>OY282495.1:62376866-68241866 GCA_958295605.1 Ajuga chamaepitys
TAAAAATTAGTAATATTCTAAGACACATGTATGCATATAGCAAAATCACACAAAAGATCAGGTTCAGATATTAGAATTCTTTTTATCAGTATTGCTATATAATTTTAACGGTCTCGCGCTGCTACCGCGGTGCTCACCTGTAGATGTGTCACCACCTCATGGAGTACAATGTTATCTCATTTAGATTTAGGGATTTGATCTTTATACATTAGCAGTGGACACATTAACTTGTGTCAACTTGGGTAGAGGAACATTTCCGATAATTTATATAATTTTGTTATAACAAGTGATAGGTAATGAATAGAAGTTTTGCAATAGAGTCTTGTGGCTCTGATACGGTCTTGGTGATATTTTATTATACAAAACTAACTAATTTCTCATTAAATGTATCCATCCTTATACAAGTTTTGTCGTAAGAGTTCTTGTGGCGCTTATCGATGTTGTCTTTGTTATATATTAATATACAAAATTAACTAATTTCTCGTTAAATGTGTCCATCCTTATACAAATTTTACCGTAAGAGTTTTTGTGGCTCCTATTGATGTTGTCTTTGTTATATATTAAAATACAAAGCTAAGTAATTTGCCAACCCGGACATTCTTTTTGTGTAGGTGATAAATAGGAGTAGTATATTTGCCAACCCCCACTTTGTATGCGTCTTTTTCTCAAACAATCATTATCAGATTGGGATTGTATTCATATCCATCGCACTATTCCACTACTATTTCTGCTTTTCAGTTTGTCTACTGCGTGTGTGATAATATATATATTTCTACACACCGCGCACACTTTAGGCACATAGTCATTGTTTGCGACACCCCTCTTATTATTTTAGGACTACCTACCTCATATATCAAAGGTTTGTCATACCAATCTATCGCACGGAAATAATCCTCCATATAACGTGGTTATAAGTTAATATGTGCATTATTAAGTGAAACACAAATGACAAAGAAAAAGTAACGCGTGCAATTCATAACATGGGAAAATTTTATGCTATGCTTATCGATAATGCTACGCACTTTATTAGATATATGTGACACGTGGCCTATTTTTAAAACCTTAGAAAAAGTGGACCATTTATATTTTCTAAATAACATACGGCACATATAATGGTGTACATGTATCATCCACATACGCTATAATAAAAGAGGTTTTTTGTATAATATTTTTTTAGAGCACTGCTTTTAGAGACAATTAATTTTTGCAAAAAATATTTGAAATACATTTGAGACCACTTTTGTTTGACAAATACTATTCCGTTCGGTTCTGAGTTACTAGACTGATGACTATTAGTACGATATATTATTTTAATAATATAATTACAGATACATATAAAATATGATAAATACTCATTATTCGAGTTTTTTTTTTTTTTTTTTTTTTTTTTGTCTCAAAAGTTTTTTTTTAGTGATAAGTAACGTATAATCAGCCCGAGATAGCACACTTTCTTAGGTGCCACAGGAGGATTAAAGTAAATTACTTTCTTAAAAATATAAATATTTATCTATATAAAAATAGCTAAATGATGAAAATATTGGAGTTAACCAAGGCCAGCATCATCTTGGCGTCAGCTAGGTACCTAGGTTATCCAGGGGTGTTTTGGACTATTGACGAGGTCACGACGTAGCCATCAAGAAAGAGGCACGAGTCATATACCACCATAATTAGTGAAATTTCGTCTCCCTAGTTTAAATTAATAATATTATAGAATTGCTGCAATTTTTCCTTCATGCCAAAACGCAAATCAATCATCATTAACTAAAACTAACTTTCTTGCAGGACTTAAATCCTTGATAGCTAAGTTCTACCAACTTGATTCAACGTAACGGCATATCAGATATAGAGGTGGTGAAATTGGTCGGGCTCCATGATCCAATACAATCTGATTCACTTGATATTTTATGTGGATTATGCAGTAAGAATATAAGTTCGAAGTGCTGTCATGCCTAATAAATCCGACTTGATGTACTAAAAGACCGTCTGACTTGGTGATTATGTATCAAACATAAAGTACTTTTGCTAGGTAGGGTTGAACGAGTCAGACCAAGTACTATTTTTTTGCCTGACTAAATTTTGGGCAAGAAGGAACGCATGTCACTAAATTGTAGGATCGGGTCGCGCCAAGTCGCCCAAATTACCACCTAGAGAACTCAGATATGTAATAACCAACCGAATCCAAATACAAGTATTTGCATATCCAACAACATCTACAAGCTTTATAGAAAAGGTACTGGAGTAACCTCTCCATAATATAATAGAAGAATAATCTGGTGATGTGCAATTATCAAATTAATTCTATGGGGAAAAAGAAAAAAAAGAGAGAAAATGAAGATATAATTTGTAGGGGAGAGAAGAAAAGAGGAGAAATGAAATGTTATATGTTCCTTTTTTTCTTTTCTTTTTTTCCTTTTTAATTTATTTTATTTTGGCTTTTCAACTGTATTTTAAATTTTTTCAATTTTTTTCTATTCTATTTTTTATAATTAATATATATAATTAATTTTTTTTAGGATCTTTAATTTTAATACCTGTATTTAATATATTTAAAAAATAGTGGATTGTTTAAGAATAAAATATTAGAACTAAAATATGAGCTATTATTTTGTTTTGTTAAGAATTCTGTTTTTAGCACTGTCTGTTATGTTGCATTTTTTAGAGTCACTACTCAAAATGATCGAAAATAAATATTTGAGTTGTGGATAGCAAGGGTGGATATCATGTAGTAGTAATAATATTAATAATCCCAAAGAGAGTGTAACTAATTTTCTTATTTGTTTTCACTATGATTCTTTCTCATTACTTTTGTCTTTGCGATTCTTAAAACTTTGTTAATTATGGGACGCTTTAATTAAAGAGTAGGTCTTGGGTGCACCATGTGCACAATAGTGCTATAGTGCATCTGTTTGAGTGTCGCGGCCGCGATCAAGTATTTCGGTCGCGACCAAGTGTCGCGGCCGCGTCAACATGCATAATTATTGATATTTGCATAAAGTATGTTTGGTATTTACATAAAGTATGTTTGACAATTTCATAAAGTATGTTTGAGTCACAATTTTAAAGTGAAACAGATTCAAGACAGAAAATCATATTATAGTGCATTTAAGGTATAGTTGATTTACTCATAAAATATGTTTGATATTTACATAAATTATGTTTGACAATTTCATAAAGTATGTTTGAGTGTCAACATGCATTATTGTTGATATTTGCATAAAGTATTTTTGATATTTACATAAAGTATGTTTGATAATTTCATAAAGTATGTTTGAGTCACAATTTTAAAGTGAAACAAATTCAAGACACAAAATTTTTAACATAGATATAGTTGATTTACTCATAAAGTATGTTTGTCAGTTTCATAAAGTATGTTTGAGTCACAATTTTAAAGTGAAACAGATTCAAAACAAAATTCTTAACATAGGTATGGTTGATTTACTCATAAAGTATGTTTGATATTTGCATAAAGTATGTTTGACAATTTTATAAAGTTTGTTTGAGTCACAGTTGTGCGCAGACGCGGCTAGACTGCGCGGCCGCGCCAACTCCACAGCCCAAATACCCTTTTTAGTCACAATTGACCGCGATCGTGACCAAATGTCGCGGCCAAACCGATGCACAATAAGACTATTGTGCACATGGTGCACCCAAGTTTTTGTCTTAATTAAATGTATGATTATTTTTTCGAGTAAAATATATGTATGAATTTATATGCTAATTTTTTTAATAATATATTAACATATACTACCTCCGCCCCACCTAAATTTGCACACTTTCTTTATTTGTACGCTCTACATCAATTTGCACATTCTTAAAAAGGAAATTTTTCTCAATATCTCCACTCTCAATCTTCACCTTTTATAAAAAAATGAACCAAAAAATAAAAATAATTTTTTCTTAATATACGTGTTTAATCAAACGAGCGAACTCTCGCGGGATGGAGGAAGTAGTAAACTTTATGAGTGAATTGTCTGGTATAATGTCAATTGTTTAGTTATAGTTTCGAAATGTAAAGAAATATGCATGTCATATTTAACAAATAATAAAAATAAGTTTTATAATGGTATTTTATATGGTTTTTACAAGTCGATTTGATGTTCCGTTCCTCCAACGATACAATCAAAAAGCGAGTTAGCAATTTTGACCGAGTGAGTTGAGTCACAAATTATTGGTCCCAAAATTCATATCCCCTTTTGTCATCTTTCTTAGCTTCATTTTTTTTGGTGGCCACAGCCCACAGGGGATCACATATATACACTAATCATCAGTTTCAGTTTTTTATTCACTATCACTAGAGCTGTCAAAATGATCGGGCCGGGCCAGCCCAGCCCAGCTCAGTCGGGCCAGCAGATAAAATCGGGCCGGGTCGGGTCGGGTCAGATTTTTCGGGCCGAGCTCAGCCCACCCTCGGGCCGTCGGGTTGTCGGGCCAGTTTCGGCCCGCTGTATTTTATACATTTTTCTAAGAAAATTTGTTGAATACCAAATTCCCACACACAAATTAAAATTATTAAAAATTCAAATACGCTTATATAATAAAGAAATAAGACGAGCATTATGAACTATAATTAAAATATTTCTATAGACAAACAATCACTTTCTTTTGCTTTTTTAATTGCTTGAAAGTGAAAATAAAGTATCCCTCTGTCGTGAATTAGGAAATATATGAGAATTAATTAGTTATAAAAAGACTAATTATTTTGAAATTCACACTAATCTATAATAGAACTTATGAAGGAAGTTTTCCTCTCAATTTTACGGACAATTAATTTTATTTTTTATTAAAATTTTAATGACATTATTGGACATTTGGACTCTTGAAATAAAAAATGAACTTGTTATTAAAAAGGCCCACTCAAAAAATATGGAGGGGGTTTTTCCTCTAAAAATTAATTGGAGAAAAAATAAAAATAAAATAAAAAAAGAAAAGAAAAAAAAGAGTCGGGCCAAGTCGGGTTGAGCCCATCGGGCCAGTCGGGTTGCTCGGGTCGGGCCAAGTAGGCCCAACTTTTTTTCGGGCCAGAAAAATTCGGGCCAGTCCAATTTTTTTTTCGGATTGATCGGGCTGGCCCATCGTGCCGGGCTCATTTTGACAGCTCTAACTATCACTGAAAGAACTAGGTAAATTAATGGGTGGGATGTTTGCTTATGAAATGCTTACAAGAGCATTATCTCATCTCATTTATTCCTTCAGGTAAATTCTACCCTACCCAAGTGGGTAGTGCCCCACTTGGGTAATTCACCACACACCCAAAATGTGTTTGGAGATCAAAATGAAATTAACCATTAGATCTCCATACACTTTACAAGTGTATGGTAGATCACCCACTTGGGTAGCTACCCAAGTGGGTAGGATAGAATAAGCCATTCCTTCACTACACAGTACTAGGTTGCTTGGATAGTGACACTGACAATGCCATTTTGTAGATGGGACTTCTATCCTCCGTAGTTAGAGTTGTGTGTTTTGGTGGAGTTCTCTCACATTCTTTCTCTACAGTTTCACATTTTCTTTCAACAAAGTTATCCACACTATAAGGAAAAAATGTGACAGAACTCTACCAAAATGCATAGACATCAACTACAGAGGATCGGTGTCCTTTTGTAGATATATATTATCGCATGAAGATTCATATTGGATCCAATTCGTACATAAAGATTTACTAACTATTGATCGATATTATTTGCAATATCATCTTTCAATTATAATACGCTTTTTTATTATTGTTCTCATATAATACACCTTGTACATGTTTAGTGTTTGAAGTTAATTTAATATATTAATTATATGTATATAAATATAGGATAATATTAATTCATATGATAATATATGTAATATTATATTTTTTATATATATATATGTAAATTAATATGCCCATAATGGGATAATGGGGTAAAAGAAATGAAGAGACGTTATTCTTTAATCGTGTGTATAAAGACATGGTTAACCGACACAACTTTCGGCAAATTACTTGAATTGGACCAGCGTGAATTAAGTTTTGAGTAGGTATTGAGTGCACTTAACACACAATAAGTTTAATGTGCATTCTTCAATTTAATTTGAGAATTAGATATAGGCAATATACATCTTGAAGTCCTTAAAGTATTGATGTTTGTTTTAAATAGTCCTTAAAGTATCATTTTGTTTTAATTGGTCCTTAAAGTTCTAGTTTTTTTATTCAATTGGTCCCCTGAAGTATTTTTTATTTTAATTAGTCCCTTATGTTTTGGAATTATTTCAATTAGTTCTTAAACTATTACAAAAATATATTTAAGGTCCCTAGAAGAAAAAAATACATAAAATATGTGAAATCACCGATTTAATTCAAAATGATATTGTAGCATATCTTTTATTAAATAAATATTTTGTAATTTATCATTATGATGCTTTCCCCCTGAAACGAAGGTGAATTATACTAAAATATCGATTTGAATAAAACTCCAAGATTATATTTTTTCAAGAATTTCATCCAAACTTTGAGAAAATACTTTGTGCTACTTTATTTTAGTTAGAAACGTGCTAATTTGATCCAGATATTTTGCACTCTAACTATATTGAATTTAAAGTAAAATTGAACATTATCAACGAAATAACTTTAATTTTTTTAAATATTGTAAAGACCTTCAAACATAAAATTTCAAAGTCCTTTCGTTAATAATATTCAGTTTTACATTAAATTCAAGATAGATAGAGTTCAAAATATCTCAACTAAATTATCACTAAAATTAAAGTACCACAAAGTATTTCTCAAAGTTTGGATAAAATTATTGAGAAATTATAATCTCGAACTTTTGTTCAAATCCTATTATAGTATAATTCACCTCGTTTGATGGTAAAAGTATCATAAACAAATAACACAATATTTATTTAATAAAAGATATGTTATAATATTATTTTGAATTAAATCGACGATTTCATATATTTTATGTATCTTTTTTTCTTTTAGGGGCCCTTAAGATAGAATTTCGTAATAGTTTAAGGATCAATTGAAATAATTGTAAAACATAAGGGACCAATTGAAACAAAAAATACTTCAGGGACTAATTGATTTAAAAATTTATAACTTCAAGGACCAATTAAAACAAAATGATACTTTAAGGACCATTTAAAACAAACATTAATACTTTAAGGACCTTAAGATGTATAATGCCTTAGATATATATTAAGGGTTGCATTTGGATAACATATAATTGTTAGTGGCCCAGCGGTTGGAGTCTTTCTGTGCGTGTTGAGGTCTCAAGTTCAAGCCTCAGCAGCTAGGAGTGCCATACTGAAGTTTTCGGTACGCCGAAAATTCATACCGATATACGGTATACCGTTAGAAATTTGGTATACCGAACTATCAGAATACCAAAAAAAATTGATATATATCGAAAGACCGAAATTTTTATATTATCATACCGTTACAGTATCGAAAATTCGGTATACCGAAATTTTGGTAATTTTTCGATACGATATGTGCGGTATTTCGGCATTTCGGTATTTTTCTCCACCCCTATCAGCAGCAGCGCAACTTTATCTTTTCTTCGAACCCCATCTTTATTTTTTCTTCGAACCCCAACTTTATTTTTCTCCACCAAGCCACTGTTGATAAATACTTGTTTGCACTTGTAGTGGCTTGAGTTCGAGCCCTATTAAGTACTTTTTATATTATTTTAGACAATGTAATATATTATTTAAAAAAATTATATATTATTAAAAAAAATGTGTATACCTGTAACATAACATATACCATTACACAATATAACATATATTATTACGCAATATAACATATTCTATTAACAACATAATATATTATTAAAAAATTATACATGTAACTATAATATATACTATTACGCGATATAACATATACTATTACGTGATATAACATATACTATTGAACAACATAAAAAATTATACATGTAACTATAATATATACTATTACGCGATATATCATATACTATTACGTAATATACATATACTATTGAACAACATAAAAAGAGGTAAAAACTGAGCAACAACAGCGGTCGAACCCGCGAGCAGGCGCACCTCAAACCTAACATCTGCGCACCTCACCGCTGCACCACATGTTGTTGTTGTGAATTCATCCAAACAAGGCCCTTATATCTATCTTTAATTTCAAATTAAATAGGGAAATATACAATAAGTCTATTGTGTATTGGGTACACACAAGTTTTTGCCTTAAGTTTTAATTCAAGACAAAAATCTTTGTTAATAGAAACAACGCGGTTAATTCAAATTAGTTTCCAAATGAAAAGTCATGTCTTTTATTTTTCAATAATTACGCCCGTTTAAGAAACCCGGTAAACCTCTATAAATTAGAAGATGTAGGTACGCTAAAATTATTCAGAGAATTATCGGAAAAAGAGTGAAATTAAAATATTTCACAATCTGGTTTTGAGAGAAACATAAAATATAAAAAGTTCAGACTTCTTAAATTTTAGAGTGTAGAATTTGAGAAAGAATATACAGTTAAATCTTGGGAATAGGACACTCATAGTCTTCAGCACATCAGAGGAAGGGTGAAATATTCTGTTTTAGGACATTGCCAAAGGCAAGTCTCTGTGTCAATTTATTTTTGTTAATTTATTTATATTTATATGCTATAATTGTTCCAACATATAATACAATTGAGATATCAACTAAAGGAAAATACAATCAGCAAATTCCCAGAACCTCTCTACAATCAAGGCATAATCATGGGGTAAATCAAAGTGATTTAGCAGGATCTGGAGTATCTTTAATACACCTCCGCAAAATGGACGTTTCATTAGCAACGAAGATTTTACAACGTAACATCTCGAACTGAGTCGAGGTAATGATTTTGTAAGAATCAAGAGTGTTCACGTAGGAAACACTAAATAACCCTTTGGATGAGAGATCCCAAGCGAAGTGTATATCAATAACAATATGTTTCATACGGGGATGTTGAATCGGGTGAAATGCTAAGCGAGTTGCACTCATATTGCCACATAGAACTTGGGGAGTGACTTCAAGAGGAAGGCAAAGATCTCAAAAAAGGTGGGTGATCCACAGACTTCTAAGGCTGCGGATGCTAGTGCGAGGAATTCAGCTTATGTTGATGAACGGGCAACGCCTGTTTGTCCCTTGAGTGCCAAGAAATGGGGTTTGGTCCGAGGAAGACAACATAAGTGGATGTTGATTTGTTGTTTGGTGTATCGCCACTAAAATCAAAGTCTGAGTATGCAGCGAGAGATAGGGTGGAGAAGTGCCGAAGTAGAAGCTCATGGTGGAGAGTGTCTTTAAGAGATACCGAAGATGTTTAACGATACCCTAATCTAAAGTCGTTGGTTTGGACATGGCTTGAGCAAGTCTATTAATGGTAAAGGCGATCTTACAGCGAGCTACTTCGATGCCTAAAAAGTCAGGTAATTGTCCAAGGTCCTTGACAACAAATGAAGGTTGTAGATGCATAGTCAAGGAGGCACTGTGAGCAGATCTAGATCCCATGATGATGGGTCATCGACGTAGACTAGGACAACAAGTCGAAGGTTTCCTTGATGAAGAGTAAAAAGAGAAGTATCTGCCCAGTATTAAAGAAAACCAAATGAGATGAGAGCAGTGTTGAGTGCATGGTACCTGACACGTCAGTTTTTTACCTAGTGCTCCGCAAATGTACGGATGTAGGTGTAGTACTATTGTCAAGGTCGATCCCACAAGGAATAGTTTTAGGTAGTTTGATACCTTAATACTCTAGGAATATCCTAACTAGATACTAAGTTTCAAAGGTTGATTTTAACAAGAATTAAGGATTTTAACTAATAACTGGCAAACAAAGAGAACTAACAATCAATGAGAAAGGGTATCCTAGGGCTTCGATTTCAGGATATTAATTCAATGTTGAATACAATTAACCTATAAATTTACCAATTCTAATGTTTATTAGGCGGCACGACAATAATCTAATCCTTCTCTCGAAGCGATTAAATCGTTGATTAATTAAGCTAATTACCCTCTCGAGTCAATTAAACCTAATAACTCCCAAACGATCCTAAGCCACGGCCTACACAGTCATAGACAACTGCGCTCTATGTTCTAAGTCTGATAACGATTCCCTCCTCTCGAAGTGGAATTGTTAAACTAAATTGCTAAATCTAGGGGATCAAGCTAAATTCAGTTATAAGCGCAAACATAGAGATAAACACGTAAAGAAAGGAATAAATAGATTAAATCATAATCAAACCATTGTCATAAAAATCCCTACTTTCTAACCCTAGGACACGAATAGCTTAGCTACTCATGCCTAGCAATAATCCAATACAAAATTCTAATAAAAACATTGTAAAGAATTAAAACTAAGAAAAGAATAATTAAACCCGGATGACTCCGTCTCGATGATCTTCGTCTTCTTTGTCCTCCAAGATTTCTTCTAGGTGGAATGATGTAATTGATGTTCTTCCGTGATTGATGATCTTTTTCCTAGAGCTTGAGGTCCTTTTTATAGAGTTGGGGACGAATCTTTGAGAAGATAGGATCCAAATCCTATTAGGAAATCAAATCCCTATTAAACAGGATCTTCTCTTATCGGCGGCCTTTTTTACACGGCCGTGTTGCTTAAGTGACACGGCCGTGTTGCTTTGTAAACTTCACTTTCTGCGCAACATTTGACACGGCCATGTTGCAATTGTGACGCGGCCGTGTTCTGATCCAGAGCTGTTTTAACCTTTTCACATCACTTTTGACACGGCCGTATTAAAGGTTTGACGCGGCCGTGTCGGTTCTTGCATCGTTTTGCTACTGGGCCGGTTCAGGCCGGTCTGGACCGGTTTTGGACCGGTTCTTGGACGGTTTGGACCGGTTCTTGGACGGTTTGGACCGGTTTTCACTGTTTTTCACTATTTTCCAACTTGTTTCCTTATCCGGTAGTCGTAAATCACAACCTTTTATCCTGAAAAAGCTCAAAAACACCTTAAAACAAGCCGAGTACGTTAATTGGTCACTTATATAACATTTCATCCAATTCTTGACCATCTATGCACCTAATTCCTATAAAATAGTATCATAACTCGACCTAATTACTAGCATAATTAACGTGTATCAAAAACCCCCCAAACTTAAACTGTTGTTCGTCCCGAACATCATACAAAAAGACACAAAGAATACAAATGATTATGCATTTGTTTAGGGCGACTAGATGATGAATTTAGTTTCAGTCTGATTTTTCTTAAAACAACTAGGCAACACAATTCACTTGAGCATATGTGATAACGCAAAAATCAACTAATCTCGAGACTTTGAACTTTCGAAGTATTCAATCCTCACCGGATAAGTGTTTCACTCTTCTCTCAAGTGTTTAGGCTAAAATAATTTCCACTCACATTGAATTACATGCAAAGCCTACCATAAGCTTGCCAATCGTCTAAACTAGACTTCGTACTCGGTGCGTGTGACAAAGGATCAAAAAGGTTTTTCCTTTGGTTGTAATGTGGGCTTTAACGTAAGGTGGGATACATTTAGATATAAGTGACTATTCATTGGACTAATCAAGTTACGTCTAACCCGACTACCCCTCAATACAATCACTCAGCCTTACTATTCAAATTTCAGCAAATCACCCCGCAAAGTGACTTCTTCACCTTCAAAAGTCCGTACACTTAAGTGCTTTTCAATTCTGTGGGTATCACATCTTGAGACTACTCGATTGTTCTAATCAAATTCACAATTTAAGCACTTTATTTCCTAGCCTCTCCTCTAGAATACTAACAACAGCAAATATTATTATTATTATTATTATTATTATTATTATTATTATTATTATTATTATTATTATTATTATTATTATTATTATTATTATTATTATTATTATTATTATTATTATTATTATTATTTTATTTTATTTTATTTTATTTTTTTTTTTTTTTTTTAGACTTTCATACTAGGAGAGGCTATTTTTTCATGGAATTTCACCTATCACTTTTCTCTTATTTCCTTCATCTTTTGAAAATATCCCTACTTCCCATTCCTTCCCACAAATTGTTCACCCAAAAATTCTTTCCAATTCTCCTCCCTCTAACTTGATTAATCCAATTAGGGCCAAAAGAGTTAAATCAAAAGGTTTTGGCTGATATTGTTAGGTTATGAATAAATAAGGTTATAAGGCTCAATTGGGCTAACTAGGGACAATTTTTTTTTTTTTCATTATGGTTCAAAGGCAATTTTCATGGTTCAAATAAATAGGCTTAAACAAAAAGTTGCCTAAGATCATTTCCTAAATCACAACACATACTTGACACATTCTTAGTAAAGACTTAAGGCAAGTTCTAGAGACTATTACACATATTCAATCAAATTCACACTGAAAGAAAGTAGATTACTCCGAAAATTGGAGTATAATTAGGCTCAAATTCTCACAAGGTTAATGTTGATTGAATATTCTAAGTTCAAGCTCAATTCAAAACACCTCTCATGCTCTATTATGTGCCATTTTTCATCTACTTCTCAAAATCATCTCATCATTAACTAATCATCATCCATCTTTCCCTATTGTTCTCTTTTTTTTTTTTTTTTTTTTCACTTGTTACCTATTTCCGGGTTTTATCCTTCTTATGACTCTAAAAACTAAAACACTACTAAGACTCTAGACTCCTAAAACTCAATATGGAAACAAATATACTCAAACTTGGGCTCACATACCCATAACTCCAATCAAAGCAAAACAAAATCAGCACAATGGGCACACGGACCCAGAATTAACAGCAAGCACTCGAACGAGGTAAATCAAAACTATAGATATAGCTGCCAAGACGTCCCACGGTCCACCCCCTCCCCCAAACTTGGCCGAAAGCCAATGTTTGGAGGAAAAAAACGTGGTACGCCTTGGTGCTAACTTACAAATCGTTGTGACGACGACGGCGTTTTGAAACCCCCCCTAGCTCCAAAAGTATGCACGTTGAGGTCCTAACGCGGCCGTGTTGAAGGTTTTGACACAAAGGTGATTTTCTGAGTTGATTTTGACGTGGCCGTGTCGTTTTTGTGACATGGTCGTGTTGCATTCCAGCGCTGATTTAGGTTTGGAGAATGAATTTAACGTGGCCGTGTTATAAGGCCGACACGGCCATGTTGCTGTTGAACCAAAAATTGGTTTCTAAGCATGATTTTGACGCGGCCGTGTCGTTTTTGTGACACGGCCGTGTTGCAATTGAGTTGAATTGGACGCGGCCGTGTTGATTTGGTGACACGGTCGTGTTGCTTTCCAGATGATTCCCCACGTTTGACTCTAGTTTTGACACGGCCATGTTGCCAAGTGATACGGCCATCTTACTCTGATTTCCTTCCTCATGCGATTTTTTCGTCTTTTCGACCCCCGTTTCTTGCACACTCGTCCATGTTGATTCCTAAAAACATAAAACACTAAAACACAAGTAAAAACATAAAATTAACGCAATAAAAATAAACAGAAAATGATAAACATCAGGTTGCCTCCCGACAAGTGCTTTGTTTTACGTCATCAGCCGGACGTCCTTTTCCTATCAACCTTTTTCTAGCCACTCCGAGTTGGATGTTTTCTGAACAATTAAAGAGCTATTTGGGACATGAGGATTTTCTACAGCAGCTTGGGTAGTGTAAAAAATGCTACAATTGTGCCTACCCCTTAGACCCGACTTATGTATTTTGAGTGTGATTATTTCGTTTTGAACCCGAAAAATCAACTCCCCTTTAGGTACATCTATTAGTGCTTGGCTAGTCGCCAAGAAGGGTCTTCCTAAGATAAAAGAAAATTCATCATTCCCTTTCATGTCGACAACTAAGAAATCACTAGGGAATTCACAATTTAACACCCTTACCACTACATCCTCTGCTACTCCCAACGGCGTTAATGAAGATCCATCCGCCAATTTGATAGTAGTAAAGGACCGTTTAATTTCCCTTAATCCTAATTGTCTATACTGCTTAAGAGACATCAAATTTATTCTAGACCCTAAATCACACATGACATTTTGAAAATCATGACTACCAATTGAGCACGAAACAGTAAAACTCCCTTGATCTTTTGCTTTTGTTGCTCTTCTCGGTTTCATGCTTGTGGTTGCGTTCTTTTTGGGCCTGCTCGGTTTCTTCTTCGTAGTCTCTTTTCCATCCTTCCACTTCTTTGTTTCCTCTTTATCTTGGATTCTCTCATTTAGTGGTTCCTGTTTCACAACAACAGCTCTAGATTGCTCTAAAGGATCAAGGTTAGCAAAGAACGAATTTTTAAAACAAAAATCAAAAGACTCATCAAGAATAGGAGATGAAATTTTCTTATCTATGATTGTATTGACCTCCTCCTTCTCAATGTTTTTTACTTCCTCGTTTGATTTCTTCGCTCCATGGTCCTTCATGCTCTCCTCATGCTCCTCTAGCTTCACAATATTGTAGTGCTCCCTCGGATTAACCACTGTATCAGTCGGATATTGTCCTTGCTTGTGTTGAGCTCCTAGCATCTTTATCAATTGGCTCATGTCTGATGACAATTCACCAATGCTAGCTTGAGTCTGCACCAATATGTTCTCGAGCCTCTTAATGTCTGCCCCTTGCCCAGTGATATGCTTGTTTAGCTCCATAAATTTCCCATCTACTTTCTTCTCCAACTGAGCTAACTTTTCATCATACTTTTCAAATTGTGACTGCGCAATCTCTTCTTGTGATGGCTTATGTGAGGTGATATTCAATTTCATCAAGTGAGCTATACTTTGTAATATGGTGTGTTGGGAATGTGGAACCGGAATCAGGGAGTGAAGAACCGGAGGATTGAACCGGGTTTTAGCATCAAGAAGACAAACTGGTCAGCATAAACCGGGTTCGGGGTAGTTTGGGATAACCGTCATTTGTGACGAAGCAGTTGCAGATTTGTGACGAAGAAAACCGTCACATTTGTCCGGTAGCTGAGCTCAACTTCTTTCAGTTAGAACTTCCTGTGCAGTTGCATTCGAGCTTCAATCTATATATCAATGTAAAGCTCTCATTGAGGAGAAGATCACTACGTCGAGTAATTTCCTTGTTCTTTAGATTAGAGAGAGTATTTAGAGATTGAGCGTTTGTCCCCTAATTTGTATCCAGAATTGGGCATTTCGTTTCTTGAGTGTATTCTCTGTAATTGATTGGATTTCTTAGTGGATTGAGGTGTGCCTTGCCTCCGTGGATGTAGTTCATCTTGAACAAACCACGTTAAAACTGTGTTTGATTCATTTTCAGTTCCTGTTCTGCGCAAGTTCAATTCGGCCACAACTCTGGCCGAACTGCATGTGTGATTTCAAATTGTTCTTTGTACAAATTCCAGATTCTTTGGTGTTGTGTATTTAAGAGTTGATTTCACTAACAAGTGGCACCGTCTGTGGGAAACCAACTCTCACAGCTTGAAGAAGGGAAGGAATGGCTGGTATGAAGATGGACTTTGAGAAGTTTACAGGGAGAAATGACTTCACATTGTGGAAGATCAAGATGAATGCAGTTTTGGTTCACAATAGCCTTGATCTTGCTTTGATACCTCTTGATTCGTGGGAAGAAAGTGAGAAACCCAAGTTTGCATCAGTAGATAAGAAGGCCCTCAGTCTTATCTTTCTGTGTTTGGGTGATAAACCGTTAAGAGAGGTCTCAAGATGCAAGAGTTCCTCAGAAGCATGGAAGAGATTGGAAGATCTGTATCAATCTAAGTCAGTTTCCAACAAGCTGTTCTTGAAGCAGAAGATGTTGGCCTTCAAAATCACTGAAGATAAGGTAATTTCTGATCAACTTGATGAGTTTATTAAGATGGTTGAGGAATTGGAGGACCTGGATGTGAAATTGGAGGAGGATGATAAAGCATTGATGGTGTTAAACATTCTTCCAAAATCCATGGAAAGCTTTAAGGATGCCTTGATGTATGGGAGAGATGAGCAGCTATCTTATGATGGGATAGTGAAGGCTCTGAGATCTAAATGTTTCCAGACTCAAGGTGATAAAGGCATGGTGCAATCTGGAGAAGGTTTGAATGTTAAATTCAAGAAACCTTGGCAAGGGAAGAAGGGACAGAATGCTAAGGATCCCAAGGCAGGAGACTCTAATCCAAAGAAGGGGAATGAATGGGTTGAGAAAAGGAAGTGCTTCAAGTGCAAGCAACCTGGTCACTTGAAGAAGGATTGTCCTAAGAGAAACAAGAAAGGTGGAAATCAAGGGGCAGAAGCTGCTGCCATTGACCATCAAGAAGATCCTCCAGAAGTATTAAATGTTACTGAATTAAGAATGGTAAAGGAATGGGTCTTGGACACAAGCTGCTCCTTTCATATGTGTCCACATCAGTCATGGTTTGATGAACTGAAGAGAGAAGATGGTGGAAATGTTCTCCTGGGAAATTACCAATCATGCAAGGTCAAAGGAGTTGGATCAGTGAGCATAAGAATGTTTGATGGGGTGGTCAGAATCATCTCTAATGTAAGATATGTTCCTGGCCTTAAAAGAAATCTTCTATCTCTTGGTTCTTTGGTAACTAGTGGTTGTCAGTTTAGCTCAGTGGATGGTTTCTTGCATATCACAAAACATGATAAAGTGGTGATTAAAGGTAGACAACATAATGGGTTGTTTATCTTGACTGGTTCACCTGTTGTTGGGAGTGTTGATATGGTCTTGAGCAGTTCTGAGCTTGTTAAATGGCACAAGAGGCTTGGACACATAGGAGAGAAAGGGTTGAAAGAGCTGTCAAGAAGTGGTGTAATTGGAAACATGGGAAACCAAAACCTGGAGTTTTGTGATCAGTGTGCTTTGGGCAAGTCCAAGAAGCTGCCCTATGGAAAGGGTGTTCACACAACTCAAGAGCCATTAGATTATGTCCACTCTGACATATGGGGTCCTGCAAGGACAGAGACTCATGGTGGAGCAAGGTATTTCATGTCCTTGATTGATGATTACAGTAGAAAGGTGTGGATCATGTTGATGAAGAACAAGAGTGATGCTTTTCATAAGTTCAAAACATGGTTGATTCAACTGGAAAATGTCAAAGGAAAGAAGCTGAAGCATCTTAGGACTGATAATGGATTGGAATACCTCTCTACTGAGTTCACAAACTTCTGTGAAGAAAGAGGAATCAAGAGACATAGGATTGTCCCAATGAATCCTCAACAGAATGGGGTTGCTGAGAGGCTTAATAGGACTCTTCTTGAAAGAGTAAGGTGTATGCTGTTGGATGCTGGGCTACCAAAGGTATTTTGGGGTGAAACCATTGCTACAGCATGTTATCTCATTAACAGGTCACCCTCATCAGTGATTGGGTTCAAAACACCTGAAGAGGTGTGGAGTGGACAGAAACCAAGTTATGAAAGTTTAAGGGTGTTTGGTTGTCTTGCTTTTGTCCATGTCAAGCAAGACAAGCTAGATGCAAGAGCTCTAAGGTGTGTATTTCTTGGATATCCAGATGGAATAAAGGGCTACAGATTGTGGTGTCTAGAAAAGGGAAATCAGAAGATAATCACAAGTAGAGATGTAAAGTTTAATGAGAATGTTATGGCTTATACTTCAACAGGCTCTAAGGAAGAATTTGATGCTGCTAAAGAGACAGAAGAGATATCAATTCAGGTGGAGCATCCTGCTGAAGATAATCACACATCTCAACCACAAGAGAATCTACAAGATAGTGATTCATCATCTGAAGAAGAAGAACAAGCTGGACCTTCACAAAATGTTAGAGAATATAGCATTGGAAGGGACAGGCCTAGAAGAACAATCAATAGACCTGACTTCTATGGTCAAGCAGGGAGTGTTTACTATGCCTTGAGTGTTGCTGAAGACCTGGAATCACAAGAGCCTAGTAGTTTTAAAGAAGCACTAGACTGTGAAGAAAGAGAGCACTGGATTCAGGCAATGGTTGAAGAGATGGAATCCCTGGAAAAGAATGAGACCTGGATATTGGTGGATAAACCAAAAGGTCAGAAACTTGTGAGTTCTAAATGGATATACAAGAAGAAACTAGAGACTGCAGGATCCAAACAAGTGAGGTTTAAGGCAAGATTGGTGGCTAGGGGCTTTACACAAAGGGAAGGGATTGATTTTAATGAAGTTTTCTCTCCAGTAGTAAAGCATTGCTCAATCAGGTTGCTTTTATCAAAGGTTACTCAAGAGGACATGGAACTCCAACAACTAGATGTAAAAACAGCATTCTTACATGGAGAACTCAATGAGAAGATATATATGAAACAGCCAGAAGGCTTTGTTGTTCCTGAACAAGAAGACAAAGTTTGTTTACTGAAGAAGTCACTGTATGGACTCAAACAAAGTCCAAGACAGTGGAATAAGAGTTTCAATGACTTCATGATCAGTGTTGGCTTTGTAAGAAGTCTGTATGATAGTTGTGTTTACTTCAACAAGGGTTCAAAGCAAGATAAAGTCTTTCTTCTGTTGTATGTTGATGATATGCTAATTGCCAGCAGAAACAAGAAGAGGGTACAATGGTTGAAGGACAGACTTAACACTGAATTTGACATGAAAGATCTGGGAGATGCCAAGAAGATTTTGGGCATGGATATTCTGAGAAACAGAGAAGCTGGAGTTCTTTGGTTATCTCAGAGACAATATCTACAGAAGGTTTTGGAGAGGTTCCATATGCATGAAACCAAACCACTCTCCACTCCAGTTAATCTACAGAAGAAACTCTCCAAAGAACAATGCCCAAAGACTGAAGAAGAAGTCATACATATGAGCAATATTCCTTATGCAAGTGGAGTTGGAAGTCTCATGTATGGAATGATTTGTAGCAGGCCTGACTTGGCCTATGCTGTTTCTTTAGTGAGCAGGTTCATGTCAAACCCAGGAGTTGAGCATTGGGAAGCTTTGAAACATGTGATGAGGTATTTGAAGGGTTCAGTGAACTTGTCACTGAAGTTTGAGAAGAAAGTGAATGGAAGCACTGTTGCATTGGAGGGGTTTGCTGATTCTGATTTTGCAGCAAACATAGACACGAGGAAATCTATTTCTGGATTTGTGTTTACCTTATTTGGAACAGCCATCAGCTGGAGAAGTGTACAACAATCAGTTGTAGCACTATCAACAACAGAAGCAGAATATATCTCTCTCACTGAAGCTATCAAAGAAGCAATCTGGCTTAAAGGGATTCTGAGAGATTTGGACATCAAGCAAAAGTGTGTGGCAATTTACTGTGATAATCAAAGTGCTTTACACCTTGTGAAACACCAAGCATTTCATGAAAGGTCAAAACACATTGATGTGAGGTTGCATTTTGCTAGAGATATCATTGATTCTGGTTCTGTGGAAGTGAAGAAGGTACACACATTGCATAACCCTGCTGATTTTCTTACTAAGGGTGTACCTGGGAATAAAGTGGAGCATTGCTCGAGCTTGCTGCAGCTTGAGCAATGTCATGAAGAACATTAACAAACAAGGCAGTGGTGAGGCAGGAAGAGGCACACATGATTCATTGAGGTGGAGATTTGTGAGGTGATATTCAATTTCATCAAGTGAGCTATACTTTGTAATATGGTGTGTTGGTAATGTGGAACCGGAATCAGGGAGTGAAGAACCGGAGGATTGAACCGGGTTTTAGCATCAAGAAGACAAACTGGTCAGCATAAACCGGGTTCGGGGTAGTTTGGGATAACCGTCATTTGTGACGAAGCAATTGCAGATTTGTGACGAAGAAAACCGTCACATTTGTCCGGTAGCTGAGCTCAACTTCTTTCAGTTAGAACTTCCTGTGCAGTTGCATTCGAGCTTCAATCCATATATCAATGTAAAGCTCTCATTGAGGAGAAGATCACTACGTCGAGTAATTTCCTTGTTCTTTAGATTAGAGAGAGTATTTAGAGATTGAGCGTTTGTGCCCTAATTTGTATCCAGAATTGGGCATTTCGTTTCTTGAGTGTATTCTCTGTAATTGATTGGATTTCTTAGTGGATTGAGGTGTGCCTTGCCTCCTTGGATGTAGTTCATCTTGAACGAACCACGTTAAAACTGTGTTTGATTCATTTTCAGTTCCTGTTCTGCGCAAGTTCAATTCGGCCACAACTCTGGCCGAACTGCATGTGTGATTTCAAATTGTTCTTTGTACAAATTCCAGATTCTTTGGTGTTGTGTGTTCAAGAGTTGAATTCACTAACAGCTTCTTACCGTCATGGATCATGCCATTTGTAACAGCAAATCCGGGTGGCGGATTAAGTGTATTTTCTGATGATTCTGATTCTGAGGGTACTGATTGTACCGAGGCTGATTATTCTGGAAATTGTTGAAGTTTCGTTGATTCACAAATTTTACTTCTTCAACTTCTTCCCGATCCCCTGGCTGTTGTGCTAACGTCAGATTAGTTAGCAAATTCACCTGGCTCGTCAATGCTGTTACTTGTACTGTGAGCTTTTCAATTGGCTCATTATTGACGGGCTCGACTTTTTGGACACTGGCTATCCTCTTTGGCATGTTTCTCTCATTCGACCATTGGTAGCTCGTTCTGGCCATAGCGTCCAGGATTGAGAATGCCATCCTTACTGAATTCTCCATCAAACTTCCACCCGCAGCTGCATCCACTTGGTTTCTAGTCGAAGCAAGTAAACCATTGTAGAACTTGCACACTTGCTGCTTCTTGGTGAAGCCATGTTGAGGGCAACTCCGGATAAGATCCCGGAATCGCTCCCAAGCCTCTCTGAATGGCTCTTGGTCCAATTGCTTGAACTGGTTGATCTGGTTCTGCAGGTTGAGCATTTTTCTTGGTGGAAAGTACTTCAACAGAAAAGAAGTATTCAAGTCTTCCCAATCTCTGATATCTTCTAGCGAATTGAACCACTGTAGTGCTCTGTCCTTCAGTGAGAAAGGGAACAATCTCATTTTGACTTGCTCGTGTGGCACATGATTGATTTTGATTGTGTCAGCCAGTCTGCGGAATTTGATCAGATGCACATTCGGATCCTCCAAAGCACTTCCCCTATACTGGTTTTGCTGCACTATGTTGATTAGTGCAGGCTTCAGCTCGAAATTGTTGGCATTGAGTGGTGGAGGTTGTACTCCTCCTGCCTGCTGATTTGGACTGGGCTTCAGGCAGTCACAGATGGGAGTGTCATCTTCATCGCCAGCAGCTGGGTCTATCTGAATTGGGCCCGTACTGCTGTTGTAGCTGTGGCCCTTGTGGAGGTAGCTGCTGCTATATATTCGTGACTCGATCATCCAAATGTGCCAGAGCTGTCAGTACTCTGTTATGTGCGTCATCCTGATTCGGATGCTGTGGTGAGTTCGCCATCTCAGATGCGAAGTTTCTACTAGTTCGGTGTCTGCGAGCTGTTGCTTCAATTTCTGGATCGAAAGGGAGAAGGGTTTCTTTCCCTTTTGATCTGGTGTGCATACGAAGCCTGAAAACACCAAAAACAAGAACTACCGCGTAACACTAAAATTAAATAAAAAAGTAAAAACGAAAATTAAAATTAAAGTTACGAAAAATTAAAATCTAGTCTAGTTTCCTCCTATTTTTTCAAGATAAAAACAAAGCGCTAAATCCTATTCCCCGGCAACGGCGCCAAAAACTTGACACATCAGTTTTTGACCTAGTGCTCCGCAAGTGTACGGATGTAGGTGTAGTACTATTGTCAAGGTCGATCCCACAAGGAATAGTTTTAGGTAGTTTGATACCTTAATACTCTAGGAATGTCCTAACTAGATACTAAGTTTCAAAGGTTGATTTTAACAAGAATTAAGGATTTTAACTAATAACTGGCAAACAAAGAGAACTAACAATCAAGAGAAAGGGTATCCTAGGGCTTCGATTTCAGGATATTAATTCAATGTTGAATACAGTTAACCTATAAATTTACCAATTCTAATGTTTATCAGGCGGCACGACAATAATGTAATCCTTCTCTCGAAGCGATTAAATCATTGATTAATTAAGCTAATTACCCTCTCGAGTCAATTAAACCTAATAACTCCCAAATGTTCCTAAGCTACGGCCTACACAGTCATAGACAACTGCGCTCTATGTTCTAAGTCTGATAACGATTCCCTCCTCTCGAAACGGAATTGTTAAACTAAATTACTAAATCTAGGTGATCAAGCTAAATTCAGTTATAAGCACAAACATAGAGATAAACACGTAAAGAAAGGAATAAATAGATTAAATCATAATCAAACCATTGTCATAAAAATCCCTACTTTCTAACCATAGGACACGAATAGCTTAGCTACTCATGCCTAGCAATAATCCAATACAAAATTCTAATAAAAACATTGTAAAGAATTAAAACTAAGAAAAGAATAATTAAACTCGGATGACTCCGTCTCGATGATCTTCGTCTTCTTTGTCCTCCAAGATTTCTTCTAGGTGGAATGATGTAATTGATGTTCTTCTGTGATTGATGATCTTTTTCCTAGAGCTTGAGGTCCTTTTTATAGAGTTGGGGACGAATCTTTGAGAAGATAGGATCCAAATCCTATTAGGAAATCAAATCCCTATTAAACAGGATCTTCTCTTATCGACGGCCTTTTTGACACGGCCATGTTGCTTAAGTGACACGGCTGTGTTGCTTTGTAAACTTCACTTTATGCGCAACATTTGACACGGCCGTGTTGCAATTGTGACGCGGCCGTGTTCTGATCCAGAGCTGTTTTAACCTTTTCACATCACTTTTGACACGGCCGTGTTGAAGGTTTGACGCGGCCGTGTCGGTTCTTGCGTCGTTTTGCTACTGGGCCGGTTCAGACCGATCTGGACCGGTTTTGGACCGGTTCTTGGATGGTTTGGACCGGTTCTTGGACGGTTTAGACCGGTTTTCACTGGTTTTCACTATTTTCCAACTTGTTTCCTTGTCCGGTAGTCATAAATCACAACCTTTTATCCTGAAAAAGCTCAAAAACACCTTAAAACAAGCCGAGTACGTTAATTGGTCACTTATATAACATTTCATCCAATTCTTGACCATCTATGCACCTAATTCCTATAAAATAGTATCATAACTCGACCTAATTACAAGCATAATTAATGTGTATCAGTACCATACATGAGGAGCTTATCGAAGTCCGTAGAGGGACTTGCGTAGTAAACAAACGTTATGACAGATTATTTGGGTCTATGAAGCCTGGTGATTGCATCATTTATATGGGTTTATTGAGCTTCCCCTGGAGAAAGGCATTACTGATATCCATTTGTGGATCTAAAGTGACCGAACTCGTCACAATATCAACACTTGACTGAGCTTACGTCCTTCCTGGATTGGCTCTTGCCTCTGGATTTAGACCTTCCCCGATTCTAAATTCCCTTTGTCCTACCTCTGTTCTCGGTGTCTAGTGCTGACCCTGAAGTAGATCCTGATTCTTTCTTGCTAATCTCTTCACTAATTATCAGATTCCTTACCTTGTCAAACTTCAGCTTAGCTTCCGCAGCACTAATTGTTGTCACTATACCGGCCCAACTGCCTGGAAAAAATGACAACATAATCAGGCACACAGTTCGCCATCAAATTTAATTTCCACCGAGTTTAACTGCGAGGTAATCATGTTGAACTAGTTCGGGTGCTGTTGTGTACCCTCCGACATCCTTAGGTTGAACAATCTCCTAATCAGATGTACTTTGTTCCTCGTCAATTATTTCTGATACATCTCGTCCAAAGTTGTCAATATATCCCTCGTCCACTTTGCTGCAGTCATGTGATAAGCTACTAACTTGGACAGCGGTAAACATATTGCAATCATTGCCTTCCTGTCCAATAACTCCCACTCCTCTGCGGCCATCTTCTCGGGCTTTGCTTTGAAAAGCAGATGCAGATCTTTAACGTAAAGGTAATCCTCATCTGCACTTCCAAAATCGCAGTCAGAACAATCAAGCTTCTCGATTGGCACATTTTCTTCCATCATGATACTCTCTCCGAACCCGAAGCTCTAATACCACTTGTTAGGATGGTACACGTGGTCGTGCACGCACTTTTAGGTCAATTAAAGTGACTTTTTAAGCACTTCTGTGTGCATATTCATGTGTGTTTTGTGCGTTTATTTCTCATTGGTCAGTTTGACGTGTTTAGTTCGTTTTCATGTCAAAACAGGTGAATTAAGACCGGAAAATAGGTTTCGAAGATCTCAAATTGACAATTCGGACTCAAGGGGAAAAGAAAACAAGGAAGAAACAGGACCTTGCCCGAGTTGCTTGAGCCACGCCCGCGACTCAAGCCATGGCTGTGGTAAATCGTCCAGAAGATGGCCAAATTTAAACTCAACCAGACCGCGGTCGAGGTAATATCAAGCCACGCCGGTAACGGACCAAGACCCACGGCCGCGACCAGAATTAACCACGCCCGTGGCTAAAGATCTAGAAGATGGGTGAATCCAGCCCAACCAAACCGTGGCCGAGGCAAGGACTGGGCCCCGGCCGCGGGCCCAAATTGAGCCCAAACCCTTATTTCTCACCGCGCCCGCGGCCAATTGTGTGCCATAGCCGCGGCGCGGCCTCCTGTTTTAAAAACCCAAACACATTTTTGCCCAACTTTGTACTAGAAGTTTCTCCTCTATATATATAACCTCCAATTCGAAAATGACCTATCTGAGAACACATTTCCAGCCACTTTTGAGCCACCAACATCCTTAAGGACAAAATTGGAAAGAAGATTGAAGGCTTTTCACTCCTCAACCCAAGTTCTTGGTTCAATCTTTAAGTTTCTTAGGTTTTCTTGTATTTCCATCTATTTCTGATTGTATTAGGTGTAATGGGTGGCTAGTACCTTTTGAATTCACCCTTGATCAATGTGGAACTTTGAGTCGAAAAAATTTATGTGATTATTGTGGTTAATGTTACGGAAAGGAGTGTGTATTCAAGTGTTTTGTGTTATTTGTTGTTATTATTCACATTTATAAATTGATTAGTGGATTGATCACCCTTTAGGAGATTTATGAATGTGTTGCTAGTAGTCAGGATTGTTATCTGTAGTTGTAGTGCTTTCGACTCATTTGTAGCAAACAATGAATGTTCATAGGTGATAACATAAAGTTTCGACCACTAAAATCGAGCTTATGAGTTTAATGTCGTATTTATCTCGTTGTCTTGGTGCCTAATGAATTTTATTATTGAATCTAAGAGAGCTTGTTCGAGGATTTGGTTAAATCGAATAGGGTAGTCGAAGAGCTTGTTTTGATTAACTAGGATTAAGAGACAACAAGACTATTAGAACTTGTTAATAGTCTTAAGATAAGGGCTTGAATCACAATTAATAGGGCATTAATAATAGTTGCATAAACTGTCTAGACCAAGGGGAAGCATGATCAAGGGTTGATCGTTTTTATTACTTGAAAATCAAAAATCGAAAAATCTATTCTAGTGTCTTTGATTATTTGCTTACTTGAATTCTAGTATTGAATGCTTTCAATTTCATTTAATTTCTTTTATTTGTTACTAGTAGGTTGTTAGTTGATCATCAAACCCTTCCCCCAACCTTAATTACTTTCTTAAGTTATTTAATTTCTATATATTTAACTCTAATTGCTTGGTATTAAAAATCAGAAATAATCGGCCGTTCTCTATGGGATCAACCCTTGCTTGCCATTCTACTTAGTAGGGTAGTTTGTGAGGTTAGTATTGTTATTACAGTACGGTAGATACTAATTTGGTACGCGTATTTGACGCACGTACCATAGGAATTAACCCACACACAAATCACGAAATTGAAAGAAACACGAAAGAGAAAATACACAATATTGGTTACCCAATTTTTTATGATGTGTAACTATGTCTGGGGGCGATACCAAGCCAAGGATTCCACTAATTTTTTACCAACAAAAACAATAATGAGAGAATTACTATTTATAATAGCTTAATAGACCTAAACTTGAGGCCCAAGTAAAACAACCGCGTCAAATTGTCACGACCGTGACCTACAACCTGTAGCGATCGCGTTTCATCAAACTCCTCGCCTGCTTAACTAATCATCTTCTGTTGCGGTCGCATCACAACCTTTTCGCGGCCGCATCACAGCCTTGTCGCGGCCGCATTACGTCAACAGAACAAAACACAAAAGCGAGTACTTTTGTCCCGGCCGTAAGCCCAAATATGGACTTCGGCCTCCACACTCAACATATGTGAAGTGCCAGAGTCAACTAGTTATGTAGTAAATTCTAACCTAGTGAATCACAAGTGTACGATGCTAGTGTAGCTAATGGAAAAAAGGTTGATCCCACAAAGAATTATTGGTAATTGGCTTTAGAAGATTGGTGTTAACCAATCTTTGAGTAATTTCAACTTTGGATTCCATTTGTTGAAATGGGATTAAGTTGTAAATTCAAGATCTACGTTTCGAGTAGATAAATTTTGTGTATTTATGTTCTAAAAACCAATTTCGCCAGCGGGTTCGACACAGTGCCCTTGCAGGACGTGGGTTCGGCTATAGGGGCGAGTCGTCCGCGAATGGGTACGACCAGGTCTGGACCGATGCCACCAGGGGTCAAAAGGTATCTTTTCGAAAAGACACCATAACTCTTCGATAACTATAAATAGACCTGTAGGTTCTGCGTTAGATTTAACTCTTACAATTCTCTGCATGTACATTCTAGTTCTCTAGCCCTCCCGAATTCAAATAGAAGAAAGTCTCTAGTATCAAGTCATTTGCCAAAATCTTTAGTTTGTTGTGCTGCGATCCCAAAGCTAAAAGACAAACTCGTGCCTCGACTTACCTACTATGTAATTGAGTCATTTTTTCAAGTACACCTCACCGGAATCTAACAGCGTAAGATGATATTACATGTATTTGGAAGATGTCGACAAACACTGTTCCTGTAGCACCAGTTCACGCTGAATCTGAAAGACCGAAGAATTCTACGGTTAATGTGGCAGTCATAAAAAGATTAAAGAAATTAATCATAAGTGAATACACTCGCCAGTTTTGTGTTGTATCCGACGTAACAATTTGTTGGTTATATTCGTCGGCATAAATTTTTTGGATGGCTTGTATATGTAGGCCCAAAAAAAATTAAAAAACAGCATATGCATTAAACTAAGGCTGGCGCAACCTCTAAACCCGTTACCGAACTACTGGTGGTTTAGATTGTGCTGTAGCACCAAACATATTCTTCACAATTGATCGAGCTACATGCCAATCATTGGAAGAAAGTTGTATATGGGGAACTCCACAACTTCCAACATATTCGGGTTGGGAAGAGCGGTATTAAAGATGATCTCGGGGAAAGAGCTGATGCTTGTGGATGTGTGCTGCATGTCCCGAACATTTGCAAGAACTTAGTATTCGGCTCCCTGTTGAACAAAGCCGGATTAGGCTAGTATTTGAGGTTGACAAGTTTCTACTGACCAAGAATTATCAATTTGTAGGAAATGGCTACCTAGAGAATGGACTTTTTATGATGAATGTAATGACTGTACAACGCGAGATTAAACGCGATACTAATAAAGTTATTAACTTCTTACTTGGTTGAGTGTTCTAATTTATGGCACGATAGATTAGGACATGTAAATTTGAACAAACTAAAAAAGTTAGTTAGTCTGAATTTACTTCCGATGATGGAATTTGGTTCCCACCAAAAGTGTGAAGTGTGTGTTGAGGAAAAGATGGCCAAAGCATCATTTCTCTAAGTGGAGAGAAGCACTTCGCCTCTAGAGTTGATCCATACTGATATATGTGATTTCAAACCTGTGCAAACTAGAGGTGAAAAAAAGTATTTCGTTATTTTTATTGACGATTTCACAAGATATTGTTATGTATATCGTTTTGGCAAATCGCATTCTCCATTTGTTGCCATACAGATGCTTATTGTTAGCTCTATAAGTATTGACCTAATATTTAAGAACTGACATTGATTCATCCTCAACCTCAATAGGGAGCGTTGACCACCACAGTAAGTCCTCTTCAACATTTTTATTGTCAGTTGGAACTTCATTAATTCTGTACACTTGCAACTCTCCCAGATGAAGAACTCCAACATTGATTTATTTTCTCTAGGATTTCACTTTTCTTTCGTGCCGTAAAATGAATCATGTCTAAAATATGTACAACTTCTTTTATTTTTATCCAATTTGATCAAGCTACATCTCCGAAAATCTTCAATTTTTACTTGTAAGATTTATATTATTGGTTAATTTGACATATTTAACCATATATAAGTAACTCGTGAGATAAAAAATTTAATAAAATGAGACGTTGACGAAAATTGATTATAACTCAGTTAGTAGAGCTCTTTGTAAAAAAATGGCGTTAACATTGAAACAGGACTCTTATCTTGGGATAAGATTTTCATTTAATCAATTATCTTATTTATGTATCAATTTCTATAAATTATAATAATATTAATTGGTATAGTATATATATATATATATATATATATATATATATATATATATACATATATTCCTGAGACCATCAATCAGATGGAGGGGTAGAGTCTAGATCCCTAAACCTTTATCATAAAACGTTTAAGAAATGTACAATTTATATGAAAAATCTCAAAAGCTCTACTAGGGAATTTATGAAGGAAACCTAGAGTTGGGCAAACCCCAAATATCTAAGCAAATAAAACCTTTCAAACTACTACACATTTCAAGGTTTTCGAACTCAAATTTGCTTATGAGTTTGATCGCCAAGTTAGCGAGATGACCAGCGACGCAGTTCTTTGCAAGACTCTCAACTCAATTGTCCCTATGAACCTTGCCAAACCGGCAAACAGACTTTGGTGCTTCCAAGTACCAGCTACGTTGTTCTTCAGCATCAAAATAATAGAAAGAGTATCCACTTCGAGCCAATTTCTCAAAATTCTCATTTTAATACAAAGTTTCGGCCCTTCAATGATAGAATAAAGCTCAGTAGGAATAGTACCAGAACAGCCCAAGAACGGCCAGGAACAAGTTTAGAACTCGAATCTCTAATGAGACCACGAGCACCGGCTAAACCAGGATTGCCTTCCAACGACCCAAAAAATCTATCATTTGGGGGTATCTAATGGACCAAAAAATGGTTTTTTTAACGAACAATGGTATTTTCCAAAAAGCTGTCAAATGACAATAGCTTTTCCATAATACAACGGGCAATAGATCCGCATTGGATGCAACTCTAAACCTATCCATCACCATTAGTTGAATTAAAGAGGCAGAAAGCATTCGATCCTGAAATTTTGAAATGTTACGAGCATACCATATATGTCAAACTGATAATAAGAAGAATAACACTAACATGCTCATAATTTCTTTTCTTTTTAAACTAGAAACAAATCAGTTGGCGAATGGAATAGTCATCAGGAATATTGATAAGAAAATATGACGCAAAATGTTTTCAAGTTTGCGAAGAAACAGGGTAGGAAATGAATGTTTCCTAAACACAATCATAGTGGCACAAACGACATCTAGAAACAACCTAGACCCTTTATTCCTAAGGTTATCATCAAGGAAAATAAATGTATTGATCAACCTCCAATGAAATATGGAGTGAGAGTTTAAGACATAATTACACCATAACATAGATTGTCAAGCTGTAATAGTCTTGGAAGGTCTTAAAAAGTCCCAAGCTGAAGAAAAAGTGAAGAGGTTATTTAGTGACAATTTCCAGCCATAATTATCAAGAAGAAAAGGGTTTACAAAAACATTACAGAAGTCATTTATAACATGCAGGGGCAACAACTATTTCAAAGAATCAATATCCTACGCATTATCAACTGAAAAAGATTTCACCATAGTTAAAAACACCATTCTATTGGCATAAAAGAGAAGCGACACACCAAGTATCAAACCGAAAAGAAATTTTCCCTTTCCAATCCTCCAAAAAATATTTTCATCAGTAAAAGGTTTAGCTTTCAAAAGTATTTTTCAAATGTGTGATTCAAACAAAAATCGGCATTATAAGGACAAGTTCTCGTAAGATCTTTTCATTTCAAATATTGGCACCATAAAGCATTCATAATTGTAAACTTCCACCAAGCAGAGTATATAAATATTAATTAATTGTAATCAAAATAAATTAATAATTTATTATAATTTTTTAATTTTGGATTTTTTTTGTTTATTTGTTTTTTTAGATTTACAAGAAATATTGTAGGTAAAAAAATAATACTTTTTGGTTAAACAAGTTATACTATATAGGGTCTGCAATAGCAAAAGAAAAAAAACAAAAACAAAAAAATAAGGAATTAGAAGAATTACAAATAATACTGCTCAAAAAAATAAATAGTACCTCCGTCCCGGCTAACTTTTCACAGTTGATCGGGCACGGATGTTAAGAAAAAACTGATTTTGCTTTTCTTTGACTTTTTTAAAGGTGAAGATTGAGTGTGGAGATTTTGAGGGTGGAGATTGTGAGAGAAATTTCCTTTTTAAGGGTGTGAAAAGTTAAGTGGGACGGACAGAAATGGAAAGTAGAAAAAGTTAGTTGGGACGGAGGGAGTAGTACTTTTTAGTTAAACAAGTTATATTATATCGGATCCGCCGCAACATAAAGAAAAAAAATAAAAACTTAAAAAACTACAAAAATATTAATAAACAAATAATACTTTCCGATTAAATAAGTTTTACTATATCGATTATGTCATAATAAATAAAATTATAATTTAAAGAATTATAAATAATATTGTTCATGTAACAAACAGTGGTAATACCTTTTTGGTTAAATAATTTATGACTCGTCATCAAAAAAATTAAACAATTAGAGATACTACTATTCAGCTAAACAAATATGTTTTGGTTAAACAATCTAATACTATATTAGATCCGCAAATAGCGAAAATAATGAAAAAAATATTGATAAAAGAATTTAGAAAAAAATAAAAGATAGGAAAACATTGAAATTGTGTGACGGGAGTTCAAACCCATAACATTGCATATCACAGATCCACATACCACACGCCAACTAATAAACCACTTTATTGCTATGATTTTTGTCCGTGTGTTTGTATATAAGATGTTTAAGAGCGAAAAAGAGAAAGAAAACATGATCGTATTTCAACATTCAAACTCGCGACACAAGGTTTCATGCAGCAAGGGTCCAACCATTGTACCACATTGAGTTTTTGGTTTAGTAGGCTTAGTTTTGATATCTATTTTACCCGCGAGTTTCTCAAGTGGGTCAAATTAGAAGGAGCGTTGGATATTGTGTCCGTGTCCTTAATGCGTGTATATTATACTTTTAGATGACAGTGACAAAAAAATTATTTGTACCGTAAAGCGATAAAAACGTCATACTTCTGACTGAAAAAAAAAAAAAGAAAAAAAAAACATAATAAAATAGAAGGGTGTGAATGGAATCATGGTATGTTGAGAAATCGGATAAAGGAACCGATAGTCCGTCCTGTGAAGACTGTTTTCAGGTTTTCACACACAAGGAAACGCGTTTCTCAATTTAGTTCAGTTAATCAACGCGTTTCTCATTCAAGTCTTCCTTCAACAAATTCAAAAAGTAGAAATTATGTAAAACAAGAAAAAATACATAAGAAGGATTTTTTTTTTGTATTATCTTTTTAGAACCAAAAAGAAAAGGAAAAAAAAAATGATTACTCAAATGGAACTAAATAATACTCCTCCCTTCTATAATGAGAGTTCTATTTCGAACGCATCACGGAATCAGAGTTCTATTTGAAGAACCGATGTTCATTTTATTAGTACAAGAAAAAAAAAATTATTTTACGAATTAGTTACATATAATTGAATATGTCAAATAAAAAATAAAATAAATCGTCTAACTTCGAATTAATAATATTTAGAGAATTATACTTCATCAAACTGATTAAAAATAAAAAATTGTACATTTTCAAATATGATTCTAGGAGTTAAGTAGCTAGGGAGTAAAAGTAAGTGGGCAAAATTTTATAAATAATTTACCCACACAATATCTAATTTCTTAAGTAATTATTTTAAGTAAATTCTACTACTACTATTATTATTATTTCTATTGTAAAACTCACGAATTATCTCTAATTAGTTCCGTTTAGGGCCTAGCTTCCATTAACAGTCTATATTTATTTTTTGATTCATCTCCGTTACTCATAACTATAGGCTATATATAAGCCACTAAGTCCAGTTTAGGCCCTGATTAGGTCGTATGCCTTAATTTATCGTCAGACTATTATTATTAGTGAAGTTTAGATTGGATATGAATGATAGAGTCTGCAGTTTGCGGTTTCAATTATATATTTTTGGTGGATTCAAGTCAAAAGCTAAATAGGGAAATAGTCAATAGCATAATGAAAGGTCACACTTACTATAAATAGTATACCACCGGCACTTACCGAAATGGGTTAACATTTTGATAAGCAATTTATAACTTTTTAATTAAACCAGTTGACGTTAGTTTTGCCCAACAAATAACACATACTTGATGCATTTCAGTTGTAGTTCATTTAGTGTTCTATTGTAGCAATCACTATGCCAACCATATATTAAACACTCCATCACTTTCCTTCCCAATAAGGTGGCTCAACTCACTTGAATTCAGATCTAATAATAAAAATAGTGGATATTCATGTCATTTAAGCGATCCAATGTTGTCATGTATCACCTACATGTCTTGTATTAAATTTATTTATTCTTTCGGATCGTTTAAGTTATACAAGAAGGGATGACAAAATTTCCGTAAAGATACATTTTTATTGGGGCCCGAAAATATCAGGTAGGAGACTTTTCGATGACAACGGGATGAATCCCTGCCTTTTTCTAAATGTTGATGGTATGGGGACGGGATCCATGCTCTCCGTCCCCGTTTCCACCCGCTTACTTAAAATGAAAATTCTTATTTTTTATTTTCTAATTATTTATTTTAATATTTTCCATTTTGTACAATGTATAATATGTAAACATATTTAAGGGATATGGAGATCCTAACTAGTGTATTTCTGATTTCTTTTATACCAACAAACTAATTTGCATGTATAATAATTATTCTCTACTGTTGTATAAAAACCAACACATTTTTCTTTTTTAAATAAATTGAAAGAACTTATAAGATGTGTGTTTTGATTTATTATTAGTAGTACTTGATTTAACAAATTTATAAAGTCAATAGAAATTAATGTTTTATCATAAAATTGCATAAAAAATAAGAAATGTTGAGTTAAAGAAAAAAAACACTACAACATAAATGGGTTAATGTAACACCCAAAAAGTGTTACATATATACTAAAATATGTTACTATAGACTTTAGGTAACACTTTATTGGTGTTACATTTGCCGGTGCTACCTAAAGTCTAATGTAACACTTTTGATGATCTTTAGTAACACTTTTAATAAGTGTTACATTAGATTTTAAATTGTAACACTTTATGGTAACACTAAAAAATGTTACATATAACCCCCTTTATGTAACATTTTTAATTGAAAGAAAAAATTAAAAATTTGTCATTATTGGGTACAAAGTCTTAACCACTAGGCTACAATAACTTTTTTAGTTATTATTTTAAGAAAAACAATATATACACAAGATTTTATTATACCATCAATAAAATACACTCAAAATTAAGTTTTCATCAAACTACAATCTAACTTAATTTTATTTACGTTATTCATATCAATTTGACACAATATTTCCACTATTTTTTTTTTTTCATTTTCATCCACTCATATATATATTTATATATATATAACTTATTTTATATCACATTAATTTTATACATCTAGTTATTATATATAAATCTTAAGACATTATCATTAATTTTAATTACCATAATTTTATGTATTAAGACACCTTAATTGTTGTGTTTCATAGATTTTAAATAAAAAAATAAACTTACAAATATGAAGAGACATGACCAAATGTCCCAAGTCTAGGCTCTCACACTTAAAAAAATGTATTCAAATTCTTAAAGGCTAAAGCTACAAGTCTATTTTGTAATTGTTTAGTAAAAATATAATGTGTGTATATCTATATACATACACACAAATAAGTCACAAATAAAATTTAATTTATTTTTTGTAACGAATAAGTAAATCTTTAGGTGCTCTAATGAATTGTTATTTTTGTAGGTCTGAGTTGATCGCTTTCACCACTTATGTTACAGATATTCTGTTGTGATAATTAAAATGTAACACATTAGATAAATAAAAATTAAAGTCACATAAGAAAAATAATCCACAAATATTTAATTAGTTTAAAATAAAATAAATAATTTTATTATTTACAAGTGTTACTTATTTATAAGTGTTACATAAAAGTGTTACTTATTCAAAAGTGTTGCGTAAAAAGTGTTACTTATTTGAAAGTGTTACCTAAATGTGTTACAATTTAAAAGTGTTACGTTCAAAGCGTTACATATTCTAAAAGTGTTACATGAAAGTGTTACATATTCGCAGATGTTACAAAAGTGTTACATGAAAGTGTTACATATTCCTAAGTGTTACAAAAGTGTTACATAAAAGTCAAAATTTTAAAAGTGTTACAAACAAAGTGTTACATAAAGTCATTTATGTTGTAGTGAAAATATGGGGAATCCTCATTCTCGACCCAATTTCTTAAGTGAAATTTTTTGCGAGGATGGTATTTTGAATGATAAACGGGATTGGGAATGAGATGCTCAATATCAGTCCCCAAACCCATTCATTATCACCCCTACTTGTGACTCAATGACATCGCTCTTGGTCCATAACTAAGAGGTCTAAAGTTTTGTTCTCAATTTCTTATCCCCATCTCGATATCCTACTGTGCCAGTAAAAAGAAAAACAAAAGAACAAAGTATTCAGATCTATTTTGGCAACTATTCTCTTTATATATTTGTGTGTCTGTCTAACTGGAAATATATGACTGTTTAGACCATCTCCAACCCATCTTCTATAAATTGTGTAAATTCACCATTAAATATACATTTTCTGTGTATACTATCTCTAACCCAATTCTATCCCACTAAATTTACAATTTTGTGTAAACCATCTTCAACCCATTTTACACCAAATTTTATACAAAAAGCAACTTACTTCTTATTTTATTTATAAATAATTATTTATATTTTTCATTGTGTTAACGTTTTGTGCTTATTATTTTCCAATTTGATGTCACTAGTAGTTTATCTTATTATTGGTTAATTATTTCAAAATATGCAAGATTAGTAAAAAAAAATTAATCAAATCTTTTTTTCGTAATTAAATTTATTTAAATTAGATAAATTATTAAATATATATAATAACACAAATATAACAATTATGTAATTAAATTTAGGGGTATTTTAAGGATATAATGTATAAATATAGTTTTTGTGTGGATGAACAGTGTCCCTTTATTTATTGGGTCCCCAATAATAGAGTAGAAATATAGAGTATGATTGAGAGAATATTCAGTAAAATTTTCTTTATATATGCAGTTATTGTGTTGGGTTGGAGATGCCCTTAATGTATAACGGAAGTTTTAGGACTTTAAATTGGAAAACAAAATATTTCGATCTTTGCGAGGTTGAAATTGAAATTCCACAACATTCTATCACATTATTTACTAAAAATATGCATTACTTTTTGACAGAGAAGTTATTTTTACGTTCCCAAATCATATCAAGAATTGTGATATTTTCAAGAACTTTATTTACGCCTATAATAATTTTAACTTTTTACTGAGTGAAAAATAATAAGTTACTATGAGTAATTAGACACTCCATGTTTATCTATAAAATGAATCAATCACCCGTGCAATGTATGATTATAAGATGTTTTAACAATATGAGAATGTATAATTAATTATAGTGAATTTTAGTTTAATCGCTTCATATCATATCTATTTGTTGACATATACAAAAACAAAATGATTGAGCAACATACAAAATTATGTAAATATAAGAGTTATTAATTACAAAAAAAGGCTACATGAATGATGTAAGATTTTAGTTTTTATTTTAAACAAACGTAAAAATATATATACATCTATACATTTCTAAACACCTTTTTGTACACAACATTTGGTGTTTTGTTACAACTTTCAATTTCATCATCACAAATCATTATCTTCAATCATTGGTAATTCGTGACCTGAGAAACTGCAACGTATAATTGACCATGATTGAATACAAGCTTTTTTAGGAGCAATCTATCATGAGACAAAGATTATCCTTGACTTTTATTATTTGTCATGGCAAAAAATATGTTAAAATTATAAGAAGATGTGCTCATTAAATCTTAATGAGTGTGACATGTACAAAAAAATAGAGAATATTAAAAAAGACAAACACAACTTACTTTAAAAAGGAGAATATTAAATTTTTCACTCCACCATACAAAAATTGCAATCAAATATTTCTTTTACCAAATAAATAATTACTGATTGTTCTAACTTACATGGTTGCTCAAAAGTATATTAAATAAAAGTATATTTACCAAAACTACAAAAAACTTAAATTAGAATTTATTAGAATTTATTTACCAAAACTACAAAAAACTTAAATTATATTTTTATAGAAACAAATGTGCTACTACAATTTTTTAATGGGAAAATTGGTGTAAATGCCCTGTAAGTTTTCACTATTGAGTAACTAGGACAGTAAGTATAACACTTTTTTAAAATGTCCTGTAACTTTAAAAAAATTGGTAAAAATGCCCCGTTACCGGCTATAGGCTGTAACCCATCCGGTGACGGGTGAGGTGGATTAAATGCGCGACGTGGAAAGGTTTTTCTGATGGATTTTTTGTGATCTGGAATTATTTACCGCTTAATATGTGTAAATGACATGGCATTAGTCATTTAGGAGGGAAAATCAAATTATTTCCTCCATTATCTTCCTCATTATATACCCTAGTTCTCTTCCCTACTGCAGCAGCTGAAACGCAGAGCTTCCCCCAATGTCAGCGGCCGCGAAACCAGCGGGGCCAATCGAAAGCCGCCCTTTTTCAACCCAATCTCTACAGCCAACAAAAATCCGTGTAAAACAAAGAACCACGTCACCTCCCACGTGGGACTGACACGCATCATGTAATAAAAAACAACCTCGTGCATCAGGCCCGACACTAAGAAAGTCGCCAAGATGGACAGTCGGAGGGCCCACTTTTTGCCAAGAATACGCGTAGATATATGAAGTACGGGGTAGTATACGGTGGGCCGTAGAATATTAGTGGCCATGAGATTCCACCGGCGGCCCCAAAAATCTTGCAGCGACGTAGCTAAATACGGCTCGTTGAACTGCGGCTCCAGCTCCAGCTCGAGAATGGCTCGTACTAGAACGGCTGTAATGGCTAAAATCAGCTCCAAGGTGATGTAGACATAGCAACAATACTCAGCTAAGAGCAGGTAGGGGTGTATAAATTCCCTATATTTGTTCAAGTAAATGATAGCAGCAAAAATGCAGCATTTCAAAATAAAAAGTTTGGGCGTTTGTATCTTTTTTGGGTTTGATAAAGGATTGGGAGATAAGGTCTGTTTGGTTTTGATAGGAAGAAGGCCTATGGAGACGAAATGAAGAAGGGATAATGGTCGGGTGGTGCAAAGAGGGCCTTGATTAAACGCGAAGAGGAGGAGCTTGAAGTTGCCTAGCCAAACAAGGTAGAAGATAGTGGGCAAGGCGAGATGAAAATAGGAGAGGTGGAGGGGAAGGGTGGTGAAGAGATAGTTAATGGGGAGGATAGAGAGGAGTCTGGCGGCGCCGCTCGGGATCCGACTTCCCCCAGCAAAAAATAGTTGAAATTGAGAACTAGGGTATATAATGAGGAAGATAATGGAGGGAATAACTTGATTTTCCCTCCTAAATGACTAATGCCATGTCATTTACATATATTAAGTGGTAAATAATTCCAGGTCACAAAAAACCCATCAGAAAAACCTTTCCACGTCGCGCATTTAATCCACGTCACCCGTCACCGGATGGGTTACAGCCTATAGCCGGTGACGGGGCATTTTTACCAATTTTTTTAAAGTTACAGGGCATTTTAAAAAAGTGGTATACTTACTATCCTAGTTACTAAATAGTGGAAATTTACAGGGCATTTACACCAATTTTCCCTTTTTTAATATATGGAATTCATTACAATCATAAGCCTTTCTATCATAAAACAGACCACAACTCATCAAGATTATATTACATGTGTCCAATCATGTTCCTCCCCTATTTCTCGAAGAACAGGATCTAAGCGCGAAAGGACAGCTATGATGTCATCGCTCTCACGGAAAATGAGCGGCCAACTCCCGCTTCAACCACGGGCACCGTTGCCGTAGTGAAATGGAACGATTTGTCCAAAATTTCTAAGACTAGCTTCTCAAATGATTGCAACTAAAATCTGCAACGATCTTACCTAGATTCAAAATCCTACACTCAATACTCAAAATACATCCATAATTACAAATAAAGACAAATGATGTGTAAATAATTTAATTATTTTAGACCTATTTTCTTTTATATATGAAATTATAATAAGAAAGATGTTTGTCAAATATTATATATAATTGTTTATATCTAATGCACGTCCCAAATATATTTAAAATTATAAATACATACAACACATATATATTTTTTTTTTTTACTATTTAAATGCAAGAATTACAAATTTAATAAAAAATGCATCTCCAAAATATACTCCGTCGTAGAGAATCGCCATTATCTATTGTATATCGGAGAGAACCTCTAAGGTACCATTTAATAGTCTAAAATAGGGAAAACCAAATCCATAACTAGAATAGTTTTACCACATTTGAACAAGAAAGAGCTAAGTTTACAGTAAAGGGGTTTTTTTTTATACTTCCAAACCGCGACCATCAACCCGAAGCCGACGAAGATCAGAAAATTTGCAGCCCTTAACTTATTCCATCACGCCACCGTTGAGGAAGGATTCCAGCTTGTCGCGGCACCATATTCATTTCAGACGCACAGTCGGAAACTGCTAACTACGACGTTCATCGATCAGTTTACTCCGTTGACCTTCGCTGTGGCCTCAATTACTCAGCCCCTTTTATAGGTGATATTCTTTTAGATTCCATTTTTTATCGAACAACCTATATGATTATCCTCTAATAGAGATAAAGTGTTATGTCTGTAAATGCAGGAAATTAATTAAATCGAAACCCCCGTCTATGATAATAGTATGTGTCGAACAAAGTCGGTCATGAATCCGACACCATCGATCGTGGCTGACTATATTTGAAATTGCCAATGATACCATCGATTTTGAAAATGTTCCCCTGATTAGACGTACAAATAGACAGCTGCTGGAGGTAATCGTCTCCAATTTATGAAAATTCCCTACGATTAGGACACAATTGATTTTGTTATTCTGGGTGAAATAAATTATCTTATTAACCTTAAAGATAGATATAGATTATTAAAAATATATGCAAAACTTACTTAATTTATGTTATTACCATACTAATGTGCAAGTAATTGGATAATTTATGTTGGTTGATTGCCATATGCAATTGTTTCCATATTTTTAGAAGTCATTACCAAGCGGGGAGCTTTTCGAATTGTTTATATTAATATGCAAGTGATTGGATAATTTATGTTGATCGATTGCCATATGCAAATTCTTTCGTATTTTTTATTGCGGATTTAATTAGAATGATTCAGTAATATATGCAAGTGATTGGATGATTTATTTTGATTGGATATTTTATGTTGATTGATTGGAGATTGATTCAAATAATTCATTATCATATGCTAATTGATTGGACAAAAAATAATTATACATACCAAAAATTATTATTTCCAGGAAATGGGGTTGACATTTGGGCCAAAAAAATTTAAGATTTTTATATCGTGACGATTTTATTTTTATATATAAGAAGATTAAGAGTGAAATACAAAATAAAAAGAATTGATTTATAATGAAATTAATAAATCAAATATTGTCTGATCTTAAACTCAATATCAACTACCTAACCACTCAAATCTTACCTTACTAACCAACCAAACATAGATATTCTTTTTTCTAATATAGTTTTTCATTCAAGTGTTACATATAACTTTATAATACTTCATGTTAATAATTTAAAAAAACTACACTGTACCTCTTTATTGAACACTTTTTGTAATGATTTAAGCAAATTATGGGTAAACAAGTTTGAAAAAATGTTTCATTTTAGCCTATTATGTAACATTTTTTTTTTACTTGTAAAAATTAAATTTAAATATGGGTAAAAGTATTACACATATGCTGCTAGGATTCAAATCAGTTGGAAAAAAATAATAATGGTGGATTTGAAAAATGACTCTAATGTAACGAGATTAGTAAAGTCGAGGCGCGAGTTTGACTAGTTGTTCATAAGATGATATTGCTCCGCATAAAAGCGCTCACGGTCTTCAGCAATCGTTTTCAAGATACAACGACCTTTTACTTTAGAATCGCAACACAATGAAACTAAAGTTTTTTGGCAACTTACTCGATACTTAGGACTTTCTTGAAGACTCCAAGACTCGGATACCATAATTGAAAAATCTAATAAATGCAAACTGCAGTAAGGTTGTGGTTGTATCGATTTGGTTATTCGGTGATTAGATTTGTAAATGTTAAGGCCTTTTATAGACTTTTAAAGCGTTATTTCGTGAACATTTACATCCTTTCAACTTGATCAATCACAAATGTTAGATCGTACCTCTTCACCGAAGGCCACGATCTAATAGTTAGATTGCATCATTTTTCGAACATTCACGTCATTTTGTTCGTACCTATTCCACTTGAATAGTCGTAACTTTTCAGAGCATATTTTCGTCTAAGAGACACTTCTCCATTCATACTCTGAAATTTCAACAATCCTCTACATGAATGGATAATGTTAAAACTGCTCAAACATTGGTTCACATCAACCTTCCAAAGCCAATTATAACCATCTCCAACATTAATGACAATTAATGCATTCATTGACACACACAAGAAAGTCCCAACGAACTGTCATTGCATCGAGATAGGTAGCTTTCGGCTTTGAACCTTCCTTACTAAGATGCTATCGGATTTACTCGCTGCTCAATTGAAGTGACGGTTTTTTGTGTAAACCAAGACAATAACATTCACACAATGATAGTTCGGTTATCTTTCGATTCTCACCTTCTGTCCGCTTCGGCCGTGGACTATGAATTCATAAGTGTTTAACTTGAAGTGGTCTCACTTCTCACTTGTATAGGTGACCTCCTGTATAAGAAAATTAATTAGTTTGTTGTTCATTTCTCTCATTTTATTTTTAATATTTTAATTTATCTAAATAATTTTAAAATTCTGACTATAACTATTTAACATAAGAAAATAAACATATTTGTTCTTCAATATATCTGAGCATTTTCATATATATGTTGAAATTTATTCAAATAAACTCTATATTTTTTATTATAAATAGTAGATTTATTCAAAAATACAAATTAATTAATGTAAAAAAATATATTACTTAGGTTGCAAATTGTGTAAGTCATAGTTGAGGTCGATTAATGTACCAAAGTACTGTTTAGGCTGTGAAGTTAAAAAAATATATATATAATTAAACGTGGTTAACTTTTTGCTTTTTTCTAGAAAAAAAGTTTAGATTGCAACACTTATAAATCCTCATAGTTTAGAAGTGTTTTTTTTTATAAAAAAATCTAATAAATATATAAAAAAAATTGATTATATAATAAAAAGTAATTTCACGATATAAATATATACATAAGGGCGTAAATCATAATCATGTACTTAATCTAACAAACAATTACCATTATAAAAAATCATGATCTTAGCAAATTTAATTGTTTAATAAGCTGATTATTGAATAGAATATTAACTTTTGCTTTTAATTGAATAAAGCATATGTTCACTTATTTAAACACTAAATTTTCTCTTGACTTAGAAAATAAAGAAAAATTTACAAAAAAAATTATGTCAAATAAAATAGATTGATTTCTACTTTAATAAAGTACTCAAATAAAATATTTTTAAAAGAAAATTATTTAACTATTCGTTGCATTTTAAGCCCAAACTACAGTACAACACACATTAAACACTTAAATCTAACTCAAACATTCAGCCAAATATAGTATAATATTTCAAATGGAATATCTCATTTTAATATAAGTGATATGAATGTCATATTATAGGTTCTCATAACAGGATAAATTTATATATTATACATATAGAATAGATTAGAAATGAAAAGTTATTTACAATTTAAAAAATTAAAATAAAATTTGTTTATTACCACATGTGCCAACAACTTACCTTTTATGGTCTATTTCTTTTTTTTTTTTTTTTGCTTAGAAAATGTTAATTACAGAATTACTCCATTGTGGCGAGTATATATATGACTATTTTCATACTTTATTTGGTAAATAAATTTATTCAACTAAATTCTATTTTTTCATTATAAATAATAGATTTGTTTAAAGAGAAATTTTGATTGATGATAAAAAATTGTCAAGTTTGCAAAGTGTTAAAAAGGACAAAGTCGAGTCTAGTTAATACGACAAAGTATTGTTAGTTGCAATGTTTAAAAAATAATAGTTTTAGTTAGTTGTGCAGAAAATGACATAATTTAGATTGCAAAGTTAATTTTCTCTCAATAATAGTAATAAATATACATATTATATAAAAATATAAGTAATACAAATAATTTCATAAATAATTATGGTAAACAAACACTACGAGTCGGAAGTTATCGGCGAACGTACTCGGATATTTGGAACTTTCGGACTCTACGAATGCAGAATTTAGAAAGTTTTTGAATCTTAAAGAACTTGTGAATGCGAATGTATGAAATGAAATGTGGAGGGGCCTATTTATATATGTTGAAGAGTTGTGGTGCCTTTTTGGAAAGGCACATCTTCACCCCTTGGTTGCACCCTTTGGACTGGACCTACCCGTTCGCTGGACGGTCGCACCTGCAGGCTGACCCGCGCCCTGGCGGGCGACGGGTCGCACTGGTTCGTATTTCAAATTAATTTTTAATACATAACATATCAAATTTATCACCTCTTCATGATTTTTAATTTGACGTTCATATCACATATATATTATAATGAGATACTTGACTTAAAAAATATATTGTTTTGAGTTAATATAAGTATTCATTGCGGTTTACCTATAGTATTAGGTTATGCCAAATAAAACATAGTTAATTAATTTTTCTACAAAAAAATATTAATTGATTTAAAAAGACTAATAATTTTATTTTATTTGATATGAATTTTCTAATACATTGTTTTATTTAAAATGGGCCTTTGAGAAACCTCATAATTTAAATATGCGAACTCCTACTTTATCAATTTACCATAAAATTTAAATATTTAATTTTATAATCATTTTATTAAACTATTAATTAAATTTTCTAGCATATATTTACTATAATAATAATTTACATATGAATAATCACGGATACAAAAATTTGAGCATATGAATGTATCTTGAAGTTGTGAAACCAGTCCTATTTATTACAATGAATTACAGAGTATTTGGGGGCACTAGCTCCTACTACAATGTGGTTTTGCAGCACCAAAACTATATATAAATTTTCCAGCATGAGTGAATGAAAAATATAAGATATGTACATATAAACCTACTAATAAAAAGCGTTACCTAAAAAGTGTAGCTAATTGTAAGTACTACATCAAAGTGTTACTTTAAAGTTGCATAAAAAATGATTGATATATATATATATATATATATATATAAATGTGTTACCTAAAAAGTATTTCCAACTGTACATACAAAGCATTACATATCTTCATATATATAAAAACAAAACGTCCCAATATAGAAACCCTAAAAAATTTCCGCCCAAATCCCAACCCCATTTCTGTAAATAATTATTTTTTGTATATATAACTTCGCAGCAATGAAAAATGCATTAATTGGGGATAAGTAAGCCGTATATTTTCCTAAAATAAATAAGTCGCCATTATCTCCATTCAATATTAACTCCCTCACATTTAGCATGATCTTTCAAATCTAGAAAATTATACATTCATTCAACCTCTCAAAATTGATGCGAAGTCATATCTCACATAATCATTTCCACGTAATTAACGTTAATCCGGTCCGACAATTAGGCTCGACAAATCTTTGTCAATTTTCAACTTTGTTAATAAGTTTATTGATAAGTTCATGATTATACTTGATTGATTAATGGTTATGTCCAAATCGTGTGTATTGCAAGATATGGTAAAACACATTGATTACTCTATTGAGATAAATAATTATTCTGCAAATCAAAATCACATCATCAAATAGCAGAAATTGTATATTTTCTCAAATTGACTCTGCTTATGATTATTTTTTGTATTCGTGCACTATATATATTTGCAACATGCATGCCATCCATTGTCCTACCACATTCTTATGCTATAAAAGAGATACTTTAGTTACGTGTTTATTTTGATATTATTGTTCATAGCTCCTATGAATTCATTCGTTAGGGATCGTAACCCCTTAAAGACACAGTGGGTGCTGAAACTGTGACTGGTTCAAACGTATGACACTTCGGCCTATACATAGCAGAACCGAATAATCAACACCGGAGTGTGTCATATTATGTTGCGTAATTTAGACAGTGGTTCATTTTTTGTACTATTTTTATGCATCCTATTTATATCTATGTCTAAGTAATTCTTTCAATTGGGATTTGATTATAACTCAGTTGACAGAGCACTTTGTAACCTTGGTCATTGATCGGGGATCAAATCCCACCGAACTCCTCCCCAATCAAAAATGTACTAGAAAAATAATTCTTTTAATTATGTACATATTTTCGTCTTACATATTATGTTGAAATTTATACATTTACTACTTAGAATTAAATACAATTTTTTAAATTCTGATAATCGTATCGATCGTTATATTTAAAAGATTAAATATAACAATGCATCGCACATGTGTATTACTGGTGTATTTACCAAAATAAAATGCATTCAACATCGTCATAGAATGTTATAATATTTTATTTATAAAACATCTCATAATTGTGCATCGGACAGGGGATTTACTAATCTTATAAGTATTACATACAAGCGTGCGAGAGCATTACATAAATGTCAAAATGTAGAAATTGTTAAAATAATGTGTTACATAAGTCATTTATTTTGTAGTTTGTCTTTTAGAATATAATGTATAAAATATGCACACGCACACACACACACACATATATATATATATATATATATATAGAATTATATCTTTTATTGATAAAATACATTTGATTTGTTATAGTTTGTCTTTTAGAATATTTCTTTTAATTTGGTCCCTTTTATTTATTAAGCAGTAATTTATTGTCATTAGAGTTTAGGAGTTTAACTATTAGTATAACATGACTCTTCTTTATTGTTTCTAACGGTTGATTGATATTTTGATATAAAAAATGAATTTTATTCTCAGTTATGTCTCTTTCCATATTTTATGAGAATCTACAAATTAGACCATGCATAATATTGTTGTTAATACCACGTTGTTGCCTGCGTCAGTTAGTATCATTGTCTGCATCAATTGGTATCAAGTACCGGTTATGATTCTCGATGATGCCTAAGATGTTAATCAGTTAATGATACTATCCCTAATGAGGAGTTGCAAGAAGATGATCTTTCGGATAATTTCCAATAGTTGGGATTGTGGGCCATTGAAGTTGCTGCACACAATAGATTATATCTGATCTCGTTGTTTGGCGATGAGCAACTAGAAGCCACTGAGCCGCTTGTCGAAGGTTTTGCGCACTAGTGATCTCGGTGTCGGTGTCGAAGAATATGATGGTTGTGATGTATTACCATTCTCTATAAGGAAAATGATCTCAATAATTGTTTTATTGATGATTTATTTCTCATCCAACACATGTGAGTTATTCTTGTATGACATAGATGATGGTGTTTATGATGATCCATCAATTTTCAAAGAGGAAAATGATGATACTTATTCGGAAGTTACCCATGGTGATTATGATGACTCACCCATTTTAGATGAAAAAGACTAGGATATTTCTTAGGATATTGTTAAAAGTGGTTACGATGATTCACCATTTTCAACATTAAATTTCCCGATAAGCTTACATTCAATGTTGTAATTAATTTGATGACAGAGGATGCTCTTTATGCTCTTCAAATGTATGGATATTATTATTTCTCAATGGGTGGACTAGTATAAGGATGTGTCAGCTTGCCTTTGGACATCTGATGTTTGCCGTGAGATGGAGCATGATTCGAGGACGAATTATTTTTGGGAGAGAAGAATGTTAGAAATAAGGATAAGATTTAATTATATCTTTTATTTGTTATAATACATTCGATTTGTTGTAGTTTATCATATAGGATATTTTCTTGATATGTATATTTGATATAATATATAATTATTTATTGTCATTAGGATTCTAGAGTTGAACTTTAGTATAAATACAAAAAGGTTGGTGGAAACTGAATCATGCTTAATTGATTGGGTTACAAAATGCTCTATCAATTGAGTTACAATTAATTCTCAATATGTGAATTTTTTAATAACATATAATATGTGATTTCTACGGATCAACGCTTGTTATATTAGAATTTTTCCAATGTGCGGTCGAATATACTTGACCGTTACTTTATGAGGAAAATGAAAATAAATAAGGTACACCAATGAAACATAACTTATATGATATACTACTATAAGCAAAGCTTCAATTGTATGCTTTATTTGCCAATTCTTTTCCCAGTAAATTCTACATAAATTCTTCCAAACTTTTCACATTTAATACCCTCGAAGCAAAAAGAATTGCTTATTAATGGTGATTAATCATATATATATGTGTAGTATTGTGATATTGCATTATTACGACGAATACTTTGTGAGTAACTATTAATGTGTCAATAATATAACATATGTAAAAACTGTCACATAAACAAATGTTTACGAAGATTCTCACTTTGAACGTATATGCAGCACACAAACTCTATATATACTAGCTAGATGTTCACCCGTGCAATGCACGCGGTGAGTATTTTTTTTATTATAACAATAATATGTAATGACATTATCCGCCTACATATTATTTGAGAATATTTTTTCTGTTAATAATATATAATGAAATTATCCGCCTATATATTATTTGAGAATACAAAATCGAGAGTTAATATTTTATTGTCCAATTATCTTAATTTCTTCATCCTTCCATATCATTTTCTACTTGTACTTTTTGTTTTCGTTTTTTAATACCTTCCATTATTACAAATTTAAACTATCAATTAAACTTTCATAAAATTTGTTTATTTAATTTCTTATATTTTTACTTTTATTACATTTCATTATCGCAAATTGAAACTACGATTTCATAAATTTTATTAATTCAATTACTTAAATGCATGATTTGATAAGGCTGAATATTTTAAATAAAAATAAACACAAACTTAAAATTTAACTCATTTCTCTCCCTATTATTTTACTAGTGCATTGCATGGCTGTATTATTTGTAATGAATTTTTTTAATATAATTAAATATTCGTATAAGGATAAAATAATGTCAAATATTTTGAATAATTATCAATATAACTACATATATTAAATAACATAATATTAGTATAAGAAGCCAATAACATAGTTACTTAAGTATATGAGTGGTAAATTATATTATCATACCTTATTCAAATAAAAAATAATCGATATACTATTTTTGTACTTAACATAAACTTACTATTCACAAAATAGAAAAAAAAAAAAAAACTAATTCAATCAACAATTCACTTTAACAAATATATCTAAGCTTTTGCCACTGTAAAATGTAACAAATTTTTGCTTTTTATTAATTGTTTAAACAAAATTATTCAAACTATCAAAAAGTTACTAAAATAAAAAGGTTGAAAGTAAATAATTTAATGAAAAAATACATTATTTTTTGAATTATATCACATTTTTATTTATATACAAAAAATATTTCATAATGATCCTAAAAAAATATTTTTTACACTAAAAAATAAATATTTAATTATATATATGGATCATGGATGTTAAATCGGAGATCATTAAAAGATGATTAATTTGATATATTTTTCATGAAAAATCGAGTTAAGAAGAGAAATTATATGAATTTCAAAGGGGGAAAAAACAAAAAAAAAAAAAAAAAAAAAAAAAGAAGAAAATGGAAAAAGAAAAAGGAAAAAATTGATTGAATGAGAAGTTAAAAAAGAAGGTGGAGGAGACACATGTCTCCCAGTTTTTAATGGCTTTCTTTTAATATTAAGTAGGGATATGATTTGTTGTTATACATGCATATATGATCGTGAGATAAATCTCAATCTATAAGATGGATCTCACCGTGCTCCCGCAGTTTGAAAGTATCAGTTTTTTCGTGAAAATTGAAGGTCTTTTGTCTAACTATAATTTATGTATGCTGAAAATATATAAAATTTGATGTAATAGTTCAAAAGTAGATTTTTTTTAAGAGTAAACAAAAGTAATTTCTTTATGATAAATGTGACATTCTTTTTGCCTAAAACATATTACCTTCGTCCCAGCTTAACCTGCCTACTTGCCATTTTGGTTTGTCCCACCTTAACCTGCCAGCCTCATAAATGGCAAATTTCTCTCACAATCTCCACCCTCAAAATCTCAATTCTCAATCTCCACCTTTAAAAAAGTCAAAGATTCCACAAAATCTGTTTTTTCTTAAGTTCCGTGTCCAGTCAACCTAGACAGGTTAAGTCGGGGCGGAGGGAGTAACAATTTTCAAAAACTAAATTTTTTTATTATAAAATCAACATTTGTTACATAAAAATTAAACACTTGATATATAAAAGTAACCTACCTTACTAAAAAGTATCCGTGAGTCGCACATAAGTGCTAGTCTTTTAAGTGTGCATCATATATAAACACACTTATTGATATCACATACTATACTTTAGAACAATACATTGAACAACAACGATAGTACGTTTTCTTAAAAAAAAAATTATATTTCACAAGAAAGTATTAATTGTTGGAAGTTAATGTGTTGTGAAATAGATATGATCTTTCTATTTTCTAGATTACATTGAGCGAGATTTTAAGTTTCGGTTGATTCAAGTCAGTTAGGATCCACGGGTTTAGTTATTCAAGAATTGCATTCAACACGCTACACGGATTTAATTGTGTACGTACGTGGTGTTCAAGTTTTTACCGTTGTATAACGATTAATTTGTATTATACTACGTAGATTTATTGCCAAGATTCTCTGAAACTAATATTGTAATTGTAGCAATTATTTCAGGGTGAGTCTCTTATACATCAAGATCTGTACAATTCAAGTTGTGGATAAATTTTTAAGAAGATGTATTAGTATTTATGTTTAAAGATGTTAATTTTTATGAAGAAATTTATCATGTTAAAAATGTATTAATATTTATGCTGAAAAATATTACTCGTTTTGAGTAAATGTAAATATAAATAGTGATAGGAGACAATGACGGTGTATGCAAGTGCATACCCTCATTTCCTCCCTCCCCTCTCCCCCCACCCCAAAATATCATATGTATACAATATACATGTATATAGATGTAATATGTTATACATAAAATTATTTTTATGTTGAATAATTTAGTGGTATGCTGCATTTTTTTTTTCTTTTAATCTTTTATCAAGTAAACAAATAAAAGAAGTGTTGGAATCAAATGGTTAGTGTGTAATGGTTAGTGTTTAAGTTGAAATTTATTATTTGTTTTGAAAAATGTATCGTACTAAAAAAGTATTGGGATTTATACTAAAAAATAATACAATTTTTTAAAAAAAAATAGTAATACCTTTCAGTATTAACATTTTCATGAATTCGATGTTTAACTCGAATTTCATGGATTTAAAATTTGTGCATGGGGTGTATAGAAGATTTTGCCAATAAATTTTTCACTTGTATTTTCTTCATCTTTTACCTTTTAATAATAAAAAAATTGTATTTTCTTCATCTTGTAACTTTTAAAAATTAAGACCAATTAAATAAAAGGATCCTTTGAATTTTCGTACTTACTTTTGTGTTGTTTTCTTTCATATCCATTTCTTTCTCGTTAGAATTTGTATACTTTTTTTTATAATCCGTTACCATTTTGAATTGTATAGATAGTTTTTTTATTTTATTTTTTATGTATGACAATTCATATAGTGTGCTGTGTGCATATTCTATTTAAAATTTATGGATTCGCCATTAATAGCAAACTTTGCCATTTTAAAATATATATATATATATATATATATATATGTCTTCAAATCATGGAATATTTTGCTAAAGAGTTGGACACGTGTATTTATTAACAATGCCTAATGGATACGGCTCTAAATTTACTATTGCATTTCTAATGTCTCACTCTCAAGAAAATGAAGAAAAATGTTACAAATAGAGAAAGGGAAAAATTCGTTTTTGGTCCACTAACTTAGGGCGAATCCAAAATTGGTCCACTAACTATGATATTATCAATTTTAGTCCAGTAACTTAGGACCGAGTCCAATTTGAGAACAAATTTCGCCGGAATTGACTAAGTTGGCCGGAATTACTCACGTGCAAGGCACGTGGTCATTCAATTTGGAGCTTTCCGGCGATTTGTCCTCATATTGGACTCGACCCTAAGTTACTGGACTAAAATTGATAATATCATAGTTAGTGGACCAGTTTTGGACTCTTCCTAAGTTAGTGGACCAAAAATGAAAATTTTCCTTATTTTGTCCCATAATCCAAATTTAACAGAATACATTGATTCTTTATCAATTTTTTTTACCTAGATTCAAATGGTTCTTGCCTTGATTCAAATAGTTGGAGATTTTGTAAGATACTTATATCAAAACCCAACCGTGGCAATCTTTTTTGTTACTCCAACACAAAATAGTGAGGATATTTTGTTCGATTCTTTAATATAAAGTTGGAGATTCAGTCAAACCACACCTCTTCTTGGTTTTGCGTGCTTTGATCTTCTTCCAAATCAGTCTCATCGAAATTTTTCATCAGACACTTCCTGGATTTTGTGTTGTGACCCACACCACCATATTTTCTACAATTCTCAACACCTGAATCGGAAAGCCCCAAATTAAACGACCACGTACCTTGCACGTGAGTAAGTGTAGAAAACGTGGTGGTGTGGAAGAAGATCAAACCGCGCAAAACCAAGAAGAGGTATGGTTCAAATGAATCTCCAACTTTATACTAAAGAATCGAACAGAGGATCCTCACTATTTTGTGTTAGAGTAACAAAAAAGATTGCCACGGTTGCGTTTTGATATAAGTATCTTACAAAATCTCCAACTATTTGAATCAAGACAAGAACCATTTGAATCTAGGTAAAAAAAAATGATAAAGAATCAATGTATTCTGTTAAATTTGGATTATGGGGCAAAACAAGGAAAATTTTCGTTTTTGGTCCGCTAACTTAGGGCGAGTCCAAAACTGGTCCACTAACTATGATATTATCAATTTTAGTCCAGTAACTTAGGGTCGAGTCCAATATAAGGACAAATCGCCGGAAAACCCCAAATTGAACGACCACGTGCCTTGCACGTGAGTAATTCCGGCCAACTTAGTCAATTCCGGCGAAATTTATCCTCAAATTGGACTCGATCCTAAGTTACTGGACTAAAATTGATAATATCATAGTTAGTGGACCAGTTTTGGACTTGCCCTAAGTTAGTGGACAAAAACAGATTTTTTCCACTAGAGAAATGATGCCATAAACACAAAATAAAAGAAAAAAAATGAAATTGAACCATTTTTTAGATTATAGATGGAGTTATTATTAATTGAATATTGATTTATACGTAAATTTCATTTGAAATAAATGTTATTGTTGAAATTAAAGTAAGAAAATAATGTGTTGCCATGGCCCTTTGGTGAGGTTGACATAAACACGCGGAGTTAAGCTTCATCCCTCACCAATAACATGTGGCAGCCCCAGAAAATTTCTGCACCATTTATAATAATAAAAAATCTAAATTCCTTTTTTTGTTTTCGTTTTAAAATTAGAAATAGCAAATGTTTTTTGTAACATTTTAAAATCCCATGAGTCCCATTTAGCTAGATAATATGAGTTACCATATAATTAGTGAGTAGGTTTGGGTCCCCATGTTGAGAGGAATAATAAATGAAAGACCAATTTAGAATAGAAACATTTAGTGAGAAATAAGTAGGTTTTTCCACATAATTTGATGTGGGGTACACCTGGTGGAGGGAGCATTTGTATATATATGTAAGGGAATGAGAATTATTCCAGTGTAGCTGAAAATGGGAAGGCAACCATGCTGTGACAAAGTGGGATTAAAGAAAGGCCCATGGACTGCTGACGAAGACAAGAAGCTCATCGATTTCATTCTTACTAATGGCCAATGCTGCTGGCGATCACTTCCCAAACTTGCAGGTTTCTTTTTTTTATTTTTTATTTTTTACTTTTTAATTACAAGTAACATACACGCTTCATAGACATTAATGGTGCAGGGCTTTTGAGGTGCGGAAAGAGCTGTAGATTGAGATGGACCAATTATTTAAGGCCAGATTTGAAGAGGGGACTTCTTTCTCAATATGAAGAGAACATGGTCATTGATCTTCATGCCCAACTTGGAAACAGGTTCTTTTTTCTTATATACCAACTCTTCTCACTGTTTTTTTCAAGAATGGATTTCTCGTAGTCCATAAAAATGTGGCTCACAAATGAATCAAGTCCAAAAAAAAAAAAACAATCTCAGAATAGTCATTTATTTGAAAAAAATTTATGTTATCAAATCGAGTAGTATTTAATTAGGTAATTTAACCATTAATTTTAAAATTGGATGATCGGACAGAAATTAATCATATATTTTAATCCACTCCTATAACTGAATGGTTGGATTACTCGGACCGACCCGTAGGATTAGCCCTTTTCTGTATACCCCTGCCGTGCTACACTCCATCATTTTTCTTCCTCCTTTTGTGAGTGAAGCTACATCCCATCATTAGTACTTTGCCACTTTTTGCATGTTTTTTTCTTTCTCTTTCAGAAATTCTAAAAAAATAGGACTTTCCATTTTTTCTAATTATTGGAAAAATAAAAAGATTGACATTTGTCACATTCAAAACTTGAAAATATTTGAATTTAATTTTGTTTTCCTGCAGATGGTCAAAGATTGCTTCTCATCTCCCAGGAAGAACCGATAACGAGATCAAGAATCACTGGAACACTCACATCAAGAAGAAACTAAAAAAAATGGGAATCGACCCAGTTACACACAAGCCTCTAACACCGCCAACCGCCGACCAACCGCCGGAGGAGGTGGTACCGGTGCAGACGGCGGCGGCTGAGTCAACCAATCCCGAGTCATCAAAGGATAATGATAATGACACATTTGACTCTACTAAATTACAATTAGTCAAAAACGATGATTTCTGCGTTGACGAAATTCCAGTGATTCAACCCCATGAAATTCTGCTTTCATCCGATCAGAACTCACCAACACCTTCCATATCCTCGTCTTCATTTTCATCGTCTTCTTCGTCTTGCACCAATGGAGGCGGCGCGTGGTCGTCCAACGTGCTCGATGATTTTGAGTTGTCGCCAAACTTTGAGGAATATTACAGCGAGATATTAAACAGTAATATCTGGGACGATGATTTTCAGAAGCCATTAGAGTTGTTGCTTGATTCTAATAAGAACAATGTACCAAGTCATGAACCTGCTTTCGTCATCGAAGAATCTTGGGAAATTTGATTTAATGTAAATTTGTTAGTTTTCTCCTTAGATTTTTTTAATGAATAAACAAGTTAATGATCCATTTTTTGTGTATGTTTACATTTTGTATTGTGTATGTTTTCACCATAAAATTGATATAAGTCAGCATGATTAAATTTGTGTATGTTTACATTTTGTATTGTGTATGTTTTCGTTTTGTACATGTTACGTATTGTTGCACCTCCATCAAGTGGTGTAAGAGATCTTGTATATTTGTACCAGTTGGAGTAGAAGTTACATATTGCAAATAATAAATCTTGTGTGAGGGACGCGGGGCCTTTTTCTAATAAAAGACATTCCTTTTTTTTTGAGGAGGTCTTTTGTGAGATCTATGCAATTCGAGTCATGGGAAAAAATGTATTAATATTTATCTCTAAAAGTATTACATGTTTTGGGTAAAAGTATCATGGTGAAAATGCATTATTGTTTATGCTTAAAGATATTACTTAATCTGGATAAATTAAGGTGTTATAATATATTTACTCAGAACAAGTAATAGAAGGAAGAGTGGAATCCTACTCTGCAACAGTAACGGCCACGGCCTCGTTGTTGGCCTTGGCTCTGGCAGGGGAGCCCTGAGGGACGACCTCCTCCTCGTCGGTGGTCCATCTCTGAGACACGCAGGGTAGTGTTAGGAATAAACAAGTATTGGGAGTATCAAACAAATGAAATTCAGTTCAGAGTTGATTATTACGAGGGTGAATGACAGGGTTATCCTCGTTGCCCAGAAGTCCAAACCGGGTTAGCAGTCTATTATTCCTAGGAAGGGAATTGATGGGAAAGAGGGCATGTCTCGCCACATGAGTATTTAACTTAGTCATGATGGCCCTGTCCTCTTTAGAGTTGGGGAGGGGGGGGGGGGGGGGGGAAGGTCAAGAGGTACGAGGTGAGGAAGATACCCCTTCGTAAGGAAAAGGCCATCCTGCATGGCAATGGGTGATTACTGTCCACTTGGATTTCCAATCCCATTGCAGCTCAAAGGTTTCCCTACGAAGTGAGCAGGGTCGAATGGTCTAGAACTGAAATAAAAAAACCCGTTACTCCCTTTTTTCACATCGTGACAAGAAAGGAAATAATCAGAGGTGCAGTCACCACCGTTGGCTTTCATCAAAATGTAAAAGGAAACTAGAATCCGCGTGGAAGAGGAGTTGATTTAGCAGACAATGATCCTAAGGTGATTGCATGCCCCCATTATGAAGGAATGAAAAGGGAACCGAAGCCCTGCATCAATGTAAGCTCTCCAAAAAGGCATGGAAGGTTTGGTGAGCCAGTTAGGTCGCTCATTAAGACCGGGAATATCAATGAGCAATCGACAGGGCAGGGCCTCACGTACCCTAAAAAACTTGAAATACATCTCTGACAATATAGGGCCCAACTACCACATCACTCTCGTCTCTCGGCAAAGGGAATTATGATGATAAGTCTACACTTACGAAAAGGGATACCCTTGACGGGTTTGGCGCTGGAGGTCGGTTGCTCCCTATCGGAGTAGATAACTAGGGCCTGGGAACTTGTTCCAGCTCTGGAAGAAAGTGTTGCAAGGGTGGAGCTCTGAGCGTGAGGTTCAGAGGCCCCTGTTTCCTCTCTTCCTACTGATAGCATTGTTTAGCTGACAGAGGTGCTTGAGGAAGAAGGAGGGACTCCTCAGCAGTCCTCTACTTTGGAAGAAGGCTAGAGGATGAATCCTCAACTGTGAGAGAAGATTTCGATATGGCCATCGGGATTTCCAGAAAAAAAGATGAAGGAAAAGAGAAATAAACCATAGATCCAGGAGAAGACAGGAATAACTAGATAAATCTAAAGAAAATGAAGAACAAATGATGAAGGTGCCTAGAATCACATAGGAATCTTGAGATTGCTTGATCGCCGGAAATGGAACGGTAAGCCAAAGTAAAAAGTGAAAGGTTAAAAATGAAGGGGATGAGGTATTTATAGTGAGGAGAAGATGAAAGGCCTCTCACTACCAGAGTTAGACACATGGACGGATCAGATTCGCAAGGAGCCCAGGAATCAGGGCACGCAGGTGGCCGAGATTGGACCATTTTAAATTTGAAATTTTTGGGAGGGAAAAACTTGTCATCTCCATCATACATTCCTGTAGCGCAGATAACTTCTACTCCGAAGGGCTCTCCTAAGACCATTGAGAGTATGGGAAAGAAGTTGATAAGGAAAATATGTACCCCCAGCTCTGAAGAGTGAGGATCGACAGCGAGGAAGATGGGAACGAGTGAACAACTCTGTGGAGAGCTATTAATATCTGCTCACCAGTGATGGAATGAGGGAAGCGGCTCCAGCTATGACAGGGGACAATCCTGCAGAGGTGGTTAGAGTTGAGTGACTCTTGGGTTTGCAAGCGTCTGTCCCCTGCATCTCTGAGGGAGTTCCAAATGTCAACCCTAATATTAGATCAGCTCTGAAGGGTTATGGCCTTGGAGAACTGAGAAGATAGCTCTTGTCCTTCAGTAAGTAATGAACGGTGAGCCGAGTTAATAATCGTATCTAAGGGTTGTGCCCCGAGGGTGTTTGGCTATCAGCATTGAATAAGGGATCAACCCTGAATTCTATATGACCATTGTGACTTGTATACCAAGCCACGTGCTCCCTAACCACCGATCAGAAGTATAGACATCTGCTATTCATCTGACAAAATGTACTGTACTCTCTGACACCACCGCTGAGTACTGATGGACAGGTGGTGAAAGGTTATTGGACAGCCGGAATGACCCATTTACCCTTTGCCCTATAAACAGTAAGTATAAATAGTGTCTAGTTCACTTGACAAAATGTTACATTCTTTGAACTTGCACTGTTCTATTGTTTTCTTGCCTTACTCTTTGTGAGTTGATTTCTGACTTGAGCGTCCGAGAATTTTCGCAGGGGGACCTCCCGGCTCTGTTTTGCAGATTCACAAGCATTCTATAAAAGTGATCCGTCCCAGTCCTTTGGCAAATTTTGGATACTTTGATAAGTATATCTTAACTTTGTGCATCTTTAAATAGTGTTAATGGCTATGTTCAAATAGCTCTATCAAATTGCGTATGTGGATAAAAGAAAAAATGAATTTTTAATTTGTATGTTGGGTTATGAAAAGTTGTTGATAAACATGGTCTTACCACTCCCAACTAAGGTCATGTCATGTGTTCTCATGTCAGAGGTTGCTGCAAAAGATCGCTTCAGGCCTTCCCCAATGCACAACCTCAAAAAGCAGGTATTTTGCTGCCACGCCAGCGCCACCTCAAAAGCAAAAATACCCCTACCTCCAAAACAAAACTCCTCCCCAACAATAAACCCAAAAAGTAGGTATTTCCGTGGGACCCACCTTAATTTCCTATTTATCCCATTCATACTTTTATTTATCATCTATATTATAATTAACTTATTTCGGATAAATAATTAATAATTAAATATTCTGATTATTTTAACTTTTTAATATTTTAGGATAATTTCGAAAAAAAAAAAATGCCAAAAAAATAATATTAATTTTTTTTATTACGTAAATAGTAAAAATACAACGACTCGTTTTATAACGGAAAGAAATACAACGGCTAGTCTTATAACGGAAAGAAATACAACGGCTAGTTTTGCATACAACGACTACTTTTCCAAAGCTACATCCCCCACTTCTTCTTGATTTTATCCACCACAAGGAGGTGGAAACGCAATTGGTCCTCCGTCATATTCGAGGTATCTTTCATCACTATTTTATACTCTTTCGCAGTGGCAATAGAGTTCAATCCTTTGATCTTTTGTTTGTTTTGTTCTTCTAAGGCCTGGAGTCTTTGTTCAATAACGTCGAGGCTTTCTCCGGCATTAGACGTGCCTGCTTTTCCCTTGCCCTTGCTCAGTCGCCTAGCCGCATTCCTCCCCATTGGACGAGCGTGTTCCGTCCTCACTTCCTCTCCAGCGCTGGAGTCGGTGTTGAAGATATCACGTACTCTCCAGATGCCGATACTTTTGTCTTTTTTGAGCCGCGAACATCGTCGTCTAGATTGGCAAACTTCGGGCTATCTTTCAAAACATACCAAGAACTCATATGAATAAACTCCCCTCCATGTTTTGCAGTATATTGAACCTTCGCCTTCGCTATGATATCTGCATCGCTACAACCGCTTCCCCAGGCCTTTTTCTCAATATTGTAACAGCCACAGAACCATCTCACTTGTTTCTGCAGAGTATAGTAATGAGTCTTCAACTGGTTATGAGTCCTAAGTAGCGTGCCGCTTGGACGGTTCCTGTTGTATGCCTCGGCGATCCGAACCCACATTTGATCAAGCTTTTGATCGTTTCCAACAACCGAGTCTGTGCTGATATCAAGCCAACAGCTACAGAGAATGGCGTTTTCATCATGAGAGTAAGTTTTCTTTTGTGGAAGTGGAGCTGGAGCCTTGGGTGGATGATCAGCAGCCTCAAAGTCGGAAGCGAGATTTATTCGATCTAGACCGACTGGGGAGAACTGAGACGAGAAAGGAGACGAACGCTGAGAGTTCGGGGTCGGAGTGTCTCTGTCTGTATCAGAACTATCACTACCGGCCTTTCTCAATGAATTAATGCCCATCATCGGACGAAACTCAGACGGAGGAGGTTGCATGTACGGTATTTGATTCGGATGCATGTAAAATGCTGGTCCAGATGGAGTAAAGGGCATAGGTTGGCTGTTGCTACCTTCCGGATAATTTGGGAAATGAGTAGGAAAATGAGTTGGAAAATTAGGATTTTGAGGATTGAAGATGATAACAGGTGGACGAAAGTTGATATTTGGAGGCGATGCTTCTTCTCCGGAATTCGAAGAATTGAACCATTGCGTCCACGGATTTTTATCCATTTTTTTTTTTTTTTTGGGTGTGAAGAGGAGAAGAGAAGAAATTTATCTTGAAAAGTTGAAATTTGAGAGTAGTAGGTAAATGTGGGGAAAATGGTGAAGTGGGAAGATATATTTATAGGGCAAATTTAATTTTTTAAAAATTAAAAATTATTTTCTAAAAAGCTACATAATTTCAGTAAAAAGAAAATAAAAAAAAAAAAAAAAAAAAAAAAATTGGAGCCGTTGCAGTAACGGCTATTTTTTCAAAACACACACATATCTCAAATATACACACATATCTACATATTGCAGAAAAAAAAAAGTAAAAAAAAAATAAAAAGATAGTGGGGGACACAGCTGCAGGCCGCGGGGCCCACCGCGCGCGCGTGGCGCCCACGCGCCTGACGTGCCCCTCTCTCAGCGCGCGTTCAGCGCCGCACACTCCCTCCCCCACGCGCGGGCCCCACCCACATTCCTGGGTAGCGGATCTGCTACCCGGGAATAACCCTCCTCAACCCAAATACCTCCCCAATGGTAAACACCCAATTTTGAGGTATTTACCCACTTTCCACATCAGCAAAAAACCTCCCATTTGGGGAGGGCCTCAGCATCTCCGCATGGAAAGTACCAGAGCTACACAATCAACTGGGCTAAACAATGCAACCTGAGTTACCTACAAGGCCTTCACTTCCTGCCATGTGTTACCTCTTGATTTTCCACATCTGACATATGTTACCCGTCAACTTAATTGTTGAGGTGACATGAATATCCACATATATAACCAAAATATTCATTTTCAAATCAAAAAACATTTGTTTTAAATTGATAATTGTATATTTTGATATTTAAATTTTAAAAAATGAGATTATTTGGAACTTCTTTTTGGAGAGAATAAAATGATATACTCTAGTTAACTAATTTTGGATTGTTTGAATTAATTCTTCCAAAGAAAATTTGATAAAAAAATGCACAAAGTTCTTTAAATTTGGACTTCACATTAAAAAAGCATAAGTATTATTAGCTAAAGTAATTTGTTTTGACTGAAAATGTTGGCCTACTTTATTTTATGGAAAAACTTTATGTTAACTACAAAACTCATAAGCCAAAAAGATTTTATCAGACTTTATTTTTCTTAAATCGATACTATAATACAATTTACCACCTGTGCTTATAGAATTAAATATAACTGTGACATTTCATGTCGAATTTTTTTTTTTAATTTTTAGTATAGGCAACTTATTAACAACAATTATCATAAAAATTAGACATCGTTCCATTCTTATTCGAATATTCGAATATGTAATTATATAAATATATTATTACAATCAATAGAAACTGTATGACGCACATGTGAAAGATTAGTTCTCAACATAATATTTTTACAAGAGAAAAATGGTACCTCTTCATTGAAACATGATGTATTTCAACATAACAGTAATAGTTTTGTTCTAACAATGAGTAACTTTTTTCTCTTTTGGGACGGGGAGAATATTTTCTGAAATTTACACGCCATCCCCCAAAAAATATATCTATGTTTCAAATTATTTTTTAGTCTAAACAAAAAGTTTAGTTTCAAGCGCCGATACTTTGTTTTATTAATTAAAGTAAGAAAAGTTATCTTTTCTTTTCACAAATAAGTTAATTTTGTTGAACAACAAATATATGTTTCCTTGAATTTGATTTGTTGGGTTTTTTAACAGTGAAGAGACTGGTGAAATCAGAATCTTTTAGGATAGTTTTCCTTATGGATGATGTGAATTACAAAATCATTCCAGTTTTAAATCCATTAAGGTTGTTTAGAATGTCCGTTGATGCGCTGAAGTTAATGGGTTCAAACCCCAATTTAAATTGTTTGATATATTTGTAGTTTTGCTTGTGCGCTTAAAGAAGCAATGTAATAAAAATAATAGTGAGGAAATTCTTCAAAATTTCTTCATATACTGGATAATTAGTATGAAGAGGGTGTGAATAGGATTATATATGAAACAAGTGGATAATTTTTAGGAAAATATGTACTTGGAAACAAAAAGTTTGTAGCTGCCAGAAAGAAGAAACATCGCAGATGGAATCAGATTCTTCTGTATTCACATTCGCCTCAGTTGCAATTCAAAATAGAGGATGATACCAACATAGGTAACACATTATAACTTACCTTTAATAACAGGTAAAAAATAAGTGTATTAATACCACGTGTATAGTAGAACTTTTCATATATGGATATCTATTAGAGAACTTAGGCTATTTACAAAAGAGTCAAATTTGAGGGAATTTTTAATTACAACAAGAAAATTCTCCAACTTTTTTTTTTCTTTTTTCAATTGCGACGTGGATCACATTTTTTCACATCTTAATGCATCATCATCACCATCACCATCTCCATCATTAGATCCACTTAAATGCATTTGTCCTATATTCATCGCCTATTTTGTCACATATTATTGTAATTGTAATGAACTGATAGTTAGAAGTTACGATTGTCACAATTTATACTAGCAATTCACGATGGTGGCGACAACAAATTGTAAAATATGTGATGAATATATAATAATCTCATCAGGACGGATCTAATGATGATGATTGCGACATAATTAGTCAAAAAACACAGTTCATGTTGTAATTGAAAATAATTGAAAGTCGATGAATTTTCTTGGTACTTTTTTAAAGTTAAAGTTGTAATTAAAAACTCACCAATACTTCGTGATTTTTTTGTAATTAGCCCAATTATTATATATCGTAGTTCAGTTTTGTTATATTGGTGATTTATTTTAAAAACCAAACCGAACTAAGCAATAATTATAAAAACAAAAATTGAAAACACAACTATTATTTCGAAAACTGATTTAAATAATAAATTTCAGTTTGGATTAGTCGGTTAATACAGTTGAACCCGAATTTTGCTGACCCTAAACCCGTTATATCTATTTTGGAAGGGTAATTGTATCTACGACAAGGAGTCATTATCTTACCCTCAAATCCCTTTCCTTTCTGATTTACAGCCAACCTCAAGTTTCTTTTTCTTTTGCCACGGCAATGGACCTATTAAAAATCAGTTGCACTTATCCACTACTAAGAACTGAGTACAAGGAAAAATTACTAATCAAATAACTGGTGAAAGAATCCAATAATGTAATCTAATCTTTCATTTCTTCAATGAATGGTGCTTCCCCATTATATATCAACCTGAATTTCTCACATGATGAATGTTTGCCAGGTACGATGACAATGCAAAGGAAGAAGGTGGCAAAATGAACGAGAATACACTGGTGGTGGCTGTCTGAAAATGAATAATAGTTTTTAAGGGTAGAATGTACAATCAAAGTGTTCGTTGGCTGCCAAAGAAATTCCGTGGCTATGTATAGAATCACCCATTTTAGAATCTCAAGAATCCATTTAGTACTGATCGGCAATTAAAAGAATCTCGAGAATCCATTTAGTACTGATCGGCAATTAAAACCCATGTTTCTTTACCTCGTAAGCAGGCTAGTTTTGTGTCACCATCATTAGCAAACAAAAGGAATGATGGCACAACGGTTTCTAGGATAGTTGTCGAATTTGCAAAGGTACCACTTATGAGTTTCGACTGCTGCAAAAGTAAGATTTGCCGCCTGCAAAAACACAAGTACATTATCATAACAGTGAAAAAGATTGAACACTCTTGGCTTAATGTTTGAGAAAAATTAACACATACATACCACGAACATGAAGAGCAACCAGATTGTAATATCAGATAATCCGCTTGCAATTACAACTCCGCCATAAATAACCTCCATAAGGCGAGTAAGAAAAGTAATGAGACGCATAGTAAAATTGCTCGGCAAAAACTTGCCCTTTTCAATATACTTGTTCGTAGGAAAAGCAAGAAAGGTTTCATTACTAGCTAAAGGACTTACAATTTCTGCAAGATAATGTGGGGATGAGACATATTCAAACCAGTCGCCTTGAGGAATAACATACTCATCTACTTTCTGATAATTTTCCCTTAAAGAGCCCTGGTTAAAAAAAGAGAAATTGCTGTTCAGACAGAAGGCCTTGGTGGAAATGTTAATCAAGGAAAACGTAAAAAACAAAGCACCCGTGCATATTTGATGTTTAAGTGCTCTACCAAACAAGTCAGCGGCTAAAACTGCAAAAATGCAAATATCCATGAGGTTAAAATGGGCTTCTGCAAGTGCAGTTATTATTGCTAAGTAATTATTGCTAACCTCTATCCTAGCCTAATATAACATATCATTCTGATGCAATATAGAAAGAATCGTATATTCTTGACATTCAACAATAATGCATACTGAGAACAATAAGATGCAGCACTATCATGTATTCTGAAGTAATCAGTAATCAGTATCCCAATTACAATGATTGCTATTTTGTTCTTTCATGCCTGACAAAAAAAGAGGCAGAAAACCTTTAGAGGGTTCGAATCATACACCAAGCACTTTAGCTCCAGGCTCCAGCCTCCAAAATTCAGCGGTGAACATAAAAAATTAATGATTTTGAATTTTCGATGTAGCCAAGAATATAAATTGATGGAACCAAGCATATTTTTATGTGGTTAAGAACACTAGTCATAAAATTGTTATTATGACAAAGCTTCCACGAAAAGAAAATTGCCAACATCCATATACCCCTCTTACTATAATTATGCCAATTCAAGAATTACATTAGGTATATGCATGAAATTTCATAAAGAGTTCACCCATGAAACATGAAGGAATTCTGCAATTCAATATCAAGTTTAAAGGACAATCGGTGTGAGTGCTGCTGTACATTAAGTGTATCATAAACACAATCATCCTGCAATCTACAGTATCCTTACGGGAATATTCCTCTTCATGGAGAATTAAACTAAGCAGAGCAGAAAATATTATAGAGATATAGAAGACTCACAAGAATGGCATGGCAACGACATTGATGAATCCAACCCCAAAAGAAAATGGCTGCACCAATCCACGTATACCATTTGAGTTGCATCAGAGGATTCACAGCCCCCCACAAATCAAATTCTCTGACTTGCATCCCACCTTTCCCTTTAACAACAAACTCTGCAGACAAATTTGCCACAAATTTGACAACCTCCAAAGAAAACGTGCAGCAGAGGGATAGAGGAGCTGCTGTATAGAAACTATTACCAGAAAGATGATCAGAGGAAGAAAGCATTACTTCTTTTTTCTTTTCTAGAAAAAACCTAAGGGTAAAACAAGATGTACCGATATCATACAACAATCAAAACAATATTTTTAGATTATGATGTAAATTGACCAAAGACAATAAAGATGCCACATTGTAAATGATGAAAAAACCTTACAAGAGGCCTGCGAGATAGCCAGCAATATGCATCCGAGCTGAGGGACTATACTTGAATACGTAAATGCTCTCAATAAGGCGTCGTACTACTTGAGCTTCCATTAATAAAAGCAGAAACACAGATTTCCAAATCCCATGTTTGTATTCTCTCAATGGCGAATGAGATTTATGCAAGAAAAGCTCATCAGAAACTCCAGTTAAGTCGCTAGCAATACTCGAATATACCACTGGCTCAGAAACTATGCGAGTTGTTTTGTATGCGTATAGCCAAGTGGCAACAAGTAGAGAAGTAGTCCATATAACTGCCACCACGTAAAAGTGACAAAAGAATTTCTGGGGGACACTGTGTTTCTGCAGCATAAGCAACTTAACTTTAAAGAGAGAAAATTCTAGATAAGGTTAAAACAGAATTTCCAGTAATAATCACCTTTCAGTAGAAGTAACAAATTGATATCAAAGTTATACATTTCACATTAATTTACTTTACTTCATATGATAAAAAAAAAAAAAAAAAAAAAAAAAGCAAATGTAAGGACTATAAGTCGAACAGATAAACATTACATTAAACTACCAAAAGATAAAAAATGATATTTTTTTCTGTTTGCATTCGCTCATACAAGCTACATAATAAATCCGCTAGTGTAGGCTGTGTAGCCCACAAAGGAAATACTCGTTCGACATTATAATCCAGATTTAGGGCAAAAATATTCAATTAGCAAGACTATTCAAGGAAATTAACAGTATACTCATTCGACTTGTTTGAATGTCGCTTGTTGAAGAGATTTTGGGGCAAACAGTTTTCAATAATATTACTCACTTTTGAGGAGGGATCCATAATCTTTCCCCGCCCTGCAAACTTTACCAATAACTTGTGATACGCGGTGAGCTTGAACGAAGGAATGCATGCGACCAAAATCGGCAGAATCGCTGAAATCCACCCAGCTCTTATCAGCGAAATGACCACCGTTGTTGATAACTGATCAAGCAGTAATCTGAAAGCAGTAAAAGAGAATTGATTAGAAACATATTTACAATTGATACGATATGTCAGTGTAGAAGCTGTCAGATTTTTCAGACAAGTTACCTGTAAACTCGTTTAATCAGCGACATCAAATCTAGCTCTCTCGGTAAAACAAAAGATGGCGAAATTCGATTCAAACCCAAATTCAGAGAGAAAGGAAACTGCGGCGTAGTACTCGTAAAATCGATGGTGGGCGAACTCCGACTAATTTGGTTAAACTCTGTCTATTTAATGAGGGTTTGATGAACATTACCCACCAATTACAGAGTAAGAGGTCAATGAATCTTTCTGCATGAGTACCTACCTATTCGGAGAAGGCATTTTCAGTGTGTCATTTGATCGAACATGTTGATGCAAGGGTTACTCTTTTTTCTTTTTTTTTTCCTTTGGCATCCGAGTCCGACAATAACAACCTTTAACCTGATGATGATGGTGGGCTATAAGTTCAATAAATAAAGCCCACTTTGCTAATCTTGCAAGTTTGATCACAATTCAAACGAGGTGAGATTTTATAGTACCTGCAGCCCAACCATTTTGTGTTACATTCTTTTATTGGTTGACTACTCTACCTCCGTTTTTTTAGTTATCATTCTAACTTTTTGTATGAAAATTAAGGAATTAAGAAGTTAACAAATCAACCATCAACTAATTCCTTGATTTTTTTAATCATTTTACTATATATTGTTAACACTTCTCATAACTATAGGATTAATACTATAAAAAACGTGGTAAAACGACTTGAATGACAATTATTTACAAACAAAACAAAAAAACTAAAATAACAACTAAAAAAAAGGAGTTAGCATATTTGTACATACTATGTCTAGGTTGGCAATTCCTTTGGTCCAATATTTTATTGAATCTAAAATTAGTAAATTCATCCAGCTCATTCTCTATAATATATTAAGATTTTGGATCTTCACGATCAGTTGGACATTTGGGCTTATTAGTCAAGTTTGTCGGACCCTATGATACTTCGAGCCAAGGTTTTTATGAGTCATCCAATTTAAAATGTCGAGCGATTTGAGCCGGACCGATTTTATCTATCTCTCGACATATATGTACAAATACAAGTAAAAATTATGCAAGCAATACCTACGCACCTACATATAGGCAGTTCCAGGAAGGATGATGGGGGTGGTCTAAAAATTAAATTACTTTAAAATAAAAATATAAATAACAACAAATTATAATAATATTTATATATAACTAAAGGTTTCTACTCGATTGAGCCAAAAAAAATAGTACTCCAACAATTAAATAAGATAAAACCAAAAATATTGAGATATTAATTAGTGTAGAATCCGAACATAATATTTTGTCCTTTTTAACATCAAATATTTCACGACAAAACAATAGAGCATGTATATAAAAATAACATTAATAATATGTTTACTGGGTAACCCAATTATAAAAGTTGGGCAACATAAAAGGCAGCCTAATCGTAAAAGTTGTGGATGAACTGGGCTATAAGCCTGTAACTAACAAAACTAAATAATTAAAAAAATGGTTGATTCTAAATGCAGCCTTAAATTTTCTCCACACAGTCATCATATGGTTATTTATTTACTATTTTATCCTTAACACTTTTTTTTTTTTTTTCTTTAGAGGCTCAATTCTCACCTTTCATTTTCACATCCACTACCGAACTCTCAATCACTAAATTCTTTTCATAGTCACCTTCATCTTTTTATTCAATTATAGATTCAAATCTAATTTTAACTTGGTGAAAGCCACCATGCTTTATAACATTAGTAGGGGAAAGACGAGAAATAAAACATAAATTCATTAGCAAAGTGATAATCAACTAAAATCATAAAATCTTTCATTTTTTGTACAAACTAATTTTTTTTTCCATGTATTCACAATTGACACAATGGAGGGTCGCGTAGCTTGTCGGCAGTAACAAACATACAATAAGGTTCACATGAACATACAAGTTGACCGCCATACAAGTAGCTCATTGCTGAACTGGAGTTGGAACTGTAAATATAAGTTCGAAAAATATAAGTTCTTATTACAATAAGGTTCATTCACCAATCTAAAAAGAGGACAAGTAAGCTAATTTGATATAATTTGCTAGCATCTTAATCAACATATACAACATAGAAGAAGATGTATCCAATTCGGCAAGGTTATCCATATTGATTAATGGCTCTCCTTTCGGGTATTTCGGCTGCTCTCGGGGGGTTCGCAGGGTGACCCCCTTTCGCCACTTCTATTTTGTTTGGCTGAAGAGGTTCTTGGTCGGATGATTTCATATGGCAACTCTCGGGGTAGGGTGAGGCCTGCATTAGCTTAGTGCGGGGTGCATTGTCCTCCGTTTCTCCTTTATGCGGATGATATTTTCATTACCTCAGCAGCTAAGGGCAGTATTCTGGCCATTATTGGGATCCTCAACAGGTATGGTGCAATTTCGGGCCAAGTCGTCCGTCCGAGTAAGTCCAACGTGTTTTTTAGTCGTGTTGCGTCTTGTTCCTTTCGCATGGCTGTTAGCTATTACCGAGATGTCTGTTGGTACTCTTTCTACTCGATACTTGTGTGTCCCATTATTTCGGGGTGTGCCTAAGGTTTCTGCTGTTTGATCTTGGGCTCAGGCTATCACAACCAACTTCGCGAGATGGAAATGTTCGACACTATCGATGGCAGGGAGAACTTGTCTTGTAAATTCGATCATTGTGAGTTCGTTTGTTCACTCAATGATGATTTACAGTTGGCCCCGGTCTTTTCTCAATGACCTTGAAACAACTATGTAAAATTTTATATATAAGGGCCAAGTGGAGTGCAAAAGCATCTTCAATGTTGCCCTGAAAAAAGTTTGTGCCCCGAAGTCCGAAGGGGGCCTGGGGGTTCGATCGATTCGGGTTTCCAATGATTCATTGTTATTCCATTTTGCATAGGATGTCTACACTTTGGAGACCCCCTGGGATGGCTTTCATTCGCAAGAGGTGGTTCACTCCAGAGTGCAACGTCAGACCTTACTATGTGCATTCCTCCATTTTCCCGAATTCTAGGAAGTTTCTCAACAAAACAGTCTCTGAAGATCGTCTGTTAGTTTGCAGCTCTTCTTCAAGGCTATTTTGGACTAATAACTGGTTAGGATGTTCGGTTGTGGATCGGCTCCACATCCCTAGGGAGGTTCGGCTCGTGCTAATCCAGAAGATCTCGAATTATCATTATTCAGATACGTGGCATTTGGAGGAAACATTTGTTTCTATTCATCTGGACGTGGTTCATGATATCACCTTCTACATCCCTCTCGTCTCAGATAGTGATGACTTGGTTTGGAGTGGCTCAAAGGATGGTGAGGTTACTTCAGCACTAGCCTATCAGCACTTCCGGCCTAAATTCTCGATCCCTTCATGGGCCTCTTGGATATGGGCTTCTTTCATACCACCTTGCAGATCATTCTTCATTTGGAGAGCGATCCATAGCAGGCTTCCGACTTGGAAAGTATTACAGGCTCGGAACTTTCAGGGGCCGTCTATGTGCTCCCCTTTGTCACAAGGAAGGGGAGTCTCTAGACCACTTGCTTACCACTTGCTCTTTCTCGACTTCGATTTTGAAATATATATGTTGGACCTTTGGTATCGGTGTTGATCTGGATAACGGATTCCATAGATTGCTTTTGCAAGGGATGCAGAAACAGTTTAGCACTCAACTCCAGGGCCTTTGGCGTGTTGCCTTCGTGACTTATGTCTGGACTATTTGGGCAGTCCAAAACGGTGCCACGTACGAATGATCGCCATCCTAGCCCGACTCAGCTTCTGACGTTTATTTGGACGGCCTTACGAGAAGCATCGACCTTCCGGAAAGAAGTCACATATGGTACCACTACAGAGCTCCAGTGCCTTCGTCGGTTGAAGATACCACCAATCCCGAGATCAGCGCCCATGTCACACCGTGTAATTTGGTCTCCTCCTTGGGCCAAATGGGTGAAGATCAATACAGATGGAAGCTCCACTAGGACGCCGGGTGACACTTTTGGCGGAGCTATCTATCGAGGTCCTGATAGCTTAATTCTAGGAGGGTGGGCCTCTGAATTCGGTTTTGTTTATGCATTTGAGGTGGAATTGGAGGCTTGTATCTTGGTTTTAGAGGTGGCTCATGACCATAAGTGGAATCACATCTGGCTAGAGAGTGACTCAACAGCCGTGGTATCCTTGTACACAGATAGGTCCCCCTCGATTCCTTGGCGGTTGCGCGCACGCTGGTTGAGAGCGCTAAGGTGGTATGATCATTCTCACTTTTTGGTTACACATATTCACCGGGAGGGCAACCAAGCAGCAGATGCACTCTCCAAGCTTCATGTCCCTTACATTTGGTTCCACCAGCTTTCGAAATACATTATGCAGATGTCATTGAAGGATTACACTTCTGTCTACTTCCGTCAGACGGTTTGATTTGGTCGGTTGGTACTTTTTTTCCCACGCACGAATTTCCCAATGGGTTTTGTCATGCGCGGGTTTTAACGAGGCCAACTTGTTTGTGTGCTAGCTACTGTCATGTAGTAGCAGCTTTTGCATGGGCCTGTCCATGCTTTTTTTCTTCCCTTGTAACTTTGTTACTATTCCGATTATATATAACACCTATTAGCTCTATCTCTCTCTCTCTCTCTCTCTCTCTCTCTCTCTCTCTCAATTATAAAATACGACGGTATATTTAGTTTTCCTAAACTCAGTTACCAAACAAACCACCGTGTTTGGCCTTTCCAAACTAATATGAGTAACAATTCCAATACCACACTATATGTTGTGAAACAACTCATGTTCATGTCAAACTCTGAGTTAATGAAGATGTAAATGAGAACAATGGCAGCACGTGATCATCACATGGAAAGGATGTGTGGATGGAGTAATAGAAACTATTATAATTGTTCTCAATTAATGACCTGTGTTAGTTGATTAAGTTGAGAAGGCCAGTTGAGTTTCTTTCTACACAAGTCTTCTATTGTAGCAGTTTTCTCTCTAAATTTGTATCTTGTATCTGTGAGGAGTTATACATACTTGTAACACACAATCAAAGGGGAATATATAAGAACAAGGATAGAGTGAGTTGGAGTGGTTGTAGAGGTGAGCTGAGGTAAAGTAGCTTAGGTGTATTAAGTGAATTCAGTTCTTGTAAACACTTGTGCTTGATATGAGTGGATTACATTGTCTTCTCCCGTGGATGTAGGCTCAAACGCCGAACCACGTAATTCTTGAGTTCATCTTTACAATTTAGTGTGTGAGTGATTTTTTTTTTCTTTTTTTTTTCTTTTTTTTTTATCATTTTCATTCTCAAGTTTAACAAGTGGCACCATTTGTGGGAAACCAAGGATTTAATCAAGATGTCGTCTAGCAAATTTGATGCAGACAAATTCTCCGATATAACGATTTCGCGCTGTGGAAGATAAAGATGAAAATATTACTAGTACAACAAGGATTGGCAGGGGCATGGAAAGGTGAGAAGGGCTTCCTGAGAAACTCACCAATTTGAAGAAGGAGGAATTGCAGGCTCAAAGTGAAATCATTATGTGCTTAATAGATAAGGTATTGCGAGAAGTTGCAAAGGAAAAAACAGCAGCGGATGTGTGGGCAAAGCTGGGCAGTCTATTAATGCACTAATTTCTAACCTAGTAATCCAAAAGTATACGGTGCTACTGTAGGTAGTGGCAGTCAAGGTCGATCTACAGAGACTGAAGGTTGTGCCTAGTTTACTAACCTAATCGTAATAAAACTACCCTAACTAGACTTTTGATTAGTGAGGGTTGGTGTGTTTAACTAAAACCTAATATTGCAAGAAATAATAACTATAACTAAATCACTCGTAAACAAGGATGGTTGATAAGGAAGAACTGGAATGAGATTAAAGCGTATTCTAGGAATTCGATTTCAGTTCTTGTTTCCTATGTTTGATTATTTTATAATCCTAGACTTTCAAACCAAATTTATCATTATTAGCCGGTGCTGCTATAGTTATTCCTCCTTTCGGACGATGTTAACGTGTAGATTATGTATGAATAATTACTCTGTCGGGCACATACGCAACTCCCAAGGGCTCCTAAGACCAATGCCTACGTAAGACCTCACTCCTCTTAGATGAATATTGGTACCTATGTTATATGCTCGTACACCTATTAACTACCATCTCCTCTCGGATGATGAGTTGTTAAGCAAGTAGAACTGACTAATTGGCCAAATCAATTAATTCACGATTTAAGAACAAAGCACATAAATAACGCTAAAAATGGAGTCTTGAATTAAACAAATAAATTAAAACAAAATCAACAATTATCTACTCTCTAACCCTCGAAAACTAAGTGTTTAGCTACTCTTATCTAAGATTAAACTCAAACAAAATTCATAGACAAACATTGTTTGAAAGTAAAAATAAATAAAGAAGAATAAACCTGAATTCTCTGAATCTCGATCTTCGTCCTTGTGTTCCTTGATCTTCGTTCCAAATCTTCGAACGCTTTTGCAAGTGCGGAATATGATCTTGTCTCTTCTTTTTGGACTTAGAAGCTCCTTTTTTATAATTGGGGATCTCCTTGGGTGAAAACGGGCCAAAATCTCTATTTGATTCGGACTAGGAAAGGTCAGCGGACCTTTTGCCGCAGTTGCGATGATTTCTGGTCGCGGTTGCGACCATTTGTACCCAAAACCTCCTTAAAACGGACCTTTTTATCGCGGCCGCGACTACCTGGTTCAGGTTTAGTTCACTGCGTTTTTGTCCCTTCTTGGCTTATTTCTTCATCCAAACTTCGTCTAGACAGACTTTTTGGCTTAAAAACACATGAATAACCTCAAAACAAGCTTATACACATCAAATGACATAAAAAATAACAAATACAAGCAATTCCCGACCAAATATACATGTAAATGATATAAAATAGGCATCTAAATCGACCTAAATGCATGCATACACAATGTGTATCATCTATACATGACAAAGTTCTTGGCACGGGATCTATATTAAAAACAAACTCTATTCCTATTGTTTATCTGAAGATAAAACCATTGAAGATCAGTTGGATGACTTTAATAAGTCATTGGATAACTTAGGGAAAATTGGAGCAAGATGGAGGGTGAAGATAAGGCAATCATCCTCCTAAATGCACTCCTAAATGTTTATGAGCGTCTCAAGGATGTAATACTCTGGAAGTGCCAAAAAAAAAATGGGGAATCGGCGAACCGGCCAGCACTGCATCGGCGGTCAACAGTCCCGGAACCATTGACCCCGATTCACCGGCCCTGGAGGTTTGGTCGGTGCAGGTCCAATTCTTATGTAGGACATCGGTGGTTCGCGGTATTTTTTTTTCTTTTTTTGAAAAATGCCACGTGGACGACTAAGATATTGTGGCCGTTATAGATCAATGACCTATATTTTGTAGCCGTTGAATGGAAGTAGTGGTTCAAACTGAATCTGCAAGTTCGAATCGGAACTTTTAAAAAAAAAAAACTAACAGCCAATATCAAGTGGTCGGTCATTTTTCCATTTGAAAAGGTGGGGGGGGGGGGGTGTTTATTTTTTATTTATTTTATTACCTAAAAACCTCTATAAATACTCATTTTCTCCATTTATTTTTCACACCTCAATCTCATCTTCCTCTCTACTCTCAAATCTCAATCTCTTGCAAATCTAGCATTCTAATTTCTAATTTACTTCAAGTTTTTATTACTTCAAGTTTTAGTTCACTACTTCAATTTCTAATTTACTTCAAGTTTTTATTTCACTACTCCAATTTATAGTTGTTTGATACTTCTAAAATCCCAGGAAAGAAAAATGTCGAGTGGTAGAGCCATATCTAAGTCTTCTCACCGGGGCTCCGATAAAAAGGGAAGAGCGAAGTTGGTGGTTCGTCTTCTTTACCTCCTCCGAGCTTCTTCAACCTTGATGACGAGGAAGCAATCAACTTGGACAACTTTCCAATCGATTTGGACCGATGTTCTAGGTATATTTTTCATTATGTTCTTAGTTTAAATTTTTAATTTTGTTGAATTATAATTTATTAGTCAGTATGCAATTTGATTCAAGTTTAATGTTTTTAGTTTAGTCAAGTTTAATAAGTTTAGTATATTTTTATCTAATTTTATGTTACAGTTTTATTATGATTTAAGTTTAGACTTTTGCCATTTATATTCTAATTGTTAATATGTATTAATATTTGAAAGTGCTCATGCCACCACTGCCTGCACCGAACAATTTAGCAATGACCGTCCATCTCAAGAGAGTCAAGGCCCTAGCCAAACACATATCCAAACCACTTCTAGGGAGGGTGGCCGTGGCTGGGGTGGTGGTAGAGCTCCAAGACCACCGACCGGCGAATTTGAGTCCAAGAGCCCAATCTTTCAATTTCACTTCACGAGGATTTACATTTCGGATTCTGAAAAACCAAAGCTTTACATGGTAGTGTGCAACTATTGTGGGAAGCAATACGCGATGCAATATGGTGGTGGATATGACACCTACTCCAAGAAACTCAACTCACACCACCTCGATAAAGTCGGAATCGAAACTACACAAACTCAAATTCAAGGATATATGTCTGGTCCATCCGGGTCCTTGCAAGGTACAAATCCTAACTCACTCTTTCATTATAGTGAACCAAATGCACGTCGTCAATTGACAAAATTTGTTTGTGTCAAACATCTCCCTTTTAAATTTGCTGATGATCAATTTTTCAAAGACTTAACTAGATTGAGCTATAATCCTCAAGATAAAAAATTCTCATGAAGCACCTTAACACAAGACATTGCTAAAATTGTAGGGGAGTACAAAATTGTTTTGATAAACATGTTTGCTTCACTAGCTCAAAATTGTTTGCTAAAATTCAACGGACGTGTCTCATCATTGGAACTCTACTTACAAAATATTAAATGATTCTTACAGCTATAAAGATGCTTTATGTACAATTTTTCAACAAAACCCAACAAACAATATTCTCAACAATAGGATGCATGTACAAATTTGATTTCACTTCTAAAAAATTTCGAAGATACAACTAAAGAACTTTCAGGTTGCTATTACCCGACTCCTCCTCTTTTCATTGACCACTGTTGCCAAGTTACGGTGTTTTCCTTGATTATAGAGATGATCCGATTTTAAGAGAGTCAATTGCATCAATGAGGAAAAAATAGCTTAAATATTTTATAGAAATACCCGATTTTTTTGTTGTTGCTAAAATGCTAGATCCTAAGATCACAAGAAGATGATTTAATTGAGTTGTTAAAAATGTATTATGGATGTTTGTATCCAACTAACGATGATCCTCTAAATGCCACACTTATTGTTTCTAATGTTAACAATATTTTGTATGATTTATTTCGTGAGTATAGAGTCCTACACGGCGGTGATGATAGTAGTGAATCTAGTAATTTTAGTTCTACTAACCAAGGGATTCCTTCTTAAAGTTTTTCAAATCCTTCCCTTGGAGAAATCGAAAGATTTTTAACACTGTGTTCGAAGAGCTCGGCCTCAATCATTCCAACTCCCTCTTGAAGTGGTGGGCAAAAAGGTCATGACAATCCTTTCAATAATTGCAAAGGAGATTCTCGCTTGCCATTCTTCAACTGTCTCCGTCAAGCAAGCATTTAGTATAAGGGGGTATACTTTAGATGATCGAAGATCTAGATTGACCGTAGAAAATCTAGAAAATCAACTCTTGCTTGAAGATTGGACGAAGGTCGACAAAAGAGAATAAGAACCCAACTTCGAAGAAGATGAAGAGGGCGATCTCCTTTCCTATGATTGTTCAACTGACAAAATTCGAGGTTTACGAAGACAGCAACCTTTCTTCAGATTGATCAACACTCCAAGCAAACCAGCCTCAATTCCCAAAGGTAAGTAAGGTAAGAGAATTACTTGGGCTTTGATTCATTCACCCTAACACCGTAAGGTGAATGATACGTAGGCAATTTTATTCTAAGTTAAATGCAGCAAACATAGATAATTATCTAACACCCTAACACTGACTGCTCAATGCAGCAAACATAGATACTAGAAATTCTGATTGGTTATGTGTTCACTCGATCTGGGACTATAATAAGCTGGAGATCCACACTCCAGTCAGTTGTAGCTTTGTCTACTATAAAGGCTGAGTAGATGGCACTCACTGAAGCAGTGAAGGAATCCATGTGGTTGAAAGGGATTCTGTCTACTATAGAGGCTGAGTACATGGCACTCACTGAAGCTCGGGATTAGCCCAAGCTTCAGGGTTGATGATTAGTTGATTGATTATTGATTTTGTTGTGGGTTGTGTAACTTGGGGTTAGGGTTTGATTAATTTGTAGTGATGATTAATTGGAAATGAGACTTCGACAACAGGCTTGCATCATGGTTGCTCGGCTTTTGGTAGCGTAGAATTATTCCGATTAATTGTGCAATTAGGAGATGATAGTTAGACCCCTAGGCTAGGGATTGCTACCTTTTCGAGGCTTATGCCGGCTAGATCTTAGTTGAGATTAGGGGTTAATTACTACGCCTTAGTTGGGTGACAGGTAGGAAATCGTGCATTTATTTAGATGCTAAGATTGCACTTTTATTCGAATTTTGGTTATTGCACTTTTCATTTTTCTACCTATGTGATTTTCTTGGTCCGAATTACGTTGATTGCTCTTTTAGAAGGTTGCCTTATGTTTCTTCTAGTTTCGTCCCTAGCACGTTGATAATTATCTAACACATCATCTTCAAGCACATTCTCAACATACTCATCATACACATCAGCATTTCTCGACAGTTTCAGCAGTTAATGTTTCAAGCACAGCAGGTGGATTCAACATGCATATTTTCAGATTCATCAAAGGGACTCAAACCAGGCAATTGCTCCACTAATTTGGAGCAGGATAGATTCAAGAACAAGCAAAGAGGCAGTTAAACAAGGAAATTCAGATTCATAAAAATAACATCTCTACTAATTAACACTTTAAACCCGGTTCACCCCCAAGCCATAATCGATACCCTTTCACAACTTCAGGATAGCCCAAGAAAACACACTGTATGGACCTTGGTTCAAGGTTATCAAGTTTTTTATGAACAAATGCAGCACAACCAAATACACACAAGTTTGAAAAATCAATCTTTTGCTCAGACCAAACAAACTCAAGACACTTGTCATTAAAAGGCACAGAAGGGGACCTGTTTATCAAATATGCAGCATTGATTAGCTTCACCCCAGATTTTTCTTTTTTTTTTGAAAGACCATAAGAAGCAAGCATACATCTCACCATTTCAAGTAAAGTTCGGTTCATACTCTTAGCAACACCATTCTGGAGCATATGGAACAATCTTATGACTTTGAGTTTTAAATTCAGCACATAAGTTGTCAAATAAGTTATTGCAGAATTCTAAGCCATTATCAGTCCTAAGAATTTTGATCTTTTTCCCAGTCCGATTCTCAATTAAAACTTTCCAAGTGTTAAACTTTTCAAACACATCAGATTTATTTTTCAACAGTAACACAATGACCTTACGAGAAAGTCATCAATCACAGAGAGAGAAGTAGCGGTTTCCACCATTAGTAGGCATACTCGCAGGGCCCCACACATCAGCATACAAATATTCAAGTATATCGGTACTAAAATATTGATTGGGAAAAGGGTAGACTGGAAATTTTACCTTATATTGTTTGCCTAACACACATGAGTCACAAAATGGCATACGTGACAGTTTATCATTACCAAAAGAGTCATCTTTATGCAAGCTTTCCAAACCTTTTCTAATCATATGACCAAGTTTTTATGCCACAAATTAGTTTTATTCTCTTGGACAATATTCACAGAATTTTTAGCAAAAGACATAGGCGCACAAATGCAAACATACAAATAATTCCTTCAAGCAGCTTTGAAAATCATCAAAGATCCTTTCAAGATTTTCACCAAGCTCTTCCCCACCTACTTCTAGCCCATCATCTTCCAATGCAGCACATGATATTAAGTTATTGCACAAGGCATATGTCTAACATTTTCAAAGTTAAAGCATAACCAGAATCAAATTTCAAACAAATATCACCAACACAAGCAACATGATACTTTTTCTCATTTTCCATATACATAGTACCATGCTCCATCTCTTTGTAACAAGAAAATAGATTAATAAATGGGGACATATCGAAAGTGCATGCAGAATCAACAAGTCATTTATTTTCACACACAAAGTTAGAATGCACATAATTTACAACATGCAAATCAGATGTCTCGGTCACCATATAAATATCACCAAAGTTTCCATTACTAGAAGCCATATTAGCATGATCATTATGTTGATTCTTGGTATTCTGGTTTTGACTTTGCTTAGGCCTAGGACAATCTTTAATTAAGTGACCAACTTCACTACAATTATATAGTCTCCTGTTTTTAGACCTAGACTTAGACCTACTCTATTCTTTTCTCTTTAGACTGATCAGAGGGTTGGTTATATTTGTTAGGAGGTTTTTTATTTTGAAATATGTTTTGAGACCTTCTTCTAACAAACATAACTCACCCGAACTTCTATCACTCTTCGCGTTCTACCTCTTTACTTTTTAAGCCATTCACAACAATTACGAGATTAACCTGATCTCCACCATAATTAATAGAAGATTTAACATCACTATATGAATCAAGTATAGCATTTAAAAGAACAATAGGAGTGTAATCATCAATATGTTTATCACCGATTTGCTTAATATCTTGCACAAGTTTGGTAAATAAATCAAGATTCGCATCAATGTCCTTATTCAAATCAAGTTTAAAACGGAATTTTCTTTCAAGCAAAAATAATTTACTAGGCAAAGATGTCTCAGTATAAAGTTCCTCTAATTTTTCTCAATGTTCCTTAGCCGATTCTAGTTTACCAACTTTTCGTAACACGGTATCATACAAGTTAAGAATAATAGACGAATAAGCAAACCCATCCGTCTCGGCCTTTTTCTCGGCAATTTCAGTGGCAAAAAATGATTGGTCTACTACTTTATACACTTTTTGTTGAATCAATATACCCTTCATTTTCTGCTGCCAGATTGAAAAATCAGATTTGCCTTTAAAGGGCTTGAGATAGTAGCCGGTTAGAGACATTTTGGAAAAACACAAAATGATAAAGATAGATCTTTCACATAGGAAAAATAAATGCAATTCACACATAATATGCAGCAAAAGCAAATAAAGCCACAAACAACCCAAATAACATTAAAACTCAACAGTTTAAAAAATGGGATAGGTAAGGTTGACCAAACACAAAAATCACCACAATACACAACGGTAAAGTAGTAATTTCAACAATGCACAAGGAATCATAAAGAAACCAAACAAGCACATAAACCTAGGGTTCTTGCAACACATAATCCCAACCTAAGTACGCTACAAGTGGTGCTACAAATGTAATAAAAATCCTAATTTCGCTACAAGCGGTGCTACAAAAGCAATAAAAGAAGGGATTAAGCCGTTTTACTAGACCAAAACTCTACGTAAGAGTTTCAAAAGCTGATTTTCGGAGAAGACGGAGTTGTTGGCCCGATCACCAAAATGGAGATGTACGATTGCGACAGTGACGGCGGTGGCAACAGACGACCACCGCTCTAATATCACTATTGGGTGGTCATCTCAGTTCGTCCCTCTACCTTGATTGAACTTCGTTTGGGCACTGGCTCAGATTTTTTTGTGTCTTGGATTCTCCCGAATGATCTAGGTGAACATCAGTAAAGACCCTAAAGGCGGTTCGTAGCCACAAAGACACAGGTCAAGAACCTTGAATGAACGAAGAAGGAGAATGTTGGTCACACAACACCATCTCTCTCTCTCTCTCTCGTCTAAACTCTCACACTAAGTGAAGCATCACTCATTTCTCTCTACTGGACTCACCAATGGCTCTCTACCATAAAGTGAGAACACCTATTTCAACTTTTGGAATAAAGAGGCACTGACTCCTTTTTAATGAGGAAATGACTTACTGCCAATTCAAATAAATGAAGGGGAAACAACTAAATGAAAAGGTTTTGGGCTTTAAGTGAGGAAAAGGGGCTTTGGGTTAGTGGGCCTTTGAGAAAGAAAGATGTTGGACCAAGACCCAACACCAAAACTGTCAAATTCCTAAGGACATTTCATGCAGCATATACACCAACACGATATTGTAATTTTGTTAATATGGAGAAAGTGTAGTTGGAGGAATATTACAAGTCAATACGTATGTATTGCAAGATATAGGGCACTTACCCAACAGTTTGGTTGAATGTACTTGCTTTGTTGTCTGAAAAAATGCTTTCATCAAATGGTTTCAATTGAAATGCAAACCATTTTTTAACGAGTGTGCAAATCAAGTTAAACGAAAAGCTTATTGAATCTGTTTATCAATCTTGTAAAAGTTATTAGGCGTTAGTCTGGTATTAGATTAGATACTAGCACTAAGTTATGATCCAAGAGAACTGAACGATATCGAGGTGTGGTTAGGTCGGGAAGTATCAGAGAGAAAAATAAGTGATCAATGAAAGTCTAGAGACTAGACGAAAACTAATCGAAGCTAATCGAAAATTTTCGTAACAGAACTCTTTATGTATTTTATTTATGACAACCATCTTCCTACAATACTTCTAAGTCTATTAGAATGGCAACTGAATATTTCTCTAATGTAATGGAAATGATAAGATTTCGTTTTCTTCTTATGGAATTTATTGGTCAAGAACCCAAAAGATAGGTCAACTATCAACTCAGGCATGAAAGAAAATTTACATCAATTTAGGGACTAAAAGATTTGAAACTATGAATAGAAGCCCCATAAATCTAAAATCATTGCAGGACTTGTTTGAAAAATTACAAAACCCACACAATAAAACTGCCACGGAGTAATAAGTAGAGAAAATATACCTCAAAAGAAAATCACTGTATTATTATTTCACTAAATTCTCTCGAAGTAATTTCTTTTTTGAGTAATAAGCAGGGAAAGTTTCTAATTAAAAATTGTAAAATTCTTTTTTTGAGTTCATAATATTTAAATTCATGTATACATATTTCACTAATTTTGTTTTGTTTATTTAAATAATTTTTCTGTTAATTCTTATATTTTAAAACAAAAAATTTAAATTTATTTGATTATTTCAGATATATCAAATACTAATTTTAGAATAAGAATGTAGTTAAAAACGTGTGACGCATATTTCCCTATTTATCACTTTGAGATAATTTTATTTCGTGGATTTTACAATACTACAAATAAGCCCTAGCCCTATAGTAATTTTTTATTAATGGGTTGTCCATTTATGTTTCAAATCTTATTGGCCGTAGATTAATATTAAAAAAAAAAAAAAAAAATTCAGGACCTGAATTGATAGTTGACCTATCTTTCAGGTCCTTGACCAAAGAAAACTACCCCATCTCTTAATTATTCTATTTGTGGTTTACAAAAGAAAAAATTATCTAATTTTGTAAAAAAGTCTAAGGTTGTGTTTGCTTTAGGCTCTAGGAGGCTGAAGTACTGTAGGCTGAGGAGAATAAAATGGAAAAAGAGGTTGGGTTAAATAAATGGATGTTTGGTTTTATTAATTGGAGATTGGATTGAGATTTGTATATATTTAGAAGGTGAAAAAATGATGTGATGTATGTAACAGTTAGTTAGGGAATAATTAATTATTAATTATAGTGGGTGTTGGAAATTGCATTTTATTGAGCATGAATATTAGAATTATCGGATGATGTTTTGTTGTTTATGAGCTAATTTAATTTTTATGAAATATTATTTTTGAAATAATTTTTTTAATTAAGGAATGGGATAAAACAACTTATTAAAATTAGATTGCATAAATTAAAATTTAATATAAAAAATGGAAATTTACTATTATTTCTGAGTCTTTTATTCAATTACTTTTTTGCTTTGCTTATTTTTATTTTTTTATTCTTCATGATTGAAATCAATTAATAATCAAGAATTCAGGATTTCTCCATAATAATGGTCATCTCGAGATCTGCTAATCATGTTTACTTGACCATGCAATTTTGGAAATTTTGGTTAAGGATTTGTATGATATTCATTATAAGTCCTATTCAGAAACAAAAAAATGAGTCTCTAAGGTGCAACAACTAGAGGTGGCAAAATTGTCATGGCCCGATACTTAAGATGAGTTGGGCCATATAAATTTTAACCCGAATGATTATTTGGCTCGACAGATCCGGTCCGATGGGTCAAAAGTCCAATGAGCCATGGTTCGACCTGATAACCTTAGTATATTATAGGAGATAGGTTGGGCCAATTGGGCCGACTAATTAATTTTAGGCCCAACTAAATTTTGGCCCAGCCCTTGCCCAAGATATTAAATATACAACAAAGTAATTATATTCCTGGTCGTCTAATTACGGCAATGTGTTGATCAGTTTGAATGTATGCGCTAGATTCATTCTAATAAACATAAGAGATCGGGATATTGTGCTCTTAAACTCGATATGAGCAAGGCCTACGACGGAGTGGAATGGGATTTCTTATGTTCTCTAATGTTGAAACTTGGTTTTGCCCCAAGATTGATTACCCTGATTTGGCGATGTATTTCTTCGGTCTCATATGCGTTTAACCTGATTGGTTTGGTGGTAGGTGATGTTCGGGCTTCTCGGGGGTTTGAGGTAGGGTGATCCGCTTTCACCTCTTTTATTTGCTCTGTTCATATTATTGCGGTCAACTCAGGATCGTGGTTTGTTTAGGAGGGTTCGTATTGCTCCTACATGTCCGACAATATCCCACCTTTTTTTCGCCGATGATAACCTTCTCTTTTTCAGAGCCACCTTGCATGATGATGTAGCTCAGGTGAAAATGTGTCTTCAATAATATGAAAAGGCGTTTGGTCAATTTTTTAATTATGAGAAGTCTGCTATTACTTTTAGCAAGTGATGTACCTTCTGAGGTTGTTTCTGGAGTTAGAGGGATACTTTCGATTTTTGTGGTTCAAAGTCATGATCTCTACCTTGGTCTACCTACTTTTTCGCTGAGAAATAAGAGGTTTCAGTTTAAGTATCTTCATGAATGTTTATTGCGTAGAATTGATGGGTGGTGTAATCGTATGTTTTCTCGTGGTGGAAAGGAAATAATGATTAAATCAGTTTTGCAAGAAATCCCTACATATGTTATGTCTTATTTACGAATCCCTGCCTCGATTTGTCACCAGTTGGAGCAGCATTGTGCAAATTTTTTATGGAGTTCTCAATCAGACTCTAAGGGACTTCATTGGGCGTCTTGGAAGAAGTTGTATTGGCCCAAGGACGAAGGAGGGATGGGTTTTAGGGACTTTATTGCGTACAATAAAGCTCTTTTGGCTAAACAAGTATGGAGAATTTTTCAAAATCCTACATCTCTGGTGGCCAAACTGTTGAAAGGACATTACTGTCTTTGATGATAATCGTGGTTTGTATGGTGTGGGGTTTGTGTTACGTGATTATGAGGGTAACATGGTTATGGCAGCGGCTCATGAAATCGCACGTCCTTTCTTGGTTAAAGCTGTTGAATTGGAGGCTATTCTCAATGGAGTTCAATTTTGTATAGAGTGTGGCTTTGGAAAAGCTATAGTTCATTCGGATTCGTTCCTCGCTATGCAAGCAGTCACGGGGCAACACAATCCGTTGGACTATTGTGGACCTGTGGTGGATGAGATACGATTGCATTTACAGGGGGGTCAAATTCTCTGTGTTACACATATGAACAGGAGATGAAATATTGTGGCACATACTATGGCTCGTTTTTTTTTCATCCCCTATTCTGGTTGTTTGGATGGGGTCTGATGTTCCGTTTTGGCTTGAAGATCTTGTACCTAAAGACTTTTCTTAAGTAATAAGATAATTCTTACTTCAAAAAAATAAATAGATGTTTGGTTTTGTTAGTTGGAGATTGGGTTGGGGTTTATTTTTATTGTAAACGAAGAGAAAATGTGATATGTGTAAATATATTGCTTGCAACTCCACAGGAAACACAACTCGGTTGTTCCAATCCTCAATGGATTGGGTCAAGTGATAAGTCACACTTTTGGAATCTGACAACTCAATCTATGCCTACTTTACGTGATTTGACACTGCAACAACCCAACGCTCAATATATTCAACTAAACATCTAAATAAATACCGTTGGGTTGACCCAATTTCAATGGCTTGGACTAAATAAAAAGCAAACACACCCTAAGAGGTGATACAGGTATGCCACATTTTTAAGGCGGTGACTATTTACAGCCTACAAAATTTCTTAACGCAACCCACTTCTTAATGCAGCCCACTTTTGTTTAAAAGTCGGTATAAATTTATTAATACAGACCATTTTCTATTAAATTAGATAATTTAAACTAAGAACTAAACTAAACCTAAACCTAAATCAAACTAAACTAAACTAACTTGGTATAAATGAAATAATAAAAACATTAAAAAACGAAAAAAAAAAAAACAAGAAAAAAGAAAGAAAAGAATTACTACAACAAAAGAAGTCTTTTGCATAAGACTTTTTGACACCACAATTGTGGTCACTAATAATAAGTTATTTGTGACCACTTGTTGTCACAAATCTCTCTACAAATTATTTGAGACAACTTTAAGACTACTTTTAAAGACAACTAGTTGTTGCAAAAAATATTTGAGACACATTTGAGACCACTTTTGTGGTCACAAATATATTATTTGCGACGGAGTTATTGAGACGACAATAAAGTTGTGACAAATACTCATAAGTTGTGACAAATGTTCATTATTTGAGACCACTTTGCTTAAGTTGTGGCAAATACTCATTATTTGAGACCACTTTTTTGTGGTCTCAAAAGACCATTTTCCTTCTAGTGTCGAAAGGAGCAAGATTTTCCAGAACAAATAGTTATTTCTGAATAGCAGAAGAAACATCTTCAATTTATAATCGTTTTAAAATGATATCTATCAACAATAAAATAAGAAATGGTGATATTATTTTTTGTTGGTTTCAAGTAAAAGATCTGGATTTTCTTGGGCATCAAATTTATCATCTGCACATCGGCGGTTGTATCCGTGCTTCACCTTTAAGAGTTTAAGTGATTTGAATTTGAGATTTTGAAGAGTTTGTTGCTTAGCTTCTAAACGTCGTATTTTTTAAAATTTTATCAGACAATTGGTTTACAAGGTTAAAAGTCAGTAATATTCGGAACGCCAAAATATTTTCTTTCATCAATTTAATTGTTCAAATTATCAACTTGGTTCCATCTCTTGGAGCAGCTTTTAATTGATTGTGTGGTGTATCAATTTTTTAAGTTTGTGTTGTCTATTCCAATTCAATTTATTTATAACATCATTGTTTATTTTTGGTCTTCATTGTTCAAACAATGACAATTGACATAAAATCTTGAAAATCTAGGGTTTACGGAATTCTAGGGAAAAAAGAAGAAGGTTGAAGATGGCAAAAAAAGAAAATTATATTTGTTTTTATATTTTTTTACTTTTTTGAATTATATAGATATATATTATTTTAATTTATTGTTTTATTGTTTTCATTAAGGGTGTTGTAGTCTTTTATTAATAGTATTCTAATTTATTAAATTAGTGATGTGAGTTACGAATAGTTACTGTCCATTTATAATTGCAGATAATGATCTTTAGCAAATTAGTAGAAGGTATCAATTTAGTATTTCACAATAAACCATAGATTGATAAACTATGGCCTTATTGGTAAAAGATAAAGGGTGAATAAAATAAAATATGAGAGATATTTGATTTAATTCTCAATCGTAATATAATATTTAAAAGTAATTAATATTGGAATTGAAAATTTGAAGGAAGCCATAAATAAAGGAGTTGTATGATTGCATGTACATTATAATGAATAAAGAAATGAGATTTTTGAAGATATGGTTTAATTTGCGAACGGAATGAAGATTTGTAATACAAGGAATCTTCAACCTAATCTTCGTTTTACAAGAAGCTGTCAGATTATGTCTTAGTGTATCATCCAGTTCGTCCGATTAAAGCAATTAGGTTAAATTTTAATCTATGAATAATTGACTCCTTACGACAACGGTGGTTAATTAATCAATTGTGTATAGCCAGCCAGCGGGGACATTTCAAATAATGTGCAAAGCTACATGCTGATGCTGCCTTTAAATAAATACTATATACTATATTAGCTTGTTACTCCTACCGCCAACAAGGGTTCCACAAAACTACCCAAATAATGATCCTTTAATTGTTTAGTATACAAAAAAATTAAAGGTAAATAGAAGTAGTATTATATTCATACTCATATAAAATTAATTACTTGTACCATAATCAAAGTAAATAAGAGTAATATTATACGGACACTAGGTGATGGAGACGAAGCTGCGAGAATCATGCAGGATGGAGTTTGAGTATTATTTCTTTTATTACAACTTTATTACATTATTTATGCATGGGTTTTCTTATTGTTTTGGACTTTTAGTGGCAACCCGTCTTTGTGGGCTTTTATTTCTTAGGTTTGCTTTGTTTTAGAACTATTTATATGCTTATTGTGAATTGTTCAGGGTTGGAACTTTTATGAAATTATATTAGGGTTTATTCCCTTCTTACTTCTTGCCGGGTATTCGCAGAATCAACGTCCTGATAGTATTCTTCGTGTTTAATTACACGCTCCACTGCATCAGTTGGCATCCAGTTGCCAGGCACGCTCCTACAATGCCGCCTCGCCGTGAAAACAACCGTGATGCGCAACTTGACGCCCGCCTAGACACCCTAACGCAACAGTTAACCTAGGTTATTCAGCTGTTGCAAACCCAGGCGACCGCCGGCGCCGCGCCCCCAGGCCCGCCCGAATCCTCAGCCTGCTCCTCCTGCCGATTAGGTTTTGGATGATGATTCGTTCGATGATGAAGTGACGATCGATAATCCTTTCGCGCCTCTGGCTACTAATGATGGGCGCCGACTTGATGATTCCCATCAGTGGGAAACATGTATCCGCTTGGACTTTCCGGTATTCTCTGGTGGCGTGGAACCTGAAGAGTGTATTGATTGGTTGATCACCATTGACGAGCTCCTTGAATTTCATCAAGTCCCACCTGATCGCCGCGTCACTCTTGTTGCTACCAGACTACGTGGGCGTGCCGCATCTTGATGGCATCAGTTAAAAGCGATGCGTCTGCGCCAGGGCCGTCTCACACCACTTTCTTGGGATCGCTTTAAGGCGCTTTTGCGCGAAGAATTTTTACCATACAACTATTCCCGCATGCTGTACACCTGTCTCCAGAATTTGCGACAAGGTTCGCGTACTATTGATACTTATACCGAAGAATTTTATCAACTTATTGTAAGAATTGATCTCCCAGACTCCCCTGATCAGTTATTGTCGTGTTACATTGGCGGCTTACACTTGCAATTCCAAGATGTCTTTAATCTCCTAGCCCCACTATCGGTCTCTGAAGCCCACCAACTCGCAGTTGCCTATGAACGTCAACTATCCCGACGGCCTGGACCTGTTTTTGCACCACGACCACCAGACCTACCTCCTGGTTCCGACACTCACTCCGCTACTGGTCACGGACAACCTCTTCCAGCGACGGCTCGGCCCTCAAGGCCTCCGCCTAATTCCGGAGCACCTCGTCCTTTACGTTGCTTTTCTTGCAACGAGCCCGAACATCGCATGGCTAATTGCCCCAAAGCAGGACATCCTAGAGGTTTACTTATTGACGACACTGGTGAGGGTGATTACTTTGAGCCACCAGTGTATGATGAATACGATGCTCCGCCTGAAGAATTATTATCCGGAGATACTGGGCAGGCCCTAGTAGTACGGCGTTCTTGCTTCACACCTCGTCTCCCTGATGATACGGTACAACGTCATTCTCTATTTGAATCTACCTGTACTATCAAGGGGAGAATTTGTCGTTTCATTGTAGACTCTGGTTCTTGTGAAAATGTCATTGCGGCGGGCGTTGTTAATAAATTGGCACTTACTTCTGAATCGCACCCACGTCCCTACACTTTATTTTGGTTGCAAAAGGGCAATTCCATCACTGTGGATCATCGAGTTTTGGTGAACTTTTCTATTGGCGATAAATACCGGGATGCCGTATGGTGTGATATTGTGCCAATGGACGCCTGTCACTTGTTATTAGGTCGTCCTTGGCAATTTGATCGTAGCGTCGTCCATGAGGGACGTCGTAACACATACAACTTTTTATTCTCTGATGTGAAAATTACACTTCTCCCATCCATACCTGTCGCACCGTCTTCTGCACCTCCACCGTCAGTATTGTTACTCCCTCGCCAGGATTTCTTGCGTGAATCCTCGACCACGCCTATGATGCTTTTACTTCTCCCTCATGATGTATCTACTTCAGCTGACCATTCCCCAACCGTCCACCATATTTTGTCAGAGTTTGCAGATATATTCCTCATGGAACTCCCGCCCGATTTGCCCCCATTGCGGGATATCCAACACAAAATAGATCTGGTGCCAGGTGCTTCGTTGCCAAATCGCCCACTTTACCGCATGAGTCCGACCGAACATGAGGAACTCCGTCGGCAGGTCGAAGAGTTATTACAGAAAGGGTTGGTCCATGGTAGTTTGAGTCCATGCGCCGTGCCGGCATTACTCATTCCGAAGAAAACTAGTGACTGGAGGATGTGCGTCGACAGCCGCGCTATCAACAAAATTACAGTCAGGTATCGATTCCCTATCCCACGTTTGGATGACTTATTGGATCAGCTAAGTGGTGCAGTTATTTTTACCAAACTTGATCATAAAAGCGGCTATCACCAAATACGCATTCACCCAGGCGACGAATGAAAAACCGCATTTAAGACTCGTGAAGGTTTATTTGAGTGGCTTGTGATGCCATTTGGGCTCTCCAACGCCCCCAGCACTTTTATGAGGGTCATGAACCAAGCCCTACGGCCCTTGATTGGTACCTGCGTCGTCGTCTATTTTGACGACATTCTCATCTACAGCAAATCCGAACCTGAACATCTTCAGCACATCCGATCAGTCCTTCTTATTTTGAGAGCTGAACGCTTCTTTGCAACCCCCAGTAAATTTACTTTTTGTACTTCATCTGTTATTTTTTTGGGCTATAAAATTTATGCAGAAGGAATTGTTGTTGATGATCTTAAAATAGCGGCCATCCGGGACTGGCCGACCCCCGATACTGTTACAGCCGCCCGCAGTTTTCATGGGTTAGAGTCTTTTTATAGGCGCTTTATTCCACATTTTAGCACGATCATGGCGCCAATAACAGACACAATGCATCAGAAGACTTTCAGTTGGACTCCAGCGGCAGAAGCTGCTTTTGTCACAATCAAACACAAACTAACTCATGCTCCCCTCCTTGTGTTACCAGATTTCTCGACACTTTTTGAACTTCATAGTGATGCTTCGAAAGTTGGTATAGGAGGTGTTCTCACCCAAAGTAATCGCCCCGTGGCGTATTTCAGTGAGAAAATTTATGGTGCGCGTGCACGCTATAGCACGTACGATTTGGAATTTTACGCCGTGGTTCGTTCCGTCCAACACTGGAGACATTATCTATTTCATCGAGAATTCATTCTATACACCGATCATGAAGCTCTTAAACACCTTGAGACTCAAGATAATCTATCGACTCGTCATGTGAAATGGTCGGCTTTTCTCCAACAATTTACTTTTATTGTGCGCCATCAATCCGGCGTGACCAATCGAGTCGCGGATGCCCTCAGCCGCCGTTCATGCCTATTATCTGATTTGCGTGTTGAGATTCAGGGATTTGACACTTTTCGAGAGTTGTATGCAGCGGACACTTTCTTCGGCCCTATATATGGTCGCATGCCAAATGATCCTCCTCCTGGATTTTTGTTGTCTGAGGGCTTCTTATTTCGTGGCACTCAACTTTGTGTCCCTGAGTGTAGCCTTCGCCACAAACTTATTGCAGACTCCCATGGACCTGGACATTTGGGGCGGGATCGATCTGCGAAAATCTTACTCCGTCATTTTTACTGGCCTACAACGAGGAAAGAAGTGGCTCGTTTCATTGCTAGGTGCCGCATTTGCCACGTTTCTAAAGGCACAGCAACTAACGCCGGTCTCTATCGCCCACTTCCGGTTCCGAGCATTCCGTGGGCCGCCATAAGTATGGATTTCGTTCTCGGATTGCCACGTACTCAACGTGGCCATGATTCGATCTTTGTGGTGGTCGATCATTTCTCCAAGATGGTACATTTTATTCCTTGTAAGAAAACGACGGATGCTGTTAATGTGGCTCAACTATTTTTCCGTGATGTGTTCCGTCTGCACAGTTTGCCTACTTCCATTGTGTCGGACTGGGACACTCGATTTCTCAGTCATTTCTGGCGATCTCTTTGGCGTATGACGAATACGGAGTTGCACTTCAGTAGCGCCTATCATCCTCAAACGGATGGTCAGACGGAAGTTGTTAACCGTTCTTTGGGAAACATGCTGCGTTGCCTTGTCGGAGACCATCTGAAATTATGGGATCAGAAGTTATGTACGGCGGAATTTGCTCATAATCTTGCTGTGAACAGAAGCTCCGGATTTTGCCCGTTTCACATAGTTTATGGCGTTATTCCTCGTGGGGCTTCTGACTTTGCTCCAAGTTTGCCGCAAGCCTCAGGTGATGGTCGAGCTGTTGATTTCCTTGAGGATATTCAACGCATTCATGCACAGACCAAGGTCAACTTAGAAAGTTCAAATGCTAAGTACAAACAGCATGTTGATCGCCGTTGTCGAGACGTTCATTTTGCAGTTGGAGATTTGGTATGGGCCGTGTTGACCAAAGATAGATTCCCTCCCCGCGAGTACAATAAACTGGCTGCTCGGAAAATTGGTCCTCTCGAAGTGCTGGAAGTGATTAATCCAAATGCTTACCGTTTACGTCTCCCGAGTGATGTCCGTACTCTGATGTGTTCAATGTCAAGCATCTGATTCCCTATCACGGCGAAAATTCTTATGGAGACGAAGCTGATGTCGATTCGAGGGCGAATCGTTCCAAAGAGGGAGAGAATGATGGAGACGAAGCTGCGAGAATCATGCAGGATGGAGTTTGAGTATTATTTCTTTTATTACAGCTTTATTACATTATTTATGCATGGGTTTTCTTATTGTTTTGGACTTTTAGTGGCAACCCGTCTTTGTGGGCTTTTATTTCATAGGTTTGCTATGTTTTAGAACTATTTATATGCTTATTGTGAATTGTTCAGGGTTGGAACTTTTATGAAATTATATTAGGGTTTATTCCCTTCTTACTATCTTGCCGGGTATTCGCAGAGTCAACGTCCTGATAGTATTCTTCGTGTTTAATTACACGCCCCGCTGCATCACTAGGTATACCAAATTTTCAGCAGGTGGAGATATTTACCATTATGACAATATCATCCTATTCTCTTTGTACATTGAAAATTTCAGTACGGTACTAATATGTACTCTCTCTGTCCCGCTATAATTGACCTACCTTCCGTTTTTGTTTGTCCCAATCTAATTGATCAGTCCAAAAATGGCAAATTTCTCACGCAATCTTCACCCTCAAAATCTCCACCCTCAAAATCTCTACCTTTGAAAAAGTTAAAATTTTCACAAAATCTATTTTTTTTTCAACTTTCGTGTTCGATCAACTAGGCCAATTAGACCGGGACGGTGGGAGTATTTTTTATATACTGGAAATTTCGATACGGAATGATATGGATATTTTAGTATGAGAACTTGAGTTTGAGAAGTGTGAGAGGACTCCCAACTAATTAGAATTTTTTTTTTTTTTTTAATCTTTTTGTTTTTTTAAGGTTTTCACCAAATTTAAAAGGTTTAATACTACAAAAATAAATCAAACTAATCACGTTGTCAATATCTTCAAATTGTCATTCATATTACATATATATTAGAAAAATATTAATTCTTCTTAGATTACTTCTGGTATATTTTATATCTAAAAATATATATTTTAATATAAAAAAAAAATTGTGAGGCTATTGAGGATTATCTTTGGAATGAATAAAATTATTAATTTAGTTACTTCTACGTTTTTTTATCATAATGTTTTTTTAAATTATTTTTTCGTAAAGAGAAATTTAGAAAAAATCACACAAAATTATTGGATACACAATAAGTATTTATGAGCATTTTGCTTAAAATTCGTGCAGTCCGGGTCACAATCAGATCCCCGAATTGTGAGCATTTTTTCTTAAAAAAAGTATTAGTATTAATGTTAATGCTGAAAAGTATTACTTGTTCAAAAGAATTGTATTATGCTGAAAATGTATTAGTGTTTTATATGCTGACATGTATTACTTGTTCTGAAGAAAAATATTATGGCGAAAAGTAATATCTTCTTCAAAATAAGTAATACGTTTAATTGTAAACAATGATACATTTTCTTAAAAAACTTCACACAACCCGTGGATCCATCTGCGACCTTGATTGTACAAATATAAAATTTGTGCAGCTAGTATATATGAGAATCTGTATTAATATATATGATGTACACTCCCACCTTATATCTTTTAGTAAGTTAAAATATATTACTATATATAAAAGTAGATCCGTCTATAAATAGTATTCAACTCATTTTCCCGCCTATTTCAAGTTATCATTTCAGGAAAACACGTTTTATATTGTAAGTAGGATTTGGTTAAAGCAAAAATTGCAATTATAAAAAGATAAACGCATAATTATGGAATTAAACACATAATTATGTAATTTATGAGAAGTATAATATCAGTCCCCAAAAATCATCAATTTTGTTCTGTATCTATATTAGGACAATGATACACACTCTTTCAAATTAGGCTCTCTTAAATTTTGAAACAGAATGTTATGATAATCAATTAATCAATTAACTCCGTGAAAATATGAAGGCCAAATTATAGCATCACGAGTGACTATGAATATTCAAGGCATCTTATACCAAAAGAAATGAAAGAGATTTTATACCAAAATTAATAATTTTCCCAAATCTGCTTATTTATTCGCCACACCATAAATTAATACAAACTCAATGTTCATCGTAAACTAATCATGACAGACTCAATTTTGAAGGCGTAAAATTAGATTATCATGTAAATATAGAACTTATCGCGCACTTTATACCCAAATTAATGATTGAGAATTTATACCGTGTTAACACCGGAATTACATTAAAATTACATTCTAGATAAAAACGTATCATGCAATTATCCATTAGGTACTATTAAAATCGAATATATACCAAACTTAATGAAAGAAAATTTATACTAAAATTAACGCAAACAGAAATTTGTTGATTGATTGTACAGATAATAAATCACGTAACATAAAGATTTCTATGAAATAGTACTGATATCTCGCACAATGTACTCAGTATACATGTGTTTTCCTTACGTTCGATCCTCTCATCTGTTCATGTGTCGAATAGAAGCTCTCATCGAATTTCAGTGTGGTAGAGATAATATTTTCTATAAATTTCGGAGGGAGGTTGTTGGCCCGGGCCAACTGATGATGATGATGTTCATCGCCGGTGAATGAAGGTTGAGTATGGTGTGTTGAGAGTGGTGTGTGGGCAGGAGGATGCTCCATTTTGTTGGGTTATGAAGTCTGCACGACTACTTCACGGTCCTCTAACAAAAAAATTTGGTCCTCAAAAGCAGTATTCGAGTTGAATTGGCTTTTAGGACTGCGGTCCAGTTTGGGTTATAAATACCCCTTTGATTCATTGTATTTTTTTCACCGAAATTATTAGTTATTCTCTGGCTTGGTAGTGTCCCCAAACATAGATATTTTTTATGAATTGAGTTAACAAGTCTTTGCCTTTTATTTTTCGTCTGATTAAATTCTCAATTAATTGCACCTTAATTCCTAACACGTTTCGTCGATAAAGTTGAAACGGCCAGATCTCGGTGAACGGACTGGAGATGGGTTAGAGACGATTATGATCTTTCGAGCTAGTTGTGAAATCTAGCTAATATTGATTCATCACCGACTGCATCATACGCCAAAATTTCTATCGGATCTGATAATATTATTAGTGTAACTAATATTCTTATTAATGTATTTTATTGTAATTGCTTACATCTTGGTAATTGGTTATGTATAGGATAAGATTAGTTGTGTATATAGAGATAGCAGATTGATTGTAATCAGCAAGGGAAACTAAACCATCTTTCAGAGTGAGTCTTGTTTGTGAACGGTCACACGTGTGACGGAATGTACTTTTACAAAAAACATTGATACTTTTACAAGAAAAAATGATACTTTTACAGGAAAAAGTAATACCTTTACTACATTGATACTTTTATAGATAAAGGTGATACTTTTGCTACAAAAAGTGATACTTTTTTTTGTTAAAAAAAAGTGGTTACAGATAAACGTGATACTTTTACCACAAAAAGTGATATTTTTTTCCGTCACACCGTGTAACGACCGTGTGACGGTCACATACGAGTTTTTGCTAATATCTGAACCTCCGATGGACGAATTTTTGTGTTAGAGGGATAGAATGGAATTGCAAACTATGGCTGCTGATTTTACTCAACAAGTGAAACTGTGAAACGGCGGTGCGAATCCAACTTCCCTTTCCCTTTTCTTTTAATTGTATGCTTCCTTTCCTTTTGTCTATTAATTACTGGCCATTTGATTATGAAATCTGTTCACAAGTAAAAAATATTAGAACTTCCATAAAATCATTTTATACTACGTCGACGGTATAAGCTACTATAATGTGTGTAATTACTTTGATTTGGAATGTAGAATGAATATAATTAGTGTTTAGTACATAAAGAACAGTGCTTTCAAAATCGACCACTAAAAATAAAAAATTTAACAGAAAAATAAAATTTTGATAATCACAATAATTAGTATACATATATTTAAATAACTTTTAGAAGAATTATTACAAAATCATTTGAACATTTCAAAATTCAATTATTTTTTAAAAGAATTAGCATGGCGTGTTATGGACTGGCCCAAAAATATTACTCTCTTCGTTTAAGCCTAATTTACACACCTGCTCCGACGCGTATATTAAGAAAAAATATTTTTTGCTTTTTAGTTGACTTTTTCAAAGGTGAAAATTGATGGTGGAGTTTTTAAGAGTGGAGATTGTAAGATTTCTTTCCATTTTGGGGTGTGCAAAATAGGGTGGGACGGTCGAAAAAGAAAAGTGTGCAAATTAGGACGGGACGGAAGGAGTAGTATATTACATGGGTTGTGGTGTTCAGATTAATTTTTTGCCCGATAAAATTTTTAGTCGGGCCAACACATGAGATATACATTAGCTCGATGGAGTAGACGGACCTGGGCAGGGCTGGCCCACCCAAATTGATCTCTATATATAGAACTTGCTTTTCGAGTGCATTTATATTAAAAAAAACTTAGCAACCTGTTTGATAAATAATTATTAATTTCCATTATTTGGTATCCCTGTCTAGGGGTGGCAATGTCGACACGACCCAATATTTTAGATGAGCTAGTCCATACAAATCATGGCTCGTATATTATTTGTCCTGACAAGTTCGACCGATGGGCCAAAAGATCGATGAATCGCGAGCCAACCTGATAATTTTGGTATATCATAGAGGGGGATAGGCCAGTCTGGACCAACTAATTTTTCGGTTTGATCAAATTTTGACCTGGCCAGACCCAATCCAAAATATAGCGTTGGCCTGACTAGCTGGTCTCGACCGGGCCGGACCATCCTAATTACTACCTCTAGCCCTATCTCATATGAAATTTGAATTCTCCATTTCATTTGGACTATTTGGAAATTTATACTGAAATTATGTCTTTATGTTGACTTAGTTTGTTCATTGTTCGTGTTCTGGCCACCCTAATTGGCAGTATTCAGTCATGACCAACTTTATGCTGCAATTTCAATGGTCACAAATCGAGAAGGGCTAAAGATACTGACTTGTGATCAAGAAAATAAAAGTTTTAATAAAACGAATGTTGTTTATAAGAAAGTGTGTAGGAATTTGTTAATATAAGTGTATGCAGTGTAAAGATGCAATTTTTTTTCTTTCTAAATTATGTTTTACATTTTACTTATTTAAAAACTTTTAAATTGTTAATTTCCTAGTTGGATCCATTAGCATCTGACTAATGTAGTCAATGAACATATATAGAGTTACTTTTTACGGTAAGTCTTTTTTTAAGTTTTATGTAAATATAAAAGTATCCACTTATTTATTTGAAAATATATGCAAATATTAAAAGTATGATATTATTTTATCATTATATATATAAAATATATATTAATCGTACATCGCACGGATGATTTAGTAGTATGTATTGAATTTGAGTAGTTATAGTGGGTTGGACAATTTGTATCTGGTTTGAGCTATAAAATATGTTGTGCAATTTATCTTTTATTAGAGAGAACTTCTTGGATATATATAACCATATACTTCCAATCGATTGGAGTTGAGCGCTATATTTTTAGCTTTGTACATTTAACTACACATTAATAATTGTGATCTATATTTGATTTTATAAACAGACAAGCTTTAATAATATAAGAAAAGAACACGCTCTCGAAAAAATCTCTTAAAAAGTGTGGTATTTTGAGTTGTTTCTTTTATATCTATGTTTTACCATTAGATTTTATATATCGGATGTTGAACACTATAAACATATGTCAATCACATGCATGACAGTATTAAGATTTTATACTTTGACAATTTTCAATAAAAACAGTCTACAAGTGTTTAACCTACTTCTTTTAAGAAATTTATCTAACTAATAATAAGATGATTTAATTTATTCTTTTTATAAAATTTGATTGAAGCCTTATATTGCATAAATAAAAAGTAATTGTTGACATCTTGTTTATATTAATACATAAGGATTTGGCGAAGACAGAGCACGGGCACCACATTATCAACGGTAACAAATATTGTCATTATTCGGGGCTGCCACTTTATCTGATACTCAATAATACTATTAAAAAATCACAAAATATTTTTATCTTCTTTCCTTCTAAACTTTGTATTATATTATATTCATTCGATACACATTAATATATGAGTAAAATAAAAAGAAGAATTTTTCATTAGATTCGGGAAAAAACTATATTGAATGATTTCGAATGCTTCCAAAAATAAAAGGGTGAATTACACTTGCTACTTTCGAGATTTGGACAAATTACCAATTAGGCTTCAAGATTTGTAAATATTACAACAAATCCCCTTCACTATGAGAAAAGAAAAAACTCATGGTATATTTTGATTGAATACAACGAATAATTAATTTAATAATAACTCACTTATTATGACTTGCTGAAATTATGCTATTTTATTATCTTATAAATTGAGATGAGTCATGTTAAAATTGGTTGTTGAAAAGTGTTGGTTGTAATTTTCACAAACCTCAAGGTCTATTTCGTAATTTGACCAAGCCTTAGGGGTAGTGAAAAGTAATTCACCGAAAATAAAATAGTTTCGAAGCAAAAACTAAAGCTAAAACTAGGGTAAGGGTTACTGTTTTCAGTTTTATTACTCCCTCCGTGTTTAAGTAAATGAGGTTTTAACTTCTTAGTGATTTTTTAAAGTAATTGATGTTTTAGTTATTTTTTAAAATATTTCTATCAAATCTTTTCACCACAATACCAGGAGTATATTTGGTAATACTCCCTCCGTCCCGGCTTATTTTGCACAGGTGATCGGGCACGGATGTTAAGAAAAAACAGCTTTTGCTTTTTCTTTGACTTTTTTAAAGGTGGAGATTGAGTGTTGAGATTTTGAGGGTGGAGATTGTGGGAGAAGTTTCCTTTTTTGGAGTGTGCAAAATAAGGTGGGACGGTCGAAAAGGGAAAGTGTGCAAAATAAGCCGGGACGGAGGTAGTATTTCTTAATTTTTCGGCTTCTTTCTAAAACATAATTTATTTTGAAATGGAGGGAGTATTTGGTAAAAAAATAAGTCTCTTCTCATTTTAAATGAAAGTTGCTTTTTTTTTTTTTTCCATCCGCTTCAAAATAAATGATGTTTTAGAAAGAAGTGAAAGAATTAAGAAATAAATATATTGCCAAATATACCCTTAGATTTTGTGGTAATAAGATTTGATGAAATCAAATATGGGTGAGAAGATGAAAAGTAAAATATATTTTAGAATTGACACAGGGGTAAAATTGAGAGAAATTTTAAAATATAATTAAAACATCAGTTATTTTAAAAAATTATTAAAAAATTAAAACATCATTTATTTTAAAATGAAAAGAGTTATTACCCATCTTATTTTAATAATTTTTCAATACTGATAGCACAAAAACAAACACCCTGATGAGAGAAAGAGTTAAAATTAAATTAGTATTATATTGTGGCACATGAGTGTGGTAGCTGAAACTCAAACGGCAGTTTGGATATTAATATGTTGAAATAAATAAATTCAGAATTCCAGCCAGGAGCGTCTCAGTAAGTCAAACAAAAATCTCATGCAACTTCACCTGTATCACATTAAGCCTGCATTTGTTTATTTGTAACTAGATATCCACCCGTGCAAATATTATTTTATTATATTATTAATAAAATTAGTAAAACACTCGTGCGTTGCACGGTTATCATACCTTTTACTATTGTGAGAATATATATTGATTTTTATTTGGTTATTTTTAATACATTAATATACTATTTATTTGTCGATATATCTAAAACTAAATGATGGTCAATGGATCATAAATATAAAAAATCTATACATATTATAGTTAATTATTTAAAAAAAAAATTCGCATTTTTATGGAGCATGCTCACTTGAAAAAAACATAAGAAATTTATACATTTCTAAACACCTCTTTGTACACAACATTCGGTGTTTTGTTACAACTTTTGTTCTCATCATCACAAATCAAAATTTTCAAGCCTCGACGATTGGTGACCCTTGAAACTGCAACATAGAGTTGACCGTGACTGAAAACAGGTCTTTTTAGGAACAGTCCAACTTGAGACAAAGATTGACCCTGGCTTTTATTGATTGTCATGGCATATGACACAATTAGAGGAAATTGCCTACGTTGAAACTTAAAAGGCAAGGTTGGATCGGAAGGTGTCAATGGCATTCTAGGTATTAAAATCAGTTGACCGACATTACTTCCAGTCAAAACTTTTCCTTCGAGAACATGAAAACCAAGTTTTGTGATGACCACTCTTGTACCGTTACATAGACCATTTGCAGGATCTATGTTCCTCAAAAGCATGACGGGAGTTCCAACTTTTAAAGTCAACTCATGGTTTGGAGTTCCAGAACACCTTAGTTTATTTAAGAATTCTGGTGTGTGCACTTCACCCAGTACATCTCTATTCGAGTCGGACTTGCAAGCACTATCTGAGCTGTAATATATCCTTTCTTCGTTTGCATTCTTTTGGATCATGTGTTCATTTATAGTGCCAACTAAATCAAGAGTTGGACAAAGAATGGCTCGTTCATGTAAAAATTGCGGATCATCTAGTTTATTGTGGAAATCTGGGTATATGCATTGTACAATTTCCTCCACTGGATCATCATGAAACTTTAGCAAAAGATCATCCGGTATTTCAATATCCGAACACCCGTGGTGGGTTCCGCCAATTGTCCCATCACCTATGCTTGCAACCCAAGATGCGAACTGCTTAAGTTCTTCATATTCATTACCAGAAGATCGACGAAGGAGTCTCATATTCTTTGTCAGTCTAAGAACAGTGCAGTGTTCCCATATTTCTGAAGAATTAATCGTTACACGAACTATGTCTTGCCTAGTCCCTTTCGGTACCATTGGCAATATTTGCCTAAAATCACCACCAAACACTACGGTCTTTCCACCAAAAGGAGTAGTTTTGTTACGTGGATCCTTTAGTTGCATTACATCCTTCAATGACTTGTCCAGTGCTTCAAAACAGTGCCTATGCATCATAGGTGTCTCGTCCCAAATAATTAGTTTGCACTTCATTATTAAATCGGCAAGTTCTGTTCCTTGATAGATATTGCATGTAGTGTTCTCCTTCACACCAATTGGTATACTGAATCTAGAACGTGCAGTTCTTCCACCAGGCAGCAAAAGGGATGCAATGCCACTTGATGCGACGTTTAAAACAATCTCCCCCCTCGATCTTATTGAAGCGGATAGAGTTTTCCACAAATACGTCTTGCCCGTACCTCCATAACCGTACACGAAAAAAACTCCACCCTTGCCTGAATCAACGGATGTCATAATAGTATTGTACACAGTCCGTCGTTCATCCGTTAAATTTGGTAGCAATTGTTGCAGCTCTCTCATTAAATCATCTTTATTGTAGCTCATTTCTCTAGCAATTAAGTTGTTTACCTGCTGACTTGATGCATCCATCCGTGCGGTTGGCATTTGCTCGAAGTTGCTTAAGCTCTTGCCGAGGTTGCGTAGCATTTTCTTAATTTCAATTAATGCAAAATTTTTAATCTCGTCTTCGGAGAGTTGTAAGTCTGCAATGAATGTTATTAACATAGGACTCCAAATCTTTCAAAAGTGCAATTTTCACATTACCACAAAAAAAATATGTAAATTAAGTCTTTAAGAAAATGATTATTTTTTCATGATAAATGTACTTTAAATAACATAATGCACCTTCAATCTGAGTAAGAGATCGTTGTCTGTACAGAACATCTTCTGCGAGATACTGCCAACATTTATCCCAAACCATTTCAGGACGACTCATACAATTCTCCGATAGTAAAGCTACAAAGAGACTTCTCATTGAATGAGCGGTCGACCAACGACTTGCTTCAATAAAGCCATCTATGTACTCTTTATCATCCTCTAACAACCCTCTGGCATAGCAAGCATCTCGAAAGGTCTCGTACTGAACTTTGTCATAGAACATTAGATCCTTGTAACATGTTGCACCACGCACCTCATTCAGAAGCAGTCTAAGATAATACACGTCTCCACATCCAGGAGGTATATAATTTAAACGTGCAACTGCAAACCCTTTCTCCCTCCGTTTCCACTTCCTTTGCTTCAAATTCCATACAAAATGTTGTGGAAACTCTGCATATAACAACTTATCTGCACCATCTAACTCCTTATTCGCTTCAAACCAGCCAAGAAACATACTTTCCTTCACAGAGGGGCGGCGGAGAACGGAATCCATGTCATCGTCATCTTCAAAAAGAACTAATTGTTGATTTGGAAGATGAAAACTTAACCGCTCAACCGGAGGATTTTTAAATTGAATATCATATCCAAAAATTCGCCAAATAGCTTCGCAAGGAGACACATATCTACAATCATAATACATTCCGATTTCGTCTACAACTTTTCCTGCATTTTCATCACGTGAGCTCTTATAAAATGATGCAGTGACACGATCATGCCCTTTGTTGACATACTTGAATAAGTATTTGATAGCACGAGACTGATTGCACCACTCAGTATTTATATGACCTCCATATTTCATTAGAAGGTACCGATTATGAGGTACAACATATCTGTTGTCCAATTCCACACAATTCTTCACAACAGTACGACCATTATCCTTTCGTTTGTAAATTGGATAGCCATCATCATCAAATGACGTACTGTCAGAAAATTTCTTTGGAAAATGCTTTGAACATTTGTTGTTATTCATGCAGGGTGAATTTGGTCTTGCTAGACCACACGGACCATGGATCATGAAATTTTCCACAGCATTGTAGTACGGTAGATCAGTCTCTTTATCAGGAATTTTAGCTGTTATAAAGCGGTCTACGTTTTCTGGAGTCGATCGTCTGAAATCCGTTGAAAGAAACAACAAAATATGGGCATGTGGCAGACCACGCTTCTGAAATTCGACCGTATATATTACTGGAGAAAAAAACATTTAACATTAAATAGTTCAGCATAAGTTGTAATAATTGAATAAACATTGTTCAACTTAAGGTGAACTATTACGTTTATCAATGATAATTGCTCGAAGAAACATTAAAAAATATTAAAATTTATTTTCACACCTGCTTTAAGTCTTCCAAAAATTTCGTTTTGACGAAAATCTCGAATCAAACTGTCGAGTTTCATTTTGAATACTCGACATACTATATCGGGCCTATCTTCAGGATTGAGTCTCCTAGGTTGCAAAAATCTTGTAATTTCTGGCCACTTAGGGTTGCAAGTGAAAGTAACGAACAGGGTAGGATACCCAGCCCAATCACATATAGCCATAGAATCCTGGTAGTTTTGAATCATGTATCTGGCACCGCCAGTAAATGACTGTGGTAAAATTATTCGTTTGCCTTGAGCACGTGGGTCCGTTTCTCCACGAAATAATGCATCAGACAAACCTTTGTACATGTCAGCCCTCAGCTCTTTTTGATGGTTGCGAACATAACATAGCCTTCCAGACTCCACCATTGTGTAGCCGTCAACACATATCTGCTGAAACAACCTTCTAGCCAACAATATGATTGATAAAATATTTTTTCTCTCCTGAAACCGATATGCAAAATATTCCCTAACACTGACTCTTCTCCTACCCCCCAGGAACTTGCATGCGAGCGTCTGAGTATGGAATGTCCTCCCGATAACCATCCTCTCCATATGGGAAGAGCAAAGGATATTGTAATCCTAAATAAGATTGATTAAGTTCGCTCACACGTTTCAGCTGACCAGACTTTGTTTCCACCAAGATATTCCTGCTTTCTAACGCAACGTCAAAATCGCCGACTACTAATGCTGCAACTTCAGATGCAGTTGGGAGATTGTATCTTCTTGCATCGCCGCCTCTTCGGCCGATTAATTGCAACCTGACATTCGGAAGACCCTCTTGAATCTTTTGACCAGCCATTCTAAACATTTTTGCAAAGATGTTGTTGTTATCCAAAAGGTCTTTCAGCTCGGATACAATCTGTGCGTGCAGATTATTTATCTCGTTCCTCCTTCTGTTGTTACAAAAAATGCATCCAATTTAATTAAATATATATTGTTAATTAGGCCAGGACCCAATTTATTTATGTGAATGAACACAAAAATTAAAGTTACATCAACATAATTTTAATTGATACCTGACTGAAAACATTCGGTTGTCAATCTCATTTTCTGTATCGTAAATATACAGTTGAGCAAATTTTGGACTGCTCCCATCAACTGGCAAAAGACTTCCGAGCAAATGGTAATTCTGTCCATGAAGTTTAAAAATTGGAGGTGAACTACCTTTATTATTGCTTCTATCAACCTTCCCACCAAGAGATGTAAAAGCAAACATGTTGTTGTATGACCGAATATTCTCTAGAAAATGTTTGCTCTTCGTACTTTCTCCAGAAAATAAATGGACCAAAGGACGGGGTGGTAATTTAATTTCAGGCATCTGTATCTTTCCCTTCATACAACACAATGAGAACTTTGGATTTATGGAATTTCGATAATTTGAACGCAATCGCTCTTCGTACCAAAAAACAGCACCACACCATTCACACGTAAATGTAGGATCTCCAACATCGGAAAAATATATATATATATATATAATACATATCAAGAAATACTACAGTTTTTAAAAACAAATAATAGAAAGCATCTTAAATTGTATTAAATTATTAAATAAAATTAACATAAATAAATAAACTTACAGACAATATAGTCCTCTCCTTGACATGTTTCATCAAACTCGTCATATACGTCTTCATCAAAATTGTCTTCATCATCGGGCAAACTCTCTTTTCGGGACTCGTTATCCGTCAAATCAACAATCTCAGATAAACGTATGTTATCATTTATGGAGTCTGGATGAACATTAATATTTGAGGGTATATTCTCAGAAGTTTGTATACCATGTGGAGTTTCTATCTGGGGTTGATCTTCCGTTAAGTCAATCACCTCCGATAAATGTACATTAATGGATGAGGAAGTCGGATGAACATTAATTTGGGATGATGCATCTTTAGAAATATTTCTGGTAGATGTTTTTGAATGGTCGAAAACTGAGTAAAAACATAACAACTTTAGTTAAATCATAATGAAGATTATATTTTTAAAAAATATCATATGTTATCTACATTTTTTAAATGATATTAAATCATACCATTGGTTATATCACTAAGAGGACTTAGAAGCTGGTTACTTGGATGAGGATAACCACCTATGTTGGAAAATACATGATGTACGCTCGCCTTGTAGTTTACACGTGAAATCTTGTTATAATCTGAAAACGAAAATTTCACTTCATATAAAATAAGAAATAACTGTAGACGACATTATAAATAGGGTTTAGGATATTTTTGTTAACACTTGATACATGAGAAAAATAAAATTGGTAGTTTTTTTTTAAACCTTAAATCCTAAATATTATATAAGGTGTTCAATTAAAAAAGAAAGTAAACATATTTATGCAAAATATGTCTTCTAAAGGCGTTACAATTGATGAAATTGACACAGGTCGGCTTAAACATCCTATCACAAAATAGGTACTTTACTACTTGTGTGGTAGTATACATATAAGATATATGATAAATTAATTATTCATAAAATAAAATCAATTAGAAATATGTCATCATTATGAGCTAAAAAGCTCCTATACAAATCCAATAGTATTTTATACTTAATGAAAATCATTGTCACCCTACTACTTATTAATGTAGCTTGTATATGATTGACGAATATGTGGGTGCTATTAAGTTAATATTTGCCAAAATGAAGATCAATTAGTAAAAATCTTGTTCTACATCACGTACTCCCTCCGTATGGATTAAATTTGCAGTGTTGACCAGTGACCGATGTTAAGAAAAAATAGATTTTGCTTTCACTTTGACTTTTTTAAAGTTGGAGATTGAGGGTTGATATTTTGAGGGTGAAAATTGTGGGAATTAGTTTCTATTTTAGGGATATGCAAAGTTAAGTGGGACGGACTGATAAGGCATGTTTGCTAATTTAACCGGGACGGTGATAATATAACTTAAACTAACATTCTATCAAAAGAAAAAAAGGGTTATGAATTGGAACTGATTTATTTTATATACCAAGTCCAATTCACCTTTTTTTTTTTTTTTTTTTTTTTTTATTTGTGCTTCCTTAATAAAGATTTTGCATATATAAAGCCTTATTAAGATTCCCAAAAAAAAACAGAACTACATTTATTAAAATATCTACTTACAAATACAGAAACACTAATCAGAACCTTTTATAAAATATAGTATAGAATAGTACTATTATAAAATCTTAACAAAATGGTTGAATAGTGCTTACTTTATTTTTTTGGAATACGTTAATGAGCAATTTTTTTAATCTACTTATAATAATTAGATGTTCACTGAAGGGGTATTTTACCTTTAGTTATTCTTTTATAGAATTGATTAAAAGTGGAGATTGTGGAAAATTTACTTAAAATTAAAAGTAGGTATTGTTTGAAAATAAAAGTAATTTTGTTAAAATATAAGAGATGGATTTTTTTTTCTCTCCTAATCTAAGAACAAAGAAAAAATCCTCCCATCTCCTACGGTGACTCGAACCCAGGATCAGGCCTAGGTAGTAGATGCTCTGCCACTTAAGCTATCCAACTTCGTCTTAAACGGTTTTTAGTTTAACTGTGATACAACTTTCTTTTTAGCTTTTACACTAAAATAACTTCTATTAAAACTAACGTTGGTTTTCCAAAAACTCCAAAATATTTTTTTAAAATCTATAACAATTTATAAGCTGAAAAACACTTATGGAAAATAATTGTATACATCTCAATTTAGATTACTCGTCCGATATTATATTTGATTTTATATAAATTTAAGTGTGTGTTTACTTAAGACTGGGAAATGCTGAGACAAACTTGACTGAGGGAGCTAATTATTGTGCTTTATTGGAATTTGGACTCCTAAATCTACCGAGTCAAGGTTTAAGTAAACAAACCCAAATATTTTAATATTTTAATATTATCTTAATAGGAGAATCCTATGCTACAAACTCAAAAGGAAACAACACTTAATTTCAACATTTCGTCTCCCTCATACACCCACTTGTCCTATTTCATATTTACCCCTTCCTCTCTCTAATTTTCTTTCATCTGTTTTTTTACGTCATTTTGTTGGAGTCATTTCACGATTTTTGGACATTACTTCCAGGTAATATAATTTCATTACTAAACTACTCAAAATTTGCTGGAATGGTTAATTGATATCTTCGATTTTATTTGTATGCATCGTATCAGATTTACCGCATAGGTCGGATTAAAGGATCTTTCCAAACCCTATATGCAATTCATCCTCCCAATTCCGATGTATCGCATTGTATTATGGTTTATAATTCAGCCGCCAACATTTGTTCCATCACAAGGCGCGTAGTTTATTTGGAATGCATATTAGTTTGTTTGATATTTACAATTATGAATTTCTTTAATTAAGTCCTGTTTCTTAATTTTTTTGTTCGGTCGGTATTCTACACCATCTTGGAGCAAAAGGATCATAAATGGATTCTGATACTAAAGGGACTGTCTATGGAGGATATGGTAGATAAAAAAGGGGAATAATGCTGTTGCCAACAAAGCACTTTAGGAATACAACAATAAAGGAGATTCTTATTATTTATGTACACGGTCGTGGATCAGGTAATTCGTGTACATTGTACTTTAATTTTTTCTAATTGTTATATAACATCATGTAATATTATGCACATATGAACGGTGAACGTGATTTGTTATGAAGTGATGGTTGAACCTAAGAGTTATAAGAAGTTTTTAAATAACTGTCTTCATGTAATAGTTTAAATGTTATTGTGATAGCAGCTGGGAATAACAGGAACTAAATATAAGCGATTAAAATTGATGATTCTAGTTGAAATACAGGATTTATGGATCAGTTGAAAGCCAGGCAATCTAATAGGATGATTTCCATTTGATATATTTAAAAAGAATTATAGAGATACACATATTGATGGAAACATTAAAATTAAATACATGAGAGATATACCCTAAAAAACGAAAGAGGTAATGAATCAACAAACTTACCTGAATTCTGGCGTTCATATGTTAACTGTTTTTTCCCTATAGTAGTTGATTTAGAAATCTTCTTCATTGTTTGAGTGCTGTATAAGAAACTTCTCAACTGATGTTGGTTGATGTAATTCACAACTGACTTAAAAAGATTTTACTGAGTCTCTCCAAAAAGTTATTGTTGTGTAGATATATAAATATACTACCTTAGGATAGTGAATACTCCCTCCGTTTTATAAAGTCAACTGAGAATGTTACCACAATTTAAGTAACAAAATATAATTATAATCAATGATAATACATAGATAACGCAAGTTTAGCTACATTTAAGCTCAATCAGATTATGTTATGGATTTATGATCAAGATGATTGACAATGATTATCTTATTTTTTTGTCAAACTATCACATGAATCCTCCCGTAAATATTTCGTTGATGTCACATTTAGATGAACAAACCGGGTTAAATATTTTTTTTAGATGACTCCACAAGGTAGCTGGAATAAGCTGAAAAATATTTTAAATAAGTCATACAACATTTTACTCTAAATCAACAGTTTATGTAATTTGGAAATACATATAGACGCAAAACATACCATCCAAGGAGTCTCAAGATGATGTTGACTAACAACAATGCTAAAACTATTAAATGGTTTTTGATCACCAATGGAAAAATTGTCGGTAGAACAACCAACACCATCCAAGTTTGACTTCGGCCCAACAAACTTAGAAGAACATTCAACATAAATACTATCACCCGTAACTTCGGGATTCACTGACTGAATAACGCCATCAGGATGATCCATGTAAATTACAGATGTTATTTAAATAGAAGTAAGAAAGAATATTATTACAAAAAATATATTACAATTAAATAATATTTATGCATGATTGTACGTACATACCTATTGCATACCGTTCACATGCAACTTCAGCTTCTGGATAAAATCACATGCTTGAACTTTCGAGTCCAACCAAACGATCCCCCGCATTAAAATTATCCAAACCACTCTTAACTACACAAATTACATAATATTGACGAAATCATATAAATTAAATGATAATTCATATATAAATTGGCGAAAATTAATACAAATGTAATTATTATTAAAAAAATATCAAATACCAAGTATAAACTTTGGGACGTCTGCTCGAGGAATCCTCGTCTTGAGACACGTCTCACACTTAAACACACGTACCTCAAACAATTGATAAGCAACATAAAAGAAGACAATAAAATCCGACTCCGCAATACCATTACCAAACACAAATTTTGTCCAACCATTTGTGAAAAAATAGTGACTCTGAATCTTTTGAATTTTCAAACGGAACGTTGTATAGTGGATGTTACGTATACATACCTCATCTGGTAAACCAGATGGGAACTGGCCAACAAAATCAGCTGGTATAGCCTGAAATTAAAAAAAAAAATGATGTGGATGGATTGCATTAATATGCTTAAATGGAATTAAACGGGAAAAAATTAAACGAAATTAATCGAAACACAAACTTACACAGAAGTCGTACGCATCCTGAGACTTGTACACGCTTAAACACGTTTTTTTAGACCGCAATCCAGACGTTACACTATTAGAGTGTTTATTGTTGGTTTCCATTCGGGAAAAACAGAGAAAGGGGTTTATTATTAAACTCTGATCCTCAAAACTAAATAGCAAAATAATGTGTAGTATGAGCAACTGTGTAAGTGACATACGGTGAATATTATGTTGATTACGCAGGTATTTATAGATACGTAAATAATTTGTTTATTCGTGTATTGAATCATATTTTCGGAAATTATCATTGATTAGAAGGTTGTCACTGTCACCCTCAAATACGTAATTACGCAGGAAATTAACTATTATTATTTTCGGAAACTATTAATTACGTATTCTATTCCTATTGATTAGAAGGTTGTCATTATAGATACAATAACTATTAGAGTTATTTTTATTGATTGTATTATTATTCGTGTATAGAAAATTATAAAGATTTGAATCATAAACTTAGAAGGTTGTCGTATTGTTATGAAATGATGATGACTAAATCAATTTATAATATTTTATTGTAGATTGTAGATTTGGTTTAAAATGGGGAAATTGCTTAATCATTGGCATAATTTTAATTCCTGATATGAATCTTGACTATTCCAATACAAAGATATGATGTATTAATTCTATGTGATTGATTAGCTGAATATAATCAATTTAATACGTTTGTTAATTGTTATGTTGCGAGATTTTAGTTTATTATTGCACGGTTTGTTAATTCCGAAATTAAATAATTTTAATGTTTTACCATATATATAAGATAATATAAATTAATGCAGTTAATTATACCATAAATATAAATTAATGCAGCTAATATTTAATTTCCAGAAATAGTATAGTTATTTTGGGTGGGAAAATGTTTATATTACTATTTTAGGCGGATTTTGTTATATTATATAGTATAGATGTAAACATAAATATGTATTATAGTAGAAAACAAAATGCATAATTAAAAAGATATTATTAAGAATTTGTACGAAATATTGTACTATAATGAGTAGAAGTTTGATATAACAACCCACGTCTAATTATCGTAAACTACACAAAATGCAAACTAATAAAAAAAGTTAAAGACTAAAGTGTCATGATGTTTCTCCAAATCGCATATGGGTAGAATTGTAACTCTTGAAAAAATAATATTTAATTAGCCATGAGAAAAAACTGGTTTGCCCAAAAAAAGTCCTACATTAGACTCCTTGACTGTTATTTATGAAACTGTAAGAGGAAATTGATGACGTTGAAATTTGAAAGGCACTATCACCTGGGATAGTGTCAGTGATAATCTTGGAATTAACATATTTGTACCTACATTAGTTCCAATCATGACTTTTCCTTCAAATACATGTGTACCAAGTCTTGTGATTGTCACATAATCCAAGAGTATGATCAATATTCATCAGTAGTATCACCGGTGTACCAACCTTTAACATTAACTCATGATTAACAACACCATAGCACTTTATAGCATTAAAAAAAAAAAATCATGTATATTACAAATCAGTCATTACCTCAACTGTTAGATCTAGTTTACTTGCACTATCAGAATTATAGTATGTATAATTCTCCCTAGTGTTTTAACAATATTAGAATGAGATCCCACAATTGTATTAGTTCATCGTCATGCTAAACTATGGGTGTGTTTACTTAAGGTTTGGCTCAGTAGATTTAGGGGTCCAAATCCCGATAAAGCACATTTATTAACTCCTTCAACAAAGTTTGACCCAGCACTACCCAGCCTTAAGTAAATACACCTTATATTATTATGGCGGATTTAACTAAAAACAATCGGCGCATTGTATTTGTACTTAACATAATTTTTCTTTTCACCGAAAAAGGAAGAAGAAGAAAACTTATTAATTCAATCAACAAATTACTTTAAATAATATATCTAAACTTTTCAGTTGTAAATTGTAAACTCAACAACTTTGCAATGTTTTCATCAAATTTCTTTAAAACAAAATGATTCAAAAAACAAAAAGAAATATTAACATACAAAAAGGAAAGACTAAAGTAAAAAAGTTAGAGTGCTTCTGTGACAGTCTCACGTGTGACGAAATACACTTTTACAGATAAAAGTGATACTTTTGCTACAAAAAGTGATACTTTTTTTTATTCAAAAAAAGTAATACTTATAGATAAACGTAATACTTTTACTACAAAAAATAATATTTTTTTCCCATCATACCGTGTGATGGTTTCATATAAGTTTTTGCCAAAAAATTAAACTTCTAGAGAAAAGATAATTTTATCCTTCCAAAAATATATTATCTTGAAATTATTCTATTTATTTATTTTTTTTAAAAAAAAATAGAATTATATTCGTTGTACCCATTCTTCTTCTATTTAATTTTATTTTCACTTAATGTGTCCTTTAAATTGAATAGTATCAATTATGCATATAAAAATTATGGTCAAGTATATTTATACCTAGAGAGGAAAAACAAATAAATAAAGAAAAATATTAGAACCAAAAAATAGATTTCATACGATTTTATCAGAAACCCCTAATGGTTTTTTTTTTTTTTTACATCTAATGTTAATTTGATTTTTTTTTTCATTTTTATTAATTAAATTTCATTATTTTATTTTTTAATCATATAAAAATATAAAAATTGAATTATTTATTAAATATTTTATAATTTTAATTTATAATTTCAACATTTTATTGTTTTCAAAAAAATTATCTATTTTTTTAAATAAAAAATATTTTTTTCATTTCTAATGTGATTTTCTTGTATAATAAATTAAATTAGCCATTTATTATTGATCTATACTTTGACACTGATAATGCGCAATCTGGTATCCAAGAAACTCAACGGAAATTTACGTAAACAATATGAAAACACACAAGATTTACGTGGTTCGATCCGGAGATCTACGTCCACGGGCAGAAAATCACTCTTGCCGAGGTGTTTCTTTCACTAGAACTTTGAGTTTACAAGCAACAATTCAGAATACAGAATGCGAACCCTAATTCAGAGTTCTTTTCTCATATTTATACTCAACTTTCCTAAACCCTAACTAAACCCTAACTAACTCCCTATTCTCACGCCTATTTCCCGCTGCATGGCGGTTGGGAACGAATCGTGAGCCTTGATTCGCGGAACAAACCATCTGTTGGGCCGACGCGTGTTTGTGGGCCTGCTGAGCCTACGCGTGCTGGGCCTACGCGTGCTGGGCCGGTCAGTGGGCTCAGGTATTAACCCGATCCGAAGTGATCGGGCCATCCCTATCAGATGCCCCCCCCCCCCCCAGCCGAAGCGAGGAAGGAGCTTCGGTTGTCACCGGGGTGGAACCGTAAGCAAGAAGGGCCGTGGTCGCGGGCGCGCTGAAGTGTTTATGGATGACTAAATCCAGGGACTCCGCGGCGCAGTCTGCGGAAGCGGAACCGAACTAGGCCGAAGTGCCCGGGACAGTCAGCGGGACACCGAGTCTCCCAGAGGCAAGAAACGTATCGAAAGTACATAATGACCTGGCCGAGGTAAAGGAATCACCGGAGTGTAGTAGTCTGGCCGAAATGAAGGAAGCACCGGAGTGTGGTAGTATGACCGAGGTAAAGGAATCATTTGAGTGTGGTTTGAATCTTCCTGCCGAAGGGTGAGGTTGATGTGATTGGCGGCGCCATCATGAGAGAGAGGGATGTGAAGTGACACGCTCTGCGATTTCCAAGAAACCTGTTCCCCACGCGCCTTGGGAACTGTAAAGCGCGTGAAGAGCACGTCTAAATCTCCATCACTGAATTTGAATAGGCTGCATCAGAGCCGTTGGTTTTTTGCATATATATTTGGAATAATTGCACAGTAACTCATCATCTTCTTCATTGCGATTTACCAGTTTAGAAAGCGGGAAAAAGAGTGGAATTCGGTGCCTGTGATTCATCTCAAATCAAAACTTCTCAAATTCAACCCAAGTAAGTATGTCTTCCTCTTCATCTTCTGCCTCATCTTCTGCCTCTATTCAAGAAGTAGGGACTACGGGTGCTCCGTTAGATGTCCCCCCCTTCGATACCTCATTCCGGAGAGGAATGAGATTAGGACCGTAGACAGGGCCGATGGGCTGGAAAGCAACGTTATGATGGTTGCCTTTTATCAATGCGCGGAGGAGGATTTGGAGGTGGCCTCTGTAGCGTTACGGATGACGCGAGTGCAGATTGAGAGAGAAATCCCGTCATTTTACTTTCCCTTTAACTTAGAGTATATAATACCGAACCCCGAGGATAGGGCCTGCTGCCCACCGCAGGGGTTTATTAGTGTGTACATAGATCCCCTTAGAATAGGCCTGAGACTGCCCCTGTGGGACATTGTGATCCGGTTGCTGCAATACTACGGTATTGCCTTGAGCCAACTAGCGCCGAACGCGGTGAGGCAGGCAGTGGGATTCACCGTGGTGTGCAAGAACGCCGGGATAGAACCCACCGTAGAGATTTTTAGGTTTTTTTACCAATTAAAAAACTTCGGGAAATCCAAGGGGTGGTACTCCTTCAGCCCCCGAACCCGAGGTGGGTTCAAGGTTCAAAACCCAAGTAAGGTAGAGGGGTGAAAGGAGAGGTTTATATTCGTAAAAAATAAAGTAGCCCTCCCGAAGTGGAGGAGGGATGAGGTACTGGATACCGCTCCGGTGGAGAACCCGGAGCCCGAAGTCATACATGTATTCCGGTCAGTGGGGACTTTCAAAACCCTCTGCACCGAGGAAGAACTGGAGGAGGCAGGACTGAGCCCGTATTATTCGGGCGATGCGGATGCCGAAGAGGGTAGGAGTTCTTCTATCTTGCTTTTTACAACTGTTGGCTGTGTATATAACTAACTTTACCTTCTGTGTGCAGTGGGACGCTTCGAGAAAGAGCCGGCTGGAAACCCCGCGGTGGCGGCAGCGGCCAAAAAGAAGGGCAAATCTGCTGAGGCATCTTCCCGGGGAAAGATGCCATCCGATACGAGGCCCAGTGCTGGGTCCGAGGAGCAGGTAGGGGTAACGAAGCCTACCCCTATGTCCAAGAAGAGGCCGGAGCCATCTGGGACTCCTCCAACAGCAGCGAAAAGACTCCGCACGGAGGGGGGGTATGGAGGTAAGTTCCAACCGTGTCGTCAGCTACTGTTAATGCAATTACACTGTATATTCTTCTGTGTTGATCATTGTGTGCTATCATTGGTTCAGTTGAAGGAGCAAGGGCCCCCAAGTCTGTTGGGGTTAGAAGGCGCGGACGCCGAAGAACTTCTGCGCTTGGCGCGAGGTATTCTGGACCTCGGTCGAAAGAGCGAGAAGGAAGGCAAGGAGGAACTGGCCGAAGTGGCAAGGGAGCTTCGGGCGCGCAACGACCGGTTGACCCACGACCTAACTGAGGCACGCAAGAGGGCTGCCTTGGTCGAAAACGAGGTTGCGCGTCTGCGCGGGGTGGAGGCAGAGACTAATGTCCTCCGAGGTGAAGTGCTGCGGCTGCGGGCAGAGATGGAGGCTCGGGAAGCTGCCGTAGTCGAAGGGCAAGGAGCGATGCTGAAGGCATTCGCCGACAAATTATTCCAGACCAGCACGTTCCTTGACTTCCAGACGGAGTTCGTGGCAATAGGGGACCAGGCCACACGATTCGCGCTGCTGGAGCAGGTGAAGGAGGTCTACCCGAATGTGGACGTATATCGTCCAGAATTCGGGTACGACTTTGAGGCAGTGGCCGGGGTGGAAAAGGCCTACTATGCAGCTCTAGCGAATCTGCCGGAGTGGCCCCTGGTGAAGGCTCTCGGGGAGAAGAAACAACTGCTGACGGCCGCGGAGGTCGCCAACTGTGAGGTGGACCAGGACCAAGAGTTCATGGCGTTCCGCCGGGGTGAGCTGGTCTCCGCACCCCGAAGCAAAGAACCCCCTCCACGTATGGAGGTCGAAGCCATAGCTGCGGACGAAGCTGTCGCAGCGAATGAGGAGGGAGAAGCCGAAGTGTCAGAGGGCCGGCGAGAGGCGTTGCCCGAGGACATTGAGGCAACTGAGCGGGAGGTCAGTCGATCCCCGCAAATTTAAAGTTGTAGATAATAGGAATATATGCGAATCATTGTACTGAGTTCGGGACATTGTACTTCCTTTTTGTTGAATAGAATTTTTCGTTTCTCAGACACTGCGTTTTCCCTTTGCTTGCATGACCAATTTATGTTTGTTTTCGAACTGAACTTCAACTCTTTACATACTTGAGATTGATCGATCTGGTTGACTCTTCTTTCTGTTTAGAATACCGCGGAACTACACGAAACAATAAAGAAACTCATGCGATCACTTGAGTGGTTCCGCGAAGAAAAGAACAACCTGCAAATGCACGTAGTGCCAAAGCTAGAAAAGCAGGTGGCCTAGGCAGAGAGGAAAGTGGTTGAAGCCGAAGAAAGAGCCAAAGATTACGAGCTGAAATATCGGACTACAGCTGCCGAAATGAGCCGTGTCCTCGTTCATCAAAGGGAGTATGATCGGATACTGTCGGAGTTCGGCCTTCTGACCTTTGAGGAAGTGGAGGAGCGGGTCGTAGAGATCCAGGGCGAAATCTCGGCGCTTACGGCAAATAACCCCGCGGAGGCCTCGGAGCTTGTAAGAAAGCGAGAAGTTCTGGAGTTGCTTCTCAGCATGTACGAAGTGCTGAAGGGCCGAGGCAGGTGGAGGCCTTCTGCCGAGGAATTCATTGCGAGTTCAAGCCGGGGCCAAAGTACTCCAAAAGCTCCCCGGAAGGATAAGAAGAAACCCTCTGGAAAGAGTAAAGGCATTGTTATCCGAGAGCCAGCTCCAGTGACCACGACTGAAGAAGAACCCGCTGTGGTTGCCGAGGAAGTAGTCGAGGAGCTGGCTAGAGAAATTGAAGTGATGGCTCCGGAGGAGTGGGACCCTGTGCAGTGGGCCCAAACCCCGAGGTCCGCTCCACAACCAAGTAGCCGAGCTCGGACTAGAGACGAAGTCCCCAGGCAAATGCCCAGAGCAAGTCCTCGGCGTCGGAAAGCTCGCGGGGGAGAAAGAGCCGGAGCCCGAGGTCGAGGATCTACACGATCCTGGAGGACACAGCGCAGACCGAGGAGCAGGCCTCAACGCCGGAGCGCTGAATATTGGCTCGGGGGCCGTAGATAATGGGCCTTTTTTTTTTTTTTTTGAAGTTTTATGTAAAAAACTTTTCGGTGTTATATCGTTTTGAAGATAATAGAATCGATTTGATGTGCACAAATGTGTTAAAGAAAACAACAAGTTATTAACTGTTTTAGTTAGGTGTCCGGGAACACAATTCGAATAACTCTAATGTTAATCTCCCCGGACGGATCAGGCAGGAGTAAATTCTCCCCGGACGGATCAGGCAGGAGTAAATTCTCCCCGGACGGATCAGGCGGGAGTAAAGTAAGTCTCCCCGGACGGATCAGGCGGGAGTAAAGTAAGTCTCCCCGGACGGATCAGGCGGGAGTAAACACTTCCCCGGTTAAACAGGCGAGATAGTGATATAAGTCCGGGGACGAAATGTGAATCTCCTCAGACGGACCGAGGGAGAGATTTAATTGTCCGGAGACTAATAATGATAATACGATTGTGTTAGGGCGTCCCCGTAACGTAAAGGAAAACACAGCAAGATGCATAAACAAAGAATTTTTATTCAACGATGAGTGCCGGAGCAAACTAAAGAGTACAAAGAGAAATAACAACCATAAAAGAAATTAAAGATAAGATGGTACTTGTGATTTGGCATTCACAGATAGAAGCGCCTCAAGTTGGTTACGTGCCAGCTTTGGGGGATCGAGGTCCCATTGAGATGCTCTAACTGATAGGATCCGGAATCGTGCGTGGCAACGACGCGGTAGGGACCTTCCCAAGAAGCATGTAATTTCCCCTCGGGGGCAGCTTTGCTGGCTGAATTGAGCCGAAGAACTAGGTCCCCGACATTGAACTGAGTGCCCCGGACCCGGAGGTTATGATACTAGGCTGCACGTTGTTTACACCTGGCCTGTTGAATGAATGATTGGTCACGACGATTTTCAAGCTCATCCAAATTTGCTCGGAGAGCCTCGTCATTATCCTCTGGAACCAATGTGATGAGGCGGGGGCTTGGTACACTGATTTCCGCGGGAATAACGGCTTCGGATCCATAAGTAAGGCTGTAAGGAGTCTCCCCGGTGGAGGTATGAGGTGTCGTGCAATAAGCCCATAGGACTTGCGGAAGGTTTTCAGCCCAAAGACCTTTGGCATTATCCAGGCGTTTCTTTATACCCGTGAGCAGTGTACGATTGGTGACTTCAACCTGACCGTTGGCTTGAGGGTGAGCAACCGAAGTGAAAATTTGTTTGATGTGAAGCTCTTCGCACCATGACCGAAAGGGATCATTGGCGAATTGTTTACCATTGTCCGAGATAATAGTACTCGGGATGCCGAAGCGACAAACGATATTGCGCCACACAAACTTCAAGATATTCTGACCAGTAATGGCCGTAAGAGGTTCGGCTTCGACCCACTTAGTGAAGTAGTCTACGGCAACGACAAGGAACTTCAATCCCCCCGGAGCAACTGGGAATAGACCGACAATGTCGATTCCCTATTGAATAAACGGTCACGCACTCTGGATTCTAGTGAGCTCGGTCTGCGGCAAATGCTTTACACGGGAGTGCAGCTGACACTTGCTGCATTTGGTCACTAAGTCGTGGGCATCGTTGAACAGGGTTGGCCAATAATATCCCCAGCGGAGAACTTTCTTGGCTAATGTCCGGGAGCCGATATGGCTGGCACAGGCCCCTTCGTGAACCTCCCGTAGAACTTGATTAGCTTCGGCAGGAGCGAGACACCGGAGACTCGGTTGTAGGTATGACCGCCGGTACAAGACTCCATCATGAAAGGAGTATTTGGGGGTTTTGAGGACAACTTGCCGAGCTCGCAGCTTATCAGTAGGCAGAATTCCATCTCGGAGATATTGAATGATAGGAGTCATCCAATTCGGATCACTATCGGTCAGTACCGAAACTGTGGCCTCATGAATTGCTGGGTGAGATAGGTCTTCGACCATGATATCCGGAGATATATTAGTTCGGACCGCGGAGGCCAACTTGCTGAGCGCGTCTGCTCTTGCATTCTGAGCACGTGGTATTTTCTGGATAACAACTGTATCAAGAGTTGACATGAGCTTAAGTGTTAGAGCACGATACCTGATCATTGTTTCATCCTTGGCGACATAAGTCCCCTGGATTTGCTTGGACACGACCTCGGAGTCCGTGATGAGCTCAAGATGACGAACGCCTAAGGATTGAGCGAGCCGGAGTCCGGCGAGAACTGCCTCGTACTCCGCTTCATTATTAGTCACCTTAAACTTGAATCGGATGACGTATTTAACTTCAACCTCCTCGGGGTCGATGAGAATCACCCCGGCACCACTTCCTCGAGTCGTGGATGCTCTATCCACATATAGTTGCCACTTCCGAGGTGAGGATACGAGGGTAGCGGGGTGATGTCTAACACTGTCTGCCGAAGACTCATGATTATCTCTCGGGGTTTCGGCCAAAAAATCGGCAAGTGCTTGACCCTTGATAGCTCGGCGGGGAAGAAATTGAATATCGTATTCTCCCAGCTCAACTGCCCACTTGGCGAGGCGCTCAGACACCTCGGGTTTGACAAGAATCTGACGGATAGGATGATTGGTGAGAACCCGTATTTCACGTCCTTGGAAATATGGGCGCAGACGCCGAGCTGCCATGACAAGAGCCAGTACAGTTTTTTCCAGCATGGAGTATCGTGTCTCCGCCCCGTGGAGAACACGACTTGCAAAATACACAGGATGTTGACCCCCATTGACTTCGCGCATAAGTGCAGCGCTAATAGCTTCCTCGGCGGAGGCTAGATACACATAAAGAGGCTCTCCGGAGAGAGGAACTGACAAAGTAGGCAGCTGCTGTATATGTCGTTTCAAAGCCTCGAAAGCCTCGGTGCACGCCGGAGTCCATTCAAAGGACTTCGATTGTCGCAAGATTTTGAAGAATGGGAGTTGGCGCTCTGCCGCTTTGGACAGAAAACGATTTAAGGCCGCCAAACCGCCCGTGAGGCGCTGAACGTCTCTGAACGTCTTCGGTGGCTGCAGATCCAAAACATTCCGAAGTTTGGCTGGATTAGCCTGAAGACCGCGTTGTGAAACCATATAACCAAGGAACTTGCCGGAACCAACGCCGAAAGTGCATTTTGCTGGATTAAGTCGCAAATTGTAACGCCGCAGAGTGTGCAACGTTTCGGCAATGTCCTGTACACATGAAGAATTGGTGATGCTCTTTATAACAAGATCATCAACGTAAACCTCGACATTGCGGCCAATCTGGTCGTGAAAAACTTGGTCCATGAGACGTTGATATGTGGCTCCGGCGTTCTTGAGCCCGAAGGGCATTTTCTTAAAAGCAAAACACCCGAAAGCAGTGATGAATGCTGTCGTGATGGCATCTTGCGGATCCATAAAGATCTGGTGGTATCCCTTATACAGATCTAAGAAACAAAGTGCCACATACCCAGTAATGGCTTCGGCCTTTGGGTCTATGGAAGGTAGGGGATAACAGTCCTTCGGACAATGTTTGTTGAGGTCGGAGAAGTCGACGCACATCCGCCATGCCCCACTGGACTTAATCACCATTACTGGATTCGATAGCCAGGAGGGGTAATATACTTCGAACAGGATGTCCGCATCCAAGAGTTGTTGCACCTCGATTCGAATTGCGTCATTTCGCTCCGGGGCGAACTTCCTTTGCTTCTGCTGGATTGGCTTTATGCTGGGATCGATGTTCAGCTTGTGTGTTATTTTATCGGGAGAAACCCCGGGCATATCTAGAGGAGATCATGCGAAGACATCGGAATATTCTCGCAAGGTCTGAATTATAGCCTGGTGTAACCATGGCACATCCACGGCTCCGACGGTTACAGTCTGTTCCGGCTTGGACGGATCAAGCGGTACTTGGGCGGTGGCATCCCCCAATGAGGTACATTCCCGAGGTTCCAGAGCCGATGATGCTACCTGAAGCTGCTGTTTGGGAGGAACTTTAGCAGTCTTTTTGAGTGCCACGTACATACACTCCTTAGAAACTCGCTGGCTGCCGCGGACAGCTACTTCGCCATGCGAGGTGGGGAATTTTAAAGCAAGGTGGTATGTGGAACATATGGCTTTGGCGGGAGTAAGCCAGTCTCAACCCAAGATCATATTGTATGGTGACGGGGAGTTCACCACATAAAAATCCACGAAAATAATTTTTATCGCCGGATAAGTCCCCAAAGACGCCGGGAGAGTGATGACACCCTCTGGCTGGACTTCACCTTAAGTGAAAGTCTGCAGTGGCCCGGGGGCCGGCCGAAGTTGTTCCCGAGGAATCCCCATCCTTTGGAAACAGTCGGCAAATATAACACTCACCGCGGCCCCATTATCCACGAAGACCCGCCTTATTGTTATATTGGCTACAGTCATGTCGATGACAATAGCGTCAGTATGAGGTGTTATCTCCGGAACCGGGTCTCTATCCGTGAAGCTGACAGTCTCGGATTGATGGAGGCGTTTATGACGTGGCTCCTCGGGAGGAGGACGTCGAGCCTCTGCCTTCAAGGCATTTCGCGAAGCCCCGGTGGGGAGGACCCCATATATCACGTTTATTACGTGAGGGGGTGCGTTGTCTCCGGGTCCTCCCGGAGGAGGAGGTGGCGGCGGAAGACGTGGTTGTTGGCGATTGCCAGAATCTTGCCGTGCGTAATTACTAGGCCCCGGCCGATTATTATGCCACGGCGGTCGATTTTGTTGTGTACAAATTTATTTTTTCAAAATACAAAAAATCCACACCAAATTAAACGCTACGCACATTGCGTCTTTCCACTCCTGATCAAGATTTTTTCTGAAAATAAAATTATAATTAATTAATCAGTTTTGATCAACTGAACAATCCCGTGCAAAATGCCCCTCTTCTCCACAATTATAACACTCTCTGCCACCCGCACCGCGGCCATGACCTCTACCATCAACTCCGTCACCGCGACTTCTCCCACCGCCGCCGCGACCATATCCGCCATAACCACCATCGCCACCACGATAACAATCCCTAGCCAAGTGACCAATCCTCCCGCAATTGTAGCACTCCACTCCATCACGGCCACCACCATAACCACCACCGTGTCTCCCTCCTCTACCCCCGCTGCCGCTCCTTCCATATCCTCCACCACGACCGCCGCGCCGGCCACCGGGACTGAAAGTTCTAGCGATAATCGAGACATCAACGGCTTTGCTTCATCCATCTTCCCTAGTATCCACCTTGAACTCGACCCGCTGGTCCTCCCGGAGGGTCCGAAAACCCTCGGTTCGGATCTCCGTTTGGTGCACGAAGAGATCCTCTCCACCGTCGTCGGGGGAGACGAAGCCGAATCCCTTCTGGCCGCTGAACCACTTCACCGTCCCTACCGGTCGCGCAGCATCCGCCATTGGAGCACTCTGTGGCGGCGGAATTGTGATGGTAGTGATCTCACGGTGGAGGTGTTAATAGGAGATTGTTAATCAGATCTATGGTTGAAAATGATTGGGTGGTTTATCCATGTTTGAATAAATTGGATATGGATAATTGTTGCATGGTTATGGGACGACCCCCCATTCTGACCTGTCCGAGGCTTGTCATCGGTCCGCGCAATGTATTGGCGCAAGAAACCTTTCCTCAGGCACTCCTCGATTTCCTTGCTGAGTTCTCGGCACTCCTCTGTCTCGTGCCCATGATCTCGGTGGTATGCACACCACTTTCCACGGTTCCTCTTCTCAGGCGAAACAGTCATCCGTGGACAAGGTCGTAGATCGTTCTTGTGAATAGAAAGGATTTCGACTCGTGACTTTGTCAACGGAGTCAATTGTGGAATATCGCCTCGGGATTCTGAACGCCCCGGGTTCAGGCGGGAAAAAGCACTAGGTCGCGTACTAGGCCCAGTTTGTGCTTTGTCGGACTGCCGCTTGCTAGCGTGTTTCTCACGTTTCCGGCGAGTCTGCTCCTCGGCCTTAGCAAATTTGCACACCGTTTTGAACAGTGCTCGGGTTGTGACCGGTGTGTTTCGAACCAACTCGGTGTAAAGTGTTCCGGGACGGAGTCCATTCATGAATGCGTTGATGACTACGTCTTCGGGGCAATTTCCCACCTTGAGGCTCTCCGCTGTGAAGCGGTCAAGAAATTGGGTAACGGTTTCACCGTCCCACTGTTCCATATTCATGATGTCGGCCAGGGTGGCCATGGGCTTAGCTCGTGCTTCGAAACGCGCCCAAAAGTGTTCGGCGAGTTCTCTAAAAGAGGATACGCTGTTGCGTGGGAGAGAATCAAACCAAACCCGAGCTTCATCCTGTAAGTACTCAGGGAAAATCTTACAGTAATGGAGGGATGTAGTGTTATCGCGGCTAAGCATGTTGTGCCTGAAAGCTCCAAGAAAATTGGCTGGATCTCCGGTGCCATCATAAGGTGGTATGGCCGGCCGTTTGAACCCTTCGGGAAGGGAGGTGGCCATGATTTCTTGGGAGAACGGTGTGATGATATCTCCATTGGCATTAAGGCCCAGGATTCTGTCAAGTTCAACATTGCGTTGGACTCGCTCATACTCTTGAAGATCTAGAGCATGAGGATTGGCATAACGAACTCTCTTAGCCGCGTTGAGTGGACGGCGGCGATCGACATCGGTAAATTCATCGTTGCGTTGTCGTGATTCGTTAGAACTCCCATGGTCCTCGGAAGAACCAGGTCGTGCCCGTCGCCGATCTTGACGCCCGCGATGCCCCGGGTCTTGTTGATCGCGCGAATGCTGACGATGTGGAAGCACCGCGGGATTGACATCGTGTCCAGCAGGCCCCGCGGGGTGTAGGCGATTAGCCGCCCAGTCTTGAAGAACATGGGCATGCTCTTGTAGGAAAGCCTGGAGCAATTCTGGTGTGACTTGAATGTTAACCGGTGGTCGGGCAGCAGCGGGATTAGGGTTTTGCATGTCTTGAGGGGGTGGAGGTAAATACTGATTGTCTGGATTCGCAACCGGGCCTTGATTGCCCTGATGATGAGATGTACTCCTTGCCGGCAATTGCCTCGGCGGCAAAACTTGATCCACGGGTGGATCCTGGTTGGATTGATCACCGTGGCGAGATTGATTCAAACGAGTCGTCACCATGATCTTTGAATACGCTGTGAATGTCAAAAATTGTTTTACGGTTCCCACAGACGGCGCCAATTGATAATGCGCAATCTGGTATCCAAGAAACTCAACGGAAATTTACGTAAACAATATGAAAACACACAAGATTTACGTGGTTCGATCCGGAGATCTACGTCCACGGGCAGAAAATCACTCTTGCCGAGGTGTTTCTTTCACTAGAACTTTGAGTTTACAAGCAACAATTCAGAATACAGAATGCGAACCCTAATTCAGAGTTCTTTTCTCATATTTATACTCAACTTTCCTAAACCCTAACTGAACCCTAACTAACTCCCTATTCTCACGCCTATTTCCCGCTGCATGGCGGTTGGGAACGAATCGTGAGCCTTGATTCGCGGAACAAACCATCTGTTGGGCCGACGCGTGTTTCTGGGCCTGCTGGGCCTACGCGTGCTGGGCCTACGCGTGCTGGGCCGGTCAGTGGGCTCAGGTATTAACCCGATCCGAAGTGATCGGGCCATCCCTATCAGACACCATATTATAAATTAAATTAAATTAAATTAAAGATAAATAATTTTTTGTTGGTTGATTATGTCGGTTAATTATTAGTGTGTTGTGCTACAAATAAAAATTAATAAAATTAGAATGTAGTGTTATTGGTACTCATTAAAAGCTTTTGAAAGTTTCTTGAACATTATATTTGGAAAAAAATAGTATAGATACTTTGGATAAATACAAACGTTTATGATAAAAGTATATATATATATATATATATATATATATATATAAATACACTAGGCATGTCAAGATTGATCCGCCCCGCCCCGTCCACGGGGCGGGTCAGGGTCGGGTCATGTCCCCCGCCCCGCCTTGCCCCTATGTATGTATAATTTTTTTTAAATATATATTATGTATTATTATATAGATATATATATATATACACACACAGAAAAATAAAATATATATATTTATAATATAAAATTCTATATATAATATGTTATATATATGTCTAACTAATATATTAAATTATGACTAGATCGAGTAAATTTAAATAATTAAATTCTATTTTTTAATAATTAAATTTAAAAAAATTAAAAAAAGTAAAATAAAACTAATGTAAATCTAAAAATTAAAATCCTATTGAGTTCAACAAAACAAATCAAGTTTTTTTAACCAAAAAAAAAAAAAAAACTAATTTTTTTGATTAAAAAAAAAGGGAAAAAGATAGGGGAGGGGCAGGGTGGGGCGGGGAAGATCACAGGGCGAATTTTTTTGCCCCGTGGCGGGACAGGTCAGAAAATAAAACACTCGACCTGACCCGCCTCGTTGACATGCCTAATGTACACTCATCCTTCGTACAAGATGATCAATATTACCACCTCCATACAAGGATGCTAGAGATATTCATACATTAAGAAAAAACAAATATGAATATTCTATAACTTACTCAAATTTATATATGTTTAATATTTAATACTTTTCATTGACCATTCTTTCGTTAACATATACATTTTCATATCTTATTATATATTGATTGTGATATTTTATTATATTAAAATTATATAAACATATAATTTTTTATTATTTATTCATTTAAATTTACAAATCAAGCATCGCACGAAAATACTACTAGTAAAAGATAAAAGTTGACAGAATACTTAAATACAATCCATTTTAAATATTTTAGCAGCAAACGTATTATAATGTCCATAATTAAATTTCTTAGTAGTTTGTTATCTCAATTGATAAAATAATTAAGAGTTAATTGTAGCAACCCCATCAAATTATCAGCGTTTTTATACATAAATCACTAAATTTTTCTTTTTGTGGCATTGATACATATAAATTATATGGGTTTGACAGATAAACCACAAAACTTATTTTTCGATTGACAGATAAACCACAAAACTTATTTTTCGATTGACAGATAAACCATCAAACTTATCTTTCGATCATTTTTCATCGGAATTCCGCACGTGACTTGCGTGTGATAAACTTTTAATGACTTTTTTTTGTACAAACAACCTTTTTAATATGCCAAAAGTGTAAAATTCTTTCAAATCTTTCTTTTCCATAGCAAGTTCTTTGAATCAGTAATAGTTCTCTCACAATATCTAGAACCTCCATTGTTGAAAATGAGCGGCTCCTCTACCTACTAAAAAACATGTTTGGACTAGAACAACCCTTAGGGGTTGTTTGGTTTAGGCTTAAGTGGGTCGGGGGAAATCCTGATTTTGAAATCCTAGGATTTAAAAATAAAGGTAAATAATAAAGATGTATGTTTGTTTTAAGATTACGTATAGGGTAGGATTGTAATGTAGATGTCAAATCAATGTTGGAAAGTAGAGATATATATTTGATTGTGTAGAGGATAAGTGTATGTAGGTTTTATAGAATAGGATTGTATTGGATGGAATATTTTGATTTGAAATCTTAAAACAAACGGGGATTAAGTATTTTAACATAAAAAATCCATTCGTGCTAAGCCTAAACCAAACAACCCCTTAAAGTTTATAACACGCAAAACACATGTGAAACTTCGGCTAAAAATGATTGGAAAATAAGTTTGGTGATTTATCTGTCAAAACCGGTATAATTTATATGTATGGGTGCCACAAAAAAAAAAGTTTACTGATTTATTTGCAAAAATACGGATAGTTTAGTGGAGTTGTTGTAATTAACCCAATAACTAATTTATTCAATCATTCTTGTAACATTGTTCACAATAATTTTTTTTTGATTAGCTCCGACTTTGAAAAAAAATGTTTAATACTCATTATTTTCTTCCTCTATATAATTCTCTCATTCTTTGGCTTTTTCTCTTCTTTTTCCATAAGCCAGGAAATCTATGTCAATTCTTCGTTAGTATTTTCTTCTTTGTACCAAAAAATTAAAAAAGAAAAAGAAAAGAAATTTGTGTTGCCCTCCCCGTCCAGCGCAGAAGTCCAACAGAATTTAAATAGCAAAGGTAGGAAACCAGTGCTTCCACCACAAAAGCTCGAGAAAATTTAAATGGCAGAAGGGTAGCAATAGTTCACTAAAACGCATTTTATTTCTAAGAAGTTTTAATTAGTCTTGGGCTTACTTTGCTGGACTCTTCCACCTAAACGGAGGTCCGACCATATATTTATGGTATATATAATCGCGGATAATATTTCTGACATTATAATATTGAATAATATCCTCCAGGTATTGATTGAGTCAAACTCAATTTTAATGGAGTTTCGAAGGATAATCCAGATATGTCAGGGAAATGCTAAGGCTGATTCCATCGTCGGTTTCACATTTTTACGGAGTTTTGTGATAATATTAAGGTTGAATTTAGAGGGGTTGTGGAGGGTCTTGCTAGGTTTTAAGAAGATTTGGGTTAAAGTTGATGCTATGTCTATTATTTAGATGTTGAAACAAGACTGTGCAGGGAGTTGGAAATACCAATAGTTGATGGCAGGCTTTCTCAATTGTAACACTCAAGGATAGGTCTTCATTTAAGAAGAAAACAAGATTGTAGATTTCCTTGTCAATTTAGCAATAAGAATAATCAGTGTAATAGCTTTTTCAGCTTAAATTAATGATTGTATAAAGATAAAATGTTTTGTTATTATAGATGCATTATGTTTAGTGTAGAGCTTAACATTCCTTCTTATATATACGTAGGCTGAGCATAGTGCCTAATCCCCTATTTTATGATGGTCTTTGGGAAAAAATATTGAATGTTTAAAAATTGAAAAGGTACATTTCATTTAAGTTTTTTTTTTAATTTGGGTAGGCCACACTAATAATTGAAATATCTTGCAAAGTTGGACATAACACACTGTCACATCATTAGTTGATGTTGCATAGTTTCTGGGTGGCACGAATTAGAAGCATAATTAATGGTTGGTTACTGATTAGTCTAATTGTTGTTGGTGTGTGGTGACAATTTTTTCCCTTTCATCACATATAAACTCTCCAAACTCTCATTAAAAATGGGGTAATTATTCAGTGCAATCGTTGCACCTATGCAACTTAGGGTATTTTTATCATTTTAAGTATTGTACTGGGACCTATTATTGTTTTTTAATAATTTGAATCCACCCCATTATTATTTTTTAATCATTTGAATTAGGAACTCTGAAAAAAAGATGTCCCGACGGAGGTGGACATGCCTGTTGGAGTCGACGGAGGGAAGACTATTGGAGGAGGCCTTGCTCTCGTTCGACATGGTACGTCTATGTGAGGGGGTGAAGACAGATTAGTGTAAAACCGCAATATGTTGCGCAGAAGCAAATAGAAAAAATTGTCTGGAAAACTTAGCTAATGGAGGATTATTTTCGAAACAGACGGAGATAGAGTGTTGAACTTAGTTTTCATAAAAGTTCTTTTGGGACTTGTAATAACTTATGGGGAAGAGTAGAGAATAATTTGACATTTCAGCCTTTTTTCTTTTTTTAAATTATTCGAATTAAGTGAACGTTCAGATCGAAATGAAATAAATCTAACAGTGAAAAAATAGAGTTGCATGGATGCAACGGTTGCGCAAAAGTTGGACTCTTAAAAATGACCTTTTGTTTCATTTCATTTTTTATTGGATGAATTAACAAAATTCTGGACTCCTTACTTGCATCAGTTTAAGAAGGAAGCGATGTTATTAAGCTACAAATTTCTTGACCTCCGGGCTTTAATTTGAAAAAGACAAAAATTTGTATGAAACGGTCACACTGATTACATTTCATGTGAGGGGTCTATTCTATAGCTAAATAAATGATGCAGACCTCATAAAGTCTTGACTCTATCCAAAAACTAAAATTTCGCTTATTCACACAGAATAAGTTTCGTGTGACCGCCATATACAAAATCCACTCTTTGAAATATTGATGTTTTGCTAGTACTCACTTTGTCTCAAAAAAATCATACTTAAAAATAGATTTTGTTCTAAAAAAGAGTTTAGTTCAAAAGTTACTGCCTCATTTTTATAAGTCAAAGTATAAAAAGTGCAAAATTCACTCATCTATGAATATTTGTAACTGACTTCTCAATATGGAAAATGTTTTAGTGGCCCTTGAGGCCTCAGCTCCGTAAAATGACTTGTGAAAAATCTATTTTAATAATTGAGTGACTTAAGTCTTTGAACATGACATAAAGCAAACCAACCTTAATTTTTTTAAATTACGCTCAATAAGAGGAAATTGACCCTGAAACTTAATAATTGGGGTCCTTCTTATTTCTTGCCCCGTCAGCCGATTTTTTAGCGGGAAATCACACATATTTGACTACAAAAATGATGTCCGAGGAAAAAAATAGAAATAACTAAATAAAATAAAATCCTATACATATAATTTAATGGATAAGACAAACAAACATCTTGAAATAAATTGACAAACCACGCCCACTTATTTTTTCAATAGATTTTTCATCAAGTTCTCAAAGATTATTGAACACGGTAGATTATGAGTTAAAATTTCCTAAGTTAAAGAGTTAGATTTTTTTTTTTTTTTTTCACAATTTCAATGTGAATAACAGTTATGAACATTGATTTTTGTTTCCCGAAACTAATAGGGATGATAATGTGAATTTCTTTTTAATTATAAAATTATTTAATTTCGCATGTTTTTACTATAGGTGGTAAATTTGGTCCGACCCGATAGACTGCCCAGCTCACCCTATATTTAGATGGTTGGACCATAGTAACCTTTATCTGAAGTGCCATCGGGTGCAAAAGGTCCGACCTGATAGACCAGAAAGTCTGACGGGCCACGAATCACCCCCAAATTCGTAGTGTATTTCTGGAGAATGGGCTAGACTTTCTCGCTAACTTTTGGCTTGATGGACTTTGGGCCAGGCTAGATGGCTCGATATGGAGCATTGGCCCAACGGATTGGGTAGGGCCGAACTTTCCGAATTACCATCTTTAATTTTTGCATATTATATACAAGATAAATTGAGAGTGCGCATTAAAGGTTGCTGCAATTCAAGTGACATTGATTAGCCCGAATTTATTTTTATTTTTATTTTGGGCTCATATGTCCTATTGTGTTTAAATGTCAGTGCCATATATTGTCGGTCCAAATACTTAGTGTCCTGGTTTGCCATAACTCAGGACTTAGTGTCCTATTTCTGCAATTTTCTCGCGTGACCTTGACAAACATGTTGAATAACTAACAAACATTTACAAATATTTTCAATAGCGGAGGGACCTTTTGAAATCGTTTTAGATAATTGAGGGATATTTGTTGGGAAATAAGCGAACAATCGAAACGAACAAACTAATGATAATCGTGCAAGAAACAATAAATCGACACCAAGAATTAACGTGGTTCACTAATAACTTGTTAGCTACGTCCACGGCCAAAAAGGAAGGATCCCAAATCAATTCCAAACGAGAGTTCAAACAAAGACCAATAGTCGAGTATCTATCAATTGATACTCGACCCAAACAAACTATCAACGCCGCTTGAACAATCAAGCCAAATTCAAAGCCAAAAGCAATTCTAAGACTCTCTAATCTCTCTTTTTGTCAAAGGACTCCAATAGGACCTATATATAAGCCCTAAAACCTAATTCTATACAAAAAAGAAGTCCAATTGGGCCTAGACTTGCGTCGGCCCATCTGCTGCGCCGCCAGGTCCGCCTCGGCCGCGGCCATCTCGCCTCGGTCGAGGCAATCTCTCTGCCCAACTAGACTCGGCCGAGTCTACCTCGCCTCGGCCGAGGCAATTCTATTGCAGCAATTCCTCTTCAGCTCTAGCAATGTGGCGCGGCCGCGCCGGACAGCCTCCTTTCCAGCGCCAATTCAATACTCAACTTCAATCCTCCACCTTGATACCAACTTCGATTCAAACCCGATAAGATTCAAGGCACAAATCCCAACAATATTTACAATCATTCCATAATTGAGGGAACTTTAGAAATATTTATGGTAATTGAGGGACTAAAAGATGCATTTTGTCTCATCTTTTAATTTCACAAATAAGTTATATAATGTGATTGAATAAGTCAAAGAAATAGTACAATTAAATTATAATGTGGTTGAGTAAGTCAAATAAAAAAAAAAAACTCTGTGTAAATGAAAATTCATGAATTTTAGAAGGTCGTATGTTCATCCAATTGATTGAAAATAAAAAGCTTTATGATGTCAAACAAGACTTTTTTTTTTTAAACGATGGGAATAATATCACATATTCTCAAGTACACTTTGTATACAGAGGCGGATCCGCGAGTTGTTTGAAGTTGTGTGAAGCTTTACATGAAATGTAGCAGCGTTTATATTGAAAGTAATTACTTACTTTGAAGAAAGATATTATGCTATGTGTTATATTTCAGCATAGTACATTTCTTCAGAAATAAGTAAAATTTTTTAGTTTAAACACTAATATTATTTCAGTACAATTATATTCTGAACATATAATACACTTCAATATAATCATAAAAAATTTTCTTTTTACGAAAAATTGCACACAACTCAGCAAATTCTCCCCAATCTGAATTGCACGAATTTAAAATAAATATAATTGGTAAAAAAAGAACTGCTCAAGTAATATTTATAGAAAATGTACATGTTAATAATTGTAAACCAAAATTGGAAAAGGAAAAAAATGGGGATGGGGTGGGGGAGGCCGTATATAACAAACAATATTTTACGTCTATATTTACATGGTATATATTACTCCCTTCGTCCAATCCTATTTTACACATATAAAAGGAAATGTATATTAAGAAAAAAAATATTTTTTATTTTTTAATTGATTTTTTTAAAGTGAAAAATAAGGAAACTATTTTTTGCTTTTTAGTTGATTTTTTTAAAAGTGGAGATTAAGGGTTGAAGTTTTGAGGGTGGAGATTGTGAAATAATTTTCTTTCTCAAAAGTGTGCAAATAAATGTGGGACGTACCAATAAAAAAAGGCAAAAACTTGTATGTGACCGTCACGTGACCGTCACACGACCGTCACACGGTGTGACGGAAAAAAATATCACTTTTTGGGGTAAAAGTATCATGTTTATCGGTAAAAGTATCACCTTTTTTGAACAAAAAAAAGTATCACTTTTTGTAGCAAAAATATCACCTTTATCTGTAAAAGTATCAATGTAGTAAAAGTATAACTTTTTTCTGTAAAAGTATCAATATTTTCTATAAAAGTGTATTCCGTCACACGTGTGACCGTTCACATACAAGAAATACTCATAAAAAAAATGTACAAATTAGGGTGGAGCGGAAGGAGTATAAGGAAAGATAATACTACCTCCATTTTTTTTTAGATGTTCTTTTAGGTTTGGATAAGGAAATTAAGAAATATAAAAAATAGACAAATAAATCCTTATTAAATTATATAGATATGGTAGGTTAGATAATTTAGAGTTTTTTTAGGAATAATTATAGGGGTACTATTGGAAAAAATGTGAAAAAAAAGCTAAAAGAACATCTATTTATAAACAAAGTATAAAAATTAAAAAGACATCTAAAAAAAAGGGAGGTAGTATAAAATATCTTTTCTCTATCTGTTACAATAAATTTTAACATATGTGTCATTATACTATAATTTTAATATTTCAGAATACAAATCTAAAATCTTTAAAAATACTAACTTTACTAATTAACGTAATTAATTTTTTTATTCCCAACCCAATTCCCCTTCCCCTTCCCCGCATTCCTTGCCCTAAATTCCGTACCCCGCTTGCTACCTCTCTTATTTTCACTATAATTTTAACATATTTGTTACTATGACACAAATTTAATTTTTAGAATAATAATCTAATAATGTTTTACAATACTACCATTACTAATTAACGAGAGTCTTGTGAATAAGTCCTGATTTTTCTGAACCGATTGAAAATCTTGTACTTGATTTGGACTCATTAATGCGATTCTCCATTCTCAAAAAACGCAAGATATTTGTAATATTATATAATGAAAACTACGATATGGGCAGATTCTGCCCGAGCAGAAAAAAATATTTTCTTAATTTTTTTTTATAAATGTATTGAATATTATTAATGAAAAATTATTTGTGAAGAGAGTAATTAAAATTTTAATATTAATGCTCGATTATGGGTAAAAAGAATACGCATCAAATGTTTAAGAGTGTTTAAAATAATAGTTAAAATTTCAATTTCATCTTATAATAGTTATGGATTATATTTATAATTTTAATTAGAGGATGAATGGGTTTAGCAAGCCTCTTTCTTTGTAACTGCAATAAAAAACCTTTTGTTTTCCTTTGTACAGTGCAAACTATAGTAAAGTGGAACTGTGGATGTAGGAGAATAAAAAAAACAGGACGGCCCGAGAAGGGTAACATGGCCTTTCTACTTGCATTTAATTCAAGAACAATGCCCACTCCCATACTCCATTCACACACTCTCTCTCACAGTTCACACTTCTCAAGCTTTCCCTCTCTCTCCGGACACGAAATGTCCACAATGACAGACAACAAGCAACAATGACACCATGAAACCTCCGCCTTAATTTCTTCAAACCTCAATAACACCTGCCCAAAAATTCTCACAATTTTTTCGTGGCTTCTGCTTATCTGCATTTTCTGAAAAATGGCACAATTTAGCATCCACCACCTCTTCCTCTTGACGGCCGCCATTCTCCTCTTCCCCTCCGCCACATCGGACATCGCCGCCGACCGCGCCGCCCTCCTAGCCCTCCGTTCCGCCGTAGGCGGCCGCGTCCTCCTCTGGAACCTCTCCAGCCCCACTCCCTGCTCTTGGCCCGGAGTAAACTGCACGCCGGACAACTCCTCCGTCGTGGAGCTCCACCTCCCGGGAATGGGGTTATCCGGCCAACTTCCGGCGAATGCATTCTCCAATATGACAAATCTGCAGACGCTCAGCCTCCGGTACAACGCGCTTTCCGGCCCACTGCCGGCGGACATGTTCACTTCTCTCACTTCTCTCCGAAACCTTTATTTACAGCATAATTTCTTCAATGGCGGAATCCCCGATTCGTTATTTGCTCTTACATCCCTTGTTCGTGTCAATTTAGCAGAAAACAATTTTTCCGGCCCGATTTCGCCCTCCTTCAACAATTTGACCCGTTTAGGCACGCTCTATTTGCAGAGTAACCATTTTTCAGGCCCAATTCCTGCCCTAAATTTACCCAGTTTAGTTCAGTTCGATGTATCGAACAACAATCTCACAGGAGAGATCCCGAAAGCTCTCGCCGGAAAGCCAAAGAGTTCGTTTTCCGGAAATTCACTCTGCGGCGATCCCATTAATTCCTGTAACGGCCTAAAACCTAAGAAGAAACTCTCCGGTGGGGCGATCGCGGGAATCATAATTGGTTCAGTTCTCGGATTTCTCCTCATCTTATTATTAATGTTCTGTTTGTGTAGAATGTTAGCTAGAAAGGGAGTCAGATCGAAGGACGAGCGCGTAGAAAATGTACGGGAAGTCGATGTTCCGGCAGAGAAAGCGGCGGAGAACGGAACGAGCAGCAGTTTCGCCGCCGCCATTGGAGGAGCAGGAGTAGGAGCAAAGGATAAAGGGAAGAGTGAAGGAGATTTGGTTAACAATGGGAAGAAGGGGCTAGTGTTCTTCGGAAAGATGGGATGGAGTATTGAATTGGAAGATCTGTTGAGGGCATCGGCAGAGGTTTTGGGGAAGGGAACGTTGGGGACGGCGTACAAGGCGGTGCTGGAAACTGGGTTGGCAGTGGCGGTGAAGCGGCTGAGGGATGTGATTATGCCGGAAAAAGACTTCCGGAAAAAGATGGAGGAGATTGGGAATATGGATCATGAGAATCTGGTGCCTTTGAGGGCTTATTACTATAATGGCGATGAGAAGCTGCTTGTGTATGATTACTTGCCCATGGGCAGCTTGTCTGCTTTATTACATGGTATGAGATTTCTTATGTTGCTTTGATTTAATTTACTTCTTTGTTTCATAATGGGTTTGCAGATGGTAGTAATCTACTAATCTTGGTTGCCTTTTGTTTCTGATTAGTGTTTGTTGTTTATCATGTTTTGATCTGCAAATTTTCATGCCTGCTATGTTAAGATATGTTCATTGTTCTAAAATTCCTCCTAACTTCAATTAGACCTCGCTTAGGTGCCATACTGTTTTTTTTTTTCTGTTTTTTTTCTGTGATTCCTTCCTACTAAATTCAGCATAGAGCCGCGCCTAAGCCTTGACTCCGATTTTCAATCCGACTAGCCTTTAATGTCTTTTTAAACATTGATTTTGATTATAGTATCTCTTGCAATTGTAAATGTGATTTTGAATGAAAATTCTGAGGTTGTTAATTGCAATGCACATGGTAGATGAGAATGAGATTTGTTCCAACGGTCGAATATGTTCCTGCCTTTCTGTGAACAGACTGTAATTGTCTAAAGCCATAATTGAAACATTCAACCAATTTTTGTTTAATGTGTTGCATGTTCGAATGTGTATTCTTGTGAACCCTATCCTTGTCCCAGCTAAAATTATTGTTTAGGAATCTTATCACATTTTCAAAATATTATTTTTGTCAAGAATCTTGCCTTCATTTTGCACACCGACAACACAGTTCTAACATACCGGTGGGGTCAATTTGACAAAAATAGTTGAGGCGTCCAAAAGTAGCCTAACTCATATGCTCGTCTAATACTGCAGGAAACAAGGGAACTAGCAGAACACCATTAACATGGGAGTCACGAGCCACCATCGCTCTTGGTGCAGCCCGAGGAATCTCGTACCTTCATTCCCACGGCTCCACCATCTCCCACGGCAACATCAAATCATCCAACATCCTCCTCACCAAATCCTACGAGGCCCGCGTTTCCGACTTTGGGCTCTCTCAGCTTGTGGGCCCTGCCGCCACCCCGACACGCATTGCTGGCTACCGGGGCCCGGAGGTAACCGATCCACGTAAGGTCTCCCAGAAGGCTGACGTCTACAGCTTTGGGGTGTTGTTGTTGGAACTGTTAACGGGCAAGGCTCCAACGCATACGTTGACGAACGAAGATGGGGTCGATCTCCCCAGGTGGGTCCAGTCGGTGGTCCGAGAAGAGTGGACAGCCGAGGTTTTTGATCTAGAACTACTTAGGTATCAGAATGTTGAGGAGGATATGGTGCAGCTGTTGCAGCTTGCTGTTGACTGTACTGCTCAGTATCCGGACAAGCGGCCTTCCATGGTCGAGGTTGTGATGAAGATTGAAGAGCTTTGCCGGTCGAGTTTGCAGGACGCAAGTGGTGAAGGTGTTGTTGATTCGTAGAACAAGTATTTGTTGGTGTTAGTTATTTGGAATGGTGGTTTATTTGATTGGTTATTCTTGAAGAAGTACTATTTGATTGAGAATCAGCTGTGCATTTTTTCACATATATATAATTTTTTTGCTTTCTTGTTGTAATATTTTGTTCGTTTAAGGAGAGTTTCTTTTCGGGAATTGGATGTTTGAACTGTAATATAAGTACAACTTTATATTCATTTTTCTCTCTACAGCAAAGCTAATTGCTGACGATCGTGTTATGCCAAATTTGTTGGGACTTGATACTCTCTTCTAATCGTGTCCGCACATTAAATTACAGTGATATTTAAAGCTTATAATGCGTATTTGCTTCTCGATACAACGTTGTTTTATGTATAAAACACATTTCGTGCTCTCTCAAAGGATTAATGAGTTGACGTCATGTCAACGTGGTACAGACTTACTGCATAGCCTGCTATACGACGTTAACGATTCTGTTTGGATGTTACATAATTATGTGTCATTTTCAGCACTACTTAGTCGTTCCTGTTTCTTAACGTTTAATTGGGTCCAAATGTAGTAAATATTTCTGACCTTCTGTCGGATATAATAGTATACTAGTATTATGTAAGAATTACACAACCTTAATTATTGCCAATAAATTCTGTCGGATATTCTGCAAATGTAACAAGGCCCACTTGCTGTTTAGTTTACGTTGTTGTGTTTCTTATAATTAATTTCAAAATCGAATTGTTACCTTACAGATTTCCATGGGATATGCATCTGCTCTTATAATAAGCCAAACCTAACTTAATTAATAATCAAATCAAATCCCTCCTTAGAGTATTAAAATTAATGTTTTAAAGCACGTTAAGCACTAGCCAGACGAAAAATTAAGGTCTAGTACCTAAGACTACATTTATCGGTACTTTTTCTTTAAGCAGGTGGTGGGAACACGACAAAAGTTTATTAAAAAATATTAGAGAAACCAATAGGGTTGACGATCTGGTTGTGATTTGGGTTGATATATTTTGAATTAAAATTTGAAGCTCTTTATTTTTTTTTCCCTCTATAAATAGAGCTTAATGTTCTCTCTTTTTCTCATATAATTTCTATCATTTCATATCGTGGATCCAAACTATCCAAATTATTAAACTAAGAATTTTCTTCCTTGAAATATATTAGAAAATGCTCCCAAAATAATATGCAATTATTAAATAGTAGCAAAAATATTGTGATTGGGAAATATGTCATGTAAGTGGATAAAAGAAATTAATATTTATTAAAATGTTGGACTGTGTTGGGTTGTTGATAAAGTATAAAATTATTGGAGTTGGGTTGTGTATGCGAATGAGAGATAAATGAAAATTTTATTGATATGTTTGAGCTGTAGTGAATTGTTGATAAATGTGATCCAAATTTCATTCAGACGATTAAATGAATTTAAACAGAAATAATTTGAAAAAAATATAAACGATAGTATTTTGAGAGGAAAGATGAAAATCAATAAAATTTGAAAATGTATGAAAGCAAGTGGACCAAAATTGTATTTTATGCAAGGAAAAAGTAAATGCAACGCACTAACAGTTGAACTATGATTGATTAAAAGTAGAGAGGGCATAATGATGGTTGCTTGTGGGTGATTGAGGAATAGGTGATGCTTATGATACTTACTTTAGGATTCAACTTTGGTACTTACTCAACTTTAGTTAACATTCTATTTTCCAAGTTTTTGAGTCAAATCTACGTAATTTCTGGTTAGAGTATCATTTTGGCTCAAGGTTATGCTAATCCAATCCTTCATTATCCGCCCTCACTCAATATTTTCTTATCTAATTACACTTACTAGTGTATCACCCATGCATTGTACAATTTATAATTTATTTGGTAACATTTTTACATTTTAATTATAGAGTATATATAATCAAATGTTTTTTTTTTTTTTTCTTGAAATACTTTAATATATGTGTGAAAAAGATTAATATTCATTGGTAATATAGTCATTAGTTAAATAAATTACTCTAGAGGATTTTTCTCCAAAAATGGAAGATGGATTTGATGAATGTTCAATTAAATCATGGGACAAATTAAGGGGGTGTTTGCAGATGGTTAATATATTTGAGTTTTTAGTTTCAATTAAGTCGAAAATAGATGTTTGCAAGTGACAACTTCTGTCAATTAGCTAGGGTTAAAAGCTATAAGCTACTCCCTCCGTCCCGGCCTAAATGTCCTACTTGCCTTATTTGTTTGTCTCGGCCTACTTGTCCAACCCCAAAATGGCAAACAAAGTCAACACTCTAAACCCCTCATTTTTCAGTTTTTTACAGAAATGCCATTCAGATTTTATTTATCAATTCCTAATTACCACTAACCCAAATCCATAATTTAAACTAAAACCTACCCACTTAATACCCAAACCCAAACCCAAACCCAAACCCATTGTTTTATTACAGAAACCCTACTTCCATATCATATCCCCCCTCCTCTCTCCTCTCTCAGCCGCTCTTCTTCTCTCTCTACGAACTCTCTGGAATCAATTTTTCTGGGATTCTTCTCCTCCATATTCATCATCCCTTCCACTCTCTGGTGTCTTCTCACCCATGTCACCCGGTCTTCTCTCTCACCTTCTCACCCAAAATTTGTTTGAAACCCTAAAAATCTAAATCTCCCGGGTTTGTGTTATCTGGTCTTTTATTTTTCCCGATTTGGCCAGATCCACACCGATCTGGTATATTGAAGGCCGATTTCAGCTACTTGTTTGGTGATTTGGGGTCGAGGAGACAAAGAGACGAGATCTATTCTGGAATGGAGATTGATTCTCCAGATTCGACAGACGGTTTTGTTTGGGACTCGGAGGAGAGTTTCGTGCCTGAAACTCAGTTTTCCGAGGACGACGGAGTGGCAGCTCTCCCTACTGGGATCGAGGAGGCCCCCCCGGTGCATTTGAATCAACATTCCCCAGAAATACAACGCTTCATCCTCGAGTGCGTTGCTTTCTGGGTCCCGATGGTGAAGAGGTTCAGTTTCTGTTTAGTTTCTTGTCGAAGTTTGGGGGTCTTCTGAAAACCCTAATTTCCTGATGAAGTTTGGGGATCTTCTGCAAACCCTAATTTGTTGATGAAGTTTTGGGGATCTTCTGCAAACCCTAATTTCTTGTGATCATCTCGGGTGCTTGCATCTTTTATGAGAACGTTGGCTGCATGTGTGGTTATCTTTGTTGTTTAGCTGGTTTTTTTGAATTGTTGACAGCTAGAGTTGTTTGTCTGTAGGGACCACCCCAGTGATGAAGTTATTCTGAGGGGAAAAAAATGTGGGTTATCCAATATTCTGTCTTTGTTGTTTCGGTAGCTTTTTCAAAATGATGAACATTTTTCGTTTTGATTGAGTTCATAGCTGCCTAATTAAAGACAATTTTCTGCAATAGCAAGTGTAGAAATTGATATTGAGTCATGAGCTTTTGTGTAGCTTGATTTGGTCAGATTTTCTGTCCAAATTAATGTTGCCTTTTGGCTGATTTGTGGGAATTTAGGTACAACCCCAATGATGATATTGTTCTGAGGGGAAAAAGTTCAAAAACTGCTGATAGCACTTCATTTGATTTTGAATCCTGTGTTTACAGTTTAAGCAAAACGAACACCTTCATCAGTGTTTACACTGTAAACAGCTGCAAAAACCTTGAATGCTGCTTTAAAACTAATCTACCAAATACCCCAATTCTCCCACAATCCCACTTTCCATCTGCCTGTCCAATTGGCCCTGTTCTCTCAAATGCTCGATGCTCTGCCTAACAAGCTCCTCTTCAACTTCTAGGGCTTCGGGTAGGGCATCAGCTCTTGCTAGTCTTGCCTTTCCCATATGTGGAACCTTATAATTATTCCCACCTTTGTCTTTCATTATCTCCACCATACAGCCCTGCAAACTAAGAAATATATTGTCTAGCTTCGCTGGTTCAAGGTCCTCAAATGATTTAAGGACATTGGCCACCAAGTCATCCACATTATAGCTACGAGTCTCAATTTGTAGCGATTGAAGTGCTCTGAAATAACCTGAGTCGAGAACATTGGTATCTGGTGAATTCGGAGGCTGGAACATCAGCTTGATGTCAAAACCATCAGCTGTTGCAGCATTTCTGAACTCTATATCGCTGTCAATTAGGTGTGGCCTTGCGTTATCCTGCTGAATTATGATTGTTTTGTTTGCATTGCTTGGCCATTTTGCTTTGATCGCCGGAATAACCTAGTTTGTGAAGCCATATGAAGAAACATAAAGCAATTTATTACACACTTAATGTTTTGTATTGTCATCAATTTCAACCCATTTTTTACTAAATCTAAAAAATGTGTTTTAATTTGGAGACATACTCACATTAAAATCTCTAAATGATGAATTTATTCTGATAGAGAATAAAAAAGTTACCTGTTCCAAAAGGCAGCTTTTTATTACGGCACTGTTTACCGAATCGATTGGTTTTGTAACCATTGTCCCGCGTACTCTGTTTACACTGTTTCTGATGGCAGGTTCCTGTTTAGTTAATGGGAAAATTCCGATTTTCCCATCGAAAACTAGTGCCCCGCTGTCTGAATACTGTGGCCGAGCCACTACACACATAAACATTACCTTCGAGATGAATCGTTTGCTTTTACAGGCTCGATAAGGGTCTTCCTCACCCACTAGCTTATATGCTCGATCCGTTACTCTTTGCATATAAAACCATTTCTTGTCTATGTGTATGACATTATGCATGCTTTCGTATTTGCATTTCATGTTTATGCTGTCCTGATGCAAATAACTAAGGCTGTACTTCAGCCTTTGAATTTTGTTTGCATCAGTCAATGTTGGTTTTATTGAGTTGGTATGAGCTTTAATCTTACCTGCCATGATCCATCTGCCTATTTGTGACTTGCTGACCTCTAACTCTTTTGCTAAACGCCTGATTGTACCCCTCTTTTCAAACGGTATTTCCTTCATGGCGACTTCGTCTAATTTCTGTATAATGGACGGAGGTTGCCGGAGCCTTACTGCTGGAAACGAGATGGGAACATCTTCTGAAGTTTGTTTCCTTGCAGCCTTCCAAATGCGCCGGATCGTCCGACTTGAAACTCCATATGATGCAGCCATTTCGATAGCGATTCCGTTTGTTAAAACGCCGTCTTTGTTGTTGTTAAGAAGGCACTGCGCTATACGAAGTCGGTCTGATGGAGCAACATCTTTACCCCTTTTTTTAGTCATGAGCTGTAATTTGTAATCTGAGTATTTCTTTGTTGTAATAGTTAGAAAAAACTGCATTGAATGCAATTGTTGGCATATTTATAGACTAATCTATGTGGTAGGTTGAATTTAATTTGAATTTTAGAGGGAAAAGATTCAAATGTAATTCCCAGCAGTTTGAGAAATTTTAACTGCTGTAAATTTCAGTTTTTGGAGGGATTACTCCCCCAAAAACTTGGCAATAGAAATTTTCAATTTTTGGCCTGCTTCGCACAAATTACTTTACTTCATTTTCAATTTTGATCAATTCAGTATTTTTAATTTTATTTTATTCAGTGTTCAAAAAAAAAAAAACAGGTTAAAAAAAAAATTACAAAAATGGAGGGAAAGATTAAAACTCTAATCCTTCCTCCCAAAAATTACTGAAATTCAAAAAAGTCAACAAAACAACACCATTTCTTAGTCTCCGTGCCCGGCCAAGGTAGGACATTTAGGCCGGGACGGAGGGAGTATCAATTATTGGTTTTTGTTTACTTAGTTCAGTCACTTCCTAAAAAAAATAGTAAATTCTAACGAAAGTGCTCTCCTACCCATCATGGGCACATGTAGACGTGCCCACAATTAATTTGTAAAGATCTAAAAGTAAGTCTTGTGTGCACCCAACACACAATAAGCTAATTGTACACCCTTCACTTTTAATGGGCGGACTCCAAAAACTCGCTCAGTTATAGCGAATTAAAAATTCGCGTCCGCAGAAACGGGCTACTCCGCGACCCGCGAGCAGATTTTATTTTTTGTTTTTGTTTTTATTTTTTTTAATACAATTTTGAAATATATATATATATATATATATGTATATATAAAATTAAGGATGCGTTTGATAGAAGAATGTATGGTGTAGTCCAGTGGTCATCAATGTGGTGGTAGAGGCGCCCAAAAGCTGAAGGTATTGTGTTCGATTCCTATCCTTGCATTTTGTTGTTATATTGCCTTTCCTTTGATTTATTTTAGATTATATAACAAATTATATGTTAAATTGTATATAAAATGATTTGTGGTCTAGTGGTTTGTTATGCAATACAAATACCTTCTAGGTCATTTGTTCGAATTATATTCCTTTTGATTATAAATTTTATTTTTATGGATTTTCTTGTATATGTTTTAATTTATATTATTTTTTTTCTTTATATATTAATTTATGAAATTAATAATAATAATTAGTAATATATATTATTTAATTAAATAATAAAAAATGATAACTCCATAATTCACTTAAATACAACTCAATTACAATTCTCATCCGCAAAACGGGTTCGCGCGCAACCCGATCGATCACCTTTTTTTTTTTTGTTTTTTTTTTCTTTTAAATACAGAAATTTAATATATATATATTAGGACATGTTTATTCAACACATTAGCATGTATTTCAACTGGTTGAGTGGCGCCTTGAAGACACTATGAGCAAGGGGTGCTAGGTTTGAAACCCGTGGCCTCCTCGTGCTTCTATGTTTTATTGACCAGTTTATTTTTCTTTGTTTTGAATATAGTATATTATGATGTGTTTACTTCACATATTAATGTTTAGCTTAGTTGGTTGAGTGATGCCTTAAAGGGACTAGCCTAGAGGTCTCAAGTTTGAAACCTACCTCTCACCTTGTTTATTTTATTGATCATTTCCTTTATATTATTAGACAACAGAATATATATTATTAGACAATATAATATATTATTAAAAAAAATGTGTACATGTAACTAGTAAACTAATACTATTAGAAAACATAATATATTCTATTAGGCAAAATAATACGTACTATTATGCAACATAATATATGCTGCTAGTCAACGTAATATATTATTAAAAAAAATATTGTACTTGTTACTAATAAATATATACTATTAGAAAACATAATATATATTATTGGGACACAAAAAATACACTATTAGAAGACATAATAGGTTATTGAATTAACTAATAATTAATTATATAAATTAAATTAAATAATAAATAAAATATAATCACAATTAAAAATAATAATGGTTGTGAAAAGAAAGATTCAAACCTGTGCACACACATCTTACCAATTTGGACAACAAATATAATATGAAAACAAATGCGGTCTTTTATATATAAATACAATGCACTAATAGTGCAAAAAAAAAAAAAAAAATGAAACGAATAAGTGGAGAGTGGGGTTCGAACCCACTCCCACACAAAACACTGAAGCACTTTTACTCGCGCATATCACCACTTTGGACATCACATTTATAATACAAATGCTGCCTTAAATATATTAACATATTCGCTCAGTTTAAATATATTAACATATTCGCTGAGTTTAAAAAAGAAAAAAAAAAAAAAAAAAACTGACCCGCCGGGTCAGGCGTGACCCGCGCGGAAAAATCTAGATCCAAGTGTACAATAGCCCTATTGTGTATTGGGTGCACACAAGTTTTTTTTAATCCCTTAAATTTGGATAAGATAACTTGCTTTTTTTAGGAGATTTGAACATATCAGTGAGTGAGTACATTAACATGTGTTCACGATGGAAAGGGAAGGGCCATGTAAATTCCAATTACTTAATATCATTTTTTCAGAAGCAATCATAAATACCCTGATAGCAGCAAACCTACTTGACAATTGAAAAGATATTGAACAAATCTTACTATATAATAAAAGACAACCCTTTATAAGAGAAAATCAAAGAATTTTTTTCGCTATTTTTCATACTAAAAAAAGTAAGTTCAAATATTAGCATTATAATAGGAGATATGTGCATGTTCAAATATTAGCATCATAATAGGAGATATTTGCATATATAATAAATCATACTCACAATTAGCTCTAAATTTAGAATTTTTTTGGCCATTTATTATATTAAAAACTATAGGTTGATATCGTACGATTTATTTATTTTACAAAAAATAAAATCAAAATATTAAACCACAAAAAAAAATCAAGTTTTTCCATTTTATGTGTGAAATATATCAAATTAATCATTTTCATGGACTTTTAACTGATATGCATATTGCATATTTTATAATAAGTTATATTCAAAACAATGAAAGTTTTTGTCGATTATCTAGGTCAAATTTGTGTATGTAATAGGAGTTGAATTATTTATAGGGTTTTGATTGAAAATAAAAGCTAGAAATATAAAATAGAAAATTCTATATTTGTAAAAACTTATTACTAATCTTTATATAGAAAAGTGGTTAATTTTATTTATATTTTTAAAACCATAAATAACTATTTTATTTTAAAATTTATTTTTTTCTTACAATGAATAAAAATGAATCATCTTTTCTTAGAATTGAATTCGATACTTACATAGATTTTTTTATAAATGCTAAATAAGAGATTGTTGTTAGTTGATTATTGGATTTAGATTTGAATTTTTATTGTAGCGTAAACTATCCATTCTATTTGTATTGAATTTGAGCTGCAAATAAGTAACTTTAAACCTGAAATAACAAATTATTAGATAATTGAACATTCTTTAATTAACAAAAAAATATTCAATTCATTTTATTCGACTATTTAAGTTTATTTTTTCTATTAAAGTAAATACATATTTTAAATCGTGTAGCTCACGAAGGGGTGATTCTAGTATGATTTTATTAGCACAGAATAATTAAGACTGAAAATTTGGTATAGTTTATATATAAAACAAGTTTTGTAAAAGAATTTAATTTTGGGAGTTTTGTCAAAAATATATTGTTATTATTTATTTTATGTGCAGAAAATAGGAATTATGGATAAGGATTGCAAAAGATATGGGAAGATATGGAAGATATGGAAGATTTGGAAGAAGATTACAATCTTATCCAGATATCTTTTACTTGGAGAGAAAGCTGTGGTTTATCATCTATTTCCGCTATTTATTGATTGGAGTCATTCATTAAGTGAGTATCGAATACGTGATTATAGTTCAGAGAAACAAATCAGTATCTTAGTATTCGACATCATTATTTTTATTGAGTCAAGAGTTGATTTTCGGTGTGTTATAACATAGTCTTCGAGTTGTAATAGTTTGTCAGTCTTAGTGTATCAAGTAGAAGTATCTTCGGGAGAAGCTACTTCAAGGCGGGCTCGAGAGAGTTCGTCTGACCTTCGGTGGTGTGCCGTGTCAGTGTCGAAGAAGTCTACGGGAGTCACCGGGTGTTGTTGATGATATAATAGGTTAGGTATAGAAGAGTGAGGTCTTCTTGTAAAACATTGCCTATTTGGCAATATTATCAATAACATAAAGTCCGAGGGGTCTGAGGGATTCAGCCCCGCGTTTATATTGTGGTGTGATTGTTCTGTTTACTGTTTCGTCTGTGAATGTTATAACATTCACTGTAGTTCTCAGAATTTCAATTGGTATCAAGAGCGGGTCCGTATTCTCATACGACTGATTCTGCGAACACTACATCAGCATGGATTTTCGGGGAAACACCACACGCCTTCCATTGTTTGATGGAACGAATTATGACTATTGGAAATCTTTGATCATGGCACACCTCGAAGCTATGGGTGATGAGTGGGATGTTGTTGAAAATGGGTGGTCTGCACCTAAGCTTGAAGATTCTACCACTCCAAAATCAAAGGCTCAATGGTCTGCCCTTGAAAAGGAGAAATACAAGGTGAATCACAAGACACTCTTGTTTATCAGAACATCGGTGGATCAAATTTAGTATACAAAGTTTTGCAACTGCAAATCTGCTAAGGAAGCTTGGGATCTCCTTGAGAATTCTTTTGAAGGTACTAAGGAAGTAAAGAAGTCAAAGCTCAGAAACCTGCGAAATCAGTTTGACAATCTGAGGATGGAAGAAAGTGAGTATATTGAGGAATACCATACACGGTTCATGGAAATCGTAAATAAGCGTCTGCCGCTAGGAGAAACGGTTCCGGAAGCACTTATGGTGGACAAATTTCTGAGATCTCTACCTGATCGATTCTCGGAAAAGGTGACTGCCATTGACACCTCAAAGGACGTAGAAAGTATGAAGATCGACCAGCTTGTAGGGGATCTCCTCATATTTGAGATGGACAAAGGCTTTGAGAAGAAGGACGCAAGTAGAGGAATTGCACTGAAGGCAGAAGTTCAAAAAGAAGATAAAAGTTCCCGTAAACCAGAGTTAGCAGAACTTGCTGAGAACATGATCCTTTTCACCAAAGAATTTGGTAACATGATGAAGAAGTTTAAAAAAAGTGACGGAAAGCCATCTACTTCGGGAAGGAAGCCAGGTAAATCTAATATTGCGAATTCAAATACTACTTCTTCATCTAACCTCGCAGGTACAAAAATCGATAGAATACGGTGTAGAGAATGCAACGGTTAGGGACATGTTCAAAAGGAATGCGCCACCTTCTTGAAAAGACAGAAAAAGTCGTTTGTTGCCACATGGAGTGATGAATCTGATGAGGAAGAAATGTCTGATGGAGATAATGATTACTCAAGCAACCTTGCCGCATTTACCACATCACATGCACGCCTGATAGGCAGCGTTCACACAGAAAAATCAAGCCTAACTGATGCACCAGGTATGTTACAACATGATTTGCCAAATTTCTGTGAATCTGATGAATCTGATGAAGAGACAGGACCAACCATAGAAGATTAAAGCAATTAAAAAACTCGAAGGACAACTTCGTGACTCGCAAGCGGAGACTGAAAAGATTCGAAAAGTTGAGCTAGTGTTACAACACACATTAGCAGGCAAAGAAAATGAAGTATCTTCCTTACGGGCAAAACTTCAGAAGAGTCAGGATGATCTGAAAAAAAGCAGGAAGTGCCTAATGACAAAGAATCTGACCATCGAAAGATTAAATTCCGAGATTGAACAGTCGAATCAGATCTTTAAACGGTTGAATTCTGGTAAGGCTTCTCTAACTGAACTCTTAAGTCTAGGCAAAGGTTATGGAGATTCGACTGATCTAGGTTATACAGGGGAGTTATCTGACGGTGATCCAAGTGTGTTTGTGCAATCTGACCAAAATGTTATAACACAGGTTGAGCATAGAAATTCTACAGCTTTACCTGTAAATTTTCCTAGACACGTACGGACAGATGGAATGAATACAAATGTTCAAAACACTGTCAGAAGAAATCGGGGTCGTTCTACGAAAATGTTACAACATTCTAGACAGCGTTTTGCAAATAACCGTACTTTTATTCCCACTTGTCACTACTGTGGTATTGTGGGACACCTTCGACCTAATTGTTATAAAATGAAGGCTGACTATTTTGGTTCATTTACAGGTTGGAACTATGGGAACAAACAGCGAAGAACCCCATGGCAGAAGGTGGACCTTAGACATTCACAACCACAAAAGTCACGACAATTTTGGGTTCCCAAAACTCATTGTTGTTTCAATACCATGTTTTCTTTGAATGCTACTATTATGGGGGCTTGGTACTGTAATACCCGTGCCTCTCACAACTCACTGGCCAATATAATTTTTTTGCATTTCATGCATTCCATATTTTTATGTGCTATTTGCGTGATAGTTTTATAGTAATTAATTTGTTATATTTATTGCGTTATTTTATATTTTGCGACTAATTCGGAGATGTTTAATTTGGTAGACAAGAACCCCCTAGTCTAAAATATTGGGACATGCTACAAAATTTAAGACTACACGTGACAAATTTAAAATATGGAACATTAGGAAGTACGTGGAAGTGTTAATTATGTAAAGGGGTTTTATTGTCAGAACAATAATAACAACAACAACAACAACAATAATAATAATAATAATAATAATAATAATAATAATAACAATAATAATATAATGCCACCGCCAATCTAGGTTGGCAAAACTAGATAAGACTATCTAAGTCTTATATATATCTTAACCTCTTAAGATAGCAACATGCATCTCATCATTATTTATATAGCAACACAGCAGAAGAATCATTTATATAGCAACATGCATCTCATCATTATCTATATACCAACGTTGGCATACATATAATTAAGGTTGATATATATTTACTCAAAGTTGTGACACCCAGGGTTATATCTACAAGGTATGTGTTTAATATTGTAATGATGTTCTAAGATAATTAGGAAAGTGAATGTTAAACCTGTCCAGATTTTTGAAATGGACATCCACTTTTTAGTTGATTTCGACTGCTGTGCAATATGAATTTGGAAAAGTTCAAAACATGAAAGTTGTAGCCTTATGTGTTAGCTTTATAACCCAACTTGAATCATATAAATATCAATTTTTTAGAAATAGTTAGAGCCTTATTACTAAAATGCGACGAAACTGGAAATTTCGAATTAAAAGTACTTAATAACCTGGAATTTGATAAATTGTGTATTAATTTGATTTAAAATTGTCGTAGATTGATTACCATTGTGGAATAGGAAATTTCAAAAGCTACTCCGGAGGAGAGGTAAGTAGAAATCCATCTCCAACTACAATGCTTGAACATAGTATTTGAGTTTATTATTTGTGATAATTGATTGTTGTATGTGTTGTTGTATACATTTGTATAAAGTGTATTCTTCTGTTGCTAAAAACAAACTGATGTGCATCAATCAGGAGCATTGGCATCTACAAGAATTATATGTGTACATATAAGAAGTCAAAATAACATAATTTCTTAAGTTGATAATGTTTTGGGGTTGGTCACCACTGGCACATTCAGAGTTATACATTATATATGGTGTCTCTCGGGATGCTTCCGGTGACAGGCGTGCACGCGGAAGAGGTTCCCACTTCAGCACCTTCGTGATGAGGGGTACGGGAAGAGGTAGACTTCCCGGTGGACTGCAGGGGGCAGGCAGGAGGCGGACCCCTGGTAGTCTCGGGAGGATAGCCGCTTGGTCGTACCAACCATCACTGATATCTCGGGTGGACTATGAGGGGGAGGAGGGACCCTTGGTAGTCACGAGTGTGGCCAATGAGTGTTATTTTTGGGAGGTTTGTGTCAGTGACGAGAGCCAATTCTCATCAAATATGATTTCTTTGAAAAAGAGTTGAAAACAATGGCTTTGTGAAATGCAACTCATCATTCACGCATTGGTCATGCATGATTTCTGCTTACTGAGCTATAGCTCACATAGTTCTTGCATTGTAGGTGAGTTCGACTACGCTTGAGCTCGTAAGCTGATCTGGCATGTTGTTGGAGCTTCTGCAAGTTTTGAAGTCCCGTGTATATGAATGACGATCTGTGGGGCTAAACCGTGGACTCACTACGTTTTTGCTAGTGTTTTAATAATTTCTTTTGGACATGTTCAAACTAAGGAACTTTAATATGTATATTCCTGTAAATACAGCGTTGAATGGAGTGTGACACCTTTGTACTCGACCTGAACCTATGTCAATATATGTAGGTGAAATTTGGGTCTTGAAGAAGTATTCTAAATCGTTAATTTTGAAAAAAAAAAAAATACAGGTTTTGTAAGATTAAAAATTAGTATAAAATAAATTTTTGCAAGGGTGGGTGTTACAGAGTGGTATCAGAGCCCGGTTTGTGCCCTGTAGACTGTTCATATACATGAGCTCAGAACTTCTGAAGCGCAGACATGCCAGTAAGTTTTACTTATTCGTAATTTGCACTCATTATTTCATGAATTATATTGGCCTGTGACAGAGGGACAATAAAACTAGAAAGAAAATCATGGAGGTCGTTAGAGGAGAAGGTGTTGAAGGAGATAACGAACAGGAACAAAATGTACCAGCAGTGGGTGTTGGCCTGGAAGCGATTGTGGCTCGGTTGACAGGATTAGTCGAACAACAGTCGCAACAGATTCAGCAACTTATCCAACAAAGGGGTGTGGGTGGACAACCAGGAAATGGTGTAAATCAACAACAACCTCGAGCTGAATACTTAGAGGTCATCGGGGAGAGGTTTAGAAAGCTTAACCCGCCAACATTTGAGAGTGCAACGGATCCCACTGATGCAGAGGATTGGCTTAGAACTATAGAGAACATGTTTTTGTATAGTAAAGTTCCTGAAGGGGAAAAGGTATTGTGCGCATCGTTCATGTTACGTGGAAGTGCGGGACACTGGTGGGACACGATGAAAACTATAGAGGATGTAGCGACAATGACGTGGAATAGGTTCAAAGAACTTTTTAGAAACAAGTATTTCACGGCCCCAGTTCGAGTAATGAAAATGAACGAGTTCATACAATTGAGGCAAGGGGCAATGGATGTTGCGGACTACATCGCCAAGTTCGAGCAACTCTCTAGGTTTGCGGAGCACATGGTCAGTACGGATGCGCTGAAAGTAGAGAGATTCCTAGAAGGTCTGAGGCCAGAGCTATATAGGGATGTGTGTATGGCTGGAATACATGGAGTAACTTATTCACAAGTTGCTGAACGAGCGTTGATTGCCGAACAAGCAGAAATGAAAATTAGGCGTGCTCAGGAGGTTAGGCGTCAGTTTATACAGAGACAAGGACCTCGTTTTGTAGGAGATGGAAAGAAAAGGCCGCTACAAGTGCAAGGTCCAAGGCCGGGTTCTCAACCAAAACCAGGACAACAATCATGGGATCAGGACAAGCGCCAAAAGGGTGAACAAGGAAAATCACCAGTTACACAACCTACATGTCCCACATGTGGAGGTTTGCATAGTGGAAAGTGTTTTGCAGAGTATCGGACTTGTTTTAAATGTGGAAAAGCAGGACACATTTCCACGGTTTGTCCAGAGAAGTCAAACCCTGCTACACAAAAGAAGACGCCAGCTAGAGTCTTTACCATGACCACAGAGGAAGCGGAAGCAAATACGTCTGTAGTAACAGGTAAAGTTCCCATCTGTGATACTATTGCATTTGCATTATTTGATTCTGGAGCTACGCATTCATTTGCATCCACTGAGTATGTGAAGAGGCTGGGTAGGAAACCTGATATAGCAGACGTTAGTTACAATGTAGTGATCCCCTCCGGCGAGTCAAAACAAACTAACCAAATTCTGCGAGCATGTGTTATCTCTATTGAAGGAAGAAAACTTTATGCCGATCTAATCATATTAGATATGAATGATTATGATGTGATTTTGGGTATGGACTGGCTATCGAAATATGGTGCTACAATAGATTGTCAGAACAAGGTAATCATGTTCCAGCCACCTGGTGACACATCTTTTATCTTTATCGGAGTAAGGAAAAGGTTCAAATATCACATGATATCAGCGGTGAAAGCGAAAAGGCTATTGGAAAGCGGTTGTGAAGGCTACCTAGTAAGTGTTATGAATATGGAAGAGAAACACTGTCCGACTGTTGAGGAGGTAGCAGTGGTGCAAGAATACCCTGAAGTATTTCCAGACGAACTCCCAGGATTACCCCCAGACAGAGAGATAGAGTTTGTAATTGACGTATATCCAGGGACTGCTCCTATATCGAAGTCACCATACAGAATGGCGCCAACAGAGTTGAAAGAGTTGAAGATTCAATTGCAAGATTTACTGGACAAAGGCTTCATTAGACCTAGCTTTTCGCCATGGGGTGCACCAGTTTTGTTTGTCAAGAAGAAAGATGGTACTATGCGGATGTGTATAGATTATAGAGAACTGAACAAGGTTACGATCAAGAACAAATACCCCTTACCCAGGATTGATGACTTGTTTGATCAACTCCAGGGAGCTTCCATATTCTCCAAGATTGACTTGCGTTCAGGATATCATCAACTGAAAATTAAAGAGGAAGATATCTCGAAAACGGCGTTCAGTACAAGATACGGGCACTATGAGTTTTTGGTAATGCCATTCGGATTGACAAATGCCCCAGCAGCTTTCATGGATATGATGAATCGGGTATTCAAAGACTTTTTGGATAAGTTTGTTATCGTGTTTATTGATGACATTCTGATTTACTCCAAGAATGAAGCAGAGCATGTTGTGCATTTGAGAAAGGTTTTAGACGTTCTAAAGGAGAAACAGTTGTACGCTAAGTTCAAGAAATGTGAGTTCTGGTTGGATCGGGTAATATTTTTAGGACATGTTGTGTCAGGAGAAGGAATTTCAGTTAATCCAAGTAAGGTTGAAGCAATTAACAATTGGCCACAACCTACAAACCCTTCGGAGGTACGTAGTTTTCTCGGGTTAGCGGGGTACTATCGGAGATTTGTAGAAGGATTCTCGAAAATTACATCTCCCTTAACACAGTTGACTAGAAAGAGTGTAACATTCAAGTGGACAGAGGCTTGTGAGCAGAGTTTTCGAGAATTGAAGAAAAGGTTAACATCTGCACCGATCCTTTCAATACCAACGGGGACTGGAGGCTTTGTAGTATACAGTGATGCTTCGAAGAATGGTTTAGGGTGTGTGTTAATGCAGAATGGCAAAGTAATAGCATATGCATCCAGACAGTTGAAGGAGTATGAGAAGAACTACCCTACTCATGACTTGGAGCTTGCAGCAGTAGTATTTGCGCTAAAAATTTGGAGACACTATCTATATGGAGAACGATGTGAGATCTACACAGATCACAAAAGTCTGAAGTACTTTTTCACACAGAAAGAGCTGAATATGAGACAAAGGAGATGGTTGGAACTCGTGAAAGACTATGACTGTGTTATCAACTATCATCCGGGTAAAGCAAATGTCGTAGCTGATGCCTTAAGTAGAAAATCGTCCCAAAGTACAACATTGATGGTTTTAATTCAAAAACCAGAGTTACTAGACCTGCAAAGAATGAATATCGAGATTGTTCAACTTGGAATAGTAGAGGCAAGACTAGCAGCTCTAACCCTTCAGCCTACCCTACTTGATAGAATTAAGCAGGGACAGAATGAAGATGAATATTTAGCTAAAGTAAAGAAGGATGCCGCTTCAGGGACGCCAACGGACTTTCAGTTATCAGGGAATGATGTCTTAAGATTCAAAAACCGGTTATGTGTGCCAAATGTAGATAGCATTCGTAGAGATATTATGGCAGAGGCACATTCGACACCATATTCAGTACATCCAGGAGCTACCAAAATGTATCGAGATTTAAAGGTGCAGTATTGGTGGCCAAGTATGAAGAAAGATATTGCTCAGTATGTAGAACAGTGTTTGACTTGTCAGCAGGTAAAAGCAGAACATCAAAGACCGGCGGGAACCTTACAGCCCTTACTAATTCCGGAATGGAAATGGGAAAACATTACAATGGATTTTGTGGTGGGATTGCCGAAAACTGTAAAGGGTCACGATGCTATCTGGGTAATTGTGGACAGACTCACGAAATCGGCTCATTTTCTCCCAGTCTGTACTACTTACTCCATGGATCGTTATGCTCAGATATATATACAAGAAATAGTTAGACTTCATGGAGTGCCATTATCCATTGTTTCAGATAGAGACTCAAGATTCCTGTCTACCTTCTGGAAGAGTTTACACAAGGCACTGGGAACACAGTTGTCTTTTAGTACTGCATATCATCCACAAACTGACGGACAATCGGAAAGGACGATACAGACTTTAGAGGATATGCTCAGAGCTTGTGTGTTAGATTTCCAGGGCCAATGGAGTAAATTTCTACCTTTGATAGAATTTTCCTACAACAACAGTTATCAATCTACTATAGGAATGGCTCCTTATGAAGCACTATATGGTAGGAAGTGTCGATCACCGATACATTGGGATGAGGTTGGTGAAAGAAGACTTCTAGGTCCAAGTGTAATACAGGAAATGTCAGAAGCTGTGTCACAGATTCGAGAAAGAATGAAAACAGCTCAGAGTCGCCAGAAAAGCTATGCGGATAAGAGAAGGAGAGCACTTGAGTTTGCAGTGGGAGATCTAGTATTTTTGAAAATTGCACCAATGAAGGGAATAATGCGGTTTGGCAAGAAAGGAAAACTTAGTCCAAGATACATTGGTCCATTTCCTATTGTTGAGAGAGTTGGCGACGTTGCCTACAGACTCGATTTGCCAGCATCAATGTCTCAAATACATAATGTGTTCCATGTGTCAGTATTGAGGAAGTATGTTGCAAATCCGTCTCATGTCCTGAACAGTGAACCTGTAGAACTACAAGCAGACTTGGGATATGAGGAAGTACCAGTACAGATTTTATTAAGGGAAGTAAAACGGCTCAGAAACAAAGAAATTCCGTTAGTAAAAGTGCTATGGAGAAATCAATCAGTCGAAGAAGCTACTTGGGAAAGAGAGGATGAAATGAGAGCCAAATATCCTGAACTCTTCAAGTAAGTAAATTTCGGGGACGAAATTTCATAAGGGGGGGGAGGATGTAATACCCGTGCCTCTCACAACTCACTGGCCAATATAATTTTTTTGCATTTCATGCATTCCATATTTTTATGTGCTATTTGCGTGATAGTTTTATAGTAATTAATTTGTTATATTTATTGCGTTATTTTATATTTTGCGACTAATTCGGAGATGTTTAATTTGGTAGACAAGAACCCCCTAGTCTAAAATATTGGGACATGCTACAAAATTTAAGACTACACGTGACAAATTTAAAATATGGAACATTAGGAAGTACGTGGAAGTGTTAATTATGTAAAGGGGTTTTATTGTCAGAACAATAATAACAACAACAACAACAACAATAATAATAATAATAATAATAATAATAATAATAATAACAATAATAATATAATGCCACCGCCAATCTAGGTTGGCAAAACTAGATAAGACTATCTAAGTCTTATATATATCTTAACCTCTTAAGATAGCAACATGCATCTCATCATTATTTATATAGCAACACAGCAGAAGAATCATTTATATAGCAACATGCATCTCATCATTATCTATATACCAACGTTGGCATACATATAATTAAGGTTGATATATATTTACTCAAAGTTGTGACACCCAGGGTTATATCTACAAGGTATGTGTTTAATATTGTAATGATGTTCTAAGATAATTAGGAAAGTGAATGTTAAACCTGTCCAGATTTTTGAAATGGACATCCACTTTTTAGTTGATTTCGACTGCTGTGCAATATGAATTTGGAAAAGTTCAAAACATGAAAGTTGTAGCCTTATGTGTTAGCTTTATAACCCAACTTGAATCATATAAATATCAATTTTTTAGAAATAGTTAGAGCCTTATTACTAAAATGCGACGAAACTGGAAATTTCGAATTAAAAGTACTTAATAACCTGGAATTTGATAAATTGTGTATTAATTTGATTTAAAATTGTCGTAGATTGATTACCATTGTGGAATAGGAAATTTCAAAAGCTACTCCGGAGGAGAGGTAAGTAGAAATCCATCTCCAACTACAATGCTTGAACATAGTATTTGAGTTTATTATTTGTGATAATTGATTGTTGTATGTGTTGTTGTATACATTTGTATAAAGTGTATTCTTCTGTTGCTAAAAACAAACTGATGTGCATCAATCAGGAGCATTGGCATCTACAAGAATTATATGTGTACATATAAGAAGTCAAAATAACATAATTTCTTAAGTTGATAATGTTTTGGGGTTGGTCACCACTGGCACATTCAGAGTTATACATTATATATGGTGTCTCTCGGGATGCTTCCGGTGACAGGCGTGCACGCGGAAGAGGTTCCCACTTCAGCACCTTCGTGATGAGGGGTACGGGAAGAGGTAGACTTCCCGGTGGACTGCAGGGGGCAGGCAGGAGGCGGACCCCTGGTAGTCTCGGGAGGATAGCCGCTTGGTCGTACCAACCATCACTGATATCTCGGGTGGACTATGAGGGGGAGGAGGGACCCTTGGTAGTCACGAGTGTGGCCAATGAGTGTTATTTTTGGGAGGTTTGTGTCAGTGACGAGAGCCAATTCCCATCAAATATGATTTCTTTGAAAAAGAGTTGAAAACAATGGCTTTGTGAAATGCAACTCATCATTCACGCATTGGTCATGCATGATTTCTGCTTACTGAGCTATAGCTCACATAGTTCTTGCATTGTAGGTGAGTTCGACTACGCTTGAGCTCGTAAGCTGATCTGGCATGTTGTTGGAGCTTCTGCAAGTTTTGAAGTCCCGTGTATATGAATGACGATCTGTGGGGCTAAACCGTGGACTCACTACGTTTTTGCTAGTGTTTTAATAATTTCTTTTGGACATGTTCAAACTAAGGAACTTTAATATGTATATTCCTGTAAATACAGCGTTGAATGGAGTGTGACACCTTTGTACTCGACCTGAACCTATGTCAATATATGTAGGTGAAATTTGGGTCTTGAAGAAGTATTCTAAATCGTTAATTTTGAAAAAAAAAAAAAATACAGGTTTTGTAAGATTAAAAATTAGTATAAAATAAATTTTTGCAAGGGTGGGTGTTACAGGTACTTTGATAGTGGGTGCTCTAGGCACATGACTGGGATTAGATCATATTTAGTTAACATAGAACCGATTGTCAATGAATTTGTTACTTTTGGTGATGAGGTTAGAAGTAGAGTAATTGGGAAGGGTACACTTAACCTAAGCAGATTTCCTAAATTGCGTGATGTTGTGTTAGTTGAAAACTTGAATACTAATCTCATTAACATTAGTCATTTATGTGATCAAGGTTTGCATGTCAAATTTACCAAAGACCAGTGCTTAGTTTATGATGATGAGGATAAATGTGTGTTAACCGGTGATAGATCTGCTAATCTTCTTTACGTGTTGAAACATGAACATAAGAGCTATAAAGAGGCAGAGTGTATAGCCACCGAGAGCTGTTGTACGCAACCCGGAAGGATGAATCAAAGGTTGTCAGTCTATGATGTTGAGGTAAGTGTTCCCAATATATTCTGTGACAATACTAGGGCTAATACCTTTACCAAATGTTTGGTCCCACACTCTCGAATAAAGCACATGGATATTAGACACCGTCATTTTCGGGAACTAATAGAAGAAGGAACCACTATCATGATTCTTAGTCTAACTGGAGATCAATTAGCGGATATTTATTTTAAGGCCCTGGATTTCAGAGATTTGTCACACTCAAAAAGTCAATAGGTCTTTACTTTCAAATATATAAAAAAAAATCTATGTTATAACATGCATCTATGATCTGCACTAGGCATTTTTTTTTTATATACACCCTCGTGTCATCCATACGCCACATATGACAGGGCAAGTTTAAGGGGTTGTTTGGCTTAAAACTTAACATTCCTTTTCGACTGACTGGCACACTCATTCCCCCCTTGTCGGAAAGGGCTACGGTGATGAAATGATGTTGAGAGCAGCTATCGATCACAAGATCGAAAAGAGCAACTGGCACAGAAAGTGATTGATCTGTGAAAGCCTCCGACCACAAAAATAAAATGTTTGATTTCTTAATGATTGCTTTCTTAATTGTTGATCAAGGGGTTATAAGAAGAGACCAAGAGCTCGTCGCACCGGATTTTCCTAGTGCGGTTTTGGCTCGTGGGGTTTGCGAGCTACTCCACGAGAGGGTAAAAGAAGTCGGAGGAATAAGGAACATTTGTTTTAATATTTTATTAGCCCATCATCTCAAATTATGCCAGTAATGTCTTGATGTGGAATTTTGTCTAGTTATTTGTCAAATGCTCTGCTTGCCACAGATTGTGGGGCACTAATTACACGAGTCAATTTATATTATTACATTAGGCATCATTTGCATGACTTGATGGGTATGTGCAAATTCTCATTTTTATATCCATGGTGCCTATTTTTAATTCGTAAAATTAGATCGTGGACATGTGTTTAATTTATTTTTCTTTTGGTTCCATTATTCTAATCCCTAGATCGGGTGGAAAATATCTTGTGGGCTACAGTAAAGATTGGTCTGGACTTGCACCCATAAAAAAAAACGATGATCATTACACTGGGTCATATCTCACTACACTATCTCATATCTCTCTATAAACCCTAGTCGTCAGAACCATCCACTTATCTCACACCATGGCTAACGATGAATCCACATCGAGGAAGTGCAAGCATACAGTCTCTCCCGTGATCGGCACAAAGCTCTATCTCTGTCATTTAATTAATAATGTCATCCCGGTCACATAATGGTGTTCCAATATATGTTTCCATGTCTTTGTTTCATGTTTTGGTTAGCATTTTATGTCAAAAAAGGGGAGAATAAATTTTTGGAAGTTGATTATTTCTGAATTCTGGAAGTGGGATTCCACTTCTATGGCTCGTCCGAAAATGTTATAACATTTACTTCCGAGATATCATTCCGAAAATATTATAACATTCACTTCCGAGATATCATTCAGAGGTTCTTCCTTTTATCCTTCAGGGTATTTGTTAGTTTTTTTTTTTTTTCGAGTTTCTATGCTTCTGCGCAGGGGGAGATTTGTGTCAGACAATCATTTGTGTAGGGGAAGTCCATCTTCTTGATTGATTTAGTATGATTATTCTGCATAGATATATTGTTTGTTGGCTCTTGTATTTGAGTTGTGCAGTTGAGGGGGAGATTATATAGCTAAGGGGGAGTGGCTTTTGAAAAGGGAAGTGTCCTGAGTTTATTTCTGCACTATTTCTGATTATGTTGTGATAAAGCGCAATCCGGTAACCACGAAATTTAACGATAATCTACGCAAACAGAATATAAAAACACAAGATTTACACGTGGTCGTGGGTTCGTTTCCCACAGACGGCGCCAATTGATAAAGCGCAATCCGGTAACCACGAAATTTAACGATAATCTACGCAAACAGAATATAAAAACACAAGATTTACGTGGTTCGATCCGGAGATCTACGTCCACGGGCAGAAAATCACTCTTGCCGAGGTGTTTCTTTCACTAAAACTTTGAGTTTACAGGTAGCAATCCACAATACAGAGTGCGAACCCTAATTCAGAGTTCCTTTCTCCTATTTATACTTAATTTTTCCTCAACCCTAACTGAACCCTAACAAACTTCTTATATTCACGCCTACTTCCAGCTGCATGGCGGTTGGGAACGAATCTTCAGCCTTGATTCGCGGAACAAACTGCCTGTTGGGCCAGCGCGTGTTTCTGAGCCTGCTGGGCCTGGGCCTACGCGTGCTGGGCCTTCACGTGCTTGCTGGGCCTACGCGTGCTGGGCTGGTCAGTGGGCTCAAGTATTAACCCGACCCGAAGTGACCGGGTTATCCCTATCAGATGCCCCCCCCAAGCCGAAGCGAGGAGGGAGCTTCGGTTGTCACCGGGGTGGAACCGTAAGCAAGAAGGGCCGTGGTCGTTGGCGGGCCGAAGTGTTTATGGTTGACTAAGTCTATCCGCGTCCCCGGGGACTCTGCGGAGCAGTCTGCGGGCGCGGAGTCGAGCTAGGCCGAAGTGCACAAGACATTTATCGAGATACCAAATTTCCCAGAAGCAAGAAGCGCGTTGGAAGTATATAACAACCTGGCCGAGGTGGAGGGGACACCGGAGTGAGTAGTCTGGCCAAAGTGAAGGAAGCACCGGAGTGTGGTAGTATGCCCGAGGTGAAGGAATCACCGGAGTGTAGTTTGAATCTTCCTGACGAAGGGTGAGGTTGATGTGATTGGCGGCGCCATCATGAGAGAGAGGGATGTGAAGTGACACGCTCTGCGATTTCCAAGAAACCTGTTCCCCACGCGCCTTGGGAACTGTAAAGCGCGTGAAGAGCACGTTTAAATCTCCATCACTGAATTTGAATAGGCTGCATCAGAGCCGTTGGTTTTTTGCGTATATAATTGGAATAACTGCACAGTAACCTTTCATCTTCTTCATTGCGATTCATCAGTTTAGAAAGCGGGAAAAAGAGGCAATCTGCACTCGTGATTCATCTCAGATCAAAAACTTCTCAAATCAACCCACTCAAATTCAACCCAAGTAAGTATGTCTTCCTCTTCACCTTCTGCCTCATCTTCTGCCTCTATTGAAGAATTAGGGACTTCGAGCACCCCGCTAGACGTTCCCCCCCCATCATATCTCATTCCGGAGAGGAATGAGGTTAGGACTATAGATAGGGTCGACGGCCGGGAATGCAACGTTATGATGGTTGCTTTCTATCCATGCGCAGAGGAGGGTTTGGAGGTGGCCTCCGTAGCATTACGGATGTCGCGAGAGCAAATTGAGAGAGAACTCCCGTCATTTTACCTTCCCTTCAACCTAGAATATATAATACCGAACCCCGAGGATAGGGCCTGTTGCCCACCGCAGGGGTTTATTAGTGTATATATAGATCCCCTTAGAGTAGGCCTGAGATTGCCTTTGTGGGATATTGTCATCCAATTGCTGAAATACTACGGTATTGCCCTCTGCCAATTAGCGCCGAACGCGGTGAGGCAGGTAGTGGGATTCACCGTGGTTTGTAAAAACGCCGGATTAGAACCGACTGTAGAGCTTTTTAGGTTCTTCTTCCAACTAAAAAACTGCGGGAAGTCCAAGGGATGGTACTCCTTCAGTCCTCGAGCCCGAGGTGGGTTCAAGGTTCAAAACCCAAGTAAGGTAGAGGGGTGGAAGGAGAGGTTTATATTTATTAGGAATAAGGTAGCTCTCCCGAAGTGGAGGAGTGATGAGGTGCTTGATACCGCTCCGGTGGAGAGCCCGGAGGCTAAAGTGATTCATACATTCCGGACAGTGGGGACTTTCAAAACCCTCTGTTCCGAGGAGGAATTGGAGGAGGCAGGGCTGAGCCCGTATTATTCGGGCAATGCGGGCGCCGAAGAGGGTAGAAGTCTCTCCGTCTTGCCTTTTGCAACTGTTGATTTTTACATAACTAATCTTTGCCTTTCTTGTGCAGTGGGACGCTTCGGGAAAGAACCTGCCGGAAGCCCCGCATCGTCGGCGGCGGCCAAAAAGAAGGGGAAAGCCGCTGAGGTGTCTCCCCGGGGGAAGATGCCACCCAGTGCGCGGCCCAGCGCTGGGTCGGAGGAGCAGGTAGGGGTAACGAAGCCTACCCCGATGTCCAAAAAGACCGGAGTCATCTGGGACTCCTCCGTCAGCAGCGAAAAGACTTCGCGCGGAGGGAGGTATGGAGGTAAGTGCCAGTCTTGTTTAATGCAATGGCATTGAATATGCTTCTGTGCTGATCACTGTTTACGATCATTGGTTCAGGTGAGGGAACAGGGGCCCCCAAGTCTGTTGGGGTTAGAAGGCGCGGACGCCGAAGAGCTCCTGCGCTTGGCGCGAGGTATCCTAGACCTCGGCCGCAGGAGCGAGAAGGAGGGGAAGGAGAAGCTGGCCGAGGTGGCCAGAGAACTCCGGGCGCGCAACGACCGTCTGACGCACGATATGACCGAGGCACGCAAGAGGGCTGCCTTGGTCGAAACCGAGGTCGCGCGGGGTGGATGCGGAGAATAATGTTCTCCGGGGTGAAGTGCTGCGGCTGCAGGCGGAAATGGAGGGGTGGGAAGCTGCCGTGGTCGAAGGGCAGGGAGCGTTGCTGAAGGCCTTCGCCGACAAGTTATTCAAAACCAGCACGTTCCTCGACTTCCAGACGGAGTTCGTGGCTATTGGGGACCAGGCCACTCGATCCGCGCTGCTGGAGCAAGTGAAAGAGGTCTACCCGAATGTGGACGTATACCGTCCAGAATTCGGGTATGACTTTGAGTCAGTGGCCGGAGTGGAGAAGGCCTATTATGCAGCGCTATCAAATCTGCCGGAGTGGCCCCTGGTGAAGGCTCTCGGGGAGAAGAAGCAACTTATGACGGCCGCGGAAGTTGCCAACTGTGAGGTGGACCAGGACAAGGAATTCATGGCCTTCTGCCGAGGTGAGCTGGTCACCGCACCCCGGAGCATCGAGCCCCCTCCACGGATGGAAGTCGAAGCCCCAGCTGCGATCGAAGCCGTCGCAGCAGTTGAAGAAGAAGAAGCTGAAGTGTCCGAGGGCCGGCGAGAGGGAGTGCCCGAAGAGACGGAGGCAACTGAGCGGGAGGTCAGTCGATCCCCGCAAATTTAAAGTTGTATATATATTTTTTTTCTTCTTTTTTTTTTTTAGGAATGTTAGGAATCGATGTACTAATCTGGAACAATTGTACTTCTGCGATGTGAAATATAACTTTCTGTTTCTCGGACTCTTGAACTTCTCTTTTTATTTGCATGATCAATTTATGTCTGTTGTCGAGCTGAATTCCAACTTTTTACATACTTGAGAGTAATCGATCTTGTTGACTCTTCTCTTGTTTAGAACACCGCGGAGCTACACGAAAAAATAAAGAAGCTCATGCAATCACTTGAGTGGTTCCGCGGAGAAAAGAATCATCTGCAAATGCACGTAGTGCCAAAGCTAGAGAAGCAGGTAGCCTCGGCAGAGAGAAAAGTAGTTGAAGCCGAAGAGAGAGCCAAAGACTTCGAGATGAAATATCGGTCAACCGCTGCCGAGATGAGCCGCGTCCTTGTTCATCAGAGGGAGTACGACCGGATACTTTCGGAGTTCGGTCTTCTGACCTTTGAAGAAGTGGAGGAACGGGTCGTAGAGATCCAGAGCGAAATCTCAGCGCTTACGGCCACTAACCCCGCGGACGCCTCGGAGCTCGTAAGGAAGCGAGAAGTGCTAGAGCTGCTTCTGAGCATGTATGAGGGGATAAAGGGCCGAGGCAGGTGGAGGCCTTCTGCCGAGGAGTTTATCGCGAGTTCAAGCCGGGACCAAAGTACGCCAAAAGCTCCTCGGAAGGATAAGAAGAAACCCTCCGGAAAGAGCAAAGGCATAGTGATCCGCGAGCCAGCTCCAGTGACCATAACCGAAGAAGAACCCGCAGCGGTTGCCGAAGAGGTAGTCGAGGAGCTGGCCAGGGAAATCGAAGTAATGGCTCCGAAGGAGTGGGACCCTGAGCAGTGGGCCCAAACCCCGAGGTCCGCGCCACAACAAAGTAGCCGAGCTCAGACCAGGGGTGAAGTCCCCAGGCAAGCACCTAGAGCAAGTCCTCGGCGTAGGGAAGCTCGCGGAGACGAGAGAGCCGGAGCCCGAGGCCGAGGAACTTCAAGGTCCCGGAGGACGCGGCAAAGATCGAGAAGCAGGCAACAACGCCGGAGCGCGGAGTATTGGCTCGGGGGCCGCAAATAACTCTTTTTTTATTTTTGTTATGTTTGAAGTCTTATGTAAAAAAAACTTCTTAATGTTGTAATATTCAGAAGGTAATAAAATTGTTGTAGTATGTACAAACGTCTTTAACGAGAGCATTAGGCTACGAACCATTTTAATCGGGTGTTCGGGAACACGACAGGAAAAATTATTAACAATTTTAATTGGGTGTTCGGGAACACTATATGGATAAATCCAATCTCCCTGGACTAATCAGGCGGGAGTAATATCTCCCCGGATGGATCAGGCGGGAGTAAACACTTCTCCGGTTAAACAGACGAGAAAGTGATGTAAGTCCGGAGACGATACACGAATCTCCTCGGAAGGACCAAGGAAGAGATTTGCTTGCCCGGAGACCAATAACGATAATATGATTGCCTTAGGGCGTCCCCGTAACGTAAAGAAAAACACAGCAAGATATATAAGGAAAGAATTTTTATTCAATGATAAGTGCCGGAGCAAACTCAAAAGTACAAAGAGAGATAACTACTATAAAAGAAATTAAAGATAAGATGGTACTTGAGATTTGGCCTTCACAGATAGAAACGCCTCAAGTTAGTGATGTGCCAGCTTCGGGGAATCGGTGTCCCGTTGAGATGCTCTAGCTGATAGGATCCGGAATCGTGCGCGGCAACGACTCGGTAGGGACCTTCCCAAGATGCCTGTAATTTCCCCTCGGGGGCAGCTTTGCTGGCTGAGTTGAGCCGAAGAACTAAGTCCCCGACATTGAACTGAGTACCCCGGACCCGGAGGTTATAATACTGGGCTGCTCGTTGTTTACTCCTGGCCTGTTGAATGAATGATTGGTCGCGGCGATTTTCAAGCTCATCCAAATTTACCCGGAGAGCCTCGTCGTTATCCTTTGGATCCAATGTGAGGAGGCGGGGGCTTGGTACGCTGATTTCAGCAGGGATAACGGCTTCGGAGCCATAAGTAAGACTGTAAGGAGTCTCCCCGGACGATGTATCCGGTGTTGTGCGATAAGCCCAAAGGACTTGTGGAAGGTTTTCTGCCCAGAGACCTTTGGCATTATCCAGGTGCTTCTTTATGCCCGTGAGTAGTGTCCGATTGGTGACTTCGACCTGCCCGTTGGCTTGAGGGTGAGCAACCGAAGTAAAGATTTGTTTGATGTGGAGCTCTTCACACCATGACCGAAATGGATCGTTGGCAAACTGTTTACCATTGTCCGAGATGATAGTGCTCGGGATGCCGAAGCGACATACGATATTGCGCCATACAAATTTTAAAACATTTTGACCAGTAATGGCTGTAAGTGGTTCGGCTTCGACCCACTTAGTGAACTAGTCTACGGCAACGACCAGGAACTTCAATCCTCCCGGAGCAACGGGGAATGGGCCAACAATGTCGATACCCCACTGAATAAATGGCCACGCACTTTGGATCCCAGTGAGCTCGGTCTGTGGTAGATGCTTCACTCGGGAGTGCAGTTGACACTTGCTGCATTTGGTCACCAAGTCGTGGGCATCGTTGAATAGAGTTGGCCAATAATATCCCCAGCGGAGAACTTTCTTGGCCAATGTCCGAGAGCCAATATGGCTGGCACAGGCCCCTTCGTGAACCTCCCGCAGAACTTGGGTAGCTTCGGCAGGAGCGAGACATCGGAGGCTCGGTTGTAGATATGATCGCCGGTACAAGACTCCATCATGAAAGGAGTACTTAGGGGCTTTGAGGGCAACTTGCCGAGCTTGCAGCTTGTCAGTTGGCAGGATTCCATCTCGGAGATATTGAATAATGGGAGTCATCCAATTTGGATCACTATCGGTCAATACTGAAACTGTGGCTTCATGAATTGCTGGATGAGATAGGTCTTCGACCATGATATCCGGAGATATATTAGTTCGGACCGCGGAGGCCAACTTACTGAGTGCGTCCGCTCTTGCATTTTGAGCACGCGGTATTTGCTGGATAATAACTGCATCAAAAGTTGACATGAGCTTGAGTGTTAGAGCACAATACCTGATCATTGTTTCATCCTTGGCGACATAAGTCCCCTAAATTTGTTTGGACACGATCTCGGAGTCAGTGAAGAGCTCAAGATGACGAACGCCCAAGGATTGAGCGAGCCGGAGCCCGGCGAGAACTGCCTCATACTCCGCTTCATTATTAGTCACCTTGAACTTGAATCGGATGACGTATTTTACTTCAACCTCCTCTGGGTCGATGAGGAGTACCCCGGCACCACTTCCCCGAGTTGTGGAGGCTCCATCCACATATAGCTGCCATTTCCTATGTGAGGGTACGTGGGTAGCGGGGTGATGTGTATAACTGTCTGTCGGAGACTTAGGATTGTCTCCCGGGGTTTCAGCCAGAAAGTCGGCGAGTGCCTATCCCTTGATTGCTCGTCGGGGAATATATTGAATATCATATTCGCCTAACTCGACGGCCCACTTTGCGAGGCGCCCAGACACCTCGGGTTTGACAAGAATCTGGCGGATAGGATGATTGGTCAGAACCCGTATTTCACGTCCTTGGAAATATGGCCGTAAACGCCGAGCTGCCATAACAATTGCCAAAGCGGTTATTTCTAACACAGAGTACCGTGTCTCCGCCCCGTGGAGAACACGACTTGCGAAGTAGACAGGATGTTGGACCCCATTGACTTCGCGCACAAGTGCAGCACTAATAGCTTCCTCGGAGGAAGCTAAATATAAATAAAGCGGCTCTCTGGGGAGAGGAACTGACAAAGTGGGCAGCTGCTGTATGTGACGTTTCAAAGCCTCGAAGGCCTCGGTGCACTCCGGAGTCCACTCAAAGGACTTCGCCTGTCTCAAGATTTTGAAGAGTGGAAGCTGGCGCTCTGCTGCTTTAGATAAGAATCGATTTAAAGCCGCTAAACCTCCTGTGAGACGTTGAACATCCCTGAATGTCTTAGGTGGTTGCAGTTCTAGCACATCCCGAAGTTTGGCCGGGTTGGCCTGCAAACCGTGTTGTGAAACCATATAACCCAAAAACTTGCCGGAGCCGACGCCGAAAGTGCATTTTGCTGGATTAAGGCGCAAATTGTAGCTTCGCAGGGTGCGTAATGTTTCGGCAATGTCTTGCACACATGAAGAATGGGAGATACTCTTTATAACGAGGTCGTCAACGTAAACCTCGACGTTGCGGCCAATCTGGCCGTGGAAAACCCGGTCCATGAGACGCTGGTATGTGGCTCCGGCGTTCTTGAGCCCGAAGGGCATTTTCTTAAAAGCATAGCACCCAAAAGAAGTGATGAATGCTGTCTTGATGGCATCTTGCGGATCCATGAAGATCTGGTGGTATCCCTTATACAGATCCAAGAAACAAAGTGCCACAAACCCAGTAATGGCCTCGGCCTTTTGGTCAATGGAAGGCAGTGGATAACAGTCTTTCGGACAATGTTTATTGAGGTCGGAGAAGTCGACGCACATCCGCCATGCCCCACTGGATTTAACCACCATTACTGGATTCGATAGCCAGGAGGGGTAATATACCTCGAACAGGATGTCCGCATCCAAGAGTTGTTGCACCTCGATTCGAATTGCGTCATTTCGCTCCGGGGCGAATTTCCTTTGCTTCTGCTGGATAGGCTTTATGCTGGGATCAATGTTCAGCTTGTGTGTTATTATGTCGGGAGAGACCCCGGGCATATCCAGAGGAGACCATGCGAAGACATCGGAATATTCTCGCAAAGTTTGAATTATAGCCTGATGTAACCATGGCACATCCACGGCTCCGACGGTTACTGTCTGTTCCGGCTTAGACGGATCAAGCGGGACTTGGGCAGTGGCATCCCCCAATGAGGTATATTCCCGAGGTTCCAGAACCGATGATGCTACCTGAAGCTGCTGTTTAGGAGGAGCTTTAGCAGTCTTTTTGAGTGCTACGTACATACATTCTTTTGAAACCCGCTGACTCCCGCGGATAGCCACTTCGCCATGCGAAGTGGGGAACTTTAGTGCGAGGTGATATGTGGAACATATGGCTTTGGCTGGGGTAAGCCAGTCCCGGCCCAATATCATGTTGTACGGTGACGGGGAATTCACCACATAAAAATCCACGAAGATGGTTTTTATCTTCGGATAGGTTCCCAGGGATACCGGGAGAGTGATAACTCCTTCTGGTTGGACTTCACCCTGGGTGAAAGTCTGCAGTGGCCCGGGGGCCGGCCGAAGTTGTTCCCGAGGAATCCCCATCCTTTGGAAACAGTTGGCGAATATAATGCTCACCGCGGCTCCATTTTCCACGAAGACTCGCCTTATTGTTATATTGGCTACAGTCATGTCGATGACAATAGCGTCAGTATGAGGTGTTATCTCCGGAACCGGGTCCCTATCCGTGAAGCTGACAGTCTCGGATTGATGGAGGCGTTTATGACGTGGCTCCTCGGGAGGAGGACGTCGAGCCTCTGCCTTCAAGGCATGTCGCGAGGCCCCGGTGGGAAGGGCCCCATATATCACGTTTATTACGTGAGGAGGCGCGTTGTCTTCGGGTCCCCCCGGAGGAGGAGGTGGCGGAGGAAGACGTGGTTGCTGGCGATTGCCAGAATCTTGCCGTGCGTAGTTATTGGGCCCCGGCCGATTATTCTGCCACGGCGGCCGATTCTGTTGTGTGCCGCGGTCATGATATCCACGATTATTGGACGACCCCCCATTCTGACCTGTCCGGGGCTTGTCATCTGTCCGCGCAATGTATTGGCGCAAGAAACCTTTCCTCAGGCACTCCTCTATTTCCTTGCTGAGTTCTCGGCACTCCTCTGTCTCGTGCCCATGATCTCGGTGGTACGCACACCACTTTCCGCGATTCCTCTTCTCAGGCGGCGCAGTCATCCGCGGACAAGGTCGCAGATCGTTCTTGTGAATAGAAAGCCTACATCCCCGGGTCCTGTTGATCACGCGAGTGCTGACGAGGTGGGGGCACCGCGGGATTAGCATCATGGCCGGCGGGCCCCGCGGCAGGCCCCGCGGGATGTAGGCGATTAGCTGCCCAATCTTGAAGAACATGTGCATGCTCTTGTAAGAAAGCCTGGAGCAATTCTGGGGTGATTTGAATGTTAACCGGTGGTTGGTCAGCAGCGGGATTAGGGTGTTGCATGTTTTGAGGGGGTGGACCTTGATTATCCTGATGTTGAGATGTACTTCTTGCCGGCAATTGCCTCGGCGGCAAAACCTGATCCACGGGTGGATCCTGGTTGGATTGATCACCATGACGAGATTGATTCAAACGAGTTGTCACCATGATTCTTGAATACGTTGTGGACGTCAAAAATTGCTTTACGTTCCCACAGACGGCGCCAATTGATAAAGCGCAATCCGGTAACCACGAAATTTAACGATAATCTACGCAAACAGAATATAAAAACACAAGATTTACGTGGTTTGATCCGGAGATCTACGTCCACGTGCAGAAAATCACTCTTGCCGAGGTGTTTCTTTCACTAAAACTTTGAGTTTACAGGTAGCAATCCACAATACAGAGTGTGAACCCTAATTCAGAGTTCCTTTCTCCTATTTATACTTAATTTTTCCTCAACCCTAACTGAACCCTAACAAACTTCCTATATTCACGCCTACTTCCAGCTGCATGGCGGTTGGGAACGAATCTTCAGCCTTGATTCGCGGAGCAAACTGCCTGTTGGGCCAGCGCGTGTTTCTGAGCCTGCTGGGCCTGAGCCTACGCGTGCCGGGCCTTCACGTGCTTGCTGGGCCTACGCGTGCTGGGCTGGTCAGTGGGCTCAAGTATTAACCCGACCCGAAGTGACCGGGTTATCCCTATCATGTTGGTTTTTGACAAAAATGCCCAAAAAGGGGGAGATTGTAATAGAATTTAATTTTGGGAGTTTTGTAAAAAATATATTGTTATTATTTATTTTATGTGCAGAAAATAGGAATTATGGATAAGGATTGCAAAAGATATGAGAAGATATGGAAGATTTGGAAGAAGATTACAATCTTATCCAGAGATCTTTTACTTGGAGAGAAAGTTGTGGTTTATCATCTATTTCCGCTATTTATTGATTGGAGTCATTCATTAAGTGGGTATCGAATACGTGATTATAGTTCAGAGAAACAGATCAGTATCTTTGTATTCGACATCGTTATTTTTATTGAGTCAAGAGTTGATTTTCAGTGTGTTATAACACAGTCTTCGAGTTGTAATAGTTTGTCAGTCTTAGTGTATCAAGTAGAAGTATCTTGGGGAGAAGCTACTTCAAGGCGGGCTCGGGAGAGTTCGTCCGACCTTCGGTGGTGTGCCGTGTCAGTGTCGAAGAAGTCGACGGGAGTCGTCGGGTGTTGTTGGTGATATAATAGGTTAGGTATAGAAGAGTGAGGCCTTCTTGTAAAACATAGCCTATTTGGCAATATTATCAATAACATAAAGTCCGAGGGGTCTGAGGGATTCAGCCCCGCGTTTATATTGTGGTGTGATTTGTTCTGTTTACTGTTTCGTCTGTGAATGTTATAACATTCACTGTAGTTCTCAGAATTTCAAGTTTAAATACTAAAAATCAGCCGAACTTTACGTGTTTTGACACTTTGGAAACTAAGCTAATTTTTTTTACCGATTGCGACCTATACTTCACGTTTTGTCACACATTACAATTTCCAGCAGAAAAGTTAAAAACTATTAAAAAAATTTAAAAGTATAAAATTATTTAAAAAATATGAAAATTATTTCTAAACCACTAAAAACCGCTAAAAAAATCTGAAAATATTAGAATTTCTTTTGAAAAAAATTAGTTTTATTAAAAAGTCTTAAATTAATATTTAAAAATTATTCCAAAATCTTGAAGTCATTTAAAAACTCTTTTCTGAAACTCTAAACATTCATCTTTATAAATTATTTTAAACTTACTAAATATCTCTAAAACTTTTTGATGGGGATCTGGTGCAGTAACCAAATGAACCGTAGAAAAAGACCCATTTTTTAGCCTTTGACTTCTCTCAGTTTTTTCTTTTTTTTTTTCCTTTTTTTTCTCCAATTTTTAAATTAGGTGTATATACGGTATGAATAAAAAATTTAATAATCTTTAAATTTATGGTAAACTTCAGATATTTGAAAAATGAATATCTACCGAGCAAAAAATTAAAATCGTACAATACAATTTTATTTTATTTTTAGGACAGTTTGGTTCGAACTTTCGCATCTAACAAAACGGTTCAATTCAGATAAATAGAGATGTTTTATCTTTTGAATAATAAGTTCAATTTGGACAAAATTAAATTGATATCTAACCAAAATAAATAATTTTATTACAACAAATTTATTGCCAGCTCACTAAATTGTGTTTAGAAAATTATATAATAATTAAATATAAGGTTCCTCTAATTATTTATATTAAATTTAACTTACTACAATATTATGGATAGTTTAATTTAATTCTTATTTAAATTAATTTTGAAGGATAATTTACTTTTAAATTTATAATTTGTATTTTTATTCGGTTTGGTATGCCTCGATACAACTCATATGATTTTTAGTTTGAAATTTGAGAGATATCTAAATCTATATTAAAACAAATAACAGTTCAGTTCAATTCAGAAAAAGTCAAATGGTTAACGGATTTTTTTTATTCGAAACTTGATCGATTCGATTTTGATAATTTTCAAATTTCAAACAATCTATTTCAATTTTATTTTTTCCTATATGATTTTAAGTAGCAAAACAAATAAGTAGTTTAACAAAGGAAAAGTAATAACCAATAAAAAAAAAGTAAAGACAAACTCAACTGCATCTTTTGTAGTAAATTTGCAAATGCACTGGATCCCCATAAAAATTTTTTAGCAAGAAGAAGAACTTTGGAAAAAAAAAAAAAACATGTTGGGAATTGATCACACATGGACTATCATTCACGGTTCCTCGTAATTTAGGGAATTGATCCCCCCATGGCGCTATCCTTCACTGTTCTCCGTCTAGTGCCCATTGCCAACTCTCTCTCTTCCTCTTCTCATATCATCTCACATCAGTGCATCCACCCCAGTCTCTGCCTTTTCTTCTCTCTCTCTCTCTCTCCATGGTAGGGCAAGTTTGCCTAGTGAATTCGGTGGTTGTGAGCTCCCTAGTTCACACGATTATGGTTTATAGGTAGCCTCGTATGTTGTTGAATAAATTGGAAACGGCCATGAAGAGCTTTATTTGGACAGGTTCCATTGACTGCAAGGGTATATTTAACGTAGAATGGAAAAAGGTCTGCTCCCCATGATTAGAAGGCGGCCTTGGGGTTCGTTCTATACGGCTAGCCAATGACTCTTTCCAATTCCGTTTAGTCTGGGACATTTTCACAAGCAAATCCATGGATATTCCTTTCACTCGAGCTCGCTGGTTCACGCCCAACATGCGAGTTCGGCCATATTATGTGGCCTCTTCTCTCTTCGCAATGGCCAGCCGCATCATTAACAAAGCATTTTTGAATCACGATGGCTTCCGAACCAGGGTCCTCTTCTGGACCGACAATTGGCTTGGTTATAAGTTAGTCGATCGTTTTTGTATTTCGGTGTGGTGTCATAAGAAGCTCTCTCAGACGCTATCTGATTATTTTATAGATAATACTTGGCACACCGAGGAGCTGTTCTCAGTTCTTCACGCTGATGTGGTAGCGGACATTATTGCATTTTCTCCTTTGGTAGGAGAAGAAGATTCGCATTTGGCCGACTTCGATAAATGGCAACATTACTTCTTCCATTGCTTATGATTGCCTCTGTACTAAATATCCTACTGCTTCATGGGGCTCCTGGATATGGGAGAAATGTATTCCAGAACGTTTCTTGTTGACGGTGTGGCGAGCTATTCATCGACGACTTCCATCATGGGAAGTTCTACATGGACATGGGTTTTCGTGTCCTTCCATGTGCCCGCTATGCAGTGATAAGGAGGAGAGCTTGGATCATTTGCTTGTTAGATGCTCTTTTTCTTGTACTATTCTCAACAAATTATGTTGGGCTTTTGATGTGCAGGTGGACTTACACTGTGGCTTTCATCACTTTCTTTTGCAGGTGATGAGCAAATCATTCAGCAACCAAGTGTCGATCCTTTGGAAGGTGGCAATTATTACATACATTTGATTTATTTGGTCATCTCGTAATGGTGCGGTCTTCGATGGACGCTCCTTCACGCGAGGCTTTATGTGATTTTTTTGTGCAAAACCCAATGAACGATATTCATTTGTTTACACAAGCTTGGGATACTTGTAAAAACTTGATTACACTTTTAAAAATTTTCGAAGATGCAACAAAAGAACTTTCCGGTTGCTATTACCCCACTTCACCCCTTGTAGTTGATCATTGTGTCGCGATTGCACTAGCATTTTTTTATTACAAAAAAGATCCAATTTTAAGTGAACCTATTTCCAAAATGAGAACAAAATGGGGCAAATATTTTATGGAAATCCCGGACGTATTTTTAATTGCTAAAATGTTAGATCCTAGAATTAAAGAGGATGGTTTAATTGAACTTTTAAAAATGTATTATGAAGCATTGTTCTCAGATCATGAAGATCCTCCAAGTGCCACACATGTTGTCGCTACGGTGAAAGAGGTTTTTATACAACATTTCGAGAATATATAATTCATTACGGTGGCGATGACTCTAGTGAGTCTAGTGATTTTGTTCCCTCTAACCCAACTGCTTCTTCCCAAAGTGTTTGTGTTAACCCTAGCCAGGAAAGATTACGACGTTTGTACGCGGAGCGGTCCTTAAAAAAGGCACGTGGGTCTTCAACAAGCAACTCATTTGGCGAGATTGATCGATATTTCCACACCACCTTCGAAGAAATGGATTTCAGTAACACCAACTCTCTTTTGAAGTGGTGGCATAGAAAATCTAAGGCATTTTCGATCCTTTTCCTCATTGCAAAGGAGATTCTTGCCACACCGGCATCAACTGTCTCCGTCGAGTCGGCTTTTAGTACCGGAGGCAACATTTTGGATGATCGAAGAACAAGATTGACGGTTGAAAATGTTGAAAATCAATGTTTGCTAGAAGATTAGACAAAGGTCGAAAAAAGATAACAAGCAGAAGACTTCGACTTTGACGAAGAGGGAGATTACGTCCCGTGGGAAACTTCAACCGGTTCATCCGAGGAAGGTGGCAATGCTTGAGCTTCAACCGACCACAACCAAGATCATATTCGAAAGGTAAGCAAGGTAAGAAGAACTACGTGGACTTTGATTCGTTCACAAATGCCGGACGGGTGAATGATACGTAGGCAATTTTATTTTAAGTTACAAATTAATTACTAATTTACTTAAAATAAAACTCCAGGCCAATTTTCTTTTTTCTTTTCCTTTTTCACTATTCCTTGTAAGTTGTAACTTGTACTCTTGTAGTCTTGTAAGATTTAACTTTTAGTTTGTAATAAAAAAATTGTAATTTGAATCATTATTTTATTACTGAATCCGAATTTGTATTGTTTAAATTAGTTATTAATAAACATTTCTTGTCTATTGTTCAATATTTTAAGTTTCGCTTTATTTTTTTAAAATTGGAGAAATAAATTTATGCATGATATATTTATAAAATAAATAAATAAAAAAAAGGGTTCTAACCGGGAATCGGAACCGGACCGGGACCGGGGAACCGGAACCGTGTAGCCCACGGTTCAAATACGTTTCCGGAACCGGCAGTTCCGAACCGGGAACCGTATGGGCACCTCTAGTTTAACCTTCTTCGTGGAGAAAGCACCGAGTATACGTAGTATCAAGGTGTCTAACTCCGCATATTGATTTATCATTCATGGTTTTGTTTACGTTTGCGCTGCGGCACTTGGTAGCCAGAGTTTGGTAATGCTTCTACATGATGCCTCCTTCCCGTCAGCCACCTATCAATCCAACCCTAGAAGAGATACGCCAACAGATCATGGTGCTAACTCAGGCAGTCGACGCTTTACCGATTAAATAAGCGACGACCACCGAAGTTGCCGCGACATACGGCCTGCCCTGTTGGCATCGTGATTTCCAGTATGCCGCCGATCCCTGCGATGCACCACGTGATCGTACACCCCCCTTGTTTGCAGATGCGGCTTTTGATAATTCGGATGGAGAGGATACCCTCTCCCTGGATAAACCTTTCACGCCACTACACCGAGAACCCCCTTCCGCCATGCATGATTCCAATTGTTGGTAGCAGAGTTTTCCATCAACATTCTGGAATTCACCGGATCCTTGGATCCCGCTGAGTTCTTGGACTGCGTCCACACGGTCGAGGATATACTTGAATTCAAACGCATCCCTGAGGACATACATGTGGGTCTCGTGGCTAAACGTTTTCGTAATCGAGCGACTGCTTGGTGGCAACAATTACGAACCACCCACGATCGCCAAGGTCGTTCTCATATTACCACGTGGTCGAAATTACCACCTGCAACGTGAATTTCTCCCTTTCAACTACAAGAGCACATTTTTTTAATGCTTACACAACCTGCGTCAAGGTTCCCATTTCGTTGCTGATGACTCCGCGAAATTCTATCGATTTCTTGTGCGGGTGGATATTTCTGATTCTCGGGAATAATGGGTCTACAAGAGCACACTTTTTCAATGGTTGCACAACCTCCATCAAGGTTCCCCTTCCGTTGCTGAGTACTCCTCGGAGTTCTATCAATTACTTGCATAGGTGGATGTTTATGATTCCCAGGAAAAATTAGTGGCCTGTTTCATTGCGGGCCTGCATCTTTCTCTCCAAGACACATTAAACCTGTTAGCACCCTCACCCTCTCTGAGGCCCATCAACATGCTATTCTCCTCGAAAAATAGCAGCAGCGCTGCTTTGTGCCGACTCTCGCCCCTCGGCCTCCACTCCCGTCGGTCGTGGGATCGTCTTTCTTCCGGTTTGCCCCACCACAACATGCACCCTCCACACATACCGGCTTGTCTCGTGGTGTGTCTTTAGTGGGAAACGGGACACCACTTTGCTGCTTGCCCGAAAAATTCAAGCTCTCGTATGCTTCTTCAGGACGACTCATCCTTGGCCATTTATGATGGCCTTCCGCAATTCGATGACGATGCCCACGAAATCACCATTGAAGCTCACCTAGAAGGGGATGTTGGGCCTGCCTTGGTCCTCCGTCGCAATACGTGATAAGATATGCCATTTTATTATTGATTCATAGCGGCATGCTTTATTCTCTTTCATGTGTACTATACGTGATAAGGTATGCCATTTATTTATTGATTCCGGTGCATGCGAAAATTTCATTGTGTCAAATGTTGTTGATAAATTATGCTTACCTACGGAGATCCACCCCTCCCCGTATGATTTAATGTGGTTGCAATGTGGAAATACTATTACTATTGCAAAACATGTCTTTTTTTCTTTCTCTATTGGTGGTACTTATGCAGATACTATGTGGTGTGATGTTGTTCCGATGAACGCATGTCACCTTTTATTGGGCCGACCTTGGCAATACGATCAGCATGTCATGCATGATGGTCACTGCAACATCTATAGTTTATCTTTGGGGAAACCAAAATTATGTTATATCGTTCAGTGCCATCCGCTCCGCCCGCCTTCACTGATCCTCCTACAGTTGTGTACCTTTCGCATTCTCTTTTGTGAAAGAAATAAATCATACTCTGATCGTTCTGCTCTTACTGGCTTATGATTCCTCGAGCCCTACAACCCCGCCCAATGATGTGCAACCATTACTACAGGAGTTTGTTGATTTGTTTCCTACCGAGGCCCTCGTCGGTCTCCTTCCGTTATGGGATATTCAACACCGTATCGACCTGATTCCTGGTGCCCCACTTCCTAATATACCTCATTACCATATGAGGCTTATGGAGCATGAAGTACTCCGTGGGCAAGTGGAAGAATTACTCACTCGGGGTCACATTTGAGAAAGTTTGAGCCCTTTTGCGGTCCCAGCATTACTTACTCCGATAAAGGATGGCACATGGCGGATGTGTGTAGATAGTCATGCCATTAAAGATTACGGCTCGTTATCGATTTTCTATTCCTCAGTTTGACGACTTACTTGATCAGTTGAGTGGTTCAGTAATTTTCGGTAAACTTGATTTGCATAGTGGCTACCACCAAATTCGTACCCGTCATGGGGGCGAGTGGAAGACCGCTTTTAAGAATCACGAAGGCTTATTCGAATGGCTTGTGATGTTGTTTGGTCTATCTAATACTCCCAGCATTTTCGTGCGTATCATGAACCAAACCCTCCGATCGTAAATTGCCCCTGTTTCGTTATCTATTTTGATGATATTCTTGTGTATAGCCGTCCCTTGATGAACACCTTGGCCATCTTCGTTTCCTGTCCCTGATCCTCTGGCAGGAACGTTTGTTTGTGGCCCCCCTAAGTGCACCTTCTTGGTTGATAATATTTTATTTATCGGCTATGTTATCTCTTTCCGTGGCATTACTATCGATGCCTCGAAGATTGAGGCGATCCGCTCATAGCCCGTCCCCACCACCTTTACAGCTGTTCAGAGCATTCATGGTCTTGCCCCCTTCTACCAGCGTTTCATTCGTGATTTCAGTTTCATTATGGCTCCTATAACGGATTGCATGCAAGGTAAGGTGTTTTGATGGACACCTGAGGCTGATTCGGTTTTTTCTTTGATCAAGGATAAATTGACCCATGCTCCACCTCTTGTCCTCCCTGATTTTGCGTGTCCTTTCAAACTTACTTGTGATGCTTCAAAAGTTGGCATTGGAGCGGTTTGAGCCAGTATGCGCACCCAATTGCCTTCTTTAGTGAGAAATTAATTGGCCCTCGATCCTACTACATCGCCTATGATGTGAAATTTTATGCCGTTGTCCGGGAAGTCCGTTATTGGCGTCACTATCTTTACCAGCAAGAGTTTTTTTATTCACCGACCATGGTGCTTTGAAGACCCCTAACACCTAGGATTCGGTGTCTGCCGGCCATGCCTCTTGGGCGGCATTTCTTCAACAATCCTATTTCATTCTCAAACACAAATAGGGGGCTTCTAACCGAGTGGCTGATGCGTTGAGCCGTTGTTATCTCATCTTGACTGATATGCGTACGGTTGTCCTGGGATTTGAGCTTTTACCCAAGTTGTATGTTTCGGACCCCTTCTTTATGTCCATTCTCCTTTGCGTCCACTAGGGTGAGTGCCTAGAATACCGACTCGTTGATGGTTTTCTTTTCTGTGGGGTGCAAATTTGTATTCCCTAATCGAGCCTTCGTCTAATGATCATTGGTGAGTTACATGGAACTAGACATGTTGGCCGAGATTGTACTGTCGCTCTAATTCACCGGTGCTTCTTTTGGTCTACTCTTCATCGGGATGTTTGATGCTTTGTTGAGTGGTGCCATATTTGTCAGGTATCTAAAGGTACCGCCTCGAATGCGGGCCTATATCGCCCTTTACCGGTCCCCTGTCAACCTTGGGCATTGATCAGCATGGACTTTGTGATGGGTTTTCCTCGCACTCAACGAGGCTTTAATGCTATTTTTTGTTGTCGTCGATCGATTTTCTAAGATGGTCCACTTTATTCCCTATAAGAAAACCACCGACGTCGTTCATGTTTCCCAGCTTTTCTTTCAGGAAGTCTATAGATTGTACGACCTTTCTCTCTCTATTGTATCGGATCAGGATGCTCCGCTCTTAAGCCACTTCTGGCGAAGTCTTTAGTGTGTGGCCAATACGCAGTTGGACTTCAACAACGCTTACCATCCTCAAACCGACGGTCAGACGAAGGTCGTTAACCGGTCCTTGGGAAACTTACATCGTTGCTTGGTGGGTGATAATATTCGTACTTGGGATGCCCAGGTGAGCCAAGTCGAGTTCGTTCATAAGTCGGCCTTGAATCGAAGCTCGAGCTTCTGCCCTTTTGAGGTTGTTTATGCAGTGGTACCTCGAGGCCGCTCGACCTTCTCACTCTTCCTCATAACTGTGCGCTTGATGTCTCTATCGAGGATCTCATCTAGTATCTTTAGGACATCCATACTCAGACCCGAACACGTCTTGCAACAACTAATGATAAGTACAAATCTCATGCTTATCAGTGCAAGCGCGCCGTGGAGTATGAAGTCAGCGATCTCGTGTGCGGTATATTGACGAATGATCATTTCCCGACGCACGAATACAATAAATTATCAGTGCGGAAGATTGTCCCTGTGGAGGTCATTGAGAAGATTAACCCAATGCGGATCGCTTGAAGTTACCTGGTCATCTTTGCACTTCTGACGTCTTTAACATCAAACACTTTGTTCCGTATGCCGGCGACAATCTAACAACAGATGAGACCAGTTCAGATTCGAGGGTGAATCGCTTTCCACTTGGGGAGGATGATGGAGATGAGACCGCGGCTGTAGCAGTTATGTAGAAGCAGGATCGTTAATTCAAACAATTATTTTATGGGTTTTATTTTTTTTCTTCATTTATTTAAGAATCTGGACCCATTTGCTGTTATGTGGGCTTTTGATTACTGACTATTATTTAAAGTTGGTTGTAATCGTTGTTAGGGGATTTTTGGCATTTTGGACATTAGATTTTAGGGTTTAACCCTCTTCATGGAGAAAGCACTGAGTATGCGTAGTATCAAGGTGTCTAACTCTGCATATTGATTTATCATCCGTGACGTTGTTTATATTGGAACATCCAAATAAACCCGGTTCGGTGACTTAGTTTGTTAGATAGAAACATCTAGAAGATAAGTTAGTTTTGAGATAGAAATATCTAGAAGACAAGTTAGTTGTGAGATTATGTTGTGTATATATACCCCCACTGTACTCATTAATCAGGAGAATGAAATCATTATTGCTCATCTAATATGGTATCACAACCTTGCCTAACAGTTTAGGGCAGTAACCGTCTTCTTCTCAAGTCTCCCATGGTTACTCTCACAGTCAATTTCACACCTCCTACCTTCACTTCTTTCTCCATGCGACTTGATCGGTCGAATTATTCCTACTGGCGCACACAGTTTTTGTCCATTGTTCGTTCCCATGGTTACAATGACATCCTCCTGGGCAAAATCTCTCCGCCGCTACGTTTTATTCCGCCAACCGCCACATCTGATTCGCCGACCGCCACATCTGATTTGTCGACCGCCGCATCTGATACTTCCGCTACACTGCTGTTGCTCCCACTCCCACTCTCAATCCACAATTTCAGATCTGGATACGCAGACATGCTTGGATATGTATGGCAGTGTTCTTCTGCTGGCGAACTATGGCGTGTTTTGGAAACTCTGAATCGCTCTCATTCCAAAGTTCGTGTTATGCGTCTGAAATCTCTTCTTCAGACGACTAGGAAGGGAGATTCATCAATTGATGAATATTTTCTAAAAATGTGCGGATTTGCAGATTCTCTTTTGGCTGCCGACCACAAAATTGAAGATGAAGATCTGATTCTTCACATATTAGCTGGTCTAGGACCAGAGTATGAAGCACTTGTGATTAATCTCACAATGAAGCCTGATTCTCTCTCATTATCTGAGGTTTATTACCTCTTACAGTCTCATGAGATGCGGATTCAACATAGAATTTCTTCTGAGTCTTCACATTCAGTTAACTATTTAATTATTGCTTATTATTTGTTGTGATTATGCTTGAAATTAATTGTTATTCACATAGCATGTCATATAGAATTGTATGAACACCGCTCTAGGTACTAGACTATCATGCATATTTTCTTTATTTATTTTATTTTCTAATTTAGAATTAGATTTGAGAATTAATAAAGTAATTAATATTTAATTATTTTGAGAGTCAGAATAATTTGAAAAATATTAATTGGATAAAACCCAAATTTGTTTTATAAAATATTAAGTGTGTGAGGGTTTATTTATAAATCCACGACCTCCTTTATTAGCCCATAAGTAAGAATGTATGTATGCCTCGTACTAATTCAATTGGTCTCCCTATAGGAGGGCTGCATTGTTTTCGGTTACTTGATTGGGCCCAATTATGGTAGTAAATTTTAAATTTCAATTAATTATGTTTATCCTATAGATTTCATAATTATTTGATAGTTTTAAAATTTATTAATATAAAGGTAATACACTTAAATCAAAATATTGTAAGGTTTTCCTATAGAATATCCGAGCAATATTATTGAGGATCAAATATATGTGATACTAAATCAATATAGCATAAGATGTAGGATATTTGATTTAGTGGGAGATCCCAACCTAGCTGTAAATCAACATTTACCAGTACTCCTATAGAGGGGTATGCCTTGATTTTGGAGTTTTAGGTAGTCACATAATACTGTAGTTTTTGGGTCTACTTATTAAAAGTTTTATTTCATGTTTAGAACATGCATTCATTCATTCTATGCAAGCTTATATATGGTGTTTTATTTCAGAAAAAATGTCTTCTAGCGCACTATCTGTGATATGGACTAAAAACCAACTAGTGGGAGAAAACTACATTGATTGGAAACATAATTTGATGATTGTTCTCACGGCTGAGAAGTTGAAATTTGTGCTAACTGAACCTTGTCCCAAAGTGACCATGGAGTCCAGTGATAAGGAACATGAGGCTCGTGACAAGTGGATTCATGCCAATGACATGACTCGTTGTTACATTTTGGGTTCTATCTCAAATGTGTTGCAACAGAGGCATGGAGACATGGAGACATCTGCTGAGATCATGGAGAGTCTTAAAGATATGTTCGCTCATCAAGGATGCCAAGCACGTCAGGCTGCTATTAGAGCCATTATGACTGAGCGTATGAAGCTCGGGACGCCCGTTAGAGATCATATGTTAAATTTGATCGGAATGTTTAATGTGGCTGAGGCTTTAGGAGCTGACATTGGTTCGGAAACTCAGGTAGACATGGCACTGGAGACTCTCCCTGAGATGTTCTCCCAGTTCAAGGTCAGCTATAACATGCTGAACATGTCTCTGAATGAACTAATGAAAGAGCTCCAAAACGCTGAAAGCATTCTTAAGGCTCAAAATGGTGATGCTTTTGCTGTTGCTTCTGTTGGACAACCCTCATCCAAACCGAAAGGTAAGGGTGGAAAAAGGAAGAAGTCCAATAAGAAGGGCCCACAGCAACAAGCAAAGAAGGCCAAAACGGATGGGAAATCTAAGGGGAAGTGCTTTGAATGCGGCGAGAAGGGCCATTGGAAAAGAAATTGCCCGACTTTCATAGCTAAGAAGCAAGCTAAGGGTGAGTTATCCTTCACTGAGTCTTGTTTAGTGGTCGATTCTATGGATACTTGGATAGTAGACTCTGGAGCCACTAACCATGTTTGCAATTCTTTGCAGGGGTTCCAAGTAACCAGACAACTTAATGAAGGGGAGCATACTCTAAGGGTTGGCACAGGAGCTGTGGTTTCTGCAAAAGCTGTTGGAGTTGTTTATCTTTATTTTTCAAATATGAAGTATTTTGTTTTAAGTGATTGTTATTATGTCCCGGATATTACTAGAATTTAATTTCTGTTGCTTTATTATTCAAACAAGGATATTGTGTTCATTTTTCATTAATGGCAGTCGATATTTCTTTTAATAAAGCAATTGTTTGTAAGGGGCATGTGGATAATGATTTGTATATCTTAAAACCAACCGACAGCTCATTGCATCACATAGCTAAGCGTATAAAACTGTCTCCTTCTAATGAAACTTACTTATGGCACTTAAGACTTGGTCACGTTAATCTTAATAGGATTCATAGACTAGTAAGGGATGGTCCTTTAAGTAACTTGAAGGTAGAATCCCTGCCTGTATGTGAATCTTGTTTAGAGGGTAAAATGACTAAGAGGTCTTTTAAATCTAAGGGATTTAGGGCCAAAGAAGTTTTAGAATTAGTACACTCTGATGTATGTGGACCAATAAACGTTCCAGCTAGAGGTGGATATGAGTATTTCATCACGTTCACAGATGATTACTCAAGATATGGTTATGTTTACCTAATGGTCCATAAATCTCGAGGCACTTGAGAAATTCAAGGAATTCAGATTGGAAGTGGAAAAACAATTAGGTAAGAACATAAAAACACTTCGATCAGATCGAGGTGGGGAGTATCTATCCAACAACTTTAGGACATACTTAACAGAGAATGGGATTTTATCCCAATTGAGTGCACCAAGAACCCCACAGCAAAATGGTGTCTCGGAAAGGAGAAACAGGACCTTGTTGGACATGGTCAGGTATATGCTAAGCTTCTCAACTCTCAAAACTTCTTTTTGGGGATATGCCCTACAAACAGCAATATACTTACTAAACTTGGTTCCTTCCAAGTCTGTACCTAAGACACCCTTGGAGTTGTGGAATGGGCGTAAGCCTAATCTAAGACACCTTCGGACATGGGGTTGTCCAGCACATGTGCTGAAGAGTAAGACGAAAAAGTTTGAATCAAGATCAGAATATTTTGTGTTTATAGGATATCCGAAAGGAACAAGAGGGTACTATTTCTATAGTCCTCAGGATAAGAAGGTTTTTGTAAGCACAAATGCAACTTTCTCAGAGGACAAGTATATAGAAGAACGCGAATCTAAGAACAAGGTTCTTTTGGAGGAGATAAAGGAAAATCTTCCTAGATCATCGGCTCTAGAGATCCGCACTGAACCTGTTCATGAATTCGCGACTCTACCATCCGGTGTTGAATCCAGTGGGAGATATATGGCGACTCCGCCAAGAATGTCTATGGGAGAATCAACATCTGAAATGGTAGAAAATCATGCCCCTAATGTTCAATCACCCCTAGGTGGTGAGATGGACATCGAGGAACATGAGGAAAGAGAACCGTCTCCAATTGTAAACGAACCTATAGCGACTAGACGTGCGAAGAGGGTCATTCGACCACCTTCCAGACTTGTTCTTTATGGAGAGTCTCTTGAGGCGGTCTCTGTTGAACAAGAGGAAGATCCTGCATCGTTTAGAGAGGCTATGGAAGATAAAGACGCTAATCATTGGAGAAGTGCTATGGATTCAGAAATGAATTCCATGTACACTAACTCTGTCTGGGATCTTGTAGACAAACCCGATGGGGTAAAACCTATTGAGTGCAAATGGGTCTACAAGAGAAAGAGAGGAATAGATGGAAAGGTAGAAACCTTTAAAGCAAGATTGGTTGCCAAGGGTTATACCCAAAGAGAAGGAATCGATTATGAAGAAACCTTCTCGCCGGTAGCTATGCTTAAGTCTATTCGGATTCTCATGTCCATTGCGGCACATTTCAATTATGAGGTGTGGCAAATGGATGTCAAGACTGCTTTTCTTAATGGAAATCTTGACGAGAGCATCTATATGATGCAACCAGATGGTTTTATCCAAAAGGATCAAGAGCATAAAGTATGCAAGTTGAAAGGTCCATTTATGGACTGAAGCAAGCGTCTAGATCTTGGAATATCAGATTCAATCAAGCTGTGAAAACTTATGGTTTTGATCAGAATCTTGATGAATCTTGTGTCTATAAAAAGAAAGAAGACAAAAGAGTAGTTTTTCTCGTGTTGTATGTGGATGACATCCTTTTGATTGGAAATCATGTGGGAATGTTAAACTTGGCAAAACACTAGTTGACACAACAGTTTGATATGAAGGACTTGGGTGAAGCAAACTATGTTTTGGGAATCCAGATCTTACGAGATAGGAAAAACAGAAGGATTACTTTGTCCCAAGCTTCATACATCGACAAGATATTGGTAAGATTTGCTATGCAAGATTCCAAGAAAGGCCAAACGCCTTTCAAACATGGAATTCACTTATCACGGGAGCAATCACCTATGACTCCTAAAGAAGTGGAATACATGAAACGGGTTCCTTACGCTTCAGCAGTAGGTAGTCTCATGTATGCTATGCTATGTACTCGACCAGATATCTGTCATGCTGTTGGGATAGTTAGTAGATATCAGTCGGACCCAGGGCCCGAACACTGGATTGATGTTAAACATATTCTCAAGTATCTTCGAAGAACTAAAGATCATATGTTGGTTTATTCAGCATCAGACTTGGTGCCTGTGGGATATACTGATTCTGATTTTCAAGCTGATAGAGACTCTCGAAAGTCTACGTCAGGGTCAGTATTCACACTTGGTGGCGGTGCTGTTGTTTGGAGGAGCATAAAATAGTCTTGTATTGCTGATTCCACTATGGAAGCTGAGTACGTGGCAGCTTGTGAAGCAGCCAAAGAAGCTGTTTGGCTTAAGAATTTTTTGCAGAGCCCAGAGGTGGTTCCTTCCGTGTCACAAAGTATTCCTTTATTTTGTGACAATAGTGGAGCTGTGGCGAATGCAAAAGAACCTAGAAACCATCAACGCGGGAAACACATTGAGCAGAAGTATCACCTCATAAGGGATATTGTTCAGAGAGGAGATGTGACGGTGTGTAAGATTGCTTCTGCAGAAAATCTTGCTGACCCCTTCACAAAGGGTTTACCGGCTGGTGTATTTGAGGGTCATATTAGAAATATGGGTATACTAGACATGTCTCATTTACTCTAGGGCAAGTGGGAGAAAATATTTTGATAGTATGAGTGCCCTTATTACTCTCAAAGGGGAGGCAGAGGCAATTTTAGAGGAGGTCGCTCTGGCAGAGGTGCTAAAACTCAGTGTCAGTTACGCGGAAAAGCCAATCATGTGGTAGCTAAATGTTTCAAACGTTTCGGCATATCCTTTCATGGTCTAGACGAGCCTCTTCCTGGAGGAGTTCCTGAATACAATCCAAGGCCACAAGCTCACACTGCCTCTACCTCTAATCCTCAAGCTGCTTCCTCTTCTTCAGCAGCAGACAACACCTGGTACATGGACAGCGGTGCGACCGATCACGTTACATCTCAGCTCCAAGGTCTGGACATCCAATATGACTATTGTGGTAAGCAAAAAAGTGACCGTAGGTAATGGTTCAACACTTCCTATTTCACATATTGGTCATACATATATTCCCTCTTATTCTTCTCAGCCTCTACTTCTTAAACATATTCTTTGTGTCCCGGACATTACAAAAAATCCTGTGAGCATTTCTAAATTCACTAAAGATAACTCGGTGTATATTGAATTTCATGAATCTTTATGTCTTGTGAAGGACAAGATCAGCCATAAAGTCCTGCTGAAAGGCTCTCCCAAAGATGGATTATATCTCCTTGACTTGAACAACTTCAAAAACAAGCTCTCTTCCATTCCAGTCTGTCAGATACCACTCCTAGTGCTCCAGATTTTTGTATTTCTGGTTCTAATAAAGTTTCTCAATGTCTAGCTTTGGCAATAGATACCGATGTCAATGTATGGCAAAAAGATTAGGCCATCCTTGTAACACCACTCTCTTTACTGTCCTCAAAAGCCTGAACAAAAGTACTAGTCTATCGAAGTTGTCTTTCTGTGAGTCCTGTAAACTAGGGAAGAAGCATTCCCTACATTTTCCTTCTGTTGGTACTAAAACCACTGCTCCTTTGCAGTTGATACATAGTGATGTATGGGGCCCCTCTTATGTACCTTCAACTGATGGGTTCAGATACTATGTGCTCTTTCTTGATGATTACACTACATATGTTTGGTTATATCCTCTTCATCTCAAATCTGAAGTCCTCAATGCTTTTACACACTTTAATACTCTTGTGGAAAGACAATTTCAGTGCAAAATCAAGCCTTTCAGTCTGATTGGGGTGGGGAATTTAGAGCCTTGAAAACCACTCTTTATCATCTTGGTATAAATTTCAGAATTTCCTGCCCGCACACACATTAACAAAACGGGAGAGCTGAGAGAAAACCACTAAACACCTTTTTACCTCAATCCCTCTTGCCGTCTAGATATTGGTGGGATGCCTTTTCATCAGCAGCTTACGTTTTAAATTTGCTTCTCGCTCCTACTCTTAATAATGTCTCTCCATATCAGAAATTGTTCAGTAGAGCTCCAGATTTTTTGTTTCTGAAAATTTTCAGATGTGCTTACTTCCCATTCCTAAGGCCATATAATACTTCAAAGTTACAATTGAGGAGTGAAAAATGTGTGTTTCTTGGATATAGTACCTCTCATAAAGGGTACAAGTGCCTATGTAAAATTGGCAAGGTGTTCATTGCTAGAACCGTCAGTTTCAACGAGCTAGAATTTCCCTATCCTACACTTTTTTCACCTACAGCTCCATCCTCAGTTGTTACTACATCTATCCCCTCTCCCTATCTACCACAAATAGTCTTTCCACCAACCCCTACATCAACCCAACCGAATGACATACCACCAGCTCCACCTGCAGCACCACCAGCCCTACCTAACCTAGCTTCGTCACGGAACTCATCACCCGCTCCGTCTCGCTCTGACTCATCCCCAACCTCAACTCATTATGTTGTTCCTATTAGTACATCACATGCAAACCCGGTCAAAGAGTGGCATCTTTAAACCTAAACTTTTTGCCACTTCTGTTTCCAATTCCATGTTCGTTGAACCTTCCTCGGTCACCGAAGCTTTAACACATAGTCATTGGAAGAAAGCCATGGAGGATGAATATGTATCGTTGATCCGAAACAAGACTTGAGAGTTGGTCCCATATTCTCCAGATATGAACATTGTAAGTCAAAATTGGGTGTTCAAGGTGAAATTTAAGGCTGACGGGAGCTTGGATAAACACAAGGCACGATTAGTTGCAAACGGTTTCCAACAAACAACAGGTGTTGACTTTTTCGAGACATATTTTAAGTAGAAAAATGTGCATTATTTATATTGATAGGAATGTGATTTTATTGCATTTTATTTACTATGCACTGTTATTTTTCTTCTTATCTGCACACTTAAGTCAAATACTCCAAAGTTGTGTTTATTGTGAAATTGCAGTGAATTCAGAGTAATTTTGATTAAACTGGGCCGGAATTGGCCCAGTTGAATGAGGAGCCGCATGGAAAGAAAGGTTTTGGCCCATGAAGAGAAGAAAGCTGCGAAATTGGGCCTGAGAGTGGGGGAAAAGGTCCAACATGCCTTTATTATTTGCTATTAAATAGAATTGGGGCATTGGGCTTCATTAGTTAAAAAGGGCGGTGGCCCATGTTTCCAATTAATTCAAGCGTTGATGCATATGGGCTGATAAGCCCAACTGAAGGCTTATAAAAGCTGGAGGGCAGCGTATGGAAGAGGGGTCCAATACGGGAATTAAGGCGTGGAGCAGAAGGCGACACGAGTTTCGATCGTCGGCAATTTCGTTTGATTTCTATTTTTCGTTTATTTTAATTATGACTTTATCCTATCAGATTTTAGACAATAGTTTAGTTATGAGTAGCTAATTTATTTTATAATAGCTTGAAGGGATGTTGAACCCTATTCGTTTTTATGGTTAATTGATACGTAGTTGAATTCTGATTTATTATTTCGCAACTTGTTTGTGTTACTTGTTCTTATGACCCATGATTTATTGATTGCTTGATTTGATAGGGCCCGTCGAATTAGGTTATTAATTTATCACTGCTAGGTTATAAAATTTTAATCCGTAATTGTTATAATTTTATAATCGCGAGTAGCAATAACAATTAATTCGTTAGGGGTAACACGAATCTAGGCTATCCGGATCGAGCGTATGTATTTGGAGTCTAGTCTGACCTATTATCCTAATTATTAATGCGTTTAATGAATTAAACCTAGAGAGCGTGTTCTAGGCTGTTCAATTAAATAGGGTTAGCTAATGATCGTATCTTAGTTAACTAATCTTAAGTGATAATTCGGGCCGACAGAGCTTGTTGTCGGTCTAGGGTTAGAAGGTTGAGGGATAAATAATCAGGTTTAATTAGTTAATTAATTTGTAGACGAATAGGGGGATACTGAACTGAGAACTAGTATTACTTTTGATATTGGTTTAAGTCGATTATTATTTGTTTAATTGAGTCTTTGAGATAGTTAGTTATTTAATTGTTTATTTGATTAGCTTAGTGATTAGAATAATACAATAAAAACCCCCTTTATTTACTTTTATCGTTTAGCTATTAATATTAGAAGCATAATTAATTCATCCGCTCCTTGTGGGATTCGACCCTTACTTATCGCTGCTACTAGTTAGTACAGGTAGAGAAGGTAGTTAATTTGACGTGCCTCGACAGCGCGGTCAACATACTCTCCAGGTGTCAAGCCTGTTACAATAAGGCTTGTATTTGCTCTTGCGGTTACTAGGAGGTGGAAAATACATCAAGTAGATGTAAATAATGCGTTCCTCAATGGCGACTTGTCGAAGCCGGTTTTCATGACTCAACCGGAGGGGTTTGTGGATTCTTCCAAACCTGATTATGTATGTAAGCTCGCCAAGACTTTGTACGGGTTGAAACAGGCGCCAAAAGCAAGGTTTGATAAACTAAAAAATTTCTTGTTACAATAGGGGTTCTAAGAAACTGTTTCAGATTTCTGCTTGTTCTATTAGAAACAAGTTAGCAATCTTTTACTTGTTCTTGTTTATGTGGACGATATCCTTGTTACTGGGGATTGTGAACAACAAATTCAGAAACTCATCAAGGATTTGGATCATTCTTTTTATCTCAAAAACCTCGGCCAGGTTAGCTATTTTCTGGGAATTCAAGCACATTTTACAGCAGAAGGGATTCTCTTAAACCAACAAAAATACATTACTGATCTTTTGCAAAAGACTTCTATGCAAGATTGTAACCCGTGTCCAACACCGTGTTCCTTTGGTCACAAACTCCATCTTGCAGATAGTATGTTGTTTGAGGATCCTGCCCTGTACAGGAGCACGATTGGTGCTCTTCAGTATTTGGCCATGACCAGGCCCGATGTGGCTTTCGCAGTCAATAAATTGAGTCAATTCCTCCAGCAACCTACAATTAACCATTGGCGAGCCTGTAAACGAGTTTTACGGTATCTCAAGGGAACTTCTTCACTTGGCATTCTCTTTACTCCATCGTCCAGAATGGAGTTACATGCCTTTTGTGACGCAGACTGGGCATCATGCCCTGATGATCGATGATCCACTGGGGGGTTCTGTGTTTTCTTTGGCAATTCTCCAATCAGTTGGAGTTCGATAAAGCAGCAAGTCGTCGCCCGGAGCAGCACTGAATCTGAATACCGCAGAATGGCCACAGCCACCACTGAACTCGTCTGGTTACAATCCTTATTTTCTGAGCTCGAGTACAACTTGAAACTCCGTCTCTACTGTGGTGCGATAATGGAGGAGCTGTTGCTTTGGCTTCGAATCCCGTATATCACGCACGCACCAAGCAAATTGAGATCGATGTCCATTACATCAGGGATAAGATTAAATCCAAAGAAATTGATGTTCGGTTTGTTTCGTCTCAAGATCAGGTCGCTGATACTCTAACAAAGCCTCTCCCAGAAGTTCGCTTTTGTGCTCTTTCGCAGAAGTTTCCTTTATTTTTCCCAGGTCCAGAGCAAACGGGGTGTATTGGAACATCCAAATAAACCCGGTTCAATGACTTAGTTTGTTAGATAGAAACATCTAGAAGATAAGTTAGTTGTGAGATAGAAACATCTAGAAGACAAGTTAGTTGTGAGATTATGTTGTGTATATATACCCCCACTGTACTCATTAATCAGGAGAATGAAATCATTATTGCTCATCTAATAGTTTACGTTTGCGCTGCATCAAATTGGTTGTCTTTCATGTAAGTGGATGAATGTAAGAACATTAGCGGGAGGAGAATGAGGAACACACAAAAATAATAGGTTATTATGACATGTCATAAAAGTAAGAATTACTTTCGTGAAAAATAACACAGTGCACTTAACATATTTTGTTGTGTCTTTGATTATTCTATCAATTAAAAAGGATAATTTAATAATTTGACTCAAGTTTATTTATCACGTAAAAAGATACCATGTACTTAGAAATATTTGTGGTAGTATTAGTGGCGGCCAGTTGTTCGGATTGGATCTTCTACCACATAATGCTACTACATCTTCTACTACTTCAATGGATTTCGCCATGTGGACTCTCCTTGCCACATTACCGTATGTTAAGTTAACATATTGACTGCTGTAAAAATAGGAAGGTGGAACTCTCCATATTTTTCTCGACCTAATAACAGATTATTAAGGAAATTGGGGAAAAAAACTGTGAAATCTTATACGCGCAATTTTCCATTGGGACTCCGAAGGGAAGAAATGCGACGAGATTGTGTATAAATAACAGCAGCAGTTGATGGGCTTTTCTGCAAAACCAGTTGATAGCCGTGGGACATATTATCCATGCCCTGACAAACAATTGCCAAAATAGTGCACCTCCTCTTCTTGCGCAACTATATAAACTCAAGAATATGTCCATAAAATAACTGTCCCTTAGCCCAACACTCTAATTCTCCGGAGAGTCGCTTATGTGTTCTTTGATCCATTGGTGAGCCAATTGGGCCTGGCCTTCTTCGTTTGGGTTGTCGGCCAGCCTGTGGACATTTATAGGGTTCTCATTTTATTTTATGAGGTCAATAGATACAAATAAAATAAATAACCCGCATAAAATATTAAATCTAAGTATAGAAAATCTATTTATAGTATATTTCAGTCAGCATTCTTTCTCAATTAGTTAATAGATTTCCTACTTCCTTTATTTACTTAAAATGTAATTTGGAAAATTAATTAATAATTAATGATGTTGCATTCTGAAAAGCAGAAAGGTCATTTTTAATTTTTTTTTTTTAAATTCAATTACCACGTTAATGTGGTTAAAAAATAATTAAAAAAAAAAAAGAAAAAAGACGAACTGCACACCTACGTTAATGCCTAATTGAAAATGCTTAGTTAGAGGCCCAAACTAATTAAAAAAAGCCCATATTCCTACTAAGGATTCTGGCCCATTAACACCTCATAACATATTTTCGATTGCATAAATGACAATTAGGGTGAGCAAAATTCAGTTCGGTAATCGAATTGAAATTATTTAGTGAAATCGAAAATTAAACCGAATTAAAAAAGTTAAATAAAAAATTGAATCGATATTTCAAAAACCGAACTCCAACTAAACAGAATTTATTCGGTTCGATATGATGCAAAATAATTCTCTCAAGATTTTCTTCAACATTCATTACTTAAAGAAAAACTTATATAAATATTCAATCTACATAAATCCATCAATCATAATATTTAAATTTCACACTTCCATGACAAATGCTCAAGATAAAATTAAACTATATCCCTTTCAAGTCTATATATATATACATATATATATGAAAATAAAAGAAAAATGAAATTTCACACACACACACATATATATATATAATATTAAAAAATAAAACATTACAATTTCGAATCGGTTTCGGTTATTTTGGTTAAGAAAAACGCTAAACCGATCCGAATCGAATTATCCGAAATTCCTAAAAACTAAAACCGGAAACCAAATCAGTTTTTTAAAAACCGATCCAAATAGATAATTTCGGTTCGAATCGAATGGTTAATTCGGTTTAAACCGAATTTTGCTCACCCCTAATGACAATACAACTCCCTTCGTCTCAAAATAAAAATCTTATTTTACGAAAATACTATTTTTTTTTTAATTGATTAAATGAAGATACAATTTTAAAACCCGTATGCAACGTTTTCGATTTGTTGATTTTAGTAACTTAATTGAATGTAACTTATTCTTGAAATAAAATACTTCATATTTAATGGGAACTAAAAATATCTTAATTGATAGAGCATCTTATAATCCATGCTAGTAGTTAGGGATCGATTGAACACGATTAGAAAATATACTAAAAAAATATACTTTCTCCGTCTTGGCCTAATTTTTCTAATTTGATCGAATACGGAGGTTAAGAAAAAATAAATTTTGTGGAATCTTTGACTTTTTTAAAGGTGAAAATTGAGGGTGAAAATTGTGAGAGAAATTTTTCATTTATGGACTGAAAAATTAAGTTGAGATAAACCGAAAAAAATAAAAAAGTTAAAGCGAGACGGAGGTAGTACTTCAAATTTCAGTGACTAATTATAAAAGAGAGGTTAAGTTTTGAACCATTTTCTATTTAGGATGAAAATTATATTTGAATTGTGAGAATTTTGTGGATTCAAATGAGGTCGCGGAGTCTTGGTCGAGGAGGCGAAAGTGGTGGCGGTTGGAGAGGTGCTTGCGGTGGAGGGTTTCAGCGGCGGCCGAATCATTTTCTTCCATTTTGCCAACGGCGATAGTGCTCTATTTGTTTCAACTGTGAAGATTGTTGAATGTTGAGGTCTCAGTAGCCCCTTGCCGCCAAGCTCCATTTATTTTTTATGTATGTGAGTTTGGTCCCATCTGGTTTGCAAAGTTGTACCCAAGTTCTGAATTCAAATTGACAGCCATAAGAAAACATAGGATGAATAACGGAAAATGATAGACATTGCGACAAGTTACTATAGCAGACAAAAGATAGTAAGCTACAAATTTAATTGCATTGCATTGCATACTAGTTATAAGTAAAGACACAGAAACACGTATGGATGTGATTGTTGTAACTTGTTTCTGAGTTCAAATGTTTCTACAAACTCTGACCAATTATTCACCAAACTTAATCCTAATCCTTTTAGCCTCACCCACCACAAAACCAACCAAAACACAAAATTAGACACTAACATATACTCCCTCCGTCCCGGCTTATCTTGCACAGGGGGGATCGGCACAGATATTAAGAAAAGTTGTTTTTTGGTTGTTTGTTGACTTTTCAAAGGTGATTTGAAGGTGGAGATTGAAAGTGAAGATTTTGAGGGTGGAGATTATGTTATAACTTTCCTTTTTTAGGCTGTGCAAGATAAGGTGGGACGGCCGTTTAAGGAAAGTGTGCAAGATAAGGTGGGACGGAGGGAGTACAAAACATCTCAAAATAATCCTCGTTATATTGTCCAGGGGATATTTGGAGGGCCCAATTACCACCGTCACTAGAAGCCAGAGTCGGCTTGTTCTTTCGGCACCAGGGATTCGAACCACATGATTAAGGATCAACCATGCTTTTATACCACTTGTGAGGACCTGACGGGCTCCAATCTCCACAGTTGATATAATATTGTCCACTTTGGGTCGGACTCGCACGGATCTTGGATTTTACCCAAAATGCCTCATACCAATGGTGAAGCATGCCCAGTCTAATATGTCCATAATCTTTCCCGAATTTAAGCAATGTGGGACGTTGGTTGACACTCCAAAACTCTATCAATTTTTTTAAATTATATACTACTTCTGTCCCAGTACAATTTGCTTACTTGTCTTATCGGTCCGTTTCAGTTAAATATATATATATGTATGTACGCCCTATTTACTAAGCTTGATTTCATAATCTAAATATATATATATATATATATATATATATATATATATATATATATATATATATATAACTTCTTAGATTATTCAGTGCCAGAAAAAAAGAATATGAAAGATTTAATTGATCAAGCAAACACAATCCAAAATCAAATAAAAATTAAAAATAATCATAAAATAGGAAAAAAGAGGTTAAATAATCTTAATTTAGCAAAACACGTTATAATAATGTTAAAAGATTCATAAAAACGACATACTATGATATAATGTATTATTCTTACAAAATTTATATATATAAAGTTTGATATATTTTAATTATTGTTTACTTCTCAATATAGATAGACTCTAGCATCATTAATATATTAGAAATAAAGCTATACGATTACTGAAAAACTGTATAATAATGAAGATATAAATTTTCACTGAACAAAAAATACAAAGTCATTCGTCTTATTACATCATCAACTGACATCCATAAGTTCAGAATTTGTTAGATACATACATGAATATTATGCCTAACATATTTTCTCTATAATTTCTTAATTGATAATTCTGATCTGAACATACATTTGCAAATAAAATCATTTGTATATTTTAATGTGAGGAAAAACTTCCAACAACTTGATCATAATCCTATATCCAGCTTCTGTTATGAAACTTTTTATTTATTTATTATTTTTATTATTAGGAAGTATAAATTCTTTAAGTATAATTTACTTATTGATTTACGATTGCTTATTTCAATTTCATTTAATTATTTCTTCAATTCTAGATTTAAGTTTGAAAATTATGAGTGATTTAAAATGAAAATCTTACTATAGTATATTTATAGGATAAATAATGTCTTTTTTCGAGGGTTGACTATATACATAGTGTCTCATAAACTTCAATCGAGATACATGCTACAATCTATATGTTAATATAGTATATTTTTTTTTCAACATTTCCATTATTTTTATGAATTTACTTCCATGTTTAGTTTTAGTGATAGACTCCCAATTTTTCACACATTGCACATTAATTTAAAAATATTATATATATATGTACTTAAACCATTCTCATTTTGTTTCTTCCATTTTATTTTTTATTTGGACTATGCCACACTTTATTCCAGTGTAGTTATTATTTATTTTTATCTAATATATGCTTGTAAGCTAATATATTAATATTCACATTTTACTATCTTTATTTTTCTGCATGTTTTAATTTAATCATCTGATACTGATTCACATAGTACAACTTAGTTTATTATTTCTTTATAGTTCTTATTTGTTTCTTTATTGTACCTTATAATTTTTATATAACGTAATAAATACATTTCACCAGTTATTATATATGCTTAAAATATATTTATGATATTTCTATCGATTTAATGATTTTCTTGAATGTTAGATTTTAAATATTTAAAATAATTAGGTGTAATTATTCATGTTCACTAATTTTCACGTTTGCCCTTATTATTATTACAATAAAACTTTAATATAAAAGAAATTTCATCTTAGAAAATTCTTAAATATAGAAGATTAAGAAAACTATTAAAGTCTATGCAACATTCTTGACTTTCACAAATATGTGAGTGTAAATTTTGGCTCCCTCACGCTGCAACGAAACATTTTTTAGGGCGACCCTGTATTCTCTATTTGTGCTGAAGTTTTTTCTTGCATTTCACAATATTTACAGATTTATCAGCGAATCCATGGGATTAAAATCTCTCAAACTGCACCTGTTATCTCTCGTCTTTTTTTTTTTTGCAGATGACACACTTCTATTTGGTGATGTAACTATAGAGGGCCCGACATCTTAAGTTCGCTGTCAATCTCTACAAGTATGTTTCAGGGCAAATGTATTAAGTTTGATAAATCAGGGATTCTTTTTAGGCCTAATACACAAACTCAGATTTCTCATTTAATCTTCCAATTGTTTGGAGTTACTGAAGTGGCTTCGCATGGTAAATATCTCGGACTCCTTTATATTGTTGGACGGAATAAACAAAAGATTTTTGCAGGCATTAAAGAATGTGTTAGTAAGCGCATCAATAGTTGGCAAGAAAAGCAATTAAGCAAAGCGGATAAAGAAGTGCACTTTAAATCTATTATATAAGCAATATCTACGTACACAATGTCTTGCTTCCAGTTGCCGGACCATGTTCTTATTAATCAGAAGAATTTGATAAAATCTTATTGGTGGGGGTAGGGAGGATAGTTCATCCCCGAGGAAAATTCAGTGGAAATCTTTGGACGTCCTAAAGCAACGAAAATCTCAAGGTGGCCTAGGCTTTTGAAATTTGAAAGCATTTAACCTTGCCATGTTATCTAAGCAAGCATAGGACCCTTTAGTTTCTCCATCCAGCCTCTTTCCCAGAATTATGCAGTCCAAGTACTACCCTTCCACGTATGTGTTACATGCTACTCTTGATTCTCATCCCAGGTTTACATGGTACCGTATTATGACTGGTCATTGTGTTATTCTTCTTGGTTGTCGAAGGCTCATGTGCAATGGCCAAACAACAACCCACTTCCATGACAGATGGGTTCCTTTGCCTCCCAATTTTTCCATCAGATCAGCTACATCAGACCTCCCGCAAGACGCCTGAGTCAACTCCATTTGATTCAGATCTTGGACTCTGCAATGGGCTGTTAATTCGGGCAAATTTTGACCTATTGAATGCTGATGTCATTCTTGCTATTCCTCTGAAAAATCTCAATTCTTCGGACCAGTGGATGTGACATTATTTCCATTATAGTACCTTTTCGGTCTGATCGCATATTATTTTATTATGGGTTCTTCCGAAAATTTTATTGGCACCTACTCCTTCCCCGGTTAGTAGCTATGGCCCGAACCTCAGTTGGAGGAGAATTTGGAAGCTTAAATTATCAACCCGTCCAATGACTTAGCTCGCTGTCATTTTCATCATGAACCCTGTTGTTCTTTATGTTTACCACCTGATCACTCTTTAGTGTATCTCTTCTTCATGGCCCCTTGTCTTCATCGATTCAGTAAGGAGTTGGAATTTATGAAACTATCTTCCGATTCTGACATCATATACGCGACTTGTAGCTGAAATTTTACTTCTCGAAGACTTAAATATAGCATAATGTTTTGTTTTCCTTGCACACTTAATCTGGTTACAATAAAATAAATTTATCTTCTCTGATGTCCGTACATACTCACAAGTATTGCTTGCAACAACCCAAATCTTTGCAAGATTTTCGGAATGCTAATTACTTCCCTGAAACGTCACAACCCCGCCCTTTTATCCATTGCTTGTTCTTCCCGGGAAGGCCATTGTTCATATATTTTTTTTATGGGCGTACATCATCTGCTCATAATTCAATGAAAGATGTTATGAGCCTTGTATTTTTTTTCAAAAAAAATTGGCATATTGTTGGCAAAGATGTTATTAATTTTATTTTGCACATGCGTACTGATAATTCTTTGAGTCGTTCTGTTAGTAACACTCACATTGTACTTATTTCAAAAATTAGAAAACAAAAGCTTATTACCCAATTCTGCCCGATTAGTTTGTGGAATGTCATTTATAAGTTAGCTTCTAAAGTGCTCTCTAAATGGTTACAATCCTGCATCCCTTTTATAATCTTTAAATCTCAATCAGCCTTCATCCCAGGTCGGTTAACTACGGATAATATTCTTATCGCTTATGAATTACACCATTGTATGAAGCTTAGGAAATCCGAGAAAGAGGGACTCATGTCTATTAAGTTGGATATGAGTAAAGCCTTTCACTGAGTTGAGTGATCTGTCGTCTATCGTATGCTTCTTGCTTGAGGCTTTCCTAAGAGTTTTTATGACATTATTTTGTCTTGCTTGTCATTTGTGCAATTTATCTTTCTTCATTAAGGTATTAGTTTTGGCGCACTCACGCTGCATCGGGGAAATCCTCCCCCCTATTTGTGCTAAAGTTTTTTCTTGCATTTTACTAAGTTCTCTATCAATCTCTACAAGAGTGTTTCAGGGCAATGTATTAATTTTTAGAAATCAGAGAGTCTTTTTAGGCCTAATACACAAGCTCATATTCGTCACTCAATCTGCCAATTGTTTGAAATTTCTGAAGTGGCTTCACATGGTAGATATCTCGGCTCCTTTCTATTGTTGGCCGGAATAAATAATAGAGTTTTGCAGGCATTAAAGAACATATTAGTAAGTGCATTGATGGTGGGTAGAGAAATAATTAAGAAAAATGGGTAAAGAAGTGCACATTATATCTATTATATAAGCAATATCCACGTACATGATGTATTGTTTCCAGTTGTCGAACCATGTTCTTAGTAATCTGGAGAATTTGGCAAATTTTATTAATGGGAGGGGGGGATAACTCGTCCACGAGGAAAATTCGGTGGAAGTCTTGGGACGTCCTCAAGTAACGAAAATCTCAAGATGGCCTAAGCTTTTGGCTTAGGCTTTCACAGCATACAACATTGCTTGCGGCAAGGAGGTAGCAACCAGTAAGCAAGAAGCAGTCATGTCAGCAGTAATTAAGTCAAGTCACTCAGATGTTCGAAGATTAAAAAATATAGCCAATAGAGAGAAGATGCAAATCTTGTAATGGCTATCTAAGCATGTGGGGATACGTAACCTGACAAAAAAAAAAAAAGAAAAAAAAAAAACACTGCATCACTGACAATGAGCAACAATCACTCAGAACTACTCCGGACAAACGACTCTTTGCCTACAAGGAGCATTAAATGTTAACAGGATTATTTTCTTACCCTTCAACAAGATCTCTCAAAAGTTATAAATAAGAGGAGATGGAGGACGAGTAAAGGCTACCGAACAATTCAACTAATTGATTAAGCAACTGCAATTACTTTGCAATAACTCACACAAGCTTTTAAATTCGAAGCTTCAAATGTGTACATCACTATGATATTCTACAAGTGGTTATGCGTAGTAAATAAGAGCAAAATAATTTGGAAGCAGCAATGCATCTAACGATAAAGATTCAAGCTACAAGAAGATTCTCAAGCCAAGAAAACTAGTTCTCTAGCTTTGTCCTGGTCCTAATTCTCCTATCAAGGAAGCTTGCTCATATCTCAACTGATTTCCAAGTTTAGAGGCAGCAACATAAGTTGAAGAAAAAACTTTCATTGGCCAACTCTCTTGAGTGGTTTTTTAATGAGGAGTCTTCGTTTGAATTAGGATTTCAAAGTAGCTAGGTATTTTGAGGAACATATGTTTAGTAGAGGAGTAGCCTGCCGAGGATAATAAAAAAAAACTATTGTAAGGAGTTAAGTTGAACTTATACTTTGCCGTTGCTAAGTTGTATTGTGTGGACTGCTTAGTGAATCTTCCCTCTGTGAGGGAAGAGTGGAGGTAGAAGGATTACCCTCACCTTCAAACCACAATAAATTATGTGTCTATTTTCCTACGACTTATTATATCGTTGTTGGGCATACTACTTACTTACTGCATTGCTTTTTAAGAAAACGGATTTGCGTATTTCGCTTCATATAAAACTCTACCTGAGCATTGCTTACTATAGCAAGCTTAAGATCACTCTGCTGAGTTCTTACTGACTTGCCATTAGTGGAGTTTGCATACAATAATAGTCACCAAGCGCAATTGGAATGACACCTTATACGGTAGAGGTTTAGATCTCCACTTTACTAGGATGAGGTTGGAGAAAGGATGGTGTTGGGACTTGGTCTAATTGAAAGGACGTTAGTGTGGTTGAAATGTGCAAGAAAGAATTAAGGTTGCTCAAGATAGACAAAAGTCATATTCTGATAAGCGTAGGAAAGATATTCAGTTTGAAAAATGGGATAATTTATTCTTCAAGGTTGCATTGAAATGGCAATCTGTGACCAAGGTTTGTGGGGCCATTTGAAATACTTGATTGAGTTGGGGACCTAGTTTATCGTCTGACTTTGCCACCGGAATTGTCTTCAATCCATAACATTTTTCCTGTCTCGATGCTCTGAAAATACGTCTATGATCCAAGTCACATAATCATTTACTTGACAATAAAGGTAAAAAAGGACTTGTCTTATGAAGAGACACCAGAACCAATTCTAGAGCAAAAAGTTCATAAATTGAGAAATAGAGAGGTATCTTTAATAAAAATCTAATGGAGTCGTCATGGGAGGGATGAGGCAACAAGGGAGCAAGAGGAAGAAATACATACCAAATACCCCACATTTCTTATTGATAATTATTGAAAGTAATAAATTCGAGGACGAATATTTTTTAGGAGGGTACGATGTAACAAATTTAAATGTTAGTATAATATATATTATATATAAACATATGTATCTTCTAATTTGTTTATTTAGCTTCGAGCATCAGCTATGGGAAAGCTTAGGATCAAGAAACTTGTTTAGAAGTTAGTCTAGGTTAAGATCGAATTCAACATAATTTCAGGGGGAAATAATTAAGGATTATTTGCCTCAAGATTAACTAATACCCAATAATTCAATTTAATTGAGAGTTTTCAGCCTAAAAACTAGTTTATATCCATGATTTCCTCCCCAATTCTACCTATATAAAGCTTGTTGAAACTCACAAATTAGCACACTGCTTTTCTACACCACTTTTCTCTCATTTTTCAACAAGGTACTCCCTATTATTCACTATCTTCTTGAGTTCATGATAATATTAGTGGAGGTTTTCCAAGTCCAAATGTGTTTTTCACTTCCATTTTATACTTACTACTTATCTATTCGAGCCAAAATTAAATTTGGCACCGTAACTTCCCACTCGTATAATTTTGTTCCCAAAAAAAGTAATAAATTCAATTTAATCCGCTATCTTTAGAATTTATCGGCATTTAGCTCTTTTTAATCATCGGTGGCGTCTTTGGCTGAAAATTGCATATGCCATTCACGTGCCTATTTTTCCAACTGATTTTCAAATACGTGGTACCAAAGAATGACCGACACGTGTGATTTTTCGGCCAAATTGGTCATCGACGGCGAAAAAGGACTAAATATAGACAAATTCTAAAGATACGTGACTAAATTAATGTTTTTCTTTTTAGGACCAAAATTATACGAGTGAAAAGTTATGGAGATTAAGAGTAATTTTGCCCTATCTTCAGCCATTCATTCATCTAAATCCAATTCAAGCTTATTTCTTGAAATGGTTAACATAAGAATTTAATTCCTAATTCCACCATAGACTTATAGATCTGATTAAATAAATTAATTACATCAAATTCCCTTATTTTAAAACACACACACACACACACATATATATATACACACACATACATATATAATTTGTAGTCGATTTATATATCTAGTTCGGTTCACTAGGGAGTTCTAAGACAAGGCTTATAACTTATTGATAGGAGACAAGGCCTACGGGAACTAGAGTCATCCAACATATAACACCACGTCAATTAAGTCAATTACTATTTTAAGGTGGAGATTTCTATCTACTTGTCAATCATTAAATGCTATTTGTTGAATTTTTAATTTCTATGTGCTATGATCTATGAGACTATCATGACCTATGTAAATTCGATGTTTTATGTTCAAATTTATTACGTAGCATTGGGATCACGATCACCCCGGTTTGACTATGACTATCTTGGGATATGCCCACGTGCTAAAAACTATTTATATTGACCAATATCTAGTAACTATGATGATATGTAGTTATTCTTTTACAAATGCGTATTTAATTACTGACATGCATGTCTCCACTTAGCATGTTGGTTTACTCACCCAAAATTTATTTTCTTTTTAGATTGAGGAGGTTGATGTGACGTGGTTGATTGGACACACATGACTATAATTTATTAACTTTATTTGTCCATCATGGGTAGGAGAGGATTTCGGAGTCAATGCTCCTATAATGTTAATATGTACATCATTGATGTGTAAAGTATGTCACTCGTAAACTCGTAAGCAATTAAAATATATTACAATCTGGATATGCGAGGTTATTAGAACAACATAAGAATACAATAAATAATTATCTTGTCCCTACAAACATTCAATAATAACTAAAGAAAAGAAAGAAGAAAAAGTCAAGTGCATAAAGATGGTGTCTTTTGTTGATGAACCTTTGTATTCGGGATAAATAATCCTCATAAATTAAAGACCCCCCTTATACAAAAAGAATAGACAATTTTTTAACGTACTTTGTAAAGTAGAAAAGCTAGGGATAGTGGAATCTAATTGCCTTGTTTCCCTTCTCTCTTAAGTTTGCATTGGAGTCGATGATACCACTTTTTTTGTCTAGCAAAGCTGTTTTCTTATCAAATTAAATTATTTTTCGGAAAAGAGAGAGCGCCAAGTTGACGTCCACCATGCATGAACAAAATGTAAAGGCAATAAAAGCAAATCTTGATTGCGTGGGATATGTCTTTGATTTCTCTTTTGTTTATTTACCTGCAAAAAGCAAAAGGATCACAATTAATTAATCAACCATATATAGATTATACCCTTACATGGACCAAGTGTGGCAGTCCCGTTTCCCTATTCATGGTGGATACATGTTAATGTGTTCGGAGCTGATGTGTCAAGATATCATAGAATGCATCTAATCATCTTATTTATAATTTGGAAATAAGATCTTTACATATTAACAATTTATAAATTAACTTGTATCCGTCGTAGGTAGAGAAACATTTACGTCAAAGTATGAATATTTTATTGATTCCGAATATTCAATACTATCATAGTATATGCGTTAAGCAATCAAGTAATCACTATGTCTTGTGTATAATATTAGGTGTAGCATCCAAATGATCCATGGTAGATGGATGTTTCATAAGGTGACACTGACAACCATAAGATCTCATTAGGCTAGCTAACTTAGGGATGTACATAACAATGAAACTATAAGTTAGCAACTATCTACTGATGTACACCGAGTATTGATATGTCCATCTCTTAACGTATCAAGATCATATGGAAATAAACTATTAGGTATCTAAAATGAATCTTAGCATATCAGCATCGTGTATGTTGATTACTACCGCTACAAAAAAAAATTGTTTTGTGAAACGATAAAAAGAGGTCTCAAATATTGAGTATTATTTGCCACAACTTATGAGAAGTAGTCTTCAATAATGAGTATTTATCTCACCTTTATTGTCATCTCAATAACTCGGACCCAAATAATACATTAGTGACTACAAAAGTGGTCTCAAATGCGTCTAAGATATTTCTGCAACTAGTCTCTAATAATTCGTAGAAGATTTGTGACAACAAGTGGTCACAAATAACTTATTATTAATGATCACAGTTGTTGTCTCAAAAAATGTTATACAAAAGACTTTTTTTCGTAATGTACGTCTCTGTAGTGTGTAGGTATACGGGGATTGACTATAATTCACCACCTAGATCGATCACTTTAACAATACAATCTACATGCACATCGATTGATAAACTAAGTATACATATATATGTACATAAAGGATGTTGTGTATCAAATTTAAGAAAAAGATGTAAAGTAGATGAAGAAAGTGTAAAGCTCTCACCATTTCTCCCAACGATCCTCTTGAGAAAAGTGAGGAAGATGATGACCAATGCAACTCCAACTAACAGTCCAAGAATTATTGCAAATGTCTTCTCCGACTCGCTATGATCATGACCTGAATCTGCAATTTTGGATTTTTGTTCTTAAGGGAAAAATGCAAAAAATATCTATTTGTATTTTAGTCCTTTTAAACACAAGAGACATATTACGGCCCTGCTAAAATTTCACATTTTGCAGTTTCAAGCCTCCAATCATCAAAACTTAAAATTTGTTATTTTCTTGCATCTGAATGGGGAACGACAAACTACCATAATCATGATAATATACCAAAATACGTAGAACATTCCCGTGAAGTTGGTGCTGGAAAATTGGATATTTTCAAATTTTGATGGCTAGAGAACTTAAACAGAGAAAATGTAAAATTTATCGGCACAATATTACACTTTTTATTTTCAACAAGATTAAAGTGAAAGTAGACATTTTAAAAAGGCCAGTTTTACAATTGCCTCCATTATTTCATTCTTGTGAATTTTTACATGAAACGCAAATTGATCATAATTATCTAGATAAATTGTTTCTTACCATGATTCGGCTTTGAAGAAAAAGCATGGGCCCCACTAGTAGAGTACCTCGCATAACACTTGGCCAAAAACATATCACCAAACACAGCGCCGCCGCACTCGGCCTTCAGCTGCCGTATCGCCTCTGTCAAGCAATCTTGACACTGCCCATTACTCAAGTCTCCGACGCACTGCGCCACACCCTGAACATCCTCCGACCCTCCAACCCGGTACGGCCCACCCGCCCCATTCAACCCCGCAAGCACCGCGTCACGGCGGCTGATCTGATCACTACTATCACCATCCGACGGCCCACATTTCTTCATCACCACCGTCTTATCCTCCACTCCAATGAACGAAACGTTGTCGTACTTGACAAAGCAGCCCTCCAGCTGGACTGCGCCACCGCATGCCTCTGGGCACAACGGCCCGATATGGGTCACCGATTGGGCCACACAGGTGGCGCAGTCCGGCATGGCTAAGTCAGCCCGGCATTGGTAAAGCCCGTAAACGGCGTCTTGCGGGGTGGAGCCCATGACTGTGTATTTGTTGTAGGCGGAGTAAGTGGCGGAATTGACGAGAGAGCTTAGGAGGGAATTGAGGTTGGATTCGTATTGAGAACCCGGAGTATATTTGATCTGAGAGCAGCCGCCGTAGAGGAAAGAATCCACAGAAGAATCTGCATGAATGATGAAGAAGAAAATGCATAAAGTTATTAGTGGAAGAGAAGATATATTTTCCATATTTTTGAGTTGATGTGAAGGTGTTTGTGATTAATCGAAATTGGGTGCATGGAGGATGAGTATTTAAACAGGAGCAGAACCTCTTAAACAAATACTTTAGCTGAAAAAGGGATGAATGACAGCCTATTCACTTCAAGATATAACTTAATCATGATATATAAGTTTGAGTAAAAATGAAAAGATTCCTATTTCATGACTTCTTATTAATAAGAAAAAATATAAACTTATTTCAATCACATGTAATGTTATAAATGCATAACCGAGAATAGACAAAAACAGAATTTATGTGGTTTATTAACAATCTATTAGTTACGCTCACGGGTAGAAGAGATGAAACGTGTATTATGTAATCATGATGATTGTAGAGTACAGAACGACTAAGTCAAAATAATAAGGCTATTTAAAAGTCTTAATCGAATGGGCCTCAAATTAATAGAATGGCCCTAGGTCAAAATAATAAGGCTATTTAAAATTTCCACCTTGACTTGAATCCTCTCACATATCGACAGATGTATTAGATGCACCATAAAAGTACCTAAACGTATGATAGGTATGACCCAATAACTCCGGGTCGGACTAACCCTTCAGCCGGGTCAATTGGGCCCAGAAGTACGAGCCCAGCAACTAAGCCGGCCCAAAAGCGTGCACGAGCCCAGCACAGCCCAGTTGCGGTGCATTCGGGAATGGAGATCCCCATGATCTTTTCCCAACTGCCATGCAGATTTGGTGGCCGGGTTTATAGGGATTTAGTTAGAGTTTTGAGATGTATAGTATAAATAGGGGAATTGAAGACGGATTTTCGGCACTTTGTATTCTACAACGGCAGTTTGTAAGACTTAAGAGAAGATAGTAAAAAACACTCCGGAAGGTTATTGCCTCCGACCGTGGACGTAGATCTCCGGATCGAACCACGTATATCTTGTGTTCTTAATCTTTTTTGCGTTTCACAGTTTCATTGACCAGGTGTTATTCCGATTTCTTTTGATAAACGGTTTGTGCTTTATCAATTGGCGCCGTCTGTGGGAACCGAACTAAGAAAGCAAACCCTAGTGTACTTCAGCGTTGTCACATCAATTATGGTGAATACCCACCGGTCAGCTATTCCTACTCGGTCCCATCGTAATCCCCCTGTGGATCAAAATCCCCCATTGTCCCGTCAACAGAATCAGGATCCGCCTGCGGGGCACGTTAATGTGCAGAATCTCGCCCCCGCCAATGATCCGGCACAAGTTAATCCTCAACCTGCCCTTGAATTACTGCCGACTCAACTGGCTTTTCTTGGGGAACATGCCGCTCTATTCCGGGAATGGAATAACCGGCGCGCTAACTCCGGAGAGTGCGCCGACAATGGCGTTGAACAGGTGGCAAGACATGCACCTCGCAACCGGTCTCGTGAATTTGACGAAGACCCACCTCACAGAGCCAGGCCTGATCGTCGCCGACAGCGATCAGCATCTCCGGTGGAAAACCGAAGTTCCAATGGCTCAAGGCTTCGTTATGACCACGAAGATGTTGATCGTCGCAGACCTATAGACGCACCAAAGCGAGTCCGTTTGGACAAGTCCCGTGTACTTGATCCTCTGGAACAAGAGCAAGCCCAATTTGCCGCCGAGCTTGACAAGGTGTTGGGCTCGATGCTGACGGGGAGATCATTACCCCGTTCTCTGAAGAGATTCTTGCTACTCCACTTCCCGAGGGGTTCAAGCTTCCCCCTGTGTCAGTCTACAACGGCACCGGAGATCCAAGTAATTTTCTAAACGCCTTTAAGTACGTTATGTTCAACCGCAACTGTATACCTCACAACTTGTGCAAAGTATTTCCTGAGTATCTTCAAGATGAGGCCAGACTTTGGTTCGATTCTTTACCACGAGGTAGTGTTACCTCTTTTCGGGATCTCGCCGAACAGTTTTGGGCGCGTTTCCATACACGAGCAAAACCCATAGCCACTTTGACTGATCTCATGAATCTGGAACAACGAGATGGGGAGACTGTTACCCAATTTCTCGATCGCTTTACCGCCGAAAGCCTCAAAGTTGGTAGCCGATCTCATGATGTTATAATCAATGCCTTCATGAATAGACTCCGACCCGGGCCGCTCTACACCGAGCTCGTGAGACATTCCCCTGCCACGACCCGGGCTCTTTTTGGCATTGTAAGCAGGTTCGACAAAGCCGAAGAGCAAACCCGTCGCAAACGCGAGAAACATGCTACCAAACGACAACCAGATAAAGCGCAAGCTGGGACCAGTACCCGGCCAAGTGCCTTTAGCCGCTTAAGCAAAGGACGGTTGGAATCTCGCGGAGATATTCCTCAATTCACCCCACTTACTAAATCAAGAGCAGAAATACTTTCCATTCACAAGAATGATCTGCGTCCGTGCCTACGGATGACTGCTCCGGCAGAAAAACGTAACCACGATAAGTGGTGTGCATACCATCACGATCACGGACATGAGACCGAAGAATGTCGCGAATTGGGAAAAGAAATCGAGGATTGTTTGAAGAGGGTTTTCCTGCGACAGTATGTAGTTCGGACCAAGAATAGATCTCGGTCGAGCCAGAATGGAGGCTCACAACAAGGCCGCGGAAGTTACAACGACCGAGGTCCAGGACAAAACAGACCTCAGTGGCAGAATAACAGGGCGGGGTACAACAACTATGCTCGGCAAGACCAGGTGGTAGCGTCGTTTCCGACTACCAAATTAAATCGTGTATGAAGAATACACTTAAACCTTACCGACTACTCTAACTAGTAGAGTGGCAAGCAAGGGTCGATCCCACGAGGAACGGTCGAACAAATTTTGATTATGATGTCAAGTGGTTTATGATTAAGAATGCAAGAAATAAATACTTAAGAAAGCAATAAGGGGGGTTGATGGGAAACTAACAATCTATTAGTGACAATTAAAAGGAAATAGACACAATTAAAGAAACAAGTAACTCAAAAACACTAGAAGAAATCTTTTTCAGTTTTAGTTTTCAAATAGTAAAACAAGTCACCCTTGATCATGCTTCCCCTTGGTCTTGAACAATTGATGCAACTATTGTTAATGCCCGATTGAATTTTGATTTAAGCCCTTATCTCAAGACTATTAACAAGCTCTAATAGCCTTGTTGTCCCTTAATTTTAGTTAATCAAAATAAGCTCTTCGACTAACCCTATTCAGTTTAACCGAATCCTCGAACAAGCTCTCTTAGATTCAATCACCAAAAGCATTAAACACTAGGACAACGAGATAAATTCAACATAAAATAAGAAAGCTCGGTTTTAGTGGTTGAACTTTGTGTTATCCCCAATAAATAATTATTGTTTGCTACTCGGGAATCGGAAATCCTACAATTACGGATAGTAATCTCCTATTCTAGCAACACATTCACAAATCCCTTAAAGGGTGATCAAACCAATAATTAATTCATAAATGTGAATCAACAAGAGCAAATAACACAAAACACTTAAATACACAATAATCTCGGTAACATTAACCGTAATAATCACATCAATGTCTCGACTCAAGGTTCCACAATGATCAAGGATGAGCTAAGGGTGCTAGCCACCCATATTAACTAATACAGTCAGAAAATAAATGGAAAAATGAAGAAACATGATACTGATTTGGATAAATCCAAAGATGTCTATTGGAGAAGATGATCCTTCAATCCCTTGTCCAATCTCCTTCTTTGGTGGCTGAAATGTGCTCTCCAAGTATCAAAAGCTCTCCAAAAGTTGTCTAAAAGTTAGGTTAAATTCGAATGGGATGATATATATATAAAGGGAGAAAGTGCTAGACAAAAATAGGCAAAAACGTATTCAGGATTTTAAAACAGGGTAGTGAATCTCGGCCGAGACGGGAGTGTGTCTCGGCCGAGACGTGAAAGAGGGTTTTCAGGAATTTTGGGTCGAAGGTCAATCTCGGCCGAGATTTGGTGAAATCTCGGCCGAGACGTGAAACAGGGAAAATTAGGGCTTTTTGGGATTTGACTCATCTCGGCCGAGATTAGATTGTATCTCGGCCGAGATCTTCATCTTTGATACTCTTCAAGAATTCCCTGGAGACTTATCTCGGCCGAGATTGGATTAAATCTCGGCCGAGATCTTCAATCTTGCAAAACTCTAGAAATTCCCTGGAGGCCCATCTCGGCCGAGATTGACATCCTGTCTCGGCCGAGATCTTCATGTGGCTCTTCCTTTCTTGCCTCGATCGATCCCTTGACTCCTCGGTCGTTTAATCTTCGATTTTTACCCTTTTTACACCTGTCTTAATACAAAAATAGCTCAAACGCATTATTTTGCCCATTAGAATATAAAAGCACTAAATACACATAATTATGCACGTTATTGACACTAAAATGACACTAAAAGTGCCCTAAAGTGCGTGCACGGAACACGTGTACCACCAGGGTAATCGTGAACAGCCTCAATTGTTGCCACCTCCGCCACCTCATGGAGGACCCGGAGACAATCCATCACATCACGTTATAAATGTGATCTATGGGGCCATTCCAGCAGGAACTTCCCGAAGTGCCTTAAAAGCCGAGGCGCGTAGGCCTCCTCCCGAGGAGCCACGCCACAAGCGCTTCCATAGATCTGAGACCATGAGCTTCACCGAGGAGGATCCCGTCCCTGAGCTCACCCCACATACTGATGCCATCGTCATCGATATGGCTGTAGCCAATGTTACAATCAAGCGAGTCTTCGTTGACAACGGAGCCGCTGTCAGTGTCATATTCACGGATTGTTTCCAAAAAATGGGCATACCTCGCGAATACCTCCGACAAGCCCCCGGGCCGTTACAGACTTTCACTGAGGGTGAGGTCCAACCTGAAGGAATAATCAACCTCCCAGCTTCGCTTGGCACTTATCCGGCGATAAAGACCATCTTTGTTGATTTTTATGTGGTCAACTCTCCATCTCCGTACAATATGATTCTAGGCCGAGATTGGCTCACCCCGGCGAAGGCCATCTGTTCCACATACCACCTTGCATTGAAGTTTCCTACACCCCATGGCGAGGTGGCCATCCGTGGCAATCAAAGAATCTCCAAAGAATGCATGTATGTTGCACTTAGGAAAACAACGAAGGTTCCTCCTAAGCCTCAGTTTCAAATAGCCACCTTGACTCTTACCCCAGGTTCACCCGAGTCACTCGGGGACGATACTATTAAGATGCTGCTCAACTCGGCTAAACCGGAACAGACGGTTACAGTCGACGCCGTGGATACACCATTGTTGCTCAATGCCATCATCCAAACATTACGAGAATATTCTGAAGTATTCGCGTGGTCTCCCCTGGATATGCCGGGGGTCTCTCCAGATCTTATTACTCATAAGCTGAATATCGACCCCGGCGTCAAACCCATCCAACAAAAGCGACGACAATTTGCCCCAGAAAGAAACGCAGCCATCCGAACTGAAGTTCAACAGCTCTTGGATGCAGACATCCTGTTTGAAGTTCACTATCCGTCCGGGCTTTCTAATCCCGTGACGGTGACGAAGTCCAGTGGGGCATGGAGAATGTGCGTTGATTTCTCCGACCTCAATAAGCATTGCCCGAAGGATTATTATCCTCTGCCTCCCATCGACCAAAAAGTCGAGGCCATTACTGGGTACAAGGCACTTTGCTTTTTAGATTTATACAAAGGCTACCATCAAATTCACATGGATCGCCGCGATGCCCTCAAAACGGCCTTTATTAATGATTTTGGGTGTTTTGCCTTCAAGAAAATGCCCTTCGGGCTCAAGAATGCTGGAGCCACTTACCAACGCCTTATGGACCACGTCTTCCGAGACCAAATTGGCCGCAATGTCGAGGTATATGTTGACGACCTCATTATTAAAAGTTCCTCCCCTACTACATGTGTACAGGACATTGCTGAGACCTTAAGCACGTTGCGACGCCATAATCTTCGCCTCAATCCGGCATAATGTACCTTCGGTGTTGGTTCAGGAAAATTCCTAGGGTATGTGGTCTCACAGCATGGTCTCCAGGCTAATCCAGCGAAGATTAGAGATGTATTGGATCTTCAGCTGCCGAAGACGATGAAAGATGTTCAGCGTCTCACCGGCGGTCTTGCGGCCTTAAACCATTTTTTTCCTAAGGTCGCGGAACGTCAGCTTCCTTTCTTCAAAATTTTGCGTCAGGCAAAGAAATTTGAGTGGACTCCGCAGTGCACCGTGGCCTTTGAGGCTTTAAAACAACACATCAAGCAGTTACCAACTATGTCCGCTCCTGTTCTCGGAGAGCCTCTTTATGTGTATTTGGCATCTGCTGAAGAAGCCATCAGCGCGGCCCTCATCCGCGAGGATCACGAGAGTCAGCAGCCCATGTATTTCGTCAGTCGAGCACTTCAAGGGGCGGGGACCCGGTATTCTGTGGTAGAAAAAACAGTATTGGCCCTCGTTATGGCAGCCTGCTGCCTGCGCCCTATTTTCAAGGACGTGACATTAGGGTGCTCACTAATCACCCTATTCGTCAAATCCTCGTTAAGCCCGATGTGTCGGGACGTCTGGCTAAGTGGGCCATCGAACTCGGGGAATATGACATCCAATTTCTACCTCGTCGGGCCATCAAAGGCCAAGCCCTTACGGTTTTTTTGGTAGAAGCACCATTCACTGACCCCGAGGCAATCACGTGTGCTGCCCCTGCTCACCACTCCGATCTCGACGCTGAAGCCTGAAAATGGCAAATGTACGTGGACGGTGCCTCTGCGACCCGAGGCAGTGGCGCCGGGGTCCTTCTCATTGGCCTCGATGCCGTTGAGGTCAAATATGTCTTGCGTTTTAAGTTCAAGGTGACCAACAACAAAGCGGAATATGAAGCAGTCCTTGCTGGGCTCCGGCTCGCCCAAACCTTCGGAGCTTCGCATATCCAGCTTTTCACTGACTCCGAGGTGGTCTCCAGTCAAATCAAGGGCACTTATGCAACAAAGGATGATACATTAAAGAGGTATCTAGCTATAACGCTTAAACTTTTGCTAACTTTCGCTTCGACTAGTGTCCAGCAGATACCCCGAGAAGAAAACATTAAAGCTGATGTTCTTAGCAAAATGGCCTCAGCGGTCCCGTCCAACATGTCTCCGGACATAATTGTCGAAGACGCCACCCACCCTTCAATTAGTGTGGCGGTGGTTTCTGTATTGACTGAGAACAGTCCCAATTGGATGACTCCTATCATCCATTATCTCCGAGATGGTACACTACCCGATGATAAATTACTCGCTCGGCGGATAATTCTTAAAGCGCCGAAGTATACACTTCATGATGGAATATTGTACCGCCAATCGTACTTACAGCCAAGTCTTCGCTGTCTTGGCCCAGTCCAGGCTATGTTCTCCGAGAATTTCACGAGGGGGCCTGTGCAAGTCATATTGGCTCGCGAACGTTGGCCAAGAAAGTCCTCCGGTGGGAATACTACTGGCCCACATTGTTTAATGATGCCCACAATTTAGTATCAAGGTGTGACAAGTGCCAGCGACACTCCAGGTGAAGCATCTACCACAAACCGAGCTTACTGGCATACAAAGTGTCTGGCCATTTATCCAGTAGGGAATCGACATTGTAGGTCCGTTCCCGGTTGCTCCGGGAGGATTGAAATTTCTTGTGGTTGTAGTGGACTACTTTACCAAATGGGCCGAAGCCGAGCCCCTCACTGCTATAACCGGTCAAAACATTCTGAAGTTTGTTTGGTGTAACATCATCTGCCGCTTCGGCATCCCGAGCGCCATTATCTCCGACAATGGCAAATAGTTCGCTAATGACCCCTTCCGGTCCTAGTGCGAGGAGTTGCACATCAAACAAATTTTCACCTCGGTTGCTCATCCTCAAGCTAATGGCCAGGTCGAAGTCACTAACCGCACTCTGCTTAACGGTTTAAAGAAGCGCTTAGATCAAGCTAAAGGCCTCTGGGCTGAGAACCTTCCGCAAGTTCTCTGGGCCTATCGTGTCGGAGACCTCGTGCTCCGGTTAAATTCTGCCAGCAAAGCTGGCCCCGAGGGCAAACTGCATGCCGCTTGGGAAGGGCCTTATCGTGTCGTCACCGCACATGCCTCCGGGAGCTATCACTTAGAACATCTAGATGGCACATTGATACCCCGAACCTAGCACGTTAGCAATCTGCGGCGTTTTTATCTATGATTTCCGATCGTCAAGTACCTTTTCTTCCTTTATGTTCTTTGTATGTTATTTCATTTTCGTACTGTGGCATTTTCTTTTTTATGAACACCTTTGTATTCTTCAGTTGTTCCGACAATCACTTTGCATAAAGTTTTAACTTTTCATACATTACTGTACTTTCTTCTACGCCGCGGGGATGCCCCGGCCTAGACTATAATTGTTTGTCTCCGGACACACTAGTCTCTCGCCCGATCCATCCGGGGAGATTCTGTGCCTTGTTTCCAAACAAGGGTTTATTTACGTATTGTACTCCCGAGTACTAACTAACACGTTATTTTCATCATGACATATCAAAATAATTTTAAGCACTTGCCTCTTGATCAAACACTTAACTACTTTTATTTAACATACTTATGATATACATTAAAATATTTTCAAAAGTTCTATTTATTAAGTGTATTTACAAATGAGCATTCATTGATTACAACAAATTATTATCTCCGGCCTCCGAGCCAATACTCCGCACTCCGGCGTTGGGATCCGTCTCGGGAGCTCCTTCGCGTCCTCCGGGATCTGGAGGTACCTCGGCTTTGGACTCCGGTCCTTTCCCTGCTTCTACCTCCTCTCCGACGAGGACTTACTCTCGGGACTGGCCTGGGAACGTTGTCTCTTCCTCGATCTTCTTGGCGACGAGGACTTGGTTGTGGCGCTGGCCTCGCGTTCGCCCACTCCGCGGGATCCCATTCCGCGGGGTCCATCACTTCGATCTCCTCAGCTAATTTTTTAACTTCCTCCTCAGCAACAGTCACCGGAGTCGGCTCTTGGATTATGATACCTTTTGCTTTTTCAACTGCTCCCTTTTTACTCCTCCGCGGAGCCTTCAAGGGGTCCTGCCCCCGGCTGGAGCTCGCGATGTACTCCTCCGCAATACGACGCCACCTGCCACGACCTCTTAAGCCCTCATACATGTTGAGAAGTATTTCAAGTACTTCCCGCTTCCTAACCAGTTCGGAGGAGTCTGTGTGACCGGCCGCCATCAGCGCGGTAATTTCCCCCGGGATTTCGGTTGTCCGCTCTTTGACCTCCTCAAAAGTTAGCAGGCCGTATTCCGTCAATATCTGCTCATACTCTTTTTGGTGGACGAAGAGTCGATCCAGCTCGGCACACGTCAACAAATACTTCAACTGATGATCTCTGGCCCTTTCTACAGCCTTGGCTCTCGCCTCTTCGACTTCCTTTGCCCTTCTCTCCGCCGAGGCTACTCTTCTCTCCAACCGAGGCACGACCTGTTTTTGCAAATTGTCTTTCTCCCCGCGGAACCATTCCAAGGACTGCATGAGCTTCTTTATTACATTGTGTAGCTCCTCGGTATTCTCCTGTTTGCAGCACCGAATCAGTAGAAGTGTAGTAACTCAGCAATATTTACTCAAACAGACTTCATTATCCAACACAATGTCATACACATCATTTGCGAGTACATTACAACAAGACTACAGATTCTTCCTATCATCTACTATATGTACAATTTATCAAAATTGCGGGGAACTGACCTCCCCCTGATCAACCCCCTCGGCTGCCTCCGGCACCTCCACCTCCTCCTCGTGCTCCTCCTCTGGCAAGACGTGATCCCTCGCATCAACCTCCGTTGTCTCTGCTGTGATTTCCATGAGCGGGGGTGGATCTTTTGTTCGTGGCTCCGCGGTGAACCCTCCCTGCCGAAAGGACAGGAACTCTTCGTCCTGATCCACATTGCAGGCAGCGATCTCCTCGGCGCTCAGAATCGTCTTCTTCTCCGCCAGTGCCTTAACCAAGGGCCACTCCGGGACCCGAGCCAGCGCGTTGTAATACGCCTCCTCCACGGTGCCCACGACGTTGAAATCGTATCCGAACTCTGGACGATAGACATCCACATTCGGATAGATTTCCTTGACCTTCTCCAGCAGCACCGAGCGTGTTGCCATGTCACCGACCGCGACGAAGCCCATCTGGTAGTCGAGAAATGTGCTAGTTTGCAGCAGTTTCTCTGCAAATGTCTTCAGCACGGCCCCCTGGCCCTCAACTACTGCTGCCTCCTTGGCCTTCAGCTCCGCACGCAGCTCCGCCACTTCGCCGCGGAGCACCCCGGTCTCCGCCTCCACCTCGCGCAGACACGCCACCTCCTTCTCCACCAAGGAAGCTTTCTTGCGAGCCTCGGACAGGTCATGAGTTAACCTGTCGTTGCGAGATCGCAACTCCCTCACCGCTGCGGCTAACTCCTCCTTGGCCTCTCTCTCACTACTTCGGCCAAGGTCCATGATCCCCTAAACTAGCCGCAGTAGCTCCTCGGCATCGGGCCCCTCCAAGCCCAGCACACTTGTGTGCCCTTGCCCCTAAAAACACAAACCAAAAACAAAACATCAGAAAAAGAGATTCAACAGCAATTATTCCCTCCGGCAATGGTTATCCCTACTATACCTCGGGGGTCGGCTCCGTGCCCAGTCTTTTAGCCCCTCCCGGCGGAGTCACAGATGGCTCCGGCCTCCTCTTCGACCTCGGGGTCGACCCTGCGACCACAACATCTTCCTCCGTCCCTTGTGACGGCCTTGGACTCGGTGACACCCTCACTCTAGGGGCCACTTCGACATCGGTCCCCTTCTTCTTCGTTGTCGTGAGCATTTCTGGGCTTCCCGAAGTCTCCTTTCCAAAGCGCCTCACTGCAAAAGAAGATCAATGGTTAATCTTATGCAAGTTACAAATGATTACACAATATTAAGAGTTCCTACCCTCCTCGGCTGCCCCGGCCGCCGACTCATGTCCCCGGGTGGGATTCTCCTCTGCTCCTCCCGAGTAGTAGGGACTTAACCCTGCCTCCTCCAACTCCTCTTCGGTGCAGAGGGTCTTGAACGTACCCACGGTACGGAAGTGATTAACAACCTCCGGCTCCGGCTCCGCCACCGGGGCGTTATCCACTACTTCCTCCCTCCTCCACCTCGGGAGGGCCACATCAACCATCACAAAAATAAATTTTTCCTTCCAACCCTCTACCTTACTCGGATTTTTCACCTTAAACCCACCCCGGGCCCTAGGGCTAAAGGAGTACCACCCCTTCGATTTCCCGAAGGCTTTCAGTTGGAAGATGAATCTAAATATATCTACATCCGGTTCTACCCCGGCCCTCTTGCATACTACAGAGAACCCAACAACTTGCCTCACGGCATTGGGTGCTAATTGGCTCAAGGCAATGTCGTAGTACCTCAGCAGCTGCAATACGAAGTCCCAAAGCGGAAACCTAATTCCTATCCTCAAATGGTCTATATACACACTTATGAAACCCTTTGAAGGGCAACGGGCTCGGTCACTAGGCTCCGGCACAATGTATTCTAAATTAAAAGGAAAATAAAATGTTGGAATCAGGGCTTCTATTTGCACCCGCGACATCCGCAGCGCCTCAGCAGCAACCTCAAAATCCTCCTCCCCGCAGTCACTAAATCCTACTGCCCGGGTGCCAGACTCCATACCATCGGCCCTATACACCATCCTAATCTCTCTTCTTTCCGGAATAATAAAGCGCAAAGGTTGTACGTCTAATGGGGTTTTCGTTGTCCCTACTCCTCTAATTGTAGACGAAGACGAAGAGGAAGACATACTTACTTGGTTTCGATTTGCGATTGATCACGACCTGGCACAGATGATTCTCTTATTTCCTCCCGCTCTTTGTCTCTTGCAAATTGCAAATGAGAATGATGAAGCTTACTGTACAACCTTATATATATATATATACTCACGAATACAGGGCTCAGATCTGGTCTTTTCAAATTCCACGTTCAAGATTTATGCGTTGCAATCACGCACATTACAGTTACCTAGGCGCGTGGGGAACACGCTTCTTGCGATTCCCAAACGCGTCAATTCATATCCCTTCCCCTAATGATGGCGCCGCCAATCACATCAATTTCACCCTTCCCCAGGAAGCCTTGGGTTTCACTCCGGTGGCCCCTTTACCCCGGGGATGCTTCAGCTCGGCTCCGGTCGATCCCATGCCCCGGGGGTATTTCAGTTTGGTCCAGTTTAATCCACGTGTAGTCCTTTACCCCGGGGATGCTTCCACTCGGCTTTGGTCGATCCCATGCCCCGGGGGTATTTCAGTTCGGTCTAGTTTGGTCCTCGTGTAGTCCTTCACCTCGGGCATGCTTCCGCTCGGCTTCGGTCAATCCCATGCCCCGGGGATATTTCAGTTCGGTCCAATTTGGTCCTCGTGTAATCCTTTACCCCGGGGATGCTTCAGCTCGGCTCCGGTCGATCCCATGCCTCGGGGGTATTTCAGTTCGGTCTAGTTTGGTCCTTGTGAAGTCCTTCACTCCGGGGATGAATCAGCTGGGCTCCGGTCGATCCCATGACCCCAAGGGTACTTCATATCGGTCTGGTTCGGACCCCACTGAGTTCTACCCCCTGGGGTCGCCTCCGCTCGGCCCCCGCTGGCACCTCACCCAGGGGGTACTTCGATTCGACAAGGATGGCATCTCTCAGTGCCAACTCAGCCTCTACATCACTCTACATCGCCGCTCGTTACACCATGCCTCACTTTTAACCGAAGCTCCTACCTCGCTCCGGCTGGTGGGGGGGCATCTAATAGGTATGGCCCAATAAATCTGGTCGGACTAACCCGCCAGCCAGGTCAATTGAGCCCAGAAGTACAAGCCCAGCAACTAAGCCGACCCAGAAGCGCGCGCGAGCCCAGCACAGCCCAGTTGCGGCGCATTCGGGAATGGAGATCCCCATGATCTTTTCCCAACTACCATGCAGATTTGGTGGTTGGGTTTATAGGGATTTAGTTAGGGTTTTGAGATGTATAGTATAAATAGGGGAATTGAAGACGGATTTAGGGTTGGCACTTTGTATTCTACAACGGCAGTTTGTAAGACTTAAGAGAAGATAGTAAAAAACACCCCGGAAGCTTATTGCCTCTGACCGTGGACGTAGATCTCCGGATCGAACCACGTATATCTTATGTTCTTAATCTTTTTTGCGTTTGACAGTTTCATTGACCAGGTGTTATTTCGATTTCTTTTGATAAACGGTTTGCGCTTTATCAACGTACGAGCAACTCCTCATACACAGATTTTTCTGGAAGATGGGACAACTAACAACTTGTAACATTTAACAAGTCCAAACAATGTTGGAACTTGTCACTCGGAAGCGGCTTGGTGAACATATCAGCAGGGTTATCAGCAGTCCCAACTTTCTGCACCTTAATCCTCCTCTTACTTCTCAGAAAATGATATCTGGCATCAATATGCTTCGTTCTCCCATGATGAACTTGATCCTTGGCCAAACATATTACACTCAGACTATCACAAAACACAGATGCATAGTCATGATGTAGACCAAAATCACGGACCAATCCACTCAACCAGATTCCCTCTTTGGCTACTTCCGTCAAAGCCATACACTCTAACTCTGTAGGCTACAAAGTAGCCTTCCAACTAACAACAGAACCACCAAGGGTGAAAACATAGCTGGTCATGGACCTCCTACTGTCCACATCTCCTGCATAATTAGAATTACAATATCCTACAACAAAAAAGTTTGTATCATCTCCATAAATGAGAAGAACATCAGACATACCTCTAAGGTATACGTACCGAAAAATCATCTTCACTGCTTGGCAATATTCCTTACCAAGTTGAGCTATGAACCTACTAACCATACTGACAACATATGCAAGATTAAGTCTAGTGCAGACCATAGCATACATCAAACTCCCCACTACACTAGCATAGAGAACTCGAGACATGTACTCCTTCTCCATAGTAGATTTGGGGGCAAAGGCAATAGACAAATATGAATATTCGCAGCACTTGGAGTATCAATAGGTTTAGCGGTAGACATATCAAACCTTGATAATATCTTTTGAATATAATCCTTTTGAGAAAGGAAAAAAAATATTATGACTTCTATCCCTATGAATCTTCATGCCCAATATCTTCTGAGTAGCACCCAAATCTTTCATACTAAACTCGGCATTGAGAAGACCCTTCAACTTCTAAAGATCTAACTTGCCCTTAGCAACTAACAGTATATCATCTACATATGGAACCAAGTAAAGTATGAACCATTTTCCAGCTTGTTGTGATACACACACCTATCATACTAACTCCTGTTGTAGCCAAGATGTGTCATGTGACTATAAAATCTCTCGTACCACTGCCTTCACTATAAGAAAAATGAGTTATAATGACATTAAATTCTCTCATTAAATATCAAAAATCCGTCATTAAAGACTTTTATGACATGAATTTCCTGTCATGGTACTGTCATTATAGTCGCTCTAGGTAAAAGTCATTAATGACACAAAATATGTCCCATCATTATACGACATATTTAATGACATAATTATACCCTCATTAAGAACTATTTGATATATAGATAAATCCTCTCATTATACCATAATTACTGTCATTATGTAACATTTACAATCATTATTTGATATGCATTATTTATTTATTATTTGATGACTAATAAAATATGGAAGCTGAGAAACTTATAATAAAATACTCTCCTAAACAAAATATTTCACAAAATCAATATCCAATCCACATTTATTTTATATTAACAAAATTAATTTATACAATTATGATTTCCTCTATAAGCTGCAATCCCTATAGTTCATTGAAAAAAAAAAAAAAAAAAACTAATTTAGCACTATCACTGCTAAACACTTGGTTAATTTAGCACTATCATTGCAGAACACTTGGTTGTTGACACGCCAAAATCTAAATCTACACTCAAATTCTTCATTAACACAAACCTGCAAGAAAATTTAAAAGATACAATCAGGTTTTGAGAAACATGGATATTAACTGTTATAATAGTAACTAGGACGACTAGTTTGTGAAATATACTATTGAGATATTTATTTTGATGATAGAATTAAGTGCACCGAAAGTATAAGGAAGACTTTGACTTCCAAATCACCAACTAGTGGTCACATTCACCACCATAGCCCCAATGGACACAAACTTAGTGTGCTTAATAGACCGAAAGCCTAAAGAAGGCTTGTATAATGATTCCCCAACGTACTTTAACTCTCTTATTAATAAGATTGGACAAGTTCAACAAAAAAGATTCCTTAATGGACCAAGGAATAACCCAAGACATTGAATTTTGATAACACCCTGTTCCAAAATGGAAATAGAATGGTAGAATGCAAGAAAATGTGATCCTTATTCTACGAATCTTTTTGCAAACCAGGCAGCTAATTCGGAGTCATGACATGTAAAATACTGAATTATACTTTTTCACTATACATGCAAGCATATTGAAAAAAGTGGTAGATGATTATTCTAGGATTTGAACAAAAACAGTTGGGAAATTAAAAATTAGAAGACTTGAATTTGACTTTTCCAATGCCAGGAAAACATCATACAATATTCCAAGTCTATAATTATATAAAGCATGAACACTCAATGTCAACAAATCAATATAGGTAACATTTAGTGATAAGGCGATAGAGTGTCCCCTTGCCCTAGTCCTATCCCCTGGGAGAAGGTCTCGGTAGGGGATCTGTTAACAAGGATAGAGTATGTAATGGAAGTGACACATATCATAATTAGAGAGACCCAACGATGATCAAAACCTAGTTAAGAAGAGTGGTTTGGAGGAAAGGTCATTCCGCTCTATCGTAGGCTTTACTCATGTCAAGTTTGAGAGAAAGTGTATCGTTATTACCTCTTGTCTTTGTGCGGATATAATGAAAAGGCTTGAAAGCTACCATGGCATTTTCAGTGATCAGGCGATTAGGAAAAAAAGCTCTGATAATGTGAGGTAGTAAAGGCTTTAGTCTATTAGCTATCACTTTCGAAATAGTCCGAAAAATGACATTACAGAGGCTAATAGGTCTAAAATCTTTGGGAGTTTCGGGCTTTTTGATCTTCGGGATTAAAACTATAAAAGTGTGGTTAAGAGTACCTGGGTCATGTCCATGATTGAGGATACTCAGACAGGCTGTGATCACGTCCTCACATATAATGTGCCAAAATTTGTGGTAGAATAGTGGTGGCATACCATCCAACTCAGGTGCTTTAAGCAGATGCATTTGCTTGATTGCTTTTTGGACCTCAATTCCTGTATATGGCTGAAGTAAACCTCTAGTTCATGGCAGTGCTCACCTTGTGTTTAATAACATGTATAACCTCATGCATATCAAGCTGATCCTCGGGTGAGAAGATGGAGATAAAGTACTCTCTCATGGTCTCGACTATCAAATAATCCTCTTCGACCCAAATACCTTCGTTATTCTTGATTCTCATAACCGTGTTGCGTGATTTTCTATTAGAAGCTTTTTGGTGGAAAAAGGAGGTATTACGATCTCCTGCCTCAAGCCACAAAGCGTGGGATCTTTGACTCCACAATATTTCTTCTTTTCCTTCAAGATCCTCAATCTCCTGAATAATTGCCTCAGATGGATGTTGCTGTTGCAAATGGTTGAGAGTATCCCTCAATTTACCCAACTTCCTCCGTACGTTTCCAAAGACTGTATCATTCCACTGCCAAAGTGATCTACCACATCGCACCATTCTGTCCGTGAGAGGAGTGTGCGGATCAGTTTCACCCCATCCTTCCTTAATTATGCTTTCGCATTGATCATGGAGTAGCCATACCTTTTCATACCGAAATATACGTGCACGTTTCCTGCCATTGGTCCCAGCTCATCCTCCTCTTCTTGAATCGAGCTCACATATGATTGGTGAGTGGTCCGAATGTAGTCGAAGTAGGTGTCGTACTCTGTAGCATTCAAACTGATTTTGCCATGCATGATTTGATAAGAATTTGCCGAGCCTGCATTGAATATTGTGGAGTCCCTGTTGTCCGTTTATCCAAGTGAATGGATTTCCATAGTCGCCGAGATCCTCTAGTCCATTATCAGATAATGAATTTCAAAAGTTTCTCATGAGAGATACTGCTCTCCAGTTGCCTCCTTTTTTCTCGTCCGACCAAAGGATTTCATTGAAGTCACAGAAAACCTGCCATGGTAACCCCGATCTAGGATTTAGGGAACGCAATAGGCTTCTAGTATGTGTTCGGCGATGTCATTTCGGCCATCTATACATGCCTGTGATATGCCACATCCTCTGTACATGTTCCATACTAACACTTGCCGATATGTGGTGCTGTGAGAAGGATGTAATGGTGATGTCGAAAGGTGATCTCCAAAGTAGACATAATCCTCCTCTTCTTTGATGTTGAGTTCCTTCGTATGCAATCGGGAGACAACCTGTAAAGCGTAGTTTTCTCATATTTACTTGTTCCATCTGGCGTACAATTAGTCTAGTTTCCATCAGGAAGACGACATCTGGGTCTTTCTCATGTAGGAGCTTTCAGAGCCCTTGAACTATCGTCGGGTTCCCAAGCCCGCGACAGTTCCAGGATAGAATACTCATGGCTCTCGGCGAGATTACTATGTAGTCATCGCCGTTTAATACGATGTGTGGTCCTTGATTTTCTTATCCTCTTTCATCTTCTTAGTGCCCCGACTCATATCCTCTTGGTTTTCTCTTTTGCTCCCTATTATAGGCGGTGTGTGGCTTACATCTAATTGCTCCATCGGTCGTAATATTGTGACCTTCCTCTTCTATCTAGGAGGGATGATAGGTTCCTTCTTTGGGATGACTAGAGGTGGTGTCACTTTTGTGTCGGTATCACACATTTGACGGAGTGTTTCAATCTGGATGAGTGGTATATGTAGGGGGCTTCGTAGTGCGGTTCTTGTGTTGTTAGGGGTGATTGGTATGTTGGTTTTAGGTGGTGGTTTAGGAATTGTGAGTGGGGTGTGGGTGGGTGGTTTGAGGACCTGTATGGTTGGTGGTTTGTGCATGAGCAGGGGGTTGTGTTGTGGGTTGTGGGTATCAATTTCAGTAGGTGTTTTATTGGTGGCAAGTTGGGTATGGGATTGTGAAGTATTGGTTATGAGATTAGCTTGGTGATGTGGTTTGGTATCATCAGTGGGGTTAATAGGAGTGGAGGTATGTGAGTGTGGGCTAGAATTATGGTGACTCTCAGTGATCATCATATTTGCCTTTGCAATAGGGCTCTTCCGAGGAGGAAAAATCTGATGTAGGGTCGAGGGGTTAGCTTTTGGTTCCACTTGGACTCTGTTGATACCATCCGTCAAAGCCATGATTTTTGGTGTTGGACGAGTCAGGCCACAGGCCATCTCAATCATGTCAGCCAATCGTTTCATAGTGAACTCCTCAAAGATCCTCTGACGGGCCGTGGGATTACTTCGGTTGATTGATGTGCCTTCGATACGGACACAAGCTTGTTTCATGGGTAATGCTCTTATCCAATCGCTGAAGGAGAGTTTTTCATCCGGTATTTGCAATAGATCATTAGATTCTTTGACGATGTCACACTGCCTTTTTATATGGTCGAGCATTCCACAGACATAGCAAAAAGACGGTAGTCTTTCGTATTTGAAATCAATCCACACCTTATGATTTTCAAATAGGCTCACATAGGTTCTTTTTTTGATTGGTTTGTGTAAATCCACTACTACTCGTACTCGTACACTTCTTCCAAGTCCATTTGTTGTTGATTTGTCGATATCCAAAAATGAGTTTCAGAAAAGACAATGGTGGATGGCTGCTTGTTGATCCCCAATTCCTTGAGCATGACTAATTCGGACTTGAAATGCCATGGCTCCAGTGACAATACATGCTCAAGATCTGAAACTTTGTTGAACTTGAACGAAAAGAGGTTCGTTCGCACCTCTTTTGCTTTTAATCCATTTTTCAGGGCCCATGCGTTTCGCATAGCCTCGAGGAAACCAAATGCATCAAATGATTTGTGTGTCCAAACTTGGGTCATTAGACATAGTAAGGACAACCTCTCACTTTCTCCATCAACTGCGAATATTCAGATCGATTCCTCGTCTTCCTCATTCAAAGCTCCTATATTGCGTATAGTGTTATTAGATTTGTTGCTTTCCGATCTGTTACTTGAAAACCAAAGGACAGCAGAGCACAATGTAACACAACTGCAAGGGGAGCCTATCTAATTGTTAGAGTGTCGTTCATATATATTTGGGTTTGCTGCATATAATGGTTTGAATTGAACAGAGTATATCTATACTTTCCATAAATATAAATTCTAGTAGATCTGGGTCTCCATTTACTGTTCATGCCATAAATGTGGAGAAAAGCCCTAGTGTTAATGATGCACAATAAGTAAACAATTTGAGCAAATAAAGCAGGGCATTTAGTAATAAATAATATCAACAATGTTCATAATCCATAATAATCATATGAGGTGGAAATGAAGTTCATTTGTGGGTGAGTGGAGGCATGTAGAAAAACATGAAGAAAACATGAAAATGGAACAGGGGAAGGAGAGAGACTTTTCGATTTTCACAGGTTCTGTAGTAGACTTATCTGGTTTCATGTAGTGGCAAGATCGAGAGGATCACGATGAGATCTAATCTAGAGATCGTCGAAGCTCCAAATCCATGGGAGACAAGAGCCCTAAGCAAGAGGGACTTTTTAACTTCGGTATAGTTCCGGCTTTCTTAGCTATCCAATGTTTGAGAAAAAGTTTCCAATTTTTCAGAATATGGTGAGTCCACTAGGGATGGGTCCCTCCTGGGCATACTACTCCTCCAGTCACATGTTTAGAGTTAACTCTGAGCATGTGACTCAAATAAGTCTCGAAGAGCGAAAAATTTTCAAATTCTTGGAATATGGTGAGTTCCCTGGGGCTGGATCCCTCCCTGTGCATACTACTCCCCCAGTCACATGTTCACAGTTGACTCTAAGCATGTGACTCAAATAAGTCTCGATTTTTCTATTTTGGGTGTCAAAACCTCTATCTAGATGTTGAAGACCGGGTGGTAGAAAGTTTGAGTCTATCGTGCATTTGGGTTCACTGGAATTAGAATTTATCTCGGATAGGACTGAAACTTTAGATAACAAGATGGTTGAGATAGAAAGTAAGCCCTTAAGGTATTCCAGGTTGTGGACTCTAAACATTAGCCATGTGATCAGACTAGAGATATATTGGGTAGTTAAGTCTTTTTGTGAGCAATCGTTACGTGTAGGACGCTATAGAGCTGTTTTACAAGGTGTTAGATGTGTAACCTCCTCCAATTCATACTGCACATCAGTGCTTGAGGCTATGCTGCCAGAAGTGCAACTCTGGACTTATGCAACACGTAAGTGCTCAAGTCTGCGCTACCAAAAGTGCAACTCTAGACTTATGCAGCATGGAAGTGCTCAAGTGTATGCTGCTAGAAGTACAACTCTGGGCTTATGTAGCACGTAAGTGCTCAAGTTTGTGCTGCCAGAAGTGCAACTCTGGGCTTATGCAGCACGTAAGTACTCAAGTCTGTGCTTCCAGAAGTGCAACTCTAGGCTTTTGCAGCACGTAAGTACTCAAGTCTGTGCTGCCAGAAGTGCAACTCTGGACTTATGTAGACAATGCTACCACCGAGGAGACTGTGGGATTATGCAAGCTTCTCTCGCTTTTGTTCTTTAAGCAACCGAGAGCTTGTCAGGGATTACGCGGATTTAATGCGACCATAGAGGGGACTATTACACGAGCCTCGCTTTCTCTTTTGTTCTTTTAGCAGCTAGGAACTTGTCCGGGATTACGCTGATTCAATGCAACCAGGGCTTGCTTGGGATTACGCAAAATTCAATGCAACCAAGGCTTGCCTGGGATTACACGAAATTAAATGTCGGCAGGGTTGCAAATTCTGGACTTACGCAATATTCAATGCTACTACAGGGGGAACTGGAGCTCTGGGGCACCTAATTTAATGCGGCGAGATTAACTTGACTTACGCATTTCCGAGGCGTAAGGTAGAGCTGGAGCTCTGGGGCTTATAATGCAAGAAGCATTTTCGAGGCACAAGGCAGAGCGGGAGCTCTGGGGATTATAATGTAAGAAGCATTTCCGAGGCGTAAGGCAGAGCGGGAGCTCTGGGGCTTATAATACAAGAAGCATTTTGTGTCATCCATGTGTCCTTTTTTCCTAGAACTCCATAAACCCTAACTTTTTAAGGTTTCATCAATGGAAGCCGTAGGTAACCATTAATTATATATATTTAACCTTATAATAAAAATCATAACAAGTACTAAAAACAAAGTGATTCTGTTAATAGCAACAGTCGATCCGCACAATAATAAAAAAGAAAACGTTAATGTGTTCCTTTCAGAAGGTTTTTTGGGAATATATTTCCATTTTGTAATTGAGTTGTAATTTTCCGTGAGAAAGAATGGTTGGGCATCCACCACCACATTCACATTGTTTATACTCAACAAAACGAAGTTCGACTATTTTTAGATGTTGGTCATCCAGTCAACGAAGAAAGAAAAAATTAGTGGCACACCTTTTCTGGGGGAAAAAAGAGGAAGAAATAAAAGCCCTCAAGTATATCGTATTGTATATATGTCTCTGTCACAAACTCTTCAAAATGAAGAAGACGAACGAGAATGTTTTTGCAAAAGAAACAAATTATATGCTATCTTCTTAGTTTTCTTTTGTTTATATGTAATGTTTTAATTTAAAGGGTTAATTACCAAAAAAATCACGACCTTTGGTCCAATTTTCAACTGCAACATGACTTTTAAAACTTATCAATGTTGGTCACCAACTATAACTTTTTTTCAATTACAACATCGGCTAATTTTTTTAACACCTGATTGTGTCGACATCACCACCATTAGATGCACATGGACAAGACCGTCATTTACCCTCGATCTATTTCACAATCCGTTATTTTGATTGTCGTTAATCGGTGATTGAAGTTATTATGTCACTTTTTCGACTTTCAATTAACGACAGGGGAATTGACGGATTGTGAAATTGATCGAGGGCAAATGAAGATCATGTCCAGGTGCATCTAATGGTGGTGATGGAGACACAATCAAGTGTAAAAAAAAATTAGCCGATGTTGTAATTGAAAAAGAATTATAGTTGGTGACCAACATTGATAAGTTTTAAAAGTCATGTTGCAATTGAAAATTGGACCAAAGGTCGTGATATTTTTGGTAATTAACCTTAATTTAAATTATTTAATTTGATAAATAAAATGATTTAATCGGTATTCAGTGGGTTGTATTAAGAAATTTGTAATGAATTTTAAATAAAAGCGGGCAACATTGAGAAGTTGGCTGCATCAAGAAATTTTTAGTTGCCGTCAAAATTATATCCAAGAATTGAGAGAATTCCTCCCTAAACTCAAGTCATAAGATGCCAATGCTAAATATAAACACATATTCGCCCTTGAGTTAATCAATAAATATCTATCATGTCTTAGAATTCTTGAGAAATATTTATAAACTACTCAAACAACCACTTCCTAAACAGCTATTGTGTGCAGTTATTTTATGGTCATGAATCCAAGCATTTTTGTTTCACAAATACATTGTAATTTTTTTGTGAAAACAAGTATTTTTTCTTATGTGGCGGTAATTAATAACAGATTTCAACCCTTAGAATTTATGAGGAATAAAACACCAAAGTAAAGAAATTGAAGGGAAGACATTGTCTAGAATAGGAAATAATCAATGAAATTACATCAAATTGAAACAGCTCTAGATTTTTTATGTGGACACATATTATTATTATTTTAATTTATTTTCAATAAATAAAAGAAATTATTTCAACTCTGAAAATATCTTTTCAGTTTTGAAAGTTCAAATAAGAAACTTAAATCTAATTTTTTTTTTATTTAACTATTAAATTGAAATCTTTAAGCCTGAACTTTTTTTTTTTTTTTCAATTCTGAAACCTTGTTCAATTTTGAAATTATTTTTCAGTTCTAAAATTTCAGTCTGAATTTTTTTTTATCTAATTATGAAGCTGGAAATTTTATTTAATTCTAAAAAATGAAATCCACCTGGTACAACTCTAAAAGTTGAATGTATATATTTTTTTTTCAATTCTGAAAATTTGTTTTAATCCTCAAGCTGATTGTTCAGCTCTTCAAACCGAAGATTTGTTCAAATCTGAAAATTTTCGCCTATGAAACTGGAAATTTTGTCTAACTTTGATACTGAAAATGTCAGCTCTGAAAACCTGAAATTCAAATTTCAGAATTCGTTTTTTTACCCTCAATTCTGAAACAATAATATCAGCTCTGAAATCTTAAATTTTAATTAAACCGGAAATTAATTAATTAATTAATTATATATATATATACACACATATATATATATATATATATATATATTTGTTCTGAAAGTTGAAACTTTTTGTTCAAATATGAAGCCTTTTTCTTTTAATTCTGATTTTGTCAATTTTGCTCCCAAGATATGATTTGGTTTGGCTGACAATGTTATTCCCGCAGCTCTGGGGTGAATACAGATCATCTTTTCATTCTAGCAACCATCATGTTCCACAATCAGTTTTCCCCCAAAAAATAGTAGCCAGATCTTTACACATTTAGCAAGAGCGACAAAATTGAAATTTGAAAATCAATTAGATGAGTATCAGTCAAATGCTCAAGTGTCGTTTGCACATAAAATAGAAAACAACAAGATATTATAGATTTTTTTTCAGAAATCGTGACCAAAACAAGGAAATAAGTATTAGCAAGTTCAGAAGGGAATATAGCAAAAATATGGCCATGACTTCACAAAGTTCACCCTCAATACAATCAACCGTAGTCCCGCACAAGAAGAGAAGTCAAGAGAATACCTGGAGAAGATTCAAGAGGGTGAGACGAAGAGTAAACCTGCTGGATTTTGATTCCAAGAATTTTATAAGACCGGGGGGTGATTTGGCAGCGCTGCACAAACTTGAGCGAAGGCAGCACTGCATAGACCTAAGCGAAGGCAGCTTTGCGAGAGTCATCTCTGAAGTGTACTTGTACCCAGCTCTGAATTGAATAGTGCTGACTGACCTGAGGACCAGTTGACAGGCCTAATTTCTAACCCTAAAATACCGCAAGTACGCGAGTGTATATGTGTATAGGGAAAGTCAAGGTCGATCCTCAGAAAACAAGCTAACGTAGTTTGATACCCTAATTTTCTAGGATTATCCTAACTAGACACTCAAATTGTGAGATTGATTTTAATAAACTAAATTACTTCAACTAATTTACTAGCTTGACAAACGAGGAAATTCTAATTGACGAGAATGCATCCTAGGGTATCGATTTCATGAATTACTTCAATATTGATTAAGTTTAATTTATAGACTTTTAAACCAATTTTAATATCTATTAGACGGCACTTAAATAACTTAGTCCTTCTCTCGAAGAGAATAAGTCGTGGATTAATTAGGAAAACTACCCTCTTGAGTTAATTAATCATAACAACTCCTAAAAGACCCTTAACCCTTACCTACGCAGCCATAGACAACTACGTTTTATATTGTACGTTATTAACACTTCCCTCCTCTGGAAGGGGAATTGCTAAATGGGTAAACTAAGCCTAAGTGATCAATTTATGCTTAGGTATGGAATAAAACAAACATATAGATAGATAACTAAAATCGGAGTCAATAAATAAAAAACTTAAATCAAACATTGTCATAAAAGATTACTCTCTAACTCTAGGACACGAGTAGAAGCTATTCATGCCTAGTATTAAATCTATACAATAATTCATGGAATACATCGTAAAGAGATAAAGACTAGAAAATAAATAATTAAACCCAATTATGTCGGCTCGTCAATCTTCGTCTTCTCGCTCTTCAATTGCTCTCCAATTATTCTCCACTATATGTTCTCATGTGATGTTTTGAAAACCGAGCATCTCTTGCCCTTTTATAGACTTCGGAACAGTCCAGAGGAGTTTCGAAATCCAACTCCTATTTGAAACAGGAAAGTCTTAAAAAAATGAACAATTTGACGCGACCGCTTTGTACTTCTGACGCAGCCGCCATCAGTGGCATCTTGAATTGCACGTCAGTTTTGTCGCGGCCGCGTTGCTTGATGCGGTCGCGCAGGTTCATGCCCGATTCGGTTTCCAGACTGGTCTAAGCCGTCTAGGCCAGTTTTGGCTGGTTCTGACCGATTTTTGCCGATTTTGACTTTTCTTTGACTTGTCATTTCGTCTGTTAGTCGTAAAGTACGACTTTTAACCCTGAAATCACTCAAAATACCTCAAAGATAAGTCAAACAAATTAAATGGTCCAAATTACATAAATCCATACAACTCTTGACAAAATACGCATGTAAATGCTATAAAATACTATCCTAACTCGACCAAAATACATGCATAATTAACTTTTATCACCAGTTCAGGTTTCGATTCTACTCCACGAAAGAAAACCCCCGATTGAAAACCCAGCTCTATAATTATACTTGGTTTTGCAGCTGAAACCTAGAGTACAATCAACAAATGCGAAATTTATCAATTTAGGAGATCCACCAAATGGTGTAAAGGCTGTAAATAAGTACTCTATGATTCCACTAATACATAGTTCGTCTACAACCATTAAATCTTCCGCTACCCCATTCAAGTAACTCAGGTCTAAATGATCATCAGTCTGTCCATGCACTAGGAGAAATGTTTAGGCTATTGTTGGTGCTATGGCGATTTTAAGACCTGATTAAGCTCCAAAGAAGAAATACTTAGCTAAAAGCCTGACTCTATTATTCTGAAAAAGTCAGCGCTGTCCTGGTGAACGAGGAATGCAGCTCCGCTCTTCTAATCGATTTATGTCAATAATCCACTTTAGAGTTGGAAAAACCTGCTCGGTGTGACCGATCCTGGAGAAATAGGGATGAGACGTTATAGTCGGGGTCGGGATTTCAGTTCTTGATTGGGTGGTCAAAGTTGTATAAGGGGCAGAATACTATTTCCCACTCCGAGACCGGAGAAATAAGCTATTTCCCGTGTGTGTGTATGTGTATGTGTATGTGTGTGTGCACGTTGAACTTGTGTGTGTGTGTGTGTGTTAGTGAGACACTGTATGTTTGTGTGTGAGACAGTGTGTGTTTGTATACATGTAAAGCTTGTGTGTTTATATTATACTCCATCTATCTCACTCAGATTTGCACACTTTCCTTTTCGGTACGTCCCACATCAATTTGCACATCTTTAAAAAGGAAATTTCTCTTACAATATCGTGTCAAATGAGAATTTGTTGTTATTGTGTGTCGTGACACGGTTTTTGTGGCAAGTGTTTTTCGTAAAGTGGGGTTTTTAAAAAAAAACTCAAAAGAACAACAGAGAAAAAAAAAAACTTAGGGGCAGGGGGTGGGGGTGGGGGTGATGGAGAGGGGGGGGGTGTAGAGGGAGGGGTGCGGGGAGCTGGGGGACAATGGGGAAGGGGCGTTGGGGCTGTAATTTGGGAGTGATGGGATTGGATAAGGAGATAGATTTGATAAGGGTATGGATTGTATAAGGGGTTTACTTTGTTGGTTATCTAAGAATGATAAGGATATGCTAAAATTATACTATTTTTACAAGGTGGTAAGAATTATACCAAAAGTTGTATAAAAGATCATTTTAAAATTTCTCCCTCTAAAAAAACCCTCACTACTCATAAGTTAGAGCTCACAATTTGACCAATCCTTGCACGACCAAATTCAGCCCTTTGGCCAAAACTATATCTCACGTTGATTATGGCTAGTTTAAAAATTTATTGAGACAATAATTAATGAGTCCAACTCATCTCTCTAAAATATCCTAATGTTGAAGGAAAAACACAATTAGTGTGCCTTCGTCAAAAGTAATTGATGAAGGGCAATTTAGGTATTCACTAAATAATATGTAACTGTGAAGCCCTTGTATTTGACACCCTATATAAAGGGGATCTAATGAATAAGAGAACCCTAATGATTCTGTGTCTTTCGTTCTTAATTTCTATTACTCCTACAACACGTTATCAGCACGAATTAGTTCTAACACTGATAAAAAAAATTCATAAATCAAAAACCTGTATTCAAACACCATAACCATTGGCGAAGAACGAACTTACCCTTGGCGGTGCGAACCAATATTCATGCTCCTCCCCGAAATTCATGACGTTCATGTCCGAAATATTGGAAGAAAGGTTTATCTAAATTACGCTGATATATTGGGTAATGTCTTCCCCTTTGAATGCCATGCGTGTGAATTCATCTAATTGATTACCTTACGCTAATGGTGGTCAACACTGTCTTTGGTTTGAATTATTTTATTCTTGCATATGATGTTGTTTTCTTATTTTTGACATATTAGTTAGAATCATATAGAAGACGGAAATATACAGTTTTACTTTAACAGCATATGGGATGAATGTGAGTTTATTGCTCAATATATGTGGGTTTATTGCTTAGAAAATTATTATTCCAGGAATATTTTTTTTGTCAAAACTACCATTAAGTATGTCATATTCTATTTGTGAGCATAGCACATTCGACATCCGATACGTTTACTGATAGTACTAAGTCTTGTATTGTTAGTTATATTGGAAATTTAAATTTGTTATCTAAGATTTTTTTTGTTTTTATTGGTACGTGAAAACACCCAATTATTCCTAATGGTGTGAGCTCGGATTGTAAGGTTATGGCTCCTAAGACCATCAAATGTCTCCCGTAAAATTTGAGAAGTACCATTGGGAAGAAAAGTGTCTTTCCTACAAGATAATCCGAATCACACTATTTTGTGGAATAATTGTAAATAACTAATATCTGCTTATGATAGCTTGATGTTTTTGTCTAAATATTTTTGGAGAGGAATATATCATAAATATATGTTTTCTGCTACGATTTATATATAAATATGACTTTGGCACAATTTAGAATTAATGTTTTTATATGTTCATTTGAATCTTGTTATGCACAATTAGCAATAATGGACTTTTACTTGATTTTAAATGATATTCTTAGAGTTCAATATCCTCAATCTGTTTGATACTTTCTCATGAAATTGAAAGTTGTAAAAAAGCTAATTGGCTTGATCATATAAGAACTTGATCATAGCCTAGCCTTACATGTACTTGATCATTGTTTTGCCATGAATTTAGTAAATTGTTTATTCCATGATAAAGGAAATTCATGGATGATACCAAAATCAATACAAATCAACTACTCCCTCCGTCCCAGCTAACTTTTCACAGTTGACCGGGCACGGAGGTTAAGAAAAAGCAGAAGATACCTTATTGACTTTGAAAATGCTACTTTATCAGATTTGCTTTAAGGAATTAATTAGGGACTTAATCCTAATTAATTTTCAGATTGAACAGTAATTTTTACTGTAGAAACAGTACATAAAAAGTAAGAAATCCTGTAAACCTTAAAAAATTGAAAAATTTCAGATAAAAAAAATTTGGAGGCAAAATACCCTCCAAATTCAAAATTGATCCTTACATGAAAATTAACCTGATTACAGTCAGCAAACTTAACAAAAAAATCCTGATTCAAATTCCCTCCTAAATGAAAATTCAAACAACCCAAGTGCTTGCTATATATACATGCACCTGCATTTATTACAGCCCCAAACAAGCAGCAAATTTCTCTCCACAAAAGTTACAGTCCAAAAATTTACAGTAGAAAGTTTTATTACAGCAGAAAGTTCAATGGATGAGGATCCTTATCGAAGGAAGGGGCCCAACCTAACTCCATCAGATCGACTCCTAATTGCTCAATTTCTTTTTTGTAACAACACCGATGGAGTTGTTAACCGGGGTAAGCTGCAGGAAGTCGCAACATCATTTGGAGTATCCACGAGGACGATTCAGTTCATCTGGACAGTGGCAAAAAAACTGATTAGTGAAGGTAAACCTGTAACATTTCCAGAAATTAAGCAAAGAGCAGCATCTAAAGTTCAGATTCCTCTAGACAAAGAAGCTTTGAAAGCCATACCATTTTCGAAGAGGGGGACTATCCGAAGACTTGCCAAAGAGTTGCAAGTAAGCAAAAGCACACTCAAATGCAATTAAACCGTTACTCACCGATGCAAATAGGCTGCAAAGGCTCAAATATAGCCTTAGCTTCTTACATCATGACAGTTCAACAAATAAGATCAGGTATGACAGCATGCACAATACTGTTCACATTGACGAAAAATGGTTTTATATGAAACGGACATGTGAACGGGCATATAACTTAGCTGAGGAAGATGATCCATATAGGGTGTGTAAAAGCAAGAGATTCATCCCGAAGGTTATGTTTATGTGCGCCGTAGCAAGACCACATTACGCAGTAGACGGGACTCTATTGTTTGATGGGAAAATCGGAATTTTCCCATTCACAACAATGGAACCTGCCCTCAGAAATTCAGTAAATCGAGCTAGAGGGACGTTGGTCACCAAACCGATTGACTCTATAAACGCAGAAGTTATAAAAAACTGCATGTTAAGACAGGTGACTCTACATACTATCAGAAGATTTTCATCATCTAGTATTTCATGTGTTAATAAGTCTCCTAAGTTCTGACCTAGCACATTTAATTTAGCTCACTGGCCAGAACGGTTACATTATTAACCCACTGTTTTTTTTTTTTTTCACTAAAAATTGTTTCATCATTGGGCTATAACAGATTCTACCAGCAATCAAGGCCAAATGGCCGGAAGGAGCAAGTAAAAACATAATCATTCAACAGGACAACGCAAGACCTCATCTTAGCAATCATGACATAGATTTCAGAACAGCAGCAACATCAGATGGTTTCAACATTCAGATTATGTGTCAACCTCCAAATTCGCCAGACACAAACGTGCTGGACTTGGGGTATTTCAGAGCCATACAAAGTTTGCAAGTTGAGACAGCAAGCTACACAATACAGGAACTCGTAGATAATGTCCTCCAATCTTTTGAAAGAATGGAAGTACATAATCTGAACTCCGTATTTCTAAGTCTGCAGTCGTGTATGATAGAGATAATGAAGGTAAAGGGGGGAAACAACTATAGACAGCCACATATGGGAAAGGGATCACAAGCAAGACAAGGGACTCTTCCTACAGCATTAGAGGTGACAGAAGACATTGTGAGGGATGGAATTGATCATTTAATTGAATATGAACATGCAACAGGTACGTATGATATAGGCGGCTTAATGACGGATTTGGGGTACATGTGATCTAGTATAGGTATGTGAGAAAGAACTTTTTGACCAAGTGTTTACAGCGTAAACACTAAAGTGATGTTTAGTTTTGCTTAAGCTGTAAACACTTGATAAGTGTTTATTTTCAGTATATAAAAAATGCTTTTGTTTTCATTTAAATTTTAAAACAAGCATAAATGGTTTGATCTTTTTCCCACACTTGCCTCAGAAAAAAAAAGCATCATAAGGTTCATAAAAATATCAGCAAGCACAGCAGAAAGCACAAAACTACCAGCAATCTTAAAAAAAAAAATACAGATTGGGCAGAATTCATGCCTCAATTAGGACAAGTTTCCTCTTTTTTTTTTTTCAATCATAGCATCAGAAAAAGACATCACAGGGTTCCCAAATATAACCAGCAAGCACAGCAGTGAGCACAAAATAATTCAGCAGTCATTAAAAAAGCAGCTTCAGCATAATTCATGCCTCATTAACATAAGCTTCTTCTTTTTTTCCCCCAGAAAACCTTCAGAGAAAGATCATCATAAGGTTTCCAAAAAATAACCAGCAAGCACATCAGTAAGCACAAAACTACCAGCAATCTTAAGAAAAAAAAGGCAGATTGGGCAGAATTCATGCCTCAATTAGGACAAGTTTCCTCTTTTTTTTTTTCCCACGAAACCTTCAGAAAAAGATCATCATAAGGTTCCCAAAAATCAACAAACACAGCAGAAAACACAAAACCACCAGCAATCGAAAAAAAGACAGATTGGGCAGAATTTACTTTCTTTTCATTTTTTCACACCCGAACGTCAGTAAAAATTCATCAACGAGCAACCAACAATACCCATCAAGCACAGCAGTTACACCATGACCCAAAAAAATCATGTCTCATCAGACATGCAAGCACAAATCTGGGTAGTACAATAACATAACAGACCCTAGAACCAATGGGGTCTAAACCCTCAGAAAAAAATCATCATAGGGTTCAATTCAAATGCCCAGAAACCCCAAGCTCATAATAGACGCAAAATCGAGTTAGGGTATCATACCAAAATTAGGGGTTTAGATAAACCTTCATGACAGAGGGGCACCAAATCGCCAAGCAATCATAAAAAAACCTTCGGAGTTCCTCTAATTTAAACCCTCCTACAAGTTGAGACCCTTCACCTTCCGAGGCGGAAACGCAAGCCACCGGAGCAGAGCTAGTCTCCAAATCCCCGGAATCGATTATCTCGTCGTCGTCGAAGACCGTCTCAGCCACATACGAATCTTTAGAATCAAACACAACCCTCTCATCAGAACTCGATTCATCTTCCATAGAGAAGATTCGAGTTACAAACACGCGAGAAGGGACTATATCTGAGAGAGATTCGAGTTATAAGTGTGTTTCAGTGAAAATCGGAAGGAAATTCACCGGATCTGGAATGGCTGCGCAAGAACAGGAAGAGCCGTGTTCTTAGAGAGAGAGGGGATAAATTAGGGTTTGATAGAGAGAGATAGAGAGATGACATGAGAACAGAAAAGTGGGGATAGGTAATGAAAGGGTGGGGAGGGTTAATGAAAGGGTGGGTTAATGAAAGGGTGGGTGAGAGTTAATCATTAATTAAAAAAGTCTGATTTTTAAAATCTGATTAATTAATGGCAAATTTGTAATAAGGGTTCATTTTTTTGGGTGTAATTTGTTGACTTTACTTTCCGCTTTTGGGTGCGAAAAGTTAGCTGGGACGGACCGAAAAGGAAAGTAGGAAAAGTTAGCTGGGACGGAGGGAGTATGTGATAATTAATTTTCACAAAAGCATAAAAAATTATGCGATTTATGGTCTCGAAATCCAATCCATGAGAAAAGGCTAAACCAACTATGCCCGGATCTGAATTACTAGACAAACTCAAAAGGAATTGAGTACCACAATTAGTTTCTTAAGTAGGAACTACTTTCATAAAGAAAGACTACATATCCACAATCATAACATCCACCGACCCTAATGATAAAGTATTGTCTGACGAAGTGATAATGAATGCTCTAATGCATTTGAGGTAACACATTACTCCAGCTTATGCTGGAATATTCTGTAATTAAAAGACACCTGCTGAATTGCAGGATTTTATAAAGGATGGAAACATAGATGATGCTTAACTTCCCGAATGAGTTGTTCAATGGAAAGAAATCCACTTACTAGACTACAAAACAGTCAATAACTTCAATAAGGACATTTTTGTGCCTAAAAACACGTCTTAATTTCTGTGGGAAGAAAACCACAGAAGATGGTATGATATATAAAAATCTTTGCGTACTTTGATACTTATACTAGTGAACCAGTATAGGTAACACTCAATATGACCATATTTTGTGCTGAAAAAAGAAAATTCTCTAGGCTAACTATGACAAACTTAATTGTGGAAAAAGCCCCAAAGCAAAGGGATGAGATGTTTCAATCCCACCGATGTGGCTATAATACATTACTAGGTAAGAATCATTTGGTCTATAGAGGTTCTCTCAATTTACCCACCCACCAAATGGACGTGGTGGTAGTGGACGTGCTTGTTGTGATACCAAGATGCAAAAGACATCTCAACCTCCGAACAAAAAAAGAAAATAGTTGGTAAATGAACTTTGCTATAAGTGTAAAGACACTACATGTTTTTATAAAAAACTTCTAGGGTAGTTAATTACAATGATACAGAAAGTTCAAAGAACAGATTACTATAAAATAGGGAGATCATTATGTCTACCTCATGATTGCAGTCTTAAAGGACAATAAGCACTTTGCTTAATGAAATGACATTTCTTGATGTATCAAGAAAGTTGAGAACATGGTATAGCAGTCTAATTAGATATTGATTTTGGTCTTAAAGCTTATTCTTTAATGAATTCATTGTGACTATCATGCTTAGATCATCACAAAAAGGGCGAAGAACCGTTGAATTTTTCAGATGCCTAATGCCATAACATTTAAAGTCATTTAACAAAGCTCTATATGCATCAAGAGCTACCTGAACATTGAGATACTTGTGTCAAAGGTTATTATTTGAAAACTACATGTGAGAATGAAATTGAATAATATTATGATACTTCTGATGAACGTTAAGGGAAGCACATCTTAGAGAAATTAATGAGTCAATCTAGTGTTATGTACTCCACTACTATGATGATCGTTAGATCAAACATTGTCACCCAAAATGAATTTTGGGACACAACACCATAGATAAAGTTAAAAGGTCCCCAGTAAGGGGCACAACACCATAGATAAAGGTGTTGCAACCACACCTAGTGGAGGTGTGGTTGAGGTCGTGGCTCCCAAAAGAAAATGGGGGATGCCACGTAGTTTAATGAACACCTGCTCAAGGAAGGAGGCAGTGTGGTGGCACAATTTGAATCATCAATGAAAAGAAATACTCTCAAATTATCTCTAATTAATTATGTCCATGAACCATCATTGAAGGACACTCCGAAGTTTAATATGATTCTAGAGATAATGAGAGTGCATGTTAGTTAATGGAAAAATCTTTCATGTGCATTGATGATGCATATATTGTTGCTCAATGAATTATTGAGCAATAATATCGAACCACGCTCTATTGTAAGATATCAGCAAAGAGCATATTGGCCTATATGGAATCAATCCAGGTAGAACTCGATTCTATGACAAAACAAAAGGTATTTAGTTTGGTAGTGCTAGCCTTACCAAGTGTAAAGCATGTAGGACATAAAATATGTTTTGTCAGTAAGCGTAATGAGAAGAATAAAGTCTTGAGATATCAAACTTACCTTAAAGAACAAGGTTTTCTCACAAAGCCTTGGAATTGGCTACAAGGAGACATATTCTCCCGCAACAGACGTCATAACGTCTTATTGATAAGTTTCCGAAGAACTGAAAATGTAGCATATTAATGTGGTTACAACATATCTCTTTCAGGATCTTGTTATTGAGATATGTGAAAGTGTCAAATGGACTTGCATTGCCCAATTCAAGTGACTCTAGACCACGGAGTGCATTTGCAATATTAGATTGAAATGCTCACTTTGATTGAAATAAATCTGGACGGAAATGGTATACTCGTCTAAGTGACTACTTGATTGGGAAGGGAAAGAACAAGTAACATTGCTCCTATGCATTTATAAAGAAAACAAGTTCTATATTTGCAACTATAGCAGCTTATGTCAATGTTAAGGACATAATAGGTACTCTTAAAGAAATAAGAGATACTGTGATGTATTTGAAATCAGAATTGAGATAAAGGATCATGGAAAAACTCGAAAGTGTCTATGCCTTGTAAAAAAGAAGACCGAGTTTGTGGAATATTAATTCCTCAGTTTGCATATATCCAAAAGATTATCAGGCGATTTAACATGGATGAAGTGCAAATTTGTTAGCACTCCTATGATTGGTTGAAGTGTGGACATGAGGAAAGATCCATTTGAGACTAACGGAAATGACGAAAGAGTTATTGGGAGATGAAATTCCCTACTTAATTGAAATGTGTGCATTATTGTATAAAAAGCTCAATGTACTCAACTATGTATTACTTTCTCAACGAATATGTTGGTTATATTTTACTCAGGACAACGCAATATCAGTGGAATGATATCAAATAGTATTTTGACATCTGAAAGAAACCATTGACATATATTTGTTCTTGCCATATTTGAGACAAGAGAGATTACAAATGAAATTGTAAACTCTAAAGGAAATGTCAAATGCTCTCATATAGAGAGATAAAAGGATTACAAAAGAATATGTTATCCCTTAGTAAATGTTGAAGCTACCCCCTACTGCGAAATACTAAATACTACTTTGGTTGGTTTAGATGTTGGTTATCTTAGTGACCAATGTAAAGGTCATTACCAAACCGATTATGTATTACCATGAGGAACACGACGAAAACCTTGAAGATCAACCAATCAAGACTACTCTGGCTACCTCATCACATCAGTCATGGATGATATCTTAAGAATTTCATTAACCTGTATGGTCAAAGTATTAGTGACTTGAACTATACCCACTGAAGAGCCTACCCGAAGTTATGAAGATGAAGTTATTTGTAACAAACAGATGGATTCTGCACATCAAAAGTGACGAGACCAAGCATGTACCGCCAACGTTTTTCTATAACCAGCAATTGCATAATATCCTCATGATTTATGTAAAATTGAGGATGAAGAGTTTTTCGGAACGCTCTTGATAGATGTACATATCAAGGGAGAGATATAGATTTCATGGGGAGTCTCAACAAAGGTGTGTTGCACTCTTTTTTCCTTCGCCCAAGGTTTATTTTTCACACCGGGTTTTGTTACTTGGCAAGGTTTTTAATGAGGCAACAAGTTATGCACCAATTCCCCTTTGACTTGGCACAAGGGGGAGTGTTGAAGGTAAAACACAATTAGTGTGTCTTCGTCAAAAGTAATTGATGAAGGGCAATTTAGGTATTCACTAAATAATAAGTAACTGTGAAACCCTTGTATTTGACACCCTATATAAAGGGGGTCTGATGAATAAAAGAACCCTAATGATTCTGTGTCTTTCTTTCTTCTCTATTTCCTATTTATTCTATTTCTCCTACAACAACTAAAATATTTTTGATTGACATGCAATTGGTCCAACTATTGATTTATTGGGTTGAACTAGTTATACTTGGATGATACTTCAAACTAAAATTCTTGTGGTTTAACCCAATTAAAATGTCGGACTCCATGTCTTCATCCTCTCAATCCCCTTTATATCAACTAAAAAACAAAAACACACATGTATAATATTTATGGTATTAGACGCCTAAATTACTTTATAAATTATCAAAAAATAAGAATTAAAATTCGATTATAACTCAATTGATAAATTATTTTGTAACGCAGACAATAAATTAAGGGATCAATTTCCATCCATTTCACCCCCAACTAGAAAATGAACTCAAAAGGAAAAATAAGAGAATAAGAATTATTAAAGTTAATTTTTATAATAAGGTTAGAATTATAATAAAAAGTTCTGTGCCTGCCAACTAGATCCATGAAGTGTAACCAAAACTTCGTGGGCCAGAATTCTATTAGGTTGGGTTCTAATTCCTCAATAGTAATGATGATTTTGCTTATGAGTTTATAATGATGAATTACTTTTTTGTCTTTTTGTTAACTAAAAGGATGTATAACTTTCTGAAAACTACAGAAGTTACTCCCTCTGTTCCTAAAATATTAGCTGTTCAAGCAAAAAACAATTTGTTCAAAATTTTCTAGAAATAAAATACATTTCTTCCAATATTACCCTTTACCATCAAATCTCAATCTTCTAATTTTATTACTATCTTGATAATTAATAACCCTCTTTCACTGAACCAATTTAAATTTGGAAGGAAAAAATGGATATAGTATGAGAGACATGGATTACATGAGTTATTTATCCATTTTAAGAGTTCTTAAATTTTTTTTATTTTTTTTAAAGTCTGAAATGAATAGTATAATGAAGGGAGTACCAATAATATTGCTTTGTTTTCTAGAGGAAATAGCATAACATACTTGTTTAGGCTCAATATATTTCTCAGACTATGCCAAGCCTTTCCCCATTAACGACCATCACATAAATAGGTTTTTAAAGTAATAAATAATGTTTTCGAGGGTAAAAGTTAACAAAATAAAATCGTCAGGACTAAACATAATCTTCACAAACAAAATAAATGAAATTCAACGGGAAAATTTACATTTTCTGAAAAGAGAAAAACGTATTTCACAGCAAACCATAAATGCATCAAAAGTAACTTCACTTCTTTCTTTTCCTTTTCTAAAAGATGTAATTCACCATTTCTTAAAAAACAGTACCTAGAGCTGGGGTAGCAGCCAAGTCCTTGAGTCAATATAATACGTCGGTAAGACAAAGCAAGCCAAAATTTCATCAGGGTGAATATAGTAAGCACAAATCAGCTTACCCCCTTAAAATATCTAGGGAGGCTCACAGTTCCTTGCCTATGAATCAATCTATTGATAGGTTAATCATGTAACTGCAGCACGAATAAAATGAAACACCAAGACTAAGAAAAATCACGCCATAATATTGTGCCTATTTTAAAGACATAATCAGTATACCCATGATAGTTATTTGATACTAATACAGAAATTAATACCACTTCAAGTTCAGAGATGAAAACACAAAAACCAAAATCCTCCCAATCCCGTTTATACCAAATTGAGACAAAAGAACCCCAAAAATTAAGAGAAGAAAAAAGACATGTTTGTAATACTCATGGTTGAATTAGACGCCTGCACTTGTTCCTCGATTCGTACCTTCCGCGATTCTCCGGCGCCGCCGCCTTCCTCTGGCGACACATCCGCTGCCACTTCCACTGCTTCTTCATCGGGATCTCTTGCGTTACTTTTTCCAGCTCGTCGGAATATTCTTCCTCATCCGTAAAAATATATTGTTCATGAATCCGACTGTCGGCCGCCTCCGGTAGAATTACGGTTGAATCTTTGTCCTCCGCTACCAAATCTTGAGTTTCTTGAGTTGAACTGCCTCCGCGGAAGAAAATTTCGACATGCTCCGGCGGAACCGCAGACAGAGAGGTGAGCAGATTATTTTGACAAACTTGGAGTGTTAAAGCCGTGAAGAGATTATCAACTTCCTCCGGTGAATCAAAGAAGAGATGATTTTCACGGAGTTCGATTGCTGTAGCCATGCAGAGATTATCATAGGTTTCCGAATCCTTTCTCAAGAATCGGGAAGCCAATGCAGACAAGCGCATGAAGTTGTGAAAGCATTCAGTTTTCTTTCGCAACTCATGAGAATCCATTCTCTCGTATATTCCACTCTGTGAATTCTGTATGTATATATATAGGAAGAGTTCTAATCCTAGTGTGATTTGGACGTAATCTGGATCGTAAAATTTTCCTATCTCATCAAGGAAGCCTTCTATTCAATAATTTTCTAACTAGAATTCAGAACCTTATTGTATATGGAATACAGTATGTATCAAATAGATTGCATTATAATATAAAAAACTATTTGGAAAAGTCCCATTTTTCTAAATCACGTTTTTTAAATCTTTAAATTATCTTTCAAAAGTTAAAGTTACATCATAAAATCAGATTTTTATTTTTTAAATTGAAAAATTATTTGGAAAGCGTAGTAGAATTATTTGTATAATCATATAATTATCTTAAACAATAAAAATAATTTTACATATAAAAAAAAAAAATTATGAAATAATTTCAGGGTTATTTTGGGTGCACCAGTGCCCCGATATATTTAACTTTTTGTAGCTGGTTATAGGTCAAATTTCACTAAGTATTTCATTAATCAATTTTCTCCACCAAATTTGCTTAATCGTATAATTAGACTTAAATTAATTTTGGCCCTTAGCTTTTATGAGTTGTTTTTTAGAGACATATATAAATTAGTATTTATTTATGAACTATTTTTTGGGAAAAAATTAAAATCTCATTTTTTAGTACTTTTGCTATAATACTAGCTTTGTTGAAAAATTGGCTTGATTTTAGCTTCTTTCTAGTTTTTATAACAACCCAATTTTCATTAAATAATATAAAACATTGAAAATGACAATAAACAATATCGAAAGTTCCTTTTTCGTTAAAGAGTCAATTACTAATTAGGCCGCTAAGGAAACCATTTAAACATGCATTTGAATTTATTATTAGCTAATGACAAGCTCTAATACTAACCCTTAATTACCGCAAGTGTACGGGTATAAGGGTATGTAGTGAAAGTCAAGGTCGATACACGGGGAATGAGTTTAGGTAGTTCGATACCTTAAGTATCTAGGATTATCCTAACTAGACATTAGAATTTGAAAGGATTGTTTATTACTAAACTATATTGCATATATAAATGAATTAATTATCTAAATTGATTTCCAATCAAAGAGAATGTATCATAGGGTGCTGATTTCAGGAATTACGCTAATGAATGAATAATCTCTAAAATAAACCTTTAAACCAGTTTTAATATATATTAGGCGGGACTTAATTAACCTAGTCATTCTCCCGAAGTGACTAAATCATAGATTAATTAGAACAATTACTCTCCCGAGTCAATTAATCATAACAACTCCCAAAAGCCTCTTAACCTTTGTCTACGTAATCATAGACAACTACACTACACGTCATACGTCTATTAACAATTCCCTCCTCCCGAAGTAGAATTGTTAAACGATTAGACTAGGTCTACTTGATCAGGTTATGCTCAATCATAATATTATAACAAATATCTAGATAGATAATAAAAACTGGAATTTATAACTTAAAAGATAAACCAAGCATTATTACAAATCCCTACTTTCTGGCTCTAGGACACGAGTAATTCAGCTGCTCATGCCTACTATCAAATCAAAACAATAATCCAATGAAAACGTTGTAATGAATCAAAACTAGTCAAGAAATAAATAAACCCAAAAAGTCGGCTCTTCGATCTTCGTCACGTCTTGCTTGTCAACCCTCGCTCTCAAGCCTTGTACTTGAATGTATGTAAAAGTATGAGATACTACCAAAAATCTCGAGCTTGGAGTCCTATTATAAGTTGAGGAGGAGTCTTGGATGTTAGGATCAAAATCCTACTTGAAGTAGGAATTATTTCAAAGTCGAGTCATCTGTCGTGGTTGCACGCAAAGTCCCTCACCTCTTTCCCAAAACACGCTTAAAACATCAACTTTTGTCACGGCCGTGAGACATGCTTCTCGCGGCTCGCGGCCGCGATGCATGGTCAATGCAAAATCTTCATTCTAGCCACCTTTTGTCGCGGCCGCTCAGTAAAGTGACGCAGTCACGACGGTTCTTCACCGATTCACTCTTTCAAAATGGTTCAAACCGATTTTTCCCCTTTTTTTAACTTTGTTTCTTCGTCCAATAGTCGTAAAATATGACTTTTCAACCTAAAACACTTCAAAACAAGTCAAAACACGTTAATTGGTCCAAATGTGACGAATATAAGCAACCTTCGACCAAATATGCATGTAAATGTTATAAAATATGTTCCTAAATCGACCTAAATACATGCATAATTAATGTGTATCAGCTAAATATTTAATTCATAATTTAATCCTCAAACTTAAACTGTTGTTCGAAAAATGAAAGACAACAAAGAATACAAGTGATTATGCATTTGTTTAGGTCGACTTGATGATAATTCTAGTTTCACACTGATTTTACTCAAAAAGCCAACATAGTACATTTGAGCATTTATGATACAGCACAATAAACTACTTTCGAGACTTGAAACTTTCGAACAATTTGATCCTTACCGAGTAAGTGTTTCACTCATCTCTCAAGTGTTTAGATAAGGATGTGTTTTCGCTAGAATATATGCACTGTCTACCATAGGCTTGCCAATCGTCTAAATTAGACCTCGTACTTGATATATGTGACAAAGGATCAAAAAGATCTTTTTTGTTATAACGTAGGCTTAAGGTAAGGTGGGATACATTTAGATAAAAAGTGACTACTTGTGGACTAATCAAGTTACTCATAATCCGACTTTTCCTTAATACAATCACTCATCACTCTTCAAATTTCAGCAAATCATCCCACATAATGACTTCTTCACCCTACAAAAGTACTTTATAACTTAAGTGTTTTTTCATGTTATTATTCGAGTACCACCTCTTTGGGACTATTCGATTTTCTATCCAATTCAAACAATTAAGCACTTTTCAATTTTCTACCTCTCCTCAACAAGAATAATCAAAACACATATATACAACAAACTCTTTCTTTTCTTTTTCTGATTTTTTATTTTTTTTATACAAACTAGGAGAGGCTATTTTTCTCGGCTTTTCACCTATCAATTTGTTCTTTCCTTCACCTTTTCAAATGTCCACTAGTTTTCCACTTTACTCCCAAATTTTTTTTACCCAACTACCTTCCAATCCTCCTCCCTCTTACTCAATTAGTCCAATTAAGGCCAAAGGCTTAAATAGAAAGGTTTTTGGCTTGTAATGTAGGGCTATAAAGTAATAGGCTATTGAGCTCAAATTGACTAACTAGGGAGAAATTTTGAAGTTTTGGTAAAAGGGACAAATTTTCAAAGCTCAACATAGGCTATAAACAAGAATGCCTAAGATCATATCCCAAGTCACAACATATACTTGACACATTCATAATAGAGACTCAAGATAAGTTCTAGATACAAATACACATACGCAATCAATTCACACTGAAAGAAAATGTATATGTTACTCCAAAAGTGGGAGTATAATTTAGTCTCAAAATCCTCACAAGGCTCATTTTGATCAAATGTTCTAAGAACAAGCTCAGTGTCATCTCATATTACCTATCATGCTCGCCTATGTGCCAATTTTGCAAAAGTAAATAAATAAATTCAAAATCTTCTCATCATTAACTTTTCATCATCCATCTTTTCCTATTTTTCTTTTCGTCTTTTAATCACTTATTACCAACTAAAGACTCGGGTGATTTTTTTTAGACTCCAACAAAACATAAACATTAAACTAAAAACTACTAAGACCCAACATGACTATCTATAAGCAACAAACTCAATAAATGGGTTCACAGACCCAACAGCTCCAATAAAAACAGATAAGTGGGCACACACACTCAATACTCCAACCAAAGCAACTAAAACAGACAAATGGGCACAAGCAAACAATAGCAAATCGAACAAGCAATGAGAAACAAAAATATAAAAAAAGCAACTCAAATACAAATAGCGGCCAAGACGTCCCACGGTACACCCCCTCCCCCAAACTTCGCAGAAGGCCAATGTTTGGAGGAAAAGAGTGGTACGTCTTGGTGCTAACTCACAGTCATTGTGGTGGTGGTGGTGGTTGGAAGCCATCTTGGCTCCAAAATTGGGCCAACACATCCCAACGGGTGTCCTGCTGCTGTCTCCAAGTACATTCATCATTACTTAATTCGAGGAGGGTATTCAAGATTGCTCGCTACTTATTCAACTCATGATTGATTATTTGCACCGCCCCTCAAACCTATGTTTGATGCCTCTCCATTTGGGTGCCAATTGATTACACCTCTCGATGATATAGATGGCCATCATGCTGGAGAGACGTGATTAGCCTTTCCACATCCTCATTTAGTTCGGACGAGGATGCAATAGTTTTTGCCGACCGCTTCTTCTTGGATGGTCTAGGGGCTCTGCTACTCCTTTTGGTTGCTTGCCTAGACTGAAACACCTCTAAGTCTGGCATTTGGGAGTGATCAAGATTTTCCTCGAAAGATAAGGCCAATTTAATTGTATCAGACCGTTCTGTCCTCAAAGGGAAGCCAAAGATATGGTTCCACATTTTGATAGACATAGAGGACCTTTCCATCTTCCCCCATTACCGCAGATTGCATGATTTCCAACAGCTCCCAGGTGAATTAGACTTCACCCTTAACTGGTACCTTGTCTTCTAAATCAATATCATCAAAGAACTCGGCTATAGGTGTGATCAAGCCTCCAATCATGATGTTGTATTTTATTTCCAGATGACATTCTCAAAGTGTTCCATCAATAACACTGCATTATCTACCTTATGCTCATGGAACATATTCCAAATCATTTGCAGCTCGGCTTGTCTCGTTACACCCTTTTCTTTTCTTGTGAATAGAGTATGAGCTAACATCTTTTGGAGGAAACGGATCACTGGGTTCTAATCCATGAGGCTTTAGCAGCATTTGTCACATATCTCTGAGGTTGCACTAATGGAGGAGCTGTTGTCAATAAACCCCATAATTCTTGAATGTTGAAAACTTCAACGGGGTTGTCCTTAAGCTTTAGGAAGCCGTATATCCTATCCAGCTGGGCGTATGTCAGTGTACGTTGTTTATCCATCAGCCGAAATGTGATACCATCCGGTCGACGGGAATGCGGTTCACTTGCCACAATAATGGCAAATGTACTCAAAAACTCCAATGTGATCCTCTTTTGGCTTGCATGAATTTGTGCAAACCTCCCCCTATAAGCAGAGCTTTGATATTATCGTGAATCCCCATAGCTCGAGTGAGCTCATCATTACTAAACTGGGTCGCCACAACTGTGCGTTGGCGAAGCTGATCAAATCGAGCCTTATGCTCTTCCCTCTCTAAAGTGAACCCAAATAAAGTTTGGCTATCATTTGGATTATGTGATGCAACATCTTCAACTATTGGTTGTTTGCCCTTACTATGGCTGGAGCTTACTTTTTTCGGAGCCATTTCAAAGAACCTACACACACTCAATCCAACAAAACAACTTCCAACCACCAATGGAGTTCAATAAGTTAAACTATCTTCTAACAATCAATTATTTCTAGTCAAACAAAGATTTTTTCTTTGTCCTAATTGATTCTCAAAGTGTAATTCAATCCTATTTACAAAAATAATCACATTGTAGCAACAACTTAGAAAAATTGCCCAATATTTTTACCCCCTATGTTGTGCTTAACTTCTAATTTCTTCAATTCAACCCAATTTATGGTGAAATCCGAATCATATGAACATAAATCATGCAAAATAAACTCCATTCATCATCGGATCACACATAAAAACAAAAAAGGGATAACAAAACCAAGCAAAAACTACTTTCTAATCTCCCCCATAACATGCTCGATAAAGTCCTAATGAACATAACATGTTATTTTCACTTTTGTTGTTATTCAACCATTCCAATCAACATCAATAACACAATTTGAGATTCAATTATCACCAAAAGTGTCTACATTATACGACCCAGCCGATTATATCTAAGAATATGCATTACAAGTGCCAAAAGCTATTCAACACATGACAAGCACTCTTCAAATTCGAAAATCAATAAAATTAAATGATAAATAAGCATAAAAAATCAATTACAACAAATAAAAGTTTGGGTTAGTCGTACTTACCAAATAAATTTAGCCGAAAAGTAAAAAAATTAGAAGTGCCAAAAGTTCGTCCGAATGGGCACGTTCAATCCAAAAATTTGTGGTGAAATTGATGAATCTTTGTGTGATGGTGTTTGTGGGTGTTCTCGTGTGATTATATGGTGTTTTATGCTTAAAATCATATTTTTGAGTGTGTGAGTGTGTTGTTCGCACAAAAGAGAGGTGAAGAGGAAAGTGAGGCAAAATGTGGTGTTCTTCGTGATTTAAAATTGATTCACTCGTCGCGGCCGTGAGACATTACCTATCGCAATCGCGACAGCCTTAATCGAAAAGTGGGTGTTCTACGTCGAAATCGTCGCGCCCGCGAGACGTTCTTGCGGCAGTCGCGATGGCACTTCAGTGCAAATTCTCGTTTCCAGGTTGTTTTTGTCGCGGCCGCGACCTACAGTGTTGCGGTCGTAATGGCTTTAATTGGCTTGTGGTTTTTTTTTCTTCTTTCCACCCCCCTTGCTTGCTGTGCTCGACAATATTGCATCATGTTGGTTCCTAGAACATCAAAAACACTAAAATACACGTAAAAACATAAAATAATAAATAATAAAAAAAATTTGAAGAAAACAGTAAATATCGGGTTGCCTCCCTACAAGTGCTTTACGTCTCAAGCTGGATGACCTTTTTTGTTCAGCTGAGCTCTTTCAACTGCACTGCGTGCACGATTTTAAGTTGGTCCAATGTGTAATATATCTTGATTCTTTGTCCATTGACGAGAAAAGTATCTCCGCCTCCATTCATCAACTCTACTACTTCGGATGCTCGGATAGTCTTGATAGTGAATGAACCCGACCATCTTGATTCCAAATTTTCCCGAAAATAATCTCAGTCAAGAGTTGAACAGTAAAACTTGGTCTTGATTTCTAAGTTCATCCAATTCTTTGTGTAAGAAGTTGCTCTTTTCCAACTACCTCAAAGTCGAAATTCAACTTCCTTATTGCCCGATAGGTTCGATGCTCAAAATTCTACCGGCAGATGACATGCTTTCCAAAAACCAGCTAATACGGTGAAAGTCCCAATGGGGCCTTGTATGCCATCCTATACGTCCATATTGCGTCATCTAACTTTGTAGACTAATCCTTTTTGTTCCTGTTCACTGACTTCTCAAGGATTTGCTTGATTTCACGATTAGTCAGTTATATTTGACCATTGGCTTGAGGATGATACAGAGTAGTGACTTGATGTTTCACCCCATACTTGGCTATAGTGCAGCTTGCCACTTGTTGCAAAAATGTGACCCTCCATCGCTTAGTAAGGCTCTCGGAGTCTTGTACCTCGTGATGATATTCTTTTGGAGAAATTTCAGTGCTACCTTGGCATCATTTGTTTGGGTTGGAACAACCTCTACCCATCGTGAAACATATTCAACAACAATTAAGATATATTGGAACCCTTTCAAAGATGGAAACGGCCCCATGAAGTCTATGCCCCAAACATCAAACAACTCTACTTCAATGATAGTGGTGAGGGGCATCTGATGCTTTCGTGATATTCCTCCCGTCCTTTGGCAGCGGTCACACTGCAAGATAAATTCATGACAATCCTTATAGATCGTTGGCCGATAGAATCCGCTTTGAAGCACCTTTGTGGTTGTTCGTGCTGATGCAAAATGTCCCCCATTTGGGGATGAGTGACACTGTGTGATTATATCCATTACTTCTTTATAAGGAACACACCTTCGGATAATAGTGTCTGCACATCTTTTGTATAGGTAAGGATTGTCCCATATGTAGAACTTAACAGCATGATAAAACTTTTTCTTCTTATGGGACAGTAAATCTGGCGAAATTCCACTCACTATACGGTTCACAATCTCGCTGTCCCATGGAGCATCTTCCACAACCAAAACATACTCATCGGGAAATGTGTCATTAATTGCTTCTTGTTGTCCTTTTTTATCCGCTTCATTCTCAAATCTTGACAAGAGGTCGGCAACCACATTTTCACATCCCCTTCTATCTCGGATTTTTAATTCGGATGCTTGCAACAGAAGTACCCATCTGATTAGCCTTGGCTTTGAATCTTGCTTTGCAAACAAATACCGAAAGGTTGTGTGGTCAGTGTATACTATTGTCTTTGCTTGTATTAGATAAGCTCTGAATTTGTCACACACATGCACAACAACTAGCAACTCCTTCTTCGTCGCAGTGTAGTTTGCTTGGGATGAATCAAGTGTCTTGTTGGCATAGTAGATGAGTCGAAAATTCTTCTCTCTCTTTTGGCCCAAAGTTGCCCCTACAACCATATCGCCCGCATCACACATTATCTCGAGTGGTTGAGACCAATCTGGTGTGATCAATCCTGGGGCAGTCACTAATGCATCCTTCAAGGTCTCCAATGCCTGCACACAAGAATCATCAAACACAAAAATAGTATCTTTTTCTAGTAAATGATATAGATGTTTAGATATTTTTTAAAAATCTTTTATGAACCTTCTATAGAACCACGCATGTCCTAGAGAACTTCTAACCCCTTTTTCATTCTTTGGAGGTGGCAATCTCTCTATGGCAACTACCTCAGCTCTATCAACTTCTAAACCCGCAGACGAAATCCTATGACCAAGGGTTATGCCATCCCTAACCATGAAATGACATTTTTCCCGATTCAGGACGAGATCAGTGTCTTCACACCTCTGAAAAACCTGAGCTAAGTTGTCTAAGCAATGAACAAAAGATGACTCAAAGACAAAAAAAATCATCCATAAAGACTTCCATGATATTCTCTATCAAACCCCAAATTATGGCCATTATGCAACGCTGAAAAGCAGCAGGTGTATTACAAATCCCAAATAGTATTCTACAGAACGCAAAGACACCATATGGACACACAAATGTTGTCTTATCTTGGTCCTCCGGGGCAATCATGATCTGATTATATCCCGGATAACCATCAAGTAAACAGTAGTACTCATACCCCACTAACCTATCAAGCATTTGATATAAGAAAAGAAGGGGAAAATGGTCTTTACGAGTAGCTGCATTTAGCTTTCTATAGTCTATACATACTAGCCATCCCGTAACTTGTAGCAATGACCTCATCAGAATCACTCTTCACAATAGTCATCCCCCATTTCTTAGGGACCATCTGGGTCGGACTTACCCACTTACCATCCGAAATTGGAAAAACAATCCCACATCTAGCCATTTAAGCACGTCTTTACAACTACTTCTTGCATCACGGGGTTAAGCCTACGTTGATTTTGGCGTGTGGATTTATACTCATCCTCCATTAGAATTTTGTGCAGGCATATTGTGGGACTAATTCCCTTTAAATCGGCAATTGACCATCCTATTACGGATGTATACATTCTCAAGACCTATAGCAATTTTTCAAGTTTAGAACCAGACAAAGAGGAAGAGATTATTACTAGATATCTTCTTTTATTATCAAGGAACTCATATTGTAGATGATCTGGTAATGACTTGAGGCCCGGGCAGCCTTCACCCCCTTTTGGTACCTCCTCAACAACGTTCTTCCTTATATTCTCATCAGCTGGACTTCCTTTTCCTGCAAGGCATTTAGAGCACTAACACTTTCCACAAGATCAAGGTTACTAGAGTCATGATGATCAATATTAAAGATAGAATCAACAAGGCAAACTTCAAGGGCATCAAAATCACTAGGTGAGATTAAGTTCCTATATAGTGTGGCATCTAAACATTGTATAGAGCTACATGTTTCAATTTTCTTAACTTCCTCATATCGTGTTGCAGTAGAGCATTATACATAGAAAATGTGACTTTCTCCTTATCTACCCTCAAAGTTAATTCCCCCTTTGCACATCTATAAGATCCTTAACCGTTGCTTAAATGAGTGACCTAGAATCAAGGGGACTTCTTTGTCTTCTATCATGTCTAGGACGACAAAATCAAGGGGAATTATAAATTTACCAACTTTTAACAAAACATCCTCTAGAATACCCTGAGGCCAACTCATAGAGCGTTCAGCCATTTGTAGGGCGATTGTAGTGGATTTTCATCGTGCTTATTCCTAATGTTTCAAATATAGGCAGAGGCATTAAGTTGATATTAGCTCTTAGATCGCACAGTGTTTTATTAAAATTTTCATTACCTATTTTGCATTCAAGTGTAAAACTACCTGGGTCCATGCGCTTCAAAGGTAGTTTCCTTTGGATCATTGCACTGCACTCTTCCGTCAAATTCACCGTCTCATATTCCTCCCACTTTTTCTTCTTTACAATCACCTCCTTCAAGAATTTCGCATAGTTTTGGCATTTTTTGTAGTGCTTCAACAAACAGAATGTTGATTTGGATCCTCTTTAATACATTCAAAAACTTTGCGAATTGTTCATCGTTCTTCTTCTTCCTTAGGACTTGTGGGAATGGAATAGGAGGGACATATGCTGGTATGTTGGCTTTAATCTCTCGCCCCTTACTCAGTTTCAAGATATTCTTTTACCCTTTTCCTTCCCTTGTGCCCCTCTTTCTTCCTCCAGTTGCTCTTTCTCTACTACCTTCTCTTTATCAACGGCAACTTCGGACCCTCATACTCAGTGTCACTTCTCAATCGAATCACTTGACACTATTCTCTCGGATTCACCATTGTGTAACTCGAGAATTGCCCTTGCTTATGCTGGGCTCCAACAATCTTTATTAGCTATTCATGTTGATAGAAATTTCGTTGATGCTATTCTCGAGTCGCTCGATGTCTGCCTCTGACCAGCATGTTCCTTTTTAGCTCAATAAATTTTCCGTCCATCTTCCTCTCCAATTGAGCTAGTTTTTCATCATACTTAGTAAATTGTAACTGCACTATCTCCTCTTGTGTCGGCTTCTGGTCGGCTTCTGGTCGTCATCGATCATCCCATTCGTGACGGCAAATCCTTGTGGAGGATTGAGTGAATTCTTTGTATTTCCATAGGAGAAGTTCTGGTGATTCCGGTTAGGTTGGTACTGGTTGTACCTCGGATGATTATTATGGAAATTATTGAAGTTCCTCTGATAAATTAAAATCTTCAACTTCTTCCTGGCCCGATAACTGTTATGATGGGGTATCAGTGTGCTGTGCCGACGTCAGACTACTTTGCAGACTTACTTGGTTTGTCAGAGCGGACAACAAAGAGGTAAGAGTATCACTCGGCCCGGCTTCTATAATGCTAGCTACTCTTCTTGGCTAATTCCTCTCGTTCGGCCACTCATAACTGGTTCTGGCCATCGCATCCAAGATAGAGAACGCAGACAACAGACCTCACATTTTTCTCCATCAAACTACCTCCTGCGTCCGCATTCACATGATCCTGTGTAGGCATGTCAAAATTGATCTGCCCCGCCCCGATCAGCTCCGATCCGAGGCCTTTGGGGCAGGGCAAGATCCGCCCCGATGAAGAATGGGGCACGCCCCGCCCCGCCCCGCCCACGGGACGGGTCAGATGTGGGTCAGGGATCCCGCCCCGCCCCGCCCCTATGTATGTATAATTTTTTTTAAATATATATTATGTATTATTATATAGATATGTATATATATACAAAGAAATATAAAATATATATATGTATTTATAATATAAAATTTTATATATAATATGTTATATATATGTCTAGCTAATATATTAGATTATGACTAGATCTAGGAAATTTAAATAATTAAATTCTATTTTTTAATAATTAAATTTAAAAAAAATATATATTGAAACAAAGCTAATGTAAACCTAAAAATTAAAATCCTATTGACTTCAACAAAAAAAAATCAAGTTTTTTAACAAAAAAAAACTAATTTTTTTATTAAAAAAAAAAAAAAAAAGAGAGAGAGATAGGGGCGGGGCGGGGCGGGGCAGATCACGGGGTGGATTTTTTTGCCCCGTGGCGGGTCACGGGGCAGGGGCGGGGCGGGTCAGAAAATCCAGAAACCCGACCTGATCCGCCCCGTTGACATGCCTAATCCTGTACTGGAGCAAGCAGACCATTATAAAATTTGCACACCTACTGCTACTTCGAGAACCCATGTTGGGGACAACTCCGGATAAGATCCCAAAATCTTTGCCAAACTTCACCGAACGGTTCTTGATCCAATTACCTGAACTGGTTTAACTTATTCTGTAAATCTAGCGAATTATACCATTGGAGTGTTTTGTCTTTCAGTGAGAATGGTACCAACCTCATTTTTACTTGCTCGTGTGGCACATGATTCATCTTGATTGTTTCGGCCAACTTGCGAAACTTATTTAGATACTCGCTCGAGTCTTCTAGCGCGCTACCACCAAACTGGTTCTGTTGCACAATATTTATCAGCGATGGCTTCAACTCAAAGCTTTTGGCATTTTATGGCGGTGATTGCACTCCTCCAACCTGTTGATTTGGCATGAGATGAAGACAATCACTAATGGTTGTGATGTCCTTGTCTACGTCATCTTGTACAATCTGGCCTTGTCTCTGCTGAACTGGCAGTTGTTGTTGTGGTGGTGGTGGTTGTTGCTGCTGCAGATTAGTTACACTATCATCCAAATGGGCCAAGGCCCCTAATATACGTTGCAGCACATCCTCTTGATTATGATTTTGTGGAGTGTTCTCCATCTCGACTGGGGGATTTCTTCTCGTTCGGTATCCTTGGGCAGTTGCCTCAATCTCAGGATCTAAAAGAACAAAGTGTTCTTTCCCTTTTGATCTAGTTTGCATACGAAAACCTGAAAACACCAACAAAAGAATACCACATAACACAGAAATAAATAAAACTAAATTAAATAACGAAAATTAAATTGCAATAAAATAAAATCTAGTCTAGTGTCCTCCTATTACTCAGAATAAAAACTAAAGCGCTAAACCTATTCCCCAAGAACGACGCCAAAAACTTGACATGCTCTAATACTAACCCTTAATTACCGAAAGCGTACGGGTGTAGGTGTATATAGTGGAAGTCAAGGTTGATCCACAAGGAATGAGTTTAGGTAGTTTAATACCCTAATGATCTAGGATTATCTTACTAAATTATATTGCATATATTCCTATTAAATGAATTAATTATTTAAAATTAATTTCCAATCAAAGAGAATGTATCCTAGGTTGTTGATTTCAGGAATTACGCTAATGAATGATTAATTTAAATTATAAACATTTAAACCAACTTTAATATCTATTAGGTGGCACTTAATTAACTTAGTCATTCTCTCGAAGCGACTAAATCTTAGATTAATTACAACAATTACTCTCCCCAATCAATTAATCCTAATAATTCCCAAAAGCTCCTTAACATTTGCCTACGCAGTCATAGACAACTACGCTATACGTCATACGTCTATTAACAATTCCTTCCTCCCGAAGCGGAATAGTTAAACGATTAGACTAAGCCTAATTGATCAGGTTATGCTCAATCATAAAATAATAACAAACATGTAGATAGATAATAAAATCTAGAGTTTATAACTTAACAGATAAACTGAAACGTAATTGTAAATCCCTACATTCTAATCCTAGGGCACGAGTAATTTAGCTACTCATGCCTACTATCAAATCAAAACAATAATCTAATGAAAACATTATAATGAATCAAAACTAGTCAAGAGATAAATAAACCCGAATAGTCGGCTCTTCGATCTTCATCGCGTCTTGCTTGTCGATCCTCGCTCTCAGGCCATGTACTTGAAAGTATGTAAAAGTATGAGATCCTACCTAAAATATCAAGCTTGGGGTCCTTTTTATAAGTTGGGGACAAGTCTTGAATGTTAGGATCAAAATCCTACTTGAAGTAGGAATTATTTCAAAATCGGGTCTTCTGTCACGGCCGCGTGCAAGGTCCCTCGCAGTCGCGACATTTCTTTTCCAAAAACACGCTTAAAACATCATGTTTTATCGCGGCCGCGATGCATGGTCAGTGCAAAATCTTCATTATAGGCACCTTTTGTCGCGGCCGCTCACTAAAGTGACGTGGTCGTACGGTTCTTCACCGGTTCACTCTTTCAAACAGGTTCAAACCGATTTCCCCCTTATTGACTTTGCTTCTTCGTCCAATAGTCGTAAAACATGACTTTTCAACCTAAAATATTTCAAAACAAGTCAAAACACGTTAACTGGTCCAAATGTGACGAATATAAGAACCTCTCGACCAAATATACATGTAAATGTTATAAAATATGTTCCTAAATCGACCTAAATAAATGCATAATTAATGTGTATCAGCTAAATATTTAATTCAAAATCTAATCCCGAATAAAATTATACTCCATGATATAAATTATTCATATGAAAATAATAAAATTCCCCTATCACAGATAGCAGTGGACCAATATATAAGTGTTCATCATATTCGGTTATTAATTAGCAAATATATAATTAGGAGAATTTAAATAAAAATAAAATCAGTTGAATAAAATCCTATCATACTCCTAACATATTAACTTCACATCATAAGCATAATTAACTGAGTCACTTTAATGAAATAAACTATTTAAGAATAATTAAATGATAATTAGTAACATTTAGGCGTGTGACAACAATACAATCAGTTGAACAACCGACAACTAGAATAATATTTTAGTCAATAGTTATCCCTCCATCCAACCCCGGATAATCTATCATCATCCCTGGATAAACACTTCGCATTACTTTTTTGTTTTTTTTTTTTTTTTTGAGATCCACTTTTCATTACTTTTCAGTATTTCAACTAGGATATTTAAAATTTAAAATTGATTAAAAATATTTAAAACTATTCTATTATTTAAAATTTGAAAATTATTTGTAAAATTCTAAAAATCCACTTAAAATATCTGAAAAAAATGTTTTGGATTATTTTTAAAAATTTCAGCTTTATTAAAAAAAATTAATTTAATGAAAAAAACAAATTGTATTTCTAAAACTCTAATTTTTAATATATGAAAAATGTTGAAATTATTTTTAAAATTTTCAGTTTTAATAAAAAGCATTTAAAAATCATAAAATTATTTTAAAAATCTAAAAATATTTCTAAAACTCTAAAAATTTATTTAAATATTTGAAAAATATTGAAATAATTTTTCAAAATTCCATTTTTATTAAAAAAAATTAAAATATGTACAATTATTTAAAAAGAATATGAAATTTATAAACTTGTCATGTTATATACTATATGCTTTGACATTTCCTAGTGCATCGATGCACTCTTCAAAATTGCATTTGGTGCTTTATAAATCAAATGAAGTTGAACACATAAAAATAAGATTTTCAACATCTCAAAATAAAGTCGTGTTTTGTAAGAGGAAAGCTTTTTTCGTTGAAGGCGTGGCAAGGAAGCAAGTAGAAAGAGTCTCATATCAAGTCAAGTCAAGCGAGGCGGGGGGCTAAAAAGAGCCAGCCTTTCTAATTGTAGCTGCGCCTCGACCTTTTGCAGTGTATCCAATAATACTCAGTGAACAAGAGGTCTTTCAGTCTCTGTGGTCTTGAATAAAGCAAGGTTCTGCAAGACCAGTTTGTTTTCAAGGGAAGACTCGAGTCATGTAGTAGACCGGCTGGGATGGTTCCTAGAGGTACCAGCCCTAAAGTCTTTAAGGTTTAAGCACCGAGAATCCATTCCTTTAGGACAGCTTAGGTTTAAATAATTTTATGATTATTTTTTAATATAACTATTTTTTTTTTAAATAATTCGAACATTTTCTAGATATTTGTAATGAATTTTTAGAGTTTTAGAAATAAATTTATGATTTATTAAATAAATTTATAATTTTTAAATATTTTAATAAAAATTAAATTTTAAAAATAATTACAACATTTTTTAGATTTTTTAAATAATTTTTGATTGTTAAATATTTTGAATAAGACATTAATTTTTAAAAATAATTATACCATTTTTAGATATTTTAAATATTTTTTAGAATTCCATTACTGATTGCCCAAGCCTTAAAGACTTCTTGTATCTAGATGCTAGGGGATATCCTAGTTTTAGATTTCCTAAATAAATTGTGATGTAATTACCTTATTTTAGTTTGTACACAGACGATCTCTTGAGCACTTAATATACAGGTTGGGATCACGCCTTAATCCCCCCATCTTTGATGGTTTGCTTGCAATATATATATATATATATATATATATATATATATATATATATATATGTGTGTGTGTGTGTGTGTGTTTGTGTGTGTGTGTGTGTTTTATAATTTTAGAAATAATTTTTATTTTTTAAATAAATTTATAGTTTTTTAATAAACATATTTATTTTAAATGTTTCCAATATTTGTAAGGTATTTTGAACAAATTTTTAGAATATTAGATTTTTAAAATAATTTTATATTTTTTCAATGTTTTTTGATAATTTTTTTTAATTCCTCAGCGGAAAAGGTAATGTAGAGTTCCAAGCGAGTAATCCTGTAAAGTACAGGTTAAAAACATAAACAAAAAGAAGTTCAGGTTTTTTCGTTGAAAATTTGCAAAATAGTATGTTACGTTTTAATATTAACCATTTAGTTTTCTTTATTGAAAGATTTATATAGTTTCACAAAATATATAAACTGTTTTATGTCGACGATTTGTAGGTCGTATTCAAGCTTCTTCAACTGAATGAATCCCAGTAATGAAGGCTTCTTTCAAATTTTTGTCTCCTAAAGAAGAACAACACTCTAGCTAACTTCGAAAATAAAGATACGGTTGAAATTCCCCTTTTATTTTATCTTTAATAATTAGTTAATTAAAAAAATTTGTCTACTAATTGACATGTACTAAGGTGAACATAGAAAATATATAAAAGATATCCTTATCCAGACTTTATTTGGAGAAGTAAACATAGAATTAATTCTCCAGCTTATCCCTATCCCACCAAATTATCCAAAAACAAGGGATAAATGTGTTATCTTTAAACCCCGAAGTAAACGAGGCCTAGATGAATAACACAATCAAGTCTAATTGCACTAACCAAATTACCAATATGATAAATCAAATACTTACTTTTTTCTTTTTAGAATAAAATATACCTTAAATAAAATAATAATCCAGTAATTACACATAGACATGCTTTTGTCAAATTAATTTAGAACATAAATAAATTTTATATCATAGTTTTTTTATTATCTTCAACCTAAGTAAACTCAAATATAGATAATGGGCAGTAGTGAAACCACATATTGTAACTAATTAAATAAATTCAAATATAAATAATGTGCAGCAGTGAAACCACACATCGTAACTAATTAAATAAGTATCTACACAATTTGGACTACAGCGAAAGTGGAATCATATGTGACGGTGAAAATGCAAGTAGAATTTATAAATAAAACATGCTCGGAATTTTTCAAATCAACAATTAAGTTAACAAATAATTTTTTAATTATTTGAATTGTTAGGCATATAATATGAATAATCATATCACTATTAAAATAAAGGGAGAAAATATAAAATGACATTTTATACAACTTTTAGTATAATTCTAATCACCTGGTAAAAATGAGTGACACCCATGTGCATAAGATGCACATTAGTGTTATTGTACACCTTGTGGGGCCCACTTAAGATTTTTGCGCGCGTGATATATATATAGGTGTGTTTGGAATCACAAAACAGGCGCTAACTTAGTTGGTATAGGCGCGACATTATACCCTTCAGTGCACGGGTTCGAATCTTAACAACACCTTTTTATTTTTCACCAATAGTATATTCAAATTCCGAGCATAGTGTATGTTATTTTCACCAACAGTATATTCAAATTCCGAGCATAGCATTATATTCAAATTCCGAGCATAGTATATGTTATAAAGCCTGAGAGTATATGAACACCACCTTTTTATTTTTCACCAACAGTATATTCAAATTTCGAGCATAGTATATGTTATAAAGCCTGACAGTATATTTAATATTTCAATGTAGTATACGTTATGTTGCATGACAGTATACGTTGTTTTAGTTAAGTTTTGTTTTATACTGCGAAATATTTATTTTTTCTAACTTACAATACTCACAGTATATTTAATATTTCGATACGGTATATATTATGATGTATGACAGTATAGAAAAAAATTAAAGGGCAAAATGAAGGAAGAAGGATACGGTGTATATTATGATGTATGACAGTATAGGAAAAAATTAAAGGGCAACACAGTATATTTAATATTTCGATACGGTGTATATTATGATGTATGACAGTATGGGAAAAAATTAAAGGGCAAAATGAAGGAAGAAGGATACGGTGTATATTATGATGTATGACAGTATAGGAAAAAATTAAAGGGCAACACAGTATATTTAATATTTCGATACGGTGTATATTATGATGTATGACAGTATAGGAAAAAATTAAAGGGCAAAACGAAGGAAGAAGGATACAGTGTATATTATGATGTATGACAGTATAGGAAAATATTAAAGGGCAAAATGAAGGAAGAAGGAAAAAAGATGCAAACAGAATTGAACCCTTGACCTCAAAGTTGAGATATTTAAGATTACATTAAATACCACCAGACCACTTGCTTTTGGTGTTCAACAAACAGGCCATTAAGTATATAACACGCGCGTGCAAAAAAAAAAATATATATAATAATAATTGGCCGGTTCAGACCGGTCTGAACCCCGCGTTTTTTTTTTTAGAGAACTGGTGGGGCCCATAAGGTGTACAATAACACTATGGTGCATCTTATGCACCCAAGTTTTTGCCGGTAAAAATAGTATAGTTTTAGCCTATCCTAATCCTTCTTGGATAACCAACAAAGTAAACCCCTTATTCAATCCATCTCCTTTATCCAATTCATATCCCTTATCCAATCTATCTCCTTTATCCAATCCCCTCACCCCCCAAATTACAACCCCAAGTCCCCTTCCCCATTGCCCCCAACTCTCCAACCCCCTCCACCCCCCCTCCCCCCCCCCCCCCCCCCCCCGCACGAACCCCGCACACCCCCACACCCATCTGCTACCCCAAGCCAAATTTTTTTCTATAGTCCTTTTAATATTTTCTTTTTGAAAAAAAAAAATCTCACTTAACGACAAACATTTGCCACAAAAATTATTTCACGACACACAATAACAACAAATTCTCATTTGACACAATATACACTTGCCACAAATCGTGTTGCAACACACACTTGTTGCGAATTGTGCCACGACACACTTACCATGAATCGTTATTTGACAGGATACACATTTGCCACGAATTTGTATAATTTTTACCCTTTCTTACGGTTGTGTCACTATTGCCACAGATCTCCCACATGTGCCACGACAGTCACTTACTACGAGTTCTAATACATTTGCGAATTGTGCCACGACACACTTTCCACGAATTATCATTTGACACTATATACACTTGCCACGAATCGTCATTTGATATGATACACACTTGCCACAGATTTGTATAAATTTACCCTTTCTTACGATTGTGTCACTGTTGCCACGGATCTGCCACATGTGCCACAGATCTACCACATGTGTCACGACACTCACTTACTACGAATTCTAATACATTTGCAAATTGTGCCACGACACACTTGCCACGAATTATCATTTGACACTATACACACTTGCCACGAATCGTCATTTGACATGATACACACTTGCCACGGATTTGTATTATTTTACCCTTTCTTACTGTCGTGTCACTATTGCCTCAGATCTGCCACAAGTGTCACAACACTCACTTACCACGAATTCTTATACATTTTTCAAGATATGCAATTATCACGACTTTGTATTAGTCCTTCTTAATGTCGTGGCAATATTACCACGATACGCACTTACCACATACATTTGGACAAGATACGCATTTGTAAAGACACACAATTACCATGAATCTTCATTTGATACGATACATGCTTGCCACAAATCATGTTTGCGCGAATTTGTGCCACAACACACTTGCCACGAATCGTCATTTAACACGAATTTGCTTATTTATACCATTTCTTATTGTCGTGTCATAATTGTCACAGATTTGCCACATGTGACACGGATATATCACATGTGCCACGGATTATGTGGGAGTACAGGCCAGAGAATGAGAGCGTAAAAAAATAACTTAGGGTGGGGGGTTGGGGTGGGGTGAGGCTTAGGGGACCATGGGATGAAAGCGTAATTATTTTTTATTTTTATTTTTTTGACTTGGGGGGCAGGAGTAGGGGTGGGGAGGGGGGGGTGGGGGCGGGGGTAGGAGATGAAAGAAGTAAAAAAATTTTTTTTTTTTTTTTTTGACTTAAGGGTGGGGATGGAGGTGGGCGTAGGGGGGAAGGGGGCGGGGGTGGGGTGGTGCAGGGCCAGGGGAAGAAAGTAGTTAAAAAAAATGGCTTGGGATGGGGTGCAGGCAGGGAGGTGGGTGGGGATGGGGTGGGGTTGGGGTGGGGCACGGGGCATGGGGCAGAGGATGAGACCGTAATTTTTTTTTTTTTTTTTTTTACTTGGGGGTGGAGTGAGGGGTGGGTGGACAGGTGAGGGCAAGGGGTAGGGGCCGGGGGTGTTTGGGGGTGGGGGTGGAGCTGGGACTTAAGCATGCGACATATGTGATTGGTTAAGATGGGGGAAGTATGTGAGGTAGGATATAGTGGTAATAATAAAATATATATTAATAATTATAAGAGATGTAATAAGATAATTATTAGGTGGATAAATTAAAATTACATTGTTAGTTATCCTAGAAAATAATAAGAAAAACTAAAATTATAATAATTTTACAAAATGCTTAGAATTATACTAAGGCTCCCATTTGGATGGAGAGATTTGAGTTGTCAATGGATTTAAAATTGAATAGATTTCAAAATCCTTCAATTTGAAATCCATGGACTTGAAATTCCTTGTTTGGATTTATGGTGGATTTGTGAAAGGATTTTTAAATAAAAAAATTTCAAATCTATTGTTGGGCAAAAAAATGATACAACATTTGTAAAATTCAATTTTTTCTTTGAATTTTAAACTAACAATTTATATTTTTTTTTAAATAAAATAATATTTATCTACATCTAAATTAACAAAAAAAAAAATCCAATTATATATATACAGACATATACATTTTATATATTTTATATCCCAAAAAATTATTGGGAGCATTTTATTGGAGAAGAAAAAAAATAAAAAAATACTGGGAGTTTTCATTGGAGAAAGAGAGAGAGATAGCAATTGGGAGAAGAGAAGAAGAGAGAGAGAGAACGGGGGAGGAGAGAGAGAGATTTGTAAATGACTACATTTGTCAAAAGATTTGTAATCCACCAAAATATAGTGTAAAATGGTAAATCTCAAATCTTTGTTTTATAATTGGGTTTAAAAATCTGAATTTATAACTCCACTCATTTAGTATTTTATCCAAACACATGAAATAAATTTGACAATAAATGTATATATCTATATCACAAATCCCCCCATTCAAATGAAAATCTAGAAGTTATGATAAAAAATTATTTTCATCACTTTCCACTTTAAATAAACTCAGGAGCAAAAATACGTCTCGACTACCATCGAGGAATTAAAGCCCAATCTAATAGAACTTAGGCCCATGGACTTATGGTTACACTCTAGTAATTCCCAGATCGAGCTGTCGGGGAGTGGCAGGCCCAATTAAATTTTCTGTTTTAAATACGCTAAAAAATCCTTTTATTCCAAAAAAAAATTATTTCTGGCAAAATCGAACAGAAATCGAAAAATCTATCCGAATTAAATGATTCGGTTCGATTTTATATATACAATCGGTTCGGTTCGATTCCAAATATTAGAAATGATTCATAATTCGGTTCGGTTTGGTTCTTAACCAAAAATAATTCGGTTGACCGAACCGAACCGAATTACTCATATTAATTATATGTTTTTAATTATATATTTATTGTATACTAATTTTCTTGATTGAATTGATATACATTAGTAATTTCCACATTTAACATGCATGAAAATAAAAATTTATCCCTATGTTTTGATCCCTTCTTTAATTAATGAAAATTGAGATTTGTTGCTATAGAATATAAGAAAATAAAAATGTAAAAATTTTAAAATCTAACCGATAACCGAACCGATTTCGGTTCGGTTCGGTTAAGAAGATGTGTTCGGTTCGATTCGGTTTTTAAAATATAGAAAAATTCGATTTCGATTCTTATCGGTTCGATTGACCGAATGCTCACCCCTACTTCTACGTCCTCACAAATGTAAAATGAAATCTTATTTAATGTACATGAAAATTTCCAATATACCCTTATTTAGTACTTTCTCCCTACAAAAAAGATATTGTATCTCTCTTTTCTCTGTTATTATCTATAGTCATTTTTCTTATATAGTAGTGCAATTCTTTAAAATGTCCTTAGACAGTTGAAGTGTCTTGGGCACCATTAACTATATGTACGCAAAATAATAGAGGTATTAAAGAAAAATAGTGTGTTAAAATTATTTTTCCAATAACAGTAATGATGTGTTCTTAATATGTGTGTAAAAAATAACAGTAATGATGTGTTCTTAATATGTGTGTAAAAAACTTGTAACTATCTTTTTTTTGGATGAGATCGTCAATTCCAAATCCTCTATCTTTAAAGTTCTATCTCTAACAGTCTGTTCTCTCACAGGAGGATAGGGAAGACTCCATCTTTTAATTTTCCTTTTGTTTTTCTACTTCGTCTCCTTTTGAGGTAGTTTTTCAGTCTCTCTCCACGAAAATTTTCGTCTCCCCTTATCAAGTGAGAGTATTAGTCCCTGAAATAACAAGAAATCTTTTTATATGGTGGCCTTTCACATGAAGATTAGTGATAAATTCGAAATCAAATTTTTCACTGTGCGATAAATCCAGCACAATAGCAATTTATATGTTTTACTAGACTAAGATCTGTAAATGTTTAGATCTAGTAATTTTATGCTTCCATTATTTCACATATATCTCTTTGTGTTATTTAGACTAATTCTTCTTGTCAATCAGTGCTGATTGATTCTTGTAACTTAATTATCCTTTACTATCAAAAAAAGCTCTCGTCCATCTTGTATTCCATATTCACCATTACATGCCACGTGTATAGAGTGACATCATAAATATACACATAACATGCAAGGGAAAATTGGTATAAATGCATATGTTTCTCCTATTTAAAAACTAGGACGTTAGGTATAGCACTTTTTAAAAATGTCTTCTAATTTACCAAAAATTAGTGAAAATACCCTGTGACCAGCTATAGGTTGTTAATCAGCCGATCACCTGTGAGTTGTCTTTTTACTTTCTGAAATTTTTTGATATAAATGCCCAATATGTTTCTCCTATTTAAAAACTAGGACAATAAGTATACCACTTTTAAAAATGTTAACTTACCAAAGATTGGTGAAATTGCCTTGTGACCGGCTATAGACTGTGACACAACCGATTATTGATGAGGTGGAGCTCTTTTTCTAACGTGACATTAATTTTTCGTTTATTTATTTTTTCTGCTTACTCACTTGTTAGGGTTGAAAAAAAAATTATAATCGGGTTCGGCAGGGATGGGGCGAATAGGCGAAAAATCGAGTGATTGGTCAGGTTCCGATCAGTTAGTGATGGATGGTTGGGCTGGGCGAAGCATTGGTTGCTTCTTCTTCGTCTTCCATGTTGGTGTCTTTGTAAGATTGCAGGACATTCATAAATATTAGAGTTTAGTATGTTGGAGTTGGGGAAGAAGAATGGTACAATTTGATTTTTTATTTTTTAAAAGATTAATTTAAGATTTATTTATTAATATTTCATATAATATACCTAATTCATTATTTAAAATAAAATAATAATAACATGAAAAAAGTAAAAAAAAAAAAGTTTGAAAATATTAAATGAATTTTAGAAATTTTAAAAATGTTATAATTTTTTTATTTTTCTGATTATTAAATAAATTATAGAATTTTAAAAAAAACACTAGAGATAATTTTTTTAATTCTAAATAATTTTTTCAATTTAAAAAATAACTTTTAGAAATAATTTTATAATTTTAAAATGAATTTTATAATTCTTAAAATGATTTTCAGAATTAAATTTTTGAATTTTACATAAATTTTATAATTTTCGAAATAAATTTCACAAATAAAATTTTTATTCTTTTGAATTTTAAATAATTTTATGGGGATTATAATTTTGTACAAATACAATTAAATATTTCATATTATTTTATAACTTTTTTCACCATAACAAGTGAGTCAGCAGAACAAAAAAATGAAAAATTAATGTCACGTCAAAAAAAGAGTTCCACCTCATCAATGAGCTGTGTCACAGTCTATAGTCGATCAAGGGGCATTTTCACGAATTTTTGGTAAATTAGAAGACATTTTTAAAAGTGGTATATTTGGTGTCCTAGTTTTTTAATAGGGAAAACATACTGGGCATTTATATCAATTTTCTCGAAAGTAAAAAGACAGCTCACAGGTAACCGGCTAGTTAACAGCCTATAGCCGGTCATGGGGCACTTTCACCAATTTTTTGTAAGTTAAAAGGTAGTTTTGAAAAGTAGTATACTTAGTGTCTTAGTTTTTAATTAGAGAAAATATACTAGGCATTTATATCAATTTTCCCTAACATGTAATGAAGGTTATGAAATACGAGATGAAAGACAATTTGAAACAGAAGATCCTGTGTGATCTTTTTGGGACTAAAGGCACATGAGAAATTAAAATATGTCTATAGTGTAAATGACAATTTTAATGAGCATGGAGGAAAAATCTGATACTAAGCTTCCATAACAATGGCATCTCCAGTTCCATGATCATAACATATTATTCTACTTTTTAGTTATACAGGCAAAAAGTAAACACAAAATCGACGAACTTGAGCTGTACAAACTTGCAAAACTCAGAGAAAACGAGAACAAGAGTTAGATGAATATTGCTAACTCTGGTTCTCATTTTCTCCAAAATGAAGTCGTTCGTTGCTATCATTTCCTAGGCGATGTGTTCAAGCATTTGCTACTAAAGCTAGATTTCCTGCCCTGCCTAAGTGAACTACTTCTGTTTTAGCTTCAGAAGTCAGACGATTCACGAGCAATTCCAACGCTTCCTTCATCCACCAATGCTCGCACACTTTCTTAGCTTCTCTTACGCTTACCTGTCAGAATAGTAACTTCAAATTGAATCAGTAATTTCTTCAAATAACAAAAGGATCAGAGTTTTGGACGAAATAGTTATAAGACATTACCCATTTTCTTTGACGGATGTCTTTCTCGGGCCAGAATTCGAGTTGCTCTTTAACAAGTAATGGAAACATGTGTGCTTCATAGCATGTATCTCTGTTTTTGTTATTGAAAGTCCATTTCCCCAGTTTGTGCTGCAGATTCCAATATAAATGATTAATATATCTAAATTAGAAGCTCAGAGTTATTTCTAGTAAAAAATCATTGGAATAGTAATATTAATGGATTATTATGCAATTTCCCACAAGCGGGAGCTCTGGACGTGTATAGTATGACATCATCGTTATACACACGAGGACGTGCAAACGCTAGATTCCAATAAAATGATTTGAAATCAAACAAATAAGTCAATATCAACCCTTAATAATGTGAATTGAAATGGGCAAAAATGGAAGTGATCATTTGGAAGAGATGACCAACCTCGACATCACCAACTATGCCGGCCTCCTCCACCGTCTCGCGCAACGCCGCCTCTTCTATGGATTCATCATTTTCCCAACCACCCTGAGGATAAAAATCATAAGTGTTTAGTTAGTCTCTGTTTCCTCTCAACCAGAAATCATAAAATAATAGAGGACAATTGAGAGAATTTTATCAAACACCTTGGGGAACATCATTCCTTTTCCTTTTCTCTGTGCAGAGATAAGAAGGACTTCTATATCTTCCTCAACCACCATAGATGTCCCCATGGAAACTCTAAATCTGTACGGAACACATCTGCAGAAACCAAACATTTAGTATTATCAGATATTAATTTTGTATCAATCAAAAATTTTAAGAAATCTTTCTGAAACATAGGTCATGACGAACCCGACAACTTGGCGATGACCAAGAAAATTGTAACGCTGCATATGTCTTCCAGTGCGAGAAACAAGAACAACCATGTTCTTCAAAGCCATTTTTAACTTCTTCGTATAAAGAGAGGCGTAAGAACTAGTTAGATAAACTACTCAGCTAATAATTGGAGTAGGATATATATAGTATTAATAAACCTTTTGAGGAAAGCTGCTGATAGTGATTTGTGGTTCATCCTGTTTTTTTGCGTTTTATAAAAAAGGGAAGGAAGAAGACTTTGTCTGTCCACATTTATTGTGTTCTACTGCAAAACCGTTGGAAGAATTATGGCAGTTTTAAATGGCACACTTCGCCCCCCGAGCAGTTCACACCGGATCTCGCCTACGTATTCATGATGATTTTTTCCTTTAAAAATAAGTTTTTATCTTAATATGAGTAGCACTAATCAATTCTTTAAGCCCTCCTCAACATATGCAATCTCATACTGCTTGGTATGAGTAGCAGCAATCAATTCTTTAAGCCTTCTTCAACATATTCAGTCTCATACCTAAATAATCTCGGAATGCCCCTCAAATCCGACTATACGGGTCCCATACCCTATGCTCGCACAGTCTTAGGATCTTTTTTTTTTTTTTTCCGAATGCGAAATCGGTTTGTTCATGTCTCCCTTCACCTAGAAGCTTGCCAGGAGCCACTCATTATTCGTGCCTTCTTCTCTTATTGCATCGACGATCACTACCTACCCTCGTCGGTCCCGGACATCACAAAAATCGCCCCGTGAGCCTAAGATCGTCCTAAACTATGAATAGTTAACTTTACCATTTTATCGACCATTCTAAAATGGTCACATATATCTGAAGTCTTGCAAAGTTAGCTTGCTTAGGGTTAGGAGTGACTCAATAGTCCGCACAAATTCTATGTTTGTTGTCATTGTTATGAACTATAACAAAAATATATATATATATATATATATATATATATATGTGGATAGTTTAATTAACATTTATATATTTAATAACTTCAAAGAGAGTAATTACGTCGATTTGGTCGTATTGTTATGGATGTGGGTTTAATCAATTAATGTTAGTATTTTTATGCAATTATAGTAAATGATGATATATTAACTAATGTTATTTTCTAATGATTTTTTTGTTTGTAATGTTGTAAAATGTGGTTTCCATTAATTAATGACGTGTTATGCAGTTATAGTAGACGATGGTACATGGATTAGTGTTATGTTCTAATAATTTTTATGTTGTTTTCATGAAACATGTTGTGATAATTTTTATGACTTGATCTTATTTTCTTTTTAATACTAAACTTTTTAATGTTTAATGAAAATATACTTTTTAAAACAACTATAAATTTTCAATTTGTTGTAAGAATAATGATGATTTGAAAGTTTTAAAATCTAGATTTTATAGCCATAGGCGTCTTTGTATATTTAATGATAACTTGATGTATATATGTATGATACACAGGATGAATATCGATATATCAACCTATTAAGTTATAATTTTCCAATTATTTTCTTCTCCCTCCTTATCATATCCTTCGTGATTTTTATTTTTGTTATTATTTTATTTTTTTTTACTTTTAATATCTTGCATTATCACAACCACCAGTTAAATTTTTATTTGAATGTAATATTTAATGAATTGAAATTAAATATAATATTGAAATTTGATTCATCTTTCTCCCTAATATTTTATAAGTATGTTGTAGAGATTGATGTTGAAATCATATAAGTTGCTTAAGCACGAGGTGAGGAAATGTATTATGGTGTTGTATTCAAATAAAGAATCAACTTTCCATTCTTATCATTATTAATAATAATAATAATAATAATAATAATAATAATAATAACACAACAACTACTGATATATCTAAGTTATCCCCTCCTAAAAAAGTCTAAGTTATTCTACTCTATGGTATAAACTTAATAAATTTGTAAAACTAAATTTTCTTTTAAGCAAAAAAATTAAAACAATCCAAAATTATTAAGATACACAAGACAAAACTAAAGTGAATAATTTCAATCTTCTAAAAAGATAAATAATCTTAATACTTTAGATTTTATTTTTTAAATTATCTCGCATTTCAACCTTACTTACAAAAAAATTATAAAAATCAAAATATATTACAATAATTATAAAAAATACATTTTGTATTTGAAAAAAAAACATTAATAATATATATATATATATATATATATATATATATATATATATACTAGCAATACGCACGTGCGTTGCACGTGATCACTAATTTTTTTATTATTATCTAGTCAAAAAAATTAATGTGAATATAAAATTATTGTACTTTATGTGGTGATATTGGTTGATCATTTTAATAAAAGTCAATGTCTATTAATCATGAAAATAGATATACACAACTTCTTAGATTATTCGGTGCCAGAAAAAAAATATGAAAGATTTAATCGATTGAGCAAACACAATCCAAAATCAAATAAAAATTAAAAATAATCATAAAAGAGGAAAAAAAAAAGGTTAAATAATCTTAGTTTAGCAAAACACGTAATAATAATATTAAATTATTCATAAAAACGACATAACATGATATAATGTATTATTTAACAAAATTTTCTACTATATACATAGAGTTTGATATATTCTAATTATTGTTTACTTCTCAATATAGATAGACCCCTGCACCATTAATATATGAGAAATAAAATTATATGATAACTGAAAAAATAATGAAGAATGAAGTTATAGATTTCCATAGAACAAAAGATACAAAGTCATTGGTCTTATTACATCATCAATTGACATCCATAAGTTCAGTATTTGTTAGATACACATACGAATATTAAGCCTAACATACTTTCTCTAATTTCTTTAATTAATAATTCTGATCTGAACATACATTTGCAAATAAAATCATTTGCATATTTTAATGTGAGGAAAAACTTCCAACTACTTGTATCATAGTGAGAACTTTTTTTAATTTTTTTAATTTTTTTACTATTAGTAAGTATAACTTCTTTTAGTATAATTTACTTATTGATTTCTTCTTCAATTCTACGTTGAAGTTTGAAAATTATGTGTAATTTAAAATGAAAATCCTACTATAGTATAGTTATAAGATAAATAATATTTTTTTATGGAGGGTTAACTATATACATAGTGTCTCATAATCTTCAATCGAGATACATGCTCAATATGTATGTTAATATAATATATTTTTTTCAACGTTTCAACTATTTTTATGAATTGACCTCCCTATTTAGTTTTAGTGAAATACTTCCAATTTTCCGCACACTACACATTCATTTAAAAATCTTATATTACATGTACTTAAACCATTCTAATTTTGTTTCTCCCATTTTATTTTTAATTTGGACTACACCATACTTTATTCCAGTTTAGTTATTATTTATTTTTATCTAATTTATGCTCGTAAGCTAATATTATTATTCACATTTTACTATCTTTATTATTCTGCTTGTTTTAATTTGATCATCTGATACTGATTCACATAGTACATTTTTTTAACCATTCACATAGTACAACTTACTTTATTATTTCTTTATAGTTCTTTTTTGTTTCTTTATTGTGCCTTTAATTTTATATAGCATAATAAATACATTTCACCAGTTATTATATATGCTTAAAATATATTTGTGATATTTCTATCAATTTAATAATTTTCTACAATGTTCAGATTTTAAATATTTAAAATAATTAGGTGTCATTATTCATGTTTACTAATTTTGACGTTTGGCCTTTAATTACTTCTATCATTACTACAATAAAACGTTAACATAAAACAAATTTCATCTTAGAAAATTCTTAGATATAGAAGATTAAGAAAATTATTGAAGTCTATAAAACATTCTTGACTTTTACATTTGTGTGAGTGTAAATTTTGGCTCCCTCACGACGCGTCGGAGCATTTTTCAAGGTGGCTCTCTCTCCCTATTTGTGCTAAAGTTTTTCTTGCATTTTACAAAATATTTACAAATTTATAGGCGCATCCAATGGATTAAAATCTCCTGAACTGCACGCGTTATCTTTCATCTCTTTATGTGCATATGACACGGTTCTATTTGGTGTTGCAACTATAGAGAAGGCCCAACATCTTAAGTTCGCTATCAATTTGTACAAGTGTGCTTCAGGGTAATGTATCAATTTTGAAAAATCATTGATTCTTTTTAGGCCTAATACACAAGGTCAGATTCCTCATTCAATCTGCCAATTGTTTGAGTTGTTGAAGTGGCTTTGCATGGTAAATATCTCGGACTCCTTTCTCTTGTTGCCTGAATAAATAAGGGATATTTGTAGGCATTAAAGAACGGGTTAGTAAGCACAACAATGGTTGGAAAGCAAAGCATTAAGTAAAGCAGGTAAAGAAGTGTTCATTATCGACGTACACAAGGTCCTGCTTCCAGTATCCAGACCATGCATGTTCTTGTTAATCTAGAGAATTTGACAAAATCTTATTGGTAGGATGAGGGGATAACTCATCCACGAGAAAAATTCGCTTGAAGTCTTGGGACGTCCACAAGCAACGAAAATATCAAGGTGACCTAGACTTTTGCAATTTGAAAGCATTTAACCTTGCCATATTGTCTAAGCAAGCATAGGACCCTTTAGTTTCTCCATCCAACATCTTTGCTCGAATCATGCAGTGCAAGTACTACCCTTCCACGTCTGTGTTACATATTGCTCTTGGTTCTCATTCTAGGTTTACATGACATCGTATTATGGATGGTCATCGTGTTATTCGTCTTGGTTGTCGAGGGCTCATGGGCAATGGCGAGACAACAACCCTCTTCCATGACAGATGGGTTCCTTTGCCTTCCCATTTTTCCATCAGATTAGCTACATCAAGCCTTCCACAAGATGCCCGAGTCAGCTCCAACATTGATTCGGATCTTAGACTCTGCAATGAGCTATTAACTCGGGCCAAATTTAGCCTAATGAATGCTAATGTGATTCTCACTATTCCTCTAAAAAATTATCATCATTCTTCGGACCGTTGGATATGACATTATTTTCATTCTAGTAACTTTTCGATCTGATCGTATATCATTTTATTATGGATTCTTCTGAAAATTTTATTGGCACCTACTCCTTCTCAGTTAGTAGATATGGCCCAAACCTCATTTGGAGGAGAATTTGGAAGTTTAAATTATCAGCATGTATCTTGCATTTTCTTTGGAGATGCTGCTCTAATTCTTGCCATCGTCCAACGACGACTTAGCTCGCCGTCATCTTCATCATGGACCCCGTTCTTTATGCTCACCACCTGATCACTCTTTAGTGCATCTCTTCTTTACAGGCCTCATTTCCTCATCAATTGGCAAGCAGCTACATCATCTGCTCGTAATTCAATGAAAAATGTAATGAGCCCTCTATTTTTTTAAAAAAAAAATTAGCATATTGTTGGCAAAGATGTTATTAATTTTATTTTTCACATGCTTACTCATAATTCTTTAAGTCCTTCTATTAGTAACATTTACAGTGTGCATATTTCAAAAATTAGAAAACCATAGCTTATTACCCAATTTCGCCCAATTTCTTTGTGGAATATCTTTCATAAGTTAGCTTCTAAAGTACTCTCTAATTGGGTTCAACCCTGCATCTCTTAGATAATCTTTGATTCTCAGTCAACCTTCATCTCGGGTTGGTTAATTACGGATAATATTTTTATCGCTTATGAACACCATTGTATGAAGCTTAGGAAGTCCGAGAAAGAGGGAATCATGTCTATTAAGTTGGATATGAGTAAAGTCTTTCACAGGGTTGAGTGGTCTTTCGTCTACCGTAGGCTTCTCGCTTGAGGCTTTCCTAAGAGTTTTTGTGACATTTTTTTGCCTTGCTTGTCATTTGTGCACTTTAACTTCCTTCATGGTATTAATTTTGGGTTACTCACGGTACAACGTTGAATTCTTCAGGGGGATCCCCTCTCCTCTATTTGTGCTGAAGTGTTTTCTTGCATTTTACTAAGTTCGCTATCAATCTCTACAAGAGTGTTTCAAGGCAATGTATTAATTTTGAGAAATCAGGGATTCTTCTTAGGCCTAATACACAAACTCAAATTTGTCACTCAATCTGCTAATTGTTTGGAATTGTTGAAGTGGCTTCGCATGGTAGATATATCGGCTCCTTTCTATTGTTGACTGGAATAAACAGGAGATTTTCGCAGACATAAAGAACAGATTAGTAAGCGCATTAATGGTTGGCAAGAGGAGTAATTAAGCAAAATGGGTAAGAAGTGTGCATTATATCTATTGTATAAGAACTATCCACGTACGCAATGTATTGTTTCCAGTTGCTGAACTATGTTCTTAGTAATCTGGAGAATTTGGAAAAAATATGTGTGGGTGGGGGGGGGAGGGGAGGGGAGATAGCTCGTTCACGAGGAAAATTCTGTGGAAGTCTTGGGATATCCTCAAGAACCGAAAATCTCAAGGTGGCCTGGCTTTTGCAATTTAAGAATATTTAACCTTGCCATGTTACCGAAGCTAGCATGGCGCCCTTTAGTTTCTACATCCAACCTCTTTGCCCGAATCATGCAATCTTAGTATAATGTATGTGTTACATGCTGCTCTTGGTTCTCAGTCCAGCTTTACATGACACATGATTATGACGATAATCGTGTTATTCTTCTTGGTTGTCGCAGGTTCATGAGCAATGGCGAGACAATAACCCTCTTCCATGACAGCTTAGTTCTTTTGCCTCCCCATTTTTCCATCAAATGCGCTACATAGGGCCTCCCACAAGACGTCCGAGTCAGCTCCATCATTGATTCAGATCATGGACTCTAGAATGAGCTGTTAGTTCGGGCTAGTTTTGGCATATGATGGCTGATGTGATTCTCGCTATTCCTCTGAACAATCACCATTCTCTAGAAGTTGGATGTTATATTATTCCCATTGTAGTAACTTTTCAGTCCGATCCGCATATCATTTTATTATGGGTTCTTTCGAAGACCTTTTTGGCACCTACTCCTTCTTGGTTAGTAGCTATGGCCCACACTCTATTTGGAGGAGAATTTGAAAGCTTATAAGCTCGTATCTTGCATTTTCTTTGAAGATGATGCTCTAATTCCTGCCATCGTCCAACAACTTAGCTCACCGCCATCTTCATTATGAGCCCCACTGTTTTTTATGCTCTCCACTTGATCACTCTTTATTGCATCTCTTCTTCACATGCCTCGTTTCCTTATTAATTTGGCAAGCAACTGAAATTTATGAAATTATCCCCGATTCTGACAACATCTACGCGACTTGTAATTTCAAGAGATTGTGCTCCTCGATGACTTAAATATAGCAGAATATTTGCTGTCCTTGCCCCACTTAATCTGGTTTCAATAAAATAAAATTGTCTTCTCCAATGTTCGTACATGCTCACAAGTATTGCTTGCAACAACAACACAAACCTTCCAAGATTTTCGGGATGCTAATTCATTTCCTTAAACATCACAGCCGCACCCTTGATTCCTTGCTTGTTCTTCTCCCAAATGCCATTCTTCATATATACTTTGATGGGAGTACATCATCTACTCGTAACTCCTCATTTTTTGGTATTTATACTTGCTCCAAGGATGGCCAATTTATGAATATCAATGATCTCATGCTAAAGTTCTTGCTCTTTGTGAGGCGGTTTGACTTACCACTGACGTTGGAGTGCCCAAGTTTGTATTCTTGGAGATTCTAGCACTACTATATTCGCATCGATAGGTGATACGGACTGTACCTATGCATATATGTCTTTGCTATCTAATATTAGACATTTACTCTCTTCCGTCCGTGGACGAAAATTGTATTAGATAGGACATAAAATAAAATTTATAGCGCCAAAAGAATTTTTTAGCCTACCACCCTTTTTATGCCAATCAGTGTTGGCCGATTCAAACAACATTAATGAAATTACTCTATGTTTAAAAAAACTACTTGATATTTACAAATTATAGTGAAGTAGCATGAGTATTTTGATATAGTTTTTTCATTATATTTGATGTTTATGCATGATAAGATTTATCACAACAAATTTGTCACTATTTCCTTTTTTTATTCAAAGATTTTAGACTTTGAATTATTCTAATATGACCTTATAACTTAAATTAATAGTGTTAAGAAAAGACAATATTTTTATTCGTCTATCTATATACTGTTTCCTCTTCTTATTCTATTAAAAATAATTTTAATAGAAAATCACATAATATGCAAGCATAAGAGCTTAAGGTATGTTAGTTGTTAAGCTCAATTACATGAATTTGACATGTAAAAAACTCGTAGTATAGATTAAATATGAATAATAAAAAATAAAAGTATGTATTATAAAAGTTTTAAGATTATTCCATAAAATTTATTATTTAAAAAAATTGACAGTGTGAATAGTAAAAATATGATAGTTATAGATAAGATTGAAAATAATCAATAAATTCAATTTTTTCTTTATTCCATATCTTAAAATAATTATCTTATTTAGTACAACTAGATGTCCACCCGTGCGATGCACGGGAAGAGTACTTTTTCAATAATAATAATATAATAATAATAAATAAATAAAATCAGCTTATATATTATTTGAGAATATAAAATTGACAGTTGGTACTTTTTGTCTTTTAAATGTAATATCTTGCATTAATAAAAAATGAAACTACCAGTTAAATTTTTTACTATTCAATATATTTTACTTTTAATATATTTTATTATCACAACTTGAAACTACCTATTATATTTTAATAAATTTTGTTAATTCAACTATTTGAATGCATGATCTGATTATGCTGAATATTTTAAGTAAAATTAAAAACACACACTTAAAATTTGATTCATTTCCCTCCCTATTATTTCAATGTGCATTACACATGTTGTAATAATTACATATGCATATAATGAAAAAACAATGTCAAATATTTTGAATAATTATTGTTTGAAAACCACATGTATTAAATAATATAATATTAGTATAAGAAGCAACAAACATATTAGTTACTTAAATATATGAGTGGTAAACTATATTATCATGTCATATTCAAATAAAAAATAATCGACTTATTATTTTTGTAGTTAACATAATTTTTCTTTTCACAAAATAGAAAAAAACAATAAGCAAACTAATTCAATCAACAAATCCCTTTAGCAAATATATCTAAGCTTTTTTTTTTTTTCTACTGTAAAGCGTAAACCTAAAAAATTTATATTTTTTATGAATTTTTTTTCAACCAAATACTTTAAACTACCCAAAAATTATTAAGATAAAAAAAAAGTAAAATTAAAGTAAATAATTTTAATCTTCTAAAAATTTCAATCAGTTAAAAAAAATTATTTTTGGAATTCTATCACATTTTAATTTTATATAAAAATGTCTAGAAATCAAAATATATAATTTTTTTAGAAAATCAAAATATATCATTAATATCCTAAAAAGGTATTTTATACTTAAAAAATAATATTTTAATTATAATGTATGTATTATGGATGTCAAAGCGAAGATCGTCAAAAGAGGAATAATTTGATGTATTTCTTATGAAAAATCAAGTTGTGACGAAAACATTATAAGACCTTGAAATTTCGAAGGCAAAATATAAAAGAAAAAGAAAAAAAATGATTGGAGGAGAACCCACAAAAGCAAGGTGGATGTTCCCCCTCTTTAGGGACTCTCTACGTATTTAAGAATATTTTTAAAAAATTAAAACAAAATAAAAATACGGCGAAAATTGTGGAAGAGATATGTGTCTTTTCCTATTTTTATGCAACCCTCTTTTAGTAGAATAGGTTGATTTTTTAAATATATGCAAATAACATATCATTGGAAATCTCTTTAAATCTATTTTAATACGAAATTGATTTCATTTCAAAATTTAAAGTATTGAAAGTGTAGAAGAAGGATAATTTAAACATGTACTTTTTAGGAGGAGTTCTTAATATAAAAGGACTCTTACTTTTTATAATCAAGTAAAGAATAATATAAATTATTTTAAAATTACTTAATTACCCTTAAATTTAATTCTTAATAAGGATATTTTACTATTTATAATCAAGTCAGGAAAACATAAATTATTTTAAATTACTTAACTACCCTTAAATTTAATACTTAGTAAGGATATTATAGGCATCACAAGAAAAGACGAAACAAAAAATGACGAAACAATTCATACTTTTATATTAGTAATATCTATCTATCTATCTATCTATATATATATATATATATATATATCATGGATATCATATTGAAGATCCTGAAAATATGATCAATTTAATATATTTTTCATAAAAATCAGAGTCGAATTGAAAAAGTTATAACACTTTTAAATTACGAATGAAAAAGATTAAAAAAAAAAGAAAGAGAAAAAAAAACGAAAGATTTGATTGGTGAGGAGAGTGAATTAAGGAGGAAATGACAAATAAGCAAAATCATCCTCCTTTTGAGGTGCATTATGATCATGTCAACCCCTAACAAGCAAGATGGTCAGTATCAACTATGTTTTGTAAATTTTAAATTTAAATATCGTTCTAAAAAATTCAATTCGTGGACCAATAATAAATCGAGTAGCCTAAAAAATTTGTAGAATTTAGCTTCACGAGAATGTCGGTCCATTTAAAATGGCTCCAAATGAACCTTCGGACTTAGAGTGGGACTTGTGTGCATCATTGCACAATAGCGTTATTGTAGGGAAAATTCATTTTTAGTCCAGTATGTTAGGTCTTATCCAGTATAAGTCCTGTATGTTAGAAAATTTCAGTTTTAGTCCTGTATGTTGCCAAGGTTGTCCAATTTAAGGACACTGACCATCAGAAATGGGCAATTTGACCACAATTAATCATGTGCGACGCACGTCACTAATAAATTTGTGAAAGATGAAGAAAGAAAGAAAAATAAAATAAAAAATATAATGAAATGCACCTCATATGAAAATTAGGGGTTACCTTTTTTTTTGCTTTTTTGGCCGAGCTACTAAAGTAATTTAATGATTTGACATGTTATCTGGACAAATACTTGATACATAAGCATTAGCACTCAAAAGCCCTAAATTTATTAGTTTAATTCCGACTAAATTGGTCGTTGGTGATGGTTAGTGTCCTTAAATTGGACAACTTTTGGAACATACGGGACTAAAATTGAAAATTTCTAACATACAGGACTTTTACTGGATAAGGCCTAACATACTGGACTAAAAATAAATATTCCCCCATTATTGTACACCCTAAAACCTTAAATCCTAAAAAACCTTAAAAGAAATCCTGAAAAACCCTAAAAACATAAAAAAATCCTAAAAAACCTAAACCTGAAAAACTAAACACCCCCCCCCCCCCCAAAAAAAAAAAAACTTCTAAAACCCTAAACCCTAAAAAATCCTAAAAATTCTAAATCCTAAAACGCCCTAAAAAAACTCTAAAAATCCTTGTTATATAATAAAACTTATTGTGCATCTAATACGCGCATGTTTTTACCTTGAACTTATCCCTACTTAATATAAAAGTAGAACAACATATGTACATGTGTCTGTTTGTGGTTTTTTCATCTTAATAAATTTCAATTAAATTAAAATATTAAAACTACACTTGAAATTCATTCCTCTTTTTTCTCAACTCCTCCTTTTAACTACCAATCAATTTTTTTTTCTTTTTTCTTTTTTTTTTTTTTTTTTTTTTGTACTTTTCTCCATACAACTAAAACGTCGTATAACTTTTTCATCCTAATTCTATTTTTTATGAAAATAATAAAAAATTAATGCTCTTTTCATGATCTTTAATTTGAGATTCATTATGCACACACACACACTTATATGTATATATAATTAAATTTTGATTTTTAAGTGTAAAATATTTTTTATGATTAAAATCTTTTATTTAAATAAAAAAATTAGATACTTCCTCAAAAAAATTAAGAACTAAAGTTATTATGACATGAAATGAGGAAGAATTGATTAGACAATAAAAGATTGATGGACAGATTGATCAGAACGTGTTGATTTTATATTTTCAAATTACACTACCCCGTGCATAGCACGGACAAAAATCTAGTTACTCTAAAACCCATTAGTGCAAAACAGATAATAATGACTTGTTGGACTAATTCTAGATTTATTCCCAATTCTTTTCTTTAGATTGTTACACTTCCGAAGAAATTGAGAGTACATACAAATTATAGTATATGGACGTAACAAAATAAAATAATAATTAAAAAATGTGAAAATATGGAGACCAAGAAGACGAGTGTTTTGATGGGTTGGATGATAGTGGAGAGATTCAATGTATGATTTGAACCATGTCGGGTGGATTACAATTTAGGGATATTAAACCATTCAACCGACGTGTTTTATATCGACATGGCATCGCTAGATGATTCAGTCACCCATTGCTAAAGTATCAATCTCTAATTTGAAACAAACACTAACAAAAAACACACAAACTAGAATGCTTAGATGTAAATCACACATTTACCAATAATAATAATAATTATAAAATATTGTCAGACTATTAGCACTTTTTAACTTCAGCATATAAACTATTAACATTAAGTAAATTGCCGCCAACATATTTAAATATTACTACTCAAAAACTGTCGGCCATAATACCGTCCAAATTTATTGTACACTCAATTTTGCAAAACCACCTTTTGAGATAGGATTTAGGCAGTATTCTGGTCGGCAGCTTTCGACTAGTAATATTCAAATAGGTTGACGACGATTTCGTCAATGTTAATAGTTTACATGCTGAAGTAAAAAAAGTGATAGTTCGACAGTCATTTTGTATTTATCCATAATAATAATAACAAAAAAGAACAAATGTAAATCAACTTAATTAATGTGGGAGAAAAACTTGTGTACTTGAATTAGATCATTGACGAACACATAAATTTTAGCTAGATGGATTCATTTATAGACGAATCTAGAAGTTCGTTTCACGGGATATTTTTTTAACTATGTTTATGTGGCATTTTTTACAAAATGGGAGCATATTCTGAGTAGGCTAGAAATCAAAAGAATTCGTATCACGGGATATATTTTTTTAGCTATGCTCATGTGACATTTTTTTACCAAATAAGGGGCAAATTTTGAGTAGGCTAGAAATTAAAGGAGCTTGTCTCACGGGATATATTTTTTTATGCTCATGTGAATTTTTTTTACTAAATAGGAAGCAAATTTTTAGTAGGTTAGGATCAAATTCTTTTATATAAGGCCCTAAGACGAAGTTGGATAACTCAACTGGCGAGAGATCCACTACCTAGACATTTGGTCCTGATCCGAGTCATCTTAGGGGGATTGAGAGGGGTTTTTCTTTGTTCTTAAATTCGAAGAGAATATATATATATATATATATATATATATATATATATATATGTATATAAGGCCCTAAACTTAAAATATTTTATAAATTATATTAAAAATAATATCTTAGAAATTTAAAGGAGGACTACACCTAAATATAGTCAACTGTATAAATAAAACTAAAAGTACTAACATTTTAGATAAGATTAATAAACTGTTTTAATTACCAAACAAAATCTCTGTTGCAAAAATCCCCGACTAACTTCAATTAATCATCGCTTAGGAACTAGACTCTCATTGGTCGCCTACGTTGTTTCCCAGTACCTCCCCACCTAATCATGCATATACCTTGATTATCCCCGCTTATGTCTTAACTAGTCGCTCAACTCCAGTTTACCGTCTGACTAGCGCGTAGCGACTTCTACAACTTAAAAAAAAATCAAGATATAATGTTTTCATATTCACTATATATATTTTCTAACATCTTTATCTCAATTGCTTATTGATAACAATACATTCATCTACTTCCAGTAAACATAGAATTATTTATTTTATTTTATTAAATTATATTAAAATCGACTAAAATACATATATAATAGCACGTTATGACGTGATAGGATACCGGTGCCCCCAGACCTGACTCAAGAAAAATGCGTCCGTCACTGGCCTGACTCAAGGAAAAATACGAGTAGTGATTTAGAAAATTATCCCTCAAAATCTATGACAATGTTATCTTAAATGTATATATTAAATGTGTTTAGTATTGATATAAAAAAAAGTATGTATATTAAAAAAATATATGTTTCTTCTTAGATATATATTACTTGAACTTATGCGTGGTTCTAAAGTTAAAATTGTGAGTATGATACGGACCTCGAAACTGAAAAGCATTTTTAATATCATTTGTTGGGGGCTTCCAGAAAAACACCTACAAAATAAAATGTGGAATTGTAGAATTTTCAACAGCAGGATATGTTAAGAAGAAGAGACAACGTGTTGCTTACGCGTCAACTGCGGATTCAGACTTATCCACCTCTCTTGTTTTATATTCTTATGCCTTGTTTGCCTGCTGCTTCACAGTGCCACCTGATCTGCAACACTATCTTAGTACAAACTACAAACATGTCTGATGTACAGACTTGTTCTCTTCTATTATATACATAAGTATAATTTATATTATATGATAATTTTCCATAAAAAATATATTACCGTTCATGTTGAAATGTATTACTTGTCCTAAAAATATATATCATGCTAAAAATATATTTGTGCATCTGGTGTATATGAGAATTCATGCTCGAGTACGGTATTATCTATTTTAAACCATAGAGTATTAAGTTTACGTACCATATTTTTTACCCATATAAATGACATGATTAGCCCAAAACGCTACAAAGCTAGCCCACTAAGGCTAAGACTGGTCTACTAGCCTAAATAGCCAATACAAATTTTTTATATGTTATAATTATTGTTATATTGCTAAAGATAGAGGGGACGATAGCAGGTTCAGATTTCTTACGAACATTGTTATTTGCTTGCAAACATTTAAATTATTAGTAATATTTTCTTTAAATAGGCTAAATCGAAAATATTTCCACGAAATTCAAAAATAGAATGTATAACCTTTAGTGTGCGGATTATTCTGGTTGCCGTAAATATTTGTCTTCACCTCTGCATGTTGCGTAAACATGTTAATTCGGAATTTGAAAATTCCATCGTAGGAAAAATTCAAAACATCATCATCTTCAATGCAATTATGTGAAACAAATTATTGACATTGTTTCATTACACGAACCACATCGTTTGCATATGCATCCTCTTCAGTTTTCAGGGTCCATACTTCTTAAGATCATTCTTTATAGCAAAATCTGGTGGAATTTTTACCTTTTCCTTGAAATCCTTGATGAAATATTTAGAAAGTACCTCTAAAAAGTTAAAAAAATTATAAGTAAAGCAATTGATAATTACATAATTTTGCACAAAAGATAGCAAGTTGTACCATCTTATCTGCTTTATACTCACTATAGCGAATAGTGAAATAGCAGGTGGACTAGCAAAAGAATCTTGAAAAGTAGGCCGAATCTTCATAATTGAGTTGATTTGTTTAGCAGTATTATCGTCGAGTAGCATATCTTGAGTAGTAAGACCTAAGAATTTGTTTGGTGGAAGATAGATGAAAGAATGAATTAGTAGTTATAGATATTTCTGTAAGATACTTATCCTCAAACCTAAATAATATCCGATTATTTATTCACCAATCGGCAATTAATATATTATGAATTCATGATGATCATATTTCTGTAAGATTATAATATTAATGTAAATTATGATTTTATTCAAGCTTTTTGTATTTAGATAGATATTTATTTAACTCAAGATTATAATATTTCTGAAATATATTTTTTAAGATATCTTAATATAGATTATTCTCTCAAAGCTCATGGATATATTGTGTGCCCTATATACGTTTGCTAGAATTGTACTAACACATGCTACTGGGCATCTAAAGGCTCAACGCCTGTTACATAAATTTATAAAAATATGGATGATTTTTTTTTTTTATCAAAATTGATAACAAATCATGATATAATCATAATCTGTATATAATTGAGGCCAACATGATTTGTTTCTGCAATATATTGTCAAATTGAATATCAGCAATATATTATAAATTAATATTGCGTATATGCCGATCTCTTGTGATTATATCATTTTTTTGCATTATTAATCAATAATGTTTTTATCCATATTTGTATATTTATCACATAATGATAAAATCTCTTATAGGAGATATATTCGTGATGATATTAAAATACTTCTGATATTACGCCTCTTAGCACGTACTTTTGATATTTTAATATATCTATGAACTCGTACACAGATCTGAAATAAATGGCGTGCACAGATCTAGTAAGTGCTAAGAGGGTGCCTCTGATTTGTGTAACTCTGATTCAATTCTTTTCAAGAAGATCTTTTCAAATATGATAATCTCCAGATTGACGGAGTTTGCTTGTAAATGTTTGAATAAGTGCATAAGAGCACATGATTATATTCACTTAAACTGATCCAGCGAATACGCTTCTAAATATTACACATTGAAAAGCATAATCTGGAGTAAATATTTTATTTGAATTGACGTATAACACAGATTCTAAATTGAGTAGACATTTACAATTTAGAATTTTTTTTATATTAACCAATCTTCATCCTTTTTTTGTTCAACCACCGCGACAATCTCCATCCTTTTTTGCTCAAACTCTGCGACATTCTTCATCATTTTTTGTTCAAACTCTGCGGCATATATTATTTTATGTTCACATAACTTGCACCAACATTGCACCTAGATAGACTGTATACACATTATAATTAGTACAATATGGAAGAAATACGGTTACACATAGAGAAAGGAAATGAATAATTCCAAGTTGAATATAATGTATTACCGTACAAAAAGATGATGGCAAGTAATTTACTGCAGCCATCATCTCTCTCTTTCCTTGAATCACATTGAGTCGTATCTGTGGCCGATTTGTATTGAACCTCATCTGCAGATAATAATTTAGGAGCTTCCATTGATAGCAGAATGAGAGGAATATGTTGGGAAAATGACGAATATGAGTATTTATAAACATTGATATGTTGTTCTCAGATTGTTTTCCGTGTATCTAATTAGTCTTAATTTGGATTTTGAATTTTGAACTTAATTCTGTTATGAATGTGTATTCTTAAAATTTGAATTTTGATGCACCTTAATTTGAATTTGAAATTGGTCATGTTACGAATGTATATTCTTAAAATTTGAATTTTCATGCCCGAATTTTAAGCCATAATTGACGACGAAATTCTCGTGTTTTTCTGGGATCTGTTACTTTTCACAAAACAGATTTGTGCAGAATATCGGATAAGTGTGAGAGAAGATCGAATAAAGTATTAATTCGAACTTTCAAAATATAAATTTTCATGCATTTTTCTGGGATCAGTTACTTTTCACACAACAGACTTGGGAAAAATATCGGATAAGTGTGAGAGAAGATAAGATAAAGTATTAATTCGAACTTTCAAATTATAACTATATTTAGTAAGACATAGTTTTGGTCGAAAAAATTACACCTACTAAAAATAGTGTACACACACACATAATACTTTGATGATTAACATGAAGTATCATTATCCTGATGTGTTTGTAATGTTGTGGATTATGGTTTTAATTAATTAATGTTATGTTACTTATGAAGTTGTAGTAGATGATGATATCTAGATTAATGTTACGTTATAATGATATTAATGAATTATTATTTTGTTCATGAACTCAATATTATGTTTTAATTGTAAAATAGATATGATTTGAAGTGATGATATTCTCATTGATACAGATGATATTTATACAAAGTACAATAAATCTACATTATGAGCGTAAACGATGTGGGACAAATACTATAGTAATCTTATTTACAAAATTATAAATATAATACATCCAATATCATCGAATAACCTCCCTCAAGATGGAGTGCGACCAATGACACCAATCTTGGACATGAGAAGAGAAAATTGAGCTCGAGACAATGATTTGGTAAGGGCAACAACTAGATGATCCGATGAGGAGACATGCGAAACTCATAAAGAAGAATTCTGAAGAAGATCCGAAACAAATGGTAGTTGATAGTAATGTGTTTCATGCGAGAGTGAAACACCGAATTCGAGAACAAGTGCGTGGCACCAATCTTATCATTGTAAATGACCGGTACAGATGACAATGAAACCCAAAGTTCACTGATCCCTACAAGAAATTTGAGTTTTCTCGACGATAAAATTTGTCATATAAAAGTCATATTTCGTCACTATAAGTATTGGGTGACGAAAATTTAGCGTCGCCACGATTGTCATGGTATGTCCGTGGTATTAGGTATATGTGACAATATTTGAATTTGTCACCAAAAGTTTGACTTTTAATGATGGTAAATGTCATCGTCGTCATATTTTATAATATATAGTGATGCATAATTCGTCGCCTATATCATCCAAATTTGTCATCTAATACTGTATTTCATTATTGAAAGTGAACATGTAATATGACGACAGCATTTTTTTGTCATCAAAATATCAAATTTTGGTGACAAAAATCATTGAAATGCTCAACTCATCAAACTTTGGTGACACTTTAATCGTCACAACTATATTTATTATTTTGTCGTGTTTATAATAATTCGTCACAATAGAGTAAGTTTGTAGTTACAAAATTCCTTTCGTCGTTTTTTAAATATTTTTAAGGACAATTAATTTTGTCAGCAACTATTAACATTTAGTAACAAGTTTTCACCGTCATTAATACATACAATTGGTGACGAGATGTCTTGTCAAAATAAACTTACATTAAGTAACGAAAAATTGTTTTTGTCACTGAAGACTTGGATAAGGCGACGTTATTTTTTGTCATTGTATGTGTACATGTAGTGACAATCGACGTGTGTCATCATTTAGTTGTATTAGTAACGATAATATAAACTGTCACCAATGATATACATACGGTGACGATATGTTTTGTCATTATTAAGCGATTTCTGGTGACAAGCTACATTCGTGCCAATATAAATATCTACGATGATGCACTAGTTGCCACATTTTGGTTAATATTTAGAGATAATTTTTTCAAACCGTCTTCTAAAAATTCATTTATGACATAAAATAGATTTATATTTAGCAATCCAATTCATCATAAAATATAATTCTAGCGACAAAAATATCGAATCTCTCTAAATGGTTCTTATGGTATCATATAGTTTCATAGTTAGCGTTTATTGACAAACTATTGTATTACTTTTGAAAATTTTAAATGCATTAAATTAAGCAATGCTAAAAGGGCAAAAAAATTAAATCAGTAGGCACCAATATTAAGTAGAATGACATTATTTAATAGGCTAAAGAAGGTCAAAATATCCAATATAAACATCCGAATAAACATCACTTAATGAAAGAAACATGATTGTTCAAAAGAAAAAAAAACTAAATCTTCAAACATCACTAATTCCAAACTCTCAATTGATAAAGATCAAAATTATCTCGTCCTTCAACTTCCTTACCAACGCATCAAATCTAAAAAAAAAGAAAAAAAAAAATGTCAAAATGCAATATATAACATTGATTGTTCAATATTATTAGTATTTGGGAAAAAATGTCATTATTTGAACAGGAGATTAAGCTAACCTTTTACAAGTTATAGAGCTTTGCTCCTATACTTTCCAAATAAGCCTTAAATTTGTCCACAGTTGCACTTTGCTGAGCCATTTTGTCTTTCAAACCAGTCATCCATTCTGGAATTCATTCACTTGTGTCTTGAGTTCATCGACTTATAATTCAGAATCTTGTAGCTTTTCTCGTGTCTCTTGAAGTTCCTGCTACAAATGATGGCCGATTGAATCCCCATGTTGTATTACGTTTTCTTGGTAGGTTTGGGCCATACCCGAGAAAAATTTCATAATCGGTCTTTGGAATAACTTCTTGTATGTATTGGTCGCGCTTCTTGATCATCAGTTCCTTTTGCATTGTCGATATGTAAAAGTTATATATAGCTTTATTTCCATTAAAGAAATGAATTTAAGTTAACTTACCCAACTTTCTTTTGCCTCATCAAATTTCCATGTGTCATTCTCTGAACAATGTGTACGTTTATACAACTCAATTCTATCACATGGTTCTCCATTGAGCTCGTTTTTAGACTATACCAAGTAAATGCTAAAAAAAAAAAAAAATCATTACGCAATCACAATTACAAACTAATTATAGACCGACTAGAACAAGTAAAAGAAATAAATCAATTACACAAAACATGTGCAAAATAATAATAACACAAGTTATTATATATAGACTACACATTATTTTCTATCCCTTTCAACTATTCTCAATACCCAATCTTAAAAAAACAGAAAGGGTACTATGGAAGAAAATGGATAAAAAAATCAATTATAATAAACCTAGTTGTTATCCGCATATACTCATACCTTAATAAGAAAAGAGAAACTCTCATTCTAAAGAAACAGGGAAACTAGAATTCCATAACACCACAACATGAAGAGTAAGAATAAATCCCAATAACATCACAATTTGCATGTAAAATGCATATTTTACTCAAAATTTCATGACGACGAATAATGGAAGCCTTTCTGCCATAAATATGGTTGCTACTTAACTTGCTCGATTCTTTTTATTCACACCACTTATATGCTACAACAACAAATAAAATACACGAGACCACACAGTACAGATTATGAAAGCAACAAAGACATGGGCTGTTCACAATCCCTCAAAACTATTTTTTCATTACTTTAGTAAAAATAAAATTTTCCAATCATAATTAAACAGCTTATCTCCAATTTGAGCATAATGAATGTTTTGATGAATTTGATTAAGACCTACATTAACAACAAATATAGTGTGTGATACTTTCATCGGTCCTTCTAAGATAACAAGCGACAACGGCTACACGTATTCACTACAAGAATAAACTAGTTCACGTATATCAATTAAAAAAATATACAAATGACTTGTTAATCCATGTACCCTAAGTTAAGGCTCATCTCCAGCACTCTTTGATAGAGTGTTCCAACAATAACTTTCAGCAGCATAGGCAAGGCGTTGGGTGGGGCGAGGCGAGGCCTGAAGAAGACGGGGTGAGGCGGAATAGGCAGAAAGCCATCCTGAATCGATACGCTGAATTACTTATCTAATCTAATAAATCAGTAGCATCACTATTTCATATCAAAAGTTAAATTAACCATGCAGCGACGGAACTACATACATATATGGGGGTACAACTGTACCCCCAAATTGTGGATAAATAATCAAAATAGGTATACATTTTGATGAACTTAATATGTAGCCTAACAGTTGGGTTTTGGCTAGATGGGTTATACTTTACTTAGACCAGGGTTCAATTCTTGGTTTTGGGATTTTGTAGTTTTTCTTTTCAATACAATTTATTTACGTAACGGCATCACTTAGATTTTTTTTAATCTAATTGCTTAATCCAACTTAGATGTATTAAAAGTATTCTTCATTACTTGGAAAATTTAACTAGTTGTTTAATTCAACTTAGTTGTACTAAAAGTATTCTTTTTAACTTAAATTGTTGTACCAAAAATATTAAGCTAAATTGTGGGTTAAAACTATTCCTCTTAATTCTCAAAATAATATTCCTTTTATCTGTCTTTGAGTTCTAAAGTAACTACTCCCTCCGATCCAAAAAAAAGTGTCCAAAAAAAGTATTGCTTTAGAAAAATTGAAAATATTAAAAAAAAAAGAAAAAGTGTCGTTTTAGCAAAAATAAATAAATAATTCTTATCTTGTCCTAAACAACCTACTTAATTTAGTTGATTATTTATTGCACACCCAATTTCAAAATCATGTATGTGCCATTGCAATCATGTAACAAAATACTTATATTTTATAATTCATATTAAACAAATAGAAGATAATCTAAGTGGAGAAATTAAAGTTATACAGTTAAATGGGGCCTCACAAACTACCATTGATGGGATGAGGCTGGCATACTGTACTAAATTGAAAGGATTAAAGTCAAGGTCTTTTGATCAAACTTTCACTGCTACCACTCAAAAAGACAAGCATCATACCTGTCAAATTATAATAGGGTAAAGGTAGCGTATGAGTTTAGTATCATACCTGTCTAACCGTCCCATATCTTACCTACTTAGTCAATGTACACACACACACATATATATATAATATTTATATGATATATTATGTGTACATATATATTTTATATTTTCAATTATATTATGTTCCAGAATGATGAATGAGTAATGAAATTATAATAATTAAGCATTTAGATGTGAATCCAAGATAAAGTAAATTAAATAAATTACACAAGTAGTGAATACTAATAATCTGAAATAGTTCATTTGCTGCATGTCATGTAATTATTTTCGAAACCATCACATAGATTTCTAAAACCTTACATCTTTTGTACAAAAAAAAGAGTACTCAAATTATAGAATTAACTGAAAATTATCGAACGTACTAAGCAATTTCCAATCAACTTTGAAGAGAATTAATAAAAAATCTTCTATTTCTTCCAACCATAAAGACCAGCACACAATAGAAGCAATCATTCTCTACATTAAAACCATCCTAAATCAAAAGAAAAAAAGATCCAAAACACAAGTAGACAATACCTTACAAGTTGTTCTTCTTTTTCTCACACTTTGCTTGTCGCACTGCAATATAGGGTATAAGCGGAAATTGAATTAATATAATAAAAACTAACAAGATAAGCTTCCGAAATATATATGCAATTCCCATTTGAAGCCCGCCACTTTCTACGAAAAAGTAATTGAAAAATACTAAGATCCCACCAAATCAAATATTAACCGCTAAACTGAAATTCTAAAATCCTTTCAGTATTAGAAAGAGAAAAAATTCAGATTTAATAAAAAAAAAAAATCAACATCACAAAAACTATATTTTACTTTTTAGAGATTATTGTGTTCATCACAATACATAAAAGATTAATCTTTTTCCCCAAAATAAAATATTGAACCATATAAGATTTATATGTAACAGAAAATATTAGAGAATAAGGAAAGATACAAAAAATTAAATACTAGAAATTGACTTATCTGTAGGATCACCAAATCTGAATGTATAACAGATCTTATAGATCTGTTTAAATCTGAACAAAAACTTGGACATTTCGTCAAATTTCCCCGTGCATGTATGTAGATTGGAGTGGGTGAGAGGCTGGGGTAGGACCTGGACGGCGGGCCGCGAGGGTCTCCGTTTGGATCTTGGTTGGGGCATCGGAATCTATGGTTGGGGTGTGGCTCGTAGGTTGGACGAGGGACGAAAGAGGTCGGAGAGTGGCTCGAGGGCTGGGCGCGGGATGAAAGAGGTCTGAGGAGTGACTCGTGGGTTGGGCGCGGGATGGCTGGACGGAGGTCTTGGGTGTGGGTCTGGGATATAAGGCGTTTTAGTACTAAAATTGCTGGTTCAACAAGAATTGGGTTTGTTGAGGAGAGAAGGCTGGGTTTTAGGAGAGGGCTGACGTGGGAATTGGGATGGGGAATAATGGGCTCTGTTGGGGGTTTAGTTCAAGCGCGGACGGATGCTTAGCCAGCACTGGGCTTGAGCCCACCCACTGAGCTTTAGTTTTCCTTATTTTAATAATTTTTTGGTTATTTTATTTAGTTTGAATCTAACATTCAGACCCCCAGCCCATCCCATATAACTTTCAGTTATTTTTTTATAGACAACTTTCAGTTATTAGTATTTAATTCTTTTGAAACCATTCCCAATATTTAAGTTTTTAAAACCATTCTGAGCATTTATTTAACTAAACAAGATAGCTTGAGCTTTTTATAATATTTAGTTTATATTATTTGACCTGAGATTCCAATATAAGAGCAATTCTCAAGTCCGAATAACACCTCCTTTTATAGGGGAAAGTCCGAATAATCCTTCGTCTTACTAAATTAATTAGTCATATTGCCACTATTATTTTATTGAAGATAAAATATGCACATTTCAAATATTTTGATATTAGCCCCTTTGATATTGGATAGTAAAAACCAATCGTGTTGTAATAGTGAAGATAGATACATACATTTGTCATGCACGAACACAATTTGGAAGTAAATAATAAGAAAAATTAAAGTTTGTAATCATTTTAAAGTATGATTATTAAGAGAAAATTATAATTATCTTTGTTTAAGAGATGTCGCTGTAACAACAAATTCCGTGTATAAAATGTATAAACACGAAAAGATGTACAAAATAGATTTCTTTTGATCAAATGAGTAAACTTTACAATTTTGTGGATCCTATCTCTAGTTCTCCTCTGATTCTTCTCTTCGATTGATTGATGTCGGAGTTGACCTTCTCTTCGATTGATTGATGTCGGAGTTGACCTTGATTTTTCCCGATTTTGGACTTTGACTTGAGTAACGTTAATTCAAAGGCTTGTGAGCTTGGTTTTGAATTAAAGAATACTTTTGATTCAATATGCGAAGAACGTCTTTGAAGATCTTGACAAACGACGAATAACACCTTCGAAGTTTTGACTTGCAACGTCGATCGGAGGGGCTTAGCACCTTGATCTCGGATCAAACATTGAAAATCTTGAGATTGGCTTTGTAACGCCTTGAAAAAATCTCAAGATTGGCTTCGTAATGCCGGATTGTAATACCGGATTGGCTTTGTACCGCCTTAAGCTCAAGATTGGTTTTGTACCACCTTTCTTGAGCTTCTCTTGTTGTTGATTTTCTCGAAGAACGTCGAAGAACACCGAAGAACGTTGAAATTCCTTTGTACCGGAATTCTTCGCTTGATATTCCTTTGTACCGGAATTCTTCACTTGATTCTTGACTTGTGTTCTTGTGATTTTTGGTAGAGAATGAGGCCCTATTTATAGTTGTAGGATGAGAAAACCTAATGGGCTTGGGTCTGAATGGAGCGATATGATTGGTCCTTCATAATATCATTATCCATAAGATAATTATTAAATTAATTGTATTTAATTTAATAATTACTGCAACAACTTGACACATGGAACATTCTGATTGGTCTACCATGACTTGATGTTTATCTTCATCTTCTTGGATAATTAATTTAATTTAGTAATATCTGCATCATCTTGACATGTGGCGGCTTCCCATAGGTCAATAAAATATAAAGTAAATCACCAATTAAATTGATTATTTAACTTAGGAATTATATTGAATTAATTCCTAACATAAAAATAATCAATATAAAATTGATATTCAACATATATTTTATTACGTGGCACATTTTAATTGGATACGAAATTTGCGTATCAACAAATGCCCCCTCGAGACTTGTTCACGAACGATGTGTCTTTGAGTGGATAAGTCTCGAACTGACTTTCGGAATTTCTCCGGACATATTGATATTTTTATACTCGCATCAAAGAGTTCTTGAATTTGGACTTGGATTTGGACTTGTAGATAGTTTATACTCATATCAAGGAGTTCTTCATTTGGACTTGAATTTGGATTCGTAGATAGTTTATACTCGTATCAAGGAGTTCTTCATTTGGACTTGAATTTGTAGATAGTTTATACTCGTATCAAGGAGTTCTTCACTTGGATTTGGATTTGAATTTGTAGATAGTTTATACTCGTATCAAGGAGTTCTTCACTTGGATTTGGATTTGAATTTGTAGATAGTTTATACTCGTATCAAGGAGTTCTTCACTTGGATTTGGATTCAAATTTGTAGATAGTTTATAATCGTATCAAGGAGTTCTTGATTTGGACTTGGATTTGGATTTGGATTTGTAGACCTTTTAAGCTCGTGCCAAGGAGCCTCGAATTTGATTTGAAACTTGTTGGTAGTTTATACTCATACCACTGAGTTCTTGAATTTGGAAGTTGAATATTCAACATTGTGGGCTTGGATGGGCTGAGGTTGAACTTGACAATCTAATTTGACGAAATCAAATAACTTGACTGACTTGGAGCTTGGATTTCTAAATTTGGAGCAACTTCGGAGAGGGAAACACAATTTAGACTGAACTTAGAATATTTCTAAGCTGCCTACGTACCCCAGTGAGAGGGATCAAGTCATAACGTAGTTCAAGTTATCACTTTGTGTTTTGTTTTTTTGGGGGGTGCCGTGCACAGTTTATACTCATGCGGGCCAGGAGTGACTATTTTTTAACCACTTTAGCCAAAGTGGGGTAAGTTAGCATTTTAACCACATACTTTACCTTTGGTGGTCGCCGTGCACAGTTTATCCTCATGCGGGCCAGGAGTTGTTCTTTTTTTCTTTTTTTGTTTGTTTGTTTTTTTTTTTTTTTTGGGCATCAGGCTCAAAATTTCAAGAACTCACCGTTTGAGGGACCGATTCGTACACCATGTTTAAGCTCCAGTAGGGTCTTTTCAACATCTTCCTCTTCTACATGTCTATCTTTGTATTTGCTTCCTTGTTTGTCTGTCATGTAGCATGGGGTGTCACCAAGGTCATTATCTTCCAAGATAGTTGTTATGTTTGTTGTTGCATTGCCTTCATCTAACACTATTTTCCCTTGTCGGGCTAATTGCATGACCTTGTCCTTGAATATGAAGCAATCCTGGATTGGATGGCCTACCAAGCGATGGTACTTGCAGTATTTTGGGTCATCAATTTGTCCAGCTTCTTCAGGCCTCTTCATTTCTGGCAACTCTATGAGATCTTCTTTGATCAAATCATCGAATATTCCAGAGACATCGGAGTCCAAGAACGGATAAGTCCTTTGCTACTTCTCCTTCAAAGTTGATTTCCTTTGCTCTCTATCTTGAGGGATATTCTTTTCCGTGGCATCGTTGCTTCTTCGGAATTTGATGGGCATCGCACTAACAACCATGGAGTCTCTATTTTGATTTTTGGCGAAAGACTTGCCCTCATTGTTGAACTTATGAGACTCGTGAATTGGGAGTCCATCGACTCCAACTTCATGCTTAGCTCCATATCGTGGGCTCGAGTAGCTAATTCTTCGAATGTGTACGGTCGAATTCTTTGGAGAATATAACGAAGACCCCACTGCATCCCTTGTAAACACATCTCAATCGCGGAAGCTTCAGACAGACGATCTTTGCAATTGAGGCTCAGATTCCTCCATCGGTTAATGTAGTCAACTACAGCCTCCTCTTTCCATTGGCGCGTGTTAGTCAGTTCAATCATGCTGACGGTCCTCCGAGTGCTATAGAAGCGATTGAGGAACTCTTGCTCTAGTTGATCCCAACTATCAATTGAGCTAGCATCCAGATCATTGTACCAATCAAACGCGTTGCCTTTGAGTGATTTAACAAACTGCTTCACTAAGTGGTCACCATAAGTTCCAGCATCGTTGCACGTCTCAATGAAGTGCGCCACATGTTGTTTGGGATTGCCCATGCCATCAAATTGTTGGAACTTAGGTGGCTGGTAACCCATCGGCATCTTCAAACTGTCAATTTGTTGCGTATATGGCTTTGTATAGGTGAAAGAGGACTTTGAGTTTCCATCTAACTTCTCCTTGATCGTTCCCCTAATGAGCTCCTTTAGTTGGTCAATGGGGATCAAACCTTCAGCAGACACTTGGATCTCTTTTAAAGACTTTTCTTTGTGTGTAGCATCCCGCCTTTCAGATGTTTCGACTTCGCCTTCATCTTCAGCTGGTTCTTTCCCAGGAGCACGACTTGTATCAGCATGGTCAACTTTGCTTGTCAACTTTTCAATCTTAGAATCTTGTTCTTGGACATATCTTGTAAGTTCTCCAATGGCCTTAGTCAAACTTGCAAGTTGTTCTTCAAGATTTGAAGCGTCTATTGTCATGACTTGAGCTACTTCTGAACTTGATGAAGAACGAGGAGTAGAGCACGCAGAGTCGTCTTCCTCATTTGCAGTGTTAGTGGCGAGTTGCTTCGGATCCTTCTCGACAGCTTCAAGAGATGGCGATTGCATTTGTAGTGCCTTAGACATGCTTCTTGTGATGATCCCAACACTAGTACTTGGAGCACTTGAAAACTTGGAGGAATTTATCTTGACCGTCAGAGCCTTTTGAGTGGCCATTGTAAAGCTTCGAGGGTCTTTATCAAAGAGAGAGATGAGAGGTAGAGATGGTCCAACTGGGCGTGCCAAATTTGTAACAACAAATTCCGTGTATAAAATGTATAAACACGAAAAGATGTACAAGATAGATTTCTTTTGATCAAATGAGTAAACTTTACAATTTTGTGGATCCTATCTCTAGTTCTCCTCTGATTCTTCTCTTGGATTGATTGATGTCGGAGTTGACCTTCTCTTCGATTGATTGATGTCGGAGTTGACCTTGATTTTTCCCGATTTTGGACTTTGACTTGAGTAACGTTAATTCAAAGGCTTGTGAGCTTGGTTTTGAATTAAACAATACTTTTGATTCAATATGCGAAGAACGTCTTTGAAGATCTTGACAAACGACGAAGAACACCTTCGAAGTTTTGACTTGCAACGTCGATCAGAGGGGCTTAGCACCTTGATCTCGGATCAAACATTGAAAATCTTGAGATTGGCTTTGTAACGCCTTAAAAAATCTCAAGATTGACTTCGTAATGCCGGATTGTAATACCGGATTGGCTTTGTACCGCCTTAAGCTCAAGATTGATTTTGTACCACCTTTCTTGAGCTTGTCTTGTTGTTGATTTTCTCGAAGAACGTCGAAGAACACCGAAGAACGTTAAAATTCCTTTATACCGGATTCTTCGCTTGATATTCCTTTGTACCGGAATTCTTCACTTGATTCTTGACTTGTGTTATTGTGATTTTTGATAGAGAATGAGGCCCTATTTATAGTTGTAGGATGGGAAAACCTAATGGACTTGGGTCTGAATGGAGCGATATGATTGGTCCTTCATAATACCATTATCCATAAGATGATTATTAAATTAATTGTATTTAATTTAATAATTACTGCAACAACTTGACACATGGAACATTCTGATTGTGCTACCATGACTTGATGTTTATCTTCATCTTCTTGGATAATTACTAAATTAATTTAATTTAATTTAGTAATATCTGCATCATCTTGACATGTGGCGACTTCCCATTGGTTAATAAAATATAAAGTAAATCACCAATTAAATTGATTATTTAACTTAGGAATTATATTTAATTAATTCCTAACATAAAATAATCAATATAAAATTGATATTCAACATATATTTTATTACGTGGCGCATTTTAATTGGATACGATATTTGCGTATCAACAGTTGCATATAAATATGATATCAATTTTGAGTGGATCTTAAGGAGAATAGTTAATCTTGTTCTGTGTTATAAATAAACTATCACTATTAATTATTTGTTCCTTTTGATAATATTTAAACTATTTTAATTTATATTGTCTTCATTTACTTATATGATTTATTTACAAATAAACATATTTTTAGCTTCATTTTTTACAAATTTTTCCTTTCAAAATTTAGCTTTTTCAGTGGCAGATATTAAAAAATACTCCCTCTGTCTCAGCTTAACTTGTCTACTTGTCATTTCGGTCTATCCCAACTCAACTTGTCAGCCCATAAACGACAAATTTATCACACAATCTCCACCCTCAAAATTTCCACCATCAATCTCCACCTTTGAAAAAGTCAAAGATTCAACAAAATATGTTTTTTCTTAACCTCCGTGCCCGGTCAACTAGGCAAGTTAAAACGGGACGGAGGGAGTACAATTTTATATAGTTTAACCTATTTGCAGAGCTGGTCCAATACTTAGAGAGGCCTTGTGCATCAAAAAATTTTGGGCACTTAGGTCATTTATTTTTTTGGTAGACCAAGCCTAGAATATACTTTTGTCTTTAAGTTTTGAAACTTTATAAATAACTAAAAAATAAAGAATATAAATTGGTGATAACAATAAGAGAAGGAAATTTTGGAAAGAGAACGATAGAAGTTTTATGATTAACATTTATGATAAGTAGTGATTTTAAGTAGAAGTCAAATTTGACATTTTATTTTTTTAATTTTTGTAAATATTTCGCTAATAGGTTTTCTTCTATTTATGAGTTTATAAAATTTACATGTTATTCATTATTTGCTATATTTGTCATGTTTGGAAAGAGATTTTGGAGTTAAAAGAAATATAAAAATTATAATTCATTAGATTTTATTAAAGGCATCCATATTCTTATATAGTTTCTTAAGTTAAATAATTATTTTTCTTTGAAATTTGAAGATTAATTGATAATTTTTGTTCAAATATTTATTTTTTGTGGATGTTAATGTGTATAATTACATCAGAAAATTAATAAATGATGACTACTTATTTTTCGGTTAGACCGTCGATCCAACCGGTTCGACCGATTGAACCACCAACTGATGGTGAACCCAATTTAATCGCCGAACCGATTATAACAACACTGCTTTAAATAGGGTCTTATAAAACTAACTAAACAATCTAATCTATATAAATCATATAACAAACATTGCTTTAAATAGGGTCTTATAACATTGCTTTATATAGGGTCCGACCGGTTGAACCGTCAATCAATGATATGACCAATTTAATCAACTATCCGATTATAACAACATTGTTTTAGATAGAGTCTTATAAAACTAACTAAACGATCTAATCTATGTAAATCATATAACAAACATTATCAGTATAATATATTATGTATAATAATAATTCCAGTATATGAGTACTTAATTGTGTACTTTAATAATTCTCCCTCCGTCTCACCGTATCTTGCATAGGGGAGGTTGACACAAGTATTAAGAAAAATTAATTTTTGAGATTTTGTTGACTTTTCAAAGGTTGATTGAGGGTGGAAATTGTGTTATAACTTTCCTTTTTTAAGGGATGTGCAAGTTCGCCTAGAACGGACGAAACGGAAAGTATGTAAGATAAGGTGAGACGGAGGGCGTATAACTCTTTGCCTAAAAACACTGAATAATTATAACTCTTTTTTATATAATTAATAGTAATAAGATATGCAATCGGATCCATGGGATTGCAATTGGATTAGTATAGATTGAAATTTGTTGTTTTCCTCTTCGTTGAAGAAAAAGAATGAAGTTTGACAATTCGAGAGAATTACTTCCAACAGAGAAGACTTCAACAGAAAATTAATTTCCCAATATATTAATCTTCAATTTTTTAATGTTTTATGAATATGTGGTTGCGTCATATTTTTTATAATGTTCCAGAACCTTTAAAACTTAGGGGTGTTTGCAATTGTTCAAATAAGTGCTTTTGACCTTTTTTGTTAAAAAAATAATCGAAAAGAGCAATTACAGATGACAGTATTGCATAAATTTAAGTTAATTTGGGTAAGAAATTACAGGCTAAAAATTATTACTTTTTAAAATCACTTATTTTAGTTAATTCTTTAAAGTAGAAGCAATTGCAAACAATTCCATATAACAATCCCTTTAATATCACTTTTATGATCTAGAGAGCTGGAAATTAGTTGTTTTTCTTTTTAAGTTTTCGATTTCAGCCATCAATCTCCCAAAATATTTTCTATAAATTATTATATTATATAATTAATTATTTCTAGGATATAAATGACTTTGACTAGGAAGCTATAAATATTATCTTGTTCAGGTATGTAATTATTATTTTTTGTGTTTGATTACGATTTATTTGCACGCCATTACATTACATAAGATTTTGTAAAAAATATTTTTTCAAGAAGACACCAGCACTATACTAGGAAAATGAAAGAGTTGTATCAAAAATAAAAAATAAAAATAAAAACAATATTACGAATGAAAATTATCACCAAAAAAAAAAAAAAAAAAAAAAGACAATTATCATCAACACTCTCATTCCTTCTCCATAAAACCATACACTTCTGTCAACATTAGGAGCTTCGGAGTTATTGGTAAAAGGTTGTGACTTTTCATTCAAGGTCTTGAGTTTGATACTTGATAATGATTTTTTTTAGTTTTTTATTTTTCATCTCTAATAAATAACAAATTAATAGACATTATTAATAAATTTAAATATCTTAGACGAAAAATTATCGTCATGTTTTAATTAAATAACCATAGTACAAAAAACGAATTCGTGATTCGGGTTTTATTTGGGAAGAAAACGGACAAAATCGGGAAAAAATCGTTCTATCAACCAAATTTCGAGTATTATCGTGAATAAATCTGGTTTAATACGGTAAATTAAAAAAATAAAATATTAGTTATATTAATTCCTTTTATTAATTATCTTATGTTTAACTTTATTCTTTTATTCTAAATTTATGATCTGATGTTAATTTTTATTACATTACTCTAAATCTATAATTTCTTATTTTTGAGTTTTTGTTTGAAGTATCTCAAATCTAACTACTTTTAAAAACTTAATTTAGTAATGTTGTATATTTTGGTAATGTTTAAGATTTTATATCACTTTATAAAAACGTTTCTAAGAAATTTTGAAGTGTTTTATGTTGTAGGATTATAAATAATATTATGTTATAATATCTAATTACTGATAATACACGATCCGGTTATCAAATAAACTCCGAACGAAGATCTGCTGAAAACGTAAATAAACGCAAGAAACTTGAAGAACACAGGATGTACGTGGTTCGATCCGGAGATCTACGTCCACGGGCTAAGAATGTCACCTGCCGGGGTGTTTTTCCACTATATTCTTTGAGTTTACACGTATCAGTTTCCGAGTACAAAATGCGAACCCCAATTCTGAATACAATTCTCCTACTTATACTACTCAACTCAAACCCTAACTAACTCCCTATCATTGCGCCTATTATCTCTGCATGGGAGTTGGGAGAAGTTCGTGGGGATCTTGCTTCCCCCATATGCCGTGATTGGGCCGTTTTAGGTTGAGTGCGCTCTTCTGGGCCGGTTGCTGGGCTTGCTTTCATGAGCTCAGTTACTTCGGGTCGGGTTGGTCTGGCCCGAGGTGCTGACCCGACCCGCAGTTGCTGGGCCATACCTATCAGATGCCCCCCCACCAGCCGGAGCGAGAAAGGAGCTACGGTTAGAAGCAGGGTGAGGTATGACAGGCGTCGAGATGAGGCAAAGCAGCAAAGTAGCGAGCGCGATGGGTAGTTGTCCATGGCGAGCCGAAGTACCCATAAGGGCCGAGAATTAGCTGGAGTCGAGAGGACCTACCCCCGAGGTGGCGGGATCCGCGAGGAGTAAACAGAACGAACTGAGGTACCCGAAGTGACTGAGTCGACTGAAGCTGTAGTGAAGCACCCCCCCGGGGGGAAATCAGCTGGAGCCGAAATAAAGTACCCCGAGGGCAAGGAAGTGTAGCGGAAGCGAGCTGTAATTTGGCCGAGGTGACGGAGACACCGGAGTGCTGCCCAAAACTTTATGGCCAAGAATGAGGTTGATTTGACTGGCGGCGCCATCACGAGAGAGAGGGATGTGAAGTGACGCGTTTGGAGATTTCCAAGAAACCTGTTCCCCACGCGCCTAGGGAACTGCAAAGCGCGTGAGCAGTACGGTCAAATCTAGAACGCGAAATTTGAAAAGGCCAGATCTAAACCGGTTATTCAAAAATATATATATATTTGAATATGTGCACTATATACTCATCTTCATCATTTGCGATTGCAATTTTCAGAAAGCGGGAAAAAACGAGACTCATCTGTGCGCTTGTGATCCATCACAATACCAAGATCAAGTAAGTATGTCTTATTCATCGTCTTCTTCTTCAGTTAGAGAAATAGGAACTGATAAAGCCCCGCTAAATGTACCACCCATACGCTTTATTATTCCCGAAAGACTAGTGAATAGGATGGTGTATAGGGCCGATTTCAGGGAGGCCGGTACCCGGGCAGTGGGATTTGGGGAATGTCTGGAAGAGGAATACGAAGTGTCGGCGGTAGCCTTGGTGCAAATAGAAACCCTGATCCCCTCGTTTTACTTTCCATTTAACTTAGAGTACATAGTGCCGGAGCCCGGTGACAGCGCCTGTTGCCCGCCGAAAGGCTTCATTAGCGTATATATAGATCATCTGAAGATAGGGTTGAGATTTCCCTACTGGGACATTGTTATACATCTGCTGAGGTATTATAACATCGCTTTGAGTCAATTAGCACCCAACGCCATGAGGCAAGTAGTCGGGTTCACCGTGGTATGTAGGAATGCCGGGGTGGAACCAGATGTAGAATTGTTTCGATATTTCTTCAAGCTAAAGGCCTTCGGGAAAGCAAAAGGCTGGTACTCCTTCAGTCCCCGGGCCCGAGGTGGTTTCAAAGTACAGAACCCGAGCAAGATGGAGGGGTGGAAGGAGAAATTTATCTTTGTGAAGACAGACGTGGTCCTCCCGAGGTGGAGGAGGGAGGAGGTGTTAGATAATGCCCCGGTGGTGGAACCGGAGGCCGAGGTGGTGGGACCATTCCGTGCGTTGGGGACGTTCAAGACCCTTTGCACCGAGGTGGAGCTAGAGGAGGCAGGGTTGAGCCCATATTACTCGGGCAATGCTGAGGGGGTGTCCACTCGGGGGCAGGAGTCGGGAGCCGGGGTTGCCGAGGAGGGTAGGAACTCTTATAACTGTGTAATATTGGTGTCTTGTGCAGGACTAATTCCAATTTCTTTATGCAGTGGGACGCTTCGGAAAGGAACCAGCTGGAAGCCCCGCGGCACCGGCGGCGGCAAAGTTGAAGGGGAAAGTGACTGAAGTATCCCCCAGAGGGGGGGTGTCGCCCAGCCCGAGGCCATCAACGAGATCGGAGGAATGAGTGGTGGCAGAGGGGTCAACCCCCGGTACAAAGAGGAGGTCGGAACCATCCGTAACACCTCCGGGGACAGCCAAAAGACTCCGCACGGAGCAGAGCGCCGAGGTAAAGCGTATACAACCATTTCTGAGGTGTAACCTTTGGTTAGATCTATCATATGTTACCAGTATTAACCCCGGTGTTATGTTGTGAAGGGGGAAGGACCCATAAGTTTGCTGGGATTAGAAGGGGCGGACGCCGAGGAGCTACTGCGCTTGGCGCGGGGGATAATGGAGCTGGGCCGAAACAGTGAGAGGGAGGCCAAAGAAGAGCTTGCCGAGGTGGCAAGAGAGCTGCGCGCGCGCAATGACAGACTTACCCACGATCTGGCCGAAGCGTGCAAGAGGGCGGCCTTGGTAGAGAATGAGATCGCGCGGTTGCGCGAAGTGGAGGCGGAGGCCGGGGCTCTCCGTGGTGAAACGGCTCAACTGCGGGCAGAGATAAAGGCCCAAGAAGCGGTCGTTGTTGACGGTCAGGAGGCAATGTTGAGAGCATTCGCCGAGAAGTTGTTCCAGACGAGCACCTTTCTCGACTTCCAGACCAACTTTGTCGCAGTTGGGGATGCAGCCACCCGATCGGTGCTGCTGGAGAAAGTTAAGGAAGTCTATCCGATCGTGGACGTGTATCGTCCAGAGTTCGGGTATGACTTCAACGCCGTGGCAGAGGTGGAGGAGGCCTATTATCAAGCCTTGGCGCGGGTCCCGGAGTGGCCCCTCGTTAAGGCACTGGCGGAGAAGAAGAAGATCTTAAGTGCCGAGGAGATCTCAAACTGCGAGGTGTCCCAAGACCAAGAGTTCTTGGCATTTCGCCGGGGCGAGTTCATCCCAGAGCCCCGAAACAAAGAGCCACCCCCACGCATGGAGATCGTCGCGGAGGCTGCGGGAAATGAGGCAGGGATGGTTGGAGAATGGCAAGAGGTGGAGCACGAGATGGAGGAGGAGGAGGATGTGGTGCTCGAGGCCATTGAAGGGACCGAAGAGGGGGAGGTCAGTCGTTCCCCGCAATTTTGATACCCTATCATAATATAGTAGATGATAGGAATAACTGTAACTCCGTTTTAAAAAAACTATTGATAATGTACGCTTGTTTTGTTGAATATAAGTGGAGTTGTTCATATGATTGAATAGTTGTCCAGCGATGTGTTTGAAATTCATCTTTCACACTGACTTTATTGCCCGATCAGGACACCGCGAAGCTGCATAATACGATAAAGAAACTCATGCAGTCCTTAGACTAGTTCCGCGGAGAGAAAGATAACTTGCAAAAGCAAGTAGTGCCGCGGTTGGAGAGACGGGTGGCAGTAGCGGAGAGAAGAGCCAAAGAGGCCGAGGAGGCAAGAGCTAGGGCCGCGGAGAGGGCTAGAGATCAGGAATTGAAGTACTTGTCGAAGGTGGCCGAACTGGACCGCGTCCTTATCCATCAAAGGGAGTATGATCGGATACTTACAGAGTACAACCTGCTGACTTTTGAGGAAGTTGAGGAGCGGATCACCGAGATTCAAGGTGAAATTTCGTCACTGATGACGACGGGTCCGGCAGAGTCCTCGGAGCTGATAAGAAAGCGAGAGGTGCTGGAGTTACTGCTAAATATGTACGAAGGACTGAAAGGTCGCGGCAGGTGGCGGCGCACCGCCGAAGAGTACATCGCGAGCTCCAGCCGGGGCCAAGGGACTGCGAAAGCCCCCCGGAAGGGTAAAAAGAAACCGGCGAGGAAAAGCCAAGGGATAGTAATCCAAGAGCCAGCCTCGGTAACTGCAGTCGAGGAAGTCCCCGTGGTTGTCGAGGAGGAAGAAGTCGAGAAGCTGGCTGAGGAGATCGAAGTGATGGACCCCGCGGAGTGGGATCCCGTGGAATGGGCCCGGACATCGAGGCCAGCGCCGCAGCCGAGTCCCCGGGGCAGGGCGAGAGGCGAAGCCCCAAGACAAGTACCAAGAGTGAGTCCTCGGCGCAGAGGGAGACGTGGCAGGGAAAGAGCCGGGGCTCAAAGCCGAGAAGCCTCAGGATCCCGGAGGACACGGAGGAATTCCCGAGACGGGTCTCAACGCCGGAGCGCCGAGTATTAGCTCGGAGGCCGAAAGTAAATCTTACTTTTGTAGCGTTATATGTAGTATGTAAAGAAAGTTTTGTGGGTGATAAAAATGTTAGAAACGTTTTGGCATGCAATGACGTGTACTTTGAAAGGAAAGTAATGAAATGTTAACCAGAATGCATGTATAATTTTTAACAGATACTCGGGAGCACCATATGTACATAATGCCTGCTAGAAAAACAAGGCATAGAATCTCCCCGGACGGATCGGGCGGGAGTTGAGGACCTCTCCGGTTAAACGGGCGAGAGGGAATATAAGTCCGGGGACCAAATATTAATCTCCCCGAACGGACCGGGCGAGAGATCAAACTGTCCGGAGACGGATAATAATAGTGAGACTAAGCTAGGGCGTCCCCGTAGCGTAGAAGAAAGTACAGTAAGATTCGTAAAGTAAAAACTTTATTCAAAGTAATTGTCGGAACAATTAAAAAATACAAAGGGAACTCACAACGAAAAATTAATGTACAAAGAATGTAAAGTAGAAACGATACTTGTCTCGTGGCTTCATAGATAGAAACGCCTTAAGTTGGTAACATGCTAGGTTCGGGGAATCGGTGTGCCGTCAAGATGCGCTAATTGGTAGCACCCGGAGTCATGCGCAACAATGACGAGATAAGGTCCTTCCCAGGAGGCATGCAATTTACCCTCGAGGGCAGCCTTGCTGGCTGAGTTGAGCCGGAGTACCAAGTCGCCGACATTAAACTGAGTACTCCGAACCCGGAGGTGGTGATACTGAGCTGCACGTTGCTTACACTTGGCTTGCTGGATAAAAGATTGATCACGACGATATTCGAGCTCGTCTAGATTAGCACGGATGGCTTCATTATTAGCCTCGGGATCCAAAGTCACGAGGCGGGGACTAGGTACGCTGATTTCCGCCGCAATGACGGCTTCGGAACCGTAAGTGAGACTGTAGGGGGTCTCTCCGGTTGAGGTGTGCGGCGTGGTGCGATAGGCCCAAAGAACCTGCGGAAGATTCTCGGCCCAAAGACCCTTAGCTTGATCTAAGCGTTTCTTTAAACCCGTAAGGAGTGTGCGATTAGTGACTTCAACTTGACCATTGCCTTGAGGATGGGCTACCGAGGTGAAAATTTGCTTAATGTGGAGCTCCTCGCACCATGACCGGAAAGGGTCATTGGCGAACTGTTTGCCGTTGTCTGAAATAATGGTGCACGGGATGCCGAAGCGGCATATAATATTACGCCAGACGAACTTCAAGATGTTCTGACCAGTGATGGCAGTGAGAGGTTCGGCTTCTACCCATTTGGTGAAGTAATCAACAGCGACCACAAGAAATTTGAGTCCCCCCGGAGCGACTGGAAACAGGCCCACAATATCAATTCCCCATTGGATAAATGGTCAGGCGCTTTGTATTCTAGTGAGCTCGGGTTGCGGCAGATGCTTTACGCGAGAGTGTCGCTGACACTTGTCGCACTTGGTCACCAAACCATGAGCATCGTTAAACAATGTTGGTGGAGGCGCTTATGACGCGGCTCCTAGGGAGGAGGCCGGCGTGCCGCTGCCTTTAAGGCACTCCGGGATGCCCCGGTGGGAATGGCTCCGTAAATCACGTTTATGACATGAGTAGGCGGATTATCTCCGGGTCCTCCCTGAGGAGGCGATGGCGGCAAAAAGTGGGGTTGCTAACGATTTCCGTGGTCCTGCCGCGCATAGTTGTTTTGTCCTGGCCTGTTATTCTACCATTGCAGCCTGTTTTGACGTGAACCACGGTCATTATAGCTTCTGCGGTTTTATTGCGAATCTCCATTCTGGCTTGACCGAGGCCTGTCGTTGGTCCGAGCAACGTACTGTCGCAAGAAACCTTTCTTCAGACAATCTTCAATTTCCTTGTCGAGCTCTCGACACTCCTCTGTTTCATGTCCATGATCATGGTGGTACGCGCACCATTTTTCGCGATTTTGCTTTTCGGCCGGAGCAGTCATCCGCGGACACGGCCGCAGATCGTTCTTGTGAACAGAAAGAATTTCGGCCCGTGATTTTGTAAGCGGGGTGAATTGTGGAATATCTCCGCGAGATTCTGGACGTCCCCGGTTCAGACGAGAGAAGGCACTAGGTCGCATACTAGGCCCGACTTGTACCCTATCAGACTGTCATTTGCTAGCATGCTTCTCACGCTTACGGCGAGTCTACTCCTCGGCCTTATCATATCTGCACACAATGTTAAACAAAGCCCGGGTTGTGACCGGAGGGTTCCGGACCAGCTCGGTGTAGAGTGATCCGGGACGAAGGCCATTCATAAAGGCATTGATGATAACATCATCCGACCGGCTCCCCACTTTAAGACTCTCCGTTGTAAAGCAATCAAGAAATTGGGTAACGGTTTCTCCGTCCCGCTGTTCCATATTCATGAGGTCGGCCAAAGTGGCAATGGGCTTCGCCCGCGTATGGAAACACGCCCAAAACTGCTTGGCAAGATCGCGAAAAGAAGTAACACTACCCCGTGGTAGAGAGTCAAACCAAAGTCTAGCCTCGTCCTCGAGATACTCAGGAAACACCTTGCACAGATGGTGAGGAGTGCAGTTGCGGTTGAACATAGCATACTTAAAGGCGTTTAGGAAATTACTCGGATCCCCAGTGCCGTTGTATACAGCCACTGGGGGAAGTTTGAAACCATCAGGGAGTGGGACCGCAAGAATCTCGTCAGAGAATGGGGTGATGATTTCCCCGTTGGCGTCAAGGCCCAAAACCTTGTCGAGCTCCACGGCAAATTGGGCCTGCTCTTGTTCCGCAGGATCCAGCATACGAGATTGGTCAAGACGAGGACGCTTCGGGACGTCAGCAGGTCGGCGGCGATGTGCGCCGTCATAAACGTCTCGGGGCCTCGACCCATTAGAGCTGCGGTTATCCACCGGAGAAACTGTCCTCCGTCTCCGGCGTTCAAGTCTCGCTCGATGAGGGGGATCCTTATCCAAGTCACGTGATAAGTTACGGGGTGGATTTCTTACATGTTCAGCGCCATTGTTGGCACACTCACCGGAGTGGCGCGCCGGTTGTTCCATTCTTGGAACAAAGCAGAGTGTTCCTGAAGGAAGGCCTGCTGCACCTGCGACAGCTCGGGAACTGGCGGGGGATCCACTTGCGCCGGACCATCAACAAGGGGATGATTTGGCATGTTAACATGCGCTGCGGGCGGATCTTGGTTCTGTTGACGGGGGGGCAGAACCTGGTCTACAGGAGGATCACGATGGGACCGATTTGGGTGAGTGGACCTACGAGTATTCACCATAGCGATTGCGATAAAAGACTAGGGTTTTCTGCAAACGTTCCCACAGACGGCGCCAATTGATAATACACGATCCGGTTATCAAATAAACTCCGAACGAAGATCTGCTGAAAACGTAAATAAACGCAAGAAACTTGAAGAACACAGGATGTACGTGGTTCGATCCGGAGATCTACGTCCACGGGCTAAGAATGTCACCTGCCGGGGTGTTTTTCCACTATATTCTTTGAGTTTACACGTATCAGTTTACGAGTACAAAATGCGAACCCCAATTCTGAATACAATTCTCCTACTTATACTACTCAACTCAAACCCTAACTAACTCCCTATAATTGCGCAAACTTAAACCCTAACTAACTCCCTATCATTGCGCCTATTATCTCTGCATGGGAGTTGGGAGAAGTTCGTGGGGATCTTGCTTCCCCCATATGCCGTGATTGGGCCGTTTTAGGTTGAGTGCGCTCTTCTGGGCCGGTTGCTGGGCTTGCTTTCATGAGCTCAGTTACTTCGGGTGGGGTTGGTCCGGCCCGAGGTGCTGACCCGACCCGGAGTTGCTGGGCCATACCTATCAATTACCAACTTGTATCATTACTAATTTTATTAAATATAATTCAGTTTGTATATCATGTGAAAATCCGAAGTTAGAATCTATAACATAAAACATTAGTTGCTCAGTGGCATAAGTGTATTAGCTTGAACTTAACAACCAAGGTTCGAACTTTGGCTCAGACTGACATTTTATTTTATTGTATATTACGGTTCAGCTGATGCACTATAACCAAATTCTCGTGTATTTTTTGTAAATCTAAAATCGTGTGATAAAATAGAAAACACGCGAATATATCGAGTTTATTACTTTCAGTTATACGTACGCGATATATCACGATATTTTTAATATATCAGTGAAATTTGTTACTATGACTATTACGCAACAATAATTTAAATTATAAAATAAAAAATATTCAGTGATGATATTCGTTTTGTCACCAAAGCGCACAAAACTATTAAATTGTGACGAAATAACTTACATTGTCACCAAATATAACATTTGTGACGAAATAATTTTGTTGTCCTATCGAAAAATAGTAAAGGTGATGAATTGGTACTCGTCGTTATTGAATATGAACATTAACGACGGAATAATTTTGTCCCTTAATGTTTTTAAACAGTTATGACAAAATTTAATGTTATGACAAATTAAAATATTACGAACTAATTGTCCTTCGTCACAAAATTTAATTAAATATGACGAAATGAATTCGCATGAGTATTAGTTACGAAAATATTTTTTTGTCACCAAAAAAAAAAGTGATTGTGATGATACATGTCGTCATAAATAATAATCTTTTTTGTCTTTAATAAAAGTGGTGACAAATTTTGTCATATCGTCACTAAATATAAGAATAGATGACAAAGAAGAATTAGTCATTAATTCCTTTAAACAATTAGTGATGATATATGACATTGTAACGAAAGAATAAAATTGGTGACACTGAATGTCGTCACTAGTTATTTTGAAGTTGTCATCAAAAGGTTACCCTCCAAAGTTTTGGTGTGAAATTCTATCTCTAAAAAAGATTGTGACGCACTTCTGGTAATCGTCATGATATATGCTAATTAGCAGCGAAATTTCTTTTACATAATGACAAATACAAAAATTATCACAATAATGAATATTGTTACGACGAAAATTAAATTCGTCACTATTAGGCAACAAAAGGTGACAAAACTGTGTGCTTCAAGAAGAAAATCGTCACAAAATGTGTGATTTCTTGTAGTCAGAGAATGGATTTCATCCATTGAACTTCAGCAGTAGCAACAACAATGGATATGTACTCAACCTCAGTAGAACAACGAGCAACCGAACGTTACTTGCGAGAGCACCAAGAGATAGGTTGCCCTAAGAAATACAATGTAGGCCCCGCTGGAAGAGCGATCATCACAGTCACCCTCCCAGTCACCATAAACCAATGATAGGATAGGGAGAATCACGACGAAGTGTGATGCCAAGATGACGCGTGACATTAAGTAACGAAGTAGACGCTTAACAACACTACAATGCAGCTCAGTTGGGACATGTATCAAATGAGACAACTTGGTGGTAGCAAAGGCAATAGCAGGCCAAGTAAATACTCCCTCCATCTCGAGATAATTTACATACCCCTTCTGGCATGTGGAATAAGAAAGAGCTGTTTTTTGCTTTTTAGTTGACTTTTTCAAGGTGGAGATTGAGGGTGGAGATTTTAAGGGAGGAGATTGTAAGAGAAATTTTCTTTTTAAGGGTGTACAAATTATCTTGGGACACCCCAAAAAGGAAAGTGTGTAAATTATCTCGAGACGGGGGGAGTAAAAGACATTGGAGACTGCCAAGAGTGTGTCAATAAGAAGAAGCATCGACAGGTTCGGTGCCATCACTGAGTGAAAGTATGACCCCTGGTGCCAAAGGAGTCTGAACTGGCTTGGCATCAAGCATGTTATACTTCGCAATAAGGCCAAAATGTATTTTCTTTGACGTAGAACACACAATGATGAGGAGCAAACTAACTTCTACCCCAAGAAACTAGGAGACCTCCACAAGATCTTGGACGGAGAAGGATGCCGCTAAGGTTGAGACCATGTGATTTAGAAACCAGAATCATTGCCAGTCAGAATTAGGTTATCAGCATAGACCAAGAAATAAGAAATAGTGCTCTCATTCGAATATACAAATAACAACTCATTAAATTTGGTGTGACCGAAGCCAACAGATGCTAAAAACTAACAAAGTGCATTGTAACAAGTGCATGGAACCTGCTTAAGACCTTAGATGGATTTCTGGAGTTTATAAACATATGAAGGATAGTTCTTGTCTAGAAAACCACAAGGCTAAGACATATAAACTTCATTTGGTGAATAATCGTGAAGAAAAGCATTGTTGACATCGAATTGTTGAAGTGGCCAATCTCATTATATAGCAACACTAAGACAAGACGGGCAGTAGCAAGCTTAACCACAGGGCAGAAAGTTTCAAAGTAGTCAAGACCAACCTCTGATGAAACCCCTTAGCCACGAGACGAGCTTTAAACTTATCAATAGACCTATCGAGTTTTTGTTTGATCCAAAACATTCATTTACATCCAACCACATTCTGCAAGGGATCTGGAGGAACAAGATCCCAAGTATCATTTTTAATAAGCGCATTGAACTTAAAGGACATGTCCCGCCAACGAGTGTCAGACAAGGCATGTGCAAGAGTTGTGGGTTTAATATCATTATTGAGATGGAGGTGAGACAACATCTTGGGTTTAGTTTCACGATGTTATAGTGCAGCTGGGTCATTATAGGGTGACGAGAGGTCGTTGGTGGAGTTGATGGAACCATATGAGGGCTGATCGTGGCGGATGAGTTGGCGATTGATCGAGCACATGCATCATGGGAGGAGAAGAAAAATAGGTTCATTTTGTGGCATATCTGAGAGGAGTCTAGGGGAAGGTGAGATAGCATATATGTAAGGAAGATGAATTTATCCTCAACAAAGTCAACATGACGAGAAATGTATAAGCATTTTGCAGAAGGATCAAGGCAGAGGTAGGCACTCTAGGTGAGAGAATAACCAACAAAGACACACGGAATAGGCCGAGCATCAAGTTTGTGAGTGGTGTAGGGGGGGAGCCAAAGGTAGAATAGACAGCCAAAGACTCGAAGTTTGAAGGCATTAGGCGGATGGTTGAAGAGTTTCTCAATGAGCATGCCATGGAAAGATCTAATTTTGGAGTTAGTTTATGATGTAGCGAGCATCGAACATGGTGTAAGGCTAATATGTAGCGGGAATGGAGGCTTATTGGAGAAGAGCATGATCGGTGCCAACAATGTGACAATGATGACGCTTCAAAAATCTTTATATTCAAGAGTATAAGGGGAGTAGTAAAGTGGGTTATGCCATGGAAAGTAAGGAAAGAGCGAGACCAATGAACCCACCACCATTATCAGTATATAGTGTGGCAATCCTAAATTTGAGAAAATTCTCATCTAAGGCTTTAAAAGCAGCAAAAGTGGATAAAAACGTCTGACTTTCATTTTAATGGATACAACCACATATACTTTGTAAAATGATCATCGAAAATCGTATATGATCTAAAACCACCAACTGATAAAACAGGAAATGTCCATACATACAAATATATTAGCTCAAGTGATGTAGAAGATGTAAGACTCGAATCATCAGATGGTAGTCAATGACTCTTAATGCACATACAAGAAGCACAAGAAAAACTAGATAACTTAAGTACTTGGAAATTATTACTGGAAATACCATAATTAAGAATATTGGGAGAAGGGTGACCAAGCCTGGCATGTGATGTAGATAAAGGTTGATGTATTAAGGTGAGGGCAACGAACTGTACGGCATGAACCACGCTGGATGATAGATCCCGTTAATGTGTGGACCGCGTAGGCAAATCTCCCCCGTACGACGGTCCATCACCTGAAACCGAAAGTCAGGAAAACACAACATCAACACTATTCTCTTGACAGAGACGAGATATAGAAATTTTAATTCCATCAAATCATGGGCACAATCAAAATATCTTAAAGCTTTAGAAATTTAAACTTATCAAGCCCGTTATCCCAATGTTAACAAATTTCAACCTGTATCTTTACTAATTAATACACCATCATTACCGTCATATGGATCATGGAGAGACAGATTGGCAAAATCCATGGTAGTATGATGTGAGGCCTCGAGATCTAGAATCTAATCAAAGTTTCTTGGGCTTGAGTGTGTCATATGGCCGAAGGTGAAAAAGCGGGAGCCAATACATTAGTGTTTTAACAAAAATGAGAGAAGGTGAAGCATGGACATCTCTAGGCTGCATGGCATGCTCATCACATAGCTGGCATATCCCAAAATATGGTCGTTGACAGCCGACTGGGAAAATGCCAAGGAGGATTGTTGCACGCACGGCATGAGTGGGTGCAGTGAACTATTAACGTTATTTCGGCTGCGCAAACGCCTTCTGCTGATGCCCACGAGTACTCCGATGTGGTGCATAGAAGGCATTAACTTGTTGGGCTAGCGAAGCAGTGGATTGAGAGGCCATTTGTGCCTTCATGCTCAAAAGTTTCTCATGCCACTCATCAAACAACACACACACCTCTCATGAGCCTAAATGATATTTATTAGGATTGAAATATCTTCATTGGTATGAGACCCTTTGAGAGTAAGCCCAAAAATAAATATGTGTGGGCTCGACCCAAAGCGGACAATCATACCAATGGAGATCAGAGCCCTAGTCAGGGGCCAAAAAATTGGTATAAGAGCCATGGTCCCAAGTAAAGTCGGTGTGGCGAAGATCCTCAAAGTGCCAAACAAAGAAGCAGGTCGAGCTCTACGAACCAGGTGGGGTACATCTGTGTAGGGCTAGCCGAATTAGGTGAGGTACACCTGGGTAGGGCTAGTAGTTTGAGGGGAGGTTCGATGGTCCTTTGTTTGAAAGAGAGGATTGTTGGGATTGTCAACAAAGTCCTACATCGGATATACATGAGAGGATCATTGGGTTTATTAGTGTTGAAATATCTCCATTAGTATGAAGCCTTGAGTTGCCCAAAAACAAAATCGTGCGGGCTTGACTTAAAACGGACAATATCATACCAATGTGGAGATGTGGGCCCAGTCAGCGCCCAACTTTTCAACCCCACGTCTTAGGATCGAAGGCAACCAAGAAGGGTCAATGCGTCAACAACACCTTCGATGTCAAGTACATAGTTTGTTGTTATAGATCTCCTTTGATGGGTTATGCAGCCGATTACGAAGAGCAAGAATACAACCCTTGGTCGCACGACCATAAGTATTGGTAAGAATATCCTAAGCCTCCCGGGATGATTTCGCACCAACAATAAACGAGATTAATGACGGTGTGAGTGAATCGATAATGGCATTCGAAATAAGCTAATCTTGGCGGATTCAACAGGTGTGATCGGAATTAGGAGCAGTGATGTTATTAGACGTTGTAGTTGCAGATAGACATGGTTTTGATCCTTTGAGGAAGTCGATCAAATGTAACTCATCAACAAGGTGCTAAACTAAAGAGACCAAGCTGTAAAGTTGGTCGATGTCAGCTTTAAGGGAGCTTGAGTGGCGATGTTGAATGCAATCGGGGCTGTTACCGGCGAGAGTTGTATCGGTGGTGGTGTTGGGAACGACTATCGGGGCTTTTGCACCGTTGAACATGATGATGTGATTGGTGGTAGGAGTTAGGGTTTTCGGTGCTGGCGAGAAGAAGAAGTAAAACATGGTTGGTTAGTTAGTTGGTTGGTTGGTTGGTTCTTGAATTTTAGGAAACACCGAGTGATTGTTTGACTAGAATAAATCAACGGATATGAAAAAGAAAATTAGAAGACAAAAAAGAGGGATATTTTATCCGAAATGGCTCTAGTTACCATGTAAAATAGATATGGTATGAAGTGATAATATTCTTATTGATTACAGATGATATATATACAGAGTACAACAAGTCTACATTATGAGCCTAGACGATGTGGGACAAGTAATAAAATAATCATATTAGATAGTAAAGATCAAATGTGCAGAAATAGAAAGTATAAGGGAGGTTTGATTATATTTTCAATTCCAATTTTCAGTTTTTATTATTTTTAGTGATGTTTACGAGATTTATTTGATATGACTAGATAAGTGTGATTTGATTTTAAATAGATGTGACAAATATTAATATTTATTAATATTTGTTTTATTATATTAGATAAATTGATAGTTATTAGTCTCATTAAATAATTATGATTAAATAAAATGTATTATATTAAATGAATGAGCAGGGATGTGGCCTAACTTAAATATTTAATTTAGATATAATGATTGATTTGAAAAAAGTGTATGAGTGAAAATTGTAAAAATAAACATAATTTATATGTTTAGAATAGTAAAAAATGGAAAAGATTCTTTTAGAAACATAAACAAACAAGCCCATAGAGTTTTCCTGCCCTTAGAACATGCTAAATATGGATAAGATCAGGAAAAAAAATGTAGCGTGTCTGTAACACTTGCTTTGTGACTGGGCCATACATCTCCCAAACGTTGCTGGAGGCCATAAATGGTTGGAAAAGCTATCAGTGTAGCTTTGCCCATCACTTTCCTATTGATTTATTAATTCTTTTATTAGAAAAACTTCTTCCAGTTCTTTTGAAAAAATAGTTTTATTATAATTTACTTTTATGTATAATTTATTAAATTGATTCACTTCTTCACGAGATTCAATTTGACACCCCTGCGGTGTATTAAAAAAAAATTGAATTAAGGCCTTGTTTGTAAATTGATTGTTTGAATTAGATAAAAACATACATAGAACCACCTAGAGAAAGAGAGAACAAGAGAGAAAGAAGAGTTGAGTGATTCATCTACTTCTTGTTTGTTTTCTTTTGAGGGTTGTATCTTGTAATCTTAGGGTTCATTTGCAGTAGTGAAGTTTACAACCTCCTCTGGATGTAGGCTTGTCAGCCGAACCACGTAATCCTAATGTTATCTTGTTTTTCCTTAATGTCATCACAATTCAATTGCACACTAGCACTCCAAGTGTTTGAGTTTATGTTAAAGTGGTGTTAAGTGTTTTTTCATCTCGTGAACCAACATGGGTGACGTCTGTGGGAAAGAACATCTAAGAGATCCTGTTTTGGTTTCATCATGTCAACAACTAAATTTGAGGCTGAAAAGTTCCAGGGTAAAAATGATTTTGGTCTTTGGAAGATAAAAATGAGAGCAACGTTGGTCCAACAAGGGTTGGCTGGAGCTCTGAAGGGCATTAAAGGGCTACCAAAAAAGTTGGATGAAGCACAAAAATAGGAGATGATTGATAAAACACATAGTGCTATCATTTTGTGCTTGACAGATAAGGTTTTGAGGGAGGTGTCAAAAAGAGAAAATTGTTGTAGAGGTATGGGCCAAGCTAGATAGTCTGTACATGACTAAGTCATTAGCGAACAGGTTGTTCACTAAAAAAAAGGCTCTATTCCTACAGATTCTCAGAAGAAAGTGGAAACTCTAATTAATTAGATGAGTTTAAAAAGTTCTTAGATGATTTGGAAAGGATGGATGTAAAAATTGAGGATGAGGATAAGGCAATCATATTACTGAATGCCTTACCTAAGTGTTTTGATCACCTCAAGGATGCCATGTTGTATGGCAGAGAAATTGGAATTTCATTGGCAGAAGTGCAGACTGCTCTCAAGGCAAAGGAGATGCAAAGACTTAATGAGGCAAGTATGGATTCAGTTGTTGATGGGTTAAACATCAAGAAAGGCAAGAATCCTAAGTTTAAGAAACCACAACAGCAAGGTTTGCTAAGAAAGAAACTCAAACCCAGCCCAAAGTTGTTGATGGGAAGGAGTTTAAGAGGTGTCATCATTGTAAAAGGCATGGTCATCTAAAGAAAGATTGTTTTGATTGGAAAAGAAAATAGGCTGAAAAAGATCAGAAGGCAAACACTGCTAATCTTGTACAAAGGGAAGATGAAGCCCAAATTCCCAATATATGATTATCAAAAGTTGGAAATCAGTGGATTCTTGATTCTAATTGTAGTTTTCACATGTTCCCACATCTAGAATGGTTTCTGGATTTCAAAGACCAAGATGTTGGAACTGTAATGCTTGGAAATGATCAACTGTGCCCTATAAAGGGCATTGGAAGCATTAGACTCAAGGTACATGATGGATCCACAAACTTGTTACTCATGTAAGATATATCCCTCAACTCAAGAGAAATTTAATTAGTCTTGGTACTTTAGAAGATAGAGGGTGTAATTTCAAGTCTAGTGGTGGATTTCTTTATGTAATGAAGGAGTCAAAAGTGGTTCTAAAGGGCATAAGAGAATCCAGTTTATATTACTTAGCTAGAAGTGTAGTGACTGGTGAAGTGGAAGCAACTATAGATGATGAATCTGTCAGGTGACATTCTAGGATAAGGCATGTGATTGAGGCATGTTTAAATCAACTTGTAAAGAAAAATCTTATCAAGAGTACTAGATTATTGAGATCTGAAGCCTGTGAAGACTGCATTCTTGGTAAGAGTAAGAAGTTAGTATATCCTGTCGGTAAGCATAGAAAAAGATTCTTGCCGCACTTAAAAGCCGAGTAACCTACTGTGTAGTTAGCAATCCGAATTATTGATTAAACAAATCTTCAAGATTCAAGGGTGCGTGTATAGATACAATCAAAATAAATTTAATTGAATTTAAACAAAGAGAAAAGAGATTATACGAGCTAATCAATCCATTGAGTTAACAAATCAAAAATTTAGAAAGATTTTCTAATGATTTGTAATGAATTCACAACATAAAAATGAATTGAAATAGATGAAAATATAAAAAATTATTAGATAAAAGAAAGAAAGATACAGAAATATCAAAATCGATAGAGCATTTCTTATGTTATCTAGCTTTTTTGGTTGAAGATTGAAAAAAGCTCTTGTATCCAGAAAATATCATTTGAATAAGATAAAGTGAAAAAACTCCGAAAATAAATAGACTCGGTTCGCTTATCACGATGAATTATATTTCTTTAATACATTGTTGTCAGTATAAATGTTGAGAAAAGAATACAGTGCAAAAAAGAAATTGCATTGTTAAATTCAAATTCTTTGAATTTCAAGAGTTCAAACCTTAGGTGGAGGTAGGTATTTCTTAAGCATTGTGGGTGATCACTCAAGCAAGCTTTGGTTATACATTCTAAAGAACAAATCAAAGGCATTTGACAAATTCAAAGATTGGTGTCAAGAAGTTGAAACTGAAAGGGAATCTCATTAAAGTGTCTGAGGGCAGACAATGGGTTGGAGTTTCTATCAGAATAATTCAACATTTTTTGCAAGGCATAAAGGTATAAAAAGACACAAGACAATACCTAGAAATCCTCAGCAGAATGATGTAGCTGAGAGGATGAATAAAACCATTTTGAAAAGGGTTAGATGCATGTTGATTAGTTGTGGAATGGATAAGAAGTTTTGGGGTCAAGCAGCTACTACAGCTGCCTATTTGATTGAGAAATGTCCTTCAGCTGTTATTGATTATGTTACTCCTGAAGAAAAATGGTCTGGACAACACCCAACTATCCTCACCTAAGGATTTTTTGTTGTAGAGCTTATGCTCATAGCAAACAGGATAAACTTGACCCTAGAGCATTAAATTTTTTTATGTTGGGATATCCAAAAGGAGTAAAAGAGTATAAGTTGTGGTGCACAGAGAAATCAAAAGTACTTATAAGCAGAGATCTGATTTTTTGTGAGGATATTTTTCCTTTCAATAATACTCATACACATGAACTGGTTCCAAGTGATGCTCAAGTCATATTACCAATTAAAGTGGAGACTACTGATGTGTCAGAAGAAACTGAAGTTTTTGATGAGTCACAAAATCATGAACAAATGAGTGAGCAGGAGGATATGCAAGAATACCAGTTGGTAAGAGATAGAGCAAAGAGAACTATCATACCTTCAACCAGATATGGAGATGAATATATCACTGCTTATGCTTTGGTAATAGCAAAAGAAACTGAATTCCATGAGCCTAAAGATTACAAGGATGCTATCAGTAGTCAAGATAAAGACAAATGGATATTGGCTGTGAAGGAAGAAATTGAGTCACTTGAAAAGAATCATACTTAGATTCTGGTGGATAAACTAGAAAACCAGAAACTGGTGAATTGTAAATGGATCGTATAAAAGGAAGATTGAGGTGGCTGATACAAAAAAAGAAGAAAAAAAAAAAAGAAAGATAAGATTTAAAGCCAGATTAGTGGCAAGAGGTTTTACTCAGAGAGAGAGGCGGATAATAATGAGATTTTCACCGCAATTGTGAAACATTGTACCATAAGAATCCTCTTGTCATTAGTAACTCAATTTGATATAGAATTGGAGCAGCTTGATGTGAAGTCTATCTTTCTTCATGGAGATTTGAAGGAGAAAATTTATATAACTCAACACAAGGGTTTGTATTACCAAGGAATGAGATGAAGGCTTGTCAATTACAAAAATCATTTATGGACTTGAGCAAAGTCCTAGACAGTGGTATCTTAAGTTTGACAGCCACATGAAGCTTATTGGATACGTAACATCTAAGTATGATAGTTGTGTGTACTTAAAGGTTGTGGGGAAAGAAGTGTTACTCCTGTATGTTGATGATATGTTGGTTGCAGGTAGAAGTAAGAGAGAGATTCAATTTCTAAAAGAAACTTTAATCTGTGTTTGAAATGAAAATTTTAGGGAATTCTAAAAGAATACTTGGTATGGATATCTGAGGGAGAAGTAAACGTGCTCTGTGGTTATATCAACATGATGATATCAAGAAAGGCCTTAAGAAGTTTAACATGCATGAGGCAAGGTTAGTATCTATACCTTTGGGATAATACTTCAATCTATAAGACATACAGAAGCCAAAGATTGAAGAAGAAGAAGAGATGAGAAGGATTCTATAGGCTAATGTTGTTGGTAGCATAATGTACACCATGATCTGTACAAGACCTGATGTTTCATATGCTATCAGTGTGGTGAGTAGATTTATGGAAAATCCTGATAAAACTCACTGGGAAGCTTTGAAGTGGGTACTGAGGTATCTAAAAGGAGCAGGTAACTATCACTACAACATAATTGACTTTAAGTAACACTTGTTTGTATCACTTTCAAAATTTTAAGTTTTATGTAACATTTTTGTAACACTATTGATATGTTCTACCTCCATCCCGCTCTAACTTGCCTACTTTCCTTTTCGGTTTGACCCAACTTAACTTGTCAGCCCATAAATGACAAAATTTTCTCATGATTTCCACCCTCAATCTCCACCTTTAAAAAAGTCAAAGATTCCACAAAATCTGTTTTTTCTTAACCTCCGTGCCCGGTCAAAGTAGGCAAGTTAGGCCGGGATAGAGGGAGTAACAACTTTGTAAATGTACGAATATGTATCACATTCATGTAATACTTTTAAAATATGTAACACTTTGGATGCAACACTTTTTTAATAGTAACACCTTGAGGTAACACCTTTACATAAGTAACACTTTCATGTAACACGTATAAAATAAGAAACACTTTCTAGGCAACACTTTCAATTAATAAAATTATATTTTTCTTTTATTATAAATTAATAAAATATCTTTGGATTTACTTTCCTCAAGTGACTATAGAAGAATTAAAATCTTTCACGCTTATATTTTAAAAATGAATTTTTAAGGCAAAGCTTTATAGATGTGTTACATCTTAACTATCAGAATAAAACATTCGTAACATGAGATGATGAAAACAATCGACTAAAATAATAATTTATTAGAGCACCTAAGGATTTACTTATTAGTTATATAACATAAATTTTATTAGTAATTCTTTTTTGTGTGTCTATAGATATATACACATTATATTTTACTAACAACGAGAAATGAGTTTTGTGACTTTTGAAATCTTGAATACATTTTTTAAGTATAAAACATTGGACTTGAAATATCTTGTCATGTCTTTCGTGTTGGTAAGTCTGTTTATTTATTTATTTTTATATTCTACAAAACACAACAAAAGTATTCGATCTTTTACATAATTTTTTAAGGTGTGTTAAAATTATCTACTTATTGCATTGAAATTAATGGTAATGTCTTAATATTAATATAAAATAACTTGATATAACAAATTAGTGTGATATTAAATAAGATATAGATGTGTGTGTGTGTGAGTGGACGTAATGTAAAAAAAAGTTAATTAATGAAAATTTTGTATCTAATTAGATAATAGAATATGCTAAATAAAATTAAGTTAGGTTGTAGTTTATAAGGATTTAATCATGAGCATATTTATTGATGTTACAGAAGAAATCATCTAAATATAGCTTTTTGCATAAAAAAATAATGAAGTATTATAGCCTAATGGTTTGACATTTACAGATTAACGCCTTGCAGGCTTGCAAACTGGGTTTGAAACCCAACAATGACAAATATTCAGCATTTTTTGTTTTTACAAGTGTTACATAAAGGACGGGTTATATGTAACATTTTTTTAGTGTTACCATGAAGTGTTACAATTAAAATCTAATGTAACATTTATGAAAAGTGTTACTAAAGATCATTCAAAGTGTTATTTTAGACTTTATGTAGCACTGACGCGCAAATGTAACACCAATAAATTGGTATCTAAAGCCTACTATAACACTTTTTGGTATATATGTAACATTTTTTAGGTGTTACATAAGCCCATTTATGTTGTAGTGTATGAAATTCTGTTTAAAAAAAGAGAAGTCTTGAATGAAGATATTCTGGATGGGTTTGTGGATTCTTGTTATGCTTCAAACTTAGACTCTATGAAATCTCAGACTAGATTTATCTTTACCTTATTTGGTTTGGCAGTGAGTTGGAAGTCAATGCTTCAATCAGTGAAAGTAAATTTTAGTATACCGAACAACTAAAATATCAAAAAAGAAATTCAATATACAAATATATACCAAAATATCGAGAAAACATTAATATACCGAATTCTTTTTAATATTTCAATATATAATTTTAAATTCTCGCATTGTCACCATACCGAAACTTTTCAGTATCGGAGCATATTGCACAGAAAATTTGAGATACAGATTATTGTGATAATCTTACAATATATAAAAGTACAACCGTCTAAATCAGGAATGTTTTTCATTTTCCCGCCCATTTTCAGTTGCTAAAAATAAATTATAGATTTTAATTGATTAAGGTAATTAAATCAATTTATGGGGAAGATTTGCTGCCATAAATTTTGTATATGTTTTAATGCCATTAATTACAGTAATTAATGGAGAAGATTGATGCCACAAAATTCTATGGTTTGTTACTGTTAACTACGTAAATTCTTCCGAGTGAGAGTCCTCAAGTAAAAACTGAAAAGTAAAAGGTGAAAATATTAAATCACATAATTTGCACAAAGTCGTTATTATTATTATTATTATTATTATTATTATTATTATTATTATTATTATTATTATTATTATTATTATTATTATTATTATTATTATTATTATTATTATTATTATTATTACCCTTCCATATTTGTTTTTAAATCTATAATAATTAACATATAACAAAATATCAACAACATAATAAATAAATAAAGATACAACAAAAGAAAAGATAAAAAAAAAAATTAAATGGATAACGAAATTCAAATTGGCCTGTATATATTTTGTTTGATGGAGTGCATAATTTCAAGGTGAAAATTAAATTAAATTAAATTAAATTAAATATAAAATCAAATTCATTTCTGTATATGGACGTAATTGTATTGGAACAAACAGTTAACTGATTACATATAGAAACAAGTAAATCAAGTATCATCAACAATAATTGTCTTCATTTTATAATTTTTGATACAAAATTGACATCACAAAATTATTTTGAAATTGTTTAGATACTTTACTATATAATAAAATAAAAACTTTTATTAGAGAAAATTAGGGGTATTTGTCACTTATTTTTACCTAATAAAAATAGGTAAGTTTAATTATTACTAATATAATTAGAGGTATATGTTTATAGTAACATGATGGCATAAATTATGTTCACATATGGATTTTTTTGTCAATATATAATTTATAGGTGGCAGTATATGAATGATTTACTTTAACACAAATAAATTGTTTCGTTTATTTTTATTAATTATTTATAATATATCAAATTAATCATTTCTTCATTCATGGTTTTAATTTGACATATATATTGTATATTTTTAGAGAAGTTGCATTTAAAAGCTAATTATTTGTGGATTGTCAAGATTAGTTTGTGCATGTAATGTCTTTTTGAAATGTCCAGAAAAGGGGATTATATTTATGAGATGGATGAAATATTAAATTTGAAATGATTGTTGGTTGATCATTGGGGCTTAGATCTGAATAAATTTTGTGGATTGAGAAATTTGCATGATATTTAGGATGCAAATAAAACTAAATTAAATTATTTGTTTTCATAATTTTTAAAATTATCATCGTCTTTATTAAAAAAAAAAATTATTTATTTTATTTTATCCCGTTATTTTCATTTTACTTTTCTATAAAGTAATATATTTTAAATCGTGCATCGCGCGATGGGATGGTTCTAGTATTTTAAAATAGTAAATACGATTTGCAGGTATTTTTATATTTATTCACACCCACCATAATTTAGATGGGGTATCTGAAATGTGATGCAGGGCGATAAAATAGCTAAAGAGTCGGCATCAGTTTTGTTGATTGATCATCACAAGGTCACCAAACAGGGCCTTACTATGTAGTCATACTCACATTTTTGCCTTTTTCTATTTTGAGAGTCGCAATCACATACTTACAACAAGATGATAATGATTATTGACGCCGTAAACATAGTTGTTTACTATTTTATTATTGACATCCAAGATTCCAATAATGGTGCAGAATAACAAAACCTTGCACCGCCCAATTCAAATCATTTTACAAATTATTTCTTTTATATATATTTTAATTACTTTTTAATCCTATTATAAAAATTATCGACTTGCTCTGACTAATTCCCTAGACTCTTATTAAGAACCTCTATTTTCTTCCTGACTCTTGAGGACACCTTAGGCCTATGCCCCGCCTGCCCCGCTATCACGGGATGCTCCTTGTTATGCTCGGGCCGCCGGGATAACTTATCACATTTCGAGTCGTCGGCAGATTGCCCCGCAACCTTCACCAACGAATGCAAGTCTTTAGGTGTAGGACTTTGTAATATTTGTAAATGTTCGTAGTAGGGTCCCTTTTCAATTTCGCCATGATTGTTCGCCATTAATGTAATTTTAGTTTTCCCTCCAAAAAATTTATGCCATAATTGGTAATTTTTTCTTATTTTTGGTAAGTTCATAACTTTATTTTACTTTTCTAAAATACAAATAACTTTTTTATTTTTAATCCGATTTTTATGCATAATATACCAAAATTATTCATCTTTTCACGATCTTCGATTCAACATCCATATCATATATATTATAATGAGATATTTGATTTGAATAAATAAATTATTTGTTGGTTAATTATTTGTGCTAAAATTGATGTTTATTGTGAATTGGACTATAATATTTTGGTTTTAGCTGCAACTAAAATTAGTAAAATAAATTCTTTATAAAAAATATAATTACTTTTTTTTAATAAAAATACAACTAATCAATTTATTTGATTTGACATGAATTTTCAATTTTTATTTTATTTAAGTCAAGGAGAAAATTCATTGTTTAAAAAAATGATAGTCCTACTTTATTAAATTAAAGGCAAAAACAACAATATTTATTTTATAATCAACTTATTAAATCATCAAACCTGCTAAAATATCTCCTTATCACGACTTTGAGCATATATATAATTATCTATTAAAATAGGTATTGAAATTATTTTTAATAACGAGTATTTTGTTAAAATTACTCTTTTAAGGAAATTTATTCTTTGTAGCCTAAATTATGACTTTTATTACATTTGACAATCTTTTTAATTTTTTAACTTTTACTTTTAACAACAAATGCCTTTTTTACTTTTAACAATCTAAATAAATTCTTTCGCATTAATCAATTTTTATCTTCTAATAAATAAACCATTTCTAAGAAGGCTATAACATTTATATAAATAATTTACAATACCAAATAAAATACAAAAATATTCAAATATTTTGAAGAAACCAAAGACTTCTCATTAAATAAATTTTGAATTTTATTTTTTTAAAATAAGATTTTATTAAATAAAAATTGTTTAATTATATTTGAAATCACCAAATGAAATATTAAAAGTTGCAAATGAAAATTCAGTGTTATAAGGAAAAAATTAAATATTTATAATTAGAACATAAAAGTTTATTTAGATAAATTAAAAGTTAAATATAAAATAAAAGCAGGGACATAATGAGAAAATTATTAAACTTTACATTACATATGATCCAAATAAAATATCACTGTTCCTTTTATTGTATATTTTATGGTATATATATAAGCCATAATTGTGACAATTCTGTAAGTAATACTTTTCAGCCTAAAATTTTAGACTGTGATTGGTAAGTTGTTGTCACATTTGGTAAGAATCAAAATTTATTTTACTTTCTAAAGTTGCAAATATCTTTTTTTTTCATTTCTAATCTATTTATTATGTATACTATATAAAATTAATGATCTTTTGATGATGTTTGATTTCACATCTATATGATATATATAATAATAAGATATTCTATTCAAAATATTATATTATTTGTTCGTCGATTATTTAAGTAAGATTTCAGTGCTTATTGTGTGTTGTACAAAAAATATAGTATTGATTTGGAATACAATTAAAAATCATTCAAATAATTCTCTTTTACAAATTATTTTACTTGATTATTTCATTACAACCACAACTAATCAGTTTGCTTTATCTGACATGAATTGTCTCAAGTTAATATTTGATTTATAATCAGCTTATTACATTATTGAATTTGCTAATGCTTATTTGATATAATAATTATTTTTGTTTCACAAAACTATGATTTTCGCTCTTATATAACTTTATATATGATAATTAATCTTAGAATTTTTTTTATTAATTTTTTATGTTTTAGATATATTAATGTTATTTTTCAATAAATAAATAAAATTTGCAACTTATACTATGATATTATACAAGTTGCAACTGAACTTCTTTTAAATAAGCAAAATTAATCAACTAGAACTATATGTTTTTTTAGACTTTGCAACCTAAACAATACTGGGTCACATTAACCAATCTCAATTATTATTATTTTTTTTTTTTTTTTTCCTTTTTCAACCTAAGCAATTTTGTTTTTTACCTTAACTAATGTATATCTTTAGATGAATCTACTATTTACAATATAAAGATATAATTTAATTGAAACTTTTCAACATATATATGAACGTATTAAGAAATATTGGAGCATTCATATGTTTTATTTTGTTATTCCAACTATTGAATTATTTTGTTATTCCAACTATTGAATAACTGTTGGATTTTATTTTGTTAATATTTTATTCTTTGTATATCTGAAATACCAAGTAAAGTACTAAAACTTGCAAATAAATTATTTTAAAAGGAGATAGTTATATTTAGAATTTAAAACTTTATTTTGATAAATTTAAATATTAAAAGTAAAGTGGAAAAATCTAAAGAAAAAAAAAATTCTTATAACATTATCCACTTTATTTTATTTAATAATATGAGTTGATAGTTAGATATTTATATTTATTTTAACATTCATAATTAATTAAACAATTATGCACATAGGTGAAGAATGATGCAGGCACACTAAATGTGTGTTTGGATTTTAAAGTTTAGAACTGATTATTTAAAAAAAAAAATATTTTTTAATATTGAATATTTATCTTAATGTTAATCTATAATATATATATATATATAAAGTAAGTTATATTAAATTCATATGTGACGTGCGAGAAACTTATATTTACATTACTTATAATTTTATTTATGTTTTATCCTATATTTTAAAAAATATATATCTTATTAGGATAAAATGATCACATATTTAAATATTAGATTATATCATATTTAGTTTTATTTAAAATTATTACTTTCTAAATAAACTTCCGTGCATCGCACGGGAATATTACTAGTTATGATAATAGTAAATAATTTAATCGGAAACAACAATTTAATCCTCGTGCACATTTGTTTTTTATGAATTTTGATTCGGAGTTGTTCAGCTGTAATGAACATTCTGAACTATTTTCAATGCTGAAATATTAAAGTTTCAAAGTCTTCAGTTATAAAAATAAAATATTATTTTTAGTATTATTCATCTATATTCTCTTAGACATGAACCTATGTCGATGTCAACAGCCAAGACAATGCAACATGAAAATAATTTAATTTATAAGGAGCAACCAACACAATTCAATACTACATTACTACTACTTCATCTCAAATTAAAAGAAATACTCCCTCCGTTCCATTTTAATTGACGTTTTAGGATGTTTTTTTTATTTTCCTATTAATTGACGTTTTACATATTTTTCACTAATTCTTCCAGTTTTCTCCCTGCACTCAATCCCTAAAATCTCTACCTTTAAATTTATCAGAGATATTTTTATTTGATCAAATCTTTATCGCCTAAAATATTCCCGCTCATTATAGCGCTTTCTTCCCTCTCCCTCTTTATTTCACACTTTCTTCATCACTCCTTCCACAATTTAAATTGAATAAAAGAATTTTCCTTTTTTTTTGGGGGGGGAGGGGGGGTCAGCGTTATTTTTCCCATCTTCCCTCCTTCATTTTACAATTAATTTGACGTTTTGAGAATAAGGCAATTAATCTCCGGTGCAAGACTCCGGCTCAATTTTGCAATTCACACTTACACGCCGCCCAATGTCGTCTTCTCCGGTGCAAGATTCCGGCTCAGTTTTGCAGTCCCCACTTATAGTCTCACGTATCAGAAATATTTCCTATACAAAATGTTGTCGAGTATCTGGTGCTGGCTATTGATTCACCAGAACAATTTGATTTCTAATCAAATTCTATTCGAAAATAATTGTTGGAGAGGGAAGTCCATAAAAAATACGATCTTGAGAGAGAAGACGGAATAATTATTTAAAGATGGTAAATTTTAGGATTCATATGAGAGAAATAAATAATTAGGTAAGAGTATATCTGTCAAAAAAATTTATTCTTAATTCTTCATTTTCATTTTAAAACGTCAATTAAAATAGAACGGAGGGAGTAATAAACAATTTCGAACATGACATTTCTAGTGTTTGCTTATATGTTAATATCGGTCTAAAAAAATTAATAAAAGTAAGTAAAATGAAAATATGTCTGAAATATAAAATTGAGAAAATCGATTTAGAGTGTAGCTATGATTTCTTTGGACCACAAAAAGGAAGTCATGAGAGACAAAAGTCAGAAAACCACGAAGCTTCTATTTGTAAATTGAATTTCGTTACCTATTTTCATATCCAAGAAATGTCAAACCTAGCTACAATAATAATTATATGCAACACTTGGTTACATTTCATGATCTCAGATTTCTAGAATGAAATGTAAATTGAAATGGTCCAAATGGTATGAAACCACACAAAATCAATCTCGCCTACAATTCCAGAAACTCTATTTTCTTTTTAGTCTGGACTATGAGTTTTCATTTCCTGCATGCCCTCCATCATTCACCAAATTAAATAAGTAGTCGTGCCAATCTTCTAGAATTCCCAAATTGATAGTCACGTGTTTTAGGACCGTATAGAAATTAGGCTATTTACAAAACAGTCCCCTATTTTTTAAGTATTTTCTTACCTCTAATATTTTTAAGGTGTTATTTATACCATTCAATATATAATACAACTTATTATAATGTATGGATCTTCAGCAAAAATAATAAAATAACATGCAAAAACTAATAAGAAGATTAAAAAAAGAAAATCAATTTCGTCCGACTAACCTGTTTAGATCCAAAAAACACCTAAAACTGCCATTTATCACAAAATCATATCGACAACAAACTGTCTAGCGATTAGTTGATTTTTTAATCTATCAGTAGTGCTAACAATAATAAAACCTTATTATTATTACTAAAAATAATATTAATAATTTGCGACATTCCTAACCATACCAAACAATTAGGTCTAGCCATTACATGCTTTCCCGACTCTCAAAATAGTCCATTGGGCCATTAAAAGCCCAAACAGTTTGTCCGCTCAAGACGGCCTCCAATTGCTATAGCAGTTGCTCATGTTTGCTTTTAACTTTTAGAAAAGTGATTAAAAACAGAAATTATAGTATTTTATTTAAAATTAATAGTAGTAAATAGTATTTGTGAAATACAATTGATTTTAGTCAAATATAAATGTTGGAGTATTTAATATTTAAACAGCTTTAATTTAGCTTATGAGTGAGAGAAAATTTCTGTTTATTTACCAAAATAGTAAAAGTTGAAAATAAAACCATTCTTATCTAGTTTAAGCTTTTGACATAAAATTATATTTATTAAAATTGAAGTTATTTTTTCAAATACCTCGAAACAACTTTTCTCAAGTTATAAGTTGATAGCACTTTAAAAAAGCTTTTGTAAACACCACCTGTGTAACAACAAGGATAGCAATAACAAGTTAACAACAACAACAATTATTATTATTATTGGATAACTCAAGTGCAGAGCATCTACTACCTAGATTAGGAAAAAAAAAAAATTATTATTATTATTATTATTATTATTATTATTATTATTATTATTGTTGTTGTTGTTGTTGTTGTTGTTAACTATAGTAATAAAGATATTGGTCATTTCGTTTTCTTCATATTTCTTTTGAGAAAATATGCTTGTTGTATTGATCGATTCATTATTAATTATGTGGTTTTTGCTTAAAAATGTTTACAGTCAGTTACTATATACATATCACAGATTATAATCATTATATCTAATTAAACAAACGAATTATATATATAAAATTGATATTGCATGTCACATTATACTTTTTTAGGGGACACATATTATTATGTAATCATTATACATTACATCAATTAATAGAAATGCTTGACATCATGTATTATATATCACTACATGGGTCTTTTGAGACCACTTTTCATCTGTCACAAGTAAAGTAATCTCAAATAATAAGTATTTGTCATAATTTATGAATATTTATCATGACTTTATTGTATCTCAATAATTCGGTCGCAAATAATACATTTGTGACCACAAAAATGGTCTCAAATGCGTCTCAAATATTTTTTGCACCAACTAGTTGTCTCTAAAAGTAGTCTCAAATAATTTATAGAGAGATTTGTTACAACAAGTAGTTACAAATAACTTATTATTAGTGACCACAACTGTGGTGTCAAAAAGTCTTATACAAAAAACCTCTTTTGTTGTAGTGTATATAGTGGAATATAAATTGTTTTAGTAGCAGATTGAAATATTCACCAATTTTCAAGATTATTTAGATGTTTTCCCCTATGTAATGAAAATCAAATGTATCATATTATAAATTTTACTACTCAAAATAAAATGTTCTTTTATTTCTTTTATTACTGTTAATGATTTTCTCGCAAATGCAGTTTTAATATTGTTTTTCCTTTAATTTAGGGAAGGTTATTAATGTTGTCGTTGTTCCACTAATTAATAAGCACCACTGGTTTGGAAAGAATGCAATTCCCAAAGTCATAATTGACATTGTCGGTGTTTAATGTCAACTGGGAGCCATTTTCTTTTCTGCCAAAATATTCGGTGTAGTTGTTGTTGTGTTTTTTTTAAATTAAATTCTAATTTGATTAAATGCATTAAAAATATTAATGATAATTATTTGTAAAGATAATAATTAAAATTTTAACATTATGTTAGGTTAAGGGTTAAAAAAAGACGACAAGATAATTTAAAATGATAGTTAACATTTGAATTTTTTTTTTTTTGATAATATTCATCATAATAGTAATTAAAATAAGAAAAAAATTACAAATAATAATAATAATAATAATAATAATAATAATAATAATAATAATAATAATAATCTATATATATATATATAAATAAAATGAGGGTTATTATTGTAAATTACCTTTTCCCTCCTAAAATATATCTTTAATGCATTCTTAATTTCTTCTAAGGCATTAATTATATTTTTTTCTTCAAATTAATACAATATTAAGCATCACCTTTATTAATAAATGAATATATACTTTATTAAATTAAAAGTAAAAGTTAATGTATAATTTAATAATTGAGTAATTAAATTATTGTATTTACAAATAATTAATTTGTTATAATTAATCATGGGACTACGACTTTCACATATATTTATATATGATAATTAATCTTGGAATTATTTTTTATACATATTCATATTTTCTATGTATTAATATTGTTTCTTTATAAATAATAATTACACTTTGCAATCTAAACTATGAGATTTTACATATGCTACAATCCATATTTCTATTTAAAAAAATAAAATTAACATGCTTGAGCTAACTAGGTTTTTTAGAGTTCTCAATATAAACAATACTTTGTCGCATTTTTTCATATTTTGCAACCCAAGCAAAATATACAGACATATATATATATATATATATATATATATTAATTGTATCTTTAAATAAATTTCAACATATACATATATTACTCAGATATATTGAAGAATTCATATGCTTTATTTTGTTAGTCCAACTATAGAATAATCATTGAATTTTATTTTATTAATATCAAGATTTATTTAAAATCTAAAAAGTATTTGAGTATATTAAACCATCGTGTAAAATATTTAAACTTGAAAATTATTTTTTTTAAATAAAGTAAATAGTTATAGTTAAAATTTGAAATATTATTTGGATAAATCAAAATATTTTACAAAAAAAAAAAAAAAAACACACTAATTTTCTTATAATACAATTCAATTTTTTTTATTTGATACATTTTGGTGTGTCGTGTGATATTTATGTATTTATATTTGTTTTAATATTCATTTTTCAATTAAGATATTGCGGTGTTCGCTTAAATTAAGGTGTATACACACACACACACACACTAAATATATATTTGAGTTTCAATATTAGGATATATTCATTCTTAAAAGTAGATATAATTTATTTTTTACATTTAATAATTTATCTTAATGTAAATTTATAAAATATTATATTTATAAAATATAAGTTATATTACATTCATATATCACTTGGGAGAAATTGATATTTACATTATTTATATTTTGGGGTTATATTATTTTGCAACATGTAGTAAGCGCGTTTTTCAGTTTCTTTTTTTTTTTTTTCAATCACAACCTGAACTATACGTTTTTTCACGTTTGCAACCTCTGCCAACAATTTAAGTGAGAAAAATAAAAGAATATTAGAAAATATTTAAATAACATAAATTTTAAAAAAATCTAAAAAATATTTTTCAAATTCTAAACTTCATTTAAAACACCAGAAAATTAACTTAAACCTGTTGAAAATATATGAAAAATTTCTTTTTTTTTATAATTTTTTTTTAAATCAAATCATTTTAAGCAAGAAAAATAAAAAGTTATTATATGTTTTTTAAATCATAAAACTATTATAAATTTCTGAAAGTTATCTTTTTAAACTCTAAAAATTTATTTAAACTATTTGAAAGTTATCTTGAAAATTTATTTTAAAATCTCTAAAATTTCGTTTAAGACATGTGGAAGTATCTATGAAAAGTCTAATTTAATGATATAAGTATCTTTTTAATTATTTTTTTGAAAAAGTAAATCCTTTTAAAATTATTTAAAATTATTTGAAGTAATATCAAAATTATTCGATCTTTTTTTATGAAAATTGATTTTTTATTAAAATAATTTCTGCATTTTTTCAGTTAAATTTATGATATTTTAAATAATTTTTTAGAATTTAAAAATAAATACTGTATTTTCTAAATATTTTTATTATTTTTAAATAGTTTATTTCCTCTCCGAAAATTGCTATCAAAGGTGGAAAATCGCAAAGTTCAGTTGATCGTAAAATAGAAAAAAATGATTATTCAAATATTCATTTAGTTAGAATATAATAAATTTATTCTTTTATATTAGATAATATTATATTTAATTTAATAAAATATTACTTTTTAAATAAATTTTCGTGCATCGCACGGGAGCGATACTAGTAATACACAGAAGAAATTCTATACATGGGCAGACTTGCCCATTTAGCACTATCCTTTTTTACCTAGCTTGAGTGAACATGAAAATTGTATAATCATTTCTGGACATACCTAAAATATTTAAGAGTTGTACTTTCACGGTTCAAAAATAAATGTCGTTGTAATACAAAATATTTATCACAAAACTAAGTGTCCTGTCACATTATAAGAAAAAGAGTGTTTCGAAATAACAAAAAATTATCTCAAATAATAAATTGTTACGGCTGGATTATTATAAACAATATATCGGCACTAATTAATTATCTCAATAATCGGGTCGCAAATAATATTTTTGAGAAGACAAAAATAGTCTCATATGTGATCAATTAGTTTTTACAACAACTAGCTAGTTGTCTCTATCTAAAAATAATTCTAAGTCATTTGTAGAACATTTAGTGACGATAAGTCATCGCATAATCTCATTATAGGATAACAATTGTGGTCTAAAATGTGTCACACTAAAAAAAAAGGAATTTGAAATAACAAAAAGTTGTCTTAAATAATGAATATTTGTCATAAATTTATTATTAGAAATAACATGTCGTCACTAATTAGTCATTTTAATAACTAATACGCAAATAATATATTTGTGACGACAAAAGTGGTCTCAAATGCGTCACAACTGCAAATATTTTTTGCAACTAGTTGTCTCTAAAAGTAGTCTCAAAATAGTCTCTAATAATTTGTAGAGAGATTTGTGACAACAAGTGTCACAAATAACTTATTATTAGCTACAACAATTGTGGTCTCAAAACATAATATACTGTTAAAGTCGAGAGGCGCCGGGCACAATCCCACATCGTGAAGCGTGCCAATATACCGAGAGAGCCTTAGCCACCAAGTGAGCATCCATCCTAAAATAAATTTGTGATAAGAAGAGTGGATCACGAGGCTTATAAGTGCTTCTCTCTTATAGTATTTTGTCAATATGGGACAACTCACATGTGAACATTTATCATTCAAGTCAATATTCCAACACATGCCCCTCACATATGAGTCATTTGTTAATCCAATATAATTGGAACAAGATTACCCAGCTCGACCCAAGCATGGGGCCCACTCGATACCATGTAAAAGTCGAGGGGTGCCGGGCACGGTCCCTCACTATGAAGCATGTCAATATACCGAAGGAGCCTTAGCCACCAAGTGAGCATCCATCCTAAACTCAATTGGTGATAGGAGGAGTAACTCACTAGGATTATAAGTGCTTCTCTCTTATAGTATTTTGTCAATGTGGGACAACTTACATGTGAACATTTATCATTCAAGTTAATATTCCAACATATACAAAGACCTTTTTTTGTAGTCATAATTTTTATTTTTATTTTTGTTGTAGTGTCAATGTCAATATTAATTTGTAAGACTTTGAAATATATAACAACCCTATATAATGAAAAACAAAGGGTAAAAACTAGAAAAACATAGATTCTAACTAAAACATCTTTTTTCCACTCTTGATCCTAAATAATGTACCATTGATTCGTATCTGGAAATTCACTCGAGGGAATTCGGTAGTAACCTCTTCGAAGTTTAAATTAAAAATCCAGTAGATAAAATTCTCCAAGAGAAGAAGTAAAACTTTTAGAGAGAGTTTTTGGATACAAAATTAAAGTGTAGGAAAGATCGTGTGTGAAAATTTGAGGGATGTGTATTTATATTTACTTGATGACCGAGAAGTATAATAATCTTTTCAAGTCCTTAGCCAAACCTAATTTCGTACGGTTCAGGACCCACTTGAAAATTCTGTCAAGTGGTACTATGGATACATCAACATCTTAAAATCTTACGGATAAGGTCGGATTACCATCCAGAATACAACTCTCAAAGGAACTCTTAAAGAATGAGTTTTGCAGAGCTGGAGGGGACTGGCGGATCCGCTCAGGCAGACATCTACCGCTTAGCAGAAAATTGGAAAAGAAATTTCGAGACAAACTTAAGTTACTTGCTCAAAGTTGAGTTTGAACATATGACTGTGGGAGTACTATGCCAGTTGTAACCTGAACACGGACATGCAAACCTTTTTTCCTTAATGGAAAAATTAGGGGAAAAAATTGATCTTCGAGTAAGACATGAGTCATGTAGAGTACACACATCAGCATTGCCACGTCAGCAGAAGTCAAGATATTTTCTTAGTCAACACTTTCCCTTTTGTTCATTTTATATGCTATATAGATAGCTTAGTGCATTCCTTTTTTAGCTATATCAGATATTTGCAGATGAATGAAATAGTTATACTACTACTGAGTTTTCTTATACTTAACATGGTATCATTCGCTTGGATTCGATCCTATATCTCCATGGCTAATCCATCGCGCTCTTCCGATTGGCCGCCACTACCTGCTGGCGGTCGGAATTCTTCTTCCGCATGGCCAGCATTGGCCGTCGCCTCTACCACTTCGGCAACTGCAGCTGCACCGATTAAGTCTACCACCTCCGATCCATTTCGGCTACACAATTCTGACCATCCTAGTATGAATCTCGTGAGCAACCCGTTAAATGGTAAAAAAATTCTCTCCTGGCGCAAAGCGACGATTATCGCACTCAGAGCGATATCGAAGCTTGGATTCGTTAATAGCTAGGTCACTGCTCCAGCTGAAACCTCGTCTGCGTTTGAGGACTGGCAGAAGGTTGTTTTTATGGTCACCTCTTGGATTCTAAATTCATTGTCCAAGGATATTGTGAAGGATTTTATATATGTTGCGAATGCGAAGGAGCTCTGGGACGAAATCTCCCAACGCTTTATTGAATCGAACGGACCACTCATCTACCAACTCAAACGCGAGATCAGCAGTATCGCCCAAGGTTCTAACTCGATTCAGATCTATTTCTCGAAATTGAAGCGCCTTTGGGATTATTATTTGAATGTTAAACCTCTTAAGTTTTGTCCATGTCCAATTGGTCAATCGGTTATCGCGGATGATAATAAAGACAAGGTTATGCAATTTCTAATGGGGCTTTGATACACGTTAATTATGCTTGTAATTAGGTCGAGTTATGATATTATTTTATAGGAATTATGTGCATAGATGGTCAAGAATTGGATGAAATGTTATATAAGTGACCAATTAACGTACTCGACTTGTTTTAAGGTGTTTTTGAGCTTTTTCAGGATTAAAGGTTGTGATTTACGACTACCGGACGAGGAAACAAGTTGGAAAAGAGTGAAAATCGGCCCAAAAGAGTGAAAATCGTCCAAGAACCGGTCCAAACCGGTCCGAACCGGCCTGAACCGGTCCAGTAGCAAAATAACGCAAGAACCGACACGGCCGCGTCAAACCTTCAACACGGCCGTGTCAAAAGGGGTGCACAACGTTCAAAACGGCTCTGGAACAGAACACGGCCGTGTCACAATCGCAACACGGCCCTGTCAAATATTGCGCGGAAATTGAAGTTTACAAAGCAACACGGCCGTGTCACTTAAGCAACACGGCCGTGTCAAAAAGACCGCCGATAAGAGAGATCCTGTTTAATAGGGGATTTGATTTCCTAATAGGATTTTGAGCCTATCTTCTCAAAGATTCGTCCCCAACTCTATAAAAAGGACCTCAAGCTCTAGGAAAAATCATCAATCAATCACAGAAGAAAATCAATTACATTATTCTACCTAGAAGAAATCTTGGAGGACAAAGAAGACGAAGATCATCGAGACGGAGTCATCCGGGTTTAATTATTCTTTTCTTAGTTTTAATTCTTTACAATGTTTTTATTAGAATTTTGTATTGGATTATTGCTAGGCATGAGTAGCTAAGCTATTCGTGTCCTAGGGTTAGAAAGTAGGGATTTTTATGACAATGGTTTGATTATGATTTAATCTATTTAATTCCGTTCTTTATGTGTTTTATCTCTATGTTTGTGCTTAAAACTGAATTTAGCTTGATCACCTAGATTTAGTAATTTAGTTTAGCAATTCCGCTTCGACGGAGGGAATTGTTATCAGACTTAGAACATAAAGCGCAGTTGTCTATGACTGTGTAGGCCGTGGCTTAGGATCGTTTGAGAGTTATTAGGTTTAATTGACTCGAGAGGGTAATTAGCTTAATTAATCAACGGTTTAATCGCTTCGAGAGAAGGATTAGATTATTGTCGTGCCGCCTAATAAACACTAGAATTGGTAAATTAATAGGTTAATCATATTCAACATTGAATTAATATCCTGAAATCGAAGCCCTAGGATACATATTCTCCTTGATTGTTAGTTCTTTGTGTTTCCTAAATTTGAAGTTATATTTAATTGAGTACTTTAATTAGTAAAATCAACTTTTATAATTTAGTATCTAGTTAGGACATTCCTAGAGTATTAAGGTACCAAACTACCTAAAACTATTCCTTGTGGGATCGACCTTGACAATAGTACTACACCTACATCCGTACACTTGCGGAACACTAGGTTAGAAACCGACGTGTCAGGCTCAATGATGTATACAATCTAATTCGTTCTTAGATATTAATTATAGAACCACTTCAAAATCTGAATAAGACTTACTCAATGTTGCTTCGAATTGAGAAATAGCGAGCAGTTAATTCATCGTATCTTGATGTTATTGAATCTCCTACCTTGATGACTAAGACTTTTCAAAGCCGAGGCCAGTGTGGGGGTAGATCTGGTTCATTTTCTAGTAGAGGTGGTTTTGCTCGGGGAAAGGAACTTCCTCGTCGCATATAAGAGGAGAAGGCGAAGCTTGTTTGTGAATATTGTACTCGTCCAGGTCATGAAATGGCTAAGTGTTTTTAACTCCACGACATTCCGGATTGGTACAAGGCGATGAAAGAACAACATGAACACACCTATAACAATTTCTCCGATGTCACTACTGGTAATCCTAAAGAGGCAACCCCTTCATCTCAGTATTCTACTGCTCACAATAAATCCTCGATCATTCAAAAGGAGCTTTCGAAGTTCTTCAGTTCTAAGACACATAAACCACAATTTGATTCAACCGAGGACGTCGATTTTGTTCACTTTGTGCACTCAGCAGGTATCACCTCTAATGTTCATCTTCAGTCTATTTTTTCATTAGTGGATAGTGTAAGTGATGTCTCTTGGATAGTGGATACTGGTGCGAGTAAGCATATTTGCATTAATCCTCACCTCATAACTCAAATTCGACCTCTCCCTACCTCAATTAATGTTATTCTTCCTGATGGTAGTGTTAAACCTATTTTCCATAGTGTCATAGTTCATCTTAATGAGAGTATCACTCTCACTACATGCCCTCTTTCAAATACAATTTGCTCTTTATTCCATAACTCACCTCTACTCTCAATATGACATGTATATTTACACCTACCTCTTGTATCTTACAGGACCCTCAGAGTGACCAACCTGTTGCGACCGAGGCTCTAATTGGCAAACTCTATATCCTAAATCTTAACACTGTTCCTTAAATGTTTCCTACTTCTTGTAATCACCTTTTGTCTACACCTCTTGATACTATGCATCACAGTTTGGGCCATGCTTCTTTAAAGGTTTTACAACAGTTTGACTTCTTAAAGAAGCTCTGTACTGATGCCAATTTACAATCAATAAAATCTTGCGATGCATGTTTTAAGGCTAAAAAACACAGACTTTCTTTTCCCACTTATTCCATACAAACTGTACATTCTTTTGAGATGTTACATGTTGATATTTGGGGGTCGTGTAAGGAACCCTCTCGCACAAACACTCCGTATTCTTTTACTAATGTGGATGATTATAGCCGGGGAACGTGGGTTTATTTCCTATCATATAAATCACAAACTGCCTCAGTCCTTAAAACATTTATACAGATGATCTCCACTCAATTTGCCAAAACTGTAAAGATTATTAGATCCGATAATGGTCTCGAGTTCCTCAGTCGCGATCTTCTGTCCTTTTTTGCATCCCTTGGTATTATCCATCAGAAAAATTGCCCATACACACCCCAAAAAAATGGGGAGGTTGAACGTAAACACCGGCACTTTTTAGAAATGGCACAATCCCTCACCTTTCATTCCTCTTTACCTCTGAAATTCTGGACTTATGTTGTTCTTATGGCCGCACACATAATCAATGGGCTGCCTAGTCTGGTTCTCAACTGGAAATCCCCCTATCATATCCTTTTTTCAAAACCTCCACATCTTGCTCTCCTTAAACCCTTTTGTTACTTGGTTTATGCTGCTGATATTTCCCCTCATAAATCTAAGCTTCATTCCAGAACTCAATAATGTGTTTTCATTGGACATGACAAGGATAAAAAGGTTATAAATTGTTCAATCTAGTCACCCAACAAATTTTTATCTCAAGAGATGTGACATGCTCTAATTCTAACCTGAAAATACCGCAAGTGTACGGGTGTAGATGTATATAGGGAAAGTCAAGGTCGATCCACAGGGAATAGTTTAACATAGTTCGATACCCTAATTATTTAGGACTATTCTAACTAGACATTGGAAACTGTGAAAATTGATTAAGTATTAAACTAAATTGCATGTAACTAATAAACCAAATTAAATAATAAAAGTTGAGTTCCAATCAAAGAGAATGTATCCTAGGATTTAGATTTCAGGAATTACGCCAATGATGATTAATCTCTAATTTATAAACTTTGAAACCAGTTTATCTATCTATTAGGCGTCACTTAATTAACCTAACCCTTCTCTCGAGCGACTAAGTCGTAGATTGATTAAGATAATTACTCTCTCGAGTCAATTAATCCTAACAACTCCTAACAGCCCCTTAACCCTTGCCTAAACGATCATAGACAATCACACTATGTGTTATCATCTATTAACAATTCCTTTCTCTCGAAGCGGAATCGCTAAACAAGTAAATTAAACCTAATTGGACAGATTAAATTCAATTATAGGGATTAAACCAAACACATAGATAAATGATACGAACTGGAGTTTATAAATTAAAAAAATTAAATCAACATTGTTGTAAAAACCCTACTTTCTAATCCTAAGACACGAGTAATTTAGCTACTCATGCCGACTACCAAATAAAAACAAGAATCTAATGAAAACATTGTCAATAATTTGAAAGTAAACAAGGAATAATTAAACCCAAAAAGTCGACCCTTCGATCTTCGTCTTCTCACCCTCACGTCGTCTACTCCAATGTAAAAGTATGAGAATTTCGGATGCTCTCCCTTAAAAATCGAGTCTCTATGTCTTTTTATAGGCTTCGGGGTGAGTCTTGGGGTCTCTAGGCTTCGATTCCCACTTGGATCAGGAAATCTCTTCAAAATAGGTTTTTTATCGGCGGCCGCACAACATAGTTGTCGCGGTCACGATGCCTTGAGCTAAAAACTGCTTAAAATGTGCCTTTTATCGCGGTCGCAATGCATGTGTATCACGGTCGCGATGCTCATACAGTACCACTTCACTTTCTAGCCATATTATGTCGCAGGCGCGCGCCTTCCTGTGTTGTTGTCTGGTCGGTTCAACTCCGGACCGGTTCAGGCCGGTTTAGATAGGTTTTTCCTTTCCTTTGACTTGTTCTTTCTTCCGATAATCATAAAATACAACTTTTGACTCCAAAATACTCAAAATACCTTCAACACAAGTCAAACACGTTAAATGGTCCAAATATAACAAATCTATGCAACTCTCGACCAAATAGCATGTAAATGCTATCAAATACAATCCTAAATTGACCTAAATATATGTATAATTAACGTGTATCAAAATCCCCCAAACTTATATTGTTGTTAGTCCCAAAAAACAAAACAAAAGAAACAAAGAATATAAGTGATTATGCAATAATTTAGGGTGATTGGATGATGAGTTTAGTTTCAGACTGATTTTTGTTCAAAAAGCTAGGCAACATAATACAAGTGAGCGTATGTGATAACGCAAAAATCAACTACTTTCAAGACTTTGAACTTTTGAATTATTCAATCCTCACCAGGTTAGTGTTTCACTCATCTCTCAAGTGTTTAGACTAAAATATATTTTCGCTCAAATTGAACTACATACAAAGTCTACCATATGCTTGCCAATCATCTAAACTAGACCTCGTGTGTGACAAAGGATAAAAATTGTCATTCTTTTTTTGTTGTAATGTGGGCTTTAAGGTAAGGTGGGTTACATTAGGATAAAAGTAAATACTTTTGGACTAATCAAGTTACTCCTATCCCGATTATCCCTCAATAAAATCACTCAATCTCACTCTCAAATTTCAGCAAATCACACCACAAAGTGACTTCTTCACCTTCAAAAAGTCCTTACAACTTATGTGTTTTTCAACTATATGGGTACCACATACCCTACTTTATATTCAGCTTAAACAATTTAAGCACTTTATTTCCTAGCCTCTCCTCAAAATTATGAACAATTTATATGCAACAAACTTTTTCTTTTCTTTTTCTTATCTTTTTGTTTTTTTCTTCTTCTTTTTCTTTTTTTTTTCTTTTTTTTTTCTTTTCTTTTCGAACTAGGAGAGGTTATTCTTCTCGGCTTTTCACCTATCCTTTTGTTCTTCCCTTTATCTTTTGAATATCCACTAATTTTCCCTTTTCTTCCCAAATTTTTACCCAACTACCTTCTAATCCTCCTCCCTCTTACTTGATTAATCCAGTTAAGGCCAAAGGCTTAAATCGAAAGGTTTTCGGCTTGTAATGTCGGATTATGAAAGAATAGGCTATTAAGCTCAAATGAGCTAACTAGGGATAAATTATGAACTTTTAGTACAAAGGGCAATTTTTCAAGGCTAAAAAATAGGCTGAAAACAAAAACTGCCTAAGATCACTTCCTAAGTCACAACGCGTACTTGATACATTCATAGTAAAGACTCAAGGCAAATTCTAGAGACTAATACACATATCCAATCAAAATTCAAACCGAAAGCTCATATTACTCTAAAAATAAGAGTACAATTAGGCTCGATGTCTCACAAGTTTAGTTTTGATCAAATATTTTAAGTTCAAGCTCAATTTCGTCTCAAACTACCTCTTATGCTCTATTATGTGCCAATTTTGCAACAAATTCCCAAAATCTTTTCATCATCCATCTTTCCCTATTGTTCCTTTCTTCTTTTTAATCACTTGTTACCACTAACTACTCGGGTTTTTCTTATTCTTATAGACTCCACTTAAGAATTAAAGACATAAAAAATAAAACTAAACTATTAAGACACTCAAAATAAAACAATTTAACTAAGGACCTCTACGACCCAACATGGTAAATAACTAACACAAATGGGCTCACAGACCCAACAAATCCAGTAAAATAAAAAAATGGGCACACAGACCCAATACTCCTACTAAAGCAGAAAAAATAAGCAAGTAAGTGGGCACACAAACCCACAATCAACCCAAAAAAATTAACAAACAGCAGCAAGCAAATAGCAAAGCAAACGAATAAACAATAAGAAACAAAAAGGCAAAAACAACAACAAATATAAATAGCAGTCAAGACGTCCCACGGTACACCCCCTCCCCCAAACTTGGTTGAAAGCCAATGTTTGGAGGGAAAAGAGTGGTACGCCTTGGTGCTAACGTATAATCATTGAGGAGGTGAGGGTAGTTGGAAACTATGTTGGCTCCAAAACTGAGCCAATGCATCCCACCGAAGATACTGTTGCTACCTCCACGTACGTTCCTCATTACTTCGGTCGAGGAGGGTATTCATAATAGCTCTCTGATCATGCAATTTTGTGTTAATGGTTTGCACTGCCCCTCAAACCTCTATTCGGTGCCTCTCTATATGGGTGCCAATAAACTGCTCCTCTTGGTGATAAACTTGGACGTCTTCCTAGAGAGATGCTATGAGTCCTTCCACGTCCTCAGTCATCTCGGGCACGGATGCAACTGCTGTTGATGTCGTCTTCTTCCTAGACGATCTAGGAACTCTACTACTACCTTCGGCTACTTGCCCTGATCGAAAGACATCGGAGTTCGGCCTTGCAAAAGCTCAAGATGTTCAGCAGTGGATAAGGCAAAGTTGTCTAAATCAGTGACACTTGTTATGGTTGTTCCTATCTCGAAGTGGAGTCGAAGGTAGGGTCCCATATTTTGAAAAGCATACGGGACCTTCCCGTCCTCTCCCATCACCACCACTTGCATATTTTCTAGCAACTCCCATATGAACTGGACCTCCCCCCTTAACCAGTATCAAGCCATCTAAATCAATATCATCAAAAGTTGTGGCTATAGGTGTGATCAATCCTCCGATCATGATGTTGTCTTTTTGCTTTGGGATTACATTCTCGAAATGCTCCATCAGTAACTTGGCAATATCAACTTTATGCCCATGAAGCATATTCCAGATCATCTGCAACTCGGCCTATCTCATGGCCCCTGTTTCTCGTCGTGCAAACAAAGTGGTGGACTAACATCTTCTGGATATACCGTATTAAAGGATGGCGAATCTAAGAAGCTTTAGCAGCATTAACAACATACATTTGGGGTTCTACAAGAGGTGCAGTGGCTGTCAATAAACCCTAAAACTCTTGCACATTGAACAGCTCCGGTGGGTCCTATCTGGTGACCTTAGGGAAGCCATAAATCTGATCCAGCTAAGCATAGGTCAGTGAACGTTGTTTGCCCATCAGTTGGAACATGAGGTTGTCCGGTCGGCGAGAATGCAATGCACTTGCCACTGTGATAGCAAATGTACTCAGAAATTCCAGTTGTGTCTCGTATAATTATGTTGTGCTTGCATGAATTTGAGTAAGCCTCCCTGAGCCAGTAGAGCCCTAACATTGTAAGCCTCCCTGAGCCAGTAGAGCCCTAACATTATCATGTATGCCCATCTCCCAAGTCAATTCGTCATTGTTGAACCTTGTTACCATAACCTGGCGGTGCTAAAGCTGATCAAACCGAGCCTTATGCTCGGCCCTCTCTAGTGTGAACCTATACAAAGTTTGGCTATCATTTAAATTCTGCTCTTCCGGTTCTTCCACCATAACTTGCTTGCCTTCGCTACGGCTAGAGCTTGCCTTTTTAGGAGCCATCGTAATGAACCTACACACACAAAATCCAACATACTAACAATCAACAATCAATAATGTTCAATAAGTCATAACTACCTTCTAGCAATCAATAAATTCTAGTTAAACAAAAAGCTTTTCCTAGTCCTAACTGATTCTCAAAGTAGTTTTTAATCCTATTTACGCACTTAATGACATTCTAGCAACAACTTAGCCAATTTCTCACTTTGTACCCCTTATTTTGTGCTTAACCTCTAAAGTTATCAATTTAAACCGACTTATTGTAAAATTTGAATCATATGAACATAATTCATGCAAACTAAAATCGGTTGATCAATGTATCAAACATAAGAACACAAAGGGAATACAAAATTAAGCAAAAAGCTAATTTCAACTCACGTCCATAACATGCTCGGTAAAAGTCCTCAATGACCAAAACATGTTAAATTCGATGTTGTTGCTATTCAACCACTCCAAACACAATTAACAACACAAATTCAACCACAATTAGCATCAATTCTATCCACATTACATGACCCAATCAATTTTTCCTCAAGATATGCACTACAAGTGCCAATACTACTCAACTATGAACAAGCACCTCTTCAAACTCGAAAATTGACAATACTTCAACAATAATTGAGCATAAACAATAGATTAGAGCAACTAAAATCTTAGGTTAGCTTCACTTACCGGAGAAATTTAGTCGAAAAAGTCGAATGTGGAAGTTCCCTATGTTCGTCCAATCCGGCCGAGCAATCCAAAATTCGTTGTGCAAGAGATGAATTTTTGTCTGTGCTTATGTTTGTGATTGTTTGAGTGTGATTTGTTTGGTGTTTGAACACAAATTTGTGATGTATGAGAGTGTGTGTTATTTGCGTGCAAAATGGGAGAAAAGAAGAAAGTGAAGCAATCTGAGTCTATTCGCGACTTTGAACATGTTGTGAACTTGTGGCGGCCGCGCATGCTACATGTTGCGGTCGCGACAGTCTAACCCGAAAGTGGGTGTTAGGCGTTGAATTCATCGCGGTCGCGATGGCGCATCAGTAGAGATTTCACTATCTAGACCAGTTTTGTCGCGGCCGCGAGGAGGGTCCCTCGCGGTCGCGTTGCTCCAATAGAGTATTTTCTTCATTACGCCTATTTTGTCGTGGCCGCGAGAGGTGTGCCTCGCGGTCGCGACTCCTCTTCTTTGCCCCAGCTTGATTTTCTCCATCTTTCGACCCTCGTTTCTTTCTAAACTCGTCCATGTTGGTTCTTAAAACATCAAAACACTAAAAATACGAGTAAAAACATAACATAAATAAATAAATAAAAATAAAAATAACTAGAATTATGAAAAAAATAGTAAACATCGGGTTGCCTCCCGACAAGCGCTAGATTTTTCGTCTTCAGCCCGACGACCCCCCTTTTTTTATTAACCAGAGCCCAACCAACTATCTTTACTTGCCCTTGGATTAATTAAGACTTTTTTAGCTATTGTGGACTCTTCACAACAATATAAATGACACATCATTTGTCCTTTTCTTTTAGGCTCGCCCTATTATAGATGGGGAGTGTGACTACTTCGTTTGGAATAAGAAACGACAGCTTCCCTTTAGGCATGTCTATCACAGCTTGACTTGTGGCCAAGAATGGTCGACTTAAAAGGAAAGGGACGTACATGTTCCCTTGCATGTCAACAACTAGAAAATTACTAGGAAATTCAAAATTTTCAACTCGAACAAGCACGTCCTCAACTATCCCCAATGGCGTTAGTACTGATCCATCCGCCAATTGGATAGTAGTAAAGAATTGCTTTACTAGCCCTAATCCTAATTGTGCATAGACTTAAGAGGCATTTAATTGACACTTGATCCTAAGTTACACAATACATTTTTTAATACTTGACTACCAATAGAACAAGATTGGGAAAAACTCCCTGGATCTTTCTTTTTGGTTGCCCTTTTTGTGCGAGTTGTTGTGTTCTTTGGGGGACTCATGTCCTCCTTCTTCTTTGCCTCTTTCTCAGTGTGCACGTCTTTGAGTCCTTTAGCACACAATCAGCTTCAATGAAATTTCTATCGGGAACTCTTTCATGACCTCTTTTTTCTCTATTTCTTCCTCGAGTTTGTCCTGTACTATAGAAAATGTACTAGAACATTCTAAAGGAACTTGATTAGCAAAGATATTATTATGTAAATCGAATTAAGATGGATCATTAAAAGAAGAAAGTAGTATTTTCATATCTTTGTCGTCGTTGCTCTCTTTCTTTTGATGTTCCGTTTTCTCTCTTACTAATCTCTTCCTCTATGCTCATTCCTCCTTTGCCAACTTCTTCTTAGTTTCACGTTCTTCCAAAAGCTTAGCATGTTCGATGCGGAGTTGCTCATTCCTCTTTTTTATGGGTGCTAGAGGGAATGGAATGGGAGGTATGTTTCTGGGGACTTCTTTTCTTTTCGGCGGTGCAAACTCAGATTCGACCATCTCCTCTTGGGTTTTTTCAATCCCCTTTTTAGCTTCCTTCGGCTCTTGACTCTCTTGTTCAGTCTCGCCCCTTGAGTAGACAACATTACACTTCTCCCTCGGGTTGATGACGGTGTTGCTAGGAAATTGTCCCAGCTTGTGTTGAGCCCCAACAATCTTTATCAACTGACTTAGGTTGCTGGATATTACTTTCATATTCTCCACCAATTGCTTGATCTCCTCTCCTTGACTAGTCTCTTGCTTGTTTAGTTCAATAAATCTTCCCTCCATCTTTCTCTCCAGTTGAGCTAATTTTTCATCGTACTTTGCAAATTGTGACTGTACTATCTTTTCTTGTGTCAGCTTTTGGCCATCATGGATCATACCATTTGTGACAGCAAAACCTGGCGGTGGATTAAGCGAATTTTTTGTGTTGCCATAGGAGAAGTTTTGGTGATTCCGATTAGGTGGATACTGATTGTGCCGCGGTTGGTTATTCTGGAAGTTATTGAAGTTTCTCTGATTTACGAAGTTATCCTCTTCAACATCTTCCTGTCACGATGATTGTTGTGCTGAAGTATCAGTGTGATGTGCTAACGTCAGACTAGTTAGCAGACTTACTTGGTTTGTCTAGGCAGACAAATGAGAGGCAATAGTATTGTTTGGCTCGCTTCTACAACACTAGCCACTTTACTTGGCTGATTCCTCTCGTTCGACCATTCATAGCTGGTTTTGGTCATTGCATCCAAGACTGAAAATGCATCCCTGACGTTTTTTTTCCATCAGGCTACCCCCTGCTACTGCATCTACCTGGTTCCATGTTGGAGCAAGCAATCTATTGTAGAACTTACACACTTGCTGGTTCTTTGAAAACCCATGCTAGGGACAACTCCGGATAAGATCCCGGAATCGCTCCCAAGCTTCGCCGGATGGTTCTTGATCCATCTGCCTAAACTGATTGACCTTATTCTGCAAATCTAACATCTTACTCAGCGGAAAGTACTTCAATACAAATCATGTGCTTGAATCTTCCCATTTTGTTACATCATCTAGCGAGTTAAACCACTGAAGTGCTTTGTCTTTCAATGAGAACGGGAACAACCTCATCTTTACTTGCTCGTGTGGCACATGATTTATCTTGATCGTTTCAGCCAACTTGCGAAACTTATTCAAAAGCACATTCGGGTCTTCTAGTGCTCTCCCACCAAACCGATTTTGTTGAAAAATGTTTATCAGAGCAGGCTTCAACTCGAAGCTATTGGCATTCAATGGTGGGGGTTGCACTCCTCTGAACTGCTGATTTGGTATAGGACGAAGACAATCGCTTATGGGTGTAATATCTTCATCTATGTCATCTTGCACGATCTGAGCACGTGTCAGTACCTCCTCTTGGTTCGGATTCTGGGGAGCATTCTCCATCTCGGCGGTGGAATTTCTTCTCGTTCGATGTCGGCAGGCAGTTGCCTCAATCTCAGGATCGAAAAGAACAAGATATTTTTTATCTTTTGACTTAGTTTGCATGCGAAACCTAAAAAAAAACAACCACCAAAAAGAAATACCACGTAATACTAAAATAAATAAATAAAATAAAATAAAAATTAAATAAAAAATTTAAATTGCAGAAAAATAAAATCTAGTCTAGTATCCTCCTATTACTCAAGATAAAAACTAAGACGCTAAACCTATTCCCCGGCAACGGCGCCAAAACTTAGCAGGCTCTAATTCTAACCCGAAAATACGGCAAGTGTACGAGTGTAGATGTATGTAGGAAAAGTCAAGGTCGATCCATAGAGAATAAGTTAACGTAGTTTGATACCCTAATTATCTAGGACTATCCTAACTAGACACTGAAAAATTGATTAAGTATTAGACTAAATTGCATGTAACTAATAAACCAAATTAAATAATAAAAGTTGAGTTCCAATCAAAGAGAATGTATCCTAGGATTTCGATTTCAGGAATTACACCAATGATGATTAATCTCTAATTTATAAACTTTTAAACTAGTTTATCTATCTATTAGGCGGCACTTAATTAACCTAACCCTTCTCTCGAAGCGATTAAGTCGTAGATTAATTAAGATAATTACTCTCTCGAGTCAATTAATCCTAACAACTCCTAACAGCCCCTTAACCCTTGCCTACACGATCATAGACAATCTTGCTATGTGTTATCGTCTATTAACAATTCCCTTCTCTCGAAGCGGAATCGTTAAACAAGTAAATTAAACCTAATTGGCCATATTAAATTCAATTATAGGGATTAAACCAAACACATAGATAGATGATAAGAACTGGAGTCTATAAATTAAACAATTAAATCAACATTGTTGTAAAAACCCTACTTTCCAATCCTATGACACGAGTAGTTTAGCTACTCATGCCTACTACCAAATCAAAACAAGAATCTATTGAAAACATTGTCAAGAATCTGAAAGTAAACAAGGAATAATTAAACCCGAAAAGTCGACCCTTCGATCTTCGTCTTCTCACCCTCACGTCGTTTACTCCAATGTAAAAGTATGAGAATTTCGGATGCTCTCCCTTAAAAGTCGAGTCTCTATGTCTTTTTATAGGCTTCGGGAGGAGTCTTGGGGTCTCTAGGCTTTGGTTCCCACTTGGAACAGGAAAACTCTTCAAAATAGACTTTTTGTCGTGGTCGTGCAACATAGCTCTCGTGGTCGCGATGCCTTGAGCTCGGAACTTCTTTGAAACGTGCCTTTTGTCGCGGCTGCGATGCATGTGTATCACGGTTGCAATGCTCTTACAGTGCCACTTCACTTTCTAGCCATATTCTGTCGCGGTCGCGCGCCTTCCGGTGTCACAGTCACGTCGGTTCAACTACAGACCGGTTCGAACCTGTTTAGGCCGGTTTAGACTAGTTTTTCCTTTTCTTTGACTTGTTCTTTCTTCTGATAGTCATAAAATACAACTTTTTACCCTGAAATACTCAAAATACATTCAAAACAAGTCAAACACATTAAATGGTCCAAATATAACAAATCTACGCAACTCTCGACCAAATATGCCTGTAAATATTATCAAATACAATCTTAAATTGACTTAAATACATGCATAATGAACGTGTATCAACATGACAAGTTCCTTGAGACTGTATTTCCTTATTCCTCTTTTTCTAGTGCTTCTGAGTCTGTTCCCTTGCCAAATGTCTCCCTTACAGAACCTCCTTCTCCCTCAGTTTCAGATACACTCATCCCTTCTACTATTCCTCCCTCCTCTACTTCTGTTATTCCTGGGTTTCAAAGACAAAGGCAACCCCCAGCCTGGTTAACAGATTATGTTGTTGTTGCCCCCAGCTCTGATTTTTCTAATCCTGTTTTAGCTCCTCATATCTTACCCTTTCCTTATCCAAACACTATTCTCTATGCCAATGCTTATCATGCTTACTTCACTAATGTATCCACTATAAAAGAGCCTTCTACTTACAAAGAAGCTAGTGGACAACCGGCTTGGGTGGAGGCTATGGACAAAGAATTAGCAGCTTTATTTGGAGAAAAATAACACATGGGAGCTTGTTTCTTTACCTCCCAACAAGTCCCCCATTGGTTGCAAATGGGTCTATAAGGTAAAGCTACAACCTGACGATACTATAGAGCGGTTGAAAGCCCGCTTAGTGGCAAAAAGTTTTACTCAGATTCCTGGCCTTGATTATCATGAAATTTTCCATCGATTGCTAAGGTAGTGACTGTCCCATTGTTCATAGGTGTTGCCACCATGCGAGGTTGGCCAATTCACCATTTAGATGTGAATAATGCTTTCCTCCACTGCATCTCCATGATAAGGTTTATATGCATCCTCCTCTAGGGTATCCGAAGGCTTTACTTGGGAAAGTTTGTCGATTGAATGCAGCTTATACGGTTTGAAGCAGGCCTCTAGGGAATGGAACATGGAATTTAGTTCCAAAATATTAGCTTTTGGGTTTATTCAATCGGCTCATGATCATTGTTTTTTCACCTTCTCCACTCCTACTGATTTTATGGCTGTGATTCTTTATGTTGATGATTTGCTGGTGACAGGAACTACGTATACTCTCCTTCAATGATTTAAGGATTATATGGACACTAGTTTACCATTAAAAACTTGGGTTTAGCCAATTATTTTTTAGGTATGGAGCTGACACGGACTTCGGTCTGTACAACTTTATCAACGCAAATACATTCTCAACTTGCATCGAGATACGAGCTTCACCGATTGCAAACCAGCTGCTACGCCCTTGCCACAGGGCTTACACTTGCAAGAGCATCAAGGCACTTTACTTTCTGATCCGGACAGTATCGTTACCTCATTGGCCATCTGCTATATTTGAATTTCACTCGGCCGGATTTATCATATTATGTACAGCAACTTAGTCAGTTCATGACTAAGCCTTATTCTGCTCATTTGGATGTCGTGCATCACATTTTGCGTTATCTCTGCCATACTTCTACATTGGGTTTATTCTACCCTAGTGCTTCGGAGTTTCAGCTTTCTTCCTACTGTGATGTTGATTGGGCCTCGTGTAAAGGCACGAGGAAATTTGTGACTGGATATGGCATATTTCTTGGGGACTCTTTGATTTCATGGAAGAGGGGCCAAATCCTCTACCGAGGCCGTATACCGCGCCTTAAGCACGGCTGTCGGCGAACTTGCTTGGGTTTCTTATATATGTGTTGATTTTCAGTTGCACATTCCTCTACCTATTCCCCTTAAGTGCGACAACAAAGCTACCCTTCACATCGTTGCCAATCATATATTTCATGAGAGCACCAAGCACTTGGAAATCAATCGCCATGTTGTTCGAATTAGTACAAGGAATGCTTCATTTCCTTAGAACATGTTTCCTCCATTTTGCAACTTGCAGATCTCTTTACCAAGCTTTTTACCTCTCCTCGGCTCAATTTTCTACTTTCCAAGTTGGACATGATTGCCTTCAACCCGTGCTCCACTTGAAGGGGGAGGGATGTAGAGTATACACATCAGATTGCCACATTAGCATAAATCAAGATATTTTCTTAGCCAACACTTTCCCTTTTGTTCATTTTTATTATGTTATACATATAGCTTGGTGTATTGTCATCCCTTTTTTAGCTATATCAGATATTTGCAGAGGAATGAAATAGTTATAGTACTACTACTGAGTTTTCTTATGCTTAACAATTCACATGCTCATAGCTCAGTTTGGACATATGACTAGAGGAGTAGTATGTCGGAGATGTAACCCCAACACATATGATAGGTTGCACAAACATAAGGACCATTTTTACCTTACCATAAAATTGGGAAAAAAATTGCCAAACACTGAGTATGTTATCGATATATCAGAGTTGATTCTCAAGTTATACTCGTATAGGAGTACCTCACAAACGGCATGGCTCACACACACGAGTAATTATTATCAAGTTGTTCTATTGTTTACTTTTGTTGTATAGCGCCCTTATATTGTACATGAGATTTATGAAAAACTATTAATAGGTTGTATATACAAACAAGGGTGAATCTTTAGCAATGGAGTATATTAGAATATAAAAATTAAATAAAAAAAAAAATTATTAGGAAAAGATCTATTGTTAGTCTTATATGTTAGGGTTTGTCCAGAAAAAAATTCGTATGCTCCGAAATTTTCAGTTTTAGTCAACTATGTTTCGAAAAATGTCCAATCTAAGGACACCAGATGCCGGCAACCACTAATTATACCGGAATATACGCACATGATCCAATACATTGGGGATTTCAAGTCAAAAAGCTAACGTGACAGTTATGAATCCATGTATAAATACAAGGTAGTTAAATCAACACACCAATTCAAAAATACAAAATCTAAATTCACATCAGCGTTAGACTTCCTGGAGAGAGATAACTTGTCATTTTGGGTTTATTTGATTAATTACATATACATCTAGATTCATAACTGCCACATTAGCCATTTGACAGAAAACCCCCAATTTATTGGGTCACTTGTGCCACAAGTAGTGGCCGCCGGCGTCTGGTGTTCTTAAATTGAATATTTTCGAAATATAGTGGACTAAAATTAAAATTCCGGGACATACATAATTTTTTCTCGACAAGCCCTAACATACAGATGATTTTTTTTTTCTGGACAAGCTCAAACATACATATGATTTTTTCTGAACAAACTTTAACATATAAAACTAAAATGAATTTTTCCAAAAAAAAAATTAAAAGGAGTGCTTAACAGACTGAAAAGCAAGAAAATAGAAGTGATAAAATCTACAAAAAAATTAGTTTTGTATAAAAAAATTACTGGAACAATTAATAGATTAGTTTAAAATGTAATAATCGAGCATAGTTTTTTATTTGAAATATTAATTTATATGTGGGAGAGAGAGAGACAAAGTAGACCAATAATAACAAAAAATAAAAATTATAATACTATAATAAAGTACTATTAGGGTTCGTTTTCTTAAAATTGGGTTCAGTAGATTTAGAGTATCGAATCTCAATAAAGCACACTCATTAATTCCCTCAAACAGATTTGGTTCAATACTCTTCAATTTTAAGCAAACGGACCCCTAATTTTACATCAAGCCAGAGTCCGGTGCTGACTACCAATTCGGATTCCCTGTTACAATAGGTGTTTCATCTCCTGTTACACTCAATTCACTAGGTGACACATGTTAATTTGTGACATCATACCATACACGTGTCGGTTAGTGAATGAGTGAAACACAAAATGTAACACCAAAGTGTAACAGGTCATCTCATGGGGCTGACTACAAGTTGATCTGCCTATATATATGGAGAAGTACTACTCATTAAATAACTATTTTCCAATTGTATGCAATATATGGAAACAAACCATACAAAAATCATGGATTCATATTTTTAAAAATTAAAATAGAATATTAACTTAATTATTCAATATACATAAATTAGTTAAACAAGATAAAGTGGGCGGGAAAATTTATAACTTTCCAGTCATAGACTTCATATTATTATAATACATTGATTGATTTTCCTGGTAAGGGCAGGGCACCTGCATGATTTATAATCTATTATAAATTATAAATTTCATACTCTATAATCAATATCATGGAAAGCTGGGGACAAAACGGAGTCAACTTCGTTTACTTCAGGCAAATTCTATTATTAAGCTCCCAACTATCATGGTTTGTTTTATTAACTGTATTTTTATTTGAATATATTAAGTCATTCCAGCATAATTTATATATGTTTTATTTTTGTTTAACAAATGGTCATACTTTAAAAATTTGGAAACACAGTTAAATAATATTAAACGGAAAAATGAAAGAATTCTCCGAGGCACTCTCGGTACAATGACAGTAATGGTCAACATAATATCATCTTCATTTATTCTAGTGAATTGCAATTGAGTTTAAAGTACTTACATGTTCTTATGAACTATTAAATATACACTCGATGTATATAAAAAATAAATTTTAGAACTTAATGTGATCAAACAAACGTACAAAAATATAATACTGCATTTGACCTTATGGCTATATTTGGGAATTTCTCATAAGGTTTAGCGCCTAATCTGAAATAAGTCTAGTTTAATGGCGAGGAGTCGAAAAATATGTAAACGGTTGAAAATAGTCTAGCAACTAAATAAAATTTAGTCGGAACTATACAAAGTGTTTTAGATCAGAAATACATACAGACTACAAACATATCATGTGGCTTGTATACTAATGTTAAATTGATACGGTGCAAACAACCCCACAACATGCATTCTAATGTAGCAAAACCACATCCCCAGTGCATTGTGCTAGCCTTAGCCCGGCAACCAACATAGTTTGTCGAGATATCACTACAAACGAAATAAATGTGCATTTATTTTATTATCATAATAAAATAGTGTATAAATGCTTAATAAGATGTGACCGATGAAGCATTACAATTATTAAAAAGAACGATTTCCAAATTAGATCATGTGTCGCTATTTACAAGAAAATAGTGGTACCCCTTGCCTTCAAGGGTATTTACAAGTTCAATATGAAGGCCTTTTTTCGTTTGCCTGGGCCATAAGTCACCACAATTTATTGTTTATCTTAAATATACGATGTAAGGATCTCATGGGCCATTTAAGCACGAAAGTACTAAATTGGGCCAGCTAACATTGTCTTCGGCCCAATATCACTTTCTTATAGTCCCTCCTAAAAAGAAACAAGTTAGGGCCCGCTTGGTTGGGGTTTAGGAGTAAGGATTGAGAATGAATGAAGAATCATTCTCATTTATGATGTTTGATACATAATAAATAAGTTAAGACGGCGGCTATTCGCAGCTCACAAAATTTCTTAAACTCACTTCTTAATACAGCTCACTTTTATTTAAAATATAGTAAAAATCCTTAATACAACCCACTAATTATCAATTATACCCTTTTTTGTTAAATAAAATATTTAATTAAAATATTATAAATCAAATCAAATATTAAAACATTGAAAAAACAAAAAACAAAAAAAAAAAAATTGAATAACCCCGAAGAACAAGGAGAGAAAAGAAGAGCAGCTAGAAGAAAGAAACAAAAGAAAGAAGAAAATGAGGAACAAAGATGAAGTTAGGTACTATCGGTCGAACGATAACCTAAAACAAGTTTACTGTCCATATTGAAACCAGCGAAACTATAATGATAAAACATACATATAATCACATAATTGACGAAAAATAAGAAAAAAGCGCTTACTTTATCGATATAAAGTGATTTTTCGTTGTTATTTTTGCTCTCCATTGATGATACCTTGAAGAAATTAGGGTTTATAGAATTTTGGTAAAAAGTCACGGTGGAAGAAAGAAAAATTATAGTGTTTATGTTTTTTTCTTTTTTCTTTTTCAAATTTTATATATATATATATATATATATATATATTGTTTTTAATTTATTATGTTATTTTCTCATTAAGGGCTTTATAGTCTTTTGCTACAATATTTTAATTTATTAAGTTAATGGGTTGCGTTGAGAAATTTTGTGGGTTGCGAATAGCGGCCGCCATAAGTTAATCATTATCCCCATTTTATTAACAATTTCTCCCATTTAATTCCACAATATGATTGATCCCTCATTCATACTCATTATCATTGTCATTGATGATTTGCAACCAAGCGTACCCTTATTGTCCATCTCCATCATGAACGACGCCATATTTGCACCAATGGTCCCTCCAAAACAAAATATTTGAAAAAGAAGATAACAAAAAATGGAAGAACATAAAGATGGGAAAAATAGATTGGTAGGATAAACAGATCTTTATATTTATTTAAAATTAAATTTAATGTTTTGGCTTCTTCTAAGTAATTTTACTTGTGCTTAGGGTATGTTTGTTTATGGACATAAAAATAATTTTTGGCCCTTAAACAACACTTATTTTGAACGGAGGGAATATATATATGTGTGTGTGTATCAATATAAAAACAACCAAAAAAATATGACGTCTCATGTATGCTAGGTGCACGGTGCAATCGGGGTTGAATATCACGATTTAACCAAGAATAAGTATTACAATTAAGCATAAACATTAATAATTTTTAGCATGATACATTTACCCAGAACATATAATACATTTAGGCATAAACACTTGTATATGACCAAAATAATACTCCCTCCGTTTCATATTAATTGACGTTTTAGGATGAAAGAAAAGAATTAAGGATTGAATATTTTGACAGATATACTCTCAGCAAAAGATTTAACTAAATCAAAATATCTCTGATAAATTGAAAAGTAAAGATATTTTATGATTGAGTTCAGGGAGAAAATTGGTAGAATTGGTGAAAAATATGTAAAAACCTTACTTAATTAGAAAAGGGATGAACATCCGAAAACGTCAATTAATATGAAACGAAGGAAGTATATTTTATTTAGATTTTTAATTTTCTTCAATTAATTTACAACTATTTATCAAATAAATTTATATATGCCAACTAAGCAATGCGCGTTAAATTACTAATCTGGTAAAAGAAAAAGGATTGTAGTTGATCATGAAAAAAAACGAAGTTAATAGTCTGAATGGACAAACTGGTTACTCCTATCATTTTCTTATATATTATTTTACTCTCAAATTCTTTGGGAAAAAAAAAAATTAGTTGTAGATTTTCGATAACTTTTAGTATATTTTTAGTCACTTTGTAACTTTAATATAAAGCCTTTCTTAGTATAACTACAAGCCGCTTTAACATATTTGTCCTTCTTATCATCGTGGCAGCATTACTACAATACTCACTTGCAACGAGTCATGACACGTGTCTCAGTATTGATCACTTGTCACGAAATAGTTTGTCACGAAATACAATAAATATTGCGCTTTGATTGCACCATGTAAACTACTAATTTTCGCGGAAATAAAATATATTGCCAAAAAAATAATTCAATTTGCTACAAAAACTGCTAAAATAAAGAAAAACTGAAAGTGTTCCTCGTAATCTTCTTCTCAAGGAAGGGGGTGGGAAAACTGATCATAGGGATGAAGGCAGATGGGGTTTGGTGTTTTTCTGGTAATACCTGGTTATATATGAAGTGGTTATGTGCGTTGTTGGGAATCGAACCGCGATCTAGGTTCGAGTATGGCTCAGAAACACCTTGAGCCCGTCTCCGATCGAATAATTGACAGCAGCGAAATTGGAACCCCAATGGGTGATATCCACACAAAGTAGATATCAAACCCAAACCCCGGTAACACCCACACTCTTCTCTAGCACTCAACCCACCCGACCCACAAAGGGAACAAGGAAGACGTAGACGAAGAAAAGGGTCGTTAATGGTGGCAGAACCTCTCACACACAAAGTGTATCCCTGTCGTTATTCTGCTGCACACCCTCACAAGAAGAAGGGGCTCCATTCTTATAGAAAAGAATGGAGCAGAAAACTATGGTTGATTGAACGTAAATCAAAGAGTCTCAAATAAGAGGGGATGAATCTGGTGGGGGATATACAAAAGGTTGGGGCTGCCATTTGGGTTTGGGCCGGGGATTAATTGGGCTGCCCGAATTGGGCCTAATAAACCAGAAAGCACGATTACATTATCTGAACACGATGGAATAAAATTATTTAGCGCCTGATAATGCGCAATCCGATATCCAAGAAACTTAACAAAAACCTACGTAAGCAATATGAAAACACACAAGATTTACGTGGTTCGATCCGGAGATCTACGTCCACGGGCAGAAAATAACACTTGCCGAGGTGTTTCTCTTACTCGAACTTTGAGTTTACACGTAGTAATTCAGAATACAGAATGCGAACCCTAATTCAGAGTTCTTTTCTCATATTTATACTAAACCTTCCTAAACCCTAACTGAACCCTAACTAATTCCCTATTATTACGCCTGTTTCCCGCTGCATGGCGGTTGGGAACGGATCGTGGGCCTTGATTCGCGGAACAAACCACCCGTTGGGCTGACGCGTGTTTCTGGACCTGCTGGGCCTACGCGTGCTGGGCCTACGCGTGTTTCTGGACCTGCTGGGCCTACGTGTGCTGGGCCGGTCAGTGGGCTCAGGTATTAACCCGACCCGAAGTGATCGGGCCATCCCTATCAGATGCCCCCCCCCCAGCCGAAGCGAGGGAGGAGCTTCGGTTGTCACCGGGGTGGAACCATAAGCAAGAGGGGCCGTGGTCGCGGGCGCGCCGAAGTGTTTGTGGATGACTAAGTCTATCCTCGTCCCAGGGACTCCGCGGCGCAGTCTGCGGAAGCGGAACCGAACTAGGCCGAAGTGCACAGGACAGATAGCGAGACACCGAGTCTCCCAAAAGTAAGAAACGTGTCGGAAGTACATAATGACCTGGCCGAGGTGAAGGGTACACCGGAGTGTAGTAGTATGGCCGAGGTAAAGGGAGCACCGGAGTGCAGTTTAAATCTTCCTGACGAAGGGTGAGGTTGATGTGATTGGCGGCGCCATCATGAGAGAGAGGGATGTGAAGTGACACGCTCTGCGATTTCCAATAAACCTGTTCCCCACGCGCCTTGGGAACTGTAAAGCGCGTGAAGAGCACGTTTAAATCTCCATCACTGAATTTGAATAGGCTGTATCAGAGCCGTTGGTTTTTTGCATATATATTTGGAATAATTGCACAGTAACTCTTCATCTTCTTCATTGCGATTTACCAGTTTAGAAAGCGGGAAAAAGAGGGGAATTCTGTGCTTGTGATTCATCTCAAATCCAAACTTCTCAAACTCTACCTAAGTAAGTATGCCTTCTTCTTCATCTTCTGCCTCTATTCAAGAAGTAGGGACTACGAGTGCCCCGTTGGATTCCCCCCCCCCCCTTCGATATCTCATTCCGGAAAGGAATGAGATTAGGACCGTAGACAGGGCCGATGGCCTGGAAAGCAATGTTATGATGGTCGCTTTTTATCAATGCGCGGAGGAGGATTTTGAGGTGGCCTCTGTAGCATTACGGATGTCGCGAGTGCAGATTGAGAGAGAAATCCCTTCATTTTACTTTCCCTTTAACTTAGAGTACATAATACCGAACCCCGATGATAAGGCCTGCTGCCCGCCGCAGGGGTTTATTAGTGTGTACATAGATCCCCTTAGAATAGGCTTGAGACTGCCCCTGTGGGACATTGTGATCCAGTTGCTGAAATACTACGGTATTGCCTTGAGCCAACTAGCGCCGAACGCGGTGAGGCAAGTAGTGGGATTCACCGTAGTATGCAAGAATGCCGGGATAGAACCGACCGTAGAGCTTTTTAGGTTTTTCTACCAATTAAAAAACTTCGGGAAATCCAAGGGGTGGTACTCCTTCAGTCCCCGAGCCCGAGGTGGGTTCAAGGTTCAAAACCCAAGTAAGGTGGAGGGATGGAAGGAGAGGTTTATATTTGTTAAGACCAAAGTAGCTCTCCCGAAGTGGAGGAGGGATGAGGTACTTGATACCGCTCCGGTGGAGAACCCGGAGGCCGAAGTCATACATGTATTCCGGTTAGTGGGGACTTTCAAAACCCTCTGTACCGAGGAAGAACTGGAGGGGGCAGGACTGAGCCCGTATTATTCGGGCGATGCGGCTGCCGAAGAGGGTAGGAGTTCTTCTATCTTGCTTTTTACAACTGTTGTTTTGCATAAGACTAACTATAACCTTTATGTGCAGTGGGACGCTTTGGAAAAGAACTAGCCGGAAGCCCCGCGGCGGCTGCAGCGGCCAAGAAGAAAGGTAAATCCACTGAGGTGTCTCCTCGGAAGAAGACGGTGCCCAGTCCACGACCGTCTGCGGGGTCGGAAGAACGAGTTATGCCGGCGGGGTCAATTCCCGGAACGAAGAGGAGGCCGGAGCCTACCGGGACTCCGCTGGCACCATCCAAAAGACCCCGAGTAGGGGAGAGCACGGAGGTAAATTTGAAACGCTGCTCATAATTTTTACGCACACGAAGTGTGTACTATTAATACTGAGTTCGGTGTCATGTCTTGTGTAATTATCCAGGTGGAACAAGTGGCCCCTGGTCTGCTGGGGTTGGAAGGCGCGGACGCCGAAGAACTTCTGCGCTTGGCGCGAGGTATCCTGGACCTCGGTCGGAAGAGCGAGAAGGAAGGCAAGGAGGAGCTGACCGAAGTGGCAAGGGAGCTTCGGGCGCGCAACGACCGATTAACCCACGACCTGACCGAGGCACGCAAGAGGGCTGCCTTGGTCGAAAATGAGGTTGCGCGTCTGCGCGGAGTGGAGGCAGAGACCAATGTCCTCCGAGGTGAAGTACTGCGGCTGCGGGCAGAGATGGAGGCTCGGGAAGCTGCCGTAGTCGAAGGGCAAGGAGCGATGCTGAAGGCATTCGCCGACAAATTATTCCAAACCAGCACGTTCCTTGACTTCCAGACGGAGTTTGTGGCAATAGGGGACCAGGCCACACGATCCGCGCTGCTGGAGCAGGTGAAGGAGGTCTACCCGAATGTGGATGTATATCGTCCAGAATTCGGGTACGACTTTGAGGCAGTGGCCGGGGTGGAAAAGGCCTACTACGCAGCTCTAGCGAATCTGCCGGAGTGGCCCCTGGTGAAGGCTCTAGGGGAGAAGAAACAACTGCTGACGGCCGCGGAGATCGCCAACTGTGAGGTGGACCAGGACCAAGAGTTCATGGCGTTCCGCCGGGGTGAGCTGGTCTCCGAGCCCCGAAATAAAGAACCCCCCCCCCCCCCGGATGGAGGTCGAAGCCATAGCTGCAGACGAAGCTGTCGCCGCGAATGAAGAGGGAGAAGCCGAAGTGTCAGAGGGCCGGCGAGAGGTGTTGCCCGAAGATATTGAGGGAACTGAGCGGGAGGTCAGTCGTTCCCCGCAAATTTAAAATTGTAGATAATAGGAGTATATGCGAACATTGTACTGAATCCTGGATATTGTACTTCCATTTTGTTGAACATAATTTTTGTTTCTCAGACACTTCGTCTTCCTTTTGCTTGAATGATCAATGTATGTTTGTTTTCGAACTGAACTCCAACTCTTTACATACTTGAGATTGATCGATCTGGTTGACTCTTCTTTCTGTTTAGAATACCGCGGAATTGCACGAAATAATAAAGAAACTCATGCGATCACTTGAGTGGTTCCGCGAAGAAAAGAACAACCTGCAAATGCACGTAGTGCCAAAGCTAGAAAAGCAGGTGGCCTCGGCAGAGAGGAAAGCGGTTGAAGCCGAAGAAAGAGCCAAAGATTTCGAACTGAAGTACCGGGCTAAAGCTGCTGAAATGAGTCGTGTCCTCGTTCATCAAAGGGAATACGACCGGATACTGTGTGAGTTCGGCCTTCTTACCTTTGAGGAAGTGGAGGAGCGGGTCGTAGAGATTCAGGGCGAAATCTCGGCGCTTGTGGCAAATAACCCAGCGGAGTCCTCAGAGCTTGTAAGAAAGCGAGAGGTTTTGGAGTTGCTTCTCAGCATGTACGAAGGGCTGAAGGGCCGAGGCAGGTGGAGGCCTTCTGCCGAGGAATTCATTGCGAGTTCAAGCCGGGGCCAAGGTACTCCAAAAGCTCCCCGGAAGGATAAAAAGAAACCCTCTGGAAAGAGCAAAGGCATTGTTATCCGAGAGCCAGCTCCAGTGACCACGATTGAAGAAGAGCCCGCTGTGGTCGCCGAAGAAGTAGTCGAGGAGCTGGCCAGAGAAATTGAAGTGATGGCTCCGGAGGAGTGGGACCCTGTGTAGTGGGCCCAAACTTCGAGGTCTGCTCCGCAGCCAGGTAGCCGCGCTCATACAAGGGACGAAATTCCCCGACAAGCGCCAAGGACAAGTCCACGGCGTCGGGGAGCCCGCGGAGGGGAAAGAGCCGGAGCTCGAGGTCGAGGATCTACAAGATCTCGGAGGACACAACGCAGATCTAGGAGTAGGCCTCAACGCCGGAGCGCTGAATACTGGCTCGGGGGCCGTAGATGATTGTTTGTGTGTTTTTTTTTTTTCTTTTTTTTTTTTTTGTAGTTTTTTGTAAAGAACTTTTTGTCGTAGGATTATTCGGAAAATAATAAAATCGTTTTGGTGTGCATAAATGTGTTAAGGAAAACAACAAGTAATGAACCAACAGTAATAACTGTTTTAATTGGGTGTTCGGGAACACAGTATGGATAAATCCAATGCAAATCTCCCCGGACGGATCGGACGGGAGTAAAATCTCCCCGGACGGGTCAGGCGGGAGTAACCACTTCTCCGGTTAAACAGGCGAGAAAGTGATATGAGTCCGGGGACGGAATGTGAATCTCCTCGGACGGATCGAGAGAGAGAGTTAATTGTCCGGAGACGAATAATAATTTTATGAATGCGTTAGGGCGTCCCCGTAACGTAAAAGAGAACACAGCAAGATGCATAAACAAAGAATTTTTATTCAATGATAAGTGCCGGAGCAAATTAAAGAATAAAAAGAGAGATAACAATCATAAAAGAAACGTACAATGAGCATAAAGATAAGATGGTACTTGTGATTTGGCATTCACAGATAGAAGCGCCTCAAGTTGGTAACGTGCCAGCTTCGGGGAATCGAGGTCCCATTGAGATGCTCTAACTGATAGGATCTAGAATCGTGCGCAGCAACGACGCGGTAGGGACCCTCCCAAGAAGCATGTAATTTCCCCTCGGGGGCAGCTTTGCTGGCTGAATTGAGTCGAAGCACTAGGTCCCCGACATTGAACTGAGTGCCCCGGACCCGGAGGTGGTGATACTGGGCTGCCCGTTGTTTACACCTGGCCTGTTGAATGAATGATTGATCACGACGATTTTCAAGCTCATCCAAATTTGCTCGGAGAGCCTCGTCATTATCCTCTGGAACCAATGTGATGAGGCGAGGGCTTGGTACACTGATTTCCGCAGGAATAACGGCTTCGGAACCATAAGTAAGGCTGTAAGGAGTCTCTCCGGTAGAGGTATGCGGTGTCGTGCGATAAGCCCATAGGACTTGCGGAAGGTTTTCGGCCCAGAGACCTTTGGCATTATCCAGGCGTTTCTTTATACCCGTGAGCAGTGTACGATTGGTGACTTCAACCTGACCGTTGGCTTGAGGGTGAGCAACCGAGGTGAAAATTTGTTTGATGTGAAGTTCTTCGCACCATGACCGAAAGGGATCGTTGGCAAATTGTTTACCATTGTCCGAGATAATAGTGCTCGGGATGCCGAAGCGACAAACGATATTGCGCCACACAAACTTCAAGATATTTTGACCAGTAATGGCCGTAAGAGGTTCGGCTTCGACCCACTTAGTGAAGTAGTCTACGGCAACGACCAGGAATTTCAATCCCCCCGGAGCAACTGGGAATGGGCCGACAATGTCGATTCCCCATTGAATAAATGGCCACGCACTCTGGATTCCAGTGAGCTCGGTCTGCGGCAAATGCTTCACACGGGAGTGCAGCTGACACTTGCTGCATTTGGTCACTAAGTCGTGGGCATCATTGAACAAAGTTGGCCAATAATATCCCCAGCGGAGAACTTTCTTGGCCAATGTTCGGGAGCCGATATGGCTGGCACAGGCCCCTTCGTGAACCTCCCGTAGAACTTGAGTAGCCTCGGCAAGAGCAAGGCACCGGAGACTCGGTTGTAGGTACGACCGTCGGTACAAGACTCCATCATGAAAGGAGAATTTGGGGGCTTTGAGGACAACTTGCCGAGCTCGCAGCTTATCAGTAGGCAGAATTCCATATCGGAGGTATTGAATGATAGGAGTCATCCAATTCGGATCACTGTCGGTCAGTACCGAAACTGTGGCCTCCTGAATTGCTGGATGAGATAAGTCTTCGACCATGATATCCGGAGATATATTAGTTCGGACCGCGGAGGCCAATTTGCTGAGCGCATCTGCTCTTGCATTCTGAGCACGTGGTATTTTCTGGATAACAACTGTATCTAGAGTTGACATAAGCTTAAGTGTTAAAGCACGATACCTGATCATTGTTTCATCCTTGGCGACATAAGTCCCTTGGATTTGCTTGGACACGACCTCGGAGTCCGTGAAGAGCTCAAGATGGCGAATGGCTAAGGATTTTGCGAGCCGGAGCCCGGCGAGGATTGCCTCGTATTCTGCTTCATTATTAGTCACCTTAAATTTGAATCGGATGACGTATTTAACTTCAACCCCCTCGGGGTCAATGAGAAGCACCCCGGCACCACTTCCCCGAGTCGTGGATGCTCCATCCACATATAGTTGCCACTTCCGAGGTGAGGATACGAGGGTAGCGGGATGATGGGTAACACTGTCTGCCGAAGACTCATGATTGTCTCCCGGGGTTTCAGCCAGAAAGTCGGCGAGTGCTTGACCCTTGATTGCTCGGCGGGGAAGATATTGAATATCATATTCACCTAACTCGACAGCCCACTTTGCGAGGCGCCCAGACACCTCGGGTTTGACAAGAATCTGACGGATAGGATGATTGGTCAAAACCCGTATTTCACGTCCTTGGAAATATGGCCGCAGACGCCGAGCTGCCATGACAAGAGCCAGCACAGTTTTTTCCAGCATGGAATATCGTGTCTCCGCTCCGTGGAGTACTCGGCTTGCAAAGTACACGGGATGCTGAACACCATTGACTTCGCGCACAAGCGCAGTGCTAATAGCTTCCTCGGCGGAGGCTAAATACACATAAAGAGGCTCTCCGGAGAGAGGAACTGACAAAGTGGGCAGCTGCTGTATATGACGTTTCAAAGCCTCGAAAGCCTCGGTGCACTCCGGAGTCCATTCAAAGGACTTCGATTGTCGCAAGATTCTGAAGAATGGGAGTAGGCGCTCTGCCGCTTTGGAGAGAAAGCGATTTAGGGCCGCCAAACCGCCCATGAGGCGCTGAACGTCTCTGAACGTCTTCAGTGGCTGCAGATCCAAAACATCCCGAAGTTTGGCTGGATTAGCCTGAAGACCGTGTTGTGAAACCATATAACCGAGGAACTTGCCGGAGCCAACGCCGAAAGTGCATTTTGCTGGATTAAGTCGCAAATTGTAGCGCCGCAGGGTGCGCAGCGTTTCGGCAATGTCTTGCACACATGAAGAAAGGGAGGTACTCTTTATAACAAGATCATCAACGTAAACCTCGACGTTGCGGCCAATCTGGTCGTGGAAAACACGGTCCATGAGACGTTGATATGTGGCTCCAGCGTTCTTGAGCCCGAAGGGCATTTTCTTAAAAGCAAAACACCCGAAAGCGGTGATGAATGCTGTCTTGAGGGCATCCTGCGAATCCATAAAGATCTGGTGGTATCCCTTATACAGATCTAAGAAACAGAGTGCCACGTACCCAGTAATGGCCTCGGTCTTTTGGTCAATGGCAGGTTAGGGATAACAGTCCTTCGGACAATGTTTATTGAGGTCGGAGAAGTCGACACACATCCGCCATGCCCCGCTGGACTTTAGCACCATCACCGGATTGGATAGCCAAGAGGGGTAATACACTTCGAACAAGATGTCCACATCCAAGAGTTGTTGCACCTCGATTCTAATTGCTGCATTTCGCTCCGGAGCGAACTTCCTTTGCTTTTGTTGTATAGGCTTTACACTGGGATCAATGTTCAGCTTGTGGGTTATTATGTCGGGAGAGACCCCGGGCATATCCAAAGGAGACCATGCAAAGACATCGGAATGCTCTCGCAGGGTCTGAATGATGGCCTGGTGCAACCATGGCACATCCACGGCACCAACAGTTACAGTCTGTTCTGGCTTGGACAGATCAAGCGGTACCGGGACGGTGGTATCCCCCAATGAGGGACATACCCGAGGTTCAAGAGCCGATGATGCTACTTGAAGCTGCTGTTTGGGAGGAACTTTGGCAGTCTTTTTGAGTGCCACGTACATACACTCCTTTGAAACCCGCTGACTACCGCGGATAGCCACCTCGCCATGCGAGGTGGGGAATTTTAGAGCGAGGTGGTATGTGGAGCATATGGCTTTGGCGGGAGTAAGCCAGTCCCGACCCAAGATCATGTTGTACGGAGACGGGGAGTTCACCACATAGAAATCCACGAAGATGGTTTTAATTGCCGGATAGGTCCCCAGAGACGCCGGGAGAGTGATGACACCTTCTGGTTGGACTTCACCTTGAGTGAAAGTCTGCAATGGCCCGGGGGCCGGCCGAAGTTGTTCCCGAGGAATTCCCATCTTTTGGAAACAGTCGGCGAATATAACACTTACTGCGGCCCCATTGTCCACAAAGACCCGCTTTATTGTAATATTGGCCACAGTCATGTCGATGACAATGGCATCAGTATGAAGTGTTATCTCCGGAACAGGGTCCCTATCTGTGAAACTAACAGTTTCGGATTGATGGAGGCGCTTATGACGTGGCTCCTCGGGAGGAGGACGGCGAGCCTCCGCCTTCAGGGCATTTCGTGAAGCCCCGGTGGGAAGGGCCCCATATATCACGTTTATTACGTGAGTGGGTGCATTGTCTCCGGGTCCTCCCGGAGGAGGAGGTGGTGGCAGAAAACGAGGCTGTTGGCGATTGCCAGAGTCTTGCCGTGCATTATTGCTAGGTCCCGGCCGATTATTCTGCCACGGCGGCCGATTCTGTTGTGTGCCCCGGTCATGATAACCTCCGCGGTTCTGAGACGAACCCCCATTCTGGTTTGTCCGAGGTTTGTCATCGGTCCGCGCGATGTATTGTCGCAAGAGACCTTTTCTTAGACACTCCTCGATTTCCTTGCTGAGCTCTCGGCACTTCTCTGTCTCGTGCCCATGATCTCGGTGGTACGCACACCACTTTCCGCGGTTCCTCTTTTCAGGTGGAGCAGTCATCCGCGGACAAGGCCGTAAATCGTTTTTGTGAATAGAAAGGATTTCGGCTCGTGACTTTGTCAACGGAGTAAATTGTGGAATATCGCCTCGGGATTCTGAACGCCCTGGGTTCAGACGGGAAAAGGCACTAGGTCGCGTGCTAGGCCCAGCTTGTGCCCTGTCGGACTGCCGCTTGCTAGCATGTTTCTCACGTTTCCGGCGAGTCTGCTCCTCGGCCTTAGCATATCTGCACGCCGTTTTAAACAGTGCTCGGGTTGTGACCGGTGGGTTTCGAACCAACTCGGTGTAAAGTGGACTAGGACGGAGTCCATTCATGAATGCATTGATGACGACGTCATCTGAGCAATTTCCCACCTTGAGGCTCTCCGCTGTAAAGCGGTCAAGGAATTGGGTAACGGTTTCACCGTCCCGCTGTTCCATATTCATGAGGTCGGCCAGGGTGGCCATGGGTTTCGCACGTGCTTCGAAACGCGCCCAAAAGTGTTCGGCGAGTTCTCTAAAAGAGGATACGCTGTTGCGTGGGAGAGAATCAAACCAAACCCGAGCTTCATCCTGAAGGTACTCAGGAAAAATCTTACAGTAATGGAGGGATGTAGTGTGATCGCGGCTAAGCATGTTATGCCTGAAAGCTCCAAGAAAATTGGCTGGATCTCCGGTGCCGTCGTAAGGTGGTATGGCCGGCCGTTTGAACCCTTCGGAAAGGGGGGTAGCCATGATTTCTTGGGAGAACGGTGTGATGATATCTCCATTGGCATCAAGGCCCAGGATTCTGTCCAGTTCGACATTGCGTTGAACTCGCTCATACTCTTGAAGATCTAGAGTATGAGGATTGGCATAGCGAACTCTCTTAGCCGCGTTGAGTGGACGGCGGCGATCGACATCGGTAGGTTCATCGTTGCGTTGTCGTGATTCGTTAGAACTCCCATGGTCCTCGGAAGAACCAGGTCGTTCCTGTCGCCGATCCTGACGCCCGCGATGCCCCGGGTCTTGTTGATCACGCGAGTGCTGACGATGTGGAGGCACCGCGGGATTGGCATCATGTCCGTCATGCCCCGCGGGGTGTAGGCGGTTAGCCGCCCAGTCTTGACATGGGCATGCTCTTGTAGGAAAGCCTGGAGCAATTCTGGTGGGATTTGAATGTTAACCGGTGGCTGGGCAGCATCGGGATTAAGGTTTTGCATGTCTTGTGGGGGTGGAGGCAAGAACTGGTTGTCTGGATTCACTACCGGGCCTTGGTTGCCCTGATGATGAGATGCACCTCTTGTCGGCGACTGCCTCGGCGGCAAAACCTGATCCACGGGTGGATCTTGATTGGATTGATCACCGTGGCGAGATTGATTCAGTCGAGTCATCACCATGATACTTGGATGCACTATTAACGTCAAAAATTGCTTTGCGTTTCCCACAGACGGCGCCAATTGATAATGCGCAATCCGATATCCAAGAAACTTAACAAAAACCTACGTAAGCAATATGAAAACACACAAGATTTACGTGGTTCGATCCGGAGATCTACGTCCACGGGCAGAAAATAACACTTGCCGAGGTGTTTCTCTTACTCGAACTTTGAGTTTACACGTAGTAATTCAGAATACAGAATGCGAACCCTAATTCAGAGTTCTTTTCTCATATTTATACTAAACCTTCCTAAACCCTAACTGAACCCTAACTAATTCCCTATTATTACGCCTGTTTCCCGCTGCATGGCGGTTGGGAACGGATCGTGGGCCTTGATTCGCGGAACAAACCACCCGTTGGGCCGACGCGTGTTTCTGGACCTGCTGGGCCTACGCGTGCTGGGCCTACGCGTGTTTCTGGACCTGCTGGGCCTACGTGTGCTGGGCCGGTCAGTGGGCTCAGGTATTAACCCGACCCGAAGTGATCGGGCCATCCCTATCAGCGCCCTTATTCTTAGGGAACTAAATATGATTGTAACGACATGCCGGTATTATTAATTTTAATATATGTTAATTATTTAACAATAATTATTAATAACATTTTAGCATGTATCTACCTGTACACAAATATATTATTACATTACTATAATGATTTATCATTATTTCATTATAAATATTACAAACCGTGCAATGCACGCGTACAATACTAGTTAAGCATAATACCTTTAGAGATAAATACTAACATTTTTTTGCCCGTGACCCAAATTATACGTGTAATGCTTGTGATCTCGACGTAGTATGCTTTGATGATGTGGTTGTTTTGAATATGTCCAGATTTCACACAATCGCCACAACCAAACCAAGTAAATAAAGAAAATCAGCCATGCAAGTTGAAATGTTTATTTATTTGCAACTGAGATCACTTTCACAAGGTAACTACAAGAATTGCACTATATTTCACTCTTTCCTTTCAGAAATTCTCCCGCTGGAGTGGTTTTTCCCGCGCTTTTTTTCGCGCTTCCTTAAGATGATTGCCACTTGTCATCATTGTCGAACCATGTGTCAACTGCTCCTTCAGCAAGACAACAACCTTCTAACTTTTCTTAGATGCTTCATCCAACGACAAGCATTCATCCCTGCAACCACTTCTTATCCGACGACTGAGATCCAATCCGCCTTTCCAACTTCTCCTTTCCTTCCTATATATACCTTGTTTCCTCTCATTTCATCACTTTTACCTCTCCGATTCTTATTCTCAGAAGTTTTCAAAGATTCCAACTTTGTTGAAGATTTTCGAAAAGGTTTTTCTTTCTTCTCTTTTATTTTCTTGTACCTTCTTCTACATTTGTATTTTCATGGCTGCCCTAGCATTTATTCCAGCTGTGAGCGACGAAATGGTGATCGAAGGGCCTTCGTCCATTTGACGAGGGCGAGCCCTCTGTTGAGCAATTAGCGGATGATCTTGGTGAGGAGGTGACAAGCGAGGCCACTTCCAAAGCTTTCAGCCACTGCCGTTATGTCATAGTCGCTTACCAATAAGTTGCTTTTGAAGCAACGTTTGTTCGAGTTGCGTATGCATGAAGGCCAGCTTCTTCGTGACACCTAGATCAATTGAACACAAACCTATTAGAATTGCGTAATATTGATGTTAAAGTAGATGATGAGGATGTTGCTTTAATTTTGTTGGTTTCTCTGCCGTCATATGAGAATTTTGTGCAGTCATTTGTTATTGGAAAAGATTATGTGTTTCTTGAAGAAGCAAGATCATCTCTGCATTCTAGAGAGTTGGGTCATCAGGTGGGTGTTGCAAGTACGGGGTGTCAGGCTACTGTGCTAGGAGTTAGTGGTAGTCGGGGTTTGGGAAATTTGGAGAAAAAGAAGTTTAAGAAAAATTCAGGCCCCAAAGGTCCTAAACCAGGAGATATTTGCAAATACTGTAGGGAGACAGAGCATTGGAAGTATGCATATCCGAAGTTAAAGCAGAAGCAGGAAAGTACTGTCGATGTTGTTGAAGGAGTTGACGCCAACTTTAATGAGGACTTGGTCCTAGTTGCTGAGAAACAAACACATAACTCTGATGCGTGGGTTCTTGACTCTGGGGCGTCTTACCATGTATGTTCGCGTAGAAAGTGGTTCGCAACCTATAAGTAGGTGAAAGGTGACAATATCTCTTTGGCCAACGGTTCCAAATGCAAGACGGTTGGAATAGGCTCAATCAAGGTTAGGACACATGATGGTAAGTTGTGCGCATTGAACGATGTCAGACATGTTCTACTTATGACGAGGAATCTGATTTCACTAAGTCGATTAGATAGTAGAGGTTTCAGTCTCAAAGGTGAAGGTGAAGTTTTGAACGTCTGCAAGGGTTTGAACGTGATTTTGAAGGGCGTTAGAAGGGGAACTTTGTATTTAATGCAAGGTTCAACTTTTTTTGGTTCCGCTGATGTTAATTGTTGTTAGGGTCCAATTGTTTGGGACAATTTGAGTATGAGGAGTCACTAGTACGTTTGGGTATTTATGGCGCATCCGGTATATTGGATACATTTAGATTGTTTGGGTACAGTCTGTTTGAATCTGTGTAAGGATTTAGAATTGAGGTGGAGTTTTGTCCAGAGAAGTCATGTCGTTTGTGGATGCAAGTCAAGATGGAGATTGTTAGGAATTGTGTCTTGAATCTGGTCCGTTTTTTGTTCGACGCTCATATCAAGGTGGAGGAATACTTTGATGTTTTGCACGTGTTGGAGCAACGCGGCTGCGACATGGAGTATCGTGGCCACGACATATTGTGGGTTTTTAGTGGTTTTAGCGTTGGGACCTGTCGCGGTCGCGATAGCCTGAGTTGGTTTGATCGCGGTCACGACAAGGGCTGGTCGCGGCCTAGGGATGACAGTGGGGCGGGGAATCCTCATTCCCCACGGGGATCCACCCCGAAAAAGCGAGGATTCCCTGATAATTTCCCCCATGGGGACGGGGATAATTTGCTCCCCAATACCTTTGCGAGGCGGGGACAGAGATCACATTCCCCGCCCCGTAGGGGACCTGATATATATAAGTATTACAATAGGCTATTTTAAATAGCACTATTATAATTATATATATATTTATAATATAATAAATATAGAATATAAAAATAGTAAAACAGAATTACATCAAAAACCACCCAATTCCAGACCTCCTAAACCCTATTTCACTCTAATATTGGGAGATTAAAATAAGAATAACAGCAGCAACGCCTCTCTTCAGTTTTCTCCCTGTAAGAAAAAGAGGGCACATGATAATATTGAGAAACGAGTTGTAAAGGAATGGAAGAAGACATAGCTTTAGCTGAGGGATAATAATGGCTACTGTTTCATTGCATTGAGTGTAGGTGAATACATCTATTTATAGTAGTCTAACCCTACTACATTTGTACTACAAGTCACAAGGATCATAACACGTGTCTCTCATCTATTGCATCTAGATATATTATCATACTACCCATTCATCTCAGCACTTAACATAATTCATGGGATAATACAGTAGACTGATTTATACTTCTAACATCCCCCCTCAATCCAAACACGGTTCTTGGGATGACTTTCATTTTATCTCGACACCGTGTGAAGGATTGTCCCGATAGTGCCTTCGTTAATACGTCCGCTGTTTGGTCCACGCTAGGGACATGCTGCACACACAAGGTTCCATCACCAACCTTTTCTCTAATAAAGTGAACATCCAACTCCACATGTTTCATTTTGGAATGCATGATGGGATTCACAGCTAAGCATTCGGCTCCAATATTATCTGTCCAAATGATGGGAGGTTTGGATATGCGGATTTTTAACTCGGACAAGAGAGCTTTAATCCACAAAACTTCAGCAGCACAGTGAGCTATACATCTGTATTCAGCTTCCGTGCTCGACCTTGAGACGGAGCTCTGGTTTTTTGAACACCATGAGACAAGATCCTGTCCAAGATAGACACAATACCCTGAGACGGATTTTCTCAACAAACGCTTGACTGCTTTCCAGTGAGTGTTTAATGGATTTTGCATGAATTGGCTCAACTTATTAACAGTGAATGAAATTTCTGGCCTGGTCAGGGTAGTGTATTGAAGACCACCTATGATACTTCTATATAATGTAGCATCCACGCCTTTATCACCAATATATTTGGACAAGTGAGTTGAGGTCACCATGGGTGTTGGAACCCCTTTAGTTGTTTCCATTCCAACCTTCTTCAGCAAGCTTTTGATGTATTGTCCCTGACAGAGATGAATCCCATAGTTCATATAGGACACCTCCATTCCAAGAAATTGATGGACTCTACCAAGGTCTTTTAGTGAGAATTTCGAATCCAACAGTTTTATCAAATTTTCCACCTCTTCCTTTTTGTTTCCACTAATTAAGATATCGTCCACGTAAACGAGTAGTATCATGCATGACCCATTTGCAAACCTATAATATAGAGAATTATCAGCAACAGAGAATTTGAAACAAAACTCCTCCAGCACACATTTTAACTTGGTAAACCAAGCTCTTGAAGCCTGCTTTAAACCATATATTGCCTTGGATAATTTACACACCAGCCCTTTCTCTTTCCCAATCTCAAAACCCGGTGGTTGCTGCATAAAAACCTCCTTCTCCAACTCACCATTCAAGAAGGCGTTGTTTACATCCAACTGCCTGATTTCCCAACCTTGACTTACAGCTATGCTAAGAACAGTTCTAATGCTGACGGGCTTTACCACGGGACTGAAGGTTTCTTCATAGTCAAAACCTGGTGTTTGGGTATATCCCTTGGCCACTAACCTGGCCTTATATCTAGTCAAGCTGCCATCTGCATTTTTCTTCACCTTAAATACCCATCTGCAGCCTACTAATTTCTGACCTTGTGGAAGTGGCTGCAATGACCAAGTTTTATTTTTGGTCATGGCATCAATTTCTTGTTTCATAGCTTCTTTCCAATGAGGTGAAACCATGGCTTCATCAAAAGAGCTTGGCTCGTTGTCATGACCAAGGGAAGTGGTGAAAACTTTAGCTTTCCTTATACCTGTTTTGCCTCTTGTTTTCATTGGATGAAGATTTTGAACTGCTGGAATCTGATCAAGTGGTTCAGAATGTGACCTCTCAATTGGTAATTCTTCAGCTAAAGGTGGGAAAGGTAAATGAGAGTGAGGAGAGATAGTGGGATCAGTTTGAATAGGTGTTTGGGTAGGAGAGGAGTCAGAACGGCTTCTGGCTGTACTATTTGGACTGTTGTGCTGATTCTGTTATTTTTGGGGCAATGGCTGGTCAAGGTGTGAAGAGTGGGTAGGAGTGATGCTGACAATAGGTACGATGGGTGGAGAGAAAATTTCAGATGTGTCTTTAATGCTAGGGAGAGGATGTTTTGGATTCTTTTGGCTTTGGAAGGGAAAATTGTTTTCAAAGAATACAATGTCTCTGGTAATCAATGTCTTGCCAGAATTCAGAAGTACTTTATATCCTTTATAACCTTCTGCATAACCAATAAAAATGCTGGGTTCTGACTTGTACTCTAGCTTGTTTTTAATGTAGGGTCTAAGGTTTGGGTAACAAAGGCAACCAAAAACCCTGAGATGAGAGATGTCAGGTTTTTTATGGTAAAGTATTTCAAAAGGAGAGGAGTATTTCAAGGTTTTGGTAGGAATTCTGTTAATGGTATGGACAGCAGTTTTGAAAGCATCAAGCCAAAAATATTGTGGTGCACTTGCTTGAGCCATTAATGCCAAACCTACTTCCACTATGTGCCTATTTTTCCTCTCAGCTAGGTCATTCTGTTGAGGAGTATAAGGACAAGAGACTCTATGGGAAATACCATTTTCCTGGAAAAATTTGGAAAGACCTCTATACTCTTCCCCCCCCCCCCCCCCCAATCACTTTGAATGGATTTAATAGATTTCTGAAATTGGTTACTGACAATGGCTCTGAAATGCATAAAAGCATCGTATAGATCAGATTTGAGCTTGAGGAAATAAATCCAGATGTAACCTAGACGTGTGATCAATGAATGTTACATAATATGAGTGACCAGTGGAGGATTTTTTCGGGGCTGGTCCCCATAAATCTGAGTGAATGAGAGCAAAAGGTTCATCATAAATAGTTAAAGAATCATTGTAAGGAAGAGAGTGAGATTTTGACTGATAACATGCAGAACAAGGTAAGGTGTTCTTATTAATGGGAACATTGAGGTTACAATTTCGCAAAGCTCTAGCTACAATCTCTTGAGAAGGGTGACCCAATCTATTGTGCCAGACTTCCAAATCTACCCTCTTCTTGGAAATTACAGGACTCGAAGACTTAGAAATAGAAAAGCAAACAGGATAAATACTGTCCATCAAATTAGATTGAGGACTTGATTGAAATCTTGAACCTAAGACTCTAGGAATAGTGGATTGATCCTTCTTGGCATTAATGAGCTCAAACTTGTACAATCCATCTTCAAGACTCCCTTGGAGAAGTGTTGTTCCAGTGGCTTGATCCTTTACAAAACAATGAGAAGAATGAAATTCAAAAAATACTTTGTTGTCTTTGCAGAATTGAGAGACACTTAAGAGGTTCTTGGTGATTTCTGGGACATGAAGAAGATGGTTAATACTGAAGACAGTGTTATAGGATGGATTAAATTATTTAAGTTGAGAACTACCAATATGAGAAATTTGCAAACCTGAACCATTTCCCAGATGCAGCTTGTTGTTTCCTTGGTAATCAGCTGACACGTTGAGATTAGCCAAATCATAAGTCACATGGCTTGAGGCTCCTGAATCTGGAAACCAACTAGAATATTCAGAACTAGTATCTGGTTGAGTGAATGTAGTTGTAGCTTGATTTGCTTGCATGTTGTTGAATCTGTTTCCTTGATTGTTTCTGTATCCTTGGTTATTGCTCTGAGGTCTGTAGGATGAATCTTTGTAGTAGCACTTCTCAGATGTGTGGGTATTGTTGAACCCACAAATTTGGCAGAACAGTTTGCCATTTGTAAATCTACCACCTCTTCCTCTACCAAAAAATCCTCCTCTTCCATTGTTTCTTCCTCCTCTGTTATTATAATTTCCTTTGCCTCTGCTTGTGTTTCCACCACCTCTATCTCCTCCTTGAGAGGCCACGTTTGCTGTGGGCATGTTGCTTTCTTCTGAGATAGCAGACAGACTTTCTAATCTGTTTTCATAGCTTAGGAGCAGGGCACAAACATCTCTAAGGGAGTGTGAGTCTATTTTGGATGTAACAGACACCATGACTGGATTGTACTCACCACTAAGCCCTCCAAGGACATGCATTATTTGATCTTCATCACTTAGTCTTTGGCCAGCAGCTGCCAACGCATCACAACATGCTTTCACTTTGTTCAAATAATCTTTCATGCTAAGATTTCCCTTCTTGAGTGTGTGTAGCTCCAGTTTATATTGCATTTTTCTGGCTTTAGTTTGGCTTGAGAAGTTAGTCTCTAGAGTTTGCCACAGCTCGTAGGTGGTCTCAAGGCCCACCATCATGACGAGCACACCTTCACTCAATGAGGAGAGCAACCATGAGGCAAGAAGCTGATCTTGCCTCTGGTACGATTGGAATTCTGGATTGGTTTTCTTGGCCTTACCTTCTTCAGTGATGAATCTGGCCGGGACTAGTATCTCACCTGTGAGATAATCTTCAAGGCCATAGCCTCTCACAACAGCTAGAATCTGTTGTTTCCAGATGAGATAATTATTATCTCCTAATTTGACAGAAATGGCTTGGTTTTGTGGCTGTATAATTTGAGGTTGGTTTTGTGTTATTTCAGCAGTGTTGGCGGTTTCCCTGTTACCACCATCTCCTGTTTTGCTTCTCTCGGACTCGTCTGCCATAGGGGGTAGTGTGGACTGCTTTAAATAGAGCTTAAAGGGGTGTTGGTGGTGGAAATCAGCAGCAGGATCTCAATCCTGCTCTGATACCATGTAAGAAAAAGAGGGCACATGATAATATTGAGAAACGAGCTGTAAAGGAATGGAAGAAGACATAGCTTTAGCTGAGGGATAATAATGGCTACTGTTTCATTGCATTGAGTGTAGGTGAATACATCTATTTATAGTAGTCTAACCCTACTACATTTGTACTACAAGTCACAAGGATCATAACACGTGTCTCTCATCTATTGCATCTAGATATATTATCATACTACCCATTCATCTCAGCACTTAACATAATTCATGGGATAATACAGTAGACTGATTTATACTTCTAACACTCCCCGTCTCTCTATCTTCCCGTCTCCAAATCTTCCTTCCAGCGACGCCGACTGGCCGGTAGCCACCGACCACCGTCATGTACTGCTATTGACTGTGCACTTGTTCGAACTCGATGCCTTCAAGTCCAGGTTCAATTTTTCTTTAATCTATGAATATATTGTTCTTTTTTTTTTTTTTTTTTTGAATCAGTATACATATATATTTTGGATTATTCACCTTCCAGTGTTTATATATTGTTCTTGTAGCTACCTCCAATATTTAGATTTTATTAATATCCATTTGTTGAATTTCCCTGAGTAATTGTTGCAATTTGTCATAGTCTATAAGAAAAATGATATTGCGTCTTCGGACAGCTCCTCTCACTTATGTTTTTCTTTGAACTACTGTAGATGGCTATGTTGTTATTTTCCTTTTATGTTTGTTTCCCCTTTGATAATCTTAATTACGATTCCATGTAAATAGGATTATTTGAGTGTGTTGAACCTATTTTGAATTTTGAGATTTGAACCTATTTTGAGTTCTGAAATAGTTTTGCAGTTGGAATTTGAATTAGTTTTGTATTATAAATTTCCGAAAACTGAATTTTGAACCTAATTTGAATTCTAAAATTATTTTTCAATTGGAACTTAAAATAGTTTTGAAATAGTATATAATCTTAAATAGTTTTGAATTAATATACCTAATCCCATTTTGATAATTTCTTGTCTCTGTGTTTAAGTGGTAATTGTGTTTTTTTTTTTCTCAATTGACTTTATGATCTTAATTTATTTTTCTTTAAAATAGGTGAAAAGATGACATCTCCACCGCCAATTGATGGTAGTTCTCAACCACCCATCCTTGAAGATGATTCAACTCTTGCACGAATTGTTGGAAACGAAGAAATCACATGGATGAAAGTGCACCTACGACATTTGATGAAAGCTCAAAGGGCTTAAAATCAAAAGTGTGGCAGCATTACAAGAGAAAGAAGATTGATGGCAAGTGGAAAGCAGAATTCATTTATTGTCACAAAAAGATTGGAGGGGAAACAAGGAATGGGACAAAGCACTTGCATGATCATTTTAAGATATGTCCTCTTAGGAAAGTGAAATCCATAAAGCAGGCATATATAAGGTCCAAGACAAATGCTGATGGGAAACAACAACTAGGTACTTACAATTTTGATGGTGAAGTTGTAAGAAAAGAATTGGCTACTATGATCATTTTGCATGAATACCCATTGAACATGGTAAATCACTACGTCAGCCATGTTTCAAAGTAATTTCCAAAAATACATTGAAAGATGATATATTGAAGATTTATGAATGCAAAAAGGCAAAGACAATGAAGTTCCTTAATTCTAATAAGAGTTGAGTTGCCATCACCACAGACATGTGGACGTCTAGCAATCAAAAGAAAGGATTCATGGCGATCAGGGCACACTGCATTAATGAATCATGGGAGCTCCAAAGCCGAATCATTAGGTATATATTTTTTTTTCATACTCACTACAACAAAAACTGTTAATCACTACGGTCAAAAGACAACGGTTTTACGCAATAACCGTAGTCTTTTAGCACTCAACCGTGGTCATTGTACAAACCGTAGTGTTTTACATTTTTTTTTCGCTAAAAGACTATGGTTTCGCAAAACCGTTGTGATTTAATAGTAGTCGAATACCTATTTTTCGCTAAAAGACTACGGTTTGCAAAACCGTTGTGGTTTAACCGTAGTTGAATACCTATTTTCGCTAAAAGACTACGGTTCGCAAAACCGTTGTGGTTTAACCGTAGTCGAATACCTATTTTCGCTAAAAGTCTACGGTTCGCAAAACCGTTGTGGTTTAACCGTAGTCGAATACCTATTTTTCGTTAAAAGACTATGGTTTTGTATAACCGTTGTCGTTTAACCGTAGTCGAATACCGATTATAATATGTGTTTCATATAAAGAGTCCTATTTAGAAAGAAAATAAATTAGTGGCAATAATAATAATAATAATATTTAAAATACTTTTAAAATTATATAAAGCAAATATTAATCTCTCTATAAATAAAATGATATACTATACTATTATTTTAAGAAGAATTAAAATTATATAAAGCAAATATTAATCTCTCGCTCTCGCTCTCCAAAGTGATCCACTAGTAGAAATTTGGCCTATCAGGCACCTCTATTGGGACACTTTCATGTTAAAAGTCAAATATAACAGGATGCTTGTGTACAAAGAGTCCAATTAAGACGTGTCCCCATATCATATTGGTTTATAGGACTTTTTTGTGGGTGTCATATATTATAATATATGTCCCAAATAATGTTTCCTATATGAAGGGGAAAAATTACTAGGTAGCAATATAATATTTGATAGTTTTTAAATTATGACGATGCAAATATAAAACCTCTGAAACATAAAAAATTGATGCACTTAATAATACTATTTTGAGAATAGTAATTATCGTGAAATCGTATTTTGTCAAAATGAAAATGAAAGACTAATATATAATATATATTTCAGTGGAAATAATAAATTTAAGATATATAAATGCTACGCATATATTTAATTTTACTTAGAAAAAATATTTCACCCATTATTACGAAATTCAGTCAGAAAACTTCACATCGACTCTCGCTCCCTCACTCTTAACTCTCACTCTTGTAGAACCTAATTGATCTTAGGGCTCAACAATACCACCGGCGGTGAACAATCGGAACCAGACTCAATAATACAACATCGGCAGCCGTTAAAATCTGTCGGCGGTTAACGATCAGGATAAAATCAAACCTCAAATCTACCAGTGGAATCACTGATTTCATTGAGTCACGCACTAACTGGACTCAACAATACAATGGCGACATACAATACCATTCGGCGGTCACTACAAGAAAAGTGACTTTTAACGAGGAAAAAATAGTGAGAGTGAGAAAAAACTCTCACTAAATGTCTTATTTTCTTAGTTTAGTGAGGATAAAAAAATACTTTCACTAAAAAATTAATTATTGGTGAAAAAGTTTAAAAATCAGAAAATAAAATAAACGCTACTATCACTAAAGATGGTAAAGGATAGGCGGCAAGAGTTTCAACCAAATCTTACTATAAGAAAAATAAGAAAAGGCTAAATAGTAATTAAGTAAGACCAAATAAAATTTCATTCTAAAAAAAAGACCAAGTAAAAGTTAAAATTAAAAAGAAAGAACAGCATTATCCCTGATTTCGTCACGATCATCTCTCTCTGGAGTGGAAACCCCTTCTCTCTTCCTCTTCTACCAGGTCCGACGATGTATCTCCGCCACCGACGGTTGAGCATCAGGAATGGAGAGGTTTGATATCGTTTCTCTCTCTCGATTAAACCCTAAGCATATTCTTTTCTCATTTCGTTTCTCTCTCTTTCACTCAAAGTAATGATCTCCGGCCCGACTAGGGCAAGAATCGACAACAAAGTTTGTGCACAAGTGAAGGGAAGTATAATTTTTTCAGTTGAAAAATTTCTGGTTGCCAAAGGCTAGATTCCGTCGATTCGGCAGTTAGAGATGAATATGCCCCTTTATGACTGCTTGCTTTTGTTCAAACCCAGTGTATCAACGGAATCCTTTATCAAGTGTCTATGTGACAAGGGTTTCCTGGTTGAAAGCTATCTCTTAGAAGGAGGAGGTTAGATTCTGGAATTTGCATTATACCCAACATTAGGCAAACATCCTGCTTTCTTCATCTTGGGGGTGTAAAGTCACTTTGGTTAAAAAGAGCTATTAAAATTAACTTATGATCTGAGTTTTATTCTCTGTTTTTTTAATAAATTAGAAGTTTAGGTGAGGGTTTATATTCCGTATATAATTATCCCAGTGTTAGCATCTGTTTGACAAACTTTGATTTTTGGTTTTGTCAATTTGGTTCGATTTTCAACCGAACGGACTGAATGCTCTCCCCTATAGTTTTATGTTGTTTTCCCAAGCGACAGAAAACATTATGAATTCTTCACTATATGTGCTAAACTGATCTTCACTTTATACCAAGAACAAGCAGAATATTGTTTCCAATCTCATTTTGGCAGCTATTTTTTGGGTCATATGAAATACCTTATTTTGTATCTTCTTCTTTTAGAATATGTGACTTATATCTTTTTCATAATTGCATCTCCTCATGTGATCTTTCTATCATATTTAAGTGCGTATTCCGCTTTTAGAGGCATGCCATCAGATCCTGAATAATTGTGGAGTTATGCCGATTTTTTGCATATTTATATTTGTGTAGAATTCAATATGTTGGGGGTTGGAATTATGTCTACTAGTTGTAGCTATAACTGCTAAAAGTATGTTTCTCACTCTTGTATTCAATACTTAATCTAGGTATCACTAATCTAATCACTATCAACACATATACAACAATATTCAATATTTAAATTAATCTATATCCTTATGACATTGTTGCTCCTTTACCTTCAATATCTACTAGAATCATCATTTTTTTAAAATATTTTATTTTTTTGGTTTGTAGAGTGGTGACATATGTTGTTGATATCGACGACCAGCTGTTAGCTGACTGGGTGAAGATTAATGTACGCCAAAATGTATGTTTTCGTCGATGTTTCCCATTGTATTTATCAACTACAAAAAGTTTCATGCATGCACAAAATAATTTGACACGTTTTGTATGTATAGAAAGATGGTTTTGAGGTTTATGCACCTAGTTCTTGGGCTGTTGGGAGAGGAGGTGCGAGCTTTCTAAAATTTCTCACAGGTATATGTTTTATAACTTCAGTTTTTAGCTTCTTTAAGCTGGGACTATTGTTTTTTATTGTTTCTGTAATTTTTGTTTCAGGGAATAAAGATGAGAGATGTAGCTAAGGCAAAAATGTCACTCATTCTTCTTCACTCAGATTTAGCCTTTCTGGCTTATGAAGATGCATGTGAGTAATGTTGATTCCCGGTGTTATGTTTTATTTTAATTTTTAACCGTTTCCCCAATTAGAGAAAAGAAGTTATGGATAATCATTCTCAGGACTGCTCCTTTCGATAAAAAATATTATTTTAGCATATGACACCACTAGAAGCCATCAAAGTAAGTGAATATCCGTATCTTTGCTTATTCTTGTTCTTTATCCCAATGAATAACTTGTTACTACTTAATTATCTGAAATAAGACCGCATATTTATTATACGTATATTATTTTTATTCTGATTTAATTGTATATTTATGTATTTATGAATAAAGTGTTAGCTCCAATTATTAGAACTTCACTCAAATGCTGCTACTATGAGAATTCTGAGGTATTCAATAGAATATTCTGCTTACATTTCCTTTGTAGAATATGTTCTTTAAATTTATTAGTAGGTTATTTATATATTTATGTAAATGGATATTTTTCAGGTGGGACAAAGACCCTGAGTGGACATCAGTAGCTGCTGAACTTGATTGGAAAGAAATTGTGGAACCCATTGTGAAACACTACACATAAGCGATTGATGGATAACACTCTTTTTCTCTAACCAGGACAGAAGGAAAAAATGGAGATAAATACACTACTAACTTAAATAGGGTGTGCAAACTGAATTATAGTTGACTGTTGGATCTTGCCAGGTCCGTGGCGGGTGGGTGTGAAATATTCAGTGTAGAGAGATACTGATTGCTTTAACTTCAGCTTCAGTCTAGTCAAAATAGTGAAGTTGAGGTTGGAGCAGAAAATATGTACGGCTTATTAGCTATATCAGAAATTTGAAGAACAGAGGCTCTTTTGGATGTTCTAATTTTTCCAGGTAAATAGATTTTCATCGTTATTACTCTAAAGTTTTTTCTATTTATTTGTTTAATTGTTTTTTTTTTTTTTTTTAACTTGGGTAAATGGAATCAGTGAAGACTAGTTTGATGATTGATTGAAATCTAGGGATAAATTACTATTTTTGATGCCGTAACATGATCTGGTGGCAGAAGATCGATATGTTCTATGATAGCTACATCTTGAGAGAGCGCCGAAAATTTTACTCCAAGTTTGTTTCGACGGTTACAATCTTGTAGGTTTAATTAAATTACATAATATCTCACATAATGTGCTTGATGTATGAAAAATCTTGTTTCAGATTTGTTCATTCTTTACCATTTACCACTGTGAAAGCAGAGGAGATAATCGGCTCTTAGCCCGCTGAAGTTCTCAATTTGGGTAGATAACTTTACACTTTACAACATATTCAAGTAATCACAAATATTAAATATATGGTTTTTGCAGCCATCGATGGCGGTGTTCAAGGATATGATGCATCAATTGAAGATAGGTAAAAGTAACCCAGACGGCGCTGACCAAGGATTTATCGGAGGCTATTTCCCTGATTTACTTGATTCACCACAATTCCATCCTCCTTCAAACGGCACAAAGCTTGATGGATTGTATAGACTTCCTCTTGGCTATCAAATGGATGCCTCTTACTACTGTAAGCATATACATAAACAAGATTAAAGCTACCCCTGTCTTGTTTATTTATTGATCTTGATGAAATTTTAAGGTATTTTAGCAATGCTTTACCTTCATTGGCTTTAGACCTCAAGCTGTGATGGAGTGAAATCAGAAATATTAGAGACTTCTTATTCCAATATATTGTCCTAGACACAAGTAATATTTATGTTTCATCTCACTGAATATGTGTGATAGTGTGTGAGAACCAGTGTTTGTATATTGACTAGTGTGTGTGTATACTGTTAGTGCCTTGTGCCGATTGTATGTGTAGGTGTTTGTTCATGTGGTTACTGATTATGTGCATGAAAGTGTGTTTGAATTTTTGAGTGTGTGCGTTTGTGTTATTATATGTATGTATGTGTGTAAGGATTATGTATATGTGATAAGTGTCTGTTAAATAAAGAATATTGGAGGAGTGAGAAAGGAAGACAACTTTGTGGGATGCATTAGTGTGTGTGCGCGTGAATACATATAGGTATTTGTGTGCATGCTGTCTCCGCAAATTATTTATGGAGGGAGAAATTGTTTAGCTAGGATAAATCAAATGGATGATTTCGAGATCGATGGTGGAATGAAAGAAAAATTGAATAAGGATAATGGAATGATGTTGTAGCCTCTACTAGTAATAACCATTAACTACTTTCATGGTTTTTCTTTTCTGTCAATGGAGATAGATAATATTATTTAAGGATATTTAGTTTTAATGTTTCTCAATGTAGTACTCTTGATCTTGGTGTTTGGAAAAATAAACTTGGACACCCTTGTTCTTCCGTTCTGTCTGAAACACTTGAGCAATGTTAAAAAACTAGCTCTGTTAAGAATGTGTCTTTTTACAATTCTTGTCAACTAGGCAAAATGCATGTTGTTTCCTTTCCTGCTGTTACTTTAAAACTTCTATGCTTTTTAAACTTGTCTTTTCTAAGTACGAGGTTTTAAAACTTGTTATTGAAGTTGTATCAGTAGGGCCCCATACTTGGTTTGATTAGATTTTATTAAGTATTGATGATTTATTGGTGTTATGTGCTGGATTAATTTGAGAAGTTCCCATAAGTTAATTTATGTTATTTAAGAATTTCACTACTCTGTTTTTTAGTAGATACTCAAGCATCTTATATGTATTGAATTTATTTAGTTGGATGACACAAATTCGATGTGTAGTGATACTCATGAGAAGAATTTTACAACTCTGTTTTTTAGTAGATACTCGAGCATTTTTCAATGTGTGTTTTTACGGTCTGCTAAGAAAAATGCATTTTGTTGTTCTGTTAAATTTTGGTTCAAGACAGATATAAAGTGAATCGAATTGTTTTTATTTGTGGCATTTAAGATGTGCATAAGTGGATTTTTTTGCTCCATTTACTTAATTTGACGTATAGTCCAATATGTTTTTATTTTATTATTTTGTATTAATGTCTATTTTATCATATGTTTATGTATTCAGGATACGAGTATTGCTTTTTTAAGGGGAGCTTTTATGTTATGCAAGGGATCAATGCAGGAAGAAACCAAGTGGAGCCTTAACTTTTAAGGTGGAGACTATAGATAGATGAGCTAATTAAGATATTCAACGTTGTGTAGTACGTTTATTTGTAGTTAATTCTTTTTTTTTTAACACTTTGTACAATTATACTTTTGTTGATATTGAGAAATAAACTTGGAGCAATTTTTCTTTATTGTCCATTTTTAGGTGATAGATATGATTTACTAATTTTAAATTATTAAATGTGTATACATTAATTATTAAATATTAAAAAATACAGATCATAAAATAAATATAAATTATGTAAAGACAACGGTTTATGATGAATAACAACGGTTCTCAACCGTTGTCTTTATTTAAAATAACTACGGTTTCCACCATTATCAAAGAAACCGTTGTCTTTATTTAAAATAACTACGGTTCCAACCGTAGTCAAAGAAAGTCACTAACCATGATCATACGTACCGTGGTGGTAGATATCAAATCTATCACTACGGTTATCAACCGTAGTCGTTAGTATGAATTACTACGGTTGAAACCGTAGTTAAACGAAGTTCCCAACCGTGGTCATACATACCGTAGTTGTAGAAGCTACTAGTACGACTACGGTTCACAACCGTAGTCGTTATTATTAACCACTACGGTTCATTAACCGTAGTTATTGGTGGTAGGTCTACGACTACGGTATCTACTACTACGGTCGCTCTATGTCTTTAACTACGGTTTTTTACCGTAGTCGTTTACGTTTTTTGTAGTAGTGACTTAATGTAGACGAGTTTTTTAGTTTTGTAGTGATTGCCTAATTGCACTATTTTTGTTGTTTAATTTAGGTTTATCTTCGTACCATGTCCACATACACCCAATGTAATTGGTGATATTCTTGTTGATTGTCTGATGGATTAGAATATTGACCGAAAGTTGTTTACATTAGCCGTAGATAATTGTTCAACTAATGACACTGTCGTCAAATTTTTTTTGAACAAAATGGATGTAAGTTCACTTTGGTTGGAAGGTTCATTATTGCATATGCGTTGTTGTGCTCATATCTTAAATTTGATTGTCAAAGATGGTTTAGAGGTTATAGGTGATGGAATTGAGTGAATTCGTGAAAGTGTTTCTTATTGGGTAGCCACACCTAAAAGATGTGAGAGGTTTTGTAGAGATAGCAGGTCAAGTGAAAGTCAAAATCACAATTTGGTCCTAGATTGTACGACTGTGTGGAATTCCACATATTTTATGCTTAGTACTGCTATTAGCTATAAGGTTGTCTTCAATCGATTGAAGCAATGAGAGCCTCTTTATAAGTGTGTGCCACTAGAGGAGGATTGGGTAAGGCTAAGGAAATTTGTGAGAAGTTGAAGCTTTTTGACGATGTGTCTGAGATATTTTCGGGAGCTAAATATCCCATTGCCAATCTTTATTTTCCGAAAATTTGTGAAAGTAGAATGGCTTTGAGGAACTGGCTTGGTTGTGGGAAATCTAAAATTGTGGCAATGGCTGAAAAAATGATAGATAAATTTGACAAGTATTGGTCCCAAATTCATGGTATTATGGGGGAAGCTATTGTTTTAGATCCTCGATATAAGTTGAAACTGTTGCAGTATTATTTCTCCCGTCTTTAAAAGAATTCAACATATATGGTGTAACTTGGTGGCTGAATATTGATTTAAAATGAAAGGGAATGGTAGTTCTTGTAGATCATCTTTAGTCCAGTTACAATCTAATACTCTTGAGGAGAAAGATCCAATGAAAGATTATGATATGTTTGTTGTTACGGACCCCGATAATGACACTTCCAAGACAGAACTTGATCTATATCTTGAGGAGCGTGTGATACCAAGAACTGCAGATTTTGATATATTAAGTTGGTGGAAGAATGCACTTAAGTATCCTACTTTGCAATTGATTGCTCGTGGTGTTCTGTCAATTCCAATTTCTACTGTGGCTTCGGAGTCGGCTTTTAGTACGAGCGGGAGGTTTGTGAGCCCACATCGCATTAGGCTTCATCATGACTCATTAGAAGCTTTAATGTGCGCACAAGATTGGTTATGAGCTGAGATAAATGGTACCTCAATAACACACATATATATTATTTCATTTCCATTATTTTTATTTATTTCACATTCACTTTTTTTATTTGTAGAAACTTGTGCAGAGGCTCATTCTGGATGTTGTATATTTTATGAAGAGATTGATGAAGTTGAAGATGTCAGTAGTTTATTTTCTTTTAAGAAGTTTTTCATTTTTGAAATGAATAATTTAAAAATTATTTGATTCCATCAAAACTTTCTTTGTGATATTTTAGGTAATGTTACTTCTATGGAAATGCCACATGGAGAATGAAGTGTTGACGGATGCTAGAGGAAGGGAACATAATGCAGTAGCATTAATTTGGAACTGTTTAGATTGTAAATGGTGGATATTTCGTCCCTTTTTGAAGTGCAGTAGCATGAAACTTGAACTTGAGATTGAGATAATACTGATCTGAACTTGGTTATTTTAAGTTTATTTGTGGTGGTTATTTTTTCACTTTTTGTAGTAGCCAAAATGTTGAACTTGGTTGTTTTGATTGTTTTTGCGAGTTGATTTAAACCATATGGTATTATGTTTCATTATTCATGCAATTGGAGTTGTCTGTTTTTTTTTTTTTTTTTTACAATTTGAGTGAATATTTATAGGCTACACTACAGGCTGCACTACAATGGAAAAAAATTGGGGACGGGGATCCCCACCGGTTCGGGGATGGGAATTTTTTTACCTCGTTTGACGTGGCGGGGATGGGGACTGGGGATTTCCCATTATGGCGGGGACAGGAATGGGGAATAAGTCCCCGGCCCCGCCCTATTGCCAATCGTATTGTGGCCGCAACAGCTTAGGCAGTGCAGAACATTAGCTTACGCGTTTTAGGCCAGTTTGGTCTATTTTGTATCTAGGTCAGTTTGGGGGCTTATAAATAGTCTCATTGGTTTTGGAGGTATTGATTAGTATTGGATTGATATTGCTTTTGTTTTGGTCACTAGAATGTGGAGAATTTGTTTTGGTTGAGTGTCCATTGATTTGGTACTCAGTTTGTCACGATCGAAAGTTCGTCAGTTGACATACGGTCAAAGTTTGTCTCAGTCCTATATTGTAAATACTCTGTGATAATGAATTGGTTCCTCTCGTTTGCCCGTGTACGTAGCTAATTAGCTGTTAGTGAACCATGTTATATTTGGTGTTCTTTGTAGAGTGAGTATTGTGTGTGAACGGTCACACGTGTGACGGAATGCACTTTTACAGAAAATCTTGATACTTTTACAGGAAAAAGTGATACTTTTACAAGAAAATGTGATACTTTTACTACATTGATACTTTTACAGATAAATGTGATACTTTTGCTATAAAAAGTGATATTTTTTTTTGCTCAAAAAAAGTGATACTTTTACAGATAAACGTGATACTTTTACCACAAAAAGTGATACTTTTTCCTGTCACTCCGTGTGACCACCGTGTGACGATCACATACGAGTTTTTGCCTTCTTTGTATTGTCGATCTATCGTTTATGTTTGTTTGAATTTTATCTTTCCTGCTGCATTCTTTCCCAACAACCTCAATCCCTATATCTTCTCATAGTTCCTTAATACAACTATATGTTTTCATTAATTAGATATGGTAAGTTGAATTAGAGATTTTATTAAATTAATTATAATGACAATATTGTAAAAAATATGAAAAAAAATGCTTTATTTTGAAACAAAAGTCAAAACCTAAGAAACAAATAAAAAGAATGGAAATATAATTATTTATACAACGTATAAGATAGCAAATTTAACAAATAACAAATATATACCTAATTAATCGTAATAAGAAGTCAATGTAAGCAAATAATCGTAAATTTTTTTCCGATAAGAGATTGAAATAGTTCTGGACTATTCTCCTATCCACGCATATACTATCTCCGTTATTTTTAGTCATTTTAACTTATTTATTTTGTTTGTAAATAGTTGTCATTCTAATATTTTTATCATTTTTACAATATTAACCCTACAGATATGAAAAATGTTAACAATTTATAAAAATGATTACAAAAATTAAGGGATTTAAGGAAATTAGTTGAGGGTTAGTTTGTTAACTCCTTAAGTCCCTTAATTTTCATACAAAATGTTAGAATGAAAAAAAAAAAAATAGAGGTAGTATATATGTGCGTAGATTACTCTAAAAAATACTCCCTCCGTTTCATATTAATTGACGTTTTAGGATGAAAGAGAAGAATTAAGGATTGAATATTTTGACAGATATACCCTCAGCTAAAGATTTTACCAAATTAAAATATTTCTGATAAATTGAAAAGTAGAGATTTTAGGATTATGTCCAGGAGAAAATTAGTAGATTCGGTGAAAATATGTAAAACGTCAATTAATTGGGAAATGGAAGAACATCTTAAAACGTCAATTAATATGAAACGAATGGAGTATATTTTAGGAAAAATTGTTACTTCGCGTCGAAAAGTAATACTTTTCTGGAAATAGTAATAACTTTTATGTAAAATGTAATATCTTTTTACAAAACTAAATAATTCTTGTGTGCGTCTTTTTTTTCTTTTCCATTTTTTAGTTTTCGTTTCTTTTCAAGTTCTTTATATAAGTTTTTAGTATTAAGTTTTTACTCGTATATTAGTTCACCATTCATGACCCTCATGTTGATATTTTATTCTTTAATTTTAAATATTACATTTTACTATACAAAGTATTGTATTTTCTTAAAGTATAATTTTATCGTGAAAAAAAATTAACCAGTGAGTTGCTATGATGTGAAACACAAAAACTCGTATGCATTGGGCGCATCATGCACTCAGTTTTTTTATCAGTACTAGCAGTATTCTCTGTGCATGCACGGTTTATAAATTTAAATGAATAAAAAATAAAAAAATTAATATAATAAAATATTACAATTAATATATAATAAGAGATGAAAAGTTGTATGTTAATAAAAGAAGAGTCAATGAAAAATACTAAAAGAAATTGAGTAAGTTATATAATATCATATTTGTTTTCCTTATAGTAAGAATATCTCTAGCATCCATGTATATAAGTCATGTTGACAATCTTGTACAAAGGATGAGTGTATATATATTTATATTTATTCAAAGTATCTATTTTTTTTTAAAATATAATTCAAAAGCTTTTAGTGAGTAACAATAGCACTCCATTCTAAGTTTATTAATTTTAATTTGTAGCACAAACACACTAATAAATAATCCACATAAACAATCAACAAGCAATTATTTATCTTTAATTTCATTTATTTATACAATATGTTGTCAAACTATAGATCGATAATAGATGACTAATTTTATTTATTATACAGAAAAATCACATTATAAATGAAAAAAGAAAAAGATATTTTCTATTTCAAAAAAATAATTTTTTTGAAAAAATAAAATAAAATATTTAAATTATAAACTGAAATTATAAAATATTTACTAAATAATTTAATTTTTATATTTGTATATGATTAAAAAAATTAATAGAAAGAGGAAAACAAAATCCAAATTAAGTTATTTCCAAATAAACTGCTTTATACAAAAAGTAATGTTTTCCAAAAATGGCCAAAATAATGCCATTTATTGGATACGATATATTTTCTAAAATAACAATATAGTATTAATTGCACAAAATCGTGGCATTTATTGAATAAGATTTATTTTCTAAAAGATGTATTACTAAAAGTGAATTGTTATGTGGGCGGGAAAATAGATGTTTTTCTTTCGGATATAGTAGACTTAATTGTTGTTATATATAAGAAGATTTTTAACTAGTATCATTTTGTTTATCTGGAAAATATTAGTTTTATTACCGTATGTTAAAGTATTATTTGTTAGATTTTTAATACTTCGGATCTCCGTTTTAAAATAAGTGTCGTTTTAATTTAATCTTCGTTTCAAAATAAGTGTCGTTTTAAAAAAAAAAAATTTGTAAAATTAAGGATCGATAAAAATGACAAATATATCCATATAAAATTCATTTAATTTGGTATGTTATGTAAAATAAGGAAATAATCAACTAAATTAAGTAGGTTATTTAGTGTAAGATTGGAAGAATTATGGTTATTTTTGAAAAACAACATTTATTTTAAAATTTCTTAGCCTCTCTAAAACGACATTTATTTTGAAACAGATGGACTAGTAATCTTAACCAAAATGTACTTCTAGATTAAATAAAAAAGTACTTCATTTGTTTCAAAATAAGTATCGTTTCAGTTTTCTAAAAAAAAAAATAAGGATAGATATAAAAGACAAATATTTACATACAAAATCCATTTTATTGTATGTATTTTGTGGAATAGGTAAATAATCAATAAACTAAGAAAGTTGTTTATGATGAAATTGGAAGAATTGTGACTTTTTATGCTAAAACAATAATTTTTTTGAAAATTTTTATTTTATTTAAAAAGATACTTATTTTTAAAAGGAGAGAGTATTACACAATTCTGACGGATGTCATGCACAGATACACCAGAGATTTTTTTTTTTTTTTTTTTTTTTCTGGCTTACAAAACTTTCAAGTCTATTTGAATAGTATCACTTAGAATATGCAAATTTTACTTATCTTTTAGATTCATTCGACTTGTTACAGTTAAATTTGTACATATATTGCATACAAGTTTCCCTTTTAATAAAACTAGATAGTATCGCGTGGGAAGACGTTTTAGTTGATTGTACGTATCTATAGTAATATAAATTTTACATGCATACTTCATACATCATTGGATTAGTGCATGTGTAGAGATAAAATCAAAGGTTAATATTACTTTGATTCACATCTACACATGGACTAATCCAATGGTTCATAGTGTATACGGGCATTACTCACGGGGGTAGGGTATTAACCGTTATTTTATATTGTTTGTGCATCTTGATCAAAATATCATTTGCGTACTCCACCCAAAAAGCAAATCACTTGCGTACTCACTATTAAGCTTTTGTCTAGTAAATAGAATCATGATATGTTATTTCACATCCAAACCTATATTTTAGTTATCTCATGCATTAATTTGAAAAGATTTGAAGTTTATATCTTTTTATTTTTTGTTTGAAACCGTCATAACTTTTTATTAACTTAGAATGTTAAAGTGCTGAGAAAAAGTTGGTATGTCATTGTTTCCAAGAAATCTAGTCAAAATCTAAAACTTCCCTAGTGTTTGGGTGGAAAAAATGGAGGGAAATCTTTTTTTTTTCCTGGTGATTTTTATTTCCCAAATTGGCAAGCCATATGAGCGATAAAATGATTTATAAAAAAAATATGTAATTTGTTATTATATATATAGATATAAAATATAGAATATAGATAGTAAAAATGTTTGTAGTTTATATAAAGTAATAGATCATAAATAATATGTTTAAATTTAACTTACTTTTTAGTTAAATTTGCCAATAAAATTTATTATAATCTAATAGTTCATTATTAAAATATATAAAGGTAGAATTCATAAACATGAACTCTAACGCTTCTGGTTCTCCATTTTTTTGGTGAAATCTCATATTTCTTTTTAAGTTAATTATGATTTCACCATAGTTAGTCATTTTAAGCTATTTATAACTAAAAGAGAACGAAAACTCATGTATGAGGCAAATTTTATTGTAAGGTATACGAAAAAGAGGTTTATTAACCAAAGCTAACAACTTTATAATTTAGTGTTATTCCTTTTTAGATGAGTCGTTTACTTTACTAACTTGTAAAGTTTATTTTTATAAGCTTAGGTTTAGGAGTTGTTGTAAGATATAACTTAGATACTATATTTTAAGATACTATTGTACAATCTTTTTTATAGAGAATATAGTTTTATCTTAGATACAGCAATACAATTATCATTTCATGTAGTTTTTTCAAATAACAATATTTATTTTAAATTAAAAATTCAAAAATCACCGATTACTCGAAGCAAATAGATTCCATCTGCAGAAGGAACTGATAGGTGGAGTGATTCTGGAGATTTTATTAGAAATCTCCGGATATTTTTTAATTTTAGTTTGGTTCCAAAAAATTTCGAATTTCCAAACCGCTACGCACGGTACTCACCCTAGCTCCTAGTCACTATTCTGAAATTTCTTCTTTTTTTTTTCTTTTCTGTATTGTAGAATCCTTTGGTATCACTATATATAATAGTATAAATTATTAAATCCTCTAAAGAATATAAATTATTAACCCGGAGGATTAGTTGGAGAGGTTACAGTTCTGTTGATAAACTCACATATACATCTCTCTAATTTTTTTTTTTTTTTTTTTTAAATTTGTATAGTTTAGTGGTAATTTATTTAGCCCTTGGTTTTCTTACCCTTATTGTAGTCTGAAAATTTTATTCTAACTTGATAGGAAGATTTTTCTAAAAACAACTTGATAACTCATACTGGAAAAAGAAATTGATGAAGAAAGAGAAGTGCATAAAATTTGCAGAATTGCATTTAACCCATATCAACTGAAGAGAAAATGGAATGAATAAAAATGTGATGCATGTTAGTTTTTTATGCTATTATATAGAAATGTAATCGAATCAATGTATATGCTCGAGTTTGATGACTGAAAAACTGAAAGATTGAGTCTCGATTTGAACTCAATCATCCTCAATTTATTGGTGTCGAGAAGGAAAATTTATAATCTAACATCTATTGTTAATTCAATTAGAAAAGATTAAAATAAAACTACATATACACGTAAATAACTAAATATACATTTACAATGGTCAGAGCATTCTTAGTCCAGAAAGCTCTAAAGGAAAGGAAAGAAAAATAGATTGCTTGGGCTAAAGCTTCTTCCGAGCCTCATCCAGATGCCACAATTCGTGCCTCAAAGCTGATGACAGACCTCCTGCACTCATATCTTCTACTCGTGTTACTTCTCGTGAGCATGGTGAACCATTGCATTCTTCTTCTAATGATTAACCAAAGACTTTGTCGGATGAAAGCAAGAAGAGTAGCGATAGGATTCGGGTTGATTCGACCGAGAGTATATGGAGTTATGGAAGTGTGTTTTAGGGAAAAAAATGATCTAGTATTTAAACTAAAAGCTAGGGTTTGATGTTAGTTTTTTGCACCCTAATTATGTGCAATTATATTTATTTATTTTTTTGATTCGATCAATTATATTTATTTAGAATCTTTTGATATTGTTGGGGTTTGAATGTGTTCTCAAAACCCCTATTTTTTTGCTAACAAATCTATACAGATATTTTTTAAGAAAATGATTTGTTTAACAATATAGATGAATGTAGACACATTGTAGTTACTATATTATGAATTGATTTTTTCATTTTTTAAAATAGAGGGAATATCTCGACAAATTTATTTTGGAATAAAATTAATTATGTTTTAGGTTAAATGTATAAAAAGATTAATTTGTTAAAATTAAGAGATTTCTCCAGATGCATCAAACAGGTTGCCAATTAAATTGGATTGTTCTGTTTTGCACAATTTTTTGTTTCCCAATTACGTATGTAAAATGAGCGAGAAAAAAAATATTTTTTTTTAATTGTGGAAACAATACATTTTGTTATTATATATATATATAGATATAGATATAGATTAATTCATTTTAATTAAAATTGATACTCTTTCGATATCAACAAAGAGTGAAAATCTCAACCATATATTTTATAGGGGGAAATTGATTTTGTTCTCAAACTAATGTATAAAATTGTAACAAATTACCAAATAAAAGAGATTTTGTCGGCTATTTTAAGGGATCATCAAATCAGTATGATTTTATTGTTTTTACAAGTTTTCTTTCCCAAATAAGTAATGATAAATGGGCGGAAAAAACACTTCTTTTTCAAAAGTAGTATAAATCCATTTTGTTTTTATATATATATAGATATCATTAAAAATTTAAATTTCCAAACAAACAAATCCTAAATTTCCGGTTGCCCATGTCTACTCCCGCCCAAGTAAAATAGGGTATTTCGATTAGCATTCACGTGGGTCCCAGGATCCCTCCCAAGATTCTTTGCCGTTATTGACTTTATTCACAAGATACCTACTACCCTTAGGTCCCATTTGGATGGAGGGATTTGATTTGTCAGGGGATTTAAAATGAATAGATTTCAAAATCCTTAGATTTGAAATCCATGGACTTGAAATCCCTCGTTTGGATTTATGGTGGATTTGTGAAAGGATTTTGAAATCCAAAATTTTCAAATCCATTATTTGGCAAAACACTGATACAATATTTGTAAAATTCAATTTTTTTTTTCTTTAAAGTTTAAACTAACAATTTATATTTTTTATTAAATAAAATAATATTTATTTACATCAAAATTAACCGAATAATTTTTTTTCTAATTATATATATACACACATATATACATATTATGTATTTTATATCCCAAAAATTTATTGGGAGCATTTAATTGGAGATAAAAGGAAAAAAAAAGAATTAGAAAAAATATTAAGACCATTTTATTGGAGAACGAGAGGAAGAGATAGCGATAGGGAGAAGAGAAGAAGAGAGAGAGCAGGGGAGGAGAGAGAGAGAGAGATAGAGAGAGAGAGAGGACGAGAGAGAGAGAGCGGGGGGAGAGGAGAGAGAAGTGTGAGTCAGGAGGGATTTGTAAATGACTACCTTTGTCAAAGGATTTGAAATCCACCCAAATATAGTTTATAATGGAGAATTTCAAATCCTGGATTTGTAAATGAGTTGATTTAAAAATCTGGATTTTCAAATCCACTCATTTAGTATTTTATCCAAACACATGGAGTGGATTTGACAATGGATTTATAAATCCATAGCACAAATCCCTCCATCCAAATGGAGCCTTAATTCTTTCCTTCCATTGATTAACGCTTTCCTGAATCAATTCTTATTTGTATATGGATTTTTTTCCGATAATGTATTTCTCTCTCCTTCCCCAATGAATTTATGTACTTTTATTTTTTGTCTATCTCAAAATAACTTGTACATATTAGAAAAGGAAACTTATTTCACAATCTTCACACTTAAAATTTTCACCCTCAATCTCCACCCTTAATCCACATTTGAAAAATCAACTAAAAAACAAAAAATAGATTTTCTTAATATGCGTAAATCCTTAACTTTGCAAGTTCATTCGGGATGGAGGTAGTATGAACCTAAATTAAACTAACCTAAACTGAACTAAACTAAAACTAAACTAAAATGTATAATGAAATGTGTTATTTGTTTTGAAGACAAATATAATATTTTTTTTTTAAAATAAGTGTCACCTTCAAGTATAAATGCTAATTTCTATATAATATAGTATTTGTTTAGAACAAATAATATCTTCCAACATAAACGCTAATTTTTTTATGAACAATTGTTCACAACCCAACCGCTCTGTCCGCAGTCCAAATTGCAAGAATATAAAATTATTAAACTTATATATGAGAGTACTACTCAATAATTAATTAGAGTTTTGTCAATTTCATGAGCACATATTAATTTGTTTGATAGTGATATATCAAAATTTTGAGTTGAGATACTTCACAGTGAGTAGAAAGTGTCCAATATGAATAGGAGAGCAAGTCCATTTCCTCATTTATTATATTCCTTTCGTTTTAAAATAGATGCTTTTTTATTTTTATTTTTAATAATTAAGGATAGATATAAAAGACAAATATTTTCATACAGAATCTATTTAATTGAATATATTTTGCATAATAAGGAAATTATCAATAAATTATGTAGTTTGTCTATAATAAAATAAAAAGGAATGTAAATTTTCATGCTAAAATGATACTCCCTCCGTTTCATAAAGAATGTCATTTTAGCTATTTTTGGAAAAATTAAGGATTGGTATTTAATTGGTATGTTTTGTGAAATAAGGAAATAATCAACTAAATTAAGTAGGTTGTTTAAGATAATATTGGAAGAATTGTAGTTTTTTTGGTAAAGTGGCACTTCTTGTGAAATTTTTTAGAGTGTCTAAAATGACATTTTTTATGAAACGGGGGGAGTACTTATTTTGAAATTTTAAATTTTGTCTAAAAAAATACTTATTTTGAAGGAAGTATTATTGTTTATATTTGTGTTAAAATAAAGTAAATGTTTTTCACGGAAAGTAAGCAGTAGGAGTAATTGTTTTTTGATGAAGGAAAATCATTATATTTGTATATTTTTTTGAATAAATTAATCACCTTGATTTGGGCCATCATCTCTCTTTGAGTAACTCCACTATAAAACATCTCCTAGCGACCGCCTGCATAATCATCATTTTTAGAGAGAGCGGAAAACTGAGAATTTTGGCACAATGTCTCTGCTTTCGGATCTCATCAATCTCAATCTATCAGACACCACTGAGAAGGTCATCGCCGAATATGTCTGGTGAGTTTTTCTTGCACCCGCCGTATCTGCTGTAGCATCATCTTATTCTTGTTATTTCATTTGTCAAACTTTTTTCTTCATTTTTACATCAATCGTATTGATTTATCTATATGATTGGTTATGGGATTTGTTTTCTCTATAATGGTTTGATTTCTTTTGTTTGCCTGTCTCTTGTTAACCTGTTATGGAATCATGATTTTATTTATCTGAATCTCTCTCTCACTCTCGTAATCTGATTTGAATACAACTATGGTTCTATTTAGTGGTAACATCGGGTCGTTATTCTGTAGATTAATATAATGTATTTGTAATATCTCTTTGTAAAATTTCGATAGTGTTTTTGGCCATTAATTATAAGCATGGAATTATGCTGATCACAAGTTTCTTGCATTATCCAATCAATTCCATTGTGCTCAACTCAATTTTGTTAATTAAATAATATAACTGTTATGAAGGATCTCTCTTACCCTTTGTTTCATTTCTTTATGTTCTTTATTCGATGATCGCTTGTACGATTACTAATATAATTTGTGGTATAAAATTTCCAGGATCGGTGGCTCTGGTATGGACCTCAGAAGTAAAGCTAGGGTAATTGTCTTAAATTACCTTTTGTAATTTTGATTTTGAGTTTTACTCTGATTAAATAACTTGATGAGATAAATTGCTTGCCTTCCGCAGACACTTTCTGGACCTGTATCTGATCCTTCAAAGCTTCCCAAGTGGAACTACGACGGGTCTAGCACGGGCCAAGCTCCTGGAGAAGACAGCGAAGTGATCATATAGTGTGTTTTGAAACAAGTTTTCATGTTTTTCCTTTGAATTTTTTATGTTCAAAAGAATGTTAAGTGTACTAATTTATGATGATGTAATGAAACAGCCCCCAAGCAATTTTCAGAGATCCATTCAGGAGGGGAAAGAACATTCTGGTAGCCATTTTTCATTTATTGGCTGTTTTGCATCTAATGTTTTTTATATGTGACAGAATTAAATAAATTTATTTTTCTTTCACTCGACTATCGTTAGGTCATGTGTGATGCATACACTCCAGCTGGTCAACCTATTCCAGGGAACAACAGATACAGTGCTGCCAAGATTTTTAGCCATCCTGATGTTGTTGCTGAAGAACCATGGTAATATAATACTCATACACAAACACAAACATATATATATATATATGTAAGGTTTCGGTGCATAATCTATTCATCTATGTTCCAATCTTGTTTGTTTTAGGTATGGTATTGAGCAAGAATACACTCTGTTGCAAAAGAATGTGAAGTGGCCTCTTGGATGGCCCATGGGGGGTTTTCCTGGACCTCAGGTGATCATTACACAGTAAAATGCAACATTTTTTTGGTTATTTCTTCTCAATTCGTTTTTATCGTAAATTATCTCATACTTGTCTTTGGTACTACTGATGTTTAATCGTTGAAAAACTTCAGATTCTCTTTGGTACAACTGATGATGTTTAATTGTTGAAAAACTATGGAGTCCTTGTTTCTAGTTCATTTTAGTAACAAGTCAATTACTGGTTGCGTGTAGGGCCCATATTATTGCGGTGTCGGAGCAGACAAAGCTTTTGGACGTGATATTGTTGATGCACATTATAAGGCATGCCTTTATGCTGGAATCAACGTTAGCGGTGTCAATGGAGAAGTGATGCCTGGCCAGGTAAACTTTCATCTTTCTAGAATATCATCATGTTTATTTTTCTTTATTTTTTGTCAAACGTGAGAAGATCATGTGCCTGTATTAAATATTTGCAGTGGGAATTTCAAGTTGGACCTGCTGTTGGCATCTCAGCTGGTGACGAGTTGTGGATAGCTCGTTACATATTGGAGGTAATATTTCTAATCTTTTGCTATAAATGTGACCGTCCATTAAAGTTCAATGAAGTATGCTAAAACCATTTTTGCAATTTTGACAGAGGATTACTGAAATGGCTGGAGCTGTGTTATCTTTTGATCCCAAGCCAATCGAGGTGACTGGGTTCGCCTTTTCATATGCATACAGTTGTCCGAACTTTTTACTGTTTCGGACCACCAAACTTCTTTGTTATCTTAGTTATAATTCTTCATTTTTTTGCAACCAGGGCGATTGGAATGGCGCTGGTGCTCACACCAATTACAGGTAGTGTTCATTAATATTTTAAAAAGAAAGAATAACGGTTTAAATTTTGGAATTTTGCTACCTTAATATCATGGCTCTAAATCTATTTCTCTTGTCAAATACTTGTTTCAGCACCAAGTCTATGAGGGCTGATGGAGGCTATGAAATAATCAAGAAGGCCATCGAAAAGCTCGGGACGAAGCACAAGGAACACATTGCTGCCTATGGAGAGGGCAACGAACGCCGTCTCACTGGAAAACATGAAACTGCTAGCATCCATTCCTTCAAATGGGTACAGCTTCACATCTAGTTCTTTTTTCTTTGCCTCACTCTCAAAATTTCTCTACACAGTTTTAATATTCATAACTCATAAGCCCTACGATCTGTTATTAAACACTACTACTTACTTTAGTTCGGAAGCCAAAGATTGAGACTATTATCCCCCAGTTAACTTTTGTTTGGTTAATAACTGATTAAATTTCCTCGGCATGTCTTGGATCAGGGTGTTGCGAACCGTGGTGCATCGGTTCGTGTTGGTCGTGACACAGAGAAACAAGGGAAAGGTTACTTTGAGGACCGAAGGCCTGCTTCGAACATGGACCCTTACATTGTTACCTCGATGATCGCTGAAACTACCATCATCGGGAAGTAGTGAGCAAGTTATAAGCTCGCATATATGTCTTGGAACAACTAGATGATTTCAATTTTATTTTGTGCAGGGTAGATTTGGATAGTTTCTGTTTGCTGTTTTTGTGTCTGGATCGCCTTCGTCTTGTGTAAAGCTGAGGTTGATTTGAGTCTGTCTAGGAAGATTGAGTCAGTTTTTTTTTTTTTTTTTTTCTTTTCTTTCTCGTCTTTAGCCCGAGCAGTTGAATGTTGATTTTTAAGGTGTGTTTTGCTGTTTTGCACTGCATTTCAGCTCCGTGATACTACTAATGCTTTACTGTTCGAAATGAGATTATTGAGAATAAATAGTAGGGAATTTTCAGAAATGGCCTAGTCAAAGTATTGAGAATATATCGAATAAAAAATAGCCTCTTATTTAAACAACTCATGTTTTGACATATTAAACAACCCAGTTGTTTAAACAATTACCTAGTTGTTTACCGAGTTGTTTAAACAACTACCGAGTTGTTTACCGGGTTGTTTAAACAACTAGGTTATTTGATTAAAAAACAACACCAGTATTTTAAACAACCCGGTTGTTTAAACACAAAACAACCATGTTGTTCTAAACAACTCAGTCATTTTTAAGACAAAGGGGTATTTTCATAAATGGCCTAGTCAAAGTATGACTTATCAAAAATGGCCTTACTTATTCTAAATAATCAAAAATAGCCTCTTGTTTAAACAACTCATGTTTTGACATATTAAACAACTGAGTTGTTTAAACAACATCCTAGTTGTTTACGAGTTGTTTATCGAGTTGTTTAAACAACTAGGTTATTTGATTAAAAACAACTCCAGTGTTTTAAACAACTCGGTTGTTTAAACCCAAAACAATCATGTTGTTTTAAACAACTCAGTCATTTTTTATACAAAACTACCATATTGTTTGTACAACTTGAAGAATGGAAAGAAAACTATCATATAAGTATGAAAGAAAACTCACCTGCAAAAATAATCCGAACATGAATGATGATGGAGCTATGAAAGAAAGAAGAAGATAATGGAGAATTGAGAGAATGGGAGAAAAAAATGAGAGAAAGTAGGAAGAGAAGAGAAAAGAGTGAATACATAGGAGGAAGAATGAGAGGGAAATCAATTATCTTTTAAATTTGAATTTCAAAATCTGAAAATATATATATATATATTTTTTAAAATTTAGTCAAACATAAGGAAGACTATTTTTTATTATTAGCCGGGTTATCCGGCCATATTTGATATATACCACTAAGACAAATCTACCATATTACTTGCACAACTTGAATAATGGGAAATATCAAATATGTATATATGATAACAACCTCAAATCTTAAAAAAAAACATAATGTTTATAGATTGAATATCAAAATAAAGTATGCTATGAAAGAAAATAAGAACAAACACACACCTCTAAAAATTAATTATCCTAACATGATGATGGAGTCATGAAATAAAAGAAGAAGAAATGAGGAATTGAGAGAGTTGAGAGAAAAAAAATGGAGAGAAAGTAATAAAAGAAGAGAATAAAAAACATACATATGAGGAAGAAAGAGGGGGAATCAATTTTATTTCAAATTTGAATTTTCAAAATTTGAAAATATTTAATTTTTTTTTTTTTTAAATCAAGTCAAATAGGAGGAAGGTCATTTTTTATTATAAACCGGGTTATCCGGTCATATTTGATATATACCACATAAATAGTGACATCGGAGAAAATTAATGGAAAAACGAACCCTTTAAAGCCCTAATTTCTTTTGTCCGAGATATTGGAGATTTTGATCTCTTAATATTCTCTAGGTCCCAAAGAGAACTTTAAGGATGTGTCAATTTAAACTATATGTTTGTATTAGGCAAGGACGAATATATCGGTATTTACGGAGATATTTGTCTTTTAATTTACGAAGATATCGATGAGATCTCGATTAATATTGGAATATTGGTGAAATTTCTTGAAAAACGCTGGAAAAATGTATTAAAACACTTAATTTATCACGATATTTGTTAGATTGTAAAAAACCTATCTAAATTCTAATTTTTAATTTAAAAAAATAGATCTAAATACACGCATATACAACAATTCGATAAATAAAAAAATATTACATACACTGTCCGCTGATCCGATAGCCATTATGAACTATTTTCATCATATATTACTACCTTCTAGTACCAAAATGAATTTCTATGAGACTCAATTTGAGAGTATTGATTATCGATGTAATTACAATAGTGATACCAGCTCCACGAGGTAGCGTAATTATGGAAATGATCATCAAGAAAAAACAAATATGTTGCAACGTCTCGCCCGACCGTCTGTCCACGGACCGGATAATTCGGATTTACCCCAGAATTATATTGTTGTTCTTCATATATCATGTGAGAGGTTGTGTCATCAGAAGTGCTACGATCAGTCCAGACTGTATCTTGTGATCGTTCTGCAATCTTATGTGGAAATAAATTAGGATACAGATCTTCCTGATCGATGCTCACACTAATCGAGTCAATTTGACGAGAGGAAAGCTACGTCTGCGTTTGAGCTCGTGCCTCGGTTCCGACCTCGTCGGCTCGTGTAATCTTTTCCAATAACACCTATCCCTGGACCTCCAGCCCTACTTCCATGATTTTCATCTTGTGTAGTATGTGTACAACCCCTCAACAGTGAATATTTCCCTTGGACTTGGGTTATAGTTTTGACGGCCCTCACTACGTCCACCACCGCCACTCCCATTGGCATCACTTCCGTCCTCATCTATTGAGCTCCCCGTCTGTGTCTCAGTACTTGATACACCAACTTCCTCACGTATTACCTGATCCACATCAATTTCGAATTGGCTGGCCGCTTCAGCGACCTGAGGATCAGGATTGTCTTCTTCGTCGTCCAGGTGTGCTGGCCGAATCCATTGATAAAGCTGATCACCCTCTTCGTTGTCGGTTTCAGCGATCATGTCCACTAAATCTAAGAATTCTTGCTCAGCAACCCTATTTGCTTCAGCCTCCAAATCTCGTATCCTTAACTTCATATTGTAGTAAAAAATATGAGCTTTTCGAGTTTCAGATAAGCAAGACGATTTCTTTGTTTCGTGTGTATCAAGGCAAATGTGCTCCAATTTCTTTCACATGCGGAAGATGATGCAGTCTGTGCCGGTACTCTAATGGCTAGTTCTCCCACTGCCGGTGCTGAACTACCGTACATAACCCGCCAATCAGCTGTCAAATTGGGATTCAATTTCAATAAATTGAATGGTTGCAATTTGATGTGACTTCTACCAAATTAATATCCAATTCAAAATAAACTTACCTGCCGCCATAGTATTTCTAGCAGCCACGGCGGTCCAGTCACCGAATAATTTTTTGTTATTACGAAAGCAGATGAGCTGCACAAGTCCAACCAAGAATAATTAGGTCACTGATTTGATTTTAATAGAAAGGAAATACTAGCAATTTTCAGATGTGGTAACGTAACCTCATTTCCAAAATCTGCAACACTGGAGGATTTGGGGTGTAGCTTATTGAAAACCTGAAGGACTGCCTGTATAAGCCCTGCATCCTCACCTACTCCGGGCTAGTATTGGGATATCGGGTTAAGGTAGTAGGCTGCGAAAATTACGCAATATTGTTTAGGAAACGTCAATCATTTTCTCAAAATCAAGGTTAAAAGTTAAAACTAAAAAATAAAGTCATTATTACCTGCTGCGTGTAGTGGATGAGATAGTGTACGGTCCCACCTGGACTCAATAATTCTCGTCACCCACTACGTAGATCTAACTGATTGGACCTTTTCTTTCATAACCCGAATCAAGTCATACAAGATCACCATAGTTGGAACAACCTCTGTGTCAACCACTCGGAGCACTTGATATATTGGTCCAAATATAGCCACTGCGTGTTGCACTCCCTCCCAAAATGAGTGGTCAAGCACGTTTCTCTCCACTTCTTTGCCAACATTCGTATGATTGAGTCTATTGGCGGCCCAATCATCACTAGTGAAGATCTGTTTCAGCGGGGATTTTTTCTTATATAAGTTGTCCAAAGCGATGTAGTTAGTCGCAAAACGTGTTGCTCCGGGTCTAACAATATCTCCTTGGCAGACCTCTCTCATCCGCACAAGTAACCAACCATGATTATAGATGAAGTTGGCTATTTGCCTCGCCGCTACAATTATCGCTTTGACGCTATCTCTATTGCTGATCTCTTCGAAGATAAGGTCAATACAATGAGCAGCACATGGGGTCCAGTATAAGTTGTACCGCTGCTGTAGCTTTCTACCGGCTTTCATATAAGTCGATGCGTTATCAGTTACAATTTGAACAACCATGTCCTTCCCGACCTCCTGCATAGCATCCCTGAGCAGCCCATAAATGTACTCATTATCCTTTATCCTATTTGATGCATCCACGGATTTCAAGAACACAGTTGTTCCCTTACAATAAACCATAAAATTAATTATGGACATCTTCGTCGGCCTTGTCCATCCATTCGCCATAATTGTGCACCCGTGGATTCGCCATAATTGTGCACCCGTACGTCTCCCACTTTTTCTTTTGAGTTATGACGTATTCCTGCATTTCTTTATACTCCACGTCTAGATATTTGTGCTTTATCTCATATGGAGTAGGGGTTGCAACAGTCGGCCCTACTTCTTGGGCACACGCTATCATATTCTTGAAGTGATGAAATGAAGCTTTATTCGGAGGTAAATTATCATAAATGAAAAACCTACTGACCATCTTGCCCAACTTTTTCTTTAAGTTGGTGCAAAAAAACATACTCTTTAGCCTCTTTTGCCGTGCGTCGGCGGGTTTGTACAGAGTCGGTGCAGGTTAGGGTTCGAAATTGGTTGATCGTCCACTCTGGGCCCGACGAAATTGGGAAGATTGTGGCCCCTTTCGCCTACTGGGACTTCCTCCTCTACTACTACAAAATTATCGGGTCGGGTCTCTTTCCCACTCGCTCGCCCTCGACGCTTTAACGACATCCCGATAGTCGCTTCGCTCATCCGGATTAAGGTCCGGCGGACATGCGATGTAATCATCTTCGTCTTCATCATCTTTGTCTTCGTCTCCCTGTGACAGTCTCTGTCGTAATTCTGCTCTTATATCAGCTATGTTTTTTACTTTCTTCCTTTTGGCCGTATTTTTGGCATTAATTAGGCGACAAATCTTTTTCTTCACCTCCGGTGGAACTTTCCTACAAGGGGCAACGTTCTTTTCTGGGTCCGTACCACTCAAATGATATTTGAACCTAGTTATACCTCCAGAATTCTGGACTCCACAAAAGTTACAAATGGTAGCAGTTTTATTATTTGGAACGACACTAGCGTACTTCCATGCGTAGTCAAGTCTTGAGGACCTCCGATCACTAGCGTCGCTGCCGCTCGCCATTCCTATTCACACACATTTTCGTCGTTATAGTTAAGCATCCTTACAAAATATATCTTTACCGTTATCTACAAAAATGTAATAGAAACCTCAAGTTTGAAACCTCAATTTTTTAGTTAAACATTAACTACTACTACTACTACTACTACTACTACTACTACTACTACTACTACTACTACTAATAATAATAATAATAATAATAATAATAATAATAATAACAACAATAATAATAATAATAATAATAATAATAATAATAATAATAATAATAATAATAATAATAATAATAATAATAATAATAATAATAATAATAATAATAAATAAGCGCATATATTTATGTGTATATAATTATAATGTTATTTAACATTATTTTCATCGTTATAGTTAAACATCCTTACAAAATATATCTTTACCATTATCTACAAAAATGTAATAGAAACCTCAATTTTGAAACCTCAATTGTTTAGTTAAACATTAACTAATAATAATAATAATAATAATAATAATAATAACAACAACAACAATCCTAATAAATGAGCGCATATATTTATGTGTATATAATTATAATGTTATCTAACATTATTTTCATCTTTATAGTTAAGGAAATAATAATAACAATCCTAATAAATGAGTGCATATATTTATGTGTATATAATTATAATGTTATCTAACATTATTTTCATCATTATAGTTAAGCATCCTTACAAAAGTTTGTATCATATCAAGTCTAAATCTTCTAAATAAAAGAATTAAAAATATAGACGATAATCAATTAAATTTACCGTTGTACTTCGCCGCTTCGGGACTGGGTAGGGACGAAAAAATCGTTAATGCTCCTGCTTCTAGCTCGATTTCACTACTTCGTGGTATTTGCTTAAATTTGCAACTGAAATAAACAACTTCAATATTTGATTTTTACAGAATAATGAAACTCTCCCTACATTTAGACACGAATTCAGACTCTCAAAACTATTGTTTCTGTACATATATCCCTTCAGTCATTCAAATTGAGTCACACTTTAGTCTTTACAGCTGTTTTTGGCGTGCAAATATGCAAAAATCTGCCAAAGTTACCTACAAAATCCAAAAGCGAACCTGCAAAAAAAAAAAAAAAAAAAAAAAAAGAAAAAAAGGACTATAAATTGGCGAGAAATCGCCGATTTCTCGCGAGAAACTGACACCCCAATGCAGCGGACGCGGGCGCGATTCTGCCACCGCGATCCAGCTGAGATCTCGCCGATTTATCGCAAGATCTCGGCGAAAATCATACAAAACGTGATAACAGGCTTTTATCGTCTTGGTTAGCTGTTTTTAGCGAGAAATCGACGAGATTTCGCCGATTCTCGCGATATTTCAATTCTTGGTATTAGGATAGAGTAGGGTAGAAAATCAGACATATGTTTGTATTAAGATATAGTATAGGAGTAGATGTCAAATCAATATAGTGATGGATGTTAATCTATATTATTATATTATGAGAAGAGATGAGTAATGCCTAAATGTTGTTGGTGCTGGTGACTTTATATTATTATATTATAAAAGGTTGTATAAATAATGATTGATTGATTATCACATAAAATGGTCAATTTCAGAAAGCAACTTGTACTATGACTGTTTTTTACTTTTTCAACCTGAATTTTTTTGTTTTACCGTCGATAATTTGTACTAATTGTTTTTTCGTTTTTCAACCCACAACTATATTTTCGGCTGTATAGGCCATGTGATTAGCACATGTTCTTTTTTTTGGTCAATAAGAAGGCGATGCGTGTCGGTCAATTTAAAAAAAAAAAAAAAAAAAAAGGGACATGTGCTAATCACATTGACTATATAGCTGAAATTATTGATGGAGGTTGAAAAAAATGAAAAAACACATAGTACAGGTTGTTGTCGGAAAAACAAAAAAGTTTAAAAAACGGTCATAGTACAGGTCGCTTTCTAAAATTGACCCTATAATAAATGAAAAGGTTACTACATCCCAGCACAAACATCCTCTTATGCACTTGAAGTTAAGTGGCAACCCACATTTTTTATAAACTCTAATCTTTACTAAGAGAGTGTTTGGCTAAACTTATTTCAAACATCTTATAAGTTGTTTCAAGAGCTTATAAGTTAATAAAGTGTTTGGATAAAAGAGCTTATAAGCTTGCAAAATGAATGGAGTGATTTATCTGTGTATTTGGGGACTACAATGAAAGCCACAATTGAACACACATTTTGATTGGTAGGAAGTGTGTATTGTTGACGTGTGTAGAAAATGTGTGTGGTGTGTGTGGAAGGAAGTGTGTGAAGTACGTGTTGTAGAAGTGTGTGAAGTGTGAATAGAATGTGTAATGCATGTGCAGTATGTGAAATTTGAGTATAACTTATAAGATCTTAACAAATATGGACTAGAGAACTTATTGTTTTTGGAGTTTATACACTATGAGAGCTTATTCTTACATCTTACTATATGTATACCCATGCGATGCACGAGATGAGTACTTTTTCAATTATAACAATATATAATAAAATTATCAGCCTATATATTATTTGAGAATATAAAATTGTGAGTTGATATGTTTTGTCCAATTATCTTTCTTCCTCCTTAAATATCACTTTTTATATGCGTTTTTTTTTTTAATTTAATAACTTTCATTATCACAAATTGAAATTACCAGTTATATTTTCATAAATTTTGACTATTCAATTTTTTATATTTTACTTTTAATACCTTTTTATTATCACAATTTGAAACTACCAATTATATTTTCATAAATTTGTTAGTTCAATCATTTGAATGCATGATCTGATGATGCTGAATATTTTAAGTGAAGTTTAAATACAAACTTAAAATTTGATTCATTCTCTCCCTATTAGTTCAGCTTTGCATTGCACATATTGTAATAACTACATATGCATATAAGGACAAAACAATGTCAAATATTTTGAATATTTATCGTTTGAAAGCCACATATATTAAACAACATAATATTAGTGTAAGAAGGGACAAACATATTAGTTACTTAAGTATATGAGTGGTAAACTATTATCATGTCATATTTAAATAAAAATAAATTGACTTATTATTTTGTAAGTAACATAGTTTTTCTTTTCACAAAATAAAAAATAATAATAAGCAAACTAATTAAATCAACAAACCACCCATGGTACTTGGTGCGACGTGTCGTTGGACCGTAATAAATTAGATATTTATAATTCCGATTTTCCAACTCTACAAGTAGAGCGGTAAGTCGGGTCGAACCCACAGAGAGCGGTAGACTAGTGTTATCTTAATAAATCAAGCGGTTATGAAATCTAAATAAAAGCAGAAACAAAATGAAAGCAATAAAGGTGGGGAGGGGGGTTTTTTATCGTGATTATCAACTAGGAACTACCAAACTACTAAACTAACCAAACTAAATAACTGAAGACAATTAAACACTAAAGATTCAATTAACACAAGAACACAAGACAATTAGAATGAGTTTTTGGTTTTTAATAAATTTAAGGAATCTACCATTGATCTACTATCCCTTTGACTTCAATGTATTACCCAACTATTGTTGATGCCCAATCCAATACAATTCAAATCCCTATCCCACGAATTACTAAGTTTGCTCTAGCAATCGTGTTATCTCTTACGTCTAGCTAATCGAAAGTCTGCTCTTCGACTAACCCCATCTGATTAAACCAATCAAATCAATAAAGCACCAAGATAACGGAATAAATTCGACTTGAACCTCGAAAGCTCGGGTTTAGAGGTCGATAACTACAATATCACCAACGACATCACTCGTTGTTCGCTACTAGGGGAATCAGAGAACCTACAATTATGGATAGTGATCTCTAATTCTAGCAACACATCTACACACTCCCTAGAGGGTGATCAATCCAATAAAAAAGATGTAAACATGAATCAATACCAGCAAATAACGTAGAACACTTGAAATTGCATTAGAAAGGTAACATCAACTAGCAATAGTTACATAATCATTGTCACTCAAAGTTCAACATATGATTAAGGGTAGAAATAGGTGTACTACTCACCCATTAATACTAAAACTAACAGGAATTCAAAGTAAAAGCTAAGAAACATGATAAAAACATAAAGATGAAACAAAAAATCTTGATTGGGGAAGAAGATCCTTCAATACTTTGCCCAATCTCCCTTCTTGGTGGTCTTGGTGGCTAGGAATGACTGTTGGAATTGTCCCCCAATAGGTAAAATTCGAAATGGAACTTATATATATAAGGGAAGAGTTGTCACTTGGGTTTAAGACAAAATCGCATTCATAATTTTAAAACATGGTAAATAATCTCGGCCGAGATTCAAGTGTGTCTCGGCCGAGACGAAGTAATGAGGGTTTTATGCTTTGTGACTCGAAGGCTGATCTCACCGAGATGCAACTGTGTCTCGGCTGAGACGTGAAAAGAGGAATTCAGGGTTTTGTTAGGGTTTGGCTCATCTCGGCCGAGATTTGGGTTTCATCTCGGCCGAGATCTTGATCTCTTGAAAACTTGGCTTTGTCCTGGAACGTCATCTCGGCCGAGATGCATTGCCCGTCTCGGCCGAGATCTTCCTTTAGCCTTCTCCTTTGTTGCTTCAATCGATCCATCGACTCTGCGATCTTTTGATGCTCTTTTTTGATCCATTTGTACTTGTTTTGACACAAAAACGAACCAACCATATTATTTTACCCAATGAGAATTAAATGCACAAAATATACATGAAATTGCACACAAACATCACTAAATTGACACTTAAAGCGTCCTAAAGTATGTGCACGAACACGTGTACTAAATCTCCCCAAACTTAGAACATTGTTCTCCTGCACAAATAAAGAAAAAGAAGAAAGGACACGTGTTTAGGGCAGATTTAAGTGGCAATCGATTTTAGATTATTTTCTTAAAAGTAAGGCAAACATGATAGGAATGAGCATATGTGATAGACAAAATTCACTACTTTCGAGACTTGACATTCTCGACTTGAGATCCTCACCCGGTGAGTGTATCTCTCAACTATCGAGTGTATCAAATGGGACGTGTATACGCTCGCATTGAAATACATGAACCACCTACCATAGGCTTGCCAATCATCTAAACTCGAAAACGTACTTGACAAGTGTGGCAAAGAATCAAATAGGTCTTAATATAGGTTGTAATGTTAGCTTGGGGTAAGGTGGGATAATTCTAGGTAAATGTGACTATAAAACGGACTAAACAAGTGGGCCCTACCCATCTACCCCTCAAATAATAGCCACTCTTCCTCACTCTCTCAATTCCCAATCAAGTCGATCCTAAGATTCGACTACCTCAACTCAAACCAACCTACTAATCTCTTGTTTATCAACTCTCAATTAAAGTGTATTTCTCATGACCTTTTCAACTTTTGAGTGATGATCACAAGATGTGTGATTTTTACTAACCTCTCCAATTCTAACACTAAGAAAGTATATACAACCAACTATTTCTTTTGTTTTTCTGATTTTTTGACTTTTTCTCGATTTTTGATTTTTTTTTACAAGTATAATAAATATTTACAACCAATGGAGAGGTTAATAATCTCGATTTTCGCCTATTTTGTGTGTTTCCTTTCACCCTTCAACATTTTCCACTAGCCAACCCACATTTGATCCCAACTTTTCAACCCGACTACCTTCCAACCGCCTCCTTCATACTCATGTAGTCCATTTAGGTTCAAAGGCTAAATAAAAAGGGAATTGACTTGTAAGGTCGGTTATCAAACAAAAAGGCTAAAGCTCAAGGGGCTTACTAGGGGCAATTTTCAACTATTTGGTGAAAAAAAAAATTTTTTTTCTAGTCCTTGAAATAGGTTCAAATCAAGAAGTGCCTAAAATCATTTTCATTGTCACAACAATGCACCGGCTTATTCGATATAGAGAATTAAGATAAGTTCTAGAGACAATTAAATGCATTCAATGAATTCACAGCGAAAGGAATTTTAAATTACTCCTAGAGTGGGAGTGTCATTTTAAGCTCAAAAACTCACTTGGTAAAAATTTTGATCCCAAGTTTTGAATGCAAGTTAATTTTGCTTCAAAAGCCTATCATGCTCTATCAAGTGCCATTTTTAATTTAATTTTATTTTTTTCTACAAAAATTTTCATCATAAACCATTTGCCACAAGTTTCTTTCCTAAACGATCCAATCACTTTTTCTCGAGCGGCCAACTTGTACGCCTACCACCCCCTCCCCAAACTTGGTTGGAACCAAGTTTGTGGAAAAGAGGAGTACGAGTTGGTGCTCGCCGAATTTAACCAATTATTAACCATTTAGCCAAAACCACTAACTAAATAGCAAAAATCATACTCCTAGAATGTGCAAGGTATCAAAATTAAACTATCAACAAAGCAAACAACCAAAATGATCAATACGAAAGCAATTGGCTCACAAGCCAAATAATGTCATCAAAAGTCAAGGCAAGGTCATCCATCAACAATCAAACTAAAAGTTAAAGCATAATCGGCACACAGGCCGTCAAATCAATCCAACAAGCATAAGCAAAATATCAACTGGCGAACAGATCAAAACCAACAATTCCAACAGTGCGAAGTAACAGAAATGAGGGCACACATGCCAATAGAAATATCATAAGCAGTCAAGGAAAATAAGGAAAGATAAGAGAGGGTTCGGGAATTTTGAGCGGCCGAGAATGTCTTACCCACTTTTTCTCTCCCCAAACTTAGTTTTCAACTAAGTTTGTGAAGAAGGAGTAAGTCTTTCTCGGTACTCCACTCACATAGACCGGGAAGGCCGGGAGCTCGAGCCGGTGAAACACCCTTTGATGGTGTTGAGAAGTTCAAGGAGCTTGTTCTGGTTCTCTTTAATTGTCTCTTTAATTTCTCTCAGTTCAGCTCCAAAGGTCGTCCTCATCTCCACCAGTTCGACTCTGATTCTTTTAATTTCATCTCCCATTGCAGCCGCCAGTCCTTCTTGCCTTTCCTGGAACTCTGATTGAGATAGCACAACTGATGCTGGTCTCTTCTTTAACGGTCTATCTGGTTGGCTGTTACCTTCCCCCTCGCCTCCCACGTTCCGGCCCCTTGCCACCGGACGTGACTTCTTCACTCTCTTGAACTTGGTCAACTCCTCCACTTGTTGATTTCTTGGATGCATTGATGTGTGCCTCTGAACTCAACTCCAAGTTCAATGTGCTCTTCAAATCAGTAATGCAAGTCAGATCGGGGTTAGGTAGGCGGAGGTAGAGTCCCTCGTTCTGAAGAACATAAGGGACAAATGGTCCCGAGGTTCCCTCGTAATACCCTAGCATTGCTATTCGCATATTCTCCATCTCCTCCCAGTCTAAGTAGTAATCATCACTGATAGGTGTGTATTTTGGGAGGGGCACGTTGTAGTGCTCAAGAATGGGGGTAATCAAGGCCCCGCAGTAGACCGGGTCTGGGACCTTCGTTTCCTTCTTCCTATCTGTCCTCAACTCCTTCACTATCTTCTCAAAGCTCATTATCAAATCTTCTTGGAAATTCCTCAGTTTTCTATTCACGATCGCCCATAAAATCTTCATCTCGTACATTGAGGGGGAACTGATCTCTTTCCTGCCATAAATTGTCGAGCTAAGCAGCTTCTGCAAGTATTTGACGACTGGGCTTCGTATCGAAGTCAACCTAGAGCCCCTCGGGTCATAAACCTGTGGTGCAACTATTCCATGAGCGGCAGTGATTAGCCCCTAGAATTGTTGCACATTGAACTCAAGTAAAGTACCAGTATTGTCGACGGTTGGCCTTTTGAAGCCATATATATCCCTCAAGTTGTCGTGGCTCAAGGTCTTCATCTCATTCAAAAGATGAAATTTGATGTTGTAGACCTTTGTCTTGCATGAAATTGACTCCTCTTGGACTTCGAGGGTGCTAAAGAATTCTAGCACAAACTTGAGGAAGGTGGGTCGGGGTGTTAGGCATCGGGCGAGCCCCACTTCTTCTAAAAGGTCATTCACGTTCTCCCTTATGCCCATGACGTCCAAAATCTTTGGATCGCCAAAACGGGTTGCCGACACCCCTTTTTTTATCAACTTGTCGAACTTCTTCTTTTGCTCGTCTGTGCTTAGAATGATATTGGAGTCGGAGGGTTTCATGGGCCTATCTGTGGTTGCTGGAATTTCTGGTGTGGGATCCTCCGGTGTGTGCTCAACTGCTTTGCTCTTGCCTTTTGCCTGACTTTTTCTGACTTTTTTAGTTACACCCCTGCTTGAGGTGCCCTCTTGACTCGTATTCTTCTTTGTATTTTTAGTTTGTGCCATTTCTTGCCTGAAAACACCCAAAACACATATTAAATGCAGTTTGATAAGACAATTCAACTTAATTCCACAATCAAACTACTTATTGATCCTCAATTCACATTCAATCAAAATCCGAATAGAAACAAGTTCAAGTCATATGTAACACAATTACTAACAAAATAATGAACTTGTAACTTGGGCAAATTGATCAAATAGTGATATATTCAACCAATCAAGCATCTACCTAAATTGTTCCTACTAATGAAATTATTAATCACATCAACAAAAATATGCCTTAATGAAGCACAAAAATTGTCACGATACAATTTCAATAAGCATAAATAATCGCTCAACAATTCAAAAACAGCTTGAGAGGTTCCCTAGTCTGAATTTATGCTCAATTCACAATTCAGTCACTCCATTCACCCTCCTCACCTTCAAACATATCACAAACAACATATTTAACATCAACATTGCATCTTCGCATTACCAACAGTCGAATTTGATCAAGCAATTAATGTAGAATCTCAAAGGTCAATCAATTCGAGAAACGCATAAATCAATTTCAACAGTCAATCAATTTCAACATACGAATATACAACATTGAAGCGCAAATCATCTTCCTAAATTCATAATAAAGCTTAAACAATCATTAGAAAGTGAGAGAATTACTTACCAACCGAGTTTAGTCGAAGAAATTTCAAAAAGTGCTCTTCCGCGCCCTTTTCAATCCGACCTCAAATTTACCCAAAATCCGAAAATAATCAGATGGATATGTGTGTAGTGATGTGGGTGAGGTGTGGTGTGAATTTGAGAGGAAGAAATTGAGTGAAAGTGGTGATTTGAGTGTGTGGAAATGTGAAAATTGCGCGTTTTTGCGAAGGAGGGAGAGGATTTTGTGACCTAATTGCTCGCGCAAGGTATATTTATACCTGGACTTCGTCTCGGCCGAGATGCGTTTCCTAGCGCTGCATCTCGGTCGAGATCCTTTCTTCAGTCTTAGGCTCCTTTTTCTCAGCAACGGATCTCGGCCGAGATGCTTTGTGTGTCTCGGCCGAGATAGCCTCACAGGGAATTCTGCCCCAATTCTGGATAAGTTGATCTCGGCCGAGATGTCAAGACATCTCGGCCAAGATAGGCTTCCAGGAAATTTGGCCATTTTGCTCTCTGTTGAATCTCGGCCGAGATGTTTTCTCTGTCTCGGCCGAGACAACTTCACAGGGAATTGCCCATTTTGCTTTCATGACATCTCGGCCAAGATGCATGATTTTCTCGGCCGAGATTCTTTCCCTTACACTTTTCCTCCAATTTGATCCTCTTCACCCCCATTTCATGCTATCTCTTGATTATTTTGGTCTACACCTGCACATACCTCAACAAAAAAACATTAAATATACCACAAGACATTTATTAAGCTACCAAACTACGAATTTTAAAGTGCAAAAATTCAAAGTTACCGTTGGGTTGCCTCCCGACAAGCGCCTTTGTTTAACGTCGTTGGCTCGACGGATGTTCGGTCAGTGGATTTGTGGATCCTCCACTCGTTCTTCTTCGTTGTACTCTTCTTGGAAACTGACACGTCGGTTTCTAACCTAGTGTTCCGCAAGTGTACGGATGTAGGTGTAGTACTATTGTCAAGGTCGATCCCACAAGGAATAGTTTTAGGTAGTTTGATACCTCAATAATCTAGGAATGTCCTAACTAGATACTAAGTTTTAAAGGTTGATTTTACTAATTAAACTACTCAATTAAATATAACTTCAAACTTAAGAAACACGAAAACTAACAATCAAGAGAAAAGGTATCCTAGGGCTTCGATTTCAGGATATTATTTCAATGTGGAATATGATTAACCTATTAATTTACCAATTCTAGTGTTTATTAGGCGGCACGACAATAATCTAATCCTTCTCTCGAAGCGATTAAACCGTTGATTAATTAAGCTAATTACCCTCTCGAGTCAATTAAACCTAATAACTCCCAAACGAATTTAAGCCACGGCCTACACAGTCATAGACAACTGCGCTCTATGTTCTAAGTCTGATAACGATTCCCTCCTCTCGAAGCGGAATTGTTAAACTAAATTACTAAATCTAGGTGATCAAGCTAAATTCAGTTTTAAGCACAAACATAGAGATAAACACGTAAAGAACGGAATTAAATAGATTAAATCATAATCAAACCATTGTCATAAAAATCCCTACTTTCTAACCCTAGGACACGAATAGCTTAGCTACTCATGCCTAGTAATAATCCAATACAAAATTCTATGAAAAACATTGTAAGCATTAAAACTAGAAAAGAATAAATAAACCCGGATGACTCCGTCTCGATGATCTTCGTCTTCCTTGTCTTCCAAGATGATGTACTTTCTGTTCTTGATGATTGATCCCGTGATTGATTTCTTTTCCTAGAGCTTGGGGCCCTTTTTATAGAGTTGGGGACGAATCTTGGGGAAGATAGGCTCAAAATCCTATTAAAATATGAAATCCTCGCATAAAAACCCTTCTGACACGGCCGTGTTGCTTAAGTGACACGGCCGTGTTGCTTTGCACAAAATTCACTTTCTGCTCAACATTTGACACGGCCGTGTTGCAGTTGTGACACGGCCGTGTTCCATTCCAGAACTGACAGCATGTTGCAGGCCACTTTTGACACGGTCGTGTTACAAGTCTGACGCGGCCGTGTCGGTTCTTGCCTGGTTTTGCTCCTGGACCGGTTCAGGCCGGTTCGGACCGGTTTGGACCGGTTCTTCGACGGTTCTCACTCTTTTGGGCCGGTTTTCACTCTTTTCCAACTTGTTTCCTCGTCCGGTAGCCTGAAAATGCTCAAAATACCTTAAAACAAGTCGAAACACGTCAAATGACCCAAATATTATTAATATAAATAAATGCCGGTCAAATATGCACGTAAATGATATAAAATATGATCCTAAATCGACCTAAATACATGCATAAATAACGTGTTATCAGAAACTTTCAAAATAGGGCTTGAGAATGTGCCCATTCACCTTGAAGCTTTTGTCAGTTTTGTTGCTCTCAATTTCAACAGTGCCATGTGGAGACACTTCTTTTACAATGTAGGGTCCAAGCCACCTAGACCGAAGTTTTCCCGGAAATAGCTTCAGTCTTGAATGATATAGCAATACTTTGTCTCCCACATTGAATGTCTTCCAAGTAATCCTTGAATCATGGAACGCCTTTGTTTTCTCTTTGTAAATTATGGCACTTTCGAAAGCCTCGTTTCGTATCTCCTCAAGCTCTTGGATTTGGAGCTTAGAGTTCTGGCTTCATACAGATTCATGTTACAATGCCGAATGGCCCAATAAGCTTTGTGCTCATTTTCCACTAGTAAATGACAAGGTTTCCCATAAACGAGACGGTACGGGGACATTTTGATCGGTGTTTTATAGGCTGTTCTATAGGCCCATAGTGTGTCTTCTAGCCGGATACTCTAGTCCTTCCGGTTCGGTTGTGCCGTCTTCTTTAGAATCTGCTTGATCTCCCTATTTGAAGTCTCGGCCATTCCATTCATTTGAGAGTGGTACGGGGTAGATACCTTGTGTAGAACTCCGTACTTCTTCAAGAGGGCCTCAATTCTCCGGTTGCAAAAGTGAGTCTCCCTGTCGCTTATTATGGCTCTTGGAATTCCAAACCGGGCGAATATGTTGGACTTGAAAAACCCGGCTACGACATTCGAATCATTCAACCTTGTTACTTTGGCCTCCACCCATTTAGAGACGTAATCTATGGCTAGCAAAATGTATAAGTTGCAAAAGGAGGACGGGAACGGGCCCATAAAGTCCATGCCCCAAATATCGAAGATTTCACACACGACTATTGAATTTTGAGGCATTTCATTCCTAGGACACATTCCCTGTTCTTTGACATCATTCCCTGTTCTTTGACATCTTTCACAAGTCTTGCAAAAAGCAAGGGCGTCTCTAAATATGGTGGGCCAAAACAATTGACTCTCAAGAACTTTGTGTGTCGTCCTCTTCGGCCCGAGTGCCCACCACAACCATACAAATGACAGAAGTTAAGTACTGATTGAACCTCATCTTCAGGGATGCACCTCCTAATTACCTGATCCGACCCATACTTCCAAAAATAGGGGTAATCCAAAACAAAATACTTCGACTCGCTCCTTAGTCTTTTTTAGTCTTGCTCATCCCATTAGGAAGTCTCTTGGAAACCAAATAGTTTACAATGTTAGCATACCAAGGAACCTTCGAGTTGGATACTGTGAATAGCTGCTCGTCTGGAAAACTCTCTCGAAGAGGCAAATCTATCCCCTCTTGGCTTACTCTGCTCAAGTGATCGGCTACAGAATTTTTAGCACCCTTATTATTCCTAATTTCCAAGTCGAACTCCTGTAGTAGCAAGATCCAACGTATCATTCTGGGCTTTGCTTCCTTCTTCGCCATGAGGAACCTGAGGGCATCATGATCAGTAAACACGATGATTTTGGTTCCAACTAGATAGGACCTGAATTTGTCGAGCGCAAAAACAACAGCGAGGAGTTCCTTTTCAGTAGTGGTATAGTTGGCCTGGGCGGGGTTCAGTGTTCGTGAAGCGTAGTAAATCACATGTACCACTTTTCCTCTTCTCTGCCCTAGGACTACACCCATTGTTTATTCGCTAGCATCACACATTAGCTCGAAGGGAAGCTCCTAATCAGGTGGTTGGATAATGGGAGGAGTGACGAGCCTTTCCTTAAGCACATCGAACGCAATCTTGCATTCTTCATTCATGTCAAAATCAATGTCTTTTTGCGATAGACGACACAAAGGAGAGGCAATCTTGGAAAAATCCTTTATGAACCTGCGGTAAAAACCTGCATGACCAAGAAAGGAACATACTTCCCTCATATTTGTGGGGTAAGGCAAAGAGGCAATTATTTCAACTTTAGCTTTATCTACTTCAATTCCTTTTTCAGAAATTAAATGTCCTAGCACAATTCCTTGCTCTACCATGAAATGACATTTTTCCCAATTTAACAAAAGATTTTTATCAATGCATCTTTTTAGGATTTTCACAAGATTCTCAAGGCAATTTTTGAATGATTTTCCATAAACACTAAAGTCACCCATGAAAACTTCAATGAAATGCCCAATAAACTCGGAGAAGACACCTTTGGAAGGTGTCAGGTGCATTGCAAAGCCCAAATGGCATACGCCTCGAAGCGAACGTACTAAAGGGGCATGTAAAGGTTGTCTTCACCTGATCTTTTAGAGCAATCGGGACTTGGAAGTAGCCGGAAAAACCATCTAAGAAGTAGTAAAAAGGGTGGCCAGCCAATCCTTCTAGCATTTGGTCGATGAAGGGTAGTGGAAAATGGTCTTTTCTTGTCACAACATTCAATTTCCTGTAGTCGATACAGACTCGCCAGTCAGTATGTAATCGCGTAGGCACCATCTCCCGATCTTTTCCCTCTATGACTGTTATGCCAGATTTCTTGGGGACCACCTGAGTCGGACATACAAATTGGCTATCGGATATGGGATAGATGATTCCCACATCCAACAATTTGATAACTTCCTTCTTGACCACTTCCATCATGGGAGGATTGAGCCTTCGCTGTGGTTCTCTGCTCGGTTTTGCATAATCTTCGAGAAGTATGCGGTGCATGCATAAGGATGGACTGATTCCCTTGATGCCGGCAATAATCTATCTTATTGCCTCCTTGTTCTGCTTGAGAACCTTAATCAGTGCTTGCTCTTGACTGTGAGTTAACTTTGAAGAAATGATCACGGGTAATGTCTCGTCATCCCCAAGGTACACATACTTGAGGTGAGAAGGAAGAGCCTTAAGCTCGAGAACGGGTGCCTTGATTGTAGAGGGGAGAGCTTTCTCTTGTGACTCCGGGAGGGGAATGAACTTTTGAACAAATTTCGACCAGAATGACTTGGAAGATGGAGGTTGTGCCACTGTTTCCACCGACTATGTCTTAGAGTCCCATGGTTCTATCTCCTCTACCTGATTGGCCAATTCAATGAATTCCTGATCTTTGCAACAATGCCAAACAATTCTTCCACAAGGGGATCAATAATATCAACAGAGAATACTCTATTAACGTCTTCAGGATATCACATAGATTCAAATATATTAAACCTTACCACTTGACCATCGAACTCCATGGTGAGGGTTCCTTCACGTAAATCGATTTTGATCTAGGAAGTGTTTAAGAAGGGTCTCCCCAGCAAAATCGGAGTGGAGTTCGATGCATCTCCGTGCATGTCTAATACATAAAAATCTGCTGAATATACGAGGTTGTCCACCTCAACTAGTACGTCCTCGATCACCCCGTCCGGAAACGAGGTGCTTCGGTCGGCTAGTTGGATGACAACTCTTGTATCTAGCTTGGAGTTGTTCTAATTTGTATGTTTCTATATCTATACTCTTTCATTTCTTCAAATTCTCCTGTTGAGGATAGTTCCATTTTCTTCAGTTTATTTCTCAGTCGAAGATCTAGCTAGAAGTTGTTCTAATTTGTATGTATTTGTATCTATACTCGGTCATTTCTTCAAGTTCTCCTATTGAAAATGATGGAGGGAAAAAAAAGAAAAAAGTAAAAAAGAAAAGAGTTTATTACCAAAAGCAATCTGAGGTATACCCGTTTTTACCACTTGCTCAAAATTGCGCGTGTGTGGCACGCTCTTAATTTTGGCCGAAATTTATAAAATAGGTTGTAATCGGTGAACCACGAGTAATTTAGGTTGCAATCTGTGACGAATTTTAAAATAGGTTGCAAGTGGTAAAAACGGATATACCTCGGGTTGCTTTTGGTAATAAACCCTTTTAAAAATAATTCCAATATTTTAAAAAAATAATTGTAGCATTTTTAGATATTTTAAATATTTTTTAGAATTTTAGAAATAATTTTTGATTTTTTAGAAATAAAGATGGGTTGAAATCTCCCTTTTATTTTATGTTTAATAATTAGTTATTTACAAATATACCCCCTTTATCCTAATTGACATGTACTAAGGTAAACATAGAAAATAGATAAAAGATATTTTTATCCACATTTTATTTGAAAAAGTAACCGTAAAATTAATTCTTCAATTTATTTATATTCCACAAAATTATTCAAAGACAAGGGATAAATATATTATCCTTAGGCAAAAACTCGTATGTGACCGTTACACGGTGTGACGGGAAAAAATATTACTTTTTGTGGTAAAATTATCATGTTTATCTGTAAAAGTATTACATTTTTTGAACAAAAAAAGTATCACTTTTTGTAGTAAAAGTATCACATTTATCTGTAAAAGTATCAATGTAGTAAAAATATCATTTTTTCCTGTAAAAATATCAATGTTTTCGATAAAAGTATATTTCTTCATACGTGTAATCGTTCACACACAAGACTCACTCTTATCCTTATGCTCCCGAAGTAAACGAGGCCTAATTTTGGCATTTGCAAACATCTCTAAAAGTGAGACCGACACACGTAGGCGTGTATGGGTTCGTTTCTTTTAGGTGGGACGCGTGGCGGCCATTGGATCTTGATATATACTTTTTTTTAATTGAATTGTTAAATTTAGCATTGCATCATAACTGGAACGACGACGTCCAGGTGGTCCTTTGGGGTTTAGGGTTTAGAATTTTGACTTCAATGTTTCACTCAAACTATGATATTAAGTTCCGGATTGCAACAGTGATTAATTAATCTGCAAACAAATGTATTTTCGACGAGCAGTTCGCCAATTTTGCAAAGAACTTCGCAATTCTTCAGTATCACGGACCAAAACCTACAATTCTCTGCCAAATGCTGGTAGTTTCTGAGCTTGTATAGTATTCTTGTCAATATCGTTGATCAACTAACGGAGGAAGCTTAAATTAGCTAGGATCTCCAAATTAAGATTTTCGGCATTTCCATTTGGATTGTAATTACGGAACATTACATGAGGCCTTATCTCTTTTCACTTCCAGATTTCGATAAGATCATCTTTTTATAGATATCTTCGTTTCATCATTTTGTTAGTGATTTTGTTTGGATTCTTTAAGACTGATATAATTATATTTCTAGGAAAGCTGATAGTTTCAAGTGAACACGATTTTGGAGGTCATACATGGACTAAGCAGCGCTTAGAAGTACTGAAATGGATTTTCCTGTCTGGACAAGCTGGTATATACTTCTCGCTGTAGTTGATCCATTAATTTTCTGTCATACTTCACTGGTTATCTGTCACTTATCAGTATGTAGCACCCGAAGTGGATCAGTTGTTGGGAAGTTTGGGAGGCTGTTATATGTTGATTAGATGCAGAACCTTTTTCCTACGAGGTTTAGAAAACTTAAGGAAATTCCCTGCCTTGTTTTCAATTGAGTATGAGATTACTTGTGTTTGGAATATTCACTTGGAATGCCTACATATGCCTTATCCAGATGCTGAGTCATCTATCTCTTGCGAATCTTGAATATCTAGCACTGCCATGTACTTAAGAATTGGAGTGACGTATGAAATTACATTTTGTAGTTGCAGGAAAGCTAAACATTTCAGCCTCTCAGTACTATCAGGAACTTTTTTTGTTATTTGATTGTCCAAATTGAATTGGTGTATTCTTTTTGTTGGCCATGCTTGTCTCATGCTTGATTTTTTCTCATGTTGCATCTTGGCAGGATTATTTAGATCTCCATTTACTTTTAAAAGTCCTTGCAAGCATGTCTTTCCTTTATTGTTCTAAGATGATAATATGATTACATGTTAGAATGGTTTAAGGTGACATGAACATTGTTTTGTGATTTATAAATGTGAACTAGACATTAACTTTATATGTACACACACACACACACATATATATATATAGAGAGAGATTATTAAATTCTAGAACTGTGCTTGACAAAATCTGCATCTTCATCTTCAGCCAGGTCTTTAAGTGACAGCTTAAAATGTTGCTTTAGTAATTTTCTCTGTGCACTAGGTTTATGAGGCTTGGTTTTTCTAATATATTCTGCTGCAGCAATTATTCTAGGGACATTTTCTTCGGCTTCTGCGGCAGATGATTCAAGCGAATCAAGTTCCAAAAATGTTACAAGTACAGGGGATTATAGTGGCTTGAGTAAAATTGAAGAGGAATCAATGATATCAAATGAGCATACATCTAAATGGAGGGTTTTTACTGATAATGGACGGGATTACTTTTTGAAGGCAAGTATTTCATATTCTCTTTTAAAAAGTAGTTCTTGTTCCTTCTCATGTGGTCCATTTTCTACAAATTATTTTCCAGAATTTTCTTTGATTGTGTTTTTATGTCATCTAGGGAAATATTGAGCAAGCTGCGAAATTTTTTGTATCTGCACTAGAAGAAGCTAAAAAGGGTTTCGGTGAAAGGGATCCTCATGTTGCCTCTGCATGCAACAACCTGGTGGGTCTACTTTCCAAGGCACTCAAGATTGCAATTATGATCGTTGATATAGCTGTCTTTACTCACGTTGGCTTGAATTCAAGAGATGAGCATTGAACTTTGGCATATAGATCTTACTTTAAGCTAGGTCTCGTAACTGAACTTTGTCTAGTTAATAAGACTTATTCTCACCCAGAAACTGTTATTTTTACTGCATAGCTGAAGCTTGCATTTTCTTAAGCAAGCTTTGTGTAATATCATATTTTATTGGAGGCAGAAGGTTTTCCTCTTCTTTTTATTTTTTATTTTTCCTTTCAGTTCTTCTCACATATTTCGTGGAAAGGCTCACACTGCAAACTCTGTCTTTTTGGAACACTAACTTTATATTTTGTTTATTTATTTCCCTCCTTAACTCTTACGCTGCTATTTAGTACCCAGAAATTGCTAAAACCTATGAATTTTATGCAGGCTGAGCTCTATAAAGTAAAAAAAGACTTTGACAAAGCGGAACCCTTGTATTTGGAGGCCATTAATATCCTAGAGGAGTATTTTGGAATAAATGACATAAGGTAAATATTGCTATTTGGGAGATTTTATTTTCATTGCTCATATTCTTCCCGAGGCAGGTTAAGGTAATTTTTCGAAACATTGCAGAAAAATAGTTTTCCGAACATTACAAAAATTGTCAGCCCTTCAATAAAAAAGGAGAGGTGTTGACTCCCCTATAACTACCTTCAGATGGAGTGTGCAGTGAACCTTTTCTGCTGGTGCCTTCCCTTTTCTACTTTTGTTATTCATCCTTTGCAGTTTCAACATTGCAAAAATGCTGGCATATGACTAAATGGATCTTGGGATAGTATGTATATACTGATTTTCCATCACTTGCAAGTAGTACTTTTTTAACATCAGCTGCATTACTAACCTGTCTGATATTCATGGCTGCTATTTTCCTTTCAAGGCGATAAGCTCCCTATTCTGAATGTTTTTTTTTCTAATACTAACTCTCCCCTACAGTAATAATGTGATTTCAGTGACTACTACTATTTGATGCAATAGAGTTAAGATTCACAACACTTTGTCTTTTACTGTTATCTACTGCTCTGAGCTGGGTCAAACAGGACCCATAATACTGGCATGGGGGGAGGAGATGCAAGCTGCAGTTTTCTTTAAAACACACACATTCTGCATTGGCCTTTTAGTTCTTTGAATTGCTCCCCCACTCTCTCTCCCCACATAAAGTTGCTGTTAGGAGTTAAGACACATTACAAGTTATCTGATTTTCCTTAAAGGCACAACCAATGATGTATGACATACTTTTGGTATGAGTTGTGTGCATAACCAGCATCGTCGAAATGCATCTTTTGGTACATGTTTATGTGGGTCCCTCTTCTAATTATGTTACGCCTATTTGAATTGTGTGTGGATATAGTTAGTAATTTACAGAGGCTTAATTGGGGTTTCTCTGGTTATCTCATATCGTTTTTGGCATCTCTTATGTAGCTTGAACATCACTCTGACTTATAAGTTTGTAATTTCTTTTTCTGTGATAGAGTTGGAGCTGCCCTTCATAATCTTGGTCAATTCTATCATGGACATAGAAATTTAGAAAAAGCTCGTGTGTGCTATGAGGTAAATAATCACATGAAAGTTACACATTTTCTGCTGCTGTATCTTGGCCCAGTTGCAGTTATTTTCATAATTGATATTATTATCGAGTTTCTAGATTCAAATTCTCTCCTTTACCACAATGTGGAAGATTCATAAGAACCTTGGACAGTCATACACCATATTATCTGGCTGATTTGTGTTCACTCGAAATATTTGGAGTATTTATTAGTAAAAATAAGAGCCATCGCCTTTGAGGCTTTAGCTTATCTCAAGCTATATCCATCATATGGATTATTAGAAGTTCATTGAATTCCTCCAATAGGTCCAGTTCAATTATTGCATTAATTTAGTTAATCCAACACTTGAATTTGTGAAGCCCAATCAAGTAACTACTTTTGATTCTTTTATTTTACTCCAACTTTGAGTTGATTTCCCATCAGAAAAACTAAGCTTGTCTTAGTTTATTGTTAATTAGATTCATCAATAAGCTAATTGTGGCTAATAACACTTCATCTAATTGAACAGTTGATATTAAATTGACAAACCACTTAATTCACAAACCAAACACGCTCACCAGCCGGTCATAATCATATATAGCAGCACGATGTGGATGATAGAAATAAGTGACGCATTTCAAGTTTCCAATTTCATGCACCATGCAACTAAGGTCCTTCCATCAATCAATCTCCTTGGACTTAGAAGCAATGGTTATTTCTTGTACTTGGAACTGTGCATAGTTTGGGCGAACTTTGGCGAAGGAGAGATCAAGAAAAAATAAATAATACAAGAAGTTTAGCCAAAGGAAGACTCGCTGCTGCTAATTAGTCATGATATTTAGAATTCCATTTGTTTTTATCGAGAGATAACTATCTGCACCTAAGTGGGCGTTTCATAGAGAAAATGCTATATTTCTTTCCTCAAGGGATTGCTAAGTTTTAAGATGAGATGATCATTCAAAGACCATGAAATGTATAACTGCTAATTATAATAAGGCCACTATGCTTAGTCTCTCTTTATATTTGCATTGTATAGAACACTGCCTCTTCTGTTTTCTAATACTGACAGATCTATATTTTCTTTTTTATCAATCTTCTGACAGCGTGCTTTGAAGGTTTGTATCAATCGTAGTGTTGTAATTTCATTTCTTCAGTTATGATTTGAAAAAGGACTTTTGGTACAACCATATTGTGATTGGTTAGATAAAGCGGCGTGTATTGGGAGAGGCTCACACTGAATATGCTGATACTATGTATCATCTCGGGACTGTAAGTTCAGAAAACTGTCATCTTTTTGTTAATCACACAAAAAGTTTAGGAAGAAGCATTTTAGAAATTCCTAGAAGAATATATGAGCAATTAATTCACAGGCCATGAAGATGGCCCTACTTTGATTAGTATTTAATTAAACTTTTATCAATAAATTGTAACGTTACAGGTTTTGTATCTCGAAGGGAATGAGAAGGCTGCTGAAGACCTAATTGTGGATTCTTTAGAAATACTGGAAGTCAGTCATATTTCCTTCAAAGTTAATTTACAATAATTATCCACTAAAAAATATATCTTTATTTCTTTTATTGCATTGCATTAAACATGCAGGCAGCTGGGCAAGGAGACTCTATGTCATGCTTGAGAAGAATGCAGTATCTGGCTCAGGTTAGTTTCATATTTTAATGCACCATTATGTTTGCAACAGTTTATGAAAGAAAAATCCATGACTTATGCACATATAAACCCCACCCTTGCCAAACCTGCCTACATCTTAAATGCCCATGGCAGAATCAGTTTTAGAGAATGAAGGAAAAGAAGAATAAGCAAACCTAATAAAAATATATGTGGGTGACCAAAAAATTATTCAGTTGGGCAGCTGCATACTTTTTCCTTTATGTTGTACAGATGCATGGCAGACTCAATGTATATATTCATAAATGATTTCTCATGGATTAACTGTCACAAAGGCTATTAGATTCCAAAATAATGAAATCAGAAGTCTGAGCCCATGTGCGCTCTACCAAGAAGAGAATGGAAAAGGAAGGAGAAGTAACAATAATAATGAATAGTTTTAAATATATTCGTGCTCTTTATCTTAAATTTCCAATAACTTCTAGTCACATACTATGTCACCTAAAACTCGTCGCAAAATATCTTATTGGCACCAAAAAGTTCCACTCCAGCAAAATTGGGGACAGCTTACTCTTTTGAGTTTGAGTTATGGATGATAGACAATATGACAGAATAGAACTAAGTTAATGAAATCAGCCCTTTAGCCCTTGTACTTTACCTGATGATGCAGGACTAATCTTGAAACCGAAGTACAGTTTTTCTTATATTGTAGATTCATTCCGAATTTTCTTTTATTGATTGTAGATGTACACCAAGTCCAATCGGCTAGCTGAAGCTGAGACTTTACTGAGGAAGAGTCTTCATATAATGGAATTATCAAAGGTTTATGATCTTCTATCCTTTCTCCCATATCTATGTCACACTATCTACTTATCATTGCTTAATTCCAGTTTGCCTTTTAATTCATTGGAGTTCTCCTTAACATACCTGCATTATTTCATTCAACCCTTTAGATGTTAGAGTAGTTAGATGTAATAAACAGGCGCACCCAAAGCTTGCAAAGGATACTGGACTGTTTATGACAGAAGATGTTCCAGGGCTTGTTCATTAAATGCCTTTATGCTTTTCTATTTGCACCCATTCTTCTTTGTTAGATACATGAGTGCCAATTGCAGGAAGATTTTGGTAACTGATAATATTCTCCATGTTGCTTTGGTGGAGCTTGATGAAAGACTTGGTTAGCTAGCAAACCAGTTGGTATTGTTTACTAACTTCATCTTAGTTTCTTTGTTAGGAAACAATTGCACTGTTTACTAACTTCATTTTAGTTTCTTTTCTTGTCTCCAGGACTCCATAATAGCCTGTTGACTGAATGGCCCTTTTCTTTAAATAGATTTTGTTGACAATTTTTCCTGTTTAGATAATTGTAAATTGATTAATGTAGCTTGGGTTTGTTGGGCTCTCTCCTTCCCTGCTGATAAATAATAAGTGAATCAATCTTCACAATGTATTTTCTATTTCTAATCATGGATGTGACTTCATGCATCATATATATTTTCCATCAATAGTTCCCCAATTCATTCTCTTATGAGGATATTTTACTTTCTATTTGTCTGCTAAATGAGCTCGCAGATCTGCTTAAAAAGCTTAAGGAGCAATACTTGCACATATTAGGATCATTCATCTTTCTATTGCTCATGCCATGTTCTCAAAGTGACTGGTTGAAATAATTTTTGTTATTACAATATAGATCATTTGCTTATATGCAACTCCTTGCTTCTACTTCATAATTACTTGAAGTGTGACATATAGTCTTATTGTATTAATATAAAAAAATCTTTGATGACATAGGGGTGGAAATCTTTTGATACTGTTGTTGTAGCTGAACGGCTTGCATTAGCTCTTGAAGCAGCAGGGAGATTAAGAGAAGCCGAAGAATTGTTGGAGAGGTACAAAAATTTTAAGGATTAAATGAGGAAGCAATCCTCTATTTCCTATTGAAGAATAACAAGTGCTCTTCTTGTAGCAGATGTCATGATGCTTGGCAAAACTTGCTGCCCCGTGAGCATATTCAGGTTTAATCGATTCAAGTTCCTATCCATATCTATGCATCTAAATAACTTCTATCTTGTGTGAGTACAATCTAAATTACATTTCCAAGTGGACACCGACACTTTCTTAGTAATGTCCAAAATCTAATAATTTAGTTCTCTCCCAATGGTCGCTTCTGTAAGGACCTAATCCTATATGCAACAGATCGTGTATGAAACGCATGGGGGTTGTATATTTCTTTATTGTTAATAGTATTATTCTTACTTGCCTCATTGCGGGTGATAACAACCATAGTTCTTGTTATTAGAGGGCTGTCAACATGCTTTACATTGCCAGAGTGAAAATGCTCATCTCCAACCAGCAACTGAAGGCGGACACTTCTCAAGCTATCGCTGAGCTTGATAAGGCCCAAAATCTTTTGCAAAACTCTACAAGGTTAGACTGCAGAAATCATTTACCACATTTGTCAAAGCATATTTTGTTTGGTTGTTAAATTATTTCAATTGATCTTTCTGGTTAAGCTTTCTTGTTCAACATGTCCAATCTTTAGAAACAGACTTCCTAAAGGCGAGTAGTAACATTGGAAATGCACTTCAAATCATGACCTTTTTCAGTTTTGGCTTGCAATAGAATTATAAAATTGCTCCTTTTAGTTTTAAATCTCCTCATTTCGCCTAAGAGCAATAATTTGATGGCCTCAGAGGTAAGAAAACAGGAGAAATCAATTGTCGTTTAGATTTATGCTCTTCAGATTAGCTGTCTGAGTTATTTAGTTTGTAGGTGGCATGTTTTCCATTGATTTGGAGAAGCCTATATGATTGCTGGTAATATATGACATTGCGAGCAAGATAAATCAGCACTTGCATTCTGGTTATTCAAGCTTTGTAGGGACTTAAAAAGCAAAAGGCGCTCTAAGGCGTCAGTCCTGTTTTACTGCCTAGGTGTGACAATCTTAAAAATAATAATAAAAAACGGATGTACCACACCGTAAGAAAACGTAATAATATTAATTTCCAGAACATAATAATAATAAAACATGACAAAATATCAATTGTTCAAGAGCATTCAAAGGTGATAAACTAAAAGTCAAGCATGGAAAAAAATATAAAATAAATAAGGAATACTAATGCTACTAACTATTCATCATTAATGCTCAGGTCAATTTGTAGATTATCATGTGACGCATATCGATCAATATCTTGTTTTTCTCCCTCATCCAACTCCCCTCCTATCTCCCCATTCATCTTCCTCCTTATCCACAAGTCCTAAAGCACTAGGCCTAGATGATGATGCTTTAGCAGTCTTTGAAGTTGTTGCCCTTCTACTATGTCTTTCTTGTGCTCTTAATAGATTCCACATCATCCCATCTCAAATCTTCATCATCAAACACACAACCCCCCCACCAACATTTCATTACTTTCATCAATCTCCGTCAAGGCAATTGGATCAATTTTACTTTGCATCTAGTAACGATGTTACAATGTTCTATTGTACTTGATAAATACCAAATTATTCAACCTTTTTTATCCGCATTAACGGATCTGTAATAAGCATTTCCAAATGTCAATATAAATTGTAGTAACTTAATGATATTTCTAAAATGTCAATTACTTACATGCTCAAATACACTCCAATTTGCTCACGACCTGAGGAGCTACAAGTGAAACCTAGCACCTTCATAGCAAACTTCTTCAAGATGGGTGCTTCGAAAGACGGAAACAATGCTGCCCGCCAATCAACTGTGAACAATATATTACTTAAATATCAAAATTAATATTTTGATGAATGGTAAATCTAGGTATTTAGCTACTGAAACTTTATTATCTAGTACTTAGTGTCTAAAAAGCGCACTAGGTGACATGTTTCGGGCTCGAGCGCTTGGGTGTTGAGAGGAGAGGCGGACTTGCTCGAGGTGCGGCCTTGACACGTGCTCGGTGCCTTGCGCAGAGTTTGAGGAGCTAAAAAGCGACGCCTTTTTATGCCTTTTTTTTTTTTTTTTTTTTTTTTTCTCTGTATAAATGGGTCGAAACCTTATATATTTTTTACACTTTCAAAACCCTAAATGTAGAGAAAACTAGTTGCGCCACTTTTCTACCTTTTTTTTGTCTGATTTCTACCGGCCGGCGACACCACTTCCGGTGGCGACCAGCGAAGACTGGAGGCAGCATTTTCTATGGGTTTGTGCACATTCTTTTTCCCTGACAAAATTATCTTTCTGTTTCTTTTTGGCTGCAGTAATAGATGCTAGCTTAGTCTCTATTTTAGTATTGACTTTAGTTTGTATTGTGATTGGCATGGTTAAACATATACTTCTTCCGTCCCAGTTAATTTTGCACATATAAAGGAGCACGTATATTAAGAAAAAACAGTTTTTTGCTTTTTAGTTGACTTTTTCAAAGGTGGAGATTGAGGGTGGAGATCGTGAGAGAGATTTCCAATTTAAGGGTGTGCAAGATTGTGTGGGACGGACCAAAAGGAAAAGTGTGCAAAATTAGACGGGACGGAGGTAGTATATAGTTAGATTTTGATTGGGTAAACTGTTTTTGAAGAAACAAGTTTGTGTGCTCTCTCTCTTTTTTTTTTTTTTAATAATTTTTCTTTGGCAATCCTTTTTTCTGTTTCCTTTTACCTGGAGTAATGAATTTTCGCTCTTTGTGTATTGTGATTGGCACGGGATAAGGGATTGTAAATATATATTGAGTTAGAATTTGATTGGGTATCAATTTCTGTTTTTCATTGTGTTATTTTATGAATAATTTAGTCTTTTGCAGTTTCTTTCTTGTAATGATGTGGAATGAGTCAACTGGCATAAAAAAGAATAGCATGGAAGTATGGAGTGCGAGATGCCACCGACATACATGCATATAAGTGCAATTTCGTTTAAATGTATACAAAGAAGTTGTATATTGGTTTAAACATTTTCATGATTCTAAACATTTTCATGATTCTACAAACAATGGCACATCTTTAAGGTATTTTCAACCAGATTGGCAGATGATCAAGAATTCATTGGTAAAAGAAGAAAGTGAATGATATGGTTATTGATATTGATGAGATGGTCGGTGATGAAGATTATGAGGTTAATATTGATCTAGACACACCGCATCTCCCATGCTATCAAAATTCTTTAGTTCCACAGCTACTCAGTCTACGGGAAACAAGTACAAATAACCTATGTTTAAGAAGCTCAAAAGAAAAAGGGCTTCTGATTGCTACTTCACCCTGATGAAACTGTTGTGGAAATGTGAAGAAATGCTGAGAAACAACTAGAGATAGATGTGGACAATCCCAATGAAAATGAGTTGGTAATATCTTTATCAAAAGATCGCAAGGTTCTCGTATGACACATGCGTACCTTGGATTGTTGTGAATACCCAATTTACCACATATAATCCAAGTTATAGGGGATTATATGAAAGTTTTTTCACCACACTTCAAATGAGAAAAATGTCAACAAAATAATGTGGGATCACATACAAGCAAGAGAAACTAGCAGGTAACTTTGATGTGTGATGGGTGGACTGATCGAAGGAGTAGATCCTTGATTATCTTTTGGTTAGTTGTCCTTGTTGCAACTTTTTCATAGAATCGATTGATATATCAAGCTATGTAAATGATGCAATGAAGATAATTGAATTGCTTTATCAAAAAGTTAAGAGGACTTGGAGAAACCAATGTTATTCGGGTTGTACGATAGCTCTGCAAATAATTGCTTGGAAAAAATTTGAAACAGAACAGGCCACTTATTTTGGACTCCTTGTGTTGTCCATTGTCTAGATTTGATATTGGAGGATAGTTTCAAGATACCTATTCTCAAGAGGATGGGACAGAGCTATTTGGGTGTAACCATGCACCCGAATAACTCTCTTTTATGTCCTCTTGAATCCTCCAATATCAGATCTTGACAATGGACGACACAAGGAATACAAAATAAATGTGGCCTCTTTTATTCCAAATATTTTCCAGCCATCTTATTTGCTGCATCCGTAGTAATCTAAACAAAACTGATTCTATGAAGAGGCTGCCACAAGGACAATTGACCAAAAAGTTCATCAAGGTTCTGCCACTTCGATCAGTCTACGCATCAAACTACACCCACTAGTTTCTCTTGCTTGTAGGTGATCCTTCATCATTTTTTTGGCATGTGCTTTCTCATCATTAAGGGTGGTGACAAATCTTTTCTATAATCCCCTATAACTTGTATCACATGTGCAAAACTGAGATTATTCACAATAATCAAATGGATGCATGGGTCATACAAGAGCCTTGCAATCTTTTAATAAGTTGCTATGCTGGCTCCTTTTCGGGATTGTTCTAATCTTTGGCGAGTTGTTTTTTCATTGCATTTTCACAACAGTTTCTGTATCAGGAGTGAGTAGCAATCTATAGCCCCTTTGTATCGTGCTTGTGAAACACAGGCTGTTTGGCTGAGCATGAGTAGCTGTGGAACTAAGAACCTTGATAGCTTGGGGGAGGTGGTGTGCCAACAACAATATCAACCTCATAATCTTCATCACCGACTATCTTAGCAATATCAATAAATAACTCTATTCATCCGCTCATTCACTTCTTTTTTATCAATGAACTGTTTGATCTCCTACCTAACTTGTTGAGAACACCTTGTAGATGTTCAATTTTTCATTTGATCTACCACCTAACTGGTTGAGAATACATTGTAGATGTTCAATTTTTTTACAGCCTGCAACAAGATGATGTTTCAACCAACATACATCCCCTTTGTGTACTTTTGAACAAAAAATGCACTTAAATGCATCTATATTGAGTGGCATCTTGCACTTCATACTTCTGTGTGAGATCTTTTCTAAAGTTAGCCATTCCACATCTTTACACAAGAATTGCAAAGACTAAATTATTTAGAAAATAACACAATGAGAAACAGAAATTAATACCCATCAAATTCTAACTTAATATATATTTACAATCCCTTAGTCAATACCAATCACAAACTAAAATAGAAATTTGTAGAGAAAAAATCCATTACTCCAGGTAGAAAGAAACAGAAGAGAATTCAGTCAAAAAAATCATAAAAGAAGAGAGCAAAACTTGTTTCTTCAATAATAGTTTACCCAATCAAACTATAACTCAATATATGGTTACACATGCCAATCGCAATATGCAATACCGTTAATATTACTAAGCTAATATCCATTATTCAGCTGAAAGGACTTCGGTTAGGGAAAGAAAAGGTGCGCAAACATGCTGTCAGTCTGCGCCGCATGTCGTCGTCGCCGGCGATAGAAATCAGACAGCAGAAGGGTAGCAAATTGGCGCAATAGGTTTTAAAGTGTTTGAATTATGAAATATTAGGGTGTCAACCCATTTATACAGGGAATGATAGTTAAAACAAAGACTGAAATATTGTCGCTTTTTAGTGCCTTAGCCTCTCATTAAGGCGTGCGCCTAGGTGGCACCTCGGGCAAGTCCACCCCTCCACGCCCGAGCCCCAAAACGCATCACCCAGTGCCTAGGTGTGCCTTTTTAAACACTGGCTGATATTATTGTATTTGAGAAACTGACATTTATCCATCTAATAATTAGATTTACATTTGATTTGGCATAGTGAAGATAGATTTACCTTTGATTTGGCATAGTTAAGAAAAATCTTTTGAAGTTTTGCATGTCAGCTCAACTATGTCGTGTAACATGAGCATTATCACTGTACAACAGTCTGACGTTGGGGATTACGTGTCAGTTTTGTGTGGCACATGCTTATAAAGTTCTCTTATTGTATATAGTGACTTTTGTCTTGAATGGATACCTTTACAGGATAGCTCGAAAACACTTTCATCGACTTTTGGAAAAGAAAGGGAATAAACAACCTATCGGAGTATCCAAAAAAACTGAAAGAGATGCACATTCAACAGCTATGGTTCTAGTAAGTTTGCCATACTTGTCTGAAACTTATGAGATCATTATTGGAAGGTAAACTTATACCAGATGTGGTCAACATGTGCAAAGTGATCTAAGAGCTTGTTTTTACATCTAAGTGTTTAGCATCTTATTTTGCTAAAACAATTCAAGAGCTTATAAGCTATCAAATATTTTATAAGATGTTTTGAGGAGCTTGTAAGCTTAGCCAAACACCCTTTAAGTGGCTAATTGCAAGCGTGGCCAAAATTTGTATTATATTTGAGTTGTTTGACATCCCATTGAAACATTTCACTTTTCTAAATTCAATTAGTTTTTAGTATGTCACAGAACATCTTCCATAAAGGGAAAGAGGAAAAAATCTTTATAAATAAGGGATTTTATTCCGCGTGTTTCTCTCTAAGTTTGTTTCTGTTGTAAATGTACTGGAAATTCTGGTATCTGATTCCTGTCTGAACAACATTTAGATGTATGCTGAGTGAGGCATCTGATCATAGATATAACTACATTTTAAATTATATTTTGGGTACATCCGATATTTCTAGCATTTCCATCTGGACATATCAGTTTCGGGGTTACCAGACTGGGTATATCCTTGGAGTTATTTAAGCTTTATTTGTTAAATAACAAAACATTCTCTATGCGGGAGCAACAACGTTTATGTTTGGGTGTCTTAGGTATTTCTACTAATAGAGATATTATCAATCCTGACATTTATTAAATTCTTCAAATTGTAAAGCTTTCACTTTGCAATCTAATTTTGTTGAACCACGTGCTTGTAGCTGCAATCACTCAATGCTCTGGGGTCATTGGAGACGATGAAACAGGAACTTCTCGGTTCAAAGGTCAATATAATTCAATTTTAGTTGTCTGTGCTATATCATGAGTTCATAGGGTGGTAATATGACCTATGAATGCTGTCAATCCTACAACATTTATGTGTGTGTTAATGCCTTTATTTTCTTTTTTGTAACAGGAATATATTGCAGCTGAGGCTGCTTTTAGCCAATGCATTTCCACTTTCCGTGAGGTACATGCAACATGAATTATTAAATCTTTCAAGCGGCCCTTTTGTTATTTATTATATTTTCACTTACTATGGATTTCAAATTCTTCCTCAACACCTTCATTCCTATGCAACCTGAAGGTCCATTGATAGTGATATTACATCGATATTATTGGACTCTAAGGAGTCCAAGGGCCTTGGCCTTAGAACTTTACATCCCCATCCTACAATTATGAAACCTGGACTTTGTGAGCCACAATAACTAAGAAACCTATTAGACTAGCACAACAAAAAATTACAGCTCATCATGGGCTCATGTACGTCCGGCTCCCTAATAGCGTCTAGCTTAAGTTATTCTTATCAATTTTCCCTTGCAGCTGATGTTATTGAAATTTTCTCGTCAAATGTTAGAAAAGGCAATAATTATATATTTATAACAGAAGGATGTATTTGTGTAGTGAGATCATTGATATGTACGGATTAACCTGCTTGTGGATTGGGCCATGATATCTCGCGAATCGATCTAGTTGTTTTTTGGGGAACAAAGTATGAGTTTCAAATACACTTAAATGCTTTTCTTGTTGTGCAGCTTGCGTCTGAAAATTCGATATCTGATTCTCCCCAAGTAAAAGCTGAGTACCTATCATGTTTACGGAGTCTGTATCACTTTGTAAGCAATGGAAGGACAAGTGAAACTCTCCAAGAAAAAGAAATAAAAGAAGAAATTCAGCGCATTGAAGGTGAAGTATCGAAAGCTGGTAAGGCCTGAAATTCAAATCCAGTTCTGGAAAGTGCCCTTTGCTTTAGTTTTAAGTACTAGTGCTCATGAAAGTGTGGTCTCTCTCTCATTTGTTTATTTATTTATTTTTATTTAAAGTTCTAGTTTCGCAAATGTTTCTTTATGGATTTGGTAAGATTAATAAACCCATATTTCCTTGCGCTGCTGATACGGTTGATCATTCAATAGCATTACAGCAAATTGTGTATTTCATTTTCATATAATCTAAAATATTGTCCAAATTCAATAACAAAATCAAATCTTGACTGCTGTTTTACTCTATTTGTGATTGGTTACCCTCTTTACCGGGTTGGATCTTTACGGTTTTTTCGACCCATCACCTATGCAACAGTGTATATAGCTCATTCGGGTATATTACCCACGGGGAAGGGTAGAATTTACCTGTTTTTGTCAATAATTTTGTCAATATCAAAATATTGAAGAGTTCAACTCAATTAGATACAAACAACCTTAAAAAGAAAAAGCGAATGTGAACATTTTTAAGCTAAGGCTGCGCTTGTTCTCACCTTGTCCCAGTATTTGGCATGCTACTCCCTCTTTTATTTCTCATATATTATTACTGAAGATTTTTACTTTATTTTTTGGGAATTGTGATGAACAAAATTTCCTGTGTTTTTTTTCTTCTTTTGTTTTTTATTTTGTTATTTTACTTCCAATACCTATATAGAAAAAGCGTACTATGGGGACATTTGCGGACAACTCATATTTAGGGGACCATAAGTTTTTTCTTTGTTTTTTCCCCACCAATTACTTGAGATGAAATCCCCCATTTCAAAATTATTCCAACTGGTAAGAGCAGTACTTCGCACACGCACGCATAAATAAGCCAAATAAGGGACAAAATTGTAAATAATCTTTTCGTCCAAATTTTGGTATAATTTTAGTTGCTTTTATATTTGATGAACATGTGACGGGTTTCGTTTTGCTTTTTGTTCCTTTTATATTTTGAATGTCTTCCCTAATTTTTCAAAACAATTTTCTGACCCATTTTGACGTGTAAAATATCAAACTAGTTTGAAAATTTTGCTCCGACTTTAATTATCTGTATTTGGTTATAGGTTACGTGAGAAGTATATATCATTTTTTTATAAGAAAAAACATTTTGTATCCACCTCTTCAACTTTAATGTTTTTTCCTTTTACCCTTCATTGATAGTAAAGAGTATTCTCAGGTCGCAAAGCAATAAAAAGTTATCTAAAGTTTCTATAATGATATTAAAATGCAAATTATGCTAAATGTAATCAAATAAGCTGTCAAAAAGCAAATCAAAATAAGTAAAATTTGACTAGAAATGAAAATTATAATCTAAGCACATAATGTTACAGATAAAATTTGTGCATGTCGGGTTTAATTCGTAGCTAATTCTGATCATAGCCAGAAATAAATTATATCTCTGCTACACGGATTACATAAGACTTACGAGCGATTTTAGGACAAATGAAGTATGTGGTAATACAAATAATAATTTTCTTATTTCAGCCAATAAATGGATCAAACAACGACGTGGTAGTTGCCTATAGTGTCACATAGTTATTTGGGTAATTATTTGAAATATTTATCCTATTAATACCCAAGTAGAATGACATAAAAATATGTCCGAAAATAAAATGATGATACTGACCCCTCTACACCAAACGAGAAATTGCATGGCCATATGATTTAAATTCAAGGCCCCACCTTACATACCTTTTAAATAACACATCTAACTTGGTCCCTACGTTGTGGCATCATACTAAAATGTGAGCTGAATAGGGACCTCTTAATGGATTGGTTTACGCTTTACTCGCTACTTGAAGATTGTTAAAATTCAACTGAAATCTAAATAAGAGTATTGAATCGTACCAAAATATTCGTCTACTATGGTTTCGAAGATTCCGAACAAAAAATATAACTGAACCACACTGAATCATCCCGAGCCCGAGCTGAAATAATGGAAGATTCGTTGTTCGTGGGGTTTTTTTGAAAATTCAGTCATCATTGATCATTTCAACATTAATCTGCTTACTTTTTGGGACCTTTACCAAAAAATTAGTGATAAATTTGAAATCAATTTTTTGGTACGTGATTCGTCTAGCTATTTATCTGATTTACTGAATTTAGATCTGTATAGATGTAGATCTAGTAGTTTTGTAATTCATATGTTTCATAAATCTTTTGGTTTTGATTGTTTCTTCTTCTCAATCATTGTTGGCTGATTCCAACAATTTAATGAAATTTTATTATAAAAAGATTTTAAGAAACAATATATGCATTTTTATTTGTCCTAATTAAACTATTTTTTTTAAATATAATTAATATAATACTATGACAATTAATTTGTTTAATATATGATGCTACTTATTTTATATGTAATTGTTATGTGATTTAAAAAATGCTAGTGAATTTAAATACACCTGTAATAAAATTAGTTAATTGTGTTAGATGGAAACGCACTTAGTTTAAGTTGAATTTGCTGTTCAAAAAATTAAAAATCTCCAATTATCTAAATCTAACTAAATCGAATTAGACTTAGTGTTAAATATGAAATTCCAAGCCCTTCGACTCCCTTTCCTTTCTTGGTTGGACTTAGGAGTGGCAATGGGTGGGATCGGAGCTGGTATTGGACTCCCCATCCCCATCACCAACTCCCAACCCGATTTCCATCCCCGCTAAATTTCTCGCTTGGAGACCTTAGGTCGGGGATGGGGAATCCCCATTCGGGAAAGAGTGTCCCCACGGGGATTCGGGTTCCCCATATTTTGTTTTTCTTTTCCAAATCTTTTAGACAAAAAGAATAATAAAGTTATAACGTACAACCACCAAGCCCAAAACATGTCAAAAGTCAATAAATCTAAAATAAAAGTACTAAAATAATTATATATGTATAATATTTTTTACCTAAAGATGAAGTAATGCAGTAAGTTGTGAGCGTGTGTTTAGTGTATATATATATATATATATATATATATATATATATATATATATATATATATAAAATAACGGGAATGGGGAATCCCCGCTTTGCCTATACGGAGTCGGGTTCGGGGCCGGGGACGGGGACGGGACGGGGAGTACGATTCTCATCCCCATACCATCCTCGTTCATAGAATTTCGGGGAATCCCCGTCCCCATCTCCATCCCCATTTTTTTCGGGGAATCTCCGACCCAATATTTTCGGATCCCAACGGGGACGGGTCCCCGCGGGGTTTTTGCCATCCCTTGTTGGACTAGCAAACCAAATTATTTTGAAGAAAAAAAAAAATGCACTATACAATCCCGACTTTTTAGTTGGATATTTTTTTATCAAATCCAAAAGAGTAAGTCTTCGGTGCACCCAACACACAATAAGTTTATTGTGATTTAATTTTGAAATTAAATATATAATAAGGGCTATGTTTGGATAACAAACTTGTTGGTGGTGCAGCGGAAATGCCTTGTTGTGCGCGCGCGGAGGTCTCGCGTTTGAGCCTCACGCATTGCGCAACTTTAATTTCTTTTTTTTTTTTTTTTTTTTTTTGGCGCGGACTATTTGCAGCCCACAAAATTTCTCAACGCAAATCATATATTTAATTAATATAAAAATGTTATCAGAAGACTAAATAAGCCTTAATAAAAATAGTAATAAAAATAATTGTTAGACTCTTCTCCACCATCTGAGATTCTCCCGCCCACGATCTACACCATTCCTGCCAGCATCGAAAGAGTCAACGTTGATTCTTTGACGAGTTCTTTGAAGCATTAGCGAAGAGATATTTGCTTGGGAAAAACTCAGCTGTTGTTCCAATTAATTGAATACTTCATTATCCTTGTTTTCTATTTTATTTATGTTTCTTTACCATGTAAATCAATCTTGGAAATATTAAAAGGAGCATTTTCGGGAAATTTTGATTTGGATAGAACTGAAAAAAACAATGGTAGTTATATTTTTCAGTTTATATAGAATGTGAAGGGGAGGATCATCATTTGATTATGTTTTTTTAATAATGGTTGAAGATTGAAATGGTTGCATATCATACTTGAAGGATCTCCTCCCCTCTGTGTTGTATGATGCTGATAGCGGCGGGGTAGGAGCGCTGACAAGGCCGTGGGAAGGGGTTGCTCCAATTTCTTTTTTCATTATTAGTGTAATTTAATGAGGGCAATATAGGAAATATGTGGAGTAGATCGAGAAATTTGAATCCGTTTTGTAATGTAAGGTGTAAATTGAGAAATGAGTTGCATTAAGAAATTTTGTGGGCTGCGAATAGTCCGCGTCTTATTTTTTTTTTTTTTTTTCCATTATGTAAAATAAATAGTATATATATATATATATATATATATATATATATATATATATTAAGGCATGTTAATGGTATATAAGAGGCACTGGCCAAGGTGGTAAAGGCGTGGGTTATTCTCCTTTAGGACTTGAGTTTGAAACCTGCTTTTGCCCTTATTCTTCTCAATTTTTTTCTATATATTTGCGTGTATTATTATTAATATTATATATTGCGCCACGTTTAATGTAATAATATGAGGTGGTGACCTAGTGGATAAACACCTACTTGTGCTTGTAGTGGCATAGGTTTGAGTCCTATTAAATACTTTTTATAATTTTTTAAACAACATAATATATACTATTACACAACATAACATATACTATTACGCAATATAACATATACTATCAAACAACATAATGTATTATTAAAAAATTATACATATAATAATAATATATACTATTACGCGATATAACATATACTATTACGCAATATAACATACACTATTGAACGATATAACATATACTATTATGCAAGATAACATATACTATTGAACAACATAAAAAAAAAGTGAAAATAGCGCGAGAACAGGGTTCAAAACCCTGACCTCCTGCACCTCAAGCCCTACACTACAAACCCTCACCACTGCACCACATATTATTATTGTGAATTCATCTAAACAAGGCCCTTATATGTATCTTTAATTCCAAATTAAATAGGAGAATGCACAATAAACCTATTGTGTGTTGGGTGCACACAAATTTTTGTCAATCTAAAATGAACCTAAGTTTGTTATAGATATGAAAATATTCAAATCTTGCAAGCACTCGGTACCATGCACACCACAAAAGTGTTGGGGATAATTAGTTTTAAAATGAGTGATTATATAACATCAGAAAAACGTAAAAAAAGTCGCAACTGAGTTGACAGTTTACTTAATGATAATGCGTAAACCCGCGTTACCAAGGCAACACCGTAACCAACATAATGAAATCACCTAAATTGCGAAGAAATAACGAATACACCGATGTACGTGGTTCGATCCGAAGATCTACATCCACGGCTAAGGGCAATAACCCTCGGAGAGCTTTCACTATGTCCCTCTTAGGACGTTGAATTGCAATCTTACAAGTAGTTCTTTTGGAATCAAGAAATCGAACCGGTCTAAACAATATTTCTCCTATTTATACTACACAATAACAATCCTAACAGAATCCCTAAAAATTCGGCACGCATATCTGCATGGCCGTTTGGAAGATCATGGGGATCTTTCCCTAACTCGTCAATCCCGCCACGCATGGGCTTTGTCCCGCTGTACCGCGCATGGGCTTCGTTAAATTGGGCTTGCGCTCTTGGGTCCAATTAATCCGGTAAGCGGGCTGGATCGACCCAGTAGAATGGACCATACCTATCAGATGCCCCCCCACCAGCCGGAGCGAGGTAGGATGTAGTTGCTGGCCGAGGTGTAACCGTTAAAGCCGAAGCCGTACCAGAATAGCTTTGGAGTCCCGTGTAGTTGAAAGGTGACACCATTCTTGAGTGAGAATGAATACCCGTGATGGTGAGTGAGTCGACCAGAATAGAATGAAAATATCCTCGGGGTGAAAGAAGCACTCGGAGTCGTAAGAAAATACCCCGGGGTGAAAGAGTCACGCGAAGGCAAACTGAGATACCCCCGGGGTGAGGTAGTCAATCGGAGTTGAAACAATGTTCCCCCGAGGTGAGGTAGTCCACCAGAGTTGAAATAATGCTCACTCGAGGTAAAGTAGTCAACCGGAGTGGAGATAATTTTCCGAGGTAAAGTAGTCAACCGAAGTTGAAATAATATTCTCCCGAGGTGAAGTAGTCAACCGTAGTTGAAATAATGTTGACCCAAATCCCAAGGCGTGTGGGAGCTATGAAGCTCGTGAAAAACACACATGCATCATATGTGTTGAATGCGAAAGGTCGTAATCTGGGCTGTTAATTTTTGAATTTATATATAAAGCTTGTACAGGAAGTTTCACTTTACTTTCATTTGCAATTTGCGACAGACAAAGAGTGGGAGAAAAAGAGAATCACCTTGCAAATTTCTGATCAACATTTTATTCGAAACAAGTAAGTTTGTCTTCTTCTTCGTCTCCGTCTTCTATTAGGGAAGTGGGAACGTTGGAACGGCCCCTTGACGCAGAGCCATTGCATAGTATATTTCCTGAGAAAAGGGAAATTAGGACGGTGTACCGGGCGGATGGTAGGGAAATTGCAACCCGAGCAGTAGACTTTAGTGATTGCCTCGAGGAGGACTTCGAGGTGGCCTCGGAGGCGCCTCGAATGACTCGGGTGCAGGTAGAAACGCTGATACCGTCTTTTTATTTTCCGTATAATTTAGAATATATATTGCCGGAGCCCAGCGACCGAGCCTGTTGCCCACCGAAGGGTTTTATTGGGGTATATATAGATCAGTTGAAGGTGGGGCTTAGATTCCCCCTGTGGGACTTTGTAGTGCAACTTTTAAGGTATTACGGAGTCGCACTGTGCCAGTTAGCGCCCAATGCCGTTAGGCAAATAGTAGGGTTTTTGGTAGTTTTTAAGAGTGTCGGGGTAGAGCCCGACGTAGGTATGTTTAGGTTTTTCTTCCAGCTTAAAGCTTTCGGGAAAGCGAAGGGGTGGTACTCGTTTAGTCCGAGGCCCCGGGGTGGCTTCAAAGTAAAAAACCCGAGTAAAGTAGAAGGCTGAAAGGAGAAATTTTTGTTTGTAAAGGTGAATGTGACCCTCCCGAGGTGGAGACGAGAGGAGATTGTAGATAGTGCCCCGGTGGCGGAGCCAGAGTCGGTAGAGGATTTCCGCACCGTGGGTGTCTTTAAACAAGTCTGCTCGAAGGAGGAGCTGGAGTAGGCGGGGTTGAGCCTCTACTACTCGGGAGTACCAGAGGAAAACCCGATCCGGGGTCAGGGCTCGTCTGCGGGGGCGTCTGAGGAGGGTAAGGCTATTTTGTGTTGCGTGAGTTGTTATATATGGCAAGGATGCTAACTGTTCATTGTGTTTGCAGAGGGACGCTTCGGAAAAGACGTTTCTGGGAGCCCTTCAATGCCACTGGCATTAAAGAAGAAGGGGACTGCTGGTGAGGTGGCACCGAGAGGAGCGGTGTCCCCGGTTCAAGGTCGGTCTCAAGGGACCGAAGATGATGTGGTGGTGACCGGCCTGACACCGAGGTCGAGGAAGAGGCCGGAGCCATCATCGACGCCTCCCGCGGAGGCAAAGAGGATGCGCGCGGACGTTGCCCCCGAGGTACATGTAATTAGTATTTTCCGAGCTACGCTGTAATTGTCTAACAAAATGTGTTATCACAGGGGCAAACAAGCATTTTGGGCCTGCAAGGATCAGAGACCGAGGAGCTGCTACGGCTGGCTCGGGGCATTATCGAGGTCGGGAGGAGGAGCGAAAGGGAGGAGAAGGAAGAACTGGCTGAGACGTTGCGGGAACTCCGTGCCCGCAACGACAAACTCTCCCACGATCTTTCCGAGGCCCGTAAAAGAGCCTCCGAGGTGGAGAAGGAGGTGGCTCAGCTCCGGGGAGTGGAGGCAGAGGCAGGGCTGCTCCGAGGCGAAGTGGCGGAGCTTCGCGCCGAGCTCAAGGGCAAAGACGCCGCGCTGATCGAGGGCCAAAGGGCCTTACTGAAGACGTTCACCGAAAAGCTCCTCCAGACGGGCATGTTCCTCGACTACCAAATGAGGTTCGTGGCCGTCGGCGACACTGCTACCCGCTCCGCGCTGTTGGAGAAGGTAAAAGACGTCTATCCGGACGTGGACGTTTATCGTCCAGAGTTCGGATATGAATATAACTCTGTAGGCACCGTGGAGGAGGCCTATTATGAGGCGCTGGCTCAGGTTCCAGAGTGGCCCCTGGTGGAGGCGCTGGCGGAGAAAGGCAAAGTGCTGACTGCCGAAGAGGTCGCCAACTGCAACGCCGACCAGGACGAAGAGTTCCTGGCCTATAGAAAGGGGCAGTTCGCGTCGGAGCCACGGACACGGGCCCCACCTCCAAGGATGGAGCCTCCAGCAGAGGCGGCGGAGCAAAGCTCCGGGGACAGCCAGGCTTTGCCTGAGGAGGGAGAGCAGCCAGCAACAGCCGAGGGGACCGAACCGGGGGAATTCAGTTCCCCCCAATTTTGAATAAACTGTAATTGTTGTAGATAGCGGACTGGATGTATGTGAATATTTGTTGATGTATTCCAACTTCAAATGACCTTGTACTTGATTGAATTCTGAAGTAAAATTTTGAATGAATGTGTGAACAATTTATTTGAGTTGTACTTGTACGAGCATGATGTATGTTGTATATAGTACTGAATGTGTAGCTGCGAACAGGAGAGCACCGAGGAGCTGCATAGTGTAATAAAGCAGCTAATGCGGTCCTTGGACTGGTTCCTGGGTGAAAGAGACAACCTGCAGAAGCACGTTGTACCCCGGCTGGAGAGAAAACTAGCCGTTGCTGAAAAGAGCCTGGCCGAGGCAGAGAAGGCCCGCACCGAGGCTAAAGAGCGTGCGCTACACTTCAAGCTCCGTGCTTTATCAAAAGATGCCGAGGTGGAGCAGAAGTACGTGCACCACCGAGAAGACGAGCAAATGTTGACAGAGTTTGGTCTGTTAACATTTGAGGACCTCAAGGCCCGGAGTTTTGAAGTGCAAGCCGAAATAAAAGAGTTAATACCTCGGGGACCCGAACTCAGCCGAGGTGTATAGAAAACGCCTGGTGCTGGACCTTCTTCTCGGTATGTATCAAAACCTTGAAGATCGAAAAAGGTGGCAGCGCACCCCCGAAGAGAACGTTGCAAGCAGCACCCAGGCCAAGGCCTCCAAACGATGCAGAAAAAGCCCAACTCGTACGGCGCGGGCCGGAGGAATCATCATTGAGGAACCAAGTTCCGCTGTGGTGAGTAGGGCCAGCAAGGAGGGGTCAAGGCCCGAAAGAAGTCCGGCAGGACGGAGAGTGGCGGAGCCGGAGTGAAGCCTGGGGTCCACAGAACAAGTATGTGAGTTCGCCCAGGAAGTTGAAGAGATGGCCCCGGCAGAGTGGGACCTAGTAGAATGGGCACACAAATCGGGGCCAGCCAAGAGGGCGAACTAGCCGAACCGCGGAGCGCAAAACAGCCAAAGGGGCCCAAGGAGCAGAGGAGTTCCCCGGAGTGCTGCCAGGTCCCGGAGAAGTCCAGGCACAGGGCAAGGTTTGCCAAAGCGCCGGAGTGCCGAATTTTGGTTAGGGGACCAGAAGAAATAGCATGATGTAAAGAAGAATAAAGATGTAAAAAATTTTGTAAAAGACAAAATTGTTTGTATGGAATATGTTTGTATAAAGGAAAAATTTTGGTATATTGTTTAAATGAAAGTATATGCGTATGTAAAAATGTCGCTTTAAATGATGTAATGCAATGTAATTGTTCCAGTCCTCATGAGGACGTAGTATATTGGAACGCGTCCGGAGACAATTTGAAATACCTCCCCAGACGCATCAGGCGAGAGATTACGCTAGTCCGGAGCAAGGGTGGAGACCTCCCCGGACGGATCGGGCGAGAGGTCACTGTAGTCCGGAGACAAGGTTTGAGACCTCCCCAGACGGATCGGGCGAGAGGTCACTTTAGTCCGGAGACAAGTGATAAAGTAATACCACTAAATGTATAATAGTGTGGGCCGGGGCGTCCCCGTGGCACATAAAGCAAATAACATATGTTTAAAAATCATTGCATTAAAATCCAATGTCAGGACCAATAGGAATACAATGTAATCTAAAACTGAAAGACAACAAAATTAATATGCTGCACTAAGTAAGAGAATACTGCAGAAAATAAAGAAATAGAAAAACATCTGTCTAACCAAGCAGGTTAGAGGAAAAAAACATCGCAAGTTGCTGACGTGCCATGTGCGGGGCACCGGGGTACAATTCGGATGTGCTAGCTGATAGCTTCCGGAGGCGTAGGCAGCAGTGACGCGATAAGGCCCTTCCCAAGTAGCATGTAGTCTGCCCTCGGGGGCGGCTTTGCTAGCAGAGTTTAGCCGAAGCACCAAATCTCCGACCTAGAACTGTGTTCCTCGAACCCGGTTGTTGTGATATCTAGCCGCTTGCTGTTTACACTTAGCTTGACAGATGAAAGATTGTTCGCGGCGATGTTCAAGCTTGTCGAGGTTGGTCCGGAGTGCTTCTTCATTGGCTTCAGGATCGAGGTGTAAAAGTCTGGGGCTGGGTACCCCAATCTCGGCAGGAATGACAGCCTCGGAGCCGTAGGTGAGGCTATAAGGCGTTTCCCTGGTTGAAAAATGTGTCATTGTGCGGTAAGCCCAGAGAACCTGCGGAAGATTCTCGGCCCAGAGGCCCTTAGCCTGATCTAATCTTTTCTTTAGGCCGTCGACGAGAGTGTGGTTCGTCACTTCGACCTGGTAATTGGCTTGGGGGTAAGCTACCGTGGTGAAAGCCTGTTTGATGTGCAACTCTTCGCACTAGGATCGGAAAGGATCATTGGCAAATTGTTTGCCATTGTCAGATATAATCATACTTAGAATGCCGAAATGGCAGACAATGTTACGCTAGAGAAATTTTAGAATGTTCTGGCCAGTAATGGCAGTGAGTGGCTCGGCTTCGACCCACTTAGTGAAATAGTCAACAACGACCACAAGGAACTTAAGTCCTCCCGGGGAAACTGGGAAGGGGCCCACGATATCGATGCCCCACTGGATGAACGACCAGGCGCTCTGTATTCCGATGAGTTCGGTTTGTGGTAGGTGCTTCACTCGGGAATGCCGCTGACATTTGTCGCACTGTGACACAAGATTATGCGCGTCATTGAATAACGTAGGCCAGTAGTACCCCTGCTGGAGTGCTTTCTTGGCTAAAGTACGTGACCCGATGTGACTTGCACATGATCCTTCATGAAGTTCACGGAGGACATAATCGGCTTGGACCGGACCAAGACAATAGAGGCTCGGCTGCAAGTATGACTGGCGGTATAGGACTCCGTCGTGGAGTGTGTACCTCGGTGCTTTCAGAGTTATCTGCCGAGCAATTACTTTATCCTCTGGTAAAGTGCCATCTCAGAGATACCGAATGAGCGGAGTCATCCAATTAGGATCTACATCAGTCACCACAGAGACAACCTGTTCGTTGATTGAAGGATGGGTAGCCTCTTCGACAAGTATGTTCGGAGACACGTTCTACGGGACCGCGGAGGCCAATTTACTGAGAGTATCAACTTTAGCATTTTCTCCTCGGGGGATCTGTTGAACATCTGTGGAGGTGAAAGTTAGCAAAAGTTTTTGAGTTAAAGCCAAATACCTTTTTATCGTATTATCTTCGCTGCATATATGCCCTTGATTTGACTGGAGACTACTTCAGAATCGGTGTATAACCGTATGTGCGAAGCCCCAAAAGTTTGAGCGAGCCGGAGCCCGACAATGACCGCTTCATATTCGGCTTCATTGTTCGTCACTTTAAACTTGAAGCGCAGGACATATTTAACTTCCATACCATTGAGCCCAGTGAGAAGGACCCCGGCACCACCTGCCACCTGTTTGCTTCGACCTCAGTGTCGGCCGGGGGTGCAGTCTCAGGATGCGCACTTGTCTCGGGGTCATTGAACGGGACCTCGGCGAGAAAATCTGCGAGAGGTTGCACTTTGACAGCTCGGCAAGGTAGGAACTGTATGTCATGTTCTCCAAGCTCAATTGCCCATTTAGCCAAACGTCCCGATACATCGGGTTTGACAAGGACTTGGCGAATAGGTTGATTTGTGAGGACCCGGATGGTGTGCCCCTGAAAGTAAGGACGTAGGCAGCGGGCCGTCATGACTAGGGCCAAAACTATTTTTTCTGCCACAGAGTAGCGAGTTTCAGCCCCCTGGAGGGCTCGGCTAACAAAGTATACGGGTCGTTGCATGCAGTGATCTTCTCGGACGAGGGCCGCACTGATTGCTTCGTCGGCAGAGGCTAAGTATATGTAGATAGGCTCTCCGGGGAGAGGTGCTGACATTGTAGGCAACTGGCTGAGATGCTGTTTCAGATCCGCGAAGGCTTTGTCGCACTGTGAGGTCCACTCAAACTTCTTTTCTTGTCGCAAAATTTTGAAAAAGGGAAGTTGGCGCTCCGCTGCCTTGGATAAAAAATGATTTAGAGCGGGGAGGCCACCTGTTAGACGTTGGACGTCTTTTATAGTCTTCGATGTCTGAAGATCCACTACATCCCTGATTTTAGTCGGGTTGGCTCTAAGGCCATGTTGAGATACCATGTATCCAAGGAATTTTTCCGACCCAACACCGAATGTGCATTTAGCTGGATTGAGGCGAAGATTATGGCGCCGCAGATTTCTAAGTGTTTCAGCAATGTCCTGCACACATGACTCCAAAGAATAACTTTTAATAACGAGGTCATCAACATATACCTCAACATTGCGGCCTATCTGATCTCGGAAGACGTGGTCCATGAGGCGCTGATATGTGGCTCCGGCATTCTTGAGTCCAAAGGGCATCTTCTTGAAAGCGAAGATGCCAAAATCAGTAATGAAGGCAGTCTTGACAGCGTCCCGCCGATCCATGTGGACTTGGTGTTATCCCTTATACAGATCCAAAAAGCAGAGCACCTTATACCCTGTGATGGCTTCGGCTTTCTTATCAATAGGTGGTAAAGGGTGGCAATCCTTCGGATAGTGTTTGTTGAGATCGGAGAAATCGACACACATTCTCCAATCCCCATTGATTTTCTTTACCATTACTAGATTAGAAAGCCAAGATGGATAGTGGACTTCGAACAGGATGTCTGCATCCACGAGCTGTTGGACCTCTGTTCGAATAGCTGCATTTCTTTCCGGAGCAAATTGTCGCCGTTTCTGCTATATTGGCTTCACAACAGGGTTGACGTTTAGTTTGTGAGTGATGAGATCCGGAGAGACTCCCGGCATGTCTAGGGGAGACCAAGCAAAGACCTCGGGGTACTCCCTTAAAGTCTGAATAATTGCGTTGTGCAACAGGGGTATGCTGACTACACCTACTCTAACAGTTTGATCCGATTTAGCAGGATCCAGTGGCACTTCGGCAGTGTCATCTCCGAGGGGCTCGGAGACGCCCGGAACGGGTTCCGGAGTGGCTATTTGAAATTGAGGCTTCGGAGGAGCCTTGACTGTCTTCTTGAGTGCGACATGCATGCACTCCTTGGAAACTCTCTAGTTGCCACGGATGACAACCTCTCCTTGGGGTGTAGGAAACTTCAGTGTCAGGTGATATGTAGAGCAAATGGCTTTGGCTGGGGTGAGCCAGTCCCGACCGAGGATCATGTTGTAGGGCGATGGGGAGGAGACCACATAGAAATCTACAAAAATAGTTTTTATGGCGGGATACGTACCAAGCGAAGCGGGGAGGTTGATGACTCCCTCAGGTTGAACCTCTCCTTGGGTGAAGGTCTGTAGAGGCCCGAGAGCAGGTCGGAGCTGCTCGCGGGATATGCCCATCTTTCGGAAGCAATTGGAGAAGATGACACTTACATTTGCGCCGTTGTTGACGAAAACTCGCTTAATAGTGACATTGGCCACGGCCATCTCAATGACGATGGCATCTGTGTGAGGAGTAAGCTCAGGAACAGGGTCGTCCTTGGTAAAGCTCACTGTTCAAATTGATGGAGGCGTTTGTGACGTGGCTCCTCGGGAGGAGGTTTGCGCGCTTCGGCTTTGAGGGCACTTCGGGAGGTCCCTGCTGGCATGGCACCATAGATCACATTTATTATCCCATGAACTACGTGGTTCGGTGGGTTGTCCCCGTGATCCCCATGTGATTGCGGATGTGGCAATAACTGAGGTTGCTGAGGTTGATTTTGTTGGCGACTGCCCTGGTCTTGCCGTGGGTAATTGTTATTTCCCGACCTGTTGTTACGCCACTGGGGTCGGCCCTGTCCATGGCCTCTGTTATCATAGCCTCCTCGACTTTGTTGTTGACCCCCATTTCTGTTCGGTTGAAGCCTGTCCTTGGTACGAGCAATATATTGCCGAAGAGATCCGCGTTTCAAGCAGTCCTCTATTTCCTTGCAGAGTTCCCGACACTCCTCGGTATCGTGTCCATGGTCGTGGTGATACGCACACCACGTTCCACGATTGCGCTTGTCTGTCGGAGCAGTCATCCGTGGGCATGGTCGTAGATCATTTTTGTGAACAAAAAGTATTTCTGTTCTTGACCGCGTAAGGGGTGTGAATTGAGGAGTGTCGCTGCGGGGCTCTAGCCTACCCTTTCCCAAGCGACTAAAAGCACTGGTACGGGTACTGATCCCAGTCTGCGCTCTGTCCGATTATTTCTTAGTAGTGTACTTCTCCCGCTTCCGTCGGGTTTGCTCTTCAGCTTTGGCAAACCTACTTACGGTTCCAAAAAGAGCTCGGGTAGTGGTCGGGGGGTGTCGAGCGAGCTCGGTGTAAAGCGGTCCGGCTCGGAGGCCGTTCATGAAAGCAGTGATGATAACATCATTGGACCGGCTACTTACTTTTAGGCTCTCTGCAGTGAAGCGCTCGAGAAACTGAGAAACAGTCTCCCTGTCACGTTGCTCAAGAATCATCAGATCGGCCAATGTGGCCATAGGTTTTGCCCGCGTGTGAAAGCGGGCCCAGAACTGCTCGGCAAGATCCCGGAAGGTAGTAATGCTGCCTCGAGGCAAGGAATCAAACCAAATTCTGGCCTCGTCTTGAATGTATTTGTGGAACACCTTGCACAAGTGATGTGGTGTGCAGTCCCGATTGACCATGGCATATTTGAACGCGCTCAGTAAGTTACCTGGATCCCCGTTACCATTATATATGGGCACTGGTGGAAGTTTAAACCCCTCGGGGAGTGGTGTGGCGAGAATCTCCGGAGAGAATGGGGTGATTATTTCCCCATCAGCGTCAAGGCCTAACACCTTGTCGAGCTTGGCATCAAATTGAGCCTGCTCCTGTTTTATGGGATCAAGTAAACGGGGTTTCTCCAGGCGAACCCGCTTAGCCACATCGACAGGTCGACGTCGATCAGCGTCAGCGTGATCAGCATAATGTGGCCTTGAGCCATTAGAACTGCGATTCTCCCCGGGAGACACTGACCGGTGACGGCGGCGGTCCTGTCTGGCTCGTTGGGGGGGAGGGGATCTTCGTTGAGTGTGCGAGATTGATCTTGGCGGGGATATTTAAATAAAAAATGTTTAATTTAAAACGTGATCATGAGATGTTTAAATAAAAAATGACCGAACAATATTATGGGATGTATTAAATTTTGTATGAATTGATGTTTTGATAGTCTCACCATTAAGAAATGGAAAACATATAAATAAAATTAAGAATGTGGATGCGGGGCTTCAAACACCGATCTCTCGCATAGTACCAAGTGCTCTAGCAAATCATACAGATGTTTGAGCTACATCCCCAATTGCGAATTTAGTTAGCTTTAATTCTTATCAATATAATTTGGGCCTATTGATGTAGGCACTCAATTATTTCTACTTCTTTCTTATACTAGTGTTACTCCCCTGCGATGCTCGGAAGTATGTTAACATTATAGTATATTTTAACAAAATTAAATACTATATGATGTTATTTTTTAAAATGTGAACCTTGTACACTTGATAAAATAAATAATTCAAAATGTGAATTATCATATAGTAAAATTTTAAATAGCGTAAATATTCATTTCTCCCGTTAAATTTAGGGATTGAATATATACTTATTATTTATAAGAAAAATATTCTTACGAAATAAATTAAAGTAAATATTAAATATGACCATTAAAATACATATATTAAAATTATTTTTCAACTCAAATGTTACTGTAGGCCGTCTGTATCCTTATTAACCTATGCGCATAACTACAAATAATTTCATTAATTACATATGTTAAAATAAACATAAATATAATAATAGGCCAACTTATTAAAATAATAATTATAAGATAATAAAAAATAAATTAAATAATTGATAAAGAAAAATATATTTTTCTTTTAAATAATCTCATATTTGTTATTGTTAAAGATAGTCAATTGATTCATTTTTTTATAATTTAACTTCCATTATAAATAGTCTAATCCACAACAAAAAGTTAAAACTTACTTTAACTTAAAGTAGGTGAAAAAATTATTAATTTCATATACTATATGTAAAAATAGATTAGAAACAAAAAAACTTGTTATTATTTAAAAAAAAAAAAATATTGTTGAGAAAGAAACAAACTGACAGAATGGTGATAGTACAACAACAACTCTTTAGGGACAAATACATGAATAATACACTTGAAAATGTCCAACTTGCAATTGGAGGGGAAAATATATAATTTTCTTTATTACATATTTGGCTCCATTTTATTTAATTAGACAAAAACGCATATTTATATATATATAAGTATATATATAGATTAATTTACCGAATAAAACTAAGATAAAAAGATACATATAATAAATTAATTAACTAAAGTATTTAAAAAAATATTTAACTAAATCTTACAGCCTACATTTGACACCAATAAACATGCACAATACGTATTGAGATCTAACCAAATAACCAATCAATATAAAATTGTCTTTATTTTATTAAATATCACACTTATATATATATATATGGTATTTATGTTAAATTAAAGATCATGAAAAGATAATTAATGTTATACTCCCTCCATCCCGACCTAACTTGTCTACTTTGACCGGGCACGGGGGTTAAAAAAAAAAAAACAGATTTTGTGCAATCTTTGACTTTTTTAAAGGTGGAGATTGAGGGTGGAGATTTTGAGGATGAAGATTGTGAGAGAAATTTGTCATTTATGGGCGGACAAATTAAGTTGTGACAAACTAAAAAGGAAAGTAGGCAAGTTAGAGCGGGACAGAGGTAGTATATAATATGTAAAAAATGGTTATGATACAAAATACTATTTGTATTTAAAATTTGGGAAAAATACTTCTTACAAAAGAAGGAAAAAAAATCAAAAGTTCGCATTTGTACAAGTAACCATAAATAACATAACATATAATGGTTGGAAAATGCAATTTACAATATTAACTTTCTTATAAATTTTATATATTTGTAGATTTTGTAATATATCTACATAAACTTTCAAGTTCTAACTATAAGTATTTACTTGTTCCTTTTCTAAAATTCGATTCTCATTGGCAGCTTATAATATTTTACTTGATGATATCAAATATATCCAAGATATTTCTAAATAAATCCTAACATTAACAAAATAAAATTCAAAAGTTATTCATAACTCGAATAACAATTTAAAGTGTGTGAATTCTAAAAAATACTTAAATATATTTATATCTTATTTGGTATTGTAATTTATTCAAATAAATTTTATATTTATAATGTAAATATTATATCTATCTATATATAAAATTAATTAATGAAAAAACTATTGCTTAGGTTGCAAAAACTTAAAAAAAAAACAGTTGAATTAGTTAGTGTGACAATGTATTTTATAGATTAAAAAGTGTAAAAAAATATAGTTGAGGTTAGTCACGTGTAAAAAAGAAAAAAACTATTAAAAGATTGAAAGATATAACAAATGTCATAATATAGGTTGCAAAGTGTAACTTACTTAAGAATATTATTTTAACGAAATACATATTATGAAAATATGAATTAATAGTAAATGAACTTGAACAATAATTTATGATATATAAATATGCATTTGCTCTAAGTTCTCATACTTCCGTGACTAATCAAACAAACATTGTTATTATAAAAAATATACTCCTTTCGTTCCTTTTTTATTGACCTTTTAGCTTCTTAATGATTTTTCGAATTAATTGATCTTTTAACTATTTTTTACAATTTTTCTCAATATTGCCCTTTGTCAATCCTAAAATAGTTATTACTTTTCGACCTAGATTTGAGATAGATAGGAGAAAGAAAGGAGATTATTGGGAATATATTTGGAAAAAAAAATTAGTTCTTAATTCTTCCTCTTTTTCCAAAAAATCAATTTAAAAGAAACGGAGGGAGTATATTAGTAGATGTAAGTAATTATCTAATAATTTTTTTGTAAGATATTAATTTTTGCTTAACTTAATAAAATAAGAGTTTCATTATTTAAATAATAATTTTTTTCTCGGTCGTAACTTAGGTAAATAAAATATATTAGAAATCCATGTCATATAAAATAAATAAATTTCTTGTACTTTAAAAGAACTTAACTAACCAGAATCTAACCAAAATAATTAACCAATAAATAATTTATTTTTAAATCTAATATATGTGATATGGATGTCAAATTAAAAATCGTGAAAAGATGAATAATTTGATATATTATGTATAAAAAAAACGGATTAAAAATTAAAAAGTTATTGCATTTTACCAAATAAAAAAGAAAATCATTACTTATCAAAATTGACAAAGCCTTACTAAATTAATGTTAAACTTTTACGCGGGAAAAGTAAAATGGCATAAAAGCCCTACATTCTACTTTTATATATATAACGATATACAAATATATATATATATATATATATATATATAAGCATAACACTTTTAAAACGTGATCATGAGGTGTTCGAATACAAAATGACCGAACAATATCTAAACCTAAACTGAAATGTCTCTCCATTAAGAACTGAAAAACATATAAATAAACAGAAGAATAGGACGCGGGGTTTCGAACCCTAGTCTCTAGCATATTACCAAGTGCTCTAGCAAAACAAATAGATTTGAGCTACATCCCTAATTGTGAATGTAATTAAGTTTAATTCTTAACAATATAAATTGTGTCTATAGATATAGGCACTCATTTTCTTCTTATTTCTTACTTTCTTTCTTTATATATATATATATATATATATATGAACCTTTTTAAAAGGTGATCATGAGGTGTTTGAATATATCATGACGGAATCAATATTTATGGGATGTATTTTGTATAAATTGGAGTTTTGATGGCCTCACCATTAAGAAATGGAAAACATATAAATAAAAAGAAGGATGGGGATGCGGGGCTTTGAATCCCGATTTCTTGCATAGTAGCAAGTGCTCTAGCAATCATATAGATGGTTGAGCTACATCCCTAATTGTGAATTTTGTTAACTTCAGTTCTTATCAATATAAATTGGGCCTACTTATGTAGGCACTCATTTTCTTCTACTTCTTTCTTTTATGTATATATATATATATGTGTGTGTATATGTATAAGCATAACAATTTTAGACATTATTATGAGGCGTTCGAATACAAAATGACCAAACAATATTTATGGGATGTATTTTGAATAAATTGAAGTTTTGATAGCCTCACCATTAAGAAATGAAAAACATAATAATAAAAAGAAGAATGGGAACACAAGGCTTCGAACCCCGATCTCTCGCATAGTAGCAAGTGCTCTATCAAATCATATAGATGTCTAAGCTACACCCCCAATTGTGAATTTAGTTTACTTTTCCTTTTATCAATATAAAATAGACCTATTGATGCAGACACTTTCATTCTTCTTCTTTCACTCTTTTTTTCTTTATATATATATGTATATATATATGAGCCAAACACTTTTAAAACGTGGCATGAGGGAGATGTTCAAATATGAAATTATCGAACAATATTTGTGAAATGTATTTTGAATAAATTTTAGTTTCTATAGCCCCACGATTTAAAATTGGAAAACATATATATAAAAAGATGAACGCGCACGTGGGGTTTCGAACTCTGATCTCTCGCATAGTAATAAGTGCTCTAACAAATTATATAGATATTTAAGTTACATCTCCAATTGTAAATTTGGTTAACTTTAATTTTATTCATATAAATTAGACATATTGATGTAGACACTCTTTTTCTTCTTCTTTCTAATTTTTTTCTTGAAAAGCCTAAACTAGGTATAGCTGACTCCTTGCGAAATGTCATAATTAAGTCTCAAGAGAAATCCTCTCAAAAAAAAAAAAAAAAGCCAAAAGAAAAGACGAAGTCTGGAGATAAATTAATTATATTAAACTAAATTCATCCTATATTAATTAATTTGAAATGGATGGAGTCTTTAGTAATTCTTCACTCTAGAAAAAACACAACTATGTAATAAAATAAAAACTTGCTCATGTCTCTTATAGTGATGTAGCTTGTAAAGAAACTATACTTATGGAGAAAGGATAAAAAGTACTTTTACCTAGAAGTTTATAAAATTTGATACTCTTTTGCATGGGAAGAGAATATTTTTTCAAAACAATAATGAGCATGACTGCTTATTTTATTGGAAGATGCCATAAGAGAACAAAAGTTTGTGTGAGAAGAATGGTAGAGGAAAAAAAGATACCAATATGCTACTACGTAAATGTGATTACTTTTAAATAGTGTTATAGCTCCTATTCCAATTCTATCACTACACGTGCTACATGTGAGTTTATAATATTATCATAATGTTATTTTACATGCATGATATGTATTGAAAAAGTTAAAATAAAGGGTCATTCTAGTATGCAATGGTTGCATAGGTGCAACCATAGGTTATAATAGTCTTTTTCTCATTCCTAGTGTAACCCTAGGTTAATATTTTGAGAAGCTTGGGGTAATTTTGATGATTTTGCCATCAATTTGCAGCTTAGGGTAATCTTTACAATTTTTGCCATCAATTCAATTTTTCAACTCCAAATATTCACGACCAGCAACATGCAGCTTTTCACTCCCAAATTCTTTTTTCGTGTGGCATGTATGCTTGTAAGAAATCTTCATATTTGCTATTAATTTGACGATCAAGAGAGAGTTTGTTAATCGGGACATTAGTTGACAACATTTTCATTGACGAATGCCGAATTTCTTGAGGCGGATTAAATTTGAAAGTTCAGGTTAGATTAATGGTAAGGTCTTCCATTTCCGTTTTTTATTATTATAAGTGTTCGGCATAATAATTCGTTTTTGAGGGATGTACTGGGTTTTATTGTGTGGCGATTGGAAGCGTAATCGTGTATTCTCCGTTGAACAAGGAATCGAAGAAACGGGAGATGTTCTGGGTTGTATTGTGTGGCGATTGGAAGCGTAATCGTGTCAAGACGTCTTTGATTTGGGGTCCTTTCGGGTGAACTATCAACGTTTATCAGATCGAATGTATCGTCGAATTCAAAGGTAAGTTTCATTTCCATTGTATATATTTTGGTGAGGTTTTTTTAAGATACTCAATCGTTTAAATTCTTTTTCTTGCTCTTGAAAGTTTTGGTACAAGGCTTATTGATGATGAAGAATCTTTGTGAACGTCTTCCATGTTAATTGATTGTCCAGTTTTGTTTGATTTACAATTAGCAGCCCTATTTTAATAGATAGTGCTCCCCATATCGTGAGTTGTGGTGTTTGCGGAATGGTTAAATAATGCAAAAGCCTGCTTATGACTTTAAAACTAATTCTAATATTTACTAATTGATTCCACATGCTATGTTCCTACGGATGGAGCCTGTTGCTGTCTTCACTTTTGTTTTGGTTATGATAATTCGTCAGGGTAATAGGTTTTTAGAAGTAGTCTTCTCGTTTGCTTCGAGTAGTGCTTTAGTTTCCATCCAATAACCTATAATCCGATTGTGATTACTTTTAGTCTGTAAATTATACTTGTCAATGCTCTTGAGTTTTGATTCAAGGATTTTGCATCACACTTGCAATATTATATCGTCATCTGCGGTTCGGTGGTGGTGCTTATTTTGTGATTTACGTTTCACCGAAAAGTCATTGGGATCATTTTAGTCAGGTTGATGTTCTATGTTTGCAATGTTTTATCTTCTTGTTGAGGTCTCGAGTCTTTGCCTTGTCTTTTCAACAGGTGTCATGCTAATTGGAGAAGCACCGTAAGAATGATGGAATGAAAAGATTACCATCACAGCCGGTGTCTGTGATGTATTTTTATGGTCATCGTTTGGTCACCCTAATTGCGTTGCTAATTAATAGAACTTGGGTCATTGTAGTTGAGTCTTTTGGCGGGTGTCTGAGCTAGTCCGTTTTACAGTCGTTCGTATCTGTTTTCTCCCCATCGATTATGTTTATTGTTATTTTTGTTATGAAGAATTTATTATCCACATTTCTAAATTTGGCCATGTTTGTTTCCAGTTAGCTCGTAATGACGTTGAAGAATTCTGCATTTATTTTTGACAGAGTCCCAGCATTGGGGCAGGTAATTGGAGATGTTCCATTATTGCTTTTATTTTTTTTTCTTGCTGAACATGTTGTTAGAAAAGGCTCTAAATCTGTCTAACCTTTCTAAGATCTGTTCTGTTAATTACTTATGAATATGTTATTTTCCTTCTATTTCCAAAAAAAACAGTTATAGAGGGAAGTGTTGTTTACCCTTCCTTTAAAACATACCACCTGCAAGTAATAAGATGGCTTGATCTGTGTAGTATGCCTCATCGATAATTAAATTTGAAGACTCATATTGACTTTAATGTTATATCATTATTCAAAATTCTCTGCTACATGAGCTTAGCGTTGTGTACTCGTATTTTGTCATTCTTATTGCTAGATTAGTCAGTGGATGTTGATAACCTTTGTTTAGGGGTTTCTCTTCCTAAGATTTGTGTCTTACAGATATAGTGTATGTTGTGCTATTCGAAATAGATTCTTATTTCCAGATTTGCCCAACAAATTAAAAAAGGTGTACCGTAATTTAATTTTGACAATATAAATGATAATACTTGTTTGTTTTGCTACTAGCATAATGAACGATTAACCCAAAACGGAGGGTCCGGTTGGTTAATGCTGAAGATTATATTGTACCTTACCATTTCAGTATTGTATATTGAAATTAGCTTTTCACGCTAAAGGCTAATGTACATATTTGGTTGTGCTATATAACCTTTAACTTTGTTGCTGTTTAATACATTATTATTTTTTTGTCTTCTTATCTTTGATTAAGCCCTTTTTAAATTATCGTACTTATTCGCGTATTTCGTCACTGTTGTAAAGTGTATATCAATCGGGCGTTGAGTCTTCTTCCGTACTAATGCCCTGGATAATAATTATTTCAACACAGTTACACCGTAAATAACACAATAGAACATTCAATGAAAGCCCGTCCTAACCCCCAAACAGGGTTCTCAACACTGGATATACAATATCTCAAGCTTAGCATGTTATACATGGCATATGCCATTTCATGCTGAAATATTTGGTGGTTCTCTCATGTTGTCAACATTAAATAAATATATTTCAATCTCGTTTATATCGTTGAATATTTCATGTTGTCCTTGAATCTTATTTTGTACAGGCTGTAGATTTTTTTTTTTTTTTTGTGGGACACAATTATAGGACATTAAATAACCATTCATCTTATAATGTTTCCATTTCATTAACTTCTTGTTTTGATTCATGAGGCAACAGCACTATGGAAACAATCGTTGTTGTTTTTTATGTTTTCAGTGGAAGCTTTGATGGTGGTTGTAGGCGTTGTTTTAATTGTGGTTATTTTTGTAAATAGCCTGACTACAGTAGATAGCCAGTGCTTGAGATTGAGAGTATCGCTATGGTTATCATCTAAATTTACTGTTATTTTCCAAAGTAAGAGTTGTGAAATCTGTATCATTAAAATTTTTTAAGTGTTTGTTTCTCTTATTTCCAGTTTATGATAGTAGAAGTTATAATGCCGTTGTGCCTGTTTTTTTTTTTTTTTTTTCCTTTTAATTATATTTATTTTACCTTTTATCAAGCCGTGTGTAATGTACTGCTGTAGGGGTATTCCATCGTTTATTTATGTATTCATTCTGCAGAGATTGTTCACCTTATGCAGGTACATCATCAATGTCAATGAGATCGAACATTTTGTTATTCCAGGGATTATCGCCGTCAACAGCACATTTATCCCAAACAAATTGCTTTAAGGTCTAGCGCTTCATATATAGAGGATGTTTTTTAAGTTTATTATCCATTCCTGCAAGCATATTCTGCTTCTCCCAACCCAGATCTTACTTCAAAAGCGTCAAACTGGCACAAATTTACTTACAGTGCATTTACAATAATAATAGTAGGTCTAGGGAACTCCAATTGCGTTGGTCATGCACACGAGCCAGAATCAGATTTAGATGCAACCACTTGCGTAGCATTAGGCGTTCGCATAGTAATATCTATTTCATTAAAAGACATGTTTTTTCCATCATGCCTTTGGAGTGTTGTATTTAATAATTTGTATCCAAGTGTATTTTCCGATTGTTTAATCGTTTTTGAGGTTCTACTCCTTCATTGCGCGTTTTTTTTCATGCCTGAGGCAACCGAGTTATTTCATAAATAAATAATACGTCAACAAATAGTAATAATAATAAACAAACATCATCACCTTCACAATTTGAAAATAGGGCTATACGAGGCTGGGAGGGGAATTCCTAAATTATGGTTCTGAGATTAGAATGATCTTTAAAAGTTTTTTCCAAAAGTGGGAATCACTAAGAATTGACAAATCAATCAAAATTAAACATTTACAATTATTTTTTCAAATAACAAATTTGAAAACAGAGGCGCTTGATAAACTCGTCACTGATAATACGGACCAGGCGGCCCATTATCAGCCTACTTAGCGCATCGCTACCTTGACCGACAGTTCAAAGCAATGTAATATAGTAATATCAAACATTATAGTAAGTGCTTTCTTTGCAAACTCTAGGAAGCAGAATTGAACACGACACGCTTGCCCAAAAAAATTGGATTAATTTAAATTTCATGGAAGATTTTGTCAACATCTGTAGGGCAATAAAAAATACAGCCACTATTTAATATTTGTACCAGCACGCACTCACCGAAATAAAATCCATCAAAAGGCCTAGAGTGTAGCTCCTGTCTTATTTTACGAAATGATTAAAAACGATTAATAAAATGCAATAAACTTGATGAAGTGAATGGTTTAAAAACACTAAATAACTCTTGCACGTGTTGTAAATGGAGCTAACTCTATTTTGATTTTTAATTTGACAAAGTAAATTATTGTTTTTTTTTTTAACATTTCTGTTCTCTATATTTTTTTGTTTTTCATTACCACATCTATGTTCCACCCGTTCGTAATTGTTACCTCCGTTCTGCTCCTATTAATTTGGAAGTTCTTTTTATAAGTAAAATAATTCTTAACTTTTCTGCATTTCGATTTCATGATTAACGTAATCTTAATGTATCTTTGGTCAATGATAGCTACACCCGTAGGAGTTCCAACATGGAACCTGAAATAAACCTATGTCACGGTATTTAATTAATGTCCTCTAAACATTTCTTTCTTACAAAGCAGGTGCGTTGCACCTTTAGCTTTTACTTCCTAAAATTCATAATACACCATTTATTTGGTCAATTCCACCAGCAGTAATATGAAACGATTAGTACAACAAACCTGTTGTCTATTTATTATGCTGACCTTCATCATTATCCATTGACATATAAACCATCGTAGTCCCAGAATTCTTTTTGAGCTGCAAACTTGGTGATTAGTTTAAATTAATGTAGCAACAACAAAACATCAAATTTTTTGATTGCTAACATAGTATGATTATGGGTATTAGAGTTGGTAGATTAGCCCTGAACACCTACACTTCTATTACTCCAAAACAAATCATCAATTAAACTTTAATTAAAGATTTGAACTTCGAGCACAACCAATTTCAAAACGATTTGAGTGTTTAATTTTGGTGATAGAGTATGTTTTTTTGGGTATTTGTAAGTAAGAAAATCACTCAACTCCCGGGTTTACCCTAACTTCTCGCGCCGTACGTTTTAATGTTTTCACCAAGAATTTAAAGGACAATAGCCGTTCTAATAAGTCAAACAGATGGATAATTCTTTATAATGGTAAAGTTACATCCTGGTAGTTTAATCCCTACTTTGTCTTTCGAAACTATTACTTCGTCTGGGTATGACTATTGGTATTACCTTTTTTCTTTCGAAACTATTACTTTGTCTAGATTTGACTATCGGTCTTACAAACACATCCACCAGTTTCATAGGGAATGTCGATGACGATTTTGCGTTAGATGAATGGTGGTACCACAAACTACGTTGAACAAAAGTATTGAGATTAAATAGTCGGAAAAAAAAAAGTTTGGAGAATGGACGGCCCCACTTGCCTATTACAAAAAGCTTCCCCAAAAAAAAAAATCCACATCAAAATTCAAACAAAAAAATGCTGGTATTCAATCTATCAAGATTTATGAACATTATATGTGTCGTGCAGTTTTCTTGTTGCCTCTGAGAACCGGTGCCGAAGCCCATCCTTTAGCCTCCTTCGGTTGTTTGCACTTTTTTCCAGACTTTCCCTTTAGTGTTTGTTCAAACCATTCGGCTGAGTCATTCTCCATCCTTACTCTCATTGTGTTGCATTCATGCAACACAATCCACAACAGCACTCTCAATCTCATGTCTTGGCTAGCACCCTGCATGTTCACAAATTAACGTACATAAGATTAATAATACAAAATTATGGAAAACATCAAATTTGGATGCTAAAAATTTCTTTATTGTCACCTCTAACTCCAATCTCGATGGTCCCCAACCTCGTTTCTTCCGGTACTTGTTATCTTTCTACAGGTCTTCATATTTTTAATAACGTACAAGCAACAATCGCAACTGCGTTTATTTCGTTTAAACCAATTGAATGGTTAGTGTTGTTATCAAACTCGCTGCATGGGAAATTTACTTATAGTGAAGAATGCTTACGAATTGAATTGCTTCGCCCCACCGACGATGGGACAAACACTGTAGGTCCTGAAATCACCAAGAACGTTGTTCTCTGTTTCATTTTGGTACTGCTCCTGCAAGACACTCAACTGTAGCATACAAATGTCACAATCTATTAAGTGAGTGAATAACTAGGTAAATAGAAAGTTAGTGATGATAACACTGGGTATCTCACAAAAGTCTCCGCAAGTTCCTTTGTTGAGTCGTCCACGGTGTTGACACCCGGGAACGAATCCTGAACTTGTACTTCTTTCAGAAGCAGGTCAACAACCAAAAGTTTGAAATGTCCCGGATTTGAAAGATGCAATGGTATCATGATCTGCGACAAATAAGAAAACGTATTCGCATATAAGGTAGAGAGAAAAAAGATTACTAAGTAATTAGCCGGACCATGTTTTCTAGTAAACTGAGTTCAACTCCTGAAATGGTCTTGTGGCCTACACTAACCTTTGAGGTTGCTCGGATATCCCCACTTACAAATCGCCCCTTTATCTTCATCTTTTCAAATTGGGTACGGACGTCTTCAACATCTCCAGATTTCTCACCCTAAGTGAAAGTACATATAGAATCATCAGTTTTATCACTAATTACAAAGTACATAGTTCGTCATCTGATGTGTACATTACACTAAACCGTAATGGCTAACTTACCAACGTAAACACGGGAAAGAACCATACAGGCATACCGGGTTTGCGCTCCTCCTCATAGTTTAGTATGTCGCATGACGTATTTAGCACTTGCAGAGCACAGATATTTTATGATTCTTTCATATCAATTGTCCTTACACGTAAAACACACAAACAGTATATGACTATTTTTTCCAATTTGCAAGGTTAGTATTTACCGCAGCCGACACCCACTTGTTCGGTAGCAAAGTCATTATTTCTTCCCGATCCACATATGTGCTTCTAGTCTCAGAAATAATGTCCCTACAATAAGTTATTTTAGTGATATACTTATAATTTAATGGACCAGTATTACGAATTCGAAGAAAAAGTGAATAAGACTATTTCCCTACCTTGGTGGTAGGTTATTGTCCACTGCGTACATTACTAGTTTCATCAACCTTTCCTCCTTCAACAACTTTGCCTTCGAGAATGGATAACCCAATAGCACATAATGTCTCCAAGTCGACATGCTCATGAGGTCCGATTCGCCTTTAGCCTGTGTAGGATCATGTTGGCTCGGCGAGACTGCATGATTTTTTAAAATTGACTTCAGTCTTTTGTTTCCAGCATCGTCTGCACTCTACATGGAACGAATAGCAAAATTAATCAAACGTTAACATAATTCATAAAAAATTCAAAAGTACGCCACAAGTAGTGGTCAAACCGTAGTTGGTACCAAACATATTATACCTTAGATTGATGGTCCTTTGGAGGTTCATATGCCTGTGCCTCAGCGCAGTCGTCATCCACATTTAAGGCGAGAGTCTTTTCAGACTTGTCCGAAGAGCAAGCCCTTTTTCTCGTAGAAGAACCATCGGGTGTCGTAAATTGTATATTCTCGTCGGGGACTGGTCCTTCGTCCACGATACTGTCCTTGCTTAACTCAATGCACACCTTATTTCCTTTATCAATCACGCCGTCACTGTGGCCCATCTTTCCCATCGTTTGCACTATCGCACGTAAGTCATTCAATGTTTCTCCATGTTTCCTAAAATATTTGATTGGACACTGAAGGGGTTGTCTTGTTTATTATTTCCAACTGAGGTCTTTCATAACCAATAAAACCATTTCCTGTGATTCCCTCAGCAGGCGAAGCTCATTCACCACCTTAAACAGTAAGGACTCTCCCTCAATGTTCAGAGCCTGTGATTCTAAATTACCTCTTACAGACCCCGGAGACTCTGACCTAACGTCATAAGCTGGATAAGCTCTACCATCATTGGCCCTTAACCCTACAGGATCTTTTCCCAACCTCCTGCTTGAACCCCAGCCGTTCGCCTTCTTCGAACCTGGTGTCGCCATTTCAGCAATCTTATCCTGTGTACATGCCAAAATTGGAAAAATACGGTTTATGATAGAGCTAATCCATATGCAATTAAATTTATTACAAGAGGGAATTTAAGAAAACGCACCATATTTACGGGGAGGGAGGGAAAAGAGATTTGCATTCATATTACATCTTGGCACAAACTATTTAACGGACACGAATCTAGCAACTCAACAGTGCAAAAACTGAATTGTTTAATAATCAGTTGCCAAACTAATCAAATTCATCAGTTAGTGAAGCCGCAGATATTTGATTGATCGATTGGTTGAAAGAATTGATCGAATTTGGATTAGTAGTTTCTGATTATTTCCATCTAACAACGACAAATTACACCGAGGCTACGCAAGAATGCAACAAAAAACGAGACAATGAAAAACAGGAAAACCACTGTTGACAGTACATGCATATTTTGCTGTATTATGGAGTACAAGTTCCGGCTACTTGTAAAAATTATTTAGAATGAAAAACCAAATTTTTTTCCCTGCGAAGCTCGCGGATTTAAAACCATGTAAAATTTGTACTGGGTGCAAATGTATTAAAAAATGTAGATTTCGTACAAGTAATATTAAGGTCCAAGTCCTCCTCACATGAAGCATAAAATTTTATGAATTATTATCTTTAAATAAATAAAGTACACATTTGTGGTTATGCATATTAATTAGTTTTCTTAAATCATTATGAATCAACCAGGACCCAAATTATATTTATGTATTTTAGTAGTTCCATTACGACTTTATATGAATCAAAAAACTATTTTAACCCACAACAGTTTTACCAAGACTATAAATTAATTAATATACTGAGACAAATTATACTTATGCATTTTGGTATTTTCATTTTCACTTTACCTAAATTAATAAACTATTGCTTATTAACATAATTTCCTTCTCGTATGTATCTCATAATAATATAGTCTCCATACAAGCAGACACTAACATTTTAAACTATTGTGGATATGTATTTATGTCCACAATTCAGTCTCATTATTTTCTTACTCTATAAAGTAAATAAAATAAAAATTACGTATAGATGGATATTATTTTTTTTTGGGTTCAAAATAAAATACTTTAGAGTTTAAATATAGTTTTGTATTTTAGTAGTTTCGTGTTGACTTTATATGAATGAATAAACAATTGTATATTACAACAAGTTTAAATCCACTAATCACAATCTAAAGCAAAAGAACCCCAACATTCGATAAAATGTTACGGTGCATTTTTTAATTTTCACAATCTAGTAACTTTGTTGTGTTTATCACTGTTGTTGTTATCATTATTGTTGTATTATTATTATTACTATTTTGGAGGTATATGAAAACTTTATTTAAATTTTCATCCTACAACAGCCTCAACTAATTAGAAAGTGAAGATCAAAAAATATATAAGGATAATTTAATCACTATATTAAATAATTCAAAACAACGCATACTTTTGTAGTTAGTGATATAATGCATTAAAACAAAATCTGCACTAAGCCATTCAGTAATGCCTGTAAACTAGAGCTCCTTCCAGTAAATAATTAAAAAACAAAACAATTTCAGAACAATTTCGTAATACATGGCCTACAATCGAGAATTTAAAAAAAGGGTAATATGGATATGGTTGATGTGAGGTCAAACTTCTGTCCAATATTCGGGGTACAAATACTACACATTAAGCAATTTACCTATCTTCAAACGTATAAGAATTACAGAAGTGGCAAAGGCTCAAAAGAACGACTATACTATGTAGATAACAAATTTGAATAAATTTTCTTTCCTAGAAAAATATATATATATATATCTATATCTATATATATATATATATATATTTTAATGACTTCTAGGTCCTAGATACTAATAGCGCCTACTATAACTTCTCAAAAACTTGGTATTTTATTCATAGTTAGAATGAGGACTTCTTTTTTTTCTAAAGGATTGGAAAAAACGGTTGATTAATTACTAGTTAAAACAATCCTTTCTTTTGTAGGCGAAACGAACGTTTTAGCCAAGCATATCCACAGGGCAAGAATAGTTTTTTTCTAAAAATGGGTTTAACTAGAAATTATTAAATTCCATACACTAATAAGGAGTACTTGAGAACATATATAATTGCAACTCAAAAAAACTCGCATTGATACAATGCTTAACCATTTGGCCGCAAAGCCTATCCCATGAATTGCTCCCAATAATATAAACAACATAGCACTCGATTCGGTTCACTTAATATTTCCTACAAGTTGGGATACATATAGCAAGCACACTATGCACACCAGTATGAACAAGAAACGGAAAGTACAGCTTTACTCACATGAGAAACATTTATGCAACTAACCAATGTTTTCAGACACCATTTGTTGTTGTTTATCGAAGTAGCTACTTTCCTGCAAACATCATAGTCACCTAGCCCGACCCTTTGAAGATCATCAACAATCACTGGACCTTGCGGCAAAACCAACCTTAAAAAAAAAACCTGTCGAGCAATGGAAAGAATATCACATTACGCGTGGGTTATGTGTGAGGCCCAACTAAATGGAAAAGGTCAGGTTAATCATGCAAATTTTAATTCATTCAAGAACGAAGTAACACATCATGTAGTCACTTGGAAAGTTGACTGTTAGCTACATTTTGTCAAATTTGGTTACCTGTAGGAAAAAAGAACATCCGGTTAAAAAGGTGTAAGGCCTCCGATTTCGCTTGTACTTGATCACGCTATCAACCATCTTGTTTAGAAAATGACTAGTCCAATTTCTCTTGTGTATCATTTCTACATCTAACACGTTGTAAATGTAATTTTGGTTTATCTCGTTCGCCGTAGTTGTCCCAAGCACAGTAGCGGTCGCGAACAACACGAACGAGCGAAGAAAATCTAAATTTGGTTCTTGGCATGAACTCAGTATTTGTTCTAATCGTTGAGTCTTTATTACGGTCCTGTCAATTTGATGTGAGATGTACTTTGATCGTACGTCCTCCGCAAATCCTAAGTCCCCGTGGAAAACTAAATCTAACCCCCCCCCCCTCCGGAACTCCCATTAGTTTGCCAAAAATCTCAGCGGTTACAGCATATTGTTTACCAAAAATACTCAATTTTAAAGTTACGGGGTCAAAAGCTAAAATTAGAGCATGAACTAAGTCCCTGTACAACTCACAACCCACAAAATCTAGACAACCCCCGAACCCAATAGACTCAATTGCCGATTTCTTATGAACACCGAATTGTGATATCCTATCTCCATAACGCCGCAACGCTATTCGCGTTTTCAGCATAGGGCCATCGCCATCATTGTGTAACTTACTACCCCAGTTTTCAGTATCATCACTGGGAGGATACCCACCAGCATCAACTTCCATCCTACTTTCCTTCCGCACTGAGCTGAGCAAACCATCTGACATAAACAATCCACGCCTAACACCTCTTCTGTCCCCGTCAACAGTTTCATTTTCAGAATCAGCCGTCAAATCCTAGAACCAAAAAATTGGATAAGTTAAGGAGGAACAAAACGCAGCCACATCGAGCAACAAAAAATTGAAAACATAGATTCAAATTTGGAAATCTGTAAAATCTCACCACGCAATCATCTATTTCCTGAGATTTAGACGAAGTGAGGAGATCGAAAAAACTCCTATGAGCATCAGGAGCATCTTGGACACCTTTGAAGAAAAGGGCATTGAACTCTTCCTCCATTTTTGTGTACTGTTTCTTGCATACACCACAAACAAGACATGTTGGCTATTTATAAGGGTGGCAAAGTGAACAAATGCGAGGGTTTGGCGTCATGCAACCCTAACAGTTGTTCCAAAAATTAATTTTTTAATTGTGCAAGTTGTTAGCAAAAGTAGCCGCCTAACCTACTTAAATAAAAAATAAATATTCAAGGCACCACTTGTATAAATCAAAAAAAGGAGAACCACTCGAAATTGCAAATAAAGGAAATATACTCACTAAAATCGGTTGTCTTAATTCAATATTTTTGTCCTTATGAGACCAAAACCAACAGGAATCGAATAAATATGTATTTAAATACTTGAAAATATTTTAGACATGCGAAAACAGATATTCAGTTATAGAGTTAAAGGATAAGTAATTCGTAAAACGATCGATTACCTCTTTATTAGTTATGTGCCTAAAGGGATGAAACTAGGGGAAAAAATTCAAATTAAAAGATTGGATATAGCTGAAATCTCGCAATTTTTTTTCCTTTTTTCCTTTCAGGAATTGTTGTTGAAATAATTTAAAAGAAAATGCCAAAGGAAGGTGACGACGTTGAATTTCGAGCTAAATATATTGTTGGATCTCTTAACGGAATATTTATTTTCCAAGGAAGTTTCTGATCAATCACCAATATTATTAACAAAACTAATCGAGCGGAAGTCGACTAATAACTAAGTTGAAGTACAGTAAAAAGTAAGAATAAGAAAATATGAGGCAATGATTACATTCTAGCTTTGCAAGCAAAAAATCTATTGTAGATTACCTATCTAGGGTTTGTCCCCATAGGCTACCATAGGCAATAGGAACTATTGCAAGCAACTTGCACATATTTTATTACTAATGCCCTCTGGATTTGTTTTCAATAAAATTTCATGAATGCCATTACACAATAAATTAGGGGAGTAGCATTACTATTTTTGGAAACCAAGACACACAACAGGAGGAGCTCAACGCATGTCATCTGTAATAAATAACCATTGATAGATATCTGCACTACGTCTCAATCATTAATCAACAACGGAGGGAAACAACATTCATCGGAGTTGGAGAGCCCGACTCTTGATATAGTGACCTTCGTTAAAGGGTATTAAGTTGAACCCTGCATATCTGTAATTAGACCTCCGTGTATTGAAATTGTCGGGCTAAAAAATAAATAATTGAGGCTTCTACTCCAAGTTTGGCCATGTTACCTCTGTATTGTTGGGGTATGTTAATAAACGTAAAAAAAATTTTTTTTCTTCGTACGACAAAATGGTGAAATCAGCCAAGGCTTCTTTATTAATTTTTTTTTTTCATAGATTTTTGTACAATTCGCTTTGCAGGGTCCAAATAACCCATTGAGCCTCCCCAATTCTAAAAATTTTCTTAGGCAATTTTTCGTCAATATAATAACTACTCCCTCCGTCCCGGTTAAAGCTTCCACTTTGACCGGGCACGGATGTTGGGAAAAAACAGTAATTTGACTTTTTAAAAGGTGGAGATTGAGTGGTTGAGATTTTGAGGGTGAGGATTGGGGGATTAGTTTCCTTTTTTGGGTTGGCAACTTTAAGTGGGACGATATCTAAAAAATAAATAAAGACTGGTAGATGTGCAGGAAAAAAAAAGGGTACAATGTATATTATTTTTCTTGAATGGAAAAATATATTTTAAAAAACGTAAGGTTTATGTCCCCGGATTGATCTTTACATCAAAAATTGCCTAATTGGGAAAAACAATCAATTTCATCAGTTTGCACCACAGTACTTTCATTAAACTATCGTTTGATGTATTCGGGAAATCAATAAGACATGGCTACATTTTATTTATCTAAAATCCTAATCAGTTTAATTATTCTCGACTCCAATGGTTAGCATGTGGCAGTGTTGCTCGAAACACTAATACGGCTACACTAAACAAGTTCTATGGATAAAAAAATTAGGTTGAAACCAAAATGAAGTTATACCGTGAAATGTAGACGTATAGCAACTCTTATTTTTTTTTTGGTTTATGAAGAATTATTTTTAGCCAAATTTGTAAAATGGTTTACTAATGTTAGTTTTCAAAATTTAGCCGATACTGGATATTATCTACATTCTCTATTAGACATTACACTATTGTCCTTTTTTTTTTCATATGAAAATTAATTTCAACCGAATAATACTTCCAAACTTGGGTAGATATTAAGCTATGGTCACTGCGCAGCCCTAGGCAACAGTTAGCCATTAAAAAAAAATTTCATGAGATAATATATTCCCCGATTCAAAAAATATAATACCTTTTCGTTTGGATTATTTTTACCTTACTGGTTCTACCTCAAGCAATTAGCACAAATCTTCAATGCACCAAAGTTCGCTATTAGGGCTTTTGGTTAGAATTATATTCGGAATAACTTAAAACTCCAAAATATATTAATTGGTAGATTTCAGAGCATATTTAAAAAAGGGTGTGGAATTTACAATCTATCAGTTGGACGTATAAGTTAAACTAGTGCAGCTCATGCATACGGGTGTAAATGAGCCGAGTCGAGCCGAGTACCGGCAGGGTCAAGCTCGAGCTCGACTATAAGGCTTCAAGCTCGAGCTCGGCTCGAGCTCGGCCGAGTTCATTTTTTCCAAACTCGAGCTCGACTCGGTAGAAACTCGTTGAGTTCGGGATCGGCTCGACTCGACTCGATTCATGCAAAAAGAAAATATAAAAAATATAAAAATAAATTTAAATTGAAAACATTAATGATACTATACAAAATGTTGTTAATGGAGACCTTATAGAATTAAAATATATTTATAATTATGTCAACTCTAAAGGGTAAACTAGTAATTTACCATATGCTCGATTAAGCTCGCGAGCTTGTCGAGCCGAGTATCAGAGACCTCGAGCTCGAACTCGACACCTATTCGAGTAGCTCGAGCTCGAGCTCGTCTCGTTTCTCTCGAGTCGATTTGGATCTTTTAGCGAGTCGATCCCGAGTGGCTAGCGAGTTGTCTCGACTCACTTACACCCCTACTCATGCATAAAAAATAACATTTTAAATATTCTAGATTTTCGGTTTAACGCGGCTGGTTGACTATATGACTTTTATAATTTTAGAACCTTTAAAAAATAATCTGTTACATCTTTCAAGTAATACTTAATACTTTTTTAAAAGAACTAATTGCGGCGTAAAGGTACTACCATCACTAAGTTGGTACTTAAATTAAGTACCTGAACCACATATGCCTTCAAAATGCCTGACTATAATTTTAAGGGCGTACTTAATATTTAGAATCAATTGCTATAGGAGCAAAAATAGAACACGTTACTGATTGAGTACCTTTATCGTTATTAGTTCAAATTCTATCAGAACCCTGCAAAGAGCTCTAATCAGAACAAAATAAATTAACCGAATCCCGTAGAGTTTAGATATGGTGAATTTCGTTCTGAATCCTGAACCGAAGGCCTTCTGGCCGATATGATCCGCAAACTATTCCGTTTGTGTCGGATGGCAACCTGTAATGGCTAGCGCCGAAACTCTCAGGCGGCATAAATTATAAAAAAAAAATATTACACATCCATAAATAATTGGAAAACAATTTTAAGTTATAAAGTTCACTTGAAATAGTGAAAAACTAACTTAAACTTTTTAGATCAAACTACTAAAAAATAAATTTGATTTTAATCAAACTTCAAGTACTTTATAAGATTATACCATCTTTTTTTTGGAAAATAGGGATAATAAAAAGCTTTGTCATTTTACAACCCAGAGATTGTGAGATCATGTTTAAATGTTATAAAAATAAGGATGCTGGGAGAAAAAAGTTAAATATAACCAATAATTGTAGTACTTTAATAGTTCGCGTTCTTTCAACAAACGAATTTTTTGGACAGTTTTAATATAATTTAGTAATTTATCATAAATATTACTATCACCTGCGTTCCATTATTCATTGAATAAATAATTAACGCTCCGAATTTGATAAAAAAAAAGGTAAAAATTTATTTATACTTTTAAAACGATTTGGTTTAATAAAAATTCAATTGCAGACATCCTTTTAAATTTTTTTTTGGAGGGTTTTCTTAGAAGTTCAATGTTATGAATAATAATTTTTAAAAATTTTATATTTTCAAGTGTCACTAATGATATTTAAATAAAATTTAGAATTTAAGAATATTTCGCTGATTTTCTGACGTTTTGACTATATATTTGAATTTTTTCAGGTGCATTAATATTTTCCTATGTTTTACTCGCCAGAATTATTCAACAGAATCCGTCATAGGTTGCTATCTAATACCAAACACAATTTAGGTTAAAACCGAGTTATTCGCCCAAAGTTAACGGTGCAAAAAGATAGTAATCCTTTAAAATACATGACCTACAGTGCTATCGACGGAATATTCAAGTCCCGTATGTGCGTTTAGTATACTACAACAGATGAAGGCTTTTGTATCAGCATTTTTGAAAAACACTGTTGATCATTAATGATACGTTATTTGTGACCCCTTGTTGTCACAAATCACTCTTCAGATCATTTGTGACAACTAATTTTTAGAAGGCCTCACCCTTTTCAAAGTCCCTGGCGTAGCAAATGTGAGCTTAATTAACGTTATTGAATTTTTAAGTTTAGTAGAGACCACTGTTAAGAATGCAGTTCAATCTAAAACTTTTTACTACAAAACTACAAACACCAAAAAATTTTAAAATAAGACCCGGAAATGCAATAAACCTATGGCGAGGAGGATTGTTCACCTTATTTATATATATATATATATATATTTTTGGCCAATAAAAATGAATTAGGCGTTAACCATTTCCAATCATTTATGCTGTACCCATATGTTCAGCTCGATTTATGCTGCCTCGAAAATTTTAAATATTGTATAGTTACAATAATTGACTTAACTAAAATAAGAACGAGTGAATAAACGGAGACGCGTCAATTTTAAAATTCAATCAACAAACGAATTATACCAGGCACTTGTTTTTTTCCCCAACGTCGAACTCTTGAAATACGGTACCATATATTTTGTTAGGGTTTCAAAATTACCTATTCGACTTATAATTAAAATTAAAAAATTTGCATTGAAAAGTTTCGGCAATGCTTGTTAATTTTGTAAGCTTATTGGACAAGATTGGTGATTTTATGGAGAAAAAAAAATATGAAATATCTCTAAAAAAGGTGCAATGATTACTAGCAAGATTTGCAAGCAAAAGATATAATTATCTTACCTAGGTAGGGTATGTTCCCCTAGGATGTAGTAGGCAATGATTGCTAATGTGGGCAAGTTGGCTATATTTTATTCCTAATGCCCTTTTAATATCAATTCCATCTAATTTCTTCATTGCCATTCCACAACAAATTCAGCAACCTTAACTAAATGAGGCAACGCCAATTCTACCCACTTCACTCCAGGTTAGTTAGTGATAGTTCAGATGCCAATGATGCCTTCCATTCATTTATGCTCATACATTATTTCCACAAACTACGGAAAAACAAGAAACAATTAAATTTAAGCTTTTTAATTTCAGAACAATGATGGACCAATAAATGTTTGAATGGAGAAAAACAGGCACAACAAAGAAAAAACAAAAAAAAAATGAGCGTATCGGTGACGTCGCGAACGTTTTAAATTGTAATCGTGAAGGTCGTACGAAATTTTTTCTACCAAACAAGTATTACTCTTTTGTTTATTATTTTGTAAAAAAAAAAAAAAATCCGTACCTGTCAGATAGGGTTTATCAGTCGGCTTTGTACATTAGTACTATTATTAATTTTTAATCAGCAAGCCTAGCCAATGATTTTAGTTTGGTTTTTAAACGTGTAGACATGTAGAAAAGAATGGAATTGACATACGTCGATTTTACTTGAGGCATATCCATCCGTCTCCAGTAGCCGTCCGACATTCATAGCTGATACTGTGAAGGCACAATCGAATATTTGAATTAATAACTAGCACTGATTTGTAACAGCTTTTTCCACGCCTGAAGAAACAACGCCCCAATACGAAAATATTAGCAGTTTCAATCGCTAACGGACTTAGTGAACAACTCGCTATCGATAAAAAATTTCAACCATTGGAAGTTTAAGAGTGTGTATGGGGAACCCTGATACTGTACCAATGTCTGGTTGCTCATAATTAAATCTGAAGATGATTTATTTTATTTTAATGAAAGATATGGAATCTGTTTACTAGCAAGAAGATTAATAAATCCTAAATATTTAATGTATATGGGTAGAAATTAAGAAAAAAAAGTTAACCACATCCTATCAAAAAGGTCTGTTTACTGAATAACGGACTTTTGTGGGTACGTTGTAAAACTAACAACACGTCTATCTACAAAAATCTTTCCAGAACAATATTTAGAAACACAAAGACATAGGCGCTAGTAATTAGATTTAGTGGCTACTAATGAGAATCTTAAACAACGTTATTGCTGTTAGTGGACGAAGACACATGGAAGTACGGAATAAAATACCAGCCGAGTATAGCCCTTGCAGAATGTTGACTTGACAGACGTTACAATGCAACATAAAATTGAATCGGAATTTATCTTATAGACATAATAATATATATATATATATATATGTATAAATATACACATATATATATATAATTTCAGTATGCTACTTCTACTTGTGAATAGGTTAATTAGCCATCTTTCTCCCTTCCCTCACTCAATTATTGTCGGGAAAAAAAACAAGGAACTACAATATTAAACTATTTTTAGAAAGAACACATAATTTTTTAGAGAAGAAGTTTCCATGTCCATCTTGGCAGAATCAAAGGCACTCAAAGAAATTGTAAATTTGTCTCATCTAGCATGCTTTTTCCGGTTTTCAAAGGCTAGCCCATGGTATGCTCAAAAGTTTACCACCCTTTTCAGACACACTTTTGAAAATACAATGATGACCATTTTAGGAAAAAAGGAACCCTAACAATTAAAAGTTCACTCACTCTCCCCACATATACATATATATATATATATATGTCAGTGTTGCCATCCTGCTCGTACTAACACTTCCAACTCCCATAACAGCTTAAACACATACCTGACATACAGTTTCGAGGAATGGATAATCTCGTACAGACGATGCTTCATGCCGACTACGACTACCTCACATTCCACTCGTTTCAGCAGGTTATCGATCCTAAATTCTTTTACGTAGTGTATTACTTTCAAGCGCGATTTTGCATGGCTGAATTTGTGTTTTAACTAAATGTCGATCTTCTCTTTTCTACAGGAACGGCTGAAGAGATTTAATGAGAAGATGTTTATCTTGCAATATTTGTTTGAGCATATTGTTAGCGTTGAACTCAATGTGCACCACTTGGTGTCTCTTGTCAATATTGGTGTTTGTCTTCAAGAACTTGATCCATTCGATTTAGATTTGAATCAGGAGGTAAACAACAACTACTACTATTGGATGCATGCCATGAATGAACTAGGATGCTGCTGGAGGATGTATGTGGAGAAGCTGCAGCATTTCAGTTATATTTGAGTAGCCACGTCTGTTGGCTTTTTTTGTGGGGTTCATCTCATGAATTTTTAAAGGTGGTGGATGGATGCATGCTGTCACTAGGGTGCTATTAAATGGGATGAACTCTTTGTTTTTGAGTATGTGTGGAGGTTGACAGAATGGGTTTTTGTAAGGGCTTGGTTTTTTCGTTTGTGGCACTTCTTTTTATGTGTGGTTCCGAAATGACTCAGTTTTGTGTAATGCTTTTCTTGTCACACTGCTGTAGCAAAACTTCTGCCTCGATAGACATGAGATGTATAAGAGCTGCACTGCCTTATGTTTCATTACTGTGCTATTTCCTCTACCATTTCGGATGGTAATGGGTTTTCCAGTGTTTTAGCAATAACTCTAACTCTCGTTGGAGCTTTATATTAATATGTAATGGTTTTTTTTTTTTTTTTTTATTAGCAATGCAACACAGGGAAATCAGTCAACAAAGATTATTACAATTTAAACCGAAATTAAACTAAAATGGTAAATGGTTTAACACACCCACAAGTATAAATCCCGAAAATAATTTTGGACATCATTTAATAAGTACTGTAATGTAATAATCACAAACCAAAATTCTCGTTTTTAAGGGAATAGAGATCGGGGTGACGACAATGTAATTGTAGATGGGATAACCAGAGACATTTTCTGGTACAGGGCAAAAGAGTCAAATAAAAGATTTGTTAGTACTTGAAAGACAAGACAGGTATTAAACAATTACTTAAATAAAAGCAAAATTAGTGAAAATGAGAATTCGATCAGCACGATCACACTGTAATAGGTCCAACGCTAGGAAACCAATTAAACGATATTTACTGGAAAAAAAAATAGCTTATAAGTCTGATCAAGTCAATTGGAGAACTTCTGAAAATGTTTCAAAAAATTTGAACTGGTGGTATCTAATATGGTAGTTACGGACCATTTCGATAAATCATTAAAATACTTTTTTTTTAAATTTGTACTCCCTCTGTGCCGAGTCAAAGTAGACCAATTAGCTTGGGACGTAGGGAGTAATTTTTATGTTTTTGTAAATTTTTTCCCAAAAAACTTAAGAATTTATAGTATTTGTTACAGTCCATATCCTTAATTTTTAATTTTAAGAAAACCAAAAAAAAAATCGCAATATCCCCAAAAATTTTATTTCATCAAAATTAATTATAAAATACTGTCCCTTTCAGATTGAGTTAATTAGCAACTCTACTACCCTTTTAATGAGGTTATGAGATTTTGAAAAACCACAACTTCATGAAAATTATTTTTATAAAATTTATATTTCCTATTAATTTATGATATTTTGATCAAACTGTATAAACCAAAGACATGCTTTCATATTTTTCTGATTATTGCAGATTTTTAAGAATTTTAACAAAAAAATTAATTTCTTCTCTGCCGGAATTCTATGGTGGAGAGATCTAGAGGGTGCTCTCAAATAGTACAGAACATAGTTTAGGTGTAAAACGGCAATAACCCCCAAAGTTTACGTTGAAAATAGGCAGTCCGAAATGACTTTTGCAATATGATTTTTCCGAATGTATTTGTTGAATAATTTAGTTATATTTGGTTTTGTTACGTAGGGAACTATTCTAGGCTGCAAAATAATTAATTAATGTTTTAACCTTTTAAGAACCAATAATAGAAAGTTCGGGGCAACCATTAACTGCGATATGATCGCGTCCCTAAACTTCTGTTGGATTACAAATTAAATTTTGATAGCTTCTTTCCAGGCTTGACAAAGGAATCCAACCCTAAGACACAAGGGCGTTTAACTCGAAGTACATTAAGATTAGAGCGTAACAGGCTTATTGGACCCCACATTTCTCGGTCGACGAGTCATGTCTCGCCAATTTAGCTATTTTAAGTTAAATTTTAGTGTTATTTGTTTTAATGTGTACGGGACGCTACGGGGAATCGCATCAATATCTACATTCAAGCAAGCAAATAAAAATGGTATATTCAAATTTTTTCAACGTACGAATAAAAATGAGTTCGGGCACCATAGCTTGTGATGGGGGTTTAGAAAAGAGGTAACAAATTTATTAAAAACATTGGCCCGGAAAGTTTCCGCCTAAGCTTACTACTCTTCTTGGACAAGATTAGTAAAGTGGTGGGGAATAAGAATACAAAATAGGCCTACAATAGAGGCAATGATTACAAGCAAGAATTACAAGCAAAATATTTAGTTATATTACCTAGGTGGGGTATGTTCCCCTAGGTTGTTGTAGGTAATGATTCCCTAGTGTATACAAATTTGAAATATATTAATAATATTACTCGCCCCAAAAGGGTTTAATTTTAATTTATGAAATGCCATTACTCAATAATTGTAGCAATTATCATTCCAAAATTGGGAACAATACCACCAACTTCACTGCCAGTTATTTAGTGGTGATGTAGTGCCAACAATGAAACACCTTCACTTTTTCGGCACCATTACTTCCGAAAAAATAGGGTCAAATATTAACCAATAAAATGCATATATTTTTAATTTCATCACTTAGATGGGCCAATCCTAATTTTTATCAGAGAAACGATAGCGAGGACATGGTGTTCAACCCAAAGTTTGGGTTGAATCGTGAACTGTTACAAAAAATTTCGATAATAAGATGTGTGGGAGTTTTTATGTCATCTTTTGTTTTCTTTTTTTTTTTATTCTATTTTTTTTTGGAGTTCGTTGGCTACCAGTGAGGCAGGCCTTATCAGTCGTCTTTTAATTTATTTTTTATTGATCTATTCCCCTTTTTTAGCATATCTATCCTTGGATTTTAGTACAAAACAAAATCCGGATCGACTAAAGCATAAAATGGGATTGACATTAGTGGATATTACTTGCAGCATATTATATCGGCTCCATAAGTCGTTCTGCAGCCTAAACCGACGCGGAGAGTGTTAAGTTTACCTGATGCATAATAACTTCTATTATACTTTTGTAAGCAACTCCAGCAACAAACTAACAAAGACAATGTACGTTGGACCCATTTTGGATGAGGGGTTGATCATGAAGGAATTTAAAATGAATAGATTTTAAAATCCACATAATTTAAATCCATTAACTTGAGCGGCTTTTTAAAACTTTTTGATCACACATCCATTACGTGGCAAAAAAATGATACAACATTTGCCAAATTCAATTTTTCCACTTAAAACCTTGTAAAAGAATTTAGTTTTTTACTCAATTAAATAATATTTATCTACATCAAAATTGACGGAGCAAAACTTTTTTCCCAATTGTATATTTTCACAGAGTAAAACATATTATGTATTTTTTATCCCAAATTATTTTTGAGAGAATTTCATTGGAGAATGAAGAATTGTAAAAATAAAATAAAAAAAAAAATTACGAGCATTTTAGTGGAGAACTAGATGAAGAGATGGCGATTGTGTGAAGAGAATAAGAGATATAGAACGAGAGAGAGGATGGTAAATAGAAGTGTGAGTGATGAGGGCTTTTTAAATGACTACCATTACAAAAAGATTTGACCGATACCCCATGAAATCAAGTACACTATTTAGAATGTAACCAACTAAAATACACGTAAAGAATGCAAAATACACTACCCGCATAGGGAAACATAAATCGTTGATTGGACAAACGTTAATATGCAACATAAATTAAAACAAAATATGTCTATAAATATAAATATATATACTTAATATTTAGAAGTGGGTGTGTTAGTGAGTGTGTGTTTGTGTATATATGCGTTCTAACCATATTTTTCCATCGACAATGATTTAATGCCCCTATAACTAAACCAAAATTGTTAGAGGGACTGCAGCTCTGCTTTTGAAATTGCAAAAACGATAGGGGATTGGAAGCTTCTATATCCATCTCATGGAATAAAGACAATCAATGGGATTCTTTTTTGTCTCTTCTTGCATGCTTTTTCCGGTTCTCGAAGAGTTGTACATGGGAAGCTCAACACTTTACAACCCCTTTTGGACAAACTTTTGGCAATACAATGATGAAAATTTTTGGAAAGGGAAAAAAAAAAAAAACACAACCCAAAGAATACAAAGGGTACTACGTCTTTCCACATATATATATATCTGTGCCGTCTGCCATTTCTCTTCAATTTCCACTCTCCCTCTACATAAACACAGACTTGTGAAAAAGCTTCGCGGAATGGATAAGCTGGTGCAAACGATGCTTCAAGCTGAGCAGGACTACCTCACATTCCACTCGTTTCAGCAGGTTAGTGATTCTGAAAAGCTTCTTGCGGTATTCTCCTGTCAAACTCGATTCTGTATTGGGTGAAGTCTTTTAATCCTAAACGGTACTTTATTACATTCCACAGGACCGCCTTAAGCTCTTCAATGACAATGTTGTGATCCTCAAATATTTGTTTGAGCAGATTGTGAACATGGAACTCCATGTTAACCACTTGGTGTCTCTCGTCAATATTGGTGTTTGTCTTCAAGATCTTGACCCATACGACATGAATCTGAATCAGGAGGTAAACAATAACTACTATTACTCGATGCATGCAAGGAATGACTTAGGATGCTACTGGAGGATGTATTTTGAGAAGTTGCAGCAGCTAGCTTACATCTGAATGCCCAGCTATGTTGGCATTCTTTTTAAGGTTCATCTCATTTCTTATTCGAGTGCGGAAGCAGCCTTGATGAAAATGTGGTGACAATGAATGGGATGTAGTCATCGTCTTTTTGATGTCTGTCGTGGACGACAGTTTGGGGTGTAGTCATAGGGCCTCGCTTCTCTAGTTGTGGCGTGCCTTTTTGTTGGTGTAGTGAATCAGTTTTTGTTAGTCCTCTATTGTAACAGTACTGTTTATGGGAGAGGATGAAATCTTCCTGAAATGATTGACTACCCTCGCTAGCACGAATGAACCTGCTCTTATCTTTCATTGTATCGTTTTTTCCTTTCCAATTCTGAGGTTTATGTTATTTTAATTGTTTGAGTAAATGAGTCTGCCATATTTTAGAATACTATAATTAAAAAATATGGAGTGTTTTCAAGAAAAAATAAAAGAAAGAGAGGGGTGGCTGCTTTTAAAAAAAAAAAAATTAAAAAATGGGTCTCCAACCAAATGTTTATGTTTTGATTCTCTATCGACGTTAATCTTGAAAAAGTTATTTATTACAATTTTACCGAGCATTGTGAACTAATAATCCGCCAACGTTTTTTTCTTTTAAATAAAAAAAAAAAAGATTAGGGTTAGTGGGTAATGAACTTAAGTTGTTAGGGTTGGTGTAATAAGAGATTTACGTTAAAGACCAAATATAGTAATTTCCCAAAAACCGGTAAAAATGTCCCTACTTGTATGTCTACAGTTTGTTTTATGAATAGCGAGATACTTATCGATTTTAGTGTAAGAAAAACCGGTAAAAATGTCCCTTGAATTTGCCTTTATTAAAAAAATCTCATCTAAGTTTTGAGCTTCAGAAAAGCTTCTTCTAACTCACCCAAATTTGATAAAAACTCCCCGTGGATACAACATGTAACCCATCAGGTCATCCATGGGTTGGTTGTTCTTTTTATTAAATGGCACTTGATTTTTTCACTTTTTAGTGTTCTTGGTGCTTCATCAACTTATTAGCATCCTAAAGAATTTTTGTAAATATATATTTCAATTATGAATATAATATTAAAATTTATATATAAATGAGAATTAAATGTAAAGGATATTTCAAAATTCATAGTTTTCTATTATAACCTGAGAAATTATTTTATAAATTTGTATGAATCATAGTATTAGGACACCTTAGGTCTAATATATCAACGCAATAAGTATACTCTTACCTTTACCCTGGGCCGGACCTTCCGGTAGTCGGAAGAGTCCGTCGACTCGAGCCCGAAAAAATTGTAATATTTTAGGGGCCCGAAATATTTTTTACATATATATATAGACACAAGTAATATATCTAATATTTGCTAATATGTTCATTAATTGGTTTGTGGTCTAATGGTTGGGTATCTTTGCTTTACCTCTGCAAACCCAGGTTCGATTCTGTCTTTTACCAATTTTACTTATTTTTTGTTTTAATGCCTTGTTGAGCCTGGGCCCCTGATAGGCAAGTCGCGGCTGGGTGGTCATCATACAACCATAGAAAAGATAAAGTAATTATATTTTACTATTCCTTGTTTTTTTAATAATAATTTATGATTGGTTTTGATTGTTTTTACTTTTTTTTTTTTTTTTTTTAAGGTGTGATTGATTGTGATTGTCGTTTTACAAAGTTAATTGTCAATTATTACTTGTAAGTGGAATGAGGACTTGAAATCTCAACTCAATTAATTAATTAATTAATTAATTTGGTTTTTGAGAATGAACTCAATTTGAGATATTTGTGTGTATATGTCCAATTCTTTTATTCATACTCATAAAATAAATAAATAATTCATAGATTGTTAATTTAATATTTTAACTTTAATTTACTTTTTTCTAGCTTTATAAATGCTTCAATTTTATGTGTTTTCTTTCATATTTGTACATTGAAGAAAAAAAAAAAAAATAGGGGCCCAATCTAAAAACTCGACTCAAGTCTGAAGATGATTAGGTCCGGCCCTTCCTTTACCTTGTACAAAAATCCGAAATACCAATAAATATATTGTCAGAAGTCTATATCACCGTTATGAGCGGTACGTTTCAACCAATTAAACTATATTAATGTAAGCACCAAAGCTGCCTACTACCAGAACATCATGAGTCGTTCGTTTATAAAATAATTAGTGTGATTTGAGGGGAAGAAACCAAAATAAGAAAATAAAAAAATAATAAAAAGGTTGACAATGTAGGCTATTCACCCGACACCCACGCGCAATTTGGGAAGAGGTTCTGCGGTAAGAGCTTACGACCACGTGAAGTGTGTAACGTAGATTTTTAGAAGGAAAATACGCAGTATACTTTCTCTAATTTAAAATATTTACAAATGTAAAATAGTTGATTAAGTTTGGTCGATTGTTCATCATTTAGGCAGAGTTATGCAATACACACAAACCTTTCTAGTAAGAGTTCAAGATCGGGCCGTCCACGTAGGTCTAAGTTATGGATAAATATATATATGTCAAGACACCTATTTATTTCCATCGAAATATGTTGTCAAAACCGTTGATCGTACTATTTTCTATTCGAACTTCCACTCTGCACATACTAATGGTAACTCCTCACACGTGTCGTATTACGTAGGTCTGAAATCCACCAAAAATACCATTTAGAATACTGTAATTGGACAAATCAATCAGAATTTATATTTTAGCAAAGCTTGAGGTATATTGAAGACTTTTAATTCTAATTTAAAAAGGTATTAAAAAATTTTACAAGAATCTTTAAACCTCAAGTATTTTCTATATCTGCAACCTTGTCGTTTGATTATTTTATATATCCAAAAAATGATATATAATTTAAAAAAAAAAAATTGATCTTAAATTATAAGAACATAAAGATTATTTATATATACATTGACTAGTTAAATATTTAAGACTCTTCTCGCCAATTATTTTTACTTATATAAATGTAATTTAAAAAAAAAAATCAAGTTAATTTAAGATGTGTTTAAACAATTCGTCTGAGTTTAGCGCTTAAATTTAAAAATTTGTTTAATAAGGGAGATTTTAGTAAACATACATAAATACGTATTTTTAATCATGCTTAAAATTAATTAATTTAATATTTTTAATTGGTTTCAATCTAAATGAATTGAATGTAATATATTAAAGGAGATTGCCTTAACTGGGGCAGAAATACGGAAAATTTTTAATAGTTTTCCATTATTTTTTATTTGCCTAACAAACATGTATTACGATAATCCGTTTTTTTTGCTCCAATTATATTTTGGTAGTAAAGGTCGATCCTACGTAAATGGGTAAGTACTAATTGTACGGTATTTGTTAAAATTAAATATTAATTTCAGTAACTGAATGGTTGAGTTACCTAAGAATATAGACGGGGAGTATAAATTATGCAAACAACCAGGTGGAAGCTAAGCAAATTGGAGTCCTAAGATGGGAGCTAACTACGCTCCTAAATTAATTTACGGTACGTAATAAGGACTTTAGCCATATTTAGAGTCAATGCAGACTTACGGAAATATACCGGCGTTTGAGTGAAGTTTACACACCCACAGTTTAACGGTGGAAAAAAAATAAACTCGAAAAAATAATTAAGACTCAAGAGTTACAACCTTAGGTCTACTATATCAACACAGTAATTATACTCTTACCTTAAGGTTTCATTCGACCGAAATACCAATGTCGCGTACTGTCAGAAGTCTATAAGTATTACTCTGAGCACCAAACGTGCCTACTACGATAACATCATGAATCGTTCGTTAATAAAATAATTAGTGTGATTTGAGGGAAAAAACCGATATAAGAAAATAGAAAAGATCCTAAGAAGGTTGACAATGCAGGCTGTTCACCCGATTCCCACGCGCAAGTTTGGAAGAGGATCTGCGATAATATGTTAGGACCACGTGAAGTGTCTAACTTAGATTTTTAGAAGGAAAAATGGCAATATACTTCCTGTAATCTAATATATTTACAAAGGTAAAATAGTTGATGAAGTTTGGTTGATTGCTCATCATTTAGGCAGACTTAAACTATTAACACAAACCTTTCTAGTAAGAGTTCAAGATTGGGCCGTCCACGTAGGTCTAGGTCATGGATAAATATATATATGTCAAGACATCTAATTATTTCCATCGAAATTTGTTGTCAAATGCGATGATCCTACTGTTTTCTCTTCAATCTTCCACTCTGCACATGCTAATTGTAACTCCTCATACGTATCGTACTGCTTAGGTTTGAACTCCACATTAAACACCATTTAGAATGACTGCAATTCAAAAAACGACTTCCCTGTCAAAAGCTAGCCTTTCTTGTACCCCAACCTACCACCTCCTTTTCATCAGTGACTTATCGATTTGAACGATTGACGTGCGTACTGTGCTCACCATCAGACCTTTGTTTGGTTTAGTGTAGACTGTCAAAGTTAGTAGCCTTGAACCATACTCCGTTTTGGAGTTCATTGAATTGGAAATTTCTTGAAATTTGTACGTTTGTACAACAAAGAAAAATTATAGGAGGAAATAAAATTGTAATCGACAATTCGCACTTGTACGACCCAAATTAAGCATCGAAACTGTAAAATGATCGCCGGCCTAAGATGCATCAAATTCAAACAGCTACAAAAATAAATGTTCCATATATGAACTGCGATACATTGATATTAAGATATTTGTGGTTAAATGTATAGACCATGAAAAGTTGTGCTATTTATTATGTCAGATAGCTGCAGACGGTTTTCCTGAATGCTTAATTGAGTCTGAAGTACATGAAAGCTATCCAAATTCATTTTTTAATTCCAGGAATTTATCAATAGTGCCAACAGCATTACTGCACATGCAATGGAAATGAGATTGATTAGCTTCATCTTTCTGTCAATTCTGTCGAGATGTTGCTTCATTTTGTCGAGCTTCGATGTAATTTCCTTAATTGCTGCCTTCCACTCGACCGCTACCGAATTAGATTCAGCAGACCTCGGAGGGTCCATCCACCGGAAAAAAGAACAGCCACCTGACTGGGGAATTGGGGAGACTGGTAAACCAAAATATCATTTAAAAAATTTAACTAAATTATTACCTAAGCATAGTTCAATTGTACGTTAATTTCAACCTAAATCACTCAAATTCGCATAATTGCATCCTATGGAATGTCGGAGAAAGCTTACACTCCAATTTGTACATCCGTAAAACCTCCTGCCCCGATGTGGATCTTTCTTGGTAGTTTGGATCACTGCTCGTAGACCGCAATCGCAGACCAGATACCCGGCGGGAGAATTGTTGGACGAAGACATATTTGGAAGCCGGTTCCGCAGTTGTTGTCACTCGAAAGTCATTTGGGTAGAAGAAGAATAATTGATGGGTCCGAATTTTATTTGTCTCTTGCAAGCTAATGTTTAAAAAATATCTAGGGGGCTAAATATAAAAGAATTTCAGGGCCCCCTTGTCTTTGTGTCCGGGTTAATTTTTGGCCTCTGTTACCGCTACTTTATGCCACTATAAAAATTAAACTGTTCATTTCAGGGAACCGATAAACGGGACTTGGAATGTTTCTTACGCATGGTTATTTGCGAGCAACTGTTCGTGGGAAAAAATCGGTTACTGAAATAAGCTATTAATCCTCTCTTATTTTTTAATTACATTATAGAATAGTGGACCTTCGGTGGTCAAACTCATCGACCACGAATGAAAGAAACCTTATTGCAGATGAGTAATAAATTACTTGTAATAAATTTAGGTTATCGTTTACAACGTCTGTTGTTCTTTCAAACAGTGCAAAGACATATTCGTTATTGAATAACAGTAACGATAGAACCTTACTAATAAATTAATCCATCAAGAAAAGACGGCACCGAAGAATTGACTCTTATTTTTTTCCCAGATTATAGTTAACAAATTAAGTATTTTTAATTTTTTTTTTTTAGTGAGTTATAAAACTGAACATACACTTATAACCAATTAACCACGTTACGAGGTAAAATATTAAAGAAATAAGTCCCTAGACACACCTACAAATAATGCATCCTGCCAGTTTTTTTTTTTTTTTTTTTTGTTTCCCTTAATGAGAGCGTTGAAACAAAAATATATTTAGTAACTAAACATTGAAAAGTAGTTACTATATGGTCCTTACACACAATAAGATGCTAAATTTTTTATGCAACTACTTTGGAGTTGCAAATGTCCCTAGAACTAATTCTTTCAACACTTGGTATATACCAATACATTTGTTACTAAAGGTAGTTGGAGAAGTGCTTGACAAAGGATTGCAAGAAAGATTTAAATTGCATAAAATTCCTTTTGCAGTTTTAATAAGGGCACAAGGATTGACGCCCGTAGACCAATAAAAATTGATTTCCATATATTAAAGAAAATATGCTAGTCAATGAGGATTGTTTGGAGAAACCAGAAGGAATTTCCCAGATTACAGCTGGATTTTGATATTTGATTCGCTTCAGTCAGTAATTCACGATTTGAGTTATAATTTCTTTGTTTCGCATATTTTACTATTACCACTTTCAGTGTATTTAATTAGACAGTACGTCTTATTCAAAGTATTCTTAAGATACAATTACATATTGCAACCGTAATGCCACGGGACCCGAATCTTTTTCACCTTGAGAAGGTAAAGTATTTTTTTTTTAATAAAACGCGGAAACAACAATCTAATCGTGGGAAGCACATTACGTACTCCCAATGCCGTAAAAGTCGTTGTCTTTTTTAATCTGATAAAGGTAGTGTTTTGTTACAGGAACACTATTAACTGTCTCTTTTTTGTTTTTTTTTTTTGGTTGCATTAGTAATTTATAAAAATAAATAAAGATTGTGCTATATGATTGGACCACTTAAAGTAGCCAATCACAAAAGGCCTAGGACCCTAGCATAATCCTCTCAACCAAGTAAACATTTTCTAAAAGAAGCAATCTTATTGGACCACACACTTCATCCAATGGGCACAAGGTATTGTAAATCTTTGGAGTGTATGTTACTCAAAATACTTGGGAAATTGGAATGAGATGGATATATTTGTACGCATACACAAATATAAACCTCCACGTCCACCTATAAACATTTTTTTCTAAATATACAAAATTGGAAAAATGAGGTTTTTCATTGGGCCAACTACACCAACCAATCAACTAAGTCTACATGTTATCATTGCTATATTCAAGGTGTGTAATTTGATTGGACCATTTCCAAACCCAATCATAGTATGGTTATTTTCCCTTTCTTTTTACTAACAAAAAGGCTACTCTAACATCACTAAATTGAACTTCAATTGGACCACATCCTTCACCCAATCAATACAAGATATGGTAGATCTTTGTAATTAACTTTGGAAATTGTGGACTTGTAAAACGTAGTAGTGATAGCATGATATTGTAGTATAAGAGGAATGTGGTGTTCTTAGAGTCCTTATGGTCTGCTAAGAGGAAGATCGATTTGTACGTTCCACGGAACAGCCTTTTCCTTTGCTATTCTATTTAAATTGATGATAAAATTCACCTACAGTTGTTATCTCTAACCAAAGTATGCCCTCAGAAAGGAATATTTCAGGAACGAATTGTTTGCACCCCATTGAGCCGAAAACTGTAAGATTTTTAGTTTTGGATGGCGAAGCTACGGACACATCAAGTGAGGAGGATTGCATTAGTTTAAAAAAGAAAAAAAATGGTCGTCAATTTAAATATGAAGTGTTGTACCATAGCTGTTGCGGTCAGAAGGTGGTTGATCGAGGTGTTGTCCACACGTCTGCAAGACAGGCCAGTAGCGCTGGTGAATGTAACGAGGCAACTAAATTAAAGAAACCAAGGGGGAAGTGTCGGAGGAAACAAAATAATCAACCGGCACGCGATGGAGTCATCGGTAAATACCGAGGAATTCGACTTAGGGATTGGGGTAAGTGGTGTGCTCAAATTCGCGATCCAACATCAAATAAACGTCTATGGCTTGGCACATTCCGATCCCCGGAGGAGGCAGCAATGGCGTATGATAGGGAGGCGATAAGGATACGTGGTAAGGACACTTTTACGAACTTCCCTTATTCAGTCTATCAAACCGAAGAGAGTGGATGTGAAAGAAAAACGCCAACATTAGAGGAAGACCATTTCCCCGTTATTGAGGGTGCTACGGCCGTGTCCGCTACTCCATGAAATCATACCGTTTTATCAAACCACGAGTCTGATGACACTTATTCACTGTTCGATGAAGTTGGTTTATCACCATTGTGGAATGAAAACAATCCCGCAAGTTATAGCCATTGGTCGACTGATTATAGTTTTGATGACCTAAACCTTTGGTGCTCCCACGCTGATCTGAGTAATGATTTTATTAATCCGTCTGTACCTGACTATCTGAAACCGGGTACTGATGCCGGTGGCTTTAGTTGGGGCGACCTAAGCATAGACAATTTTGACGAAGGTAAAATTGACTCTTCCGAATGATATGTTTTGGACAGTGGATGTTGTTAATGTAACCTACATTAAACAAGAAAGATTGTATTGGTTTTGCTTATTATTTATTTTCCTACAGACGTTTTTTTTTTTGCTGCTAGCAATTGATCAGCACAACTTACTGATGTCACTATAACAATTTTGTGGTCGATTTTTTTCCCTTTTTTTTTTCCTGCTAACGAAGTCGTTTGATTAAGCTTTTTAGTTGAGGATGTGTTACCAAAAAAGTAAAAGTTTTAATTTTGATTGTTACCATAATTTTTTAATAGTTCTCTTGGCAACAACCCCGTTTAGCCAAGTATAACACAAGCTTGAAGTACTCCTTTAATATATAATTGCATAGTCCAGTCACACTAATTTGGAATTTGAATATTCAGTACCAAAAAAAAAAAAAAACAAAGGGCATTAGCCAACAGTCTTTCGGAACTACATCGTAGTTGCTAAAAATTACCCCTTATGTAATTACAAGTAGTTAAATAAAATAGCTCATGTCCATTTTAATTAAATTTGCTAAAATATGACAAATTCCTTTGTAACTAATTCTGGTTAAGCAATAATTAGTCTCAACATAGTGGTTGACAAAACTAGTTTCAAATATATTAGTTACTACGAAGTTGTTACAAAAAATCATTTTGCAGCTTAGTATAAGTGACTACCCTAAAGTAATTTCATTTAGTGTATTTATTTTTAAATAATATTTCTGTAACTACTCTCCCTTTTTTGTCACTACCTATTGTAGTGGCATAAATTATTTTTTCGAATAGTGGTTTAACATACTTAATGGGGATTTTCCATACATTAATGAGAGAGTTTTTTGCTAAGAAATTATATAAATATAATTCCCCGGTGATGTTTTAAAGATGACTCTTTAAAATATTGCGATTGTGAGTCTTACCGTTTGAGTAAATGGCAATACGTCACATGCACAAAAAATAATATAACGAACTAAAAGATATATATATTTATATATATTTATATATATTTAAAACTACAATAAAGAAATAATTTTAACTAATATAGAAATTAGCGTTTGTATGTAAAATCGCGTAACTTGTAGTATGAAACATACGAGGACCTGGACGGATTTCTGTAGACAATTGGCGATGTCCAGACGTACGCAAGGTTGTTTCGAAAAAGTTAGTATTAAGTAATAAAGTTAACAACTGTATGAAAAAATTAAAACAAAACGTGGGAAACACCCACGGTGCTATACTTCACTCCAATCCATGTTTGCTAACACCTTGTAACCCTAGCTATAAGTTATTAGGTGAACAAATGTTAGCAGCCACCACTACTCTCCTTCATATTTGGTATTGTTGAGGTGTGATTCAACGCTGTAACATAACTGGCAAGACCACCATGGCCACAATGAGCGAAGGTTCTTCAGAATACTTTGTGGAAAATCTTCAACCTTCGTTGAACAGTCCCCCTGTTCCTGATGTTTCCGGCGAAGCATCGAGTGATGAAGGGCGGGATGGCGTTGACTATGCGGACGTCTTTACCTACTTTGTTAACATTGACAGGGACGATGACTTATTCTCAAAGGATGTTGTAGATTGGACGCCGGAATATGTGGTTGGAAAGTGTTTCGTTAGTGTTTCTGCAGCTGAAGGTTTTTATCGATTTTATTCTAAGAAGATGGGATTCGGATTTCGACGGAATAATCAGGAAAGAGATCGGCAGTCGGGACTAATTACAATGAAGAGATGGGTTTGCAGTCGAGAAGGTCTAAGAGATCAGAGAAGAAAGACGACAGATGATCCGAAAAGAGAACCTAGACCTATTACCAGGTGTTGCTGTCAAGCTGCTTTTATAATTAGGCGTATGGAGGTGGACGGTGTCTACAGAGTTACACAGTTCAGAACGATTCATAACCATGAACTTGCTAACCCACAGCTGGTGCATTTTTTCCGTTGCAACCGGGGGATAACGACAGGGCATGCCATGGAAATTCGAACAATGAAGGAGTCCGGCATAAAGACATGTCAAATCATGGATTTCATGGTAACAAGTCTTGGTGGCTTTCACAACGTGGGGTTCATAGCGAAGGATCTATACAATTTTATATCCATCGACAACGAAAGGACAAGAAGGCTATGTACTGACGCTGAGGCTACCCTTGCATACTTCAATGCATTGGTTGAGACGGACCCAGGGTTGTTTGTGAAGTATTCGGTGAGTGAAGAGAATAGGCTGCATAAAATATTCTGGTCTGACTCCAGGTCCCGGCTAGACTACGCTAATTTTGGTGATGTTCTCGTCATCGATTCTACGTACAAGACTAATTACTTTAAAATGCCTTTGGTGGAGTTTGTTGGCATCAACAATCATCGGAGTATAGTTGTGTTTGCATCCGCATTGGTAAATGATGAAACAGTAGATTCTTATGTATGGACATTCACTTGCTTTTTACAGGCGATGGAGGGGCAGCATCCCGTTTCTGTGATTACGGATGGAGATAAGGCCATTGCGGCGGCCTTAACAAAAGTCATGCCATCATCTAGGCATAAATTGTGTTCTTGGCATCTTATGCGTAACGCAAGAGTGATTTCTCATGATGCTAGTTTTCTTAGTGATTTCCGGAAATGCATGATGCGTGCTCAGTCGGAGGATTCATTCGAAGAGTCATGGCAACATTTTCAAAACAAGTATTCGCATGTAAACCGGCAGTGGTTGGAGGAAATGTACGAGAAGAAGGATAAGTGGGCGGAAGCTTTCTTCAGGGGAATCTTTTTTGGTTGGATGACCACCAACCAGAGGTGCGAGAGCACGAATGCCTACATGAACCGATTCTTGAATAGTGACCTGAGCTTGTACAAATTTGTCAAGCAATATTCGAGGGCAATGGGAAGGCTACGTGAGAATGTCATGCGAAATGACTTCACTAATCAACAATCTGAGATGACCCCACAGACTCATCTACAATCCCTTGAGAGGTCCGCTGCTTCCTTCTACGCGAGAGCAGTATTCGTAAAGGTTTGTATACTTTTCTTGGCGAGACTCTTTTCCAGGGCGTCGGTTTTCTATAGGTTGCAAATGTGTTGGTCCTTTAACTGTATCATTCACAATTTTTGCAGGTTCGAGAGGAAATTTCGAAAGAGTCATCGTATACACCGATTGCGATGAGCTCTGCGGGACACCAGAAGAAGTATGTATTAAAAAAATTCGGAGTGGAAAGTGCAGGCTCCACGATTGTTGCATTCAATGTCGAAGACAGTACTTGGATATGTGATTGTGGTCATTTCGAGTCCGTCAGATGGCCTTGTAGGCATATGTTTTGTGGCATGAAGGCTATGAACATGGAAGAGATACCAAAGTCTATGTTGTTTACTAGGTGGGCCAAGTTGTTACCGGCTACGTTCCCCGTGTTAACTAACAAAATAACTACTACCACCATGGAGCTGCGTTACGGATCCCTGATCTCGAAGGCGCATCAATTATGTCATCTAGCCTCGTCCAGCGACGAGCGGTACCGCCATATTATGTCGGTGATGGAGTCTAAAATTCTGGAGATGCCATTGGATGTGTCGGAATCCACTAGTGGGTCTGAGAACCCGCGCAAACAGAAACGTGACAATACATACGTCATCCACATTGTCAGAGACCCAGAGATTGTGAGAACTAAAGGTACACAGCCGGACAAGAAAGGTGACAAGGGGACGAGACGACGATGTGGATGGTGTAAGGAAACGGGACACTACATATCTAGTTGTCCTAATTTGATTTCTAAAAGTGGAAAAAATCGGGAGGGGAACCTGGGAGGGATAGGGTCCCAGTCATGGAGTGATTCATTTGAAGAGGAAATATTTCTGTAACTCACGTCTAATCACTATATATGTTAGATTTTAGTGGCTGAGGTAAAAAAGCAGAGATTATTTATTAATACAGATTCATTGTTTGTAGTAGACTAAGTTTTGTATGCTTCAGTTTGACGTGAACTGTTGGGCTAGTTTATTTCCCACTTTTACTTCTATCTGTATCGAAGCATATAATATTTTTCAAAACCATTTTTACTTAGTGCCTCCTGTCGATTCCGTTCCTTCCGTGATACTAATGCACGCCACACGGCATCAGGATAGTATGGATTGACAACTAAAATATCAAAACTCCGAAAACGTGAATTGTATCTGGCAGATCGGAAGGAGCCTATTCAGTCGAATAAGTGGTTGTTCATGGAGTGCAAAATTTTTGGTACGCGATATAAATGAACAATAAATAATTTAAAAAAGAAACATGTACAATTCCATTAACGGTAAAATTAACTTTACAACTCAAACTATTAAATTAATATTAATGAAGCACACATTGATCAAATTGGGTGGCTTGCCAAACAAGAGTATCACTGTGCACAGAAAAAATGTGGTTGTGAGTAAAGGACGCCAAACTACAAACAACTAAGACATGTACTACCTCCTTTTGTTTATAGTGTCAAGTCTAGATAATGACGGGAAAATTAGGACGTAGCTAGAACGGAGAAATGAACCACCGATTTAGATTAGCTATCTATGTTGTAGTTCCTTAAACTTCTGCTAAGTTGGTTTTACCAAAAAATCTAGTATTTATTTTCGTTCCATGAAATTAATGAAAGGGGAGACTCAATTTTAAAACTTCTTAAGTTTTTCACGGGATATTGGAGATGACATAACTCGAATGATTAAATTAATTACGAAACTTCCAGTTATAATGAAATAGATACGTGACGAAATGATGCAAAATTAGTGAAAATGAAAATATGACAAAAAAGGCAGTGCAAACGCCAGTTGATAATCACCCCAATGCATTTCTTTATTTTTAAAAATGATAGCAAGCGTGATCTCAAATGCGATTGCCAAGAAGCTCTTATTTTATTTTTAACTAAATCACCCTTTTCATAAAGTCAACTCCCAGATATGTTAATATAGTAAATGAAATTGCACATTAACCGCACGGACTCGATCCTGGGTGGGGCAATTGGATATCCATGAGCGTTACCACCATAAACGATGGCATAACAGGAAAACTTTTGATCCATATCTATAACAAAGCATCGCCTGCAAATGTTAAGGGGTACTGAACCTACACCACTGCACCATGTTGTATCCGCAAGTTAATGGGTGGGTGATCTCTTGGCCCACTGAAACTTTAAATTTAAGTTTCGGGGCGTAATATTAAGGGAAAATCGGACCGTTATTAATTCTATATTACTTCCCCGGAGTGTATAAATAAGTGTATCACGGACATTAAACTGCGCTTTTATTACTTCTCCCAAAATGGTCTGACTGCTGTTTTTCTTAATAATTCCATGCGTTTTCGGTTTCCCTTCGTCGTTGTACGTAAGTTCTAGTATGGGTTTGTAGGTGACTTCTGGTTGCCTGCAGTTGTGATAGAGAAAAGTTTATTTGGAGGACAAACAATCAAACCAATCAAACGTTTAATAATCGCTTTTCATTTTGGGATATATGGATAGGTGTTGGGTTCACTAGCTATAATATTTACAAATAGATCCATAAATATTTAAAAAGTTACAGTGTATCAAAATAATCGAAGCATAACATACGAAGAAACAAGTTAAAAATTACCTACCGGTGTACCTGCTAAACTTGGAAGTTAAATCATTCTTTACGTAATAATATACTTTAAAAAAAAAAGTTAACACTAACAAAATTAGTATAACAAATATATATATTACAGAAGTTACCAACAGTCGAACTTTTTACACTCAGTAAGTATATAAATTATGTTTATAAAAAAGCCTAACTATGTATACATAGATTTATTATTATGTATGTATATATATATTTATATATATATATATATATTTTTTCTATATGTTTACGAAAAAAAAAGGGCACCTTCCTGACCAATTTCTCACTGATCAAATTTTGTTCTTTTTCAATGGCGTTTGTACTTGATTAGGGTATGTGTGTTAACAAGAACATAGAGGTACAAAGTTTGTATTTCGAATAATCAGGTCATAATCTTTTCTTAAGAAAAGACAAAATGGGTCACCGTCAGGGCACCTTTATATTTTCATTAAATTGTAAAGTATAGTAGGTGTTGATTGAGTTTAATTAGATTAGTTACAGCTCCGTTTCTTATAGTTTTTGTACATTTCATTTCCAAAAATGACTTTATGTTTATAATTGGTATCTTTAGATCAAGTTGTACGTGAATTCTAATTTCTCTAAATCATCAATTTCTTGTGGTCGAAATTTCTAAAGGTTTTGAGTTGTAGAAATTATTGTTTGCAGTATAAAATTTGAGGCGTTGTAACCATCTATGTCCAGGCCCAATACCGTTATAACAACATTACACCAAAAGTGTAAACAAGTATTAATTTAAAGGGTTGAAAAGTCTTAATATATATTTAGTTCTGGATGTTTTGTTTTGCGCGTGTAAAAGAATTTTCGGTTTCAAAGTGCTATTCTTTATTTTAAATTTCCATTAAAATTTGTGGAATGTGAAAAAAAAAAATCAAGGTTAAATATCACATATACGCGCAAAAGTCGTAGTCTAGTGATTAATAAAACCAAAAATGATTTTATAACAAATAGATATGAGCAAATAGGAAAAATTAGTTATCTGATTATAAGTCAAATATTAAAATACAACTCCTATAAGTAAAAGTATCTTATATATATATATATATATTTTTTACCTGTTTGTTCTCTTAAATTTTAATGAATCAAAGTAGATCAAATTTGTGTAAGATAAGGAAGTTGATTACGTACAATTTTAATCAATTCCCAAAGCTAAATTAAGGATAATTTAGACGTACAAGCAACTGGTATACAGTTGTATACCAAGCCAACACTTCATAGTACAACCAAACTAAGAAAGGAGACTTTACTCAAATAATTAACGTACCATTAATATAATTTTTAACAACAATATCGTAATTATGTAGCGTCAAAAGGCGATGAAACTGATGTCTTTTTCATAACCATTAAAATGCTTCATGTTGGAAACTTTTAGCAAATTTAAAATCACCAGTCAGTTTTGATTCCCAACTGATGCGACCACTTAACCATTTGTGAACACACAGTATTAACCTTGATTGATAACTGTAGAATTTACCATAGTCTATATATAGTTAATTTTTTAAATAAATATTTAAACAGTATCCGTACGTAATTAAAGATAATCATGAAATAGAATCGAAAAAGACGCTAATTTTTTGTTTGATACCTCAATATTCTAGGAATATCCTAACTAGACACTAATTCAGAGAAGATTAATTTTACTAACTAAAATACTTAATTAACTCTAAACGCAAACTTGAATAAATACGAATAATTAACAATCACGGGAAAACAGCATCCTAGGGTATCGATTTCAGAATATTTATTCCAATGATGATTAAGATTAACTTATTGATTTTAACCGATCTAATGTTTATTAAGCGGCGCACTATTAACCTAACCCTCCTCTCGAAGTAATTAGATCGTTGATTAACTAAGACAATTACCCTCTCGAGTCAATTAATCCTAGCAACTCCAAACACCTCATAAACCTATGCCTACACAGTCATAGACAACTGCGCTCTATATCGTACGTCTAATAACAAAACCCTTCTCTCGTAGCGGATTTGTTAAACGAATTAACTAAACCTAAATGGCCAATCCAAATTTAGTTGTTAAAACTGATATAAAGATAAACATATCAAAGAACGGAATTCAATAAGTAAAACCATAAATCAAAACATTGTTATAAATAATTCCTACTTTCTAACTAGAGAAGGCAAAACTGGTTCGGCCCGTTTAGCCCGAAATATAAAGCGGGCTGGGCCTGAATATTAGAGGCCCGAAAAAATTCGAGCTTTTATGGCCCGGCCCGAACGGGCTTTTCTTTTGGCGGGCCAAGCCCGGCCCGGCCCGTAGGCCCGCGGGCCGGCCCGATGGAATTGAATTTTTTTCCCCTCACTAATCGAATAAGAAAAATTTAGGAATTAAGTAATATCTTGTGCACTATTTGAAACATGTTTTTCTTTTTTCTCTTTCTAGTAAAGCATAAATGTATCTATTTACCGAGAAATTAAAATATTTGACTAATTTAATACTCTATTTCTTCAGTTTAATTAGCAGAAGGTGGAAAATGAATTGGATCCAAGCATGCTCATTAATTATTATGTGTCGAAAAATGAAAAATTGATTAACATGTAGTATAGTACGTACACAAAGATTAAATAACTTGTGACATATAGTATATAACTATATATCATCATTCATTCCTTCTTTATTATTATTATTATTATTATTATTATTGTTGTTGTTGTTGTTGTTGTTGTTGTTGTTGTTGTTGTTGTTGTTGTTGTTGTTATATCTGGGGTTTAAGACATGCCTATAGATTAATAGATATCATTCCACATTGCAACGAATATTAATATATTATCTTCCGATCAAGTTTTTTCTTAGGAGAATTAAACTGAAGTTCGCCTCAATATATAATTTTACTTCATGGTTAAAGTAATAAAAAAAAAAAAAAAATCATTGGTGGGCTTTTTTGGCCCGATGGCCCGAAGGCCCGAGGTCCTCCGGGCCGGGCCTAGCATTTCTAGGCCCGAAATAAATTGGGCCCGGCCCGACCCGGCCCAAACTTTTCCTTGGCCCGACTGGGCCCGGCCCGAGCCCGCCGGGCCGCCCGAATTGCCACCTCTATTTCTAACCCTAGGACACGAATAGCTTAGCTACTCATGCTTAGGATCAATTCAATACAATGATTAAGACAAAACATTCTAAAGAATCAAACTAGGAAAAATTGCTAAACCCGAGTATCTCGTCCCGTTGCTCGAATCTTCGTCTTCGTCCAAGTCGTCTCGTGCCTCAAACTCGGATAATATGTGTATATTTTTCTTTTGAGAGCACTTGAATCCTTTTTATAGAATTAGATAATCCCTCTTGAATTAAGAAATCAAATCTTCACTTAAAACCGGATTTTAACAATCGACAGCCCTTTTGACACGGCCGTGTTGCTTGCAAATTTCACTTTTCCAGCAACAATTTGACACGGCCGTGTTGCTTTGTGACGCGGACGTGTTCCATTCCAGTACCTACAGCTCGTTTCAGGACACTTTTGACACGGCCGTGTTGCTTTGTGACACGGCCGTGTTCCATTCCAGAACCTACAGCTCGTTTTAAGACACTTTTGACACGGCCGTGTTGCTTTGTGACACGGCCGTGTCGGTTCTTGCCTCGTTTTGCTCCTGGACCGTTTCAGCCCGGTTTGGACCGATTCTCGGACAATTCGGACCGGTTTGGACCGGTTCTTGGACGGTTCGGACCGGTTCTCACTGATTTTCACCACTTTGGGCCGATTTTTACTCTGTTTCAACTTGTTTTCTTGTCCGGTAGTCGTAAATCACAAATTTTTAGCCTAAAAATGCTCAAAATACCTTAAAACAAGTCAATCACGTCAATTGATCACTTATATCATATTTCATACAACTTCCAACCATTTATGCATATAATTCCTATCAAATAATACCATACATCGACCTAATTACATGCAAAATCAACGTGCATCAGTAATGTATAGCTTAACTTCATCTTCTTACCTTGTTTTTTTGTTTTTTAATTTATCCAATTAAATTTTCAAGTTGTAAGCATATATAATAAAAATAACCTTTCAAAATTTGTGTTCTTACGACCAATTTTTTAAATTACACGCTGTCCTTTTTAAATATACTAAAAAACTTCTTATCTTTCAATAAAGTCCTACTTTATTACAGTGCGGCATAAACATTGTTCAATATTTCGAATTACAAATTAAAGTCTGCTAATTCTTCATAATATTTGAATAATTACTTATAATTTTTGGGGCATTAAAAGTTTTTTAAATAAGTGATGTATATTTCTTGTAAATAGAAAATTAACGTAAGGGAAAAAATCGATCAGTACAAACAAAAATACTTAGGTTGTTTAGAGTAAAAAGAGCAGTTGAGGTTAGTTGGTTGGACATAGTATTGTGTAGGTTACAAATTGTAAAAATATATGGTTTTCCTTTTGTTTGACCAAACAAGAAAAATAATATTAAAAAGGTAATGAAGTTGAGGTTTAATAATCGTCATAAAATAAAATAGATCTCAAAGTGTAACAGAAGTCATAAATTAGGATGCAAAGGGTAATTTTTCTTAGAAAAGCAATTTTAAAAGAATATACATTTAAAAAATATCACTTGGCTTTTAACAAAAATTATCAATAACTATTGTATGCCATAGTACATATACTCGAAGCTCTGTTTTTTGTGATTAAATAAATTTAACAGCAGATTTGTTCATAAATTGATTGTAAATAGATATTAGCTTTTGGCATCGATTTTTATAAAAACAGCAGTGTATAGTTTAAGGTTGCAGAATTTATGATGAGCATTGGGGGGGGGGGGGGGTTGAAAGGGAAAAAATTAAACATTACAAAAGATTTTAAAAAAATAAATAAAAACAAAAACTTGAACATAAAGGGACATAAAATTAAGGAGTGGGCTAGAATCGAAACCAAGACCTGCTGCTCCCAGCCCTAATCTCTTTACCGCGTTATCATGTTAGGCATTTCGTACAGTTGTGTCTTTTTTTGGTTCATAAATCATCTATTACTGTGTTATTTCCTCATTAGTTGCCGCCTTATATTTGAAAAGGCGCTTCATTTACCTTCAAACCTACTACTTTCGCAACCCTTAATTAGGGATTTCAACATTGCAGCGTCTCCGATAGTGTTCCGTCCAAACATCGCTGGATTTCGCCACCGTGTACCGGACTCACCCACCGGAAGTGCTCCGACCAAGTTATATCTGTCCTATCTTCGATTATCACCGAATGGCAGACTTGGCAGGTTCATCTGGCAAGGATGGTACGTCATTCCTTTTAACTCTGTTGTGTTTTTTTTCAATTTCTTCCTTGGGTTAATTGCAAGGTTTATGTTATTTTGAATAAACTCATTTGCCCCGTCAAAGGAATGATGTTTTTATGGAATCTCGGTAGGAATAGAAGAGCCGGTTGGGGAGGGGGGATGGGAAGGATGGTCAGTATTCGTGAATGTATTTTTTTTCATTGTCTTGATAGGAGATGGTGTTTTAATATTTTAACTAAATTTCACTAGAGAACAAGACATTCTTGAAATTTGCAGTTTTAATTTTTGGTGTCCGAATGAACATGTAGTAAATCAGTAAGTGATCTATCTTTTGATAGTTATGTTAGGATATCACACGATATCTTAGCTCTAGTTATGTATCGTTGGAATAGGAATGAGATGTGTCGCATTCTTGTGTTTGGTAGACAAGATTCGTGAATGAGATGTTATAAGTTGGATGTTGGGTAGAGATGTATAAACCTGTGTATGACTTTGCATATTACGGCGTTGTGCTAACAAAGTATTTAACTTTCAAAGTGATCAGCTAAAGTTATCTACACACATTATAAGAAATCAATTTCCTAAATAACGACATCTATCATGTTAAACTTTTTTGTTTTTAACAATTAGGAAAATACATGGTAATAAGTGAGCAAAATTTTGCTGCTCTAAAATAGCACAGTGTTTTATTTAGTTCCCCGTCCAATGGAAAAGACAGAGTTTATGAGGATAAAAATTGACGAGTAAACGAAAAACAATGAGGTAAGATTTAAAAATAAAAGATTAGAGATCAAAAAAAATTAAACAATGTTGTAGTTTAGCGTGGAAAGAGACAACAAAGGAAATTAAGCACCATGGCTCAAATACCTATTATCGCACAAAAGTTTTTGTTGAATTATGAAAAAAAGTTGGAAATATGACAGTGGAAAAAACAATGGGAGGTAGGATGAAGCTTTTGCTTCATATGTTGGGCAACTGAACTGAGAATAAAAGCAGAAGAAGTCAAAATCTTATCCTACGAACATGCGTTCGTATTCCGTGAATATGGAGTAAGAGAAAAGGGATGAAAACCAGAATTGGGTGAGATTTTATAACTGGGAATTCAGGAGGCTGTATTCATTAATTTCTATGACTTTGGGGCTTTTTTTTACATTTGAAAGCCTCTTCTTGTTTATTGTTGCTGCGTGTAATAGCCATCTCATCCCTCAGGCCACTTTTGGTTTGTGAAGGTGAATAGTGGATTAATGGCGGGGCTTTATTTAGTCAGGGGCCCAAGAGATTAGCTACGTACGCTACCATATTGTTGTAAAGGGGAGAAGGGTATACAATCTAGGCCTTATATAGTATTCCTCACTAAAACTAAGGGTAGACTTAGTTTGAAAAAATTGTAAGGCTACAGTTGCCATTCCTTATGAATTTGCATTCTCCTGCTAACCATTTTTTTTTAAACTACTGATGTGTCTCTAAATTCTCTCAACCTCACTGTGATTTCTTTAGGTAAAACGGGTAACTCAGGTAGCCGGCCAATGCGATTCTTCAGGTTTATCATGGATGCATCCCTCGAAGAAATGGTTAGGCCTTGTTAATTAATTTGATCACAACTGCTGTTTCCTGACACCAATGTTTTGTTTAATGAATATATATAATCATTTAATGTGTAGGGTTTCCTATGTTGTAATTTCTAGTTAAGTTTGTGCTCCTGAACAAAAAGGAGATAGCTTACCATAAACACATCCCTGATAGGAAGTTGGTTATTAACATAACTAATGTAAAACTGCAATTATCTCTTAGTTACATAGAAGCAATTGCTACCGGCCAACAAAAATACTTAGGGTGAATACTTTGGAGTTCCCAACAACCCGAACTGTTACGTTAAAACGATTTAAAAAATAGCTTTGATTAGGTCCTAGTACGAAATAAGCATAGCACGGGCTTCGGAATTTGATATTGTAAAGTGTAATTTCTTTGTAGCCGATATAAATTGCATGCGCGAAGCTTCTTGTCTGTTTGTGATGGCCATCAGCAAATTGGCAAGTACCGTTATTGCGTAAGGGATGTAACGGGATAGTTGGTGTTTCAGGTTTTGCCACCCGAAGCTTCTCGTAGGCTAGCTGATCAGCAACTTGATCATGCTACCTTGCACACACCATTTGGTTGATGGGATATCCGGGTGAGGAGGGATGATTCGGGGAGCACCAGTCTTGGTGAAGGGTGGTCCAGGTTCGTACAGGAGGGTGGGATCTCCGTTGGAGACATGCTGAGCTTTGAACACGTGGAGGGGATGCAGTTTCTTGTCCGCATTTTTGATACGAGTGCATGCGAGGTCAGGTCGAGGGAAAGAACTCCTCGGTCCTTTGTGGTTAACAATGACAGCTCGGACGGTAAGACGGAGGGGGAGCATGTACTTTATAGTTATGATTATGGAGCATTGCTTATTTTGAATAAAGAATTTTGAAAACTTCTAATTTGTAATGTGCAGGTGAGGGACCCGCCAACAGGGCTGATGGATTCAGTAGTGACAACCCACATTTCAGGTTGACGGTGCAGCCTTACCATTGCAATCCGAAATGCAGGCCCGTAAGTTGATTTAATGATTTAATATATGGCAAAGAGGTTAACTTAATTATCGAAACTTGGTACACTATGTTATAGAACAACTCGAATTGCTCTCCCTTGTTGTCCTCTTATCAAATTGAATCTTTGGTTCGGCTGACCTCCGTAAATGACTACTTTTGCAGACTATCCCCGGAGAGTTCGTGAAGACAAACAACATCCACCGCAACTTATCGAAGGCGTCTCTCAAAGACCCAACCGGACGCGTGACTGACGTGAACGTTGTTTGCGACGGCTCAGGACGGACTTTCCGGCTAAGATTTGGAAATGGATGGTATACATTTTTCAGGGCGAATAATCTGGAAATTGGAGATATATGCATTTTCGAAATCGGTGCTGGGCAGGTGTCCGGAGCTAGGGCCTCGTTTGATGTACACATTTTCCATAAGTAGTAATATGATACATTTGATTGTATGTTTGGTTGGAGAATATGTTTAGTCTCTTTGTTTTTGTTCAAGGATTTTAAATCTGGACATCATTGTATGCCTACAATTTTGTGTATAGCCCCGCGGGAGGGGTCATTTTGTGTGTAACAATTATCTAAATACTCCTGCAATGGTGTTTTGCGGATTCTATTAACTATTAAATATGTATTTCTAAAACACGTTCACCAACATACCAATATTAATAGATTTTAGATCGAGGAAATAATTTCAAAATATATGGTCTACTCACATATTAGGACAATGGCAATCGATTTCGTTTTGTCAATTGATTCCTATTTCGATATTGTTGAAGGAAAAACTTTACTTAGGATAAATCTGAAGAGAAATTAATAAAATTACAGTAATGTATTTATCTTATACATAAATATATCTAGAATTTAGAAATTTTATGATGTCCATATAATTTAAAAAAAATTCGAGATATTAAAGTGTAGAATATAGTCACTTTTGACTTCGTATACCTTCCAATATCGGATATTTGTCGGTTACTTTCTAGTTTGGGATCATAAAATGCATGCTCAAACTTACGGTAGAATATAAAGGAAAATTAAAGAATATCATTACGTTATTAATTTTAAATAATATATATAAATTTAAATATTATTTAGAAAAAAAGAATATAACAACATGTTAGTCGAGAAAGGCTATTGGAATGCCGCCCTATAGGTTAGTTATTGGTAAGTCTTGCAAATTACCAGTCGAGATTGAGCATGGAGCCTGATGGGCGGTAAAGCGTTGCACTATGGAATTGGAATCTACGGGACATCAGAAGAAGTTGGATTTGCAAGAGTTAGAGGAAATCCGATTGGAACCCTATGAGAACCCGCGAATCTACAAAAGAAAAGACGAAATTGTTTCATGATAGTTCGATCCTGATAAATCAATTTTATGCGGGTAAAAAGGTGTTACTTTTTAACTCTAGTCTAAAACTTATGCCGGGTAATCTTCGTTCTGAATGGCTTGGTCCGTTTGTTGTTACTAATGTGTTTCCTTATGGTTCAGCGGAGAGTAAAAGCTTAGATATAGATAAGGTGTTTAAAGTGAACGAACATCGTCTTAAATTGTTCAAAGAAGAAGAGAATGTGTCATAAGTCATTGATTTTAACTTAAGAGACCCAGTTTATCCATCGGCGTAATGGAGAATTGGGCCACGATATCAGACGGCCTGAATTGGAGGTTGACAAATGGGACGGGATACCAAGATCATATCATTGTGGGCCTATTAAGAGATTTATATAATAAAAACACTGTTTCTTTTATTGCAATTAATTACATTTTATTTAAATATTTTCTTTTTAGATAAGGTTGGATATTGTTCAGATTTGATTAGGAGTAGGATTAGGAAAACAATTTCCCTACCGTGATTTTTACAGAGGAGCGACGCGCCAGTTTAGTACACAATTCCAGTACGCTCTCTCTCTCTCCTACCCAGTACAATTCGCTAGTGTTTTCGTTTCCCTTAATTTTTAACCCTTCAATACAATTGGTAGAATACTTTTTATGAAGGACATCAATTCCGGCATGTGTGGTTAAGGCGTTGTAATTCATTGTTCTTGTTCATTTCAAGTGCTTATGAATTCTAGCTTGGCTATGTAAAATTTATTTATGATATTGAATTGACGACTCCATTGATTAAATAAATTTTAACAGCTATTTAATCGTTCATAATCTCCCATATTCTTGTTAGAGTGACATTTTCCATTATTTTAGAAAGAATCAATTCAATCAGTGAAGAAACAAGATAAAAATAACATCTACAAACATACAAGACGTAAGAATGCATTCGCCGTGATTATGCTGTCGCAAAAAAAGTGGGAAGTTTAGAATCGGCCCTTCAACCTGCAATCAACTACTCTAATTGGGAATACGTATTATCATGACGCGTCTTTTAGAATAACTTATATCTTTCAGAATTATATATTTTGTCCAATAAGGTAACAATAAAGTTTTGGTAGCACCACCAATAACACATTCCATTAGTCCTGATTCCTTAACATTCAAACAACATTAATCCTGAGAAAGCAATAAATACCGGAAAGAATTTCTTTAGGAGGAAGGAGAGGGGCCTCATGTTCAGATGGCATGCTAAGGCATCTATTCCAGAATCCCTCAAAAGTTGAGATCGGCGGCCATCGTGATCATGAACTTCCCATGGCTCGTACAGAAAGTCCGCATTAAAGGACCTCACTGTCACACCTTGTGCGCTTAGTACTTCCTTGGCTCGGTGATCCCTCAGCAATGATATTGGGTCGAAAACGGCAAGACAAACATAATCATTACTCTAAAAAATAACAGAATATTCTCAACTACTAAACATCATATTGAATAGCAGCTGAAGATAACACGTAGCAAAAAACAATTATAACAAAACTCATTGAAGAAAGAACATAACCTTCCCCAACAATATCGGGTCTAATACGACGATACAAACAAAATCATGACTCTCCCAATTGACAGTAAATTAATCCTTTATAATAGCTTTAACAGAACAGTTATAATTACTAGGTAACAACTAGCACCACATGAGAGAAAACTGATTCGAGAAAGGGCTAAGACGGACCGTATAAATGGTTGAAGCAAAGCTGAGTGTATCCAGTGGATTCTATGACTTCAAGAAGAGTAACAACACTATCAGTGGATCTCTTAGTGACAAGTGAAGTGCCAAGTTTCCTTAAGGACCTGTCAAGATGGGCTAAGCTTTGTTTAAGCCACCACCTTGGAACCCTACCAAGATTGTAGTGCCCTTCCTCCTCAGGTGCCCATATAAATAGAGCTTTAACTCCCCTAGCCCTCACTCCAGCTGCTAATGCTGGATTGTCATCTACTCTCAGATCCCACCTGAACCAAACTATACTGCATCCACCCCCTTACATAAATCACCAGGATTTTTCCTAAAAAGGGATTTTTTTATTAAAAAGAAAAATAACCACGTACAAATCCTCTCTCTCTCTCTCTCTCTCTCTCTCTCTCTCTCTCTCTCTCTCTATCTCTATCTCTATCTCTATCTCTCTCTCTATCTCTCTCTCTCTCTCTCATCAACAGTTTCTAACAAGGGATATGAAAAATAAACCCATATACAATCTCTCTTCTCTCTCTCTCTCTCTCTCTCTCTCTCTCTCTCTCTCTCTCGTTCTTCAAGAATTTCTAACAGGAAAGGGAGAACAAGCCCACCAGTAAACTATCTCTCTTTCCAAGAGCTTCTAACAAAGAGAAAAGGGAAAAAAACCCACCACCAAGCTCTCCCTCTCTCAATAAAAGATTCTAACAAGGGAAAGACAAAAAAGAGCTCACTACCAGCTTTCTCTCTATACATCTAAAAATATGAAATCTAGCATTGGTATCTTTGCTGAATAATGTTCACTAGCACATACAGAGGGAACATAAGCGCAAAGAAGAATGCAGGTAGGTTCCCAAAACTAGATGAAACATATAGCAAAGTTTGAAAAAAGAAACAGAAGAAAGGTATTCAAGAATATATGGGCAGTTAAGACTTTAGAGCTACATTGACAAAAACTATGTAGAGCAAGGTCAGAGACGTTATGGGGGGACGTACTAGGTAAACTACGATTGAGATTAGCGTGAGGCTCAAGTCCAACCCATTCGACATATTTAAAGCAAATGAGAGCCAGAGAGGTCAGAAAGGAATGAAACTGGAAACATGATAGTAAAATAAAATAAGCAAATGCAATTCTAATCATGACCAATGATAAATTCGGACTAGGGGGGGGAGGGGGTGGAGAGGTAAACTCTATCTACATTTCTACCTCAAACACTCAAGAACAATTATTCACTTTCCAATAAATCATATCGCTCCGATATCTACCTCTAAATGATTGAGCAATCTACCTCTAAATGATTGAGCAAGAAGATCACGCTTTGCAAGCTTGCACGAACCAAAATCAAACAATGAAGTACACCTCACCTCATAAGACAGACTGCTGTCAACTTGTATTGATTTTTTGATATTTTCCCTATCATCAATTTCCTGATCTGTTTCAATTTATAAGGTACAAGTTCTTCCATATTTCCAGATTTTGGCAGCACCTAGCAATTAGCTTGAACAAAAACCCTTAACAGCAGCAACTCTAATTAAATTACAACTAAAAAGCAATCCATAATATCTAATTCAGAATTGATGCAAACAAAGATTGGGAGAATGAATCAGGCCGATTTAATTTATTCTTCATTAAATTGATTTACAGAAGAAATATTAAAATCCTAACCTAGTAATTGCAGAATGTACGAGCATATGGGGCGGACTGGATTTATTCAAGAACAAGCTGCGAGGAAGGGGCGAGGGGCGTTGTGCACAATGGCGGTCGGCGATTATATTCTCCAGGGATAATTATGAAGTCGAGCAAGGGCTTCGGACTTCATTGAGCGGAGGCGTTTTACTGCAGCAAAGGATGTGCAAATTGAGGAATAGCAGTGCAAGCTTCCGGCGGAAGAAATTCGGACACAAACAGTCCACCGCAAGAATGGTGGAGAAGAGGAATGAGAAAGAGAGGGTTTGGATTGAAAATAATGATTTTAATCTGCAAAGGAAAAGAAATATTACCGTTCAGTAAAAATTTCAAGTCACAAAATAGTAGAATTACAATTATGTCCTTCACAATTTTTTAATTGAAATATAAAAAGTTAACGGTGGAGATTGGATGGACATTGATCTAATGGCTGAAATGCTATGGTTGCACAAGTGCAACCATTGCACACAAGTAAGACTCATAAATAAAATATGAAATACCATTTAAAATAGATGATCGTACTTATATAATATGATGTGTATTAATAAGGTTGGAATAAAAAAATTAACATAACTACTTGGAAAAATAGATCACATTCCAACTAGTGATGCTACTATAAAGTGGGACTTCCTATTGATTTACCACATCTTACGTAAATACATTACTCAACCTCTACAAAACACCACCAGAAAAAATTCATGGAAAAGAGAAAGCCAAGACGGAGCACCGCCGTCGACGAATCGGCTCTAGCTAAATCCGCCGCGTGGGCATGGTTACGACACCGCTCCGGCGACGATCTTCCGAGGACCAAATTTACCCCTAAACCCTCCAGGTACAAACTAGAAGCCATGACACAACTCCCACAAACCTTAAACTCAACCAATGTCTCTCCAAAATCCACTTACTCTCTTCTTGATGGATATGAGATTCAGAGGATTTCTAGGCAGCTTGATTACTACATAGAGTCTAGTCATGCTAACTACCCCGGCGGCCGGAGGGCGGCGGTGGAGATGAAGAGCAAAGATGGCCTTAAGAAGAAGGTTTTAAAAGGGTTTTGGTTGTTACGACCAAATGCTGTTGGGTGTGGCTCATTATCAGTAGATGAGGTGGTGGATAGGCGACAGCGGCGCCCAGAAAGTGGAAATGTGGTGGCGGTGGAAGTTCACGGCGGCCGCCCACGGCAGGGCAACCGTGCCTGACATGGGGGCATAGTTAATTTGGTCTTTGGTGTGGTTAATTTTTTTTTTTTTTTTTTTGTAATTGTAATTATCATTGCTGTTGTTTAATATTAGCATGTTAATCACTTATCTGCTTGGAGCGAATTGGATCCTCTATTTCAATTCGTGTTCCATCTTGTATTCCAAAACAACCACTACACGTTATGTATTAGTTAGTGATGTCATCATATACACGTGGCGTGCAGTGGTTGTTTTGGAATACAAGATGAAACACAGATTGAAATAGAGGATTTCATCTGTACTTGGAGAATGTCAAACTAGAATTACTGTGTTTTATTGTTTAGAGATGAAAATTAGTGATGGGTAATACTCCCTCCGTTTCATAAAAAATGTCATTTTAGAAACTTTGAAAAATTTCACAATAAGTGTCACTTTACCAAAAAAAACTACAAAACTTCCAATATTATCTTAAATAACCTACTTAATTTAGTTGATTATTTCTTTATTTCACAAAACATACCAATTAAATATCAATCCTTAATTTCTCCAAGAATAGCTAAAATGACATTCTTTATGAAACGGAGGTAGTATTAATTACTACTGGTCACTTTAGTGACTATGAAATAGAAATAAAACTTTGATGAGAAGTGATATATATAATTTTCTTTTTATCATATATAGTGACCAATCAGTAATCTAATACTTATAGATGGAGATAATTCATCTGAATTTCTCTAAGTAACTTGGTGACTAAATTTGAGATTGAACAAATTCGACGCTGAATTTCAGGAACTAACATTTTAATATCAGGCATTTTATCTTAATTGCCCCGTTACTTTAATTTATGATACAATGTGATTAGAGACCGGTTTTTCAGCATCTAATATAATTTTCTATTATCGTGTAGAATTGATATTGATAAAATAACCGCGACATGTTAAAATTAGGAAGATGGTAAGCTTATCCACTAATAATTTGACAAAGTTCTAAAGCTTTAGAGGTGATGAAAATATTTCAAAATTCATCAGATATAGAAAATAACTAGATTAAAGTCGTGACTTCACAAGGATGTTCAATTTAAGTTCGAGGAAGGGGCTGCATATAGTGGGGACAGATCAAAGGTTCTTTCTTTTATTATTATTTTGGATTATTATTGTTGTTTTTTCTGTCCCTTTCCTTGTTCTCTCTGAAATTCAAATTTTGAATAATAATAATAATAAAAGTAATAATAAAAATAAAAATAATAATAATAATAATAATAATAATAATAATAATAATAATAATAATAATAATAATAATAATAATAATAATAATAATAATAATAATAATAATAATAATAATAATAATAATCTTTGACAGAATTAGAAAAATTATTAGAAGAAAATTTTTCAAAATTATCCTTAAATACTTTAGAAAATGATTTTCAAAAAGATTTTGAAAATAGATCTGATTATAAACAGATCATTAAAGATCAGATCAACAAAATTGATAAGTGGGCTGATAAGCCTAATCAACGATTCTATTATTATAGGAGACCAACTCCTATGGATGTTCTTAATGAAGAACAAGAATATATTCTGAATAATAGCTATAGTGGGAGGAATATTTATGAATGGAATATTGATGATTATACTGAAAAACAAATTTATAATACTGTTCATAGAATCCTAATGTATTCTACAGTTTGTAAGAATAATGGTAATACCGATAAAAACATTGCAAAAATGATTATTGCAGGTTTTACTGGCCAACTTAAAGGTTGGTGGGATCATTATTTAACTCAAGAAAATAGAGATTATATTCTCAACAATATAAAACAAGAAAATAATGTTTCAGTTTAAAATGCGGTTTATACTTTAATTATTAATATTATAGAACATTTTACTGGCAGATATTCTGATAATAGTGAACATATTCGTACACTATTACAAAATCTGAGGTGTAAAACACTTACAGATTTTAGATGGTATAAAGATACATTTTTAAGTAGAGTCATGGAACTCCCTGAGAGTAATAGCTCTCATTGGAAATCAAAGTTTATTGATGGATTACCTTATTTATTTGCTGAAAGAGTGAGAAATAATTTAAGAGGAAATAATGTTCATGTTCCATATGATAAATTCACTTATGGTAAATTAATTGGTACTTGTATTCAAGAAGGTTTAAATTTATGTAATGAAATAAAATTAAATAGACAAATAAAAAGACAAAATTTGTCTGAGAAAAAACAATTAGGTCAATTTTGTGAACAATTTGCAATGGACATGCCTAGTACTAGTAAAACTAGTAAGAATAAAAATAAATATGATAAACATGATTTTCTTAAATATAGGAAAAGAAAAAAGGCTTCTAAAAGAAAAATAGAAAGACATGCTTATAGAAAACAAGAAAGGGATGAAAGAAAAAAACAAAGAAATAAATTAATTATATGCCATAAATGCCAAAAGGTTGGTCATTATGCAAGAAATTGTTGGGTTAAAAAGAAGATTAATAATCTTCAAATTGATGATAATATCAAGGATATGATATCCAAAATATTGTTAAAATCAGATGATTCAGAATCGGAATCAGTCACAAAATCTGAATTAAATTCAGAAATGTCAGAAATATCTGATATTGAAAATCTCAAAGCTTTAGATCAAGAATCAGTAATATCTGATTCAGAATTATCAGATACTAATGAATGTAAATGTCAGGATAATAAGCCTGATGAAACAGAAATTTATAGACTTTTATCTCTAATGAAAAATTTGGAGATAAATGTCTTAGATCATAATAATATTATAGATTTATTAAAATTAATAAAAGATCCTAATTTGAGATCTTCAATAATAGATCAAGTGGATAATATCCCAAGCTCATCTAGTAATACTGGAAATAATCAAGAGAATAATAATTCAATATATGTTTCAGATGAACCTTATCTTATGAGCAAGGTTTATCAGATGCTTAAAGAAAAACAGAAGGATAAAACTCCTACTTCTTTAGTTGATTTAAGTATTGAAATTGATAATCTTAAAAAAGAAATCAAATTTCTTAAACAAAATAATAATTCTTTGGAAAAAAGAATTGATAAATTAGCGGGAAAAAATGCTATAATTATATCTGATAATAATGATGAAAGTTTTCTTAATAATATTGAAATGTTTATTTCTCAAAAATGGTATGTAAAGATTACTCTTTTGATTGATGATTTTTATTCAAAAGAATTTATTGCACTCATTGATAGTGGTGCAGATTTAAATGTTGTACAAGAAGGATTAATTCCTACTAGATATTTCCAAAAAACAACGCATTCATTATCCCATGCTGGTGGACAAAAACTTGATATTAGTTTTAAATTACCAAAAGCTTATGTTTGTATTGATAAAAAATGTATTTCTACAAGTTTTTTACTTGTAAAAAATATTTCTAACCAAGTTATACTTGGATCCCCCTTTATTAATAAGATATATCCTTTTACCAAAGTGGATATTAATGGTATTATTGGTATATATGAAAATGAGCCTATAGTACTAAATTTTATTACTAAACCTTTTACAAAAATATTACATAATATTTATGACAATATTAAAGCAAAAGAAAATCAGTTAAATTTTTTAAAACAAGAAATTAATATTCTATCTATAGAAGATAGTTTGAAAAATCCTAAATTACAGGATAAGATTAAGTTAATTCATAATCAAATGTGTATAGACATTTGTAATGATCTTCCAAATGCTTTTTGGAATAGGAAAAAACATATTGTTTCACTTCCTTATGAAGATAATTTTACAGAGGATAAAATTCCTACTAAAGCTAGACCTTGTCAAATGAATTCTGAATATTTAGAATTATGTAAAAATGAGATTAAATCTCTTTTAGAAAAAAATATTATTAAGCCATCTGAATCAGCTTGGTCTTGCACAGCTTTTTATGTTAATAAACACTCTGAACAAGAAAGAGGAGTACCCAGACTAGTTATAAATTATAAACCTCTTAATAAGGTTTTAAAATGGATTAGACATCCAATTCCAAACAAGAAGGATCTTCTTGATAGTCTTTATAATGCTGTTATATTTTCAAAATTTGATTTAAAATCTGGATTTTGGCAGATTCAAATAAATCCTGCTGATAGGTATAAAACTGCCTTTAATGTTCCTTTTGGACATTATGAGTGGAATGTTATGCCATTTGGATTAAAAAATGCTCCTTCTGAATTTCAGAAAATAATGAATGATATTTTTACTCCTTATAGTGAGTTTATAATTGTATATATTGATGATATTTTAGTATTTTCAAAAAATATTGAAATACATTTTAAACATTTAAATATATTTAAAAATTTAGTAATTCAAAATGGATTAGTTATTTCTAAACTAAAAATGATACTTTTTCAAACAAAAATAAAATTTCTAGGACATTTCATTGAAAAAGGTAATATTATACCTATTAATAGAAGTATTGAATTTACTTCAAAATTTCCTGATGAAATTACTGACAAAACTCAGTTGCAAAGATTTTTAGGGAGTTTAAATTATATCTCTCCTTACTATAAAAATCTTGTAGAAGATATTGCTATCTTATATGATAGATTAAAGAAAAATCCTATCCCATGGAATAATAAGCACACAGATGCAGTTAGAAAAATAAAAAATAAAGTTAAATATTTACCTTGTTTATCATTAGCAAATCCCAAGTGGGAAAAAATTATTGAAACAGATGCCTCAGATATTGGTTTTGGAGGTATTTTAAAACAAATTGATCCTATTGATAAAAAAGATTATTTGATAAGATTCCATTCTGGTAAATGGAATAATAGTCAAAAGAATCACGCTACTATAGCCAAAGAAATTTTAGCTATAGTCAAATGTGTTTTAAAATTTCAAGATGATTTATATAATCAGAAATTTATTATTAAAACTGATTGTAAAGCAGCTAAATTTATGTTTAATAAAAATTTTAAACATGATGTTTCCAAGCAAATGTTTGCTAGGTGGCAAGCTCATTTAGCCCCGTTTGATTTTGATATTGTATATAAAAAAGGAGAAGAAAATTCTCTTCCTGATTATTTGACTCGAGAATATTTGACTTAAATTTTTCAGGTATGTATTCTCGAGGAAGAGGATCTTTCCCTTATAGGGGAAGAGGTGGAAGAGGCCAAAATATTGTTTTGGCTCAACATGGCAAGCAGAAATTAATTTCTGCTAATATTGCGAATATTTCGCAGAATATGTCATATCAAGAGTATCTTCAATGGAAGAAGGATCAAGATAATAAATCTTCTCAAAATGAAGAAAGTGCTAATAGTACTTCTCCAATTACATATGCTAATATTATAGAAACTGATGAAAAAAATCCTAATAAGGATTTCATTAAAAAAGAAAAAGAAAAAATGATATTCATAATCAGTAATACTGATTTAAAATGGGAAAATGATCCATGGAAGATCTTAGAAAGATATCTTTCTAATCAAGGATCACCTTATGAGGTTTATAAATCTCGAAATTATTATGAAAATTTACTTATAAATAATGCATGTGAAATAACTCATATGACTAGTGGAAATAAAGATGAAGTTTATAACTTCTCAAAAATTATTATTAAACAATTAATTACAGTTGAAGAATGGGGAATTTCTCCATCAAGAGAAAAATCTTTCTCTTTTAATAACATTATAGTAAAATATAATTATTGGGATTATATCCAAACTTTTGAAAAAGTATTCTTTTACAATAATGAAAAAAGAAAGCATATTTGGTTGATTAAAGTATGTGATAAAGTTTATAACTCTGAAATACCAAATTGGTTTAAGAAATGGTGGAAAATATTTGGACCAACGGAAGAAATTCTTCCAGAATTGTTAATTGAAGATTTTAATAATTGGAAATATGTAAGTCCTACATTGGAAAACATCACTAATAGTGATAAATTTTGTACGTGGGAAGCTCCCATGCATTTCTTTGTTGAATTTTCAATCCCATGGATTTTTAAATGGGATATCAAGGTGGGTTATACCGATCAAATTCCTTGCCTAAAAAGAATCTTTTATACAAGATTTTGGGAAAAAATGATAAAATTAGATCCCAGTACAAAAGCCTTATTTGGTGCTGATACTTTGGAAAAAATCCAAAAGACTATAAAGGCTTATAGCCAAGAGAAAAAGAAAAATAAAGAAATAGCCACTAGAAATAATATTTCTAAAAAATTAATGAGAAATGTGGATAAATTATCCAAAGAAGAAATAGTTGAGTTATATCTCAATCAAATGAAAAAAGAATTATTAGATGATTTAGATGAAGAAGAAGAGATGATTTCTGTACAAAGTGATACTTCGTCAAAAGGAATGTCCATGACTATGCAAGATGCACAAGACCCATGTGAAGATATTCTTTCTGAAGAACAAATGGTGAAATTTTTCCAAGAAATGGAGAAAAAAGGAGAATCATCCTCCAAATGAAGAATTGAAGAAATGAAGAATTAAAATGACAGAGGAATAGACAAAAATAGTACATATGTCACTGTTAAACAGTATTAAACAGTAAATCCACTGTTTATAAACAGTAAATCTACTGTTTTTACTTTTTAAAGTATTTTTAAACTTTGTTTGAAGTCCGGAGACTACTTCTCTATAAGGAGGTCTCATTCTTAGTAAGAGGCAGGACTTCTTCTATCAGTTTCTTTCTCTCTCTTGTAATCTCTTGTAATATATTCAGAAGAAATAAAATCAAATCATTTCTGTACTGGGAAAGCTCTCTAAGCATTGTAAGTACTTTAAATTATAGTTCTTTTAAATAATTTACAGAATTTATTTTGTTAAAGGATGAGCCTTATAGGCTAAATCCTCAGTGTTAAATTATGTCTGAACTAGATAAAGTTGTTCATTCTATGACTTAACATTATAATGTACCTAAGTACATAACTATGTGATATAAACTCTTGAATCAATAAGTTAGGTTGAATCTGAGAGGTTGATTGACTATCTGGCCTATAATAAATAAGTCAGGAATCTGTTTGAATCCATGGTATGCCCGCTTTTGCCGATAGAATGGCGTTTAGGGTGTTTGGGTGTCATTTGATTTCCTGAATATTTGTTATGGTTGACGGATTTTTAATTTGTAATATATTCCTAAGCTCAGATTTGTAATAAGATTTGTCTCCCTAACAACAAGATTCAAGATTGAGTATCATTATGGTGAGTACCTGGGTCACAATATATAATAATAATAAGTAACGGAACGATGATTGCGTATATGTACATCAGGGTCTTTAGTAACTATATATGTTCACACACTTGTGTACTTGAGATTAAACGAACTGAATGGTTTTGAGGTTGATTTTATTTGTGTAGAATGAAATCAAACAAATAGGTGAGTATTGCCTCTAAGTTCTAGGATGCGCCCCCAATAGCAGGATTCATGCATTAAACCAAAATAAAAATTATTCCTTTCATCCCGAATAGACTTGCACCGGTAGTGGACACACATATTAAGAAAAATTACTTTCTGGTTTATATTGATTTTTCAAACCTCTCTTTTTCTTTTATTTGGATAAATAAAAGTGTATTGTGGTTGAATTTATGAGATTTGTTTTTCTTTTAAGAAAGTGTACAAGTTGCTTGGGACGAATCGAAATAAAAAATGTGCAAATTCATTGAAGACGAAGGGAGTATAACCTAAGCTAGTAGTCTTGAATCTAATCTCAACCCTCCTTTTTTTTTTTTTTCCAAATGTTATACAAATAAAGAAAAAGAAAAGAAGTTGATGGAATTGGGGTGACTACTCTTCAGCCCACAAAAAATTAGTCCAGTAAACTAGCCCAATACTAACATTTCTCTTTTCGAGGAACTTCTGGAAATTCTATTGCAACTAAAATATCTTTTACCTTTAATTAATATACTAAAAGAAGGATCGCTATATCACATGGTAAGATTTGAACATTTTTAGGATGACATATAACGTCTATATAATTATTAATTATTAACAAAATAATTATATGGCTGGAACAAGACTACCTACTCCCTCCGCCACTCCGTAAGACTTCAACTTCAAGTTGTAACCGTCTAAACTAAATACAGCTATAATTTTCAAATATAATTTGAAGAAAAAAAAATCAACAAAATATCGATCTTATCACTAAATAAGATATTATTTGATAGCAAAATTTAATTCTAACAATAATCCATAAATAGTTTAGTTTATCAATTATTTATTTAATTTAATTAAAAAATTGAATTATTGGTTCTCTTTTATAAACTTGTATGTTGCGCGGGTTGTATAAAATTAAGTTGTTAAAATAAGGGGTTAGTTTTGGTGAGACAGAAAAAAATATTGAAATTGTGTTTAACGTAGAAAGTGTGTGGAAGTGACATTTAGACGTTAGAATGGGGAAAGGGGAAAGGGGAAAGGTTGTTTCCCGCTTATTGTGGTATTAGGACCACACGGACAAATTTGACAATGTAACGATTGTGATATTAGGAAGGAAAGCATGCACCTGCTCTGCTGTCTCCTACGCCCTCCACTTTTCACCAACGCCAAAACCCTTGTTTGGGCCAGGGGACCAAATAACCCTTTATTATTATTATTATTATTATTTTGTTTTAAGGCCTTTTATTTTATTATTGAACATGGTTTTTCAAAATTTTAGCCCAAACGTACTCCTAAAATCTCATAATGGAATGAAATATAATTAATCTTGTTTTTTTTTTGTTTGGAGGGGAAAAACAATATTGAGTTTTTGTGTGTTCAATTCCTTCTTTTCCTATATTCCTTTTTTGTTCTTACTTAGTTTCATTTTTTTTTTCTTTGGTTAATGTTAGGTTCCTATGTGTTCTCAAATTTCTTTAAAGCATAATTAAGGCACCCTAATGTTATAGTTAGTTCAACTGTCAAATGTTTGGGCCGCATATAGCTTCTTAACAAAAACAATTAAACCCGGTACTAGTATCACCACCCTTTTTTTAAACTCCATTTGGTTTATATACAATTAGAGGGGGTAATCCCTATTCTCCAAAATTATGTTGGGTCGGGTCAAAATTTCATTGGACAAAAAATTAGTGATAAAAAATCTAACATATCCCTCTAAAATATAATTAAATTTTTTGGTAGGTCTGCTGCCAATTGGAAAGGGCCTCGGGCCCAATGTTACATCAAGTTAAGATTTTTATGATCTTGTCCATCTGAAATATTGAATAGGACTAGGTCGGCCCTTCCCATTATTTCTATTTTAGCACCTCTTGTTGAAATATTGAATTTGAATAATAAATGGTTCACATGTGATAAAATAGCAAAAGAGAGAATCCCCACTTCTCTATCATCAATTGATTTTATGAATAAGGTTGACGCTAAAAATGTGTGTGTAAATAGTATATATATTTGGAAAAGAAGGGAAGAATTTAAATAAAGATCTGGAATGTGGAAAGTGGGAAGTATGGAAGTTTGGTGGATGAAAGTGAGATAGCAAGGGCAAGATTTGAATTTGAAAGCGATGCTAACCTTTTGCTTTATGACAGCTGTTTGATCTTCAACCGTCAAACACCGTATTCTTAATACCTTTCAAACATCATCAATTACAATAACAGAAACACGCACAACTTATTAATGTGTTATTGCATGCACATCATATCGCTCAATCAACTGTGTCATACTTCACTACATACCACATGGATATAAATTATATTTAATCCCATAACTTATTGCTTTTCCAGGAATAATCTCATAAATTTCTAAGTTTTCAATTTCGACATGCAAATCTAAAAGTTGTTTAATTTTAGACAAACTTTCCCTAAAAATAGAAGACACTCACTGAAATTTGTGCAGACACATCATCTGAGGATTTACAGCTAAATAAGTTCTCATATAACGTGCTTGTGACAATTTCAGTGAATTTTGCAATTCCTGACAAAAAATAATTTAAAATTCAACAAATTTTCAACTTATCAGATAAAATTGTAAAGTTTATGCGACCACTCCTGTAATAGCAATTAGTTGTGAGGTCATTTATGATTTTTCATCCAAAAAAAGCTATCTATTTAAGACATTTACAAAAGGAAAAATGGAATGTACTTATGAGACCGAGGGAGTATATGAAATTCATATCCCCAGTGATTATCGTTTGTAGTTGTTAGGCTTTGTTGATTCCATCTAATGTACGCAACAGAAATAATTAAGATTCTAGATTTATAACTGAATTATAAACATTGAGCGATCGATTATAAGAAAGATAAGTACTTACTTGTCGTGCAATTAACGGACCGATATGTACAACTGAATCCATCACTGCAGGTATCCACGTGTATAGAATCTGATGCAGGAACAATACCCGATACACTATTCAAAAAGTGATTGCTAGGAAATCACTTACTGAATTCTACAATATTTTTGTATTTCATTCTGATAAGATTCACATTTGTCTACCGTAGACAATATATTTATACAACTCCATATAACCTTAGGTATAAGGCATGTTATCTGTATCTGCTTTAATTAATTAATTAGTCTAACTTATTAATTAACTAAAATCCATATATCAAATATATCATGATCTAGGCCATATCTTCCAGTAGTAGCTCTGTCGGGTCGTGACCACAGTCGATTCCCATAAGTGAAGGGAGTGTTTTGTAAAGTTGGATAAGTTGTTTTGAATTTTGAGGCTTCACTAAATTTATGTAATGTAATAAATGCACCAAAAATATCAAAAAGGTGGAGGGTAAAGTCCATTCCTTTAAATATGAGAGACAGTGGTGTGCTGCTATTCCCGTATCACAGATTCTTCTTCAACTCATTTTCTTTCTTTCAGGAAAACAAAACTCATGCATATTTAATATTAAAAGGGAATTTGGTATAGATTCTACATCATGTAATTAAATACTTTCTTCCACGCCCCAAGTTTCTATTGTATTATTAATTTATTATTGTTGCATTTAATTTTCTTAACTAACCTTTTGGAGTGTTAGCCTCACCCGTTTACGATTTATGGAGATGATTATAATTTATAAACAACAAAGGATGTTAAAGGAGACGTCAATGTCTTCATAACTAATTCTTTATTATTAGTAACGATATTTTAGTCTTTAAGTAATGTGTTTTATCACTTAATAGATGGCCTTTGTCGACAAAATACATAAGCTACAAATAATTCACGCCAATTTTTTGGGGGATATTCTGTGCTACCAATTATTGGATACAGAAATACTCGCTTAATCGCGGTAGACATTACTTAATATATCCAACGTTGAAGTGTAAAGATCCCATTCCCAATTTATGGATAAGACAAGTAGCTATATTTCATGAGATCTTAACAAATCAATTGGTGAACACATCAACTTGTGCCCACCAGAAATATGGAAGCGGGACTGTTATTGAATATGGTACATATGGTATAAAAGAAAGAATATAAAAAATCAAACAAACATTTTTAGTGTTTTTTCTTCCCATATGTCACATATCTAATGGGTGCAGTTAGGAAGGTAGCTAGTCTGGACACCATAAACATATAATGCATCAATCTCACTATATGTATCTTGAGATATTTTTGTAGAGATCATCTCTATATAGAGTAGTTCTATACCAGTTGTAGGATATTAAATTCATGCAAGTATGCTAACACGTGTTGCAAGCGGATTCGTAGATTGTGTGCAATTTTTTATGAAAAATGTGTTAGTTTTATAATGAAAGGTATTAATTGTTTCGGATAAATATATATGCTGAAAGTATATAGGTGTTTATATACCGAAATGTAATACTTATTTTGAAGAAATGTATTATGCTAATTAAAGGTAATATGTTTATTCAAGACAAGTAATACCTTTAAAATATTACTATTTCATATAAAGAGTGATATATTTTTCATGAAAAACCAAAAGCTACCCTTGGACGCATCTTCAGTTTGAAAAATACAGACTTAAGATTAGTGCAATTAGTGTACGTATTTGAGGTATAAGTATGGGGTATAATTAAGGAGTGGAGTAAACGGGTGATGATGTTAATGAGTTATTAATGATAACAAATTTGAAGATGAAGGGTTTTGATACTTGGGTCCAATTGCAAGGTAGGAGGTGAAATTGGAAAAGGCAATCTCCACTTTGACGATGTCACAATGAAAGTGGAAAATAAGCACCCCAAAGAGTCCAAAGTTATTAGTGAAATTTGGGGGTTTTGTTGTTACAGCTAAGGTATAGTGTATTTGTTAAGTGTCAAGTTCAATTTAAGTGATTGATTGTTCAACTTTTAAAAAGCTGGCCTGCATCTAACCCGCTTTCGTCACTACCGACCTCCATGCATACATAATAGGACAAGCTTTTCACCAGATCACCCAAAATCCATTGCCTTCTCCCGTACCCAACTTTATTATTATTATTAGTACTTGATAATTACTATTAGTAAGGGTATGTTTATTTATGGTTTATCCCAATAGATTTAGGGGATCAAATTTTAATAAAACATACTCATTAATTCCCCCAGTCAAATTTGACTCAACACTTCAATCTTAAACAAAAATACCCTAACTCTTCGCGCGCGATGCACGAACATATTTTTTTTTTTAAATGCTATCATATCTTTTAACATTTAGGATGATAATATTCTTTAAAAGAACTATTATTTTTCAATGTTGTCATACGGTGATTTTTAATGAAATTATATTAAATATTGCAAACAGGGCCCATTAAATAATAGTAATTGATTTTTTTTCCTGATTTGGTATCAAATAAAACATTTTTTTTTTTTTTCCTTTACGGTGATAAATTGATTTGTAACAAATAAGAAATTTAACATTGAGTTTGATTTAACATTATTATTATATAAGATTCATTTCATTGACCATGTTTTGCTAGTTAAAATGTCAAAAATAAAAGTACACATCACGATTCTGAGTGATTTGATACTTTATTGCATCGTGTTTGAATGGTCTTAGTTGATTATATAATATATATTATTTTCTTATAGCAAATCTCAGTTGTCTACAACAAAATATATGTACATTAACAGTGGTCGAGATATGCTCTGGCAGACACTATACTACAAATAGATCATATGATAAATTGCAAACACTCAAATGTAAAATACAATAAAGTGCCAAGTCATTCATCTTAATGATACAACAAAGTGTCAAGTATTAATTCTTGATAGGTTTCTTTTTTTTATCCTTACATTTTATTTATCAAGTCTCTAACTTATAAAATTTAAATATTTACAGATGCCTAATTATAAATCTCAAGCACAAAATGATTTATTAAAGTCATTGCATTATTTGGAATGACTAGTTCTTCATCCGTGCAAAATGCACGGATATTGAGTTTTTTATTATTATTTTAATTCCTAATATTGACATTTATAATCATATCAACTGTAGTCATAATAAAAATAAGTTGCATATTTATTTTATTGAACGAATAATCTTGAATTTCAGTATTATGTCTTAACTTGAGACGCATTTGTATTCTCATGTTCCTCAAGAATCGCAATATTATGCAATCATCCCACAACTAAGACAAAATTATAGTGAGGTGAACGACATACTGTCTTGAACCCGTTGTTATAATGGGATGAATCTATTTCAACTCTCCCCTGAGAACAATTCTATTCCCATCAAAAGATAGATAGGAATTATGCAATTCACTTAGTTGCATGATATCTTTGAAAAAAATTGATTGAATTTAGAGCACAATAAGATACTAAGTAATTCTAAAAAAATGAAACTGTTGATAGATTCATTTTGCAAAACTAATCAAATAACATTGAACAATTATAAAATTTCAAACACGTTCAAAGTAGTCCATATATAAGAAATTGTGAAATATATTCATATGACTAAAATTCGACATCAATAAAAAAACACATAAATCAAAAAGTCTTTATTCATCTATGACTCTGGAACTGCACTTAGCCACATCCTTGAACCCATATTGTTGACTGAAATCTTCTAATCCATTCTTCAACAGTTTTTTTCTGTTTCATTCTTTAAACAAAATTCTCAATTTGATTTTTAATCAACCGTGACTTATCACCATGTTCAGCATTGTCCAAACAACAAATAATTTCACGATTGTCTTGATCAACATCTTGCATACTGATGTCTACAAATATCAAATAACAAAAAACAAAACAAAACAAAAAAAAGATCAGTGAAGCATATTAAAAATTTGAGAAACATACGTATCATTACTAATACCTGTTGAAGTTAGGGGTTCTTGAAGATGAGAAGAAATTGCAATTTGACTTGGTACGTATCTTTCACACAATAATTTGGATGATCCAGAAAAGACAATGACAAAGAAATTATTTTCACCCTCATACATGAAGACAACATCACCATCAACCAATTCATTTGCATTAGCAAACTTTTTCCATCAAAAAAGTAAACAAATACTGATAGCAATGTTCTCAACCAAAACGTACCAAACTTCTCTATCTATATTCTCCAATGCAAAATAATTTGGAATTTTAACCTCCAAATATTCTCCAATTTTCTTTGGCATCAAAACAGACTGAAAAAAAAAAAAAAAAACAAATAAAAAATAAATAAATATAGCCTAAAAATTAAAGATTTATTAATTAAAAGAATAATATGTTTAATCAATGTCGAATTACACATTGTTAATATTTTTTTACATTGCGTGATTTCCAAGAAATTCACGTTGATTAAAAATCACGTAAAATGACCTTATTTTATCTAGATTGTCTACCACACACCCATCATGATCATGTATATAAATATGTAATATAGATGAGGAAGAGTCATATTTGATAAATAAGTAATAACCATCTTCCAATGCATTCTCGTCTACAAACTGTCTCCAACCTTTACTCAAATAAATTTTTTCATCTTCATCCAGTGTAATTTCCATATCCCACTTCCTATTTTTGTTTGTTTCAACAGTGCATCTCGTGTTTAAATTCCCATGCAAAACCTCCACAAATCTAGTAGGAAACTCCTACGAAAATTAAAATATATTGAATTAACAATAAAACAATTCATTATACACATTTAAAATGCATAATCAAAGTTCATGTTATTAATTTCACATACCAATTTGTCATAGCATGAACTATAGGTGAAAGCTGTGCAGAAATACTGATATTTTCATAAAGCTGCAATAAAAAAATACAAAACAAACTTAATAATAAACAAAATCATTAATTAAGTTTGAAGGTAAAAATATATCATCAAATTAAAAAAAAAAAAAAAAAAAAAAAACCTAGAATTAAACAAAGCACATGTGCATAAGATCCTGGAGTAATTTAATTGAACTATCTGTTAATGCAATTAGTTAAATTATAACTTATTTTTTATATCACGTATAATTTTTCAAACATTTCATAAGTAATCTAAAAATGAATATACTCTATTGCTATATTTTGAACCAAATTTATGGATCTATATAATTTACTAAATGACATAATTTTCAGAAAATAAAAACTAAATTCAAAAAATGAATTTAAAATAAATTTTGACGTATATGCTAATATCCGTTTAATCACGCAACTCTACATAATGTATTCATTATTGTCGTCCATAATAGATATCTTATAGTGTATAAAAAACTTTTAAACTTTATAAGAAATTAAGTATAGATCTTTTTTGTAAATTATTATAACCGATAAAAATTCAACATTTCGATGTTCTGAAAAAATTAAGTCTAAGATAATTAAAATTAAATAATTTAAAATCACCAATATTAATAGATTATATAAAAGTAAATTAATTGAACTTTAATTATGCTTTTGAGTCCCTTTTGTTTTTCACTTTAAAAACACATGGATGAGTTATATATTCAATTTTTTTTTAATCTAATTACCGATTTAATATATCCATAAATTTCTCTAAAACAACTAATATGCCTAATAATTCTTACTAAGATAAATTAATTTCTATAAAATTTCATATTATATCCATTTTACTTGCTAATTTAACTATCAATTGAAAAATATATGCATGAGATACATAACGAAGATTTTGTTGCAAATATTTGATACTTATGAAGACTTTCTAAAAGAAAATCATTCAATATCAATATCTATCCAACATCATAAAATATCCAAAAAAGAAAAAAAAAAAAAGAAGAAGTATTTCTAAACAATACTTATATAAAAAAATTATAAATTACAAAAAAACAATATTTGGATTTACGCGATTTTTTATATTGTGAAATTTAATTTCAAAATATTATACAGAAAATAATATAACTATCTTAACTTGTAGCATTAGTTTTTGCACTAAAGAATATATATAGATTTGTCAACATTCTTCTTAACTTACTCCAAATGATTAGAACGATTATGGTTGTAATATGTTACATTTAATATGTTATAACAAATACATACATATATATATAATCCAATAATATAAATATATATTGCAATACAAATCAATTCCAATTAGTTATGTATAAAAATTTATACTCACTATTAACGAAAACTTGTATCAAACAAAAATCAACGACAACTTATATTACAATAATCTTTAAAAAAAATTATACATGTGCAAATTTGCATAAATAATTATTGAATATACTTTGGTTAATATATGAAAAAAAACAATGTTATTAATTATTATGAATTGAGAGTTGTTATTAGTTATACCAGTTTAATATGCGAATAGTTTAAGTTTATTATATACTTATAAAATTAAACAAACCACATGTGCATAAATAATCACAACTAAAAATTTTATTCTTGCAAATAAATCTAAAAGTTGTATGAACATCAAATAATGTACACAACTACAATACTTTATTAAACAAAATAAACTAAACTTTAAAAATAAGGAGAAAAAATTTACAGTAAAAAAAAAAAGACCTTTACCTATGTTTGCAGATGTCGATCTACGTCCGGCCATTGGTTCGTCTAAAGTTTGAAAACAAATAATATGAATCAATAAAATTGTTGTTATTTTCGCAATGCAACTAAGAGAGAGAGTTGTTTGTTTTAAAATTTTGTTGGATGATATATATATATATATATATATATATATATATATATATATATAAAAATGTCAAGGATTTTAATATATTGGAACTTATATGGTATTCAAATACTATTAAAAATGAAACAAATAATTAACAAAATAAAAATCATGGATTTGATAAAATTTCGAAAATTGTAAATTATTTAATAAATAATAATTTTGTTTTCTTGATTTACAAGACACATAGCCTAAATTAAATATATCTTCAAGTCTTCTAATTAAAAATTATAAGTTACAAATTAATACTTTATGGAGAAGATATAATTATACTATTATTTTTTCTTAGAGAATGATGTAATATCTATTTTTAAAAGTCAATAAAAAGAACAAAAATTTAGGAGTAATTACTAATTAAGACATATAATTGTGTATATAAAGGATTATAGAAAATTCAAAATTTTAACTTAAATATGTTTGAATATTGTTTTATTAAGTACAAAATTAATAATAATAACGTATTTTTATATAAATATGATTGAATATTAAATGGAAAGGTTTGTTAATAGATTGGAACTTAAATGGTATTTAAATAATAATAAAAAAAAAAAGAATAAAGTCAACAAAAAAACTTGATTTGATATGACAAAACAATCGTATAACATACTTAATGATTAAAGATGTTACATTGTTGTTTTAGAACACACATTAAGCATTCAATGATATTTTAAATAATAAGTTCACAGAATCTAAAACTTTGAGCTTAAATTCTACACCCAAAGTTATTTCATTAGTGATAAGAAAATACTCCAAGCCTTCACAAAGAACAATTGAATCTCCGTCCTTCATAGCACCAACCTTGAAAGTAACATCATCCAAAATGATACTTGAATCTCTTTTTTTAACACTCAAATTAATGAGATTTTGTTGACAAAACTCTTGTGGAAGAATTTGTAAAGGTAAACAAATCTAATTAAAATTTAATATAATCATAAATAAATTGTATAGTATTCCGTGCAAATATTAAGGTTAGAATTTCACCATTTTTGGAGTCTGGTCAATATTTTCAGCATACACATTCGGTAACAGAGTATTCTATTTGTTGACCGACTCTCCACAATTAAAGGAGTACAAATCATATCATTTTTAAGTAAATGATGAAGCTCTCTTAACTTGCACATTCCTCATGCAGATTCTACAAAACGAAAACAACAAAAAATAAAATAAACAAACAAACTCATCTATATTAAAGTAATAACCAAATATTAAAAAAAAATATGTTTTTCAAATGAGTTTAAAAAAAGTTTTTAATTTTACCTTTGTTAAAAGTAATTATAGTGTCAGAATCTTTGTAGATATTCTTCTTTGAACACATAGTAGACGTAAGTATGTCAACATTAATGACCGCAGAATTCTCAATAGTGAAAACAATTAAATCGCCTGATTTTAAATTATTAAATAGAACAAAAGGAAATCATCCCTGTCTAAAATACACTCTACCGTTGGTGTCCATAACAACTTGAACATAACATTATCTCCATATTCATTTTTCAGAGGGTAACAATTTGGAAGAATCCCTTTTATTATTGAATCGCATGCTCGAGGAATATGCTGCAATAATTTTACAAATAAACAACATTAAAAATATTTATAAAAAAACGAAAAAAAATTAATAATAATACATATCTTAAAAAATTTCTTACACATTGGTTTTCGTCACAACCATTTTCCAGAAAACATGGTTGATACAACCTATAAAACTTTTCCTTCCAAATGAATTACCATCAGCACACATTTTTTTTTTTTTTTTGTTTATTTTTATATTTAATACAAATTTAAAGAAAGTTGCATGAAGATGTTTAAATAATAAGTTGTATGTATTAATTATTTATGGAAAAATATCCTAATTAAAGCAGATGAATAATTTCAATTATTACAAAATTAATGATGACGATAATTCCATATAATTTTAATTAATTATGTATTTTTACTTTGACTTACTACAAATGATGATCATAATTGTAGAAAAGATATCCATCATAATATAATTTGAATTTAATTTAATTAACCAAAATGTTGGATGATTTTTTTTTTTTTTTGGTATTTTCTCTTTGTTTAAATCCTTTCGAGTGAAATTAAGTTAACATTTATAGTTTTTTTAACAAAAAGAAATTAAACTTGTTTATTTATAGTAAATAAGCCGGATTGAGAATACATTATCCTTTATTTTAATATAAATTATAAGTATTTATTAATAATTTAAAAGGTTAATTATAATAAATTATAAAACAAAATGCAGTTATGAAATATATATTTAAGTAAAAACATGGATTCACTAATGATTTTTTGTATTTAAATTAAAACGGCAATAAACTGTACATATTTCAAAAATATCTCAAATAGAATAGTAATGAATATCATATAAAACATTAAATAATTCTCAAGTAGACACTAAAAACACAAGCTTTTCTTCCTCTATAAGCTTGAAAGTGCAGGTACTGCCAACCTCGAGACCACTATTTGTAAAGAAGTCTTCCATTCTATTCCTGAGAAATATTTTTTCTCCTTCACACTTGAAAGTTATTTCCCACTTCTTGTCTTCAAAAAGAAGATGAACAGTCTTCCCATGAGGGTTGCGACATTCGTCCAAAAATCTTTGGGTATCAACTGCAAGTCATAATCAAGATTTCAATGGTAGTTATTCAATCCCTCACTATAAAAGAAAAAAGAAATGATACTATAATATCATTATTTTTGGACAATGAATTACCATTCTTGAATAAGTGAAATAAGAAGCATAGAGTGAAATTGTGAACTCTGGCTCTCTGCTTGCACATGCTTCAGTAATTTATTTTCGTGTCTCTACAAATTCCACGTAACAAAATTTATTAGTTTTTTCAAACATAATAATAGAGAAAGTCAAACACATAGTTTTTTTATAAACAATACCGATAAAATGGATTTTATCCTGAAGAGGACATTTAAATCCATATTTAATCTCCCTGCTCAATGAGTATATCAACTTAGTTGAGCCAGAAAATACTATTACAAAAATTTTTTCTCCTCCTTCATATGAGAAGACAACAACATCACCATCAGCAGATATATTTGCAATAGCAAACTCCTTCCAGCCGGAAGTCAAGTAGTACTGATCATCAATCTTTTCAATCATGACCGACCAAGTATCTTTATCCATGTTCTCAAACATATAACATTGGGGGACTTTAAGTTCAAAGACCTCGACATATTTCTTGGGGATCAACAATGACTATAAAATCAAGTACCATAAATTAGAAGAATAAGAGCAAATTAAAGAAACACGAATTATTAATTAAAATTTGCAAAAATTAATTTTTTTTTAGTAAGATTAAGAATAGCCGCTAAGTGATTTTACCTGATCTTCAAAAACCGCATCCTCTCCGAAAATACAGTAGAACGACGGTGGCTCTCTTGATAGTTTATCAAACTTCCTTCATTATCATGCACATCAACATAGAAATTATATGTAGTAATATCATACTCAATGAACAAATAATTTTTATCGGACAACCCATTTTCGTCTACGAATTATCTCCAACCTGTACTCAATTTTTTTTTCCTATCAGAATCAGTACTTATCTCCACATCAAGCTTCATTTTTTATTGATTTCTACTATGCATTTTTTCCGTATCTGATATTCTATAAAATTTAAAAATGTTACAGGAAGCTCCTACATAGAAACAACAAACAAAACTAATAAACGACATTTATATCCTAATAAAATATATGAAATAATTACGAAAAAATCACATACCATGGATTCCTAGCAAGAACATAGAGTGAATATTTGGTAGAAATAACATAGATTGACTAAATCTGCAAAAAACAAAATATGGTTACTTCTGAAACTTTTATAAGTTATAATTCAATGTAACAGTTCACATGTAACAAAAAAACATGAATTAAACTTGAATTGCAATTAGGATTTCTTCAAGCAGTGCTAAGTAATATAAATTAAAGTTATGCAAAAGTTACATTCAATGATTGATATATATATTTTAATTAGAAAATACGAATTAAAAAAATGTCCCAAAAAAAATTAAACAAACTTACTACATTCTCCTAGTACGGGCCATTGAATTAGTTAGAGCTGGAAGTAAAAAAATAGGTTGCTTACCTCTTAGCAAAATTCAATATCAAGAGCGTCTTAGCAAAATTTAGTGTGTTCGAGCATCCTTGATAAAACAAGAGTCACAATGAAACTCCACTTAGACATTGTTATCATGTGTAATTTTAGAAATGCTCAATAGATTTATCGATATCAGGGACATATAGGATATTGAGTAGATGCATGATTTTGAGGAAAAGAGGTACCAATGTGAGAGATTGAGTTGAGAACAGTTACCTATAGTGACCTTATCACTTTTGTTGTAGGGGGCTTGAATGTTGAGTTTAGCAAGGTCTGAGGTGATTGAGTAAGGGCACCACTGTCAATAAACCACTGCTCATTATCACTGCCAATGTTGTTGTTAGAATTTGATGTATTGTAGGCTTGAGGACCAGTGAGGAGCGAGGTAATCTGATGATATTGCATTGGAGCTGGAATTTTAACTGATGGAGGAGTTGGAGCTTGTGGTTGAGGTTGAGTAACATGAGCCTGAGCAATTCATCAAAGTGTTTGAAGCATTTTGAAGCAATGTGATTTCCTTTTCCAAAGATTTGGCATGGTGATTTAGATTTACAAAATTTGGCTCTACCAGCATTATTTCCATTGTTTCCGGGTCTAGAATTTACTCCATAACTCTAATTTTCTTTGCCACGGTGATAGCTTTGATTCTGTCCTCCATAGCCTATTCCGTTACGATGATTCTTGCCTCCCCTTCCAAAGGTCGGATTCTTAGCATAATTAGCAGTGAGATTGCCAACTACTCCCTGAATTTGCATCATTTACATGATCTTCATTTCATAAGTCTGTAATGCACATTTAACCTCATGAAGAGAGAGAGAGAGAGAGAGAGAGAGAGAGAGAGAGAGAGAGAGAGAGAGAGAGAGATGAACCACAATCGGCTCAAGTTCTAGGATAGAGCCATTGAGATATATACATGATGAGTTCATCATCATGAATAGTCCGCCTGAAATTAATTAAACTATGAGCTAAACTCTTCAACTTCAAAATACACTCTTTCACCATAAATCACCCTTCTTAGTCGTTTTTAGCTGAAAACAAAGAGTCATGGCCCCTTGCTCTCGATGGTGATAGAAACAAAGCTTCCAGAGTAGTCCAGAATTCAGCCAAATTTTTGCAGCATAAAACATGACAATAAATTTTTCTTAGATGGTAGTTAATAACAAGTTGAATAGCATTTGATCTTTGCATAGCCAAACAAAGAACGTAGGATTATCATTAGGAGCTTCAGTGGAGGAACTTGTCTGAAGCATTCGAGAAAGAGGAGAAGGATTTTCCAGAATTGAACCATAATCATAAGCATTCGCAATATGAACTTGTCTCGAAAACCCCCCTCCCCCACCAACAATTAAATAAGAGAAGGATTTTCTTAACTCACAAGCGTACGGGAAAAGACAGAGGTAGTAATAAATCGATCCACAAGAAGGACTTATGTGTGAATTATCCGAGTCATAGTTCTATAAGTTTAGCTAATTGGAATTTTTAGATTGATTAAGACTAAAATCACAATAAATAATAAAAAGACAAATTATGGAAAGTGCTTCTCGAAACTCGATTTCACCCAAGTATTTAAGGCTAATGTTTGAATAACGATTGTCAAGATGAAATAAGTTTTAGCACGGCTGAAATACTGCACAACTAATGTCCCAATTAGGCAATACTTCTAGAACACAGTTAAGATGCGGTATTCCCCTAGGATTGGTGAGCAAACAAGGTTCTACGTAGGCTACCTACACGGATAGTTAATCATAATCCAATCTAGGGCATTGGGACTCTGGTTACGTAAGACTAGAAGAAGATAGCCCAACTTCTCCTAAGCTAAAGACCATCGCAGGGGTATAAAACTTACACATAAGACTAAATTTATTTTCGTCCATCCCAACCGATGCCCTCTAGACTCTACTCCCCCTCTCAGTAGAGCTTCACCTCCGTAGGTCTCCCTTCTACCAATTGAGTCTCGATTAACCTAAATTTTCAGAATTAATTCCCCACCTGATCATTCTAAGGAGTAGTAATTAATGCCTAAACTCAATTAAGATCTAGTCGGCAAGCCTCCAAATGGTAGAAATCCCTAGCCTAAGGAGTCAACTATCATCTCCTAATTGCACAACCAACCGAAGTGATTCTAAGCCACCGAAAGTTGGGCGACTGTACAAGACTGTGAACTTGGTCTCAATTTGGATTAGAAATTACTACAAATTAACCAAACCCTAGGTTACCAAACCCAACAACAATAAATAAATAAAACATCGACCCCAAAGCTCGAGCTACTCCCTTGCTTTGGGAAATAATAAGAACTACTCACGATTCATTAATAAAATTCCAACAAATAACATCATTTAGCAAAAACCCCAAATAAACGAAAATAGAGAGAGAAAGAGATAAGGAACGTTTAGTGATATTAATAGTCGGAAAATCTTCGGTGAATCTTCAAGGCTATCACCCCATTGGAATATTCCTACAAGTTTCCACCAATACAACTCTATAGAAATGCTAAAAATTCTAAGTGATGAATTAAAGCTAAGGCAAAAGTTGTAAAATGAGATATGGAAGGGGTATTTATCGACTCCCCAACCCTCCTCATACAAAAGACATAAAAATCTGCATACATGACCCTTTAGTAAGGGTATAATAGTAAAATTACCAATGAAAATGTAAGGGTTCATAAGTTGTTGAGTGGAGCCCTTCATATGCGCTTGACTCGGCGTTCTCACAAAATCTGGGAAATCCTATGCAGAATCAGCTCTTGACCCAAACATGAAAGTTGTAAATCTTCATCTCGCCGTCACGTGGCATCTTGAATCACCCGATCAGAGTTTGGATGAGAAAATTATGGCTGAAATATGGAAGGGACATGATCGACCAGGGAATTACCGACCCGAATACCGGACTGAAGGAGGATGGTACTGGACCGGCTTCCGACCGGTATCGGAGGATGCGAGCAGCTACTGGACTGATTGCCAGACCGGCTGCCGACTGGTACTGGGTCCGACGGTGCTTGTATTCACCATTTGTGCGCTCGCCGGGTGTGCAACGTGTTCGTTTTGTGCGCCGCCTTCTTACGTTGCCGTTTTGGACCTTTTTCTCTCAACTTCTCAAATCGAATCCTTCATGACTTTTGTTTGCGAATCGATGATCTTCAGGTCAAACTTTGGTGGGGTCTAATTTGGGCCCATTTGGGCCTCATTTTGGAGGGCGGGATGAGGGATTGGGTGCAATTTATCTTCTTTTTTTTTCCAGATTTTTCTAACCTTCAAAATACAACTCAAACACACCCGAAAGTGCATTAAATCATATAAAAAAGGAAATAATGCCCGAAAATGTAATAAAACACGAAATTACACTTAAACATGATAAATACTCGTAATTCTCATAAATATATGGATGTAAAATATTCAAGGAAAACGAGAATTTTCACGTTTATTTACAATAGCAATCACTTGAGTTTTCCAAAATAAAAAAATTATTCTGATCCAACTGGATATAAATCGACGGAAGAAAAAAAATTGATAGTCTGAGCCGCAGGATAGGAGATCTAAGGAGTAGTTGCATGGTGATTGGGAGAGAATTTAACGAAGAGAAATGGCAGTTACAGCCTGGCTCTGTATACCACGTAAAATATCTAATAGAAATTCATAAAATGAAGAAAGCTCCTGTTTATTGATGACTGAAGGGATATATGTATAAGTGAGATATGCTGACTCAATATAACAACTTTGTAATTGCCTCTCTTCTAAAACCTTCCTTCTGACATTATCATTTCTCACGTGTACATGCATGTGCAAGATGTTGTTGATACATATTAAGACTCTCTTATCCTTCATACTATAACTGTTAAGCCCTCACTGGGCCCCTGATCTTTACATTGGTATGATATTATCCGCTTTGGGCCGAGCCCACACAGATTTATTTTTGGGCTAACTTCCAAAATGCCTCAAACCAATGGAGATACTTCAATCCTAATAAACCCCATGAAGTATATCTGATGTGGGACTTTGTTGCAATCCCAACAATCCTCCCCTTCAAACAAAGCACCACCGAACCTCCCCTCAAACTCGTCAACTAGTAATGCCTGTCTGCTCCATCCAGTTGACTAATCACCCCCGCTGCATCTGGGCACATGCCTTACGTGGAGTCCATGATTTTATGCTGGAGAGCTAACCCCTACTTAGGTGTACCTCAGTTGGTCCATAGCCGGACTTGTAGTCTCTTCTAAGGAGCCAGCCTTACCAAAGTGCACCTTGCCTGGTCCGTAGAGCCGGACCTAGAGGTGTTCATTCGGTTCCCATTTCTCGGTTCTGGTTCAAAACCGTCCGTTCTGGAATCGTGGGGGGTAGAATCAAAACCGAACTAGCTATATCGCAGTTTTGGTTCCAGTTTGGAACCGGCCACGAACCGGCGGTGCGGTACCGAACTCGCGGTTCAACTGCCGGTTCTTCAATGTATATTTTTTTGTTTATTTTAAATTTTTTATATTCTAAATTCACTTTATATGTTAAAAAATTGAGATATAACAAATAAGATGAGAATTTAACAGCGAAATAATGATACAACTAAACACCTTTATTAATTTAGAAATTAAATCTTACATATAAATTACAATAATATAAATGAAAATTCGGAATTGGTAATACATTAATACTAAATTCTAATCTAAGTAAGTTGAAAATAACAAAAATAACCAACAAACTTAATTCTCTATAATTACAACTTACAAAGTTACAAGTTTCAATTTACAACATCTAATTAATAATTGAAATGTGGAAAAGGAAAAGGGAAAAAGGGCTTGAGTTTTATTCTAATTGTTAAAAACTATGAACTAATTTTTAACTTAGAATAAAAGTGTCTACGTATCATTCATCTTTCGGGTTAAGGTGAATGAATCAAAGCCACGTAGTTCTCTTACCTTGCTTATCTTTCGGAATTGAGGTCATTGTTCTTCGGTTGGTGATTAATCGCTTACTTGTGAATAGGGGGTGTCTGCTTCGGAACTGGAGGAGGTTGTACAATCGTAATAGCTAAGTAGATGACCTTTTTCATCTTCGTTGAAGTTGGATTCTTGTTCTCTTTTGTCTGCTTTCATCCAATCTTCAAACAAGAGTTGGTTTTCTAGATTTTCTACAGTCAATCTAGATCTTCGGTCGTCCAAACTATAGCCCCCTACACTAAATGCTTGCTCGACAGAGACGGTTGAAGGGGCAAGCAAGAATCTCCCTTGCAATTATTGAAAGAATTGGAAATTGCCTTGTTCTTCTTGACTACCACCTCAAAAGCAAGTTGGAATGAGTGAGGTCGAGCTCCTCAAAGACGGTGGTAAAGTATCTTTCAACCTCCCCGTAAGGGTTGCTCAACGAAGAACTCCTTGCTTTCTTTTGTGATCTCTCTTCATAAAAACTTTGAAGATGTGCAAGACTAGGATTTGAAACACTTTGGGAAGAACTCCCTTAGTTAGAACTAACAAAATCACTAGATTTACTAGTGTCATCACCGCCATGTTGAATTCTATACTCTCGATATACATAAAATAAAACATCTTTAACATTAGCTACAATTAGTACGGTATTTGGGGGATCATTACTACCCGGAAACAATGCTTCATTATACATTTTTAATAAATCAATTAGGACATCTTTTTTAGTCCTAGGATCTAGCATTTTTGCAATTATAAACAAGTTGGGGATTGACATAAAATATTTAAGCCCTTTCTTTCTCATAGAGGCAATTGATTCTTTTGAAATCGGGTCATCCCTATAATCATAGAACATGCTGATAATTTTTCAACAATGATCAATCACATAAGGTGAAGTCGGGTAATAGCAACCGGAAAGCTCTTTGGTAGCATCTTCAAAAATCTTTAAAAGGGCAATTAAATTGGGACATGCATCCCATTGTTGAGAAAATAAGATAATATTATTTTGTGGGTTTTGTTGAAAAAATGTACTTAAATGATATCTATAGTCATAAGAATCACTTAACATTTTGTAAGTAAAATTCCAACGATGAGGCACATCATATGAATTTTTTTTTTTTTGGGACGAATGTGCTTGTTTTTGAAAAAATTTACCCACTTTTTGGTCAAAGAAGAGTGTCGCATAATGCTAGAAATTGCCTCCCTAATTGGGGAAACATGAGTTTTAAAAGTTTGCAAGTCATCTTGTACACACAAAGTTAAAAAATGGCACATGCATCTAATATGAAAAAATCTCCCGCCACGAGAAGGCTGGCAAAAGCTAATCAGATCAGGCAATGATGCTTTGTTAGCACTAGCATTGTCAAAAGAGATAGAAAATATTTTTTTCACCAAACCACATTCTTGAAGAATTGTGATAATTTTTTGGCAAATATTTTGTGTGGTGTGCTTGATGTCAAATTCCCTATATCTAATTAAACATTTTTGCATCATCCAAGAATCATCAAGCCAATGACAAGTAATGCCCATGTAATGATGATAATGCCACCCCAAATATCCAAACAAATAGACACTTTTTGTGTTAGTGAAACAAATATATTTTTCAAAACATATTTGTACTCCTCAACAATTTTAGCAATATCACGTGTTAGGGTGCTTCGTGAAATTTTACGAGCTTGAGGATTGTAATTCAATCTAGCAAAATCTTCGTGAAAATCATCATCGACAAAGTGAAATGGGAGATGTTTCACACAAATAAATTTTTCCAATTGGTGACGTGTGTTTACTTCACTATAATGGAAAAAAGAGTTCGGATCCGTACCTTGTGAGGACCCGCCGGACATATGTCCTCGAATTTGCGCTTGTGAAGTTTCAACACCCATTTTGTCGGAGTGCTTTGTGTTAAGGTGCCTTGCGTAGGTGACATAACCACCACCGTGTTGCATCACATAATCCTTGCCGCAATAGTTGCAAACCACGGTGTAAAGATAGGGGTTTTCCGAACCCTCAATATAGGTCCTCTTGAAGTGAATGGTAAAGATTGGGCTCTTGGGAGCCGTTTGACCAATTGGAAGTGGACAATGACCTCTACTGCCACGACCCCTAGAGTGGGACGTTGGGGCCCGGCCTCCCCCTTGGTTCTCTTGAGAGGGGCGATCTTCGTCAAGTTCGGCAAAGGTGGCGGCGACATTAGCCCTTTCAATATTAATACTCAATTATAATTAGATTGAAACATAATAGTATTAAAACTAAATTATTCATGCTAAAGAATGTAAAATATATCACCATTCAAAATATTAAATTTTGATTAGTAATAAACATGTAAAGTATGATAATAATGATAATACATAAACTAAAATAGATTAAGGGGTACGAAGAAAAAATTAAATATACCTAAAGCATCGGCAAGATCCAAATATCATCACCAAAGTTGATGAACTTCAAAGCAGTAGGTGAAGGAGATGAATCACGAGCTTGGCTCCCCCCTCTATCGGTTGCCCGACGAGAAGATGTTGTTCCGACTCTACCACTTGACATTTTTTTTGTATTTGAAGTAGAAATTAGAAACTAATTAAAAATTGAAGTAGACAAAAAAACTTGAATAAAAATCACAAATGAACTTGGTAGTTGTTAGAATACTAGAATGCAATAGATTGAGAATTAACATAGAGATGAGAATTAGGTATGAAAAAAATGGGCATTTATAAAGTTTTTTAGCAATTTTTTTTAAAAAAAAAACGCTAAAAAAAAAACCACCCCCCTCCCCCGCCCCTCCAAACCTCATTCTGCCGGAACCCCCCATTTATAACGGCCAGTTGATTGTGTTCGTTGATTTCCAACCGCCATTTGAGTCCTGGCCGTTCGTTTTCTTAAAAAAAAAAATTGCCGGTTCGAACTGACAGTTCCACAAACAGCCGATTTCGGCGCTGAATTGCCGATTCAAGTCAACGGTTATTAAATCAAGGTTGTTGATTTCCAACAACCGCTTAATCATGGTCGTACATGTGGCACACATGAAATTTTAAAATAAAAAAATAATTAAATATCATAAACCGGCAGATTAACAGCCGATTTACAATTTGGTAATCCCTTAAACCAAAACTGCACCGTCCAAAATAAGGTTAAGGGTCCGGTTTGACACCGGAACCGCGGTCAACGATTTTAGAACCATTGACCGGTGGTTCGAACCCCACCGTTCCCAAACTGGATGAACACCTCTAGCCGAACCAGTCTTTTCTGCTGGGGAGCCAACCCTACCCATGTGCACAACCTGGCCAGTATAGCCGGACCTATCTTTGTTGCTTTATTTGGCACTCCGAGGATCTTCACCTCATCGGTTCAGTTTGGGACCATAGCTCGTGAAGCCGGACCTGTCGTTTCTGTTGGGGAGCCAGCCCTACCCAGGTGTACTTCACCTGATCCGTAGAGTCGAACCCATCTCTACTGCTTTGTTTGGCACTCTGAGGATCTCCACCACATATATTCAGTTTGGGACCATGGCTTTGATACTAGTTGTTAGGCCCTCATTGGGCCCCTGATATCCATATTGGTATGATATTGACCGCTTTAGGCCAAGCCCGCATGAATTTATTTTTTGGCTAAATTCCAAAAGGCCTCATACCAATTGAGATACTCCAATCCTAATAAACAACATGATGTGTATCCGATGTGGGACTTTGTTGTGATCCCAACAATCTATTGTTAGGTTATGGAGCATGAGCGACTGCTTCGCCACCCCCTGACATGGGCCTTTAAAAACAGTATTCGAGTTGAAGGGAATTTTAGAGTTAGGGCCCAACTTGGTTATATATAACCCTCTGATAAATTGTATATGTTATCACCGAAATTATTAGTTATCTTATGGCTTTGGTAGTGCCCTCAGACGTAGTCATTCGTGACGAATTGGGTAAACAAATCTGTGTCTTTCATTTTTCGTTCGGATTAAATTCTATATAGTTGCACCCTAATTCCCAACACCAGGAAGTATGCAATTTTTTCAATGTAATAATGATTTGTCTTATTTACTGTGTTTAGCTTTGTATAGATTTCGATCTAGTAGTTTTGTGCTTCAGTTTTTTCATATTTCTTTATGTTGTTGTGACTATTTCTTCGTGTTAACCGATGTTGGTTGATTTCAACAACTTAATAATATATTATTATCTCGAAAGAAAATTAAATTCATGGCCAATATAACTCAAATAGTTTCATAGAGTGTATGTATATTTCGTGATAAATGATATTCTTCGAATATATTTCATAGCAAAATACGCCCACGATAAAAAATAATCGTGACAAGTTAGTATCGTGGCACAAAATATATTGTTATATGAAGAGATATTATAATTATTTCAAAGCTACAAAGGTAAATAAAGGAAATAAAAATTTACAAGAAATGTTATTTTTAAACAATGTTAGGTTACCTGTGGAGTCCAATTGATGACATTTCTTGAAATTTCACCATTAATTTTAGTAATGTTAAGTAGAAATTATATGACCCATTTTTATCATTATGTAGACTTGAACTCCTTAATTCATGCAATAACTCTTAAGTGGATTCCATTTTCTATTTTGTATAATTTTTTATGTTTATTCAATTTAAAATTTCTAAAATTAAGGGAGATGTGGTAAGACATCGTTGATTGGGCTCCACATAAGGGTGACATTTTGAATTAGCGGGTCGGTTTGTGATCGATCTCGAATTGATTTGGATTATCAATTTTGAGTTGATTTGAATCAGAATTAGGATAATGGTTTTTGTGTTGGATTGACTTTGAATTTTTCTCAATACATTTCTCGAGGGGGCATTTGTTGATACACAAATTTCGTATCCAATTAAAATGCGCCACGTAATAAAATATATGTTGAATATCAATTTTATATTGATTATTTTTATGTTAGGAATTAATTAAATATAATTCCTAAGTCTAATAATCAATTTAATTGGTGATTTACTATATATTTTATTGACCAATTGAAAGTCGCCACATGTCAATATGATGCAGATATAGCTAAATTAAATTAAATTAATTTAGTAATTATCCAAGAAGATGAGGATAAACATCAAGTTATGTTGGACCAATCAGAATGCTCCATGTGTCAAGTTGTTGCAGTAATTATTAAATTAAATACAATTAATTTAATAATTATCTTATGGATAATGATATTATGGAGGACCAATCATATCGCTCCATTCAGGCTCAAGCCCGTTAGGGTTTTCCCATCCTACAACTATAAATAGGGCCTCATTCTACACCAAAAATCACAAGAACACAAGTCAAGAATCAAGTGAAGAATTTCGGTACAAAGGAATATCAAGCGAAGAATTCCGGTACAAAGGAATTTCAACGTTCTTCGGTGTTCTTCGACGTTCTTCGAGAAAATCAACAACAAGACAAGCTCAAGAAAGGTGGTACAAAACTAATCTTGAGCTTAAGGCGGTACAAAGCTAAATCCGACGTTACAAAGCCAACCCGGTATTACAATCCGGCATTACGAAGATACAAAGCCAAAATCCGGCATTACAAAGCCAATCCGGTATTACAATCCGGCATTACGAAGCCAATCTTGAGATTTTTTCAAGGCGTTACAAAGCCAATCTCAAGATTTTCAACGTTTGATCCAAGATCAAGGTGCTAAGCCCCTCCGATCGACGTTGCAAGTCAAAACTTCAAAGGTGTTCTTCGTCGTTCGTCAAGATCTTCGAAGACATTCTTCGCATATTGAATCAAAAGTATTGTTTAATTCAAAATCAAGCTCACAAGCCTTTGAATAAACGCTACTCAAGTCAAAGTTCAAAACCGGAGAAAATCAAGGTTAACTCCGACATCAATCAATCGAAGAGAAGAATCAGAGGAGAACTAGAGATAGGATCCACAAAATTATAAAGTTTACTCATTTGATCAAGAAATCTACTTTGTACATCTTTTTCGTGTTTATACATTTTATACACGGAATTTGTTGTTACAAATTTGGCACGCCCAGTGGGACCATCTCTACCTCTCATCTCTCTCTTTGACAAAGACCCTCGAAGCTTTACAATAGCCACTCAAAAGGCTCTGACGATCAAGATAAATTCCTCCAAGTTTTCAAGTGCTCCAAGTACTAGTGTTGGGATCATCACAAGAAGCATGTCCAAGGCATTACAAACGCAATCGTCATCTCTTAAAGCTATCGAGAAGGATCCGAAGCAAATCGCCACAAACACCGCAAATGAGGAAGACGACTCTGCGTGCTCTACTACTCGTTCTTCATCAAGTTCAGAAGTAGCTCAAGTCATGACAATAGACGCTTCAAATCCTGAAGAACAACTTGCAAGTTTGACTAAGGCCATTGGAGAACTTACAAGACATGTCCAAGAACAAGATTCTAAGATTGAAAAGTTGACAAGCAAAGTTGACCATGCTGATACAAGTCGTGCTCCTGGGAAAGAACAACCTGAAGATGAAGGCGAAGTCGAAACATCTGAAAGGCGGGATGCTAGACACAAAGAAAAGTCTCTAAAAGAGATCCAAGTGTCTGCTGAAGGTTTGATCCCCATTGACCAACTAAAGGAGCTCATTAGGGGAACGATCAAGGAGAAGTTAGATGGAAACTCAAAGTCCTCTTTCACCTATACAAAGCCATATACGCAACAAATTGACTGTTTGAAGATGCCGATGGGTTACCAGCCACCTAAGTTCCAACATTTTGATGGCATGGGCAATCCCAAACAACATGTGGCGCACTTCATTGAGACGTGCAACGATGCTGGAACTTATGGTGACCACTTAGTGAAGAAGTTTGTTAAATCACTCAAAGGCAACGCGTTCGATTGGTACACTGATCTGGATGCTAGCTCAATTGATAGTTGGGATCAACTAGAGCAAGAGTTCCTCAATCGCTTCTATAGTACTCGGAGGACTGTCAGCATGATTGAACTGACTAACACGTGCCAATGGAAAGAGGAGGCTGTAGTTGACTACATTAACCGATGGAGGAATCTGAGCCTCAATTGCAAAGATCGTTTGTCTGAAGCTTCCGCTATTGAGATGTGCATACAAGGGATGCAGTGGGGTCTTTATTATATTCTCCAAGGAATTCGACTACACATTCGAAGAATTAGCTACTCGAGCCCACGATATGGAGCTAAGCATGGCTGAAGTTGGAGTCGATGGACCCCCAATTCACGAGTCTCATAAGTTCAACAATGAGGGCACGTCTTTCGCCAAAAATCAAAATAGAGACTCCATGGTTGTTAGTGCGATGCCCATCAAATTCCGAAGAAGCAACGATGCCACGAAAAAGAATATCCCTCAAGACATAGAGCAAAGGAAATCAACTTTGAAGGAGAAGCAGCAAATGACTTATCCGTTCTTGGACTCCGATGTCTTTGGAATATTCAATGATTTGATCAAAGAAGATCTCATCGAGTTGCCAGAAATGAAGAGGCCTGAAGAAGCTGGACAAATTGATGGCCCAAAATACTGCAAGTACCATCGCTTGGTAGGCCATCCAATCCAGGATTGCTTCATATTCAAGGACAAGGTCATGGAGTTAGCCCGACAAGGGAAAATAGTGTTAGATGAAGGCAATGCAACAACAAACATAACAACTATCTTGGAAGATAATGACCTTGGTGACACCCCATGCTACATGACAGACAAACAAGGAATCAAATACAAAGATAGACATGTAGAAGAGGAAGATGTTGAAAAGACCCTACTTGAGCTTAAACATGGTGTACGAATCGGTCTCTCAAACGGGGAGTTCTTGAAATTCACTTGAGCCTGATGCAAAAAAAAAAAAAAAAAAAAAAAAAAAAAGAAAACCTCCTGGCCCGCATGAGGATAAATTGTGCACGTTGACCACCAAAGGTAAAGTATGTGGTTAAAATACTAACTTACCCCACTTTGGCTAAAGTGGTTAAAGAATAGTTACTCCTGGCCCGCATGAGTATAAACAGTGCACGGCACCCCCCCAAAAACAAAATACAAAGTGAAAATTTGAACTACGTTATGACTTGATCCCTCTCACCGGGGTACATAGACAGCTTAGAAATATTCTAAGTTCAGTCTAAATTGTGTTTCCCTTTTCGAAGTTGCTCCAAATTTAGAAATCCAAGCTCCAAGTCTGTCAAGTTATTTGATTTCGTCAAATTGGATTGTCAAGTTCAACCTCAGATAATCCACATTTCCAAGTTAAATATGTTAAATCCATCCAAGCCCACAATGTTGAAGATCCAACTTCCAAATTCAAGAACTCAATGGTGTGAGTATAAACTACCAACAAGTTTCAAATTCAAGTTCGAGGCTCCTTGGCACGAGCTTAAAAGGTCAACAAATCGAAATCCAAATCCAAATCAAGAACTCCTTGATACGAGTATAAACTATATACAAATACAAACCCAAATCCAAGTGAAGAACTCCTTGATACGAGTATAAACTATCTACAAATCCAAGTCCAAATAAAAAACTCCTTGATATGAGTACAAACTATCGACAAATTCAAATTCAAGCCCAAATGAAGAACTCCTTGATACGAGTATAAACTATCTACGAATCCAAATTCAAGTCCAAATGAAGAACTCCTTGATACGAATATAAACTATCTACAAGTCCAAATCCAAGTCCAAATTCAAGAACTCTTTGATGCGAGTATGAAAATATCAATATGTCCAGAGAAATTCCGAAAGTCAGTTCGAGACTTATCTACTCCAAGACACGTCGTTCGTGAACAAATCTCGAGGGGACATTTATTGATACGCAAATTTCGTATCCAATTAAAATGCGCCACGTAATAAAATATATGTTGAATATCAATTTTATATTGATTATTTTTATGTTAGGAATTAATTAAATATAATTCCTAAGTCAAATAATCAATTTAGTTGGTGATTTACTATATATTTTATTGACCAATTGAAAACCGCCACATGTCAATATGATGCAGACATTGCTAAATTAAATTAAATTAATTTAGTAATTATCCAAGAAGATGAGGATAAACATCAAGTCATGTTGGACCAATCAGGACGCTCCATGTGTCAAGTTGTTGCAGTAATTATTAAATTAAATACAATTAATTTAATAATTATCTTATGGATAATGATATTATGCAGGACCAATCATATCGCTCCATTCAGGCTCAAGCCCGTTAGTGTTTTCCCATCCTACAACTATAAATAGGGTCTCATTCTCCACCAAAAATCACAATAACACAAGTCAAGAATCAAGTGAAGAATTTCGGTACAAAGGAATATCAAGCGAAGAATTCCGGTACAAAGGAATTTCAACGTTCTTCGGTGTTCTTCGACGTTCTTCGAGAAAATCAACAACAAGACAAGCTCAAGAAAGGTGGTTCAAAACTAATCTAGAGCTTTAGGCGGTACAAAGCTAAATCCGACGTTACAAAGCCAACCCGGTATTACAATCCGGCATTATGAAGATACAAAGCCAAAATTCGGCGTTACAAAGCCAATCTGGTATTACAATCTGGCATTACGAAGCCAATCTTGAGATTTTTTCAAGGCGTTACAAAGCCAATCTCAAGATTTTCAACGTTTGATCCAAGATCAAGGTGCTAAGCCCCTCCGATCGACGTTGCAAGTCAAAACTTCGAAGGTGTTCTTCGTCGTTCGTCAAGATCTTCGAAGACATTCTTTGCATATTGAATCAAAAGTATTGTTTAATTCAAAATCAAGCTCACAAGCCTTTGAATTAATGCTACTCAAGTCAAAGTTCAAAACCGAAGAAAATCAAGGTTAACTCTGACATCAATCAATCGAAGAGAAGAATCAGAGGAGAACTAGAGATAGGATCCACAAAATTATAAAGTTTACTCATTTGATCAAAAGAAATCTACTTTGTACATCTTTTTCGTGTTTATATATTTTATACACGGAATTTGTTGTTACAGAAGTATCATTGGGAAAAATAGGGATTGCTTGCACAAATGAATGTTAGAGAGGGTATGGGACTTAGGGAGTTTCAATTGTTTAACTTGGCCATGCTAGCCAAGAAATATTGGAGGCTCCAATCGGATAATTCATCATTAGCTTTCCAAGTTCAGAGCTAAGTATTTTATGAGAGGAGATTTAAAAGATGCGAAAGTTGGCTATCAACCGAGTTATGTTTGGAGGAGTGTTCTAGTTGCGAAGGAGTTGGTCGAGATGGGGGAAGGATGGAGGATAGGGAATGGAAAAAGTAACCAAATTAGGGGACAACGGTTGATAGGCGATAAGAACAAATATAAGCCACATCGGGTGCCCGATGTACTGCCAGCGACATCAAAGTGGTGCAGATGATCGATTTTGACCAAAGATAGTGGAGAATAGAATTTATACAGGCCTGCTTTGATGAAACCGGCGCTACAAACATTTTGGCCACAACTTTGAGCTTCTGCCTGCCACAAGATAGAAGGGTATGGTGTTATAATGTAATGGAAAATTTTATGTTAGAAGTTCCTACATGTTAGCTTTGGATAATTTATCTGAAGTGCATCAACAATTACCAAATTCTAGTGAGAAGGAAAAGCATAGAAGAAATTGTGGCGGATTCAAGTGGCTCCAAAAAATTCATATGTTCTTATGGTGAGTGGCTCATGATGCTCTTCTTACGAAGGAAACTTAGCGAGATGGACATGAGAAGGAGATCTAGTATGTGCACTTTGCGAGGAGGAAACTGAATCAATCCATCATCTTATGCTTCAGTGCCACTTGACTAAACATATTTGGAAAATCAGTCCATTGTGGTATAAGTTAATGTTAATTTTTTTTTGCACATTTCGGAATTTCTTATGGATGTGTATGGATTCGATGGGGAAAGATCGATTGAGTATGATGGGTGTTATAGCGTGGATGATTTGGGGTGCTCGTAATAAATCTTTTTTCTAAAAGCAACCCTTTAATTGAGAATGGGTTATTACAAAAAACCCAACAAATGATGATTGAAGTAAGATCAGACACATCAATGAAGGAGGTTGTACAAGTGATACCAAAACCAAGAGTTCCGTGAGAAGCTCCGCCATTTGGAATTCATAGATGTGACTTGCCTTTTAAGTGGTGAAGTCAGCTTTAGTTATGTGGTAAGGGATCAATGGGAGGATTTGTTAGGAGGGATCAAGCATACGAGATCGGATGGTAGTGTCACGGTGTTGGAGGGAATGACGATGTTATTTGCAATCCAAAATACTTGGGAGAGTGACATCTTTAACTGTCTAGTGGAAAGTGATTGTAAGATAATGATGGATGATGAGGAAAAGGGAATTTGGATCCGATGACCGAATTGATTAAGGAAGATATTTCATCCATTTGCGATCCTGTTGGATGTTCTACTTTTACATATGCTTCTAGAGTAACAAATATGACAGTTCATAGAATAGTATATTTTGAAACTACGGTTAGTTTTGAATTTTTTATACCTCAATGAATCTCTTCATTTATTGATAAAATTGTAAGACAATTGTCTAATACGTCGAATGAATAAATTTCTACGCAAGAAAAGTAGCTGTAAAATTGAACCCACCTTCATCATTACACCCTTAGATAAACGACTAAATTTTTAAGATACAAAGTAAGGCACGTGAAAGCAACAAGAAAAATGATGATAGAGATCCAATGGATTTAAGAAAAGAATTAGAGCATATATTATAATAAAATGAGTCACTTGGAACGAAAACGTGGGATACCAAAGTTAATTTAATTGACCAAGTACGAACATGTTTTGTCTTCCAGATTGCAAACAAGCACCAATATTCGTAGACCCCACCACTGCCCACGATTTAATTTTCCAGGTACAAAATTTGAACCAATTTTACAGGTGAAAATTAATAATACAATTACGTACATGAATTTATTTAACCTCATACATAAAATAAAATAAAGGAAAAGAAAAAAATAAGATGTTGCTAAATGTTTAATTTAAAAACTGAATATAAAAGTATTTAATAATTTAGATTTTATTTAATAGATCTAGGAAATCCCGAAAATGATATACAAAATAATTTTCAAATATATTTAAGTTGTAGTTTTAATTATGGTTTAAATAGTTTTTATAGTTAAACCTGAAGTCTAAACCGGTTTTTTTATTATCAAATTATTTTTAAAATTATTTTGTTCATATAACTTATTTAAATGTATTTTTATGATTTATTTAAAAGTTTAGATATGTTAAATAGTTTTCAAATTGTAATTAATTATTTTAAAATTTAGAAAAGTCTTACTGTCTAATTAAAAGATAGAGACTATTTGACCCATTTTAAAAGTTTAGATGCTAGTTGGATAAAACAATAATATTTATGGAAAGTTAGAGATTTATTTATTTAACCTATTTTAAAAGTTTAGGGTCTAGTTGGACACAATAATTAAGAATCCAATTTAAGATTGATTATTTCAAGACTTATTTGTACAGTTTTCTTTATAAGAATAAATAAACCCATAAACGAAAAATGTCACTTTGGTTTTTTAAATGATAGATAAAATGGACAAATATATTCCTACACAATCGATTAAATTGGATATGTTTTGTGGAATAAGGAGATATAATTAACTAAATTAAGTAGTTTATTTAGGGTAAAATTACAAAATTATGACTTTTTGCTGTTAAAATAATTTTTTTTAGAAAATTACAAAATTATGATTTAAATTGGATATGTTTAGGAAAAATTAAAGATGGGTAAAATGAGAAATATATCTATACAGGATCCATTTAATATGAAAATGTTTGTGTGATAAGGAAATATTCAACTAAATCTTTAAGGTAAGATTGGAAGGATTGAGATATTTTTGTTAAAAAAGGGACATTTTTTTTTAAAAAAAATTATGTTCTCTAAAGAGACGTTTATTTTGAAACTGGGGAAGTATTATTTAATCGCTCATTTGGGGGTGGAATATTGGTTAACACCTTATTTGCACGATTTTGTTTAAAAAAGTTGGTAGGACTGATGTCAAACATAAAACCTTATGTTGATCATATAAAAAATTATAAGAAAATAATACTAGTAACATCTAATCTTACTTAGGCTCACAAACCTTGTATCCTAACCTAATAAAACTATTTTTACAAAAGAATACTACTATTACACTACACAGATGTACTACAATCTGCTGCTCCAAATCCTACCCGTCGATTAACCACATCAAATTCCACCCAAAGATTCTGCTGGTGAAAATTCCCAATTATGTTACTGGCAACCCCTAGCGACTCTGACCGTCCGATCGCCACACAATGAACACCACCTCCAACATCATCAACAATTCTCTCCTTACCAATTGATATCTGCACTCCCTTTTCGAATTCAAACGCCATATCACCAATAGCCCTCGCGATTTCAATGGCATTTCCGTCAAAACACATATCCAACGCGCCGCCGTACGTGTAATCCTTCTTCAGCTTCGGGCCCACGCGTCTAACAACTTCTTCTCTCACCTTCGAATACGCCGCGTCCACTAGAAACGTGTACTGCGTGCCGGAATCGATCATCGTCTGCCCGGAACCGCCGGCGTCCGGCCGAAATGCCGCCACGGGGATGTCCAGCTTTTTCCCGCCAATTCGGATCCCGATCAATCCGACAGTGTAGGCGAGGGGGTCAAAATTGGGTGAGCGTTGACTCTGGGGGAACGTCAACAGGTCAATATATCGGAAGGTTCGAGAATGCGGGTTTTGGCCTAAGTAGAATGTTCCAGTGCGATTAATCATCTTCCTGTGTGTGACGGGGACACAGTAAGAGAATCGTGGCACCTTAGCTTGAGAAACAAACGAGAGTCGCCCACGGTTCATTCCCAAAATGCCCTCGGCGTCGCCTGAGTCCGCCGCGCACCCGAGGATTAACGGAGGGGTACTTCGGGAACCGGAGAAAGTGAGCCTCTCTCTGACGAGATTGCCCTCGGCGAAAGTCCCGTCTGCGTAGAAGTAAGAGTAGTGGCACAGGCGATTCTGGTCGCACGTGGTTGGGAGGGTAAAATCGGGAATACGCGGCTTGCAGACGGGGTGTGTACAGGGGAGGAGAGAGAAAGAGGAGGAGCGAGAGGGGTCGAAGGACGCCGGAGGTGGCTTCCGGGGGGATTTCCGGTGGCATTGAATCCAGGAGAGCTGGCTTCCGGTATCCAACACCATTTGCTGAGCCTGAGGTGGGGTTCCGATTGGGAGAGAAACAATCAGAGCCATTGAATACTTGAAGGATGATTTTGAGTTGTAGCTGAAGGGCGGCGATGAGGCCGCGGCGGGGTTTTTGTTCTGGAGCTGAGAAGAAAGGAATTTGTTAGCAGCATGAGTTTTGGAGAGAGGGGCTGAGGTTAGAGGGAAAGAGAGTGAAATTGTTTTATGTTGAAGTGTAAGGTGGAAAGAACTGATGAAAAATAGCATGGAAAGAAGAAGAAAGGGGAGATTGCAGGATGCCATTTTGTTCAACAATGGAGGCCTGGGTGAGAGTGTGTGGAGTGTGGGAGTAGAAGTAAGTGGTGGGTGGATGTTTAAATGTGATTTGAATGTATGAATGTCCAATGAAGGGAAGACGCGGTTTCCAGCTTTTCTAATTATTGAGTGGTTGTATCTAATAATAACCAATTGCCTACTTAGATTCTATTGCTATCCTAGAATTGCATTAACCAATGGTCAACCAAGATTTTTCTCTATTTTCTTTTCAATATTCTAAAACATGTCACCCTAACTAAAATATTTCATGACAAACTAGAATTGGACTGGGATGTAGTGATATGTAATACGTTCGATGGAGCACATTCACGGACGGAACATCCAAAAAGGTATTTTAGTATAAGGGTATAGTAGGGTAGGATGTGTATTGGAAATTGTAAAAGGTGTGTTGGAAATTGTAAAAGGTGATGTAGGTAATAGGGTGCGGATGTAGAGGGATAGGCCATCCGTTGTAAAATGAAATACGTTGAGGATGTCCCATGCCACATCCGGATGGGAACATCCCAGTCCAATTACCCCCTTACTACCCGTTTACTCCGTATGTTTCGTTTTCTTACAAATTCAAGTTCAAGGAATTAAGAATTTTAATTTAAATAACTAAATCAGTTTTAGAGGGTGGATGGGTTCAATAATTAGCTCAATCAATAGTCTCAAATTGTGCACATAATCCTAAGTATGTGGAATTTATCCGTTTTGAGAAACCAAGAAAGTAAACATTGATTTATATAGGATAAATAGTCACAATAACACCTAATTTGTCAAAGTGTTAGCGACTAATTAGAGTTTGGACTGAATTGAAAGGGGAGAAGTTAGTAGGATTGTAAATGAACTGAGTTTCGTTGAATAACTCGTGAACAAACTCGTTTATTTAGATAAACGTACACATTTTTGAGCTCGTTTTATAAATGAACAGAGTTTGAACACTGATTGACTCGTTTAGTAATAGTTCGTGAACTAGCTTGTTCGAGACCCACTTAATAAAAATAAAAAATAAAAAATATAATAATAATAATAATAATAATAATAATAATAATAATAATAATAATAATAATAATAATAATAATAATAATAATAATAATAATAATAATAATAATAATAATAATAATAATAATAATAATATATGATCCAATTTTCGTATATTACTTGTTATACTAGTAAGTATTTGGTTATATTTATATTTTTGTATGAAAATTTAGGAAAATGTGTGTTTATTTTATATTCGTGAATAATATATTTAATTGTTTACAAGCACGAATCCTCACGAACATGTTTTATAGACCAAATGAAGGAACCCTACTATGTATATTGCCTATTTTAATATATTTTAGTCAGATTGCATTTTTTTGCATATAGTAAAATATTATTTTTTTCTCCTTGCATATAGTAAAATATGAATACAATAATAGTCTCTAATTCAATGTGAAAAAATCCGCGTTTCAGAAAATGGTCAGCCCGAACTCAGGGAAAGGATCCCCTATCCCATAATTATCCTGTTTTAACTCTATTCCACTTTAAAATTGAATCATACAACATAAATCAAGAATCCCGAACACATGAATCATGAACCCTAAACTATGATCTATTGAATTATAAACACTAAATCATTAAATCATGAACCATGAACCGTAAATCGTGATATCGTAAGATTACAATAGAAGATATACCCTAGTCCAAGAAAGTCGAACCCTAAACTTTAAACATGAATCCTGATTTCTAGCCTAAATAATGAACTTTAAATTCATAAATTGCAAAAAAAATAAATACAATTGGTTCGATTTTAAAGTAGAACACAAATAGAATAGAGTAAAAGTGAATTAGAGGATCCTAAGTGACTCAGATAACTGTAGCGAAAATTAACTGATGACTTTGTGGCCGAAACGGACTGTAATGTTAGAGAAATTATTATTATTATTATAATAATAATAATCATCAAGTGGCATAAACGACAAAGCATAACTAAGAAATGTAGTATTATATATATATATATATATATATATATATATATATATATATATATATTGAGACTTGATTGCACTACGTGCACAATAGTGCTATAATGCACCACTTCCTAAAATTTTAAAAAGATAAAAAAAAATATCCTAAAACCCTAAAGCTAAAACACTAAAAAATCCTAAACACTCAAAACCCTAAAACCCAAAAAAATCCGAAAAACTTCTAAAACCCCTAAAAATCCTAAAACACCCTAAAAACCCGAAAAACCCCGAAAATCCTAAACCCTAAAAAACTTTAAAAACCTTGAACCCTAAAAATCCCTAAAACCCCCCATATATTGTTTGAGCCCCTTGCTTTCATTTTCGTTTTTTCCTCTCCTTCCGATTGCCATGATTAGCCAGTTGGTCGGAAATAGAGGAAACATTCTTATTCCCCTTCCCTACCATAGGTTTTGGGTACTTTTGGTCCAATCCCCCCGATTTGAGATTATGGGCACTTTCGGCCTACATCCTTGTACGTATGACTATCTGTTTTTTGCTTGATTCTTGATTTGATTATTGACAGATTAGGGATCAAGCTTTCATCCTCCACTCGTCTCAGTTGTTTTCCTTAAAAAATAAATAAATAAATAAAAATGTCTAAGTGCATAATTAGACTTATTGTGCACATAATGCACCCAAATTTTTGCCATATATGTATATCTATATTGGTCTCGCATTTTTTTATTTTATCAGCGATTATTGTACTTCCAATTTTATTCGGATGATATAAGGCCCTTTACTTTTATTTGTTAAAATTAAAGTTCTTATACTCTTGCATTAAAATGCAATCCTTAGATGTTAAAGAAAAGAAAGTACATGGCCAAATTCAGATTGGTCACTCTCTAACTTGTCTATTTTTCTTTTCGCTTTGTTCTAACTTAATTTAATAATTTATAAATGGTAAATTTATCTCACAATCTCCATTCTCAATCTTCATCTTTAAAAAATTCAAAGATTTCACAAAATTTATTTTTTCTTAATCTCCGTGTCCGATCAAAGTAGACAAGTTAAGGTTGGAACGGAGGGAGTATTTAGAAGTATAATAGATTTGTACTTAACCACTAACCTTGTTATTTAGTCACCTACCTTAAGGGTGTTCAGGTGGTTCGATTTTGATTCTGAAGGAGCAGTTCAAAAAATTATAGAAGGACAAGGCGAAATCGAACGGCCTACATGGTTCAAACTATAATTTTTTTTCTTTGTAATATGTATAACTATATAATGAAATTGAGCGTACATAAATACTAAAATTAAAGATGCAAGTTGTAATCTACAAAACAAATTAAGTACTCCCTCCGTCCCGGCCTAATTATCCTACTTGACTTCTTGACTTATTTATTTGTTCCAAGCTAATTGTCCTACTCCATAAATAGCAAATTCTCCCACAATCTCCACCATCAAAATCTCCACATTCAATCTTCACCTTTGAAAAAGTCAAAAATACCACAAAATCTATTTTTTCTTAATCTCCGTATCAGGCCAAGGTAGGACAATTAGCATGGAACGGAAGGAGTATATTATAGTATAATCTATAGAGAATCTACCTTATTCTTAAAAGTAAAATCTTTGAAAAGTCAACTGCTTATGTGTCTTTTTCTCCTTTTTTTGAATTTTTTTTAAATCATCTATCAATATTTATGTGTATATGTGCGTTAGAAAAAAAAAAGAGAAAGGGGAGTTGGTTAAGAGCCAACCAATCACCTTTTTTTTGTTTTTTTTTTCTTTTCCCCTTAATATTTAAAAGTCGTATAACTTTTTCGGTTCAACTCCGTTTTTTATGAAAAATATACTGAATTAATCTTCTTTTCATGATCTTCGATTTGACATCCATTGTGCATATATTAAATATTAATTTCTAAGTGTTATTTATTGTTTATGATATATTTCGATTTTAATTTTTTTGTATATAATATAAAAATGCTAAATATTATCAAAATAATATTTTATGCGAAAAATTATTTACTCTTTTTTAAAAGATTAATTTCTTTTACTTTAGTTTGCGTTTCTTTAATATTTTTTGTGAATCATTATTCTAAAGAAATTTGATAAAAAGATGAGCCGATTCGTTAAAGGTAAAATTTACGGTCAAAAGTTTAGATATAAAAGTTAAAATGATTTGTTGAATGAATTAGTGTCTCTTTTCTTTTGTGAAAAGACAAATGATGTTAACTACAAGTATAACAGGTTGATTATTATTATTTTTTTTGCTTTAAATACGTCACAATAATATGCTCTCGCGCCATTGCTTAATGAACTAATATCATTGTGAGATCTCATGCTAACATTACTAAATAGAAATATAATATATGTGACATCGCTTCGCCCTATACCAATATGTAATTGTAATAGTATATTATTCAAATATACAATTATCCCATACACCAGTGTTATGTTATATATTTTATATCAAATTTTTACTTATTATAGTACAACATTGCATATAAGTCCTTTGTTTTATTCATTACTTATTTTTAGTTTCATTGTTATGCATATTTATCTTTATATTTAAATAATAATTTAATAAAAAAATTCTAGCCCGTGCATCGCACGGATGACAAATTAGTCAACTAAAAAATAAAAAAATGGCAAAAGATTATCAGTTACGATTTGAGGAAAGGGAAAACCGAAATTTATGATTTTGGTTTGAAAACGGAACTAAGTGAAGGGATAATGGAAGCAGTAATTAGAGTTCGGTTCCAATTTTAGAAACCTTTTGAACAGTCTCAACCCACCTCTCATTTGGGTGAGGATTGTGGTTGAACCCTATATTTCCCTTCCCCACTTAAATGAACAAGAAAAAAAAACTTATAGACCTAAACTAACAAACCGCATCCGTGATTAATTATAAATTTTGATAATTTGATTGGATCAAATGCCGTATGGTCTAACAGAAGTAAATTAGGCCCCGTTCTATTTTCAACAGCTTCAATAATCTAGCCTAATATGCTAATCAACTATTATATATCATATTCGTTGTGAATGTGGTTGTAATTGCACCTCAATAAATTATTTTAATTCACGTTCAAAATTGATGGTGAAATTATATTCTACTCTAGTAGAGGTAGTAATTTAGGCCTTCCTGCTCGGTCCATCGAGCCACACCATATTTAGAATTAGATGGGCCTAAATTTTTATCGGGCAAAAAAAAAAGGTAAGTTCAGTCCAACTCATCCCACTAATAACTGAGACTTTTGGATTAGTATGCGACTCGTCGGGTTTTTACTTCATCATGTCGGGCATATTGTCCCCAATGGTACTTTCAATCAAGATCTCTATGGTCCTGTACATCTAAAATACCGAGTGTTTTGGATCGGTCCATCGGGTTCGGACCGATTTTACCACCTCTATCCTTAAGGGTAGTGCCTACACAATATAAAATGTGTGACATATACACATTTAGAAAATTCAAAGCTCAATAGTTTGTAACTTCTTTTAGATGTATCGATTGTCACATATATTGTGTTGTGCAGACAATACTCCTAAGCATTTTACCTAAGACAAAAAAAAAATATGTGTCAACCACACGTATCTCATTTAATGTAACAGTTCTAATAATCACTAACTAAATTATGACCCAATACTCATATCCAAACAATAAACTATATAGTGTTGTGAATACTCAATTTCATCTAATGTGCACAGCGGATAAATCGAGAATAACGATCTGATTTATAATTGAATTGCACGTTGAGCAATAATCACGCAATAGTTAGAACAACTTACTTGTTATGTAATTAATCATAAAGAACGATGTGACTGAACTCACCACTTCAGGTATCCACGCGTACGTCGTCCGCCGCAGGAACAATTTTCCGATACAATTATTCAATAAGCGATCGCTAGGAAATCACTTATTGATACTACAATGCCTTTATAATTTTTATCTGAGAAAAAAAATCCTTAATTTTCTACTATAGAGAATATGTATATATAGTACCATATAACCCTAGGTTTATGGGCTTAATATCCATGTCTGCTTAATTAATTAATTAGTCTAACTTATTAATTAATAAAGCTCAATTATCCTAATCTAGTCCATATCTTTCAATCTCCCACTTGGACTAGCATTAGATATATTTCGAAGCACTAACCTTGTACCCTTGAGTGTAACAACAATATACATGAAGTGTGACCCTTCAGGCTCCCATTATCGACGATAATCTAATTAATGCACAAAACTCCTAGACTGCGTTATGCAGCGAACTCAATATATGAAGGACGTTTATATGTATTCGTAAAACAGCCTTTATATGAAGTTTATGTAATATCCCTTCATTCACGAACCACCCGATTGAGCCTAGGATCTGCCATGTGTTTGTCCAAATAGCTCAATCAGTTTTCTCATCTTTATCATATGACACATTCGATCATATTCAATTACTTTAGTTGAATATATTTTTTGCATTGGCCAATGACTTTATTGTCAAATAATATAGAGAAATATGAGTGCTCTCTCGAATTTCGATCGAGGAATGAATCCCAATCTTGGCCCATCTGCCATTTCAATTTGCCTCATAATGAACCCAACACAAGACGTGTCTTATCTTCCTTTGAGAGGCAAGCGTTGTACTTGGTCAAAGTTCATCACTCAACAAACAAGATGAGTATTGACCTCAGGTCAAAGGATCATTACATACTAATAAACGTTAGACACTGAAATAAAAGGTTTAATAGTAGGGTATACCAATACTCTCCAAAGCACCCATGTGTCCATCACAAATATCTAATATCTCGTAGTCGTGAGACCTACTACATTCTCTGAGAATATGATGCAGACCACATGCTAACCTATCAATATCTCATTCTTGATGACCATTGGTTATGGCAATTTTAGAATCATACTATATCATTTATATCTCACACCATAAATGACAGTTAAGAATAATAACAAACAATCAAAATAAGTATTCTAATAAATGCATAAACCCAAAAGACAATCAAAATGTCATAGAATGTGATCAAGAATGAATGTCTCGAACAAAAAGGTTTCTACGTCATACAAACTATAAACTCCTACTGAATCAAGGCCAACTACCAACGTGTCTAACATCCAAGCTCTCAAAGTGCTTGTTGTGCCTTGCTATACACAACTACTTGGTTGAAGGATTAGCCAAGTTATCATCAGTGAATACTCTATCTAACTTCACATCTCCCATCTATTATTTCTCCAATCAGATTATGTCTCTAGCGAATATACTTGTTTCTGTTCATGGCTCTCGGTTCCTTTTGCTAACGCAACCGCACTTACCGTTGTCACAATACAACGGTATTGTACTGTTGGCACTTGGAATGACACCTAGTTCTTTTACGAACTTCAACAAAGCAACAATCTTTTTTTGGCAGCTTTAGATGTAGCAATATACTCGGCTTCAGTGGTGGAATCGGCAGTTCTGCTCTGTTTGGAACTATTCCAATACACTGCACCACCATTGAGAATGAAAATATATCCAAACTGAGACTTGAAGTCATCATGGTCCATTTAGAAACTAGCATCAGTATACCCAGTAACTGATGACTCTAGCTGCCCACCATAGATTTTAAGAAATATTTTTTTAGTCCTTCTAAGGTACTTAATAATAGTCTTGACAGTTCTCCAATGTTCCACACCAAGATTTTACTGAATTCTGCTCCTTCATGGATTGCAACATGAAACGATTGCTCCCCAAGAAAGACAATATTTCCGTTCTTACGTTTACTATAAACACATGGATCCTCTTTGCTTCTGACAAAATCAAACAATTTGATAGCTCTATCAAAGTTAATATTCCAACTCCTAGATACTTGTTGAGTCCATAAATGGATTTCTTTAACTTGCATATTCTATTCGGCTTTTCTTTGGATACAAAATCTTCAGGTTGTAGTATATACATAGTGCCTTTGATTTCTCCATTGAGAAATACGATTTTGACATCCATTTGTCAAATGCCAAAGTCATAGTATGCATCTATTGCAAGTAATATAATGGACTTCATCTTAGCGACTGGCAAAAATGTTTCATCATAGTCAATGCTCTTGCGCTGACTATAACCCTTTGCCACCAACCTAGCCTTGTAGGTTTGTACCTTGCCACCCGCATCTCTCTTCTTCTTGAAGATCCATTTGCAGCCTATGGGACGAGCCCCATCTGGCAAATCAACTAGTTCCCAGACTAGATTGAGGCACTTCGAGTCCAATTCAGATGTTAAGGCAGCCAACTACATCTTCGAATTCGTGCCCGACACCGCTTCGATATAGGTCTTAGGTTCGTCATCTTAATGAATTGAATTGTGGTTTGATCACCCATTTGAATATTTGTTTGTGTGTTGCTAGAATTTTAGGTTTGTAATCCGTAATTGTTCTGAATCTGATTCCCGTGTAGCAAACAATGAATTTATTCTATTGGGGATAACATAGAGTTCGACCACTAAACCTGAGCTTGTGAGTGTTATATCATATCTACTCCGTTGTCTTGATTCTTAATGCATTTGGCTATTGATTCTTAGAGAGCTTGTTCTAGGAATTGATAAGTTGAATAAGATTAATTGAAGAGCTTGTTTTGATTAATTATACTTAAGAGACAACAAGGTTAATAGAGCTTGTTATTAATCTTGGAGTAAGAATACTAAGACTAATCAATCGGGTAGTAACATTAATTATATAGATTATCCGGATCAAGGGGATACTCGATCAAGGGTTGAACCATTTTATCATTTATAAAACAAAAAATCATTATCTTCTCTTTGTTTATTTCAATTATTAACTTGTTGAGTATTTTTAGAGTAATATTTATTTGGTTTGCTTAATTGCAATTAGGTGTTAGTTGTGATTACATCAAACCATCCCCCCCCCCTCCCCCCCCCCTTCCCCAAAAATCTTTATTGTTTTCTAGTTATTTATATTATATTGTTTGATCATAATAGTTTGATACATAAAGCAAAATTATTCGACCTTTCCTCCTGGGATCGATCATTATTTATCACTCTACTAGTTAGAGTAGTAGATCAAGGATAAGTATATTTATATATTAATTTGGTAATGCGAACGACACGACCGTACCACAACTCAACAATCATCGCTCTGATTCATTATATGAGGAAGATTTTAAGCTTTTTATGAGGATGAAGGGAAGTAGTGGGAATCCACCATTGTTGCAGAAGAAACAGGAGCGATGAAGAAGAAGACGACAAAGAAGACACTTAATTTCTGATTTTAAATAAAATTAAAATTCTTATTTTAATTATCTACAATTAAATTTTAATTATTTATTATTTTTATGTTGGAGAATAAAAGAAATCAAAAATAAAATTAAGAAATACATATATTTAGAATTAAAAAAATAAATGAAAATACATTAAAAACAGGTCATGTGCCAGTCACATGACCTATATAGCCTAAAAATATGACCGGAATTGCAATTCATCTCAAATCGCTTAATACAGGTTCCAATCAAAAAAAGTAAATTCTTTAGGTTGCAAAGTGTGAAAACCCGCAAAGTCCAGGTTCTCTTTTTAATTAACCCTTATATGTACTATTACATGTGTACTATACACTAAAATAATGGGACGAGAAGTGAATCAAATTTCAAGTTTGTATTTAAAATTTTACTTAAAATATACAACTTCATCATATCATGCATTCAAATAATTGAATTAACAAAATTTATGAAAATATAATTGATAGTTTCTATGTGTGATAATGAATTGTATTAAAAGTAAAAATATAAAAATATGAATAGCCAAAATTTATGAAAATCTAACTTGTAGTTTCAGTTTATGATAATGGAAGATATTAAACGTAAAAAAACTCACATGTAAGGAGGAAGAAAGATAATTGGACGAAAAAATATCAACTCCCGATTTTATATTCTTAAATAATATATAGGTTGATAATTTTATTATTATTATTATTATTATTATTATTATTATTATTATTATTATTATTATTATTATTATTATTATTATTATTATTATTATTATTATTATTATTATTATTATTATTATTATTGTTGTTGTTGAAAAATTACTCATTCCGTGCATCGCACGGATGGACATCTAGTTAAATAAAACAAAAAGATATTGTTTTATCATTCGACTTAATATTTTCATTTGATTAAGGGTTTATAATATTGTATGATTTCATGTATGTAGCGGAATAGATAAAATTCCAATTTATAACTCAAACGTCAACAATTGGAGCAAATCATGAAAGTTGTGTATTCTATGTTATATTTACAAGCACAAATTGCAAATAATAGTTGAGTAAAGTATTGTGAATTCTTACATAGCTATTAACACCAAGAAATACGAGTTTGTGCGGATATAATATCCTTTGAAGATACATATGTATGTGGATTTCCCTTCCCCCAAGGGATATTTGTTTTGGTATGTTTTCATTCGGATGGGGCATGAATCATTTAGAACATATTTTATTTTACAGTCGGATGGTCCATTCCTTAACATTCACACTCTATTACCTACATCATTTTTTACAATCTCCAACACACCTTTTACAATTTTCAATACATCTTTTATAATTTTCAATACATATCTTATCCTACAAATCCCTTAAACAACAATATATTTATACTAAGTGGATGTATCATCCGAAAATGTACCACAACGGACGTGATACATATCATTACATCCCAGCACAAGCAGTGACGGAGCCAGGATTTTTAGTCAGGGGGGCCCAATTATAGTGTTAAAATAAAATAATATATCAATTCTAAAATTTAAAATATAAAAAACATATTATTTGTATAAAGTTAAAAAAAAAAATATATAGGTCACTACATCACATACCTAAATTATCAACTACTCCTTCCGTCCTGCTCTAATTTGCATACTTTCTTTTTCGGTTTGTAATCTAATTTATCAGCTCATAAATGACAAATTTCTCTCACAATCTCCACCCTCAAAATCTCCATATTCAATCTCCACCTTTGAAAAAGTCAAAGATTTCGCAAAATCTGATTTTTCTTAATCTCCGTGCCCGGCCAAGGTAGGCAAATTAGGTCAGGAAGGAGGTGAGTATGTAATAAGAAGATTGAAATGAATAATTCTTACTCAATCCTTTTAGCTAAAAATAAGAAATCATTACTCCATAATTTTAAATGTGGCTACTAATAGTAAAAAAAAAGATGTATAAAAACTCAATATAGAAAGATAAGTAATGAAACATTAGTTATAAAGAAAAATTAGAAATAGTTTTCCGGGTACTTTTTCCTCTAAACTTAATATATTACATTTAGTGGTTTTAGTAGAAATGCTCGTAAAAATTATGTAGAAATAACTAATTCTATTTTCTAGAGGCTATGTTTATGTATTTGGTAATTGTGCACGTTAAGTTGTGTATAAATAGTAACATAGCTAAATTCAAAAAAGACATACTAATTTAATCTAATATAAACCTAGTTATTTTTTTAGGATAGGATTTTTATTTTTATCGAAATAAAGTAAATATTTTTAAATTACAAAAATACCCCTATGAAATAACTAAAAGTTGAGGGGGGGGCCAACGGGGTATAGCTCCGTCCTTGAGCACAAGTATTCTCAAAGAATGACTAAGGGTCCGCTTGGTTGCGGGGTTTAGGTGTAAGGAATGAGAATGAATGATTGTTCATTCTCATTTATGGTGCTTGATACATAATAAATAAGTTAAGCATTATCTTCTTTTATTAACAATTTTCCATATTTTATTCAATAATATAATTGATCCATCATTCATATCCATTACTATTGACATTGATGATTTGCAACCAAGCGAGACCTAAATAAATAATCAAACTTTCCTAAGAAAGAAATCATTTACACAAAATATAAGATACACCTTAGATTACTCCTCTTTTTCATTTCTAAATTCTTTCTTCTGTTTTTTCTTTTCTTGAAACGGAACAAACTATGTTGCAATTAATTTTTTTCTTTTAATTATTGGATGGTATTACCATTTGTTTTGGTTGACAGATTGAACCGTCTGGTTGATTTGTAAACGTAGTGATTTAGAGTACTCCCTCCGTTCATAAATAAGTGGCATTTTAGAAAAAAATATTTTTTTACAAAAAAATGTCATTCTAACATTTTTTGTATATTTCTTTCAATATTATCCTTAACTAAATTTAAGGAAATTTCCTTACAAAACTTTATAATATTAAATAAAGAAGGTTTGGAGAAATTTATGATAGTAAAAGAAAATAACAGAGAGAAAATTGAAGGGATATTGTCGTCCATTATATAATTTCTTAGATTTTACCTGAAAGTCTAAAATGACACTTATTTGTGATCGAGGGAGTAATGAATAGCGATGCCTACTTTTTCCCGTATAATTTGTCAAAAATTATGGGTCGTAATTATAATATGAAGAAGTATAAATGCGTCAGCGACATTATTAAAAGTAATGGTCGTCTCACGGCAGCCCTTGTTTTACTTTTGACTCTCTCGCCTTCAGATTAATTTCTTCTTCACAAGGTAATTCAATTCCATCTCTCTCTCTCTCTCTATCTGTTAACAGCTGGATATTTCCATCATTTCAATGCGCTTTTATTTTTGTATTTACTGCTGCAATTAATTTCTGAATGATGTTTGTACTGAATCAGGTAATTATATAGTTTCCTCTTTCTTTTTTACTCCTCTCTATTTTGTCAACTGAAAATCCGGAAATCTACCCCATTCAATCTCTCATTTTTCACTACTCTGCAGATGTTGGATTGAGCTGTAATTAATTATTGTATAGTAGAATATGTTCGACAAATTAATAGGTTAGCCGTGATGTTAGATGTTAATCCAATAGGTTAGATGATATAAAAGTAATAATGATTGGCCGGGATGGATGTCGAGTCTTCGTCTATAAACCCAAACCAAATATCTACGCGGATGAGTTTTCTTCGTCTGGCTGGGCGCAAGTCACCCAAAACAAACATCCCTTTCATTACTGCGCTTAATTATTATTATTTTTTTTTTTCTTTTTTGCGATTCGAGCTGCGGAAGTGTAGGAGGGATTATTTCTATCGATAATACCAATCATTATGCATTATTGGATTGATGTGTAAATACAGATCAAAATAATATAAAAGGTTAATTTTAGAAATCGCACCAAGCTATCAATGTTTTTCCACATAAACCTCTAATTTTTATTTTTGTGGCATCTACATATAAATTATACGGGTTTGACAGATAAACCATCAAAATTATTTTTCAATCAGTAGATAAACCATTAAACTTATTTTTCGATCATTTTTCGTCGGAATTCCGCTCGTGATTTGCGCGTGATAAACTTTTAATGTCTTCTTTTTATACAAACAACATTTTTAGTATGCCAAAAATGTAAAATTCGTTCACACCTTTCTTTTCCTTAACAATCTCTTCGAATCAACGGTTTTGTCTTCCAATATTTAGAACCTCGTCTTTGTTGAAGATGAACGGTTTCTCTACGTACTAAAAAACATATTTAGACAAAAAAATAAAATTAAAAAAAAACGCGCAAGTAATTTGGTGGTTTATCCATCAAAACTCTTATAGCTTATATGTATAGGTGTCAAAAAAAAAGTTCAACGAGTTATGTGCAAAAATGGTTATAATTAACCCTAATATAAATCTTTAATTTTGCATCTACATATTCAATCTAACCGTGTAAGAGGATGTTGCAATTGGTGAAGTTTATGTGTTGAATTTAGTGGCGCTTTAAATTGCATTTATGAAACACTATATGTTTCTGGATAAGCATGGAGAAGGAAGGATTGAATGTGATGTTTTTCCTTTTTCCTTCATCCCCTATTCTCGTCTGTTGTTACATCAAAACCCCGAAGAAATTAATGAGTGAATAGCAACTCAGTTAAGAAATGGGCACCTATGTATTAAAATCTATGAGGAAATCTTTTTATAATTCGCTTGTGGGACATAACTAATTAGATGACTTGAAATCGAGGTCCATAACAGTAGTTGCTGCACATGAGCTTCATTTATTCTCTATTGTTTAATTGTTATTAACTCAATTGCAAAAATTCTTGACTAATCCCCACCTAGGTGCTAAGCTCCCGGAATGCAATATGTTTTTGGAGACCTAGTCACTCTTCATGAGCAAGTGCTGATGAAATATGACAGATCATAAGAAATATTCTTCCCCGAAAAATTGTCACTATCCAAAAGATGAACAAGTTGTAATGTCGATTTTCTATTATAGAAGTTAGCTCGTCAATCGAATCCCTGTACAACAGTCCGGCTCTCCTACACAGTGTCAACAAATGTTAGTACGTCCATCAAGTGATGTCAAACTCTCATAAAAGAAAGTACATTATATATACAAGATCTTTAGATCAACCCAGTTCCGGTTCTTTGCTGGTGGACTCACTACGTATCGGGATGGACACATTGACAGATGTTGATAGTGGGAAGAGGAGTACAAAATCTGATATTTGTTGTAGATCACTTATGTGACCATTTGATTATTGTATCGTATAGATTGGATTATTGTTTGAAATCTCAAGTACGACATATTGATTATAGAAATTCTTCTGCTGTTTAAAGCATATACTAGAATCACCAAAGCAATATCCTCTATTGAATCTTGCAGATAAATTAAAATTTTAAATGGACTCTAAGGCTATTGTGCACAGTGGTGGATGTCATTGCAAGAGAGTAAGATGGAATGTACGAGCGCCATCTAGCGTTGTCGCGTGGAAATGCAACTGCACGGACTGTTCCATGAGAGGGAATACTCACTTCGTGGTCCCATCCCAAGATTTCGAGCTTAATGACGAATCCAAACAGTTCCTAACTACATACACGTTTGGAACGCACACAGCAAAGCACATGTTCTGCAAAGTATGTGGAATTACTTCATTCTACATTCCAAGGTCCAATCCAGATGGCGTAGCTGTTACATATAATTGTGTAGATTCTGGAACACTAAAGCATGTTGAAACTAGGCGTTTTGATGGCCAGAATTGGGAAAGCTCGTTCGGGAAATCTGGTATCGCCTCGTGTTCAAAGATAAGTTCTGAAAAGCCCGAATAAAATTTTCATAGTCTTGTTCAATATTATGTAATGGTGCACCTAAGAACTACTGCAGATCATATAATTTGTTTATCTGTCTGAGATATTGATGGAAGAAAACCATTGGTTTTCAGGAATATATTCTTACTATATAAGTGGCTTTTTTTCTGCATTCCATTAGCATGTTCGTCAACATAGTTATTGGATGCTCAAACGTACGAGCACATTCACACCCACATGTATATATAGACGAACAATGGACAACACTTGATGTATTTCACAAATATAGCACCATTAAAAAGATCCAGACTGATTTAGTTGATAAACTGCTCGTCTATCAAATTAAGAATAAATTCAGAAACCAAACACTCACTAATTTACTATCACCATGTTTTTGGTGAAGTAGGTTCATCCCTCAACTTGACTGCAGCTAGTCGGATGGCTAACTCAGAACCAAGATCAATCAAGGAGTTGGTTTTTGCGGTAGACAAATCCAAATCCTCATCCTCATGAGCATCGTAAAAGCAACCCCGATTCTGCGCATCCTTGACTAAACTTTGCCAAATAGAGCAACTGTTTAACAGGGTTGCACCATTGCCTACTATCCACATACAGTATCTGTATAAACACACACAAAAAACATATATAAATGTATTCTGATCAAACAAAATCCCAGAATGTATGTATTTACAAGGTAACTACTACCTTGCTCGAGTCAAAGCGACATTAGCTCGTTGAAGATTGTCAAGGAAACCAACAGAGCCATTGCCATTGCACCTAACTGTGGAGATTATTATTATATCTTCTTCGCCGCCTTGAAAACCATCTATTGAACGGACATTTACCGAAAAGCTGTCTTTTGCATCGGAGCTATAAGTCTTTCCAAGCAATTCCTGAATTGCGGAGACTTGAGCTTTGTATGGTGATATGCAACCAATCCTCACCTTCTGTCTCGACTTCATTGATTCTACCAAGAGTTACAGAGAGATTGATATAAATTAACAGTTATGTTTACTAAGAAACATTTGGAGAGGATAGTACCTTTATAGAGTTTAGAAACTATCTTTCCAACGACAGATACTTCCACAATGTTTTTCAGGCTATGCTTATTATCATAATCCTCTTCCCCATTGGTTACATTTATGAAAGAATAGGAACCAAAGATTTCCCCCTTGAGGAAAAGTCTCTCATAGCTTCTTTCCGTGACATTTTCGCCATCCATTACTCGATTTCCATAAAACTCCTTGTTTGGGAACAAGCTTATTGATGGATGCATTCTATACTGAACATTGAGAAGGTGCTTCTTGTGCCCTAACATTACTAGCCTCTCAAATAAGCTCCTTCCGAAGCCCGCCTCTTGACAAATCTGTCAATACCAAACACAACCTAAATGACATATATCAAATCTTATCATTTATCAAATTCAAAGAAGTTAAATTTGATTTGAACCTTGCTCATGACCATTGCAGGGAGTTGCTTCTCATCACCAACAAGTATGGCATGGTGGGCCCCAGGTAGCTGTAACGGAATCGAGGATTCACATTCTTTAACCTGTGCAGCTTCATCAATTATCACTAACTGAAACGGTGTCATTTTCGCTTTCTGCAATTTCGCAGAGCTTGAAACAGTGCAAAAAATTAGGTACGCGTTTTTCAAACAAAAGTCCCTGATTTTACCATACCTCAACAATTTTGGGACTTCGAACGTGTCAGTTAAAACTTTCAGTATACCAATGCACTGTTGTCTGATCATGCTTAAATTAGTTCCTTTGTCTCCGTTACCAATCAAAGCTTGCATTAGCGACTCCTTTTCATTGATCTCGACTTCATGCAGGGAAGTTTCTAGCGTTTGGAGCATATCAAGAGCTTTAATCATGTTCCTTAGGACAACCACGGGAAGCCATGAAGTAGGCATATGAGTGTACAACCCTGTTATGCAACAGGTAAGTTTCTTTCTAATAACAGAAAATTCTTCCGTGAAAATTTTTAAGAATTCTTTCTCCTTTTCTTCGCCGTCATCTTTGCCCTCGTTCTTAATGGAATTCACGTCTTTCTCCTTTTCTTCCTCACCATCTTTGCCCTTGTCCTTAATGGCATTTACGTCTTTAAGTTTTAGTCGAACCAGGTAACGTGCATACTGGGCATGAGGGTGTTGAAGGAAAAAAGTCATCTCGTCTAGAGTGACTTTCCATGTACGAACACAAGAACCAAGTTCTTTAATTCGAGTATCAAGGAACACATCATAAAGGTCTTCATGTTCATCAGTTTTCATTCTCTCCCGATTTCCAAACAATACAATATCTCCTAGTCCATAAGTCTCATGCTCTAGTTTACCCCTCAGACAAGACATTAAGCGTTTCGCCACGCCTAAAACAGCAACATTTGTCGGAGCACAAATAAGTGTCCTGTGCTTCAATCTTAGAAGGGCGAAAACTAGCGCAGAAATTGTTTTTGTTTTTCCTGTTCCAGGTGGACCCCATATCAGCCTCACACTGCTTTCATGACGACATTCTGTTAGTTCAATACAGTTCGAAACAGCAAGGCTTTGGGAATCATCAAGACCGAATGAGTGAATAACTGCCCTCGACTTTGAGAGTTTACTGCTTGCTACTTTGTTTGAGGAGCAAAGCGCACAATTCTCTCCTATCTGCAAAACATAGAAAGCAGTAATATGAGTTTCAATTAGTAGAGTTTCTTTCTAAACATGCATTTTTCTTCAGTTGTAATAAACTGATAAATCAGCCTATAACTAGTACTACTTTAAGTGAGTACAGACTCCTAAGAAATATAGAAAGAGGAAGAGAAAATCACAGTTCGCGGACGTGGAGCTCGATAAAAAAGAGAAAGGGAAGAGAAGAATCTTGATTCTTCATTTCCCTTTCATTTTCCGTCTTCCAACCTCATCAAACATCCACAATATGGGTTTGGGCTTGCTAGCGGAACCGAGAATTGGGCCTTCTTGTATGGTATCAACATTCAATATACAATTGCCTATATCATTTATTTTAATATTCTTGCACTCTCCACTACCACTGTTCTTGATGTTTGCCTTGCCCCCTCCATTTTCATCGCTTTCTTATTTTCTTTACATTTTGCCTAAGTACTTACATCGATTAGGGGCAAAGGATAAGTGTCAAAAAGAAAAGAAAAACTAGGGAAAACAGTACAAGGAGACTAAGGGAAAAAATTAAAAATGACAGGGGAAAATATGTGTTTTTCCTACAAAGAAACAATGCTAATGAATCTGGCAGACAATTTCAAATATATATGTATATTCATTCTTACAGATGGATTAATGGTAAGCACAGAGCTGATAATCTTTGTATTTCCTCCTTTGGCCTGATGCAAAGCCTTCCATATTCTTACATTCGTCGTCAAGTTTGTAAGATACACTGCAAAGAGTCTGGCCCCCATCTTCCCTTTTTCAAAGAGCAGCGGTTTTGAGGATAGAATCCGTATCTTATAAGAGACAGAGACATTGCCCCATGCACTTTGAACTACAGCAGCAGTATACGATCTCTTGGGTCCATTCAGATCATCAACACTTGTCGGTTTCACATCTGTTACTAAAATTAAATCCATAACCAGAGGTTTATACCTCCCTGATGTTCCGTTATTTGTTGCAGATTTTTTCAGCGTTAAGATGTATGATAAGTACTTAGGAAGCTTAGAGTCTTTAGTTTTCTTGGCAGTGAAGATCTCACAAATGGGTGCAGAGCGCAAAGTGGTGATACTGGAGAGCAGATCAGCGTGCGTTTCTTCAAGAAGTGGAGTGCTGAATGAGTTCACGTAATGGTCTACGGATGAGAAAGTGTTTGGGATTCTAGTAACCTGGAAAATGCAGTATCATAATATCAGATTAATTTTTTGCATGTATAAAAATGATATAACTCTAATCATACGGACCAAGAGAATATGGAATCAATAAATTCTGAAGCCTCGTCTTCTTTCTTGTTCGTCTTAGTCGGCATCATCTTTACAGGAAAAATAGTTGGCTGAAGAAATATTTTAGAATTGAGTTGCCAAACAGTTCCCAGTTACACGCCTTTTGTTCTGCGTTGATTCTTGGAAAGTGCATGATGATGTGTAGGGAAACCAAAAGACTTGGCATAGGGACTCTTCGTTTACTTAATGCAGGGAGATTAATATTATTACACCTCATTCTCACATCCTTATTTGAATTTGACAAGAATATGATTTGTGCTACTAGATGGAACAAAAATTCAGATTTTTATTCAGCTCCAATAACTGTCATTTAACATCAAAACGTTAGATATATAAATTGACATTTAGATAAAGTAGAGATTAATAAAATTTCAAAATATATAAATAAAATCTTAATTAACTACAAAATACATCCCTCTATTTTCGAATTTTCGGGATATATTACCGTTGTTAATTCACTGTAGCAAGTTGTATGGCAACACTAACCTACAACATTGAAGTTAATCCTTGTACCATTGAGCTTCACCTTTTATTTTGATTTTGGTGGTGGGACAATAAAGAAATATAGTACTATATGGCAAATATAGGAGGGAAGGAAAAAACGAAAAACGATATGGAGAGATGACACATAAAGAAAAAAACAATATATATATATGGAGACAATATAATATATAATACACTATAAATATCGAGTTAGTCCAGCGTAGTACTACCAGGTGTGACAATGGGGAAGAATTTGGGCGGGTTGTGGCATTTTAGTTCTCGTCTCTGAACATGATTGGGTATCCTTGTTGAATTAATTTAAATCTACATTAAATTTTTAATTTACAAAGTTTATCCATTTTAACTAATTGATATGGATATGAGAATCAGAACGGGGCGGAGAACTGAAATCCATCTCTCCCCTCAGAGCGGAGAGTTCCCAATTCGATACGGAGACGGGGCATTTTGTTCGGTTATGACTTTTTGGGTTGGACCAAATGGGCTAGACCGTATTTCGGGTTTCGATATGCAATCTAAAATGACGAAGCCTGACCTTTTCACAAGCTCTATATATCTATTCAAGAATCCTTTGCATGCATTCATGAATAGTTTATATACATAATACATCCCAGTAAACTCACACTGTTTGAGAAGTATGTTACTTTTTTTCTTTTTACTTTTTAAAATCAGAATGCTTGCCCCTCTGAATTCGCAAAGTTGGATGACATAATTTCCTCAAAGATGAATTGTAGCAGTAAATCCACCAAACTATAACTAAATTTGCACATAAGTCATTTTTAAGCACCGACAATATATAATATACGGAATTTACACTTAAATCACTAAACTTAAATTTTCATCCACTTTTTACCCGTTTTCTACATGTGAGTGTCGCGTGACTTTTTCATAGTGTTTCTTTTGTACAACTTGATAATGCTTTACAGTTCTGTCCATAGTAAAAATGTTATAAGAACAAAAACACTCCTAATAAAGGTCATGCGTCAGTCATGTGTCTAAAACCCGGTCAAAATGGCCGAAAATCACGTTTGATGGTTTAAATATCAATCATGTTCCTGTATACTCTATATACTTCGATGCCAACAAAAAAATCAGTAGTTTATGTGCAAATTTGATTATAGTTTGATGAATTTACTGCAATTAACCTTCCCTTAACTTTAGTGTAATGCAGTCATAAACCAATACATTTGTACACAACACATGCCTGAATCTGAATTTGAGGCACAAACTAACTAGATCTGAAAAGGGAAGAGACAAATGAAAGATTAATAGATAACATTTCATCAGACTACCTCTTTCTAAAACAGGTTAGAATTATATAAATCAAGATAATATAAGATATGCAGTCAGGGATACTAAGCATTGCATATAATTGTATTGAATCGCCTCCCTTGGATTCTGCATCACTAACATTAACTGCAAAATACTTCGGCTCTCCCTTGCATGCAGAAAGCAGAGGAAATGTGACCACACAATTCACAATGAACAGAAATTCTCCAGTCATTGCAGTATCCGAACCCATTGCATCTCCTCCCACAATAGTTCTCTACTCTACAAAATTCCTGTTATATCACATCACATGGGTATAAACGAAGGGAAAAATAAACCAACCATATGCATATATGTGTCAGACATTAGACATTCAAGTTTTCCAATCTCGTGTTTCATTTCACAGTTGCATGCCTTTTGTATGAAGAGTGACAACACAAATGTATAAATGATGCCTGATAATAAAATGAAACATGGATAAAGGATACGACTGGTCTACCAAATTTAAAATAAATTAACAGCCAAAATCTCTGACACTCACTAATCACTGTTTACCTTGGTTTGGTTAATGAGGCCCATCGCACAAATTGATTGCTCCTACTTGGGCGGCTAGCTCACCACCAAGATCATAGTCATAATATGTGCATCTATAGTCTGCATCAACTGGCCACATCAGAGGAATCACAGGCCGTCTTCATCAAGAAACAGCCAATGGCATTACACAACCATTAAAGAAAAGGGCAAATATAGTGTCCTAAGCAGATGAGGCAATTCAAAATTTGATTCAATTTTCTTAGCCTTCAATTCGCTGGAAAATGCAACAATTCTTCGTTCTACAGTTCTCAAACAGAACATCGAGATCATCTGCTAGCTGTGATAGCTGGGATAGTGGCAGGGTATCCAAGACTTTGGTAACTTGACTGTCTGTTTTGTTTTCCCTAAGAATTTCACTAGTACAGATGTCTTAGTGGGTCCTTTACGGCATTCCATTCCAAGGGCTGCTCCTTCCAAGAATCCACTTCCATCTTTGAGCTTCTGATGCCCGGCCTTTTCAAAGCTTCACCAGTAGAAAACCCACTTCTTTTTTGGCTACACCAGATATTACGATTTTTTTTCTTGATAGAAAATAGCATATATGATGAGAATTAACCAACCTCCATCAACTGCCCAAAAATTAAAAGGAAATATTCTTAAAGAATCATTTGACTAAGTCATAACTCATAAGGATGAAAGAACACAAAGTTACGGAGAAAAGAAACTCCTTTGTCAGTGTTAAGTTAATCTATTGATTATGAAACTTGTGTGGAAGCATCATCAAATTACTCAAAAGACAATATGAAAAGGAAAATAATCCTATTCACCAATAGAATAAATACTTTAACCCTTAAATGATCAACATACCACACTTCTGAGGTCAATGAAGCATTTTGCTGTTATAATGAATCCATTTTCCGTCAATGCCCTCCACTCCAATCAAAGATCATCACCCTTCCTACTTCTACTTCCCCAACGGCGCTTACGTGCTCTCCTCTTTCTTCCATCAGTCTTTGCCTTAGCTTTCTCTATCAAGTCTCTTTCGCCGCGCCTTTTGTACATCTTGAAAGTCATATTTCTCTCTTCAGCCATTTTTCTTACTTTCTCTGTAATCTCGGCTGCGATTTCTCTATTATACAGTTTTCTCAGACCTCGCATTAGCTTCGCAAAGGTGTCCGGCTGAGGCATCACCCCAGCATCCATCATATCCAAACAGTAAGAGCAAGCATCCTTCACATGCCCATTAGAAAAGAGCGTGTGAATCCAGATTGTCCACGCGTACACATTAAGCTCACATCCTTTAGATGTTATACAACTCCACGTATCTTTAGCCAATTGCAGCTTATCAGCTCTCAACAAACAATTCAACAAGTCCTTAAGCAGGCCATATTGGGGAGCAGCTAGAAGACCTCTCCCCACCATTTCGTTGAAGTAATCACAAGCTTCAACCAAACACCCGTTCTCAACAAGCCCAGTAATCATGATGACAAAGGTGTCAACCCTTGGACTGATGCCGTTTGCTTCTAACTCATTCATTATTCTCATACCATCTTTAGTCTCCCCCAATTTGCATGCCAAACGAATGATTGTATTATATATGCTTAAGTCAGGCAACACTCTAATCTTCCGCATCTCCTCCATAAGTTCTAGGCACTCCTCCAATTCTTCCTTCTTCTCATGAGCTAACATGAAGTACAAATAAGTTGTGGGGTTAGGAGTATGCCCTTTCTGTACCATAGCATTTAAAAGCTCGTATCCTTTCTCAATCTTACCCCACTTACAAAATCCACTTATTAAAGTGGTATATGTAACTATATCAGCTTCACACCCATTATGCTCCATATCTACAAATAATTTCATAGCCTCAGCCATTTTTTCTCGAGCACAGAGTGCTTGAATCATGACGGTATATGAAGCTGCATTTGGCTCACAACCATTCTTCCTCATCTCTTGCAAAAGATGAAAAGCATCCACCATTTTACCTGCCACCGAATATCCGTTAAGCAAATTGTTATAAACCACGATATCAGGCTGAAAACCTGCTTCCCTCATTTTCACCAATACCACTTTTGCCTCCATCAGTTTTCCTTCTTTACACCAACCATGTAATAGTGATGTGAAATGTCTTATTGTTGGCGTAAACCGAAACCCTATCTCATCAAACAGCAAAGCAGCTTCCTTTACACTGCCATTTTTGCATAAAGCATCCAACAGACACCCAAAAGCATATTCGTCAGGCTCACACCCATACTTTGGCATCTCATCCAATACTTCAATTGCCTTTTTCACCATTCTCGCAGATGCAAATCTCCTCATCAGAACAACAAAAACCTCAGGCGATAGAAGCTGAGGATTTTCTTTCCTCATCTCCTCAATAAGAGCCCAAACAACTCCAAATTGTCTCATTTTCCCCAAAATCTTAATCATTGATTTATAAGCATCATAAGTATGCCTATAACCTGGCTGTTTTGATGCCCATATAAAGAACCTGTAACCTAAATTCCCAGCATCACCACAGCGGTTAAGCACTCTTTCCGTCAATCCAGGCCTAACCACAACACCAGATTCCTGCAAAGCAAGTTCCAATTTCGGGACTCTAGAATGAAATTTTCTCAGTATTCTATATACCTTCTCAACATCGGCAGCATAATAATCATCACGATCTGGTATTTGACTGTTAATTGACAGTTCCGGCTCATTCTTAAGGTATATAAGATCAGGCCGCCTTCTTGATTCATTCAGTGTGCTAAATCTCCCATCTTCAAGAACGGGATTATCAGGTAAAAGAGAAGATTTGGGATTCAATGGAATTCTCGATGAACTTATAAATGAATAAGGGTTCAAAAGTAGAGGTTTGGATGATTCATGGAATTGAAACAATGAAAAGACCTTTTTTCTGCAATTTTTGGCTTGGCAATTGGTAAGAGAACGTTGCAATTGAGGCAGGCGATACATAATTCCTGTGAACTGACTCTTTGCGTACCTCGGAGCAACAACTGAACTTACTTTTCTATTTTGCACAGTTCTTCTTGTAACTAAGACTTAATCCCCAAACATAAATCTTCATTAGCCTCCTCGGACATTTGATCAATGGCACATCCCTGTATTTCAAATTTTCAGCGCCACACCTCCTCCACCCAATCAAACACTGGGTTCTTATATCAGGTCACACACTAACAAAGGGGATCAATGGGCTTCAGCAAGATACTTCCTACGTTCTTAATATAAGAGCCGCTCTTATCTGCATGTAATATATATAAATATATGTGAATAGCCTGAGATTTAAACATAATGATGATGAAATTTCACTCAGCAATCAAACAATAATTATTAAAATATATCCAGAGATTATTCTCTTACGTTCAAATTGCTCGTAGTATCTCATTCACACAAAATGCAAAAGAAAGAAAAACACCTGATTCCTACGAAAACAGATCCCAGGCAACTTTTCAGTCGAAGCAAAGCACTGTAAAGAACATTCATAAAATTCGGAACCCCATAAAGATCATCCAAAACCCAGAAGCATCTAATGTAGGCTAAAACCATAAGATTGGCGAAGTAGCAGATGTTTCAATTACCTATAAAATATATTTCAAATTAAAATGAAAACAAGAGAACTGGACCCTTAATGAAAGAGCACTAATCCCTTGATAAGATGCAATTTCCAACCTACACTGAAAACCTTTTAAAAAATTATCTCTACCTCTATGAATCCAGTATCTAAGGGCTCATTTGGTTTCCCCTACTACCCCAAGATTGCAATTCAATGCCAGATTGGTTATTTGCGCGGCAAAAATTGACCTTTTCAATTTTTGTTCACATGAGAAGCCCTATTTTCTCTTATTTGTGAATTATTCCTGCGTCTTTCTCCGCTAGTGCAAACAATGGCGATTCTCAGACAACATTGACAATCAACACAGTATAGTATAAACCCTATCGATTTTCAAAAGACCGTAATTGGGGGCTGGGCGGTTTCCAAAAGCACTTGCAAATTTACAAAACACGATTCAACATACTTTTATCTACTAATACTTACTTGAGAAAGAGAGGTTGAGATAGGTCGAAATTTAGGGTCGAGATCAGTACTGTGGGCTAACAACAGCTGCACCATGTACTGTTAGATAGAAACGGCGGCGTTTCCCCCGTCCGTCCTTTATTTTCCTTTTCAAATTTGCGTGTGTTTCTACTTCCCTTCTTGAGAGCGTTCTTCTTCCCCATTCTTCTATTTTTCATTTTCCTTTTTTCTTCATGATTTTGTGTTTTGATTGTGTTTGCCGAAACTTGAAAATACAAATCAATACCAAAGGCTCTAACACCTACACCATGCAAAACAAAGATAGAAAAATAAACATTTTTTTGTGAATAAATAAACAAAAATAGATTATTAATCATAATGTTATTGGCTTTGCCAGCTGACCTCCGACAATCGTACCAAAAATCTGTTCATCTAGATTTAATTCAAACATCGCAAGTGTAAAACGAAGTACGTAGTTGTGGTAGTTAGCCTTATTTTTTAGTGCAGAGCTAACAAGTTTAGGTCGAAATATATAGTAGTTGTGAATACGAACGTACCCATAATGATCGGTTGACATTAAGTATTTGCATATGTAATAATATACTTTTCTCTAAATGACTGTAAATTGATTTAAATTAATTAATTACTAAGACAAAATTATCAATTGATAGATAGGAAGATTTAATTAAGGCCCCATTTGAATGGAGGGATTTATGTTATGGATTTATAAATCCATTGTCAAATTCACTCCATGTGTTTGGATAAAATACTAAATGAGTGGATTTGTAAATTCAAATTTTTAAATCAATCCATTTAGAAATCCAAGATTTGAGATTCTCTATTTTACATTATGTAATGAATAATGACTCGTACACATTCAGTAAAGCTTAATCGCGTGAAGAATCGGAGTACAGAATCAGTTTTGAAGCTCAAAACAGAAAAATGGAAAAGTCTGTTAAAAACGGTTATGACAGGATTTTACAACGGTTTTAGCTAAAACCGTTGTCTTTCAGTTTTGCATCCATTTTACAGTTTTTCTGGTACGTTTTTCTGGAGTTGATTTGGACTGATTATATGGGTTTGTTTTTCCGGTTTTCAAGGGCAATTAAGTGAGATCATTCCAGAGGGTTCTTTGTCTATCTAGAGAGAGAACTGAAAGGATTGTAGAGAGAGAAACACGAGAGGGAAAGCTTTGAGATTGAGCTTGTTCTTGTGCTTCGGTTGTTGGCTCAATCTTGTTTTTCTTTGGATGATGATCTTGTAAAACTTTGTACTGTTTTTATCATGGTGATAGTGATGTTCTTCTCTGCTCCGTGGATGTAGACTTTCTAGTCGAACCACGTAAATCGCATTGTGTTCGATTGCATTTTCTGTTTTTCAAATTTTGGAATTGTCATTTTATGTGATTCATTGTTTCCACAACAATTGGCGCCGTCTGTGGGAAGTGAATCACGTAGCTGCGGAACTGATTTTCAGAAGAAACTATGGCAGCCATGAGATTTGATGTGGAGAAATTTGATGGCAGAAACGACTTTAGACTCTGGCAGGTCAAGATGCGTGCACTGATGGTACAGCAAGGGTTAGCTGGTGCTCTAAAAGGGATTAAAGGTTTCCCGGAATCCATGGATGCAGAACAAAGGGTTGAGCGCATGGAGAAGGCTCACTCCACAATCATGCTGTCCCTGGCAGATAAAGTGCTAAGAGAAGTAGCAAAGGAACAAACCGCTGAGGGAGTTTGGAATAAACTGGAGGAGTTATACAAGAAGAAGACTATGGTTAACCGTCTGTATATTAAACAAAAGTTGTATTCCTTCAAGATTCAAGAAGGGAAATCTATGGATGACCAGCTCGAGGAGTTCAGCAAACATCTAGATGACTTGGAAGGAATTGAGGCAAAGGTAGAGGATGAAGACAAAGCCATCATCCTGTTGAATGCCTTGCCAAAATGCTATGAACATCTTAAAGATGCCATGTTATATGGCAGAGAAACCAAAATAAGCCTTGCTGAGGTTCAAACCGTATTAAGAGCAAAGGAGATGCAACAATCCAATGGTCACAAAGGGGATTTGCAGGCTGAAGGGTTGAGTATAAGGCCAGGAAATCATCCCAAGAAGAAGCAGTTCCCAGGAAATCAAACCAAAGGAAATCAGCAGTTGAAACCTAAGGCAGCAGATGGAAAGGAAACAAGGAAATGTTTCCACTGCAAGAAACCAGGGCATCTGAAGAAAAATTGCTTTGAGTTCAAAAGAAAGCAATCACAGAAAGGCCAAAACACAAGCACTGCTGATTTGGCCCAAGCAGAAGAAACTTCTGATGTCTTGAACATAACAGATGTCAGGACAGATGATAAATGGATTCTTGACTCTGGATGTAGCTTTCATATGTGCCCAAATATTGGATGGTTTCAAGAATTCAAGCAATCAAGATCTGGAACTGTTATGTTAGGGAATGACCAAGCATGCCCTGCGGAAGGAATTGGCAGCATCAAGCTGAGGATGCATGATGGATCAGAGAAAGTCTTGACAGAGGTAAGGTACATTCCACTCCCGAAGAGGAACCTCATAAGTCTAGGTACTCTAGAAAATAAAGGTTGTGAGTTCAAATCAGAAAAGGGATTTCTGCATGTGTATAAAAACTCAAAACTGGTCATGAAAGGAGTCAAGAAGTCTAGTCTGTATTATCTGTTGGCAGAAACTGTGATAGGAGATACAAACAGTATTATGAAGAATGATTCAGATATATGGCATAAAAGGTTAGGCCATATAAGTGAAAAAGGCATGAATGAACTGCTGAAACAGAACCTTTTGGAAAGTAAGACCAGCTTCAAAATTGATTCATGTGAAGTGTGCATTCTGAGTAAGAGTGTAAAGAAACCTTTTCCTGTGGGCAAGCACACATCCAAGAAACCTCTAGATTATGCACACTCTGACTTATGGCGACCCTCAAAGAATGAGACAATGGGAGGAGGAAGGTATTTCTTGAGCATAATTGATGACTATTCAAGAAAGGTCTGGATATATATACTCAAGAACAAATCAGATGCATTCACAAAATTCCAGGAATGGTGTGCTGAAGTAGAGACTGAGAAGGGGTCTTCTCTGAAATGTCTGAGAACAGACAATGGTCTTGAGTTCCTCTCAGAAGAATTCCAAGCATTTTGTAAAGAGAAGGGAATGAAGAGGCATAGGACTGTCCCTGGCCATCCTCAGTAAAATGGAGTTGCTGAGAGGATGAACAGGACAATCACAGAGAGAATCAGATGCCTACTCTTGAGTTCAGGATTACAAAAGAAATTCTGGGGGGAAGCTGCAACAACAACAGTACATCTGATAAACAGAAGTCCAGCAACATCAAATGATTTCATCACACCAGAGGAAAGGTGGAATGGAAATCCACCTAAATATTCACACCTAAAGGTATATGGATGTATGGCATATGCCCATATAAAGCAGGACAAGCTGGAAGCAAGAGCTTTAAAGTGCATAATGCTTGGATACCCCAAAGGGGTTAAAGGTTACAGGCTCTGGTGCATTGAGAATGGGATGAATAAAATCATTATCAGCAGAGATGTGACCTTTGATGAATACAAAATGCCAATGAAAAAGGAGCAACAAATTGAGCTCAATCATGATGAAAACAGATTGCATGCTGAAATGAAGCATGATGATGAAAAAGAAACCCATAGTCAAGATGATTATAACAGAGAAGATCAAAGTGAAGGGTATGATGAGGAAGAAGACATCAGCCAATACCAACTGGTAAGAGATAGGCAAAGAAGGATAGTCAGACCATCCACCAGATATGGAAATGACTATCTCACTGCATATGCCTTGACAGTAGCAGAACAGACTGAATATTCTGAGCCCAGAACCTATAGAGAAGCCATAGAAAGCAAGGATAAAGAAAGCTGGATGGTTGCTATGAAGGAAGAGATGGATTCACTTGAGAAGAATGGAACTTGGGTTCTGGTGAAAAGGCCAACAAACCAAAAACTGGTTAGCTGCAAATGGATTTACAAGAAAAAGGTGGAGTTTGTTGGGGTGGAGAAAATCAGATTCAAAGCCAGGTTAGTGGCCAGAGGCTTCACTCAGAAAGAAGGGATAGACTACAATGAGATTTTCTCTCTTGTAGTCAAACACTGCTCCATAAGAATATTGCTTGCTTTGGTTGCTCAAATGGATTTAAAGCTGGAGCAATTGGATGTAAAGACAGCTTTTCTACATGGAGAGCTTAAAGAGACTATTTTCATGACACAGCCAGAGGGTTTTATACTCCCTGGAGATGAGAATAAGGCTTGTTTACTGAAGAAATCTTTGTATGGTCTCAAGCAAAGCTCAAGACAGTGGTACATCAGATTTGACAGATGTATGAAGAAGATTGGCTATACCAAATCCAAGTATGATAACTGTGTATTCATGAAGAGGGCTGGACAGAAAATTGTTAGTTTTTTGTTGCTATATGTGGATGACATGCTTGTAGCAAGTCAAGATCAAGCTGAAATAGATAAGCTGAAGGAAGATTTGCAAAGTGAGTTTGAAATGAAACAGTTGGGAGAGGCTAGAAGAATACTTGGCATGGATATTGTTAGAAATCAGGAGAAAGGGTTACTGTGGTTACAGCAGAGAAGCTATATATGCAAAGTGTTGAAGAAGTTCAACATGGATGAATCAAGACAGGTGTCAACCCCCTTGGCTCAACATTTTAAACTATCTGAACAACAGAAACCAAGGAATGAGCAAGAGATTCATGAGATGAACAACATTCCATATTCTAATGCTGTTGGAAGTATTATGTATGTGATGGTGTGCACAAGGCCAGACATATCACATGCTGTGAGTGTTGTCAGTAGGTATATGTCAAATCCAGGAAGGCAACACTGGGAGGCTCTAAAGTGGATAATGAGGTACTTAAGAGGGGCAGCAGATTATGTAATAATGTTCAAGAGATGTGATGATTCATCAGAAGCTTTGAAGGGTTATGTGGATTCGGATTATGCAGCAAATTTGGATAATAGGAGATCACAATCAGGATATGTTTTTACTTTGTTTGGTGCTGCAATTAGCTGGAGGTCAATGTTGCAACCCGTAGTAGCATTGTCAACAACAGAAGCTGAGTTTATGGCAATGACAGAGGCAGTGAAAGAAGCAATCTGGTTGAGGGGTATTCTGTCTGAATTTGGAATTAAGCAGAAGTCAGTTAAGGTGTTGTGTGATTCTCAAGGTGCATTGCACTTAGTCAAGCATCAAGTTTTTCATGACAAGTCTAAACACATAGATGTAAAGTTGCATTATGTGAGAGATGTAATTGAAAAAGGAGATGTGGAAGTTCATAAAGTTTGCACAAAGGAGAATGCTGCAGATATGCTCACAAAAGCATTACCCTCGGAGAAGTTCAGGTACTGCTTGGATTTAATCCAAGTAGTGCAGTGTAGCTGATGTTTTGTCAAGGATTGAGACATGTCCAGAATTTGGACATGAATAAGAGTAGGGGGGATTTTCATTTGAAAGTTTGGTTGGAAAGAAGTATGGTATCTTTCATGTGTTGAGTCAGGTGGAGATTTCTAATGAATAATGACTCGTACACATTCAGTAAAGCTTAATCGCGTGAAGAATCGGAGTACAGAATCAGTTTTGAAGCTCAAAACAGAAAAATGGAAAAGTCTGTTAAAAACGGTTATGACAGGATTTTACAACGGTTTTAGCTAAAACAGTTGTCTTTCAGTTTTGCATCCATTTTACAGTTTTTCTGTTACGTTTTTCTGGAGTTGATTTGGACTGATTATAAGGGTTTGTTTTTCCGGTTTTCAAGGGCAATTAAGTGAGATCATTCCAGAGGGTTCTTTGTCTATCTAGAGAGAGAACTGAAAGGATTGTAGACTTTCTAGTCGAACCACGTAAATCACATTGTGTTTGATTGCATTTTCTGTTTTTCAAATTTTGGAATTGTCATTTTATGTGATTCATTGTTTCCACAACACATTATATTTGGGTGAATTCAAATCCTTTGACAAAGGTAGTCATTTACAAATCTCTCCTTACTCACACTTTTCTCTCTCTCTCTCTCTCCCCTCCCTCGCTCACTCTCTCTTCTTCTCTTCTCCCTATCGCTATCTCTTACTCTCGTTCTCCAATAAAATGCTCATAATATTTTTATTTTTATTTTTTTCTTTTATCTCTCAATAATTTTTTGGGATATAAAATACATAATATGTATATATGTGTATATATATAATTGAAAAAAATTGTTCGGTTAATTTAGATGTAGATAAATATTATTTTATTTAATAAAAAATATAAATTGTTAGCTTAAACTTTAAAGAAAAAAAAGAATTTTACAAATATTGTAACAATTTTTTGCCAAATAATGTATTTGAAAATTTTGAATTTCAAAATCCTTCACAAATCCACCATAAATCCAAACAAGGGATTTTAAGTTCATGGATTTCAAATCTAAGGATTTTGAAATCTATTCATTTTAAATCCCTTGGCAAATCAAATCCTTCCATCCAAATGGGGCCTAAGACAATTCTAATGGATAATCACGGGGGATAATAGGGTTGTTCACCGAATATTTTAGAGTTAAATAGTAAGTGTCGGGCGTAGTATGTAGTAGCGATTAATAAGAGTATCGTCTTCACAAGGATGAGTTGTAGTAAGTACTTTAATATTTAATAACCTACTTTTATTTAGATAATCATAAATTAATTCAGATGATAAACTACTAAAGCATATAAAAGGAATAAGACAACTTAACCTAACAATTGTACAATAACAATATTTAATTAAGACGATTCCAATAAATATTGACAATCCTAGGGTCATTGATTTCATCTAACATATGAAAAGACTTCATTCAATCATCCAAATTTTCCTTAATTTTTAACTTATAAGAGTAATCGTAAATATAGATTAATCACTCTCTCAAGCTATTTAACATGTAGATTAATTATAATTTTGTATCTTTATCTTACTTCAATAATTAATTCCACAAAATCATAATATTCTATTCTATTCACGTCTATTACGAATCTCTTGTTCTAGAATTAAACATGTCATGCATTTCTATTTTCACTAGTTGAATCTCATCTCTCGATCTCAATCCAAGTAGACAAATTAATGAGTATAATCACATAACTAATGTGATTAAACTAACAAGCAATTCAAAAAGGTCTGAAAATTAGAAGTAGCTAGGGTTTCTCTCTTAGAGAGGTTGCTCTTAGCGCCCCCGTCTGGCTTTTATCCAAGACTCATCGTCCGCCTTCCTCTTTGTTCCCCTCCATCTTCCGATTCCCTTTCCCTTCCCATCCCCGGCCACTCTGGTCACCCCCATGGACTCCAATCTAGACAAGTTCTACTTGAAACTCCCACACACTGAAGAACAAATGGCCAGGACCTCTACAAACTCCATTCCATGGAACTCCATAGGCACCTCCCTCTGCCTCGCCGGAAAAATCTTCGCCCCTAGAATCTTCAGCTTCAAATATATTGTTGCATTCTACCAAGAACTCTGGCCTTATATTAGGGGTTTCTCGTGCAAACCTCTCGAAGACAACATTGTCCTTTTCATCTTCATGAACATCACAGATAAGAGGAAAATTCAGCAGGGTGCCCCTTGGCTTCTGGAAAAACATCTCATGCTTCTATCTGAACCAACCTCAGAAATGTCTATCTCAGATCTAGTTTTCGATACTTGTCCCTTCTGGATTCAAATGCACTACAACCTGCCATTGTGTCTCACGAACAAAAATTTTGCGATCCTTGTCAAAAACTCCCTGGGAACATTTCTAGATATTGATAGCGACGCCACAAGCTGGTTGGTTGGCCATTTCTTGCGACTCGTTGTGCGCATTGACATCTCTAAGCCCCTTCGCAGGGGTAGCGATGCGGAACATGAAGGTTAAGACAATTTCTACCCTCTTAAATTTGAGAGACTCATTGACTTCTGTTTGTTATGGCATTATTGGGTATGTCATGAAGGATTGTGATAAGAAACTGGACTCATCACCCACATTTAGCTATCTACAAGAAATCTGCTAAACAACAACGCCCTTAAGACAACAGTTTTTGTTCAAAACCGTTGTCTATTAGCGAGTAACTGTTGTTGTTTATATAACCGTTGCTGTTTATTACAAAAATTCGCTGAACAACAACAATTATGCTAAGCCGTTGTTGTACCATCGATGTTGTTTTGCGTTGAAATTTTATTTACTTTTTTTTCCCTTTAAATTGATTTTTTCGCCTCCTAAACACTGAAGATACTTATTAGATTGACTTAATTTTTATTAACTCAAAATTTCATGAACACGGAAGAAAGGTTTATAAATTATATTTTTTTAACTCATTTCGCTTTTACATTACCACAAAAAAAAAAAAAAAAAAAAAAAAAAAAAAACAGATTACACTTTACTTTCACAGTTGAAAATTTACCCTAGTCGCACGAACCCTAGCAATCTCTGCCCCGTCGCCGCTCCGCCTCCTACCTTCGTGCCCCCTGTCTGTCGTTGTCTCATCCCCGACGTCTCCCTGCATATGCGCTCTCACCGTCCCCTCGCCCACGCCTGCTCCCGTGCTCTCGCCATGCTCGTGTGTCTGCCGCTTTCGCTTCTCGCATGTCTGCCGGTACTCTCTCTCTCTCTCTCTCAAACCCACATGCAATTTGGTTAATCAATAACCTTCTCAAATCTGAATTGATTTTTACCTTTCCCAAAATCTAAATCGTTTGAACCCTTCCCCCTATTCTCTCTCAGCGTCGAAGCTATTCTTCTCAATTTATCAGCATCAAAGCCATTATTCTTAGTTTATCAACGATCAAAATCATTCTTCTCAGTATATAGAGTGAACTTGACTGCGAAGGTCCGGAGAGAGGAAGAAAGGCAACTTTTAAAAAAAAAAATTCGTAAGTCGAACATATTTTTGGGGTTTTAATACTTAATTTCTTTGACATGATTATATCCTGGCTTCAATTTTTTGACGATGTGCAATGCGGACCATGCGGTCATCTTTTATTTGAATTTATGTTTCTAAAAGACATGATTTGTCGAGTTGTTCTGCAGCTAAATCTCAATATAAAGTCAATATTATGTTCATATATTTTTTTTTGCTTTGCTCAATTGATGGTTTTTTGGGGCTTCTAAAGTGATAATTTCGCGGTTTTGATGTTGTTGGATTTTTTATCCGTTAGCATCAAGTGATTTTATTCAATTCACTCTTAATAAGTCTTCCATAAGAGAAATTATTTTCCTTTCATATTATTTCATCTCATCTCCACTACAAGTCTTATCCTCATAATTATGTTTGTAGGATTTTCACATTATATCATGTAACTAACTAACTAAGTATATACATTTTTCAAAACTATTCAAAGGAACCACACCAACCGGATATTACAGATATAAGAATAGTGTAGCAAATTCATTTTGCATGAGTTAGTTATACAAGTATTTGCATTTATAAAGTTTCATGTGAGATTATTTATTTATTTATTTATTAACAAATATTCAGAAAAGAAAAATAGTTAATATTTGTCATAATGAACATCTTAATCGAAAAAAAAAATAAAAAAATTTCATGATTGCGCATGTAGGTGGTGTTCTTTAACACCATTTTTTCTATTAAACTTTAGGGTTAATTACAAAATGCAACCTCTACTATTGGTCTTTTTTTCATTTTCTAGTCCAAAGTGAATTTTTTTTCCGATTGTAACCTGTATATAACGCGTTTTTGTTGTAATTTGCAACTCCAGCCATATTTCAGGCTATATACAGCACATGGCCTCCATGGGTCAATAATATGGCGACACATGGCCACTAATAAAAAAAAGGAAAAAAAAGAAAAAAATACTTATAAATTATTTAAAAATTTCAAAATAATTCATAAACAATATAAAAATAATTTAAATTTATAAATATTTAATATAAAAAATAAAAAAATATCTTGAAAATTTTCAAATTCAAGAAATTAACAAAAAAGTCTAAAATTAATTTAAAAAATTCTAAAAATAAATATAAAAAAATCAAAAATATTTTTATTTTGAAAAAAAATCGAAAAAATTCTAAATTATTTAAAAATATAAAATAATTTATTAAAAATATAAAATAATATAAATTTCTAAATAATTTTATTTAAAAAATTAAAAAAGATATTCTGAAAATTTTAAAATTCAGGAAATTAACAAAAAAATCTAAAATTTATTTTAAAATTTCTAGAACTAATATAAAATTTGAAAAATTATTTTGAAATTTTCAAATTCATTTAAAATCCAAATAATTAAAAAAGATTATTTCGAAAACTATTTTAAATGAATTTGGTAATTGAGAATGAAATTTTCAATTTCTCTCCATTTTCTTTACGCGCGCATAGAACAATAATAATGATCATGGACAGTAGAAGTGTAGGTCTTCTCCGATAGACCTGGCTTCTCGGCCTAATGGAACTAGGTAGCTATTCAAGCGGCAAGAGACGACGGAACTGCGAGAGGGAAGGTTGGCTTCTTTTTTTTTTTTTTTTTTTTTTTTTTTTTTTTTTTTTAATTTTCAGTTGGGACGTCTGCACCGGACAGCTGAATCTCCTTCAATGTGTCCGCCAACGAGAGAATTTTAAAATTCAGGAAATTTTAAAAAAAATAAAATTTATTCTTAAAATTTAAAAAAATTTAAAATTCAGGAAATTAACAGAAAAAAAAATTAGATTTTTTGTAAATTTTCCGAATTTTAAAATTTTCAGTTTTTTTTTTTAATTTTTTATATAAAATTATTTAGAAATTTATGCTCCCTCCGTCCCGGCCTAATTGGCCAACTTGTCATATTTGTTTGTCCAACCTAATTGTCGCCCATAAATGACAAATTCTCTCACAATCTCCACCCTCAAAATCTCCACTCTTAATCTCCACTTTTGAAAAAGTCAAAGATTCCACAAAATCTGTTTTTCCTTAGTATTCGCGCGCGGCCAAGGTTGGTCAATTAGGTCGGGATGGAGGGAGTATAATTTTATATTTTTAATAAATTTTTAAAATTTTTAAAAATAATTTACAATTTTTTCGATTTTTTCAAAATAAAACTATTTTTGATTTTTCTATATTTATTTTCAGAACTTTTAAAATTAATTTTAGTTTTTTTTATTAATTTCTTGAATTCCAAAATTTTTGAAATATTTTATTTTTTTATATAAAATTATTTAGATATGTATATAATTTTTATATTTTTAATAAAAAAATTTACTTTTTAAAAATAATTTATAGGTATTTTCGATTTTTCTTTTTCTTTTTAATATATTTATTTCAGAATTTTTAAAATTAATTTTAGAATTTTCCGTTAACTTTCTAAATTTTAAAATTTTCAAAATATTTTTTCATTTTTTATACTAAATATTAATAAATTTAAATTATTTTTATATTTTTTATGAATTATTTTGAAATTTTTAAATAATTATAAGTATTTTTTTCCTTTTTTCGATTTTTCTTTTTTTTTTTATTAGTGGCCACGTGTCGCCATATTATTGGCTCATGAAGGTCATGTGCCATATAGCCTGAAATATGGCTGGAGTTGCAAACTACAACAAAAATGCATTAAACAAGTTGCAATCGAAAAAAATATTTAGTTTGAATTAGAAATGAGAAAAAGGTTAATAGTACAAGTTGCATTCTGTAATTAACCCTAAACTTTATTCAAAGAAAGACACCTAGGTCTTGCATGTAGTTAGGTGTCACAATTTTAAAAGACCTATATGACACTAAGTCCCTATTTATATTGTTTAGTTTTCCTTCGCAGTATTGTTTAATTTATATTGTTTAATTTATGTTGTTTAGTTTTTGTTTAGGTTCTAGTGTTTAATTTTTGTTTTAATTTAATAAGCATGCTTTATTATTTGTAATTTCGATTTCGAGTTGTATTGATCGTTTCTTTTTTATAAATTTTATTAATTTTAATAATAGTATGTAAAAAAAAGAAGAATTAAATTTTATTGTTGTTACAAAATTTAGAAAAATTAATTAATTACATTTTTTAAAAGACAAAAAATAAAATTCGAAAATTTAAATTAACTAAAAAAAAAAGAAGTATGAATATTTATTAAATTAATTGTATGTGTGAAAATTATAAATAAGATTTTAATAAATTGTAGATGTGAAAAATAATATGGGTAGTTTGCATGTGAGACCCGCAAATAATGTCATTTGTACCTAGGAGGATTTGGGAGAACTAAGTACAATTTGAGTGGGTATTAACTTTTGATGTGACAGTGATGTGGCACTGATGTGTCAGGTACAAATGTTTGCTGCATTGGTGATGCTCTAAGGGTGTGCAAATGTGGGACGGATCGAAAAGTAAAGTGTGCAAATTAGGGTGAGACGGAGGAAGTATTTCTTATAAACTTTTTTTAACCAAATAATTTAAATTATCCAAAATTATGAAGATAAAAAATGTAAAATCAAAGTAAATTATTTTTATCTTCTAAAAAATTTAATTTGTTAAAAAAGTATGATTTTTGGAATTATATCACATTTTAATTTTATATAAAAATGTTGAAAAATAAATATTATCATCCTAAAAATTTATTTTACACTTAAAAATCACTATTTCAATTATAATATATGCATTGTGAATGTTAAATTGAAGATCGTCAAAAGAGGAATAAATCGATAATTTCATATAAAAAATCGAGTTAAGACAAAAATGTTATAAGACCTTGAAATTTCGAGAAAATATAAAAGAAAAAGGAAAAGAATTATTGGATAACAAGCCACAAAAGAAGGTGGATGAGGGGCTCTTTTTTTAGTGGACGTAATTTGGAGCAGTTTTAGTAACTTTAAAAAAATTAAAATTCGACAAAAAATATATGAAAGCGACACGTGTTTTCTCCTATTTTGTTGCAACCCTCTTTTAGTATTAAAGGGTGGACTTCTCCTTACTCTAACTTAGAGGGTGTTTGACAAGTTTATAAGCTCCTAAAAACATCTTATAATATTTTTAGGAGCTTATAAGATCTTCCAAAGTGTTTGACAAAAAAACAATGTTTAGGGCCTTATAAAAAAAGCTCTAAGAGCTTATAAGATCTAAAAAAATAAGTTGATGCATCCCATCTTATTTTTTAAGATTTTAATTATTACACTTAAATTTCACACAATACACACACTTCACACACAATACACACTACACACACTTTACACACACTCAGGGTCGGTCCAATGTTTCAAAGGGTCCGTTGCAAAAAAAATAAAATGAGGCCCCTTATAATATGATAGATGAGTTGGTTAATGGTTTGGGCCGAGGCCCTATTAATTCCTGAAGTGGAGGCCTAATCGGAAACAATTTATTCAAAATAAAAAGATCGCGCTCAAGAAGATTCGAACACACAACATTAGCAAAGCATGCTCACTTTATGACCAATCCTAACCAAATTTGCTACAACACCTATTTGGCTTTCATCTGTAACTAAGATATTATGTTAACTATCCACAGGAATAAAATAAAACTGTAACTAAGATATTATGTTAACTATCTACATGAATAAAATAAGATATAATGCTAGAGAGGGGGGAATCAAACTCTAGACTTCATGGAAACACAAAGATTCCCTAGGCAACGCTAACTAATAGCAACTATGCATACTAATTCTCATCGATAATTGATATATCACGTGTGTGTATGTATATATATATATATATATATATATATATATATATATATATAGCAGTAAAAGAAATTCGAGGGCCCTGGTCGACGGGGGGCTCGGTGCGACGACACCGCCTCAACCGTCCTAGGGTCGCCCCTGCACACACTAAACACATTACACGCAATACATACACTTCATACAATTCACACACACTACACACAATACACACTCTATACACAATACACACACTAAACACACTACACATAACATACACACTAAATACACTAGACACAATACACACACTTCATACAATTTACACACACTTCACACACTACACACAATACACACACTAAACACACATTTCATACAATTTACACACACTTCACACACACTTCATACACACTACACACAATACACACAGTAAACACACTACATACACTTCATATAATTTACACACACTTCACACACTACACATAGCGCACAAACTTCATACAATTTACACACATTTCATGCACTACACACAATACACACTCTACACACACTTCATACAATTTACACACACTTCACACAATACACAGACTACACACAATACACACAATACACACAATACAAATACTAAACGCACAACACACTACACACAATTCATACAATTTACACACTTCACAATCTACACACTTTATACAATTTACACGCAGTATACACAATACATATAATGCATACACTACACACAATACACATTCTACACACAATACACACTATAAACACGCACTTCATCCAATTTAAACACATGGCACACACTGCACACATTGCACACACTAAACACACTACACACACTTCATACAATTTACACACGCTTCACACACACACTACACACAATACACACAATACATACACAATACACACACTAAACACACTCTACACATAATACACACACTTTATACAATTTACACACACTTCATACACTACACACAATAAACACATTATATACATTTCAATTGCAAGGTTATAATTAGTTATTTTATCCAAACATTTTATTAACTTATATGCTCTTGAAAAATTACATCTTATAAGCTCTTGAAATAACTTGTAAAATATTGAACTTTATAAGATGTTTAAAATAAATTTAGCCAAACACCCTCTTGCGTCCGATCAATTGAGATTGTATAAAATTGCGGAGTATTAGATGACAAATTGTTAATTAATACCTAATCTTTTACCAGGCTTAGCAGCAAGAAAGATATAAATGTAACATTGAATTTTTTTTCCCCATATGTGGCGCTAGACTTTTGACATTTCAGAGAAAAAGAGAAAAAGACCTGATATATGAACTATTTATTGGATGAGCTGCCCCAAATAGTAGAGTTTAGTAAACTTTACTCCTCTTCACTGCTTCGGGCTATGACCACCACCTATTGGCACGGATCCATAATTTAATGATGGGGTAAGTCAAAACATTAAACATTTAAAGAAAAAGGTTATTGAAAAAATTAATGTAAGAAAAAGTTGTATCTTACAATACTTAAAAAATTATTAGTTATGGAATCAATAAGATTTTTTTATAGACTTACTAAGACAATTAAAAATTAATTTAAAACGAACTGATTGAGCATAATCTTTGATTTGATATATTTACTTATAAGGAGATAAATGTGAACAAACTCATTAAATGAAGTGGTCTTAATTAAAAACGTAGAGCGAATAATAATTAAAACAATAAAAATATAGTTTTACAAACTTTGTCTTAAACTGGAGCATGGCTATCTGCTTCACAATTCCTTCCCAACCGACGAGCTATGGCTTTTATCGATTAGCTACCCGGAAATTGAATCAACATAGGTGATCATATGTGCAATGCAAACGTGCATAAAGATTAGAGAAATGATTTAAACTGATTTGTTGATTATGTAAAACTGTTGCAACTAATTTCAGCTCATCAGCTAAATAGAGCTGATAGAAACCGTCTTTGTCTCTTTGATCACATGCCACTCACGTTCATTCCTTATAAGTCATAGATGACTAATGTTTGTTTAAAACTAGAGAGTGCTAAGTTACGATTATTAAGAGAGTAAATTAGTGTACTTTATTGGGATTGAATTCTCTTAATGAATTGAGGACAATAAAAAACAAACACACCCATAGAAATATTATGATGTAGGCTCACCTCTTGGACCCACCATAAAGAGTGGCTATTATATTTTACTTTACAATTTTATATGAAAAAAAACAATGTACACGTGTAGAGATTGCAAATTTTTTTTTTGACACTTTTATTTTTTGATTGTTAAAATATTCACATTTGGGCTTATTATACCTTCGTTCAATTAATCTCGCCTGAACCGTCACCCATTTTCGTACACAATATCGTGTGTAAATTTTAGACTTACACGATATTGTGTACATAAATTTTTAAATACATAATATCGTGTAAGTTTGATACACGATATTATGTACATAAATTTTTAAATACATGGTATCGTGTACATAATTTTATAGATACGATGCAAATCTTCTACATCATATCGTGTCTTTAAAAAATTATGTACATGATTTGTACACGATATCGTGCAGAAGATTTATCGTGGATAATCTTGGACTTTAAAAGTTAAAGCGTGAATAAGTTTTTTTAATATTCTGACATAGACACTGAGGAGTATTCCCACATTTTATATTCTTTCAACTAATTCACAACAGTTCGCCGTTGTCGATTTTTTTGGCACTTCTCTATGCAATTCTATTCTGAAAATGTTTGCTGGGAGGTCTTTCTGATTTAGTTGTTTTGCTTTTTTCGTTTGTTCGTAAGCTTAACCTTTCTGACGTAGGCCAAAAGAAATATATATATATATATATAGAGGTAAAATGTTTCGAAGATTTAATATTAAACCGAACTCGTGCTCCCCTGATCACCATCTCAGATTTTCAACATCACAGCTTCTAAAAGATCCCCTACCCCATCAATCACCATCTCAAGAAGTTAATTTTTACGACTATTTAATCAAGATATGCCTGCTGGAGTGCAAGAAAATTCAGTCCTGCAAACTGCTCGACCGAATGCCGCAAAGACTCAATTTTTCTGTAAAGACAGCCAAAGCAATCCACGCCCAGGGATTGAAACTGGGTTATTCTTCAGATGGGAACTTGGGGAACTCTATCTTGGATTTATATGCCAAATGTGGCCATACGGGTTATGCTAAAAGGATATTTTTACACCTACGGAGAAGGGATGAACTGGCTTGGAATTCGATTATGAATATGAACTCGCGAAAAGGGTTGTTTAAAGATGTTCTGGAGGATTTTGTCTCCATGAGGAGTTGCGGGGTGGTGGGTAATCAGTTTAGTTTTGCTATTGTTTTGTCCGCTTGTGCGAAGGTGATGCACATAGGGCTTGGGGAGCAAGTACATTGTGTTCTAATGAAAATGGGGTTTGAAAGTGATGCATATTGTGAGGGTGCAGTAATAGATATGTACGCCAAATGTGGTTATCTGGTTTTCGCTAAGAGGATATATGACGATGCACTATATCCAGATAAAGTTTCTTCGACTGCAATGATTTCGGGTTTCGCTGAAGTTGGTTTGATTAATGAGGCAATGGAAGTTTTTGAACAGATGCAAAAAGCAGGTGATGTGCCAGACACCGTAGCATTGGTGACTGTGTTGAGCACTTGTGTGGGGCAAGGAAGGATGGATGATGCTTGTCATCTGTTTACACAAATGCCGAATCCAAATGTTGTGGCATGGAATGTAATGATTTCCGGTCATGCGAAAGGGGGTCATGAGGGAGAGGCTCTAAAATATTTCAAGAATATGGTGAACACTGGTGTTGAACCAACTCGTTCTACGTTAGGAAGTGTATTGAGAGCAATCGCAACCATAGGTAACTATAAATATGGCTTGCAGGTCCATTGTCTTGCACTGAAGCAGGGGCTCCACTCTAATGTATATGCAGGGAGTTCTTTGGTTAACATGTATGCCAAATGCCAGAAGATGGAGGCTGCAAAGGCAGTCTTTGATGACTTGGAAGAGAAAAATGATGTGTTATGGAATACATTAATTGGAGGTTATGTTCAGAATGGGCATGCTCGTGAGGTTCTAGAGTTGTTTGCAACGATGAAGATTTCTGGATTTCAACCTGACGAATATACCTATACTAGCTTGCTGAGTGCTTGTGCTTGCCTGGAGGATATTGATATGGGCCGCCAGTTACATTCAGTTATTGTCAAGAATGAACTTGAGGTAAACTTATATGTACAAAATGCATTAGTTGATATGTACGCAAAATGCGGAGCACTCCTCAACGCGAGAAAACTGTTTGAGAAAATAAGCAATCGAGATAATGTTTCTTGGAATGCAATCATTGTAGGTTATGTGCAGGAAGAACAAGAAGAAGAAGCTTTTTGTATGTTCCGTAGAATGACATTAGAAGGAATAGAACCTGATGAGGTATCTTTAGCTAGCATACTTAGTGCAACGGCGAATCTGAAAGATCTTTGTAAGGGCATTCAGATACATTGTCTTATGCTAAAAAATGGTCTAGAGAAAGGGCTTTATGCTGGAAGCTCATTGGTCGACATGTATTGCAAGTGTGGAGTAGTTGAAGCTGCATCAACAGTTTTCTCTTCCATTTCCGAAAAAAGTGTGGTCTGTGCAAATGCTCTAATTTCTGGCCATGCTCAATTCAGCTTGGTTGATGCTGCAAATGTTTTCAAGCACATGCTTCTTGAGGAACTAAAACCTTCAGAAGTCACTTTTGCTACCCTTCTGGAGGCATGTTCTACTGATATTGATTTGCATTTTGGAAGGCAAATCCACTCTTTTATCCTCAAAGCTGGTGTCCCATATAATGAATTTTTAGCTGTCTCTCTCTTGGGAATGTACATGAGTTCTCAAAGAAATAATGATGCAATTGATTTTTTCTCTGAGCTCCCCCAACCGAGAAGTACAGTAATATGGACTGTCTTGATATCAGGAAACATTCGAAATGATTGTGGTGAGGAAGCCCTACATTGGTACCAAGAAATGCGCTCACATAATGCCATGCCAGATCAAGCCACATTTGCTAGCGTCCTTAAAGCATGCTCGATTCTGACATCTTTGGAGGATGGTAAGAAAATCCACTCTTTAGTGTTCCATATAGGTTATGATACAGATGAGTTAACTGGAAGTGCTCTTGTGGATATGTATGCCAAATGTGGAGATGTCGAAAGATCAACACAGGTCTTCAGGGAAATGATTAGCAAGAAAGATGTTATTTCATGGAATTCAGTGATTGTTGGATATGCAAAAAATGGTTATGCAGAAAATGCTCTAAAGATCTTTGATGAGATGAAAACAGCAAATATAAAACCAGATGAAGTCACTTTCCTTGGTGTTCTTACTGCCTGTAGTCATGCAGGAATGGTAGCTGAAGGGCGAGAAGTTTATGATAGTATGATTAACCATTACAGGGTTCGACCTCGTGTAGATCACTTGGCCTGCATGGTTGATCTTTTCGGCCGTTGGGGCTTTCTTCGGGAGGCAGAGAAGTTCATTGATGACCTGGAATTTGAGCCTGATTCTATAGTATGGGCCACATATCTTAGCGCATGCAGATTGCATGGGGATGACGCAAGGGGGCAGCGAGCAGCGGAAAAGCTCATTGAGTTGGAACCACATGATTCTTCTTCTTATGTGCTACTTTCGAATATACATGCAGCATCAGGCAACTGGGATGGTGTTAAATTTGTGAGGAATACGATGACAGAAAAAGGACTTAAGAAGTCACCTGGAAGTAGTAAAGTTTCTCGAGATGTATCATGAAAGTGCTCGTTGATAGCTACAGGCTCTTTTCTTTGTTGGGATGAGTGAGGCAATGTTACTGAATTACGCTTAACAAAGACCCCTGCAAACATCCTGATTGCATTGATCTCGACTGGAGCAGAGGTTAGCCATACCACTTAATTCACGGTGTTACTTTCTCATGTTTCTCTTTCATCATTCTACTATTATTTATTATGATTCTGCATTACAAAGTTTTATCTGATATACTTATCTTATTCATACTCAGGTTGCTCGTCGATCAATGTTGGTCTTCATTAGACCTATTTTGTCACTCCTGCTGGGTTTAGGATGGTCAAAGAATGCAAGCCCAAATCACTCGTGCAGTAGTGCTTCCACTGGTGCCATTTTATTGTATCCAAATTTTACAATAAGGTCATCCTTTTTTTCATGTGTTGTTCTTGTTGTGAAGGATTTATAAAAATATTATTACCCTTCTGGTCCTTTGCTGGCTGTGTGTCACGTTTAGTGAGGGAAAATCGACCGATTAATGGCATATGATGTTCAAATTGACATAGAAAGAAATGTATTAATGTGAATGCACCCGAGTTGTTAATGAGCAATGTCTTGTGATTTTGCTTTTGCAACTCATCTACAAGTAGCATATCCTCATCATTCCTTTTCTTGTTGCTTCTTTGGATATTTATCTGACCTAAGATTTATTTTTGGTTTTCTCGTTGAATTGGCAATTCAAACATAGGTTTTAATTGTGGAGAAGCTGCTTGTTTTGGGACATCAAAGTGGCTTGTTATAGCTTAAGGAAGCTGCTGTTCGAAGAGCTGTAATGAATTAGCTTCCTATACTTGCTTGTCAGCAACTGCTGTATTTGTTGACGATGTCTTTTATTTCAAGGTCAGTTTTCATTGTACGATAGAGCTTTTTTTTAGACACGAAACCATAATGAAAATCCGTGGATTAGTTTGTAAAAATAACCTCCTCTTATTTATAAGTTCATCAGGAATCACAATTTTATTCTGATACCATCAACAATACCATAACTGTATGTTCCTTTTCAAACTTGTCTCTTTGATCCTTTGAAGTGTAGTCGTTCTTGGAGTCCACGTTAGTCTGTATGTCATAATGATTATGTTTAATAAGCGTAGCATACAATAGCTAACAGCACAGGATTTGAAAAACAATATGTATGCAACATGGACCATTAGTGCAAGTGAAAATAAAGAAAAAAAGAAGGGTTAAGTTGATTAATTTACCAAACAAGCTCTAAAATTCCTTTGTTGGAGAACAGAAACGTCGTTTTTTTCCTTTTTTCCTTTCTCAAAACTTCTACCTGTCATGGTGAAGTAAGAGTTGGTGTTGGTAGTCTCAAAACCACGTTTTTAATCCGTTTGAGTGAGGTGGTGACTGAATTGTGCGAAGCTTGTTGTTGGTCGATTAGATGTGAAGGTGTGAATTTAGATTATTTGGATTATAGCACAATAAAGAGTTATGTGTTGTATAACTATTTTGTTTCGGCTATTTCCACAGATACTGTCAATGGATGTTAAACAGTGGGTGTGTGTGGCAAAATTAGTGATAGATGCCAAAAATAGGGGTTGCTTTTACAACGCTTATGAGGGTAAGGACTTGTCTCTGCTAATTGGTAATGAAGTTGATGAGCTGGCTAGCTAATTATGACCGATTTAGCAGGGATTTCAAAGCTTGCCCGAAATTGCTTATGCGACCCTCTTTATTTCACTCGCTACATAGGCAACCTGTTTTCTTCATCAGCAAATTGTGGGGAGTTTTCGAAGTCGGTACTAATTTGACAAATTAAAAGTTATAGAGCATGTTTAAAAACATGTAAACTCGCGGATATAAATGAACATTCACAAATACAAAATTTCTCATTTTGAAATATTTCCTTATATACAGTATATTCTATCATAATACTACTGTCATCACTCTTGTTATAATTTAATAAAACAATATTTTGTAATTAGTGGATCTTGAGACAGTGATCGTCTAAATAATCAATGAAGAAATATATGATTGAATGGTTATGAGTCACACGAGTGACCCATGTATTTTGTGGACACTATAACTTATCGTTCATCTTGGAAGTGGGATCGAAGCACGACAGTGCGGAAGCACGTCACTCCAAGCATGACAATGCAAGCACGATAGCGCGGAAGCACGTCACTGCAAGCAAGACAGTGCGGAAGCACGTCACTGCAAGCACGACACTGCAAGCACGACAGTGCGGAAGCACGTCACTGCAAGCACGACACTCCAAGCACTGCTTCCGCACTGCAAGCACGACACTCCAAGTTCTTCCTCTGAAATCTCTACTTTCCCTTATGTTCTTGTTCTGTTACGAATATTTTATAACACGTTATCAGCACGAGTTTTGCTCAAGAAGGTAGGAGAAACTGAATTGATATTTTTTTTCCCACTTCTATTCTTCCCTGAAGGAAATGACGGGTATTGAAACAAAAAGTTTCAAATCCTCGATATTACCTGTAGTAATTATTTGACATGGTGTGTTAATGTTAAACTACACCTTTGAGGTACATCACTTGTTGAAACTTTGAATGATACAGATATAGAACATGCAAACAAAAAGGACGAGGCAAATGACGCTGATATTCATTTGCCCTCACCTTTCTGAGGATCTCAAAAATGAGAATGTACAATTGGAAGGGCATGTGAAATATGGGAAAGACCTAGATAGAGATTTGACCACACCAGAAGTGTGATGCTGCTACAAACACAATATGAATGACGACAATTAAGGTTGCACGATTATGTTTTCGTTGCCGGTTACAACTCAAAGTAGTTATCTCGACTTGCTCTTTGCGGGACAAAGTTATCAGATTATGAAAAGTTAAAGAAAACTTTCTCTACTATGTATGTCCTAAATATGGTACTCCAGCAGCAGTATCGAGAAAGACAATTTAAAATGTACCGTGAGTTAATTTATGTCCAGCTGAAAAAAGCTAATGTGATACTCTTGAGAAATCATGATATACGTCCTACATGATATATAGTTGTGCCTGAAGCACATGTTAATTCTAGCATATTTATAGGACGATCTAGAGGTCACAAGTATAAATCCACTAGCGGACCTACAAGGGTAGATGTGGTGGTCCTCGTTGATATGAACACAGTTATTCTAGAAATAACAGTTATCAAATTAAACAAGTGCAATCTACATAGAAATATCAGAATTGGGTTAAAATGCCCGCAATAAAATCTAATGAAAATACTTTTTATAGATGTGGGATGACCGGACATTGGTCAAGAATATGTTATACTGCGCACACTTGATAGAATTATATCAGCCTCGAAAAATGATAAAGAAAAATATGTTCGAGCACACGTGATTGAGGTTGTTGAATCACTTGCTATTGTAATGGTTAGTACATCTAAAAATTGTAAATGATCAAATCCCAAATTAGGATAGGAAATCATTAGGTGTATTAGATTTCTTATAAGAACATGTTCCTGAAGCACATGATTCTGATTGGTGGAGATATATTTGAACTTAGTCTACTTTTTCTAGAAAAGTAATATTTTTGTTGTATATCATGTTTTGTACCTCCCTCGAACTATATGCTTTCCTGAGGTTGAGATTGTTTTGTCTTAAAGTTATGTAAATAATCATCCAACTCGGACGATACATTCCCGAGCATGAGTTAATGGTACAAATGAAAAATATTGAAGAGAAAGCCTGTTGTCTACTTGATAGTGTAACAACGCATACAATATTATTTGACAAAAGGTATCAAGTATGACTTTGTGCAAAATACAAGTCAAAATCAAATCTAGTTTCCAGAAATTATAGATGGCTCTGGAAATGTAACAATTATGTTACCAAATTGTACCATCTTGCATATTGAAAATGCATCCAGAAGATGAAAAAGAAACTTGTTAAGTCTTAAAGATATGTGTTTGAATGACTATAACTTTACAGACTCTCACTGAAAGTGATATGAAGAGTGTATATGCATCACATCTTTTAAGACGGGTAAACGGGCTACCCATGAAAAGATTAGTTGAACCTAACTTCCATTTATTTGCATATATTTGTGCTAACATTATTTGCATAACTGCAAGAATGATTGGTTCGCCTGACTGTGATTTTACCACCAATAACGTAACGATTTCATTTACATGTCTTATACTGCATTTTAATTACTTGATTTATTTATTCGTGATATTATCACATATAGGGATAGTTATATTGTTCTAGAAGATCTTAGTGATATCAACGCTATCTGAAATATATGTTACCTGAAGTAACTATATATCTTCGTACCTTGAAATAAAAGTGCACACTAGAAGTTTGATATATTAACAACTCAAATAAAGTCGATACTAAATGGGGATGCTACATAAAACCGAAATACGAAATGAAATTATTCAAAAGTGGAAGGTGGTACACGTGTTCCGTGCACGCACTTTAGGACACTTTTAGTGTCATTTTAGTGTCAATAACGTGCATAATTATGTGTATTTAGTGCTTTTATATTCTAATGGGAAAAATAATGCGTTTGAGCTATTTTTGTATTAAGACAGGTGTAAAAAGAGTCGAAATCGAAGATTAAACGACCGAGGAGTCGAGGGATCGATCGAGGCAAGAAAGGAAGAGCCAACTGAAGATCTCGGCCGAGACAGGATGTTAATCTCGGCCGAGATGAGCCTCCAGGGATTTTCTAGAGTTTTGCAAGATTGAAGATCTCGGCCGAGATTCAATCCAATATCGGCCGAGATGAGTCTCCAGGGAATTCTTGAAGAATATCAAAGATGAAGATCTCGGCCGAGATACAATCCAATCTCGGCCGAGATGAGTCAAATCCCAAAAAGCCCTAATTTCCCCTGTTTCACGTCTCGGCCGAGATACAACCCAATCTCGGCCGAGATTGACCTTCGACCCAAAATTCTTGAAAACCCTTTTTTCACGTCTCGGCCGAGACTCACTCCCGTCTTGGCCGAGATTCACTACCCTGTTTTAAAATCCTGAATACGTTCTTGCCTATTTTTGTCTAGCACTTTCTCCCTTTATATATATATCATCCCATTCAAATTTAACCTAACTTTGGATAACTTTTGGAGCACATTTGGATACTTGGAGAGCACATTTCAGCCACCAAGGAAGGAGATTGGACAAGGGATTGAAGGATCATCTTCTCCAATTGACATCTTTGGATTCATCCAAATCAGTATCATGTTTCTTCATTTTTCCATTTATTTTCTGATTGTATTAGTTAATATGGGTGGCTAGCACCCTTAGTTCATCCTTGATCATTGTGGAACCTTGAGTCGAGACATTTATGTGATTATTACGGTTAATGTTACCGAGATTATTGTGTATTTAAGTGTTTTGTGTTATTTGCTCTTGTTGATTCACATTTATGAATTAATTATTGGTTTGATCACCCTTTAAGCGATTTGTGAATGTGTTGCTAGAATAGGAGATTACTATCCGTAATTGTAGGATTTCCGATTCTCGAGTAGCAAACAATAATTATTTATTGGGGATAAAACAAAGTTCAACCACTAAAACCGAGCTTTCGAGTTTTATGTTGAATTTATCTCGTTGTCCTAGTGTTTAATGCTTTTGGTGATTGAATTTAAGAGAGCTTGTTCGAGGATTCGGTTAAACTGAATAGGGTTAGTCGAAGAGCTTATTTTGATTAACTAAGATTAAGGGACAACAAGGCTATTAGAGCTTGTTAATAGTCTTGAGATAAGGGCTTAAATCACAATTCAATCGGGCATTAACAATAGTTGCATCAATTGTTCAAGACCAAGGGGAAGCATGATCAAGGGTGACTTGTTTTACTATTTGAAAACTAAAACCGAAAAAGATCTCTTCTAGTGTTTTTGAGTACTTGTTTCTTTTAATTGTGTCTATTTGCTTTTAATTGTCACTAATAGATTGCTAGTTTCCCATCAACCCCCCCATTATTGCTTTCTTAAGTATTTATTTCTTGCATTCTTAATCATAAACCGCTTGATTTCGTAATCAAAACTGTTCGGCCGTTTCCTGTGGGATTGACCCTTATTTACCATTCTACTAAGTAGGATAGTCGGTAAGGTTTAAGTGTATCTTCATACACGATTAAATTTGGTAGCAAGAAACGACGCTACCAAATTTTGGCGCCGTTGCCGGGGAACGGTGATTAGAATAGAGTTGATTTGTTGATCAAGCATTATGATTAGTTACATATATAGTTATCTTCTTGTTTAGCCTAGTAATTTCATATTCTCACTTTGTTTCCTTACTTTTGTTTACTTGTAGTGAATGTTCTTGCGTTCGCAAGGAGAAAAAGGATTGCTATTTGAACCGGATATTAAGGAACGTGAACGTGAATTGAGAAGGAGAGCTCGAGATTTGGAGCAAGTCCGAGAAAGAATTGAAGTGCTGAATTTAGGGGGTGAAGATATTATTAACTTGGAAGAAATGGCTGAGGATCAAGGTCAAGAAAGAACGATGAAGGAGTTGGCTAACACTAGGGTTGCTCAAGAGCCCTTGTGCATCACCTTCCCAGCCATAGGAAACGACACGGCCTTCGAGTTGAAATCCGGGCTCATCCACCTACTACCTTCCTTTCATGGATTGTCCGGGGAGGACCCTCATAAGCACCTCAAGGAGTTCCATGTGGTCTGTTCAAGTATGAAGCCATCAAGGGTGACTGAAGAGCAGATAAAACTTCGAGCATTCCCGTTCTCCCTGAAGGATCTTGCTCGGGATTGGCTATATTACCTTCCATCCGGATCAATCACCATCTGGGAGCAGATGGAAACACAATTCCTCGAAAAATTCTTCCCAGCTTCTCGAGCCACCACCATTCGGAAGGAAATCAGTGGAGTTAGGCAGATGCAAGGTGAAACATTATATGAGTATTGGGAACGTTTCAAAAGACTGGTCGGAAGTTGCCCTCCACATCAGATCACTCCGCAACTGCTGATTCAGTATTGGTATGAAGGACTTTGCCTAGCAGATCAAAATATGATTGATTCAGCAAGTGGAGGGGTTTTATCTGATAAGACGCCTACTGAGGCTCGAGCACTGATATCCAAAATAGCTGCTAATACTCAACAGTTTGGATGCAGAGAGCCGGTGAGACGGGTCAAGGACGTGATAGATTCGACTGTTGAAGAGAGGTTAGACCAACTCACCGACTTGGTGAAGAAGGTAATCTCGGGTGGCACACCTACTTCCAAGCCTTGCAGAATTTGCCAAGTCACTGAACACACTACTGATACTTGCCCGGTTCTCGGAGAAGAAATGGACGCTCATGCCAACGCGGTTCACAATTTTAATCCCAACTCATCCGGGAGGAAGTATGATCCGTATTCTCAATCGTACAACCCGGGTTGGAGGGACCATCCGAATTTCAAATACGGCCAGAATCCGAGCAATAATCAACAAGGTGATCACAGTGGGCAAAACCGACCCCCTTTTACTAGGGGAATGTTCCAGCAGAGACAACAACCCGAGCAGGTACCCTGTGATCCTTCCCTGTCTGATATAGTGAAAAGCCTAGCCACTAGTACGCTCCAATTACAGAAGGAATCAAGCTCTAGGTTTCAGAGTATCGAAAATCAAGTCAGTCAAATAGCATCGGCGGTTTCTCGTTTAGAAAATGCACAAGGAGGAAGATTACCGGCTCAACCGGAAGTCAACCCGAAAAATGTGAGTGCCATAGCTGTTATGAATGAGGAGTTACTTGGAGAGCCTGAAAAGCCCGGGTATACTTCACAAGGAAAGACTGAGGACGTGGATGATGGTACGAGGAAAGAAGAGACTTCCCATGTGGTTGAAAGTAAAGTTCGGACACCTAAGTGGAAGATTGCCAAGGAGTTGCGTAAGCAAAAGGAGGCATTAGCTGCTTGCTTCCCCGACCACCTATTGCCTTTTCCTACCATGAAATACTCGCCACAAAGTGAAATTGAGAATGTTAGTGTGGGGATTTTGAGAAGCGGGAAAGTCCTTGAAAAGGGGAAGTCAAGTGAAGGAGCAAGTAGAGTTGAAAGTGAAAGGGAGGGTGCAAAACAGAAAATCTCGGCCGAGACATATCAGGATCTCGGCCGAGATGTCTCACATCGTTCAGAAGACAGAATTCTCTGCCCACCTGTCTCGGCCGAGACACATAAAAATCGCGGCCGAGATTCCCTGAAATCCAACAAAAATTCTGAAATGCCCCCACTTCCATTTCCGAGTCAAATGAAGAAGATTCCCGACAAAAATAGAGACAAGGAGATAATGGAGGTATTCAGGAAGGTGAAAATCAGTATTCCCTTGATGGACGCCGTAAAACAGATTCCGCGGTACGCAAAGTTTTTGAAAGATTTATGTACCAACAAAAGGCGTCTACATGGGAATGAGAAAGTCTTCATGGGAGAAAATATCTCGGCGGTTTTTCAGAAGAAGATGCCACAGAAATGCAAGGACCCGGGGATGTTCACCATCCCATGTAAAATCGGTAATTGTCTAATTGAAAAGGCCATGCTTGATTTGGGGGCATCGATCAATGTGATGCCCCGTTCTATTTTCAATAGCTTGAACTTGGGTCCACTGAAAGACACGAGGGTAGTCATCCAACTGGCGGACCGAAGCACCTCGTTTCCGGACGGGGTGATTGAGGATGTGATAGTTGAGGTGGATAACCTCATCTTTCCAGCAGATTTCTATGTACTTGACATGCATGGAAATTCGCCCGATTCCACTCCAATCTTGCTTGGGAGGCCGTTCTTGAATACCTCCCAAACAAAGATTGACGTGCGAGAGGGAACTCTTAGCATGGAATTTGCTGGCCAAGTGGTGCAATTCAATATTTTTGATTCAATGAAATATCCTGAGGAATTGCATAGTGTTTATTCTATTGATGTCATTGATGTTATTGATCCCCTTGTGGAGGAAGTGTTTGAGTGTTATTGTAGGGACGAAGAAGCAATTGAATTGGCGGCCGATCTAGAGAAGATAGAGCCAATGGACACCAAGAAAGAGTTTGTGGGGATAGTGGAACAATCGAAATCATCCAAGCCTTTCCGAACCAAGTCCTTTCCCAAATTCTTACCTTTGCCTGAACCTCAAGAAAAGCTGCTACCTTCTACCATCAAGGCACCAACCATTGAGCTCAAAACCCTTCCCCCCCATCTCAAATATGCATATCTTGGGGAGGACGAAACCCTACCGGTGATTATCTCATCAAAGCTCACATCCACTCAAGAACAAGCATTGATCGAGGTCCTCAAGGTGAACAAAGAAGCTATAGGGTGGACTATTGCTGATATCAAAGGCATTATTCCATCCCTATGCATGCACCGGATATTGTTGGAGGATAATGCCAAACCAAGTCGGGAACCTCAAAGGCGGCTTAACCCACCTATGATGGAGGTGGTAAAGACGGAGATCATCAAGCTACTCGATGTTGGGATTATTTATCCAATATCGGATAGCAAACATGTGAGCCCAACACAGGTCGTGCCCAAAAAGTCGGGAGTGACGGTGGTGGAGAACAAAGACGGGGAAATGGTTCCCACCCGCTTGCAAACCGGATGGCGAGTGTGCATCGATTACCGCAAGCTAAATGCCATGACCCGCAAAGATCATTTTCCTTTGCCATTCATTGACCAAATGCTTGAGAGATTGGCCGGGCATTCTTTCTATTGCTTCTTGGATGGATACTCCGGATACTTTCAAATAGCCATCTCTCCAGAAGATCAAGAGAAGACCACTTTTACATGCCTCTTCGGTACCTTTGCATGGAGGAGGATGCCATTTGGGCTATGCAATGCCCCGGCCACCTTTCAAAGGTGCATGGTAAGTATTTTTTCCGAATATGTTGGGAATATTATTGAAGTTTTTATGGATGATTTTAGTGTGTATGGTGAGTCTTTCGAAAAATGCCTTGATAATCTTGCTAAAATTCTGAAAAGGTGCATAGAAACAAATCTTGTTTTGAATTGGGAGAAATGTCATTTTATGGTTGAGCAAGGCATCGTTCTTGGGCATATAATTTCATCAAAAGGGATTGAGGTTGATAAGTCTAAAGTTGATTTGATTGTTGCCTTGCCTTACCCAGCAACTGTGCGGGAAGTTCGATCGTTTCTTGGCCATGCAGGTTTCTATAGGCGTTTCATTAAGGATTTTTCAAAGATCTCTGCCCCTCTATGTCGGCTATTGCAAAAGGACGTTGAATTTGAGATGTCAACCGATTGCAAGATGGCCTTTGATCAGCTCAAGGAGGCCCTTACATCGCCCCCCATCATCCAACCTCCGGACTGGACACTGCCGTTCGAGATAATGTGTGATGCAAGCAACTATGCAGTGGGAGCTGTATTGGGGCAACGGAAGGAAAAAGCAGCCCATGTGATCTACTACGCCTCAAGGACCCTAAATCTGGCACAAGCAAACTACACCACCACAGAAAAAGAACTCTTGGCCATCGTTTTTGCTTTAGAAAAGTTTAGGTCATATCTGCTTGGTACTAAGATTATCGTTTTTTCTGATCATGCAGCTCTTCGGTTTCTATTATCAAAGAAGGAAGCTAAACCAAGACTCATCAGATGGATTTTGCTACTTCAGGAATTTGATTTGGAAATCAGAGACAAGAAGGGAAAGGAAAATTGGGTGGCGGATCATTTAAGCCGTTTGATACAAGAGGAGGACGAAATGCCCTTGAAGGAGAGCTTTCCAGACGAGCAATTGCTAGCCATGACAAGCACGAAAGCCCCTTGGTATGCCAACATGGTGAATTATTTGGTGTCCAAGAGATTTCCTATTGGGATGAGTAAACCGCAGAAGGATAGGTTGAAGAGTGAGTCGAAGCATTTTATTTGGGATGATCCATACCTGTGGAAATATGGGTCAGATCAAGTAATCAGGAGATGCATTCCCGAAGACGAAGTGCAGTCGGTGTTGAATTTTTGCCACTCACATGCTTGTGGAGGCCACTTCGGGCCGAAGAGGACGGCATACAAAGTGCTTGAGAGTGGACTGTTTTGGCCCACCATATTTAGAGATGCCCTTGCTTTTTGCAAGTCCTGTGACAATTGTCAAAAGACGGGAAATATCTCTCAAAGAAATTAAATGCCCCAAAACCCGGTTGTCGTCTGTGAAATTTTTTATGTTTGGGGTATGGACTTCATGGGACCGTTTCCCTTGTCTTATGGGAATTTGTACATATTGTTGGCTGTTGACTATGTGTCCAAGTGGGTGGAGGCGAAAGCAACCCGAACCAATGACTCTAAAGTTGTGGCCGAGTTCGTCCAATCCAACATTTTTGCTCGGTTTGGGATACCAAAAGCCATTATAAGTGATAGAGGAACACACTTTTGCAACCGAACAATCGACGCATTGCTGAAGAAATACGCTGTATTGCATAAAGTTTCGACGCCTTATCATCCACAAACCAATGGGCAAGCCGAAACTTCGAATCAGGAAATCAAGTCGATATTGGAGAAGACTGTGCAACCAAATCGCAAGGATTGGAGTTTGAGGCTTAATGATGCATTATGGGCGTATAGGACTGCCTATAAAACTCCAATTGGTATGTCTCATTTTCGACTCATTTATGGAAAGCAATGCCATCTCCCGGTGGAACTTGAACATAGAGCCTACTGGGCTATTCGGAGATGCAACATGAACCTTGATGAAGCCGGTGTACACCGAAAGCTCCAATTGCAAGAGCTCGAAGAAATTCGGAATGAAGCCTTTGAAAACGCCATGATCTACAAGGAGAAAACGAAGGCTTTTCATGACTCGAGAATTACCCGAAAAACGTTTGTGGTTGGGGAGAAAGTGCTACTATATCACTCTCGGTTGAAGTTATTTCCGGGCAAGCTCCGTTCGAGATGGGTAGGACCCTTTGTTGTCACTAAGGTGTTCGATCATGGAGCCATCGAAATTGAAAGTGGTAAAACCGGAAAAATCTTCAAGGTCAATGGGCATCTTCTCAAGCCTTATCTAGAGCATATTCAAGAAAGTCCCGGTGAAGAAGAACGAGTGGAAGACTCGCCACCAAACTGAAAAAGCGTCCGTCGAGCCAACGACGTTAAACAAAGGCGCTTGTCGGGAGGCAACCCGGCGTTTACTCGTTTTCTCGTACTTTAAATTCATAGTTTAGTATTATTATTACTATTTACATATTTTGAATTATGTTTGTTAAAATGTGTGTAGGTACCAAACAAGCAAATCAAAGCCAAAACATGGTGTAGAATGGGGGTGAAGAACAAAAAAAAAATTGGAAAAATGCAGGGGAGGGAACTCTCGGCCGAGACACATAAGAAATCTCGGCCGAGACTCCATGTGAGTGAAAAGGCCAATTTTTCCTTGGAAGCCTATCTCGGCCGAGACACATGCCGCATCTCGGCCGAGATCCAAAGATGCCAAAACCTGGAAAATTTGCTGGAAGACAATTACGGCCGAGAAATTACATCATCTCGGCCGAGATTCAGAAGGGCCCAAAATGGAGAAATTTCTCTGGAAGCAAATCTCGGCTGAGACATACATTCATCTCGGCCGAGACGGGTTTGAATGGAAATTGAGCCAAAATCTCTGGAAGCAAATCTCGGCCGAGACATACATTCATCTCGGCCGAGACGGGTTTGAATGGAAATTGAGCCAATTTCGCTGGAAGATCATCTCGGCCGAGACAGGACCGAATCTAGGCCGAGACGGGGTTGTCCAGAATGGAAGCAAATTTGCTGAAGAACAATCTCGGCCGAGACATACATGATCTCGGCCGAGATGGGGTTGTCCAGAATGGGGGTAAAAATGCTGGGATTTCATCTCGGCCGAGACACTACAGAATCTCGGCCAAGATTCCTTGCCGGGTCAAGTTTTCCTGAAAGCGAAGAACGGATCTCGGCCGAGACACAGAGCCCAAATTCGAATCTCGGCCGAGACGGAAAACAGGTATAAATACCCCCTGCGCGAAAATTAGGTCAGTTCTTCCCCAAATTTGCGATTTTCACACACTCACGCACACACTACTCCAATAATCACCCTTGCACTCGATTTCCACCTCTAAAATTCACACCACACCTCACTCACATCACCACACCAACTCTCCTTCAAAAATATTTGGATTTGGAGCACATTTGAGGTCGATTCAAAAGGGCGCGAGCAACCCAAATTCAAAAACTTTTCGATTAAACTCAGCTGGTAAGTACGGCTATCTCTTCCTTTCGATTTATTGTTGCGTATTAGTGTATACATTGTTGAGATTGGAAGCTAATTTTACGTTTATATGCATATTCGTTGAATTTGGTTATACATACAAGTACTTGTATTGATTTTTTGCCAATTGATAGGTGTTATGCATTTAAATGATAAAATTGATTGATAGTTCGTATGTTTGCCTGATGATGGAGTGAGTGGATTGTTGAGTATAATCTTGTGAGTTTTTGAAAAGGCTAAATTCGTTGTGGCATATTATCAAGCACGTGCTAGGCGTTGAATTCGACTATATTCTCTGTTTTTTTTTAGACTACTTGTTGATATTATTGTAATGTGTGACCTTATTTGAATATGATTTGGTTGTCATTGCATGATTGATACATTTTGCCCTGTTTTTGTTAGAGATATAGTTGGATTCAAATGAACCTAGACACTTCCTACTTGCACTTGAACTAGTTATTTTGCCACAAGTTTTTTATTATTGAATTGTTGATTTTAGGTACCCATGGCACCTCCGAAACCCACAAAAGGCAACACCCAAGAAGGCACCTCTGGCCGAAAAGTCACGCAAAAAATCCGAAGAAGCCAAGCCAAGGGCAAGGAGAAGGCTGTTGAACCTACTCCGGAGGTTCCCCCACCGGAAGTCCCACCGACTTCCACTGACAAATCCACAAAGCCCATCGATTTTGACATAGTGCTGAAACCGGAGGAGCAACGAAAACGTTTTGATAAATTGATGAAGAGGGGGGTGTCAGCAACCCGATATGGCGATCCCAAAATCTTGAACGCCATGGGAATCCGGCAAAACATTCTGGAGCTGTTAGACGTGGCAGGTCTAGTTCAGTGCCTAGCACCCCGACCAACCTTCCTCAAATTTGTGCTCGAATTTTTCAGCACACTCGAGATCGAGGAGGAGACAAATTCCGGCTCTACAGTTCATTATTTCAAATTCCAGCTTCTAAATGAAGAAAAGATACTCCGCCACGACCGTTTGAAAAGTATATATGGTTTCAAGACTCCAGCCTACGGTGATCGCGAGGTGTTGAAACAGTTCAATGTGCAACAATTCTGGGAGCAAATCACTGCCGCCCCTGGAATAGTTGCACCTCAAGCCTACGATCCTAGAGGCTCCAGACTTACTTCCATTCGAAGCCCCGTGGTGAAGTATCTACAGAAGCTGTTGAGCTCCACCATATGTGGACGGAAAGAAATCAGCTCTCCCCGCTTATACGAGATGGAGATTCTTTGGCCATCGTGGATAGAAAGGAGAGGAACTTCCAACAGGATTTAGTATCATGTTTTCAGAAGATAGTGAAAGAATTGAGGACGGAGAGAAAAAGAGAAACGAAAATGCCCGGCCTGATCTATTGTGGGGCGTTGATAACCCCTATACTCGAGCACTACAATGTTCCCCTTCCAGAGTACACACCGATCACCACTGATTATTATTTGGATTGGGAGGAGATGGAGAACATGCGCATCGCCATGCTTGGGTACAAAGAGGGCATATCGGGTCCGGCTGTCCCTTACGTTCTCCAAAACGAGGAACCTTACCCCCGCTTACCCAACCCCGGACTGACTTACATCACCAACCTGGCAAGCACGATGAATTTGGAACTAAGCTCCGAGGCACACCTCAATGCCTCCTTGGAGCCACACCGGGAAGAACTGACCAAATTCAAGCGTGCTAAAAAGCCACGTCCGGTGGCACGGGTTCGGAGCGTAGGGGTTGAAGGGGAAGGAAGTAGCCAACCAGCGCAGCCGTCAAGAAAAAGATCATCTACTGCCATTCTAACTCAATCGGAGTTCCAGGAACGGCAAGAGGGCTTAATGGCGGCCATGGGGGACGAGATCAAAGGCGTCAGAGCCGAATTGGTGGAGCTACGAGCATCTATTGGAGCTGAGCTGAGAGGAATCAAGGAAACTATCCAAGAAAATCAGACCAAGATTCTCGACCTTTTCAAGTCAATAAAAGGATGTTTCACCGGCTCGAGCCCCCGACCTTCCCGCTCGCTGTGAGTAGAGCGACCGAGAAGTCTTACCTTTTTGTCCCAAACTTAGTTGAAAAACTAAGTTTGGGGGAAAACAGAAAGATAAGACCATTTCGGTTGCTCGAAACCCCCTACCCCCGTTTTTCTTCTTTCATTATCTTTACTGTTGGCCTGTGAGCCATTTGACATGACTTGCTTGTTGGATTTCTTGTGATGGTCTGTGTGCCAATATGATTTGTATATTGATTGCTTTTGTGATATGTGTCCATTTGTATTGTTGGTAATATTGCCGGCCTGTAAGCCATTGTCATTTTTTATTAGCCTTGGTTGGTAATATTATTACATATGCATTTGGCTATTTCGGATTTTTGAATAATCATTGGGTGCCTTAAAGTCAAATTGTTTGTTTGTGTTGATAAGTCCACACACATTTTCCCCTTATTGTTGTAGGAGTAGGATTCTTAATAAACTAGTCATCTAGTTAATGTTTGTGAATAAACGTGTAATAAAATGGTTAAGTTCGGCGAGCCACCAAATTGTACTCCTCTTTTTCCACAAACTAAGTTTGCAACTAAGTTTGGGGAGGGGGTGGGATTCGTACAAATTGGCAGCTCGAGAAAGCAATTGGATGAAGTTTAGGACAAGAAAATGTGGCATTGATTAATGATGAAAGTTTTTGACAAATATCTTTGAAAGAAGCACATGGTAGAGCATGATAGACTTTTGAAACAAAATTGAACATACACTCAAAACTTTTGATCAAAAATTGCAACCGAGTGAGTTTTTGAGCTTTAGAAGATACTCCCATCTTTGGAGTAACGTAAACTTTCTTTCGGTGTGAAATTCATTGAGTGCATTTAGTTGTCTCTAGAACTTGCCTTGATTCTCTATTTTGCATGAATCGGTGCATTGTGTGACATTGAAAATGATCTTAGGCAATCCTTGATTTGAGCCTACTTTCAAGCTTGAAAACACATCCTTTTTACCTAATTTGATATTGTCTCTAGTTGAGCCCCTTGAGCTTTTAGCCTCTTGTTTGACAACCCAATTCTACAAGGCGAAACCCTTTCGATTAGCCTTTGAACCTAATTGGACTATTTGAGTATGAGGGAGGTGGTTGGAAGGTAGTCGGGTAATTTAGGATTGAAAAGGGTGAACTATTGGGAATATTGAAAGGTGAAAGGAATTGAAACAATATGAAAAGAATCGAGAATACTAATCCTCTCCAATTTTTGTTTGTGTTATTATAAAAAAAAAAAAAAAAGAAGTCGAAAATCGAAAAAAGTCGAAAAATCAGAAAAAGAAAAGAAAAAGTTAGTTGTATATACTCATTTGTTACTTTTGATTTGGAGAGGCTAGTAATGTAAATGCCTTCTGATAGATGTTCTCAAAGTTGTAGAAATTCAAAAGAAAATACACTTCAAGGGAGAATTGAGAAAGCATTTAGGTTGTAGACTTTTTGGTAAGGTGAAGAAATCAATTTTTGGGATTGGTTTACTAAGGAAGTAAAGAGTGAGGTAGAGTGACCATTGTTTGAGGGGGTAGATGGGTAGTGCGCGACTCATTTAGTCCGTTTTATAGTCACTTCTACCCAAAATTATCCCACCTTACCCCAAGCCAACATTACAACCTATTAAAGACCTTTTTTATTCTTTGTCACACATGCAGGTATACATCGAAGTTTAGATGATTGGCAAGCTTATGGTAGGCATTTTATGCATTTCAATGTGAGCGTATACACTTCCCTTTTGATACACTTAAGAGTCGAGAGTTACACTCACCATGTGAGGATCTTAAGTTTAGAGTGTTTTGTCTCGAGAGTAGTGGATCTAGTCTATCACACATGCTCACTTTTATCATGATCTCTTACTCTTTTTCATGAAAATTCTGAAATCAAATGCCACTAAACTTTGCCCTAAACACGTGTTCTTTTGTCTTTCTCTTTATTGTTCGGGACGAACAAGTTTTAAGTTTGGGGAGATTTGGTACACGTGTTCCGTGCACGCACTTTAGGGCACTTTTAGTGTCATTTTAGTGTCAATAACGTGCATAATTATGTGTATTTAGTGCTTTTATATTCTAATGGGCAAAATAATGCGTTTAAGCTATTTTTGTATTAAGACAGGTGTAAAAAGGGTCGAAATCGAAGATTAAACGACCGAGGAGTCGAGGGATCGATCAAGGCAAGAAAGGAAGAGCCAACTGAAGATCTCGGCCGAGACAGGATGTTAATCTCGGCCGAGATGAGCCTCCAGGATTTTTGTGAAGTTTTGCAAGACTGAAGATCTCGGCCGAGACAGGATGTTAATCTCGGCCGAGATGAGCCTCCAGGGATTTTCTAGAGTTTTGCAAGATTGAAGATCTCGGCCGAGATTCAATCCAATATCGGCCGAGATGAGTCTCCAGGGAATTCTTGAAGAATATCAAAGATGAAGATCTCGGCCGAGATACAATCCAATCTCGGCCGAGATGAGTCAAATCCCAAAAAGCCCTAATTTCCCCTGTTTCACGTCTCGGCCGAGATACAACCCAATCTCGGCCGAGATTGACCTTCGACCTAAAATTCTTGAAAACCCTTTTTTCACGTCTCCGCCGAGACACACTCCCGTCTCGGCCGAGATTCACTACCCTGTTTTAAAATTCTGAATACGTTTTTGCCTATTTTTGTCTAGCACTTTCTCCCTTTATATATATATCATCCCATTCGAATTTAACCTAACTTTGGATAACTTTTGGTGTACATTTGGATACTTGGAGAGCACATTTCAGCCACCAAGGAAGGAGATTGGACAAGGGATTGAAGGATCATCTTCTCCAATTGACATCTTTGGATTCATCCAAATCAGTATCATGTTTCTTCATTTTTCCATTTATTTTCTGATTGTATTAGTTAATATGGGTGGCTAGCACCCTTAGTTCATCCTTGATCATTTTGGAACCTTGAGTCGAGACATTGATGTGATTATTACGGTTAATGTTACCGAGATTATTGTGTATTTAAGTGTTTTGTGTTATTTGCTCTTGTTGATTCACATTTATGAATTAATTATTGGTTTGATCACCCTTTAAGCGATTTGTGAATGTGTTGCTAGAATAGGAGATTACTATCCGTAAATGTAGGATTTCCGATTCCCGAGTAGCAAACAATAATTATTTATTGGGGATAACACAAAGTTCAACCACTAAAACCGAGCTTTCGAGTTTTATATTGAATTTATCTCGTTGTCCTAGTGTTTAATGCTTTTGGTGATTGAATCTAAGAGAGCTTGTTCGAGGATTCGGTTAAACTGAATAGGGTTAGTCGAAGAGCTTATTTTGATTAATTAACTAAGATTAAGGGACAACAAGGCTATTAGAGCTTGTTAATAGTCTTGAGATAAGGGCTTAAATCACAATTCAATCGGGCATTAACAATAGTTGCATCAATTGTTCAAGACCAAGGGGAAGCATGATCAAGGGTGACTTGTTTTACTATTTGAAAACTAAAACCGAAAAAGATCTCTTCTAGTGTTTTTGAGTACTTGTTTCTTTTAATTGTGTCTATTTGCTTTTGATTGTCACTAATAGATTGCTAGTTTCCCATCAACCCCCCCATTATTGCTTTCTTAAGTATTTATTTCTTGCATTCTTAATCATAAACCGCTTGATTTCGTAATCAAAACTGTTCGGCCGTTTCCTGTGGGATCGACCCTTATTTACCATTCTACTAAGTAGGATAGTCGGTAAGGTTTAAGTGTATCTTCATACACGATTTAATTTGGTAGCAAGAAACGACGCTACCAGAAGGATATGATATTCTCCATTAAGCATGCATGCCGTGAATATGGTACTCTAGCAGTAGTATCTGAAATTGCTTGAAGAAAAATACTAGATCTGGTTTATGTTTATTAAAAAGGAAAGTGATAAACACTTCTTAAATATAATGGTTTGTGACCTTATGAGGTCCCACATAGTGCCTATAGAGCACTTGAAATTCCAGCAGAGATAGAGGCCAATGAGAGATTATGGACACACATGAAGATATAGTGATCCTCTCAAATAACATATGGGTGACCGTGACGGATGTGAATATTCCTGTCAAGATGATTATCCGGTCTTAATAAAAATATATTATTCAAAGATATCGTGATAAAGACAAGACATATTCAACCTCTACCGAATGAAAAGTTCCCGATATTGAGAAATGTAATGCTTTTAAATTACCTCTCCTAGATGACATGTTTTCCTGGGATTGAGATGTTTGTATCAATAATAAAATTATTCTTGTCAAATTACAATGAGGTTATGTTTATCGTGTTTGAAATATATGATCATATATTTACTTCCCTTGGATGTTACATTCCCGAGGTTGAGTGTTAACTCCCTTGAATGATATATTCTCAAGGTCGAGCTAATATTGTCAAGTTAGAGTAAACCGTAAATATTTTTCGAGAATGAATTTGTGTACAAACACAAGATATCCATACCATGTCCCATTGAGATTGATAGCTCTGGGTGTGGAAGAATTATATTATTAGATCTAGAAGAGCTACTAAATTTCAAACATGCACATTGTAATGTGCATAATTTGGAGACACTGATTAAAAATAGAAGGGGTGTCTGTATATCAAATTATATTGTAAAGATAATGAACAATCCATGAAAAATTTGAAGCAACAACTTTTGGATTGTATTGTGTCCAAATTTAGACTTTGGAATCATATATCATTGTGCTGGAAGCTAATGAATCTTGATATATATTCGGGTTGTGGCATGATCGCCTTGACACCCGAAAAGTACTAAGGTATGTATGATTGTTAAACATACTGAAGAAATTCATTGAAAGAACAAAGATGCTAATGTCCAAAGATTATTAATGTGTATCATATTACAAGGAACTAATTTCTAAACCTTCAACCAAAATGGTTAGTTATTATATTTGTAGACCAATACACCCAGCAAGTGGGCTATTCGAATATGTTATGGAGCTTGTAAGCACATCCTGTAGATGATCCAAAATATATTACTTCAATGATGAGTTAAATTTTGTTGCTTGATACTATTGATATAAGATCCGAACTCAATAGTATGACTTGAAATTGTGCAGTACTGCATGCATCAGCATTAATGGGAATATGCCACACTACTTACGACATGAACTCCAGAAAATGGAGAGTGAAATGTTCAACAGTTCGATATTACCAAGATCTTGTAGATATAGCTACAAAATCCTTGTCAGCAAGTGAATTTGAGAAATTACATTGAAATGAGAAGAGTTACGAACTTGCAAGATTGATAATATTATATGCATCAGGGGGAGCGAATTTTGGTGTGTTGTACTCTTTTTCCCTTATGCCTGGTTTTTATCCCACTAGGGTTTTTCCAGCTTGAGGTTTGTAATGAGGCAACTATATGCACCTAATATGAATTAGAGTTATGCACTCTTTTCCTTTTTGATCGGTTTTGTCCCACTGGGTTTTCCGACTTAAGGTTTTTAACGAGGCATACTTATATTCAAAGTAGTCCTGAAGACTGATCATTGACAAGAAATGTTTAGAATTAAAACAATGATAAAGGTTGAGCCATAAAAGCTAATGAATACAATTTACTTATGATCGGTTTTTTCCCACATGGTTTTTCCGACTTAAGTTTTGGATGGTGAATATCTATTTTGAAGACAAATAGTTCTACTCTTACTTTTGACCACTTTCTGCCAATATATTTTTCGGGCTTGTAAATTTTACGAGACATTTCTATATTCATCCAATTGATGAAAATCAATGATGATAATTTGTCCAATAGGGAGTGTTATGAATCACAAAGTGATTCATATATTGATAAAGCGTAATCCGGTTATCAAATAAAATCCGAACGTAAAACCCCTTGGCAACGTAAATCAATGCAAGAAACTTAAAGAACACAGGATATACGTGGTTCGATCCGGAGATCTACGTCCACGGGCTGAAAATATCACCTACCGAGGTGTTTCTTCACTATTCTTTTTGAACTTACATGTTATAGTTTCAGAGTACAAAATGCGAACCCTAATTCTGAGTACAATTCTCCTATTTATACTACTCAACTCAAACCCTAACTAACTCCCTACAGTTGCGCCTATCATCTCTGCATGGAAGTTGGAAGAAGATCGTGGGGATCTTTCTTTCCAAATATGCCGCGATTGGGCTGCTCCAGGCTCATGCGCGCTTCTGGGCCAGTTGTTGGGCTTACTTTCCTGGGCCCAGCTACTCCGGGTCGGGTTGATTTGGCCCGGAGTGTCAGCCCGACCCGAAGTTCCTGGGCCATACCTATCAGATGCCCCCCCACCAGCCGGAACGAGGAAGGAGCTGCGGTTATAAGCAGGGTGAGATGTAACAGGTGCCGAGTTTGAGCAAGGCAGCGAAGCAGCGAGCAAGATGGGATGTTGCCAATGGCGAGCCGAAGTATCCCTAAGGTCCGAGAATTAGCTGGAGCCGAGATAATCCACCCCCGGAGTGACGGAGTTGACCTGATCCGTAGTGAAGCACCCCGGGGGGAGGAAATCAACCGGAGCCGAACTAGAGTACCCCGAGGGCAATAAAGTGTAGCTGAAACGAACTGTAATGTGGCCGAGGTGAAGGAGACACCGGAGTGCTTCCCAAAACTTCCTGGCCAAGAATTGGGTTGATTTGATTTGCGGCGCCATCATGAGAGAGAGGGATGTGAAGTGACGCATTTTGAGATTTTCAAAGAACCTGTTCCCCACGCGCCTTGGGAACTGTAAAGCGCGTGAACGGCACGTTCGAATCTGAGACGCGGAATTTGAAAAGGCCAGATCTAAGCCGTTGATTCAAAAATATATATATATGAACATGTGCATAGTATTCTTCATCTTCCTCATTTGCGATTGCAAGTTTCAGAAAGCGGGAAAAAAGGAGACTCATCCGTGCACTTGTGATCCATTTCAAACCAAGATCAAGTAAGTATGTCTTCTTCATCGTTTTCTTCTTCAATTAGGGAAGTAGGAACCGAGAAAGCCCCGCTAGATGTACCACCGATACGCTTTATTATTCCAGAAAGACTAGTGAATAGGATGGTGTATAGGGCCGATTTTATGGAGGCCGGTACCCGGGCAGTGGGATTTGGGGAATGTCTGGAGGAGGAATACGAAGTGTCGGTGGTAGCACTGCGGATGACACAGGTGCAAATAGAAGCCCTGATCCCCTCATTTTACTTTCCGTTTAGCTTAGAGTACATAGTGCCGGAGCCCGGCGACAAGGCCTGTTGCCCGCCGAAGGGCTTCATTAGCGTATATATAGATCCTCTGAAGATAGGGTTAAGATTCCCCCTCTGGGACATTGTTATACAGCTGTTGAGATATTACAATATCGCCCTGAGCCAATTAGCGCCCAATGCCGTGAGGCAAGTAGTCGGGTTTACGGTGGTATGCAAGAATGCCGGGGTAGAACCAAATGTAGAATTGTTCCGGTATTTCTTTCAACTAAAGGCCTTCGGGAAATCAAAAGGCTGGTACTCCTTCAGCCCCCGGGCCCGAGGCAGTTTCAAAGTACAGAACCCGAGCAAGGTGGAGGGGTGGAAGAAGAAATTTATCTACGTGAAGACAGACGTGGCCCTCCCGAGGTGGAGGAGGGAGGATGTGTTAGATAATGCCCCGGTGGAGGAACCGGAGGTCGAGGTGGTGGGCCCATTCCGTGCGCTGGGGACGTTCAAGACCCTTTGCACCGAGGCGGAGCTGGAGGAGGCAGGTTTGAGCCCATATTACTCGGGCGATGCTGAGGGGGTGTCCGCCCGGGGGCAGGAGTCGGGAACCGGGGTTGCCGAGGAGGGTAGGAACTCTTATATCTGTGTAATATTGGTGTCTTGTGCAGGACTAACTCCAATTTTTGTATGCAGTGGGACGCTTCGGAAAGGAACCAGCTGGAAACCCCGCGGTACCGGTGGCAACAAAGATGAAGGGGAAAGCGACCGAAGTATCCCCCAGAGGGGGGGTGTCGCCCAGTCCGAGGCCATCAATGGGGTCGGAGGAACGAGTGGTGGCAGCGGGATCAACCCCCGGTACTAAAAGGAGGTCGGAACCATCCGTGACACCTCTGGGGACGGCCAAAAGACTCTGCACTGAGCAGAGCACCGAGGTAAAGCGTACATAACCATCTCCGAGGTGTAACCTTTGCTCAAATTTATTATATGTTACCAGTATTTACCTCAATGTTTTGTTGTGAAGGGGCAAGGGCCCATAAGTCTGCTGGGACTGGAAGGGGCGGATGCCGAGGAGCTGATGCACTTGGCGCGGGGGATTATGGAGCTCGGCCGGAGGAGCGAGAGGGAGCCCAAAGAGGAATTGGCCGAGGTGGCAAGGGAGCTACGCGCGCACAACGACAGATTAACACATGATCTGTCCGAGGCGCGCAAGAGGGCCGCCCTGGTGGAGAAGGAGAACGCGCGGCTGCGCGAAGTGGAGGCGGAGGCCGGAGCTCTCCGTGGGGAAACGGCCGAACTGCGGGCAGAGATAAAGGCCCGAGAAGCGTCGGTGGTGGACGATCAAGAGGCAATGTTGAAAGCATTTGCCGAGAAGTTGTTCCAGACGAGCACCTTTCTCGACTTCCAGACCAACTTTGTCGCTGTCGGGGATACGGCCACCCGATCGGTGCTGCTGGAGAAAATCAAGGAAGTCTATCCGAACGTGGACGTCTATCGTCCAGAGTTCGGGTATGACTTCAACGCCGTGGCAGGGGTAGAGGAGTCATACTACCAAGCCCTGGCGCGTATCCCGGAGTGGCCCCTCGTTAAGGCACTGGCGGAGAAGAAGAAGATCTTAAGTGCCGAGGAGATCTCAAACTGCGAGGTGGACCAAGACCAAGAGTTCTTCGCATTTCGCCGGGGTGAGCTTGTCCCAGAGCCCCGAAACAAAGAATCACCTCCGCGCGTGGAAATCGCCCCGGAGGCCGCGGGGAATGAGGCAGGGATAGTCGGAGAATGGCAGGAGGTGGAGCACGAGGTGGAGGAGGAGGACGGGGGGGTGCCTGAGGCCGTTGAAGGAACCGAAGAGGGGGAGGTCAGTCGTTCCCCGCAATTTTGATGTCCTGTCATTATATAGTAGATGATAAGAACATTTGTAATGTTGTTGTAAAGACCTTTGACAATGTATGCTTGCTCTGCGAATATAAGTTGACTTGTTCATATGATTGAATATTTGCCCGGCGAGGCGTTGATATTTATATGTTGCACTGATTGTGTTATCCGATCAGGAGGATACCGCGGAGCTGCATAATACAATAAAGAAACTCATGCAGTCCTTAGACTGGTTCCGCGGGGAGAAGGATAACTTGCAAAAGCAAGTGGTACCGCGGTTGGAGAGACGGGTGGCCGTAGCGGAGAGGAGGGCCAAAGAGGCCGAGGAGGCAAGAGCTAGGGCCGCGGAGAGGGCTAGAGATCAGGAACTGAAGTACCTTTTGAAGGTGGCCGAACTGGACCGCGTCATTATCCATCAAAGGGAGTACGACCGGATACTTACAGAATACGGCCTGCTGACTTTTGAGGAAGTTGAGGAGCGGATCACCGAGATTCAAGGTGAAATTTCGTCGCTGATGACGACTGGTCAGGCGGAGTCCTCGGAGCTTATAAGAAAGCGGGAGGTGCTGGAGCTACTCCTGAATATGTACGAAAGACTGAAAGGACGCGGCAGGTGGCGGCGCACCGCCGAAGAGTACATCACGAGCTCCAGCCGGGACCAAGGGACTACGAAAGCGCCTCGGAGGGGTAAAAAGAAACCGGCGGGAAAAAGCAAAGGGATAGTAATCCAAGAGCCGGCCCCGGTAACCGCAGTCGAGGAAGCCCCCGTAGTCGTTGTGGAAGAGGAGGTCGCGAAGCTGGCCGAGGAGATCGAGGTGATGGATCCCGCGGAATGGGCCAAGACTTCAAGACCAGCGCCTCAGCCGAGTCCTTGGGGCAGGGCGAGGAGCGATACTTCAAGACAAGTGCCAAGGGTGAGTCCTCGGCGCAGAGGGAGCCGCAGTAGGGAGAGAGCCGAGGCTCAAAACCGAGAAGTGCCGGGATCCCGGAGGATACGGAGAAGTTCCCGAGATGGGTCTCAACGCCGAAGCGCCGAGTACTGGCTCGGAGGCCGAAAATAGATTTTACTTTTGTAGCATTGTATGTAGTATGTAAAGAAATTTTTGTGGGTGATAAAAATGTTAGAAACAGTTTGGCATGTAATGAGGTGTATTTTTAAAAGAAAAATAACAAACTTTAACCAGAATGCATGTGTGATTACTTTAATAGGTACTCGGGAGCACCATATGCACATAATGCCTGCTAGAAAAACAAGGCAAAGAATCTCCCCGGACGGGAGTTAAGGGCCTCTCCCGGTAAACGGGCGAGAGGGAATATAAGTCCGGGGACCAAATGTTAATCTCCCCGGACGGATCGGGCGAGAGATCAAACTGTCCGGAGACGGATAATAATAGTAAGTCTAGGCTAAGGCGTCCCCGTAGCGTAGAAGAAAGTACAGTAAGATTCGTAAAGTAAAAACTTTATTCAAAGTAATTGTCGGTACAATTAAAAAATACAAAGAGAACTCACAACGAAAAATAAATGTACAAGGAATGTAAAGGTAGAAACGATACTTGTCTCTTGGTGCTCATAGATAGAAACGCCTTAGGTTGGTAACATGCCAGGTTCGGGGAATCGGAGTTCCATCAAGATGCGCTAACTGGTAGGACCCGGAGTCATGCGCAGCAATGACACGATAAGGACCTTCCCAGGCGGCATGCAATTTACCCTGGGGGCAGCCTTGCTGGCTGAGTTGAGCCGGAGTACCAAGTCTCCGACATTAAACTGAGTACCCCGAATCCGGAGGTGGTGATACTGAGCTGCGAGTTGCTTACACTTGGCTTGCTGGATGAAAGATTGATCACGATGATATTCGAGCTCATCTAAATTAGCACGGATGGCTTCGTTATTATCCTCGGGATCCAAAGTCAGGAGGCGGGGACTAGGCACGCCGATTTTTGCAGGAATAACGGCCTCGGAACCGTAAGTGAGGCTGTAGGGGATTTCTCCGGTTGAGGTGTGCGGTGTGGTGCGGTAGGCCCAAAGAACCTGCGGAAGATTCTCAGCCCAAAGACCCTTAGCTTGATCTAAGCATTTCTTTAGACCCGTAAGGAGTGTGCGGTTGGTGACTTCAACTTGACCATTGGCTTGAGGATGAGCGACCGAGGTGAAAATTTGCTTTATGTGGAGCTCCTCGCACCATGACCGGAAGGGGTCATTGGCGAACTGTTTGCCGTTGTCTGAGATAATGGTGCTCGGAATGCCGAAGCGGCATATGATATTACGCCAGACGAACTTCAAGATGTTCTGACCAGTGATGGCGGTGAGAGGTTCGGCTTCAACCCATTTGGTGAAGTAATCAACAGCGATCACAAGAAATTTAAGTCCCCCCGGAGCGACCGGAAACGGGCCCACAATATCAATTCCCCATTGGATAAATAGCCAGGCGCTTTGTATGCCAGTGAGCTCGGTTTGCGGTAGATGCTTTACGCGAGAGTGTCGCTGACACTTGTCGCACTTGGCCACCAAATCATGGGCATCGTTAAACAATGTTGGCCAGTAGTACCCCCACCGAAGAATTTTCTTGGCCAACGTTCGTGAACCAATATGGCTGGCACAGGCCCCCTCATGAAATTCCCGAAGAACCTGATCAGCCTGGGCGGGAGCAAGGCACCGAAGACTCGGTTGTAAGTACGACCGGCGGTACAAAATCCCATCGTGGAGCGTGTACTTAGGTGCCTTAAGAACTATTCGCTGAGCTTGTAGCTTGTCAGTCGGCAACGTGCTATCCCGGAGATAATGGATGATCGGGGTTATCCAATTGGGACCGTATTCAGTCAATACGGAGACTGTGGCGTTATGAATTGCCGGATGAAGGGCATCTTCGACTACGATGTCCGGAGACACGTTAGTAAGGACTGCGGAGGCCATTTTGCTAAGGGCATCAGCTTGAACATTCTGTTTACGGGGTACCTGCTGGATATCAACCGAAGCAAAAGTTGACAAAAGTTTGAGCGTCAAAGCGAGGTACCTTCTCAGCGTTTCATCCTTAGCAGTGTAGGTGCCTTTGATCTGATTAGAGACAACCTCGGAGTCCGTGAAGAGCTCGAGATGGGAGGCTGCAAAGGATTGAGCGAGCCGGAGCCCGGCGAGGACTGCCTCATATTTCGCTTCATTATTAGTCACCTTAAATTTAAATCGTAGGACGTATTTGATTTCAACGCCCTCGGGGCCAATGAGAAGAACCCCAGCACCACTTCCTCGAACCGCGGAAGCGCCATCCACATACAGTTGCCACTTACGGGGTGGAGCTTCAAGGGCAGCGGGGTTAAGACTAGCGTTATTTGCGGAAGGTTCGGGGTTATCCACTGGTACCTTGGCCAAAAAATCTGCTAGGGCTTGTCCCTTGATGGCCCGGCGTGGGAGAAATTGAATAGCATACTCTCCTAGCTCGATAGCCCACTTAGCGAGGCGCCCTGACACATCGGGCTTGACAAGAATTTGACGAATAGGGTGATTAGTAAGAACCCTGATTTCACGTCCTTGGAAATAAGGCCGCAAACGCTGGGCCGCCATGACGAGAGCTAGCACTGTTTTCTCCATCACAGAGTACCGGGTTTCCGTCCCTTGGAGTGCTCGACTCACAAAATATACAGGGTGCTGTGTGCCATTAGCCTCGCGCACAAGAGCCGCGTTGATGGCCTCTTCGGCAGAGGCTAAATATACATAAAGAGGCTCTCCGGGGAGAGGAACGGACAGAGTGGGCAACTTCTTAATATGGTGCTTTAGAGCCTCAAAAGCTTCGGTGCACTGCGGGGTCCACTCAAATAGCTTTGCCTGCCGCAGAATTTTGAAGAATGAAAGTTGACGCTCCGCGGCCTTAAACAGGAAACGATTTAAGGCCACCAGACCTCCAGTAAGGCGCTGAACCTCTTTCACCGTCTTCGGCGGTTGCAGATCCAATACATCTTGAATCTTGGCCGGATTGGCCTGGAGGCCGTGTTGCGAAACCATATAGCCGAGAAATTTACCGGAACCAACGCCGAAGGTGCATTTTGCCGGATTGAGACGCAAATTATAACGCCGCAAGGTACTCAACGTTTCAGCAATATCTTGTACACATGAAGATTGAGAAGTACTTTTTATAACTAAATCATCAACATATACCTCAACATTACGACCAATTTGACCTCGGAAGACGTGGTCCATAAGGCGCTGGTACGTGGCTCCCGCATTTTTGAGCCCAAAAGGCATTTTCTTGAAGGCAAAGCATCCGAAGTCAGTGATAAATGCCGTTTTGAGTGCGTCCCAACGATCCATGTGGATTTGGTGGTATCCCTTGTATAGATCCAAGAAGCAAAGTGCCTTGTGCCCAGTAATGGCTTCGGCTTTTTGGTCGATAGAGGGCAAAGGATAACAATCTTTTGGACAGTGCTTATTAAGATCAGAAAAATTGACGCACATTCTCCATGCCCCGCTGGACTTTGTTACCATCACCGGATTAGATAACCAAGAAGGATAATGTACTTCAAACAAGATGTCTGCATCTAGAAGCTGTTGTACTTCAATTCGGATGGCTGCGTTTAACTCCGGAGCGAATTTCCTCCACTTTTGTTGTATAGGTTTCACATTGGGGTCGATATTCAACTTGTGAGTTATAACATCCTGAGAGACACCGGGCATGTCCAAGGGAGACCATGCGAAGACTTCTGAGTATTCCTGCAAGGTCTGAATAATGGCATTATGTAACCACGGCACATCCACAGCGCCGATAGTTACAATTTGCTTAGGCTTGGCTGGATCAAGCAGCACCTGAACAGTGGTGTCCCCCAGTGATGTAGACGAATTAGGTATGAGAGCCGAGGTTGTTACCTGAAACTGTGGCTTAGGGGGAACCTTTGCTGCCTTTTTTAGCGCGACGTACATGCACTCCTTAGAAACTCGTTGATTGCCGCGGATAGCCACCTCGCCATGCGATGTAGGGAATTTTAGCGCGAGGTGGTATGTGGAGCATACGGCTCTCGCCGGGGTAAGCCAGTCCCGACCCAAAATCATGTTGTATGGGACGGAGAATTAACCACATAGAAATCCACAAAGATGGTTTTTATCGCCGGATAAGTTCCAAGAGATGCGGGAAGATTAATAACTCCTTCAGGCTGGACTTCACCCTGGGTGAAGGTCTGTAGCGGCCCGGGAGCCGGTCGAAGTTGCTCACGAGGAATACCCATTTTTTGAAAACAATCGGTGAATATGACACTGACTGCGGCTCCATTGTCGACGAAGACCCGTTTTATTGTAACATTAGCTACAGCCATGTCAATAAAGATGGCGTCGGTATGCGGGGTGAGCTCAGGAACAGGATCCTTGTCAGTAAAACTGACAGTTTCAGATTGGTGGAGGCGTTTGTGACGCGGCTCCTCAGGAGGAGGCCGGCGTGCTTCCGCCTTCAAGGTACTCCGGGAAACCCCGATAGGGATGGCTCCGTAAATCACGTTTATGACATGAGTAGGCGGATTATCTCCGGGACCTCCCTGAGGAGGTGGTGGCGGCAAAAAGTGAGGTTGTTGACGATTTCCTTGGTCCTGCCGCGCATAGTTGTTGTGCCCAGGCCTATTATTCTGCCATTGCAGCCTGTTTTGACGTGAGCCACGGTCATTATAGCCTCCGCGGTTTTGATATGAACTTCCATTCTGGCCTGACCTAGACCTATCGTCGGTCCGAGCAACATACTGCCATAGGAAACCTTTCATTAGACAATCTTCGATTTCTTTGCCAAGCTCCCTACAGTCCTCTGTTTCATGTCCGTGATCATGGTGGTACGCGCACCATTTCTCGTGGTTGCGCTTTTCTGCCGGAGCAGTCATCCGCGGACACGGTCGCAAATTATTCTTGTGAACAGAAAGAATTTCGGCTCGTGATTTTGTAAGCGGAGTGAGTTGTGGGATGTCTCCGCGAGATTCTGGGCGTCCTAGGTTTAGACGAGAGAAGGCACTAGGTCGAGTACTAGTTCCGGCTTATGCTCTATCGGACTGCCGTTTGCTAGCATGCTTCTCACGCTTACGGCGAGTCTGCTCCTCAGCTTTAGCATATCTGCACACAATGTTAAACAAAGCCCGGGTTGTGACTGGAGGGTTCCGGACTAGCTCGGTGTAGAGCGGTCCGGGACGAAGGCCATTCATGAAAGCATTGATGATAACATCATCCGACCGGCTCCCCACTTTAAGACTCTCCGCTGTAAAGCGATCAAGAAATTGGGTAACGGTTTCTCCATCCCGCTGTTCCATATTCATGAGATCGGCCAAGGTGGCCATGGGCTTTGCCCGCGTATGAAAACGCGCCCAAAACTGTTCGCCAGATCGCGAAAAGAAGTAACACTACCACGTGGTAGAGAATCGAACCAAAGTCTAGCCTCGTCCTGGAGATACTCAGGAAACACCTTGCACAGGTGGTGAGGAGTGCAGTTGCGGTTAAACATAGCGTACTTAAAGGCATTCAGGAAATTACTTGGATCCCCAGTGCCGTTGTATACGGCCACTGGGGGGAGTTTGAAACCATCAGGGAGCGGGACCGCAAGAATCTCGTCCGAGAATGGGGTGATGATCTCCCCGTCGACATCAAGACCCAAAACCTTGTCGAGCTCCGCGGCAAATTGGGCTTGTTCTTGTTCCATGGGATCCAGCATACGGGATTGGTCAAGGCGAGGACGCTTCGGGATGTCAGCAGGTCGTCGGCGATGTGCGCCTTCATGGACGTCTCAGGGCCTCGACCCATTAGAGCTGCGGTTATCCACCGGAGAAACTGTCCTCCGTCGCCGACGCTCAAGTCTCGCTCGATGAGGGGGATCCTCATCCAAGTCACGTGATAAGTCACGGGGTGGACTTCTTACATGTTCAGCGCCATTGTTGGCACGCTCACCGAAGTGAGCGCGCCGGTTGTTCCATTCTTAGAACAAAGCGGCGTGTTCCCGAAGAAAGGCCTGCTGCACCTACGACAGCTCGGGAGCTGGCAGGGGATCAATTTGCGCCGAATCATCAGCAGGGGGATGATTTGGCATGTTAGCATGCTCCGCGGGCGGATCTTGGTTCTGTCGACGGGGGGGCAGAACCTGGTCCATAGGAGGATCACGACGGGACCGAGTTGGATGAGCGGACCTACGAGTATTCACCATAGCGATTGCGATGAAAAACTAGGGTTTTCTTGCCAAACGTTCCCACAAACGGCGCCAATTGATAAAGCGTAATCCGGTTATCAAATAAACTCCGAACGTAAAACCCCTTGGCAACGTAAATCAATGCAAGAAACTTAAAGAACACAGGATGTACGTGGTTCGATCCGGAGATCTACGTCCACGGGCTGAAAATATCACCTGGCGAGGTGTTTCTTCACTATTCTTTTTGAACTTACACGTTATAGTTTCAGAGTACAAAATGCGAACCCTAATTCCGAGTACAATTATCCTATTTATACTACTCAACTTAAACCCTAACTAACTCCCTACAGTTGCGCCTATCATCTCTGCATGGAAGTTGGAAGAAGATCGTGGGGATCTTTCTTTCCAAATATGCCGCGATTGGGCTGCTCCAGGGCCAGTTGTTGGGCTTACTTTCCTGGGCCCAGCTACTCCGGGTCGGGTTGATTTGGCCCGGAGTGTCAGCCCGACCCGAAGTTCCTGGGCCATACCTATCATATATATTGTGGACACTATAGCCCGTTACTTGAAAGTGAGGGGGAGTGAAATTATGATTACAAATATGACAATATTTATTGTCCAAAATCTCATACACTAGAGTTCCATAAGTATGAGGTGCCTATAACCAATCAAAAAGGGGAGTAATACTAATGTGTCCAAGGGGGAGTGTTATGAGTCACACGGGTGACCCATGTATTTTGTGGACACTATAACCTATCGCTTATCTTGGAAGTGGGATCGAAGCACGACAATGCCAGAAGCACGACAATGCTAGAAGCACGACAGTGCGGAAGCACGTTCACTGCAAGCACAACAGTGCGGAAGCACGTCACTGCAAGCACGACATTGCAAGCACGACAGTGCAGAACCACGTCACTGCAAGCACGACACTACAAGCACGGAAGCACGTCACTGCAAGCACGACGATGTTTTTGTAAATTTTTCTATAAATAGGGCTCATATGTTGAATGAAAGATTGATGATTTCCTCTGAAATCTCTACTTTCCCTTATGTTCTTATTCTATTACGAATATTTTATAACAGAATCAACTAATTATGTGATGGTTATAAGGGATTAGATTTTCTCCCTCCGTCTCCTTTTAATTGATCTTTTTGAAAAAAGTTGGAAGAATTAAGAATTCATTTTTTTTTTTTCCAAATATATCCATGTAATCTCTTTTCTCTTTTTCTATCTCAAATTTAGGTTGAAAAGTAAGAGATGTTTTAGAACTGACAGAGGGGCAAAAATTGAGAGAAATGGTGAAAAATAACTAAAAGATCAATTAATTCAAAAAAATCATTAAGGAGCTAAAAGATCAATTAAAAAGAAACAGAGAGAGTAAGTTAATTTCGAAAAGAAAAAGAAAACACATAATGTAGAAAGATACAAACTTTTATTGAGATTGTTTTAATCTGGTAAATATTTAAAAGTACTATTTTCATATCCAAAAGCAAGATACTATTTTATTTGAACTAATTTTGATTTGCCCCCCCCCCCCCCCTCCCCCCCACACACACATATATATACTAGCAATGAGCACGTGCATTGTTATTGTCTATCATTATAATTATTCTAATAACATAATTACACTCTCAACATCTCACTATTTTTCTCTTTCTCTTTTAGTCCCTTATAGAGTGATATGTTTTAAAGTTGTTTGTTGTAATAAATCGTATTTTGTACTGACAATTTTAGTATTAAATTGTAGATTTTCATGTAATTTAAAAATAATAAATTCTAAAGAAATTAATATAATTAAGCAAGACTTTCACAATTTTGTGTTATGCTAGACATAAGCAAAAACAAACTAAAATAAATATAATTTTAAAACTTAAAAGTCATGATAGAAGGGTGCAAAAGAAAAACTAAATTAAATTAATAAACTCATAAGTGAGGATAGAAAGGTAAAGAAAATATTGGGCTTTGTTGGAGAACTTCATTATCACTTTGTTTTTATTTTGGTGATGTATTGGGTGATTGTCACTCCATCATCACTTTCATCTGAAACGCAGTTTTCAAATATCTTCCTTTTAATTTGTCGTTTGCCTCTTCCTTGTTCTCTTGTTGTATCTTTTTCCATTGTTGGACTGTCTCTGACTTTTCTTTTTTTATCCTTTTGTTTTTCTGGTTTGTTGTTTGAAATTTTTTACTGTTCTTCATTCATATTGTTTTTGTTCCCCTTCTCTCATTGTTTCTTTTCCCGTTGGTGAAATTGTCATTAGTTTTTTTTCTTCTTTTCGTTTGTTTAACCTGGTTTTTTGTGGTGCTTTGTTGGTTGAAGTTTTTCTCTGTGTTTCAATCTTGTGCTTTGTTCCTCTTCTTTCTTATGTGATATTTCTTCTGCTATCTTTTTCCCACTCTTCTTCTCCACTGTTTTTTTTTTTTTTTTTTTTTTGGTGGTTGCCTGCTCTTGATTGTATATCTTCTTATTATTTTGTTCCATTATTTCTTTTTCCTCGCAATTGCACACAATCTTCCTTATTCTTCCTTCGTTTTCTCATTCAATGGTATGAGGCAACGAATCTCTTCATGTGTTTGTGACGTTAGTCGTTTGTAGTAGTTGGACTTGTCATGTCTTTGAGAATTATTTATAATTTAATTTAATTTTTCAATTTGGGCTATTGGGTTTGTTATTGTGCATTCGAAATTTATAATTTACCTGTAATGTTATTTTCCTTACCACTGCAAATGATGCGATAAATTCTTGGACCAAACATCCTATGTACTTTTTGCCCGACACATAGTGCTCTAGGAATTCCTTGCAAAGATATTTTCTTGCATCTTTATCTTTACCACACATGGCAAAGAACTTTGTGAGCATTGTTTTTGAATAATAATCGCTATCCACTATTTTCTTCAATTTTTTATTATTCCAATAGATAATACAATATTGGTCAGGTAGATGGAGGTGCAATATTACAACTGCTGGGTATATTTTGTTTAAATTAACTTAAAAAATTCTCCACATTGGTTCTTGAGCAGAAACCCACTGTGCATCTTGAAATTATTTGATTTCGTCAATGGTTGTATTGTCATCATTTTGTGTCACGTTAACTGCCACTTTTTCATGGCCTTTATAGATGTACTAGTACAAATATTTCACAACTTTTACTCCATAACATATTTCAACATTGATATGGCTATTATCTAGACAATAAAGATGGATGGTAAGGAACTACCCTCTAGTTATCTAATTGTACATTGCGGAATATAACTTACATTTGGAATAATATAACTTACATTTGGAATAATATAATTACATTTAATTGGACAAATGATTCTTCTATGATACACCAATACCATATGGTTTCAAATGTTAACCTCAAATAACAAGAAATGAAGCATCAAGTACTTACCCGGAAGATTATTATTGTCGGATCTTTTTTTATCCCGTCTCATACTTTTATTTTGAGAAACTTTATTTTTATATAATTTCTTCTGCTTAGTACTTAAGTTTTCATATTTCTTTTTTTGGGGCATCAAGCTTGTTTCGTCGTTTTAATTCCTCATTTGTGAAAGTTCAATTATATAATAATTGTAGTATCTAAATTTGCATTATAAAATTTGCTTAAAATTAAGATTACTTGAAGTCTGTTTCAAAATTGTTGATTGATAAACCATCTAGAATAATAGAACATATCTAATAAGTAAAAAAAATTGTAAAACATATACATAGGAGGATATGATGAAGTATACATGTTATAGTCAAATAATGTTATATATACTTCACAGAGAGAGACCAGAAAACAAACAGAAACTATTAAAAGATTTGTGCTTTTATATATAAAAAAGGTCAAATGTGATAAAATCATGTAAAATATGGTAGCAAGCGGGTTTTGACCAATAACTCGAATTGGGTCTAATGGTACCAAAAACAAAAAAAAAGCTAGCAATCGGAATGTGACTAATGACCCGATTTGGATTAATGGTACTAAAGCACCATTTAGAGACCATAAACACATTAAAATATGAGCACGCCTACCTCTTATCTTTTGGACCACCCTAATTGAGATATTGTGGAGACTATACCAGTCATACCATAAGAACTAATGATCAAATAAATTATTAATTGTTCGCAAAATTGACTTTGGATGTTCTTTCTTTTATGACAATATTAACTTTGAATACAATCAATTGAAGGGAGACGACAACTTTTGTGACAAAGAATGTACAGTCTTACTTCTCATTTAATGGCATATGCATAAAAGAGTCCTCGACTATTTAAACAGTTTAGCAAAGTTACTTGCTCTACATGAATCACCTGCCATATTTTACTACTACACTGATTTCTAAGCTTATGAATACTCAACATTTTCACATCCGATGGATGGATTTGAGATTATAACATGAAGAACCCAACAATATCCTCTTCCTAGCCTTTTATACTACTCTGATACAGGAAATAATAGGCGTAAAAGTACTTCTCACTATGATAATGATTTTTAACCAAGCTCCCAAAAGACTACTCTTAGTCATTGTCTTGGTAAGCATAAAGCTTTAAAAAAAGAAACTTGATCTCTTGAATGAAATTCAGTTCATAAAGAATGAAATGCATTCAATCCAATAAGCTTAATAGGAGGGTTCGGGCTAGTCCTTAATGATTTGGATCTGATGAGTTGGTCCGATAACGATCCAACCCACAAAATTTGCCACGCCAGGCCTGCGCCGATTATATAGAACATAAGATCAAAACCGACCAAATGACAGTGGATATCATGCTACTAAGAACTAAGAGATGTAAAGTATCAACAGATTAAATTATAATAAAATCCAGAAACAAATTGAGGTACAAAAACATTCCTCCTGAAATTGCTTTTATATCATTAACAAAAGTCATCTCACAATACTGTGGGAGTACAATAACCACAACATGAGAATAAATTTTAGAAATAAAATTAGGGAAAGATTCAAATCTCATACCTTGAGAGTTTCGTGAAAGTCTTAGAATCTCGAATCACACTGTGAAAGTCTCAGAATCTTGAATTTCTAGAATCCCTTTAATATACCTTTGTTAGCAAAGGTAGTCGTTACTAATTATAGTTAGAAGGCATGATCATTTCCTGACAACAATAGAGTAGGAAATTAGGGATTAAATATGGTTAGAAACTAAGAATTAAAAAGATTTAATAGTTTAGATATATTGGATCTATGTTAGATATGTAGGGGGGAAAATTCATTTTTAGTCCTGTATATTAGGCCTTGTCTAGTAAAAATCCTATATGTTAGAAAATTTCAATTTTAGTCCTGTATGTTTCAAAAGTTGTCCAATTTAAGGACACTGACCATCAGAAATAACCAATTTGGCCACAATTAATCATGTGCGACGCATGTGACTAATGAATTTGAGAAAGATCAAGAAAGAAAGAAAAATAAAACAAAATGCACCTCATACGAAAATTAGGGTTTACCTTTTTCTTTTCTTTTTTGGGCGAGCTGCTAAAGTAATTTAATGATTTGATATGTTATCTGGACAAATACTTATCACATAAGCATTAGCACTCAAAAGCCCTAAATTTATTAGTCTAATTCCGGCTAAATGGGTTGTTGGTGATGGTCAGTGTCCTTAAATTGGACAACTTTTGGAACATACAGGACTTTTATTGAAATTTTCTAACATACAGGACTTTTACTAGACAAGGCCTAATATACTGGACTAAAAATGAAATTTTCCCGATATGTAGGTATATTTGCAAATAGATGTCTATAGATGTATTACTTTCATCTATGTGATGTAATAATTTTAACAATTCAAATAAATGTTGGTATATTTGTAAATAGATGTCTAGAGATATATTACTTTTATCTACGTGTTTTAATAATTTCAATAATTTAAAATTTAATGAAACTACATCATGTAACTAAAAGAGATATGAGATATACGTAGACAAGAAATAGGATTCATATATGAGGAAGGAAACATAAATCATATTTACCAGGGATGTTAGTAAATAATCAAAACCTAGAATAAACAAATCAAGGGTTGATACGTGATCTACAGTTGTTTGGAAAGACATTATGAACGTGAAATATAATTAATAAACAATAAATAGGATCATCCTGCATAATAATAATAATAACAATAATAACAATTCTTTTAAATTTACTTAATTACCCTTGAAAGTAATTAAAAAAGCAAAACAAAACAAAAGTAAAATTAAACTAAACCTAAAAACAAGAAATAAAAAAAGGAAAGGGAAATTAACCAAAACACTTCCCTCCTCCTCTTGAATTAAGTCCGCCTCCGTTTATGCTTCTCGCTCAATTAATTTATTTCTTCAATTCCTTTCTTGGTTTTTGTTTTGTTTTTCTCCACTGACTTGCTTCTTGAATTAATTTCGTTCGTCTATATTGTGTTTAGAAGAAGAAACATAACACACATATTGTTGTGAACTAATAATTAAATAGATATATTAGTTATGATATATTGGATCTAATACATGTTAATAATTTGAACACCTTAAAATTTAATGTTTGTAAAATTATTTATATACCCTTAAAATTTAATATTTTGCAAGGATAGTATAGGCGTCACAAGAAAAGACGAAAAAAAATAAGACGAAATAATTCATACTTTTATATTAGTAATATATATATTTCAGATGAATATATATTTATGTGAATTAATATGTATAAACTTTATGATAAAAGTTACTCCCTCCGTTCTGGCTTAACTTTTCTTCTTTGACCGGGCACGGAGGTTAAAAAAAAATAGATTTTGATCTTTGAATGGAGATTTTAAGGGTGAAAATTGTGAGAGAAGTTTGTAATTTATGGGCTGGAAAGTTAAAATTGGAAAAAATAAAAAAGGAAAGTAGGAAAGTTAGAGCGGGAAGGTAGTACTAATTATTTTATATCTTATCTTAATTTTTACCTCGAAGAATGTATAACTAACGGATGATTATAAATCGTTCGCAAATTTTAATTTAATTCAGGCTAATTATCATTAAACCTTACAGTTATCTCTTTGTTTCGCTCATAATCTCCTATTTCACTATGAATTACTTGTAAACTAGGGAGTGTGGATAACTACCTACTTAAATTCCATGGAATTATCCTCCTTTAATATTAAAGAAGGAGCTTTCCGATTTTTACGCTAAATACGTGTCTTCTCCACAGTGATTATCTTAAAAAGACATATGTCGGCTTTTACAAATTTCGTCAAACTTTTTCTTTTTCTTCTTCTCTCAAATTCCAAAAGAAACACCTACCCTTCATAAATTTTGGGACAACCACGTTCGTTTCACCACGACTCTATCTAAAACACTAAGGGGGTTGTTTACTATGGGGATATGGGATATCCTATGAGGGCCATCCAAGAGATAGCAATTGGGGATAAGCCCAGTATCACTCCACATACTAGGAAGTATAACCCCAACATGATACATTTTAGACTAACGAATCTGCTGTTTACTTGTCCTGATTTCTTCAAATTTGTGTCAACCCCTTATGGGCCCACGCTGACTCCTCTACAATTACACCCTTCACTTTGCCTATAAAATTAAAAAACCTCCATCTAAGAACAATTTTTGCAAGTTGTTTGAAACTCTGCAAATTTCTCATGATTGGTATAGTATGGAAAATACACAACGAAATTTCAAAACTTATTGAACCTACGCTAATTTATTTTTTAAATTACAAAAATCCCCAACAAATTCCATCATTGTATTTTATACTCCATCTGTTTCAAAATAAGTGTCTTTTTAACAAAAAAACTATAATTCTTTGAATTTTACCCTAAACAACCTACTTAATTTTATTCCTTATTCTATAAAATTGGTCAAATTTAATTGATTTTGTATGTATATATTTGCCAGTTTTATGAATCCTTAATTTTTACATAAAACGTTAAAACGACATTTATTTCTCAAACAAAGGATGCACATATACACACAGTAATACTTAAATTCCGAAAAACATGTAGCATTGATTTGAACTATGGTAGATTTGAAGGCTACACAATTTAACTTCTTAACAGTAAGACCAATTTTTTAATTTATATGAACATTATTCGTAAATAAGTATGTCGAGGAGGATAAATTTGTCATAAGTGAAATTTTTTGGGGGGCAGTCCTGTAGTTCTCTTTTATCTCCAACTGGGGATATAAGTATCACACCCCATGACAAGGGATTAGTATCCCATCTACAGTAGGTTTATTTGAATTTAGAACCAGGCCCCTTGATTAATTGTGTCAGATAAACTTCTAAAGTAAAATCCTGATTGTGTTAGTTAACTTTATCATATCCAACCTAAGCTAAGCTAGTAAACACCCCCTCATGGTGTTGATACCAGTTGTCCTTGCGTGATTTGGCAATGAACATCAATTTTAATATAAAATATAAATTTGCAGGGCTGGATTTAAAGACTGTTTAGGCTAGAGTTAGCTGACTATTATTGTGTTTTCTTTATTTATTATCCATATTTGTGGCCATGCTCATTCTTGATAGCGTTAAACTCTGTTAGTGGGATCTTATATGAGTGTGAGAAGAGAGAATGTGATGGTAGTAGGATACTCCTTCAAAGTGAGAAAAGAGAATGTGATGGTAGAGTTAAACTCTGTTAGTGGGAAGTTCTTGATGCTTTATCTGCTCATCACTTATTTAGTTAATCAAGAGGGTTGTGAATGGTTCGGAAAGTTGAGCTTTTGTACTTAATTACAACATATTTTACTACAAGGAAATTCAGACACACATAGAGGATTCTAGCAAAAATAGGTCTGATTCTGATGGTGAGGCATTCGTTTGGGTTCTCACAATTCTTACGTTGCTTTGCCTACAAACAGACTACAACTAATGATGAACTTGTGCTTTGGACTCAGCCAACTATGCGAAGGTTAACATTTTTATTCTACCAATAATAGTATGAACTTGGATGACCTGTAATTTTCTTCTATATGGTCGTATGTTTACTTTGCTTTGTAATGGCTCCTCTGTTTAATTTTATCCGTGAATCTGATTTGAAAATAATTATTTTCTCCACACGATGTATATTCTGGGAAAAGAGAGAAGGTCACGGAGGCCAGATTTGGTTCTTTCATTTTGACAGCAACATCGATATATTGAGCAGGGGAAGAGAGAGAATTCAATGACAGCAACACGGTAAGCAACGTATGATGAGCAGCTACTGTAATTCATGAGAGAGAAAAGCCCTACCAAAAGATTGGGCCGATGTGATACTGCTTATGAAAATGGCACAAATTTTATTTTACAGAAAATATCATCTTATTCAATCAACCAAGTAATGTGAATCATGTAGAAGTCGGAAAAAAGAGGACGCAAAGAAGGAAACAAAGAATCACTTTGGAAGAAGATAATACTGATGAGGAAGAAGAAGGAGATACAAATGAGGTTGTCGACGCCCTTACTGGAAATGAGATGATGGACGCCAAAATAAGGAATTCGTTGCTCAGTTTTGTCGACAAATGGTTGGCTTTAATGCTTTTATGTATGTGTTAATATGTGTGTTTTGTTATGTTTCATATGTTTTTGCAATTTCATTAAGTGCTTCATATTTAACAAGATGTTTACTAATTACTATATCTCCACTTTTGGCTTTATATTAATAGGTATAGATATTATACAGGTTGTTTTCAAAATAATTATACTCTAAGAATGAACATGGCTTAATGGTTCAAAAATACACACATGTGATGGAGTAATAAATAGATGCATCGATTTTCAATGTTGTATATATAGAGGTTTTCTAAAAAAACATTTTTTTATTTTGTTATTCTTTTCGTATTTTGAAGCTTGAACGTGTATATTTTATACCGCAAATTTTTACCTTTTATTGTTACAATTTTTACATTTGACCCTTACTCATTATTATTAATGACACATTTCGTTTTTGGTTATCATGATAATTTATTTTAATAATTTATTACTTATTCAATATAGTAATTTTCTAACCCTTGCATCGTACGGGTGGACAGCTAATTTTATTAAAAACCTACGTAACCGATCCATTACTAACTTGCAAATAAAAAATGCAGGGATTTAAATCTGACATATCCTAGGGCCTAAATATTAAGCAGATGATATATTTCATAGGAACAAAATAACATGAATTAAACAATAGGCGATTCAAACATTCAGTTTGTCCTACAAAATGATCGAGATCATAGGCCAATGGTGCCACGATCAGAAATTGAACCTCATGTATATAGATTCCAGGGATGTGAATAGGTCCGGTAGGGGTATGGATCTGTTTCCTCAATACCTTACCTAATTTGATTTAAGTAGGGTTCAGGTAATACTTGTCGAGTAATCGGGTCACCAGCGAGTAATCTGATAACCTGATTAATATATAAAATAAATAAATAAATAATATATAATAGATGAATATATCATATATAATGTGATATAATAAATCATATACGATATTTATATCATATATAATATGATACAATGAATAATATACAATATATAGTATGTAAATGCTATATTATATGTTAAATAATGTTATTGTAAATATAAAATAATAGATTTATTGCTAATTATAATATCTTGGTATAATCAGGTAGGATAAACAGATAGTATCCTATATCCGTACCCTACATTACTCGATCATTAAAATATTGGCCCTATCATTAGTTTACCTATCGGGTAGACCTATACGCAAAAAATTACATCCCTAATAGTCTCCACTTCAACTTATGCTGTTGATTCTTAAATTGAACCAAACTACACATTAAGACATATATAGCGTGTAAAAAGATCTCACATTTAATAAAAAATAATTAGTTAATACATTGGTGTAGAATTTGAGAATCGAATTCGAAATAATATATATATATATATATATTCATAAAGAGTGTCGAATATTCATCTTCAAATAAAAAAAATGAAGTATTTTAAAAAACAGTGACTCTTCCCCTTACTTGGAATCAATAAACGGCTAGCCAAGTTCAGAATATACTACATAAAATCGATTTAATTTGACAAATATAAGTTGAGTTATAATATATATTAAAGGAAAAAAAAAGAAGAGAAAAATAAATCACTAAAAGCTTGAAACCAAAAAAGTGATTTTATCTCGGAAGAGTAATTTCAATATGTAAAATGCATGATTACTCGATGATGTTCAATAGATTCGCTGGAGAAGGCGATAACATCTATACAATCAAATGAAGGAAATAACTCAAATGATGAAGATAAGAAAATGTGCTCAATTCATGAATAATACGTTAATAAAATTTTCTACTATAAATATGTGAAGAAGAATGATAAGCAGGTATAATCTTATTCAAGTGATAAAAATGTCAAATCCATGAATAATAAGATATGGACATTGTTTCTGAATGTGTATAAAAATGTTGAGAGTAGATGATGTGAACATTTTGATAATTAGCGTACTTAAGGAATGTATCGTAAATTATGGCTATAAATGATAATTATTTGTAGTTGAAACAATGTTGAATTGTAATAATTGATATGTGTATAGTTTGATAAAATTGATTTTCCGTGGATTGGTTTTTAGCTCAATTTTTCAGGAGAGATAGTTATGGTTTGATAGATTGATATTTCTGATGATATATCTATTTATACATCGACCCAATTTTTCTGAAGATTGTTATAGTTTGATAGATTGAATTTTTTGGATTCGATGATATATCTAGCTTATATGTATCCGATGATTTATTTGCCCTTTTAGGAAGATAATAAATTTAGACAAATAAGTTCGACTTTTTCGAAAAAATGGTTATACGCTAAAAAGATATTACAACTGAAATATGTCTCTTTTTTCTGAAGATGGTTATATTCTAACTATTTGAATAGATATTTTTTTAATTTAAATGTTTAAAATGTATCAATTTATAGTAATTTTTTTTATGGGAAAATGAACACTTACTATAAGTAGTGTACTTATGTTATACTTCATCCGTTCCATATTAATTGACGTTTTAGGAAAAAAAAGAAAAATTAAGGATGAAATATTTCGACAGACATACCCTTGCCAAAAGATTTGACCAAATCAAAATATTTCTGATAGATTGAAAGATAGAGATATTTTAGGATTGAATCCAAAGAAAAAATTGGTAGGATTGATAAAAAATATGTAAAACATCAATTAATTGAAACGTCATAAAACGTAAATTAATATGGAATGGATGGAGTATATACTAGTATTGCACATGTTTTGCACGGTTTGTAATACTTTTTCTTCTAATTTAATATTAAATTATTGCTATTTGTAGTAATGTAGTTGTATATTCTTTTATGTTCGAAATATCAATGTTACATGTTCATTATAATTCTTGTTAATTCAATCCCATATGCTTAATTAACTTAATAACATTTAAATTAGTAATTGCAATCATGCATATTTGGTTCCCTAAGACAAATGTGGTAAATTGTGTTATTCTGCTTTGGTGCTTTAGTATGAAGAATACTTAATTTAAATTTTTTTGTTACTGAGTTCTATTATTATATCATGCTTATTGTGTTATACTGCTCCGTACTTGGATGTAAATCGTGTCGTGTCCAAAATTATCACCTATAACTAAGAAGTTAGTAATATGATGGAATTAAGTAATAGTATAAGAAATTTTAAAATAATAAAAAAAATTGTATACAATATAGTATTTGCTAACAAAATTATTAAATAGCGAAAAATTAAATAAATCATGCAACATATTTAGGCGAGAAAATGTAAATTATAAGTAAAATATATTTTCAGCAACAAATTATTATCGTTTAACATCAATGAATATATTACTACCTTAGTTTTTTTTAGATGTTCTTTTAAGTTTTGATAAGAAAATTAAGATGCATGAAAAATGGACAAATAATTCCCCAATTAAATTATATAAATATGATAAGTTAGATGATTAGAATTTTTTTAGGAATAATTATAGGGATACTGTTGAAAAAAATGTAAAAAAAAATTTAAAAAACAATTATTTATAATCAAAATACAAAAATTAAAAATATATTTAAAAAAAACGAAGGTAATATTCGATAAATAATCGATATAGTCACCACCGAGCAAAGGAGAATCATAAATTAGCGGATAATATCAATATGATAAAGTTGGATTATTTACAATATATGCATAAGCAACATAAGCAACAGCAAATATATTTTGTAAGTATCAAATTCAAAGGTCAATTTCGGTACCACGGTGCTACCAATATTACTATCATGTTCAGTCATTAGGTATTAAAATTATGTCTATACTTTGATATACCAATTTTTTTGTGGTATATCAAAATTCTAACTATATATTAAAATGCTAGTATTTCACCCGTACGTTGCACGATTTGTAATATTTGTGATAATATAACTATAAATTTGTTACTGTTGATATAATCATAGCATGTATGGGTAAGACAATGTTAAATAAATTTAGGCAATATACATCTTAAAGTCCTTAAAGTATTGATGTTTGTTTTAAATAGTCCTTAAAGTATCATTTTGTTTTAATTGGTCCTTAAAGTTCTAATTTTTTTATTCAATTAGTCCCCTGAAGTATTTTTTATTTTAATTAGTCCCTTATGTTTTGGAATTATTTCAATTGGTCCTTAAACTATTACAAAAATCTATTTAAGGCCCCTAGAAGAAAAAAATACATAAAATATGTGAAATTACCGATTTAATTCAAAATGATATTGCAACATATCTTTTATTAAATAAATATTTTGTAATTTATCATTATGATGCTTTCCCCCTGAAACGAAGGTGATTTATACAAACATATCGATTTGAATAAAACTCCGAGATTATATTTTTTCAAGAATTTCATCCAAACTTTGAGAAAATACTATGTGCTACTTTATTTTAGTTAGAAACGTGCTAATTTGATCTAGATATTTTGAACTCTAACTATCTTGAATTTAAAGTAAAATTGAACATTATCAACGAAATAACTTTAATTTTTTTAAATATTGTAAAGACCTTCAAACATAAAAATTCAAAGTCATTTCGTTAATAATGTTTAGTTTTACATTAAATTCAAGATAGATAGAGTTCAAAATATCTCAACTAAATTATCACTAAAATTAAAGTACCACAAAGTATTTCTCAAAGTTTGGATAAAATTATTGAGAAATTATAATCTCGAACTTTTGTTCAAATCCTATTATAGTATAATTCACCTCGTTTAATGGTAAAAGTATCATAATAAAAATACACAATATTTATTTAATAAAAGATATGTTATAATATTATTTTGAATTAAATCGGCGATTTCACATATTTTATGTATCTTTTTTTTTCTTTTAGGGGGCCTTAAGCTAGAATTTCGTAATAGTTTAAGGATCAATTGAAATAATTGTAAAACATAAGGGACCAATTGAAACAAAAAATACTTCAGGGACTAATTGATTTAAAAATTTATAACTTCAAGGACCAATTAAAACAAAATGATACTTTAAGGACCATTTAAAACAAACATTAATACTTTAAGGACCTTAAGATGTATAATGCCATAAATTTAATAGTTATTGTTATTCGATCGCATACATTAAAATAAAAATATTAGCATTTCGTGTTATCATTTCATGATTTCGGTGTTATCTATCATAATGTAGTATAAATATGAATATAAAAGTCATTTTAGCTTAATTTAAAAGTTATGTTATTAGGTTGTGTTATTGAATCGTGCTGTCGTGTTTTATTAGTGATTATCACTTTACCTGATAAATTAATAATCTTATAAAATATATAATTTTTAATATGGAAAAAAAAATCAAACAGCCATCTTTTCAGTGAAGAAGTTAATAATCTTGTTAAAAAAGAGTACCCTAAAAAAATCTTGTTAAAAAAGTGATAAGAAATTCTAAATAAAATGCATAAACGTATCCAATATTTTTTTTTTTTAATATTAAAAACATAAATAGCAACATTTTCTTACACTACAAATAATATATATTTCACTTTCAAAAAGAATAATGTGACGCATACTATATATTTATATTTAAAAGTATGTAGCTAGCAAATTGATTTTTTCGTTAACGAAACAATCAACATTTATACAGTTGAAACAAACAAAACAATTACAATATAATTAATATTCGACCCGAAAGGCATTATGTCTTTTAAATTTAAATCATATTACTCATAGTATTTCGATTGAGACACTTATTTAATACCAATGAAATACTTAAATACATCGTTGTTAACAATTTTTTCATCTAAAAATTCAGTCGCGGTCGCTTCTTCCCTCATCTTCCCCTATGAGCGAATAGGAGAAGGTTTCATCTTTAATTTTATTTTTTTTTCCTCTTTTCAATCCCTAAAATAATAAAAGATCCACCATGTCTCTTCGCTAGGATTTTAGCGTGATTAATTCGGTATACATTTCGGAAATGCCAAAAATTAATTTACTGATTATTTTGGTATATACCGTATTATAGTACTTACCGATTATTTCGGTATAATCGAAGTATCGTATTGATTTAATTCGGTAGTTCTGTATATATCGAAATATCAAAAATTTAATATTTCTATACTGATACTTTTCGGGAGGTCGGTATACCGAAAATTTTAATACATTTTATATTTTTCAGTATAGTAGATACAGTAGTATATCGAAATCGCGATATTTGGCGCCACCCCTACGTACTTCAATACCTAGCACTTTTACTATCGCAATTCACCAAGGCTTGTATTTGAAAAACTATGAAAAAATTTAAGGTAACATGAAATGAAAAGGTAAACTAAATAATATTTTTTTGAATAATCTCAAATTTCTAATATCAAAATGTTAGACTAACTAAGCCAATTTACTTGAAATTTTAAATTTTGTTTGTGAGTATACAATATGTTCAAATATTTTTAACAAAAAAAGGAGAAAATAGAAATCCCCTTTGTTCATGCGAGATGACCATTCAACTTAGTGTTTTTACGTGGAATAGGATTTCTGAGCGAACCAATCCTATCTCGATTCAAGATTTAGTTAGTCTGATTAGTTCAACCGGTGGATCAATCAAATGATAATGAATTAATTTTTAAAATATATAATCTCATATTTTCGCAAAACATAACATATACTGGATTTTGATCGGTTAACTCGAAAAATAGATTAACTATTGATTCAGGTCTTCTAATGATTTTAGACTTATGAACCCTCCCACTGATAGTTTCAAATCTTTTAGGTTTTAGATTGATATAAATTTTCATTTAGGACCTAAATTGAAAGTTGAAATATCATTGAGGTCCTTAACCGATAAAATCCCTAACATTTTATATTGAAAATTAGATAAAATTTTAATGAACAAAAAATATATAATTATAATAAATAAAAATATAAGACTAATAAAATAGTTATCACTGTATAATTATTTTTTTCAAAATTAAAAATTGAAGTATTTAAAGTAGAAAACGGTTTTCCGGGATTTTATCAGATTTTAGCAATTTTAAGCGATTTAGGGGGTGTTTGCGATTGCTTTTGCTTTTGAAAAAGTGATTAAAATTAGAGATTCTATAAAAATCAATTCTGTAAAAAGTAGGTAGTGTTTGCAAAAAAAGTGATTTTCAATAAAAGTAGAAGTTGGAGTGTTTGCTATAAAATCACTTATGTCTTTTAAAAAATATCTTATTATTTACAGAAATGCCACTGAGTGGAGAAAAGCATTAAATTTCTGTTTTTAGTTTTTATATTGGAAGCACTTCTTTTAAAGCAGAAGTTGGCTTTGCAAACACTACAAAATAGCTTTTCTCAAGTTATAAGCTGAAAATCACTTGAAAAAAGCAAATGCAAACACCCCCTTAATATCATTTCTAATTTTGTATCATGAACCGCCCAATCCAATACAGTTCGACAAATATTAATTCAACCTATCTACGTCAACTCTAGAAGAATTTTCATTTAGAATGGCATTATTGTAATTTTCTCAAATTGTCTTGCTTTTATATGTATAGATATAGATTAACATCCACAAAAAATAAACTTAATAAAATTATCAATTAATTTTCAACTTTCAAATAAAGATAATTATTTAACTTAAGAAACTATATAAGTATATCAATGTCTTTAATAAAATCTAATAAATTGTAATTCATATACGTCTTTTAACTTCAAAATCTCTTTCCAAACATGATAAATATGGTAAATAATGAGTAACTTGTTAAAATTTTATATACTCATAAATAAAAGAAAATTTATTAGTGAAATAAATACAAAAAATAAATAACAAAACTCAAAAAGTACAAAAAAGAAAAATGAAAATAACTGATTTTGCCGAGTTTCCCAGTTCACTGATTTTCTCCAGTTCAATCCGATTTTTACTGGTTGAACCATAAAAACGGTTCTATAAGGTGTTTCGAACCAGTCCACACATCGATTTTCGATTCAACAAGTTGATCGGCCGGTTCGATCCAGTTTTGACAACATTTGTCAATAGTATGAGATTAGTTAATTTTGTTTAATTAATATGTTCAAACAAAAGTGAATCTATTTTATAAAGAATTCAAAAATTGCATGTATAATAGAAATCTGGAAATAAATTATTTTGATTAAAAAATTCCATGTATAATAGAAGTCTCAAAATAAATTATATTGATTAAAAAACTCCATGTATAATGGAAGTCTCGAAATAAGTTATAATGATTCTTGCACACACTAATTATTTTGTTACAACCATTTTTTTTTTAATTTAATTCATATTTTATTGTACATTTATAGTGCTCAAAAGTAGATAAAATAATATATTTGGTCTACGAAAGAACTTTAAACGAATACATCCACATTACGCGATTGATAAACACTTGCTTATGTGCCATTAATGTAGCACACTTAAAAAAACTATCACATGATTTCTCTCAAAGAAAAACAAAATTTGTCACATAATTAAATGTTTACAAAGATATCTACCATAGATGTGCAACAAATTAATTTTTTTAAATATAAATATTCATCTCTAATTATCATAACTAATAATTAAACAAAATTTTAAAATAATGAACACAATGTGTAGGCAATATCCCACATGATCAATTTATCAGCCACAAAATACCCAATATTTTATAATCCACCATAAGTCCACACAAACTCGTGAAGAAATATGCATATATATTGGAAATGGATTTCGAAAAATTAATTCCATATTAACTTGGGGAATAAAAGGAATTCCAAACTTATTGGCCGGTCAAAATTACCTCCTTAAAAAAATATTAACCCTGTCTCATTTGTAGGGAATATAAAACATAACCATTACGCGTTACCTTTTCTCTAGGGGAAATAAAAAAACTTAGAAAATAAAGAAAGCAACTTTGAAAATGGCATGTAGAAACCAAGTCTCTCACATAATGAAGAAGGTTTCATTTCTCTCTCTTAATATATATTTTAGCAGCTCTCTCTTATGTCATTGATGGTTCTTCCTCCGTCATTGCTCTCTCGTCTTTTTACGATATATCTTCCTCCATTATCGTCTATTATATTTTATTTCTCTTTTACAATAGTTAAAGTATTTACATTTATATATAATTTACATGTATAAGGAATGAGATAATATCAAATCAATGTAAATAATAAATCCCTTAATTATAGCTACCTAATTTAATGAACTGATATCATGGAGATAATTGTGTATCTCTATCCTTGTTTAATACCCTCACGATGGTGCTGCTTCTCATTCTTCCTCGTTCTTTCTATCTTTGCTCGCAGATCGGCAATGTCGCTGCCGGAGAACGCAATATTGACTTAGATCTGGCTCTCATCAATCTAGTACGTCTCCATGCTCTTTTTCGGACACTTCTTGTTAGAATAATGAATTTTTATTAAAAGAATAATTTAGTTTAATTTTAAAAATACCTTTTTAAATTATTAAAGACCTAGTCAGTCCATTAACTGATAGGCCCGTTCTTCCCTTATTCCTTTCCCACTAAGTAACGTTAAAAACCTGTCTCCTCCATTATTAAAGCGTGGGCGAGATAGAGAAGAAATACAGTATTCTTTCTGTATTCTATATTTTTATCAGTATACCAAGCAATAGAGGGAGTCAGTATTCCGGTGCCTTTCCGGTGCAGAAGGGTTCCGAGACAGAGAGTTTCTGGGCTGTTTTATCCTGGGGACGACGGGGCTGAATACTGCTTGCATAATTTGGGCAGAGCCGCGAATCGTCTTAAAGAGAGCGACCTAGTACGCGACTCAACCCAAAAACTATCCGGTAATTTATTGTTGATTCTATTGTGCTCCAACAATTTTAAGACGACCTTTTTCTGCCATGAACACCGAAATTGATTCCGTCACCGTTGACCTCAACAAACCCGTTCGTTTTGAGGGTCTCCATTTCAAAAGATGGAGACAAAAAATGTTATTTTTTCTCACTACCAGAAAAGTCTCATCCGTTCTCACCTCTGAAAAACCCACTTTACCCAATTTACCGGATATACCTTCTGATGAACAAATTATTCTTAATGGGTTGGCGGACGATTTATATGATTACTACTCCTCCAAAGAGTCTGCCAAAGATGTCTGGGATGCACTCCAGAAAAAGAAATATGACACTGAGGAGGCTGGAGCAAAGAAATACGCGGTGAGCCGATATCTCAAGTACCAAATGTCTGATGACATATCCGTGGAGGTACAATCTCATGAACTACAAAAAATTGCATATGAGATTATCTCAGAAGGTATGGCTTTAGATGAACAATTTCAAGTTGCTGTTTTAATTGATAAGTTACCCCCTAGTTGGAAAGGTTTCAAAAATGTTCTCAGGCACAAAACCAAAGAATTCTCACTGGAAAGTCTGATAACCCGCCTTCGTATTGAGGAAGAAGCCCGGAAACAAGATCAGAAGGAAGAAATTCTTGTTGTGTCTAACAACAAAAATATTCAGAAATACTCCACCTCCGCTGTTCTAAAACCAAAACCCAAAAATATGAAGAATCAAAATCAAAATCAAAATCGTCGTAATTTTCAGAACCGGAATGCTCCTCAGTTCCAGAATAGGAATAATCAACGCCCCCCTTCAAGAAATGGACCCCCAGTGAGAAAAGATGTGGTCCATGCGGGAGTCCCAGTGGGAGAATTTAAATGTTGGAATTGTGACAAACCTGACCATATGGCTAGGAATTGTCGAAATGGGACTCAACGTGTGGCACCACGGGCTAATCTTATTGAGGAGCCATTTATTGCTATGATTACTGAAATCCATTTAATTTGAGGATCCGAAGGGTGGTGGGTAGACACGGGTGCTTCTCGTCATGTCTGCTTTGATCGAACTATGGTCAAATCTTATTCTGAAACTGAGGACAAAAATGTACTTTTAGGTGATTCTCACACTACTATTGTTGCCGGAACTGGTGAGGTAGAGTTGAAGTTTACCTCTGGAAAGACCCTGATTCTCAAAGATGTTTTGCATACTCCAGAGATGAGGAAAAATCTTGTTTCGGGCTACCTTCTCAACAAGGCTGGGTTTACTCAGACTATAGGGGTTGATGTTTATACTTTAGCAAAAAAACAATGTTTTTGTTGGTAGGGGTTATGCTACTGATGGGATGTTTAAGTTGAATATTGACGTGAATAAAATTTCTCCTTCTGTTTATATCTGTTCTTTTAATACTTGGTATTCTAGATTATTTCATGTCAATAAACGTATAATTAAAAATATGTGTAATTTAGGCTTAATTCCGAAATTGTCTGTAAATGATTTTGAAAAATGTGAATTTTGCACTCAAGCAAAAATTACTAAAACTCCTCATAAATCAGTAATACAAAAGGAAATTGAGCCACTTGATTTAATTCATTCTGATATATGTGAGTTTGATGGTGTATTGACTAGAAATGAAAAACGATATTTTATTACATTTATTGATGATTGCTCTGATTATACTTATGTTTATCTCATGAAACATAAGAGTGAAGCATTTGATATGTTTAAATTATTTATCACTGAAATTGAAAATCAATGCAATAAGAAAGTGAAAAGACTGCGTAGTGATAGAGGTACTGAGTATGATTCTGATATGTTTATTGAGTTTTTTAAATTACATGGCATTATTCATGAAAAAACAGCACCTTATTCTCCTGAAATGAATGGAAAAGCTGAAAGAAAAAATAGGACTTTGACTGAGTCTGTTGTTGCTATTTTATTAAATTCTGGTGCTGCTTCTTATTGGTGGGGAGAGATTTTATTGACTGCATGTTATGTATTGAACCCGTGTTCCCAAATCAAAAAACAATGTCTCTCCATACGAAATTTTCATAGGCAGAAAGCCAAATTTATCTTATTTTAAAATTTGGGGTTGTTTGGCTTACGTTAGAATTCCTGATCCTAAAAGGAAAAAACTTGCTAGTAGAGCTTATGAATGTGTGTTTATTGGCTATGCTGTGAACAGTAAAGCATATAGATTTTTTGATTTGAATTCTCATACCATTATTGAATCGTATGATGCTGATTTTTATGAAGATAAATTCCCTTTTATATCAAGGAATAGTGGGGGCTCGACTTCTAGTAATAATCCATTAACTAGAATAAGCGAACCTCGTATGGAATTGGAATCTGAACCCAGAAAGAGTAAACGTGCTAGAATTGCTAAAGACTATGGTTCTGATTATTATGTTTTTACTGTTGAACAAGACCCACAAAATATACAAGAAGCCTTGTCCTCTGTAGATGCTGAATTTTGGCAAGAAGCTATAAATGATGAAATAGAATCACTTGCTTTTAATAGGACTTGGGATTTAGTTGATTTACCTCCTGGTTGTAAAACTATAGGATGTAAATGGATATTGAAAAGAAAATTGAAACCTGATGGTACAGTTGATAAATACAAAGCTCGCCTAGTTGCTAAAGGTTTTAAACAAAAAGAGAATATTGATTTCTTTGATACTTTTTCGCCTGTTAGTCGAATTACATCAATTCGTGTTTTATTTGCACTTGCTTCTATTCATGATCTTGTTGTGCATCAAATGGATGTAAAAACTGCTTTTTTAAATGGTGAATTGATTGAAGAAATTTATATGGATCAGCCTGAGGGTTTTGTAATTTCTGAGCAAGCAAATAAAGTGTGTAAATTGAATAGATCTCTTTATGGATTAAAGCAGGCTCCAATGCAGTGGCATGAAAAATTTGATAATCTTGTTATCTCACATGGTTTCAAAGTGAATGAGAGTGATAAGTGCATTTATTATAAATCAGAGAATGAGCTTTGCACTATTATATGTTTGTATGTGGATGATTTGCTTATATTTGGTTCTAATATTCATGTGGTTAACAATGTGAAATCTTTGTTATGTGCAAATTTCGATATGAAAGATCTTGGTGAAGTAAACGTTATTCTTGGAATTAGGATAACTAGGTCTGTAAAAGGAATTTGCTTAGATCAGTCACATTACATTGAGAAAGTTTTGAAAAAGTATAATTATTCTGATTGTAAACCTGCATGCACACCATATGATCCTAGTGTAAAATTGTTTAAAAATACTGGTGATAGTGTAAGACAATCTGAGTATGCGAGTATAATTGGTAGCTTACGCTATGTAACTCATTGCACTAGACCAGATATTGCATATGTTGTGGGATTATTATGTAGATTTACAAGTAGACCGAGTATTGAACATTGGCATGCTATTGAGAGAGTTATGAGATATTTGAAAAGAACTGTAAACTTTGGTTTACATTATGAGAAGTTTCCCGCTGTCCTAGAAGGATATAGCGATGCCGACTGGAATACTCTTTCAGATGACTCAAAGGCAAACAGACTATTTTGGCTCAATCCACGATGGAGTCTGAGATGATAGCACTGGCTACAGCTAGTGAAGAAGCAGGATGGTTAAGAAATCTGCTATGTGATACTCCCTTATGGGAAAGACCGATTCCAACTGTATTGATCCATTGCGATAGTACCGCGGCTATTGCAAAAGTTCAGAACCGTTATTATAACGGCAAAAGACGACAAATACGTCGTAAGCACAGTACTGTTAGAGAATACCTCTCTACAGGAGCTGTTATAGTGGATCATATACGTACTGATGAAAATTTAGCTGATCCTTTGACTAAAGGATTAGCACGAGAGAAAGTTTGTAGAACCTCGAAAGGAATGGGACTTTTGCCCTTAGATTGATTGATGAGTTACATACAATGGTAACCCAACCTATAGACTAGAGATCCCAAGAAATAGGTTCAATGGGTAATAACAAGTTGTAAGTAATATGTGTGAATCATGCTAATTTTATAATTTTGGAATCCTTTCGAGTATTATTGTGTTGAAGCATGATATCCTGAAGCTATATAATTAAGGTTGAGTTTATATTTTTTAACTCTTAATAGGTTCTATATATCCAGTTGGATTGGGGTACCTAGCTACAGGAGTACTCTTGATAGACCTACCTATGTGAATGTGGAAGTGAGGCCGCTTCCTATGAGATTGTGGGCAAAATCTCTATAGCATTCACTATACCGGGATACGCGTGTATGGCCATAAAAGCACGGGCTTTTGGACTACTCCCTGGTAGAGTTGTGTGTGGGATGTTGTTAGTGATAGAGTTCAAAACTACGAGTTACTCTAGTAAAATCTAAATCATCAACACTATGTAAAGGTTCAAGTTGATCAACACCTTTACTTATGCACAACTTTATAATATTGCTTGATGAAAATATTTTGGAAAAATACTTTGAAAAATTCAAGTGGGGGATTGTTAGAATAATGAATTTTTATTAAAAGAATATTTTAGTTTAATTTTAAAAATACCTTTTTAAATCATTAAAGACCTAGTCAGTCCATTAACTGATAGGCCCGTTCTTCCCTTATTCCTCTCCCACTAAGTAACGTTAAAAACCTGTCTCCTCCATTATTAAAGCGTGGGCGAGATAGAGAAGAAATACAGAGAATCAATATTCTTTCTGTATTCTATATTTTTATCAGTGTACCAAGCAATAGAGGGAGTCAGTATTCCGGTGCCTTTCCGGTGCAGAAGGGTTCCGAGACAGAGAGTTTCTGGGCTGTTTTATCCTGGGGACGACGGGGCTGAATACTGCTAGCACAATTTGGGCAGAGCCGCGAATTATCTTATAGAGAGCGACCTAGTACGCGACTCAACCCAAAAACTATCAGGTAATTTATTGTTGATTCTATTGTGCTCCAACACTTCTTCTTGTCTCCGACATCAGCACCGGCCTCCTTCAGTACCTTCTCTCCGGCTTTTGACTTCTTCTTGGCCAGAGACTCTCATCGATAAGTTTTCTCTACGTGCTCTTTCTCACTCTTAACTGCCATTTGATTGAAAAAAACCGTGATATGAGGATGAGAGGCTGCAGAAGGCGCTGTAAGAGGGGCAGACATGGTCGAATGGTGAAGGATGGGCTGATCTTCACCCATAACCGTTTCAAATGTATGCAGGAGAGGAATATGTAATTATTTACTAAGATAGATTGAGATTATATTATGGTTGATTTTAAAATTCGAAAGCACGTTAGTAAAGCATGCAAAATTTCTACTGGAGCTGTTACACTAGTTAAAACCTATCTTGTCTTCAACCAAGCAGCATGCAATAAGAAACAATAGAATTCACACAGCATGCAACAGAGATTATTACCAACTGATTCTTCAGATCACTACTTATTCTGATACACAAAACATGAAATTAAGTAGAACAAGATTTACGTGGTTCAGCCAGTTATGGCTTACATCCACGGGAGAAGAAGAACTGATTCACTAAACAACCACCAGAAGTACAAGAATTAACAAATCACCTTCCTGTCTTGATGATCAAACCAGCAGATTAACTTCTGCTATTCACAGCTAGCAATTCTATGTTTCCTATCCTATCTACTCTGTTTCTGAGCTATATGACAATAGGAACAAGTACTCTCTCTAGCTGAAACTCCCTCTAATGGTAAAGAAGAAGAATTACAGAGAATTAAATGAATTACAGAACTTCTAAAATAGAAAATGAATAACTGCTTCTTGTTGAGTTTCCTTCTCTCTCTTCATTCGGTTTTAACTGTTTTCCTGTTATAACTGAATAAATTTCCCAAGGAACTCAACTAAGATGATGTGTGCAAATCCTGCTGAATAGACTGCCAAATCATCAACTAATATACTCACAATTCTCCACCTTGGCTGTTCTATGAAGCAGCCAATAATCTTCAGCTTCTCATGAACTTCCTCTCCATTCAACACTCTAGCTAACATGAGTTGCAATATGCAGCAACATGTATTAAATCCAAACAAAACTTAAATTTCTGAATTGGAATAGGTTTTGTTAACATATCTGCTGCATTTTCTGAAGTACCAACCTTGCCAACAACAACCAAACCTTTATCCACTATATCCCTCACAAAATGTAATCATACATCTATATGCTTGGACCTTTCGTGGAAAACCTGATGTTTTGCCAAACATAGAGCACTTTGTGAGTCACAATAAACTTTCACAGACTTCTGTTGAATCCCAAACTCTGATACTATTCCCCTCAACCACATAGCCTCTTTCACAGCTTCTGACAATGCCATGTATTCTACCTCTGTAGTGGAGAGTGCTACTACAGATTGTAGTGTAGACTTCCAGCTGACAGCTGTTCCATACAAGGTGAATACATATCCTGTCTGTGATTTTCTGGTATCCACATTTGAAGCATAATCTGAATCAGTGAACCTCGCAATTGGATCACTTGTGTTTCCTGTCACTCTTCTGAAAATTAATCTATGACTTGTAGTGCATTTCAGATATCTCAACACCCACTTGAGAGCTTCCCAATGCTTCCTTCCTGGGTTTGCCATAAACCTGCTAACTGTACTAACAACTTGAGCAATATCTGGTCTTGTACATATCATCATGTACATTATACTGCCCACAACATTGGCATATGGCACTGTCTTCATTTCTTTTCTTTCATTCTCTTCAATTGGTCTTTGTGACTCAGATAACTTGAAATGTTGTGCTATAGGAACATTTACAACTCTGGCTTCATGCATGTTGAATCTTCTCAATACTTTGACTACATAATCAGTTTGAACAAGCCACAAGATACCTTCCTTTCTATTCCTGATTATGTCCATCCCTAGTATTCTTCTTGCATTTCCAAGAACTTTCATTTCAAACACATGCTGAAGTTCCCTTTTGACTTTCTGAATTTCCATAGAGCTACTGCTAGCAACCAGCATATCATCTACATATAAAAGTAGATACACAACAGTTGACTCACTTGAATTTCTGATATATACACAACTATCATATTTTGACTTGACAAAGCCAATTCCAGTCATATGTTCATCAAACCTTAGGTACCACTGCCTTGGGCTTTGTTTCAGCCCAAATAAAGATTTCTGCAGTAAACACTCTTTATCCTCATTTCTTGGCAGAACATGTCCCTCTGGTTTGTCATATATACTGTTTCCTTTAAAGTTCCATGCAGAAATGCTGTTTTTACATCTAGCTGTTCAAGATTCAAATCCCACTGAGCAACCAAAGCCAACAAAATTCTGATGGATGAGTGTTTGACCACTGGTGAGAAAACCTCAGTGTAATCAATCCCTTCCTTTTGGGAAAAACCTCTTGCCACTAATCTGGCTTTAAATCTGATCTTCTCTTGCTCTGTCACTTCCAGTTTTCTCTTGAAAATCCACTTACAACTTACAGGTTTTTGAAATTTTGGCTTGTCTACAAGTTTCCAAGTTTTGTTCTTTTCAAGAGAATCAAGTTCTTCCCTCATTGCAAGTATCCAGTGATCTCTTTCTTTGCTGTGTAAAGCCTCTGTATAGCTTCTTGGCTTAGGACATTCCATTTCCTCAGCTATACTCAAAGCATATGTCATGAGAAAATCATCTCCATACCTGGTAGATGGTCTAATGACTCTTCTATTTATGTCCCTTGCTAACTGATAATCCTGTAGATTATCATTCTCTTCAACTGACTCATCAGTGTCTTCCACATTGGTCTCATCATTCTGATCAATCTCAGAATTTTCTTCAGTTGAATCCACCTTCACATTTGAACCTTTCCTTTCTGATGGAGTAGTAAGTCTTTGACTGTCCTTGTTAATTTCCAAGAAAGGTATTCTATCTTCTGAAAAAAGAACAACCCTGCTGGTAATGATCTTTCCTTTCCCTTTCTCATAACACCACAGTCTGTATCCTTTTACACCCTTGGGGTAACCTAACATCACACACTTTAGAGCTCTAGGCTCAATATTATCCTGTTTCAAGTGTGCATATGCTTGGCAACCAAAAGTTCTCAGATGTGTGTAAACTTGAGTATGACCTGACCAAAGTTCATCTAGAATTGAGAAATCTATAGCAGCCAAGGATAAAAATATCGGCTTTTACGGAGATATCGGTCTTTCAATTTACGGAGATATCGGTGAGATCTCGATTAATATCGAAATATTGGTGCAATTTTTTTAAAAACGCCGAAAAATGTATTAAAACAGTTAATTTATCACGATATTTGTGAGATTATCAAAAACCTAGTTAAATTTTAATATTTAATTCAAAAAAATAGAGTCAAATTCACGCATATACAACTAGTCGGTAAATAAGAAACAATACATACGTTTGATTTATCGTTTTCTCTTAGAATATTTAACATGATTTTTAATTTATTGTTTTCTTTTTTGGTTTAAAAAATATTATCTATTTATGAAAGAAAATTAAAGTCTTTATTAAAATTATTTCAACATTATCTAAGTTAAAAACATTGAGAATATTTACAATGTATACATTTTTTTTTTGATTGACCTATAACATTTTTTATTCAAGAGGAACACTAATTAAAAGCTAAACACAAATAAATGAGGAATATGACAAAATTTTAACACTAATTTAATATTTTTAAAATTGTTATAACAAATTTAAATTTTATAACATTTTTCATACAACATTACTAGTTACAAATACGAAAATATTATTTTAAAAATTTGAAAATTTAATAAAATATTTTAAATATATTATAACCAACTTTAATAAATAAATTCATCATAACATTATAAAAAAAAATATATTTATAAAAATGCCCAATTATTATTTTATACTTAATTTTTATTTTTATTATATTTCATTTGATAACTAATTATGGTATATATTATTGTAAGTAGAATTTTACTAAATATGTTATATATATGCTTTGTACACATAATAACAAGTTGTTGACTTGGTTTAGTGGTTAAAGTTTAGAGCCCCATTTAAGAGGTCTCAAGTTCGAATCCAAGTTTGGGCAAAGTTCAAAAAATTTTGCTGAACAAAGCAAAGAAAATTGATTTCCGCGATTTCGGCGAAAAAATCGCGATATTTAGCCGAGATATCGCGAATTTCTCGCGATATCCTAACAGGACACGCGGCGCGATTTCAGGGGAGCGATTTTCGCGGCGATAAAATGACAAAATGGTATAACAGTCTAATCTCGTCTCGGTAAGTTGATTTTTGCGAGAAATCGGCGAGATATCGCCGATTTCTTGCGAGATTTACACCCTTGATAGCAGCTGAGGGCAATTTGTTTATTAGATAAGCTGTTGTGGTTACTGCCTCTCCCCAAAACCTATTTGACAAACCAGAACTGATCAACATACACCTAACTTTGTCCAACAGAGTTCTATTCATCCTTTCAGCAACTCCATTTTGTTGTGGAGTTGCTGGCACTGTTCTATGCCTCTTTATTCCCTTGTCTTTACAGAAACTTAGGAATTCTTTAGACAAGAACTCTAATCCATTGTCTGTTCTAAGACATTTAACTTTAACCCCTTTCTCAGCTTCAACTTCATTACACCAGTTTTTGAAAACATGAAATGTATCAGACTTGTTTTTAATAACAAACACCCAAACCTTTCTGGAATAATCATCTATAACAGATAAGAAATACCTTCCTCTACCTAGAGTTATTTCCTTTGATGGACCCCATAAGTCAGAGTGGACATACTCTAGAGGACTCTTTGAGTGATGTTTACCAACTGGAAAAGGTATTCTTTTACTCTTTCCCAGAATACATTCTTCACATTGATGTTTATGATTTATTTTATCAGCTGAGATGAGTTCCTTGGTGATCAGTTTGTTTAGAGCAGTTTCCCCTGTGTGACCAAGCCTTTTCTGTCTGTACTGCTTCAGATTCTCCTACTAGTGTATCAGCTAGTAGATAATAGAGACTGGACTTTCTCTTCCCTTGCATTACAGTCTTTCCATCTTTGATTACACACAATAAACCTTTCTCAGATTTGAAACTACAGCCCTTTGCTTCCAAAGTTCCAAGACTAATGAGATTTCTTTTGAGGTTTGGGATATACCTTACTTCTGACAGAATTCTTGCTGAGCCATCATGCATTTTCAGTTTGATATTTCCTATTCCCTTTACTGGTACTACTTCATCATTGCCTAGCATGACAGAGCCCATTTCTTGCTTCTTATAGTTCATAAACCAGTGCTTGTTGGGACACATGTGAAAGCTGCATCCTGAATCTAGAATCCAAGAGCTTTCAACTAGTCTGTCAGTGACATTTAGAAGCTCAACTTCTTCTTGTTTCTCCACCAGATCAGCTGAACTATTCTTTTGCTCTTTTGCAGCTTGTTTCTTCTTCTTCCACTCATAGCAGTCCGTCTTCAAATGACCAGGTTTCCTGCAGTGGTGACACTTTCTAGTTTCTTTGTTCTCACCATTCTTATTTTTCTGATATTGACTTTTATTTACTGAATCTGCAATGAAACCTTTCTTGTTGTTGTGAAATTTACCTTTCTTGATGTGAAGATCCTCTGCTGTAGAAATATGTCTCCCTTCCACATTTCTTTGAAGTTCTTTGGCTTTTAGAGCATTTTGGACTTCACTTAAGGATATGGATTTTTCCCTTCCATACAGCATTGCATCCTTAAGTTGTTCATATGACTTTGGTAGAGCATTTAGGAGAATGATTGCCTTGTCCTCATCCTCCATCTTCACTCCTATGTTCTCAAGATCATCTATGGATTTATTGAAATCCTCCATTTGATCATCTAGTCCCTTGTCATCTGTAAATTGATATGAGTAGAGCTTTTGTTTGATGTATAGCTAGTTTGCGAAGGATTTTGTCAGATACATGCTGTCCAGTTTCTCCAAGATGCCTATTGCAGTAGTTTCTTTTGCTACCTCTCTTAAAACCTTATCAGAGAGACACAACACAATATACTGTGTGCCTTTTCAATTATTTCTGTCTTCTTTGGATCCTCTGGTTTTCCAAATTCAGTTTCTGAGGCCGTCAAGGCTGATCCAAGGCCTTGTTGAGTCAGTAATGCCTTCACTTTTATCTTCCACAGAGAATAATCATTTTTCCCTGTAAATTTTTCTGTGTCAAACTTAGCAGATGCCATGCTTGTGTTCTGTAGCTGTAAAACTCAGAAATATCTTCTTCTTGAGCCTCTGAACAAGAATCAAACACTTGGTATGCGAGAGATCTTTCTTCCCACAGACGGCGCCACTGTTACACTGGTTAACACCTATCTTGTCTTCAACCAAGCAGCATGCAATAAGAAACAATAGAATTCACACAGCATGCAACAAAGATTATTACCAACTGATTCTTCAGATTACTACTTATTCTGATACACAAAACATGAAATTAAGTAGAACAAGATTTACGTGGTTCAGCCAGTTATGGCTTACATCCACGGGAGAAGAAGAACCGATCCACTAAACAACCACGAGAAGTACAAGAATTAAAAGATCACCTTCCTGTCTTGATGATCAAACCAGCAAATTAACTTCGGCTATTCACAGCTAGTAGTTTTATGTTTCCTATCCTATCTACTCTGTTTTTGAGCTATATGACAATAGGAACAAGTACTCTCTTTAGCTGAAACTCTCTCTAATGGTAAAGAAGAAGAATTACAGAGAATTAAATGAATTACAGAACTTCTAACAACAGAAAATGAATAACTGCTTCTTGTTGAGTTTCCTTCTCTCTCTTCATTCGGTTTTAACTGTTTTCCTGTTATAACTGAATAACTTTCCCAAGGAACTCAACTAAGCTGATGTGTGCGAATCCTGCTGAATAGGCTGCCAAATCATCAACTAATATACTCACAGGAGCAATTAAAGTGGCGTTTGAAACTATGCAAACTACTCAGTATTTTAATGCAGAAAATAGCAGGACTGTTTAGGCGGGAAAATGGCAATCCTGTAATTTTTCCAAACTGTCCTGCTTTTATATAGTTATAGATATATACATATATATATATTTATATATATACATACATATTTCCAATAAATGTCACGCTCTATTTCAAAAGGGGAAAAATCATAGTTGGTCCCGTACCTATTGACTTTTTAAATTTAATTTTAGTCTCATAATTTATTACTTTTTCAATTTCGTCCCACAACTTGAATAATTGTACAATTTCGACCCAATTTCGGACGGAGGTTGCTAAAGTCACCGAAAATGGGCACGTGACTTGCACATGCCGGTCAATTTTTTAGTTTTTCAGCCACTTAGCTGACGTGGAGCCGGAATCAGGATGTGGCCGTTTTTCGATTTTTTTTTTTTAATGAAGCACAACTCATTTTCCTTTTTTCATGTCATCTTCTTGGGAAATAGTTTGCAACCAAAATAATTGGTTTGTTTTGATCTTTAGTGTTTGGAATTTTTTATTTATTATTTTCCACAAAGATGACATGGAAAAACAAAAATGAGGTGGGCTTTATTAAAAAATCGAAAAAAATACCACATCCTCATTCCGGCTCCACGTCAGCTAAGTGACCAGAAAGCCCCAAAATTGACTAGCATGTGCAAGTCACGTGTCAACTTTCGGCCAATTTGATAACCTCCGGCAACATTGGGTTCAAATTGTACAATTATTCGAGTTGTGCGACGAAGTTGAAACAAATTATGGGACTGAAATTGGAAAGGTAAATAGTTATGAGACCAAATTAGATTTTCTTCCCATTTCAAAAATCTCTATTATCTCTTACCAGTCTTTGCATAAGGGTAAGATTTTCATTGACCATCTATATTTTTTTATTCCTTCCCGTATAAGTACACAAATATCGGCTTTTATAGAAATATCGGTGTTTCAGTTTTACGAAAATATCGGTATCAGTGGAAATATCATTGCATTTTTTTTAAATGCTGGAAAATGTATTAAAATATTTAACATGATATTATATAGATTGTTATAACTAACTTAAATACACATATTTATCTTAAAATTTTATAAAAATTCATTTGTTTACAACTAATTTATAAATATTAAATAATATAAACGTTGTCTGGCAGTATGATAAACGTTGTTCAGGCCCCTACTACTCATTTATCCCTAAAAAGGACATGTGTCTTCGAAATGTCCAACATTTATAAGATAAACGTCATTTGCCACACCATCAACTCCCACCATTTAAAGCGAGAAAATGAAATTAACCGATATTTCGGCGAAAATACAACAAAATGTACATGACAGTCACCGGAATCGAAATTTCCCGATTTTGGGGAGAAATTGTGAAATAAATACACTGCAACCCTCATTTCATTTCAGGAGGTAAGAAAGCAAAATTTCGGCAAACTTCGTCAATATTTTCATCTCTATTCGTGCCTAACCATGCCTATGCTTCGATCAACCTAGGGCCTCGACTAGGCGCTATGCCCTAGCACTGATAATTTGGATTATCGAGTCAGACTCATATACGATTTCGCGTCGATTCGAGTTATATATCAAAACTTAATCACATTCGTGTCAAGTCAGTTTGAAATTTCTCTTAATAAATTTGGGTCAAGTTGAGTTGGAGTGGGTTCGCATTATCATGTTGGGTTAAGGATTATCACCCCTAGTACACCCTAGCGGACTAACATCTTTTGGTTACACGTATTATACGAGTTGGTGCACTAGTGATACAAAAAAAAAAAACTGAAATATAATTAGATATTACGATTTATCAATTAGCGGAATATTTTATTTACTAAAAACTTGGGTAAAAGCATGAAAAAATATTAAGATAAAATACGACAAAATAAAAATTAATTCACACATGATAGTATTCTACTATTCGATCGAGAAGAGAATTTTTCAATATTTTTTACTAAATTAAAACATTCTAAATAAATTTTTTATATTTTTTTTAGATAATATATTTTAATGTAAATTAATGAAAATTGGATCTCCTATTACTATCTTTATTCGAACATATGTCAATTGGTTACTTAGACATTTGTTATCACATGTTTTTCTCGTAGAAGCTAGATTTCAGCCATAATGAGTTGTATTACTGTCTCAGAAGTCACTAATCTTAAATGAATTTTTTTGTTTTGTTTTTTGTGACAACTCAAATGTATGAACGAAAATATTGTATACAAGGAGATTTTTCAGAATTTGTGGTACACATTACATTTGTGTTCTTTTTAACAAAATTAAAGTTTCATGAGATTCATGATGGTGTATAGATAATAGTAATAATTTTACCTGATACATATTTGAGCACTAACCATTAAATCTCCTTACAAAAAAATGATTTTATAATATTTAAATTCGTTAACATTATACCCAAAACAAATTCGGGAATATATATATATATATATATATATATATATATATATATATATATATATATTCGTACATCACATGAGAGCACTTACTAGTATATATAAAAAATGACATGGGCAATGAAAAATAAAGTACCTAACTTTTAAGTTATAAAAATAACTATTTACACCAATTTAAATTCTTTTGGCAAAATAAGTAATTCTTTTAAAATATGTTGGTGATGCTCTTTCTTAAAAAGTATACATATTTGTCCTAGATGTATATAAATATAAAGACTTATATATTCTATATGTATATGGATAATATGGATAATTATATACACAACTGATAAATTCAACTGCAAAATAGGTCAAATATGTGGATGTCCATCGACCCAGCCTAAATAGATTTTGAAAAATGTGCTCACCTGAAACAATAAGAATCTTGGCATCACCACCAACTCCTAGCCATCAATATTTCTTCGAAAAATAATTTTTTTAGAATATGCATTACTTTTTGTGTAAAATGTATTATCTAAAAGAAGGTGATGAGGCATCAATACAGTGATTATATATTGTGTAACTTTAGGAGTATAAAACTGATGATGAAAAATTATATAACAACGTAATAAAAAAAAAAAAAATAGAACACAAGAACTATTAAGTTTTATAAAAGTATAACGTCTTAATGAAAAAATATTACATTTTCTAAAAAAATATTACTATTCCGTGTAAAAGCAAACACTACTTTTTTCTTGATACATAATATTTTTTGGAATACATTTCTCGAAAATAATATTTTTAAAGTAATTTAACTAAATAATAGTTGAATATACTTTGTGGGTTATAAACGGAGAACTTATATTAATCTTGATATTGAAAATATAAACTTGATAGATAAACATTATTTATTTCAGAAAAAGTCTATTTTTCGCTCGAAGAGTGTATATATATATATATACATATATATTTTATATTAATTGAGCGAAATTTTGTAATCTAGTCAAGTAGATCGTTATTTTTTGCACATACATAAATAAGAAGAAAAATCTAAATAAACAAGTGAGTCAATTGAGGAAACACTTCTCACATCCTTCCACCATGAAAGGATGGAGGAGGATGAAGAAGAAGAAATTATAATTTAATTCCTCCTCTCTAGGGCTCCCCTATTAATTCTCTAGCGTAAGTCTAGATCCTAATATATATATATGTTGTATACTTATGGTGAACACTAATATGAACACCTACTTATATGATACCTTTCTGTATATATTACATCATCGATATATCAGTAGGTGCTCACGAAGTGCTCACATCAAAACTCTCGCTATATTAGGTGTTTCTATTCGCAACACCATAATCTCTTTACACACCTACTGCAGAGATCAACGTAAACAACGTGTTCACAAAAGTTTAGGATAGAGAAGGGTTATTGAGATCATTTTTCCTTTGTCCAATAAAATTCTTTACATTAAAGACAATATTCAAACTAGAAGAAAAAAAAAAAAAAAAAAAAAAAACCCACGGCTGCCGTCGGACACCTCTGAAGGCTATCTCTCTTCTCTGTGTACAGAACCCACTGTTGGGAAAGAGTGTCAAAATAAATGATACCGACACAATGGAATTGAGACAAATCTTTTTCCACTAGCTGGATTAAAAATAGGACCAAACCAAGAATATAAATTTGGTGCAGAATAAGAAAAAATATGAAGACATGGAGTTTACGTGGAAAATCTAAATCGGGAAAAACCACGGATCTAAACCTTAGTCTAGAAATCATCCACTATGTGTATAGTAGGCTTACAAAACACTCCCTAAACAAAATATACAAACTACCTCAAGTTCAATAACTTGTAAATGCTCTCAAGTTTAATAATTTGAAAACGCTCGATATCTATTTTTAAAAGAGATGGAAAAATACTCTCTATTTTTCTCACTACTTCTTCTCTCAAAATGAACTCATAATTTTTTTATTCTTGTGCTTACAAATTGTACTCTTGTGCACTGCTGGAGAGATCTCTACACACAACTCCCTCCATTTTTGTGCACTCTTCTTGAGAGAGTTGCTGCTCTTGCTCTCTACACTGTCTTGTGCAGAACTCTCTTGTATTTATATGAAAATGGAGCAGCACCAAAGTCTACTTCCATTACCAAATTTTCTTCTTATGTTGGTTGTTCAATGTTGGTGTGCAAATTTTGTTAAACAAAGTTACTTCTGCATTTTCCAACATACCTACAGGAGGATGGACCCCAACAATTCTTCCCCTCCACCACATGTAGAGATTTAGTTTAACTTGTTTTACGCATTTCCTGCTTCAAGTCTAACTCAAATAGGAAATCCTTCAACCAAAACATCCCTCTACAAGCTTCTATTGTGGCTATGAATTATGCCTCGGTTGTGTGTAACACCACACTTTTGATGTCTCCATTGCCACGAGATAGCTCCCCCTACAAGTCTCATCAGATATCCGGACGTGAACTTCCTGGAATCAACATGACCAACCATATCTCTATCTGTCTCACTTGTAGGGTATTGCACTGAGCTGAGCTTCATTAGGCTTGGAAATGGGGAGGGGAATTCCTGTCCCCACGGGATCTACTCCGAACGGGACGAGGAATCCCTGATTTGTTCCCCCGCGGGGGTGGGGATGAGGAAGGAATTGTCCCCGTTAGCGGAGACGGGGTAAGGATTGGGAATGCACTCCCCGCCCCGTTCCCCGTTGGGATCGGGTAATATTATATAATTCTATATATTTTATATATTTATTTAGTAAAAATATATTTTATTTTTATTATTGTAGTATTAAAATGACTTAGATACACTATATCCTAATTTTTTTTTTTACTTTGTCAAATTTATGTCTATTAATTATTTCTAAATTTATTTTCTTTTAAATTATATTAGTAGATACATTAAAAAAAAAAAAAAACAGGGACGAGAATCTCCGCTCGGGGACGGGGACAAAAAATTCCCCGCCAGTTTTGCGGGGATGGTGATTCGCGAACGTGGGGATGAGGACTTTCCCCCCGCTCCGCCACGGTGCCAAGTCTAAGCTTCATGTGATCGATAGGTGGAGCGCTAACTAGCTTCGACTTGCTCAATTGAATCTTTCAGTTCTCAATGTATTGTTCTTGAGATAAACAAAGCTTCTTGCTTTTCCTATTCCTGAAGATCTTCATTCCAAGGATTTGCTTAGCTGTGCTTAAGTGTTTCATTGCAAAAGACTTGCTAAGCTCTTTCTTCAGCTTGTCGATTTTGTTGGCATCATGACCTACTATCAGCATATCTGAGCTAATCCTATTGTAGCCATGGGTTAACATAAAGGACTTAAACTTCATGTACCATTGTCTGGGAGCTTGTTTCAAGTCATAAAAGCTCTTCTTCAACATGCATACAAGGTTTTCTTTTCCTTTGACATGAAAACATTTACGTTGGTCCATGTAGATTTCTTTGTCTAAATTTCCATGCAGAAATGCATGCATTCCCATCAAGTTGTTGAATCTCCAGGTCTAAGCTGGCAACAATCGTGAGAACAACTCTGATTGAGGACATCTTCACCACTGATGAGAAAATCTCTTCGAAATCGACACCTTTCTTCTGACTGAAACCCTTCACAACTAGCCTAGGCTTGTACCTTGGTTGTGAGCTATGTTCCTCAGACTTCAGCCTGTAGACCTACTTAGTTTTCAGTGTTCTCTTTCCAGCTGGCAACTTCACTAAGTTGTAGGTGTAGTTTTCTTGTAAGGGGTTCATCTCCTCCTTCATAGCTTCTAACCACTTCTCTTTTTAATCATGTGCCACGGCTTCTAAAAAACTTTGTGGCTCTCCTCCATCGCTGAGCATCACATACTCACGTGGGTTATAACTGGTGGAAGATTGTCTTTCTCTGGTTGACCTTCTAACTGAAGGGACATCATCTTGTATAGGTGGAGTTTGATTGTCTTCCGCTTCATCATCAACCGCATCATTATTCTTTTGTTGGGTATCTCTCCCGTAATCCTGTACCTTCGATGAAGGAACTGGATCTAAGTCAACAGGAACTTCTGGACTGGATTCAGGCTTCTCTTTGGCATCATCAGGAATTTGATCTTCAAGGAATACAACATCCTTACTTCTGATGACTTTCTTGTTAACTGGATCCCATAATCTATAACCAAACTCTTCATGGTCGTATCCCAAGAAGATACATGGTTTGGTTTTGTCATCAAACTTGAATCTTTCATCATTTGGAATATGTACGAAACCCCTACAGCCAAACACTCTCAAGTGTTTGTAAGAAACATCTTTCTATGACCCACCACCCAGAGGAGTTGATGGAGAAAGGTTGATCAAATCAACTGCAGTCCTCATAGGTTCACCCCGAAAGGATTTTGGCAATTTGGAATGTGACAGCATACATCTGATTTGGTCATAGTTTCTTCTACTCATCCTTTCTGCCACACTGCTATGTTGAGGAGTATTTAGGATGCTCTTCTCAAGCTTGATGCCATAGTTCTTACAGTGTTGCTCAAATAATCCTTGGTACTCACCACCATTGTCTGCACGAATGCACTTCAACTTTCTTCCGGTTTCTCTCTCGACTTTTGCTTGAAGATGCTTAGAGACCTCTATAATGTTTGGTCTTTGGTTGTTAGAGTTTGTGTATCCAAACTCTTATTCCCTATTTTGATCTTGTTTTGCCTTTTATACACATTTTATTTTTTAATTAAAAGCCAAATTATAGGATGACTTTTGATGTCAATTTACAAACACATACGCAGGGACATAAGTGAAAATATGAGAAGTTGAAGATCTGGCCATAAGTTGTTGAGAAGGATTGGCGAAGGACTTGGTCACCAACAATGAAGACCGAGTCTTCCTCACTCAATCAACCAAGTTTCCGCACATGTAGCACTCAACTACCAATGACCTAAAATGTAAAAAGTGGTGGTTATTGGAGATAGTTCTTCAAGTTACAAGTTGCCCCTAAATAAGACTTCAACTAACAACAAAATACAAGAGTTTCATACGAGAGAAAACACCAGCCTGTCTGTTGAGCTGTGTCGTCTAGAGGGTTTTTATCTGCCTGTCCAACCGATAGTGTCCTATTTTAGTATTATTCAGATTCCTTACAAATCTGAATCTCTTTTCTTAGGATACGTGTTAGGATAATATCAGTATGTTATTTTAGTACTCCATTAAAGTGTTAGAATTCGTGTGGTGTAAATCGAACTCTGTTCCGATTTACTTTAAGAATCTTTTTGTAATTCACAAGTAATATAGTGAATTGTTTCGCCCTAAAGGCACCCATGAGCGATTCAAGGCTTGTGGAAATTTTTTACTATGTTTATCATATATATTTGCTATGTTATATTCTAGGTTGAGTCAATCTCATATCCAACCTCTGTTTATTTGGGCAACGCACATTTTCATTGATTTTCAAAGCAAAACACCAAAAATTTCTTGAAAAATCGCCATTGAAAGTGACGAAGTACAATGCGCCGCCAAGAGTCCTATCTTTTATGTAGCAGAGATTTATGTGCACCAAATCAAGAGGTTGAGCTCTTATTGAGGGATAAAAGCTTTTGAATGAAACTCTGTGTTGCTTTCCGGCTAAACAATCGACGCAGGTTTCCAAGTGCATACCTTTTACTTTAGTTGCCAAAATTTCTAAACTTTTTTGGCTCATACGTCCAAGCCGTTGATTCCACAACTCAATGGATGAATTCTTGACAACAACATTTACGTCTCCAATGGAGATTGTAGCATTTGTCAGGTAGAGTGAGTTTTGCTTTCTACCCTTGGCAACAAGGAGAGAACCTTTGATAAGCTTCTATTTTCCTTCACCAAAGTGATTCACATAGCTATTATCGCCAAGCTTTCTAGCGGAAATAATGTTGAGCCTGGCATTAAGAACATGTATGACATCTTTGGGAATAACTTTGCATCCTATATCAGTATATTGGACAATATCTCCCTTACTTTGCTAAAGCTACCACTGTTGTAAGACATAAACATATCACGACTTGGAGTTATGTGATATGAGGCTCTTGAATCAATGATCTAGTCTATCTATTGGCATGATGAGCTAACACAAGCATCATCATAAATGATGACAACGTCACCATCGACCGCAACAACGGTAATGTCTCTATCATCTTTATAGTTATCATTATTCCCATTCTTTTGGTCTCGGTTCTTCCTTCGACAATCTCTCTCATAGTGGTTTGGACCACCAGAATAATTAAATTCTTTCCTATGTTTTGGCTTCCCCTTGGATTTGTCTCTAGTATATTTAGAGCTTTTGTTTTTGCTTCTCCCTCGATCAACGTATTCAACAACCACCGCTTTTGTCTCAGAAGAATTTTTTTGCTCCTTTCTTCTGGACTCTTCATTAAGAAGACAATTTTTTACCATCTGCAAGGTTAGTGCTCTTTTTGGAGCCGAGTTGCTAATTGACACCACAAGAGTGTCCCAACTATCCTGCAACGAATTGATTAACAAAGCTACAACTTCATCATCGATAGAAATCTTCACATTGATAGATTGATTGATAAGACCCTGATATGCATTTAGGTGCTCCGTCATGTTGGCACCCTCCACATATCGCAATCGAACAATTCTTTTGATAACTCAAGCTTTGTTTAAAACATTTTTCCTCTCAAACATAACTTCCATTTTCTTCCAAAGAACATAAGCATTTTCCTCATTAGAAAAATGTTGGAAGATATTGTGCTCGATGAAGCATCGGATGTAACCAATAATTTTTTAGTGAATGATGTTCCATTCAACATCACTCATATCTTTTGGTTTGGAATCATCACCATGTAAGGGCAAATAGAGATCCTTACAATAGAGAAAATCCAACATGCTTGGTTTCCAAATTGAGTAATTTGATCCATTCAATTTGAACATACCGCCAAGTGATGGCAATTCCTCTGTGTTTTAATCTACTAACTGAATCAAGTAGACTGTAGCTAGACAAACACTAGTTGTACGACAGTAGTATGATTCCAGACACCCCAAATGAACCTGGGGCTTTTATACCAGTTGTTAGGGAAGAGTGTTAAAATAAATGACACCGGCACAGTGAAATTGAGATAAATCGTTTCCCACTAGCTGGACTAAAAATAGGACCAAACTAAGAATATAAAATTGATGTAGAATAATAAAAAATATGGAGACACGAATTCTACGCTGAAAACCCCAATCGGAAAAAATCATGGGTCTAGACCTTAGTCTAGAAATCTTCCATATGTATATAGTAGGCTTAAAAAACTCTTTCTAAACAAATTAGGGGGTATACAAACTACCTCAAGTTCAATAACTTGGAAACAGTCTCAAGTTTTATAACTTGGAAACACTCAATATCTATTTTTAAAAGAGATAGACAAATAACTATTCTCAATATTTTTCTCTCAAAATGAACTCACAATTTTTCACTCTTGTTATCAAACTGCACTCTCGTGCACTGCTGGAGAGATCTCTGCACACGACTCCTTCTCTATTTTTGTGCACTCTTTTTGAGAGAACTGCTGCTCTCCTGTATTTATAGGCAAATGGAGCAACACCAAAGTCTACTTCCATTGCCAATTTTTCTTCTTATGTTGGTTGTTCAATGTTGGCGTGCAAATTTTTCCAAACAAAGTTGCTGCTGCATTTCTTCTTCAAATGTCAAAAGTTTCAGCACCTTTTTCCAACAAACCAACATAGGGTGGACCCTACTCCCACCTCCTCTTCCTTAAAATTGGGATGGGAATGTACATTGGTTTTGGATGGGTCGTTAGCAGCCCCTGTGCTAAGACGCCATAGAGGAGTATGTTCTCGGTGTCGTTAACATTGAAAGGTGATCATAATCCCAAGAATTGGAGTGGCTATGATCGAAGAAGGAATTTTGGTTGTGGGATTGAAATTGGAAGAAACAAGAGTCCATGGTTTGTATTTGGGTTTGTATTGTAGAATTTTTATTAAAGATATTCTTTTGAACTTTAGGGCTCTGTATATCAGGAAAAAAAAGATTTTCTCTAGATAATCTTGTATCAGTGGAACCAAACATCATTTGTCAAGTTATGGTTTTCCATATAAAAATAGGTTCTTAATTTATAAACAATTCTTACAATGGATATACTTTGGGGAAGACAGAGGAAGAACAAAGTGAAGGGAAGTTGATGGAAGGAGGTGGGGACTAGGAGGAAAAGTTCAAGGTTTCTTAATTTACTAACTTATTTTTTTTCTTTTTGTTGGAAGGGGTAATTTTGTCTAGTAATGTAGTGTCTGAAGTAAAAAGATTATCTTTTAAAATTTAAAAGTAGTGTAGAAAGTAAATATAGTGTGAAGAGTAATTTTTGTGGTTACAATAGAATTGGCCCTCTATATATATTAACAATACAACTAACACAAAGTTTAATAGTGATGGAGAATAATTCCGTAATGACACACGTGGACACGCGATAACATAAAATTGCTATACATGTATTACAAGTGGACGTAGTTGAGAGATATCATCTGAAGTGTTGGGTGAGGACCGAGGTCGAAGGTAAGGTTGAGGTGAATAACAAATTACACACATCACAACTCTTTTACACGACCCTCACAAAATCACCGTCAAACGATAACTTAAGCATCGGAGGATCTATTCTCACATCAACAAATAGTAGAGAAGAGAAACGTAAAAAGAGGGAAGGGATTAACACATCCTTCGTAAATGTGAATTTGAGGTACAGTAGTAATCAAACTTGAGCCTTAAACAAAGATGGATGAACTCTAACTAAGACAAAATCTACATAAATTGACAGAAAAGTAGAGGAGTAAATAAAGAAAGGGCCACAATCCGAAAATCCCTAATACGCATAAGGAGGAAAAATGTTTTATAAATTATTTTGAGGACTTGTTAGGATCAATGGTCCAAAAATTTAATCATGGTCCCTTGACATGTTGAATTTGTCGAAAGTGCTTCTGCGCTGCTACATTACCAGAAGTTGCGACGTCGTCCTCAGTTCCACCGGAGAATAATAATAGTAGAGTTTCCCAAACACACCCTAACAAGGGAATGGAAGAAACACAGAATGCAGATTGCTTTTGATACATTGGTTGAGAGAATTTTGGTGATGATAGCAGCGTTATAACAGGGGAGCTGAACTTATAGTAGTGAATTTGGAGGTGTGGGACCAAGAACACGTGAATTTGACCAATTTCTTGTTGTCCAAGATTTAGAAAATATGTCTACTTTCCTCATTAGTCTTAAGAGAGTCTCAATCATTGACTGGGGAAATAGCAATGCAGCAGGAACAATTTTAGTGGGGGTTGGGGTGGAGATGCCAAATTTCTTGTAATGCGTCCACCAGTACTTCTTATGTTCTATTTAATCGAAGATGCTCTATGTATACTACTCCCGCGACTTCTCCAAATTTAAAGTATCAATTCTTCTATTTATCTAGAACAAGTAATACACTTAAACATGAATCATGATATCCACTCAAATTACACCGTATAACTGGTGCATATGAGACTTTGTCTTTTGAAAAACATCGGTTATAATCTTTTCTTCAAATTGGAAAATTGCGTAATGAGAATAGTTGAGGAGTTTTGTATCAAATAAGAATAAAGAGACTTTCCGTGAAATGTAAAAAACTGAAAAATACCCCTAATCATCTCCTGACAAAAGAAAGTTAAAACAAATGCTGAAACAGATATATAAGCAAGAGGGTAACTCTTCACATTGATTGAAAGCATAAGAATTTTGGATATTTTGGTGTGCAAGTAACAGGGTCAGCCAAATAAAAGGATTTAAATGATCCGTAACAACTTTTCAGTTGACCCTAAACCCTAAATCATAACATTTTCGAAGTAGCAGATGTTTTATAGTGAGCTTTCAATTACCTATAAATATACTTCACATTAAAATTAAAACAATAGAACACGACATTTGAATAAAAGAGCACTAATCCTTTGATAAAATGCAATTTCCAACCTTCGCTTAAGATATTTTTTATATTTGTTTAGATTTATTTAAGGATAATATTGGAATAAATGCGAATATTTTGCTAGAAAAACTTATTTTTGGTAAAAACATAATTAATCTAAAGCGACTTTTTTATCTTTACAAAGTGAAACTGCCAAAGATAATTTTAGTAAATTTCATACGTCGAACAATAAGGGGATAATTGGATTGGGATGTACCATCCGGATGTGGCATGGGCTATCCTCAACGTATTTCATTTTACACCGGATGGCCCATCCCTCCACATCCACACTCTATTACCTACATCACCTTTTACAACTTCTAACACAACTTTTACAATTTCCAATACACATTTTACAATTTCCAATACACATCCTACCCTATTACACCCTTAAATAAAATACCTTTTTGAATGTTTCGTTCGTGGATGTGCCCCATTGGACGTGGTACATGCCACCACATCCCAATCCATTTATCCTCTAAACATATAATTAAAAAGTAAGGGAAAATTGGTGAAAATACCTTGTATGTTATCACTATTTATGAAAATAATTTTTAACATTTTCAGTTTATGATAATAACCTTTATATTGCAAAAGACGGCGATTATTCGCAGCCCACAAAATTTCTTAATGCAACCCACTCTTAATGTAGCCTACTTTTATTGAAAATTCAGCATAAAATTCTTAATACAACTCATTGAATACCAATTAGGGAAAATTGGTATAAATGCCCAATATGTTTTTACTATTTAGAAACTAGGACATTAAGTGTATCACTTTTTAAAAATGCCTTCTACCTTACGAAAAATTGGTGAAAATTCCCTGTGACCGGCTATAGGCTGTTAACCAGCCGGTCACCTGTGAGCTGTCTTTTTACTTTCGAGAAAATTTGTATAAATGACCAGTACGTTTCCCTTATTTAAAAACTAGGACATTAAGTATATACTTTTCAAAAATACCTTCTAACTTACCAAAAAATGGTGAAAATGCCACGTGACCGTCTATAGACTGTGACACAACTGGTCATTAATGAGGTGAAGTTTTTTTTTTTCTAACGTGACATTAATTTTTCGTTTTTTCTTTTTTTTTTTGTTGACTCATTTGTTAGCCTAAAAAAAATATGTCGTCGACTTTGGCGATGACAGATTCATGGGGAGGAGACGAATAGGCGAAGAATTGGGTGATTGGTCAGGTTCCGATCAGTTAATGGATGGGTGGGCTGGGCGAAACATTGTTGGCTTCTTCTTCGTCTTCCATGTTAGTGTATTTGTAAGATTGCATGACATCCATAAATATTAGGTTTTAGTATGTTGTAATTAGGGAAGAAGAATGGAGCAATTTAATTTTTAATTTTTTAAAATAATAATCTAAAATTTATTTATTAATATTTCATATAATTATCCTAATTCATAATTTAAAATAAAATATTAATAACATGAGAAAAGTAAAAAAGAAATTTAAAAATATTAATGAATTTTAGAAATTTAAAAAAAAATCATTTTTTTTTTATTTTTCTTTTTTTTTTAAAAAATAAATTTGACAATTTTTAAAAAAATATCAAAAATAAAATTTTGAATTTTTTGAATTTTAAATCAATTTTATAATTTTTAAAATAAATTTAGAAATTAATTTTTTATTTTTGAATTTAAAATGAATTTTATAATTTTTGAAATAAAAATCAGAAATAAATTTTTAAATCTTTGAATTTTATAATTTTTAAAATAAATTTCACAAATAAATTTTTATTTTTCTAAAGTTAAAACAATTTTCTGGGGATTATAATTTTTTATAAATTCAAACTAATATTTTATTTTATTTTATTTTTCCACCATAACAAATGAGTCAACACAAAAAATAAAAATAAAAAACGAAAAATTAATGTCACGTCAGAAAAAGAGTCTCACCTAATTAATGACCGGTTGTGCCACAGTCTTTAGACGTCCACGGGGCATTTTCACCATTTTTTGGTAAGTTATAAGGTATTTTTAAAAAGTGGTATACTTAATGTCCTAGTTTTTAAATAAGGGAAACATACAGACCATTTATACCAATTTTCTCGAAAGTAAAAAGACAGCTCACAGGTGACCGGTTGGTTAACAGCCTATAGCCGATCATCGGGCATTTTCACCAATTTTTCGTAAGTTAGAAGACATTTTAAAAAAGTGATATATTTAGTGTCCTAGTTTCTAAATAGAGAAAACATAATGGATATTTATACCAATTTTCCCTACCAATTATATCAATTCTTTATTAAATTAAATTATTTAAATTAAAATAATACTCCCTCCGTTTCATAAACAATGTCATTTTAGACACTTTGAAAAATTTCACAATTAGTGTCATTTTACCATAAAAATTACAATTCTTCTAATATTAACTTAAACAACCTACTTAATTTAGTTTATTATTTCCTTATTTCACAAAAAAATACCAATTAAATATCAATCTTAAATTTCTCCAGAAATAGTTAAAATGACATTTTTTATGAAACGGAGGAAGTATATCACAAAATCAAACAATTCAATATTATACTCCCTCCGTTTCATAAAGAATATCATTTTAGACACTCACAATAAATGTTACTTTACCAAAAAAACTATAATTCTTCCTATATTATCTTAAACAACCTACTTAATTTAGTTGATTATTTCCTTATTTCACAAAATATATGAATTAAATATCAATCCTTAATTTCTCAAAAAATAACTAAAATGACATTCTTTATGAAACGGAGGAAGTATAACTAAGAGGCGATCTCTCTGGAAAAGAAAGTGATCATGATCAGTGATCCAAAAGCAAATCAATTGTATCTTTAAATCACGAAACTTCAGAACCACATCCATACTAATTATTCTCTTTATCAATAATAAAGAAAACGAAAAGTACTCAAAAGAATTAAGAAATCAACGGTTACTAAGAAAGAAAGAAAAAGAACAGAAATCGAATAATCGCCATAGAAACAAGTTAAAACTCTAAAGAAGGATAGAGACAGTGGTGAGAGGGCGATTTTTTTGGGGAGGGTTTCAGCGGTCGTTTTCTGGAGTTGATTTTTTTCGATATTTTTGTGAAATAAATTCTTGTAAAATTATAATCAAAATATAAAATGGGTTGCAATTTCTAACAACAGAATATAAAGGGAGAAAAATTAAATGAAGCTTACTTTGTCAATATTAAGGCTATGTTTGCTAACGGTTGGAGAACGTTAAGCCAAATCTAATTGAGATAGTTAATAAGTGTGCTTTATTAATTTTATTCCTAAATCTACTGAGGAAACCTTACAGAAATACACCCTAAGTAATTTTTCGTTGTTATTATGTTCTCTAATGATGAAATCTTGAAAAAACTAAGTTTTATATAGTTTTTTAAGAAACTAGGGTTTATAAAGTTCTGGAAAAAAATAAGACTTGAATTGGTTGAAGGTGATGCAGAAAAAATAAAACTATACTTTTTTATGTTTCTTATTTTTTTCGAATTTCGTATAAATATTATTCGTAATAGATTATGTTAATTTTTCATTAAGGACGTTATAGTTTTTTATTAATAGTATTTTTACTACATTAGTGGGCTGTGAATAGTCGCCGCCACTACAAAAAGTTGGTGAAGATGTGTCGCTACATGCTATTGCAGGTAGACTGCCATGTAATATAGTAATGTGTCAAATAAGTGACTGACGTGGAAGAGAAAATTCAAAAATAAAATTGAAAAATAGTTTAAATGGTTGTGAAAATTATTACTAAAACTAAAAAATTAAAAATGAATAAACTATTAAGACAAATCTATAAAATTAGCAATAAAATAGCTGTAAAATATTAAATATTATAAAAGCGTATAACTATTTTAAAAATCAAGATGCTAATTTTTTTAAAAAATAGAAATTATTTACACATCTAAAAAGTACTTCATCCGTCCCAGTTAACTTGTCCTACTTTTTATTTCGGTTCGTCCCACTTAACTCACTTTCCTCAACTCACTTAGGAGCTACAGTACAAAGACAGGAAGAGAAGAGGAGCTAAGGGGCACAGCGAGGGTCCTCAGCGGATTCGGCCTTATTATTTGCTTAACACATGGGGGGCACAGTGCCCTTTCTGTTTATGAATGCGAGGTCGAATTCGGAACCCCATGAATGAACAAAGAATGAACACGTTTTCCCTTTACTAATAGAGGTCCCGTGGTTCCTATGCCGCCGCGTTTTCCGGTCCTTTTCTTTTAATGCTTCGACCCGAAGCGATAGCTTCTAGCTAGTTCAGTGGATAAGATGGCTGCGCTCCGTTGGCTTGAGCAAGGGATGTGGATGCTCCTCCTTCTTCGTTGGCTTGAGCAAGGGATGTGGATGCTCCTCCTTCTTCGTTGGGAAGAGGTGTCGGTCTATTCCGCCAGCGCGGGGGGCTTTCTCCCTCTCCCTCGTATTTCCTTTTCCTTTCTATTTCCTCGGCCTCGGTGTCTGCTGATTTTTCGTCGGAACTGTCGTCACAATGAGCGATCGGAAAAAGATCTCCCGAGAAAAAATCCAGAGGGCCGACCAGGATTATACACAGGAGAAATAGGATTTTAGTCAAAACGAGTAGTAGAAATTTCATAAATTTCCTTCTTTTTAGGAAACAAAGAAGCTCTTAAATCGTGTATGAAGAGTTTTATTGAGCCGCATGGGAATCTAAGTATGAAGAATCAAGCCGCCCTAGTAGAATTCTGGTTTGACTTTTTTGAAAATATACTTCAGGAGGGTCAAAATGATTCTTTATTTACTAAAGAGATCAAAATTGATCCTACAGATACCTTACTTAATCACACTCATAAATGGCAATTAAAGTCAATAATCTCCACCCTCAAAATATTCACATTCAATCTCCACCTTTAAAAAAGTCAAAGATTCCACAAAATCTATTTTTTCTTAACATCCGTGTCCGATCAACTGTGACAAGTTAACCGAGACGGAGGGAGTATTTGGAAAATATAAAATTAGTTTAAAAACTTAAAAAATTATTTGTAAAAAGAAATAAAAAATGTGAAAATTATTATTTTTATTTTTAACATGGGTATGATAAAATAGCGGTAAAAAATATATAATATAAAAAATATTAAACAATAATGTAAAATAATTTATAAAAAAATATTAAATTTGGGTCTTCAGGTTGAAGGGAGGGGGAACTCAAATTATCTTTTTAAATTATTTTTTGATATATAATATATTATTACCCCAATCTTATTATACCAAAATAAATAATGAAAAATAAATCACATTTTCTATTTCTTTCCACAAATTATTTTTTGAATATTTAAACTAGTTCCAATTTTATGAATTAATTTAATATTTCTAATATACTTTTTAGATCTTTAAGTATTTTTTTTATTTTTTATTAAATTAGCATCTAGATTTTAAAATAACTATCAGTTTTTATAATATTTAACATTGTGCAACAATTTTATCACTAACCTTATAGATTTTTCTTATTATCTTTTCACGTTTTAAGTTATTTTTGTTGTAGTAATAATTTTCAAAAATATTTGAATTATCTTTAATTTTTTAATTTTCATTTTTTTATAATTCACATCATAAAGTTAAAAATATATCTTAACGATACTTCAGAAAATAAAGTCATATAGACATCACATCAACCATATGACCTGCTAATTACCTGTAATAGAAGGTAAGGGGGCATTTTCGCCTTTTTTTTTTTTTTTTTTTTTCAATATACAGGACATTATCATAAACTACAAACAGTAAAAGTTATTTTCATAAATAGTGATACATAAGATATTTTTACCAATTTTCCCTAGAAAGCAATATTTATCGATAATATTAACAAGAAGATTTGGATTGATCAACAACATTAAACTACAAAATACCTTGCATACAAAAGCAAAGGAAATGTGACCAGACAATTTGCATTGAACAAAAGTCCCCGGAGAGGTCTCTTGTGCACCAATTTGTACGGATCTTAGATCCGTGCAATCCTGATCATGGGTCAAAAGGTTCTTACTCTCTCCGTCCCAGAGAAATTTGCACACATTTTAAGAAAAAATATGCCTTTTGCCTCATTGTGACTTTTCAAAGGGATATTTTTATTAAATAAGCTGAAAAGTTAAAGAGGGATTAAAGAATTAATCTTTTCCTCCTTTATTATCTCCAATTTTTTTTATGAACAGTAAAAGTTGTAATAAATCAAAAAAATTTGAATAAAAACTGAAAATTCAAATTACAGAAAAAAAAAATATGGGAAAATTTTCCCTCCACTAGTACATCCACTTAATCAGTCTTAAATGTTGATTGATAAAAAATTACAAACAAAGTTTTTCCTCCTAAAATTACACAGCCTTGTTAAGCACCATAAATACACCTTTCTTGTACAACCACCACATTCATCATATATTTGTCTCATTGAATACCCATAAATACAAAAAAGAAAATGTCAAACACTAGAAAAAGACCTGATCTTTCTCCATCAGACAAGAACTTAGTGGCCCAATTCCTCATTGCTAACATCACAAATGGAGTTGTGCATAACAGGAAAATTTTCAAAGAAGCGGCTGCATCATTTAGAGTAAGTAGGAGGCCTATTCAATACACTTGGGAGTCTGCAAAACAAAAAATGTTAGATGGTGTTCCTGTTTCATTCAAGTAAAAGAATAAGGCAATCCAAGAAGGGTACAAGTTGAACTAAATGTAGAATTGATGAAGAGCATACCATTTGCAAAAAGGATAACCATTAGGAGGCTAGCCAAAAAACAAACGTGAGCAAGAGCAAGGTTGGAAGGTGGGTCAAAACAGGTGTGATCAAACCCCACACTAATGCCATGAAACTTGCCCTTACAAAGGCAAGTAAGCTGCAAAGGCTCAAGTACGACATGCGTTCATTGCATTTTAACAGGCAAACCAACAAAATCAGGTGTGAAATCATGCATAATGTCATTCACATTGATGAGAAATGATTTTATATGCAAAGAACAACTACAAGGGCCTATAAAGTGGTAGAGGAAGAAGACCCATACAGGTCATGCAAAGCAAGAGTTACATTCCTAAGGTGATGTTTATGTGTGCAGTTGTGACACGTCGGTTTCTAACCTAGTGTTCCGCAAGTGTACGGATGTAGGTGTAGTACTATTGTCAAGGTCGATCCCACAAGGAATAGTTTTAGGTAGTTTGATACCCTAATACTCTAGGAATGTCCTAACTAGATACTAAGTTTCAAAGGTTGATTTTAATACGACTTAAGGAATTTAACTAATAATTGGCAAACAAAAAGAACTAACAATCGATGAGAAAAGGTATCCTAGGGCTTCGATTTCAGGATATTAATTCAATGTTGAATATGATTAACCTATTAATTTACCAATTCTAATGTTTATTAGGCGGCACGCCAATAATCTAATCCTTCTCTCGAAGTGATTAAACCGTTGATTAATTAAGCTAATTACCCTCTCGAGTCAATTAAACCTAATAACTCCCAAACGATCCTAAGCCACGGCCTACACAGTCATAGACAACTGCGCTCTATGTTCTAAGTCTGATAACAATTCCCTCCTCTCGAAGCGGAATTGTTAAACTAAATTACTAAATCTAGGTGATCAAGCTAAATTCAGTTTTAAGCACAAACATAGAGATAAAACACATACAGAACGGAATTAATAGATTAAATCATAAAGCAAAACATTGTCATAAAAATCCCTACTTTCTAACCCTAGGACACGAATAGCTTAGCTACTCATGCCTAGTAATAATCCAATACAAAATTCTAATAAAAACATTGTAAAGAATTAAAACTAAGACAAGAATAAATAAACCCGGATGACTCCGTCTCGATGATCTTCGTCTTCCTTGTCCTCCAAGATTTCTTCTAGGTGGAATAATGTAATTGGTGTCCTTCTGTGTTTGATTTTCTTTTCCTAGAGCTTGGGGTCCTTTTTATAGAGTTGGGGACGAATCTTGGGGAAGATAGGATCAAAATCCTATTAAAATTAGGAAATTATCGCAGAACAACCCTTCTGACACGGCCGTGTTGGCCTTGCGACGCGGCCGCGTCCGCTTTTCCCGGGCAGATTTTTAGGTCTGACTTCCAAGCCATTTTTGAGGGTCTTCTGTTCGTTTTTGTGATTTGTCTATTTCAGGCAAAGTTGTAGCCCTTTGAATCAGCTTTCTAACGCCACCAATTGCACCTCAATCGGAGTTGTAAATCTAAAGATATGGCCAAAATATTAGAGGTGTGTCAAGCTGACAGAAAACTTCAATTTCGGGACACATTCTGACGCGGCCGTGTTGGTTATTGACGAGGCCGTGTTGGATTCCAGTGCGTTTTTACATGTTCCAGGCCACTTTTGACACGGCCGTGTCCATATTTGACGCGGCCGTGTTGGCCCTTTACTCCTTTAACTCCGTTTTTCATCCGTTTTAACCCTATTTGACTTGTTTCTTCTTCGAACTTCATCCAAATGGAATAAAAATACCTAATTAACTTCAAAACAAGTCGAAACACGTCAAATGACCCAAATATTATAAATATAAATAAGTTCCGGTCAAATATACACGTATATGCTATAAAATATGATCATAAATCGACCTAAATACATGCATAAGTAACGTGTTATCAAAATCCCCCAAACTTAAACTGTTGTTCGTCCCGAACAACATAACAAAAGACACAAAGAATACAAGTGATTATGCATTTTGTTTAGGGCGACTAGATGATGAATTCAGTTTCAGTCTGATTTTTCTTAAAACAACTAGGCAACATAATTCACTTGAGCATATGTGGTAACGCGTAAATCAACTAATCTCGAGACTTTGAACTTTCGAATTATTCAACCCTCACCGGGTAAGTGTTTCACTCATCTCTCAAGTGTTTAGGCTAAAATAATTTCCACTCATATTGAATTATATGCAAAATCTACCATATGCTTGCCAATCGTCTAAACTAGACCTCGTACTTGATATGTGTGACAAAGGATAAAAAAGGTCTTTATTTTGGTTGTAATGTGGGCTTAAGGTAAGGTGGGATACATTTGGATATAAGTGACTATTCGTTGGACTAATCAAGTTACGTCTAACCCGACCACCCCTCAATACAATCACTCAATCTCGCTCTTCAAATTTCAGCAAATCACCCCGCAAATTGACTTCTTCACCTTCCCAAGTCCATACAACTTAAGTGCTTTTCAATTCTGTGGGTACCACATCTTTGGGACTACCCGACGGTTCTAATCAAATTCACAATTTAAGCACTTTATTTCCTAGCCTCTCCTCTAGAATACTAACAACAACAAACTTTTCCCTTCTTTTTTTTCCTTTTTTTTTTTTCTTTTTTTTTTCTTTTTTTCTTTATTTTTCTTTTTTCCTTTTTTTTTTTTTTTTCTTTTTTTTTGTTTTCCCTAGGAGAGGCCATTCTTCGTTTTTCACCTATCACTTTTCTCTTATTTCCTTCATCTTTTGCAAATATCCCTACTTCCCATTCCTTCCCACAATTTGTTCACCCAAAAATTCCTTCAAATTCTCCTCCCTCTAACTTGATTAATCCAATTAAGGCCAAAAGAGTTAAATCAAAAGGATTTCGGCTGACATTGTTAGGTTATGAATAAATACGGCTATAAGGCTCAATTGGGCTAACTAAGGACAATTTTTTTCCATTATGGTTCAAAGGAAATTTTTCATGGTTCAAATAAATAGGCTTAAACAAAAAATTGCCTAAGATCATTTCCTAAATCACAACATATACGTGACACATTCTTAGTAAAGACTCAAGGCAAGTTCTAGAGACTAGTACACATATTCAATCAAATTCACACCGAAAGAAAGTATATTACTCCGAAAATTGGAGTATAATCAGGCTCAAATTCTCACAAGGTTAATTTTGATTGAATATTCTAAGTTCAAGCTCAATTTCGTCTCACAACACCTCTCATGCTCTATTATGTGCCATTTTTTCATCTACTTCTCAAAATCATCTCATCATTAACTATTCATCATCCATCTTTCCCTATTGTTCTCTTTTTATTAATTTTCTTTTCACTTGTTACCTATTTCCGGGTTTTATTATTCTTATGACTCTAAAAACTAAAATACTACTAAGACTCTAGACTCCTAAAACTCAACATGGAAACGAAATGCAATCAAACTTGGGCTCACAGACCCAACAACACCAATCGAAACAATCAAAATCAGCACAATGGGCACACGGACCCACAATTAACAGCAAAAGACTCGAACGATCAACTAAAAGTAAATCAAAACTAGAAATATAGCTGCCAAGACGTCCCACGGTCTACCCCCTCCCCCAAACTTGGCTGAAAGACAATGTTTGGAGGAAAAACGTGGTACGCCTTGGTGCTAACTTACAAATCGTTGTTATGACGGCGGCGTTTTGAAACCCCTACGAGCTCCGAAATCGTGCCATTTTGCTCCTACTGAATCTTGGTTCGGCCGTCTCCGCATCACGCTCTGAATTTTTGCATCTTTTTCTGCTGAAGTACTGACGCGGCCGTGTTGAAGGTTTGACACGGCCGTGTCACAGTTGAGCCAAAATTGCTTTTCTGGGTCGATTTTGACGCGGCCGCGCCCAGCATGTGACGCGGCCGTGTTGCTTTACAGCGTTGATTCACGTTTTGAGAAACCTTTTGACGCGGCCGTGTCAATTGTGTGACACGGCCGTGTTGCATTTGAACCATCTTAACGCGGCCGCGTCCAGCATGTGACACGGCCGTGTTGCATTCCAGTGCTAAAAACACTTTCTAGGTGTTTTTTGACGCGGCCGTGTGCATAGTGCGACACGGCCGTGTTGCATCTTCTGCTCCTTTTAACGCGATTTTTCCGTCTTTTCGACCCCCGTTTCTTGTAACACTCGTCCATGTTGATTCCTAAAAACATAAAACACTAAAATACACGTAAAACATAAAATTAACGTAATAAAAATAAACATAAAACGATAAACATCGGGTTGCCTCCCGACAAGCGCTTTGTTTTACGTCTTCAGCCGGACGTCCTTTTCCTATCAACCTTTTTCTAGCCACCCCGAGTTGGATTTTTCTGAACACTTAAAGAGCTATTTGGGACATGAGGATTTTCTATAGCAGCTTGGGTAGTGTAAACAATGCTACAATTGTGCCTACCCCTTAGACCCGACTTATGTATTTTGAGTGTGATTGTTTCGTTTTGAACACGAAAAATCAACTCCCCTTTAGGTACATCTATTAGTGCTTGGCTAGTCGCCAAGAAGGGTCTTCCTAAAATAAAAGGGAATTCATCACTCCCTTTCATGTCAACAACTAAGAAATCACTAGGGAATTCAAAATTTAGCACTTTTATCACTACATCCTCTGCTACTCCCAACGGCGTTAATGAAGATCCATCCGCCAATTTGATAGTAGTAAAGGACCGTTTAATTTCCCTTAGTCCTAATTGTCTATACTGCTTAAGAGACATCAAGTTTATGCTAGACCCTAAGTCACACATGACATTATGAAATTCATGACTACCAATTGAGCAAGAAATAGTAAAACTCCCTGGATCTTTTGCTTTTGTTGCTCTTCTTGGTTTCATGCTTGTGTTTGCGTTCTTCTTGGGCCTGCTCGGTCTCTTCTTTGTCGCCTCTTTTCCATCCTCCCACTCCTTTGTTTTCTCTTTAACTTGGATTCTCTCCTTTAGTGGTTCCTGGTTCACCACAACAACTCTAGATTGCTCTAAAGGATCAAGGTTAGCAAAGAACGAATTTTTAAAACAAAAATCAAAAGACTCATCAAGAATAGGAGATGAAGTTTTCTTATCTATGATTGTATTGACCTCCTCCTTATCAATGTTTTTGACTTCCTCGCTTGATTCCTTCGCTTCTTGGTCCTTCAAGCTCTCTTCATGCTCCACAACATTGCAGTGCTCCTTCGGGTTAACCACTGTATCACTCGGGTATTGGCCTTGCTTGTGTTGAGCTCCTACTATCTTTATCAGCTGACTCATGTTTGATGTCAACTCTCCAATGCTAGCTTGAGTCTGCACCAACGTGTTCTCGAGCCTCTTGATGTCTGCCCCTTGCCCAGTGATATGCTTGTTTAGCTCCATGAATTTTCCATCCACTTTCTTCTCCAACTGAGCTAACTTTTCATCATACTTTTCAAATTGTGACATCGCGATCTCTTCTTGTGATGCCTTCTTACCGTCATGGATCATGCCATTTGTAACAGCAAATCCGGGTGGCGGATTAAGTGTATTTTGCGCGTTCCCATATGAAAAGTTCTGATGATTCTGAGGGTACTGATTGTACCGAGGCTGATTGTTCTGGAAGTTGTTGAAGTTTCGTTGATTCACAAATTTTACTTCTTCAACTTCTTCCGGACCCCCTGGCTGTTGTGCTAACGTTAGATTAGTTAGCAAATTCACCTGGCTCGTCAATGCTGTTACTTGTGCTGTGAGCTTTTCAATTGGCTCATTATTGACGGGCTCGACTTTTTGGACACTTGCTACCCTCCTTGGCATGTTTCTCTCGTTCGACCATTGGTAGCTTGTTCTGGCCATCGCGTCCAGGATTGAGAATGCCATCCTCACTGACTTCTCCATCAAACTCCCACCCGCAGCTGCATCCACTTGGTTTCTAGTCGGAGCAAGTAGACCATTGTAGAACTTGCATACTTGCTGCTTCTTGGTGAATCCATGTTGAGGGCAACTCCGGATAAGATCCCGGAATCGCTCCCAAGCTTCTCCGAATGGCTCTTGGTCCAACTGTTTGAACTGATTGATCTGGTTCTGCAGGTCGAGCATCTTGCTTGGTGGAAAGTACTTCAACAGGAAAGAAGTACTCAAGTCTTCCCAATCTCTGATGTCTTCTAGTGAATTGAACCACTGTAATGCTCTGTCCTTCAGTGAGAAAGGGAACAGTCTCATCTTGACTTGCTCGTGTGGCACATGATTGATCTTGATTGTGTCGGCCAGTCTGCGAAACTTGATCAGATGCGCATTCGGATCCTCCAAAGCACTTCCCCCATACTGGTTTTGCTGCACTATGTTGATTAGTGCAGGCTTCAGCTCGAAATTGTTGGCATTGAGTGGTGGAGGTTGTACTCCTCCCGCCTGCTGATTTGGACTGGGCTTCAAGCAGTCGCTAATAGGCGTGTCATCTTCATCGCCTGCAGCTGGGTCTATCTGAATTGGGCCGTACTGCTGTTGTAGCTGTGGCCCTTGTGGAGGTAGCTGCTGCTGTATGTTCGTGACTCGATCATCCAACCGTGCCAGAGCTGTCAGTACTCTGTTAAGTGCGTCATCTTGATTTGGATGCTGTGGTGGATTCTCCATCTCAGATGCGGCGTTTCTTCTAGTTCGGTGTCTGCGAGCTGTCGCTTCAATTTCCGGATCGAAAGGAAGAAGGGTTTCTTTTCCTTTTGATCTGGTGAGCATACGAAGCCTGCAAACACCAAAAACAAGAACTACCGCGTAATACAAGAATTAAATAAAAAATAAAAACGAAAATTAAAATTAAAGTTACGAAAAGATAAAATCTAGTCTAGTTTCCTCCTATTTTTCAAGATAAAAACTAAGCGCTAAATCCTATTCCCCGGCAACGGCGCCAAAAACTTGACACGTCGGTTTCTAACCTAGTGTTCCGCAAGTGTACGGATGTAGGTGTAGTACTATTGTCAAGGTCGATCCCACAAGGAATAGTTTTAGGTAGTTTGATACCCTAATACTCTAGGAATGTCCTAACTAGATACTAAGTTTCAAAGGTTGATTTTAATACGACTTAAGGAATTTAACTAATAATTGGCAAACAAAAAGAACTAACAATCGATGAGAAAAGGTATCCTAGGGCTTCGATTTCAGGATATTAATTCAATGTTGAATATGATTAACCTATTAATTTACCAATTCTAATGTTTATTAGGCGGCACGCCAATAATCTAATCCTTCTCTCGAAGTGATTAAACCGTTGATTAATTAAGCTAATTACCCACTCGAGTCAATTAAACCTAATAACTCCCAAACGATCCTAAGCCACGGCCTACACAGTCATAGACAACTGCGCTCTATGTTCTAAGTCTGATAACAATTCCCTCCTCTCGAAGCGGAATTGTTAAACTAAATTACTAAATCTAGGTGATCAAGCTAAATTCAGTTTTAAGCACAAACATAGAGATAAAACACATACAGAACGGAATTAATAGATTAAATCATAAAGCAAAACATTGTCATAAAAATCCCTACTTTCTAACCCTAGGACACGAATAGCTTAGCTACTCATGCCTAGTAATAATCCAATACAAAATTCTAATAAAAACATTGTAAAGAATTAAAACTAAGACAAGAATAAATAAACCCGGATGACTCCGTCTCGATGATCTTCGTCTTCCTTGTCCTCCAAGATTTCTTCTAGGTGGAATAATGTAATTGGTGTCCTTCTGTGTTTGATTTTCTTTTCCTAGAGCTTGGGGTCCTTTTTATAGAGTTGGGGACGAATCTTGGGGAAGATAGGATCAAAATCCTATTAAAATTAGGAAATTATCGCAGAACAACCCTTCTGACACGGCCGTGTTGGCCTTGCGACGCGGCCGCGTCCGCTTTTCCCGGGCAGATTTTTAGGTCTGACTTCCAAGCCATTTTTGAGGGTCTTCTGTTCGTTTTTGTGATTTGTCTATTTCAGGCAAAGTTGTAGCCCTTTGAATCAGCTTTCTAACGCCACCAATTGCACCTCAATCGGAGTTGTAAATCTAAAGATATGGCCAAAATATTAGAGGTGTGTCAAGCTGACAGAAAACTTCAATTTCGGGACACATTCTGACGCGGCCGTGTTGGTTATTGACGCGGCCGTGTTGGATTCCAGTGCGTTTTTACATGTTCCAGGCCACTTTTGACACGGCCGTGTCCATATTTGACGCGGCCGTGTTGGCCCTTTACTCCTTTAACTCCGTTTTTCATCCGTTTTAACCCTATTTGACTTGTTTCTTCTTCGAACTTCATCCAAATGGAATAAAAATACCTAATTAACTTCAAAACAAGTCGAAACACGTCAAATGACCCAAATATTATAAATATAAATAAGTGCCGGTCAAATATACACGTATATGCTATAAAATATGATCATAAATCGACCTAAATACATGCATAAGTAACGTGTTATCAAGTTGCAAGGCCACAATACTCACATGATGGTGAACTAGTATTTGATAGAAAGATTGGTATCTTTCCATTCACAAAGATGGAACCAGCTCAAAGAAATAGCAGAAACAGATTGAAGGGCACATTGGTGACTAAGCCAATAGAATCAATAACCAGACAAGTCATTAAGAATTATCTTTTGAATCAGGTACACACTTAAACTATTAGAACACATGTCATTATCTAGTTTATTTACAAAGTAAGCATCCAAAATTCATCCTAACAGTTTATTTAAACTATCAAAATACATTGGTGACATTACTATTGTTGTGAAAAATCACCTCACACAAAATAACCCAGAATTCGTTCGGATGCTAAACTTCACAAGAATGAACGAACAAACTGTTATTGTTCGGACACTAATTTCCCAGAACGGCCGAACAAGAACAGACGCAGAATTAGGAACAAAAAACCACACCAAGAAGTTTTACGTGGTTCGATCTAATGTGATCTACATCTACGGAGGCTCTACACACCTCAATTCACTATACTCAAGCAGAAATTACAAGAATTAATCAGAAACTTGCAAAGCCCTAATTCACAACTCGAATTCAGCTTTAGAATCCTAGCTTTTAATTCTCTTGCTGCAGTAGTGTATACAAGGGGAAAATGTGATAATTGTGTTCGCCTTCTCAAGAGCTTCAAGTCTATATTTGGAATGCGTCTCGAATCTTCATGAGCAGAGAGCTATATTCGCTGCAAGTTGCGAGTTCAAGTCTGTTACAAAAACGGTTAAGCTGCAACGGTTTTGTCAGTTGAAAACCCTTGTGTTTTGGCAGTTTGTACACCTGTCCCTTTAAACCCACAAACCCGGTCCAGTCATACACCCTCTTCTTGACTCGAACAAATCCGGTTCTTCCAGTCTGGTTCTTGAACTCTTAACCCCGATTCTGAACTTCCAACACATCATATTCCATATAGTTACCACCTTGATGAAATTGAACATATTCTCACAAATCTCCACCTCAATGAAATCAAGTGTGTATCATCACCCCTAGCCTGTCACTTCACCTCATGCCTCAGTTACATTGTTCAAGCCTAATTAGGCTCGAGCAATGTCTTAACTTGTTACCTACTACAGCTTTAGTTAGGAAGTCTGCTGCATTGTCATCAGTATGCATTTTCTTCACCTCCACAGCCCCTGAATCAATAACATCCCTCACAAAATGCAGTCTAACATCAATGTGTTTTGACCTCTCATGAAATGCTTAATGTTTTACTAAGTGCAGTCCACTTTGATTATCACAAAGAATTGTTACAGACTTTTGAACAATTCCTAGATCTCTCAGAATTCCCCTAAGCTATACAACTTCTTTAACTGCATTAGTGATGGCCATATATTATGCTTATATAGTGGATAGGGCCACTACAGATTGTTGTATGCTTCTCCAACTTATTGCAGTACCATACAATGTAAATACATATCTAGACATTGACCTTCTTGTATCCATATTTCCTGCAAAGTCAGCATCTACAAACCCCAGCAATGGAACAGTATCTTGAACTTGCTTCTTAAACTTTAATCCTAAAGTCACTGATCCCTTTAGATATCTCAACACTTGTTTCAGAGCTTCCCAATGAGTCTTTCCTGGATTTGACATGAATCTGCTTACCAAAGAAACACAGTAGGCTAAGTCAGGTCTACTGTAAATCATTCCATACATCAAACTTCCAACACCACTTGCATATGGTACATGTCTCATGTCTCATGTGTCTTTCTTCTTCAGTGGTCTTGGGACATTGATCTTTGGATAACTTTGTCTGCTGATTTACTGGAACACTCAGACTCTTGGATTCATGCATGTTGAACCTCTCCACCACCTTCTGAAGATAGTTCCTTTGAGACAAGAGCAACATTCCAGATTTCCTATTTCTGCTGGTATCCATCCCAAGAATCTTCCTTGCATCTCACAGGTCTTTCATGTCAAATTCTGAACTTAATTTCTTCTTGAGCTGCTGGATTTTATGCTTACATTTACTGGCTATAAGCATATCATCCACATAGACTAGCAGATACACATGATCATCCTTAGAATTCCTATCAAAGTAAACACAGCTGTCACATAAACCTGTGGTAAAACCTGCATTTATCATGAACTCATTGAATTTCTTGTTCCACTGTCTTGGACTTTGTTTTAACCCATATAGTGACTTCCTGAGATAGCACACATTCTCTTCACTTCCTGGAACCACAAAGCCTTCAGGTTGCTTCATATATATGTTTTCAATCAAGTCTCCATGTAAAAATGCAGTTTTTACATCCATTTGTTGCAATTCCATATCCTCTTGAGTTACCTTTGATAACAGAAGTCTAATAGAATGAAGTTCAATCACATGAGAGAATACCTCATTGAAATCAATACCCTCCCTCTGTGTAAACCCTCTGGCTACCAGCCTTGCCTTGTATCTTACCTTTTCAGTGTCTCCAGATTCAATCTTCTTCTTATAAATCCACTTGGAACTCACTAGCTTCTGCCCCTTTGGTTTATCCACCAGCTTCCAGGTGTTATTTCTTTCCAGGGATTCCATTTCCTCCATCATAGCACTTATCCAGCTTTCACCTTCATTTCCACTTACTGCTTCTTTGAAACTTTGAGGTTCATGGTGTTCTATGTCCTCTGCAACACTAAGTGCATAGTATACACTTCCTGCTTGTCCATAGAAATCTGGTCTCTGGATTTGCCTCCTTGGTCTATCCCTTGCAATGCTATAATTTCTGAGATTTGGTGGTTCTGGTTGTATCTCATCTTCCTCTAAAGAGCTTAGTGATGATCCAAATTGTCTTCTCTGGGATTAGTGTTCTCATTTGAACATTCAACCTCAACTGAAACTCTCTCAGCTTCCACAGCATCCTGAAACTCTTTCACACTGCCAGTAGAAGTATATCCCATCACACTCTCATTGAACTTCACATCCCTACTCACAATGAGTTTCTGATTTCTAGGCTCCAAACACCACAACCTGTATCCTTTCAGCCCATCTTGATAACCCAAGAATACACATCTGATCACATGAGCAAAAGCAAGACAGCCAAACACCTTCAAATCTGTATAATCATTGATCTTTCCATTCCATAATTCATTAGGTGTTTTGAATCCTAATGATGATGATGGTGATTTGTTGATGAGATAACATGCAGTGTTCATTGTTTCACCCAAGAACACCTTTGGTAAACCAACATCAAGCAACATACATCTCACCCTTTCCAGAATGGTTCTATTGAACTTTTCAGCAATCCCATTCTGTTGTGGATTCACTGGCACTGTTCTGTGTCTTATGATCTCTTTCTCTTCAAAAAACTCATTGAATTCAGTGGATAAGTATTCCATGCCATTGTCAGTCCTCAGGTGTTTAAGCTTCTTGCCCTTCAAGTTCTCAAATTGAATCAACCATGATTTGAACTTACTGAATGCATCACTCTTGTTTCTTAGTACAAACACCCATACTTTTCTGCTGAAGTCATCAATGATTGTCATGAAATATCTCCCTCCACCATGTGTTTATGTCCTAGATGGACCCCAGATATCAGAATGCACATAATCAAGAACTTCTTGTGTGGAATGAACACCCTTCCCATAAGGCAATTTTTTAGACTTACCTAATGCACATTTATCACAGAACTCAAGTGTTTCTGATTCAATGTTACCAATTATGCCTCTTCTTGATAACACTTTCAGACCTCTCTCCCCAATGTGTCCCATTCTCTTATGCCACAACATGAGTCCAGTTTTACCCAACACATTATCCAAGCTTCCACAAACTGGTTGTCCAATCAAGATAAACAACCCATTATGCTTCCTACCCTTGATCACCAGCTTCTTGTCTTTGGTAATGTGTAAGAAACCATCTACTGATATAAACTCACATCCAGTTGCATTTTGAGAACCCAGGGAGAGTAAATTTCTTTTAAGACCAGATACATACCTTACATTTGAGATGGTTCTTGTAACACCATCAAACATGGTGATCTTGACTGAACCAATGCCCATAACTTTGCAACAATGGTCATTTCCCAGCAGCACACTTCCTCCAGCTTCCTTCTTGAGATCTTGGAACCAGTGTTCATTTGGGCACATGTGAAAAGAACATCCAGTATCCAAGACCCACTCATTTTCCATCCTTGACTCTATAATGTTTAAAACTTCTGGAGTATCTGAATCATGCTTAACTGTTGCAGCTTCTGCACCTTGGCCTTCTTTCTTCTTCTTCTTTAATGGAAAATTCTTCTTCAAGTGTCCAACTTGTTTACAGCTGAAACACTTTCTTTTCTCTAACCAATCTCCAACCTTCTTTGAGCCATCATTCCCCTCCTTGGAATCTTTGAACCCTTGGCCCTTCTTCTTTTGATTATTTCTCTTGAACTTGATGTTCAATCCTTCACCAGACTCATTAGGTTTCTTTTATCCTTGATTCTGCAGATTTTTGGTCTTTAAGGCAGTGATAATTGAGTCATAACTCAACTTTTCTTGCCTCTCAAACATGAGAGTATCTTTAAAACTCTCCATGGATCTTGCAGTGCATTCAACACCATCAGAGCTTTATCTTCCTCTTCAATTTTTACAGCCAAATCCTCAAGTTCATCAATCAGCTTTATGAATTCATCTAGTTGGTCAGAAATTACCTTATCTTCACTCATCCTGAAGGCAAGCAACTTCTGTTTGAGGAAGAGCTTATTTGAAACTGACTTTGACTGATAAAATTCTTCCACTTTTGCCCAGGCTTCCATATATGGCAGTTTTGCACCTGGAAATCTCCCTCAATGGCTTATCACCAAAACACAGGATGATCATACTCAAAGCCTTCTGATCCACATCCCCAAACTTGGGTTTCTCAGCCTCCACCCACTGGTCAACAGGTTTGAGCGCATTTGAAAGCCCATTCTTAATCAAGATGGCATTCATCTTGATTTTTCCACAAAGCAAAGTCATTCTTGCCGGAGAAGTTGTCCAAATCCATCTTCATTCTTGCCATAACTCCTTCTCCTTCTGGTGTCAAAGTGGTTTCCCACAGAGGGCGCCACTTGTTGTGAAAAATCACCTCACACAAAATAACCCAGAATTCGTTCGGATGCTAAATTTCACAAGAATGAATGAACAAACTGCAATTGTTCGGACACTAATTTCCCAGAACGGCCAAACAAGAACAGACGCAGAATTAGGAACAAAAAACCACACCAAGAAGTTTTACGTGGTTCGATCCAATGTGATCTACATCCACGGAGGCTCTACACACCTCAATTCACTATACTCAAGCATAAATTACAAGAATTAATCAGAAACCAGCAAAGCCCAATTTCACAACTCGAATTCAGCTCTAGAACCCTAGCTTTTAATTCTCTTTCTACAATAGTGTATACAAGGGGAAAATGTGATAATTGTGTTTGCCTTCTCAAGAGCCTCAAGTTTATATCTGGAATGCGTCTCGAATCTTCATGAGCAGAGAGCTATATTCGCTGCAAGTTGCGAGTTCAAGTCTGTTACAAAAACGGTTAACACTACAACAAAAACTGTTAATTACTACGCCTAAAAGACAACGGTTTTACACAATAACCGTAGTCTTTTAGCGCTCAACCGTGGTCATTGTACAAACCGTAGTGTTTTACATTTTTTTTTTCGCTAAAAGACTACGGTTTCGCAAAACCGTTGTGGTTTAACTGTAGTTGAAAATCTATTTTTCGCTAAATGACTACGGTTCACAAAACTGTTGTGGTTTAACCGTAGTCGAATACCTATTTTCGCTAAAAGACTACGGTTCGCAAAACCGTTGTGGTTTAACCGTAGTCAAATGCCTATTTTACGCTAAACGACTACGGTTCGCAAAACCGTTGTGGTTTAGCCGTAGTCGAATACCTATTTTTCGCTTAAAGACAACGGTCTGTACGTCTGTTGTTAAAAGGGTGTTGTCAATATATATTTTAATGGATAATTTAAAATAATTATTTTCTATGGTTACCCTTTTTAATTTCCTTTAACTTTTTAAATACGTATTTATAAGATCCAAATATTTGTTAATGTTTTATAATTAAAAAATATTTTTTATTAATTTTCTTAAATATTCTTTCCTCGATGTCTTTTATTGGCCTATCTAGTATTTCGAATTAATTAGTTGTACAATTTTTTTCTATGTAAACAATATTAATAGATTTTCGGTTGGGAAAATGAAAAAAATAGAAGTACTGTCATTATTGATTGGAAAAAGGAGACGGTAACATTTTCCCCCAATATTAATGAAACAAAAAAAGAAGTCTTCCCCTTCTCAGATCTGTTTCAAACCGCTCCCACCTACGCCAGCCCAATGCTGTCTCAATCTCCTTCTCCGTAGTCCCAATCCCCCTTTTTCATCGCCTCTACCCCCTTCTTTGCCGCCACGATTCCCTTGTACGTATATATATTGGCTCTGAAAAAAAAAAAAAATTAACTTATATCATTTCAAAATTTTAAAATCAAATAAAAATATACTTAAAAAAACGAAAATTAACTTCATGCCATTTGTGGTTCTCTTCTTTCCTTTGCTTCACTCGCTCCATTCTCCGCCCTCCCATGGATTCTTCATCGTCTCCCTCTGTTTCCTCTCTGATTCTTCTCTCTCCCTCCCCCAATTCTTCTTTATCTCTCCATCTCTCCTCCTGGTTCTTCTTCATCTCCCCCTCTCTCCTCTTCGATTAAGGTAATACAATCTCTCGTCCAAGAAAGAGAACCGAGAATCGTCCAAGAAAGAGAACCGAGAATCGTCCGTTTCATATCACATATATTATAATGAGATATTTTATTTGAAAAAGTAAATTTTGAATATAGATATATTTTGTTTTTCAATTTTAATATTTTATCTTAATGCTAATTTATAGTATATATACATATGCATATAAATATAAAGTAAGTTTTATTAAATTCATGTATAACGTGAAAGAAACTTATATTTATATTACTTATAATTTATTTATGTTTAATTCAAAATTTTGAAATACGTCATCCGTCCCATTCAGATTTGCACGTAGGGCCGGACACGCATATTAAGAAAAAAATATTTTTACTTTTTGGTTGATTTTTCAAATGTAGAGATTGAAGGTGGAGATTGTAAGAGAAATTTTCTTTTAAGGGTGTGCAAATTGGTGCAGGACGTACCGAAAAGGAAAGTGTGAAATCTGAGTGGGACGGAGGGAGTATTTATTTTATAGGATAAAACGGTCACATTCTTAAATATTAAATTATCTCATATTTAATCTAGTTAAAAATTACTTTTTAAATAAACTTTCGTGTATCACACGAGAGTAATACTAATGTAACGCACGGGAGTAATACTAGTTGAAGAGAGAAGAAAAAAAGATAAAGAGAAACCCCACTTTCTAGAAACATATCCTCTGCCACCTCTTCTTGGCCCTCTATTAAACGTTATTCTCTCCATCCCAGCTAATTTTGCACCTGTAAAGTACGGAGTATTTTTTTATTTTTTTGTTCATTTTAGAGTGAAGACGAAGATTACGAAGATACAAATTGTAAGAAATTTTTTTCTTTTAATAATATGTAAAATTAAGTCCTGCAAATTCACACCTTCAATCAACTGCAGAAGAAAAGAGAACCAAAAAGGAAAAATTCACAAGCAAAATGACTTCTAAATTAATTTCAACAGCTAATCCGACCTTCCATCTCCATTCCAAATCCAATCAATCTTTTGCAAAAGAAATTTTCAGCCTTTCCTTCAGTCCACACGTGTCACAATCACGGATCTCAACGGGAAACTTCTCCGGGCCGCTTATGGCCCAATCTACGGCCCGGACTGAGGCGTTCTACTCTCCGGCGGATTCGAAGGAGACATTGTACGAACTTCTCGGAATATCAGAGACGGTGAGCAGTTTCTCCGATATCCCCAAACAGCCCCTGGGGATCCCCTATATAATCTCAAGATGGGAGTCCAAATTCGTTCCGATTATTGAACGAGAGCAGTTCAGTTTTCTTTTCTACTGAATAATCTAGGGCTGTCTCTCTCTTCATCCACACACTAGAGTGATAGAGGGGCAGAAACGTGCATAATACGATGTTGCAGAATGGGAAATTTATGTCGAATCTGGACGAGAAGACTACCAAGGTCCTCAATTTGACCGTGTTACAGCGGATCGATCCCTTCGTCGAGGAGATTCTCATCACCGCCGCTCACGTCACCTTTTACGAATTCATTAACAGGCAATACATAATGTATGTGTATGATTTAATATCTAGGGTTTTTGATTATACAGGAATACTCAACCTCGATTCCAGTTTATAGTGATGAATCATCGGAACACTGGTTAGTCAATCAATTTCTTTACGTTTTCCTTTTTAATTGCGGAATTAGGGTACTTCTGGAGAATTTTGGATTTTGGTTTGACAGGCCTATCTATGGTGTTATAACTTGATAAAGAATATCATAAATCATACTTTTGGTTTTGAATTATTGTTAATTTGATTAACACTTTAACATAACGATTAGGAGGCCTTTGTTCATGTTTTAGACATGCAACTGGAAATTTCTAAGCTTTGATTTTATTTCAGTACCTTACGTTCAACAATAGCATAACCAACAGAAACAGTTGCCTCCATATGTCGTGAAAGAAGTCTGAGTACTGCTAGCTACTAGCAGCAAGACCAGTTGCATTCAGGAACAATTTTGCGAATGAATACGAATTCTTATCCATTAATCTGTCTATAGTACTATGTTTTCCGGTAGGAATGTCCAGTTATGGTCTTAGGGGTGTGAGTTGAAAAATATTTCAAATCCTAATCTATTTTACCATAGAATGTTTGGCATTTCTTGTCTTCATATGGCTTTCAAAATTGTGCAAAATGACTTTTGTTATTCAAATGAAACAGATATCTTGGACGGAAGTTCATATCCAAATATGCAGTTGATTTATGCTTGAGTTGCTATATATGTAAATCTAAGGTTTATATGTGTTGCTGCAAGCAGATAATCTGGTGGAGAATCTCTTGGGAGATTTTGAGTATGAAGTTCAGGTTCCATATCTATTGTATCGAAATGCTTCTCAAGAGGTGAATGGAATATGGTTTTACAATGCACGTGAATGTGAAGAGGTTGCAAATCTATTCAACAGGTTTGTGGTTATGAATATTTGTTTAATTTTTATTAGATATATTAATGTGCATATGTTTTTGTGTATGTGTGTGAGTTTTTTTCTTTTTTTTCAAGGGAAAGAATCGAAAGGGTAATTTAAGCTGTTTATTGTTGCGGTCTTTAGTATAAAGCAGTGGAAAGTTTGTTCTTTTGATTATGAGTATGTGAGTTAGTGGTAAATGTTATTTACAGTTTATCTGTTGCATACATAAAAAAGCTGTGCTAATAGATTCTTTTGCTGGTTATAATTGCATATTAGTTAAGTAATAAGCAGAAAGAATGGACTTGGCAATATCAGGGTTATTTCATTAGTAGGATTTTTCTAAAAAGGATTTAGGATTTTTCTTCTCCCGCTTGTGGCAGTAACAAATTCTTATTATATTCTCTCAGAAACAATAATTGGTTCAAGGATGCAGTTCCGAGGTTGGGGCCTTCTGAAATTGAAACCATTATCGAGAAACTCAGCTCGGAAAGTGCAATTGGTTTCTTCTTTTTGTTGCAAAATGAGTTTGGCGTCAAACACTCACGAAACTCGCAGTTTGTTATTGCCCATTTATTGGCGGCGAAGAGGAGGTCCCGTGCACTGCTATGTCATCTGCGGTCGGTACTTCAAGAAGAAGGTATAAAATGTTTAAATGGTGATTATTGTATTTTATGGAATTATGCTTTGTAGTCTGATTAACAGCTTTGAAACGAGGCTTAAAGTTATGACCTATGCTGTGAAACTTCAGAATTTTGAATGTGTTAAGAGTGACAACAATTATGTTCCTAAACTATGAGATTTAACTTGAAACTGTGTATTTGAACCTGAGAGCTGTATTGTAATTATTACGTTTCTTCTCTGAGTGATTATCTTTTTGTTTTCTGCTTGAATGGATTCGGAAAAACAATCGGTGTACACTTAATTGTGAACAGTCACCTCACTTGGTCGACTCAATAAGATGCAAAAGATGAACTAAAATGTTTGCCAAAGAGTTGAGTGCAATAAATGCGACTAGATGGAATGATGGAGTATTGTATTGCTGGATTTTATGGTGCATTTTCTTATTCTTGTTGTGTTGCATGGTAGAATTGGTTCTGCATTGCTTGGAGATTGCTAATTTGCATTATTATAGATTTTTTATGATTTGCATCAGGCTCTGGATCTGCATCCTCATTTTGTGAGCTGCTTTTGAAAAGCTTCAGGGACTGGGAGTCAAGCCATATGGTGTGGGATATGCTGGCATTTGTTTATTCGAGAGCTTCCATGGTCCATGATGCCCTTTTTGTGCTGTGCCAGATGAAGGACTTAAGTATTCAGCCATCAATAATGACGTATAACAGTTTATTGCACAACTTGCGGGACAGCGATACCATGCTGGATGTTTAGAGAGCATTTGAGTATGCTTGTGTTGTGTAGCTTTATACACATATATAAGATAATACGATCTCTACAAGACCTCATAAGTTTATCGTCATTTTTTTCCCTAGGTAATGTACAGGTTGCAAGATTAAAGATAGCTGCACATGTGGCTAATGTTTTCTTCAATACAGCAAATGCAAATAACAAGGTACTCTCTTAGTGGAATAGATATAATTCTTTAATGTGGAGAAGCAGAAAGATGACAATTTCTTCTCCTTCAAATTTAGTTGATTTACGTGGTATGTATAAGTAGTTCTTTAAACTATGTGAAAGATAGAATTAGTTAAATGAAATATTTAGTATAGTGATGTCTATCTAACATTTGGGTTGTCCAGTCTGAAGACAAGTTGATAGGGGACTGGAGATGATCAAGTTGCTGCTGCTATGAGGAATCTATATGAGGTATTAGATATGTATAGCAATAATGTTTACCATTTTCATATATAAGCTCCTTATAATATTATGTTCATAGTAATTAGTTTCTTCAGCTTTTGTTTCTAATTGGATTCTTGATTACAAGAAGCAATCCACTTATTCACTATCAAACTATTCAAATAATATTGTTATCTTCCTTCTCCTTTAATTCCTCCAAGAAGTACTTCAACTCAAAATTATTTGGTGCTAGTTTGGATATGGGGCTACACATTGAATTTCGTTTGGTATTCTTACTGTTGGTCTATAACTTATTACTTTTTAATCTGAAGTGACAGGATATGAACTTCTAAAAAAAAATCAAGGTTTGTCTTATTAGCTTATATTAGAATAAAATTGGTTTTCAATTTCACAGCTTTTACTATAATTTTATTGCTTTTAATCTATCTTTTTCTTATTGATCATAACATTCTTTTCTGGATTTTGTATGTGGGCCAAGGCTTATCCAAGTCCAAGCGATCCCGATGATGATTATGTCCACTAAGAACGTTTTGGCTCAAACTAATAGGTATCATCTTATGGATTTTTCTTCTTAAATTTGTTTGGTGTGAAGCAACTGTGTTATATTTCATTTAAGGATTTTGTCCCAATTTCATGTACACATGCTTCGATTGTGATAGTGAAATTACTTAATATTTTTGCCTATTTTGTGCTGTAGATATTTGGATTAACAAATAAATTTTTGTGTTTAATTCTATCTTTTTTGGTGTTTATTTTTACAGGATAACGAAAGATGATTCAAAAGAAAAGTTGTGCCTCTGTAACAGATTTAAGTATAGGGAAATTAATTTGTAATTTTTTTTCTTTTCTAGCTTTGAGACATAATGTAACTTTGATATTTAGAAATAAATACTTTTTTTTTTAATCTAAAATTTACTCTTTCTTATGTGATATGTTATTGCACATAAATATTAATTTATGTTATATATATATATACATTTATATATAAATTAAAAAAAATAATATATAAAAAAAACTATAAAAGAGCATCATCTACAACAACGGTTTATGAAAAAGAAAAGACAACGGTCGTTGACCGTAGTCGAAGAAAATCACCAACCGTGGTGATACATACCGTAGTCGTAGATGCTAATATTACAACAACGGTTATCAACCGTAGTCGTTAGTATATATTACTACGGTTCAGACCGTAGTCAATGGAAGATTCCAACCGTGGTCATACATACCGTAGTCGTAGATGCTACTAGTACGACAACGGTTCACAACCGTAGTCTTTATAATTAACCACTATGGTTTTGAACCGTAGTTATTGGTAGAGGGTCTACGACTACGGTATGTACTACTACGGTCGTTGTATGTCTTCAACTACGATTTTTGACCGTAGTGTTAAACGTTTTTTGTTGTAGTGTAAGCTGCAACGGTTTTGTCAGCTGAAAACCGTTATGTTTGGCAGTTTGTACACCTGTCGCTTTAAACCCATAAACCCGGTCCAATTATACACCCTTTTCTTAACTCGAACAAATCCGGTTCTTCCAGTCCGGCTCTTGAACTCTTAACTCCGGTTCTTCCAACACAACCTATTCCATATAGTTACCACCTTGATGAAATTGAACATATTCTCACAATTATCACTTGTTGTTTTGATTTAAATTGTTGATTCATTCATGTAAATCAGATTGTACCAACAATTAAAGTAAAATGGCTAGAAAGTGCAAGCAAACACTAATAATCCAACAAGACAATGCATTGATTAAATTGTCACTGAGTTCAGAAAAAAGTGTAACCTTTAAAATGGTTGGACACCAAAGAGCAAGGGATTGCATGAGATACCTTCTCTTCTCATTTGTATCAAACCAATAGGTGATCATAGGCCAATAATCCTTCGCAGACTCTGACATACCAACAAAAAACTCATCATAAAGGAGAGTATAATCTGGGTCATACGACGTCAACGCTTTGAATTACTTAGATCCAAAATCTTTGTCGTCGATGGGACGTCAATTTTGTGGGGGCATATTAAGGAGATAGAAGATATTAGAAGATAATGTTGATTTAGTCATATATTGTGTATCCAAATTTTAGGGATATTTTTTTGAGATCCTTCTTGCTCAACACTCACATGTAATCCTATAAATCCCTTGTACCCTTACGCAAATAACATACAGATTTTACCTATTCTATATAGAATTTGTCCACATTTAGTTCTTTTTTTCTTCGGTGACCAATTTGGCATAAAATCACACGTGTCGTTCACTCACTGGTGCCACGTATATACATATTGGTCGGAAAAATGGTTACGTGACTGGCACGTGCAATTTTTTGGTCAAATTTGTTATCAACGGTGAAAAAATGTCTAAATGCGCACAAATTCTAAGGATAAGAGACTAAATAGAATTTTTTACTTTTTTTGGGACAAAAATTGTACGAGTGAAAAGTTACAGGATAAAAAATGATTGTAACTTCCCTATATAAAGCAGCACAGGTGGAAAAAATTACAAGAATGTCATTTTTGCCCCAATCTGCGCTGCTATAATTGTGGCCTTATATAAACAACAAAAACAAAAAACTAATTACTTATTCATCTTTCGTTGAGAGTATCGATAAAGGACGTCTACTAATAGTACTCAACTATATTCGACTTCAAAATTTTCGAATCCGATTCATCTTAATCGAATTCGAATTATGAATCGAATAAAAAATATTTGATTTGTTTACATTTGCATTGTTGCTCAATAGGTTGTTGACACCACTAAACGAACATGTGTCGCGTACATGACCAAAAACGTTAAATATTTACCATTTGGGGCTAAAGTTGCAAAATTTTGGGACTACGCATGCTAGAAATTTTAATATGTGAGGACTAGTTTTGCACATTTTGTGTCCTATGAAGTAAAAAAGATAGTTTTTGGGGTTTATTATACAAGAAGAACGTGTATATTGATTATAAAACCACATATTACAATATGAGTTTGACACAAGATTATATAGAAGAGTAAATCCCATGCATGAGCACACGTGACCACATGCATGGAAAGCTAACTGATTTTGTTTAGCTAAACTAACTAACTAACTTTCCTAACTAAGCTTTTAGCTAACTAACTAACCTTATCATATTTTTAATTTATACAATTCATTTATATGATAACATGCTCCCATTCAAATGAGGCCCGGCTGGAAATCGCAGCACAATCGTTGAACAAGTAACTGAAAACGGTTTGCAGAAAGACTTTTTGTCAATATATCAGCAGTTTGTGATTCTGTGGGAACGTAGCACACTTGAATCTCCCTGTTTGTGACCTTTTCTCGTATGAAATGGATGTCTAACTCAATATGCTTTGCCCTTGAGTGCATAGCAGGATGCGAGACTAGAGAAATGGCTCCAGCGTTGTCAGAGCACAACACAATAGGCTTGACAGATGATACTCCAATTTCTTGCAGCAAACTATGTATCGACATGACTTCTGTAGTGGCAAGAGCCAATGCTCCATACTCAGCTTCTGTACTGCTCCTAGCTACAAGACTTTGCTTCTTTGAGCTCCAAACAATAGGATTGTTTCCAAGGAAAATGCAATATCCCGTAGTACTCTTTCTATCATCAGGGCAGCTTGTCCAATCACTATCTGCAAAACCATGGAGCGTGAGTCTATGCATAGGCTTAATAACAATCCCTCGATGTAGGGTGCCACTTAGGTACCTAAGCACTCTCTTACAGGCCTTCCAATGATTAATGGTTGGAGCTTGCAAGAACTGACTAAGTTTGTTGACAAAAAAAACTATTTCAGGTCTAGTGAGTTGAAGATATTGAAGAGATCCAACGACTTTCCTATACAAAGTTGGTTGATCAAATGTGTTGCTATCATTATTATGTAGCTTAACATTTGTACAACTAGGTGCAGGAACAGGTTTGCACAATGTCATATCTACCTCTTTTACCAAATCTGATATATATACTTTGTTTGTTTGAGAAAGATGCCCTGACTACTTCTTTGTACCTCTATGACAAGAAAATAGTTTACTTGACCAAGATTTTTGAGGGAGAACTCCTTGTCAAGTAAGTTAATTACACTGGTAATCTCAGAATTATTGTTTCCAGTAACTAAAATATCATCCACATAGACAAGAAGTAGTAAAAATGTTTTTCCAGAATTTTAATAAAACAATGATGAATCAGCTACAAAATTTTTGAGTCCATAGAGTGACTTAACGAGTTGACAAACATATTGAGGTTGAGTTTTAGAGATATAACCTTCTAGCTGAACCATGTACACTTTCTCTTTGAGATCACCTTTAGGAAATGCATTATTAATATCTACCTGATGTATAGGCCAGTTTTTACTGACTGCAAGTGTCATGACAATCCTGATTGTAACAGGTTTGATGACAGGACTGTAGGTTGCAAAGAAATCAACACCTGCAGTTTGTTGGAACCCTCTGGCAACTAACCTTGCTTTGAAACGGTCTATTGTTCCATCTGGTTTGTATTTGATTCTAAATACCCACTTAGCTGTGAGTAGATTCATGCTGTCAGCATATGGAACTAACTTCCATGTCCCATTTTTCATGAGGGCATTATACTCCTCATCCATTGCTTGCTTCCACTTGAAAGATTGATGAGCTTGAGTGATACTGAGTGGTTCAGTGTTGTCCAGATTTGACACAGTGGAAAAGACTTTGGGTTTAAGCAACCCTGTCTTTGACCTGGTTACCATGGAATGATGATTTGTATGAGTTATGACAGGCACATCTATTTGTTGTTGCTGATTAAGTTCATGGTGATCATCTGGTGGAGCACTGATAGGTATTTCTACCAGTTGGTCACTGATAATAGGTATGGTGGTGGAGGTGGGAATGACTGTGGTTTGAGCATTGGTCTTAGGAGGAGGACTGCTTGAACCAGAAACAGTATTATCATTTGTAGCAGAAATGACAGGGGAATGAGTTGTGGGGGTGTGAGGAACTTGATTGTGAACAGCTTCAGCAGATGAAGTAGAACAAGGTAAAATAGGCAGAACAGCATGTAGTTTTTGGTTATTTTCAGCTGCAGATTTTGATATGAAAAGTTGAGTAAAGGGAAACTCATTCTCAACAAATTTAATAGTTCTAGCTATGTAGACTCTGCCAGGCCTGTTGAGACACCTGTACCCTTTGTGCAACAAACTATAACCAATAAAAACACATTTAGAGGTTTTGAATTCAAGCTTCATGCTATTATAAGGTTTGAGAAATGGAAAACAGGCACAACCAAATGGTTTTAAAAAACTATAATCTGGAGGCCTTTTGTACAAGACTTCAAAAGAAGATTTGTTTTGAAGAACAGGAGTAGGCAATCTATTAACAGTAAAACACATACTAACAAAGGAATCCCACCAGAATTTAAAAGGAAGATGAGCTTGAGAAAGTAAAGCAAGTGCATTGTGAACAATGTGTTTGTGCTTTCTTTCAACTAAGCCATTCTGAGAATGAGTGTAAGGGCAAGAATACCTCACCAGAATACCTTTCTCTTTGAAATAAGAGGACAAACTTCTGTATTCTCCTCCAAAATCAGATTGAAAGGCCTTAATCTGACAACTAAACTGCCTTTCAATCATAGTTGTGAAGGTGAGAGTAGTTTGATAGACCTGTGACTTCAGAGTGAGGGGATAAATCCAGGAATACCTGGTGTAGTCATCAGTATAAAGGACATAATATCTATAGCCTTCTGTGGAGAGAACTCCAGTAGGCCCCCAGACATCTGTGTGAATCAGCTGGAAAGGTGCAGTAGTGTGATGTTGAACAGATTTAAAAACCATGGTTTTAGTTTTCCAGCTTGGCAGGCTTCACACAGGGGCAAAGGCTTTGACTTAATAGGTATGTCAAGACCTTTAAGTACTTTAAACAACACTTCATCACAAGGATGACCTAACTTTCTATGCCAAGTTGCAAGGAGATCATCAGAAGGGACAATTGAAGCCAAGAAGCCTTGTTTATTAGCACTATCAACATGTGTACAAGTGACAGAATTACAAGTAGTTTGAGTTATTACTTCTGAATCAGCAAATTTACAGCAACTCTCAGTGTTAACAGAGGCATCACCAACTTTCATTAAAGAGGAATGTAAGCTAGAATTACAACCAACAGAATTGTCACCAACTTGTATACAAGCAGAGTTTACATCAGAAAGACAAGTAGACTTAAGCTGTGAAGCAGTTATAGAATTCCTTCTAACAGCAGCAAGATCCCAGGGCATATCCAGGCAGTACAATCCATTTTTAAGGGAACCTCTGAGCAGAGTTTTGTGTGTATTCAGATCCTTAACAAAACAAGCGGAGTTTAGAAAAACTATATAACCAGAATTATGTTTGAGTAACTGAGAAATACTTAAAAGATTCTTTGTGATCTTAGGGGCTACCAGAACATCTTTCAACAACAAGGATTTATTATTTAAAGCAGGTAAAGTACCAGCACCAACATGTGTGAATTTCAAATGAGACCCATTACCAACTGTTATTGTACCTGAACCCTGATAAGGAACCTGTTGAGTGAGTGCAGAGCCTTGAGAAGCCACATGATGCGTAGCACCACTATCCACAAACCAATCAGTGGTGTTGGAAGGCAAGAAACCACTCACAGTGTTGACAGCAGGAGGATTTGAGTCTTCCTCAGATTCTTGAGTAACAACAGTAGTATTGTGAACTTGTCGAGCTTGATCTTGTTGAGCAGCAGCTGCAGGATCCAATCCAGGGAAGTCTTCATTAAACCTATCCCAATAGTTGGCTGCAACGTGATTTGGGCGACCACAGAGCTGACAAATGACTTTAGCACCAGTCTTGAACCCACCACGATTGCCACCTCGACCATTATAATTCCCTCTTGAATCATTTGGGGGTTTTCCACCCCTGTAGTTCCCTCGATTTGGACCCTTATAACCACCCCTGTTTCCATTGAAATTACCTCGACGAGCGGCAAGATTCACATTCGGAACCACCTGTGAGCCATTAAGTTGTTGGAGGCGCATCTCATGCGTTTGCAACAGGATTGCAACTCAGTAATAGTTATAACATCTGATCTCGTGGTAACATTAACCACGATTGACTCAAACTTGGGACCAAGACCATTTAAGATATACAGGCACAAGTCTTCATCAGAAACAACCTGACCAGCAGCATGAATCGCATCCACAATGTTACGCATTTTTAGAACGTAATCTTCAATAGACGAGTCTCCTTTCTTGAGAGAGGTGAGTTGAAATCTGAGATTTAACACCTTAGCCTTTGATTGAGAACGAAACAAATCATCAAACACCTTCCAGACTTGAGTCGCAGTTTGACACCGATTAACATACCCAAGCATAGGCTCGGTGATAGAGCTGAGCAACCAACACATGAGAAACTGATCTCGACGGATCCACTGATCATACTCCGGATTAGGAATTGTAACAAACGTTGTTCCTTCACTTTCCCCCAATTCTTTCACCTAACCTAATTTCCTGAAGAACCTTGGAAGGGGGAGCAGTAGTACCATACAAGAATTCATCAAAACCATGTGCACGAACAGTGGTAACAACCTGAATGCGCCAATACGAGTAGTTTGTGCGATCCAGCCTCAACGTGAGAGCTGTGAACGTTGGAAAAACAAACGACGACGAAGAGGAAGCCATGACAACAGAGACAACCTTCTTGGATGACAAACACCACAAACTGGGAAGAGAGAAGAGAATGAAGCTCTAAACACAGACTAACAAACTTGAGCAGCGGAATTAACCCAGTTTCTTGATACCATGTTATACAAGAAGAACGTGTATATTGATTATAAAACCACATATTACAATATGAGTTTGACACAAGATTATATAGAAGAGTAAATCCCATGCATGAGCACACGTGACCTCATGCATGGAAAGCTAACTGATTTTGTTTAGCTAAACTAACTAACTAACTTTCCTAACTAAGCTTTTAGCTAACTAACTAACCTTATCATATTTTTAATTTATACAATTCATTTATATGATAACAAGGTCATTTTAAAATTGTCCTGTGTTTCGTGGATCAAAAGTGCAATTTTTTCTGTTTTGAATCTTTTGTCCGTAGTGTTTTGGTTTCTTAATTTACAAATACATACATGTATATATGTGTGTGCACGGTAGGATCCTTTCAATATGTTGTTTTGGAGATGGAAAAATTGAGAATCTATATATAGGATTGAAAAAATTAAAATCCGAAAGACAATCAACTAATTAGAGTAGTATGACAAATAAGAAGAAGAAATAGAAATAAGAAGGATTGGAGAGAGTGGGTATTAGCATATATCTCATGTTTATACAGGAGATGGTGGAAGAACGAGTACATGGGTGGTTCCTGGGATAGGTAGCTTACGCCTACAATTCATCCACTTTTTTATGATATATATAAAGCCTTTAGTGTGGACCTGGTATTACCGTTCACGATCATGGTGATTCTATTCAGGGAGCATGTTCTAAATTGGTTGAGCTACATTGTTCGACGGTGGCTATTTTTTTTTTGTAGGGACTACGACATGGTTAGGCTGAATGTTTTTTTCAATTCGTTGCCGGTAGTGCAAGCACGCATAAGTTAACAACCTTTTCATGACCCATTGTGCAACATTCAAGATGATATATAAGACATGGCAGTTCTGCTTTTGTTCTTAGAGTTTATCATGTTCGTTGTTAGCTAATGTTACTGCTCATTCTTTGGCGAAGTCTGACTTATCAGCCACTTCCTCTTATATTTGGATTAATGCCAGATTTAAATCTAGTTTGTTACAAAATCTTGTATCGATGAATATTTCCCATTGATATTCTAATACAAGCTCCTCTTCCTTAAAAACAATAATATAAAACATGTTTACACGATAGATAGGTAAAATATCTCAATATAAGTCTACATGTTAAAACCTATAACATAATTGTTTTTCCTCTTATAACCTTCAGAAAAAGAAAAAGAAAGGCACTGCAATGTTATGATTTGTTCATTCTTGGCTACCTAGTTGAATAGTATCTAAGTGAATAATTCACTATTCATTTGGTGATTCAACCCAATCTGCTAAATCAATAAAAAATTGTCCCACATGAGTAGTTAGTATTACCTTTGTTATTAGAATCATATCAGACTATCCGGTTCATCCGTGAACGGGAGCTCAAATGGGTCCATTGTGCCACATAAAACAATTTTTATGGTTCAACCTGTAAAGACTGAAAAATGATTATTCTCATTTTTTTGGGTTTTTTCTTTATTTTTTGTTTTTTTGGGGTTGTTTCTTAAAAAAATCTTTTGTGCTAATGCTAATTTCACTTATAGATTTTCTTATTATTTTTATGAGCATATAAGTTGTTACTCATTATTTACCATATTTGTCATATTTGGAAAGAAATTTTGAAGTTAAAAAATATCTATGGACTATAAATCAATAAGCTTTATTAAAGATATTCTTGTTTTTTAGTAGTATATTAAGTTATAATCATCTTTATTTGAAATTATAAATTTATAATCTAAAAACAAAGAAATAAAAAACTTCTCTTTCCCCTCAAGGTGACTCGAACTGGTCTAGATAGCGAATGGTCTCGCCACTTGAACTATCCAACTTCGTCTTTTTTTTTTGAGTTGAGAGAGGGGGAGTGGGTTCGAACCTGTGACCTTAACCATGAATCAGTAAGGCGATACCACTAGGCTACAAAGGTCTGGACGAAATTTAAAGTTTAATTAATAATTTTTGAAGTATTTATTTTTTTGCGGATGGTAATGTGTATAATCTATATCTACAGACTAATATAAAAGTGTCTTAAATTTCAATTAATTTGTGTTTGACATATTTTATTCCTTTTAAGTTTAAATATTCTAAGGACAATATTGTAATTTCCTGCTAGTATAGGATGGTTTTCATCTTACAATTCTTATTGTATAAGTAAATACTATAATACTTAGTCCAGAGCAATATGACATTTATAAGACGTAACAAAACAATGAAAAATTTTATTAACACAGAAAGTACATAATATATCCTCATATATTTGTCCATCTATTAATGCATCATTATTATAATAATAAAAGTAAGATTGTTTCGTTCTATTTATGGATTTTGTCTTTTCTTATAACGTCTATAATATTCTTACTAAATCTTAAATTTAAAGGGTAGTTAAGTAATTAATAATAATTTATTATTTACTTGATTATAAAAATACAAGGAAGATCTCTTGTGCACCAGTAAAGAACCGTGTAATTCGGGTCATGTGTCAGAAGGTATTACTCCCTCTGTCCAGTCTTATTTTGCACACTTTCCGTTTTCGGTTGTCCCAGTTTATTTTGCACACCCCTAAATAGAAATTAATTTCCACAATCTTCACCCTCAAAATTTAAACCATCAATCTCCACCTTTAAAAACGTCAAAGAAAAATTCAAATTTATTTTTTCTTAATATCCGTACACGATCAAATGTGCAAAATAAGTCGGTACGGAAGGAGTATTATTTATGCTAAATGTATCACATGTGATGGGTAAAGGTATCACGTTGAAAAGGTATCACGATTTATGTTTTCATTACATGTCCTGTATAAAAGGTATTACACACAACCCGGATTGCATCGTGCAACTGGTGCACATGAGACTTTGCCTAAAAAATAAGAGTCTTGTCATATTTCAAACTCCAATTAAAAAATCATCCTTAAATTATTATTTTGTTATACTTTCAATCAATACTTTGAATTTTGCAATAAAATTAGTTTTATATAAAAAAAATTAAATAGCTTTCAAATGATATGTTATTTGCATTTATTTAAAAAAAAAATCATACTAGCCAATGTAATTATTTAAAGTATGATAATGAAAATTGTATAATGTTATTACATATTAAAATTATTTTTTAATAGAATAAGAAGAGGAAAAAGGTATATAAATGGATAAATTCTAAATATTACCTTTTTAGGCACTAGTTATTTAAGTTAGGCCATATCACAAGAATGCAAAGTCTAAAATATTCGAAGGAATATTAAAAAAAAAAAAAAGATAATGAGTAAATTTACATATTTCAAATAATGATTTACTACTAAAATTATTTTTGTAGGGGTCCCAAATTTGAGTGATAATATTTGGTGAGGACATTAAAATACTTATAATGAAATTTCCCTCAACAAAACACGTATAGTAAAACATGCAGTAGTTAAAAAAAGTTAATACTATGTATTCAAGTGCACATCCATATTTGAGATTATACGTTTACGACTCGTTTGGTGGGCCAAATTAGGCCTTATTAGCTGCTCAATATTGTGTTATATACTTGTTTGGTAGCCATTATCAGGCCCAGTACAAAAGGCAAAGTCCGATGCAATTCACTGTTCCTCTTTACATTGTTAGTCTCGCCGATTTGGTAAGACTATTTATACGTGTTAAAACAGTTCCACATACTAGACAATTTGATATTACGTAAATACCCTTTTGTCCAAGAAATCTGTCTCAAAAATCTCGAATCTGATATATGAGCATCTCTCACTATGGCTCTGTCCCAAAAATCTCAAAAGTGCTTCTGAGCAACATTTTCATCAATTTTCTTACCATCAAATTCAATCCGGTATTCTTCTTCATGTAGAAGCTTCATCGTTCCGACAACTAAGAATCGTCGATTTGTGCACAGTGGCTAGCGTGGGTACAAACGTTTAAATAAGAAATTTACCTTGAAATTTCGAAGATGATTCGAGTTCGGCGCTAGTAAGCAATGGATGAAGGAACTAAAAAATGTGCGACTGCCGACTGGGTTTCATTCAAGTTCTTGACAGTCTATTTCAATTTCTAGAGTTTTTTTAGGTTTATGTTTGTCTGCAAAGGGGGACTCAGCAGACGTTGATCCCATTTTATTGTGATTTACTTTTTTTTTTTTTTCTTTTTTTAGTTTAGTTGATGTCTTGCGTAAGGAGTCTATCAAAAAATTCAAATATTTACTAGGGATATTTTTGTACTTTCCACATTAGTTATATCATCTTGTACATCCTACCAAATACATCACAGAAGATAGCAACCACCGGATATCTAGTATACCAAACACATAACAAAGGATTTAAATACAAGCTTATCTATATTATAATCTTATCTAGCCTAATCCTATAAAGCCTACAAAACGAGCCGTTAATTTCCAACACCTTAACAGAAGTCTGGGAAAATATATAAGTGAACATCACCTACAAATTTATGAAGTTTAAAGACATACCCCAAAAGCACAAATAGAACAAAATATTGGAAAGTACAATTTCTCCAACTACTACATCAAATTTCAAATTAAATAAACATTAAAAAGTTCTTCTAGCATAAAAAAAATAGTGCAGATATCTACCTACGGCATGTTGCTGAGGATAAAGAAATGCATGAAAATTTGTACTCATGAAAAGGGGCTCAAAGATAAGAGAGAGATTACTATCATGAACAAAGAATAAGGAAAAATTATAATTATAAAAACTTGCATTGTTATAGCTCTTGAATGTTGCAGAATTTTAACAAGATATTAGATATTCACTCCATCAAATGTTGTGTCGTAGATGACAAAATAAATATGGAAAATGAAGATGATTTCAGTAAGAAGTTATGTTCTATTAATAGGTTGCTAATACAGTGAGGAAAGGAATATTGAGTTGGAAAATTAGCATTTAATATATTGAAGTAATTATTGACGCAATCCACATAAGGCAAAAACTGTGAGAAATAGCATCAAAACAAGAATAAACTAGTTACAGCAGAACAGAACATTTACAGATCTCTGTTGCACAAATTCTTGAAATCAATCAACAAGGCCCGCGTCAATGTCTCTGGTTCGCCAGCATCATTTCCACAATCCCAAAATGGAAACTTTTCCAATCATTCAAACTCTTCAGCCGGACTCAACCAACCCCGATTTCTCTCTTCTACTATACCATGTCCTGAAAAGATTGCGTTTTGAATTCGTGTATGTTAGAGTCAAGGAGGGTGTCAATGCATTCAGTTTCAACTGATAAAACCGGTGCTGAGCTGAGGGAATTTGGATTCGCAGTTGAATGGAAGTTGACAGGCAGAAGCAGTTGAAAAGCAGAAGAAACAGAAAACAGTTAAGATAACATAATAACTGTTTTCTTGTAACTGTTTTTGTTAATGAGCTGGGAGTTTCTGTTCTTCGTCTAGTTTCCTTTATATACCTTTGAGAGACTTCATTTTCACACTGATATATGTATTAGAGAGATACTTTGTATGCGAGACAGAAGAGTAGAAACACTATAGAAAGCAGAGAGGAGAGATCACAAACAGATTGAGAGAAATAGGTTGATATTTCTCAGGATAGTTTGGTTTTGTGATCATACTTTGTAATTTCTGGTTTTGGTGATTAGTGAATCTTATTTCCGACTGCCCGTGGACGTAGGTGTTTAACACCGAACCACGTATATCTTGATTCTTTTACATTTCAGTTTATCATTCATATTATCATCCACACAAACACAAAGTTTGGTGATCAACTTGTGTAAGTTGGTTGTTTGCATTTCTTGCGTGAAACGGCAACAAGTGGCGCCATCTGTGGGAATTGAACTCAAGGAAGAAGAAGGTTTCGTGCAAGATGTCGATCTCCAGGATGGAAGCAGAAAAGTTCAATGGAAAAAACGATTATGGGCTTTGGAAGATTAAGGTTAAAGCAATGCTGGTGCAGCAAGGCCTGGCAGCTGCGCTAAAAGGAGATGGAGGTTTCTCTGAGAAAGTAGATCCAAGTCTCAAGTAGGATATCCTTGATAAGGCTCATAGCTTAATCATTCTATGCCTTTCAGATAAAGTGTTGAGAGAAGTTTCAAAAGAAACCACTGCCGCTGATATACTGAAGAAACTTGATGATTTATACCTGAAGAAGTCAATGACCAACAGGTTATTACTGAAACAAAAACTGTTTTCATTCAAGTTTGTGGAAGATAAAGGTGTAGAAGATCAATTGGATGACTTCAATAAGATGATTGATGATCTTGAGTCAATTGAAGTAAGAATGGAGGATGAGGACAAGGCCATTCTCCTAATCAACTCAATGTCAAAAGCCTTTGAGCATTTGAAAGATGCCCTAATGTTTGGGAGGGATTCAACTGTCACCCTTGCACAAGTTCAAAATGCTTTGAGAGCCAAAGAACTACAGAAGCTAAGCCAAGAAAGGGGTGAAACTGCAGGAGAAATCCTGAGTATAAAGAAGGAGAAATGGTTCAAGAAGAAACAGAATCAAGCACAAGGCTCTGATAAGAAGCCTGGAAACAACAAGCCCAAAGGCAATGATGGAAAAGAGTCCAGGAAGTGTTTCTTCTGCAAGAAACCTGGACACATCAAGAAAGATTGCTTCGAATTCAAAAAGAAACAATCAATGAAGGCAAGTTCCTCCACAAATTCTGCAGAAGGGTCAAAGGCACATGATGATGATCCACAAATTCTCAATATAACAGAACTTAAGACTGAGGGAGAATGGATACTGGACAGTGGGTGTTCCTTTCACATGTGCCCACATCTGGAGTGGTTTCATGAGTTCCAAGAAAAAGAAGGAGGAACAGTAATGCTTGGGAATGATCAGAGCTGCAATGTAAAAGGGATTGGAAGCATCAGAATCAAAATACATGATGGCTCTATCAAGATCCTAGAAGAAGTCAGGTACATTCCTCAATTAAAGAGAAATCTCATCAGTCTTGGTACTCTAGAAAACCGAGGATGCAATTTCAAATCACAAGATGGTTTCCTTTATGTTATGAAGAATTCTAAGGTGGTTATGAAAGGAATCAGAAAGGCTAGCCTATATTATCTTCTAGGAAATGCTATCCAAGGAACCTGTAATCACTCATTAACCTCAGAGACAGAACTATGGCATGCCAGGCTTGGCCATGTAAGTGAGACAGGTCTAAATCAACTGGTTAAGCAAAAGTTAATTGACACTACTGGAAACCAAGTGCAAATGGAAAAATGTGAAGATTGCATCATGGGAAAACTTACAAAACAAGTTTTTCATACTGGGAAATCAACATCAGTAGCATGCTTGGATTATGTTCATGCTGATTTATGGGGGCCAACAAGAGTCCAAACATTGGGGGGAGGCAAATATTTCTTGTGTATTGTAGATGACTATTCAAGGAAAGTCTGGATTTACATACTTAAAGCAAAGTCAGACTGTTTTGAGAAATTCAAGGAATGGTATCAACAAGTCCAAACAGAAAAAGGGTCCTCTCTCAAATGTATAAGAACTGATAATGGTCTGGAGTTCTTGTCAGAAAAATTCAATAGTTTCTGTAAAGAAAAGGGAATAAAGAGGCATAGGACAGTTCCAGGGACTCCACAACAAAATGGGGTTGTGGAGAGAATGAACAGAACTCTCCTAGAAAGAGTGAGGTGCATGCTGCTGAGTTCTGGATTAGATAAGAAATTCTGGGGTGAAGCTGTTGCTACTGCTGCCTATTTGATAAATAGGTGTCCAGCAGCTGCAAATGAAAACATGACACCTGAAGAAAAGTGGACAGGGAGGCTCCCCACCTATCATCATTTGAGAGTATTTGGATGTAGGGCCTATGCTCACATCAAACAAGACAAGTTAGATGCAAGAGCCCTAAAATGTGTGATGGTTGGATATCCAGTGGGTGTAAAAGGGTACAGACTATGGTGTACAGAATTAGGGACTGGGAAGTTAATTGTGAGCAGAGATGTGATATTCTCAGAAAATATCATGCCTTTTAAGAAGGATAGTGAACAAATAAGACAAGCAGATGTCTCTGGCACACCAAGTCCCTCAATAAAGGTGGAGAACCCTGAAGAGGTCCAAGATGAGTTATCTGACACTGATGAAGATAAACAGATAGAAGACCAGGTTCTAGCAGACTATCAACTGGTGAGAGACAGAGGAAAGAGAACCATTAAACCTTCAACAAGATATGCTGAAGACTACTTGACAGCTTATGCTTTTGTAACAGCAGAAGATACTGACTGTGATGAGCCAAAGGACTATAAGGCAGCTATGTGTAGCAATGAAAGGGATAAGTGGTTGGGAGCCATGAAAGAGGAACTGGAATCTCTTGAGAAAAACAGAACCTGGATACTGGTAGACAAACCTAAGAATCAGAAACTGGTATCATGTAAATGGATTTTCAAGAAGAAGCTTGAAGTTACAAATGTAGAGTCCATCAGGTTCAAGGCAAGACTGGTTGCCAGAGGATTTACTCAGAGGGAGGGAATTGATTACAATGAAATATTCTCCCCAGTGGTAAAACATTGCTCAATAAGGATTCTACTGGCAATAGTAAATCAATATGACCTAGAGTTGGAACAACTTGATGTAAAAACAGCTTTCTTGCATGGAAATCTGGAGGAACAGATTTATATGACTCAGCCTGAAGGTTGTGTGTTACCAGGGAATGAAAACAAGGTGTGTTTATTACAGAAATCATTATATGGGCTTAAACAAAGCCCAAGACAATGGTATTTGAAGTTTGATCACCATATGAAGGCCATAGGATTCACAAGATCAAAACATGATAGCTGTGTGTACTTGAAATTTGAAGGCAGAAGTGTAGTAGTGTTTCTCTTGATATATGTTGATGACATGCTAATTGCTAGCAGAAGCAAAACAGAAATTGAGAGTTTGAAGCATGAGCTGCAAACTGTTTTTGAAATGAAGATTCTAGGAAATGCCAAAAGGATTTTAGGCATGGATATCAGAAGGAAGAAGGAAGATGGTGAATTGTGGTTATATCAGAGGGACTATATCAACAAAGTCCTGAAAAGATTCAATATGCATGAGTCAAGAAAGGTGTCAGTACCCCTGGGACAGCAATTCAAGTTATCAGAAGTTCAAAGACCTCAAAGTCAGGAAGAAATGGAAGAGATGAGTAGAGTGCCATATGCCAATGCAGTAGGAAGCATTATGTATTCTATGATTTGCACACGACCAGATGTGGCTCATGGTATTAGTGTAGTGAGTAGGTTCATGGCTGAACCAGGCAGAGCTCACTGGGAAGCTCTCGAATGGTTATTAAGATATTTGAGAGGAACTGTCAACTATGGAATATTGTTCAGAAAACAAAGTCAGATTGATAGTGATATGCTTGTGGGATATTGTGATTCAGATTTTGCAGCAAACATAGATTCCAGAAGAAGTCAAACAGGTTACATTTTTACTCTTTTTGGTTCTGCAATTAGCTGGAAATCAATGCTACAATCCATGGTAGCTCTCTCCACCACAGAAGCAGAGTTTATGGCTATTACAGAAGCTGTTAAGGAGGCATTATGGTTAAAAGGGATTCTGGAGGAGTTTGGGCTTCTGCAAAAGTCTGTTAAGATATGTGTGGATTCACAAAGTGCTTTGCATTTGCAAAGCATCAAGTTTTTCACGAACGGAGCAAGCACATTGATGTCAAGCATCATTTCGTCAGAGAAGTTACTGAAAAGGGTAGTGTGGAGCTGATGAAAGTGTCTACTGATGATAATGCAGCAGATATGCTTACTAAGACCCTGTCTTCTGGAAAATTTCAACATTGCCTGCAACTGGTGCAGGTAATGGATCTTTGATTGGATAAGAAATGGAGTATGAGACCCTGTGATGGGGTTGGTTGGCAGAAGGGAACAGGATTTACAAGTCGAGGTGGAGTCTGTTGTATTCTTCATGCATTGTCAAGGTGGAGAATGTTAGAGTCAAGGAGGGTGTCAATGCATTCAGTTTCAACTGATAAAACCGGTGCTGAGCTGAGGGAATTTGGATTCGCAGTTGAATGGAAGTTGACAGGCAGAAGCAGTTGAAAAGCAGAAGAAACAGAAAACAGTTAAGAAAACAGAATAACTGTTTTCTTGTAACCGTTTTTGTTAATGAGCTGGGAGTTTCTGTTCTTCGTCTAGTTTCCTTTATATACCTTTGAGAGACTTCATTTTCACACTGATATATGTATTAGAGAGATACTTTGTATGCGAGACAGGAGAGTAGAAACACTATAGAAAGCAGAGAGGAGAGATCACAAACAGATTGAGAGAAATAGGTTGATATTTCTCAGGATAGTTTGGTTTTGTGATCATACTTTGTAATTTCTGGTTTTGGTGATTAGTGAATCTTGTTTCCGACTGCCCGTGGACGTAAGTGTTTAACACCGAACCACGTATATCTTGATTCTTTTACATTTCAGTTTATCATTCATATTATCATCCACACAAACACAAAGTTTGGTGATCAACTTGTGTAAGTTGGTTGTTTGCATTTCTTGCGTGAAACGGCAACAGTGTAAGTAACTACTGGCACAAAATAGTACATTGCATATTCAACAAATCTCTGCAATTTTAGGACAACCACTAACATTCACTTTTGCAACATGATTACACAACATTTCTGGAAATATGACTAAATTAGGACAATCCTCAATGTAAAGTCTTTGAAGCAAACTGAAACTTAGAAGCCACTCTGGCAATGCTGTAAAATTATCACAATTCGCAATCCGGAGAAATCTGAGGGTTTTACCAACATTTTGTCCAAGTCCCACTGGGAGATGGATCAACTTAGGAAGGCCCATCAAAAGCAATGACCTAAGGCCCGTCAGGCCCTGCAGCCCCTCTCCTTTGGATAAATCAAGCTCGTCACAGTTCCAAATCCACAACTTCTCAAGAGAAGCTATATGCTTAATACCATTTGGAAGAGAAGCTAGTCTTGGACAATCATAAATGCGTAATACTCGAATAGAAGTGAGGTTTTTGAATCCTTCTGATGGTAGCTGGACAAAGTCACAGTTGAAAAGCAGCAAGAATCGGAGAGAGCTGAAGTTCTGATGACCTGTCTTTCTCAAAGACATCTCCTGACAAGTCAAATACAAAGTTCTGATTTTGATCAGATGTCCAAAGTTGCTGTGAAAACCTTGGAAATTTTCGCAATTGATGAGGTTCAGTGTCTGCAAATTGACAAGCTTGGAGAATGACCTCGGAAGAGACTTTAAGTTCTTGCAGTGACTGAGATCAAGATACCTTAACTGTGCCAACTCACATATAGAACTCGGTAACTCCTCAAGTTCTAGCGAGTTCAAGATTAAGACACGCAATCGTCTGCAATTCGTTCCAATGGCCTGAACAAATCTCTTGTCCAAGGGCTTAACTTTGAATGCACACCTAAAAGATCTCAAATTTTTCAACTTGAGCATCTTTCTAGACGCTTCTTTTCCTGACGGATCCTCATCTTGAAAATACATGTGACGGATTCTGTTGGAGCCGTTTCTAGCATCAGATTTCACATTGAGAAATCCACTCCCCGCCACTGACTGCGCAAGGTCGTGTACGAGGCTGTGGATCTTACAAGCTAGTATCTCTCCATCAAAAGCTTCCACCACTTCTTGAAAGCAGAATCTTGACAACAACTCATTAAAGTACTGATTTCCCACATCTTCAAGTTCTCTGTTACCATTTTCGGAATGTACCAGACCTTGAGCAATCCAAAGATTGATAAACACCTCCCTCGGGATTTCAAGTCCCTTAGGCAACATGGAGCAATAGGCGAAGCATTGCCTCAAATGGGACGGCAACCGCTCATAGCTTAGCCTCAGTAGAGGTAGGATATCAGTTTGCTTTTGATCAATTTCCCATATATCATGGTCCTTGATACGTAGCCATTCTTGTTCATCCGTATTCATATACAACAAGCTGCCCAACGTCTTCACAGCTAGAGGGACACCGCCACATTTCTTCACGATTTCCTTTCCAATTAAAACCAGATTAGGCAACGAATCACTCGATTCTCTGAAAGCACATTCGAGGAATAACGATAAGCAGTCATCATCAGAGAGACCAGTTAAATTATATGGCGACATAGTGCTAGTAATCGTAGCTACAGCCTTACTACGAGTTGTGACGATAATCTTACTACCTGGCCTACAATTCATCAATAATTCCCTCAAATCCATCCATTTCATACGATCATCATCCCACACATCATCCAACACAAGCAAATACTTCCTATCCTTCAAAACTTCCGATAACCGACATTGCATCTGGTCCAAATCAAGATGGCTCAAGCTCTCACCAGTAGCAGATTTCAGAATTTTCTCAACTACTTTGGCTATTCCAAAATATTCAGAAACAGAAACCCACATTCCTATATCAAAACTTGAAATCACTCGACCATCGTTATAAGCTAATTTAACAACCGTCGTCTTTCCAAGACCACCTATTCCGACTATAGGAAGAACCGAAACATGGTCTTCATCATTACAGTTCAGCAGAAGTTGTACAATGTTTTCTTTATCACTCTCCCTACCAATGATGTCTGAAGATCTAACATACGAGTGAGTTTGTTCCCTGATTCTATTGTCTACGGAAACCAAATGTGCTTTTTTGGTGAAATGAAACTTTTCCCTATCAGCTGCAATTTCATCTAATCTCTTCCTTAAACCCTTTACCCTATATCCAATCTTGAATCTATAGGTGACAGGGTTTAAACTTGAAAAGAATCTTCTTACCTTGTTGAAAATGTCTATGTTTTCCTGCAAAACTTGTGTTGAAAAATCACCCAGTAAATCATCAATATCGTAGACCGCATCTTTTAGCTTCTCAAGCCAATCTCGAACCTCATGATTCTTTTCCTCATCTGCATCCAAGATTACAGCTTTAATGGTGGACAAGGTGTTTTGGAGTTTACTTATCTCGGGTTTAATGTTCCAAGCTGGACTCATTTGTTCTACAGCAAGTTTGGACAGCACCCCATCAATGATGTTGAGCAAGAATATTTCTGCCATGTACCTCGGTATCAACCAATTTTTTCTGCAAGAAAAAATGATTCAATTCAACAAAATGTGGGTATTCAGCTGTTCACGAGAGAGTGTGGATAGGTGGTGTGTGGAAAGAAGGAGAGAATAATAGGAATTTAGAGTGGACTTGGATCCGCTGATCATTCTTGATAAGCTGCTTGCAATATTGACTCGTGCAGCGTGTTAAAAGTCCTCACCTAACTTTCATTATGATGGTATAGTTGCTAGAACATTATCATTTGTCTATGTATTTTTTCAGAGTTCTCCCCTTTGTTCCACCTCGTTTAAGTTTCAATCTAAGGACGAAAATTTCTGTTTTTACATAAACCAGTATCGTTCCCGTGCAATGCACGAAAATTTATTTAAAAAGTAAATATTTTATTAAATTAAATATAATATTATCTAATATAAAAAAATAGAATTATTATATTCTAACTAAATGAATATTTGAATAATCATTTTTTCTTTTTTCACGATCAACCTGAACTTTGCGCTCCTACCTTTGCAATCTTTGGTAGCAATTTTCGGAGAGAAAAAAAAATTAAAAATAATTAAAATGTTTAGAAAATACAATATTTATTTTCAAATTCTAAAAATTTATTTAAAATATCATAAACTTTACTGAAAAAAATGTAGAAATTATTTTAATAAAAAATCAATTTTCATAAAAAATAAAGACCGAATAACTTTGATATTACTTCAAATAACTTTAAATATTTATAAAATGATTTATTTTTTCAAAAAATTAATTAGAAAGATACTTATATCATAAAATTTGACTTTTCATAGATACTTCCACATGTCTTAAACAAAATCTTATAGATTTTAAAATAATTTTTCAAGATAACTTTCAAATAGTTTAAATAATGTTTTAGAGTTTAAAAGATAATTTTCAGAAATTTATAATAGTTTTATGGTTTCAAAAAAATAATGAATTTTCTTTTTCTTTCTTAAAATGATTTGATGTCAACTTTTTTTATAAAAAAACACAATTCTTTAATATATTTTCAACATGTTTAAATTAATTTTATGGTATTTTAAATGAAGTTTAGAATTTAAAAAATATTTTTTAGATTTTTTAAAAATTTTATGTTATTTAAATATTTTCTAATATTCTTTTATTTTTCGCACTTAAATTGCTAGCAGATGTTGTGAATGAAAAAAAAAAAAGCTGAAAAACGCGCATACCAAATGTTGCAAAATGATATAAACCCAAAATATAAATAATGCAAATATCAATTTCTCCCAAGTGATATATGGATTTAATATAACTTTTATTTTATAAATATATTATTTTGTAAACTTACATAAAGATACAATATTCAATGTAAAAAATAAATTATATCTACTTTTAAGAATGAATATCTCCTAATATTGAAACCCAAACATATATTTAGTGTGTGTGCGTGCATCCACCTTAACCTATGCGAACCCGTAATAGCTTAATTGAAAATGAATATTAAAACAAATACAAATACATAAATATCACACAACACACCAAAATATATCAAATAAAATAAATTGAATTGTATTGTATTATAAGAAAATTAGTATTTTCTTTTTTTAACTGTCAATTTTTTTAAATATTTTGATTTATCCAAATAATTTTTCAAATTTAACTATAACTATTTACTTTATTTTAAGAAAAAATAATTTTCAAGTTTTAATATTTTACATGGTGGTTTAATATACTCAAATATTTTTTAGATTTTAAATAAATCTTGATATATAAAATAAAATTCAATGATTATTCTATAGTTGGACTAACAAAATAAAGCATATGAATTCTTCAATATATCTTAATAATATATGTATATGTTGAAATTTATTTAAAGATACAATTAATATATATATATATATATATATATATATATATGTATGTATCTTTGTATATTTTGCTTAGGTTGCAAAATATGATGGAGAAGTTTATAATAGTTTTATGGTTTCAATCCTAATACCTCTACTCTATCTAGACTCTCGAATAAAAGGATGAATTTATAATATCTAAACTAATTGCATATAATTAACTATCTAACAAGGAATTGCTTGGAAAACAAGTAATCAAATATCAAGGTAAACTCAGACGGATAAAATTGCATTCTAGGGTATAAATTTCAATTATGTCCTCCTATGTAAGATTAATAAAAAAAAATTTAGACTTTTAAACCGATTATGTTGTTTATTAGACAACGCAACTCTATATCAACCCTTCTCCCGAAGCGGCTAACTTGTAGATCAATTAAGAATAGTCACTCTCTAAGTCGACCAAACCTATAAGACTCCCAAGGGTTCCCTAAATCAATGCCTACGCAAGCTTTCACTCCTCTCGAACAATATTGGTACCTATGCTATATGCTCGTATACCTATTAACAATTCTCTTCCCCCCGAAGCGAAATTGCTAAGCAAATAGAATTACTAAATTGGCCAGATGAAATAACTCATAAAATAAGAGCAAAGCATATAGACAAAATAAACATAACTTGGGGGTCTAGAATTAAAGATAAAATTAAAACATATCTGTTCACAATCTACTTTCTAACCCTAGAATACAATATGTATTTAGCTACTCATAATCAAAGTCAAACATATTGAATAATTAACTAAAGAAAAGGAATATAAAAACCTAAATCTTGTGTCCAATCTTCGTCTTATCACGTCCTTGGTCTTCGATCTCGCTTCCAAACTCTTCTCCGATGAATATTGTATGTTAACTTCGAACTAGGAAGCATGTATTTATAAGTTGGGGAAGATTAGGGTTGAAACGGGCTTGAAATAAGCCAAAATGCGTATTTTAAAATTGAGGCCAGACTGCCTCGGCCGAAGTTGATTTGGCCGCCCCTGAGTTGGGGCAACTCAGCCGAGTTGGAATGTGCCTCGCCCGAGTTGGTTGGTTCTGTCCTCTTCGAGATTTTCCTTCAATTCAGCCTCGACCGAGTTTCCGAATGGCCTCGATCGAGTTGACTCATTCTGCCTAAATTCCAATTCTTCTTCGTTTCTTCCAACTTCCTTGCTCGTTTTTCATCTGGACTCCGTCCAAAAACAGACCTTTTAACCTTTTTATACCTGCTTATCACTAAAACAAGCGCAAACACGCTATCCAGCTCAAGATAATGAATATAAGCCTAATTTCAACTAAATACACATGCAAATGATACCAAATATATCTCTAAGTCGACCTAAAATGCATGTATAAACGACGTGTATCAAACTCCTCCAAACTTAGACTATTGTTCATCCCCCAACAATAAAACAAAATAAAATAGAACAAGGAATACAAGTTTTAGGGCGATCAGATGACGAATCTAGTCTCGGTGATATTTTCATCAAACTGACAACATAAACTTGCTAGCATTGGTGACATGAAAATTTATCAACTACTTTCGAGACAAGAAACTTAAGAACAAAGATCCTCACCGGTTAAGTGTATCGCTCATCTCTCCAGTGTATAATATAGGACGTGTTCTCACTCAAATTGGACCATATGCACCATCTACCATATGCCTGCCTATTGTCTAAATTAGATCTTGTACTCAACATGTGTGACAAAGAATCAAGAATGTCTTTATTTTGGTGGTAATGTTGTAAGGTGGGACAAATTTGGATATAACTGACAACTTATTGGACCAATCGAGTTATTCCCAACCCGACTACCCCTCAACATTGTTTACTCAACCTTCACTCTTCAAATTTCAGAAACCATACAATATGGCTTCTTCACCCATCAAAAGCACTTCTCATCAACCAAGAACTTCAATGCTTAATCACATTGGGACTACTTATATTTCAAAAACTTAGCAAACTTAGACACTTTCTTATTGTTAACCCCTCCTAAACAACAAAAATACGTATTTATAACTTTCACTTTTTTTTCCCCAACATACGAAAAAACTTTTGATAACTTATACAAAAAGGATATTTTTTTCTTCTTTTTTTTTTTTTTAACAAATCCCAAGAAAACAACTAGGAGGGGTCATCTGTTTCTTTTCTTTTGCTTAATCCACGTATCTCTTTACCAAACCATCCCAAACATCCATTCCATTTCATGTTTTTACCTTATCTACCTTCCAATCCACCTCCCTCTTAATCAATTAGTCCAATTACGGGCCAAAAGCTAAAAGAAAGGTATAGGCTTGTAATATTCGGCTATGAAAAACAAAGTTTAAAGTTTAAAGTTGCTAACTAGGGATTTTTCAAGTTTTGGTGGAAATGATTTTTTTTGGGCAAAAAAACCGGCTTGTCAAGAAAAGAATGCCTAATATCATTTTCTAAATCACAGCATGCACTTGACATATTCCTATAGAGACGTAAGGCAAGTTCTAGAGACTAAATACATTATGACCAATCAATTCACACCGAAAGAATGACAAAATTACTTCGAAAATAGGAGTACATATAAAGCTCAATCTCACAGGCTAATTTTGATCATTGTTCAAGTTTAAGATCAATCTCATCTCCAAATATCATGCTTTATTATGTTTTAAAATTTATTTATTCAAAATCAGCTCGTCATTGACACATCATCATCTATCAACACTTTTCAAAGCTATTTAAGACCAGGTTTTTACTCCAACTTAACAAAATTTAAACTATCCTAAGAAAACAATAAATAAACGAAATAACAACAAAAATACAATAAAATAAACCTACTTAACATGACTAATCAATTCAGTGATGGGCACACAGATCCTTCATCAAAGCAAATCCAATAAATAACATAGCAATGAAACACTTAGCAAAAACAACAATAATCACAATAACACTGAATGAAATAATACAATAACCATAAAAGCAGCCAAGATGTGCCACTATCCACCCCTCCCCCAAACTTGGTCAAAAACTAATGTTTGTGGGGAAAAAGTGATACGCCTTGGTGCTAACTCTCAGTGCTACTGATCGCATCTTTCTGTAATCGCCATTGCGTCTCAATATCCCATCTTTGATCATGTTTGGCCCTCATTTCGTCTTGTTTTTTGAGTTGTAGAGTGCAATAGTAAAGAAGAATGAAAAAAGTGTGATAAAAAAATGAGTTTTAAAATTGTGTTACCTGCCTTAACCGAGTTTAACTCGGCCTCAGTCAAGGGGAGTGGTTCTGGACTCGTCCGTATTTTGCACTGGGTTGCACCTCGACCAAGTTACTACAAGCTTCGGTCGAGTTGGCGCTGTTTGGACCCAACGCTGATTTGGCTTGAAAATGGAATCGCCCGAGTTGCCAATTGGCCTCAGTCGAGTTATGGCCATCTAGACTCCGTTTTTACTCATTTTTCTCTCATCTTTTCACTTTTTCATTGCCTTCTAGACTATATTATGTTATCCTATGACTCACGAACAAACAAACTAAAATAATTCAAAAATAGTAAAAATAACATAAAATTAAAATGCAAAAAATAAAATTAAAACTGTAAACATCGGGTTGCCTCCCGACAAATGCTAAATTTTACGTCTTCAGCCCGACAACTTGTTAGAGAACTTAATCAAAGTCCAACCAACCAGATTCATTAGCATTATCATCAATCAACAACTCACCCAAACTGTTAAAAAGCAAAAATCGTCTTTTTCTTATACGTCTTCCTCCAGTTTGTTATTACAGTTCTACCCTTCGGTTCCATAGCGTAGACAACACAACACTTGTGTTTCCCTCTTAGCCCCGACCTATTGTATATTTGGAAAGTGACCTTGTCATTTTGAACACAAAAGGTTAATTCTCCCTCAGACTCATCTATCATCGCTCGGCTAGTCGCCAAGAAAGATCGACCTAAGATAAAAAAAGGGACATCAGCGTTCCCTTGCATATCGACTATTAAGAAATCACTAGGGAACTCAAAATTAGATACTCTAACCAACATGTCCTCTATTACTCCAACTGGCGTTAGGACAAACCCATCCATCAATTGAATAGTAGTAAAGACTTATTTTACCGCCCCAGTCCTAATAGTCTATATGTTTTAAGTGGCATCAAATTTATGCTAGATCCTAAGTCACACAACACATTTTGAAATTTCTGGTTACCAATAGAACAAGGGATACAAAAACTCCCTGGATATTTCACTTTTGTTGCTCTTTTTTAGTTGTGTGTTGGTACTCTTTTTGGGACTTGCCACTTCTGGTTTCTTCACCCCTTTTCCATTGTGCATCTCCATGCGCTCCTTTTGGGGAAAAAAGTTGATTTGGTCCCATAACTTTTTAACTTTTATGATTTGGTCCCATATTTAACTACTTTTTCAATTTAGTCTCGTATCTCTATCAATTGCTCCATTTTGGACCAATTTTGATCCAATTTTGACCAACTCATCGGAAAAGGCCTCGTGCTGGCGCCCATCAGGGAGTTCCGGCGACTTATGCCACGTGGCAAGGAAAAATAGTTGATTTGGTCCCATAACTTTTCAACTTTTCTGATTTGGTCCCATATTTAACTACTTTTTTAATTTAGTCTTGTACCTCTATCAATTGCTCAATTTTGACCCAATTTTCACCAATTCACCAGGAAAGGTCACGTGCCTCCCACTTGCTGGCACCAATTAAAGAGTTCCGGCGACTTATGCCACGTGGCGCCTCATTTATGATGTGGCTTTTGTCTTTTTCTTTTTTTCTTTTATACATTAATTTACACCTCAGGTGCGAAAATTTCCAACTCAACAAATCATTAATAAAATAAACAATAGAAATCCAAAATCTATGGTACAAAACGAAAGGAAAAATTAAATCAAACAAACCCCAAAAGAATCAAAAAATATTTCTCTTCAACGCCTACTACACCGCTACTCTAATCCCTCTCCGAAAAGAATCGCATAAGCTCCCACATGAAAGAGACGCATGGCAACAGCAAACCAAAATGAAAATAAATATGATGACGAGAAGGGTTGAAAGTGAGAAGAGAAAAGATATTCGATTCTTTTAGGGTTTGTTTGATTTAATTTTTCCTTCTATTTTGTAACACAAGTTTTGAGCTTTTGTTGTTTATCTTATTAAATCATTTGTTGAGGTGAAGATTTTCTAACATGAAGAAAAAAGACAAAAGTCACCTCACAAATGCGGCGCCACGTGACATAAGTCGTCGAAACTCTTTAATTGGTGCCAACACGTGGGAGGCACGTGACTTTTCCAGTGAGTTGGTGAAAATTGAGTGAAAATTAGTCCAAAATTGAGCAATTGATAGAGGTACATGACTAAATTGAAAAAGTAATTAAATATGGGGCCAAATCAGAAAAGTTAAAAAGTTATGGAATCAAATCTATTATTTTCCCCCGCCACGTGCATAAGTCACCGGCACGTGGGAGGCACATGGCCTTTTCTGGCGAGTTGGTCAAAATTAGTTCAAAATTGGTCCAAAATGGATCAATTGATAGAGATACGGGACTAAATTGAAAAAAGTAGTTAAATATGGGACCAAATCAGAAAAGTTAAAAAGTTATGGGACCAAATCAATTTTTTTCCCCTCCTTTTGTAATGTACCAGTTTTTTCACCAGTTGGCTTCAGTGCCTCCTTCATTACCCCCTTATCATCTCTGTTATCCTTAGATTTTTCCTGCATCACAGATAATGTACTAGCACACACTACAGAATCTAGGTTAGGAAGAATGTATCAATCAGGATTATCATTAAGAGAAGATAGAACTCCCTTATCTAAGTCGGTTCGGCCCTCTTTGTTCTGCTTAGCAACCCCAAATTTCTATCGCTTCTTCTTTGCTTCAAGCTCCTCAGTAAGCTTAGCATTATTAGTGAAAGTTAGCTCAGTCCTTCTTCTATAAAGTGCTTGGGGAAAAGGAAGAGGTTGAATGTATCTAGGACCTTCTTCGATTTTAATCCCTCTCGGCTTTGTGAGCTTTTTCGCCAACTTCCTCCTCTTGATTTTACTCTATCAACTCTTCAACTTCACGAGGCTGGTGACTCTCATCCTTAGTCTCATACGTCGAACAGATGGCATTGAACTGCTCATTTGGATTTACTATAGTGTCGCTAGGAAACTGCCCTTTTTTATGCTGATTACTCAAAGCTTTTGCGATTAGGCCTATGTTTGCTTGAATGGATTTCATATCAGCTCCCATGTTAGTTTGCATTGACTTCATATCTTCTCCCAAACTTACTATATTCTTATTCACCTCCACATTATTGCTTTCCATCTTCTTCTTTAAACGGGTTAACCGTTCATCAAACTTATCCAATCGCGAATATACTAACTCTTCTTGAGTTAGTTCATGTCCTTCGTGGATCATTCCATTTGTGACTGTAAATCCCGGTGGTGGCTGGAGAGAATTACTCAAGTTGCTATGATAAAGTATTTTGTGCACCCTGTTGGTACTGATTGTCTGATTACCTTGGAAGTTATTGAAGTTTCTCTAATTGACAAAATTCGCATCTTCAACTGCTTCATGTGTAGGATGTTGCTGTAAGTTCAGATCAGTGTGCTGAGCTAGTGTCAGACTTGTTAGCAGATTGAGCTAATTAGCCAAGGCGGCCATTTGAGCTTCCCTTTTACTGCTATTTGACTTTGGTGGGTTCATCTCTGAAATGCTATTCACCTTTCTAAACTGATCTTGTTCATCTGGCCACTGCCAGCTTTTAGCAGCCATTTCATCTAATACAGTGAATGTCGCTCTCGTACTCCTTGCAAGAAGTGATCCACCTGTTGTTGCATCTATATACTATTACTCTCGCGGGCCCACGTAGCCTTTTATAGGATTTGCATACCTGCTGATCTTGCGAGAATCCATGTTGTGGGCAATTCCGGAGAAGATCCCGGAACAGCTCCCATGCCTCCCCAAAAGACTCTTCCTCTAGCTGTGTGAATTGAATGATCTCGGACTGTAATGAGAGCTTCTTACCCGGTGGGAAGTACTTTAGCAAAAAACGAGTACTCAGCTCATCCTAAGTCGTCACATCTTCTAAAGAATTGAACCACTTCAAAGACTTTTCCTTTAAAGAGAAAGGAAATAACGTAGTTTCACTTGTTCATGTGGCACTTGGTTGACCTTCAGTGTCTCGGATATTCTTTTGAACCAGCCTAAATGAACATTCAGGTCTTCTTGTGGACCTCCACCAAACTGATTCTGTTTCACTATAGAGACTAGTGCTGGCCTTAGCTCAAAAATGTTAGCCTGAATTGGTGGTGCTTCGACTCCTCCATATCGCTGATTTGGCAAGGGAAGCAGACAGTCCCTAATAGTGCCCTGATTATCAGATTCTTGCTCGGATGGTACTGTCGCTGGTGGCTGATTCTGCTGAGTCTCATAGTATTCATATCAGCCAAAATAGTGTTAATAGCTCCGAAAAATTGTCTGACCATGTCTTCCATAGGCAGCGTTTTCCGGTGGTGCAACCATGACTGTGTTTTGGTCTCTCTTTGTTCTGCATCTACGAGAATTCGCTTCTATTTCCGAATCAAAAGGGATGATTTTATCGTTCCCTTTAGAGCCGGTTTGCATGCACTACCTGAGATCAAACACATGAAAACCAACGTCAAACTGAAAATAAAAATGAAAACTAAAAATAAATTTGCTGAAAAATAATGTCCAACCAAGTATCGAGATATTTATCAAAATATAAGTTTTACACAATTTTCAGTCCCCCGCAACGGTGCAAAGAAACTTGATGCACTAATTTCTAACCCTATTTTTGCAAGTGCACATATCTAAAGTTGCTAGCAGTAGCAAGGTCGATTCCACAAGGACTGTTAATTACGTAAGCTTAGTACCTTAATCCTAATACCTCTACTCTATCTAGACTCTCGAATAAAAGGATGAATTTTATAATATCTAAACTAATTGCATACAATTAACTATCTAACAAGGAATTGCTTGGAAAATAAGCAATCGAATATCAAGGTAAACTCAAACGGATAAAGTTGTATTCTAGGGTATAAATTTCAATTATGACCTCCTATGTAAGATTAACCTAAAATACTAGACTTTTAAGCCAATTATGTTGTTTATTAGGCGGCGCTACTCTAAATCAACCCTTCTCCCGAAGCGGCTAACGTGTAGATCAATTAAGAGTAGTCACTCTCCCGAGTCGACCAAACTTAAAAGACTCCCAAGGGTTCCCGAAGCCAATGCCTACGCAAGCTCTCACTCCTCTCGAACAATATTGGTACCTACGCTTTATGCTCGTATGTCCATTAACAATTCCCTTCTCCCGAAGCAAAATTGCTAAGCAAATAGAATTACTAAATTGGCCAAATTAAGAAACTCATAAAATAAGAACAAAACATATAGATAAAATAAACATAACTTAGGGTTTAGAATTAAAGATAAAATCAAAACATAATTGTTCCAATATACTTTCTAACCCTTGAACACAATATGTGTTTAGCTACTAATAGTCAAAGTCAAAATCCAACTAATACATAGACAAACGTATTTGAATAATTCACTAAAGAAAAAGAATAGAAAAACCCGAATCTCGTCCCCAATCTTTGTTTTGTCACGTTCTTGGTCTTAGATCTCGCTTCCAAACTCTTCTCCGATGAATATTGTATGTTAATTTCGGAACTAGGAAGCATGTATATATAATTTGGGGAAGATTAGGGTTGAAACGAGCTCGAAATAAGCCAAAATGTGTGTTTTAAAATTGGGTTGCCAGGAAGCCAATTTAGCTGCGCCCGAGTTGGGGCAACTCGGCCGAGTTGGAATGTGCCTCGCCCGAGTTGGTTGGTTCTGTCCTCTTCGTGATTTTCCTTCAATTCAGCGTCGACCGAGTTGCCAAATGGCCTCGGTCGAGTTGACTTATTCTACCTAAACTCGCATTCTTCTTTGTTTCTTGCAACTTCCTTGCTCGTTTTTCATCCGGACTTCGTCCAAACGGATTATTTAGCCTTTTTATACCTGCTTATCACTAAAGTCTAAAACAAGCACAAACACGTCGTGTAGCACAATATAATGAATATAACCCTATTTTGACTAAATACACATGCAAATGATACCAAATATATCTCTAAATTGACCTAAAATGCATGTATAAACGACATGTATCAATCGGCGGGAGAAAGAGCAAACGGATCCGTGGTAGGTTTAGCAGGAGGAGACTGAGAGAGACACTCCAAGGTAGTAGCAAGGGCCAATCCAATGCTGGAGGAGGCACTGAAGAGCTCCATAGCTCGGCAGATAGGGGGCAGGACCAGGCGTTGATCCTCGGGTCGATAGAGGTATCGCTGATAGGGGATTGGTCATGTCTTGGAGTTGTACATCGCGGTCAAGTTCCCCCTCGAAGCCCTTGGCCCAGGCTTGTGACTCGGCCACCTTAAAACCATACTCATAAAAATAACCAATAGGAGGCCCAAGGTCATAGAGGTAACGACTGCTTTGAAGATAAGTCTGGTAGAGCCCCTCGTGGAAATGCTTTAAGAAGGATTGCCCATCCTCTATCAGCAAAAAGCCCTTTTCTGAAATTCAGCAACGCTTCCTGAGCACCCTCGAATTGCGCGGTATGGGTTGATTCCTGCGTCTCTTTCTCGGCTCTCTCAGCCTTTTCCCTCAGAGCGTATCGCTTCGCCCTAAGCTCTTCCAGCTAGCGCGCCTATCCTACCTTCTCCTCTTAGAGTTGGGCTCGTTCTTGAGTCAAGGAAGATATGGTCCCCTCCTGATCATTGAGCTTGGACTCTAATGCCACCAACTTAGTATTGACAGCTTCAACGGCGAGTGCCTCGATACGGGCGGGGCACGGGCCGAACTGAATTATCTGGGAATAGCCCACCAGGAACTGTGAAAAAAAATGAGGAAGAGAAATATTAGGCGTATAGGCTAAAGATAGTACAAGGAAGAAGTTAATTAAAGAGATATACTTTGACCAGATGGTCAGTTGTAAACAGTTTGTTTTCCTTATCGAGTTTGGCACTGAAATACCACAGTCATCGGAGGTCAGAAGCCTCCTCACAAGGCTGACAGACTCCTCAGGGGTTAGGTCCAAGACCGACTTTGGCACCTCCAGAGTGTATAGGTCTTCCCTGGAGTGGCGGACTCGATTACGGGCAGAAGTGTGAGGAATTGGGGCAGATTTATCCAAGGCAGACACCGCCTTGTTTACCGCGTTGCCCTTTCCTTTCTTCTGCCGAGGAGTGGGGGCAAGAGGTGGAGGAGCTTTCCTCTTAGAAATGGCACTGGTCCGCGCAGAGGCCAGACCAGCAACGACAATGGAGCTAGGGGGAGTTGTGCCTCTCCCCACCGCTGGAGGATAACTGGATAGGAGTTGTATCAATAATACCCTCAGAGCTGGAATCGCCCTGAGCAACGGAAGGGTTGGCCCCTTTATTTCGAGATATGCTCCTCGATATTTCTGCAAAGAGAAAATAATTCTTAGAATGATCATTGAATAAAGGTAAGTCTGGTTGAAATGATCATTGTCCAAGACATCTTGGTTCAGCACTGCGATGAGCGCATCACTCCGCTCAGACAGTTCAGTTGTGTGCCTCTGATTATAAGAGGCTGAGTAGTGCCAACGATTACAAGGGAAATCCTAAGTCTCTAGAGTAGGATAGACAAAGAAGTATTGTTCCGCCACGACCTATCCATGCTCGAGGGTTTGCCGAAGAAACATACCAGTCCCCCCTTTTGGGTAGAAAAGAAAAAATAGACCTCTTGGCGCTGTAAGTAGAAGCAACTATGAATTAGTGACATGTCCACTAGCCCCCCATTACCCCAGATGAGGATATAGAAGCTAAGAAGCAGGCTTATGCTAGAAAGGGTGAATTGGTTCAAAGGGATGCCATGGAAATTAGAGATATCAGAAAGGGACTCCTAAGGAAGTTTGGGCGTTCACTAGGGTCAGGGATGTAAATTAGGAATGCGTGCCTAAAGTGCGGTATCAATAGGTCAGTGTTTTTCAGAGTTGACTCTGGGAACTTATTCCAGTCAGAGTTGTTGGGATCAACTGCCAGGTGCCAGGGCATAAACCTTCTCATCTGTCGAGTCAGCGTCTTGGTGGGGATTAGAGTCAGAAGCAGCAGATGGGGAGCCGAAAGATCCTGCCGTAGAAGAACTACCCGCCGCCATCTCTGAGGGTTGTGCCTCCGATGGAGATCCTTCCGCCACCCTGAGTAATATTTCGAGATGGCATCACCGGGAACCCCAACTCTCACTAGAGTAATCTGAAGTGGTGGCCTCCGAACTAATAGGAATGTCCACCACACCACCCACCAGATGGGTGGGAGCTACATTATCCATTGGCGGTGGAGGAATGGTGATCGGGATTTCAGGTGGAGCGGATTCCATGATCACTAAGGATTGAGAAAAAGGAAGAAGAAACTGGAAAAAATAGTCGAGAAGTGAGAAAAGATACATGGTGTTGCCTGATTGGTGAAAGTTTGAACGCCAGAGGGTGGAAGAGGAAAAAAATCATCGGAAAACAAAGAAGAAAGAGACGACGAAAGAAGAAAGGCGATTAGTGCAGGAAAGGAAAGGCTATATATATGGTTCACTACGAAGGAGCCCAACCGTCGTAAACCTGAGATGGAGACACATGGAACGAGGCCTAGAAAAGAAGGGTTGAGATTATGCCATGGAAGTCGTACAGATCTATGTTGTCACCACCTGTCAGTAGGCTATCATGGGAAAGCAGGAAAAGGAAAATTCAAAAAGAGCAAGGGAGACAAAAATCCTGAAGCGTATGTATAGATAGAGCCTCCTCCCTCTAAAGGAGGCGGTCACTCACAGGGCGGTAGGTGGAGCGGTCAACAACGAGTCAAGGATTTGACTCAGAGTCGGAGGGGAGTACCTGATATAGGAGAAGGGTGCAGCCCTGAAAGGAGGAGTAGGAAAGATTACTGATCACCGCACTGTTAAGATCACGATGGCCTACGATCCTGGGATCAGTAGACGACACTCGTCAAAGCAAACTAAGAGCAGTCTGCTCAAAACTACGAAGAAATGGGTGTAGGCTGCACGGGTTCAGAGCGGTACGCAAGACAAAGTGGAAGGTGAAGGGGGTCGTCTTAGGCAATACCTGAGGATATGGGTTTGCTAAGAGCCTAGAAAACATTAATGGGCCTTGGAAAAAGGAGGCCTGGTGAAATAGGGTTTGAAAAGAAAGAGGAATTTCCCTTGTTACCCCTAGGGTTAGGATATTATAAATACCCCTTCTTTTCAAACAAAGAGAACGACCTCTTACTCTCTCTTCTAGCGTTTTGTTGTTTTTTAAATATCTTTGTCTTTCATTGCTAACTTAAGCTTCAGAGGTTCTTTCACCAGAACAACCTCCGGTGATTTTTCAGGTCGAGAGGAGCAGATGAAAAGCTCAAAGACGATGCTTCTGATTTACCCTTTATTTTGGCTTCAATTGAATATCCAGTTTGTTACTTTCGAATAAATGTTTAAATTACTATTTTGTGTCCACTACATACACACATCAAACTTGATAAAGGAGGAAAAATAAATAAATAAATAAAAGAATTCAGAAACTCATAATAATATAACAAAATTAGAGGTCATGGTGGACACAAACTAAATAGGTATTCGGCATAAACTATAAAATACAAAAAGTCTAATAAATTATCAATAGTAAAAAACAATCACATTTCTAAAAAAAATAAAAAAATGAGAGAGAGATACAATCACATTTGAATAACATGTTCTCTCTTAGTTATTTATGAGAATCTTCAGATTATACTAATTTCTAGTTGTTGTCTTTCTACAGAATTGATCAGATCCGTGTTAGAATGATTCGCGCCGTGCGCGACCGGAAAAACGAGAGCCAATAAGAGGATTCCAAAATAACCTATATATATTAACTTTGAAAATCTATATATATAAAAGTAAAATGGAGGGTATTAGTGTCATTTTAGTTTTTCAACCAAAACTTTTAGACTATAATTAGTAATTTTTCTTATTTTTTGTATGTTCATAACTTTCTTTTATTTTTTTTTTAAATACAAATAATTTTTTCATCTTAAATCCGATTTTTATGCATAATATACCAAATTATTCATCTTTTCACGAGCTTCGATTTGACATCCATATCACATACATTATAATGAGATATTTGATTTGAATAAACGGATTGTTTGTTTGTTAATTTTTGTGTTATAATTGATGGTCATTGTAACTTGAACTATAATATTTGGGTTTTAGTTGCAACTAAAATTAGTAAAATGATTTCTTTAAAAAAATCATGAGTATTTTTTTATAATTATTTTTAATTATCTATTTATATTTTTAATAATGTGTATTTTGTTAAGATTACTCTTTTAAGGAAATTTATTCTTTGCAACCTAAATTATGACATTTGTTAATTTTTGTAATCTTTTTAATTTTTTTACTTTTTCTAATATTCAATTATATATGTTTAAACTTTGTAAGCTAAATAATACTTTGTCGCACTAATCAACATCAACTGTTTTTTTACTCTTAACAATTTAAATAGTTTTTTCCACATTAATCAATTTTTATCTTGAAATAAATAAATTATTTGTAAGAAAAATATAACATTTATATAAATAATTTACAATACCATATAAAATACGGAAATATCCAAATATTTTGAAGAACTCATAGACTTTAATTTGTTATTTGAATTATTAAAATAACTTTTGAATTTTATTTTATTAAAATAAGAATTTCCTAAATAAAATTATTTAAGTATATTTGAAATCATCAAATGAAATCTCAAAAGTTTGCAAATGAAAATCTAACTTTATAATTAGAATTTGAAAGTTTTTAGATAAATTAAAAAAATATAAAATAAAAGTAAGGACATAAAGAAAAATAAATTAAACTTTACATTACATATGAACTACCCAAATAAAATAGCATTGTTCCGTTAATTATATATTTCATGGATATTTTAAATTATTTATAGTTAGAATTTAAAATTAAAAAATAAAAATCTATATATATATATATATATATATATATATATATATATTTATACATATAAGCCATGATAGGGTCACTTCTGTAAGTAGAACTTTCCAGCCTAAAATTTCAGACTGTGATTGATAAGTTGTTGTCACATTTGGTAAGAATCAAAATTAATTTTACTTTCTACGGTGGCAAATATATTTTTCCATTTCTTATATATTTATTATGTATACTATATCAAATTAATCATCTTTTGACGATATTCGATTTGACATTCATATGTGTATATCTATTAAAACAAAAATAACATTGAGTAAGATTTCAATATTTATTGTAGGTTGCAAAACAAATATAGCATTGATTCGGAACAAAATGAAAAATCATTCAAATAATTCTCTTTACAAATTATATTACTTGATTATTTCATTATAACGACAACTAATCAGTTTGATTTATTTGACTTGAATTATCTCAAGTTTTCTTCATTTATTACATTGAGAGAAAAATCATTGTATATACAGTTGAACACATACTATATCGAATTAAAAGTGATAGTTAATATTTGATTTATAATCATCTTATTAAATTATTAAATTTGCTAATGTTTATTTGTTATAATAATTATTTTTGTTGATAAATCATAAAACTATGACTTTCGCTCATATATATAACTTTATATATGGTAATTAATCTTAAAAAAAATATTACTTTTTTATGTTTTACATATATTAATGTTACTTTTCTATAAATAATTACACTTTGCAACCTAAACCATGCTATTATACAAGTTGCAACTAAACTTCTTTTAAATAAGCAAAATTAACCAACTTAAACTATACATATTTTTTAGACTTTGCAACATAAACAATACTTGGTAACATTAACCAATCTCAATTATGTCCTATTTTTATTTTTTATTTTTTTTACATTTTGCAACCTAAGCAATTTTCATTTACATTAACCAATGTGTATCTTTAGATGAATCTACTATTTACAATATAAACATATAATTTAATTGAAACTTTTCAACATATATATGAAAGTATTAAGAAATATTAAAGAACTCATATGTTTTATTTTGTCATTCGAACTATTCAAAAAAAACAAAAGATGTTTTATTTTGTTATTCCAACTATTGAATAAGTTTTGAATCTTATTTTGTTATTTTGTTATTTTGTTATTCTTTGTATATCTAAAATATCAAGTAAGGTATTAAAACTTGCAACTAAGATTTTTTAAAAGTAAATAGTTATAATTAGAATTTACAATTTTATTTAGATAAATTTAAATATTTAAAGTAGAATAGAAAAAATGAAAGAAAAATAATTTACTTATAACATTATTCAGTTTATTTTATTTAATAATATGAGTTGATAGTTAAATATTTATGTTTGTTTTAACATTCATAATTAATTAAGCTATAATTCATATAGGTGGAGAATGAAACAGACACATTAAATGTGTGTTTGGATTTCAAAGATAAGAAATGAACATTTTGAAAAAGATATTTATCTTAATATTAATTTTTATATATAGACATATATAATATACCTATATATAAAGTGAGTTATATTAAATTCATGTATAACATGCGAGAAACTTATATTCACATTACTTATAATTTTATTTATGTTTTATTCTACATTTAAAAAAATATTTTATTAGGGTAAAACCACCACATATTTGAATATTAGACTATATCATATTTAGTTTTATTACAATCATTACTTTTTAAATAAACTTCCGTGCATCGCACGGGAATAGTACTAGTTAGAGTAAATAAGATAAAAGCTGAATCTGTACACAGTAAGAATTATTATGAAAATTAGAGTAAATAAGATCAAAGCTAAAGATGTACACAGTAAGAATTATTCCAACTTGAGTAGAAGGCTTTTGATCAAATGGCCAGCAGTGCCGCCGGTACCACCCACCAGTTGGGGCATCTGCACTGCGGCCCCCACTTCTTTCCGGCGCCATCTCCGCCATAATTCCTCGGTCTTATGTCAAAGTTTCCAAGTCATAGTGCGCACCTTATGAGTTACATCCTTTCTTCACTACCACCACCGTTGGAAACTTTGTCGCCGACACTATCTGGTGACAGAAAAAAGAATTTAAAGTTGCATAGCAGCAATAAAAGAACTTTCAATTTTGAAACGCCCTGAGGAAATGAAACATGTAGGCCCTAGAGTCTCCAAAATTTAATCAATTCAACAAACATCACTCAGAAGAGAGGGAAGTTTTGGCCTTCAAAATTTTACGTTCGTGCGAGCGGCAATGACAGAGGTGACGCGGGAGAGTGTTGTCGGAAGGCAGGGTGATGTTGTTCCTTTTTTCTTCAGAAATACAATAATTTGTTAAGAAGATATCTTTGTCAAGCAAGTGATGAAGGTGGGGCTCGACGGTGGTAATGGAGGGTGTGGAGGCGGCGCCGGATAACAGGGGTGATGGGTCGTGGAGCTTTAGAAGGGTTCGTTCCTCGCCTAGCTACCACATTCATTTAATTTTTAACAATTTCTATTATACGCCCTGCATTCTGATACACGTCGTTTATACATGCATTTTAGGTCGATTTAGAGATATATTTGGTATCATTTGCATGTGTATTTGGTCGAAATAGACTTATCTTCATTATCTTGAGCTAAATGACGTGGTTGTGCTTGTTTTATTGATAAGCAGGTATAAAAAGGCTAAAAAGTCTGTTTAGACGAAGTCCATACGAGAAACAAGCAAGAAAGTCGGAAGAAAGAAGTTGGACAGAATAGGCCAACTCGGTCCAGGCCAAGTTAGGCAGAAAAGCATTTTTGGGCAGAACACCCTAACTCGGGCGAGGCCAAATGTAACTAGGCCGAGTTACCCCAACTCGGGCGCGGCCAAATCGGCCTTTGTCGAGTTGGAGTGTTCTGCCCAATTTTAAAACACGCATTTTGACTTATTTCGAGCCCGTTTCAACCTTAATCTTCCCCAACTTACAAATACATGCTTCCTAGTCTGGAATTAACACACAATATTCATCGGAGAAGAGTTTGGAAGCAAGATCGAAGATCAAGGATGTGATAAGACGAAGATTGAAGACAAGATTCGGGGTTTTCTATTCCTTTTCTTTAGTTTATTATTAAAATATGTTTGTCTATGAATATAGTTGGATTTTGACTTTGATTATGAGTAGCTAAACACATATTATGTTCTAGGGTTAGAAAGTAGATTGTGAAAAAATATGTTTTGATTTTATATTTAATTCTAACTCCAAGTTGTGTTTATTTTGTCTATATGCTTTGTTCTTATTTTATGAGTTGCTTAATATGACCAATTTAGTAATTCTATTTGCTCAGCAATTTCACTTCGAGAGAAGAGAATTATTAATAGGCATACGAGCATATAGCGTAGGTATTAGTATTGTATAAGAGGGGTGAGGGTTTGTGTAGGCATTAGCTTAGGGAACCGTTAAGAGTCTTTTAGATTTGGCCGACTCGGGCGAGTGGATGTTCTTTATTGATCTACATATTAGCCACTTCGGAAGAAGAGTTGATATAGAGTAGCGCCGCCTAATAAACAACATAATTGGTTTAAAAGTCTAGAGTTTTAGGTTAATTTTTACATAAGAGTTCATAATTGAAATCTATACCCTAGAATACAGGTTTACCCATGTGAGTTTTCCTTGATATTCGATTACTTATTTTCCAAGCAATTCCTTGTTAGATAGTTAATTATATTCTATTAGTTTAGATATTTTAAAATTCATCTTTTTATTCGAATGTTTAGATAGAGTAGAGGTATTAAGATTAGGGTACTAAGTGTACACAATTCAGTTCTTGTAGGATCAATCTTGCTAGCGCTAGCTACTTTAGAACCGTATACTTGCGGAAAACTAGGGTTATGTTTTAGTGCATCGCATTCACAAATAAGTGTCATTTTAGACTTTCAGGTGGAATTTAAGAAATTATAAAATCGACAACAACACCCCTCCACTTTTCTCTCCATCATTTTTTTATTACCATAAATTTATCCATCTTTTCTCCAATACCTTATTTATACTCCCTCATTTCACAAATAAGTGTCATTTTAGTCTTTCAGGTGGAATTTAAGAAATTATGGAATGGACAACAATACCCCTCCATTTTTCTCTCTATCATTTTCTCTATTATCATAAATTTCTCCAAATCTTCTTTATTTAATATTATAATGATTCATATGGAAATTTCCTTAGATTTAGCTAAGGACAATATTGAAATAAACTTGCAAAAAATGCTAGAATGACATTCTTTTATGAAAAAATGATTTTCCTAGAACAACACTTATTGTGAACGGAGGGAATATAAAATTATAATATTTATATGAAGATTTTCTTAGATTTAGCTAAGGGCAATGTTGAAAGAAATATGGAAAAAAATTCTAGAATGACACTCTTTTGTGAAAAAAAATAATTTTTTTCCTAGAATAATATTTATTTGTGGACGGAGAGAATATATTAATTCTTATTTAGGTTAAAAAATATGTTAATTGGTTGTGACATGGCGCGACCTTATTAGTTCTCTTGAGTATCTTGAACGGTAGTGGATAATCGGTTGCGGACTCGAACAAAATTGTCTTTCTAAACTTCTGACTTCACAATATATGAGGCCTTGAAACTTGATTTTGTTATATCGCCAAATGACTTTTACAGAGGAAAAAAGAGAATATTATTTTTGTGAATTTAATCTTTTGTTAACAAATGTTTATTTGTCATTTTCCAAAATTCAAAAATATCAACTTACTCCCTTTTTATATAGATAACAGCTTTAGTTTTGAATAAGAGAATAAAAAAATAAAGTGGAAAGGACAAAAATCTCCTCAACAAAATACCTTCAATTTCTCACTCGCTTCCTTCATCTAATCTATATTTCCATTAAAATAATCTACTCCTTTCGTTTCAAAATGAATATTTTTTTGGAAAAATAAAAATTTCCAGAGTGTCTCGCTTTAGTCAAAGAATCACAATTCTTTCAACTTTACCCTAAACAACCTACTAAATTAGTAGAGTATTTCCTTATTCCACAAATATATCACAATTATATGAACTCTGTATGAATATATTTATCTTATCCATCCTTAATTTTTTCAAAACAAGTTAAAGCGATACTTATTTTAAAATAGAGGCAGTATTAGATAGATATAATGAGTAAGAAAATTAGAGATCTTTTTGGGGCTGTATTGGAAAAAATAAGAGGAAGAAGCTAAAAATACATCTAAAAATGGAGGAAATAGGTTTTTTTACAATCCAGGTTGTAAAGGAAATCATTAGGATTTGATCCCTAGTCAATGACCTGAATTACAAAGTGCACAACCGAGCAAAATCAATCCCCGAAGGTTGTAGTTAGTTATTATATATAGAAGTTTTTAAGAAAGAGAAATCACATCTCCAACCTTGGTAAAGTCTGACGTGTATCAGTTGCACGGTGAAATCTGGGCTCGATATCACGACTTATGCTTTAAACTAAATATCTTTTGGCATATGTCGTGATACTTTCTCACCATGATACCTTTAGTGAGTCTTGTGTGTGAACGGTTACATCTGTAATGGAATACACTTTCACATAAAACATTGATACTTTTACAGGAAAATGTGATACTTTTACAGGAAAAAGTGATACTTTTACTACATTGATACTTTTACAGATAAATGTGATATTTTTGCTACAAAAAATGATTTTTTTTTTGTTCAAAAAAGGTGATACTTTTACAGATAAACGTGATACTTTTACCACAGAAAATGATATTTTTTCCCGTCACACCGTGTGACGGTCACATACAAGTTTTTACCTTACCTAAAACACTTAAACATAAATATTATTACAGTTTAACCTATAATCCAGATTACACGGATCTAGTGCACAAGACACGTTCCCCTCCAACCTTATATCCAATTTGTAAAGCCACAAAGAAAAGAAAAAAAAACGACGACCGTATCAACGATTACAAATTTCATGGGCAAAGAGCCAAAGTCAATACTTGCTATAAAGCAATGAAATAAGCACGCCAATTAAGAAGATGCAAGATCTACCTAAAACAATAACATAAGCAACTTAGAATAAGAAAATCATTGATGATGACGCGTTATTGTGAGAACTATTATACCAATAGATATGATCATCTATTTCATATATTATTACTATTACATCTTATATCTATATATAATTATATATAAGTAGAATGGAGGGTATTAATGTAATTTTAACTTTTTCTCCAAAAAATTTAGACCATCATTGATAATTTTTCTTATTTTTGGTAAGTTCATAACTTTCTTTTATTTTTCTAAAATACAAATAACTTTTTTTAATCCGATTTTTATGCATAATATACCAAATTGTTTATTTTTTCACGATCTTCGATTTGACATCCATATCATATATATTATAATGAGATATTTGATTTGAATAAATAGTATGTTTGTTGGTTAATTATTTGCTACAATTGATGTTTATTGTGAATTGGACTATTATATTTTGGTTTTAGTTGCAACTAATAATAGTAAAATAATCTCTTTATAAAAAATATGAGTATTTTTTTTTTATAAAAATACAAATAATCCTTTTGTTTTATTTGAGAAGAATTTTCAATATATATATATATATATATATATATATATTTAAGTCATGCAGGGAGAAAACTCATTGTTGAAATAATGAAAGTCTTACGTTATTAAATCAAAAACAAAAATAACAAATATTTATTTTATAATCAACTTATTAACTCATCAAATTTGTTAAAATATCTTCTTATCACGAAAGTACATAAGTTTTGAGCATATATATAATTATGTATTAAAATAGTTATTGAAATTATTTTTAATTACCTATTTATATTTTTAATAATGTTATTTTGTTAAAATTACTCTTTTAAGAAAATTTATTCTTTGCAGCCTAAATTATGACTTTTATTGCATTTGACAATCTTTTTAATGTTTTTAATTTTACTAGAATTTCAATTATATATTTTTAGTTTTTTTTTTTAATTTTTTTTCCTCCTAATCTAAGAACAAAGAATCAAAATTTATTTTACTTTCTCAAGTTGCAAATTTCTTTTTTCCATTTCTAATCTATTTAAGTAAGATTTCAATGTTTATTGTGGGTTGCACAAAAAGTATGGTATTGATTTGGAATACAATTAAAAATCATTCAAATAATTCTCTTTTACAAATTATTTTACTTGATTATTTCATTAAAACCACAATTAATCAGTTTGTTTTATATGACATGAATTGTTTCAAGTTAATATTTGATTTATAATCAGCTTATTAAATTATTAAATTTGCTAATGCTTATTTGATATAATAATTATTTTTGTTGAGAAATTATAAAACTATGACTTTCGCTCATATATATAACTTTATATATGATAATTAATCTTAGAATTTCTTTTTATTATTTTTTTTTAATTTAGATATATTAATATTATTTTTCTATAAGTAATTACAGTTTGCAACATATACTATGATATTATACAAGTTGCAGATAAACTTCTTTAAATAAGCAAAATTAACCAACTAGAACTATATGTTTTTTAGACTTTACAACCTAAACAATAATGAGTCACATTAAACAATCTCAATTATGTCTTCTTTTTTTTTCCTTTTTTTTTTTAACATTATGCAACCTAAGCAATTTTTTTAACATTAACCAATGTATATCTTTAAATGAATCTACTATTACAATATAAATATATAATTTAATTGAAATTTTTCAACATATATATGAAAGTATTAAGAAATATTGGTGTACTCATATGTTATATTTTGTCACTCGAACTTTTGAATTATTTTGTTATTCCAACTATTGAATAGCTTTTGAATTTTATTTTTCTAATTTGTTATTATTTGTATATCGGAAATACCAAGTAAAGTACCAAAACTTGCAAATAAGATTTTTTTTAAAAGGAGATAGTTATAGTTAGAATTTAAAACTTTATTTAGATAAATTTAAATATTTAAAGTAAAATGAAAAAAATAAAGAAAAATAAATTCCTTGTAACATTATCCAATTTATTTTATTTAATAATACGAGTTGATAGTTAGATATTTATGTTTGTTTTAACATTTATAATTAATTAAGCTATTATGCACATAGGTGAAGAATGATGCACACGCTAAATGTATGTTTGGATTTCAAAGATAAGAAATGATCATTTTGAAAAAGACTTTTTTTATATTAAATATTTATCTTAATGTTAATGTATAAAATATATATTTATATATATACACCTAAATATAAAGTAAGTTATATTAAATTCATATATGACGTGTGAGAAACTTATATTTACATTATTTATAATTTTATTTATATTTTATTCTACATTTTAAAAAATATATATTTTATTAAGATAAAACGATCATATATTTAAATATTAAATTATATTATATTTAATTTTATTAAAATCATTATTTTTTAAATAAATTTATGTGCGTCGCACCGAAAATATGACTAGTTTCAAGATAACACCAATATAATAGTTATATTTACTAACGTCATTAGTTAATACTTCAAAATAACCTTCTAAAAACTTCAAAATAACATCAATATAATAATTGTGTTTAGTAAAACACCGTCTTGAACTACCGTCGGAGACTAATATAGCAAATTATTGCTCTGTTTGTCCTCTTTGGAGCGCTCCTATCTGACTTCTTTTCCTTTCTCTTCTTTTCTTGTTTTTTTGCTTTCCCTCTAAACAAAGATTCGGATTTTCTTTTAAATTGAAAATATGTGATTAAATAAACATATTATTAGGAGTGTTGTATTTTTTTGTTTTTTATTGTATCCCACATCGCATCCTTTGTAACTAGAATAGTCAATTGTACGTGTATATGTATCTCATTTATATGTGAATAATATATCACTCAAAATATTCTCCATATGGTAACCAGAGCAATATAAGGTTACCGTCTTTTTCAATCCTCACAAATCACAATCACATAAAAAAATTTGTTTTTCTCCAAGATTTGGTCAAAGCTCCATCTTTGCCATTCTACCAAAATTATCACAACATGACCCTGCAAATTGACAATTCGGATTCTCTGTTACAATAGGTGTTTCATCTTCTGTTACACTCATTCATTGGATGACACATATTAATTTGTGACGTCATACCATACACGTGTCAGTTAGTGAATATGGTGAAACACAAGATGTAACACCAAAGTATAACAGGGGATCTCATAGGGCAAATTGGTCAATTATTTGCTAATTATCAATTTTGTCTCACTCCGCTGCTAATATCTCTTCTCCACCCTAATTTTCTGCAACCTCTTTTCCCATCTCTCTCACACTCCTTAATCTGCAAAACCATGACCACTCCACCAACATCCATTACCCCACCTACTAGTGCGACTCCTACTTTGCTAGTGCATTCAACATAGCTGCTCAGGCTCCGCTCAAATTGTCCTTTTCAAATTTTAATACGTGGTCCTTCCAGTTCAAGACCATCTTAACTGGCTATGATCTATTTGGCTATCTAGACAGCAAGACACCATGTCCTTCACCGACGATAATGCTACAGTTTTGAATCCGGCATACATGTTGTGGATCTGGTAAGATCAACTCAACTTGAGTGTGATCACTGGCTCTCTCACTCCTGTCACTAATCTCGCTCATCGCTAATGTCGATTATGCTCGTGCTGCGTGGGTACTCTTTCCAAAACCTACGGTACGAAATCTCGTGGGCATATTCTTGATCTTAAAAATAAGTTACATATTATATCTAAGGGCTCCAAATCTATCACGGACTATATGCTAGAAATCAAGGGAGTTGTTGACAATTTATCTCTTCTCGGAGCCACCACTGATACGAAAGATCTGGTTCTCAAAGTACTAAATGGGTTGGATGATTCGTATCGGGAATTGTCACATGCAATCCAAGCCCGTGACATGGAGATTCAGTTCGATGAACTACACGAAAGGCTCTTGAGCGCGGAGGCTCCAATGGCATCGCTTCTTGCAACTGCCTTGTCCCCTGCTACTGCCTTTTTGGCAGCCGCCACTTATCGTCGTGGGTTGCTCAATTTCAATATTGGCAAGAAGAAGCAGATGCAGCAGTGCTCGAGTGGTGGCTCACCCAATCCACCTGCTCCATCCAACTGCTCGCAGTAGCCCGATCAGCGCCAATACCAGGAAAAATGTCAACTTTGCTGCGAACCCGGCCATTTGGTTCGACGTTGTGCCCAGTTTACACATGCCCCTATCCAACCATCATCTTGTCAACCCGGTTTTTTCCCTTGGCCGACCTTCATCCCCCTTCGCTCACACGGTCTATTTGGCCCCTCCGACCTCTGACTGGATTTTGGATTCTGGAGCCTTTCACCACATCTCTCCGGACTTGGCCAACCTATCACTCCATGCACCATATGATGGAAATGACGATGTAGTGATCGGTGATGGTAAAGGTTTATGTATTTCCCATATTGGTTCATTGTCCTTCCCACATCTCTCTTATTTTTCGTGATACATCGTATGTACCTCAAATATCACGCAATTTGATTTCGGTGGCTCGATTATGCCTTGACAATAACGTGGATGTGGTTTTCTCGAATGTTGGGTTTCAGGTGCTGGATCGACGTACAAGGGATATTCGACTACGCGGTCTGCATGTTAATGGGTTGTATGTTTGGCCTGCAAGTGTTTCATGGTGCTGCTCTTTCCTCCACTAAACAACCTATGTCCACATGGCACGCCCGACTTGGTCATCCTTCTTCCAAAATTCTAGATAGCGCTATTTCAAGTAGTCATTTATTAATGAATAAAACAATTGAACTTTTCTTGTGATTCTTGTAAATGCATGAAAAGTCACAAATTGCCATTTCATGAGTCTAGTCTCAAGTCATCTATCCCCCTTGAACTACTTTACTCTGATGTTTGGACATCTCCAGTGTTATCTGTATATGGTTTTAAATACTATGTCATTTTTTAGGACCATTTTACAAATATGTATGGTTGTATCCTCTCAAATATAAGTCTGATGTCTATCTACATTTGTCGCTTTTAAGGCTTTAGTTGAGAACTTTCACAAAACCAGAATCATCACCCTTTACACTGATAATGGGGATGAATTTATTGCTCTACATGCTTTTTGTCATCTCATGGTATAACTCACCTTACCACCCCTCCTCATACCCCTGAACATAATGGTCAATCTGAACTTTGCATCGTCATGTTGGTTACACTTGCCTTGCCCTTCTTCATCAAGCCTCCATGCCTCTCACTTAATGGCCCTACGCCATGATCACTGCAACATATATCATTAACCGTCTCCCTAAAGTTGACCTATCCAATCATTTGAAAAACTACTAAATCATCCACCGAACATATCCAAGCTTCAAGTGTTAGGTTGCTTATGTTATCCTTGGCTCAGACCGAATACCTCCCATAAGCTTGAAAATCGATCCCTCCCATATGGTACTCCTTCACTCAGAGCGCTTATCTTTGTCTTGATATGTCTTCCCACAAACTTTACACTTCTCGTCATGTTGAGTTTGTTAAGGATAAATTCCCCTTCTTTGTCGTACGCTCTCCACCTCTCCCTCTACCACAAACTGATTGTCATACACAATACACCATTCCCACTCATCCTGTAGAACATGCATCGTCACCGGCTCCCACGTCTTCTCCGGTCATCCCTTCACCACTTCCTCCACCAAATTCTACTCACAAGATGACAACTCGTGCGCACAACAATATCTTTAAACCGAATCCGAGGAATTTTCTTACCTCTACTATTACTTCTGATGTTGAGCCTACCACTATTAAACAGGCCTTAAGTGACAGCTATTGGAGGATGCTATGTCTGAATTTTATGCTCTACTCAAGAATGGTACTTGAGACTTGGTGCCTTCTAATCCATCTCAGAATATCGTTGGGTGCAAATAGGGTTTCCGTATCAAAAGGAAGCCAGATGGTACAATTAACAAATTCAAAGCCCGTCTTGTGGCTAAGGGGTTTCATCAAAGACTGGAGGTGGATTTGTTTTAGACATTTAGCCCAGTTGTCCAGCTAACCACAATTTGTATAGTTCTCATTTGTTTTACCAGATACAAGAAAGAACACATATCGACACAGCAATTACATGGTTCACTAACGTTGTGTTAGCTACGTCCACGGACAGAAGAGAGGAAATCTTTTATTCAGAAGTTTCTTTGGAGATTACAGATGATCAGAGAATAATGAAAAAACTGATCCAGATTAGCCCTAAAACTAATTAGAGCTGATAGATATATTCCCTAATTAGTTGGGCCTCAAATTAGGCCGAAACTTAACCTACATGCTAAACGCATGTGGCCACGTCCAAGTATGTCGCAACCGCGTTCCAAGCTCAGCTTCCGAATGATTTATCCAAGCACAAATCGTCACGACCGCGCCAGCCTTATCGTGCCCACATGCACAAATAGCTCCATCTTGTCGCGAATGCGTCGGCCAACGTTGGGCCCGCGACCAGCTCCTTGACACGGCCGCATTCGTCTTCCAACTTTGAACTCCTTAATGACGTTGCTTTTGTCGCGGCTGCGACGGGTCCGATGCATCCAAACTCAGCAAAAACAGACTCAAGGCTTTGACAGATCAAACCCTCCACCTTGACAACAATTGTGAAACCAAAATCGAAAAAATTCAAGACACTATTTCAACAAATCTCCACCTTGACTTGAATCTTCTTCGAACACAGATCAACTGATGTCCTCTCACAGACCAAACAAGATGTCTTCTACAAACCAAACAGATGTCCCGGATGTAAACAGAAACACTTCAACAAATACCTAGATTTAACATATGAAATAGACGTACTCTAAATGTGCCCAGATCATACGAGCAACCTCTCATACCCAGATTCATCCCAAACGATGGGACCTCTAACAACTTCAGATATTCAACACGTTTGAGGTTTCAGACATACCTCTAAGATACCGAACAAACCTCTTCAGACGCATCAAACTTCCATTTGCGCTAGCTTAGGAAACTTGAGGTAACGAAACAGCAATAGAATTGGAACCCTCTGCGGGTACCTCAGACGATGCAAAACCCACCTTCTTGTGGATCTTCATCTCAGAATGTGGATCTCCATCACCGTTGTGTGACTTATTCAGCTCCACGAATTTGTCAACACTAGACACAACAACAGACTTCATAGTAGGAGACAAATTTTCCTTTGAAACCTCAGACGAAGCAACAACAGCAAAAGCAAGCAAAGTTGAACCTTGCAATAAATACAAAGTTCCCCGCTTTATACCCTTCAACACCACGTTAGAACCCTTGTAGACATTCATTACTCCACCTTCACCTTTGAAACTTAACCCCTTCTTGTCCAACCGACTAAGCTATATCAGATTCTCCGTCATATGTGAAACATGTCTAACCTCATTCAACGTGCAGATGTTACCATCATGTGTTCGTATCCTAATTGAGCCTATCCCAATCGCCTTGCAAATAGAATTTTCGGCCAAACCAATATTGACACAATCTGCCTGCTCGTACAACGTGAACCATTCTCTACGTGGACATATGTGATAAGATGCCCCAGAGTCAAGAACCCACACATCTCTACCATGTGTTTGTTCAACAGCGACTAGGGGCAATTCCTCCTTGGAGTTGGTGTCATCTTCGTCAGCAACAACAATAGTACGTGCTCTAGCTTCTTCCTTCCTCTTCTTCTTCGGATAATAATTCTTCCAATGCACTGTCTTCTTACGGTAATTGCAAGTATCAGTCGGCTTTGGACCCCTGAAAACAGATTTCTTCTCCCCCAAATTTCCAGATCCTCTGCTTCCTTGCTACTAGCCCAGTGGCTTGATTATCAGTACTTGTGTCAGCCGCCTTACGGCATAGTTCCATTGAATGTAAGGTCGGTCTCACTTTCTCCAGTGATACAGTGTCTTTCATAGTGATGAAAGACTGTACAAAGTTCTTGTGCAATAGGGGTAGAGAAACTAATAAAATCAAAGCAGCGTCCGCATCTACTACTTTGACCTCAACATTACGCAACTCAAATAAGAGTGTGTTCAATTGATCCAGATGTTCACAAAGAGACTGACTTTCATGCATATGCAGACTAAACAGTCGTTGCTTCAGCAACAACTTGATGGTGAGCGACTTCGTCATATATAAAGTCTCCAATTTCGTCCACAACCCTACCGTAGTTTCCTCCTCTGCAACATCGGTAATGACATCATATGCGAGACACAACATGAGTTTTGAGTGCGCTTTCTCCTCCAGACTGGCCATCTCAGCGTCAGACAGGGCCTCCGCCTTGCCCTTCTTATCCTTTGCCATCAGTGGTGCACACAGCCCTTGTAGTCTCAACAAGGCTCGCATCTTGATCTTTCACAGACTAAAGCAATTCCTCCTCATGAATTTGTTGACCTTCACGTTTATCCCAGACATCTTTCTCGAACAGATTGCGGAACCCCCTTCGACAAGGCTCTGGTACCAATTTGTTATACCAGATAAGAGAAAGAACACACAATGGCTCGCCCCCTACTGATTCTACCACCTATCGTCAAGCTCTTGGGGGCCTTAAGTATTTATTGATCACTCGACTTGACATTGCCTGTGTTGTGAACAAGCTTTCTCAATTTATGCATGCTCCTACCAAGACACATTCGGGTGCGGTCAAACGACTCCTTTGTTACCTTAATGGCACGATACATCTTGGCCTCACTCTCCGACGTGACTCTCCTATATGACTTCATTGCTTTACTGATACTGATTGGGCGGGTAATTGTGATGATCGCACTTCTACTAGTGCTTATATTTTGTTTATTGGGTCCAATCCCATTTCCTGAAGCTTCCGCAAGCAACATGAATTTGCTTGCTCATCCACTGAAGCAGAGTATCGATCCATTGATCCTACAACTGTTGAAGTGCAGTGGTCTCGCTCTATCCTCATTGAGCTCCATATTCATCTTCTGTCTATATATGTGATCTACGGTGATAACATTTGGGCCATTTATCTATGTTCAAATCCGGTATTCTATTCTCGAATGAAGCATATTTCCGTGGATTATCACTTCATACGGGACCTTGACAAGACTTCTCAAGTTCGTGTTGCTCATGTTTCCTCTACTGATCATTTTGCTGACGCACTCACAAAGCCCCTTTCTCGTGCTCGATTGTCTCTTCTTAGGACCATAATTGGTGTCACTAAACATGCTCTATCTTAAGGGGTTGTATTAGGAGGATTGTATTTATTGTTTTGTATTGTATCCCATATCAGATCCTTTTTAACTAGAATAGTCAATTGTACATGTATATGTATCTCATTTATATGTGAATAATATATCACTCAAAATATTCTTCATACATATTAGATTCTCATTTAGTGAAAGTCTTACTTTGGTATTGTAGAATCTCGTTCCGAGTCATTCTTGAAGATGAAAAAAGGGAAAGTAAAGAAAAATAATTAAACGTATAATTGGTAAGATCTTTTAATTCCAGGATTGAATCCAAAATCTATTTGAATATGAACCCAAAGTTGTGCCTAAAGAGACATTAATAGAAAACGAAATGAAAAGGAAATGTAGAAATAAAATACCAGAAGGAGAAAGAAAAAGAAAAAGTGAAATATAGTAAAAAGAAGACAAAGAAGAAGCTTTTATGCTAAACAAGAAAAAAAGATGGTACAGTTTGTGCAAATCATAATTTGATATGCTTATTCCCACAGCAGGGATCCTATAAAAGAGATGGTGGTTGCGAGGAAAAACAGAGACAACATAGATGGTGGTTGTGGGACTAGGGAAGTATCTCGAGAGGCGAGAAAATGCACAATAATTATCCGGAGAAAATGGAACTGACTGGAAGTTTTATTCCATGTTTCCATGTTTTTTCTCTTTTAAAATTCAAATTAATTAGCGTTAATAAATAAAAATAATAAGCAGATAAATATGGTGGAGACAAGACGAATTTATAGCGTCTCTTCTTTTATATTAAGTAGGTCGTCAAAGCACTCAAGAAATGCACCCCTACAAATCTCCCCGTCCTGACGATGATACCCTTTTGTTTGGATAGACTTCCATTGAAGAGACGGAATACCTCAAATTTATAATCACTCTGTATGAGAAAATATCGGGCCAGCAAATTAATCTAGAGAAATCTGGAATTCTTTTCAGCCCGAACTCTCCTGAGCATACTTGCGCCTCCATCTGCACTCTTCTTGGTATTCCTAGGGTTGACTCACATGCAAAATATTTCGGTTGCCTTCTGTTATTGGCAGAAACAAAAAAGTGATATTTGCCAACCTCAAAGATCATATAATGCAACGTGTTATGGGATACGAGGAGAAACAACTTAGCCGGGCTCGAAAAGACATGACGTCTTGTTTTTGCATTCCGAAGGGTGTCATTGATGATATTAAAAAGTGCATGGTCATACGTGATACGTCTAGAAAGGTAAGATGGTTGACATGGGACTTAATTACCAAATTAAAAATTCTTGGTGGCCTCGGGTCTCACAATCTCCGGGGTTTTAATTTGGCTCTTCTTAGCAAACAAGCGTGGAGCTTCTAAATTTTCCATCATCTTTGTTGGCATGGGTCTTTACAGCAAAATAGTATCCCAGCACATTCGTTCTCGAAGCTGGCCTCGGTTTGCGCCTTTTCGTCACCTGGTGCACTATCTTGGATGGTATGCGGGTTATCTCTATAGGCTCTCGTCGTTTGATATGCCCAGGACTTAAAACTCATATTTGGCTAGATAAGTCGCTGCCCCCATCGCCAAATTTTCCGGTTTAGTCTCCTCCAACTGTTCTTCCCTTTGATGCACCTGTGGTTGCTCTTTTTTACAGCTCGGGTAGTTGGGACAACAATTTAGTGTGCTCAAGCTTCCAATCCCATGAAGCCGATATGATATTGTCAGTTCTAATCCATAGTCACCATGCTTTAGATATACAAGTTTGGCGCTATTCTTCATCGGTGAAATTTTCAATGAAGTCCGCCTTGTTAAATTTATAGGTACACCCAATAATGGCTTGCAATGTATCAAAAAATAAAAACAACAAATTCTAAGACCAAATTACTACATCGTGAAAAGCTCCAAGAAACTTCTGAAAACTTGTGTGAATCGACTGAAATACACCAATTTGATTCTGGACCCACTGGAGGTGTTGTAGTACTTCTGGAAACACCTGGACTACATCACTGGAATCTAGCAGGGTGTTTTAGCACTTTCTACAGCACTGAAAACTGGACAGACTCTGGAGAAGATGTTTAAACACTTTTTGCAACACTGAAGTAAAGTAGCAAAATGATGACAATGGTAAAGCTAAGTCGAGGTTAGACCTCTATCCGCAAAACAAATATGTCCCGGCTAGTGCTCACGGTTTGACGTAACATTCTCAAAGATAAAAACGACTTCCGTCTTCTGGATAGTAGCACCAAAAATCCAGAAGCTCCGGCGAACTAGAAATGTGGTAAGAACCGAGTTATGTACTATATGCCAAAACTGATTTTGAATGCAAAGATTTCGAAAAGATTCTATGAGATGCAAGTATGAAGAAGTTGTGTGATTTTTCATGTATTATTTGCAAGAAAACATGACCTACTTATATATGCATCCTCCATTCAAATTTGGGGATTTAATTACACTCTTAAAGGGTCATTAAGGCATCCAAAACCAGGTATTAACTCAGTTGTTACACCTCTTTACTGCAGGTATTCGAGGAGGCGTTACAGTACCATAACTCAGCAGTTATTGCACCATAACTCAGGTGTTACAACACATTCTCCAGCACTTTCTACAACACCTTAACTACAGTCATGATATCGTCATTATACCTCTTTAACGTGGAAGTTACCCCCATAACGTGTCTTTACAATATATGAGTTACTACTCCTTTCGGTTACGACGAACCTAGACCACATTACGGCATTTTTGAATTACGAAAGACTTTATGACGTCTTCCCTCTTCCACAAACGAATACCTTAGCAAGTGATAAACTTGCATTAATTTCTCACTCACTAAAATTTGGTTTTGAGAAAATTAACACACTATACCGCCACTTCCAATTTGGTCAAAGTCGAGACTTACCCACTAACTTAAAACTAATTTCCAACAATCTCCCACATGAGTGGAAATTAATGCATATACATATGCAAACATGCAACCCAGTTCTTGAGAGACTTTATTGTATAAGGATAGGTAGTTTGTGGCTTTGAACCTTCCATAGTCAATACCATCGGGCATACCGGCGGCTTAATGGACTCTATGCTTTGAGCTATTCCTAGGGTTGTAAGCAAATCAAATATTTTTTATTCGATTCGTGATTCGAATTCGATTAAGATGATTCAGATTCGAAAAATTTGAATATGAATTAATTATAAGATTTGAATAATATTCGAGTTTGAATTCGAATATAGTTGTATTCGATTCGAACAATTCAAATATTCGATTTGTTTATATATAATATATTTTATAAATTAAATAATGCATATAATACTAAATATATGTATATAATATATTTATATAGCTATATATTTAAATTAATTTATATATTATTAATATTTGTAACTGAAAAAATTTAAAACAAAATAATAATATTTGAATATTTAAAAAATAAAAAATATCAATATGTAAAAATAAAAAAAGAACTTTTCGAATCTCGAACCGAATAGTTCGAATATCTCTCACGAATCGAATTCGAATCACCTATTTAAATTCGATTAATATTCGATTCGAATTCGAATTCGAGTTCGAATCGAATTTCTTAATATTCAGTTCGATTCAATTCATTTACATCCCTAGCTACTCCTCCATGGTGTATACCGAGACAATGATAATAACACAGTAAGGCCTCATCACCTTCTGTTCTCGTGTTTATGCTCGTTTCAGCCATGGACAACGTCTTTGGATTCATAAATGTTTACCTTTTGAAGCGGCCCTCACTTCACACTTATATTGGTGATCTCCTATACCAAGTATCATGCCATACTCTACCGCTCTAGGTTTATGAATCATTATAAGTCAAATGACTTAGTCTCACCACATCTTGCAGGTTTCAACACTTGAATGTTGCCCTCTAGATAATTTGTTATCAAGTGTTCCAACTGAACTTTCATAGCTTAGTTTTCCCATTGAACCAAGTTCTTGGGATCTCCAGTCATCATGGTTGGGTTACCACTATGTCAATTCTTTGGTTTGTGGACTTTACACCCATTCCCTCTAGCAACTTACTCATTTGATCTCGACTTAACCCTTTGGTTAGCGAATCCGCCAAGTTGTCTTTTGACTTTACGTAATCAATTAAATTTATGCCACTTGAGACCAAATGTTTCACTGTATTATGTCTACGACGTATATGTCTAGACTTACCGTTATACATGTCACTTTGTGCCCTACCAATGGTAGCTTGACAATCACAAAGAATCATCACTGACGGCACAGGTTTGTTCCAACATGGAATGTCTTCAAGGAAGCTACGAAGCCATTCTACTTCTTCACCAGCTTTATCCAAAGCTATAAATTCGGATTCCATGGTGAGCCAGGCTATAGACGTCTGCTTAGTGGACTTCCAAGACACCCGCTCCTCCACCTATAGTGAATACATATCCACTTGTGGAAAAGGAGTCTTTCGTGTCTGATATCCAATTAGCATCACAGTACCCTTCAAGTACAGCTGGATATCTCATGTAATGCAGCCCCAACTTAAGGGTGTACTTGAAGTATCTTAGTACCCTTACAAGTTCCTCCCAATGCTCATTGCTTGGATTACTTGTGAACCTACTCAACATGTTCATCAAACATGCAAGATCAGGATGTGTATGGTTCATTAAGTACATCAAGCTACCTATGATCCTTGCATATCCCAACTGAGCCACTGGTTCTCCTTTGTTCTTACTCAAATGAATATTGAGTTCCATGGGTGCTTTGGCCAGTGGATCATCATAAGCGTTGAATACTTGAATTTCTTAAGCATTTTCTTAACGTAATGAGATTGTGCCAAGACAATTCCCTCAGACGTCCGAACTATCTTGATTCCAAGAATCACGTCTGCCAACCCCATATCTTTCATGTCAAAGTTTTGTTTCAACATGAGTTTCGTATTAATGATAACATCGTGGCTACTTTCCATGATCAACATATCGTCTACGTATAGACATACTATGACAAAAGCATCCGATGTACTTTTCACATTTCTCATTCATTGATCTTGAAACCATTTGACAATATCGTGCTATCAAACTTCACATGCCACTACTTCGGCGCTTGTTTAAACCCATATAATGGCCGAACGAGTTTGCACACATTTTTCTCTTGATCCAGGTGCTATAAACCCTTCTGGATGATCCATGTATATCTCTTATTCTACCTCACCATTCAAGAACAGGATCTTCACATCCATTTGGTGAATCTCAAGATTGTGTAAAGCAACAATCATAGGAAGCACACGATTAGAAGTGATCCTTATCACATGTGAATATGTGTCGAAGAAATCATACCCTTCTTTTTGTTTACATCCTTTTGGCAACCAAACGGGCTTTAAACTTGCCTATTGATTCATCAACCTTATACTTTCTTTTTAGGATCCATTTACATCCAAATGGCATGCAACCTTGTGGGAGATCAACCATCTCTCAAGTATGGTTTTGCATGATGGACTCAATCTCGCTGTTAATAGCTTCCTTCCAGAATGGACCATCTGGACTAGACAGAGCTTCTTTGATAGACTCTAGTTCGTCCTCTAACATGTATGTTATAAAGTCAGGACCGAACGTCTTAGCAATTCTAGCTCTCTTGCCACGTCTCAGTTTTTCTCTATCTTGAGCAGAACTACTAGCAACATCATGAGTTCTTTTGTTTGAACTCATCTCTACCCTCTCTTTACAAGGATAGAACTCTTCAAAGAATATAGCATTCCCTATCTCAATCAACATGCCTTCATGCATATCAGGTACTTCTGATTTTTTTAATCAGAAACCGATAGGCACTACCGTTGAGTGCATATCCAATAAACAAACAATCAACCATTTTCGGTCCGATTCTAACTTGTTTTGGACCAGGCACTTCAACCTTTTCCAAACACCCCCACACTTTGAGGTATTTATATGACGGTTTACGTTCCTTCCACAACTCATAAGGAGTTTCTTCCTTACCTTTTAGTGAAATCTTGTTTATTATGTGATTAGCTGATAGAACAACTTCCCCCCACAAATTTTGTGGTAAACTTAACAACATAGCAATATGCTACATTGCTTAAGTTCGTTTCACATAACTTCGTCTTTCAAGACTCACAAGACTTTCTTTCAAGTCTTAAGTATAAATTATTCATTGTTTATATCACAGTACTCTCACACTGAGCTTCAAGATATCTTTCAAGCTCAAGTGTTGTTCACATGTTCGAACATAGAACCAATAACCAAGCTTTCTTTCAAGCTTAACAACTGAGTCATCTTTCAAACTCAACAACTTAGTTATCTTTCAAGCTAAACCGGTCTAAGTACTAAATACTAGACCAACAACATTGTTGAAACACTTGTTGCAACACTCAACATGTTTGAAGTTAAGACCATCAACCGGTCACCAAAACTATTTGGTTTCAACATGTTCACAATCATAGTCCATTAGACATGATTACATTGGGCACCAATTCAAACAATGTTCAAACATGGTTTTATTCCTCTACGGTTGGACACGACCTTATAAGTTTATCCAAATCCCCACAGGTTCAGTGTGTTCTAATAAGTAGAAGAACTCAACACACATAACAAGCGGTACTAGTGCACCACAAACTATTTATTTTGGTTTTCCACCATATTGGCTTCAAAAGCCATAAACCGACAAATTTTCGTTAGTCAGTTCCTTATTCTCAACCACATTAGCACTAGATTGTTGATTTCTCTTTTCTTCTTCTTGGGTAGGCGATAATCCTTATCCAAATGTCCCGATTTGCCATAGTTATAGCAATACCCTTGGAACTTTACTGGTTTCCTGCCCCTGTCGTTAGGCCTCTTCCTCTTATTAGAGGTACCATGCTCCATCAATTTGGCTTTGGCCTCCATTACAGCACGAGCCGGTGTGGAGTCGTTCTTCCTATTGTCCTCCTTAATCTTGGGCTTGACAATAAGATCCTCCAAAGTTATCTCCTTACGCTTGTGTTTGAGATAACTCTTGAAGTCTTTCCAACTTGGAGATAACTTCTCTATCACAGCAGCCACTTGGAACGCATCCGATAAGTCATTCCCTCGGCTGTGATATCGTGTAGGATCAACTGGAACTCTTAAACTTGTTCCATCATTGTTTTGGAATCCACCATGTGGAAGTCCAAAAACCTTCCGACCACAAATTTCTTTGTGCCAGCATCCTCAGTTTTGTTTTTCTTCTCCAAAGAGTCCCACAACTCCGTAGAGGTTTTCACCGCGCTATACACAATGTATAGAGCATCACTAAGCTCATTTAGGACATAGTTATGGGACAAGAAATCTCCTTGGCCCCACGTTTCAAACGCGGCATGCTTTTCAGTGTCTGTTTAGTTTTCTGAAATAACCGACAGGTCCTCCTTGAGGAAACGCGCTAGGCTCAACGTCGTGAGGTAAAACAGCATCTTTTGCTGCCACCTCTTGAAGTCAACGCCCATAAACTTTTCAGGTTTCTCACCTTGGGCAGGTGCGAAAATAGAGCTTTAGGAGATGAGCTTGCCATTGTGAGGGTGTGTGTAGTAGCTATATTCGTTTTGTGATTGTTGGATTTATAGGTACACCTAAAAATTGCTTACAATGTATTAGAAAATAAAAACACTAAATTTTAAGACCAAATTACTACATCGTGAAAAGCTCCAAGAAACTTCTGGAAATTTTGTGTGAATCGATTGAAGAAAATCAATTAGATTCTGGACCCACTGGAGGTGTTGTAGCACTTATAGAAACACCTGGACTGCAGCAGTGGAATCTAGACAGGGTGTTTCAACACTTTCTGCAGCACCAAAAACTGGACAGATTCTGGAGAAGATGTTTAAACACTTTCTGCAACACTGAAGTAAAGTAGCAAAATGATGACAATGGTAAAGTCGAGTCGAGATTAGACCTCTATCCTCAAAACGAATACGTCTCAGCTAGTGCTCACGGTTGGACGTAATGTTCCTAAAGATAAAATGACTTTCGTCTTCTAGATAGTAGCACCACAAATCCAGAAGCTCTGACGGACTAGAAATATGGTAAGAACCGGGTTATGTACTATAGGTCAAAACTGATTATGAATGCAAAGATTTCGAAAAGATGATATGAGATGCAAGTATGGAAGAAGTTGTGTGATTTTTCATGTATTCTTTACAAGAAAACGTGACCTATTTATATATGCATCCTCCATTCAAATTTGAGAATTTAATTACACTCTTAAAGGGTCATTAAGACATTCAAAACCAGGTATTAACTCAACTGTTACACCTCTTTACTGCAGGTATTCAAGGAGGTGTTACAATACCATAACTCAGCAGTTACTGCACTATAACTCAGGTGTTACAACACATTCTGCAGCACCTTCTACAATACCTTAACTGCAGTCATCATACCTTTTTAATGTGGAAGTTACCCCCATAATGTGTCTTTACAACATAGGAGTTACTACTCCTTTCGGTTACAACGAACCTAGACCATATTACGGTATTTTCCAAATTACGAAAGATTTTACGACGTCCTCTATCTTCCACAAACGAATGCCTTAGCAAGTGACAAACTTGTATTAATTTCTCCTAGACTGAAATTCGATTTTGAGAAATTAACATACTATACCGCCACTTCCAAATTGATCAGGACTTACCCACTATCTTAAAACAAATTTCCAACACGCCTACACCTTCATCTGCTCTGATCCCTCTCTTCTGGGTTGTTCGATGTCTTCTTCTTCAAGCATGTGCCCAAATCCGGTTTGGAAGCAACTTTGGCGTCTTAAGCTTTCTGCCTATGTGCTTCACTTCCTTTGGTGTTGTTGCACACATTCATCACCCAATGTCTGAAAACCTTGCCCATCATCATCTCCAATGTGCGAAATGTCATTTTTGTGGGGCCTCCCATTATTCTTCTTCCCATCTCTTCTTCAATTGCACGGTTGCTGATTCGTGTTGGTGCATGGCTGGTTTATGGGAACTTACCAAGTTATTTCAGCAAGCTTCATACCATTTGTGGTTCCAGGAAATCCGGGAAAAAAAATTGATGGTTGAATATTTTGCTATGATTTCTTACACATTATGGCAACATCGGAACCAAGTAATCTTTGATGGGGTGCAAGCTGAAGCGACTATCATAGTGGGACCAGCTAGCAGCTCTTTATGTTCATTTTTGGGTGCTACCTCCAATCCTGAATGCAATAATGTCTATCTTCACAGCCTTCGCATTCGCCCACCATCATCATCCAGGCTCCATATTTTCTTTGATGGAGGGATTTCGGTGACGAAGAATACATGTTACGTGGTGTTTACATCTGCTCATGTGATGGTGTTTCTGTTCATGCGGGGGTGTTTAGTATTCCGGGTTCATCCGATAATGATTATGCTAAATTTCTGGCTCTTCGTGAAGCACTTCGATGGAATGTGGACATTGGAGAAACGAGCATTGCAATTTTTGGAGATTTCAATGTCGTAATCTACTCTTCTTTGAGTGAGATGGATTGCTCTACTTTGTGGTTGCCTTTAAAGGTTGATATCCAGCGCAAATTATCTTCTTTCTCGGGGCGACGCCTATTTTGGATTAGTTGAGAAGAGAATGGCATTGCTCATAGTTTAACAACTTATGCAAAATCTTGTAATTTGGTTCAGTGTACTTGGGATTCCTCTCCCCTTTTCCTTTGTTAATCTCAAGGTTAGTTGTTTCCAGCATTAGCTAATGAAGTTATTTTCTCGTTTAAAAAAAGTAGAGTTTAAGGGATGTCTGGACTAGAATGTAGAAGAATATGCTCTAATTTGGATATAGCATATCCTTATTCAAAATCCTATATTATTTCATAAATCTTAATTACCTTTTCATCTATTACATACTCAACAAAGCATCATTCATTCCACCTTTTACAATATAATAATATAAAGTAATCAATTTCAACAACTTTTTAATTATTACCTATCATTTCTCAAAATATAATAACATAAATTATTACCCACAACCTATTAATTTGATATCCACCGTATATATTCTACCACAATTCATCACAATATAAACATACATTTTGGATGGACACATTCCCATCCGAATGTGTCCATCCTTGTCCAAACACCCTTTAGTAATTTGATCTCTAGTTATTTGATTTTCACAATTTCTAAGTATGTGTTGTCTCACCCATTTGATTAATACCGGATGTATAGCATAGACTATTATCTCTTTTATTTTTATATAATTATTTTTCAACTCTGTATTTTTATTGGATCGAATATTTGCACTGAATTTGAGTAATAATAGTGAGTTGGAGGCTCAAATCCACTTTGAAATTTTGTCAAAAGTTGTTATATTTGTTACAAACTACTCCAAAGCCACATCATACACTTATTTGTTTTAATTGTTTGTTGTTAATGAACTAACTACAATATTATCTAACTTACTTCTAAAAAGGAGATCGTTGAAAATTCAAAATAGATAAGGTGTCCCTTTTTATATTTTTTAAATTATTTTTAAATTATAATTTATGAATATTTGATTGCATTTTCAGCGCAAAAAAGAGAGTGAATGGGAAAACAATGATTGTGACGTAACTTGCTCCTACAGCTGAGGAGAGTTGACTAATCAAAAAATTTCCTTTATTTTTCTTTTTTCTCTTTTTGCCTCAATATTTAAAAGTCATATAACTTTTTTGTCACATACTGAATTTATCTTCTTTTCACGATCTTCGATTTGACATCCATTATGCATATATTAAATATTAGTTTTTAAGTGGAGTTTACTTTTTTATGATTATTATGATATAATTCGATTTTAAATTTTTTTAAATATAAAATTAAAATGTCATATATTATCAAAATAATATTTTATTTGAAAAAATAATCCACTCTTTTTTTAGAAGATTAATTTCTTTTAATTTTTATTCAAAAATAATAATTTCTTTTACTTTAGTTTTGCCTTTTTATAATATTTATGGATTTTGAATTGGTTGAATCATTTAGTTTTAAGGAAATTTGATATAAAAAATGAGCCGATTTGTTAGAGTTGCAATTTACAATAGAAATTTTAGATATAATAGTTAAAATAATTTGTTGATTGAATTAGTGTTTGTTGTGAAAAGAAAAAATATGTTAACTACAAATATAATATGTTGGTTATTTTTATATTTAAATATGTTAGAATAATATATTTTAGCACCCCTTACTTAATGAACTAATACCATTGCGAGATTTCATGCTAATATTAATAAATACTAAATATAATATATGTGACTTCTGACATTGTTTGACCTTATACGAGTATTTAATTGTATTATTATATTATTAAAATATTACAAATACTAGCATCATCCCGTGTGATGCACGGTTTGTATATTTAACATAAATATATAATAAGATTTAATATATTTATATTGTTATAATATTGTGAAAATTATAATCAACATAGAAAAGCAACGAAAAAATTGTATGTTTCTTATTTATAGACGTTTTCATTATTATATTAAGTAAGATAATAATAATATATCTGGAGACCATTTTTGATCGATGAACGACGACAATTGGGTATCACGCGAGTGACGTCTTATATTATAAAATAGAATGGACGCCGAGTTGGTAAGTGACCGTAATTATACTTTTCTAACTTGTGAAAAGTAGTGAAAATAATCATTATCATATCTTTTAGTATAATTCTAACCACCTTGTAAAATTATTATAATTTTAGTCTTTCTTATCCTTTTCTAGGATAACTAACAATGTAATTTTACCAATTTGTCCTCCTAATAATTATTTTATTACATCTACTACTACTACTACTACTACTACTACTACTACTACTACTACTACTACTATTATTATTATTATTATTATTATTATTATTATTATTATTATTATTATTATTATTATTATTATTATTATTATTATTATTATTATTATTATTATTATTATTATTATTATTATTATTATTATTACCCCATATACACCACCCCCACCCTAAGGCCCTAGCCCACCAAACATCCACCCCCATAACCCCACCCCCACCTCACCTCACCCCCTAGCCAAAAAAAAAAAAAAAAAATTAATATCTCATCCCCTGCCCTCAGCATCACCCCACCCCTGATCCCCCACCCCACCCCCAACCCACCCACTTCTTTTTTTTTTTAATATCTCATCCCCTGCCCCCAGCATCACCCCCGCCTCCCCCACTCCACCCCATGCCACCCCACTCCCTACCCACTCACCCCCAAGTAAAAAAAAAAAAAGTTAATATATCATTCCCTGCCCCCAGAATTACCCCTCTCCACCCCCTTCCCCCCCCCCCCCCCCCCCCAAGCTAATTTTTTCTTTTTTTTAGTATCTCATCTTCTTACCCCAGTTCCACCCCCATCCCTCCCACCTCCAAGACAAAAATAAAAAAGTAAAAATAATATCACATCCTCTGTCCCAGCACCACCTCCGTCCCACATGTATTAGAATTCGTGGTAACTGAGTAGTGTCGTGGCACATGTGGCAAATTCGTGGCACATGTGGCAGATCTGTGGCAATTGTGACACGATCGTAAGAAAGGGTAAAATTATACAAATCCGTGGCAAGTGTGTAGCATGTCAAATGACGATTCGTGGCAAGTGTGTCGTGGCATAATTCGTAAACATATTATAATTCGTGGTAAGTGGGTGTCGCGGCACATATGGCAGATCCGTGGCACATATGAAAAATTCGTGGCAATAGTGACACGACTGTAAGAAAGGTTAAATTATACAAATCCGTGGCAAGTGTGTAAAGTGTCAAATGATGATTCATGGCAAGTGTATATCGTGTCAAATGACGATTCGTGGCAAGTGTCTATCATGTCAAAGGAGGACTTGTTGTTATTGTATGTCATGACATGATTTTTGCAGCAAGTGTTAGTCGTAAAGTAAAATTTTAAAAGAAAAAAGGAAAAAAAAAATCTCAAACGGAGAATTTTTTTAATTTTTTTTGCTTGGGGGGTGGGGGTGCTGGGTGGGACTGGGACAGGGGATGATCTAAATTTTTATTTTTTATTTTGGCTTGGGAGTGGGTGAGTGGGGGCAGGGGGTGAGGTGGGGTGGGGGTGGGGGGTGCAGTGTGGGACTGGGGCAGGGGATGATCTAGTAAAAATAATTTTCTTTTTTGGCTTGGGGGTGGGTGGGGTGGGGGTGCAAGGTGGGACTGGGGGCAGAGGATGATCCAATAAAAAAAATAAAAATTCTTGGGGGTGGGTGGATGGGGCTAGGGGTGGGGTGGGGGTGGGGGTGGGGGTGGGGGTGGGGGTGGGGGGTGCGTGGGGTGGAGGGGGCAGGGGTGGGACTGGGGTTGGGGTCCTTGGTTAGGGTGGGGGTATGTGGGGTAGGGTAGGTTGGAGTTGTAATTTGGGGGTGAGGGGATTGAATAAGGGAGATGAATTGGATAAGATATGATGTGTATAGGATGTTTACTTTGTTGATTATCCAAGAAGGATAAAGATAGAATAAAATTATACTATTTTTACAAGGTGGTTAAAATTATAGCAAAAGTTGTATAAAAGATCATTTTAAATTTTCTCCCTTCTAACTTTATAGAAGATATTGGGATACAAATTTTTTTGGAGATGGACTACAAAATTACACACGATATGTTTATCAATGATTGTGAATATGATTTTTCATATATTGACTATTGCAGGCACAAAATACTACAAAGACAAATTTCACATCTTGCAGAAATTCACGAAATCAGCGCCCCAATTACTGTTGATTTCAATTAAGAAATAATTTAATTGCGCGGAAAATATTACGTAGGATATGAATTCAGACTAAATTTGGAAGGTTGTGAGAATATCTCCTTTTACAGACTTCGTCAGTAATTACTGAATATGGGAGATTACCATTGTATTGAGATAATGTTATTTTAGGCAAATATATGGTCATTTAACATGAATTGAACTGCTGTCAAATGATAATGTCCAAAAATAATCTATATATACATAAAAGTAAGATGGAGGACATTCATGTAATTTTGGCTTTCCCTCAAAAAAAATTAGACAAAAATTGGTAACTTTTTTTTTTGGTAAGTTCATAGCTTTCTTTTATTCTAAAATACAAATAACATTTATATTTTTAATCCGATTTTTATGCATAACATACCAAATTATTTATTTTTTCACGACCTTCAATTCGACATCCATATCACATATATTATAATGAGATATTTGATTTGAATAAACAAATTGTTTGTTGGTTAATTATTTGTGCTAGAATTAATGTTTATTGTGAATTGAACTATAATATTTTGGTTTTAGTTGCAACTGAAATTAGTAAAATAATTTCTTTATAAAAAAATTTGAGTTTTTTTTTTTTTTTTAATAAAAATACAACTAATCAATTTGTTTTATTTGACATGAATTTTTCAATATTTTTTTTATTTAAGTCGGGCAGAAAACCCATTGTTTAAATAATGAAAGTCCTACTTTATCAAATCAAAGGCAAAAACAACAATATCTATTTTATAATCAACTTATTAAATCATCAAATTTGCTAAAATATCTTCTTATCACGACTTTGAGCATATATATAATTATGTATTAAAATAGTTACTGAAATTATTTTTGATTACCTATTTATATTTTTAATAACGAGTATTTTGTTAAAATTACTCTTTTAAGGAAATTTACTCTTTGTAGCCTAAATTATGACTTTTATTACATTTGGCAATCTTTTTACTTTTCTACTTTTACTAAAACTTCAATTATATGTTTTTACACTTTCTAAGCTAAATAATACTTGGTCGCACAAATTAACATCAAATGCCTTTTTTACTCTTAACAATCTAAATAAATTTGTTCGCATTAATCAATTTTTATCTTCAAATAAATAAACTATTTATAAGAAGACTATAACATTTATATAAATAATTCACAATACCAAATAAAATAGGGAAATATTCAAATATTTAGAAATCAAAGACTTTAATTTGTTGTTCTAATCATTAAATAAATTTTGAATTTTATTTTGTTAGAATAAGATTTTATTAAATAAAAATTATTTAAGTATGTTTGAAATCACCAAATGAAATGTTAAAAATCGCGAATGAAAATTCAACGTTATAAATAAAATTTAAATATTTATAATTAAAACTTGAAAGTTTATTTAGATAAAGTAAAAGTTAAATATAAAATAAAAGCATGGACATAATGAGAATACTATTAAACTTTACATTACATATGATCCAAATAAAATAACATTGTTCCTTTTATTATATATTTTATGGTTATTTTTAATTATTTATAGTTAGAATTTAAAAATTATTTTATAAATTAAAAAAAAAAAATCTATATATATATAACCCACAGTAGATGACACTTTCCAGCCTAAAATTTTAGACTGTGATTGGTAAGTTGTTATCACATTTGGTATGAATCAAAATTTATTTACTTTCTAAAGTTGCAATTTTTTTTTTTTCATTTCTAATCTATTTATAATGTATACTATATCAAATTAATCATCTTTTGAAGATGTTTGATTTGACATCCATATGATATACATAATAATAAGATAATCTATTTAAAATATTATATCTTTTGTTTGTTGATTATTTACTTAAGATTTCAGTGTTTAATGTGGGTTGTACAAAAAATATAGTATTGGTTTATAATACAATTAAAAGTCATTCAAATAATTCTCTTTTACAAATTATTTTACTTGATTATTTCATTAAAGCCATAACTAATCAGTTTATTTTATCTGACATGAATTGTCTCAAGTTAATATTTGATTTATAATCAGCTTATTGAATTATTGAATTTGCTAATGCTTATTTGGTATACTAATTATTTATGTTGATAAATCACAAAACTATGATTTTCGCTCATATATATAACTTTATATATGATAATTAATCTTAGAATTTTTTTTATTTTAGATATATTAATGTTATTTTTCTATAAATAATTACAATTTGAAACCTATACTGTGATATTATTGCAACTAAACTTCTTTTAAATAAGCAAAATTAACCAACTAGAACTATATATATGTTTTTAAGACTTTGCAACCTAAACAATGCTGATACTGAGTCACATTAACCAATCTCAATTATGTCTTCTTTTCTTTTCTTTTTTCACATTTTGCAACCTAAGCATTTTTTTTTTTTTTTAAATGTATATCTTTAAATGAATCTACTATTGACAATATAAATTTATAATTTAATTGAAACTTTTGGACATATATATGAAAGTATTAAGAAATATTGGAGCACTCATATGTTTTATTTTGTTGCTCCAACTATTGAATTATTTTGTTATTCAAACTATTGAATAACTTTTGAATTTTATTTTGTTAATTTGTTATTCTTTGTATATCGAAAATACCAAGTAAAGTACTAAAACTTGCAAATAAGATTTTTTAAAAGGAGTAGTTATAATTAGAATTTAAAACTTTATCTAGATAACTTTAAATATTAAAAGTAAAACGGAAAGAATTAAAGAAAAATAAATTTCTTATAATATTATCCAGTTTATTTTATTTAATAATATGAGTTGGTAGTTAGATATTTATGTTTGTTTTAATATTCATAATTAATTAAGATATTATGCGCATAGGTGAAGAATAATGCAGACACACTAAATGTGTTTTTGGATTTCAAAGATAAGAAATGATCATTTTGAAAAAAATATCTTTTTTTTTTTCATATTGAATATTTATCTTAATGTTAATATATCTATCTGAATATATATATATATATATATATATATATATATATATATATATATATAAAGTAAGTTATATTAAATTCATATATGACATCCGAGAAACTTATATTTACATTACCTATAATTTTATTTATGTCTTATCTTATATTTTAAAAAATATATATTTTATTATGATAGAACGATCACATATTTAAATATTAGATTATATTATATTTAGTTTTATTAAAATCATTACTTCTTAACTAAACTTTCGTGCATCGCACGTGAATATTACTAGTATTTTTCAGAAACGACAAAGGAGTTTGGGCGGGAAAATTTAGAGTTTCTAATTTGGGACAATTTTATTTTTATATATAAGAAGACACAATTATCTAATAGATCAGTGTTATGCTATATATTTTAGGAAAAATCCATTTTTAAGCCCTTGAACAATTACCTTTTGTTCTATTGAGCCCCTGTACTTTTATTCAGTCACATTAAGCCCTCGAACTTTTATTTTGCAAATCATTAAGGTCTTTCTTAACCACAGTTAGTATGCGTACAATTCACGGTCACTAATAGCGTTTAGGATTTAATCATAATATATATATATATATATATATATATATATATATATATATATATATTGGAAAATGATTATTATAAGTACCACACTAAAAATACAATATTTTTTTTCAATATTTTTTACAAAATTTGAGTGTTGACAGTGGCCGCTACTGTCTTGATTTATGGTACCTCTTCGTTTACAACCCCTCCGCAGGCTTTACCCTCAACATACAACCCTTTATTTTTGTTTTCTTAAAATCATCCATATATCTTGAATTTCTTATATAATCAAATATAAAACAAAATAATTGGTCCATGACTGGTGCTTGTGCCCACACTCCTTCCTGCGGTTAACCGCACAGAATTGCAGACGGTGTCACTGCTAGCAGCGTCGGGGTCTTATCCTTAAGACATCGATGATTTGGCCTTTTTTGGAGAAGTGATAGCACTCTCTTGTTGTTTTAATTGAAATTAATGTCTGTTTACTTGAAGGATGCATAGTGGAATTCAAATAGAAGGATATATATTTATTATGATTAAATCCTAAACGCTATTAGTGACCGTGAATTGTACGCATACTAACTGTGGTTAAGAAAGTCCTTAATGATTTGCAAAATAAAAGTTCGAGGGCTTAATGTGACTGAATAAAAGTACAGGGGCTCAATAGAACAAAAGGTAATTGTTCAAGGGCTTAAAAATGGATTTTTCCTATATTTTATATCAAATTTTACATTTTATAGTACAACATTTTATTTAAGTCTTTTACAATATACTCTTGGGTCCCGAATGAAGTTGCACACCACCCTTAAAAAAGAAATTTATTTCGCGATCTCCACCTTGAAAATCTCCACCTTTAATCCACCATTGAAAAGTCAACTGAAAAAGTAAAAACAGATTTTTTTGTGATATGTGTGCACCCTTAAAGGTGCAACTTTATTCGGGACGAAAATAGTATCTTATTCATTATTTAATTCGATTATTATTATATATATTTTATCTTTATATTTTAATAATAATTTAATAAAATTATTCTAGAGTGGAAAACTAGTGAGGAAAAAAGAAAAACATATAAGGAACGAGAGTTAGTTCTTCAAAATTGGCCTACATACCTCCCCCGCCCTCATTTACATAAATAACTGTTTTTATTTTAACCAGTTTATATAAGATACTAGTATAGTACTAGTAAAAAGTTCAGACTTATAGGGGATATTTATTTCCTATTTTGCACGGATGAATTTCGAATATTAAAACTTAAAATACAGAATTCTTATTTGTTTTGGGGTTTAAATTCAAACTTCTCAATCCAAATAGTCTTATCATATAAAACCTACATGTAATATTACATTACTACATACAATATAATGTTACATCCACTAACATTTTTCAGCATTGATTTGATATCTACATTACAATTCTACTCTATACAATCTCAAAACAAACATATATTTTTAATATTCAATTTTATTTCTAAATTCTAGGATTTCAATGGCAGGATTTCCTCCGATCCATTTGAGCTTAACCCTATAAAACTTTTTCTTTTTCATGTGGAAAATGATTAGTTTGACATATGGTTTTTTAAGCTACCCTAAAAAACTTTGGTTTTCTTTTATAATAAGAACAATTGAGTACTATATTAATAGATTTGGAAGCGGAATAAATAATAGTCATTGAACCAATTTAAGTAAAATGTTACAATGAACAATGTATATGTTAAATGTGAACACATACTAGCTATTTTAAACTCAATAAGAGTTCTTCGTAAACAACTTAACTTTTGAATAAATTTTGTATCTTCATCGCAACAAATAATCTTTAGTTAATTTCTTGTTTTCAAGGTCACCATATCCATTACAGTAATCGTTAAAATTTACAGATTAGTCAAATCTTTTATTTATCAAAGAAGAATAAATAATACATACAAGACTATCACATGCATTCTGCCATGGCCACTCCTTTGTTATATTATATACTACATTTTTTGTAAATAGGTAAATATTATAGATGATTCAACTCTATACAAAAGATTAGGAGTGTTGGGTTACTGACTTATCGTTGACTGAGGAAGTATATGAGTGTATTTTATTAGGATTGAATGCCCTCAATTCATTGAAGACTACTCAAAACAAACACATCATAGAGAGACCTTCAATATGATTAGAAGACTCAATCCAACAATATGAGCTAGCATAAGAACGAGAAGCTCTAGGAAGAGCATGAGCAATTTAATTTGCTTGCCAACTAACAAAGGCAACATCAATATTGCATTTATAATACCCCATCTACTGTACATGTCATAACATTACTATGCTGATTAGATGTGGTAATAAGGGATACTTGTACTGAAATAGTGATATGTGCTTCGTTAGTTGTAGCACATTCTCGAATGATACGTTCATTTAAATAGTGAAAATATATTTTTGTTTAAAAGATATGTAAGGTAGGATGTGTATAGTAAATATCACATCAGTAGGTTTTTTAGGGTGGTTAATAGTATTAAAATATTGTGGTAGATTATGTGGTATGATTGGTTGATGAATTATTAAAAATGTATTGAGAATTATGATTTATTAATAAAAGTTGAAGTTGATTGAAAATAAATGATGTTGATGTGAAATAATTTTATTGGGAAAGATGTGGGTGGATAAACCTCATCTCTCTATAGTGAAATTGTATTCGGATGAGTCATCTCACATTCGGATGAACCCATTCCAGTCCAATTATGTCCTAATAAGTGTTGGATTCCGCTATAATAATGTTATAATTTCTTTATGTTTTATTAATTTAATATAATACTCCATCCATCCCACCTTATATTGCACTTTTTTCATTTTCGTTCGTCTCAGATGAACTTGCACACCTCTTAAAAAAAAAAGTTATAACACAATCTCCACTCTCAATCAATCTTTAAAAAATCAATAAAATCCAAAAAGTAATTTTTCTTAATACTTGTGTCAATCACATAAGTGAAATGGAGGAAGTACTACATATTGCAATCCACAGAATACTCATCCGTTGTTCCAAAAAAAGAAGAAATAAGACAAATACAACAATCACTCCTAAAATATACTCCCTCCGTCCCACCTTATCTTGCACACTTTCCTTAAACGGCCGTCCCACCTTATCTTGCACAGCCTAAAAAAGGAAAGTTATAACATAATCTCCACCCTCAAAATCTTCACCTTCAATCTCCACCCTCAATTTATCTTTGAAAAGTCAACAAACAACTAAAAAGTAACTTTTCTTAATACTCGTGCCGACCCCCCCTGTGCAAGATAAGCCGGGACGGAGGGAGTAGCATTCAATCGCGCTTGCTTAGCATTATACTTTTCAAAACAGATACAATTTCCACCAAAATCTGCTAGACGATCTACGTACCATATTTAAAATTACTAGCACTACGCACGTGCGTTGCACGTGATTATAATTTTTTATTATTATTTAATAAAAAAATTAATTTGAACATAAAATAATTGTACATTGTGATCACTGTAACATATATACATAATTTCATAGATCAATGTAATAAAAATTAATCCATTGAACAAACATAATTTTGAATCAACTAAGAACTAAAAGAATCACAAAAGAGAAATAGAAAAGTTAAATAACGTTAGTCTTAATTAAATAAGTTATAATAATTAATGTTAAAAGATTCGTAAAAACCGACATACCATGATATATTGTAGAAATATTTAGTCTTGCAAAATTTTCTATTATACACGTAAAGTTTGATTTATTCAAACTATTGTTTACTTCTTATTATACACAGACTCGATCATCATTAATATATCTTGAATAAAGTTATACGATGATTGAAAAATTATATACTGAATAATGAGGCATATATTTTTATGTTTTGCACCAAATCATTGACATTTGAAGAAAAACACATTTTTAATTGTCTCATTAATTATATCATCAACTGACATTCATAAGTCAATTATTTGTTTATATACACACAAAATATTAGGTCTAACGTACTTTTCTATAATTCTCTAATAAATAATTTCGATTTCAATATACATTTGCAATGAAATTCTTTACATATTTTAATGTGAGGAAAAAATTCCAACAATTTAGTATCAAAGTCCAACATCCAACTTTTGTCATGAAAGCTATTTTCTAATTTTTTTTTTTAAATTATTAAGTATAACCCTCTTTAATATAATGTACTTATTGATTTAAGATTGCTTATTTCAATTTTCCTTAATTATTTTCTCAATGCAACGTCGAAATTTAAAAATTATGTGTGACTTACAATAAAAATCATACTATAGTATAATTACAAAATAAATAATACTTCCTCCGTCCCACTTAAAGGTGCCTACTTGCCTTTTCGGTCCGTCCCAATTAAAGTTGCCACCCCAAAAAAGGAAACTAATCCCACAATCCTCAGCCTCAAAATCTCAACCACTCAATCTCCACCTTTAAAAAAGTCAAATAACTGTTTTTTCTTAACATCCGTGCCCGGTCAAAGTGGAAGCTTTAACCGGGACGGAGGGAGTATTTTTTATGGAAGATTGACTATGTACAAAGTATCTCACAATCTTCAATCAAGACACATGCTACAATCTATATAAAATATAATAAATGTTTTACATAATTTGTAATGTCTTTAATTCCTTATTTAGTTATAGTGAAAACTCCTAATTTTTTCAAACATTGCACATCCATTTAAAAGTCTTATATATACATGATTAAACCACGCATTCCGATTTTATTTTTCTCATTTCATTTTTTATTTAAACTATACCATACTTTATTCGACGTAATTATTTTTCTAATCTATTGTCAAGTTAATATTAACATTCACATTTTACTTTTCTTTATTTTTCAGCATGTTTTAATTTAATTATGTGATACTTATTCACATAGTACAATTGAATCATTCATAGTACAACTTAGTTCATTATTTCTTTATCGTTTATTTTATTCTTTATTGTACCCTATAATTTATATAGCATATTACATTCATCTATCAAGTTATTACATATGCTTAAAATATATATATATATATATATATATATATATATATATATAATATTTTTATCGATTTAATAATTTGTTTAATGTTAGATCTTAAATATTTAAAAGAATTGCAACTATTCATGTCCACTAATTTTTTCGTTTGCCATTTTATTATTTCTCAATAAAATTTCACACCTCGGTCTAAACTCCAATTATTATAAACCTTGTGATTTTTATGTCTCTCTCCAATTTTCTACCATAACAGTTTTTTCTTTGGTCTACTAAAATTACATCAACTATTAAAAGTATTACATTAGTGAGTATATATTTATGTAGATGTGTAAGGTATGTGATTAAAAATTATGTTCAACTTATAGACTTATTTGAATAAAATCGATCCATTGTATAGACCAATAGTACTTAAATTTACACAATATCACTACCAATGCATTTATAGTTTTTATGTCTTCGTATATCTCTATTACTGATTTCATATATAAGCTACTTTTATCGTTTTCCTCCATCTTTTTCATCTATATATATACACATATATAAATGACTTTATCGTATACTTTTTAAATTCAATAAAATTCGTAAATCAATTATTATTTTCTCTTGTTGTAATGTTTATAAATGTTACTTATGAAATATATCGATTTCATTCTTCTAAATCATTGAAAATAAATATAATATATAATCTCATTTCCTACAAGTATAATAATTCGATTTATATTTACTTAGTAATGCTCATACAAAGAAATTTAGCTTGTTAACATATATATTGTTAGTTTAATCTAAATTTAAACAGTAAGGCTAAATGTATGCCTAGTTTAATCCAAATTTTGAAATACTACATTGTAATAATTAACTTGTATGTACATCTACCTATAATATAGATATTTAATTTTTGTTTTTGTATACTTTTCTCATAGTATAATATGTCTAACTCTATCATATTAATTTATCCTTTGATTTTTCTATTATATTATCTAGACTCGTCTATTATAATTTTTTTCATAATGAAAATTTACTTAGACCCTTTAATATTCATAATTTTTATGCTAGTTTTTTTTTTTTTTTTTATAATTTTGTTTATTATGTTAATAAAGTTATATCTACTAGTAATAAAGTCTATTCATAAGTTTGTGTTATCTTTCTTCACAATTCATTTTCTCACTTCTATTCATTTTATCATCATATAGTTCTTATTCAATTGTTTTGACATTATTTTCTATTGTTGGACTTTGATAAAGTGGTATACACAAAAATACATACAATTTTCTAACATGTCCTTTTACTTACTCAAAAGTCAGTTTTAAAATATAACTTAGCAATTTCACATGCAAAGTCATTTTATTCTTTCATTTTAGTACTTGCTTCAAGTTTATATTATAATGAAGTTTAAATACTATGCTCTAACACTTGATCAATTCAATAGTTTACACTTTAGTCTAAATATTACATATTCAAATCTTATTTTTCATTAGATAACTTATATAACTTCTATTATTGTTTCCCATTGTTACAATATTGATACTTCAATAATTTAGAAATTTAGGGAGATTATTGCAAGTAGCAAATTTATAATATTCAAATTTAGACAAATAAATTGTTACTATTAGATAAATATTATTCTCATTTATATTTATAATAAGAGTTGACTGTTTTGTTTATGACCAAACACTATGTAAGAATTTGTTAATAATTTATACATAGTAATATAAATCATTGTGAATCATTTACATATTGTTCTGGCATATAACGTTTACATTTTTTAGACTAAAAGATTTAATTTAATTTCATCTATTTTTTCCAAAAATTCTTTAATGACATTTGTTTAATTTAACTTTCAATCATTTTTATATAATAAAAAATTATAAGTACGATCATATGTCAACAATCTTGTGTCTATTATTCGACTATGAAGTTAAACTTATAACTATTGAAATCATATTAAACTATTACATTTTACATATTTTAAATATTTTATCATATAAGTATTATTAATCTTGAGTCATTCATATATTGTGGCAAATTAAATATTATATAATACACTATCGTCGTCTTGTCAACATATTTTTTGTTGTAGTTATTGGAATGAGTATATATATGTTATAGCTATGTACCATACCTAAATTAAAAAAAAAAGTAAACTAAAAAATTATCTCCAAAAAATTAAAGATGATAAATTAAATCAATAAGAGTTTTCAATATTATTCATTGTTCTGATTTTTATGTATATGATTTTTTCTTCTTGTTGCTAATCCTAAAATCTAATAGTACTTTTTCGCCATGAATACACAAAAACTTAATATAACATTTAGTACCTAAATATCTTTATTGTATACCACTATTGCAAGTTAAGATTCTTGTGGTTATCATCATAACAAAGAAGTCAAAGTTTGGAGCTATTAAACTCTTATTAAACTATGCTTAATTTTCTATAATTTTTTATACATATATAAATATCTTTTATGTACATTTCAATTATTTAATATTTTGAGAACCATAAACTAAAGTACTTTAATATTCATAATATCTTATATTCTTATTCCTTTTTAGTATTATACATTATATTACTTTTTAATTTTTTAATATACTTTTTTCAGTTCTTCATAAATTTCATATAGTTCTTCTAATTGGATCTTTTACAATTGTAGAGAAATGAGAAAGATCGATTCACAAAATTTAAGAGTAAATAAAAGGAATATGATACAATTCTTTTTTTTTTTTTTTTTTTTTTTTTTTTTTTTTTTTTGTTATGGTTAGTAGAATTGATATATATATTATAACTACGTACCTAAATTAAAAAGAAAAAAGTAAACTAAAACAAAAATATCTCCAAAATGGAAAATGATAAATAAGAGCTTTCACTATTATTCAATTGTTCTAATTTTTATGTATATAGTTTTTTTTTCTTATTGTTGCTAATCATAAAACCTTTTAATATTTTTTTCACCATGAAAACACAAAAACTTAATAGTTTTGCAAATATTTAATATTTAAATAACTCTAAAGTACCATTATTCGAAATTAAAAGTCTTGGAATCATTATCCTAGTTAAAAAGTCAAACTTTGAAGTTACTAAAGTCCTATAATATGTTTAAATTTCTATAATTTTCTTATAAATACATAAATATCTTTTGTGTAACTTCAATAATTCAATATCCTAAGAATCATATACTAAAGTAATTTACTTATTGTAAGTACCTTTGTGCTAATCGGCCTTTCTCATTTCTCTTCAATTATAGAAGAAACCAATTAGAAAAATTATTAGAAATTTATGAAGGATCGAATAAAATATAAACAAATAAAAAGAATATAATGTATTTTTACCACAAATAAATAATAATATATTATGAATATTTAGGTTCAGCTTATATCATCAGTCGAACTATATATTATATTAAATGTGATAGAAAATTTCATAAGTTGAGACTTGAGAGATGAATTTAAAATGAATCTTACAAAATAAATAAAACTTAAAAAAATAAAGTTACTAAATTAGCCTTAAAATTTTGCTAATTAATGGTTCTTTTTTCTTTTTCTATAGTTTTTTTTTTTTTTGACAATTATATAAACGAATCTCATCATAAAAGAGATAAGAAATTTATAAAGAAACTTAATAATAATAATAATAATAATAATAATAATAATAATAATAATAATAATAATAATAATATTATTATTATTATTATTATTATTATTATTATTAAAAATAAAAATATATATATAGAATATGATCAATATGTAGGTTTAACTTATGCCATTAGATGAATTACATATCATATCCATGATTTTTTTAGTGTATCATATCTATGAATTGATAGATGAACTATATAGGGCTCTAACCAAATAAATAAAACTTTGAGAATATAGTTAATAAACTAACCTTAAAAACTAAAATCCATTAATAATATAATAGGCAAATCAAATTTTGTCAAACTATGTATAAAAACGATTCAAAGATATAGTTTATAAATAAAACTTTAAAATATAGTTACCAAACTAACCTTAAAAATTAAAATTCATTAAGGATATAATAGGCAAATCAAATTTTGTAAGAAACAACTCACACTTTTATAATAGAAGTAGATTTGAGTGCAAAGAGACTATTGTTGTCCCTCCATAAACTTCTTTCAATTGAATGCATGGACCTTAACGAGTCCCAAGGTAAGCATGTGTATATGCTCTACTGCGCAGATCTCTTGATTTTTCTTCACAACGATTGACATTTCGTTTTCCCCCTTTTCGAATCGCTAGAGAGAGAGCTTGGTGAACTGTAAAAGAAGTAGGTCTCATTTTGTACTAGTAAACTTGACTCCTCTTCGACTAGTTCCCATTTTCGGCATTTTCTGTTTCCGAAATGTTTTTGATTTAGTTGTTTTGCTTTCTGTTCATAGCAAACTTTTCCGTAATAGGCCAGAAAACAATAACAATTATATTTAGAGGTAAAAGATTGTGGATGTTTGAAGTTTTTAAACTAATGTTGGATTTGGATATACATTTAATGTTGATTGTTCAGAGAAAAAGATAACGAGCAAAAAACCAGAGAAGAAGGAATCTATGATGAAGCAGAAGAAAGAAGATAATGCGCCAACATTGATCGATTTTGTTTTCTCGTGGTCCATAGCTGATATAATGAACAAAGATCTTTTCACGAATAAGGTATGTGTGCTTATAAATCCTACATTCTGAAGCTATATTCAAAATTTATATGCAAACCTACGTAGTTATTGCACGGTCTAATCTTACAAGTGAAGCATTTATGACACCCCAATGTTGTATCTATGCAAGTTATGTATACTTCTTCGGATAGATAATAGATTTTGAATTATTTGTATTATCTTGGCAGGTAAATGCGATTCCAGACACTTTCTTGTCTGTAGACCATTACTTGAGGTCATTTGCCGTCCCACTTCTTGAAGAAACACATTTTGATCTCCGATCAAATATGATGGTTGTGCACTCTGCACCTGCTTCTGAAATCTTTTATGTTAAAAAGTGTGAGAATTTTGAGCCTGTTAAGAACTTATCATATTCGATACTAGTGAAAGGCTTGTCAGAAACTGACAACAATACAGGGATATATGAACCTGAATTTGGGGACTTAATATCACTAACAGAGGTAAAACCAAAGTGTATTGATGATCTGAATGGACCTAAAAGATCATATGTCTTAGCCCTTGTTCTATGCGGAAGGTGTGATGGCTCTGATAAGATCAAAATTAGATCCTCAAAACCAATAACTTTCGAAAAAGCAGCTCATAAAAGTGGAAATGTGGGAGATAGACTCTTTGCTGTTTACCTTACGAACTTGACAACAAACATGCGGATATGGAAGGCATTGCATCCGATCGAAAGAGGAAGTAATATGATCATCAACTCTGTTCTTAGAACTAATCCTTCTGTAAGATACAAAGACAAACTGTTTATAGTTTCTTTATGATTCTTGAATTCGATATTTTCATAAATAGCGGTTGTATATTATGCAGATAGAAGATAGTTGTACCCTTTGCTCCAAAAAAATTGAGAGCATGTTGTTGAAGTTAGGAGAACTTATAGTCCCACTTGGGCTTGATGATTCCCAATCAGAAGCTGTTTTGGATTGCCTTGCATTAACAGAATGTTGCCATCAAAATAGCATAAAGCTGATATGGGGCCCATCTGGAACTGGCAAAACGAAAACAATTGCTTCACTATTACTCTGCCTTTTAAGAGTCAAGTGCAGGACACTCACTTGTGCTCCAACCAATGTTGCTGTGATTGGCGTCACGAAGCGCTTGATGAGTTGTATGAAGGGTACTTATGGATTAGGTGATATAGTTTTGTTTGGAAATGGGGAGAGAATGAAGATCGATGAGCATGAAGATCTCTATGATGTTTTTCTTGATCACCGTGTTTCTGCTCTAGCTCATTGTTTTGCCCCTCTATCTGGGTGGAAAGGAAGTCTTGATGCAATGATTTGCTTGCTCCAAGACCCTGAGGGCCAATATCGGCTTTACTTGGAGAAACATAATTCAAATAATCCGGAACAGCAGAAGGCGAATGATGTAGACAGTGATGAAAACGATGAGAATAAAGACATGAATTTCTTGAAGAAGATAGTTACTCAAAATGAAAAGGAAAACAAGGAGAAGGTGAAGCCTCAAGAAAGTGACTCCGAGAACAAGCATTGTGAAGGGAATGAACCGTTGACATTCGAGGAATTTTTTGCAAAGACAGTGTTCGTTAATGGGGAGCAACTAATCCTTTGTACAAAAGGGTTGTATACTCATATGCCTACTACTTTTCTTCCGTTGGATGTGCTAAGGGTCATGATTATAGCGCAAGAGTTGGTCCAAATACTGAAAGGGTGCTAAAATGGATCAAGGATAGACCAGACAACTAGCTTACATGACATCAGACTGTAGTACTTGGCAGTGCTCAAGTTCCTTCAGGAGAATTTCTCTGTCCCACAAATATTGGAGCATTATCAAATCAAGAACTTCTGTCTGAACTCTGAAACACGCATGCTTGATTTTCTGCACTGTTTCAAGCTCGGCTAAACTGCATACACAAGGAATGGTGCCATTAAAGTTGGTGGTGATTGATGAAGCAGCACAAGTTAAAGAATGTGAATCCTCGATTCCGTTGCAGCTTCCTGGGGTCCGCCATGCTATACTTGTCGGTGATCAGAAACAACTTCCTGCAATGGTCACAAGCAAGGTTCAAAACGACAACTTCTGAGTTTTAATTTGCTTAATAATTACTCCCTCCGTTCCCAAAAAGAGATGTCATGTTTGTATCTGTTTAAATTTATGTCATGATGCTTTGTTTGGTATTGACAGATTTGTCAAGAATCAGGCTTTGGCAGGAGCTTATTCGAGCGAATGGTGATGTTAGGACACAAGAAGCACCTTTTGAATGATCAGTATAGAATGCATCCTTCCATAAGTTTATTCCCTAACACTGAATTTTATTGAAATCAAATTATGGATGGCCAAAACGTGACAGACAGAAGTTATGAGAGACTCTTCCACACGGACAAAATCTTCGGTTACTATTCTTTCATAAATGTAACCAATGGGAAAGAGGAGCTTGATAAGAGGTATAGCCGGAAAAACATTGTGGAAGTGTCAGTCATTGCTGAAATAGTTTCTAAACTCTACAAAGGTATAACTAATGTAATCAAAATGAGCTTCCTGTATTATAATAATAATATTGTGAGCTTCTTATTTTGTTTCCTTTGATAGAGTTTATCAAGTCCAGGCAGAAGGTCGGTCCGGATTGGTTGCATATCACCGTACAAAGCTCAAGTCTTTGCGATACAGGAAGTGCTTAGAAAGACTTATAGCACTGACGCAAGTGATCCATTTTCAGTAAACGTACGCTCTGTTGATGGTTTCCAAGGTGGCGAAGAAGATGTCATAATAATCTCAACAGTTAGGTGCAATGAGAAAGGCTCTGCTGGTTTTCTCGACAGCCGTCAGAGGGCTAATGTTGCTTTGACTCGGGCAAGGTACAATTCTTAGGTTTTACTCATCTCAGTTACATAAAAATAGTTATGTGTATGACTATTTTGTTTCGGCAATTTTCACAGATACTGTCTATGGATAGTAGGCGATGGAACTACATTGTTAAACAGTGGGTGTGTGTGGCAAAAATTAGTGATAGATGCCAAAAAGAGGGGTTGCTTTTACAATGCTTATGAGGGTAAGGACTTGTCTCTGGCAATCGTTAATGAAGTTGATGAGCTGGGTCGCCAAGTAGGAGCAATTTGTTTGAGGAATCAGCCCACCAGTCAAAGGTAATAGATTAGCCACTCTTGGGGGCATGGAATTTGTTTAAAATAGCCTTATAATTGTATTTCAATGTATGTCACACGTATTACACGAGATATGTGTATGTGTGTGTCATTTTTTCAATAGTAAGACTGATTTCTGAGTGGAAAATTACAGGAATTTTGTGGGGAGCAATAATAGTTGGAGAAGACGCAGAGTGAGGGGTCCGACAACCACTGCAGCTAGGTGATAATACGCTGTATTTAACACGAATTTCAGATCTCTGCTGCAGTGCATGACACCAAAACGACGTTATTTTGATATCCTACATTCCGTGCTAGGCTAGGTTCCTTGTAGATGATTCATTTCCATTTAATGCAGGATGGCTTTGAAGGACAACAAGCTTTTGTGTCCTTGCATTTCTTATATGTAATGGTGAAACGAATCAACTACTGTAAATGATGCACTATCACAAATTAATGATCTATATATGAATTTTTATTTCTTTTTTAAGTGTAAGATAAAATTTTATTTCTTAATTGTAGTAAATATGATTATTTTTACATAATTACTATGTCAATATTGAAGTACCTAGCTTCATATGCATATGGTGCGATAATCTTAAACGTAAAAACCAATGATTCTTTTAATAGAAAAGAATAAAATATAACCAAGTTTTGTCAAAATCAAAATGTTGAATTCTTATAGCAAAAGAAGGAATTCGTTTGAGGACCAACCTAATTAAGAATAGATTAAATTTGTAAATGTCTGTTGACTAACCCTTAATAGACTTTAAAAAATTCCCTACGTTATCGTTATATTGATAATTATGTCTAGATAAATATAATTTTTTGTAAATAAAAGTGAAAAAACTCCAACAATATCTAGGTATAGAAAACATTTCCGCAAGATCTTCGATACAAAATTAATAACAATCGATGCTGAAGAAGAAGAGACTATCAAGTAAACAAATGGGTATCATCTTTACTATGGTATTCCGACGGAGATCGTGTCCTGCAACTCGTGCCATGTAGAGTTATTCTGAAAATCCAAATGATATATAAGATTCTCGTCCATTTGATTTTCACGTAACTTCTAAGTATACGATGGATCACCAATAACTATAGTAACAAAATTTGGAAACAAATTTTATTTGTCTCTACTAATTATTTGTAGTTCGGATTTTATACGGGAATAAAACAAATAAAATCGAAAAAAATGACGTTGGATTGAACGAATTTGACAAATTTCTCGTGAATAAATCGAGTTTAATACGTTAAATTAAAACTTTCATAATCACAATAATATTTCTCATAATTATTGCGATGCATGGTTTGTAAATGTAAATAAATAAATAATAAGAATTTCATACGCTTATGTCACACCCACCCTTGTAAAAACTTATTTTATACCAATTTTTAGCCTTACAAAGCCTGTATATTTTTTTTAAAAAATTCATAATCTAAAATACTTTCCCGATGTTAAAAATCTCATCAACATGTGTTCACATTGATCCAAGTCAAGCACAGTAGCATCACTCCATCTTCAACACCATATTTACAAAAATATATATATTAAAGTTTCTTAATTTGAACATGTCCAAAAAGATTATTAGAACACTAGCAAAAACATAGTGAGTCCAAGGTTTAGCCCCACAGGTCGTCATTCATATACACGAGGCTTCAAGACTTGCAGAAGTTCTAACAGCATGCCAGATTAGTCCACGAGCTCATACGTAGTCAAACTCACCTACAATGCAAGAACTACGTGAGCTAAAGCTCAGTAAGCAGAAATCATGCATGACAAATGCGTGAATGATGAGATGCAATTTACAAAACCATTTCTTTCAACTCTACTCAAAAGAAAACCGTTTTCGTGAGTATTGGCTCCCTTCACTGGCACAACCTCACCAGAATATCACTTATTGGCCATACTCGTGACTACCAAGGGTCCCTCCTCCCCCCTTATAGTCCACCCGAGATATCAGTGATGGTTGGTACGACCAAGCGGCTATCCTCCCGAGACTACCAGGGGTCCACCTCCTGCCTGCCCCCGCAGTCCACCGGGAAGTCTACCTCTTCCCGTACCCCTCATCACGAAGGTGCTGAAGTGGGAACCTCTTCCGCGTGCACGCCTGTCACCGGAAGCATCCCGAGAGACACCATATATAATGTATAACTCTCAGTGTACCAGTGGTGACCAACCCCAAAACATTATCAATTTATGCAATTACGTTATTTTGACTTCTTATATGTACACATGTAATCCTCGTAGATGCTAATGCTCATGATTGATGCACATCCATTTGTTTTTTTAGCAACAGAAGAATACACTTTATACACATGCATACAACAACACATACATCAATCAATTATCACAAATAATAAACACAAATACTATGTTCAAGCATTGTAGTTGGCGATGGATTTCTACTTACCTCTCCTCCGGAGTAGCTTTTGAAATTTCCTATTCCACAATGGTAATCAATCCAGTTCGTTACGAAGCGTAACTACGTCTGGGGGCGATACCAAGCCAAGATATTTTGCTTTAGATGAATCTTGGAGTTACAATTACAAAATGAAAGAAGAAAACTGTTTTAATAGCTTCTTGGACACAAAAGCTGAAAAGTAAGTCGGTCTTTGAATCTCGGCCGAGATTAGACCCTGTCTCGGCCGAGATGACTAAGTCGGTCTAAGGGTCTCGGCCGAGATCACTCTCTGTCTCGGCCGAGATGCGTCTCCAGGGCAAACTTCCCGTTTTCCCTGCCTTCACGTCTCGGCCGAGATCACTTCTCTGTCTCGGCCGAGATGACTCGACCACCCGTCTCGGCCGAGATCCTTCCCCGTCTCGGCCGAGATTACTTTCCAGCGAGAAACACTTCATTCTCCTTGCTTTTGGCTCCACACTATAAACTTGTCACGCATAGTCTTAAATTCTGTAGCATGTTTCATTATTTTAGACTAGGGGGTTCTTGACTACCAAGGTAAACATGTCCAAATTAGTCGCAAAATATAAAATAACGCAATAAATGTAATAAATTAATTACTATAAAACTATCACGTAAATAGCACATAAAATATGGAATGCATGAAATGCAAAAATTATATTTGCCAGTGAGTTGTGAGAGGCACGGGTATTACATCCTCCCCCCCTTATAAAAATTTCGTCCCCGAAATTTACTTACTTGAAGAGTTCAGGATATTTGGCTCTCATTTCATCCTCTCTTTCCCAGGTGGCTTCTTCGACTGATTGGTTTCTCCATAACACTTTGACCAACGGAATTTCTTTGTTTCTGAGCCGTTTTACTTCCCTTAACAAAATTTGTACTGGTACTTCCTCATATCCCAAGTCTGCTTGTAGTTCTACAGGTTCACTGTTCAGGACATGAGACGGATTTGCGACATACTTCCTCAATACTGACACATGGAACACATTATGTATTTGAGACATTGATGCTGGCAAATCGAGTCTGTAGGCAACTTCACCAATCCTCTCGATAATAGGAAATGGACCAATGTATCTCGGACTAAGTTTTCCTTTCTTACCAAACCGCATTATTCCCTTCATTGGAGCAACTTTCAAGAACACTAGATCTCCTACTGCAAACTCAAGTGCTCTCCTTCTCTTATCTGCATAGCTTTTCTGGCGACTCTGAGCCGTTTTCATCCTTTCTCGAATCTGTGACACAGCTTCTGTCATTTCTTGTATTATACTTGAACCTAGAAGTCTTCTTTCGCCAACTTCATCCCAATGTATCGGAGATCGACACTTCCTACCATATAGTGCTTCATAAGGGGCCATTCCTATAGTGGATTGATAGCTGTTGTTGTAGGAAAATTCTATCAAAGGTAGAAATTTGCTCCATTGACCCTGGAAATCTAACACACAAGCTCTGAGCATATCCTCTAAAGTCTGTATCGTCCTTTCCGATTGTTCGTCAGTTTGTGGATGATATGCAGTACTGAAAGACAACTGTGTTCCCAGTGCCTTGTGTAAACTCTTCCAGAAAGTAGACAGGAATCTTGAGTCTCTATCTGAAACAATGGATAACGGTACTCCGTGAAGTCTGACTATTTCCTGTATATATATCTGAGCATAACGATCCATGGAGTAAGTAGTACAGACTGGAAGAAAATGAGCAGTTTTCGTAAGTCTGTCCACAATTACCCAGATAGCATCGTGACTCTTTACAGTTTTCGGCAATCCCACTACAAAATCCATTGTAATGTTCTCCCATTTCCATTCTGGAATCAGTAAGGGTTGTAAGGTTCCTGCCGGTCTTTGATGTTCTGCTTTTACCTGCTGACAGGTCAAACACTGTTCGACATACTGAGCAATATCTTTCTTCATACCTGGCCACCAATACTGCACCTTTAAATCTCGATACATTTTGGTAGCTCCTGGATGTACTGAATATGGTGTCGAATGTGCCTCTGTCATAATATCTCTACGAATGCTATCTACATTTGGCACACATAACCGGTTTTTGAATCTTAAGATATTGTTCTCTGACATCTGAAAGTCTGAAGGCGTCCCTGAAGCGGCATCCTTCTTCACTTTAGCTAAATATTCATCTTCATTCTGTCCCTGCTTAATTCTATCAAGTAGGGTAGGCTGAAGGGTTAGAGCTGCTAGTCTTGCCTCTACTACTCCCAATTGAACAATCTCGACATTCATTCTTTGCAAGTCTAGTAATTCTGGTTTCTGAATCAAAGCCATCAATGTAGTACCTTGGGACGATTTTCTGCTTAAGGCATCAGCAACGACATTTGCTTTACCAGGACGATAGTTGATAACACAGTCATAATCTTTCACGAGTTCTAACCATCTTCTCTGTCTCATATTCAGCTCTTTCTGTGTGAAAAAGTACTTCAGACTTTTGTGATCTGTGTAGATCTCACATCGTTCTCCATATAGATAGTGTCTCCAGAGTTTTAGTGCAAATACTACTACTGCAAGCTCCAAGTCATGAGTAGGGTAGTTCTTCTCATACTCCTTCAATTGTCTGGATGCATATGCTATTACTTTGCTATTCTGCATTAACACACACCCTAAACCATTCTTCGAAGCATCACTGTATACTACAAAGCCTCCAGTCCCTGTTGGTATAGAAAGGATCGGCGCAGATGTTAACCTTTTCTTCAGTTCTTGAAAACTCTGCTCACAAGCCTCTGTCCACTTGAATGTTACACTCTTTCTAGTTAACTGTGTTAAGGGAGATGCAATTTTCGAGAATCCTTCTACAAATCTCCGATAGTACCCAGCTAACCCGAGAAAACTACGTACCTCTGAAGGATTTGTAGGTTGTGGCCAATTGTTAATTGCTTCAACTTTACTTGGATCAACTGAAATTCCTTCTCCTGACACAACATGCCCTAGAAATATTACTCGATCCAACCAGAACTCACATTTCTTGAACTTAGCGTACAACTGTTTCTCCTTTAGAACGTCTAAAACCTTTCTCAAATGCACAGCATGCTCTGCTTCATTCTTGGAGTAAATCAGAATGTCATCAATAAACACGATAACAAACTTATCCAAAAAGTCTTTGAACACCCGATTCATCATATCCATGAAAGCTGCTGGGGCATTTGTCAATCCGAATGGCATCACCAAAAACTCATAGTGTCCGTATCTTGTACTGAATGCCGTTTTTGGGATATCTTCCTCTTTAATTTTCAGTTGATGATAACCTGAACGCAAGTCAATCTTGGAGAATATGGCAGCTCCCTGGAGTTGATCAAATAAGTCATCAATCCTGGGTAAGGGATATTTGTTCTTGATCGTAACCTTGTTCAGTTCTCTGTAATCTATACACATCCTCATAGTACCATCTTTCTTCTTGACAAACAAAACTGGTGCACCCCATGGCGAAAAGCTAGGTCTAATGAAGCCTTTGTCCAGTAAATCTTGCAATTGAATCTTCAACTCTTTCAACTCTGTTGGCGCCATTCTGTATGGTGACTTCGATATAGGAGCAGTCCCTGGATATACGTCAATTACAAACTCTATCTCTCTGTCTGGGGGTAATCCTGGGAGTTCCTCTGGAAATACTTTAGGGTATTCTTGCACCACCGCTACCTCCTCTATAGTCGGACAATGTTTCTCTTCCATACTCATAACACTTACTAGGTAGCCTTCACAACCGCTTTCCAATAGCCTTTTCGCTTTCACCGCTGATATCATGTGATATTTGAACCTTTTTCGTACTCCAATAAAGACGAAAGATGTGTCTCCAGGCGGCTGAAATGTGACTATCTTGTTCTGACAATCTATTGTAGCACCATACTTCGATAGCCAGTCCATTCCCAAAATCACATCATAATCATTCATATCTAATATGATTAGATCGGCATAAAGTTCTCTTCCTTCAATAGAGATAACACATGCTCGCAGAATTTGGTTAGTTTGTTTTGACTCTCCGGAGGGGATCACTATATTGTAACTAACGTCTGCTACATCAGGTTTTCTACCCAGCCTCTTCACATACTCAGTGGATGCAAATGAATGTGTAGCTCCAGAATCAAATAATGCAAATGCAATAGTATCACAGATGGGAACTTTACCTGTTACTACAGATGTATTTGCTTCCGCTTCCTCTGTGGTCATGGTAAAGACTCTAGCTGGCGTCTTCTTTTGTGTAGCAGGGTTTGAGTTTTCTGGACAAACCGTGGAAATGTGTCCTGCTTTTCCACATTTAAAACAAGTCCGATACTCTGCGAAACACTTTCCACTATGCGAACCTCCACATGTGGGACATGTAGGTTGTGTAACTGGTGATTTTCCTTGTTCACCCTTTTGGCGCTTGTCCTGATCCCATGATTGTTGTCCTGGTTTTGGTTGAGAACCCGGCCTTGGACCTTGCACTTGTAGCGGCCTTTTCTTTCCATCTCCTCCAAAACGAGGTCCTTGTCTTTGTATAAACTGGCGCCTAACCTCCTGAGCACGCCTAATTTTCATTTCTGCTTGTTCGGCAATCAACGCTCGTTCAGCAACTTGTGAATAAGTTACTCCATGTATTCCAGCCATACACACATCTCTATATAACTCTGGCCTCAGACCTTCTAGGAATCTCTCTACTTTCAGCGCATCCGTACTGACCATGTGCTCCGCAAACCTAGAGAGTTGCTCGAACTTGGCGATGTAGTCTGCAACATCCATTGCCCCTTGTCTCAATTGTATGAACTCGTTCATCTTCATTACTCGAACTGGGGCAGTGAAATACTTGTTTCTAAAAAGTTCTTTGAACCTATTCCACGTCATTGTCGCCACATCCTCTATAGTTTTCATTGTGTCCCACCAGTGTCCCGCACTTCCACGTAACATGAATGATGCGCACAATACCTTTTCCCCCTCAGGAACTTTACTATACAAAAACATGTTCTCCATAGTTTCTAAGCCAATCCTCTGCATCAGTGGGATCCGTTGCACTCTCAAATGTTGGCGGGTTAAGCTTTCTAAACCTTTCCCCGATGACCTCTAAGTATTCAGCTCGAGGTTGTTGTTGATTTACACCATTTCCTGGTTGTTCACCCACACCCCTTTGTTGGATAAGTTGTTGAATTTGTTGCGACTGTTGTTCGACTAACCCTGTCAACCGAGCCACAATCGCTTCGAGGCCAACACTTACTGCTGGTGCATTCGGTTCTGGATCGTTATTTCCTTCAACACCTTCTCCTCTAACGACCTCCATGATTTCTTTCTAATTTTATTGTTCCTCTGTCACAGGCCAATATGATTCATGAAATAATGAATGCAAGTTACGAATAAGTAAAACTTACTGGCATGTCTGCGCTTCAGAAGTTCCGAGCTCATGTATATGAACTGTCTACAGGGCACAAACCGGGCTCTGATACCACTCTGTCACACCCACCCTTGTAAAAACTTATTTTATACCAATTTTTAGCCTTACAAAGCCTGTATATTTTTTTTAAAAAATTCATAATCTAAAATACTTTCCCGATGTTAAAAATCTCATCAACATGTGTTCACATTGATCCAAGTCAAGCACAGTAGCATCACTCCATCTTCAACACCATATTTACAAAAATATATATATTAAAGTTTCTTAATTTGAACATGTCCAAAAAGATTATTAGAACACTAGCAAAAACATAGTGAGTCCAAGGTTTAGCCCCACAGGTCGTCATTCATATACACGAGGCTTCAAGACTTGCAGAAGTTCTAACAGCATGCCAGATTAGTCCACGAGCTCATACGTAGTCAAACTCACCTACAATGCAAGAACTACGTGAGCTAAAGCTCAGTAAGCAGAAATCATGCATGACAAATGCGTGAATGATGAGATGCAATTTACAAAACCATTTCTTTCAACTCTACTCAAAAGAAAACCGTTTTCGTGAGTATTGGCTCCCTTCACTGGCACAACCTCACCAGAATATCACTTATTGGCCATACTCGTGACTACCAAGGGTCCCTCCTCCCCCCTTATAGTCCACCCGAGATATCAGTGATGGTTGGTACGACCAAGCGGCTATCCTCCCGAGACTACCAGGGGTCCACCTCCTGCCTGCCCCCGCAGTCCACCGGGAAGTCTACCTCTTCCCGTACCCCTCATCACGAAGGTGCTGAAGTGGGAACCTCTTCCGCGTGCACGCCTGTCACCGGAAGCATCCCGAGAGACACCATATATAATGTATAACTCTCAGTGTACCAGTGGTGACCAACCCCAAAACATTATCAATTTATGCAATTACGTTATTTTGACTTCTTATATGTACACATGTAATCCTCGTAGATGCTAATGCTCATGATTGATGCACATCCATTTGTTTTTTTAGCAACAGAAGAATACACTTTATACACATGCATACAACAACACATACATCAATCAATTATCACAAATAATAAACACAAATACTATGTTCAAGCATTGTAGTTGGCGATGGATTTCTACTTACCTCTCCTCCGGAGTAGCTTTTGAAATTTCCTATTCCACAATGGTAATCAATCCAGTTCGTTACGAAGCGTAACTACGTCTGGGGGCGATACCAAGCCAAGATATTTTGCTTTAGATGAATCTTGGAGTTACAATTACAAAATGAAAGAAGAAAACTGTTTTAATAGCTTCTTGGACACAAAAGCTGAAAAGTAAGTCGGTCTTTGAATCTCGGCCGAGATTAGACCCTGTCTCGGCCGAGATGACTAAGTCGGTCTAAGGGTCTCGGCCGAGATCACTCTCTGTCTCGGCCGAGATGCGTCTCCAGGGCAAACTTCCCGTTTTCCCTGCCTTCACGTCTCGGCCGAGATCACTTCTCTGTCTCGGCCGAGATGACTCGACCACCCGTCTCGGCCGAGATCCTTCCCCGTCTCGGCCGAGATTACTTTCCAGCGAGAAACACTTCATTCTCCTTGCTTTTGGCTCCACACTATAAACTTGTCACGCATAGTCTTAAATTCTGTAGCATGTTTCATTATTTTAGACTAGGGGGTTCTTGACTACCAAGGTAAACATGTCCAAATTAGTCGCAAAATATAAAATAACGCAATAAATGTAATAAATTAATTACTATAAAACTATCACGTAAATAGCACATAAAATATGGAATGCATGAAATGCAAAAATTATATTTGCCAGTGAGTTGTGAGAGGCACGGGTATTACAGCTTATATAATTTAATATAATAAAATATTACAATCAATATAATAAGGAAAAATTATATGTTAATGAAGGAAGAGTTCATGAAAGGTATTCAAATATATATATTTTTTAAATTTGAGTAAGTTATAGGAATATGCATACTTGTTTTTATTAATGTATAAATATCTCTAGCATCCTTGTATGCAGGTCATGTTGATTATCTTGTACAAATGATGAGTGTATATATGTATATTTATAATTTTGCGATAAACGTTTATATTTATCCAAAATATTTAAATTTTCTATTTTTGTAAATATAATATTCAAGAAATCTTCAAAAACTTTAGTGAGTACCAATAACACTACATTCTATTTTATTACTTTAAATTTGTAGCACAAACATATGAATAATTAACCTACATAATCAACCAACAAACAATTATTTTTCTAGCTTTTATTTAATTTATTTGTACAATATGGTGTCAAACTATAGATCAATAATAGATGACTAATTTAATTTATTATACAAGAAAATTACATTAGAAATGAGAAAAAAAAAAATTTATTTAAAAAAAATGAATTTTTAAAAAAAAATAAAATGTGAAAATTATAATTGAAATTATAAAATATTTACTAAATACTTGAAATTTTTATATTTTTATGTGATTAAAAAAATAATAAGAAAAAAAATTGATAAAAATCACAAATTAACATCCTCCTTTAATATAAAAAAAAAGACCGTGTCAGAAAAAGAGCAACTATCGGCAACCGTTCTGATTCAAAATCTTAAAATTATTTGTCTATAAATTACTATTATTTTATTACATTTTATTATTTGCAGAAGCCATCCAAAACAAAACTGCTACTCAACGGAGTTACGCAACCCAAAAACCGCCTACAACTCAACATTTCCCGTCTCCACGTTATTCATTACAACCAAAGCAGAACTACTCTATTAGCAATGTAATCTGCATGCAGAAACAATAACACAATTTCATTTGGGCAAAATCTCAATGGCCTGTGAAAAGAAGTACAAAGGAACCCACTTTGCCATAATCTGCAACATTGCACTGAATGAAATAGCAGTACAAATCTCCAATTTGCAAGTTTTCGTTGTATCAAAGAGCAGCACAGATGCCCATCACTCATAACAACAGAAAAGAGAAAAGGGAAAATTCCGAAGAATACAAACATCTTGGTCAGCGATGGCGACAAAAGGTAAAGGCTGATGATGGTCGTGGCGTTTTGATATGTGATATAGGTATGGATTTTTTTTATTTTTTTACTTTTTCAAAATTGTGGAATTGTTATTTGTTTTTCCCTATAATTACTACAATGTACATTTCGATAAATTCAGTTTAAAATATTATTTCGCTTGCTCATATGTCAGTCAAATCTTCGTTAATTATTTTTTTGCTTAGTTGTTTGGCTTAGTTCATAAATTTTTTTGAAAGAAGAGCGATTATTTCAAAACCATTTTAGCATCAATTCCATGTGAAGAAATGGAGAACAAAAAGTTTCAGTAGATTGATGTTAGGATGCAATTTAGGTAGGCTTCATGAGTTTGTTTTATTGTGCGTAAGTGTATATTGAAAGACAAATTTGAATCTCTAAGCTTTGATGTAGTTGTTCATTAATCTTATCATTCTATCCATTTTATGAAATTTTAGTATTTTTCTTTGGTTATCTAATATATGGATGTAGCTCCAATGTAGTCATTTTTAGTTACCTGATGTTAATAAAATTGAAGATGGAACCAAACTGCCAACTCCAAAAAGTTTATGCCTGATTTCCCTTTGTTGCCCTCCATTTGTTCGTATAGTCTCCAATTTGCCTGCTTAAGATAATATGTAAGTCGTAAACCAGATTACGTTTTCACTTCTCTGGCTGTATTCTATGTTACAAGTAATTTTGATTTCTATTTATTGGTGAAGATGATGAATACGATTTTGGCATGGAGAAGATGGTGTTAAGCAGGGTCATGGTGCAAGGAGGGCAACAAGTGACGGTGGTCCAAACGGGTCTCTCAGGATGGAAGGCTGATGGTGGCACCGAAAGTGATGCTCGAGAAAGAGGGCAAAGCGGCGAAGTGGCGGATCAAGTTAATCCAGCATTCCGATTTTTGTTAGATGATTCCTCTTTTTAATCCATTTGTAGAGTATTATTTTATCTCTTCAAATCTTGAAAACTATATATGTAACTTTAACCTAACTTCACTTGAAACGAAAAATACATGCCCCTGATAAGAAGAGATTTGGACACTTCACATTTTTAAAACGTGGCACAGAGTGTAGTGTGTATTCTCGGGCAGAGTTAAGAGAGATGATGAAGATAATAGAAAGGTTGGTTATAGGAAACAAAAGGCAAAACAATGGCAATGATGATGAAGGAATTATCTTCTTTTTTTTTTTTTTTTTAAGGTAATACACATCAGAACATATTTTTAGTGTTGTTGAAATTTAAAATTGTGCAATTTATTGTTACACATGTCTTCTTCACAAAATGGATGAGTCGAATTGCTCACAAAAATTAACTTATTGAGGTAATTTTTTGCTTTGTGATGTCTACCCTCAAATCTGAAATAAGATGGGTAACGAAATGGAAATAATACCCTTTTTATTTTTTTCTATTACTCTACAGTTACCATGATCTGATGTTATATTGTTATATTATAAAGTTGTTTTAATATCATTTGTTTTATACTTAGAAAAAAAGTTATCATGTGCATTGTACGGGTCGATATCTAGTGAAACTAAAAAAGACCATTAGGGGTTATTTTAGAAAACCGTAATAAATCTTTTTTTTCTTGTTTTAATTTTTTCTTTATTTATTTGTTTTCTCTCGTACAATTTTGGTCACTCTCTCACCCTCTCACAATGTCGTCCTCTCTCTGTTACTCTGGTGGATGGTGATGTCCGTTCCCTTCTTCATCAGTTGTTTTGGATCTCTTTATCTTACAACAAAATAATATTTAAAGAATAAAATTTGAAAGTAGACACAAAATTTAACTGAATTAACGGCTTGATTAATGTCGATTTCAATTAAAAATAAATTGATTGCATGAAACAAATTATGTGTGATATGGGTTCGGATCTTTTTTGGAAGATTGTATGAAGGTCTGCTTTTAGACTTGGACAAATTAAGCTGATTGTGGGGACTTACAATTAATTTGAGATAATGATGCCTAAATATATTTTGTTATTATACTTAATAACATAGATAGATAGAGATTATCTCATGTTTAACTATGGGCCTGTTTGTTTATGTATTGACACATCCGTTCAGGATTTAGCACAATCCACATGTGTTTGGCTCTAGGTTAGGCCTAAAACCCCCCAATAAATTATTTTAAACACCAAACAACAAAAACATCAAACATCAATCCACTAACTACCTCTTACACACATCATCAATCAAACTCAATTCCCAATACAATTTTAATCAATTATCAATCATTCGCTAACTACCTCTTACACACATTATCAATCAAACCCAATTCTCAATACAACTTTAATCAATAACCAATCATTCACTAACTACCTCTTACACATATCAAATCGCCTTTACCACCTTTTATATTATAATCACCCCACAACTCAATCTCCAACCAACATAAACAAACACTCACTTATTTACCCCAACCTCATATTCCACTTTATTCCCCACAGCCTACAGTACTCCAACCACTCACAGCCATAAACAAACAGAGCCTATATTTTGTTAGTTCTTTTAAGTTATAAATGTTATTTAATTGATGTAATTTCATACTATTTATTTTAACTTCGTCTAATGAAATTTTCAACCACAATTAGTATAAAAATTATTTATATATGTTGCAATATATTATTAGAATGACTCGGATTCGATTCTTAGTAGATAATCATTTTAGAATGCTTATTATTAAAATACTAATTATATTCTCTTTTAAAAAAAAATATTTTGAGCCAAGTAAATGTAATTTTATTTTTTAATTTACATGTATTACTATTAATAATTTACCGAATATGCTTTCAATTTCATTTTATTTGACAAATTTATGATCCTAAATTGCTATTTTATGATTTTTTTGAAATATGGTATTTTGAAATTAAAAATTACAATAACATAATATAAATATATAAATAAATAATAAAAGTAAAAGTAGTGAAAATAATGTCACGGGAATTATACGAATATTATTCGCGATATATTCACATATATTGTTATATTTTGAAAATAAAGTTTTAATCGTATTTTTAACCTTTATAAAAAAATGCGTGATAAATACGAGAGAAATTAAAAAATTCAGAAAATTTAATAACATTTAAATAGGTAGTATAGAAATAGCTAATATGTCTATACTCACTGTTTGTCACATACGGAGTAATTATCATATGATATGTGTTAATTAATAATTCTATTGAGCATATGAGCCCTATAATGGTTTATTTATAGAATATTAGATGAAATACGAATAAAATAAAGGATGAAATCATACAATCTGTAGAATAAGTTTTCATTTTACCATAAAGATATATTTAGGGACTTCAAATACATTTGACCAACTACTTCTACTGTCACCATCTAGCTGTAGCACGTCCGGATCTACGCCTCCTCCCATAACAATTGCTCCCCCCGAAATTCCTGTCATTTCAACCATTACAACAGATTAAAAACTGATTATGAATCAACGCTAAATCAATATGTCAAAACACGCAGTACAACCTGCTATATATTTTAAGCGAACTGGACCACAAACTGTAACAGAAAGTATCATCAGGCATACTAGGCCCGATGCGATAGTCATAGCCCACATGCAACCTCATAAATCTTACCATATTTTAAGACAAGATTTCAGCCCTGCATGGGCTTAACCGGGCGACCTGGATTGGCAACTCTACGTGGTTGTACCGGTAAAATAAGAGTTGATATGGTACAAATTTCAACTAACTGATCAAATATTTGAAGGCAGTCATTGTTTACCTTGAAGGCTTATAACTCAAACTCATTGACCCTAGTTGCCTGGCCAGCTCACCATCAACACCCACACTAGGTGCATCCGGATCTACTGGCCATGTCATCGGAACCAGCAACCCTCTGTCATGAAACAGAATACACCATTATATATAGACAAAAATCAGATTTCATGAGTACATGTGGGAAGTTTAGCAGGTTACCCTTCAGTATGTTTGGACAAGCAACGGTTCATTTGATTCACCATGTAGTTCCCAGCCAGCTTCTCGAATTCCTTAGCAAAGTCAAAAAACTCCGATTCTGGCAAAATAGCCAACACTTTGATAACTTGAATGTCCATTTCTCCTTCCCTAATGATCTCAATTGTCCAAACCAGTTTCAACGGTTTCTTAACAATACAACATTTCAAGATTCCAGTTTCAGATATATCCGGCTGTTGGCAACCGTTAGAGAGCTTCCCAAGTACAGAAATCAATTCTTTCTTCATTCCTACGTCTTGGTATCTAGATATAGAATCATGGAATTTGCGGCTGAAGCAAACCTGAACACAAAGTTTGATACATGCAAGACCATTGTTAGTTGTCAGTAACTATATCTCTATAACTGTAAGAAAAAAATAAGGATATTATATACAGAATTTACCTTCCACTTAGCCGATTTGAATAGTACAGAGTCACTACTAAACAAAGTATTAAGCTGGCCAAACTCAATCATGGAGTTGCTAATAACCGCAGACAGGTCCTTATCGTCATAAGCATTGTAAAAGCAACCCCGGCTTTTAGCATTTATTATCAGTTTTTGCCAAATAGAGCCACTGTTTAACAAGGTTGCACCATTGCCAACTATCCACATGCAGTATCTGTGAAAACAGACAAGCAAACCATATTAATGTAGATTCATATTTTTGATAAAATAAATCTTAGTATTTGTACCTTGCTCGCGTCAAAGCAACATTAGCCCGCTGACGATTGTCAAGAAATCCAACAGAACCATTACCATTGCACCGAACAGTGGATATTATTATAATATCTTCTTCACCTCCTTGAAAGCCATCAACCGAGCGTACATTCACCGAAAATGCATCATTGGCATCAGTGCTATAAGTCTTTCCGATCACTTGCTCAATTGCATAGACTTGAGCTTTGTACGGTGATATGCAGCCAATCCGAACCTTCTGCTTGGATTTGTTTGTTTCTATTAAACAAAAAAGTAAAATAGGGAGTAAGCAAGAGAATTATTCAATCAAACTAAAGTAAATAATAGTAACAGTACCTATATAAAGTTTAGACAAGATCTCAGCTATAATAGAAGCTTCCATGGTGTTTTTCCGACTATGCCTATTATCAAAGTCCTCTTTCCCATTGGTCACGTTTATAAAGGAGTAAGGGCCAAAGAGTTTTCCTTTGAGAAAGCTTCTCTCATAAGCTTTTGCTACGACGTTACAGCCATCCCTAATTTGGCTTCCATAAAACTCCTGGTTTGGGAACAAACTTATAGATGGATGCATTCTGTACTGCACATTCAGAAGGTGTTTTTTGTGTCCCAATGTGACAAGCCTTTCAAATAAGCTCCTTCCGAAGCCAGCTTTCTCACAAATCTGTCAATGCCAAACACGGTGTTAATCAAATTGACGGACATTTACTAAAGAACAAAAAATCAAGAGTTGTAGCTAAACCTTGCTTGTAACCATTGCAGGAAGTTGTTTCTCATCACCAACAAGTATAGCATGTTTAACTCCGGAAAGCTGCAAAGGGATCGATGACTCACACTCTTTACATTGTCCAGCTTCATCAATTATCACCAACTTGAATTGGGTGTGCAATTTCGACGAGCTTGAAACAGTGCAGAAAATTAAGCACGCGTTTGTAAGGCAATAGTTTTTGACTTCATAAGGCTCGGTAAAATCAGGTCCAGGAAAAGTTTTGCGAAGAAAACTCAGTACTACCAAGCACTTCATCCTGATAATACATAAGTTATCCTTAACACATAAAGCTCTTTTTAACCACAATTCACGGCTGATATTTTTCTGCATCGAAGTCATTAGTTGGAGCAAAGCAAGAACTCTACGGATATTTTCCACCACATCTGGACTAAGCTCTGAAGTAGGCATATGAGTGCACATCCCTGTTATGCAAAATTCGAGTTGCTCCCTAATACGAAAGAATTTCTTCATGAAAAATTCTTCAAATGTCAATAAAACAACATTCGCTTTAATGCTGGCCCTTAACTGAGGGTCTTTCTCCTTCAATTTTTTCTTGTTTTCTTTTTCATTTAACTTAACTAACTTCTTCAAGAAATCCCTTTTGGATTTTTCTTTGCTATCTCCATCTTCAACCTCATCATCAGAATCTTCATCACTTTCATCATCATCACTTTCATTCTGCTTGTTTTGTCTCACATATTGCTTGTACTGGCCTTCAGGATCTTCAAGCAAGCGAATCATCTGATCCAGACTACCTTTCCACCCATACAACGGGGCAAAGCAATGAGCCAGTATTTTAACGCGATGATCAAGAAATACATCATAAAGATCCTGATGTTCATCAATCTTCATTCTCTTCCCATTTCCAAATAAAACAATATCCCCTAGACCATAACTCTCATGCTCTAGTCTTCCATTTAGACAGCTCATCAAACGCTTAGCAACTCCCACAACAGCGACATTAGTAGGAGCACAAGTCAGAGTCTTGCACTTGATTCTTAAAAGGGCGAAAGCTAGCGCAGAAATCATTTTTGTTTTTCCAGTTCCAGGTGGACCCCATATCAACCTAACACTATTTTCATGATGACATTCTGTTAGTCCAATACAATTCAAAACAGCCTCCTTCTGGGAATCATCAAGCCCAAGTGAGGCTACAAGTTCCCTCGACTCTAACAGATCCATGCTCTCGGCTTTAGCTGAACAAATCATACATTTCTCTTCGATCTGCAAAATTATAATCCAGTTATTGCAATTTCAATATGAAGAAGCATAAAACTAAATAAAAAATTACCATTGGATCTACTCCAAGGACAGAGTTGATGATCTCCGTGTTCCCTCCTTCGCCTGGATGTAATGCGTTCCATATCCGCGTGTTAGTCTTCAAGTTTGTAAGATATACAGCAAAGAATGGGGCGAAAATTTTACGCCTTATCGGGCCTTGTTGTGGTTCAAAGATAGGCTTTGAAGATACAACTGAAATCAAGTCGGTATTTTTATCCCTCATGCCTAGAACCAAGGCGACAACATATGATAATTGAGGACCGTTGAGATCATCAATACACTTTGGCCTCACCTCCGTCAACGCAATTAAATCACCATCCTCAGGTTCATACATTAATCCACGAGTACTGTCACTTTTTGCCAGCTTTAACAAATATGATAAATTATTCCGAGGATTAAAAAGAGCACTTTCCTCCACACAGAGGATACGACAAGCTGGTGCAGTGTGCAAAGACACCAGATTGGAGCGAAGATCAGCATGTGTTTCTTCAATAAGAGGCGTCTTAAATGAGTTCAAGTAATGGTCTACAGATGAAAATGTGTCTGGAATTTTATTAACCTGGCAACCCAGAAAAAGAGTATCAGTGGTGCTTTGTTCCTTCAGAATTGCGGAAAATGATTCCTAGTCTAAATTTTATCTCTCCTAAAATCATTAATTTTCTTCCAATCTTTCCTTTATATTATCTATTGTAAAAGATGTGAAGATCAAAGCTAAAAAGACTATTTATCAAGAAATCATAAAACTCAAAAGTACATCTAATAAAACGGAGGTAATCATACACACCTTACTGGAGTAAAGATCTTTGTTCATTACATCAGCTATGGACCACGAGAAAACAATATCAATTAATCCTGGAGATTTGTCTTCTTTCTTCTCTGTAATAGAGTCCATCTTCTCTTCTTTTTGCTCTTTCTCGTCTTTGCTGCAAACCGGAAATATAAATTAGAAAATGAAACAGAATCGTCCATACAAAGTTGCAGAAAATATCATACCAAAGAAGTGTCTTTAAGTAGTTCATCAAAGAGGAGGTCAAAGGAATCGAAACCATGGATGACTTAGAAGGAATCAGTAATACATATCTCTGTGTGAGTTGTGGGAATACAAATATGGAGAGGGCGGGAAGCTAAAAAGACGTTGGTTATTGGAAACAGAGAGACTGCTGGTTTACAACATGCAGACAATTCAATACAACAACTTTATAGAAAGCAATGGAGTCACTTTGCTTCGGTACTAAATACTTTGAATTCGTTAACGACGATTCGTCTTCGGCACATTGTCAGATCGTAATTGTATTATGGAAACTCTATATATTTCTATATTTTTTTTGGATTTCAAGTGTACATTTATTTTTTCCTTTTGAGCGTGACTAGTTTATTTCGTATGATCCCTTGCGAGAAAAAATAAAAATCATCACTTAATAATAAAATATGAATGTATTGTTTCGTCCATGCTTGATATATTCTTTGTGTTTGAATCGTCTAGAGTAATGCATGGTGCATTTAGAAAGAGAACTTCACATGTTTATATTTTATTAATACTAGCAATACGCACGTCACTATTTTTTTTACTATTATCTAATAAAAAAAATTAATGTGAATATAAAATAATTATACTTTGTGTGGTGATATTGGTTGATCATTCTAATAAAATTCAATGTAGTTATTAAACATGTTAATATATATACACAACTTCTTAGATTATTCAGTGCCAGAAAAAGAAAATGAAAAATTTAATCGATTAAGCAAACACAATCTAAAATCAGATAAAAATTAAAAATAATCATAGAAGAGGAAAAAAGAGGTTAATAATCTTAATTTAGCAAAACACGTTATACTAATGTTAAAAGACTCATAAAAACGGCATACCATGATATAATGTATTATTTTTACAAATCTTATATATATAAAGTTTGATATATTATAATTATTGTTTACTTCTCAATATAGATAGACTCCGGCATCATTATTATATAAGAAATAAAGTTATACAATTACTGAAAAACTGTATAATAATGAAGATATAGATTTCCATTTAACAAAAAATTACAAAGTCATTTGTCTTATTACATCATCATTTGACATCCATAAGTTCAGAATTTATTAGATACACATATGAATACTAGGCCTAACATACTTTCTTTATAATTTCTTAATTGATAATTCTGATTTGATCATACACATGCATATTTCAATTTCAGTTGATTATTTCTTCAATTCTACATTGAAGCTTGAAAATCATGTGTGATTTAAAATGAAAATCCTACTATAGTATATTTATAAGATAAATAATTTTTTTATAGAGGGTTAACTATATACATAATGTCTCACAAACTTTAATCGAGAGACATGCTATAATCTATATGTTAATATAATATATTTTTTTTCAACGTTTCAACTGTTTTTATAAATTTATTTCACTGTTTAATTTTAGTGAAATACTCCCAATTTTTCACACTTTGCACATTCATTTAAAAATCTATAGATACATGTACTTAAATCATTCTGATTTTGTTTCTTCCATTTTATTTTTTATTTGGATTGTACCATACTTTATTCTAGTGTAGTTATTATTTAGTTTTATCTAATCTATGCTTGTAAACTATTATTAACATTCTCATTTTACTATCTTTATTTTTCTGCATGTTTTAATTTAATCATCTGATACTGATTCATATAATGCAACTTTTTTAACCATTCACATAGTACAACTTAGTTTATTATTTCTTTATAGTTCTTATTTGTTTCTTTATTGTACCTTATAATTCTATATAGCGTAACAAATACATTTCACCGGCTATTAGATATGCTTAAAATATATTTATGATATTTTTATAGATTTAATAATGTCATGAATGTTAGCCTTTAAATATTTAAAATAATTAGGTGTAATTATTCATGTCACTAATTTTCACTTTTGCCCTCTAACTACTTCTATTATTATTACAATAAAACTTTAATATAAAACAATTTTCATCTTAGAAAATTCTTAAATATAGAAGATTAAGAAAACTATTGAAGTCTATGTAACATTCTTGACTTTCACAAATATGTGATTATAAATTTTGGCTCCCTCACGCCGCAGTGAAGCATTTTTCAAGGTGACCCCCTTTTCCCTATTTGTGCTGAAGTTTTTTCTTGCATTTTATAATATTTACGATTTGTCGGTGCATCCATGAGATTAAAATATCCCGAACTGCACTCGTTATCTCTCATCTCTTTTTGTGCAGATAACACATTTCTATTTGGTGCTACAACTATAGAAGACCAACATCTTAAGTTCAATATCAATCTCTACAAGTGTGTTTCAGGGCAAATGTATTAATTTTGAAAAATCAGGAATTCATTTTAGGCCTAATAGACAAGCTCAGATTTCTCATTCAATCTGGCAATTGTTTGGAGTTGTTGAAGTGGCTTCGCATGGTAAATATCTCAGAATCCTTTCTATTGTTGGCCAAAATAAACAAGAGATTTTTGCAGGCATTAAAGAATGAGTTCGTAAGCGCATCAATGGTTGGCAAGAAAAAGAATTAAGCAAAGCGGGTAAAGATGTGCCCATTAAATCTATTATATAAGCAATATCTACGTACACAATGTCTTGCCAATTGTCAGACCACGTTCTTATTAATCTGGAGAATTTAGTAAAATCTTATTGGTGGGGGTAGGGGGGATAGCTCGTCAGCGAAGAAAATTCGGTTGAAGTCTTGGGACGTCCTCAAGCAACGAAAATCTCAAGGTGGCCTAGGCTTTTGCAATTTGAAAGCATTTAACCTTGCCATGTTGTCTAAGCAAGCATAGGACCCTTTAGTTTCTCCATTCAGCCTCTTTGCCTAAATCATGCAGTCCAAGTACTACCCTTCCACGTCTATGTTACATGCTATGTTTGGTTCTCATCCCAGATTTACATGACACTGTATTATTGCTGGTCATCGTGTTATTCTTCTTGGTTGTCGACGACTCATGGGCAATGGTCAGACAACAACCCTCTTCCATGACAGATGGGTTCCTTTGCCTCCTTATTTTCCCATCGATTCAGCTACATCAGGCCTCCCGCAAGATGCCTGAGTCAGTTCCATCATTGATTCAGATCTTGGACTCTGCAATAGGCCGTTAATTCGGGCCAATTTATATTGAATGCTGATGTGATTCTCACTATTACTCTGAAAAATCACCATTCTTCGGACCGTTGGATGTGACGTTATTTTCATTCTGGTAAGTTTTCGGTCCGATAGCATATCATTTTATTATGGGTTCTTACGAAAATTTTATTGGTACCTACTCCTTCCCAGTTAGTAGCTATGGCCCGAACCTCATTTGGAGGAGAAGTTGAAAGCTTAAATTATCAGCCCGTATCTCACATTTTCTTTGGAGATGCTTCTTTAATTCATGCTATCGTCCAATGACTTAGCTCGCCGTCATCTTCATCATGAATCCCGTTGTTTTTTATGTTCACCACCTGATCACTCTTTAGTGCATCTCTTCTTCATAGGCTCCCTGTCCTAATCAATCTAGCAAGCAACTGGAATTTATGAAACTATCTTCCGATTCTGACAGCATATACGTGACTTGTACTCTCAAGAGATTTTACTCCTCAATGACTTAAATATAGCATAATACTTTATTTTTCTTGCCCACTTAATCTGGTTTCAACAAAATAAATTTGTCTTCTCTAATGTCAGTACATACTCATGAGTATTGCTTGCAACAATAACCCAGACCTTGCAAGATTTTTGGGATGCTAATTTCTTCCCTCAAACGTCACAACCCCACCCTTTTTATCCCTTGCTTGTTTTTCCCTGGAATTCCATTGTTCATATGTTCTTTTATGGAGGTATATCATTTGCTCGTAATTCAATGAAAGATGTTATGACTCCTGTATTTTTTTTTAAAAAAAAATTGACATATTGTTGGCAAAGATGTTATTAATTTTGTTTTCTACATGCTTAGTCATAATTCTTTGAGTCCTTCTGTTAGTAACACTTACATTGTGCTTATTTAAATTAGAAAACCAAAGTTTATTACCCAATTTCGTCCGATTAGTTTGTGGAATGTCATATATAAGTTAGCTTCTAAAGTGCTCTCTAATTAGGTATGACCCTGCATCCTTTTTATAATCTTTGAATCTCAGTCAACCTTCATCCCAGGTCGGTTAACTACGGATAATATTCTTATCTCTTATGAAGTACACCATTGTATGAAGCTTAGAAAATCCGGAAAAGAGGGACTCATCTCCATTAAGTTGGGTATAAGTAAAGCCTCTCACTGAGTTGAGTGGTCTTTCGTCTACCGTATGCTTCTTGCTTGAGGTTTTTCTAGGAGTTTTTATGACATTGTTTTGCCTTACTTGTCATTTGTGCAATTTACCTTCCTTCATTAAGGTATTAATTTTACCTCACTCACGCTACATCGGGGAATTCTTCAGGGGATCCCCTCCCCCCTATTTGTGCTATAGCTTTTTTTTTTTTTTTTTTTTTTTTTTTTTTTTTGCATTTTACTAATTTTTCTATCAATCTCTACAAGAGTATTTCAGGACAATGTATTAATTTTGAGAAATCATGGATTCTTTTTAGACCTAATACACAAGCTCAGATTCGTCACTCATTCTGTCAATTATTTGAAATTGCTGAAGTGGCTTCACATGGTAGATATATCGGCTCCTTTTTTATTGTTGGACAGAATAAAGAATAGAGTTTTGCAGGCATTAACAACAGATTAGTAAGTGCATTAATGGTTGGTAAGAGAAGCAATTAAACAAAACGCGTAAACAAGTGCACATTATATCTATCATATAAGCAATATCCACGTACACAATGTATTGTTTCCTGTTGTCGAACCATGTTCTCAGTAATCTGGAGAATTTGGCAAAATCTTATGGATGGGGTGTGTGTGTGTGTGTATGTGTGGGTTGGGGGGAGGGGGGAAATCGTTGGAAGTATCGGGACATCCTCAAGCAACGAAAATCTCAAGGTGGCCTAGACTTTGCAATTTAAAAATATTTAAACTTGCATGTTGCTTAAGCTAGCATGGCGGCCTGTAATTTCTATATCCAGCCTCTTTTCTTGAATCATACAGTCCTAGTACAATGTCTGTGTTACATGTCGTTCTTGGTTCTCGACTCAGCTTTACATGACCCTGTATTATGACGATCATCGTGTTATTCTTCTTGGTTGTCGCAGACTCATGGCAATGACGAGACAACAACACTCTTCCATGACAGATGAGTTCTTTTGCCTCCCTGTTTTACCATCAGATCAGCTACATCAGACCTCCCGCAAGACGCGGGCATTAGCACCATCATTGATTATGATCTTGGACTCTAAAATGAGCTATTAGTTCGTGCCAATTTTGACCTATTGAAGGTTGATGTGGTTCTCGCTATTCCTCTGAAAAATTACCATTCTCCGGACCATTGGATGTTAGATTATTCTCATTGTAGTAACTTTTCGGTCCGATCCGCATATCATTTCATTATGAATTCTTCCGAAGTTCTTATTAGCACCCACTCCTTCCCTGTTAGTAGCTATGGCATGAACCGCATTTGGAGGAGAATTTGAAAGCTTATCAGCCTGCATCTTGCATTTTCTTTAGAGATGTTGCTCTAATTCCTGCCATCGTCCAACAACTTAGCTCGTCGTCATCTTCATTATAAGCCCGTTTGTTCTTTTATGTTCACCACTTGATCACTCTTTAATGCATCTCTTCTTCACGTGCCTCGTTTCCTCATTAATTTGGCAAGCAACTGAAATTTATGAAATTATCTTCCGATTCTGACAAAATCTACGCAGCTTGTAGTTTCAAGATATTGTGCTCCTCGATGACTTAAATATGGTAGAATACATTGTTGTCTTTGGCCACTTAATATGGTTTCGACGAAATAAAATTGTCTTATGAGATGTTCGTACATACTCACAAGTATTGCTTGCAACAACAACCTAGACCTTCCAAGATTTTCGGGATGCTAATTACTTCCCTTAAACATCACAGTCGCACCCTTAATTCATTGCTTGTTCTTCCATCAAATGCCATTATTCATATATACTTTGATGGGGTTACATCATTTGCTCATAACTCCTCATTTGTTGATATTTATACTTGCTCCAAGGATGCCCAATTTATAAATATCAATGATCTGAAGTATGCTAAAGTTCTTGCTCTTCGTGAGGTGGTTCGACTTACCACTGATACTGGAGTTCCCAAGTTTTGTATTCTTGGGGATTCTAGCACTACTATATTTACGTCGATAGGTGATGCGGACTGTGCCTATGCATGTATGCCTTTGTTATCTGATATTAGACATCTACTGTCTTCTTTCCATGGATAGAAATTGTATTGGATAGGACGTAAAATAAAATTTATAGCACCAAAAGTATTGCTTGTCCCATGCACCACCCCTTTTATGTCAATTAATGTTGAACAAATTCAAGCAACCATTAATGAAATTACTTTATGTTTAAAGTAGACTTATTTGTTACAGGTTCCTTATTGTGTTCTTGCAGTATAGTTATTTTGTGTTTAGAGTTTACTTATTGTGTTCTTTCAATATAATTATAGTGTTTTCAGTAACTCTATGTTGACCTACAAAATACACTAAGCATGAATAATTGAAAATGTTTTCAGTTTCAGATCTAATCCTAATTGAAAATGATCATGAAACTAAAAGATCAAGTTCAGAAGATGATTCATTGAACAACAACAATGAAGGTAAAAAAAAAAAAAATACAATATATATTATTGTCAATATCAGTACATTCTGAGTTGCCTAACTGTATACCTTGTCTACTGTCTTTTTTTTTTTTTGACAAATCTTCTCAATGAAACAATTGATGTATCTGGTTCACTGCTAGAGTTTAAAAGAAGCACACTTTGTGAGATGTATAGTTTATACTGCAAGCATGCTCGTAGCATAGGTTTTAGTGTCAGAAAGTCAACAAATAGATTCTCAATAAAATGAGAGGTCGTGGAAAAGGAATTTATGTGCTCTAACGCTGGACAAAAGAGAAAATCAGACGAAAAGAGGAAGAGAAAAGCAACTATAAGAACACAATGTGAAGCATTTATGAAAGTATCAAAGAATCAAGAGGGGGAGTTTGAAGATTTTTTGAAGATAAATAAAAATAAATGATTAGAAATATTGGTAATATTAAATTGATTATTTTGAGTATTACTAAGAGTTTGAATGAGAGCATAAGAAATAAAAAAGTTACAGAGTAACTCAAAAATGATTTCCTAAAAAACATTTAAAATAATTATTATTGTTAGATTTGTTCTTTAAAAAAGCCAAGGAAATTAGAAAACAATCATATAAATAATGTCAAATTATTAGTATTTATAATCTCATATACGGGGTGTTAATTTTACTTTGATAAATTTACATTAATTTCAAAACTTCATATTCCTAATTTTAGTATTTAACACAATTTTCATGCATGGATATCAAATTAAAGTCTTGAAATCTTTCCCAATTTTACTTAAATTCTCTCAAGCATTACAACAAAATAAATAAAATATTTAAAACTCAAGACTCAACAAATATGTGTAGTAAAATTAAAAATACTGAAATAATATGTAGCACAAAGAGTAAAATAAATACAATATAAGAACTCATATTTATGATGACTTAAAAGAACTTCTTCTAATATTTTTTGTCTTATTTTAATGGAAGTTAGCTACTTATTAAGTATCTGTTAATTAAACTTTTAGTATAAATTCATTACAAAACGAAAAATTTACACATTAGTTTTATTCTTTAATATTACTTAATTTGTAAAGCTATATATAGTAAGCTTTGGGTGTTGCATCTACATATGATCATATACTTTTTCTTTTATAAAACAAAATGGTTGAAAAATAACAAAAGATAAAGATACCATATTTCTTAGAAAATAGACATATTAGTTTTCAAAAGGAAAAAGGTAATTGGTCATTGAATATTATACACACACATACATTAAAAGAAGGATGAAATTAATTTGAAATCTTACTTTCTATTTAACCAATGTAGTATTTCAATATAAGAAATTTTACTGTCCGAATTTCTATATTATAAGAAAACTCACTATTTACAATGATCATCATAATTTCTAAATGATTGAACTATCAATATGCGACTTTGAGAAATACAAAATTTATATACAACGGATAAAAATATAAAGTCTGAAAATAGGATAGTTGACCTATGTATAAAATAATAATTCAAAGGTTAGAAAATAGTGAAATTTTATTAAATATAATAAGATTAAAACTTATTGAATAACCAACTCGACTTTATTATAATATATACTTAATAAAAGTACTAAAATTATGCTAAAAGAAAATAATGGCTTCCGTTTCGAATCATTGAGATTGTATTCAAAATCGGTTTTTAAGATAATAAATGAAAATACATATTAGAAAAGTGTAGTTTGTTAGATTCTAATATATTTTAAGAAAAAAACTCATTAGTTATTATCATAAAAAATGGATCTTAAAATAGTACAAACATGACCAATAGATGAAATATTGTTGCATTCCTTGATGGAGTGAATCTAAAACTTCTCTCATGTTCTACAGCCTGGAGCAGTTCTTAACTGCCAAAATAAGAAATCACAAATTCAACATGAAGAAAGCAACTAGGGAAACTAGGGAAAAAAACATGGGTCAAAGATTAGAAAGGAACCTCGAAGGATCTTTGATACTGATATTGTGCCAACACATTGGACAGTTGGAGCTTCTTTGGCACCTGAGCATACATTGAAAGATGTTTTTTTTTTCTTTTCTTTTCTATGTTTACGTTAAAGACTACTTGAAATGATTTTTTTGACTAGCTTCCTTAACTCTTAGCTTTGCGATGCTAAATCATTTGGTAGCAAGAGGCTAAGCAAGTTGAAAACTTGGGAAGATAGAAAGCGACTTAAAGGAAGCAAAAATTGTGAAACAATTCTCAGTGAATTCTTGTAGCATTATTCGGAATAAAGCCTTGAACAAATATATAATTTATGAAACAACTTATTTTTTGGATTTTTTATTTTTCGAATTATTAGAAATATATATTTCAATAATTTTCAGAATTTACTCTTTAAATTTTCTGAATATTTAGAATTTTTAACATAATTTTGAAAATTTTAAATACATTTTTAGAATTTTTAAATTATTTTTCTGAAATAACTTTTTTAATGTAAAATAAATTTTCTGAATTTCTAAAAATATATGTCATGCTATTGTTTGGATTTTTTATTTTTTGAATTTTTAGAAAAATATATTTATATGTTATTTTCGTTTTATTTTTTAATTTTTATTGGTGGCCACATGTCAGCACCTTGTTGGTCTGTTTGGCATGGGCACATGGCCTATACATTCCGAAAAATATAGTCGGAGGTTGCAAAGTGAAGAAAAACACATAATACAGGTTCCAATCGGAAAAAATAAATTATTTAGGTTGCAAAGTGTAAAAACCGCAAAGTACAGGTTTTCTTTTGGAAATTAACCCTTCATATTATATGATACAATAGAAAATTGAAATAAAAATAATTTGGTGTAATGTATTACAAATAGTAAGCAACTCATTTAATTTGAAAAGTGCAACGGAGTCAGAAATATATATTACAATAATAAAATTTGGGTATATGTATTACGCTATTAGAAGAAAAAAAATTAAAGAAAAAAAAAATTGAAATCCACATTCTAGTATATATACTTAATTTTTTTAATTATGACCAATTAGTCTAAAATTAAATAATTAATTAAATTTATTTTAAATTAAATACCTACTTCATTTTTTATTATATTTTTAAAATTTTACAAGCCACGTGCAACGTATGTGTTAATTGCTAGTCTATTAAAATCAGTAAATCACCATGGATTTATTAGTTGGCTTGCAACATCCTATATCAGGTAAATTAATGTCTTAAAAACTTGTTTTTGGTTGGGGGGGGGGGGAGCGAGTTCGAACCAATAACCTTCACCATAAATTGGTGAGGTGATGCCACTAAACTACCCAGGCCTGAGCGTCTTAAAAACTTATATTGATAGTGTGATATTGCATTAGGTGATATTCCATTCTTTAATTTTGGATACACGTAGCAAGCTTATAATGTGTATGGGGGCTTATACAATCTACATCTACCAAAATTGCTATAGCTTTATTAGATTATGTGTGATATCTTTGTCTCGCCTGTGTTCTTTTATAAAAGAAAATACCCTTATAAAATTAGGGCAGAGATATCAACACTTTTAAATTGTGAGAACGAGGTGGTCGGATGCTGATAGTACTATTTTTAATCATTGTGTTACTGCAAGTGTACGGTGCTAGTGTAGTAATAGCAAACCAAATCGATCCACAGAGACTTTTTCCTACGTTCAGTTTTATATTAATAATTCTACTCTATCTGGACTCTCAAATAAGTGATTGATTGCGTAATATTCTAAAAACCTAAATTGCACAAATTAACTAATTAAGTAACTAATTGCTTAGTAAACAAGAAAACAAATAACACAGAAATATTCAAATGAGATTAAGATGTATTCCAGGGCTTCAATTTCAGTTACTATTTCCTATTTCTGATTATCCTAAATTCTAGACTTTTAAACTAATTATAATATTTATTAGGCAGCACAACTATTGATTAGCCCTCCTCTTGGATAATGCTAACATTGATGCACGTTGATTATGCATGCAATTAGGTCGATGTATGATATTATTTTATAAGAATTATGTGCATAAATGGTTAGAAATTGTATGAAATATAATATAAGTGACCAATTGACGTACTCGACTTGTTTTAAGGTATTTTGAGCATTTTCAGGCTAAAAAGTTGTGATTAACGACTACCGGACAAGAAAACAAGTTGAAACGGAGTAAAAATCGGCCTAAAGTAGTGAAAATCAGTGAGAACCGACCCGAACCGTCCAAGAATCGGTCCAAACCGGTCCGAATCGTCCAAGAACCGGTCCAAACCGGCCTGAACCGGTCCAGGAGCAAAACGGGGCAAGAACCGACATGGCCGCGTCACAAAGCAACACGGCCGTGTCAAAAGTGATGCGCAATGTTCAAATCAGCTCTGGAACAGAACACAGTCGCGTCACAAATGCAACACGACCGTGTCAAATTGTTGCTGGAAATTAGAGGGTTGCAATGCAACACGGCCGTGTCATTTAAGCAACACGGCTGTGTCAAAAGGCTCGTCGATTGTTAAAATCCTGTTTTAATTGAGGATTTGATTTCCTAATTCAATTGGGATTATCTAACTCTATAAAAAGGATTCAAGTGCTTCTTAAAACAACACAACACACATATTATCCGAGTTTGAGGCACGAGACGACTTGGACGACAACGAAGATTCGATCAACAGGACGAGTTACTCGGGTTTAGCAATTTTTCCGAGTTTAATTCTTTAGAATGTTTTGTCTTAAATATTGTATTGAATTGAGCCTAGACATGAGTAGCTAAGCTATTCGTGTCCTAGGGTTAGAAAGTAGGAATTATTTATGACAATGTTTTGATTTATGTTTTAACTTATTGAATTCCGTTCTTTGATGTGTTTATCTTTATATCCGTTTTAACAACTAAATTTGGACTGGCCATCTAGGTTTAGTAATTTCATTTAACAAATCCGCTTCGAGAGAAGGGGTTTGTTATTAGACGTACGATATAGAGCGTAGTTGTCTATGACTGTGTAGGCATAGGTTTTATGAACTGTTTGGAGTTTCTAGGATTAATTGACTCGAGAGGATAATTGTCTTAGTTAATCAACGATCTAATTACTTCGAGAGGAGAGTTAGGTTAATATTGCGCCGCTTAATAAACATTAGATCGGTTAAAATCAATAAGTTAATTCTAATCATCATTGGAATAAATATTCTGAAATCGATACCCTAAGATGCTGTTTTCCCTTGATTGTTAATTATTCGTGGTTTTCAAGTTTGAATTTAGAGTTAATTAAGTATTTTAGTCAGTAAAATCAATCTTTCCTGAATTAGTGTCTAGTTAGGATATTTCTAAAATATTGAGGTATCAAACTACCTAAAGACCCTATTCCTTGTGGGATCGACCTTGACAATAGTACTACACCTACATCCGTACACTTGCGGAACACTAGGTTAGAAACCGACGTGTCAAGTTTTTGGCGCCGTTGCCGGGGAATAGGTTTTAGTGCTTAGTTTTTATCTTGAAAAATAGGAGGAAACTAGACTAGATTTTATTTGTTTTTCGTAATTCTAAATTTAATTTTCGTTTTTATTTTATTGTTAATTTTTGTGTTACACGGTATTTGTTGTTTGTGGTGTTATCAGGCTTCGCATGCACACCAGATCAAAAGGAAAAGAGACTCTTCTTCCTTTCGATCCAGAAATTGAAGCGACAGCTCGTAGACACCGCACTAGAAGGTTTGAGATGGAGAACCCACCGCAGCAACCGAATGATGAAGCATTAAACAGAGTGCTAACAGCCTTAGCACGATTGAACGATCGAGTCACTAACATACAGCAGCAGATACCTATACAGCAGCAACAGTTGCCACAACAGCACGGACAAATTCCGATAGAGCCAGATGCGGGAGAAGAAGACGATACGCCCATTAGTGACTGTTTAAGGCCCAATCCTAATCAACTGTCAGGAGGAGTACGACCCCCGCCTCTGAATGCCAATAGTTTCGAGCTGAAGCCTGCATTGATCAACATAGTGCAGCAGAACCAGTATGGAGGAAGTGCATTGGAGGATCCGAACGCTCACCTGATAAAGTTCCGAAGACTGGCGGACACAATCAAAATAAACCATGTGCCACACGAGCAGGTTAAACTGAGAGTGTTCCCCTTTCCGTTGAAGGATAGAGCCCTCCAATGGTTCAATTCCTTGGAAGATATTACCAGCTGGGAAGAGTTGAGCACTTCATTTCTATTGAAGTATTTTCCACCGAGCAAGATGCTCGACTTGCAGAATCAAATTAATTAGTTCAAACAGCTGGATCAGGAGCCGTTTGGAGAAGCTTGGGAGCGATTCCGGGATCTTATCCGGAGTTGCCCTCAACATGGGTTTACGAAAAAGCAGCAGATATGTAAGTTTTATAATGACTTACTCGCTCCGACCAGAAACCAAGTGGACGTAGCTGCAGGTGGTAGCTTGATGGAGACATCAGTAAAGACAGCATTCTCGATTTTAGATGCTATGGCTAGAACAAGTTATCAGTGGCCAAACGAGAGAAACCAGCCACGGAGGGTGGTGAATGTTATGGAAGTGGAGACGGTCAGCAATGAGCCGCTGGACAAACTCACATCACAGCTGACAGCCCTGACGAGTTTAGTCAATATGCTAACTAGTCTGACGTTGGCACAACAGACAGGGGGTCACGTTGGCACAACAGACAGGGGGTCAAGAAGAAGCTGAAGAGGTTAATTTTCTAAACCAAAGGAACTTCAACAACTTCTAAAACAACCAGCCTAGGTACAATCAGTACCCACAAAATCGGAATCACCAAAACTTCTCATATGGGAATTCCAAGAACACACTCAATCCACCACCTGGGTTTGCTGTTTCAAACGGTATGATACATGACGGTAAGAAGCCATCACAAGAAGAGATTGCTCAATCACAGTTTGAAAAGTATGATGAGAAGTTAGCTCAATTGGAGAAGAAAGTAGAAGGGAAATTGATCGAGCTAAACAAGCATATAACTGGGCAAGGGGCAGACATCAAGAGGCTAGAGAACACGATGGTGCAGACTCAGGCAAGTATTGGAGAGTTGTCTTCCAATATGAGCCAGTTGATCAAGATTGTCGGGGCCCAACACAAGCAGGACCAATATCCGAGTGATACGGTGGTGAACCCAAGAGAGCAATGTCAAGCCATTCAGTTGAGGAGTGGTACTGAGTACGAGGGACCCCAGCTGCCGGTTGATGAAGATAAAGTGGTGGAGAAAGAGCAAATGGAAGAGAAGCACGAGCAATCGGGCAAGAAGAAAGCAGTAAAGCAAAGCGAAGGACAGGAAATCAAAGCAGACATCCCACCTTATGTCCCGGCTGTCCCATTCCCACAAGCCTTAAGGAAGAAGAAGATCGATGAGCAGTTCGCGAAGTTCTTAGATGTGCTGAAGAGGATCCAAATTAACATCCCCTTTGTTGAAGCACTGCAGCAGATGCCGAACTACGCTAAATTCTTGAAGGAAGTGATCTCAAAGAAGAAGAAGTGGGAAGAATACGAGACAGTTAACTTGACTGAAGAGTGCAGTGCTGTGATCCAAAGAAAGCTACCGCTCAAGCGAAAAGATCCAGGTAGCTTTACTATTGCATGTCAAATAGGTACGGTTACATTTGATAAGGCACTGTGTGATCTATGGGCTAGTATTAACTTGATGCCATTATCTATTTTTGAGAAATTGAATCCAGGTACTTTGAAACCCACTACAATTTCTTTACAAATGGCTGATCGGTCTATGACTTGGCCAAAAGGGATTGTAGAGGATGTTTTGTTAAAAGTTGGGAAGTTTATAATACCTGTGGATTTTATGGTTTTAGATATGGTAGAAGATAAAGATGTCCCTTTAATTTTAGGTCGCCCGTTTCTAGCAACGGGAAAAGCATTAATAGATGTCCAAAAAGGAGAGTTGACATTAAGGGTAGATAAAGAGCAAGTTACTTTTTCAATCTATAAAGCTCTACAACATCATGATAGGGAGGAAGATTCTCAATTAGAAACATGTAGTTTTGTTCAGTCAATTGAAGCTGCATTTTATAGGAAACTAACCTCCCCAAATGATAGTGATTCCCTTGAAACATGCACAACAAGTTCTGTTTATAATGTTAATCTCCATGACCCTACTGACCTTGATCTTGCCGAAAGTGTTAGTGCGTTGAATGCCTTGCAGGATGCTCCTAAGGAGAGTTCGACTCAAGAAAACATAAACAAGAAAACGGTTGAAGAAGAGCAAAAAGAGGGCGATGGATGCCCAGAGCTTAAACCATTGCCTGATCATCTGCGGTATGCATTTCTAGATAATGAGCACAAATATCCGGTAATAATCTCTTCTTCCCTTACTGATGTTGAAACTGATAAGCTGTTGCGTGTATTGAGGAAGTATAAATCTGCTATAGGATGGTCAATAGCTGACTTGAAAGGAATTAGTCCTACGATTTGAATGCATAAAATTCTGATGGAAGATGAGTATAAACCCTCTGTTCAAAACCAACGTAGGCTTAACCCAATGATGCAAGAAGTAGTTAGGAAAGAAGTACTTAAGTGGTTAGACGCTGGGATAGTTTTTCCTATTTCTGATAGTAAGTGGATAAGTCCAACTCAGGTTGTGCCAAAGAAGGGGGGGGGGGGGGGGATGACTGTAGTTAAGGGTGATCTTGATGAGTTCATAGCCACTAGGGTAATCACGGGCTGGCGTGTATGTATAGACTATAGGAAACTTAATGCAGCCACTCGTAAAGACCATTTTCCCCTTCCCTTTCTAGATCAAATGCTTGATAGGTTAGCAGGATACGAGTATTATTGTTTTCTCGATGGTTATTCGGGCTACAATCAGATTGTAATTGCCCCGGAGAATCAAGAAAAAACTGCTTTTGTGTGTCCTTATGGTGTCTTTGCTTTTCGTAGAATGCCATTTGGGCTTTGTAATGCTCCTGCTACTTTTCAAAGGTGTATGATGGCAATCTTTGGGGGTTTGATAGAAAATATAATGGAGGTTTTTATGGATGATTTCTCTGTGTTCGGTTCGTCTTTCGATAACTGTCTAGAAAACTTAGCTCAGGTGCTTAACAGGTGTGAAGAAACGAAGCTGGTCCTTAACTGGGAAAAGTGTCATTTCATGGTAAAAGATGGGATAGTCTTAGGACATAAAATTTCCACACAAGGATTAGAAGTCGATAGGGCTAAGGTAGTTGCAATAGAGAAATTACCACCTCCTACGAATGAAAAAGGGGTTAGAAGCTTTTTAGGACACGCGGGGTTTTATAGAAGGTTCATAAAGGATTTTTCTAAGATTGCTAAACCTTTATCTCGTTTGTTAGAAAAAGATACTCCTTTTGTTTTCGATGATGCATGTATACAGGCTTTTAAGACGCTAAAGAAGGCATTGATCACTGCTCCAGTACTGATTACACCTGACTGGGCACAACCATTCGAGGTTATGTGTGATGCGAGCAACATGGCGGTGGGAGCTGCATTGGGTCAAAAGCGGTAGAAGATTTTTCGGGTCATATACTATGCCAGCAAAACTCTCGACCCCGCTCAAGCAAACTATACCACCACAGAAAAAGAACTGTTAGCTGTTGTTTATGCTTGTGATAAATTTCGTTCATATCTTGTACAAGCTAAAATAATAGTTTATACTGATCATACTGCTCTTAAGTATTTGTTTGCTAAACAGGATTCCAAGCCAAGGCTAATTAGATGGATATTGCTTCTACAAGAATTCGACTTGGAGATCAAAGATAGGAAGGGCTGCGAAAATGTGGTAGCTGACCACTTGTCTCGCATTGAGAATGAAGCGGATGCAAAGGGTCAACAAACAGCCATTAGCGACATCTTTCCAGACGAGCACGTGATGGTTGTGGAGAATGGGCCATGGTATAGTGACATCGCCAATTTTATAGCGAGTGGGATCGTTCCGGACTTCCCTCATCATAAGAAGAAGAAATTTTTCCATGATGTGAAGTTCTACATATGGGATGATCCCTATCTCTATAGGAGGTGTGCGGATACAATCATTAGACGGTGTATGCCTCAAGCGGAAGTGAAAGATATCATAACACATTGTCACTCATCCCCAACTGGGGGACATTTTGCATCAGCACGAACAGCAGCGAAGGTGCTTCAAAGTGGCTTCTATTGGCCAACAATCCACAAAGACTGTCATGCGTTCATTCTGCAATGTGATAAGTGCCAAAGGACCGGAGGAATCACACTGAAGCACGAGATGCCTCTTACCACAATTCTTGAGGTTGAGTTGTTCGATGTATGGGGGATAGATTTTATGGGACCCTTTCCATCTTCAAATGGGTTCCAATACATCTTGGTGGCTGTGGAGTATGTTTCGAGATGGGTGGAAGCTGTTCCGACCCAAACAAACGATGCCAAGGTGGTACTCAAATTCCTCCAAAAGAACATCTTGACAAGGTATGGCACTCCAAGAGCCTTGATTAGTGATAGGGGCTCTCATTTTTGTAATAGATGGATGGCTGCATTATTGGCTAAGTATGGGGTAAAACATCGGGTGACCACTCCGTATCATCCTCAAGCCAATGGCCAAGTGGAACTAGCAAACCGAGAAATCAAGCAAATACTAGAGAAGTCGGTAAATGGGTGTTCGCCTATTTTATAACCTAACGCTCCGCAAGTGTACGGGTGCAAGTGTATATAACGGCAAGCAAGGTCGATCCCACAAGGACTGACTTAATGACTAGTTTGATACTCTAAATATCCTGAAACACTCCTAACTAGGCTCTAAATTGGGTTGATTTTAATATTGAACTCATCTTACTAAATTAGTACTAAACACTTAAATTCGAGTATAAGAAAACAATTTATCAAATTTGCAAGATTGGAAGATATATTCTAGAGAATTGATTTCAGAATTAACTAAGTTTGACAATCTAAGTATTCTAAACTAGCAATGATTACTATCGTTATTAGACGGCACTCATATATGTTAACTCTCCTTTCGAAGCAATTAACTTGTAGATTCATTACCCCTAGCCACCCTTTCAAGTGGACTAGACCTAATGAACTCCCAATCGATCTTAGACCTATGCCTACGCATTTATCTCACCTCCTTTCAGAGCGCTCAACAACTACGCTATATGTTGCATTTCCATTCACAAATTCCTCCTTTCAAAGCCAACTTATGAATTATGTAGAAGTAGTTAAGTGATCAAATTAACCATTCATGAAAATAAATCACAACTTATAGATAACGAATAACAATCATTAACTGGAATAGAAAACTTCGATTAATCAAACATCGTTAAAACCTACTTTCAAAACCCTAGAATAATAAAGAACTACTCACTCATGTTCATATTCATAACACAAATATGTTCATAGACAAACATGATTTGAAGTAAAGAAATGAGATAATGAATAAGAACCCTAATCGTCGTCTTGATCTCGATTCTTCGATGTTGCTTTCCTCTTCAAAATATCTTCTAATGAGCTCTCCCTGCTATTTTTAGAGTTTGGGACTTCCTTATATAGTAATAGGTCAAATTTGGGGCCAAAATGGGCTTTAAAACGCGCAGACTCTGTTTTGGACCCGGAAAGCTGACTCGATCGAGTTTGGCCAACTCGACCGAGTTGGGTCAACTCGACCGAGTCGTAATAGGCCTCGGGCGAGTTGGAGTTGCTGGCCAATTTTCACGTTTTCTCTTCATTCATCCCTCGACCGAGTTGATAAACAACTCGACCGAGTTGGAGTTTCTGGCCAAGCTTCAACATCTTCTTGCTATTTCCAACTTTTCTTGCTCGTTTTCCACCCGAACCTTGCCCAAACGGACTTTTTGGCCTTTTTATACCTGAATAACACCAAAACAAGCAGAAACACGTCATCTAGCTTAAGAGATGGAATTTAATCACTTTTCGCCCAAATACACATGCATATGTCCCATATTACGACCTTTAATTGACCTAAAATACATGTAAAACTAGCATGTATCAATGGGAACCGGAAAGATTGGGCGATGAAACTAGATGATGCGCTTTGGGCATATAGGACGGCATATAAAACTCCATTGGGGCTGTCGCCGTATCAATTAGTGTTTGGGAAGGCATGTCATCTACCGGTTGAATTGGAGCATAGAGCGTATTGGGCAGTCAAGAAGCTGAATTTCGACTTCGAAGCTGCTGGAAAAGAGCGACTCTTAAAGCTCAACGAATTGGAGGAGTTTAGACAACAAGCATTCGAAAACTCCAGCTTATACAAAGAGGGGGTGAAGAGGTTCCATGGCCGAATGATCACGAATCGCATATTCAAAGCCGGCGAACAAGTCCTCTTGTTCAACTCTCGTCTACGACTTTTTCCGGGCAAGCTGAAATCTCGATGGTCCGGGCCATTCACAATCAAAACTGTCAGAGTATTGGGTGTAGTAGAGCTATTGAATCAAGACGGGAGCATATTTCTCGTGAATGGACAACGCATAAAGAAATACTACAAGTCCGACCAAATTCAAACCGTACATGAAGTGCGGTTGAAAGAAGTAAAGTAGAGTCAAAGGTCGTCAAGCTTGAGACGTAAAACAAAGCGCTTGTCGGGAGGCAACCCGATATTTAGTATTTTTGCATTGTCTTTAAATTATTTTTAGTTTATGGTAATTTTATTTTTTTATTTCGTTTTTCATTCTTAGGACTCAATATGGATGAGTAGTGCAAGAAACGAGGGTCGAAAAGACGAAAAATGGCGTGTGGAAGGAAAACGGAGCAACACGGCCGTGTCACTTGATAAACACGGCCGTGTCAAAACTAGCGTAAAAGGGTGAAATCCACTGGAAAGCAACACGGCCGCGTCCAATTAAGCTCAAGATCAACACGGCCGCGTCTCGCAAATGACACGGCCGTGTCAAAAGATGGCTCAGAATGGAAAAACGCGATGGAATACAACACGGCCGTGTCACATACTGAACATGGCCGTGTAAAAAACGCCTTAGAAAACCAGTTTTGGTTCAACTCCAACACGGCCGTGTCGCATGCTTAACACGGTCGTGTCAAAAGAGGGCTCAAACAGTCAAAACAAGCTGGAATGCAACACGGCCGTGTCACATACTGAACACAGCCGTGTCAAAAGTGCCCCAGAAAAACGAAATTGGTTCGAACACAACACGGCCGTGTCACACCTTCAGCAAAGTTAAAAACGCGACCAGGTTGTATTTCGTCCTCTCTTCCCTCTTTTGCTACTCACACACGAAAACACCAACGTTCACACACATTCCACCAATTCAACCACAAACACACTCAAATTCACCCACAATCAAACTCAAACACAATCACACACTCTAATTCACTCACTACTTCGACCAAAGTCGAAAATTTCGACTCACTTCAAAGGAATTAGGGCACATTCCGAATTGGGTTTCTCTCCGACTAAACATCTTCGGTAAGTGAAGCTAACCCTTATTAGTTTTATTTCCCATTCAATTTTGATGCTTAATTCGTGTTGGGGATGAATTAATTTCATGATTCAAGTGATATTGGTAGTGCTTATGTGCTAAATGATGCAATTTGGGTATGAACTTGTGAGAGTAGTGAATGGGGTTTATTTCATGAGTATGGATTGATGTGATTGTTGATAAATTAGATGAAAATATTTTGGTTAGGATGGAACGGGCACCCCGAGATTGAATTTCATGTGTTAAACTCATTGAGGCATATTATCAAACATGTTATGTGCATGGTTTATATTGATGTTATGTCACTTGATTTCTATTCCTTATAGCAATTCTACATGATGTACGACTTAATGGAATTACGATGCATGCTCAAGTTGCTAAATTTCGAAGTTTCATTATTTAACGATCTCCCAAGTGAAGTGGGTAGGAGTTGAGCATAGGATAGGGGGTATATAACGCATAAATGGCTCGGGTGTCACTAGCATATGAATATCTTGTTGTATTCGTTAGCATAATTCATTTTTCGTCGATAATTGTGTTAAACTAAGGATTGTGTCACTATTGATTTGTGTGATGTTAAGTGTGTGCACAGGACACTAAAAAATGGCACCACCGAAAGGACAATCTAGTCGTAGCAGAGGCAAGCAACCCAAATGACAGTCAGACTCTACTCGGGTTCTCTTTGACGGAGGTGGAACATAAGGCTCGGTTTGAGGAGCTTAGGTATCGCACTGTCATCCCCACACGGTTTGGTAGTGATAACTTGACTCGGGCCATGGGCATTCATGACAATGTCCGTACTCTGCTCAACCGGGTCGGGTTACTTCAGCTCATGAGGACGCAGCAGACATATAGACGGATCACTCTAGAGTTCTTGAGCACATTCCACATCATTGCAGCCAGTTCTTTGTACTCCACCCGTCCGGACGGCATCACGTTCCAATTGATGGGGAAAGTTCGAACATTGACCTACGATGAGCTGGACAAGATATATGGCTTTCCGACATTTGCAAGAGCGACTCCTCCGGAGGTATTTGACCCACACTCCTTTTGGGCATTGTTGACGGCTGCACCACCAATTGTAGCAGCTCAACCGTATATCTCCAAGGCAGCCAAAGCTTCCTGGATTCGTAATCCAGTCATTCGGTATATACAGAAGTTGCTCGCCTACACTCTTTTTGCTCGGCGTGAAGTGGGAGCTGTGAGACAGAGTGAATTGCATATGTTGTGGAACATTTTGCATGGGTATAAGGTGGACTACACACGGATATTGATGGAGCACCTGGAGAATGTCATCCGAAAACAAAAGGACAGCATTATGATTGGAGGATTGATCACTTCAATTGCAGCTGCGTTTGATGACATCGACTTAACGGAGATGGAGCCGGTGATAGGTAAAGTCCAATTTACATGGGACTTGCTTGAATTGATGCAAGTGGTGGTCCTCGGTGAGGATGGGACTGTCCCGTATGTTTACCAAAATGTTGGTCCCTACCTTCGGCTACCATATGAGTTAGGGACAGCGGTTACCGGAGTCCATGATACAACGAATTTGTCGCTATCCACTGAAGACCATCTCCAGCACTCCCAACCACCGAACTTCGAGGTGTTCCAGTCTAGGCTACCAGCTGAGCAAAGTAGCCACACTCCGAGACAGCCCAGGAAGAAACGAGCATCGACAACGGTTGCTTCCCCATCGGAGTTCACTGACGACATGGTGGTCATCATCAACTCATTACGGGATGATGTTCGTCTCCACACTGAGTCGATGCAGACATTCCAAACATCGATGGAGAGGCACCGCACGGAAGTCCGGGGATCACTTTAGACTATTCACTCCGAATTACATGCTCAACGAGGAGTACTCAACACACTGCTGCAAAGAAGTGATGAAGACTGGTTGTGGAGACAGCAACAACAGAGTCAATGGGAGGCAATGTCACAGTTTTGGAGCCAATATGGGTTCCATCCTCCGCCTCCGCCTCAGTGATTTGTAAGTTAGCACCAAGGCGTACCAGTTTTTCCTCCAAACGTTGGCTTCTAGCCAAGTTTGGGGGAGGGGGTGAATTGTGGACGTCTTGGCCGCTATGTTTATTGTTTTGCTGTTATTTCTGCTTTACGGTCTTATTGGTCATTTGGCTGTGTAATTGCAAAATTTGAATGATGGATTGATTGGTTGAGTGTTGGTTGAACTTGTAGTTAAGTGAGTTGTTGGGTCTGTGAGCCCTTTGCTTGATTGAGACTTTCATTTTGGGGTCTGTGTGCCCATTGTTATCAAGAAAGTGCTATGATATTTGATTTTGAGTATCGGGTCTGTGTGCCCAAGTATTTGTTAAAATTGGTGTTGATGGATGTGTGAACTCAAGTGTCTTTGTTTTAATTTGTCCATAATTGAGTTTTAGAGTTTAGTTTTTTTTTTAGTTAAAGTCAAAAGGAAAAATAATGCGAACCCAAGGAGTAATTATTGCAAATTTAGGGAAAAGATGGATGATAAAGTGTTAATGATGATACGATTTTATGCATGAATTTGAAAATTGACACAGAGTGGAGCATGATAGGCAATTTGAAACGAAATTGAGTAAACTAAGAACTTTGATCAAAATGACCCGTATGAGAAATTGAGCCTAAAAAAAAAAAAGGTGTATTTCTATTTATGAAGTGCTATATTTTCTTTCGGTGTGAGTTTGATTGGATATATGTCTTGGTTTCTAGAACTTGCCTTGAGACTGTGTTGAGAATAGGTCAAAAGTGTAATGTGATTTAGGAAGTGATATAGGCAATTTTTGTTTCGTACCCAATTATTGAGCCTTGAACTAATCTTTTTACCCGGAATTTTTGTGCAAAAATGTCCCTAGTTAGCCCACTTGAGCCTTATAAGCCTTATTTATTCATAACCTAACACTGTCAGCCGAAACCTTTTGATTTAACTCTTTTGGCCCTAATTGGATTAATCAAGTTAGAGGGAGGAGAATTGGAAGGAAATTGGGTGAACAATTTGTGAGAAGGAATGAGAAGTAGGGATATTTTCAAAAAAAATGAAGGAAATAAGAGAAAAGTGATAGGTGAAATCCAAGAAAAAATAGCCTCTCCTAGTCGGGAAAAAAAAAATCGAAAAAAAAAAATCGAAAAAATACGGAAAAAAAAAATCGAAAAAAGAAAAAAAAAAAAAAGTTTGTTGTTTTTAGTATTTTTTAGGAGAGGCTAGGATATAAATGATTGAATGTGAATTTGAATAAGAAAATCGGGTAGTCCCAAGATGTGGTACCCACAGAAATGAAAATCACTTGAGTTGTACGGGCTTTTGGAAGGTGAAGAAAATCACCTTAAGGGGTGAAGTGCTGAGAAGGGAAGAGTGAGATTGAGTGTTTGTATTGAGGGGTAGTGGGGTTATATATATATATATAACTTGATTAGTCCAATACATAGTCACTTGTATCCAAATATGTCCCACCTTACCATAAGCCAATATTACAACCAAATATAAGTCCTACTTGATTCTTTGTCGCTTATGCTAAATGTACTGATATAGACAATTGGCAAGCCTATGGTAAAATCGAGTGTATAGTCCAATTTGAGTGAAATTTCAAATTCTAGCCATAAACACTTGAGAGATGAGAGAAACACTTACCTGGTGAGGATCAAAAGTTTTGAAAGTTTAAGTCTCGAAAGTAGTAGATTTTTGCACTATCGCACATGCTCTTTTATACTACGGTGTCTAGGCTTTTGAAAAAAAATCATTCTGAAACTAATTTATCATCCAATCGCCCTAAGTACATGAAGTAATGTGTTCGGGACGAACAACAGTTTAAGTTTGGGGGATTTTGATGCACGTTGATTATGCATGTAATTAGGTCGATATATGGTATTATTTTATAGGAATTATGTGCATAAATGGTTAGAAATTGTATGAAATATGATATAAGTGACCAATTGACGTACTCGACTTGTTTTAAGGTATTTTGAGCATTTTCAGGCTAAAAAGTTGTGATTTACGACTACTGGACAAGAAAACAAGTTGAAACGGAGTACTAATTTCGTCGGCTCGAATCGGCCCAAAGTAGTGAAAATCAGTGAGAACCGGCCCGAACCGTCCAAGAATCGGTCAAAACCGGTCCGAATCGTCCAAGAACGGGTCCAAACCGGTCCAAACCGGCCTGAACCGGTCCAAGAGCAAAACGGGGCAAGAACCGACACGGCCGCGTCACAAAGCAACACGGTCGTGTCAAAAGTGATGCGCAATGTTCAAATCAGCTCTGGAACAGAACATGACCGCGTCACAAATGCAACATGGCCTTGTCAAATTGTTGCTGGAAATTAGAGGATTGCAATGCAACACGGCCGTGTCATTTAAGCAACACGGCCGTGTCAAAAGGCTCGTCGATTGTTAAAATCCTGTTTTAATTGAGGATTTGATTTCCTAATTCAATTGGGATTATCTAACTCTATAAAAAGGATTCAAGTGCTTCTTAAAACAACACAACACACATATTATCCGAGTTTGAGGCACGAGACGACTTGGACGACAACGAAGATTCGATCAACGGGACGAGTTACTCGGGTTTAGCAATTTTTCCTAGTTTAATTCTTTAGAATGTTTTGTCTTAAATATTGTATTGAATTGAGCCTAGGCATGAGTAGCTAAGCTATTCGTGTCCTAGGGTTAGAAAGTAGAAATTATTTATGACAATGTTTTGATTTATGTTTTAACTTATTGAATTCCGTTCTTTGATGTGTTTATCTTTATATCCGTTTTAACAACTAAATTTGGACTGGCCATCTAGGTTTAGTAATTTCGTTTAACAAATCCGCTTCGAGAGAAGGGGTTTGTTATTAGACGTACGATATAGAGCGTAGTTGTCTATGACTGTGTAGGCATAGGTTTATGAACTGTTTGGAGTTTCTAGGATTAATTGACTCGAGAGGGTAATTGTCTTAGTTAATCAACGATCTAATTACTTCGAGAGGAGAGTTAGGTTCATATTGCGCCGCTTAATAAACATTAGATCGGTTAAAATCAATAAGTTAATTCTAATCATCATTGGAATAAATATTCTGAAATCGATAACCTAGGATGCTGTTTTCCCTTGATTGTTAATTATTCGTGGTTTTCAAGTTTGAATTTAGAGTTAATTAAGTATTTTAGTCAGTAAAATCAATCTTTCCTGAATTAGTATCTAGTTAGGATATTCCTAGAATATTGAGGTATCAAACTACCTAAAGACCCTATTCCTTGTGGGATCGACCTTGACAATAGTACTACACCTACATCCGTATACTTGCGGAATGCTAGGTTAGGAACCGACGTGTCAAACATGTAGATCAATTAAAGAAAATTACCTTCTCAGACTAACTATCACCTAAAGACCCCCCAAAGTACATAGATCAATGCCTACATAAACACCTCACTCCTCTCGGACGAATATTAATATTTATGCCATGTGTTGTAAGTATATTAACGACACTCTCCCCTCGGACGCCTATTCATTAAACTTGTAGACAAATATCAATTGATCAGATTGACAAAATCATATGAATAAACAAACACATAGATAAACGATAAAACTGGAGTCTAGAATTAAACAAATAAAGTCAAAACGCAAGAAGTTTAGTTACTCATGTCTAGAAGTAAAAACCAACATAATTCATGGACACACATTGTTGATTAATAAAAATAAACAAAACCTGAAATCTCGCTCGGTCTTCGTCTCTTCATTCCTTGTTCTTCGATCCTAGCCTCCAAAACGCTTTTTCAATGATAAAAGTCCCTTCTTCTCGGATTTGGGAGCTTGTATTTATAATTTGGGATGGATTGTGATTGAAACGAGCCGAAAATGGGCCAAAATGCGTAAAGAAATTAAAAACCGACCTAAGTGACTCGACCGAGTCACTTAGACTGACTCGATTGAGTCGAACGCCTCCGCCCAATACTCTTGTTTTCTCGAACTCAGCCTCGATCGAGTCAATCACCTTGCCTCGACCGAGTCGATGGAAAACACTTCGCCACTTGATCGAGTCTAAGAGATGACCCGACCGAGTTGCATCTCTCTGCCTGGCAATGAAATCATATAACTTTGACTCGACCCAGTCTCTGAAGCGACGCAAATGAGTTGGTCCCCTCTGGCCAATTCCTTTACTTTCAACGCAATGATGACTTGACCAAGTCTAATTTTAGATTCAATCGAGTTTAACTATTCTGTCTTTTCCTTGATTTTCTTCGTTTCTTCCCGTTATCTTGCTCGTTTCTTATCCAAACTTCATCCAAAAATGCTTTTTAGCTTAAAATTACCCGAATAACCCTATATCAAGCACAAACAATTCATACCAAACAATATGATACATATCAACATATTTCGACCAAATTCGCATGCAAATATCATAAATTACCCTTCTAAATCGACCTAAAATACATGTATACACAACGTGTATCATACTCATCAGCCAAATCAAAATGTGTTCGGCTAGGGACAAAAATTATTCTTTGTCCCTTAGTTATTTGCTTTTACGATTTTAGTCCCATGGGTATCAAGTTTTTCAGTTTAGTCCCATATGTGCAAAAATTGTCCAATTTAACTCCATTTTTTGCCCAAAGAATGCTTAGTTCGCTGAAAATTATCATGTGCTAGTCATGTGACCATTTAATTTGTGATAAATCGGAGAGTATAATTGACGTGGCAAAGCATGCTGCTGACGTGGAAGCAAAATATCCATGTCATCACATAAAAAAGGGGAGAAACTTCTAACATTTCCTTCTAAGGTAAACTAAAAAAAAAATGAAAATCAAATAGATTTAGTAACTACAACACTGCGTCTTTTGACATTCTCATTCTAACAACGAATCCTTATTCAAAATTCCCCAAAACCAATCTCTCATAAAACTCAAGCTTTCAACCCGCGATTGAAGACCCTGATTGCGACTGATGTGGGAGTTTGTACGACGATGGTGTTCGTGCACAAGAAAGGGGCTAGCGACTGAGACCTTCTCAGTTATGCTGAGTAAAGACATTGTTACTTTTTCTTTTATGCTTGCATGCATGTCGGATGATGACCAAATGTCTTGTTTATTTGTGTTTTTTTTGCTTTATTTGCACTATAGTGGTATGTGATTGGTGGGGCTCCAAAAATTTGTTGTTTGTTGTGTGGTGTTCGATTGTGAGGTTTTTTGGGTTTCGACTGTGGGATTTGTGGAGTCTGTGATTGCTGGCTCTTAAAAATTAGTTTTAGTGAGGTTTATGTTTGACATATAATTGGAAAATTGTATCCCCCCTATGTTATCTGTTTATTATCATATTCAAAGAGGGCCCATATTATGCTTTTTTAATAGTAATTTGATGAGGTGGTCTTTTTTTTTTTTTTTTTTTTTTACTTTTCAGATCCCAAAAGCAAGTATATGACTGTTATTCAGTATTTTGGGGGAGTTTTCCAAAATACGCCAAACATTGAGAATATAAGTGCATAGGTTAGTATTTGATATGGTGAAAACACGTGAGGTTAATATGCATGACTTGGATAATTTTAGTGCTAAGGCAGGGGATAAGGGAATTCGAAGATATTAGTTGTTGCTTAGGGATGCTGGTTTCAAGTTAATTATAGATGATGAGGACCTAATGGAATGGGGAAATGACTTTCTTAAATAGGGGGAGATTTATGTTTATGTTGAAACCATAGGAGATATCCCTCAAGAGACTCATAGCTAGATTGACTTTGATAATGAATCTGGACATGAGTCCTTTGAGGACCTAGACTTCTTTGTGGGTAATGAAATAGATGAGGAACAAATCTTTGATAACAATGTAGATGTTGTTGAGGGGATGAGGATGCCTCTAGTAATATATAAGCAGTAGTTCAATGTTTGTAGAGGTGTCAGTTGGGGAGCCTAGCAATCCTGAGACTGTTGTTGAGCCTAGTGATCCTACTGGTGGGGTTGGGGAGAGTGATAGTATGCATACATTTAGACCAATTTATACGAGTATTTTGGTGGTATTTGCATATAAATTCGGTGATTTTGTGTTATATTTGATTATTTTGAACCAAATAACGTGTTTGCTTGTTTTGTAGTGAAATATTTTAGGACAAAATTTCGTTGGAACGAGGTCCGAAAGAAAAGAACAAGTCAATTAGGGAAAAAAATAAACGAAAAGGGAGTTAGAAGATGGACTGGTGACGAAAGTGGTTTTCATAGGAAAACTCGCTTAGAATCGAACTTATTTGGTGCATTTAGACGCTTTAGGCTCCCGTTTATCGTGCTTCATGGTATTTTCTCTCTTGTGTCGAAAAACTCATGTTTTAAGTACTTTTCAGATTATAAAATAAATAATCGGAACGACCGGAGGAAAAGATGAAGAAAAAGGGCAAAAAAAAGAAGGGAATTGAAGAGGTCCCACACGACCGGGTCGTGTTGTCTAGTTATAAGGCACACGATCCGTGTACGAGCCCAGGTGAAATCAGAGATTTTTCCAGACACGACCGGGTCGTGTGTGTCAGTTATAACTCACACGACCTGTGTGAAAGTCCAGTGCAGAATCCAAGTTGAAGACATCACACGACCGAGTCGTGTGAGTCAGTTATAACTCACACGACCCATGTGAAGATCCGGAGCAAAAATGGGCTTTTAGCCCCAAAACTCCCCTTTTTGGCCCATTTAGCTTAGAAAGCCTCCAAATGTGTATAGAAATCCTATTACTTTCAGATTTTTAGAGCACACTTTTGATATTACATACTTTCTAGAGAGTGACTTTTCTTGGAGAGCATGTTGGGAGGAAAAACACATTGTTGAAGATCAAGTGAAGATTAATTAGGTTTCATCTTTCCATTTCCATTTAATATTTGTATGAACATTATTATGTCTATATATATTTGTGTTTATCTTTGATTATGATTATGGTTGGCTAAATTTTCTTAATCTAGGTTTAGAAAGTATATTATGAGTGATTAATGATTATTAGCCGATTAATTCAACACCGTGTGATGTTATTAGTTGATTAATTGTTTATAATGTTTGTTGAATGATTTGATCACTTGTTTAACATTGTATTATGGATTACATTAGAACCGAGAGTATTTTTAGTCCAAGAACATATTAATCAACATGAATAAGCAATAGAATCGAGAGATTTGAGTTAATCATGAGAACTTTGGTATTATGATCGATTGGGAGTTGTATTTGATTAATCGATCGGAGACTGCGATTAATCATATACAATCAACACGTAATTCTATCCGAGATGGGGTCTTTCATATAATTTTGATCGTTCCCTATTACATAACATTCAGTTTAAAAGTTGAATTAATCGGGAAAATAATTGTTGGTTGTCCTTAATCGAAATTTAATCCTAGATTACCTTTAGTAATTTAACCGGGACAGAGGGAGTACTACTTATGTTCTCTTTATTTTTAAAAAACACATTTGAGTTCAGAAATTGTGAAATTTTCTTATGATCAACTTGTATTACTATCAATTATTCTAAACGTAAGCTTAAAGTTTATTGAAATTTGTATTATTAAATAAATTTATAATTTTAAGTTATTATCATTACTTTATGATTTTTTAGAATATATTACTTCTAAATTGGATTTTTCAAAAAGAAATTCATATAAAAAATAAAAGAATAGCACTAAAGAAAATTTCATATTTTTCGGGAATTATACGGTTATTATCTGCGATATATTCATATATATGACTATCTTTTAAAAATCTTAAATATTAATCGTGTTTTTAACTTTATTTTAATGCGGGATAAAGAATATAATTTTTTGTTACTATGCTATATTGTTCGGTGGAAGGATGGTAAAATTGATCTGATCTGATGGACATGTCTAGTCATCTTATCTTAATATTTTAAACGGAATGTTAAAAGAATGTTGGTCTGAAGTACTATCAAATTAAACAGGCTCGATCCAATGAATCAATAGTTCGACGGGTTGTTGGCTGGCCCGCACAAGCTTAGTATATTTTTAAGAAAATAAATTGGATTCTTCAATTTTGAAGTTGAAGGAATTCCAACCCTATATCGGACTCGATGGGGCGGGATTAGTCGGCCTTAGTTGTCACCCGCTATTTTTATGCGTATCTCTGACTTAGCTTGACAAATCAAGCTGATTTAACCAATCACTATTGTTCTTTGATTTCTTATTTATTATTATTATTTATTTTTTTGAAGATGTTCTTTGATTTATTATTTAACTTACTAGCATTATGCCTTCTTAAGAAATAATTAAACAATTATTAAACTGTATAATTAAGTAATCATGCACAAAAGTTAAAACCCATAAAAAACCCCAATCCATCTCAATCAAGCGCGCAATGCAGTTGAATCCAACAGAAGTTTGAAATCCCAACTTCACCTCCATTAACTGTTAAACCCTCAACCATAAATCCTCCGCAATGCAACAATAATTTCAAGAATATGAATGACTCCAAGCCACAGAATACAAACAAATGGCGACTCCTACTTCTAACTCTAAAAGTAGCAGAACGCCACCCAAATTTTATGGCTTCCACACCTTCGCCGAGCCAGGCATCGCCGCCGTCACCTTCGACGGCGCATTCCGGGACAACATCCGTCAGTTTCTGCAAGAATGTGCCGTGCCGGAGGATTACGATTTTGACGGCATGCCGATTTGGCGCACGTCTTTGGTTTACGAGAATAGAGGAACAGTGCTTCCCCTTTACACTGTTGAAGAAAATGTGACGCATTCTGATCGGCCCTTCTGTGATTACTGCCGCTGCGCAGGTTTGTCGGATTTCGAATCCTTTTTCTTAATTTGAATTGGATTATCATAATGTATGTATTTTTTGTGTTTTGTGAACCTCTCTCTCTCTTTCTCCATGGGTGCAGGGTGGAGCCATCATTACGTGTCGAAAAGGAAGTATCATCTGATTATTCCTACGAATGATGAGTGGAATGATCCTCTTGATGAGGGTGCTTTTGAACTTCAAACGCATCTGTTGCACGGTTTGATCCATTGCAACGGGTTTGGACATCTGATTTGCATAAATGGTATTGAAGGAGGTTCTAAGTACATATACGGTAGAGAAATCATGGATCTCTGGGATCGAATCTGCACAACTCTTCATGTTAGGTAACTGAAATAAATAATTAAATTATGATTGATATCTGAAATAACTACTGAAGCCTTTGAATGAACTTCGGATATATATTTTTTTTTCTTATTCAGATTATGTGATTAAATATGTGAAATATCTCTGTCTGAATTGTTCAATGGAAATTGTTCATAGACTAGATGAATCTTCTCACATATGAAATAGTACATTTGTGTGAAACTAGACAATTGTATTCTTTGAGAATCATTTAACTTCTGATTGAGTTCTGAGGCATGCTTAGATGACGATTTACCAGCGACTTAGCAGAATTATCGACAACTATTTTTGTGAATCTTCGAGATATAATAGCTCTGAAGTGGTTTGAACTTCTGATTAATATGTGTATTAGGATCAACTATAGGATACAATCTCTTTCTAAATGATGCTATGAACATTCAACAGTTAGACTGAAATAGGCGTCAGATATTATTTTGTATCTTCTCTAAGATTATGACTTGCTGGTTAATTCCTGCCCGAACCGCATAAGATTAGCATAAAGTTCCTCAGACAGATAGGTTCAGAAGATTTACTTCTTTGTATCTCTATTTACAGTAGATAGAAAATGAGTAGCTGTTCATTTTTCAGGCAGATTACAGTTGAAGATCTATCGAAGAAGCATAAGATGGAGCTCCGGTTGCTTTATGGAGTTGCTTATGGCCACACTTGGTTTGGTAAATGGGGATACCGATTCTGCCATGGGAGCTTTGGTGTGAAGGAGCATAATTTTGAATGGGCAATGGATATTCTCAGTTCCCTTGAGATTGATCAAGTAATTGAGGATTTCAGCCTCAGAAACGCATGCTCAGATATCAAGCAAATAATCCAGCGTTATAGAGATATGAGTGACACTAATTTAGTCACACTTAGAGACTTATTCAGATTCATGTTGACCCTAAGATCCACAGGCCCATCTGCAAGATGTTCTGCCCCAACACGGTCTTGGAAATTCACCTTTTCTTCCCCTATTAGGGGATGCTCTATGAAATGCTCTACCGGGCTCTCTCCGAGACCCACCCTGTTTAGAAAGGAAAAGCCCACCAGGTGCAGAAAATTCTCCAATCTTGCTGCTAATATGGACAGCAGATGGCCTGTGAGGAGACTTGAACAAGTTGCTGAGGTTATAGTCGAAGCCTTGATAGAAAAGAGAGCAGCTAACAATGTGGGCAGTTGTGGGATGACCAGACAGGAGGCCCGTGATGCAGCCCGTCAACATATCGGTGACACAGGCTTGATCGATCACGTTCTAAAAGTGATGAACAATGTAATCATTGGGAAGTACATCGTTCGTAGAACAGTGAACAGATCATCTAAAGTCCTCGAATACACCATCCAAGATTCCAGTGGCAGCAAAGAAGATTCTGTGTCCAAATTTCTAGAACCATTTCGGGGATTCACTACAGGGTCTGACAGAAGCGTTTACAACGATGTTGACTATTTGTATAAACGTGTCTTAATGGGCTATCCAGAGTCTGATCCAGTGGAACTAGCAGTTCAAGTGATTCTTCACAGCAAGCACTATGTAAAGGAATGGCCATTCAGAGATGAAAATGATGACTTGCTGAGGTTCATTTGCAGACTAACAATGAGCTCCATTGATACGAATGCTGACGCGTCATACAACTTCCCACGTAGTGAGTATGTGGTGGTCCCACTCTATGCTACAATAGGTGATCTGAAAACAATTGTAGAGAAGGCAATGAGGGACACTTACTGTGTGATGGAGAAGTTGAGAGTGACTGATATTCTAGAGATGGAAGGCTTTCAAGATGATGAGGTTCTTTTCGGGATTATTGAGTCAGGTAGTGAGATTCGGGTGAGGGTAAGTGGAGTGGATTTGGAGAGTGAATTGAGGTGTGAAGGAGGAAATGAGAGCTGGACGGTGAGATGCAAGTGTGGGGCCAGAGACGATGATGGGGAGAGAATGTTGGCTTGTGATATATGTGGGATATGGCAGCATACAAACTGCTGTGGGATTGAAGAGGCAGAAGCTGTGCCGAGGCTGTTCGTCTGTGATACGTGCTGTGGTTCGCTTGCACCGGTGGAGAAACGGTGTGGATTGGTGTACGAGCTCGACTATACACCGTATGAGGATCCTTTCGTGCAGGTTCTTGGGCCTGAGATTGATATGGGGCAGCTACCATTTGGGTAGTGGTTATTAATGGAGATTGTGTGTTGTATGGGATGCTGTGTGTTGATAGGTATGAGTAAAAGATGATGTATTCTGATAGTAGGTAGAAAATCCATAATTTTGACCACAAAAGGTATGGAAATTGATTCTCTTGTCAATTGATGTAGTTTAAGATAGAATTTGTTTGAAGGAAAAATGATGCATTATTAAACTGGTACAGTTCTTGATAATACTAATGAGCTGAATATGCAGTTCTTTAATAGAATTGCTGTTTTTATGTCGAATTGTGTCTTTCAATTATCTAGCTGCATTTGTTCTCAAACACTACAATTTCTTGGCATACCTATTATATCTGATTTACATTTTGCTTGTTAATTTCTTTTTTTAATAGTAATGAATCTTGTCCAAGATTATAAAAATTATTTACATATAACTGTGCAAGGCTATAACCAACTTACAACGGTGTAAAAATTAGTTAAAGATTTTACGTCCACTACTTGGTATTAACAATCGAAGTATTTCTTATAATAAAATTTAAAGTAGGATCAGCTAACCCAAAAAAATTAAAGTAGGATAATCATGTTAGTCTTTTATACAGATGAATTTATTGGGAGCTCACGTTTTCCTTTTTATCTCACATCTTATTTAGAAAATAAATATTAAAACAATAAAAAAATTAAAGCTTTTTATTTTTTTTTTAATTTTTTTTAACGTTTTGTAATTCATAAAAGATATCAATATTCAAAGTGCTTATTGGTCAAAATCTGCCGTTTTTTTCTTTTAAGGCTTACTACGATTATTTATGAATTTCTCCGTTCAGATGGAGGACGTGACAATTTAATTCAAATAATTTTATTAATTATTATTTAATTATTTAATATTCACTTTCAAAGGATAATTAATCGACACTACCTTATATATATCATGTTCTATTTGAAAATAAAAATTAGATCTAGATTTCGTGCTTTAAATTCGACGTTCCGCTCAATTCATAAACAAACATATGTACATGAGTGTCACGAAGGGGATTACATTGTGATGTAGTGAAACGTGTAACAAAAGATTAACGAACACGAGATATAACAAGAGGGATCTATCTGATACTACATATACTAATTGAATTGCTCAAGCAAAGGGTAAACCCTAATCTTGTTTAATAATATTCAGCCGCCAAATACATCATAAGGAAATCCTATAAATACTTATTAAATGTTTACGCAAATTGCAAATCAGTTCTTAAAGTAAATAGAACTTGAAATAAAGATAAATAACTTTAATTATAAAACATGGACTTGGGCTTCATGAAACGTTCATATTTGTCCACAAACAGCAATGCGACTTCATCCCCATCATTATTCCGTCTCCGAAACAATTTGCCCTTGAATCGGAACCGACTTCATATCCATTATTTCCACGAGAACAATCTTGCAAGAAGATACCTTATCGTACTCATGGGTAGGGAACCTGTCTTTAGTGAGGACTCCCCAAACATAATCTCCAACTTCAAACTGGAGGTTCTATCTTCGAACATTAGCAGCTTGCTTGTAGCGGGCGATGGAAGCTTCCAGCGGCGAATGTGTAGTTTCGTGAACCTTCTTTAAGTCAGCAACCATGTCCTCCACTCGTTTATCAATTGGGGCGCGGTGGCAGGCAAAGTGAGCATATCAACAGGCATCTGAGAAATCACAACATTGACATAAACCAGTGCTTCTATTAGTAACAATATTATGGGAAAATTATGCTTGAGGCAATTTAGAGTCCCATGACTTAATATTGTCACCCACAAGACAACGTAGCAAACTCCCCACCGAGCGATTGGCGACCTCCGTCTGGCTGTCCGTTTGGGAGGGATAGACACTACAAAATGCAACTATGTTTGAACCATGCACCAAAGAGCGTCAAAAATTGCCAAAAAAACTAACGTCACGACTAGAGATTATGAAAAGAGGTAAACCATGGAGGCGATAAACATGTCAAAAACATAATTGGGTAATATTAATGGCGTCAGCTGTTTGTTCGCAAGGGACGAAGTGAACCATTTTTTTAAATCAATCAACCACTACAAAAATAGAATCGTTGCCACGTAAAGTTCGAGGCAACCCAAGTACAAAATCCATACTAATAACCGTCTGTGGTTGAGAGGACACTGGTAACGGACGGTTTAAACTGGCATTTGATGACGTCCCTTTCGACACGTGACACACTCTACATCTTTCCACTAGTGCCTCAACAAGAGCTCGGTAGACCTGTCACGGCCTAGGTGACCACCAAGACGCACCTTCACTATGAGAAGGGCATGCAAACTGGAGGCAGGTATGCAAAGGCTCACACCCTCAAACAAAAACTCTTCAACCAAAGTATAGTGAGGTTTTGTTCCCCCAGACTGAAGACGGTGCATGTTAGCCCCCAAAAAAGAGGTCTTGAGCATATAACTCCACAAAACCATCAAACCTGTAAACTGGTATGCACATGTTCCAGAGCAAACTATAACAACAACTTAAGGCATCTACAACACGATTAGAGGAACCGAACTAATGTTTCGCGATAACGTGAACTGCTGCAAAAATGATGACCACTTAGCATCTTGGGCAGAGAGGTTATCCGAAGTGGTAAGGTGTTTTAACGCTTCATGATTAGTGTAAAGAATAAACTCCCGTTGGAATAAATAATGCCTCCAGTGACGTATGGCTTGAACCACCGAATAAAATTTAAGATCATACATACTGTACTGTGAACGACTCCCATAAATCTTCTCACTGAAATATGCAACGAGCTGCCCCCCTTGACCCAAAACCAACCAATTACCAATCTTCGATGCGTCACAATGTAATTTAAACAATGTACAAAAGATCAGGAAGAACGAGCAAAAGGAGCATGTGTGGCTTTTTGCTTATTTAGAGTGAAGGCCTTCTCCGTATTCGAGCACCAAGTGAAATCTTTCCCATGCATAACATCAGTGATGGGTGCCATGAGTGCACTATAGTGTGGAATAATTGACGGTAAAACGAGGCAAGACCATGGAAACTTCATGCCTAGTCAAAGTCGTCAGTGTTGACCAATTTTTCCCATGCATGACATAAGTGATGGGTGCCATGAGTGCACTAAAGTGTGGAATAAATTGACTGTAAAACGAGGCAAGGCCATGGGAACTCCTTGCCTAGTCAAAGTCGTCAGTGTTGGCCAATCTCATATAGCATCAACCAATAGGTGTAAACTATGATCATCGCATGTCTTACTATAAACCAAAATGTCGCCAAATAGACCACGACATAAGAGCCAGTGAGCAGCGAAGTGACTGATTCATGACGTGCATAAACGTACTAGGCGGATTCAATAAACTGAATGCCATCACAAGCCATTCAAAAGGACCTTCACGCGTCTTATAAGTAGTCTTTCGTTCATCCCCTGGTCGAATTTAGATCCGGTGATAGCCATTTTTCAAATCAAATTTGCTAAGCACAAGTGCACCATTCAACTAGTCGAGCAAATCATCTGAATGTGGAATAGGAAATCGATAACGTATTTTAATTTTGTTAATCCCCCTACCATCCACATACATTCGCCACTGTCTGTCATTCTTGGGGATAAGCAAGGCTGGTACTACACAGGGACTCAAACTCTCCTGAACGTGACCCTTTTGAAACAATGCTTCCACCTGGCGATGAAGCTCATCATGCTCAGTCGGCTCACACGATAATGCAGTTGACTCGGTAGTTGGGCACCTAGAATGAGATCAGTATGATGTATGTATCTTACCTAGAATGAGATCAGTATGATGTATGTATCTTAGTGAAGGAAAGAGACGAGGACAGGTCAACAACCTAGACATTAGAAAAGTCATGTAACAAAGAAGTGGCATCCATGGAAATAGAGTGGGTGGAGTAACATCCTAGCCCAACAAAAGCAGAACCTGATCCGAATCAGCTAGCTCACGGAAAAATGCACTGTGGGATAAGAGCTTAACAGATGTGGGTAGAGCAGGCACTATCATTCTTGACACGGAAGGTAAGAGGGTAAACTTCACCCCCTAAAATAAAAATCTATAGGAATTACGTCGACTGTCGTGGATGACCCCACGATCAAACTGCCATGGACGTCCCAATAATAAACAAAAGCGTCCATGGGTACCACAACACGAGATTTTATCTACATCATTACTACTAATAGAAAAAGCCTATAAAACTCCCCGATCAATAACAATATTATTATAACATTCTAACCATGCTAAGGTATACGGGATGCACCAATGCACGTAAAGAAAGTTTCTCAGCAGCAACATAGACAATAACAATTTTGCAAGAGCCTAAATCAATCATGAAACACAATAATTAACTTGCCCAGAATCGTACATGACAACTCAAAATAGTGTGGCGTTGCAGATCATCTTTCGGTTATTTTAGAGTGCAACGGGTGCGACAGGCGACCAATGTCGGGCTTGTATCTCCATGTAGAAGTTCCTCCATTGTAGTAGTCTCTGGTTCCGCATCATAAAATGAAGAGCCATGATACTCACCATCATCTTCAGCATATCATCAAACAATAAGCCGCTGGCACCATGTTTGGGAAAATTAGCCCCCAAGTTCCTTGTTTCACCTCACGAGAAACATTGTCTCGGGCGTGCAAATGTGCCCAAAGGAATGGGAGCAGTAGCGCCTAGATGCGATAAAGCAGTAGGCGGTTTATCTGCCGGCGGATGGGAGGCTGAAGTGGACAGCGCAAAAGCAGTGTTGCTGCAACCCGCCGAGAAGGGACCCACAATGCGACGGGATGTCTATTGCTCAAGCAGAAGAGCGCATTGACGCACGACCCCCCCCTGTATGTAGCAACTAATTAATTATTAAATTTTGCCAGTTCATTACAAACAAGCAATTGATGGAATTGTTAGGTGTATTCGTCGATCGTGCCAGAACCATGACGAAGATTCTGTAATTTATGGTATAACGTGTGTCTATAATTGAATGGCAAAACTTCCGCGCAAATGTGTTTAGTGAATTTTCTCAAGTTATAACTGATGTCATCCCCTGGCGACGATGCACATACTTCAGCTATTTCCACCAACCAGCAGCACGCCTCTTGAGACGGGTGCTGACCGACAGGACACGACGCTAATCAGAATCTCTTTGTAATCGAGAACCTCTTTGACGATAACCAGCCAATCAAGAAACACGTCCGAGTCCATGGTGTTGGCGAACGTAGGGAGATCTATTTTCAGACCAGTCTCCCAATGAAGGCCTCTATCAAGGTGGCGTTCATGACAAGGGGCGATCGACGCAAAGGGATTGCTGTCTATTGCTCTGTCATCAGACGACCCGTCCCTCTCCTAGCCTGGATTCGCGCGATTTGCAGCAAGGGTTGGATCAGATCCGCCCAACGTCATCACAACCAAACATTGAAGTAGTTCCTTTTGTTGTTCCAGTTGTTGCGTATCAACATGTTGAAATGGTACTCCAAGCGATTGTTATCAGGCCCAATAGGTTTGCGACCAGGCAGCATAGTGAGGGTTGTAGTCTAGATCGTAATATTAACTGATGTAGTGAAAAGTGTAAAAATCGTGTAACAAGGATTAAAAAGCACGATGTAACAAATGATTAACGAACACAATATAACAAGAAGGATCAATCTTATACTACGCATACTAATTGAATCATTGAAGCAAATTGTGAAACCCTAAGCTTCTTTAATAATATTCAGTTGCCAAATATATCATAAGGAAATCGTATAAATACTTTTTAAAATTTAAAGCACATTGCAAAACAGTCCTCAAAGTAAATATAACTTAAAATAAAGATAAGTAACTTTATTTATAAAACATAAGCCGAGCTTCATGAAATGATCATGTTTGTCTAGAAATAGCAACGCGAATTCATCGCCACTAATATTTTGATCATAACTTTTATAAGAAAATTTGACTCATAATATTGGCGGCTACTATTAGCAGCCCACAAAATTTCTCAATACAACCCACTTCTTAATGCAGCCCACTTTTGTTTTAAAATTAATATATATTTCTTAATACAGCCCAGTGATTACCAATCATACCCTTTATTTAATAAATTAAGTTTATTTAAATTAAAATATAATACATAATAACACATAAAAAGATTAAAAAAAAATAAAGAAAACGTTCAACCACTTTGTCGAACACCATCAAGGTTGCATTTTGGATTATGTAAATTTGATTAGCGAAGACAATGTAATAACACTTTTAAAGTATGGATAAAATAACCAGGAATTGTGTAAGAATAGATGGAAAATCAAATGCAAATGGGACACAATATTAAATTGTAGAATTGAAATTAAACCAACTGGTTGATCTCACCCTGTTCGACTTTACCTTCGAATAAACAGTAAGATTTTCGACTCTAGTCATCTATCAAACATCAATCTAATCTGACTGTTGTCGAAAAATCAACCTAGTAGGCTGTAGAGGTCGAACAATCATCAACAATCATATAGATTATTAAGTTATTTTCTGTTGTTATTTATGCCTTCCATTAATAGAATTTTGAAGAAACTAGGGTTTGTGAGTTCTAGAAAAAAGTGACACACGAAAAAGAAACAAAATAATATTTTTGGTATTTTATTATTTCTTCAATATATATATATATGTGTGTGTATTATTGTTTTAATTAATTGTATTAATTTTTCATTAAGGACATGATAGTCTTTTACTAATAATATTTTAATTTATTAAATTAGCGGCCTGCGTTGAGAAATTTTATGGACTGCAAATAGTAGCCGTCTTTCAAATTTCGTTAAATATATTACCGAATTACTTTAATAAAATTTTATCCTTTTACCACAGTTAACAATACTTAATGACGTAATAAAGTAAACATGTTATTATCTTAATAAAATTCGAGAACCACACCTTTCTTTACAAGTCATATAAAACGCAGAGTCAAAAATGACAGCCTAGTTACAGAATATTTGCAACAAGAATTTACTTTGTCCACAAAGAATATAAAACTGCAAACTACAAAAAATCTTCTCTTTCTGTGTATTGGCTTCTTTCTGTACAGCCCCACTAATTACAAAAAAAAAAAATTGAATTCTTGTCCTAAATCAATGAAAATTAAATCTAATTCGACCTCTTATACCTAAATCCCATTGTGGAATCAAAACAATCCAACCTATCTCTGCACAAATTCATCAATTTCAACAATTCAGTCACCTTCTCCTTTGTTCTTTCCCCACTCCCAATTTGCAGCACCACCAGAAGCTTCTGGAATGCCCCAACCTGCACAGCCTCAGCCAAAGCATCCTCATTATCCCCCAAACAAAGCTTCCATAGACTCGAAATTGAAGCTTCTGTAGCTGCGTCCGACACGCGCAGAATCTTCTTAACGAGCAAAGGGATGGTGAGCGCGTTCTGGCTCGCGCTCGCCCTCCCTTCTTCACAGCTGACAATACTGTTCATCACAACTAGAGCCTTCTCATTAACACTCTTGTCGCCATTGACGAGGAGTTCAAGAATCAAAGGGAGTAGCCCCATTTGGACGAAGTTGACCCTACTCTTTTCTGAAGAAAACATCATTTGGTGGATTACAACTAGGGTTGCCTTCGTTGCTCTAGGGCAAATTGGCACTTTCACAAGCTGGAAAAGTGTTTCTTCAATTCCCTCGATCTTCATTACGCCATTAACACAATCTTGATCAGCAGAAACTAGATCCTTCAACACGCAAATTGCGTTTTGTCTTGATGAAAGATCGTCGTCGCTCTTCAAGAACATTGCCATGCAACGTAGAGAATTTGGGGATTTTAGCTTGGAGATACCCTCTTGACCTAATGGAAACGTCCATGTCAGTGCAGACAACAATTCTTTGAGTAAATCTACGTTTGTATCAGTCGAAAAGCGCACGAACGACTCAAATGAATCGGCCATTGATGAGCCGATTCCATTTCCGACGTAGCAACGTTTGTTACGCTCACTTTCCTTGGCCGAATTCTTGATCTTTACGACCAATTCTCGGCATTTTTTAACATCTCCACGTCTTGCTGCAGCTTCCATTTTAGAACGAATATCCGAAACTTCAAAAGGGGTAATCGGAATCCTTGGAGTGGGAATCCTTTCGACACCGTAAGACTTGTTTTGAACGCACCAATCTTGGATCATTTTTCTGATGGAATGATTTGGGATTTGATCGAAGCTTCTCAAGACTTGGTTGGTGACGGGGCATGTTGTTTTGCCGCCCTCGATCCACTTCTCAATGCTTTCGCGATCGTATGTGATTCCGGTAGATAACGTGACTGGATCTTTCATGAGATCAAGTGAAATTGGGCACTTGAAATGGTTAGGAATTGTGAGTTCTATATCTTGATCGAACCCTCTAGAAGCCTCGCCTTTTCCGGCAGTGCCGCGGCCACCTCTCCTCAGCCTCCATGAGAAAGTCATTCTAGACAACTATAGTGTGTGTATGTATGGATGTATTACTTGTGGAGTTAAGAATATAGTTTGTTGCAAAGGGGGTTTGTGTGTTTGTGTTGATGTTGGAAATAATGGAGTATATATTGCTTGTGATATATATATATATGGGTAATGGGGCATCAAATAGGAATATAGGGAAAATTGTGGACTAAGGAAACGTTCAAATTATAGGAATTGAATATTTGACTGTTGAAAAATTGAATATGGCTGTCTATTGTGATGCTAAAGCGGAAAAAATAAGGGGTCGGCTGAGCTTTGACTTGCTGACCGTGTATCAGGTCAGCGTGGGTAGTCGGTGCTGACGCGGAATTAGCCGTTCGATAAACCGTTGAAAATATGAACGATTGAGATGCTGCCACGTTTCAGGAGCGCGTTTAAGTTTTATAATTTGGTTATAAGATTGATTTTCCGCGTTCTATATACACCAAAATTAGATTTTTATTCGCCACAAATTAAATACTACTAAGAGATATAATCGAAATAAAGGGCTTAAACTCTGTACCCACAAAACTTGACATAAGAAAGAAAAGGAAAACATGCCCTGCCACAAACTTTAACTTTTGATTCTGTTTTCTTTTTTTATTTTTGTTTTGCCAAACAAAAATTATGGACCACGTTACTAAACTATCTATATTCTACTTGTTTCATGGAAAGACTTTATTCTTCGGAGTGTCTGCTAGTATTATTGTATTACGGTAAAGCTCTTGCATTATTGTAATTCAGTTGGTTAATTACTTTGTAATTTGAATAAGTAATCGCTAATTATGATTTGTACTAAGAGAAAGTATTAACTAAAAAATTGGACTCGTACACTTGACGATTTAGATGGTGTTTGGTTAAGATTATAAACTCCTCAAAACATCTTTAAAACATCTTATAAGCTTATAAGATGTTTGAGAGCTTATAAGCTCTTCAAATGTGTTTAACAAAAGAGATTTTTGCACTTTTGGTTTCATTGGACATCTGAATTTTTCATTTTGATCCCAAAAGTTGCAAAATGACCTCATTCGACTGACCAGTTGCAAGAATAGTCATTTTTTGCAAATATAGTCCCAAAAAAAATGCAAAAATAGTCTCAAACCGTTTCAACCTAACGTTTAAGGCACGTGTGTGACACGTGCTCGTTTGCTGACGTCATAATCATTTTAAAAATATTAAAATGACGTCATAATTTTAAATTTTTTGCAGTTTTGATCCCATTGGACACGCTTTATTGCATTTTGGTCCCAACTCTCACTTTTGACCCCATTAGACTTAAAAATTATTTAAAAATTATAAAAAAATCTGAAATTAATATAAAAATAAGTTTATTCTAAAATTTATTTAAAATATCACAACAGTAACCGAAAATATTAAATTTAGAAAAATTAGTTTTCGGAAAATTGAACTTTTATAAAATTTTAAAAAATGAAAATTTTAAGTTTATTTTTATAAAAAATTTTAAAAATGTAAATTCAACTTGTTTTATAAAATTAGATTTTCTTAAAACTTTATTTTCTAAATTCTAAATAATTTTATATGTTTCATAAATTATTTTAAACTCTTTTAAGAAAATTAATTTCTTCCTAAAAATACTTCCAACATTTCATAGATACTTTTACATATCTTAAATAAATTTTTTTAGATTTCAAACTATTTTCTTTTAATTGTTTATCAATCTATTGTTCGAATAGGGAGAAAAATCTCAGGTTGACGATAGGTTAATTATTTACAAATGCTATTAATTATTTGTGACATACGCACGTTAATAAGAAACTATTCCTGGGGTACAACTTTAACCCGCTTTATTTGAATTATTATTATGTAAATTATCCAAATAGAGTTGACAAATCTGTAAATTATTTTGAAATCTAAAAAAAATTAATTAAAATATCTATGTAATGTAGGAAGTATTTTTTTTTAAAATAAGTGAATTATCTTAAAATAATTTAGAATAATTTATGAAATATATATAAAAATTATTTAGAACTTAGAAAATATTTTTTTAAGAAAATATAATTTTAATTGATCCAGCACGTTATTTCCAACCAATCACATATTCTGAAATTCGAAGCCATCATAATACTAATAATAAAATGACATAGAAAAATATTTTTAAATTCTAAATTAAAATCTAGAAATTATGAAAATTATGTAGAAACTGTAAAAACTAGAAAAATATTTTTAAATTCTGAATTAAAATCTGAAAATTATGTAAAAACTAGAAAAATATTTTTAAATTCTGAATTAAAATCTGAAAATTATGAAAAATTAGAACATTATGAATTGAAATCAATAATCTGCTTTATGATTTTATATGAATTAAAATCAATTGTCTGCATTTTGTTCTCTTTCACGTGCATGGATGTTTTTAGTCGTATTTTGAAGAATAGAAAAAACCGAGAAAGGATGAAGATCATTCGCACATACTCCCCCATTCTGGCCTGCAAAACAAGGTCTAAATGGTCCCGAATTAGACCCTACAAAAGCCTAACTTGAAGTTCATCGAGTCGCGAATAAAAATAGTGAAGGGGTTGGGTTGAGAAGATGAGAGGAAGAGGCCCAAAACAACAACAAAAGAAGATGGGATGGAAAAAGAAACACGAGAGGGTGGACCTCCGGACCTATATCAGACCGGTAGTTGGCCAGTTCGGACTTGCTCGTCGTTTCAATGTGTCTTGTCTATTTTTTTGTTGTAACTTCCTCATTTGGACTTGGACTCAAGTGATTCAAGATACTACATGACTGCAATACGAATATCTACAACTTTTGTGTTCGGGTTAAAACCTGATTCCGCACCGATTTTCCCCAGAAATCACGAAAAGTCCGAGTCAATCGCATAAGAGGGGCTCAACGTAACAACTTATGATCCCTTGTTTTCTCACTTGTATTTTACTATTATGCCATTACTAATAGGAATTAATACTGCAAAGTTTAGCCCCTTTGGGAGTTGAGGAGTGGGCGAGTCTATAAATACCCCATCCTCTCTCATTTTTTAGAACTTTTTCTTTCATTTTATCTTACGAGCTTTTCCTCTCTTTAGTTTTCAGTATTTCTAGTTAGGATTTCCCTCTCTTAAAGAGGGAAATTAGGGTTCTTGGTGAAGATTGTAAGAAGACTCCAAGGGAGTGACACCCTTGAATATTCTCCGATTAATATTCATCATTAAGCTTTTCTTATCCCTTTCTCTCTTTATTTTGCTTATTTTCGAATCTTTACTTATTGATGCTATTGTTGGGAATTTTGTAATAGATTGTGAGTAGTCTTATTGTTTCCCAAAGCAAGGGAGTAAGCAGAGCTTTAAGGCTGATGTTTAATTTGTTTATTGTTGATGTGATTAGGGTTTGGTAACTTAGGGCTGGATTTTGTTAACTTATATTGATGATTAGTTGGATTTGAGACTTCGACCACAACCTTGCATCACGATCGCTCGGATTTCAATGGTTTAGAATTAATTTTATTAATTGTGCAATTAGGAAATTATAATTGGCTCCTAGTCTAAGGATTACTACTCTTTCGAGGCTTGGTAGCTAGATCTTAGTTGAGATTAAAGATTAGTTGCTACGCCTTAGTTTGTTCGAGTGGAAAATTAAATTAACCAAAACCCAATCGATAGGAGGGTGCCTATGGAGGAGAAGCCCTACCGAGCTCGGGAGTAGAGTCTAGGGGCCGTTGGTTGGGATGGACGAAATTAGGTTTAATCACATGTGTAGAAATTAGACCTTTACGTCGGTCTTTATTGTAGGAGAAGTTGGGTTATCCTCTTCTAGTCTTAGTAACCAAAATACCGGGTCTAAGGTTTGAATTCGTTGAGCTTATCCGTGTAGGTAGTCTATGAAAAATCCTGATTACTTACCTATTTAGGGGAACACGAAACCTCAATCATATTCAGGACTCATTGCCTTATTGGGATGTCAGTTTGGTAGTGAATTGGCCAATTTAGATTTATTTCATTTTAACTTTCATTAATTTAATACTGATCTGATTTGCCTGGGTGAAACCAAATTTCAGTGAACTCTTCCACAATTTACTTGTTTATCTTTATTGCGATCTCAGTTATAATCAAATCTCAAATTTTCAAATAGATAAACTTTTAGAATCTTGACTTGGTGGATTCACCACTGTCTTAACCCATAACTTTTTTAGGAGTTTTCAAGACAAGTTCAGAGATGACTTGGTCGAGGCAGTGCGGTGGCTGGGTCGAGGCACATGCTTTGTGGTTTTCCTTGTTTGAGGGAGTCAATCGACTCGCTCGAGTTAGATTAAGTGACTCAGTCGAGTTACTTAAGTTGGTTTATGATGTTCTTATGCGTTTTGGCTTATTTTTTACCCATTTCAACCCTAATCCATCTCAAACTATAAATACAAGGTCCCAAGTCCAAGAAAGACACACTTTTATCATTGGAGAACATCAAAAACTTGGATTGACGAGCAAGGATGCAGGAGGCAACGATTGAGAACAAGATTTCGGGTTTCATTATTTCTTGTTTTAGATTTAATATTTGACAATGTTTGTCTACAAATCTTGTTGGTTTTTATCTTTAGACATGAGTAGCTAAACTCTTTGTGTTCTAGGGTCAGAAAGTAGATTATGTTTTCGACTATGTTTTGATTTAATCATTTAATTCTAGACTTCGTTTTCGTCATTTATCTATATGATTGTATCAAATTACTCACTTGGTATATTTCTACAAGTTTAAGGATTCGGCGTCCAAGGGGAGAGTTTTATTAAGAGACTTACGACATATATCGTAGATACCAATAATCGTCCGAGATGAGTGAGGTATTTACGTAGGCATTGGTTTAGGGTCTTTAGCGAGTCGTTATGTGATAGTTAGCCCAAGAGGGTTAATGCTCCTTAATCGATCTAGATGTTAGCATCATTCAAGAGGAGGGTTGATCAATATTCGTGCTGCCTAATAAATGATAGAATCAATCTAAAAGTCTAGAATTTAGGTTAATCAAACGTAGAAGTTCGTAATCAAAATTGAAACCCTAATATACATCTTAATCTCATTTGAATCTTCCTTTGCTACTACTTTCTTGTAAATTAAGCAATTAATTAGTTTAACTATTATTATTGCAAATTAGGGTTTTAGTTAAATCAAAATTAATCACTTCCTTTTTTGAGAGTCTAGATAGAGTAGAACTATTATAATTGGGTTACTTAGTTAACACATAAACTTTATGATTCGATACTCAGTCTATCACCAAGGACCAATTTATGAGATAGCAGTAAGATATGGACATGACGCATATCCACATATAGGAGCTCAAATCAACTTTCATACCTAGTAGAAGTAGTTGGTTTGAGTATATATGTTATCTACGTAATTATTTGTTGAATTTTGTAATAACCTTAGTTCCGCTAGTTCTAGAAGCCGAACTTGCTCGTAGGTAGGGAGAATTTGTTTACATTCCCAATTAACCAACCATTTACTTTCGGTACACTTGGGTTAGAATTTATTGCATCAAGTTTTTGTCCTTATTGCCAGAGACTGGTAACTGTGTTTAATTTTTATTTCGATAACTAGTTCGATACTAGACTAGACATTTATTTTCTGCACTTTTATTTTCAATTTTTAGTTTATTTTCGGTTTTACGCCAGTTTCCTTTTTTTGTGATCTCAGGTGATGTATGCAAACCCTATCTCTAGGAAAAGACAAGCTCGTTCCTTTTGATCCAGAAATTGAAGCAACTGCCCATAAACGCAGAACAAGAAAAGACTCGAAAAAAGTAATGGCCGACTTACCACCGAATATGACTATGGAAGATATGGTCAGACACCTATTTGTGGTGGTAACTAATATGCAACTTAAATGACCACCTTGCGACGGCAGCAACAGCAACAACAGTTACAGCCACAACCACAAGCACAACAGCATTACAACCAACAACTTTTAACTCAAGCCGACTTTGATATCAATAGTACAACAAAATTAGTTTGGTGGGAGGCCATTGGAAGACCCTAATATTCATCTATGCTGATTCAAGAGAGTGTCAGAGACATTGAAGGTTAATCAAGTACCAGATGAATATGTCAAGTTGTGGTTGTTTCCTTTCTCTCTAAAGGATAGAGCATTGCAATGGTTTAAGTCTCTAGAAGATGTCACTACATGGGAATAGTTGAGCACAAGATTCTTACTGAAGTATTTCCCACCAAGCACGATGCTCGAATTGCAAAACAGATGGATGGATTGGAGAAGCATGGCAGAAGATTTGGGATCTTGTACAGAATTGCCCTCAATATGGTTTCACTAAGAAGAGCAAATCTGTAAATTTTATAAGGGGCTACTTAGGCCCGCGAGAGTACTCGTAGACACAACATCGGGTGCATCCATATTGGGAAAGCATACAATGGTTGCATTCAGCATTCTAGATGAGATGGCCGCGACTAGTTGGTAGTGGCCAAACGAGAGAAATCAGTCTAGGAGGGTAGCTAACACTGAGACAGAGCCACCAGAAACACATGTAGCTAAAATAGAAGCTCAAATGGCTTTTATAACCAATCAGTTAAATTTTCTAACCAGTGTGCCCAACACATCGAGCCCAATTCACAGCAACCACCCATGCAGGAAGCAGTTGAAGATGCAAATTTTATTAATCAAAGAAATTTCAACAACTTCCAAGGCAACTAGCAGTGGTACAATTAGTATTAGCAAGGTGCGAGGAATCATCCTAATCTCTCGTACACAAATCCTAATAATTCACTCCATCTGCCATCGAGATTCGCAGTCACCAATGGCATAATTCATGAAGGACAAAAACTAACTCGAGAGGAATTAATTCAGTCTCAATTTTTAAGTATGATGAGAATAGAGAAGAAGATGGTAACTATGTGGACCTGAATAAATCCAGGGTCAATCAAGGGGCGGAGAAGAAGGGGGTAACGACTCAATTAAGTCGTCTTGTATAGACCTTAAGGTCTTAATATCAAAAAAGGCAATTTTCGAATGACACGTTGTAAATCCAATGGAAAAATGCCAAGCCATTAGACTGAGGAGTGGCATCGAATATGAAGGACTCAAGTTGCATGTTGACCAAGAGAAAGCTGTAGAGAAATAGCACTTAGAAGAAGCAAATGCACCCGAAGAGAAAGAGCAAGAGTCAAGTCAAAAAGGCTGAGAAGCTAAGGTTTATTATCATTGAAGATGGTCGTAAATACATACCTCGCCTTCCCTTCCCTCAAGCCTTTCGAATAAAGAAAGTGGATGAACAGTTTGCAAAGTTCTTGGACATATTTAAGAAGATCCAAATCAACATTCCTTTTGTTGATGCACTACATCAGATGCCGAACTACGCAAAATTCTTAAAAGAGGTGATATCATGGAAGCGGAATTTGGAAGACTATGAAGTAGTTAATATGACTAAAGAATGCAGTGTTGTGATATAAAGGAAGATGCCTCTAAAGTGTAAAGATCCAGGTAGTTTTACTATTACTTACATGATTGGTAATGAGGTATTTAATAGAGCATTGTATGATCTAGGAGCTAGTATAAACCTGATGCCTTTGTCCATATTTGAAAAATTAATAGGCATAATAAAATCCACTACAATCGCCCTACAAATGCTTAATCGGTTTGTAACTTATCCATGGGGCATTGTAGAGGATGTTTTATTAAAGGTTGGTATTTTTATCATTCCGATAGATTTTGTAATCTTGGACATGTTAGAAGATAAGGAGGTCCCTTTGATTTTAGTTCGCCCGTTTCTAGCAACGTGCAAAGCATTAATAGATGTACAAAAAGGCGAATTAACTCTAAGGGAAATGATGAGAACTTAACCTTTTATATATATAAAGCAATGAAATACCATAATAGTGAGCAAGCGAACCAAATGGAAGTATGTAGTTCTATTCGGTGTTTTTATGCTACCTTACATAGAGAGCTCATTTCTCCTATTGATGAACACCCTTCAGAAGTCAGCTTGTACGATTCTATTTTTGTTATCCACGACTTAAAATTCTACTAATTTTGATCTTGTGGAAAGTGTTAATGCCATGAATTCTCTATAGGAGGAACCAAACGATAGTTCTACGAGTGAAGATATAAGGAAAAAGAAGGTGCAAGAAGAGCCAAAAGATAGCGAACCCGGACCGGAACTGAAGTTGTTATCGGATCATCTATGGTAAGAATTTCTAGATGTTGTGAAGAAGAATCTAGTAATAATTTCTACTTATTTTTCTACTACTGAGAGTGAAGCTTTTGAGAGTGTTGAGGAGATATAAATCGGCTATAGGATGGTCAATTTCTAATTTAAAAGGGATTAGCTCGACTGCATGCATGCATAAGATACTGATGGAGGATAAGTACAATCCATGTGTTCAATATCAGTGTAGACTAAACCCCATGATGTAAGAAGTAGTTAGGAAAGACATACTTAGATGGTTAGACACGGGTATTGTTTTTCCTGTATTTGATAGTAAATGGATTAGTCCGAGTGACGATATTAAAGAGCGACAATGATGAGACATCGCTACTAGGTTAGTCACAGGTCGGTAGGTTTGTATTATTTATTGAAATTTGAATGTGGCCACTCATAAAGACCATTTTCCCCTCCCATTTTTAGATCAAATGCTTGATAGGTTAGCAGGATATGAGTTCTACTATTTTCTTGACAGTTATTCGGGGTACAACAAAATTCTAATTGCCCCGGAAGACCAAGAGAAGATCGCATTTGTGTGCCCTTATGGTGTCTTTACTTTTCATAGAATGTCATCCGGATTATGTGATGCCCCTGCTACTTTCCGACGTTGTATGATGGTCATATTTAGTGGGTTGATAGAGAATGTGATGGAAGTATGCATACTTTACTGTATTTGGGTCATCTTTCGACCATTTTTTACATAACCTTGCTCTAGTTTGCAGCGATGTGAAGACACCAATTTAGCTCTAAACTAGGAAAAATGTCAATTCATGGGAAGGGATGGCATAGTTTTTGGTCATAAAATTTCTGCTGCAGGTTTGGACGTTGACAGAGCCAAGGTAGTCGTCATAGAGAAATTACCTCCTCCATCGAATGAAAAGGCAGTACGGAGCTTCCTTGGACATGCGCGATATTATAGAAAGTTTTTCGCGAATTTTCTTAAATTTCTAAACCTTTATCTCATCTTTTGGAAAATGATATTACTTTTGTTTTTTATGATGCATGTGTGAAGACCTTTGAGACTTTGAATAAGGCGTTGGTGTCTGCTCCCATATTCATCACACCAGATTGGACCCAACCATTCGAGCTGAGCTGATGTGTGATGCAAGTGAAATCGCTATAGGGGCAGCCTTGGGCCAAAAGAGCGATGAGATATTCAAAGTTATTTACTATGCTAGCAATACCGTCGACCCGGCTCAAGCCAATCACACTATCACGGAGAAAGAGATGTTGGCCGTTGTCTACGTGTTCGTCAAGTTCCGATCTTACTTGATCGGGGCTAAGACTGTTTTCTACACGGACCATGCCACCATTCATTATTTATTTGATAAGAAGGGGTCGAAGCCGAGGTTGATCAGATGGATACTTATTACAAGAGTTTGATAGGGAGATTCAAGATCTGAAGGGGTGTGAGAATATGGTTACCGACCACCTATCTAGAATTATCAATGAAGCCAACAAAGAAGGGCAATGTGAGGCAATCAAGGAGACATTTTCGGACGAATACATTTTGATAGTAGAGGATGTTCAATGGTATAGTGACATAGTAAACTTCTTCGTTTGTGGTGTTGCACCTCTTAATTTGACATCGCATCAAAAGAAGAAGTTCTGCCATGACGTAAAGTTTTATTTATGGGATGACCTATATAGTTATGGGAGGTGTGCCGATACAATCATCCGGAGATGTATTCCTCATTCCGAAGCGGGGGACATTATTAGGCAATGTCATTTGTCTCCAAGTGGAGGGTATTTTGCATTAGTCAGAACAGGCGCAAAAGTGTTAAATAGTGGATTCTATTGGCTATCGATCTTTAAGGATTTCCATGACTTTATTTTGCAGTGTGATCAATGTCAAAGAACAAGGTGAATCTCCAAGAAACATGAGATGCCTCTCACAAATATCATCGAGGTGGAATTATTCGATGTGTGAGGCATTGTTTTCATGGAGCCGTTCCTGCCTTCACAAGGCTTTCAATACATACTATTGGTGGTGGACTATGTATGAAGATGGGTGGAAGTTTTTTCGACCCAAACAAATGATTTCAAACTAGTATTTAATTTCCTCTAAAAGTACATTATCATGAGATTTGGAGCTCCGAGAGCCTTAATTAGCGATGGGGGTTCTCACTTTTGTAACAAGTGGCTAGAGGCCTTATTGGTCAAATATGGGGCCAAGCACTTGGTAACCACACCTTACCATCCTCAAGCCAATGATCAAGCTGAGTTGGCCAATAGAGAGATCAAACAAATTTTTTAGAAGTCGGTGAACAAAAGTAGGAAAGATTGGTCGTTGAAGCTGGATGATCCTTTATGGGCATATCGGACGGTATAGAAGACTCCATTATGGATGTTGCCATATAAGCTCGTATTTGGAAAATCTTTCCATTTTTCGGTTGAAGTGGAGCATAGAGTGTATTGGGATGTGGAGAAGTTGAATTTCGATTTCCAAGCAATAGGGTTACCACGCATCCTCAGGCTCAACGAGCTAGATGAGTTTCAGAGTCAAGCATCTGAAAACTTGAGTTTATACAAGGAGAGAACAACGAGATTTCATGATAGGTTGCTCAAGACTCGATAATTTAAAGCCGACGACCAAGTTCTACTATTCAACTCGCACTTCAAGATTTATTCGGCCAAGCTAAAGTTAAGGTGGTTAAGGCCATTCACGACAAAAGTGTTCGACCGTCCAACGTAGTGGAGCTATTGAATGAAGACGGAAGCTCGTTCCAAGTGAACGGGCAATGTATCAAGAGGTACTACAAGCCGGTGCAATTGAATAATGTAAACAAAGTACGGTTGGACGAGCTCAATTAGAACCAGAAAAGATCGTCTGACTGAAGACTTAAAATTTAGCATTTTTTGGGAGGCAACGCGTTTACGGTTTTTATTTACTATTTTGTAATTATTTGTTTTATGTTAAAGTGTGTTATTTTGATTTTAATGTGTTTATGTTTGAGTTTAGGATACCAACATGACACCGAGCAAACATGTAGTAAACAAGTCGAGAAGATCGCGGAAAGGTGGTTAAAAAGATAGAAAAATAAGGAAGTAAGTAAAAAAGGAGCAACTCGGCCGAGTCACTATTCCAACTCGGTGGAGTCAGTAAAAGGGGCGCAACTAGAGAATTAGCCTCGACCGAGTCACCATTACAACTCGATCGAGTTGATGGCCGAATCAAAATATGCGATCTTCCCAGAGATTTGGCCTCGACCGAGGTCCATGATACACGTTAATTATGCATGTATTTAGGTTGAGATAGGACAATATTTTATAGCATTTACATGCGTAGTAGTCAAGAATTGTATGAATTTATATAATTTGGGTCATTTGACGTGTATTGGTTCGTTTTGTAGTATTTTCATAGTTTTTTAGGTCTAAATGAAGAGTTTAGGAGATAACACAAAGAACGGGTCGAAGAAAGGATGAGATGGGCCATGAGATGGGCCAAAAATAAGGCTCAATGACAGAAGCAACCGACGCGATCGCGTCAAGGACGTGACTCGATCGCGTCGAAGGCCTGAAACAGGCGAGTCCAGTATCAACTGACTCGGTCGCGTCAAGCTGTGACTCAGTCGGGTTAAAGGTTACAAAGGACAGAACAAATTCAACTGACGCGGTCGCATCAGTTTTGACACGGTCGCGTCCGAAAGTGTGATTTTTGAGATTTTACCGTTTCAAGTAGGAATCGGATCCTAAACTCCCCAAGACTGTTCCAAAGTCTATAAAAGGACAAGTGAAGCTCGGTTTTAGGTAGAACACAATACATTACATCATATCCACCTCGAAGAGATTTTAGAGAGTGACTTGAAAAACGAGAAAACGAAGATTGACGAGTCGACATAGTCGGTTTAACTATTTCTTTTCTAGTCTTTTATTTCTTTATGGTGTATTCCATGAATTATTGTAAGGATTTGATACTAGGCATGAGTAACTAAACTATTCGTGTCCTAGGGTTAGAAAGTAGTGTTTTACGACAATATTTTGAATTATGGTTTTCATTTATAGACTCCAGTTTTAAGTATTTATCTATATGTTTGTTTTATTCCTAAGCATAAATTGATCACTTAGGCCTAGTTACACGTTTAAAAATTCCGCTTTTAGAGGAGGGAATTGTTAATAGACGTACGACATATAGCACAATTGTCTATGACTGCGCGGGTAAGGGTTAAGGGTCTTGTAGGAGTTATTAGGATTAATTGACTCGAGAGGGTAGTTGTCCTAATCAATCCACGACTTAGTCTCTTCGAGAGGAGGGCTAAGTTACTTAAGTGCCGCCTAATAAATACTAAAACTTGGTTTAAAAGTCTGTAAGTTAAACTTAATCAACATTGAAGTAAATCGCGAAATCGAAGCCCTAGGATACACTTTTGTTAATTATAATTTAGTCGTTTGACAAGGTAAGTTTATTAGTATAAGTAATTTACCTTGCAATTCGAGTGTCTAGTTAGGGTGATCCTATAAAATTGGGGTGTCGAACTATGTTAGCCTGTTCTCTGAGGATCGTCCTTGACTTATCCTATACACATCTACACCCGTATTACTTGCTGTATTTAGGGTTAGAAATTAGGCCTATCAAGTTTTTAACGCCGTTACCGGGGAATAGGTATAGCGTCCCTAGTTTTTATCCCAAGAAATAGGAGGATACTAGACTAGACTTTATTTTTCGTATTTTCAATTTTGTTATTTAATTTTTGTTTTTATTTATTTTTTTATTATATTTTAGGTTTACGTGGTATTTTTTGTTGGAGATATTTGCAGGTTTCGAATGCGAACCAGATCAAAAGGGAAGGAACATTTTGTCCCTCTAGATCCTGAAATTGAAGCGACTGCTCGTAGATACCGGACGAGAAGAAACCCCACCTTCGAGATGGAAACATTTCATAACATCTGAACCAAGAGGAGGCACTAAATCGTATATTAGGAGCTCTCGCTAGTCTAGAAGATAGAGTCATTAATTTGCAGTAGCAGCAACCTCCACAGCAGCAGTGCAGCAGAGACGAGTTCCGATTGCACCAGATGATGCAGACGAGGATATCACTCCTATTAGTGACTGTCTTCGGCGTACACCAAATCAACAGTTTGGAGGAGTACAACCCCCACCTTTGAATGCAAACAACTTTGAGTTAAAGCCAACACTAATTAATATAGTGCAGCAGAACCAGTTTGGGGGTAGTGCTCTAGATGATCCAAATGTGCACTTGAACAAATTTCGCAGGTTAGCAGACACTATCAAGATCAATCATGTGCCACATGACCAAGTCAAGATGAGGTTGTTCCCATTCTCTTTAAAAGATAGAGCCTTACAGTGGTATAATTCATTGGAAGATGTCACAGAATGGGAAGACGTGAGCACAAGATTCTTTCTGAAATACTTTCCACCAAGCAAGATGCTAGATCTACATAACAAAATAAACCAATTCAAGCAGATGGATCAAGAGCCGTTTGGTGAAGCTTGGGAGCGATTCCGGGATCTTATCCGAAGTTGCCCTCAACATGGGTTCTCAAAGAAGCAACAAGTGTGCAAATTCTATAATGGGTTACTTGCTCCAACACAGGATCATGTAGATGCGGCTGCGAGTAGAAGTCTGATAGAGAAGACTGTGAAAAGTATGTTCTCAATTTTGGATGCTATGGCTAGAATAAGTTACCAATGGCCTAATGAAAGAAATCAGCTGAGACGGGTAGCTAGAATCAAAGAAGCAGAGCCAGTAAAAAATGAGCCAATTAAAAATCTTACATCTCAGTTGACAGCTTTGACAAGCCAAGTAAGTTTTCTAACTAGTCTGATGTTAGCACATCATAATGACACTTCATCACAGCAGATAGTGGGCCAGGAAGAAGTGGAAGATGTGAATTTTGTAAATCAAAGGAATTTCAACAACTTCCAGAATAATCAGCCAAGGTACAATCAGTACCCTCCTAATCGGAATCACCAAAACTTTTCGTATGGCAACACGAAGAATTCGCTTAATCCGCCACCCAAATTTGTTGTCACGAATGACATGATTCATGACGGTAAGAAGCCAACACAAGAAGAGATTGTGCAGTCTCAGTTCTCTAAGTATGATAAAAAATTAGCTCAATTGGAAAGAAAGATGGATGGCAAGTTTATTGAGCTAAATAAAAGAATGATTGGACAGGGAGCAGACATAAAGCGACTCGAGAATAGCATAACTAAAATGTCTACTAATATGAGTCAGATAATAAAGATTGTCGGAGCCCAACATAAACAGGGGCAGTTTCCGAGCGATACAGTAATCCGAGAGAGCTGTGTCAATCCATTCAGCTGAGAAGTGGCACTGAGTATAAGGGACCAAAATTGCCAGTTGACATAGAAAAAGTAGCGGAAAAAATGCAGTTGAAGAGGAAAAAAGGAACTCAAGCAAAAGCAAGGAAGCAGAAAGAAGCCGTGGAATCAATTGAGGGGCAAGTAATAAAAGCAGATATACCAGCATATGTCCCTCCTGTTCCCTTTCCACAAGCCCTAAGAAAGAAGAAAATAGATGAGCAATTCGCAAAGTTTTTTGATGTGCTGAAGAAGATTCAAATTAATATACTTTTGTAGAGGCACTACAGCAAATGCCTAACTATGCGAAGTTCCTAAAGGAGGTGATAGCAAAGAAGAGGAAATGGAAAGAATACGAGACAGTAAACCTGACCGAAGAATGCAGTGCAGTCATCTAGAGGAAGCTACCATTAAAGCGCAAAGATCCAAGTAGTTTTACTCTTGAATGCAAAATAGGTAATGTAACTTTTGATAAAGAACTATTGATCTAGGGGCTAGTATCAACTTAATTTCATTATCCATATATGAAAAATTAGGCATAGGCACAATGAAACCCACTACAATTGCTCTACAAATGGCAGATCATTCTATGAGTTGGCCAAGGGGGATTGTAGAGGATGTTTTATTAAAAGTTGGTAAATTCATCATTCCTGCTGATTTTGTAGTCCTAGATATGATAGAGAATAAGGAGGTTCCCTTAACTTTAGGTCACCCATTTCTAGCAACGGGTAAAGCATTAATTGATGTACAAAAGGTGGAATTAACTCTAAGAGCTCGTTTGGTTCACTTAATGGGATAACATGTGATACATAAACCTAGGATTTGGTATACAGTATTACGTATCAATCTCCTGTTTGGTATGCAATAATATATTTTATGATATGCCATGTTGATATGTAGTATATAGTGTTTGCTTCAACATATTAAAGTAGAGATTAATTTAGATTTTGACTAGTTTACCCCTAATATTTCAAGTATTTACAATTTGTATCCGGATTGTTTTTTATGGAGATAAAAAATACTTTTTTCGCATTAAAATTTAAGACAAATTATATAATCAATTTTTTGCAATATATAACAAGTTTGATCATTTTTTTGAGTAACTTTATTAAAATTAAAATAGTAAAGAGATAATAATTATTTCATCGCTAAGATTATATATGTTTTTTGTTAAATATAATTTATTTTAATAATATTCGATTCATTCGATCATCAAAATGAGTTAATTGTAACGTTGTTGTTAGAAATTTTACCAAATTGGGTTTAGGGTTACGACATTCGTCCAAACTTTACATTACTTCTAACATTAATGTAGATGAATCTAAACAAGAAATATTGCATTAATAAACATTGTTCGTTAAAAAGGCTACAATAACTAATGAGTTCAAATTAAAGGACAGCTTAGAAAATAAAGTGATAAATACGTCGAATCAAACTAAAAAAAATTAAAATAAAATAATTAAAAAAAAAGGAAGCAATCAAATTATTTGGGTCCATTAAATGGCGAAGTAATACTGTGGGAGGGGGAGAGAGGAATAGTGGGAAAGAAGCACGTTTTACCCCCACGTTTTTTTTTTTTTTTTTTTTTGGGCAATTTCGTGATTTTACTTTCCAATTGAATGAGTGATAAAAGGTGAGAAATTGGATCCCACCTGTGAGGTGGGATCTGTAATCAGGAGTAGATGGGAAAATAGAGACCGGGCTTTAATCTTTTATAGGGCTTTAGGTATTATCCATATTGTATAGCAAACATAGTATAATAATGGATAGTGTATCAATGAAGGTCTTATATAGGGAACCAAACGAGCTCTAAGGGTAGATGAAGATAATGTTACATTTTCTATATATAAGGCTCTTCAGCAACACGATAGTAGGGAAGGAAATCAATTTGAAACGTGTAGCTCTATTCAATCTGTAGATGCCACATCATATAAAAAACTGGTCTCACCTAGTGATTGCGATGTCCTAGAAACTTGTCTTGCTAATTCTATTTTTCGTATTGATCACCATGACTATACTAACCTTGATCTTGTAGAAAATGTTAGTGCTCTTAATTCTTTGCAGGAAGCTCCCAAAGGAAGCTCAATTCAAGATGACATAAGCAAGAAAGTAGTAAAGGAAATACCAAAAGGGGGCGAAGGATGTCCAGACCTTAAACCATTACTAGATCATCTACGGTATGAATTTCTCGATAGCGAATGAAGATATCCGATAATAATTTCTTCCTCTTTAACTGGTGTTGAAACTGAAAAATTGTTGCGAGTGTTGAGAACATATAAATCTGCAATAGGTTGGTCCATAGTTGATTTAAAGGGAATTTGTCCCACAATTTGCATGCATAAGATGATTTATGTATGTAGGCATTCGAAACATTGAAGAGAGCATTGATTACAGCTCCAGTACTAATCACACCGGATTGGTCTCAACCCTTTGAGATAATGTGTGATGCGAGTGACATGGCTATGGGAGTTGTGTTGGGCCAAAAGAGAGAAAAGCTTTTTCAAGTCATCTACTATGCAAGCAAAACTCTTGACTCAGCCAGACGAATTACACAACTACAGAGAAGGAATTGGAGCCAACATGGATTCCAGCCACCACTGCCGCAACGATCTGTAAGTTTAGCACCAAGTCATACCACTTTTTTCCTCCAAACATTGGCTTTTAGCCAAGTCTGGGGGAGGGGATGTGCTGTGGGACAACTTGGCCGCTACATTTAGATGTATGCTGTTGTTTCTGATGTTTAGTTGGTTATTTAGCTTTTCATATGTGATCGTTTGTCCTGTTATGTCATTATGTTGGGTTAGGTGTCGGGGCTGTGAGCGCACTTGCATATTTTACTTGCTTTGCTTTAACTTAGATATTTGGAGAACCGGGTCTGTGAGCCCGTTTGATTTGTCTTGTTGGTACTGTCGGGTCTATGTGCCCATTTTGATAATTTTTACTTACTTTGATTTGGAGTGCCGGGCCTGTGAGCCCGTTTATCTATTTTGTTGGTGCTATTGGGTCTGTGAGCTCATAATTATTATTTAGTTGTCATGTTGAGTCTTAGGAGTCTAGAGTATTATTATTCCATTTTTAGAGTCGACAGAATTAAACCCAATTTTTTTTTTGAAACAAGTGAAAAGAAAAGAAGAAAAAATAGGGAAAGATGGTTGGTGAATAGTTAATGATGAGATGATTTTGAGAAGTAGATGAAAAAGGCACATAATAGAGCATGAGAAGTGAGTTGAGACGAAATTGAGCTTGAACCTAGAGTATTCAATCAAAACGTACCCTAGTGAGAATTTGAGCCTAATTGTACTCCTATTTTCGGAGTAATATACATGCTTTCGATGTGAATTAGATTGAATATATGTACTAGTGTCTAGAACTTGTCTTGAGTCTTTACTAAGAATGTGTCAAATTTGTGGTGTGATTTAGGAAGTGATCTTAGGCATTTTTGTTTTAAAGCTTGTTTATTTGAATTATGAAAAATTGCCTTTGGACCATAATGTCAATAATTATCCCTAGTTAGCCCGCTTGAGATTTAAAGCCTTATTCTTTCATAGCCTAACAATGTCAGTCGAACCCTTTTGATTTAACTCTTTTGACCTTAATTGGATTAATCAAGTTAGAGGGAGGAGAATTGGAAGGTATTTTGGGTGAACAATTTGCAAGAAGGATTGGGAAAATTAGAGGATAAATTAAAAGATGAAGGAGATAAGAAAAGAATGATAGTGAAAAAAAAAAAAACAAAGAGAACATAGCTTCTTCTAGCTAAAAAAAAAAAGAAAAAAGAAAAAAAAATCGATTGAGAAAAAGAAAAACAAGTTAATTGTTAATAAATTGCCAAGAGGAGAGGCTAGGAAATCATAAAAATGCTTAGCATTGTTTGAATTGATTAGCACTATCGGTAGTGCCAAAAATGTGGTACAGTTGTATTGATTGTGTTTTGAAAAAGCATTTTAGTTGGAAAGGTTTATTGAATGTGAAGAATTCATGTCTTTTGGGATGAGTTGCTGAAATTTGAAGAGTAAGGTTGAATGATTGTATTGAGAGGTGGTCGAGTTAGGAATAACTTGATAGTTCAAAAGTAGTCACTTTTACCCAAATATATCCCATCTTACCTTAAGCCAACATTACAACCAAGAAAAGACCTTTTTGATCCTTTTTCACACACATTGAGTATGAGGTCTAGTTTAGACGATTGGCAAGCATATGATAGGCTTTGCATCTAATTCAATATGAGCGAAAATAAAGTTAGCCTAAACACTTGAGAGATGAGTGAAATACATAATCGATGGGGATTGAATGACTCGAAAGTTCAACGTCTCGAGATTAGTTGATTTTCATGTTATCATATATGCTCAAGTATATTGTGTAGCCTAAATTTTGTAAAAAGAAAGATCAGTCTGAAACTGAATCATCATCCTGTCGCCCTAAATCATTGCATAAATCACTTGTATTGCTTGTTTTTTGTTATGTTGTTCGGGACGACCAACAGTTTAAGTTTGGGGGATTTTGATTTATAAATGTATTTAGGTCGAGATAGGATAGTTTTTTATAGCATTACATGCGTAGTGGTCAAGAATTGTATGAATTTATATAATTTGGACCATTTGACGTGTATTGGTTCGTTTTGTAGTGTTTTCATAGTTTTTCAGGTCTAAATAAAGAGTTTATGAGATAACACGAAGAACGGGTCGAAGAAAGGATGAGATGGGCCATGAAATGGGCCAAAAGCAAGGCCCAATGACAGAAGCAACCGACGCGGTCGCGTCAAGAACGTGACTCGGTCGCGTCGAAGGGCTGAAACAGATGAGTCCAGTATCAACTGACTCGATCGCGTTGAACTGTGACTCGATTGTGTCGAGTTATGACTCGGTGGCGTTGAAGGTTACGAAGGACAGAACAGATTCAATTGATGCAGTCGCGTCAGTTTTGACGCGGTCGCGTTTGAAAGTGCGACATTTTAGATTTTCCTGTTTCAAGTAGGATTCAGATCCCAAAATCCCCAGGACTGTTCCGAAAGCTCATTTTTTAGGTAGAACACAATACATTACATCATATCCACATTGAAGAGATTTTAGAGAGTGACTTGAAGAACAAGCAAACGAAGATTGATGAGTCGACATAGCCGGGTTTAACTATTTCTTTTCTAGTCTTTTATTTCTTTATGATGTATTCCATGAATTATTGTAAGGATTTAATACTAGGCATGAGTAGCTAAACTACTCGTGTCCTAGGGTTAGAAAGTAGTGTTTTACGACAATATTTTGAATTATGGTTTTGATTTATAGACTCCAGTTTTAAGTATTTATCTATATGTTTGTTTTTTTCCTAAGCATAAATTAATCACTTAGGCTTAGTTACACGTTTAACAATTTCGCTTCAAGAGGATGGAATTGTTAATAGACGTACGACACATAACACAGTTGTCTATGACTGCGTGGGTAAGGGTTAAGGGTCATGTTAATTGACTCGAGAGGGTAGTTGTCCTAATCAATCCATGACTTAGTCTCTTCGAGAGGAGGACTAAGTTACTTAAGTGCCGTCTAATAAATACTAAAACTTGGTTTAAAAGTCTATAAGTTAAACTTAATCAACATTGAAGTAAATCGGAAAATCGAAGCCCTAGGATACACTTTCGTTAATTGGAATTTAATCGTTTGACAAGTTAAGTTTATTAGTATAAGTAATTTAGTTTATTAAAATCAACCTTGCAATTCGAGTGTCTAGTTAGGGTAATCCTATAAAATTGGGGTATCGAACTACGTTAGCCTGTTCCCTGAGGATCGACCTTGACTTATCCTATACACATCTATACCTGTATACTTGCGGTACTTAGGGTTAGAAATCAGGCCTGTTAGCCCACATGCAACTCGGTCGAGTCGACGTCCAAGCAAAAATAGGAGCTCTTTCATGAAATATTACCTCAATTGAGGCCTTCTAGCCACTCGGTCGAGTTTAGGTACGTATTTGACAACTCAGTCTAGTCCCTTACGTGGAATCAGTCGAGTTAGCTTCCCTTACACCTTTAATTCGCTAATTTTTACCTCTTTTCCTCACATTCTCTCATTCAAACACTCTCCTCCCAAAAAATCCAAAAGTCGACTCTTCCGTACTCTAATTTTTGCCAATTAAATCTTTGAAAAACACCACATAATCACACACACTCATATTACATCCTTGCATCAATTAATTTTGCGAAAAGAGGCGAATTTGGGCATTCTACACCAAACCTAGGGCATACTCGAATCAACCTCGACTAAATTTCTACCATAAGTATGGCTAACTTAAACTTTTATTACAAATAATTTCAAGTTGTTGTTTCAATTAGTTTAAGTTTTCGTCGATTATTGTGATTTATGATATATTGAGCTATATTGTGCACTTGTAGTTGTCTGTTGTTTTTTGTTTTTGCAAATTGTTTTGTGTATTTGAGTAACTGATAGTGTGGAGAATATGTGTGAAGCAAAAATAGCTCAATTAACAAGAGATTGTCATTGAGGAATTTTATCGAACATGTTATGTGCGTTTAATTATTTTGGTGTAGACTAGTTATTGATTGGGTTTAATCTCGTATTTATGTTAATTGAAGGGAATTGAGGGGGAACTACTTAATATTGGTGTTGATTATATCGGTATTAGTCGAGTTTCTCTCATATGTGTTGAATTGCTATAATTTGATGATTAACATATTATGTGGGTTAAGAAAAAGTGAATAATCTAGTTGTTGAAGTTGTTGTTTTTGTGTGTGATACATGCTTATTTGAGATAATTTTTTGTAGGATATCACATAGGTCCAAAGAAAAAGCAAAGAGTAGCTGGTGAAGGGTCTTCATCTCAACCGGTTTACGGGGAGAATGATTATCAGTACTATGACATCCGACTCCCAACACAAGAGGAGAAAGTTAGGTGGGCAAGGATAACAGGAAGAAAGTTAGTACCTACTCATTATTCCCATCCACTCACTGAGAGCCTCATGGGGAGAGATGTAAACTTGTGGAAGTTCATAAAGATAATTGGGTGGAGGGAACTATTATGAAGCAAATGGCCTACGTATAGGTCAATGACACTGGAGTTCCTAACCCCTTCGGAACCCCACCCCACCTTGGCCCGGATCAAAAAGTCTGGGAGTATGTCATTCCGGCTGCACAACAAGTCTTACACTCTTACGAGAGAACAGTTGAATGATATTTATGGACTCCCGACCACCGGCGATTAGTCTGCCCCTGTGGAGTTTAACGAGCATACATTCTGGAACCACATGGTGGAGGTTCTCAAGCTTGTCCCTTATAAGAGGGGTGACCCGTCAAGAAATAAGGTCTCTTAGATCTGCAATCCCATCCTTAGACATTTGCATCGCATTGTTGCCTTTACCGTATTTGGCCGACCCAAAATCGGTATAGTGCTCTAGAAGGAAATGTTTTTTTCTTATGGTGCAATGGCAATGGGTTATCAAGTTGACATTGGGCAAATTTTGATGGAGCAATTTAAACGCCAAGATTCAAAGCAGTATGGTGAGATCTCGATAGCGAGTCTTATTACTCCCATTGATGAGCATTTCAAGATTCATATTGAGGATGAAGACTTGGTGCCTAGAGAAATCTCATAGAGCATGGCCGATGTGCAAAGATTGAAAATGATAATTTGGAGAAAAAAAAAGGTGAACGGTTAAGTGCTCCTACAAAATCGAGGCAGATTCTTCATTCTACCTAAGACCGACCTCACTACCATCGATGGGCTCGATTATTTGACCAATTGGAAGATGCACTCACTCGAGCATCAAGCACAAACAGTACCGTCCACCGAACATGAGCATCATCAATATCAAGCCTTGCATGAGGTCAAAGGTGACGGTGCACCGGGTGATGAACCTAAGGGATCGGGCAAGGTGGGCGAAGGAGAGGAGCACGTAGGGCTCCAAGGCCAGCTGCTCCATCTTCGGGAGGTTCTGAGGATATTTCATCGATTGTTTCATTGTTTACTCAATCGATGAATTTATCTAGAGATGACCTTCGCACGGTGATGGCTACCTAGTAGCAGCTCATGATCAGAGAATAGAGAAAGACCATGCATGGAGGCAAAGGCAAGAACTGTAATGGGAAAAATAATTGCATGGAGAAAACAACAAGAAGACTGCGGGGAACAAGAGAATGAGTGGAAGAGACAGCAAGAGCATCAGCTGGATTCAATGACTCAATTTTGTAGCCGATAGGGTTATGCATCGCCCGCCGCCTCCACCTCAGTAGCATTGTGAGTAGCAGCCAGTCGTATCATTTCTATTGCACAAACATTGGTCTTAGACCAAGTTTGGGGGAAGGGGTATAAGTGGGACAACTTGGCCGCTCTTTTTTTTTATGCTCTTGTTCTTCTTGTTGCTTTCTATTTGCTTGTTTTGTTGTTTGAGAACGGGCCTATAAGCCCACTTAGATGGGTCTGTTAGCCCAATTAGTTTTGAATTGTCATGTTAGCTTCGATTGTCTTATTTGTTGCATTTTTAGTTATTGATTTATTGTATTAGTTGTTCAGTCAGTTGGGTTAACCCGGAGTCTTGTAATCTTGAAGATTGAATAGTGAAAAAAGGGTTGATCGGCGATGATGTGTTAGTGAGGAGTAGAATTAAAATAAAAAAGAATCTTCATGACACATAGACGAGCATGATAGGCACATTTTATATGAAATCGAGCATGCATGTAGAATAATTATCATAGTAGCCTATGATATATTGAGCCGTAGTTCCCATTTTTGGAGTTATAAATTGCTTTCTTTCGGTGTGATTTGTTAGTCATCATGCATATATGTCTCTATAACTTGCCTTGCGCCTATTCAAGAGTCGTCAAGTATACTTTGTGGACCTAGAAAATGATTTAGGTATTCGTTGCTTTTAAGCCTATTTTTTAGCCATAATTGTTTTTAACCAAATTAATTTTGAACAAAAATAATCCCCAGCCAGCCACTTTCATCCATAAGCCGTGTTTTTCATAGCCAAAATATTACAAGTTTTAATCCGTTCTTCTTAGCCTTTGGTCTTTAAATTGGACTAATTGATTATTATGGAGGAGGATTGGAAGGAAGAATGAGGTGAAAATGAGAATTTAGAGTGGAATGGATAGTTGGGATGGATTGGTGGAAAATAGTGTGTTGTGATAGGTGAAAGAGTAAAGAAGCTCCTATTTTTGTTGTTATTATTTTCGCTTTTGTCAAAAAAAACCCAAAAAAAAAAAAAAAAAAAAAAAGGTAAAGAAAGTTCTATATTTGTGTTTGTCCAATTTTGTTGTTTAGGAGGGATTAAATATGAAAAAGTGTTTGAGATGACTAAGTATTTGAATAGAATTGAGTAGTCCCAATGTGGTACTCGAATATTATGGCATTGAGAGTAATTGGTTGTTGAAGAAAGATAAAAGTGCTTTTGTAGGGTGAAGAACCATGAACTATGGTCTTCTGAGAATTGAAGGGTGAGGATTGAGTGAATGATGTTTGAGGGGTAGTCGGATTAGGAGTAGCTTGATTAGCCCAAAAATAAGTCACTTTTGTCCAAATTTATCTCACCTTACCTTAAGATAACATTACAACAAAAAACAAAGATCATTTTGATTCCTTGTTCACACGTGTCGAGTATGACATATAAGTTAGACAAGAGGCAAGAATATAGTAGACTGTGTATGTGATTTAACTTGAGCGTAAAGCTCTGCTGACTCGAGTTATTCCTTAATTCTAATTAACCAAAATAAGCTCTTTGGTTAATCTATTTAACCGAACAATCTAGAATAAGCTCTCTAGATCTAATTGGCTAAACACTTAAAGTACTAGGATAATAGGATAGACAAGGTGTTGAACTCACAAGCTTGGTCCAATTAACCATGATTTGTGTTTTCTAGTGAATTAATTCACTAATTTCTACCAACGGGTATAAAGTCACAACAATTACGGATTATGACAATACCCTAGTTGTAAATACGTGGCCAATTAAAATAGATGATCAATCTAAGTTATAAACCCACATAAAAAACAACTAATCTAAATAACATAAATAAATCCAAAATGTAATACAAGAAATAGTCCCCGTAAAAATTACAAGAACATCATACTAGGGTTCAAACATTGATTAAGGAATGAAATTAAACGATTAGCCACATATATCAACGTTCTAAAACATAAATAAAATAACCAACATGAATTTAAAGACAGGAAATAAAGAACAGAAAATGTGTATTCCCGATCATGCGCCACCACTTTGTTTTACTTCTTCTTCAGTATCTATGTGCACTCAAGTCTGTTGCTCAACTTTCATTAAATAAACCCCTCAATGGGCTTTTTCTACTTGATCAATTAAAGGTTGCAGCCTTTCCTTTACTAATCAACACAAATAATTGCCTCACGTGGGACTTGCCTCCTCAATTAGTCTGGCCTTTAGAAATGATAAGTGAAGGTTGAGTAAGCCCCCTCTCGTCAATTTCCTTCAACTCATAAAATTCGGCAAACTTCATTTGTTTTGGGTTGGGCTTGACATCGAGTCGCCTAGTATCAGGCCCAACTCGATACATGTCCCTTCGTCTTGATCCGAAAACCCTTTAATTCTATTAAAATACACACTAAAAGAACAATCAACATGATTCGGACCAAGAAAATCACATAGGTAGAAAAATGATAAGTGCAATAACCAACATTCGAATAAAAATGTAATGTTAACATCTAAATTAATGCTCAGTTTCCCACCTATCAAATCTCCCCAAACTTAACTGTTGCTTGTCTCCAAGCAACTTAGAATTAAAGCACAAAAAGGGATAAATAGGGGAAACTCTTGCTCAGACACCTCAGTAGTCACACATGGCTTTTATGCTTGGTAGAAAGAAACATAAACATAGCATGTTCAAAGAACACACAAATTTCGGACTAAATTCAACCTTTCCCCCAAACTTATTAGTAAAAGGGCACCACAGTTCAAACTTTTCCCCAATTGGTCAATAATCCATCAAGCTCTTTTTTCACCATGTTTTTATTAGGTTGGTCATTAAATCAGATTTCGTAACGAGAACCGCCCACTTTATTCTCCAATTTGTTTCTTTTCTTTTTGTTATTTTATTATGGGTGAGGTTGGAAGCTCAACACCACTCATAGGTTAGTCCTAGTGCTATTATTTACTTGGAATATTGATTTTCACACTAGGACCCCTAAGAGCAAACAACTTATTCAGCCCCTCACCATTTTTTCATCAAAAAAAATTTCAACTAAACTCCATTACCCCACACAACTTTATTTTCCAACCTTAGGGGGGCAGCCCTATGTTTACTCCATCTTCAACAACTCCAACCCAATTTGTTCAAAGCAGAAATTAGTTTTGAGTAAAGAACATAAATGTAAAGTTAAGTGTAGAAGTTACCGGGTCGGTCTAGTGGATAAAAGTGCTTTTGTAAAGCAAACAATCTGGATAAGCCTCTTGACATTGAGAGATCCGTTGTCGCTTCCCTTCGATCGATTCTTCCCCAAGCCCTTTTAACAAACACACCAAGGGGTTTTGGAATTGGTCTCAAAGATGTCACATCGAGAATTGACATATTTAACCTTCTGTCAAACTTAAGTTCTTGTACTGCTTCCAACACTGAGAAATCGATGAAAGGTACTTTAGAGGGAATTAATTTTGAAAAATAGCCCGTCACTTGCTTCACTAAATTTTGCAAGAGTATATCGGTATCCCCTATCTTGAACCACCTCTTCAATGTGCCCTTCATTCTCCCTTGTAAGTGACTTCTCCAGCCTGCAAGGAAAATTAGGTGGACAAGCATTAAATTGAACAGAAACTGAGGATTTTACCTGATTTACGCAAGCGGACTGTTCCACACTGGGTGCCCCATGGTTGGTTTGATCAGTAGATTTTACTATTGGCAGAATTTTGACACTGGACGACCCAGTGTCACGTCGTTCAGCGAATTTTTTTCCCTTGTTTTTATTTTTCAACACATTCTCGGGTTTCTTAAGCTTTCCTAGCTATTCTCCACTCCTCAAGTTCATAGCGCGCACATTCTGAAAGTTCGACTTAGGTTGAGATGATGAGTTCCCTTTAGCTTGAGCTTCTAGACGGGTAACATTTGTTGACAGTTGTTTCACTTGATTCTCGAGGCTTTTGATTGTCAACTGAGTATCGTGTTGGTACTGCTTCATGTTCTGTTGGAACTGTAAGGTATTAGAAGCGACCTGTCTCATCATATCCTCCAAGGACGACCCAGAATTTTCCACAGGTTGTGCTACGTGTTAACTGTCATACCAAATGTTAGATTATTCCTTCCATCTTTTGCTCTTATGTCCCCCAAAGAAAATCACACATGATTCCATGGTATGCTCGAATGTATTACAAATCCAACATGGCTTAACCTCATTCACTAACTCAATTGGCACATCACGGGTATCAAATTGTTGTGGATTTCTCGCCATATTCTCATTTAACCTCTTAGCTGCATCTAGAGTTATGTCGAATAAAGCTCCACCACTTCCCGCATCTATCATGTTGCGATCCATCAATGTCAAACCCTCATAAAAGTATTGGATTAGCAATTGCTCACTGATTTGATGTTGTGGGCATCTTGCGACCAATCTCTTAAAATGCTCCTAATACTCATAAAGAGTTTATTTCTCATCCGCATTATACCACTTATCTCCTTTCGAATACTTGCTACTCGAGAAGCAGCAAAATATCTCTATAGGATAACATTTTCATCTGAGCCCATGTGGTGATGGACTCATCCAAATAGTAAAACCAATCTTTCGCTATATCCTTCAAGGACAATGGGGAAGCCCTCAACTTGATTGCTCATCAGTTACCCCTGCAGGCTTCTTGCTCGAGCAAACTAAATGGAACTCTTTGAGGTGTTTATATGGATCCTCACCTGTATATCCACGGAACAAATGCAACAAGTGAATAACAACATATCTATGCTCAAAATTTTTATTAGCATTAATCTCAGGAAACATAATGTAAAAAGTTTATTGAGTAATGGCAGATGTGGCAAGCTCCCTCAAGGTTTGAGTTGCAGTCATTATCTTTCAGAATCAATATATGACTTTACATACATAAACTTCTTCATATATAACACTACAATAGACTAAGAAAAATGAACACTAATAAAAAACAATAAACCACAAACTAAATTATCAAATCAAAGGCAAAAACTTGACTAAATACAAATTAAATGAAAAACGAATAGGTTTAGTAACGAATTTTGGTCACGACGGCACTGACACTGGGTGTCCCATTGTGACACGTGCTTCTAAAAGAATTATTTTACGGGAAAGAAAAATAATTAAGGTTTAGCAACCGAAATATAATTAAATCACTCCTAATTTAGCAACCACTAATCGATACTAAAAATACAATTAATCTTACACCTCTCTCCGACAACGGAGTCAAAATTTTGAACATGTTGCCGAGGCACGCAAAATTAAATTCCTTAACTTCCCTCTACTAATTAGTAGTGGCGGTAAGACGTGGTCGATCCCATAAGGAGTGGTTTGATTTATCATGTTTTATGTATTAATTAAGCGAAAAGGACAAAAAAAAAAAAAAAAAGAAGGGGAAGTTGATTTGATTTTACCTAATAAACTACTAATCTCGAAGACGGACTGAAAAATAAGCTACAAAGGTAATTTATTCCGAATAACATAAATAAATTTAAAACATAATACAAGAAATAATCACCGTAAAAATTAGAAGAACATCATAGTAGGGTTCAGACATCGATTAAGGACTGAAATTAAACGACTAGCCACACATATCGTCATTCAAAAACATAAATAAAATAGCCAACATGAATTTAAAAATAGAAAATAAAGAACAAAAAACATGGATTCCCGATCGTGCGCCTCCACTTTATTTTACTCCTTCTCCAGTATCTACGTGGCCTCAAATCTGTTGCTCAATTTTTATTAAATAAACCCCTCAATGGGCTTTTCCTCCTTGATCAATTAAAGGATGCTACATTTCTTTTACAAATCAACCCATATAATTGCCCCACGTGGGCCTTGCCTCCTCAATTAGTCTGGGCTTTGCACATGATAAGTGAAGGCCGAGTAAGCCCCTCCCGTCAATTTCCTTGTACTCATAAGATTCGGCAGACTTGATTTAGTTTAGGTTGGGCTTGACACCGAGTCGCCTAGTGCCACGCCCAACTCGATACATGTCCCTTCGTCTTCATCCGAAAAACCTTCAATTCTACTAAAGTACACAGTAAAAGAGCAATCAACGTAATTCGGACCAAGAAAATCACGTAGCTTGAAAAATGATAACCAAAATTCGAATAAAAATGCAATCTCAACATCTAAATTAATGCACAATTTTCTACCTATCAACGTCCCATATTATACACTTGAGAGACCAGCGTTACACTAAACCTGTAAGATCATCTATTTGAAGTGTTGTGTATCGATATTACTTGATATGTGTCATATCAAAAAGGCTCATGAGTTTATGAAATCTACTTTCGAAACTAATCTGAGATTAGAGTTGTCGCCATAAATCACCCTAATGCTTGAAGTTCTTGTTCTATATTTGTTTTGTTGTCCAGGGATTAATAACAACTTAAGCTTGGGAGATTTTGATACAACTAGTGTATCCATGCATTTAGGTCGATTTAGAAGAGGATTTTATAGCATTTGCATGCATAATTGATTTGTGCTTATATTAGTTATATTATATCAAATTACGTGTTTGTGCTTGTTTTAAGGTCATTTAGGTAATTTTATGCTAAAAGTCCATTTAGACGAAGTTTGAAGAAGAAACGAGCAAACATAGTGGGAAGAAACAAAGAAAAGAGGAATCTAGTCTAGGGAATATAACTCGATCGAGTCCATATTGAACTAGGTCGAGTCAGAGTCACGAATTATGAAAGAATGTTGTCCAGCGAATACAACTTGGTCGAGTTATGTAAGTGACTCGATCGAGTTCTGAAGCTCTTAGAGACGACTCGATCGAGGCAGCAGGGAGTCTCGTTCGAGGCCCATGCTTCACGATTTTCCTTGTTTGAGGGACTTGATTGACTCTGTCGAGTCAGATTAAATGACTCGGTCGAGTTACTTATGTCGGTTTATGATGTCCTTACGCATTTTGGCTTAGTTTGGGCCAGTTTCAACTCCAATCCATCTTAAACTATAAGTACAAGGTCCCACGTTCGAGAAAGATACACTTTTATCATTTGAGAATATTGGAAGCTTGGATTGACGAGCAAATATGCAAGAGGCGACGAATGAGATCAAAATTTTGGATTTTTTGCTTTCTTGTTTTAGTTTTAATCTTTTAACAATGTTTGTCTACGAATCTTGTTGGTTTTTATCGTTAGACATGAGTAGCAAAACTCTTTGTGTTCTAGGGTTAGAAAGTAGATTACGTTTTCCACTATATTTGATTTAATGGTTTAATTCTAGACTCCGCTGTCATCATTTATCTATATGTCTATTTTATTTATATGATTGTATCAAATTGATCACTTGGTATGTTTCTACAAGTTTAACAATTCGGTGTACGACAATAGAGATTTGTTAAGAGAATTACGACATATAGCATAGATATCAACAATCGTCCAAGAGGAACGAGGTGTTTACCGTAGGCACTGGTTTAGGGTGTTTAGGAAGTCGTTATGTGATAGTTAATCTGATGGGGTAATTATCCTTAATCGATCTACACGTTAGCATGTCCAAGATGAGGGCTAATGAATATTCGTGCCCCCTAGAATCGGTTTAAAAGTCTAAAATTTAGGTTAATCAAACATAAAAGTTTGTAATTGAAATTGAAACCCTAGGATGTGTCTTAATCTCATCTGAATCTTCCTTTTCTTTCTGCTTTCTTGTTAATTATTTTAATTATTTTCTGCAAATTAGGATTTTAGTTAAATCAACATTAATCACTTCATTTTCGAGAGTCTAGATAGAGTAGAACTGTTACAATCGAGGACTTAATTAACATAGAAACTTAGTCTCTGTGGGATCGACCTTTTCGCCACTAGCTACACTAGCCATGTATACTTGCGATACACTAGGGTTAGAATTTAGTGCATCAAATACACACATCACACTACACTACACACATTTCACACACTATGAACACACTTCACACATACATACATTACACACACGTCATACACATTACACATATTTTCCATTCTAATCAAAATGTGTGTCTAGTAGTTGCTTCCAAATTAGTCCCCCAAATTTGTAGCTCAACACTTCATTCAACTGCAAGCTTATAAGCTCTTTTATTCAAACACTTTATTAACTTATAAGCTCTTGGAAAATTACATCTTATAAACTCTTGAAACAATTTATAAAATATTGGAGTTTATAAGATATGTAAAATAAGTTTAGTCGAACACCCTCTTAGTAACACCGAGTAACAACAATTTGGAACTTTAGTCAGAAGGATTTTTACTAAGAAAAAGTATTAGCTAAAAAAATTGACTCGTACACTTGAAGAATTAGTAACACTGAGTAACAATCACTGCAACAAAAGAGATTTTTTGTATATCATTTTTAGAGACCACAAATGTGGTCACTAATAATAAGTTATTTTTTACCATTGGTTGTCACAGATCTCTTTAAAAATTATTTGAGATCATTTTAAAACTATTTTTTAGAGATAACTAGTTGTTGCAAAAAAATATTTGAGGTGCATTTGAGACTATTTTTATTGTCACAAATATATTATTTGTGTCTGAGTTATTGAAACGACTAATTAGTGCGTACATGTTATTTCTAATAATAAAGTTGTGACAAATACTCATTATTTGAGATATTTTTTGTTGTTTTAAAATTTCATTTTCTTTAGTAGTGAAGAGTCTGAAACTTCAGTCAGGGATAAAATTATAGCATTAAAATAAAATAAAGAACATTAGTTTGAGAAAAAAAAAACATAAATTAATACCATTTGTTATTAAATTCAATATAATCAAATATATATATAACTACTTATTCAAGCAATAAAAATTTAATAATATAACAGAGTGTTAAAATAGATCATTGCTACCCATAGTTTTAGCTAAAAATAAGAAAAAATTATCCATAATTATGAATATAACACACAAGAGCAAAAATAATATAAAATTAATGCAAAATAAAAATAAAAAAAGTTATAAATGTATATATTTAATAATTGCAAATACATGACCATAAATAGTTAAACATAAAATAAGATATAGTAAACTAAATCGATAGGAAATAGCTAATCAAAACCTAGCTCCTTCCCCCATTCCCCCTCTTCGGCTCTTACTCAGACTCCAGCTACACCACATTTTATGTTATTTTCTAGGTTATATCATCAAACTTATAGCAAAAATAGTTTAAATAAATGCTTTCCTATAAGAAAATCATGAATTATTCAACCTGGTGTTACTTCTAAAAGCAAGCATTGGAAACTTCTTTTGTTTTATTGGAAAACATTTATGTATGGTTGTGTCTTCAGAATCATATTTTTCACTTCTTACTATACTAAATACATGAATTATGTTTGTTTTATTATTTTCATTCATTTATTTTTTTCAAATCAATCATTACATCTAAATTAAATAATTATTTTTGTGTCATATCACTATCGATTTATCTAATATAATACAATATATATATATTTCAGTTATAATCAATCACTTTTGTGTTCCATCACCAATCATTTACTACCATTATAATAAAATATCATTCTTTAATAATTAATCACATCTATTTAAACATCAATCACATTTATCAAATCATATCAAATATAATCTCGTAAGCAACACTAAAAATTGAAAAATTAAAAATAAAACATAACCAAACATCCCTAGTTTTGAGAAAAATCTTAAAACCATAATAATAGGTGGACGCCGGTTTGAACCGGAAGTTTATGCCATCATCTATCACCTCATTTCATTTTCAAGTTGAATCCAGTAGAAGTCAACAACTTCATAACTACTCTTATTCTATTCTTTTGCATTAGTTCAAACATAAATAATTAATTACTTTATTTTAATATATACTTTAAAGGGAAAAAATCATTTTTAGTTCAGTATGTTAGGCCTTGTCCAGTAAAAGTCCTGTATGTTAGAAAATTTCAATTTTAATCCTGTATGTTCCAAAAGTTGTTCAATTTAAGGACACTAATCATCACCAACGACCAATTTAGCCGGAATTAGACTAATAAATTTAGGGCTTTTGAGTGCTAATGCTTATGTATCAAGTATTTGTCCAGATAACATGTCAAATCATTAAATTACTTTAGTAGCTCGACCAAAAAAAAAAAAAAAAAGGTAGCCCCTAATTTTCATATGAGGTGCATTTCGTTATATTTCTTTATTTTATTTTTCTTTTTTTCTTCATCTTTCTCAAATTTATTAGTGACGTGCGTCGCACGTGATTAATTGTGGCCAAATTGGCCATTTCTGATGGTCAGTGTCCTTAAATTGGACAACTTTGAAAACATACAGGACTAAAATTGAAATTTCCTAACATACAGGTCTTTTACTGGACAAGGCCTAACATACTGGAATAAAAATGAATTTTTCCCATACTTAAAAAAAAATTCTGGGAGTAAACAATGTTCAATAGCTAGAAACAACCCGTAATTTATAAACTTATTTAGCACTAATTTTTGTGAAACTTTTATGAGACTGTCTTATACACATCCCTTAATTAGACCACCTTGGGAAAAAGAAAAAAAAAATTAAAAAAAGAAAATAGAAATTATATGTATATCTACAACGGGTCATGATCTTAGGTTGGTCAACCAATCAATTCTACAACTCAATTCCTCCCACAACTTGCCACATGTCCTCTCATCATTAGTTGTATTAAATCATTTATTGAATATAGTTTTGATGGTAAATAAATGACATAATTTTTATTTAAAAAAAAAAATTATCAAATTATTTTTTTCTATACAAGTAGAGTCTAATGTTCACATATTTTAAATTAAAATTTGAAGCTCTCTATTTTCGATTTTGTATTCCAATTATTGTCATTATAATTTAATTATTGCGTTAGTATATTATTTTAAGTGTATGGTAACAAAAAATTCCTTATTATAATTGTGGAATTAAAATGTTAATGTTTTTTTTAAATATATTAAAAACGTCTCCCAAAATAAATATGCAATTAAATAGTAGCTAAAAAATATTGGGTTGGTTGAGAAATAAGTTGTGTATATGGATGAAAGAAATTAATATTTATTAAAATGTTGGGTTGGATTGGGTTGTTGATAAAATATAAAATGTTGTAGCTGGATTATGGAGTAGGTTGTGTACATGAATGAGAGAAAAATAAATATTTTATTGGTAGGTTGGGTTATGCTGGGTTGTTGATAAAGATGATCTTAATGAGACCAAGGCAGATATTCCGCGGGGTATAGGTGTATGTATCCTTGGAGGTTTCACCTAAATGGGAGTTGCCTTGAGGTCGCGATTATGAGTTTGAGCGGACCCTAGCGATCCTCATGAGAATCAAGATACGAGCGCATGACCGTTAATAGTGTTAACGCACTTTGAACAAGACCAATGTCCATACTATGTGCGTGATGCATTAACGTTTGGTCAAGAAACATAATTCAAGGCATAGTTCATTATGTCTCCTCTGATTTGTGAGAACCCAATGGAGGGTTGGGTTTCAATAACCCACACCTTAACCCCTGATTTCTTTTTTTTTCTAAATATACAAGATTATCCCCGAGACAAATTGAAAAGAAATTCAGGTACTTGTTCATGGCTTGTTAGAAAGCGACGATTTTCTTGAGTTTTATCCAGCGCATTATTCACAGAAGGAACTATGACCGTTGTTTCACTAAAATTTCAATTTTTATTTCGCAAAAAACTAATGGTATGACAGCTGTTTTATTCTGTAAATTTATTTTTTTGTTTAAGTTCAACAATGATTGTTGTTTCACTAAAATTTGTTTGGGAAAGGCCCTTAAATTCGGTTTTAAGATTTATGAAACTTACCTATAAATTGAATTGCCACAAAACAAAGTTCTATACAAACTTCAATATGAATTTACCACCGAATTACCTGTGCACTGGAGCAGAATAAGGGGGTGTTTGCAAACTCAACAATACCCCTAAAATTAATTTTCAAAATCACTTTTTACTATTAGTATGTTTGCAAACTCATATTATCTCCCCATAATTTATTATGTGAAGTATTTTTAAGTTGCTTTTGAGAATCAAGTAGAGAGTAGAGCAACTTCTGTAAATTAATTTTTAAAATCAATTTTTTTTAAACACTACCAAATTTTTATTTTACTACAACAATCAATTTTAATCACTTTTCCACAATCAATTTTATTTGCAAACATCCTCTAAAATTCCACAAGCAAAGCTTATTGAGTGTATATATTTTACATAGCATAAATTGATTTGTTATAGTTAAAATTGTTAGTTAGAGAGCCTAATTAATGCTTAACTGCATAAAGCAGTTATAAAGATAGGCATTTATCATTTGTATAAATAGAAGGGAAATAACCCTCAACAAATAATAAACTGAAAAACAGTTTTCTCTCTGTAAAATCAATTCTTCCGTTTTCTGTTTTCCAGAAATCAATCCTTCCGTTTTCTGTTTTCCAGCTCACAATTCATGAGCTTTATTATGGTATCAGGAGATGAATTCTAAATTCAGCCACGCTAGGATTTCAACATTCCTGGAATTCCGATCCTAAGTCTTCTGCTTCCTCCGATTTCTTTCGAGAAATGTCTTCTATATCTTTGAATCCGATTCTTAATTCGCTGTCTCCTCTTGCGCTTCATCCCCAGGATAATCTGGCGGTTTCTATTGTTCTAGAGCCTTTGAATGGCACCAATTTTGTTTCCTGGAGTCATTCAATCAAGCGTGCACTCAGCGTGAAGAATAAGATTCCGTTAATTGACGGGTGTTTGGTAATTCCCACCGTTGATGAAGATTCTGTGGTATACAGTTCCTAGGTTCGTGCCAATGATCTGGTTCTTAATTGGATTTTAAATTCCATCAGCCCAGACATTCGGCGCACATTGCAATTTTTCACCTCAGCTCGCGAGGTATGGGACGAGCTACATGCAAGGTATTCTAAATCTGATGGTCCTAGAGTTTTTCATCTTGAGCATTCTTTGAGTTCGATTTCAAAAGGATCTGATTCTCTAGTTTCTTATTATAATCATTTTAAGAGTCTTTGGGATGAATATTTGAGCTATAGACCTATTTTAAGGTGTAGTTGTGGTGCAAAGTGTAGTGTTAACTTGCCTCAATTGGTTGCTGCTACACAAGAGCGTGATGTGGTTATGAAATTTCTTGTGGGATTAGATGAGTCTTATGCTGCTCTTAGGAGTCAGATTTTGCTTCAACTCCCCTTCCAACTTTATCTAAGGTCTATTCCTTATTACTACAAGAAGAGAGTCAGAGGTCTTTGTGTTCTGTTTATGTTCCAAATGTTTCCAGTGAGTCAGTGGCTATGTTGGCCAGACAGGGAAATATGTTTTTTAAGGATAAAAAGAGGCATCTGAAATGTTCACATTGTGACTTGCCTGGGCATTCTATAGACCGATGTTATCAATTAATTGGTTACCCTCCTGGTTGGAAAGGGCCAAGAACACAGAAAGGTAGATCAGATTCTTCTGCTAACAATACTGTTAATGAGTCTTCAAATATGGTAGAAATTGCTATGGCTTCTAATCCCTTGTTTAATCAAGAGTTATTTGAACAATTTCTAGCATTTTCTAAGTTGCAGAAATCTTCTGATCCAAAGCCAAGTGATCATTCTGTGGCTGGTGCTTTTGTCCAATCTACAAATTCAGGTAATCACTTCCTTTTCCACACAAAGTCTGATCATAATGCTTGGATTTTAGACACAGGAGCAACTGATCATATGTGTTGTGATCTTTCTTTATTCACTTCTGATCCAATTCCATCTAAAATCAAGATCAATCTACCAAATAACAATGTTGTTACTGCTACTTTTGTAGGAAATGTTGAGATAAATAAAGACATTATTCTGTATAATGTTTTGTTTGTTCCTAACTTTTCTTCTAATATGTTATCTGTTTCACAACTGACCAAGTATTCTAATATTCATGTCACCTTTGCTGCATCTTTTTGTGAGTTACAGGACAACAGCATGAGAATGATTGTACTTGTTAAAACCAGATAAATCTGTTCATTTTGTTAGATCAAATGTTGATAATTCTGTTAGTTTTAAAACTTGGCATGTTAGGTTAGGACATATTGCTCCTAAGAACCTCCAATGTTTGAACAATATTAGTGTAAAATCTCAGGGTATAAATGAAATTTGTGACATTTATCCTATGGCAAAACAGAAGAGGCTTTTCTTTTCTTCAAGTAATTATGTTTCTTCTTATCCTTTTGAGTTAATTCATTGTGATGTCTGGGGACCCTTCTCTATAGAATCATACAATGGCTACAAATATTTTTTAACTATAGTGGATGATTTTAGTAGATGTACTTGGGTTTACTTGTTGAAACACAAGTCTGATGTTAAGTTTTCAATAGAAATTTTTTATAACATGGTTTGTACTCAGTTTTGCTATAAAATTAAAACATTGAGTGATAATGGCACTGAGTTCATTCTTGCTGACTTTTATCATAAACATGGCATAATACATCAGACTTCTTGTGTTGAAACCCCTCAACAAAACGGTGTAGTTGAGAGAAATCATCAACATCTTTTGCAAGTTGTAAGAGCCTTACTTTTCCAATCCTCACTCCCCTTAAAATACTGGTCAGCTTGTATACAAACAGCTGCACATTTGATTAATAGAACACCTTCCACAGCTTTGAACAATATGACACCTTTTGAAAAACTCTATAATAAACAGCCTGATGTCTCTTACTTAAGATGCTTTTGATATTTGTGTTTTGCAAGAACATTACAAGCTCATAGGCATAAGTTTCAACCTAGAGCTGTAAAATGCATCCTCATTGGTTATCCCTTTGGTACAAAAGGATATAAGCTACTTGAATTATCTATTAACAAGGTTTTTAATTCAAGAAATGTCAAATTTCATGAGTATGTTTTTCCATTTCCTAAGGGTTGTGATCCTAAAGTCATTAATGATCTATTCTTAATTGATAACATAAATGAATCCCCCCAGCAAAGTGCTGAGGAATTTGTATCAGATGTTCCCCTTGTGCAGCCTGTAGAGCATATTATTGATCCTGGTGTGGATGATTTAGTCCATCAAGAACTCCAAGAAGAGTTGGATGAGTTGGCTTCTGACAGCATAAATGATGCTGATAATGATCATTTTACAGGTGATGATCTTTCTGCAGGTGACAATATTCATTCTACAAGTATTTCAAACACTCCTAGACATGATGACACTGACAATGCACTTAGAAGGTCTTCTAGACAAAGATAACTTCCAGCATATCTTGACATTTATAAAACCTCCTTAACCCCTTCTTTGAACCATAATGACACTAACACTAAATCTAGCAATATGGTTCACAATGTTAGGTATCCGATTTCCCAGTATTTGTCTACAGCCAAACTTTTTGTTAATCACCAATGTTTTACAGCAGCTATTAGCAAAGTAACTGAGCCAGAATGTTATAAACATGCTAAAGATGATGAAAACTGGATACAAGCAATGAATTCTGAACTTACTGCTTTGGAAAGAACCCATACTTGGACATTAGTTGATCTTCCTGCAGGTAAGCATTCCATAGGTTGTAAATGGGTATACAAAATAAAGCATAAATCTGATGGCACAATAGAACGATACAAGGCAAGATTGATAGCAAAAGGCTACACTCAACAAGAGGGTATAGACTATTTTGATACATTTTCTCCTGTTGCTAAAATTACTACTGTCAGAATTTTATTGGCTGTTGTTGTTGCAAATAAATGGTTAATCCATCAGTGTGATGTCAATAACGCTTTTTTACATGGTGATTTGATTGAGGAAGTTCATATGCTTCCTCCACCTGGTTATTGCAAAAATGGTGACAAACGAGTTTGTAAACTAAATAGAAGCATTTATGGTTTAAAGCAAGCTTCTAGAGAATGGTTTCATAAACTTTCTGATTCCCTTTTTGAGATTGGTTATATACAGTCTAAGGCTGATTCATCCTTGTTCACTAAGAAAGAAAATGATTCTATTACTGTTGTCTTGTGTAATGTAGATGACATGATAGTAACTGGAAATAACATGGTTGAAATTCAGTTTATAAAAGATCATTTGCACAATAAATTTACTATTAAAGATCTAGGTTTATTAAAATATATTCTTGGAATAGAGGTTGCTAGGAATACAACAGGTTTGCACCTTTGCCAAAGAAAATATGCTCTTGATTTACTTGACACTGTTGGTTATTTAGCAAGCAAACCGTGTTCCACACCTATGGATGAAAAGCAGATCTTTAATACACAAAACAGTCCTCCTCTTACTGATCCAGCTGCATATCGACGGTTGGTAGGAAAAATGTTGTATCTCACTATAACACGACCTGATCTTGCCTTTTCTATCCAAACATTAACTCAATACATGAGTAATCCACTACAGATACACTTAACTGCAGCACATGAGGTGCTAAGATATATAAAAGAAACACCAGGTCTAGGACTATTTTATCCTACTAACAATGATTTTAAGTTACAAGGCTTTTCTGACTCAGATTGGGCAAGCTGTCCCCAAACCAGAAGGAGCATAACTGGGTATGCCATCTATCTTGGACAGTCCTTAATCTCCTGGAAATCCAAAAAGCAGACAACAGTGAGTAAAAGCTCAGCTGAAGCAGAGTACAGGGCTATAGGTTACACCTCGGCTGAGCTGCAATGGATAAAATACATCCTCCAAGATCTTCAAATCCATCATCCACAACTTGCAATACTCTACACCGACAGCAAAGTTGCCTTCTCAATAGCTTACAATCCAGTCCTACATGAAAAGACAAAACATATACAAATTGATTTCCACTACACAAGGGAGAAAATTAAGGAGGGTTTGCTCAAGATCATTCAAGTACCAACAGAAGCTAATCTTGCAGATATTCTGACCAAGCCACTACCACCAACTTCCTTCCAGAATTTCAAGACCAAAATGGGAATGATCAATATTCATTCACATTTTGAGGGGGGGTATTGAGTGTATATATTTTATATAGCATAAATTGATTTGTTATAGTTAAAACTGTTAGTTAGAGAGCCTAATTAATGCTTAACTGCATAAAGTAGTTATAAAGATAGGCATTTATCATTTGTATAAATAGAAGGGAAATAACCCTCAACAAATAATAAACTGAAGAACAGTTTTCTCTCTGTAAAATCAATTCTTCCGTTTTCTGTTTTCCAGAAATCAATCCTTCCGTTTTCTGTTTTCCAGCTCACAATTCATGAGCTTTATTAAAGCTCAAACACGATATCCATGACTTAAGGAAACACCAGTAAATAGACGCCACGTATTATCTTAATTAAAGATTTTTAAAAGTTGACAATAGAGAAATAAATACCCTAAACTATTTGTGTCTACTTCCTTCAAGTAACAAAACTCCTTCCCTTTTCTCATTTTCTTCCTTCTGGCAGCAATCATCTTCGGTCACATTTGATATTTAAGTTCAATCCCTTACCGAAAATCAGGGTATCTCCAAACTAATTGGCAAATCAATTATAATAACGAATATGAGGTCCAATTGATGAAAAGAAATTTATAACTCTTTGAATTCGACAAAAGAGTGGGCAAAAGGATGATGGAAGATGTTGAGATACGAAACATAACTACGGATAAAATGGGTGGAGAAGCAGCGGGTGTAGATGATGATTGTCCAAGGCATGCTTGTCATATAATACAAATCAAAGATCCAAGTTTTTCTTTCTTTTATTTTTATTTTTCTGCTCTTACTAAATGGGTTTGTAGCGGACAGATGTGATACTAAACCACGTATCTCATCAAATCTCAACATCATCGAGCATTACAACAAAAAAGGTATTTTGTAATATATTTTTTGAGATAATAATTGCGATCACTAATAATAAGTTATTTGTGATCACTTATTGTCATGTCACAAAAGTTTATATAAATTATTTGAGATCATTTTTTAAAGACTTGTTGTTGCAAAAAATATTTGAGACAAATATTATTTGCATCCAAGTTATTGAGACCACTAATTAGAGCATCACCAATGCATCTCCAAATTGTACCTGCCAAATCACTGTCACATCAAAAGTAAAACTCAATACATTTGTACATATTTCTTCACAATCCTCCAAGGTACAATTGACATTATTTGGGGGTCTCACATTCAAATCACACATATTATTTTAACATCATCAATTTATTAAAATCTTATTTAGAATTTTCATATATACAATTAATTTAATTAATATTCATAATTTTTTATTAAAATTAAATGTTTTTCCTTTTTAAAAAAATGTAATAAATTTTGTTTTTTTTTCTAAATTTTGTTACAACAATGAAAAATTTGATTCATTTTTTTCTTTTTTCAAAACTATTATTAAAAATGATGAGAAATATCAATGCAACTCGGAATCGAAATTACAAATAATAAACGTGTTTATATAATCCTGAAGTATAACTACTTAGTGTTGTATCGTGCACATAAATAATCAATCAAGTCGGCTCGAAGTTGATGATATTTTTTCTTATCTTGTAGATCGAAATCTCTTTGTATATACTTATTAAATCCTCCGATGGAACCTTGAAAAAATTGAGTGGTTGCATTGTTATAGCTGTTAGGTTCGTCCATCCAATTGATGACTGATTCCCCCTCATCGGATGGATCGAAATTTTTTGAGTTGGTATTATGTTGGGCCGCATGGTGAAATTATAGGAACCAGACGTAGAATTTTGAGGACGATATTTGGAATTTTCTTCCGAATTAGAAGAACTATTGAACTAATATGTTCAAGATCTTCCTTCCATCTTAAGAGTAAAAATTGTCAAAAATAAATAGTAAGAAATGCTAAGAGAAAATTGTAGAAATTGATGAAAAAATTGAAAGAATTGCCCTCTATTTATAGGTAATTTTTTTAATTATTTTCTAACGAGCCTAAATAGTATAACTTACCGTTGTCAACAGTAAATTAAAATAGTTGTTGGAGCATCACCAGGCTATGGTTGGTTCTTGCTTGAAAATCCCCTCAAATTTATATAAAAACAATAAATAATCCAAATATTAACAATAGAAAATAAAAGAAATTAAAAAAAAAAAAATGAAGAGGCCGACAATAATTAATGGGGCACCCATGCGCGCGTGGGTGCCATGAGCCTCATGCCCCATGCTTTTTCTGGGCGCTTGCATGCCACCCTCCATAGCCGCCTACTCTCGCCTAGTTGATGAACAATTGATACAATTCTTTGAACCGTAATTTAATTATTCAAATTGTATCCAATGCATCAAATGGAATTGTACTAAATTTGGGGTACAAATTTTTCGATTGTACCTCCGTTGGTGATGTCCTTAGTGATAATATGTTGTCTCTAATAATAAAAATGTGATAAATACTATAATTATTAGAGATTATTTTTTAGGCGGCGACTATTCGCAGCCCACAAAATTTATTAACGTAGCCCACTAGTTTAATAATTAAAATATTATTATAAAATGACTAGAATACCCTTAATAATAATAAAATATAAATAGTTTTAAACCATAAATACATAAAATTTGAAAATATAAAAAGTAAAACTTTTCATTTTTCTTCCTGCGTGTATCTTCAACTCTATCTTTCTTAAAACTTCATAAAACCCTAGTTTCTTCGAGGTTTCATCAATGGAGGATCTTACAACGAAAAATTAAATAATATGGACAAACTAATTTTCTTTTCCAAAATTTTATAAAATCCTAGTTTGGTCGAGGTTTCGTCAATGGAGAATCTTACAACGGAAAATCAGTTTAACATGTGCAAACTAATTTTCTTTCCAAAAACTTCAAAAAGCTCTAGTTTCTTCTTCAAGGTTTCATCAATGGAGGATCTTATAACGAAAAATCAGTTATTATGTACTTTTATTATTTTCATCTCCTTCACACCGTGCAAGCCGTCAGATAAGTGACGATTTATTTAAATTAAATACAACAGGCAAAGATGTATTTAAATTAAACCCAAGGGATGTTGATTCTTATTATTCTACTTTCACGAGATAAATCAGGCGCAGTACTTAACCCTGAAGAACTTTTATTTCTTATGTCTTTGTTTGTTTTATTCATTTAATTTATAATATTTATTTTAAATAATTTAATCTAATAAAGAATATAAAAAGAGTATAATTGATATTGAGTGGGCTTTATTAAAAATTTTGTGTTCATTTCGAAATATAAGTGGGCTACGTTAAAAAGTGAGCTACATTAAAAAAATTTATGTACTTCGAATAGTCGCCGCCGATTTTTTACTGTCTCAAAAACTATTTTTCTTGTAATGTAGCGGCGTGACTCCTACCGACTAACTGTTTTACATCTTTATAGTCTTGTTATTTATACATTGTTTCCTACTTGGTTTACGTTGTCATATTTATATATTATTTTAAGTTATCAAAATATGTTACACTCTTGAATTCTATTTAATTTGAAGTCTTAATATATTTTTTTGTGGCAGACGTGTGCATGAATTATATAAATATTCACATAAAAATTCAAACACATTTAATTTTCAGAAATTTTTAAAACCATAATAATATATGTCACTACGACAAAAGAAGTCTTTTGCATAAGACTTTTTGACACCACAATTGTGGTCACTAATAATAAGTTATTTGTGACCACTTGTTGTCACAAATCTCTCTACAAATTATTTGAGACAACTTTAAGACTACTTTTAGAGACAACTAGTTGTTGCAAAAAATATTTGAGACGCATTTGAGACCACTTTTGTGGTCACAAATATATTATTTGCGACGGAGTTATTGAGACGACAATAAAGTTGTGACAAATACTCATAAGTTGTGACAAATACTTATTATTTGAGACCACTTTGCTTAAGTTGTGGCAAATACTCATTATTTGAGACCACTTTTTTGTGGTCTCAAAAGACCCTTTTCCTTGTAGTGTGTGGACGCCGGGTTGAAGTGGAAGCTTATACCATCATCTATCACCTTATTTCGTTTTCCAAAATTGAATCCAGTAGCAAGTCCACAACTTCATAACTACTCTTCCTCCATTCTTTTGCATTAGTGCAACATAAATAATTAACTACTTTATTTTTGTACTTAAAAAAACCTAAGTTGTAATTTTTTATGGTTAAATATGACTATTTACAGTAGGGACGGAGTCATAAATAATTTTTTATTGAGGGGGAGAGATATTGTATATTCATATATATATATATAGTAATTTTAGGATGCATCGGGGTACTGATGCACCTATAGAAGTTACCTACTATAGCAGGTTAATAATATATACTAACTATATATGTGGGTCTTTATTATTTTAAGTTATAAACTTTAATATTTTGAGTTTAAATTGACATATTATTTTGGTTCATTTATTATTATTTTTTTAAATAGTTGAACCTTTTTATTAGTTTAATAATGAAAACAAAAATAAAAATTAAATCTCCCCCAAGCCACCCTGAACCCCATTCCCCACCCTGTTTTTTTTATCTTCCTTTGTTTTTTTCATTCCTCTTATATATTTTGAAATTGACTTAAAATTGTTTTTTTCTTCTTTCCTTTTCTTCTGCATTAATTTTTTTACCATCTTTATAATAAAAATATCATTTTGCATTTTATTTTTTTGACACATAAATTTCTTTTAAGGGCTTAAGATTTTATTTTCTTGGAAAATTCATTTCTGCCAAAAGTGAAGACCCCCCTCGAAGGCCCATAAAACTATTTTCTTTTGTAAAGGGAGGGGGAGCTAGTTCGAACCCGTGATCTTCACCATAAACTAGTGAGGCGATGCCACTAGGTAGGCACCAAGGCCTTCTTCCTTAAAACTCATATGCATATTATTATTGTGTGCTAGCTTGTGAGCCCTCATTTTTTCTTCATTGTATACCCCAACCTATGACATTTTCCCAAAATTTTCAAAAATAAATATGGTAAATTAAATGGATAATTAATTAATTTATTGGATTATAGTTCAATCGGGAGAATTATTTCAAGAAATTTTGTTTGCTTATGTGTGAATATACATATATATAAGGATATTTTTATTTATTATTATTATTATCATTATCATTGTTTTTGTTGTTGTTATTATTATTATTAACAATAATTGTATGTAATATGTAGAAAACTTCTTTTATGTTATATATAGATATATGAATATATTCACAACACATACAAATAATATGTATATGACATATTTAAATATATTATATATTTACATATTTTAATAAATATTCATATATTACTATTTTAAAATTCTTCAATAATTAGTTTTTTTTTTATAGTAATAAATTAGTTTGGTGATTGCAATGCTTTAATGGATTAAATATAAAGTAATTTATTGTCAATGATAATTGTAAAATATTAGTTACCTATTCCCATTTTTTGAAAGGGAAATGATTGAAAATTGAAAAGTGTGTTAAAGCAAGTTGCATGGAAAATTTACATAATCTTGCTTGAATTTTTAAATCATCAAGTGGTTTTACAAGTTATAAATTCAGCTATTTAAATTTGTTAATTAGTTTAAAAGGTAACAAGTGACTTGATCTAAAATATAGAATTGAAAGTTAATGATCTAGTGGTGGTGGCTAAAATAAATAAAAATTGATAATTTAAAATATCAAAATAATTATTTAGTCTATGTAATAATACATTTTATGTATTAAATAATATATCAATATCAATATCAATATTAATAATAAAAAATCAAACTAAGTGATCCCATTTCCAAACTATTAATTTTATAACATCTTTGTTCGTACCATCATGATTATAACTAACTTAAATACACACAAGCAAATGCTAAGGCGGAAAAGTTTAACTGTTTATCTAATTTCATAGTTAAAATGTCATTTTAATCTAATAAATATTTTAAAAATATATATATGAGAAAAAAGAAATTATCATTTGAAAACGAAAACAAATTGCAACTTCACAAAAAAAATAACATTATAAAGAAATGTCAAAAATATTTTGCCTACCTCTAGCTGATGTATTTCTTTCAAGTCCACCAAAACGAAAAAGGAAAATAACGATACATCAAATGGCAAAGGAACAACAGTGACATATAGAGATATTAAAACTAATTAAAATATTGAAGAAAATTATATTGATACAGTTAAAAATTCAGAGAAAAAAATGATTTTACTATTTAAAAATTAAACTCACGTTCTTACTCAATAAATAAATATGTATATATATATATATATATATATATATATATAATTGTATATATGATAAACATAAAAATAATAAAAAAATCATTTATTTAGTTGAACTATATAACAAAAGAAATACAAAGAAAAGTCTCACAATTAAAAAAGAAAAAAAATATGATGTGTATTGGGGTTGGGGGTGGTGGAGGGGGTTTGATGGGTGTAGGCAATTATACTTACTTATAATTTAATTGAAAACTTATTGTTTAGGTAACAAGTTGCCAGATCTAAGGGTTCTCCTTAAAAGTTATTAATTTAATGGTTGAGATTTATTGGGGGTACCGGTGCCTTAGGTACACCCTATAAGTCCTCATATATATATATATATATATATATATATATATATATATATATATATACACATATAAGAGAAGGTCTCTTGTGCACCAATTGCACGGATCTTAGATCTACGTAATTTGGATCATAGGTCAAAAGGTATTAGTATTTATGTCTAAAGGTATTGCATGTTATGGGTAAATGTATCACAGTCAAAAGGTATTAATGTTTATGCTTAAAGGTATCACCTCATCTGCGTACCTTTACCCACAACAAATGATACTTTTAAGCGTAAATTGTAATGTCTACTCATAATTGTACCGTGCAACTAGTGCTGGTAGGGATTGTCGTGTGTCGCTTTACCAAATTAAATGTGTACAAAGAATACACTAAACCTTATCAACTATCCAATTAGTAGAATGGTAAATAAGGGTCGATCCCACAGGGAACAACCAAATAGTTTTGATTCCGATGCCAAACAGTTTATAATTAAATATGTAAGAAGTAAATACTTAAGAAAGCAATAAAGGTTGGGGGATTTGATAAGAGACTAACAATCCACTAGTAACAAATAAAGGCAACTAAACGAAATTAAAAGTTTTTTACGTTCAAATTCAAAGAAACAAATATTTAAAGACAATAGAAGAGATCTTTTTCGGTTTTGGTTTTCAAGTAATTAATAAAACGATTCACCCTTGATCATGTTTCCCCTTGGTCTTGGACGATTGATGCAACTATGTTAATGACTGATTAAATTGCAATTCAAGCCCTTATCTCAAGGCTATTAACAAGCTCTAATAGCCTTGTTATCCCTTAATCTTAGTTAATCAAAATAAGCTCTTCGACTAACCCTATTCAATTTAATTGAATCATCGAACAAGCTCTCTTAGATTCAATAACCAAATGCATTAAACACTAGGACAACGAGATAAATTCAACATAAAACTCGCAAGCTCGGTTTTTAGTGGTTGAACTTTGTGTTAGCACCAATAAATAAATCGATTATTTGCTACACGGGAATCGGAAATCCTACAATTACGGATAGTAATTTCCTATTCTAGCAACACATTCACAAATCCCTTAAAGGGTGATCAATCCAATAATCAATTCATAAATGTGACTCAATAACAACAAATAACACAAAATACTTAAATACACAATAATCTCGGTAACATTAACCGCAATAATCACATCAATATCTTCGACCCAAGGTTCCACAATGATCAAGGATGAACTAAAAGGTGTTAGCCACCCATATTAACTAATACAATAAGGAAATAAGTAGAAAAATAAAGAAACATGATACTGATATGGATGAATCCAAAGATGTCAATTGGAGAAGATGATCTTTCAATCTCTTGTGCAATCTTCCTTCCTTGGTGGCTTTGGTGGTTGAATAGTGCTTTCCAAGTATCAAAAAGGTATCAAAAGTTAGGTTAAAATCGAATGGGATGATATATATATATATATATAATGAGAGAAAGTGCTAGTCAAAAATGGGCAAAACCGTATTCAGGATTTCAAAACAGAGATTTAAAAAAGGATTTTCCAGATTGGTGGGTCGAAGGCTGATCTCGGTCGAGATTCAATTTGATCTCGGCCGAGACGTAAAAAGGGAAAAATGGGGCTTCAGGCTAGGGCTTGATTCATCTCGGCCGAGATCTTGGTCCTTTGAGCAGCCTTAAAATTCTCTAAAAACACATCTGGGCCGAGATGCGTTGTGTGCCTCGGCCGAGATCTTCAGTTTGTTCAATTCTTCATGAATGCCCTGGAGACTCATCTCGGCCGAGATTTTCATCCTGTCTCGGCCGAGATCTTCAGCTAGCCCTTCCTTTTGTTGCCTTGATTGATCCCTCGACTCCGCGGTCTTTTGATGTTCTTTTTCGACCCTTTTTTCACCTGTCTTAACACAAAAACAACACAAACCCATTATTTTGCCCATGAGAGTATAAAAGCACTAAATACACGTGATTATGCACATTATTGACATTAAAATGACACTAAAAGTGCCCTAAAGTGCATGCACGGAACACGTGTACCAAGTGCACATGAAACTTTGTCGTTTCATTGTAAAAGTTGAGGTGGTTGCGCCGGCAACCCGCAGTCGTTTGCATGATATATATCATATCATAAAAGGCAAAAATTGTGTGCACCAAATGCACACTAAGTATTAATGTACACTCAGATCCAGAAATTCGCGCGAGGATCGCGCCTAACCCGATGGGTCACTTTTCTTTTTTTTTTTTTTTTGTTTATTATTTAAATACATTGTACATCTATAGAATCAGAGGCCACGTTTGATTTAACAATGATGTCGTTGTCTAGAATGGTTAAAGATGCGTTGAATTCGCATAGTGGGGGAGGGGGGGTTGGATCCCGCTTTGCCCACAAATTGTTTCGCCTTTTTTGGTTGTGCTATGAGTACTTGTACTTATATACAAAAGATTATGTTTGAATTCAAATCGTACATGTGTCCTAATTGGTAATGTGCGTGCCTTATATTTGTGTGGGTGTGGGTTCAATCCTCACTTTTCACAATTGTTGGTTCTTTTTACAATTTCATTTTTGAATTGTGATCTTATTTTTATTTATTACTTAATTTAATTTTATATAATTAATTATTAATTAAATAAATATTATGTTTTCTAATAGTATATATTATGTTATAGAATAGTATATATTATGTTGCCAAGGTTATTAGTTATAGATATAATTTTTTTATACTATTGTAGATTTACAATTTACAGTGTAAATATTAATTCTTTTTATATTATTATATAATTATCTTCCTAGGGTACATTATATTTACGTTTTGCGTGTAGTATATATTATGTTGCCTAATAGTAAATTTATTAGTTACAGGTATATTTCTTTGTAGTAGTATACTACTATATATTTACTTTCCCATCACAATATAATTATTACTCCCTTATAGTGTATATTAGCGTGCTCAAAAGTATATGTTCATTTAGCAATGTTTACAATTTACAGTATAATTATTTATTCTTTTTATATTATTCTATAATCATTTTTTCAGGTTACAATATATTTATGTTTTACTTATATGGTATATTATGTATTGCCTAATAGTATAAGTTTATTGTTATAGTATAATTGTTTTTGTTTTATACTACATTTTATTTATTTTTTCAACTTACAGTATAATTATTATTCTCTTATAGTATATATTATCTTGCTTAAAAGTATAAAAATAAAAATTTGTGAATTAAAAGAAAAAATAAGACTAAAGAAAAAATTAAAAATCCAAAATTAAAAAACAAAACTGTAATAAATTATAGTTGCATTTATATTATTTAATTAAATAATACTTATTTATGAATTATTATTCACAATTTTGATAAATTAATATATAAATATAATATGTATATAAAAGGAATATGAAAATTACATATGGGTTTCAAAACTAAGAACTCACGACTATTTACTTCATGTGCTTAACCACTAGAACATAGCCCGTGTATTTTTTTTTTTATTATACATGTATGTGAAATATATATTTTATTATTGTATATAATAATACTCTGTAACAAAAGAAAACTTAAAATCAAATCTATTTTTTTTTTTATCTATAATGATACTTTTTAACAAAAGAATACTTAAAACGATGCACGAGCTGGGTTTCGAACCTAGCACCTTAAGCTTCTTTATTCGAACGTCTTTTCACCTCACAACTCTAGTCATTAACTATAATCTCATATTTGTATGACATTATCAAGTTGTCATATTGAACGCGCCCAATTGATATGCATCATTATACTTTATCCTATTTCATTCTAGTACGATTTGAATAATTACTATTGAATAATCGGGTCATACATCGAGTAATAAGTAAATAAGTAACCCAATTAACATTTTAACAAATTCATAAACGATATGAGTTGTATTGTATGAGACTTTGCCTTATATTGGACTGGGTAATATCTGATCCGACTCTTTCACTGCAAAACCCGACCCGCAGATTGAATGTGAATTGAAAAGAGATGATAATAGTAAATCTGTGAGTTTGGAAGTGGTCTTAATCTATTATAAGTTGGTCCACACTCAACAATATGAAGTGGAGTGGGTTGGGGTAGGAAAACTTATTAGAATTGACAGCTGAGGTGAGGCTGGAGCAGAAACAACATCATGTCCTACGGAATCAAAATAACCAGACATATCATACCACTTTTTTGCCACATCTAATCTTGAATTGAAAGGACATATTCTTAATAATTCAACTGCTCTTTCACACACAAATGAATCTATGTCGCCTCTCTCAACTACTTTTTCACTATCTCCCTCCTCAATAATTTTAGAGTTCTGTCTTATAAATCGTGTTCTATCCCTTATTTTCAAAGTTTTATTTGTCATTATATGAATGAAGTTGGATAAAATTAGTGGAAACAACATTCACTGTTTAAATAATTAGTTCAAATTCCAAAATCAACTTCCAAAACTAGATATATAGAAGACAGGTTTTTCTATATTTTTAGATTAGAAGAAAAAAAAAAAAATTGTCATCTGCATATTGACTTTGTTGTATGTATAAGCAATTACGTGTATTACAATATGACTAAGATTTACTTAAGGTAAAATTGGTTGGGGTTGACTCAACTCCTCCCTATGTTTGTTTGGGGAGATTGGCCCAATCACCACAAATCGCCATAAATTCTAATACCACTTTAATTATTAAATCAATTATTATTAACAAACTCTTACATACATCACATCATATTTTACAATTAAAAATTATATTCTACACTATAACCACTATCGAACCACTTAAACATACATCACTTTTTTACTCCCCAATCACTAACTCCAGTCGCTATCTCCAATCAACGGTACCTCAACCACCCCCAACCCCAACCAAACATGCACTTCCTCTATTTCACAAGAAAAATCTTGTTTTAGAACTATTTCATTCTTTTCTAAAAAGTTAGTTGTTTTTACCAAAAGGATAATGTTGAATTTCATAGTCAAAGTAAAAAAATTAAAAAAATTAATTTTACTATGATTGGTTAAGACAAACTAACAAATTTAAAAAGTTGCATAAATGAAATTTTTTATAAATTTTAGAAGATTGTGCCTTTATCAAACTGACTAAAAATAAAATAAAGTTGTTTATTCATTAAAAAAAATGTACATTTACAAGAGATGGCTTTTTTATGTGACTGGAAAAGAAAAATTAACACCATTTCGAGCAAAAGATATCGTGCTCGAAATTCATATCTTTTTTTTTCTTTGCTCGAAGAAATTCATATCTCAAAGTTAGGTATATTGATTTTAGAATATTAAAGAAACGTCTTAAAATAGTAAATAAATCTTATAACACTATAAATATTTTACAACCGAGATCGAGCTTATACTGTCACATTTAGTAATGAATTAAAACACCATTGGAGAGAGAGAGAGAGAGAGCGCTGTGTAAGGTTGAAGTTATGAAATACACAAATGTACAAACAGCAAGTTACAAAGTGCAATTCTAGATCTTACAACACTTCAGATTGTCACATCTAACGAAGTTAACAATCCAACAACAATGTAGATCATAAATCGAGACAAACCAAAAACAAGTTACAATGACCATAGTCAAGGACAACCTCACAAAATCAACATGTAATCTATCTCACCTTCCATCAGCCGATGTAAAAGACTCCGCGAACCCATACGGCCGCGTAGGAATGCTTGTCTGCGTATTGTCCAAGCTCGGAAGGTACGAAGAAGACGATGACTCCATGTGGCTACTACCTTCAAACGCTTGCCACTTCTTAAGCGCTTGTGGCAACGACATTTCAAGGTCGATTCCATAAATGTCGTCCGAACTCTGATCTGTGGGCTTCCACAGCTCAACAAGAGACGAGAGCACGTTTACAGCATGGCCCATGTCGGGCCTCTGGTACGGCTCCCTCGCGCAGCAGTGGCCTGCCAGCTCAGCAACGGTGCTGATGTTGGCTAGGGTTTCTTCGTCTAGGTCGATGGTGGGGTCGATGGCCTTACGGAACGTGTCTTTGTTGAGGTGCATTCTTCGGAACCATGTTACTAGGTGCATGCTCTCTTCGGGTTGGCTCTCGTCTAGGGCTTTTCTTCCTGTTATCAGTTCCATCAAGATGACTCCGAAACTGAAAACATCGACTTTTGTTGTCACTCTCCCCGTTACTGTAAGGCGCATTTGGAAACCGAATCAAATTAGAGGCTAGCATAGTGCATCAAGAATGATAAAGCAAAAAGAATAAAAATGAAGTGGTAATGCATCTCGGAATGATATGCAGCTAATGATAAATAACAAGTAAAGCGGTAATTAGACTACTTCATCCCTCCCAAAATAAGGTCTTGGTACCCGAGCTTATTGGGTAGGGAATAGGGGGCACGAGCGGGTATGGGGATTCCTACTTTTCCTAAAGGGAATGGTATGGGGATAGGATTCATGCTTCCTTCCCCGTCCCTGACCCCTTGGTTAAATGGGTTTTCCCGTTCCCCAATTTTTAATTATTTATTTTAATATTTAAATTTTATAATATATATAATATATCTCCAAATTTTAAGGGGATAAAATCTTAGCTATTTAGTTTTAAAAAAAAAAACAATTCTAGCTATTTCACGCATGCACACATTTCAAGATGATAAAAAGAATCCCCAAATTTCTTAAGTGGGGAATGGCAGAGATAGTATTTGAGAACGGTGATGGGGATGTGTTCAATACCAGCCCTGAATCGCCCATTGCCACCCTTACGTTTCCCAAATGGTTAATTAGCTATGTACAACCTTCTAAACTTTTTACTTCGACAGCTTGACTAGTAAGACGTAATTTCACTTTTCAAACAAGACTCTAATTTTGGAAGGAGGTACTATTTAACTACGGCAGTGTCTACCAGATTATTGTACTAGTAAAGAGCATGATTGAGTGAGATCAAGGCATATTTAAGCTATTATACACGAACAATAATTGTAACGAGCCCCATCAGATTAGAACAAATTGATTACTAGAGTGATTCTAGCAAATGTATGTATAAATGAAAGCTATTGGATCAGCAGAAGAATCATAGTTAAGGAAACAGTTACCTGCATATTCTGGTGCAAGGTACCCGAACGTCCCAGCTATTCTTGTTTCAATCGAGCCCTTTCCTTCAGGCGCGAGCCGAACCAGACCAAAATCGGCAACCTTGGCCCGCATATCATCCCCAAGTAAAATATTTGATGGCTTAAGATCCCTATGAATGAAGCTTTGGTGGGCCAATCCATGAAGATACTCTACACCCCTAGCAACATCTAATGCTAAACTCAACCTTGTCTTCCACTCCAACGGCTTCAACCCTTCTTCGGCCCAGTTGAAAAGATGCCTACTCAATGTCCCCTGTGGCATGTACTCATACACCAGAAGCTTCTCATTTCCATCAAGACAATACCCGAGGAGAGCAACGAGATGCCTATGTCGAACCTTTGTCAAGACTGCAATCTCGGACTTAAACTCAGTTGTCCCTTTCCCAGCCATTATTCCACATTCCATTCTTTTCACAGCGATCTTTGTCCCATCGTGTAGCTCTCCTTTATACACCGTGCCAAATCCTCCTTGTCCTAGTATGTTGTCCTGACTGAAATTATTTGTCACAGTTTTAAGGACTTGGATTGAGATCACCATGTTTCCTGCTTCAACCATTTGGATGTCATTCGATTCACTAGCTGAAACAGTGTGAGTTTCACTAAGAGAACCAACACCGACGCTCGAGCCTGCAACTGTTATCTTCACACTCTCGTTATCCGATCCAGAGTGGCGAGGGTGAACCACCATTGTGTTTGGGCTTTGAACTCTGCTAAAACGCTTCTGTTTGCTTTTGTACACACAGAAAGCGGCCACTCCGATTAAACAAAGAACAAACAGACCACCTATTACTGAAAACAGGATTACTCCAACCAAATTTCTTGATTTTTTCTTCTTTTCTGGATTAGAATCCGAACCGGGACCATCAGATGTACCCGAAGATGATGAACCTGTGGAGTTCGAGTCAACCTTATCTTTCCCAATATCAGGATTTCCACCAGTTTTAACAATCATATTACTTTTAGTAAAAACAGGCACTTTTCCATGAAGACGGTTGTTGGATACATCCAATTCAGTAAGACTGGGTAGAGAGACGAGTGCCTCAGGGATAGTGCCGGTAAGATTGTTATTAGCAAGAACCAATCTTTGCAGAGATTTAAGTGCAGCAAAATCAGGGGAAATGGTACCATTAAGCCCCATATTATCAAAGTTAACAATCGTTATGTTCCCATTGTTGCAAGTGATCCCAAACCAATCACTACATGGATCATTCCCCTTCCAATTATCCGAAAACTTTCTAGGATAATCCATTAATCTTATAACCGAAAGCAACGTATTAACTCTAGGATCACAATCACCTGGCTGCGGCAAGCAGAAGCTATTAGTATCCTTGGTCATATCAACAGCAACAGAATCCTTAAACTTAGGCATTGGTCCTTGCAGCAAATTGTTTGTCAAATTAACAACTTTTAAGGATTCAAGATTCACCAAAGACACCGGAACAGGCCCGGTGAAAGAATTGTCCCTCAAACTCACAGTCTCCAAACTCTTCATGCCCGAAAAATCAGGCAATGGGCCGGTAAAGCCATTGGAATGTAACCAAACCTCCTTCAAGAATGTCATATTCCGTATAACATCGATCCCTCCACTAAGTTTCTGCCCATTTAACCACAAAGACTCAATCTGTGAACCCGAAAACGAAGACGGCAACTCTCCCTCCAAGTTATTAAGAGCCAAATGAAGGTTAGTGAGGCCCGGAAACTCATCAGGGCCCAAAAAAGATGGAATTTTGCCACTAATATTAGCAGAATTAGCCGAAAAAGCCTGAAGGGTTGAAGCATTTTTAAGGCTTTCAGGGAATTCCCACGCGGAAAATGGATTATTATCAATTTCGACAGATTGCAAAGAAGACATGCCGGTGAAGAAATCAGCAGGAATTGAAGTGAACTTATTGTTGCTAAGCATTAACACTTGTAATGATTTCAGACCACTAAGAGATGGTAAAGGGCCAGAAATATTGTTCCATTGAAGCTCTAAACGCTCGAGCTGAGCAAGAGAAGAGAGTTCTGGAGGGAGTGTACCTGCGAGGCTGTTGTGCCCGACTTGAATCCGGGTGACCCGGTTATCCAAGCAGACGACATGGTCCCATTTACATGGATCCGGGTCGGACCATGAGAGTTCATCTGGTGGATTTAGGCTTTTCTTGAGTGCAAACATAGCTGATGCATCATCTGGATTGGTCTCCGAGTATACAGACAGAAATGCAGATAATAGCAGCAACCCATGTAATAGAACTTCAAAAGATGCAATCTTTAGCCCTGAAGGGGGCTTCATTTCAATGAAAAATTACAGTAATTGATGATATTTTTTCTGGGTTTGTTTGCAATGAGAATGAGGCGAATGATGAAGAGAAAAAGGAGGGCTTTTTTTTTAGAGGAGAGGCGAGGAGAGGAAGAAGCGAAATTATGTATGTCTGAACAAAATTAGCATAGGTGTACTAATATTTCTGGTGGGTTATTGTTAGGACCATTGGATTTGAAAGGGAAACAGGGAAAAGAAGTGATGAGTGAACATTGAGAAAGGAGCTGGAGCACATGCAGTGGTGTCCCACATAAACAGATAATTTCGGGAAGAAAGGTTGCTAAAAAATATGTCAGTAATAAAAGGCTGTATAATAAGTGGATGATTCTTTGGAACATGGGCCAAAACTCCACAACAGCATCTTGTGTTGAGACTTAAGAGAGAGGGGGGTCACGCGTTCTCCGGCCAATAGCCATAGCCATTTCCGGTTAGTATTAAGTTAATTGGGTTTATGGAATTCCCCTATTTGTAGCGGTAACACATATTCCCTCCATTCCAAAATAATTATCATTATAGCAATTCTTACATATATTAAGAATCTTAATTTAATAAATCATATGTCATTATTTAAATTTAATTATTATCTTATCACTTTTAAAAGTTGTCTTTCTTCATTTATTTTTAATTTTCAAGATTCATTTATATTATGGACAATATTGAAATATTAGTTCAAATTATGTCATGAATTTCTAAAATGATAATTATTTTAGGACGGAATTCTTTTGGTAGAATGACAATTATTTTGGAACGAAGGGATTATTAGATAGGGATGAGTAATTTGAATCATGAGATTGGTTCGTGTTTGATTTCAAGCCGATTCGTATTACAATCGAGTTAATCGATTCGTGTCGGATTGGTTAAAAATATCCTTCAATAAATTCGTATCGAGCGTTGGTTCCATGGGGTCAAGTTAGAATTGTTATCTCTATTATTACATGACTTTCAAACTTTCCTTTTTAATTAAGAAGTTATGGAATACAAAGTTATGGAATATGTGTACACTAGATGGAACACTTAATGAAATATAAAATTTGGACCGAATGCTTTAACAGTCCTGTTTTAGGCTAACGGTGAATTAGAATAGTCATGTTACATATTTAAATTATACTGGATATTACAATATATAATATAAATTTATATATTGAGTTGGCTTAGTTATAAAATAGAACATCAAACTTTCACCATATTATAAATTTAATTTATTTTTTTATATTTTGAAAAATAAATCACGAACTTAACATACTTCTACAATATCATCAACCAATTTTTAGTGATAAATTCTCAGCAAGTTTGTTGTTTACGCTATATAAAGTGTCATGTTGGGCTAAAAATTAAAAGAAAATAATTAATAAGAATCTGGATCAAGACTTATATAACCTTTTTCTCTTTTATTAATGCAACGAGCTATATCCGATTAAATGAACTAAAAGATGTTGTATCAAAACATTGAGTGATTCATTCTCAAATAAATACATCCATATACTCTCTTAGTCAACAGTAATTCAACACTCACCAGCCTTAAGCAAACATTCTCATAGTATTTAAACTTTAAAGTCAAATTTCTGTATATATGTGAGATCAAATATAAGTGTTGATATTTAAGAACTTCTAGTATTTTAAATTAAGTTCTTTATAAATTAACGGAGTTATGCAAAAATCAATCAATAATGTTATATGTATATTGTGCCATAATGGGAATATACCCACCATGATGAACGATGTCCTTATCCTTATTTGTCAAAAAGACCTTTAGCATTTATAAAATGTCACGTCTTTACGATTTCCATCTTCATGCTCAAATATATCACTTCAGGGGTCACCATGGTATCGTGAAGTAAGATCCAAACCCGATGTCCTCAAGGAGACATGGGACTAAAGAGGCGAAGCGTGGATGCACTTGACATATTAAAACATATTCGTTTTGCGCTTCCCGAAGGTGGAACTTTACCCTACGATCCGCTTCTAGTCGTTCGGGTAACCCGACGTGCGACGTAAACTCAACCTACCAGGGATCACATTGCGCAGCATGCACGAAGTATGATGAATTTGAGCAATCGACGAACTTGTCTAAGATCTGGTATCAAGAGGAGCACGTAGGAATAACTTTGCGAAAGATTCAAGTACATTGAAAGCCGTTATTTTCCTGCCAAAAGTTATAGGGGATCACTGACATGTCCCTATAAAAGTGTAAAGCTACAATACTGACTAGGATTAGAATTTATCTGGCATTGGTAGAAAGACTCTTTTGCCCCTGACACCTTGATGAGTAAGTATATAAAGCCTTCATTTTCTTCAACCACAAGGTAACACATATACATTTTCACTATTTCATTTATAATTCTTGCTAAAACACCACCACCGATCACTGACTTGAGCGTTGGAGGCTCTTTACTGGAGACCCCCTCCGGTGTTGGTTCTTGCAGATTCACGCTCGAAGTCAGACATCTCTATCAAATGAAGCTAAGAATTCATCTATACATTATTTAGATATTACTCTTTGAAATTCTCGTTGTGCCCGAACTGAAATTATTTATGCACAACAATGTAATATTATTTGATACTAGAAAAAAGATTTTAAAAAAAAAAAGGAAAAGAGAGATAAAATTGAGAACTACTAAGTGTGTCCTTAAGACGTTCAAGATAGACAAACAGGAGCTCCGAGCTCATTGGACCAAGCGAACAAATTCTAATATCAAACTTGCTGCTGGAAATATTGGAATTTAACCCTATTTCTTTCCCAATAAAACGAGTAACATATATAATCTACCTTCGTTACAAAGTCAATATATTAACCATTCATACTGGTAGGATATATTGTGTTGGCGATGTTTTTGCCAAAAATTCTTATTTTATATTTGTATAATGTATTGAGCTTTTTAGTATTATTTAATTGTTGTTATTCTTATTAATTATTATTTTACTTTTGCCAATGATCTGATTAAACAAAATTCAATAGTCCCAAGTCACCTATGCAACAACCAAGTTAAAAGAATCAATAAAATATTTGAAAATAAGCAACCAAGTTAGAAGAATCAAATATTTGGAAAGTAAGTTGCATGCATGAGAGGTTTTTTGATATATCCAATCTGCATAAGCATGAGGAAAGAGAAAAGATCAAGGAAATATACCACATGAGAGATATCCAAGGAGATTATTGATCTTTCAAACTTTATCAAGATATGATGTAACACTTGTGTGCATGTGATATATAATAGACTTATCGTACATCACTATAATTTAACATATGAACTCAAAAAATCGCTGAAATATGATTTATAGAAAATCGCGTCCGCGGACCAGGTCCACGCGCGGGTCGCGCCCTTTTTTTAAAAAAAATTTACTGCAAGAACAAAATAAGTTTACTGTAAGAATAAAATAAATCTATTATAAACACAAAATAATTATACTGCAAGAACACAATAAGTCTACTCTAAATACAAAATTACTATACTACAAGAACATAATAAGTCTACTGTAAGAACACAATAAGTCTACTAAAAGAACACAAAAAAAAAAAAAAAAAAAAAAAAAAAAAAAAAATTGATGCGGGTCACACGCGACCCGCGCGCTATTTTGGACCCGGATGTACATTAAGCACTAATGTACATCATATACACCCAAGTTTTTGCCCAAGATATGACGGCCATGACGGAGATTTACCCTAGGAGTCATTCTCTAATATTAAATACACAATCATATTCAGTAATTGAGGTACACTAAATAGAGCATAAAAATCTAGTACCAAATATTATTCAAGTCAGCATCGTTTTTATTATGTAATAGTGGAAAGTGTCCAATTTAGGTTTCCAATAGAAGGGTCTTCGGGAGAAGAAACTTCGAGGCGGATTCGGAAGAGCTCGTTCGGCCTTCGGTGGTTTGCCGTGTCAGTGCCGGCTAAGTTGACGGGAGTCGCCGGACGTTATTAGATATAGTATAGGTTAGGTGTTAGGAAAATCGAGTCTCTTTGTAAGACTTATCGTTATACGGAATATCAATAACAACAGGTTCGAGGGGTCTGAGGAATTCAACCCCGTGTTTATTTTGACGTTAGTTTTTCTGTCTTTATTTTCGCCAATTTATGTGTTATAACATAATCAGTGCAGACTATAAAATTTCACACACATTTAAAATGTACTTTATCATTTTCATACAACTTCTGTCCCATAAGAATATTTATGTCTAGAAGATATTACTTTTCTAAATAATTTTAAAAGTTACTATCTTATTTTGTCAATGAAAAATATAAATTTACATTTTCTAGTTTCAATAATAGGGTATATAATTAAATAAGGTTTTTTTAGGGATATAATTAAACAAGTTAAATCAATAAATAAAATGTATGATTGAGAGTTTATAGTTTTATTACCCCTCTGTAAAATTAATAAAAAATATTAGCTCCACCTCTTTCATTTAGAAAGGGGCTAGTACTATAAATCTAAGGGTGTGTTTGATTAAGATTGGAGAGTGCTGAGCTAAACTTAACTGTGAGTTAATAAGTGTGCTTTATTGAAATTTGATCCTCTAAATTTCATTGAGGGAAATCATAAGCAAACACGTCTTAAGTATTTGAAAGGAATATATCTTTAGAGTGAAATACCTATCTTTAGAAGGAGGGGGTGTTTTGAGGTTTTACAAATCTCTATTTTAATTATGGTGTCTCAATCGTGTTTATATATAAAATTGTGCCCTTTTGGTTTAAGTTCAAAAAATTGTTTTTCCATCAACTTTTTGAAACATCGTAACATAAGATATAATTAAAAGTTAAAACACCGCAATTCAAACATATATATATATATATATGAATTAATTGTTTGGGTGCGAGAATGAGCTGTATTACGACTGTATATGTACACGTAGATAGGTTAAATTGCCACGTGTCTGATCAGGGTGACCCTATAAAACTGATTGTTTTTATAAAGGTGGTTACTTTGATGGATTACCAATACTGGAATAAGCAAAAGCAGGTGGTGAATGTATTTATATATTCCAAATTAAACATGGGACAATCCAACTTGTGATTTGCTACTTATGTTTATGTGTTCCATGGTGTGAAATATTTATATGGCCTTGTTTGTCGAACTATTAAATGAAGTAAATTAGTAGAGATAAATAGGTTGGATTGTTTATTATTGATGATTGTAGAAGAGGTTGTAGGTTGATTAGTGATTACTACTATCTAAATGAGAAAAGATGGTGTGATGTGGGAAGCATCTAATGTATTATTTTTTTTTAGAGAATTGATTATTGGCTAATGATTAAAGTATTAGTAATTGGAAATTGTAAGTATTAATAAAATAATTATTTATTTTTATTAATTTAAAAAATTATGAATAAAAATACTATTTCTTATTTTTATTATTTGATGATTGCTAACCATTTTAAAAAATGTAATTGTGTTTTATTTGACACTAGTACAGTACCCCAGAGAAATTTTCACAGGTCTGTTAAATGATATTTTTATTAATATATAAACTAAATAAATTACTTATATATTAAGTTGTTATTTCATGGGAACCATAATATTAGTTTTAAGTATAACTAGTATTACTCCCGTGCGATGCACGGAAGATTGCTAATAAATTAAGTTTCATTGAATTAAACAATATATGGTTATATTATTTGAAAATGTGAACATTGTATACTTAATAAATAAATATTTTAATTTTTTGAACATATAATAAAATTTTAAATAGTGTAAATATCCGTTTCTCCCGTGTAATTCTTGAATTAAATATATATATATATATATGTGTGTGTGTGTGTGTGCGCGCGCGCTATTTATAAATAAATTATTGTTACATAATAAAATTAAAATAAATATTAAAATATATAACAAATAAAAATTCCTTTGTTAAAATTATTTTTTATAAAACTCTGACATACCGTTAGTCGGTCTATATCCTTCTTAACCTATACAAATAACCGCAAATAGTTCAATTAATTACATATGTTAAAGAAAACAAAAATATAATAACACACTACTTATTACAAAAATAAGATAAGATAATAATAAAATAAGTTAAATAACTTATAAGAAAAATAGATTTCCTTTTCAAATAATCCTATATTTAAAAATACTCTATTGCATTATTTTTATATAATTTAATTCACAATATAAATGAATCAATGCACAATAAAAAATTAAAACATAATTCAACTTAAAGAAGGTGAAAAGATGATTAAATTGATATATTATATATGAAGATATATTAGAAACAAAAAAATTATTAGTATAATAAAAAATCCTAAGGAGTTTTTGACAAAGAAACACCCTAACAAAATGCTGAAACTGTAATATCTTTTAGGGATACATACATGAATATTTTTTCTTGAAAATATATGATTTGCAATTGGATGAAAAAAATATTTTTTTACATACTTGGCTAAATTTTATTTTATCATGCACACACATATTTATATATGGATTAATTGATAGAATAAATTAATATGAAACAGTAAATACAACAGATCAATTAATAAAAATGTTTAAAAAAATTAAATTGGAAATATTTTTTTAAAAAAATTCTTCAACTAATTCGTATGGCGGTTTAAAACAATGCATAAACAAACATCTGCAATAAATAATTTGTATTTATTTTATGTAATATCACTCTTTTATATATGTGATATGGATGTCAAATAAAAGATCATAAAATGATGATTAATTTGATATATAAAACGTAAAAATTGTTGAGATATAAAAATTATTTTTATTTAAAATTTGAGAAATAACTATTGTTTTTGAAAGAAGGAAAAAAAAAACACATCAAAAGTTGACAGTTGTACAAATAACCATAAATAACATAAAATATTTTGGTGAAAAAATACAACTTAACGATTTTAGCACTCTTATGACGTTTATATATGTATGGATTTTTAATATATCTAAATAAATTTTCAAATTAGAACTATAAATATTTAATTGTTTCTTTCTAGAATTATATCCACTTTGCAACTTTGAACATTTCACTTGGTAATTTCAGATATACTTAAATACTACTTATTTTTAAATAAATACTAACATAACAAAATAAAATCAAAAGTTTATTCAATAATTCGAAGACAATTTAAAGTATGTGAGTTATTCAAATATTTAAATATTTTTATATTTTATTTGGTTTTGTAATTCAATTAATTTTATACTTTTATTGTAAATATTATACTCCCTCCGTCCCGGCCTAATCGGCCTACCTTGGTCGGGCACGGAGACTAAGAAAAAATAGATTTTGTGAAATCATTTACTTTTTCAAAGGTGAAAATTAAGGGTGGAGATTTTGAGGGTGGAGATTGCGAGAGAAATTTGTCATTTATGGGCTGGTCAATTGGTTTGGGACAAACAAAAACGGAAGGTAGGCCAATTAGGCCGGGATGGATCGGAAGGAATATTATGTAAGGTAAAAATTGATTAATGCAAAAAAAAAAAAAAAAAAGAAATCTTAGCTTGAAAGAATAAAAAAAGATATAATTGAAGTTGGTTAGTGCAACAAAATATTTTTTAGGTTGCAAATTGTAAAAATATATCGTTGAGATTGATTCACGAAAAACACAATTGAAAAGTATAACAAATGTCATAAAATTTAGGTTACTATAAATAAAATAATATTAACACAATATACATTATATAAAAATATGAATAGGTAATGACAAATTTAATATATTATTGTACTGTTCACTTAACTATTAATATAATAGGTGCACTTTTTTCCTATTTATCAATCTAAGTGAACTCGCCTGTGCCACAGGCGAGTTCACTTAAATCTGACAAAACACTGTTCAATCTCGCCCCTGCCAGGGGCGAGTTCTTTAAATTTTTTTTTTTTTTTTTTCAGTTAGATCTCGCCTGTGCCATGGACGAGATCCATTTTTTTTTTTTTTAAGATATAACTGATCTCGCCTGTGCCATGGGCGAGATCAGGTTACGTAAACTCGCCCCTGGCAGGGGCGAGTTCTAATTCTTTTCTTTTTTATACCGTATTTTAGATTGTATATATATATATATATATATATATATATTATCTATTATTTAATTATCTTTTAGGATTTTATATATACATTATCTATTATTTAATTTTCTTTTAGGATTTTATATATATATACTAGTAAATGCTCCCATGCGATGCATGAGCTATTTTTTTAAACAGTAAATTAATATTAACATGAACAATACTTTTATTGAAAACGCATTTTTATTTGATAATATATAATAAAAAAAAAGAAATGGTTAAAATTTTTTACAAAGAAAAATTTTGTGTTCTTTTGCAGTATTATTCATTCATTGCCTTTTACTCCGGAAAATCAGTAATTTTCACTAATATAAACACATTTTAATTTTTTCACGAATTTCTTACTCGTATCTTATTTCAGATTTTTTTTTATCTTGTCTCTATCAAAACATTCATATTAAATTATGATAAATTTTGAATAGATTACACTGATTGGTAATAATAAATAAAACGAACATACATAATCCAGAATTCGATATCAGTTAATAGAATTGAGAAACAAATAATCTAAAGGATTATTCTTATATAAAATATTTTATTAGTTTACCTACAAAATATCCTCTATTGAAAATAAATTTTAAGAAAATCATAGAAAATACAATTTTATTTTAGGATGAACTGAATCTTCATAGTCCATATCATGAGCTCATTCATTAAATAGAGTTGGATTTGGATTTAGAATTTTAAAAACATAGATGACCTCAAATCTTTCAATTTTTTTATCGAATAATCTCCTATATCCATAAGATGAACTCATTAATATAAATAAAGTTGAATTTTGATTTAGAAAATTAATGAACTAAACTAATAAAATATAATAAGAATAATCATTAAGAAAATATATTCTTTTCTCAATTTTATTAAATTGTATTGCAATTTTGACCATTTTTTTTTATTATATATTATTAAATAAAAATGCGTTTTCAATAAAAGTATTGTTCATGTTAATATTGATTTACTATTTAAAAAAATAACCCGTGCGATGCACGGGAGTATTTACTAGTATATATATAAAATTCTAAAAAAAAATTAAATAATAGATAATGTATATATAAAATCCTAAAAGATAATTAAATAATAGATAATATATATATATAAAATCTAAAATACGGTAGAAAAAAGAAAAGAATTAGAACTCGCCCCTGCCAGGGGCGAGTTTACGTAGCTCATACTTGATCTCGCCCATGGCACAGGCGAGATCAGTTATATCTTTTAAAAAAAAAAAAAAAAAATTGGATCTCGCCCCTGACACAGGCGAGATCTAACTGAAAAAAAAAAAAAAAAAAAAAAAAAATTAAAGAACTCGCCCCTGTCAACAGTGTTTTGTCAGATTTAAGTGAACTCGCCTGTGGCACAGGCGAGTTCACTTAGTTTGATAAATAGGAAAAAAGTGCACCTATTATATTAATAGTTAAGTGAACAGTACAATAATTAATTAAATTTGCCAATAGGTAATAAAACAACAATCTCAATAATAATTATGATATATAAACATGCATATGCTCAAAAGTCCACGTCTAATAAAACAAACATTGTAATTATATATATATATGCTAAATGTAATGATTTAATTATTTATAAAATTAATTATTGATTTTTTGCCTTTAATTTAATGAATTATGAGTTTAATTACTTAAAAAAATTTTTTATTCTGGTCGTAACTAAAGTAAAGAACATATTTGAAAATTCATGTGAAATAAAATAAATTTGTTGAACTTTGAGAAAATAATCAATTAAATTTTTTTATAAGGAGAATTATTTTATTAATTTTTACAATAAACACTTAAATATAACCTAAATAATTAATCAATAAAGAAGTTATTGTTTTAAAATTAAATATCTCGCTCATTATAATATATGTGATATGGATATCAAATTGAAGATTGTTAAAAGATGAATAATTTGATATATCTTGCACAAAAAATGGATTAAAAATATAAAGGTTATTTGCATTTAAAAAATTGAAAGAAAATTATAAAGTTACCAAAATTGACCAAAAACTTACCAAATTAGTGTAAAATTTTTTGGAGGGAAAGTTAAAATGACAATAAGGCCCTCCATTTAGCTTTTATATATACTAGTAATATTCCCGTGCGATGCACGGAAGTTTATTTAGAAAGTAATAATTTTAATAAAACTAAATATGATAGAATCTAATATTTAAATATGTGATCGTTTTATCCTAATAAAATATATATTTTTAAAAATATATGATGAAACATAAATAAAATTATAAGTAATGTAAATATAAGTTTTTCGCACGTCCTATATGAATTTAATAATACTTTCTTTATATATATATAAATATATATATATATATATATATATATATATATATATATATATCATAGACTAACATTAAGATAAATATTTAATATTAGAAAAACAAAATCATTTTCAAAATGATTATTTCTAATCTTTATAACCCAAACACACATTTAGTGTGTCTGTATCATTCTTCACCTATGTGCATAATAGCTTAATTAATTATGAATGCTAAAACAAATATAAATATCTAACTATCAATTCATATTATTAAATAAAATAAACTGGATAAGGTTATAAGAAATTTATTTTCCTTTAATTTTTTCCATTTTACTTTAAATATTTTAATTATCTAAATAAAGTTTTAAATTCTAAATATAACTATCTCCTTTTAAAAAATCTTATTTGCAAGTTTTAGTACTTTACTTGGTGATAAAGCGCAACCCGGTAACCAAGAACTATCACGATAATCGACGTAAACAATATGGAAAAACACAAGATTTACGTGGTTCGATCCGGAGACCTACGTCCACGGGCAGAAAATCACTCTTGCCGAGGTGTTTCTTTCACTAGAATGTTGAGTTTACAGATAGTAATTCAGTATACAGAGTGCGAACCCTAATTCAGAGTTCTTTTCACCTATTTATACTACCAAATCAAAACCCTAACTAAATCCCTATAATCTTGCCCACCAAATCTGCATGGCAGTTGGGAAAAGATCATGGGCCTTGATTCGCGGAACAGACTTGATTCGCGGAACAGATTACGTTTTGGGCCAACGCGTGTTGCCGGGCCTGGGCCTTCGCGCTTGCTGGCGCGTTTGCTGGGCCGGCAAGTGGGCTCAGGTATTAACCCGACCCGAAGTAACCAGGCTATCCCTATCAGATGCCCCCCCCCTAGCCGAAGCGAGGAGGGAGCTTCGGTTGTCACCGGAGTGGTACGGTAAGCAGGAAGGGCCGTGGTCACTGGCCGGCCGTAGTGTTTACGGTCGAATAAGTCGATCTGAGTCCCCGGAGGACTTGGTGGAGCAGTTTGTGAACACGAAGTCGAGCTAGGCCGGAGTGTCTAAGACCTTTATCAGGATGCCAAACTTCCCAGAAGCAAGAAACGCGGTGTAAGTATGTAACAACCTGGCCGAGGTGGGAGGTTCACCGGAGTGAGTTGCCTGGCCAACATGAAGGGAACCCCGGAGTGTGATAGTGTGACCGAGGAGGGCGATACACCGGAGTGTAGTGTGAACCTTCCTGACGAAGGGTTAGGTTGATGTGATTGGCGGCGCCATCATAAGAGAGAGGGATGTGAAGTGACACGCTCTGCAACTTCCAAGAAACCTGTTCCCCACGCGCCTTGGGAACTGTAAAGCGCGTGTGGCGCACGTTTAAATCCCCATTATTGAATTTGAATCGTTTGCATCAACGCCGTTGATTTTTGCGTATATAATTGGAGTAATTGCACAGTAACCTTTCATCTCCTTCATTGCGATTCATCAGTTTAGAAAGCGGGAAAAAGAGGAAATCTGCATTCGTGATTCATCTCAGATCAAAAAACTTCTCAAATCAACCCTTTCAAATTCAAACCAAGTAAGTATGTCTTCCTCTTCATCTTCTTCATCTTCTGCTTCATCTTCGGGCTCGATTGAAGAATTAGGGACTTCGAATACCCCGTTAGACGTCCCCCCCTATCATATCTCATTCCGGAGAGGAATGAGGTTAGAACAGTAGACAGAGTTGATGGCTTAGAGTGCAATGGCATGATGGTTTCGTTTTATGAATGCACGGTGGAGGATCTTGAGGTGTCCTCTATAGCGCTACGGATGTCACGAGAGCAAATTTTGAGGGAGCTCCCGTCTTTTTACCTTCCCTTCGACCTTGAGTACATAATCCCCACCCCCGAGGATAGGGCCTGTTGCCCACCGCAGGGGTTTATTACCGTGTATATAGATCCCCTTAGAGTAGGATTGAGATTGCCGCTGTGGGACGTAGTCATCGAATTGTTAAAATACTACGGTATTGCCCTCTGTCAATTAGCGCCGAACGCGGTGAGGCAGGTGGTGGGATTCACCGTGGTCTGTAAACAGGCCGGAGTAGAACCAGCTGTAGAGCTTTTTAGGTTCTTCTACCAGCTAAAAAACTTCGGGAAGTCCAAGGGGTGGTATTCCTTTAGTCCCCGAGCCCGAGGAGGGTTCAAGGTTCAGAACCCGAGCAAAGTAGAGGGGTGGAAGGAGAGGTTCATATTCATTAGGAATAAAATAGCTCTCCCAAAGTGGAGGAGTGACGAGGTGCTTGATACCGCCCCCGTGGAGAGCTCGGGGGCCGAAGTGAAGCATACGTTCCGGACAGTGGGGACTTTCAAAACCCTCTGCTCCGAGGAGGAATTGGAGAAGGCAGGATTGAGCCTGTACTATTCGGGCAATGGGGGCGCCGAAGAGGGTAGGAGTTTTTTCTTTCCTTGATATTTTAAACTTGTCATTTTGCGCAGAACTAACCATAGACCTTATATGCAGTGGGACGCTTCGGAAAGCAACCAGCAGCAGGAAGCCCCGCTAAGACTGCAGCGGCCAAGAAGAAGGGGAAAACCGCTGAGGTGTCTCCCCGGGGGGAGATGCCACCCAGTGCGCGACCAGCGGCGGGGTCTGACGAGCGGGTGATGTCGGCGGAGCCATCTCCCGTGATGAAAAGGAGGCCAGAGCCTACCGGCACTCCGCTGGCACCGTCTAAAAGACCCCGAGTAGGAGAGAGTACGGAGGTAATACTCAAAACGCTGATCATAACTTTTACGTACGCGAGGTGTATAGTATGAGGTCTGAGCTCGGTGTTGTGTTGTATTCAACTTATCCAGGTAGGACAGGCGACCCTCAGTAGGCTGGGGTTTGACGGCGCGGACGCCGAGAAGATTCTGCAGCTGGCCAGAGGAATCATAGAGGTTGGCCTGAAGAGCGAGGTGGAGGCCAGAGAAGAGCTGGCCGCGGCAGCGCGGGATCTTCGCGCGCGAAATGACAAGCTAGCTCATGACCTAGCCGAGGCGCGTAAAAGGGCGTCTTTGGTCGAAAACGAGGTGGTGCGCTTGCGCAGTGTGGGGGCCGAGAACGCTGCTCTGCGGGGAGAAAATCTGCAGCTTCGGACGGAGATGGAGGCGCGGGAAGCCGCTGTGATCGAAGGGCAAGGAGCGATGCTGAAGGCGTTTGCCGAAAAATTACTACACACCAGCACGTTCCTTGACTTCCAGACGGAGTTTGTGGCAATAGGGGATAAAGCCACACGAGCCTTGGTGCTGGAGGAGGTGAAGGAGGCGTACCCGAATGCGGACATCAATCGTCCAGAATTCGGGTATGACCCTGAGGCGGTGGCCGAGGTGGAAAAGGCCTATTACGCCTCTCTAGCGAAGCTGCCGGAGTGGCCTCTGGTGAAGGCGCTCGGGGAGAAGAAGCAGCTTCTGACGGCCGCGGAAGTTGTAAACTGCGAGGTGGACCAGGACGAAGAATTCCTGGCATTCTGCCGCGGTGAACTGGCTACCACCGAGCCCCCCCCACGGATGGAGGTCGAAGCCCCAGCTGCGATCGAGGCCGTCGCAGCAGCTGAAGGAGAAGAAGCCGAAGTGTCCGAGGGCCGGCGAGAGGAGTTGCCCGAAGAGACTGAGGCAATTGAGCGGGAGGTCAGTCGATCCCCGCAGATTTAAAGTTGTACTTTTTTAGAAATGTTAGGAGTGATGTACTGTCTTGAACAATTGTAATTTGCCTTGTGAAATACAATCATGTTTCTCAGTCTCTTGAACTTCTTGTTTTACTTGCATGAGCAATTTTATGTCTGTTGTCGAACTGAGTGTAACTCTTTACACACTTGAGAGTAATTGATCTGGTTGTCTTCGTTGTCTGTTTAGAACACCGCGGAGCTACACGAAACAAGAAAGAAGCTCATGCGATCACTTGAGTGGTTCCGCGGAGAGAAGAATCATCTGCAGACGCACGTAGTGCCCAAGCTGGAAAAGCAGGTTGCCTCGGCAGAGAAGAAGGTGGTTGAGGCCAATGAAAGAGCCAAAGACTTCGAGATGAAGTATCGAACTACAGCTGCCGAGATGAGCCGCGTCCGTATTCATCAGAAGGAGTATGAACGAATTCTTTCAGAGTTCGGTCTTCTGACTTTTGAAGAAGTAGAGGAGCGGGTCGTTGAAATCCAGAGTGACATCGCGGCATTGATGTCGAGGAGCTCTGTCGAGTCCGCGGAGCTCGTGAGGAAACGAGAAGTCGTGGAGCTGCTTCTCAGTATGTATGAAGGGCTGAAGAGCCGAGGCAGGTGGAGGCCTACTGCTGAAGAATTCATCGCGAGCTCCAGTCGGGACCGAAGTACGCAGAGAGCTCCTCGGAAGGATAAGAAAAAACCCTCCGGAAAAACCAAAGGCATAGTTATCCAAGAGCCAGCTCCAGTGGTCACAGTCGAAGAAGAACCCGCGGCGGTTGCCGAAGAGGTAGTCGAGGAGCTGGCCAGAGAAATCGAGGTGATGGTTCCGGAGGAGTGGGACCCTGAGCAATGGGCCCAAACTCCAAGGTCCGTGCCACAACAAAGTAGCCAGGCGCGGACCATAGATGAAGCCCCCAGGCGAGCACCTAGAGCAAGTCCTCGGCGTAGGGAAGCTCGAAGGGATGACCGAGCCGGAGCCCGAGGGGATAACAGAGCCGGAGCCCGAGGTCGAGGATCTACAAGATCCCGGAGGACCCAACGCAGACCGAGAAGCGGGTCCCAACGCCGGAGCGCTGAATATTGGCTCGGGGGCCGTAGATAGTTGTTTTATTATTATTATTTTTTTTTTTGTTGTTTGCGAAGTCTTATGTAAAAAACTTCTTAATGTTGTAATATTCAGATAATAATAAAACTGTTGTAGTGTGTACGAACTGGTTTAATGAAGGTAACAGGTTACGAACCAACTTAATCGGGTGTTCGGGAACACGACGGGAAAAATTATTAACTGTTTAATTGGGTGTTCGGGAACACTGTATGGATTAGTCCAATCTCCCCGGACGGATCAGGCGGGAGTAATATATCTCCCCGGACGGATCAGGCGGGAGTAAACACTTCTCCGGTTAAACAGACGAGAAAGTGGTATGAGTCCGGGGACTAAAAATGCTAATCTCCTCGGACGGACCGAAAGAGAGATTTAATTGTCCGGAGACGAGTAATGATATATGACTGCGTTAGGGCGTCCCCGTAACGTAAATAATAACACAACGGGTTATATAAGCAAAGAATTTTTATTCAATAATAAGTGCCGGAGCAAACTCAAAAGTACAAAGAGGGTAATAACTGTAAAAGAAATGAAAGATAAGATAGTACTTGAGATGTGGCTGTCACAGATAGAAACGCCTCAAGTTAATGACGTGCCAACTTCGGGGAATCGGGGTTCCGTTGAGATGTTCAAGCTGATAGGATCCAGAGTCGTGCGCGGCAACGACTCGGTAAGGACCTTCCCAAGAAGCATGTAATTTCCCTTCGGGGGCAGCTTTGCTGGCTGAGTTGAGCCGAAGGACTAAGTCCCCGACATTGAACTGAGTGCCTCGGACCCGGAGGCTATGATACCGGGCTGCTCGTTGTTTACATCTGGCCTGTTGAATGAATGATTGATCCCGGCGATCTTCAAGCTCATCCAAATTTGCCCGTAGAGCCTCGTCATTATCTTCGGGAACCAATGTGAGGAGGCGGGGGCTCGGCACACTGATTTCAGCAGGAATTACGGCTTCAGAACCGTAAGTAAGACTGTAAGGAGTCTCCCCGGTAGATGTATGCGGTGTTGTGCGATAAGCCCATAGGACTTGTGGAAGGTTTTCAGCCCAGAGACCCTTGGCATTATCCAGGCGCTTTTTTATTCCCGTGAGTAGTGTCCGATTGGTTACTTCAACCTGCCCGTTGGCTTGAGGGTGAGCTACCGAAGTGAAAATCTGTTTGATGTGGAGCTCTTCACACCATGACCGGAATGGATCATTGGCAAACTGTTTACCATTGTCCGAGATGATAGTGCTCGGGATGCCGAAGCGACAAACAATATTGCGCCACACAAATTTCAAGATATTCTGACCAGTAATGGCTGTAAGTGGTTCGGCCTCGACCCACTTGGTGAAGTAGTCTACGGCAACGACCAGGAACTTCAGCCCGCCCGGAGCAACGGGGAATGGACCAACAGTGTCGATGCCCCACTGAATAAACGGCCACGCACTCTGGATTCCAGTGAGCTCGGTCTGGGGCAGATGCTTCACACGGGAGTGCAGCTGGCACTTGCTGCATTTGGTCACTAAGTCGTGAGCATCGTTGAACAATGTTGGCCAATAGTATCCCCAGCGGAGAACTTTCTTGGCTAATGTCCGGGAGCCGATATGGCTAGCACAGGCCCCTTCATGAACCTCCCGCAGAACTTGGGTAGCTTCGGCAGGAGCGAGACACCGGAGATTCGGTTGTAGGTATGACCGTCGATATGAAACTCCACCATGAAAGGAGTATTTGGGAGCTTTGAGAACAACTTGCCGAGCTTGTAGCTTATCATTAGGCAAAACTCCATCTCGGAGATATTGGATGATAGGTGTCATCCAGTTCGGACCGTTGTCGGTCAGTACCGAAATTGTGGCCTCATGAATTGCTGGATGAAGCAAGTCTTCAACCATAATATCCGGAGATATATTATTTCGGACCGCGGAGGCCAATTTGCTGAGCGCATCTGCTCTTGTGTTCTGAGCTCGTGGTATTTTCTGTACAACAACTGCATCAAAAGTGGAGATAAGCTTTAGTGTTAAAGCACGATACCTGACCACTGTTTCATCCTTAGCGACATAAGTCCCCTGGATCTGTCTGGACACGACCTCGGAGTCCGTGAAGAGCTCGAGATGACGAACGTCTAAGGATTGAGCGAGCCTGAGCCCGGCGAGAACTGCTTCGTACTCCGCTTCATTATTAGTCACCTTGAACTTGAACCGGATGACGTATTTAATCTCAACCTCCTCGGGGTCGATGAGAAGCACCCCGGCACCACTTCCTCGAGTCGTGGATGCTCCATCCACATATAGTTGCCATTTCTGAGGTGAGGACACGAGGGTACCGGGGTGATGTGTATCATTGTTTGTCGGAGACTCATGATTGTCTCCCGGGGTTTCGGCCAAAAAGTCAGCGAGTGCTTGGCCCTTGATTGCTCGGCGGGGAAGGTACTGAATATCATATTCACCCAGCTCAACGGCCCATTTTGCGAGGCGCCCCGACACCTCGGGCTTGACAAGAATCTGGCGGATAGGATGATTGGTCAGGACCCGTATTTCTCGTCCTTGGAAATAAGGCCGTAAACGCCGAGCTGCCATAACAATTGCCAAAGCAGTTTTTTCTAACACGGAGTACCGTGTCTCTGCCCCGTGGAGAACACGACTTGCGAAATACACGGGATGCTGAACCCCATCGACTTCACGTACAAGTGCAGCGCTAATAGCTTCCTCGGAGGAAGCCAAATATAGGTAAAGCGGCTCTCCGGGGAGAGGAACTGACAAAGTAGGTAGCTGCTGTATGTGACGTTTCAAAGCCTCGAAGGCCTCGGTGCACTCCGGTGTCCACTCAAAGGACTTCGCTTGTCTCAAGACTTTAAAGAATGGGAGCTGGCGCTCCGCCGCTTTAGACAAAAATCGATTCAAAGCCGCCAAACCACCTGTTAGACGTTGAACGTCCCTGAATGTTTTTGGTGGTTGCAGATCTAACACATCACGAAGTTTGGCCGGATTGGCCTGCAGGCCGTTTTGCGAAACCAAGTAACCGAGAAACTTCCCGGAGCCAACACCAAAAGTGCATTTCGCTGGATTGAGTCGCAAGTTATAGCGCCGCAGAGTGCGCAAGGTTTCGGCAATGTCTTGCACACATGAAGGATGAGAGGAGCTTTTGATGACCAGGTCATCGACGTAAACTTCAACGTTACGACCAATCTGGTCGTGGAAAACACAGTCCATGAGACGTTGATAGGTGGCTCCAGCGTTCTTGAGCCCGAAGGGCATTTTCTTAAAAGCGAAGCACCCAAAGGCAGTGATAAATGCCGTTTTGAAGGCGTCCTGCGGATCCATAAAAATCTGATGGTATCCCTTGTATAGATCTAGGAAGCAAAGTGCCACGTACCCTGTAATGGCTTCGGCCTTTTGGTCGATTGAGGGCAAAGGATAACAGTCTTTCGGACAGTGCTTGTTGAGATCGGAGAAGTCGACACACATTCGCCATGCCCCACTGGTTTTTGTCACCATTACCGGATTGGATAACCAAGAGGGGTAAAATACTTCGAACATGATATCTGCATCCAAGAGTTGCTTTGCCTCGATTCGAATGGCTTCATTTCGCTCCGGAGCGAATTTCCTCTGCTTCTGTTGAATTGGCTTTACGCTGGGATCGATGTTCAACTTGTGAGTAATCACTTCGGGAGAAAACCCGGGCATATCCAGAGGAGACCATGCGAAGACATCGGAATATTCTCGCAAGGTCTGAATGATAGCCTGGTGTAGCCATGGCACATCCACGGCTCCTACGGTCACTGTCTGTTCCGGCTTGGACGGATCAAGCGGGACTTGTGCAGTGGCATCCCCCAACGAGGTACATTCCCGAGGTTCCAGAACCGATGATGCCACTTGAAGCTGCTGTTTGGGTGGGACCTTGGCAGTCTTTTTGAGTGCCACATACATACACTCTTTTGAAACCCGCTGACTCCCGCGGATAGCCACTTCGCCATGCGAGGTGGGAAACTTTAGCGCGAGGTGATACGTGGAGCAAATGGCTTTGGCAGGGGTGAGCCAGTCCCGGCCCAATATCATGTTGTACGGTGACGGGGAATTCACCACATAGAAATCCACGAAGATGGTTTTTATCTTCGGATAAGTCCCCAAAGATGCTGGGAGAGTGATGACACCTTCCGGCTGGACTTCACCTTGAGTGAAAGTCTGCAGTGGCCCGGGGGCCGGCCGAAGTTGATCCCGAGAAATCCCCATCCTTTGAAAACAGTCGGCAAATATAACACTCACCGCGGCCCCATTATCCACGAAGACCCGCCTTACTGTTATGTTGGCTACAGTCATGTCGATGACAATAGCGTCTGTGTGAGGTGTTATCTCCGGAACCAGGTCCCTATCCGTGAAGCTGACAGTCTCGGACTGATGGAGGCGTTTATGACGTGGCTCCTCGGGAGGAGGACGTCGAGCTTCTGCCTTTAAGGCATGTCGTGAAGCCCCGGTGGATAGGGCTCCATATATCACGTTTATTACGTGAGGAGGTGCGTTGTCTTCGGGTCCTCCCGGAGGAGGAGGTGGTGGTGGGAGACGTGGTTGCTGGCGATTGCCAGAATCTTGCCGTGCGTAGTTGTTAGGTCCTGGCCGATTATTCTGCCACGGTGGCCGATTTTGTTGAGTGCCCCGGTCATGATAACCTCCGCGGTTGTGGGACGAACCCCCATTGTGGTTTGTCCGAGGTTGGTCATTGGTTCGCGCAACGTATTGCCGCAAGAGACCCTTCTTGAGGCATTCCTCAATCTCCTTGCTGAGTTCCCGGCACTCCTCTGTCTCGTGCCCATGATCTCGGTGGTACGCGCACCACTTTCCACGGTTCCTCTTTTCAGGTGGAGCAGTCATCCGCGGACAAGGTCGCAGATCGTTCTTGTGGATAGATAGGATTTCAGCTCGTGACTTCGTCAACGGAGTCAATTGTGGAATTTCACTTCGGGATTCTGAACGCCCCGGGGTCAGGCGGGAAAATGCACTAGGTCGAGTACTAGGCCCGGTTTGTGCTTTGTCGGATTGCCGCTTGCTAGCGTGTTTCTCTCGCTTCTGGCGAGTCTGCTCCTCGGCCTTAGCAAATTTGCACACTGTTTTGAACAGTGCTCGAGTTGTGACCGGTGTGTTCCGAACTAACTCGGTGTAAAGTGCTCCGGGGCGGAGTCCATTCATAAATGCGTTGATGACTACGTCGTCGGGGCAATTTCCCACCTTGAGACTTACCGCTGTGAAGCGGTCAAGAAATTGCGTAACGGTTTCACCGTCCCGCTGTTCCATGTTCATGACATCGGCCAGGGTGGCCATGGGCTTCGCCCGTGCTTCGAACCGTGCCCAAAAGTGCTCGGCGAGTTCTCTGAAGGAGGATACGCTGTTGCGTGGAAGGGAATCAAACCAAACCCGAGCTTCATCCTATAAGTACTCAGGGAAAATCTTGCAGTACTGGAGGGATGTAATGTTATCATGGCTAAGCATACTGTGCCTAAAAGCTCCAAGAAAATTGGCCGGATCTCCGGTGCCATTATAAGGTGTTATAGCTGGCCGTTTGAACCCTTCGGGAAGGGTAGTGGCCATGATTTCTGAGGAGAACGGCGTGATGATATCTCCATTGGCATCAAGACCCAGAATTCTGTCCAGTTCAACATTGCGTTGAACTTGCTCATACTCTTGAAGATCTAGAGCATGAGGATTGACATAGCGAACTCTCTTAGCCGCATTAAGTGGACGGCGGTGATCCACATCAGTAGGTTCCTCATTGCGAGGTCGTGATTCATTAGAGCTCCCATGGTCCTCGGAAGAACCAGGTCGTTCCCGTCGTCGATCCTGACGCCCGCGGTGCCCCGGGTCCTGTTGGTCACGCGAACGGGGTGGAGGCACCACGGGATTAGCATTATGGCCGGCAGGCCCCGCGGCAGGCTCCGCGGGATGTAGGCGATTAACTGCCCAATCTTGAAGAACATGTGCATGCTCTTGTAAGAAAGCCTGGAGCAGTTCTGGGGTAATTTGAATGTTAACCGGGGGTTGAGCAGCAGCAAGATTAGGGTTTTGCAGGTCTTGAGGGAGTGGAGGGTTTTGATTGCCCTGATGATTAGACGTACTCCCTGCCGGCAATTGCCTCGGCGGCAGAACTTGATCCACGGGGCGATCCTGGTTAGATTGATCACCATGGCGAGATTGATTCAAACGTGTTGTCACCATGATTCTTGAATGCGATGTAATCGTAAAAAATGGTTGGTTAAAGCGTTCCCACAGACGGCGCCAATTGATAAAGCGCAACCCGGTAACCAAGAACTATCACGATAATCGACGTAAACAATATGGAAAAACACAGGATTTACGTGGTTCGATCCGGAGACCTACGTCCACGGGCAGAAAATCACTCTTGCCGAGGTGTTTCTTTCACTAGAATGTTGAGTTTACAGATAGTAATTCAGTATACAGAGTGCGAACCCTAATTCAGAGTTCTTTTCACCTATTTATACTACCAAATCAAAACCCTAACTAAATCCCTATAATCTTGCCCACCAAATCTGCATGGCAGTTGGGAAAAGATCATGGGCCTTGATTCGCGGAACAGACTTGATTCGCGGAACAGATTACATTTTGGGCCAACGCGTGTTGCCGGGCCTGCTGGGCCTGGGCCTTCGCGCTTGCTGGCGCGTTTGCTGGGCCGGTAAGTGGGCTCAGGTATTAACCCGACCCGAAGTAACCAGGTTATCCCTATCACTTGGTATTTCCAATATACAAAGAATAAAAAATTAACAAAATATAACATATGAGTGCTCTAATATTTTTTAATACTTTCATATATATGTTGAAAAGTTTCATTTAAATTATACATTATATTGTAAATAGTAGATTCATCTAAAGATATACAGTGGTTTGTAAAAAAAAAAAAAAAATTGCTTAGGTTGCAAAATGTGGCAAAAAAAAAAATGAGATTGGTTAATGTGACCCAGTATTGTTTAGGTTGCAAAGTCTAAAAAACATATAGTTCTAGTTGGTTAATTTTGCTTATTTAAAAGAAGTTTAGTGGCAACTTGTATAATATCATAGTATAGGTTGCAAATTGTATTTATTTATAGAAAAATAACATTAATATATCTAAAACATAAAAAATTAATATAAAAAATTCTAAGATTAATTATCATATATAAAGTTATATATATGAGCGAAAATCATAGTTTTGTGATTTATCAATAAAAATAATTATTATATCAAATAAGCATTAGCAAATTTAATGATTTAATAAGCTGATTATAAATCAAATGTTTACTTGAGACAATTCATGTCAGATAAAACAAACTGATTAGTTGTGATTTTAATGAAATAATCAAGTAAAATAATTTGTAAAAAAGAATTATTTGAATGATTTTTAATTGTAGTCCAAACCAATACTATATTTTTTGTACAACCCACAATAAACACTGGAATCTTACTTAAATAATCAACAAACAAATGATATAATATTTTAAATAGAATATCTTATTATTGTATATATCATATGGATGTCAAATCAGATTTCATCAAACAATGATTAATTTGATATAATATACATAATAAATAGATTAAAATGGAAAAAAGATATTTGCAACTTTAGAAAGTAAAATAAATTTTGATTCTTACCAAATGTGACAACAACTTATCAATCACAGTCTAAAATTTTAGGTTGGAAAGTGTTACTTACAGAATTGTCACTATTGTGGCTTATATATATATAAATATATAATTTTTTTAATATATAAAATAATATTTAAATCCTGAATATAAATAATTAAAGATAACCATAAAATATATAATAAAAAGAACATTGATATTTTATTTGGATCATATGTAATGTAAAGTTTTATAATTTTCTCATTATGTCCCTGCTTTTATTTTATATTTAACTTTTAATTTATCTAAATAAACTTTCAAGTTCTAATTATAAATATTTATTTTTTTCTTTATAACATTGAATTTTCATTTGCAACATTTAACATTTCATTTGGTGATTTCAAATATACTTAAATATTTTTTATTTAATAAAATCTTATTTTAGAAAAATAAAATCCAAATTTTATTTAATGATTCGAATAACAAATTAAAGTCTTTGGTTTCTTCAAATATTTGAATATTTTCATATTCTGTTTGGTATTGTAAATTATTTATATAAATGTTATAGCCTTCTTAGAAATGGTTTATTTATTAGAAGATAAAAATTGATTAATGCGACAAATTTATTTAGATTGTTAAAAGTAAAAAAAGTATCCGTTGTTGATTTGTGCGGCCAAGTATTATTTAGCTTAGAAAGTGTAAAAACATGTAATTGAAGTTTTAGTAAAAGTAAAAAAGTAAAAAGATTGTCAAATGTAATAAAAGTCATAATTTAGGCTACAAAGAATAAATTTCCTTAAAGAGTAATTTTAATAAAATACTCGCTATTAAAAATATAAATAGGTAATTAAAAATTATTTCAATACCTATTTTAATAGATAATTATATATATGCTCAAAGTCGTGATAAGAAGATATTTTAGCAGATATGAAGATTTAATAAGTTGATTATAAAATAGATATTGTTGTTTTTGCCTTTGATTTAATAAAGTAGGACTTTCATTATATAAACAATGGATTTATTCCCTGACTTCAAAAAAAATGAAAATTCATGTCAAATAAAATAAATTGATTAGTTGCATTTTTATATATATATATAAAAGTAATTGTATTTTTTATAATGAAAACCAAAATATTATAGTCCAATTCACAATAAACATCAATTCTAGCACAAAAAGTTAATCAACAAACAATTTTTTTATTCAAATCAAATATTTCATTATAATATATATGATATGGATGTCAAATCGAAGATCGTGAAAAGTTGAATAATTTGGTATATTATGCATAAAAATCGGACTAAAAATGAAAAAAATTATTTTTATTTTAGAAAAGTAAAAGAAAGTCATGAATTTACCAAAAATAAGAAAAAGTTACCAATTATGGTCTAAATTTTTTGGAGGGAAAGCTAAAATTACCTTAATGCTCTCCATTTTGCTTTTATATATATATAGATATAGATATATTTAGTTAATTAATATAATATTACAACAATTTAGAAAATAATGAAATTTGCTATGTTTAATTTTTTTTATATAGAGGTAACATTTGTATTTTACGGATTTGGTATATGTATTTCTGCGGAAAAGTCATTCAATGACAAAAAGAAGAGTTTATGAAAGAATAATATTTCACCAAAAACATTTAAAATTTTCTAATAGAGAAATACTTACAACACAATCTATATCTATATCTATATAATAATAAAATTCACTCAAAATAGTAACTTAGGAATTTTTTCGCCCAAATTTTCCTTGTCATTTCTGAAAAATATTAATTTTGGTATGAAACATTTTATTTGGAGATAAATCTACATATATTCTAAAATATATTTAGGCACAATTATCTCAAATCAATACTAAGGGGGTGTTTACAATTATTTTTCCCAAGTGCTTTTTAGCTTATAGCTTTGGGAAAAACTGTTTTGGAGTGTTTGAGAAAACTGTTTCAGTTTTAATAAAAGTGATTTAGGCCAAAAGTTAAAAGTAAAAAATGTTATTTCTTTTTCAACTTTTTGGTATTTTAGTAATAAATAGAGGTTTTTTCTCTCACTAATAAGTTAAAAGCTTATGCATCAAACACTACTTTTTTTATTTGAGCAAAATCATTTTTATTCTCAAACACTATCTACTTTTGATTTTAAGTAATCTTACCATAATCTCTACTTTTAATAACTTCTTCAAAAGTTAGGTTCACTCAGTCCAACTAAACAACTAAGTCAATACGTATAGTACTAAATGACTAGACTTCTCTATTGAACTCAACCATACATGCATTAGTAAGAGGACCTTTCTTCGTTCGTTAGCTCATTAGCTGCCATCCCTTAGCAAGTCGTTGGTCTTTATCTTCCAATTGCTCCCAGCGGCATGAAAGCAAGCCGGGGAGTAGACTGATTCTTAACACTTTTAATTCCTATTAAGAGTTGGGAGAGTGTAGAATGTAGTCGAAAGAAGTGGGATCTCTCTACAAAGAACTGGGCTATCACGTTGAGAAGAAAGAAAAGGTGCTCTCCATTGATGGGGTATGCTTAGCTAGGCGTGAAGGAAGCTGAAGCTAGAAAGGAAAACACCCCCTAAGTCCCTCACAATCAACTGAATTTGTCCAAGTCTATAAAAGGAGACACTCGCGCAACCTTCCAAAAAAGATCTGAACCCATATTTGGAAGAATTTGTTCCGCGCAATCAATTTTTTTTTTCATTGAAATCAACATTAATCAAGTTATTGATTCAACCAAATTTTGTGTCTACTTCCAAATATTGTTCTTCTTTGAATAATTTTATTTGATTTGAAGATTAAGAGATCCAAAGTAACTCAGGAAAAAGGGATGCAACATCACCAACCACCAGAGCAACAGAGAGAGACCGACATTGTGAGAGAGTGCGAGGGAGAGTATGACCGGAGTTGTGTGAGAAAAATCAATAGAATTATCTAGAATCTAAAATGAGGGGAGAGGGTGAAAATGCGGGGAAGGGAGTGGGATGGGAGTAACTTTGTCCGCAAAAGCAAACTTACTATTTTTTTGTTTCTAAAATCCTATGTATTATATTTGTTGTACTCATTCTTCTTCTATTTAATTTTATGTTCACTTAGTGTGTCCTTTAATTTATGTAGTATCAATTATGCGTACCTAGAAAGAGAAAACAAATATATAAAGAAAAAAAATATAACCAAAAAAATAGATTTAGTACGATTTTATCAATATAAACCCCTAATGGTCTTTTTTATATTTAATGTTAATTTGAATGTTGTTTCATTTTTTTATTAATTATTTTTCTTATTAATTTTTAAATCATATAAAAATATAAAAATTGAATTATTTAGTAAATATTTTATAATTTCAGTTTATAATTTAAACATTTTATTTTTTCAAAACATTTATCTAATTTTTGAAATAAAAATAATTTTTTTCATTTCTAATGTGATTTTCCTATATGATAAATTAAAATTATCGACCTATAGTGTGACACTATATTGTATAAATAAATTAAATTAAAGACAAATAATTTTTTTGTTGGTTGATTATGTGGGTTAATTATTAGTGAGTTTTGCTACAAATAAAAATTAATAAAATTAAAAGTGTTATTGGTACTCACTAAAAGCTTTTGAAATTTCTTGAATATTATATTTGAAAAAATAAAAAATATAGATACTTTGGGTAAATATAAACATTTATCATAAAATTATAAATATACATATATACACTCATCCTTTGTACAAGATGATCAACATGACCACCTCCATACAAGGATGCTAGAAATATTCACACATTAAGAAATTCAAATATGATTAATCTATAACTTAATCAAATTTATATATTTTAAATTTTTAATACTTTTCATTGAGTGAGATATGGGTTCAGAATTTTAATTGAAATCAGAATTTGGCTAAACCAATGGCTTGATTAATGCTGATTTCAATTAAAATTTTATGAGATATGGGTTCAGGTCTTTTTTTTGAAATGTTGCGTGAGTGTCGTATATTATAAAGCCATTGGTTTAGCCAAATTTTATTCTTCTTTAAATAATTTATTCATTGTGAAAATTAAGAGATCCAAAGTAATTGAGGAAGAAGTGTTTAAGGTAACTTAAGAATAACAAAATCCTCCCAAAATAGTAATCTATGAATTTTCCCTCTCAAATCCCTTTGCTATTTCTGGAACATATTATTTTTAATATTAAACATTTTTATACAAAAATTGTGTTAGAGAGACCAAAATAATTCTCTCGAATCTAAATAGAAGGAGGAGGCGAAAATATGGGGAAGGGAGTGGGGTGGGAGGAAGTTTGTCGGCAAAAGCAATATATATATATATATATATATATATATATATATTTCTAAATCCTATGTATTATGTATTCTTCTTCTACATAATTTTATTTTCACTTAATGTATCCTTTTGTTTGTGTAGTGTCCATTCTGTGTATTAATAATTTATGGTAAAGTATATTCATACCTAGAAAGGGATAAAAAATAAATAAAGAAAAAATTTAAACAAAAAAATAGATTTAGTACGATTTTATAAATTAAACCGCGAATGGTCTTTCTTAATATTTAATATTAATTTGAATTTTATTTCATTCTTTTATTAATTATTTTTCGTATTAGTTTCTTTAGTGACATAAACAAAATTAAAATTCAATTAGTTAGTAATTTTTTTATAATTTCAACAATTTATTTCTTTTTCTTTTCAAAAAATAATCTAAGTTTTTTAAATAAAAATAACTTTTTTTATTTATTTCTAATATGATTTTTTTCGTACAATAAATTAAATTAGTCATCTATTTCGATCTATAGTTTGACACCATATTGTATATATATTTAAATAAAATGTTATATTAAATACAAATAATTGTTTGTTATTTGATTATGTGGGCTATTTATTAATGTATTGTGCTAGAAATAAAAATTAATAAAATTAGAATGTAGTGTTATTGGTACTTACTAAAAGCTTTTGAAAATTTCTTGAACATTATATCTGAAAAAATAGAAAATTTAGATATGATAACTATAAATGTTTATCATAAAATTATAAATATACATAGATCCACTCATCCTTTGTACAAGATGATCAACATGACCTCCATGCAAGGATGCTAGAGATATTCATCTATAATAAAAATAAATATGAATATTTTATAATTTACTCAAATTTATATATTTTTTTTATTTTTAAGACTTTTCATTGACTCTTCTTTTATTAACATATAACTTTTCATGTCTTATTATATATTGATTCCAATATTTTTATTACATTAAAATTATATAAACATATAAAAGTTTGTTATTTATTAATTTACATTTACAAACGGTGCATCGCACGGGGATATTACTAGTGTTTATGAAAAAATAAACTTTTATAATTCAGAGGTACATAGGGATGAAGTATATATAGGAAAAGAGATGGACTAAGGTAATAAATATTTATTCTAAATAAATTTATATTAATCATTTTAGTCAACTACTAGTACAGTATCCGTGAATAATATTCATGGGTCTGTTTAAATTTTGTTTTACTTTTCGAAACACTTTTAATTTATGAATATATTTATGTTTTTTAAAAAAAGGTAAACATTAAAACCTTGAACAATTATAAACGTAAATCATGAAATTTGATTTCTTTTTTAATTCAAATGATTTTAGAATTATTTTAATCCTATAATTTTGAGATATTATAATGATTCTCAGCATAACACATGTTCATTTTCTTTATCTTTTATCATATAAAGAATAGAGGGTCATGTGAATTTTGATAAATTCATTATGATCAAATTTGAATTGTTCAATATATAAATTTATTGTATATTTGAAGCCATAAATTGTCAGTTGATTCCGATAGTAGACATAAGTTAAGTAGAAAATTTGCAATAATTACAATTAATTATATATGTATTATACGATAGTTATGGTATAAAATATCTCTAAAAGAATTCAGGTTATCAAGTCTCGAGAATTATCTAAAATCAAGTAAATAGAAGACTAATCGAATATATTCACTAATCATAGTTATATAATTCAAAATTATATATAAATGAGTAATTAATAATCTTGAGTTGCTTTCATATATTTTTCTTTTGAGCAAGACATTCAGTAGGTATTGCATTATTAATAATGCCAAATTTGTGGTCACTAATTTGAATAAATTTTCCTTCAAGATTTTTTAAATTATTTTATTGTTATATTATATTTTAGAATATTTTTTTAATTGTTAAATTAATCACTGACATAAGTTTTATAAGTTAGGTATATAATTTTTTAATCACGCGTGCAATGATGTCAATCTTTAATCATGCACTTTTTGATAAAATAATTTATCTTATAAAATTGTGATATATTAGAAATAAAAGTTTAATTAGTAAATCATTAAAAGAATCCTAACTAAAAATTGTATCAAAATTTATGATATACTATGTAAATCATGACAAAATTGAATTTAAACATTTGAATGTTTAAATATTAAAAATAGAAATTTTGAAGATATAAATATTAAATATTAGTTTTTAATCTCAAAATTCTAAAAAATGACACTTGTCCCAAAATTCTAAGAGAATGACACTTGTCCAAGTGGTTTTTCTTTTAGTATATAAGGGATAAGGGATAAGGGATAAGAGATTTCACAACAGAATCATCTAAAAAGGGAAAGGTAGCTAAAACTAGGGGTTTGAAACTATGAGTTTTTATATTTTTATCCTCAAGCGTGCATTAGAACAGATCAGCACAAGGTGAAAAATTGTAAACTGCTCAATATCATCGTCATTCTCCCACTCAGTTATTTTTCATGACAACTCAAGCTACTATCCAATGAAGAAATCAAGCAGACGACTTTTTTCAAGAGTAAGTGATCATGATTTCAATTTTGTTCAATGAAATCCATATGCCCCTTCAATATTTAACAGCTTCAATAAGCTCCAGTGTGACAATAAACAACACCTCACCAAAGATATCGCTCATTCCGCTCTTTAAAGTGTAGATAAGGGTATATATATGTAATCACTCAACATCAAAACATACATGACATTACCATATGCTTGCTAATATATCAAACCTCCACCACCGGAATATGAACTATGCATCAATCAAAGGGTCTTTTCATTGGTTGTAACGGGGCCTTGGTTAAAGGTAGGATAAGAGGAAAATTGAAGGCTAGCAAGTCAAGAAGTAATAGAAAATCACATGCACGCTTTCTCTAATGACAAACACACCTTCTTTGAATTGGATCACAAGACCATTACTACCCCTACTACTTGGTAATCTCACTATATCATAAGAATCATATAAGCAAAACCAAGTAATAGCCTAGAGGTGTCAACTATCAAGTAGCAATAATATGTCAAACTTTTTATTTTTGACATGAAGAGAATAATACAAAGATATTGACAACCTCACAATTTCTCTACCCTTTCTTCATTGTGGCAATATCTATCTTTTACCTTTTTTTTTCATCTTTTTTTTTCTTTGCTTTTTTTTTTCTCTTTTTTTTTTCTTGTTCTTGTATTTTCTTTTTCTTTTTTTTTTTCATTACCACAATGTCCTTTGTACTTCTTTCCTACCCCTTTTGTGTTCACAACAAAAATCCACCTTTTGACAATTCCACACTTCTTGACAAGAAGGTTAAAAAATTAAGGTAGACGGTCATAAACAAGAAAAGAGAATAGACTATGTATACACATGGTAAAATCAAAGAATAGACTATAAGCTCAACGTGTTCAACTAGGGGAAAATGTTCGGGTAGGTTATTCAGAAAGAAAGGCCATCAAAGGGTTATTCCTAAGTGCCCTTATCATTTTAATGCACAATTTATGAATGTGGTCTCGAAATGCATAACAAAGCAAGTTTTAGAATGTGCATGATATGCTTGATTCACACACAACAAAGAAATTAGAGCACAATCGTATGTATTGCTCTTAGGCTCAAAAGCTCACGGAAAAGGTAATTTGTGTTGAATCTTGCACACTTTCATTCTATCCACTATCAAGATCAAAGAGACACGTTATTTTTTCAGTACCAAGAAAAATAATCAATCACACTCAACTCTTTTATTATGCCAGTTATACTCAACCCAACAAAGACATAACAACTAAGTCCACAGAATTTAGCATATATGCACAAGAATACTCCCAATCGACAAGAATTTCATTTTTTTTTTTTGTTTTTAAAGAAACAAGTTCCTCTATAGGTTCCTAGTATGAACTCCCCCCACACCTAAATTCTACATTGTCCCTAATGTAGTCAACGCACTTCAAAGCAAGCACTCAAAAAAGGTTAGATAAAGTACTATCATAAATTGTGAAAAAATAAACAGTGTGAGCTAGAGTGAAATATAGCATTAGTGGAACCAAAATAATCTCGTATATAGGGAAGACAAATAAAACAATATGAGCACAGATAAAGCAAGAGGACTTCCCTGAAAATGACAGAGGTAATCAATGGCGGCTGGTGGACTTAGAACAACAGCATTTGGGTAGCTTGCCGAGACCAGTGTGTATATGTATGGCGGAGTTAGATGTCGATTCACGCAAGGTGGTTCGCGCGTCATATAGAAGACACAATGGGGTTGTGGTGAGGGTTGGTCGAGAAGAAGCTGCGAGATTACTGCGAAAAAGAAGATTAGAAGATCAGTATTAGGCTTTTTTCGATTTTCAAATTTTTTTTTTTTCGTTTTTTTTTAAACCTGACAATAAAGATTGTAAGACATTTTTAGGCAGAAGACTATTTCAAACTGGGCGTGATCACGCCAAAACGCGACTAGTCTTCTGCCCCCTACCAAAATTAGGCTATTTAAAGGAAATTTAACTTTTTTATTTGTCGTGATCATGGCAAAAAAAAAGTTATCCCCAAACCTATTATTCTACTAGACACGAACGAACAACTAATAAACCTAAAAAAAATTGAAAATAACATTAACGGCGAAACAAAGCAAAATAAAATTTGGGTTGCCTCCCAACAGCGCAATTTTTTCGCGTCGTTATGCTCGACGTTCTTCCTCCATCATTGTGGTTAGCCAATTCCACGAGCATCTGTTATTATCTCATTCAGGTCCAAACAGGCATATGCTTCATAGCTGTCAAGAATTTCCACAAAATATGCGTCAATGAGAACACCATCCTCTATCTTCCGAATATAAAAGCTAGTTGGAACCTTCGAATTTTTACTTTGCTCTTCACTTTTCATGTTCCTCACTATCTTTTGTAGTTCCTTCGAAATCTCCGGATACCCATGAATTTCCTTGGTCTCTTCTAAAGGCGGGATCATGACTTCCACCTCTTGAAAGATTTCAAATACTTCTTCTTTGCTCTCATTCTTGGTGGATTTCTCTAGTCTGCTAGGAAACGGAGGAACAACCAAATTAGTAATACATGGAACAGAGTGTGAAGATTTTATCTTTTGTGGATCAGGTGAGTTTTCTTTCACTTCATTCTCTTTTTCACTTTGATGTTCAGTGGTTTCCTCAAGGAAAGTAAGTCTAGATTGTATCTCTTTTTCACTTTGGAGCACAATTGCACTGACATTCTCTCTCGGACTAACTTCGATTTGTGATGCTAGCCTCTCTGAGCTCTTAGCCTCCAATTCACCAACAGAAGTAGACAGCTGACTAATCTGATTTTTGAGGTCCTGGATGCTGGCTATTGTTTCCCGTTGAAACTCTTGGATACTCACTTGAACTGTTATGTATTCATTGCTAGAGTTTTCACTATTTCCTCCAATGACAGGCTAGAATCGGATTCTTGATTGGGTGCTGGTTGTCTCTCGTAATTATACTGAGAAAATCCTTGTTCTGCTCCTAGATTTTGATAATTGGAATTCATCCATCCCAGATTGTATCTAGCATTGTAGGGACAAATTTCTGTAGGATGTCCAGGAATCGAGCATATTCCACAAATCTTGACCTGTTTTACCTGAAATAAAACCAACTTTTCAGCAAGAGAGATTACTTTATTTATCCTTCTATCTAAAGAACTCTCACGTGGAATGTCATCATGCCTAGTTCCAAAATAATGTGCATATGCATCCATTTTTAATATGAACAAGGTAGAAACAAGCAACGAGGAAAATGGGGGAGAAGGAATAACTAACTAAAATAAATATTAAAATAAACTCAAAATAAATAAATAACTTTGCACCGTTCCCCGGCAACGGCGCAAAAATTTGGTGGGTGTCAAACCGCCAAATTAAATAACCTACTTTCAGAATAACGAGTATAGTGGCAAGTAGGGTCGAATCCACGGGGAACGGAGATTAATTTCTTTTGAGCAAAAACGAGAAATAAACTGGGAGGTTTTGGATTGATTTTATCTAACTAATCTAAATTCCTAATAATTAACTAAAACATGCAAATGAAACAATAAAATTGTAAAGACGAATCAAATTCTACCTGACTCTGATCCAAGGGTATTGATATTCAATTACATTATTGATCATAGGCTCACAAATATATTTTCTTGCAATTTAAATAGTTTAACCAAAGAATTATTAGGATAACCATAATAAATCTTGTGTTTTCCTAAATTAATTGACTAATCCCAGCAACTGATCAATACTTATCATTAACGAGTTGGGCACGATAGCGTTCCATACCACGTTAATGATAGCATTACGATTTATGAAAATAGTTAAACCTAATTACTAATAGTCGAGATAGCTGCAACTATTAATAATTAGCTTGTAGATTCAATTAGGTTAAATTAATCACGATAGCACGATTAATTCAACCTATTGCTACTAGGGTTCAATCCTTCATGACAATTACGGATCATGAATTCATGAATAGCAGTCAGGAATTGAATAATTAATTAAGTTGTCAATTCAATCAAATAAACAATTTTTATATAAATAAGCTTGAATATACAAATACTTAAAATTAACAAGAACAGTTAAATCAAATAGCCTCACAATAATATAATTGAAATCGACCCTTGAACCAGAAAATAACCTTAATTAATGGCGGTGGAATCCAAGGTCTTGAACAAAAGATGAAAACTAGAAGGAAAGGGAAAAAGTGGCGTGAATTTTTTGGGAAGAGGAGAGAGAGAGAGAGAGCACGTATTGGAATTCTTGTACTGGACTGTGCGCGTTTTCCTCCTCTTAAAATCACGCTAGGAATTAAATATTTATATTCCTACTCCTAATTAAATCTTAGTAATATCCAATCTTATCTCTAAAAAGGATATATATATCTAAATAATATCTAGATAATTACATAAAAGAAATTAAGCCTAATTAAATAAAGCTCTTGATGGGCTTCCCCATAAAATTGAAGGCTTTAACAAATCCAAGCCCAACTTCTCTCTATCTTGGCCCGCGTCTTCACTTTTCAGCTCAAAACATTAATTTAAGCCCAATTTTGCTCCAAGTCCAATTATTATTCTCCTACATGAAAAGATAATTAATTAAGATCAATAAAGAATAATAATCAACCAAAAATAAGGGAATATGGATATAAACTATGGAATAATATATGCACATCAATGTGACACGACACAAACTGTTGCCACAAATCATGGAAAACGTGCCACGATAGTCTAAAAGACTAAAACAATATGAATTCATGGTAAGTTTGTGTTGTGGTAATGTGACACGATTTGTGGCAATGGTGTCATGATAGCCTGAAAATAGAGGCTAAAATTATACAGATTCGTAATAAATGTGTATCATGGTAAATGTGCCACGATTCTGATAAGTGAGTTTGATGGCATGATTTCGTGGCAAGTGCATGTCATTGTATGATTTATGACAAGTGTGTGTCGTGGGTCGGGGGTGGTGGTGGTGAAAGCATTAAAGAAAAAAAGAACTTAATTGTGTTTTGGCTAGGGGTAGGGTGAATAGGGTTGGGGTGGAGGAGGGAGGGAAGAGTTTGGGTGGTGGAAGCTTTTAAAAAATAAAATAATAAAACTGAACTTTTTTTTGGCTTGGAGGGCAGGGGAAGTGACGTGGATAACTAACAAAATAATTATAAATAACAATCCATCACACAAAAGTATTACTGTAACAAAATAAATTTCTACAAATAGATGTTTTTGAGAGTTTGAGTTACACATCTCTATTTATTCATCTGATTCTTCTCTTAATAACTTGACGTCTTCAAGCTCGGAGTTGACAAGTTCTGGACTTGACTTGAGTAACATTAATCCAAAAGCTTGTAAGCTTGATTTGAATTAAACGATACTTTTGGATGAATATGTGAAGAACGTCTTTGAAAATTTTGACGAACGACGAAAAACACCTTCGAAGTTCTGACTTGAAAATGCCGATCGGAGGGGCTCAGCACCTTGATATCGGAGGCAAACGATTGAAATCTCGAGATTGACTCTGTAACACCTTGAAAATCTCAAGATTGACTTTGTAATGCCTTTGGCTTTAAAATACCTTTAGAACAGCTCTGGATCTTCCACTTGATTCTTGAGCTTGTGTTGTGTTAATGTGATCTTTGGTGGAATAACGAGACCCTATTTATAGTTGTAAGGTGGAGAACCTTAATGGACCTAGGATATGAATGGAGCAATTCGATTGGTCCACCATAATTTGAGATCTATCAAATATCTTTGAGATAATTATTAAATTAATTATATTAATTTAATAATTAATGCAACATCTTGACACATGAAGCCTTCTGAATGGTCCATTATGATTAGATATCTATCATAATCTCTTTGGATAATTACCTGTCCGGCCCCTCTGGTCCCTTCCCTTTTCTCCCAAGCCAAAGAAAAAGAAAATCAGTGTTTTTTTTTTTTTTTTTAATGCTCATTTTATTATTGTAATGCTTACGTCAAAAACCCTCACCCTCTAGAACCCCCTGCCCCCACCACCTATCCACTTCCATGCCAAAAGAAGAAAAAATAGTTTTTGTGTTTAATACTTTTACCACAGACCCTAACCCTCTACCCCGCCCCACCCTAGAGGTGGCAATTCGGGCGGCTCGACCCGGCTCGGCCAAGGAAAAGTTCGGGCCAGGTGGGGCCGGGCCCGATTTATTTCGGGCATAGAAATGCTAGGCCCGGCCCGGAGGACCTCGGGCCATCGGGCCAAAAAAGCCCACCAATGAGTTTTTTTCTTTTCTTTTTTTATTACTTAAACCATGAAGTAGAATTATATATTGAGGCGAACTTCAGTTTAATTCTCTTAAGAAAAAATAATATATTACTATTCGTTGCAATATGGAATGATATCTATTAATCTATAAGCATGTCTCAAACCCCAAGATAACAATAATAATAATAATAATAATAATAATAATAATAATAATAATAATAATAATAATAATAATAATAATAAAGAAGGAACGGATGATGATATATAGTTATATACTACACGTCACAAGTTATTTAATTTTTGTGTACGTACTATACTACATGTTAATCAATTTTTCATTTTTCGACACATAATAATTAAGTGAGCATGCTTGGATCCAATTCATTTTCCATCTTTGGCTAATAAAACTGAAGAAATAGAGTATTAAATTAGTCAAATGTTTTAATTTCTTGGTAAATAGATACATTTATGCTCTGCTAGAAAAAGAAAAAAGAAAAACATGTTTCAAATAGTACACAAGATATTACCTAATTCCTAAATTTTTCTTATTCGATTAGTAAGGGGAAAAAAATTCAATTCCATCGGGCCGGCCCGCGGGTCTTCGGGCCGGGCCGGGCTTGACCCGCCAAAAGAAAAGCCCGTTCAGGCTGGGCCAAAAAAACCCGAATTTTTTCGGGCCTCTAATGTGCCGGCCCAGCCTGGTCTATATTTCGGGCTAAACGGGCCGGCCCGTCGGGTCGGGCCAGTTTTGCCAGCTCTACCCCACCCCCAACCTAAGCTGAAAAAAAAAATTAGTTTTTTAATGCTTCCACCACCAATATCCAGCCCCAAGACCCCCTTAGCCCTCACCCACCCACCCTCTAGGAGAAAAAAAAAAAGAAAAATTTTAAAGCCCTAACGCACGAAATTCACTTGCCACAAATCGTGACATATTTGTCACGGTACGCAGGTTTACAAATTTGTATACTTTGTGTTTCTTAGTGTCACAAATTGTGCCACATGTTCCACGAATCATGGTAAATTTGTCATGATATACATTTGTCATAAATCTATATAATTTTAGCCTTTCTTACTGTTGTGACACTATTACCATGAATCGTGATAGATGTGCACGATACGCACTCGCCACGAATCATGGCAATAGTGTCACGAAAGTATGAAATGCTATAATTATAGAGATTCGTGGCAAGTGCGTATCTTATTAAATGTAAGTAGTAGGTATGTGTCATAGCATTGTTCATGACAATATTGACATGACAGTAAGAAATACTAAAATTATACAGAGTCGTGGCAAATGCGCATCTTGTCTGTATCTAGTAGGTGTGTGTCGTGGCACAATTTGTGGCAATATTGCCACGACAAAAAGAAAGACTAAAATTATAGATAGTCGTGGCAAATGTGTATCTTGTCAAATCTATGTGGTAGGTGTTTATCGTGGCACAATTCGAGGCAATATTGCCACAACAGTAAGAAAGACTAAAATTATATAGAACTATGGTAATTGTGTGTCTTGGCAAATGTATTACGATTCGTGGTAAGTGTATGTCGTGGCACATGTGGCAAATCCGTGTCACATGTAGCAGATCCGTGATAATAGTAACACGATAGTAAAGAAAGGGTAAAATTATACAAATTCATGGCAAGTGTGTATCGTGTCAAATGATGATTCGTGGTAAGTATGTCGTGGCAAAATTCGCAACAAATGTACAGATGATTAGAAAAGAACATATAGAGTCCATTTTCCCATTTTAATTCATATTTTGTTCAGAGCTGCTCCTTTTATGAGATGAAAGAGATGGTTGCCCTCAAGATTATCTTTGTTGATGTAAAAGATTATAGGGTAAAAAAATTAATTTTCGTTTTCTTCTCTTTAAGAAAAAATAGGTTTCTTTATTCCAGGATTGGGTATTGCCACTTTATTGTGAATATTAACCTATTCAAACTAAATTGAATTTATATCCTTAGAAGCTAGAAGCTGCAGAAATCCATAGCGACAAAATCAGATGAAAAATTCGGAATCATATTTTTCTTTTCTTTTTAAATAAACAAAAACAAAAGAGAGTTTTATTTTTGAAACCTGGAAAAGAAATTTTTATTATGGAAGAAATTAACAAGGATATGAATAAGAATTGATTAAAATTTTACAGTGGTAAAATAAGATTATGGGTAAATAGGTAAAAAAAAGATTTAATGGTTGTGATTGAAAGTCTCTTGATCTAATGGTTAAACATTAGATTGTATTAATATTATGGTTGTACTATAAAAGACCCTATAATATATATATAAAACATAGATATTTTATTTAGTGGAAATGGTGCCCTGTCACCTGTCAGATGCTTGTTACCATCTTACATTATCTTTTACACCCCTACTTTAGTGGGGTGCCAACTAATGTGGATGATTTTGAGTCATCCAATATATTATCGTATACACGATAATCTTATACTGTGTACTCGATAATTTTCTATCATGTACATGTACTAAGAAATAATATTATCTTGTACACACTTTTATTATCGTATACACAATAATTTTATATCTTATATAGATAAAATATTATCGTATTATCGTGTACCCAATATGTACGCGATATTATATAGAAATACACGATATCGTGTATGTTACATGAAGTGTGTGAAAGTGAGGGTGAAAATAATTAAATAAAGGATAAAATAGGCTTCACACATCTTCTATGGCTATTTTGTTGGTAAAAAAAGTAAAAGTAGCAAAAAAGAAGGTAATGACCTTCTAACATAGGCTACAGTAGCAGCAATTCCTTTAATTTATGCAGTGATACACTGGTAAGAAGTCTCGTTTAGGGAGTTGTATGCGCGGCTTTAAAACTTACTTTTGTTTGCCTTCGAGATGTTTTACTATAGGCCCACCTTTTTCACTACTTCTGATTGCAACTATGCGCCCACTTCTTTTATTTATTTTAATTGGGTCTGCCGTCGATTCTCCATTTTTCTACTGACATTTTTTTAATAATTTTAATATTATGTATTGCTTTGTTACTTCATATTTATTTTTATGTAGAGGGCCTATTTTTTTAGTTCGACTCAAACCACTATAACGTTAGGATTCACTTTGAATCTGTTTATTATATCTCTCTTCAAATTTTATAAAAGAACACTATGGAGCATCAAAATCCCTAAGTACTTGCACAAATTTGCAATGAAAGAAACTCGGCAATTTTAACAAAAGGTTGTACTGTTCACCGCCTCGTTAAAAATATAGGTGGACTTTTTGGCTATTTGATAAAGTAAGTGAACTCGCCTGTGCCACAGGCGAGTTCACTTCTCCCTGACACCAGCACAGGCAGGGGCGAGATCAATTGGGATTATTTATTTATTATTTTTTTTTTTAATCTCGCCTATGCGAGAGGCGAGTTCAAGTACACACCGTACAAAAATACTCAATCTCGCCTCTGGGAGAGGCGAGTTCATGTATAATTTTTTTTTTTTTTTTTCGTATACCTGAACTCGCCCATGGCAGGGGCGAGTTCAATTACTTAACCGTTTTCCCTAATTATTTTTGTGTAGAGGACGAAAATATCGGTATTCGAAAATATCGGTATTCACGGAGATATCGATAGATATCGGAATATTGGTGTAATTTTCTAAAAAATATATTAAAAATTTAAAAAAATTATTTTGTGTGTATATATATATTACCTAAAAAGGAATAATTTATTTTTTTAACTCGCATTCAACTTTTTCTTTATGTAAGATTAAGATTATCGTATGGTCAATGCAATAAATTCGATTAGTTAAAATTTATAATATTTAGTTTAATTATAAATATTTAAAATATCAATTAACTTTTTACGCAATTATTACAAATAACATGAAAGACAAAATCTAATATATTTTTTAGGTAAGACAAAATCTAATATATCAACGCAACTTTATGGAACTATTACAAATAACTTGAAAACTACAAAATCTAATATTCATGACCAGTCCCACATCTAGTTTTTTTTCTGTTTCGTTTTGCTCTCCCCCTCCGTTCCTCCATAGGGGCATCGGACTCCGTGTCCTGGGCTCGTTGTGATTGAACATCATCTTGGGTGCTGATATTTAAACTGAATGTTGGATGACCAGACGAAGATGATGTTTGGCCTAAATATGGAATTGGCGACGTATTGAACTGTCCTGAATAACCACCCAAATTTGCATGTTGTGGATAAAGTGATTCAGGCGTCGTATAGTTGCCGACATCCAGGAGGGAAGTGAAGGAATGATCAAACCGCATTGAATCCCTATGAGGAGTGATAAAGTCTTGTTTGTTCACCATCGGTGGCACATAGTAGCCCGACTGCAAGTCCGCACTATGATGTTCATGCACTGTAGAACGGGAAGACCCAGGGACATCGCCTGACACATACCTAAATGGATGGGTACCACGCGAGGTAGTACCACTAGCTCGTTGTCGGGAGTTAGCACGTGTAGATGTACTACGTCTCCTTCCTTGATGAGGGGCGTCATGTGGCATGGGCATCCTAGCTTCTTGTTGTTGTGCGGTCGGTCTTGGCTGATGGTAGGATGCACGATGATCATGAAAATTCTGTTGTGCTTCCTGGTATAACTCCTCAAATGATCTTCGGAATGGCTCTCTCATATAGTCCCGCTCTCCGATAGCTAGTTGATTTATTCTACCAAGAATTCTTTCCTGAAAATAAAGGTTACAAATTAACATATATGATTTGAATTTTAAATATTTAAGTGTGAAGTCAATAAGAAGTTGTTTACCCACCAAGTTTTCGATGTATGCATGAGTTGACGGTTGAGATCCCTCTTGCACGCCTATTCCAGGAGTTATCAACCTACGGGTGATCTCTTGGTACCAACCCATATAGCCAGCGTCCACTTCGTCACCTTGTGGCCCGATCTGGGGAGCGGTCACAATATACTGAGCTCTTGTGTTCGAACGCTCCACATACGGTGCGTGTGTCTCAAGCCAATTTTGACTTGAACGTCCGCATCGATCTGTTCTTCCATGTAAATTTCTGTGTTCAGCTAAAATCGACGTAGGGATTGATTGTCGCATACCGAATTGTCGGAACACCCGGTCAGGATAATACAACTCGACAATGTAGTGATGGATAAGTGGACATTTCGATATCCATGAGTACGTCACGTTAATGAGATTGTCATCAAGATATGATTGGATTGTTTGTGGGATTGGTTCATAGAGTCTCCAAATAAACTGTAAATTTACATAAACTTAACGTTAAATTATTGCATCAGTTATAGTTTAGGGTTATATAGAAGAAATGAAAGATTATACCTCCTCCGAGGTTTGTCTATCCAAGTACTCTCGGATAGTCTTCACGTTCCTGTTAAGACTGTGCGTGAAAGTGTGATATTGCAACCATTCAGCTCCGTAGGGTGCAATAGGGAGCTCACTGTCCACACCATCGATTGGGCCAAAATCGAATCGTCTTCCCACATTTCTGGGGCTCAGAAATGTTATACGCGTCCATGCCCAAATCTGAACGATATATCGTAACATAAAAGTAAGTATATAATGCAATAAATATGATCTTACAATGCAAATATAAAAAAGAAGTTTACGATGTACCTGAAGTAACTGCATTGCCCCTCCAATGGACTTTCTATCTCTTCGTGCTGCACAACATAATTGGTGGTACAGAAATCCAAGTACAGCACTTCCCCAACTATATTCATCGCATTTCGAGAGATCTTCCATTTCCACAAGGTACTGTAATGATCCCATATTTCCTGACGTGTCGGGACACATAATGGATCCCAAAAGAATCAATGCTACTCCACGCGAGTACTGCTCAACTTCGATGTCCTCAGTTTCATCGTCAACTGGGTTATCCCTCAAATGTCGTCCAAGGGCGGTCAATGAGAATCTAGAGCCCGCAATTTCATTATTGTCTGGACTCCAACCTAATAGAGCCTCGCATCTACCTCTCCAATATTCAGACGTGGAGTCTGTAACTTCGTTAATCACCGGTCTTCCATCCACCCTCAGTCCCCAAATAAAGGCTACATCCTGTAGTGTGACAGTGGCCTCCCCAACTCTAAAATGAAATGTATGTGTAATAATTGCGTAAAAAGTTAATTGATATTTTAAATATTTATAATTAAACTAAATATTATAAATTTTAACTAATCGAATTTATTGCATTGACCATACGATAATCTTAATCTTACATAAAGAAAAAGTTGAATGCGAGTTAAAAAAATAAATTATTCCTTTTTAGGTAATATATATATACACACAAAATAATTTTTTTAAATTTTTAATATATTTTTTAGAAAATTACACCAATATTCCGATATCTATCGATATCTCCGTGAATACCGATATTTTCGAATACCGATATTTTCGTCCTCTACACAAAAATAATTAGGGAAAACGGTTAAGTAATTGAACTCGCCCCTGCCATGGGCGAGTTCAGGTATACGGAAAAAAAAAAAAAATTATACATGAACTCGCCTCTCCCAGAGGCGAGATTGAGTATTTTTGTACGGTGTGTACTTGAACTCGCCTCTCGCATAGGCAAGATTAAAAAAAAAAAAAAAAAAAAATAATCCCAATTGATCTCGCCCCTGGCAGAGGCGAGATCACTGTGTTGGTGTCAGGGAGAAGTGAACTCGCCTGTGGCACAGGCGAGTTCACTTACTTTATCAAATAGCCAAAAAGTCCACCTATATTTTTAACGAGGCGGTGAACAGTACAACCTTTTGTTAAAATTGCCAAAGAAACTCCCTAGCATTGAATGAACCACTTTTTATTATAACATGTTACTTGATGGACCAACTGATCTTGTATTTAAAAAAACACTAATCTTTGGTATTCAAACCTAGGGTAATTCTTCGGTGCAATCGTTGCGCCTATGCAACTTAGGGTATTTTTATCATTTTAAGTGTTGTACTGGGACCTATTATTGTTTTTTAATAATTTGAATTCACCCCATTATTATTTTTTAATCATTTGAATCTAGGAACTCTGAAAAAAAAGATGTCCCGACGGAGGTGGACATGCCTGTTGGGGTCGACGGCGGGAAGACTATTGGAGGAGGCCTTGCTCTCATTCAACATGGTACGTCTATGTGAGGTGGTGAAGACGAATTGGTGTAAAACCGCAATATGTTGCGCAGAAGCAAATAGAAAAAATTGTCTGTAAAACTTAGCTAATGGAGGATTATTTTCGAAACAGACGGAGATAGAGTGTTGAACTTAGCTTTCATAAAAGTTTTCTTGGGACTTGTAATAACTTATGGGGAAGAGGAGAGAATAATTTGACATTTCAGCCCTTTTTCTTTTTTTAAATTATTCGAATTAAATGAACGTTCAGATCGAAATGGAATAAATCTAACAATGAAAAAATAGGATTGCATGGATGCAACGGTTGCGCAGAAGTTGGACTCACCTAGGGTAATTATTCGGTTTAGGGTTTAGGGTTTAGGGTTTTGGGGTTTAGGGTTTAGGGTTTAGGGTTGGACTCTCAAACCTAACTTAGACTAGGAAATGCACATGGACCAACTTGCATAGTTGCATATAATATAATCCAACTGCTGCTAAATAGGCCAACTTCAACAGAATTCTTCCGGTTTCTTAAATTCACTCACAACTAAACACTAAAATACAATAATAATCCGGTTCAGGTATGTTGGCCTAATGGAATGGTTATAAGGTTCAGCTGTACATTAATTATAAAATTTTAAGAAAATAGAGAAGAATAATTTGGCAATTTATACGCACTAGCATATTCTAATTTACTAGCAATTCGTACGTGCGTCGCACGTGTTTATAACTTTTTACTATTATTTCATAAAAAAATTAATTTGAACGTAAAATAATTGTACATTGTGATTATTGTAATATATACGCACAACTTCGTAGATTATATTCATAAAAACGACATACCATGATATTATAATGTAGAAATATTTAATCTTACAAAATTTTCTATTATATATGTAAAGCTTGATTTATTCTAACTATTGCTTACTTCTTATTATACACAAACTCGACCATCATTAATATCTTGAATAAAGTTATATGATTATTGAAAAACTAAAAACATAAAATGATGCATAAATTTTTTATGTTTTGCACAAAATCATAGACATTTGAAGAAAAATACATGTTTAATTGTCCCATTACACCATCAATTGATATCCATAAGTTCATTATTTGTTATGTACACACAAAATATTAGGCCTAACATACTTTCTCTATAATTTCTGATCTAATAAATAATTTCGATTTCAACATACATTTGCACATGAAATTCTTTACATATTTTAATGTGAGGAAAAACTTCCAACAACTTAGTATCAAGTTCTAACATGCAATTTATGTTATGAAAATTCTTTAATAATTTTATTATTATTATTATTATTATTATTATTATTATTATTATTATTATTATTATTATTATTATTATTATTATTATTATTATTATTATTATTATTATTATTATTATTATTATTATTATTATTATTATTATTATTATTAAGTATAACCCTCTTTAATATAATTTACTTATCGATTTAAGATTTCTTATTTCAATTCTCTAAATTATCTTCTCAATTCAACGTTGAAATTTAAAAATTAAGTGTTGTTTAAAATTAAAATCATAATATAGTATAATTACAAAATAAATGATGTTTTTTTATGGAAGGTCGACTATATACATAGTGTCTCACAATCTTCAATCAAAACACATGCTACAATCTATATAAAATATAATAAATGTTTTAACTAATTTGTTATGTCTTTAATTCCTTATTTAGTTATAGTGAAATAGTCATAGTTTTTCACACATTGCACAACCATTTAAAAGTTTTATATATACATGTTTAAACCACACATTCTGCTTTTACTTCTCTCGTTTTATTTTTTATTTAGATTATACAGTGTTTTATTCGACGTAATTATTATTAATTTTTATCTAATCTATACTCAAGTTGATATTAACATTCATCTTTTACTGTCTTTATTTTTCTGCATGTTTTAATTTAATTATGTGATATTCATTCACATAGTACTATTTTTTGATCATTCACATAGTACAACTTAGTTCACTATTTGCTTATATTTCTTTTTTTATCCTTTATTGTATCCTATAGTTTTATATAGCATAGTATATTCATTTATCAAGTTATTACATATGCTTAAAATATATTTATAATATTTTTATTGATTTAATAATTTGTTTAAAATTAGATCTTAAACATTTAAATAGGGGTAAGCATAGTTCGAAGCGGTTCAAAGATATGGAAATCTCCAGAACCAAACCAAACCTCAGAGATATTCGGAGATTTTCAAAATAAAATCTCCAGAACTGCTCTTTTGATTGGTTCAGTTCCTTTCGGAAATCGGATCTATTCGATCCGGTTATTCGGAGCTATTCGGAGTTTTTCTTTTAATATTATTAGAAAAATGTACGAAAGAATTATAGTGTTGTCTTTACAATAATACCATATTGTTAAAAAAGTATAATATTAAACAACTTATAGGTTATATATTAAGACAAGTTTCAAAACCCTAACTTATAAAAAACAATTACAAGTTATTGAAGTAGGTATCTCGTCCAAAAAAGAACAACACTAAATTATAAAGTTATCAACTATCGATAACCTATTTGGACATTTTATCGATTATTTTTCATCGATAAAGCTCTAGTCGAATACATTGTCAATAAGTTTTGTCTTATACACATGTTTCCTTTTTTTTTTTTTTTTTGTTACAAATAATCTCTGTTATAAAAGTTCCCGACTACCTACGACTATATCTCGTCTAGGTGTTAGACGGTCCTTGGCCGCCTATATTTTTCGTTTGACTCCTCTCCGCTTAGACCCGATTAACCCCGCCTAGACCTCAATTAGGCGCTAGACTCTAGTGTGCCACCCGACTAGCACCTACCATCTTATAGAACATTGCAAATAATATGAGGGAGAATAGACTATGAAAATGAAAAAAAAAAAAATCTTAATATGACTAACTACAGTAAAATCAAAGTTGATTTCAAGAGAAAATGCGAGTGCACGAGAAAGATGGAGAATTAAAGAAGAGAAGAACGAACAATGAGCCACTACTAGTATCTGTCTACGGTGAAATTCAGGTGTAGGACAATAACTATGTGCAGTGAGTTCGGGTCTAGAATTCTGACCTTTATATATGGAAATAATTAAATATTGATATAATAATAAATTTTAATGGTTAGATTAAAGAAATGTAGAATTGAATTTAAAGATATCATAGTAATGTATTTCTTTAAATAAACTATAAACATATTAATTGTTGATATATCTATAGTTAATAGATATATGTTTCTCTATGAAAATTATTTATTATAAATATTGTACTCCATAATTAGTTACTAAAATCTTCTATGAAATTTTAGTAGACCAAAGAAAAAACTGTTATGTTAGAAAATTGAAAATAAATATAATATATAATCTCATTTCCTAGAAGCATAATAATTCGATTTATATTTACTTATTAATGCTCATACAAAGAAATTTATTGTGTAAACATATATTTGCTAGTTTAATGTTCACAACAATAAGACTAAATGTATGCCTAGTTTAATTTGCATTTCAAAATACTACATTATAATAATTTGTAGGTACATCTAATTACAATATAGATACTTAATTTTTATTTTTGTATTCTTCTGATAGTATCATATATCTTACTCTAACGCATTAGTTTATTCTTTGATTTTTCTATTATATTACCTAGACTCGTCTATTATAATTAATTATTTTTTATAATGAAAATTCACTTAGACCCTTTAATATTGATAATGTTTGCATTAGGCTTTTTCTATAATTTTGTTTATTATATGATAAAGTTATATATGTTAATAATAAAACATATTCATAAGTTTATGTTATCTTTCTTCACAATGCATTTTCTTACTTTTATTCATTTTATCATTATATAGTTCCTATTCAATTGTTTTGACATTATTTTCTATTGTTGGACTTTAATAAAGTGGTATACACAAAAAACATACAAATTTTCTAACATGTCTTTTTACTTAGTCAAAAGTTAATTTTAAAATATAATCTCAACGATTCAACATGCAAGTCATTTCATTCTTTGATTTTAGTATTTGCTTCTAGTTTATATTATAATGAAGTTTAAATTACTATTCACATTAAGCTTTAACCCTTGATCAATTCAACAATCTACACTTTAATCTAAATATCCTATATCCGCAAAACGAATACATCCCGGCTAGTACTCACGGTTTGACGTAACGTTCTCAAAGATAAAAATGACTTTCGTCTTCTAGCTAGTAGCACCACAAATTCTGAAGCTCCGACGAACTAGAACTGTGGTAAGAACTGGGTTATGTACTATATGTCAAAACTGATTTTGGATGCAAGAATTTCGAATAGATGCTATGAGATGCAAGTTTGGAAGGAATTGTGCGATTTTTCATGTCTCATTTGCAAGAAACATGATCAATTTATATATGCATCCTCCATTCAAAATTGGGGATTTAATTACACCCTTAAAGGGTCAATAAGGCATTCAAAACCAGGTAGTAACTTAGCCGTTACACCTCTTTACTGCAAGTGTTTCACGAGGTGTTACAACACTATAACTCAGCAGTCACAACACCATAACTCATGTGTTATAGCACCTTCTGCAACACCTTCTACAACACCTTAACTGCAGTCATGATACCACCATTATACCTCTTTAATGTGGGAGTTACCACCATAATGTGTCTTTACAACATTGGAGATACTACTACTTTTGGTTACATCGAACCTAGACCACATTACGGTATTTCCGAAGTAGAATTTATGACGTCTTCTATCTCCCACACACGAATGCCTTAGCAAGTGGCCAACTTGCATTAATTTCTCACTCATCGAAATTAGATTTTTAGAAAATTAACACGCTATACCGCCACTTCCAAATTGGTCAAAGTCGGGACCTACCCACTATCTTAAAACTAATTTCCAACAATCCCCCACATGCGTGGAAATTAATGCATATACATATGCAAACATGCAACCCAATTCTTGAGAGACTTTATTGCATAAGAATAAGTAGCTTGTGGCTTTGAACCTTCCATAGTCAATACCATCAGGCATACTGATTGCTTAGTGGACTTTATGCCTCGAACTACTCCCCCCTTGATGTATACAGAGACAATGATATTAATAGGCCTCACCACCTTTTGTTCTCATGTTTTTGTCCGTTTCGGCTCCCGAGTATCTTGCTATACTCTACCGCTCTGATTTAGGAATCGTTAAAAGTCAAATGAGTTAGCCTCACCACATATTGCAGGTTTCAACACTTGAATGTTGCCCTTTGGGGATGAGTTGGAATTTGTTTCAAGTATTCCAACAGAATTTTCATAGCATAATTTTCTCATTGAAGATGATAAATTAAATTAATAAGAGCTTTCACTATTATTCATTGTTTTAAATTTTTTGTATATGAATTTTTCTTCTTGGTGTTAATCCTAAAATATACTAGTACTTTTTCACCATGAAAACACAAAGCTTAATATATATAAGATTAAATATATAAATACCTTTATTGTCTAACACTATTGGAAGTTAAGACTATCCTAACAAAGAAAACTTAAACTCTGGAGCTACTAAACTCCTATTAAACTATGTTTAATTTTCTATAATCTTTTAATACGTACATAAATATATTTTGTTTAAATTTCAGTTATTTAATATTATATTCTTAGAATCATAAACTAAAGTACTTTAATATTCATAATATCTTATATTCTTATTCCTTTTTAGTAATATACATTATATGATTCTTTATTTCTTTTATATACTTTTTACAGTTCTTCATAAATTTCTTATAGTTGTTCTAATTGGATTCATTTAACATTGTAGAGAAAGAAGAAATGTCGATTAACAAAAAAATTAAGAGTAAATAAAAGGAACGTGATACATTATAGTTGTCATGTCAATATATTTTTTGTTGTGGTTAGTAGAATGAGGATATATATATATATATATATATATATATATATATATATATATATATATATATATATATATATATATATTATAACTACGTACGTAAATTAAAAAGAAAAAGTAAACTAAAAATAAAAAAAAAATCTCTAAAAGGAAAAATAATAAATAAGAGCTTTCACTATTATTCATTGTTCAAATTTTATGTGTCTGATTTTTTTTTTTCTTGTTGTTGCTAATCGTAAAACCTTTTAGTATTTTTTTCACCATGTAAACACCAAAGCTTAATAGTTTCGCAAACATTTAATATCTAAATAACTCTACAATACCACTTTCGAAATTAAAAGACTTGGAATCATTATCCTCGTAAAAGAGTCAACTTTGGAGTTACTAAATTGTTATTATACTATAAGATGTTTAATTTTCTATAGTTATTTTTTATAAATATATAAATACATTTTGTGTTAACTTCAATTATTTAATATCATGAGAATCATATACTAAAGTAATTTTACTTATTATAAGTACATTTGTGCTAATCGGTCTTTCTCCTTTCTCTTCAATTTTAGAAGAAATCAATTAGAAACACTATCAGAAATATATGAAGAATCGAATAAAATAAAAATAAATAAAAAGAATAATATAATGTATTTTACTACAAATGAATAATAATATAAGATATTATGAATATTTATGTTTAGCTTATGTCATCAGTTGAACTATATATTATATGAAATGTGATAGAAAATTTCATCACTTGAGACTTGAGAAATGAAATTGAATTATAAAATGAATCGTACTAAATAAATAATACTTTAAAAAATAAAGTTACTAAATTAGCCTTAAAAATTTAGTAATGGTTTTTTTCTTTTTCTACAATTTTCTTTTTTGACAATTATATAAAAGAATTTCATTGTAACAAAGATAAGAAATTTAATAAAAAACCTTAAAAGTAAAAATAATAATGTTATGTATAATAAAGAAAAAAATAGAATGTTATCAATATATAGGTTCAACTTATGCCACTAGATGTCATATTCGTGAATTTTTTGAGGGTATCATATCCATGAATTGGTAGATGATATTTGAACTACATAGGGCTCTAACCAAATAAATAAAACTTTAAAAGTATTGTTAATAAAATAATATTAAAATTAAAATTCATTAAGGATATGATAGGCAAATCAAATGTTTAACCATATAAATAAAAAAATAAAGATATAGTTTCTAAACTAACCGTAGAAATTAAAATTCACTAAGAATATGATAGGCAAATCAAATTTTATATGAAACAACTCACACTTTCATAATAGAAGTAGATTTTGTTAAAATTGTGGTGATTACTAATGTATGGATTATGAAAACATGAGTATAATACAAATACTGATAAATTATTCTAAGTATATCAGAGAAAATTACTCTTTTAGTCACACAGGACACGGGACATTTGCATTTTGGTCCCAAAGTTTTCACTTTTGATTCCACAAATTTAAAACCGAGCACTTTTAGTCCCATGAGAAATTTCACAAGCATTTATAATCCTAAGTTTTTGCATTTTCAGTCCCATAATGTTATCATTAACGTTTTCAATCACGTGCATAACACATGTCGGTTAAATGACGTAATAAATACGAGAAATTTGTACTTTTAGTCCCATAGGATACGAGACAGTTGTATTTTGGTCCCAAAGTTTCACTTTTGATCCCACAAATTCAAAATCGAGCACTTTTAGCCCATAAGAAATTTCACAAGCATTTATAGTCCCAAGTTTTTTTATTTTCAGTCCCATCTTGTCTTTTTTGTCACATATAGGTCCGACCTGATTTTTTCGAGCGTGTTTAAAGGGAAGAAGACACGTTACTTCAACACAGGGGTGATGGTGATGGATCTGGAGAGATAGAGAAGGAGATATTGCACAGAACAAATTGAGAAATGAATGGAGTTATAGAGGGAGAGGAGGATCTATGAGTTGGGGTCTTTGCTCCCTTCATGATGGTTTTTGGAAGGGATAGACGAGATTGATCATAGGTGGAATCAACATAGTTTAGGTGGGGATAATGTAGAGAATAGATGCCACGATTTGCATGGTGGTCGAGTTAGTTTGATGCATTGGATCAGGAACGGGAAGCCATGAGTGAGGCTTGATGAGGGGCGGCCTTGCCCTGTGGATCATTTGTAGGCCCTTCATGATCTATACAAATTAATTTGCGAAAGTATAGTAGATTAAAATAGAGGAGACCGTTGATGATCCCATGTACGAGGTACTTTTTTGGTTGGAATTCAAATGAATTTGGATTTGAGAATGTGGAGACATGAGATGTAACAAACCATTTTTTTATACAATTTTACAAGTACAAATTACTAATAATGAAGACTTTTTCAGATCTACAACTTGTAATCAGTTTTCTAGATTTTTCAAAAGCTAATTAGAATAGTCTCACTTAAATAAAATCCATAGAGTAGCAAATATCTTATTGTTTCGATGTTCATGGATTTAAAATCCATTAATTATTATTATTTTTAACTAAGTTCCTATATTTTGTTTGGCTGAGACCGAAAATGCAACAAAATTTGGGACTAAAAGTGTTTTTTTGTTTGTTTTTTTTTTTTTTTATGGTACCAAAATTGCAAACAAACCATGGGACTAAAAGTGGTTGCAACGTTAACGGAAAACGTGACGTTGGACTAAAAGTGCTCGGTTTTGATTTGTGGGATCAAAAGTGAAAACTTCAGGATCAAAATGCAACTGCATGCCCCGTGTCTAGTGGAATCAAAAGTGCAATAATATATTTGTTGCAACTAATGAGTATATGTTATAACTTTATTATTAGAGACCACATGTCATTACTAATTAGTCATCTCAATAACGCGGATGCATGCAAATAATATATTTGACGACAAAAGTAATCTGAAATGTGTCGCAAATATTTTTTGCAATAATTAATTCTCTTTAAAAGTAGTCACAAAAAGTATCTCACATAATTTGTAAAGAGAATTATAACAACAAATAATTCTTAGCTTCTCTTACACAGGATTTGGCAGATAAACCACTAAACTTATGTTCGATCATTTTTTTTTCCGAAATTCTGCACATGACTTGCGCGTGATAAAATTTTACGAGTATTTTGTCCAAATAAGTGTTTTAGTAGGTAGAGGAGTTGTTCATCTTTAACAATGGAGGTTCTAGATATTAATGAGGGAGATAACCGTTGGTGATTCAAAGGAATTTTAAGAGAAAAGAAAGATATAGAGAAATTTTACACTTTTGATATACTAAAAGGTTGTTCGGACAAAAAATGCCCTTAAAAGTTTATCTCATGCAAGTCACGTAACGATTCCGATGAAAAATAATCAGAAAATAACAAATCCTGTATATTTCATATGTAATAGTGCCATAAAAAAAATTAGTGAGTTATGTGCGAAAATGATAATAAGTTGCTGCAATTAACCTAAAATATATTATCCCATACAATGCCCTAGTCGGAGGATATCATTAATCATAAAAGGTAGAAATAAAACGGTATACCCAAAGTCTTTTTTTCCTTTTTTTGTTTGTTTTTCCTTTAGTACAATTTTAATTAGGGAGGGATTTGATGAGATTTAATGTTGATCTAAGAACTGAGCTACAAAGTGCTTCAGTGAGTAAGCTATAATCAACTTCCACGGGCCATCCAAAGTTTAATCCTAAACACATGAATATTTAACTGAAGTGTGTAAGAAGATTGGGGCTCTGAGCTAGACCCACTTAGAAAGCAGGCATATTCAATTAATAATTCACCAGTAACCCATGATTGATTACAATCCAATTCATCGAAAAATCAACACTAAGCTGGGCCTTCGAAGCCCAATTCTCCTCCCAAACTAGGGTCCAACTTCAAATGTACGGCAAGCTTTTGTCTTAGAGCACCATTCACGGGCCAAAAAATGTATGTACAAGACTATGCTGCATCATCAGCATAATAAGAATTATTCTTGCTTTTTCTTTGAGTAATCCCAAATTCATTAAACCAAAGTCAACCGGACAAATGCCCTACAACCCGAAACACAAAAAACAAGAACATTATTAGGTAGGTCATCCACCCTGCTGTAAACACAAATCTAAAGATAGAGAGGGATAGAGAGAGAAGTGGAAACTCAACTATTATTATTATTTGAATCTCATTGAATTACAGAAGTCAATGGAGCTTTTATAGCTAAGTTGTCTTTCTAGAATCATCTACAAATTAACTGCTTCCTAACTGATTTGGCTGAGTTGTACCAGTGAGTCATGTTCACGTGATTTCACATGCAAAGGCTGACGTAGTTGGCTGCTGTTTGGCAATGATTTTGCTGAGCTGTCTCCTGCATGCGTTTCATGCATTTCTCTATCCTCTTCTTTATCTTCACAATATGCCACCACTGAAACCAAGCGCTCTTTCTCCCAGCAGAGCTGACTCGCCAACTTCTGAAATCAGCCAACTGACAAGGGTTTGGTAAGTAGATCTGCCAGCTGATCTTCAGAGGGAATGAACCTGATGTCTAGTTGCTTCTCTTGAACCTATGTGTGGACATAGTGAATGTCGATTTCGATATTCTTGGTTCGTTGATGGTAAACCGGATTACTAGCAAGACTGAGAGCACCAACATTGTCGCACCAAACAAGTTTTGTAGCGAGCAAGGCCAGTGCACAATACTTTGACTCTTTACTGCTTCGAGCAACCACACTCTGCTTTCTTGAACTCCAGGATAACAAATTACTTCCCAAAAATACACAAAAACCACTCGTGGATTTGCAATCATCAACACAGCTAGCCCAGTCTGCATAAGAATATCATGTCAGTGTCAATTTGGAAACTAGATCGAGAGTTAAGCCATGATGTTGTGTGCCTTGAAGGTATCCGAGAACTCGTTTACACGCCTGCCAATGATTTGTGGTGGGACTATGCATGTACTGACTCGTATTGCAGAGCACCCACAATGCTTCTGTATAGTGTGGGCTGATTAAACGGTGTACTATCATGACAAGATAATTTTTTGTTAGGAAGAAAAGGTGTGGGACATGGCTTAGCTGCTGACAAACCACATCTCTTAAATAAGTCTCTGATATACTTGGTTTGATTAAAAAAAAAATCCCCCAGCGGCTGGGCCGTATTGTCGAATGCAGTCAAACTAATTATTTATTTTCTTGGCTTTCCTGTTCTAATAGTAGATAGGGTAAGTCAGAGTCGATCCCACAAGGAACATGGAAATTAACTATGTTTATGTATTTAACCTAATTATGCAGATAATAATAAGATATAATATATATATAATAAAGTATGGGGGGAAATTTGATTAGACTTAAGTAACTAAAGCAGATAACAAATAAACTAATAAACCCCTACAACAAATATGTTGATTAACAACACTGCAAAGATAACGGTTTTGGTAACAGATTGTTGTCTTTTAGTCTTCAACAACAATTTTCGTACAAAGCGTTGTCTATTAGTGCAATAATGCGCTGATAGACAACAATCATGTGAAGATAGACATCAGTTTTGCTCTATTTTGTCTATTAGCGCATTTTCTCGCTAGAAGACAACAATCTTTACAACGGTTATGAAAGTGTTGTCTTTTTGCAAAAAATTACGCAAAAAGACAACAATTACGTCAGCAACAACAACAGTTCTGACTTAATATTGTCTATTGCCGCGTTTTCTGGCTAAAAGACAACACTATTTACAATGCTTAGCACATGTTGTCTATAAGCAAGTTATTACGTTAAAAGACAACACTTTAGACAACGGATTTAGGAGCCGTTGTCTCTGTTCATAAGAAGAAGTTGAAACACAACAGTATTAACAACAGTTTCAGTACCGTTATCTATTTGCAAATTATGTTATATTATCATATTCTATCATTTAGGAGATATATAATTTTTTTAAAAGAATATTAATTATACTTTTAAAAAAATCCTTAATTACTTTTCATTACTAGTAAATTATTTCATAAGAAAGAGATTGAAAATAGTAAACCCGAGCTTTTGACCCGTCGGGCTTTTGGCTCATCGGGCCGCACCGGTTGGTATGGGTGAGCATTCGGTTGGTTCAGTTGAAACCAAACCAAACCGAAAAGCAAAAATCGAAGTGTCATAATTTTTGCAACCGAACCGAATTCTTATCTAAACCGAGCTTAATCGAATCGAATGTTTTAATTTGGCTCGGTTCGCTTTTCGATTTTGGCTTCTCTTTTTCTAGTGTTTTAAAATCAAAATCAAACTTAATCTACAAGATATGAACCTCTGAACTAAAATATAATAAAGCTATAAAGGGCCAAACGAAAATCTTTGGCGTATAATTAGCAATGTTATACTTTACATTTTCCAGAAAAAAAAAAAGACATTGATACAACAAAAATTAAAACGATGAAATTAAAATTAAAACATGTCTATTACGGCTTAATGGGGTTAAAAACTTGATATGATACGTCTATTATTTTTTACTTTTTACCATTATTATGTATTTTGTATAAATAAATTAATAAATATATCATAGCATATATACTAACATGTTAAATAAGACGTGAGATATTCGGTTCGATTCAGTTCGGTTCGGATAACCAAATTTTTTAATAAAAAATCAAACTGAACTGAAAATAAGTTCGGTTTCATAATTTCCAACCATAACGAACTCGTCGGTTTAGTTCAGTTTTTTTGTTCCGGTTCTATTCTGCTCACCCCTGCCGGCCGGGCCAAGATTTTTATGGCCCAACTCATCGGGTCGGGTCAATTTCGCCACCTCTAGTATTGACCAACATAAACCTCAAGATGTTCTCCCACTTGAAGATGGTACTGTAGCGTAGAGAGAATATACTCTTTCAAAAATATTCACATCTAAAATAATTAACATTTTTCGAAAGATAGATGAAATTTACTTCTAGCGATTTTTTCATGGGTAGTCTCCCATTAGAAATTCATATTTAAATATTAGATCATCATATGTGACCGTTGTAACTATCCATCTTTTCAACACATTTAAATATTAGGCATGCATTTTTCCATTAATTACAACAATTCCAGATTTATAAAATAGTGTTCATCTTTTAAAAAAAAATATGAAACTTTTGAAGTTTTAAAATTATATCAAAAATAAAAAAATTTATTAAAAAATATATATAAGTTTTAGATTCCAAAATTAGATTCTTCAACATCCAAAAGAATTATGATTTTATAATATATAACTAGGCCAATCATTAATAAATATTACACCTAAAAATCATATTATCAACAATTTACTAAAAGCTTATCTATATTTTGAATATGTTCTCAGACTTATAAAATGTTAATTGGATCGTAAAATAAATTAAGATTCAAAATTATATTTTCAAGTTTTAAAATTATTAGTATTGTTTTTTTTTGAATAATTTTAGTAATTTGAATTTTATTTTTTTATTTTACTTATCCAATCACATGTAGCTTATTTTACTATTTTTTTTTTTTTTAGTTATTCGTCTATTTTGTTAGTTATTTATTCACAGTACTAGAAATAATTTTATGACGGAGTACAATAGATTAAAAAGAAGAGAAAGAACTTGCTCAAAAGAAGAAGAAAAAAGAGAGAAAGCCTGGCTAAGTCGTTTCCCCATTCTGCTAATTCGCGCCTCTCTCTCTCACCCTAGGGTTCTGCCCTGGGGACTGCGGCGCCACACTTCTGTCTCCGTTGGACTGAGACACCCACGGTGAAGGTTACCTAGCTGCGTTTAGGGGTCTCCGTCGAGATTCCAAGGTTCCACCATTAAAGACCCCTCAAGATCTGAATCGTCTTCTTCGTGTCTATCGTTGCTTTGGTTCCACTAAGCATTGCACATCCTCCACCAACCCCGTCAATGCCCTCTGCTACTTGAGTGGCTCTCCTTCCAAGTTCTGCCACATTCCTCCAGGTAACTCGTGTGCATACAATTTAATTATATTTTCGCTTAATTCACTATCTTGTGGTTCCTGGTGATTCTTGGTACGCTTCTTCTTTGCCTGCTTCCCTCTTGTTTTCTGCTGATTGATGGAAGATGGATTTGAATAACTGTCTATTTGTGAGTTTTCGGATAAATTAGTGATTATCTTTAGCTTTGCTTTAATCTGTTTGTATTTAATGTTTTTCTGTAGTTGTGTCTTTAGTTTTTCATGGAGTTTGAGATATTGATGGTTTTGTTAATTGGTAACAAACTTTCTAGTTATTGAATTCTTTCTAATGCTGCAAGTAGGTACGTTTCATCTAGGGATGTCAATTTTACCCGTCGGGTCGGGCTACCCGACGGGTAAACGGGTAATAGGGTAGGGTCGGGGATGAGCTAATCGGGTATCGGGTCGGGTACGGGCAGTACCCGATAGCACATGGGCGGGTACGGGTAGGGTACGGGTTTCACATTTTACCCGTCTACCCGACCCGTTTACCCGACCCGATTACCCGATATATAAATATATAATAATATACAATATATGTATACACATTTACGTTAAAAAAAGTATTAAGCATTATATTATATATATAAACAGAATATATATTATTAAATATTATAACATTCTTACAATGGATATAATATGTATATTATTATTATTATTATTATTATAATGTAAATAAGTAATAGAAAGGAAATTAGGGTTTCATTCTTTCTCACTTCCTCTTTTCAATCCAGCAGCCCGCAGCCGCCTGCAAGCCTGCAACAGGCAACTCTTCACTCTCCTCTTCTCTCTCTTTGGTCCCCACATTTCAAATACATTCTTCTCCAATCTTCAGCGTGTAGAATAACAAAATTGACAGGATCCCTCCGCGGCCCGACCTCAGGTACAATTGTACAACTATTATTTCTTGTTAACAAGTGCGTTTTATTTTATCACCCCAGGAATGGATAATGTAGAGATTTGGTTAAGATATAATTTAATCTTGTTGCCATATTGTTAAAAAGGATCCAAATATAGTTTAAGCTTTAAATCAGTTCAAACTCTAATTCAATATACAAAGAGACTACTAGTGATATTGCTTAGGTTTAAATTGTTGTGTTCTACATTTGAATGCTTTTAGAGTTGAGCGATATAAATTTTAGCAGTCGCACTTAGTAACAAACTTATATTTGTTTATTGTTTAGGTGGTTCAATATGGAAGAGGTGGTACCCTCAAATGCACTACCAACTCAACAATCTGATCGTAATTCTACCAGTCAAGATGCCAATACCATTCCAATGTCAGCAAGTTCAAATATACAAGGTACCAATGATCTGACTCAATGTTCAATGCCTACTCAAAGTGTAATGGGTGAAGATTCTCAAGCAAACAATGATAGTGAAGAAATTAATAAAAAGAGGAAAGGGTCATCTATATGTTGGGAACATTTTGAAAAGAAGAAAATTAAAGGGGAGGATAAAGCAATATGCCATTATTGCAACAAAACACTATCTGCAACTAGTAAAAATGGAACAAAGCATTTGCTTGAGCATATGAACAGATGTCCCTTGAGAAAGATAAAGGATATTAAACAATGCTTATTGGCTCCTAACATGAAACCTGATGGAAAAGTGGAACTGAAAAATCATACTTTTGATGCTCAGCTAGCTAGACTTCATTTGGCATATATGATCATTATGCATGAGTATCCACTTCGCATGGTTGAACATCAGGGCTTTAGAACTTATTCGAACACTTTGCAACCACTTTTCAAGCCGATCTCTAGAAATACTTTGCGCTCTGATATTTTGAAAATATTTGGGGAAGAAAAGAGCAAAATAATGAATCTGCTGGAGAGTATCAAGAGCCGAATTGCAATCACTACTGATATGTGGACAGCGAGTAATCAGAAGAGGGGGTACATGGCAGTAACCGCACACTTTATTGACAATAACTGGAACTTACAAAGTAGAATTGTGAGGTACTTTATTATATTTAGATATTTGTTATAATCAATGATTCAAATGTGAAAAGTATTTACATATATATATATTTTTGTTTATTTGGCAGGTTTTTGTATGTCCCTTGTCCACATACTGCGGAGGCCATTACTGATGTGCTATTTGAGTGCTTGTTGGATTGGAATATCGATAGTAAGTTGTCTACTCTAACTCTAGATAACTGTAGTACTAATGATTCTATGTTGTCAATGTTGATGAATAAGTTTTCTCCTGATTCATTGCTACTGGGTGGAGAAATTTTACACATGAGGTGTGCTGCTCACATTCTTAATCTAATCGTTAAGGATGGTTTAGATGTAATTGGTGATAGTATCGAGAGGATTCGAGATAGTGTTTACTATTGGACAGCGACATCGAAAAGAGTTGAAAAGTTTGAAGAGACTGCAAGGCACTTGCAGATTCGAGGTAACAAAAAGCTTGTTCATGATGTGAAAACAAGATGGAACTCAACATTTTTCATGCTTGAATCTGCAATAACATATAAAAGTGTGTTCCCTCGTTTGAAACAACGTGATTCAGCTTATAAGACTTTGCCTACTGATCACGATTGGTTTCTTGCTACTGAAATTTGTGAGAAGTTGCGGTTTTTTCATGTGTTAACTAATATGTTTTCTGCTACTAGATGTCCTACTACAAATAAGATTTTCATTTATATTTGTGAGTTGAGGCTTAAGATGGAGGGTTGGCTTGATTCTGATTATGTTGAAGTGAATATGATGGCTAGGAAAATGATTGAGAAGTTCAAAAAATATTGGGAAGACATTCACAAAGTGTTTTCGATTGCTATTATTTTGGATCCTAGGTTTAAGTTTAGGACAATTGATTACTACTTTGACAAAATCTATGGAGAAGAAGCTGAAATTGAGAAGGGGAAGATTCAAAAAATTATGTATGATTTTGAGAAATTGTACAAGTCTTCATCTTCAAAACCCAACCTAGATAATGTTTCAAGCAAGTCTGCATCTTCTTGTACTCCACGATCTGGAGTAAACAATATCTTTGTGGGAATTGAAGACCTTGGTGCATACTTGTCCCAATCCTCCACTTGTATGCCTGAAAAGTCCGAATTTGACTCTTATTTGGAGGAGGCTTTGTTACCTTCACATGAGGATTTTGATATTTTGACTTGGTGGAAGACTCAAGGGATTAAGTATCACATATTGCGCTCGATTGCATGGGATATTTATGCCATTCCTGTCTCAACTGTGGCTTCAGAGGCTGCGTTTAGCACTAGTGGCAGATTTGTTAGCAAACACCGTAGTAGGCTCACTCCGGAAACATTAGAAGCATTAATGTGTTCTCAAGATTGGTTGTGGGAAAGGCTTGGAGGTTTGTTATTTGTTTAAATATGTTACTATTATGCTCTTTTGTTTTACATTTATAGTTAACTAATAATTTTAATTATGCATTTCAGTTCCATCTACAAAATCTGGTGAATCTGGGTCAACATCTTCATCTAAGCCACCATCTAGAGTTGCTAATGGGATGACATCTTACTCAAGTGATGAAGATGAAGAGGTAAAAAAGATAGAAATTCAATTCAATTGGAAGAGTCACTCTACTAATATAATTATTATTGTAGTATTATATATGTTGATATGATTATCTATTTTGATAATTTTTGTAGGAATCTGTTATTACAACAATATTTTAAGACAAGTGGCTGAAGATTGAAGTTTTTGGACTTTTATGTTGGGATTTTAGAATTATGAAGATCAGTGGGTTGTGTAATGTGTAGTTTTTGTTGAGTCTTGCCATTGTTAGCTTTGATGTTCATGCAGTTGAAGTTCTAGTGGATTGTGTAATTTTTGAAGATTGAAGTTCTAGTGGATTATGTAATTTTTGGATTTTAATTTTACATGTTAGGCAGCTACTGCTTGTTATATTATTATTATTTACAATTATGAATTGATGAATTGTGGTTCAATAAATTTGGATATAATTGCCCGAACCCGATATGCATTTCAGTTTCACATTAAGTAAATCGGGTTACCCGATTACCCACGGGCAACCCGTTTGCCCGGCGGGTATTACCCGAACCCTACCCGAGTGTAAAAATCGGGTGATAGGGTAGGGTACGGGTACGGGGTTATGGGGATTGGGTAGGGTGCGGGGGAGGCTCACCCGTGCCCGACCCTACCCATTTACATCCCTAGTTTCATCTGAATGAATATTTTGATATGTCTGCATAAAGCAATTACGAGGTTGAGACAAAATGAGAAGTTGATGTCTATGTTGATCTGCTGTTTCGTTTATGATTAGCCAGGACAACTTTGTAATTTGCTGGATACATATATTATAGTTGATAGTTTTATTTTGGTGGCAGTAGAAAGAAAATGAAATAGAGAAGACTTACGAATCAATGGAAATATAATTGGCAAGGTCCTTGGAGATTGCATAGATTTGACTAGTGGCATGCCTGGAATATTTGTCCCCTTCTTCCCCTAATTTCCAGCATTCCAGCTCGTGATACTTCTCCCCCTGCCACATCCAAATTAATATTATCTTACTAACTGATTAATGTTGTATAATATCCATTGACTTTATATCTGTACGTTTTTATCAATTGATGTATTTGATTGGTGAATACAATAAAAAACATAAAGTGTGTGTGTGTTTAGTATTAGACAAAAACATCTAGAAATTTCTGACAGTGTGTGTTTATTTTGCCTTTCCTTTCTTCTTTCTTGTCCTAATTGATTTGCATTCATGGACTTTTCATGGACTTGACCATTTATGGTCCAAAACTGGGGGAAAATGACTTGACCATTCATGGACTTTTCAATGACTAAGAATTTTATCTGAATAAACAATATAAGCTTTGTTCTTATTTTTTTGGAGTTCATTCATAAATAATGTTTTCATTTGTTGGTAGTTGTTGACTGTCCTTTTAAGCGATGTTATAGAAATACACACTTTATATAAAAGTTTCCTCTCAAGTATATTACAATAATAAAGTGTTCTTTTACATGATCCGCATTCGGTAGCAAGCATATTGTGTTATTTTACATGGGTGTGGTATTCTTTTTTAATATTCCCACCCCTTTGGCCTGCGGGTATGTTAGGTTAATTTCCATGAAATTAGAGCCTACTAAAGCAATCTTAATAAATAATTTTTTGGGTTTCTACTCATCCTATTCCAGGGGTATCCGACATGCCTGTTACCAGTACATCTTCCAATCCCACGCCGATGGATGGTCAACCTCAAAAGATTACCTGAGCTATTATGAAACCTCCAACCTCTAATGTTTCCTCTACAACTGCATCATCTAATGTTTCTAATGCGTGCTTTGAGCCCAAACCCCCTCAACACTTGGGAAAGGTATAGCATATTGGTGGTCAAATTTACTTGAATTTTTTAGCACACAATTTGAAGGCCTTCTGCATATAGTTGCACTGATGTTTTCTATTGATACTGTATTCTTTAGCTCTAGGAGACGTATCTAATTCGATTGGGCTGCAATTTAGGTCTTTAAGTCCTAGTTTTATGAGTGGCATGCAAGTACGATCGCAATTGCATGTTGTTCAAACTATTTCTGTATTTTTCATTGTATTTTCTTAGTTATCACGTAACTAGTTCATATGGTTAGAAGTTAATTTTTTTTTTCTTGGTAGATACCTGTTCGGACAAGCTCTGTAGCATCGAATTTGGACGAGCAGAAAAAAGATCAGGTTTGTGGTTCTTGTCTCTCCAACCGCTTTCCTAGCATAGACATTAACTATAATCTGCTAAGAGAAAAGTGCTGGATGCTCTTCTCTTTTAGTGAGGATTGAAGTATTACAAAGCGCATTTTTTGTGGTGGATGACTGGATATTGTAAATTGCTATACTTACTCTGATTTAGACAAGCAGATGCTTCTAGAGTCTTGGATAGCAAGCTAGGAGATGAAAGTTATAATATTTTTTTGTTGAAATCATATATTTCTTAATCTTTTTGCTGAATAAAGAAGGAAAGGGGCAATGTCTATGATATCTAAGAACTTCCAAAAAAATATTATTTCTTTTTACATGTACTCCTTCTAGCAGAATTTCTTTGATCTCCTTGCTACATTGAGATTTCTTATGGCCTTTGCAACCTTAGCTTTAAAGATTTATCAATTATATTCTCTACTTATCAATTTACTATATATATATATACCACCAGTGTTGGTCATTATTGATGTCCAGCCAAAAGAGTTTGGAATTCCCACTGAAGCATATTATGTCGTCGAGGAGGTCAAAGAGGTAACTAGAGTATTTTCTTGAGTGCCCATATATGCAAGTTGACCTATTCTATTGTCCTGAATAAACTGCATAATGCTTCTCAGAAAAGAAAGAAGGTGTTTGTGTATGTTCCTTTTGAAATTGCTGCTCATGAAGTTGAAGAAATTGGTATATAGAATGCCCATTTTAATTTTGCTTTTCCCTTTTATTGTCTCTTTCAAGGATCCTGTTCTTGATTCCTACTCCATTGAAATATGATCATTTTAGTGACATATTTTTTGTGATTGTTCATTTTGTGAGAATTGTAGGAATAACCCTAAGGTTTTGCCTAACTTGTAGAAGGCCATTATGCTTGTTTTATGAAGACAATACCATAGAGCAGTACTACCTCCGTCCCACTCTAACTTTTCTACTTTCCTTTTTGGTGTGTCCCAACTTAACTTTCCAGCCCATAAATGGCAAACTTCTCTCTCAATCTCCACCCTCAAAATCTTCACCCTCAATCTCCACCTTTAAAAAAGTCAAAGATTCCACAAATTCTGCTTTTTCTTAACCTCCGTGCCCGGTCAAAGTAGGAAACTTAAGTCGGGACGGAGGGAGTATTATATATTTTTCCTTGAGATTTGTATCTTTCTTATAATTACGCCACTCATTTAGTGGAATTTGTGAGACTTGACTTCCTTTACTTTTTACAATCATGTACAAGCTCTTGACTGCTCCTGCTTGTCTAGATTATGACATGAGTTGAATGGTTGGAGGATTACTATTTATATGTATGGTTTACACTTTTTAAATATATATTCATGTTTATATATATTGGGTTATAATTTATATAATTATTTTTATGTTTATAAATAATCATTAATTGGTCTTGGGTTGAATACAAGCATTTTGAAAAAATTAGAACCAATATATATGATTCTATAATAAAATAAAATAAAGAGAAATTACCTACAGAATTTTCTAGGGATAGGTTCTTACAATTTTTTTCAAATTTTTCAACGGAATTCGTTCTGAAGGCAAATAACAAAAAATAGATTTATTAATAAAATTTTCGAATAAAAAAATTTCGAATAAAAAATCCGTTCTCTAAATTTAAATACAACGGATATAAACCGTTGTCTAAGGGTGAAAAGTGTCTTAAAAAGGTAAGAGACAACGAAAATAACCCGATGTCTATTACTGTAAAAGACAACGAATTAAAAATATTGTCTTTCATTAATTTGAAGAGTTGTTAAATCCACTGTTGTCTTTTACTACTATGATAAACAACGGTTTATAACCGTTGTTGTTACATAGGAAGACAACGGTTTTGGGCTTTGTATATAAAGAGAAAGACTGTGGTTACAAAGCGATGCTGGATCGTTGTCCTTGTTTGCAAATATAACGATTCAAACCGTTGTCTTTTCTATGAAAAACGAAAGTTATAAAACATTGCATAACCATTGTCTTTTATTGGAAATACAATGGTTAAAAACCGTTGTCTTTTATCGCAGGAAACGATAACACTGGATTCAACAACACTTCGATTCTGTCATACACAACGGGTAAAAACCATTGTCTATAAGCGTTTTTCTTGTAGTTAACTAAAGACGAATTCAAATATGAGAAAGTATTCCCGCCTTTAACCTAGTATCCCCCTAGTCCGGATTATCCTCGTAATTAATGCAACTGTTTGACAAATTAGTTATGAAATCCCTATCCCAAGAATTAACAAGTACGCTTTGCTAACCCTTGTTACCCATTAGGTATAATTAATCACAGGTACGCTAACAATTAATCCTATTCGATTAAGTGGTCCTAGGATACGATCGCTAGAACACCGTTAATCAAACGCATAGAGTCTTAGGGCAATGGAATAGGTACGGTGTTGTACTCGCAAGCTCGGTACAAGTGACCGCGACTTGTGTTATCCTAGCGAATAAATTCACTATTTTCTACTCTTGGACATAATGCCATAACAATTACGGATTATGATTTATGTCTTAGCAATAATTATATGATTACTACCCGGGTGATCAATCCAAATAACAAAGCATATAAAAAATATAAATAAACCGAATAACATAAATAATCTCATAACATAATTCAATCAAACAGTTACTGTAAGAACTACAAAAATATCATCCTAGTGTTCAACATCAGTCAAAGACAGAAATTAAAGAACTTAGCCAATCATAGCGATGGCTAAGAATAACTAATAATGAAAGACATAAAACTAAAAAACCCGAGATGACGACTCTTGATTCTTCGTGCTCTCCGGAATTCCCAAGTCTGTGCTCCCAATGTGTAAGTTTTCGGACTTGGGGTCTCTCTTTTATAGATGGGGATGAATTAGGCCTAAGTTGGGCCTAAATAGGCAATTTTCGAGCAAATCCTATTTTGACCAGATTTATGTCTCGGCTGAGAATGACATTCTTGGCCGAGAGCCATGTATAGAATTCTCGGCCGAGAATCAGTGTCTCGACCGAGCCAGTTCTCCAGCTGAAAATATGGTTTTTCACTGTTCTTCTGTCTCGGCCAAGCCTGATAGTCTCGGCCGAGCTGAGCTTCCTTTGAGATTGGCTCGATTTTACTTCGTTTTAGACTTTCGAGACTTGTTTCATCGTCCATCTTTAGTCGAGATCAACTTTCCGGTCTAGATTTACCCAAATAACTTCAAAATAAGTCAAACAACGTCAAATTGCCCAATAATATAAATATGAACATTACACGGTCAATTACACATGCAAATGTCACTAAATAAACACTTAACTCGACCTATTATGCATGCATAAACACGTGTACCAGGCTGTCTTGAACACTTCAATTCCAAGAAAATAGTGAACGACTCCCAAGTCTTTAAGTGAGAACTAAGTGTCCAACTTCTGAATAACATGAGTTATCATCTCTCTATCATCGCTCGTTACGAGTCTATCATCAACATATACAAAAATTAGCAGTAGCTTGCTATTGTAGACTCTGTGAAACAATGAGCTGTCAGCAACTGAAGCTATGAATCCTTGTTGAATCAAAAACCCTTTGAGTTTATCATACAATGCCTTAGGGGCCTGTCGAAGGCCATATAGAGATTTTTTCAACTTGCACACATACAACGACTTTTTAGGATCAACATACCCCTCTGGCTATCTCATATAAACACAATCATGAAGATCCTCCTTAAAGAATGCGTTGTTCACGTCCACCTGATGGACATGCCACCCACGCGTAGCAGCTAGTGTAAACATGAGTCTCACAATGAGTGGTTTCAACACTTGACTGAACGTATGAAAATTGTCGATCCCCGTATTTTCTTGGAATCCTCTAGTAACCAGTCTGGCTTTTAGCCGTTCTACAGTCCTATCGGGTTTATATTTGGTTTTGAACAACCATTTACAGGTTATAAGGTTCAGGTGAGGGGAGGCAGGAACAAGGGTCCAAGTTTTGTTGGAGAGAAGAGCATTATACTCAGTATCCATGACTTGTTTCCAGTCTGGTATGGCCAAGGCTTGAGCCACAGATGTCGACTCAATACATGGAGATACAAATGCATTATAGAGGCATTTGGGTCTAGCAATACCAGTCTTGGCTCTAGTCTACATATGATGGGTGTTTTGGGCAGGAACAAATGGAGGAGGAAGAACAGTGGCAGAAGGGGAATGGGATCTGCGAGACTCAGAGGAACTAGGGGAGGTCGATTGAGTATTTGAAAGTGTGGGAAATGTAGATGAGGAGAAATCAGTTTCTGGGGCAGGAAGGATTTGTAACAAAGGAACAAATTGCAGAGTGGAATGAATAGGAGCATCTGTGGTGACACTGGTGTCTGTAAGATGAAAAAAGGGTGTTGTAAGGGAACTCAGATTCTAAGAACATCTGTGGTGACACTGGTTGGCTGCTATTTAGTAATGACTTTGCTGAGCTGTCTCCTGCATGCATTTCATGCATTTCTCTATGCTCTTCTTTATCTTCACAATACACTCAAAGTCTACGAGTGTCTACCTCTATTTCAAAATGAACAAACACATGTGCGACATAATTAGCAGTGCGTGGTACACAAGTAAAATATGGAAATTCTTATTTATCAGCTAATGCATATATATCATCCATGATTAAGCCGCAATAGTCAAAGCGAGCCTTTCACCTTGATAAACTACTCATGAGACCTTGATTATCCCCTTCGACCATTAATTATCAACACCGGCCTCCCATGCACACGATAAAGTGAAGCACAAAGCTAGTGCTTCCATCATAATAACATCACCTTGCACTCTCACACGGTGAACTCCCGCAAGCACTAGTGCGCCATTTTCCTTTATGATGACAAAGCCTAAGCTCGACGTTCCATCATCCCACTGAGCTGCATCAAACTCAGTTTAAATTTACTTGGTGGTGGGGGTGTCAACCCTCATGTTAGCTCAATTTTCTGCAGATGAGGGATTCAACTCAACAACTCTCAAAATCTCTTCAAACTCAGAAGTCTGCTTCATGGCAACCATATATATCTGTTGGCATTTGATCTCCTGATTATCGAAAATAAACTTGTTGTGAGCCAGCCATATTTTCCACAAGAAACATGAAATGAGTTGGCAATCCTTAATCATATTCCAAAAGCGGACTTGGAATAGGCCCGAGTAATTTTGAGCTCGAAACGGACTGTTGTACCATGCTTCGTTCAAAATTGGACCACCAAAGAAGAGATGTTCGGTTGTCTTGGTGTCTTTCCCGCAGAGGAGGCAGTGGGCTTCGGTCCCGATATGTCTACGAATAAGGTTTGCCTAGGTCGGGAGAGCGTCAGCACATGCTCTCCATAGATAAAACATGACCAAGCTCCGAAAAGATTTTAATGGCCAAGTGATATGCCGTTTTACCACTGAAGTTCCTATTTTCCGCCAATTCCCAAAAAAATCGATCATTAGGTGATCGCGAGCTAAGCGGTGTAGCCAAAATCTTTTTAGCATCGTCCAAGACAAATGTATCTTTGATTTTTCCTTCATCCCGATATCGTAGAGCAACGTTCAAAAAAGAAGACACAAGAATATCATCAGTGTGAAGTGCAACAGTTCTAGAGAGAGGCATAGGATCAGCTGTGCAGATCTAATTGTCAATTTTGGCCTTTACGCTCATGCGTTCCCTACGCGTCACGCCATTCCAATTTTTACCAAGTTTTGTGCTTGCAAAATGCTTTGCCAGGAATAGCTTGGATTATTGTCCACCTGCGCTAAATTAAGAGAAATATTGGGAAATATTTAGCCTTTAATAATCGTGACACAAGGGAACTTGGCGAAGTTAGGATTCGCCAATATTTTTGCCACCATTGCAAGATTAAAAAATAAGATTTCCCTAAAGCCGAATCCCCCTTTTCTCTTAGTTCTCGCCATCTTCTCCTAGCACACCCAATGATTTTTACGAGCACCTTCATTAGGATCCCAATAAAATTGGGCTATGGATCTCTCAAGTTCTTTGCATACTTTAACCGGGAATATGAAACAGCCCATCGCATATGTGGGTGTCGCTTCCAGCACTGTTTTAATCAACACTTCACAGCCCGCCTTAGTGAGGGTTTTTTCCTTCAAAGTTTTCATTCGACTAATCACCTTATCCACAACAATTTGGAAAATTTGCTACTTTGATCTCCCAATGACTATGGGGAGACCCAGGTACTTTTCAAACTTTTAAGTTTCTTTGACCCCTAGAATTTCAGCAAATAGAGACTTATGATTGCCGCTAATTTTTGGACTTGCCACCATCTCCGATTTTTCCAAGTTTATGCGTTGGCCTGAGGCATTCTGGTATTTACGGAGAATATCCCAAAGTTGGTCACACTCTTCTCTACATTCTCTGAAGAAACAATACAGTATCATCTGCAAAAAAGTGGTGAGCAAGAATCGGTGCATTTCTTGTAATTTGGATTCCATGAATCCGATTTGCCTATTTTGCCTGTCTAAGTAAAGGTGTAAAGTCCTATGCACAACACAGATACATATAAGGTGAGGGGATTGCCCTGTCTGAGCCCTCTCCCTGGGGAGAAAGGTTCAGTTGGTTCCCCATTAACTAAGACACCGAAATAACACAACGCATGACCAAATCAACCCACCCTGAAGTAAAGCCTATCTTCAAAATCTTCAATAGAATGGCTTGGAGAAAACTCCACTCAACCCTATCATAAGCTTTACTCATATCCAGTTTAAGAGACAAAATTCCTTTTACCCTTCTTCTTCGTACACATATGGTGAAATAATTCAAATGCAACAAGGTCATTATCCGTAATTAACTGGTTATGAATAAAGTCACTTTTAGTGAACGAAATAACATCCAATTGCCTTAAGCTTATTAGCAATCACTTTTGTAATAATACGAAGCATAATATTGTACAAGCTAATGGGCCTAAAGTCTTTCAAGGTCTCCATGATTCGAATTTTCGGGATTGAAACAATAAAAGTGTGATTTAGAAAAGACAGGTCCAATCCATTATTGAGAATACCAAGACAAGAAGTTATGACATCTGCACCAACAATATTCTAAAATTTCTGAAAAAATAACGGAGGCATACCGTCCGGCCCAAGGTCCTTAAGAGGATGCTTCTTAAGGGCTCATTGGACTTAAGCTCCCATATAAGGCCATGTCAGCAATTGATTCATACGTGCATCAACAGTTGTCACAACCGCATCAATAAATATTCTCATGTTTAAAACACCATCCGAAGCAAATAATGCTTCATATTTGCAGCAAATAATGCTTCATATTCGCATCAATAAATATTCTCATGTCCAATAAATAAATTGCAGAAAATAAAGAACTAAAATAAATAAGCACTTGAATAAAAAGAAGCAAATAACGACGAAGGATTTAGACAAATAAAAAGATATTCTAGGACTTTGATTTCATTTACTATCCCCTATGTTTGATTATCCTAATATTCTAGACTTTTAAACCAATTCTTATGTTTATTAGGAGGCACTACTATTGGTTAGTCCTCCTCCTAGACAATGGTAACATGTAGATTACATATTTATAATTACCCTCTTGGGCTAATTATCACATAAGTAACTCCCAAGGGATCCCAAAATCGATGCCTACACATATATCTCACTCATCTCGGACGACTATCGATACCTATGCTATATGCTTGTATGCCTATTAACAACTTTTTCCTCTCAGAAGTCGACTTGTTAAGCAAGTAGAAGCAGTTAATTAGCCATATTAATCAATTCATAAAATAAAGCCAAGCATATAGATAAACTAGTAAAATCGGAGTCTAGAATTGGAAGAACAAAGTTAAAACATAATTGATAAGTAATTTACTTTCTAACCCTAGAACACAAAAGATTTAACTACTCTTGTTCACAAACAAAACAACAAATTTCATATACAAACATTGTCGAATAATAAAAATAGACAAGAGCAAACAAAACCCTAAATCTTGATCTCAATCTTCGTCTCTTGCGTTCCTCGCTCTTCAATCCAATCCTCCAAGTGTTTCCTAATGCTAAAAACTGATTAGTTTCAGACTTGGAAGCCTCTATTTATAAGTTGGGAAGGATTAAGGTTGAAATTGGACGAAAATAGGCCAAAATGCGTATAAAACATGTAAACCAACTAACTTACTCGACCGAGTCAGCATAAGGGACTCGAACAAGTCAATCCATACTAATTTTTGCTTCAAACAACCAACTTGACTGAGTTGTCTTGCCCAACTCGACGTATCAAGACTATACTTGGAGGTCTTCCGGTCATAATTTGGCTTTGGCTCTTTCTGGCAAAGTTGTAGCCCTTAGAAGTTTTCTTTCCAATGCCCTTAATTACACCTCATTTGAACATGTAGAACTCAAGTCATGAGAAAAATACTGAAGGTGTGTCAGGTTTGAGCTCTGTATTTTTGCCTCTTTTCGCCGTTTCACGTTGTCTCTTGCTCGTTTCTTCTCCAAACTTCGTCCCAATGGACTTTTAAGCCTAAAATAGCAAGTTTTTAACTATAAACACAAGTAAACACATTATTCAACTCAAGATAGTCAAATATAACATAAAACCATCGAATATGCAAACACTACCAAAATACAATAAATTGGCCTAAACGCATGCCTACACTACGTGTATTAATGGACTTAAAACAAACCCCTAGGTCTTGGTCTGATACTCTTAAGGATTTTCTATATTCAGTTGGTTTTAAAACTTCTACTTCTGACTCTTTTTTTTTTTTTCTTGCAGCACATTGATTCCAAGATTATTGTATTACTTGTCTATGTTGATGATATCCTTGTAAGGAGAGGATAGTACTCAAATAGCCAAGGTTCTTAAAGCTCTTAATAATAAGTTTGGTCTAAACACTTTGGGTGAGGTTCAACAATTTCTGGGCTTGGAAGTTCACAGAAATAAAGAGTCCATCATGTTAAACAACCAAAAATATGCTATAGATTTACTCAAAGACACTAATATGTTAGACAACAAACCTAGTCCAACATCTTACAATACAACTCAAAAGCTGTACATTGATGATAATGCTTTATTTGATCTTCCCTATAGAAGCAAAGTGGGCTCTTTGCAATATCTCACCATGATGAAGCCAGACTTAGCCTATATTGTCAATATGTCTCAGTTCCTAAAAGCTCCAACCATTAATAATTGTAATGCTTGTAAAAGAGTCCTCAGATACATAAAATGAACTGTTGTGCTTGGAGTAAGCATTAAGCCTTTTTCTAGTCTGTCTTTTCAATGTTTTATAGATGATGATTATGCTAGTTGTATAGATGATAGAAGATCAACATGCGGCTTCTGTGTTTTTCTTGGATCTAACCTGATTACATGGGGCTCAAAGAAGCAAATTGTTGTCTCCAGGAGCATCACTGAATCTGAGTATAGATCACTTGCCACTGCTGCAACTGATCTCATCTGGCAAGTCTGTTTTTCAAGAATTGGGATTCACAGTTGGCACACCTTCCATAGTATGGTGTGATAACATAGGGGAAATCTTCTTAGTCTCTATCCAGTATTCCACGTCAAGATAAAGCATATAGAGGTTGACCTACACTTTGTAAGGGAAAAAGTACAACAACTGTTGGAAGCCAGACACATTTTAACCAAAGATCAAATAACAGATATACTCACCAACCACGTGCCAATCACAGATTTGACTACCTATGCTCAAAGTTTATGCTTTCAACTCCACCTGGTTACACAGCTAAATACAAAGGAAGTCTAATTTGCTCTTTTTTCTGTTTTTCTGTGTAGTTTGTTGTCTTACATTAGAGTGTGCACCATTGTTATCTTGTACTAGAGTGTGTAGTTAGAAGTTGCAAAACACCTATCTATATTTGACAAGGGTGTATTAGAGTGTGCAGTTAGAAGTTACAAAACACCTAATTATATTTGACAATGGTGTATTAGAGTAGCTAGTTAGTCAAAACTGATTCTGTTAGTCAGCCTAAAAAGCTGATAGGAGTAGTTAAAAGTTTAAAACTGATTACTCTCACTAAAAAAAACAAATGGATTTTTGAGACCATACAAAATAGCTACAAATAATGAATATTTATCACAACTTATGAGAAGTGGTATCAGATAATGAGTATTTGTCATAACTTATGAGTATTTGCCACAACTTTATTGCCGTCTCAATAACTCGGATGCAAATGATATATTTGTGACGATAAAAGTGGTCTCAAATGCGTCTCAAATATTTTTTGAAACAACTAGTAGTCTCTAAAAATAATGTTAAAATTGTCTCAAATAATTTGTAAAGAGATTTGTGATAACAAGTGATCACAAATAACTATTATTAGTGACCATAATTATGATCTCAGAAAATCTCAAACAAAAGATATCTTTTGTTGCAATGTCTCCTATTCGAGCATTAACATCCATTGTATAATACTTCTTCAATAATAGAACAACGCATGCAGTTCTCATATTTTGCTACCCATCAGCCCTCTAAATCCAAATTAAACTTTCCATACAACAAAATAGTTGGTTAATTAATTAAGCACATAATTAATCGAAAATAGGTAAAATATAATTATTAAATATATACTAATATAGTCGCATTAAATTTCATTTTCGACTTAGAACAGTTTTGAGTATGACCCCCCATTATAAATTTGTGACATTTTGTCTTAGAAAAAAAGTCAAATACAGAAACATCATATCAAAATGTAAAATCAAATTAAAAAAGACAACACTAGAATATTGTATGTCACTGAATAATTAATAATTTGTTTTTCCTCAAAAAAATTAACAATTTTTTTCCTAGTTTATTTTCTCAACCCTCTTCATCTTATTTAATAGTTTTTTCTCCTTCCCATTGTATAGGTGAGGTAAGGGATATAATAATCAAATGAAAACTTCGTGAATCAAATCTATTCAGCAGTTAGAACCTCATATTCTGCAAAATCTATATAGCATCATATACGACTATCTATCTTACTTAAGAAATATATTGGTCAAGTTCACTTGTTATCACAAGACTTGTACGGGAAAACGACACTTGTTTTTTTAGTGAAGAAAAGGACATTTATTTTGGATTGCGAGATTATTAATTCCAGGAAAATATTAGTATGCAGTTTTTTTTTTCCTTTTTTAAGCATAGTGTATATATGTATTCCGTGTATCAGATCTCTATTCTACCGTACTGGACATATGATCTATATCACCGACGGTGTAAAACTGCAGTAACATTTTGTTTCCATTTAATTTTTGTTGTGGGAATAAGAACTCAAAAACCAAAACTCAATCAAAAACCAAAAACTAAAACTAAAATATGAAAAGCAAGAATTCAAAACAAGAACAACGACTTACGTGGTTCGATCAGTATGATCTACGTTCTCAGAGTGATCTAGTATGTTTCCTTCAACGAATCAAGAGTACAGAGTACAAGCTGTGCGCAATCACAACACACACACACCCCCCCAAGAATACACAAACCTAGAGCTAAAACCCTTTGATTCTACTCTAATGTGTTTCTCTCTCTAGAGCTCTTTTTTTTTCTCTCTCTAATCACAAGATAAGATGTGCGGAATGATACTCTAAAATGTACATGATGAACGGGATCTAAAACTACACAAAAAACGGATCAAACAATAATAGAAAAACTGCGAAATTGGACGCGCCTTTCACAACGGTTTCCAGACGGTTATAACTGCTTTCTGCAACGGTTATGCAACGATTTAAAAAACCGTTGTCTTTTCCTCCAGCTTAAATTTTCTGAACTACTTATTTCAATATGCTTTTTGATTCCTAGATTTTGCTGAATGTTCTAAGTCCCAAATCATTACAAACCTCCACCTGACTTATACACGAAGCCAAAACCACCCTGTAACACCATCTTGATCTTTAAACCCACATACTAAACCCCTCAACTATGTCCTAACATAGGACATGCTCTTCCACCCTTAATAAATCTTCAACACTGCATTACTTGGATTAAATCCAAGCAATACTTAAACTTTTCTGATGGGAGAGCTTTGGTAAGCATGTCACCTGCATTTTCTTTTGTGCTCACCTTCTTCACTTCAACATCTCATTTCTTAATCACATCTCTAACATACTAATGTCTCACATCTATATGTTTGGACCTTTCATGATAAACCTGATGTTTAACCAAATGAATAGCACTTTGAGAGTCACACAAGATCTTCACTGACTGCTGCTTCAAACCAGACTCTGATAGTATTCCTTAAGCCAAAACACTTCCTTAACTGCCTCTATCATTGCGCCATGTATTCAACTTCTGTAGTTGATAATGCTAAAAATGATTGTAGCATTGATCTCCAGCTGATAGCTGTACCAAATAGTGTGAACACGTAACCTGACTGAGATCTCCTGTTATCCAAGTCAGCTGCATAATCTGAATCTACATAACCCCTCAGAAAATCAACAGACTCATCACTTCTTCTAAACATAATCACATAATTCCCAGCACCTTTTAAGTACCTCATCAACCATTTGAGTGCTTCCCAGTGTTGTTTTCTTGGATTAGACATATATCTGCTGACTACACTTACATCATGAGAAATGTTAAGTCTTGTGTATACCATCACATGCATAATGCTTCCCACATCATTTGAATAAGGCACCTTGCACATTCCCTTTCTTCTTCATCTGTTTTACGCCTCTGTAACTCTGATAACTTGAAATGCTGAGCTAGTGGTATTGACACTGATATGGACTCATTCATATTGAACTTCCTTAACACCTCTTGTATATAATTCTTTAGTTCCAACCATAACAGACCTTTCTTTCTATCCCTAGTAATATCCATGCCCAAAATTCTTCTTGCTTCTCCCAACTGCTTCATCTCAAATTCTTCTTGCAAATCTGACTTGAGTCTCTCTATTTCGACGTGACTCTTACTTGCCACAAGCTTGTCATCCACATATAGTAATAAAAAATTTAATATCTGGTATCCTGATCTTTTCATGAACACACAATTGTCATATACCATTGTCTTGAGCTTTGTTTAAGCCCATACAGTGACTTCACTACAACATAAATGACTTTATGTAACACTTCGTTTGTAACACTTTTAAAATTTTGACTTTTATGTAACACTTATGAATATGTAGCACTTTCATGTGACACTTCTGTAACATCTGCGAATATGTAACACTTTCGTGTAACACTTTTAGAATATGTAACGTTTTGAACGTAACACTTTTAAATTGTAACACATTTAGGTAACACTTTTAAATAAGTAACACTTTTTATGCAACACTTTTGAATAAGTAAAACTTTTATGTAACACTTATAAATAAGTTACACTTGTAAATAATAAAATTATTTATTAGTTTTAAATATTTGTGGATTATTTTTCTTATGTGACTTTAATATTTATTTGTCTTATGTGTTACATCTTAATTATCACAATAGAATATCTGTAACATAAGTGGTGAAAACAATCCACTCAGACCTACAAAAATAACAAGTTATTAGAGCACCTAAAGATTTACTTATTCGTTATCAAGAATAAATTAAATTTTATTTGTGACTTATTTGTGTATGTGTATAGATATACACACATTAAATTTTTACTAAACAATTACAAAATAAATTTGTAGCTTTAAGAATTTGAATACATTTCTTAAATGTGAGAACCTAGACTTGGGATATTTGGTCATGTCTCTTCATGTTAGTAAGTTTATTTTTATTTTTTTAAATCTATAAAACACAACAATGAAGGTGTCTTAATATATAAAATTATGGTAATTAAAATTAATGAGAATGTTTTAAGATTTATTTACAATAACTAGATGTATAAAATTAATGTGATATAAAACAAGTTTTCTATATATATATATATATATATATATGAGTGGATGAAAATGAAAAAAAAATTAATGGAAATATTGTGTCAAATTGATATGAATAACCTAATTAAATTAAGTTAGATTGTAGTTTGATGAGAACTTAATTTTGAGTGTATTTTATTGATGTTATAATAAAATCTTGTGTACATAATGTTTTTCTATAAAAAATAACTAAAAAAGTTATTGTAGCCTAGTGGTTAAGACTTTGTGCTTAAGCTCCTGCAATCTAGCAACCTGGGTTCGAAACCCAGCAATGACAAAGTTTCAATTTTTTCTTTCAATTAAAAGTGTTACATAAAGGGGGTTATATGTTACATTTTTTTAGTGTTACCATAAAGTGTTACAATTTAAAATCTAATGTAACACTTATTAAAAGTGTTACTAAAGATCATCAAAAGTGTTACATTAGACTTTAGGTAGCACCGGCAAATGTAACGCCAATAAAGTGTTACCTAAAGTCTATAGTAACATATTTTAGTATATATGTAACATTTTTTGGGTGTTACATTAGCTCATTTATGTTGTAGTGCTTCTTCCACAAACATGCTTTATTTTCATTCCCTGGAAGTATAAATCCTTTTGGATGTGACATGAATATTATCTCCTTCAATTCTCCATGCAAAAATGCTGTCTTCACATCCAATAGTTCCAACTCCAGGTTCATTTGAGCAACCATTGCTAAAAGGATTCTGATTGAACAATGCTTCACCACAGGAGAGAAAATTTCATAGTAATCTATGCTTTCCTTCTGTGTGAAACCCCTTGCCACTAGTCTTGCTTTGAATCTGATCTTTTCTATTCCAGCAAATTCCAGTTTCTTCTTGAATATCCACTTGCAGTTTCTTCTTGACCATATTCACTGCTCCACCTTCATTTGTAATTCATCTTCAAGTGTAGAGAATACTACTTATTCTTTGTTGCCATCCTTTAGTGGCATTTGTTCTTAAAGGAGAGTATACAGGTGGCTTTCCACTCCATTCTCTTCTGGTGTGATATGGTCATTTGCTGTAGATGGACTTCTATTGATCAATAAGCTGTAGTAGAGGCAGCTTCACCCCAAATTTCTTCTGCAAACTAGAGCTGAGTAGCGTACATCTCACCCTTTCCAATATAGTCCTGTTCATCCTTTCAACAGTGCCATTTTGCTGTGGATTTGCTGGAACTATTCTGTGCCTTTTCATCCTCTTTTCTTTATAGAATTTCTGAAATTCTTCTGACAAAAATTCAAGACCATTGTCTGTCCTAAGACATTTCAAAACTGACCCTTTCTCAACTTCCACCTCAGTGCACCATTCTAGAAACTTGCTCAAAACATCAGATTTATTCCGAGTACAAATATCCATAATTTCCTTGAATAGTTATCAATGATACTCAGAAAGTATCCCCCTCCTCCAAGTGTTTCAAACTTAGATGGTCCCCACAAGTCAGAGTGGGCATAGTCTAGTGCATGCTTTGAGGTATGTTTACCAACAGGAAAAGACTATTTCTTACTCTTCCCTAATATGTGGTACACGCGTTTATTTATGTACTTTAAGTCTTTTAGAGTGATGAATTGTGATGTTTGCGTGTATACTGGAGAGTATTTAGCTTGTTTTAATGCCTTTGGACTATTTGACGTTTGTTCTTTCGTTTTGAGCTAAATAGGTGATTTAAGGCTAAGTATTCGTACTCGGCCGGATGCACAACGAAGAAATGAAGTCCGGATGTCAAAAGGATGAAAAAAACCGCCGGATAATGAGAACAGAGCACCGCGACCGCGGCACAATGGCGCGGCTGCGGTCAAACTGAAGGAATCGAGGAAAAGTTCTGGACAAGTGGCGCGGCCGCGGCGTGTTGCTGGACCAGGAACGGGCGCGGTCGCGGCCCATTAGTGCGGTCGCGGCCCAATAAGGCGGCTAATTAATCCTTGGGCCACAAGAATTCCGAATTAGAGCCCAAAATCAACCCAATTTGACTTCTTCTATAAAAGGGGACCCTTATACTCGAAAAAGGGAGACTTGGACATTACGAGAGAGCAAGATTGGGAGATTCCGAAGGGGACGAGCAATCAAGATCGGCAGTACTCGGGTTTTCTAGTATTTTCATTTTAATTTATCTTTTGTCACTGCCATGAGCGGCTAGTAGGTTATTTCAGTCCTTAGTCGAGTCGGACCCTAGTTTTACTATTTTGTGATATTTACAGTGGTTATTAATCAGTTGATTCCTTGAAACGTTGTTATACTATTTGTTTATCCTTCAATGCTTGTGTGTTTATATGCTGGATTGATCACCTAGGATTATAATTGCATAAGTAACGCTTAGGTTATAATCGTAATCCGTAATTGTTACGAACCTATAGCCACTTAGTAGTGAATAGCGAGTGATATCGCTAGGGTAGTATATAGCTCGGTCTGAATGGGTCCGAGCTTACGAGGTCCACACCGTGTCTACCCCGTTATCCTAGTACTCTAGGCGTCCGGTTAATGAGATCTAGAGAGCTTATTCTGAGGTCACTCAACTGGATAGACTAGCCAAAGAGCTTGTTTTGGTTAGTTACACATAAGGGATAACGAGGTTAGCAGAGCTTGTTGCTAATCTCGGGGTAGGAGTTTTAAAGGTTAAAGTTGATTAATAATTGCATCTATCACTGGGTAGTAATAACTAGGGGGAGATAAGATTAAGGACTGAGATTCGTTATTTTATAAGTAGAACAGTTCATAATTAATTTGCTTAATTTCTGTTTTAGTTCCTTAGTTAATATACATCAATTTACAAACCCCCATTATTTATATACTTATATACGTTGCTAGTATTAGGATCTATTTAAAACACTAATAGTCTTCCTGCTCCCTGTGGGATCGACCCTACTTACCACTTCTACGAGCTAGAAGGGTAGCTAGGTTTAACTAATTTTACCGTATCACGACAGTGCGGTCAAATTTTGACGCCGTTGCCGGGGAGCGGTGCAAGATTTTAAGTGTTTAGTTTTATTAGTTCTATATTGAGTCTCGTAATTTTAATTTTTTTTATAATATCTGCGATACACTTGAACTCACCTAAGTTTCTCTTTGTTTTAGCAGTGAATGATCACTCGTTCACGCCAAAATAAAGAACTGCTTTTCGATCCTGAAATAACTCGTAGAGACCACATTCTGAGAAGACAAGCAAGAGAGAATATAGAGGAATTTGAAGCCTTACCTTTTGCCACCGAGAATTCTTCCGAGTCTGAACCTGAGCGAGAATCAATGGCAGCCGAAAGGACTATGCGGGAATTGGCCACCACTGGCACTACTCACCAGCCTCTATGCATCACCTTCCCTGACCTAGGGGAGGACACCACTTTCGAACTCCGGTCAGGGTTAATTCACTTGTTACCCTCTTTCCATGGGTTAGCAGGAGAAGACCCACACAAACATCTGAAGGAGTTTCACATCGTCTGTTCAAGTATGAAGCTGACCAAAGTCACAGAAGAACAGATAAAGCTGCGTGCATTCCCTTTCTCTCTGAAGGATATGGCCAAGGATTGGCTCTACTACCTGCCCTCAGCATCTATAAAAACCTGGGAGGAAATGGAGGCCCAGTTCTTGGAGAAGTACTTTCCGGCATCTAAGGCCACGAACATCCGGAAGGAAATCAGTGGAGCGATACAACTGCCCTGAGAAACTTTGTACGAGTATTGGGAACGCTTTGAAAAGCTGGTGGCTAGATGTCCCCAACATCAGATCACAGAACAGCTACTCATCCAGTACTTTTATGAAGGGCTGACGCAGTCAAACCGGAACATGTTAGACTCTGCCAGTGGGGGAGACCTATGTGACAAAACCCCGACAGCTGCTAGAGCACTCATTTCGAAAATGGCTGCTACGACTCAACAGTTCGGGACAAGGGATGCCTCTATGCGGATAGTGAGGGAGGTGAACGATTCTCAAATGGATGCGAAGATTGATCAGCTTACAAAAATGGTTCAGAAGGCTGTCTTGGGGGGAAGCTCAAATATCCGACTTTGCCGAATATGTGATACCACAGATCACACAACCGATAATTGCGAAGTTCTGGGTAATGAGCTAGAAGCACACGCCAATGCTGTCGGAACTGGAAACTTCCAAGGCAGGAAGTACGACCCATATTCTCAGTCGTACAACCCAGGATGGAGGGATCATCCGAATTTTAGCTATGGTAATCAGCAAGGCCAGTCAAGTGGGCAAAACAGACCTCCACCACCTAGAGGTATGTATTACACGAAGCAGCTAGCCGAACAAGCACCTGACTCATCCTTGGCGGATATTGTGAAGACTTTAGCAACAAACACTGTGCAGTTTCAAAAGGATGCAACATCAAGCATCAAGAATCTCGAGACACAGATGAGCCAGATGGCAACTGCTATAAGTCGCCTAGAGAACATGCAGAGTGGAAAACTGCCATCACAACCCGAAATGAACCCAAGAAATGTCAGTGCCATCACATTGAGGAGTGGAAATCAGCTTGGAGAGCTTAAGAAGCCCGGGCAACCATTGGAAGATGATAGAAACGACATTTCGGATAAGACAGCAGAAGACAGAGCCGCGGCCGCGGCAGACTTGCGCGGCCGCGCCCAACCTGACGGTGTACAAGATGGCGTCTCTGTAGAAGTCGCGCGGCCGCGGCATACCAGCGCGGCCGCGGCCCCTGTTCAGCCGAAATTAGCAGATTCTGCAACAATTCCATCTCAACCACTCCCTTTCCCAGTCGTATGATCAAACCGGCACGACCTGAGAAAGAGAAGGAGATATTAGAGGTGTTTCGCAAGGTTGACATCAACATTCCCTTGATCGATGCTATCAAGCAAATCCCCAGATACGCCAAGTTCTTAAAGGAGCTATGTACCAACAAGCGTAAACTAAAGGGGGACGAAAAGGTCCTGATGGGAGAAAACGTCTCAGCAATGTTCCAAAAGAAGATGCCACACCTAAATGTAAGGATCCAGGTATGTTCGTCATCCCATGTAGAATAGAAGGCAAAAACATGGAACGTGCCATGCTAGACCTAGGAGCGTCCATTAATGTAATGCCAAGAGCGATATTTCATGCATTAAAACTAGGACCACTGAAAGAAACTAGGATAGTAATTCAGTTAGCAGATCGTAGTAATACATACCCCGATGGTCTTATTGAAGATGTCTTAGTAGAAGTAGGTGAACTAGTATTTCCCACTGATTTTTATGTTCTAGACATGCAAGGAGATTCTCCTACACCTCCTCCGATTTTGTTAGGGCGGCCGTTTTTAAACACCGCTCAAACAAAAATCGATGTCAGTGAGGGAACTTTAACGATGGAATTTGCTGGGCAACTTGTTAAGTTTAATATTTATGATGCTATGAGACACCCGGAGTATGTGAATTATGTCTTTTCTGTAAGCGTAATTGACCCTCTCGTAGAGGAAGTTTTTCAGTTAACATGCAGGGAACCTTTGGAAATTGTGCTCACGCAGGATTTGGAGAAGGATACCTTTGAACTTTGGAAGGCCAATAAAGAGTTGGCCGAGCTCGTAGCGTCCCTCCAATCCCTTCAACCCGCCAAACCAAGGTATGAACAAAAATTCATTGATTTACCTGAAACTGATCAAAAGCTACTTCCCTCTACAGTCGAAGCACCTAAGTTAGAACTCAAGTCCTTGCCCGAGCATCTAAAATATGTTTACTTGGGAAAGAGTGGAACTCTGCCTGTCGTCATCTCATCGCGACTGACCCCACAGCAAGAGGCAGCATTGATAGAAGTTCTAAAAGAGCATAAGAGAGCAATTGGATGGACAATAGCCGATATCCAGGGGATCAGCCCTTCACTGTGCATGCACAGAATACTCCTTGAAGAAGACTCCAAACCGAGTCGAGAACCACAAAGGCGATTGAACCCACCAATGATGGAAGTGGTCAAGAAGGAGGTGATTAAGCTGTTGAACGTAGGCATTATCTACCCAATCTCCGACAGTAAGTTTATCAGCCCCACACAGGTAGTGCCGAAGAAATCTGGAGTAACAGTGGTAGAAAACAAAGATGGTGAGTTGGTCCCTACTCGGTTACAAACTGGGTGGCGAGTTTGCATTGACTATCGCAAGTTGAATGCAATGACTCGAAAGGACCATCTACCTTTACCGTTTATTGATCAAATGCTAGAAAGATTAGCAGGGCATTCATTTTACTGTTTTCTAGATGGTTTTTCAGGTTACTTTCAAACCGCGATAGCACCAGAGGATCAAGAAAAAACCACGTTCACGTGCCCCTTTGGAACGTTTGCTTGGCTAAGAATGCCATTCGGGTTGTGCAACGCGCCAGCGACATTCCAACGCTGTATGGTATGTATATTTTCTGAGTATGTGGGTTACATAATAGAAGTCTTTATGGACGACTTTAGTGTGTACGGGGAAACATTTGAAAAAAGTCTTGAAAATCTGGTACTTATCTTAACAAGGTGTATCGATACTAACCTTGTTTTGAATTAGGAGAAGTGTCATTTTATAGTCGAACAAGGGATAGTTCTGGGTCATATTGTATCATCTAGGGGTATAGAAGTTGATAAGTCGAAGATTAATATTATTACCTCTTTGCCTTACCCCGCCAGTGTGCGGGAGATTCGTTCTTTCCTTGGTCATGCAGGTTTCTACAGAAGATTCATCAAGGATTTTTCCAAGATCTCAGCACCTTTGTGCAAGCTGTTACAAAAAGATGTAGAATTCGAGATGACCGACGAATGTAAAGCTGCCTTCAATCAACTGAAAGAAGCACTTACCACACTGCCTATCATTCAGCCGCCGAATTGGGACCTGCCATTTGAAATCATGTGCGATGCAAGCGACTACGCGATAGGGGTGGTGTTAGGACAAAATATGGGGAAAGCGTCACACGTGATTTACTACGCGTCTCGAACATTGAACCCAACCCAATCGAACTACACCACGACGGAGAAAGAGCTTTTAGCAATTATTTTTGCTTTAGAGAAATTTCGTTCGTATTTATTGGGCACTAAAATCATTGTATATTCTGATCATGCAGCTCTTCAATATTTACTATCAAAGAAGGAGGCAAAACCGAGGCTAATACGGTGGATTCTCCTCCTACAAGAGTTCGACATAGAAATCAGAGATAAGAAGGGAGCTGAGAATTCGGTGGCTGACCACTTGAGTCGGTTATCCCTACAAGAGAGTGCACAACCACTGGCGAGAAGAATTTCCCGACGAGCAACTACTCCAGGTCACACATATTCCTTATCCCACAACACTTCCAAATACACCATAGTACGCTGACTTAGTTAATTTTCTTGCATCTCGTTATTTGCGCGCTGACTACACTAAAGCAAGGAAAGATAAACTTAAAAGTGATGCTAAATACTTTGTTTGGGATGATCCATATCTATGGAAACATTGTGCGGATCAAGTCATTCGACGTTGTGTGCCTGAGGAAGAACATGAGTCAATTTTAAAATTTTGTCATACATATGCTTGTGGGGGACACTTTGGGTCTAGGAGGACAGCACATAAGGTTCTAGAGAGTGGGTTTTATTGGCCATCATTGTTTAGGGATGCATATTTATTTTGTAAAACCTGTGACAATTGTCAAAGAACCGGGAACAACTCCCAGAGGAATGAAATGCCTCAAAACCCAATCATGATTTGTGAAATATTTGATACTTGGGGCATGGACTTTATGGGACCTTTCTCTTCGTCTTATGGAAACACATACATTTTATTGGCTATCGATTACGTTTCCAAATGGGTGGAGGCAAAAACCACCCGAACTAACGATTCTAAGGTTGTCACAGATTTTGTGCAGGCTAACATTTTTTCTAGGTTTGGAGTCCCAAAAGCCATAATCAGCGACAGGGGGACGCATTTCTGCAATCGAACCATTGAGGCATTGCTACGGAAATACTGTGTTATACACAAAGTTTCCACAGCATATCACCCCCAGACGAGTGGCCAGGCGGAGACATCCAACCGGGAAATAAAAGCCATTCTTGAGAAAACCGTGCAACCCAACAGGAAAGATTGGAGCTTACGCCTTGATGATGCACTGTGGGCGTACCGAACGTCATACAAAACTCCCATCGGCATGTCGCCCTACCGACTAGTCTACGGGAAGCCATGCCATTTGCCGGTAGAACTTGAGCACAGGGCCTATTGGGCCATCAAAAGGTGCAACATGGACTTTGACACTACCGGCACACACCGAAAATTGCAACTTCAAGAGCTCGAGGAAATACGGAATGAGGCGTTCGAGAATGTGCTCATTTACAAAGAGAAGACCAAAGTATTCCACGATTCTCGCATCACGCGAAAGACTTTTGCTGTGGGAGAAAAAGTGCTCTTATACCACTCGCGGTTAAAGTTGTTTCCGGTAAGTTACGTTCTAGGTGGATAGGACCATTTATTATTGCTAATGTTTTTCCCTATGGTGCAGTCGAAATAAAAAGCGAGAAAACGGGAAAAGTGTTCAAGGTTAATGGCCATCTACTGAAGCCATACTTCGAGACTTTTCGGCAAGTTCCCAAAGAATAAACTCAGGTCGAAGACCCCCCTCCAACTTGAGCAGTACACCCGTCGAGCCAACGACGTTAACCAACAGCGCTTGTCGGGAGGCAACCCGATGTTTACGGTTATTTTTGTTCTTTTTTTCTTTTAATTTTATTATTTCTATGTTAGAGCATTTTTATTTTCATGTTTTTCTTGTATTTCATGAGGTTCACAGGACCAGAAATGCCATAAAAGCGAGACGGGGGTCAGAAAATGGAGAAATTGAGTCTAAGGTTCGAAACAGGGCCCTCGGCCGCAGCAATTACGCGCGGCCGCGGCCTAAGTGCTCCAGAAACACCAGAATTGCTGGACACTTTGCGCGACCGAGGTAGGAGTGCGCGACCGCGGCCTGACTGGACACTTTGCGCGACCGAGGTAGGAGTGCGCGACCGCGGCCTGACGAACAACAGGTTTAAAACCCTGGCCGCGGCCAGGTTCCTCTTTCATTCTCTTCCTTCCCCCCTCGCAAAAAACACACACTTTGCACACACAATATCATTTTTCTACCCAAAAACCACTGGAATTCAGCACTAATCCACACACACACACCTCTAAACACAAACTAGTCCGATTACTTTCGGATTTTCGTCACATTTTTGGGCAAGTCGATTTGGGTGCGAAACACAAATTCGAATTTTCCTCGACTAAACTTATCCGGTACGTGATGCTAACCCTTCTCCTTTGTATTTCATCTTCAATTTCGTAATATTGTGAATACGAGGGGGGGGTGAAGTTCGTTTGTTATTGCTAGTAGGAGTTGAATATATATGTTTATGCATTGTATTGATAAATTGGCTCCTATTGACGATTCTAGATGAATAATTCATAGGGTTAGTCGTGGAGTTAGTGTGTTGTTTTTGTGGTTGTTTTATTGTGGTCAAGATGGCTCAATTGGGAGTGGTCCTTCGTTGTGAAATTTTGTCAAACACCTTGCTTGCATCACTTTAGGTAGCTTGAACTACGACCGTTGGAAGTCTTATTCCGAATTATGCATGAATTTAGGATAATGCATCACATACCTCCGGTTGCATCGTACTTTTCATATGCTCATCTTAGTGTATCATGTTCGTGCATGCCACCGTGAACCAACATCATAGTATGTTAAGCTATATATTCACATTTTTAGGTATTTTTCATACTACTTGGATACTTATGGTATTGTTGGTATAGGTACCTATAACCATGCCTCCACGTCCTAGTCGTAGACAGGCCAAGGGCAAGCAGCCGGTGGTTGAAGAGCCACCAGTGGAAACCCTACCTCCGGAGCTACCGTCTGACCCCACTGACAGCCCACACTTCGGCTTTGTTTTGACCAAAGACTCCCACAAGGAGCGCTTCAAGAAGCTGTGCAACAGACTGATCATGGCTACTCGGTATGGTCGCGACCAGCTCCTCAAAGACATGGGCATATATGATAATGTGACCTCCCTTTTGGATTCAGCCGGACTTCGGGGGGTCATGCAACCCCAACTGACATACAAGGGGCTGACACTTGAATTTTTAAGCACTCTCGAGATCATCATGGACCCCAACCAGTGCGGGGATGTGCCCGAAAGCATCACATTTCAACTAGGGGGGCAGACCTTCACTAGGACCTTGACAACACTCTCCGAGATTTATGATATGCCATATACAGAGGTCACCAGCTGCTACGAGCAGTTTAATGTGCAAGCTTTTTGGGGGCAACTCACAGCCGCACCAGGACTTGTTGAGGCTCAACCCTTCTCCACTAAGACCTCGAAGAACTCGTGGATTCGTAGCCCCGTGATCCGGTACATTCAGAAGCTCCTTAGCCTCACCATCTTTGTAAGGAAAGAAACAGGGGCCGCGCGCCATAACGAGTTAAAACTATTGTGGCATATACTGAACAAGAAGCAAGTGATGGTAGCTGAGTTGATGCTCGAGCACTTTGAACACGTGGTGCTCAAACAGCGGGATAACATATACGTGGGAGGGCTGATTACTCCAATCGCAGCTGATTGTGGCGTTCCGTTGGTCGATCTGATACTTGTGACCACTCAGTTCCTTCTCACTTGGGAGGATTTAGAGAAAATGAGAGTCGTGACCTTGGGTTACAAAGAAGGGGCAGCCCGAAAGCCATCCAACAAGACCGTCCCATATGTTATACAAAATGTGGGACCATTCCTTCGCCTCCCAAATCCGAGGCTCACGGAGGTGCTTAGTATATACGATACCCGAAACATATCCTTGTCTTCACCTGCCCACTTGGCCGCCTCTCGACATCCTGATGACACCGAATTGCAGCAGTACCAGTTGGGACGAGTCCCGATTATACCTCAGCCGGACGAGGACCCCGCTCCAGGTCACGAAGACCCGGGGGAAGGAAGCAGTCACCACCACCAGCCCAGGCAGAAGAGGCCCGCTGCTGCCATTCAGTCACAGTGTGAATTTCAGGAGCACATGTGATAACACGTTATTTATACATGTATTTAGGTCGATTTAGGATAATATTTTATATCATTTACGTGCATATTTGACCGGAATTTAGTTATATTAATAATATTTGGGTCATTTGACGTGTTTTGACTTGTTTTAAGGTATTTTGAGCATTTTCAGGCTACCGGACGAGGAAACAAGTTGGAAAAGAGTGAAAACCGGCCCAAAAGAGTGAGAACCGTCGAAGAACCGGTCCAAACCGGTCCGAACCGGCCTGAACCGGTCCAGGAGCAAAACCGGGCAAGAACCGACACGGCCGCGTCACAAAGTAACACGGCCGTGTCAAAAGTGTCTTGCAACGCATTGTGGGTTCTGGAATGGAACACGGCCGTGTCACAGCTGCAACACGGCCGTGTCAAATTGTTGCTGGAAAAGGGAAGTTTGCGAAGCAACACGGCCGTGTCACTTAAGCAACACGGCCGTGTCAGAAGTGTTTTCCTGCGATAATTACTTAATTTTAATAGGATTTTGATCCTATCTTCCCCAAGATTCGTCCCCAACTCTATAAAAAGGACCCCAAGCTCTAGGAAAAAGGGATCAATCATCAAGAACATAAATTACATCATCTTGGAAGACAAAGAAGACGAAGATCATCGAGACGGAGTCATCCGGGTTAAATTGTTCTTTCTTAGTTTTAATTCTTACAATGTTTTTATTAGAATTTTGTATTGGATTATTACTAGGCATGAGTAGCTAAGCTATTCGTGTCCTAGGGTTAGAAAGTAGGGATTTTTATGACAATGTTTTGATTTATGATTTAATCTATTAATTCCGTTCTTTATGTGTTTTATCTCTATGTTTATGCTTAAACTGAATTTAGCTTGATCACCTAGATTTAGTAATTTAGTTTAACAATTCCGCTTCGAGAGGAGGGAATTGTTATCAGACTTAGAACATAGAGCGCAGTTGTCTATGACTGTGTAGGCCGTGGCTTAGGATCGTTTGGGAGTTATTAGGTTTAATTGACTCGAGAGGGTAATTAGCTTAATTAATCAACGGTTTAATCGCTTCGAGAGAAGGATTAGATTATTGTCGTGCCGCCTAATAAACATTAGAATTGGTAAATTAATAGGTTAATCATATTCCACATTGAAATAATATCCTGAAATCGAAGCCCTAGGATACCTTTTCTCTTTGATTGTTAGTTTTCGTGTTTCCTAAGTTTGAAGTTATATTTAATTGAGTATTTTAATTAGTAAAATCAACCTTTAAAACTTAGTATCTAGTAAGGACATTCCTAGAGTATTAGGGTATCAAACTACCTAAAACTATTCCTTGTGGGATCGACCTTGACAATAGTACTACACCTACATCCGTACACTTGCGGAACACTAGGTTAGAAACCGACGTGTCAAGTTTTTGGCGCCGTTGCCGGGGAATAGGATTTAGCGCTTAGTTTTTATCTTGAAAAATAGGAGGAAACTAGACTAGATTTTATTTTTTTTCATAATTTTAATTTTAATTTTCGTTTTTATTTTTTGGGTTAATTTTAGTGTTACGCGGTAGTTCTTGTTTTTGGTGTTTTCAGGCTTCGTATGCACACCAGATCAAAAGGGAAAGAAACCCTTCTTCCTTTCGATCCAGAAATTGAAGCGACAGCTCGCAGACATCGAACGAGAAGAAACCTCACAGCTGAGATGGAGAACCCACCACAGCAACCGAATGATGAAGCATTAAATAGAGTGCTAACAGCCTTAGCACGATTGGACGATCGCGTCACTACTATACAGCAGCAGATACCTGTACAGCAGCAACAGTTGCCACAACAGCGCGGACAGATTCCAATAGAGCCAGATGCGGGAGAAGAAGACAATACACCTATTAGTGACTGTTTAAGGCCGAATCCTAATCAACAGTCAGGAGGAGTACAACTCCCGCCTCTGAATGCAAATAGTTTCGAGCTGAAGCCTGCACTGATCAACATAGTGCAGCAGAACCAGTATGGAGGAAGTGCAATGGAGGATCCGAATGCTCACCTAATAAAGTTCCGAAGATTGGCGGACACAATCAAAATAAACCATGTGCCACACGAGCAGGTTAAGCTGCGATTGTTTCCCTTTTCGTTAAAGGATAGAGCCCTCCAATGGTTCAATTCCTTGGAAGATATCATCAGTTGGGAAGAGTTGAGCACTTCGTTCCTATTGAAGTACTTTCCACCGAGCAAGATGCTCGACTTGCAGAATCAAATTAATCAGTTCAAACAGCTGGACCAAGAGCCATTCGGAGAGGCTTGGGAGCGATTCCGGGATCTTATCCGGAGTTGCCCTCAACATGGGTTCACCAAGAAGCAGCAAGTATGCAAGTTCTACAATGGTCTACTTGCTCCGACTAGAAACCAAGTGGATGCAGCTGCGGGTGGAAGTTTGATGGAGAAGTCAGTGAGGATGGCATTCTCAATCCTAGACGCGATGGCCAGAACAAGCTACCAATGGTCGAACGAGAGAAACATGCCAAGGAGGGTAGCGAGTGTCCAAAGAGTCGAGCCCGTCAATAATGAGCCAATTGAAAAGCTCACAGCACAAGTAACAACATTGACGAGCCAGGTGAATTTGCTAACTAATCTGACGTTAGCACAACAGCCAGGGGGTCCGGAAGAAGTTGAAGAAGCAAAATTTGTGAATCAACGAAACTTCAACAACTTCCAGAACAATCAGCCTCGGTACAATCAGTACCCTCAGAATCATCAGAACTTTTCATATGGGAACGTGCAAAGTACACTTAATCCGCCACCCGGATTTGCTGTTACAAATGGCATGATCCATGACGGTAAGAAGCCATCACAAGAAGAAATTGCGCAATCACAATTTGAAAAGTATGATGAAAAGTTAGCTCAGTTGGAGAAGAAAGTGGATGGAAAATTCATGGAGCTAAACAAGCATATCACTGGGCAAGGGGCAGATATCAAGAGGCTCGAGAACACGTTGGTGCAGACTCAAGCTAGCATTGGAGAGTTGACATCAAACATGAGTCAGCTGATAAAGATAGTAGGAGCTCAACACAAGCAAGGCCAATACCCGAGTGATACAGTGGTTAACCCGAAGGAGCACTGCAATATTGTGGAGCTAGATGAGCATGAGGAGAGCTTGAAGGACCAAGAAGCGAAGGAATTAAGCGAGGAAGTCAAAAACATTGAGAAGGAGGAGGTCAATACAATCATAGATAAGAAAACTTCATCTCCTATTCTTGATGAGTCTTTTGATTTTTGTTTTAAAAATTCGTTCTTTGCTAACCTTGATCCTTTAGAGCAATCTAGAGTTGTTGTTGTGAAACAGGAACCACCAAAGGAGAGAATCTAAGTTAAAGAGAAAACAACGGAGTGGGAGGATGGAAAAGAGGCGACGAAGAAGAGACCGAGCAGGCCCAAGAAAAACGCAAACACAAGCATGAAACCAAGAAGAGCAACAAAAGCAAAAGATCCAGGGAGTTTTACTATTTCTTGCTCAATTGGTAGTCATGAATTTCATAATGTCATGTGTGACTTAGGGTCTAGCATAAATTTGATGTCTCTTAAGCAGTATAGACAATTAGGATTAAGGGAAATGAAACGGTCCTTTACTACTATCAAATTGGCGGATGGATCTTCATTAACGCCGTTGGGAGTAGCAGAGGATGTAGTGGTAAAAGTGCTAAATTTTGAATTTCCTAGTGATTTCTTAGTTGTTGACATGAAAGGGAGTGATGAATTCCCTTTTATCTTAGGAAGACCCTTCTTGGCGACTAGCCAAGCACTAATAGATGTACCTAAAGGAGAGTTGGTTTTTCGGGTTCAAAACGAAATAATCATACTCAACATACATAAATCGGGTCTAAGGGGTAGGCAAAATTGTAGCATTATTAACACTACCCTAGCGGCTGTAGAAAATCTTCGTGCCCCAAATAGCTCTTTAAGTGACCAGAAAACTTCCAACTCGGGGTGGCTAGAAGAAGGTTGATAGGAAAAGGACGTCCGGCTGAAGACGTAAAACAAAGCGCTTGTCGGGAGGCAACCCGATGTTTAATGTTTTATGTTTATTTTTTTATTGCGTTAATTTTATGTTTTACGTATGTTTTAGTGTTTTATGTTTTTAGGAATCAACATGGACGAGTGTTGCAAGAAACGGGGGTCGAAAAGACGGAAAAATCGCGTTAAAAGGAGCAGAAGATGCAACACGGCCGTGTCGCACCACGGACACGGCCGCGTCAAAAAGCACTTAGAAAGTGTTTTCAGCACTGGAATGCAACACGGCCGTTTCACAAAACGACACGGCCGTGTCAAAATCAGGCCCAAAAAAACCAATTTTGGTTCAAAAGCAACACGGCCGTGTCGGCCTTATAACACGGCCGTGTCAAAACCAAGCTCCAAACACGATTTCACACTGGAACGCAACACGGCTGTGTCACACAACCGACACGGCCGTGTCAATATCAGCCCAAAAACATCAATTTTGGCTCAAATGTAACACGGCCGTGTCACAACATTCAACACGGCCGTGTCAGTACTTCAGCAGAAACAATGGAAAATTCAGAGCGTGATGCGGAGACGGCCGAACAGTAGGAGCAAAATGGCACGATTTCGGAGCTCGTAGGGGTTTCAAAACGCCATCGTCGAACGATTTGTAAGTTAACACCAAGGCGTACCACGTTTTTCCTCCAAACATTGGCTTTCAGCCAAGTTTGGGGGAGGGGGTAGACCGTGGGACGTCTTGGCAGCTATATTTCCAGTTTTGATTTACATTTTAGTTGATCGTTCGAGTATTGCTGATTGTGGGTCCGTGTGCCCATTGTGCTGATTTTTATTGTCTTGATTGATGTTATCGGGTCTGTGAGCCCAGTTATCTGATTTATCGGTGTTGTTGGGTCTGTGAGCCCGAGTTTGATTGCATATTGTGTCCATGTTGAGTCTTAGGAGTTAGAGTTTAGAGTCTTAGTAGTGCAGTTTTTAGAGTCAATAAGAATAATAAAACCCGGAAATAGGTAACAAGTGAAAAAAAAAATAAAAAGAGAATAATAGGGAAAGATGGATGATGAATAGTTAATGATGAGATGATTTAGATGAAAAAATGGCACATAATAGAGCATGAGAGGTGTTTAGAGACGAAATTGAGCTTGAACTTAGAATATTCAATCAAAATTAACCTTGTGAGAATTTGAGCCTGATTATACTCCAATTTTCGGAGTAATATACTTTCTTTCGGTGTGAATTGGATTGAATATGTGTACTAGTCTCTAGAACTTGCCTTGAGTCTTTATTAAGAATGTGTCAAGTATGTGTTGTGACTTAGGAAATGATCTTAGGCAAATTTTTGTTTAAGCCTATGTACTCGAACCATGAAAAAATTGCCTTTGACCCATGATGAAAAAATTGTCCCTAGTTAGCCCACTTGAGCCTTATAGCTTTATTTATTCATAACCTAACAATATCAGCCAAAACCTTTTGATTTAACTCTTTTGGCCTTAATTGGATTAATCAAGTAAGAGGGAGGAGAATTGGAAGGAATTTTGGGTGAACAATTTGTGGGAAGGAATGGGAAGTAGGGATATTTTCAAAAGATGAAGGAAATAAGAGAAAAGTGATAGGTGAAAAGCGAAGAATAGCCTCTCCTAGAAAAAAAAAAAAAGAAAAAAAAAAGAAAAGAAAAAAAAAAAAAAAAAGAGAAAAAAATTGTTATTATTAGTATTATAGAGGAGAGGCTAGGAAATAAAGTGCTTAAATTGTGAATTTGCTTAGAACATTCGGGTAGTCCCAAAAATGTGGTACCTACAGAATTGAAAAGCACTTAAGTTGTATGAACTTGGGAAGGTGAAGAAGTTAACTTGCGGGGTGATTTGCTGAAATTTGAAGAGTGAGGTTGAGTGATTGTATTGAGGGGTAGTCGGGTTAGACGTAACTTGATTAGTCCAATGAATAGTCACTTAAATCCAAATGTATCCCACCTTACCTTAAGCCCACATTACAACCAAAATAAAGACCTTTTTGATCTTTTGTCACACATATCAAGTACGAGGTCTAGTGTAGACGATTGGAAAGCATATGGTAGGCTTTGCATGTAATTCAATATGAGTGGAAATTATTCTAGCTTAAACACTTGAGAGATGAGTGAAACACTTACCCGGTGAGGGTTGAATAATTCGAAAGTTCAAAGTCTCGAGTTTAGTTGATTTACGCGTTATCATATATGCTCAAGTGAATTGTGTTGCCTAGTTGTTTTAAGAAAAATCAGACTGAAACTGAATTCATCATCTAGTCGCCCTAAACAAATGCATAATCACTTGTTTTCTTTGTGTCTTTTTGTATGATGTTCGGGACGAACAACAGTTTAAGTTTGGGGGAGTTTGATAACACGTTATTTATGCATGTATTTAGGTCGATTTAGGATCATATTTTATATCATTTACGTGCATATTTGACCGGAATTTAGTTATATTAATAATATTTGGGTCATTTGACGTGTTTTGACTTGTTTTAAGGTATTTTGAGCATTTTCAGGCTACCGGACGAGGAAACAAGTTGGAAAAGAGTGAAAACCGGCCCAAAAGAGTGAGAACCGTCGAAGAACCGGTCCAAACCGGTCCGAACCGGCCTGAACCGGTCCAGGAGCAAAACCGGGCAAGAACCGACACGGCCGCGTCACAAAGTAACACGGCCGTGTCAAAAGTGTCTTGCAACGCATTGTGGGTTCTGGAATGGAACACGGCCGTGTCACAGCTGCAACACGGCCGTGTCAAATTGTTGCTGGAAAAGGGAAGTTTGCGAAGCAACACGGCCGTGTCACTTAAGCAACACGGCCGTGTCAGAAGTGTTTTCCTGCGATAATTACTTAATTTTAATAGGATTTTGATCCTATCTTCCCCAAGATTCGTCCCCAACTCTATAAAAAGGACCCCAAGCTCTAGGAAAAAGGGATCAATCATCAAGAACATAAATTACATCATCTTGGAAGACAAAGAAGACGAAGATCATCGAGACGGAGTCATCCGGGTTAAATTGTTCTTTCTTAGTTTTAATTCTTACAATGTTTTTATTAGAATTTTGTATTGGATTGTTACTAGGCATGAGTAGCTAAGCTATTCGTGTCCTAGGGTTAGAAAGTAGGGATTTTTATGACAATGTTTTGATTTATGATTTAATCTATTAATTCCGTTCTTTATGTGTTTTATCTCTATGTTTATGCTTAAACTGAATTTAGCTTGATCACCTAGATTTAGTAATTTAGTTTAACAATTCCGCTTCGAGAGGAGGGAATTGTTATCAGACTTAGAACATAGAGCGCAGTTGTCTAGTTAGGACATTCCTAGAGTATTAGGGTATCAAACTACCTAAAACTATTCCTTGTGGGATCGACCTTGACAATAGTACTACACCTACATCCGTACACTTGCGGAACACTAGGTTAGAAACCGACGTGTCAACATGTAAGGGCTCGTTACCTCACTCAGGGACGATTTAGCCCTTTACAGAGGAGAGAGCCAGTCGGGCCATCAGGAGATTATGGCAGCCTTTCAAGCAAGTCAAGAACGTGAGACTGCATGGCACCATACTATGGAGCAGCGTTGGCAGGTGGAAGATGATCGTTGGACGGCTATGGAAAATTGCTGGGTTGTGGAGAATGATCGCTGGACAGCCATGGAAAATCGTTGAGGTGTGGAGGATAATCGTTGGGACCAAATGCAATTATGGCAGCAACAGCAACAGGCATTTCAGCAGCAACAGTAGACATTTCAGGAGCAACAGCAAGAAAGGCAGAGGCAGCAAGAAGCTTAGTGGAGACACATGCAGTCCTTTTGGGGACAAGGGGGTCATCCACCTCCGCCGCCGCCTCAGTAAAACACTGTAAGTACGTACCAAGCCGCACCACTTTTTCTTCCCTCAAACTTTGGTTTTCAACCAAGTTTGGGGGAGGGGGGTGTGACGTGGGGCGACTTGGCCGCGTTTCTAGTATGCTGCCCGTTTTTATGTATGCTGCCCGTTTTGTCAGTTTTTAGTTGTTTATTATGCATTGTTGTTGGGCCTGTGAGCCAATTAGTTGAGGATTGGGCCTGTGTGCCATTGACAGTGTGTTGGGCCTGTGAGCCGTAGTTTTTGTTTCATTATTTTGTTTTGTGGAGTCTTTATGTTTTATTGTGTTTATTTTGGTAGAGTCTAGATCGAGTCTAGAAAGGGAAAAGAAAACTGAATTGTGCTGTTAAGAAAAAATGAACACATTAAGGTGATGATAAGTTGGCAATGAGTTCATGATGATTTTTGTTAAAACTTGTTTACAATAGCACATGATAGAGCATGACGGGTAATGGATATGAAATTGAGCTGTAATTTGCAACGTTGACCAGTAAAATTGCCCTGTGAGGACTTTGAGACTATTTTGTATCTCCAATCTTGGAGTAACTTGTATAAATTCTTTCGGTGTGATTTTCATTGATTATGTGCATATAGACCTTAGAACTTGCCTTGCATGTCTGTCGTGAATAAGTCAATGTGTGTTGTGGCTTAGAAAATGATCTTAGGCATTTTTTTTCAAATTTTAGCCTATTTCAGACACTCAACATAATTACCCTCTTTGACCGCTTGAAAAAGAAATTTCCCTTAGTTAGCCCATTTGAGCCGTGAGCCTGTCATTTGTTAGCCGAATATTACAAGCCGAAAATCTTTCAAATTGGCCTTTGACCTTATTGGACTAATCTAGTTAAGAGGGAGGCGAAATGAGAGGTAGTCGGGGATGTTATTTGGGATTCCTATGGGCTGAAAAAAAAGGGGAATAAAATGAGAAATGAAAAGGGAATTGGTGATAGAGAATTCAAGAAGGTTTACTCTCCTACGTGCTAAAAAGTTTAGACTTGTTGATTTGTACAGTGCAAAAGTAGGAGAAATTAGTTGAGTACATATGAAGCATGATTTGAGGAGGGGAGTAAAAAAAGTGCTTATGAAAAAAAAAAAAAAAAGAGCAGGAATTCGGGTAGTCCCAGAAAATGTGGTACCCAAGTGAAAGAAAAAAGAAAAAAAAAAGAGAAAAAAAAAACAAGAAGAGAAGAAAAGTAGTAAGAAAAAGAAAAGCACTTGGTTGTAAAAGATCCTTTGTGGGGAGAAGAAGTCATTCCTTGGGGTGATTTACTAAGATTTGGAGAGTGAGATGTGAGTGATTGTTTTGAGGGGTGGTTGAGTAGGAATAACTCGGTTAGTCCACGTTTTAGTCACTTTCATCCAAATTTTATCCTACCCTACCTAAGCCTAAATTACAACCGAATTAAAGACCTTTTTTGATTCTTTGCCACACATGCTGAGCGCTAGGTCTGACTTAAATAATTGGCAAGCATATGGTGGTCGTTGCATAAAAGTCAGTGTGAGTGTAATATTTTGCATACCTTAAACACTTGAGAGACGAGTGATACACATTCCCGGTGAGGATCAATTGTTGAAAATCATAAGCAATGAAAGTAGTTGAAGTTGCCCTGTCAAATATGCTCGTTTACATCATGTTGCTGTGTTTTTATTGGAAAACTTTTCTAAAACTCGTAATTGCCACTTAAAGTGCCTTAAAACCCGTGTCTTGATTGTTGTTGGATTTAGATTTGTTCGGGACGAACAAAGGGTTAAGTTTGGGGGATTTTGGTACACGCATTTATTTATGCACTTTAAGTCTGTTAGAGTGATGAATTGTGATGTTTGCGTGTATACTGGAGAGTATTTAGCTTGTTTTAATGCCTTTGGACTATTTGACGTTTGTGCTTTCGTTTTGAGCTAAATAGGTGATTTAAGGCTGAGTATTTTCGTACTCGGCCAGAAGCACAACGAAGGAATGAAGTCCGGATGTCAAAAGGATGGAAAAAACCGCCGGAAAATGAGAACAGAGCACCGCGACCGCGGCACAATGGCGCGGCCGCGGTCAAACTGAAAGAATCGGGAAAAAATTCTGGACAAGTGGCGCGGCCGAGGCGCAACGGTGCGGCCGCGGCGTGTTGCTGGACCAGGAGCGGGCGCGGTCGCGGCCCAATAAGGCGGCTAATTAATCCTTGGGCCACAAGAATTCCGAATTAGATCCCAAAATCAACCCAATTTGACTTCTTCTATAAAAAGGGTCCCTTATACTCGAAAAAGGGAGACTTGGACATTACGAGAGAGCAAGATTGGGAGATTCCGAAGGGGACGAGCAATCAAGATCGGCAGTACTCGGGTTTTCTAGTCCTTAATTCTTTTAATTATGTATTTTCATTTTAATTTGTCTTTTGTCACTGCCATGAGCGGCTAGTAGGTTATTTCAGTCCTTAGTCGAGTCGAACCCTAGTTTTACTATTTTGTGATATTTACAGTGGTTATTAATCAACTGATTCCTTGAAACGTTGTTATACTATTTGTTTATCCTTCAATGCTTGTGTGTTTATATGCTGGATTGATCACCTAGGATTATAATTGCATAAGTAACGCTAGGTTATAATCGTAATCCGTAATTGTTACGAACCTATAGCCACTTAGTAGTGAATAGCGAGTGATATCGCTAGGGTAGTATATAGCTCGGTCTGAATGGATCCGAGCTTACGAGGTCCACACCGTGTCTACCCCGTTATCCTAGTACTCTAGGCATCCGGTTAATGAGATCTAGAGAGCTTATTCTGAGGTCACTCAACTGGATAGACTAACCAAAGAGCTTGTTTTAGTTAGTTACACATAAGGGATAACGAGGTTAGCAGAGCTTGTTGCTAATCTCGGGGTAGGAGTTTTAAAGGTTAAAGTTGATTAATAATTGCATCTATCACCGGGTAGTAATAACTTGGGGGAGATAAGATTAAGGGTTGGGATTCGTTATTTTATAAGTAGAACAATTCATAATTAATTTGCTTAATTTCTGTTTTAGTTCCTTAGTTAATATACATCAATTTACAAACCCCCATTATTTATATACTTATATACGTTGCTAGTATTAGGATCTATTTAAACCACTAATAGTCTTCCTGCTCCCTGTGGGATCGACCCTACTTACCACTTCTACGAGCTAGAAGGGTAGCTAGGTTTAACTAATTTTACCGCATCGCGAAAGTGCGGTCAATATGCAAGTTTTGCATGAATCAATTTTGAAATTACCTTTATTATGTATCAGTTTCTGCTTTAGTAACTCATCCATGCCTGTTTCACTGATGTGTCCTAGTCTATGATGCCACATAACAGAGTTATCAGACATGACACTATCAACATTCCCCACTAAAGTTTCTGCTAGAAGGTTGTGTAAGCTTGATCTCCTAACCCCTTTCATCACTATCTTAGAATTCTTGAAAGCATATATAAAACCATTCTCAGATTTAAAACTATATCCCTTGTTTTCAAGAGTCCCAAGACTTATTAAGTTCCTTTTGAGCAAAGGAAATCCTGAATTCTGACAACATTTTAGTGGATCCATCATGCATCTTCAGCCTGATGTTTCCAACACCTTCTACAGGACATTGACAAATGGGTTGCTTAGAGTGAAAAATAGGCTTAAAGTATGTGTTTTTAACATACATTTGTAGTTTTTAAACACCCATTTGTTATATTCTTCGTATTTCCTTTCTCTTGTTGGAAAACCTCGTTTTCAAGCATTTTGCAGGTAAAAAGTGTACAAAGAGGTGACGAGTAGATTGGAGTCGAAGAAATCGAGAAAAAACCCGAGGAATGAAGAAACGGGCCAAAATTAGGTCGTGCACGGTCACAACCGTGCATTCCCTCACAAACCGTGCACGGCCCGTGCGCGCAAAAGTCGGGGACAGCCATGCACAGACGCACGGTCATGATCGTGCGACCGTGCACGGACAGTGCAAGACTGTCCAGAGAATAGGCAATTTCAAGGGATGTGCACGGTCCGTGCAACCTCGCACGGGCATGACCGTGCACAAACTCCGGAAATGGCTTAATTTTAGCCCAATTATGTAATTTTGAGCCCAAGACTTTGTAAAAAGCCCCAAATGGGGGGGTATAGACTTAGATTTTCAGATTTTGACATAACACACTATTCATTTTACTTACTTTTTAGAGAGAGAAAGCTAGAGAGAGCATTTGGGGGAATTACTTGAAGATCAAGATTTATTTCTTCAATAGGTTTCATCCTTCCATCTTCATCTAAATTTTGTATAAACATGATTATGTCTATATATTTGTGTTTAGTTATTATGATGATCATGGTTGGTTAATTTTCTTAATCTAGGTTTAGAAAGTAGATTATGGGTGATTAGTGATTTTACTCGATTAATTTAATCCCGTGCTATGCTATTAGTTGATTAATGGTTTATTGTGCTTGTTGAATGATTTGATCACTTGTTTAACATTATTGAGGATTAAATTGAAACCGAGAGGGGAAATTTGATCCGAGTTCACATTAATCGACATGATTAGGCAATAAAACCGAGAGGTTTGAGTTAATTGTGGGAACTTCGATCTTAGGACCGGTTGAGAGTTGTATTTGATTAATCGACCGGAGACGGCGATTAATCTTATACAATCAACACGTAAGTTGCTCCGAGAGGGGATCTTGCATATAATTTGTGATCGTTTCCTAATACGTAGCATTCGGTTTAAAGGTTGAATTAATCGGGATAATAATTGCTAATTACCCTAATTAAAATCTAAGCCTAGATTACCCTTATTAATCGGTTATTCTCTATAAATTGTTGTCTAGTCTATCTTATTAGTTTCCATTGCTTATTGATCTAAATTAGAGTTTAAAAATACCAAAACCAACTACTCGATCGTCTAATTAGCCACTTAAATGTTTGGATTACTTCATATTTTCGATATTGGGCCGATTCCTCTTGGGATCGACCTTGTGCTCACGTAGTGCTACTTTGACGCCGTATACTTGCGGTTGTTCGATTTAGTTACAACAACTAAGTGTGTGTCAAGTTTTTGGCGCCGTTTCCGGGGAGTCGGTAACAATAGCCGGAAAGTGTTGTTCTAGGCATTTAGTGATACTCTAGACACTTTCTTTTGTGTTAGTAGTTTAGTTTATTTTAATTGTCGATTAATCATTAATTGAGCTTACGTGATCTCTTTTTGATTGGTGTGCAAGGTGTTGATGCACTTGAGGTCACAAGGATTGGAAGGTTTACTACCTATTGATCCGGAAATCGAGGCAACTTGTAGACACAATCAAGGGAGAAGGAGTAGAGAAAGAAGCATGGAAGCCGGAGATAACGACCCAAGAGTCTTCAATCAAGTTGAGAGGAATGCACCGGGAATTCCGTCGGATCAAGCAAACATCTATCGTCAAATGATAGAGATGATGCGGAAACAACAAGAAGAGGTGAATGCTCTCCGGAATTGGAGAGAGCAAGTGCTTAACCCGCCACCACAAAATACTATACAAGATTTCCTACGACCGGTAGCAAATCGGAATTTTGGTGGGATGGGTAGAGTGCTCGTGAATGCAGTGAATTTCGAACTAAAGCCGGCACTCATTAACATCATTCAACAGAACCAGTTTGGAGGTAAAGCTAGTGAAGACCCGAATTTGCATTTGTCAACGTTCTTGGAAGTATGTGGGACGATTCAAATCAACCAAGTCCCACATGATCAAAGTAAGCTCTGCCTTTGCTCATTCTCATTGAGAGATAGGGAAAAGTTGTGGTACAACTCCCTCGCCAACGAAGATATCCGAACATGGGACGATCTCTATCAGAGGTTCCTTCAGAAGTACTTCCCGGCGAGTAAGACCATTAGATTGAGAGGAGAAATCACGCAATTCCGACAGTTCGATTCTGAATCATTGTGGGAAGCTTGGGAGCGTTTTAAAGACTTACTCCGGAAGTGTCCCCAACACGGGTTGCAAGATAAGGAGCAAATTTGTTACTTCTATAACGGATTATTCGGGTCTACAAGAGAAATCATAGATGCAGCCGCCAGTGGTGCATTGTTGGCAAGAACAGCGAGAGATGCAACATCAATCATTGAGGACATGGCCACAAATTCATATCAATGGCCAACCGAAAGGAACAAACCGAGGGTGGTTGCAAGTGTAGCGGAAAAAGAGGCAAGCTCTTCGCTTTCAACTCAAATAGCGGCTTTGTCTAAATAATTGGAGTCACTAACCAAAGCCGCCTCTTCGGTTCAAATGGAACAAAGTGCAAAGGCCGTTGTTGCACAAGAAGACCCCAAGGATTGTAACTTCATTCATCAAAGGGGTTATGGAAACCAAAGGGGACACCAATATCCCTATTCGGGGCAAGGTCAACATTCGAACTTCAATCACAACCAACACCAATCGGGTCACTACCAATCGGGATCAAAGGGGCATCAAAATCTTTCCTATGGCAACCCCAACAATTCGGTCCAACCACCACCCGGATTCTCCGTCACCAATGGGGTAATAAACGAAGGAAGGGAACCAAGCTTAAAGGAACTCTTGACATCGTTCATTTCAAGGACGGACGAAAGAATGTCACAAATAGACAATTCTTTCGCGAAGTTTCAAGTTGATGTCAACAAGAGCATTGTGACGAATGGGGCCAACATTAAAAGCTTGCAATTACAAATGAGCCAGTTAGCCCAAGCCATTAGTCCCCACTACAACAAAAAACGTTTAACACTACGGTCAAAAATCGTAGTTAAAGGCATACAGTGACCATAGTAGTACATACCGTAGTCGTAGACCCTCTACAAATAACTACGGTTCAGAACCGTAGTGGTTAATAATAAAGACTACGGTTGTGAACCGTAGTCGTACTAGTAGCTTCTACAACTACGGTATGTATGACCACGGTTGGGAACTTCCTTTAACTACGCTTTCAACCGTAGTAATTTATACTAACGACTACGGTTGACAACCGTAGTGGTAGATTTGATATCTACCACTACGGTATGTATGACCACGGTTAGTGATTTTCTTTGACTACGGTTGGAAGCGTAGTTATTTTAAATAAAGACAACGCTTTCTTTGACTACGGTGGGAACTGTAGTTATTTTAAATAAAGACAACTGTTGAGAACTGTTGTTATTCATCATAAACCGTTGTCTTTAGATAATTATATTTATGATATGTATTTTTTAATATTTAATAATTAATGTATACACATTTAATAATTTAAAATTAGTAAATCATATCTATAAACAAAAAATGGACAATAAAGAAAAATTTCTCCAAGTTTATTTCTCAATACCAACAGAAGTATAATTGTACAAAGTGTTAAAAAAAGAATTAACTACAAAAAAAGTACTACACAATAGTGAATATCTTAATTAGCTCCTCTATCTATAGTCTCAACCTTAAAAGTTAAGGCTCCACTTGGTTTCGTCCTGCATTGATCCCTTGCATAACATAAAAGCTCCCTCCAAAAAGCGATACTCATATCCTGAATACATAAACATATGATAAAATAGACATTAGTACAAAATATATATATATATATATATATATATATATATATACGTCAAATTAAGTAAATGGAGCAAAAAAATTCACTTATGCACATCTGAAATGCCACAAATAAAAATAATTAGATTCATTTTATATCTGTCTTGAACCAAAATCTAATAGAACAACAAAATGCATTTTTCTTAGCAGACTGTAAAAATACATATTGAAAAATGCTCAAGTCTTTGCAATGATTACATGCAGTCAAAATGAAGAGTGAACAGTAAGGTTCTTATATAATTACAGGTGACACAGAGTTATGTGGATAGGGGGATCATGAATGAATCCCTAAAAAATATGAAATATTTATGAGTTAATTGAGAAACAATTTTATAGCAAACAAAGCTTAACATGTGCCCGCGAGCATGTAAGAGATAACACAAGTTTCTCAAAGAAGCTGCTGAAATTCATGACAATCACAATGATTATCAATCTCCAAGACAACCCACACAAAAAATACAAACAACAAAATATTTTTCACATATTTTGGGAAATTTATGTTTTTGTGTCGGAAAGTATCCGCCATTCTTCCTATTTCTGCTCCCTAGGATCTCAACTGATATTAATAAATTTTAGGATTTGCATGAAATTTTAGTCTGACCTGATGATAAAGTACTCTGTCAAACTCAAGGATATGAAAAAAGAAGAGTATAAGAAGACAAACTTAATCAACAAACACAGTGTGCAGATTGTCGCCAGTTAATTTATTATCCAGTCAGCAAAGACTACTTTCTACATATTATAAGGGGTAAATTGAGAAGTTCCTCCTACTCATGCCAAGCAACTTCCCAAGATAGAACCATGTTTTGCTTAAGTCTGCTTTCTTTTACCATTCCCGTTCCCTTGCCTACCCCCCTTGTGAAACAAAACTACATTTGGTTTCTGTGGCAACAGATTGAGCAACTGCGGTCGCGCTTGGCATGCTGACCCACTTATGTTGCCACAAATGTTGTTACCATTAAAGAGAGCATTCAAATAACATGTATCGCTTAGGAAAAAGAAACTCTTACCTCAATTTAGGATGTTTTATTGATCACCTTATCTGGTAAATTCACAGAAAGTACCGGCCAATATGTGCTTAATTGTTGGTGCACCTGAAATAGATAAACATGCGAAGTCATTCTAAAGGTATTACAAAACCATATCATGAAGTCAATCACCGCCACTGCCACATCCACCCCCACCTTCCCTCCCACTTACTAAAAAAGATCTTAAATTTTCTATAATTACCTCTAGTATCACACGCCATGTAGATGCAAAAGGATAAGCCTCCGACAACCCAGCAGCAGGTTTGTCGTGTAGCAGTACTTCAACACATGCTTTGGCAGAATTTGCTATTGATTTGGGATTGTATCCACCTTCAAGAGCCATAACAATCTTACCTCCAGCAAACTCCATCAACTACATTAAACATCACATTTGGAATATGTATATACACATAAAACTAGATATCCCAGTAAATAGTGTAAAAGAATAACAGATGCCTAAAGACAGCTATGGAAAGTATAGGACGTAAAACAGCAGAAAGATAAGAAATGTCACACTGAATAATGATTAGTACAACTATTTCAAGAGCTAACCTTGTCGAGCATAATTGAGTACCCACTTGGACTAACACGACATCCCCCAAGAGGATCCCCTATGGCTGTTCGGTTTCATTTCAACATAAAAAATGTTAAGATCATGAATATATCTTTAGTAAATAAACTACTCAGAAATAGGCTATAGCAGATGAGCTGCTTGTGCAGAAGCACTTTTCAGAAATCTACAGAAGAGTCCCCTTCTTCGACCAAGAACCTGTTGGTCAGCGAAAGAGGGTCGGGGAAGACGGGCCGCCGGCGAGAATTCGCAAAGGGGCCAGCGTCGATAATCCGAGAAGGGCTGAAGAATCGACTTTGCAGTGACGACCCTAAGTCACGAGTCTCAAACAAAGCCGAATCGGGTCGGTCACCAATGGCCTGGCCCGACAGTGAAACGATTTGGGCGAGGGCAGAGCATTTCGAAATATGGGCCGCTCGGGTTGAATCAGCCGCAGACTCAGTGAGTCGGCTCAATGTATCAGTGAGTTGCTCACAGACTCAGTGAGTTGACACAGAATGATGGCGGACTCAAAGATGCACCACCAGGATAGGTCGCCGCCATGGGATGTTCGTCGCTGCAATCTATTCCTTCCATGGTAGATCAGCGTCAAAGAGTATCAGGAAGCGGGTTGGAAGGGCCCTTGACCTCCGAATCTGAAAATTCGCGAGAAGAAACAGAATAAGAAAGATTTAGAATATACCTGAATTGAAGGCACGATCTCTGATAATTGGAAGTAATCCCTAAAAATTAATTCACAAGATAAAAGGAGAAGCAAAGTTAAGTTCTCCTTACCTGGTAACTGTCGGATCGTCGATGGTGAAGAGCACGATGAAGAAGAGCACGTTGAATTTTTTCAGAAATTGGTGGGAGAGGTGCGGATAGGGATCCGGTACAGTTTATTGCACAGTAGAAAAAAGCAAGGGATTTCCAGCCTGCATAACCTTTTTTTTTCCTTTTTATATTATTTAGTTATTTTCCTTCTCCAAACGGCATCATTCAACAATTTTCTTTTCCATTTGTTGTATTAACATGATTTTATTTCCTTTATTTATTAACATTTTCCTTTTCTTCTCCAAAAGGGATCATGTACCTATTTTTTTGTTTTATTGACATTTTACGTATAATAGGTAAGAGTTATATTATATGTTATTTTTTGTTAAATAATGCTCATTTCGTTTAAAATAATATCACTTTAACATTTTCTAGAGAAATTAAGGATGAGTAAAAATGACAAATATATCCATACATAATCTATTTAATTCCAATATGTTTTGTGAAATAAGAAAATAGTGAAGTAAATTAATTAGATTATTAGGGCTAAGATTGGAAGAATTGTGTTTTTTTTACTAAAGCAATACTTTTCGACACTTTTTTGAATTTTTTTATCTTATCTAAAGTGACATTTTTGAAGTGAAGGGGGTATAATATAATTATAAAATATTAAAAATATTGTTAATTATAAAACATATATTTGTTTAATTGAGTAGGTGCATAGGATAAACATATAATATTATATACGGTACCATACCTAATTCTACCACTAAATAATGGGTTCCAGGTAATATCAGATCTTATTACTCGTTGGTAATTCTATCCTCGGCTAAAATTAACATCCATATCTCAAACTTTGTGATATGAATGTCAATTTTACCCCAGGTAGGATTATCCGACAATCGCCGATAATAAGGTTGGGTATTATCCGATATTTTAGTGGTAAGATAAGGTGCGGTATAGAATATTATAAGTTTATTTGAACCGCTTAATAAATATTTATTTTATAATTAACAATATATTTAATATGTTATGCTTATAATATATTATTTAGTATACAAAATAATATTTATGTATTATATTACAATATATTGTTTATTGTTTAAAGTTATTAATAATGGTTGAACTCTGCCGTTTGGAGAGGAAAATAAATAAATAGATAAATAATAGAAAACGGTCCGCCCTTTATTTTTTTCACAACTCTCGTTAGTGACGGTAAAATATTTTAATTGAAATGAATTCCTTACTTCCTCACCAATTATCAACTTTTTAGTGAGAGTATTATTTTACTCTCACAAAAGTCATGTATCTCTCACATTTAATGAGAGTATTTTGTAACTCTCACTAATCTCTTTTGTCACTAAAAATAAAATTTCTTGTAGTGTTGAGATCACTTTGGAGAGCGAGAGCGAGAGAGTGAAGTGTTTAATCGATCTCAAATATTTTTTTCTAATATTATAATATATATATATATATATATAGACACACACACACACACACACATACACATTAGAGTACTTATAAATATTTGTTTGCCTAAAAAGGACCGTATGTGTAAATATCTTAATTAGCTTTATAAGTATCTTAATTAGATTTATTATTTTATCTTATGTAAATTAAGTACGTTTGTCTCTTGATTTCTTACATATTTTTCATTTTGATTCATTTTAGTTCTTCTTAAAATAATAGTATAGTATATCTTTTTATTTTTAGAGAGATTAATATTTGCTTTATATAATTTCAAAAGTATTTTAAAAATAATTATTTATTGCCACTAATTTATTTTCTTTCTAATATAAGACTCTTTATATGAAACACATATTATAATCGGTATTCGACTACGGTTAAACGACAACGGTTTTACGAAATCGTAGTCTTTTAGCGAAAAATAGGTATTGGACTACGGTTAAACGACAACGGTTTTGCGAACCGTAGTCTTTTAGCGAAAATAGGTATTCGACTACGGTTAAACAACAACAGTTTTGCGAACCGTAGTCTTTTAGCGAAAAATTGATATTCGACTACGGTTAAACCACAACGGTTTTGCGAAACCGTAGTCTTTTAGCAGAAAAATAATGTAAAACACTACGGTTTGTACAATGACTACGATTGAGCGCTAAAAGACTGCGGTTATTGCGTAAAACCGTTGTCTTTTAACCGTAGTGCTTAACAGTTTTTGTTGTAGTGCCCCAACACCAAAAGGGGCAGTTTCCGAGTGACATGGTGAAGAATTCAAAGGAACAATGCCAAGCAATTTGACTAAGGAGTGGAACCGAGTATGAAGGACCAAAGCTACCGGTGGAAGGTGACCAAGTGATTGAGAAAGAGCATTTAGAGGAGCAAACCAAACCCAAGGATTGTGGAGAATCAAGTGAAAAAGGGGCCGTGAAGCCAAACTCCACGCCTGACTCTATTCCTCTTACTTATGTCCCTCCCCTCCCATTTCCACAAACTTATCAAAAGAAAAAGTTGGATAACCAATTTGCTAAGTTTTTGGAAATTTTCAAGAAATTGCATATTAACATTCCTTTTATTGATGCTTTGCAACAAATGCCTAATTATGCTAAATTTTTGAAGGAGGTGATATCGAAGAAGAGGAGGTTGGAGGCTTATGAGACGGTTAACTTAACCGAGGAGTGTAGTGCCGTAATTCAAAGAAGAATCCTCAAAAGAGGAAGGATCCAGGTAGCTTTACAATTTCTTGTATTATTGGGGATAAAAAATTTGAAAAAGCATTATGTGATCTTGGGGCAAGCATTAATCTCATGCCACTTTCTATATTCAATAAATTGGAAATTGGAACCATCAAACCTACCACTATTGCTTTGCAAATGGCGGATAGGTCTTTGACCTATCCGAAAGGTATAGTGGAGGATGTGTTGATCAAGGTAGGTGAGTTTATAATCCCGATGGATTTTGTAGTTTTGGACATGAATGAGGACAAGGAAGTCCCCTTGATTTTGGGCCGCCCATTTTTAGCAACGGGGGGAGCCCTCATTGATGTTCAAAAAGGGGAATTCACCTTACGTGTGAATGATGAGAAGATTACTTTTTCAATTTATAAGGCAATGAGGTTTCACAATGAGGATGAGGTTAATGTCATAGAAGAATGTAATGCTTTGGATTTGCTAGATACCAATGATACAATAAATCTTTTAGTTTCGAGTGAAATTGACTCTTTGGATATTTGTTTGCATGACTCTATTTTTGCATGTGCTAACCATGAAGCTAATGGTGTTGATGTTTTGGATAGTGTTAGTGCATTGAATTCTTTGCAGGAGGTACGCAATGAGGAGATTTCTTGGTTGAAATTGGAGGATAGGAGTCGACCGGACTAAAGGAATCAAAGGGCAAAGAAGAGGAAGGACCCAATGTTAAGTTGAAACCTCTCCCCGACCACTTGAGGTATGAGTACCTTGATGAAGGTAAGAAATTTCCGGTTATAATTTCAGCATACCTTAATGAGAGTGAATGTGCAAAATTGATCGAAATCTTGAAAAAGCACAAGAGTGCTATTGGATGGTCCATCTCGGATCTTAAGGGGATTAGCCCCGCTGTTTGCATGCATAAAATTTTAATGGAAGAGTACTATAAACCGAGTGTGCAAAGTCAGCGTAGGTTAAATCCAATTATGCAAGAGGTGTTGAGGAAAGAAGTTTTGAAATGGCTTGATAATGGCATAGTTTTTCCTATATCCGATAGCAAGTGGGTGAGTCCTACCCAAGTCGTGCCTAAGAAAGGAGGAATAACGGTACTAAAAGTGAGTGATTTAGAAGAAGTAGCCACTAGGTTGATAACCGCTTGGAGGGTTTGTATTAAATACCGGAAGTTGAATGCGGTTACTAGGAAAGATCATTTTCCACTTCCATTTCTTGATCAAATGTTAGATAGATTAGCTGGGTATGACTATTATTGTTTTTTAGATGGGTACTCCGGGTATAATCAAATTATGATTGCCCCGGAGGATCAAGAAAAAACGGCTTTTGTATGCCCATATGGCATCTTTGTGTTTAGAAGAATGCCCTTTGGCTTATGTAATGCACCGGCCACTTTCCAACGATGCATGATGGCTATTTTTAATGGGTTGATCGAGAATGTGATGGAAGTATTCATGGATGATTTTTCTGTTTTCGGTTCATCATTTGATCATTGCCTGTTTAACTTGTCTCTAGTCTTGCAGCGTTGTGAAGACACTAACCTTGTATTAAATTGGGAAAAATGCCACTTCATGGTAAGAGAAGGTATAGTGTTAGGGCATAAGGTTTCAACTGCAGGGTTGGAGGTAGATCGAGCCAAGGTAGTTGCCATTGAAAGATTACCACCACCAGTCAATGAGAAGGGAATCCGAAGCTTTTTAGGCCATGCTGGTTTTTACCGAAGGTTTATTCGTGATTTTTCGAAAATTGCTAAGCCTTTGTTTCACCTTTTGGAAAAAGATGCTGCTTATGTTTTCGATGATTCTTGTCTACAGGCCTTCGAAGTGTTGAAGAAAGCGTTGGTTTCGGCACCAGTCTTGGTATCACCTGATTGGAACCAACCTTTTGAACTCATGTGTGATGCGAGTGATACAGCAGTCGGGGCAGTCTTAGGACAGAAGAGGGATAAAATCTTCCGGGTGATATATTATGCGAGTAAAAGCCTTGACCCGACCCAGTCACACTACACAACAACAGAGAAGGAGATGTTAGCGGTGGTATATGGGTTCGACAAATTTCGTGCCTATCTTGTGGGCACGAAAACGATTGTATACACCGACCACACAGCCATCCGGTACCTTTTCGATAAAAAGGATGCCAAGCCAAGACTCATTCGATGGATCCTACTTTCGCAAGAATTTGATTTAGAAATCAAGGATCGGAAAGGATGTGAAAATGTTGTAGCCGATCACCTTTCGAGGATTGAGAATGAGGTGGACAAAAAAGGGCAACAAGAGGTGATCAAGGATACATTTCCCGATGAACATCTCATGATGGCGATTGCTCGGCTTCCGTGGTATGCTAACATTGTCAACTTCTTAGCTTGTGGAGCACCTCCACCCGATCTCTCGTCACATCAGAAGAAGAAGTTCTATCACGGAGCAAGGTTTTATATGTGGGATGATCTATATCTTTTCCGAAGATGTGCTGACTCGATTATCCGGAGGTGTGTATTGGAGGAAGAGGGTCGAGAGATCATCGAACAATGTCACTCTTCACCAAGTGGGGGACACTTTGCGGTAAACAGAACAGCGGCTAAGGTGCTTCAAAGTGGATTCTATTGGCCAACGATCTTTCAAGATTGCAACGACTTCATCAAGCAATGTGATCGATGCCAACGAACCGGTGGGATCTCAAAAAAATATGAAATGCCACTTGCCAATTCTATTGAAGTGGAACTGTTTGACGTTTGGGGAATCGACTTCATGGGACCATTCCCATTATCTCAAGGCTATCAATACATTCTGTTGGCGGTGGATTATGTTTCTCGATGGGTTGAGGCCATCCCTACCTCAACCAATGACTCTAAGATGGTACTAAGATTTGTTGTGAAGAATATCATCACTCGTTATGGAGCACCTAGAGCATTGCTTAGTGATGGAGGGTCGCATTTCTGTAACAAATGGCTCAATGGCTTATTGGCCCGGTATGGCGTGAAGCATAGGGGACTACACCATATCACCCTCAAGCAAATGGTCAAGCCGAATTAGCTAACCGGGAAATCAAGAAAGTCCTCGAGAAATCAGTAAGTGGAAACCGGAAGGACTGGGCTCTAAAGTTGGATGATGCATTGTGGGCGTATAGAACGGCTTACAAGACACCCCTTGGTATGTCTCCTTATCAACTTGTTTTTGGAAAATCATGTCATTTGCCCGTGGAGCTTGAACATCGTGCATATTGGGCGATAAAGAAGTTGAATTTCGACTTTCAATCGGCTGGGGCAAATAGGGTGTTGCAATTGAACGAACTTGATGAGTTCCGAAATCAAGCATTTGAGAATTCAAGGGTGTACAAGGAAAGGGTCAAGAGGTTTCATGAAAAATTGATCATCAAGAGAGAGTTTTGTCATGGAGACCAAGTCCTTTTGTTCAATTCCCGTCTCCAACTTTTTCCCGGGAAGTTAAAATCAAAATGGTCGGGACCATTCACAGTCAAGCGAGTGCTACCAAGCGGAGTTGTCGAGCTACTCAATACCGACGGGAGCACATTTATGGTGAATGGCCAAAGAGTAAAGAAGTACTTTGACCAAGCACAAGAAAGAGAGGTTCACCAACTGTCTTTGGTTGAACCGACTTGAACCGAAATAGACAGGCGTCCGGCTAAAGATGTAAAACTTAGCGCTTGCCAGGAGGCAACCCGGTGGTTCAATTCCTTTAATTTCGTATTTTGAATAATTAGATAGTTTTATTTAAATGTTTTTAAATTTTTAGTGTTGAATAATGGCAGGTAAATGCAAGGAATGATAGGAAAAGTGGTAGGATGCAAAATGGATGAGCACAACTTCAAAAAAATGGGTAAAATCTCAATTTTTAGGCGTGCATGTTCATGACCATGCACCCTTACACGGTACGTGCATCCTTCTCCAGAGAAGTGCTCAATTTTGGGACCGTGCACGGGTGAACGGACCGTGCAATACCCTTTTCCCGAGAGCAGGCTGTTTTTGAGGTCGTGCACGGTCATGACCGTACACCCTTGCACGGACCGTGCACGACCTGGGCAGAACCATATTTGAACGCGGAAAAACATATTCCCCCCATTCTTCCCCTTTCTTACATGCGAAAAACAACCTACACACAAACACACACACAAATTCAACGCCATTCTTGGAAAATCAACACTTTCAAGTCATTATCTGCCTACATTCACAAGGTATGCCCATTGCATCTCAATTAAATTCGAATTTTTGGCCAATTTTGTCAAATCAGGGCTTAGTTGTGTAGTTTGCCTTTAATTTCGAATTCCTTGGTGATTTGTGGATAAAGTGCTTTATCGTGAACATATTGTTGGTGATTGAGTATAGGGAATAGATAGAACTTGAAATTGTTCAATTCGGAGTTAGAACTTCATTAGAGTATTTTGTCGAACACCTTTCGTGCAATTGCTTTTGTGCTTGTTTTGTTGATTTAAGGCCAATTGGTGCCTTTTTCTTATGAATTGTTTCGATTATGTACTCCAATTGAATGTAGTATTGAATAAATTTGTGAACATTGAGGTGTATAGAATGTGTAAATGCAAGATATGTTACTTTCTTGGTAAATTGATGACTTTTGACCCTCTTGCATTTCATGGATACACTTCATTCACCTTAATCATTCGAATTGAACTTGTATGCTTCAAACTAGTTGGGATTGTGGTGCATTACCACTTGTTTCATCTCAAGCACACAACACCAAACTAGTTTGAGGGTAGGTGTTATTTGCTCAAGAACACATTTAATTGCTCACGAATGGAAAGCATTATGTAGAAATTGTGTGTTATGTGTGTTACTTGTTCGTGATCATACTAGACATGAGGCTTTATGCAATTAGGAATGCATTATTTTTTACATACACCTCAAGTCTAGTTTGAGGGGGGTTGATGAGAAATTGTCTCACGTGTTTTGGGTGATTGTAGGTCATATTTTCTTACACTGAACATGGGGCCAAAGAGAAAAGTTTCTAGGGTGGGGGAGTCAAGTTCAAGGGCCACACAAGACCCTACTGAGCAAAGCGAGCCCGAGAACATAAGCCCAAGTGATCATGGAATCAATTTTGGCCAGAAGACGAATCATTCCAACCCTATACCCCGATCCCCCAACTATGGATAAGTTGGGTATCCGGGAAGACGTGGAGACTCTGATCCGACGAATGGATTGGGGTCACTTCCTTTATGGATATTGGCCCACCTACAAGGAACTAGTCTTGGAATTCTTCTCCACTCTCAATGTTGTCATGCATCGGGACGAAGCCTTGAGCATGACATTCCGATTGGGCAACCGACCTCGTGAGATGCATTCTGGACAATTGGGAGACATTTTTTGGTTCCACTCCCCCGGCGATTTCCCTCACCATGAGGATTTCAATCCTCAAGAATTTTGGCCACAAATTAGTTACCAACCAGACGCCACACCATCTCATCCCACTTACAATGCTAGCCGATCAAAGCCGACCGAAATTCGCAATCCGGTATTCAGATACTTGGCTAAGATTATGCAGCATACTCTCTTCGCCAGGCATGAGGCAGGAGGTCTCTGGGCAGACGAGCTTTACTTGCTATGGTGTATGATGAAGCCTCACAAGGTGAGGTCGGGACCTTATTTGATGGGCCAATTCAATTCAATAGCACATGAAATGGGTGCTATCCGAATTGGGGGGTTCATCACTGCCTTGGCGGTGCATTTCAAGATAAATCTCTCCATATTTCAACCAATGCGCGGAGAATCAAGGATAACGACAGAAGTTCTCAAAACGTCTCATTACATTAAGTTATCCAAGGAGAGAGTTTGGATGTGGTAGCAGCGAGAGGGGGGGTCCTTTCCCTTGCCTGACCCCCTCTGACTACGGTGATGAGGCGTGAAAATTGGTTGATGATGACCCCGGCACATGTGGAGATGATTCAGAAGGGTTTAGCTGGCGTTCTACCTAGGCAAGTGGCGACTGAGGAGCAAATGGAAGAGGATCGGGAGATCCAAAACATTGAGGAGGCATTTCTTGGACAGCGAAGGGAGGAGTCTTCCTCTCGACAGCGCGGGGAATCCTCCACAGTCACTGATAGGTTAAAAGTTGTGGAAGCGGCCCTCAACGAGCCTAAAGAGCAGCAACAAACACTTATCAACAACCAAGCTGACATAATGCAAACATAGCGAAACTTGACATCGGGCCAGTCCACAATTATGAACGCATTGTTGGAAATCATGGAGGCCCAGAAGGTCAGCTTAAAAGAAGAAAGGAGAATGGCCAAAATGTTGCAAAAGCTCGAGGACTTGAATGTGCAAGCCGGCCACTATGATCCCACACCACCCTCCCCTTAGGGGGAGTTTGTAAGTTATTCGCAACATCTTTACTTCTTAAAACTATTTTAACGCCTTTTGGAATTTAGTTTAAAATAGTTTGAGGGGGGATGTATGTTGCGAAATTTGAAGGGTGGTTGATTGTCTTTTCTTGCATTTGTGTTGCCAAACTGAATTATGTTTTAATGTTTATGAAGTTTTTGTTTCGAACTTTTAGTTTCAATTAATTTGTTAAGTTATTTTATCTTTAGTTGTTGATAACTTGTTAGGTTGATTTTAATTTGTTATTAAAAAGAAAAAAATGAAGTTCTTGAAAGAGGAAATATTAGGTTGACAAGGTATTGGAAGTGTTGTCAATGATGATACACAATTTTGTGTTTTGATTGAAAATGTGATATACGCATACACTTGGTATGGAACAAAGAAATTAATCATACTATATAAGCCGGTGAGATTTTGAGCCAAAATGAGGAACTCCTATTTTTGGAGTTCAATATCTTCTTTGATTTGTGTGATGTTGGTCATATGCATAGTACCTCTAGAACTTGCTTTGAGTCTACTTGAAATCACGAGGTATATTTATGAGCATTAAAAATGATTTTAGGCAATCTTTGATTATAACCCATTTTGAGCTTTAAAAATCATCTTCTTACCCCTTATATCAATGATCCCTAGTTAGCCAAGTTGAACTTGTAGCCTTTTTCTTGATAGCTATAATTACAAGCCATATCCATCTTTTTAGCCTTTTTCCCACACTTGGATCGAACGAGTTTGATAGAGGGAATTGGAAAGTGGATGTGAGAGAGGGTTACAAAAATGATGAGAGTGCGATGATGAAAAAAAATAAATTGCGTTCCATTTCGATTGGATGTTTATAGTTTATGACCAAGAAAGGGTCAAAGGAAACCAATAATAGAGCTTACTTTGATTGAGTTAGAAGTCAAAATATTGCTAACTCATATTTTATGCACAAGAGTTGGTTGTGGTAATTTGGAGAAGGTGAAGGGGACATTGAAGTTTTTGAAATGATGAAAAAGGAGTGAGAGTAAGACTTATGTGAGAATTAGTTGAGTGTAGCTCAATCGATCCAAGTTAAGTCTCTACACTCAAACATATCTCACCTAGTCCAAAAAGCCTACATTACAACCAAAACAAAAAACCTTTCTGATTTTTTGCTCGTATTTATCAAAAGTGACGGAAAGATGAGACAATAAGCAAGCATATGGTAGGGCATGCATATGTATACAACTCGAGTGATACACAACCCTGTTTTATACACTTGAGTGCTTGAGTGATACACTTATCTGTGAGGATAGTATGATGATTTCAAAGGTTCATTAACTTGTGATGTGCATAATTAGAATGTGCTTGTGGTCTGAGACTTACACATCCAAGTAAAAACCGATGATACCTATATGTTTTCCTCCTACTGAGAAAGAAATTCTTCATTCTTTTGATATTAATTGCTCAGGGACGAGCAAGGGTTTAGTTTGAGGGGGTTGACAAGTGGGTTGTTTAGAGTGAAAAATAGGCTTAAAGTATGTGTTTTTAACATACATTTGTAGTTTTTAAACACCCGTTTGTTATATTCTTCGTATTTCCTTTCTCTTGTTGGAAAACCTCATTTTCAAGCATTTTGCAGGTAAAAAAGTGTACAAAGAGGTGACGAATAGATTGGAGTCGAAGAAATCGAGAAAAATCTGAGGAATGAAGAAACGGGCCAAATTTGGGCCATGCACGGTCACAACCGTGCATGCCCTCACAAACCGTGCACGGCCCGTGCGCGCAAAAGTCGGGGGCAGCCATGCACAGGCGCACGGTCATGACCGTGCGACCGTGCACGGACCATGCAAGACTGTCTAGAGAATAGGCGATTTTAGGGGCTGTGCACGGTCCGTGCAGCCTCGCACGGGCATGACCGTGCACAAACTCCGGAAATGGCTTAATTTCAGCCCAATTATGTTATTTTGAGCCCAAGACTTTGTAAAAAGCCCCAAATGGGGGGTATAGACTTAGATTTTCAGATTATTGACATAACACACTATTCATTTTACTTACTTTTTAGAGAGAGAAAGCTAGAGAGAGCATTTGGGGGAATTACTTGAAGATCAAGATTTATTTCTTCAATAGGTTTTATCCTTCCATCTTCATCTAAATTTTGTATAAACATGATTATGTCTATATATTTGTGTTTAGTTATTATGATGATCATGGTTGACTAATTTTCTTAATCTAGGTTTAGAAAGTAGATTATGGGTGATTAGTGATTTTACTCGATTAATTTAATCTCGTGCTATGCTATTAGTTGATTAATGATTTATTGTGCTTGTTGAATGATTTGATCACTTGTTTAACATTATTGAGGATTAAATTGAAACCGAGAGGGGAAATTTGATCCGAGATCACATTAATCGACATGATTAGGCAATAAAATAGAGAGGTTTGAGTTAATTGTGGGAACTTTGATCTTAGGACCGATTGAGAGTTGTATTTGATTAATCGACCGGAGACGGCGATTAATCTTATACAATCAACACGTAAGTTGCTCCGAGAGGGGATCTTGCATATAATTTGTGATCGTTTCCTAATACGTAGCATTCGGTTTAAAGGTTGAATTAATCGGGATAATAATTGCTAATTACCCTAATTGAAATCTAAGCGTAGATTATCCTTATTAATCGGTTATTCTCTATAAATTGTTGTCTAGTCTATCTTATTAGTTTCAATTGCTTGTTGATCTGAATTAGAGTTTAAAAATACCAAAACCAACTACTCGATCGTCTAGTTAGCCACTTAAATGTTTGGATTACTTCATCTTTCCGATATTGGTCCGATTCCTCGTGGGATCGACCTTGTGCTCACGTAGTGCTACTTTGACGCCGTATACTTGCGGTTATTCGATTTAGTTACAACAACTAAGTGTGTGTCAGACATGCTTGGTCATTACCAAGCATAACTGATCCAGACTTGTAACTCCTGAAATCATTGAGCCAGCTGAGATTGGGGCACATATGGAAGCTGCAACCTGAATCCAAAATCTAGTTCTCTTCAGCCTTTCCTTCTGTGATATTCAAAACAGCTACATGTTCTTCTCCCTCAGCCAAATCAGCTGATTTTGTTTCTGATTCTTTTGACTTGCTTCTTTTTCCACTCAAAATAATTTTTCTTCAAATGCCCTTGCTTCTTGTAGTGGTGGCATCTTCTTTTCTCCTTTCGATCATTAGTCTTTGGATTGTTATGAGGCTTCTTGCCTTGATCAGTTGAGAATGGCTTCTTCTGTTGCTTCAAAGCTTTTCCACCTTCTGATGTTCAATCTTTCTACTTGAGGATCATTTCTTGATTCGCTTGAATTCTGCATCTCCTTGGCTCTGAGAGCAGTTTACACTTCAACTAGACTTATCTTGGATTCTCTGCCATAAAGCATGGCATCCTTCAAGTTTTCATAACACTTAGGCAGTGCATTCAACAACATAATAGTCTTATCTTCATCCTCTATCTTAGCTTCAATGCCTTCAAGATCATCCAGATATTTATTGAATTCCTCCAGCTGGTCATCAATAGTTTAATCCTCTGAAATCCTGAATGAGTAGGGTCTTTGTTTTATATAGAGTCTACTCACCATAGTTTTCTTTTTGTATATCTCTTCCAATTTGTTCCAAACATCTTGTGCAGAGTTTTCCTTTGCAACCTCTCTAAGCACTTTGTCTCCAAGTGACAGGATAATTGTAGAATGCGCTTTCTCCATGATTTCCATCTTCTGGGATTCTTTCATCTTCTATAGGAATCCGTTCGAACCCTTGAGAGCAACAGGCAAACCCTGCTGCACTAGTAGTGCCTTCATCTTCACTTGCCAAGTCATTCCTACTAGTGAACTTCTTCACATCATATTTCATCGCAGCCATTGTGTTCTTCGTGGTTCCGATTCCTTAACACCTTCTTGGATTCCCACAGATGGCGCCAATTGTTGTGGGAATCAAGGACTAAAAACCAAAACTCAACCAAAACACCGAAAACAAAAAACTGAAATATGAAAAACAAGAAATCAAAAGAAGAACAACAATTTATGTGGTTCGATCAATGTGATCTACGTCCACAGAGTGATCTAGTATGTTTTCTTCAATGAATCAAGAGTACAGAGTACAAGCTGTGCACAATCACAACACACACACACACCAATACACAAACCTAGAGCTAAAACCCTTTGATTCTACTCTCATGTGTTTCTCTCTAGAGCCTTTTTTTTTCCCTCTCTCTAATCACAAGATAAGATGTGTGGAATGATACTCTAGAATGTACATGATGAATGGGATCCAAAACTACATAGAAAACGGATAAATTTTTTAAAAGGGAAGTGAATGATTTGGTTATATAGGTGATCTATTTTTTAAAATAGAAAACGCATGTGTATTAATACGGTTCTGTTCGATTAATACAGATAGAAAACGCATGTGTATTAATCCGACTTTAAAAGGGAAGTGAATGATTGACTATACGGTGTATGTTTCCATCTAGATGTACTAAAATTTGGTTGGTCTACCTGTACCAGAACGCAGCAGTCGACATCTTGTTGACACCATGATGAACATTCAGATCTGAACGGGAAATTTGGTTTCTTGTAGTTGACATAATGGAGGTGGGACATTCTGTGAAGTAGTCCCAATATCTACATGAGCAGCCCTATATGTGGTCAAGTTCCTCATGGTGTTGTACGACTCCTATGCTTCTAGTTTGCAGCAGAAGGCACTTCTGGTGGAGTAGGATAATGTTGCGGGTTGATGCCGATGAAACGATGGTCGACTATCATGGAAGTGTTCCCTATCATTTTGGTATAACTCTTCGAAAGAGCATCTGGTGGACTCACTGAGATGTTCTCGATCATCAACCGAGAGTCAAAACATACTCTCAACGATGTTTTCCTACAATTTTATACAAATATATCGTATAAGTTTATTATATATACTAAAAAATACACTTGTGTGTGCTAGTGTGCTTGTGATATAGTATAGTTGTGGTACCAATATCTCGATGGATGAATGTGATTGCGGCTGGTAGCACACATCCATACTTAATCCCGGTGTTATAATTTATCGTGTAACACTCTCATACTAACCCATGTAATTGAGATCCATTGATGGCTTATTCTAATCAACATAGGGCGCTGCAACAAGATAATCATCTCTACGGTTCCACCAATTTATATATGCAGCATGCTCTGTAGCTCAGTGTGTAGTTCTGCGTCCTCTACAATCAACATTATGCAGTGTAGTATGCGCATCATGAATTGGTACCGGAGCTGATTGTCTCATCCTAAATTGTTGCAATACCCGGTTTGGATAATAAATCTCGACCATTGCATAATGAATTAGAAGACAAATGGAGAAGAATGCAGTATTAACTATAATCAGACTAGCTTCCATATACGTTAGTACTGCACTCGATTATGGGTGATACAGTCGCCAATTAAACTACATAAACGATAAACATAATAAGCATGATGTGGTTTAAAGTTATTATTCTTATTTATTAACTAACTTAGATTCATCATACCTCCTCAGGAATTTGTCGATCAAGGATCTCCCGAATAACCCTTATATTTTTGGAGAAAGTGTTTGGAAAGCTGTGGTATTTGAAAGAAAACCATAAATGGAGATACAAGAATTGAATGAGACATTGCAAAAAGAATCATATCCGAAGTCTTTACTATTTCACTGATGGTTTTACAGTAATTTTTACATTCATTAAAACTACATATATAGACTAAAACCTTAACAACTAGTTATCTCCAACACTAGACAAATAATACTAAACACTAGACAAATAGTACAAAATATAAGACAAATAGTACAAGAGTAGTAACGAATTCTGCTCTTCTACGGCTCCAACTTTTAAGACTCATCATTGTGTTATACTATGAGCTGCAGTTGCTTTCTCTTGCTTGCCAGATTTCAATGGCTTGTTTAACCATTTTCACTTTGCTTTCTCATCAAGACTTCAACATAAGACAACGTCCCAGCTTGTCCTTCACAATGGCTGTCCACATCATCTCTGCTTCAACATTAGCACTGCTTGACACATAAGCAGTGATTTTATCATCCCCCTCAATTTGATTGTGGGTAGAGGAATGAGATTAAGCTTGTTCCACAACCTCATGAAGAATTGTGAGCTTAGAGGATTTGTCATGAGATCTTCAATCTGTTCAGTACATGGCACATGAAACACCTTAATAGCACCTTTGATGACTGAATCCCTAACAAAATGTATATCTAGCTCTACATGCTTTATCCTAGCATGTAGTATGGTATTAGAAGCAAGAGCTATTGTACTTATGTTATCCACCCAAACAACATGACTCTTTTCACTTTTGATTATCAACTCTTGAAGCAAGGAACTTAGCCAAATAATTTCTGTAGCAACATGAGCAAGACTTCTATATTCAGCTTCAGTGCTGGATCTTGATACACTAAACTGTTTCTTCGATTTCCAACTCACAACCCACCCAAGTAAACATAGAAACCAGTGATTGATTTTTTTGTCATCAACATCTGTTGGCCAATCTGAATCATAGAAACCAGTAAGACTAAGACTTCCAGTTTTCTAAATACACAGTCCCATACTTTCACTTCCAGCAAGGTATCTCAAGATCCACTTTACTGCTTTAAAATGTGTATCCAAGGGACAAGACATATACTCGCTCAATTTATTCATTGAGTAAGCAATCTTAAGCCTTGTAATGGTAGCATATTGCAGTCATCTTACCAAACTTCTGTAATGAGTAGCATTCATGATTTGACTTCTCTAACTTTTGGAGGAGGAGAAGTAACAATGGGAGTTGTAAATTGGAGGTCAATTCTATCAAACAAAGACATGGGTTTGTAGATGAGCTTGAGTAAGTTCAGGAACCAGATTCAGTGGTGGAAAAACCGAGCTGGAAAACCAAGTTTAGTTGGAAGGCTGGGAAAGGGTAACAACCCTAAACTGGTAGTTATGAAATACTTAATCCGGAGGGTTTTTACAACGGTTTCTGCTGGATATTCACAACGGTTGGTTGGCGGTTGAAACCACTTGCAACTTAATGCTATTGTAACTGATTTTAGCTGGAACAACTGCATACTCAGGAGCGTCTCAGTTTATAGAGTTACTTATTTACATTTCCCCTTTGATCATTGTACACATTATCAAGAATTAATTGAGTTAGAGTTTTCTGTTCATTGTTTAGGGTTCTAAATAGAGGTTCTGATAATCCGGTGTAATTCTTGTAATTAACATTGATACTTAGTGAATTGAGGGCTATAGATCCTCCATGGATGTAGGTCAATATTGACTGAACCACGTAAATCATTTTCTTGCTTGTTTAAATTCAGTTTTCTGTGCATATAGCAATTTGTTCGATCTGAGAATTACAATTTGAACTATTTTCTTTTGTTCGGATTGTGTGATGGAATTAAGGTCGAACAGATTGTGTGATTGCCTGTGATTGGCTTGATTTCTTTACAGGAGTGTTTGTTCCTTTTGCATAAATCATATTAGCTCTAGCAAGGGATTCCTTAATATACTTCTCTTGACATAGATGCAATCCTTCAGCTGTTTTGGTGTTATGACTTCCAAGAAACAAATGTGCCTCACCAAGATCCTTAAGAGTGAAATGAGTGGAAAGAGACTTGATTGCCAAATCAATTTCAACTGAATTGTTCCTTGTCACAAGAATGTCATCAACACATATGAGTAAATAAATGAAAGAGCCATTCCTTATCTTGAAAAATAAGGAGTTATCTGCTCTTGAATGTTGAAAACCCAATTTCATCAAAACTTCCTTCACTTTCCAATACCATGCCTTGGATGTTTGTTTAAGACCATACATGGCCTTTTTCAACTTGCAGAGAAGAGGAATTCCATCCTTTGATATCACCTCACAATCTGATGGTTGCATCATAAAGATCTGCACCTTAAGCTCTCCATGCAAGAAGGCATTGTAACATCTAGATGCCTCACCTTCCACCCCCTTTTAACTGCAAGGCATAACATGACTCTTATGGTGCATGGTTTCACCACAGGACTAAAGGTTTATGAATAACCCAATCCTTCGGTTTGTGAGTAGCCTTGAGCTACAAGTCTTGCTTTGTGTCTAGACACCCTACCATCAACATTCTTTTTCACCTTAAAAACCCATTTACACCCTATTACTTTTCTTTCTTCTAGTATTTTGGACAGATACCAGGTCTTGTTTGCTCTCAAAGCTGCAAGTTCATCCTCAATAACTTTTCTCCAATAGTCATGCTTCATGACTTCTATGAAAGAAGGTGGTTCTTCATCAATATAAGTCATTGAGTACACCTTTGGCTTGTGAATTCCTTCCTTTGCTCTAGTAACCATATGATGACCTCCCTGTGGAACAATAACAGGATTCTCTACAGAGACTTTAGTAGCAGGTAAATTAGATTACTCATTTGGTGCTTGCATGACCTCAAGATCAGATTGATTGGCTGTTTGAGGTGTGTAATGAGATCAATGATTTGAGATAGATTGGGTATGATGTTGTGAGGAACTTTGATGCTCAGTATTAGAAGAAGGGACATGTATGATTACTATAGGAGGTGGAACAACGTAAAATTGCTTAGCTAAAGGAGATGTGATGATAGAAGAAGTAAGACCAATATGATCAGTCTGGGATTTTTTGAAAGGAAAGTTTTCTTCATCAAACACAACATTTTTGGAGTAGATGATTTTCCCATTAGGTAACGTAATCTTATACCCTTTGAATTGGTTGCTATATCCTAGGAAAGTGCCTTGTTGTGACCTTAGTTCAAGTTTGTGCTTGTTGAAAGTTCTCGTATGGGGAAAACACAGGCATCCAAACACTTTAAGGGTACTGTATTTTGGCTTTTTCTGGTGGAGGACTTCAAGAGGGGATTTGTAAGAATGGCTCTTTGTAGGGATTCTATTAATAATGTATACTGCTGCAACAAAAGCATCATCCTAAGAACTTAGTGGAACATGAGAGTCGGCAAGGAGTGATAGACATGTTTCAACAATGTGTCTATGTTTCCTCTCTACCACTCAATTTTGCTGTGGAGTGTAAGGACATGAGATTCTGTGTACAATCCCACTAGATTCAAAGGTTTTGCTTAAGGGTTTGTATTCAATCCCACCATCAGTCTGTATGGATTTGATTTTAAGATTAAACTGAGTTTCAACAAGATTTTTGGAATGGTGAAAGGCTGGAACAACATTAGTTTTCTGTTTGAGGAGGTACGTTCATGTGAACTTAGAGAATAGTCAATGAAATTTACATAGTATCTATAACAATTCCTTGATACTAGGGGGGATGGTCCCTATAGATCAGAGTGTATAAGTTCAAGGGGTGTTTTATATTGAGTTTTGGAATCACTGTAAGGCAATCCATGAATTTTAGCTAAAGAACAAGCAATACAAGGACTTAAACTAATAGATTTCATTTCAAACGGAATGTTACAAATGTTTAAGGCAAGTTTTACAATGTCAAAGCTGTTGTGGCCCAACCTTTGGTGCCACAGTTATAGACTATTGCTTTTCTTTGGAAGAACACTACAAGCTTTTGGATGAAAAATAGAAGAAGATGAAGCAATGACATTGGAATGAATTCCTTGATTGAAAGAAACAGGTTTGGAGAGATCTCCTTGATTCAAAATGGTGGATTGACAAGCTAAAGGATCTATTTGCAAAGTGAATTTTTGTAGACCATCTTCAAGTATCCCTTTGAACAAAATAACCTGTGTTGCTTGATCCTTAACAAAATAAAACAAAATGGTGAAACTCAAAGAACACACTGTTGTCAAGAGAAAAATGAGACACACTAAGAAGATTTTTGGTTATATTGGGAACATGTTGAAGGTTTCTAAGAATGAAAGATTTTAAATGTAGAGGTGATTTGAGGTATGCATTACCAAAATGAATTATTTGCTCACCTGCACCATTGCCCATATGCACCTTGGTATTCAGTTGCAAAGCTCAAGTTACTCATGTCATTTGACACATGATTAGATGCACCTGTGTCAGGATACCAGCTGTGCTCACTCCCTGCTTCTTGGTTGTAGCTGTAGGATGGAAATTGTGCCATGTTTAAGGAAGAATTCTTATTATTAAAGAGTTGCTGCTGCGAAATTTTTTGTTGTGGGACTATGAAATTATTGTCTAGATTGTGTTGGTTTTCCACCACTTGGTCTGCCTCCTCTTCCACCTCTAAAGCCACCTCTAGGTGCTCTTCCTCCTCTAGTTTGAAATTACTGACCTCTTCCTCCTCTAAATCCTTCAATATTGAATTTCTTTTGAAAGTTTTGTGGTTGGGTCCTTTTCTGACTGTGTTCACACTTAGCTATGAACCTTTAGTGTTCACTCCTTGAATCTGGGATTGATTCACCTCCAATCTTGATTCATATGACATCAACGAAGATTTCACTTATGTGATAGAAACGTGACCTGCTCTTGAGGTCACATTCATCATTACTGAGTCATAGCTTGATCCAAGTCCAGACAAGATATGCATGACTTGATCATCCTCACTGACCTTTTGTCCTGCTGAAGCAAGAAGGTCAAAATAGATTTTCATTTTTCCCAAATATTTTCTCATAGTGCTTCCTCCTTTCTTTGTATTTTGCAGCTGGATTTTATACTACATCAACTTGGTTTTCATTTAGCTTGCAAAACTTTGTTCAAGTGTGTTCTAGATCTCAAATGATGTATCAAGGCCAACCATTAATGATAGAACACTATCACTGAGAGATGAGAGGATCCATGACGCTAGCAGCTGATCCTGCCTTTCCCATGTGAGGAAATCAGGATTGATTTCTTCTTCTGTGGTTCCAGTCTTGGATATCTTCTTTGGTGGGCAACTATCATTTGATAAAATGAAGGAGGCAAGGCCATATCCCCTAATGGTTGTATATATTTGTTGTTTCCATATTAGGAAGTTAGATTCATCTAACTTCACAGACACAAGTTGATTTTATGGTTGTATAATCTAAGGTTGAGGTGTTATAGTTGCCACATTTATGGCTGCTATTGTGGTAGTTGTTTCTTCTACCATGATTTGGAGGATTTATGAATTTGATTGTGGAAGGTGAAGAAATTAGAGCCAGGATAAACCTGAACTGAAACCATGAAAGAAAACCATAAATGGAGATACAAGAATTGAATGAGACATTGCAAGAGGAATCATAGCTGAAGTCTTTACTATTTCATTGATGTTTTTACATTGAGTTGTACATTCATTACAACTACATACACAGACCAAAACCATAATAGCTAGCTATCTCCAACACTAGACAAATAGTACAAAACACAAGACAAATAGTACAAGAGTAGTAACAAATTCTGCTCGTCTTCGACTTCAGCATTTAAGACTCATTAATGTGTTGTACTATGAGCTGCAGTTGCTTTGTCTTGCTTGCCAGATTTGCAACGGCTTGTTTGACCATTTTCACTTTTCTTTCTCATCAAGACTTCAGCATAAGACAACATCCCAGCTTGTCCTTCACGGTGGTTGTCTACATCTGCAGTACATCAGCAGTGATTTTATCAGTATTGCAACCATTGTGCACCATATGGTACAACAAGAAGAGGCCCATCAACGCCATCTATTTGTTCACAGTTAAGTCATCTCTGACTCGCTACTTGTGAAATGTGATCTGCGACCAAGCCCAAATTTGTAATAAAAAAGGATGGCAATCATATGTTATATCTAAAAGGTACTTAGATTTTGTGGGTTTATGTGTGTACTGCTATAAAAAAATATAAAAATTATATCTGCGTTAGTTGAATAGTAGCTCCAATTTCTTTACAAGTTCTCCGTGCAACGTTGCCCAACTAATAATATAAGTAATCCAATACTGTTGATCTCCAACTAAAATCTCGACTTTCAGTGATGTCTTCCAATTGGTGCAAGTATAGCAATGACCCCATGTTCTTTGAAGTATTCGGGCACATAACGGAGCCCAACAAAATTAATGCACATCCACGGGCATACTGCTCAATGCTACGCCGTCAACTTCTCTCTATCACTGGGTTCTAGCTCAAATGTCTCCCTAGAGCCAACAAAGAGAATCTAGATCCTCTTATCTCTCCTTTTTTGGTACCCATCCGAGATGGTTTAGGTAACATTGAGACCAATATGACTTCGCAGTCTCGATAGAATGATTTACAACAACCATACCATCTACTGGTAAGCCCCAAATGTAGGCTACATCTTGCAAAGTTATGGTAGCCTCGCTAGATCTAAGGTGAAATGTATGGGTCTCTGGCCGCCACCTCTCAACTAACACAGTGACTGGTCCTCGATTTATTTTGAGGTAACAACACCTATAACTACCATGAAGCCTATTTGGTATAACAAGAAAATTACCCGAACTTGCAACCTTTGTGTACGTCTGAGTATCTGCTGACCGTGAATAAGCTCTGCCTCAACTAATGTCACATCAGTAATGAGCTCCGCCTCATTAGTGACCGGATGGATAATAGGTAAAAACTAGTCACGGGGCATTTTTGTCATTTTTTCCTAAGTTAGGGGGTAATTTGTTAAAGTGCCAAAGTTAAAGGGTAATTTTTTAATTATGACAAACTTAAAAAGGCATTTTTACCAATTTTTTCAATTAATGATTATAAAAAAAAGACATGCAAACATACTTGATTCATCAGCACCCAATATTCATCATAACAATAATAAGCTAAATTACTAAGCCAATGATCATTATTATTTGAAACAAAAAAGTTATGTCAAAATTATTTTACATAATTTATCCGACCACAAATATTTACAAATACAAAATATATTGTATGTCATTTTCTATTAAAATACCAACCTGAAATCCTGTAACAAAAGGGCAGGAATTGTCCGACAGCAGACCAAGTACTCTTACGATAGCAAACTCGACCACGAATGGATGATCAAAATAAATTTATGATGGTGGGTTCCTTCAATTAAATAACAAGCAAAAAATTAATAAATTTTATTCATCACTAATGTGTATCAAATAATCAATATGAAACATGAAATATTATCTTACCAATATTTTCGTTGTTAACTTCTCTTTAAAGTCTTGCCGAATGCATTTATGAGAGGAGGGAGGTATGAGAACTTATTTTGTAGGGGGAGGTATGAGAAACTTATTTTACAGAAGCTTATTGTGAAAACATGAATATAAGGAGCTCCATTGCCGACAGATATTCAGAAGTCAGCAACATTATAAAAATGTCTTCAATACATCAATTCAATTAACCTATAGTGTCACATAGCTTCACATGCATGTAACAGGGTTAAAGGCTGCATCAAAGATTCTTTAGACATTAAACAACCAAAAAAAGTGAGAAAATGCATGATTTAGCCGACAAAAAAAGGAGAAGTCGCCTCTAGTTCTAAAAGCAATTTTTTTTTTTTTTTTTTTTTTGAGAAATCACCTACTTTAGGGGTGAGTTTAAGAAAAAATTAAATCACAGAAATTTGAAAGTCGCCGCTTGTGGAGGCGACTTAATATTAGTAGCCTCTTGTGCAAGCGAGTTCACTTATACTGATAAAATTCTCAAACAGTACGGCGAACTGTTCAAAAATTTGAACAGTGCTGTACTGTAGCAAGTTTGCTAAATTTCTCAAAGTTCGCCCAACATATCCAAAAGAAGATAAACCTGACCATGCATAAAAATAAAAAAGGTCTCAAAGTTTTTACCTGATCATTTTCAGAGAGGGAAAGAGAGTGCACACCAAAATGAGAATTAATTAATACTTGAAAAACATATTATTTCAGTTCAATCGAATACCAAATAGATCGAATCGAATGTTTATTTTGTTTAATTGAAACTAGATTTTGGTAATATTTTAGTTCAATATATACTGCTTAATTTTTCATATTCGATTTTATTTTTTGATTTTATTTATTAAAGTCAGTTTGGATAATGAACCAAATTTCACCCACGTACGTTCGGTCGAACCTATGATAAGTAGAGGAGTTGACTATCTATATGTACATATATTAAGTTTTAAGTCGTTGATTATAAGAAGACCTGATCAAAGGTATTATAATGACTTTTGGCCCTACATATTTGATTAGTCTCCATCGAGTATGACTTGAAAATTTGCTGATGGTCCTTTTCATGATTTCAACGTATAGTTAATTAGTGCGAAATTAATAGCCTCAATGTTTGGTCAAACACTTTAACTACCAAACCTTCAGGTTTATGAAAATTACCACTATTCATTTTCTTTCAGAAACTAGAGAAATTTTATGAATTCAACCAAAATATTACATCACGTGACTAGGTAAATTTAACGGACTACAACACTGTTCATCGGCAACTTAATAAAGTACAACTACTTTTCAATACTTTTAGAAACTACGTGGAGTTGCCCATGCAGTAGGCGACACTGCATATGTTGCCACTGCCTCCGAATCTTGCTTCCATCGAAGATCCCATTCTTCGTCTTCATCCTCTTTTTTTATTGACATTGATTCATTTTCTTTCCAGTGTTGCACTTATTGTTGTCACTCCACCATTGAAGCATCCTGTGCACAAGAAGACAACTCCACCTCCACCATCTTGCATGCTTCCTCATTCATGTAGTATTGAAGCGTCAATCAATTTGAGATGCATTTTGGCATTTTTATCAACTTCTTTGACCGAAACTCACGAAAGTGAGAGTTTATATATTACATGAATCTCTTTTTATTCATCACTCACTTCTACATACTCCCCCCAAAAAAATTTCTCCATTGTTTGCCTTTCTTTATCTCAAATACTTCCAGTGGATTTTTGCCTAAAGCAGGTTATCGATGTAACCAAATTAATGACACTTCATTAAGGTACGAATTTTTAAACTTCATTTTTTCATCATTAATTGTAGCTTTCTTAGATATAAATATATAATGCGTGTAGAACTATTTTTTTTAATTTCTTGTGTATTAGCGAATAATTAGGAAAAATAGTTATAGTTTATGATTATTCATTTTATTAGCTTCAACTGTTATTCATTGTATAATAATATGGATAAATAAGTTCGAAATAAGGAGAATTATAATCTAATTTTTTCACATGCAGTTCTTAAATTTACATTTAATTTATTGTGTTCCAATAACTAGGAAAATAAAAGTTAAACAACATTGTGGTATGGTGGAGGAACGTTAAGTCTTTTCGCTATTACTTGAGATGACATTTTATAGCGTTCATAGATGCGCTGATTATTCAATTAATCAATCCTTGATCACTGAATTGGTTGAGAGATAGAGGCCAGAGATACATACATTTCACCTTAAATATGGAGGGGCTACGATCACACTCTAGGACGTTGCATTTATTTGAGGCTTGCTTGTTGATGGTAAAACAATTATTAACGAGGACACAAAATCAGGCATAGATTACTGGACTACATGATGTGGTGATCTACTAGGTTGGATACCCGAAGAAACTGATTTAAAAGGCTTGAGGTTTCACTGACGGCACCAAGTAAACATTTGAGCCACAACCCGGTGGCAAATGACACCCTATATATAGAAGTTGAACAATATGCACGTGGTGTTGCTTTTATTTTATTAGGTTCCATTATGTGTCCGGATACATCAAGATGATATGGATTGCTATTGTACTTGACTAAATTGGAAAATATTTCTAAATGCTACAAATACAGTTGGGGAGGTGCAATCTTGAGCCTTTTGTACAACCAGTTATGTAGTGCAGCACGTAGAGGTTATTCAACTATTGGTGGGGCTATGCAATTACTATAGGTGCATCTTAAGCATCCAGTCACAGATTTCTTACTCGTACCAGTTAATTAAAATTCCTTGACTTCATATTATTCTGTAATTTACGCAAGAAAATTGGTTATCAAGTACTAGTGTTTAACTTTCTTATAGATTTGGACTTGGTCGTGTATTACATTTATGAGGCCTAGAAATGTTGGGAGACAGTTCGATGGTGTAGATGGACCTCTTCTTATTACACCATATGGAGCTGAATGCTTACAATATCATTAGTTTACTCACAGTCTCAACAACAACGTCAAGACTATCTGAGAGTACCTAGATAGACAAACCCCAGATGAGGTATAAATTTTTTTTTTCGTAGTATTCTTTCAAATAAAATTAATCTGGTCCTATATTACTTTTACTTAATATGCAGATTGTTTGGTGACCATATGAGCCACTCCCACAGGCGGTGCAAACATATATTGACCGGGGAATTATCACAATTACTGCTACATGGATATCAAAATGTGCACTTATTCATTATTCTATCATTGAGATGTATTACCCTGATCGGGTATATAGGTAGTTTGGTATGTGACAAGCAATTCCTCATTTGTTTTGCCTATGCACAATAGTTTGCACAATAAGATAATCGAAGAGGACACTATAATCATAACTGGGTTGAAACTCACTCTCAGTTTGTGCAGTACTAGGATTCTAGAAATTAGCACATTGTTACAGCCCCTTACATCGGCGAACAAGAGGGTGAAGTGGACATTGGATATATGGCAAGACGACTGATAACTCCCCGATTAGATGTGCAGGAGGGATCTCAACCAACACCTATTGCCTTTATAGAAATTTTGGTAGGTTAACATTTTCGAATTGTGTATTTATATATAAATACAAAATATTTATGTTTTATACATATGTTTATTAACTTATAATATTACGAAAGGATAGTTGAGAGCATGCATCAACGAGCAGTTGAGGAAAATGAGTATATGAGGGAGCTTACCAGAAAATCTTTTGAGGAGTTATATCAGTAAACGAGATATCATTTCCACGATCATTGTCCATCTTTCCATTAGCTGCAGCCTCATGCGTAACACCAAGCTGATTCTCCACCCATGCCATATGATGCAGACCAACAGGGAGGAGGCATAATAGGCCTTCACATACTAATCTTAGACATAGGGTTGACGCTACCACATCGCGTGACCCTCGTCTGTTTAGGTATATGACAAACGATCCATCGGGGCCATCACAATCTTCCGTTCATGACCATCATAGTGTAGATACGTAGCTAGGATACTATGTGCCTCCAATGGTACAAGAACAAGATCTTGTCACTCCTTATCGTGGTTCAATGCACTTTGATCAGTCATTCACTGCACTATTGGAGTCTTGGCAATATACGACAGCCATACCCATTTTTCCTCATCAGTCAAATTTGGGAGGTCATTGAGCACATTTTAATACGTCTCCAATTCTATATTCAAGTCAAACATCATCTTCATTTGGTCGGCTGACATTTAGTTTGAATATCAACACACCAGATGATGGTGAAACACAATATGCACAAGACAATGAATTAAATCCGATGCCAATAAAGATGAACGAAGAGGCCGGGCAAAACGAAATAGAAAAAAGACTCGTTCTGGAACAAGCCATGAATATTAGTGTTTCTCTTGCAAGCTAGATGTTTTATTTTAATATTTACTACTATATCTTTTAAATATTATCGTTAAATTAAATACTGGGCTTTTAATTTCAAAATCATGTTAGTAAAAACGATGGTATGTAATTTCATTACTTATTTTCACCCATTGTCGCCTACAGTAAGTGTGACACTGAAAAAAAATAAAAATTGAATGTCGCTATAGTATGTGTGACGATAAAAAAAATTAAATCCATGCTGCCCCAAACAGGGGCAACTCTAATAAAAAATAAAAGGAAAAAGATATTCGGAAGCAGTTTTGCCTATTGCATGGGCGACTACAAGTAGTTTCTTAAGGTATTGAAAAGTAGTTGTACTATAAGTCGCCGATAAATAGTGTTATAGTCCATTGAATTTGCCACGTGACTAACTAGCCAAATAGTTTATCTGAACTATTGAAATAGTCTAAATGAAAGTGGGATTCCGGACAATAATCTAAAAAGGATTCCGGAGTTCATACACTCCAAACATGGAGATAGAACATTCCTACGGAGATCAGAGAAAGCATTTCCAAAAGATAAAGACAATACAAACTAAAAAACTGGAAACTAATCTAGCCAAAACGAATGTAAAACCAAGCTTATCAATTCCATTCCGTTTTAGCGAGAACAGACGGAATATTCCATTCCGGCTAGTAAAATGGAACAGTTTATCCTCCATTCCATATCGGCTAATTTTTCGATCGTTCCGAACCGAAACGACCGAAATGCCCGGATCACTTCTACAGTTATAACTTTTTTTGTTATTTAATTTATTACATATTTAAATTATAGTAACATTTATGCTTAAACTACTAAAGTAATTAAAAATTTAAAACTCCAATCCTATTCCCGAAGTACAAAACATGAATGAAAATTGAAAATCAAAATAAATTAAGAAATCTAACGAGAAAGACAATGAAGTATCTGGAATTAAACAACAGAATGATGTGACTGAATATGTGATATACAAGTTTTTAAAAATGTCTTTGAATTTATAAAAAAATGGTGAAAATATATATATATATATATTATATATATATATTCTCCAATCCGGAAACAGTCTGAAATGGAACAACGAAATAGGAAAAATTGTTATAAGTGCCCAGTATGTTTTCTATATTTAAAACCTAGGACACTAAGTATACAAGTTTTTAAAAATGTCTTTGAACTTATAAAAAAATGGTGAAAATGTCCCGTGACCGGCTATAGGCTGTTAACCAGTCGGTTACCTGTGAGCTATTTTTTTACTTTCAGGAAAATTGGTATAAATGTCCAGTATGTTTCTCCTATTTAAAAACAAGGACACTAGGTATACCACTTTTAAAAAAGCCTTGTAACTTACCAAAAATTGATGAAAATGCCTCGTGACCGGCTATAGACTGGGACACAACCGGTCATTGATGAGGTGATGCTCTTTTTCTGACGTGGTATTAATTTTTCATTTTTTTTTATTCTGCTGACTCACTTGATAGGGTGGAAAAAAAATTCAAAGATAATATAAAATATTAATTTGAATTTATAAAAAAATTATAATCCCCAAAAAATTGTTTAAAATTCCGAAAATAAAAATTTTACTTGTGAAATTTATTTAAAAGATTATAAATTCAAATAAAATTTAGAATTTTATTTCTGAAAATCATATCAAAAATTATAGAATTCATTTTAAATTAAAAAATAAAAATTATGTCTAAAAATTATTTTAAAAATTAAAAAAATTATTGAAAATTAAAAAATTAAAAAAAATTCTGATATTTTTTTAAAATCCTGCAATTTGTTTAAAAAAAAAATTAAAAAAAAATTACGAAATTTATTTTATAATTTCTAAAATTCATTTAATATTTTCAACTTTCTTTTTTACTTTTCTCATGTCATTATTTTTTTATTTTAAATTATGAATTAGGATAATTATATGAAATATTAATAAATAAATTTTAAATTAATCTTTTATATAATAAAAAATCAAATTGTTCCATTCCTCTTACCTAATTTCAACATACTAAGCCCTAATATTTATGGATGTCTTGCAATCTTATAAAGACACCACCATGAAAGACGAAGAAGAAGCCAACAATGCTTCACCCAGCCCACCCATTAACCCACTAACTGATCTGAACCTGACCAACCCCCCGATTCTTCGCATATTCGCCCCCTCCCTGCCGAACCCTATTATATTTTTTTCCACCCTAACAAATGAGTCATCAGAAAAAATAAAAATAAAAACGAGAAATGAATGCCACGTAAAAAAAGAGCTACACCTCATCAATGACCGGTTATATCACAATCTATAGCCGGTCACGAGGTATTTTCACCAATTTTTGGTAAGTTAGAAGACCTTTTTTAAAAAGTGGTATACTTAGTGTCCTAATTATTAAATAGGGGAAACATACTGGTCGTTTATATCAATTTTTTCGAAAATAGAAAGACAACTCAGAGGTGACCTGCTGGTTAACAGCCTATTGCCAATCATGGGGCATTTTCACTAATTTTTGGTAAGTTAAAAGACATTTTTAAAAAGTGGTATACTTAGTGTCCTAGTTTTTAAATATGGAAAACATATTGGGCATTTATACCAATTTTCCCCAACAAAATATTTCGATACCAAAATATCTTGTTCCAATGACAAATTTGGAACGATTGGAACGAAATTGATAACTTTGTTTAAAACACTCTACTACTAAAATATGTCCCTAATTTTGACTTTATTTTATCCAAGAAGATAAAGGAGGGCAAATTGACAACAAATGACTATTAGAAAAAAAAAAATTAGAAAGTTAGAAACTATAGGGGTCCTCTCGCCCTCCAACTGCAATCCAGATCTTCTGTTATAGTAAGCATTTTATATTATGTTACACTCAATTCAATACATGACACATGTTAATTTGTGACGTCATCCAATACACGTGTCGATTGGTGAATATGAGAAAATACAAGATGAAATAATAATATGTAACAAATGATCTCGTAAGCTCCAACTGTATTGGATTCATCAAAAATCCCGATTCCTCCGTCTATTGAATCACCGACCATCCTCCGCCCACGAGTACATAAAAAATAGGAGGCCGCTAACGGCTTCTCTCAACTGTCAAATCCATAGCCAATGCCACAACGATGTCATGCTTTCCTGAGTTTCCTCCATTGAGGTTCAACACTAACTAAGATTTTTACCGCGACCAAAGAAATCTTTAACCAGGAAAACATGGTGGAGAGGAGAGGAGAGGAGGGAGGATGCCGACGACTTGGTGGAGAGGAGAGGGGAAGGGTTTGGTTTCTTATGGATTTTAACACTTTGATACTTAAATTATGTTAATAAAATTTGAATGAGCTTAGATTGAATTAACCTTAGGATCTGGTAAAAATCGATGTGAGAATTTTTTTACTTGATACTAATATGAGCTTAGATAATGTTTATGTTGTGGAAGGGAAGAGGAGAGTGAACAATGCATTAGAAGCACCAATTGACGCGATACTATCCTTTGTTAGGAGCGAGTTAATTTGAGCTCACATAATAAACTTTCCAACTATAGTCCATTAATATTTCAAAGTTTGGATCTCGAAAGAGTAAATCCTGAACTGAATTAATCATATTATATTCTACATGAGTTGCGCTATCCTATATATAGTGTCAACACTAGCTGATGTATCAAAATTTTATAAAAAAAATTAATTACCTTATTGAAAATTTAGGAATGTGATGTTTACACCTCAACGGGGAACATATACATTACATGTGTAGAGTAATATTTTTGTATTCTATGTATGCATATAAATAGTAATTTGAATCTTCTACTACATTTAAAATAACATATACCAATGCATGATATATGTACACATAATGGTTATGTTGTTGGAAAAAATGTTGCATTAAATACGAGAAATTTGCACTTTTGGTCCCACAGGACACGCCCCTGTTTCAAAATGGTCCCAGCCCTTGCACTTTTGACCCCAATAGTTTCAAAAGTTGCACTTTTGGTCCCAATATTACTGAAACTGTTAATTCTAGTCTCACTTTTAGTCCCATAAATTTAGCACTTTCAGTCCCATTTTCTTATTAACCTGCTACATAAATTCAGTTTTAAAAAGGGAGGGAAGAGCTGCAATTTGGGGGGAAGATTGGTCCATTTTGGAGCCAAAAAACCTGCAAGTAATAGAATATCCCCCTACCCCATACATTCAATATAAATACACCTCAATTATACATGTAAGAAACACCAACAACTTGAAGAAAGCAAAAAAAAAAAAAAAAAAAAAAACAAAATAATGTCCTCATCATCATCTAATAGACAAAGGCCATATCCCTGCCCACAACCTGGAATCGTTTGCCACTGTGGACGGGGCACTCGTACTTACGTGTCATCGAGGCCCCTCAGCATAGGCCGTTTGTTCTACGGATGTCCCGATTGGAAGACCGGTGGGTGTAATTTCTTTGTTTGGCAAGATGAAGTACCAAATGCACCTCATGTTGTTGGAGGTGGCCAAGCTGCTGAGAGGACTATTCAAAGTAACCCCATTCTTGATGAGCTCGAACGTATTTTATCTCAAAGGGAACGGGAAGGTGCAAATGTGGTTCAAGGTGCAGATTGCACTGCCACTGAGGTGAGGGAGGAGCTTAGGAGGATGGCATCAGAAATTGCTGAGCTGAAGAGGTTGCTGAAGCTGAAATTGTTTTTCATTTTGGGGCTAGCTTTGGCACTTGTGGCTAGGATATTAGTGTACTGATAAAAGCAGAAAATATATGCTATGTAGTGCCTAAGGGCTCATTTTCTTTGCAATCAACAACTAATGCAATCTACTTTTCAGTCTACATTTTGATATTTTGTTACTGACCTCTAGCAATAATTTTCTGAACCAACATAAGCAAACAATAAAAAGCAACAACTGAAATCACCAGAAAGAGAGAGAATAAAGTAAACACTAATATAATTCAAAATGACTCCAAATGGTCATATATCAGATTGGCCAATGACATAGGTTCACAAAAAACAGTTTTTGACCTATGTTAACTAGGACCATAAAATGATAGAATCCATTTGGTTCAGAACAAAAGCAGTTTACCAAATATCAAGATCTAAGCCTTCTCTTTTCCCTTCGAACCTTGCTGAGTAGCAGATTTAAGACTAGAAAGTGTCACAAACTTCTTACCTCCCATGTTTATTACTTTCAGCTTTTCCTTTTCCTTTTCCTTTTCATTCACCATTGATGTGTTTGTATTTCCTAGAAATGAATTTGGTTGGAATGACATTGGAGGAGGAATTCTGATATTCACACCCCTTTTCTTTGGTAGAGGAAACTCCAATGCAGTTGCCACTGAGTATGGTTCTTGGTTAGCAATAGTTCCATCAAGGTTTTGAGTTCCACCAACCTTACTCAATTCTGCTCTTTTCCTGGCCTGCAGAATAGATCATATCAGAAATGAACAACTAAATATAACAATTTTACAATAGTTTTAAGCTAGATTTAGTAAAAGGAGTTGCTTACAAGTCTTTTTCTACCAGCTCTTGTAGTTGGTTTTGGATTATTTGCCTCTTGTGCAGCTACCTGTTGTTAGACATCAAGATAAATGTGGTAAAGTTACATAAATTGAACTATATTGAACAGAGCATAGTGTTAGGGTAGTTTAGTCATACCCTCTCAATCTCTTCAACTGCAGCTTCTTCTTCTTGTGTTAGAGGTGGAAATTTCTCTAACACCTCCATTACTTCTTGCACAGCTTTATCACATATAGGTTCATCCATGTGTGGCTAGCCAAAAAATATTTTAAAATAAAGAGACATCAGAATTGTCTTGCAAAGAGGACATACATTAATCAGGTGAAGGGGTTTATACTTACTGAGTTTTTAGCAGCTTCCACATTTGCTGCAAAAGAACTAGTTGAACCAGGGAATGCATTGCCAGCAGTTTCTCTTTGCACCTTCCTCAAGGTTCAACCAAGTTTGTTATGCCCAGCCTCCCCACAGTATTTACATTTCACACTAAAACTCTGTTTTGACATCTTTTGTAGACTTCCTTTCATCTTTTGCTTCCCCTTACCCTCTTCAACACTAGCATCAAACCTCCTTGCCTTTTTTGGTCTGCCCTTTTTTTTCCTCCAAAATCTGGAGGTAATGGTGGAATGTAGTCTGTTTTATCCCACAACTCTTCCCCATTCATGGGTGCTATAGCATGAGCATACACTGTTGAACATGTCTCAACAGAGTAGCAGTTATGCACAAACTCCTCTGGGTTCCTTGCAGCTGCATTTATAGCACTAACAGCATGCTTGCATGGGATTCCACTAACATTCCATTTTCTACAATCACATGACTTGTCAAGTAGGTCAACCGCATACCTACTTCCATCAGAGCTTGAGACCTCAAAACAGAATTCATTAGACTTCATGGGTATACAGTCAGCAGCATCCTCCATCACCTTATTTAGTATCTTCCTAATCCTAGGACAAATTAGTTGGCCTTCCCACCTTCTTTCAGCTCTATCCCTGTTCTTTTGTAATCTTCCCATGCAATACTCTCTGATCCATTCCAACATAGTTAGGATACTTTTTTCCCTTCCATCAAGCAAAGCAGCATTCCACTGCTCACACATATTATTAACCAGTGTGTCACATTTGCCAAAGGTATTGAAATGTGATCTAGACCACTGGGATGGATGCTTATCTTTCAACCATTCCACACACCTTGCATCAAGATCTCCCATCTGAGTCATTGCTCTGTTAAATGCTTGCACAGTAGTTGCCTTTGCTGCCTTCCACAGTAACCTTTTGAATTCATTTCCCCTATAGCCTTGTCTTTTCATGTTACCATGTAAGTGCCTTACACAAAAGCGATTTTCAACAGCAGGCATAACCTTTTCAAAAGCATTAATCAAGCCTTTCTGCTTGTCGTACATTATAGCATATGCATCTTCCCTTTCCTCCATTAAATCATCCTTTAACAGTTCTAGAAACCACTCCCAATTAACCCCATTCTCAACACCAACCACTGCATAGGCTAGTGGATATGGATCATTATTAGGATCCATGCACACTGCTGTCAACAGAACTCCTGGGGTTGGCCCCCTTAAATGACACCCATCCACCCCTATCCATGGTCTACACCCAGATTTGAACCCAATTTTCAGTGCAAATAAGCAAATGTATAATCTTTTGAACTTGTTCCCTTGTGGTGTAGTATCTACCTCCAACTTGACTGTGGACCCTGGGTTTTTCAGCCGCAATGCATCTGCATAATCCCAAAGCTTTGCATATTGTTTAGTGTTGTCACCTTCAATTAGTTTCAAAGCTTTCTTTTTTGCCCTATATGCCTGAAAAGGTGAGATGTAAACACCAAGTTCTTTTGTTGCCTCTCTCCTCCAACCCCTCACACTTCTAGTAGGGTCAGCCCTGAATGCTTTCTCATACCTCTCTGCCAACCACCTAGAATTTGCATTGTGCACCACATGCTGCCTTGGACAAGTATGTTTTAAATCCATCTCTCTTATTTGAAAGGATTCTTCGTTTTTCACCTTGAGAGCATTTATATGCCAATTACATCCCTCAGTTTTACATCTTGCATAAATTCTCCTAGCATCATTCTTTTTAAATCTTGTAGGGTGGCCAGCCTTAACAGAGTGGCTATTCACTGCTTGTTTGAATAAAGTCTTGTTACAAAAAATTTGCTGGAGTCTAAACTCTGGATCAAGTGCTGTTGAAGCTCTAAAAACAATTACATCCTTCCTTTGTTCAGCATCAGAATTTGTCCCAACTGACTCAAAGTCACTCTCATTGCTATGATCATCATCACCTGCACCATCACTCTCTGAGGTTTCCTGGTCCTCAACCTGTTTGGCAGTGTTTGGACCAGCCCACTCTGCATCTAAGTCAACAGATTCATCAAAAATAATGTCATCAAGCAACTCATCACAGCTGTCCTCTTTCCCAACAAATTCCTCATCAGTGCTATCATCAATCTCCTCAACATCAACCATAATGATCTCCTTACAATGGCCCTCATCCTCTAGATTTTGTTCTCTTGGAACTGTCTCTTTAGCCTTATGCCCCTGTTTTGACTTCACAGCAGCCTTAGTGGACAAGCTGACCCGTAGGTTATCCACCAAGGATTCAACATTATCATCTGGTTCAACCCACTCAATCTCCCCCACATGATCTTCATCCTCATCTGGAACTATAGTTTTGTTCCCTTCTAGAAATAGAGTGAACTCCCTTCCTTTAGAGCTTTGTAGTACCATCCATATGTCATGCTCACTTTCTACATTCTTCAAGCCACCCCTTCCATCACACCATAAAACTTCTTCTTCCCCATGTAGCCCAACTGCTCAGCCAAGCTTTCAATGTACCTCAAATCTAGCTTCCTTGAATCAACACAATCAAAAGCTGACAAAGTGCCTTCAATCCAGGCTAGACCCACAACATCCTTTACTATCATTCCCCCATGCTTTAACTTCAATGTGTACTAGTATTCCTTCCCACCTACCACACATTAAATAAGCACTTTTCAGACCCCACTCTGATTAAAGAAATAAGTACACAGACAAATTTATTTGAAATTGCACACATACAATGGCTAAAATACAAATGTGGGGGACAGGCTGTATATACTGATGGACAACAACACATAGCTTGGACCACACATCAGCAAAAATAGAATCTCTACTATATTAATGCACATTCTCCAACTACACAACCCCACACTACAACCCCACACTGCGCAGCTAAAAAATAAACCCTAATAGACAATGTGGGGCAGTTAACAGTGTCACTAACCCAAGAATTACGAATATTCCTCAAGATTTCAACACTAAACTAAAAAAAAAACAGAGGATTGATCAAAGAAGGGACTTACGTTTTTCATAGTCTGGCGCAGGGTAGTGCGCCATCCATTTCCGGTGCATCACCATTTGATCTCACACTAATTTAGAACCCTTTCGCGTCTTAATTGAAGCAATGCAGTTCGATCAAAGGTTTTGATTCAGGAAATTTTCAGTTTGGGGCTCAATTCTAGGGTTATAGTTTTGGGGGTATTATTTCAAATCCTAATTAATGAACTTAGCCGTTAAAATATAATTAATACCCATCCTTCAGTTTGAGAAAACGATTTCTTGCGTCATCCATGGTTTTTCAGCATTTTATTACGTCACTAACGGGCATGTGACTTGCACATGCCTTAAACCGTTAGTGTTAGACGGTGTAGGACCACTTCTGCAATTTTTTGGGACTGTTTATGCAAAAAAAAAAAATTAGTTTGAGACCAAAAGTGCAACTTTTGAAACTATTGGGGTCAAAAGTGTAAGGGCTGGGACCATTTTAAAACAGGGACGTGTCCTGTGGAACCAAAAGTGCAAATTTCTCTATTAAATACAGTATAAGGTCAGAATTATATAAATAGACATCGTCACACCTCTCGTTCCGAAATTAACTTGTTAAAATCAAAAAGGTATTCTTGTCTGATTCTTTAATTGGCATTGTGTCGAGACAGCCACATGACTTGCATTATATTAGTCATATCCAAAATATTAAAACACAAATTACATTAAACAAAAATAAGTGTTAGTTGCTTCATGTTCTATAATTTGTTAGGAACCTAGGTTTCTAAATCCTTTACTTATCTAGCTAGTACGTTGAATCTATGACTTTTCAACATCAGATCATATAAAAAACTAACCCTCATTATTGACCTTAATTAAATTAAATATACACTCCATATAGCTTGCAACTTTTGTACTTTAAAAACAAGCCCACCTTAGTTGTCCTAGAATCTAGGGGTGTTCATTATCCACCAATAAAATAAAAAAGTTAGATTTAATATAAAGTCCTCTCTCTTCAACATCATATGCAAAAAAGAGCTAGCTTGATCCAAAGAAATATCAATGGACTTCTCACCATTCCTGCAAGAAGATAACACCATTTCTTTCACTGTATCTCCAAGGGCAGAAGCCGAATCCTCCGAAGGAAAACGATACATCGGAGTAAGAAAGAGGCCATGGGGAAAATATGCAGCAGAAATAAGGGATTCTACAAGGAACGGAGCTAGGGTTTGGCTTGGAACATTCGAAGCTGCAGAAGAAGCTGCTATGGCATACGATCAAGCTGCATTTGCGATGCGGGGAGCTACAGCTCAACTCAATTTTCCAATAGAAAAAGTCGCCGAATCGCTTCAGAAGATGAGTTTCTGCTGCAAGGAGGGCTCTTCTCCAGCTACAGCTTTGAAAGAATCACATAAAAGACTAAGAGGGAGACATAAAAAGAAAGAGGAAATGGTGGTTCTTGAGGATTTGGGATCTGATTTGTTGGATAAACTCTTGTCTGAATATTCAACAAATAGTGAGTGAATAGACACTTTTTTTTCTCTCTCTCTGTAAATCTAGTTATTCAATCGAATTTAACTCGACATAATTAATTTACTCGATCGGCCTGTAAGCGGGCTGACAATCTAAAATCCTATCAAACGGAGTTCTTTAAGATTCAATAGTCTCCACATGTTATCTGATGGATCTCACATCTTTTAAACTCAATATATTTCCTGGAAATAATATATGAGTTGTACCACTGGGCAACAGCTAACTGCATTTCTGGAGCATAAAATAATGTTGGCAGATTCTGATGATGCATGGTACACGTGCTCGTGCACGTACTTTTAGGTCAATTTCAGTATCCTTTCGCGATTTTTGCGTGCATATTCGCATGTGTTTTGTACATTTATTTCTTATTGGACAATTTGACGTGTTTAGTTCGTTTCCGTGTCAAAATAGGTGAATTAAGGCTGAAAAACAGTTTTCGAAGATCTCAAATTGATGATTCGAACTTAAGTGGAAAGGAGAACAAGGAAGAAACGAGACCTCGCCCGAGTTGGTTGAGTCACGCCCACGGCCCAAGCCGCGGCCGAGCTTGACTAGGCCACGGCCGTGAAAAATCGTCTAGAAGACTTGGCCAAAATTCAGCCTTCAACGCCTGGGCCGAGGCAAATTCAGGCCACGGCCGTGGCAAAGGATCCAGAAGGTGGGGCGAAATCCAACCCAACCAGACCGTGGCCGAGGCGAATCTGGACCACGCCCGCAGGCCCAAATTGGGCCCAAACCCTTGTTTTTCACCGCGCCTACTGCCAATTGTGTGCCATGGCCACGGTGCGGCCCACTGTTTTAAAAATCCAAACACGTTTTCGCCGAACTTGGAACTAGCACTTTCCCCTTTATATATATAACCTACAATTCGAATTAGACCTATCTTAAAACACATTTCCAGCCACTTTTGAGCCACCATCATCCTCAAGGACAAAATTGGGAAGAAAATTGAAGGTTTTTCACTCCTCAACCCAAGTTCTTGGTTTGTTTCTTTGAGTTTAACATGTTTTCTTGTATTTCCTTCTATTTTCTGATTGTATTAGGTGTAGGTGACTAGCACCCTTTTATTCACCCTTGATTAATGTGGAACTTTGAGTCGAAGATATTTATGTGATTATTGTGGTTAATGTTATCGAAAGGATTGTGTATTCAAGTGTTTTGTGTTATTTGTTGTTATTGATTCACATTTATGAGTTGATTATTGGATTGATCACCATTTAGGAGATTTATGAATGTGTTGCTAGTAGCCAGGATTGCTATCCGTAATTGTAGTGCTTTCGACTCATTTGTAGCAAACAATGAATGTTCACTGGTGATAATATAAAGTTCGACCACTAAACCCGAACTTACGAGTTTTATGTCGTATTTATCTCGTTGTCTTGGTGCCTAATGCAGTTGATTATTGAATCTAAGAGAGCTTGTTCGAGGATTTGGTTAAATTGTATAGGGTTAGTCGAAGAGCTTGTTTTGATTAACTGAAATTAAGAGACAACAAGGCTATTAGAGCTTGTTAAGAGTTTTGAGATAAGGACTTGAATCACAATTAATCGGGCATTAACAATAGTTGCATAAATTTTCTAGACCAAGGGGAAGCATGATCAAGGGTTGATCCTTTTTATTACTTGAAAACCAAAAATCGAAAAATCTATTCTAGTGTCTTTGATTATTTGCTTACTTGAATTCTAGTTTTAAATGCCTCAATTTCATTTAATTTCTTTTATTTGTTACTAGTAGGTTTTTCGTTGATCATCAAACCTCCCCCCGCCCCCCAAAAAGAAAACCTTTATTACTTTCTTAAGTTGTTTAAATTTCTATATATTTAACTCTAATTGCTTGGTATTAAAATCGAAACTAATCGGCCGTTGTTTGTGGGATCGACCCTAGCGTGCGACTCTACTTAGTATGATAGTTTGTGAGGTTAGTATTGTTATTACAATACGATATTAATTTGTTAGCGTATTCGACGCGCGTACCAAATTTTGGCGCCGTTGTCGGGGAACGATGTTGATTAATGTTATTTTTAGTATTCAAGCATTAGTTTTAGTTTTATAGATAGTTGTTTATTCGCTAGTGATCTTGATACTTACTATAATTTTTGTTGCTTGTTGCATATTAGTGGATGTTCTTGCGCTCACAAGGAGAGAAATGATTATTATTTGGAACCGGATATTGTTGAGCGTGAGCTAGTTTTGAGGAGACGAGCTCGGTTATTTGAACAGGAGAATTTGAGGGATTGAAAATTAAAGTTGCAGAGATAACCGAGCTAGAAGACATGGCAAATGAAGAAGTGTCGGAACGAACAATGAAGGAATTGGCCAACATAAGGGTTGCACATCAACCCTTGTGCATTACGTTTCCAGAGTTGGGTGATGATACCACATTTGAGCTCAAATCGGGTTTGATTCACTTATTGCCATGATTCCATGGGTTGTACGGTGAAGCTGCCCATAAACACTTGAAAGAATTTCATATAATTTGCTCGAGCATGAAACCTACGAAAGTAAATGAAGAGCAGATTAAGTTGAGTTTCGTTTTCATTGAAGGATCTGGCTAAAGACTGGTGGTACTACCTCCCACCCAGCACTATTGCCACTTGGGAACAAATGGAGATGTAGTTTTTAGAGAAGTACTTCCCAGTTTCAAGAGCAACAAACATAAGGAAAGACATAAGTGGGATCCAACAGTGCTATGGGGAAACCCTCTATGAATATAGGAAACGCTTCAAGAAGTTTGTGCCAGTTGTCCACAACACCAGATAACTACACAATTGCTTATTCAGTATTTCTATAAGGGGTTGTGCTTGACAGATAGGAACATGATCGATTCTGCAAGCGGAGGAGCGTTGGTTGACAAGACCCCAACAAAAGCATGGGCATTAATTTCCAAGATGGCAGCTAACACCTAACAATTCGGGTGTCGAGAGCCCATGAGACCTGTTAAGGAAGTCCATGATTCAAATATTGAAGAGAGGTTGGATCATCTTACCAAACTAGTGCAGAAAGTGGCTTCGAGTAGCATTCTTACTCCAAAGTCCTGCAGAATCTGTCAAGCAACCGAGCACTCCACTGATACGTGTCATATTCTAGGAGAAGAAATGAAGGCTCATGTCAATGCAGTACACAACTTCTATCCTAACTTTGCAGGCAGAAAGTATGACCCATTCTCTCTGAGAGTTACAATCCAGGGTTGAGAGAGATCACCCTAACTTCAAATATGGGAATCAGAATCAGAATGTGCAACAGTGAGAACAAGGTGGAAAAACCGAGCCCCTTACCCTAAGGGGATGTATCAGCAGAAGCAGCCCACAGAATTGTCATCTTCAGAGCCATCGTTGCCAGACATTGTGAAGAGCTTGGCCACTAGTACAATCCAGTTTCAGAAAGAGTCCCAATCGAGATTTCAAAACCTTGAGATACAAGTCAGTCAAATTGCCTCTTCTGTGTCTCGATTGGAAAATGCACAGAGTGGTAAGCTTCCTACACAACCGGAGATCAATCCGAAAAATGTCAGCGCAATCACCCTAAGGAGTGGGATGGTGCTTGGAGACCCTAATAAGCCCGGGAATCACTTTAGGGGTGAAGAGGAAGTTGAAAATGATGGAAAGTATACTGAAGAACAGGCCACGCCCAAGGCACCAAAGGCCCTCGACCGTGGCTAACTTGAGCATTTCGAGGGAAAGACCACTAGAAGGATTTCCACTCCCGAGGCATCTGATGCCTCGCCCGCGATGAACGCCTCGGCCGCGGCCACTGATTTCCACGCCCGCGGCCTCCTGTAGCAAGAAACATGGAAAATTTCTGGATCATTTACCATGGCTGCGACCATTGATGCCTCGGCCGCGGCCCCGGACTCTGAAGATCCAAGACTCCACAATTGGATCCCTATTCCTATTCCACCACTTCTCTTCCCAAGCCAAATCAAGAGGGTGGTAGATAGAAATAAGTATCGAGAAATTCTTTAGGTATTCCGGAAGGTAAAGATCAACATTCCATTGATCGAAGCTGTGAAACAGATTCCTAGTTATGCCAAATTCTTGAAAGATTTGTTCACCAACAAGAGAAGGAAACACAAGTCATCATTCAACTAGCCGATTGAAGCGCTTCATACGCCGATGGAGTGATTGAAGACGTGCTTGTTCGCCTATTTTATAACCTAACGATCCGCAAGTGTACGGGTGCAAGTGTATATAACGGCAAGCAAGGTCGATCCCACAAGGACTGACTTAATGACTAGTTTGATACTCCAAATATCCTAAAACACTCCTAACTAGGCTCTCAATTGGATTGATTTTAGTACTAAACTAATTTTACTAAACTATTACTTAACGCTTAAATCCAAGATTAAGAAAACAATTTATCAAATACTCAAGATTGGAAGACAAATTCTAGAGAATTGATTTCAGAATTAACTAAGTATGACAATCTAATTATTCTAAACTAGCAATGATTATTATCGTTATTAGACGGCACTTATATATATTAACTCTCCTTTCGAAGCAATTAACTTGTAGATTCATTACCCCTAGCCACCCTTTCAAGTCGACTAGACCTAATGAACTCCCTATCGATCTTAGACCAATGCCTACGCACTTATCTCACCTCCTTTCAGAGCGCTCAACAACTACGCTATATGTTGTCTTTCCATTCACAAATCCCTCCTTTCAAAGCCAACTTATGAATTATGTAGAAGTAGTTAAGTGATCAAGTTAATTATTCATGAAAATAAATTACAACACATAGATAACGAATAACAATCATTAACTAGAATAGAAAACTTCAATTAATCAAACATCGTTAAAACCTACTTTCAAAATCCTAGAATAATAAGAAACTACTCACTCATGTTCATGTTCATAACACAAATATGTTCATAGACAAACATGATTTGAAATACAAAAATGAGAAAGTGAATAAGCACCCTAATCGTCGTCTTGATCTTGATCCCTTGATGTTGCTTTCCTCTTCAATATGCCTTCTAATGATCTCTAACTCCTTTTTTTGAGTTTGGGAACCTTCTTATATAGTTAAGGCTAAATTGGGCCCAAGATGGGCTCAAAATCATAAAACGCACATATTCAGTTTTGGACTCAGAAAGCTGCCTCGACCGAGTCAAAATCGCCCTCGACCGAGTCTTGATCTTAATCTCCCTCGACCGAGTTGGAGTCTCTGACCAATTTTACGTTTTGCTCTTCATTTCTCACTCGACCGAGTTGCTAAACAACTCGCCCGAGTCAGATTTTCTGACCATGCTTCATCCCCTCTTTGCTATTTCCGACTTTTCTTGCTCGCTTTTCATCCAAACCTTGCCCAAACGGACTTTTTGGCCTTTTATACCTGAATAACACTAAAACAAGCAGAAACACGTCATCTAGCTCAAAAGATGGATTTTAATCACTTTTCGCCCAAATACACATGCATATGTCATATATTACGACCTTTAATTGACCTAATATACATGTAAAACTAGCATGTATCAAAACTCCCAAACTTAACAATTGTTCGTCCCGAACAATAAACACAAAGCATAACATCACAATGACCACAAAATTTTTAGGGCAATTAAATGATACTTCTAGAATCATAAATCTTTTTTTTTCCTTCCACGACCAACAACATAACATTTGAGCATTAGTGACACGGCAAGTTTCAACTACTTTCAAGACATTAAACGTGAAACAACAATCCTCACCGGATAAGTGTATCGCTCATCTCTCAAGTATATGATATGGAAAGTATTTGCGCTCACATTGAATCACATGCATCGTCTACCATATGCTTGCCTATTGTCTAAATTAGACCTCATACTTGACATGTGTGACAAAGAATCAATAGGTCTTTATTTTTGGTTGTAATGTTGACTTATGGTTAGGTGGGATACATTAAGATATAAGTGACTATGCACTGGACTAATCAAGTTATTCTTACCCCGAATACCCCTCAACGTTTTGCTCACTCAATCTCAATCTTCAATTCTCAGAAAAACCAATTAATATGGCTTCTTCACCTTACCAAAGCTTTTATACATCAACCAAGATTATTTATGCCCACTTTCACTCAGGTACCACTTTGGGACTACCAGATTGAGTACCACATTTGGGACTACTCGTTCTTCTTTCAACTCAAGCACACATAGGCATATGTATATTCTCTTTATTAACCCCTCCTCCAACTTTCTCTTTTCCAAGTTTTTTTTTTCCCCTTTTCTTTTCTTTTTTTTTTCTTTTTTTTTTTTAACTAGGAGGGAATTTTTCTCTTCTTTCTCTTTTGCCTCCCCGAATCTCTTTACCACATCATCCCAAACATCCACCCCACCTTGATACTCTTACCCCTCTACCTTCCAATACACCTCCCTCTTACTCAATTAGTCCAATTACTCGGGCCAAAGATAAAAGAAAGGTATAAGCTTGTAATGTATGGCTTTGAAAAACAAGGGTTTAAAGCTCAAAATGGCTGACTAGGGATTTTTTCACTTTTTTGGGTACAAAAGATTATTTTTAAAGGCTCAAAAATAGGGCTTTTAGCAAAAGAATGCCTAATATCATTTTCTATGCCACAACATGTACTCGATACATTCCTATAAAGACGCAAGGCAAGTTCTAGAGACTAAATACTATGTGATCAATCACTTCACACCAAAAGAATGATAAAATTACTCTATAGATAAGAGTACATTTAAAGCTCAAAACCTCACAGGTTAATTTGTGATTATTGTTCAAGTCTAAGCTCAATTTTGTCCCCAACCGCCTATCATGCTCTGTTATGTGTCCTACCCTCATTTACTTCCAAAAAATCAATTTCATCATTGACCAATTATCATCTAATACCCTTTTTTGTGCTTATCAAGAACCAAGATGACGACTCCTAATCAACAAAATTTAAAATCAACCTAAAAGCATAATTAAAATGCAAAACATAAAATGACACTAACTAATACGACGGATCAATCAAATCAGCTATTTGGGCACACAGACCCGACACTACTCAATACTCAATAGGGCTCACAGACCCTTTACCAACTAACACAAGCAAGATATAAAATACGAAACACAACCAAGAACAATCATGACCTCAATAACACCGAATGAAATAACAACGGAAAAAACAATAAAAGCGGCCAAGACGTAACACTATCCATCCCCTTCCCCGAACTTGGTTGAAACCAAGTTTGTGGGAAAAAGAGTGCTACGTCTTGTTGCCTACTCACAGTGCTACTGTGGCGGAGGTGGTGGGGGTGGGTTAAAACCCCATGGCTGCCAGAACTGAGCCATTGCATCCAACTGCTGCCTCGGTCGAGTTATGGTTCTGACTTGGTCGAGTTATTGTTTTCTGAAAATGGCCCCGTTTTGCCCTGTACTGCGCCTCGACCACGTGAATAGGGCCTCGGTCGAGTTATGGGTCTGCCTCGGTCGAGTAGGATTTGGCCTCGGTCGAGTCCAACTTTCTGGAACGGCTCGGGTTTTTCCCGTCAAATTGGCCTCGGGCGAATTATTCACGCCTCGGCCGTGTTCTGGTACACAACTCGGTCGAGTTTGTTGGCCTCGGCCGAGGCATACTTTCTGGAATTTCTCAGTTTTTTTCCTTCAAAATCGCCTCGGGCGAGTGTGATTTTGCCCCGGGCGAGTTGAACTCGCTGAATCTCCCCTGTTTTAGCCTTTTTCTCCGTTTTTACTCCTTTTTCTCGCATCTTTTCACTTCTTTCCTTGCTTTTTCGATGACGTCGTATTTCCTATGCACACTAACAAACAAATTAAGATAATTCAAAACATAAACTTCAAAATACGAAAATTTAAAGCAAAATAAAAACGTCGGGTTGCCTCCCGACAAGCGCTACTTTTATCGTCTTTAGCTCGACGACCTTTTGGATTTTTAGTTCAGCTCGGTCAACCGTAATTCATCTACGGTTGCAATTTGACTCGGGTTGTAGTATTTCTTGATCCTCTGACCATTTACAAGGAATGTGCTTCCTTGTGCATCCATCAATTCCACTACGCCCGACTTTCGCACCTGCTTAATTGTGAACGGTCCCGTCCATCGTGACTTTAGCTTTCCGGGAAACAAGCGCAGCCATGAATTGAACAAGAGAACTTTTTCACCGGCTTCAAAGTGTCAATTCTTTATCATTCTATCATGGATCCTTTTTGTGCGCTCCTTGTAGATGCTTGAGTTCTCAAATGCTTGTGTTCGGAATTCTTCCAGTTCATTGAGTCTTCGAACTCGAGCCTGGCCCGCTGAATCAAAGTCAAAATTGAGTTTCTTCACAGCCCAGTATGCACGATGCTCCCATTCAACTGGCAAATGACCTTACTTTCCAAAGACCAATTGATATGGTGACATACCCAACGGCGTTTTGTACGCCGTTCTATACGCCCACAATGCGTCATCTAACTTCAAAGCCCAATCTTTACGGTTCCCACTAACCGATTTTTCTAAGATTTGCTTAATTTCTCGGTTGGCGAGCTCGGCTTGACCATTTGCTTGCGGGTGGTATGGAGTTGTGACACGATGCTTTACTCCATATTTAGCTAGCAGTGCAGCCAATCATTTGTTGCAGAAGTGCGAACCTCCATCACTCAGCAATGCTCTTGGTGCTCCATATCGTGTGATTACGTTCTTCTGAAGGAATTTGATCACCACTCGTAAGTCATTCGTTTGGGTTGGAATCGCTTGCACCCATCTCGAAACATAATCCACTGCAAGTAGAATATATTGGAACCCTTTTGATGAAGGGAAGGGCCCCATGAAGTCGATTCCCCACACATCGAATAGTTCCACCTCAATTATATTCGTGAGAGGCATCTCGTGTTTTCTAGAGATACCCCCCGTCCTCTGGCAGCGCTCACACTTCGTGATGAACTCGAAGCAATCTTTATGAATGGTTGGCCAGTAAAATCCGCTCTGTAAGACCTTCGCCGCAGTTTTCGCTGACGCAAAGTGGCCTCCACTTGGAGATGAGTGGCACTGAGTGATTATGTCTCCTACTTCAGCTTGGGGAACACACTTACGAAGTATGGTATCAGCGCACCTTCGGTAAAGAAAAGGATCATCCCAAATATAAAACTTGATGTCATGAAAAAACTTCCTCTTCTTATGGGTTGTCAAATCCGGAGGTGAAATTCCACATGCTAAATAATTCACAATATCCCCAAACCATGGTACCTCATCCACTGTCAATATGTACTCATCCGGGAACCATTCATTGATATCCTCTTTCTGCCCTTTCTCGTCCTCTTCATTGGTGATCCGAGATAAATGGTCCGCAACTACGTTTTCGCATCCTTTCCGGTCTCGAATCTCTACATCGAACTCTTGGAGTAAAAGGATCCATTGTATCAATCTCGGTTTGGAATCTTTCTTATCGAACAAGTATCTAATGGCTGCGTGATCAGTGTATACAATTGTTTTAGCTCCAATCAAGTACGACCGGAACTTATCAAATGCATATACCACAGCCAGCATCTCCTTCTCCGTGGTGGTGTAGTTTGATTGAGCGGAATCAAGTGTTTTACTTGCATAGTAGATAACTCTGAATATTTTGTCCCGCTTTTGCCCTAATGCAGCCCCTACGGCCATGTCACTGGCGTCGCACATTAACTCAAAGGGCTGCGACCAGTCAGGAGTGATCAGAATTGGAGCAGATACTAATGCCTTCTTCAATGTCTCAAATGCTTCCCTGCAAGAATCATAAAAAACAAACGCAGCATCTTTTTCCAATAAACGGGATAAAGGCTTAGTAATTTTAGAGAAATCACGAATAAACCTTCTATAAAATCCCACATGTCCAAGAAAACTCCTCACATCTTTCTCATTTGCCGGAGGTGGTAGTCGCTCAATGGCAACTACCTTTGCACGATCAACTTCTAAACCTGCAGCAGAGATTCTATGTCCTAACACGATACCATCCTTCACCATGAAGTGGCATTTCTCCCAATTCAACACAAGATTAGTCTCTTCACAACGTTGTAATACTAATGACAAATTATTAAGACAATGATCAAATGAGGAACCGAACACAGAGAAATCATCCATAAAAACTTCCATTATATTCTCTATGAGTCCACTAAATATAGCCATCATACAACGTTGAAATGTAGCAGGAGCATTGCATAAACCAAAGGGCATTCTACGAAAAGCAAACACTCCATAAGGGCATACAAAGGCTATTTTCTCTTGATCCTCAGGTGCTATCATGATTTGGTTATACCCAGAATACCCATCTAAGAAACAATAAAATTCATACCCTGCGAGTCTATCTAGCATTTGATCCAAAAAGGGTAAGGGAAAGTGATCCTTACGAGTTGCCACATTTAATTTTCTATAATCAATGCAAACTCTCCAACCTGTAACTACCCTGGTAGCTATGACTTCATCATTATCACCTTTTACTACCGTCATTCCCCCTTTCTTAGGTACAACCTGAGTGGGACTAACCCACTTGCTATCCGATATAGGGAAAACTATCCCTGCATCTAGCCATTTAAGAACCTCTTTTCGTACTACCTCTTGCATCATAGGATTTAATCTACGCTGATTTTGAACACTGGGTTTATAGCTATCCTCCATCAAGATTTTATGCATACATATGGTCGGGCTAATCCCTTTTAAATCATGAATTGTCCATCCTATAGCCGACTTATGTTTTCTAAGCACTCTCAGCAACTTTTCAGTTTCTAACTCAGTCAAATAAGCAGAGATGATTACTGGTTGCTTTTTCTCAAGATCAAGAAACTCGTACCTCAGATGCTCCGGTAATGGTTTTAACTCAGGTCCACTGGTTTTCTCTTCAGGTGCTTCTTTCACGACTTCCTTAGTGATGTCTTCATGTTCTGCATCTTCACTCCTCTTTTCCTGCAAAGCATTCAAAGAACTAACCCCATCTACAAGATCAAGATTAGTAGCATCTATGTCTCTCACAGAAAAAATTGAATTTGTGATACAACGCTTTAACACATCAGAATCGCTAAGTGTCAGAATGTCTCCATGCACCGTAGTATCTACACGATCTATAGCACTACATGTTTCAACTTGATTAACCTCTTCATCATCATGCATTTTCATGGCCTTATAAATAGAGAATGTTAATTTTTCCTTATTTACTCTAAGTGTGAGTTCTCCTTTTTGGACATCAATTAAAGCACTGCCCGTTGCTAAAAACGGGCGACCTAGAATTAAAGGAACATCTTTATCCTCCATCATATCTAAGACCACAAAATCTGCAGGAAATATGAATTTATCTACTTGCACAAGAACATCTTCTACTATTCCCCTAGGATAGGTCAAAGATCTATCAGCCATTTCAAGTGCAATTATGGTAGGTTTAAATGTGTCTATTCCTAGTTTTTCAAAAATAGAAAAGGGCATAAGATTAATGCTAGCTCCTAAATCACAAAGTGCTCTTTCAAATGTGTCATTACCTATTTTGCAAGCAATTGTAAAGCTACCTGGATCTTTCCGCTTCAATGGCAGCTTCCTTTGAATCACTGCGCTGCACTCCTCAGACAGGTTGACAGTCTCATAATCCTCAAGCTTTCGTTTCTTTGCTATCACTTCCTTGAGAAATTTTGCATAATTGGGCATTTGTTGAAGTGCATCCACGAATGGGATATTGATTTGAATCTTTTTGAAAATGTCCAAGAACTTAGCGAACTGGTCGTCCACTTTCTTTCTTCTCAGTGCTTGAGGGTATGGAATGGGAGGAACATATTTAGGGCCACCTTCAAATGTAATCCCCCGGTCTATCACGTTCTCCACTTCTTTGCCTTTTTCCTCCGGCTCAGCTTGTTCTTCCAAGTGCTCCTTCTCAATGACTTTGCCTTCCACCACCGGCTTCTTCGGTCCTTCATATTCAGTGCCACTCCTCAACTGCATGGCTTGACAATGTCCCCTTGGATTAACCACTGTATCACTAGGAAACTGCCCTTTCTTATGCTGAGCTGCTGTTGCTCTGATCAAATGTTGGATGTCCGATGCCACACTTTTCAATTCTGCACCCATGCCTGCTATGTTTTTACTCAGCTCATTATGCTTCCCTTCCATTTTCTTCTCCAGCTGCGCTAACTTCTCCTCAAATTGTGTTGCCTGTGCTTCTCTTAATTCTTCCGGAGTTGGGTTTCTTCCATCATGTATGATTCCATTTGTGACTTTGAACCCTGGTGGAGGAGTAAGGGTGTTCTTCGAATTTCCATAGGCCAAGTTGGAGTAAATCCGATTCCCTTGCGGATATTGGTTACCTTGTGAATATTGATTATACCTTGGCTGATTACCTTGGTAATTATTGAAATTCCGCTGATTCACAAAGTTCACATCTTCCATCTCTTCTTGGGTGAGTTGCGGCTGTGATTGCTCAGAATGTTGTGCTAACGTCAGATTAGTTAGCAAGTTCATTTGGGTCGTCAAAGCTGATATCTGAGAAGCCAAATTCTGATTTGATTCCACTTCAACTACACTAGCAACTCTCCTCGGCTGATTACGCTCGTTCGGCCATTGATAACTGGTTCTAGACATAGCATCTAGAATGGAAATCGCCGCATTCACACTCTTCTCCATCAGGCTCCCTCCTGCCGCAGCGTCTACGTGATCTCTAGTTGGTGCAAGTAAGCCATTGTAAAACTTACAGATTTGTTGCTTCCTGGTGAACCCATGCTGAGGACAGCTTCGGAGCAAATCTCTGAATCTTTCCCATGCTTCACCTAGTGGCTCCTGATCCAACTGTCTGAATTGTGTGATTTTGTTCTGCAGCTCTAGCATCTTGCTGGGTGGGAAGTACTTCAATAAGAACCTTTCACTTAATTCATCTCACTCAGTGATCTCCTCTAATGAATTAAACCACTGCAGAGCTCTATCCTTTAAGGAAAAAGGAAAGAGCCTCATCTTCACTTGCTCATGCGGTACGTGGTTGATTTTTATCGTATCAGCCAGTCTCCGAAACTTCGTTAAATGAGTGTTCGGATCTTCCAAAGCAGTACCGCCATACTGATTTTGTTGCACAATATTGATGAGCGCTGGTTTGAGCTCAAAACTGTGTGCGTTGAGCGGTGGCGGTTGTACTCCTCCAGGATTCTGATTAGGCAGAGGACGAAGGCAGTCACTTATTGGGGAAGTGTCCTCATCGTCATTCGCATTGTTATTCCGATTTCCTCCTGGAAATACTGGATTCTGTGGAGGTTGTTGTTGTTGAATGCTTGTGACTCTGTCATCCAAATTGGCCAGTGCCATCAGGATGCGGTTCATAACCTCTTCTTGGTTCGGTGGATTTTCCATCTCAACCGGTTGATTTCTCCTTGCTCTGTGTCTTCGGGCTGTAGCTTCAATTTTCGGATCACACGGAACAAGATGTTCTTTTCCCTTAGACCTGGTATGCATGCACAATTCCTAAAAACACTAACAAGAAAATACCCACGTAAAATCGAAATAGATAAAGATAAAAACAGAAATTAAATATATAAATTGTTGCCTAGTCTAGTCTTGTTCTAGTTATCAGAATAAAAACTAAAACACTAAAATCAGTCCCCGGCAACGGCGCCTGTTAGTGATTTCAACTCCCAAACACACAGCTAAACAGAATCTGGAAATCGCACAAAGATCAATCTGAAAACTCACACTTAGTTCGGCCAAAGTTGTGACCGAACACGACTTGCGCAGAACAGGAAATATAAATGAATCACACACAAGTTTTACGTGGTTCGTTCAAGATGAACTACATCCACGGAGGCAAGGCACACCCCAATCCACTAAGAAATCCAATCAATTACAGAGAATACACTCAAGAAACAAAATGCCCAATTCTGGAACAAATTAGGGCAGAAAACCGTTCCCTCTCAAATACTCTCTCTAATCTAAGAAACTGGAAAATTGCTCGACGTAGTGTTGTTCTCCTTGATGAGAGCTTTACAATGATATAAGAATTGAAGCTCGAATGTAACCGTACAAAAAGTTCTAACTGAATCAAGTTGAGCTCAGCTACCGGACAAAAGTGACGGTTTTCTTCGTCACAAATCCTGAAACTAACTTGTCACAATCAGCGGTTATCCTCAACTGCCACGAACCCGGCTCACTCTGACCAGCTTTGCTTCTTGATGCTCAAACCCGGTCCAAACCTCCGGTTCTTCACCTCCTGAACCCGGTTCCACATTCCTAACACACCATATTACCAAGTATAGCTCACTTGATGAGATTGAACACTACCTCACAAATCTCCACCTCAATGAATCAAGTGTTCCTCTTAATGCCTCACCACTGCCTGTCTGTTATTGCTCTTCATGACATTGTTCAAGCTGCAGCAAGCTCGAGCAATGCTCCACTTTGTTTCCAGGTACACCCTTTGTAAGAAAATCAGCAGGATTATGCAATGTGTGTACCTTCTTCACCTCCACATAACCAGAATCAATGATATCTCTAGCAAAATGTAACCTAACATCAATGTGTTTTGACCTTTCATGAAATGCTTGATGTTTCACAAGGTGTAGAGCACTTTGATTATCACAGTAGATTGCCACACACTTCTGCTTGATATCCAAATCTCTCAGAACCCCTTTCAGCCAGATTGCCTCTTTGATAGCTTCAGTTAGGGAGATATATTCTGCTTCTGTAGTTGATAGTGCCACAACTGATTGTTGTACACTCCTCCAGCTGATGGCTGTTCCAAATAAGGTAAACACAAATCCAGAAATGGATTTCCTTGTGTCTATGTTTGCTGCAAAATCAGAATCAGCAAACCCCTCCAATGCAACAGTACTTCCATCCACTCTTTTTTCAAACTTCAGTGACAAATTCACTGATCCTTTCAAATACCTCATCACATGTTTCAAAGCTTCCCAATGCTCAACTCCTGGATTTGACATGAACCTGCTTACTAAAGATACAGCATATGCCAAGTCAGGCCTGCTACAAATCATTCCATACATAAGACTTCCAACTCCACTTGCATAAGGAATATTGTTCATATGTATGATTTCCTCTTCAGTCTTTGGGCATTGTTCTTTGGAAAGTTTCTTCTGTAGATTAACTGGAGTGGAGAGAGGTTTGGCTTCATGCATATGAAACCTCTCCAATACTTTCTGTAGATATTGCCTCTGAGATAACCAAAGCACTCCAGCTTCTCTGTTTCTTAGAATGTTCATGAAGAAAACACTGATCATGAAGTCATTGAACCTCTTGTTCCACTGTCTTGGACTTTGTTTAAGTCCATATAGTGACTTCTTCAGTAAACATACTTTGTCTTCTTTCCCAGGAATAACAAAGCCTTCTGGCTGTTTCATATATATCTCCTCATTGAGTTCTCCATGTAAGAAAGCTGTCTTTACATCCAGTTGTTGTAATTCCATGTCCTCTTATGTGACTTTTGATAAAAGCAACCTGATTGAGCAATGCTTTACCACTGGAGAGAAAACCTCATTAAAATCAATCCCTTCTCTTTGTGTAAAGCCCCTAGCCACCAATCTTGCTTTAAACCTCACTTGTTTGGATCCTGCTGTCTCTAGTTTCTTCTTGTATATCCATTTAGAGCTTACTAGTTTCTGACCTTTTGGTTTATCCACCAATATCCAGGTCTTATTCTTTTCCAGGGACTCCATCTCTTCAGTCATTGCCTGTATCCAGTGTTCACCTTCTTCACAGTCTAGTGCTTCTTTAAAACTACTAGGCTCTTGTGATTCCAGGTCTTCAGCAACACTCAAGGCATAATAAACACTCCCTGCTTGACCATAGAAATCAGGTTTATTGATTGTTCTTCTAGGCCTGTCCCTTCCAATGCTGTATTCTCTGACATTTTGTGAAGGTCCAGTTTGTTCTTCTTCTTCAGATGATGAATCACTATCGTGTAGATTTTCTTGTGGTTGAGGTGTGTGATTATCTTCAGCAGGATGCTCCACCTGAATTGATATCTCCTCTGTCTCTGTAGCACCATCAAATTCTTCCTTAGAGCCTGTAGAAGAGTAAGCCATCACATTCTCATTAAACTTTACATCTCTACTTGTGATTATCTTCTGATTTCCCTTTTCTAAGCACCACAATCTGTAGCCCTTTATTCCATCCGGATATCCAAGAAATACACATCTTAGAGCCCTTACATCTAGCTTGTCTTGCTTGACATGGACAAAGGCAAGACACCCAAACACCCTTAACCCTTCATAACTTGGTTTCTGTCCACTCCACACCTCTTCAGGTGTTTTGAACCCAATCACTGATGAGGGTGACCTGTTAATGAGATAACATGCTGTAGCAATGGTTTCTCCCCAAAATACCTTTGGTAACCCAGCATCCAACAGCATACATCTCACTCTTTCAAGGAGAGTCCTGTTAAGTCTCTCAGCAACTCCATTCTGTTGAGGATTCATTGGAACAGTCCTGTGTCTCTTGATTCCTCTTTCTTCACAGAAGTTTGTAAATTCAGTAGAGAGATATTCCAGTCCATTATCAGTCCTAAGGTGCTTCAGCTTCTTCCCTTTGACATTTTCCAGTTGAATCAACCAAGTTTTGAACTTATGAAAAACATCACTCTTGTTCTTCATCAACATGATCCACACCTTTCTGCTGTAATCATCAATCAAGGACATGAAATACCTTGCACCACCATGAGATTCTGTTCTTGCAGGACCCCATATGTCAGAGTGAACATAATCTAATGGCTCTTGAGTTGTGTGAACACCCTTTCCATAGGGCAGCTTCTTGGATTTGCCCAAAGCACACTGATCACAGAACTCCAGTTCTTGATTTCCCATATTTCCAATTACTCCACTTCTTGACAGTTCCTTCAATCCTTTCTCTCCTATGTGTCCAAGTCTCTTGTGTCATTTAGCAAGCTCAGAACTGCTCAAGACCATATCCACACTTCCAACAACAGGTGAACCAATCAAGATAAACAATCCATTATGCTGTCTACCTTTTATCACCAATTTCCCATGTTTTGTGATGTGCAAGAATCCATCTATAGGGCTAAACTGACACCCACTAGTTACTAAAGAACCGAGAGATAAAAGATTTCTTTTAAGGCCAGAAACATATCTTACATTTGAGATGACTCTGAACACACCATCAAACATCCTTATGCTCACTGATCCAACTCCTTTGACCTTGCATGATTGGTCATTTCCCAGGAGAACATTTCCACCATCTTCTCTCTTCAGTTCATCAAACCATGACTGGTGTGGACACATATGAAAAGAACAGCCTGTGTCCAAGACCCATTCCTTTACCATTCTTGATTCAGTAACATTTAATACCTCTGGAGGATCTTCTTGATGATCAATAGCAGCAGCTTCTGCCCCTTGATTTCCACCTTTCTTATTTCTCTTAGGACAGTCCTTCTTCAAGTGACCTGGCTGCTTGCACTTGAAGCATTTCCTCTTCTCAACCCAGTCATTCCCCTTCTTAGGATTAGAATCCCCTGACTTTGGATCCTTAGCATTCTGTCCCTTCTTGCCTTGCCAAGGTTTCTTAAATTTGACATTCAAACCTTCTCCAGATTGCACCATGCCTTTATCCCCTTGAGTCTGGAAGCATTTGGACCTCAGAGCCTTCACTATTCCATCATAAGATAGCTGCTCATCTCTCCCATACATCAAGGCATCCTTAAAGCTTTCCATGGATTTTGGAAGAATGTTTAACACCATCAATGCCTTGTCATCGTCCTCCAATTTCACATCCAGATCTTCCAATTCTTCAATCATCTTAATGAACTCATCAAGTTGATCAGAAATTACCTTGTCTTCAGTGATCTTGAAGGCCAACATCTTCTGCTTCAAGAACAGCTTGTTGGAAACTGACTTTGATTGATACAGTTCTTCCAATCTCCTCCATGCTTCTGAGGAACTCTTGCATCTTGAGACCTCCCTCAACGGTTTATCACCCAAACATAGGAAGATAAGACTTAGGGCCTTCTTATCCACTGATGCAAACTTGGATTTCTCAGTTTCTTCCCATGAATCCAGAGGTATCAATGCAAGATCAAGGCTATTGTGAACCAATACTGCATTCATCTTGATCTTCCACAATGTGAAATCATTCCTTCCTGTGAACTTCTCAAAATCCATCTTCATACCAGCCATTCCTTCCCTTCTTCAAGCTGTGAGAGTTGATTTCCCACAGACAGCGCCACTTGTTAGTGATTTCAACTCCCAAACACACAGCTAAACAGAATCTGGAAATCGCACAAAGATCAATCTGAAAACTCACACTTAGTTCGGCCAAAGTTGTGACCGAACACGACTTGCGCAGAACAGGAAATATAAATGAATCACACACAAGTTTTACGTGGTTCGTTCAAGATGAACTACATCCACGGAGGCAAGGCACACCCCAATCCACTAAGAAATCCAATCAATTACAGAGAATACACTCAAGAAACAAAATACCCAATTCTGGAACAAATTAGGGCAGAAAACCGTTCCCTCTCAAATACTCTCTCTAATCTAAGAAACTGGAAAATTGCTCGACGTAGTGTTGTTCTCCTTGATGAGAGCTTTACAATGATATAAGAATTGAAGCTCGAATGTAACCGTACAAAAAGTTCTAACTGAATCAAGTTGAGCTCAACTACTGGACAAAAGTGACGGTTTTCTTCGTCACAAATCCTGAAACTAACTTGTCACAATCAGCGGTTATCCTCAACTGCCACGAACCCGGCTCACTCTGACCAGCTTTGCTTCTTGATGCTCAAACCCGGTCCAAACCTCCGGTTCTTCACCTCCTGAACCCGGTTCCACATTCCTAACACACCATATTACCAAGTATAGCTCACTTGATGAGATTGAACACTACCTCACAGCGCCAAAAACTTGTTCGCCTATTTTATAACCTAACGATCCGCAAGTGTACGGGTGCAAGTGTATATAACGGCAAGCAAGGTCGATCCCACAAGGACTGACTTAATGACTAGTTTGATACTCCAAATATCCTAAAACACTCCTAACTAGGCTCTCAATTGGATTGATTTTAGTACTAAACTAATTTTACTAAACTATTACTTAACGCTTAAATCCAAGATTAAGAAAACAATTTATCAAATACTCAAGATTGGAAGACAAATTCTAGAGAATTGATTTCAGAATTAACTAAGTATGACAATCTAATTATTCTAAACTAGCAATGATTATTATCGTTATTAGACGGCACTTATATATATTAACTCTCCTTTCGAAGGAATTAACTTGTAGATTCATTACCCCTAGCCACCCTTTCAAGTCGACTAGACCTAACGAACTCCCTATCGATCTTAGACCAATGCCTACGCACTTATCTCACCTCTTTTCAGAGCGCTCAACAACTACGCTATATGTTGTCTTTCCATTCACAAATCCCTCCTTTCAAAGCCAACTTATGAATTATGTAGAAGTAGTTAAGTGATCAAGTTAACTATTCATGAAAATAAATTACAACACATAGATAACGAATAACAACCATTAACTAGAATAGAAAACTTCAATTAATCAAACATCGTTAAAACCTACTTTCAAAACCCTAGAATAATAAGAAAATACTCACTCATGTTCATGTTCATAACACAAATATGTTCATAGAAAAACATGATTTGAAATACAAAAATGAGAAAGTGAATAAGCACCCTAATCGTCGTCTTGATCTTGATCCCTTGATGTTGCTTTCCTCTTCAATATGCCTTCTAATGATCTCTAACTCCTTTTTTCGAGTTTGGGAACCTTCTTATATAGTTAAGGCTAAATTGGGCCCAAGATGGGCTCAAAATCATAAAACGCGCATATTCAGTTTTGGACTACGAAAGCTGCCTCGACCGAGTCAGAATCGCCCTCGACCGAGTCTTGATCTTAATCTCCCTCGACCGAGTTGGAGTCTCTGACCAATTTTACGTTTTGCTCTTCATTTCTCACTCGACCGAGTTGCTAAACAACTCACCCGAATCAGATTTTCTGACCATGCTTCATCCCCTCTTTGCTATTTCCGACTTTTCTTGCTCGCTTTTCATCCGAACCTTGCCCAAACGGACTTTTTGGCTTTTTTATACCTGAATAACACTAAAACAAGCAGAAACACGTCATCTAGCTCAAAAGATGGATTTTAATCACTTTTCGCCCAAATACACATGCATATGTCATATATTACGACCTTTAATTGACCTAATATACATGTAAAACTAGCATGTATCAGTGCTACTTGAAGTTGATAACTTAGTGCTTCCGGCTGATTTCTACGTTTTGGAGATGCAAGGCGATTCATCAATCTCTACACCTATCTTATTGGGGAGGTCGTTTCTAAATACCTCAACTAAGATAGACATTCGTGAAGGCACACTCACGATGGAGTTTGATGGTAGAATCGTGCCATTTAACATTTTTTATGCCGAACAGTTTCCCGAAGATTCCTATCCATTTTTTCCTCATGATGTTGTTAACCCTCCTGTTGAGAAAGAATTGAGATAAGGTGCAGGAATAAGTCAAACATTTCCACATTCTTGAAACATCGTAAATAGGAAGGTGACAAACTACATGAAGTAAAGTGCTTGAACTGATCGGGGCCAATATGGAAACCACCTTGGAATAAGCGTTGAGGGAAAGAGCTTCCGTCGAGCCAACGACATTAAACAAAGGCGCTTGTCGGGAGGCAACACAACATTTATTGCTTTTGTGTATTCAATTTCATAGTTTATGTTGTTTACTTATATATTTAGACATTGTCTTATTGTCTTCCTTTAGTGTGTAGGGACTATGATGGCGAGAAACCGACCAAGCCATGAAATTCAAAGAGATAGCACCAAATAGGTGTGACGAAGCCCAAAAGCCACTGTAAGTTGGAGCACCAAGTCGTACCCTTTCTTTCCCACAAACTTTAGTTTTCAACCAAGTTTGGGGAGGTTGTGGTAGGTGTACGAATTGGCCGCCCGCGAGCTTAATTTTCATATGCTACTCTATTGCCTTTGGGATTGATTAAACTTGGATTTGATTTGGTATCTTTGCACGTATTAGTCTTTTGCATTGTTAATTTTAGTCAATAAGAACCAATCGATAGTGTTGATTGATTGATTGCCTTTTGTAGAGCACCATTTCTTACCCATTTCTTTCCCACAAACTTTGGTTTTTCAACCAAGTTAGGGAAAGAGGGTGGTAGGTGTACGTATTAGCCACTCTCGATCTTGTCTTGACTGTGGATAATGATGGGGATTGATAATTGGCGAATAGTTAATGATGAAGTGAATTTTTGCAAAAAAAATTTACAAATGGCAAATGGTAGAGCATGATAGGCAAATGAGATGAAATTGAGCTTGTACTAAAAACTTTTGATCAAGAAAAATTGCCTTGTGAGTTTTTGAGCTTCAATTGTACTCCCATTTTTGGAGTTGCTTATACTTTCTTTCGTTGTGTATTTCATTGATTGTATGTGATTGTCTCTAGAACTTGCCTTGATTCTTTATTTTGAATAAATTAATTCATTGTGTGACTTAGAAAATGATCTTAGGCAATTCTTGACTTTTAGCCTATTTGTAAACTTGAAAAATGTTACACCTTTTCACCAAAAAAAAAAAAAAAAAAATTGGAAAATTGCCCCTAGTTAGCCCCTGGAGCTTTTAGCTTTTCGTTTGATAGCCCAACTATACAAGCCGAGTACCTTTCATTAGCCTTTGACCCTAATTGGACTATTTGAGTATGAGGGAGGCGGTTGGGGTAGTCGGGTAAAAGTTGGGATTAAAAGGGTAAAACTATTGAGAATATTGAAGGGTGAAGAGAATTGAAACAATAGGCAAAGAATTGGGAAAACTAGACTCTCCTAGTTTGTTAAAAAAAAAAAAAAAAAAAGGTAAAAAACGAAAAATTCGAAAATCAGGAAAAGGAAAAAAAATAGTCGAATGTATATATTTTGTTCACTACTTTTGATTGGGAGAGACTAGTAACATAAATGAATTTTGCCAACTTTCTCAAAGTTGAAAAATTCAAAAGAAAATACATCAAGGGAGAATTTAAAAAGAAGCATTTAGATTGTGAGTTTGTAGTAGGGTGAAGGAATCAATTTGGGATTGGTCTACTAGGGAAGTGAGAGAGTAAGAAAGAGTGAATGTTGTTTGAGGGGTGATTGAGAGTAACTAACTCAATTAGTCCAAGAATTAGTCACTTGTGTCAATATCTATCCCACCTTATCTCAAGCCAACATTACAACGAAAAATAAGACTTTTTTTATTCTTTGTCACACGTGTCGAGTACAAATTTGAATTTAGAAGATTGACAAGCATATGGTAGTCATTGCATGCATTTCAATGTGAGCGAAAAACACTAACCACTTGATACACTTGAGAGTCGAGAGATACACTCACCTGGTGAGATTATTTAGTTGAGGGTTTGCAAGTCTCAAAAGTAGTTGAAGTTGTTATATCATATATGCTCATCTTATCATGATTTCCTTGCTTTGAAAACCTCGTTTGATCCTGAATTCGCCACTTAAATCGGCCCTAACACGTGTTTAGTTCGTTTCTGTGTCAAAATAGGTGAATTAAGGCCGAAAAACTGGTTTTGAAGAACAAAAATTAACGATTCGAACTCAAGTAGAAAAGAGAACAAGCAAGAAATGGGACCTCGCCAGAGTTGGTTGAGCCATGCCCGCAGCCCAAGCCGCGTTCGGGGCAAACTAGGCCACGACCGCGGAAAATCGTCCAAAAGACTTGGCCAAAATTCAACCTTCAATGCCTCGCCGAGGCAAATTCAGGTCACGGCTATGGCAAAGGATCCAGAAGATGGGGTGAAATCCAACACAACCAGACCGCGGCCGAGGCAAATCTTGTCCACGCCCACGGCCCCAAATTGGACCCAAACCCTTGTTTTTCACCGCGCCCACTGCCAATTGTGTGCCACGGCTGCGGCGCGGCCCCTGTTTTAAAAATCCAAACATATTTTTTCCGAACTTGGAACTAGCACTTTTCCCTTTATATGTATAACCTCCAATTCGAATTAGACCTATCTTAAAACACATTTTCAGCCACTTTTGAGCCACAATCATCCTCAAAGACAAAATTGGGAAGATGATTGAAGGGTTTTCACTCCTCAACCCAAGTTCTTGGTAAATTCTTTGAGTTTAATATGCTTTCTTGTATTTCCTTCTATTTTCTGATTGTATTAGGTGTAATGGGTGGCTAGTACCCTTTTATTCACCTTTGATCAATGTGGAACTTTGAGTCGAAGATATGTGATTATTGTGGTTAATGTTACCGAAAGGATTGTGTATTCAAGTGTTTTGTGTTATTTGCTGTTATTGATTCACATTTATGAGTTGATTATTGGATTGATCACCCTTTAGGAGATTTATGAATGTGTTGCTAGTCGGGATTGCTATCCGTAATTGTAGTGCTTTCGACTCATTTGTAGCAAACAATGAATGTTCATTGATGATAACATAATGTTCGACCACTAAAACTGCTTACGAGTTTTATGTCGTATTTATCTCGTTGTCTTAGTGTCTAATGCATTTGATTATTGAATCTAAGAGAGCTTGTTCGAGGATTTGGTTAAATCAAATAGGGTTAGCCGAAGAGCTTGTTTTGATTAACTGAAATTAAGAGACAAGAAGGCTATTAGAGCTTGTTAATAGTCTTGAGATAAGGACTTCAATCACAATTAATCGGGCCTTAACAATAGTTGCATAAATTGTTTAGACCAAGGGGAAGCATGATTAAGGGTAAATAATTTTTATTACTTGAAAAACCAAAAACCGAAAAAACTATTCTAGTGTCTTTAATTATTTGTGGTAGCGTCGTTTCCTACTACCAAATTAAATATGTATGAAGAATACACTTAAACCTTACTAACTATCCTACTGAGTAGAATGGTAAATAAGGGTCGATCCCACAGGGAACGGCCGAGCAGTTTTGATTACGATGTCAAGCTGTTTATGATCAAGTACGCAAGAAATAAATATTTAAGAAAGCAATAACGAGGGGGGATTGATAAAGAACTAACAATCTACTAGTGACAATTAAAAGCAACCAAACACAATTAAAAGAAACAAGTACTCAAAAATAATAGAAGAGATCTTTTTCGGTTTTAGTTTTCAAATAGTAAAACAATTACCCTTGATCATGCTTCCCCTTGGTCTTGAACAATTGATGCAACTATTGTTAATGCCCGATTAAATTGTGATTTAAGCCCTTATCTCAAGACTATTAACAAGCTCTAATAGCCTTGTTGTCCCTTAATCTTAGTTAATCAAAATAAGCTCTTCGACTAACCCTATTCAGTTTAACCGAATCCTCGAACAAGCTCTCTTAGATTCAATCACCAAAAGCATTAAACACTAGGACAACGAGATAAATCCAACATAAAACTCGAAGGCTCGGTTTTAGTGGTTGAACTTTGTGTTACCCCCAATAAATCACTATTGTTTGCTACACGGGAATCGGAAATCCTACAATTACGGATAGTAATCTCCTATTCTAGCAACACATTCACAAATCCCTTAAAGGGCGATCAAACCAATAATCAATTCATAAATGTGAGTCAATAAGAGCAAATAACACAAAGCACTTAAATACACAATAATCTCGGTAACATTAACCGTAATAATCACATCAATGTCTCGACTCAAGGTTCCACAATGATCAAGGATGAACTAAGGGTGCTAGCCACCCATATTAACTAATACAATCAGAAAATAAATGGAAAAATAAAGAAACATGATACTGATATGGGTGAATCCAAAGATGTCAATTGGAGAAGATGATCCTTCAATCTCTAGTCCAATCTCCTTCCTTGGTGGCTGAATAGTGCTCTCCAAGTATAAAAAAGGTATCCAAAAGTTGTCTAAAGTTAGGTTAAATTCGAATGGGATGATATATATATAAAGGGAGAAAGTACTAGACAAAAATAGGCAAAAACGTATTCAGGATTTTAAAATAGGGTAGTGAATCTCGGCCGAGACGGGAGTGTGTGTCTCGACCGAGACGTGAAAAAGGGTTTTCAAGAATTTTGGGTCGAAGGTCGATCTCGGCCGAGATTGGGTTTCATCTCGGCCGAGACGTGAAAAGGGGAAACTAGGGCTTTTTTAGGTTTTGACTCATCTCGGCCGAGATTGGATTGCATCTCGGCCGAGACTTTCATCTTTGAGATTCTTCAGAAATTCCCTGGAGCCTCATCTCGGCCGAGATGAGATTGAATCTCGGCCGAGATCTTCAGTCTTGCAAAACTTCAGAAAACCCCTGGAGTCATCTCGACCGAGATTAGCATCCTGTCTCGCCCGAGATCTTCAGTTGGCTCTTCCTTTATTGCCTCGATCGATCCCTCGACTTCGCGGTCGTTTAATGTTCGATTTCGACCCTTTTTACACCTGTCTTAATACAAAAATAGCTCAAACGCATTATTTTGCCCATTAGAATATAAAAGCATCTAATACACATAATTATGCACGTTATTGACACTACAATGACACTAAAAGTGCCCTAAAGTGAGTGCACGGAACACGTGTACTAAATCTCCCCAAACTTAAAACTTGTTCGTCCCGAACAATAAAGAGAAAGACAAAAGAACACGTGTTTAGGGCAAAGTTTAGTGGCATTTGATTTCAGAATTTTCATGAAAAAGAGTAAGAGATCATGATAAAAGTGAGCATGTGTGATAGACTAGATCCACTACTCTCGAGACAAAACACTCTAAACTTAAGATCCTCACATGCTGAGTGTAACTCTCGACTCTCAAGTGTATCAAAAGGGAAGTGTATACGCTCACATTGAAATGCATAAAATGCCTACCATAAGCTTGCCAATCATCTAAACTTCGATGTATACCGACATGTATGACAAAGAATAAAAAAGGTCTTTAATAGGTTGTAATGTTGGCTTGGGGTAAGGTGGGAAAATTTCTGGTATAAGTGACTATAAAATGGACTAAATGAGTTAGCTAATCTCATCCACCCCTCAAACAACAATCACTTTACCTCACTCTTTACTTTCTTAGTAAACCAATCCCAAAATTGGTTTCTTCTCTTTACCACAAAGTCCACAACCTAATTGCTTTCTCAATTCTCCGTTGGAGTGTATTTTCTTTGAATTTCTACCACTTTGAGAACATCTATCAAAAGGTATTTATATTACTAGCCTCTCCAAATCAAAAGCAACAATTGAGTATATACAACTACTTTTTTTTTTTCTTTTGTTTTTCTGATTTTTCGACTTTTTTTTTTTTTTTTCGAATTCCCTTTTTATTTTTTATTTTTTATATATAAACAAATATTGGAGAGGACTAGCGTTCTCGATTCTTTTCCTAGTGTTTCATCCCTTTTCACCTTTCAATATTCCCCATAGATTACCCCTTTCAATCCCAAATTACCCGACTACCTTCCAACTACCTCTCTCATACTCAAATAGTCCAATTGGGTTCAAAGGCTAATTGAAAGGGTTTCGGCTTGTAGAGTTGGATTGCCTAAGATCATTTTCAATGTCACACAATGCACCGACTCATGCAAAATAGAGAATCAAGGCAAGTTCTAGAGACAACTAAATGCACTCAATGAATTTCACACCGAAAGAAAGTTTACATTACTCCAAAGATGGGAGTATCTTCTAAAGCTCAAAAACTCACTCGGTTGCAATTTTGATCAAAAGTTTTGAGTGTATGTTCAATTTTGTTTCAAAAAGTCTATCATGCTCTACCATGTGCTTCTTTCAAAGATATTTGTCAAAAAAATTCATCATTAATCAATGCCACATTTTTTTTATCCTAAACTTCATCCAATTGCTTTCTCGAGCTGCCAATTTGTACGAATCCCACCCCCTCCCCAAACTTAGTTGCAAACTTAGTTTGTGGAAAAAGAGGAGTATAATTTGGTGGCTCGCCGAACTTAACCATTTTATTTCACCTTTATTCACAAACATTAACTAAATGAACTACTTTATTAAGAATCCTACTCCTATAACAATAAAGGGAAAATGTGTGTGTACTTATCAACACAAACAAACAATTTGACTTTAAGGCACCCAATGATTATTCAAAAATCCGAAACATCCAAATGCATATGTAATAATATTACCAACCAAGGCTAATAAAAAAATGACAATGGCTCACAGGCCGGCAATATTACCAACAATAAAAATGGACACATATCACAAAGGCATTCAATATACAAATCAGATTGGCACACAGGCCATCACATGAAATCCAACAAACAAGTCATGCCAAGTGGCTCACAGGCCAACAGTAAAGATAATGAAAGAAGAAAAACAAGGGGTAGGGGGTTTCGAGCGGCCGAAATGGTCTTATCTCTTTGTTTTCCCCCAAACATAGTTTTTCAACTAAGTTTGGAACAAAAAGATAAGACTTCTCGGTACTCTACTCATAGCGAGCGGGAAGGTCGTGGGTTCGAGCCGGTGAAACATCCTTTGATGGACTTGAAGAGGTCGAGAATCTTGGTCTGATTTTCTTGGATAGTCTCCTTGATCCCTCTCAGCTCAGCTCCAATAGATGCTCGCATCTCCACCAATTCAGCTCTGACGCCTTTGATTTCGTCCCCCATGGCCACCATCAAGCCCTCTTGCCATTCCTGGAACTCAGATTGAGATAGAATGACAGTGGATGATCTTTTCCTTGACGGTTGCTCTGGCTGGCTACTGCCTTCCCCTTCAACCCCCATGCTCCGAACCCGTGCCACCGGACGTGGCTTTTTAGCTCGCTTGAACTTGGTCAATTCTTCCCGGTTTGGCTCCAAGGAGGCATTAAGGTGTGCCTCGGAGCTCAGTTCCAAATTCAGCTTGCTTTCCAAGTTGGTAATGTAAGTCAGTCCGGGGTTGGGTAGGCGAAGGTCCCTCGTTTTGGAGAACGTAAGGGACAGTCGGACCCGATATGCCCTCTTTGTACCCGAGCATGGCAATGCGCATGTTCTCCATCTCCTCCCAATCCAAATAATAATCAGCAGTGATAGGTGTGTACTCTGGAAGGGGAACATGGTAGTGCTCGAGTATAGGGGTTATTAACGTCCCACAATAGATCGGGTCGGGCATTTTCGTTTCTCTTTTCCTCTCCGTCCTTAGTTCTTTCACTATCTTCTGAAAACATGATACCAAGTCCTGCTTGAAGTCCCTCTTTCTCCGATCCACGATGGCCCAAAGAATTTCCATCTCGTATAACCGGGGAGAGCTGATCTCTTTCCGTCCACATATGGTGGAGCTCAACAGCTTCTGTAAATACTTCACGACGGGGTTTCGAATGGCGGTGATCCTGGAGCCCCTTGGATCATATGCTTGAGGTGTAACTATTCCAGGGGCGGCAGTGATTTGCTCCCAGAATCGTTGCACGTTGAACTCTTTCAACGCATGGTTATCACCGTAGGCTCTAGGCTTGAAGCCATATATGTTTTCCCAGCTGTCGTGGCGTAGTGTCTTCTTTTCGTTTAGAAGCTGGAATTTGAAATGATAAGTTGTATATCCGGAAATGACCTCCTCCTCGATCTCAAGTGTGCTGAAAAACTCGAGCACAAATTTGAGGAAAGTTGGGCGGGGTGCGAGGCACTGAACTAGACCTGCTGTGTCTAACAGCTCCAGAACATTTTGCCGGATTCCCATGGCGTCCAAGATCTTGGGATCGCCAAAGCGGGTAGCTGACACCCCCCTCTTCATCAATTTGTCAAACCATTTTCTTTGATCCTCTGTTTCCAGCACGATATCAAAATCAATGGGTTTAGTGGACTTGTTAGTGGAAGTCGGTGGAACTTCCGGTGGAGGAACCTCCGGAGTAGGCTCAATAGCCTTCTCCTTGCCCTTGGCTTGGCTTCTTCGGATTTTTTGCGTGACTCTTCGGCCAGAGGTGCCTTCTTGAGTGTTGCCTTTTGTGATTTTCGGAGGTGCCATAGGTACCTAAAATCAACGATTCAATCATCAAAACTAGTGGTATCAACAATTCCATCATCAAACTAATGGCAAAATAACTTGTTCAAGTGCAAGTAAGAGATGCCTAGGTTCACTTGAATCTAACTATATATCTAACAAAAACAAGGCAAAATGTATCAACCATGCAATGACAACCAAATCATATTCAAATGAGATCATACATTACGATAATATCAACAATTAGTCTTAGAAACTAGAGAATATAGTCGAAGTTAGCTAACTTAGGCACAACAATTTAACGCCTAGCACATGTTTGATGATATGCCACAACGAATTTAGCCTTTTCAAAAACTCACAAAACTATACTCAACAATCCACCCACTCAATCATCAAGCAACTATACGAACTATCATGTCAATTCTATCATTTAAATGCATAACACTTATCAATTGGCAAAAAATCAATACAAGTACTTGTATGTATAACCAAGTTCAATGAACATGCATATAAACGTAAAATTAACTCTCAATCTCAACAATGTATACACTAATACGCAATAATAAATCGAAAGGAGGAGATAGCCGTACTTACCAGTTGAGTTTAATCGAAAAGTTTTTGAATTTGGATTGTTCGCACCCTTTTTGACTCGACCTCAAATGTGCTCCAAATCCAAATATTTTCGAAGGGGGGTGGGTGTGGTGATGTAAGTGAGGTGTGGTGTGAATTTGAGGGGTGGAAATAGAGTGCAAGGGTGATTATTGGAGTGGTGTGTGAGTGAGTGTGTGAAAATTGCAAGTTTTGGGGAAGAACTGACCTAATTTTTGCGCAGGGGTATTTATACCTGTTTTCCGTCTCGGCCGAGATTCGAATTTGGGCTCTGTGTCTCGGCCGAGATTCGTTTTACGCTTTCAGGACAACTTGACCTGGCAAGGGATCTCGGCCGAGATTCTTTAGTGTCTCGGCCGAGATTATTCTTCAGCAAATTTTCCCCCATTCTGGACAATCCCGTTTCGGCCGAGATTATGTCCTGTCTCGGCCGAGATGCTCTTTCAGCGAAATTGGCTCAATTTCCATTCAAACTCGTCTCGGCCGAGATGCTGTATTGTCTCGGCCATATTTGCTTCCAGAGAAATTTCTTCATTTTGGGCCCTTCTTCATCTCGGCCGAGATAAGGTAGTGTCTCGGCCGAGATTATCTTCCAGCAAATTTTTCAGTTTTTGGCTTCTTTGAATCTCGGCCGAGATGATGCATGTGTCTCGGCCGAGAAAGGCTTCCAGGGTAGATTTGCCTTTTTCACTCACATGGAGTCTCGGCCGAGATTGATTTTGTGTCTCGGCCGAGAGTGTCCTCCCCTGCATTTTCCCACCTTTTTGGTGTTCTTCACCCCCTTTCTACACCATGTCTTGGCTTTGGTTTGCTTGTTTGGTACCTACACACATTTTAACCAACACAATTCAAAATATGTAAATAATAGTAAAACTACTAAACTATGAATTTAAAATACGAGAAAACGAGTAACCGCCGGGTTGCCTCCCGACAAGCGCCTTTGTTTAACGTCGTTGGCTCGACGGAAGCTCTTTCAGTTTGGTGGTGAGTCTTCCACTCGTTCTTCTTCTCAAGCTCTAGATAAGGCTTGAGAAGATGTCCATTGACCTTGAAGATTTTTCCGGTTTTACCACTTTCAATTTCGATGGCTCCATGATCAAACACCTTAGTGACAACAAAGGGTCCTACCCACCTCGAACGGAGCTTGCCCGGAAATAATTTCAACCGAGAGTGATATAATAGCACTTTCTCCCAAACCACAAACGTTTTCCGGGTAATTCTCGAGTCATGAAAAGCCTTCGTTTTCTCCTTGTAGATCATGGCATTTTCAAAGGCTTCATTTCGAATTTCTTCGAGCTCTTGCAATTGGAGCTTTCAGTGTACACCGGCTTCATCAAGGTTCATGTTGCATCTCCGAATAGCCTAGTAGGCTCTATGTTCAAGTTCCACCGGGAGATGGCATTGCTTTCCATAAATGAGTCGAAAGGGAGACATACCAATTGGAGTTTTATAGGCAGTCCTATACGCCCATAATGCATCATTGAGCCTCAAACTCCAGTCCTTGCGATTTGGTTGCACGGTCTTCTCCAATATCGACATGATTTCCCGATTCGAAGTTTCGGCTTGCCCATTGGTTTGTGGATGATAAGGCGTCGAAACTTTGTACAATACAGCGTATTTCTTCAGCAATGCGTCGATTGTTCGGTTGCAAAAGTGTGTGCCTCAATCACTTATGATGGCTTTTGGTATCCCAAACTGAGCAAAAATGTTGGATTGGACGAACTCGGCCACAACTTTAGAGTCATTGGTTCGGGTTGCTTTCGCCTCCACCCACTTGGACACATAGTCAACAGCCAACAATATGTACAAATTCCCATAAGACAAGGGAAACGGTCCCATGAAGTCCATACCCCAAACATCAAAAATTTCACAGACTACAATCGGGTTTTGGGGCATTTGATTTCTTTGAGAGACATTTCCCGTCTTTTGACAGTTGTCACAGGACTTGCAAAAATCAAGGGCATCTCTAAATATGGTGGGCCAAAACAGTCCACTCTCAAGCACTTTGTAGGCTGTCCTCTTTGGCCCGAAGTGGCCTCCACAAGCATGTGAGTGGCAAAAATTCAACACCGACTGCACTTCGTCTTCGGGGATGCATCTCCTGATTACTTGATTTGAACCATATTTCCAAAGGTATGGATCATCCCAAACAAAATGCTTCGACTCACTCTTCAACCTATCCCTCTGTGGTTTACTCATCCCAATAGGAAATCTCTTGGACACCAAATAATTCACCATGTTGGAATACCAAGGAACCTTCGTGCCTGTCATTGCTAGTAATTGCTCGTCTGGAAAGCTTTCCCGGAGAGGCAAGTCCGTTTCCTGTTTATTCGGCTGAGATGATCTGCAACACAATTTTCTCACCCTTTCTTATCCTTGATCTCTAGGTCAAATTCCTGGAGAAGTAATATCCAGCGAATAAGCCTAGGCTTCGCCTCCTTTTTAGCCATGAGGTGCCTCAATGCTGCGTGGTCGGTATATACGATGATCCTTGTCCCAACAAGGTAAGACCGAAACTTTTCTAATGCAAACACAACAGCTAGCAGCTCCTTTTCTGTGGTAGTATAATTCATCTGAGCTGGGTTCAAAGTACGTGAAGCATAGTAGATGACATGGGTCACCTTTCCTCTTTTCTGTCCCAAAACTGCCCCCAAGGCTTGTTCACTAGCATCGCACATTAGCTCAAAAGGCAATTCCCAATCTGGCGGTTGAATAATTGGAGGGGTAACCAATCTCTTCTTTAACTCATCAAATGCCAACTTGCATTCCTTGCTCACATCAAACTCCACATCTTTTTGAAGTAACCGGCACAAAGGAGCAGCTATCTTCGAAAAATCTTTGATAAACCTCCTGTAAAATCCTGTATGGCCCAAAAAAGAACGCACTTCCCGCACATTTGCGGGGTAAGGGAGAGAAGAAATAATATCAATTTTTGCTTTGTCTACTTCTATTCCCTTACTAGAAACGACATGGCCCAACACAATTCCTTGTTCCACCATGAAGTGGCATTTTTCCCAATTCAACACAAGATTTGTTTCTATGCACCTTTTCAGAATTTTAGCAAGACTGTCAAGGCATTTTTCGAAAGACTCACCATACACACTAAAATCATCCATGAAAACTTCAATAATGTGCCCCACATATTCGAAAAAAATGCTTACCATACACCTTTGAAAGGTGGCCGGGGCATTGCATAGCCCAAATGGCATTCTCCTCCATGCAAAGGTGCCGAAGGGACATGTAAAAGTGGTCTTCTCTTGATCTTTTGGAGAGATGGGTATTTGAAAATATCCGGAGTATCACCAATATCTCAAGCATTTGGTCAATGAATGGCAAAGGAAAATGATCCTTGTGGGTCATGGCATTTAGCTTGCGGTAATCGATGCACACTCTCCATCCGGTTTGCAAGCGGGTGGGAACCATTTCCCCGTCTTTGTTCTCCACCATCGTCACTCCCGACTTTTTGGGCACGACTTGTGTTGGGCTCACATATTCGCTATCCGATATTGGGTAGATAATCCCAACATCGAGTAACTTGATGATCTCCGTCTTCACCACCTCCATCATAGGTGGGTTAAGTCGCCTTTGGGGTTCCCGACTTGGTTTGGCATTATCCTCCAACAATATCCGGTGCATGCATAGGGATGGACTAATGCCTTTGATATCAGCAATAACCCATCCTATAGCTTCTTTGTTCACCTTGAGGACCCCGATCAATGCTTGTTCTTGAGTGGATGTGAGCTTTGATGAGATAATCACCGGTAGGGTTTCGTCTTCCCCAAGATATGTGTATTTGAGATGGGGGGGAGAGGGCTTTGAGCTCAAGGGTTGGTGCCTTGATGGTAGAAGGTAGCAGCTTTTCTTGAGAATCAGGCAAGGGTAAGAATTTGGGCAAGGACTTGGTTCGGAAAGGCTTGGATAATTTCGATTGTTCCACTATCCCCACCAACTCTTTCTTGGTGTCCGTTGGCTCTATCTTCTCTAGATCGGCCGCCAATTCAATTGCTTCTTTGTCCCTACAATAACACTCAAACACTCCCTCCACAAGGGGATCAATAACATCAATGACATCAATAGAATAAACACTATGCAATTCCTCAGGATATTTCATTGAATCAAAGATATTGAATTGCACCACTTGGCCAGCAAATTCCATGCTAAGAGTTCCCTCTCGCACGTCAATCTTTGTTTGGGAGGTATTCAAGAACGGCCTCCCAAGCAAGATTGGAGTGGAATCGGACGAATTTCCATGCATGTCAAGTACATAGAAATCTGCTGGAAAGATGAGGTTATCCACCTCAACTATCACGTCCTCAATCACCCCGTCCGGAAACGAGGTGCTTCGGTCCGCCAGTTGGATGACTACCCTCGTGTCTTTCAGTGGACCCAAGTTTAAGCTAATGAAAATGGAACGGGGCATCACATTGATCGATGCCCCCAAATCAAGCATAGCTTTCTCGATTAGACAATTACCAATCTTACACGGGATGGTGAACATTCCCGGGTCCTTGCATTTCTGTGGCATCTTCTTCTGAAAAACCGCCGAGATATTTTCTCCCATGAAGACCTTCTCATTCCCATGTAAATGCCTTTTGTTGGTGCATAAATCTTTCAAAAACTTTGCGTACCGAGGGATCTATTTTACGGCCTCCATCAAGGGAATACTGATTTCCACCTTCCTGAATACCTCCATTATCTCCTTGTCTCTATTTTTGTCGGGAATCTTCTTCATTTGACTCGGAAATGGAAGTGGGGACATTTCAGGATTTTTGTTAGACTTTAAAGAATCTCGGCCGAGATCTTTATGTGTCTCGGCCGAGACAAGTGGACAGGAGATCTGATCTTCAGGACGAGGTGGAACGTCTCGGCCAAGATCTTGATGCATCTCGGCCCAGATTTCATGCTCTGCATACTCCCTCTCACTTTCGACTCTTCTTTCTCCTTCTCTTGACTTCCCCTTTTCAAGGACTTTCCCGCTTCTCAAAATCCCCACACTGACATTCTCAATTTCACTTTGTGGAGAGTATTTCATGGTAGGAAAAGGCAATAGGTGGTCGGGGAAGCATGCAGCTAATGCCTCCTTTTGCTTACGCAAATCCTTGGCAATCTTCCACTTAGGTGTCCGAACTTTAATTTCAACCACATGGGGAGTCTCTTCTTTCCTCGGACCATCATCCACGTCCTCAGTCTTTCCTTGTGAAGTATACCCGGGCTTTTCAGGCTCTCCAAGTAACTCCTCATTCATAACAACAATGGCACTCACATTTTTCGGGTTGACTTCCGGTTGAGCCGGTAATCTTCCTCCTTGTGCATTTTCTAAACGAGATACCGCCGATGCTATCTGACTGACTTGATTTTCGATACTCTGAAACCTAGAGCTTGATTCCTTCTGCAATTGGAGCGTACTAGTGGCTAGGCTTTTCACTATATCAGAAAGAGATGGATCACAGGGTACCTGCTCGGGTTGCTGTCTTTGCTGGAACATTCCCCTAGGAAAAGGGGGTCGGTTTTGCCCACTGTGATCACCTTGTTGATTATTGCTCGGATTCTGATTGTCGTATTTGAAATTCGGATGGTCCCTCCAACCTGGGTTGTATGATTGTGAATACGGATCATACTTCCTCCCGGATGAGTTGGGATTAAAGTTGTGTACCGCATTGGCATGGGCCTCCATCTCTTCTCCGAGAACCGGGCAAGTGTCAGTGGAGTGCTCAGTGACTTGGCAAATTCTGCAAGGCTTGGAAGTAGGTGTGCCACCCGAGATTACCTTTTTCACCAAGTCGGTGAGTTGGTCTAACCTCTCTTCAACAGTTGAGTCTATCACATCCTTGACCCGTCTCACCGGCTCTCTGCATCTAAACTGTTGAGTATTGGCAGCTATTTTGGATATCAGTGCTCGAGCCTCAGTAGGTGTCTTATCAGATAGAACCCCTCCACTCGCCGAATCAATCATATTTCAATATGCCAGGCAAAGTCCTTCGTACCAGTACTGAATTAGCAGTTGTGGAGTGATTTGATGTGGAGGGCAACTTCCGACAAGTCTCTTGAAACATTCCCAATACTCATATAGTGTTTCACCTTGCATCTGCCACACTCCACTGATCTCCTTTCGAATGGTGGTGGCTCGAGAAGCTGGGAAGAATTTTTCAAGGAATTGGGTTTCCATCTGCTCCCAGGTGGTGATTGATCTGGATGGAAGGTAGTATAGCCAATCCCGAGCAAGATCCTTCAGGGAAAATGGGAATGCTCGAAGTTTGATCTGTTCTTCCGTCACCCTCGATGGCTTCATACTTGAACAAACCACATGGAATTCTTTGAGGTGCTTATGAGGGTCCTCTTCGAACAGTCCATGAAAGGAATGTAGTAGGTGGATGAGTCCGGATTTCAACTCGAAAGCAGTGTCGTTTCCTATGGCTGGGAAGGTGATGCACAAGGGCTCTTGAGCAACCCTTGTGTTAGCCAACTCCTTCATTGTTCTTTCTTGACCTTGATCCTCAGCCATTTCTTCCAAGTTAATAATCTCTTCAACCCCTAAATTCAGCACTTCGATTCTTTCTCGGACTTGCTCCAAATCTCGAGCTCTCTTTCTCAATTCACGTTCACGTTCCTTAATATCCGGTTAAAATAGCAATCCTTTTTCTCCTTGCGAACGCAAGAACATTCACTACAAGTAAACAAAAATAAGGAAACAAAGTGAGATTATGAAATTACTAAGCTAAACAAGAAGATAACTATATATGTAATTAATCATAATGCTTGATCAACAAATCAACTCTATTCTAATCACCGTTCCCCGGCAACGGCGCCAAAATTTGGTAGCGTCGTTTCCTACTACCAAATTAAATGTGTATGAAGAATACACTTAAACCTTACTAACTATCCTACTGAGTAGAATGGTAAATAAGGGTCGATCCCACAGGGAACGGCCGAACAGTTTTGATTACGATGTCAAGCAGTTTATGATCAAATACGCAAGAAATAAATATTTAAGAAAGCAATAACGAGGGGGGATTGATAAAGAACTAACAATCTACTAGTGACAATTAAAAGCAACTAAACACAATTAAAAGAAACAAGTACTCAAAAACAATAGAAGAGATCTTTTTCGGTTTTAGTTTTCAAATAATAAAACAAGTCACACTTGATCATGCTTCCCCTTGGTCTTGAACAATTGATGCAACTATTGTTAATGCCCGATTAAATTGTGATTTAAGCCTTTATCTCAAGACTATTAACAAGCTCTAATAGCCTTGTTGTCCCTTAATCTTAGTTAATCAAAATAAGCTCTTCGACTAACCCTATTCAGTTTAACCAAATCCTCGAACAAGCTCTCTTAGATTCAATCACCAAAAGCATTAAACACTAGGACAACGAGATAAATCCAACATAAAACTCGAAGGCTCGGTTTTAGTGGTTGAACTTTGTGTTACCTCCAATAAATCACTATTGTTTGCTACACGGGAATCGGAAATCCTACAATTACGGATAGTAATCTCCTATTCTAGCAACACATTCACAAATCCCTTAAAGGGTGATCAAACCAATAATCAATTCATAAATGTGAGTCAATAAGAGCAAATAACACAAAGCACTTAAATACACAATAATCTCGGTAACATTAACCGTAATAATCACATCAATGTCTCGACTCAAGGTTCCACAATGATCAAGGATGAACTAAGGGTGCTAGCCACCCATATTAACTAATACAATCAGAAAATAAATGGAAAAATAAAGAAACATGATACTGATATGGGTGAATCCAAAGATGTTAATTGGAGAAGATGATCCTTCAATCTCTAGTCCAATTTCCTTCCTTGGTGGCTGAATAGTGCTCTCCATGTATCAAAAAGGTATCCAAAAGTTGTCTAAAGTTAGGTTAAATTCAAATGGAATGATATATATATATATATATATAAGGGAGAAAGTGCTAGACAAAAATAGGAAAAAACGTATTCAAGATTTTAAAACAGGGTAGTGAATCTCGGCCGAGACGGGAGTGTGTCTCGGCCGAGACGTGAAAAAGGGTTTTCAAGAATTTTGGGTCGAAGGTCGATCTCGGCCGAGATTGGGTTTCATCTCGGCCGAGACGTGAAATAGGGAAACTAGGGCTTTTTTAGGTTTTGACTCATCTCGGCCGAGATTGGATTGCATCTCGGCCGAGACTTTCATCTTTGAGATTCTTCAGAAATTCCCTGGACCCTCATCTCAGCCGAGATGAGATTGAATCTCGACCGAGATCTTCAGTCTTGTAAAACTTCAGAAAACCCCTGGAGGCTCATCTCGGTCGAGATTAGCATCCTGTCTCGGCCGAGATCTTCAGTTGGCTCTTCCTTTATTGCCTCGATCGATCCCTCGACTCCGCGGTCGTTTAATGTTCGATTTCGACCCTTTTTACACCTGTCTTAATAGAAAAATAGCTCATACGCATTATTTTGCCCATTAGAATATAAAAGCACTAAATACACATAATTATGCACGTTATTGACACTAAAATGACACTAAAAGTGCCCTAAAGTGCGTGCACGGAGCACGTGTACCAATTTGCTTACTTGAATTCTAGTATTAAATGCTTTCAATTTCATTTAATTGCTTTTATTTGTTATTAATAGGTTGTTAGGTTATCATCAAACACTCCCCCCCTCCCAACCTTTAATGCTTTCTTAAGTTGTTTAAATTTCTATATAGTTAACTCTAATTGCTTGGTATTAAAATCGGAACTAATCGGCCGTTCTCTATGGGATCGATTCTTGCTTGCCACTTACTTAGTATGGTAATTTATGAGTTAGTATTGTTATTACAGTACTATATTAATTTGATAGCGTATTCGACGCGCGTACCAATGCATTAACAAAATGGTGAATTAACAAGATTTGGTTACGGCGAATGAAAACCATTTGATGATACATACATGCCTCACGCCCACTTTGGGAAGAGGATATTTGGTAACTCGAATTAGATGCTGGAAACTAAAATCATTGTTGCATTCAACTTGTTCTTTGTGTTATTCTCTTGTTTTAATTATTGTCTATGTATTAGCTAAGAAACTATGTTTATGAGACAATGGTTTTTGATTTGTTTATGCGCTTATTTTTCCAATGGATCTTCTTTCTAATTATTTACATGGAGAAAAGGTAGTTTGTCTTCTTCAGAATTGAGACACTTAATCAAGGTTTAAAAAATCAACATTTCAGTAATATTAATCATGGTGATCTTAAGTGATTGCAGAATCAATTATAAACTACACACAAATTCTCACTTTTAGACATGCATGAGACAACATAAAATAACATAGACATGCACTAAAAGAAAATTGTCAAATTGCAACGGAAAAATTTCAATGGAACACAAATCTGTTGGATTGTAAAATTTCCAATGACAATTCCAACGACGAAATGAACTGTTGGAATCTTCCAACGGCAAAAAGAATTGTTGAATATAATTCTAACAGCGAAAGTCCTTGGAATAGCTGTTGAAAAAAATTCCAACGGTTAGATAATCCATTGAAATTTCCGTTGGAATTTAATTATTGGAATAAAAATTCCAACAACCACTTTTCCAACGGCTCAGAAGTTAAACTGTTGAAATTGAAATTTCAACGAAAATTTATCATATTCCAACAGTTTTTCTGCCGTTGGAGAAAAAATTGCACTTTTATTCGCACAGAACACAGGGTAGTTAGATTTTGATCCCACAAATTCAAAATCGAGCATTTATAGTCCCATGAGAAATTTCACAAGCATTTATAATCCCAAGTTTTTGTATTTTCAGTCTCACGACGTTTATCATTAATGTTTTCCATTATGTGCATAGCACATGTCCGTTAAATGACATAATAAATACGATAAAATTGCACTTTTGTCCCACGGGACACGGGGTAGTGGCATTTTGGTCCCAAAGTTTTACTTTGATCCTGCATATTCAAAACCGAGCACATTTAGTCCCATAAGAAATTTCACAAGCATTTATTGTCCCAAGTCTTTTTTCATTTTGAGTTCCATCTTATCTTTTTTTGTCGCATGTTGGCCCGACCCAATTTTTTTTCGGGCTTAAAGGGAAAAAAACGTGTTACTTCAACACAAGGGTGATGGTGATGGATCTGGAAAGATGCAGAAAGAGAGATTACACAAAACAAATTGGGAAATGGATGGGGATACAGAGGGAGAGGAGGATATATGAGTTGGGGTCTTTGCCTCCCTTCATGCTGGTTTTTGGAGGGGAGATAGACGAGATTGATCATAGGTGGGATTATCATGGTCTAGGTGAGAATAATATAAAGAATAGTTGCCGCGATTTGCATGCGAGTCGGGTCAGTTTAATGCATTGGACCGAAAAGGGGAAGCCAGGGTGAGGCTTGATGAAAGATAGCCTTGCCCTGTGGATCATTTGTGAGCCCCTCATGATCTATACAAATTAATTTGCGAAAGTATAGTAGATTAAAACACCAGAGACCGTTGATGATCCCATGTATGAGGTATTTTTTTAGTTGAAATTCAAATGAATTGGGATTCGAGAATGTGAAGACATGAGATATTACATACCATTTTTCATACAATTATACAAGTACAAATTACTAATAGTGAAGACCTGTTTAGATCCTACAACTTTTAATCAGTGTTTCTAGATTTTCAAAGCTAATTAGAATGTTCTTAGTTAAATAAAATCCACAGAGTAGAAAATCTCTTGTTGTTTCAATGTTCATGGATTTGAAATCCATTATTTTTTTTTAAAACTAAGTTCCAATGTTCTGTTTGGCTGGGACCAAAAATGCAAAAACTTTGGGACTAAAAACGTTCTTTTTATGGTACCAAAATTGCAAACAAACCATGAGACTAAATGTGCTTGCAATGTTAAAGAAAAACGAGATGTTGAGACTAATGATGCTCGGTTTTGAATTTGTGGGATTAAAAGTGAAAACTTTGGGCCCAAAATGCAACTGCCCCATGTCCTGTGGGACCAAAAGTGCAATTTTCTCTTAGAACTAACATAGTATCAAGAAAAATAACATTTATGCCATTTAAATTATTTTGTATGCTTGTTTGTGATTTCACCATGATGTACGTGGCATATATTGACTATGTTGGGATAAAAGATATAATATCATTTGGGATAGAGGATCTAGTCCGTTTTAACATAATGTTCTTTGTTGTTAATTTGCTTGGAGTGCTCAGTCGAATCTTAGTCTATTAGATGTTACACCTGGAAAGTTATACCAGGTGACTTATATATACAAGGTAGATCTATACTAATACATGTGGGTGAAAGTAATTGTATGCACGAAGATTGGAGATTAAACCGAGGATGGAGATCATTGAAATACAAACTGAACAAATTTTTTAGCAGAATAAATTTATTGACCATATGACTTTTTCTGAACAAGACTGAACTGATATTTTTGTTATGAATTTGGATATTTCTCAACTAATGAAAACCGTATTGAACAGTAACAATCTATATTGAACTGTACAAAACCAAAAAATTGAATAAAAAATACATATTATAAAATTTAAATGTATCCCTATAAAATCACTTTAAATAGGAATTGAAATTAAATTATCCATAACTTTATAGGTAGTTAAGTTTAAAATAAATTATTAAAGGAATATCGTATTATTTATTACATATTTAAAAAACAAACTAATTATTAAATTATAGATAAATTTGATGTAGTAAAATTATTTATTTTAGTTAGATGTCGATAAAATTTATTCAAATTTAATCTATTATTTAAAATATAGAGATCTCCAATTATCATAAACGAACCAAACTGATTCAAACAGTTTCAATAGATCCAAAATTTCGAACCTAACGGTCCCAAAGGAAAAAGATAAATGAATCGTACCATTCCAATTGTTTTACTTGATTTTAAATATCAACTTTTAACATTTTCATCTCCAAATCCATACTGTACCATGCACATATCTAAGCGTGGATTATAAATTTGTACTAAATTTTGATAGTGGATAAATTATATGGCATATACCTTACTAATAAATCGTCTACCTCGTGTATGAAAGGTGAAGGATCGAGTTGACTATATTCTAAGTTAATGATCATGCAAAATACCCAATCATAGATATTATGAATATTATCCCTTCATATTTGATTTATATCCATGAAGTATGACTTGAAAATTTGCTTGACTGTCATTTTCGTTATTTCAACATATAATAAATCTGTGCGAAATTAATCTAGGACATAAATCAGTGCTCTCTGGCTACTTGTACAAACAAACCTTGACATTTTTTTAAATTACCATCATTCCCCTTTGATAACCAAGTTCCACCCTACAATATTTTAACAATCAAACGATGACATAATCTACCATATCTATTTATACCCTGTTAGTATGAATGTTTTATTTCATCTATTTTATGTTATGACTAACACTACTGAAAAATTACAAAATAACAACGGAAATTAGAGACGAACATGATCTGTTTCCAATTTGTTATAGAATAGTAACTGAATAGGGACCGTAAATCCTAGTTTGATATTAGTGACTGAATAGTGACATAATATGTGTGCATATATTATTCCATATTTTATATTCGTATTTTCCTATTTTGGACAATTTTTATTGTACAATTGTTCTGATTAATTCTCTCTTGGTGTATGAGATACTAATTTGGACTTGAAGGAAATACAAGATAAAATGTGTAATTTTGGGCTGAATTGTATAGAGTGGACGAAGTGGACTAAAGGGAAGAGAATGGATTATGGGCTTGCATGATTGAGAAGACCAATTTTATAGAAGAAGTTCATTAAGAGTTTTATTCCAATAAAATTCTTATTTTCCCTTTCGTATGTATCTAGATATTTCCTTTAATTTAGAGAAAAAAAAAATTGATTTAGATTTGGTAGAGAGAAAACAATAATTAGCGTGCTATCGATTAAATCATGATCCATAATTTTCATGAAGGATCAGACCATAGTAGCAATAGGTTGAATTAATCGTGCTATCATAACAAAAAAACAAAAAATATTTAACCTAATTGAATCTGCATGCTAAATACTCCATCCGTCCCGGCCTAATTTACCTACCTTGACAAGGCACGGAGGTTAAGAAAAAATAGATTTTGTGGAATCTTTGATTTTTTCAAATGTGGAGATTGAGGGTGGAGATTGTGAGAGAAATTTACCATTTATGGGCTGGTAAATTAGATTGGGACAAAACTGAAAAGAAAAGTAGGCAAATTAGAGTAGGACGGAGGTAGTATCTATAACCACAACTATCTCAACTATTAGTAATTGCGTTTAGCTATTTTCATACATTTTTTTAACATGCATTTCCTAATAAGACCCAAGTGGAAGTAGCTTCCACCAATAAAATTGTGGAAATAGTGGACGAAGAACAATGCGAAGAGATTGAGGTTGAGCCTAGACGAAGCATAAGGGCAAGGATCGAGAAAACATTTGGTCTAGACTTCCTTACTTATATGCTTGAAAGCTAACCTCAAAGTTCCTCAAAAGATATAAATTCATCAGAATGACCTCTTTGAAAAGAGGCAATTCAAAGTGAGATTGACCCCAATATGCAAAATTATACTTGGGAGCAAGTGGATCTTTCTCCAGGAAGCAAACCACTAGGTTATAAATGGATTTTCAAAAGGAAAAATGAGAGCAGGTGGGTCAATCGATAAGTTTAAGGCGAGACTTGTGATCAAAGGTTACAAGCAAAGAGAATGCCTTTCCTACCTTGAACCTTGAGAAATCTTGAAGTGCATCAAATGGATGTCAAAAATGATTTTCTTAATGGAGATTTGGAAGAAGAAATATACATTGAACAACCCCAGGGTTTCTCTGCACCCAGACAAGAGAATAAAGTCTGTACATTGGTGAAGTCATGATATGGTTGGAAACAAGCACCAAAACAATGGCATAAAAAGTTCGATAATGCAATGATGAATTGTGGGTTTAAGATCAATGAGTGTGGTAAATGTGTTTACATGAAAAAAAAATGGTATGTTATCTCATGTCTTTACATTGATGACATGTTAATCATTGGTAGCAATGCCAAGATGATCAAATCCACAAAAGATACGTTGAAATCAAGATTTAACATGGAAGATATGGGTCTGGCTGATGTGATTCTTGGAATCAAAATCCATAGATTGAATGACTTGTTTTGTTGCAATCTTATTACCTTGATAGAATCCTTGAGAAGTTCAACAAAGATGACACGTCTTATGCTAGAACCTCGATAAATAAGGGTCAACATCTATCAAAAAATAAAGGAGAAAGTATTTCTCAAGTCGAGTACTCGAGAGTAATTGGAAGTCTAATGTATTAAATAAGTTATAAGAGAGCAGACATAGCATTCACTATGAGCAAGTTGAGTAGATACACAAGCAATCCAGGAGATGGTCACTAAAAAAACAATCGTGATTATGGACTGCACTACACTAGGTATCCTACTGTAGTTGAAGGCTACGATGATGCCAATTGGAAATCAGATATGAAGGACTCAAAATCAACGAGTGGATACGTGTTCACTTTAGGTGTTGCAACAGTGTCATGGAAGTCTTCTAAGAACACGATAATTGCAAGGTCCACAATGGAGTATGAATTTATTGCTCTAGACAAGTGTGGAGAAGAAATTGAATGTCTTCGATATTTCTTAGAAGATACTCCAATATAGCCTAAGTTTGTGCCCACAATCTGTATACATTGCGATAGTCAATCGGCTATTGGAGAGCACAAAACAACATGTACAATGGTAAGTCTAGGTACATACATTGTAGACATAATACCATTAGAAAAATACTCTCGACCAGCGTAATCTTTATTGACTAATTAAAGTCTAAAAGATAATATAGCGGATCCGTTAACCAAAGGATTAAATCGAGAGTTGGTTGCAAAATCATCAAGGGGAATGTGACTAAAACCTTTAAAAGAAAGAGTTGATTTAATGGACGCCCAACCTAGTTGATTGGAGATCCCATATGGGACAACCTAGTTGTCAAAACTCTGGGATCACTGTGGAGATAATTCCCAAGCCCATTCCTAGGATGAAACAATGATGCCGGTGTGGATAAGGTTAAGCTTGAAGCTTTTAATGATTCTTACGCATCAGTTTAAGCGGAGTAATGCGGGTTACTCTTAGTTAAGAACCACCTATGTATGAGAGAAGTGGTAAATTGTGAAAGACTTAATTCCTAGAAACTCTTGCAAAATAAGGAAGATGTCAAATCAAGAGCTGATTTGAGCCTCAGACCAAGGGACATGTGTGCGAGCGCAATCTACTTACATGAATGTCTGCTGGTCCGAGGAGGGCCGCGCAAGGAAACTTTTGGCTTTTTATTTTCCATGTTTCCGGCCTTTTCAACTTCGTATCTTAATGAATCTTCCTTCTTTACGTTTTTATGCTTTAGTGGCACTAAATTTGTAACTTTAGATGCAGTAATTGGGATTAAATCTCCTTAACTTCTGAATTAAGGAGTAGATCATGGGGCCTTCCAATAGTCACTCGGAACTCATAAATAGTGGTTCTTCCAGCTTGTTTTAGACACTACAGATTTTTTATGCAGACTTTGCTATTCACTCCAACACTTTGTTATCACTATCTTCAAGTTTTGCTACTAACATCATTGGCCCTCATGCCTTGGTGATACACTTTAGCCACAAATTTTAGTTCGTTGAGCAATAAGATTATGTGCTAGATTTTTGCTGTTGTTGTATCCAAGAAAATGGACGTTCATGAGTCTTTTAGCACCGAGTGAGTGCGGATGAATATATTTTAAGGATACTGTGCTTGCACATGCCTCGAGTTTGTTACTTGATATTTCATAGCCATCTCTCTACGTATTCTAACAGAGAGATTTATTATGCCCCCCTTTTGGTTCCTCCCACCAGCTTCATAGTCAAAATAATAACTCTGCACCTTGTATCTCTAATTTTCTATTGGTGAAATGTTAAAACAAACAAAAAAGGTAAAGGAACTAGTGAAAATCACCATTAGTCCATTAAAATTTTGAGCATAAATATAACAATATTTTAAAATAGTATGAAAACATGTTTCCTATCATGTTGGAAAAAAAGAGGTTATAATGCGAAATCAAATAGCAACCAAGGGTGCTAAAGAAATTCCAGTAAAATTATGGTAGGATTATCGATTTTGTGTCTCTATTATGAAAAATATCTTGGATCCCATACACAATTAAGAAGAATCAGAACATACAACTTTACAGTTAATATTAGAATTTCAAAAGTTGGATCCCCCCAATCAAGCTTGAACAAAACAAACTCCGATCCCCACCCTACCCCAAGGTAATGCAAAGGCTTACCTTAATTTGTTAACATTTATTATTATTTTAAGGTTAATCACTACAACAAAAAATATATGTTACTAGAATGAAAAAATATGTGTTACTAGAATTAAAAAAATATATATATGTTACTATATAGGCAGAAATATAGTCGAAGGTTGCAAAATGAAAAAATCGATTAGTACAAGTTTATACTCGGAAAAAATAAAAAGATGGGACTGCAAAAGCAAAAGCTCATAGTACAGACTGTTTTTGGTAATTAACCTTATTAATTGAAAATCAATATCAGGTTAAATACTAAGAAAAGAGGTTCGCTTTTTATCTATTACAAATAAAAGAGATGGATTAAAAAAAGAAAAGAAAAAAAAGCTATTAGTGTCTTTAAGATGTTGGAAAAATCATAACATTTGCGAGAGAGATAAAAATAAAAATAAAGATAAAACAAATCTCTAAATTCTTTATCCATAACGTAAATACATGCATTCCTCTCCTTTTTGTTTTGTTCTTTATAGAAAAAATCAAATATCATCCGTGATTCTAGAAACCGAAAAATAGTTAGTTTGAACTATTTCTGAACAATTGTAATATCGTACGAAAGATACATATATGAATTTTACATAAAATAAAAATAAAGTTATAAAATTAAAAAATAATATCCAATATTTTAGAAAGAATATTTAATAAGTATTTATAAAAAGATATTCTTAATATTCGTTTAATTTTTATTTGTATCTCAGACTCAATCAAATAATTCAACTCATATTACATAACCAAATCTAACCTAAATAATCGACACACAATTGTTTTTTTTTTTTAAATATAACTTATACAAGGTAGATGTCAAATTAAAAGTTATAAATAACATGAATTTGCTAGATTTTACATTAAAAATGGAAAAAGAATCAGAAATTATGTGCTTTCTAATTTATTTAAATTTTATTATTTGCTTTTTAAATTTATTTTATTTTTATTATAAAATGAATCAATCAAAAGTTGTTACCTGTAATTTTTATATAGCAAATTGCCAGCACAATTTCAATTTGGAACTAATTTTGGATATTTTGCCATATATACACACATGCACACACATTCAAATATCTTATTATGTTAATTACAATTTAAGCCTACTATATTTAGAAGTTGAATAAGCGGGGAAATAGTTTGGTATCTTTTTATAGAGGATTCCATTTTATTATATAGTAAAATTTGTGACCACTTATTGTCACAAAACTTCGTATAAATTATTTGAGACAATTTTTTGGCTACTTCTAGGAACAACTAGTTATTGCAAAAAATATTTGAGATGTATATGAGACCACTTTTGTCGTCTCAAATATATTTTTTGTGTCTGAGTTACTGATACGCCTAACTGGTGATGAAATGTTGTCTCTAATAACGAAGTTGTGACAAATAATAATAATAATAATAATAATAATAATAATAATAATAATAATAATAATAATAATAATAATAATAATAATAATAATAATAATAATAATAATGTTGTGACAAATACTCGAACATATTTTATTGTCTCAAAGTACAATTTTTCTAAATATATTATTATTACTATTGCTTTAGTCATTTTTTTTTTTACTGAAATTATTATTATTATTGTCATCACGATTAGGTTCAATTTCAAGTTACTCAAAATCATGATAATCACGACCTAATCTTATGGAGTCGAATAGAGTTTAACTTGTATAAAATTGGGTCTCGACAAAAGACCCATTTCATTCAAGTAATTAATCAACAGTCCTATGTGCCAGGGTTGTCGGTTAATGTGGCAATTAAATCCGATTTTGTGCATTGAAATTAACAGCATAGCACTCGTATTTTTTTTAGGGTTAAAGGAACAATTGAATTGAAATGTTTTTATTTGGATGTAAAAAAAATATTTTTTTACTATTTAAGTGAATGTACCATCTGAGAAAATATTACACCGAACGTGTCACATGCCACTATATCCCAGCACAAGTATCCCCAAAAGTTTTCGTCACTCTATACTCCATGATCTACACTCTTTTTTCTTACCCCGCTCTCATACTTGAAGTACATGTGTTTTTTTTAGTATGAAACTAGGGTTGTGCATGAATTACCGAAATTGAATCGAAACTCAGACTAAATAAGTTCCAAAATGAAAAAAAAGGTTGACCATTTGACTTTTTTCGAATAAAATCGATTTATTTTTTGATATAGATTTGAAAATTTCTCAATTTTTCGAACTGAAAATCGTACTAAAACGTACCGAACCATGCCGAACTGTATTGAACCAAATAACCGAATAAAATAACAAATTGTACATTTAAATATATATTATCTCTAAAACATTAATTTAAATAAGAATTAAAAGTTAAATTATTCATAATTTTGTAGTTAGCTAAATTTAACCTAAATATTTAAAGAACTTTATATTTAATTATTATATAATTTTCAAACACAAGTTAGTGAATTGAAAACAAATTTGATGTAATAAAATTATTTACATTATTTGAACGTCAATATATTTTGTTCAAATTGAATATGTTATTCAAAAGATAAAAAAAATCCCGGTTATCCGAACTGAACCGAACGTATGAACCATTACATTAGATTCGAAATTTTGAATTGAACTGAAGCCAAAAAAAAAAAAAAAACAAAAAAAAGAATAAAGGGATAACCTTACCGTACCGTCCCAATCGTTTGGAATGGTTTTGGATAGGTACCATTTTTTTAAATAACCAAAATTTGATATGAACCTGAACATTTTCAAATATTCGATCTACATCGTACCACGAACACCCCTATTTAAAACCGTATCTTTTTTTGCCCAAAATAAAAAATTCAGGGTATTTTAGTCATTAAAAATGTACTAAATTCATGAAAACATTTATTTATGATTAAATAATTTATAATTTATATTTATATTAAAAACCTGAAAAATGTAACTCTAAAACCTAAACTTATTTTTACAAAAATAATATTTTTACAAAACATATTTTCTTTACAGACTGAACATCATTATATATTTCTTAAATTTTCAGATTTCAAAATCATAAATAAATAATTTTAAAAATATTTTTTAGATTTATTCAAAGTTTTAAATTCTTATAAGAATATTATTTTTAAATTCTTAAACTTATAGATTTTAAAAATTTGGGTTTATAGAAATTAAAATGTTTTAGATTTAAAAAGTCTTTAATTTTAGACATAATTTTCAAATTTCAAAATTCTACTGCAATTGAGAATTATTTCGAAAAATGCAATATTTGTTTGTTTTCAAAAACTGATTTTAAAATCATAAATCTTTGCAGTTGATTTAAAATACTTTTTGTTGATTTCAAAATTCTGAGTTTTTTTAGAAACAACAATTTTTTTTTTTTATAATTTTTAAATAATTTGTATTTCTAAATTGTTTTCTGATTAATTAATTAAATACTTTTTGTTCGAAAACGATTGAAGTACCTCTGAATTTTTGAATTTTTGCCGGAAAATCAGAGGGCTACAAATTGATGAGAACGGAACAATTGTGACAGTGACCAAAAAACAAAAAAAACCAAAAAAAAAACAAAACTTAGACCGTGGAGTGATTAAAACGCTCTGGAAGAAACAATTTATCCTTTATTTGATGATATTGCTAGGAGACAACTTATGAATAGCTACCCGTTTATGCGAAAAACAAAGTCAAAATAGTTTCATAATTTTTTATTTGTTTGAATTTAGTCTTATAAATTATTATTTTTTTTATTTAGTCTCACATCTCTAGTAATTGCTCAATTTTAATTCAATTTTGACCCAATATTGACCAGCTAATTGGAAAAGGTCATGTCACGTGCCGACGCGATTTTGGGAATTCCAGCCAAAATGGTCCCATAACTTTTTACTTTTTAAAATTTAGTCCCATAAGTTATTGCTTTTTCCACTTAGTCCCTAGAAATTGCTCAATTTTGGTCCAATTTTGACCCAATGTTGACCAGCTGATCGGAAAATGTCACATGACCTTCACGTGCCGGCGTGGTTTTGGGAATTCCGTCAACTTATACTCCCTCCGTCCCAAGTTATTTTGCACACCCTCTCCGACACGTGAAATAAGAAAAAGCTGCTTTTGCTTTTTGGGTTTAAAAATCAACAAAAATTAGAAAAAAGTTAAGGGAAAGATTAGTTTCCTAAACATTTCCTTATTTTTCCTATAAAAAAAACGAAAATGCTGAGAAAATCGAAAATCCTGAAAAATACAAAAATTCTGAAAAAACTAAAATTACTGAAAGAAAAAAATAAACCGATAAATCAGTCCAAAAATAAATCTGATCAATAAGATTCATACAAATAGGGAAAACAACTATACACATAGCCCACACAGGAGCAACAATCATGAAGTGAAATCAACCAAGATCAGACCAAGAACCACATAAGCCCACACACGGGCAACAGTCATGCAGTAAATTAAACCAAGATCAGTCCGAAAATCACATAAGCCACACGGGGCATCAATCAACACGACAGTAACCAAATACCCAAAAAAAAATAAAAAATAAAGGGCAACAAAACCCTAATTTGGCTAGCCACTTGAGGTACGTGGCTCGTAATCCGGGACTACTCAGCAACTTGCTACCGGGAGTCAAAAGATCGACCCCGGAAATACCTTCAGAACCCCCCTCCACCGTCGAAAAATCCGCCATCAGTTAGATCAAACTCCGGCTCCAACAACTGAGTCTCTGGAATAAATGAGTCCTCAGAATCATACGCTATTTCGTCGATTTCTAGGGAGTCCTCCATAAATCCACCCACATCGTGTATGTGTGTCATTTCACGAAAGAGATGCCACAAGAAACTCTAGAAATGCCAGTCGTTGTACAAGAGAGATGTGGGATCTCCAACGAGGCAAATCTGGTATCAATAAACAAGAACAGAAGGTGGGATTGAAGAAGAGATGAGAGATGGAGATCTGTGGAATAGTATATGAAGAACAAGAAGAAGAGCGGCATAAGAGAGAAGATCACGAGAGACAGAGGATTCCAGAAATAATTTAGGGTTAGAAAATGACAAGTGAGCTGGGGCTGTAGAGTTTGGATTGGGTTGGGTATTGGGTTTTTTAAGTGTATTAGGATTAGTGAAAGTGTTTATTAATCAAGATTTACAAAATTTTGATTATGATAACCAATGACAAACTTGTAAATATGTTTAAGTAGTAGGGTGTTTCCATAAAAAAAAATTTCCTTTTCGGGGGTGTGCAAAATAGAGTAGGATACCTCGAAAAGAAAAATGTGCAAATTAACTTGGGAGGGAGGGAATATGTTTTATCAACTCATTGTTGATGGATTCCAACTCCACCTGCTTTTTTCTTTAACAAGTAACTCATTCTGTATCTCGATTACGAAAATAATTTCTTCGAGATTCATGTGGGCATTATGCAGAGCCTTATTTTCAGCGTTCTTCTCGTTAAGCCTTCGTAGGAGCCCTCATTTTTCTTGTAGAAGAATGCAAACTGAAGAAGAAGAAGAAGAAAGAGAAGGGATGCAAATTTTAATTTATGAGTTAGATCGGTAAGATATTGCAATTTCTTATTTCTAATAAAAAAATTAAAATAATATTCCACCTCGGAAGTCCGGCGACTTATCGAAACTGCGCCGACACTTGAAGGTCGCGTGACATTTTTCGGTCAGCTGGTCAACATTGGGCCAAAATTAGACTAAAATTGAGCAATTACTAGAGACGTGAGACTAAATCGTAAAAATAATAACTTATGGGACTAAATCTGAAAAATTAAAGAGTTATGATTAAATTTTGGCCAGAATTTTCAAGACCGCGCTGGCACGTGAATTTGACGTGACCTTTTCCGGTTAGCTGATCAACATTGGGTCAAAATTGAGCAATTACTGGAGATGTGGGGCTAAATCGAAAAAGTATTAACTTACGGAATTAGATCCGAAAAAGTAAAAAGTTATGGGACCATTTTACCTTTTTTTTTTTCCCCATCCGTTGATATACTGAATTGATTGTGGAATGTAAAGGATTACAATAATTGATCTTGTGGATCAGTTGTATTCGTAAAATTCAAGTCGTGAGTAATTTTTATGAAAATGTATTAGTATTTATGTCGAAATGTATTTTGTTTATGTTGAAATAAATCACTTGTTCTAAACAAATGTATTAAGCCCAAAAGTAACATCTTTATTCTGACCCTTTAAAAAAACATCTTTATCTAGAACAAGAAATATCGTTCAATATTAACAATGAAATCTTTTATTAATTTATCGCGACTCGAATTATACGGATCTACACTTCGTAGAGCAGACGAAGATAAATTGGTGTTCACATTAATTAGTTTTGCAAGTACATAGTCCATGATAGGGATAACCCGATCAGCTCGGGTCGGGCTAACACCAAGGTCCACTACATCAAAGCCCACCGATCGGCCCAGCACGCACAAGCCCAGCAAGCACGTAAAAGGCCCACTACGCGTAGGCCCAGCAGGCCTAGGAGCGCGGGTCGGCCCAGCGAGTGGTTTGTTCCGCGAATCAAGGGCCATGATCTTTTCCCAACTGCCATGCAGATTTGGTGGGCAAGATTATAGGGATTCAGTTAGGGTTTCGATTTAGTAGTATAAATAGGTGAAAAGAACTCTGCATTAGGGTTCGGACTTTGCATTCTGTAATACACACTGTAAACTCCATGTTCTAGTGAAAAGGAACACCTCGGCGATTGCCGTTTTCTGCCCGTGGACGTAGATCTCCGGATCGAACCACGTAATTCTTGTGCGTTCTTATATCGTTTACGAATATTCTTGTTTAATTGTGTGGTTACCGGATTGCGCATTATCAAATTGGCGCCGTCTGTGGGAACGACAAGGCAGTTTTTTGAACGCGCTAACCAACAATTTTTGACGTAATTCTTAATCATGGTGACGACTCGTTTGAATCAAACTCGCCGCGGGGATCAATCCGACCAAGATCCACCCGTGGATCAAGTTGTGCCGCCGAGGCAATTGCCGGCAAGGAGTGCGTCCAACCATCAGGGTAATCAAAACCCTCCACCCCCTCAAGACCAGCAAAACCCTAATATTGCTGCTGCTCAACCATCGGTGAACATTCAAATCACCCCAGAACTGCTCCAAGATTTCTTACAAGAGCATGCACATGTCCTCCAAGATTGGGCAGTTAATCGCCTACGTCCCGCGGGGCCGGCCGCGGGACCTGCCAGCCATAATGCTAATCCCGTGGTGCCTCCACCCCGCTCGCATAATCAGCATGACCCGGGGCACCGCAGACGTCAGGAGCGACGACGGGAACGACCTGGTTCTTCCGAGGACCAGGGTAGTTCTAACGAATCACGACCGCGCAATGGTGAACCCTCTGACGTTGATCGCCGCCGTCCACTTAATGCGGCTAAAAGAGTTCGCTACGCAAATCCTCATACTCTGGATCTTCAAGAGTATGAGCGAGTTCAACGCAACGTTGAACTGGATAGAATCCTGGGCCTAGATGCCAATGGAGAAATCATCACACCGTTCTCCCAGGAAATCATTGCCACTTCCCTTCCCGAAGGGTTCAAACGGCCAGCCATACCCCCTTACAATGGCACAGGAGATCCGGCCAATTTTCTTGGAGCTTTTCGGCACAGCATGCTTAGCCATGATAGCATCACGTCCCTCCAATATTGTAAGATTTTCCCCGAGTACTTACAGGATGAAGCTCGGGTTTGGTTTGATTCTCTCCCACGTGACAGCGTGTCCTCCTTCAGAGAACTAGCCGAGCACTTTTGGGCGCGGTTTGAAGCACGGGCAAAGCCCATGGCCACCCTAGCCGACGTTATGAATATGGAACAGCGGGACGGTGAAACCGTTACCCAATTTCTGGACCGTTTCACCGCGGTGAGCCTCAAGGTGGGAAATTGCCCCGACGATGTGGCAATCAACGCTTTTATGAATGGACTCCGCCCCGGAGCACTTCACACCGAGTTAGCTCGGAACACTCCGGTCACAACTCGAGCACTGTTCAAAACCGTGTGCAAATTTGCTAAGGCCGAGGAGCAGATTCGCCAGAAGCGTGAGAAGCACGCTAGCAAGCGGCAATCCGAAAAGGCTCAACCCGGGCCTAGCACTCGACCTAGTGCTTTTTCCCGCCTGACACCGGGGCGTTTAGAAACTCGAAGTGAAATTCCACAATTGACTCCGTTGACGAAGTCACGAGCTGAGATCCTTTCAATCCACAAGAACGATCTGCGACCTTGTCCGCGGATGACCGCGCCTCCTGAAAAGAGGAACCGTGGAAAGTGGTGCGCGTACCATCGAGATCACGGACATGAGACAGAGGAGTGCCGAGAACTCGGCAAGGAGATTGAGGAATGCCTCAAAAAAGGGCTCTTGTGGCAATACGTCGCGCGAACCGGAGACCAACCTCGGGCAAACCACAATGGGGGCTCGTCTCATAACCGCGGAGGTTACCATGACCGAGGTACTCAACAAAATCGGCCACATTAGCAGAATAACCGGCAGGGGCCCAATAACTACGCACGACAAGATTCTGGCAATCGCCAGCCACCACGTCTTCCACTTCCACCTCCTCCTCCGGGAGGACCCGGGGACAACGCACCCCCTCACGTGATAAACGTGATATATGGAGCCCTACCCACCGGGGCCTCACGACATGCCTTAAAGGCAGAAGCTCGACGTCCTCCTCCCGAGGAGCCACGTCATAAACGCCTCCATCAGTCCGAAACTGTCAGCTTTACGGACAGGGACCCGGTTCCGGAGATAACACCTCACACAGACGCTATTGTCATCGACATGACTGTAGCCAACATAACAGTACGGCGAGTCTTCGTGGATAACGGGGCCGCGGTAAGTGTTATATTTGCAGACTGTTTCGAGAGGATGGGGATTTCCCGAGACCAACTTCGACCGGCCCCCGGGCCACTACAGACTTTCACTCAGGGTGAAGTCCGGCCGGAAGGTATCATCACTCTCCCAGCGTCTTTGGGGACTTATCCGAAGATAAAAACTATCTTCGTGGACTTTTACGTGGTGAATTCTCCATCACCATATAACATGATATTGGGCCGAGACTGGCTCACCCCGGCAAAGGCCATATGCTCCACGTATCACCTCGCGCTCAAGTTTCCTACTTCGCATGGTGAAGTGGCTATCCGCGGAAGTCAAAGGGTCTCAAAGGAGTGTATGTACGTAGCACTCAAAAAGACTGCTAAGGTCCCTCCCAAACAGCAGCTCCAGGTGACATCACCGACCCCAGAACCTCGGGGAAGTGCCCCATTGGGAGATGCTACTGCTCAAGTCCTGCTAGATCCGTCTAGGCCGGACCAGACAGTCACTGTAGGCGCTGCGGATGTACCATGGCTGCATCAGGCCATTATTCAGACCCTGCGAGAATATTCCGATGTTTTTGCATGGTCTCCTCTAGATATGCCTGGGGTTTCTCCCGAAGTGATTACTCACAAGCTGAACATCGACCCCAGCGTAAAACCAATCCAACAAAAGCAGAGAAAATTCGCTCCGGAGCGAAATGAAGCCATTCGAGTTGAGGTGAAACAACTCCTGGATGCGGACATCTTGTTCGAGGTATTCTACCCCTCTTGGTTATCTAACCCGGTAATGGTAACGAAAACCAGTGGGGCATGGCGGATGTGTGTTAATTTTTCCGATCTCAATAAGCACTGTCCGAAAGACTGCTATCCTCTGCCCTCCATCGACCAAAAGGCCGAAGCCACTACGGGGTACGTGGCACTTTGCTTCCTCGATCTGTACAAGGGATACCATCAAATTTTTATGGATCCGCAGGATGCCCTCAAAACGGCATTTATCACTGCCTTTGGGTGCTACGCTTTTAAGAAACTGCCCTTCGGGCTTAAGAATGCTGGAGCCACCTATCAGCGTCTAATGAACTTTGTCTTCCGCGACCAGATAGGTCGCAATGTTGAGGTTTACGTCGATGACTTGGTCATCAAAAGCTCCTCCCATCCTTCATGTGTGCAAGACATCACTGAAACATTGCGCACCCTGCGGCGCTATAACTTGCGACTCAATCCAACAAAATGCACCTTTGGTGTTGGCTCTGGGAAGTTTCTCGGGTATATGGTTTCACAAAACGGCCTGCAGGCCAATCCGGCTAAACTCTGTGATGTATTAGATCTGCAGCCACCAAAAACATTCAGAGAAGTTCAAAGCCTCACAGGTAGTTTGGCGGCCTTAAACAGATTCCTATCAAAAGCAGCGGAGCGCCAGCTCCCATTCTTTCGAATCCTGAGACAAGCGAGGTCCTTTGAGTGGACTCCGGAGTGCACCGAGGCCTTCGAGGCCTTGAAACGTCACATACAGCAGCTGCCTAATCTGTCAGTTCCTCTCCCCGGAGAGCCGCTGTACTTATATCTGGCTTCTGCCGAGCAGGCTGTTAGCGCCGCTCTTGTGCGAGAGGTGGAGGGGGTTCAACATCCCGTGTATTTTGCAAGCCGGGTGCTTCATGGAGCAGAGACGCGATATTCCGAGCTTGAAAAAACCGCTTTGGCCCTTGTTATGGCAGCTCGGCGTCTTCGGCCATTCTTCCAGGGACGTGAAATACGAGTCCTGACCAACCACCCCATCCGCCAGATTCTTGTCAAACCCGAGGTGTCTGGGCGCCTCGCCAAGTGGGCTATTGAGTTAGGCGAATATGATATTCAGTTTCTCCCCCGCCGAGCAATTAAAGGTCAAGCACTCGCCGATTTTCTGGCTGAAGCCCCGGCAGACAATCATGAGTCCCCCACAGACAATGACACACAGCACCACGCCACCCATGCTCCTTCACCCCGGGAGTGGCAACTATTCGTGGATGGAGCATCCACGGTCCGAGGAAGTGGCGCCGGACTACTTCTCATCGACCCTGAGGGGGTTGAGGTTAAATATGTCATCAGATTTAAATTTAAGGTGACTAACAATGAAGCGGAATACGAGGCCGTCCTCGCCGGGCTTCGGTTCGCTCAATCTTTAGGTGCTCGTCACCTAGAGCTCTTCACGGACTCCGAGATTGTGTCCAAGCAAATTCAGGGGACTTATCTCGCCAAGGAAGAAACAATGGTCAGGTATCGCTCTCTAGCACTCAAACTCATGTCAACTTTTGATGCAGTTGTTATCCGGAAAATCCCGCGTGCTCAGAATTCCAGGGCAGACGCACTCAGCAAGTTGGCCTCCGCGGTCCAAACTAATATATCTCCGGATATCATGGTCGAAGACCTCTCCCATCCAGCAATTCATGAGGCTACAGTTTCGGTACTGACCGACGGTGGTCCGAACTGGATGACTCCGATCATTCAGTATCTCCGAGATGGGATTCTGCCCACTGACAAGCTACGAGCTCGGCAAGTTGTACTCAAAGCTCCCAAATACTCCCTTCATAATGGAGTTCTATATCGACAATCGTACCTACAACCGAATCTCCGGTGCTTCGCCCCTGCCGAGGCCATTCAAGTTCTGCGGGAGGTTCACGAAGGGGCCTGCGCAAGCCATATCGGTTCCCGGACTTTAGCAAAGAAAGTTCTCCGCTGGGGATACTATTGGCCTACCCTGTTCAACGATGCTCATGACTTAGTGTCTAAATGCAGCAAGTGCCAACTACACTCCCGTGTAAAGCACCTGCCACAAACCGAACTCACGGGCATCCAGAGTGCGTGGCCATTTATTCAGTGGGGTATTGATATTGTTGGACCCTTCCCCGTTGCTCCGGGAGGGTTGAAGTTCTTGGTCGTTGCCGTTGACTACTTCACTAAGTGGGTCGAAGCCGAACCACTTACCGCTATTACCGGCCAGAATATTTTGAAATTTGTGTGGCGCAATATCGTTTGTCGCTTCGGCATCCCGAGCACTATTATCTCGGACAACGGTAAACAGTTTGCCAATGATCCATTCCGATCATGGCGTGAAGAACTACACATCAAGCAAATTTTCACTTCGGTGGCTCACCCTCAAGCCAACGGGTAGGTTGAGGTCACCAATCGGACACTGCTCACTAGCATAAAGAAGCGCCTAGACAATGCCAAGGGCCTCTGGGCTGAAAACCTGCCACAAGTCTTATGGGCTATTCGCACAATGCCGCACATCTCCACCGGGGAGACTCCTTACAGCCTTACTTACGGCTCCGAAGCCGTTATCCCCGCTGAAATCAGTGTGCCGAGTCCTCGCCTCCTCACATTAGTTCCGGATGATAATGACGAGGCTCTTCGCGCAAATTTGGATGAGCTTGAGAATCGCCGGGAACAATCGTTCATTCAGCAGGCTAAGTGCAAACAGCGAGCTGCCCAGTATTATAACCTCCGGGTTCGAGGTAGACAATTCAATGTCGGGGACTTAGTCCTTCGGCTCAACTCGGCCAGCAAAGCTGCCCCCGAGGGCAAACTGCATGCTTCTTGGGAAGGCCCCTACCGAGTCGTTGCTGTACATGACTCTGGATCCTATCAGCTTGAACATATCAACGGGACCCCGATCCCCCGAAGTTGGCACGTCACAAATTTGAGGCGTTTCTATTTGTGAAGGCCACATTGCAAGTACTATCTTTCCTTTAATTTCCTTTATAGTTGTTATTTCACTTTGTACTTTTGAGTTTGCTCCGGCACTTATCATTGAATAAAAATTCTTTGCTTGCATAACTTACTGTGTTATTCTTTATGTTACGGGGACGCCCTAACACAATCATACTATCATTATTAGTCTCCGGACAATTAAACCTCTCTCTCGGTCCGTCCGAGGAGGTTTGCATATTAGTCCCCGGACTCACATCACTTTCTCGTCTGTTTAACCGGAGAAATGTTTACTCCCGCCTGATCCGTCCGGGGAGGTATTTTACTCCCGCCTGATCCGTCCGGGGAGTTTTTACTCCCGCCTGATCCGTCCGGGGAGATTGGATTTATCCATACCGTGTTCCCGAACCCCTACTTAAAACAGTTAACAAGTTTTCTATCGTGTTCCCGAACACCCGATTAAAGTGATTTGTAACAAGTTACTTTCATTACACCAGTTTGTACACGTTACAACAGTTTTATTATTATCTTCTGAGTATTCAAATCAAATGGTTTTTTACATAAGACTACAAAACGCTTATAAAAAAAAAAAACAATAACAAAGATAACAAATATAAAAGCTACTGCCTACGGCCCCCGAGCCAATATTCAGCGCTCCGGCGCTGGGACCCGCTCCTCGGTCTGTGTTGGGTCCTCCGGGATCTTGGAAATCCTCGAACTCGGGCTCCGGCTCTGTTACCCCCTCGGGCTCCGGCTCGGTCATCCCTTCGAGTCTCCCTCCGCCGAGGACTTTCTCTGGGCACTGGCCTAGGGGCTTCATCTCTGGACTGTGTTCGGTTACTGGACTGTGGGGCCGACCTCGATGTTTGAGCCCACTGCTCAGGGTCCCACTCTGCCGGAGCCATCACCTCGATTTCCCGGGCCAGCTCCTCGACCACCTCCTCAGCAACCACCGGGGGTTCTTCTTCAATTGTGGTCACTGGAGCTGGCTCTCGGATGACTATGCCTTTGCTCTGCTCGGAGGGTTTCTTCTTGCTTTTGATCTTCTTGTCCTTCCGAGGAGCTTTCTGCGTACTCCGGTCCTGGCTTGTGCTCGCAATGAACTCTTCAGCAGAAGGCCTTCGCCTGATTCGGCCCTTCAGCCCTTCGTACATATTGAGCAGCAGTTCCAGGACTTCTCTTTTCCTCACTAACTCCGCGGACTCGACCGAGCTCCTCGACATCAACGCCGCGATGTCACTTTGGATTTCAACGGTCCGCTCTTCTACTTCTTCAAAAGTTAGAAGACCGAACTCGGACAGAATCCGCTCATACTCCTTATGATGAACGCGGACGCGGCTCATCTCGGCAGCTGTGGTTCGGTACTGCATCTCGAAGTCTTTGGCCCTTTCATTGGCTTCGACCACCTTCTTCCCTGCCGAGGCTATTTGCTTCTTCAGCTTAGGAACTACATTCATTTCCAGACGACTCTTCTCACCGCGGAACCAATCCAGTGATTCCATCAGCTTCTTTATTGTCTCATGTAGCTCAGCGATGTTCTAAATAGACAACGAAGACAACCAGATCAATTACTCTCAAGTATGTAAGAAGTTACATTCAGTTCGGCAACAGACATTAAAATTGCTCATGCAAGTAACCAGAAAGTAAGAGTCAAAGAAAAGGGAATTTGTATTTCAAATTGCAGGAGTACAACTGTTCCAGTACATCACCCCTAACATTTCTACAAATTTACAATTTTAAATCTGCGGGGATCGACTGACCTCCCGCTCAACTGCCTCGGGTTCTTCGGGCAACCCCTCAGCTTCTTCATTTGCTGCGACGGCCTCGATCGCAGCTGGGGTCTCAGCCTCCGTCTGTGGGGGGGGATCGGTGCTCGGGGGAGCGGTGATCGGTTCACCTCGGCAGAATGCCAGGAATTCTTCATCCTGGTCCACTTCGCAGCTGGCAACTTCTGCGGCAGTCAGAAGCTGCCTCTTCCCCCCGAGCGCACTCACCAAGGGCCACTCCGGCAGCTCCGCTAGCGCGGCGTAATAAGCCTTCTCCACCTCGGCCGCCGCCTCAGGGTCATACCCAAATTCTGGACGATTGATGTCCACATCTGGGTACGCCTCCTTAACCTCCTCCAACACCATGGCCCGTGTGGCTTTATCCCCTATTGTCACAAACTTTGTCTGGAAGTCAAGGAATGTGCTGGAGTGTAATAACTTCTCGGCGAACACCCTCAGCAAGGATCCCTGCCCTCCAACCACGGCCGCTTCCCTCGCCTCCATCTCCGCCCGCAGCTGCATCAGCTCACCTCGGAGACCATGGTTCTCCGTCTCCACACCGCGCAGACGCGCGACCTCGGACTCGACCAAGGCAGCCCTCTTGCGTGCCTGGATCAGGTCATGCGCTAGTTTGTCGTTTCGCGCGCGGAGGTCCCGCGCTGTCGCAGCTAGTCCTTCCCGGGCCTTCACCTCGCCCTTCAGGCCGACCTCTATGATCCCTCGGGCCAGCTGCAGAATCTTCTCGGCGTCCGCGCTGTCAAACCGCAGCCTACTAAGGGTCGCCTGCTCTCCCTGGACGAATTAAACACATCATAACACATGGCTCAGGCCTCTGTTACACACCTCGCGTAAGTTAAACTAATGATCAGCGTTTTTGAATATTACCTCCGTACTTGCCCCAACCCGGGGTCTTTTGGATGGTGCTTGCGGAGTCCCAGTAGGCTCCGGCCTCTTCTTTGATAACGCCGGTGACCCCGCCGGCGTCGCCCTCTCCTCTGACCCCGTCGACGGTCGCGCACTCTGTGGCATCTTCTCTCGGGGAGACACCTCGGTGGCTTTCCCCTTCTTCTTTGCCGCCGCCGACGCTGCAGGGCTTCCTGATGCTGGCTGCTTTCCGAAGCGTCCCACTGCAAATATATATTTATGGTCAGTTCTGCGTAAAACGGCAAAATTAAATAACAGGACACAAGAACTCCTACCCTCTTCGGCATCTCCATTTCCTGAATAATATGGGCTAAGCCCAGCCTTCTCCAGTTCCTCCTCGGAACAGAGGGTTTGGAAAGTCCCCACTTGCAGGAATATGTGCCTCACTTCGGCCCCCGGATTCTCCACAGGGGCGGTATCCTGCACCTCGTCACTCCTCCACTTCGGGAGAGCTATCTTATTCCTGACAAATATGAACCTCTCCTTCCACCCCTCTACTTTGCTCGGGTTTTGAACCTTGAACCCTCCTCGGGCTCGGGGACTAAAGGAATACCACCCCTTGGACTTCCCGAAGTTCTTCAACTGGTAGAAAAACCTAAAAAGCTCTACAGTTGGCTCTATTCCGGCCTGCTTACTAACTACAGTGAATCCTACCAGCTGCCTCACCGCGTTCGGCGCTAACTGGCAGAGGGCAATACCGTAGTATTTTAACAACTCTACGACTATGCCCCACAGCGGCAATCTCAACCCTACTCTAAGGGAGTCGATATATACGGTCATAAATCCCTGCGGCGGGCAACAGGCCCTATCCACGGGGGTAGGAATTATGTAATCAAGGTCGAAGGGAAGATAAAATGATGGGAGTTCCCTCTCAAGTTGCTCCCGCGACATACGTAACGCTATGGACGACACCTCAAGCTCCACCACCGGGCATTCATAAAACGATACCATCATAGTGTTGCACTCTAAACCATCAACTCTGTCTATGGTTCTAACATCATCCCTCTCCGGGATGATATATGATGGGGGGGGGGGATATCTAACGGTTTATCCGAGCCTCCTACTACTTTGATCGAGGCCGAAGATGGGGCAGAAGATGAAGAAGATGAAGAGGATGACATACTTACTTGGTTTGAATTCGAAAGTGTGGATTTGAGAAATTTTTTATCTCTGATGAATCACAAGCGCAGATTTCCTCTTTTTCCCGCTTTCTAAACAGATGAATCGCAATGGAGAAGATGAAAAGTTACTGTGCAGTTATTCCCAATATAAATGCAAAAAAAACCGACGGCTCTGATGCAGCCTATTCAAATTCAGTGATAGAGATTTAGGCGTGCTCTTCACGCGCTTTACAGTTACCGAGGCGCGTGGGGAACAGCTTTCTTGGGACTCGCAGAGCGTGTCACTTCACATCCCTCTCTCTCATAATGGCGCCGCCTATCACATCAGACTCACCCTTCTTCAGGAAGATTCACACTACACCCCGGTGTACCTTCCACCTCGGCCATACTATCACACTCCGGTGTACTCTCCAGCATGACCAGAATAATCACCCCGGTATACCCTCCACCTCGGTCATAATACTACACTCCGGTGTTCTTTCCATTTTGGCCAGAAAAATCACCCCGGTGTATTCTCCGCCTCGGCCAAGTTGTCACATCCTTCCAACGCGTCTTTCGCTTCGAAGGAGTTCGGAGTCTCACTACATACCCAACTTCGACCTGGCTCGACACTGCGTCCGCCAAATTACTCCGCAGAGTCCCAGGGATGCGGATAAACTCGGTCCTCTGTAAACACTTCGGTCCGCCAACGACCCCGGTCCTACTTGCTTACGGTTCCACCCCGGTGACAACCGAAGCTCCTACCTCGCTCCGGCTGGGGGGGGGGCATCTGATAGGGATAACCCGATCAGCTCGGGTCGGGCTAACACCAAGGTCCACTACATCAAAGCCCACCGATCGGCCCAGCACGCACAAGCCCAGCAAGCACGTAAAAGGCCCACTACGCGTAGGCCCAGCAGGCCTAGGAGCGCGCGTCGGCCCAGCGAGTGGTTTGTTCCGCGAATCAAGGGCCATGATCTTTTCCCAACTGCCATGCAGATTTGGTGGGCAAGATTATAGGGATTCAGTTAGGGTTTCGATTTAGTAGTATAAATAGGTGAAAAGAACTCTGCATTAGGGTTCGGACTTTGCATTCTGTAATACACACTGTAAACTCCACGTTCTAGTGAAAAGGAACACCTCGGCGATTGCCGTTTTCTGCCCGTGGACGTAGATCTCCGGATCGAACCACGTAATTCTTGTGCGTTCTTATATCGTTTACGAATATTCTTGTTTAATTGTGTGGTTACCGGATTGCGCATTATCAGTCCATTAATTTCCCAGAATTTCAACCCCAAAATATAATGAGAGTGCCTAAAAAGTAGTACTTATTAGTTTATTTTATTTTAGTGATACATGGGACATACTTTTGTTAAACACATGATGTAGCTAATTTTATAAGTTATAAAGGGCTGTATTCTTCAGCCGACGGAAGAAGACAAAAGACGACATTATGCTCAGCTGGGACTCCTAAAAGTTAACCATATTTTATATTATTCTATATATATGACATGCCCCACAGTTCCGGTTTCTATTACCAGCGTCGGTTTCAAACTGTGATTTGCGTATCTGTTTGATCATTGACTCCGTTATTAAATAAAAACTAATAACCAAGTTGCAGCTCCACATTAACAGAGGAGGTCATTCGTCCTCAATCTTGAGACGGTTATTGTGGTTAGTGATAATAAGGTTTTGTGACGGCTCATACTTATAAAATGTTCTACAATTCTTAAGGTTATTTTTAGATTACTTTTAAAAATAATTAAATGTTGCAAACAATATCTGAAATGCATTTAACTTTTGTCTTTAAATATATTATCAAAAGATCATTTTCTTTGTAGTGGTCAACACTACTATATATTTTTATATTAGAATATGAAAATTAGCAACGGATAATATAGGTTACCAAATGCAAACGAAATAGTGACGGAAAGTGCCAAAAAATCATTAGTATCCGATTAATGACGAAATAACAATCAAATTGTTGTGGTATAATAATAATAATAATAATAATAATAATAATAATAATAATAATAATAATAATAATAATAACAACTAATAATATCTATAAATTAAATATAAGTTAAATAATAAAGAATAAGTTAAAAAGAGATGAAGCAGTGCGTCATTTACCATCAATCATTCTTCAGAATAGGACGACGGCTTCTTTGGGTCTCAAAAACAGAACACCGCTTGAGGGCGTCGGACGCACCGATTCTTTTAACAGGTATTTTGTTCAAATTAATTAGTTGCAACTTTTCATTGCAATTGCGTCTTTTCGGATTGACCATTCTATATCTATAAATAGGTTATGAATTGATTGAAACAATATACAGAAGAACAATCCAATAATCCTAAATTCACTTATTGATTTTGACTATCCGATTCAATTGAGTTTATCTCACTTTTAGAACGCAGTCTAAAAGTGAGAAGATTAGAGTCTGAGAATTGTATCTTGGGGACAGGTTTTTCGTGTTGCCGCCTGCGATTGAGTTACGACTCCAGCGGCGAAAACACTGTCTTTGAGACAGTATCTTTGATACGCCTTGCCCATTTAATTTAATTTTATTTTTACTTCCAAATTCCTACAATAATTTAAAGACAGTGTTATTCCATGGCTTCTCCAATGATAAAAACTCCTACTGATATAGAGAAACTTAAAAAAATTGAAGGCTCATCATTCCAAATGTGGCTATTGAAGATTCATTACTATCTTACCATCAATCATGTTGCCTATGTTCTTCAAGTTCATATCCTAGTGGCAACATAATTGATGGTGAAGGGAGCAATGTGGCGGAAAACAACAATTCACAATCTTCACTTGGTGGGGCACCCTCTATGCTTCAATGGTCAATCCAATCACCATCTGGATTACACCCCTAGTCAAATAAAGTTGATGGAAGATGACTATATATGTCGTGCAATGATTCTGAATGCAATGAGCGATTCAATCTTTGACATTTTTCGCCATCATCCTACTGCCTTGGATTTATGAAATGCTTTACAAACAATGTGTGTGACTAATGATGCTGGAAATCGCTCATTTTTAATAAATAAGTATGTTGAATTTTGTATGGTAGATTCCAAATTCATTGTTGATCAAGTGCATGAGACGCAAAGAATTGCTCAAGATATTGCAGCAATTGGTGAACCCATTATTGAGAACTTTCAAGTTTCAACAATTATTGGTAAATTACCTCATTCGTGGAAGATTACCGTACATTGTTGAAATATAAGAAAGAATCTTACAGTATGGAAGAATTTTTGCAACATATCCAAATAGAAGAAGAAGCAATAAAGCGTGATCAACAAGAGGAAAAGGAATCAAAAGAAAAAGTACATCTTGTTGAGGATAAAATGTCAAATGAAGCCAAGAAAAATCTAGTAAAAGAAAGTGGCAAAAGAATGGACCAAATAATAATAAAAATTACAACAATCAATCTACGAATAATTTTAAGAAAAATGACAACAATCAATTCAAAAAGAAAAAAGGTCCTTGTTTTGTTTGTGGAAAACTTGGTCATAAAGCTTTTCAATGTAATCATAAAAAAGGTCAGAATGGTGTAAATATGCAATAAACTAATATGGTTGAGAATGATCTTTATATTGTTGTTCTCTTAACTTGTATGATTGACATTGTTAATCAATTAGATTGATAAATGGTTCTCTACAACCTTTTGACAAACACTTAGCAAGCAGCAACAAGATCAAAATGAACACAAATCAAAGAAATCAATAACAACACCAACAATTACTTGGCTCAGCCAATTGGGCCTACATCCACGGAGATCTCAACTAATCAGATTAAAACCACCAGAAATCGTACACACATTCATACTTTGGATCAATCAAGGGATGATTGAAACCCAATCTTCCTCTCCTTAGATCTCTCTCTTGAAGATTGTGTGTTACTCTCTCTCTCTCTAGAAGATTACAAGTGATTACAATGTGTTCACCCACGAGTAGAAACTACTCTAATAAGTGCTACTTGACTCACAAGAAAATACATCAAAACTGAAACAGAAATAGACTAACAGAAAATAACAGAAATCTGGAAAGAGCTTTGACAACGGTTTTTTCCCTTCTTCCACAATGGTTTTTAACTGTCTGTAACAGAATTGAAACTGTTGTTGCTTCCGCTGTTTATATCCAAATTCTGACTCAATTTCCCAGCTGATTTCTTTCCTCCCAGCTGACAGTTTTAGTTGTTAGCCATCACTTATTTCACAACAGACATTGATGATGGTTGGTGGCTTGATTCTGGAGCCACATGTCATGTTACTCCTCATAGGAATGTTTTCTCCTCCTATAAGGAAGTAAAAGATGAAATCAATGTTTATATGGAAAATTCTGCACCAAGTGTTGTAGCTGGAATATGGACTGTGGACTTACTTTTATCGTCTGGGAATATATTATCTCTTAAAAATGTGTATCATGTTCCCTGTTTAAAGAAAAGTCTTGTATCCATATATTTACTAGGTTTTCATGGCTTTCGTGTAATGTTTGAGTCTAATAAAGTGGTACTTACTAAAAAAGGATCCTTTATTGGAAAAGACTATGCCAAAGATAAGATGTACTTGCTCAGTTTGATGAATAATAATATAAATAGTTCTACTTACTTTCCTGGTGTTGAAATTATTTCTCATTTTGACATGCATAATATTTGGCATTATAGATTAGGCCATATTGGGAAAAGAACAATGGATAGAATGATTCAATATGACTTTGTGCCTAAACTTGATAAGTCTATTTTAGATAAAAAATGTGAAAATTGTGTACAAGCGAAATTAGCTAGGCACCCAGTGAAAAGTATAAAAAGATGTAGTTCCATATTAGAGTTAATTCATAGTGATATTTGTGACAATAATAATAATTTGACTAGAGGAGGAAAAAGGTATTTTATAACTTTTATAGATGATTTTTCTAAATATTGTTATGTGTACTTGTTGAATAGTAAAAATGAAGCTTTTAGTAAATTTAGAATGTTTAAGGCTGAAGTAGAAAATCAGATGGAAAAAATATTAAATGAATAAGAACAGATAAGGAAGGTGAATATTTCTCTAATGAATTTGATATTTTTTGTGAAAATAATGGCATAATACATGAGAGGACTTCACCCTATAGTTCTTACCAAAATGGTGTGGCTGAAAGGAAAAATAGAACCCTTAACTTGCCTTTAGATTTTTGGGGTGAAGCCTTATATACTGGTTGTCATATCGGTAATAGAATTTTACATAGAGATATGGATAAAACACCATACGAATTATGGAAAAATAGAAAGCCTAACATTAGTTATTTTAGAGTTTGGGGCTGTCTAGCATATGTTTTAGATGTTTCACAGAAAAGGCCTAAATTAAGTTCCAAAGAAATTAAATTTATTTTTCTTGGATATGCTAAAAATAGCAAAGCATGTGGATTTTTGAATTTACAAACTGATTCATTGTTTGAAGCTATTGACTCTGAATACTTTGAACATCTTACTATTAAAGATGCAAATTCTTTGAACTTAGAGAAAGATGTTGATTCTTATTTAAGGTATATGAATATGCCTGTTGATATTTCTGATAATTTTCATTCTTCTGAAAATGATAGTCATGATTTGCATACTCATAATAATGAACCTGAACTTGGTAGAGGTAAAAGGAAAAGAATAGAGAAATTTTTTGGTCCTGATATGTTTACTTATACTTTAGAAAATGAACCTAGAACCTATAGTGAAGCAATGTCACTACCTGATTCTCTTATGTGGAAAAAGGCTATGGATGACGAAATTAAATCAATTAAAGAAAATGACACATGGACTTTAAGTAGTCTTCCCCCTAATACTAAACCATTAGGTAGTAAATGAGTTTTAAGGAAAAAACATAAAACTGATGGAACAATTGATAAATACAAAGCTAGATTAGTTGCTAAAGGTTATAATAAAAAAGAAGGTTTAGATTATTTTGATGTGTATTGACCTGTTACAAGACACACTTCTAGTAGAATTATGATTGCTATTGCTTCTATATACAACTTAAAAATACATCAAATGGATGTCAAAACAACTTCCTTGAATGGATTTGATGAAGAAATTTATATAAATAAGGTTATGTTGAGATAGGACAAGAAGATAAAGTTTATAAGTTAAATAAATCCTCATGTGATTTGAAACAAACACCTAAGCAATGGTATACTAAATTTAAAAAGGAGATTAAAAAAAATTGGTTTTAAGAGTAATAAGGTAGAAAATTGTGTTTTTTCTAAAGTCACTAGTAATGCTAAAGTTGTTATTACTCTTTATGTGGATGATTTATTATTTTTTGGTTCTAACTTAGAAATTATTGAAGAAACCAAGTATCTCCTTAACAAGCTTTTGATATAAAAGATATGGGACCTGCTGATGTTATTTTGGGTATAAAAATTATTAGAAAAAATAATAACATATCTTTGAGCCAATCACATTATATTGGAAAAATGTTAAGGAGATTTGATTACTTAGATTGTAGACCTAGTAACATACCTTTATGTAATCTTGCTTTGAAGAAAAATGAAGGTGATCCTATCGATCAAGAGAAATATGATAAACTTATAGGATGTCTTATGTATGTAATGATTTGTACACGACCTGATACTGCATATGCAGTCAGTAAATTAAGTCGATTTGCTTCTAGTCCTAATCATGATCATTGGAAAGAAATGAAAAGATTATTGAGTTATTTAAAAAGGCACCATGAATTATGGGTTGTGTTTTGATGGTTCATCACCAATACTAGAGTGTTATTCTGATGCTGATTGGGCATCAAGAAAATCTGATTCTAAATCTACCAGCGGGTGGATTTTTACTTTGGGTGGTGGTGCTGTTTCTTGGTCGTCCAAGAAACAAACTTGCATTGCATTATCATCCATGGAGTCCGAGTATATCTTGATGTCTCTAGCCGGAAAAGAATAATATGGGTTAGGAGATTTTTTAGGCAAATTCCTTTTATTACTTCTCCAATTCAGCCCATTACATTATATTGTGATAATAAAGCAACTATTTATATAGCTAAGCATGACAAAATTTCGGAGAATACTAAACACATTGCAATGAAGTATCACCATATTTGTAAGATGGTGAAAAAAGGTGAGATAATTGTAGAATATCTACCAGCTGAATTAATATTGGCAGATCCGTTGACAAAGCCTCTATCTCATAGTAAACTGTTAAAATCGGTGAGGGAGATGGGATTGTCACCAATTGCTTGAGATCGGCTGATTGTAGCCTACTCCTTCTATGTCTAGTTAGAGATCGACTAATTTGTAGCCGACTCCCTCTATGTCTAGTTGAAGTTCAAAGAAAATTTAATCAGTTAAGATCCATTGAAATGTTAACTTTGAGGTCACATTTTTAGTACACGAAATTTTGGAACTAGTGGGGGTTGAGAAATTCCAAATTAAGATCCATTCTCTAGTGTACTGTTTGATTCACAACCAAAATAAGGTTGAACTGTAAGTTCTTAACAATCTCATAGCTTTTTGTGAAATGAGAAAGGGTTGTGAATGTTCTTGATGAGATTGCCTTTGCTAGTGTGGAAGTCACGGTCGCTTCCTATGAATTCTGGTAAAATTCTAAAGCACTAGCTAAGCATGTGATAAATGCATGACCTATAACGCGCGGCCTTAAACGAATTCATGAATTATGTATAATGTGAGCAAAACTCGATTGGTAAGATCAAGGTTTCGTCCTCTTAACTTCGAGTTTTGTTCAACCGTAAGTTCAAGGAAATCCACTTATGGGTTTGCATTATACAGTAGCCAAATTATAATTATTATTAATAAAAAATAGTGGGGGAATGTTGTGGTATTTTTATTAAATAATAATAATAATAATAATAATAATAATAATAATAATAATAATAATAATAATAATAATAATAATAATAATAATAATAATAATAATAATAATAATAATAATAATAATAATAATAATAATAATATCTATAAATTAATGTGAACACAATTTAGCTAAAATTCAGTTGTGTTAGTTAAGTGGATTAAGCAGAAATTATATGGATTAGTTAAGGGCAAATTGGTCATTTTTATGGTTGCAACTGGGAGTCAAATTATGATCAGTTTTAACTTCCAAATCCGTTTTTGCATGGCAGCTGAGAGAAAGTTGTTACAACTGCACAACATAAGCAGCTTTTGCAGCGTGTGAAATTGGATTGATACTTCAGAATCAATTTTCAATTATTCATTCATAATATTTTCTGTTTTTCCTCATCCTGATTAACACAAGTTCATAGTTAATCAATAGAGAGTAGAATAGAGATAGCTTGTTCTTGTGATAGAGATACACACAGAAATAAACTGACAAGAGTGTGTTATTTTGAGAGCTGAAAGCTGTTGAATTGTATTCTTGTAACTCTTAGATATTGATCAATGGAATTCTTTGGTGTTGTTGGCTCCATGAACGTAGGATCTCATTAACGATCCGAACCACGTTAACTCTTTTGTTGTAACATTCTGTTTTAGTTTGATTTACAGAGTATAGCTCTTGTAGTGTGAGTTTCAAAGTTTGGTTGATTGAATCTGTAATCTAAGCTCAAGAACCTAACAATTTGGCGCCGTCTGTGGGAAAAGGATGGGCTCTACCAGATTCGATGTCGAAAAATTCACAGGGAAGGGTGATTTTGGTTTATGGAGAATTAAGATGAATTAAGATGAAAGCGTTGCTTGTACAACAGGGTCTTGCCATTGCCCTTGAAGGTGAAGAGAAGATGTCAGCCACTTTGAATCCAGAAGAAAAGCAACAGTTTTTAGACAGGGCACACAACACAATTATTCTCTGTTTGGGAGACAAAGTCCTGCAAGAAGTTGCAAAAGAAATTACTGCCAAAGGAATTTTGGACATGCTAGAGAAGACATACATGGTAAAATCTGTTGCCAATCGTTTATTCATGAAGCAACGTCTGTATGCATTCAAAATGTTCGATGAAAAGCCAATCTCAGATCAGCTGGATGAATATCATAAAATCATAGATGACCTTGAGAACATAGAGGTCAAAATGGAGGATGAGGATAAAGAACTCATTCTCCTAAGTTCTTTACCCAAGATATTTGGCAATTTCAAAGATGCAATTATCTTTGGTAGAGAAAATAAGATTACCTTGAGTGAGGTGGAATCTGCCTTGAAATCATGGGAAATAATTGAGAACCCAAAGAATCAGAGACTGGTTGGATGTAAATGAATCTTTAAGAAGAATCTTGAATCTGGCAGTAGAGAAAACATCAGGTTTAAAGCCAGATTAGTAGCAAGGGGGTTCACACAAAGGGAAGGAGTGGACTATAATGAAATATTTTCATCAGTGGTCAAGCATTGTTCCATCAGGATTCTATTAGCTCTGATTGTTCAATTTGACCTCCAACTACATCAAATGGATGTTACTACAGCCTTCTTACATGGAAATTTGAAAGAGAGAATTTATATGAAGATGCCTGATGGTTTGAAGAAAGAAGATTCAGAAAATAAAGTCTGTTTGCTGAAGAAATCCTTATATGGGCTTAAGCAGAGCCCAAGGCAATGGTATCTTAGGTTTGATGATTATGCTTTGAAAAATGGATTCTCAAGAAGCAAGTATGACAGTTGTGTATATTTCAGACAAGAAACTGATTTGTCTCAGGTTTATTTTTTGTTGTATGTGGATGACATGTTGCTAGCTGGAAGAAGCTTATCTGGAATAGAAAAGGTAAAAGACATGCTGAAAGAAGAATTTGAAATGAAGGATTTAGGTGAGGCGAAAAGAATTTTGGGCATAGATATTGATAGAGACAAGAGTAAAGGAACTGTGATTCTATCATAGAAAGCTTATCTAAATAAGGTACTTCAGAGGTATAATATGAACTTGGCAAAGTCTGTTTCAACATCAATAGGTCAGCATATGAAGTTATCTCTGCAACAAAGTCCAAAGACAGTGCAAGATAGAGCTTATATGGACAAGGTTCCTTATGCAAGTGCTGTAGGAAGTCTGATGTATGCAATTATCTGTTGCAAACCAGATTTAGCATACTCCATGAGTATTGTCAGCAGGTACATGAGTGATCCTGGCAGATTTAACTGGGAAGCAGTGAAGTGGGTGTTAAGATACATTAGGGGGTCAGACAATAAAGGTTTGGAATTCAAGAAACAAGAGGAAGTGCTAAACTCAATTGTGGGATATGTAGATGCTGATTTTGCAGCGAATCTGGACAACAGGAAATCTTTGACAGGATATGTTTTCACACTCTTTGGTACATCTATAAGTTGGAGAGCAACTCACCAATCAGTGGTGGCTCTCTCTACTACAAAATTTGAATTTGTTGCATTAATTGAAGCAATAAAGGAAGCTATGTGGTTGAAAGGTATTGTCAAGGAGTTTGGGATTCAACAGAAAATAATTACTGTTTTTTGTGACAATCAGAGTGTCATTCATTTGGCCAAGCATCAAGGGTATCACGAGAAGACCAAGCATATAGATGTGAAGCTATACTTTGTAAGAGATGTTCTAGGTAAAGGGTTGGTAAAAGTTGTCAAAATACCAACTGAGGTAAATCCTGCAGACTGCTTTACAAAAGCTTTGCCAGCTGCAAAGTTTGATTTGTGTTTGGAGTTGATAGAAGTTAAAGATGGTGTGCTGTCCTGAAGTAAGGACAGTGGAAGAGTCTTCCAATGATGGTTGTGATGAATTGTAGCTAAAGGTTGAGAATTGTGAACACAATTTAGCTAAAATTCAGTTGTGTTAGTTAAGTGGATTAAGCAGAAATTATATGGATTAGTTAAGAGCAAATTGGTCATTTCGGTGGTTGCAACTGGGAGTCAAATTGTGATCAGTTTAACTTCCAAATCTGTTTTTGCATGGCAGCTGAGAGAAAGCTGTTACAACTGAACAACAGATGCAGTTTTTGCAACGTGTGAAATTAGATTGATACTTAAGAAGAAATTTTAAATTATTCATTCATAATATTTTTTGTCTTTCCTCATCCTGATTAACACAAGTTCATAGTTAATCAATAGAGAGTAGAATAGAGATAACTTGTTCTTGTGATAGAGATATACACAGAAATAAACTGACAAGAGTGTGTTATCTTGAGAGCTGGAAGTTGTGGAATTGTATTCTTGTAACTCTTGGATATTGATTAATGGAATTTTTTGGTGTTGTTGGCTCTGTGGACATAGGATCTCATTAACAATCCGAACCACGTTAGCTCTGGTGTTGTAACATTCTGTTTAGTTTGATTTACAGAGTATAGCTCTTGTAGTGTGTGTTTCAAAGTTTGGTTGATTGAATCTGTAATCTAAGCTCATGAACCTAACAATTAAATATAAGTTAAATAATAAAGAATAAGTTAAAAAGAGATGAAGCAGTGCGTTCTTTACCATCAATCATTCTCCAGAATAGAATGACGGCTTCTTTGGGTTTCAAAACTAGAACACCGCTTGACGGCTTCGGACGCACCGATTCTTTTAACATGTATTTTGTTCAAATTAATTAGTTGCATCTTTTCGTTGCAATTGTGTCTTTTCGGATTGATCATTCTATATCTATAAATAGGTTGTGAATTGATTGAAACAATATATACAAGAACAATCCAGTAATCTTAAATTCACTTATTGAATTTGGCTATCCGATTCAATTGAGTTCATCTCACTTTTAGAACGCAGTCTAAAAGTGAGAAGATTAGAGTCTAGGCATTGTATCCTGGGGACAGGTTTTCTGTGTTACTACCTGCGATTGCGTTACGACTCCAGCGGGGAAAACACTGTCTTTAAGACAGTATCTTTGATACGCCTTGCCCATTTAATTTAATTTTATTTTTACTTCCAAATTCCTACAACACAAATAACATTAGTATTCATAACAGGGACATAAATTCTATCACTAAATTTAGAGATGAAGTAAACTGATCTTTAAATTTTAGAGACGGACATTATAGAGACCAAATATTTCAACTGAAGTCTATCACTACTTTTCTTAGAGACGGATTTCATATTTTCATGGTTCAGTTCAAATTTACCACCTAGAGTTTAAGATTTGTTATTAGGTTATAAAATTATTAACGCTTCAGGAGTCAAGATTCATGAATTCATGATTTACGATTCACATTTTATATTTTACGGATTCAGACTTAATGATTCATGAAATTCGAGATTGACTATTCATGATGTAACTCTTTATTACTGAAGTGGAATATAAAATGGAATGCTAGAAGTAGAACACATGATTTCATCTGGTACAACAAATGGTTCCGGCCCATATAAGTTACAAATTTAAATCAACAAATTTAGACCGTCCCTTATTTGTCACGTCCATCATATTCGTCTTTATTCCTTAATTAGCATTGTTTCGAGACAGCCACATCACTTGCATTATTTTGTCCATATGAAGAGTACATCATTTGTGTCTTTTTTTGGAGAGGGAACATCATTTGAGTTTTAAAATACTCCGTTACATTACACAAAAATAAGTGGTAGTTGCTTCATGTTCTTTAATTAGTAAGAAACCTAGGCTTCCAGATCATATACGTCAAATCTAGGACATTGAATCTACAACCTTAACCATCATTATTGACCTAATTAGAATATATATTCCATATAGCTTGCAATAAAAAAAAAGCCCACCTTAGTTGTCCTAAAATCTAGGCTTTCATTATCCCCCAAAGTAACTAAGATTCCATATAAGTTCCCTCCCTTCAACACCATATGCAAAAAAGAGCTTCATCCAAAGAATATATCAATGGACTTTTCACCATTCTTACAAGAAGATAACACCATTTTTCCGACGGCAGAAGCCGAATCTTCCAACAAAAAACAATGCAACGGAGTACGAAACAGGCCATGGGGAAAATATGCAGCAGAAATAAGGGATTCCACAAGGCATGGAGCTAGAGTTTGACTTGGAACATTCAACACTGCAGAAGAAGCTGCAATGGCATACGATCAAGCTGCATTCGCCATGCGAGGAGCTACGGCTCAAATCAATTTTCCCTTAGAAAGAGTGGCCGAATTGCTTCAAAAGATGTGTTTCTGCTGCGAAGAGGGTTCATCTCCAGTTACAGCATTGAAAGAATCGCATAAAAGGCTAAGGAAACATACAAACAAAGAATTTCACCAACAGGAAATGGTGGTTCTTGAGGATTTGGGAACTGATTTGTTGGATGAACTCTTATCTGAGTATTCAAGTAATAGTGAGTGACAAAACACTTTTTTTGTTTTTCTTTTTTTGTAAATTTATTGAATTTAAGTGCACATAAATTTGGAGGATTGGAGATCAATTTATCCCCTGTAAGCGAGCTGCAAATCCAAAATCCTATCAAACAGAGTTTTTAAGATTCAACTTTGATATCCAAATATTAGCTGTTACATCTCACATCTTTAACTCGATATATTATTTCGAAATATAATAAATAATACTGTTAAATTTTGTCAATATGTGAATTGTACATAGTAACGATAGTAGATTGTTAATACACCAACTTGCTGACAAGGCATAGTCAACTAATTCCAAAACCCTCTTGTTTACGGGAGAATCCAAGCAGGGATACTAGAGCGCCATTCCTGAGAGGAATCGCATGCTCGAAATTGCCACGGCCGCAAGATCACAAAAAATGCTAAAAATATTAATTAGTTATTGTTGAGTTTTGAACCTTGATTACAAGTCTGCAAAATTTTTAACTGTAAATGTCAAACCGCTAGACTATAATAACTCTATTATTTTATTTTATACGAAAAGCTATATGTACACAATTTTTTGTTGTAACATCAATAAAATATGATTAAACTCTTATGAAACTACAACCTAACTTAATTTTATTTAGCATATTCTATTATCTAATTTGATTCAAAATTTTCATTAATAGATTATTTTTTTTCAATTTCTACCATCCCCCCACCACCCCCCACACACACACATTTATTACTTATTCAATATCACAGTAATTTGTTACATCAAATCATTTTATATATATACTAAGACATTAGCATTAATTTCAATTAATTTCATTTGTAATAAGTAGATAATTTCAAGATACCTTGAAAGTAAATGATTACCCCTTTTTTTTTGTGCTTTATAGAATATAAAATGAAAAAAAAAAAAAAAAAAAAAAAACTTACTAACATGAAGGACATGCCAAAATATTTCAAGTCCAATATTTTATACTTAAAAATGTATTCAATTTTAAACTTTAGTAAAATATAATGTGTGTATATATATATATACTCACACACACAAAGAAATCACTAATAAAAATTATGTGGGATAACTAATAAGTAAATCCTTAGGTGCTCTAATAAATTGTTATTTTAGTCGATTGTTTTCATCATCTCGTGTTACAAATGTTTCATTAATTGTGATAGTATTTACGATGTAACACGTCTATAAATCTTTGCTAAAAGACTCATTTGTAAAATATAAGCAATAGAAATATTTTATTCTTCAAAAGTCGCATGAGAAAAATAAATCCAAAGATATTTTATTCGTTTAGAATAAAAGAAACATATAATTTTATTAATTGACATGGTTATATACTTATTTATAAGTGTTACATGAAAGTCTTACTTATTCAAAAGTGTTACGTAAACAGTGTTACTAATGTGAAAGTGTTACCTAAATGCGTTACTATTTAAAAAGTGTTACATATTTTAAAAGTGTTACATATTCACACGTTTTACAAGAGTGTTACATGAAAAAGTTACATATTCATAAGTGTTACAAAGTGTTACATAAAAGTCAAAATTTTGAAAGTGTTACTTAAAGCCAATTATGTTTTAGTGACATAATCGAACTTCTATTATACACGAAAAGTGTTACATATGTACCAAAACATGTTACTATAGACTTTAGGTAACACTTTATTGGTGTTACATTTGTCGGTATAACCTAAAGTCTAATGTGACACTTTTGATGATCTTTAGTATCCCTTTTGAAAGTGTTACATTAGATTTTAAATTGTAACACTTTATGACAACACTAAAAAATATTACATATAACCCCCTATATGTAATACTTTTTTTCAAAAAATATTGGATATTTGTCATTGCTAGAGTTCAAACCTAGATTGCTAGAATGCATGAGCGTAAGTGCAAAGACTAAACCACTAAGCTACAATAATTTTTTTATTTTATTTTATAAGACAAACTATATATACACGATATTTTGCTACAACATCAATAAAATTCTCTCAAGATTAAATTCCCATCAAACTACATCCTACGTTAATTTTATTTAAGCTATTCTATATCTATTTTGATACAAGGTTTCCGTTAAAATTTTCCAATTTCGCCCACTCATATATATATAACTTAGTCTATATCCCACTAATTTGTTACATTTAATTATTGTATATAAATTTTAAAAGACCATCGTTAATTTTCATTATAATAATTTTATGTACTTACATGTTGTAGACAATTTTGAGACACCTTAACGTCACCTTTAAAAGTAAGAGATTATTATTTGTGTTATGTTTAATAGAATATAAATTAAATAAGAAGATAAACTTGCAAACATGAAGAGATATGACAAAATGTTCCAAGTCCAAGTTCTCACACTTGAAAAATGTATTCAAAATCTTAAGCTACAAAATTTGCTTGTTGTTCAGTAAAAATATCATGTGTGTATATCTAGAGGCGCACACATACGCATAAATCACTAATAAATTTATTATAGATAACGGATAAGTAAACACTACAACAAAAAATGTAAAAGACTACGGTAAAAAATCGTAGTTAAAGGCATAGAGCAACCGTGGTAGTAGATACCGTAGTAGTAGACCTATCACCAATTAACTACAGTTAATGAACCGTAGTGGTTAATAATAAAGACTACTGTTGTGAACCGTAGTCGTACCAGTAGATTCTACTACTATGGTATATACGACCACAGTTTGGAACTTCCTTTTGACTACGATTTCAATCGTAGTAATTTATACTAACGACTACGGTTGTCAACCGTAGTCGTAGATTCAATATCCACCACCACGGTATGTATGACCATGGTTGGTGATTTTCTTTTACTACGGTCTGAACCGTAGTTATTAATGATAAAGACAATGATTGATAACCGTTGTCTTTACATAATTGTATTTATTTTATGATCTGTATTTTTTAATATTTAATAATTTCAAATTAGTAAATCATATTTATATACAAAAAATGGACAATAACCAAAAATTGCTCCAAATTTGTTTCTCAATATCAATAGAAGTATAATTGTATAAAGTGTTCAAAAACAAGAATAAACTATAAAAGAAGTACTACATAATGCTGAAGTGAAACATAAAATCCCCAATCATCTAACTTATTTTCTTTTCACGGTACCCTTCGAGCAAAGATTAGGTCCCAGAGCAAAGAGCAATGTGCTAGGACATGATTCAGTCATAAGCAATTTTAACCAATAAGATCTGTCAAAACAAACAAATAACATATGAGTAATAATCAAATGATAATCTACCCATATATATATACTATTGACAATCCGGAAATAAACACGTTGTTTGCAATAAATCAACAAAAAACACATTAAACTACTCGATCAATAATAATATCAATACCACATTGCCCATTTGGCTTCACTAACACATAAATTTAAGAAAAATCTACCCTATCGATTATATCTGCATAGTTTGGATGTTTGACATTTAATTAGGTTAAGAAAATATTAATCACTAATATTTCAAATCTACATAGCACACATTAAAGTATTAGGCCATGGGGCAATGACCAATTGACCATGGGGGAGGGAACTATGAATTAATACTCACAAATTAGGAAGTTTGTACTTAAAAAAATTAATAATACTCGTTTCTAGTCAAGACTTCCATCTCCCAGGAAAAATACTAGAATATATATCTGTCTATTAAAAAAATAGTATGCAACCATATGCATATGCAACAAATTTAGCTAGTTTTGATGATAGAACATACACATTTTGCAACTGTTGCATAAACAAATATGAAACTAATGCAAATGTAAGTCCAGCCACATATGCTTGGACACCTGATGTGTAACATAAACAAAAAAAATATTCTTATTCCCGTAGAAAGACTAAAATGAAAAGCCAAACTAAAAATACCTAACGAAAATTAGCAGCAGTAGCACGAGGATCGAAGTTGCTGAAAAATGAGGGAAGCTATAATTCGATTACCTGCATCACCCACCAACAAGAGAAATACATATAAGAAACTACGCAAGACTTCAAATTTAAAGTAACACTATAGGGACATTCTATACATGAATGCATATATTGTTATATTAGTTGAAATGTCTCAAAAGTTTCTTGGCTAAGCTCAGTGCTGAACATGAAGGTAAAATCAATCACTAAAACTATAGGAACCTAGAATAATCACCACTATAAAGCATTACTCAGATGTCTAATTTACCTCCAAGAGATTTAAACCAATGAGAATAGCCAAAGACGAAGCAGCAATAGGTAGCCCATGAGAATAGCCAAAAACTTCAAACAGTTCAAAAAGTGTGTACATAACTTCTCAACTCTAATCACTTAAAATTTTTAGAACACTGATCTAATCCTTTGGCTAGGTTTCATATAACCAGATAGCAACTGGAACACGATTCAGGGAGAGAGAGGGAAGGGAGAAGAGAGAGATGTACTGCTGGTTCAGTAGTAAACATGCAAAGGTAGCATCTCTGTTTCAGCATTGCAATGATAGAGCTTAGAAAAAAAATATATGTCGTCATACCAGATAGTAACCAGAGAGGGGAGTGGGGGAGAGAGATGTACCATTAGTTGGCTCGTATACATAGAAACGTAGCATCCCTGTTTCAGCATTTGCAATGATAGAGCTTAGAAGAAAAACTTACAAATCCATGAAGTTAAAGTTATATGGAACAATAATAAGTTATGAAATTACAGCGGAAACCGAGTACTAGAAACTTGAAGGAGAATCACCTTCTCTACCCAAGCTTCATTGAACTCAGCAATGTATGGATTTTTTTATCCTTGAAATGAAAGCCATTGACATGTTTAGATAGCCAAAAGTCATTTTCTACAACAATCTGAAAACAATAATTTTTGCACATGATAGAAAGGAAGATTTGTAACAAATTCTAATTTGACAATTGAGAATCCTAAATGCTAATAATTCCAAGCTACTAATACATTCTTCTTAAATATAAATAATTTTATTTAGGAAACATTTAAAGCAACTTAATACATCAATAACTCAATATGGATATAAAAGAGTTACATCATACCAAGTAACAGTGAAATCCTCAGAATTAAAGGACAATGTTAGCAAACTAGAGATATATCCGTACAACATATTTTCAATCCCCATTAGTGAAATCAAGTCCAAGGATATTAGGGGAAATAACTAAATTTATGAAAATAACAACTCACCTCTGCAATATAATTAGGTTTCATGACTTCGAGGAAATGAAAAATTGCCAAAAAGGATTGGACATTTGAGGCAGAAAACAACAATTGCAAAGTCACTGCTGCAGAGTTTCAACGACTGCTCGGCGGGGACGAGATGAATGGCTGGCGTAGTTTGGCAGAGATCTGCGAAGGAGAATCTTCATCTATTCAGATGAATAGAACAATCAAGTAGCTTGAGAAATGCCACCTTTTTTTAATGAATTCGAGAATCCTTGACGGCGACTATCTACAGCAAAACCTAAGTTCATCGACGACCTTAAAACTTTTCATTGTAGATGTGAAAGAATCTCTCTTGAGAACTCAGTCAAAGGAAAAAAAATAATGGTAATAATAGGCTAAGGTTTTTTCAGAGCATTTAAAATGCAGAGAGAGAAGAATAGATGGCAGGTGGGTAATCAGCCGACTCAATCAAAAGCACATCTGGATTGCTAGGATGGTTATGGTTTACCATTTAGAGGCCCTCATCCTAGATTTGGGCAGCCCAAATTGCGGACACTACATGAAATTATCATCTTTATAATTGGTCTTGAATAGCTGGAATGTGTGGTGTTCAGTAATAGAATTTAGACAAGTGAAGAAACTGCAAGAACTCAGGCTATCGCGTTCTGGATACTCAGGCAAAATTCCATCATCTTATTCTCAGTTGATGAATTTGAGCTCTCTTTCACTGCAAAACAAACCAACTATCCAGCCAAATTCCAGCGGGGTTTATTAACTTGTCACGCATTTATCACCTGAATTTGAGTAGGAACTTTCTGGAAGGAGTAGTACCTTTCAACTCAAGTTTCTTGAAAAGACTTGGGAAGAGTTTGGACCTGAGTGGGGATCCAAGGCTGTGTTTGAGCCGATCTAAAGAAGATGGTTTCAATGTTAGTGCTGATGTTTGTGGGAATAGCAAAACCAGCTCATTGCTCAAACCACTGAAGAACTCTGAAGCAGCTCCATTGCACTACTCCCAACTGTTCAATGTGACATTTCACCGAACACTTTGTTGTTGTTAATAAGTTGGAGAGGGACAATAAATACTGTTTTAAAATGCAATTCATAGTTAATCCCTATTTAGCCCTTCCGAAAGAAAATATTTGATCTGATAATGTCATAACAAATTCAAGCTCACTTCAGTCACTGTATGAGAGGAATTTTTTTCAGATTATTATCTGTTGAGCATTTAGTTTTCTGTCAGCAGACAAATATGAAGCTTTATTGATTGCATAAAGAAAATTCTAAGAAGAAATAAAAGATAAAGATTACATATACCTAGTTCTAGTCCTAAGTTTGGGATACTTAGTACTTCATGAACAACACTATTTTTCGAAACTAATGTTCTTTTGGCAATCCAAAGTAACAAGACAAGATTTCATATCATAATTCGTTAATAGTTCTATCTTTTCTACACGGTCTAGAATTACCTACATTAATAAGCATATGTTTAGCGTAGAATATTAGCTCTTATAAAGTCGACTTGAGAAAGGAGATGAGAAGGAAAAACTAGAAGGATAATGTCTAGTTTTTCATTTTCTTATGATTAATTTAAAAAAATGGAATAAAGGACGATCCTTGAGGATAAATGAAGCAATAAGATATCAGATACAACTGCATGAAGCAATCAGATGCAGAAACTAAATCTGTTCATTCCACTTTAAATTCAGAATAGATGCAAGGTATACAATTCTAATATAGGAGGGCACACTCTAAAGAGGAAAAAATCAACCAAAATAAGAAATTCATCAAAATATAAATCCAAGCTTTATGTTTGGAGGAGGTGAGAAGGAAAGCCCAGAAGAGTTCTATCCCTTGTTTTATTTTCTGAAAATTATGGCCAAAAATGGAACCGAAGGTCAAACGACCTATCAGTACTAACTAAGGTGGAACATTCTATTGATTCAGAAAGAACAATTTTGATATTGGTTGAATATTTGAGTACCAAAAGTTTGCCTCCAGCTGAAATAGGAAACTAAAATCCTAGGAGTTATATCAGTTGAAATTTCATTAGGAAAAGGAAATCTAAATTGGAATCAAGCATAACAACTAAATATATGGATAGGCTTAAAGTACCTGAAAACAAGTTAGGATATGGAGAGTTGAATTAAATGATCTACACAGTAGATTCACTAATTAGAACCTAGATTCACTATCTCACAAAGAAAAAAACTAAATGTATAGGAAATAGATAATGGTATGATTTTTACCATGGTAATCGATTGCGCATATTAACAGCATTGATGAACACTTCTGATGCGGGCAGAAGGCAGTGACAATAGTGAATGGTGATGCGACGACGTCAGTGGCGAACAAGGAGAGCAGTGAATAATGGTAGTAGCAGCGGTGAATGGCGAGACCGGCGAACATTGACAACAACATCACGAACGGCGATGAAGTTAGCGACAACAACAAGAAGCTTCAACAGAGATTCAGCAGTGGTGAACGACTATAAAGATGTGGTAGCAATAAGGTACGGAAGAGTGTTCAGGGATATAGATGACACGAGAATGAGGGTGGAAAAACGATAGGGTTCAATTAGGCTAGAGCTTGAAGTAGTCGGTGGCTGGATTAGGGAGAGATCGACGGAGACCCTTCCCTCTAGACTTCTAAAGCGGTTTACGAGAGATAGCAAAAATGAGTGAATTGATTTTTAACAAAAGTAAGCGGTGGGAAAATTTCAGCCTTATTTTTGGGCTTACTAATTAATTAATAGTGAGATGCAATCCATTGCACAAAAAAAAAAAAAAAAAAAAAAAAAAAAAAAAAAAAAGTGTCTCTAAAATGTTTATTTTCCCCCTTCTTATATAAAAAGAATAATTGTAATTGATAAGTGTCCCAAAAACTATCATTTAAAACACTTAAAAAATATGTCCTTAAAATAAGTATCCCAATAGACACTTTTTGTTGTAGTGTCGGGCAGAGGAAAGGGTTGCGTAAGGCGGAAGAGATAGTGAAGAAGGGATCGAGGCAGCATACAAGGGAATCGTGGCGGCAGAAAAGGGGGTAGAGGCGGCGAAAAGGGGGATTGGGACTACGGAGAAGGAGATTGAGACGGCATTGGGCTTCGGCGGGTTGGTGTAGGTGGGAGCGGTCGCTGAAGCGGAGGATGGCGACTTCAGAGGGGTAGGAGGGTTCTGAACAGATCTTAGAAGGGGAAGACTTCTCTTTTGTTTAATTGGGGGGAAATGTTACCACCTCCTTTTTCCAATCAATAATGACAGTACTTCTTTTTTTTGTCCCTTTCCCAATCGAAAATCTATTGGTATTGTTTACATAGAAAAAAATTGTACAACTAATTAATTTGAAATACTAGATAGGCCAATTAAAGACATTGAGGAAAGAATATTTAAAAATATTTTTTAATTGTAAAACACTAAAAAGTATTTGAATCTTGTAAATACGTATTTAAAAAGGTAAATTAAAAAAGGGTAACCATTGTTAAACATAGAAAATAATTCTTTTAAGTTATCCATTAAAAAATATATTGACAACGCCCATTGAACAACGGACGTATAGACCGTTGTCTTTAAGCGAAAAATAGATATTCGACTACGACTAAACCACGACAGTTATGCGAACCGTAGTCGTTTAGCGAATAATAGGTATTCGACTACGGTTAAACCACAATGGTTTTGCGAACCGTAGTCTTTTAGCGAATAATAGGTATTCGACTACGGTTAAACCACAACGGTTTTGCGAAACCGTAGTTGTAGTATTTTAGTAAAAAAAAAATGTAAAACACTATGGTTTGTACAATGACCACGGTTGAGCGCTAAAAGACTACGGTCATTACGTAAAACCCTTGTCTTTTGGGGGTAGTAATTAACAGTTTTTGTTGTAGTGAAATCTGTAGGTTGTCTAATAAAATGTTATTTTTGTAGGCCTCAGTTGATTGTTTTCAACACTTATGTTACGAATGTTCTATTGTGGTAATCAAGATGTAACACATGAGAAAAATAAAATAAAAATAACATGAGAAAAATAAATCCAGACATATTTAAGCGGTTTAAAATAAGTATATAATTTTATTAAGTACAAGTGTTACCTAAAAGTGTTACTTATTTATAAGCGTTACATAAAAGTGTTACTTATTCAAAAGTATTTCGTAAAGAATGTTACTTATTTAAAAGTGTTACCTAAAAATATTACAATTTAAAAGTGTTACGTTCAATACATGGAAGTATTACATATTCATAAGTGCTACATAAAAGTCAAAATATAAAAGTGTTAAAAACGTAATATTACATAAAGCCATTTATGTTGTAGTGTTTTGAGTATACAACTCAATTCCTCATTACTGTTTGCTCAGAATACTCGAAGACCAAAGTTGTGTTGCAACACAACTCACTACATGAAAAATGGTTTTTCTAGACATTAGGGATGCCTTCAAATCTAACTTGTTGATACATTTTATCTATAGAGGCATTTACAAAAAATGTCATCTATTTTAATGTAGCAATAGTCCATCACCTATTAATTAAGGCATTACTAAATGTCATGATAGGACAATTTAATCTACACACAACTAATTTGTCCATACCTTTAAAAGCAATTTTAAGTGCATTAATAGGTATGTTGATTGTCCATGTCATTCGTTTCCAAAATAAAAAATTACTTATTGTCGTTAATTGAGATGGCAATAACTACTACTGCTACTGCTGCTGCTGCTGCTGCTCCTGCTCCTGCTGCTGCTACTGCTGCTGCTCCTGATCCTGCTCCTGCTACTGCTACTGCTACTGCTACTGCTACTGCTACTGCTGCTACTGCTACTGCTACTGCTACTACTACTACTACTACTACTACTACTTCTGCTGCTACTGCTCCTGCTACTACTGCTACTGCTCCGGCTGCTGCTGCTGCTACTACTACTACTATAATGTAAAGCTTACTTGTTATCATTAAGGAAAACCTATTATACAACACAAAGCCCGAAAGTTATTACATTAAGAAAATCTGTGAAGAGTACACAAGATCAACAAAATCACCTCTAGAAATAAAAATGAAAATAAGAATGGCCAGAATCTCTAAAGACTACAATCCTACAGTTCAAAGCCCAAAATAAGTTGCACAAGAAGACCTCAAATGCAACGTCAATATCAAACTTACTAATGAAAGCGGGGAAAAGCCTAAACACTAGGCCAAATTGAAACACAATCACCTTCTTGCCGTATTTAAGTGAAGAATCCCTCGGGTTCCGTATGAGCTTTTCGTGATCCACTTATGTAGAAGAAAGAAAATTACAATTTCTACCATGATTCTGACTTCCTTAATTTGATTCTTTGATAAACGGATACATAGGGAATAAAATATTAGAGCAGTAAGGATGGAAAAAGGGCATTGGAGCAAGTATAAGGGTAAACAATATAATGAGTTAGTATGGTCTCAAGGTGTATCAACTTACCTTGGTGCAAGTGACCCTCTTATTTTTAAAGCACATGGTATCAGGCTATAAATGCAACCGACAAGGTTGAAACTCACCAATGCCTCTCCTTTTAGCTCTTCTAATACATAGGTAAACCATGATCAACACAAAAAACAAATATGCACATGCTCAAATTTTAGTAACAAGCTGATTTGGGATAAAAATTATTATTGCAAATATATCTTATAATTTGTTCCACATACCATGATTTTCCATCCCCTACAAGATGCAAGAAACTTCTTTTGTTGCAGAATTCATGTGAACATCAACTATTGCATCATGCTAATAAAAAAATTACTAGTCGGCCAGTCCCATTTCTTTTTGAGATGCTTTATCTGCATGATGTTCCTTGGTGGAAGCTATGTTCTGAAGAAGCCAATCTACAACTTGTGATTCATGAACTGGAGTAGATGGTATGTATATATCTGAAAAATTAGGGTACTATGGCATAAGAGAATCCTCTCAAATCTCTTTATCCTGAAATTAATTACAAATCGAAGATGTATGAACTTCTTCTCAATGATACTTGGAGAGAAGTATAACTCAACCCTTCACTCCAAATTCATACTCGAAAGTTCAAAAAATCAATATAAGAATCATGCACCGCCTGTCTAACTAGACCAATTTTATGGCAACACCAAATAAGTAAAAGAATTTACATAGAATAGATGGATTAACCACCTTCCCCTTCTGCGACATCTGCCAAGAGGAAAGGAATGTGGCCAAAGGTTTTTTAAAGATATGTCATAAAACCTCTCATCATCTTGTGATAGCCTAAAATTATGTTTGTTGCCACGCTCCAACTGCAATAGGTCCATGCTTAGTAGTAATGATAATACGTAAGAAAATATTGTAAACACTAATTAAAGAGTAGGTACACGTACTGTACCTGCTACATTTGGTAGGAGAGAAAGAATGTCGCCAGAGGTGCTTCTCCAAATGCAATAGTTCATAAACTTGTCCCTCCATTTGAGCAGGGGCGGATCCAAAGTTGGGACATGAGGGGTACGGTTGTAACCCTAAACTTTCCAAAATTTGATATATATTTATTGGGCAACAACAAACCAGTAAAGAAGTTTGATTGGTCTAGTTACTGGAATCCACGTTAATTTCTTAGGGGTACGTGTTCGATTCCTGGAGATGTTTTAGTTTTATAAATGTTATTTTTCTAAAGTGTTAGTTTGATTTTTCAATTTTTGTTTTTATGAGTGTTGTTTTTTTATGTTTTGTTTTAGGAATGTTCTAGTTTGACATAAAAGTTGTAATAACAAATGCACATGATATGATTTAAACATAGATTTCGTATACTAATAAAGACTTGTCAATTGAGCTACCAAATTATTTTATAATTTTTAGACTATTATACATAGCATGAGTTGTTGTAGTGAATTTTTCTATACCCTATATTCTTTACTAAATTGTTTATTTATTTTTATAATTTATTGTAGTGGATTATCTTTTAGGTCCTATATCTTTAATGTCAAGATGAATTCACTTACCACATTCTTTCAAGGTGGTTGAATGATCATTTCATTGTATAAAATTGCTTAAAAATAAGTAAAGAACCAAAAGAGTTTAACACTATTTAGTACTACCTCTGTTTGTTTCTACATGTATTTTTAGGTTTAGATAAGAAAATTAAAGGGTATGGGAAATGAAAAAATAAACTCTCAAAAAGATTATGTAGATATTGCATGTTATATAATTACAAATTTTACTATAGGGATAGTATTGGAAACAATATGGGAGAAAAGTTAAAAAGACAACTATTTATAAACAAGGTACAAAACCTAAAATGATATTTAAAAAGACGGAGGTAGTATATATATGTGTGTGTATTTTTATATATTTATTTATATATACCGTACCCCATCAACTGCTATAGGGTTCCCATGCTTAGTGGAATCATAGTATGTAAGTTCTGTATGTACAATACTAAAGAGCGGGTATTTTAGTATAGTAGTTTTGCTACACTTTTAAGAGGAAATAGTTGTATGTAATTGCTTGATTGCATCGGTTAATATATCTTTGTACAAATTAGTCTAGATATGATTGTCGTATTTCCTTACATTTCTCATTTGTAAATCCCCAATATATATGTAACAGATTCCTTTAATCACCTCATTAACTGTGATCTCATACCTATTCTCACATGGTATCAGTCAAACTCACCAAAGCACTACAATTCTCTCTCTAAAGCCTTACGCTAAAATTCTTCTTCTATCTCTGCCCTTTTTAATCTTCTGTTCTCTCCATGGCAGAGACTACCTCAAAAGCTCTAGTCTCCCCTATTCCCTTAAACACGTTAATGAATTTTTTAAAAATTAAGCTATCGTCCTCCAATTATTTGCTTTGGCACAACCAGGTGGTTCTGGCCCTATCCAATCATGACCTTCTCTCCCACGTCCATGGTACAATCGACATCCCTTCGGAGAAGGTCATTGAGGCTGGTTCTCAAGTTCAAAATCCAAAGTATCTTCGTTTGGTTTGATAAAGATAAAAAAATTATGAGTCTCCTCCTCTCATCTCTTTCCGAAGAAGCTACAACTGAGGTAATCAGATGCACGTCTTCTCGATCTATTTGGACTGATCTTGAAGCAACATTCAGTCATTCATACGCTTCTCGGGTCAATCAGTTTCAAAATGAGCTTCTCCCTCTCAAATATGGCTCTAGCCCAGTTGAAGAATACAGTTGGAAATTTCGCCTGCTATGTGATCAACTAGCTTTTATTGGCAAACCGGTCGACAATGCTAATAAATCTCACTGGTATCTTCGTGGACTTGACTCTCACTTTGTTGGCTTTTTGGATACATGTATGGCTATGATGCCTATCCTGTCGTTTTGGGACTTACTTCATTGGGCGTTCAAGTTTGAGCAATCACCTGCTCCATGGATGATGCCCCCAGTTCTAGTCTCGCCTTCTCACCGATTGTCGTTCTAGGAATATTGATTCTCGTCCCCATGGACACCAGAGTCCTGTTCGAAGTGGTCAAGGTGGTTCTTCTACCAAATCTGGTAGTCATAGTGTGTAATGCTGCAGTCCTGCAAGCAGGTGCAAGGTTATCACTAAAACATACTTTTAATTTCGAAATATTTATCAGCGGAAGACCTTTTATTAGAAATACGAGTTAGAAAATTCTCTTAATTAATTAAACTATTCTTGGCATAAATGCTAACTCGTAAACCGCATCTTTGAGTTAAAATCTCTAATATATTTTTAGAATATCACAATTAGAAGAAACTTCTAACTTGAAAATATTTAAAAGATACAATATTTATAACTTCAAAATTCAATAACTTTATGGGTAAACCCTGTGTGTAAAATGTTTACTACTTTAAAACTATTTTAAAATACTTGCAACTTTCATTAATCAATGTAAATTAAAAGCTTTTATTTTGATACTTAACTTTCAAACGAATATACTTTATTCTTTACTTTTCTTATTGGGAACTTGCAGAGCCAGCTAGATCCCTTACCATTCATTGGTCCTGAAAATGTTTAAGCATAGCATCATGAATTATGCGAATCCAGTGGGGAAACTCTGTAAGCAGTTAAAGTAAATCAATATGCACCATAATAAATACATCCTTGACTTAGGTGACAATCCTACAACACAAAATCCTTTGACTTAGGAGCCAATCTTAAGACTCAGAAGCCATATTGTGTGACTTAGGAGCTAATCTTACGACCCAAAAGTCTGACTAGGAGCCCATCTTATGACTCGAAGCCATATTGTTAAGATCACTTAAGAGCCAATCTTACAACTCGAAAGCATTCGACTTAAGAGCCAATCTTAAGACTCAAAAAATCTTACTCAAAAGCCCATCTTACGACTTGAGAGTAATCATATGCCCGAAGGCGAACATATAAATCACAATACAAATTCAATAGTATAAATGCTACATAGTTACCTACTTTTCATGAAGACATTCTTGGACTGATGTAGATGTTCTTTGACTGATATATTCTAGAGAGGCTCTAAGGTTGTCCGGTCCAACTCGTACTGCACTTGCCGATTTGAGAAATTTAGTCTTATAACTTTCTTTGTTACTCTTCTTTTTATCATAACTTATTCTATCAAAATTTTATCTTGTATTTTAAACTAGTGAACATGAAGACTCATACTTATACATTTAATCACATTTATAATATATTGACATAACAACATAGTATGTATAGTAACATGTGTGTAACTTAACTAACTTATTAATATATTTATGTTCACATAATCATGAACATTACATATCTATACATTATATTCTATAATTTAACATACCAAAATAGTTCATTAAAACCAAGTGTATGTTTTTTATAAAAATCTTCTAGTATAGTTAAAACTAGCTAGTTTTAGGTCTCTGATGAGTCTGTTTTGTAAAATTCATCATATATCATATATTTCATAAAAAAAAACCTCAAATTTTAATTATGAACTTCTACATTTATATAATATGAAATATTAAATATTTTCTTAAAAAGGTGTAGCGAATAATTTTATAAAATTCATCTTCTAGAAATAGTTTGACTATTTTATAAGTAAAATCACCTTATCCTGTAAAATTCATCAAAAATCATAAACTTCACAAAATGCCTTCAAATGTTTACCACATACAACTAACATCATATAAAATAACGTAGTATAACAGATTTGAAAAATAATAATAAATATGTTTATATAATTTTTCAAAGTTGTATGTTGAACATGAATTTTGACAAACAATGTATTCAAATAAAGTTCACACATTTCAATAATATAAGGGAAAATTGGTATAAATGCCCAGTATGTTTTCTCTATTTAGAAACTAGGACACTAAGTATACCACTTTTTAAAAATGTCTTCTAACTTATGAAAAATTGGTGAAAATACCCTGTGACCGGCTATAGGCTGTTAACCAGCCGGTCACCTGTGAGCTGTCTTTTTACTTTCGCAAAAATTGGTATGAATGACCAGTATGTTTCCCTTATTTAAAAACTAGGACATTAAGTATACCACTTTTTAAAAATACCTTCTAACTTACCAAAAAATGGTGAAAATGCCCCGTGACCGTCTATAGACTGTGACACAACCAGTCATTAATAAGATGAACCTTTTTTCCTGACGTGGCATTAATTTTTCATTTTTCATTTTTATTTTTTTCTGTTGACTCGCTTGTTAGGATGGAAAAATAAAAATAAAATATTAGTTTGAATTTATAAAAAATTATAACCCCAAAAAATTGTTTAAAATTGAGAAAAATAAAAATTTTATTTGTGAAATTTATTTTAAAAATTATAAAATTTAAAGATTTAAAAAAAAAAATTATTTCTAAAATTCATTTTAAAAATTATAAAATTGATTTAAAAATTCAAAAATTCAAAAATTTATTTTTGATATTTTTTAAAAATTCTAAAATTTATTTAAAAATCAGAAAAATAAAAAAATTATGATTTCTTTTAAATTTTTAAAATTCATTAATATTTTCAAATTTCTTTTTTACTTTTCTCATGTCATTATTATTCACGCTAACAACTGAGTCAACAGAAAAAAAAAAAATTAATGCCACGTCAGAAAAAGAGCTTCACCTCATTAATGACCGGTTGTGTCACAGTCTATAGACGGTCACGTGGCATTTTCACCATTTTTTGGTAAGTTAGAAGGTATTTTTAAAAAGTGGTATACTTAACGTCCTAGTTTTTAAATAAGGAAAACATACTGGTCATTTATACAAATTTTCCCGAAAGTAAAAAAGATAGCTCACAGGTGACCGGCTGGTTAACAGCCTATAGCCGGTCACAGGGCATTTTCATCAATTTTTCGTAAGTTAGAAGGCATTTTTAAAAAGTGGTATACTTAGTGTCCTAGTTTCTAAATAGTGAAAACATACTGGGCATTTATACCAATTTTCCCATAATATAATCTCTACTTAGAAATATATAAATAACATAAATAATCAATATATTACAAATTAAAAAACACGTCTAGTTAACACACGTATGCCGATTTTGCACCACGTAGCAAAGTCGGTGAATTGACGGTCAACCTAACTATCATACATCCTATCTAACACCTACTTAACATAAATTAATAAAATAATTAGATTTCTAAATTTATATCAAATACAAATAAGATAAGAAAATTATTAAAGAAGACATACCTTAAAATGGATACACTAAAACAACGACTTCTAAAAACGTCGAACCTCAAAACACCGTTGGACACACCGAACCTTTGAATACCATCGAAAATAAACTAAGGATCTTCTAATTAATAAAGATTCCTTTATATATAATATAATTATATATTATACTTATACTTTCAAATAAATAGGGTCAACTTCTATTTATAGTAAATATATAGCGCCTCTTTTTCTTGTTCAGAGATGTGGGATCAGTGAGAGTGGGCAGTTAGATGAAGAAGATGTGAGGAATGAAGGAGTTTAAAACTTTAGATGCATGGATGTCTACATTGTTTTCCTAAATTCAATGAATACAAATAGTATGCATTTTCATTAGGTGGAGGATGTGAAGTATTGCCTACACCAATTTATAATAGTAATTTATTTACTCTAGTTTAGTATGCATGTATACGCATTGGTAATGAAGATTGAGGTGACTAATCCTTTTTTGAGAGTTATGAGCGTGTGTATTGTCAACACAAGTGTTTTATATTTCTTTGTTTATTTATTCAAATTAATTAATAATACGTGGACTGATTATTACTTAGGGCAATCCCATTACTTGTATGTTTCAAATAATATTATATTAACAATTTAGGGTAAGAGTTCTCTAAAATATTTTGATTTACATATATGTATATAAGTATTCACATAAACTAATCTAAATAATTGACTATCGTATGTATTTAAATTATATCCGTAATTGATAAAGTAAATTTTACTAGTATAATAAATACATTTTAAAGATCCTTATCTTTTGTACCATTCTTTCTTCTATCCGGACGGGTGATACGAGTGAGCTCGGTCCCCTTAATAGCTCCTCTTGTAAATTAAGTAGAAACACTTTGTTTTCGAAAACTTCATTATCCTGATTACTGGGATAAAGAATTTGACTTGGAAGTCTTTAAAATAAATAAACTTTAAATTATTCTTTCAAGAAAATTAACTAGCAGACAAACATAAAAGTCAACTACTTTTAGTTTTGGAGTGTTACATAGTGGAAATTCTCGTAATTTTGGTCACAAGAATGGTAAACCACGAAAATCCTACACTCCCACATGTCAAATTTGTCGCAAAGTGGAACACTATTAATTGTCCCGACCGATATGCTCAGTCTGCTCCATTAGCCGTGCACCTGGATCATGCTTTTGATACTCAGTGCACCGTCTCCCCTTATCAGGTTTATGATTGGTATCTTGACACTGATACCTCATCCTACATGACACCTCACTCGTCGGATTTGGACACCATGCAGCCTTATATGGGTAACGATAATGTTATAGCTGCAAATGATTCTTCTATTCCTATTACACATATTGGCTCATGTCCTGTGAATTGAAATGTTCGTTTATTGGATGTGTAAGTGGTGCCTCATCTTACTAAGAATTTGATGTCAATTAGCAAACTTACGTTCGATTATCCTGTAAACGTTCTTTTTACTGATAAATCATTGTGATTCAGAGTCGAGTGACCAAAGAGCCTCTGGCCCGAGGTAGGTGTAGTCAAGGTCTATATATTTTCAAGAAGGGTAAACAGGCTTTGTTCTGCTTCATTAAAGGCGTCTTTTGAGCTTTGGCATAATATATTAGGCCATGTTTCCAATTCCATTATTCATATGTTAAATAAATTGGGACATCTATCTATAACCTCATTATTACCCAAACCCACTCTGTATACTCCTTGTCAAATGGCTAAGAGTAAACACTTATCTTTTTCGTTAAATGAAAAATGAGTTTCTGCTGTTTTAGATTTAATTCATCGTGATTTATGGAGACCGGCTCCTGTTTGCTCAAGTGAAGGATTCAAGTATTATGCCATTTTCATTCATGACTTTCTTGGTTTACGTGGTTGTACCCTTTGCATGCAAAGTCTGACTTCTATGATGGGTTGGTGCAATTTCTTAAATTTACTTGCACTCAATTCTCTGGTTCAATTAAGATATTTCAAAGTGATGGTGGAACCGAGTTTGTTCATAATCGGTTTAAGGTTTTTTTTCAATACAAATGGAGTTCATCATCGTGTTTCTTGTCCGTACACTCCTCAGAAGAATTGCTGTGCTGAACATAAACACAGACACATCACCGTAATCGGTCTTGCTCTAATGTTTCATGCTAGTGCTCTGTCTCATTTTTTGTTTGATGTGTTCTCTACTGCAGTTTACATTATAAAACGGCTGCCTACTCCTTTGCTTGAAAACAAAACGCCGTTTGAACTTTTGTATCATACAACCCTAAATTATGCCAATTTCAAGTCTTCTGGCTGTCGAGTTTTTTCGTATCTTCGTGATTATACGTCCAACAAACTTGCTCCTTATAATCATGGGGTATATTTCTTCTCAGAATGGGATTTGGTGTTACATCCTGTAGCTTCCCACTTCTATACTACTCGACATGCTCATTTTGATAAGTCTTCGTTCCCTTTTATGGATACAAAAGTTTCCTCCAATATTGGCACCCTTGATATCTGTTCTTTTCTAGAAGCTTCTGTTAGTTCATGCATGCCACATTGCACCACTGTTCCTCCTGCTCAACCGCCTCGCGTTCAGCCCCGTTGTGGTTTGTGCCCTGGGTTGTCCACTACCCAGCCATAGCCCGAGGACGTTCCCCCTATGGTGGTCCATCCTCCGCCTACTGCTCTACAGCAACCCGAACCAATTGTTGCTCTGCAGCTAGTGGCTTCTCCTCAGTCTGTCACTGATCCTGTGCCTCCTAAACCTGCCCAATTTTCCCCTCCACCTACGTACCACTTATCCAATGATCACTCGAGCAAAATCTGGTATTTCCAAACCACGGTATATTGCGGATATTAGTTATACTTCTCTTTTATCTGCTTTATCTTTCTTTGATCAACCTAAAGGGTTCAAATCTACCCTCAAGCATCCTCATTGGCTAGATGTGATGTGTGATGAGCTTGATGCTCTTCACGCTAATCGCACTTGGGATTTGGTTCCTCTTCCATCGAATTTAAACATTGTTGGTTCTAAATGGTGAGTCTTTCGTACGAAGTATCGTGTAGATAGTTTTGGTGACCGATACAAAGCTTGTTTGGTTGCTCAAGGGTTCTCTCAGAGTCCTAGTTATGATTTCTCGCACACTTTCAGTCCGGTTGTTAAAGAAGCTATTGTCTGCAATCTCCTATCTTTGGTTGTTTGAAATCATTGGCCCCTACATTAGCTGGATGTGAACAACGCCTTTTTGCTTGGGGTTCTGTCTAAACTGTTTTTCATGGCTCAACTGCCTGGTTTTGTGGATCCTTGATTTCCCGAGGCTCTCTATGGTCTTCATCAAACCCTACTGGCCTGGTTTGTTTGTTCAAACAAATTTCTCATCAGCCTGAATTTTAAATGTAGTCGCACTGATCCTTTCTTATTCTATTTTAATCACAATAATGTCACTTTATATCTTCTACTCTATGTTGATGAAATTATTGTGACAGGTAATGATCCTATTTTCCTTCGCCGTTTCATTGCTCGAGTCCACAATAAATTCACCATTAAAGATTTGGGTAGCTTGAGCTATTTTCTCGGCCTTGAGGTACCTCACTCTTTCGATGGTTTATTTCTGAGTCAAGACAAGTATGCTCATGCCATTCTTATTTGGGTTGATCTATTGTTTTCTAACCTGTCTCTACACCCCTCGCTACGGGCGTCTTTCATAAGTACTAGATCGAAGTTTGATAAATCCACTATTTATCGATCTCTTATTAGAGCCTTGCAGCATTTAACTATCACCGGCCGGATCTTTCTTAAACCATTAACCATGTTAGTCAGTTTCTCCAGTCCCCACTATTGATCACTTCTCAGCGGCAAAACGCATTCTGTGATATGTTGAAGGTACCGTCATTTTTGGATTATCCTTCACACGTGGCTCTAATCTTTTTATCATTAGATACTTTGATGCGAACTGGCTCACTGTGTTGAGACGCTTTCTCCTACGTATGGTTGTTCTATTTTTTTGGGTGGTAACTTAGTTTCTTGGAGTGTAAAGAAGTAACCCACTATATCCCGCTTTAGTTGCTAATCTGAATACCGAGCTCTTGCCAATACTGCTCAAGAAATTGTTTGGGTCACTCAGCTGCTTCGCAAACTCGGTGTTACCTCTGCTTGTCCCCCCTTGCTTGATAACAATAGTGCCTTATTCTTAGTCAGAATAAGGCACTATTGTTTGATAACAATAGTGTCTTATTCTTAGTCAGAATCTCATTGCTCACAAACATGCAAAGCACATCAACATTGATTTTCATTTCATTCCAGAGTTAGTATCTTTCGGTCGATTGCACATCTAGATTGTTCCTTCTCATCTATAGATTGTCGATATCTTCTCAAAGAGTCTACCCCATTCTATCTTTGATTTATTATGTTCCAAGATCTGTGTTCAACTGCATCCACATCATTGCTTGAGGGAGAGTAATAGGAAATAATTATATATAATCGCTTGATTGCATCTGTTAATATCTTTGCACAAATTAGTCTAGATATTACTGTTGTGTTTCTTTATATGTCTCACTTGTAAATCCAATATATAGTGAATTCCTTCAATCACCTCATTAATAGTGATCTCATACCTATTCTCACAACTTTACATACAAAGGTATATGGTGTTTGCTACATTCCAGGACCTTATTTGTAAGAACCAATTAATAGAAACTTTCTTAGGTTATGAGATCTGCTATGGTCAAAGAACTTCCAAATATATGATCCATCAATATGATGTAAGTTCAAGAATCTTAATATGAATGTATAAGAACTATAATAGAAATATATTCCATGTATGTGAAATAAAATATATCCTACAAATATGATGTTTAGTTCGCCAGGACTCAAGATAAATGGATTCCTATGTATACTAATCCATATTACACCAACCATTCTCAATTATAACATAAGGTTCACATACCAACAAACATTTGAACAATACTTAACAAAGCATATATGAATCATGGCTCCAAACTGCCTAAACATCCACCCCTAACACCCACATCCACGCACACATACCAAAAAGAAACTTTGATTAGGATTCTCAAGTTAATTACAAAAATTCATATTTATGATTAGGTGAACCTGCCTATGAACTAAACTCTACGGCACAACTACCAACAAAAATTCTGATACCAAAAAAATTAGACATTTAGGGCGTGTTTACTAGATGGCACTAGGTGGGTTAGGACTAAATTAAAAAACCTATTCTAGAGATAAAAACAATGCAAAAATAAAATCAGACATGAGAGTAAAGAATGGAACACCACTATAAGACCGGGACGACATCATCAGATGACAGAGATAGAGTTTTTTGCCGGGCAAGGGAGAAATTGTATGTGTACGGTTCATCAACGTGGATGCAGTGTTAGTCATGATGTAACATAGGTGGAAGATTATGACGGATATGGTTTAAATCAGAGATGTGGGAGAATGTAGCAAAATACATATTATGGACTATATAAGCGAAGAGATATAGGTCAGTGTAATGGGCCTCAACTTTTGGTGGGGATATACGTTTAAGTCTAGACCACTCTTTACTTTAGTGCACAAGACATTTTTACACCTAATCTAGGGATTCGAATGACACCAAAAAAAAAAATACATGTCCACGATCTAATTTTATGGATTAAAATAGGCATCAGAAATACAAAAAATGAGAATTTGCAGACATATTCATCAAGTATGTAAATCATGTAAATGATTCCTAATGCAATATACAAATAAATTTGTGTAATAAATCCCCCAAAACTCGTAAACAAACAGAGCATTTGGCAAAGAACTAGACAAAATTTCACATCAACTTCGAAACTAGCACATATATTAATACAAGGCCAAAAATAAAATAAGGGTTCCTTATTCCTCCAGGTATTTTTACCCTCTTGTGGAGTAGCTTGCAAACCCCATGAGCCAAAATCGCACTAGGAAAACTTGGTCCGACAAGCTTAGTTTGATCCTTATAACCCTTTAAAATAATAAAAGCATTAGGAAATTAAACACTTAATTTCTATGGTCGGCGACGTTCACATATCAATCACTTTCTGTTCCAGTAGCTCTTTTCGATCTTAAAATCAATAGCTGCTCTCAACATCATTTCATGACCATAGCCCTTTTCTATAAGTGGGGAATGAGTGTACCTGCCAGACGAAAATGAATGTTAAGTTTTAATGCCCCATAACCCTTTGAACTTGCCCTTTCATATGTCACATATATATAACACGACGATGGAATAAGAATGCCTAATGCATATCCTAGATGCTTAATACAACACAGTCTATTTTTTTTATTTCTTTTTTTCAATACATAAAGTAAAGACCTATTGACTTTTTGAGTATGACAAATTACCGGAATACATGGCATTAAATGAAATATCCTCTAATTATTCTTTTGTTGGCACATGATTTATGACAGTGGTTCCTTCTTCTACTAGTTCCCGAAAATAATGGTGTCTAATAACTATATGTTTTATTCGAAAGTGTAGGACTGGGTTTGTTTTAATGATACCAACACTGGTGGTATTGTCACGTAAAAGATTGGGTACTTATCTTAACACCATGGATTGACAACATTTGTTTCATCCTTTTGGCTTTCGTGCAACTAATCCCAATGACTACAAACTTTGTCTCTTTGCGACTCTTATATTCATGTTTCCACACGTAAAGAAGATTAGTAGATCTACCACCTGTCAGAGCAAGTATTTATGCTTTGAGTGCTACATTAAATCTTCGTCTTATCCATAAGTAAGATAGGGAACATACATAGATGAATGGCTTCATCGAGGGCTCAATTGATCTTTATAGTGCCACATATTTCAAGAAATTGGCCCAAGGGCCCATTTGGGTCCTCAGTAGGTCCTCATCAAACTGATTTTGGTGAACGATTGAGATCAAAGTAGGCTTTTGCTCAAACGTATTTGCTTGAAACTGTTGGATGATGGTTCCCACCGAAGTTTCGCTTAACTATTGATCTAAATAAGTCACATATTGGAGGCCAAACTTTTTCCTGTGGTTCTACATGTTGCTCATCTTCTGGTTGTCTATTCTGATTATCTTCCATTGGGAACAAATTATGTCTGGTGTGACTAGAATTTCACTTTCGGCAAGTGGCTTCTATCTTAGGATCTATAGGTATTGGTGTTTCGTGCATGCATTTTAGGGCATTTTTAGTGTCATTTTAGTGTCAATAATGTGCATAATCACGTGCATTTAGTGCTTTTATACTCTCATGGGCAAAATAATGCGTTTGTGCTGTTTTTGTGTTAAGACAGGTGAAAAAGGGTCGAAAAAGAACATCAGACGACCGCGGAGTCGAGGGATCGATCGAGGCAACAAAAGGAAGGGCTAACTGAAGATCTCGGCCAAGACAGGATGCAAATCTCGGCCGAGATGCGTCTCCAGGGGATTTCATGAAGAATTGCAAAATTGAAAATCTAGGCCGAGACAGATAATGCGTCTAGGCCGAGATGTGTCTGCAGGGGATTTCAGAAATTCAAAAGATGAAGATCTAGGCCGAGATGCAATCTAATCTCGGCCTAGATGAGTTAAATCCTGAAAAGCCCTAATTTCCTCTTTTCATGTCTCGGCCGAGATGCAACCCAATCTCGGCCGAGATCAGCCTTCGACCCACCAGCTGAAAATCTCTTTTTCACGTCTCGGCCGAGACACACTTGCATCTCGGCCGAGATTCCTTACCTTGTTTTAAAATCATGAATGCGATTTTGCCTATTTTTGACTAGCACTTTCTCTCCTTATATATATATATCATCCCATTCGAATTTAACCTAACCTAGAACCCATCCCCCACACATAATCAACCACTTTTCTCCATTGGAAGCAAAGGAATGGAAGGGCTTCAACCCTAACTTTTGGTTCTTTCTATCCTATTTTCATGTTTTCTTTAATTTTCTGTTATTTTATCTTTGTATTAGGTAAAATGGGTGACTAGCACCCTTTTGTTCACCCTTGATTAATGTGGAACCTTGAGTTGAAGACGTTTATGTGATTATTACGGTTAATGTTACCGAAAATATTGTGTATTCAAGTGTTTTGTGTTATTTTCTCTTATTGACTCACATTTATGAATTAATTATTGGATTGATCACCCCTTAAGGGATTTGTGAATGTGTTGCTAGAATAGGAAATTACTATCCGTAATTGTAGGATTTCCGATTCTCGTGTAGCAAACAATAGATTTATTTATTGGTGATAACACAAAGTTCAACCACTAAAACCGAGCTTGCGAGTTTTATGTTGAATTTATCTCGTTGTCCTAGTGTTTAATGCATTTGGTGATTGAATCTAAGAGAGCTTGTTCGAGGATTCGGTTAAACTGAATAGGGTTAGTCGAAGAGCTTATTTTGATTAACTAAGATTAAGGGACAAGAAGGCTATTAGAGCTTGTTAATAGCCTTGAGATAAGGGCTAGAATCACAATTGAATAGGGCATTAACAATAGTTGCATCAATGGTCTAAGACCAAGGGGAAACATGATCAAGGGTGAATCGTTTTGTTATTTAATCCATATGTTTTTATTATTATGAGGCTTCAAGTTTTGGTATCTCAAACCCCCCTTCCGGAGCGCTTAAGTTTTAGATCATATACAATAGGCCGACCTCCCAAGTAAGCTCGTGTATATAACTCCTAACAGTGCCTAAAAATTACCCCATAATTTATCCTCACCCTTCATGTTTATTTGATAAATTATGGTGTGTAATGTTTGGCTATCAATATCCTCACTTTCCGGTATCTTGAATATTGATTCATGAGTATTAGACTAGGTCATCAGGCTATCCTATCATCAACCATAATGTAGCACATCAAATAGAAGCGAACACATAAAATATGGATAAGACATACACATCGACATTGTAATCAAACCCTACTTTCTAAAGGCTAAGATATAAAATGACTACTGCATAACATATATTATAAAAATAATAATCATAAATAAACCATTGTTCAAAACAATAAAACAAGAAATAAAGTAAAAATACTAGATCACTAGAGAAGTAGACTGTATGACTGTGTTATCCTGATGGACATTGTCCAATCTACTCCTTCTACCCCAGCTCTTCAAATAAACCTCTCAAAATTATTCTCTAATATGTGGTATATCACTCTTTAAATTAATGTCTATAACAATAAAACAGAGTCTACTTATTTATAGGAGTACACACATTAGGTTACAATAGGGATTAAATCAAAGAAGGTATTTTTTCTCGTCTATTTCTAAGTTTAGCAATGACATTTTGCTCGGTCGGGTAAAATTTCTGCCCAATTGTGCAATTACTCCACGACTACATCAAATATGTCACTGAAATATTTTCTTGAATGGGCAAATTCTTGGCCCGCTGTGCAAATACTGTTGTAGTTTACACTTTTTTATCTTTCTCATCTGGCCCAATCCAACTCCTTTCCAGGCCAATCCGATATCTTCTTTTAGCCAAATTTCTTATTTTCTTGTTTCGAACCAGAATACCACCATTACTCCAATATGTGCCATTTTGTACTAAAGTCACTACAAAATCAATAAACAAGGGAAATCCGCCATACATATGAAAACGAGGGTTAGAAAATACTATTTCACGTATTTTTGCACTATATTAGTTATGAATATATGGCTAACAATTACATAAAATATGGAGTGATAAAAATTAATCAAAGCACGTGTGGCATTGGATTGTCAACTAAACACCATTTATAATAAATAAGCAGCCATGAACTTTTAAGACTGAAGCAAAACCAATACAAACCTTGAATATGTTGAGAGTGGAGCCTGAGAAACAAAGAAAGTGATGCGGCCGCGCGGGGGATGGACGCGGTCGCGTCAAAAGGAGTCCAGTTTGGACTGGCAAAATTGTGGCTTGCAACGTGACCGCGCGCGGGAGAATGTGATCGCGTCAGAATGTGCCTGGATTAAGCTGGCAGAATCAGACGACGCGGTCGCTTTGCGTCGGGGTGGCAGATTTGCGTAGGCCTCAAGCTGAGGTACAATTTTAGGTCCATTGAGCTATTATAAATAGTTGTTTCCTTTATTTTATCATGTATTTCGAAAATTATCATATATGAGTGAATCCCTGGCTTGGTATTTCCCCCAGACGTAGTTACATATCGTAATGAACTGGGTAACTAAATTATTATGTGTTCTCGTTCTTAGCTTTCTTTCAATTTCGCGATTGAGTGTGGGTTTAATTCCTAACAACTAGTATCAGAGCTCTGGGTTTGAAGGGAGTATCACAATAGAAGGAAAGGTGTCGATCGAGAAGTTTGATGGTTTTGACTTCGGATCTTGGAAGATGCAGATGGAAGAGTACCTCTACGATAAATATCTGCACTTGGCTCTAAAAGAGAAGCCCAAGAAGATGGAAGCGACTGAGTGGGTGTTATTCGACAGGAAAGCGATGAGCGCGATAGATTTATTGCTATCCAAGGAGATCATTTATCACACGACTGCAACAAAGTCCACGAGGAAGATGCTTGCAATTTTGGAGGAGATGTAACAGAAACCATCGACGGCGAACAAGGTACATTTGATTATGAGACTGTTCAACCTAAGGATGTCGGGGGGTACACCGATGCAACAACACCTGAATGAAATCAACATGATTACCTCACAGTTGAACTCAGTGGAGATTAAATTTGACGATGAACTACGTGCCCTAATTATGCTATCGTCTCTTCCAGACAGTTGGGCCGGTACAGTGACAACAGTTTGCACCGCGGAAGCTAAGCTGAATTTTTACAAGGTAAGGGGTCTGATGATTAGCAAGGAGATTCGCAGGAAAGAATCAGGATCTACTTCGGGGTTAGCACTGAACACCGAGAACAAAGGCAGACCGAAGGGAAGACAGCAGAATTGGGGAAGGAGCTAATCCAGGAAGGATACGAGTTCAGTCAAGTGATGGAATTGTGATGAGTTCAGTCACTTTAGGAATCAGTGCAAGGCACCAAAGAAGAACAAGAGGGATCAATCACACAAGGGGACAACGAACGCAACCACAGAGAAAGATGATGGTGATGTGTTGGTCTTGAACGTGTCTAGTCCCATGGAGTCTTGGGCATTGGATTCCGGAGCATCATTTCATTCATGTCGTAATGTTGACATTATGAATGATTATGTTTATGGCGATTTTGGACGAGTATATTTTGTAGATGATGAAGCCCTGAAAATTATGGGAAAGGGAAGCGTACGATTTGCGACCTCGAATGATCCACTTTGGTGCTGAAAGAAGTCCGACACATTCCCGGACTAAAGAGGAATCTACTTTCAGTTGAGCAGCTAGATAAGGAGGATTACGTGGTAACATTCGGCTGCAGCAATTGGAAGATTACCAGAGAAGCTATGAGGGTTCCTTGGTGTAAGAAGGAAGGTACGTTGTACATGACAACGATTTTCAAAGATCACATCTATCTTGCAGACGCAGCAAGTGAGGTCAATATGTGATACTGTCGGTTGGGGCACATGATTGAGAAGGGGATGAAACTGATGTGCTCGAAAGGTAGACTGCCGAAAAACTGTGGAAGTTAGCCAATGTGAAGCCTGTGTGTTTGGAAAATAGAGGCGAGTGAGTTTCTCAAGAGTCGGCGGAGCCTTGAAGACTGAGAAGTTGGAGCTGGTCCATAGTGATCTATGGGAACCAACACCTGTGGCGTCTCCCGGAGGAGCACTATACTACATGAACTTCATCAATAATTCCACAAGAAAGTTATGGGTTTATTTTCTGAAAAATAAATCTAATGCGTTCAATACTTTCAGGAAGTGGAAAGCCATGGTTAGGACCGAGACAGGACTGGAGGTGAAGTGTCTAAGGTCTGATAATGGAGTTTAATAGGACCTCATGGGGTTTAAAGACTATTGTGCTGAGAATGAGATTCACATGGAGAAGACAGTGCGTAGAACTCCCCAGCAGAATGAAGTAGCAGAAAGGATGAACAGAACGTTGAATGAGCGAGCTAGATACATGAGGCTGAAAAACGAGTTGCCAAAGAAGCTTTGGGGTGATGTTGTGAACACAACTTCTTTCTTTATCAACAGAGGCCCATAGGTTCTAGTGGATATTCGGATACCGGAGGAGGTATGGATGGGAAAGGAGGTAAACTTGTCCTCTCTACGTATTTTTGGTTGTGTTGCTTATGCTCATGTTAGCTCGGTTGATAGAAGTAAATTGGATGCTAAATCTGTTAAATGTACGTTCATTGGTTATGGTGGCGATGAGTTTGGTTATAGGCTTTGGGATGAGCAGAACCAAAAGGTTGTTCGCAGTAGAGATGTGGTGTTTCATGAATAGGTGATGTACAAGGATAGATTAAAGGCATCAAGCTCTGACAGCTCTAATCCCAAGGTAGTCGAGTTAGACATCTCAAACTCGAGTCATAGTAAGGAGGGTCAGGCTTAAGAGGAGGGTCTTGAGGATGAGCCTAGAACTCCACCACCTAAGGAGATTGTTCTACTGCACAGACTGGCTAGAGAGCGATGTGCACCTGATACGTATTCGCCCTCTAACTATTATTTATTGCTTACTTACGGTGGTGAACCTGAGAGCTTTGAAGAAGCAGAATAAGTTGTTGATAGACGAAGGTGGAAAGCTGCCATGGAAGATGAAATGGCATCTCTTTGTGTGAATGATACTTGGGAGCTAAGTGAGCTTCCCAAGGGTATGAAGGTTTTGCACAACAAGTGGGTCTACGGAACCAAGAATGAAGCAGATGGTAGAAGGTGCTACAAAGCTAGGCTAGTTGTGAAAGGGTTTGAGTAACGATTTGTATTGACTATACTGATGTATTTACTCCTGTTGTGAAACTGACGACTATTCGCATGGTGTTGAGTATGGTTGTAGCAGAAAACTTGTTGTTACATCAGATGGATGTAAAGACGATATTTCTTCACAATGATCTAGTGGAGGAATTGTATATGGTACAGCCAGAGGGATTCGTAGCCAAAGGATAGGAAGAACTTGTGTGCAAGTTGAGGAAGAGCTTGTATGGGTTAAAGCAAGCTCCGAATCAGTGGTACGAGAAGTTTGATAGTTTCATGGAGGAAATTGGTTACCATAGATGCTACGCCGACCATTGTTGTTACTACAAGAGGTTTGACAAAAGCTTTCCTATCCTATTACTATATGGTGATCACAGGAGCTGATCCAAAAGAGTTGGATAAGTTGAAGAAGCAGTTGTCTGAGCGGTTTTCCATGAAAGATCTTGGAGAAGCTAAATAGATTTTGGGCATGAGAATCGAGAGGAATAGTGCGGCAGGGAGATTGTATCTTTCGCAGGCAGATTACATCCAGAAGGTCCTGAAAAGATTCAACATGGTGAATTCAAAGTCTGTGAGTGTTCCGTTGGGAAGTCACTTCAAGCTGTCGAAGAAGCATTCGCCGAGTACTAAGGAGAAAGGTACCCAAATAAAGAGTGTCCCATATGCTTCGGTAATTGGTAGTATAATGTCTGCTATGGTGTGTACAAGGCCGGATATTGTGCATGCAGTAGGAGTAGTGAGCAGGTTCATGAGCAATCCAGGGAAACAATATTGGGAGGCTGTGAAGTGGGTGCTGCGATACTTGAGAGGTACCACGAATAAAGTGTTGTGCTTTGATGGGAGAAATTCCAAGTTGGTTGATTATGTTGATGTATACTTGGCATCAAATGATCTTGATGGGAGAAGAAGTATCACCGGGTATGTCTTTACTTGTGGTGGTACAACAATTTCTTGGATGAACTTGGGAGAAAGCATAAAAATAGTGTTCTCTACAGCGATAGTCAGAGTGCGAATTTCTTGGCTAGCAATCCGACTTTTCATTCGAAGACTAAGCACATTGAGTTGAAATATCACTACATTAGGCACCTGTTGGAGAAGAAGACATTGCAACTTGTAAAAATTATCGGGAGTGAGAATCCAGCAGACATGTTTACTGAGGTGGTGACCTTAGAAAAATTGAAGTTATGCATAACTTCAATTGGTCTTGGTACTTGAAAAAGAGGCTAGGCGATACCGATCAGATACGGGAAAGAGAACAAAGAAGAACTGGTTACTTAAAGGTATTTCAGTCTCCAAGTGGGAGATCGTTGAGAGTGGAGCCTGAAAAATAAAGAAAGTGACGCCACGTGCGGGGGATGGATGCGGTCGCGTCAAAAGAAGTCTAGTTTGGACTGGTGAAACTGTGGCGTCCAACGCGACCGCGCGCGGGAGGACGTGATCGCGTCAGAATGTCCCTGGATTAGGCTGGCAGAATCAGGCGATGCGGTCGCGTCGAGTTGAGGCGGCAGAGTTGCTTGGGCCTCAAGTTGAGGTCCAATTTTAGGTCCATTGAACTATTATAAATAGTTGTTTCCTTCATTGTATCATGTATTCCGAAAATTATCATATACGAGTGAATCCCTGGCTTGGTATCGCCCCCAGACGTAGTTACACATCGTAACGAACTTGGTAACCAAATTATTATGTGTTCTCGTTCTTTGTTTTCTTTCAATTTCGTAATTGAGTGTGGGTTTAATTCCTAACAAAATAATGTTGCTAAGTTCTAATGAATACAAAAACCAAGTGATCTATACCTAAAATCTTTATAGTCAGAACTGTGAATTCTCTAATCTCCACAAGAATTGCACCTAATAAATTAATGACCATAAATAAGTAGTGAACTTTAAAGAGTGAAGCACAACTAATACAAACCTTCAATAATGTTGCAGTTTCTAATGAATACAAAAAACGAGGTGATTTATACCTCAAATTTCCATAAAGAAGTGTGAATTCTGTGATCTCCACATGAATTGCACTTAATAAATTAATAAGAGGGCATGGTACACATATGTTTTTCAAAATGTATCATATAATTACGATCCTTCTAAGAGGTAAAATCTAACATTAACCTACTTTAATCAGTTACCGAATGGGTTACAATGTTCTATACCTTGGATTGATTGCTTGTATGAGCACCACTCTGTTGTACATATACTTGTATATGAGTCTGATAGATCACAAGGCATCCAATTTTCAAAGAGAAGAAAAATAGAGAAAAAGAATAAGTCCTAAATAACTTCCTTATTCAGAGGAAGATAAAAAAGCATGTAAAGAAAACACTCTCAACATCAATGTAGAGAGGAGTTCTTACAGAGGCAAGGCCCGTTGTTTTACACCATAACCTGAAACAATTGTGAAAAAATGAAATAGGTAATGCACATCTAAATTTATGACATTAAAGCCACAATAAAATAATATCCGCAATTCAAATTTATAATTCAACTACAAACACATACATAGAGACATACGGTCACTGTCGCTAATTAATTAGGAGTTGATGCCTAGGATGTTTTGATTCAAGTTACATTTGTGGTCATTAAAGAGCTTCTCCAACAACTTATTATTTTAGCATTTCACATCATTTTTGCTTCTCCAACAATTCACTGGTTGCTGCATGATAGGTATGGCCCAGTAATTTCGGGTCGAAGTGACATCCCGGGTCGGATCAACCCGACCCGGACAGCTGAGCCCAGGAGGATAAGCCCAACAACAAACGGCCCAGAAGCGTGCGATCAAAATAGCGTGGCCCAATTGCGGCGTACCCCACGTTCTTGGCCCATGATCTACTCCCAACTTCCATGCAACGGTAATAGGCGCAATTGTAGGGAGTTAGTTAGGGTTTTGAGTTGAGTAGTATAAGTAGGAGAACTGTACTCATAATTGGGGTTCGCTTTTTGTATTCTGAAACAGTTGCGTGTAATTTAAAGAGAATAGTGAAGAAACACATCGGCAGGTGATATTTTCAGCCCGTGGACGTAGATCTCCGGATCGAACCACGTACATCCTGTGTTTTTTTAGATTTCTTGCATTGATCCCCGTTAAGTCTATTGAATACCGGATTGCGCCTTATCAATTGGCGCCGTCTGTGGGAACCGTAACTGGTTTTAACGTTGATACTGTTCTTGCTATACCATGGTAACCACTCGTTTAAATCAATCTCGCCAAGGTGATCATCAAGATCCACCCGTGGATCAAACTTTGCCACCGAGGCAATCGCCGATGCGGGATACATCTCAGCATCAGGGCAACCAAGGTCCGGCTATGAATCCGGACGACCAATTCTTACCTCTACCACCACAAGATATACAACATCCCAACCCTGCTGCTACCCAGCAGCAGGTTAATATTCAGGTGACTCCGGAACTACTCCAGGCTTTCCTACAAGAACATGCTCATGTTCTCCAAGACTGGGCAGCCAATCGCCTAAATCCTGATGGACCTGCTGGACACGCTACCAACCCCGCAGTGCATCCACCTCGTCGGAACCCGCTCAACCAACAAGATCCAGTGCACCATGGGCGTCAGGACCGACGACGAGAATGACCCGGTTCTCCCGAGGACCATGGGAGTTCTAATGGGTCAAGACAGCGCAATGACAAACTTGCCGACGCTGATCGTTGCCGTCCACTTAACGCGACTAAGAAAGTTCGTTATGCCAATCCCCATACTCTAGATCTTCAGGAGTATGAGCGAGTACAGCGCAACGTTGAACTAGATAGAATCCTAGGCCTTGACGCCAATGGAGACATAATCACCCCATTCTCCCAAGAAATACTGGCTACGCCCCTTCCCGAAGGGTTTAAGAGACCTGCCATACCAACTTATGACGGCACTGGAGATCCGGCTAATTTTCTTGGAGCTTTCAGGCACAACATGCTAAGTCGAGATCATACCACATCTCTTCACTATTGTAAGATCTTTCCCGAGTATCTTCAGGACGAGGCTCGAGTTTGGTTTGACTCTCTCCCCCGTTATAGCATATCCTCTTTTAGAGAACTTGCTGAACACTTTTGGGCACGTTTCGAAGCACGTGCAAAGCCCATGTCCACTTTGGCCGATCTGATGAATATGGAACAACGGGATGGCGAAACCGTTACCCAATTTCTTGACCGCTTTACAGCGGAGAGTCTTAAAGTAGGAAACTGCTCGGATGATGTAACCATTAATGCCTTCATGTATGGCCTTCGTCCCCGACCGCTCTACACCGAGTTGGCTCGAAACCCTCCGGTCACAACCCGGGCTTTGTTTAATACTGTGTGCAGATATGCTAAGGCCGAGGAGCAGACTCGGCGTAAGCGCGATAAGCATGCCAGCAAACGGCAGTCCGATAAGGCACCAGTTGGGCCCAGTGCGCGACCCAGTGCTTTCTCTCGTCTGACCCGGGGACGTTCAGAGTCTCGAGGGGATATTCCACAACTTACCCCGCTTACAAAATCGCGAGCCGAAATTCTTTCTGTCCACAAGAATGATTTACGGCCGTGTCCGCGGATGACTGCTCCGCCTGAAAAGCGAAACCGCGAGAAGTGGTGCGCGTACCACCATGATCATGGACATGAGACAGAGGAGTGTCGAGAGCTTGGTAAGGAAATTGAAGATTGTCTAAAGAAAGGTTTCTTGCGACAATACATTGCTCGGACCGACGACAAGCCTCGGTCAAGCCAGAATGGGGGTTCATCCCAAAACCGTGGAAGTTATCATGACCGTGGTCCACGTCAAAACAGGCCGCAATGGCAGAATAATAGGCCGGGATCAAACAATTATGCACGGCAAGACCATGAAAATCGTCAACAACCTCGTTTTTTGCCACCACCACCTCCTCCGGGAGGACCCGGAGACAATTTGCCTACCCATGTCATAAACGTGATTTATGGAGCCCTTCCCACTGGGGCTTCGCGAAATGCCTTGAAGGCTGAGGCACGCCGTCCTCCTCCCGAGGAGTCGCGTCATAAGCGCCTCCACCAATCTGAAACTGTTAGTTTTACAAATAGAGACCCAGTTCCAGAGATTACACCCCATACCGACGCCATCGTCATTGACATGGCTGTAGCTAATGTTACAGTAAAGCGGGTTTTTGTAGACAATGGAGCCGCAGTGAGTGTTATATTCACCGACTGTTTTCAGAAAATGGGGATTCCTCGTGAGCAACTTCGACCGGCCCCCGAGCCGTTACAGACCTTCACCCAGGGTGAAGTTCAGCCAGACGGGATTATTAATCTCCCGGCATCTCTTGGCACTTATCCGGCGATAAAAACCATTTTTGTGGATTTTTATGTGGTTAATTCTCCGTCCCCGTATAACATGATCTTAGGTCGGGACTGGCTTACTCCCGCCAGAGCCATCTGCTCCACATATCACCTCGCACTAAAATTTCCTACATCGCATGGCGAGGTGGCTATCCGCGGCAGTCAGCGGGTTTCTAAGGAGTGCATGTATGTCGCACTCAAAAAGGAAACAAAGGTTCCTCCAAAGCAGCAGCTCCAAGTGACATCATCGGCTCTCGAACCTGAGTTATATACATCGCTGGAGGACACAACTGTCCAGGTGCTACTTGATCCGTCTAAGCCCGAGCAAACAGTAACCGTCGGCGCCGTGGACGTGCCGTGGTTACATCGTGCCATCATCCAGACCTTGCGGGAGTACTCCGACGTCTTTGCCTGGTCTCCCTTGGATATGCCCGGGGTCTCTCCTGACGTCATAACCTACAAATTGAACATTGATCCCAATGTCAAACCTATACAGCAGAAGCAAAGGAAATTCGCTCCGGAGCGAAATGCGGCCATTCGAATTGAGGTACAGCAGCTCTTAGATGCAGATATCTTGTTTGAAGTCCATTACCCTTCTTGGCTGTCTAATCCTGTGATGGTAACAAAGTCCAACGGGGCATGGCGAATGTGTGTCGATTTTTCCGATCTCAATAAACACTGTCCAAAGGATTGTTATCCTCTGCCCTCTATCGACCAAAAGGCCGAAGCCATTACTGGGCACGTGGCTCTTTGCTTCTTAGACTTATACAAGGGGTACCATCAAATCCACATGGACCGTCAGGATGCCCTCAAAACAGCATTCATCACTTATTTTGGATGTTTTGCCTTTAACAAAATGCCCTTCGGGCTCAAGAACGCGGGGGCGACATACCAACGTCTTATGGACCGTGTTTTCCGAGGTCAAATTGGTCGCAATGTTGAGGTTTACGTTGATGATCTAGTCATAAAAAGTACCTCCCAGTCCTCATGTGTGCAAGATATTGTTGAAACATTATGTTAGTGAAAACAACTCTTGAACACACAACACCAAAGAACTTGAGAAACGGATGAAGAAACTCTTTCTGTTCGGCCAGAGTTGTGGCCGAATGAAGCTCACGCAGAACAGGAATCAAAAATGAATCAAACACAGTTTTAACGTGGTTCGTTCAAGATGAACTACATCCACGGAGGCAAGGCACACCTCAATCCACTAAGAACTTCAATCAATTACAGAGAATTATCTCAAGAAATGAAATGCCCAATTCTGGATACAAATTAGGGCACGAACACTCTATCTCTAAATACTCTCTTTAATCTAACAATACAGGAGATAATGCTACGTAGTGATCTTCTCCTCAATGAGAGCTTTACAATGATATATGGATTGAAGCTCGAATGCAACTGAACAGGAAGTTATAACTACAAGAAGTTACGCTGAGCTACCGGACAAATGTGACGGTTTTTCTTCGTCACTAACTGCAACTGCTTCGTCACAAACGACGGTTATCCCAAACTAACTCGAACCCGGTTTGTTCTGACCAGTTTGCCTTCTTGATGCTAAAACCCGGTTTAAACCGCCGGTTCTCCACTCCCTGACTCCGGTTCCACATTCCCAACACACCATATTACAAAGTATAGGCTCACTTGATGAAATTGAACATCACCTCACACATTAAGTACTTTGCGGCGTTATAATTTGCGTCTCAATCCAGCAAAATGCACCTTCGGAGTTGGCTCCGGAAAATTTCTCGGTTATATTGTTTCGCAGCGCGGCCTCCAAGCCAATCCGGCCAAGCTTCGGGATGTGTTGGACCTGCAACCACCGAGGGCGGTCAAAGACGTTCAGCGCCTCACTGGCGGTTTGATTAAACCGTTTTCTGTCTAAAGCTGCAGAGCGTCAACTTCCATTCTTCAAAATTTTGCGGCAGGCGAAGTCATTTGAGTGGACCCCGCAGTGCACCGAAGCTTTTGAGGCTTTAAAGCATCATATTAAGCAACTGCCTACTCTGTCGGTCCCTCTCTCCGGAGAGCCGCTTTACATTTATTTGGCCTCCGCCGAAGAAGCTATTAGCGCGGCTCTTGTGCGCGAAGTAAATGGTGTACAGCACCTGGTGTATTTCGCAAGCCGAGTACTTCACGGGGCAGAGACTCGGTACTCCACGGTGGAAAAAACAGTGCTCGCTCTCGTCGTGGCGGCTCGGCGTTTGCGGCCATATTTCCAAGGACGTGAGATACGGGTTTTAACTAATCACCCCATTCGGCAAATTCTCGTCAAGCCCGAGGTGTCAGGGCGCCTCGCTAAATGGGCTGTCGAGCTAGGAGAGTATGATATCAATTTCTTCCACGCCGAGCTATCAAGGGTCAAGCACTAGCAGACTTTTTGGCCGAGACCCCAGTGGATACTCGTGAATCTTCCGCAGATAATGATAGTCATCACTCTCCTGCCCTTGAACCCCCACCTCGCAGGTGGCAACTATATGTGGATGGTGCTTCCACGGCTCGAGGGAGCGGTGCTGGGGTGCTTCTCATTGGCCCTGAAGGAGTTGAAGTTAAGTATGTTATTCGATTCAAATTTAAGGTAACTAATAATGAAGCAGAATACGAGGCAGTTCTCGCTGGGCTCCAGCTCGCTCAATCCTTAGCCATCCGCCATCTTGAGCTCTTCACGGACTCCGAGGTTATTTCCAATCAGATCAAGGGCACCTATACCGCTAAGGATGAAACGATGATCAGGTGTCTCGCTTCAGCACTTAAACTTATGTCAACTTTCGATTCGGTTGATATCCAGAAGGTACCGCGTAAACAGAACGTTCAAGCTGACGCTCTCAGTAAACTGGCCTCCGCGGTCCGCACTAATGTATCTCCGGATATTATAGTCGAAGATGTATTTCATCCAGCGATTCATGAGGCAACGGTCTCAGTATTGACCGACAGTGATTCCAATTGGATGACCCCCATCGTTCAGTATCTCCGAGATGGAACTTTGCCGAATGACAAGCTGCAAGCCTGGAGAATAGTTCTTAAAGAACCCAAGTACTCGTTCCATGACGGAGTGTTGTACCGACGGTCGTACTTGCAACCAAATCTTCGGTGCCTTGCTCCTGCCCAGGCCGATCAGGTTCTCCGAGAGGTTCATGAAGGGGCCTGCGCCAGTCACATCGGCTCACGGACGTTGGCTAAAAAAATTCTTCGGTGGGGGTACTATTGGCCAACCTTGTTTAACGATGCCCATGAATTAGTGACCAAGTGCAGCAAGTGTCAGCAACACTCCCGTGTGAAACATCTGCCGCAAACCGAGCTCACTGGAATACAAAGTGCATGGCCATTTATCCAATGGGGAATTGATATTGTGGGCCCGTTTCCAGTCGCTCCGGGAGGACTGAAATTTCTTGTGATCGCCGTTGATTACTTCACCAAGTGGGTAGAAGCCGAACCTCTTACTGCCATCACTGGTCAGAACATCTTGAAGTTCGTCTGGCGAAATATTATATGTCGCTTTGGCATCCCGAGCACTATTATTTCGGATAACGGCAAACAGTTCGCCAATGATCCCTTCCGGTCATGGTGCGAGGAGCTCCACATTAAGCAGATTTTCACCTCGGTAGCTCATCCGCAAGCCAATGGTCAAGTTGAAGTCACTAATCGTACACTCCTTATGGGTCTAAAGAAACGTTTGGATCACGCCAAAGGCCTTTGGGCCGAGAATCTTCCGCAGGTTCTTTGGGCCTATCGCACTACGCCACGTACCTCTACTGGGGAGACCCCCTACAGTCTTACTTACGGCTTCGAAGCTGTTATTCCGGCGAAAATTAGTATACCTAGCCCCCGTCTCGTAACTACTCCCAAGGATAATGACGAGGCTCTCCGTACAAACTTAGATGAGCTGGAATATTGTCGTGATCAATCTTTCATCCAGCAAGCCAAGTGTAAGCAACGTGCAGCTCAATATCACCACCTCCGGGTTCGGGGTACTCAGTTTAATGTCGGGGACTTGGTACTCTGACTCAACTGAGCCAGCAAGGCTGCCCCTGAGGGGAAATTGCATGCTACTTGGGAAGGTCCTTATCGCGTCGTTGTTGCGCACGATTCCGGGTCCTACCAGTTGGAGCATCCTGATGGAACCCCGATTCCCCGAAGCTGGCATGGTACCAACTTAAGACGTTTCTATCTATGAACATCGAATAACAAGTATCGATATTATCTTTACATTTATTGTATATTTCTCTTTTGTTGTGATTTCTCTTTGTATCGTTTAAGTTTTTCCGGCATTCATCTTGAATAAAAGTTCTTTATTTGTGCATCTTATTGCGCTTTCTTCTACGTTACGGGGACGCCCTAGCGTAGTCGTACTATTATTATTCGTCTCTGGACAATTGGATCTCTTACCCGGTCCGTCCAGGTAGATTAACGTTTGGTCCCCGGACTTGTGTCCCCTCTCGCCTGTTTAACCGGAGAGGTGTTTTACTCCCGCCCGATCCGTCCGGGGAGATTCTAATTGGCGCCGTCCATATAGTGTTCCCGAGCACCCGTTAAGGCAATTATTATTTCTGTTTAACAACTCATTGTTTTCCTTTCAAAGTACACAACTTTGCAAACCAAAATGGTTTTTTACATTTTTTCGATTAAAGGCCAAAAGGTTCTTTACATATTACTTCAAAAAAAAAAAAGGTTCTTTTTCACAACTATCTATGGCCTCCGAGCCAGTACTCGGCGCTCCGGCGTTGAGATCTGTTCCCGGACCTACTTCGTGTCCTACGGGATTCTGTGGCTTCTCGGCGTTGAGCCCCGGCTCTCTCCCCTCCGCGGCCCCCTCGGCGTCGCGGACTCATCCTTGGTACTTGTCTGGGGGCTTCGCCTCTTGTGCGGCCTCGAAGACTCGGCTGTGGTGTAAACCTCGGTGTTTGGGACCATTTCACGGGATCCCACTCCGCGGGGTCCATCACTTCGATCTCTTCGGCCAGCTTCTCGACTTCTTCTTCGGCGACGACTACGGGCCTTTCTTCGACTGCAGTCACCGGCGCCGGCTCTTGAATTACAATTCCTTGGCTTTTCCCCGCTGGTTTCTTTTTGCCCTTCCGGGGGGCTCTTGAAGAACCTCGGCTCCGGCTAGGGCCCGCGATGTATTCCTCAGCTGTGTGCCGCCACCTGTCGCGGCCTTTCAGTCCCTCATACATGCCGAGCAATAATTCCAGCACCTCTCGCTTTCTTATAAGCTCTGAGGACTCGGCCGGACCCTTCGCCATCAGTGCTGAAATTTCACTTTGAATCTCTATGACCCGCTCCTCAACTTCCTCAAATGTCAGCAAGCCGTACTCTGTCAGTATCCGGTCATACTCCCTTTGATGGATGAGGACACGGTCCAGTTCAGCAACTTTCGCCAGGTACTTTAATTCCTGGTCCCTGGCCCTCTCCTCGGCTTCCTTCGCCCTTCTCTCCGCAACGGCCGCCCGCTTCTCTAACCTCGGCACCACTTGCATTTGCAAGTTATTCTTCTCTCCGCGGAACCAATCTAATGATTGCATGAGCTTCTTTATCGTGTTATGCAATTCCGTGGTGTCCTGAGCGGGCCATAGAATCAGTGGGAAAGATGTATTTCAAAAAAATATGATGAACAGCTATTCAACTAATCAACAAACACTTATATTCAACAAAACCGGAGTACATTATCAGTAGTGTGGTACAAGAGATTTACAATATTCCTATCATCTACTATATTAAATTTGAGGGGAACGACTGACCTCCTCCTCCTCGGTCCCCTCGGCGTCTTCGGGCTCCACCTCCTGGCGGTCTTCAGTCGTTCCTGCCTCCTCTTCTACAGCAACTGCAGCAGCTTCCATGCGGGGGGGTGGTTCTTTACTTCGGGGCTCAGTGACGAAATCACCCCGGCGGAATGCCAGGAATTCCTGATCTTGGTCCGCCTCACAGCTTGCAACCTCCTCGGCCCTCAAAATCTCTTTCTTCTCTGCTAGAGCCTTCACGAGGGGCCACTCCGGGAGGTGCGTTAAAGCTTGATAGTAGGCCTCCTCCACCCCGGCCACGGCATTATAATCATACCCGAACTCTGGATGATATACGTCCACGTTCGGGTAGACTTCTTTGATCTGCTCCAACAACACCGATCGCGTGGCCGTGTCCCCGACAGCAACGAAGTTGGTCTGAAAGTCGAGAAACGTGCTCGTTTGGAACAACTTCTCGGCAAACGCTTTTAGCATTGCCTCTTGACCTTCGACGATTGCCGCTTCTCGGGCATTCATCTCTGCCCGCAGTTGAGCCATTTCTCCATGGAGGGCCCCGGCTTCCGCCTCCGCCTCGCGCAGTCGCGCAACTTCATTCTCCACCAAAGCCGCCCTCTTGCGCGCTTCGGCCAGATCATGTGTTAGCTTGTCGTTGCGCGCGCGCAGATCCCTTGCCACCGCGGCCAGCTCTTCTTTGGCCTCCTTCTCGCTTTTCCGGCCAAGCTCCATAATCTCCCGCGCCAAGTGAAAAAGCTCCTCGGCGTCCGCCCCCTCCAACCCCAGCAGACTTGGGGGCCCTTGCTCCTTCAAAAAAAAAAAAAAAAAAAAAAGAAAACAAAACACAGGAATCAGTACTAATAGCGTACACTTCATTTACGCAAACAGCAACTCACAGGAAATGTCATGATTAGCTTTACCTCAACGCTTTCCCCTGTGCGGAGTTTTTTGGCTGCCGCCGGCGGTGTCCCGGAGGGTTCCGACCTCCTTTTAACTCCGGGGGTTGACCCCGCCATCACCACTTGCTCCTCCAGCCCAGCAGACGGTCTTGGACTGGGTGACATCTTTCCCCGGGGAGACACTTCAGCCATTTTCCCTTTCTTCTTAGCTGCAGCAGCCACAGCGGGGCTTCCAGCCGGCTCCTTTCCGAAGCGTCCCACTGCATACAGAAATTGGAGTTAGTCCTGCACAAGACAACAATTTTACACAGATATAAGAACTCCTACCCTCCTCGGCAACCCCGGTTCCCGACTCTTGACCCCGGGCGGACATCCCCTCCGCATCGCCCGAGTAGTATGGGCTCAATCCCGCCTCCTCCAGCTCCGCCTCGGTACAAAGGGTTTTGAAAGTCCCCACTGCTCGGAATATGTCCACCACCTCAGCCTCCGGATCCCCCACCGGGGCAGTATCCAGCACCTCCTCCCTTCTCCACCTCGGGAGGATCACTCCGGTCTTCACGAAGATGAACTTCTCCTTCCACCCCTCCACCTTACTGGGGTTTTGTACTTTGAAACCACCTCGTGCTCGGGGACTGAAGGAGTACCACCCTTTGGATTTCCCGAGCGCTTTTAGTTGGTAAAAATACCTAAACAGCTCTACAGTTGGTTTCACCCCGGCATTCTTACATACCACGGTGAACCCGACTACTTGTCTTATGGCATTTGGCGCTAATTGGCTGAGGGTAATATTATAATATCTCAGCAGCAGGATAACAATGTCCCAAAGGGGGAATCTCAAACCTATCCTCAGGGGGTCTATATATACGCCGATGAAGCCCTTCGGCGGGCAACAGGCCCTATCGCCGGGTTCCGGCACTATGTATTCTAAGTTAAATGGGAAATAGAAAGAGAGGATTAAGGCTTCTATCTGCACCCGCGTCATCCGCGGCGCTACAGTGGACACTTCGAAGTCACTCTCCATACATTCATAAAAACCGACGACCCTGATGTTGGTTTCCATGCCGTCGGCTCTTTCTACTGTCCTAATTTCACTCCTCTCCGGAATAACGAAGCGAAGGGGTGGCACATCTAACGGAGAGTTCTGGGTCCCTACTTCCTTAATAGAAGAAGAAGATGATGAAGAAGGCATACTTACTTGGCTCGTGTTTGAGATGAATCACAAAAGCACAGAGTTTCTCCTTTTTTCCCGCTTTCTGTAACTTGCAAATCGCAATGAAGAAGATGAAGAATACTGTGCCATTATTCAAAATATATACTCGTGGAACTAACGGTCTAGATATGGCCTTTTCAAATTCTGTGTTTCAGATTTGAACGTGTTGCACACGCGCCTTACAGTTCCCAAGGCGCGTGGGGAACAAGCTCATTCGAAATTATAAAAGCGTGTCACTTCACATCTCTCTCTCTCATGATGGCGCCACCAGTCACATCACCTTCATTCTTGGTCAGGACGTTTGGGGAAGCTCTCCGGTGCCTCCTTCACCTCGGCCGGATTACTGTTCTCTTCCGCTACTCTTTATTGCCTTCGAGGTGCTCTAGTTCAGCTCTGATCACTCTCCTTACTCCGGGGGGTTTCACCATAGATCGGGCCCTCGCCACAACCTCGGGGTCAATCAGTTCGGTTCGTTTTGATCCCCGTGGACCCCATCGCGGTCTCATCAATTCTCGGCTCCCCAAAAAACTTCGTCTCACGAGTAACAACAGCTCATCTTGCTTACTGCTCCATCCTGCTCATAACCGTAGCTCCTTCCTCGCTCCGGCTGGGGGGGGGGGACAACTGATAGGTATGGCCCAGTAACTTCAGGTCGAAGTGTCATCCCGGGCCGGATCAACCCGACCCGGGCAGCTAAGCCCAGGAGGATAAGCCCAACAACAAACGGCCCAGAAGCGTGCGATCAAAATAGCGTGGCCCAATTGCGGCGTACCCCACGTTCTTGCCCCATGATCTACTCCCAACTTCCATGCAACGGTAATAGGCGCAATTGTAGGGAGTTAGTTAGGGTTTTGAGTTGAGTAGTATAAGTAGGAGAATTGTACTCAGAATTGGGGTTCGCTTTTTGTATTCTGAAACAGTTGCGTGTAATTTAAAGAGAATAGTGAAGAAACACCTCGGCGGGTGATATTTTCAGCCCGTGGACGTAGATCTCCGGATCGAACCACGTACATCCTGTGTTTTTTTAGATTTCTTGCATTGATCCCCGTTAAGTCTATTGAATACCGGATTGCGCCTTATCACTGCACCACTTTGGCATTTTTCTCTTTTCACCACCTCTAGTGGTGCAACCAATGCAGTGCACTACTTCTTTTCTCTTTCTTTTATGTTTTTTTTTTCTTTTATATTATATTTAATTGTTATGTATATTTTTAAGTGTTAAGACATTGTATTCACCGTGTATCAAAATTACTCTTCAAAATTAAGTTTATTTAATGATTGGAAAAAGTATACTTTCAATAATAACAAGAAAAACACTATATAATTTAAATTACTGAACATGGCATTATAAATATAAATTAAAATAGAAAAACACTTGAAATATAAAAATACAACGATATGAAATATATAAATGAAAACTAGATTAAATTAGTCAACATAATTAAACACAAAAATACTAAAATGGATGTACAAATAAAACCTAAATATAAAATATAATTTCCTAGTAATCTTGGCAGTCCATCTCCTGACCCTCCAGCACCGGAAATTGAATTTCCAAACATAGGAAATGGATTGCTATGTTTTGTTGCTTCTTGTTCTTATGTTCTATTATGTAAAGTTTGTCGTTGCTCCATCCAAAGGTATTCACGTAGTTCGGGATCTTCAATGGTGCTCAACAATGAATTTTCATTCAAACTCATTTCCTATCACTTGTTTGCCATGCTCAATAATGAAATTTCATCCGGTTGGCTTTTCCAACATATCTTCTTCTTCTTCTTCTTCTTCTTCTTCTTCAGGTTCATCTAATTATGAACTTTAGAAGATTATAGATCATTATAATTCGGAACAACAATTTATTGTTCAACAATGAATTTTCATTAACAATTTTATGATAGTTGAATATCATAGGGGATGAAGAAATGTTGAACCCACTCATGATGGCTCAGTTCTTGGTAATAAAACAACATATCATGATCGAGAAACATCAACTAAAAAACTTTACAGAGACTATTTCTTTGAAAATCCAATGTATAACAAAGATCAGTGTGTAGGCGTTATTCAATGTCCCGAATTTTATATCTCCGTACTATTGAGCTGTCAAAAATCTTGGCTAATATATAGTGTAGTGGAGGATTTCAGCTGGAAACTTGGTTTGTTGACACTCAACAAAGAAACAATTGTAATTTGAATACTAGCGTATGTAGTTCCAATTAGAGCTGTCAAAATGAGTCCGGCCCGATGGGCCAGCCCGGAAAAAAAATTGGTCTGGCCCGAGTTTTTTTGGCCCGAAAAAAAACTGGGCCTTCTTGGCCCGACCCGAGCAGCCCAACGGGCCCGATGGGCTCAGCCCGACTTTATTTTTTCTCTTTTTTTTTAATTTTTTCCTCCGATTAATTTTTGGAGGGAATTTTTTTTATCTTTTCCTCCAATTAATTGTCTCATGTTTCCTAATCCACGGCAGAGGGATACTTTATTTTTTCTTTCAAGTAATTAAAAAATCGAAATAAGGTGTTTGCTCATCTATAAAAATATTTTAATTATAGTTCATAATACTCGTCTTATTTCTTTATTATATAAGCGTATTTGAGTATTTAATAATTGTAATTTGTGTGTTGGAATTTCGCATTGAACAATGCAGCGGGCTAAAACTAGCCCGACAACCCGATGGCCTGAGGATGGGCTGAGCTAGGAGCCTGGGCCCGAAAAAATATGGCCCGGCCCGGCCCGTACCGATTTTATCTGCTGGCCCGACTGGGCTGGGTTGGGCCGGCCCGACCATTTTGACAGCTCTAGTTCTAGTAGATGCAACTGATGAATATAAAAAATTAGAAAGTTTAGTGCAATAGAATGTGTTAAAAAAAACTTTGTCGTGCTGTTATGAAGAAGGGGAGAATATCTAAGATCGTCGACCCCTGATGATGTTGCTAGGTTACTCCATATTGGTTAGTAATGTGGCTTGATACATGTCACTTATACATGTATTTTAGGTCGATTTAGGGACATATCTGGTATCATTTGCATGTGTATCTAGTCGAAATATACTTAAATTCATTATCTTGAGCTAGATGACGTGTTTGTGCTTGTTTTAGTGGTAATCATGCATAAAAAGGCTAAAAATTCATTTAGATGAAGTTCGGACATGAAACAAGAAAGAAAGTCGGAAGAAACGAAGAGGAACTGGAGTTTGGACAGACTCATCCAACTCGACCGAGTTGAAGGCAAATCAAGGTTTGAGGCAAAGAACACTGACTCAGCCCAGGCTCAAAGTAACTCGGTCGAGGCAAGCAACTGAGGCGATGCGTTCCCAACTTGGGCGAGTGGGTTAGGCGGTGGAATTAGTAGTTTTACGCGTTTTGGCCTTTTTAAAGCCCGTTTCAACCCTAGTATTCCTCAAATTAAAAATACAAGCCACCAAGTCAAAAAATAACACACAGTGATGATCAAGGAAGTACTTAGAAGCTAGATCAAAGAGCAAGGAAGTGACGAGACGACAATCGGAGAGCAAGATTTGGGTTCTATTTCTTTTCTTTAGTTATTTTTCCAGTTATGTTTGTCTACGAATTTAATGGGTTTATGACTTTGATTATGAGTAGCTAAACACCTATTGTGTTCTAGGGTAAGAAAGTAGATTGTCAATGACTTTGTTTTGATTTTATCTTTAATTCTAGACTCCAATTTATGTTCGTTTATCTATGTATTAGTTTGATTCCAATGATATGTTTAAATTAATCATTTGAACAATATCTACACGTTTAACGATACGGCTTCGAGAGAATGATCTTGTTAATTGACGTACGACACGTAGCATAGTTATCAATATTGTACGAGAGGAGTGAGATAATTACATAGGCATTTGTGTAGGGGCTTTTGGGAGTCTTTAGGCTTGATCAACTCGAGAGGGTGATTATTCCTATTAGATCAACATTCTAGCAGCTCTGAGAGGAGGATTAGTCAAGTTAAGTGCCGCCTAATAAACAACATAATTGGTTTAAAAATCTAGAGTTGTAGGTTAATCTTAAATAGGAGTTCATAATTGAAATCTATCCCCTAGATTACATATGTATCCATCTGAATCTACCTTAATATTTGATTATTTGTTTTCCAAGTAATTCTTCGTTATTTAGTTATTTATATGCAATTAGTTTTACAAAATACAAAATGCATTTTTTTTTTCCCGAAAGTCTAGATAGAGTAGACGTATTATAATTAGGGTATTAAGCTTGCATAATACAGTCTATGTGGATAGACCTTGTCTGCCACTAGTTACTTTAGAATTGTACACTTGCAGTATACTAGGGTAAAAACTAATGCATCATGGCTTCCCAGGAATTTTAGGAAGTTCAGATTTCATGCACTGAAGGTAGAAAAAGTGCCCAATAGCATGGGTAGGACGGTATACTGGTCGAAGTGGGTCTCCAACAATTATTTTTGAAGTTGTAGCTGATTATGATCTTTGGATATGACACGCTTATTTCAGGATGCCAGGATTCAACAATGATTAATGTGTTGAAGTCATCCCATCTTTTCTCTAACCTTGCTCAAGGTATTGCCCCTCCCGTAAATTTTTCCATTCAAGGAAATGAGTCATTGGGTATTATTTAGTCGCCGGTATATTTACTAAATGGGAAACTCTTGTGCAAACTATCCATGAACTAACTGGTCCAAAAAATATCTTACAAGGAGACATGAATCATAGAAATGACGTGGAAGGTGCAGTTGGAGTACTTCAAAGCCAATTTGCAATTTTGGCAATCATAGTTTATACTCATATCAAAAAGTCTTGAATTTGGGTTTGGATTTGATCGATAATTTATACTCATATCACGAGTCTTCATTTGTATTTGATCAATAATTTATACTCATATCTTCGAGTCTTCACTTAGATTTGGATTTGATTTGTATATCATTTAAACTTGTGTCAAGGAGCCTTAATTTGAATTTGATTTGTAGACCTTTTAAACTTATGCCAAAGAGCCTTGATTTTGATTTGATTTATATTAGTTTGTGTCAACGCGTCTTGATTTGAATTTAGTTTCTAGAGATCTCAAGCTTGTGTGAAGAAGTGTTGATTTAAAATTTCCTTTGTAGTTCATTTGGAATTTAATTTGTAGACCTTTTCAACTCGTGTCAAGGAGTCTTGATTTGAATTTAATTTGTAGAACTTTTGAACTTATGTCTAGGAGTTCATTGAAGGGACTTTGCATAGTTTTAGCTCGTATCTAAAAGAGTTTAGAAAATCAAGACTCATATCAAGGAATATCATTTAATGTTTTATTTCATTCGGCTGCAACAGCTTTCCACATGTTCTTTGCCCCCTTGAAATCGAATTTGACTTGGGATATGGAGCGTATTACCGTCATCTGCCCCCCCATATGTTTGGTTTGAAATAACAACTTCATGGCTCATTGGATCCAAAGAGAAGATATAATAAGTAGAGATTGTCCCACTGGGAGCGCCAACAATTTGTAACAATAAATTTGTGTCTATAATTAAACAAACAAGAAAAACTACACAAACATAATTCATTGATTGAAATCAACAATCTGGGTGATACAATCTCTATCTCTTCTTCTAATTCTCTTGAAGTTAACTTATTTTGAGATAATATTAATTCGAGGGGGTTATTGTCTTATTCTCGAATTAAATATCATTATTTGTTAACATTCGCGAAGAACACATTTGAATCTTCCTTGACACTGGTCTTGAATGGTTGAGAATTTCACATCTTGAATTTCTTCTCAACTTCTTGACTCTTTTTTTTTTTTTTTTTCATTTGCGTGTGTGTGAGTATCTTGGAATAAAGAAGAAGACCCTTTATATAGGCGTAGGAAGAGAAATCTTGCCATAGTTATGATACAGAATGACCTAATTTGATTGGTAATTTATTATTTGGTTGCACCACTTTCCTTCAATAGGAAGATACAATTTGATTTGATTTTACTACCAAAATATTGGTAGTCCACTTCCTTATATTATATGCAATATCGCATCTTGGTTGTCAAGAAACAAAGACTTCGCCACTAGGAAAATCCTGATTGCCCAATTGATTTATGATATTTATGTGCCTATAATATCTTTTGGTTTGGCACTGTAACACCCTAAAAATTCTTCTTAGCTATTATATTTAGGGAATCACGTTTACGAATTATATTCAATAATATTAGTAGCTTTCACACAATAATTTTAGAATCTGAAGTTTAGCTAAAATTGGTCTTTAGTAATTTATATTTTTAACCATAATATGTGATCCAATTTTCATCATTATCAACTCTGAACATCATTTTTTTTTTAATTGTTACAAGTTCACTTGGTTATTTTTTATTACAATCATTCCACATGTCTTGTGCGAGCTGGTCCAATTCAACCATGTCTGGGAAGGCTCGACACTATCAATGTAGGTCGTAGCCTCTTCATTGTCACTATTTTCGGAATCATCGAAAGAATCAATCTCATCAGGGTCGACTGTCATGTCCTCTCTAATGAAATTGTGAATCAATTTACCAGCCATTATTATCCGATTTTGGACTTTCATTGGGTAAAACGTTTGGCTTCTCAAAATTGACCATGTTTTTTAGCAATCCAAACGTCCTTTAAATCACATTCCTAACCTTCGAATGATTCATGTTAAAGAACTCTAAATATGTCTGCGGGGCAGTCCTTCTATTGGCCCAGTCGTCTAGGCATATCAAAATTGATCCAACCCGCCCCGATCCGCTCCGATTCGAGGCCTTTTGGGGTAGGACAAAATCCGACCCGATGGAGAACGGGGCAAGGCATGCCCTCCCCCGTCCGCGGGTCGGGTCAAGTCCCCCGATCCGCCCTGACCCGCCCCGCCCCGGCCCCTATATATATATATCATTTTTTTTAAATATATTTTATGTAATATTATATAGATATATATATACAAAATTTTAAATATATATATAATATATATATGTATTTATAATATAAATTTATATATATAATATGTTATATATATATATGTTATCCTAATATATTAAATTATGATTAGAGTAAATTTAAATCATTTAATTTCATTTTTTCAATAATTAAATTAAAAAACATAAAAATAAAGCTAATGCAAACCTAAAAATTAAAATCCTATTGGCTTCAATAAATAAAAAGCAAGTTTTAGAAAAAATCAGATTTCTTTTTTTTAAAAAAAAGAAAGATGAAGGCGGGGCGGAGCAGACCCGCCCCGTGCGGGGGCAGATCATGGGGCGGAGATTTTTGCCCCGTGGCGGGGCGCGGGGCAGGGCGGGGCGGTGAATCCACAAATCTGCCCCGATCCGCCCCGTTGACATACCTACAGTCGTCCAGATGACAACGAACTGACTTCAACGGAGCCAAAAAGCTGTCGTCGTTGATGTATCCATTATCACACAAATAAAAAGAACATGTGTATAATAACATACATCATAATTTAATATTTAATATCACACTAATAACAAAATGTAAACCACAATGCACTGGTATAAAAAACATTACCATGAGGCACTTTAAATCCATTTGGCCGACTTACGGCGTCTTAGAGAACTCGTGAATCACAAGCGGATCCTTCCCAACCCGATAACATATACAAGAACCTCATATACCAGTCACAAACTGCAAGTTCATTTACAGCAACATTGCTTTTACGAGTGCGATACCGAGCTTTTGCAATCTTTGGAATGGTTACAAATGTCCTGTCTAATGCACCCAAACACCTTTGAATTCACAATTCATCAATCAATTAACTCGATTTTCCTTTCAAGCAAAGGGGAATATCAAATAGAATGATTAGAGTAATCGATACAGTTACCAGAAACCACTTCCAACGTGGATGGGCACAGTCATCCCCAATTGGCACTGGCTTAGCCAACAGAGTGTTATGAAGTCTTAAGATGGCTTGCAAAACGTTGTGAAAAATGTTTATGAACTATCAGCCCACTCATTTTAAAATTAAACTTGACCACAAAAACTTTAGTATGATGGACAAAGATGCTAAGGAACAAAGCTACCTACTCTGAAACTGATACATAGCTAGAATCTGATAAACCTCCACCATGTTGTAAAATGTAACATAATTTCTTAAAGGCAATTCATTCGTATGTTATTGACACAATCGGTATCATTGAGGTCAACAAGGTCTCTCATCTGGTCAATTTGCTTAGGTATTCTATTCGCTATTTTATAAGTTACCCTATGCTAACCATGCCTAGTAGTCCTCTTTATCGTTCCTTCGTAAAGGCACAACACTGAGGCGAACGTAACAAATATTCGACACATTAGGTCTTCGAGAACCAGTACAACTTCCATATCTCTCTTGCCTAACCATACCATTAAATTTCTACAAAGTACATAAAAAATTGCACTAAAGTTTTCTCCACTGCTTAAGAAACTAAGTTCTCCTTGGTAACAAAATAAGCAATAAAACAAAGCGATCAAAAGAAGAAAAAAAAAGCAATTACATAATACTATCGTCAACAAGTTAAGAAGTGTAACCTATGGTTTAGCAAGCTAATTGAATAAAAATAGTCCATAAGCAATAGTACAATGGTGGATGGTTAATGGACTTTATCTACATCAGTTGCACAACAACTTTACCCAAAAAATTAGACTACTACCATCATATAAGTGAATCTCGATTTTTTCTTTGAATATTAAGAAAATTACAATCTTCCTTCATAATGATTAATATAACATTTGTTGAACATAGGGGACTCACTTCTTGAACTCTTTAATTGATGACTGGTTCTTTAACCCAAATCAATCAATATAAATTTTAATTGATGAAGGATGAAATAATGTAAATTACTGGTTATTTAGCCAAAACCCATAAACAATCAACTAAATTCATCGGAAGAAATTTGTAAATTACTTCTTGTTTAACCCAAAATCCAGAAATAATCAACTACAGTCTGAATCGACAACTACCCATGTCATAAATCGGTCAACTCCAAATCGATTAAAATGGGTAAAATATCCATAAATTTACGAGCAAACAATTTCAGCGAAGTGACAAGAATTCGTACCTTAAGCTAGCAAATTATTCGTCACTTCCGAGGAGTTTCTTCGAATATAAAATTTACACAAGACAAGATAACAAATCGGAAAGTTAATATGACTTATACAAATGGACAAATAAGAGCTACGAGTATAGAACCATGTATGTTGAAAATTCTGAATGGATTATTAGGATCTTACCTTGTTCGAAGAAATCGCAGCTGGTTTCATAGTCGTTGTATTCACGCTGATTAATATGACTTATACAAATGGACAAATAAGAGCTACGAGTACAAAAGCCATGTATGTTGAAACTTCTGAATGGATTATTAGGATCTTACCTTGTTTGAAGAAATCGCAGCTAGTTTCATAGTCGCCGTATTTGCGCTGCGAAAGAAGAATGTGAAGAAATTAGGGTTCGATGGGTGAAATGAGGGGGAATTGGTAGCTGATGGCAGTTTTGTAATTATGTTCTAAGTTGGTATAAGGGGCTGATAAGCTAACATACCCTCCCCCCCAACCCAGATGTACTATCTGTGAATCTCGTTTCTATTCGGGCGGGCCGTGCTAAATTAAAGGACTTTTATGATTTGAAACAAACATGTTATTCAGACATATAAACACAGATAAATGGGCTAATATGCCCAACCAAATGGACCCTAGACAAAGGTCTCTTACATTTTATAATCAAATATATAAATACTTAAATATTCTAAATTACTTAGTTTCCCTTAAATTTCAATACTACTATGGATATATTAGGCATAACATAAGATGGACGAAACAAAAAAAAATCATACATTTGTAATAGAAAATAAATAAACACGTAGAGTTTATAAATTACTTAGTTACCCTTAAATTTTAATACTTTTAAGGATATATTAGACATACCATAAAATGGACGAAATAAAACAATTTATACTTTTATAATGGTACAGGTGTATAAATATAGATACAGATAATGGGAATAAAAACTTAAAATTTCTAAATTACTTAGTTCCCCTTAAATTTTAATATATACTACTATGGATAAATTAGGCATTACATAAAATGGACGGAACAAAATATCATATTTTTGTAATAGAAAACACATAAACACTTGGATTTCTAAATTACTTAGTTATAATTTAATACTTTTAAGGATATATTAGACGTAACACAAAATGGACAAAATAAAACATTCAGACTTTTATAATGTTTATAGCTGTATATAGATATACAGATAAATAAAAGGGTTAAATAATTAAATAAACCCGTACTTTGTGAGTTTTTACATTTTAGTACCTAAACTTTATTTTTTGACCGATTGCAACCTGAAGTCCACGAATTGTACAAGTTGCAACCTCCGTCGAATTTTTTTGGCCAATCACACACGGATATTTTGCAACTGAAGTCCACGATTTGTACAAGTAGGTAGTATAAGATTGGAGTAATTGTATTTTTTTGCTAAAGCAACACTTAACGTTTTTTTTTTTTATTTGTTGGTTTTGACTTGTGGAATATATATTTTTTGGGTTAACTCAAAAATAATTCACCAACTTTCTCGATTTTCTTCGAGAACATCTATAATAACAAATTTTGTGTATTGGTAGCGTCATTTCTCACTACCAAATTAAATGTGTATAAAGAATACACTATACCTTATCCTACTACTCTAACTAGTAGAGTGGCAAGTAAGGGTAGATCCCACGAGGAACGGTCGAACAATTTTACTTTTATGTATTAAGCTATTATTAACAAGAAATATAATGTAGATGAGCTAGAAAACAATAAAGAAGTGGGGGGGAGTTTTAATGAAATAACAACTAACACCTAAATAAACAAAGACAAATAAAGAGATTTTTATAGGTTTTTGGTTTTTAAATAACAAAATGATTCACCCTTGATCATGTTTCACCGAGGTCTTGGACGATTTATGCAACTATTGTTAATGCCCTATTCAATTGTGATTCTAGCCCTTATCTCAAGACTATTAACAAGCTCTAATAGCCTTGTTATCCCTTAATCTTAGTTAATCAAAACAAGCTCTTCGACTAACCCTATTCAGTTTAATCGAATCCTCGAACAAGCTCTCTTAGATTCAATAACCAAATGCATTAAACACTAGGACAACGAGATAAATTCAACATAAAACTTGCAAGCTCGGTTTTAGTGGTTGAACTTTGTGTTATCACCAATAAATAACTATTGTTTGCTACACGGGAATCGGAAATCCTACAATTACGGATAGTGATCTCCTATTCTAGCAACACATTCACAAATTCCTTAAAGGGTGATCAATCCAATAATCAATTCATAAATGTGACTCAATAACAGCAAATAACACAAAACACTTGAATACACAATGTTTTCGGTAACATTAACCGTAATAATCACATAAATGTCTTGAACTCAAGGTTCCACAATAATCAAGAGTGAACAAAAGGGTGCTAGCCACCCATTTTACCTAATACAAAGATAAAATAATAGAAAATCAAAGAAAACATGAAAATAGGATAGAAAGAACCAAAAGTTAGGGTTGAAGATCAAGATCTTCAACCCCCTTCCATTCCTTTGCTTCCAATGGAGAAAAGTGGCTGATTATGTGTGGGGGATGGGTTCTAGGTTAGGTTAAATTCGAATGGGATGATATATATATAAGGAGAGAAAGTGTTAGTAAAAAAATAGGCAAAATCGCATTCAAGATTTTAAAACAGGGTAAGGAATCTCGGCCGAGATGCAAGTGTGTCTAGGCCGAGATGTGAAAAAGGATTTTTCAGCTGGTGGGTCAAAGGCTAATCTCGGCCGAGATTGGGTTGCATCTCGGCCGAGACGTGAAAAGAGGAAATTAGGATTTTTCAGGATTTGACTCATCTAGGCCGAGATTGGATTGCATCTCGGCCTAGATCTTCATCTTTTGAATTTCTGAAATCCCCTGCAGACTCATCTAGGCCTAGACGCATTATCTGTCTCGGCCTAGATCTTCCATCTCGGCCTAGACGCATTATCTGTCTCGGCCTAGATTTTCAATTTTGCAATTCTTCATGAAATCTCCTGAAGACTCATCTCGGCCGAGATTTTCATCCTGTCTCGGCCGAGATCTTCAATTAGCTCTTCCTTTTGTTGCCTCGATCGATCCCTCGACTCCGCGGTCGTCTGATGTTCTTTTTCGACCCTTTTTCACCTGTCTTAACATAAAAATAACACAAACGCATTATTTTGCCCATGAGAATATAAAAGCACTAAATACACGTGATTATGCACATTATTGACACTAAAATGACACTAAAAATGCCCTAAAGTGCGTGCACGAAACACGTGTACCAAATCTCCCCAAACTTAATTAAAACTTGTTCGTCCCGAACAATGAAGAGAAAAACAAAAGGACACATACGTGTTTAGGGCAGATTTTAGTGGCATTTGATTTCATAGAACCTCCATAAAAAAAATTTGAAGCAAGCATGATAAAAGCGAGCATATGTGATAGGCTAGATCCACTACTCTTGAGACATAACACTCTCAACTTAAAATCCTCTCATGGTGAGTGTATCTCTGGACTCTCAAGTGTATCAAATGGATAGTGTATACGCTCACATTGAAATGCATAAAATGCCTACCATAGGCTTGCCAATCATCTAAACTTCGATGGATACCCGACATGTGTGACGAAGAATCAAAAAGGTCTTTGATAGGTTGTAATATTGGCTTGGGATAAGGTGGGAAAAATTTCTGGTATAAGTGACTATAAAACGGACTAAATGAGTTAGCTAATCTCATCTACCCCTCAAAAAATGGTCACTCAACCTCACTCTTTACTTCCTTAGTAAACCAATCCCAAGAATCGATTTCTTCTCCTTACCACAAAGTCCACAACCTAAATGCTTTCTCAATTCTCCCTTGGAGTGTATTTTCTTTTGAATTTCTACAACTTTGAGAACATCTATGAAAAGGCATTTATAATACTAGCCTCTCAAATCAAAAGCAACAATTGAGTATATACAACTAACTTTTTCTTTTGTTTTTCCGATTTTAGACTTTTTTTTTCTTTTTTTTTTTTAAAACAAAGATTGGAGAGGACTAGTATTCTTGATTCTTTTCCTATTGTTTTATTTCCTTTTACCCTTCAATATTCCCCATAGATTACTCCTTTCAATCCCAAACTACCCGACTACCTTCCAACTACCTCCCTCATACTCAAATAGTCCAATTAAGGTCAAAGGCTAAATCGAAAGGTACTTGGCTTGTAGAGTTGGGCTGTCAAACAAGAGGTTCAAAGCTCAAAGGGGGTAACTAGGGGCAATTTTCAATTTTTTGGTGAAAAGGAAGTATTTTCAAGCTTGAAAATAGGCTCAAGTCAAGAATTGCCTAAGATCATTTTCAATGTCACACAATGCACCGACTCATGCAAAATAGAGAATCAAGGCAAGTTCTAGAGACAACTAAATGCATTCAATGAATTTCACACCGAAAGAAAGTTTAAATTACTCCAAAGATGGAAGTATCTTCTAAGGCTCAAAAACTCACTCGGCTGCAATTTTGATCAAAAGTTTTATTGTAAGTTCAATTTTGTTTCAAAAAGTCTATCATGCTCTACCATGTGCTTCTTTCAAAAATAATTGTCAAAAAATTTCATCATTAATCAGTGCCACATTTTTCCTTCCTAAACTCATCCAATTGCTTTCTCGAGCTGCCAATTTGTACGATCTCACCCCCTCCCCAAACTTAGTTGCGAACTAAGTTTGTGGAAAAAGAAGGGTACAAGTCGGTGCTCGTCGAATTCAACCAATTATTAACCAACCAACTAACTAACTTAACAGAAATAATCTTACTCCTAAAAATATGCAAGGTATCAAAATTCAATAAAGATAATATCAACATAACCAAAATAAGAAAAAGATAGCAATTGGCTCACAATGGGTCTCGGCCGAGATGCTGTATGTTTCTCGGCCGAGATGGCCTCCCCTGCATTTTTCCTTCATTTTGCTCCCCTTCACCTCCACTTTATGCTATCTCTTGATTATTCTAATTTATACCTGCATATTTCTTAACAAAAACATCAAATATGCCACAAGGCATTTATTAAGCAACTAACTAGGAATTTGAGAAACGCAAATATTAAAAGATATCGTCGGGGTGCCTCCCGACAAGCGCCTTTGTTTATCGTCGTTGGCTCGACGGATGCTCTTTAAATAAACAAAACAAACAACTAGCTATGTAAATAAACTAATGCTTAACACATAAAACAAAATCGTTCTAAACCATTCCCCGGCAACGGCGCCAAAATTTGGTAGCGTCGTTTCTCACTACCAAATTAAATGTGTATAAAGAATACACTATACCTTATCCTACTACTCTAACTAGTAGAGTGGCAAGTAAGGGTCGATCCCACGAGGAACGGTCGAACAATTTTACTTTTATGTATTAAGCTATTATTAACAAGAAATATAATGTAGATGAGCTAGAAAACAATAAAGAAGTGGGGGGGAATTTTAATGAAATAACAACTAACACCTAAATAAACAAAGACAAATAAAGAGATTTTTATAGGTTTTTGGTTTTCAAATAACAAAACGATTCACCCTTGATCATGTTTCACCTAGGTCTTGGACGATTTATGCAACTATTGTTAATGCCCTATTCAATTGTGATTCTAGCCCTTATCTCAAGACTATTAACAAGCTCTAATAGCCTTGTTATCCCTTAATCTTAGTTAATCAAAACAAGCTCTTCGACTAACCCTATTCAGTTTAATCGAATCCTCGAACAAGCTCTCTTAGATTCAATAACCAAATGCATTAAACACTAGGACAACGAGATAAATTCAACATAAAACTCGCAAGCTCGGTTTTAGTGGTTGAACTTTGTGTTATCACCAATAAATAACTATTGTTTGCTACACGAGAATCGGAAATCCTACAATTACGGATAGTGATCTCCTATTCTAGCAACACATTCACAAATTCCTTAAAGGGTGATCAATCCAATAATCAATTCATAAATGTGACTCAATAACATCAAATAACACAAAACACTTGAATACACAATGTTTTCGGTAACAATAACCGTAATAATCACATAAATGTCTTGAACTCAAGGTTCCACAATAATCAAGAGTGAACAAAAGGGTGCTAGCCACCCATTTTACCTAATACAAAGATAAAATAACAGAAAATCAAAGAAAACATGAAAATAGGATAGAAAGAACCAAAAGTTAGGGTTGAAGATCAAGATCTTCAACCCCCTTCCATTCCTTTGCTTCCAATGGAGAAAAGTGGCTGATTATGTGTGGGGGATGGGTTCTAGGTTAGGTTAAATTCGAATGGGATGATATATATATAAGGAGAGAAAGTGTTAGTAAAAAAATAGGCAAAATCGCATTCAAGATTTTAAAACAGGGTAAGGAATCTCGGCCGAGATGCAAGTGTGTCTAGGCCGAGATGTGAAAAAGGATTTTTCAGCTGGTGGGTCAAAGGCTAATCTCGGCCGAGATTGGGTTGCATCTCGGCCGAGACGTGAAAAGAGGAAATTAGGGTTTTTCAGGATTTGACTCATCTAGGCCGAGATTGGATTGCATCTCGGCCTAGATCTTCATCTTTTGAATTTCTGAAATCCCCTGCAGACTCATCTAGGCCTAGACGCATTATCTGTCTCGGCCTAGATCTTCCATCTCGGCCTAGACGCATTATCTGTCTCGGCCTAGATTTTCAATTTTGCAATTCTTCATGAAATTCCCTGGAGACTCATCTCGGCCGAGATTTGCATCCTGTCTTGGCCGAGATCTTCAGTTAGTCCTTCCTTTTGTTGCCTCGATCGATCCCTCGACTCCGCGGTCGTCTGATGTTCTTTTTCGACCCTTTTTCACCTGTCTTAACACAAAAACAGCACAAAAGCATTATTTTGCCCATGAGAGTATAAAAGCACTAAATACACGTGATTATGCACATTATTGACACTAAAATGACACTAAAAATGCCCTAAAGTGCGTGCACGAAACACGTGTACCATGTATAAATAAATAAACACAAAAGTTCGTACAAATTGAAAATATTAAATCAAAGCAATATTGCGGTACAATCTCTAAAATTCTTCTGGTTCTTCTCTTCAATTGTTTTATGCCTTCAAATGCGGAGTTGACTTCGATCTTCTCCGATTTTGAGCTTTGACTTGAATAACGTTGACCCCAAGGCTTGGAAGCTTGATTTTGGATCAAACGGTCTCCTTGAATGAATGTTCGAATATCTATCTCAGAAATGTCGATAGGAGGGGCTCAACACCTTAATCTCGAATCGAAAGTCATTTCATGATGGACTTCTTGAAGAACGCAGAAGAACACTTGAAGTTGCTTGGAGAATGCCGAAGAACATTGCTCTGGAATTCTTCACTTGTTTCTTGACTTGTGTTGTTGATCCTTTTGGTGGAGAATGAGACCCTATTTATTGTTGTAGGATGGGAAACCCTAATGGGATTGAGTCTGAACAAAGCGATATGATTGGTTCTTCACAATATCATTATCCATAAGGTAATTATTAAATTAATTTATTTAATTTAATAATTACTGCAACAACTTGACACATGGAGCGCTCTGATTGGTCCACCATGACTTTATTTTATCTTCATCTTCTTGGATCATTACTAAATTAATTTAATTTAATTCAGTAATATCTACATCATCTTGACACGTGGCGGTTTCCAATTGATCAATAAAATATGTATAGTGAATCACCTTAAAGGGAAAATTGGTAAAAATGTCCCGTAAATTACCCTAATTAAGAAAATATCCTTTAAGTTTGGCACTTTTTAAAAATGCCTTCTAACTTACAAAAAAATCAGAAAAATGCCCCGTGGCCGGCTAGTGCAGGTTATTCATCAGGTCATCCATGAGCTGACTGCTTTTTGCTTATGTGACACTTAATTTTTTTTTACTTTTTTTGCGTTTTTCCTGCTAAGTCACTTATTAGGATGGTAAAATATATATATATATATATATAAATAATTTAAGATTTAAGACACTTCTAAAAATTAATTTTACATTTATAAATTAATTTTAAATATTTTCAAGTTACTTTAAGATTTATTAAAATAATTTTACTGATTTTAAAGATAAAATAAAAAAAATTCAATTTAACATTAAAGATTTTAGTAATCATATATCTATATATATTTTTGTTTTTAAATCATTCTAAAATTTATTTTGAATATTTTATATATTTTACAATCTAGATTAATTCAAAATAATATATTAAAGATTTATTAAAATAACTTTTTAGATTAGGATTTAAAACTATGAATTTTTAAATATTATATAAATTTAATTATCATTTATATCTAAATTTTAATATTATATTAATTTCTATATATATATATATATATATATATATATATATATTAATTCCTTTACCATCCCAATAAGTGACTTAGCAGGAAAAACGCAAAAAAAGTAAAAAAACTAAGTGCCACATAAGCAAAAAGGAGCCAGCTCATGGATGACCTGATGAATAACCTGCAGTAGCCGGTCATGGGGCATTTTTATCAATTTTTTGTAAGTTAGAAGGCATTTTTAAAAAGTGCCAAACTTAAAGGATATTTTCTTAATTAGGGCAAACTTACGGAACATTTTTACCAATTTCCCCCCAATTAAATTGATTATTTAACTTAGGAATTTTATTTAATTAATTCTTAATGTTAAAATAATCAATATAAAATTAATTTTGAACTCATATTTTATTACGTGACACATTTTAGTTGGACACAAATTTTGTGTATTAACAAATGCCTCCTCGAGACTTGTTCACGGATAATGTGTCTTGGAGTGAATGAGTCTCGGATTGTATTTTGAAATTTGTTTGGAACATATTGACATTTTATGCTCTTATTAATGAGTTCTTGAATATGAATTTGGATTTGATTTAAGATCTTTTAAACTCGTGTCAAGTAATCTTGAATTTGAATTTTAATTCAATAGGTATTTTATACTCGTATCAAGAAGTTCTTGAATTTGAATTTGATAATTTGTACTCGCATAAAAGTGCTAGAGACCACATGTTTATTGGGCCTTTATAATCAACAGGACCAACAAAAATCCACGTAGCTACTAATTAAAATTGGCTGTTGAAATACGGCCTATATAAGCCCAATTATTGCTCCATTGTAAATTAAATTCAAGCCCAAAGTAAATTGATTATCTTCTTTCATCAAATGACATGATGGGCCATATTTATATCTAACAAGTAATATGCAGATATACATGATCAAATTCCATGCATTAACCTATATTAAAATGGGTCCTACATGTCTTCCAGCAATCTTAACCAATTCTTCCTACGTGATTTCAACTCCATGCAATTGATAAACACCAATATTGCTTAAGCTTATCAGGGATGAAGATTCTCATGTTACAGATATCTTCTGTAACTGATACAAATCTTTTCCAACTTCTTTTCTCCTCTAGATGTCAAGTTGCCGCATAACAAATATATGGGCCATGCCCTATGAAGCTGGGATGATCAACATCGGAAACGAAGATCTTCCAATAAATCAGATATCATTCAAGCATATCAGTGTACATCTTCCGGAAACATCGAAAATGAATATCTTCCAGTAACATCGGATCTTAAAGACTGCATTATTTAAGTTCTTGAAGGAACCTGATATCTTCCAGGAAATCAATACATTCCTATTTTCCTCATTAGATTCTCCTTCTGATTACATATACATTCATATACATTCCTTGATCCTCAAGAAGAAATTAATACTATAAATATCCTCCCTCATTCAGTTCTTTTCACCACTTCGCATTGATCAAGCAGAATCAGCAACAACCTCCTTCTCCTGCGGAAATAATGTGGGATTTTCTAGAACCGCCGCTCGAACGTCACCCGCCAAAGCTTCCAATCATCATTGCAAAGGTGCTTCTTGACCGGCAGAGTCCTAAATCTTTGGTACGAAGGTGCATCATCGACAACCTTCGACAACATCTACTTGGTCGTCGGCATCCCGCGATTGGTTGTCTTTTCGAAGGAACTTCTTGCCGTCATCAGCTTCGCATTCGATATTGCCACTCGACCGTCGGTCGAAGAAGTTGTGAATCATCTCTACGAAGGATCTTCTTGCCCATCAGAGATTTCAAATTGTTTCTGCAAAGGTATCGAATGGTTGAACCGTTGATCATTTTCTTTTCCTTTTCGTTTTTTTTTTTTTCGGTGCCATGTGTATGTCTTGTAAAAGAAATTATTTTGCTTGAATTTCTAGGTTTTCCAGGAGGGAATGCTATCTATTGATTGCCTATAATAAGCATGAAAATATCTACCATTAATTTGGAATTTAGCAATGATACTTGCCTTTAAGCTGGGTAATTGGTTTGTTCTAATTTACTGTCTGCACCTTTTCATATGCCGAAGGCGAATTTCTTCGCAATCTTCGTTACCTCCTTTCTTTTTCTTTTCTTTTTCTACACTGTCCATAATGGCTCGTCTCAAACATATCATGTCTTCTTTCGAGTTGCAATACTCGTGATTCTTTGTGACAACCAATCTAAGGAGAAAGTGTCTTTCGGGTTCAAGAATATATACACAAGGCAACGGTTAATATGACGAGTCCCTTCCGACAACATGTTGTCGACTTCCAATGGAGAGACGTTGATATCACGGTCGGGCATCTGTCTTGGCAGACTTTATCCTGGCGGACTTTCCTATTATTGCATACTTTTGCATTGCTAGTATTTGTTCCAAGCTTAGCAAATACCTCGAGGATACACTGATAGATCTTGCATCTTGATCGTGTACATCGAAATTTAGGTTAAGTTTGGTTAATGAAAGCACACATAGACATGATCCAACCTTTGTTGTGGTAAACGAGCACCACTAAAGAAGCAAAGAATCACTTCAAAACAACCCTTCTTGCGAATCAACTGAAATAGACCACTCCTTGATGAGCCGGATTAACGAACTCAGATGGCAAGCCGACTTCGAGAAACAGCATTATCCCAATAGGACAGAGTGATAGACTCAACTTAGAGAAACAGTGGAATCATCATACTCGACTTTGAGAGCCGCATTTGACATACTCGACTTAGAGACAGACTCATCTTCCCTCTATGAATACATCTCTTTTCTTTCAGTCTCATGCTCCTTCAAACTGAGCATCTGAGAAAGTAGTTTTTAGTAGTTGTCGGGCCCCAGAAGACTTGAGAGATGGAGTCCCTTGGAGCGATGCACCTAAGACACTTAACCTCACACATCCGACAGACTCGACTTGGAGAGGCGGACTCATCTTGAAGAATTGAGAGATGGATTCCACTTGGAGCGATGCACCAACAGACTCAACTTCGAGAGACATATCCAACACTCTGACCTCAACAGGCGCATTCGGTAGACTCGAATTTGAGAGATATATCCCACTAACGTGACTTGGACAGGCAGATTCATCTTGAAGATTTGGGAGGCAACTTCAGCTTGGGAGTGACGAACTCGGCTCCAGGAAACACACCTAACAGACTCGACTTGAAGAGGAGAATTCATCTTGAAGATTCCACAGGCAACCTCAATTTGGAAGAGGCAAACTCGTCTTGAGGAGACACACCCAACATACTCGACTTGAAGAGGAGGTTTTATCTTGAAGATCCAAAAGACAACCTCAATTTGGGCGAGCCGAACTTATCTTGAAAACTTGAGAGATGGAGTCCACTTGAAGAGACGAACCACCAAATTCGACGTGGAGAGACGCACCTGACTTATCTTGAAGACTGAGAGAGACGAACTCAACTTAGACAAGTGATTCAAAGAACTCTGACAAACATGATCGAGCTGGTAGCTTGACGATCCGCCAGACACACTTGGACCTCGATTAACATCAACTTGAACCTTGTTAACTTGGAGCAACTTAGAAGAGGATAACACAATATATATGACTGAACTTAGAATATATCTAAGCTGCCTACGTACCCGATGAAAGAGATCAAGTCATAACGTAGTTCAAATTGTCACTTTTTGTTGAAGACTTGCGAGATGGATTCCACTTGGAGCGATGCACCCAACAGACTCAACTTCGAGAGACATATCCAACACTCTGACCTCAACAGGCGCATTCGGTAGACTCGAATTTGAGAGATATATCCCACTAACGTGACTTGGACAGGCAGATCCATCTTGAAGATTTGGGAGGCAACTTCAGCTTGGGAGTGACGAACTCGGCTCCAGGAAACACACCTAACAGACTCGACTTGAAGAGGAGAATTCATCTTGAAGATTCCACAGGCAACCTCAATTTGGAAGAGGCAAACTCGTCTTGAGGAGACACACCCAACATACTCGACTTGAAGAGGAGGTTTCATCTTGAAGATCCAAAAGAAAACCTCAATTTGGGCGAGCCGAACTTATCTTGAAAACTTGAGAGATGGGGTCCACTTGAAGAGATGAGCCACCAAATTCGACGTGGAGAGACGCACCTGAATTATCTTGGAGAGACGGAGTCATCTTGAAGACTGAGAGAGACGAACTCAACTTTGACAAGTGATTCAAAGAACTCTGACAAACATGATCGAGCTGGCAGCTTGACGATCCGTCTTGATGGACTCTAGCAGTTGGATGGACTCAGCTGATAGCCAGACACACTTGGACCTCGATTAACATCAACTTGAACCTTCTTTACTTGAAGCAACTTAGAAGAGGATAACACAATATATATGACTGAACTTAGAATATATCTAAGCTGCCTACGTACCCCGATGAAAGACATCAAGTCATAACGTAGTTCAAATTGTCACTTTATGTTGGGGGGGGGGGGGAGGGTTGCCGTGCACAGTTTATACTCATGCGAGCCAGGAGTGACTTCTTTTTTTACTTTAGTCAAAGTGGGGTAAATTAGCATTTTAACTACATATTTTACCTTTGGTAGTTGCCGTGCACAATTTATACTCATGCGGGCCAGGAGATTTTGTTTTTGTTTTTTTTTTCTCCCTTTTTTTTTTTTTGTTTTTTTTTTTTTGTTTTTGCTGCAGCAGGCTTAGACATAGTAGCATTTCGAGGGCTTCCCATTTATGGGACCGTCTTGTTCCCCATCTTCAATTGTAAGTGGGGCCTTTTCAGCATCTTCCTCATCTACATGTCCATCTTCACACAGGGTGATGTGATTTGTTGAGGCCATTTCCTCATTTGCTTCTTCGAATTTCTTAAACTCCATACATGCTCTCATTTGCCTTATTTGGATTATGTGCATTGCACCATCTCGTTCGTTGACATAGCCACCTCTGATTAATTGAATGATTTCCTTCTTAGATTTTCTGGAACGCTTCTCAAAGCATGTTGAAGGGTACACTGAGCACCACCACTGGCGTAATTGAATGAAGCCAGCCACACTCTCTCTATCATCTTCATCACTATCCGGAGTTTGAGTGATAATAATAGTCTGCATCTTAGCCTTAAGAACTTCTCCGCATGATACGATCAAGGTGGTTTGACGCTTCACACGAGATGGAATTAAGCTCCAAAGCCTCTGTGTGTATGGAGATCAATTCATTTTACTTCGTTTACTCCTCCGAAGAGGGCCAAGTGTATCAAAGACAGAGACTCTCCATACCGTCTTTCCATGTTCATCAGTAGCATCATTTGTTAACGAGACTTCTCCTTCAATAACATAATTGTTTTTGGCTCTTTTGATGGCAATATGGATAGGGCTTGTTGGTGTGAATCCGACGCCTGTCTTGGTGGCTCTAATAGGATAGCCACTCTTCCTAAGCATGTTTTGCGTAGCAGTGAGCCCATGTTCCTGATGATCGGTAGGTATGATAGGCTCTCTTGATGCAAAGTCTTCTTGCGGATCAAATCCAGCCTTAACAAGAAGCTTGAATGCTTTAGGATCATAATACTTAGCAATTTCAACTATTGGGGATCCTCTGTGATCAATCTTGGGTCCATTGACTGGACTGACAAACCTCTGAAACAGTGGAGGACATGGTTTTCTTGCATCGAGTTGAGTCAAAGGGAGTGCGAGATCTTTCAATGGTTCGACTCCAATGCCTTCCTCGACTTGAGCCACCGACGTACCCTTCTTGTCTTCTTGATCGCCTTTGGGTTTCATGCCTACTTCGCTTTTCTTGATCTTTATTGTCTTGTCATGAAAGAAATATTTTGCATCGGCAAAGTGAGCTTCTACTTTAGTAAAAGGCTTGTCGTCACCAAACACTCTTTTGACTATACCTTGATGACAATACTTTGAAACATTGGTGTAAAGTAGAAGGAATCACTCCATTATTGTGTAGCCATGGTTGACCCAGGAGCATGTTATATGATGTTTTGGCGTCTATAACATAGAACAACACATTCGAGGTCATGTCATCTATCAACATGTCCAAGTTTATGATACCAAGTGCCCTTTGCCTTTCTTGGTTGAATCCTTGAATCATCAATCAACTGCTTGAAAGTTCTTCCATTGAGATCTCTAACTTCTTCATCACCCGCAAAGGAAGGATATTCACAGCGGAGCCTCCATCGACCAGAATCGATTAACCTTTTTCCCACGAGTGTAACCGGCCAGAAACAATGGTCGATTGTGGTATTGTGACCCAAGCAGCAAATCTTCATCTATAAACGTTATCGCGGTCGTGCAGTCAACATGAACTTTGTCTAATACTATTTTTCCTTGTTGAGCCAGCTACATGACTTTGTCTTTAAATACGAAACAATCTTTTATCGAGTGCCCTACCAATCGTGATAATTGCAATATTTTGGGTCATCAGTACGTCTAACTTCTTTTGGTCACTTCATTTCAGGCAATTCAATGAGATTCGCTTCCATCAAGTCATCGAATATCCCAGAGACATCAGAGTTTAAGAATGGGTATTGTTTTTGTTGCATCTCCTTCAAAGTCAACCTTTTTGCCCCCGGTCTTGAGGGATGTTTCCTTTGCCAGTCTTATCGTCTTCCTTTCGGCTAAACTTGATGGGCATCGCAGCTACCGCCATGGACTCTTGGTTTGCAGGTTTGGTAGAAATTTTGCCCCCTCTGTTCCAATCTTGTTTATTGCTGAATTTACGTGGCTCTTAAATTGGCGGTTCTTCTACTCCACTTGCGGCCATGCTTAGCTCCTCGAATGTGTGCGGCCGAACTCCTTGGAGAATATAACAAAGATCCCACTACATCCCTTGTATTCACATCTCAATCGTGGAAACTTCAGACAGACGAGCTTCGCAATTGAGGCTTAGATTCCTCCATCGATTAATGTAGTCAACAACGGCCTCCTCTTTCCATTGGCACGTGTTGGTCAGTTCAATCATGCTGACTGTCCTCCGAGTGCTATAGAAGCGGTTGAGGAACTCTTGCTCTAGTTGATCCCAACTATTAATTGAGCTTGCATCCAGATCAGTGTACCAATCGAATGCATTGCCTTTGAGTGACCTAATAAACTGCTTCACTAAGTGGTCACCATAAGTTCCAGCATCGTTGCACGTCTCAGTGAAGTGCGCCACATGTTGTATAGGATGACCTTTGCCATCAAACTGTTTTAACTTAGGTGACTGGTAACCATCAACATCTTCAAACCGTCAATTTGTTGTGTATATGGCTTTGTATAGGTAAAAGAGGACTTCAAGCTCCCATCTAACTTCTCCTTGATTGTTCCCCTAATGAGCTCCTTCAGTTGGTTAATGGGGATCAAACCTTTAGCAGACACTTTGATCTCTTTTAGAGACTTTTCTCTGTGAATAGAATCCCATCTTTCAGATGTTTCGACTTCGCCTTCATCTTCAGCTGGTTCTTTCCCAGGAGCACGACTTGTATCAGCATGGTCAACCTTGCTCGTCAATTTTTCAATCTTAGAATCTTGTTCTTGGACATGTCTTGTAAGTTCTCCAATGGTCTTAGTCAAACTTGCAAGTTGTTCTTCAAGATTTGAAGCGTTTGTTGTCATGACTTGAGCTACTTCTGAACTTGATGAAGAACGAGGAGTAGAGCATGCAGAGTCGTCTTCCTCATTTGTGGTGTTAGCGGTGAGCTGCTTCAGATCCTTCTAGACAACTTCAAGAGATGACGATTGTGATTGTAGCGCCTTGGACATGCTTCTTGTGATGACCCCAACACTAGTACTTGGAGCACTTGAAGACTTGGAGGAATTTATCTTGACCGTCAGAGTCTTATGAGTGGCCATTGCAAAGTTTCGGGGGTCTTCGTCAAAGAGAGAGATGAGAGGTAGAGACTGTCCCACCGAGCGTGCCCAAAATTTGTAACAATAAATTTTGTGTATAAATAAATAAACACAAAAGTTCTTACAAATTGAAAATATGAAATCAAAACAATATTGCGGTACAATCTCAAAAATTCCTCTTGTTCTTCTATTCAATTGTTTTATGCCTTCAAATGCGGAGTTGACTTCGATCTTCTCCGATTTTGAGCTTTGACTTGAATAACGTTAACCTAAAGGCTTGGAAGCTTGATTTTGGATAAAACGGTCTTCTTGAATGAATGTTCGAATATCTATTCGATTGGAGGAGCTCAACACCTTAATCTCGAATCGAAAGCCGTTTCTTGATGGACTTCTTGAAGAACGCCGAAGAGCGCTTGAAGTTGTTTGGAGAATGCCGAAGAATTTTGCTCCGGAATTCTTCACTTGCTTCTTGACTTGTGTTGTTGATCCTTTTGGTGGAGAATGAGACGCTATTTATAGTTGTAGGATGGAAAAAACCTAATGGACTTGAATCTGAACGGAGCGATATGGTTTGTACTCCACAATATCATTATCCATAAAATAATTATTAAATTAATTTATTAATTATTGCAACAACTTGACACATGAAGCGTTCTGATTGGTCCACCAGGACTTGATTTTATCTTCATCTTCTTGGATAATTACTAAATAATTTAATTTAATTTAATTTAGTAATATCTGCATCATCTTGACACGTGACGACTTCCAATCTATATAATTCTTAATGTTAAAATAATCAATATAAAATTAATTTACAACTCATATTTTATTATGTGGCACATTTTAGTTGGACACAAATTTTGTGTATCAAGACAGGCGAACTTACGTGTTTCAATATTTCTTGCGAATTGGTTTATTGGGTTCCAATCTATATCCCAATTGAATTAAAAATATGAAAAGTACATTTAATCTCAAGATTATTTTTAAAACAATTTGATAAATAGAAAATACCATAATGAATTGATCTAAAAATGATGAGCTTTTTGTTTGCAAAAATAATTTTGAAAGCTCCTGAATTAACAATAAAATTTTACCTATGTTTTTATGAAAATAAAACCTTAAAATTATTTACTGTACGTATAAAAGAATTAAATCTATTTTATGAGTAATTTATTTATTTTCATGTAAAAATATGAAAACTAAAAATATATCTGGATATGTATTTTTGATACGTAAACTTTGATTGTAGGACAAAATTATGTTACTTCGAGTAGGGGAAGTTTGTATTAAATAAGATTTTATAATTGATTATTAATTGTAGAAAAGATATAGTTTACAGTGTACTTTTAAGTTTTAACTAACTTGTTTTTCGGAATAGGGAATCCATGTTTTCCAGTTCTTTCAATTCCTCCGCCACAAAACAGTGAAAATTATTTTACTGATCGTCCAAGCAAAGGTACGAGTACGACATTGATACGAAAAATATTATGATAAGATTATTGTGGCTTATGTGCCATTAAATTGAAATATTACTTTTAAAGATCTTATATTTATGATTTAAATAAAATTATGCTTATCGGATAAGTTTTGATCAGGTTGCAGATATAGGTTATAAGGACTTTAGATATAGTAGGATTTGGAATCCTATATGTAAGAGGAAGATAATTAGAAAGAAGTAATTGAATTAGGAAAGGAGATGAAAAAAACAGATGGATCACTATATATAAAAGCAACTCTTAACACTTGGCTAAAACGTAACATGGACAACCATGTATTAGAGATTATTAATGGAGACGATGAAAGTGCAGAAACTGGTGCTGTTCCTCAACAAACTCAGACTAATGAATATGAAGGTAGAGTCGAATATCTTGAGTCTGAGGATTTTCTCAACGACAGACGATCCATTACTAACGAAAGTAGAGGTTTATCAGAAGAAGAGATTACTGAAATCTACCCCATTTGGCTTGAGATATTGGCTGAAGCAGTGAATTTTCGCAACAGCACGCCTGGCGTTGATTCAGAAACTAGAGGTTTATCCGAAGAAGAGATTTCAAGACATTTAAAATTGATTACAAGGGAAGGCAAGGATGAAGATGATGGAACCTGCGCGGTTTGTCTGGACGATCTATGCCAAACAGATGAGGAGATTGGAGTGCTGGAATGCGGACATGAATATCACTGTTGTTGCATTAAAAAGTGGCTGCATAACAAGAATGTTTGCCCTATCTGTAAGAGAGTTACACTTGTTGAAAATACATGTGATGACTTTGGCTTAAATTTGTTGTTTTCGATTACGTGATCGATCACTTTGGTTTAATTTTTATCTTCGATTTCGAAAGAATGATGGTTTTTCATATTTGCCTACCCACGGTTAATTGTCCTAGACGATTATTACATATATTCGAATTTATGGTTTTTGTTTTCGATTTCGGTTCTTCTCGTTCTTCTTCGTACTTTTCTGCAACTCTTTGATCCTTTGTGTCGGCTTCGTTATTTCCGCTTGCAACATTGGAACGATTGAATTGTCTCTTACCCATAGTGATGGATCAATCCATTAAAAAAATTCACACCCACCTCTATAAGATAACAGAAAAAAATAACAAATAACAAAAAAAAAAAAAAAAAAAAAAAAAAAAGGAAGAAATAGATCATCGGATTGTCCATTATTTCGAAAAATTTGAGGAAATTTGATTTGCATTTTAATTACGATAGCCGTAGAACCGCCTCCCTCTGTTCCCTTCTTTTCTAGTATTGTATGCACTACTAGAAACAAGGTTTTTTGCCACTACAAAATGTAGTTACAAAAAAGGGAGAGTAGTCACAAAAATACTTTTAATTAGTAACTAAATATCTAAAAGTAGTTACTGTAGGGTAGTCACTTATAGTAAGATGCAAAAAGTTTTTTTGCAACTACTTTGTAGTTACTAATGTATTTGTAACTATTTTTTGTAACTACTTTGTAGTTACTAATATATTTGTAAGTACAAGTAGTTGCAAAAAAGTTTGTCATATTGTAGTAAATTTGGTTAAGCTACTATGAAATATTTTATATAACTACTAGTGACTACAAAAGGGATTATTTTTAGTACTACTCTTATAGTTGCAAAAGACTATAGGCAAATACCCTTTTTTCTTGTAGTGATGGGACTGCTCTTATACCGCAATCGCAGAGATCCCATCAATGACGTGTTGGAGTACTACATTTTTTGTATAAAAGTTTCTGTAAAAATTTGGTAAACTGTGAAATTTTGAGATCTACATATGAAGAAGAAGTGATGTGGTCCTTCATTTTATATATAGGGCAAGAAGAGTGGAGTTTGGAGAGAAATAGGTTAATTTTCCCTCCCAAAAGTGAATTAATTTCTTTTGTTTTGAGCTAGCTGTTGTTTTTAGTGAAGAGGGAATAAAAAATGATTCCACATTATCAAGTGCCGCACCACATCAGCGGTAACCTGCTAATTTACAGGCAATAGCCGGTTGCAGGTTATTTTATTAATTTTTTTGTAGGTTAGAGATCATTTTATCAAATGTCAAAACATAAAGGATGTGTATTAATTTTTTGTAGGTTAGAGATCATTTTAACAAATGTCAAAACATAAAGGATATGTAACTAATTATGTGAAATATAAAAGGCATTTTAACCAATTTTTCGCTAATGTTATTACTTTTGTATACCCTAGACTGTCTTACAAGATGTCTAGAAGTATTATTGTTTTTATAACATGTTTTTTCTACTTTTTGTTGATACAACTTCTATGTAAGATTATTTTTTGCCAAACCAAATTGTTGGGTTATTTATTAGCCCAATTACATATTTACCTGAGCCCACTTACCTTAGCCCAAAATCCTTGGCAGCCCCTCTCTCTCATTGACGGTTCGTCTTCTGTCTCTTCAGTTGCTATTTTCTGTATATTTAAGAATCAATGTTCTAAAAATCGCTAGTCGCTAGTCGGTCGGTCGACTGGGGCCTAGCGCCTAGAGCACCTAGGCGGCACCTAGACGGGGCATAGGCGGCACCACCTTAGACGAATAATTTAATTATTTATAAATATTCAATAAGTAAATAATATATAAAAAATTTGAAAATAATAGCAATCTATCCTAAACAAACTACATTTTCCCTGTTAGCTAATATAATCAAGGATAATGCAATATTTACATGTACAAAAAACAAAGAATACTGCAAAATTCAATAGTCGATACTGAATAAAGCAATACGTGAAGCATTAGCCCATAAGTCAAAAATCAAAATATGTCATCCAAATTAATTAAGTGATTAATATATATATATATATATATATATATATATATAACTTAAAATAAATAAATAAAAACTGGCTAGGCGCCGCCTAATCGGGCTCGGCGGCGCCAAACTCGCCCAGCGCCGAAAACGACCGAATAGCTAAAAAAGGGGGTCGGGCTGGGGCCGCCTAGCGCCTAGGCGGCCGCCTAGCCCGTTTTTTAGAACACTGTTAAGAATAGGCTGTCCCATTCTCTAATCAAGTAGAATACGAGAGTCAAAATTAGATTTAGAGTGACTTCTTCTCTTCTTTTCTCCAACAATGATTATCTTTGTGGTAGTCTGAAGTTTGGGTTGAGTGTGAGAGTACTTGAGAGGGTGTCACCGAATTTTAGGTTTGGGTGTGAGTCTTTGTGACTCCGACTGGAAGTCCTTCCATTACCTACACTGATATTGTGATCAATCGAAGCGAGTTCAGCTTATCTGAGCAAATCGAAGAAACAACGGGCGATATCCAACATAAATAAATTTTATCATTTTATATAAATAAATAAATTATATTTAATTTTATTTAAAAGTAATTTTTTTCAATCTCTAATTTTAATCAATTTTTTTATAGCGAAGCAATGACAGACCCACCCTTAGATTATAGCAGCTCCAGACTATAGTTAATGTTTTTTCCAGAAAGCCCGTGATCACGTATAAATAATTGAATTTACGAAAGGAACAATTCCAACAGTATTAAACTAATCTGGAGTACAAGTCTCCATTGATTTGGAATCCTAACTGGAATACAAGTCATCGTAAATTTGGAATCCTAAATTTGATATATGATGAATTGATGTCATTTGAGTTGAGTTGAGTTGATGGTGTGGGAAAATTTATTTTTAGTCTTGTAATTTAGGACAAGTCTTAAAAGTTCTACAATTTAGTCTTTAAGTTAAAAAATGTTCAATTTAAAAATAATAATCGGAGATCTATGTATCCCGGAGTTGCTGATATTCCGACGAAACTATAAACGTGGCAATTAGTTGCATAACTTAACATTCCACGTTATTAAAATTAAAAACTAAAAAAATTAAAATAAATTTTAGTTATTTTTTTTTCAGATTCTCTCATTTTTTTTTTTTTTTATATTTCTTTCTTCTTCTCCAATACAAAACCATCACCACCACCAACATTACAAATAGCGGCCACGCCACCGTAGATGTGTCGTTGTTAAACATTTAGCTCAATTTTCATTACTCTAGATTGATGTGAGACGATACATTTATAGTGCAGAGGAGAGGAGCCTCTAACCACTATCTAACTAACTTACTTAATCTAACTTCTCCTCTTAACTCTATTATTAACTTAATACAGAATACTCTAACATGCTTCCTTTAATTTGAGCCGTTCCTTTCCTACACTTCAGGACATAATCAACAATGACCATTTGACAATTGAATATACAAGGAACATTCACTTCAGATTACTTCGTTTCTGTTGCATCTTCAGATTCCTTTGCATTTGTTGCTTCTCCTGTTCCATGTTTCTTCACTGCCTTTGTTCCATGTTGCTCAATTGCCTTGCTGACATTTATCTTGTCACATAATATCTTGAATCTAGTCACTGCCAAAGGCTTCGTTAATATGTTTGCCAACTGTTCTTCAGATGTGACATATCTCACATCTACCACAGTTTTGCTTACCAATTCCCTTATGTAGTGTATGTCTACTTCTATGTGTTTAGTTCTAGCGTGATGACCAGGATTTGATGCAAGACTAATGGCACTACTATTGTCACACCAAATGATTGAAGGTTGTTTGATGTTGATTCCTAATTCTGAGAATAAAGAAGCTATCCAGACCACTTCGGTGGAGGCATTTGCAAGCGATCTGTATTCAGATTACGCCGAGCTTCGAGCAACCACATCTTGTTTCTTTGCGCTCCAGGTGATGAGATTTTTGCCAAGAAAAATGCAGTGACCCCCAGTTGATCTTCTGTCATTAATGGAACTAGCCCAATCCGCATCTGAAAATGCCACTAAGTTGTCCGTTGTGGATGGAATGAATGAAAGTCCTCTATCCATTGTTCCTTTGAGATATAGCAATACTCTTTTACATGCTTGCCAATGCTTGATAGTTGGTGAAGACAAGTATTGGCTCCGCTTATTCACTATGTAGCTGATGTCGGGTCTTGACATTGTTAGGTACTGTAGTGCCCCTACAGCACTTCTGTAAACCATAGGCATGTTGAACACTTCTAAATCATCTTGTCACAATTTGGTACTGATACAGTATGGGCTTTCCACCGGCTTACAATCAGTCATGCTAGTTTTCTTCAATAAGTCACTGATGTATTTCGATTGTTTCAACAGTATTCCTATTTTAGACCTGCTCACTCCTAAATCAAGAAAATAGTGAACTTCTCCCAAGTGTTTTAGAGAAAGTGATTATTAAGTAACTGAATTAACTGATGTATAGCATCAGCATTGCTTTTTGTTATGAGGATATCGTCTACATAGACTAAAACTATTAGAAAACCATTCATAGACTGTTGGAAAAATAAAAAATTATCAGAAACTGAAGGTTTAAACGTAAGATAGATTAGGGCAGATTTTAGCTTATCATTCCAAGATTTGGGTGCTTGCTTTAAGCCATATAGAGACTTAATTAGCTTACATACATGTTTAGGTTTTTGGGGATCCTCAAATCCAACAGGTTGTGTCATGAACACTTCCTCTTTGAGGTCTCCATTTAGGAAAGCATTATTAACATCAATTTGATGAATAGGACACCTATTTGGAACAGCTAAAGAGAACATTATTCTTATAGAGATCGGTTTTACTACAGGACTAAATGTCTCAAAATAGTATGCCTGGCATCTGTTGAAACCCGTTAGCAACTAACCGTGCTTTTAGTCTTTCAACAGTGCCATCCGCTCTTTGTTTTACTTTGAAAAGCCACCTGTGATCAATAACTTTCATGTCAACATTATATGGAACTAGTTCTCATGTATTATTTCTTAATAGGGCCTTATATTCCTCCTCCATGGCTTTTTGCTACTATTCATTTCCTAATGCTTCACACACACTAGTGGGTTCCTTGAGAATAGGAAAAATTTCAGTTGCAACATACACTTTGGGTTTATGAATGCCTAATTTAGATCTTGTTACCATATGATGTGTAGCATGTCTTTCAAGATGTTGCACAGAGTTAGACTGGCCAGAATTGGGGTCATCAAGGTTAGAATTACACCTATTGTTAGTTGCTGGAGTGTTGATGTCGTTGATTGCATCAGCTCCTGCTCCATCAAACGAAGCATCAGTGGTATTTTGGAATAAATCATCAGCTGCCACGGGTGGTATTAGAATGCCACCCCTACTGTCAGTCCTGCTAATCACTCATGTGCTTTGTTTACCTGAAAGCAATTCTTGATATGGATATTCAGTTTCATTGAACGTAACATCCCTTGCTATGTATACCTTACCAGATTCATGAAGGCACTTGTATCCCTTGTGACATGTACTATAACCCAAAAATACACATTTGCTAGATCTGAATTGTAATTTACTAGTTGTAGGGTCTTAAGTAGGGAAAACAACTACATCCAAACGGTTTCAAGAATTTATAATCAGGGCTTGTGTGGTAGAGTTTCTGAACTGGACTTATATTAGACAAAACAGGTGTAGAAATACTATTTATTACATATACTGTGGTTAAGAACACATCCCACCAAAAAATCATTGGTAAGCCTGAGTGGGGGAGCATTGTTAAACCCATCTCTACTATGTTTGATGCTTCCGCTCAGGTTTACCATTTTGTTGATGTACATACGGACACGAATATCTCACATGTGTACCTTCTGATGTATTGAATTTTGCAATCTAATTATATTCAGTCCCCATATCAGATTGAAAAATTTTAATCCCAGTTTTAAATTGAGTTTGCACATTCTTTTAAAACTGTTTGAATATAGTAAATGCCTCAGACTTACTGCTCACTGGAAAAATCCAAGTAAATCTACTATACTCATCAAGAAATATCATGTAGTACTTAAAACCAGAAGTTGGAGCAACTGGAGATGGGCCCCAAATGTCAGATGTCACTATATCAAAAGATTTTACAGCTTTGTCACTTACAGCTTGAAAAGAAATGTTATACATCTTCCCTAGTCTACAAGAATCACAAAAACTCAACTCACTGCCTTTGGTAGGCTTAATACACAAAGCTTTCAAAACATTTGTGACAACATTTTGACATGAGTGACCTAGTCTTAAATGCCAAAGTTTTACATCACTACTAGTGCAAAGAAAAGAGTGACTATTATTATTAAGAAATCTGATTCTGATTCCTAACTTGCTGACCAGGTGCATCTTGTATTCCGGCTCCAGTGCTATTGCTCTTATTGAGCTGAGACAGATCCATTTGATACAATCCTTCTTTAAGAAAGCCCTTCAGAAGTACCTTGTGAGTGCTTGCTTCCTTCACAAAACAAGAATTAGCATGGAATTGAACATAAACATTATTATCTTGTGTTATCTTAGAAATACTAAGTAGGTTCTTTGTTATATTAGGGACATACAAAGCAGTTTTCAAGACAATAGGTTTTGATTCATTCTTAGTAAGACAAGTAGTGTTTCCAACATGAGAAATATGCAATTGATTGCCATTACCTACTACCACCTTACCATTGCCTTTATAGAGATTCTGACTGTTGAGATTGGCCAAATCAGAAGTGATGTGGCTAGACGCTCCTTCATCCACACACCACTTGTTCATAGTTGCAGTTGAACCACATAACATCGGATCATAAAACTGATTTTCTGGATTTTGTGGCAAGTCAGTTTCAGAGGGAAGATAGGCTTCTGTAGAGGGAAGATAGGCTTGATGAACCTTCCTCGTCCTCTACCCCATCGATTTGGGGCTCTGCCCTCTCTACTGTTGTTATTAGATGTAGATCCTCTGCCATAGTTGTTAGGATGTATACTAAAAGCCTAGCTTTTGTATGAACGTCTATTTTGAAATGAGAATCATTTTGGTCAAATGTTTGCATTTTATATTTGTTATAAATATGCTAATGCAATTGTCCAATTAATTTATATTGTAGATAACATGGTGTGTGGTGCCACATAGAAGATCATGTTATCAGTTCCTTGTAAATTATAAATTGTGGCTCACAACCAAGATGGACTTGGACAAACCGTTGGAACGGTTAGTGTAATTTGGTATTAGTTTATCTTGACTATAAAATTGCACTAATACACTTTGTGTGTATTAAGCAGGACCATTTGACGTTGTTCAATTTGTACTGACTATATAAAAGAACAAGACATATGTTATTATGGATGTACGTCCTCTTAATCCCTATACAATGACGGGTACATGTACTTAGTATTTATTTCTTTAATTTACCAATGGGTGAGATTTATTCGTTAAATCAATGGGCTCGGTAAATTGGGAAATAATGCTATTTATATGGTGTGTCATTGATTATAGAAGGAAACCGTGTCCTAATAATTTAGGATGATGATGTCCCCTTGAGGAGCTCATAAGGATTATCATGTAAACCCTGCAGGTGGATTTAATCCGGCATGATAATAAAGTTGAGTGGTACTACTCTTGGAATTAGATGTTGATTAATTGAGTTGTCAGTGACTTATTTAATTAACGGACATTCCATATCTTAAACACGGGGAGATAAACGTACACATAATAAGAAGGAGGCCATATTAAAATATGGGATTAGGGGCAGTAGTTCAATAATAACTCCTTAGTGGACCGAGTTATTATTGATGGACTTAAGTGGTGTGTTTGGGCCGAACCTAGGACACCTAAGCCCATCAGGAGGCCCAACCCTAATTCCTCCTCTAGGTCCCTGCTGTAGCCTATATAAGCCTTATTTTACATCAGCCACCACAACTAGGGTTTTCACTAATCTTAAGAGAGTGGGAGACGGCTGTGAGCTCTTGGAGGATCGTCGCCCACACGATGTCCAAGTGAAAGCATCTCCCACTTATACTAAAAGACTATGCTACCATACATCTGATTCCCATCCCCTTAATATGCCATCAAAGGCTTTCGCTGGAAGGGCCTTTGTGAAAGGGTCTGCTTGGTTATCCGCTGATGCAATCTTGGTGACAACAACTTCCCTTCGCTTTACGATGTCTCGTATCAAGTGGTACTTGCGTTCAATGTGTTTATTTGCTTTATGGGCTCATGGTTCCTTCGAGTTTGGTACTGCACCACTGTTATCACAATAAATTGTGATGGCTTTGGGCAAACCAGGAATCACTTCTAAGTCCATCAAGAAGTTTCTGAGCCATACAGCTTCTTTGGCTACCTCAGAGACTGCCACATACTCAGCTTCCATGGTGGAGTCCGAAACGCATTTCTGCTTAACACTTCTCCATATTATGGCTCCACCTCCCAAGGTAAACACATACCCCGAGGTTGATTTACTGTTGTGCCTATCTGACTGGAAATCAGAATCCGTGTAACCCACAGGGAGCAAATCATCTGCCTGGTAAACCAGCATATAATCTCTAGTCCTTCTCAGGTACTTTAAAATATGCTTTACCCGCAGTCCAATGTCCTTGTCCCGGGTTACTTTGATATCTACTAACCATGCCCACGGCAAAGCAAATGTCCGGTCTCGTGCATAGCATTGCATACATTAGGCTTCCTAGAGCCGAAGCATAAGGAACTGCCTTCATTTCCTCTATCTCCTTTGGTGTCTTGGGACAAATCTCCTTAGATAGAGGCACTCCATGCCGAAAAGGTAGAAAACCTTTCTTGGAGTTTTGCATGCTAAAACGAGTTAGAATAGTATCTATGTACGAAGCTTGGGATAAGCACAACATCCTTTTCTTGCGATCCCTTATAACTTTGATCCCAAGAATATGTCCAGCTTCTCCCAAGTCCTTCATATCAAACTGCTTGGACAACCATACCCTTACGTCTGACAACACCCTGACATTGTTGCCAATGAGTAAGATGTCATCTACGTATAGTACAAGAAATACCACCACGTTTCTGTCACTCTTCTTGTATACATAAGACTCATTCGGACATTAAATGAATCCATAAGACTGGATTACCTCATCGAAACGGATGTTCCAAGATCTCGAAGCTTGTTTCAGTCCATAAATGGACCGATTGAGCTAACATACGAGATGCTCTTTACCCTTTGCAATGAATCCCTCTGGTTGCTTCATATAGATGTTTTCTTCAAGACTTCCGTTGAGGAAAGCTGTCTTGAAAAGCATTTGCCAAATCTCATAATCCATATGAGCAGCAATAGACATAAGAATCCGGATAGACTTGAGCATGGCTACAGGCGAAAAGGTTTCCTCATAATCGATCCCTTCTTTCTGAGTATACCACTTCGCAACAAGCCTTCCTTTGAAGGTTTCCACCTTCTTGTCCGATCCTCTTTTCCTTTTATAGACCCATTTACATCCAATGGCTTTTACACCATTTGGTGGTTCTACAAGCTCCCATACCTGATTAGAATCCATAGATTCTATCTTAGAATTCATTGCTTTTTTCCAAGATACCGCATCCTTTTCTTGGAGTGGTTCGTCATAAGTCCAAGGATCAGTTTCATGTTCACCAAGGATCAAGTCCGAAGACTCTCCCAAAAACATGAATCTATCAGGTTGTCTAACAACTCTCCCACTACGACGAGGCATTACTGGTAATTGTGTATCATTTGTGACACGCTGTATCTCATCTTGTACAGTTGGTATTAAGGTAGGAGTTTCCGTTGTCATTTCCTCTAAGACAATTGTCCTCATGGGCTTGTGGTTCATTACATAGTCTTCTTCTAAAAATCAGGCATTTGTGCTAACAATGACCTTCTGATCTTTAGGACTATAAAATAAACCACCTTTCGTTCCTCTAGGATAGCCCACAAACAAGCAAACTTCCGTACATGATTCCAACTTATCAGCGTCTCCCTTCAGCACATGCTGGACTACCCTAAATCCGAATGTGTTTCAGACTAGGCTTACGCCCAGTCCACAATTCTGTGGGAGCAGAGGGTACAGACTTAGAAGGTACCAAGTTCAGAATATACTCTGCCGTTTCCAGGGCATACCCCCAAAACGAATTCGGTAATTCTGAATAACTCATCATCGATCTAACCATTTCCATAAGAGTCCTATTCCTTCGTTCTGTCACACCGTTCTGTTGGGGCGTACCAGGTGTAGACAATTGGGATTGAATCCCAGCTTCTGATAAGTAATTCCTGAACTCTCCTAAGAGGTACTCGCCGCCACGATCAGATCGTAGTGTCTTGATACATTTACCATGACGTTTCTCCACATCAACCTTGTATTCTTTGAACTTATCAAAGCACTCAGACTTGCGGCGCATCAAGTAAATGTACCCATATCTCGAATAATCGTCTATTAAAGAGACAAGATATTCGAAACCATCTCTTGCCTGGATTATCATAGGCCCACACAAATCAGAATGGACCAATTCCAACACTTCTTTGGCTCTATACCCCTTGGCCTTAAAGGCCTTTTGGTCATTTTTCCTTCCAAGCAAGACTCGCAGGTTGGATAGTTTTCTACCACCAACGAACCCAAAGGTCCATCGGCTATCAACCTCTGAATCCTACTTAAGTTAATATGACCCAACCTTAGATGCCAAAGATATGTTTGGTTCATTTCCGAAGGCTCTTTTCTCTTATTAGAATTAGAAGATGTGTTATTAATTTCCATTTATCGCATCGTGGGAGTTATTGGATTAAGAGTATATAAATTGTCAACCAATGCACCAGAACAGATAATAACCCTATTTTCCTTGACAACTACCTTGTCATCAAAGGAAACAGAATATCCATCCAAAACCAATTTAGAAACCGAAATCAAGTTCTTTCTAAAACATGGTACGTAAAGACAATTTCTCAAAACTAAAGTCTTGTTCCTATTAAGAGATAAATGAACGTCTCCCACTGCAACAGCCGCCACTTTCGTAGCATTGCCCAGGTAGACGGTAGTCTCACCTCACTTAGTCGTCTGGTTTCCTGGAACTCCTGCAATGAATTGCATACATGATCAGTGGCTCCCATATCTACACACCAGGTACCGGTAGACACCGCTAAACATGTTTCAACAACTTATGGATAAGATGTACCTCCATTGTTCTCCTTTTTACGAGAACAGTCTACCTTCCAATGTCCAGGTTGCTTGCATACGAAGCACTTGCCACTTCTTCACGCCACCTTGTGGCCCGGCCCCCTGAGGTCCAGCCGCTTTCTTTGCCAAACCAGCTTGTTTCTTCTTCTTCTTTCCGCCTTTCGGCTTAGAAGAAGAAGAAACATTTTCAGCAATTAGGCTTGAGCACTTTAACGAAACAGCCCTTCTGCCGCTTGGAGTTCTGTCAGAAGCTCCGCCAACGAATACAACCTCTTGTTCATGTTGTAGTTCAGGCGGAACTGCTCAAAACTCCTAGGCGGCGTTTGGAGAATGATATCGACCTGGGTTTCCCCATCGATTTCAGCTCCAAGGACCTCCATCTCATTCAAATGAGCCATCATCTTCAGGACATGATCCCTTAGGGGTGTCCCCTCAGCCATGGTGGTCGTCATCAAGTTTCTCATGGCCTCCTACCTAGCAGCCCGACTCTGGTGTCCGAAGAGTTCCTTAAGATTGAGCATTATGTCATAGGTAGTAGGTATGGCCTGATGCTGATGTTGCAACACATTTGACATGGAAGCCAAAATGTAACACCGCGCCATCTCATTAGCCTTGACCCACTTCCTATAACTCTCTTTCTCCTCTTCGCTAGAGTTATCAGTAGGGCTGTCAGGACAAACCTCAGAGAGTACAAACTTGTACTCTTCAGCAGTTAGGACAATGTCCAAGTTTCGTTTCCAATCAATATCATTGGGACCAGTAAGTTTGTTTTCTTTAAGAATAATAGCAAGGGGATTGAATGCCATAATGAAATCCTGAGAATCATGTAAATAAATACATAGGTCAAAATTTTAGAATTTAAAACAATATTGATCCCTCAAACAATTTAATTAAATTCACCAACACCTCAACACACCGTGAATTTCGTATGCCACGATAGTGTGGACGTATACTAATTCAAAACATTTGTAAGAGGAGGTTTTACCCATTAATTTTATTATCTTGTCAACCTAACTTTATGACAAATAAAATTAATAGTTGGTTTATCTTCGGCCATACAAATAATAGCAGTGACTCCGATAGGGAGGATATTATCAAATGTACCTAAGTGTATACCATTACTTGATACTAAGTCTATTATCTAGGATTATGCCCTTTCAGATGGAGAAAAAACACACGCTCCTAAATAATTTTCTATAATCATCCATTAAGGAAATTTGATCTAGTGATCCGCAAACGAACTCATCCGATATGGAGGAAGGCACTTAAAGCCAACTCACAAGTTCAAATGCATCACTTACAAACTAGTAATGGAGGCCGTGGGACTTATTCAAAATAATCCCTCTCCCACTTAGTAATTTAACACGAGGGATTTTAACATGCATATCAAAAGCATAATAAGACACACATAACAATATGCATATCACAAGCACAACAAGATATACATTGCAACAAACACATCAAAATAGCATATAGATAATGGCAATAATAAAGGAAAAATAATAATTTCCAACTATTATGACCTCTTCTCATATCCGCTGTCTTCGAATGTCCTCCAACAAACAGTTAAGTCGGGGATCATCCTATGCTCCACGAAGGACTTTGCACATAATCTAGATCGAACAGTAAATTAACACCTACACGACAGTCCGTCGTGTTTAAACTATAACAAACATGCACCAACCCAAATAAAACAACCTCGACAGGTCCGAGGGTTTAAATCATACATTAACATACATTCAGGCCATAATAGTTGGATTAACGATTCCTGCAACCACCGAGTTATACAATTGCATATCCTACTATAATCTGCCTAAAATCAATGTATGAATCGGCATATGAATCATAATAAATTTAACCGATCCAATCGCATAGAACCAGAGAACCACAGCTTTAATACCAATTGTTGGAACCGACGGATCACCGGAACCATGCAATCGGAATCAGGATCCAAGTCGAAGACAATAACTTGCAGTGGAAAATAAATCTTTTATACCTTTCGCCGAAGATGGAACGAACGAAGATGATTTGCAGCCTCGTCCTCTCGATCTTCTGCCGTATTCCTTGCCTTTCACTTGGACGTCGTGTGGGCGAAGATCCTTCAAGAATAGTTAACACCATTCCTGTTATACAGCCCATTAGGAGCATAATTAACGGATACATTCTCGGAGGCTGTTAGGAATGCTTGAGCCTGTGCCTGTTGATGCAGACGCATCTCGTGCGTTTGTAACGCAAATTGAACCTTTTTCAATGACACATTTTCTTATTGTTTAGACAAATTTGCAACTATCGATTCAAATTCGGGGCCAAACCCACTCAAGATATACATAATTAGTTCATCATCAGAAATCACTTGCCCTGCATCAATTAAAATATCTGTGATGTTCTTCATAGCTAAAATGTGTTGTTCAAAAGTTAAACTGCCCTTTTTCATTGTTTGAAGTTGACAACGCAAATTCATTGCCCTAGCTCTAGACGACGATTTAAACAGCGACTCTAAGACATTCCAGATTTTAGCATACAACTTACAGCGAGTAACATGCCCTAGCATGCTTTCAGAGATTGACGTTAATAGCTAACCAAGAAGGAGTTTGTCGCGCCTCATCCATGCAAGATATTGGGGGTCGGTTTGCGACGGCACTTGCGGCTGATTCAACTGAGTTGTTGAAGCTGACGAGCCTTCAAGAAATTACGACGGCGCTTTAGTCATGCCAAGAAGATATCCCTCATATCCATGGCCCTGCGCAATAGCCAAGAACTTGGTCTTCCAAAAGGTGTAATTGCCTCTTTCCAATCGAAGGGCTATGGGGGCTAACACCGTAAAATTAGTTTCAAATTCCATTGTTGGCAAGAAGAAAGAAAATGGTTACCACCGTATAGAAGAAGGAGAAGGATAGACAAAGAAGAGAAGGAGAGAGGACCTTTGAAAAATTGGCTTTTAAACTGATACCATGTTAAACATTTAGCTCAATTTTCATTACTCTAGATTGATGTGAGACGGTACATTTATAGTCCAGAGGAGAGGAGCCTCTAACCACTATCTAACTAACTTACTTAATCTAACTTCTCCTCTTAACTTTATTATTAGCTTAATACATAATACTCTAACAGTCGTCTGCCGCCGTCGTCCTCGACTGCCAGTTTCCACATAACTATTTTTTTTACCCAATTAGCAATTTCGATACTAATCTAACTCACCTATGTGAATCATGATGAGAGAAGCAATGCAAACCTCATTTACTTTCCCTATTTTTCAAGAAAAAAGTAAGAACTGAAATAAGAAAAAAAAAATCACGTCTTGAGCAATTTGTTTAGGAAAAATTCATTTTTTAGTCCTGTAATTTGGGGTAAATTCAGAAAAGGTCATATATCTTGTAAAATATCAATTTTGGCTCTATATGTTAGGATATTATTCAATTTGAGGACAAATTTTCTTGGAGATCAATTAACTGATGGAAATATCTGACATGACGCTTATGTGGCATCAAAATTTGGAGCTTTCTGAGAGCTTATCAAATGTGTCATGAGTTGAGTGAAGTACATTGCCACATATTACTAATAATATTTATTAAATCTTAAACATAAATGAAAACACATATTTAAAAACAATATTAAAACTATGAAAAAACTGTAATCTCATCTTAATTTTTTTTATAATAATCTCAAATTTGAATATTTATACTTAATTTTTTTATAATAATCTGAATTTTATATTCTTAAAGATTATTTAATTTCATTAACTTTTACTTTTTCTATTTTTATTTTTATTTTTCTTATTTATCTTGTTTTTCTTCGTCCTCCCGACTCGCCCTCTTCCCCACCATGCACCTCCGGAGCCCGTCGTAGACTTTGTTAAGTGGGATGAGGATGGTAAGAAATTTGAAGTTGGTTGTGTCGCCGCAGTCTTGCAGATCAAGAAGACGATTTTGTAGGTTTTGCAGATCTGGGTGTAGACGATTTTTTTGGATTTGCAAAATTTGACAATTTTTAAGGTCGGCTGAACTTCACGAAGAAGACATAAGAAGAAGATCTTCAGATTCGTCAGTTCAAGAGTTTATTATTATTTTGGTTTAATTAAATCTATTCTTTTATTTTAAGACTTTTTATTTTTAATTAACATCTAATAATTATAATAACATTAGTCACTAGTCAGCATTCCACATAAGCACCAAAAATAAATAATAAATTCCACGTAAATATCAATTCTTGCCATGTTGATATTCCACCAGAAATCATCAATTTTAACGAACACATACACCACATGGGCCTTTTTCTACCAAGATTTGCGAATTCCGGCGAAAATGTGCTCAAATTGAATAATCTCCTAAAATAAATGACCAAAATTAATATTTTACAAGGTACAAGATTGTTTTTAAACTTACCCTAAGTTACATGACTGAAGAGAATCTTTCATTTTTTTATGTTGGGAGTGAAAACTCCTGTGTCTGATTTCAAGCTTGATCAATGGCCATGGCATAGGAGATTTAATTGATAATGGAGAGCATGTTCAATCATAGCTATGGACCATTACCATCCTTGATTAATTGCAGTTATGTTTGTGGATCGGGATCGGATCGGTCGATGTTGGTTAAATTGGTTTAATGGGAAACCCATCACTGGTTTAGTTCGGTAGAAAAACAAAATAAAAAATAATGCTAAAGCGGTAAAACCGATCGAAATTGCTAAAACCGGATCGATTGAACCGGAAAAAATCGTTTCTTATTTTGAAACTTTGAAAATTTTATATTGAAAATACTATTTTATACAATATTAAATATTTTGTTTAGTCTCATATATTTGTTTATTATAAATATATATTTTTTGCTCCTTTTAACTTTTATATCATTTTCCAAAGATTATATACATTATGTTCTATGAAAATATAGTATAATATATTAATTATTATTTACGGCCGAGCCACCAGTTAAACTGTGAATCGGTCGAGCTACAGGTTGAAATGTGAATCGATAGCTTCACCAGTCCGTTTCCCCCAACACTGAAATTACAATAAAAGAGAAAATGAGACTATCTACCTTAAATGTGGTTAATTTATGTGAAGAGGTGGGGGTACATACAACTAAACTGACAAATACTATTAGGCTACATTTAATTTGGTAGATAGTCTAGGATACTGATATTTTATTTACCTTTATCTAGTGTTTACTTTGGTAGAAATAAAAAGTCGGATTATCCTCCCGACCCGAGATAAAATGCTAAAACTTGGATAATACCTTAGATAATAATCTTGTCTCCCCCCTTAAGATAGTTTACCCAATACTTGGGATTGTTGAGTTGTGGAGCCCAAAACACGTCCAGGAGTACCTCGGCCGAGGCGGGAGGCCGCAACCAAGGCAAGATGGACGAAGCAGAGGAGTTTCTTGCTGGAAGGACATCTCGGCCGAGAAACTTTTATAGAATTCTCGGCCGAGCCGAGATTCTCGGCGGAGCTGGTTTTATACAAGGGAATTGCCACGCCCAAGGCCGATGGCCGCTGCCGAGGTGGATGGCTGCGGCCGAGGCATGTTGCGTGAACAGTTTTGTGTGGGCCTCAAGTAGAGGTCGATTTTGGGGCCCAAGGAGCCACTATAAATAGTGGTTTCCTTCATTGCTTATTTTAATCCAAAAATTCATCATACTAGTGCATATCCTGGCTTGGTATCGCCCCCAGACGTAGTTACACATCGTAACGAATTTGGTAATTAAATTGTTGTGTTCTATTATTTGATTTATTTGCTTTTCTTTATTCGATTATCTAGTCGTATCGTGGTTGTGGGTGTATTAAATTCCCAACAACTGGTATCAAGAGCATCAGGATAGTTTCCTGGGATTATTCACGATGAACGACGGAAAGATTTCGGTGGAGAAATTTGATGGGACTGACTATGGCTTTTGGAAAATGCAAATCGAAGATTACCTCTACGGTAAGGATTTGGCCCTAAAGGAGAAGCCGGAGAAGATGTCTGCGGAGGAGTCGGAGTTATTGGACAGGAAAGCGATGAGCGCAATGCGTCTTTCGTTGTCCAAGGAAGTGGCTTACCATACCACAGGCGCGAGGTCTACACGGGAGATGCTGAAAACCTTGGAGGAGATGTATCAAAAACCATCGACGGCAAATAAATTTCATCTGATTAGACGGCTATTTAATCTGAGAATGATGGAGGGAACACCAGTACAACATCACTTGAATGAGTTCAACATGCTAACCTCACAGTTGGACTCGGTGGACATAAAGTTTGATGATGAGATTCGGGCCCTAATTATGCTATTTTCTCTGCTAGACAGTTGGGCTGGTACAGTGACAGCCGTTAGCGCTACAGATGCTAAGCTGAAGTTTGACAGGGTGAGGGACTTGATGATCGGGGAAGAGATTTAGAGAAATGAATCAGGATTAGAATCGTCCTCAGGGTCGGTCAGCACTGAATACCGAGAATAGAGGCAGACCGAAGGGAAGGCAGTTTAGGGGGAGGTCGAAATCCAGAGGGAAGAGTCAGACAAAGAAGGATGGGAGTTCTGTGAAGTGCTGGAACTGTGACGAGGTGGGTCACTATAAATACCAGTGCAAGGCGCCGAAGAAGAACAAGAGGGAACAGGCAGACAGCGAATGCAGCCACGGATGAGGATGATGGCGATGCATTGGTCGTGAGTGTGTGCAGTCCCATGGAGTCTTAGGTCTTGGATTCCGGCGCGTCATTCTATTCATGCGGTAATTTTAATATTATGCAAAATTATGTTTCTGACGATTTTGGACAGGTGTATCTGGCTGATGATGAACCCCTGAAAATCGTGGGGAAGGGAAACGTAAAGGTTGAGACATCAAATGGCTCGAAATTGATGTTGAATGGAGTAAGACATATCCCTGGATGAAAGAGAAACTTGCTTTCAGTTGGACAGCTTGACAAGGAAGGTTACGTGGTAACGTTTGGTTGTAGCAACTGGAAGATTACCAAGGGGTCCATGGTGGTAGCTCGGGGTAAGAAGGAAGGAATGCTGTACATGACTAGTAATTCGCAGGATTCCCTTGATCTTGCAAATGGTAATGGTGATGTGGATTTGTGGCACTCTCGATTGGGCCGCATGAGCGAGAAAGGGATGAAGCTAATGTGTTCGAAGGGTAGATTGCCTGGCTTACAAATTGTGCAAGTTGGTATGTGTGAAGATTGTGTCTTTGGGAAACAAAGGGGCGTGAGTTTCTCGAGGAGTGGCAAGGCTCTGAAGAAGCAGAAGCTTGAGTTGGTCCATAGCAATCTATGGGAAGCAGCTCCGGTGGCGTCCATTAGAGGATCGTTATATTACATGACATTCATCGATGATTTGACCCGCAAGGTATGGATTTATTTTTTGAAAAGTAAGTCTAATGCACTTGATGTTTTCAAAAGGTGGAAAGCCTTGGTTGAGACTGAGACGGGGTTGAAGGTGAAGTGCTTACGTTCTGGCAATGGAGGTGAATATGAACTCAAGGAGTTCAAGGATTATTGTGCAGAGCATGGGATTCGTACAGAGAGGACTGTACGTGGAACGCCCTAGCAGAATGCATTGGCCGAGAGGATGAACAGAACACTAAATGAGCGAGCAAGGTGTATGAGACTGAAGTGCGGTTTGCCTCAGTTGTTTTGGGCGGATGCAGTGACCACAGATGCATTCCTAATCAACCGAGGTCCATTAGTTCCCTTAGATAATCGGATACCCAAGGAGGAGTGGACTGGAAAGGAGGTAAACTTATCTTACTTGCGTATTTTCGGTTGTATTGCTTATGCTCTTGTGGATCCTGTTGTTAGAAACAAGTTAGATGCCACGTCCGTCAAATGTACGTTTATTGGGTATGGAGGTGATGAGTTCGGCTATAGGCTATGGGATGAGCAAAGTCGAAAGGTGATTCGCAGCCGGGATGTTATATTCAATGAACAAGTTATGTTCAAGGATAGGTTGAAGGATTTTGGCACTAATGCTGCAAAGACTCGCACTATCGAGTTAGATGATTTGAACTCGAGTGGGAGTAAAGGGAGTCCGTTCGATGAGGAGCTTCTTGAGGATGAACCAAGAACAGCACCACCTCAAAGACCTGTTAGAGATCGAAGGCCACCAGATAAGTATTCGCCCTCTAATTTTTACTTATTGTTGACTGATGGTGGTGAACCTGAGAGCTTTGCAGAGGCAGAGCAGGTTAGTGATAAACGAAGATGGATGGCAGCCATGGAAGATGAAATGGCGTCTCTTCGTGTGAATTGAACTTGGGAATTGATTGAGCTTCCCAAGGGCATGAAGGCATTGCAGAGCAAGTGGGTGTACCGAATCAAGAATCAGGCCGATGGTAGCAAGCGCTACAAGGCAAGGTTAGTTGTGAAAGGGTTCGAGCAGCGGTATGGTATTGACTATACGGACATGTTTACTCCTGTTGTGAAGTTGACTACAATTCGTATGGTGTTGCGTATGGTGGTTGCAAAGAACCTATTATTGCATCAGATGGATGTGAAGACGGTTTTCCTTCATGGTGATCTAGTGGAGGAGTTGTACATGGTACAGCCGGAGGGATTCGAGGTAGATGGAAAGGAAAGTCTTGAGCAAATTGAAGAAGAGCTTGTATGGCTTGAAGCAAGCCCCGAAGCAGTGGTATATGAAGTTTGACAATTTCATGATGGAGATTGGTTACCATAGATGCCACGTCGATCATTGTTGTTATTATAAAAGGTTTGACAATAGTTATCTTATCCTATTACTTTACGTTGATGATATATTGATTGTAGGAGTCAATCCAAGGGAGTTGGAAAGGTTGAAGAAGCAATTGTCTGAGAGGTTCCATGAAGGATCTTGGAGAAGCAAAGCAGATTTTGGGTATGAGAATCGAGAGGAAGGCGGAAAATTTGTTGTGTCTTTTGCAGACGGATTATGTCCAGAAGGTCCTGGAAAGGTTCAACATGGAGGATTCGAAGACGGTTAATGTGCGCCCTTGGGGGATCACTTTAAGCTGTCGAAGAAGGAGTCGCCGAGAACTAAGGAGGAGCATACCCAAATGATGAATGTGCCATATGCATCGGCAAGGAGTATCATGTATGCCATGGTTTGTACTCGTCCAGGTATTGCGCATGCAGTGGGAGTAGTGAGTTGGTTCATGGGTGATCCGGGAAAACAGCATTGAGAAGCGGTGAAGTGGATTCTAAGGTATTTGCGAGGTACCACAAATAAAGCCTTGTGTTTTGATGGAAGAAATTCTGAGTTTGTTGGTTTTGTTGATGCGGACCTAGCATCGAACGATCTTGATGGGAGAAAGAGTACAACTGGGTATGTTTTTACTTATGGTGGTACGAAGATTTCTTGGACATCAAAGTTGCAAAAGGTGGTTGCACTGTCCACCACGGAGGCAGAGTACGTAGCCGTGACGGAGGCGAGTAAGGAGATGGTGTGGTTGCAAAGTTTTTTGGGTGAACTTGGGAAGGAGCATGGAAATAGTGTACTCTACAGTGATAGTTAGAGTGCAATTTTCTTGGCAAGTAATCCGGCATTTCATTCAAGAACGAAGCACATTGAATTGAAGTATCATTTCATCTGACATCTATTGGAGAAGAAAGCCTTGCAACTTGTGAAAATTCTCGGGAGTGAGAATCCAGCTGACATGTTTACTAAGGTTGTAACCTTAGAGAAATTGAAGTTGTGCAAAACTTCAATTGGCCTCGGAACGTGAAGAAGAAGAGGAGATGGTGATACCAAGTGGAAACGGGAAGGAGAAAAAGGAGGATATTTGCTTTGAAGGTGTTTTAGTATCCAAGTGAGAGATTGTTGAGTTGTGGAGCCCAAACATGTCCAAGAGTACCTCGGCCGAGGCGGGAGGCCGCGGCCGAGGCAAGATGGATGAAGCAGAGGAGTTTCTTGCTGGAAGGATATCTCGGCCGAGACGGGCGAGAGGCCTCGGCCGAGATGAGAAAGAAGGATACGCAGAGCTTGACGCCCGTCTCGGCCGAGAAACTTTTATAGAATTCTCGGCCGAGCTGGGATTCTCGGCCGAGAAGGTTTTATACAAGGGAGTTGCTGCGGCCAAGGCGGATGGCCGCGGCCGAGGCCTATTACGCGAACAGTTTTGCGTGGGCCTCAAGTAGAGGTCGTTTTTGGGGTCCAAGGAGCCATTATAAATAGTGGTTTCCTTCATTGCTTATTGTAATCCGAAAATTCATCATACTAGTGCATATCCTGACTTGGTATCTCCACCAGACGTAGTTACACATCGTAACGAACTGGGTAATCAAATTGTTGTGTTCTTTTGTTTGATTTATTTGTTTTTCTTTATTCGATTATCTAGTCGTATCATGGTTGTGGGTGGGTTAAATTTCCAACAGTGATAACATTAGAATAATAACATTTCTATCTCTTAAAACTCCTTTCTTTTGGAAACTTAATTATTAAAAGGGATTTTCAAGTAATACCACATTTATTTAAATAGTCATATATCACATTGGAAAAAGGTGAATAAGAATAGTAAAAATCCTTATCTAAATGTTACATAGTAAAGTAAACATTAAAAGTTGATAAAAATTTATATCTTATCATATAAAGTTATATCGCTAACCAAGAAAATATCTATATCTATTTGTAAAGGTGAACGGGGCTTTAATGGGAATAGGTGAACATGGTTTTAAGTGTGTTCTAGTGGTTGGAAGTTTAGATCCATGCTTCGTCCACCATGGTTTAATTTTTGTTTTGGATAAATAGGTGTAATATTCCGAGTCCTTACTGGTGTTTTTTATATAAATAGGTGAGTTCTTTAAGGTTGCATTTGGATACAAGGATTTGAGGATGGATTACAATTCTTATTGTCAAATCCATTGTTATTGTTTGGATTACCATGAATTTCTAAATCCATGATTTCATTTTGAGTTATTTTCTAAAGGATTTGAGTGGATTTCAAACCCCTTCTAACTTGAGTGGATTTGAATCCATTAATTTGAAATTCATCCATTTCAAATCCCTCCATCCAAACACAATCTAAGTTATTTTAGAATTTTTATTTAAATATTCATTATTATGGATTTATTATCTGTTGGGATTTGTGTCTTGAATCTTATTGGGTTTGAATCGAAGTTCGCATCGAGGTGGAGGATTGAAGTTGAGTATTGAATTGGCGTTGGGAAGTGGGCTATCCCGCACGGCCGCGCCACATTGCTAGAGACTTGCCGCGGCCGCAGCCCTTGTTGGACGCGGCCGCGTCACATTGAAGCTGGAAAGGAAGTTTTGGCACTGCAGGGTGTTCTCAGCCGAGACGTGTTGACTTGGCCGAGACTAGGTGATGGGCCGCGGCCGAGGCAGGCCCAGCGGAGGCAGTTCTTGGGCCTACGCAAATTAGGCCCAAGTTGGTTCCTTCTTTGTATTGGATTAGGTTTTGGGGGCTTATTATAGGTCCTATTGGAGTCCTTTGATATAGAGAGTTTAGAGAGAGTCCTAGTGAGTTTTAGAATTATTTTGGCTTTGAATTTTAGCTTGATTGTTCGAGCACTAAGATTTGTTTTGGTCGAGTATCAATTGATAGATACTCGATTATTGGTCTTTGTTTGAACTCTCCTTTGAATTAGATTTGGGATCCTTCCCTTTTGGCCGTGGACGTAGCTAACAAGTTGTTAGTGAACCGCTAACAACTTAGACCTTTGTTCGTCCCGAAAAAATAAAGAAAAAGAAGAAAGGACACTTGTTAGGGCAGATTTAAGTGGCAAAATTGATTTCAGAAGAAATTTTCAAAAGTTAGGCAATCATGATAACATTGAGCATAAGAGATAGAGCCATATCAACTACTTTCAAGACTTGACACTCTCAACTTGAAATCCTTACCGGATGAGTGTATCTCTCGACTCTCGAGTGTATGAAATGCATAGAATGCCTACCATAGGCTTGTCAATCATCTAAACTTCGATGTATACCCGACATGTGTGACAAAGAATCAAAAAGGTCTTTAACGGGTTGTAATGTTGGCTTAGGGTAAAGTGGGAAAATTTCTGGTATAAGTGACTATAAAATGGACTAGATGAGTCGTGCACTACCCATCTACCCCTAAAAGAAATGTCACTCAACCTCACTCTTTACTTCCTTAGTAAACCAATCCCAAAAATTGATTTATTCTCCTTACCACAAAGTCTACAACCTAAATGCTTTCTCAATTCTCCCTTGGACTGTATTTTCTTTTGAATTTTTACTACTTTGAGAACATCTATTAAAAGGCATTTACATTACTAGTCTCTCCAAATCAAAAGCAACAATTAGGGTATATAAAACTAACTTTTTCTTTTGTTTTTCTGATTTTTCGACTTTTTTCGATTTTTCGACTTTTTTTTTTTTTTTATAAAAATATAAACAAAAGTTGGAAAGGACTAGTATTCTCGATTCTTTGCCTATTGTTTCAATTCCTTTCACTCTTCAGTATTCCCAATAGTTTACCCCTTTCAATCTCAAATTTACCCGAACCTTCCAACCGCCTCCCTCATACTCAAATAGTCCAATTAAGGTCAAAGGCTAAATCGAAAGGTACTTGGCTTGTAGAGTTGGGCTGTCAAACAAGAGGCTAAAAGTTCAAGGGGCAAACTAGAGGCAAATTTTTGAACTTTTGGTGAAAAAGGGTGTATTATCAAGTTTGAAATAGGCTTAAGTCAAGAATTGCCTAAGATCGTTTTCAATGTCACACACCGAATCATTCAAAATAGAGAATCAAGACAAGTTCTAGAGACATTAGATGCACTCAAAGAATTTCACACCGAAAGAAAGTTTAAATCACTCCAATTGTGGGAGTATCTTTTAAGGCTCAAAAACTCACTAGGCAACAATTTGATCAAAAGTTTTGAATGTAAGCTCAATTTCGTCTCATAGCCTATCATGCTCTACCATGAGCCAAATTTTCATTTTTTTGATGAAAAATATTGTCATCATTAACCGTTTGCTACATTTTCATTCCAATTTGGTCCAATCAACTTTTCCAAGCGACCAAATCCGTACACCTACCGCCCCCTCCCCAAACTTGATTGAAAATCAAAGTTTGTGGAAAGAAAGGGTACGGATTGGTGCTTAACTAACTCAACCATTTATTCAAAACCATCCATCCCAAATCTACTAAAAATACCAAATTATTACTACTATGCATGTAGGTGCCACAACTTCATCATATAACTAACAAAGGTCAATTTAACTTAACCAAACAAATACGATAGTAGAAAATGGTACACAGGCCAATCAAATACACAACATCCTAAAAGAAAATCTTACACATTATCCAATGAAATATTGCAAACAAGTTCACAAAGGCAAAAACAACAATCAAACGGCCCGCACGCCGTGAATCCCAAGTATAGGCAAAACAGAAGGGGCACACAGGCCTAAATAGTCAACAAGCAGTAAGATATGGAAATGAAACATGAGAGATTTCAACACCGGGGTGGCCAAGAACATCCTACTTCTTACTTTTCTCCCCAAACTTAGTTGAAAACTAAGTTTTTGAAAAAGAGGAAGGATATTCTTGGTACTCCTACTCACAAAGATTTGGATGGTCATGAAGATCGGGAGCTTTGGCCACCAAAACATGCTCGAAGGCTGCTGAGTGCCTCGAGGATCTTGCTCTGATTCCCCTTGATCTCCCTAATGTCCGACTTCATCTCCCTGATGTCCCCCTCCATTGTGCTCAATCTCTCATCCACTTGTTGTTGAAACTCGGTCTGGGACTGAACAGCAGATACGGGTCTCTTTCGTGCTTGACGGCTGCTCGCACCCTCGCCTGTGAGGTCAATCCATTCTGCAGCAGGTTCCGACACTTGGCCTCTCTGATATTTCCGGAACTCGAGGTCACTGGGTTCCCTCGAGGCTGCCCGGTGTGCAGCTGAGCTCAAGGCCAAGTTGGCTGTGGATTTCAGGTCTCGGATGCGGGTGAGGTCTGGGTTGGGAAGGTGTAGCATTGGCCCTACATTTTGGATAACGTAGGGGACGGAGACTCCATCTTCCTGCCCCAAAGCAGCAATCCTCATGTTGGCTAAATCTTCCCAACCCAGAAGGAACGAGTCTGAAACAGCCTTGAAGTCGATCAACGAAACTCCACAGTGCTCTAAAATCGGTGTGATAAGAGCTCCGCTGAAGATTGGATCATATTGCTTAGGCTCTTTCTTTCTGGTCGCTATCAGTTCCTTCACCGTCCTCCCAAAAGACTCAATCAACACTTCTTCATATCTCCTATGGGTTCTTTTGAGAATGGACCATAGGATACTGAGCTCAGACATCCTTGCTGCCCCCGTCTCCTTCCTCCCAAAAAGTGTCAACGCCAGAAACCTTTGTAAAACCTTTACGACTGGACTTCTGATCCAGCTCGTTTTGGAGCTCTTTGAATCAAAGTCTTGCGGTTCAACCAAGCCGGGAGCAATAGTTATTTGCCCCCAGACCCGCCCGACATTGAACTCATCGATCCTTTCCAAGTCTGTGGTGGAGGGGTCTTCCTTGAAACCATAAATCCACCTCAACTCCCCAATTGTGAGTGTCATCTTTTTCTTCAGCAGATGGAACGAAATACTGTGGATTCTGTTTCCACATTTTTCGGAGTTAGCTCGGACTGTGAGTGTGCTGAAGAACTCAAGGACAAATCGTTGGTAGGTGGACCTTGGAGTGAACAGTCCAATGAGGCCCGATGCTCTCAGAAACTCGTCGACATTATCCTTGATTCCCATATCAATTAAACACTCGGTTCTAAAATAACGGGTGGCAACAATCTGAAGCTTCAGTAATCGGGCAAATCTTTGTTGGTGAACCAGGTCGTCCAATATGATGTCGAAAAGTCGGCTGTCTGGCCCTGTGGATGTTGGGACCTCCTGGGTTTCGATCTCCGGTTCCTCCGGGATGGGGTCCTGGATCACCAACTTGCCCTTCCCCTTTCCTATACTTGGTGTGCCCTTGCTTGTGGTGGCACTTTTCTTGGATGTCTTTTTTGATGGTCCCATTTGGCCTACAAGACAAACACACACACTTAAATTCCGAGTTTTAACACTTATCACCAATTTAAACATCAACTCTAATCAAATAGAAGATCAATCACTCATGTTCAACCACTCGTGTTCAACTAACATGAAATATCACAAGTGAATTCACAATCTAGATGACTCAGTTGACATGATTAAATGTGCATATACGGCAAACACGCCCAATCATTATCCTATTGCAAGAAAATTCTACCAATGCTCAACAAAAATAGGTTAATTTCGTTTCATTATTATCAAGAGTCTAAAAGTGTCTACTCTTCACACAAATTCACTAATCAACCTAATAATCGAACATAATAATAGAATCAAACAGCAAAAGGGTAACAAAAAGGAATGCATGTCAAGTGGTTGGTGATATAGCAAAAATCAACTTCAATCCTCAATTTTCAATGATTCTCAAACTAATCCTCATCCATCATCAACAAATAATGCAAAAACGAAGGCTATCACTACAAATTTAGTGTTAGATTACTTAAAAACATTCAACATTGGCAAAAATTCACAAAACACGTGTGCACAACCAATATCATTATATCAATTAGTCTAACAACAAATTTGCCCCTAATCTTAACAACAAAGTTCATAATAAACAAATAAAGATTGAGGAAAAACGGTAGCCTTACTTACCGGTCGAGTTTAATCGAAAAAATTTGAAGGTTGATTTTTCGCGTCCTTTTCGACCCGACCCCAACTTTGCTCCAAATCTGAATTTTTTTGGATAGAAATGTTATGATGATGTGGGTGAGGTGTGGTGTGAATTTGAGAGGAAGAAATTGAGTAAAAATGGCGGATTTTGTGTGTGTGTGAGTGTGTGTTTTGCCAATTTCGCGAGGAGGAGGGGTGAAATGCCCTACCTCGCCCGCGTCTGCTTATTTATACCTGGCGATTGGCCGCGGCCGAGGCACGAATCCTACCGCGGCTGTGGCGAATGATAAAGCTCACCGCGGGCGTGGCACTTACTTGCCTCGGCCTTGGCAATCCTTCCAGTGTGATTCAGGGATTTTTGGGCATGAATGGCCTCGGGCGTGGTCTGGGAACACCACGGCCGAGGTTCTTCTTTACCGCGGGCGTGGCACTTACTTGTCTCGGCCGTGGCCTTTTATCCAGAAAAGATTCACATTTTTCACTTCTTTGACCACGGGCACGGCACCATTTGACCTCGGTCGCGGCGTGTTATACACCACGGGCGTGGCATGTTTTACCACGGCCGTGGTGAATCTTCCAGTGGACTTTGTGGATTTCCAACTCATTTTGCCACGGCCATTTCACATTTAGGCCTCGGGCGAGGCATACTTGGCCACGGCCGCGGCGTTGTAGAGCCACGGCCGAGGTGAGTTGTCCAGAATGGCTTGACATTTTTTCCTCGTTGGAGGCCGCGGGCGAGGTGGATTGTGTGCCACGGCCGTGGTGAGTTCTCCTGGGTAATTCCTCCATTTTGGGCTCCTTCACCCCCATTTTACACTATCTCTTTGAATGGATTGTTGGGCACCTACACACATTTAAACAAAACAATTCAAAACACTAAATAATAGTAAAACTACTAAACTATAAATTTAAAATGCGAGAAAATGAGTAACCGCCGGGTTGCCTCCCAACAAGCGCCTTTGTTTAACGTCGTTGGCTCCGCGGAAGCTCTTTTAGTTCAATTGACCGGGAAGGGTTCCTCGGTCCCTTCCTTCCGTGCTTCATTCAATCCCCGCGGGTCCTTACTGCCCTCCCACTCTTCCTTACCGTCTTCTGGCAACTTAATTTCCGGGTCAAGTTCACCCGGATCCTCTTGGATCCCCAAACTTATTCCTTCCACATCCTTTGCCTTCCTTCCATGCAATCTCTTTCTAACTTTCTTGCTGTTCAAAGCAACACTATCTTTCCCAAGCAAGTCAATGAAATCAATAGAGAAAACACCATGTACATCTTCAGCGTGTTTCATGGACTTGAATATATTAAACTTCACAATTTGACCTTCAAACTCCATAGTGAGAGTCCCCTCACGCACATCTATTTTTGTTTGGGAGGTGTTCATGAACGGTCTTCCCAAAAAAATAGGTGTGGAGTTTGTTGTGTCTTCTTGCATATCTAATATATAGAAGTTGGCCGGGAAAATAAGATTATTAACCTCAACAAGCACATTTTCAACCACCCCATCCGGGAATGAGGTACTTCGATTGGCGAGTTGGATAACAACCTTAGTTTCTTTCAATGCCCCTAAGTTTAGGCTCTGAAACATCGAACGGGGCATCACATTGATTGATGCCCCAAAATCAAGCATAGCTTTCTGAATTAGACAATTACCAATCTTACACGGGATGACGAACATTCCCGGGTCCTTGCACTTTTGAGGGAGTTTCTTTTGGAATATGGCAGACACACTTTCCCTCCTGAGCCTTGTTATTTCCTTGAGGCCTTCTTTTGTTTGTGCATAGACCCTTCAAAAATTTTGCATACCGTGGGATTAGTTTCACAGCTTCAATCAGTGGAATTTTGATCTCCACTTTCTGAAATATTTCAAGCATTTCCCGTTCTCTATCTTTGTCTACAGCTTTCTTGATTAGGCACGGGAATGGAAGTGGTGGGGTCACGGTCAGTGTTGGAGATTGGTATGGTTCTTCCTTCGACAGATTCTCTTTCTCTTCCCTTTCCTTCTTCATCCTCCAAGTGAGGGAGGCTCTTGGGTGGCTTCTCGAGCACTTTTCTGCTCCTCAAGGTACTTACACTAACATTCTCAACTTTACTCTCTACCTCTTGAAGGGCCTCTGTTTCTCCCTTGTCTTTCACCTTCTCGGTTTCCTTGGATGAGAAGTACTTCTTAATGGGGAATGGCAATAAATGATCGGAGAAACATGCCGCCACTGCTTCCTTTTGCTTCCTCGACTCCTTTGCAAGTTTCCACTTTGGTGTCCGAATTGTAACTTCAGCCACATGGGGAGTCGATGTCTCTTCTTTCCTTGGACTATCATCCACCACCTAAGTCTTTCCTTTTGAAGTGTACCCGGGCTTTTCAGGCTCTCCAAGTAACTCCTCATTCATAACAAAAATGGCACTCACATTTTTCGGGTTGACTTCCGGCTGAGCCGGTAGTCTTCCTCCTTGTGCACTTTCGAGTCTTGATACCGCCGAAGCTATCCGAATAACTTGATTCTCGATGCTCTGAAATCTCGAACTCGATTCTTTTTGCAATTGAAGCGTGCTAGTAGCTAAGCTTTTAACAATGTCCGAAAGAGATGGATCATAGGGTACCTGCTCGGGTGGCTGTCTTTGCTGGAACATTCCCCTAGGAAAAAGGGGTTGGTTCTGCCCACTGTGATCACCTTGTTGATTCATGGTTGGATTCTGATTGCCATATTTGAAATTCGGATGGTCCCTCCAACCCGGGTTGTATGATTGTGAATAAGGATCATACTTCCTCCCGGATGAGTTGGGATTAAAGTTGTGAACCGGATTGGCATGGGCCTCCATCTCTTCTCCGAGAATAGGGCAAGTGTCAGTGGAGTGCTCGGTTACTTGACAGATTCTGTAAGACTTTGGAGTAGGAGTGCCACCCGAGATCACTTTCTTCACCAAGTCGGTGAGCTAGTCCAACCTCTCTTCAACACTTGAGTCGATCACATCCTTGACTCGTCTTACCGGCTCTCTACACCCGAACTGCTGAGTGTTGGCGGCCATCTTGGAGATTAATGCCCGAGCCTCGGTAGGTGTTTTATCAGATAGAACCCCTCCACTCGCCGAGTCAATCATATTTCGATCCGTTAGACATAATCCCTCGTACCAGTACTGGATTAGCAACTGTGGAGTGATTTGATGTGGAGGGCAACTTCCTACAAGCCTCTTAAATTGTTCCCAATACTCATACAGTGTTTCCCCTTGCATTTGCCTCACTCCACTGATTTCTTTTCGAATGTTGGTGGCTCGAGAAGCTGGGAAATACTTTTCAAGGAATTGGGTCTCCATCTACTCCCAAGTGGTGATTGATCCGGATGGCAGATAGTATAACCAATCCCTAGCAAGATCCTTCAGTGAAAACGGAAATGCTCGAAGTTTGATCTGTTCTTCCGTCACCCTCGATGGCTTCATACTTGAACAAAGCACGTGAAACTCTTTAAGGTGTTTATGAGGGTCCTCTCTAGACAGCCCATGAAAGGAAGGTAGTAGGTGGATGAGTCCTGATTTCAACTCGAAAGCAGTATTGTTTCCTATAGCTGGGAAGGTGATGCACAAGGGTTCTTGAGCAACCCTTGTGTTAGCCAACTCTTTCATTGTTCTTTCTTGACCTTGATCTTCAGCCATTTCTTCCAAGTTGATGATCTCTTCACCTCTTAAATTCAATACTTCGATTTCTTCTCGGACTTGCTCCAAATCTCGAGCTCTTCTTCTCAATTCTCGTTCACGTTCTACAATATCAGGTTCAAATAACAATCCTTTTTTCTCCTTGCGAACGCAAGAACATTCACTACAAGTAAACCAAAATAAGGAAACAAAGTGAGATTATGAAATTACTAATCTAAACAAGAAGATAACTATATATGTAATTAATCATAATGCTTGATCAACAAATCAACACTATTCTAATCACCGTTCCCCGGCAACGGCGCCAAAATTTGGTAGCGCGTCTATCGTGTGTCGCTTACCAAACTAATTTGTGTATAAAGAATACACTAAACCTTATCAACTATCCTACTGGTAGAATGGTAAATAAGGGTCGATCCCACAGGGAACGGCCGAACAGTTTTGATTCCGATGTCAAGTAAATTATGATTAAATGTGTAAGAAGTAAATACTTAAGAAAGCAATAAAGGTTGGGGGGTTTGATAAGAAACTAACAATCTACTAGTAACAAATAAAAGCAACTAAACGAAATTAAAAGCTTTTTACGTTCAAATTCAAAGAAACAAATATTCAAAGACAATAAAAAGATCTTTTTCAATTTTGGTTTTCAAGTAATAAAACGATCCACCCTTGATCATGCTTCCGCTTGGTCTTGGACGATTGATACAACTATTTTAATGCCCGATTTAATTGTGATTCAAGCCCTTATCTCAAAGCTATTAACAAGCTCTAATAGCCTTGTTGTCCCTTAATCTTAGTTAATCAAAATAAGCTCTTCGACTAACCCTATTCAATTTAACCGAATCCTCGAACAAGCTCTCTTAGATCCAATAACCAAATACATTAAACACTAGGACAACGAGATAAATTCAACATAAAACTCGCAAGCTCGGTTTTAGTGGTTGAACTTTGTGTTATCGCCAATAAATAAATCTATCGTTTGCTACACGGGGATCGGAAATTCTACAAATACGGATAGTAATTTCCTATTCTAGCAACACATTCACAAATCCCTTAAAGGGTGATCAATTCAATAATCAATTCATAAATGTGTCTCAATAACAGCAAATAACACAAAACACTTGAATAAACAATAATCTCGGTAACATTAACCGCAATAATCACATCAATGTCTTCAACTCAAGGTAGCCACCCATATTAACTAATACAATCATAAAATAACTAGAAACATAAGAAAACATGATAAATTGGAAGATTAAACCAAGAACTTTGGGTTGAGGATGAATTGGCCTTCAATCTTCTTCCCAATGTGTTCTTGATGAGGATGGAGGCTTCAAAGTGGCTGGAATTGTGTTCTCCAGTAGGTCAATTTCGAATTAGAGGATATATATATATAGGGGAGAAAGTGTTAGCTCAAATTTAGGAAAAAATGTGTTTGGGTTTTTAAAACAGGGAACCCCGCCGCAACCGTGACATAAAGTTGGCCGTGGGCATGGTGAAAACAAGGGTTTTGGGCCCAATTTGGGGCCGCGGCCGTGGTCTAGTAAGAGCCTCGGCCGTGGTCTTGATTGGGCTGGATTTGCCCTTCTTCTGGGGGATTGGCCATGGCCGCGGCTGAGTTTGACCGCGGTCGTGGTGATTGGCTCGCCACGGTCGTGGCGTTGGCTGCCTCGGTCGTGGCAGGTGAGCTGCAATTTGGCCTTCTCTGGAGAATTTACCACGGCCGTGGCATTGGACTGCCTCGGCCGTGGCCTGAGCCACGGGCGTGGCATCATCACCTCGAGCATGGTCCCCTGTTTTTCCTTGTTTTCTTCTTCCTTTGAGCTCGATTTGTCAATTTCAGATCTTCGAACCTATTTTTCGGCCTTAATTCACCTGTCTTGACATGGAAATGAACCAAACACGTCAAATTGCTCAATGAGAAATAAATGCACAAACACACGTGAATATGCACACAAAAGTCCGTAAAAAGACACTTAAATTAACCTAAAAGTGTGTGCACTACCACGTGTACCAACGTAGCTAACAAGTTGTTAGTGAACCACGTTAATTCTTGGTGTGCTTTTATTTTGTTTCTTGCATGGTTATCTTTTGTTTGTTTGTTCGTTTCGATTGTTCGCTTATTTCCCAACATTATCACTATTATTTTTGGCTCATTACTACACGAATCAAAACTAAACCTTGAAAATTAGATTCTAGAAAATGTTTATATTCATTCAAGATTACATTATTATTTTTTACCCAAGATTCAATAGTTAGTCATTTGTTCAACTTGTTAACCTAAGAACTTCGACTTCGTTTCAATTATTATAATGGTCCAATTGTTTTGATATTTTAAAATTTTTATTACCCTAATTTTTAGTTTAATATCCAGAACGTATGGAGCGAAGGGATTGCATTAAGTAGCTATCTTCGTACTAGATATATTATTTTATATTAGTAATACATAGAACCATAAAAAAACAATCTGGTACACTTGGGAGAAACTGCAGGGCACGTGTATAATTCATCAAATTAGTCCTCACAAGTTAGACCTTAATGTTCCTATAAACAACGATAAAATCAATAGAGGAAAAATGGCTCTCAACTCTCGAGTCGCTCTCTCTCTCTCGGCCATACACACATCATTACTAGCTAGTTAATTACTTGGTGTATCACTTGGCTTCAAGATCATCAGGTATGAGAAAGTTTCAAAAGGGTTACAATAGGAGCTTCAGAACTGGCATCAAACATTTACATATCGTCGGAAAATACAAGAAGAATAAGGTTCACACAATAGAGTTGTTGGGGTGATTTTGGGTTTCGAGATGTCACCAATCCAGCAATCTTAAATTAACTACAATGTGTACAAATAATGAATTTCAGATAATTGCTATCGGAGAAGAGGTTAGTAGAAATTCATTTTCACCGACAATATATGTGTAGACATAATACATCTTGTATTTGTTTCTACTATGTGATGATTATATATGACCTTATGTGCCTTGAGGTAGATTTATATGGATTATATGATAGAGAATGTGAAATATCTGAAAAGAATATATGTTCCATTGCATGAAACATTAGCATGTGCATGTGCATGTGCATATATAGGATGTGTATAAGCACGTTACATGCAAGAAAAGAGAAGAAAAGAAATGTTGACCGCTGCTAGTGCACCGAGGCCAGTTACATGTGAGACATGGATAAGCTTGATTCGTCAAGTTGATGGCATGTGAGACATAGATATGCTTGATTCGTTAAGCCAGTGTCAACTGAAAGATGGATAAGGCTATAATATCTTAAGCCAGTGGCATTTGAGACATGGATAAGTTTGATCCGTCAAGCCGGTGGCATTGAGACATGTATAGACTTTTATAATGATATGTTAAGTTGGTGAGATGTGAGACATGGATAGGCTCAATGTATCGGACCGATAGCATGTGAGACATGGATTGACTCTATGAATATTAAGCTAGCTCTTTGTGGTGCCTAGTATGTGGATCAAGGGTTCATAAAAAGAGAAAGATTCAAATAAGAAAAGTTATGGATGATGAGCAATGACATCAATTGACATGGTTCATGGAAATATTATGTGCATTGCTTGTCATGATTCTGTCACGCATAATTTCTGTTTACTGAGAATTAGCACACCTAGTTTATGCATTGTAGGCAAACTCGTGCAAAACTTGTTGTGCTGGAGGTTGGAGTCCCTACATATTCTGAGAGTTGTGTACAATATGGACGACGACCTAATGGGCTTATAGTCTTGGTATTTTGTATTGAGTCTCTAAAGTATGTCATGAGATTTGTAATGTCTTTTGAAAGTGTTAAAGTAGTATATTGGTTTGTCTTATGTTTGTAAAAGAATCGCACGTGCGCACAAACTTTTCGTGTCAGCTATTTCTTATTTATTTTTATTAAAATATTAGAAAGTGGAGTGTTACAATAGGATGATGGTATTTTCAATTTACCTATTGTTAAATAGAGTTGTAAAACCTTTAATTGTCATACGATGATTATAGTCTTTTTGCAAAAAAAAAAAGAAAAAAAAAACGGGTGTCATGAGGCAATATCTCAGTTTTATTTGTTAGAGTTAAAAAAGTTAAAAGTATAATTTAATGAGTAAGTTAATGTGGTTAGATTATTAGTCAAATTAAAATAATAGTAAAATTATAGAATTATCCTAATACACTGATGCCAAATCTAAACAATTTCTCAAATCATTCAAAGTGATTCAAAAAATGTAAAAGAATTAAGTTTCTTGAAAACTATTTTAGGAATAGTTAAATACTTAGAACATATTTAACATCTACTAGAAAAAGTGTAATTTAATGAAATATTTTAACATTTAAAAAACACTACAAGAAAACTGCCAAATTCCAATCAGAAAAATTCCAACGGTAATTCCAACGGCAAATGAACCGTTGGAATTTTTTCCGAAATTCCAACGGCAAAAGGCCGTTGGAATAGCTGTTGGAAAAAAATTCCAACGGCAGAAGCCGTTGGAATAGCTGTTGGAAAAAAAATTCCAACGGTAAAAAGTCCGTTGGAATTGCCGTTGGAATCATTTTTTCCGTTGAAATTTAATTGTTGGAAAAAAAAATTCCAACAGCCACTTTTCCAACGGCATAAAAACCGTTGGAATTGCCGTTGGAATTAAAATTCCAACGGTAATTTACCAAAAACCGTTGGAATATGGTAAATCTCCGTTGGAATTTTAATTCCAACGGAAATTCCAACGGTTTTTATGCCGTTGGAAAAGTGGCTATTGGAATTTTTTTTTTTTCCAACAATTAAATTTCAACGGAAAAAATGATTCCAACGGCAATTCCAACGGACTTTTTACCGTTGGAATTTTTTTTCCAACAGCTATTCCAACGGCTTCTGCCGTTGGAATTTTTTTCTAACAGCTATTCCAACGGCCTTTTGCCGTTGGAATTTTGGAAAAAATTCCAACGGCTCATTTGCCGTTGGAATTACCGTTGGAATTTTGAAAAATTCCAACGGCTTTTATGCCGTTGGAATTTGGCAGTTTTCTTAGTGAAATATATTAAAAAATATGATTAATGAATCTAGCTTTTAAATAATTTTCATATTTTTTAGAATTATTTAATAAATATTGAAAATATTTAAAACATGTTCTTGTTAATGCTAATAATCTGATCAATTATTAGACATTATGTATAATGAATCGAGATTCAATAAAGGAGATTTAATAAAAAGACCAAGAACGCGTGACATAAATATTTAATGAACTAAGAAGTTTGAGATATTTGTGAGGACATTAAAAACCTTGGATACATTTAATTAGTGTTAGGAATTGAACCGTGGTCGGGTTCGAGTTTGGCTCAGAAAAACCTTGAGCCCGTTTCCAATCGATAATAGTGACAGCTGCAAATTTGGCACCAATGGAAGATATCCACACACAGTAGATATCCAATCCAAACCCCGGTAACACCCCACGCACTTCTCTCACACTCAACCCACCAAATCCCACAAAGGGAACAAGGAAGAAGGAGACGAAGAAGGGGTCGTTTATGGTGGTAGAAAACCTCACACACGCTAAGTGTATCACTCTATATTTTCTGCTACACATCTCACAAAGAGAGGAGCTCCATTCTTATAGAGAAGAATGGAGCAGAAAACCATGGCTGATAATACATAAATCAAAGAGTCACAAATGAGGGGAAATGTATCTGGTGGGGTATAAGAAGGGTTGGGGCTGGCATTGGGTTTGTGCTAAGGTAAATGGGTTGCCCGAAATTGTGCCTATAACCAATTAGGAGTTGTATATATAGTAGTCAATCAAAGATGGTGAATCTTGTATACAACAAGAAGTTATTGGCTGCAAGAAGGGATTGACCGCTCTGTCGGGTGTAGTCAAATAAGATATTTATTTACCTAACTATTCCTAACAGTAGCTAGAGCAAGTTATGGTCGATCGGTCCCACAGAGAACATGAATTAATCGAATAATCGTATTAACCAATTTTATATAAGTACTTATAATAATATAACTATAATGAGGGGGGAGGTGTTTTGATGCAATTTGACTAAACACTTAATAATTAAACGAACAAATTAAGATGAATTTAAATATGAATAAACGGTATTCTCGTCTTTAACCCAGTATCCCCCTAGCCTGAATATCCATGTAACTAATGCAACTACTTGACTAATTAATTCTGAGACCCCTACTCCAAGAATTAACAGGTACGCTTAGCTAACCCTTGTTACCTCTTAAGTATAATCAATTATAAGAACGCTTAGTAATTAATCCTATCTAATTAAGTAGTCCTAGGATACGCTCGCTAGAACAATATTAATCAAACGCATTGGGAACTAAGGTAACGGAGTAGGTATGGTGTTGTCCTCACAAGCTCGGTACAAGTGACCGCGACTTTATGTTATCCTAGCGAGTAACCATTTTTTGCTACTTTTAGGCACAAACGCATAACAACTACGGATTATGAATTCATGACCTAGCGACAGCTATATGCCTATTATTAGGGTGATCAGTCCACGTAACAAACATATAAAAGATAGAGTAATCCAATAACACAAGTAATCTCAAAACATAATTAAGTCAAACAATTACTAAATTAATTACATAAATAACAGTCTAGGGTTCAACATAGTCAAAGACGGGAAAGTAAAAGCTTAGCCGATCATAGCGATCGCTAAGAACAAATAAATACAAGAAAACATAAAACTATAAAACCCGAATCGCTGAATCTTGAGTCTTCGTGTTCTTCAGAATTCCCAAGTCCGAGCTCTCAAATCAATGTCTCTGTGTAATTTTCGGACTTTTGGATCTTCTATTTATAGTTGGGGATCAATTGGGCTCAATTTGGACTGAAAAAGGATTAATCCGCGAATGATTTGGGTTGGGCCGCTACCTGTCTCAGCCAAGAATTTGTGGCTCGGCCGAGAATCTTCAACAGTCAATTTCAGCCTTTTTCACTGACCTTCAAGCACAGCTGAGCTCCTCTTGCTCGGCTGAGACTGCTTCCCATCATTCTTGGATCGATTTTCTCTCGGTTTTTTACTTGCGGAACTTGTTTTCTCATCCAGTCTAAATCGAGTTCGACTTTTTGGTCTAATTTCACCGTAATACTTCAAAACAAGTCAAACAACATCAATTTGTCCAATAATACTGGTACGAGCAATACACGACTAATTACGCATGCAAATGTTACTAACTAGACACTCTATTAGACCTATTATGCACGCATAATTACGTGTACCAGGGATTAAACTAGATTTGTGGCTATCCTATGAGAACCGGAATTCGGATTGACAATTTAATTAATTAAATAGAGATCTTAGTTGAAGCATAATTAGAATCTATTCCTAGAATATAATCTTGCTATTTGAATAATCTTTGTGTTGTCTTTCCTGGGGAGTTTTTTTAGTTATTAAATTTTATTGTTTTAATTAGTATTACATAAGAACCAAACCCTTAAAATTCGATAATCTCGATAAAAATAGATTACTAGGACTATAATAAGGTGGCGACTATTCGCAGCCCACAAAATTTCTCAACACAATCCACTTCTCAATGCAGGATGCAGCCCACTCTTTTTTTTAAAAATAGTATAGCATTCTTAATACAGCCCACTAGATTTCAATCATACCCTTTTCTTTATTAAATAAAATTAAAATAGTATAAATAAAATAATAAAATATTAATAATAAAAGGTCAAACAACTAATTTTCATTTTTTTTCCGTTCAAGATTCGAAAATTTTCTATTGTAAGTTCTATTAATTTGCGAGCTGCTGCCTCAAACTCTCCATTAGCGACAACATTCAGCAAAGCTAGCTATTAACAGTCAACCTTATCTCTCTTTCTATATGGAAGTATAAAGATCGAGAACACCGGCTAAACCCGTCGTTCATTGCCTCCATTTGCGTGGCTTTGGCAAACTTATCAGAATGAGTTATTATATGGAAGTATAATTCCTAAGTTTTCTCTATTGGTGAAACATTGGAGAAACTAGGGTTTATAAAACTTAGGGAAAAAGAGACACGGTCAGGTTAAAGATGACTCAAAAGAAGAAGAAATAATGTATATTTTTTTTTATTTTTTGAATTATATATATATATATATTATTATTAATTAATTGTGTTCATGTTAATTTTTCATCAAGCGTATTGTAATATTTTACTAATATCATTTTAATTTATTAAATTAGTGGGTTGCGTTTAGAAATTTTGTGAGCTGCAAATAGCCACCGTTTTATAATAATTAATAGGCTTTAAACATTCGATCTCTATTGAATCGACCTTGCTTGTGTTAGCTAGTGTCATGTTGTACACTTGCGGTATAGCTAAAGTATAAAAAGAGTGAATAATCTTATTTTACTATATATGATTTAAACCTCAGAGGAAGTTTGCCACCTCTTTTAAGCTTCCAAAACTGGATACATTGACAAAATTTGCAGAAAACTGAAAAGAAATAAAATCAATTTGGCACATGTTACGCTAATAACCTTTTTGTTTGAACTTTCTTTCATTAACATCATAGAAAATGCAGTCATCTCATTAGTTATCATGATCTTTAATCCAATTTCAGGATCTTCTACTACTCAAATGTCCCTTGTGTTGGCATCGTTATTGCATATATATGTATAAGATGTCAAAAAAAATTTTGTGGGGGATAATGGTAATATGCTTTAACATGTAATATATATTATTATATAAAAAATGTGAGGTTATTTGGGAAAATTAAAATTTCAAGAAAAATGTTAGATTATCTAGTTTCTTCTTAAAGTTTTGGGATGTACACATGTTTTTATTTTATGAGCGAAGTTGTAAAAAAATGACAAATTTATTGGGTTTACATTAGTTACGAATGAAAAATAATTCGGTAAACAAGCCAAGTAATTTGTCAACTGGTTTAGTTTGACAAATGAGATTATTTTTGTTTGAGTATGTATATTAATTTGAAGAAAGATAGGTCTATTAATTTTATAGAATATAAAATGTTTTTGTAAGGTTAAGTTTCAATATATATTGATATTTAAGATATTTTATATAAAGAAACATGGGGCTATTCTAAAGAAATCATTTGAGGAAAATGCTCAATAAGTTGTTAGCATATAGAAGACTAGAATGACCCTTGTGCAAGCATAACAAAAATATTTACGTTCTAAACGAGTAAATATAACGATCTAATAACTTATACATATTTTTTTATTTTTAATACTTTTTTACTCGCTTCTCTTTTATTTTAAATATCTAAGTGTACATTTTTCATTTGTACTAAAAAAATACATTTTTATTTATATTCTAATTTAATACTAGTGGTAAATAATAAAAAAAATCATATGTTTATATAATAATATATTATAATCATTATATAATAAGAGATGAAAATTCATGTTAATGAAAGAAGAGTCAATGAAAAATATTAAAAATTAAATATATATATATATATATATATATATATATATTTGAGTAAGTTATAGAATATTCATATTTTTTTCTTAATGCATAAATATCTCTAGCATCCTTGCATAGAGGTCATGTTGATCATCTTGTACAAAGGAAGAGTGCATATATGTATATTTATAATTTTATGATAAATGTTTATATTTATCTAAAGTATCTAAATTTTTATTTTTTCAATTATAATGTTCAAAAGCTTTTAGTGAGTACCAATAACACTACATTCTAATTTTACTATTTTTTTTAATTGAAGCACAAAAACACTAATAATTAACCCACATAATCAACCAACAAATATTATTTATTTTTAACTTAATTTAATTTAGTTATATAATATGGTATCAAACTATAAATTAATAATAGATGACTATTTTAGTTTATTATACAGAAAATCACATTAGAAATAAACAAGTATATTTTTATTTCAAAAGATTAGATTATCTATTTGAAAAAAAAAATTAAAATTATAAAATATTTACTACATAATTTTTTTATATTTTTATATGATTAAAAAAAGTAATTAAGAAAACTACTAAATTAAAATATTTACTAAATAAAAGAATGAAACAAAAAAAAAAAATAGTAGTTTTGCTTTTACTGACAAACTTACTGCCACCCGTCCTTTCCCCACATTTTCGCCCCCTCCCACCAATTTTATATTATAGAGAATTTTGTTGATCTCTCTTACACTCGCTCATAGTATCGGTCTCTCTCTGTTACTCAGGTGGGTGATGATATCACCTCCCTTCTTCTTCAATTATTTTGGATCTTTTAATCTTCATAGCAAATAAAATTATTCAAAGAAGAACAAAGTTTGAAGTAGACATAATTTGGCTGAATCAATGACTTGATTAATGTCGATTCTAATTAAAAAAAGAAATTGATTGCGCGGAATAGATTCTGTGAGATATGAGTTTGGATCTTTTTTAAAGGTTGCGTAACTGTCTCATTTTACAAACTTGGACAAAGAAAGTTGTTTGTGAAGAAGTTATTATTGATATGAGATAATGATGCCTAAATATATTTTAGACAAATATATGTAGATTTATCTCCAAATAAAATATTTTATACCAAAATAATATTTTCCAGAAATGACATAAGTATTTGGGCGGATTTTGTCTTATGTTATAATTTTAGGAGGATTTTGTTATGTTACAATTTTAGGTGGATTTTGTTATTAGATTAAGTTAGATTTTATGACGTTATAATCATACACTATTATATATTCGTAATATATTTAGGAATTGTGTGATCCACGATGAGAGAGCTTTAGAATAACAAAATTTCCGCATACGCACGGACTCTAGATATGGTATGTTGATTTGGAATCCTAAACCATAGATAAAGGGAAGATGGTTTAAAATAAAACGAATGAATTAGGGAAGGAGATGTAAAGGCAATTCAACGCTCTTTAATCTTTCCTCAATCCTCTTTAGTTTTTCCCCTACGCCAGACCTAAACTCGCTAAAACCAAACATGGCCGATCAATATCATCAAGCTGGCGGCTTTTTTGATGTGTTCGCTGAAATAAGTAATGACGATCGATTCGTTTATGAATATGATCGTGGAATCTACTACAACGGGGAATCGGCTGCCGCAGACGACAGACGATCCATTGCTGCCGTTTGTTTAGAGAGTGGAGATTTATCAGAGGAAGAGATTTTTGAATATGAAGGTAGTATGTTATGCAATTGGGAAGAATATCTTGATTGTTTGGCTGAGGCTGAGGATGAGGATGAGGATGAGGATCTCGACGGCAGACTATCCACTGTTTGTGTTCGTTCAGACGAGAGCGTCGGTTCAGAAATTGAAGGTTCGGAAGAAGAGATTTATGAATATGATAGTGGAATGCACTCCAATTCGGAATACGATCCTGAGATTTTGGATGAGGGACAGAATTTGCTCGACGAGGACAGATTCACTGCTGGCGTTGGTTTTGAAAGTGGCGGATTAGAAGAAGAGATTTATGCATATGATAGTGGAATCTATTCCAATGGGGAAGCATATCTCGAGTCTTCGTCTGCCGCAGACAACAGACGATCCACTGCGGACGTTGGTTTAGAAAGTGGAGATTCATGGGAGGAAGCGTTTTATGAATATGAAGGTAGAATCTACTCCAACTGGGAAGAATATCTTGATTGTTTGATAGAGGAAGAGGAGCTTGTCAACGAGAGACGATCCACTACTGGCATTGGTTCAGAAAGTGGATCAGAAGAAGAGAGCAGTGGTTCAGAAAATGGAGGTTCGGAGGATGAGATGATTGAATATGATACTGAAATGGACTCCAATTCGGACGAAGAGATATATGAATATGATAGTGAAATGCACGACGATCTTGTCATTTTAGCTGACGGACAGAATTTTCTCTACGACAGAACTAGATTCACTGCTGGCGTTGGTTCAGAAAGTGAAGGTACATTAGAAGAAGAGACTGATGAATATAATAGTGAAATCCACTCCCATTGGGAAGAACATCTTGATTCTTTGGCTGGTGCAGAGAACTTTGCCAACACCACCCGGTTCGATGATGTTGGTTTAGAAGGTGGAGGTTTATCGGAAGAAGAGATTTCAAGGCATCTAACATTAATTACAAAGAATTGTGGTGAAGATGATGATGAAATCTGCACGGTTTGTTTGGACGATCTATGCAAAACAGATGCGAAGGTTGGAGTTCTGGAATGCAGACATGAATATCACTTTAGCTGCATCAAAAAGTGGCTGCAAAAGAAGAATGTTTGCCCTGTTTGTAAGAGAGTTGCAATTCCTGTTTGAATTATGACTTGGGTTTAAAAATTTTGGTTTGGATTTAAATAGGATAAGGTGTTTTTTTTTTTTTGCCTTTTGTTAATTAAGTTGTAAAACGTTTAATTGTCATTTATGATGATTACATTGTTTATCCCTACTTCGGATTACAAATACCCAGTAAACCAGTTGTTTTTCTTAGATTCAGAGAATGATTTTTTCTTAGATTCAGTTGTCAAATAATCGAATATCCTGTTGAAACTTCAATTTAGCAAACGAATTGGAAAATATGAGTACTGAAATGCTGAACAATCCTCTCAATAAGAAGTATTAAACTAGGTGGAATACAAGACAGTGGATTTGGAATATTCCTGAATTTTGTAAGTTATGAATTAATCTCATTTGAATTGATAAATTTAAGAAGTGTTAAAAAAAAAGTGCAGTTGGCTTTTGATGCTTCAAAAGATGTTTGTAAAAGAAATGCATCAAAAAGTAACTGCAAAAGAACATTACCCTCTCCATAAGAGAGTTGCATTCAAGATAGATAAAATACGACAAAAATTTATGTGTAGTTGATGCAGACAAGATCTTTGGTGTACCTGGATATTTTGACTAGCGCATGATTCGACGAGTCTTGTATATATATATATATATATATATAAAAGGTTGCGTTTAATTAGCAAAATAGATTGTGTCCCAATGGTAAGCCACGCATTGATGTTGGTGTAGGGGTGCGGTTTGAATCCCGTTTGCCAATTTTTTTTTCTTTATTTCTTATTTGTCTAATAGATCATAACGTGCTTATAAGACCAGACGACACAGTTGGTCTGGCGATAGGCAGTAGCGCCTTGTTTGGTTATTAGATCAGACGACGCAAACTGGTCTGGAGGTACCGCCTTGTTTGGAGACCTGGCGGTAGCACCTTGTTTGGTCGGTCTCAAGTTCGAATCCCACAAAATGCAAAATTTTCTTTTTGTAGTGCCTTGTTTCGTGACGTGGAGGTAGTGCCTTGTTTCGTTGGTCCCAGGTTCGAATGCACAATATACAAAATTTTCTTTTTATATTTTATAACTTATTATGTATACATAAAAAAACACCCACAATTCTTTGCTTGATTCAGTATGGGAGGTCGCGTGTTCAAGCCCTATCAATGTTTGATTTTTAATTAATTAGTTTTCAATTATATTTTATTAATACTCTAATAAATATTACTCCCTCCGTCATGAATGAACTTACACTCCTAATTAAGAGTGCACACATACTAAGAAAATCTGTTTTTTGCTTTTATGTTGACTTTTCAAATATGGATTGAGGGTGGAGAATGTGTTATGTTGGTTTCACCCGGGCCATTGGGCCCGGTCAAAGGCCGCTTATGTTGACTGGCCCAATTAGTGAAAGTGGGTTATTATGGGAGGCCCATCTCCCATAATAAAAGGCCCACTTCTCTCCCTTATAAATACCATCAAGTGTACCGGGTACACTTAATGGGAGAGTTATGAGAAAAATTTCTCATTTATGTGTGAAACAGAAAGGCAGAAATCAAAAGTGATTTCTCCCACACCCAAAAGTGATTTTCCAAAGCCGCCGGAGATGGTTTTTGGATTATGGATCATGGTGGATTTTCGATCGTGATTTCCACCCGATCGAGAGTACGGATCCTCGAGGTGAGGCCGTGGTTCGACCCGTATATGATCCGGAGTTCAAATCCACTTCAATCAAGGTACTCCGACCTAAATCCAACATTGGTATCAGAGCCAAAAGGTTAGAATTCGATTCTCGATGATTTTCGTTGATTTTGGTTATGAACGAAAATGTGCAGTCCCGTTTCTGCCCGATTTCTTCATAAATTTTTTCGATTCTTTTATGTGCTATTGATTTGATGTTATAGTAATCATTAAGTGCTACGTTCTCCAATTTGAATCACTCAACTCTGTTAAGAAACGAATTTTATATGAATTTTTTAAGTTGGATCGGTGAATTTGAAAAACTGTTGCGAAAATGATTTTTTCAATCTGTTTGGGTGCGATTTTCATTCAATTACTGTTCTGATGTTTGCGTGTAATTGATATGTTCATGTTTTATGTTCAATGAGCTTTCTATAAACGTATTATGCGCTTTTTTCTTTGAGAAACGAATGAAAAATGGACTTTTAAAGTCTGGACGAAAAATCATGTGATTCTGAAAATTTTTCGAAAACTTGAAGATGTTCTTGTTTCATAAAAATCCGATGTGAGCATGTTAATGTTCAATTTAACGCATGTTTGTGTTATGTATGCGTAGTTTATCTAATGAGCTTCGATTTGATATATGTTGTATGTTAATCGGACCTGTATTGAATTAGATAACGTGCTTAGAAAATTAAAATTTGATCAAACGTGTTCTTGATGAAGAACAAGGTTCTTCACTCTCTAAGAACACGTTTTCTGATCCAAACACGTAGTTAGAATTGTTGGATCAAGAAATCGATTGCACCGTTGAACTCGGAATGGCCGAGAACGGGGGGAGGAGGGAGGGGAGGGTAGCCAGAGCGTCGCTGGCTGAAAACGCCAAGAAGGCGGCACGTGTAGGCCACTCTCCGGTTAGTGAGAGTGGGCCTCGCTTGGTCAAAGGAGTGATACACCAGTGCCTAGTTAGCACAGTGTCTCTCCGATTCGAAGGTAAAAATACGATTATCCCTTAGTTCCGCATATCTAAGACTTGTTGTATGATTACTTTTATTCAACTACATGAATTGCGTGATTTGAAAGTTTTATATTCGTTATTTGATTCTTGAAAATAGAAATTCAAATTACATCCGGAATAGATCCTTGGCACAATCTCCGATTCCCCAACTTACACAAGTGGAAGGAGCCGAAGATTGCAACCAAGAGGAGTTGATCCCGTTGGATCCATAGATTAGCAACCGACACATTGGAGCCATCCTTGGCTAACGTTGGGCGGGGGTTGGTGCCATCGAAAAAACCCAAGATATTGTGACCAGATGCGCACACTGCGAAGAGTAGTTGTTGTGAGTAAGCTTGATGGACATATGGTGATGAGCGGTGATCGAGAAAACCGACGAGGATGGCGGTATGAGAGCACATGTTGAAGTGGAGTCAGTTAACATGATGACTGATGGAGAAGAGCCGCCAGAAAGCTACTAAGGTTGCACAGGAATTGGAACGACCTATACTGATACCATATAGAAAGTATAATTTGTGTGTTAATTTACAAACTGATGTTATAAGAATAAATACAACTGAGATATGTATACAAGAAAGCTAACTAATTTACATAAAATCCGGAAAATGATATCTTCAAGATCTTCATCAAGATATATCCTTAATACAATGTCCTCACATCTATCCCAAACTTCTTAGTTCTATTGAATATTTATGCTGCGTGTTCTAGGCCTATTCTTAAATCTTCTCTCTCAAATATTAATTTATTAAACCTAACATGTCTAATAATTAACCAAATTATCAAAGATTCAAAAAATACAAGAGCAGATAGATAGAAACATAGAACGAGATAATTCGATAAATAAAACTAACAAGATCCACATAATTTACTTTCTAACCTAGAATATAAGAAACTAGTCAAACATCATCCTTAAATAATCATAAAAATATCTAAGTAGCAACATGGTCTTCTAAACAGAAAATAGAAGATAGAATCAATTTGTTGTCTTGAATTCTCGCTCTTCAACTTCTCTTTGTTTTCCACTTGCTAGGACCTTCAAAATATGAGATTTGTTGATATGTGGTCCCCTAATATCATGCTTAGAGTCCTTTTTTATAATTAGAGTGAAAATACGAGTTGAGGGGGTGAAAATCCTCCAAAAATTAGAAAAGAACGCGCGTACGAGCTATTTAAGTCACATGGGTCGTGTGGCCCAAATCTGCACTTCTTATTCAACTTCAAAGCCATATTTGGAGGTCTTCCAGTTGCAATTTGACGTTGGCTAATCCTAACAAAATTGTAGCCCTTTTGAGTTACCTTTTCAATGTCATTGATTTCACCTCAGTTGGATATGTATTTCTTGATATATAAGCAAAATACTGAAGGTATGTTCTTATAAGATATGGTGTTGCATCTTGCTCGACCGAGTGACATGTTTTTCTTTAAATTATTATCTCGTGCTCGACCGTACTGCTTCGCGCTTAACCAACCCCGACCGGCATACTCCAATAAGGTAATCCACTCGACTGAACGGCATACGGCTCGGCCGAGTGGCCACAATTTTTCTTGTTTCTTCTTCAAACTTCATTCAAAAAGATTTTTAACCATAAAAACACACAATTCACTATAAATTGAACAAACATATCATATTTTCACAAGATAATGGATTTTAACAGAAAAATGATAATTATACATGCAATTTATCATTATTTTTTCATTTAATGCATAAACTATGTGTTGAGATGGCACATGTGGTGCACATGCAGGAGTATTTTCTTTTTTTGGTTATTAGTGTCTAGAATCTTCTATCTTTGTATGTTTCTATTTTGCCCCTCTATAAATAAGAGGTTGGCCTCATTTTGTACTGTTTTTGGTGAAATGAAATATACCATTCTCTCTGCATGCTCTTAACATGGTACCAGAGCATAGGTTTGGTGGAAATGGCGATTTAAGTCAAATATTACTTCGCCATGGAGTAATAAGGAGTGGCCAGCATTGCCTACACGTACACCTGCGTCCGATTCGGGAAAGCAGACATAAGGTTTGAGAGTTCGATCTACGGTAACTGAAGCAATGGAGTTTCAGTTGACTAATAAGGAAGATGATCCATATTTCTTACACGGATCCGATCACACAGGACTAATGCTCGTATCTCATCAATTGACGATGAGTAATTTCATTTCCTGGAAGCGCTCGATGACGATAGCTTTAGGAGCGAAGACGAAGCTTGAATTCGTCAATGGCAAAATTGATAAACCACCTGAGACTGATTCAAAGTATTCTCAATGGAAGAAGGTCAATTGGATAGTGCAGTCCTGGATACTTAATACATTATCTTCAAAAATTCGAGATGCTTTTATTTTTGCTGAAACAGCAAAGGATCTATGGAATGATATATGCCAGAGGTTTGGTCAGAGTAATGGACCCTTGATACTTCATCTACAACAGGAAATTATGGAGCTAAAGCAAGGTACTGATATTGTTATGGTATATTTTACGAAATTGAAGAAACTTTGGGATGAATTCTCGTCTATTTCACCTCTGCCTTCTGGATCTGGTTGTAATTGTACACTTGCGAAGGCGATTTTTGATTTCGATATGCAATTCAAGCTGGTGAAGTTTTTGATAGGATTAAATGAGAGTTACGATAATGTGAAGAACCAACTATTGTTGATGGATCCATTACCAGATTTGAATCGAGCATATTCCATGGTTTTGACTGCTGAAAAACAAAGGAACATTCAAATTGCATATCCTGATCAACCCGAGGGAATAGCTATGGCTGTAAAGAGTAATGGTAATGGCAAAGGAAGTAACATTAAGCCACAAATGATCAGTAACTGGAATGCTGGAAAAGGAAAATCGTCACAGAAGAAATTCATGACAAAAGAGGAAAGGGCAAAGCTATATTGTGAACATTGTGAAGAAAACGGACATGAAGTAACATCATGTTTTAAGCTACATGGATATCCGGATTGGTTTAAGAAGCTGAGAGATCAAAGAAGAGGTCATGCTAACTTAGCCGAATCTGGTACGACAAAGAATCAGACTGATATGGAAAAGAAGAATGTACAATCTCCTGACATCAATGCTTTGGCACAAGAGGTGGCTAAATTGCTGGGAAGGAAAGGAAATGGTGCAACAGATTGCAAGGATTATGCTCAGTTTGTGAACTTTGCAGGTGAGATATTACCAGAGAAGCTTCAATTTGCACTATCTTCATTTGAAGAACAGAATAAGGATACTTGGATTGTAGACACAGGTGCTAGTAGGCACATGTGTGTCAGTTTGAATATGATGACAGATATACAGAAATTGCATCCGAGTATCACAGTTTTCTTACCTGATGGAACATCAAAGGAGGTCACACAGTATGGGAAAATACCATTGAGCAAGGACGTAATTTTACAGGATGTTCTTTACATACCATCATTTAAATATAACCTCCTATCTGTCTCTCAGTTATGTTCCGCTTCTCATATAAGCTGCATTTTCACTTCCCAACATTGTGTTTTTCAGGACCAACAGACTAGCAGACAAGTGGCAAAGGAAGAGCTGGTTGGAAGACTTTACATACTCAAACCACAGTCTAACCCTACTGTAAATCCCATACTTCCTTTCCCTACTATGTGTAATTTTTCCTTGAGTGAATGGCACAAGTGTCTTGGCCATGCTTCTATCAGTACTATGAAACATGTTAGTTTTTTGAAACCTTTGTTAACAGCAGATTCTATTGATAGTCTGAAGTCTTGTGAAACATGTTTTAAATCCAAACAGCATAGGCTTCCTTTCCCATTAAGTAATACACAATCCACATCTTTGTTTGAATTGGTTCATGTTGATATTTGGGGACCCTGTAAAGGTGAAAATGTGACTTGTACCCCTTACTTCCTTACAGTAGTTGATGATTTCAGTAGAGCTACTTGGGTTTTCTTATTAAGTCATAAATCTCAAACTGCGTCAATTATGAGGCAATTTTTTTGCATGATTAGAACGCAATTTAATGCACATGTCAAGAATTTGAGAAGTGACAATGGCACTGAGTTTCTTAGCACAGAATTTCAATCTCTTATTACTGATTTGGGGATAATACACCAAAGAAGTTGTACCTATACTCCTCAGCAAAATGGAGTCGTAGAAAGGAAACATAGACAACTTCTTGAAATTGGTAGAGCTCTCATGTTTCAATCGAATCTTCCCCTAAAATTCTGGCCACATTCTATCTTAACAGCCTGTTTCTTGATTAATATCTTGCCCACTGCTCTACTTCAGTGGAAGACCCCATATGAAGTTTTGCACAAAAAGGCTCCTACCTACAGTGTATTACGACCCTTCGGGTGTCTTGCCTATCCTACAAACACTCAACCCCACAAAAACAAGTTCACTCCTAGATCTCATAAATGCATCTTCCTAGGATATTCTCCTAATCACAAGGGTTATAGACTGTATGATGTTGACAGTACAAGTTTTCTGGTTTCAAGAGATGTTATCTTCTTTGAGAAAATTTTTCCTTATAAAGATTTCACTAATCCAGAAGAAGAGCATACATAATTATTTCCCTATAATCCTAATTCTGTTTTTTCTGAGCCATCTAGTGTCACGGAGTTTTCTGAACCATATAGCGCTTCAGAGTTGTTACCTTCTTCTAGAGCATCAGATTTTATTCATTCTCCTAAAGCTCCAGATTCTTTACATTCTACAACACCCCTACCGGCGCTCAGAAGAAGCACTAGACAAAGATTCCAACCCATTAAACTCCAAGATTATGTTTGTGATTTGGTTCATGATCACAATTCAGCTCCTCCCTTGGCCACTGCATATTCTGCTAGTCTGAAACCTCCAGCTGGTAAGTCTTATCCAATTCAAGCCTTTCCTTTTACACCAGCTACTACTTTTAATCCTGCTTACCTTGCCTTCTTGACTAATATTGCTCCTGAGAGTGAACCTGCCAGTTATGATGAAGCTAAACAACACCCGGGTTGGGTTGATGCAATGAATAAGGAGTTGGAAGCATTAGATCGGAATCACACTTGGGTTTTAATTACATTGCCACCAGGTAAGAAGGCTATCGGTTCTAAGTGGGTATATAAGGTGAAAAGAAATGCAGACGGGACAGTGGAGCGGCTCAAGGCCCGGCTGGTTGCAAAGGGGTATAGTCAAGTCCATGGAGTTGATTACTTCGACAGCTTTTCTCCCGTAGCTCGGCAAGTCACTGTTCGCATGTTGTTTGCTATTGTCACTATTAAACAATGGTCCATCCATCAATTGGATGTGAACAACGCGTTTCTCCACGGGTATCTTAATGAAGAAGTCTATATGAAGATTCCTCAAGGGTATAATAAAGGGGAAACAGGGCAGGTTTGTAAGCTTGTGCGGAGCTTATATGGACTCAAGCAAGCTTCCCGTGAGTGGAATAATGAGTTGTGCAAGACACTTATTGGTTTTGGTATGATACAATCCAAGCATGATCATTGCCTGTTTATTAAATCCACGGCTGATTCATTTCTTGCTATGCTCGTCTATGTCGACGACGTGCTTATAACTGGCTCACATGAAGACCTTATTCAGCAGCTCAAAAATTTTCTGGATGCTAAGTTTACGATTAAAGATCTTGGCTATGCCCGATTCCTTCTTGGCATGGAAATTTCTCGAGGATCAGCAGGCACATACTTATGTCAGAGGAAATATATTTTGGATTTGTTGGGACAAATGGGCATGACAGGGTGCAAACCAACAGTTACACCTCTGCCACAAGGAGTTAAGCTTACACAGCTTGATGGAGTTCCTCTTGCGGATCCTAATCGATATCGTAGCCTTATTGGGAAATTATTATATCTCACGTTAACTCGTCCAGATGTTACCTATGTTGTTCACCAAATGAGTCAGTTCTTAAGTGCCCCTACCACTTCACATTGGGAGACTGCACTCCATATCGTGCGTTATCTCAAGGGCACACCTGCCCTTGGTCTATATTATCCTGTGGGTGGGTCTTTGCAAGTTGAGGCGTATTGTGATGCTGACTGGGCCACTTGCAAAGATACACGACGTTCTATCACGGGGTATTGTGTATACTTGGGATCGTGTTTGGTTTCTTGGAAAAGCAAGAAACAGCATTCCACGAGCGTACAAAGCATCTCGAAATCGATTGTCATCTTGTGCGCGATCAATATAAATCTGATTTTGTCCTTCCTCAGTATATACATACTCGATCTCAGATAGCGGATGTTTTGACTAAGGTCGTATGTGGCGACAATTTTCGAAGCATGGTGGTCAAGTTGGGTATGGCAGATTTCTTCCACACTCCAACTTGAGGGGGGGATGTTGAGATGGCACATGTGGTGCACATGCAGGAGTATTTTCTTTCTTTGGTTATTAGTGTCTAGAATCTTCTATCTTTGTATGTTTCTATTTTGCCCCTCTATAAATAAGAGGTTGGCCTCATTTTGTACTGTTTTTGGTGAAATGAAATATACCATTCTCTCTGCATGCTCTTAACACTATGCTTATTAGTTTCTATTACACAACTCCTAGCCGTTTCTTTTGTTTCTCTTATGATGTTATTCCCACGGATTACACACGAAAGACAGCCCCTTTGTACTCCAGCAACACCTCTCACTGATGGCATTCCCATCAGTTAGTTCTCGAATGGCATTCCAATAGATTTTGTCTGACATTAAGTCTCCCATCACGATCGTCGCTTCATTGGACTCTCACTGTTGTTTAATCCCGAGCTAATAATTGAAGCCATCCCACAGATTCTGGCGTTAGATTCCCCCTCACTCGAATCCTTCTCCATATAGGGCAAGGGAGTTGCAACAATTTCGATGCGCGCTTCTATTCGTAGTTGGGTGCCTCATTGGCTTATAATTGTTCCGATGTTCACTTCTATTCGTAGTTGGATCATTGCGTTATACTTATTTCATGGCTTCTAGATTTTCTCGGCAATAATCGTCACATCGAGTTATTTCATTTTTTTTCATTGTTTGATGTTCTGTGAGAGATTAGCTTGTGGTGAGAAAGTCTGCTATTTTATGAGTCACCAACTTGTGTTCCCCACATTACTCTGCTTTCTCCGTTGCTTCTCTTTTTCTATTTATATAACAACCAATTACCCCAGATGACAACTTCTTTTAGTTATTAAATAATATTTAAATTTTAATTTTCTAGTTTTATTAATGCTTTAAAGATATTTCTGATTGAATACATTTCTATAATTTACCAAATACTTCTCAAATTTGATTAGTTTATCTTTTTAGAATTTTTCTTTATCTCATATTTTGATATTCAATGACTCGCGTAGCCTATTTAAAAGTTTATAATCTTGTATGAAAAAGAAAAAAAAAAGTCCAAGTGTTATCTTAGTCCTGAAATATTAATTCATGAGTTAATTTGTACAGTTTTGCTAATATTCCTAGGCAACTCTGAGATATAGCTGGAAATTAGCTTTGCAAGGTTGGTGTTGATCAATTGTTGAACAATTTTGATTTTAAATTTCACCGGTTGAAAATGGAATAACGTTGCAAAATCATAATCTACGTTTCGAGTAAATGAATTTAGTATATTTATATTCTCAAAATCAATTTCAGATGAATGAGAAATTAATGCGTAAAGTTTGCAACTTAAACATGGGAATTAAACTGGAAGAGTTAAAAGGAATTGTGAGAATTTGTCCCATATAGAAAAGATGAAATAATTCGATACTCCTTATCAAGAGGAACACTTTGAGAAAGAATTATCAAGTGTGCTCTCAAATGGTGGACCCCAGTGAAATTTTAGCCTTTGGCTAAATGGATCCGAGAATGGTGTCCGAGCCCGGGCGCACAAGTCACACATGCCGCATTAAGTCGCTTTGAAGACACATGTACACGTTATCGCGAGGGCTAAAGGAGCCTTAATATTTTCGCAGGTTGGTCCAGACAGATGACTCGACGGGCTCGAGGCGATTCGGATAGGGTGTGATGATGTGGCACACCAGCGAGGTGGGTCAGGTTAGCGAACCAACGTGTTGGTTTGCGCATGGGCCCGAATCTCTGAGCGAGTGTGACCCAGTTCCTGGCGGAGCGCTGGTTCGGCAACATGCGTGAACGACCTGCGTACGGGTATGTCCAAGACCGAATCGGTTGCACCAAACAGAAAAGGCACCACAACTTTTAATTAAGTCGTTCTTTGAAGTACACCTAACCGGAAAGGTGAAAACCAACAGGTACATCAAGTGTCTGGGTAACAATTGCCTTGTACAAAGTCGTACATTATACACATGTTTTCACTAGCAATTAAAGGATATCTAAGTGAAGAAAATTGGCGTTGTAACAAGAAAATATTATGATACTCGCTCAACAAATCACGTGCATGGCATGCAACCGAAATTTTTCCAAACTTTACTATATACGTGTACTTCGGAAGATTTTCTTCATCAGATTAATGAAACTGGGAAGGAATGGTAGTGGTAGGATTTCCATTTGATCTGAAGATGTTGAACTTTTAGCCGTTTTAGGGTTTAGGGTATTTGACTCAACTTCTTATAACATATTTAAGAGCTTATAAATTTCTTAAACTACCTTATTCATCTCAAAATTAGGGTATTTGATTAATCTTATTTCAAACATATTAAGTTGTTTTAAGAAATTACGAGGAGTGATTTCTCAAGAGCTTATAAGTTAATTAATAAAATGTTTGGATAAAAAAATTTATAAGCTCGCAATTAAATAAAGTGGTTTAGCTATTAAATAGGGGATATTTTGAAAGTCACCATCAAACATACATTCTGATTAGTGTGTGAAGTGTGCGATATGTGTGAAATTTGTGTGGTGTGTGAGTGAGTATGAGTAGTATGAAGGGTGTGTAGTGTGTGTGCAGTGTATGTGAAATGTGTGTAATGTATGTGTGTAGTATGTAAAAGTTTGGTGTAACTTATAAAATTTTAAGAAATAAGATGGACTAGAAGAACTTCTTTTGAACTTATAGGCTCTAAGAGCTTATTTTACATCTTATATTGTCAATCATATTTCAAGAACTTATAAGCTCTCAAATATTTGATAAGATGTTTTTAGAATTATAAGCTTAACCGAGCTTTATAGCATTAAGAGTAAGGTAAGTCTGAATTATTTATAAAATAAAATCTTATTTTAAAAATTATAAGCTATTAAAACATGGTATGGTGTAAGATATGAGAGCGCATAGTATTAGAAGTTACATTGTAGTTCATAAGTTGAAGTAGACGCAATTGTATTTCGACAAATTAGTGTTTTAACTTCACAAGTTGAAGTTGAAGTAGATGAGGAGTCGTTCCTTGGATAGCATAAAATTTGTCCTTAGCTTAGGTCGATTAAACTCAAATGAATCACTAACCTTTTTCTTTTCTATTTTTAATCTAATTTTCGACTCCATAACGGATCAGCCAAGGAGAATAATATACATAGCAAATAGTTTTATTATTATTATTATTATTATTATTATTATTATTATTATTATTATTATTATGGAGTTTAATCGATCAAGGACCCGGAAAATAGGTCAACTATCAATTCAGGTCCTGAAAGAAAATTTATATCAATGTAAGGCTCAAAAGATTAGAAACTATCAATGAAAGGCTCATAAATCTAAAACCATTGTATGACTTGTTTGGAAATTGCAAAATCAACAAAATAAAATTGTCTCGGAATGATAAGTAGGGGAAATATACGTTAAAAGTCTTTCACTACATTATTATATTTAAAATTGTTATTTAATGTATCTAAAATAAATAATTTGCAATTTGGTTTTTAAATATACAAGCTAACAAATAACATTTAAATTATCAAAAAAAAAAATTAGTGAAATATATTACCACGAATTTAAAAATTATGAACTCAAAAAAGAAATTGCAGTTTGTTCTAAAAAAAACAATCTTCCCCTGCATATGACTAAAAAAAGAAAATATTATTTTCTAAAAAATAAAAACTTTCAAAAATGACACTATAGAATATATATATATATTTATATATGTATATATATATATTTTTTTTTAATAACAATTTTAAAAATAATAATGTAGTGAAAGATTTTTTATGTATATTTCTCTTGCTTATCACTTCAAAAAAATTATTTTGTTGGTTTTATAATTTTTCAAACATGCTCTATAATGATTTCAGATTTATTGATCTTTCATTGATAGTTTCTAATTTTTTAGACAATACATTAATAGAAAAAATTTCAAACATGCTCTATAATGGTTGGGCTTCCATGGTTTGGCAATAACTGTTAATAGTTTTTATTACACCAATTAATTATGGACGTCAATTATTTTAGAAAGGTTTCAAAGATTTTCCAATCCTCGTACCGAATACTAATAAAATAACGTTGGTTAAATCATATTCTGCAATACAGCTAGTCAACCAATCAATATACAATTTCATCAAAACAGGACTCGAAAGACAAGGTTATTTTCTGTTTTTTAATTCCTTACAAAGAAAAAAAATAAATTTTAAAAGTTACTAACATAGTAAAATAGGTACTTCGTCTATAAAAATAACACTAAATTATAAAATTATTATCATTAATAAACTTCTGTTTAATATACTTCTCAATAAATTTTACCTCATATATGGAATTTGGTCATCTTTAGTTATAAATAGTTGTGAAGAATATTAGGAAGATGGACTATGAAAAGAAAAAATAAGATTACTATGACTAATTACAACAAAATAATAATTGATTTAAAAATATATTTCACGAGAAAAATGAAGAACCAAAGAACATAATGGCAACGAATCGTTGCTAGTCTCGCGTGAGGTAAGTGTTAGAATTTAGGTTTAGAAATTCCACGTTTATGTATGGAATAATTAAATATGACGTATAATAATAAATTTTATTAATATTGGTAAATTAGACTAAAAATATATAGTTAAATTTAAATGTTTTATGTATGGTGTATTTATATAAACTGTAAATATTTTAACAGGCTTACATATAAATACAGTAGTGATATTCAACCGACTAACGAGTTTTCTAATAGAACCCACTTGTTGACGTGATTGCTATCTCACCATTCTCTCCACTCAAAAAATATAATAAAATAACGTGTTTTATATATATATATATACACATATCTATATGATTTTCTCCCATTATAAGAAAACCACCACGCTCCCCCACAAAAAAATAAAATAAAATAACACCCTACATATGCTTATCGGTTTTTCTCTCATTAAAAAAAACTACACTACAGACATTTCCTATTGATTTTCCACGATTTTCTTCCACTAACAAAATTAGTTTTTTTTTTTTTTACTAACCCATAATTCTTTTTTTTTTTTTTTTTTGCAAAAGTTAGTACATTCATTACATTTGCTTTGCTCATCTATCTTTCAAAATCTTAATATTAAATTATGATAAATTTTGAATAAATTACACGATAAAATTGAACTAGTATTAGCCACACAAAAGAAATAAAAAAAAAATTAAAAAAAATAAAACAAACCACTAAGAAAAAAACATGAATCTAATAAATTCTTGATGCTAAATTAAAAAAAAAAAAACAAAAAAAAAAAACAAAAAAGAAAACAAAAACAAAAGTTGTTAGCATAAACAAATGCCAAACAAAAAAAGAAATTGTCCTCCATCATTAATTAGTAAATTATTTTATGGAATCCTAATAGAAAGTAGTATTATGTACCAATAAAATTCACTAAAATTTAGAAACTAATTATTGCATATCTTAATATAGAAAATGAATTACATGAAATATAAAAAATAAGTAAATTACAAAAATCCACCCCAAGTTTCTGTCATTTAGCAATTTATAATATAATATTTTAATCCTAGCCGATAACATCCTTAGTTCACAGATTTTCCAAGTTACTGTAAATAACTGAATTTTAAAAAAAAAACTAGTCGGAATTGACTCACATGACCTGCGTGTGATCCTATTAAGGGTAAATGAGGCCTTTTACTTTTAACCCTTTCCCCCAGGGTAAAAACCAGCCCCTCCTTCTTTCCTGCTGTAATTGTCGCAAATTTGTGGCTAGTATTTTAAAAGCCCCCAATTTATTTTTCTTCATTTGCCATTCTCGTTGTTGACCGTAGACGAATTTTGTAGCTGTGGAACAAGATGGAATTGGCTCACATCATGGATGAATCACATTTCAGGGAGGAGATATGCAATCTTCCAAAGATGTTGGATAAGAATAAGAGGAACTCAGCTGGTTGTAGGTGAAATTTCATGGCTCTTGTCAGTTTGAAATGATTTTGAGCTCTAGGGATGATGATTTAGAAATGTAGAGATGATCTCTTCATGGTGGAGGTTGTTTTATGTTAACAGTAGAAAATTGCTAATTTTTCTCCTTCCAATATGGGTAAAGTGACTGTTGTAAGGCTTTGATTAAGGGACAATTGTTTGTAAATTGTTTTAGCAACTAGGAGGGTGTACTTTGTTTGTTTGGATAGATCCACTAATATGTGAAAAATCACGACGAAATAATATTCAAAATCCAAGAGGTGCGAATATTGATGGTCAAATATCAAATAACATATCATTTGAAATATCAAGATGATGGAGAATAATATGAAGGTATTTCCTGAACTGGAAAAATTTTATTTTTAGTCCTGTATATTAGGCCTTGTCCAGTAAAAATCGTGTATGTTAGAAAATTTCAATTTTAGTCATGTATGTTTCCAAAGTTGTCCAATTTAAAAACATTGACCATCAGAAATGGCCAATTTGGCCACAATTAATCACGTGCGACGCACGTGACTAATAAATTTGAGAAAGATGAAGAAAAAAAGAAAAATAAAATGAAATGCACCTCATACGAAAATTAGGGTTTACCTTTTTCTTTTCTTTTTTGGTCGAGCTATCAAAGTAATTTAATGATTTGACATGTTATCTGGACAAATACTTAACACATAAGCATTAGCACTCAAAAGCCCCAAATTTATTAGTCCAATTCCAGTTAAATTGGTCGTTGGTGATGGTTAGTGTCCTTAAATTGGACAACTTTTGGAACATACAGGACTAAAATTGAAATTTTCTAACATACATGACTTTTACTGGACAAGACCTAACATACTGGACTAAAAATGAAATTTTTAGATACTGTTAAGAATTGTATACATGGCGGAACTAAGAGGCTAGTCTTTTATATATAATCTACACCTCAAGCGCTCCAAGAGGAGATTTGAGATACACAAGAAAAGCCTCATAGCAATAATATCAACTTGAATTAGGAAATAATCATCAATGTTGAATTTGTAATAGATTCTGAAATCGACATCCTCGAGATAACTTTTCAATATTGAATTCAGTTTATATTTAGATAATAGCTTTAATGGTCCAATTATTTTAGTAAAGAGGGCAATACCAATCCATCAATTATTCGATCTGCCTGGATATATTAGGATTAAAACATTTTAGTACTTTAGGTAGATTTTCTACTCTAGTCTTTGTGGACATGGTTTGCCACAAGCTAGCAACCACACCATGCACTTGCGGTTTAGGATATTATAAAACAGAGTGATCAACAAAAAAAAAATCCCAATTTTACGCATTCATATGTGGTGCACGTGTGACTATCTATTAAGAAATTTGAATATCAGTTAAAAAACAATCAAATTCAAACAATTACAAGGTAAATAACTAAATTCAAGATTTTACAGAAATAAATGGCTGGTTGTGAAATTGATTATAACTTATGAACGACTTTTACATTGTTTGGTGCCCTCCAGTGGCCCTGTGCAGTAATGTAACTAGCATAATGATCGGACCACCTCTGCGAAGTTGAAATGTGATGATGCACAAATACATACATGACATTCTTACTAGTTTTTTACGTTTTGAAATAAAACTTAAAAATCACCAACTAGAAATCTAAAAACTTATTTGAGAAAAATTCATTGTTAGTTCTTTACATTAAGATTTGTTCAATAAAATTCATTTATGTTACATCATTTTAATTTTAGTCCTGCAAATTTTAAAAAATGTCTAATTTGAAGATTGTTAGGAATCGACCCATGGTCTAGGTTCGAGTTTGGCTCAGAAAAACCTTGAGCCCGTTTCCGATCGAATAATGCGACAACAGCGAATTTGTAACCTAATGGGTGATTTCCTCACGAAGTGGAAATCCTAACCCAAACCCCGGTAACACCCACACTCTTCTCTAACACTCAACCCACCCGACCCACAAAGGGAACAAGGAAGACGTAGACGAAGAAAAGGGTCGTTAATGGTGGTAGAAACTCTCACGCACACAAAGTGTATCCCTCTGATTTTTCTACTGCACATCTCACAAAGAGAAGGGGGCTCCATTCTTATAGGGAAGAATGGAGCAGAAAACCATGGAGGATTAATTGACATTACGTAGATCAAAGAGACATACTACCAAAGGGGAATGTATCTGGTGGGAGAGAATGAAGGGGTGGGGCTGCCATTGGGTTTGGGCTGGGGATTAATTGGGCTGCCCGAATTGGGCCTAATAAACCAACAATCTCCACCTTGGGCCCAATTCACTTAAGCTGTCGATCGATCACGGAAACGGAGGAATCATCATTGCCAAACCCCCGTACACAAAGTACAGGAGATAACAAGCACAAAGCATGTTATTTTTCACCAAGGGAAAGACACACAGCCAGTCGACACAAAGTCGAATATGACACAAAGTCAAATGCACAAGCATACAACAGACACAAAGTCAAGTGCACAAAGCATAAGATAGACACAACGTCTAATGCACAAAGCATAAGGATAGACACAAAGTCAAAATGCACAAAGCATACGGTAGACACAAAGTCGAATGCACAAAGCATGAGGTTGACACAAAGTCGAATGCACAAAGCATAATAGTTGACACAAAGTCGAATGCACAAAGCATAATAGTTGACACAAAGTCGAATGACACACAGTCGAGAACATGACACACAGTCGAGAATGACACACAGTCGATGGGTATGACACAAAGTCAAGGGCATGACACTCAGTCAAGGGCATGACACTCAGTCAAGAAACATGACACACAGTCAAGAAACAGATACACAGTCAAGAAACATGACACATAGTCAAGAAACATGACACACAGTCAAGAAAAATGACACACAGTCAAAAAACAGATAAATCTGATTGCTCCACCTCGAAAGGAGCAGGGTCAGACACAGGCATAGACTCGGTTACCGAAAAGACAACACCGTTTGTCTCATCCCCCGAAGCCTTATTAGCTTTTTCTTTCTGTTTCTCAGGACATTCTTTTATAAAATGACCAGTTTCACCGCAGTTATAACACTTTTTGGGCCTAGACTTAGACCAATTGCGATTTTCTTTCTTCTTTTTATCATAATTCAGGTTATTGTGAGATTGACCATTTTTGTCTTTATCTCTCCCTCTCACATACATAACCTCACCATGATTTTCCCTACCCGAATTAGTTCTTAAATCCATCTCCTTGCTTTTTAAACCATTTATCACAGTTTCAAGGCTAACCTGATCTCTACCATATTTAATAGCAGATTTTACATCACTATATGTATCAGGGATGGCATTTAAGAGCACAATCGGAGTATAATCATCAATGTTTTTATCACCCATTTTCTTAATATCTTGAACCAGTTTTGTAAAAACATCAAGATTTTCTTCTATGTCTTTATTCAAATCAAGTTTGAACCGGAAAAATTTTTCAAGCAAAAACATCTTACTAGATAACGAAGTCTCAGTATACAGTTCTTGCAATTTTTCCCACAATCCTTTGGCAGTATTCTGATCACCCACCTTTCTTAACACCGAGTCAGAAAGATTAAGGATAATGGATGAGTACGCAATCTCATCCATTTCAACCTTTTTCTCGTCAGAATCAGACTCAGAAAATTGTAAGCTGATACACTTGTACACACGCTGTTGTACAAGAATACCCCTCATTTTCTGTTGCCAAATGCAAAAGTCTGAACGTCCGTCAAACGGAGTCAGACTAAAAACAGACATAGGACCCATCACAAAATCACACAGATTTTAAGAGGATAGAACAATCAAGGATTTCCCAGTTCTCAACACTGATTAATCAGTGGAGCAGGGGGTCACTTGATAACCTCCAGAAAACGAGCAAGCAATCACAAAGAATGCAAAAAACTAATCACAAAGATCAGAATGGAAGCGGAAGCAACAAATAGACAATCACAAAGATTATCCTAAACTACCAGCACGGACAGCCAAACCTATCCGTTCCCAAACGGCAGCTACAAAAGCAGTAAAATCCTATCCGTTCCCAAACGGTAGCTACAAACGCAATAAAGGATCAAGCCAATTTACCCGAGTGGGTCCTCACCGGGAGGAGAACCCGACTTACCTAAACTGGGAGGGAACACGGCTCACGTCGGGCAAAGGCGCGACGGGAGGACAGCCAAGGGGGCTGGGCAGCTGGATTTTGGTCACTGGATCTCGGACCACCAATCTCGGCCGAGAAGAGAAGGAGTCTCGGCCGAGAAATGTTTACAGCAGATTCTTTTGCTGAACTCGGCAGGCACGTCTCGGCCGAGAAGAAGAAGGTGTCTCGGCCGAGATTGTTATGCAGCAAAAACAGGAAGCTGGCAGGCAGGCCCCGTCTCGGCCGAGAATGGGGAGAGTCTCGGCCGAGATTTTTAGACAGCAGAAGTGGCAAGCAAGTACGGCAAGCCCGTCTCGGCCGAGAAAAAGATGTGTCTCGGCCGAGATTGAGATTTTGTCACAAAGACTGGATTCGCTGGACGCCCGTCTCGGCCGATAATTGAGTGAATCTCGGCCGAGATTGAATCTTCGTCAGGAATTACGTGAATGCGAACAGACCTCGAATTTCGCCGGAAAACCCTTCAATCCCACGGAGGGATTTAGCACACCGAAGAGACCACGGGGTTGACAACCGTGGCTCTGATACCACTGTTAGGAATCGAACCGTGGTCTAGGTTCGAGTTTGGCTCAGAAAAACCTTGAGCCCGTTTCCGATCGAATAATACGACAGCAGCGAATTTGTAACCCAATGGGTGATTTCCTCACGAAGTAGAAATCCTAACCCAAACTCCGGTAACACCCACACTCTTCTCTAACACTCAACCCACCCGACCCACAAAGGGAACAAGGAAGACGTAGACGAAGAAAAGGGTCGTTAATGGTGGTAGAAACTCTCACACACACAAAGTGTATCCCTTTGATTTTTCTACTGCACATCACAAAGAGAAGGGGGCTCCATTCTTATAGGGAAGAATGGAGCAGAAAACCATGGAGGATTAATTGACATTACGTAGATCAAAGAGACATACTACCAAAGGGGAATGTATATGGTGGGAGAGAATGAAGGGGTGGGGCTGCCATTGGGTTTGGGCTGGGGATTAATTGGACTGCCCGAATTGGGCCTAATAAACCAACAAAGATAAATTTCATAGGATGTCACTTAATTGAACAGAGTTTTTGCCATGGCGCGGATGTGGCCTAAAAAATTAGGCTTTGTAGCTATTTTGTAGATGTATGCAACAATGTTTATGTGTACATGCCACATAATTTGTTCCATTTCCAAAATATAGAAAATTGAAAATAAAAATCCACATCACCACTGGTACTGACCTTGAACATATTAATTATTAGTATTTTATAACAATTCTTTTAATAAATTTAAAAATTATAAAAATTCAATTAAAAAAATTATAATCAAAATAACAAATTAATTATAATCAATCGACAATAACAAATCTACTAAATATATCAAATTTCTGGCAACTTATGTTTGAATTACAAAAATATACTCCCTCCGTTCCATAATAATTGACGTTTTAGAAAGAAAGGGAAGAATTAAGAATAAAAAATTTTGACAAATTTATCCCTCACTTAATTATTTATCTCTCTTATATGACTCCTAAAATTTAGCATCTTTAAATATTTATCTTTTCTCTCTCTGAAATTCCATCTTCTCTCGTCATCGTTGGAGAGTGAAACTCCGACATCTTTAAAGAAATTTAGGAGAGGGAATAAGGGGTGTGGAATAAGGAGGGAGGGGGAAAAAGGCGCTATAATAAGCGGAATATTTTAGGAGATAAAGATTTAACCAAATAAAGATATTTCTGATAGATTTAAAAGTAGAGATTTTTAAGGATTGAGTCCAGGGAGAAAACTGGTAGAATTAGTGAAAAAATGTAAAACATCAATTAATAAGAAAAGAAAAGAACCTCCTAAAACGTCAATTATTATGGAACGGAGGGAGTATATGATTACCGTAAAAAATGTAATTAATTCATCAATTTTGTGTAGATGTCTTCCTGCAACTCATTCGCCGCCGTCGTTCACCCCTGTTGCTCTTGTATTGCCTTCACTCTTCATACTACATTTGATCTGCCTTCGCTCTTCGTACTGCCTTTGCTCGGCCTCTCGCCGCTACCTTAGCGCTGCAGACAATTTCAAGTCAGTCTATACCATCCTCGTAAGATCCTTTTTCTTTTGGATTCTCTTCAATCAGGGTCGGTCCAATATTTTAAGGGATCCAGTGCGAAGAGGAAAAATGACCATTGCTCAAGTTAATAAAATAACTCAAAACAGTTTCATTTTCGACGAAAATAATTTTCATCGACCTGAAAATACAAATTTTCATATTATAATACATATTTTTCCTAATGAAAATAAAACAACAAAAATATAAAAGAGAATACTCAAACAAAACAATGTGTTATTGTACCTAGGTGAAAATACAAGTTTTTATATCATAATACATAATTTTTCTTGATTAACAAGATAAAAGTCTACAAATAAAATTAAATCTATATCTATATATATATAATAAGCCAAGTTATCCAAAATTAGTAAGTTGAAATTTTTCCCGCCCATTTTAATAGTTACCATAAATAGATGTGAATTTGAATTTTGAAATTTGAAAAATCCGATGATATTAGCGGGATTCAAATTTTCGAATATTTTTTCTGTCTAAAATTCAGCAATAACAAATCTGTACATATATGTATAACATAATTTGTTGCACATTTTTTAAAATTTGAATTTTAAAAAAATCTTTATCCAATAACATTATTGCTCCTATAAATACATAAGGTCTTCGGTAAATGAGAATCACGTTTGCAGCTGGTATTTCTATTTCTTATTCATTTCGCAATTTCTTTATTTCGCAATTATTTCAGTTTATTTCATTCACATTAGTGGAGACTCACGTTTACAGCTGGATATTCCTATTTCTTATTCATTTCGCAATTTACATTTTTTACTGCAAATTGCAAATTTCTATAATTCCTTCATTCCTTGATTATTATGTGTCAACTTTGATAGTTCATTTCGCAATTTACATTTTTATTGATTTCTTATTCATTTCGTAATTTACATTTTTACTGCAAATTTCTATAATTCCTTCATTCTTTAATTATTATGTGTCAACTTTGATAGTTCATTTCGCAATTTACATTTTTTACTGCAAATTTCTATAATACCTTCATTCCTTGATTATTATGGGTCTATAATTCTTTCATTCCTTGATTATTATGGGTCAACTTTGATAGATACTTCACAATGGATGCTCCAAAAGTACTATATGCAAATCAAGATAAGAAAAATTAGCAACACTGAATCTTGATTCTGGTGAAAACAAGTTTGTTGATTGCAGAATTCAAATCTATCTACCATCATCGTTTTCTACGGTAATATGTAATCATATAAAAATTCAAGCTATATTTTTAGTTTCTTTTATGTGAATTATTTATATTATTGTCCATATATTATGCTAAACTTTACATTTTGTTTATATCATGAACAGTCTCAATCCGTTCAAAAAATTGGCAAAAGATTAGAGACAATCAACTCATTGGAAGATCGACTGAGATTGAATACTAATTCTGATTTTATTGTAGCATAATTCAAATTTTTAATTTCTGCAAAAATAAATTCATGTATCAACTTCAATTGAAATTCTAATTTTATCGCAGTATTTTATTTTTGTCATTACAATATGTTTACAAATAAACTTTGATGAAAATCAGTCGAAAACGTTTACTATACGCAGTACTTTTAAGAAGAAATATCCCATTAACTATCATGAACTATTGCAGAAAATTTTTCAAAATATTATCTTATAAACAAAATAAATTTAATATACAGATTGGTTGATAACAATATAAAATGATATCACATATAAATTTAGAACTATCACATAATTGGAATGATTAGTGAAATCAATAGTCATTATAGACCGGATTTTTATTTTAATATGAATTATAATTATGATGTGTATATTAATATATGGATTACCATACCTTTACCAAAAAATAGATGTGATTTTATCAATTTTTTGATATAGAATAATATGTAATCTTTAATTGAAGATATCTAATAACAGAATATCCAGATCATTCCAAATATTTCAGATATGATTTCTGATTTTCTATACTCCCTATAAAAGCGCAAGCTTGCTTGATCTCAAGAATTTCTAAATTGTAAAAATCAATGTATCAAACTATATATAGATTATTGTATATCAATAATGATATGGAACCACCGTGGGTTTTCTTATAGAGTCCACCCATGATATGTTCAGCCAGCTAACACACCCCACCAAAAATGGCCAGCTAACACACTCCACCAAAAAAACACATTAAATATATTTTTATTCCTTCCTCGCCTCTTATTCCACAAAATCAATTTTTTTAGTTTCTTTCCACTGTACAATATTTTTTTCCCTAAATTATTTTATCCGTTTTATTTCTTCTCTCGAAAATAATTTCATTTATTTTTTTTCTTCTCTCATCTCTCTTCCAAATTTTGGAATAGATTATACTGATTAATAATAAACAACAAAAAACGAAGATATACAATCCACAATTGCAATACAATTTAATAAGACTGAGAAAATAATATATTTTCTTAATGATTATTCTTATATAAATTATTTTATTAGTTTAGTTCATTGAATATATTTTCTTAATGATTATTCTTATATAAAGTATTAAATTAATTTAGTTCATTAATTTTCTAAATCAAAATCCAACTTTATTTATATTAATGAGCTCATCTTATGGATATAGGAGATTATTGGATAAAAAAATTGAAAGATTTGAGGTGAACTCTATTTATATGAATGAGCTCATCATATGGACTATGAAGATTCATTTCATCCTAAAATAAAATTGTATATTTTCTATGTCTTTCTTAAAATTTATTTCCAATAGAGGATATTTTGTAGGTAAATTATAAAATATTTTATATAAGAGTAATCCTTAAAAAAAAATTATTTTTGTTTTTAATAGAAGATGTTTTGTACGTAAACTAATAAAATATTTTATATAAAAATAATCGTCAAGATTATTTGTTTCTCAATTCTATTAACTGATATCGGCATCTGGATTATGTATGTTCGCTTTATTTATTATTATCAATCAGTGTAATCTAATAAAAATTTATCGTAATTTAATATGAATGTTTTGATAGAGACAAGATAAAAAAAAAAATCTGGAATAAGATACGAGTAAGAAATTCGTGAAAAAATTAAAATGTGTTTTTATTAGTGAAATTACTGATTTTCCGGGGTAAGAGGTAAGGAATGAATAACACTGCAAAAGAACACAAAAGTTTTCTTTCTAAAAAAATTTAACCATTTCTTTTTTATATATATTATCAAATCAAAATGCGTTTTCAATAAAAAAGTATTGTTCATGTTAATATTGATTTACTTTTTTAAAAAAATAGCCCGTGCATCGTACGGGAGCATTTACTAGTTGTAATAAAAGGAGTAAGCTGTTATCGCTCAAATTCTTTTTCATAATACACAAATTTTCCTAATGAAACCAAACATAAAAAAATTTACACATATAAATAAATTGTGATTGTACCTTCCCTAAATGAAAACACATAATTCCATATCGTAATACACAATTTTTCCATTGAGAAAATAAAATAATAAGAATCTAAATTAACTTTTAATTGTAATTGAAAAAATTAGTTGTAATTGAATAAATAAATAAAAGGAGAAAGAAGCACCTACTCGAGGGTTCACAGCCCAACCCATGTAATATATATAAGTGTATGAAGAGGTCTCTTGTGCACCAATCGCACGTACGTATAATCAGAGTCGTGAGTCAAAAGGTATTGCTATTTATGTCTAAAGGTATCACATAATATGGGTAAAGGTATAATGGTTAAAATGTATCATCTGTTTCGGGTAAATGTATCATAATACCTTTATCCAGAAGGACTAGAACAGGTGATACTTTTAAGCATAAATCGTGATATTCACCCTGAATTGCACCGTGCAACTGGTGCACATGAGACTTTGCATGTGTATGTGTGTGTGTGTATATATATAAATTATAAAAGAAAAAAACACCAATAAGAAAAAGCTAACAAGAACATATGTATATTTATATAAACTAGTAGTATTCATGTGCAATGCACGGTACATAAATATAAATGAATAAATAATAAGAATTTTATATGTTTATTAATTTTAATATAATAATATATTACAATCCATATATTATAAGATATGAAAAATTATATGTTAATGAAAGAAAAGTCAATAAAAAGCACTAAAAATTAAAATATATAAATTTGGGTAAGTTACAAAATATTCATATTTATTTTTCTTAATGTATGAATATTTCTAGCATCCAGTATGGAGGTCACGTTGACCATCTTGTACAATGGATGAGTGAATGATAAACGTTTATATTTATCCAAAGTATATATTTTTTTTATTTTTTCAATTATAATGTTCAAGAAAATTTCAAAAGTTTTTAGTGAGTATCAATAGCACTACATATTAATTTTATTAATTTTTATTTATAGCACAGACACATTAATGATTAATGCACATAATCAATCAACAAACAATTATTTAGTTTTAATTTAATTTATTGATACAATATGTTGATTTAATTAATTTATACAATATGTTGTCAAACTATAGATCAATAATAGATTACTAATTTAATTTATTATATAGAAAAATCACATTAGAAATGAAAAAAAAAATATTTTAAAAAAATATTATTTGAAAAAAAATGTCGAAATTATAAATTGAAGTTATAAAATATTTACTAAATAATTCAATTTTTATGTTTTATAGGATTAAATAAATTAATAATAAAGGAAACAAAGTTCAAATTAAGATATTTCCAAATAAAATGCTTCATGCAAAAAATAAATAAAATTCAAATTAAGCTATTTTCAACTAAAATGTTTTATACCAATGTTTTCCAGAAATGGCAAAGGAATTTGGGGGGAAAAATTCATAGGTTACTATTTTGGGTGGATTTTGTTATTATATTAGTATAGATTATGAAAAAAACACAAATACAAAAAGCTAACAAGAAAATATATATATGGGATCCTAAAAAAATATACTCCTTCCGTCCCGAATGAACTTGCACTGGCAAGTGGGCACATATATTAAGAAAAAGTTGCTTCTTGGGTTATGTTGACTTTTCAAACCTATCTTTTTGCTTTATTTGGTAAATAAAGTTGTATTGTGGAGTATAATTTGTGAGATTTGTTTCCTTTTTAAGAAAGTGTGCAAATTGTTTGGGACGGACCGAAATAGAAAGTGTGCAAGTTCATTCGGGACAGAGGAAGTATATTTTATGAGAAAATAAACATAAATACAAAAAAAGAAAAAAAAAAAAACTAATAAGAAGAAGGAAAAAAAAAATACAAAATAAGCTAGCAAGAACATATGTTATAGGAACCCCAAAACAAGACATCAACCCCTTGAACCACTCAACTAATAATACTATATTCAATAACATTTATATATATTTATTTACTATATTATATATAACAAAAAAATTAGGCCCTGGTCGAGGGGTCCGGTGAGGCGACATCGGAGTGACCACCTAGAGGACCGCCCCTGTCACCAACCCCATCCCAACCAGGATTGTATATATATATGTACTTATATGACAAATTTAGTGATGTGGATTTTTATATAAATATATAAAAATTCATTTAGTGATGTGAATTTTTATTTCAATTTCTTTTTTTAAGAATGGGGTAAATTATGCGGTAGGTACGCGTAAGCATGATTATCCATATCTTAAAAATTGCTGGAAAATTCCAATTATCTAGGCCACGTGCACACCACGTCAGAAACTCCGGTCAATTAAGTGATTTTCGAAAAAAATTATCCCTAAATCAGACATTTGTTAAAACTTATAGGACTAAAATCGAAATTAAGATTATATGATTTTTACTCTACAAGTCCTACCCAACATAATTAAAAATATATAAATATTTTCCAAACTTATTTATATAAACTAGAATTCCCGTCATACGATGCACGATTTAAATTAAATTTATTTGTAAAAAAATTAAAATTAATTAAAATCAAACAATGTAATTGAATAACTTATTTTTTTGTTAAATAAAACAATATTAAATTAAATAATAAATTTTAATTTCGTTAACAGAAAATATATAATTTATTTTTATTTGCAACTCATATTTGATGTAAATAGTTCAACTCACAAAAATATTCAAATCTAAGTATAATAATCAACCAACAAATAGTAGTTTATTTTATATTTAATAAATTATATCAAAATATTCACTATTAGTATCAAATTAAATACTAAGAAAAAATATTTTCTTTTTAATTTTATTTATTTATTTATTATAAATTGCATTAATCAAAAGTTGTCACCTATAATTTTTTTGTGGCAAAAACTTGGGTGCACCATGTGCACAATAGCCTTATTGTGCATCGGTTCGGCCGCGGCCGCGACCAAATGTCGCGGTCGCGGCCAATTGTGACTGAAAAGGGTATTTGGGCCGTGGAGTTGGCGCGACCGCGCACAACTGTGACTCAAACATACTTTATGAAATTGTCAAACATACTTTATGCAAATATTAAACATACTTTATAAGTAAATCAACCATACCTATGTTAAGAATTTTGTCTTGAATCTGTTTCACTTTAAAATTGTGACTCAAACATACTTTATGAAATTGTCAAACATACTTTATGCAAATATCAAACATACTTTATGAGTAAATCAACCATACCTATGTTAGAAATTTTGTGTCTTGAATTTGTTACGCTTTAAAATTGTGACTCAAACATACTTTATGAAATTGTCAAACATACTTTATGTAAATATCAAAAATACTTTATGCAAATATCAACAATAATGCATGTTGACGTTCAAACATACTTTATGAAATAGTCAAACATGCTTTATGTAAATATCAAATATACTTTATTAGTAAATCAATCATACCTTAAGTGCACTATATTATGATTTTCTGTATTGAATCTGTTTCACTTTAAAATTGTGACTCAAACATACTTTATGAAATTGTCAAACATACGTTATGCACATATCAAACATACTTTATGTAAATATCAACAATAATGTATGTTGACGCGGCCGCGACACTTTGTCGCTACCGGGACACTTGGTCGCGGCCGCGACACTCAAACAGGTGCACCATAGCACTATTGTGCACATGGTGCATCCAAGGCCTACTCTTTTTTTGTACAACAAAATGCCAACAAAATTTAAATTTGGAATTAATTTTAGGAAGATTTTACCATTTATATACAAATCTTTACCATAAATATACAAAGCTCTTATTATGTTAGTTATGATTTAATCTAGTATTTCTAGAAAGTGAAATAAGCGGAAAAATATGCTTAATTTTCTTTTATAGAGAGTTCTCTTTTTATTATTTAATAAGATTCTAGATCGGCAAAATAAAATCAAAGATTTTTACACTACAAGGAAAAGGGTCTTTTGAGACCACAAAAAAGTGGTCTCAAATAATGAGTATTTGCCACAACTTAAGCAAAGTGGTCTCAAATAATAAGTATTTGTCACAACTTATGAGTATTTGTCACAACTTTATTGTCGTCTCACTAACTCCGTCGCAAATAATATATTTGTGACCACAAAAGTGGTCTCAAATGCGTCTCAAATATTTTTTGCAACAACTAGTTGTCTCTAAAAGTAGTCTTAAAGTTGTCTCAAATAATTTGTAAAGAGATTTGTGACGACAAGTGGTCACAAATAACTTATTATTAGTGACCACAATTGTGGTGACAAAAAGTCTTATGCAAAAGACTTCTTTTGTTGTAGTGTTTAGGATTATCAAAGAATTGTTAAAATCTAGTAAATAATCGTTAAGTTCCTTTTATTACTCCTTTCCTTTTATAAAGTAGCCAATGAAGTTATATAACTGATAGGGATAACCCGGTTACTTCGGGTCGGGTTAATCCTGAGCCCACTTACTAGCCCAGCAAACACGCCAGCGAGCGCGAAGGCCCAGGCCCAACAGGCCTGGCAATACGCATTCTGTTCAGCGAATCAAGTCTGTTCCGCGAATCAAGGCCATGATCTTTTCCCAACTGCCATGCAGATTTGGTGGGCAAGATTATAGGGATTTAGTTAGGGTTTTGGTTTAGTAGTATAAATAGGTGAAAAGAACTCGAAATTAGGGTTCGCACTTTGTACTTTGGAATACGCTCTGTAAACTCAACGTTCTAGTAAAAAGAAACACCTCGGCGATTGCCGTTTTCTGCCCGTGGACGTAGATCTCCGGATCGAACCACGTAATTCTTGTGTGTTTTTATACTGTCTACGTCAATTGTTGCTTAGATTGTGTGGATACCGGATTGCGCATTATCAAATTGGCGCCGTAAGTGGGAACGACAAGGCAGTTTTTTGAACGCGCTAACCAACAATTTTTGACGTAATTCTTAATCATGGTGACGACTCGTTTGAATCAAGCTCGCCGCGGGGATCAATCCGACCAAGATCCACCCGTGGATCAAGTTGTGCCGCCAAGGCAATTGCCGGCAGGGAGTACATCCAATCATCAGGGTAATCAAAATCCTCCACCCCCTCAAGACCAGCAAAACCCTAATATTTCTGCTGCTCAACCACCGGTAAACATTCAAATCACCCCAGAACTGCTTCAAGATTTCTTGCAAGAGCATGCACATGTCCTTCAAGATTGGGCAGTTAATCGCTTACGTCCCGCGGGGCTTGCCGCGGGGCCTGCCGGCCATAATGCTAATCCCGTGGTGCCTCCACCCCGCTTACGCGATCAGCAGGACCCGGGACACCGCGGTCGCCAGGATCGACGACGGGAACGACCTGGTTCTTCCGAGGACCAGGGGAGTTCTAATGAATCACGACCTCGCAATGAGGAACCCGCTGATGTGGATCGCCGCCGTCCACTTAATGCGACCAAGAGAGTTCGCTATGCAAATCCTCATGCTCTGGATCTTCAAGAGTATGAGCGAGTTCAACGCAACGTTGAACTGGATAGAATCCTGGGCCTTGACGCCAATGGAGAGATCATCACGCCGTTCTCCCAGGAAATCATTGCCACTTCCCTTCCCGAAGGGTTTAAATGGCCAGCCATACCTCCTTACAATGGCACAGGAGATCCGGCCAATTTTCTTGGGGCTTTTCGGCACAGCATGCTTAGCCATGATAGCATCACATCCCTCCAGTATTGCAAAATTTTCCCTGAGTACTTACAGGATGAAGCTCGGGTTTGGTTTGATTCACTCCCGCGTGACAGCGTATCCTCCTTCAGAGAACTCGCCGAGCACTTTTGGGAGCGGTTCGAAGCACGGGCGAAGCCCATGGCCACCCTGGCCGACGTCATGAATATGGACCAGCGGGACGGTGAAACCGTTACCCAATTTCTGGACCGTTTTACAGCGGTAAGCCTCAAGGTCGGAAATTGCCCCGATGATGTGGCCATCAACGCTTTCATGAATGGACTCCGCCCCGGAGCACTCCACACCGAATTAGCTCGGAACACTCCAGTCACAACTCGAGCACTGTTCAAAACAGTATGCAAATTTGCTAAGGCCGAGGAGCAGACTCGTCAGAAGCGAGAGAAACACGCCAGCAAGCGGCAATCCGACAAGGCACAAGCCGGGCCTAGTACTCGACCTAGTGCATTTTCCCGCCTGACACCGGGGCGTTTAGAAACCCGAAGTGAAATTCCACAATTGACTCCGTTGACGAAGTCACGAGCTGAGATCCTTTCAATCCACAAGAACGATCTGCGACCTTGTCCGCGGATGACTGCACTACCAGAGAAGAGGAACCGTGGAAAGTGGTGCTCGTACCACCGAGATCATGGGCACGAGACAGAGGAGTGCCGGGAACTCGGCAAGGAGATTGAGGAATGCCTCAAGAAAGGGCTCCTGCGGCAGTACGTCGCGCGAACCAGAGACCAACCTCGGGCAAACCACAATGGGGGTTCGTCCCACAACCGCGGAGGTTATCATGATCGAGGCGCTCAACAAAATCGGCCACCATGGCAGAACAATCGGCCGGGGCCAAATAACTACGCACGGCAAGATTCTGGCAATCGCCAGCAACCACGTCTCCCACTACCACCTCCTCCTCCGGGGGGACCCGAAGACAACGCACCTCCTCACGTGATAAACGTGATATATGGAGCCTTGCCCACCGGGGCTTCCCGACATGCCCTAAAGGCAGAAGCTCGACGTCCTCCTCCCGAGGAGCCACGTCATAAACGCCTCCATCAGTCCGAAACTGTCAGCTTTACGGACAGGGACCCGGTTCCGGAGATAACACCTCACACAGACGCTATTGTCATCGACATGACTGTAGCCAACATAACAGTACGGCGAGTCTTGTGGATAACGGGGCCGCGGTAAGTGTTATATTTGCAGACTGTTTCGAAAGGATGGGGATTTCCCGAGACCAACTTCGACCGGCCCCCGGGCCACTACAGACTTTCACTCAGGGTGAAGTCCGGCCGGAAGGTATCATCACTCTCCCAGCGTCTTTGGGGACTTATCCGAAGATAAAAACTATCTTCGTGGACTTTTACGTGGTGAATTCTCCATCACCATATAACATGATATTGGGCCGAGACTGGCTCACCCCGGCAAAGGCCATATGCTCCACGTATCACCTCGCGCTCAAGTTTCCTACTTCGCATGGTGAAGTGGCTATCCGCAGAAGTCAAAGGGTCTCAAAGGAGTGTATGTACGTAGCACTCAAAAAGACTGCTAAGGTCCCTCCCAAACAGCAGCTACAGGTGACATCACTGGCCCCAGAACCTCGGGGAAGTGCCCCATTGGGGGATGCTACTGCTCAAGTCCCGCTAGATCCGTCTAAGCCGGACCAGACAGTCACTGTAGGCACTGTGGATGTACCATGGCTGCATCAGGCCATTATTCAGACCCTGCGAGAATATTCCGATGTTTTTGCATGGTCTCCTCTAGATATGCCTGGGGTTTCTCCCGAAGTGATTACTCACAAGCTGAACATCGACCCCAGCGTAAAACCAATCCAACAAAAGCAGAGAAAATTCGCTCCGGAGCGAAATGAAGCCATTCGAGTTGAGGTGAAACAACTCCTAGATGCGGACATCTTGTTCGAGGTATTCTACCCCTCTTGGTTATCCAACCCGGTAATGGTAACAAAAACCAGTGGGGCATGGCGGATGTGTGTTGATTTTTCCGATCTCAATAAGCACTGCCCGAAAGACTGCTATCCTTTGCCCTCCATCGACCAAAAGGCCGAGGCCATTACGGGGTACGTGGCGCTTTGTTTCCTAGATCTGTACAAGGGCTACCATCAGATTTTTATGGATCCACAGGACGCCCTCAAAACGGCGTTTATCACTGCCTTTGGGTGCTTCGCTTTTAAGAAACTGCCCTTTGGGCTCAAGAATGCTGGAGCCACTTATCAGCGTCTAATGGACTTTGTCTTCCACGACCAGATAGGTCGTAATATTGAGGTTTACGTCGATGACTTGGTCATCAAAAGCTCCACCCATCCTTCATGTGTGCGGGACATTGCCGAAACATTGCGCACCCTGCGGCGCTATAACTTGCGACTTAATCCAGCAAAATGCACCTTCGGTGTTGGCTCCGGGAAGTTTCTCGGGTACATGGTTTCGCAAAACGGCCTGCAAGCCAATCCGGCAAAACTCCGTGATGTATTAGATCTGCAGCCACCGAAAACGTTCAGGGATGTTCAACGCCTCACAGGTAGTTTGGCGGCCTTAAACAGATTCCTATCAAAAGCAGCGGAGCGCCAGCTCCCATTTTTTCAAATCCTGAGACGAGCGAAGTCCTTTGAGCGGACTCCGGAGTGCACCGAGGCCTTCGAGGCCTTGAAACGTCACATACAGCAGCTGCCTACTCTGTCAGTTCCTCTCCCCGGAGAGCCGCTGTACTTATATCTGGCTTCTGCCGAGGAGGCTGTTAGCGCCGCTCTTGTGCGAGAGGTGGAAGGGGTTCAACATCCCGTGTATTTTGCAAGCCGGGTGCTTCATGGAGCAGAGACGCGATATTCCGAGCTTGAAAAAACCGCTTTGGCCCTTGTTATGGCAGCTCGGCGTCTTCGGCCATACTTCCAGGGACGTGAAATACGAGTCCTGACCAACCATCCCATCCGCCAGATTCTTGTCAAACCCGAGGTGTCGGGGCGCCTCGCCAAGTGGGCTATTGAGTTAGGCGAGTATGATATTCAGTTTCTCCCCCGCCGAGCAATTAAAGGTCAAGCACTTGCCGACTTCCTGGCCGAGGCCCCGGCAGACAATCATGAGTCTTCCGCAGACAATGGCACACAGCACCATGTCACCCATGCTCCTTCACCCCGGAAGTGGCAACTATTCGTGGATGGAGCATCCACGGTCCGAGGAAGTGGTGCCGGACTACTTCTCATCGACCCCGAGGAGGTTGAGGTTAAATATGTCATCCGATTTAAATTTAAGGTGACTAACAATGAAGCGGAATACGAGGCCGTCCTCGCCGGGCTCCGGCTCGCTCAATCTTTAGGTGCTCGTCACTTAGAGCTCTTCACAGATTCCGAGATCGTGTCCAAGCAAATTCAGGGGACTTATGTCGCCAAGGAAGAAACAATGGTCAGGTATCGCTCTCTAGCACTCAAACTCATGTCAACTTTTGATGCAGTTGTTATCCGGAAAATCCCGCGTGCTCAGAATTCCAGGGCAGACGCACTCAGCAAGTTGGCCTCCGCGGTCCAAACTAATATATCTCCGGATATCATGGTCGAAGACCTCTCCCATCCAGCAATTCATGAGGCTACAGTTTCGGTACTGACCGACGGTGATCCGAACTGGATGACTCCGATTATTCAGTATCTCCGAGATGGGATTCTGCCCACTGACAAGCTACGAGCTCGGCAAGTTGTACTCAAAGCTCCCAAATACTCCCTTCATAATGGAGTTCTATATCGACAATCGTACCTACAACCGAATCTCCGGTGCCTCACCCCTGCCGAGGCTATTCAAGTTCTGCGAGAGGTTCACGAAGGGGCCTGCGCAAGCCATATCGGTTCCCGGACTTTAGCAAAGAAAGTTCTCCGCTGGGGATACTATTGGCCTACCCTGTTCAACGATGCTCATGACTTAGTGTCCAAATGCAGCAAGTGCCAACTACACTCCCGTGTAAAGCATCTGCCACAAACCGAACTCACGGGAATCCAGAGTGCGTGGCCATTTATTCAGTGGGGTATTGATATTGTTGGACCCTTCCCCGTTGCTCCGGGAGGGTTGAAGTTCTTGGTCGTTGCCGTAGACTACTTCACTAAGTGGGTCGAAGCCGAACCACTTACCGCTATTACCGGTCAGAATATTTTGAAATTTGTATGGCGCAATATCGTTTGCCGCTTCGGCATCCCGAGCACTATTATCTCGGACAATGGTAAACAGTTTGCCAATGATCCATTCCGCTCATGGTGTGAAGAACTCCACATCAAACAGATTTTCACTTCGGTTGCTCACCCTCAAGCAAACGGGCAGGTTGAGGTCACCAACCGGACCCTTCTCACGGGAATAAAGAAGCGCCTGGATAGTGCCAAAGGTCTCTGGGCTGAAAACCTTCCACAAGTCTTATGGGCTATTCGTACAACGCCGCACACCTCCACCGGGGAAACTCCTTACAGCCTTACTTATGGCTCCGAAGCCGTTATCCCCGCTGAAATCAGTGTGCCGAGTCCTCGCCTCCTCACATTAGTTCCGGATGATAATGACGAGGCCCTTCGCGCAAATTTGGACGAGCTTGAGAATCGCCGGGAACAATCGTTCATTCAGCAGGCTAAGTGTAAACAGCGAGCTGCCCAGTATTATAACCTCCGGGTTCGAGGTACACAGTTCAATGTCGGGGACTTAGTCCTTCGGCTCAACTCGGCCAGCAAAGCTGCCCCCGAGGGCAAATTACATGCTTCTTGGGAAGGCCCCTATCGAGTCGTTGCTGTACATGACTCTGGATCCTATCAGCTTGAACATATCAACGGGACCCCGATCCCCCGAAGTTGGCACGTCACAAATTTGAGGCGTTTCTATCTGTGAAGGCCACATCGCAAGTACTATCTTTCCTTTAATGTCCTTTATAGTTGTTATTTCACTTTGTACTTTTGAGTTTGCTCCGGCGATTATCCTTGAATAAAATTCTTTGCTTGCATAACTTACTGTGTTATTCTTTACGTTACGGGGACGCCCTAACACAATCATACTATCATTATTAGTCTCCGGACAATTAAACCTCTCTCTCGGTCCGTCCGAGGAGGTTTGCATATTAGTCCCCGGACTCACATCACTTTCTCGTCTGTTTAACCGGAGAAATGATTACTCCCGCCTGATCCGTCCGGGGAGGTATTTTACTCTCGCCTGATCCGTTCGGGGAGTTTTTACTCCCGCCTGATCCGTCCGGGGAGATTGGATTTATCCATACCGTGTTCCCGAACACTTACTTAAAACAGTTAACAAGTTTTCTATCATGTTCCCGAACACCCGATTAAAGTGATTTGTAACCTGTTACTTTAATTACACCAGTTTGTACACGTTACAACAGTTTTATTATTATCTTCTGAGTATTCAAATCGAATGGTTTTTTACATGAGACTACAAACATATATAAAAAAAAAAAAATACAACAAAGACAACTATACAAAAGCTACTGCCTACGGCCCCCGAGCCAATATTCAGCGCCCCGGCGCTGGGACCCGCTCCTCGGTCTGCGTTGGGTCCTCCGGGATCTTGAAAATCCTCGACCTCGGGCTCCGACCCTGTTACCCCCTCGGGCTCCGGTTCGATCGTCCCTTCGAGTCTCCCTCCGCCGAGGACTTTCTCTGGGCACTGGCCTAGGGGCTTCATCTCTGGATTGTGCTCGGTTACTGGACTGTGGGGCCGACCTCGATGTTTGAGCCCACTGCTCAGGGTCCCACTCCTCCGAAGCCATCACTTCTATTTCCTGGGCCAGCTCCTCGACTATCTCCTCGGCAATCACCGGGGGTTCTTCTTCAATTGTAGTCACCGGAGCTGGCTCTCGGATGACTATGCCTTTGCTCTGCTCGGAGGGTTTCTTCTGGCCTTTGGTCTTCTTGTCCTTCCGAGGAGCTTTCTGCGAACTTCGGTCCTGGCTTGTGCTCGCGATGAACTCTTCAGCAGAAGGCCTCCGCCTGATTCGGCCCTTCAGCCCTTCGTACATACTGAGCAGCAGTTCCAGGACTTCTCTTTTCCTCACGAGCTCCGCGGACTCGACTGAGCTCCTCGACATCAACGCCGCGATGTCACTCTGGATTTCAACAGTCCGCTCTAGTGAGAAGACCGAACTCGGACAGAATCCGCTCATATTCCTTATGGTGAACGCGGACGCGGCTCATCTCGGCAGCTGTGGTTCGATACTTCATCTCGAAGTCTTTGGCTCTTTCATTGGCCTCGACCACCTTCTCCTCTGCCGAGGCTATCTGCTTCTTCAGCTTAGGCACTACGTGCATTTCCAGACGGTTCTTCTCTCCGCGGAACCACTCAAGTGATTTCATTAACTTCTTTATTGTCTCGTGCAGCTCCGCGGTGTTCTAGACAGACAACGACGACAACAAGATCAATTACTCTCAAGTATGTAAGAAGTTACGTACAGTTTGGCAACAAACCTAAATTGCTCATGCAAGTAACCAGAAAGTAAGAGTCAAAGAAAAAGGAATTGTATTTCAAATTGCAGGAGTACAACTGTTCCAGTACATCACCCCTAACATTTCTACAAATTTACAATTTTAAATCTGCGGGGATCGACTGACCTCCCGCTCAACTGCCTCGGGTTCTTCGGGCAACCCCTCAGCTTCTTCATTTGCTGCGACGGCCTCGATCGCAGCTGGGGTCTCAGCCTCCGTCTGTGGGGGGGGATCGGTGCTCGGGGGAGCGGTGATCGGTTCACCTCGGCAGAATGCCAGGAATTCTTCATCCTGGTCCACTTCGCAGCTGGCATCTTCTGCGGCAGTCAGAAGCTGCCTCTTCCCCCCGAGCGCACTCACCAAGGGCCACTCCGGCAGCTCCGCTAGCGCGGCGTAATAAGCCTTCTCCACCTCGGCCGCCGCCTCAGGGTCATACCCAAATTCTGGACGATTGATGTCCACATCTGGGTACGCCTCCTTAACCTCCTCCAACACCATGGCCCGTGTGGCTCTATCCCCTATTGCCACAAACTTTGTCTGGAAGTCAAGGAATGTGCTGGAGTGTAATAACTTCTCGGCGAACACCCTCAGCAAGGATCCCTGCCCTCCAACCACGGCCGCTTCCCTCGCCTCCATCTCCGCCCGCAGCTGCATCAGCTCACCTCGGAGACCATGGTTCTCCGTCTCCACACCGCGCAGACGCGCGACCTCGGACTCGACCGAGGCAGCCCTCTTGCGTGCCTGGATCAAGTCATGCGCTAGTTTGTCGTTTCGCGCGCGGAGGTCCCGCGCTGTCGCAGCTAGTCCTTCCCGGGCCTTCACCTCGCCCTTCAGGCCGACCTCTATGATCCCTCGGGCCAGCTGCAGAATCTTCTCGGCGTCCGCGCTGTCAAACCCCAGCCTACTAAGGGTCGCCTGCTCTCCCTGGACGAATTAAACACAACATAACACATGGCTCAGGCCTCTGTTACACACCTCGCGTAAGTTAAACTAATGATCAGCGTTTTTTAATATTACCTCCGTACTTGCCCCAACCCGGGGTCTTTTGGATGGTGCTTGCGGAGTCCCAGTAGGCTCCGGCCTCTTCTTTGATAACGCCGGAGACCCCGCCGGCGTCGCCCTCTCCTCTGACCCCGTCGACGGTCACGCACTCTGTGGCATCTTCTCTCGGGGAGACACCTCGGTGGCTTTCCCCTTCTTCTTCGCCGCCGCCGACGCTGCAGGGCTTCCTGATGCTGGCTGCTTTCCGAAGCGTCCCACTGCAAATATATATCTATGGTCAGTTCTGCGCAAAACGGCAAAATTAAATAACAGGACACAAGAACTCCTACCCTCTTCGGCATCTCCATTTCCTGAATAATATGGGCTAAGCCCAGCCTTCTCCAGTTCCTCCTCGGAACAGAGGGTTTGGAAAGTCCCCACTTGCAGGAATATGTGCCTCACTTCGGCCCCCGGATTCTCCACAGGGGCGGTATCCTGCACCTCGTCACTCCTCCACTTCGGGAGAGCTATCTTATTCCTGACAAATATGAACCTCTCCTTCCACCCCTCTACTTTGCTCGGGTTTTGAACCTTGAACCCTCCTCGGGCTCGGGGACTAAAGGAATACCACCCCTTGGACTTCCCGAAGTTCTTTAACTGGTAGAAAAACCTAAAAAACTCTACAGTTGGCTCTATTTCGGCCTGTTTACTAACTACAGTGAATCCTACCAGCTGCCTCACCGCGTTCGGCGCTAACTGGCAGAGGGCAATACCGTAGTATTTTAACAACTCTACGACTATGCCCCACAGCGGCAATCTCAACCCTACTCTAAGGGAGTCGATATATACGGTCATAAACCCCTGCGGTGGGCAACAGGCCCTATCCACGGGGGTAGGAATTATGTATTCAAGGTCGAAGGGAAGATAAAATGATGGGAGTTCCCTCTCAAGTTGCTCCCGCGACATCCGTAACGCTATGGACGACACCTCAAGCTCCACCACCGGGCATTCATAAAACGATACCATCATAGTGTTGCACTCTAAACCATCAACTCTGTCTATGGTTCTAATATCATCCCTCTCCGGGATGATATATGATAGGGGGGGGATATCTAACGGTTTATCTGAGCCTCCTACTACTTTGATCGAGGCCGAAGATGGGGCGGAAGATGAAGAAGATGAAGAGGATGACATACTTACTTGGTTTGAATTCGAAAGTGTGGATTTGAGAAATTTTTGATCTCTGATGAATCACAAGCGCAGATTTCCCCTTTTTCCCGCTTTCTAAACAGATGAATCGCAATGGAGAAGATGAAAAGTTACTGTGCAGTTATTCCCAATATAAATGCAAAAAAAACCGACGGCTCTGATGCAGCCTATTCAAATTCAGTGATGGAGATTTAGGCGTGCTCTTCACGCGCTTTACAGTTACCGAGGCGCGTGGGGAACAGCTGCCTTGGAACTCGTAGAGCGTGTCACTTCACGTCTCTCTCTCTCATTATGGCGCCGCCAATCACATCACCCTCACCCTTCCTCAGGAAGATTCAAGATACACTCCGGTGTACCTTCCACCTCGGCCATGCTACCACACTCCGGTGCTCCTCCCATTTCGGCCAAACTTCTCACTCCGGTGTACCTTCCACCTCGGCCAGACTGTCATATACTTCCAACGCGTTTTTTGCGTCTGGAGAATTCGATATCTCATCATATGTCCCGTGCACTTCGGCCCAACTCGGCACTACGTCCATTGACTGCTCCGTAGAGTCCCTGGGGCGCGGACAGACTCAGTCACGCATAAACACTTCGGCCTGCCAGAGACCCCGGTTTTCCTTCCTTACGGTTCCACCCCGGTGACAACCGAAGCTCCTACCTCGCTTCGGCTGGGGGGGCATCTGATAGGGATAACCCGGTTACTTCGGGTCGGGTTAATCCTGAGCCCACTTACTAGCCCAGCAAACACGCCAGCGAGCGCGAAGGCCCAGGCCCAACAGGCCTGGCAATACGCATTCTGTTCAGCGAATCAAGTCTGTTCCGCGAATCAAGGCCATGATCTTTTCCCAACTGCCATGCAGATTTGGTGGGCAAGATTATAGGGATTTAGTTAGGGTTTTGGTTTAGTAGTATAAATAGGTGAAAAGAACTCGGAATTAGGGTTCGCACTTTGTACTTTGGAATACGCTCTGTAAACTCAACGTTCTAGTAAAAAGAAACACCTCGGCGATTGCCGTTTTCTGCCCGTGGACGTAAATCTCCGGATCGAACCACGTAATTCTTGTGTGTTTTTATACTGTCTACATCAATTGTTGCTTAGATTGTGTGGATACCGGATTGCGCATTATCAATAACAAAATCTAGATACATGGATTTCAGATACGATAGGATTTGGAGACTTAAATTGGAGATGGTTTGAAAGAAGAATTAAGTTGAATTAATTAGGAAACGAGAAACAAATACACGTCCTTTTGATTGAGTGATCATTATAAAAGCAACTCAACGCTATTTAAATTCCCTAAAACCTGACATGGATTCCGACCAAGAAATTAGTGCATGGTTTCAAGAAGATGAAAATACAGTACAGGATATCTGGGGGGATGATCTATTTGTCTATGAACATGATAGTGGAACTCATTTCTATTGGGACGACGATATTGAGTTTTTGTATCGTCTTTTGTTTGACGGACAGGATTTCCTCGATGACAGCGTTGGAGGTTTATCAGAAGAAGAGATCTCAAGACATCTAAAATTAATTACAAGGAGTTGTGGTGAAGATGATGATACAATCTGCGCAGTTTGTCTGGACGATCTATGTCGCCAAACAGATGAGAAGATTGGAGTTCTGGATGCGGACATGAATATCACTATTGCTGTATCAAAAAGTGGCTGCAGAAGAAGAACGTTTGCCCTCTCTGTAACAGAGTTGCACTTCCTGTCTAAATATATCTGATGATACTGGTTTAATTTGTTTTTCATTTTTGATTTTGATGGGATAATGGTGTTTTTAGTTTATCTTTGTTCATCAGAGCTGCAAACCTTTAAATGTTTATGCATAAACCGAGGACAAAAAGAATATGGTGTCTTTTAATCATTGTGATGACAATTAAGTTGGATTTTGTGAATTTATCGACATAGAAGTTCTGCAAGTGGATGGCGTTGGTTAAACGGATTGCAACTGACTCGACTTTTGTGCTTTTAGATTTAGGGTATGTTTGGTTGGGATTGAAGGTGGTTGGGATACTATTGATTGGGAAAAGTAGCTGGAGTAAGTGGCTGAGACGGTAAAAAATGATGCTTGTTTGGGTGGTTGAGGTAGTGATTGTAGTGTAGGAAATAATTTTTAATTGTAAAGTGTGATGTAATGTGTGTAAGAGTTTGTTATTAATCATTAATTTAATGATTAAAGTGGTATTGAGACTTGTGATTGATTAACGATTTGCATGATTGTTGATAGGTGATGTTTAGTTGTTATTGGGTTATTATTGTTTATATTTGATTTTTTTAATATGTTAAATGGTTATTATATAACAAATATTAATGTGAGTAAAATTATTTTTTGGGGTAATTAATTTTATTAAATATATAAAAAACGTGAAAAAAAAATGACTTTTTTAGTTATTTTCTTTTTTATTTTATTTATTTGTGTATTTTTTCTCAAAAAAATTATTATTTATGTTTGTTCTTCTATTTACTAAATTTGAATTGCAAGATTTTGTTTTTGAAATAATTTTTTAATTAATTTTATTTTCCTTGGAAAAAAAAGCAATTTATATCATTAATCTAATCTAGTTTTAATTTAGAAAAATTGAAAATTCGACTATTTTATTATAAAATATTTTAACAAATTTCAAAGTGTAATGGTTAATTATAACTTTATTAAGAGTCCGCTTGGTTGCAACTCATCAATGATAATGATAATGGGTATGAATGAGGGGTCAATCATACTATGGTATAAAGTGGGGGGAATTGTTAATAAAATGAGGTAATGATTAACTTATTTATTATATATCAAGCACCATAAATAGGAATGAGTCATAATTCATTCTCATTCCCTACACCTAAACCCCCAACCAAACGGGCCCTAAATGTGGATTTAGCTGGCGTGTCCATCAAAGTTTGTATGCTACCTAATAATAAGACATAATATTATTTGGGTTATTTCGGGTTACCTTGTCCTATTCATATTGCTCCTATAATGTTATATAAAAAATGTAAATAATAAACACATTTATTAGTAAAAGCGCTCAACAATCAAACAAATTAATAAAAGATATTGTAGTCCTAATTAGTTCCCATAACATTGTAAAATGTTTCAATGACAAACACAACAAATACGAAGTTCTTCAAATTGAAGGGGTGTGGCTGCATGCCACTCAATTCAACAAAATCAAAATCTAATTTGTCTTTTCAGGGTGCATTGTGGTTCCATATATGAACTACTCATTGAAAAGTACCCAACTTTGTCTCTCCGTTGGGGTCAACACTAGGAACATCTCGGTATTTAGAGGCATCTGTAGACGTTGAATCGTCGTAACCTTCAAGATTACCTCAACTTCGTCCATCGTCCTGACTACATTCATACAATGCAGAAAATCTGGATCCATCATTGGGTGTTCCAAGGCCGTGAACATGTCTGTGCACATACCGAAGCATGACTGGCCTCGATTAATTATTTGACGGCCATCTGTTGGGACTAAAATCAAATAAATCATCTCATTTAGCTCTATGCGTTAAAGACAAAAGTGATTTTGTGTAAACATAATTTAATTTTCCGTTTTACTTGAACAATGTGCTCCAACGCGTCGTTGTGTCCTACCACAGTCTCAAGCATTGGGTCCCAACTCAATCCACTCAAGTCTCTCACCTCGTACAACAGACAACATGCATGCCTTGTAGATTTGAACTTGGTCTGCATGTGTCTCAATCGGTAGACAAATGGTTCATGAGTCAAGGCTTTTAGACGTGGCCTAACATTGTTCAGTACCTGATCACTAAAGTGTACGTAGCCTAAAGGGCAACTCATACATGAAGTCACAATACAGTAGGTAGATGAATGTTGCCTCATTTTCCAACGTCCACATAGCGCGATCAACAAGTCGTGGCCTATTCATATTTTCTAAAATGTGTAATAAAATTATTAAGATAACAGGTCGAACATGACTTCTAGATGAAATAGACGAAAACGATAAACACTTTCATGTAAAAATTAGTTACAGTCTTGACAATTTAACATCCGAATTTAAAAATTGATTCAGTTCCACCTTTGTACCACAAGAAGGTATTGTGCATCAAACCCAGCTGTCGTGGATACGATGGTATATAAACTTAAATAAGAACTAAATTAATTTGGAATTGTTTCAAAATATGTCATGTGGGCGAAATGTAGACATAAACATTCAAATGACAACATGTTATTCAATCATTACACAAACCTAAAAAAGAGAAAAGTACACGCAAGTCTCAGAGCAATAAGATTGTTTATAACATAGTACCATACCACAAAATATCAAATAACAATAATAGCCACCCACTAATCCCCTCCTCCAGTATGGTTGTCCCACATCGCATCCACGATAGCAATCTCGAAGTCCTTCTTGAGCTGCAACAGCTTGCTGAGTGGGGAGTCGCCTCTCGGAAAAGATAAGGCTGTCTGCCTCAAAGTGTGCAGCACCTTCCTGGAAAAGATCATCCGAGTGTATCGATTGCTTGATCCAATTATGTAATGCACAACAAGCCATGTCAATCTTCTTATGGTCCCTAATTTTGAAGCTTGGCATCCCGTGTCGAAGGATGCAAAATCGGATCTTGAGGATACCAAATGCACACTCAACACAATTTTGGAGTTGTGAATGATGATGATTAAACAGGTCTTTGGGGCCAAATGGTTGGATTCCAGTATTATTTGAATTCGGGGAGGTTGTATCGAGTTCCCCTATACGGGGCTAAAAAATTATCATAATTAGTATACCTAGCATCGATTAGGAAATATCGACCTACATTAGGTATGTGATAATGAGCCGTAGATGGATGATAGATTTACAAATCTAACTGTTGAATTTTAAGTGTTGTGGGAGTGTGTTCACATACCATCCCGTGGGTACGAAATGTATTCATCATTCATAATTGCATGCATGAGGACGCGGGCATCGTGTGCACAACTCTCCCAACCGGCATACACATACGTGAACTTCATATTAAAGTCCACAACAGCTAGTACGTTTTGAACAGTTGTCCCCTTGTGTGAATGGTATGCGGACTAATCACTCACCGGGACAAAAGCCGGGATTAGGGTATCATCAAGTGCTCCAACATAATGCTGTGAATGTGTTTACCACATTATTGGGGTAAGTAATGACATGTAATTTAAAAAAAAAAATGAACGGTTTGAACAAATTAAAAATTAGATTGAGAGGTAAGTGGCTGGGAATTAAAGATTACCTCGAAGAAAGGAAATACCTTTGTATCATAAAAAATACGATCCAGAATTCTTGTAAAGTCTGGTACTACAATAAGTTCGGCTGCTAGTACTTGCAGTGCACGACAGACACGGTGGAAGTGCGTGCTTATGGTGTGAGTCGAGTGCTGGAAGCGCTCCTCAATGTCACCCATATAGAGATGCATACAAGCGGTTCGTATGAAAATAAAGATCGAATTTGCATAACTTAACCCGGCCCTATGATCTTCCCAGATGAACCCATGATCGCGTAATATCCACTAACCCGAAGAAACATGGCCTTGACATCCTTATATTATAACCTGTCATGGTTTTCAGTCATAAGGATTTCAGCCATCCAATCTCTTCCCTGTAACATGGAATTGTTCTTCGTACACGACCTATTCCGCCAATGCGACGTCAGCAAGACATTGTAGAAGTACTTGGCCATCAAATCATCCTCCACCATTCTTTCTTCTTCGCTGTCCTCAAAATACACTTCGTCCTCAGAAGAACTAGACATGACGCTTACTAAAAGAAGGATATCGCTTTAATGGAATCATCACAACGTAACAATATTATAGTTTGAATGATAAACATGTTCAATGATTAAATACAAAATAAATTGCGAAAGAGCAATGAACTTCATATATTCCAGTGTGATCAATATTCGTCGAGGTGAATTAAAAGGTAGGAATCCAATAAAGTTTCAGGTACAAACAATAAGAACGAATTCAAGCTACGATGAAGTCTAAAATCATAACAACACAAATACATTTTGACAATTTCCTAGAACTGTCGGAGGGATCTACACTAAATGAATCAACCACGCCCGCTTGTTAGCTAGGCTAAAAGACAGAAACATCTCGTGCGTCATAGGATCGTGAAAGGCGTTACAGCCAACCCTTTTCACACACTCTGGGAGGTCCATCTGGTTCACTTCATCAATAACAACGCGACCGACCTCAAGTTGAGAAAAGGGAAGACCGGCATCACAGCGACGAACGTATGCGTCCCAATTACCTATTAGAGCCAATCTTGGCATCCCGCTCGTCATCAACAGTCCAGCAACGATTCCTCTGGCGTCTCCCACCATCACCACTTCCATGTGTCCCCTCACCGAGAAAAGCGAACGTATCGTAGCTCCTACGCTGACCCGAACCGTTCGAGCGCCTGCTCCCCCCTGCTAATCCAGCGCCAGATGAAAGGGCCTCTGAGCTACTGGCCTGGCTATTTTGCCACATCACGTGACACAATTCGAAGTTGGGACAACCATGGGTGATTAGTGTGCGGTAGTCGGTTGCTTGCTACAAATTTTTTTTAAAGGGTTACTCATTAATATTTGGGAATTAAAAAGTAATATATATTTTATGTTAAGTGCTGGGGAAACATACTGCATATATAGCCTCCATGAAATCATCCGTGCTGATTATAGTTTACCGCGTTTCGTCCCAACCGACGCCAAATTTCTCCTTATTGTCGTGAAGTACGCTATAAACACGCTTATAGTTCTTCAATTTGCTCCGGAGTTGGTTGACTCGATACTGAGGCATACCCTCCCTATTTTCATTCAAACCATTACAAATCTTATTCCGGGTAGGGGTCGAGTAGGTTCGGGCCATGTAATTTTTTTACTTGTATGATTTATGCATGTTTTATTTAATAATTTTTATTGCGATTTTTTTATTTAATAATTGTTATTGCGGATTTTTCAAATAACGTTATTGCGATTTATGAATTTAGGTTATAAGTAAAAACTAGGCGAATTTATTGGCACTTTAGAATAAAATTGGATCTGTATATAAAAACTATTAGAGATAATAAAGGAAAAGATACTTAATTGTTTGACCTTGTAAATTAGCTGTAAATTAGCTTATAATTGGTTCTAATTTATCTCCCCTAATTAGGGAGTTTGTTGTACTGTATCTCTATATTAATGAATATCCGCCAATCACCAAGCTAAGGTGATTTTCTCACTCACACATGGTATCAGTTTTCTATCGATCCTAAACCCCTCTTTCTTCCGCGGACCTCTTTTTTTTCCCTCTCCCCCACGTTCTATCCCCCCTATGGCGACTTCTGCCACTCCCGATCACCTACCAGTAACCACCATGATGAACATGGTGCAGATCAAACTTGACGCCTCGACTTATCTCATGTGGCGAAGACAAGTTATTCACATGGCTGAGTGTTTCGACCTCGTGCCCTTTCTCGACGGGACGACCACTGCCCCCAGCCCAACTATTACGACCGATGCCGGCGTACCATCTCCAAACCCTGCTTATCTCACATGGCGGATGAAGGACAGAAAACTCCTTAGCGTCATCTCCGCTTCTCTTACTGTCGAATCCATGCCGGAGGTGATCGATTGCAACACCTCTCGCACGACTTGGGTCGCCCTGGAATCTGCCTATGCGCACTCATCCGCCTCACGCACGCATCAATTATGGGAGGAATTACTTTCTCTTCATCGTGGTGACTCGTCGGTTGATAACACGTTACTTATGCATGTATTTAAGTCGATTTAGGATCATATTTTGTATCATTTACGTGCATATTTGACCGACATTTATTTATATTAATAATATTTGGGTCATTTGACGTGTTTCGACTTTTTGAAGTTAATTAGGTATTTTTATTCCATTTGGATGAAGTTCGAAGAAGAAACAAGTCAAAATAGGGTTAAAACGGATGAAAAGGGAGTTAAAGGAGTCAAAGGGCCAACACGGCCGCGTCAAATATGGACACGGCCATTTCAAAAGTGGCCTAGAATATGTAAAAACGCACTGCCAACCAACACAGCCGCGTCAATAAACAACACGGCCGCATCAGAATGTGTCCCGAAAGTGAAGTTTTTTGTCAGCTTGACACACCTCTAGTATTTTGGCCATATCTTGTGATTTACAACTCCGATTGAGGAGCAATTTATGGAGTTGGAAAGCTGATTCAAAGGGCTACAACTTTGCCTGAAATAGACAAATCCCAAAAACAATCAGAAGACCCTCAAAAATGGCTTGGAAGTCAGACCTAAAAATCTGCCCGGGAAAAGCAGACGCGGCCGCGTCGCAAGGCCAACACGGCCGTGTCAGAACGATTTTTCTGCGAGAATTTCCTAATTTTAATAGGATTTTGATCCTATCTTCCCCAAGATTCGTCCCCAACTCTATAAAAAGGACCCCAAGCTCTAGAAATCAGTAGGAAAACATCAAGAGGAATATCAATTACATTATTCTACCTAGAAGAAATCTTGGAGGACAAAGAAGACGAAGATCATCGAGACGCGCGGAGTCATCCGGGTTTAATTATTCTTTTCTAGTTTAATTCTTTACAATGTTTTTCTTAGAATCTTGTATTGGATTATTGCTAGGCATGAGTAGCTAAGCTATTCGTGTCCTAGGGTTAGAAAGTAGGGATTTTTATGACAATGATTTGATTATGGTTTAATCTATTTATTCCTTTCTTTATGTGTTTATCTCTATGTTTGTGCTTACAACTAGATTTAGCTTGATCACCTAGATTTTGTAATTTAGTTTAGCAATTCCACTTCGAGAGGAGGGAATTGTTATCAGACTTAGAACATAGAGCGCAGTTGTCTATGACTGTGTAGGCCGTGGCTTAGGATCGTTTGGGAGTTATTAGGTTTAATTGACTCGAGGGGGTAATTAGCTTAATCAATCAACGGTTTAATCGCTTCGAGAGAAGGATTAGATTATTATCGTGCCGCCTAATAAACATTAGAATTGGTAAATTTATAGGTTAATTATATTCAACATTGAATTAATATCCTGAAATCGAAGCCCTAGGATACCCTTTCTCATTGATTGTTAGTTCTTTGTGTTTCCTAAGTTTGAAGTCATATTTAATTGAGTACTTTTATTAGTAAAATCAATCTTTTGCAACCTAGTATCTAGTTAGGACATTCCTAGAGTATTGAGATATCGAACTACCTAAAACTATTCCTTGTGGGATCGACCTTGATAATCATTACTACACCTACATCCGTACACTTGCGGAACACTAGGTTAGAAACCGACGTGTCAAGTTTTTGGCGCCGTTGCCGGGGAATAGGATTTGGCGCTTAGTTTTTGTCTTGAGAAATAGGAGGAAACTAGACTAGATTTTACTTTTTCGTAATTTAATTTTAATTTTCGTTTTTATTTTTGGGTTAATTTTTGTATTATGCGGTAGCTCTTGTTTTTGGTGTTTTCAGGCTTCGTATGCTCACCAGATCAAAAGGGAAAGAAACCCTTCTTCCTTTCGATCCAGAAATTGAAGCGACAGCTCGCAGACACCGAACTTGAAGAAATTTGGCATCTGAGATGGAGAACCCACCACAGCATCCGAATCAGGATGACGCACTTAACAGAGTACTGACAGCTCTGGCACATTTGGATGTCGAGTCACGAATATACAGCAGCAGCTACCTCCACAAGGGCCACAGCTACAACAGTAGTACGGCCCAATTCAGATAGACCCAGCTGCAGGCGATGAAGATGACACTCCTATTAGCGACTGCTTGAAGCCCAGTCCAAATCAGCAGGCAGGAGGAGTACAACCTCCACCACTCAATGCCAACAATTTCGAGCTGAAGCCTGCACTAATTAACATAGTGCATCAAAACCAGTATGGGGGAAGTGCTTTGGAGGATCCGAATGTACATTTGATCAAGTTTCATAGACTAGCCGACACAATCAAGATCAATCATGTGCCGCACGAGCAGGTCAAGATGAGACTGTTCCCTTTCTCACTGAAGGACAGAGCACAACAGTAGTTCAATTCGCTGGAAGATATCAGAGATTGGGAAGACTTAAGTACTTCTTTTCTGTTGAAGTACTTTCCACCAAGCAAGATGCTCGACCTATAGAACCAGATCGACCAGTTCAAGCAATTGGACCAAGAGCCATTCGGAGAGGCTTGGGAGCGATTCCGGGATCTTATCCGGAGTTGCCCTCAACATGGGTTCACCAAGAAGCAGCAAGTGTGCAAGTTCTACAATGGTCTACTTGCTCCGACTAGAAACCAAGTGGATGCAGCTGCGGGTGGAAGTTTGATGGAGAAGTCAGTAAGGATGGCATTCTCAATCCTGGACGCTATGGCCAGAACGAGCTACCAATTGTCAAATGAGCGAAACATGCCAAAGAGGGTAGCAAGTGTCCAGAAAGTCGAGCCCGTCAATAATGAGCCAATTGAAAAGCTCACAGCACAAGTAACAGCATTGACGAGCCAGGTGAATTTGCTAACTAATCTGACATTAGCACAACAGCCAGGGGGTCCGGAAGAAGTTGAAGAAGTAAAATTTGTGAATCAACGAAACTTCAACAATTTCCAGAACAATCAGCCTCGGTACAATCAGTACCCTCAGAATCAGAATCATCAGAACTTCTCGTATGGGAATGCGCAAAATACACTTAATCCGCCACCCGGATTTGCTGTTACAAATGGCATGATCCATGACGGTAAGAAGCCATCACAAGAAGAGATTACGCAGTCACAATTTGAAAAGTATGATGAAAAGTTAGCTCAGTTGGAGAAGAAAGTAGATGGGAAATTTATGGAGCTAAACAAGCATATCACTGGGCAAGGGGCAGACATCAAAAGGCTCGAGAATACATTGGTTCAGACTCAAGCTAGCATTGGTGAATTGTCATCAAACATGATCCAATTGATAAAGATAGTAGGAGCTCAACACAAGCAGGGCCAATATCCGAGTGATACAGTGGTTAATCCGAGGGAGCACTGCAATGTTGTGAAGCTAGAGGAGCATGAAGAAAGCATGAAGGACCATGAAGCGAAGAAATCAGGCGAGAAAGTAAAAAACATTGAGAAGGAGGAAGTCAATACAATCATAGATAAGAAAATTTCATCTCCTATTCTTGATGAGTCTTTTGATTTTTGTTTTAAAAATTCATTCTTTGCTAACCTTGATCCTTTAGAGCAATCTAGCGCTGTTGTTGTGAAACAGGAACCATTAAAGGAGAGAATCCAAGATAAAGAGGAAACCAAGAAGAGGAAGGATGGAAAAGAGACGACGAAGAAGAAACCGGGCAATCCCAAAAAGAACGCAACCACAAGCATGAAACCGAAAAGAGCAACAAAAGCAAAAGATCCAGGGAGTTTTACTATCTCTTGCTCAATTGGTAGTCATGAGTTTCATAATGTCATGTGCGATTTGGGGTCTAGCATAAATTTGATGTCTCTTAAGCAGTATAGACAATTAGGATTAAGGGAAATTAAACGATCCTTTACTACTATCCAATTGGCTGATGGATCGTCATTAACGCTGTTGGGAGTAGCAGAGGATGTAGTGGTGAGAGTGCTAAATTTTGAATTTCCTAGTGATTTCTTAGTTGTCGACATGAAAGGGAATGATGAATTTCCTTTTATCTTAGGAAGACCCTTCTTGGCGACTAGCCAAGCACTAATAGATGTACCTAAAGGGGAGTTGATTTTTCGGGTTCAAAACGAAACAATCACACTCAAAATACATAAGTCGGGTCTAAGGGGTAGGCACAATTGTAGCATTGTTTACACTACCCAAGCTGCTGTAGAAAATCCTCATGTCCCAAATAGCTCTTTAATTGTTCAGAAAACATCCAACTCGGGGTGGCTAGAAAAAGGTTGATAGGAAAAGGACGTCCGGCTGATGACGTAAAACAAAGCGCTTGTCGGGAGGCAACCCGATGTTTATCGTTTTATTTTTATTATTTCGTTAATTTTTTGGTTTTACTTGTGTTTTAGTGTTTTATGTTTTTAGGAATCAACATGGACGAGTGTGCATAAAACGGGGGTCGAAAAGACGGAAAATGGTGTGTGGACAGAAAAAGGAGCAACACGGCCGTGTCACAAAAACGACACGGCCGCGTCAAAGTCATGCCTAGAAATCAAATTTTTGGTTCAACAGCAACACGGCCGCGTCAGCCTAGTAACACGGCCGTGTCAAAAGATCGCTCCAAAGGTAAAACGCACTGGAATGCAACACGACCGTGTCACATTACTTAACACGGCCGTGTAAAAAACGCCACAGAACTCCAGTTTTGGCTCCAACTCAACACGACCGTGTTACATTACAACACGGCCGTGTCATCCTTTCCACATTTTAAAACACGTGTCATTACCTCAGCGAAAAAAAAAAAAAAATTTGCAAAATTCAGAGCTTGATGCGGAAACAGTCGAAACCGATTCAGTAGGAGCAAAATGGCATGATGTCGGAGCTAGTAGGGGTTTCTAAACGCCACCGTCATCACACAGATTTATAAGTTAGCACCAAGGCGTACCACGTTTTTCCTCCAAACATTGGTTTTCAGCCAAGTTTGGGGGAGGGGGTAGACCGTGGGACGTCTTGGCAGCTATATTTCTAGTTTTGATTTACCTCGGTCGAGTTTTTGCTATTAATTGTGGGTCCATGTGCCCATTGTGCTGATTTATATTGTTTCGATAGTGTTATCGGGTCTGTGAGCCCATGTTTGATTGCATATCGTTTCCATGTTGAGTTTTAGGAGTTTAGAGTTTAGAGTCTTATTAGTGTTTCACTTTTTAGAGTCATAAGAAGGATAAAACCCGGAAATAGGTAACAAGTGAAAAGAAAAATAAAAAGAGAACAATAGGGAAAGATGGATGATGAATAGTTAATGATGAGATGATTTTGAGAAGTAGATGAAAAAATGACACATAATAGAGCATGAGAGGTGTTTTGAGACGAAATTGAGTTTGAACTTAGAATATTCAATCAAAATTAACCTTGTGAGAATTTGAGCCTAATTATACTCCAATTTTCGGAGTAATATACTTTCCTTCGGTGTGAATTTTATTGAATATATGTACTGGTCTCTAGAACTTGCCTTGAGTCTTTACTGTGAATGTGTCAAGTATATGTTGTGATTTAGGAAATGATCTTAGGCGTTGTTGTTTAAACCTATATTGAGCCGTAAAAATTACCCTTTGTACCAAAAGTTCACGTTTTGTCCCTAGTTAGCCCACTTGAGCCTTATAGCCTTATTTATTCATAACCTAACAATGTCAGCCAAACCTTTTGATTTATCTTTTTTGGCCCTAATTGGATTAATCAAGTTAGAGGGAGAAAAATTGGAAGGAATTTTGGGTGAACAATTTGTGGGAAGAAATGAGAAAACTAGTGGATATTCCAAAGATGAAGGGAACAAAAAAAAAAAAAAAAAGGGGGATAGGTGAAAAACAAGGAAGGATAGCCTCTTGTAATCGGGAAAAGACAAAAAAAAAAAAAAAAAGAAGAAAAGAAAAAGAAAAAAATGTGGAAAAAGAAGAAAAGAAAAAGTTTGTGTTTGTTTAGTACTTTTGAGAAGAGGCTATAAAATAAAGTGCTTAAATTGTGAATTTGATTAGAACAGTCGGGTAGTCCCAAAGATGTGGTACCCACAGAAATGAAAAGCACTTAAGTTGTACGGACTTTTGAAGGTGAAGAAGTCACTTTGCGGGGTGATTTGCTGAGATTTGAAGAGTGAGGCTGAATAATTATGTTGAGGGGTAGTCGGGTTAGACGTAACATGATTAGTCCAATGAATAGTCACTTATATCCAAATGTATACCACCTTACCTTAAGCCCACATTACAACCAAAAGAAAGACCTTTTTGATCCTTTGTCACACGTATCAAGTACGAGGTCTAGTTTAGACGATTGGCAAGCATATGGTAGGCTTTGCATGTAATTCAATATGAGTGGCAATTATTTTAGCCTAAACACTTGAGAGATGAGTGAAACACTTACCCGGTGAGGGTTGAATAATTCAAAAGTTCAAAGTCTCGAGATTAGTTGATTTTCGCGTTATCACATATGCTCAAGTGAATTGTGTTGCTTAGTTGTTTTAAGAAAAATCAGACTGAAACTGAATTCATCGTCTAATCGCCCTAAACAAATGCATAATCACTTGTATTCTTTGTGTCTTTTGTTATGTTGTTCGGGATGAACAACAGTTTAAGTTTGGGGGATTTTGAAAACACGTTACTTATGCATGTATTTAGGTCGATTTAGGATCATATTTTGTATCATTTACGTGCATATTTGACCGGCATTTATTTATATTAATAATATTTGGGTCATTTGACGTGTTTCGACTTTTTGAAGTTAATTAGGTATTTTTATTCCATTTGGATGAAGTTCGAAGAAGAAACAAGTCAAAATAGGGTTAAAACGGATGAAAAGGGAGTTAAAGGAGTCAAAGGACCAACACGGCCACGTCAAATATGGACACGGCCATTTCAAAAGTGGCCTAGAATATGTAAAAACGCACTGCCAACCAACACGGCCGCGTTAATAAACAACACGGCCGCGTCAGAATGTGTCCCGAAAGTGAAGTTTTCTGTCAGCTTGACACACCTCTAGTATTTTGGCCATATCTTGAGATTTACAACTCCGATTGAGGTGCAATTGGTGGAGTTAGAAAGATGATTCAAAGGGATACAACTTTGCGTGAAATAGACAAATCCCAAAAACGACCGTAAAACCCTAAAAAATGGCTTGGAAGTCAGACCTAAAAATCTGCCCGGGAAAAGCGGACGCGGCCGCGTCGCAAGGCCAACACGGCCGTGTCAGAAGGATTTTTCTGCGAGAATTAATTTTAATAGGATTTTGATCTTATCTTCCCCAAGATTCGTCCCCAACTCTAAAAAAGGACCCCAAGCTCTAGGAATCAGTAGGAAAACATCAAGAGGAACATCAATTACATTATTCTACCTAGAAGAAATCTTGGAGGACAAAGAAGACGAAGATCATCGAGACGGAGTCATCCGGGTTTAATTATTCTTTTCTAGTTTAATTCTTTACAATGTTTTTCTTAGAATCTTGTATTGGATTATTGCTAGGCATGAGTAGCTAAGCTATTCGTGTCCTAGGGTTAGAAAGTAGGGATTTTTTATGACAATGGTTTGATTATGATTTAATCTATTTATTCCTTTCTTTATGTGTTTATCTCTATGTTTGTGCTTACAACTAGATTTTGCTTGATCACCTAGATTTAGTAATTTAGTTTAGCAATTCCACTTCGGGAGGAGGGAATTGTTATCAGACTTAGAACATAGAGCGCAATTGTCTATGACTGTGTAGGCCGTGGCTTAGGATCGTTTAGGAGTTATTAGGTTTAATTGACTCGAGAGGGTAATTAGCTTAATCAATCAACGATTTAATCGCTTCGAGAGAAGGATTAGATTATTGTCGTGCCGCCTAATAAACATTAGAATTGGTAAATTTATAGGTTAATTATATCCAACATTGAATTAATATCCTGAAATTGAAGCCCTAGGATACCCTTCTCATTGATTGTTAGTTCTTTGTGTTTCCTAAGTTTGAAGTCATATTTAATTGAGTACTTTAATTAGTAAAATCAATCTTTTGCAACCTAGTATCTAGTTAGGACATTTCTAGAGTATTGAGGTATCGAACTACCTAAAACTATTCCTTGTGGGATCGACCTTGATAATCGTTACTACACCTACATCCGTACACTTGCGGAACACTAGGTTAGAAACCGACGTGTCATCGGTCGACGAATATGGTCGCAAGTTCAAAGCCATATGCAATCAGCTTGCGGCTATCTCTCAACCAGTTGGAGAATTCGACAAGAGCCATTGGTTTTTGCTCGGGTTAGGGTTGTCGTTTGCTGGGTTCGCCGACACCCGGATGGCCATCTCTCCTATGCCGGAGTTTCGTGATCTGCTGCACCAAGCACGCAAGTACGAAATCATGCTCAAATCAATGGAAGGGCGTGCGACTCCTACTGCTGCCTTCACGGCTGATCGTGGTCAACCACATTCCTTTTCTAAAAATCCCAATTCTGGACAGTCCAATTATGGTGGCAACCGTTCGAACAACCCACCTTCTGATGGTGGTCAGCGCATGGGCAACAAACGTGGCAACAAACGTCCTCCTCGATGTCAAATATGCCGAGGCGAGCATTATGCTGACAAATGCCCTCGTTTTCTCAATGCTTGCAATGCATCTCATTCTGCTCAACTAGCTCAAGCTTTCAGTTCATCGTGCAACGTATCTGAACACACCTCTGATTGGTACCTCGACTCTGGCGCCTCTGCTCACATGACATCTCAGGCCTCCGCTCTTGAGACACTTGAGCCTTATACTGGTAACGGTTCCGTTGTTGTTGGTAATGGTGAATCTTTGAATATATCGCATATTGGTACTCATAAATTAACTCCTGATGTGACTTTGCTTGATGTTTTAGTTGTGCCTCACATTACCAAAAATTTGCTTTCTATCAGTAAACTAACGTCGGATTACCCTGTTTACGTTGTATTTTCTGATACTTGTTTTACGATTCAGAACCGGGTAACAAAAAGAATTCTGGCTCAGGGTAGATGTGACAGGGGCCTGTACGTGCTTGATAAAGGGATTCCAGCTTTGGTTGCGGCTATTCGAACCAAGGTTTTAAAAGCACGTTATGAGTTATGGCATTTACGCCTGGGGCATGTCCCATTTTCAGTTATCTCTTTGCTAACTAAATTAGGACACTTATCTGTTACGTCCTTATTACCGAACCCTACTTCATGTTCTCCTTGTCAGTTGGCAAAGAGTAAACGTTTGAGTTTTGAATCAAATGATAAACGTGCTTCTATGGTGCTTGATCTTGTTCATTGTGATTTATGGGGTCCTGCTCCGGTTGTTACATCCGATGGATTTCGTTATTATGCTGCATTTGTTGACGATTTCTCTAGATTTACTTGGCTTTTTCCTTTACGTGCGAAATCGGAGTTTTATGATGTGTTGGTTCAATTTCATGCCTTTGTTTGCAACCAATTTTCAACCACTATTAAATCTTTTCAAAGTGATGGCGGTACAGAATTCGTGAATTCTCGAGTTGCTAATTTTTTCGCTTTACATGGAATACATCATCGTATCTCTTGTCCGTATACGCCTCAGCAGAATGGTCGTGCTGAACGAAAGCACCGACACATCACTGAAACAGGATTATCAATGATGTTTCATGCTCATGCCCCTGTCTCACTTTGGTTTGATGCTTTTGCTACTGCCGTATTCGTTATTAACAGGCTTCCTTCCTCTGTTCTTAATGATAAATCCCCGTTCGAGGTGCTATTTGGCAGTGTGCCTAATTATACAAACTTTAAGCCATTCGGATGTCGTGTCTATCCATATCTACGTGATTATGCAGCAACCAAGCTAGAACCTCGGAGTCGTCCCTGTATTTTCCTCGGTTACAGCAGCTCTTAGAAGGGGTTTCGTTGTTTTGATCCTGTCTCATCTCGAGTCTTCACCACTCGCCATGCTCAATTCAACGAACATGAATTCCCCTTCTCTAATTCTTCAGGGCCGTCTCCGACTCCACATTCTGATTTGGATCTTTCAACATTTTTGGATGTTGCATATAATTTGCCATCTCCATCACGTGTTTCGCCTTCTTCCTTGTCGCATGGCCCCGACCGACCCCGTGCAATCACCTCCGATTCGCATCCTTGATGAGGACTTTATTCCTCTCGCACAACCGCCCGAACCTGAAATTGTGGTTGAGCATCTTGATTCCCAGCCTGTTGAGCCTAATCATGTTGCTGCCCCAGTTCCTCAGCCGGTTCAGCCTCCGACACATCACATGATCACACGAGCTCGAGCTGGGGTCTTCAAACCTCGCTATCCAGTTGATTTAGCATCCACTGCTCTCTTAACTGCTCTCATTGCCGCTTCAGAGCCTCGTGGCTTTAAATCTGGTGCTAAGTCCCCTCACTGGCTCGCTTCCATGCAAGAAGAAATCGATGCTCTTCGCCAAAATAACACTTGGGATCTTGTCCCTCGGCCTCCTGACATGAACATTGTTGGATCTAAGTGGGTATTTCGTACGAAATATCATGCAGACGGTACTATTGAGTGTCACAAGGCTCGTCTTGTGGCCCAGGGGTTTACTCAAATCCCTGGTTTGGATTTTCATCACACTTTCAGCCCCGTTGTAAAAGCAGCCACTGTTCGGGTGGTTCTGGCCCTCTCAGTTCATCAAGGTTGGTCTCTCCATCAGCTTGATGTAAAGAACGCATTTCTTAATGGTGTTCTCAAGAAACCAGTTTTTATGGCTCAGCCTCCGGGTTTCGTCGATCCCCGATTTCCCAACCATGTATGTCGTCTGAAGAAAGCACTGTATGGGTTACGCCAGGCGCCCGTAGCCTGGTATCAGCATTTCAGCGCTTATTTATTTCGCCTTGGTTTTCATCAGAGTCTCTCTGATTCTTCTCTATTCTTCTTTCATCATGGCACCTCTGTCCTTTATTTGCTGTTATATGTTGATGACATTATTGTCACAGGAAATGATGAGTCTGTTCTTCGACAGTTTATTGATCGTATGCATCAGGAGTTTGCTGTAAAGGACCTGGGAAAATTAAATTACTTCTTGGGATTGGAGATTTCTTACACATCCGATGGCTTGTTTGTCAGTCAGGCCAAGTATGCCCATGACATCTTGGAACGAGCCAAATTGCTCGATTCAAAACCCGTCCACACTCCTTTGGCTGCTGGCAGCACGCTCACTAGTGAGGGCTCTCCTTTCCGTGATCCTTCTCTGTATCGTTCACTGGTTGGAGCCCTTCAGTATCTTACTATTACACGACTGGATCTTTCCTTTTCAGTCAACCTCGTTAGCCAGTTCCTTCATTCGCCCACCGAGGATCACTTTCTTGCCGTAAAGAGGATTCTTCGATACATCAAGGGCACTGTGCATTTCGGTTTATCGTTTGTAAGACCTCCTGATCACTCTATTACTGGATATTCGGATGCGGACTGGGCACGGTGCATTGACACTCGACGTTCGACATATGGCTATTCGATTTTCTTGGGAGGCAATCTTGTTTCTTGGAGTGCCAAGAAACAACCCACAGTCGCTCGTTCCAATTGCGAATCTGAATATCGAGCAATGGCGAATGCAGCATCAGAATTGGTTTGGCTCACAAACCTACTTGGTGAACTCAAGGCTCTCCCACGGTCCAACCCTCGTCTATTATGTGATAATAAGAGTGCTATCTTCATAAGTCAAAATCCTTCACATAAGCGGGCTAAGCACATTGATCTGGACTATCATTTTGTCCGGGAGTTGGTTTCTTCTGGACGAATTTCGACCCATTTTGTTCCATCTCATCTTCAGTTGGCGGATATCTTCACGAAGGCTCTTCCTCGACCTGCTTCCGAGTTTCTTCTGTCCAAGCTTTGCGTTAGCTTACACCCCACGCAGCGCTTGCGGGGGGGGGGGGGGTATTGGAGATAATAAAGGAAAAGATACTTAATTGTTTGACCTTGTAAATTAGCTGTAAATTAGCTTGTAATTGGTTCTAATTTATCTCCCCTAATTAGGGAGTTTGTTGTACTGTATCTCTATATTAATGAATATCTGCCAATCACCAAGCTAAGGTGATTTTCTCACTCACACAAAAACATTTCCCAATTTCCTTTACGTACATTTCGAATTACATTAAGGAATACAGTAGAATAAACATCGGAAAATAAGGTGAACCATTGCACACAAAAAAAAAAAAAAAAAAAAAAACAATTCACAATACATCCCTGTTTGAAAAAAAAAAAAAACCTTTTGATCCTAAACTATCCTAAACACAAGGCTATTCCACAAGAGAAAAGCACATGATAAGAATCCTCCAACCTTCGCATGCTTTTTAAATCTGAAATTGTTATGTCCGATTGTTTCTTTGTAGCAATTAATTTGCTACAAGAAGTTATAGAGAGCAAGCCATTTTTTTGTTAGACTCCACAATAAGCAATCTTACAACAAAAATTACATCCAAACACCTAAACATACATATGATAACTTCGGGAGCATGTATTAGACCACATTAGACCCGAAGGATTGCCACGATAACTATCCTCCACAGAAACATCATAGCAGACCTCTAGATAGGACAGGTAACAAACAAGACAACAGGCAACAGATACACCACATTAGACCCGAAAGATTTACTTGGTTTTGGAGCCATTTGGGTAGTTGTTTACACAACTGAACTTACGACTAATCCTAAATAAAAATAGTACCAGTGGACAGACCTCGAGAGAATGTTTTACACCATTTTTAACTGAATACAACAACCCAGAAAATTAAACAGAAAACACCAGATTACTACTCTAGTTTAATACAACCCAGTAATACACAAGTTTCGACAATTTAACATGACCTAAACTAAACTATTCAGAATCAGATAATAATCCAAATATTACAACATTTTTAACTGACTACAATAAGCCAGAAAATAAAGCAGCAAATACAACAGATTACTACACCAGTTTAATACAAACCAGTAAATACACAAGTTTCCACATCTATACCAACTAACATGCAGTATAAAAAAACACAAAAAATAGGGGGCACCTTTTTTCGGATTAGGGCGTGACTTCGGAACTGGACGTAGATTTAGTCGGGACATAACAATAGGAGGCACAGTCCATCCTCTTCCTAATTCGGAGCGAATATAGCCAAACTAAAGACACCGTGCATTGTGTGTGCAAACTGTAGGGGGTTTTTTGTTTTTTCTTTCTTTTTCGCAAATGGTATAGAGCAAAAGCAGAAGATTACTCATCAGAGGACATGCTTATGTAGCTATAAAAAATACACAAGTAACCCTAATACAGAAGTCGTAGGTACAAAATAACAACTTTTAAAATCAATTCACAACAGGGCAATATAAAGAGAAAAAAAAAAAAAGCAAAAAACGATGGGAATCACAAAATAGTAAAAGTTGCAGAGAATCTCTGTGAATGCAAAAGAAGAAGAAGAAGAAGAAGAAGAAGAAGAAGAAGAAGAAGAAGAAAAAAAAAACCAGCAAGCAGAAAATAGAGCATTCAAACCCAGAAAGGGGGTTGGTCAATAAGGCCGTTGGGGCCTTAAAAATTTCCCCCAAAAAGGGCCTTAGGAGGACCCATCTATAGATCTAAAGATTTCACAACACGAAAGAGTATATCTGATCTCAGATCTTGTATTGTGAGTAGTAGGTGCTCAGATCTTAATTACAGAGGAGAAAGAAGGAGAACATAGGACTGAAACGGTGGAGAGATGAAGGGCAGTCACATCCCCTATCTCTCATCAAGTGGAAAGTGAGAGGAGTGAAGTGAACAGACAAGAGGCGCAACAACTTTAATGTTCCCCCAACCATATTAATAAAGGGGGTTCGGCCAAGGGGCCAAGGAAACATAAGGTTGGGTTGGCCCAACCGATTTGGGTTTGGCCAAACCCAACCAAATATACCCTTATTCAATATTCAAAATTCCTATCATATCATGATCCTATTTATGTTTACATCCTGATTATTGATTTTAGTTGCACTTGCGAGTTGTAGCTAATTACAAAAGATTGGATTGCAATTTAAAGCCAACTCTTTCTAAAATTTCACCTTCAACCCTAATATGTTGATTCGTTTTAGTTGCAGATAGGAGTTCTAGCTAAATACGAAAGATTGAATGTATCTCAAAGCTAATTCTCCATATTCATCTCCAACTCTAGAGATAGCTCCCGTCTTCTTTCCTCTGCACGTGTGGAAGTATTAGTTCCCAAAATAACAAGAGATCCGTTTTTCGTTGTGTCCAATTTGAAGCTAAGTTATCATCCAAGTGTCCAGTTTGAAGATTCAACTTTTTAGAATGCGATTTGTCCAGCACAATAGAGAATTGTAAGACTTATTGGGTCTAAATCTATATAGATTTAGTTTCGAGCTTCCATTGTTTCATATCTCTTTAACTTTTGGTAGTTTTATATTATTTGACAAAAAAGAAAAAATTACAAAAAATTAAGGTCTCTAATTTTCTAATTCCGGTCGATCCCCCGAAATTACCAACTTGATGATGTATGGAAATTAGGATTAATTTGGATTACATTTCATAGTTTAAGTCACTTTGACCCTACATCCTCCGTTTCATACAAGAGACATGTTTGAAAATGTAATCACTTTTTTATTTGTTAAATTGTGCCTTGAATCTAGGTTTCTGATGAGTATTGGATGTGTCTGGGTGACGTGGCCGTGTCGGACGGACGCGACCGCGACTGAAGGCTGAACGCGGTCGTGACGTTTGGTGAGTCCATAAGGCGTCGGGAGCTCGCAACGAAACACGGCCTCGTCCAATAGGCGGGTTTAGTTATTTTACGGCCTGTTTGAGGCCCAAGTAATTTGAGGTTATATCCAGTAACACTAAATAGACTTGGGGCTAATCTGAATCAGTCAATTATGTGTGTCTGATCATCTGTAACTATGAAGAACATCTGATTAAATAATTCCTCTTTTCTGTCCGTGGACGTAGCTAACACATTGTTAGTGAACCACGTTAAATCTTGTGTCATTTATTTTCTCATTTATGTGTTTTTCTTCACATCCATTATACAAATTGGTACCAGAGCCTTGTTGAAAGGGGTTCCACAATCTGGTGAGGAAGTTGTCTTGGATAAATATAAAATTTGACAAATTCATGAGGAGGAATAGTTTCAGGTTGTGGCAAATCTAGATGTGAGTCTTGTTGAAACAACAAGGGTCGTGGGCACTGCAGATAGTGAAGGATAAGAAGGGCAAGGCGGTGGCTCTGTCTGACGCTGAGATGGCCAGTCTGGAAGAGAAGGCGCACTCGGCGATCATACTGTGCCACATAGATGATATCATTACCGAGCTCGCAGAGGAGGAAACTGTGGCAGGTTTGTGGTTGAAACTAAAGAGTTTGTATATGATGAAGTGGCTCACCAACAAGCTGCTGCTGAAGCAACGTCTGTTCAGTCTGTATATGCATGAAGGTCAGTCGATTCATGAACATCTGGATCAATTGAACATAATTCTTTTGGGGTTGCATAAAATTGAGGTCAAAGTAGAGGATGAAGATGTTACTTTGATTTTGTTAGTTTCTCTACCCCTATCATATGAGAATTTTGTAGAGTCTTTCATTATTGGGAAATACACTGTGTCTCTGGAGGAAGTGAGATCAGCTTTGCACACCAGAGAGCTGCGTCGTAAGGCGACTGATATGGGTTCAGATAATCAGGCCGCTGGGCTAGTAGCCAGCAGGAATGGGAATTCTGGGAAGAAGAAATTCAAGAAGAAATCTGGATCAAAAGGTCCTAACAACTACAAAGAGACGGCTCATTGGAAGAATGACTGTCTGCAGAAGAAACAGAAACAGGAGAATAAAGCAGGTACTGCTGCTGTTGCTGAAGGAGAGAACACCGACTCCGAGGATGATTTGACCCTAGTCACTACTGAACAAGTATGTCATACCGACGTATGGGTTCTTGACTCCTGGGCATCTTACCACATATGTCCATGCGCAGAGTGGTTCACGACGTAAAAGCAGATGGATGGTGGCAATATTTCCATGGCCAACAATTCAGTTTGCAAGGCGGTTGGAATTGTGCACACTGAATGATGTTAGGCATGTTCCATTTCAGAGGTGAAGGTGGAGTTCTGTATGTCTGCAAGGATTTAGATATGGTTTTGAAAGATGTAAAGCGGGGGACTCTGTATTTCTTGCAGGACTCAACTATATATGTTTATGCTGCTGTTGCATCGTCTGAGGTTCACAAGGATGATTTGACCAAGCTATGGCATATGAGGCTTGGTCACATAGGCGAAAGGGGGATGTAGATTCTGTCGAAGGGAGATCTTCTTGGTGGCCACAAGGTCACTAGCCTTGAGTTTTATGAACATTATGTTCTTGGGGAATTACATCACAACAAGTTTCCTAAGGCAGTTCATAAAACGAAAGGCACACTTGATTATATCCATGTTGATTGTTGGGGGCCTTCACGTGTTGATTCTCTAGGAGGCCATAGATACTTCGTGTCTATGATTGATGACTACTCAAGGATGGCTTGGGTAATTATGATGAAACATAAGGGTGAAGCTTTCAAGAGTTTCAAGCAGTGGAAGACGTTGGTGAACTTGTCCGGGAAAAGCACTCTAAATCATTACGATTCGAACACCTTTCTCAAACTGCAAGCGTATGGCTTGTGACAGTGCTAGTATAAAAGATTGTCCAACCACAAAGAGGATACTCTCGCGGAGCACAACGAAGGGCTTATCGATTTACTAAGTTAGGCTAATTGAAAATTTAGAGATTGACTAATTACTAATCAAACATAAATCAAACAACTAAATAAAAGATACTCTTAACTAGAAAGTGGGTTTCTAAGGCATGGTTTCACCTTACCTAGGATTATGCCTACTAATCACTGATTAAACTAAGGAGTTGTGATGGAAGGTTTTGTTCCAATTTAGAAATCCAAACAAGTAACAAAAGAGATTCACCAAATTAACAGGTTATCGCCTAATTCACTGTAATTCCAATTATTAAAGACAATAACGGAATTACTACGACCCAAGTGTAAATAAATTATGAAGATAACCTAATTAATCCTAAAATCTCCACCCCAAGTGGATATTTCCTAGGGGGCGAGGCCCTAGGACATCCAATCGAGATCAATATATACAATTCGGGTTCTCCCATCGTCCCCCATGGGCCCTCGAGGAGAACTAATATACCCGAGATTAGCTAATCCTAGGATATAAGCCATACAAACCCGCAATATCGATTCCAATCACAAATAATCCCCAAGATCCAATCAACAATTAATAAAAGCAATAAACCCTAGGGTTGGGCTACTTCCAACCCTAGAAACCACAAATAACTACTCACAATTCATGAAAAACATCAACAACCATAATAGATACAAGACCCAAGCATATAACAAGAGAAGGATTAAAGATTAATACATGCAAAGAGAAATAATAAGTATGGGAGAAGAAAACTTAGTCTTGATATAGAATGATGATGATAATCTTCAATTCATGCTCGTATTTACTCCAATCCCGATTCTCTTGCGAAAGCCCAAAAAATCCTTCAATAATACTCAAGAATCCTAATGGGTTTCTCAAGAACAAAATGAAGAACCCTAGTTCTATACTAGAGAGAAGGGAGAGAAAACTTTAGAGTGTGAGTAAATAGAAATTCTGAAAATTAGAAATGGGCTTACAAATTGTTTGAAATAAAGGGGGAGGGGGGTATTTATACACACCCACTCCCCACACATACAAAGGTGAAAAATCTGGTGAAAAGTCCCCTAAAAGTAAGGGTAAAATATTCAAAAGCAAATTGGAACACAAGGGATTGTAAGTTGTTGGTCGAAACCTCCTTCGTGCGCTCGACTCGAACATTACGTGAATTCTGGTTGGCTCAGAATTGGCTCTTGGTCAAAAAACAAAAGTTGTAGATCTTTATCTTGGTTATGCGTGACCGCTTGAATCACTCGAATCGGAGCTCGGACGAAGAAGTTACGGCCGATAAATGAAGTCTGGGCTCACACTGGACCGACTACAGGTGGTCCTGCCAGCCTGGAAGCCGGTATAGCAGCCGGTCCGGTAGGTGGTCCGACTGTTGGTCCGGTACAACTTTCTAGCCTTGCACCTCTGTCTTTCGTCGCCGTTTCGGAGCCCTTCCTCTCGTTTTCTCGACCCGACCCCTCACGGCTTTTGTTCGTAACTCGACGCACTTCAATTTGGGCTCTTGTTAGGTCTGATTTGGGTTCATTTATGACTCGATTTGCAGGCTGAAACACGAAGCATGTGTGATTGCCCTTGTCTTCTTCCTTCTTCAATTTGGGGGTTTACTATCCATCTTCTCGGCCCGAGTTCTTCATGAACGTTTCTCGTGGCTTGATGATCTTTAATTTGGGCCTGACCCCGACCACTTTTAGATTCGTTTGGGCCTCGAGATACGGGCTAGAGTGTGAAAATGGACTCGAACAATCTTCTAAATTCCTCCGAGTTTCCTAACCTTCAAAAATAAGACTCAAAAACATCCAAAAGCGCAATCAAATCATATTAAAAAGGAAATTCAACCCAGAAATGCAGTAAAGCTCAAAATCGAAAGTGAACATATCAATTACTGACACGTCGATTTCTAACCTAGTGTTCTGCAAGTGTACAGATGTAGGTGTAGTAGCGGTAATAAAGGTCGATCCCTCAAGGAATAGTTTTAGGTAGTTCGATACCTCAAAACTCTAGGAATGTCCTAACTAAATACTAAATTGCAAAAGATTGATTTTACTAAAACTAACAAAGTTTCACTAATTACTCAATTAATTATGATTTCAAACTTAGCAAACACAAATAACTAACAATCAAGGAGAAAAGGTATCATAGGGTTTCAATTTCAGGATATTACTTCAATGATGATTATACTCAATTTATTGATTTTTAAACCGATCTAGTGTTTATTAATCAGCGTAATATTAACCTAACCCTCCTCTCGAAGCTGTTAAATCGTTGATTAACTAAGACAATTACTCTCTCGAGTCAATTAATCCTAGTAACTCCCAAAAGCTCACGAACCTATGCCTACACAGTCATAGACAACTGCGCTCTATGTCGTACGTCTGATAACAAAACCCTCCTCTCGAAGCAGATTCATTAAATAGGATTACTAAAGATAAACACATTGAAGAACGGAATCAATAAGTTAAAACGTAAATCAAAACATTGTTATAAAAAATTCCTACTTTCTAACCCTAGGACACGAATAGCTTAGCTACTCATGCCTAGTTTCAATCCAATACAAAATTCTGAGAAAAACATTACAAGAATTGAAAACTAGAAAAATACACTAAACCAGGAATAATTGTCTCAATCATCTTCGTCTTCTTTGTCCTCCAAGTTTTAGTCACCCTTTCTCTAGGGATCTCTGGGAATATGAAGTGTGTCCTCTGAAAAACCAGCTTGCCTCCTTTTTTATAAGCTTTTTTTTTTTTTTAAAAGTCCTCAGGAGATTAAAATTCGAATCCTTTTTTAAACAGGAAAATCTCAAAATCGCACTTCCAGACGCGACCGAGTCACCCATCGACGCGACCAAGGTGGCTTGATGACGCGACCGCGTCGTCACTTGATGCGACCGCATCAATGCATTCTGATCTCGCTGTTTTTAACCCTACCGCGTCGGTTCCTTCTGTTTGTTTAGGCTTTCTTGACCGGTTTAGACCGGTCTGAGCTGGTCTGGGCCGGTTTTGGCCGGTTTGAACCGGTTTTGATCGGTTTTGTCCGGTTTAGCCTTCCCTTCGACTTGTTCTTTCGATCATTAATCATAAATTGTGGTTTTTAATCCTGAAAATGCTAAAAAAATACCTTAAAACAAATCAAACACGTTAAATGGTCCAAGATATACAATATAAGCAATTATCAACCATATACACATGCAAATGCTATAAATATACACTTAAAATTGACTCAAATACATATATACACAACGTGTATCAAAATCCCCCAAACTTAAACAGTTGTTCGTCCCGAACAACATAAAAGAAAACAAAGACTCATGTATTTAGGGCGATTAGATGATGAATTAGTTTCAGACAGTTTTTTTTTTTTTCAAAAGCTAAACATCATATTGTAAATGAGGATGTGTGATAGAGCAAAAATTAACTACTTTCGAGACTTAAGCTTTCGAAGTATTTGATGCTCACCAGGTAAGTGTTTCTCTCATCTCTCAAGTGTTTAGGTTAAACATATTTCACTCAAATTGAACTATAAGCACAATCTACCATAAGCTTTCCAATCGTCTAAACTAGACCTCGTACTCGATACGTGTGACAAATGATCAAAAAGGTCTTTCTTGTGGTTATAATGTAGGCTTAAGGTAAGGTGGGATACATTTGGATATAAGTGACTATTCATTGGACTAATCAAGTTACGTCTAACCCGACTACCCCTCAATATAATCACTCAGCCTCACTCTTCAAATCTCAGCAAATCACCCCGCAAAGTGACTTCTTCACCTTCAAAAGTTAGTACAACTTAAGTGCTTTTCATTTGTATGGGTATCACATCTTGGGACTAGCCGACTTTTTTTATTCAAATCCACAATTAAGCATTTATATCCTAGCCTCTCCTCAAGAATACTAACAACAACAAATTTTTTTTTTTTTCAATTTTTTTTCCCTTTTTTTTTTAGACTTTCGAGAGGCTATTTTTCTCAGATTTTCACCTATCGTTTTGTTCTTCCCTTCATTTTGTGAATATCCACTAATTTTTCCTTTTCTTCCCAAAATTTTTCCTAACTACCTTCCAATCCTCCTCCCTCTTACTTGATTAATCCAGTGAAGGCCAAAAGCTTAAATCGAAAGGTTTTTTATTTGTATTGTCAGGCTACGAAATAACAGGCTCTTAAGCTCGAATGGGCTAACTAGGGATAAATAATGAATCTTTTGGTACAAAGGGCAACTTTTTAAGGCTCGAAAATAGGCTGAAAATGAAAACTGCCTAAGATCATTTCCTAACTCACAACACATACTTGACACATTCTTAGTAAAGACTCAAGGCAAGTTCGAGAGACTAGTACACATATTCAATCAAATTCACACCGAAAGAAAGTATATTACTCCGAAAATAGGAGTACAATTAGGCTCAATTCCTCACAAGGGTCATTTTGATCAAAGTTCTAGGCTTAACTCAATTTCGTCTCAAATTTCCTATCATGCTCTACTATGTGTCAATTTTTCCAATTTACGCACAAAATCTTCTCATCATTAAAACATCATCATCAATCAAATCCTCTAAATGTTCAACGATTACATTCGGTTACTTCCGGGTTTTCATCATAATACTATACTCAAACAAACTACACAACTGCAGAAAATAAAGACTACGACCAACAAACATTGGATTCACAGACCTAACAACTCCAATAAAAAACAGATAAATGGGTGCACAGACCCGATACTCCCAATACTCAAGTCAAACCAAAACAAGTAACGTAGCAAGGGGCTCACAGACCCGACATCTAACCCAACATAATTACAAAGCGAGACAAAACAATCACATTTGAGAAGTAAAACACCCAACTAAACATCAGAGACAGCAGCAGAAATCTAAATGTAGCGGCCAAGACGTGCCACGTTACACCCCTTCCCCTAAACTTGGCTAAAAGCCAAAGTTTGGAGGAAAATAGTGGTACGACTTGGTACTAAACTTACAACTCATTGCAGCGGTGGTGGCTGGAAGCCATGTTGGCTCCAAAATTGAGCCATCGCATCCCAACGACGATCTTGCTCTTGTCTCCATGTTCGTTCTTCATTGCCTTGTGCTATTATTGTACGCAATATGGGGTTGATTTCTTGGAAAGCACCTCGAGTTTCAGCCCGATGTCTATCAAACTGAGTACTAAGACTAGTCAAATCAGCATGAAGGGAAGTGAACATTCCCGCCAAGTCCTCAACTCCTTCTGACGAGGATGTAATAGTGGTGGCCGCTCTCTTTTTCCTCACTGGATGAGGACCCTGATGGCTGACATCTTCTTCTAGACCGGGTTGAAAAATGGGCGAATCTGGGCTTTGTGAGTGGGCCAAATGCTCCTCAGAAGACATAGCAAGGTTGAGTGTATCCTCAAGAGATATTACCACAGTAAACTCCGGATTAGGTAGACGAAAATACGGTCCCACATTTTGGAATACATATGGCACCCGTCTATCTTCTCCTATTACAACCACCTGCATACTTTCTAAGAACTCCCATGTGTAGTGAATGCCCCTTTAACTGGGACCATGTCATCAAAAGTCACTCCAACGTATGTAGCAGTGGCAGTGATAATACCTCCTATTGTAATGTTGTCTTTTTGCTTGGTAATTACATTGACAAAGTGTTCTGCCGAAATAACTGCATTATCCATTCGTCGGTTTTGAAGGACATTCCATATGTAGCAGAGTTCTTTTTGTCGGGATGCTCCCATTTCTTTCCTGGCAAATAATGTATGGGCCAACAATTTTTGGAAATACCTAATTACTGGATTTCGGATCTAGGAAGCTTTAGCATTTTTCGAAACATACACCTGCGGAGGTAGGAGCGGAGGGGCTACAGTCAATTGCCCCCAAAACTCTTTCGGATTGAATTACTCTGGTTGCTCTCCTTCAGTTGGAGCTTTGGAAACCCGAAAAGATCATCAAGTTCCGCGTACGTCAGCTCATGCTGCTCTCCCATCAACTGGAAAGTAATTTTATCAAGTCTCTTATGCTCAGAGTGACTGGCCCTGACAATCTCAAAGGTGCTAAGAAATTCAATTGTCAAACGCTCGTATGTTCGGTCATACTTCATGAATTCGGTCAAACCGGCAATGGTAAGAAATGCTTTGACATTATCGTGGATCCCCACAGCTCGTGTTAACTCTGAATTGCCAAAACAGGTAGGCACCACTTTTTGCTGACGAAGTGATTCAAATCGTCGTTTGTGCTCAGTGTTCTCCAGTGCAAAACAATAGATCATGCGACTATCATTTGGTAGAATTTCTTCTCTTGCCGGAGCTTGGTTGGAAGATCCTTCTCCCACTTTGTTTTTGCCCTTGCTCTTGCTTGTGGTTGCTTTCCTTGGTGGCATTTTCAACTAGAGATTTGAGTCGGAATTGAAGAATTTTCGAGTAAGCCCTAATTTTCGCCCAAATGGAGTTGCCCAACTCAAAATGACAGAATGGATGAGAGAGTTGGTGTATGTAATGTGTCGGAATGATTGAGAATGTGATTTTGTGGTGTATTTCCAAAGATTTCGTGTGTGGGTGGTGGAATGGGGAACTCCTCCTATTTTTTTCGAGTGAAAGGAAGAAGAATGAACAAAAAAACTGACCTGGTCTCGTTTTTACATTACCTGGTTTCGCTAATGGAAGCGACCGCGTCATTTCTGGACGCGACCGCGTAAGCTTCTACTGACCTATGATGTGGAACAGATGGATGCGATCGCGTCGTTGGTCGACGCGACCGCGTCTCTGGTCGCTGTCTTCTGAGTGGAACGGGTAATGCGACAACATTGTTTTCTGACGCGACTGCGTCTCTGGTCACTGTACTACGAGTGGCGTATGCTGAATATTGGACGCGACCGAGTCATTTGGTGACTCGACCGCGTCGCATTGTACTGCCCCTCGTCCTATGTTTGTCCCCTACATCTTGTTATGGTGTTCTATTTTTCTTTGGCTTTGGAGATGTCAAAATGTATAACACGTAAAAATAGAAAATAAATAAAATAGTACAATAAAACAGTAATCATCGGGTTGCCTCCCGACAAGTGCTTCGTTTTACGTCTCAAGCTTGACGACCTTTTTGGTTCTAATTGAGTTCTTTCGACCGCACTTCATGCACGGTTTGACTTTGGTCGAATTTGTAATATTTCTTGATCTGTTGTCCATTGACTAGAAATGTGCTCCCATCTTGATTTAACCGCTCAACTACTCCGGATGCTCTAATGGTTTTGATTGTGAATGGACCCGACCATCTAGATTTCAACTTGCCCGAAAAAAGTCTTAGACGCGAATTGAACAAGAGAACTTGTTCACCGGCTTCAAATGTGCGATCTTTGATCATTCGGTTGTGAAACCTCTTGACCCGCTCTTTGTACAAATTGGAGTTCTCGAATGCTTGATTTCTAAATTCCTCCAATTCATTGAGCTTTAAGATTCGCTCCTTTCCAGCAGCCTCGAAGTCAAAGTTCAACTTCTTAACTGCCCAATATGCTCTATGTTCTAACTCAACCGGTAGATGACACGCCTTTCCAAAAACCAATTGATACGGCGAAAGCCCCAAAGGAGTTTTATATGCCGTCCTATATGCCCAAAGTATATCATCTAACTTCATCGGCCAATCTTTTCGGTTCCCATTAACTTACTTTTCCAGTATTTGTTTGATTTCTCAATTTGCAAGCTCTACTTGTCCATTGGCTTGAGGATGATACGACGTAGTCACACGATGTTTTAACCCATACTTGGCCAATAACGTTGCCATCCACCTATTGCAAAAATGTGAGCCCCCATCACAAATCAAGGCTCTCGGAGTGCCATACCTTGTCAAGATATTCTTTTGGAGGAATTTGAGCACCACCTTGGCATCGTTGGTTTGGGTTGGAATAGCTTCCACCCATCTCGAAACATACTCTACTGCCACCAATATGTACTGGAACCCATTCGAAGATGGAAATGGTCCCATGAAATCGATGCCCACACATCGAACAACTCAACCTCAAGGATTGTAGTAAAAGGCATCTCGTGCTTCCTTGTTATTCCTCCTGTTCTTCGGCACTTGTCACATTGAAAAATGAACGCATGGCAATCTTTATGAATTGTTGGCCAATAGAAGCCACTTTGAAGCACCTTCGTTGCTGTCCTTGCTGATGCAAAATGTCCCCCAATTGGGGACGAATGACAATGAGATATGATGTCCTTCACTTCAGCTTGAGGAACACACCTTCTAATGATTGTATCTGCACATCTCCTATAGAGATAGGGATCATCCCATATGTAGAACTTCACATCATGGAAGAATTTCTTCTTCTGATGATGAGAGAAGTCTGGAACAATCCCACTCGCTATAAAATTTGCGATGTCACTGTACCATGGGCCATTCTCCACAACCATCACATGCTCGTCTGGAAAGATATCGCTAATGGCTGTCTGTTGGCCCCTTGCATCCGCCTCATTCTCAATTCGAGACAAGTGGTCAGCTACCACATTTTCGCAGCCCTTTCTATCTTTGATTTCCATGTCGAATTCTTGTAAAAGCAGTATCCATCTAGTCAGTCTGGGATTGGAATCCTGTTTAGCAAATAAATACTTAAGAGCGGTATGGTCAATATAAATTATTGTTTTAGCCTGTACAAGATAAGAACGAAACTTATCACAAGCATAAACAACAGCTAAAAGTTCCTTCTCTTTGGTAGTATAATTTGCTTGAGCTGGATCGAGAGTCTTGCTGGCATAGTGAATAACTCTAAAAATCTTTTCCCTCTTCTGGCCCAATGCAGCTCCCACAACCATGTCGCTTGCATCACACATAACCTCAAATGGTTGTGACCAATCGGGTGGAATCAGTACTGGAGCGGTAATCAATGCCTTCTTCAGTGTCTCAAAGGCCTATATACATGCATTATCGAAAACAAAAGGAGTATCTTTTTCTAACAAATGGGATAGAGGTTTAGCAATTTTAGAGAAATCCTTTATGAACCTTCTATAAATCCCCGCATGTCCTAAAAAACTTCTAACCCCTTTTTCATTCCTAGGAGGTGGTAATTTTTATATTGCCACTACCTTAGCTCTATCAACTTCTAATCCTTTTGATGAAATCCTATGTCCTAGAACTATTCCATCCTTCACCATAAAATGGCATTTTTCCGAATTAAGGACTAGATTGGTGTCTTCACACCTTTTAAGCACCTGAGCTAAATTATCTAGACAATTATCAAAGGAAGAACCAAACACAGAGAAATCATCCATAAATACCTCCATGATGTTTTCTATTAAACCCCCAAAGATTGCCATCATACAACGTTGAAAAGTAGCGGGTGCATTACATAACCCAAATGGCATTCTACGGAAAGCAAAGACACCATAAGGACACACAAAAGCAGTTTTTTCTTGGTCTTCCGGAGCAATTACAATCTGATTGTAACCCGAATAACGATCAAGAAAACAATAATACGCGTATCTTGCTAACCTGTCAAGCATCTGATCTAGAAAGGGAAGAGGAAAATGGTCTTTAAGAGTAGCTGCATTAAGTTTCCTATAATCTATACATACATGCCAGCCCGTAATTACCCTAGTGGCTATGACCTCATCAAGATCACCCTTTACTACCGTCATCCCTCCGTTCTTTGGCACTACCTGAGTTGGACTCACTCACTTACTATCAGAAATAGGAAAGATTGTCCCAGCATCTAACCACTTAAGCACTTCCTTCCTAACTACTTCTTGCATCAATGGGTTAAGTCTACGTTGATTTTGAACAGAGGGTTTATATTCATCTTCCATCAAAATTTTATGCGTGCATATAGTGGGACTAATTCCCTTCAAATCAGCAATCGACCACCCTATAGCAGATTTATATGTTCTCAGTACACGCAACAGCTTATCAGTTTCAGAATCAGTCAGGGAAGAAGAGATTATTACCTGATATCTGTTTTCATTATCTAAAAATGCATACCGCAGATGATCAGGTAATGGCTTTTGTTCTGGGCATCCATCGCCCCCTTCAGCTCTTCCTCAACCGCTTTCTTGTTGATATTTTCTTGAGTCGAACTTTACTTAGGAGTTTCCTGCAAAACATTCAATGCCCTAACACTTTCGGCAAGATCAAGGTCAGTAGGGTCATGGAAATTAGCATTATACACAGAATTTGCAATGCATGTTTCAAGGGAATCACAATCACTAGGTGAGGCAAACTTCCTACATAATGCGGTATCTATAGAATGAATTAAACTACATGTTTCTAATTGAACTACATCCTCACTATCATGATGTTGTATAGCCTTATAGATGGAAAAAGTAACTTGCTCTTTATCTACCCTTAACGTCAATTCTCCCTTTTGAACATCTATCAATGCTTTTCCCGTTGCTAGAAACGGGCGACCTAAGATTAAAGGGACATCTTTGTCTTCTACCATATCCAAGACCACAAAATCAGCAGGTATTGTAAACTTCCCAACTCTTAACAGAACATCCTCTACAATCCCCCTTGGCCAAGTCATAGACAGATCAGCCATTTGTAGGGCAATTGTAGTGGGTTTCATGGTACCTGGGTTTAATTTCTCATAAATAGATAATGGCATCAAATTAATACTAGCCCCTAGATTACATAATGCTTTATCAAATGTAACATTACCTATTTGACATGTAAGAGTAAAACTACCAAGATCTTTTTGCTTGAGCCGTAGCTTCCTCTGGATCACAACACTACACTCTTCATTCAAGTTGACTGTCTCGTACTCTTCCCACTTCCTCTTCTTTGATATTACTTCATTCAAAAATTTTGCGTAATTGGGCATCTGCTGTAGTGCTTCAACAAAGGGAATATTAATTTGGATCCTCTTCAGCACATCCAAAAATTTTGCGAACTGCTCATCAATCTTCTTCTTTCTCAAGGCCTGTGGGAACGGGACAGCCGGGACATAAGGTGGGATATCTGCTTTGATTTCCTTTCCTTCGCCTTGTTTCACCATCTTTTTTCTACCCGACTGAGCTTGCTTCTCTTCCACTTGCTCTTCCAATTTCTCCTTTTCCACTACCTTCTCTTTATCAACTGGCAACTGGGGTCCCTCGTACTCAGTACCACTCCTCAGCTAAATGGCTTGACATTGCTCTCTCGGATTCACCACCGTATCACTCGGATATTGGCCTTGCTTGTGTTGGCCCCCAATAATTTTAATCAATTGTCATATTAGAAGATAACTCACCAATAATTGCTTGAGTTTGAACCATCGTGTTCTCGAGCCTCTTGATGTCTGCCCCTTGCCCAGTAATATGCTTATTTAGCTCAATAAGTTTCCCTTGTACTTTCTTCTCCAACTGAGCTAGCTTATCATCATACTTTTCAAACTGCGACTGGAAAATTTCTTCTTGTGATGGTTTCTTACCATCATGGATCATACCATGTGTAACTACAAACCCAGGCGGTGGATTGAGTGTATTCTTGGCATTCCCATAAGAGAAATTCTGGTGATTCCGATTTTGTGGGTACTGATTGTACCTAGACTGATTGTTTTGGAAGTTGTTGAAATTCCTCTTGTAGGTGTTAACTCAATTTCATCAAGTGAACATGTTTTGTAGTAGAGATTGAGAAGAATCAGGAACCGGGTTTAGGTTGGGAAGAACCGGGCCAGAGAGTCGGGTTTAAAGCAGTTCAGTTTTGGAGGTTGTTGAAGAACCGGAGTCATGACGGTTATACCAGAATTATGCAACGGTTTTGAACCGTTGCCATGTGAAACCGTTGTCAAAGGCGCGTAAACCAGTTTTAAAGCAGTTGAAATAGAATTGCTTCCAGCTTCTGGAGCTTCTTGATTTGAGCTTAGTTCTTTATATACATTTGTTCCACTTGTAGAGACGAGTTGATACACGTAGTTTTCCATCTGTAAACACTACACAATCATTAGAATTAGAAAGCTAGGGTTCTTAAGCTCAATTCTGATTGTAAATTAGGGCTTATGGTTTTCTGGGATATTTCTTGTAATTGATTGGTTAGTGGAGTGAATTGAGGTATATAGAGCCTCTGTGGATGTAGATCACATTGATCGAACCACGTAAAATCTTTGTGTTCTTCATTTTGTTTCTGGTTTTGCGTTCGGTTCTTAGTTGGCTGATTTTCAGTTTATTTTTCTTTCTTTTCTGGATTGAATTCATTTGTGTGTGTTGTAAGTGGTTCAAATCTTAACAAGTGGCGTCGTTTGTGGGAAACAATACACACACACTCAAAGAAGAAGCAAGAATGGCTGGAGTAAAGATGGATGTGGAGAAGTTTTCAGGTAAGAATGACTTCTCACTCTGGAAGATCAAAATGAATGCAGTACTGATTCAAAATGGCCTAGACTCTGCACTTCTTCTTGTTGATCAATGGCCTGATGCTGAGAAATCCAAGTTCCCAGAATTGGATAAGAAGGCTTTGAGCCTGATATTCCTATGTCTGGGTGATAAACCTTTGAGGGAGGTATCAAGGTGCAAGAATGCAGTGGAGGCATGGGGAAAACTGGAGGAACTCTACCAATCAAAGTCTATATCAAACAAATTATTTCTGAAGCAGAAATTGATGTCTTTCAAAATCACTGATGATAAGATCATTTCTGATCAACTTGATGAGTTTGTCAAGATGATTGAAGAATTAGAGGATCTGGGGGTGAACTTGGAGGATGATGATAAGGCTCTGATGGTGAAGGCAAAGTGCTTCCAAAATCAGGGAGAAAAGGGCTCTGCACGGGCTGGAGAAGGCTTGAACATTAAGTTCAAAAAGAATTTCCAAAAGAAGAAGTTCCAAGGATTCAAAGATAACAAATCTGGAACTCAAAATGCAAAGAAACAAGGAGACTGGGTTGAAACCAGAAAGTGTTTCAAATGCAAGCAAGCTGGACATTTAAAGAAGGACTGTCCACAAAAGAAGAAGAAGCAGGAAAATCAGAGGGCAGAAGTAGCTATGACTGAGCATCAAGAAGACACTCCAAAAGTCTTAAATATCACAGACACAAAAATAGAAAAGGAATGGGTTCTTGATACTGGGTATTCATTCCATATGTGTCCCAATGAATCCTGGTTCAAGGATTTACAGAAAGAAGATGGTGGATGTGTATTACTGGGAAATGACCACTCCTGCAGAGTTAAAGGCACAGGATCAGTTCAAATAAAAATGTATGATGGAGTCGCCAGAACTATTTCCCAAGTAAGGTATGTTCCTGGACTGAAGAGAAATCTCCTATCCCTTGGTTCTCTTGTGGAAAATGGCTGTCAGTTCAATTCCCTAGATGGTTATCTTCACATCACTAAACACAACAAGCTGGTAATCAAAGGAAGGCAACACAATGGCCTGTTTATTTTGATTGGATCACCTGTGATAGGATGTGCTGAATCTGTGATAAGCAGAGAAGATGTTATGAAGTAGCATAGAAGACTAGGTTATATTGGAGAGAAAGGATTGAAGGAGTTATCAAAGAAGGGCATCATTGGTGAAATGGGAAATAGAACACTGGATTTCTGTGACAATTGTGCTCTGGGAAAGGCCAAGAAGTTGCCTTATGCTAAAGGGATACATTCTACTCAAGAACCACTTGATTATATACACTCTGATATTTGGGGGCCTTCAAGAACTGAGACACATGGAGGAGGAAGGTATTTCATGTGCATCATTGATGATTACAGTAGAAAAACATGGGTATTTGTTTTAAGGAACAAGAGTGATGCATTCCTTAAGTTTAAAACATGGTTGAGTCAGGTGGAGAACCTAAGAGGGAAGAAACTGAAACATCTTAGGACAGATAATGGCTTGGAATATCTATCCACTGAATTCACAGGGTTTTGTGAAGATAAGGGTATCACAAGGCACAGAACTGTCCTACTAAACCCCTAACAAAATGGGGTTACTGAAAGATTTAATAGAACTATGTTGGAAAGAGTTAGATGTATGTTGATTGATGCTGGATTACCTAAATCCTTCTGGGGAGAAACAATAAACACTGCATGCTATTTGATAAACAGGTCACCATCATCAACTCTAGGATTTAAAACTCCAGAAGAAGTTTGCAGTGGAAAGGTACCAAACTACTATGACTTAAGCGTGTTTGGTTGTTTGGCCTATGCTCACATTAGGCAAGACAAACTTGATGCAAGAGCACAGAGATGTGTATTCCTAGGATATCCTGAGGAAATAAAAGGCTACAGGTTATGGTGCTTGGAACAGGGAAACCAGAAGCTCTTGATAAGTAGAGATGTAAGGTTCAATGAGGATGTGATGGGATACAACTCTACTGGAAGTCAAGAGGAAGCTGATGGTGCTGTGGAACCTGAAAGAATTTCTATTCAGGTGGAGCTTAATGAGGAGCAGATACCACCAGAGAAGGATATTCAAGCTCAACAAGAAGATGACAGTTCATCAGAAGATGAAGAAGGTCAAACTGAGATTGCAAATCTCAGAACTTATAGCATAGGAAGAGACAGGCCATGAAGACAAATCTAAAGGCCTGATTTCTATGGACAAGCTGGAAGTGTATATTATGCATTGAGTGTAGCAGAAGACTTGGAGTTTCAAGAGCCTAGTAGTTTCAAGGAAGCAATAAGTTGCAGTGAGAGTGAACACTGGATAGGGGCCATGATGGAGGAAATGGAATCTCTGGAGAGAAACCAAACCTGGAAGCTTGTAGACAAACCAAAAGGGCAGAAGCTAGTTAGTTCAAAATGGATCTACAAGAAAAAGGTGGAGGCTGGAAAAGCTGATAAAATCAGATACAAGGCAAGGCTGGTGGCCAGGGGCTTCACACAGAGAGAAGGAATTGATTATAATGAGGTATTTTCTCCAGTAGTGAAGCATTACTCTATCAGGTTACTTCTATCAAAGGTTACTCAAGAAGACATGGAACTATAACAGTTAGATGTCAAGACAGCATTCCTGCATGGTGATCTAGTTGAAAAGATATACATGAAGCAACCTGAGGGCTTTGTGATTCCAGGAAATGAAGAGAAGGTCTGTTTTCTCAGGAAGTCACTCTATGGGTTGAAACAGAGTCCCAGGCAGTGGAATAAGAAGTTCAATGAGTTCATGATTAGTGCAGGATTCATAAGAAGCTTATATGACAGCTGTGTATACTTTAACAAAGGATCAAGAGTTGAACAAGTGTTTCTACTGTTATATGTGGATGATATGCTCATTGTCAGTAAGAGTATTGATAAGATACAACAGCTAAAGGGAAGGTTAAGTTCAGAATTTGACATGAAGGATCTTGGGGAAGCCAGGAAGATTCTGGGAATGGACATCATTGGAAGAAGAAAGACTGGAACATTATGGCTCTCTCAGAAACAGTATTTGCAGAAGGTTGTGGAGAGATTTCACATGCATGAGTCAAGACCAGTAAATATCCCAGTTAATCTACAAACTAAGCTGTCAAAAGATCAATGTCCTAAAATAGAAGCTGAGGAGATTCACATGAAGAATGTTCCATATGCCAGTGGTGTTGGCAGTTTGATGTATGGAATGATATGCAGCAGGCCAGACTTGGCCTATAGTGTGTCTCTGGTAAGCAGGTATATGTCAAATCCTGGAGAATCACATTGGGAAACTTTGAAGCAGGTTTTAAGATATCTGAAAGGGTCTGTCAGTGTGGGGTTAAAGTTCCAGAAACAAGAAGCTAGTACTATACCTTTGGTTGGATATGTTGATGCAGACTTTGCTGGGAACTTGGATACTAGGAAATCTATTACAGGGTATGTCTTTACTTTGTATGGGACAGTTGTAAGTTGGAAAAGTGTGCAACAGCCTGTGGTTGCATTGTCAACAACTAAAGCAGAATTCATTGCCTTAACTGAGGCAATCAAGGAAGCTCTGTGGCTCAAGGGAATCCTCAAGGACTTGGGGATAAGACAAGAATGTGTTACTATTCAGTGTGATAACCAAAGTGCTCTTCACTTGGTGAAACATCAAGCTTTTCATGAGAGGTCTAAGCATATTGATGTTAGACTTCATTTTTCAAGGGATATAATTGAAGCTGGATCTGTTGAAGTGAAGAAAGTGCATACATGGACAATGCAACAGATTTCCTGACTAAGGCAGTTCCTAGGAGCAAGATGGTTCATTGCTCAAGCCTGATTAGGCTTGAACAATGCAATTAAAACCTGGAGGTGACAAGGCAGTTTGAGGTAATGAAGTGCATTTGAATTCATTGAGGTGGAGATTTGTAGGTGTCAATTCAATTTCATCAAGTGAACATGTTTTGTAGTAGAGATTGAGAAGAATCAGGAACCGGGTTTAGGTTGGGAAGAACCGGGCCAGAGAGTCGGGTTTAAAGCAGTTCAGTTTTGGAGGTTGTTGAAGAACCGGAGTCATGACGGTTATACCAGAATTATGCAACGGTTTTGAACCGTTGCATGTGAAACCGTTGTCAAAGGCGCGTGAACCAGTTTTAAAGCAGTTGAAACAGAATTACTTCCAGCTTCTGGAGCTTCTTGATTTGAGCTTAGTTCTTTATATACATCTGTTCCACTTGTAGAGACAAGTTGATACACGTAGGTTTCCCTCTGTAAACACTACACAATCATTAGAATTAGAAAGCTAGGGTTCTTAAGCTCAATTCTGATTGTGAATTGGGGCTTCTGGTTTTCTGGGATATTTCTTGTAATTGATTGTTTAGTGGAGTGAATTGAGGTGTATAGAGCCTCCGTGGATGTAGATCACATTGATCGAACCACGTAAAAGCTTTGTGTTCTTCATTTTGTTTCTGGTTTTACGTTCGGTTCTTAGTTGGCCAATTTTCAGTTTATTTTTCTTTCTTTTCTGGATTGAATTCATTTGTGTGTGTTGTAAGTGGTTCAAATCTTAACACCTCTGATTTAGAAAATTAACATCCTCGACTTCTTCCTGACCCCCTGTGTGATGTGCTAACGTCAGACTAGTTAGCAGGTTTACCTGACTCGTTAAAGCTGTCAGCTGTGATGTGAGTTTTTCAAGCGGCTCATTACTGACTGTCTCCTTTTCAATAACATTTGGTACCCTCCATGGCTGGTTTCTCTCTTTTGGCCACTGATAACTCGTTCTAGCCATAACATCCAAAATCGAGAACGCTGTCTTTACTGATGTCTCCATCAAAACTTACATACCTACTGCTTCTTTGTAAAATCATGTTGAGGGCAACTCCGGATAAGATCCCGGAATCGCTCCCAAGCCTCTCCGAACGACTCCTGATCCAATTGCTTGAACTGGTTAATCTGATTCTGCAGGTCGAGCATCTTGCTCGGTGGAAAATACTTCAATAGAAATGAAGTACTCAAGTCTTCCCAGCTTATAATATCCTCCAATGAATTGAACCATTGTAAGGCTCTATCCTTCAATGAAAAGGGAAACAATCTAAGTTTGACCTGCTCGTGTGGCACATGGTTTATCTTGATAGTATCGTCCAATCGTCTAAACTTTATTAGGTGAGCATTTGGATCCTCTAAAGCACTTCCCCTATACTGGTTTTGCTGCACTATGTTGGTTAGTGCAGGCTTCAGCTCGAAACTGTTAGCATTAAGTGGTGGAGGTCGTACTCCTCCTGCCTGCTGATTTGGATTAGGCTTTAGGCAGTCACTGATGGGAGTGTCATCTTCATCTCCTGCATCTGGATCTATCTGAATTAGTCCGTGTTGTTATTGAAGTTGTGGCTGCTGTGGAGGTATCTGCTGTTGTATATTAGTAACTCGATCATCCAAGCGTGCCAAAGCTGTCAACACTCTATTTAAGGCTTCATCCTGAATTACTTGTTGTGGTGGGTTCTCCATTTCGGACGCAAAATTCCTTCTCGTTCGATGTCTACGAGCTGTCGCTTCGATTTCTGGATCGAAAGGAAGAAGGGTTTCTTTCCCTTTTGATCTAGTGTGCATGCGAAGCCTGGAAACACCAAAAACAACAAATACCGCGTAACACTAAAATTAAACAAAAATTTAAAAACGAAAATAAAATAATAAATACGAAAAATAAAATCTAGTCTAGTTTCCTCCTATTTTTCAAGATAAAAAAAATTAAGCGCTAAATCCTATTCCCCGGCAAAGCGCCAAAAACTTGACACGTCGGTTTCTAACCTAGTGTTCCGCAAGTGTACAGATGTAGGTGTAGTAGCGGTAATAAAGGTCGATCCCTCAAGGAATAGTTTTAGGTAGTTCGATACCTCAAAACTCTAGGAATGTCCTAACTAGATACTAAATTGCAAAAGATTGATTTTGCTAAAACTAACAAAGTTTCACTAATTACTCAATTAATTATGATTTCAAACTTAGCAAACACAAAGAACTAACAATCAAGGAGAAAAGGTATCCTAGGGTTTCAATTTCTGGATATTACTTCAATGATGATTATACTCAACTTATTGATTTTTAAACCGATCTAGTGTTTATTAAGCGGTGCAATATTAACCTAACCCTCCTCTCGAAGTTGTTAAATCGTTGATTAACTAAGACAATTACTCTCTCGAGTCAATTAATCCTAGTAACTCCCAAAAGCTCACGAACCTATGCCTACACAGTCATAGACAACTGCGCTCTATGTCGTACGTCTGATAACAAAACCCTCCTCTCGAAGCAGATTTATAAAACGGGATTACTATCCAGTCTAAAATTAGTTATGAAAAACAAACATAAAGATAAATACGTTGAAGAACGGAATCAATAAGTTAAAACGTAAATCAAAACATTGTTATAAAAAACCCCTACTTTCTAACCCTAGGACACTAATAGCTTAGCTACTCATGCATAGTTTCAATCCAATACAAAATTCTGAGAAAAACATTGCAAGAATTGAAAACTAGAAAAATACTCTAAACCAGGAATAATCGTCTCAATGATCTTTGTCTTCTTTGTCCTCCAAGTTTTAGTCACTCTTTCTCTAGGTATCTCTGGGAATATGAAGTATGTCCTCTGAAAAACCCGCTTGCCTCCTTTTTTATAAGCTCTTTTTTAAAAGTCCTCAGGAGATTAAAATCCAAATCCTTTTTTAAACAGAAAAATCTCAAAATCGCACTTCCGGACGCGACCGAGTCACCCATCGACGCGACCGAGTTGGCTTACTAACGCGACCGCGTCGTCACTTGACGCGACCGCGTCATGCATTCTGATCTCGTTGTTTTTAACCCTTCGATGCGACCACATCACTACTTTGACGCGACCGTGTCGGATCCTTCTGTTCGTTTAGGCTTTCTTGACCGGTTTAGACCGGTCTGAGCTGGTCTGGGCCGGTTTTGATCGATTTTGTCCGGTTTAGCCTTCCCTTCGACTTGTTCTTTCGATCCTTAATCATAAATTGCGGTTTTTAATCCTGAAAATGCTCAAAAATACCTTGAAATAAATCAAACACGTTAAATGGTCCAAGATATACAATATAAGCAATTATCAACCATATACACATGCAAATGCTATAAATATACACTTAAAATTGACTCAAATGCATGTATACACAACGTGTATCAATTACACGAAATTCTTCCCAAAACATGAACGTGAAAAGTACAAGGAAAACGGTAATTTTAACGTTCATCAGTTGGTGGAGAATCAAACTGGGAGAAAGATCAAGAGGCTGCGAAGTGATAATTGTCTAGAATTCTGTTCTTCGGATTTTGATGAGTTTTGCAAAGATGAGGGGAATAGAAGACATCATATAGTGAGGCATACATCACATCAGAATGGGGTAGCAGAATAAATGAACCAGATGCTTACGGAGAAAGCTTGATGCATGCTCTTTAATGCTGGGTTAGCTCTAAGATTTTGGGCTGAAGCGGCCAACAAAACTTGTTACTTGATAAATCGTGGACCTCACACAGGTATCAACCTGAAAATACCTTATGAGGTTTGGTCTAGTAATTAAGTCTACTGACTACTCTATTTTGAGAGTTTTTGGGTGTACTGTTTATTATCATGTTAGTGAGGGAAAATTGGAGCCACGAGCGAAGAAGAGAGTGTTTGTAGACTATGGGAATGGTGTTAAGGGGTATAGAGAGTGGTCCCCATCTGAAAATAAGGTTATTATCAGGAGGAATGTTATTTTTTTTTTTTTATGAGAATTCTATGTTTAACACCATGGTGAAGTCTATTATTATGTCAGAAAACGATACTGTTGACATACAAGTGGAGCAGAGTGAATCACAAACGAGTGATGAAGAAGAACACTCGCAGTTTGACACAGAGCTGAAGGATGATGTATCATCAGAATAAAAAACGATTGAAGTTAGACCGTATAGTATAGCTCTTAATCGAGCTACAAAGATTGGAGTTGAAGCTCCTAAGAGGTATGGGTTTGAGGATATGATGGGATATTCATTGCAGGTTGCTGAGGAGGTGGACTCTTATGAGTTGTCCACCTATAGAGAAGCTATTACATGTATGGATTCCACTCAATAGCTTGCTACCATGGGAGGTGAGATGGTGTCTCTTCACTAGAATATGACTTGGGATTCAGTCTGAAGGCCTCCGGAGAGAAGGATTGTGACTTGGAAATGGGTTTTCAAGAAGAAGGAAGAGATGTCACCGATTGAGGGCAAAAGATATAAGGCCAGAGTCGTTGCTAGAGGGTTCACGTAGAGAGAGGGAGTAGACTACGATGAGATTTTCTCACCTATGGTTAGACGTACTTCCATTCGGGTACTATTACAAATGGTTTCCCATCAGGATCTTGAGCTTTAACAACTCAATGTGAAGACAACTTTCCTACATGGAGATTTAGATAAGAAGATATATATACATGACTCAGCCAGATGGTTTCCAAGTTTTGGGACAAGAAGATTATGTCTGTAAGTTGAAAAAGTCCATTTATAGGCTAAAATAATCTCTGAGGCAGTGGTATAAGAGATTTGATAGCTACATGACACAACTTGGCTACAATAGTAGTCCATATGATAATTGTGTGTATCACGGCAAGTTGGAGGATGGTTCTTACATCTATTTGGTCTTGTATGTAGATGATATGCTGATAGCTGCTAAAGTCAAGTGGGATATTTAGAAGTTGAAGAGTCTTCTCAGTGCTGAGTTTGAGATGAAGGATTTAGGTGCTGCTCAGAAGATATTGAGCATGGAGATTTATAGAGATAGAAGTCGGAAGATGCTTTTTATTTTGGAAAAGGAATACATTCAGAAGATATTGTCAAGGTTTGGTATGTCTACTGCTAAACCCATTGACTCTCTGACTGTTGATAATGTTCATTTGTCTATTGCATTTGCACCAAAGTCGACTAAGGAGGTGGAGTACATGTCTAGAGTTCCTTATGCTAGTACAGTGGGGAGTTTGATGAATGCGATGGTCTGCACTAGACTTGATATTGCACATGCTGTCAGTGTGGTTAGCAGGTTTATGGCTCAACCTGGAAAAGAGCATTTGCAGACAGTGAAGAGAATTTTCCGATACCATAAGGGTACATCTGATGTTGGTCTCATTTATGGAGGTGATACGAGTTGTTTGGTAGCAGGGTATCGTGACTCTGACTGTGATGGAGATGTGGATAGTAGGAGGTCTATGACTGGTTATATGTTCACTCTTGGTGGTTCCGTTGTGAGTTGGAGGGCTACTTTGTAGCCTATAGTTACTCTGTCTACGACTGGAGCAGAGTATATGGCATTGACGGAAGCTGCTAAGGAAGGGATTGGTTAGTGATCTCGGTCTGCATCATGACTATGTGTCTGTATTTTGTGATAGTCTCAGTGCAATATGTTTCGCCAGGGATCAAGTGCATCATGAGAGGACGAAGCATATTGACGTTAGATATCATTTCCTACGAAGTGAGAAGAGAATTCAAGTGAAGAAAGTTGGGACTGATGATAATCCCGCTGAAATGTTCACCAAGTCTGTTCCGCGTAACAAGTTTCAACATTTTTGGACTTGTTAAATATCACGAGCCATTAGTTGTCCCATGATTGGGGACGAGTCTAGGTACGAGAGGTTGCTCATACGTCTGGGCATCCTTTTGAGTGCATCTGGAGAAGCATCTGTTTGATTTGTGAGTGGATTCAAGTCAAGGTGGAGATTTGTTGAATTGTGCCTTGAATCTGGGTTTCTGCTAAGTATTGGACATGTCTGGGTGACGCGACCACGTCGGAGGGACGCAGTCGCGACAAAAGGTGGCTAAATAAGGGTTTCAGTGGTGACAGGCGAACGCGGCCGCAATTGAAAGTTGAACTCGGTCGCGACATGAGTGAACCTGTCACGACGTTTGGTGCCTACATAAGGCGTCAGGAGCTGGCGACGGAATGTGGCCACGACAAGTGTCCAACACGGCCGCGTCTGATTAGGTGTGTTTTAGTTATTTTCCAGCCTGTTTGAGGCCCAGCTAATTAGAGGTTATTTCCAATAGCACTAATTAGATTTATGACTAATCTGAATCAGTCAATTATCTGTGTCTGATCATCTGTAACTTTGAAGAACATCTGAATAGAGAATTCCTCTCTTCTGCCCGTGGACATAGCTAGCTAACACATCGTCAGTGAACCAATCTAAATCTTGTGTCGTTTATTTTCTCGTTAATGTTTTTTTCCTCACATCCGTTTTAACATTATTCTTATCAATTTAATGAAGGTACAACCCATGAAAACAATCATCACACGACTTTTGAATTTTTATTTAACTTATTCAATCATATCTATATAATTTTTAAGATATGATTGTTCTCTTATAAATGATTTACTTGTTTTAGAGTGATTTAACATCAGAACTTGTACTAAGGCATGATTAATTCAGCAGACACATGTTTAAATCTGTTCATTGTCTTAACATATTGCTCATCAGCCCTTAGCTACTAGGCCAATGTAACGAATCAAACTTTAACAGACAAATCGACTCTTGCTTTAATCTTTTTCTGGAAGCTTAAGATCGAACTACAACAGTGCTGTAATAATACTTAGTTAATGTTGAACTAGTTGACATGGGGGAGAAAAAAACATAATAATAATAGAGGTTATTTCTTTGCTTTAACTTTTGAAGACGATTAATATTAGAATTTATGTAAAAGACCACTTATATATATTTAAAGTGAGTAGCGTTTGAAAATAAAATAATTTTAAATAAAATTTAAGAAATAAAGTGGTTAATAACTCAACACTTTTTATCTCTTAATTTACGGAAATCAATGTTGAGAAGCAGATAGAAGCATGTTGCTTGTAGCTTTTACACTTAACTTAGATTAAACCGTAACAAACTAATATATCTGCTTAAATTAATCAAACGGAAACACTGCCTAAATCAACTCTCATTCTATCTAAAAAAATTTAGGGAAAAAAGGTAGAAGTGTGGATTTGCAGAACACCATCATCTGAGTCTAAAACAACTGGTGGACAATATATTTGTTATCAAAAGTATTAATGCAATATGCATAAATATATAATCATCGCATATAACAATTTAAAGTTTGCAACTCTAATTGACAATAGGTAAATCAAAGACATGATAATCTTATCTAAGGCGAAAAGAGTATACTAAAATCGAAGTCATCAATATAGTTTTCCTTATGAAGTGGAACTCTTTTACAAAGAGGGCAAAGATTCTTCTTGTGCAGCCATTCTTTGATGCAGCAATGGTGATATTCGTGTCCGCATTCCAGTACTCCAATCTTCTCATCTGTTCGGCATAGGTCGTCAAGACAAACCGCACAGATTGTATCATCATCTTCACCACAATCCCTTGAAACTATTTTTAGATGTCTTAAAATCTGTTCTTCTGATAAACCTCCACTTTCTACGGCGGCAGCAGCAGTTAATCTCCCTGTGACGTCCCCCTGAAAACTAAATCCTTCAAATAAAAACTCAAGATCGTCTTCTTCGTCAATAATAGTGTCTAAGAAACTGGCCATGTTAGGTTCTCCACTTTCTGAACCAACGACTTCAGCAGGTACTCTGCCCGCGTCGTCCTCCTGAAAATAAAATCCCTGAAACAGTAACGCAAGATCGTCTTCTTCATCAATAATAGTGTCTAAGAAACTGGCCATGTTAGGTTTTATGATATAATTAAACAGGATTGTGGAAATATTAAAGCATGTTGAGTTGCTTTTATAGTGATTAATATTCTTCTCCATTCCTAAGTCAATTAGACTTGGGTATCATCTTCATCTTAGTTTAAAAGCCAATTCCTTACCATATATATCCAAGTCACGTATATCTAGAATTTGTTTATATGCAATGGATAATTATTTAGTATGTAATAAAAAGTAGAAAATTGACATCTTTCATGATCTTACGTGTCCTATATTTATCTTCTTTCTATATTTTCATTTCATTGGTTAATCTTTTTACAAAAGACAAGTAAAAGGAAGTTCACGAAAATATTATCTAGATTTTAGTAGACAATTTTCAGATTAATCCAATGTTGTATATACTTTATATATGGGAAAAAAATATATTTGGTTTCGTAATTTTTTACTTTTACGTAATTGGTCCCATAATTTTATACTTTTATAATTTTGTCCTGTAATTTGCTTAATTTCAGGTCAATTTTCGCTGGAAATTCACAAAGTAGCTTGAATCCATGATGTGCACGGTAATACCGTTAAAATTTGGGGAAAACCGGCAATTAAGGTTATGTGGCGAGAATTTTCTTGCGTTATTTAATTTTACATTTTTTTAAAACTTAATTTACACATCAGAAATTAAAAAATAAATCAAAAAGTAGACTGAAAGCAGCGACAACACCACCTCCTCCGTCACATAGAGGCAGATCAATCCTCCGGCTCAAAGTCTCCGGCAAACAGCGGTCCGCAAAATCAACTCCACCTCCGAGTCTTCGGCACCTCCTTATGAGGTTAGCCTTTTGTTTGTTTATAAAGTAGTAACAGAAACAAGCTTTTAGGTGGAGCACAGCAGGAATTGAACTAGACTAATTTATATTGGTTCTTTTAATTCTCATTGTTCTGTTAATCCTCCCAGGGGAAAAGGGGCACCCGTGGGAACATCTCTACTAACGAAACCAGAAATCCTCCCTCGGAGTAAGAGGTCTCCGACGTCACATTCCCCTACAAAGCCATTGCAACACGATCAAATCACAAATTAAAAATCAAGAGGGAGTGTTGGATCGACTTATAAGGAAAATCAAGAAAATATAGGGTTCTTCGTTGGTTGTTTGATTTTGGGAGAGGATTCTTATTTTTTAGTTGCTGATGTGTTGTTTAATTGCTGATGCATGTGTAAATTAAGTTTCTAAAACATTTCAAAAAAAATAACACATAAGAAAATTCTCACCACATAACCTTAATCACCGATTCCCCCCAAATATTAACGGCATGTGCCACGCACATGATGGAGCCCGGCCACTTTATGAATTTCCGGTGAAAATTGGGTGGAATTGAACATTTAACAGAGTTACGACACAAAATTAAAGAAAGAAAAAAATTATGGAACAACCTACGTAAAAGTGAAAAGTTATGGAAACAAATATGATTATTTTACTATGTGTGTGTGGAATAAACATGCATACATAGGCAGATATCACACACACCCACTGTTCCACATTCAAACCAACTAAATATTGCGATAAATTATAAATTAAAGTCAACCGAGAGATCTTTTTGACGATGGTCGGCGCACTTTTTTCTAGTTTATCTGTAAAAGTTTGATGACAAGCAAGACCTCAAAATTATTCACCTCAATTTGATTTTAAAAAATTGTACGCATTACAAGAAGAAAAAATAAAAAGTATTCTGAGACAATAAAATGTTGTCTTCGATAATTAGAATTTATAACAAATGTATTATTATCAAGGACGAAAATATTGATTTTTACAAAATCTCAGTGTTTCAATTTTAGAGAAATTTTGGAGAAACTTCAATTTCGGTAGAAATATCGGTGCAATTTTTTAAAAAAATACCGAAAAATGTACTAAAACAGAGAATTTGTCATGATATTTTATAGATTTTTATAAACTAACTTAAATACAAATATTTAAGCTAAAATTTGAGTCAAATTCACATATTTACAACTAATTTTATAAATAATAAATAATACAAAAATTGTCCCGCAACACGGGTCACATTCTAAACTCTTTTCATACTACATTACTAATTTCTAGTACCAAAATGATTCCCTACGAGGTTTGAATGGACAAATGCCTCATCTTTGTATAACAATAGTGGTACCAACTTATCGTAGGAGAATAATGATGAAGATAGTCATTCAGATGAAACACGTAGGTTTCGACGTCTCTCCCAACCGTTATTCCACAGACCGGATACTCCAGATTTAAACAAGAAACATAATGATGACCTCCATCTAGCATTTGACGGATTGGGTTATCAAAAGTGCTACGATCAGTCCGGTCATGTTCGAGTGGTTTTGTTATAATCTTGCATGGAAAGAAATTAGGATACATATCACTTCGATCACTGCTCATACTCATTGAGTCAAAATTTGAGGAGAGTGATGCTATATCAGTATTTGAGCTCTGACCTTGGTTCTGACCACGTCGTTGGTACACATGTTTCGTGCACGCACTTTAGGGCACTTTTAGTGTCATTTTAGTGTCAATAATGTGCATAATCACGTGTATTTAGTGCTTTTATATTCTCATGGGCAAAATAATGCGTTTGTGCTGTTTTTGTGTTAAGACAGGTGAAAAAGGGTCGAAATCGAACATTAAATGACCGAGGAGTCAAGGGATCGATCGAGGCGAGAAAGGAAGAGCCACATGAAGATTTCGGCCGAGACAGGATGTCAATCTCGGCCGAGATGGGCCTCCAGGGAATTTCTAGAGTTTTGCAAGATTGAAGATCTCGGCCGAGATTCTATCCAATCTCGGCCGAGATAAGTCTCCAGGGAATTCTTGAAGAGTATCAAAGATGAAGATCTCGGCCGAGACACAATCCAATCTCGGCCGAGATGAGCCAAATCCCAAAAAGTCCTAATTTGCCCTGTTTCACGTCTCGGCCGAGATTCCACCAAATCTCGGCCGAGATTAACCTTCGACCCAAAATTCCTGAAAACCCTCTTTCACGTCTCGGCCGAGACACACTCCCGTCTCGGCCGAGATTCAGTACCCTGTTTTAAAATCCTGAATGCGATTTTGCCTATTTTTTACTAGCACTTTCTCTCCTTATATATATATCATCCCATTCGAATTTAACCTAACCCTAACAACCTAGAACCCATCCCCCACACATAATCAGCCACTTTTCTCCATTGGAAGCAAGAAAATGGAAGGGGGTTGAAGATCTTGATCTTCAACCCCTAACCTTTGGTTCTTTCTATCATATTTTCATGTTTTCTTTAATTTTCTGTTATTTTATCTTTGTATTAGGTAAAATGGGTGGCTAGCACCCTTAGTTCACTCTTGATTATTGTGGAACCTTGAGTCCAAGACATTTATGTGATTATTACGGTTAATGTTACCGAAAATATTGTGTATTCAAGTGTTTTGTGTTATTTGCTGTTATTGACTCACATTTATGAATTTATTATTGGATTGATCACCCTTTAAGGGATTTGTGAATGTGTTGCTAGAATAGGAGGTCACTATCCGTAATTGTAGGATTTCCGATTCCCGAGTAGCAAACAATAATTATTTATTGGTGATAACACAAAGTTTAACCTCTAAAACCGAGCTTGCGAGTTTTATGTTGAATTTATCTCGTTGTCCTAGTGTTTAATGCATTTGGTGATTGAATCTAAGAGAGCTTTTTCGAGGATTCGGTTAAACTGAATAGGGTTAGTCGAAGAGCTTGTTTTGATTAACTAAGATTAAGGGATAACAAGGCTATTAGAGCTTGTTAATAGTCTTGAGATAAGGGCTAGAATCACAATTGAATAGGGCATTGACAATAGTTACATAAATCGTCCAAGACCTCGGTGAAACATGATCAAGGGTGAATCGTTTTGTTATTTAAAAACCAAAAACCTATAAAAATCTCTTTATTTGTCTTTGTTTATTTAGGTGTAGTTGTTATTTCATTAACCCCCCACTTCTTTATTGTTTTCTAGCTTATTTACTTTATGTTTCTTCATAATAATAGCTTAACACATAAAAGCAAAATTTGTTCGAACGTTCCTCGTGGGATCGACCCTTGCTTGCCACTCTACTAGTTAGAGTAGTCGGTAAGGTTTAAGTGTATCTTCATACACGATTTAATTTGGTAGTCGGAAACGACGCTACCAAGTTTTGGCGCCGTTTCCGGGGAATGGTTTAGAACGATTTTGTTTTATGTGTTAAGCGTTTGTTTTATTTACCTAGATAGTTGTTTGTTTTGTTTATTTAAAGAGCATCCGTCGAGCCAACGACGTTAAACAAAGGCGCTTGTCGGGAGGCAACCTGACGTTTATTGCTTTTCGTATATTCAATTTCGTAGTTTAGGTTGCTTACTTATATTTAGATATTGTCTTATTATCTTCTTTTAGAGTGCAGAGACTATGATGATGAGGAACCAACAAATCCGTGAAATTCAAGGAGATAGCACCAAATGGGATTGAAGAAGCCCAAAAATCACTGTGAGTTAGGACACCAATTCGTACCCTTTCTTCCTCACAAACTTTGGTTTTAACCAAGTTTGGGGAAGTCTTGGTAGGTGTACGTATTGGCAGCCCAAGAGTATAACTTTCCATATGCTACTCTATTGTCTTTTGGATTTATTAGACTTGAAATGGTTTGGTATCTTTGTATGGATTAGTCTGTTGCATTTTTAATAAATTGTAAAGCGGTGAATAATATGGTTAAATTCGGTGAACACCAAATTGTACTCCTCTTTTCCACAAACTAAGTTTGCAACTAAGTTTGGGGAGGGGGTGGGATTCGTACAAATTGGCAGCTCGAGAAAGTAATTGGATGAAGTTTAGGACAAGAAAATGTGGCATTGATTAATGATGAAAAATTTTGACAAATATTTTTGAAAGAAGCACATGGTAGAGTATGATAGACTTGTTGAAACAAAATTGAACATACACTCAAAACTTTTGATCAAAATTGCAACCAAGTGAGTTTTTGAGCCTTAGAAGATACTTCCATCTTTGGAGTAATTTAAACTTTCTTTCGGTGTGAAATTCATTGAGTGCATTTAGTTGTCTCTAGAACTTGCCATAATTCTCTATTTTGCATGTGTCGGTGCATTGTGTGACATTGAAAATGATCTTAGGCAATTCTTGACTTGAGCCTATTTTCAAGCTTGAAAATACTTCCTTTGTACCAAATTTGATATTGTCTCTAGTTGAGCCCCTTGAGCTTTTAGCCTCTTGTTTGACAGCCCAACTCTACAAGCCAAGTACCTTTCGATTTAGCCTTTGACCTTAATTGGACTATTTGAGTATGAGGGAGGCGGTTGGAAGGTAGTCGGGTAAATTTGGGATTGAAAGGGGTGAACTATTGGGAATATTGAAGGGTGGAAGGAATTGAAACAATAGGCAAAGAATCGAGAATACTAGTTTCTCTCCAATGTTTGTTTATATTTGTTGAAAAAAAAAAAAAAAAAAAAAGAGAAAAATCGAAAAAATCGAAAAATCAGAAAAACAAAAGAAAAAGTTAGTTGTATATACTCAATTGTTGCTTTTGATTTGGAGAGGCTAGTATTATAAATGCCTTTCGATAGATGTTCTCAAGGTTGTAGAAATTCAAAAGAAAATACACTCCAAGGGAGAATTGAGAAAGCATTTAGGTTGTGGACTTTGTGGTAAGGAGAAGAAATCGATTCTTGGGATTGGTTTACTAAGGAAGTAAAGAGTGAGGTTGAGTGACCATTTTTTGAGGGGTAGATGAGATTAGCTAACTCATTTAGTCCGTTTTATAGTCACTTATACCAGAAATTGGAGAAGAAATCGATTCTTGGGATTGGTTTACTAAGGAAGTAAAGAGTGAGGTTGAGTGACCATTTTTTGAGGGGTAGATGGGTAGTGCACGACTCATTTAGTCCGTTTTATAGTCACTTATACCCAAAATTATCCCACCTTACCCCAAACCAACATTACAACCTATTAAAGACCTTTTTGATTCTTTGTCACACACGTCGGTATACATCGAAGTTTAGATGATTGGCAAGCTTATGGTAGGCATTTTATGCATTTCAATGTGAGCGTATACACTTCCCTTTTGATACACTTGAGAGTCAAGAGATACACTCACCATTTGAGGATCTTAAGTTGTGAGTGTTATGTCTCGAGAGTAGTGGATCTAGTCTATCACATATGCTCGCTTTTATCATGATCGCTTACTCTTTCTTATGAAAATTCTGAAATCAAATGCCACTAAACTTTGCCCTAAACACGTGTCCTTTTGTCTTTCTCTTTATTGTTCGGGACGAACAAGTTTTAAGTTTGGGGAGATTTGGTACACGTGTTTCGTGCACGCACTTTAGGGCACTTTTAGTGTCATTTTAGTGTCAATAATGTGCATAATCACGTGTATTTAGTGCTTTTATATTCTCATGGGCAAAATAATGCGTTTGTGCTGTTTTTGTGTTAAGACAGGTGAAAAAGGGTCGAAATCGAACATTAAACGACCGAGGAGTCAAGGGATCGATCGAGGCGAGAAAGGAAGAGCCACATGAAGATCTCGGCCGAGACAGGATGTCAATCTCGGCCGAGATGGGCCTCCAGGGAATTTCTAGAGTTTTGCAAGATTGAAGATCTCGGCCGAGATTCTATCCAATCTCGGCCGAGATAAGTCTCCAGGGAATTCTTGAAGAGTATCAAAGATGAAGATCTCGGCCGAGACACAATCCAATCTCGGCCGAGATGAGCCAAATCCCAAAAAGTCTTAATTTGCCCTGTTTCACGTCTCGGCCGAGATTCCACCAAATCTCGGCCGAGATTAACCTTCGACCCAAAATTCCTGAAAACCCTCTTTCACGTCTCGGCCGAGACACACTCCCGTCTCGGCCGAGATTCAGTATCCTGTTTTAAAATCCTGAATGCGATTTTGCCTATTTTTGACTAGCACTTTCTCTCCTTATATATATATCATCCCATTCGAATTTAACCTAAACCTAACAACCTAGAACCCATCCCCCACACATAATCAGCCACTTTTCTCCATTGGAAGCAAGAAAATGGAAGGGGGTTGAAGATCTTGATCTTCAACCCCTAACCTTTGGTTCTTTCTATCCTATTTTCATGTTTTCTTTAATTTTCTGTTATTTTATCTTTGTATTAGGTAAAATGGGTGGCTAGCACCCTTAGTTCACTCTTGATTATTGTGGAACCTTGAGTCCAAGACATTTATGTGATTATTACTGTTAATGTTACCGAAAATATTGTGTATTCAAGTGTTTTGTGTTATTTGCTGTTATTGACTCACATTTATGAATTTATTATTGGATTGATCACCCTTTAAGGGATTTGTGAATGTGTTGCTAGAATAGGAGGTCACTATCCGTAATTGTAGGATTTCCGATTCCCGAGTAGCAAACAATAATTATTTATTGGTGATAACACAAAGTTTAACCTCTAAAACCGAGCTTGCGAGTTTTATGTTGAATTTATCTCGTTGTCCTAGTGTTTAATGCATTTGGTGATTGAATCTAAGAGAGCTTTTTCGAGGATTCGGTTAAACTGAATAGGGTTAGTCGAAGAGCTTGTTTTGATTAACTAAGATTAAGGGATAACAAGGCTATTAGAGCTTGTTAATAGTCTTGAGATAAGGGCTAGAATCACAATTGAATAGGGCATTGACAATAGTTACATAAATCGTCCAAGACCTCGGTGAAACATGATCAAGGGTGAATCGTTTTGTTATTTAAAAACCAAAAACCTATAAAAATCTCTTTATTTGTCTTTGTTTATTTAGGTGTAGTTGTTATTTCATTAACCCCCCACTTCTTTATTGTTTTCTAGCTTATTTACTTTATGTTTCTTCATAATAATAGCTTAACACATAAAAGCAAAATTTGTTCGACCGTTCCTCGTGGGATCGACCCTTGCTTGCCACTCTACTAGTTAGAGTAGTCGGTAAGGTTTAAGTGTATCTTCATACACGATTTAATTTGGTAGTCGGAAACGACGCTACCAGTCGTCTCGTGTAATCCTTGCCAATTTCCTATATCCCTGCACCTCTTGGCCTAGATCCGTGGTCTGAATCTTGTGTAACGTGTGTGCAAGGACTAAAATATCGCGAGATTTCTGCGAAATCTCGCCAAATCTGCTCTCCCGAGACGATTTTAGCATGTTATAGGTTTTTGTTGAAAAATCGCGAGATTTCGCGAGATTTCGGCGCGCGAGATTTTCGCCGAAATCTCGCCAAATCTCGCGAAATCCTTTTTTTTTTTTTTTTTCTTTTTTCTTGTTTCAGCAAAATTTTTAAAAATTTGCCCAATCTTAGTTTCGAACCTGAGACCTCTAGAATGAGGTTCCAAGCTTTAACCACCAGACCAAGTCAACAACATGTTATTATGTCTACATATTATTTATATAACCTATTTAGTAAAATTCTACTTACAATAATATATACCTTATGAAAATGAAAATTAGAAATAATTGGACATTGTTATAAATCTTTTGTTTTGTTTATAATTTTAAGATGAATTTATGTATTAAAGTTGGTTATAATATTTTTGAAATATTTTGTTAAACTTTCGAATTTTTAATATAATATTTTCGTACTAGTAATTAGTAATGCTATATGAAAAAGGTCAAAAAAGGTTTTATATTGCCACTCATTGTTTATATTATTTTATATTTATAAATTAGTTGTAAATAAATCTATTTCTATCAAATTTAAGATGCCTATATGTATTTGAGTTTGTTATAATAATTGTAAATATATCATGTTAATTTTTTAAATTTTTAATATATTTTTTAATATTTTTCAGAAAATTGCACCGATATTCCGATATTAATCGATATCTCACCGATATCTCCGTAAATTGAAAGATCGATATCTCCGCGAATACTGATATTTTCGTCCTTGCGTGTGTGTACTCACGCTCAACAGTAAATGGACTCAAATTCCCTTTCTTTGAGAAATAATCTTTATTGATGTCTTTAAGTCCACCATTGTTGCTTCCACTAATATTACTTCCCCTATCATCTGATGAGCACCCGACATGTGAGTCAACGCCACTACCAGTTACACCAGCTTTGTCACGCAACACTTGATCTACATCAATTCTAAACTAACTAGCCGATGCAGCTACCTGTGGATCAGGAGGTCCTTCATCATCGTCTAGGTGTGCTGGCCGAATCCATTGAAAAAGTTTATCATCTTCTTCATTATCCGTTTCAGCAGTGATGTCTACTAAATCCAAGAATTCCAGTTCAGCAACCTTATATGCTTCAGCCTCTATGCCCCATATCCTTAACTTCATATTGTAATAGCAATATACAAGTTTTCAAGCTTCGGATATGCAAGATGATTTCACTGTTTTGTGCGTATCAATGCAAAGGTATTCCAGTTCCTTTCATATGCAGAAGATGATGTTGTCTGTGCCAACACTCTTACGGCTAGTTGTCTAACCGTATGGGCTGAACTACCAAACGTAACCCATCAATCGGCTGTAAAAAATGTCTTGTTGTAAATGATAGAAGTAATGTCAACTATAAGTACATCCAATAAAAAAACAACTTACACGCCGGCATTGTATTATTGGCAGCAACAGCAGTACGGTCACCAAATGATTCTTTGCATCACGAAAACATATGAGCTGGAGAAGTACAAAAAAATAATAATTAGGTAACTTTATTAAATGGAGAGAAACTTGTAATTTTCACATCAACTACGCTAACCTCATCCCCGAACTGCGCAACACCGTCGAAGTCGGGGTGTAGTTTATTGAAAACTTGAAGCACTTCCTGAAGTAGACCTAGGTCTTCACCTACTCCATGCTGATTTTTGGGATCTCGGGATAAGGTAATATGCTATAAATATTATAGAATATAGTTGTGAAACATCGCCATACATATAATAATCAAAGTTAAATAGAAGAATAAAAGAATTATTACGTGCTAGTGGATGAGAAAGTGTACGATCCCACCTAGAATCAATTATTCTTGTCACCCTCTGTGAGACTCTTAGTGTTTGGACCTTTTTTATCATAACCCGAATCAAGTCATATAAGATTGACATAGTTGAAACCGCCTCTGTATCAACTACTCGGAGGACTTGTTATATTGGCTCAAAACTAGTCACGATATGTTGCACTCCATCCCAGAATGTATGGTCAAGCACTTGACTTTCCACATCTTTACCCACCTTTGTTCGACTAATTTTATTTGCGGCCCAATCATCACTAGTAAATATTGGTTTCAGCTGAGATTTTTTCTTGGAGAGGTTGTCTGATACGAGTCGTTGGACCGTACTAAATTAAATTAAGTACAAATATATAGATATATAGATGAATATATATATATATATATATATATATATATATATATATATATATATAGACACACACACACACTAAGCTTTAACCTAAAACTCTAACTGGTAGAGCGATAAGTAAGGGTCGATCCCACGAGGAACGGTTGAACAATATTGTCTTAATCTGTCAAGCAATTGTATAATTCAAACAAGAATAAACTCGAACAACGAAAGCAATAAAGGTGGCGGGGGGGGGGGGGGGTGTATTTGTTTGTCAAGCTAGGAACCACTATTTAGCTATGATCAACTAAGCTAGGATTCAATTAACAAAAGATAGCAAGATAGATAAATCGATTTTTGGATTTTTAATATATGACTAAAGTATCTACCCTTGATCGAGTATCCCTTTGGTTCCAACGAATTACACAACTATTGTTGATACCCAATTGAAAACATTTCAAGTCCCTATTTCACGACTACTAACAAGCTCTAGCAACCATATTATCTCGTAATATGGCTAATCGAAATAAGCTCTTCGACTAACCCTATCCAATTAAACCAAAATGTCGAATAAGCTCTCTTCAATTTGGCAATCAAATGATAAAAGCTCCAAGATAATGAAACAGATTTGACATACACCTCGAAGGCTCGGGTTTAGAGGTTAAACTCTACACTATCACCAATGAAACCACTCGTTGTTTGCTACTAGGGAATCAGAAATCCTTCAAATACGGATAGTAATTTCCAATTCCAACAACACATTCATACACTTCCTAGAGTTTGATCAAGCCAAGAAAAAGCATACAAATATGAGTCAATAACAGTAAATAGTGTAGAACACTTGAAATTGCAATCAAATGGTAACATCAACTAGCAATAATCATGTAAACATTGTCACTTAAAGTTTTACATTTGATCAAGGGTAGAAATAAGAGTGCTACTCACCCATGGAAGCTAAAACAAACAGAAAATAAGTAGAAAAGTAAAGAAACATGATACTGAGATGGATGAAACCAAAGATGTCAATTGGAGAAGATGATCCTTCAATCTCTTGCCCAATCTTCCTTCCTTGGTGGCTTTGGTGGCTAAAAAATGGCTGGAAAGTGTGTTATTCAATGTCCCAAAGTAGGTTAATTTCGAAAGGGAGGATATATATATATATATAGGGGAAGAATTGTTACTTCAATTTAAGGCAAAATCGCGTTCAGGAATTTAAAATAGGATAAGGAATCTCGGCCGAGACGCAAGTATGTCTTGGCCGAGACGTGAAAAATGGCTTTTCAATTTGTAAACCGAGGGGTAATATCAGCCGAAACTGGGTTGCATCTCGGTAGAGACGTGAAAAGGGGATTTTTAGGGTTTGGGTTATCTCGGCCGAGATTGGGTTTCATCTCGGCCGAGATCTTCATCTCTTTGAGTCACTGATTTTCCCTGGAAAGGTATCTCGGCCGAGATGCCATACCCTGTCTCGACCGAGATCGACCCCTCAGCCCTGTCCCTTGATTCTTCAACCGATCCCTCGACTCCGTAATTGTTTGATGTTCTTTTTCGATCCTTTTTCACCTGTCTTAACACAAAAACAACATAAACGCATTATTTTGCCCATGAGAATACAAAAGCACTAAATACACGTGATTATGCACATTATTGACACTAAAATGACACTAAAAGTGCCCTAAAGTGCATGCGCGGGACACGTGTACCAAATCTCCCCAAACTTAGAACTTGTTCGTCCCGAACAATAAAGAGAAAGACAAAAGGACACGTGTTTAGGGCAGAGTTTAGTGGCATTTGATTTCAGAGAATTTTCATGAAAAAGATAAAGCGATCATGATAAAAGCAAGCATATGTGATAGACTAGATCCACTACTCTCAAGACATAACAATCTCAACTTAAGATCCTCACCGGGTGAGTGTATCTCTCTCTCTCTCGAGTGCATTAAAAAGGGTAGTGTTTACACTCACATTGAAATGCACACAATGCCTACTATAGGCTTGCCAATCATCTAAACCTGAAATAATACTTGACATGTATGACAATGAATCAATTAGGTCTTTATATGGGTTGTAATGTTGGCTAGGGGTAAGGTGGGACAAAATTTAGGTAAAAGTGACTATAAAACGAACTAAATGAGTCGTGCACTACCCATCTACCCCTCAAACAATGGTCACTCAAACTCACTCTTTTAATTCTCAATCAAGTCGAACTTAAGATTCGACTTCTTTCACCTTATTCCTACCTACATCTCCCATATTTATCAATCCTTTCAATAATTATGCTTCTTAAGAATTTTCTAAACAAGGGATTGTAATCACAAAATGATGTGATTTTCATTAACCTCTCCAAAAGAATGGTATATATACTTCCTCTTTCTTTAGTTTTTCTGGTTTTTCCGATTTTTTTTTGTAGAGGTTAATATTCTCGAGTATAGCCTATTTCGTGTTTTTCCTTTCACCCTTCTTCGTTTTCCACTAGCTTACCCAAATTCAATCCCAATTTCCAAACTAACTACCTTCCAACCGCCTCCCTCATACTCGATAGTCCGTTTGGGTTTCAAAGGCTAAATGAAAGGTGAATTTGCTTGTAGTGTTGGGTATAAAAAAGAAAAGGCATAAGCTCAAAGGGCTAACTAGGGAAATTTGTACAAGTTTGGTCAAAAGGAATTGTTTTCAGCTTTTGAAAAGGGCTTATATCAAGAGATGCCTAAAATCATTTTCATTGTCATCGCACATACCGACTTATTCAAAGGTAAAGAATTAGGGCAAGTTCTAGAGGAAATTGCATACATTCAAAGAATTTTCGCACCGAAAGGAAATTTAATTTCATTCCAAAAATGGGAGTACGCATTAGGCTCAAAGACTCACCTGGTTGCAAATTTGATCAAAAGTTTTGAGTGTATGTTCAATTTTGTTTCAAAAATCCTATCATGCTCTACCATGTGCTTCTTTCCAAAAAAATATTTGTTCGAAAAAATTTCATCATTAATCAATGCCACAATTTTCCTTCCTAAACTAATCCAATCGCTTTCTCGAGCTACCAACTTGTACGAATCCCACCCCCTCCCCAAACTTAGTTGCAAACTAAGTTTGTGGAAAAAGAGGAGTACAAGTCGGTGTTCGTTGAAATTAACCAATTATTAACCAACTAATTAACTAACTTAATAAAAATAATCATACTCCTAAAAACATGCAAGGTATCAAAATGTAATAAAGACAATATCAACATAACCAAAATAAACAAAAGACAGCAATTGGCTCACAGTGGGTCTCGGCCGAGATGCATGTGTGTCTCGGCCGAGATATCGTTCCATAGATTTTGGCCAGTTTAGGCTCTCCTAAATCTCAGCCGAGATGCTTCATATTTCTCGGCCGAGATGTGCTTCCAGGGAATTGTCCTGTTTCGCCTGCATGATGTCTCGGCCGAGATCCTCGTGTGTCTCGGCCGAGATGGCCTCCCCTGCACTTTTCCTTCATTTTGGTCTCCTTCACCTCCCACTTTATGCTATCTCTCGATTATTCTAATTTATACCTGCACATTTCTCAACAAAAAACATCAAATATTCCACAAGGAATTTATTAAATAACTAACTAGGAATTTGAAAAACGTAAAAATTGAAAGATACCGTCGGGGTGCCTCCCGACAAGCGCCTTTGTTTAACATCTTTGGCTCGACGGACCTCGCTTAGTTCAGTGGTGGGTCTTCCACATGCTCCTCTTCTCCGGGTGTGTGTTGTCCTCCCCAAGATATGCATACTTAAGGTGAGGAGGAAGGGCCTTAAGCCCAAGAACAAGTGCCTTGATTGTAGAAGGTAGAAATTTTTCTTGTGATTCCGGGAGGGAAATGAACTTCTGTGCATAATTTGGTGGGAATGACTTTGGTGCAACCATTTGTGCCACTGTTTCCACCAATTCCTCATTGGTCTCCCAAACCTCCTCTTTACCCTTCTCCAACTGAGTAGTAAGTGCAACTTCCATTGGGTCCCTACATGACAACTCAAACAACTCTTCCACGAGAGGGTCAACAACATGAATGGAAAATACAGAATGAACATCTTCCAGAAAACACAATGCATCAAAGATATTGAAATTGACAATTTGTCCATCAAATTCCATCGTGAGGGTGCCCTCACGGACATCGATATTGGTTTGGGAAGTATTTAAAAATGGTCTTCCCAACAAGATCGATGTGGACGTTGATGGATCGCCTTGCATGTCCATCACATAGAAATCAGCGGGAAACACGAGTTCATCAACTTCAACTAGCACATTCTCAATTACCCCATCGAGATACAAAGTGCTTCGGTCAACTAGTTAAATGACGAACCTTGTTTCCTTAAGTTGACCCAAATTTAAAGAATGAAAAATTGAACATGGCATGACATTAATCAAAGCTCCTAAGTCGAGCATTGCACGTTCAATTCGATATTTACCTATTTTGCACGGAATCACGAACATTCCAGGGACTTGACACTTAGGTGGAAGTTTCTTTTGGTAGATGGCGGATACATTCTCTTCCATGATCACTTTTCATTCTCTTTAAGCTTCCTCTTGTTGGTGCAGAGAACTTTCAAAAATTTTGCATATCTGGGAATTTGCTTCACTGCATCTATTAGCGGGATATTTATCTCCACTTTTCTGAACATTTCCAGCATTTCTTTATCCCTATTTTTATCCGGGACCTTCTTGATTTGGCTAGGGAATGTCAGTGGTGGAGTTGAAGCATTGAAATGTGACTTCTGGGCGTCTCGGCCGAGATTCGGTTGTGTCTCGGCCGAGATAAGCGTGCAGCTTTTTTCCTCTTCAGGTTCGATTGCTTGATGTCGGCCGAGATGCACTTCTTTCTTGGCCAAGATTATTGGACAGGAAATTTCCTCTTCGGGGCGAAGTGAGCCATCTTGGCCGAGATTTCTTTCTCAGCATTTTGTTCTTTATCCTCCAAGTGAGGGAGGCTCTTGAGTGGCTTCTCGAGCACCTTTCCTCTCCTCAAGGTACTTACCTTAACATTCTCAACTTTACTCTTTACCTCTTGAAGGGTCTCTGTCTCTCCCTTGTCTCACCTTTTTCGGTTTCCTTAGATGAGAAGTACCTCCTAATGGGGAATGGTAATAAATGGTTGGAGAAACATGCCGCCACTGCTTCCTTTTGTTTCCTCGACTCATTTGCAAGTTTTCACTTTGGTACACGGACTTGAACTTCAGAACCTTGAGGAGTTGAGGTCTTTTCTGCATCCAAAATGTCATGTGGGTTGTCTGCCTGTGCACGTGAAGGCTGCCCGGGCTTCTCAAGCTCTCCAGGCATTACCCTACTAATGATGCCAACTGCACTCACATTAGCCAAATTTTTGGGGTTGATTTCAGGTTGTGCCGGTAGCTTTCCACTTTGAGCACTCTCCAGACGGGATACCGCTGATGTTATTTGACTGACTTGATTTTCAATACTCTGGAACCTCGAACTTCATTCCTTCTGCAGTTGAAGCGTACTTGTTGCTAGGATCTTGACTATATCGGAAAGGGATGGATCAGAGGATACTGGCTCAGTGGGTTGCCCTTGCTGGAACATCCCTCTAGGGTAGGGGGGTCAATTGTGTCCATCTTGATCACCCTGTTGATGCATATTTGGACCTTGATTACCATATTTGAAATTGGGGTGATCTCTCCACCCCAGATTGTACGACTGCGAATAGGGATCATACTTCTGGCCGGCCTGGTTACGATTAAAATTATGAACTGCATTGGCATGAGCTGCCATTTCTTCTCCAAGAATAGGACAGGTATCAGTAGAGTGCTCGGTTATCTGATAGATTCTGCAAGGTTTTGGGGTAAGAGTGCTCCCCGAAATCACTTTCTTCACCAGGTCGGTGAGCTGGTCCAATCTTTCTTCAACACTTGAATCGATAACATCTTTGACTCGTCTCACAGGCTCTCTACAACCGAACTGTTGGGTGTTGGCGGCCATCTTGGAGATCAATGCCCGGGCCTCGGTTGGGGTCTTGTCGGCCAGAGCCCCTCCACTGGCTGAATCAATCATGTTTCGTTTAGTTATACACAGTCCCTCGTACCAATACTGGATCAACAATTGTGGATTGATTTGATGTGGTGGGAAGCTCCCTACAAGCTTCTTGAATCTTTCCCAATGCTCATACAATGTTTCTCCCTACATTTGCCTCACGCCACTGATTTCTTTTCGGATGGTGGTGGCTCGAGATGCAGGAAAATACTTTTCTAGAAACTGTGTTTCCATCTGCTCCCAAGTAGTAATTGAACCCGGTGGCAAGTAGTACAACCAGTCTCTAGCAAGGTCATTCAATGAGAAAGGAAATGCTCTGAGCTTAATTTGTTCTTCAGTTACCTTGGTTGGCTTCATGCTCGAGCATACCACATGAAATTCCTTCAAGTGCTTGTGCGGGTCCTTCCCGGTTAGCCCATGGAATGACGGCAGGAGGTGAATGAGCCCCGATTTGAGCTCAAAAGTGGTATCATTCCCTATCTCCGGGAATGTAATACACAAGGGTTCGTGTGCAACCCTTGTGTTGGCAAGTTCCTTCATGGTTCTTTCCTGATCCTGCTCACCAACCATCTCTTCCAATTCAATCTCCTAACTCTCTATACTCAAGGTTTCAAATGATCCTCGGACCTCTTCAAGTAACTTAGTTCTTCTCCTCAATAATCTTTCCCGTTCAACTATCTCTGGCTAAAAAAAAAAGTTCTTTCTCCCCTTGGGAACGCAAGAACATTAACTACCTATCCAAAAACAAGGAAACAAGAGAATATCAAACTAATAGATGAACAAGAAGTAGATAAACAACTAATAAACTAAACATAATGCTTGAACAAATAAAACAACACTATTCTTATCACCGTTCCCCGACAACGGCGCCAAAATTTGATACGAGACGTTGGACCATACCAAATTAAATTAAGTACAAATATATGGATACGGATCCTCTCCCTTTACAAATTGGTCAATTTCCTCAATTTCGTCTAATCTTAGCCGTTCTTTAAATCGATGAACAGAAATCAGCCACATCACCCCCTTACTAATATACTGCTTATTAACCTTCGAAATTTTCTCTGCTAAAATTTCTTCATCGTCTTTGATTTTACCGGCATCTTCTGACTCTCTTCAGCCCTTCTCAAATGTCTCAAACATGCTCTCTTAAGCAAATATATTTAATAACTCAATTCAAGGATGCACATCAATTGTTTAATTTCCAATTTCAAGAAGATTCAAGTTACAGGAGTCAAATTTTCTTTTCCATGTTTATGCCATTTCTCCCTTACATTTTATAGAAAAGAAAATAGTAACACTATCATCATACATCAGAAACACAGAAATGACTCATGCCATTGTAATCCCACTCCCTCATCAAGGTCATATTAACCCATTTATCGTCTAGCTCTCAATTATCTATTAAACTTGTTATCAGTCATAACTAAAGTTAGTATTGATTTTATTTTATTTTTTCTAATGTAAGTCATAATACAGAGATGGAGCTGAAGCCCCAAAAAGGAATGAAATTTGATAGTATTACAAGTAACAATATAGCAGCATAGATTGAAGTACTTTTAAAGTGTTAAATTTGCAGATGAAGAGGAGAGAAGAAAAGGGGCTAAATTTGCGCGAAGGGGAGAAAATGGAAGACGGCAGGGCTGAGTGTGCGTGGTTTGTGGTTCTTTTTGAAGATTAAAAGGTAGTTTTTCAATAAGTGGTAATAAGTAGGTGATGTGGGTGATTTATGTCCGTCGATTTAAAGCACGGCTGAGATTAGGCAAAATTGAGGAAATTGACCAATTTGTTAAGGGAGAGGATCCGTATCCCAAATATATAGATATATAGATGAATATATATATATATATATATATATATATATATAAAAATATATATATATATATATATATATATATATACACTAAGCCTTAACATATATATATATATATTATATATTAAGCCTTAACCTAAAACTCTAACTAGTAGAGCGATAAGTAAGGGTCGATCCCACGAGAAACGGTTGAACAATATTGTCTTAATATGTCAAGCAATTGTATAATTCAAACTCGAACAATGAAAGAAATAAAGGGGGGGGGGGGGTTGTTTGTCAAGCTAGGAACCACTATTTAGCTATGATCAACTAAGCTAGGATTCAATTAACAAAAGATAGCAAGATAGATAAATCGATTTTTGGATTTTTAATATATGATTAAAGTATCTACCCTTGATCGAGTATCCCTTTGGTTCCAACGAATTACACAACTATTGTTGATACCCAATTAAAAACATTTCAAGTCCCTATTTCACAACTACCAACAAGCTCTAGCAACCGTATTATCTCGTAATTATGGCTAATCGAAATAAGCTCTTCGACTAACCCTATCCAATTAAACCAAAATGTCGAATAAGCTCTCTTCAATTTGGCAATCGAATGATAAAAGCTCCAAGATAATGAAACAGATTTGACATACACCTCGAAGGCTCGGGTCTAGAGGTCGAACTCTACACTATCACCAACGAAACTACTCGTTGTTTGCTACTAGGGAATCAGAAATCCTACAATTACGGATAGTAATTTCCAATTCTCGCAACACATTCATACATTTCCTAGGGGTTGATTAAGCCAAGGAAAAAACATATAAATATGAGTCAATAACAGTAAATAGTGTAGAACACTTGAAATTGCAATCAAATGGTAACATCAACTAGCAAAAATCATGTAAACATTGTCACTCAAAGTTTTATATTTGATCAAGGGTAGAAATAAGGGTGCTACTCACCCATGGAAGCTAAAACAAATAGAAAATAAGTAGAAAAGTAAAGAAACATGATACGGAGATGGATGAAACTAAAGATGTCAATTGGAGAAGATGATCGTTCAATCTCTTGCCCAATCTTCCTTGCTTGGTGGCTTTGGTGGCTCAAAAATGGCTGGAAAGTGTGTTATTCAATGTCCCAAAGTAGGTTAATTTCGAAAGGGAGGATATATATATAGGGGAAGAGTTATTACTTCAATTTAAGGCAAAATTGCGTTCAGGAATTTAAAACAAGGTAAGGAATCTTGCATCTCGGCCGAGACGTGAAAAAGGGCTTTTAAATTTGTAAACCGAGGGATAATCTCGGCTGATATTGGGTTGCATCTTGGTCAAGACATGAAAAGGGGATTTTGTAGGGTTTGGGTTATCTCGGCCGAGATTGGGTTTCATCTCGGCTGAGATCTTCATCTCTTTGAATCACTGATTTTCCTTGGAGAGGTATCTCGGCCGAGATTTGTGCCCTGTCTCGGCCGAGATCGACCCCTCAGCCCTGTCCCTTATTTCTTCGACCGATCCCTCAACTCCGCGATCGTTGGATGTTCTTTTTCGATCCTTTTCCACCTGTCTTAACACAAAAACAACACAATCATATTATTTTGCCCATGAGAATACAAAAGCACTAAATACACGTGATTATGCACATTATTGACACTAAAATAACACTAAAAGTGCCCTAAAGTGCGTGCACGGGACATGTGTACCATTGTCTAAGGAGATAATTAGTCGCCAAACATGTTGCCTCTGGTCTTACAATATCTCCCTGACATACCTCTCTCATCTTCGCAAGTAGCCAACCACGATTATAAATGAAGTTGGTTATATGTCTTGCCTTAACAATTACTGCCTTGATGTTCTCCCTATTTCCAATCTCTTAAAAAATAAGGTCAGTGCAGTGTCTAGTACATGGAGTCCAATATAAGTTATACCTCTATTGCATTTTCCCTCCCGTCTTTACATAAGTTGATCCATTATCGGTTACAATTTGAACAACATTATGCTTCCCTACCTCCCGCACCACTTCATTAAGTAAATTGTAAATGTAGACATGATCCCTGATCTTATTTGATGCATCAATGGATTTCAGAAAAGCAGTATTGCCTTTATAATTTACCATGAAATTTATTGTGGACATTTTCGTCGGCCTTTGTCCATCCATCCGCCATAATTGTGCACCCATACGTCTTCCACTTTTTCCATTGCCGTCTTACCTATTCCTACATTTCTGCATACTCCATGTCCAGATATTTGTGTTTTATCTCATATAGAGTTGATGTGGGAACTCCCTGTCCTACTTCTTGCGCATAGGCAACCATATTTTTGAAGTGGTGGGAGGACACTTTATTTTGTGGTAAATTATCATAAATGAAAAACATACTGACCATCTTGCTCAATTTTTTCTTAAAGTTGCCATTGTAGAACATATTATTTATCCTCTTTTGACGTGCATCGGATGATTTATAAAAAGAAGGTGCAGGGGAGGACTCAAAGTTCATTGATCTACCACTTTGCTTTCGAAGAAATTGGGAAGATTGTGTATCCTTTCGCCTACTTGGACTCATATCTTTATTACTACCAAAATGTTAGGTTTATTGTTGTTCCCACTCACTTGCTCTCAACTCTTTAATGACAGCTTGGTAGGATTTTTGTTCAGTTGGATTAAGGTCCAGGTAACACGCGATATAGTCTTTTTCGTCGCCATCTTCGTTAACTAATCCATGTGATAACCCTTGTTGTAATTCTTATCTTATATCGTCCATTTTTGCGGCTTTCTTCCCTTTAGCAGCATTTTTAGCTCTAATAAGATCACACATCTCTTCACTTTCGGAGGGACTATCTTACATGGGGCAGCATTTTTTTCTGGATCTGTGTGGCTCAACTGATATTTGAACCTAGTGATACCTCCAGAATTTATCACAATTCCACCAAAGTCACACATTGTAGTAGTTTTATTGCCGACAACAGGATTAGCATATTTCCATGTGTAATCATATCTTATAGACTTCCGTTCAGAAGCATCACTATCACTCGCCATTTCTTTTCACATAGATGTTCACGTAATCAATAATAAGTTAAATCTGAGCCACAACCCATGTTTTCTTCTACCATGAATTATTAAGATTTTAGATTTTTATTTTGTTCAATCATGAGCAGTTGAGGTATTCTGTCTCAATTCTATGTATTTGCAGGCTTTTTCACATTTACTGAAATAAAAAAAATAAAAAAAAGGAAATTATGCGAGACAACAGTCGAGATCTCACCAAGATTCTCGTGAGAAATTGGCAGAACTCATACAAAATTTTCCTTCAGCCATTTGTTGTCTCGTTAGCTGAGTTTGAGCGAGATTTCACCAAAATCTAGCGAGATTTTCATCCTTGGTTATTAGACACTCTGTTGTCACTAAGAGAAGGGCTTACATGTACTTGGTGCATATAAATCCTCTTGTGCATTTCCCTCATTTTATATATGGAATCTTAAAATTCATTTAAATCTATTTTTTAAAAAATTTGATTCCAGTTAACGCGACCTACGTATCATAATATATAATATCTTTTATTGTTCAACGCGTTACGTTACATACATAGAGGATGCGTTTGTTTAACAAAAAGACATGTGGTGGCCTAATGGTTAGGCGAGCTTGTTGCAGACAAAAGGTTCTAGGCTCGAAAATGTCCGATGTTTGCGGGTCGCGATTTTTTTTAAGTTTATTTGATATTATATGTAAGCGCGCGTATTTGAAAGAAAAGGTTGTTGTTGGTCTGATGGCAGCACCTTGTTTGGTTAACTACAAGGTTGTGGGATCGAAAGATATGACTTGTAAAATTATTAATTTATTTATTTTATCAACTAAACACTGCAATTTCTAAACTACAAGTACTACAGCCCATGTAGTCGGGAGCATGTCTTATATTCTAGGAGGTTATGTATTCAATTCTCAGTCACCTTTTAAAAATTGTAAATATATATTTTAGTAATACTTTAAATAATTATTTTGTTTATTATTAATTAAAAGAAATTAGTACATAAATATTAATTCAATATTAAAAAACTAATAATTAATATTTTTTTATTTTTTATTTTTTTATTTTCATTTTTTCATCTTTTTTTATTTTGATTTTATTATTATTATTATTATTATTATTATTATTATTATTATTATTATTATTATTATTATTTTTTTTTTTTTATTATTATTTTTACTTCTTGTTATAAGAGCCGATATAGTATAACTTTTTTAACCAGAACGTTATAATTTGTTCACCTGAAAAGTATTATTTGTAATTTATAATTTATTTTACATTATATTAAATATCTTATTTATGGATGAACATATTATAAATTAATATTAATAATTAGTAAATAAATACCAATTAATTTAGCAATAAAAATAAATCAACAATTTCTTGTAATTTTTATTATTTTTAACCATTTTTGGATTATTTTCATTTCTATTTTTTGTTTATTATTATTATTTTTTATTTGAATTTACAAGTTATTCTATTAAGGTAAACAAATAATACTTTTTTTTTAAAACAAGTTATAATATATGATATCCGCCAAAAAAAACAAAAATTAAAAGAACTAAAATGAAACTGTTTAGGTAAAAAAATTAAATAATATTTTTTTATTAAATAAGTTATATTATATTGGATCTGTGACAACAAAAAGAAAAAGAAAAAGAAAATTTTAAAGAATTTGAAATCATATTGTTCATAGATAAACCAATTGTACTTTTTAGTTATACAAGTTATACTATATTGAATCCTCTACAGCAAATAAAATAAAAATAAAAATTTAAAGAATTAGAAATTATACAGTTCAAGTAACGGATTCGCCACTAAAAAAAAAAAAACTAAAGAATGGGAAATTATATGGTTCAAGTAATCCAATTATACTCTTGGTTATATAAGTTATACTCTATCGGATGCGCCACAACAAGAAGAAAATATAAAAATAATAATTAAATAATTACAAATAATATTGTTCAAGTAAAAAAACTATATAATTTTGTTAAACAAGTCATACTACATCGGGTACGTAACAATTAAAATAAATAATAATAAAAATAACTATAATTAATTATTAATTAATTTTTTTAATTATTGAGTTAATTAATATTTATTTTACTAATTAATAATAACTAATAATTAATTAAAATATTAATAAAATATATCCTACTTAATATAAAAGTAGAACGACTATAAATAGCAGGTTCCAATTTTTTCCGCCTAAAGTGAAATACTATTTGTAGAAATCACAGTTATATGGTAAATATTCTAGCGACTTTAAATACGGGATAAATATTGTATGCCGGATTTAAATACCACATTTATTTCTACTAGCTTTAGTCAAAATCTTTCGTGCATGTTTGGATTTTTTTATAGTATAAATATTCTAATTCTGTTATATATACATATACATATATATATATATATATATATATACATACATAGAGTTGATATTATACATACCTAACATCATCACCAATGTGAGCGCTAAATTAGTTGCTAATCATTATGATTTGTATGAGAACCGGAAGATTAAGTTAGATTGGCCAATGAAATCTCAAATGGTTAAGGTGTACACAAAAAATAAATGGGTTGAGTTTCAAAGTGAAATGAGTCAAAGTCATGGATATTATGTGATACATGAATCCGATAGATTTAAATTCGTGGTTTACAGTGTGAAGAACTATAAAAGTTCTTCATCTAAACCAAAGGTCTTGATGCATAACATACATAAGGATCATATATCGTGTACTAGCAGGAAGTTTGAGTTTGAGGGAATTCCATGCAGGCATATGTTGATTTTCTTTCGTATCAATCAAATTTCTCAATTGCAAGAAAAATATATATATATTCAAACGATGGAGAGAAGTATCAAAGGTTGGAGCAATATATAATATTAGTGATCGGAATATTAGAAATGACCAGAAAAGTTTCTTAATGTCACGACATTCGAGGTTATCTTATAAAGCTTCAATTTTAATAGATGATCGATGCATCGTTGATTGAGGAGGGGACAAACATTTTGAACGAACAATTCGATCACATCCATTGCAAATTAAAGAGATGAGTGTTAGTAGAACTTCTTCCAATGTAAATGAAAGGGGGAAAAAAACAAAACTTAATTATATGACGCCCCTAATATTATTGATCCTTTTGAAGTAAGAACAAAGGGGTGGAAGAAGATAATGAAGTCATCAAAGGAGAATTGGACTTCTAAGGCCAGACTATGTCATGGATGTGGGTGTCGTGGAGTTTCACATGATAAATGTTATTGTCCTAATTTACATGATGGGTATGTATAATATGGTTGAGTTTTAAATATTAATTTATAATTATATTGTTATTAAATTAGTTTAATTTTTATGCTATTAAGTTATTTTATTTTGTTTTTGTTTTTTTTCAGATCAAATGTAGATGATCATCATCACACCACCGTAGATGAAGAAGACTTTGCACCTATAGCAGGTATTAAAATATTTCTTTTTAATTATCAATTGATAATCATGCCAAATAAATTTTAAACTGCTTGAGGTTAATAGATATATTTGTTGTTCTCTTTTCCTTATTTTGCAGTTTCAGCAACATGTGTACAACCATAATGGATTTGGATGTATAAATTTAATATACGAAAATGAAAAAAGGTTAGAGATTTTCGTTTTAGTGAATACTTCTTTGTTTTCTTTTGAGGCCAGTGAGTATTATTTTTACCTTGCATCGTATTGGTTATTTGATTACCGAGTATTGATAATTATATTGATGTTTCCTTGTTCTCTTTATCAGGTGCATTCCTTGCATGTGGACATTCTCTGGAGTGTTGACAATATTTATGTTTATGTCCTGTGCTTTGAAAATTTAGTGCAACTATTTTTATTTTTGTGTATGCAAATTAGATGAGATCTGAAAAAAGGGAAACAAGTCAATTGCAAATGCAGTTGTGCAACTAATTAGTCAACTTTGCAAAAACTATAATTAGTCTCTTTTTTTTTTAATATATATAATATTCACTTTAGTGTATTTTTCTCGTCACTTTAGTGTACTGTTTTACTTCCAAATACGGGTGGTTATTAGGAATGAATTAGAGCAATTATTGCTCTTCGATTTTATTAATGCATACAGTTAAGGTTGTTGAAGTATTTTTTCTCTTTCCAGTTTTTAAAAGTCAGTAGTCGGGCATTTAAGGACCACCTAGTGTCTTGGCTGCTTATTTTTTATTATTTTAAATATTTATATTTATGTTTTTGGTATTTCATTGTTTATATCCTACCTCCAATATTTTGGCCGACTAGTTAAACTAAAAAAACCGTAAAAAATACTAATTAAAAAATAATAAAAAAAAATCAGGCCATTAAGACTTCGCCTATTGACTAGTCGATGCCTAAAAGGTTGCCCAAGTCATTTTCTATATCCATCCATACAATTAGTTTATCTAGTTTAACCAATAAGATATGAAGTAGTCAATATTTGAACCAGCGTGTCAATATCGATATGAAGTTGATTTTAGTCATCATTATATTGTACAATTTCATTGCTGAAATTACCGTGGGTTGATAGGTAGCAATCATACGAGATTATTTGTTGCATTACCGTGTTTTGTCTTTTCTTTCACTATGTTCTTTTAACAAAATATGTATTAAATAATATCATTAACTAATACATGACGAGTGTAACAAAATATGAAACATTTAGTGTAACTGTGGATCCGAATTGGGTAGCAATAATAGGCTTTTATCGTCCCTGGTTTGTTAGAGTAAGAGGATGTTTGCAAACCATTGTGATTTTAGAAAAGTCATATGAATTGATTTTGTATAAAAATCATAATTTGATAGTAGAAGTTGAGTGATAATAACTTCCGAGAGTCAGCTTTTAAGTACTTCTAATAAGTAATTTTACATCTCTAGTATAATGTTGCAAATACTCTCGCAATCTTGAAGTACTTCCTAAAAGAAATTTTGCATCTCCAATTGAGATTGCCAACACCCCTAACTATCCTTATTGCAAAAACCAAAACAACTACTAAGCCTACTGACCACAAAAAATACAAAGAAATACATCTCAGACCATGCTTATTGACGACATTGTGGTGGAGGTCATAGAAAGAAGACAAAAAATAAAAATTAATAAAATAAAAATACATGACCTTTTAGTCAACTATTAAATACAACATGACCTTTTAAATTTAACATATAAATACTAAACTTTTTTTTTTTTTTTCAATTTAATACACAAGGGCTAGTTTTGAGGTTTAATTGCTGACATAGAGCCCGAAATTGAAATTTTAGGCGTTAACTATCTTGACGTGGATTTTTTTTTCTTTTTAAACAATAATAATTAATCTGGAAAAAGAAACTCTGTAAATTCGAAGGCCATAGCAGAATAAGAATCTCGTAAGCTAAAGTTTGTCATTTTCTATTAGACAAAGGATTGTGGTAGCATACTCATTTTCTAATGAAAGATAAGTATGTTAACTTCTATTGTTTGTTTCTTTTTTACTGGCAACTACAAATAAAAATGATACAATTGTAGAACTGCGTAGTCGATTAGACGGGCTCTTAGACATAATTTTCACTGAAACAACGATGACAGATATCGTTCACTTGGCATAGGAGAGAAATCTACATAGTTTCTCACAACTACAAGTTTTATTCATTCGAATTCATAATTGGAGCGCTCCACATTCTATTTAACTTTTTGGAAGGATAAAGAGCAGAGCCACTACAATCACACAGTGCATAGCGGAAGCCTCCGTAATTTCTAACATTGAAGATGAGGACAAGGTAAAGAAGAACATAAAGAAGATAGAATTTGAGGGTATTCGCAACACATGAAAATTCTTTCGAGGAGAAGATGAGTTGTCTTTTGAGAACAAGGATCCGTACCCAATCCCTCTTATTAATCTATATGTGATGTCATTCACCGAATTATGGGTTATAAAAAAATGAAAACTTCTAATTTCACATAAAAAAAAGTTATGACACAGAACTTCGATTCGGGCTCCACGCCAGGTATTGGAATCCAAAATTAGTCCTCGTGTATTAAATTGAAAAAAAAAATTAAAAGTTGTGCATTTATATGTTAAATTTAAAATGTCATGTTGTATTTGATAGTTGACAAAAATGTCGTGTATTATTATGTTATTAAGCCAAAAAAATCAAAAAGAAATATAGAAAATAAAATAAAAGTCACAACCGGTTGTGGAGATGAGTTGGTTGACCAACCCAATTCACAACCCAAGTCATCTCTACAACTTGTCACGTGTCAAATTCTTATTGGTTGTATTAAATTCTTTATTAAATATATTTTAAATGATGAATAAATGAGATAATTTTTTATTAAAAAATTTATCAAAATTCCTATTTTTTTTCTCTATAATATGTTGACATATTTTGAATTAAAATTTGAAACTCTCTATTTTCTCTCAATTTGAAAATTTCTCTTTTTTTAAATATATGAAAAAGGCTTCCAAAATAATATGCAATTATTATATAGTAGCTAAAAAATATTGGCTTGGTTGAAAAATTGATAGATTGTGTATGTGGATGAAATAAATTAATATTTATTAAAGTGTTGGGGTTAGGTTGTTGATAAAGTATAAAAAAATTGAAGTTGGGTTGTTGATAAAGTATAAAAAAATTGAAATTAGGTTGTGGAGTAGGTTTTTTATGTGGATGAGAGAAAAATGAATATTTTATTGATAGGTTGGGTTGTAGAAGGTGTGTATTTTGAAGTTTCAAAACTTCAAATTCAAGTCATATATTAAAACTTATCCTTTAATGTTGTAACATATTTTTCAAATATTATAACACCCATTAAGGTCAGTAAGTGGTCATTATATGTCTTAAATTTTCATGTTGTAACCTACATATACCTAGTACTATATATATAGGTGTTTCAAGGTCTAGACACACACTCAAGAACACACACATTCATGCATATATATTCATATTTTCTATATAGTATTTTGTGGGCAACTAGGTCTATCGAGTAGTCTTCCTGTGATCGTGCTCATGGTAGAAGGCATCGGCGTGGCCTTTCGAATTTTATCTTGGGATGGTATGGCCAACAGCACCCGCACGAGGGGAGACCATCACGATCTTAGGACAACGTCAAGTGATGTGACTCCTACGCAAGCCAACTGTTCTACCTTTATGTATTTCTTTCTATGCATATTATTTATGATAAATCATATTTTATATTATGTTTTAATTACGTATAAATTGTGCTTTGTACTTTCATATATTTATTTTCTAATAATAGTTTGTGATATGTGTAAAATAAAAGGTGTTTTATAAAATTTCCAAAACAGAAGATTGTTGATAAATATGGTCTATTATCTAGTTGACTAATGATAGGGATAACCCGGTTACTCCGGGTCGGGTTAATACCTGAGCCCGCTGATCGGCCTAGCATGCACAAGCCCAGCAAGCGCGTAGAGGCCCACTATGCGTAGACCTAGCAGGCCCAGGAACGCGCGCCGGCCCAGTGAGTGGTTTGTTCCGTGAATCAAGGCCCATGATCTTTTCCCAACTGCCATGCAGATTTGGTGGGCAAGATTATAGGAATTTAGTTAGGGTTGTGATTTAGTAGTATAAATAGGTGAAAAGAACTCTGAATTAGGGTTCGCACTCTGGGTACTGAATTACTCCGTGTAAACTCAACATTCTAGTAAAAGAAACACCTCGGCAAGAGTGATTTTCTGCCCGTGGACGTAGATCTCCGGATCGAACCACGTAATTCCTGTGTTTTTACATTCTGTTTGCGTAGATTATTGTTCAAATTGTGTGGTTACCGGATTGCGCTTTATCAATTGGCGCCGTCTGTGGGAACGACAAGGTAGTTTTTTGCAATACCAGTGCCTTCGGAAGTCATGGTGACAACACGTCAGAATCAATCCCGCCACGGTGCTCAATCTAACCAGGATCCACCCGTGGATCAAATCTTGCCGCCGAGGCAATTGCCGGCAGAGAGTACATCCAATCATCAGGGTAATCAAAACCCTCTACCCCCTCAAAACCTGCAAAACCCTAATATTGCTGCTGCTCAACCACCGGTAAACATTCAAATTACCCCAGAACTGCTCCAAGATTTCTTACAAGAGCATGCACATGTCCTTCAAGATTGGGCAGTTAATCGCCTACGTCCCGCGGGGCCTGTCGCGGGGCCTGCTAGCCATAATGCTAATCCCGTGGTGCCTCCACCCCCCTCACGTGGTCAGCAGGACCCGGGGCATCGCGGGCGCCAGGATCGACGACGGGAACGACCTGGTTCTTCCGAGAACCATGGGAGTTCTAATGAATCACGACCTCGCAATGAGGAACCTACTGATGTGGATCGCCGCCGTCCACTCAATGCGGCTAAAAGAGTTCGCTATGCAAATCCTCATGCTCTGGATCTTCAAGAGTATGAGCGAGTTCAACGCAACGTTGAACTGGATAGAATCCTGGGCCTTGATGCCAATGGAGAGATCATCACACCGTTCTCCCAGGAAATCATTGCCACTTCCCTTCCCGAAGGGTTTAAACGGCCAGCCATACCACCTTACAATGGCACAGGAGATCCGGCCAATTTTCTTGGAGCTTTTAGGCACAGCATGCTTAGCCATGATAGCATCACATCCCTCCAGTATTGCAAGATTTTCCCCGAGTACTTACAGGATGAAGCTCGGGTTTGGTTTGATTCTCTCCCACGTGACAGCGTATCCTCCTTCAGAGAACTCGCCGAGCACTTTTGGGCACGGTTCGAAGCACGGGCGAAGCCCATGGCCACCCTGGCCGACGTCATGAATATGGAACAGCGGGACGGTGAAACCGTTACCCAATTTTTGGACCGTTTCACAGCGGTAAGCCTCAAGGTGGGAAATTGCCCCGACGATGTGGCCATCAATGCTTTTATGAATGGACTCCGCCCCGGAGCACTTCACACCGAGTTAGCTCGGAATACTCCGGTCACAACTCGAGCACTGTTCAAAACAGTGTGCAAATTTGCTAAGGCAGAGGAGCAGACTCGCCAGAAGCGCGAGAAACACGCTAGCAAGCGGTAATCCGACAAGGCTCAAGCTGGGCCTAGTACTCGACCTAGTGCATTTTCCCGCCTGACACCGGGGCGTTCAGAATCCCGAGGCGATATTCCACAATTGACTCCATTGACGAAGTCACGAGCTGAAATCCTATCTATCCACAAGAACGATCTGCGACCTTGCCCGCGGATGACCGCGCCTCCTGAAAAGAGGAACCGTGGAAAGTGGTGCGCGTACCACCGAGATCATGGACATGAGACAGAGGAGTGCCGAGAACTCGGCAAGGAGATTGAAGAATGCCTCAAGAAGGGTCTCTTGCGGCAATACGTTGCTCGAACTAGTGACCAACCTCGGGCCAACCACAATGGGGGTTCGACTCATAACCGCGGAGGTTACCATGACCGGGACGCTCAACAAAATTGGCCACCGTGGCAGAATAACCGGCAGGGGCCCAATAACTACGCACGACAAGATTCTGGCAATCGCCAGCAACCACGTCTTCCACCACCACCTCCTCCTCCGGGGGGACCCGGGGACAACACACCCCCTCACGTGATAAACGTGATATATGGAGCCCTACCCACCGGAGCTTCACGACATGCATTAAAGGCAGAAGCTCGACGTCCTCCTCCCGAGGAGCCACGTCATAAGCGCCTCCATCAGTCCGAGACTGTTAGCTTCACGGATAGGGACCCCGTTCCGGATATAACACCTCACACGGACGCTATTGTCATCGACATGACTGTAGCTAACATAACGGTAAGGCGGGTCTTCGTGGATAATGGGGCCGCGGTGAGTGTTATATTTGCCGATTGTTTCCAAAGAATGGGGATTTCTCGAGATCAACTTCGGCCAGCCCCCGGGCCACTACAAACTTTCACCCAGGGTGAAGTCCAGCCAGAAGGTATTATCACTCTCCCAACGTCTTTGGGGACTTATCCGAGGATAAAAACAATCTTTGTGGATTTCTATGTGGTGAATTCCCCATCACCATATAACATGATATTGGGCCGGGACTGGCTCACCCCAGCAAAAGCCATATGCTCCACGTATCACCTTGCGCTAAAGTTTCCCACTTCACATGGTGAAGTGGCCATCCGCGGGAGTCAGCGGGTTTCAAAAGAGTGCATGTATGTGGCACTCAAAAAGACTGCCAAGGTTCCGCCCAAACAGCAGCTTCAAGTGGCATCATCGGTTCTGGAACCTCAGGAATGTACTTCGTTAGGAGATGCCACTGCACAAGTCCCGCTAGATCCGTCTAAGCCGGAGCAGACAGTAACAGTAGGGGCCGTGGATGTGCCATGGCTACATCAGGCCATTATTCAGACCCTGCGAGAATATTCCGATGTTTTTGCATGGTCTCCTCTGGATATGCCCGGGGTCTCTCCCGAGGTGATTACTCATAAGCTGAACATAGATCCTAGCGTAAAGCCAATCCAACAGAAGCAGAGGAAATTCGCTCCGGAGCGAAATGAAGCCATTCGAGTTGAGGTGAAACAACTCCTGGATGCGGACATCTTGTTCGAGGTATTCTACCCCTCTTGGTTATCCAATCCGGTAATGGTAACAAAAACCAGTGGGGCATGGCGGATGTGTGTTGATTTTTCCGATCTCAATAAGCACTGTCCGAAAGACTGCTATCCTCTGCCCTCCATCGACCAAAAGGCCGAAGCCATTACGGGGTACGTGGCACTTTGTTTCTTAGATCTGTACAAGGGCTACCACCAGATTTTTATGGATCCACAGGATGCCCTCAAAACGGCGTTTATCACTGCCTTTGGGTGCTTCGCTTTTAAGAAACTGCCCTACCGGGTTGTTGCTGCGCATGACTCCGGATCTTATCAACTTGAACATCTCAACGGGACCCCGATTCCCCGAAGCTGGCACGTCACCAATTTGAGGCGTTTCTATCTGTGATAGCCACATCTCAGGTACTATCTTATCTTTCATTTCTTTTATAGTTGTTTACCATCTTTGTACTTTTGAAGTTCGCTCCGGCACTTATTATTGAATAAAAATTCTTTGCTTATATAACCTGTTGTGTTATTCTTTACGTTACGGGGACGCCCTAACACATTCATATTATCATTATTAGTCTCCGGACAATTAAACCTCTCTCTCTCGGTCCGTCCGAGGAGGTTTGCATATTAGTCCCCGGACTCATATCACTTTCTCGTCTGTTTAACCGGAGAAGTGTCTACTCCCCCCTGATCCGTCCGGGGAGGTATATTACTCCCGCCTGATCCGTCCGGGGAAATTGACTAATACATACCGTGCTCCCGAACACCTAATTAAAATGATTCGTAACAAGTTACTTTCATTACACCAGTTTGTACATATTACAACAGTTTTATTATCTTCTGAAAATTATACATCAAACAGTTTTTTACATAAGACTTCAAAAAAAAAAAAAATAATAATAAAACAAAAAAAAAAAAAACAACAAAGGCAACGAGTACAAAAGCTACTGTCTACGGCCCCCGAGCCAAAATTCGGCGCTCCGGCGTTGGGACCCGCTTCTCGGCCTGCGTTGGGTCCTCCGGGATCTTGTGGATCCTCGACCACGGGCTCTGGCTCTGTTATCTCCTCGAGCTCCGGCTCTGTTATCCCCTCGGGTTTCCCTTCGTCGAGGACTTGCCCTGGGCGCTGGCCTAGGGACTTCGTCTCTAGTCTGTGCTCGGTGGCTGGGCTGTGGCGCGGACCTCGATGTTTGAGCCCACTGCTCCGGGTCCCACTCCTCCGGAGCCATCACTTCGATTTCCCGGGCCAGCTCCTCTACTATCTCCTCGGCAATCACCGGGGGTTCTTCAATTGAAACCACTGGAGCTGGCTCTCGGATAATGATACCTTTGCCCTGTCCAGAGGTTTTCTTCTTGCCCTTGGTCTTCTTGTCCTTCCGAGGAGCTTTCTGCGTACTTCGGTCCTGGCTGGTGCTCGCGACGAATTCTTCAGCAGAGGGCCTCCACCTGCCTCGGCCCTTCAGCCCTTCATACATACTGAGAAGCAACTCCAGGACTTCTCGTTTCCTCACGAGCTCCGTGGACTCGACAGAGTTCCTCGACATCAATGCCGCGATGTCACTCTGGATTTCAACAACCCGCTCCTCTACTTCTTCAAAAGTTAGCAGACCGAACTCTGAAAGAATTCGTTCATACTCCTTCTGATGAACACGGACGCGGCTCATCTCGGCAGCTGTGGTTCGATACTTCATCTCGAAGTCTTTGGCTCTTTCATTGGCCTCAACCACCTTCTTCTCTGCCGCGGCAATCTGCTTTTCCAGCTTTGGCACTACGTGCGTCTGCAGATGATTCTTCTCTCCGCGGAACCACTCAAGTGATCGCATGAGCTTCTTTATTGTTTCGTGTAGCTCCGCGGTGTTCTAAACAGACAACGAAGACAACCAGATCGATTACTCTCAAGTATGTAAAGAGTTACATTCAGTTCGACAACGGACATAAAATTGCTCAGGCAAGTAAAACAAGAAGTTCAAGAGACAGGGAAGCATGATTATATTTCACAAGGCGGATTACAATTGTTCAACACAGTACATGATTCCTAACATTTCTAAAAAAGTACAACTTTAAATCTGTGGGGATCGACTGACCTCCCGCTCAATTGCCTCAGTCTCTTCGGGCAACTCCTCTCGCCGGCCCTCGGACACTTCGGCTTCTTCTCCTTCAGCTGCTGCGACGGCCTCGATCGCAGCCGGGGCTTCAACCTCCATCTGTGGGGGGGCCTCGGGGCTTCGGGGAGCGGTGACCAGCTCACCTCGGCAGAACGCCAGAAATTCTTCGTCTTGGTCAGCTTCGCAGGTTGCAACTTCCGCGGCGGTCAGAAGCTGCTTCTTCTCCCCGAGCGCCTTCACCAGAGGCCACTCCGGCAGCTTCGCTAGGGCAGCGTAATAAGCCTTTTCCACCTCGGCCGCCGCTTCAGGGTCATACCCAAATTCGGGACGATTGATGTCCACGTTCGGGTACGCCTCCTTCACCTCTTCCAACACCAGGGCTCGAGTGGCTTTATCCCCTATTGCTACAAACTTCGTCTGGAAGTCAAGGAACGTGCTGGAGTGTAATAGTTTCTCGGCGAACACTTTCAGCAATGTTCCCTGACCCTCGACTATGGCAGCCTCCTTAAGTTCCATCTCTGCCCGTTGCTGAAACAGCTCACCTCGGAGAGCATGGTTCTCCGCCTCCACTCTGCGCAGACGCGCGGCCTCGCTTTCGACCAAAGACACCCTATTCCGCGCCTCGGCCAAGTCATGCGCCAGCTTGTCGTTTCGCGCACGAAGATCCCGCGCTGCCGCAGCTAGCTCTTCTCTGGCCTCCACCTCTCTCTTCAGGCCAACCTCTATTATTCCTCTGGCCAGTCGCAGAATCTTCTCGGCGTCCGCGCCGTCAAACCCCAGCCTACTGAGGGTCGCCTGTCCTACCTGGATAAGTTGAATATAAAACGACACCGAGCTCAGACCTCACACTATACACCTTGCGTACGTAAAGTTATGGTCAGTGCTTTGAGTATTACCTCCGAACTCCCCCCTACTCGGGGTCTTTTAGACGGTGCCAACGGAGTGCCGGTAGGCTCTGGCCTCCTTTTCATCGCGGGAGATGGCTCCGCCGACATCACCCGCTCGTCAGACCCCGCCGCTGGTCGCGCACTGGGTGGCATCTCCCCCCGGGGAGACACCTCAGCGGCTTTCCCCTTCTTCTTGGCCGCTGCAGTCTTAGCGGGGCTTCCTGCTGCTGGTTGCTTTCCGAAGCGTCCCACTGCATATAAGGTCTATGGTTAGTTTTGCACATAATGACAAGTTTCAAATATCAAGGAAGTAAAAACTCCTACCCTCTTCGGCGCTCCCATTGCCCGAATAGTACAGGCTCAATCCTGCCTTCTCCAACTCCTCCTCGGAGCAGAGGGTTTTGAAAGTCCCTACTGTCCGGAACGTATGCTCCACTTCGGCCCCCGGGCTCTCCACGGGGGCGGTATCAAGCACCTCGTCAATCCTCCACTTCGGGAGAGCTATTTTATTCCTAACGAAAATGAACTTCTCCTTCCACCCCTCTACTTTGCTCGGGTTCTGAACCTTGAACCCTCCTCGGGCTCGGGGACTAAAGGAATACTACCCCTTGGACTTCCCGAAGTTTTTAAGTTGGAAGAAGAACCTAAAAAGATCTACAGACGGCTCTAATCCGGCCTGTTTACAAACTACGGTGAATCCAACCACCTGCCTCACCGCGTTCGGCGCTAATTGACAGAGGGCAATACCGTAGTACTTCAGAAGTTGGACGACAACGTCCCACAGCGGCAATCTTAATCCTACTCTAAGGGGATCTATATACATGGTAATAAACCCCTGTGGTGGGCAACAGGCCCTATCCTCGGGGGTAGGGATTATGTACTCAAGGTCGAAGGGAAGGTAAAAGGATGGGAGCTCCCTCAAAATTTGTTCTCGCGACATCCTTAGCGCTACAGAGGACACCTCAAGATCCTCCACCGTGCATTCATAAAACGAAACCAACATGACATTGCATTCTAAGCCATCAGCTCTGTCTACAGTTCTAACCTCATTCCTCTCCGGAATGAGATATGATAGGGGGGGAACGTCTAACGGGGTACTCGACGTCCCTAATTCTTCAATTGAGCCCGAAGATGAGGCAGAAGATGAAGAAGATGAAGAGGAAGACATACTTACTTGGTTTGAATTTGAAAGGGTTGATTCAAGAAGTTTTTTTTTGATCGGAGATGAATCACGAATGCAGATTTCCTCTTTTTCCCGCTTTCTAAACTGATGGATCGCAATGAAGAAGATGAAAGGTTACTGTGCAATTACTCCAATTATATACGCAAAAATCAACGGCGTTGATGCAAACAATTTAAATTCAGTAGTGGGGATTTAAACGTGCGACACACGCGCTTTACAGTTCCCAAGGCGCGTGGGGAACAGGTTTCTTGGAAGTTGCAGAGCGTGTCACTTCAAATCCCTCTCTCTCATGATGGCGCCGCCAATCACATCAGCCTCACCCTTCTTCAGGAAGATTCAAACTACACTCCGGTGTATCTTCCACCTCGGTCATGCTACCACACTCCGGTGTTCCCTTCATGTTGGCCAGGCAACTCACTCCGGTGAACCTCCCACCTCAGCCAGGTTGTTGCATATTTACACCGCGTTTCTTGCTTCTGGGGAGTTTGGCATCCCGATAGAGGTCTTCGGCACTCCGGCCTAGCTCGACTTCGTGTTCACAAACTGCTCCACCAAGTCCTCCGGAGACTCGGACCGACTTTTTCGACCGTAAACACTTCGGCCGGTCAGTGACCACGACCCTTCCTGCTTACCGTACCACTCCGGAGACAACCGAAGCTCTCTCCTCGCTTCGGCTGGGGGGGGGGAATCTGATAGGGATAACCCGGTTACTCCGGGTCGGGTTAATACCTGAGCCCGCTGATTGGCCTAGCATGCACAAGCCCAGCAAGCGCGTAGAGGCCCACTACGCGTAGACCTAGCAGGCCCAGGAACGCGCGCCGGCCCAGTGAGTGGTTTGTTCCGTGAATCAAGGCCCATGATCTTTTCCCAACTGCCATGCAGATTTGGTGGGCAAGATTATAGGAATTTAGTTAGGGTTGTGATTTAGTAGTATAAATAGGTGAAAATAACTCTGAATTAGGGTTCGCACTCTGGGTACTGAATTACTCCGTGTAAACTCAACATTCTAGTAAAAGAAACACCTCGGCAAGAGTGATTTTCTGCCCGTGGACGTAGATCTCCGGATCGAACCACGTAATTCCTGTGCTTTTACATTCTGTTTGCGTAAATTATTGTTCAAATTGTGTGGTTACCGGATTGCGCTTTATCACTAAAATAACAACTTTTTGGGTAACAATATGATCTGGAGTTAAGAAGATGATGATGATGATAATAATAATAATATTAATAATAATAATTTAATAAGAAGTTTCATCATTGCACATGCTTCATCATCGCCATGTACCCTTCCACATTGAAATAATAATCTAACAAGTTTCATCCTCCACCTGCTTCTTCACCTTATACCATTCCGTTCAGCGATCGTTGATGCCGGTGTATTTTCGTCTCGCGACCTGCTTCTTCCTCTAGCGGCGACGTTGGGGCAGTTCTCGGCTATGAGAGAGGCTATGCTTCATTTTCGTTTTGGGCAGTCTATGGTTCTTTCCCGTTCTATTTCTGTGGTTTATTTTGAGGAAAAAATATTTAAATTTCCACATTTTGATTTTCTTTGGACATCTGAAGAAAGGATTTCCACTTTCTCATTGCCTTCTTAATCTCCGCCTTTTGATGGTGAAACCATCATTTTCACTGTTGCCTCCACCACTTTCTTGGTAGTTACCACCATCTTCATCTCCCTCTTTGTGAGTGTCCTTTTTATGCCATCTCTTATCAAACAGAACAATGTAATTCTACATAAACGACTCGAAATATTTGTTTCTATTAAAAACTGCAAATATTTCATATTTGGTGATGATTTGGGTTTTTTGTCGAAGGAGAAAGAGGAATTGAGGAACCCTTATTTTGCGTCTGTGGAGGGGAGAGACAGAAATCTGTGTGATTTAATTGTTTATTCTTTTTTATTATTTATTTTTGAAGTGAAAGAAAAAAATAAAAACATCAAAGAAACTGATGATGTGGCAGCCAGTGCTCATAGTGGTGCCTATAAAGTGGGGCTCAGGATATATCAAATCTAAATTATTCCTCCGTCCCATCCTATTTTGCATATGGCAAAAACTTGTATGTGACCGTCATACGGCCGTCATACGGTGTGACGGAAAAAAGTATTACTTTTTGTGGTAAAAGTATCACGTTTATCTATAAAAGTATAACCTTTTTTGAAAAAAAAAAATATCACTTTTTTTAGCAAAAATATCACATTTATCTGTAAAAGTATCAATGTAGTAAAAATATCACATTTTCCTGTATAAGTATCAATGTTTTCTGTGAAATTGTATTTCGTCACACTTGTGACCGTTTACACTCAAGACTCACTCTTTGCACATATATATGATGGAACACGTATATTAAGAAAAAATATTTTTTTAATTTTTAGTTGATTTTTTCAAAGATGAAGATTGAGGTTAGAAATTGTGAGATAAAATTTTCTTTTTAAGAGTATGCAAATTAATGTGGGGATGTACCAATAAAAAAATTGTACAAATTAAAGTGGGATGGAGGGATTATTTAAGGCAAAATGCATATTAAAGTCCCTAAAGTTTTTAAGTTTATTTCGAAAGGTCCTTAATGTATCATTTTGTTTTAAATAATCCCTAATGTATCCAGAAACGTTTTCATTTGGTCCTAGGGTAACTGGAAGGTGACCGAACATGTAACGTCGTCAACCATCCCGTTAAATATTTAAATATGTTAACATTTCATCTCTTAATTAATACCACATCTAATGCCACATCACATACCCCATTTCTTTCTTATTGTTCTGCTTCACAAATGTAAAAAGAGCTTCTAATTAAGACAACACCTGACTCTTCTCTCTCTAACAAGTAACAACAAAGTTTTTAGCAACTGAAGGGACACACTAGGATCGCTCTCTCGCTCTCTCCAACAATAAACTTTTGAGCAAATGAAAGGAGAAGGTAGAATCGTAGAGCAGGTGAACGAGGATGATGGCATGGTTCTTCCAATAGTTTTGAGGTAATGAGCCTTCAGATTCGGGAGCTAGAATAGGCTGATTTCTCGAAGCGACTTGAACCTGGTCGTCAATTTCTACGACGTGGAGCTAAAATCGCTGATTTCTTGGAACGACTTGAACCTGGGTATCGATTTCTACGACTTGGAGTCTGAGGCCTAAATTTTGAATTAATACGAGGTAAAATTAGAATTGTGGCATAAATTTGTTGTTTAATTTTACCCCATGCTTGAATCAAGAAGCTTATCTGAAGTGATATCCTGAAATTTGCCCAAAATTCTGCTACAGTTTGTTGTTAATTTTGCTAAACCTCGCCCTGTGTTTTCAATTTGTTTGTTCTGAGATTTGCTTTTCCTTAAATGTTTGAGTTATGAAACTTGAAAAGTTAAATGTCACTGCTATGAGTTGATAAAAGAAAATGCATATACATATTTGAAATCTGTTGCTAATTGATGTGGAAATAAGAAAGGTGAATTGCATAAATTTCTTTAATTTAACAAATCGCACAACATGCGCGTGAGTGAAAGAATTTAACAGTTTGTCAAAAAAGGACTGAAAGATAGTCTTTTCTTATACATTAGGGACTATTTAAAACAAAATGATACATTAAGGACCTTTCGAAATAAACTTGAAAACTTTAGGGACTTTAAGATGCATTTTGCCGATTATTTAATATACCATAAATAATGATACCATCAAATCTTAATCTACACTATACATATATATATGTATATAAATATATATATATGCGGAACGATTTGGAATCGTTTCGATTTTAATTTTTTTACTCTGTTCTAATTTAAACAAATCTAGTTTCCAGAAAAAATATGCTAGAATATCCGTTATTTTTCCTTTCCTTTTTATTTTTGAGAATCTGTAAAGCTATTTTGTTTCTGAAAATCTGTAATAGAAGTCGAGTCGAATTTGGAATTATACGGTTGGATTAGGATAGAGGAGTTTGATTAGGAGTAGTAAAAGAAAATCATTATAAGCGAACTCAAGCCTTAATTTATTTTTACAACTTTCAGAAAAGAAAAAAGCAGCATGTCTTCTCGTAATTCTGAAGATCATATTGCGAATTCATTATTTAGTTACTGGTCTCGTTCTCATGTGCATAGTATCGTCAGCGATAGAATAAGCGCACATGATAATAGCTTGCCATTGATTTACGAAAGTGGATTGTCGGAGCAAGAGATTTCGACGCACTTGAAAACCAAGAACTGCGACCAACTCCAAGACTCCGGTGAGGATCCTAAAGCCTGTGCAGTTTGTCTTGACAATTTATTAGGTGAAGATGATGATTTAGACAATCTATTACGTCACGACGACGACGACGAGGAGAGGAAGATTGCAGTGGTTGATTGCGGACATGAATATCACTACTGCTGCATCAAAAAGTGGCTGCAAAAGAAGAACAGTTGCCCCCTATGTAAGGGAGTTGCACTCGCTGCTGTTACTGCAAGACATGATCAATATAAGACGTCCCGTTTTAGTAGTCTGCTTGACGTTGATTAAAATTTTAATTATTTCTTTCTTTCTTCTACCAAGTATAGTTAGGATCGGATGATAGTACTTTTATTTATTTATCTTGTGTTGTCGAAGTTGCACTTTCATTAATAAGACTTTTTTATATACTAGTAAAGTCTCACGTACGTCGCACATGGTACTCATAATTTATAAAAATAAATATATCATAATCTAATTAAATTGCATTGGCTAAATTTTTTTGCAAAAACTTGTATGTGATCGTTACACGGTGTGACGGGCAAAAAGTATTACTTTTGTAGTAAAAGTATCACGTTTATCTGTAAAAGTATCACTTTTTTTAATAAAAAAGTATCAATATTTGTTACAAAAGTATCACTTCTATCTGTAAAAGTATTACTGTAGCAAAAGTATCACTTTTATCTGTAAAAGTATCACGTTTTTCGTTTTTCTGTAAAAGTATCAATGTTTCCAGTAAATGTGTAACCCGTCACTCGTGAGACCGTCACACACAAGACTCACTCAAAAAAATTAAGGTGCACCATAAAAAAAAAATTAGATGATTAAATAAATATAAAATCAGAATATATATATACACACATTATTATGACAGTGCTACATAAATGATCTTATTATGCATGGATTATTATTTTCTTGTTCTTTTTATTTTTGTTTTTTTATTTAGACTTTTGAATCACAAAGTTTATTGTATTGCATATGGTATACAATGAAATTTCATAATTATATTTTCTTAAATTTGATTAAATGAGCTAGAAAAATTCTTGGTATTCTATGACTAAAGAATTAATTAGATGATTAAATATAATTAGAATACTTTCAGTAGTATTTTTTCAAATTAATACAATAGAGGTTTTACTTGATTTATTATCACATTATATATATATAATTCTTATTTTATGTTATCTTGGATATTCATTGTTTTTTGTAAATATTTCATCTTAGGTGGATGTAGTGGATTTTTTCTAGTACACATGATCAAATGCACATAACCACAAAAGTTAGTGGGCTTTATAGTTAGAGAACTAATTTTGAATTTCACCCAATAAATTTAGATGACAGGGCTAATATGCCACAAAAAAACTTATTTATAGAGATTTACTTATAAACCTATTTATTTCTATTGTGAATCTTTTCATTTTTTTTAGAGTAATAGAAAATTTATTATCATTATTTCTTCTTCCTCTTTCTTAATTTACAAATTTGAAACTATTTTTTGAAATAAACTTTTCATCCTTTAAATGCTGAAATTCATAATTAATTATCAAAACAATTTTTGCTTCCTATATTCCTTTGTTTTGAAATTAATTATACTTAATGTTATATGAAGTTCCTTTAATTTATTATATCTATATATATTAGAAATTTTTTTCTTTAGTTTAGACTGATTTAAAATCAGGGTCACTTTCTCTAAAAAGAATCTTTTTCCTTGATTTATGACCATGTTGCGTAAGTGGACTTATTTTTGTGTATGCATGATTTTTTTTTTTTTTTTTTGTTCTCTTTTGTTTTTATTTTTACTTAGAGTTCTAGTTCTCTATGTTCATTGTGTTGTTCGTTGTACACATGAATTTCAAAATTATATTTTTTAGTACTTTGGTTAAATAGGCTAGAAAAATTATTGGTGTTCTATGACTAAAGATTTAATTAGATGATTAAATATACTTTGTATACATTCGGACTTCTTTTTTCCCATCAACACAAAATAGTTTTTTGCGTGATTTATTATCACACTATATGTGTAAGCTCTTATTTTATATTTTCTTGGATATTCATTCTTTTTTTTTTATATTCCATCTTAGGTGGATTGTCAATGGTTTCTAGTAAAAATGACCAAATGACACAACCACAAAAATTAGTGGACTTTATAGTTAGATGACTAAATTTTGAATTTCACCGATTAATTTTAGATGTCAAAACTAATAATCCACAAAGATACATATATATGTAATAATTTTAAGTGATTAACTTTTGTTTACTCAAACTAAGGATGTTTTAAAATCCTTGAATGGTTCTTGGAGACCTACTTAATTCTATTGTGAATCTTTTCGCTTTTTATTTAAACTAATAACAAAATTAATTTTATTGCTGATACTTCCTCTTTCTTTGCAAATTTGAAATTCATTTTTTAAGTGAATTTTTCATCCTGTATATATATACACACACACCCACACACACACACATTTTCCGGTTTCATATATTCCTTTATTTTGAAATTAATTATACTTAATGTTACATGAAGCAATTTAATTTATTTTATTTTTGTTTTCATAACTATATATATAGACAATTTTTCTTTACTATAGATTTATTAAAATAAGAGACACAATTTCTTCTACTTTTTTTCATCACATGAAACTCTTTCTAAACTTTATAATAAGACATGACACAACTAAGTAATTAATTAAACCACCACCCAACAAAAGAAAATGAAAAAACATAATTTAACAAATTGAATTGTTTGTCATGTTTGGTTATAAGTTTTATTACACACCAATATTAAATAAAATTAATTATAAAATTTCCCTTAGTTTTTATTAAACACCAATATTAAATAAATATTTTATTGAACACCAATATTGAAACACAATTTATATCCATAGTTAATTAAAAACCACATATATATGAAATGTCGATAATCTTTAACTTAAAACTAATTCAAATAATATCAAATAAATTTTTACATATTTATTTATGAGAACCCTTTTAAATAACTAGATGTCCACCCGTGCTATGCACAGGATAGCCGTTTCTTTAAAGATAATGGAATATTAATATATCTCGTAGTAAAATGGTAGTTAAAATTAAAATAAGCAATAAAGCATGATACTTCTATTGTGTAAAATAATTATTGATATTCAAAATGTTGTACTATACAATCTATAAATTAGGGGAAATCTAACATTCACAACAGTATTAATGTGTTTGTTCTCTCTCTCGCATTATAAGAATCTTCAATCATTTTCGATTTGTAACTCTATAAAATGCGATAGATATATTGAATTAAGGAACATATAAATGTGCCCCATATTATACATAATGATGTATGATGTATTTTCAAGTAATTGTAATAAATACAAGAGTTTTGGAAAAGAAAAAAACGATTTTTCAACTACGTAGATAAATACAGGAGTTTTGGAATTGAAAGAAATAATTTTTAAAATACGTCCAAATAAATGTTGAGGAAAATAAAATTAGGGAAAAATAATGGTCTCAAATTTTCAGCGGAAAAGAATTACAAAAAAAAAATATATATATATATTAGCGAGAAAAAAAAAGAGAAAAAAGAAAGGAAAAAAAAAAACTATAATCACTCTTGAGATAACACATCAGCAAGATAATCACGCTTTTATATTAAGGGGGATTTCAATCTAAAAGATATGATCAACTAAAATAATACTACATTTATCTTAAACTGGCTGTATTATTTTAACTCACTCTATTAATTTAAAGATTCAATAAACTTATTCTTAATTTTATCTAAAATTAAAAAATTCTTACTTGCATCAGAACGTTAAAATTTTGAGGATGCTTTGGTTAAAATGATAAAAACTAAAAAATAAAACCACATTAAATAAATGTCTAGGTATATGCTTGTGATATATTGTTAGCAAGCTAGCTCTTGAGATATAATTTTGGTTAATTACCAAACAATCACTGTCCTTAGTCCAATTTTCAGTTGCAACATCACTTTAAAATTTAGCAATATTAATCACCAACTATAAGTTTTTTCAATTACAACATATAAACCTATTTTGTCATTCATTGTTATAATTGTAGTAAATCGGTGAATGAAGTTATTATGTCACTTCTTTCACTCTCAATTAACATTAGTCGAAGTGAAGCATTGTGAAATTGATTAAGGGTAATTGAAAAAACTTCAAAGTTGGTAATTAATATTGCTAAGTTTTAAAGGTCATGTTGCAATTGAAAAATGGATCAAAGTCATGACGTTTTCGGTAATTAACCTTATAATTTAATATGAAATTAACATTATTTAAATTTTGAAGAATTTCAAGTTATTAATCAAAATTTTTGAATTCTCATTTATCATTCTCAGTATATTTTAATTCTTATTCAAGATTGTTGTGATAGGGCATCTTAATCATCCAGTTTAATGGTGCAGAAATATCACATTCTCATTTAATTAATTAGGTTCGCAGAACGCTCCAAGATTCAAATATAATTTGAAATGCAAAAGTTATTGATCATGCAAATTACAATACCTGATATTAGTAATTTGGAAATTAATATTGTAAAAATTTAAAGGTGCTACTCTATAAACTTAATTCAAAACACAACCAAATAAACTTAAATTAATAAAATTATGTCCATTTAAAATCTTATTTACAAATATTAAACTAAACATATAATAAATATAAATATATCATATAACAACCAGGTAACAAGAACTTAATTATAAATAGTTGATTCCTCTGGTTTTTACATTTTTATTATTTTATTTTATTTTATTTGGGAGTATTATTATAGTGAGAGATATAGGTTTTTTTCCATTGTTGTCTTAGAACTAATTAGTGCAACTTAATTATGTGATAAATTACATGTTTAATCTAAACTTATAAATATAAATATAGGGGTATTTTGTCCATGCATTATTTTGTAAGAAATCACCTATACTTTTATAGGTAGGGAGATGTCTTCCGCTGTAGTAGTTTTGCTACTAGTGTGAATGTTGGGTGGTCGTCCCGTAGCCATAACCTACAAAGCCCTAAACCCTTATCCGAACCCCACCTAGACCGTAGTTACAAATTAGACTCACTAGGCTGTAGTCACAAAGAAACAAAATGGTGGACAAACGAAGAAGAAAACTATAATCACATAGCATCATTTATCTCTCTCATTTCACTCACCGCTCTCTATTTCTTCTCTCCAGTGGCCAACAACATTTTTTCTCCACACACACTTTGAATATGAGACGCTGACCTCCTATATAGCCAAACTAACCTGCTGCCCCCATTCCATGTAATAAAGGGGGCATTAACTATAAAATGGTTGTGGGCTTATGGAGGACAACAAGAAAGGTGGGGTTTGGCCTTTGGGGGTAAATGAGCTTTGGGGTAATAAGTGTGGGCCAAAACCCAACAATCTCTATCTTTGGCCCAATACTGATTCACTATCAGTTCACAATAATGGGGGAGCCACAGGAATTTCATCATCAGTTTACGGTACTTGCAAGAACACATAGTTAATACAAGTGAATTTATAGCAAACTTAAAGTAAGCTACATCACGGAGATCACAACCAAATAGTGTAACCACATGAGGCAAAATTCAAAGTATTTCGACAAGACCCAAATTTTTCAACAGACAAACACTCAGTTTTCATATCTGCATGATTAAACTCAGATGCTATCTCTTCCAGATTATCTAAGCCCTTAGCAACAACATCATGAATGTAATGAAATCTAACATCAATATGCTTAGTTCTGTCATGAAACACGAATTTTTACACAACTGTATGTTAGACTGACTATCATAATAAACAACATCATTACCATCAAGAAGACCAATTTCAGATGTAAGACATTTTAGCCAGATAGCCTCTTTCAAGGCTTCAGTTATAGCCACATACTTAGATTCAGTCGTTAATAGAGCAACAATATGGTGTAATTGAGATTTCCAACTAATACAAGAACCACATAAAGTGAATAAATATGAAGTTGTTAATTTTTTGTTGTCCCTGTCATTAGCATAATTTGAATCCACATAGCCAACTAGTTTAACAACCTGAAAATATTTTGAAAATTTAAGGCCAACATGCAATGAACCCTTCAAATATCTACGAAGTCATTTCAATGCTTCCCAATGAGGGCATACCAGGGTTCGACATGTATCTACTCAAGCAACTAACAGGATAAGTAGTAGCAGGTTTAGTGCTTACCATAATATACATCACAAAACCAATTGCATTAGAGCAAGGAACAATTTTCATAGAATCCAATTCAGTCACACTTGGGAGACTGATCCTTACTTAACACAAAATGAGCAGCAAGAGGCACATTCACATAAATGAGCAAGAGAACAGGAACAAAATCACTTTCTTTAAAGTAAAGGCAACGATCCTATAGAATCCTCTTAAACTTCAAACAAAGCATACGCATACCAAATTTCTTGTTCCACTGTTTTGGAGATTGTTTTAAACCATACAAAGATTTTTTTAGCAAACATACATGATCGGGGTTCTTGCTGTCAATAAAGCCTTCCGATTGCCTCATAAAGATTTCCTTATCTAATTCACCATGCAGAAAGACAGTTTTAACATCCATTTATTTCAACTCCCAATCAAAATGAGCAACTAATGCAAGCATAATACATAAAGTGGTGAATTTGACAACATGAGCAAATATTTATGTGTAATATATCCCCTCTTTTTGAGTAAAACCATTAGCCACAAGTCTAGCCTTAAATCCAACAGTCTCATTTTCATTCTTAACCTTATACAACCACTTATAGTCTACAACATAAAAGTTTTCAGGTTTAGGCACAAGAATTCAAGTTAGATTAGCATGCAAAGACTTCGTCTCATCATTCATAGCATTTAACCAAGCAACAAACTCATCAAATTTTAAGGCTTCTTGATACGACTTAGGTTCACTTTTATAAATGGACTTGGAAAACACTAAAAGCATGTGAGTTCATGTGAAAATCATCAAACTTAGAAGGTTGCCTTATGTTTCTTCTAGTTCTATCCATAGCAACTTGATAATCATCTAAAACGGCGTCTTCAGGCACATCTTCAACATACTCATCATGCACATCAACATTCTCAACATTTTTAGCAGGCAAATTTTCAAACACAACAGGTGGAATCACAGTTTCAACATGCAATTATTTTTAGATTCATCAAAGTGACTCAAACTAGGCAATTGCTCCACCTTATTTGGACCAGGGTCAGACTCAGCAACAGGCAAAGAGGCAGTTAAACAAGGAAATTCAGTTTCATTGAAAATCACATTTCTATTAATTAACACTTTTAGACAAGGTTCACCCCTAAGCCATAATTTATACCCTTTCACACCTTCAGGATAGCCCAAGAAAACACATTTTATAAACCTTGGCTCAAGTTTTTCAAGTTCTTGATGGACAAATGCAGCACAACCGAATACATGCAAGTTTGAAAAATCAATCTTCTTTTCAAACAAAACAAACTCAGGACACTTACCATTCAAAGGCACAGAGGGGGGCATGTTAATCAAGTAAGCAACATTGATAACAACTTCACCCCAAAACTTTTTATAAAGACCTGAAGATGCAAGCATACACCTCACCCTTTCAAGTAAAGTTCGGTTCCTACCCTCAGCAACACTATTTTGTTGCGGAGTATACGGAATCGTCTTATGCCTTTGAATAACAAATTCAACAAATAAGTTGTTGCAGAATTCTAAGCCATTATGAATCCTAAGAATTTTGATCTTTTTCCCAGTTTGATTCTCAATTAAAACTTTCCAAGTTTTAAACTTTTCAAACACATCAGATTTATTTTCCACCAGAAACACAAAGACCTTACGGGAAAAACTATCAATCACAGAGAGAAATTAGCGGTTTCCACCATGAGTAGGCACACTTGTAGGACCCCACACATTAGCATGCAAATATTCAAGTATATCAGTACTAACAGATAGATTGGGAAAGGGGGAGACAAAAAATTTCACCTTATGTTATTTGCCTAACACACATGAGTCACAAAATGGCATACATGTACGGCAGTTTATCATTACCAAAAGAGCCATCTTGGTGAAAGATTTCCAAAACTTTACTACTCATATGACCAAGTCATTTATGCCACAAATCAGTTTTATCCTCTTGGACAACATTCAAAGAATTTTCAGCAAAAAACACAGGCTCACCAATGCAAACATACAAATTATTCCTTCTAAAAGCTTTTAAAATCACCAGACCCTTTCAAGATTTTCATCAAGCCCTTCCCCCACCTACCTTCTAGCCCATCATTTTCCCAAAGCAGTACATAACATCAAGTTATTGCACAAACCAGGCACATGTCTAACATTCTTCAAAGTCAAAAGCATAACCAGAATCAAATTTCAAGCAAATATCACCAATACCAGCAACATGACACTTTTTCTCATTTGTCATAGACACATTGCCATGCTCCACCTCTTTATAACAAGAAAATAGTTTTTTAAATGGGGACATATGGAAAGTGAATGCAGAATCAACAAGCCATTCATTTTCACACAAAAATTTAGAATGCACAGAGTTCAGAACATGAAAATCAGATGTCTCAGTCCCCAAATAAATATCATTAATGTTTCCACTACAAGAAGCCATATTAGCATGATCATTAAGCCGATTCTTGGTATTCTGGTTTTGACTTTGATTAGGCCTAATCTTTAAATAAGTTGCCACTGTCACCACAATTATAGCATCCCCTTTTTTAGACCTAGACTTAGACCTAATTTTTCCTTTCTTTTAGACTGATCAGATGGTTGGTTATTTTTGTTAGGAGGCTTTTGATTTTGAAATCTATTTTGAGGCCTTCCTCTAACAAACATAACCTCACCTGAACTTTTACTAATCCTCTCATTCTTTAACTCCATCTCCTTACTTTTTAAGCCATTACAACATATAACGAGATTAAATGATCTCTACCATACTTAATAGCAGATTTCACATTGCTATAGAATCAGGTATAACATTTAAAAGAACAATAAGAGTGTAATAATTAATATGTTTATCACTGTAACATCTTCTGACAAAGTTGATTATTAGACATGCATTTATGTGGTCATCATTTTATTATGCATTTTGGTGTGATAAGTGATATTTAAAATTTATTTTAGGTGTTCCTATGTGCTATTGATTTGACTATGGTAATTTTAGAACAGTAGTAATTTGGGTACATTGTTATTTGTTTATTAAGAATTATCCCTAAATTTTTTTAATATAAATATTTTATAGTTACTACATAAGAGAGTAGGAATTTGAGTCATAATAGGAGTCCTATAGAGATTTAGATATGTATTCATTTTTTCTCTTTATGTAGTGGAGACTAGGTCAAAACCCTATATATATAATTCTAACTACTCAAATAATATGCTATTATCTTTGAGCCGTCGAAAACAAAAGGAAAATAAACAAGGAAAACAAAACGAGTTTCGATCAAAAGTTGTGGTTTTCAGGTAATTTGATCCAGATTTTTTTTTAAGCATCGCGGATTAACTCGTATAAGGAATACTGATGCGTTAGTATGCTATTATTATAAGTTGACTATGATCAATAGGGGTCAGATTATTAATGGCAAATTCTGATTGTGACATGGATTCATTGGCTGATGGTGTGCATCCCTAATATTTTATTCTTTAAGTTCACTAATTAGGTTATTGAGGAAACAAATGGTGTCAGATGTCTTATTAATATGAAACACATGAATTAGGAGTTGGTGACGTTTTCGAGGTTGAAATTGTAGTAATCAAATTGATGAGTAACAAATTCATGCATAATCTGATTGCGGAATCTCGGAACTGGTCATGAAAGATTTCTTATTATATTTTTTATTATTCATTTAAATTGTTAAGTTTGCAAGTCTTGTTTCGGGTGACACTTATTTACATGTTTATTTAGGTAGTTGGATTTTGTGAAGGTTCTTTATGTCTAAATTCTACTATTCGAACTTGATATTTGGTTTCGAGAAATGGTTTAGTTATTTCAGGATTTTGAGAAAGTTGAAGTTACTCCAAAATTTCTGAAAGGCATGTTTTATTAAAAAAAAAAATAACAATAAAATATATGATGGAGAGTTTATGTTTATACTGCGTTGAGCACTGGAGTAATAGTAGAAGTGACACTCCGCTAGTAGGGGATGTTACAATATGGTATCAGAGCCAGTTTTCGTCGCTCCGTCACACTACCATCGAACATCAGTCTTGCCGCCTTCCAAGTAAGAAGTATATGTTTCTTTTGTTTGTATCTGCAAAGATTATTAGAATGTTGAGTATTTCGAGTATGTTTTTAGAAAGAAAGATCTTGAATAGTTATGCCTTAGTTCCATGTTCTTATAATGTTATGATCTGAAGGTTGTTAAGAAAAAGAAATGGTGAGAGGACGTCAAGCTACTAGAAACCGTGGTGCAGCAGCACCACAACCAAACATGCAGGATATGTTAGCTCAGCTTCAGTAAAAAGTTGCTCAGCAACAACAACCCATTGAGACTTTGATGGCTAATAATCAGCAAGCTAATCCTGAGGCCCACCTGCTCCCAATGTTGCTGCCCCACTTCTCCAAACGCTGCTCCACCTGCTCCTAATGTTGCTCCACAGGTTCCTCCAGGAGGCCCAGCAGTAGGAGTGAGACAAGAGTCCTACTTAATTCAATGGCAGAAATTGAGACCAGAGAATTTTACAGGGACAACCGAACCATGGGATGCTCAGGCATGGTTTAAGACCCTTGAAAGCATTGTAGAATTGCTAGACAGGCCGGAGAATGAGAAAGTGAAGTGTGCATCTTTCTGTTTGACAGGAGATGCTAGAATGTGGTGGGAAAGAGTGAGGATAAAGAGGAATATCAACGAGATGACATGGGCTGATTTCGAGAAAGAATTCTTTGAGGAGTTCTTCCATATGAAGGTGACCAACAAACACTATGATGAGTTCACTGAATTTCAGCAAGGAGACTTATCTGTTGAGGAGGCTATGAGGAAGTTCAATAGGCTAGCTTGTTTATGCCTAGAGCTAGTCAGGGATGACAAAGAGAGAGTTAGGTTGATGCTGAAGATGTTACGACCAGAGATAGCTCTGAACGTGACTAGTGGAGTTCATCGACCCAACACTGCAGAAGAACTGATCAGTAGTGCCTTGAACACGGAACATTATCTGAATGGAATGAAGAACTTACAACAGAAACAACCACTCAATGAGAATCGTAACCGTGGAAATTTTGGGAGCTAAAGACCTCAAGGGAACAGTCAGAATTGGAAGGGGAATACTAACAACAGTAATAACAAAAGGAAGCACTGGAATCAGAAGCCTGTGGCAGTCAAGACAGAAGGAGGGTCAACTCATAAGCAAGCAAGGTTCAATCCATGTCCAAAGTGTGGAAGAATGCACCCAGGGGTTTGTCGGCAAGGCATGAGCGGGTGTTACTATTGCGTTATGGAGGGATATATCTCCAAATTATGTCCTACCAAGGCCAATTTACCGTAGGCACAATCGTCTAATCAGTATAGGAGCAGACCTTCACAGTTACATCAAATGCAGTTGGTGCTCGAAGGACCTTTGATTGGTCAAAGAAGACTTGAGGCACCACCAACCACCACTAATGCTCGTGCCTTCTCTCTTACAAAGGAACAAGCAGCTGAGGCCTCCACAGTTGTTACAGGTTATTTACTTATCTTTTATCATATTGCTACTATATTGTTTGATACTGGAGCTACAAATTCATTTATATCTGCACCTTTTGCAAAAGAAGTTAGATAGACCTTTGGATGTTTTGAATTGTAATTTCTCCACTACCTTTGGGAGAGGTGATGTTGTCCACACATTGGTTACGTGGGGTGCCAATTGATGTTTCTGAAAAGGAACTTTTTGGTGATTTAGTAGTACTTGACATGCATGACTATGACGTTATTCTTGGGATGGATTTTCTGAGTAAGTATGGTGCAACTATTGAGTGTCGTAAGCGAAAGGTAGTGTTTGAGCCTGAAGGTGAATCTTGATTTGAGTTCATCGGTGAACCGAAGAAAAGAACCAGAAATTTTTTGTCAGCTGTAAAGGCCCAAAAGATGTTAGCTAATGGGTGTTCGGGATTCTTGGCCTACGTGGTGGATACGAAGAAAGAAGAGCGAAAGATGGAAGAAGTACCGGTAGTTCGCGATTACCCTGAAGTATTTCCCGATGAGTTGCCAAGTTTGCCACCTAGAAGAGAGATTGAGTTTGACATCGAGCTAGTTCCGGGTACGGATCCAATCTCAAAAGCACTTTATCGCATGGCTCCAGCTGAATTGAAAGAGCTTCAAGAGCAGTTACAAGAGCTACTTGATAAGGGCTTAATTCGACGTAGCCACTCGCCTTGGGGAGCTCCGGTCTTATTTGTCAAGAAAAAGGATGGATCAATGAGGATGTGTATTGATTACCGTGAACTAAATAAATCGACTATCAAGAATAGATATCCTTTGCCGAGAATTGATGATTTATTCGATCAGCTGGAAGGAGCTACTGTTTTCTCTAAGATTGACTTACGGTCTGGTTACCATCAATCAAGAATCAAGGAGTCTGATGTGCCAAAAACTGCCTTCCAAAAAAGGTACAGACATTATGAGTTTGTAGTTACGCCTTGTGGGTTGACGAATGCTCCAGCATCATTTATGGAGTTAATGAATCGGGTCCTTAAGGAGTTTCTTGATAGATTTGTCATCATCTTTATTGATGACATCCTTATCTACTCAAAGTCTCACGAAGAGCATGTTGAACATTTGAAGATTGTTTTGCAAACGTTGCAAAAGCATCAACTATATGCAAAGTTCTCGAACTGTGAATTCTGGCTTGATAGAGTAGTTTTCTTGGGTCATGTCATATCGAGTGAAGGGATGATGGTAAACCCAGCCAAGGTAGAAGCTGTTAGTAATTGGGGTCAACCAAAGAATGTCAATGAAGTTAGGAGTTTTCTTGGATTAGCAGGGTATTACAGGAGGTTCGTTGAAGACTTTTCAAAGATCGCATCCCCTTTTACAGCACTCACGAGGAAAAACAAAAAATACGAACGGTCTAAAGAATGTGAGAAGAGCTTCCTGGAACTTAAAAGGAGATTGACGAGTGCACCAGTCCTTACTATTCCAGAAGGAGACGAGGGTTCGAACTCTATAGTGATGCCTCAAAGATGGGGCTTGGAGATGTACTCATGCAAAATGGGAGAGTGATTTCATATGCTTCAAGGCAACTTAAGGATTACGAGAAGAACTACCCTACCCATGATCTAGAGTTGGCGGCAGTGGTTTTTACCCTGAAGATATGGAGGCATTATTTGTATGGGGTCCAATGCAAGATTTTTACCGATCACAAGAGTTTAAAGTATTTATTTACCCAGAAGGACTTGAATATGAGACAACGTAGGTGGCTCGAACTGGTTAAGGATTACGACTGTGAGATTTTTTATCATCCAGGAAAGGCAAACAAGGTCGCTGATGCTTTGAGTAGGAAGACCTCTGCCACATTGATGTCTTTATCTCAGCTGTCTTAACCACTACAGAAGGAAATGTTGGAGTTTGGAATTGAGATGATTTGTGGACAACTTTCCACTTTGACACTAGCACCGACATTGTTCAATGGCATAAGAGAGAGGCAAGAGGCGGACCCAAATATTCAAAGGATAAAACAAGAGATGCAAGAAGGGAAAAGTGAGAGCTTTCGAATGTCTAGCAACGGGGTGCTCTACTTTGGTAGTCGTCTGTGTGTTCCCAACGACGAGGAGTTGAAGCAAAAGATATTAGAAGAAGCTCATGGTGCACCATACTCAATTCACCCATGATCCACCAAAATGTATTGTGACTTGAGAAGTAGCTTTTGGTGGTTTGGAATGAAGAAAGATGTGGCAAAGTATGTCAGTACTTGCTTGCCTTGTCAGAGATTAAAGGTTGAACACTAGAGACCAGGAGGAGAATTGCAACCCATACAGATACCAGAGTGGAAATGGGAGGATATTGCCATGGACTTCATAGTCAGGTTGCCGAAAACCACGAATGGCTACGATGCAATTTGGGTGATTGTGGATAGATTAACAAAGTCAGCACATTTCTTGCCCATCAAGATAACGTATTCAATGGAGCAGTTGGCTCAATTGTACCTTAAGGAGATTGCATGGAGTTCCAAAGACGATCATTTCTGATAGAGATAGTCGATTCACTTCTCATTTTTGGGGTTGTGTCCAAAAGGCTCTTAGAACAAAGTTACATTTTAGTACTGTTTTTCACCCTCAGACGGACGAACAGACAGAACGGACGAATCGAACCTTGGAAGATATGCTTCGAGCTTGCACCTTGGACTTTAAAGAGAGTTGGTGCAAATATTTGTGCTTAGTCGAATTTGCTTATAATAACAGCTACCAATCCACTATTGAGATGGCACTTTATGAAGCCTTATATAGGAGGAAGTGCAGATTGCCTATTTGTTGGCATGAGCTTGGAGAGAAGAAGGATTAGGAGTCGGAAATAGGACGAAAAACGAAGATCATAGATAAAATGACTGAGGCTATTAGAATTATTCGTCACAGAATTGAAACAGCTCAAAGTCGACAGGAAAGTTATGCCGATGTTCGTAGAAGGCCTCTTGAGTTTGAAGTGGGAGACGTAGTTTTCATCAAAGTAGCTCCAATGAAGGGAGTGATGAGATTTGGCAAGAAAGGGAAGCTTAGTCCACGTTATGTTGGACCATATGTTATCACTAAGAGAGTCGGGAAGGTAACCTACGAATTGGAATTGCCTCAAGAGATGTCCGCTATCCATAATGTCTTTCGTGTCTCGATGTTGAAAAAGTATATTCCAGATCCTAGTCATGTAGTTCGACGACAGAATGTGCAAATTCAAGAAGACTTGAGTTACGAGAGTAAACCTATCAAGATAGTAGCCCGAGAAGTTAAACGATTGAGAAACAAAGAGACACCACTTGTTCGGGTAGTCTGGCAAGATCATAGGTTTGAAGAAGAAACTTGGGAACGTGAGGAAGATATGAAGGAAAAGTATCCTGAACTGTTCTAAGTTTCGAGGATGAAACTTTTATAAGGTAAGGGGGATTGTAACATCCCTATTTTTTACAAAGGTGATTATTAGACATGCATTTATGTGGTCATCATTTCATTATGCATTTTGGTGTGATAAGTGATATTTGAAATTTATTTTAGGTGTTCCTATGTGTTATTGATTTGACTATGGTAATTTCAGAACAGTAAGAATTTCGGATACATTGTTATTTATTTATTAAGAATTATCCCTAAATTTTTTTTAATATAAATCTTTTATAGTTATTACATAAGAGAGTAGGAATTTGAGTCATAATATATAGGAGTCCTATAGAGATTTAGATACGTATTCTTTTTTTTCTTTTTGTAGTGGAGACTAGTACAAAACCCTATATATATAATTCTAACTACTCAAATAATATGCTATTATCTTTGAGCCGCCGAAAATAAAAAGAAAAGAAGCAGGGAAAATAAAACGAGTTTCGATCAAAAGTTGTGGCTTTCAGGTAAATTGATCCAGATTTTTTTTTTTTTTATAAGCATCGCTGATTAACTCGTATAAAGAATACTGATGTGTTAGTATGCTATTATTATAAGTTGACTATGATAAATAGGGGTCATATTATTAATGGCAAATTCTGATTATGACATGGATTTATTGGCTGATGGTGTGCATCCCTAATATTTTATTCTTTAAGTTCACTAATTAGGTTATTGAGGAAACAAATGGTGTCAGATGTCTTATTAATATGAAACATATGAATTAGGAGTTGGTGACGTTTTCGAGGTTGAAATTGTAGTAATCAAATTGATGAGTAGCAAATTCATGCATAATCTGATGGCGGAATCTCGGAACTGGTCATGAAAGATTTCTTACTGTGTTTTTTATTATTCATTTAAATTGTTAAGTTTGCAAGTCTTGTTTGGGGTGACACTTATTTACATGTTTATTTAGGTAGTTGGATTTTGTGAAGGTTCTTTATGTCTTAATTCTACTATTTGAACATGATATTTGGTTTCAAGAAATGTTTTAGTTATTTCAGGATTTGGGGAAGGTGAAGTTATTCCAAAATTTCTGAAAGGCATGTTTTATTAAAAAAAAATAACAATAAAATATATGATGGAGAGTTTATGTTTATACTGCGTTGAGCACTGGAGTAATATTAGAAGTGACACTCCGCTAGTAGGGGGTGTTACAATCACCGATTTGCTTAATGTCATACACAAGTTTGGTAAACACATCAAGATTCTCATCAATGTCCTTATTCAAATCAAGCTTACCAATTTTTATTTTTTTTCAAGCAGATGCAATTTACTAGGCAAAGATGTCTTAGTATAAAGTTCTTCCAAATTTTTGCAAAGTTCTTTAGTTCTAGTTTACCAATTTTTCTTAACACAGAATCAGACAAGTTAAGAATGATTGACGAATAAGCAAATTCATCCATCTCGGCCTTTTTATCGGTAGTTTCAGTGCCATAAAATGATTGATCTACTGCTTTATGCATTTTTGTTGAATCAGTATACCCTTCATTTTCTAGTGCCAGATAGAAAAATCAATTTTTTTCATTAAAGGTCTCAATATTGTAGCCGGTCATAGACATTTTGGAAAATACAACAGTTTTGCGAAAAACGACCAAGTCAAATTTTCACACGGAAAAAATGCAGTTCACACAGAATATGCAACGAAAGGATATAAAGCCACAAATAACCTGAGTAACCTTAAAACATAACAGTTTAAAAAAGACGGGTAAGGTGACCAAAGACAAATAATCACCACAATACACAACAGTAAAGTAGTAATTTCAACAATGCACAAGGAATCACAAAAAAAAAAAAAAAAAAAAAAAAAAAACAAATAAGTGCATAAACCTAGGGTTCTAGCAGCTCGTAAATCCTAACCTAAGTCTGCTACAAGCGGTGCAAAAGTAATAAATATCCTAATTCCGCTACAAGCGGTGCTTAAAAAATAATAAATATCCTAATTCCGCTAAAAACGTTGCTACTAAAGTAATAAAAGTAGGAATTACGCCAATTTACCAAAGGGAAACTCAACGTAAGAGATTCAAAACCTGATACCTGGAGAAGATGGGACTCATGTCCTGACCACAAAGACGGGGTTGTCCGACGGCGGCGGTGGCAACGGACGACCACCGCTCTGATACCACTATTGGGTAGCCATTTTGTTACGTTCCGCTAACTCCATTGATCTCCGTCTGAGTACCGACTCAGATTTTCCTATCACCTGGCTCCTCCTGAATGGTCCCGGTGAACATTGGCACGTAGCCACAACCTACAAAGCTCAAAATCCTAACCCAAAACCCACCTAGATCGTAGTTACCAAGACTCACGGGGAAAAGAAAAGGTGGGCAAACGAAGAAGAAGACTATAGTCACATAGCACCATTTATCTCTCTTACTCCACCACTCTCTATATCTTCTCTCTAGTGACCAACGACATTTTTTCTCTACACACTTTTAATATGAGGCGCTGACTCCTATATTAGCCAAACTAACCTGTTGCCCCCATTCCATTGAATAAAGGGGGCATTAACAATAAAAGGGATTTCGGGCTTATGGAGGACAACAAGAAAAGTGGGTGTTGGGCTTTTAGGGTAAATGCGCTTTGGGGTAGTAATTGTTGGGCCAAAACCCAACAGTGAATGCGTGGGGTCATGATTTATCAAACATATAGATTTAAGCAATTGTGTGACTGCAGGAATGTATAGGCAAGCAATTGAAGATAATGTTCTAAACGACACGATACATTAGTGAGGCTTTGGACCCTATGTTGTATATATAGAGTATTTACATATACTAGGTGCCATTTTAGAAGTTCATATCATGCATTTAGCCTTTTTACCTTATGTTGTATATACAGAGTAATTACGTATAACATGTGTCATATTAGAAGTTCATATCATGCATTAATATTTTATCATTATAAATGAGTACTTCATAAATATATATTATATATATAAATATATTTTACATATATATATATATATATATATTTAGAGAGAGAGAGAAATAAGTTAAATTAAATTTGATAGGTGTGAGGAAGAGATGTGATAAGTTCTAAAGTTGCAAGTCAACAGGGGTGTGTTTATTTATGGATTTAGTGTGGCATGACATATTCGGGCGTACAAATCCTAGGATGTGTAAATCCAAATGATTGCGTAAACCTTGTATTTTTTCTAGGATGAAATATGGTAGGACTTACAAAAAGGTGAAATCATTAGGCTGATATGTAGAGAGAGATAGGGTAATAAAAAGATGGAGTAGAATAGGCTTGGATTTAAGTGGGTTAAAGAATCCTAACTTTAAGTCTCTGTCCAAACACAAGATTGGATTTACTCATCCTCCATCCAGATGGGCAAATCCATAAACAAACATACCCTAGGTGTTTTATGAATATGTGCAAATTCATTGTAGCCATTCATGAAGAAATATCTTACTATTTTGGATGTGTCCATTCGAAACAACTCTTCAAAACTATATAAATGCCAAGAGATTAATCCAACAAAAGAACTTCACATGAGTTCTCTCTATTCCTCATATTATATTTTTCAACTAAACCTTGTGATTCTTGCTCTATGCAATCCGAAAGAGTGCAACTTTCGGATTACAAGTGAAATAGACTTTGTATTTGGAAGGTAAATTCCTCAAAAAAGCCATTTGCACTGCATTGGGAGGACTTTATACCTTTAAAGATAACATCTTTTGAGATGTTTCTAGTCTATACAAATCTATCATACCCACTATCATAGTGTTCGAGATTTCAAAGATAGAGTTAACTGGGTCTAAAGGGAATTAAGCACAGAGGAGTTGCGAAAAAAATATAGGTAGACATAGATTATTTAGAACATAGACTCAAGGTGCATTCACGACAATTGGTTTCTTGGTTTGACTGATTAATGGTTTAACTTTCTTCCTAAAGACTTGGACCTTTGATATATCGTTGCCTTTCCAAAGTCTCTTATTGCTACTTTCACAATGATTGCAATGTTGTGGTAGTGGTACACATGTTTATGAATGCATATTAGGTCGATTTAAGTGTTCATTTAATGACATTTTCATGCATAATCGACCGTGAATGGCTTATATTTGTATTATTAGGTTGTTTGACTTTTGTGGACTTGTTTTAGAGATATTCAGGTGATTTAAGGCTAATAAGTTGCATTCGACTAAGGATGGATGAGGAAATGAGTCTCTGAGAGTCCAAAATGAAGGAAAATCGAGCCAAGGGTTACAAAGCCAACCGCGGCCGCGACAAAAGCACCCTAGAAAGGGCTGAAAAGCCATGAGGCAGGTCGCAGCCGCGACAAAAGTGGTTGTTTAAAGACGATTTGCTGAACGACGGACACGACCACTACCTACCTTCATGGCCGCGACACTTAAGGCAGATTTGAATCCTTAGGCATGAAGAATTCATTTTTTGAAGCCCAATTCAACCCAATTCGATCCCGTCTATAAATAAAAGTTCCTAAATCCAAAAATTTAACTTGGAACTTGGATTTTGGAGGATTTTTAGTTATAGCCATGGGTGGCTGGTCGTTTATTTTCAGCCTTTAATCGGTGTTGAACCCCAGCTTGATAATTTTGTAATTCTTACGGTAATTGTTCAACGTACAGTTTATGTTTTGAAACATTTATGCTATTCGTGCTTATATAAATGCTTATGTGAATTGTTGCTTGGATTAATCTCCTAGGTAGTTAATCACATAATTATCGCTAGGCCATTGTCGTAATACGTAATTGTTTTGTACTTATGTCCACTAGCAGCAAATAGTGAAATTAATAACTATGATAGCATAATTCATGGTCACTTGTACCAAGCTTGTGAGTATAATATTGTGTTTATCCCGTTGCCCTAATACTCAATGTGTTTGGTTAATGAGATCTAGAGAGCTAATTCTAAGATCACTTAACTAAATCGATTAATCAAAGAGCTTGTTTTGGTTAGTTAAACTTATAGGGTAACTTAGGTTAACAAAGTTTGTTGTTAATCTTTGGGATAGGAGTTTTATAACTAAGCTAGAGAGCAATTGCATCAATTACGAAGATAATTCGAACTAGGAGGATACTAGATTAAGGACAGGGATCTTTACCATATTTGAATTTAAATCACTTTACTGCTTCTTGTCTACTTTGTGCTTTTTGATAATTTCGTGCTTTTTAGATTAATAGTTACTCAAATCAATTCAAACCCCTCTCCCCCCCTCTCCCCCCCCCCCCCCCAATCATTATATGTATATATACTATTATAATTGCTTAAGTCAATTGGATTAATACATAGAACACGGTCAAACTTCATGCTCTCTATGGGTTTGACCCTGACTTACCGCTTCTACAAGTTAGAAGAGGAAAGCTAGGACTGCTAATTTTACTGCACCTCGACAGTGCGATCAAATTTTGGTAGCCAAACAGTGCTTAACGTTTCTGTATTGTATGTTGTATCTAACATGATTTTTATCTTCCCATAAAATGTTGTGTTTTTCTCGACTTTTTTATTTACTTATAATTTTTAGTAGAGTATCGTATGCTCTCAACAACATTATATTTCACTTGTTACATTGATGATACTAGATGATATTTGTAGTGCCATGGTAGAGAATACCCTCTAGGATGCACGAAGTATAGACCTTGAGGATAACTACCACTCAAAATAACCAAATCATAATCAAGTTAGATAGTGTGGGCAGCGCGCAGTGGAGACCCACAGCAGGAACAACCGAAGTGATCCGAAGTGTGAACTACAAGGCTGGTCCCCCCACCATAAGGGCTTATGCGCGAAGCGTGAACCCTAGTTACTTTCAATATGATCGCTCAATGACCTAAACGAGCACGAGAAAAGAGCCTAGTGGAGGTTCCAACACAAACTACCCAGTAGGTTGCCAGTATACTGACAGTCGTTATCTCCCTTCCAAAAAGTATGAAGACCACTGACTTATCCCTATAAGAAGTACAGAGTTAGGTTGCTGACAGGGATTAGGGCTTAGGTGGTATGCACGAAATGACCATTTTACCCTAACCTTAATACAATAAGTACATAAATTTGGATATTTCTTCTGGAGCAAGGTAACAGATATTTGTTCTCTCATTGTTTTATTACTCTCACTTGCTTGAATATACTTGCTAACCGAAGGCCCTCTCCAATGTTGGTTCTTGTAGGTCCAAACTCTGAAGGCTCGCATATTCTTAGCAACTGAAGGGATTCTGTTATGATTTGTATTACAAACTCTCACACACAGTATGCTCGGCAAGAAAAACCACAAGATGAAACGAACAGATCACAAAGTTTGGCCTCAAGAAACCCAGAAAATCCGAACAAGAGTATGCGCAGAATAAAAAATGGAAATAAGCACACACCAAATTTTACATGGTTCGAACTTGCGTTCTACATCCACGGAGGTTCCTCATACCTCAATTCATTATCTAAATTGAAAAATTACAAGAATAGTACAAGAGATTACAAAACCCCAAAACTGAAACCCCAATTTGGTATAGAACCCTAATCTCTCAATTCTCTCAACTCATAATGTGAATAAAGGAGAACATGTTACAACTGAATTCGTCATCATCTAGAAACTAATATTTTGTACTTAATTGGCTTCGAATAAACGCATAGCTTGAGCTTTAAGTAGAAGTAGTTGCAGCTGAAAACAGTTATGAAATCTGTTACAGAAAACCGTTGTAAAAGCTTCCTGAAAACCGTTGCATACACCTGCTTTCAACAAGCTTGAACCGGTTGTTATGAAATCCGGTTCTAGCCTCCCACTCTACTCTCCAGTCCTTCCACCAATTAAACCTGGTTCTAAACTCAGTAGACTAATTTATACAAGATTAGGCTATCTTTGATGAAATTGAATCAGTATTTACAATCCTCCACCTCAATGAATCAAGGATGCTTCATCACCTCAATATGCTTTTACTTCCATGCTTCAAACACACTGCACAAGATTCACTAAGCTTGAGCAGCGTCCAAATTTAGCTCCAGGCATAGACTTTGTAAGGAAATCAGCTACATTATCATCAGTGTGCACCTTCTTTACTGCAACAGAACCAGCTTCCACTATGTCTCTCACAAAGTGTAGTTTCACATCAATGTGTTTAGACCTCCATCTCAATGCAGTCCCATAGAGAGTGAAAATATATACTGAAACGGATTTCCTTGTGTCAATATTTCCAGCAAAGTCAGCATCAACATATCCCAATAATGGATCTGCTGCAGCCTGCAGTATTTCTTCTTTCAAACTTCAAACCAAGACTAATTGTACCCTTCAAGTATCTCAGAATGTATATCAAAGCCTCCCAGTGATCCTTTCTAGGATTAGACATAAATCTGCTAACAAGAGATACATTATAGGCAAGATCTGGCCTACTACAGATCATTCCATACATTAAGCTACCAACACACTTGAATAAGGAATGTGTTTCATGTATTCTTCTTCAGTTTGAGTTTTAAGGCATTGATCTTTGGAGAGTTTTATTTGCTGACCTACTGGTGTAACAACACTCTTTACCTCATGCATATTGAACCTCTCAACTACTTTCTGCAGGTACTTCTTTTGTGACAAACACAATATTCCAGAACCTCTGTCTCTAAGAATATCCATCCCCAGAATCTTTTTAGCATTACCCAGATCTTTCATGTCAAACTATGAACTGAGTTTCTGCTTCAAATGTTGTATCATCAGCTTACTTTTACTTGCTATTAGCTTATCATCTAACATAGAAGTAGATAGACTTGACCAGCCTTGGCATTCTTCTAAAAGTACCCAAAGCTGTCATATAAACTTCTGGTGAACCCAGGCTTTATCATGAACTCATTGAACTTCTTATTCCACTACCTAGGGCTCTGTTTCAATCCATAAAGAGATTTTTTGAGGTGACAGACTTCATTTCCAGGAAACACAAAACCTTCATGTTATTTCATATAAATGTTCTTTACTAGATCAGTATGCAGAAAAGTTGTTTTAACATCTAGCTGCTGCAACTCAAGATCTTCCTGTGTGACTTTTTCCAGTAGAAGTCTGATGGAACAATGTTTAACAACAGGAGAGAAGACTTCATTAAAGTCTATACCCTCTCTTTGGGTAAATCCTCTAGCTACAAGACTTGCTTTGTATTTGTCCCTCTCACTGTCTCCAACCTCTAAATTCTTCTTGAAAATCCACTTTGAACTCACCAATTTCTGTCCTCTTGGTTTATCAACTAAGTTCCAAGTATGATTTCTCTCTAAAGACTGCATCTCTTCCACCATTGCACTCATCCAGTGCTCTCTTTCACTTCCACTGATTGCCCCTTTATAGTTCTGTGGTTCATTGTGCTCAAGTGTTTCCACAACACTTAACGTATAGTAAACTATACCAGCTTGGCCATAGAAATCAGGTCTTTGAATCTGTCTTCTTGGTCTATCTCTGGCATTGCTGTAATTTGTGTGATTATCATTTCTAGCTTGAGTTTCTTCATCATCAGATGAACTGCTACTCACATCAGGATTTAAGTGTTCAATCCCGGTTGGGGTGTTGCTTTGTTGAGTCTCCACCTCAACAGACAACCTATCATCTAATATAGCTCCATCTATCTCATTTTTATCCCCAGATGAAGTATATCCCATGACAAGTTCATTAAACTTGACATCTCTGCTAATTATCAGCCTTTGATGTCCCTTTTCTAGACACCACAATCTATAACCTTTTACTCCTTCAAGATATCCAAGGAACACACATCTTACAGCTCTTGGGTCCAGCTTATCTTGTTTCAGATGTGCAAAAGCCAAATATCCAAACAACTTTAACCATGAATAGTTTGACAGTCTCCTAAACCGCACTTCATCAGATGTTTTAAATTTCAGTGCTGAGGAACGTGATTTATTTATCAGATAACATGCAGTACTTATTGTCTCTCCCTAAAATTACTTTGGTAATCCAGCATCCACTAACATACACCTTACTTTTTCCAGAATAGTCCTATTTAGCCTTTCAGCAAGACCATTATGTTGTGGGTTCAATGGGACATTTTTATGCCTAGTGATACCTTTTCTTGACACAACTCATTGAACTCAGTAGAAAAGTACTCAAGGCCATTGTCAGTCCTAAGATGCTTCACTTTCTTCCCTCTCTGATTCTCAACTTGAACAAGCCAATCTCTGAACTTAAAAAAGGCATCACTCTTGTGTTTGAGTATATACACCCACACCTTTCTGATGAAATCATCAATGATAGGCATGAAATACTTCCCACCACCATGAGTCTCTGTTCTGGCTGGCCCCCAGATATCAAAATGAACATAATCCAAGGGTTCTTGAATGTTGTGTGTGCCTTTACCATAAGGCAGCTTCTTTGATTTTCCAAGTACACAATGTTCACATAATTCAAAACTGTTTGTCCCCAGTTCTCCAATGACACCTTTCTTAGATAATTCTTTCATTCTCTTCTCCCTAATATGTCCCAAACTCTTATGCCATAAACTAAGTTCAGTTTTACTCAGAACATTATCCATAGATGCACTGATTTTCTTTCCAATCAAAATAAACAGCCCATTATGTTTCTTTCCTTTGATTACTACTTTGTTTCCTTTGGTTACGTGGAGTTGACCATTAACTGAACTAAACTCACACCCTGAAGCATTTAGAGATCCCAGGGATATTAGGTTTCTTTTTAGACAAGGAACATACCTGACATTGGAAATTACTCTTGAAACACCATCAAACATTTGGATCCTCACAGAGCCTGTTCCTTGTACTTTGCAGGACTGATCATTTCCCAACAGCACAAATCCAGCATCAGACTTCTTGAGGTCTTAAAACCATTTCTCATTAGGGCACATGTGAAAGGAACAACCAGTATCCAAGACCCATTCATCTGCCATTCTTGCTTCTGAGATGTTGAGGACTTCTGCAGATTCAAAGTCTTCCTCAACAACAGCTGCATCAGCTTCTTGTCCTTCAGTTTTCTTCTTCTTCTGAGGGCAATTTTTCTTCAAATGCCCTACCTGTTTGCAGGAGAAACACCTTCTTATCTCCACCCACTCAGAAGACCTTTTTGAGCCTTCATTAGCAGTTTTGTTTTCTTTCTGAGTCCGCCCTTTCTTCTTCTGATTATTTTTCTAGAATTTGATGTTCGATCCTTCAGCTGTAGAATTTGACTTCTTCTCCCCTTGAAGCTATAGTCCTTTGATTTTGAAGGCAATGATAATTGAGTCAAAACTCAGTTTTTCTTGTCTTCCAAACATTAGAGTATCCTTGAAATTTTCCATGGATCTAGGTAATAAATTCAGCAGCATAAGTGACTTGTCATCTTCATCCATCTTCACCTCCAGATCTTCTAGATCATCAATCATACGGTTGAATTCATCCAATTGATCAAATAATGCCTTATCATTTGTCATCTTGAAGGCCAAGAGCTTCTATTTAAGAAACAGTTTATTTGTGATAGTTTTAGATTGATAAAACTCCTTCAGTCTACCCCCGGCTTCGATTGTCGTCTTAGATCTTCAGATCTCCCTCAAAGGTTTATCCCCAAGACATAGAATGATAGAGCTCGGTGCCTTTTGATCCACATCTGTGTATTTGGGCTTCTCAGCATCAGACCACTCAACTTCAGGCTTCAAAGCTATGGCCAAACCATTTTGTATCAAGATGGCATTCATCTTGATCTTCCACAACCCAAAGTCAATTTACTGGTGAATCTTTCAACCTCCATCTTCATTCCAGCCATTGATCTCTTTTCTGCAGGTTAGCTTCCCACAGACGGCACCACTTGTTATGATTTGTATCACAAACTCTCACACACAGTATGTTCGGCCGGAAAAACAACAAGATGAAATGAACAGATCACAAAGTTCAGCCTCAAGAAACCCAGAAAATCCGAACAAGAGTATGCGCAAAATAGAAAATGGAAATAAGCACACACCACATTTTACGTGGTTCGAACTTGCGTTCTACATCCACGGAGGTTCTTCATACCTCAATTCACTATCTGAGTTCAAAAATTACAAGAATTGTACAAGAGATTACAAAACCCCCAAATTGAAACCCCAATTTGGTTTAGAACCCTAATCTTTCAATTCTCTCAACCCGTAATGTGAATAAAGAAGAAAATGTTACAACTGAATTCGTCATCATCTAGAAACTAATATTCTTTATTTAATTGGCTTCAAATAACTGCATAGCTTGAGCTCTAAGTAGAAGTAGTTGCAGCTGAAAACGATTATGAAATATGTTACAGAAAGCCGTTGCATACACCTGCTTTCAACAACCTTGAACCGGTTGCTATGACATCCGGTTCTAGCCTCCCACTCTACTCTCCAGTTCGGTTTTCCACCAATTAAACAGGATTACGCTATCTTTGATGAAATTGAATCAATATTTACAGATTCCATCAAAGTCTTATTTTAGCTACAATTTCATCATGTTCTTGTAGGGTGTTTACCTATTTTATAACCTAACTATCCGCAAGTGTACGGGTGCAAATGTATATAATGGCAAGCAAGGTCGATCCCACAAGGACTGACTTAATGACTAGTTTGGTACTCTAAATATCCTAAAACACTCCTAACTAGCCTCTCAATTGGATTGATTTGATTATTAAACTGATTTTCCTAAACTATTAAGTAACACTCAAGTTTCAAGAACAAGAAAACGCTATCAAATAATCAAGATTGGGAGACAAATTCTAGAGAATTGATTTCAGAATTAACTAACTATGACAACCGAATTATTCTAAACTAGCAATGATTATCATCGTTATTAGACGACACTCATATATATTAACTCTCCTTTCGAAGCAATTAACTTGTAGATTCATTATCCCTAGCCACCCTTTCAAGTCGACTAGACCTAACGAACTCCCAATCGATCTTAGACCAATACCTACGCACTTATCTCACCTCCTTTCAGAGCGCTCAACAAATACGCTATATGTTGTATTTCCATTCACAGATTCCTCCTTTCAAAGAAAACTTATGAATTATCTAGAAGTAGTCAAGTGATCAAGTTAACTATTCATAAAAAGCAATCACAACACATATAACGAATAACAATCATTAATTAGAATAGAAAACTTCAATTAATCAAACATTGTTAAAACCTACTTTCAAAACCCTAGAAATAATAAAGAACTACTCACTCATATTCACAAAGATGTTCATAGACAAACATGATTTGAAATAATAAAAAATGAGAAAGTGAATAATAACCCTAATCGTCGTCTTTGATCTTGATCTTTTGATGTTGTTTTCCTCTTTAATATGCTATGTGATGATATCCAAGTCCCCAATTTCGAGTTTTGGAACCTCCTTATATAGTTTAGGCTAAATTGGGCTTAAGATGGTCTCAAAATCATAAAACGCACATAATCATAGATGAACTCGGAGAGCTGACTCGACCAAGGCAGAATGCAACTCGACTGAGTCAGAATTTCTTACCAACTTCCATTTTTCCTCTTCATTTCTCACTCGACCGAGTTGACTTAGAACTCGACCGAGTTAGAGTCTCTGGCTGAAATCTCGAGTCTACTCTTTACCTCCACTCGACCGAGTGACAAAATAACTCGATCGAGTGGGAAATCCTGACCATGCTTCAACTCCTCTTTGCTATTTCCGACTTTTCTTGCTCCTTTTTCATCCGAAACTTGCCCAAACGGACCTTTTTGGCCTTTTTATATCTGAATATCACTCAAACAAGCAGAAACACGTCATCTAGCTCAAAATATGAATTTTAATCACTTTTCGCCCAAATACACATGCATGTGCCACAAATTACAACCTATAATTGACCCAAAATACATGTAAAAATACATGTATCATAGGGTCAAACCCTATTTCATTATGGCACTATAATATTGGTGTTCATATTGAATTGTGTGGTCTGAAAAGATAACACCTCTCTAAATTAATACTATTGGGACCATGAAATTTCATTAATTTATAGAGGTATTAACTAATTGATGGGCATCAAACCACCAAATATAATAGGAGACAAATTGTATAAATAAGAGTATTAACAGCATCTAACTCTTCTCGACCAGTTATAGGATCAAGTTTTATTGATCCAAGAATTTTATTCTTAGAATCTCTTGTAAGATAAAAATCCCACCAACCTTGTAACTGGCTAGTAAAACCAGTAATAAAAGCTTGAGCTATCTGCTTGTCATTATTACTTTTTATCTTAGAAGCGGATGAATATATTAATATTTGTTTGAAAGTAGTCTTGATCTGACATTTAGATCTACCATCAATATTCTACTTAGTAATAGATTCACCATTAAATTGAGTATACCCTTTCTTTTCTTCAATTTGAAGATCAATAGGAGTAGGCCTATTATAAAAAAGGTTTAACAATAGATACTCTATTTAATTTATTAATTTTCATATTGTCTAAAGAGAAAGATTCTTCCCTGATTTCTTCAGTTATAGTAGAAATAGAAGTAATTTATTTTCCCTCAATAGTAAGAGATTGAAGGCGTTTGATTAGCCCTTCCATAAAATCATCATTTTTTTTTAGAATTTAGAAGGAACTTTTCTTTTTGAAGATTAGGAGGTGGTTTAATCATCAAAATATCCCAACAATCTTTAAATTCATATTGTAATTTGGGTTGATTTTTTGAAAGAATTTCTTCTATCCTATTAGTTTGATTTCCGAAAGAATGTAATGCAAATTAGTAAAATTATTTTGCTGAATGATTTGATCAAAATCTCATTTCCTGTATCAGATTTTAATGGACTAGCATAAGCTTCTTTACCATATTTTTTTAATTTGTAAGGTGGTAAAGGGAGGATGTATATCTGATTCTTCTTCAGTTTCATTTAAAAAAATGTTATAAGTAGATTGTAAAACAATAATAAAGTTTTTATTCTTAAAATTAGGAAATTCTTTTTTTCTGCTAGGAAAATATAGATTCTTAAGTCATTTAAAAAAAATCTAATTTTGAATTATTAGTGAGGCACCATTCGTCATTTCGGTTCATGTATAAATCTTTTTGTTTAGAAGTATGATGATTGGTGAACCACATAACTTTATTTTTATTTTTATTAAGACTTTTCTGAATATCATCAAAAAGATTATTATTTTAATAACCATAACATTATAACCCATATCTAAAAAAGTGGGGCTTTCAGGATTTCTTTTAGACTGGTTCTATCCGATCTAGATTCTCTTGACTCAGGTATTTCAACTTTATGTTATGGCTGTGTACTTATTTATGAGTTTTTTGAACTCCAGAAATACTTATTTTTTCAAAGTCAGTTAAAGGTATGGAAGAAGTAGAACTTCTAGCTTCATCTGACAATTTGAAGCGTAGATGTCTTTTAGAAGAAAATTTTCTCTCTACATCTCCATCATTATATTGAATGATATTATCCAATTCTCTGTTTTCCTCTTTTAGAGGTGAAGTTATATTTTCAAGTTTCCAAGTTTCTGGAAAAGTAACATTATTCCATTTAATGGTCTTTGGAATAGCCGTGTTACTTCTGTTTAGATCGATAATAAAAAAGGTTATTTATATGAACTGGGCTTCTAATGATTAAGTTATGGGTATAGTTTGGGTATAGTTTATATTTAAAAGGATACGTACACATACTTATTGTGATAGATTTTGGCTCTTTATTTCTCATGCTATTTGTATTTCTTTATATCATATAACCTTAATATATATTTTTTCTTAATTTATTTTTTATTAATATAATTTTATGTTCAATATTACTTTTTATAAAATAATGTTTGTGTTTCTTTATATATCTAATAAGATTCATTATGTTAAATCTGACATAGTTTTATGTACAGGTTGTCATTATAATTATTATTATTATTATTATTATTATTATTATTATTATTATTATTATTATTATTATTATTATTATTATTATTATTATTATTATTATTATTATTATTATTATTATTATTATTATTATTATTATTATTATTATTATTATTATTATTATCATCGTCGTCGTCATCGTCGTCGTCATCAAAGTTGTGCTAATCCGTGCATCGCACAGGTGGACAACTAGTATGTATATATATATATATATATATATATATACACACACACACATCAGTTTGAATTGATTTTAATGGATAATTACATAAGTTTTATTGAATCTCACATTAGGTGTCTACATATTAGGAATTCAGAATATTCGAACTTTTAAAATAATTCGATATTTAGTAACTATAATTTTTGATGTAAATCTATTAAGTTCAACATTAGATGCCTCATTTTAGGAATTTATATTAAAAAATTCGAACTTTTAAAATAAATTATATATTTAGTAACTATAATTTTTTGTGGGAAAAACTCCACTTACTAAATGTTGTGTACTTCGCTTATCATATACGTATATAGACTTGCATGATCTTATTTTATTTGTTAATATCTAAATAGATATATTTTCGTTAATTACATACATTATGTTTTTATTTTAACTAGATGTTGCCCGTGCGATGCACGGGAAGACGTTTTTCGAAACACTAATTATAGTGAAATATGAAAATACACAAATTATTATAGTGTATCATTAATTACACACACTTAAAATATATAATCCGAATTTCGAAAATAATATTATGATTACACATGGATTAATGTACTAAAAAAACTTAAGTAATATCACAGCTAAAAATAAGAACAAATACTACAAATTTTGAAACACCTCCTTATAGACTACGTTTGTTGTAGTCTGTCTTTCCGGATCTTCTTCATCACATATTAGAATCTTCAAAACTTTCCGATTGGTCACATGTGAGACAGCAACATATAATTGACCATGACAGAACACGGGTTTCTTCAGGAATAACCCAACATGGCTTAGTGATTGACCCTGACTTTTGTTTATCGTCATTGCATAAGAAATGATAAATGGAAATTGTCTCCTCTGAAATCTAAAAGGAATTCTCTTATCTGAAGGAGTCACAGATAGACGTGGTATAAGAACCTTCACCCCAGCATTATCGCCTGATATAACCTTTGCCTGTACTACGTGATCACCAAGCTTTGTAAGCACCAGCCGAGTACCATTACATAGACCAAGTGAATGATCAATGTTTCGCAACAACATAACTGGTGTACCAACTTTGAGATTTAACTCGTGATTCGGGAGTCCGGAACACTTAATTGAATTCAAAAACTCAGGTGTTTGAATATCATTCAAAAGATCTACATTCGCATCTGATTTGCACGGTGTATCCGAACTTAAGTAAGTCCTACCTTCTCAAGTGTTCTTTGAAGTCATATACTCATTAATTGACTCAACGACATTCAAAGTTGGTGCCAATATAGCTCTACCATGTAGATATGCAGTATCATCACCCACTGCACCAAAATCCGGATACGTACTATCAACAATCGTCTTAATGGGATTATCACCACTATGAAGCATAATATCTTCCGGGATGTCAATCTCTACTTCTCCATCATTTGGACCGCCGATAACCCCATCGCCTATACTTGCTATCCATTCCGAAAATGTTCGAAGATCATGTCCCTCATCATCATTAGGAAGATTCTGAAGTCTCATATTCTTTGTTAGTCGTAACACTTTGAAATGTGGCCACAGATACGACGAATTGATTGTTGCATAAACTATGTCTTGACGTGTCCCCTTTGGAACTACAGGTAGAATTTGTCTGAAATCACCACCCAACACAACACTCTTGCCACCAAATGGAATATCCCTCTTTGTTATGTCTTGAAGTAATCTGTCTAACGTTTCAAAACAGTTCTTATGCATCATGGGGGCTTCATCCCAAATAATAAGTTTTGCTTTCCCAATCATCTCAGCCAGAGGACTACCTAAAGTTATACTGGATGCTGAATCCTCATGGACATTCAGTGGAATTTTAAAACGCGAATGCGCTGTCCTTCCACCTGGCAACAGAAGTGATGCAATTCCACTTGAAGCAACATTCAAAACTATTTCACCTCTGGAACGTATAGCAGCTGACAATGTCCTCCAAATAAAAGTCTTTCCAGTTCCTCCATATCCGTATACAAAGAATGCTCCTCCATCTCCAGAGTCCAATGAATTCATAACAGTGGAGTAAACAATTCTTTGTTCTTCAGTCATTTCAGCAACCAACTTATCGTGCTCAAGAGCCAAAACTTCCCGATCATACATCAGTTCATCTGTAATAAAACGATTCCCACAACTCACTTCAACAGAAAAGTTCGCAGTTGGCATAGGATCGTAATCAAAAAGACTCTTTCCGCGAATACGCAACAGTTTCTCGATCTCCACAAGTGTAAGATTTTTAACTTCTTCTTCAGTCAAAGTCAAATCTAAAAAGAAAACAAAAATAGTTTTCAACCATTATTTCAAATATATATGAAATATTTATCGAATATAATGGATTTAGTCAGTTATACCTTCATTCCTCTTTTGAATATGTTGTTTGTAAAGAATGTCATCAGACAAATACACCCAACATTGCTCCCATACATGTTCAGGACGTTCAATTGAATTAGAGAATAATAGCGTAACAAACAATCCTCTTAAATGTTGAGCAGATGCCCAATGGCTTGCCTCTTCAATGCCATCAATATATTATTTGTCATCTTCTAATAACCCTCTAGCATAGCAAGCATCGCGGTACGTATCATATTGTACAATACCCACCTTTCTAATATCAGCATAACATTTGCAACCTTTAACAACATTCAGAAGACATCTAGCATAGTATGGGTCACCACATCCAGGTGGCACATAATGAAGCCTGCCTATTGCTTTACCCTTTTCCCTCTTTACCCATTCTCTATCCTTCTGCTTCCATACAAATTTCTGAGGAAACTGGGCATATGTCAACTCATTCGCCTCAGGATATTTCTTATTTGCTTCAAACCATCCCTAGAACATACTTTGGCTGACGCTATGTCGTTCCACAATATTTTCCAAAGGATCATTTTCGGAAAAGAATACGGATTGCTGATTCTCAAGATGAAAACTTAGACGTTCAACAGGAGGATACCGATACTGAATTTCAAAACCGAAAATCCTCCAAGCAGCTTCACATGGGGATATGTATCTACAATCGTAATACATACTTATCTCGTCCACTGTATTGCCAGCAGCATTGTCAGAGCTTGCTCTATAGAACCCGGCTGTAACACGATCGTGACCTTTGTTAATGTACTTGAACAAATACTTTATTGATCGAGATTGGTTGCACCACTCAACATTTATGTGCGCTCCATACTTCATGAGAAGATACCTATTGTGAGGTACTACATACGCATTGCTTAAGGGAACACCACTTTTCATGACCGTCCTACCATCATCTCGACGTCTATAAACAGGATAACCATCGTCATCAATAGTGGTGCAATCAACAAATCTCTTCGGGAAGTGCTTCGTACATTTACCATCATCGTCCATACACGGAGAATTTGGACGCGCTATTCCACACGGACCATGAATCATGTATTCTTGCACAGCTGAGTAATACTTTGGGTCTGACGACTCATCAGGAATTTCAGCAGAGATAATTCGATCAATGTCGGGAGCTGTCGGAAACTTATCTTCCTTTGCAAGAAAAAGCAATATGTGCGCGTGTGGTAGACCGCGTTTTTGGAATTCAATCGTGTACACCACTGCACGGCGTTGAATAATTTCAGATATAGGTGTGAAAACAATATAAAAACAAAAATTAGTATATCATATAAAGTGATATCTGATTTTAAAATAAATTACCTGCTATAACAGTTCCGAAGATTTTCTTGCAACGAACCTCATTAATAAGTGCGTCTAATTTAATCTTGAACACCCTAACAACGACATCAGGTCGATCTTCTGGCTTCAGATTGCGGGGTTCTAGAAATCGTACAATCTCTGGCCACTTTGGATTGCAAGTAAAAGTAATAAACAGATCAGGGTAACTCGCCCATTTGCAAATGGCCATTGCATCATGATAACTCTGAATCATGTAACGTGGTCCACCGGTGTATGAGGATGGCAATACAACCCTCTGACCCATATAGCTGATATCTGTTTCACCTCGTAAAAGAGCATCAGCAAGACCACTGTATAGTTCTACACGCAAGACCTTCTGGTTCAACCTTATAAACAATAATCTAATTGACTCTATAATCGTGTACAAATCAACTATAACTTGTTGAGTCAGTCTCTTGCTATTCAAAATAGTTGATCTCTCGGAGGTCCTTTCTTGTAATCGAAATGCAGCAAATTCTCTCATGCTAACCTTTTTTCTACCGCCCGCTACTGACTCTCTACCGTTAGCAAATGGAATGTTTTCATTGTACCCATCCTCACCGTAAGGAAATAACAAAGGGTACTGAAGGCCTAAATAAGAAGGATGTAGTTCATTTATGCGCTTCAATGTTCCACTTTGTGTCTCAACAATGATATCTCGATCCTTGAGAGCTCGATCAAGATCGCCTACTACCAACGCTGCTACTTCTGAAATAGCCGGTAGATTATACCTTCTTGGATCAGTTGTTCTCTTACTTAGCAACTTTATTCTGACATCAGCACGTCCTTCCTGAAATATTTTCTGAGCAGCCATCCTAAACGTCTTTACCAGCACATTATGCTCATCAAGCATAGCCTTCAAATCCCTTACTAATTCAGAATGGAGGGTATCACTATCCCTCCTACTTCTACAAAAGTGCAATAAAATATCTAGTTTAATATAATAAACAATATAATCATTAACACAATTAATAAATAATAAATAAATATCATAATGGGTTGAGTACATTACCTCACAGCATTGATCCTATTAGAAACCTCATTCTCAGTGTCATATATATATAACTGAGCAAATTTTGGCGTAGTTCCATCAGAAGGAAGTAAACTTCCAATAAGATGGTAGTTTTGTCCATGCAATTGAAATACGGGAGGTCCACCTCCTGTGTTTATTGTAGAATCTATCTTCCCTCCCATGGACGTGAATGAGAACATATTGTTGTACGACCTTATATTTTCCAAGTAATGCTTGCTTCTTGCAGTTTGTCCTGCCAACAGTTCTTGTAATAGCTGAGGAGGTGGAGTCAATAAAGGTAGTTGTATCTTTCCTTTCATGCAACACAAACTGTATACTGGGTAAACACTTTTTGGATATGATGTCAACCTCTCCTCATACCAGAACATCGCACCACAATGATTGCAAATATATGTGGTGTCACCCATATCAAAATAATCTATATAAATATATAACAATTTGTAAAAAAATGTCAGTAGATATTTTTTAATTATGCAATAATACTTTTTAAAGTAGTTCGTACGTACCTACTGGTAAAGGATGATTGTTGTGCGACCTCCTTGTGCGTACTAAAAATATAACAAAAACAATAATTATTATGTAGAATACTTTTAATTAAACAAAAAACAAAAAATATATAATATTCTAAAATAATAAATTGACTTACACTTTCTTGAAGTACATTTGGGTTTAGATTGTTGATCGTTAATCGACAAAAGATCACACTGATCGTCAGCAAGATCGATCACATATGATGCATTCATTGAATTTGTATTATTGACAATAAAACTGTTTGAACACCCTGCTTGTCAATAATTAAATATAAAATATAAAACAACAAATAATTGATGTTTTAACATAAAAATAAAATAAAAATAGAAACAAAACAAAACAATAGAATTTGTATTGTGTCTTAATAGATGAATTTATACACATCCAAGCAGAATGCGTACCTGCTACTTTAGAACCAAACATTGTTGTTTTTGGCATCCCACCACGATCTTTAACATCAACAACATCAGAAATTAAGGGATTTGTTGATTTTCCACTCCGCTCAATGTCATCAAGCTTCGTAACACCACTCACTTTATTGTTCGAATTCAAATTATTGCAATGAAACATTTAAAAAAAAAAACAAACAAACAACTTTAATAATTAGATTATGATATTTATTTTTTGTATACAAATAAACACAAATAGAAACAGTACATAATAACTTCTATTTTACCATTAGTTATATCACGGAAAGCATTTCTTGAGAATGGATATGTCACAGTACTCAATTCTGCATCAGCACCAAACGTGTTTCTCTTGCTACTTCTAGAAGAAGATCCAATACTGCTTGACCCATATGGAATAGAGTTTTCTAAAAAAATGGATAAAATGTTGAGCATGAGTAATATTGTATATAAATATTTCAAATATTTACACAGAAATAATCAATTAGAACATTTTAATAAATAATTAACATAATATACGTATGTTAATGTAGAATAACCACATTAATAGAAGAGGAAAATTATATATCTTTTAGGTAAATTTAATTTAATAACTACTTTGATTTAACATCTTTGGGATTTTTTATGTTTTCAATGAAGACTAAAATTATAAAATGTTATAAGTAATATGAATACACACCTATTGGTCAAATTATTCCGAACTAACTTATTTGGATGCATATAAATACATATAATTTTTAAATAACAATAAACATAAAAATCATACGATAAAAGTGCATCTATATAAATAGAAGAATCACATACTCTATCTATATAATAATATAATTCATCAGTTGAGGAAACAACTAAAAGAATAATTTTACACTACTAAAATAAAATAATTTAAAGAAGTTAGACAAAATTCTCACAAATAACATGTTAATTATGTAAAATGGGCTACAATATCTGACCAAATGAAATGGGCTACAATATGGGGCCCATAAATGGAACAGCCCATTACCCATTAATACCGTTTCATTACCTTTTATTCATTTTCTCTCCATTTATGATTTTATTGTCTGAAATCCGTGTATATCCACCTCTCTCTACCCATTACTTTATGAAAAGAGTGTTCTACACTCTTCTGCTCCACTCATACCGTTTCATTTTCCAATGGTGTTCTCTCTCTAGCCATATGAAGGGACTCACTCGGTTCTTCTACCCCTCTCTCTCTCTCTCTAATTGCTGATGAACAATTTCACAGCCCCCCACCCCTAAACCGTTCAGAACTTCAATTAAGTCGATTTACTCCAAAAATCCAGTTGTAAGAACACCATGTCTTCGATATGATGCTTTGATTGATGTTTTAAAAGTTTCAAATTTGTAAAACTGGGCTTTTACAGATTCGATTTTTTGGATCCAAATCTCGATACCTTTTGATCGAAAATGGGTCTTTCATTGATTTTTGAGTGTAAATTCGACAATATCTAGGTTTTGAACAAAAAGTTTTCGATGATGAAGGGGGTATTCCGATTTGATTTTATTTTTGAAGAACTAACCCCTATCTGAGAATTTAATCATACAGGTTATCAAAACCCTAAAACAGAAGGTAATTTTTTTTTCAGTTCATTGTTTTGTGTTATTTACTTGATTTCTCATTTTATGCATGTGCCGATTCACGGATCTGTTCTTTTATAATTAGTACATACATGAAAAAAGCTTTGTGTTTAGCTGCATGTTAAAAATATTAGTCCAAAAAAGTATGGATCTGTTCGAATCAATAGTAATCCATCAGATTAAAGTATGTTCTGAAGTGTTTTTCAATTTTTAGCCTATTTTTATGAGATATGGCACTGTGATATATAAAAGTGCCTTATGGCGAGTGTATTTTGTTTCATTATATCAAATATGTTTACCTACATACATGAATAATGCTTTTTGTTAAGCTGCATGTTAAATCTATTAGTCCAAAAACGTATGGATCTGTTCGAATCAATAGTATTCCATCAAATTAAAGTATGTTCTGAAAAGTGTTTCCCTTTTTAGCCTATTTTTATCAGATATGGCACTGTGATATATGATTTTATTGTCAAATGGCGAGTTTATTTTGTTTCATTATATCAAATCTGTTAAATCTGGGATTGAAGAATTAAGCAGATACATTGATTCTAATATTATAATATATTTTTTTATTTAAAACAAAAAAAAGAACAATGTAATATTTTAATATGTTTTTTTATCATTTTTTATTTGAATGAGAATGTTGGTTTATTTGACCGTGTAAACTTACATTTTTTTTTTTTACCGAGTGCATGTATTATGCTCCAAGGTCCAGTCAACTATGAACGTCATTTGGGTATTCCTAAATTTTGCAGTTAAGTATTATCTCATTACCATAAACAACTTTATTTTTTTCTTGTCATTCTTTGCAAATGCTTTGTTGGTTTAGCATTCTCATGTATACTTATATTGTTTATTCTGTTTCCACTATTCGCATGTATTATGCTCAAAGATCCAGTCAACTATGATACCCAAATTTAAAGGTAAACAGTAATTTGAGTAAACTTTTGTTTTGCAGTTCAATATTATATCATATATATAGATTTTTTAATGTATTTCTTGTCATTTTTGTTTTTTTTGGGCAGTGCTTCGTTGATTTAATTAACTGGATAAGCTATCATTATGGCCTAATATCAGAAGAGATGCCTTGTGCATAAAGTTCAAGTCAGATATGCAAAACAATTTAGAGGTACATATATTACTGGGAGTTTCACATCCTCACTACTATATTTAAACTGTTTTGGCTATTTTAAATTTATCCATTGCTACATTCTACTACAGGACTACCTCTAAACTGGAATTTGACAACAGTTGACTCAAAATTCGAGTTATTGAGATATTTCCTGCTATACATTAAAAGATAAGTATACTTTATGTATATTCCTTTTCCCATTGGTTGTTTATTTGGAGATATATCCATACCCACAAAGTTGTTATCTTTTACTGTCAAATAAGCCAAATATTTATTTGTTCTTTTACACTAACTTTAACTTTCATATTATTAACCTGTTTTGTAAGACACTAATCATCGCTTTAACAAATTGTGACTACTTATTGATCCGCTTAAAATTTTAACTTAAGTAATATCATAAAATTACAAATAAGTGAACTATCTATGAAAATCTCATTACCATATGTAACATATGGTAATATATTATGTTTAAAATTCATTTAATTTTATTACATAAACAGAAAAGGTATTGATAGAGGATTTTATATGCAAAGACAAACTGTACTTCTTTCATGGTTACGAACTATTTTGACATTTTGTATTACTTATATTCTACCCAAATAATTGAGGTGAAATTTTTAATACTCACACTTACTCACGATTTATATGTTTTTGCAGGCACTTCTATACAGTTTGAAGATTCGGGAATAAACCCTAAATTTGCACTATGATACATGAATTAGCGAAAGTACTATACACAAAGATAAGTACTACTAACTTCTTTTCCTATTAACATGTTAATTCAATAAAAAACTGAAAAATATAAAAAAACGTACCATCCCTTTTCTGCTTTTTGCCTATTGTTGTTGATCCTGTGAGTTTCACCATGATCTGTGGCTTTTGATGAGATTTATAGACACCTCCTAGCTACCTTCCTCTTCGTGAAATCTTTATTTTATGGTTATGTGCAAAAAACAAAATAAAAGTGAGTATACCAATAGTTGATTGTTTGACAGTAATTTATTGTGGAAAACTGACTATATAGTATACGTGTATTGTGAATGTTGGTAAATCCATAAAGAGTTGATATGATTTTAGATTTATTACGATAAATCATGCCCTTCCTACGTTAAAATTAGGTTTTCAGTCATAATGGGCCTCATTACTCCACAAAATAGGTTTATAGATTTTCCAGTTAGATATGGAATCTAAATTCATATCTTTCTTTGATCCAGTTTTTCTGATAGGGTAATATGATAATATGGTATTTTGGCAAAAAGTATTTTTTATTTTTAACAATTAATTGACATCTATTAATATATTATATTATATATCAGTAATTATTGAATTCGGTCTCTGATGTGCTTTTTTCCGAAGTAATTTAATTATAGTCAGTGTACTATAAACACTAAAAGATTCACTTATCATTCTCATTTTTTGCTTGCATTGAGATTAATTTTTGGTAGTCTTAGTTTATGATAGGGTGTCACAAAACTTTCATATTCAAATCCTATATTTATAAAAAGCATGTTTGACAGAATTATGAAGTATATTATGCAATATGTGATATATGGATATTCACAAATCTGAATTATTTTATTATTTACAACTTTGATAGGATGAATACTGTATTGTTCTCAGACGAAAACCATATTTTTAATCTTTTTATTAACTGATTGACATCTATAACCATCATATATAATAGATATTTATATATTTTGAGTTCAATAACTGATGTGCTTCTTATATTCACCACCATATCTATATATATAGCTATATAATTTGAGTTTGGCAATTGATTAATGATGACGTTGTTGTTTAAACACTTTATGTTTTACGTATTATATGATTTTATTTGCATTGATTGTATTTTTTAGGCAATTTTACATCATGGGTGTTCAAAATATGTGATATTGTTCATCTATCAAATTATAGACAATTTGTTAAACTATACATTTTCGTAAAAAGCATCTTTGTTTTTTATGTATTATATCAATGCATATCTCAATAATGTTTTATTACATAAAAATTAACATATATTTTTTTACAAAGTAAAAAATAGCCCATAAAAATTAAAACAAACTAAAAATTTCAGGAAAGCTGCCACAAACTCAATCCATTGATATGAAAAATAACAAAAACCTTAAACTAATTGAAACAAATAAACACAGTAGATATTAGACCAAAAAAGCAGGACATAGACTAATTAAACTAAGTAAAAAAACCAGTAGACATAGACTCGGAAAGTAAAAAAAATAGTACGAAAACTAATTGAAATAAATAAACTCAGTAGACATAGACTCGGAAAGTGAGCTTCTCATCAGGGTCCATCTCCAACACAAAAGTTCTTCCCACCGTTAGATTGTTATCACGTAGAAATTTATAACAATCAGTTAGCTCAGCCACGCACCCACCATATCTAGCAACACCGACTGGCCAATATTGAATACCCCGAAATTTATACGCGGTTTCTCCATTAGAATCTTCCCATTTGTTAAACTCGATTTTGAAATCATCCGGTATGACCTGCAACAAATTAGTAAAATTAAATCAATACACATATTTAATCTTTAGTCAGAGTATCTTAATTTCTTAACAGAGAACCCATACCACTTTGTTTGTCAAAACATGTTCTTTAGTCACTTCCACAGTAAACGACGGGTTTTCATCATCAGTTATAACTATAACCGAATCGGGTGAACTACGGAAAAAAGAAAAAACAATATGAAAATATTATGCACTAAAAATTGTAGTAAATGTTAAACATAACTAAATTTCAAAGCATCAACTTTAAAACCCATTAATACTTACTCTCCTTCCATATTCTCGAGTCACTAAGCACTCCAATCAAAGTACTAAATTTCAGGCTATATCGTGAGTATTATGTGTTTTAACTTTCTCTACATGTAACCCGAAGCGTGTATATATAATTGAGAATTGAATAAGCGGATTTCAGAAAAGGAATCTACATGTATTTTTATAAATTATAAAAAATCTTGCATTATCTATTTTTAAATCTATATATTCTTTACTCAAATCTTTGCAATATCAAAATAAATATAAGATCAATCTATATATATGTAGATATCGCGATATTTATACAGATATCGATATCTATATCTATATATATATCTCTTATGTGTGTAAGTGTTATTAAGTTTTTATTTTGAAACTAATATTTTATTACTTTTAACAAACATTCGTGGATCAGTTTGTTATATGTACGTTTTTATCTGTCAACTTTTTATCATGTCTTTATTAATCTATATATAACACTAATAATTATTTAGTTATAAACTAAGTTTTCTTAAAAAGTTTATTATTCAATAGACATACACATTGACAAACATAGATATTGGTGTATACACGCATATTGTTATTAATCACTAAACATAAGTTGAATTAAAAGTAAACCATTTTAATTATTCTGAAAATTCCTAAGTTAGGCAGTTTTTAAGTTAATAATTGTTTTACCGTTTTATATTATTATTTCAACTAATATACATTTATTTTTATCATAGACTATATGAAATAGTTAACTTGTTTAGTTTCCTTACTATGACATGGGTGTAATGTTAAGGTTTTGTTCACCATTATATTAGTAAATAGTTGCTACTGCTATACATAAAATCAACAACTATTGTTCAAATTCTTTACTATGTGTCATGATTTAGTATAAGTATATTTGATTCATTTTAGGTGTTTAACGAAATATGTAATCATGATTATATTAATATGGCTTTCGTCAATCACTAACTGAATCTAGCATGTTAGGGAACGGCACATTTTTTGGCATTTTTCTTATGAAAACTACGATTTTATGAAAACCTAGAGAGAGTCTTATGTTCGAATTATTTCAACTAAATTATATGACAACTAATTATATAGAGCGACAATATGTTATAAACGAATAAATATGCTTATAAATACCAAATTGGATGAACAACTTTCAAAATCAATATTGAAAATCCGCATAGAACAAAATAGAAAATGGAAAACAAAACACAAATGAAAATTCGAATTAAATGGTGTTTAAAAGGAATAGAACAAAAGGGAAATGATAAAGTATGGAACAAATTTCAGTTTTTCTCAATCTTAATTATCTTCCGGTTAGTCGAACTCATATCAAGGTCGCCTATCAGCTTGCGCTTAACCTTAGATTCTGGGTCACCCACCAACTCTCCAGCATCACAATTCTCAGTAGGAGCATTTTCAGTCTGATTGTCATTGTTTTCAATTGCCTTAATTTTCTTGTCTGGAGTTGTAACTTCATCCTCTGAGGATTCATCATCACCAGCATCAGTCTTAGCAAGTTTGGATATCAAATCAGATTCCTACAACAAAAAGTCATAGGGAGGAATGAGTTACAAATTATTTATAGTATTAATAAATAGAGTACAAAAACTTTAATACATTTAAATTCTTAGGATTTATACCTGACTTTGAACATAAGACCTACAAAATCTTGACAGAAGTTCTGGATCATCAGTGACTTTCACAACAGAGTATGTAACTCGGCCTCCACGTGACTCATCCGTCTTTCGCGCAACTTTAAACAGAACCGATCGATCCACTAACCTGCCTATGAAATAGTCTTTCACACCAGATTCGGAATCCTGAGAAATCAATATTTTTTCGATATTATAAAATCGAGAATTAAAAGTTTTATTTTTCATCACAAGTCGAAAATTGTTGGAATACGATAAAAAAATATTACTCACATCCTCTTTTTTTAGCTTGTAGGCAGTTTTACCAAAAATAATTTGGCCTTCAGCATCCCATACAATGAATAGTGCATTGTATGTTTCATCGATTACTCTGACTTCAAGCTTGTACCTATTTGCATTCAATCATTTAATTAGACTTATATATATTATTTTTGTTTTGAAACTCAATAATTGTGTCAAAATTTTTGGTAAGTAATACCTGTAGTTGGTGTTTGCTTCAACATCTCCACATTCCCTGCAACTACATTTATCACCAACTATTGACAACTTGCGATGGCATTTAACACAAGCCATATACCACACATCGTTTGGGTTTTCTATTTCGGCAATCGTGCAGTAAACCCAGAATTGACCGTCCTATTTTATGAGAGTTAAAGTGTTATATACAAATAAGCTAAATAAATGTTGTATAATATTTATAGAGTTAGTTATCATTATATTTATTAATAATTACCTCCCCTTCACATATTTCTTGTTGATTTCGAACAACCGCCCTACCAGAAGCAAATTCAGAACCGGGTGAGGCTCCAGAACCCGACGACTGTGTTTTGGCAACCGGCCTCACAGCAGACGGAGATGCAGCAATCCTTATCGGTAAAAAGTTCTTAGATTTATCATTTCCGTATGGCCCAGTAAAATAATTTGCATTTCACATAATTGTTTTATATTAACAATTAAAATAACAACATAAGAATGAAGACTTACTGTTTTTTAAACTCGTTTAACTCCCAAACATTAGAGTTGACAAACATTTGAGTGCAATTGTAGGTATTTGAAACCTTAACACTTTCTGCATAATAAATAATAGGATTAACATGTTACTGACTAAATAATTGATAAAAAGAATAATAACATATAAATATTATTGTAGTTTAGAATTGATGTTTGTAGTTATAATACATTACCTCTAAACACCTTAGGTCGACAGAACTGCATAACTATGATGACTGGGTCAATTGTCTGTTGATTATAGATAGGAATGACTTGATCGACAAACTCTTCCCAGAGAGTTATAGTTAGTCTGAGCCCACTATGAACAATTCATTATGTAAAATTAGTATTGTATCAACGAATTTATAATACTACACATTTTCATTAATCGATTTAATATCATGAAAACATGTGTACCTCATGTCTTCAATCTCTATTTCCATCAGCTTTTTGTTACCCTGCTGTGTTGGCATATTTGTAGGAGGGTGCATCTCAACCAACCTTCCAATAACATCTGCAGTTTTATACTTTTTAATATAGTGATTTGAATTAACAACTACAATAAACATTCGCATATTGAACAAAGTACTTACCAAAAACCATATGCTCATCAGCTTTCTTCAGTGTATAAATCTCATCAAAAGACTTGAAAATGAACCTGTTGTTTGGAAAGCTTTGATCACGAATCTGTCTAATAATTGTTTTCTCATAGAATGAAAACTTGTGCGAATGTGTTGCAGTCTTATATCGCAGCTCATCCTTTGAGACCATGAAGTTACTAATGATATAAAGTTGTCCTTCCCGCAGTTTTGGACGAATATTTTCGATATGGGGAGGCCTGGCAGAACCTCGTATTGTGGAACCCTACAATTTATGAAGGTAAAAAACTACATTTCAGTAAAGGTTTCTAAATAAATGTTACCATGTTTTCATAGTATATATAAATGTAAATATTTACCTCAATATCTCTGAATACACATTCAAAGCTCTGAATTTGTTCAGGATTGTTGAATACAGGTATTATGTAAGCCCGAACCAATCGAAGCTTTAAAGCCCAGTCAGACCGGGTAGCATTGACGTCACTGATCTTTGCAAACACAGGAGCCATTTGATTCTGCAGAAACATGAAAGCAGTACAACACAGGGCGATTTCCAGATTAAATACTATGTCTATATGTATAAACATGATAGAACATTTTATCAAAAAAAAAAATACGATTGTTGCGTAACTAATTGTAATAGAAGACTACTCACAGTGATAGACGATAGTGCGTAACTGATTGGCGTTTCAATTCTGAATGAGTGATGGTGATCGTATAACAAAAGTATTTAAGTAGGAAATATTAGGGTTCAAAACCATAAATTTGTGATATCAAATCCCAATTGTTTTGGGGATAGTATAACAAAAATACATAATAAATGATTTTTATTCGTGCTTAGCTAATATTGCAGTAGAAATATCTCAACAGAATTTGGCTTGTTATAAATGAAATGAAGTGATATTTGGCAGATTCACTAAAAAAATATCGAATAGAAATATTATCCAAAATTCGTGTATATCTGCCAGATTTCGACACATTTTATTTCTTCATTGGGATGTGCAAATGGGCGGGAAAATGCATTTTTTCCAATTTTAGTAACCACTCATTTTGTTATTATATTTATATAGATATAGATTATAAAATATTGAAACAGTTGTTGTGCATCAACAAATCAAGCCTTAACACATGGCGGCCAGGTAAGTGGTAAGATATTATTGTATATATGTAATTTAGTTCCTTTTCAATATATACAACTGATGTATGAGATGCGTCATAATTGGATGAAGTAGATCCGGATTGTTAAACCACGTAGTTGTTAACTTCTTGCAAATAAATAATAAATAAATAAAAGAGCAAGTTGATTAATCAGAAGAACATTAGTTTGGGTTTATATACATGGCATTGCAATGTTTTGGTACTCTATTTCAAATATTGTAGTACTAATTAACAATATTTCTCCGCCCATTTTGCTAACTAATTCTTGAAATAAAAAATATCTACTTAAACTTATATCAAATGAGTTTTTTCTTTTTTTTTTTAATTTGGTATATAATCTATATCTATATATATATAAAAACAAAATGGATTTATACTACAATTGGAAAATAGTGTCCCCCCCCCCCCCACACCCACAAACTGCTTACTATATATGGTAATAAAAAATATTTTTTTAATTGAAAAAAGAACACAATATATGCCTAAAATATCTCCGAATCTGGTACATATATATATGTAATGGTAATATTTTCACAAAATTAGGAAGTTGTTGCTGAATTTATTGGAATGGGTTTTTTTGTCCCTTAATATAAGTAATAATTAGTTGTATCCAGATTTACTTTACAAAATTATCAAATCGTAAGATACAAATCAATCTTTAACCATAATATTTTAGAAGGAATCTTTACCAATATTATTTATGTTACAATACCTAAATAAATCATCTATTTCTTTTATCGAAATTACTATGCAAATGAATCTACAAATTTATTTTGTCGCATAAAATTAGGGTAAAAAATACTAATAACAAACCCTATATTCCAACTATCTAAAAAATGTATTATTTTTATATCTGGAAATAAAGCATTTCATCCCCCCTCCCCCCCCCCCCCCAACTTATATACTTATTTGGGAGATTAAAAATTATTTTATTTATTATTTAACTGTAAATTTTAATTTATGGCTGGCCCACTGACCTACCATTTTTTACTCCGATAAATTAGAAAACGGTTTCCTTAACTAACTAATTTGGTAAAAATTAAATCAAAACACATTTTTTGTGGAAGTTATGTATCCCTCCCTAAAAATAAAGAATAAATAAGCATATAGATTTAATTTACAACATAAAATCCCTTAATTTTAGCAACTGAATATCTTTCAGTATTTGACTGAAAACATAATCCATTTTAATTAATTGATGAATCTATTAATATATTCACTCCATTTCGGAAACTGAAATATATCAATCTTATCTTATCTTACTTAATAATAAGACATCCACCATTAATCTTTTTTTTACAAATTTGATATTAAAATCATTTATAAATTATTCAAATTTTGAAAAAAAAAATAAATTGAAATCCTTAATTTGTGGTGATAAAAATCGACAGATTTTAAAACTCCTATATTTTAGATTATTATGTTAAGGGAATTTTGACTTAATAAAATATTATAAATATCACATCTTCATACTTCATTCAATAAAAAAATCATCATTCAACAAAAGCATAATCTCACTTATTTTCCAAGGTATATTCATAATCGTCTCATTATCAAATGTTTACTTGACAACCTTACATCAATGGCAATCTTGCGGAATGATTCCATGGAGCTATGATGCATCACGGACACCTCCCGTGGGAGGGGCTTATGAAGATTTTGTTTGGCACTTCCAAGGGGTGACTCTTTGTTGTCGGTATTTTGACTTGCTTGAGGGCATTTGTTCATGTCTTAAATGTTCATCTCTGAATATATTTTGTGCCTTTGCTTTGTTTTATTTGGCATAGGATTAATTAAATCATTGTGATTCTTGATAAATAACTTACAAGTAGCGAGACAGATGTTGTTACTATTGGTTATTATGGAGCATTTGTTTTTATTCAGTAGGTTCTCTTCTTAGAGTGATATCAATAGGTTATTGAAGCTAATGATGCAGGTTCGGTTGTGCTCGAAATACGGGTTGTATGAGACAAACTGAGAATAGTTGCAAATTGTAAGATTAGGTATCAGATTTAATATTTACATGTTTTCAAACTCATCGTCAAGTAAATTTTATCTACTAGATCAATCAATTCCTATATTTCCAAATAAATTATTACTCATAAGTTATAATTAGAATATTAAAGTTATAGGGCAATGATTTGATTTGCCCGACCAAAATTTTATCGTTGATCCAAATTTTATCATTTCTTATCAGGTTGACCCTATAACGACCCAAGTCCGATAGATATCCATCGAAACTCAGAATTATCATACAAGTTCGAATTTTTGGTAACGGATCGTGTCGAGTTTTTCCATCTCTAATTTCTTAACATTAAACAAAATGATATTACTGTATATAATATAATTATTTAAGATCTTTCCCGTGCATCGCACAGGGGACATAACTAGTATATCTAAAAACAAAATGACTTTTTACTCGAATTGAAAATAATAGTTTTTTCCCGCCCATTTGTGCCTGGTAAACTGGGTAAGATTTTTTCCGAAAATTATTTTTTAATTCGATTTAAGTGGGACCGGCTGCCCACCATTTTTTAGCTGATGAAAAACTAAAAGTCAGCATATTAGTTCCATAAAAAAGGGAAATTTATTGGTAAAATATATGTTGATGATCTTTTAATCCCATAATCCCACAGATTAAGGAATATTTGCTACAAGCAGATTTATTCTACAAATAACGCAATCAATTATCATCAATTATCTGTAAAATCAATCTTTAGTGATATTTTTTATGTTACAATATCCAAATAAATTAGCTATAATACAGAATTTGCTCAACAACAGGATTTACAAATTGATTTTGTCACAGAAATTTAGGGAACAAATACTAATTTACAAACCTTATTTCACAACTATATAAATATATTAGCAAATACGAATTCTCCACCGTCTCACTCTCAGATACACTTTCGTAAAACTGATTATATCTTTCTCATTCCAAAAATCTGTTATTTTTTCTTTCCCCTTTTTTCCCTGGACTTTGGTGATTTTCAGAATTATGAACCAATTTTTATGATTAAATTTTCTCTCTTTGATCCATTTTCTCTAAGCGCTAATATATTCGTCTATTATGTATGTTCTTGGCTTCTAAATTTGTCAAAGTTGGTGGCGTGTTTGAACAGGGCTCGATTGATTACATGGACAACATAATCAGAGAATTCATTGCTCAATCAGGTCATTTGTAACCTTCAATCCTCTTTAGTTTTCTTACTTTTCTTCTTTTGAATATCTATCTATATGAAATATATTTTCGATGAATTTTATGGTGAGTAAACCTTCAAATTGGTAATTTATTGGGAGTGGAATCCAAAATGAACACAAAAGAAATGGAAATTATGATTGATTCGTTTTGCAATACTTCATCTTGTGCTAGACGGCTAGAGGATACAAAGCAATAAGTTCATTATTCAATCGGATATTGTTGTAGGAATGAAGCAGATCATACAAATATATCGCTTTGTTCAACGTAATCCTGCGAACGAGGTCGCACCCCTGTGTTGTTTATTTGAATAGATTGTTGTGTGATATTGTCAAGATGAAACAATGTATTGTTGCCCTTTTGTTGTTCGATGAAATACTTGAACAGAACGCTCCGCACCTTCAAGCCTACAATCTTAGGCAGCTGTTTCGAGTATGCCTATGAATCGTCTGTCTTAACTTGGTTGTTTCTTCCTATTCATTACTACCATTATAATGCAAATGGTGATCTATTTGTTTTTGCTGTGAATTTTCCCAGTCAGTGTTGTCCTTTCTCCCCTTATATGTTATTTTCAATTTCGTGAGAAAACATTAGATGTTGAGCTTCTGAAAGGCCAAGATCCTTGCAAAAGGTGGCCGCTATGATGCTAAGGTTGGTGAGCTTTGTATTAGAATCCATCATTGCTCAAGGGATATTATAAGTTGCCTGAGGTACTGAGGTACTTTTTAATTGCTGAAGATAATTTTAAAGAGGCCCAGCTTTCTCATTGTCATTTGAGTTCTTTAATAAATATTGTCATGTCACCAAGTAGCCGTTCATTGATGGTGGATTCTTCAAAACTAGAGATGCTACCATAGTGAATGAAGATGGATACTATGTCAGTTTGGGATGTAAGTTTTGTTTTTTTAACTTTATTTTTCTTTTTTTATTTTGGTAGGGAGGTGGGGTGGATCACATTTGACTTCTCAAAGTTGTCAAGCCTTACTGTTTGCTTAATTTTTCGGTATAGCAATTGTAGATGTTTCCATTACCTTCTCTTGAATGTCACTCTTCTCTCATAAACTTGGCTTTGCATTTTGTTAGTTCATTCTATGGAGGGAATTGATTCCAAAAATTGATATCTTTCCCACATACGCTATGGTACAAGCTCTTCTCTAATTACATTGTTTCATAATTCAGGTACTAGTGCTAATATTATGAAGGTCGGTGGATGCAAATTTTCTGCACTAGAAAATTGAATCCATTATTTTAGAGGTTTGTTCCTCCCCCTGTGAATTGTTAAATTAGAAGATATTACGTTCAATGAAATGAATCATGAGCAGTGGGTTTTTTTTTACAGTTGGGTATTTTATTTCTTAATTAATGGATTTATATGGTACAAAAAAAGCTCATGTCTCTTTCCTCTCCAAGTCATATGCAGGATTGCAATTTTCTTTGCTTCTTCAGGTGTATTTGTATTTCCAGTAGGATGTTATTGTTATCTCTATGCATTTCTTTTGTACTTGATATTGTACAAACTTTGTCCAGTTCTCCCGGACTAAATGTGCTTGAATGGTTCATTCTCCTTCATGTACGAATGGTGATCATTTAAGTTCTTATTTCTTGAATGAGACTCATTATTTGACATGTTTGTTTGTTTTGATGTATTTTGTAACAACCATCAGCTCGATCGTCTCTTCAATTTTAACTAATAGTCATTCGAATTGTACATTTACTTTAATTGTGCATAACTTTAGAAAGTGATACTCATTTGAATTGGAAGTGTTGCCAATTGTTACAATGTATTGTATTTTACACTATCAACAACATATACTTCTATAGTGTATTTTTCTTATCCATGGTTATATATTCCTGATATGAGATATGAGATAGATATCATGTCTCTTTTTTCCATCATTAAGTAATATATGTGACATCTTTCGTGGACCTTAAGGTATATCAAAGTCTGGTAGTAATGCACTAGTGTTTCAGTAGTAATGCAAAGTGTTTCAAGACAACTGCAGTGGAGTTCCAAATTGTAATCTCTTCTTTAGACCATCTTCCTATTTCAATGATATCCTGATTTGGGTGCACTGAGATGAATGTCGGAAAAAAAATTATTTCCAATGAGTTCATTATGAAAATTGATTTTTTTATTGTATAATTCTTACTTGTCTATACATTCTCACAACTACCATGTTGGATGCCATTAATTAGCAGACAAAACCCTGCCAGTGTAGTGGAATTTCATGATCGAGATAGTTTGGTCAATGCTTCAGGCTCCCATTTGAGGTAGAGAGAAAAATAGAGGACCATCAATTTTCTGTGAGGTAATTCGATTGTCTTATGAAGAATAATTTCATATTGATAATAATGAAAGGGTATCTGAACTATGCTTGGTTCTAATTATCCTATAGTAATATGATTTTTTTATTTGCAAAGGTGAATACATGGACCGACTTTTTGTGTCAATTATATTTTTTACTAATAATATTTTAAATTGATCTTCTTTAGGATCTTTGATTTACTATATTGAATATATTATTAAAATTTGTTGATTTTCAAAAGTGAATCCATGGACTGATTTATGGGGTATGCTCACAGGGCTAGGATAGAAAATTTCTGCCACATTGTGCTCATATGAGTTAAAATGTTGTTTCGTTCTAATGCTTCAGTAGCATAGATTATATAACGAAAATTATAGTAATATCAATAGTAAATTATATTTCTTAAAAAAGTCTTTTTCTTTTTCTTTTATGCCTTAGTTTAATCTGAATGAATTCCCCTCCACACCCTCTCCCCCAAAGAAAAGGAAAAAATAAATTTATCAATTTTCGTTTCTGAAGGTTAATCTAAGTTAGCTTCTACTATTGTCTGCATGGGTCACTAAATTGCTCATAATGATTTATTAGTATAAATTAATTTGTAATATTCGTAGTGGGGATGCATTGTTTAAGGTTATTTTTGTAATGTTTGTGAGTTATTTGTTGAACTTATTCAATTTGATGGGTGCTTGATAACTCAAGTTTTTACGTTGGTTAATGAAAAATTTAGAGGTCAAATTTGGTTGGTCAAGTTGTCTCATTAAATTGTAGTAGTTGCATTGAAATTCTTTGCTAATTTTTGTTGGAATGTTGTATGATGATCTTGGTATTGATGTATCTTTTTTCATGAGGTAACCTGATATTCAAATTCTTTAAGAGAAAAATGTACATATCGGTTCATGAAGTTGCTTTGAAACTGTGGAACTTGAAAACATTATTTGATTGTGTAGTCTTTCACACAGGTTGCATACTTCGTTTCTTTAATTTGTTGCCCCCCTTTTTTTTTAAAAAAAAAATATGATCTTCCAAGCTACAAGTGTCCTTTTTAATGTAATTCTTTGTACTAATATCTTTTAAGCTACTATATGGAATTCAACATTTGAATTGTCTGGTGTTTTGAGGATTTGTACAATTTTGCATAATTCTATATTCTAGCAGTATAACATGTACTTGACTTTTTTCTTGGCTTTGCTGCTCTACTGTCAATTCTTGCTTCTATTTTAATAAAGGTTTTGGGGCAAATATCTTGGGCTTCTTCTAAAAGGTGTTCCTCTCTATTTGGTACCTAAGAGTAACCCATTTGAAAGATTTATAACGTGTTACTTCTAAGTTTAAGAGATTTATTTTTGTCAGTATTTACGTATCATTTCTTATGTGCATTATATTATAAGGTGCTTGCATTATTATCTTTTACCTCTAGGTATTAAGCTTTTTATGTGGGCTAGGAGGCAAATAGGATATACTCATTGTATGGCTATCTATTATGCTTTGCTTTATTAGACGGGGTAGAAAGATCGAGTAAGCGATAAGTTTTATGTGTGACTAAGAAAGATGATAATGAAGTGTTGGGAAGATTGCTTAATGTGTTGATCAGAAAGTGTTGGCATAATGGGATATCACTACAAGGAAAAGGGTCTTTTGAGACCACAAAAAAATGGTCTCAAATAATGAGTATTTGCCACAACTTAAGTAAAGTGGTCTCAAATAATGAACATTTGTCACAACTTATGAGTATTTGTCACAACTTTATTGTCGTCTCAATAACTCCGTCGCAAATAATATATTTGTGACCACAAAAGTGGTCTCAAATGTGTCTCAAATATTTTTTGCAACAACTAGTTGTCTCTAAAAGTAGTCTTAAAGTTGTCTCAAATAATTTGTAGAGAGATTTGTGACAACAAGTGGTCACAAATAACTTATTATTAGTGACCACAATTATGGTGTCAAAAAGTCTTATGCAAAAGACTTCTTTTGTTGTAGTGTATGGGACTTGCCATTAGAGGAGTTGACCCAAGGATCTGGGCTACAAGCCTTCAAGGGTGATGCACAATGTGCTTACGGGTGGTCTTGAAGGTGGATAAGTAGGATATTGTGCTCCTGCTTCAAAGTGAGATGTTGAATTTGGGTTTCAAGATGGACATGAGTATTCTGGGTTGTTTTGTGCATTATTTGTGAAAAGTAGATAAATGGAGAGATGCATTGAATATGATGGAGATGGAGGGTCTTAAACCTGATACTGTGATAAATATAAAAATGATAACGGGGTTATGTGAGGCGTCTATGTTTGATGAGGCTATGGAGTTGTTGAATATGATGTGGCAAACCCACCAATTATGCATTTTGTTTATGGGTTGTACCTATGCTCATTACATAGTGTATAACAAAAGATGATAGCATAGCTACCAATTTGTTGCCTTAATTTTGTATCTCAGGCTAATACAATGTTGTTTATAAGGAAGGCTACTACAAATGTTTGACGCAAGGATGTCTTAAAAAATTATTTGTTAACATTTATGTTTTGTTTTTCTTTTTTAAAATTTTCAAAGAATTTATATTTTATACCTCTTTTATGGTATGTCCTTTTATTATACTAGTAGTATCCCCGTGCGATGCACGGTTTGTAAGTGCAAATGAATAAATTAATATTTTTTATATTTTTATATAATTTTAATATAATAAAATATTACAATCAATAAATAATAAGATATGGAAAATTATATGTTAATGGAAAAAGAGTGCAGTGAAAAGTATTAAAGACTAAAATATATATTAGAATGGATATTTATTTTTCTTAATGTATGAATATCTCTAGCATTCTTCCATAGAAGTCATGTTGATGATTGGGGCTGGAATTGCAACATGTGGTTGACAGATGATATATTTGTAATGTTAAAAATTAGTTACTGTCTTCATAAATAATTTTTCATTAATAATAGTCAATAAATTTATAAAAAAAAAAATAATTTTAAGAAAATATGTTTTTTCCGGCCCAGCCTAAATAACTTTATCATATTTATTTAGGCTAATATATGATAAGTTATTGTCAATAATTGTGTTTTATATTGGGTTGAATTTTATATACCAAAAATTGTGATTTCCAGAATTGGTAATAGATTTTGGGCGGGAAAACTTCAAAATTACTAATTTCAGTGAATTTTGTTATTATATTAGGTATAGATAGTTGTTTCCAAATTCTAACCATGAGACATCCAAATATGACGACATTGAAGTTGGAGAAGAATGCAGCTTTGGGTCACCCAGCCCATTACACGGCCCATGCGATATGAGTCGAGTCTTACATGCGTTTTTTCCTAATTTTTTTAGGATTTTCACCCTTCAACTCATATCTTAATTCTCCAACTATAAAGGGGGACCTAAAGATAAAATTTTATACATTTTCTGTCATAATTTGGAGTGTCATGCAAGGGATTCAAGGAAGAGTTCAAGAATTCAAGAGCAAGAAACATTCAGTTATATCTTTTTAATTGTTTTGTTCTTAGCTTCTTATGATATTTTTTTAGGATTCATTTTTTACTACCGAGAGGCTTATTATTAAACTCTGACACTCAAAACTACACAAATTGAAATACAACGGTTCTTGGAGAAAAACACCTTCCTGGAGAAAAATCAATAGTTCCTCAATATATAAACATCTTCCTAGAGAAAAATCAATTAGGCTTCACTACCGAGCCCAGAATATGAATACTTATCAATCACAATCTTTGGAAATTATAATATGATATACTGCCTTGAGTTTGAGTTGAAAATGTTATGTTGCGAGATTTGTGTAAATCAGTTGTAACTTATTACCAACTTTAAATGTAATTCCGGAATTAAATGGTTTGAATGTTTTAACATATAAGGTAATATCAATTAATGCAGCCAATTATACCATATATAAGGCTTAACCAATTAATGCAACTAATATTGAAGTTTTCCAGAATTAGCAGTGTTGTTTTGGGCGGGAAAATGTTGATATTACTATTCTTGGCGGATTTTGTTATATTATATAGTATAGATGTTCTACACAATCAAAAAATAAAACAATTACTAAAAATTGTGCTTTGTAATGTTGTTGAGTTCAAACGAAAGATGAAACTGAACTTTTATATTCATTTTTCCGTTAACTGATAATAATGATATCACATGCATTAGAAGTTCATAATTCACCGTATACGAGCAAAATTTGGCAAATGCTGAAAAAAGATTCAGTATAGACCCTTAGGGTAGTTTAGTAGTGTCAGTTTCAATTTTCCATATGGACAATTCTAGCTCTTACATCTTTTCCTTCATAAGAATTCTAATATAAAAAAAAAAATAGAAAACATATTGTGCTAAACTATAGCTTTATAGGTTAAATTTATAAAGTCTATCACCCAGGTAGATTTTACTCTCTTCTATATACTTTTAAAAAAAAAAAAAATTCTCTAAAAAGTAAAAGAAGTTATTTCAAAAGAAGATGATCAAATGTTGTGATGAAGATGATCCCCAAAGGAGGACTATGAGAAGAGTTGTATATACAAAAGTGGTTCAAAATCTGTAATATGTAGTTGTACATTTTACTTAATTTTTTTTAAATAGTATAATTTTAAAATAGATTTTGTGGATAGTTATGAAATATACTTCTCATTGCATGAGGGAAAGTCTATCAATATGATACATATATATTTCCTCTATAATATATGGATGATTAATGCTTATTATTTTTATGATAAAAAAAGAGAAAAGAAAAAAAAGTAATAGTGAGTACGCAAGTGAAGACTTAAATATGTGATAACGAAGATCCAGAAAAAAGACTACCACGCATGTTGTTTATAAGGAAGTTTTTTAAAATTTGAAAACGTTATATCTATTTCTTGTTAAATATTACATGTTAATGTAGACAGTTGACTTATTTGTATCGTCTAGGTACTTTTCGAATCATTGTAGTATATACTAGTAGTTACCCCGTGCGATACACGGGAAAGAGTTTAAATTAATATTTTTTATATACAAATATCATTTAATTTAGTGCTAAAAGTGTAACATGTTGGAATTTGAATGTGTAACTTTTGTGTGTGCGTGTGTTCTTGTTAGGAATGTTTTAATTGTCATTTTTACTCTCATAAATATATCCTCAATAACAAACATAATAACATCAAAATTCATCATAAATAAACAACAGGAATTCAAAAAATTCGAAATTAGTAGGTTTTCTTAAAAAAAAACATCATGCAAAAACACAAAAGGTATAGTATAAACATACTATAACAAAAAATTACTGGAAAAAACTAATATAGATTATTCAAGTTTCTAAAAAGACATAAATGTTAACGAATTTTGAAATACTTATTTATACACGAACCTGTAGTAGCTTTCCCATAAAATATCAAAATCTTCAATTATTCTTGATTCGTAACTCTAAAAACAACTAATAATATATCACGATAGAAGATAGGCTTACTAAAGAGCAATCCTAACCTGATTGCGAAAATATCAAGTTGTATCATCAATTAGTATATATCGTCAATTCCAATAGTATCACAAACTCCCACTTTTGAGAATATAGCATTTAAAATATTTAAAATAACATCGGAAAAGAAAGAAAAAGTCGGTATACAATTTTCCCCATTAGGAACTATTATAGAAAATAATAAGAAATCTATCAAGAAAATGTTTGCCATTTGAAACTTTTGCAGAAAGCAAGAGAATATAATCTACAAATTGTAAGGATCCACCAAAACCTACATCATAAACCTAGAAATATTTCTTTAATTATCCTCATAGAATAAAGTAATTGCTTGCAAGATCTTTAATTCCTGAAACTCATACATGAACTATAAATGTGAAGCAATCAGGGTATTGCTATTACTTATATAGTGGAGAATAGATTTCTCCCTAGCAATAATCAACCAAACAAAAAATAAACAAAAAATTAAGAAGTAGGTAGTCAACGTGGGGAACTTCCATAAGAATTTTTTTTTTCTCCATAAACTAATTAATTAATGTAGTACTACCTCCGTTTTTTTTTAATTGTCATTCTAACTAATTTATTTTGTTTGTAAATAGTTGTCATTCTAGCGATGCACGGGCTATTTTTTTAAAAAGTAAATCAATATTAACATGAACAATACTTTTTATTGAAAACACATTTTTATTTAATAATATATAACAAAAAAGGAAATGGTTAAAAAAATTTACAAAGAAAACTTTTGTGTTCTTTTGCAGTGTTATTCATTCATTGCCTCTTACTCCGGAAAATCAGTAATTTCCACTAATAAAAACACATTTTAATTTTTTAACGAATTTCTTACTCGTATCTTGTTCCAATTTTTTTTTTTTTTTTTATATCTTGTCTCTATCAAAACATTAATGTTAAATTATGATAAATTTTGAATACACTACACTGATGGGTAATAATAAATAAAACGAACATACATAATCCAGAATCTGATATCAGTTAATAGAATTGAGAAACAAATAATCTTAAGGATTATTCTTATATAAAATATTTTATTAGTTTACGTACAAAACATCTTCTATTAGAAACAAACATAATTTTTTTAAGGATTATTCTTATATAAAATATTTTATTAGTTTACCTACAAAATATCCTCTATTAGAAATAACTTTTAAGAAAGTCATAGAAAATACAATTTTATTTAGGATGAACTGAATCTTCATAGTCCATATGATGAGCTCATTCATATAAATAGAGTTGGATTTGGATTTAGAATTTTAAAAGACATAGATGACTTCAAATCTTTCAATTTTTTTATCCAATAATCTCCTATATCCATAAGATGAGCTCATTAATATAAATAAAGTTGGATTTTAATTTAGAAAATTAATGGACTAAACTAATAAAATATTTTATATAAGAATAATCATTAAGAAAATATATTCTTTTCTCAATCTTATTAAATTGTATTGCAATTCTGGATTGTATATCTTGGTTGTTTGTTTATTATTTTTAATCAGTATGATCTATTTCAAAATTTATTATAATTTAATATTAAGATTTTGGAAGAGAGATGAGAGAAGAACAAAAACAAATGAAATTATTTTCGAGAGAAGAAATAAAACGGATAAAAGACTTTACAGATAAACTAATTTTGGGAAAAAATAATATTGTACTGTGAAAAAAAAACGGATTAAATACTTTACAGATAAAATAATTTTGCGAAAAATAAATATTGTACTGTGGAAAAAAACTAAAAAAACTGATTTTGTGGAATAAGAGGCGAGGAAGGAATCAAATATATTTAGCGCGTGTTTTTTTTTGTGGAGTGTGTTAGCTGACCGAACACATCATGTGGTCTCTATAAGAAAACTCACTGGTGGTTCCATATCATTATTGATATACAATAATCTATATATAGTTTGATACATTGATTTTTACAATTTAGAAATTCTTGAGATCAAGCAAGCGGCCATCATTTTGCCCTTTTTATAGGAGTATAGAAAATCAGAAATCATATCTGAAAGATTTGAAAAATCAGAAATCATATCTGAAAGATTTGAAAAATCAGAAATCATATCTGAAAGATTTTGAATGATCTGGACATTCTGTTATCAGATATCTTCAATTAAAGATTACATATTATTATATATTAAAAAATTGATAAAATCACATCTATTTTTTGGTAAAGCTATGGTAATTCATATATTAATATACACATCATAATTATAATTTATATTAAAATAAAAATCCGGTATATAATGAGTATTGATTTCGCTAATCATTCCAATTATGTGATAGTTCTAAATTTATATGTGATATCATTTTATAGTTGTTATCAACCAATCTGTATATTAAATTTATTTTGTTTATAAGATAATTTTTTGGAAATTTTTCTGCAATAGTTCATGATAGTTGTTAAATGGGATATTTCTTCTTAAAAGTCTTACGTATAGTAAACGTTTTCGACTGAGTGTTATCAAAGTTTAATTGTAAACATATTGTAACGATAAAAATGAAATACTGCCATAAAATTAGAATTTCAATTGAAGTTGATACATGAACTTGTTTTTGCAGAAATTAAAAAACTGAATTCTGCTACAATAAAATCAAAATTAGTCTTCAATCTCAACTGATCGTCGGATGAGTTGATTGTCTCTAATCTTTTGCCAAAATTTTGAACGGATTGAGACTGTACATGTTATAAACAAATGTAAAGTTTCACACAATATATGAACAATAATATAAATAATTCACATAACAGATATTAAAAATATAGGTTGAATTTTTATATGATTACAGATTACCGTAGAAAACGATGATGGTATATAGATTTGAATTCTGCAATCATCAAACTTGTTTTCGCCATAATCAAGATTCAGTGTTGCTGATATTTTCTTATCTTGATTTGCATGTAGTACTTTTGGAGCATCCATTGTGAAGTACCTATCAAAGTTGACCCATAATAAGCAAGGAATGAAGGAATTATACAAATCTGCAGTAAAAAATGTAAATTGTGAAATGAACTATCAAAGTTGACACATAATAATCAAGGAATGAAGTAATTATAGAAATTTGAAGTAAAAAATGTAAATTGGGAAATGAATAAAAAATAGAAATTACAGCTGCAAAAGTGATTCTCATTTACTTAAGACCTTATGTATTTATAGGAGCAATATTGTTATGGGATAATTTTTTTTAAAAAATTCGAATTTCAAAATTTTAAAAAATTTGCAACAAATTCTGTTATACATATATGTACAGATTTGTTATTGCTGAATTTTAGACGAAAAAAATATTCGAAAACTTGAATCCCGCTAATATCATTGGATTTTTCAAATTTCAAAATTCAAATTCACATCTATTTATGATAACTATTAAAATGGGCGGAAAAAGTTTCAACTTACTAATTTCGGTTAACTTGGCTTCATATGGACTATGAAGATTCAGTTAAGGAAACCATTTTCTAATTTATCGGAGTAAAAAAGGGTAGGTAAGTGGGCTAGCCATAAATTAAAATTTATAGTCAAATAAATAAAATATTTTTTTATTTCCCAAATAAGTATATAAGTTGGGGGGGGAGGGGGGGGGGGAGAGGGGGATGAAATGTTTTATTTCCAGATAGAAAAATAATACATTTTTTAGATAGTTGGAATACAGGGTTTGTAATTAGTATTTTTTACCCTAATTTTATGCGATAAAATAAATTTGTAGATTCATTTGCATAGTAATTCGATAAAAGAAATAGCTGATTTATTTAGATATTGTAACATAAATAATATTGGTAAAGATTCATTCTAAAATATTATGGTCAAAGATTGATTTGTAACTTACGATTTGATAATTTTGTAAAGTAAATCTGGATATAACTAATTATTACTTATATTTAGGGACAAAAAAACTCATTCCAATAAATTTAGCAATAACTTCCCTAATTTTGCGAAAACATTACCATTACATATATATGTACCAGATTCGGAGATATTTTAGGCATATATTGTGTTCTTTTTTTAATTAAAAAAATATTTTTTATTACCATATATAGTAAGTAGTTTGGGCGGTGATAAAGCGCAATCCATTTACCAAATAAACTTCGAACGTAAATCCGCTGGAAACGTAAATCAATGCAAGAAACTTAAAGAACACAGGATGTACGTGGTTCGATCCGGAGATCTACGTCCACGGGCTAAGAATATCACCTGCCGAGGTGTTTCTTCACTATCCCTTTGAGTTTACACGTAATAGTTTTTTAATACAAAATGCGAACCCTAATTCTGAGTACAATTCTCCTACTTATACTACTCAACTCAAACCCTAACTAACTCCCTATAATTGCGCCTATTATCTCTGCATGGGAGTCGGGAGAAGATCGTGGGGATCTTGCTTCCTCCATACGCCGTGATTGGGCCGTTTTAGGTTGAGTGCGCTCTTCTGGGCCGGTTGCTGGGCTTGCTTTCATGAGCTCAGTTACTTCGGGTCGGGTTGGTCCGGCCCGAGGTGCTGACCCGACCCGGAGTTACTGGGCCATACCTATCAGATGCCCCTCCCACCAGCCGGAGCGAGGAAGGAGCTACGGTTATAAGCGGGGTGAGGTATGACAGGCGCCGAGATTGGGCAGAGCAGCAAAGTAGCGAGCGCGATGGGTTGTTGTCCATGGTGAGCCGAAATACCCATAAGGGCCGAGAATTAGCTGGAGTCGAGAGAACCGACCTCCGAGGTGGCGGGAGCCGCGAGGAGTAAACAGAACGAACTGAGTGATCCGAAGTGACGGAGTCGACTGAAGCCGTAGTGAAGCACTCCCCGGGGGGGAAATCGACCGGAGCCGAACTAAAGTACCCCGAGGGTAAGATAATGTAGCGGAAGCGAACTGTAATTTGGCCGAGGTGACGGAGACACCGGAGTGCTTCCCAAAACTTCCTGGCCAAGAATGGGGTTGATTTGACTGGCGGCGCCATCATGAGAGAGAGAGGGATGTGAAGTGACGCGTTTGGAGATTTCCAAGAGATCTGTTCCCCACGCGCCTAGGGAACTGTAAAGCGCGTGAGCAGCACGGTCAAATCTGGGACGCGAAATTTGAAAAGGCCAGATTTAAACCGTTGATTCAAAAATATATATATGAATATGTGCACAGTATACTCATCTTCATCATTTGCAATTGCAATTTTCAGAAAGCGGGAAAAAACGAGACTCATCTGTGCGCTTGTGATCCATCACAATACCAAGATCAAGTAAGTATGTCTTCTTCATCGTCTTCTTCTTCAGTTAGAGAAATAGGAACTGATAAAGCCCTGCTAAATGTACCACCCATACGCTTTATTATTCCAGAAAGACTAGTGAATAGGATGGTGTATAGGGCCGATTTTAGGGAGGCCGGTACCCGGGCAGTGAGATTTGGGGAATGTCTGGAAGAGGAATACGAAGTGCCGGCGGTAGCCTTACGGATGACACGGGTGCAAATAGAATCCCTGATCCCGTCGTTTTACTTTCCATTTAACTTAGAGTACATAGTGCCGGAGCTCGGTGACAAGGCTTGTTGCCCGCCGAAGGGCTTCATTAGCGTATATATAGATCATCTGAAGATAGGGTTGAGATTTCCCCTCTGGGACATTGTTATACATTTGCTGAGGTATTATAACATCGCTTTGAGCCAATTAGCACCCAACGCCGTGAGGCAAGTAGTCGGGTTCACCGTGGTATGTAGGAATGCCGGGGTGGAACCAGATGTAGAATTGTTTCGATATTTCTTCCAGCTAAAGGCCTTCGGGAAAGCAAAAGGCTGGTACTCCTTCAGCCCTCGGCCCCGAGGTGGTTTCAAAGTACAGAACTCGAGCAAGGTGGAGGGGTGGAAGGAGAAATTTATCTTCGTGAAGACAGACGTGGCCCTCCCGAGGTGGAGGAGGGAGGAGGTGTTAGATAATGCCCCGGTGGTGGAACCGGAGGCCGAGGTGGTGGGACCATTCCGTGCGCTGGGGACGTTCAAGACCCTTTGCACCGAGGCGGAGCTGGAGGAGGCAGGATTGAGCCCATATTACTCGGGCAATGCTGAGGGGGTGTCCGCCCAGGGGCAGGAGTCGGGAGCCGGGGTTGCTGAGGAGGGTAGGAACTCTGATAACTGTGTAATATTGGTGTTTTGTGCAGGACTAACTCCAATTTCTTTATGCAGTGAGACGTTTCGGAAAGGAACCAGCGGCAGCAAAGTTGAAGGGGAAAGTGAGTGAAGTATCCCCCAGAGGGGGGGTGTCGCCCAGCCCGAGGCCATCAACGGGATCGGAGGAACGAGTGGTGGCAGCGGGGTCAACTCCCGGTACTAAAAGGAGGTCGGAACCATCCGTAACACCTCCGGGGACAGCCAAAAGACTCCGCACGGAGTAGAGCACCAAGGTAAAGTGTACATAACCATTTCCGAGGTGTAACCTTTGCTCAAATTTATCATATGTTACCAGTATTAACCCCGGTGTTGTGTTGTGAAGGGGCAAGGGCCCATAAGTTTGCTGGGATTAGAAGGGGCGGACGCCGAGGAGCTGCTGCGCTTGGCGCGGGGGATAATGGAGCTGGGACAAAACAATGAGAGGGAGGCCAAAGAAGAGCTGGCCGAGGTGGCAAGAGAGCTGTGCGCGCTCAATGACAGACTTACCCACGATCTGGCCGAAGCGCGCAAGAGGGCGGTCTTGGTAGAGAATGAGATCGCGCGGCTGCGCGAAGTGGAGGCGGAGGCCGGGGCTCTCCGTGGTGAAACGGCTCAACTGCGGGCAGAGATAAAGGCCCAAGAAGCGGCTGTTGTTGACGGTCAGGTACCGAGAAGTTGTTCCAGACGAGCACCTTTCTCGACTTCCAGACCAACTTTGTCGCAGTTGGGGATGCAGCCACCCGATCGGTGCTGCTGGAGAAAGTTAAGGAAGTCTATCCGAACGTGGACGTCTATCGTCCAGAGTTCGGGTATGACTTCAACGCCGTGGCAGGGGTGGAGGAGGCCTACTATCAAGCCTTGGCGCGTGTCCCGGAGTGGCCCCTCGTTAAGGCACTGGTGGAGAAGAAAAAGATCTTAAGTGCCGAGGAGATCTCAAACTGCGAGGTGGACCAAGACCCAGAGTTCTTGGCATTTCGCCGGGGCGAGTTCATCCCAGAGCCCCGAAACAAAGAACCACCCCCACGCATGGAGATCGCCGCGGAGGCTACGGGAAATGAGGCAGGGATTGCTGGAGAACGGCAGGAGGTGGACCACGAGGTGGAGGAGGAGGACGATGTGGTGCCCGAGGCCATTGAAGGGACCGAAGAGGGGGAGGTCAGTCGTTCCCCGCAATTTTAATGCCCTGTCATTATACGGTAGATGATAGGAATAATTGTAATTCCGTTGTAAAAAACTGTTGATTATGTACGCTCGTTTTGTTGAATATAAGTTGAGTTGTTCATATAATTATCCAGCGATGTGTTTGAAATTCATCATTCACACTGACTTTGTTGCCCGATCAGGACACCGGGGAGCTGCATAATATGATAAAGGAACTCATGCAGTCCTTAGACTGGTTCCGCGGAGAGAAGGATAACTTGCAAAAGCAAGTAGTGCTGCGGTTGGAGAGACGGGTGGCCGTAGCGGAGAGAAGAGCCAAAGAGGCCGAGGAGGCAAGAGTTAGGGCCGCAGAGAGAGCTAGAGATCAGGAATTGAAGTACCTGTCGAAGGTGGCCGAACTGGACCGCGTCCTTATCCATCAAAGGGAGTACGACCGGATACTTACAGAGTACGGCCTGCTGACTTTTGAGGAAGTTGAGGAGCGGATCACCGAGATTCAAGGTGAAATTTCGTCACTGATGACGACGGGTCAGGCAGAGTCCTCGGAGCTGATAAGAAAGCGAGAGGTGCTGGAGTTACTGCTAAATATGTACGAAGGACTGAAAGGACGCGGCAGGTGGCGGCGCACCGCCGAAGAGTACATCGCGAGCTCCAGCCGGGGCCAAGGGACTGCGAAAGCGCCTCGGAAGGGTAAAAAGAAACCGGCGGGGAAAAGCCAAGAGATAGTAATCCAAGAGCCAGCCTCGGTAACGGCAGTCGAGGAAGTCCCCGTGGTTGTCGCAGAGGAAGAAGTCGAGAAGCTGGCTGAGGAGATCGAAGTGATAGACCCCGCGGAGTGGGATCCCGTGGAATGGGCCCGGACGTCGAGGCCAGCGACGCAGCCGAGTCCCCGGGGCAGGGTGAGAGGCGAAGCCCCAAGATAAGTACCAAGAGTGAGTCCTCAGCGCAGAGGGAGCCGTGGCAGGGAAAGAGCCGGGACGCAAAGTCGAGAAACGTCGGGATCCCGGAGGACAAGGAGAAGTTCCCGAGACGGGCCTCAACGCCGGAGCGCCGAATATTGGCTCGGAGGCCGAAAGTAGGTTTTACCGTTGCAGCGTTGTATATATTATGTAAAGAGGTTTTTGAGGTTAAAAAATGTTAAAAACATTCGGTATGTAACGATGTATGTTCGAAAGAGAGGTAGTGAACTTTGAATCAAAATGCATGCGCAATTACTTTAACAGGTACTCGGGAGCACCATATGTACATGATGCCCGTTAGAAAAACAAGGCATAGAATCTCCCCGGACGGATCAGGCGGGAGCTAAGGACCTCTCCGATTAAACGGGCGAGAGGGAATATAAGTCCGGGGACCAAATGTGAATCTCCCCGGACGGACCGGGCGAGAGATCAAACCGTCCGGAGATGGATAATAATAGTAAGACTAAGCTAGGGCGTCCCCGTAGCGTAGAAGAAAGGACAGCAAGATTCGTAAAGTAAAAACTTTATTCAAAGTAATTGTTGGAACAATTAAGAAATACAAAGGGAACTCACAACTAAAAATTAAAATACAAGGAATGTAAAAGGAGAAACGATACTTGTTTCGTGGTTTCATAGATAGAAACGCCTTAAGTTGGTAATGCCAGGTTCGGGGAATCGGTGTGCCATCAAGATGCGCTAACTGGTAGCACCCGGAGTCATGCGCGGCAATGACGCGATAAGGTCCTTTCCAGGAGGCATGCAATTTACCCTCGGGGGCAGCCTTGGTGGCTGAGTAGAGCCGGAGTACCTAGTCGCCGACATTAAACTGAGTACTCCGAACCCGGAGGTGGTGATACTGAGCTGCACGTTGCTTACACTTGGCTTGCTGGATAAAAGATTGATCACGACAATATTCGAGCTCGTCTAGATAGCACGGATGGCTGCATTATTAGCCTCGGGATCCAAAGTCACGAGGCGGGGACTAGGCACGCCGATTTCCGCCGGAATGACTGCTTCGGAACCGTAAGTGAGGCTGTAGGGGGTCTCTCCGGTTGAGGTGTGCGGAGTGCGATAGGCCCAAAGAACCTGCGGAAGATTCTCGGCCCAAAGACCCTTAGCTTGATCTAAGCGTTTCTTCAGACCCGTAAGGAGTGTTCGATTAGTGACTTCGACTTGACCATTGGCTTGAGGATGAGCTACCGAGGTGAAAATTTGATTAATGTGGAGCTTCTCGCACCATGACCGGAAGGGGTCATTGGCGAACTGCTTGTCGTTGTCTGAAATAATGGTGCTCGGGATGCCGAAGCGGCATATAATATTACGCCAGACGAACTTCAAGATGTTCTGACCAGTAATGGCAGTTAGAGGCGCGGCTTCTACCCATTTGGTGAAGTAATCAACAGCGACCACAAGAAATTTGAGTTCCCCCCGGTGCGACTGGAAACGGGCCCACAATATCAATTCCCCATTGGATAAATGGCCAGGCGTTTTGTATTCCAGTGAGCTCAGTTTGCGGCAGATGCTTTACACGAGAGTGTCGCTGACACTTGTCGCACTTGGTCACCAAATCATAGGCATCGTTAAACAATGTCGGCCAGTAGTACCCCCACCGAAGAATTTTCTTGGCCAACGTTCGTGAACCGATATGGCTGGCACAGGCCCCCTCGTGAAACTCCCGAAGAACCTGATCAGCCTGGGCGGGAGCAAGGCACCGAAGACTTGGTTGTAAGTATGACTGGCTGTACAAAATCTCGTCGTAGAGTGTGTACTTAGATGCCTTAAGAACTATCCGCCGAGCTTGCAATTTTTCAGTCGGCAAAGTACCATCCCGGAGATAGTGGATGATCGGTGTCATCCAATTGGGACCGGGTTCAGTCAAGACGGAGATCGTGGCCTCGTGAATTGCCGAATGAAGGGCATCTTCGACTACGATGTCCGGAGACACATTGGTCAGGACCGCGGAGGCCATTTTGCTGAGTGCATCAGCTTGAACATTCTGTTGACGAGGTACTTGCTGGATATCAACCGAAGCAAAAGTTGACAAAAGTTTAAGCGTCAAAGCGAGGTACCTTCTCAGTGTTTCATCCTTAGCAGTGTAGGTGCCTTTGATCTGATTAGAGACAACCTCGGAGTCCGTGAAGAGCGCGAGATGTGAGACTGCTAAGGATTGAGCGAGGCGGAAACCGGCGAGGACTGCCTCATATTCTGTTTCATTATTAGTTACCTTAAATTTAAATCGAAGGACGTATTTGATTTCAACACCCTCGGGGCCAATGAGAAGCACCCCAGCACCACTTCCGCGGTCCGCGGAAGCGCCATCTACATATAGTTGCCACTTATGGGGTGGAGCTTCATGGGCAGCGGGGTGAGGACTAACATTATTTGCGGAAGATTCGGGGTTGTCCACTGGCGCCTCGGCCAAAAAATCTGCTAGGGCTTGACCCTTGATGGCTCGGTGTGGGAAAATTTGAATATCATACTCTCCTAGCTCGATAGCCCACTTAGCGAGGTGCCTTGACACATCGGGCTTGACAAGAATTTGATGGATGGGGTGATTAGTAAGAACCCTGATTTCTCGTCCTTGGAAATAAGGCCGCAAACGCCGGGCCGCCATGACGAGGGCTAGCGCTATTTTTTCCATCACGGAGTACCGAGTTTCTGCCCCTTGGAGTGCTCGGCTCACAAAATACACCGGGTGTTGTATGCCATTGGCCTCGCGTACAAGAGCTGCGCTGATGGCTTCTTCGGCGGAGGCTAAATATATATAAAGAGGCTCTCCGAGGAGAGGAACGGACAGAGTGGGCAATTGCTTAATATGGTGCTTTAGAGTCTCAAAAGCTTCGGTGCACTGCGGGGTCCACTCAAATAGCTTAGCCTGTCGCAGAATTTTGAAGAATGGAAGTTGACGCTCCGCGGCCTTGGACAGGATACGATTTAAGGCCGCCAAACCACCAGTAAGGCGTTGAACGTCTTTTACCGTCTTCGGCGGTTGTAGGTCCAATACATCTCGAATTTTGGCCGGATTGGCCTGGAGGCCGTGTTGTGAAACCATATAACCGAGAAATTTACCGGAGCCCACGCCGAAGGTGCATTTTGCCGGATTGAGCGGCAAATTATAATGCCGCAAGGTTCCCAACGTTTCAACAATATCTTGCACACATGAAGATTGAGAAGTACTTTTTATGACTAAATCATCAACATATACCTCTACATTACGACCAATTTGACCTCGGAAGACGTTGTCCATAAGGCGCTGGTACGTGGCTCCCGCGTTTTTGAGCCCGAAGGGCATTTTCTTGAAGGCAAAGCATCCGAAGTCAGTGATAAATGCCGTTTTGAGTGCATCCTGACGGTCCATATGGATTTGGTGGTATCCCTTGTATAAGTCCAAGAAGCAAAGTACCTCGTGCCCAGTAATGGCTTCGGCTTTTTGGTCGATAGAGGGCAAAGGATAACAATCCTTTGGACAGTGTTTATTAAGATCGAAAAAATCGACACACATTCGCCATGCCCCGCTAGACTTCGTTACCATCACCGGATTAGATAGCCAAGAAGGATAATGAACTTCAAACAGGATGTCTGCATCTAGGGGCTGTTGTACTTCAATTCGGATGGTTGCGTTCTGCTCCCGAGCGAATTTCCTTCACTTTTGTTGTATAGGTTTCACATTGGGGTCGATATTCAACTTGTGAGTTATAACATCCGAAGAGACCCCGGGCATGTCCAAGGGAGACCACGCGAAGACGTCGGAGTATTCCCGCAAGGTCTGAATAATGGCATTGTGTAGCCACGGCACATCCACAGCGCCGACAGTTACAGTTTGCTCAGGCTTGGATGGATCAAGCGGCACCTGAACAGTGGTGTCCCCCAGTGGTGTAGACGAATTAGGTATGAGAGCCGAGGTTGTTACCTGAAACTGCGGCTTAGGGGGAACCTTTGCTGCCTTTTTGAGTGCGACGTACATGCACTCCTTAGAAACTCGCTGATTGCCGCGGATAGCCACCTCGCCATGTGATGTAGGGAATTTCAGTGCGAGGTGGTATGTGGAGCACACGGTTCTTGTCGGAGTAAGCCAGTCCCGACCCAAAATCATGTTGTATGGGGACGGAGAATTAACCACATAGAAGTCCACAAAGATGGGTTTTATCGCCGAATAAGTTCCAAGAGATGCGGGAGAGATTAATAACTCCTTCAGGCTGGACTTCACCCTGGGTGAAGGTCTGTAGCGGCCCGGGGGCCGGTCGGAGCTGCTCACGAGGAATCCCCATTTTTTGAAAACAGTCGGTGAATATGACACTAACTGCGGCTCCATTGTCGACAAAAACCCGCTTTATTGTAACATTGGCTACAGTCATGTCAATGACGATGGCGTCGGTATGAGGGGTGAGCTCGGGAACAGAATCTCTGTCTGTAAAACTGACGGTTTCAGATTGGTGGAGGCGTTTGTGACGCGGCTCCTCGGGAGGAGGCCGACGTGCCTCCGCCTTTAAGGCACTCCGAGAAGCCCCGGTGGGGATGGCTCCGTAAATCACGTTTACGACATGAGTAGTCGGATTGTCTCCCGATCCTCCTTGAGGAGGCGGTGGCGGCAAAAAGTGGGGTTGTTGACGATTTCCAAGGTCTTGCCGCGCATAGTTGTTCTGCCCCGGCCTGTTATTCTGCCATTGCAGCCTATTTTGACGTGAGTCACGGTCATTATAGCTTCCGCGGTTTTGTTGTGAACCACCATTCTGGCTTGACCGAGGCCTGTCGTTGGTCCGGGCAATGTACTTCCGCAAGAAACCTTTCTTTAGACAATCTTCGATTTCTTTGCCGAGCTTCCTACAATCCTCTGTTTCATGTCCATGATCATGGTGGTACGCGCACCATTTTTCGCGGTTGCGTTTTTCTGCCGGAGCAGTCATACGCGGACACGGCCGCAGGTCATTCTTGTGAACAGAAAGAATTTCGGCCCACGAATTTGTAAGCGGAGTGAGTTGTGGGATATCCCCACGAGATTCTGGGCATCCTTGATGTAGACGAGAGAAGGCACTAGGGCGAGTGCTGGGTCCGGCTTGTGCTCTATCGGACTGCCGTTTGCTAGCATGCTTCTCGCGCTTACGGCGAGTCTGCTCCTCGGCCTTAGCATATCTGCACACAATGTTAAACAAAGCCCTGGTTGTAGTTGGAGGATTCCGAACCAGCTCAGTGTAGAGCGGCCCAAGACGAAGGCCATTCATGAAGGCATTGATGATAACATCATCCGACCGGCTCCCCACCTTAAGACTCTCCGCTGTAAAGCGATCAAGAAATTGGGTAACGGTTTCTCCATCCCGCTGTTCCATATTCATGAGGTCGGCCAAAGTAGCCATGGACTTTGCCCGCGTATGAAAACGCGCCCAAAACTGCTCGGCAAGATCGCGAAAGGAAGTGACGCTACCCCGCGGTAGAGAGTCAAACCAAAGTCTAGCCTCGTCCGGAAGATACTCAGGAAACACCTTGCACAGGTGGTGAGGAGTGCAGTTGCGGTTGAACATAGCGTACTTAAAGGCGTTCAAGAAATTACTCGAATCCCCAGTGTCGTTGTATACAGCCACTGGGGGGAGTTTGAAACCATCAGGGAGTGGGACCGCAAGAATCTCGTTAGAGAATGGGGTGATGATCTCTCCGTTGGCATCAAGACCCAAAACCTTGTCGAGCTTCGCGGCAAATTGGGCCTGCTCTTGTTCCACAGGATCCAGCAGACGAGATTGGTCAAGGCGAGGACGCTTCGGGACGTTAGCAGGTCGGCGGCGATGCGTGCCGTCCCAGACGTCTCGGGGCCTCGACCCATTAGAGCTGCGGTTATCCACCGGAGAAACTGTCCTCCGTCTCCGGCGTTCAAGTCTCGCTCGATGAGGGAGATCCTCATCCAAGTCACGTGAAAAGTCACGGGGTGGATTTCTTACTTGTTCAGCGACATTGTTGGCACGCTCACCGGAGTGGGCGCGCCGGTTGTTCCATTCTTGGAACAGAGTAGCGTGTTCCTAAAGGAAAGTCTGCTGCACCTGCGACAGCTCGGGAGCTGGTGGGGGATCAACTTGCGCCGGACCATCAATAGGGGGATGATTTGGCATGTTAACATGCGCTGCGGGCGGATCCTGGTTCTGTTGACAGGGGGGCGGAACCTGGTCCACAGGAGGATCACGATGGGACTGATTTGGATGAGTGGACCTACGAGTATTCACCATAGCGATTGCGATAAAAGATTAGGGTTTTCTGCAAACGTTCCCACAGACGGCGCCAATTGATAGAGCGCAATCCGTTTACCAAATAAACTTCGAATGTAAATCCGCTGAAAACGTAAATCAATGCAAGAAACTTAAAGAACACAGGATGTACGTGGTTCGATCTGGAGATCTACGTCCACGGGCTAAGAATATCACCTGCCGAGGTGTTTCTTCACTATCCCTTTGAGTTTACACGTAATAGTTTTTTAATACAAAATGTGAACCCTAATTCTGAGTACAATTCTCCTACTTATACTACTCAACTCAAACCCTAACTAACTCCCTATAATTGCGCCTATTATCTCTGCATGGGAGTCGGGAGAAGATCGTGGGGATCTTGCTTCCTCCATACGCCGTGATTGGGCCGTTTTAGGCTGAGTGCGCTCTTCTGGGCCGGTTGCTGGGCTTGCTTTCATGAGCTCAGTTACTTCGGGTCGGGTTGGTCCGGCTCAAGGTGCTGACCCGACCCGGAGTTACTGGGCCATACCTATCAGGCGGGAAAAATAGTATTTTCCAATTGTAGTATAAATCCATTTTTTTTTTATATATACTAGGTATGTTCCCCGTGCGATGCACGGGAAATATCTTAAATAATTCTATTTTATATACAACAATGTCATTTTGTTTAATGTTAAGAAATTAAAGATGAAAAAACTCGACACGACCCGTTACCAAAATGCGAACTTGTATGATAATTCTGAGTTCCGGTGAATGTCTATCGGACCTGGGACGTTATAGGGTCAACCTGATAAGAAATGATAAAATTTGGATCAACGATAAAATTTTGGTCGGGCAAATCAAATAATTGCCTATAACTTAAATATTCTAATTATAACTTATGAGTAATAATTTATTTGGAAATATTGGAGTAGATTGATCTAGTAGAAGAAATTTACTTGAAGAAGAGTTTGAAAACATGTAAGTATTAAATCTGATAGCTAATCTTACAATTTGCAACTATTCTCAGTTTGTCTCATACAACCCGTATTTCGAGCACAACCCAACTTGCAACATTAGCTTCAATAACATATTGATATCACTCTACGAAGAGAACCTACTGAACCAGAAACAAACGCCCTATAATAACCAATAGTAACAACATCTGTCTCGCTACTTGTAAGTTATTTATCAAGAATCACACTGATTTAATTAATCCTATGCCAAATAAAACAAAGCAAAGGCACAAAATATATTCAGTGATGAACATTTAAGACAGGAACAAATGCCCTAAAGCAAGTCAAAATACCGACAACAAAGACTCACCCCTTGGCAGCGCCAAACAAAATCTTCATATGCCCTTCACACGGGAGGTGCCCATGATGCGCCATAGCTCCATGGAATAATTCCTCAAGATTGTCATTGATGTAAGACTGTCAAGTAAACCTTAGATAATGAGAATGATAAATTCAAGAGGATTATGAATATACCTTGGAAAATAAGTGAGAGTATGCTTTTGTGGAATGGTGATTTTTTTATGAAATGAAGTGTGAAGATGTGATTTTTATAATATCTTATTAGGTCAAAAATCCCATAACATAATAATCTAAAATATAGGAGTTTTAAAATTTGCCGATTTTTATCACCACAAATTAAGGGTTTCAATTTTTTTTTCCAAAATTTGAATAATTTATAAATGATTTTAATATCAAATTTGTAAAAAAAATAGATTAATGGTGGATGTCTTATTATTAAGTAAGATAAGATGAGATTGATATATTTCAGTTTTCGTAACGGAGTGAATATATTAACAGATTCATCAATTAATTAAAATGAATTATGTATTCAGTCAAATACTGAAAGATATTCAGTTGCTAAAATTAAGGGATTTTATGTTGTAAATTAAATCTATATGCTTATTTACTCTTTATTTTTAGGGAGGGATACATAACTTCCACAAAAAAATGTGATTTGATTTAATTTTTACCAAATTAGTTAGTTAAGGAAACCGTTTCCTAATTTATTGGAGTAAAAAAGGGTAGGTAAGTGGGCCAGCCATAAATTAAAATTTACAGTCAAATAAATAAAATAATTTTTTATTTCCCAAATAAGTATATAAGTTTGGGTGGGGGGGGGGGGGGGGGGAGATGAAATGCTTTATTCCAGATATAAAAATAATACATTTTTTAGATAGTTGGAATATAGGGTTTGCAATTACTCCCTCCGTCCCACCTTATCTTGCACACTTTCCTTAAACGGCCGTCCCACCTTATCTTGCACAGCCTAAAAAATGAAAGTTATAACATAATCTCCACCCTCAAAATCTTCATCCTCAATCTCCACCCTCAATTTACCTTTGAAAAGTCAACCAAAAATCAACTTTTCTTAATAATCGTGCCGACCCCCCTGTGCAAGATAAGCCGGGACGGAGAGAGTAATATTTTTTACCCTAATTTTATGCGATAAAATAAATTTGTAGATACATTTGCATAGTAATTTCGATAAAAGAAATAGCTGATTTATTTAGGTATTGTAACATAAATAATATTGGTAAAGATTCATTCTAAAATATTATGGTTAAAGATTGATTTGTATCTTACGATTTGATAATTTTGTAAAGTAAATCTGGATACAACTAATTATTACTTATATTTGGGGACAAAAAAACTCATTCCAATAAATTCAGCAACAACTTCCCTAATTTTGCGAAAACATTACCATTACATATATATGTACCAAATTCGGAGATATTTTAGGCATATATTGTGTTCTTTTTTTAATTAAAAAAAATGTTTTTTATTACCATATATAGTAAGCAGTTTGGGCGGAAAAAACACTATTTTCTAATTGTAGTATAAATTCATTTTATTTTTATATATACTAGTAGTTACCCCCGTGCGATGCACGGGAAAGAGTTTAAATTATTATTTTTTATATACAAAAATATCATTTAATTTAGTGCTAAAAGTGTAACATGTTAGAATTTGAATGTGTAACTTTTGTGTGTGCGTGTGTTCTTGTTAGGAATGTTTTAATTGTCATTTTTACTCTCATAAATATATCCTCAATAACAAACATAATAACATCAAAATTCATCATAAATAAACAAGAGGAATTCAAAAAATTTGAAATTAGTAGGTTTTCTTAAAAAAAAAAAACATCATGCAAAAACACAAAAGGTTTAGTATCAACATACTATAACAAAAAATTACTGGAAAAAACTAATATAGATCATTCAAGTTTCTAAAAAGACATAAATGTTAACGAATTTTGAAATACTTATTTATACATGAACCTGTAGTAGCTTTCCCATAAAATATCAAAATCTTCAATTATTCTTGATTCGTAACTCTAAAAACAACTAAGAATATACCACGATAGAAGATAGGCTTACTAAAGAGCAATCCTATCCTGATTGCGAAAATATCAAGTAGTACCATCAATTAGTATATATCGTCAATTCCAGTAGTATCACAAACTCCCACTTTTGAAAATATAGTCTTGAAAATATTGAAAATAACATCGAAAAAGAAAGAAAAAGTCGGTATACAATTTTCCCCATTAGAAACTACTATAGAAAATAATAAGAAATCTATCAAGAAAATGTTTGTCATTTGAAACTTTTGCAGAAAAGCAAGAGAATATAATCTACAAATTGTTCCTCGGTGGGGACTTTGCAAAAGGATCCACCAAAATCTACATCATAAACCTAGAAATATTTCTTTAATTATCCTCATAGAAGAAAGTAATTGCTTCCAAGATCTTCAATTCCTGAAACTCATACATGAACTATAAATGTGAAGCAAATCAGGGTATTGCTATTACTTATATAGTGGAGAATAGATTTCTCCCTAGCAATAATCAACCAAAAAAAAAAAAAAAAAAAACTAAGAAGTAGGTAGTCAACGTGGGGAACTTCCATAAGAATTTTTTTTTTTCTCCATAAACTAATTTATTAATGTAGTACTACCTCCGTTTTTTTTAGTTGTCATTCTAGCGATGCACGGGCTATTTTTTTAAAAAGTAAATCAATATTAACATGAACAATACTTTTTATTGAAAACACATTTTTATTTGATAATATATAACAAAAAAGGAAATGGTTAAACTTTTTTACAAAGAAAACTTTTGTGTTCTTTTGCAGTGTTATTCATTCATTGCATCTTACTCTGGAAACTCAGTAATTTCCACTAATAAAAACACATTTTAATTTTTTCACGAATTTCTTACTCATATCTTGTTCCATTTTTTTTTTTTTTTAATTTTATTTTTATATCTTGTCTCTATCAAAACATTAATATTAAATTATGATAAATTTTGAATAGACTACACTGATTGGTAATAATAAATAAAGCGAACATACATAATCCTGAATCCGATATCAGTTAATAGAATTGAGAAACAAATAATCTTAAGGATTATTCTTATATAAAATATTTTATTAGTTTACGTACAAAACATCTTCTATTAGAAACAAACATAATTTTCTTTTAAGGATTATTCTTATATAAAATATTTTATTAGTTTACCTACAAAATATCCTCTAATAGAAATAAATTTTAAGAAAGACATAGAAAATACAATTTTATTTAGGATGAACTGAATCTTCATAGTCCATATGATGAGCCAATTCATATAAATAGAGTTGGATTTGGATTTAGAATTTTAAAAGACATATATATTTCCTCTATAATACATGGATGATTAATGATGCTTATTATTTTTATGATAAAAAAGGAGAAAAGAAAAAAAAGTAATAGTGAGTACGCAAGTGAAGATTTTAATATGTGATAACGAAGATGCAGAAAAAAAGACTACCACGCATGTTGTTTATAAGGAAGTTTTTTAAAATTTGAAAACATTATATTTATTTGTTGTTAAATATTACATGTTAATGTAGACAGTTGACTTATTTGTATGGTCTAGGTACTTTTCGAATCATTGTAATATATATTATGTCAATAAAGAACTTTTTATTGGGTATCGGAATATATAGTTTAACATCCACACCATACTTATCCACAATAAAAAAAACATTTTATATTGCAATTAGAACAAGTAAATGCACAGGTACGATACTAGTGTAAGGTAATTTTAACCCGAATCGACCCAATTATTATTTTTTCTTAAAATTACATGTTTTAATTCATTTGTAATATATAATCCGAATTGACCTAAAATCGAACATGAACATGATCCGATAACCTGAATTACCACCCCTGTGGCCATTGTAACATGACTATATAATAATATATATCTTTCATGTTTTCTAAAAGAAATTGATATAATTAAAGGCCGAAATTTAATTCCGACACCCAAAACTACTGGCATCAAAATGTAATAGGAGATGTGTATGATCTGCATCGATTTTTTAAGATGTAGCCAAATGTTTTAGCATTTTGATTCTAGTGTTACAATTGAGTATTGTTGTTGTTGAAGTTTATTGTACGACATACAAATGGCATTGTGGCATTGTTGTTTGTGGACAATCATCCTCTAAAGCGTTCATGTTCGAATGCATGTCTTTTTTAGTGGAATAGATTCAATCCTAGTAAAAACCATAAGCCACCCGTGTTTAGTTTGTTTGTTCACAATAAACTCATACTATACCTTCATCAAATAGACACTAGTTTCAACCTTAGTCATAATCTGTTATAGTCCAAATTTATTCATGATTGCCTCACCACTAATATCCCACTCAACAAAATGAACATCTATGTATTTTTCCTGGCCACATCTTCCAAATATTAAGATATAAAATCAAAACAAATAGTATCGACACGTAACTATTTTAATCTGTGTTAATGAAATTATTTATACATATTTCTTAATTGCAGTGATATTTTGATGGAATATATATCTCGAAGAAAGCTTCAAACCCGTAATGGCTGTATTTATCGGGGTTGAAGCCATCAAAGAATTCACTTTCTCCATGGTTAACTCTCACCAATTTTTTTGTATCCAAATCAATCTACATGCTTGGCTAGCATATATCATTTTGGTTATGGAAAGGATATAATAACTAATTTGCATCGTTGCCAAAAATCCAGCAATCTCGATCGCGTTTTCTGTTACCGTTTCATGCGTTAGTTGTTAAATACTTTGTTGCTGAATTAAATTGTATTTTTAGTGATTAAATAATTATTATTTTTAGTGATTAAATAATTATTGTTTTCAGATTTAGTAACATGTTTAGGCGGGGATATAAGTTTTAGTGTGTAGCTCTTTTTGCCTATTTCCACATAATCTATACTATATAATATAACAAAATCCGCCTAAAATAGTAATATAAACATTTTCCCGCCCAAAATACCTATACTATTTCTGGAAATTAAAATTTAGCTGCATTAATTTATATTTATGGTATAATTAGCTACATTAATTTATATTATCTTATATATATGGTAAAACATTAAAATCATTAAATTCCGGAATTAACAAACCGTGCAATAATAAACTAAGTTCTCGCAACATAACAATTAACAAACGTATTAAAATTAAAATTATGCCAATGATTAAGCAATTTCCCCATTTTAAACCAAATCTACAATAAAACAGAGAAAGGGATTTAGTCATCATCATTCCATAACAAATACGACAACCTTCTAAGTTTATGATTCAAATCTTTATAATTTTCTATACACGAATAATAATACAATCAATAAAAATAACTCTAATAGTTATTGTATCTATAATGACAACCTTCTAATCAATAGGAATAGAATACGTAATTAATAGTTTCCGAAAATAATAATAATAATAATTTCTTGCGTAATTATGGATTTGAGGGTGACAGTGACAACCTTCTAATCAATAATAATTTCCGAAAATATGATTCAATACACAAATAAATAAATTATTTACGTATCTATAAATACCTGCGTAATCAGCATAATATTCACCGTATGTCACTTACACAGTTGCTCATACTACACTTTATTTTGCTACTTAGTTTTGAGGATCAGAGTTTAATAATAAACCCCTTTCTCTGTTTTTCCCGAATGGAAACCAACAATAAACACTCTAATAGTGTAACGTCTGGATTGCGGTCCAAAAAAACGTGTTTAAGCGTGTACAAGTCTCAGGATGCGTACGACTTCTGTGTAAGTTTGTGTTTCAATTAATTTCGTTTAATTTTTTCCCGTTTAATTCCATTTAAGCATATTAATGCAATCCATCCACATCAATTTTTTTTTTTTAATTTCAGGCTATACCAGCTGATTTTGTTGGCCAGTTCCCATTTGGTTTACCAGATGAGGTATGTATACGTAACATCCACTATACAACGTTCCGTTTGAAAATTCAAAAGATTCAGAGTCACTATTTTTTCACAAATGGTTGGACAAAATTTGTGTTTGGTAATGGTATTGCGGAGTCGAATTTTATTGTCTTCTTTTATGTTGCTTATCAATTGTTTGAGGTACGTGTGTTTAAGTGCGAGACGTGTCTCAAGACGAGGATTCCTCGAGCAGACGTCCCAAAGTTTATACTTGGTATTTGATATTTTTTTAATAATAATTACATTTGTATTAATTTTCGCCAATTTATATATGAATTATCATTTAATTTATATGATTTCGTCAATATTATGTAATTTGTGTAGTTAAGAGTGGTTTGGATAATTTTAATGCGGGGGATCGTTTGGTTGGACTCGAAAGTTCAAGCATGCGATTTTATCCAGAAGCTGAAGTTGCATGTGAACGGTATGCAATAGGTATGTACGTACAATCATGCATAAATATTATTTAATTGTAATATATTTTTTGTAATAATATTCTTTCTTACTTTTATTTAAATAACATCTGTAGTTTACATGGATCATCCTGATGGCGTTGTTCGGTCAGTGAATCCCGAAGTTACTGGTGATAGTATTTATGTTGAATGTTCTTCTAAGTTTTTTGGGCCGAAGTCAAACTTGGATGGTGTTGGTTTGGGATAAATGTTGGCAGTATCTCGCAGAAGATGTTCTATACAGACAACGATCTCTTACTCAGATTGAAGGTGCATTATGTTATTTAAAGTACATTTATCATGAAAAAATAATCATTTTTTTAAAGACTTAATTTACATATTTTTTTTGTGGTAATGTGAAAATTGTACTTTTGAAAGATTTGGAGTCATATGTTGATAACATTCATTGCAGACTTACAACTCTCCGAAGACGAGATTAAAAATTTTGCATTAATTGAAATTGAGAAAATGCTACGCAACCTCGGCAAGAGCTTAAGCAACTTTGAGCAAATGCCAACCGCACGGATGGATGCATCAAGTCAGCAGGTAAACAACTTAATTGCTAGAGAAATGAGCTACAATAGAGATGATTTAATGAGAGAGCTGCAACAATTGCTACCAAATTTAACGGATGAACAACGGACTGTGTACAATACTATTATGACATCCGTTGATTCAGGCAAGGGTGGAGTTTTTTTCGTGTACGGTTATGGAGGTACGGGCAAGACGTATTTGTGGAAAACTCTATCCGCTTCAATAAGATCGAGGGGGGAGATTGTTTTAAACGTTGCATCAAGTGGCATTGCATCCCTTTTGCTGCCTGGTGGAAGAACTGCACATTCTAGATTCAGTATACCAATTGGTGTGAAGAAGAACACTACATGCAATATCTATCAAGGAACAGAATTTGCCGATTTAATAATGAAGTGCAAACTAATTATTTGGGATGAGGCACCTATGATGCATAGGCACTGTTTTGAAGCACTGGACAAGTCACTGAAGGATGTAATACTACTAAAGGATCCACGTAACAAAACTACTCCTTTTGGTGGAAAGACCGTAGTGTTTGGTAGTGATTTTAGGCAAATATTACCAGTGGTACCGAAAGGGACTAGGCAAGACATAGTTCGTCCAACGATTAATTCTTCAGAAATATGGGAACACTGCACTGTTCTTAGACTGACAAAGAATATGAGACTCCTTCGTCGATCTTCTGGTAATGAATATGAAGAACTTAAGCAGTTCGCATCTTCGGTTGCAAGCATAGGTGATGGGACAATTGGCGGAACCCACCACGGGTGTTCGGATATTGAAATACCGGATGATCTTTTGCTAAAGTTTCATGATGATCCAGTGGAGGAAATTGTACAATGCATATACCCAGATTTCCACAATAAACTAGATGATCCGCAATTTTTACATGAACGAGCCATTCTTTGTCCAACTCTTGATTTAGTCGGCACTATAAATGAACACATGATCCGAAAGAATGCAAACGAAGAAAGGATATATTACAGCTCAGATAGTGCTTGCAAGTCCGACTCGAATGGAGATGTACAGGGTGAAGTGCACACACCAGAATTCTTAAATAAACTAAGGTGTTCTGGAACTCCAAACCATGAGTTGACTTTAAAAGTTGGAACTCCCGTCATGCTTTTGAGGAACATAGATCCTGCAAATGGTCTATGTAACGGTACAAGAGTGGTCATCACAAAACTTGGTTTTCATGTTCTCGAAGGAAAAGTTTTGACTGGAAGTAATGTCGGTCAACTGATTTTAATACCTAGAATGTCATTGACACCTTCCGATCCAACCTTGCCTTTTAAGTTTCAACGTAGGCAATTTCCTCTAATTGTGTCATATGCCATGACAATCAATAAAAGCCAGGGTCAATCTTTGTCTCAAGTTGGACTGTTCCTAAAAAGGCCTGTTTTCAGTCACAGTCAACTCTATGTTGCAGTTTCAAGGGTCACCAATCGTCGAGGCTTGAAAATTTTGATTTGTGATGATGAGAACAAAAGTTGTAACAAAACACCGAATGTTGTGTACAAAGAGATGTTTAGAAATGTATAAATTTCTTATGTTTTTTTTCAAGTGAGCATGCTCCATAAAAATGCGAATAATTTTTTTTTTAAATAATTAACTATAATATGTATAGAACTTTTAAATTTATGATTTATTGACCATCATTTAGTTTTAGATATATCGACAAATAAATAGTATATTAATGTATTAAAAATAACCGAATAAAAACCAATATATATTCTCACAATAGTAAAACGTATAATAACCGTGCAACGCACGGGTGTTTTACTAGTTATTAGGTACAAATCAAAACACAAAATAACAAATCAAAAGATATAGGATGTAAAAATTACAAAATAAAAGACATACATCCTAATAGATAAATTATAACACAATCAAATATATCATGAAATAATAATTAAAAAAAAAAAACTATCAAGTTATGCTCCATGATGATTGATAAAACGTAAAAGAAAAAAATACAATTGTAGAATATCACTATCTTTTCAATTGTTATCTTTTGAAACATATCTATAATACAACTGTGGATTCATTATACCATTATCTTCTCGGATTTTTATCTTCTGAAATCTGAAACATATCTACTATGGAATCCTTAAGTAGATAATGGTTACACGAGTAATTGAAAGCTTAAATTATTTTGGTAAGTTTTGAGGAGAAAAGAAAAGGAAAAAACAAGTATGTCTTCTTCTCGCGAAGAAAATTTAAATCCTTCTTTTGGGGGCAATGAAGTTGACAACAGGTTGATAATGCGATTGATTATCAAAAGTGGATTGTCGGAACAAGAGATTACGATGCACTTGAAAGTAAGGAATGCTGACCAACTCGATAATGCTACTGTCTGCCCAATTTGTTTGGACAATCTATGGAAACATGATGATGAGAAGATTGGAATAATCGATTGCGGACATGAATATCACTATTGCTGCATCAACAAGTGGCTGCCAAATAAGAACTCTTGCCCTCTTTGTAACAGAATTGCACTCATGTCAGACAAACTCTTGTGACTGTCGACCAACTTCATTAATTATTTCTTCCATTACTATAGTATAGGGTAGTTAGGAATTAGGATGATGGTTTTCTTATTTAATTATCTTCTGCTGTTTCGAAGTTGCACTTTTTGATTATATATAGTAGATTAATGTTTTCCTAATGAGCATTTTATTTCAATGGTAGTAAAAGATGATGATTATATTGGTTGATATGATCTCGTTTATTAGATTCTAAGAAAGTAAGATGGACTATTTGGAGCTTTCACTTGAGGATTTGGATTTGTAAGGCAATGGAATGACAGATTTTGTGGAAGCCAAGTAAAGATGACTGGTACTGTATGGGACAACCGTCTTGTGTTTGTCATTTTCCTGCTATCTTGGCTCAATCTGTGGAGATGAAATCCACCCACTGATTCTGTTTCACCTGAAGAATACATGCCCAAATATGTTACTATTAGAATCTTTATTCAAATTCCATTCAGGTGATAATGGCTGACTGGCTGGAACAACAATATATAATGTTCATTAGGTATATATGGAAACATAGATCAACTTGTTTGTCTTAAACCAGATGTGCGCAGTATCAGAATCAAATTGGGATGGGATGACACTGCAGTTGTTGCTATCATCCACACTTCCATGTGTTATATTCTCTATCAACACAGTACCTTTAGATAACTAAATCATAATTATTTTTACTGGAATTGTGGACTTTTCAACATGGACCATATATTTTGCTCTTGTATTTATTAGTCTGTCATTTTGAGTGAATGGTGCTATGACCTACTAAAGACATGTGTGTTAGTATTTATATATAACTGTATTAGAGCATCTCCAGCAATTTGCACTACTTTCCAATTATTTTTGCTCTACTTTACAGCAAAAGCTGCACCCATTCTCCAACAGTTTACACTACTTTTTGCACTAAAAAAGAATATTCCTTAAAATTCTTTTTTTCACAATTAATTATATTACTTTACTTATAAATTATATTATGCATGCAATATTATTACATATAAAATATTATATTTATATTTTTACTTTTACAGTTTTTTGGACGATCAATGTTAACTGATAATGTTTCTTATTTTTGTAATTATTACCCTGATATTGGAGGAGGATCTGGGGGTGGAATCGGAAATTGCTAGAAAAAATATTGTGTTTCTTATTTTTGTAATTTGTATTTGTTTAAGTTTTGCATTTTGATTTACTTTTTCGTATCGTTGTAATTTATGGTGTGTAATTTTATTTGATGTGTTGTAATTTCATAGCATATATTTTATTTTATTGAAATTGTATATATATATATATATATATATATTTATATAATTAGAAACAATCTTAAATTAATTTTATTAGATAAATTATTAATAGGAAAATAAAACAAAAATATACATCACTTTAAAATAACCATAAAAGATTAAAAAAAACAAAAAAGAAAAAGAAAAATGGAAGAAGTGGCGTGGCGCAAGGCTTGCGCCACTACAAACAAATCCTCCTGCATAATACAGCAGCAATTTACAGCCTTGCTGGAGAATAAATTTTGTGCGCCAACTTCAATATACAGCCTTGTTGGAGTTGCCCTTATATGTTCTGCGTAAAAGTATATCACATGTTTTGTGAAAGGGTATATTACATGTTCAGTATAAAGGTGTCATGATGAAAATGTATAAATGTTTATGCTTAAGGTATCATGGCGAAAATGTATTTATATTTATATTTTAATGTATCATTTGTTCTGGGTATAATACCTTTACCTAGAACAATTGATATATTTAAGTATAAATCATGGACAAAGTATACATTTACCCATAACAAGTGATACATTTAAGCATAAACATTAATATCTTTTGAATACTTTTTACCAGAACATGTTATACCTTTAGAAGTAACTGCTAATAGTTTTTGTCCATAACCCGGAGCATGGATCTTAGAGATCTCCTTTAAATCCTGGTGCACATTAAACATTACCTAATCTGATTACCATTATTAGTTTAGAATTTAAATTTATATCCCCTTTTCTTCATTATCATAGCCCGATGATTTTTATTTTTGTTAAATTTATAAACCAAACGAACCAATACTTTTGGTTTGGTTTGTTTTAGGTTAAAATAAATTAAGGATGGTCACCATGAACCTTCAAATGGACAAAACTTTGGCCATTGACGATTTTTATCAAAACAAGTATTTCCCAGCTCCTAAAGGTTAACTCATATTTATCAAAACGCCGGATGGAGAGCATAACATTTTCAGCAAATATCCATCTTCACAATCCTTAATAAACTCATTAGATACTGGTAAACAAAAAAAGATCATAAAAGTCACAAGATATCCGTTTTACGTCACTAAGCAATTAATATTCAATCATAGTAAATAATTCGTGAAATATTAAAAAATTAATTTTTTTACTTGGACTAGCTAGTAAAACGAGGCATTAACATTTGAAATCGGATTCTTATTTTTGAAATAAGATTTTTTTTTTTTTTTGTGATACTTATTATAAGACACAATGAGTATACTGTAATAAACATCATGTAAGAGTGTGTTTGCTTATGGTTTCTCTCAGTGGATTGAGGGTTAAATCTCAATAAAACACACTCATTAACTTTCTCAGTCAATTAAGTTTGGCTTATGTTTAGATTTAGGCTAAATCCTAAACCTAAACCTTTGGCTCAGCACTCCCCAACTTTAAACAAACACATGGGGCAAATTTAATAAATTTACTTTTCATGGTAAATGTTTAAAATTTATGATTTACAATTATGTTTCATGATTTATATTCAAGTACAAGATTTATTATCGAGAGTTTATAACTTATGGACATATATTTTATTTATTGTTCATTACAAGGTCATGTCTTAAGCATTTTTTAATAGGATACAAAGTGGAATATGGGATAGAAGATTGGAACTCGTGTTTGTTGATGATCTGAGATAGGGGTGGCAAAATCCCCGTGGGGATCCATCCTCGTTGTGATCCGATGTTATTGGGTAGGAGATTCCCCGATGATAGCAGGAGTGGGAGCGGGGATGGGGATTCCCCGCTTTAGAAAAAGCGGGGATGATATGGGGATGGGATCAATGCTCCCCACCCCATCCCCATCCCTGTCCCCGCCCCCTCCCCGCTTAATTAAATGGAATTTTTCATACCCTAATTCTTAATTATTTATTTTAGCATTTTTCATTTTGTAATATGTATAATTCGTATACTATTTAGGGATTAATCCTATGTTCTTCATTACTTTTGTATAAAATCTCACCATATTTTCAATATTTAAATAAATTGAAATAACATATAAGGTGCATGTTATTTATTTATTGTAAGTAGTACTCGATTCAAAGATTTCTGAAGTTAGTAGAAATGAATATTTTATCATAAAATTGTATAAAAAATAAGAAAGTTTGACCTAGAGAAAAAATATATGGGGTACTTGACTCTCCGCGGGGAACCCATTCCCCGAACGGGGAATCCCCATCCCCGACCCAAATTTCCTAAGTAGGGAATTTTGAGGGGATGGTATTTGGGATGTGAGATCGGGATGAGGATGAAATGCTCAATACCAGCCCCGAACCCGCCCATTGCCATCCCTAATCTGAGATGAGTTACGGTGATGATGGTGATACTACTTTTTGTATTTTCAGGATGAAATATATGGGTTTTATGATTTCTTATTGAAATTATGAATTTTTTTTAGCATGTAGGCTAGAAATTATTTCACCTCAGCCATTGTCTTAATTAATTTGTTTGTGAATCGAGTACATCCCATGACCTTTTGTGCCAGTTCGGTCCTCGACGATTTGGATTCAAATGGGCCTCGATTTTAATTATACAGTCTACTCGAAACTGTGTTTAATCCAAATAATCTCTACCACAATGGACTTACATGGCCTCGATCTCCACATATTTTGAACCGATTCCGCACATATTTACTTTTAAAGTTTCCCCAAAAAATCTTAAGTCAATAGAAAGTCATTTTTTCCCTTATATATTAAAATGAAATTATTTGAATATCCCACATTTAACTCATACGCGCAAGCCAAGGGAAAACAAAATTTGTTGTTGAAAATGGCAACTTTTTATAAAGTAGTCAGGACTTCCGTAACCATATCGTATAGATAAAATAGAACTGGTATTGATAATTTTATTTTCTTTAATTTGCATAAAGGTGTAAACGCTTCACTAGAGTAGTGCACATTTTGGGCTGGGCTTAGGCTCTTTCATGAAGACCCGTTCTCTTAATAAATCAATTTTTATATATAAGCCTCTTCCATTGAATATAATTATCATCTTAAACTTCCTGTTTCACCACTCTAATGTTGACAACACAAAATATGAGGATACTACTTTAGATTACTCTATGGAACAACTCAAGGACGTGGGTCCGACACATAAGTAAATTACAATTAGGGATTCAAAACATTGATATTAGGTTAAAAACACTCCCCACCTAAAAAAAGATGTTAAAATATTTCAAAAAAGTATCATTTTAGTAAAACCCACAATCTTCAAATCTTACCATAAACAATCTACCTAGTTGACTATATTTCATTATTCCACGAAACATATCCCAATTAAATAAATTGTACATGTGATAAAATCTCACTTGTTTGTTTGTTCCATGATTTGATTTATTACGATATATTAATTTAAATCTGAAAATAATTTTAAACTTCTTACTTTAACTAATAAAATGAGGCATTGATTTTTGAAATATAATTTTCTTTTTTTTTTTATTTTAACATACGATTCTTTTTATGAGATATAGGGAGTTGTATAACTATAATTATGTGGTCAACAAAAAAACATATATATATTATTTGGAATTGGGCACAAGTAAAAGCAAAGGTGATAAGGTCTGAGAGGTGCAAGTGTTGGAGTTGTAAGAAAGACAACCTAGTATTATATATATCCATCCCCACAAGTTGGAGAATCTAATGCCAAGTTGCCAAAATACATATATGTGTATAGACTATAGTATAAATATAGCATATGCCCCTATAAAGTAAGAGCAGACTCAGCTGCACATAATCTCGCTTATTAAATTGTTAATTAAAAGTTAAAGTTAATAAGCATGTGAACAAATAAAGGCAGAGCACTAAGTTGGTGGAAGAATTATAGTAAGATAGTTTAATTAGAGCCAGTGATTAATCTAAATTATCTTTATTATAGTAGTAAAATTGAATTGATAATGGTGAGAGTGAGACTAAAGGGATATTTAATGGGATTGTAAGTGCTTGATAGTGGGGGACCGGCCTGGGGGTGGGGGTTAAGGACCTACTCCTCAACTCAAGGGCCAAAAGCGGCGCCTCGACTTCTCATTTTGCCCGCCACGTGGCATTAAATATTCACTCATTTCTTCTTGCCATGCATTCACTATATTTTTTGCTTCTACTTTTTTCGTTCTACTTACATCTTTATTTCAATATTTGTCTGTTTTTCATTTTTCCGATTAATTACTTTTATTTGAAAAAAGTATCACTCTATTATCATGGATACAAAATTTTGCAATACAAACTGTTAACCCATTCTATGTATCTAGGGTCCTCTTGATTGCAAATCATCAATCACAACGATAATGTGTATAAATGAGAGGTCAATCATACTATTGAATAAGGTGGGAGGAGTTGTTAATAAAATGAGGTATTAATTAACTTATTTAATATGTAACAAGCATCATAAATGAAAATAAGTTATCATTCATTCTCTTTTCCTACTCTTAAACCCCAACCAAACGGGCCCTAAATTCATACATTTACAACATACAAGTGATACTTCTATACAAAAAATCATTGTGATGTCATAATATGTCACCTCTATGAAACGCGAAATGGACTATATATCAAATAAGTCAACCCAGGACACTCATACAAAGACGGACTAGAACGAGGGAAGGTCATCGTCCTGACCCGAAGCACAACTGACCTGCTCACGTTCCTGGGCATTCTGGGTGAAGGCACGACGTGCATAGTCTGAGACGAGCATTGAACACGAACTAAACCACTCAAAAGGAGCACGTGAAATAATCGCAGATCGGGTTCCGACCAAAAAATAATCGACTGTCACTAAATACACTGACAGTCATTCTCCTCCTGCTAAAACGTAGGGGGACCACTGACATGTCCCTAGGCCAACTGTCAGTCTAAGGGTGCTAACCAGGATTAGGGCTTAGTTGTCAAATGCAAAATGACATCTTTATCCTTGAGCCATAATATAGTAAGGATATAAGGCTTCATATTTCTTCTTCACCAAGGTATGACATATATATTTTCACTATTTCATTGCACAAACTCATATACTTCAACTTAACCTTTTCAACCATTGACTTGAGCATCGGAGGCTCTTCACCGAAGTACCCTGTTGGTTCTTGCAGGTCACAAGCAAGATAATGAGCATACTCGAAGAACAAAGCATTGATCCCACCAAGTGTCATTTTAGGTACACTTTGTTGTATTTCTGTGAAGTGTCCGACCTGTTTCATTATATTATTACAATCACAAATTTCTTCTTTTCATATCCCATTGATCAAATAGTTCAAGCGCTATATATTAACAATGAAAATGCTCTTCTATCCACTGTTGACACATCAACGCTAATATATATAAATGTTTTCCTTAAATTTTAAATAAGATAAGTTACTTCTCTTTGCAGATTTTAATATATTAGTTGATTAGTTGATTTACACATTAATATATATCCGACTAATATTAATAAGGGTTTATGGTTGAATGTTAGTGAAATTGTATAGCCGACGTCCACGCTATTTGTTCTCATCATTTTTTCCACTTAAATATAGCAAACTTCCACACAGACAAAGTACTATGAGAGCGATATAGTCCTAATATGTCAATAATAATTGAGATATATTTATCTTTGTTTCTTAGCGAGAAATAGGATCTGTTTGTTTGTGGTTGGGCTCAGCCGTTCAAGATTGAGCCCAATCAATGGTGTGTTTGACAAGTGGTTGTCCGCAATATATTGTGGACAACAAAAGATCAATCATAAATCCATTAACTAACTCTTACACACATCATCAGTCAAACATCATTCACAATACACACTTTAATCAATAATCAATCATTCACTAACTAACTCCTACACACATCAAATCAACTTTAACATATTTTATATTATAATCACCCCACAATCCAATCTCCAACCAATCTAAACAAACACTCACTTATTTACCACAACCTTCATATTCCACTTTATTCCCCACAATCTACAGTACTCCAGCCACCCACAGCCATAAACAAACAGAGCCATAGTGTTGGAAAACTTACAATAATTCATTTATATATTAATACAATAACTGGGATGTTCATTTTTCTTTTTGTTAAAATACTCCCTCCGTCCCACCTTATCTTGTACACTTTTCTTAAACGGCCGTCCCACCTTATCTTACACAGCCTAAAAAGGGAAAGTTATAACATAATCTCCACCCTCAAAATTTTCACCCTCAATCTCCAACCTTAATTTACCTTTGAAAAGTCAACAAACAACCAAAAAACAACTTTTCTTAATATCCGTGCCGATCCCCCTGTGCAAGATAAGCCGGGACGGAGGGAGTATCAAATACAATATAAAATGAATGATTTGGACGGAAAAAATAAGAGGAATCTAAACATAAGTTAAGTTCAAATAGGAAGTGACTAGGGTGGGTACTATGTGATGTCCAAGAAACAAAAACTGTTGTCCGATGCGACAAGAATGGAGTAACAACAACTCGTACGGCCACGTGACTCCACTGCAACTGGCCCTTCGTTTTCATGTAGGAACTTCTCCACTTATTCTATACATTCTTCCGTCCCGATTTATTTTACATAGTTAATCGGATACGAATGTAAGAAAAAATAAATTTTATTTTTTCTAAATAAAGAGAAAGATTGAGAGTTGAAATTTCGAGAATGAAAATTATGAGAATTACTTTCTATTTTAGGAGTGTGCAAAATAAGTTGAGACGATCAAAAACAAAAAGTGTGCAAAATAAGACGGGACGGAGGGAGCATTACTTAAATGGGCAGTAACTTTTTAAATAGGGTAAGTGAGACGTCTTACTTGATTGATATTAAAAGACGTCTGTTTATGATATTAAAAGACGTCTTACTTGATTGATTTATCATGCGCTTGGAAAATGTGAATATTTAAAAGGAATTAGTTATTTAATTTCTATATCCTTAATATTTTATTAAATGTATAATGAATTACCCACTTACGTACTATCCAAGTGGATAACATAGTAGTAGCCGATCTCCCCCTTCCCCTTTCTACCTCTCTCCCATGTTTGAGTTCGATTTGGGGTTTAGACTTGTGATTGAGTCGAGTTTTTTTTGTGACAATATATTCATAGTAAAATATATTTCATTCTTGTGGCAAGATCATTTCTGTTATTATGATAAATAAATAATTTTCATGATAGTATTGACTATTTTGTGAAATAGTTTCATGACAAACTACTTCATGACAAGTCAATATCGTGGCAATATTTTCGCAATACTAAGATATCAAACAGGCTTATCATTATACTAATCAAGAAAGACTAAAATTAAACAAAAGTTACAAAGTTAGTAAAGTTATACGCAAAATTACAGAAAATGCTACTTATAATTTTTTTCCCATTATCTGTTTCAAAAGTAAATTGTTAATCATTTGTGGTAGCCTATGTGATTCCTAGTAAATATTTACTTCAAGATAAGATTTTTGATCTCTTTGATTCCAATACAATTCTATTATTATTTGTGAACCATTATCTAGTAGATGGGCAGATGGTCTATTAAGCCCTGATAATATGGATGATGAAAGTATTCTTATTCTTTAAGCAGTGGGTAAATGTATTAACATGTGACAAGGTGAATAAATGAAAATTTCCCAATCATATCATACTCAACTGTTCATAACTTGATATGACGAGATGAGTGACCAATTATATTGGTTCCAATACTTTGTCCATAACCTAAAAATGATCTCACGATTTTTGGTGTATTACATAATTAGTCCTGACCATATATTGCTAAGCTAAGACCATCCTAGAAAGTCTAATAAGCGCTCAACTACAGTTGCAGATAAACACTTAAGAAAGAACAAATAAACACCAAGTATCATACTAGCATGTATATACTTGGGATAGTTGTATAACAATATTGTTGGAAAAATTTACACAAGTTTGTTTGGAAAATGGAAGATTAATGGATACAGTGGATAAATGCAACACTAGGGCGTGTATCTTGAAAATAGATTCTCTGTTGGGTGTCTAGCTAGATGAGTGTCACGTGTTGAGTACTAAAATGACGTCATTTTAGTGTCACCAAAACGACAGCGTTTGGACTAAAACATGGTTGTTTTGGTGGCGAGTAGAGGATTCGATCCATGTATGTTGTATTTGAAGCAGCATTGGGTTTGTCATGGGAAAAAGAAGCCAAAGCATTAAGAAACAAGAGTGGGTGGGGGTGGCCGACTGCTGACACTTAGATCACTTCCATCTCTTTTTACTATCTCCTTTTTCATAGTTTTAAACTATTTATGTACAAACATCTCTCTCTCCCTCTCTCTTCCTTTTTTATTTCCATTACTTGTCTAGTTGTCTGGCGCCCCACCACTGTTCTCTCCCCCATTAGTTTTGCCATTATTAAACATCAGACTCACTCTCTCTCTCTCTTAACTGGGTTGTTTCACTATGTTGAACCAAGCAACCAAAACCGACATCTTCTTTCATCTCTTCAACAACTAAAGACTAGTGGTGATTCCTGCAAATCTCAAGGTACTTTTCCATTTGCAGTATCATGCATTCTTTCAGATTCTCATATGTATTTTTAGCACTTCTTCTTTTGCATATATTTTCCTTGAGATTCATTCAGATAGACCTGTCCAATAATGATCATCTTCTTTAATTTTCTCTCAAGAGATGAAAAACATCACCTCGGAGCTGTAAAGTAGTATTAGTTCATTTTTTCGACCTCTAATTCTTTTAAATAGTTTAAGCATACATATGTGCTTTTAGAGAAGACTAGCAAACTGCTCAGGAATTCTTAAAATCTAATTTTTTTTTTTCTTTTTAATTTTGATTAACAGATTAGATTTCAGTTTCCATATTTCAATAGACAAACCAGCAAGGTGTACCACTATAATAAATAGTCCAACTATCTTCAAGAAAATCCTAAGAAATTTAATTTTATGGAGCTAAAAAGTAATTCCATGAGGCGGTAAGGCCAATATTCATGTAAGGATCTTTCATTTTTGAGCTTCTCTTTAAGCCATATTAAGTTGTTTCTTCCTATTGACACCCTTTTTTCGTTTGTGTCCTTTCATTCATTAATATTTAGAATATCGATTTTGATGCAGGTAGTAGCACTCAGATGAGATAATCTTGTTTTTCAACAATTCAATAATATGAAAACATCACAATATGATCTTGAAGTCACAGAAACCGTACTGCACTCTTCGCAGCCCAGTAAAACCTATCCTACTCACAACACAGATCAAATCTCCCTCAGTTTATCCCTAAGCTTTCAAGACGGATCAACAAGCGGCGAATCCATGGGCTTTTCGTCATCCAGCCCAAGCGAAAGCACCAACGAGCCTACAGCCCAAACCACACCCACACCAAAATCCTTTTCTTGCAACTTCTGCCAAAGAAAGTTCTTCAGCTCACAAGCACTAGGAGGCCACCAGAACGCCCATAAACGCGAAAGAACACTGGCAAAACGCGCCATCAGAATGGGAGTATTCTCCGACAGATATGCCAGCGTGGCGTCTCTGCCCTTACATGGATCAGCATTCAAGTGCCTAGGAATCAAGTCACATTCTTCAGCGCATCAAGAAGTTGTACCTCCAGCTAGGACAGCAGAAGTTGCAAGATTTGGAGAATCTAGTACTTATAACTTATGCCAGCCTATGTATGTTGAGGATGAAGAACTGTTGTGGCCAGGCAGTTTCCATCATGTACCTTCTGCACCGATGTTTGTACAGTCTGGAAATGCTAATGTGAGTTTTGTAGAGAAAACAACACCAGCATTCAAGCGCGATTCTACGCCTGATCTTACGCTTAGACTTTGAAGAATTGGAATTATGGTGATGTGTAATTGTTAGTTTATGTGTATACTGTAACATGGAAAGAGCTGAAACTGCTGCATCTTTCAGCTTAAATGTGTGTGTATTTGACTTATTATATATGGTTTTTAGAGATTAATGCCTTAGTGTTCTTGTTTTGATAATATTTTGTATATATAACGGCCTCAAAAAACTGATCACTTCATCATTTCTTACTGATCTGGAGATGTTTTATGATAATTTTCATCTTTAGAAATTCTTATCTACCCAGTCGAGTATCCAAATGAAATGATCCACCGTTGACTAATGGATGAATAGAGATTAGTTGGGCTTGACCACCAAATAAATGGTGAATTGCACAGATCTATCGATAGTAATTAATAATAGCACCAACTAGTTAATGCACATTGATAAAGGCTACATTTAAGTGATGCATCTTGGAGTGATATTCGTAAATATCTAAAGTTGAATAGCTGTTTAAAAGGAATAAGCGCGCATTAGATCAAACATGTTGACGTCAATCCATCGTAATTCCATAAAGCTTCACGTAATTTTGAGTTGGCATTGCATCCCATGACTTCACCAAATTCTATTTTCAGGTTAGGTCATTTTCGTTGCTTCTGTTGATAAGATACTGCGAATCATATTCTGTAAAATGGAATTCCGTGAGACTCTTGCTTTTCAGCTACCTTGCATTGCTATTATAAAATATATCTTGTGCTTTACTTTTTTATTTAAAAGGAATACTTTTTATACAGATATTACATAGAAAAGCTAAGACAAACTTCAATCTCTAAATAAAGAGAAACCATTGATGAAAGTTGACAATTTAACACATCCTAAAACAAACAACTCATTACTGTAAAAAAGCTGAAGCATGGAGATACAGATTGAAAATAAAACCTGTTTTTTTCTAATTCAACAACCATTTAGAACAATAAACAAGACTCCTTTAGAACTAGAACAAGGAAAAAGAAAGACTCCAAATTAAACTAATAGTATAATAGAAAATCCTAGTAAACAACCGATGTAATTCTAATAGAACTAGGAAATAAATTAATATTGGATATCTCCATCATATAATATCTTAGAATATTATATTTTGTTGATTTGAATCCCTGTGTATGTAATTTTTAGCTACTTTGGCTGTTTGTGTTTGATATAAGGCAAAAATTTGTGTGCACCCAACCCACAATTGCACTATTGTGCGCTCTTCTATTTAATTTGAAATTAAAAATATATATAAGGGCCTTGTTTGGATGAATTCTCAATAATAACATGTGGTGCAGCGGTGAGACACGCGCACGCGGGGTCCAGGCGCGCGTCCCGCGCGGGTTCGAACCTTGATTTTGCTTTGTTTTTACCTCTTTTTATGTTATTCAATAGTATATGTTATATTGCGCAATAGTATATGTTATATCACGTAATAGTATATGTTATAGTTACATGTACAATTTTTTAATAATATATTCTGTTGTTTAATAGTATGGCAATGTTTGGTTGGGGCTGGGGTGGCTGGGCTGGGGGAAGTAGCTGGAGTTAGTGGCTGGGGGAAGTAGCTGGAGATGTTTGGTTGAGTGGCTGGGGTTGTGGTTGGAGTGTGATATTTAATTATTAATTGTAAAATGTGATTTGATATGTGTAAGAGGTAGTTATTAATGATTGGGAGAATTATTAAATAGTGTTTGGATTTGTGATTGGTGTTCCCCCACCAAACCCTAATACCCCCGGCTTGGCCAAACCAGCTCAAAGAAACATGAGGTTGGCTTGGCCCAACTGATGAGAGGTTGGGCCAACCCAAACCAAACATGCCCTATATGTTATATTGCGTAATAGTATATGTTATATTGTGTAATAGTATATGTTATGTTACAGGTATACACATTTTTTTTTTTAATAATATATATATTGCGTAATAGTATATGTTATATTGTGTAATAGTATATGTTATGTTACAGGTATACACATTTTTTTTAAATAATATATAATTTTTTTAAATAATATATTACATTGTCTAAAATAATATAAAAAATGCACATATATAAAAATTTGGAGAAGATGGGATTCGAACCTATGCCCTAATATCTAACAATTTAAGATTTTACCACCTAAGATAGTGTCTCTTATGTGATAACAAACATGACTTAATATATATATATATATATATATATATTATTCGTTTTACAGAAAAAAAAAAAAAAATCAAGGTTGTGCGCTGCGCGAGGCTCAAACACGAGACCTCAGCGTGCGCACAACAGCGCTATACCACTGCACCACTATGAGTTTGGTGATATCCAAACACAACCCTTGTTATATATATAATTCCAAGATTAATTTGAATAGAAAAAAATTAAAAACCCTGCGCGCGCTGAGGCTCGAACACGAGACCTCATAGTGCGCATATAAGCTTTGACCGCTGCGCCACAATTCTTATTGTGTATCCAAACGCAGCCCTTAATATATATCTAATCTCCAAATTAAATTGGAGAATGCACAATAAGCTTATTGTGTGTTGGATGCACCCAAGACCTACTCTTGATATAAACCTTGATACACAAAAGAGTAGGATCAAATGGAAAGATCTAAACCTCTCAATATCTTAATATTTAACTTTCTTTCTTCTTATTATTATTATACAAATAATAATTGCAAAACTTATGTACATTTCTTTACGCAAACAAATTAGATGAAATTGTAAATTAGTACTACTTGTATTGTACTAGATGGTATTTGCAATTTTGGTTTAACAAAATACAAAGTTTATGTAAAAATTTCGAGATCAAAATGTTATGTTAATATGTAGGGGCCCAAAATACGTGGACTTCAACAAGCCCACCAACAAACTTTTCTCTTTCAAGCTTTACTAATACGATTGGGCCTCTTATTGGGTTACTGTCTCTTCTGTACTTCGGTTGATGATTAATTTTGTGCTCAATGGACTTTATAAAATGTGGCCCTAAGTATGCCTGTTCGTCTCCGTCATAAAAAAAAAAAAAAGCTTTTCATGTTCGTCAATACAAAATAATATCATCAAATTTTGTGTTACCATTAAATAAAATTTACTCGATTCCTACCATAGAAAAAAAACAAGTCTCAGAAACATTACCTCAAATAAGCAGATGAAATCTTTATATATTTGTGAATATCAGAACTTAGAAACCACTCCGGTAATAAACATGCAATTTATTTATACTTGTAAAACTTGCACTCTGGACTACTTTACATCCAATTTAGGTATACATATACTTACATCTGGACTACTTTATAACCATTATCAATAGAATTTTTCACAGCATCAAGAACCAGTTGAGTACTTCTGCTAGTCTGAGCCCACTTCGTATTGGGTCGAAGTCCATCTTTAATGCCCTTAACAAGGCTAGAGAATTCTTGAATCATCATAGCCTCCTGTGGTAACTTTGTGGCCACTTGAACTTCTTGAGGTTTCACATTCCACCCGATATGCAGATCTGCAAACTTAGCACCAGACGTAAACCTAAAAGCTGCACAGTTCTCTTCGTAGGGGATTATGAAATCGTCAACATGAAGCGTTCCATTGGATCCGCACACTGCCAAGGACATGGTTTCATGAGAGATAAAGGAGATGTACATTGTTGCAATTGTTTGCTCTTCTTCCCAGTATAATGTAGCTCTGCATGTTAAGATGACTCCGGAAGAGTTCCGTATGGTGGGTGCTAGAGCTGTCACGGTTGTTGGTAGTTTTTGGTTCATAGTCCATAATATGGCTCCAATGCAGTACCATCCAGCATCACCTAGGGCACCAAGGGCATCTAAATCTGGTTTTACTCGAATATTATTGTCAAGAAATTCAGGTGTTCCAGTATATGATGAAGAACTGTGGATCTAACAAGCCACAGAAAAGAAGGTAATTAGAAGATAAATGATATTAGGTTGATAAACACAATTGGATCAATAATGAAAAATCTATAACAGACCTACAAGGATAATACAATACAGACCATATTACATTCTCACCTTGAAAATTTGCTCACAGAAACTGGACACAAATTGATGGTTTACATCCGATCTCTCAAGAAACGGGAAAATCTGAAGGATTGGTAGACAAGGACAACGAGAGGACAGAGAGTATTGACTGGTGATTGGATATAAGAGTATCCATGTTTATGCAGAGTAAGACTAAGAAGCCTAAGCAAGTAAGTAAAGCCACACTACTATATACTAATTATTTCCTAGAATACTTAACTTAGTAGTGCCTTGCAAAATAAAAGAATTTGTCTAGTCATAGCACATCTTTTCTATTTTTCGGGTCACGAGCATAAACTAGTAAACCATGAGAGATTATTGATAGTGTGAAATTTTTTATTGAGATTTTTATGGGATGTTTCCAAGAAATTGGGTTTCCAATCCCGATACTAAACAGATGAACCAACTCCTATGATATGGAAGCTCCTTAAATGGATATCTACAAGCTCCACACATGACAACCATTGTGTAGTCGGAAATCATTGTGCAAGCTTATCCTGGATTATTATAGTTATACTGGTAGCAAAGACAACCTCTTTGCTGATAGAATGCTATTGTTGAAGGCAAAAATTCTGCTACTCAAAACAGATCAATCACATCGAGCTGGAAACTGATGCTATAGATTTCTTAGATATTCTACACTAAAGCCACCCGGTAATTGGAGAATTCAGTCACTTAGTGCCCAATCCTTATCACTTCGGCAACAAATGATCATTCACATTTCACACATCTCCAGAGAATCTAACAAGGCTGCAGACCTATTGGCTAATAGTGTTAAGCAAACCAAATCATTTGAAGACTTCAACGTGGTTCAAGATTTGAAGATAATACTAACTATTGACTTGTACAGTGTACTGAGCCTCCTTCATCAAATTCACTGCATTTTAGTAAAAAAATTATGCATCTATCTCGGCTCTATGATACAACATCCAGTAATCAAGAACCAGTTACACCTACTGATTATACAACATCCGGTAATAAGATATATCGATGACGAATGACAACTTAGTTTAGTTGATTACTCACCCTGTTCTGAATTCCAAGGGCCTGTAATCCCATAAACACAATACTGGAAACTTACTGTGGGGTTTCTCATATGTAAAAAGAAAGTAAGATCTTGGAGGCTAATTCGTATCAAATTGCAAGACCATGACGCTCAATTCTCTCCATAGTTTTGCTGCTAATCTCTTAATCTTTTTGGTAGCCTTTGCACTTGCTTTTCTGTCTTTTCTTTTCTTAATTTTTTTCTCCATTTTGATATTGTGGGTAACACAGATATTCAACAAACAAAATTGAACTCGGACGATTCAATTTCTCAAATTTATGGGAATTTCAATTAAGTGTTTTCAATCTATTGCGCATAGAGTGCAATAAGGATGAAGCCGGCAGGACAAAGTCTAATGCTAAGCACAAATTATAGCACAATCCTGAAAATCAAGCAATGTTATCTAGTATTAAAACTTTTACTTACAGCTTTAACACGTCCAAAAAGCTCTGAATTCAATAAAACCTCCTTCATTTTTGCAGTCCTGGGATGATGATACCACATACTAGCATCCATAAACTGCAGCCCGTTAGACTCACACGACTGAAGCATTTCGTCGAGCATGTTAACGTCAAGAGCAGTAGGTTTCTCCAGTAGCAGGTGCTTGCCCTTTTGAGCTGCCATAACCGCCCACTTCAAGTGCAGACTGGTGGGCAACGGCATGTACACTGCATCAACAGAAGGGTCATCCAGCAATTCCTTGTAAGTTCCATAAAGCTTCACATTTTCTGATAATTTGTTTCGAAGTGCGAATTGTTTGGCCTTTTCGACGGAACGGCTGGCGACTGCGACAAGGGCGGCATTGGGTGATAAATGTATCGCTCGAGATACTTTTCTAGCGATCTCAGCGCACCCCATGATTCCGAAACGAATTGAGTTTTTATTGTCGGTCATCTCTCCTTTCTCTCTGCTTGTCAAGTGGAGTGAGGGGCGAAGATAATTGCACAACCAGAGACCATTTGTAATGTAGGATAGCATTCTTACACTATCCACGTAGTCTTAACCCACGGTTTGAATCCGGGTAGGGGCGGGGCCGAAGTCATGATGATCAATATCAATAAACCCACGAACCCGTCAATCAGTGTTAACAATAAAGCCGGCCCAGGCCACATTATTGGCTTCCCTCTTTCCCTTGCCCAATAACGGGCCCGAATCAATAATATCGAACCCATGAATATTTAAAAACCATTAGTAGGAACTATATTTTGATTAAATTGAAATTATTATTATTATCATTGTCGTTGTTGTAAGAGGATAATGCCAGTCTCCTGCATCTGCCACTGGCAAATCAGCAATGGTATTATGCTGCCAAGTGTGCAATATAAAATCTGAATTTATAGCAGTTCAATTATTTGTTCTACCGTTCTATGTTTTATGGGTTGTTTTGTTTGATTTACTAAGGGAAATGGATATGCACACATCAATGTTTTAATAATTGACCCTTCCAACTCAAAGTCACGCACACTATTGATATATTAGATATTTTTTTTTAATTAATATCCACCATCCATAAGTCTTCAATGTTGAAATGTTATAACAGCCTTGAAACTAAATTTTTTTAAGCTTTGAGACTGAATTATTTTCTCCCTCATGCTACAACGGTCTCTCAATTTTGTGGAAACTGAAATCTTTTCTCCCTCGAACTCCTTCAATCTCTCCCAAAATTTTGTCTTTTGCAATGTCCCTTGTCGATAAACAAAATTTATATCCAATCAGAAGACTTCATATACAAAAATATGTATAAATAGGCTCGTTGAAATTGAGCCGAATTATCTAATAGACGTCCGTATATCCACGTGACATTGAATTCTAGAATGAATTAGCAAAATCTAATTCACAAGATTAGGATAATATTACAACATCAAATTGATTTTGTGAGATCATATCTCATGCTTGAAAAACATGAAACTTGGGAATATTATGAAATTAAATTAATTTAATAATAATCTCAAAAGATATTAAACGATATTCGATATATTTGATATTATGGAGGACCAATCAGATTGTTTTATTCGGATCTCAGGCCCATTAGGGTTCTCCATCCTACAACTGTAAATAAGGTCTGATTTTCCACCACAAGTTCAAGAAACAAGTGGAAGGCGTTACAACGCCAATCTTGAGATTTTCTACATTTGATTTGAGATTAAGGTGTTGAGCCCCTACGATCGACGTTTTCAAGTTAGTACTTCGAAGGCGTTCTTCGTGAATATCTTCGAAGCTGTTCTTTAAGTATTCATCCAAGCACACTATTTAACCTAAAATCATCTTACAAGCCTTTATATTAACGTTACTCAAGTCAAAGTCCAGAACCGGAGAAGGTCATAGTCAATCTGAGTTCGAAGGCAATATACAATTGAAGAGAACAATCAGAGGACAACTAGAAATGAATACCACAAAGTTGTAAATTTCATTCGTTCAATTCAAGGAATTTAATTTTGTATATTTCTCGTGTTTATTTATTTACCCCTAAATCTCCAAAGTAACGTTGTCATTGATTAATTGCAACTCTTCTTCCTCAACAACAACGTAAGAGCAAAGAAGAAACCAAAAGGTCAATGCAAGTTGAGAACATAAGTAAGAATTAATGTTAGAAAAGATAGATAAGAATGATGATATTGATATATGACGGATAAAAAAATACAGAAAACTTAAAAGAAATTATCATTCTTTAGTGTCTAACATTCTAATATAACTCGGTTGATGTCTAAGAAATGTTGGATTAGTTAGAGTAAACCAGGGTTAACGCAGCGGAATTTAAAAAAATTATTAAATATAATATTTATATATATATTGGTACGAATCGTTGGACCGGACCAAATTAATTTGTATATAAATATACTTATCCTTATCCTACTACTCTAACTAGTAGAGTGGTAAATAAGGGTCGATCCCATGAGGAACGGTCGAATAATATTGTTTTAATGTATTCAAGCAACTAAGAAACTTAAATAAATATAGTAATAAACAAGTAAACGTAATAAAGGTTGGGGGAGGGGGGAGTTTTAGCAATCAACTAACAACCTACTAATCTACTTCTATTATAAAAGTTTGAGTTGTTTCTTACAAAATTTGATTCGCCTATTATATCCTTAATGAATTTTAAATTTTAAGGTTAGTTTAGTTACTATATCTTCAAACTTTTATTTATTTGGTAAGAGCACTATATAGTTCAAATATCCTCTATTAATTCATGGATATGATATCTAATTCATCTATTGTCATAATTTGAACCTAAATATTGATAATATTTAATATTTTTCTTTGTTTTTAGTAATACACATAGTATTATAATTTTTTTATTTTTAAATTTCTTTTAAATTTCTTATCTCTTTTATATACTTGTAGAAAAAAAAAAACGATTAGTGAAATTTTTATGTCTAATTTAGTAACTTCATTTTTAAAATGTTATTTATCAAGAAAAAGTCATTTTATAATTCATATTCATCTCTCAAATCTCTTCTGAATTTTCCTATCACATTTCATATGATATTTAGTTAACTAATGACATAAGTTGAACATAAATATTAATAAAATCTTATATTATTATTATTATTATTATTTAGTAAAATACATCATATTATTCTTTTTATTTATTTCTATTTTCTTCAATTCTTGATAAATTTCTTATAGTTTTTCTAATTGCGTTCTTCTAGAGAAAGGAGAAAGACCGATTAACAAAAATTTAAAAGAATATATATACAGAATATTAAATAATTAAAATTTACACAAAAGATATTTATGTATCAACAAAAAAGATACAAAATTAAACATATTATAATGTAATAGTAGGACTTTAGTAACACCAAAATTTGACTTCTATATTAGGATAATGATTACAAGACTTTTAGTTCCAAATAGCGGTACAATAGAGTTATTTAGATACTGAATATTTGCAAACTTATTAAGTTTTGGTGTTTTCATGGTGAACAAAGATACAATAAGTTTTATGATTAGCAACAAGAAGGAAAAAAATCATATATATAAAAATTAGAACAATGAATAAGAATAATAGTGTAAGTTCTTATTTACTTTATTTATCATCTTTCATTTTTAGAGATAATTACTTATTTTTAGTTTTTTTTTTTTCAATTTAGGTACATATACAGCTATAATATCTTTATACTGAATTCACTAACCACAATAAAAAATATATTTGACAAGACAACTATAGTGTATCATATTCCTTTTATTTAATTTTATTATTAAGTTTCTTTTAAAATTACTTAACTCTTTTATAATGAGATTATTCTATATAATTGTTGAAAGAGTAGAAAATTCGATAAGGTGGAACTTTTTGAGCTAATTTAGAAATTTTATTTTTAAAGTTTTATTATTTAGTAAGAGACATTTCTGAGAGTCGAAAGTTTTCTATTTCTCTTTTTTTTATTATTTTTAGTTTCTAACTGATTTAAAATTGTGTTTGTTCAATAGATCAATTCTTTTATTACATTGAATAATCTAAGAAGTGTATCAATATTATAATGATAAATAATTACATTGGATTTTATTAAAACGATTGACTAATACCACCACACAAACTACAATTATTTTACAGTCAAATGAATCTTTGATTAGATAAAAGTAAAAAATTTATAACTACGTGCGACGCACGTGCTTGTTTCTAGTAACAACAAAAAGCAATTTAAAGAACAATTACTCTAAAAATACTTAGCAATTTAACAGTTCAAATGAACAAAGATAAATAGAATGATTTTTCGGGTTTTATTTTTGTAAATGATAAAATGATTCAACCCTTGATCAAGTATCCCCTTGACTCGAATAATCTATGTAATTGATGTTACTACCCAATTAGTTAGCCTTAGAACTCCTACTTCAAAATTAATAACAAGCTCTATCAATCTTGTTGTCTCTTAAGTATAATTAATCAAAACAAGCTCTTCAATTAATCCTACTCTACTTATCAATTCCTAAACAAGCTCTCTAAGAATCAATAGTCAAGTGTGTTAAGAATCAAGACAATGGAGTAGATTCGACATAAAACTCGCAAGCTTGGTTTTAGTGGTCGAATTCTATGTTATCCCAAATAAAATAAATCTATTGTTTGCTACATGGGAATTGGATTCATAACAATTACAGAATAAGCCCAATTTTAGCAACACACAAACAAATATCCAAATGAGTGATAAAACCACAATTCAATTCATAAGTGTGAATCAACAATCTCAAATAACATAGAACATTCCAAAAACATAATCCAATCGGTTAACAACCGTAAAAATTACACAAATATCCTAAATCCAAGGTTCAACTAATGATCAAGGGCTGAAATAAGGGTGCTACTCACTCATGGAAGCTAAAACAAACAGAAAATAAGTAGAAAAGCAAGAAAACATGATACTAAGATAGATGAAACCCAAGATGTCAATTGGAGAAGATGATCCTTCAATCTCTTGTCCAATATCCCTCCTTGGTGGCTTTGGTGGCTGGAAAATGGCTGGAATTGTGTTCTTAGATAGGTTAAATTCGAAATCAAACTTATATATGTAACGGAAGAGTTGTCACTTGAGTTTTAGGCAAAATTGCATTCACAATTTTAAAGCAGTGTGACTAATCTTGGCCGAGATTCAAGTGTGTCTTGGCCGAGACGAAGCAACAAGGGTTTTATGTTGTGTGGCTCAAAGATTGATCTCGACCGAGATGCAATTGTGTCTCGACCGAGACGTAAAAAAGGGATTTCAGGGCTTGTTAGGGTTTGGCTCATCTCGGCCGAGATTTGGGATTCATCTCGGCCGAGATCTTGATCTCTTGAAAATTTTGCTTTTCCCTGGAACATCATCTCGTCCGAGATGCATTGTCCGTCTCGGTCGAGATCTTCAATTCTTCAAAACTTCAACTATTCTCTGGAAGGTCATCTCGGCCGAGATTTGCAACCTATCTCAGCCAAGGTCTTCCTTTAGCCTTATCCTTTATTGCTTCGATCGATCCATCGACTCTGCAATCTTTTGATGCTCTTTTTGGATCAATTTGCACCTGTTTTAACATAAAAATGAACCAAACGCATTATTTTAACCACTAAGAATTAAATGCACGAAGTACACGAGAAAATGCACAAAAACATCACTAAATTGACACTTAAAGTGTCCTAAAGTGTGTGCACGAACACGTGTATATATGACCGCACTATCGAGGCACGTCAAATTAACTATCTTCTCTACCTCCACTGACTAGTAGCAGCGATAAGTAAGGGTCGAATCCCACAAGGAGCGGTTGGATTAATTATGTTTCTTATTATTAATAACTAGACGATAACAAAAAATAAAAGGGGGGTTTCGATTTGTATTAATCTACTTACTAAACTAATCAAATAACCAACTAATAACTAAATACTCAAAATACTCAATTAAACAAATAATAACCTGACTTAAATCAATATCAAAATAATACTAGTTCTCAGTTCATTATCCCCCTATTCGTATATAAATTTAATAACTAATTAAACCTGATTAGTTATCCCACAACCTTATAACCCTAAATCGACAACAAGCTCTATCGGCCCGAATTATCCGTTAAGATTAGTTAACTAAGATAAGATCATTAGCTAACCATATTTAATTGAACAGCCTAGAACAAGCTCTCTAGGTTTACTTCATTAAACACATTAATAACTAGGATAACAGGTCAGACTAGACTCCAAATACATACGCTCGGTCCAGATGGCCTAGATTTATGTTACTCCTAACGAATTAATCGTTATTGCTACTCGCGATTATAAAATTATAACAATTATATATTACAATTTTATAACCTAGCAGTGATGAATTAATAACCTAATTCGACAGGCCCTATCAAATCAAGAAATCAATCAACCATGGGTCATAAGAACAAGTAACACAAATAAGTTGCGAAATAATGAATCAGAATTTAACTACGGATCAATTAATCATAAAACACGAATAGGGTTCGACATCCCTTCAAACTAGAATAAACTAAATTAGCTACTCATAATTAAACTATTGTCTAAAATCTGATAAAAACAAAACATAATTCAATAAACTGAAATAAAAGAACCGAATTAATTAGATTAAGATCGCCACTCTTACTTCTTCTCCCACATGTCAAACTTGTCTTCCTGGATCCTTGGATGATTTCATACGCTGACCTCTCTCCTTTTTATAAGCCATCATCTCTTTTCCTCCAACAAATTGAATGTTTCAACTAATAGGCCACCGCCTCTTTTAATTCATGTGGCCCAATGGTCTTTTCCATCAAACAGTCGCCAACTTCATGGAAATTGGGAGCCCAAACGTCAATGCTTTCAATAAATCAACTCATCATGGCCTGTTAGCCCCTTTCCATCTTCAGACCCACTTCGCCTGTTCTTCTCTTAATGGGCCAAAGGCCCTTGTCTTCCACTGCTCCTCTTTTAACTGGGCCAATTCCGGCTCAGTTCTTCCTTTTCTTGTCGATCCAATCCAATTAATCCAAAATTACTCCACATTCACTGCAATTTCACAATAAATACGACTTTGGAGTATTAGACTTACACGTGCAAATAAGTAGAAAAATAACAGTACATAATAAATAAAATGCAATAAAATCACATTCCTATCAATATAAATAATGCACATTTTTCCACTTATCAAATCCCCCCAAACTTAAACTATTGCTTGTCCTCGAGCAATTTAGCACAAAAATAATTTAGGAAAACAACTAAGGTTATCACTCGCTAGACACATCACCAATCATACTTGGGTTTTTCCATCACTTGGTAAGAAGAAGCAGAAACTTTCTTTTTTTAAAGCACACAAAATTTTGGACTGAAATCAAACTCCCCACAAAACTTTATTGGTGAAAAGGGCATCGCAGTCCAAACTTCCCGCAAATGAAACACAATTTCGTCAAGCATGCTTCGTTTTTTTTTTCTTTTTAAATACTATATATACTATGGAAACAAGAAACTATTCGGACCATTGGATTAAACTTCATATCGAGGACCACCCCTTTGTTTCTCCAATTTTTTTTTTCTTTTTTTCATTCTTTTTTTTTTCTTTGTGGGTGAGGTCGGCAGCTCCACACCATTCGTATGTTAGTCCGTGTGCTATTATTGATTTGCAATTTTTTTTTTCTTTTGTTTGGTTTTCACACTCGAACCCCTACGAGCAGGCAGCTAATTCAACCCCTCACCATCTTTTCTCACAATTTTTTTTTTCAACTAAATACCATTAACCCAAACACAATTATTTTTCATCCTTAGGGGGTGGTATCCACAACTACTCAATATTTTATTGTTAGAAATATAAAATAAAGTAATAAAAATTTACCATATGAAGCATACTTGACAAACCAACTTAATCAAGACATATTCAGACACAATGTTATCCCTTTCACACAGCTTCAGGGTCATTTCATCTCAGCAAATTTAACCAGAATATATTAACTAAGCCGACTTCTTCTACTCAAACGACACACTCCAATAAACAAAACAACACTCGTGTCATCATCGCGAGTTCCTACCCTTTTTTTTTTTTTTTTTGGCAAATATATAGCAGCAACTAAACAGCAGCAAACATAAAAACATGAAATTAAAATGAAATTTGAAAGCAACAAATCAGATATATATAACTGTCTCGGCTACTAATCACCCCCCCCCCCCTCCCAAAAAAAAAAAAAACTTAATCACATGCATATGCAAGCAATCAATTAACAATTAAGAATAAAGTCAAGGAAGGAAGTCACCGGATCAAGGAGCCGGAAGCTATTGCGCTCTCAACAAACGAAGGATCTTGTCTACTTTCCGAGAAAGTATCAGCTGATCTGCCCGGATGCGATCCAGCTGCTCACGGATGCTTAGCTCATGGTCGGGTTGTGGAGCTGGAATCGATCCAGCTTGGTCGATCGGAAGATTCTCGGGAAATTTCGAAATTAAGTCATATTGCATTTTTAAGTTCAGTTCGCTCCACGCAGTGGTGAACTCCGGATTGGGAAGGGCGATGATCTCTTCCTCCGAAATTTTCCACATAAACCTGTCCTTGTCAGCCATCAACAACTGCATTTTTTAAATTTTCAAAATATCTAGTTTCACGGCATTGACACTCGGAACCCGGCTGTCAACATCCATCCCTACAGCTGTAGCTATGGCGGTACTAAGTCCCCCTATATAAATCTCTCCTTTCGTCTCAACCACGTGCTCCATATGACGTAAAATTAGAGGGGCCACAGATATTCTCTTTCCCTAGCAACGGCGCCCAAATTTGACCGCGCTGCCGAGGCACGTTAAATTAACTACCTTCTCTACCTCCACTAACTAGTAGCAGCGATAAGTAAGAGTCGAATCCCACAAGGGGCGGTTGGATTAATTATGTTTCTTATTATTAAAAACTAGACGATAACAATAAATAAAAAGTGGGTTTCGATTTGTATTAATCTACTTACTAAAGTAATCAAATAACCAACTAATAACTAAAGACTCAAAATAGTCAATTAAACAAATAATAACCTGACTTAAATCAATATCAAAATAATACTAGTTCTCAGTTCAGTATCCCCATATTCGTATAAAAATTAATTAACTAATTAAACCTGATTATTTACCCCACAACCTTCTAACTCTAGACTGACAACAAGCTCTGTCGGCCCGAGTTATCCCTTAAGATTAATTAACTAAGATAAGATCATTAGCTGACCTTATTTAATTGAATAGCCTAGAACAAGCTCTCTAGGTTTAATTCATTGAAAAAAAAAATTAGGATAATACGTCAGACTAGCCTCCAAATACACACGCTCGATCCGGATGACCTGGATTATGTTACCCCTAACAAATTAATCGTTATTGCTACTCGCGATTATAAAATTATAACAATTATGGATTACAATTTTATAACCTACCAGTGATGAATTAATAACCTAATTTGACGGGCCCTATCAAATCAAGAAATCAATCAACCATGGGTCATAAGAACAAGTAACACAAATAAGTTGCGAAATAATGAATCAGAATTTAACTACAGATCAATTAATCATAAAACACGAATAGGGTTCAACATCCCTGCAAACTAGTATAAATTAAATTAGCTACTCATAATTAAACTATTGTCTAAAGTATGATAAAAACACAAAACATAATTCAATAAACTGAAATAAAAGAACCGAATTAATTAGATGAACATCGCCACTCTTGCTTCTTCCACTACAAGAAAATAAATAATTGGCTACAGAATTTACCTACAAAAATAATTCTGTCTTTAAATAGTCTGAATTACCTACAGATTACCTACCGATTTGAATGAATTATTTCACCAACAGAATTAGCAACGAAAGAATGGATGTTAATTTAGCTACGGAATAATTCATAGGCAAAACTGTTGCACCTACAAATTTCCCTACAATATATTGGTAGGTGAAAATAAAATTATTTGCCTACGAAATTATTCCTAGGTATCAATATTTTTTTTTCTTTTAATATATTGCCTATGAAATTACCTAGAAATCTAAAAAGTACCACTTTCCATATTACATTATTATATTATATATTATTTTGACAAAATAAAATTTTTAGGCCAAAGGCGCCAAACGAAAACTCATTCCCTCCTCATTCTTTAAAAAAAGGAAAACCCTTTCCCTCATTCATCCTGTACCTCTCTTCGTCCCAATTCCGCCTGAAACTTCCATAGAAATTCTCCCCTCGCCATCATTAGTGATGCTTGGCCCTGCCGTCACACAGTGGTGCATGTCACCGCCGTCGACCGCATCATTAGCTGGTAAAGAGAATTTTAATTATCTTTCTCCATCTTACTATTTCTCTTAATTAAACCCTAAGTATTGTAACAAATTCGTATAGAGCTTGTTATCTACAGAACCAGCTTATCAAAGATTCATTGGATTTGCCACACACGAACATACTCGCTGAAATCTATATATTTCTGCCGGAACTCCAACTTGCAGCGGTCGCGCCTCAGATCTGAGTTTTGAAGGTGAGTACGCTTTATGAATCGACGATTTGTGTGTGTCTCTCTTGGTGCTGTAAGTAATGTCGAAATCTGTCGTATATATGATTGAACAACTTGATTATGCATTTTATAAGATGAATTATTGGAGGTGGAGAATAGTGTGTTTCAGAATTTTGATGGAATATAATCGATAGGTTCTTCAATGCCTGTTTCTGCACCTTTTGCTTTTCATTTTTCTGGAAACTTTGTCTCGAATTTTACTTGGTTGATATTAGTTTTCTATCACTATTGTTTGCTCCTTTTACTGATTGTAGATATAGATACGTATTTGGTTGTATAATTTTGATTTGGATATGAAGACCTTTTGTTCTGAAGTATAATGCCTTCTTATTTGAAGTCCAATCTGCAAGCTTTTGTTAAAAACTGTTATATAGCAATGATAAGAGATTAAGTCATAGAGGATCCGGGTTACAAATTTGACAATAAAATAATTGTTTAGCAATAAGTAAATCTTCGTTGTTGCCATTTATTTGTCAAATATTATACTTAAAACTCTTTTGAATTTTCTCAACTCCTCTTTGTCTGCCTGAGATTGTAAGCTGCAGCATCAAGAAGCTTGATCGAATCAAACACTTCTCTCGTATTTATACCCTTCAATTTATTTTTCTTTGTTATTATTTATATTGATCCTAGCTGGAGTGTATCAAATTAAGATGTTAAATCCTAAGACCCTAAAATGAATTGCTTTTTATTTAATGGAGCAAGAAAATCTACATCTCCCAACACTATTTATTTGTGTATTCATAAGCTTTAAACATTTGACTTATTTGGTGTGTTGGCAATGAAGGAAGAAAAAGGAAATCAGATGAGTGTGTTTGCCCAGGAATAACAATATTAATTAACATGTCATTAGCGGTGAGCTGAAATTTCAGTTTGAATTAAAATGAAAAGTAATATATTGAAGTTGATTCTTTACATTTTAAATAAGATGTCCAGCTTGATTTTAATTTGACCGAGATGATTGAATCTGTTTTTTTGTTTTGTTTTAGTCAATGTAGATACTGCAGTATGCTCATGAATATGCTCAACCAAATTTCGACAAAGTAAGGATTCAGATTTTCTACTCAATGAATAATATTTTCTAGCATATATGTTAATAAATATAATTATTGATATTTTTCTTCTCCTTTAATTTTTATGTTAAATGATTAGGAATAACAATTAGATTGAGATCAAAGTTCTATTGTAGTTTTTTTTGTTTTATCAGTTTCATTTGAAAATACAGTAAAGAATTTTGTTTCCTGTTAGAGTTTTTTTTTCATTATTATTAGTATTATTATTATTTTATTTACTTTATCCCTCTAATATCTGTCCTTAATGTACACTATCTTTACATTCCACTTACGTGAATGCCTTAATCAGGTCGAGCAACAATTCAGGCATATGCAATTCAATGTCCTATCACTAACTCACGAAAAAAAATTCCAAGGTCCATTCTTGCAGAGGTAATTCTCAACCTTCTCTTTTGTTTCCTTTTTCAATTTTAGAACTCTGTGCCTGATTCATAGCTCTAGAATAAAATACTTGGCTCCGTGCTAAGTAGGCTCTTTTGAATAACATATTAATATGGGTTGCATTGACCCAATTATTCACTAGTTACTGATCAATGAAATCATAAAGTTTGATGCACAATTTTAGAAAGTGTTTAAGGTAGTGTTTGTGGTCTGAAATGGGTATTGGAAAATAACATATCTTATTTTTTTAATTTAAGTAAAGATTTGAAAGTTTTAAGATCACAAATTAGTACATACTAGTATAATATCCGGTGTATAATACACGGGGTTTATGAAAATAAATGTATGTGAATAAATAGTAATACAAATTTGAATACCAAAATGAAATCGGTTGGGGTGGTATCTTAAGCTGCAGATGAGCTTGAAAAGATAAGAAGCACAATGAATGACCTTAGAGTAGTGTTCATGTTTGATTTAGAGATGAATTGATTGGCTTTGTGAATCTACCATCCTCTATTTATAACACAACCTCTATTCATACTCCTTTTTTGCCTCATCTTCATTTATATATATATATATATATATATATATATATTTATATATATATATATATATATATTAACTGCAGTTGCTTCTTTCATGTTGCATACTTAACGTGGATAAAATTGAACTTGCTTTACCTAACTTATCCGCTTGTTTACCATTCTCCTAATTTGTTTATTCTATTTGAGTAAATCTGTAGTATTTTCTCGGGAGTGAAGTGGAATCAGCAAGATTCCTTAGTAGCAGCAGGGTTGCTTTAATGAATCTATAGGCTACCTTGTGCTTAGGGGTATAGATAGTAATAATACATGTTAAAACACTGATCTTGTTAGCAAAATTAGCAAAAAGTTTGAATATGATGTTGTAACTAATCATAACTCTACACATTTATCATCTGCACTCTCTTGTCTCAACCTACATTTATTCAAAAATCTTATGTTGTGACAAAAAAAATATTTCTATTTGACAGGCTTTGCATTAATGATCACCAAGATTTTTGTTACGATGAAGTTACATTTCTGCAGCGTCTACGGAAGTACTTTTAAATACCAAAGAGTTGTAGACATATTTTGTGATTGTAGGCATACTTTGTGATTGTTTCATATATTTTGTTTTAGTTCCTAATATGTTATGTAGGAATAGTCTGCTACTTTGGAGATTAGTATTTTTTTTTTTATTAGTGAATATATTTTGTTCTAGTACTTAATATTTTATATGTTGGCTTTGCACTTTTAATTATATATTAACATTTATATATGTTGTTCTTTAATTTATGGTTCTATTTTTTTATTTATAAAATATCATTGATTGGTCTTGGATCGATTACAAGCACTCTTGAAAAAATTGGAACCAATAATATATATTGAAAAAAAAATTACTTACAGAATTTCCTAGGGATGTTCTAATAATTTCTTTAAATTTGCTACGGAATTGGTTCCGTAGGCAAATAACAAAAAATAGATATATTAATTGATTTTTTTAATAAAAAAATTTTGCCTACAAAAATTTCTGTCGCCAAATTTGCCTACGGAATTACCTACGAAATATTCCGACGTTGATATTTTGCCTACGGATTTTTATTTATTTTGATAACCAAGATGCCTATGGATTTGCAACCGAAAATCGGTAGGTAATCACCTACAGATTTATATTTTCGTAGGGAAACAAATTACCTACGAGCAAAGTGCCTACAAGTGTTTTTCGTTGGTATTCCGTAGGCAAATAAAAATACCTATGAAATTTGAATTATTGCCTATAAAATATTTCCTAGCCAATTAATTATTTTCTTGTAGTGTTCTCCCACACGTCAAACTTGTCTTCCAGGATCCTTGGATGATTTCATATGCTGACCTCTCTCTTTTTTTATAAGCCATCATCTCTTTTCCTCCAACAAATTGAATGTTTCAACTAATGGGCCACCGCCTCTTTTAATTCATGCGGCTCAATGGTCTTTTCCATCAAACAGTCGCCAACTTCATGGAAATCAGGATCCCAAAAGTCAATGCTTTCAATAAATCAACTCATCGTGGCCTGTTAGCCCTTTTCCATCTTCAGGCCCATTTCGCCCGTTCTTCTCTTAATGGGCCAATAGCCCTTGTCTTCCACTGCTCCTCTTTTAACTGGACTAATTCCGGCCAAGTTCTTCCTTTGCTTGTCGATCCAATCCAATTAATCCAAAATTACTCCACACTCACTGCAATTTCACAATAAACACGACTTTGAAGTATTTGACTTACACGTGCAAATAAGTAGAAAAATAGCAGTGCACAATAAATAAAATGCAATAAAATCACATTCCTATCAATATAAAAAATGCACATTTTTCCACTTATCAATATATTTGTATATATATATATATATATATATATATATATATATATATACACCTACCCGGATGCTCATAACGATTTAACGGAACAAGTATTGAAAGGAATGCAAAATTATATTAAATTAGTATGCGAATTATACCTCCGGTAATCTCCTTCTTTTGACGCAGATGTTAGCAAGAATCAATTCCTTGTCTGAATTGGAACTCACAAGGATTCCATGTGTAATTCCTCTTATCAGTCCATCGTTGAATGCAATAATGAATTCAACACTTCGCTAGTAGTGTTGAACCCTTTTAATCAATGAGGTACTAGTGTATATAAAAGGAGATAAATTTGCGGAAGAACTTTTTCTTCCTAATGTTTCTATCAAGAAGTAAATCTAAGATGTTGGTCTATTCACTATAAGGAAAAATGCTGATAAAATTCAAAATACCGTTGCCCTCTATCTCCATTCATCTATAACCTCTTATAGGTTATCAACATATATACTTACTCAACCCTACACCATACGTAGGACTGGGTCGGTACGACATACCGAAAATTTTAAGTCATACCGAATACCATACCGAAAAATTCGGTATAGGAAAAACTCATAATGTTGCCATAGTAAAAAAATTAGTATGGACCCACACATAATGATTCATACTGATACCGAATATTTGGCATACCGAGATTCAAATGGTATCAGTATATACTGTTTTATACCCATTTTTTATTTTACCGAATTTAAAAAATGTATCGGTATACCGTCCATACGGAACCTAAAATTTCATCTTAATCAATTATCAAATCTGCTTTAGGACAATCCAATACGATTCAATTCAAAACAACAAATATATGTCTTGTTCACAATCCAACAATCAAGTCTTCAATTAAATGAACATAAGTCTTACTAAATCTATTCAAAAGTCAAAACAACATAACATACTTGCCCAAATGAATTCATAAAAACATAATCAACTACTTCAAGTCTTCTACTTTTGCAGCTGGTTTGGAGCTTTGAAATGTAAAACAAAATCAAATAAGAAATCCCGAACATGTTAGCTAATGATGAGCTTTAGTTATAAAGTAATGACACTCAATTTATATATGCTCTATTTTCTAACACCGTTCATCACAATAAGTCAAGTGCTAATTTTCATTTTTATAAGAAACAAAAGAAAAAAAAAAAAAAAAAAAAAAAAGCAAGTGCTAATGGTGATTAAACTCATAACATTGTCTTTTAATAGCAGTAGAAACATAAGAACAAAGAACTAGATCAAATTTGCCATGAAATACTACTCAAATCCAAAATTAGAAAAGAAATCTTACCTCGAAGTTAAACTGTAGATGTGGAGGCCGGAGTGAAAGATCTTGAATGGTCTTGAAGGACATTTGCAGCTGCAAAAGATAGATTCAAAATTATTATTATTTAAACAAGATGAACATAAATAATATTATCGAAGTTTAAACTTAATTAAATAAAAAATAACTTACTTTTCTCAGTTTCTTCAATTTCCTTATACAAATCTAGGCCATCGTCTGTTGGATTCTTATAAAAGCAAAAGTCCTCTACTTTGAGCCATTCATTGGTATATACCAATGTCTACCATTTTCGGTCTCAGACTACTTCTAAAAGGATCAACAACCCTTTTGCCCAAACTAAAATCTAACTCACTAGAAACTGTAGTAGAACTTGGTATTGCAAACACATCCTTGACAATAATTGAAGGATTAGATACCTAGTTTCACTTCCTTTCCACCACTCCAAAAGATTAAAAGATTGATTATATCATGTTATGTACTTATCCACCTCGTTAGGTATCTCATGTAGTTGCTTAACTTCATTTTGTGCTTCCACCTCATTGAACAATTTGTTCAAAAGACCAACGCCAACACTACTAGTACCATCTCCACCTTCACACTCTATCTCCATATTATAATTATCAACATTGAACGAATCATTTAACCCCTTATACTCCGACCACAAACCTGCCAAGTTCTTTTTAACCTTGTCAACAAACTCTTGTATCTCACTACTAGTACCTCCCAATTTCTTGATGCTTACTTTGATAATTTGGAGCTTATTCTCGGATCCAGAACACTTGTAATGAAAATCAAAGTATTCATATTATCCCAATTCCCTCTAACACTTGTTAAATTTTGACCTCATCGCACTTGCTACCTTCTGAAGAATCACATCCAAATGATCATCGCTCTTTCTCTCATTCTCAATTTGTAGTACAATCATTGATTGATAACTTAATCGAGAGGTAGGAGTCTTTGATGCACTTAACTCTAAAGTGGCATCGTAGAACTTTTTCAAAAAGTGAATAAATGCTTTTGCATTCTCCCAATCATTTTCTATTAGAGAGCCTACCCTTTCTTTACCCTTATCATCATTTTCATGAAAATAATTCATAAAAAGATACCACTTTTCACCCAAACTTTCAAACACCCTCCTATACTTCAATGCAACATCAAGCATCTTATAAGTTGAATTCCACCTTGTTTTCACATCCATAGATACTGTTGACGTACTAGCAAACTTCGCTACCACGAAAAACTTCCTATATTTATTTAGCCTAAAGGGGGAAGAATGAATGAAAATAACTGCATTTCTTATGGCTTTAATCGAAGCATTAAGATCTTTCAAACCATACTTAACAATTAGGTTAAGGATATGACATGCACACCTCAAATGCAACTATTTTCCTTCAAACAACAAATTATTTTCACTTTTCATTCTTTTCTTCAAATAATCAATCGATATATCCTTAGAAGAAGCATTGTCAACAACAACTTAAAATACTTTTTCTATTCCCCATTCTCTAAGACAAACCTCAACCATCTTACCAATTTCTTCTCCTAAATGACTAGTAATTTTTGTGAAGTTAATTATCCTTTTATGCAATTTTCAATCACTATCCAAGAAGTGGGTTGTGATGACCATGTAATTTATGTTTTGAATGGAGGTCCAAGTATCAGTTGTGATACTTACCCTATGGCCACTAATCACACTTTTTATCTTGGCTTTCTCAGTTAAAATTATTCATAAACCATAGATGCAACTTTTTTCCTATCCGGAATTCTAAATCTCGGTTGTAGTTCATGGACCTATCCTTTTAACCCTTTTCCCTTGACATCCCAAAAAGACATCTCATAACAATCACAAACTTTGTAAGCTTTAATTCATACCCTTTTTTTTATTAAATGTATGAGGAACCAAGGGACTTACCTGTCCCATTGTCTCACTTGTTAATACGGTTTGACCTTTCTCTGTCCCACTCCCTATATATAATGGACTTGCCTTGCACCTCTTCTCCAAGTGGGTTTTCAGCCCACTAGTACTTACGTAAGTCACCGATATCTCCATTTGACAATATTTGCATATAGACAAAGGTTGTATGTTGTCATTGTCTAACTACCTCGACACTTTGTCACAGTGCCCCCAATAAGGACTCTTCTTTTTCGAAGGTACAGAAGGCTTTGTGGCCGGTTCTTTTCTTGGTCATTTCCAACTTGTAGTAACATCGTTTGCTTCAAAGTCTATTATGTTTGGTGTTTCGGACGGACTCGGGGTTGGCTATGAAGATGAAGATTCGAAGTCCATTCGTAAATCTAAAAATGAATCAAGTATCAAAGAGTGTTGCACAAGTATAAAGTAAATGCAACTGAAGCAGAGAACGCTAGCATAGCACCTTTACTTTTTGTTTTCTTGTTTCTTCTTTTCACTTTCCCAAAATTTACTGGGTGAACATCACAAAAGATAGCTTGGATGTATTAATTAAGTCGATAATTTCCAAATCAATAATAAAAAAAGAGTGAACTATGAAAACAACCAACATAGAAGATTGTATATTTTCAAACTAGTGTTGGGAAAGAAAAAAGAGATGAAATCAAATACAAGACAATGAGAATAAATTTTACTCTCAAATATTAGTGATCATAAACAACAACTATGAACATATACTATTTTCAAATGCGCATAAACAACAACTAAGAATCTTTCTGTTCAATTATAAAGATTTTATTCTCAACTTTTTTTATTTCCTGTAATTACAGTAATTAATCAAATAAAAAGCCTAAACTTAATCAAGCATGAATTGAATGAGTATCATATTAATTAATCCACTATTTTCAGCTTATCAAATGACAAATCAACTAACAGGAGCTTTAGATACTAATGAACAATAGAAATTGTTCAAACTTGGTAAACTCAATTTGATAAAAACTTCAAGAAATCGAGCTAAACGGGTGAGAAAAACCACAAAGTATACTACCTTAACAGAGAAAAAGAGCTCCGAAAGAGAGTTCTTATGGGTGACAACAATGGTGGCGAGATTCCTCGTTATGCCGATGAATTGAAGGTCGTTGTTCCTGGACAACGCCGTCATTTTCCGGAGAAATTGCATACACACTAGAACTCCGATAGCCTCTTTAGCACCGAAACGACGATGCTGTGACGCAAAGGAGGGGAAATAAGGAAAGCAGGCGAGTAGGACGGCCGACAACAACAAGCGGTGGAGTGGTGGCAGAGAAGATGAGAGGTTGGAGTTGACGAGTTTGGGGCAGGGCGGAGGAGACGAGTAGCTTGAAATTAGGGTTCTGAATAACGAATATGATATTACAATTTTACAATGTTAATCAATTAAAATAATTAGCCTTAAAAAGGAAAAATCTATTAACAGGTCCTTAAACTTCGGTATTCGGCATGCCAGTATACCGGTTTGTTTCGGTACTTGGTATATGGTACACGTGTTTATGCATACATATTAGGTTAATTTAAGTGTCCATTTAATAACATTTGCATGCATAATCGACCATGATTGGCTTATATTTGTATTATTGGGTTGTTTGACGTTTGTGGATTTATTTTAGAGATATTCAGGTGATTGAAGACCGAATAGTTGCATTTGACTGAGGATGGACAAGGAAAATAAGTCTCAGCGAGTCCAAAATGAAGGAAAATCAAGCCAAGTACGAAGCAACCAGTCGAGGTCACAGCCTACCTTCGCGGCCGCGACAAAAGTGAGCTGGAAAGGGCTTAAAAGCCCTGTGAAGTCTCCGTGGCCGCGACCTGCCTTCACGACCGCGATAAAAAGTGCTTGTTTTAAGAAGTTTTGCTGAGCGACAGACGCGGACGCGACCTGCCTCGCAACACTTAAGTCAGTTTCTAATACCTTGGGCATGATAAATACATGATTTGAAGCTCAATTCAAGCCTAATTCAATTCCGACTATAAATAGGAGTTCCTAAGTACGAAAATTAGAATGGGAACTTGGATTTTGGAGGACTCCAGAGAAGAAGAGCAATCAAGATTCGACAATTTTTGGTTTACCTTTACAGTTTATTTTTAGTTTAATGATTTTAGACTTTGTCTTTTGTTATAGACATGAACACCTAGTCGTTTATTGAAGTCCTTAATTAATGTCGAACCCTAGTTTGATTATTTTGTAATTCTTACGGTAATTGTTCAAAGATTTATGTTTTGAAACTTTTTATGTTATTTGCTTTCTATTAAATTATTATGTAAATTGTTATTTAGATTGATCATCGAAGTAGTTAATCACATAATTATCGCTAGGTCATTGTCGTAATACGTAATAGTTACGAATTTATGCCCACTAGTAGCAAATAGTGAATTAATCACTATGATAGCATAATTCACGGTCACTTGTACCAAGCTTGTGAGTCCAACACCGTATTTATCCTATTACCTTAGTACTCTATGCGTTTGGTTAATGAGGTCTAGAGAGTTTATTCTAAGATCACTCAATCGAATAGAATAATTAAAGAGCTTGTTTTGGTTAGTTAAGCTTAAGGAGTAACAAGGTTATTCGAGCTTATGGTTAATCTGGCGAACACTTGCATTAATTACTAGGATAATTCGAACTAGGGGGATACTAGATTAAGGGCTGGGATTTTTATCATATTTGAAGTTTAAAATACTTTTTGGTTGCTTCTTGTTTATTTATTGCATTTAGTTAATTAAATTAAATCAGAACCCCCATTCTCTATATATATATATATATATATATATATATATATATATATATATATATATATATATATATATTATTACTAGGTTACTACGTAAAACACTTTGAATCTTCCTGCTCTCTGTGGGTTCGACTCTGACTTACCACTTCTACAAATTAGAAGAGGAAAGCTAGGGCTGTTAATTTCACTGCACATCGACAGTGCGGTCAGTATATATACCAAAAATATCGATATTTTTCGTTATTTTGGTATATATTCAAATACTAAGCATTCAGGATTTTTTATACCGGTACCGAATTGAAAACTTCTGGTAACGGTATCATACTTTACAAAAAATTTGGGTATTTTCGATATTTTTCTGTACGATATGTTTTGTATCTCGGCATTTCGGTATTTTTCCTCACCCCTAACCACACCTCATCAATAACTGATGAGTCATATGGAATAAAACCATTTATACTCCTATTTTGAAAAATTAAGTAAAAGTGGTTTTGACAACTTATAATTATATCCACGTCCATAATGGATGGAAATAACTGATGGAGTCAAAACTCCTTTGCTTCTTATACGGCATATATATATATATATATATATATATATAAAGGTAAAAACTTGTGTGCACCAAGTGTACACAAGTTTTATTGTGCACCTGCCTAAATTTTAACCCCTCCTATTATTACTTTTTATTTTTACAATTATTTAAAATTTACCACTTCATAAACTTGGCTATAGAGTAGAATGGAAAGCGGCGTTGTGTTTACAATTATTTTTCCTAGATCCTTTACTCACTCAAACAACGATCACCAATTCCACACCAGCCACTTCGTTACCCGCACCCGCAAATCGCCACCGTTCCGACATGGGAGAAGTAGAAGGAGAAAACAACAGTTTATGTGAAGAGCAGGTGGGAGACGCAATGAGATCGTTCCGGCGGAGATGTGGTCGTCTTGTGATGGAGTAGAGGGTCTTGTGTAGGAGAAAATCTGTATCAATACGTAATTTTTTAGACAGGGGCTGGGGGAAGGTGATATTAAGGCTATCGTCGAGATTGAAGCCGAGAAAATTCGTCCATTCGAAGAGCGATGAAGATGTCGGATCATTGGCGGGGATTATCGGAGGTAATTGATTTCTGGATTCGGTGATTGGATTCGGAGTTAGGGTTTGTGACTTTTGCTGCATCATTTGAGGTTTTCGGTAAAATTGGAGAAGGATGGGGATTAGGGTTAGAAAACTCTACTGCAATGTGTATGTGTTTGTATGGAGAAATGCAATTCCTTGTATCCGAAATGGATTTTCGTTCCTCCCCCCTAAGTACATAAGAACACCTAAAGTTGTTTGTGTGTTGATGCTCCATTTGGAACTGACTAAAAAGGCTACTAGGGGCAGCAAATGGAACTAAGTTTAATTTTTTTGTTTGTAAGTTCAGATATGGTAGAACTTGAAGAGCTTGAAGTTTTGAAAAATTTGGGATTGGGATTGGGATTAACAATAGTTTCTGCAAAAGCAAAATCATCAAGAAGGTGTTGGCGGATGATCTCAATAACTGAGTTTTCATTAGGTGGGGCCATTTTAGAGAGAGAGTAGCAAAAGGGTCTTGTTAGATTGGAAATACTTGAATTGTTTTGAGTGGAAAAAGGGAGTGAAGAAGGTGATTCATTGATTACCAAACACACTGACTTGGTGTTGCCTGGGAGAAAACCTCAGAGCTCCCAAAGTTGATCTGGAACAGTTGTATACAACAAAAAAATAATTATATTGTAACTAATAAACTTAAACTATTAAGCAAGATAATATACACAATGAGCATACAGTAAATTTACGCAACCTGGAAAAATAATTATAGAGTAATATACAAGAATAAATAGTTATATTATAAGTAATAAACTTATACTACTAGGCAACATAGTATATACTCTAAGCAAACAGTAAATATAATGTTACATATAATAGAAAAAAAGTTATATTATACTGTAACTAATATACGTATACTATAAGCAAAAAGTAGTATACTGCAACCTAAAAATATATTTATAGAGTAATATACAAAGAACAAATAGATATACTGTAATTGTAAACAATGTATTACTAAATGAAGTTATACATATAAGAAAGCTAATACATATAATAATGGAACAATAATTATACTGTAAGTTGAAAAAGAAAATATACAGTGGTTTACAATTTATAGTAGAACTATTTATTCACATAAAAAAAAAATGATATTGTAACTCTGGTTATAATATTATACAGTTAGGTATAGTAAACTATACTATTAGACTGAATAAACTATACTATATCTGATAAACTATACTGTCAGATGTTGAAATAAACTCTGGTTATAATAGTATATTGATAGATGTAATAAACTATACAATTAGGCTGAACACACTATATTGTTAACTATAAAAAAAACTCTTTTGACTAGCATCATTTTGCAGGAGAAGGGAGCACGCTAATTTTGACTGGGCGCTCCCTTATTTTGGCTGTTTCCCTTTTTTATCAAGTGGGTTGATAGATATGGCCCAATCTCCCCATCTCCCTGGGCTGATCCAGCCCGCCAACCGAATCAATTGGGCCCAATAGCGCGAGCCCGAGCCCAACTTAACGAAGCCCATGCGCGACGTGATTGACAAGTTAGGAAAAGATCCCCATGATCTTTTCCTAAACGGCCATGCAGATATGCTTGCCGGATTTTTAGGGATTCTGTTAGGGTTGTTATTGTGTAGTATAAATAGGAGAAATATTGTTTAGACTAGAGTTCGAATTCTCTATTCCAAAACGGCTGCTTGTAAGGTTGTAATTGGTGGCACCTAAAACGGTGATAGTGAAACATCTCCGAAGGTGATTGCCTTCATCCGTGGACGTAGATCTCCGGATCGAACCACGTATATCTGGGTGTTCTTTACTTCTTTGCAATTTAGGGTGTTTTGATTGTGTTGGTTACGGTGTTGTCTTGGTAACGCGAGTTTTCGCATTATCAATTGGCGCCGTCTGTGGGAAAGATCGCAAGCAAACCCTAGCATCATCCATCGCCGTATCGCATCAACATGGTGAACACACGCTAGTCAGCCAATCCGACTCAATCTCGTCGGAATCCTCCGATCGATCAAAATCCTCCGCTGCAGTACCAGCAAATCCACGATCCGCCCGTGGGATAGGCCAACCAGGTCCTGCCTTTACCCCAAACAGATGCACAATACCCCGCGCCCACCCATGCACCGGGGCAGGTTGACCCCCAACCAACCCCTGAACTACTATAGGCACAACAAGCATTCCTTCAGGAGCACGCTGCCCTATTCCAAGAATGGAATAATCGTCGCGCCGACTCCAGTGTGCGCGCCGATAATGGTACCAATTAGGTGGCACGACATCCCCGCCAAGATCAATCTCGCACACTTAACGAAGATCCCCCCCACAGAGCCAGACAGGACCGTCGCCGTCACCGGTTAGTGTCACCCGGGGAAAATCGAAGTTCTAATGGCTCAAGGCCACGTCATGCTGACCACGCCGACGCTGACAAACGTCGATCTATCGATGTGGCGAAGCGGGTTCGCTTGGACAAGCCCCGCTTACTGGATCTCATAGAACAGGAGCAGACTCAATTTGATGCCGAGCTCGACAAGGTGTTAGGCCTTGACGCTGATGGGGAAATAATCACCCCATTCTCCCCGGAGATTCTCGCCACACCACTCCCCGAGGGGTTCAAACTTCCACCAGTACCCCTATTTAATGATACCGGGGATCCAGGTAACTTCCTGAGCGAGTTCAAATATGCCATGTTCAATTGGGACTGCACACCACCTCACTTGTGCAAGGTGTTCCCCGAATACATTCAAGACAAGGCCAGAATTTGGTTTGATTCCTTGCCTCGAGGCAGCATTACGTCCTTCCGGGATCTTGCCGAGCAGTTCTGGGCCCGCTTCCACACGCGGGCGAAACCTATGGCCACTTTGGCCGATTTGATGAACCTCGAGCAACGAGACGGGGAGACTGTTTCTCAGTTTCTCGAGCGCTTCACTACAGAGAGCCTAAAAAATAGGTAGCCGGTCCGATGATGTTATCATCACTGCTTTCATGAACGGCCTCCGAGCTGGACCGCTTTACACCGAGCTCGCTCGACACCCCCCAACCACTACCCGAGCTCTTTTTGGAACCGTAAGTAGGTTTGCCAAAGCTGAAGAGCAAACCCGACGAAAACGGGAGAAGTACACTACTAAGAAACAACCAGACAGAGCGTAAGCCGGGACCAGTACCCGGACCAGTGCTTTTAGTCGCTTGGGCAAGGGTAGGTTAGAGCCTCGCAGTGACACTCCTCAATTCACACCCCTTACGCGGTCAAGAACATAAATATTTTCTGTTCACAAAAATGACCTACGACCCTGCCCACGGATGACTGCTCCAGCAGACAAGCGCAATCGTGGAAAGTGGTGTGTGTATCACCACGACCATAGACATGATACCGAGGAGTGTCGAGAACTCTACAAGGAAATAGAAGACTGCTTGAAATGAGGATCTCTTCGGCAATATATTGTTCGGACCGAGGACAGGCTTCAGCAGAACAGAAATGGGGGTCAACAACAAAGTCGGGGAGGCTACGATAACAGAGGCCATGGACAGGGCCGACCCCAGTGGCGTAACAACAGGTCGGGATATAATAATTACCCACGGCAAGACCAGGGCAATCGCCAACAAAATCAACCTCAGCAACCTCAGTTATTGCCACCTCCGCCATCACATGGGGGTCACGGAGACAATCCACCGAATCATGTAGTCCATGGGATAATAAATGTGATCTATGGCGCCATGCCAGCAGGGACTTCCCGAAGTGCCCTCAACGCCGAAGCGCGCAGGCCCCCTCCCGAGGAGCCACGTTACAAGCGCCTCCATAAATCCGAAACAGTGAGCTTTACCGAGGATGACCCTGTTCCCGAGCTTACTCCTCACACAGATGCCATCGTCATTGACATGGCCGTGGCTAACGACACTGTTAAGCGAGTTTTCGTCGACAACGGCGCAGCTGTAAGTGTCATATTTTCCGATTGCTTCCGAAAGATGGGCATACCCGCGAGCAGCTCCGACCTGCTCCCGGTCCTCTACAGACCTTCACCCAAGGAGAGGTCCAACCTGAGGGAGTCATCAACCTCCCCGCGTCGCTTGGTACGTATCCCACGATAAAAACTATTTTTGTAGATTTCTATGTGGTATCCTCTTCGTCGCCATACAATATGATCCTTGGTCGGGACTGGCTCACCCCAGCTAAAGCCATTTGCTCTACATATCACCTGACGCTGAAGTTTCCTACACCCCAAGGGGAGCTCGCCATTCATGGCAACCAGAAAGTTTCCCAGGAGTGCATGCATGTTGCACTGAAGAAAACAGTTAAGGCTCCTCCAAAGCCTTAATTTCAAATAGCCACTCCGGAACCCGTTCCGGGCGTCTCCAAGCCCCTCGGAGATGTCGCTGCCGAAGTGCCACTAGATCCTGCTAAAACGGATCAAACTGTTAAGGTAGGCGCAGTCAGCGTGCCCCTATTGCACAACGCAATTATTCAGACTTTAAGGGAGTACCCCGAGGTCTTTGCTTGGTCTCCCCTAGACATGCCGGGAGTCTCTCCGGACCTCATCACTCACAAACTGAACGTCAACCCTGTTGTTAAGCTAATACAACAGAAATGGCGACAATTTGCCCCGGAAAGAAATGCAGCTATCCGAACCGAGGTCCAACATCTCGTGGACATAGGCATCCTGTTCGAAGTCCACTATCCATCCTGGCTCTCTAATCCAGTAATGGTAAAAAAACTCAATGGGGCTTGGAGAATGTGTGTCGATTTCTCCGATCTTAACAAACACTGTCCGAAGGAGTGCTAACCTTTACCACCTATTGACCAAAAAGCCGAAGCCATCACAAGGTATAAGGTACTTTGCTTTTTGGATCTGTACAAGGGATACCACCAAGTCCACATGGACCGGCGGGATGCTATCAAGACTGCCTTCATCACTGATTTTGGCATCTTCGCATTCAAGAAGATGCCCTTCGGACTTAAGAATGCTGGGGCCACATATCAGCGCCTCATGGACCACGTCTTCCGAGATCAGATAGGCCGCAATGTTGAGGTATATGTTTACGACCTCGTTATTAAAAGTTATTCTTTGGAGTCATGTGTGCAGGACATTGCCGAGACACTTAGCACACTGCGACGCCATAATCTTCGGTTCAATCTAGCTAAATGCACTTTCGGTGTTGGATCGGAAAAATTCCTTGGATACATGGTATCCCAGCATGGCCTTTAGGCCAACCCGACGAAAATTAGGGATGTAATGGATCTTTAGACACCGAAGACTATGAAAGACGTCCAACGTTTAACTTGTGGCCTCGCCGCACTAAATCGCTTTTTATCCAAGGCAGCGGAGCGCCAACTTCCCTTCTTCAAAATTTTGCGACAAGCAAAGAAGTTTGAGTGGACTTCGCAGTAAGACAAAGCCTTCGCGGCTCTGAAACAGCATCTCAGCCAGTTGCCTACTATGTCAGCACCTCTCCCCGGAGAGCCTCTCTACATATACTTAGCCTTTTCCGATGAGGCAATCAGTGCGGCCCTCGTCCGCGAGGATCACGACACGCAACGACCTGTGTACTTTGTTAGCCGAGCTCTCCAGGGGGCCGAAACCCGCTACTCCGTGGCAGAAAAGACGGTTTTGGCTCTAGTCATGGCGGCCCGCCGCCTGCGTCCTTATTTTCAAGGGCACACCATCCGGGTCCTCACGAATCAACCTGTTCGCCAAGTTCTTGTCAAACCCTATGTATCGGGACGTTTGGCTAAGTGGGCAATTGAGCTTGGAGAACATGACATACAGTTCCTACCTCGCCGAGCCATCAAAAGCCAAACTCTCGTAGATTTTCTCGTCGAGGTCCCGTTCAATGACCCTGAGACAAGTGCGCCTCCCGAGACCGCACCCCAGGCCGACCTTGAGGTCGAAGCAAATAGGTGGCAGGTCTACGTAGACGGTGCCTCCGCCACCCGAGGCAGTGGTGCCGGGGTCCTTCTCACTGGGCCCAATGGTATGGAAGTTAAATATGTCCTACGCTTCAACTTTAAAGTTGACGAACAACGAAGCCGAATATGAAGCGGTCATTGCCGGGCTCCGGCTCGCTCAAACCTTTGGGGCTTCGCATATACGGTTATACACCGATTCTGAAGTAGTCTCTAGTCAAATCAAGGGCATATATGCGGCAAAAGATGATACGATGAAAAGGTATTTGGCTTTAACTCAAAAACTTTTTCTAACTTTCACCTCCACAGATGTTCAGCAGATCCCCCGAGGAAAAATGCTAAGGCTGATACTCTCAGTAAATTGGCCTCCACGGTCCCGTCGAACGTGTCTCCGGACATACTTGTCGAAGAGACTACCCATCCTTCAATCAACGAACAGGTTGTCTCCTAATTGGATAACTCCGCTCATTCGGTATCTCCGGGATGGCACCCTACCAGAGGATAAAGTACTTGCTCGGCAGATAATTCTGAAAGCACCGAGGTACACACTTCACGACAGAATCCTATACCACCAGTCATACTTGCAGCCGAGCCTCTGTTGTCTTGGTCCGGTCCAAGCCAACTATGTCCTCCGGGAACTTCATGAAGGATCATGCGCAAGTCACATCGGGTCACGTACTTTAGCCAAGAAAGCACTCAGATAGGGGTACTACTGGCCCACCTTATTTAATGACGCACACAATCTCATGTCATAGTGCGACAAATATCAACGGCACTCCCGAGTGAAGCACCTACCACAGAACAAACTCATCGGAATACAGAGCGCCTGGCCGTCCATCCAGTGGGGCATCGATATCGTGGGTCCATTCCCAGTTGCCCCGGGAGGACTTAAGTTTCTTGTGATCGCTGTTGACTATTTCACTAAGTGGGTAGAAGCCGAGCCACTCACTGCCATCACTGGCCAGAACATTCTAAAATTTGTCTGGCGTAACATTGTCTGCCGTTTCGGCATTCCAAGTATGATTATATCTGACAACAGCAAACATTTTGCCAATGATCCCTTCCGATCCTGGTGCGAAGAGTTGCACATCAAACAGGCTTTCACCTCGGTAGCTCACCCCCAAGCCAATGGCTAGGTTGAAGTAACGAACCGCACTCTCGTCGACGGCCTCAAGAAACGATTCTCTGGGCTTATCGCACAATGCCACATTCTTCAACCGCGGAAACGCCTTATAGCCTCACCTACGGCTCCGAGGCTGTCATTCTTGCCGAGATTGGGGTACCCAGCCCCAAACTCTTACACCTCGATCCCGAAACTAATGAAGAAGCACTCCGGACCAATCTCGAAGAGCTTGAACATCGCCGCGAACAATCCTTCATCCGTCAAGTTAAGTTTAAACAGCAAGCGGCTCGATATCACAACAACCGGGTCCGAGGAACACAGTTCCATGTCGGAGACTTGGTGCTTCGGCTGAATTCTTCTAGTAAAGCCGCACTCGAGGGCAAGCTACATGCCACTTGGGAAGGACCATATCGTGTTACCGCTGCCTACGCCTCCGGGAGCTATCAGCTAGCACATCCGAATGGTACCCCGGTGCCCCGCACATGGCACGTCAGCAACTTGCGACGTTTTTTCCTCTAACCTACTTGGTTCGACAAATGTTTTTCTATTCTTTATTTTCTGCAGTATTCTTTTACTTAGTGCAGCATCTTAATTCTCTTGTCTTTCAGTTTTAGATTGCATTGTATTCCTATTTGTCCCGATATTGGATATTAATGCAATGGTTCCTTTACACGTATGTTATTCGCTTTATGCATCGCGGGGACGCCCCGACCCACTCTACTATACACTTAGTGGTATTGCTTTATCACTTGTCTCCGGACTAGAGTGACCTCTCGCCCGATCCGTCCGGGGAGGTCTCAAACCTTGTCTTCGGACTAGCGTGATCTCTCGCCCGATCCGTCCAGGGAGGTCTCAAACATTGTCTAGGGACAAAACCTACCTCCTGCCCGATTCGTCCGATGAGGTTTTTCAACTTGTCTCCGGACGCGTTCCAATATACTACGTCCTCCCGAGGACTAGAACAAATACATTGCATTGCATACTTGCACATATTAAAAAAAAAAAAAAAAAAAAAACATCTTTACATACACATATATTTTCGTTCCAACAATATATCAAAGTTTTTCCTTTATACATATATACTTCATACATACAATTTTGTCTTTTACAAATCTTATACATCTTTATTCTTTACCACATCATGTTATCTCTTCTTGCCTCCTAACCAAAACTCGGCACTCCGGTGCCGTGGCAAGCCTTGCCCTGTGCCTGGACTCCTCCGGGACCTAGCAGCACTCCGGGGCACTCCTCTGCTCCTTGGGCCCCCTTGGCTGCTTTGCTGTCCACGGCTCGGCTGGTTCGCCCTCTTGGTTAGCCCTGATTTATGTGCCCATTCTACTGGGTCCCACTCTGTCGGGGCCATCTCCTCAACTTCCTGGGCGAACTCCCGAACTTGTTCCGTGGACTCCAGGCTTCGCTCCGGCTCCGCCTCTCTCCGTCCTGCCGGTCTTCTTTCGGGCCTTGACCCCTCCTTGCTGGCCCTACTCGCCACAGCGGAGCTCGGTTCCTCAATTATGATTCCTCCAGCCCGCGCCATACGAGTTGGCCTTTTTCTTCGTGTCTTCGAGGCTTTGGCCCGGCTGCAGCTTGCGACATTTTCTTCCGGAGTGCTTTGCCATTTCTTCCGGCCTTTCAAGTTTTGATACATGCCGATGAGAAGCTCCAGCACCAGTCGCTTCCTGTACACCTCCGCAGAGTTCGGATCCCTGAGGTCCATTAATTCTTTTATTTCTGCTTGCACTTCAATGATCCGAGCCTCGAGGTCCTCAAATGTTAACAGGCCAAATTCTGTTAACATTCGCTCATACTCTTGGTGGTGCACGTACATCCGCTCCACCTCGACATCCTTTGATAGAGCATTAAGCTTGAAGTGCAGCGCACTCTCTTTGGCCTCGGTCCGAGCTTTCTCTACCTTGGCCAGGCTCTTTTCGGCAGCAGCTATTTTCTCTCCAGCCGGGGTATAACGTGCTTCTGTAGGTTGTCTCTTTCACCTCGGAACTAGTCTAAAGATTGCATCAGCTGCTTTATTATACTATGCAGCTCCTCGGTGCTCTTCTGATAGCAGCTACACATTCAGTACTATACACAACATGAATCATGCGAGTACAAGTACAAATCAACAACATTGTTCAACATTCATTCAAAATTTTACTTCAAGAGTTCAATCCAATACAAAGTCATTGCGGTTCAAAACATCAACGAAAATGTATATACATCTGTTACGCTATCTACATCAGTTACAATTTATTCAAAATTGGAGGGAACTGACCTCCCCTGATTCGGCCCCCTCGGCTGCTGTTGCTGCTGGCTGCTCTCCCTTCTGAGGCAAAGTTTGGCCGTCCCCGGAGCTTTGCCCCGACGCTTCTGCTGGAGGCTCCATCCTTGGAGGCGGGGCTCGTTTTCGTGGCTCCGGAACGAACTGCCCCCTTTTGTATGCCAGGAATTCTTCATCCTGGTCTACGTCGCAGTTGGCAACCTCCTCGGCAGTCAGCACTGTGACTCTCTCCGCCAGCGCCTCCACCAGGGGCTATTCTGGGACCTGAGCCAAAGCCTCATAATAGGCCTTCTCCACGGCGCCTACTGAATTGTAGTCGTATCCGAACTTTGGACGGTACACGTCCACGTCTAGATAGACGTCTTTCACTTTCTCCAGCAGCGCGAAGCGGGTAGCAGTGTCGGCAACGGTCATGAACCTCATTTGATAGTCGAGGAACGTGCCCATCTGGAGGTGCTTCTAGGCAAACGTCTTCAGCAGGGCCCCTTGGCCCTCGATCACCGCGGTATCCTTGCCTTTGAGCTCGGCACAGAGTTCGACCACTTCGCCCTAGAGCAGCCCCACCTCTGCCTCCATCCCCCGAAGACGGGCCACCTCCTTCTCCACCTCGGAGGCTCTTTTGCGGGCCTCGGAAAGATCGTGGGAGAGCTTGTCATTGCGGGTATGGAGCTCCCGCAATGCGTCAGCCAGTTCGTCCTTCTCCTCCCTTTCGCTCCTCCGCCCGAGCTCCATAATTCCCCGGGCCAGCCACAGCAGCTCCTCCGCTTCCGGTCCTTTCAAACCCAGCGTGCTCATTTGCCCTTAGGAAAAAGCAGTAAGTCAGTCTATACATCGTACCTCGGGGGCAGCGTCCGGGCGCATCCTCTTTGCCTTCGAGGGTGGCGTAGATGATGGCTCCGGCCTCTTCCTCGACCTCGGTGTCAGGCCGATCACCACCACATCATCTTCGGTCCCTTGAGACCGACCTTGAACTGGGGACACCCCTTCTCTCGGTGCCCTCGCCAGCAACCACTTTCTTTTTTAATGTCGGTGGCATTGAAGGGCTCCCAGAAATGTCTTTTCCGAATCGTCCCACTGCAAACACAATGAACAAAGTTAGCACTCTTGCCATATATCAATGCACACACACAATAAATAGTCCTACCCTCCTCAGAAGTCCCAGCAGAAGAGCCCTGGCCCCGGATCGGGTTTTCCTCCGGTACTTCCGAGTAGTAGAAGCTCAACCCCGCCTCCTCCAACTCTCTCTCCGAGCAGACTTGTTTAAAGACACCCACGGTTGGGAAATCCTCTACTAACTCCGACTGCGCCTCCGGGGCATTATCTACAATCTCCTCTCGTCTCCACCTCGGGAGGGTCACACTCACCTTTACAAACAAATTTTTTGTCTTCCAGTCATCCACTTTACTAGGGTTCTTTACTTTAAAGCCACCCGGGGCCTCGAACTAAACGAGTACCACCCCTTCGCTTTCCCAAAGGCTTTTAGCTGGAAGAAAAACCTAAATATACCTACGTCGGGCTTTACCCCCACACTCTTACCAACTACCAAAAACCCTACTACTTGCCTAATGACATTAGGCGCTAACTGGCACAATGTGATTCCGTAATACCTCAAAAGCCGCACTACGAAGTCCCACAGGGGAAATCTTAGACCCACCATCAACTGGTCTATATACACTCCCACAAACCCCTTCGGTGGGCAACAGACTCGGTCGCTGGGCTCCAGCAATATGTATTCTAAATTATAGGGAAAGTAAAATGAGGGGATCAGCGTTTCTAGTTGCACCCGAGTCATTCGGGGCGCCTCTGAGGCCACCTCGAAGTCCTCCTCGAGGCAATCACTGAAGTCTACTGCTCGGGTCGCAATTTTCCTAAAATCCGCTCGGTACACCATCCTAATTTCCCTCTTCTCAGGGAATATACTTCGTAATGGCTCTGCGTCAAGCGGCTGTTCCGCCATTCCCACTTCCCTAATAGAGGACGAAGACGAAGAAGAAGACATACTTACTTGTTTCAAATAAATTGTTGATCAGAAATTTGCAAGGTGATTCTCCTTTTCCCCGTTCTTTGTCTGTCGCAATTTGCAAATGAAAAGTAAAGTGAATCTTCCTGTAGAACCTTTATATATATATATTCAAAAATCAACGGCCCAGATTGCGACCTTTCACATGCAACGCATATGATGCATGCTTGTTTTTCACGCGCTTCACAGTTACCTAGGTGCATGAGGGACCACGCGCCTTGGGGATTGGGTCAACATTATTTCAACTCCGGTTGCCTACCTCGCCTCGGGGGAACATTATTTCAACTCCGGTTGGCTACCTTCCACCGGGGGTATTCCAGTTCAACCTCGGTTGGCTCCTTCACCCCGGGGGAATTCCAGTTCAACCCCGGTTGGCTTCTTCACCCCGGGGGTATTCCAGTTCAACCCCGGTTGACTTCTTCACCCCGGGGTTATTTCAGTTTGCCTCTGGGTGATTCTTTCACCCCGGGAATATTCCAGTTCAACCCCGCTTGACTCCTTCACCCCGGGGGTATTTCAGTATGACTCTAGGTGATTCTTTCACCCCGAGGGTATCTTCATTTGGTTCTGGTTGACTCCTTCACCACAACGGGTATTTCTTCTCACTCCAGAGTGCTATCACCTTTCAACTACACGGGACTCGGCTTTTATAGTCACACCACGGCCAGCAGCTACATCCTACAAACTGAAGCTCCTACCTCGCTCCGACTGGTGGTGGGGTGGAGGGGCTCTGATAGATATGGCCCAATCTTCCCATCTCCCTGGGTCGATCCAGCCCGCCAACCGGATCAATTGGGCCCAAGAGCACGAGCCCGAGCACAACTTAACGAAGCCCATGCGCGGCGTGATTGACAAGTTAGGAAAAGATCCCCATGATCTTTTCCTAAACGGCCATGCAGATATGCTTGCCGGATTTTTAGGGATTCTATTAGGGTTGTTATTGTGTAGTATAAATAGGAGAAATATTGTTTAGACTAGGGTTCGAATTCTCTATTCCAAAATGGCTGCTTGTAAGGTTGTAATTGGTGGGACCTAAAACGGTGATAGTGAAACATCTCCGAAGGTGATTGCCTTCATCTGTGGACGTAGATCTCCTGATCGAACCACGTATATCTGCGTGTTATTTACTTCTTTACAATTTAGGGTGTTTTGATTGTGTTGGTTACGGTGTTGTCTTGGTAACGCGGGTTTCCGCATTATCATGGGTTAATTTTAGGGAGGTGTACAATAAGCACTATTGTGCATTGGGTGCACCCAAAATATACCCATATATTAATTAGATAAATCAATTTATCTAAATAATTGTGTCCCCTTGGTTGTTAGTGAGCTTTTACAACAAAACATACTAACTAAAGTATTGGGCTTGAATTAATAAATTCAATTAATTTGTTGATACCCAATCACTAACAACATTAATCAAGCCAATTGATTAATTATTTTACATTATTAATATCAATTAAATAATCTAATTATCTAATTGAATTATATTTGATTCAACAATTGAATCTAAATACAAATCTAATTAATTAATTATATCCAACTATTGGATTATGCTCATTGATAAATGTTGTTATTCAAATTTAGGTGTGACCCTTTTAGGTTCAGTACTAACCCTAGCAATAGGCTTACAACATTTGCAATTTTACAACTAACAATTATTTAATCTTGACTACTTAATTTTAAAACCTACAAATCACGAGAACATCTAGCAAGTAGCGTGATCACCTAGTGCCAGGTGAATTACCAGTAAACATATATTTTTGCGATTGTTATACATGTAAGGTCCTTCAAACAACGAATCTCCAATCAATTCTAGGATATGGATTATAAGTCGAAACCCTGTTAAATCAATAAATGTGTTATTCTATTCAAGTTATAATGATTATTGATGAATCCATATTCATCCTGTCTTGGCCAAGGTCTTCGAATCAAGAACAATGAAAAAAAAGGAGATTCTCTTGTCATTGACAAGATTCTATGTACACTTATTTAATATACAATTTATCCCCTTGTGTCTGTCAAGCTATCAGAAGAGATATCTAAGTACTACATAAGATTACCGTTATGCCTCTAGTCTAAGGACTAATCATGTACTAGCGCAACTAGGAATTTTTTTTTTTTTTTTTGGACAGGATATCTCCAATTGAGAATTTTCCTCGGATCAAGTCCAATGAACTTGTTCTATAACAAGCATCTGCGTACATGAACCGTGTCACCACACTAATACTAATAGAATATAGTATTCTCGCATCATATGCACAAGTCTTCCTAGCTACTCAATGTCATATCTTAAGTAGCTTTGACTTGGGACTAATTTTAGACCAAAGCTTTAAGAGCATATTGCATGATCGCCATCACATGCGCGACCATGCCCCTTAGCTTATTTTGAATGACTTTATCTAATATTTTGCACATATATAAAAAACAATATAAAAGATAAAGAATAATGTCTTTATTAATATAATTCCCAATAAAATTATTTACATATAAAATATGAAATAGTACAATAATCCAATCTAATTGGTGCGCCAGGTACACTACTCTAACAGAAGGTACCATTAGGTAGTGCCTAAGTTACAGAGTAATCTATAATTTCTATTAGTTTTTTTAATATATATATACATATGATACATGTTGTGTATGCATGCATTTAGGTTGATTTAGATGTTTATTTTATATCATTTGTATGCATGGTTGACCGGGAATTATTTGTATTTGTTACTTTGTGCCAGTTGTATACGCTTGTTTTGAGGTTATTTAGGTTATTGAATGTAAAAAATTCCATTTAGAAGAAGTTCGGAAAAGAAACAATTTAAATAAGGGCAAAAACGAACGAAAAAATAGTCAAAAGAGCAAAAGGGTGGACCACTCGGCCACGTCAAAAGGGGCTTAGAAAGTGGAAAACATGCTGACAACCCAACACGGCCGCGACACACTACGTCGTGGCCGCGAAAAAAGTACTCCTGAAAGTGAAGTTTTATGTCAGCTTGACACACCTCTAGTATTTTTACCATATGAGATCTACAACTCCAATTGAGATGAAATTAGTGGCATTAGAAATCTAATTCAAAGACCTACAACTTTCTCAGAAAGAGACAAATCCCAATTCAGACTGAAAGACCCTAAAAAATCGCTTTGAAGTTGGATATCTATGTAGAGACCCATTACTTGGCCCCCCAAGTCCATAAACGCATTTTTGGCGAGATTTTCCTATCCCACATCATATTTTCTTCATCTTTATTCTAAGGATGTACTCCTATAAATACCCAAAGGCTATATACAAGTTGATAAGATCATCTTTTACTTGGAGAAACACTTGGAAGCAAGGATTAAAGAGCAAGGCGTGATAAGACGTAGATCGAGATTAAGATTCGGGGTTTATTCCTTCCTTGTTTATTTTTATTGTTAAACAATGTTTGTCTATGAATTATTAATTGCTTTAATTATAATCATGAGTAGCTAAGAACCATTGTGTTCTAGGGTTAGAAAATATGTTATTTTCTAACTATGTTTTAATTATTCGTGTTTACTCTAGACATCGTTCTTACATTGATTATCTATATGCTTTGTTTTATTTCATGAATTATTTAATCTGTCCAATTAGTTAATTCTACTTGCTTAATAGTTTCGCTTCGAGAGAAGAAAATTATTAATAGTCATACATGCATATAGCGTAGGCTTCAATAATCGTCCGAGAGAAGTGAGGGTCTACGTAGGAGTTGGTTTTTAGGATCTCTTGGGAGTTAGGCACGTGATAGTTAGCCCGAGAAGGTAATTATTCATATGTAATCTACACATCAACATCGTTCGAGAGGAGGATTAATATAGAGTAACGTCGCCTAGAATTGATATATAAGTCTAGAATAATCGTTTAATCATACATAGGAAGTAGTAACTGAAATTGAATCCTTAGAATACGTTCTTATCCATCTGAGTTTCCTTGTTATTTGATTATTTCACTGTTAGGTGATTCTTTGTTTATTAGTTATCTATATGCACTTTAGTTTTAGGTTTCACCACAACATTTACCATCCGAGAGTTTAGTTAGGGTAGTTCTATTATAATTAGGGTAACAAACTAGGTACTAAAATCAGTCTCTGTGGGATCGACCTTGAGTGCTATCACTAGTTATAGTAGCACCATACACTTGCGGCAATACTAGGTTAGAAATAGTGCATCAATATACATATATACTCAAATACTTAATTTTATACATAATGAAACCTACAAGTTTGGATATAATAAAATTCAAGAAAAATATCACAGTGCAAAGGAATGTTACTGGCCTTGAGCTTCACCAAATTTCCAACTTCTATATATGGTTTGATTTGGAAACACTAACCTTAATCAGATTGATTAGTTATATTACATTACTTTATTAATTATGGAATAAAATGAATATTAATGTTGATGTATGTAATACATGAACAAGGTCCTTATAAATTCATCGGGCTAAAATCATTTTGGTCCCGTAATTCTTCACTTGTACAGTTAAAAATTCAATTTAGTCCTGTAACTTTGGAATTGCTTCAAATTTAGTTCCCTTTCTGAAGCAATTTAGTCCCCTTTCTTTCCGAAAGTGACCAATCTGACTGGAAAATTGCATGTATCATTCACATCACTCATTTTTCCAACATAATTTTTAATATGTAGCACCAACAAGTGATGAGAAACGAGAAAAAAAAAATCCTCTTTCTTTTAATTTTTTTAATTTTTAATGTTATTTTTACTTCAAAATCACTTGTCGATGCCACGTATTAAAAAATTGGATGGAAAAATGAGTCTGGTGGCCAGCACGTTCAATTTTCCGGCCAAATTGATCACTTACGGCAAAAAAAATGAACTAAATTTGGACCAATTCCAAAGTTACAGGACTAAATTAAATTTTTAACTTTTTTGGGACCAAAATTATACAAGTGAAAAGTTACGGGACCAAAAATGATTTCAACCCTAAATTCATCACTTTAATTATTCTCATGTATTGAATTAATAAAACTTTAAATTGCGTGGAAAACTTATGTCTACTTTGAAAGGATTATTTATCGACTAACAAAGTATAAAATTTAAAGGTTCGATTTTAGACAACTATACATGCGCAACTTTTCGTGGAGATGTTTTAAAGTGAATTAGACGCAATTATTTATATTTTAGAAAAATAGGATCATGACAACAAGTAAATTTTTTCTTTAGTTAAGCTATATTCATAATTGAGTTGAAGAAAAACTAATTTAAAAATAATATAAAATATATTTTATGACATAATATCCCGTGCATCGTACGGGCAACTTTTAGTATGCTCAAATGCCACGAGACTTAATAAGGTGCATAATAACGTCAATTAAGAAGTATCTAAATAGAGCTTAAATAAAATTCGGACACTATAAAATACCGATGGATAATAAAATTGTATATCATAAAATTTTGCAGTGTAAAATTTTATAGTTGATGTGAAATCACTGTTAGAATTGTAGTTTTGTGATATTGTGTTTTGAGAAGATATGTTGTGAAATGGAAACATAAAGAGATAAATAGTTAGGGTTGTTGAGAAATGGGAACATGAATTATGGGTGGTAAATGTAATAATATGATAGAATGTTAGTGGACTGCCAAATCCAGCCTCTAAAGCCCAGTCAAAATTCCTAAGTTGGTCGTAAAATCTGAAAACAAACAAAGCCTTACGGGCTACAAGGCCTAAGGGTTGCTACATTTGCAAATGAGGTCTTTGACATGGAGGCATTGGGACAAAAATTGAGATAGCAAGGTCAAGTACCACAAACTACGTAGATTTCGTACCTTATGCTGGTTTAGTAGATTCATTTTCTAATAATAATAATAATACATCATCATCATCATCATCTTCTCTTTTTTATCAATTTCTTATTTTAACTGCAGTGATTAGGATTGTAACCCGTATAACTGTATTAGGGTCAATAACAAAATTCAACTTGTACTATTCGGATTTTGATATTTTAGAATCTAAACCTTTTTTTTTTTTTTTACCGTTGCAACCTATACTGTACATTTTTCAACTTCCGGCAATATTTTTCGGCGAGAAAATTAAAAAATCATAAAAAAAAATCAAAAATCAGAAAATTATTTTAAAAAAATCTAAAATTATTTCTAAAACTATAAAAAATCATTTGAAATATAATAAATTAACTTAAAATGGTGGGATTATTTTTAAAATTTTAAATTTTATTTCAAAAATTTAAAAATGATTTAAATTTAAAATAAGTTAACTTTCCGGCTAGAAAATTAAAATATTTAAAATCACAATATTATATAAAAAATCTGAAATTATTGCTAAAATATAAAAAAATATTTAAAATATCTTAAAACTAACTTGAAATGGTGGAATTATTTTTAAAATTTTCAATTTTATTTAAAAATAATTTATAAATTAACTATTTTTTTGTAACCTAGAAATTAACTAATCGTACTAGTTGAAATTATTCTAGGTTGTGTAAATTAGTTTGATTAGTTTTTTCATAGTAAATTATAATTTTTTCAAAAGTTATCAGTAAAGTTATTGTAAGTCAAACTCAATATAAAATTTTCCAACGCACTAGAAAATATTAAATTTAAACAAACAATTATATAAATTAAATAGTATAATTTTTACTTTTATAAAAATTATTTGATATTTTTTATTTGTAGCTCAAACTTATATAAGAAATTAACTCATTATCTATTTAAAATTTGATACGTATAACGAAATTGAAATAAATTATTCAACACATACTAATTATATTCCATGTTTTGAAACCGAAGACCTCACATTTATGTTATAAACTTTTAAAAAGGTCTTTATTTTTATTTAGTTTGAAGACAAGATCCTCAAATAAAACCCATATATATATGGGAAACCCAGAAATCAATTAAACTAGTTTACACAACCTGGAAATTATAAATTATTTTAAACTTTTTTAAAAAATTGAAAATTTTAAAAATAATTCCACCATTTCAATTTAATTTAAGATATTCTAAATGATGGTTTTAGAAATAATTTCAGATTTTCTAAAATAATTTTACAATGCTAAATGTTTTTTTATTTTTCTAGCCAAAAAATAAAATTATTTTTAAATTTTAATTTTTTTAAATAAAATTAAAAAAATTCAAAATAATTCCACCATTTAAAATTAATTCTAAGATATTTTAAATGAATTTTTATAGTTTTAGACATTATTTCATAATTTTTTAAATAATTCTCTATTTTTTAAAAAAAATTAATAATTTTTAATTTTCTTGCCGAAAAATATCATCGAAAGTTGAAAAACGTTAAGTACATGTTGCAATCGATAAAACAAATAAAAAAGAAAAAGTTTAAATTCTAAAGTATCAAAACGCGTATAGTATATGTTGAATTATGTTATTGACCCCTTGTGTTATAATACATTCACAAGGGTAAATAAATCTTGCCACATCTGCGAAAAGAGATTGATTAATTAGAGATACAAAATTTATAGATTAAAAAAATCAAAAAAGAAAAAGAAAACGACATTTGGGCTTACTACTTGGATCAAAACAAAGAGAAAACCATTTGGGCTACTCTACTTACATTGCATCTATGGATTGGGCTCCATCGACCTATCACCCAAATGGACAACTGAACTACAGGCTAAAGGCATGTTTGGACTGAGGTAGTTGAGATTTCCAATATATTTCATTGAATTCTTATTAATTCCACAAGTGAAGTACCAAAAAAATTCCAGAAGGCAGTTGCAGCACTGAGACCCACCAAACCAAAATCCCAAATTTCAACATCCTCAATTCCATACTTTGGCCCTTTCTGATTTTCTTCCAAACATCCCTTCTTTCAATGTGTGGCTGACACAGACCCCACTTTCTTCAATGATTTTATTATCTATCCAAATTTCAATTTTTTGGGCCCACTTACAAACTGAGGGAGAATAAGAATAAATTTTTGAAGAGTGGTACGTACTATCATTATTCCAAATGTATTTTCATACTTAGAATCTGCATTGCATTTTATGCTTTTCTTCTGGATATTTCACTAAAACATATGTTAACTAATATTATTCATATGTGAGTCGTTTGTATTAATTCAGCAAACAAGGTACAGGATGAAATATTATTCTTATGTATGATCATAGGTAAAGGCCTCTAAGGTTTATTCACAAATTTACAATAATTACTAGACCTCCCACTATTATGTTCCAACTTGCTCTAAATGTTTATTCGGCAAATTTACAATAACTGAAGATTAAAAATGTGTATAGAATTGGTTGCAACTCAGTTGATAGAGGATCTTGTAATTTAGGTCGATGACAAGGGAGCGACTTGCACTAATTCCATCCCGATCAAAAATTGTACTTATACAAAAAATTAAAGAAGTTAATTTCTATATTACGAATTTATGATACAGTACTATAGCATATGTATATTGAAGCAAGCTAATGCTTCCGCGTAAATTATGTTTCAAAAAAAAATATTTTTTATATATTTTTATTTATATAGGTAAAACCTTTTCAAATTATAGATTCACATTTATATGAATTCTTTCATTTCTCGATTTGGCTTATCCAATTATATATAATTTATTCATGAAATAAAATAAATTATCAGTTTATTTTGTCAAATAAAACGAGGCATAAAGTTTTGACACAGGACTCTTTATGGGACGGGAAGTATATACTATCAAAATGGTTAGCGTTTGTTGAAATAGTATCTTGCATCTTGCCGGTTTTGGTTTCACGGTTATCGTCAAGGTGGAGGCTTGATCTATCAAAGCCTTGAATTCGTTTGTTGATGGCTTTGGGCGCGTCGGAGTTGTCGCTACCGCGACAAAAGATCCCTGAATAAGGCATTCTCCACTGGGAACTCGCCACGGCCACAACAGTCTCATTCGTGGTCGCGACAAAGTTGAGTCGGTCGTGACGCGGGCGCGACAAAGGTGGCGCGGTCGCGACGGATTAAGAAGGTGCAATTCTGGGCCTTGCACGTTTTAGGCCTAATTTCGGCATATTTTGTGTTTAGCATGTTTTAGGCTGATATATATGTCTATTAATGACTCTAGGTCATAATCTGGTTATATTCTGAATAATCTAGCTAGTTTGTACTTGGTATTCCTTATTTTGATAGTCTGTTTGTTCTTGAGTACTCTGAAATATGTGCTCAGTCCGGTAGAAATACTTGGTAGTCTGTTTTAGTTTGAATCTGCGTCTGAAAGCCTGTAAGTCGTGAACATCTGAATAAATCAGTTCCTCTCTTCTGGCCGTGGACGTAACTAACACGTTTTTAGTGAACCACGTAATTTCTGCGTCGATTTTACGTTATCGTTTTATATGTTCTTTCTCGCATCTGTCATAGCAAATTGGTACCCAAGCCTCATTGAAGGGGTTCCGCAATCTGGTGAGAAAGATGTCTTGGATAAACGTGAAAGTCGAAAAATTTAAGAGAAGGAACAATTTCAGTTTGTGGCAAATCAAGATGCGAGCCTTGTTGAAGTAACAAGGGTTGTGGGCACCGTTGATGTCGAATGAGAAGAAAGGCAAGGGCAAGGTGGTGGCTCTATCAGAAGCTGAGATGGTCATTCTGGAGGAGAAAGCGCACTCAACCCTGATGCTGTGTCTCGCAGATGATATCATTACCGAGGCCACGGAGGAAGAAACTGCGGCAGGTTTGTGGTTGAAGCTGGAGAGTCTATATATGATGAAGTCGCTTACCAACAGGTTGTTGTTGAAGCAACGTCTGTTTAGTCTGCGTATGCACGAAGATCAGTCACTTCGTGAACATCTGGATCAGTTGAACCCAATTCTTTTGGAGTTGCGTAATATTGAGGTTAAAATAGACAATGAAGATGCTACCTTGATTTTGTTAGTTTCTCTACCTTTGTCGTTTGAGAATATTTTTTTCAGTCGTTTATTATTGGGAAATATTCTGTGTCTCTGGAGGAAGTTAGATCAGCTTTGCATTCTAGCGAGCTGTGCCAGAAAGCATCGGGTACAAGTACTGATAATAAGACCGCTGGCTAGTGGCTAGTGGGAGCAAGGGACCTAGAAATTCGGGGAAGAAGAAATCAGGCTGGAGAGGTCCCAAACCAGATAATACTTGTAATTACGGTAAAGAGATAGTGCATTGAAAGAATGACTGTTTGCTAACGGAGATGACACCAGCCCCGAGGAGGAATTGGCCCTAGTTGCTGTTGAACAAACACATCTCACTGATGTGTGGATTCTTGACTCTGGGGCGTCTTATCACATATGTCCGTGCAGAGAGTGGTTCACACCATACGAGTAGGTGGCTATTGGAAATATTGGTTTGGCCGACAATTCTATTTGCAAGGTGATTGGAATAGGCTCGATCAAGATATGGACACATGATGGTAGGTTCTACACGTTGAATGATGTTAGGCATGTTCCACACATAATGAAGAATCTGATATCACTTAGTCGATTAGATAGTAAGGAGTTCAGTTTCAAAGGTGAAGGTGGAGCTCTGAATGTCTACAGGAGTTCAAGCGTGGTTTTGAAGGGTGTAAAGCGGGGAACTTTGTATTTATTGCAAGGTTCAATTATGTTTGTTTTTGCTGCTGCTGCTGCTTCGTCTGAGTTTTCAAAGGAAGAACTGTCTAAAGTTAGTCCTACTGTGAAGTCTGTTTTTGTGTCTAGTGTTGACAAACAGGTGGAGCTGAGTGAGTCACCAGAAGGCGATGTCGATCCACAAGAAGGTGGGTTTTGCATCATCCGAGGTACCCGAAGAGGATTCTGATTATGCTGTTGTTACATTGCCTTGAATTTCCTACACTAGCGTAAAAGGAAGTTTGATGCACTTGAAAAGGTTGCTCATATGATCTGGGCATTTTGAGAGTGCATCTGTTAAATCTAGGCATCTTTGGGATGCATCTGGTACATTTGGTTGGTCTTTGAGAGGGCATCTGTTGAATTGTAAGAATATTCAAGTCAAGGTGGAGATTTATTGAAATAGTGTCTTGAATCTTGCCGGTTTTGGTTTCACGGTTGTTGTCAAGGTGGAGGGCTTGATCTGTCAAAGCCTTGGATCTGTTTGCTATTGGATTTGGACGCGTCGAAGGACGCGGCCGTGACAGAAGGTACCTGAATAAGGAATTCGGCACTGGGAACTCGAGACGATCGTGACAGTCTCATTCGTGGTCGTGACAAAGTTTAGTCGGTCGTGAAGTGGGCGTGACAAAGCTGACACGGTCGGGACGAATTAAGGCGGTGCAATTCTGGGCCTTGTGCATTTTAGGCCCAATTGTGGCCTATTATGTGTTTAGCCTGTTTTAGGCTTATATACATGTCTATTAATGACTCTAGGTCATAATCTGGTCATATTCTAAGTAATATGTCTTGTCTGTACTTGGTATTCCTTATTCTAATAGTTTGTCTATTCTTGAGTACTCTGAAATACGTAATTAGTCTGGTAGGAATACTTGGTAGTCTGTTTTAGTCTGAATTTGTTTCTGAAAGTCTATAATCCGTGAACACCTGAATAAATCAATTCCTCTCTTCTAACCGTGAACGTAGCTAACACGTTATTAGTGAACCACATAATTTTTGTGTCAGTTTTACTTTATTGATTATGTGTTATTTCTCGCATCTGTCGTAACAGCCTTATTTCATGTTTGAAAGACATTTGTAGATCTATTGTACATATTATTGGTAGAGATGTGTAGACGATTTAAATCACCGGTTTCAATTGTGAAACGACAATTCGAAAAATCATTGCCCCCAAACCAAAAAAGAACCATATAATTAAATCATGACTTTGAACCGTCCTGAAATCGAGGAATTTGTTTTTATTGTCGATTTCCAATTTATTAATAAATTTTAAAAAATAAAAGCAAAAAAAATTCAAATATAGTAAATATAATAGACAAAAATAAAAGGATAAATTTATTAAAAAGATCATCATTATAATTTGTAAAATTACAACAAAGGTTACAAAAATGATTATGATAAAAATTACATAAATGATTACACTAACTAAATAATTCAATCTAAATTGTCAGGTTATGTCAGTGGCCACTTAGTCTTGGTTGTTGTAATCAAACGACCACTTAATCTCAGCCGTACATGTAGCATATTTAAAATCTTTTCTAAAAAAATTCAAAACCATAAACCGACGGTTAAATCGCTAATTTATGGTTTTAGGGATAAGGAAGCGAAACTTAACCTTAAATAACACAGTTTCAAACTGAAATGGGATCAACGTCGTACACCGATTGTTCGAACACCTTTTAAACAAAGTTCACGATTTTCTTAACCTTTTAAACACCTCTAATTGTTGGTTGTAAGTAATAGTATAACATGTTAACATGTTAGAGAATTATTTCGTACCAAAACAAATTGATTCTTAATTTAGAGAATGAACACACGATTTCAGATTAGAAGGCAAAACCTTTTCAATCTGGTGAAGAAAAATAGAAGAATGAACTTAAAAACAAAGATTGTGATTTGGATTTCAGTTTTACTCCACATATAAATATTTTGACACGTCTCATCAAAAGTTGTTCTCAAGATATGGAATTGTTTGTGGATAAATTTGCAGACATATGGTAGAATAAGTTTCCCCTAAAACTTATTCCTTGGAATCAAGGATGGAATATCGCGAAATTTTACCGAAATATAGGCGAAATCTCGCCAAATCTGCCTAGCTGAAATAGAAATAGGTGGACATTGAAATTTGTCAAAAAAATCGACGAGATCTCATCGAGATCAACGAAATATTCGCTTTTCCCGATAATTAAGCCGACATCTTGGCAAAAGCATGCGCAACTTTAATTACTCTTACTCCCAAAAAGTAACATCCCGACAAAAGCATGCACAACTTTAATTACTCCCAGATTTTACTTTTTTCCTTTTCTTTCTTTTTACCAAATAAATATTTTACTTTTTTTTTTCTTTTAATTATCAGTTTGTTAATTGTTTATTTTATTTAATGTTTCTATATCTTTGATAAAAATGTGGAAAGAGCAATATATTATATTTGTATTACATTTTCAATTTATTATTATAATGCTAGATAACGTGTAAATATTTTTTTTTATTTATAATTTTAAGATGAATTTATGTATTAAAGTTGGTGATAATATTTTTTTAAAATATCTTGTTAAATTTTAGATTTTTAATATAATATTTTCATACTAGTAAGTAGTAATGTTGTATGGAAAACAGGTCAAAATGTGTATTATATTGTCATACATTGTTTATATTATTTTATATTTATGAATCAGTTGTAAATAAATTCATTTCTATGAAGTTGTAAGATGGGTATATGTATTTAAGTTTGTTATAATAATTTTAAATATCGTGTTTATGCTCTTATATATAGTTGGTTAACTAAAGTTGAATACAACAATTCTTCCCAGAAGATAATAAAATGAAAATAAAAAATACAGAGATGAGAATTTGAACACGCATTTTGCAAAAACCTGGTGACATACTTCAACCACTAGACTACACATCATTTTTTGTATTATTTTTTACATAAATTATATAGTTATATATAAACATTCTGGGCCCTAAAAGATAAAGATATTCTCGAGCCCGAGTCGACGAATTCTTTGGCCTTATCCATGGACTGGCCTTCAGGAGAAGAGGAGGAAAAAAGAAAACGAACAAGCTACTAAAGCACTATAAGTTATAAGTTTGCAAGTGCAAAATTAGGTCAAACCAGACATTACAGTAGTTGTAAGTACAAAAAGCCTGGTCAAACCAAATATTAACAACTATTACAACCAAATATTAACAACTAATGTAATTTTTTCTAGATGGAATCAACCGAATTAAAGCACTCTTAATACTATGACTGCTTGCACGGTGAGGAAAGAAGTTACAAAAATCTAAAAATATTCCAACCAACTCTTTAATGCATGAAATTGCCAGTAGCACAATTATTGATTGCACCGTCAGGAAGCCATGAAGTTCCATAAAAACACCAAATAGGGTTGGCAACAGAGAGGGGAGGGAGAATAATCCGTCCATCCTCATCCAGTAGTGCAAGCTAGGAAAAAAAATTCCCCATCCCCGATTCAGTAAAGATACCTGTCCCGACGTGAAATCCCCACCCCGCAACTTTAAAGTTTTAGCTATTTTCTATAACCCAATTCATGAGATCGCCAGTAATACCAAACAATTATCATATCCAACCTCCAAAACATATAAATATATTGTATATTCTCGGTTGAAGTTGCATGTAGAACTGGTCAAAAGTGCTTAAAAATAAAATACTTTAAAGCAGAAAAAATTCCTATATCAATGGGGATACAATCACAATGAGATGACAATTGCATAAGGTAACTTTGTGTATGATATGATAAAATAGCTATGGTTTTGGTGAGAAATAGCGGATATAAATAGATATAAGTTAGGGTAGCTTAGTATATTGCATTTAAACATAATGGTAGAATAGTAACTAATTGTAGTGGGGCCCCACGGGGAATGTGGCGTGGATCCTTGCGGGGCGGGGATCACTATCCCTGTCTCTGCCCCGTCTTTTCCACTGGGAAAAAAAATCCCCCCAAGCTTGACCGCACTGTCGAGGTACAGTAAAATTAACAGTCCTAACTTCCTTTTTCTAACTTATAGAAGCGGTAAGTCAGCGTTGAATCCACAGAGAGCAGGAAGATTGACTGTGTTCTATGTATTAATCCAATTAATTTAAACAATAATAATATTATATATAAATATAACAATGGGGAGTTTTGAATTGATTTGAGTAACTATTAATCTAAAAACCATGAAATTATCAAAAAGCACAAAGTAGACAAGAAGCAGTAAACGTTATTTAAATTCAAATATCCCAGCCCTTAATCTAGTATCCCCCTAGTTCGAATTATCTTCGTAATTAATGCAATTGTTCTCCAGCTTAGTTCTGAAACTCCTATCCCAAATATTAACAACAAGCTTTGTTAACCTAAGTTACTCCTTAAGTTTAACTAACCAAAAAAGGCTCTTCAATTAGTCTATTTAGTTGAGTGATATGAGAATAAGCTCTTTAGATCTCATTAACTAAACACATATTATATTATGTTAAGGTAACGGAATAGACACCGCATTATACTCAGAAGCTCGGTACAAGAAAGGACAAAAATATCGGTATTCGGCGGAGATATCGGTCTTTCAATTTACGGAGATATCGGTGAAATATCAAAATATCGGTGAATATTTTTGAAAAACGCCGGAAAATGTATTAAAACACTTAATTTATCACGATATTTGTTAGATTGTCAAAAACCTAGCTAAATTCTAGTTTTTAATTTAAACAAATACATCAAAATACACGCATATACAACTATTCAATAAATAAGAAACATTACATACACTGTCCGCTGATTTGGTAACCATTATGAACTATTTTCATCATACATTACTACCTCCTAGCACCAAAATGAATTCCTGTGAGGCTCAACCTGAGAGTATTGGTTATCAATGTAATTACAATAGTGGTACCAGCTCACCGAGGTAGTGTAATTATGAAGATAGTCATCAAGATAAAATAAATATGCTGCAGCGTCTCGCCCAACTGTCTATCCATATACCGGATAATTCAGCTTTACCAAGAATTATACTATTGTCCCTCATATATCATGTGAGGGGCTGTGTCCTCAAGGGTGTTACGATCAGTCCAGGTTGTATCTTGTGATCTGTCTGCAATTCTATGTGGAAATAAATTAGGATACAGATCTTCCCGATCGACGCTCACACTTATTGAGTCAAAATTTGACGAGAGGAAAGCTATGTCTGTGTTTGAGCTCGTGCCTCGGTTCCGACCCCGTCTGCTCGTGTAATCTTTTCCAGTAGCACCTATCCCTAGACCTCCAGCCCTACTTCTGTGATCTTCATCTTGTGTAGTGTGTGTGTACAACCCCTCAACAGTGAATGGACTCATTTCCCTTGGACTTGGGTTATAATCTTGATGGCCCTCACTACGTCCACCACCGCCACTCCCATCGGCATCACTTCCGTCCTCATCTGTTGAGCTCCCCGTCTATGTCTCACTAATTGATACACCAACTTCCTCACGCATTACCTAATCCACATCAATTCCGAATTGGCTGGCCGCTTCAGCGACCTGAGGATCAGGATTGCATTCTTCGTCGTCCAGGTGTGCTGGTTGAATCTATTGATAGAGCTGATCACCCTCTTCGTTGTCGGTTTCACCGGTGATGTCCACTAAATCTAGGAATTCTTGCTCAGCAACCCTATCTGCTTCAGCCTCCAAATCTCGTATCCCTAGCTTCATATTGTAGTAGTAAAATACGAGCTTTTCGAGTTTTGGATAAGCAAGACGATTTCTTTGTTTTGTGTGTATCAAGGCAAATGTGCTCCAGTTTCTTTCACATGCGGAAGATGATGCAGTCTATGACAGTACTCTAATGACCCCAGTAGGGTATGAGATACTACAGTCAGCTAACTATATAACTATCCTTTTTTCTTTTAATGGCCCTACATTCAAGGAATGAAAAATGGAACGGGGCATGACATTTATGGATGCACCTAAGTTTAACATAGCCCGCTCAATGTTTCGATAACCTATCTTACAAGGGATGACAAACATACCTGGATCCTTACATTTTGGACGTATCTTCTTTTGGAAGATAGCTGAGACGGTTTCACCAATGATCACTTTCTCGCCCTCCCCCCCCCCCCCCTTCAGCTTGCTCTTGTTGGTGTATAGTTCTTTAAGGAATTTGACGTATCTTAGAATTTTCTTGATTGCGCCGATTAATGAAATGTTAATCTCGACCTTTCGAAATACCTCCAAGATCTCTTTATCCTTATTGTCCCTCACCGTCTTTGCGATTCGGCTCGAGAATGGTAGTGGATGAGTCAGAATAGGGGCCAAAACCTGATGTTTCTTCAAGACAGGGGTAGTGGCCGTGTCAATAGGTCGCGGCCATGCTGACTTGTCAGGGCTTTCTAGGATATTTTGGTCGCGGTTGCGTCTTGTTCAGCAATTTTCTCTTCACTTTTCTCTTTCGAAAGTTGCCCGGGCTTCTTAGGCTCTCCAAGCTGAGTTCCACTCCTCAATGTAATGGAACTTACGTTCCTCGGATTAATTTCCGACTGAGCTGGTAATTTTGCGCTGTTTACATTCTCCAATCGGCACTGCAGTGGCTAACTGGCTCACTTGAGTCTCAAGGTTCGTAATGCTTGACGTTGTATCCTTCTGAAATTGAATAGTATTTGTTGCCAAGGTCTTCACAATATCTTCCAAGGACAGACTGGGAGCTTGCTCGGTCGGTTGCTTTGTGTAGTACATACCTCTTTGTTGTGGAGGCCTATTTTGCTCTTCCGACTGTGCCTGCTGATTCCTATATCTAAAGTTGGGATGATCCCATCATCCCAGATTGTATGATTGGGAATAGGGATCATACTTTCTTCCTTGAGAGTTTTCCATGCCAACTGCGTTAGCATATGCTTCGATCTCATTCCCTAGAACCTTGCAATTGTCTATCGTGTGATCCGTGGTATCACAAATACGGCATGGCTTGACGGATTGGTTGCCCCCTATATCAACCTTCTTTACCAAAGTAGTTAGCTTTTCAAGTTTCTCTTCAAGGGACGAATTCCTAACCTCCTTTACAGTTCTTATCGATAAATCCATGCACCCGAATTGTTGTGAGTTCGCTACCATCTTCGATATGAGTGCCTTAGCTTCAGTTAGGGTCTTATCCACTAACATTTCCCCGCTAGCTGAATCAATCATATTCTAATCCAACACTGATAGTCCTTCATACAAATACTGGATCAACAGTTGATCAGTTATCTGATGCTTCGGACAGCTTACCACCAATTTCTTGAACCGTTCCTAATACATGTACTAAGTCTCACCATGCAATTGTACAACCCCACTTATTTTTTTCCTTATGTTTGTTGCTCTAGACGTTGGAAAGTACTTCTCCAAAAACTGAGCCTCCATTTCCTCCCATGTATTGATGGATGCAGGAGGAAGATAATAGAGCCAATCTTTGGCAAAATCCTTCAAGGAGAAGGGAAAGACTTGCAGTTTGATTTTCTCTTCAGTGACGCTTGTGAGTCTCATACTTTAACACCCAATGTGAAATTCCTTCAAGTGTTTGTGAGGGTCTTCATCTGAGAGTCCGTGGAATGAAGGCAAGAGGTGAATCAGCCCGGATCTAAGCTCGAAAGTGGTGTCCTCTAAGCCCGAAAGTGGTGTCCTCTCCCAATTTAGGAAAGGTGATGCAAAGAAGCTGATGGATGACGCCAGTATTGGCCAGTTCCATGGTTCTTTTAGCGGCCATGTCTTCTTGTTCGTTTTCTGATCCAGAGAAAATATGTTCGGTAGCAAAAGGTAAAGCTTCAATCTCCTCACGAGTTTTCCTCGCTTGTCTTCTCAAAACTCTATCCCTTCGGGTTATCTCGGGGTCAAACAACAAATCTTTATTTCCGTGCGAACGGGTGATCATTCACAGTTGTATAGAGATGAGAGAAATTGCAAATTAGTTTAAAATTATATAGCAGCAAATATGGTTAGTAATAGAAACACAATTAATCTTGCACCGCTCCCCGACAACGGCCCCAAAATTTGATCACACTGTCGAGTGGAGTAAAATTAACAGTCCTAGCTTTCCTCTTTTAACTTGTAAAGGCGGTAAGTCAGGGTCGAACCCACAGAAAGCAAGAAGATTGATTGTGTTCCATGTATTAATCCAATTAATTTAAACAATAATAATAGAATATATAAATATAACGAATGGGGGGGGGGGGGGGGGCTTGAATTGATTTGAGTAACTATTAATCTAAAAAGCATGAAATTATCAAAAAGCATAAAGTAGACAAAAAGCAGTAAAAGTGATTTAAATTCAAATATGATAAAGATCCCCGCCCTTAATCTAGTATCCCCCTAGTTCGAATTATCTTTGTAATTAATGCAATTATTCTCCAGCTTAGTTATGAAACTAGAGATTAAGAACAAGCTATGTTAACCTAAGTTAGCCCTTAAGTTTAACCAACCAAAACAAGCTCTTCGATTAGTCTATTTAATTGAGTGATCTTAGAATAAGCTCTCTAGATCTCATTCACTAAACGCATAGAGTATTAATGTAATGGAATATACACGATGTTGTACTCACAAGCTCGGTACAAGTGACCAGGAATTATGTTATCCTAGTGATTAATTCACTATTTGCTACTAGTGGACATAAATTCATAACGATTACGTATTACGACAATGACCTAGCAATAATTATGTGATTAACTACCTAGGTGATCAATCCATGCAACAATTCACATAAGAATTTATATAATCACGAATAGCATAAAACATTTCAAAACATAAACCATTGAACAATTATTGTAAGAAAGATTATTAAACTAGGGTTCAACATCGACTAACGATTGAAAATAAACAACTAGCCACTCATGGCTATAACTATAAACACAAGTGTATTGGTAAACATCAATTTAAAAACAAACTGTAAAGATAAACTAAAAAATTATGAATCTTGATTGCTCGTCTTCCTTAAAAATCCTCCAAAGTCCAAGTTCCAAGTCTAATTTTCAGACTTAGGAACTCTTATTTATAGATGGGATCGAATTGGAGTTGAATTGGGCTTCAAAACATGAATTCTTCACGCCCAAGGATTAAAAACCGCCTTAAGTGTCGCGGTCATGAAGGTAGGTCGCGGCTACGTCCGTTGGTCAGTAAATCTTCTTTAAATAACCACTTTTGTCACGGCCGCGAAGGCTTCCCAGGGCTTTTCAGCCCTTTCTGGGATGTTTTTTTCACGGTCGTGAAGGTAGGTCGCGGCCGCGACTGACTTTTTCATCCTTGACTTGATTTTTCTTTGTTTTAGACTCTTCGAGACTCGTTTTCTCGTCCATCCTTAGTCGAATGCAACTTATTTAGGGTTTAGGGTCGATCCTAAATCCTAAACCCTAAGCCTTAAATCACCTGAATGTCTCTAAAATAAGTCCATAAATGTCAAACAACCCAATAATATGAATTTCAGTCAAGTTCCTGGTGGATCCCTATTGGGAATGGGGATTTTCCGCCCCATTGTCAAGCCTAGAACCACACACTATCAAAATATAGTAGAGATTAGATCGGGCACTGCACAAGACGTGAAGGCACGCGGGGAGTGGCCGCTGCACAATGGCACAAGGCTTGAAAGGTGCCTGTGGCATGAAGGTTGCACAAAGACACAAGACGTGAAAGGCGCAAGGGTCGTGGAGGCTACAAAAAAGCGTGGAAGTCTCACGTGAGGAATTCCGGTAGATTTTACAATTTCCGACGAAAATTTGTCCTAAAATTGGACGCGCTCCTAACTTACAGGACTAAAATTGATAATTCAAAACATACGATACTTTTTTGGATGGACCCTAAGTTACAAGATCAAAAATGAATTTTTCCCACAAACCTAAGAAGATAATAAAGACAAACAAAACAAAATAGAAATTAAATAAATAATAAATAACATATTAAAAGAAGTATTCTCTCGAATAAAAGAATGAGAGAAGGGAAAAACAACTTGGATTTCATATTTAAACTCTTAACAATTATATCATGACCTCTAGTAATTTATGTGTCAAAGAAATAATAATTACCTCTGTTACATTTGCATCCAACTTTGTTGATATGGCTTAGGGATAATAGTAATTAGGTGGATTTTGGTAAATCCGTAATCGTTTCGTAAAAAAATCTTAAATCGTAACCTACTACGGCCCATTAGGTTCACTTGTTGGATTACTTACACGCATTGACAGACGCACATAGGAGCTAGGGGGCACAATGATAATGTGCTATTGTATACGTATTTTATTCGATTTTAGTACAATTTAATTAAATAAAATAAATAATTTTATTGTTTAATTATGGTTGCATTATTATCTATAAGCAATAGAGATAATGATCTTACAAAATATAATGCTATAAAAACATTATATATTTTTTTCCTTTTTGTAATTAAAATAATTTATTGATCTTATCTAAATTCTTAGTAATTTTCTAGTTTTATTTATAGAGTTGACTATTATTGAGGCTTATGGATATATTTAGAGGGAAAACAACGGTAGCCCCCCTTTTCATTTTTCTAAAATATTATTTTTAATTTAATTTATCTAATACTAGAATCCCCCATCGTTCAATGCACGATTTGAAATATAAAAAGAAAAAAATTAAAACCAAATAATTGATTAAAATTAATTGAATAATTTATCTTTTGTAAAAAAATAATATTAAATGTACATTTATTTAAAAGAAAAACTTGTGTGAGTCTGTCACACGATGTGACGGTCGTGTGATGGAAAGAAATAGTAATTTTTGTGGCAAAAATATCACTTTTTCTGCACAAAAAAATATATCACTTTTTTATACCGAAAGTATCACTATTTTTAAAGTATCAGTGTTTTTAACGAAAGTACCACTTTTATCTGTAAAAGTATCACCCTTTCCTGTAAAAGTGTGTTCCGTCACACCGTGAAACAGTCATACACAAGACTCACTCCTAAGATTTATGTTGGATAAAAAATTAGTGAACACAATAAACATATCTCCTCAGGATATACTATATTTTTTTTAAATGTCAGTGGTCTATTAGTTTCTTATCATAGTACATCGGTCAGTAGCACTCGATGGCTGCAGGCTCTACCCGATCGAAATTTTTGATGGGCTGGGCAAAAGAAATTTAGGTCCGCAAGACCATCAGACACAACAAATCCACTTGATGGGTCACGGGTCGGTCTAAAAATCTTTGTATATTTAAAGAGAGTGGGTTGGGCTCAATAATTGATGACCCGATGGAATTTCAAGAGGGCCCGAGCAGCCCGATATATAGTCTTATCTCGATGGGCTAGGCCAGGCCAGACGAGCCGGATTGATGTACACTTGATTATTTCTATGGATTGATTTAAATTTAGTGGTGCATAAATCGACCTATGCGAGCGCCTAGGTGCTAGGAACTTGATATATGTTCTAAATTTTAAGCCTTTTGATAATTCTGGCTTATTTTCAGTATCAATCAGTGCGTAGATGGGACCAATGCTATCTAGGCATCCAAATCGGTATGATTCGGGTTATATGTGTGTATATATAAATATAATTATACATATTTTTTTAAATGAGATTTTATGTTTTTATTTTTAAATGAGGGGAAATCTATTATTAATATTATCTGGTGCCCCCGTCTCCTAACTTTAGACTATGCACACGTCTCTCAACCGGTGTCCCCAATTATTTTCCTTCGAATTTTGTCGTCATCATCAATTGGGAATTTCGCCGACCACATCCATCACCTATTCTGATGACGTCGCATGTCGTCTCTGAGTCAAAATAGGCATTCGCTGCTACTTTATTCGTCTGATTTCGTTGTTGTCGCCGCACCCTTCGCCTACTCATTCGCCTCCTATGTTGCCTTCATTGGCTGCTGTTGGAGTTAAGTATATTTCATTAAGTTAAATCTTTATGATTTCCATAATCTAAGTGAAAATTGTAACAAAAGATTTGTCATATATGATTTAATTTTGTTGTCTCCAAACAAAAATGATTGCTAATTTCCTACTATATCTGAGATGAGATTCGTGTCAGTTCTGAAGTTAGATATGAATTAATCTACAATATGAGCGGAAACATACTTTATTTAGAATGAGAAAGTGAATAATTCTAGGAACATAAACGATTTACAATAGCAGTCATATTTTAGCTATAAATTTGTAACAAACTTGATAGATTATTTGAGCTCTATATTTTTGCTGATTGACATTCAAGTTTAGAAGATTGTGTATGTAATTGGTAATGCACTAAATTCTAACCTAGTAAACTGCAAGTGTATGGTGCTATTATAGCTAGTGGGAAACAAGGTCGATCCCACAAAGACTGTTTACCTATGTTCAATTTTATACCCTAATCCTAGTAGATCAACCCTATCTTGACTCTCGAATAAGGTAATTTTATTGATTAAATAACTAAAATAAACAGATACTTGAATAAAAGGAAACAGGTAATAACAAGATATTCAAATAAGATAAGAAACGTATCCTAGTACTTCGATTTCAATAACAATTTCCTATATTTGATTGTTCCAATATTCTAGACTTTTAAAACAATTCTATTGTTATTAGGAGACACTACTCTAGTCAACCCTCCTCTCGGACGATGTTAACAAGTTATGAACAATTACCCTCTCGGGTTAACTATCACATAAAGAATTCCAAAAGGCTCCTACAATCGATGCCTACACTATATGTTTGTATGCCTATTAACAACCCTCTCCTCTCGGCCGTCGAATTATTAAGCAATTAGAATTAATCAATGGGCCAGATTAAATAATTCATAGAATAAGAACAAAGCATATAGATAAACGATAAAACGGAGTCTAGAATTAATAAAACGAGATCAAAACATAGTTAATATGTAATCTACTCTCTAATCCTAGAACACAAAGGAATTAGCTACTCATGTTCACCATCAAAACCCAAAAATATTCATAGACAAACATTATTGAATAAGAAAAATAAACAAGAACAAAAAAACTCGAAATCTTGATCTTGATCTTCGTCTCTCGCGTTCATTGCTCTTCGATCCAAGTCTCCAAGTGTTTGCAATGATAAATGATTATGAATTGATGCCAATAGCTTTGGGGTATTTATAGGAGTAAATCCATAGAATAAAGAGGAAGAAAATATGATATGGGATACAAAAAACACGTTTATGGACCTGGGGGCCAAGGAATGGGCCGAAGCTGCACTGATTGTCCAACTTCAAAGCCATTTTTGGAGGTCTTCCGGTCTAAATTAGGTTTTGACTTTCTGACAAAGTTGTAGTCCTTTCTATTATCTTTCCAGTGCTGCCAATTTCACCTCAACCAGACTTGTAGATCTCAAGATATGGGCGAAATACTAAAAACATGTCAGGATAGGATTTGACGTTGCATTCCGCTCTTTTCACCGTCTTCACCTATTTTCTTGCTTGTTTCTTCTTCAAACTTCATCCTAATGTACTTTTGACCTCAAAATCAATTTTTTTGCTAAAAAGGAGCAAACACGTCATTCGCCTCAAGATATTCAAATATAACACAAAATCTACCGAATTTATATGCAAATACTACAAAAATACTCGTATGAATTGAACTAAATGCATGCATACAATATGTGTATTAGTTGGCTAGATATTTCCACTGATTGGCTCAATATTCTTTTGGAAGATTGTGTATGACTTCCATATGTAATTAAAGTAGCATATATTTTAATTCTGATTAGATTGGGAGCCAAATTTAAGGGACTTAATTTTAGTAATTTGGCGAAGATTACGGTCAACTACATAGTAAAAGCGTGTTTTATAATCAGACTTAGAAGAAAACATTTTTTCTCTTTCCAGAACTAGCACGGTGTTTTTGGTGGGAAACTGTTCAAGTTACTATTCTTGGACTGTTTTGTTATTATATTAAGTAAGATTTTAAGTTTAGAGTCAAATATAAGAACTTGATTTCTAGCCTACTCAGAATTTGCCTCCTATTTGGTAAAAAATGGCACATAACCTTAGAGCATAGTAAAAAAATCACCACGTGAGATGAATTCCTAGATCCGTCTACAAATGAGTCCCCCTCGACTATATTTCTAGGTCCGTCACTGCTCACACGGCTCCTAAGTGCATCAAAATCAAATCAAATATTTATCTTTTTAAAAAATTATTCTTAAAATAAATATCAAATAAACGACTTAATTTACAAAAATAGGCACATACGAGCCAAATACCTCAAGGAATTCACATTCACTACTTATTCAATAGAAAAATAAGCATATATAAGGGGTACATCAACACATTAACATCCCATTAATCTTACGAAATGTCATAAAATAATTTAATATTAAACAAAGTATCATCACGGGGGGTGGAAGAGGGTGAGAACTAAATTAAATGAACTATTTTTGTGTTATGTCGTCATAAAATTATAAAATATTAATATATTTAATATACAACGGTCGAGTTAGAGGTGTGTTTGGCAAAATTCATTGCACGTGTCAAATCAGCTAAAATACTTTTGATCGAATTTTACGAGTTTGACCGAGACGAATTTCATGCAGGTTTAAATTTGCACACCCTATTGACATCGCTGACATAGCTGCTTGGTACTCCGCATGGCACTAGCTAGAACAAAACAAATAAATCAGAAATTTTGAAAATATTAAATATTTTTTTTATTAAAATTCTTATGAATATTTGAAATGTCTGAAGATTATCTTTAGAAAATCTTAGTATAATTTTCGAAAATCTTAGCATTATTATCATGATAAAATAACTTCTCAGTTTTTGTTTTTTTTTTTGAAATATTTTCTTATGTTTCAAAAAAAAAAAAATCAGATATTTCAGATTCGAAGAATAATTTAAGATCTTTCTAAGTTAACTTTAAAACTTGTTTTCAAATAAAATAGTTTTTCGTCATTTTCAGATTCTGAAAAATAATTTACAGATTAAAGAAAAAAAACCACAATTTTCAGTCATTTTCTAATTTTTCAATTTCCAATAGTGGAGTTCCGTCCGGCCTCGTCAGCAAATTGAATCGAAAATGTGACACATGATACAATTGTTTTTCATATATTAGGTTTTAATCATTATTTTTCAAATGATGTGATATATATTGTAACAATAAATTTTGTGTAAAAATAATTAAACACAAAAAGTTCGTACAAATTGAAAATATTGAATCAAACAACTTCACGAGTACAATCCATAAATTTCCTCTGATTCTCTCTTCAACTTGTATTACTTGAAATTTGGAGTAGAGCTTCACTTAGATCTTCTCCGGATTTGGATATTTGACGTAATAACGTTAATTCGAGGGCACAACGCCTTAATTTCGAATTAAATGTTATTAATTGGGGAACTTTGTAAAAATCGCCTTGAATGTCGTTAGATTCACGAAGAACGTCGTTGGACTTTGACTTGATTTACACCGATCTGAGGGGTTTAGCACCTTAATCTCGGATCAGACGCCGTTTTGTATGAATTTCTTGAAGAACGACGAAGAAAACTGAAGAACGTCGAAATTCCTTTGTACCCGAATTCTTCGCTTGATATTCCTTTGTACCGGAATTCTTCACTTGATATTCCTTTGTACCGGAATTCTTCATTTGATTCTTGACTTGTGTTGTTGTGATTTTTGGTGGAAAATGAGGCTCTATTTATAGTGGTAGGATGGAGAAAATCCTAATGAGCTTGGGTATGAACGGAGCGATATGATTGGTCCTTCATAATATCATTATCCATAAGATAATCATTAAATTAATTGTATTTAATTTAATAATTACTGCAACAACTTGACACATGGAGCATTTTGATTGGTCCAGCATGACTCGATGTTTATCTTCATCTTCTTGGATAATTACTAAATTAATTTAATTTAATTGAGTAATATCTGCATCATCTTGACATGTGGCGGCTTCCCATTGACCAATAAAATATATAGTAAATCACCATTTAAATTGACTATTTAACTTAGAAATTTTATTTACCCAATTCCTAATATTAAAAATAATCAATATAAAATTGATATTCAACATATATTTTATTACGTGACACATTTTAATTGGATACGAAATTTGTGTATCAACAAATGTCCCCTCGAGACTTGTTCACGAACGATGTGTCTTGGAGTGGATAAGTCTCAAACTGAATTTCGAAATTCCTCTGAACATATCTACATTTTTATACTCGTATCAAGGAGTTCTTGAATTTGGACTTGGATTTGTAGATAGTTTATACTTGTATCACGGAGTTCTTCATTTGGACTTTGGATTTGTAGATAATTTATACTCGTATCAAGGAGTTCTTCACTTAGATTTTGATTTGGATTTGTAGATAGTTTATACTCATATCAAGGAGTTCTTGAATTTGGAAGTTGAATCTTCAATATAGTGGGTTTGGACGAATTTGACATATTTGACTTCGAAAGGCAGATTCATCTGAAACTGTGGTTAACGACCTAATTTGACGAAATCAAATAACTTGACAGACTTGGAGCTTGGATCTCTAAATTTGGAATAACTTCGGAGAGGAAAACACAATTTAGACTGAACTTAGAATATTTCTAAGCTGCCTACGTACCCGGTGAGAGGGATTAAGTCATAACGTAGTTCAAATTTTCACTTTGTATTTTGTTTTTTTTTTTTTTTTTTGGGAGGGGGGGGGGGGGTTGCCGTGCACAGTTTATTCATGCGGGCCAGGAGTAACTATTCTTTAACCACTTTAGCCAAAGTGGGGTAAGTTAGCATTTTAACCACATACTTTACCTTTGGTGGTCGTCGTGCACAGTTTATCCTCATATGGACCAGGAGTTTTTTTCTTTTTTTCTTTTTTTCTTTTTTTTCTTGTTTTCTCTCTTTTTTTTTTTTTTTTGTTTTGTTTTGTTTTGTTTTTTTGTTTTGTTTTGTTTTTTTGTTTTGGCAGCAGGCTCAGGCATAGTAGCGCTTCGAGGACTTCTCATTTATGGGACGGACTTGTTCCCCATCTTCAAGCGTAAGTGGGGCCTTTTCAGCATCTTCCGCTTCTACATGTCCATCTTCACACAGGGTGACGTGATTTGTTGAGGCCATGTCCTCATTTGCTTTTCGAATTTCTTAAACTCCACACATGTTCTCATTTGCCCATTCATTTGCCTTATTTGGATTGTGTGCACAACACCATCTCGTTCGTTGACATAGCCACCTCTGATTAATTGAATGACTTTCCTTCCTAGATTTTGTTGAACACTTTGAGGAGTATGTTTAGCACCACCACTGACGTGATTGGATGAAGCCACACTCTCTCTATCATCTTCATCATTATCCGAAGTCCGAGTGATAATAATAGTCTGCATCTTAGTCTTAAGAACTTGTCCACGTGATATGGTCAAGGTGGTCCGTCGCTTCATACGAGATGGAATTAAGCTCCGAAGCCTCTGTGTATATGGCGGTCTATTCATTTTACTTCTTTTACTCCTCCAAAGAGGGCCAAGTCTATCAAAGACAGAGACTCTCTGTACCGTCCTTCCATGTTCATCAGTTGCATCATCTGCTGACAGAACTTCTTCTTCAATAACATAATTGCTTTCGGCTGTTTTGATGGCAATACGGATAGGGTTTGTTGGTGTGAATCCGACGCCTGTTTTGGTGGTTTTGATGGCATAGCCACTCTTCCTAAGCATCTTTTGCATAGCAGTGAGCACATGTTCTTGATGTTCGGTAGGTATGATAGGCTCCCTTGATGCGAAGTCTTCTTGTGGATCAAATCCGGCCTTAACAAGAAGCTTGAATGCTTTAGGGTCATAACACTTAGTAACTTCAGCTACTGGGAATCCTCCGTGTTCAGTCTTTGTTCCATTGACTGGACGGACAAACCCCTCAAACTGTAGAGGACATGATTTTCTTGCATCTAGTTGAGTCAAAGGGAGTGTGATATCTTTCAATGGTTCAACTCCAGTGCCTTCCTCAACTTGAGCCACCAACGTACCCTTCTTGCCTTCTTGATTGCCTTTGGGTTTCTTGCCTACTTCGCTTTCCTTGACCTTTAACACCTCATTATCTTGAAAGAAGTATTTCGCATCAGCAAAGTGAGCTTCTGCTTCAGTAAAAGGATTGTCGTCACCAAACACTCTTTTGATAAAGCCTTGATGACAATACTTGAAACATTGGTGTAAAGTAGAAAGAATCACTCCGTTATCATGTAGCCATGGTCGACCCAGGAGAATGTTATATGATGTGTTGGCGTCTATTACATAGAACAACACATTCGAAGTCATGTCATCTATCAACAGGTCCAAGTTTATGATGTCAAGTGCCCTCTGCCCTTCTTGGTTGAATCCATGAATCATTAATCGACTGCTTGAAAGTTCTTCCATTGAGATCTCTAACTTTTTCATCACCCGCAAAGGAAGGATATTTACAGCGGAGCCTCCATCGATCAGAATTCGATTAACCTTCTGCTCGCGAGTGTAACCAGCCACAAACAATGGTCGATTGTGGGATCATAACCCAAGCAACAAATCTTCATCTGTAAAGGTTATTGCGGTTGTGCAGTCAATATGAGCTTCAACTTTGGACTGACCTTCTTCTTTTCCTTGTTCGTTTGCCGTATAACAGGAGCCATTACTTCCGCCATCATGTTCTGAGGTACCGATGAGATGTGTAGCTGCATTACCTTCATCTAATACTATTTTTCCTTGTTGGGCCAGCTGCATGACTTTGTCTTTAAATACGAAGCAATCTTCTATCGAGTGCCACACCAATCGATGATACTTGCAATATTTTGGGTCATCGGTACGTCCAGCTTCTTCTGGTCGCTTCATTTCAGGCAATTCAATGAGATTCGCTTCCATCAAGTCATCGAATATCCCAGAGACATCAGAGTTAAGAATGAGTATTGTTTTTGTTGCATCTCCTTCAAAGTCAACCTTCTTTGCCCCCGGTCTTGAAAGATGTTTCCTTTGCCAGTCTTATCTTCTTCTTTTCCGCTAAACTTGATGGGCATCGTAGCTACCACCATGGACTCTTGGTTTGTAGGTTTAACAGAAGGTTTGCCCCCTCTATTCCAATCTTGTTTATTGTTGAATTTACGTGGCTCTTGAATTGGTGGTCCTTCTACTCCACTTGTAGCCATGCTTAACTCCATATCGTGGGCTCGAGTAGCTAACTCTTCGAATGTGTGCGGTCGAATTCCTTGGAGAATATAACGAAGACCCCGCTGCATCCCTTGTATGCACATCTCAATCGCGGAAGCTTCAGACAGACGATCTTTGCAATTGAGGCTCAGATTCCTCCATCAGTTAATGTAGTGAACTACAGCCTCCTCTTTCCATTGTCGCGTATTGGTCAGTTCAATCATGCTGACGGTCCTTCGAGTGCTGTAGAAGCGATTGAGGAACTCTTGCTCTAGTTGATCCCAACTATCAATTGAGCTTGCATCCAGATTTGTGTACCAATCAAACGCGTTGCCTTTGAGTGATCTAACAAACTGCTTCACCAAGTGGTCACCATAAGTTCCGGCATCGTTGCACGTCTCAATGAAGTGCGCGACATGTTGTTTAGGATTGCCCTTGCCATCAAACTGTTGGAGCTTAGGTGGTTGGTAACCCATCGGCATCTTCAAATTATCAATTCGTTGCGTATATGGCTTTGTATAGGTGAAAGAGGACTTCGAGTTTCCATCTAACTTCTCCTTGATCGCTCCTCTAATGAGCTCTTTAGTTGGTCAATGGGGATCAAACCTTCAACAGACAATTTGATCTCTTTCAGAGACTTTTCTTTGTGAGTAGAATTCCGCCTTTCAGATGTTTCGTCCTCGCCTTCATCTTCAGCTGGTTCTTTCCTAGGAGCACGACTTGTATCAGCATGGTCAACTTTGCTTGTCAACTTTTCAATCTTAGAATCTTGTTCTTGGATATGTCTTGTAAGTTCTCCAATGACCTTAGTCAAACTTGCAAGTTGTTCTTCAAGATTTGAAGCATTTGTTGTCATGACTTGAGCTACTTCTAAACTTGATAAAGAACGAGGAGTAGAGCACGCCGAGTCGTCTTCCTCATTCACGGTGTTAGCGATGAGCTAATTCGGATCCTTCTCGGCAGCTTCAAGAGATGACGATTGTGATTGTAGTGCTTTGGACATGCTTCTTGTGATGACCCCAGCACTAGTACTTGGAGCACTTGAAGACTTGAAGGAATTTATCTTGACCGTCAGAGCCTTTTGAGTGGCAATTGCAAAGCTTCGAGGGTCTTCGTCAAAGAGAGAGATGAGAGGTAGAGACTGTCCCACTGGGCGTGCCAAAAATTTGTAACCACAAATTTTGAGTAAAAATAATTAAACACAAAAAGTTCGTACGAATTGAAAATATTGAATCGAAACAACTTCGCGAGTACAATCCTGTAAATTTCCTCTGATTCTCTCTTCAACTTGTATCACTTGGAATTTGGAGTAGAGTTTCACTTAGATCTTCTACAGATTTGGATATTTGACTTAATAACGTTAATTCAAGGGCTCAACGCCTTAATTTCAAATTAAATGTTATTAATTGGGGAACTTCGTGAAAACCGTCTTGAATGTCGTTAGATTCACGAAGAACGCTATTAGACTTTGACTTGATTTACGCCGATCTGAGGGGTTCAGCACCTTAATCTCAGATCAGACGCCGTTTTTGTATGGATTTCTTGAAGAACGACGAAGAAAACTGAAGAACGTCGAAATTCTGTTGTACCGGAATTCTTCGCTTGATATCCCTTTGTACCAGAATTCTTCACTTGATATTCCTTTGTACCGGAATTCTTCACTTGATTCTTGACTTGTGTTGTGATTTTTGGTGGAAAATGATATTCCTTTATACCGGAATTCTTCACTTGATTCTTGACTTGTGTTGTTGTGATTTTTTGTGGAAAATGAGGCTCTATTTATAGTAGTAGGATGGAGAAAACCCTAATGGGCTTGAGTCTGAACGGAGCGATATGATTGGTCCTTTATAATTCATTATCCATAAGATAATTATTAAATTAATTGTATTTAATTTAATAATTCCTGCAACAACTTGACACATGAAGCATTCTGATTGGTCCAACATGACTCGATGTCTATCATCATCTTCTTGGATAATTACTAAATTAATTTAATTTAATTTAGTAATATCTGCATCATCTTGACACGTGGCGACTTCCCATTGCCAATAAAATATATAGTAAATCACCAATTAAATTGACTATTTAACTTAGGAATTTAATTTACCCAATTCCTAATTTTAAAAATAATCAATATAAAATTAATATTCAATATATATTTTATTGCGTGACGCATTTTAATTGAATACGAAATTTGCGTAACAACATATATAATTATCTTTATTAAAAATCTGAAATGTTAGGATTTACTTGTATACCTTTTTTAGTTTATCTTAAAGACATATATGGTGAAATGATATCACTAAATCAAATCGGATAATCGTTAAAAAATTAGTATGCAAGTTAGCTAGTTTGACTAATTAAATTACTTTGAGCTAATTCGTCCATGTATTTTCAGAATCAACATTTCGTAAATTTCATTGGTTTTGCACTAGTCAATTTAGGGGTGCATGTTACAATATGGATTGAATATTTAAAAATATTTAGATTCATATCAAAATTCGATTATTTAAAAAATTAATATCCAAAATCAATTCATTTAAATTTAAAAGTCCGGATAGAACGGAATGGTTACTTTTTTTTTTCAGGTCATTTTAGTTTAGAATTTCGAATCTAATGGAACGATTCAGTTCGAATAAGTAGAGATTTTTTTGTCTTTTGAATAAGATATTCAATTTGAACAAAATATATTGGCGCCTAATTAACCAATATAAATAATTTGTTACATCAATTTTTTTTCAACTCACTAATTTGTACTTTGAAATTATATAATAATAAAATTTAAGGCTCTTTAATTATTCATGTTCAATATAACTAACTATAAAATTATGAATAATTTAGTTTGTAATTCTTGTTTAAATTAACGTCTTAGAGATAATATATTTTTAAATTTATTATTTATTATTTTATTCGGTTATTCGGTTCAATACAATTTGGTATGGTTCGATATAGTTTAGTATGATTTTCTGTTCGAAAAATTGAGAAATATCTAAATTCGTACAAAAAAAATAATTAATTTAATTTTGTTCAAAAAAATGAAATGATCAACATATTTTTTCGATTTGAAACTTATTCGATCCGAATTCCTATCCAATTTTGATAATCTCTAATCTTCACCCGTAACGCCACGAGTCATCGTAATTTTTTGGCAATATACATCTTGAAGTCCTTAAAGTATTGATGTTTGTTTTAAATAGTCCTTAAAGTATCATTTTGTTTTAATTGGTCCTTAAAGTTCTAGTTTTTTTATTCAATTGGTCCCCTGAAGTATTTTTTATTTTTATTAGTCCCTTATGTTTTGGAATTATTTCAATTAGTCCTTAAACTATTACAAAAATATATTTAAGGTCCCTAGAAGAAAAAAAATACATAAAATATGTGAAATCACCGATTTAATTCAAAATGATATTGTAGCATATCTTTTATTAAATAAATGTTTTGTAATTTATCATTATGATGCTTTCCCCCTGAAACGAAGGTGAATTATACTAAAATATCGATTTGAATAAAACTCCAAGATTATATTTTTTCAAGAATTTCATCCAAACTTTGAGAAAATACTTTGTGCTACTTTATTTTAGTTAGAAACGTGCTAATTTGATCCTGATATTTTGAACTCTAACTATATTGAATTTAAAGTAAAATTGAACATTATCAACGAAATAACTTTAATTTTTTTAAATATTGTAAAGACCTTCAAACATAAAATTTCAAAGTCCTTTCGTTAATAATGTTCAGTTTTACATTAAATTCAAGATAGATAGAGTTCAAAATATCTCAACTAAATTATCACTAAAATTAAAGTACCACAAAGTATTTCTCAAAGTTTGGATAAAATTATTGAGAAATTATAATCTCGAACTTTTGTCCAAATCCTATTATAGTATAATTCACCTCGTTTGATGGTAAAAGTATCATAAACAAATAACACAATATTTATTTAATAAAAGATATGTTATAATATTATTTTAAATTAAATCGACGATTTCACATATTTTATGTATCTTTTTTCTTTTAGGGGGGCTTAAGATAGAATTTCGTAATAGTTTAAGGATCAATTGAAATAATTGTAAAACATAAGGGACCAATTGAAACAAAAAATACTTCAGGGACTAATTGATTTAAAAATTTATAACTTCAAGGACCAATTAAAACAAAATGATACTTTAAGGACCATTTAAAACAAATATTAATACTTTAAGGACCTTAAGATGTATAATGCCTAATTTTTTTAACTGAGGATAGTAATTTCATCATTTCGGCACATCAATGAGCAAAAAATAATGTTGACACTTCAATGGGTAACAAAATTTATTCATTTGCGACAAATCCTGGAAATGGTAGAATTGGTAAAACTATATCTTAGAGAATTAGACTGAGAGGGTGTTTGGCTGAGCTTATAAGCTCCTAAAATTATCTTATAAGATGTTTAGGAGCTTATAAGCTCTTGCAAAGCGTTTGGCAAAAAAATATGTTTAGGAGCTTATAAGACACAAAAATAAGCTCTAAGAGCTTATAAAATCTAAAAGAAATAAGTTGCTATACCCCAACTTATTTCCATCTTATTTTTTAAAATCTTAATTTTTACACTCAAATTTCACACACAATTCACACTTACACATACTACACACACTACACACATTTCACACACTACACACATTTCACAACACTACACACATTTCACAACACTACACACACTACACACACTTCGCACACACACACTTCACACACTATACACATTTCACACACTACACACATTTCACACACTAATCAAATTGTGTGTTTAATATTAATTTCAAATTAGACCCAAATTTATAGTAAAATCACTATATTCAGTTGTAAGCTTATAAGTTTTTTTATTCAAATACTTTGTTAACTTATAAGCTCCTTAAAAATTACATCTTATAAGCTCTTGAAACAACTTATAAGATGTTGGAGCTTATAAGATGTTTAAAATAAATTTAGCCAAACACCCTCTAAATCATAAGGGACCCAAGCAATTGAATTAAAACTTACAACTAATTCTCGAGAAACCATTTTTAACAGAATTACGATGTTTGGTCTATATTTTAATGTAATATAACCTTTAAAATATAGCAATAGTAATCACTAATTTTATATATATATAATTCTAGTTATAACGTTTGTCACATTTTTTTATATTTAACTATGTTGTCACCACTATCAGTAATATGTATTGACAGAACCTTCATATATCCCAATCAATTTCACAATTACAGTTATCACTACCATGAATCGAGAATTAAGACATTGCAGCCATAACTAATTAAATTTTCAATTCACTACAACTTTAATAATTAACAACAAAATAGGTTGTAGATGTAAGACAGTCAAGTTGCATCTAGTAACACTACAAAATATGATTTTTTTGAGACAACAAAAGTGGTTTCAAAATAATTGAGTATTTATCACAACTTATGCCAGATAGTCTCAAATAATGAGTATTTTTCAGTACCCTAGTATCATCTCAATAAATCGGACATAAATAATATATTTGTGACCGCAAAAGTGGTCTCAAATGCGTCTGAAATATTTTGTGCAACAACTAGTTCCCTCTAAAAGTAGTCTTGAAATGATTTCAAGTAAGTTGTAGAGAAATTTGTGATAATCAATGGTCACAAATAACTTGTTATGAGTGACCACAATTATAGTTTAAAATTTTTTTTTTTTTTTTTTATAGTGTGAAAGTAGTGAAAACATAATTAGATATCCGAGAAGATGTTCAATGTTGTAATAATTTTTTTTTATAGCAAGTGACATAACATTAATAAGTTTTGAATATCGTATTGCAACTGAAAATGGCGTATGGAGTGTGATTTTTGAGTTAGGTGCGTTTTTTAGGGTAATTGTACATGATATGTTATAAATAAAAGTAAAGGAAAAAGAAGATAGTGAGACAAGCAAGTAGGTTGAATAGAATAATATAATATAAGAGCAGAAAAGGTTAAAAGTGGTGCAAGTGGTGACAATGCATGTCAATAAGCACAATGGCGCGCTTTAAATGCGGGCTAGACAATACGGTCAGCGACTTTCGTCAACGACAATCTCACTCACCATGCACAGATGTGAAAGCTCATATACCTAATTTCATATTTTGCGGAATAAAATATGCGCTCTCAAATTTCTCCAAATTACGATAGGGAAAACTTAAACAGAGGCTCCGATGCTCAATAAATTCGTATTCCATCTTATCTTACTTAATATAAATAAATAAAAATAATAAAAAATTTCAGCCCAAAAAATCATCTAAAAATAAATGGTGAGTTAAATAGAGTAAAATATGTGTTTAAGTTAAGTTTTACCTTAAACTCCCCCCGTTTCAAAATAAGTGACGTTTTAGACTTAAAAATTAAAAATCTTGACAGATATACCCCTCAACTAATCTTCTTTCTCTCATCTATTATTCCTAAAATTACGTTCCAATAATAATCTTTCCTCTCTCTCTTTATATTTGCGTGCTATACTCTTTTCCTTTCTCCTTTTATATTAGTGCGCTTTACTGGTAGCTTAAAAGATACTAAGAGATAATTTAGGATAGTGATAGGGACAAAGGTGGAAGAAATCATGAAAAATATCTAAAACGATACTTAATTTGAAAATTTATTAACAAGTTAAAACGTCACTTATTTTGAAACGGAGGGAGTATATCGATAGTCACAATTAACTTCTTGACTTCCGCCAAAGATTTAAATTAACATCAATCACAAAAATCAAGAGATATAATGAATATATTCCTTATATAAGTGAAAACTCTATTACTGAATACATAACAATTATTTATATTAATACAAAATTGTGATTGATAAATTTAATTTTTTTTTTGGGTTAATTTTTGGTTTGGATTCGAGATATTGATTTTACTATAAATATGTTAAAAATTAATATTCTATATATATATATATATATATATATATATATATATATTAAAAGTTATTAATTTTTTATTGACATGTCAAATCTTAAATGTGTAATTAATTGGAGTTTTCAATATATAGCGAGATCACATTTCATTTTCTTCTATAGGTTGTCATATATTGGAACATGATTTCTTTTTCTCTTTTTAATTTTTTAAAATTTGCTAGAAAAATAATGGCGCGTACATAACACTCCTCTCATGTAGTAGACGGATTCTTGCTAGAAATCTATCTTTTTTAATTTCTTTATACATGCATTTATTATTTTTATTCATAATTTGCTTATAGTTTCTCATATTAATCATTTTTTTCATAATTTTTAATTTGACACTCAGTTGAATATAATTAAAAGGTAAATCATATTAGAAAAATGGAATTTACATTGATTATTACTTGAGTTAGACTTTATTTTATTATGGACATAATTGTACATTTTATATTACAACTGATTGTAAATAAAATTAATAATCAAGTACTTATAATTTTTGTTTATTTACGTTTCTTTAAATTTATGATATCAAATATTTTTTTTAGGTAAATTGTGATAATATTTTCATAAAAAACAAAAATGTGAGACTAATCAAGAAAAATAAAAATTATGGACAAAATAAGATTGGTGTGTGTAACACATCACCCCATATGTGGTGAAGTAGCTCTTGGCAGTTGTTCCGAAGAAGATTGAAATTGACAGTGTAAATTGATTTATTTATTTACTTAAGAAAACTTTTTCAATTTCTTAAGCACATAACATATTTTTTATTAGTTCATTTCAAAATTTCTAAGGATTAATCTTCTTTTCACGATCTATGATCATACACCATGTTGCATATATTAAAATTAAATAATATATTAGAACAATGTAACTTGTTAATATGCGATTTTTTGTATGTTAGACGTAAGTATTTATTGTGATTGACAATTTGCATTGTGTTTGGTAAATAAAATTTGTAAGACCTTGATAATCAAATATATGTTAAGTGGTGTTTAATTTTGACATAAACAAATTTTATTAGCTTAACTGTTATATATTTTGATGTTTAAAATATCATTATAAAAAGTGATATTATTCAAGAAAAAAATATATATTCTAGAGAAAATAAGGTTATTAACTCACTTTACTTTCTAGTATCCAAAAACTTTTGGATTGTTTGAAATATTATGTTAAAAATAAATTAGCAAAAATATCATGAATCCAGTTTACATTAATATCGATTGAAAATGATAGTGAAATTAGTCAAGTGATTTCTTAACCAATTTGCTCTTTTTCTTTTTTCTTTGTCTTTTTTAGGTTTCCACCCAATAAATATTTCGAGGCAAAATGCATCTTTTAATCCTTCAATTATCCACAAATATTTGTTAAGACCCCTCACTTATCCAAAAATATTTCATAAGGTCCCGCAATTCTAAAAAATATTTGTAAAGCATGTAAATTGGCGGGTTCCAAAGTGACAGTTTTGTGTAGTTCAGGCCTTGAAGTATCATTGAAAAATATCTTTTGTATCACATGTTGGGCACGTGATATACTTTTGGCCAGAAAAAGTCACCGACGGATTGCAAATGACAGTTTAGTAAAAAAGTTTAGGAACTAATTTGATAGTTCAGCCATAATTTAGGTTGAAATCTTTTTTGACCATTAATTTAAATGATATTTGAATACTATGATTTTATTCTATTATTCTGTTAATTTAATGGAACAATCTCATAATTATAAATCTTAATAAGTATTGTTGTTTATTAGAATGTCTTAGACTCGATTCTTATTAGATCGAAATTCTATATTGCTTACGAGTTATGTTGTTTATTTAGAAAAAAAAAAAAAAATAAGTTTAGAAACCGTATAATTATCTATTGATCTATATGTATTATTGTCGATTATTTCAAACATACACTTTAAAATATAATTAAAATTTATTTTACTAGAAAAATTTATTATTTAAATAATTACCCTTATTTTCACGAAAATATATATAAAGAATAAATTAAAAGAACAAACACAATTTTCTACATTTTGCGGGAATTATGCAGATACTATTTGTAAAATATTTGTATATGTTGAGGTATTAATCTATATTAATCATATTAAATATGTGATTAAATAAATGAAAATTAAAAAATTGGAGAGTTTTGTCACTGTCATTTTATCAACACAAAATAATTCTACGCTCATAATGTGTGTATATCTATATATATATATTCTTGAGTTTAAAAATGTTAAATTCTTTATTTCGTATGACTCTCTAATATTGTGTTTACTTTAAAATATTACACGATGTATTAAGTTTTATAAAATAGTAAATAATGATATTTTATTTCTTAATATTTAAAAAAAAAATAGTACGGATATTATTTAGGATATAATTGTTTTTTTTTCTTTGGCGATTTTCTTTTATTTAACGAAGATTTCATTTTACATTAATATTATTTTGTACTTTTAAAAATATATTTATAATAAGAAATATTGTCAAAACATTTAAATATATTGAAATTATTTTCTTAAAATATATTGTTTATATTATTAAATCTTATTATAAGTATTTAAATTGTTTATATTGTTTGCTTATATTTCTTAAATATCATTTTGTTCATTTTTTATAATATATTATTTATTTAAATAATTTACATACTTCTTAGTAGTAGTAGTTATTATTATTATTATTATTATTGCTATATTTTTAACCATTAAAATATGTATAACTTTAATTTATAATTTTTATTATATACTCATTACTCTATTTACAAATCGTGCATCGCATGGATATATTACTAATCTTGTTCAATAACAAATCGAAAGTATAATGAACCAAGCAAAATATCATAATTGTAAGGAGGGAACTAGAGAAGATGTAGAGGAGTATTGTTAAACTAACATTTATCTTATTTTTTATCCCAACTTACGTAAGAGGGATATTTTTTATGAGCTTTTATACGGTGGCATTAGGGTCATTTCATTGCAATTAGGGCTCACATGAGACTAGAACTAAAATAGGCCTTTTTTTGGGTCTGGACCAGCAATAACTAATTATCTAACGTAGACTTAATCTCTTACTTTCGAAGTTGACCGATTTTTCCCCATCAATATAATTCATATACAAATAAATCGAATTAATCTAATCCGATACAAAAATCAACATTTATATTAAATACACATGTTTATGGATATAAAAATTCTACAAACTGAATAATTGGTTTAATTTTGAAATTACAATGATAAAATACATAAAAACCAACCTGAAGGTAAATTTAGATTTATTTTTAAATTTCCAGTATTCTACACATGCGAATGCAAAACCAAATTTCCCTACACAGTGTATAGTAGTGTCCTCTTAAGGATCAAAGGCACTACAAGAAAAAATAGTATTTGCCGTTACTTTTTTTGCAACTACAAAGTGATTACTAAACTCTTTTTGTAACTATTAGTAGTTACATAAAATATTTCATTGTATTTTAACCAAATTTGCTACACTGTGACAAGCTCGCAACTACTTGTAGTTACAAATATATATGTAACTACAAAGTAGTTGCAAAAAATAATTACAAATACAATAGTAACTACAAAGAGTTGCAAGAAAACTTTTTGCATCTTACTATAAGTGACTACCCTATAAAAAATATTTTTGTGACCACTCTCCATTTTTTATAACTACATTTTATAGTGACAAAAAACCTTAATTTTAGCAGTGAGGTTTTTGGAAAACACCACGATTGATAAGAACTTCCTTTGATAATGTACACTATACTTACATATTACTCCTTCCGTTCCATAATAATTGACGTTTTAGGAGGTTCTTTTTTTTTCTTATTAATTGACGTTTTATATTTTTTTTCACTAATTCTTCCAGTTTTCTCCCTGGACTCAATCCTTAAAAATCTCTACTTTTAAATCTATCAGAAATATCTTTATTTGGTTAAATCTTTATCTCCTACAATATTCCCGCTTATTATAGCGCCTTCTTCCCTCTCCTTCCTTATTCAACGCGCCCTCTCCCTCCTTAATTCAGGCTTTCTTCCCCTCTTCTTAAATTGAATAAAAGAAATAACTTAAGTTACTTATGGACTTCCCTAGTCTACATTTCTAACAGATAGCTTGATTTAATGATACAATACGGAAAGTTAAATATAGCCTTATGGAATTGTCTGGATATATGTCTAATAGCATTATCCAGAATTGTCTAGTATTGAGAAGCATACAATGGATGCTCTAAAAGCTAGACATTATCTAGTACATCCATGAGATTTTAGTGTATGTTAGTTGTAGGATGGAGATGGAATGTCAGAGAGAGAAAAGATAAATATTTAAAGATGCCGTAGTTTCACTCTCCAACGATGACGAGAGAAGATGGAAGAGAGAGAAAAGATAAATATTTAAAGATGCTAAATTTTAGGAGTCATATAAGAGAGATAAATAATGAAGTAGGGGATAAATTTGTCAAAAAATTTCATTCTTAATTCTTCCCTTTCTTTCTAAAACGTTAATTATTATGGAACGGAGGGAGTACCATTTTGATTGAAATTATAAGTTGAATGAACGATTGTGCCATATTACTCTATGATAATAATATCATTCATAAGGGTATAGATCGAATAGAGGTTTAAAACACTATTTGAAGGGGAAAAAAATCCAAGATCACGAAATACTTCCAAATTATTTAATTCTTTTGGGAAACATCTTGGACCTGATATACTCATAATGTATTATGTACATATTCAAAATTAGAATTAGAACCAAATATATATTTTCCACAAGAAGACTTTAAGATATTATTTTATCGAATACTTTAAGGGGATAATTGGACTGGGATGTAGTGGCATGTACCACGTTGATGGAGCACATCCACGGACGGGATATCCAGAAAGGTATTTTAGTTTAAGGGTATAGTAGGGTAGGATGTGTATTGAAAATTGTAAAAAGTGTAATGGAAATTGTAAAAGGTGTGTTGGAAATTGTAAAAGGTGATGTAGGTAATAGGGTGCGGATGTGGAGGGATGGGCCATCCAGTGTAAAATGAAATACGTTGAGGATGTCCTATGCCACATCCGGACGGGGACATCCCAGTCCAATTATCCCCTAAGCATTCGCAAACACAAGTGTTGCCAATTTTTGTGGACGGGGACATCCCAATCCAATTATCCCCAAGGTATTCGCAAACACAAAGTGTTGCCAATTTTTTTTAATGGAGAATAATATTTAAAGGACTTTGAGATATAAGTTCAAAGTTTAAGGACCGGCATATGCATTTGGTCTTTAGTTTTTAGTAATTTTGGCCCTCAAACTTCATCCAACAAATCTTGAGATAGACGATTTTTCCTGTTTTCTTCTTTTATTAAAAGATACATCTACACAATTGTACTGAAGTGGTATGTTGGAAGAACATTTTAACGCTAAGATAGATTGACAAATAGTCAAATACAGGTAAACATGATTGACGATCAACACATTTGATCATATTTAATTTATTCAACTAATCATAAATTCTCATATACATCAGGTGCCCAGATTCAAATTCGTGCAATTTGGGTCAAAGACGGATCCGTAAATTGTATGAAGTTTTTTCATGTAAATGTATAACTGTTTATACTAAAAGCTATTATTTGTTTTGAGGAAAAGTATTATATTTCCGTATAATACATTTATTCAGAATAATTAATACCTTTCAGCATAAAATACACAGCCTGAAACCTGAATGCAAAGAGATATGATCCGTACAACTAATGTATGAAACAACTTCTCTTTAACCATTTATTTTACCACTAAACAGACTTCGAGAATGTTTTGTATTATACTTTGGAGGCTTTGCTCTTTTGGGTGCTAGGCGTTCCCGCGGTTCGCTATCCTACATTAAGACATCGATCTCTAACTAGAAAGTAAATGCTTGGACCTAAGGAGCTTCTAGTCCGGTAGGACCGTAAAACTCGCTAGGATAAGCGGTATTATTGAACCAGACAAAACAACAAGAAATGAAATCAAAGACGGATAAGCCCCTAAACTATAAGATAAGTAGACCTCCCCAAACCATACAAGAGCACGCTGAGCCCACACGAAGGGTTTAGTTAAGATATCCCAGATTCCACTAAGTATACAAATGGAACCCAACTACGCATGTCCTCCGATTATATCTTCTAAATCGTTCACACTAACAATCCATCATTCCTCACCCAAAGGGAGATTTTAGTAAATAACCAAACATAACACTTGAGCTAAGGGTAAAGTTGGTAAACTTTTTTACATCTCTCTCTCCCGGAGCCCAAGTATCATGTATCCCCCACAAAATAAAGAGCCTTGAAGACTAGAAGAAAAACATCTAGACCTAACAAGAATAAGTAAATACCTAAAATTGTGATCATTTTATTTCTATCTTCCATACATAACCGAAGAACGGAATAAATTCTTCCAGTGTCTCGGGTCCCAAAAGTGCATGATAAATATCGTCAAAGCTCAAATCTGCAAAGGAAATTAAATAAAGTACTCCAGATACAAGTATGGAAGGTATCCAACCTCCCCCAGGATCTACCCTAATCTAGAGTAGCTAGATGAGGAAGTAAAATTAATCCTTGTTCATACATATGCTTCTCCAGTACGAAATGAACCACTTCAAATAGGTTCATTACTCCGGTCCAGAATCCGATTGATCTGGCATAGGCTACATGAGCTCCTAGTATTTTACGTGATAAATTAATAGCCCACCACACAAAACCAGTGGTTTCTTGGTCATGACCATCTACAAATAAAGTTTCATTGAATAGCGTTTCCACGTGGTAGAATCTCCTCAGGGAGTATAAGGTTTTCATGAGGCTGATCTTGAGCGGCAACGTATATGACCGATATTGAGCGAAATGTGTCATTTTAATATTAATCGAATCGTATTGAAGTTCTAATATTTTTGTTTATGTAACAGTTGATTATTAATTGATTAGTTTGTTTCCGCAATTATCTTAGTTTTTTTCCTTTTTTCATTTACGGCATGATAAAATATTTTGTAAGTACCTATCTCCATTTTGATCTGATATTGGAAGGATTGAAACCAGGAATTGGAGTGGAAATTTTTAATTTCATTTTAGTTGAATGAGAAGAGGACAGAATTCATAGACCTCTCCTCGTCTCTATCCTAATACTGTCCTGATTAAGCATAACGGAGACCCTCAAATCCAATTATTATTTAACTTTTCTTTAATTTTCTTAGTTTGACAATATATATGTATACCGTGTAGTTATGAAAAAAGAAAATGAATATGGTGTAAAAAAAAAAAAGAATTAGAAAGAAATTGGAAATGTGAAGGTGTAATGTAGGCATAAGTGTAGGGTGGATCCCCATACATGTTTTGAGCTAGGGCAGAGAGCTTGGCAATAAATACAACTGCCCTGCTAGGATACCACAATTCCATTCTCTCATAATCATAGTGCCATGATGACCCTGTGATGGCCCCCTCACCCACCCCCCACAGGGGGTCTTAACTTTTGTCCTTACAAAAAGTAAAGAAGAAGGCTTTCTTTAGAAAAGGCCTTTATTTCTCTTTCTTTCTGCAGACCCGTCAGTAGTCACAACCACCTCTTTATTTATTAAACAAAACACACACAAACACACACACTCACTTTCTCCTCCTGTACGTGTGTATGTATACATATATATATAGAGAGAGAGAAAGAGAAATGTAAGTGTGTGTACGTATTTGAGGAGGAGGGATTGAAATTGAATGATGAAGCAATCGATTACAAAATGATTTACAATCTTCCAAACACATCCATCTTTTCTGTTCTGCCAAAAAAAGTGGTGTACCCTTCTGCCCACTTTTCAGTTTTCGAGGAATTAATGGGCCATAGCTTTTCAACACCACCTCTCTCTCGTCAACTTCCATCAGGTACACCCTTTGTTCCAAATGTCCACGTTTTCAACCTCAACAAAACCCCCTTCCCTCATTGCATCTACGCTCTTACAACCACCACTCTGGTGCTAAACTGTCTACGCACCTTCAACATTATCAAAATTCCACCAAAACTCGCATTAAATAAGTTTTAAATCGAAAAAATTTATTGACCTTTCAATATCTTCTTTACTGAATTAAAGCAATTATCTTTTTTATAAGAATATGAACATTCCTCAATTTTTCCAAAGATACCGTAATAAATCATACCAAGTCGTAGTGAACAATACTGAATCAAATAATCAAATATCATGATTCATATGTTTAGATTCCAAATTTTATGTTAGTTGGACAATAACATGATAACCATGTTAATCTTAAAGCTATACTCAATGAGAACTTATATTTCTCAATAGAATTTAATAGACCAAGTCGATCGTAACGACGCAAGCATTATGGTTTAATATGTTCTCGTTTTAAGTTTTTTTTCTTCCTAAAAGAAATTAATTAAATTTTTTCACTACAAATTCTGATAGGTAAGCGACCGATTGAAATTAATACTTGATCACTTGTCTGGATTACAAGATTGATAAAGCGCAACTCGGTAACCAAGAACTATCACGATAATCGACGTAAACAATATGAAAAAACACAGGATTTACGTGGTTCGATCCGGAGACCTACGTCCACGGGCAGAAAATCACTCTTGCCGAGGTGTTTCTTTCACTAGAATGTTGAGTTTACAGATAGTAATTCAGTATACAGAGTGCGAACCCTAATTCAGAGTTCTTTTCACCTATTTATACTACCAAATCAAAACCCTAACTAAATCCCTATAATCTTGCCCACCAAATCTGCATGGCAGTTGGGAAAAGATCATGGGCCTTGATTCGCGGAACAGACTTGATTCGCGGAACAGATTACGTTTTGGGCCAACGCGTGTTGCCGGGCCTGCTGGGCCTGGGCCTTCGCGCTTGCTGGCGCGTTTGCTGGGCCGGTAAGTGGGCTCAGGTATTAACCCGACCCGAAGTAACCAGGTTATCCCTATCAGATGCCCCCCCCTAGCCGAAGCGAGGAGGGAACTTCGGTTGTCACCGGAGTGGTACGGTAAGCAGGAAGGGCCGTGGTCACTGGCCGGCCGTAGTGTTTACGGTCGAATAAGTCGATCTGAGTCCCCGGAGGACTTGGTGGAGCAGTTTGTGAACACGAAGTCGAGCTAGGCCGGAGTGTCTAAGACCTTTATCAGGATGCCAAACTTCCCAGAAGCAAGAAACGCGGTGTAAGTATGTAACAACCTGGCCGAGGTGGGAGGTTCACCGGAGTGAGTTGCCTGGCCAACATGAAGGGAACCCCGGAGTGTGATAGTGTGACCGAGGAGGGCGATACACCGGAGTGTAGTGTGAACCTTCCTGACGAAGGGTTAGGTTGATGTGATTGGCGGCGCCATCATAAGAGAGAGGGATGTGAAGTGACACGCTCTGCAACTTCCAAGAAACCTGTTCCCCACGCGCCTTGGGAACTGTAAAGCGCGTGTGGCGCACGTTTAAATCCCCATTATTGAATTTGAATCGTTTGCATCAACGCCGTTGATTTTTGCGTATATAATTGGAGTAATTGCACAGTAACCTTTCATCTCCTTCATTGCGATTCATCAGTTTAGAAAGCGGGAAAAAGAGGAAATCTGCATTCGTGATTCATCTCAGATAAAAAAACTTCTCAAATCAACCCTTTCAAATTCAAACCAAGTAAGTATGTCTTCCTCTTCATCTTCTTCATCTTCTGCCTCATCTTCGGGCTCGATTGAAGAATTAGGGACTTTGAATACCCCGTTAGACGTCCCCCCCCCTATCATATCTCATTCCGGAGAGGAATGAGGTTAGAACAGTAGACAGAGTTGATGGCTTAGAGTGCAATGTCATGATGGTTTCGTTTTATGAATGCACGGTGGAGGATCTTGAGGTGTCCTCTATAGCGCTACGGATGTCACGAGAGCAAATTTTGAGGGAGCTCCCGTCTTTTTACCTTCCCTTCGACCTTGAGTACATAATCCCCACCCCCGAGGATAGGGCCTGTTGCCCACCGCAGGGGTTTATTACCGTGTATATAGATCCCCTTAGAGTAGGATTGAGATTGCCGATGTGGGACGTAGTCATCGAATTGTTAAAATACTACGGTATTGCCCTCTGTCAATTAGCGCCGAACGCGGTGAGGCAGGTGGTGGGATTCACCGTGGTCTGTAAACAGGCCGGAGTAGAACCAACTGTAGAGCTTTTTAGGTTCTTCTACCAGCTAAAAAACTTCGGGAAGTCCAAGGGGTGGTATTCCTTTAGTCCCCGAGCCCGAGGAGGGTTCAAGGTTCAGAACCCGAGCAAAGTAGAGGGGTGGAAGGAGAGGTTCATATTCATTAGGAATAAAATAGCTCTCCCAAAGTGGAGGAGTGACGAGGTGCTTGATACCGCCCCCGTGGAGAGCCCGGGGGCCGAAGTGAAGCATACGTTCCGGACAGTGGGGACTTTCAAAACCCTCTGCTCCGAGGAGGAATTGCAGAAGGCAGGATTGAGCCTGTACTATTCGGGCAATGGGGGCGCCGAAGAGGGTAGGAGTTTTTTCTTTCCTTGATATTTTAAACTTGTCATTTTGCGCAGAACTAACCATAGACCTTATATGCAGTGGGACGCTTCGGAAAGCAACCAGCAGCAGGAAGCCCCGCTAAGACTGCAGCGGCCAAGAAGAAGGGGAAAACCGCTGAGGTGTCTCCCCGGGGGGAGATGCCACCCAGTGCGCGACCAGCGGCGGGGTCTGATGAGCGGGTGATGTCGGCGGAGCCATCTCCCGTGATGAAAAGGAGGCCAGAGCCTACCGGCACTCCGCTGGCACCGTCTAAAAGACCCCGAGTAGGGGAGAGTACGGAGGTAATACTCAAAACGCTGATCATAACTTTTACGTACGCGAGGTGTATAGTATGAGGTCTGAGCTCGGTGTCGTGTTGTATTCAACTTATCCAGGTAGGACAGGCGACCCTCAGTAGGCTGGGGTTTGACGGCGCGGACGCCGAGAAGATTCTGCAGCTGGCCAGAGGAATCATAGAGGTTGGCCTGAAGAGCGAGGTGGAGGCCAGAGAAGAGCTGGCCGCGGCAGCGCGGGATCTTCGCGCGCGAAATGACAAGCTAGCTCATGACCTAGCCGAGGCGCGTAAAAGGGCGTCTTTGGTCGAAAACGAGGTGGTGCGCTTGCGCAGTGTGGGGGCCGAGAACGCTGCTCTGCGGGGAGAAAATCTGCAGCTTCGGACGGAGATGGAGGCGCGGGAAGCCGCTGTGATCGAAGGGCAAGGAGCGATGTTGAAGGCGTTTGCCGAAAAATTACTACACACCAGCACGTTCCTTGACTTCCAGACGGAGTTTGTGGCAATAGGGGATAAAGCCACACGAGCCTTGGTGCTGGAGGAGGTGAAGGAGGCGTACCCGAATGTGGACATCAATCGTCCAGAATTCGGGTATGACCCTGAGGCGGTGGCCGAGGTGGAAAAGGCCTATTACGCCTCTCTAGCGAAGCTGCAGGAGTGGCCTTTGGTGAAGGCGCTCGGGGAGAAGAAGCAGCTTCTGACGGCCGCGGAAGTTGTAAACTGCGAGGTGGACCAGGACGAAGAATTCGTGGCATTCTGCCGCGGTGAACTGGCTACCACCGAGCCCCCCCCACGGATGGAGGTCGAAGCCCCAGCTGCGATCGAGGCCGTCGCAGCAGCTGAAGGAGAAGAAGCCGAAGTGTCCGAGGGCCGGCGAGAGGAGTTGCCCGAAGAGACTGAGGCAATTGAGCGGGAGGTCAGTCGATCCCCGCAGATTTAAAGTTGTACTTTTTTAGAAATGTTAGGAGTGATGTACTGTCTTGAACAATTGTAATTTGCCTTGTGAAATACAATCATGTTTCTCAGTCTCTTGAACTTCTTGTTTTACTTGCATGAGCAATTTTATGTCTGTTGTCGAACTGAGTGTAACTCTTTACACACTTGAGAGTAATTGATCTGGTTGTCTTCGTTGTCTGTTTAGAACACCGCGGAGCTACACGAAACAATAAAGAAGCTCATGCGATCACTTGAGTGGTTCCGCGGAGAGAAGAATCATCTGCAGACGCACGTAGTGCCCAAGCTGGAAAGGCAGGTTGCCTCGGCAGAGAAGAAGGTGGTTGAGGCCAATGAAAGAGCCAAAGACTTCGAGATGAAGTATCGAACTACAGCTGCCGAGATGAGCCGCGTCCGTGTTCATCAGAAGGAGTATGAACGAATTCTTTCAGAGTTCGGTCTTCTGACTTTTGAAGAAGTAGAGGAGCGGGTCGTTGAAATCCAGAGTGACATCGCGGCATTGATGTCGAGGAGCTCTGTCGAGTCCGCGGAGCTCGTGAGGAAACGAGAAGTCCTGGAGCTGCTTCTCAGTATGTATGAAGGGCTGAAGAGCCGAGGCAAGTGGAGGCCTACTGCTGAAGAATTCATCGCGAGCTCCAGTCGGGACCGAAGTACGCAGAGAGCTCCTCGGAAGGATAAGAAAAAACCCTCCGGAAAAACCAAAGGCATAGTTATCCAAGAGCCAGCTCCAGTGGTCACAGTCGAAGAAGAACCCGCGGCGGTTGCCGAAGAGGTAGTCGAGGAGCTGGCCAGAGAAATCGAGGTGATGGTTCCGGAGGAGTGGGACCCTGAGCAATGGGCCCAAACTCCAAGGTCCGTGCCACAACAAAGTAGCCAGGCGCGGACCATAGATGAAGCCCCCAGGCGAGCACCTAGAGCAAGTCCTCGGCGTAGGGAAGCTCGAAGGGATGACCGAGCCGGAGCCCGAGGGGATAACAGAGCCGGAGCCCGAGGTCGAGGATCTACAAGATCCCGGAGGACCCAACGCAGACCGAGAAGCGGGTCCCAACGCCGGAGCGCTGAATATTGGCTCGGGGGCCGTAGATAGTTGTTTTATTATTATTATTATTTTTTTTTGTTGTTTGCGAAGTCTTATGTAAAAAACTTCTTAATGTTGTAATATTCAGATAATAATAAAACTGTTGTAGTGTGTACGAACTGGTTTAATGAAGGTAACAGGTTACGAACCAACTTAATCGGGTGTTCGGGAACACGACGGGAAAAATTATTAACTGTTTAATTGGGTGTTCGGGAAACACTGTATGGATTAGTCCAATCTCCCCGGACGGATCAGGCGGGAGTAATATATCTCCCCGGACGGATCAGGCGGGAGTAAACACTTCTCCGGTTAAACAGACGAGAAAGTGGTATGAGTCCGGGGACTAAAAATGCTAATCTCCTCGGACGGACCGAAAGAGAGATTTAATTGTCCGGAGACGAATAATGATATATGACTGCGTTAGGGCGTCCCCGTAACGTAAAGAATAACACAACAGGTTATATAAGCAAAGAATTTTTATTCAATAATAAGTGCCGGAGCAAACTCAAAAGTACAAAGAGGGTAATAACTGTAAAAGAAATGAAAGATAAGATAGTACTTGAGATGTGGCTGTCACAGATAGAAACGCCTCAAGTTAGTGACGTGCCAACTTCGGGGAATCGGGGTTCCGTTGAGATGTTCAAGCTGATAGGATCCAGAGTCGTGCGCGGCAACGACTCGGTAAGGACCTTCCCAAGAAGCATGTAATTTCCCTTCGGGGGCAGCTTTGCTGGCTGAGTTGAGCCGAAGGACTAAGTCCCCGACATTGAACTGAGTGCCTCGGACCCGGAGGCTATGATACCGGGCTGCTCGTTGCTTACATCTGGCCTGTTGAATGAATGATTGATCCCGGCGATCTTCAAGCTCATCCAAATTTGCCCGTAGAGCCTCGTCATTATCTTCGGGAACCAATGTGAGGAGGCGGGGGCTCGGCACACTGATTTCAGCAGGAATTACGGCTTCAGAACCGTAAGTAAGACTGTAAGGAGTCTCCCCGGTAGATGTATGCGGTGTTGTGCGATAAGCCCATAGGACTTGTGGAAGGTTTTCAGCCCAGAGACCCTTGGCATTATCCAGGCGCTTTTTTATTCCCGTGAGTAGTGTCCGATTGGTTACTTCAACCTGCCCGTTGGCTTGAGGGTGAGCGACCGAAGTGAAAATCTGTTTGATGTGGAGCTCTTCACACCATGACCGGAATGGATCATTGGCAAACTGTTTACCATTGTCCGAGATGATAGTGCTCGGGATGCCGAAGCGACAAACAATATTGCGCCACACAAATTTCAAGATATTCTGACCAGTAATGGCTGTAAGTGGTTCGACCTCGACCCACTTGGTGAAGTAGTCTACGGCAACGACCAGGAACTTCAGCCCGCCCGGAGCAACGGGGAATGGACCAACAATGTCGATGCCCCACTGAATAAACGGCCACGCACTCTGGATTCCAGTGAGCTCGGTCTGGGGCAGATGCTTCACACGGGAGTGCAGCTGGCACTTGCTGCATTTGGTCACTAAGTCGTGAGCATCGTTGAACAATGTTGGCCAATAGTATCCCCAGCGGAGAACTTTCTTGGCTAATGTCCGGGAGCCGATATGGCTAGCACAGGCCCCTTCATGAACCTCCCGCAGAACTTGGGTAGCTTCGGCAGGAGCGAGACACCGGAGATTCGGTTGTAGGTATGACCGTCGATATAAAACTCCACCATGAAAGGAGTATTTGGGAGCTTTGAGAACAACCTGCCGAGCTTGTAGCTTATCATTAGGCAAAACTCCATCTCGGAGATATTGGATGATAGGTGTCATCCAGTTCGGACCGTTGTCGGTCAGTACCGAAATTGTGGCCTCATGAATTGCTGGATGAAGCAAGTCTTCAACCATAATATCCGGAGATATATTATTTCGGACCGCGGAGGCCAATTTGCTGAGCGCATCTGCTCTTGTGTTCTGAGCTCGTGGTATTTTCTGTACAACAACTGCATCAAAAGTGGAGATAAGCTTTAGTGTTAAAGCACGATACCTGACCATTGTTTCATCCTTAGCGACATAAGTCCCCTGGATCTGTCTGGACACGACCTCGGAGTCCGTGAAGAGCTCGAGATGACGAACGTCTAAGGATTGAGCGAGCCTGAGCCCGGCGAGAACTGCCTCGTACTCCGCTTCATTATTAGTCACCTTGAACTTGAACCGGATGATGTATTTAATCTCAACCTCCTCGGGGTCGATGAGAAGCACCCCGGCACCACTTCCTCGAGTCGTGGATGCTCCATCCACATATAGTTGCCATTTCTAAGGTGAGGACACGAGGGTACCGGGGTGATGTGTATCATTGTTTGTCGGAGACTCATGATTGTCTCCCGGGGTTTCGGCCAAAAAGTCAGCGAGTGCTTGGCCCTTGATTGCTCGGCGGGGAAGGTACTGAATATCATATTCACCCAGCTCAACGGCCCATTTTGCGAGGCGCCCCGACACCTCGGGCTTGACAAGAATCTGGTGGATAGGATGATTGGTCAGGACCCGTATTTCTCGTCCTTGGAAATAAGGCCGTAAACGCCGAGCTGCCATAACAATTGCCAAAACAGCTTTTTCTAACACGGAGTACCGTGTCTCTGCCCCGTGGAGAACACGACTTGCGAAATACACGGGATGCTGAACCCCATCGACTTCACGTACAAGTGCAGCGCTAATAGCTTCCTCGGAGGAAGCCAAATATAGGTAAAGCGGCTCTCCGGGGAGAGGAACTGACAAAGTAGGTAGCTGCTGTATGTGACGTTTCAAAGCCTCGAAGGCCTCGGTGCACTCCGGTGTCCACTCAAAGGACTTCGCTTGTCTCAAGACTTTAAAGAATGGGAGCTGGCGCTCCGCCGCTTTAGACAAAAATCGATTCAAAGCCGCCAAACCACCTGTTAGGCGTTGAACGTCCCTGAATGTTTTTGGTGGTTGCAGATCTAACACATCACGAAGTTTGGCCGGATTGGCCTGCAGGCCGTTTTGCGAAACCAAGTAACCGAGAAACTTCCCGGAGCCAACACCAAAAGTGCATTTCGCTGGATTGAGTCGCAAGTTATAGCGCCGCAGAGTGCGCAATGTTTCGGCAATGTCTTGCACACATGAAGGATGGGAGGAGCTTTTGATGACCAGGTCATCGACGTAAACTTCAACGTTACGACCAATCTGGTCGTGGAAAACACAGTCCATGAGACGTTGATAGGTGGCTCCAGCGTTCTTGAGCCCGAAGGGCATTTTCTTAAAAGCGAAGCACCCAAAGGCAGTGATAAATGCCGTTTTGAAGGCGTCCTGCGGATCCATAAAAATCTGATGGTATCCCTTGTATAGATCTAGGAAGCAAAGTGCCACGTACCCTGTAATGGCTTCGGCCTTTTGGTCGATTGAGGGCAAAGGATAACAGTCTTTCGGACAGTGCTTGTTGAGATCGGAGAAGTCGACACACATTCGCCATGCCCCACTGGTTTTTGTCACCATTACCGGATTTGATAACCAAGAGGGGTAAAATACTTCGAACAGGATATCTGCATCCAAGAGTTGCTTTACCTCGATTCGAATGGCTTCATTTCGCTCCGGAGCGAATTTCCTCTGCTTCTGTTGAATTGGCTTTACGCTGGGATCGATGTTCAACTTGTGAGTAATCACTTCGGGAGAAACCCCGGGCATATCCAGAGGAGACCATGCGAAGACATCGGAATATTCTCGCAAGGTCTGAATGATAGCCTGATGTAGCCATGGCACATCCACGGCTCCTACGGTCACTGTCTGTTCCCGGCTTGGACGGATCAAGCGGGACTTGTGCAGTGGCATCCCCCAACGAGGTACATTCCCGAGGTTCCAGAACCGATGATGCCACTTGAAGCTGCTGTTTGGGTGGGACCTTGGCAGTCTTTTTGAGTGCCACATACATACACTCTTTTGAAACCCGCTGACTCCCGCGGATAGCCACTTCGCCATGCGAGGTGGGAAACTTTAGCGCGAGGTGATACGTGGAGCAAATGGCTTTGGCAGGGGTGAGCCAGTCCCGGCCCAATATCATGTTGTACGGTGACGGGGAATTCACCACATAGAAATCCACGAAGATGGTTTTTATCTTCGGATAAGTCCCCAAAGATGCTGGAAGAGTGATGACACCTTCCGGCTGGACTTCACCTTGAGTGAAAGTCTGCAGTGGCCCGGGGGCCGGCCGAAGTTGGTCCCGAGAAATCCCCATCCTTTGAAAACAGTCGGCAAATATAACACTCACCGCGGCCCCATTATCCACGAAGACCCGCCTTACTGTTATGTTGGCTACAGTCATGTCGATGACAATAGCGTCTGTGTGAGGTGTTATCTCCGGAACCGGGTCCCTATCCGTGAAGCTGACAGTCTCGGACTGATGGAGGCGTTTATGACGTGGCTCCTCGGGAGGAGGACGTCGAGCTTCTGCCTTTAAGGCATGTCGTGAAGCCCCGGTGGGTAGGGCTCCATATATCACGTTTATTACGTGAGGAGGTGCGTTGTCTTCGGGTCCTCCCGAAGGAGGAGGTGGTGGTGGGAGACGTGGTTGCTGGCGATTGCCAGAATCTTGCCGTGCGTAGTTGTTAGGTCCTGGCCGATTATTCTGCCACGGTGGCCGATTTTGTTGAGTGCCCCGGTCATGATAACCTCCACGGTTGTGGGACGAACCCCCATTGTGGTTTGTCCGAGGTTGGTCATTGGTTCGCGCAACGTATTGCCGCAAGAGACCCTTCTTGAGGCATTCCTCAATCTCCTTGCTGAGTTCCCGGCACTCCTCTGTCTCGTGCCCATGATCTCGGTGGTACGCGCACCACTTTCCACGGTTCCTCTTTTCAGGTGGAGCAGTCATCCGCGGACAAGGTCGCAGATCGTTCTTGTGGATAGATAGGATTTCAGCTCGTGACTTCGTCAACGGAGTCAATTGTGGAATTTCACTTCGGGATTCTGAACGCCCCGGGGTCAGGCGGGAAAATGCACTAGGTCGAGTACTAGGCCCGGTTTGTGCTTTGTCGGATTGCCGCTTGCTAGCGTGTTTCTCTCGCTTTTGGCGAGTCTGCTCCTCGGCCTTAGCAAATTTGCACACTGTTTTAAACAGTGCTCGAGTTGTGATCGGTGTGTTCCGAACTAACTCGGTGTAAAGTGCTCCGGGGCGGAGTCCATTCATAAATGCGTTGATGACTACGTCGTCGGGGTAATTTCCCACCTTGAGACTTACCGCTGTGAAGCGGTCAAGAAATTGCGTAACGGTTTCACCGTCCCGCTGTTCCATGTTCATGACATCGGCCAGGGTGGCCATGGGCTTCGCCCGTGCTTCGAACCGTGCCCAAAAGTGCTCGGCGAGTTCTCTGAAGGAGGATACGCTGTTGCGTGGAAGGGAATCAAACCAAACCCGAGCTTCATCCTGTAAGTACTCAGGGAAAATCTTGCAGTACTGGAGGGATGTAATGTTATCATGGCTAAGCATACTGTGCCTAAAAGCTCCAAGAAAATTGGCCGGATCTCCGGTGCCATTATAAGGTGGTATAGCTGGCCGTTTGAACCCTTCGGGAAGGGTAGTGGCCATGATTTCTGAGGAGAACGGCGTGATGATATCTCCATTGGCATCAAGACCCAGAATTCTGTCCAGTTCAACATTGCGTTGAACTTGCTCATACTCTTGAAGATCTAGAGCATGAGGATTGACATAGCGAACTCTCTTAGCCGCATTAAGTGGACGGCGGCGATCCACATCAGTAGGTTCCTCATTGCGAGGTCGTGATTCATTAGAACTCCCATGGTCCTCGGAAGAACCAGGTCGTTCCCGTCGTCGATCCTGACGCCCGCGGTGCCCCGGGTCCTGTTGGTCACGCGAACGGGGTGGAGGCACCACGGGATTAGCATTATGGCCGGCAGGCCCCGCGGCAGGCTCCGCGGGATGTAGGCGATTAACTGCCCAATCTTGAAGAACATGTGCATGCTCTTGTAAGAAAGCCTGGAGCAGTTCTGGGGTAATTTGAATGTTAACCGGAGGTTGAGCAGCAGCAAGATTAGGGTTTTGCAGGTCTTGAGGGAGTGGAGGGTTTTGATTGCCCTGATGATTAGACGTACTCCCTGCCGGCAATTGCCTCGGCGGCAGAACTTGATCCACGGGCGGATCCTGGTTAGATTGATCACCATGGCGAGATTGATTCAAACGTGTTGTCACCATGATTCTTGAATGCGATGTAATCGTAAAAAATGGTTGGTTAAAGCGTTCCCACAGACGGCGCCAATTGATAAAGCGCAACCCGGTAACCAAGAACTATCACGATAATCGACGTAAACAATATGGAAAAACACAGGATTTATGTGGTTCGATCCGGAGACCTACGTCCACGGGCAGAAAATCACTCTTGCCGAGGTGTTTCTTTCACTAGAATGTTGAGTTTACAGATAGTAATTCAGTATACAGAGTGCGAACCCTAATTCAGAGTTCTTTTCACCTATTTATACTACCAAATCAAAACCCTAACTAAATCCCTATAATCTTGCCCACCAAATCTGCATGGCAGTTGGGAAAAGATCATGGGCCTTGATTCGCGGAACAGATTACGTTTTGGGCCAACGCGTGTTGCCGGGCCTGCTGGGCCTGGGCCTTCGCGCTTGCTGGCGCGTTTGCTGGGCCGGTAAGTGGGCTCAGGTATTAACCCGACCCGAAGTAACCAGGTTATCCCTATCAAAGATGCACAACGAGCTGAGTTGCAATCAATATCATTCAATTAAGCATTTTAAATATAAAAATTATATTGAATATTCATGATGGTTGGTGTTGTTTTCACCAAATATTAACCCGGCGTCAAGCTACTTTAGAACATAATAGATAATGTAGAAAGCGTTCAACAATAGATAATAACACTTCTTTTAATATTTTAATCTGATTTAGTTAAATTATTATGCTAGTGAGTATCCAGAAACATCAATAGAAGGTTGATACATGTGTTTTGTTAAAATAAAATGTTTGAAGGTGATATATATTTGCATCTAATAAAGCAATACTTCATTTCTTAACCTCGAATGCAAACTTTAACAGAAGTACTTCATAGTCATATTTGCACTTTGACCCTAATGTCGGGGTCATTTTTGACGAATGACATATTTCGCATCTCAAAACTATATAGGTACTAGCACTACGCACGTGCGTTGCACGTGGTTGAAATTTTTTATTATTATTTAATAAAAAAAATTAATTTGAACATAAAATAATTGTACATTGTGATCACTGTAACATATATACATAATTTCATAGATCAATGTAATAAAAATTAATCCATTGAACAAACATAATTTTGAATCAACTAAGAACTAAAAGAATCACAAAAGAGAAATAGAAAAGTTAAATAACGTTAGTCTTAATTAAATAAGTTATAATAATTAATGTTAAAAGATTCGTAAAAACCGACATACCATGATATATTGTAGAAATATTTAGTCTTGCAAAATTTTCTATTATACACGTAAAGTTTGATTTATTCAAACTATTGTTTACTTCTTATTATACACAGACTCGATCATCATTAATATATCTTGAATAAAGTTATACGATGATTGCAAAATTATATACGGAATAATGAGGCATATATTTTTATGTTTTGCACCAAATCATTGACATTTGAAGAAAAACACATTTTTAATTGTCTCATTAATTATATCATCAACTGACATTCATAAGTCAATTATTTGTTTATATACACACAAAATATTAGGTCTAACGTACTTTTCTATAATTCTCTAATAAATAATTTCGATTTCAATATACATTTGCAATGAAATTCTTTACATATTTTAATGTGAGGAAAAAATTCCAACAACTTAGTATCAAAGTCCAACATCCAACTTTTGTCATGAAAGCTATTTTCTAATTTTTTTTTTAAAATTATTAAGTATAACCCTCTTTAATATAATGTACTTATTGATTTAAGATTGCTTATTTCAATTTTCCTTAATTATTTTCTCAATGCAACGTCGAAATTTAAAAATTATGTGTGACTTACAATAAAAATCATACTATAGTATAGTTACAAAATAAATAATACTTCCTCCGTCCCACTTAAAGGTGCCTACTTGCCTTTTCGGTCCGTCCCAATTAAAGTTGCCACCCCAAAAAAGGAAACTAATCCCACAATCCTCAGCCTCAAAATCTCAACCACTCAATCTCCACCTTTAAAAAAGTCAAATAACTGTTTTTTCTTAACATCCGTGCCCGGTCAAAGTGGAAGCTTTAACCGGGACGGAGGGAGTATTTTTTATGGAAGATTGACTATGTACAAAGTATCTCACAATCTTCAATCAAGACACATGCTACAATCTATATAAAATATAATAAATGTTTTACATAATTTGTAATGTCTTTAATTCCTTATTTAGTTATAGTGAAAACTCCTAATTTTTTCAAACATTGCACATCCATTTAAAAGTCTTATATATACATGATTAAACTACGCATTCCGATTTTATTTTTCTCATTTCATTTTTTATTTAAACTATACCATACTTTATTCGACGTAATTATTTTTCTAATCTATTGTCAAGTTAATATTAACATTCACATTTCACTTTTCTTTATTTTTCAGCATGTTTTAATTTAATTATGTGATACTTATTCACATAGTACAATTGAATCATTCACAGTACAACTTAGTTCATTATTTCTTTATCGTTTATTTTATTCTTTATTGTACCCTATAATTTATATAGCATATTACATTCATCTATCAAGTTATTACATATGCTTAAAATATATATATATATATATATATATATATATAATATTTTTATCGATTTAATAATTTGTTTAATGTTAGATCTTAAATATTTAAAAGAATTGCAACTATTCATGTCCACTAATTTTTTCGTTTGCCATTTTATTATTTCTCAATAAAATTTCACACCTCGGTCTAAACTCCAATTATTATAAACCTTGTGATTTTTATGTCTCTCTCCAATTTTCTACCATAACAGTTTTTTCTTTGGTCTACTAAAATTACATCAACTATTAAAAGTATTACATCAGTGAGTATATATTTATGTAGATGTGTAAGGTATGTGATTAAAAATTATGTTCAACTTATAGACTTATTTGAATAAAATCGGTCCATTGTATAGACCAATAGTACTTAAATTTACACAATATCACTACCAATGCATTTATAGTTTTTATGTCTTCGTATATCTCTATTACTGATTTCATATATAAGCTACTTTTATCGTTTTCCTCCATCTTTTTCATCTATATATATACACATATATAAATGACTTTATCGTATACTTTTTAAATTCAATAAAATTCGTAAATCAATTATTATTTTCTCTTGTTGTAATGTTTATAAATGTTACTTATGAAATATATCGATTTCATTCTTCTAAATCATTGAAAATAAATATAATATATAATCTCATTTCCTACAAGTATAATAATTCGATTTATATTTACTTAGTAATGCTCATACAAAGAAATTTAGCTTGTTAACATATATATTGTTAGTTTAATCTAAATTTAAACAGTAAGGCTAAATGTATGCCTAGTTTAATCCAAATTTTGAAATACTACATTGTAATAATTAACTTGTATGTACATCTACCTATAATATAGATATTTAATTTTTGTTTTTGTATACTTTTCTCATAGTATAATATGTCTAACTCTATCATATTAATTTATCCTTTGATTTTTCTATTATATTATCTAGACTCGTCTATTATAATTTTTTTCATAATGAAAATTTACTTAGACCCTTTAATATTCATAATTTTTACGCTAGTTTTTTTTTTTTTTATAATTTTGTTTATTATGTTAATAAAGTTATATCTACTAATAATAAAGTCTATTCATAAGTTTGTGTTATCTTTCTTCACAATTCATTTTCTCACTTCTATTCATTTTATCATCATATAGTTCTTATTCAATTGTTTTGACATTATTTTCTATTGTTGGACTTTGATAAAGTGGTATACACAAAAATACATACAATTTTCTAACATGTCCTTTTACTTACTCAAAAGTCAGTTTTAAAATATAACTTAGCAATTTCACATGCAAAGTCATTTTATTCTTTCATTTTAGTACTTGCTTCAAGTTTATATTATAATGAAGTTTAAATACTATGTTCTAACACTTGATCAATTCAATAGTTTACACTTTAGTCTAAATATTACATATTCAAATCTTATTTTTCATTAGATAACTTATATAACTTCTATTATTGTTTCCCATTGTTACAATATTGATACTTCAATAATTTAGAAATTTAGGGAGATTATTGCAAGTAGCAAATTTATAATATTCAAATTTAGACAAATAAATTGTTACTATTAGATAAATATTATTCTCATTTATATTTATAATAAGAGTTGACTGTTTTGTTTATGACCAAACACTATGTAAGAATTTGTTAATAATTTATACATAGTAATATAAATCATTGTGAATCATTTACATATTGTTCTGACATATAACGTTTACATTTTTTAGACTAAAAGATTTAATTTAATTTCATCTATTTTTTCCAAAAATTCTTTAATGACATTTGTTTAATTTAACTTTCAATCATTTTTATATAATAAAAAATTATAAGTACGATCATATGTCAACAATCTTGTGTCTATTATTCGACTATGAAGTTAAACTTATAACTATTGAAATCATATTAAACTATTACATTTTACATATTTTAAATATTTTATCATATAAGTATTATTAATCTTGAGTCATTCATATATTGTGGCAAATTAAATATTATATAATACACTATCGTCGTCTTGTCAACATATTTTTTGTTGTAGTTATTGGAATGAGTATATATATGTTATAGCTATGTACCATACCTAAATTAAAAAAAAAGTAAACTAAAAAATTATCTCCAAAAAATTAAAGATGATAAATTAAATCAATAAGAGTTTTCAATATTATTCATTGTTCTGATTTTTATGTATATGATTTTTTCTTCTTGTTGCTAATCCTAAAATCTAATAGTACTTTTTCGCCATGAATACACAAAAACTTAATATAACATTTAGTACCTAAATATCTTTATTGTATACCACTATTGCAAGTTAAGATTCTTGTGGTTATCATCATAACAAAGAAGTCAAAGTTTGGAGCTATTAAACTCTTATTAAACTATGCTTAATTTTCTATAATTTTTTATACATATATAAATATCTTTTATGTACATTTCAATTATTTAATATTTTGAGAACCATAAACTAAAGTACTTTAATATTCATAATATCTTATATTCTTATTCCTTTTAGTATTATACATTATATTATTTTTTAATTTTTTAATATACTTTTTTCAGTTCTTCATAAATTTCATATAGTTCTTCTAATTGGATCTTTTACAATTGTAGAGAAATGAGAAAGATCGATTCACAAAATTTAAGAGTAAATAAAAGGAATATGATACACTATTGTTGTCCTGTCAATTCTTTTTTTTTTTTTTTTTTTGTTATGGTTAGTAGAATTGATATATATATTATAACTACGTACCTAAATTAAAAAGAAAAAAGTAATCTAAAAAAAAAAATATCTCCATAATGGAAAATGATAAATAAGAGCTTTCACTATTATTCAATTGTTCTAATTTTTATGTATATAGTTTTTTTTTCTTATTGTTGCTAATCATAAAACCTTTTAATATTTTTTTCACCATGAAAACACAAAAACTTAATAGTTTTGCAAATATTTAATATTTAAATAACTCTAAAGTACCATTATTCGAAATTAAAAGTCTTGGAATCATTATCCTAGTTAAAAAGTCAAACTTTGAAGTTACTAAAGTCCTATAATATGTTTAAATTTCTATAATTTTCTTATAAATACATAAATATCTTTTGTGTAACTTCAATTATTCAATATCCTAAGAATCATATACTAAAGTAATTTACTTATTGTAAGTACCTTTGTGCTAATCGGCCTTTCTCATTTCTCTTCAATTATAGAAGAAACCAATTAGAAAAATTATTAGAAATTTATGAAGGATCGAATAAAATATAAACAAATAAAAAGAATATAATGTATTTTTACCACAAATAAATAATAATATATTATGAATATTTAGGTTCAGCTTATATCATCAGTCGAACTATATATTATATTAAATGTGATAGAAAATTTCATAAGTTGAGACTTGAGAGATGAATTTAAAATGAATCTTACAAAATAAATAAAACTTAAAAAAATAAAGTTACTAAATTAGCCTTAAAATTTTGCTAATTAATGGTTCTTTTTTCTTTTTCTATAGTTTTTTTTTTTTTTTTGACAATTATATAAACGAATCTCATCATAAAAGAGATAAGAAATTTATAAAGAAACTTAATAATAATAATAATAATAATAATAATAATAATAATAATAATAATAATAATAATAATAATAATAATAATAATAATATTATTATTATTATTATTATCATTATTATTATTATTAAAAATAAAAAAATATATATAGAATATGATCAATATGTAGGTTTAACTTATGCCATTAGATGAATTACATATCATATCCATGATTTTTTTAGTGTATCATATCTATGAATTGATAGATGAACTATATAGGGCTCTAACCAAATAAATAAAACTTTGAGAATATAGTTAATAAACTAACCTTAAAAACTAAAATCCATTAATAATATAATAGGCAAATCAAATTTTGTCTAACTATGTATAAAAACGATTCAAAGATATAGTTTATAAATAAAACTTTAAAATATAGTTACCAAACTAACCTTAAAAATTAAAATTCATTAAGGATATAATAGGCAAATCAAATTTTGTAAGAAACAACTCACACTTTTATAATAGAAGTAGATTATAGAGAATGTTGAAGGTGTAACAGTTAATATATATTACCACCACAAGAAAGATGTCGTTTTGAGAGGACCAAAATTAGTTTTAAATAATGAGTATTTGCACACTTTTATTATTAGTCACTAATTAATCGTCTTAATAACTCGATTGCAAATAATATTACTTGAGATGAAAAAAGTTGTCTCGTATGTGTTTAAGAATTTATTTAACAACATTTGTCGTCTCAAGAAATGGTAGACAAAATATATATTTTGTTGTAGTATAGTCACCATCTTGTATGTCAAAAATATATGATATTACGGAATATATCATTGAGCAACGGCAAAATTTCCTATACACTGGTGCACGGATTATTTATTTTATGAAATACATTTATTAGGAACAAGGTATATATATTTCTGCATAAACACTATTACATTATTAGGATGATACAATTTTTCACATCCGTAACATCTTTCAGCATAAACAGTAATACCATTTCATGAAAAATTGCCTATAACGAATTTTACGAATCTAATATTTGTGTAACTGATGCATAAGAGACTTATTCTTGAACAACAAACATGAGACTAATACGTAACACTAAAAACAAATGTTGACATTTTATATCAAACATTATCACATTAAGAGACACTACTGAGTACTCATATTACATCTATATATAAATAGTATACGAACACAATAGATAATATTTTACAATTTATGTATTAGGAACTAAATAATATCGCATCTGTCCTATAACTTGTTTTAAAAAATCTTGTCTCATAATAAGAGGCATGTTTAAAATCAATGTCTCATTACGGTAGTCGAAGTAAACATTTAATTTATTTTTAATTTCATAAATTAGTTAAATATGGTTCAATAAGCTAAAAAGAAAAAAAAATCGATTAATTATATTTTAATGATTTTGAAGAATTATATCTTCATCAAATTGATAAAATATCCATATTAACATTACTCCTTTTATAACATTACTTTGAGACAGAGGAGTAACTAATTAATATGTAAGGGGATATTTATTTTTATATTTTCATGCTTAGCTTCTTTTTTATTTTTATTTTGGAGGATTTAACCAGCATGTTTATATTTATATGTATTTTCCATATAATTGAAGGCAATGTAGTATTTTGTATTATACTTTGAAAGAAGTGTGGGTCCTATCACCCGAAATAAGATGGATTGATATATGACACACGAAAATAAATAGTGTACATCAAAAGAAATTCCTCAGCGAAAAGGAAGGGAGAAAGTGAGTGGACATAAGGAGAATTAAATTACTTTACAACAAAGTGGTTACGTTGCTTTATTACTAGTATCGTATTGCTGTCACATTTCAGTGAATTTCAAGGTGACATGATATTCTTTCCCAGATTAAATTACTTATTTAATTCTTTTTTTCAGGCAAAATGAATTATCAAGCTATTACAAGTAGGATTATGCACGGAGTTTGAAGATTTTCGAAACTCAAATCGAACAAGTTATGAATTGAAAACATCCGTGACTTTTTCCGAACCGATTACTATTTTGGTAAAAAATGGATATTTCTCAATTTTGCAACCGAAAATAATACTGAATCGTATTGAGTCGTACCGAACAGTATTAAATCGAATAGCTTGACTTGATTTCTTACCCTTGTAGATGGATTTGGGTCATTCTTCCGGAACTTCTTCATCATGTTCCCAAATATATTTGTGAATAATATCATATTCTCCGCTATTTTAGATAGGTTTAGATCACGTCGGTAGCTTCTTCGATGGACTCTTGCCTTGAGTGATATGCCTATGCTTTTCTCATTGATCTCAAACCGTTTGTTGAGTTCAAAAGTTAGGAGATCTCATACTAGCTGATCAAACTTCAATATTTTCGACATCTTTTAAGGTGTCGATCGCCGTTGAAATATCAAAATTAGTGTGCGTGTGCGATGTTCTTATGAAGTACGAGCATAGAAAAGAATAATAACATAAAAGTGCAATGTTCTTAAGAAGGAAGAACATAAAAAGAACAATAATGATAACAAAATATACTTAGTAGGCAATATAAGTTCTTAGAAAGTAAAAACAAAGATAAGATAGTAGTACCAATGAATAAATTTTCGAGGAAGAATCCCTCTTCCTCTCAAACTTCATTGGTGAAGTGTTGTGCGCAAGTACAACTTGGACTTACAAAACTATAGGATTCCCTCCTAAGTTGTCAATTATATATGCACTCCCCCTAACTACTTGCCTGGCCTCCTAGTCCCCCAGTTGGATTTGATGCACGGAATCCCTTCCACTACACTACAGGATCTCTTGAACCCGTTTGATAATATTCTCCTGAAAGTTCCCTAATAACTAATCGATGTTCTTACACGGGAAGAACGTCAAACTACACATCATAACACTCTTTCTTATCTCTGAATAATTACAACATACGAGATTGTATAGTTACATGACATGTTTTTTGAACCGCTCTAAATAGTGCACGATTTCTAGTCACACCTTGATTTCAATCATCTTTCCATTTGCCTTTTGGAGGATCATGATTCAAATGGTAAGTATGGATATCTTCCTTGACTTTTGGGATGTGTTGCTTCTTCATGTGGAATGACTTGATTGCATGATCTTCATCAATGATTCTTCTAGTCAACCTTGCCATAAACTCATTTGATATCCTCATATGTCAAACCTTCCATTCAAAACAATACAAAATTTCCAAGAGATATTTTCAATTAATATTTTTTATTAAATATCAAAGTAAAGGAAACGTGAGAAAATCTCGTTTAACAATCTCCTCCTTGGTATTTATAATCGAAAATAGTCAAATCGATGAAAGTATTAATGTTCGTTTAGATGGAGAACATCAAAAGAACGTGCTTCCATCATAACACACTGCAACACCCAAGGAATCTCCAAGTACACTATATTCCATACTTAAATCAAATCTCCCCCTTCCTTAAAGCAGGGGTGAAATGAATGAAAAGTGCGCCCTTAGATTCTTTGTTCTCCCCTTTTTTGGATCTAGAATCCAAGGGGTCCTTAGCAATCAAACTCAAAGACATTCTACACGATCGTGACAGTGAGTACAGGTGTGTGTTAGAGAAGAGACATAAATTGATAAGTTCAGAGATGAAATGACGACAACAAAGAAAAATAAACTCTTATCCACTTCTCGCCGATTGAAGTAAGAACCATATGAGCAGTTATTTTGGATAAAAGACTTTCCTACTGAACCATCATGACCGATATCCCTTTTGAAAGAGGAACCAGATCTCTATACCAATTGAAATATCAGAATTCGTATGCGTTTGTGATGTTCTTATGAAGTATGAACATAAGAAAACATAATAACATAAGCTTCCAATGTTCTTAAGAAGGAAGAATATAAAAGGACAATAACAGAAATAAAATATACTTAGTTGGTAATAAAAGTTCTTAGAAAGTAAGAACAAAGATAAAGCAGCAGTATCAAGAATATGAATAAATTTTCGAGGAAGAATCCCTCGTCCTTTAAGACATTTTTCATTAGTGAAGTGTTGTGCATAAGTACAATTTGGACTAACAAAACTTCAGGACTCCCTCCTAAGTTGTCACTCTTATTCGCACTCATGACCCTAACTACTTTTCTGGCCTCCTGATCCCCTAGTCAGACTTGATGCACGGAATCCCTTCCACTGCATAACAAGATCTCCCGAACTCATTTGACTATATTCTCCTGAAAGTGCCTTACCAACTAGTCGATGTTCTTACAAGGGAAGAACGTTGAACTACACATTACAATACTCTTTCTTCTATCACAATAATTACAACATACGAGACCGTCTAGTTACATGACATCTTTTCTGGACCTCTCTAAACACTGCACATTTTTTTCTTGGTCATACCTGGATTGCAATCATCTTTCCATTTGCCTTTTGGAGGATCATGATTCAAATGGTAAGTATGGATATCTTCCTACGTCAGACCTGACATTCCAAAAAGATAAAAAATATCTAGGAGATATTTCCAATTAATGGTTTCGATTAAAAACCAAAAATAAAGAAAACGTGATGAATATTGTTTAAAAGCCGTGACTTTCTCTGATAATTGATCCAGAAGGGTTCTCAAAAATTTTTCCACCATCAAAGATTCTGGAACGCTTTCTCTAAGTGAGAGCCTCTTGTTCACTATTCCTATTAATCCCTAGTAATAGTCTTCAATGGACTCGCTTTCCTCCATCTTGAAGTTGTCAAACTGATTGTGCAAATTCCTTAATTTTGACCTCTCCACTTTCTTGGTTCCTTCAAAGTAGTTTTCGAGCAAGTTCAAAGCTTCTTTGGCTGTTTTGTAGTTGGAGATTTTTGTGTACTGGATTTGATCATCAGTCGTTCGAATAAACAGGTAACTTGTGATTCACTTTTTACTGTTTCGTTTCCGTAGCAATCCACTTATCTTTGTTTTTTTTTTTTTTTTCTTTTGTGTGTGTAGTACTCTTTTGACTATCTCCCATTTTTTTTTGTCTATGGCTTACATATGTGCCATCATAGGTGACTTCTAGTAGTCATAGTTCATTCCATTGAGCAGGGCAAATCGCGTGGGAGGAACACAAAGATCCATAGTAGTGTATTTCTTCAGAATCATCCATATAAGGTTACGAACCCACTCCTATTACCAAATGAAATTTATGAACTGTCGTAACTATGTGTTATAACACTAAAAATAGAAAAAATAACACATGTAAAGACACACTGAAATAAGCACGGAGCGAGTCCCTCAAACCCCTCGAACCTTTGTTATTTATAATGAAATCGTATAAACTATAATTTACATAGAGATCCCGACTCTACTACCTAATCTATACATTACCAACAACATGCGACGACTCCAATTGACTTGTTCGATAGTAACACAGTAGTCTACCGAAAACCAGGCGAGCTCTTATGAACCCGCCTTGAAGCTTCTTCCCCCCAAGAAACTTCTATTGGAACGAAGTAGTTAAAGTGACACATATGGCATAACTATCAAAGAACTCAATATAATTTGTCTCTCTGGCTCACTCAATAACCACGCAACATACAACATATAAAATATTAATGGCCCTCTATCTCTTAATCTGGATGTTGGATCATTAATTATTCCAAGAATGATCATTTGTATAACAGTAACTGGTACACGTGTTTATGCATGCATATTAGGTCAATTTAAGTGTCCATTTAATGATATTTGTATGCACAATCGACTGTGATTTGCTTATATTTATATTATTAGGCTATTTGATGTTCGTGGACTTGCTTTTGAGTTATTCAGGTGATTTAAGGCCAAATAGTTGCATTCGGCTAAGGATGGGCGAAGAAACGAGTCCGGGAAAGTCCAAATACGAAGGAGCAAGTAGAGGCCGCAACCTACATGCGCGGCCGCGATAAAAGTGTGCTAGAAAGGGATATTTTACGCTAGAAACTCTCGACGGCCGCGGCCAAAAGCTTCCCGAAACTGAAGTTTTCTGTCGGTTTGACACACCTCTATTATTGTGGCCATATCTTGAGATCTACAACTCCGATAGAGGTGCAATTGGTGGCGTTGGAAAGCTGATTCAAAGAGATACAACTTTACGTGAAAGAGAAAAAACCCAAAAATGAATAGAAGATCCTGAAAAGAAGGAGACTTGAACTTAGATTTTGGGAGGATTTCGGAGAAGACGAGCAAACGAAGATCGACACTTTTTGGTTCTATCATTCTAGTCTCTTTTATGTTTATCTTCTCGAATAGAATTATGTCTTTTATCACTGCCATGAGCGGCTAGTCATCTATTTCAGTCCTGGATCTATGTTGAACCCTAGTTCATGTACTTTGTAATTCTTACGGTAACTATTTGAAGGTTTCAGTATTGAAACGTTTTATGTTATTTGAGCGTATTTACATTCTTTTGTGTATTATTTCTTAGATTGATCACCTAGGTATTCAGTCACATATTTATCGCTAGGTAATTGTCGTAATACATAATCGTTATGAACGTATGCCATCATTAGCGAAGAGTGAATTAATCACTAGGATAACATAAGTCACGGTCCCTTGTACCGAGCTTGCGAGTCCAACACCGTGTCTATCTGTCTATCTTAATTCTCTATGTGTTCGATTAATGAGGTCTAGCGAGCTTCTCCTAAGATCACTCAATTGAATAGACTAACGTAAGAGCTTCTTTTGGATAGTTAAACATAAGAGGTAACAAGGTTAGCTGAGCTTGTTACTAATCTTGGGGTAGGAGTTTCATAAGTAAAATTGGATAACAGTTGCATTAATTATAAGGGTAATTTGACTAGGGGGAGACTAGATTAAGGGCTCGGATTTCCTTGTCATTTGGGTTTAAATCAATTCTTGTGTTATTTATTTAATTATTGTGTTTAGGTAAATTAATTCATTAAAAGAAATTAAAACCCACATTCCATATTTATATATATATTTACTATTATTACTTGATTACTACGTAAAACACTTTGAATTTTCCTGCTCTCTATGGGATAAATCCTGACTTACTTCTACAAGTTAGAAGAGGAAGCTAGGATTATTAATTTTACTGCACCTCGACAGTGCGGTTAAATTTTGGCGCTAGGGAGCGGTGCTAGATTTATTGTGTTCTAGTTTTTAATCATAGTTATTTTTATTATATTTGCAAATTTCTTTAGTTTTAATTCTCTGAAACTCACGTATAGTGTTTCTCCGATATTTTTTCAGCTCTGAATGATCACCCATTCATGCGAAAACAAAGATATGTTGTTCGACCCCGAGATAACTCGAAGGGACCGAATTCTGAGAAAGCAAGCAAGGAAAACTTGAGAGAAGTTTGAAGCATTACCATTCACTACTAAAAACCTTTTTGAATTAGAAACTGAACCAGAAGACATGGCAACAGAACAAACTATGAAGGTGTTGGCCAATATTGGCGTCTCACATCGGCCTCTCTACATCACCTTTGCCGAACTGGGAGAGGTAACTATTTTCGAGTTTAGATCCGGATGATCCATCTCCTGCCATCATTTCACGGACTTTCAGGTGAAAACCCTCATAAACATATGAAGGAATTTCACATTGTATATTCGAGCATGAAACTGGCCCGAGTCACTGAAGAGTTAATCAAGTTGCGCGATTTTGGCCAAAGATTGGCTCTACTATCTTCCTCCGGCATCCATCAATACCTGAGAGAAAATGGAGACTCAGTTTCTACACTTTCCAGCATCGAGAGCAGCGAACATACGAAAAGAGATAGGGGGGTTGTAGAACTACTTGGCGAGACTTTGTACAAATACTGGGAACTATTCAAGAAACTAGCGGTAAGTTGTTCAAAGCATCAGATAACTGAACAACTATTGATCCAGTACCTTCATGAAGGATTATCTGAGTCGGATCGAAACATGATTGATTCGGCTAGCGGGGGAGCACTAGGGGATAAGACCTCAACTGCAGCTAAGTCACTTATATCGAAGATGGCAGCCAACTCACAACAATTCGGGTCACGACAAAGATCTTTGAGAACAGTGAAAGAGGTAAGTGTTTCATCCCTTGAAGAGAAGTTAGAGAAGTTAACGATCTTAGTTACGAGGGTTGCTATAGGGGGAAATCAGTCTGTCAGGCCATGCCACATTTGTGATAATACTGATCATACACAAATAATTGTGAGATTATGGGGAATGAGATCGACGCACATGCTAATGCAGTTGGCATGGGAAACTTCCAAGGTACAAGGTATGATCCCAACTCCCAATCATACAATCCGGGGTGGAGGGATCATCCTAACTTTAGATATGGGAATCAGCAGGCACAGTAGGGAGAGCAAAATAGATCTCCGCCACAAAGAGGAATGTACTACACAAAACAAACAACTGAGCAAGAACCTAATCAATCCTTGGAAGATATTGTCAAAACCTTGGCAATCAACATTGTCCAATTTCAAAAGGACACTGTCCAGTTTCAGAGAGATACTCAGTCGAGCATCAAGAATCTCGAGACTCAAGTGAGCCAATTAGCTACTTGATACACGTTGTGCATGCATGTATTTAGGTCTATTTACGTATGTATTTTGTAACATTTGCATGTATAATTGGTCGAAAATCGTTCATATTTGATATATTAGACTATTTGACATGTATTGGCTTATTTTATAGTGTTTCCATGGTTTTCAGGCTAAAAATGAGCTTTTATGAGGTTATATGAAGAAACAAATCGAAGAAGGGATAAGATGGGCCAAGTTGCACCAAAAGTAGACGGATTCAAGAGTGTGCAGCAGAAATTTGGGCGCGGTCGCGTCAGAAAGTTCCCCGAAAGTGGAGTTTTCTGTCAACTTAACACACCTCTAGTATTTTGGCCATATCTTGAGATCTACAACTCCGATTGAGGTACAATTGGTGGCATTAGAAAGCTGATTCAAAGGGCTACAACTTTTACTGCAAGAGACAAATCCAAAAAATGAACGAAGGATTCTAAAAATGGCTTGAAAGTCAGACTTGAAAACTCGCCTGACCATGTACGCGCACGTTCGCGTCACACCCGACGTGGTCGCGCAAAAATCGCTCATTTTAAGAACTTTTTAGGTTAGGTTCAACGCGGCCGTATTTCCTTATCGTTTTTATGTCCAAATCCTAATCTAAAGAGGATTTTAGCCCGATATCACCCAAGATTCGTCCCCAACTTATAAAAAGATGCTCAAGCTCAAGATTTTAGGGGGACACAATGAAGATACACATTGGAGAACAACATACATCTCATATTTTTACATCAATGTAGAAGCTTGAGAGCGAGAAGACGAAGATCGATGAGCCGACAATTGTGTTTAATTATTCCTTGTTTATTTTAATTTCTTGACAATGTTTTCTTTGAATTCTTGTTTAGATTTGTTAGTAGACATGAGTTGGTACGTATCGAATGTCGCACCAAATTAAATAGTATATATATAGATAAATATACATATATATATATACACACACACACACACTAAACCTTAACCTAAAACTCTAACTAGTAGAGCGATAAGTAAGGGTTGATCCCACGAGGAACGGTAGTCTAATATTGTTTTAATATGTCAAGCAATTGTACAATTCAAATAAGAACAAAAGCAAACAACGAAAGCAATAAAGGTGGGGGGTTTTGTTTGTCAAACTATAAACTATCAATACTATTAGGAACAACTATTTAACTATGATCAACTAAGCTTAAGATTCAATTAACAAAAGATAGCAAGATAGATAGATTGATTTTTGGATTTTTAAAATATGATTAAAGTTTTCAACCCTTGATCAAGTATCCCCTTGTTTCAAACAATCTATGTAATTAATGTCATTAATCAACTAGTTAGCCATGGAACCCCTACTCCAAGATTGATAACAAGCTCTTTCAATCTAATTGTCTCTTAAGTATGATTAATCAAAATAAGTTCTTCAATTAATCATACTCAACTTATCAAATCCTAAAACAAGCTCTTTAAGAATCAATAGTCGAGTGCTTTACGAGTTAAGACAATGAAGTAGATTCGACATAGAACTCATTAACTTGGATCTAGTGGTCGAAATCTATGTTATCCCCAATAAATGAATCTATTATTTACTACCCGAGAATCGAATTCATAAGTTACGGATTATAAATTCAATTCTAGTAACACACTAACAAATATTCAAATGGATGATCAAACCACAATTCAATTCATAAGTGTGAATGAATAATCCCAAATAACATAGAAAATTCCAAAGACATAATCCAATCGATTAACAATAGTAGAAATTACATAAACATTCTCAATCCAAGGTTCAACTAATGATCAAGGGCAGAAATAAGGGTGCTAGTGGTACACGTAATTATGCGTGCATAATAGGTCGAATAAAGTGTCTAGTTAATAACATTTGCATGCGTAATGAGTCGTGTATTGCTCGTACTAACATTATTGGACAAATTGATGTTGTTTGACTTGTTTTGAAGTATTAAGGTGAAATTGGACCAAAAAGTCGAACTTGACTTAGATTGGATGTGAAAACAAGTTCCGCAAGTCAAAAAACCGAGAGAAAATCGATCCGAGGTTGCAAGGAAACAGTCTCGGCCGAGCTAGAGGAGCTCGGCCGAGCTTGAAGGTCAGCGAAAGAAGTGAAATTGGTTGTTAAAGATTCTCGGCCGAGCCATATATTCTCGGCCGAGCCACTTTTATTGGCAGCTCGGCCGAGCCATAAATTCTCGGCCGAGACAGACAGTGGCCCAGCCCAAATCATGCGCGGATTAATCCTTTTCTAGCCCAAATTGAGCCTAATTCATCCCCAACTATAAATAGAAGATCCAAAAGTCCGAAAATTACACTTGGACATCAATTCAAAGGCTCGGACTTGGGAATTCTGAAGAATAAGAAGACTCAAGATTCAGCAACTCGGGTTTTATAGTTTTATAGTTTTATGTTTTCTTTTATTAGTTTGTTCTTAGCGATTGCTATGATCGGCTAAGCTTTTACTTTCCCGTCTTTAACTATGTTGAACCCTAGATTGTTATTTATGTAATTAATTCAGTAATTGCTTAATTTAATTATGTTCTGAGATTACTTGTGTTATTGGATTACTCTATCTTTATATGTTTGTTATGTGGACTGATCACCCTAATAATAGGCATATAGCTGTCGCTAGGTCATAAATTCAGAATCCGTAATTGTTATGCGTTTGTGCCCGAAAGTAGCAAAAAGTGGTTACTCGCTAGGATAACATAAAGTCGCGGTCACTTGTACCGAGCTTGTGAGTACAACACCGTACCTACTCCGTTACCTTAGTTCCCTATGCGTTTGATTAATATTGTTCTAGCGAGCGTATCCTAGGACTACTTAATTGGATAGGATTAATTACTAAGCGTTCTTATAATTAATTATACTTAAGGGGTAACAAGGGTTAGCTAAGCGTACCTGTTAATTCTTGGAGTAGGGGTCTCAGAACTAATTAGTCAAGTAGTTGCATTAGTTACATGGATATTCAGACTAGGCGGATACTGGGTTAAAGGCGGGAATACTTTTCATTCATATTTTAATTCATCTTAATTTGCTTGTTAATTATTAAATGTTTAGTCAAATTTGCATCACAACAAATCCCCCTTATTATAGTTATATTATTATTAGTACTTATATAAAATTGGTTAATACAATTATTTGATTAATTCATGTTCTTTGTGGGATCGACCCTGACTTGCTCTAGCTACTGTTAGGAACAGTTAGGTAAATAATGATCTTATTTGACTGCACCCGACAGTGCGGTCAGCTAGCCACCCATTACGCCTAATACAATCAGTAAATCAAAGGAAATACAATAAGACATAATAAAATTGTAAAAGAAACCAAGAACTTTGGTAGAAGGAATGAAAAACCTTCAATCTCCTTCCCAATGTAGCTCTTGAGGATGATGGAGGCTGGAAAATATGTTATTCAATGTCCCAAGATAGGTTAATTCCGAAAGGGAGGATATATATATAGGAGAAGAGTTGTTACTTCAGTTTAAGGCAAAATCGCTTTCAGAAATTTAAAACAGGGCAAGGAATCTCGGCTGAGATGCAAGTGTGTCTCGGCCGAGACGTGAAAAAGGGCTTTTCAAATTACAAACCGAGGGATGATCTCGGCCGAGATTGGGTTGCATCTCGGCCGAGATTGGGTTGCATCTCAGCCAAGACGTAAAAAGGGAAATTTAGGGCTTTTTAGGGTTAGGGTTATCTCGGCCAAGATTGGGTTGCATCTCGGCCAAGATCTTCTTCTCTTGAATTTTTTACTTTTCCCTGGAGAGGTATCTCGGCCGAGATGCAATATCCGTCTCAGCTGAGATCTTCAATCTCTCAATATTCCAGGATTTCCCTGGAGAGGTATCTCGACCGAGATTTGTGCTCTGTCTCGGCCGAGATCAATCCTTCAGCCCTGTCCCTTGTTGCCTCGACTGATCCTTCGACTCCGCGATTTTTTGATGTTCTTTTTCGATCCTTGTGCACATGTTTTAACACATAAACATCACAAACACATTATTTTTCCCATGAGAATACAAAAGCACTAAATACACGTTATTGTGCACATTATTGACACTAAAATGACACTAAAAGTGCCTTAAAGTGCGTGCACGGGACACGTTTACCATGAGTATAGCTAAACTGCTTATGTCCTAGGATTAGAAAGTAGGGTTTTACAACGATCTTGATTTAATTTTTTAGTTTGTAGACTCTAGTTTACATTATCTATCTATGTGTTTGATTTAATCCCTATAATTGAATTTAATTTGGCCAATTATGTTTAATTTACTTGTTTAACAATTCTGCTTCGAGAGAAGGGAATTGTTAATAGACGATAACACATATCGCGATTGTCTATGACCGTGTAGGCAAAAGGTTAAGGGGCTGTTAGGATAAATTGACTCGAGAGAGTAATTATCTTTATCAATCTACGACTTAGTCGCTTCGAGAGAAGGATTAGGTTAATTAAGTGCTGCCTAATAGATAATTAATTAGTTTAAAAGTTTATAAATTAATAATTAACTATCATTATTGTAATTCCTGAAATCGAAATCCTAGGATACATTCTTGTTGATTGGAATTTTCCGTTTGTTAAGTCAGTTACTTAGTATAAGTAATTTAGTTTAATCAAATCATTCACCACTTTGAGTATCTAGTTAGGATATTCCTAGACAATTAGGGTATCGAACTACGTTAACCCATTCCCTGTGGATCGACCTTGACTTCCGCTATATACATCTACACCCGTACACTTGTGGTATTTTAGGGTTAGAAATTAGGTTTGTCAAGTTTTTTACGTTATTGCCGGGGAATAGGAATAGCGTCTTAGTTTTTATCCTGAGTAATAGGAGGATACTAGACTAGATTTTTATTTTTCGTAATTTCAATTTCGGTATTTAATTTTCGTTCTTATTTATTTAGTTATACGTGGTATTTCTTTTTATGGTGTTTTAAGGTTTTGCATGTAAACTAGGTCATAAGGGAAAGAACATCTTGTTCCTTTAGATCCTGAAATTGAAGCAACTGCATGTAGATACCGTACGAGAAGAAATCCCATATTCGAGATGGAGTACATTCCACAGAAGCTTACCCAAGAGGAAACACTGCCTCGAATACTGGGGACCTTAGCTAGTTTAGATGACAACGTCACCAATTTGCAGCAGCAACAACCACCACAGGAGCGGAGGCTGGCTCAGATTACGCACGATGAGACAGACGAAGGCATCACACCCATAAGTGATTGTCTTCGTCCCATGCCAAATCAACCAACTTTAGGAGTGCAATCGCCACCACTGAATACAAACAGTTTTGAATTATAGCCTGCGTTGATAAACATTGTTTACCAGAATCAGTTTGGTGGAAGTGCATTAGAAGACCCCAATGTACATCTGAACAAATTTCGCAGATTGGCTGAGACTAAAAGATGAACCATGTGCCACACGAGCAAGTGAAGTTGAGGTTATTTCCATTTTCTCTGAAAGATAAAGCACTGCAGTGGCATAACTCATTAGATGATGTCACAGAGTGGGAAGACCTGAGCATGAGATTTCTTATGAAATACTTTCCACCGAGCAAGATGTTGGATTTGCAGAACAAAATAAACCAGTTCAAGCAGATGGATCAAGAGCCGTTCGGTGAGGCTTGGGAACGATTCCGAGATCTTATTCAGAGTTGTCCTCAACATGGGTTCTCAAAGAAGCAACAAGTTTGCAAATTTTATAATGGCTTACTTGCTCCAGCAAGAGATCATGTAGATGCAGCCGCAGGTGGAAGTTTGATGGAGAAAAACGTCTGTGCCGAAAATTTTATAATGGCTTACTTGCTCCAACATTGAACATTAACAGTGGAAAATTACCCGCTCAGCCGAAAATTAATCTGAGGAACGTCTGTGCCATTACATTGAGGAGTGGAGCTCAACTTGGAGAGCCTAAAAAGCCCAAGCAAAGTCTGGAAAATGAGATGGAAGAGAAAATTGAAGAAGAACTCGGAAAGCAGGGCGTGGCCACGACCACTATGTGTGGCCGCGACCAAAGTGCCCTAGAAAACTAGAACCCGCTGGAGACTCAGCGCGGCCGCGGCCTGACTGCATGGCCGCAACCCCTGCTTCAACCAAAAAGCAAGGTTTTGACCCTATTCTGCCGCATCCACTCCCCTTTCCAAGTCGAATTGCAAACACGGTGAAGGAAAATAAGGAAAAGGAAATCTTGGAAGTATTCCGAAAAGTCGAGAGAAATATACCACTGATCGACTCAATCAAATAGATTCCAAGGTACGCCAAGTTCCTTAAAGACCTGTGCACCGACAAACGCAAGTTGAAAGGAGACGAGAAAGTGATAATGGGTGAAAATGTCTCAGCGATCTTCCAAAAGAAGATTTCTCTGAAATACAATTCCCAGATATGTTCGTAATCCCTTGTAAAATAGGTAATCAAATTATTGGTAGGGCCATGTTAGATTTGGGTGCATCTATTAATGTCATGCCATGATCTATCTTTCATTCGCTTAATCTAGGACCAATAAAAGAAACTAGGATAGTTATATAGTTAGCTGACCGTAGTAACACATATCCTGATGGGTTAGTCGAAGATGTCCTTGTTGAAGTAGATGAATTGATATTTCCTGTGGATTTTTATGTGTTAGATATACATGGTGATTCATCCATTTCTCCACCAATCCTGTTAGGGCGGCCATTCTTGAATACTACCCAAATAAAGATTGATGTCAGTAAAGGCACCCTCACGATGGAGTTTGATGGATGCACTACTAGATGTAACATATATGATGCGATTAAATTCTATGAAGATGTCCATTTTGTTTTCCCTAATGTTGCTATTAACCCTCCTGGTGAAAGAAAATCTGAGATGAGTTACAAGAATAAGCTGAATATTTTCACATCTTTGAGGCATCGTAAAGAGGAAAGTGAGAAGCTAAAGGAAGTAAAGTGCTTGAATTAGTCAGGGCCAACCTGTAAACCATCTTGGAACAAACGTTAAAGGAAAGGTAAACCGGTCGAGCCAACGACGTAAAATAAAGGCGCTTGTCTAGAGGCAACCTGACTTTTATCGTATTTTGCTTTAGATTTTTTATTTTATTGTTATTTCATGTTTTCAAGTATTTTCTTAGCATTATATTTAGTCTTTCGAAACTAACATGACCAGGATTCAACAAAACCGTGAAGTGTAAGGGATATCACACGAAACGGGGTTCAGGAAGTGAAAGGAGCATGAAGTAGTAGCAGAATGAATGGCAGCAACAACACTGTAAGTAAGTACCAAGCTATACCACTCTTTTCCCCACAAACTTTGATTTTCAACCAAGTTTAGGGGAGGGGGTGTAAGTGGGACGACTTAACTGCTTTTAAGCTTTATCTTCTTATATTTATGCTTTGTGCTAGCTGTTAGTTTTGTTTATTTGCTTTTGCCTGTTTAGTTGTTGGCCTATGAGCCAGTTGATTGTTTGACCTGTGAGCCATTTGCTTGGTTGATTGACCTGTGAGCCATGAGTTGTTTTTAAAGTCATGTTTTAGTTCAATTTAGTAGTTATTTTGTGTTTTTGCATTTTGTTTAAGAGTCTAATACTTTTATGTCTTTTAGTTTGTTGAGTCTAGGATTGAGTCGTAAAAGAAAAAGTGGAAGCGTTGATGTTTTTTAGAAAAAGAAATAAAATAAGGAAATGATAAGTTGGCGATGAGTTAATGATGATTTCTATTAAAATTTTGAAAAAAAAAATGGCACATGATAGAGCATGACAAGTGATTGAGATAAAATTGAGCTTAGACTTAAAACTTTGATCACAAACTGCCCTGTCGGGATTTGAGCCTATTTGTATACTCCTAACTTTGGAGTAATTTGTATATTCTTTCGATGTGGACTTCGTTGTTTATATGAAATTGACTCTAGAATTTGCCTTGAATCTTTGTTAAGAATGTGTCAGTACATGTTGTGGCCTGGAAAAAGATCTTAGGCATTTTTTTTTTTTTTTTTTTTTTCTTTAGCCTGTTTTTCAGCTTTAAAAGTGTTGTCCTTTTTGACCAAAAGTTGAAATTTTGTCGTAGTTAGCCCACTTGAGCTTTTATCTTTTCGTTTGATAGCCCGACATTACAAGTTGAATACCCTTCGATTTGACCTGGCGTTATTTGGACTAATTAAGTAAGAGGGAGGAGGATTGGAAGGTAGTTCGGGTAACATTTTGGGAATAAAGTGAGTTAGTTGATGGGATATGTGAAAGGTGAAAGGAATTTTGAAAGCAAAGAAGATTGAAAAGAAAAAAATAAATTAGTCTCTCCTAGAATTTTAGTGACTTTATTGTTTTGTTTTAAAGAAAAAAATGAAAAAAAAAAAGAAGAAAAAAATCGAAAAAAAAAAGAAAAAAGAAAAGAAAGAGGGGATGTACATATGTGTTCTTGTTGAGGAGACGCTAGAAATAAAAAGTGCTTAATTAATGAATTGTTTCGAAAAATGGGGTAGTCCAAAAAATGTGGTACCCAAGTAAAAGAATGAAAATCACTTACGTTGTAAGTACTTTTGTGGGATGAAGAAGTCATTCTTTGTGATGATTTACTGAGAATCGGAGAGTGAGGAGTGAGTGATTGTATTGAGGGGTAGTTGAGTTAGGAATAACTTGGTTTGTTCAATTTTCAGTCACTTTTACCTAAATTTATCACACCTTACATAAAGCTTACATTACAACCGAAAAATAAAGACCTTATTTATTCTTTGCCACACATGTCGAGTACGAGGTTTAATTTAGATAATTGGCAAGTATATGGTAGTCTTTGCGTATAAGTCAATGTGAGTGAAAATATAGCTACTTTATATACTTGAGGGATGAGTGATACACTTGCCCGGTGAGGATCAATTGTTGAGAGTCGCAAGTCTCGAGGTAGTTGATGTTACTGTATTATATATGCTCGTTCTTATCATGTTGCCTTGCTTTGTGAAGACTAATATGAAACTAGAATTGCCACCTAAATCACCTTAACACGTGTCTTGTTGATTTCTTTGCTTTGTTTTGATTTGTTCAGGATGAACAAAGGTTTAAGTTTGAGGGATTTTGGTACACGTGTGTATGCATGCATATTAGGTCGATTTAAGTGTCCAGTTAATGATATTTGCATGCACAATCGACTGTGATTGGCTTATATTCGCATTATTGGACTATTTGACGTTCGCGGACTTGCTTTTGAGTTATTCAGGCGATTTAAGGCCAAATTGTTGCAGTCGGCTAAGGATGGACGAAGAAACGAGTCCTGGAATGTCCAAAACGAATGAAAATCGAGTCAAATATGAAAGAGCAAGTCGCGGCCGCAACCTACATGCGTGGCCGCGACAAAAGTGTGCTAGAGATGGCTAGTTTGTGCTGGAAACTCTTTGCAGCCGCGTATGTAGGCTGCGGCCGCGGTCAAATGCTTCCCGAAACTGAAGTTTTTTGTCAGCTTGACACACCTCTAGTATTTTGAACATATCTTGAGATCTACAACTTTGGTTAAGATGTAATTGGTGGCGTTGGGAAGTTGATTCAATGTGCTAAAACTTTCCTTGAAAGAGGAAAAATCCAAAAATGACCGTACGACCTTCAAAAATAGCTTTGAAGTTGAAAAAGTAAAGCAGTGTCGGCCCATTACTTGGCCCATAAGCTAAAAAACAAGTGTTGGACTTATTTTCCTATTCCAATTAGGTTTTCTTCCTCTTTATCCTAGAGATGTACTCCTATATATATCTCAGTGCTCTAGACTTCAAAGGAGAAGACCTCAACTTAGATTTTAGGAGGATTTCGGAGAAGACGAGCAAACGAAGATCGACACTTTTTGGTTTTATCTTTCTAGTCTCTTTTATGTTTTTGTTCTTGAATAGAATAATGTCTTTTATCACCGCTATGAGCGGCTAGTCGTCTTTTGCAGTCCTTGATTTATGTTAAACCCTAGTTCATGTACTTTGTAATTCTTACGGTAACTGTTTGAAGGTTTCAGTATTGAAGCGTTTTATATTATTTGAGACATTCTTATGTGTATTATTACTTAAATTTATCATCTAGGTATTTAGTCACATATTTATCGCTAGGTAATTACCGTAATACGTAATCATTACGAATGTATGCCATCAGTAGCAAATAATGAATTAATCACTAGGATAACATAAGTTGCGGTCTCTTGTACCGAGCTTGCGAGTCCAACACCGTGTCTATCCCATTAACTTAATTCTCTATGCGTTCGATTAATGAGGTCTAGCGAGTTTCTCCTAAGACACTCAATTGAATAGACTAATTGAAGAACTTGTTTTGGTTAGTTAAACATAAGAATTAAGAAGGTTATCAAAGCTTGTTTGCTAATCTTAGGGTATGACTAAAATTGGATAACAGTTGCATTAATTATAAGGGTAATTCGACTAGGGGGAGACTAGATTAAGGGCTGGAATATTTTTATTATTTGAGTTTAAATCAATTCTTGTGTTATTTATTCAATTCTTGTGTTTAGGTTAATTAATTCATTAAAACAAATCAACACCCCCGTTCCATATTTTTATACATATATTTACTATTATTACTAGATTACTACGTAAAACATTTTAAATCTTTCTGCTCTCTATGGATTTGACCCAACTTACCACTTCTACAAGTTAGAAGAGGAAAACTAGAATTATAAATTTTATTGCAACTCGACAGTACGGTCAGTAACCTACTTTCAGAAGCCCATGGGCTTCACGCCTTCATTAGGTTTATATCATCATCCAAAAAGGATCTCCAAGGCTCCAACAAGTCTTTCCAAATTTACACGATTCGAATCTTATCTAGGTTCTTCAAATTATGTCATCACTTTGTTGCGTGTTGGCCAATACTAACCGCTTCAATAGAACAAATATGCTCATATCCCCCCTATAAGAAATTCATCCGAAGTAAATAATAATAAAAGAATACTAATATGATAATATGTTTACTAAGTTCAATAATTAAAAAAATAAGGAATTTTGACAAAAATATTATCAGCAAAAATATCCTAACAGTTATTATATAGAAAATTTTGATATAACGAATTTTGTTTATCGGTATATACTGTTACTTATAGTTGATTTTCGTATACGAAGATTTATCGGTATACCGATATATAACGAAATACGTATTGGTTGGGAAAAATAACGAAATGCTGAATATCAACTTTTTTTCGATATTTTGGTATATATCGTTATTCCATTTTTTTTTTTAATTTATTGGGTATACAAAAATTCTAATGGTATTCCTAAATAAGCTGTATGTAACGGTATATATCGATACCAAAATAAAATTCAGTATACCAATTCGGTACGGTAACGGTATGAATTTTTCATATACCAAAAAATTTGACACAATAACGATATGGATGGTTACCGTACCGAACCACTCCTAGTAATACGTACTAAATATGTTTGAAAATTTGGTATATCTATTATACTACAGTTGCTGCAAGTAGCTTATGAATATTTATGAGTGATGGATGTAAAATGATGAACACATACTAAATTTGTGTGATTAATAATTAAAATTGATACGTTGTGATTTAATCAGCAATAATTGAAAAATTGTGTTAGAGTTATTAAAAAGGTGTAACACTGGGATATATTTTTCATTAGTAAGATTCTGACTAAGCACTGCCACGTGGCTGCCATGTGGACTTTTGTCAGCCACGTAGGTAAAAGTTTATCAAAATAAAAAATAGGCAAATGCTATAATTGTTAAAATTTCGATATGTTGTGGTTCAATCACCAATTATTGAAAGATTGTGCTATATTTGTTAAAATCGTAAAATGTTGGGAGCTTTAAGATTAAACTATCGATAATTCTATAGCAAATTAAGTTTATCATAAATAATAAAAAACAGAACCTTATATTTAATTATTACATTATTTTCAAAATACAAGTTGTCGAGTTGGAAACAAATTTGATGTAAAAAAATTGGTAAATGTCAATACATTTTGTTCAAATTGATTATCTTATTCAAAAGATAAAAAATCTCCAGTTATTCGAATTGAATCAAACCGAATTTAACTATTTCACTAGATCCGATATTTCGAACGGAATTATCCCGAAGAAAACAGTAATTTTGTCGTACCATTCTAATTTTTGGATTGGTTCTAGATACTCATTTTAAAATAATCAATTTTGGTTGCATCTGAAGATTTTTAAATCTCCGATATTCAGTGTACCGCACATACCCCTACCCAAAGTATTATTATTTGATCTGTTAAGCCCCCACACTTTTATTTAATTATATAGCTGAGCCCTTCAATCTTATTAAAACATAATACTAGAGATGCTTAATAATGCATTTGTCCATTTTATTATTGTCAATAACATGAAATATATATGAAGTGACTACCTTTCTTTAAAAGAACTAAGTGACTACAAATATCATCAGTAATATTCACTATAAAGAAAATTGTCTGAGTTCACCGCTAAAACTAAGGTTTCTTATTACTACAAAAATATAGTTAAAAAAAATAAGAGTGACTACAAATATATTTTTAGTAACCACATTTAGAATGTGGTTACTATAGGGTAGCCACTTATAGTAAGATACAAAAAGTCCTTTTTGCAACTAGTTTGTAGTTACAAATGTATTTGTAATTATTTTTTTCAACTACTTTGTAGTTACTAATATATTTGTAACTACAAGTAGTTGCAAAAGAGTTTGTCATAGTGTAACAAATTTGATTAAAATTGTATAAAATACTTTATGTAACTATTAATAGTTACGAAAGGGGTTATTTTTAGTAACCACTTTGTAGTTACAAAAAGAGTTGCGACAAATACACTTTTTTCTTGTAGTGATTATCACGTTATCACACAAAAGTGAGTTATAGATATACCTATTATAAAAGTAGGAATGTGTTGTTTTGTTATATATTTTTGTTATGCATGATATATTCTTATTAGTATTAAATTTATGGGTAAACAAATAATTTAGCAATACTAAATTTAAGGGTAAATAAATAATTTAAAAATTTGTGTCTTTTTATTTGAGTAAAAAAGATAAGAACAATTTTACTCAAGTAGATATATTATTAGAATCTATATTATACCCTTTGCCTCAAAGAATCTATATCGTATCATATCCTTACTCACATGCAGGATTAAAATTATTTTTTGTCCCGTAATTATAGACTTGTACAATTTTAGTCTAAAAAAGGTTAAAAATTTAATCTAGTCCCATAATTTTCGAATTTGTCCAGATCTGGTCATTGTTTTTGCCCGTGACAACCAATTTCACTGGAAAGTAGCACGTGCCAACCATGTGAGTTAATTCTTCGACTGATTCAGTCCCGCGTGGCGCCGTCGAATTACTTGGGCAGCTCCATTCACGCGGAATCTGTATTCAAGGGAAAAAATGTCAAGTTGGATGCCATATAATCTAAGTCAGTCGACGTCACCATGTGGGACTGAATCGGTCGGTGAATTGAATTACGTGACTAATACGTGTTACTCTCCAACAAAATTAGTCGTCGTTGGCGAAAAAATGACAAAATTTTGACCAATTCAAAATTTATCAGACTAAATTAAAATTTTAATTTTTTTGTGAAACTAAAATTAAACAAGTCAATAGTTATGAAACCAAAAATAATTTTAGCCCCTCTTATCCACTACAATGTCCTCTATAAGATCTACCAGAGATAAGAAAGAATTATATTATAGTAATAGAGTGAGAACAAAATATTAAAAAAATAATTTGAAAATTTCTGAACAAGCTAAAATGCTAATTATAACTAAAGGAAGGGAGTAATATATACATTGCAACTATTTGTCGATTTGATTCAAAATCATCTGGGCGTAGACATATTTAGTTGACATATAGACAAATAAATCTAAAATCATTGTAGGGCCTTTTAGAAAATTGTAAAACCAACAAAATAAAATTGTCTCAAAGTGATAAGCAGGGAAAATATACGTAAAAAATCTTTCACTACATTATTATTCTTAAATTTGTTATTGTTTAAAAGAAATTGTTATTGTTTAAAAAATTTTGTAGTTTCTTTCATTTTTAAAGTTGTTATTTAATAAAGTTTTGTTCCTTTTTGAGTCATATGCAGGGGAAATTGTACATTTTTTTTTTTTAAAAAACTATAATTTCTTTATGTGATCATAATTTTTAAATTCATGTATGCATATTTCACTATTTTTTTTTTTGTTAATTTGTGTTTTATAAAATAAATTGGAAATTATTTAATTATTATAGATATATCAAATAAAAATTTTAAAAATAATAATTTAGTGAAAGACTTTTGACGTATATTTTCCATGCTTATCATTTCGTGATAATTTTATTCTGTTGGTTTTACAATTTTCCAAACAGACCCTAAAATGGTTTTAGATTTATGTGTTTTTCATTGAAAGTTTCTAATTTTTTAAGCCCTAAATTGATAGAAAATATCACTTAGGACCTGAATTGATAGTTGATCTATCTTTAGATCCTTGACCGATAAAACTCCTTGCAAGTATTATATTCCAATAATCATGTTTACGCCAATAGAAAAAATAAATTTAAGAAATTATATGCCAAAAAATAGGGAGAAAGAAGCATATATAAAGGAAAGTATGACTCATATTTTTTTCACATTATCTTATTTATAACTAAAATATTTGTATTGTAAGTACTACTATTAGTTCTTCTCAAAAAAAAAGAAAAAGTAAAGTACTACTATTAGTTATGTGGAAGAAAATATTATAGTATTAGATACAGAAGTTTCAAACTGAAATCAAATGATTTCTTAAATTTGAAATACAATACACAAAATAATGATTCTTTGAATTTTTACTCACACCAATAAGTAAATTATTCTTCTGTAACTACAATAAAATAGAAATGTTAAATTATCACTCAAAGATGTAAAGATTTTTAATGTTAAACAAAGTCAGATAATTACTATCATTAGAAATACCAAGATAATATAAAATACAAAATGTAGTTATTTTAAGAATTATTATAAGATAAAAAAATAAGAGACAAATCTAAGTAGTATGAATATTTTTAAGCAATTTAGAAATTGTAAAGATTTATTTATTTAATATAAAAGGTAAGAGACGTCTTATATTTCAAACCCTACCTAAAAGTCATATTTACACCCTTATTTTTATGAAATAAAATTAGGTTCAAATAAAACTTTTTTTTTTTTTTTTTTTTTTTTTTTTATGATATGCTAAAAACATATATTGGAAAAGAAACATATGAATAAATTTAATTATCTAAAGTATGGATTTATTAAAAATATATTTTTTATTTTATCTTATCTATGACTAAGAAGTTACTGCTATATTATATATATATTACATGGAAGAAAACATTATATTATTAAATAAAAAAACCTCCTAAAGTTAATTAGAACGTGTTGTTAATATTTGTAATACAATACAAATAATGATGTTTAATTCTTTTCATTTTTAATATTATATCTATAGGTTCATTATTTTTCTGTGACTTTCAATCAAATAAAAGAAAAGCAAAATTTCTAATGATATTTAAATTAGATAATTACTACTATTATGAACACTTATAGAGATAATGAAAAACGTCATATAATTAATGTAAAAGATGTCATATAATTTTTAGTATTGAAATACAAAACTTAGTTCTTTTATGGATTATTATGAAAATAAAGCGATCGACAATAACCAAAACACGATTTCTTTAATATAAAATATAATTTAAACTATTTCAGTTTATATTATTACGAGATTAAAAATAAGAGACAAAACGCTAATAGGATTCACGAAAAACGTCATATAATATCATGCAATATGCTTCAATAAAATATATTAAAGAAAAAAAATTAGTTTTTATTATTTTTAATCATATTTTGATTATAAGTATTGGTGAACGAAATAATTGATTATTCTTAAATAAAATATTTCGTATATCATATTTAAATAATTTTGGAATTCTTAAATAAAATATGAAAACTATATTTTTATACTTTTTTACCTGATTTCTTTTTTAATAATTATGAGAGAATAAAAAAGTTGGCTTTTCAAATTCTGAAAATTAAAGATTTCACATGATAAATTCAAATGAGATGTCAAGTTTCATCTTTTTTATAATTATCCTTAGTGTTTATAGGTTTTATGTATTTATTTATTTTCTTTTGAAGAGTAAGAGACCTTCTGTATTTTAAACTCTTTCTAAAATGCTACATATTTTGACTCTTTTTCTTATAAATTTTTTTAGACCTCTTATGAACTTTTGTTTACATCTAATTTTACAATGAAATTAGTTTCACATTACATTGATACAAAAAGTTATTCAATGCTATGTTTGAAAATATATAAAAAAAATATATATTAGATACTTTTAAATTAGGAAATTATGCAAAAACGATTTATTTTTATTTTAACTATAGCTGCAATATTTTTACTATAATAATTAAATACATTATATTGCTCTAAACGAGAAACAATAAAATATTAAATTAGCAAATCGAAGAGAAAAGTAAGTTTTTTATTTTTTTAATTTCTAATTTGTTAAAATTTATTGAAAGATGTTTTAAAAATAAATAAAAATAAATGATTACAGATATTAGTAATATTAAGATGTAATATGTGTTTATGTTTTAGTATTATTACAAATTTGAATGAATGTACATAAAATATTTTTATTAGTATGAAATAATCCAAAATCAAATTCTTATTTAAATATTTAAAATTAAATATAAATGTATTTTTAGTATTATAATTAAACGTTTAGGAGCCATGTGCAACACATGTGTTAATTACTAGTATGTGTGTGTGTGTGCGCGCGCGCACCTGCGAGCCCGCTGAGCCTAGGTCTTATAGTGTAAACCCAAGCCTGTTAGTATTGTTATGTTGGTTATTCATAACATTCTAGGAGTTTCAAATTTTATGATCCCACTAGTAGGTCAATTATTTAGACGGAATACTCTTTGAGGATGTTGAGTTTGGGTGGAGAATTAAGGTTAGATATTACCTTGGAGGAAAGGCGATCTCGCGACCTAGTACTTTGACAATGGTGACGTATTCATTCCTGTTATTGTCTCAAACCTCAACATGATAATATTAAAGATTTTTCTTATCTGGAAGAACAAACTCCCCAACCTCAAGAACTAGGGCCACTAAGGAGATCCTTCATAAATAGGAGTACGATTCCGAATGATTATCAGTTATACCTCCAAGAGAATTGGGGTAATATTGGATTATCAGAAGATGATCCTATCACTTTTTATTAAGTTATGCAGGCTCCAAACTCTAAGAAGTAGAGTGATACCACAAACGATGAGTATAAGTTAATGTAAGATAATCAATTTGGGATCTTATGCTACCACCAAAATGTTCGAAACTCTTTGGTTGCAAATAAGTTTTTAAAACCAAACAGGATTAAAAGGCTAATGTGGAAAGATATAAGGTATTAGGAGATTGTATAGAATTTATTTGTATTGTATCCTACATCGCTTCTTTAGATACATTACTTTGTATTGTACTTGTATTTATCCACAATCCTGTATGTGAATAAATATCCATTTCCTCTCAATAGTCTCTATATGGTAACCAGATCCATTTAGGTAACACCGACTTCTTTCCTTATTATTTTTTAAATTCCAATCCTTCGAATCTACAAGATTTAGTCAAATTTGATTCTCTCCCAAATCATATCTTCGTGAGATTGTCACCCTGCATGTTATTTTTTACCCCTGCTTTAACCTAGATAGGTTGCTTCCATGGTGGCCAATGTTACAACGAATTCGCCTACATTGGACGTCATCTCTCGTGATGGTAATCCATCGACGCCGCCTCTATTTATGGTGTTCAACACCACAACTTAGGTGCCCCTCAAGCTCACTACCATGAACTGCACGATGTGGCGATTCAAGCTTCGTGTATTATTACTCGAATATAATTTATATGGGTTTGTTTATGGTTGTTGCTCGTGTTCGCTTATAGCAAATACACGCACACCGGATCGTGCCTATTGGATTAGGCAACATCATCTCATCCTTAGTGCTATCATTGGGATGATCATGCCGTAGATTATTCCTTTTATCACTTCGACCAGAACTTCACAATAAGCCTGGGCTATCCTTTACGCCACGTACGGTAGGGAGACTAGAGGTCGTATTGTGGCTTTCAAGCAAATCTTCACAGCCTTACAGAAGTTACTCGTTCTATCAGAGAATTTATGCATGACACTAAAAGTATTATTTTTGAGTTATCATTGCTTGGTGTTAATACGGATAATGAAGATCTCGTGTTAAAGTGCTTAGTGGTTTAAATGAGTTGCGCTTTTGGTCCCACAAGACACGGGGCTGTTTCATTTTGGTCCCAGCCCTGGCTGAAGATGGCCCCAAAAGAAAAACTTTGATTACACTTTTGGTTCCAATGACATGTTTTCCATTAAATTTTTTGCACTTTTGGTTCCAATGACATGTTTGCCCATTTTAGAGCCAAAATCTCCTGTTCTAATCGCCACAATTGACTTTCAAAAATAAAATGAACAATACAAAACCATACACTCTCAAAACACAAAAGAAAAACACCACAATGTCTACAACATATGATCAACAACAGTTCACTTCATACACACAACTTCGGCTTCTCTATACACTAAACAAACAATGCAAGACAATATAATAAACAACATAATCCACAATACGTGTCATTTTAAATAACACAAAAACCAACATAATCCACAATAAACAACATAATCAACAATACAATTCAAATCCAAATGAAACAGATGTTTACATCATCATAAAGATTTTTAAAGCCACTGAGGAGGCAGACCTCCCAATGAATGAAAGTGGCTTGAAATTCTTTGGAGGAGATGCTCTTATATTTTCTCCAGGCTGGGCTGGTTGTGGAGTGTTGATGATGGTGTGAACAGAGTTTTAGAAAGATGGAAACATGCTCTTAATAGAAATATAAATTAATAGTGTTACTTACATTGATCTTGTCATTGGAACCTCCTTCAGCCTGCCCAGCACCATCTTCATTTTCATCACCTCTAGCATCTGCATGGAAGCTATCATGTATAGAAAAAGAAAATGCATAATCAAACTAGAATCAGACAATGAATATAAACAACAATTGCAGAAAATGATGAACACAAACAACAAATTGTAGAAAATGAAACTTTGTTTATTAGTTCTATTATTTAATTAAGAACAAATAGTGTGATCCTATTCAAATTCATGGAAGGTTTGCACATTAGTTTGCAAACCGAGTACTCTTCTTTTTCTAAATCATATCATTGTGAAAAATATAATTTATTGGAAGCAAGAATACCTGTCTATATACATGCACAATTTTACAATAGATGTTCCATCTTACGTATTCACAAAACTATTAAATTTTATGTATATTAAGCTTTCAGAAAACTATACCCATCAAATGTAAACATAGATCATAATATCAACATAAAGTATAGTACACATTGCATAAATTCAAATGGTGTAATAGGAGATGTAACAAACTGTTGCTCAAAGGATCAAAGTAATTTCATTCGGGTCTTTTAATTAACTCTTACACTGGATGTGTATTCCACCCAGTTATCTTCACAACACATGATGTTTTTGATCCACCATTTGCATAATTGAACTTAAGTATCAAAGATAATAACAGAAGACCAACTAAAGTCACATAATTCTGCACAAGAATCTCAATTCTACACCATCAAATTAATCATACATAACTTTCGATATCTCATAATCTTATTCCAAAAACGTCAACAACAAGAGAGTGTTTGGGACCTTTGATGGTGTGATCCTTTATTTTTCTAGGTTTACTTCTACAATTTTGTCTGACCTAATTTTTTCTATTTCTCTCATATTTATAATAATTTTTCTACACATTCTAAACATATAATACTTAAAAAAATGAAGAATAATTCAGAGAAGGAGGATTTTGGTTACTTACGAGTTATGCTATAGATCAAACAAGGGTATTTTACCATCCATTTCCTTCTCATCACCATTTCGAACCTCCGGGTTGAAATGTTTGCTCAGATTCGAGGATTATTGTGAGAGATTTGTGGGCATGATCGACCTAGGGTTAATTAGCGCAGATTTGAGTTTCTTTTTTTTTTTTGTTGTGAAATGGGGGAAACGGGTTACATTCACCAGGTCTGATTCCATTTTTCTTTTTTAATAAATTGTTATTTATATGTAATCATACAGCCACGTGAGTGGCTTGTGTATTAAAATGTTAAAGTTTGATGAAGCAGAACTAAAAGTTCTAGTATATGGGACCACTTTTGCACTGAAAATTATTTTTGGACCAGAAGTGCAACAAAAAAAAAAAAAAAAAAAAAAAAGTTTGGGCCACTTCTGCCAGGTCTGGGACCAAAATGAAACAGCCCCGTGTCCTCTGGGACCAAAAGCGCAATTTTTTTCCTTCATATGATAATTATAAGGAGTTAAGTCCTGTTATTCAAGCTATGATGAATTACATGTTCATCCGTTGCTCCTGCCACTGCATTTTAGTCGTCGAGTTATGGACATCGTAACAACACTTTCTCCAAGCATATTGCTCGGTCATAGTAGCCAAACAACTAGGCTCCTTTCGTGCATGGTACACTTCATAATGAAGTTTACATGTCTTAGCCACCTGGTTTCTCTGGAAAAACCCTTTCCATCTTATGTTTGCAAGCTTCACAAGTCCATCTTGGGCCCCTGTCCTATTTTCTTGGTGTTGAGGTGCTTTGTACTCCTTCCTTATGTGCCTTGGTCCATCAAAATTACATCACTGACTTATTATATGCTTGATTCTAGTTCATACACCCTGTCCTCCAGGGGTTACTCTCTGTCTCTCTCTCTCTCTGAAAGATGGATTCGGTCACTCCGATGCTAAGTTATCATCAAGCTTTGGGCAGTATCCAACATCTCTTGTTTACCGACCCGGATATTGCTTTTGTTGTTAATAAGTTGTCCTAGTTCATGCATGGCCCATTGTGTATGATCTATCTCTCTTCATGGCTTCACTGATACTGACTAGGTGGGTAATTATGGCAATCGTACTTCTACAGGGGTCTATATTGTGTATCTTGGTGTTAATCCCATTCCGTGGTCTTCGAGAAAACAACGATACATTGCTCGTTCTTATACTGAGGCTGAGTACGATGCTATTGTTGCTACTGCTGAAGTTCAATTGACCAAATCCATTCTCTCTGAGAGTCACGTCACTGTCTCTACCACGACCTTGATCTGTAGTGACAACATTGGAGCCACTTACTTGTGCTCGAATCTTCTTTCTCGGAAAAAATACATTGCTATAAATTATCACTTTATATGGGATCTCATTTAGGCTTCTAAGCTCTGGGTATCGTATATTTATCACTAATCAACTTGTTGATGCTCTCACTAAACCTCTTACTAGGCTTGACTAAGCTTCTTATGTCAAAGATTGGAGTCTCTGATAATGCTCCATCTTAAGGGGTTGCATTAGGAAATTTTATATAATTTATTTGTATTGTATCCCATATCGCTTCAGTAGATACAATGGCTTGCAATGTACTTGTATTTATCTACAATTCAATCTGTGATTAAATATTTTTTTTTTCTCTCAATATTCTCTATATAAAGCATGCATTGTAGCTAAAAGTTTTACTCGTAAGGAAGCATTTGTTTTAAAGAAACTGTTTTCCTCTAGTTTATACTAAAGATTCTTTCAAGATAATTATGGTATTAGTAGCACATTTTGATCTTGAAACAATCAGATGGATGTAAAAACGATATTGCTCAATGGTAACATTGATAAGATGATTTATATAGTGCAACAAAAAAAACCTGCATTCGGAGACTTAAAGACTATAGTTTGAAAATTAAAGATGTCCATCTATGAACTCAAGCAAGTTTCTCTTTAGTGAAATCATAAATTTAATGAAGATGATTTCTAAATTATACGAATGCTCAAACTATGTGGTAGATTTTCCTTTATTTTCATGTTTGACCAGAAAGTAAAAAATATAAAACAAAAGTTGCGGAACTCGGAGCATCTAAAAGGCCTGTCTTGGATTTCGAATCTTTAATTTATGTTCCAATGTATGTCTAAAAATGATAGTCATCTTTCCTTATTAAATATGTATCAAATGTTTACTTTTCAGGAAATTTGTCATTTTCATCCTGTAGCTTTTTTACACTAAAAACGTAGCATTACCACCTTTAACAGAATGTCATTTATGTTATCCTCAAAGTCAGTTGGTCTGTAACTTGAAAAAACTTTGATAGTCGTCCTATTACCGTCAGCAACAGGTAAAACTATCGGTTATCTCTATTATGGCGTCTCACCATAGCTTTACCTGCAAGCTGTTGGCAATAAAAGCACAATTTTGAAATGTTTTTACAAGTTACATAATCAATTGACTTTAGGGATAACATAAATGACATTTTGTAAAAAGTGATAAAGTTAGAGGATCCATGCACTTGCTTGATACTACCCATATAGACCTCAAAATCTAGTTTAACTGTAGTGGAATTAAGAATTCACGTTTGCTATTAGCGCGCCTTTGATATATTATAAATACACTAAAGATTCAAACTAAATGTGTTTGTGCCTAGGTGGTTAGGACGCTGGTATTACTTTCACAAGGTCAATGGTTCGAAACCTTGTAGCTTCTACTTTTAGTTAATATGTTTTGTATTAATATATATATGTATACAATAGTGTATATATATATATATATATATATATATATATATATATATATTAATTTTATGCTTGAATTTTTTTTTTTTTTTTTTTTGTGTGTGTGTGTGTGTATATATATATAATTAAAGCATAAAATTTAAAATAAATCCGTTGTTGACCAGGTGGTGAGGGCTCAGATATTGCTCTCGTGAGGTTGATGGTTCGAAACCTCGTGACCTCTACTATCTAATTTATTATTTTGTGTATTAATACACACACGCGCACATTAATACATTAATTAATAAGTAATAGTAGTCAGTAATAAATATTAAGTAATTCAATAATAAATTAATCAATAACTAATTACATTTCAATATTTTTTTTAAATTATACAACTATAGAATTTTGTATTTTATTTATTATTTTTATTAGTTTCTTTTTTTATTTTTTTGTTTCATTAATTATTTATTAATATATTCTTAAAATTTTAAATTTTGTTTTATTCTTTAAAAGTAATTGATATTGTGAGTCCTATATAGTATTACTTGTTTTAGCAATATGTATATTTTGTTTACCTGAACAATATTATTTGTAATTTGTAATTTGTAATTTGTAATTTGTAATTTGTAATTTTTTCTTGCTAATGTGGATCCGATATAGTTTAAGTTGCTTAACCAAAATGTATTATTTGTTTACATAAACAATAATATTTTTAATTCTTTTGACTTTTGTTTTTTATCTTTTTGTTGTGTATCCGTTATGGTATAAATTATGGTTAGTATAACTTATTTTACCAATATGTATCATTTGTTTACAAGAACAATATTACTTGTAATTTTTTTTTTTTTGTTTGTTTTCTTTTCTTGTTGTTGCGGAGTTGATATAGTATAGTTTGTTTAACCATAGCATACGATTTATTTATTTGAAAAGTATAACTTAAATCTAAAAAGAAACAATAAAAAAAATTAAAAAAGATGAAATAATAAAAAATCCAAAATAAAAAAAATGAATTATAATAAATTATCAACTTATTTTTATTACTCAATTAAATACTACCTTCATCTCGACTTAATTTGCCTACTCTGACCGGGTACGGAGGTTAAGAAAAAACAGATTTTGTGGAATCTCCCAGCTTAGTTTGCCTACTTGCTTTTTCGGTTTGTCCCAAATAACTTTGTCGGCCCAAAAAAAGAAATTTCTCTCACAATCTCTACCCTCAAAATCTCCACCTTTGAAAAAGTCAAATATTCCACAAAATCTATTTTTTCTTAACCTCCGTGTCCGGTCAGAGTAGGCAAATTAAGTCGGGATAGAGGGAGTATATTATTATTATTATTATTATTATTATTATTATTATTATTATTATTATTATTATTATTATTATTATTATTATTATTATTATTATTATTATTATTATTATTATTATTATTATTATTATTATTATTATTATTATTATTATTATTATTATTATTATTATTATTATTAATGTTATTATTATTATTATTATTATTATTAATTTTATAAATTAATACATAAAAAATAATGAATAAGATATAAATATATAACTTCGCAGCCTGTGGATTTCAAACCCACAACCTTTACAATTATTGACTACAATACGACCTTTCAAATTTCACGTATAAAATAAACCACCTTTTAATTTGTTTTTCATATAATACACGAGATGTAATTTCAGACTCTAATGGCTGACGTGGAGTCGGACCATAATTCTGGGCTATCACGTTTCTATTGTGGAATTAGAAGCTTTCCTTTTTTATAACCCATAACTTAGTGAAACAACGTCGAATAGATTGACGTTAGAGATTGGGTACGAAGCATTTTCTTCAAAGGAAACTTATCTTATCCTCGAAAAAATTTATTTGTATTATGATTATCCTTTAATTCTTTCTTCTTCTTCTTCTTCTTCTTCTTCTTCTTCTTCTTCTTCTTCTTCTCTATCCTCCTCTATCTTGTCCTCATCTCCAGGATATTAAATATCGACAGCTTTTGCCATGGACGTTGTGGCTGCAGCAATTCTACTCTTTGTTTCCATACCTCACAAGCGGCAGCTAGTTCAGGACTCCATTTGCTACCCTTATGAATAATCACATTGCCCTTAGTAGCAAGACCGCGTCCTTCATTACGAACTTGTAGACATGTAGAGCTACTCGATTAGCTACGACACGTGGCACATTACCCCACGTGTGTCCTAAAGTTCCTCCACCGAACTATAGTACGGAATCATCCTTAAAGATCTCGTCAATGCAGGCATATACCAAATGTGAATACCCCCGAAGCCAGGGGAATAACACCACGACTTCGATCTTTTTCAATAAAATCATCACGCAGTAAATCAACAAAGCCTAAAGTAATTTCTCTTTTCTCCTTCAAGTTTACCTACTATGATACCAAAGTGAATATGATCTCCACCAGATAGACGTAACACTTTAGATAGTACACGGAAGTGCATACCATGATTCTTTAGTCTATCAATAACTACATGCATTGCATGGTGAATGTGAAGAAGTAAGCGATTATCTTGGCAATAATGAGCCATGTAACTACTGTAGTGAAAGATATATCTTTAGGTAAATATGAATATATGTCTTCAAAGAAATAAATAGGTTGCGAAGTACTCCAGTCGTGAATCCGAACGCATCCAAGTTATGACTATGAGAAAGTGTAAGTCGGTTTTCCTTCTGCACCAAGTGAATGATGCATGTCACTGCTGCTTTAGTGAGAATCACGTCCAATAGCTCTTCGAGCAAGCTCATTTGTCTATCTGTGTTTTGTAGGTGAATATTGAGGTTGTGCTTAGTGGTGAAACCTTTGATTTTTTTTATTTCAACAAATGGTTTTTAATTCTGTTTGCTGCTCATTTTAGTTTTTATTCAGTTGTGATAATTAATGATGAATACATTGAAATAGGTGGTTGTATAATCGAGTGTGCAATAATACAATTCGTTGGTATGTTTTCATTTGCAGTTTCCATGTAAATAAAAAAAAAAAAAATAGAATTAGGAATTGTATTCCACTAAAAGGGAGTCTGAGACCAGAATCCTTGTCTGGCAGAAAAATGGTGGAAATCTCTAGTTTATGAGAATTTTATTCTGCTAGGAATTGGGGGTTGCAGAATTTCTTTCAATGGATTTACTAGTGTTGTTGTTGACAAAAACAACAACGAAAATAATAATAATAATAATAATAATAATAATAATAATAATAATAATAATAATAATAATAATAATAATAATAATAATAATAATAATAATAATAATAATAATAATAATAATAATAATAATAATAATAATAATAAATCAACATTAGAAATGAAGCCCTCTGTGTATCAATTGAAAAAATTAAAATGGAGCAGCATTTATGCGTTAAATTAAAAAGTTCGTAGTCCATTTCATAATTGACGAATGGTTGTGTATTTTTAGGTTATTAAACATTATTCTTTTAGTTAAAATTGAGTAAGTTGTTCAATTTAAGGTACATAACTTCATGTATAATTCTGTAGATTTTTAACTTATTATATTTTTTATATATAAAAAAAGAAAGACCTTTTTCTAGTTTATGTTATTTCCAAACTAATTGTGTTTATTGTATAGCTTGTTAGATTTATTTTGCATTCTTTTAGAAGGATGTTGAATGAGAATTTACGTTTTTACAAAAAATAGTTTTCATGCATGTTTGCAACATGAAGTTTAAATAATACAGAGCTATGTTTTGTATGGTTTGGAACATGAATATTAAATACAACTTAAATTTTCTTGACTACAAGATTGTATTCTAGGGGCTCGTTTACATGGAATGAAAATGGGTGATATGACAAATCAGCCACCTTTAATCCACCGACTACTTTGGGTGCTCGAATCACCGGGCTATCCTTAATTCCGGGCTTATTTTGAGAAAATGGTAATAGATGAACATATTTTCCCCCCTCTAAAGAAGGGATGGAAATAATCAACATTAATGCATTTATTTACCAAAATTATGAAACTTTTTTTCTTGTCATTTTCTCTTAAATGGAGCTTTTCCTTTCTACATATATATATATATATATATATATATATATATGTACATACATGTCACTACAAGAAAATTGTCAAATTTCAACGGAGCATAAATCCGCTAGAATTTTTAAAATTTCCAACGGCAAGATGAGCGATTGGAATTTTGGAAATAATTCAAACGGCTTTTCCCGTTGGTATAGCTGTTGGAGAAAAAATTCAACGGCAGAAGTCATTGGAATAGTTGTTAGAAAAAAAATTCAAACAGTAAGAGGCTCCGCTGGAATTGCTATTGGAATCATTTTTCCATTGGAATTTAATTGTTGGAACAAAAAAGTTCCAATGGCCACTTTTCCAACGACAGAAAATTCGTTGGAATTGTCTTTGGAATTGAAATTCCAAAAGAAATTTACCAGAAACCTTTGGAATATGGTAAATTTTCATTGAAATTTTAATTCCAACGGTTTTTTTGTCGTTGGGAAAGTGGCTATTGGAATTGTTTTGTTCCAACAATTAAATTCCAATGGAAAAATGATTCCAACAGCAATTCTAGCAGAGCCTCTTACCATTGGAATTTTTTTTCCAACAACTATTCCAACGGCTTTTTATTTCCAAATTCCAGCGGCTCATCTTGCCGTTGGAATTGCCTTTGCAAATTTTTGAAAATTTCAACAAATTTATGCTCCGTTGGAATTTGACGATTTTCTTGTAGTGTGTGTGTCTATTAAAATCGTATTATTTCACCAGCTTGATCATCAAAATTCTATTAAATTTGTATTATTTAACCTGCTCGATCGTCAAAATTAGTGTATGAAAGTACTAGATATGTAGCCCGGTATTTTTGAAAGAGAGAAATATGTTTTCTACTACGTAGACTAATGGGAAGAGAGAGAGAGAGAGAGAGAGAGAGAGAGAGAGAGAGAGAGAGAGAGTTAATAATTTGGTACTAATTATTGAATAAGAATGAGTTTTCTCCTTAGCAACTATCATTGAAATAGTTAATGGATTTAAGATTTTAAAAGAACCCCTTCCTGCCAACAATTATATGCTTTGTCATATCCCTCTTTCATCCTAAACTCATAGTAAACGAGCCCTAGATTTATTTTATATAATTTTGTTTAAACACTACTAGAAAAAAGGTTTTTAGTATCGGAAATTTTCTAATACTGAAAGGTGGTTTTTCGATACCAAGTTGTAATGCAAATTTCTATAGACATACCAACTTGTAATGCAAATTTCTATAGACATACCAACAAAATCTGCAAATTTGTAATGTGGACTGAATAATAATGCATTATCAAATCATGTTGGACCAATCAGAATGCTCCATGTGTCAAGTTGTTGCAGTAATTATTAAATTAAATACAATTAATTTAATAATTATCTTATGGATAATGATATTATGAAGGACCAATCATATCGCTCCATTCAGACCCAAACCCATTAGGTTTTCCCATCCTACAACTATAAATAGGGCCTCATTCTCCACAAAAAATCACAACAACACAAGTCAAGAAGTGAAGACACACGTTGAGAGCTTCAATAATTGGAAGAACTCCAAGAAATCCAGAAGACTCAAAGTTCTTGAAGATTCGAAGACATTGTTCAAGATTCGAAGACGTTCTTCATCAAATTCATCAAGAAGTAGAGTTCAATCCGGAATCAAGTCGTTCGGCCTTCGGACAACGTTATTGAAGAACAACTTAAGCGGCGGAGGAGATCAAGAAGAAGATTTCACTCAAAATCATCAAATTCAAAGAAAACATTCGAATTCATCAAGAAGTAGCGTTCAATACGGAATCAAGCCGTTCGGCCTTCGGACAACGTTATTGAAGAACAACTTAAGCGGCGGAGGAGATCAAGAAGAATATTTCACTCCAAATCATCAAATTCAAAGAAAACATTCGAAGAGAAGAATCAGAGGATTGAAGAATAGAGATTGTAACCTACAAAGTTCTTCATTTGATACAATTTGGATTTAATTTGTACAATTTTTGTGTTTGTTAATTCAATACACGAATTTTTTATTACAAATTTGGCACGTCCAGTGGGACAATCTCTACCTCTCATCTCTCTCTTTGACAAAGACCATCGAAGCTTTGCAATGGCCACTCAAAAGGCTCTGACGATCAAGATAAATTCCTCCAAGTCTTCAAGTGCTCCAAGTGCTAGTGTTGGGGTCATAACAAGAAGCATGTCCAAGGCACTACAATCACAATGGTCATCTCTTGAAGCTATCGAGAAAGATCTGAAGCAGCTCGCCACTAACACCACAAATGAGGAAGACAATCATGCGTGCTCTACTCCTCTTTCCTCATCAAGTTCAGAAGTAGCTCAAGTCATGAGAACAAACGCTTCAAATCTTGAAGAACAACTTGCAAGTCTAACTAAAGCCATTGAAGGACTTACAAAACATGTCCAAGAGCAGGACTCGAAGATTGAAAACCTGAGGAGCAAGATTGACAACTGCTATACAAGTCATGCTCAGGGGAAAGAACCAACTGAAAATCAAGGCGACATAGAAACGTCTGCAAAACGCGATGTCATTGACAAGGAAACGCCTCTAGAAGAGATTCAAGTATTTGTTGATGGTATGATTCCCGTTGACCAACTCAAGGAGATCATCATGGGGACTATCAAAGACAAATTCGAGGGGAGCTCGAAGTCTTCTTTCACATTCACCAAGCCATATACTCAACGAATCGACAACTTGAAGATGCCAATGGGTTATCAGCCACCCAAGTTCCAACAATTCGATGGCAAAGGCAACCCTAAACAGCATATCGCCCACTTTATTGAGACATGCAATGATACTGGAACTTACGGTGATCACTTGGTGAAACAATTTGTTCGATCTCTGAAGGGCAATGCATTTGATTGGTACACCGACTTGGATGCAAACTCCATTGACAGTTGGGATCACTTAGAACAACAGTTCCTCAATTGATTCTATAGTACTCGGAGAACCGTCAGCATGATTGAGTTGACCAGCACGCGGCAATGGAAAGAGGAGGCCGTAGTTGACTACATCAACCGATGGAGGAATCTGAGCCTCAATTGCAAAGATCGTTTGTCAGAAGCTTCCGCGATTGAAATGTGCACTCAAGGAATGCAATGGGGTTTTCGGTACATCCTCCAAGGAATTCGGCCAAGGACATTTGAAGAACTAGCAACAAGAGCGCATGATATGGAGCTAAGTGTGGATGAAGTTGGAGTCAATGGACCCCCAATTCACGAGTCTCATAGGTTCAACAATGGGGGCAAGTCTTTCGCCAAAAATCAAAATAGAGACTCCATGATTGTTAGTGCAATGCCCATCAAATTTCGAAGAAGCAATGATGCCACGGGAAAGAATGTCCCTCAAGACAGGGAGCAAAGGAAATCAACTTTAAAGGAGAAGCAGCAAAGGACTTATCCGTTCTTGGACTCCGATGTCTCTGGAATATTCGATAATTTGATCAAAGAAGATCTCATCGAGTTGCCAGAAATGAAGCGGCCTGAAGAAGCTGGACAAACTGATGACCCAAAATACTGCAAATACCATCGCTCGGTAGGGCATCTAATCCAGGATTGCTTCATATTCAAGGACAAGATCATGCAGCTAGCTCAGCAAGGAAAAATAGTGTTAAATGAAGGCAATGCAACAACAAATCTTACAGCTATCTTGGAAGATAATGGTCGTGGTGACACCCCATGCTAAATGACGGACAAACAAGAAAGTAAACACGAAGATAGACATATAGAAGAGGAAGATGATGAAAATGCCCTACTTGAACTTAAACATGGCATACGAATCAGTCCGATAAACGGGGAGTTCTTGAAATTTACTTGAGCCTGCTGCCAAACAAAAAAAAAAAAAAAAAAAAGAAAAAAAGAAAAAAGAAAAAAAAGAAGGGAAAAAAAAAAACCTCCTGGCCCGCATGAGGATAAACTGTGCACAGTGAACACCAAAGGTAAAGTATGTGGTTAAAATGCTAACTTACCCCACTTTGGCTTATGTGGTTAAAGAATAGTTACTCTTGGCCCGCATGAGTATAAACTGTGCATGGTCCCCCCCAAAAACAAAATACAAAGTGAAAATTTGAACTACGTTATGACTTGATCCCTCTCACCGGGGTACGTAGGCAGCTTAGAAATATTTTAAGTTCAGTCTAAATTGTGTTTCCCTCTCCGAAGTTGCTCCAAATTTAGAAATCCAAGCCCCAAGTTAGTCAAGTTATTTGATTTTGTCAAATTGGATTGTCAAGTTCAACCTCAGCCCGTCCAAGCCCACAATGTTGAAGATTCAACTTCCAAATTCAAGAACTCAGTGGTATGAGTATAAACTACCAACAAGTTTCAAATCAAGTTCGAGGCTCCTTGGCACGAGCTTAAAAGATCTACAAATACAAATCCAAATCCAAGTGAAGAACTCCTTGATACGAGTATAAACTATCTACAAATTCAAATCCAAATCCAAGTGAAGAACTCCTTGATACGAGTATAAACTATCTACAAATACAAATCCAAATCCAAGTGAAGACCTCCTTGATACGAGTATAAACTATCTAAAAATCCAAGTCCAAATGAAGAAATCCTTGATACGAGTATAAACTATCTACAAATCCAAATTCAAGTCCAAATGAAGAACTCCTTGATACGAGTATAAACTATCTACAAGTCCAAATCCAAGTCCAAATTCAAGAACTCTTTGATGCGAGTATAAAAATATCAATATGTCCGGAGAAATTCCGAAAGTCAGTTCGAGACTTATCCACTCCAAGACACGTCGTTCGTGAACAAGTTTCGAGGGGGCATTTGTTGATACGCAAATTTTGTATCCAATTAAAATGCGCCACATTATAAAATATATGTTGAATATCAATTTTATATTGATTATTTTTATGTTAGGAATTAATTAAATATAATTCCTAAGTTAAATAATCAATTTAATTGGTGATTTACTATATATTTTATTGACCAATTGAAAGCCGCCACATGTCAATATGATGCAGATATTACTAAATTAAATTAAATTAAATTAATTTAGTAATTATCCAAGAAGATGAGGATAAACATCAAATCATGTTGGACCAATCAGAATGCTCCATGTGTCAAGTTGTTGCAGTAATTATTAAATTAAATACAATTAATTTAATAATTATCTTATGGATAATGATATTATGAAGGACCAATCATATCGCTCCATTCAGACCCAAGCCCATTAGGTTTTCCCATCCTAAAACTATAAATAGGGCCTCATTCTCCACCAAAAATCACAACAACACAAGTTGAGAGCTTCAAGAATTGGAAGAACTCCAAGAAATCCAGAAGACTCAAAGTTCTTGAAGATTCGAAGACATTGTTCAAGATTCGAAGACGTTCTTCATCAAATTCATCAAGAAGTAGCGTTCAATCCGGAATCAAGTCGTTCGGCCTTCGGACAACGTTATTGAAGAACAACTTAAGCGGCGGAGGAGATCAAGAAGAAGATTTCACTCAAAATCATCAAATTCAAAGAAAACATTCGAATTCATCAAGAAGTAGCGTTCAATCCGGAATCAAGCCGTTCGGCCTTCGGACAACGTTATTGAAGAACAACTTAAGCGGCGGAGGAGATCGAAGAATATTTCACTCCAAATCATCAAATTCAAAGAAAACATTCGAAGAGAAGAATCAAAGGATTGAAGAATAGAGATTGTAACTTACAAAGTTCTTCATTTGATACAATTTGGATTTAATTTGTCCAATTTTTGTGTTTGTTAATTCAATACACGAAATTTGTTATTACAGTTGCATCTCAATGCAACTAGTAATACAAAGTTATAACTCTTCTTGGGTTGACAATTGTAGTGCACTAGCAAGACAAGGCCAAAGGAAATTCAAGTTAAAATGCAACACAAGCTTTAGTTGATCAAAGAAGGTGAAGTAGCAATTTTACGAGGAAAACATCTTTAACAACTAAGAACTACTCATCACATTATACAATAAAGAGAATAACACATTGATGAAATTATGTGGAGATTATAGTTGCACGAAGTATTCCAACAAATATCATCTTCATCAAATCTGATTTCAGCCTGTGAGATATAATTGAGCTTAATAAAATTTATGCATCACCATATAGTTAAGTAAAATCGATGCCAAAACACACACAAAGAAAGTAAGATTTATTCATACAATTAATTCTGCAGATTGTGGATCAATAGGCTGATTGTCCATAACCAATCATAAATATCTCCAATTGCACTTGTAGTACCCGTGTTCGATGAAGTTGCGCGAGTAGTAGTTTAGTGTATGGAGTAACAACTATAAAAAATTATTTGACGACATTTAGAGGTCAAATACTACACGTATTAAAACGACATTAAAAGCATAAACTAAAGAACCGGAAAAAAGAACTAAGCATAAAAATTAAAAATAAATTAAAGAGAGCTAATACTTTTTTACCCACATGGTAAGATAAACAACCAATCCCACGAAAATAGAAGACCAATACACGAGGAGGGATTCAAATGGATAAGACACAGTCTTGCATCTACAATCATATTTTCTAAATTTCTACATTCATATTCTCAAAATAGAAGATCAATACAGGTAATCAACTATCCTCAATCTTCCCCTCACCCTCAATTATTCAGACACTAATCAACTATCCTCAACCATACAGTCCAAAAAATAACAGACACATATACACAAATTGACTTAAATAGAATACCTAAAGCATGAAATTGTGGTATAAGATTCAGTTTGAGTTTAAATTCATAAACAAAAAATTTACAGTTGTCGAAATTGAAGCACCTATATAGGTCTCCATGTGTTCGTTAGCAAAGTCACATTAAAAGCCACCCATCGAAAGAAATCGATTATATTCCAGATTAAAGTGTGAAACTCAAGATTAGAAAAGTAGTGAGTAAGAAATAACAAAATTAAACCTCAAAATCAAATCACAATAATAGAATGCATACCTTTTCTTTTCTTTTTGGTCGGAACCACAACGTTCAAGCTAGATTGATGATATAGAATAGATGGGGAACTGCTATGCCAAATCTTGGATTCGAAGAAGGCACCGATCAGGATTCGGAATGATGGATGAGCGGAACCCATGGAGCCTTCTCTCTCATCTTTTTTCTTCTTTCGTGATTGTGATTTGGGCAAATTCTCAATACTATTGTTAATATTCTAATCTAAAAACAGTGTAAAAAAATACGGATACTAACTAGTAGTATCAAAAAAAAAAAAAATATATATATATATATATATATGAAATTTTAGGCGCGTTCTGAAAATTTTGGGCATGCCTCGGTAGAAAAGGCAGAAATTTTCACTATTTAGTGGATTAGATAATTAGTATCGGAAAGAAGACTGTTACTACTATTTCGTATTAGTAGTTAACTTTTTGACACTAAAACAATTTAGTCTCGAAAAAAAAAAACCGATACTAAAACTAATTAGTATTCAAGTATTTTGTTTTTCAATACACAAATAGTTGGTAGTGTGAGACTTGTGACGGGTATTAAAAAACTGATACTGATAAATACATTTGGTATCAGAATATTTTTCTGATACAAAATTTCCAATACTAAAATTCATATTTCTAGTAGTGAAACATACTATTATATTATTTTGATTAAACGTCTAGTTCATACTTCATATTACTTATATCATATATATTTGTATAAGCATTCATTTTTATGAATACAAGACTTTGTGGTCATTTTAGATTCTTGTTAATTGAGATCCCTAATTACAATTCCTGCCTCCGTCAATGAACCAAATTAAGTGTAGCTTTTCACGTCAAATGGATTTTTAATTAAGTTGGAGTTGGAATTTGAACAGTGTTCTTTATGAAAAAGTATAGATACCCTTCATAGGTTTCAAACAAGTTGAAATTCACTTTATTTTAGTTTCTTTAATAAAAGATATATGCATTCTACCCTACTTATGCATTGAAGCTCCAAAATTACAATAGCCAACTTTCTACTTGGTATTTATCTTCTCATTTTATGTAAAAAAAAAAAAAACCTAAAAAAAACTAAAAAATATTCAAGTTTTCAAAACCAAATTATTAAATTTATAATAAGGAAGAAATAGCACATACTTAATACAAAAACACGTTCTGTCCGCTCATTCAATGCTCCAAAACAATGTATAAAAATTCAAAGAGTTTGACTACTTGAACCATACCGGCTTATTTTAGATATTTGTGCTTTTCATTTCTATTGATATTTTTAAATCAACTAGATGTCCACCCGTGCGATGCACGGGACAAAATAGACTAACGTGTACACCACTAATAAAGTAAAAATTATTAACTAAATAGTAATAATTACTAAACTAAAGCCAACATCTTGTGTCTCTCTCACTCTTTCATCATAATACAAATAAGTATTGACGGAGTCGATAAATTAAATTCTCAAATATATTCTTATCATAAATTTGAGAGAAGCACCAAGAAGCAAAGAAAAAAAGTGAGGTGCAAAGGGGAGAAAGCAAAACCATATAAAGGAGCTTAGTAGCTTCCCATAAAACCAAATTAGTTATGACTATAAATTTTAGTTAATGGAAAACATAGTGTAAAAAAAGAACTAACACCTCTAATGGAAGAAGACTGCAAAATAACAAACCAACATTGCAAAAAGACAAGGCTACAAAATATAGGAAATTTACAACCCTCGTAAGTGTATCATTCTTTGTAAAAAATGGAGTAACCATGTAATAAACTTGTAAGATATGTTCTCCCAATCTTAACATTTACCACTAACTACAATATTGTCTCTGTAAGGAGACAATATACCTGTTTTAAGATCATCCACTGATTTTGCAGGGAAGAGAACTCATCCCTGATGATCTCTTAAACTTTTCGAATGACAACCTGGATCACCTCTTCCCCCGACAATCTTGCCTACTGTAGTTTTGAAATCATTGGGAACACATAGTCTTGAGTCTTACTTGGTACGTCGCCTACTGCAGCTGCTCTACAGGAGCTAATGGGTGAAAGTCTGCTAATTAAATGTATTCATGTCTAAACATATGCAAATTATAACAATGAAATTGCAAAAGTATAATATTTTAAACTTCGTGCAATCTATAACTCCTAGAATACTAAAACACAAATGTAAAATTGAGAAATCCCAAGCACTAACAGTTACATATCCTACAATACTTATCACATAAATTTAAGGAATCAAATTTGAAACTCTATCAAAGTACTTACTTGATTAGCCATATCCATTTGTCAATTCCATACTCTTCATTCCATATGGTTCTATTATCAACACTAACCGAACGTCCACCCAGGATAAAAAATTTCCTGCTCCTACACAAAATGCTTTTAAGGACTTATAAGCAGAAAAACTATTACCAAATAGTACACTACAACCCCAAGAAAACTATGTAGAAACACTACGGACAAAAACTAAAACAAATTTATTTTTCACTTAAAATATCAATATATCTCAAATTATTTTTTAAAAAATATGTGCATAATGTATCTTGCTCCTTGTTTGGAGTTTCTGCAAGTCAAACATTTAACCATTTGTTTTATGCAGTTGTTCATCCTACGGAGCGGTGGTGCTCTATCTGTACCAAAAGAACATGTTTCGATGATGATTTGACTTTGACCTATCATCAAATTATACTACCAAATCCATTCTTTACAATATAAAACAATATTACGCAACTGAAAAACAAAAAATAAAGAGGAAAAAGAAAGATCAAATGTTATGTTTACCTTTCAAATCTAAGCATTGTCGGGCGGATATAATCTTACACGATTGTTGATGATTTTGCTAAATTCTTCAAATCGTAGACCCTCTTTCTCTGAGAATTTTACGATTCACCTAAAAATCTAGAAAATGGTTATCTATAAATCCATCGTTGATGATTTTGCTAAATTCTTCAAATAATAGAGCTTTTTCTCTGAGATTTTTGCGTTTCGCCTAAATCCTAGAAAACCGTTTTAATTTTTAAACAATTATGATTGGAAAATGAGAGAAAGGAGAAGAAAAAATTGGTTGCCATAGAACGAGGAACTGCTTTTTGCCGAAGAATATATAAGAAGGCGGCACAGTTTTTTCAGCGAAATAGACTGAGAGGCCGCCACGTCAGAGAAAAAAAACCTGAACGGTCTTCCTTTAGTATTAAAGGGGGATATTATTGTTATAATATTTGAAATAAAAATGAACTTGATTTTTTTCTTTTCATTTTTAGCGAACATAAAGCATTTCCTTATTAATCCAAAACATGATATGAATTATATTTAAAATGGTATTTGTATTGTACGTAAAAGTTACTTTATTGCTCTACGTCTTAAATTAAGAGTTATATTCTTTAGTAATTCCTTTTTCCAGTGAACTGGATGAAGGTAGAAACCCTCTAAAAATATTCCTCTAACTTAACTATACGACTTTATGTATTTATTGATTTGACTTCTTTACTTACGCTTATTTTTATTTATGAAATCATATATCTCAATTTTTTCTAGTAAAATGAGATATTTTTGTTTAATTTCGATACAAAAACATTTCTATCAAGGCTCTTATCAGGCTTACTTATGTGAAAATTTACGATGTTTTAATCAATTGTCATTTGCAGCATAACATAGAAATTGATGAAGATGCAAATATGATTTGATTGTATATTTCACTTAGTAGGAACTCTTTTGACTTGTTTCTTATTTTGATTAGGATTAATAATATCTTTTGATTTGTTTCATATTTAGATTATTAGTTTCTTTAAGGCCCAAGTAATTTTACTAGTATAAACATAGGTTTTCATTATTGTGATAGATGATTGATTTTGATATGAAATAGTAACGAGTTTATTCTCAGTTTATGTCTCTTTCTAGTATTCTCAGAATCAACGGATTTAGACCCGTATATTATTGTTCTTGCCACGCTTCGACATGCATCGGTTGGTAATTAGAGACCAGTTATGACCCTCGATGATAGTTCCGAGACATCAACTAATGTTTTATATTATTTTTTATGAGAAGTAGCATAGAGATGATCTTACGCAAATTTGCCAACAAACTGATTTGTTGGCAACTAGTTTGGAATTCAATGGTGATTATAACGAATCACTATTTTTTTATGAGGGATTGGATGTCAATACGACTTTAATTGATGATCTACTATTCCCATCATGTGAGTTCTCGAATGAGATTGATGGTGGTGGGTATGATGACCAACCAATTTTTGACGAGGAGATTAATGATACAATTTTTTTCACGAGGAAATTATTGCTACTTGTGTGGAAATTATTGATGATGATCAACCGTCTAACACAATACACCGATCGATTATCGGATGTGTTTGTCCTAAAATCTAAAATTATTTCGATAAGTTCTATTGTTTTGGTTTTTGCATTTATCCTTCTTGTTGTGGTGCGAGAATGTGTGGATGTTGTTCTTGCTATTTGGCTACACGAATTTAGGGATGTCACAACCCATCTTCGTACCACTATTGCTTGCGATAAGGCCGACCACGATTCAAGGGCAAATCTTCCTTAGGGGGAGGAGAATGATGGAGATACCACGATTCGAGGGACGCCTTTTAGGAGGATAATGACGGAGATACAAATACGATCGAATTGTATATTTCCTTTATTATGATTGTTTCTCATTTTAGGTTAGGATTAATAATATCTTTGGATTTGTTTCATATTTAGATTAGGACATTAGTAACTTTACAAGTATAAATAGATGTTCTCATTATTGTGTTAGACGGTTGAATTTTTTGTATGAAATAGAAAACATAATTATTCTCAAGTTATTGTGTTAGACGGTTGATTTTTTTGTATAACTTGAGAGGGATGTTTGGAGTCGGTTTTATTTTGCGAGATCAAGAAGGTGGAGTAGTACTGGCTGGGTCACATTATATAAATCAGCCAGTGTCGCTAAAGGCGGCTGAATTAGAGGCTATTCTAAGTTGTCTTCGTTTTTGTGTGGAATGTGGATACGTGGATTTGAAAATTTATTTCGATGTGCAAGCAGTTATGGGACAAATCGAATCGTTGGATTTTGCTGGAGCTTTAGTAGATGACATACGAGAATATACGAATGATGAGAATTTATTTTATATGATTATGGCTTGTAATAGCGTAGCACACTATCTTGCAAGTTTTTGTTTTGTCTTTTACATCATCCTCTCCTTTTATTTGGATGGGAATGTCATCTTGGCTTCAGGATCTTGTACTGAAAGACGTGAATTAAGGTATAAGATTCAGAATTTGCTCAAAATAAAAAAAATATTTTCAATTTATATCTCTTTCGGTGTATTTTTAGAATCAAGGAATTTAGACTGCACGTGTTATTGTTTTTCTCATGCTTCCACCTACATCAGAAAAGGACCACCTTTATTATTTTTTCAATTCAATATACCCAAGCAATTTTTTTGTTTCAATTGTTGACGTGGAGTCTGAAATCTGAATTTTGCTATTCCAACTGCAGACGTGCAATCATATGTTATTTTAAATCTGTAATTAGATGAAATCGATAATGCTTAATGAGTAGATTTTATGGCAAAACAATGTTGTTTTCATTTAATTAGGGATCAAAAGAATTCGTATAATTACATGTATGTAATTGGGCACATCAATATCTCAATTGCAGTCTATACATCAGCAATTATAGTCCATAATTTTATCGGGTGCATTGATACTACAACAAAAATGGTCTTTTGTGAGACATTTTTTAAAGGACTAATTAGGGAAGACATGTTGTTTCTAATAAGAAAATTGTGACAAACACTCATTACTTGCGATTATTTTTTGTTATCTCAAAATACCATTTTTCTTGCAGTGTAAATTGAAAAAATTATAAAGGTAGTGTATTTCTATGTAATAATTGAAATATCTATGTTATAAATAAAAATTGCCTAAAATATCTCAATATTTACGTAATTAATATAACTCATTTTGGGTAGTATATCGTAATAATATATTTGTAATTGGAAGACGAAATTGAGGTAAACAGCTGGGATAAAGACAATAAACATCTTGATGGGCCCATAGGAAGAATGTTGCACATGATAGAGTAGAGACTAGATTAGAAAAGCCTACACAAGATTAAGCAACTCCATTTAATTTGTATGTAACTGAGGCCCCATCAAATAAATTCTCAATTAGTTGTACATCATATATTTTCTTTTCTCTTTTTTTTTTTAATGAGACCCTTTTAATTGGAGAGGAACATAAATTTTCAAATTTGACATTTCCCACTTTAATTTCTCATATGATATGATGTTCACTTTAAAATAATTATGAGAGGGCTAAAGTATATTTCGATTTTTAAAAGCTGGACTTCTTATTTAAAACTGGTATTTTGAAGATATGTGTAGAGAAGTGTAGGATAGGGTCGGATCCTAGCTCATCACGACCAACATAACTGTGAGGTGGTAGGGTGAGTGGGTGACTAAACAAAATGTACGTGAGGTCCGGGATCGACGAAGGTGGTAAATGAATATCGGTGCACGAATGCACGGACAATGAGCACCTCTTAGCAGGCTTCTATACGAATAAATATATGAGTGAATCGATCTTACATTAAAAAAAGAAGGCATCGTGAGATTGTGTGGACATTAGACCACATAGACGAGCTTTAAGGAATTGACTTGCATTTCGAGATTGAAAATATTTCTTATTATAAATATAGTTTTAAAATAAGAACATATTACTAAATTACTAATGTAAAATGAAATCTCCGTTAAATAAACGCAAATCACCAGCAAAAATATAATTATATCCTAAATAATATCCGCACGATTTTTTTTCAAACATTAAGAAATAATATTATTTAATATTTTTTAAAAATAGTACATCATGTAATATATTAAAATAAACACAATATTAGAGAGTCATATGAAATAAATAATTTAACATTTTTAAACTCAAGAAAATACTCGATGCAATAAGCTTAGAAACATTATATTTTGTTTTGATTAAATTACAGTAAAAAAATTCTCTAATTTTTAATTTCTCATTTATTTACGCGCATATTTAATATGATTAATACCCAACATATAGGAATATTTTGCGAATAATATCCGCACAATTCCCACAAAATGTAAAATTATGTTTGTTCTTTTAATTTATTATTTGTATTAAGAAATTGAAAAAGAAAAATTTCTACTAACAAATAATAATTAATAGATTCGGCATTATTATCATATATGCAAAGCTCGCCAAAAATCCGTCTACTACATGAGGGGAGTGTTACACACGGACCATTAGTTTTCTAGCAAATTTCCCAAAAAGAAAAGGAAAAAACAGAAATAAAGAAAAAAAGTTTCAATCTATGGCAACATATAGAAAAAATGAAATGTGTAATTTTACTATATATTGATAGCTCCAATTAATTATACATTTAGATTTGACATGTTAATGGAAGCAGTGGCGGACGCAGGATTTTTACTGTAGGGGGGCGGTGTACAAATACAAGTATATGTAGCAACGATATTTTTTTTAAAAAATAATACTTTTATACCCTACATTTTGATATATTTCAACTATTTCAGTATCAAAATCGACATATTTAGATATGTACATATACATACATAATATATATATATATATATAAATTACCAAAAGAATTGGGAGGGGAAGGGGGGAGGACGATTTTCAATATCAGTACATATATAAGTACATATATACATATATATTCATAAATATTATATATAGAAAAATATATATAAAATATTTTGAAATTCGCCACTGAATGGAAGATTAATAACTTTTAATATATATATATATATGTATTATATTTAACAAATTTTTATTAATTAATTTTATGATATTCACAAATATTATTATCAATCCAATAAATATATAGTAAAATCAAAATCTCAAATTCAACTAAAAAAATTAACCAAAAAAAATTAAATTTTTCGTTCATAATTTTTATTAATTTAAATAAGGGGAAAGGAACCAATAGGCCCTTCAACTATATCACAAGGTTCAAATAAACACCTCAACTACTTTTTTATCCAATCACGTGCTTTAACTTTGCAAATCAATCAAATAGATCCAACTTTTCAACTGAGAATAATATTAACAAATTCCGTTAAATTTAATCAAATGGCGTCATTTTTCATGTTAACCTAGATGTCCCGAGCCACTACTGCTCACAAGGGAAACAAAAAGAATTGAATGAATAGTATTAGGCAAGTGAAGAGAACCCCAAAATCCATTTCATAGCCATTGTTTGCCATTTTACTTTTTTTTGTTTTTTTTTTTTTTTTTTGCCTTCTTCTCCCTTTCATTTTCTTGGTATAAAACCATAAACCCACACTTTGCACTTTATTTTTCTTCATCTTCATAGTCACTTTGATTTAGCTAACGGAATTTTGCGAGAAGATCACAACCGGCGTCTCACTAGTGGTCTTGTGGCGGTGGCGTCAATAATTCATCGACATTGTAGCATTGCAATTTTGGCAGCTAAAATGACGCCGATTAGCCCTAGGACGGAGGCCTGATTTTGTTTTCTCTGGATAAGTAATTCATTTCGTCGGTGGTTCACTTTCTTCAACATGTTAATTGCAGAGCTTCTATTGGGCCTCGAAAATTGCAGAGCTTCGACTGGGCTTGACAATGATGTTTTTTAGGAGGGTGGCTGGACCAGAGGTGAAGTCGACACATAATGGAACAGAGGTTTGGCGGTTGGACTCAAGAGGGACTAGGAAATTGCCATGAATACAAATATTTGTCTATTTACGTTCTTTTTTGCCTATTGTTACAGTCTGTAATTTGTTTAGGACTAACGATGTTAATATCTAAATGAATAGAAGTGTTTATTTGTCCTAAATTATAAAGTTTTGAGTGTCTATTTATTTGATTTTGAAAGTTGAAATGTTTAATTGGACAAAAGAAAAATTGATGTATCTATTTGAACCTTTAACTACAATTGAGGTGTCTATTTGTACCTTATTCCTATAAATAATTATTATGTTTTCAGTAATAGAGTCCTCACTTATTTAAGAAACATATTCATTATATCTCTTGATTATTATGATTGATGTCAATTTATATCTATTGCAGAAATCAAGAAATTATTTGTGACTATTTTTAGGTACATATTTTACATTAACTTAACTCATAATCTATTTTTAGATGATTTTTTGGGCGGAAAATTTTAATATGTCTATTTATAGACGGATGTATTTTTATATTAAGTAGGATATGTATTTTAAGTTAAGTTTTGACTTATATATTATAGCCATAAATAACTCCATAAATAACTCAATTTCTGTTATACATATAACTTAAAATCAATCACAATGATCAAGAGATATAATGAATGTGTTCCTTATATAAGTGAGATTCTATTATTGAAAACATAACAATTATTTATATTAATTAAAAATGTGATTGTAAAATGTAAATTTTTGTTGGTTAAATTTTTTGTTGCAACTATTCGCAACCCACTAAATTTCTTAATGCCTGCACATTTAATAATTAAAATACTATTGTAAAATGATTTAAATACCTTAATGATAACAGTGCATAAATAATTAATATTATCATTTACATTAATTAGAATAAAAATAACCAATATTATCTTTGCATTGAATAAAATTAAAATAAATAAAACAAAAGAAAGGAATTGATTCTTCTTGAACCACGGACCGCCGCCGTTCTCATCATCGCCGAGATATTTCAAACCTTATGTCGAATCGTAGTTTAGGAGGTGCAAATCACATGATTGTCAATTAATTTTAAGAAATATCACTGTTTTACTATTAAATCGTTGCTTGGATATTCAATAACTATTAAGATAGAATGAGGATCCCACAGGGGCAATGGGGTTGAGTTTTCAAGATATGAGAGATTGGGAAGACTGAGGGTTTGGCTGCGGGGGAAGGGTATTTTAGTTAGTTTTTTTTTTCTTTTTTTTTTCTAAATGAATTTTATATTTGTTATATGATATATGACATTTTTTTATTTTAATAATATATTCCTTATAATATTTTATTTAAATAAGTTAACTAAATAAAGAATGATAGATTGGTATTTAGTGGGTTGTATTAAGAATTTTTTTTTTTTTTTTTTTTTTTTTTTTTTTTTTTTTTTTTAAATATAAGTGGATTGCATTGAGAAATGGGTTGTGTTAAGAAATTTTGTGGGTTGCAAATAGCTGCCGCCTAATTTTTTAGGTTGGATTCGAGATATTTATTTTACTATATATATTTTAGATTAATGTAACTTTTTTTAATATCATAAATTAATTGATATGAATTTGTTAAATTTAACATACATATATATATATATATATATATATATATATATATATATATAAATTTATTAATCTTACATTGACAAATCAAATCTTAATGTATAATTAATTGGAGCTATCAATATATAGTGAAATCACACATGTCATTTTTGTCTATATGTTGTCATATATTGGAACTTTTTTTCCTTTTATTTTACTTTTTTTTTTTTCCGAGAAATTTGCTAGAAAAATAATGGTCCATGTGTAACACTCCCCTCATATAGTAGACTAATTTTTGGCAGCCTTTGCATAGATGATTAAAATGCTGCATCTATTAGTTATTATCCGTTACTAGGAATTTTTCTTCCCAATTTCTTAATACATATATTATTTTTGTTCGTAATTTTTTTTATTGTTTTTCATATTAAACATCTTTTTCATGATTTTTAATTTGACACTCACTTGAATATAATTAAAAGATAAACCATATTAGAAAAATGCAATTTACATTGGTTATTACCTGAGTTAAACTTAGTATTTATTGTGCACATAACGGTGCATTTTATATTGTGATTGGCTGCAAATAAAATTAGTAATAAAATAAATATACTTTATTTTTTATTTACGTTTCGTTAAATTTACAATATCAAATATTTTTTTGTTAGGCTAATTGTGATATATTTTTACATAAAATAAATGTGAGATTTATCAAGAAAAATAAAAATTATGAACAAAATTGGCAGTGTAAATTGGTGTTCCATCGACGACCAAAATTGGTAGTGTAAATTGGTTTATTTATTTATTTAAGAAAATTGTTTCAATTTCTTAAAAACATAAAATATTTTTTCTTAGTCTATTTCAAAATTTCTAAGATTAGTCTTTCTTTTCATGATTTTGATCATACATCATGTTGCATATATTAAAATTAAATATTATATTAGAAAAATGTAACTTTTTAAAATGTGATTATTTGTATGTTAGACGTAAGTATTTATTGTGACTGACAATTTGTATTGTGTCTAGTAAATAAATTAGTAAGACCTTGATAATCAAATATATATATCAAGTGGTGCTTAATGTTTACAAAAAAAAAAAAAAAAAAAAAAAGAAAATTAATAGCTTAACCATTACATGTCTTAATGTTTAAAATATCATTATAAAAAGTAACATTATTCAAGAAAAAATACATATCCTGGAGAAAATAAGGTTAGTTCAATTTACTTTTTGGTATATAAATTTTATTTATTGTTTGAAATATTATGTTAAAAATAAATTAGCAAAAATATCACGAATCTAGTTTATATTAATATCGATTGAAAATAATAGTGAAATTAGTCAATTGATTCTTTAATTAATTTGTTTTTTTTCTTTGTCTTTTTTAGTTTTCAACCCAATAACTATTTCGAGGCAAAATGCATCTTTTAATAATTTGTTATCCATAAATATTTGTTAAGGTCCCTCACGTATCCAAAACGATTTCATAAGGTCCCGCACTTCTAAAAAATATTTGTAAATTGTGTAAATTGGCGGGTTGCAAAGTGACAATTTCGTGTAGTTCAAGCGCTGAAGTATCATTGAAAAATATCTTTTGTATCACATGCTGGTCATGTGGTATACTTTTGGCCAGAAAAGTCACCGACGAATTGCAAATGAGAGTCTCGTGTTTTTCAGGTACTGAAGTGATCGTAAAAAAATTTTATGTACCAAATTGATAATTCGACCATAGTTTAGGCCAGAATTTTTCTTAATCCTTAATTAAAATGATATTTGCATAATATGATTTGATACTATTTATTCTGTTAATTCAATGGAGCAGTCTCATAATTATAATTCTTAATGAGTATTGTTGTTTATTATAATGTCTTAGATTAGATTATTATTAGATCGATATTCTATATTCCTTACCAATTATGTTCTTTCTTTAAAAAGTATTATTTTAAGCCTAAAGACCATATAATTATCTATTTTGTCTATATGTGTTATTGTCGATTATTTCAAACATACACTTTAATAATTATTCTTATTTTCACAAATTTCTACGATATATTAATATGCAATTACAAATTACCAATATATACATATATATATATATATGAACAATAAATTAAAAGAACAAACAAAATCTTATATTTTACGGAATTATGCTGATACTATTTGCAAACTATTCGTATATATTGTGTATTAATTGGTACTAATTATATTCAAAATATGCGTGCAAATAATTGAGAAATTAGAATATTGGAGAATTTTATCACTATAATTTTATCAACACAAAATAATTCTATGTACGCTCATATATATATATATATATATATATATATATATATATATATATATTTTTTTTTTTGAATTTAAAAATGTTAATTTCTTTATTTCGTATGGATCTCTAATATTGTGTTTATTTAAAAATATTACATGATATATTATGTTTTTAAAAATAGTAAATAATGATATATTATTCCTTAATGTTTGGAAAAAATAATTAGTATTGATATTATTTAGGATATAATTGTTGTTTTGCTAGTTACTTGCTTTTATTAACGGATATTTCATTTTACAGCAATATTATTTTTTATTTTTAAAAGTATAATAAGAAATATTTTCAAAATATTTAAATTATTTATATTGTTTACTTTTATTTCTCAAATATTTTTATGTTCATTTCCTTATAATATATTTTTTATTTAAATAATTTACATACTTCTTCTTTATTATTATTATTATTATTATTATTATTATTATTATTATTATTATTATTATTATTATTATTATTATTATTATTATTATTATTATTATTATTATTATTTTGAAATAAATATATATATATATATAACTTTAATTTATAATACTTATTATATACCATTAATATATTTACAAACTGTGCATCGTACATTAGATAGAATAAGCAAGTTTGCATTTTGGCTTAAAAATAGTAGATTTGAGTGTTTTAAAGTATCTGCTTCTGCTTTAACAATGATTTAAAATAACATATCCAAGCAGAAGCTAGAAACAAGTCATCACATATTTTTTTTCTACTTATAAATACAACTGTGATATATATCATTTTTTTTTTTCAAATAATACAACTTTTACTTTTGTATAAATCACTTATTATTACAAACACTCCCTACTTTTCTAAAAAGCAAATCTTCCATAATATCTAAGTTTAATCAATTATTTTAAATAGAAGTAATCGCAAACACTCCCTAAGTGAGTGAAATTAAACTAACGGGTTGAAAAGGGGAACACTAATTTAAATTAGCTAATATAAATTGAAATTTGAAATATGCACACATATTTAGTATCAATTTTTTTTTTTGAAAAACTGTATAGTTTAATTTGATCATTGTGAAATCAAACTGAAAATATGTAAATACATATATACTATCGTTTTCTCTTAAAATCACGTAAAATAATGAGTGGTGATATTTCCCCAAAATGTATCCGTTATTTGTCCCCCAACAATGAAAGAGCTAAAAAAACTAGCACAAGTGTATCTTTTATTATGAATCACTAGTCACTTTATTGCTTCAGGTTCGACTTTTACAAAAGCATACAACATGATAATGCTGATATTATACGTCAAACACACTTTAACTACTCTTGGAACTCAATCCTTTAAGATAGTGATCCTCATGGTTAAAGTGTATCGCTCAAGTGTAAAAAATAGGATGTGTTTACTCCTGAGTTGGACTATGTGTACGACCTACCATACGCTTGCATATCGCCTAACCCTTCATCGCTATAAAATGTGTGTAAGCCAAGAATCAAATATGACTTTTATTTGGTTGTGATGTAGGCTATTTGGTCAAGGTGTGATATATATATAGGAATATAGTGACTCGACTTAGACTATCTGCATTAGCTACTCTCAAATCCCACCCCCCAACATAGAATCATAATTTCCTCACGTCTCAACTCTCAATATTGCTAAAAACTTAAGCTATCTTCACCTTATTTGTCCACAGAAATGATCACTCCATATTTTAGGTGACTTTTTGGCACAAAATCATGGCTGAAACTGTGCAAAAGTACGTGAATTAATGCTTCAAACCCCTCATTTTCTTATGTTTGGCATATTTAACTTGGTTGTTTTGCAGCATTTTTTGTACAAAAATGGACTTATTCAGAGTACTTGTAGAATTCCGATGAAGGGCGTGTAAAAAGAGGGCTTAGTAAGATATTATAAAGTTTTTGGGCTCAAGAAGAATCTTGGACCGACCCAAAAGTGAAAAAGAAATACGCGCTAGGGGACAAATGAAATCCCTGGCCAAGCAAAGTGAAAATCACTGATGCAGAAAAGTGCCAGGTAAGGTAAGTTTTTTCTTGGCCAAGCAAAACGCCGTCTTTATTAATACGTCTTCAATTTGTCTAGCCCAAATCCATATTTCTCCCTACTTTAACATAGGTATATATATATATATATATATACACACCTATTTTATTGTTAGGAGAGAGACATTATTATTAGATGCATCATAACTTTTACTTTTACGAAAATTTAGATCGTAGTTTAGAGAGCCGAGAAGGAGAAGGTGTAGCAGCAGGTATCTGAGAGGAACATGACGTCACACCATTTTGAAGGGAAGACATCGTCAATTCGCAGCCCAGTACTCCTATATCTTCAGAAGGTGATAGCTCTGATGGTGTTTGTATGTAGAGACACTAATACGGTAAGGATGGATGAGATTGATTTGATATGGTATGTGCTCCACAACAAGAAGGTAGATGGAGCTAGATACCTCGATGCCACATTCGAGCGAGTTGTCATATGCCGAAGGATCAAGTGGTAATAGGCAGACTAATTACTGTTATTGTCGAGAATTTTGAGATCGATCTTGATGGATTAGACCCACCGCCATGATCTCAGGAGTTGACTTTGAAAGATTTGAATGGTATGAGCTTTGTCAAGCCCCACATGAGTGGGATATTTTGCTCATAAAAAACCATGGAAACTGGTTCAAACTCTCGAACACATCCTTGACCATAACACTGCCACAAGGGAATGAGAGGAATACACTAGTGGAAACCCTTGAGCATCAGGCATTAGCTTCATCAGACACCACCACCACCGACCAATGAGAATGTGAGTGGAGAGTCAGAGAATGAAGAAGAGCAGCTGATGAGGTCTAGCCGAGTTGACGAGGAACCATAGGCTCGAGCACTTATCCAAAGAGTTGGAAGCAAAGACGAACGTCCGTCTGGTAGGAGTCGAAGGCCGGGTCGTTAGCATCCGAGCACAGATGGACACCAGATGGAGATCCTTAGAGAGCTCTGCTCGTGGCATATATCTTAGGACCATTGACACCTTCCTCCACCACCAGAGTAGCGATAGTCTATAGATCCAACCACAGTGTACTGCTCGTCCCCACAACCTTGTTCACAAAACAAGTTTGAAGGAGTGGGATGGAGTGCTACACCTATGATAATATTTTTATTTATCTTCTTTAGCTTTATTTGTTTACCTTTTGAATATTTTTTGTTATTTATTTGCACTGTATTTGGGGATAGTATTAGATAGTTTAAGTTTTTAAAATTTGAATTATTTGTTAACCAGATGGCTTGTAAGAATTAGTAATTTAGTTGTTAATTTTCTTTACTGCATTGTTACATATAGTTGCATCTTTAAGCTCTATTCTTGTGGAGTTTAGTTAGTGGCAGCATGGTCGATCCCACAAGGACTATTCCTATGTATAGCTAAATACCCTAATCTTAATATCTCTACCTTATCTAGACTCTCGAATAAGTTGATGAATTAATATTTCAAAAACCTAATTTGCATAAATTAGCTAATTAATTAAGAATTACTTGGGATGCAAGGAATCAAATAACAAGGAAAACTCAGATAGATTAAGACGTATGCTAGGGATTCGATTTCAGTTATTACTTCATATGCATGCTTACTCTATTATTCTAAACTTCTAAACCAATTCTTAATGTTATTAGGTGGCGCTATTCTTAATTAGCCATCTTCTTGGATAATGCTAATGTGTAGATCAATTAAGGATAGTCACCCTCTCGAGCCAACTATCACTTAAAAGACTCTCAAGGATTCCCTAAGCTGATGCCTACGCGAGTCCTCACTCATCTCCGATGATAATTGGTATCTAAGCTATATCCTCGTATATCGATTAACAATCCTCTCCTTTCGAAGCCGAGATTATTAAGAAATTAGAATTAATCAATTGGCCAAATTAAATAATTAACAAAATAAGAGCAAAGCATATAGATAATAAAATAAGAGCTTATTTTGACAAAGTTGCTATTTGAGTTGATAGTGAAGAGCTTGCCTCTTTTTCCACTACACTTGTAACCACCCTTGGTTTGTTCCTTTCGTTTGGCCATTGATACGAATTTGTGGCAATGTCCAATTGGCGTTGCATCTCATTTTGTTCTTGCAAACAATGAACTACCGGCGGATGCATCTACGATTTCCCTTGTAGGCCCGAATAATTTGTCTTAGAAGAATCAAATTTGCTCCTTATCTTGCAACTCGTGTTGGGGGCACTTCCGGAGTAAGTCTTTGAAATGCTCCCACGCCTCCCATAATGGTTCTTAAGTGATTTCTCCTCTCAGTCTAATGGTCTTACTTGCCGGAAAGTACTTCTGAAGGAACATCTGATAGAGATCGTCCCATGTTCGTATGTCCTCGTTGACGAGGGAGTTGTACCACAACTTTTCTCTGTCTCTCAATGAAAAAGAGAAAAGACGGAGCTTAATTTGATCATGCGAGATTTGATTGATTTGAATCGTCCCGCATACTTCTAAGAACGTAGACAAATGCAAATTCGGGTCTTCACTCGCATGGCCTCCAAACTAATTCTGTTGGAAAATGTTAATGATCGCCGACTTTAATTCAAAATTCACTGCATTCACGGGTGCTCTACCTATCCCACCGTAATTTCGGTTTACTACCGGTCGTAGAAAGTCTTGAATAGTGTCTTGGGATGGCGGGTTAAGAACTTGATCTCTCCAATTCCGGAGAGCATTATCTTCTTGCTATTTCCGCACCATCTCTATCATTTGATGATAGATGTTTGCATGATCCGGCGGAATTAGAGGTGCATTCTTCTCAACTTGATTGACGACTCTTGGGTCGTTATCTCCGATTTCCATGCTTCTTTCTCTCTTGATTATGTCTACAAATTGCCTCGATTTCCGGATCCATAGGTAGCAAGTCTTCCAATCCTTGCGACCTCAAGTGCATCAACACCTTGCACAACAATCAAAAAGAGATTCCGTAAGCCCAATTGATGACTAATCAACAATTAAAATAAAATAAACTAAGAACAAAAAGAAAGTGTCTAGAGTATCACTAAATGCCTAGAACAACATTTTCCGACTATCGTTACCGAGTTCCCGGCAATAGTGCTAAAAACTTGACACAAACTTAGTTTTGCAACTAAAGTTGAGCAACCACAAGTGTACGACATCAATAGTAGTACTGAGCGAGTACAAGGTCGATCCCACGAGGATTAGTATCGATATCGGATAAGTGAATTGCAATAAATATAAAATGGCTAACTAGACGATCAAATAAGTGATTTTTGATATTTTAAGAACTAATTGAACTAAACAAATAGTTAAAGCTAATATGACGAACTAGAGAAAAAATTATAGGGATTAAACAATTAATAAGGGTGATGTAGGCTTAGATTTCGATTACGGGCATCTAATAACTATTAATCCAATCAATCCAACTTTTAACCGAATGTTATGTATCAAGGAACGATCACGAACATATATGTAAAACTCCTAATCGATTCTAAGACCAAAGTTCCCAGCACTAGCTCAAACCTCTTGGTTTTATTGCGTAATCATGTCAATTAATGTGATCTTGGATCAAATCTCCCCACTCGGTTCCAATTTAATCACCAATAATGTTAAATAAGTGATCAATTCATTCAACAAACATTTTTAAACAATTAATCAACCAATTGCATAACACAAAGTTGAATTATTCGGCTAATAATCACTAAACACCCATAATTTACTTTTTAAACCTAGATTAAGGAAATTAGCCAACCATAATCATAATAAATGACAAACACAAATATATAAATATAACTATGTTCATACAAATATTAAAAGAGAATGGAAAGATAAAACCTATTTAGATGACAAAATGTTGATCTCCAAGCTCAATCCCCACCTTTTGCTCTCAAAATTATCTCTCTAAAAAGTAACTATGGAAAGTGTGCTAGCTAGGAAAAACTGAAATTATGGCATCTATACACCTAATTGGGGATTTTTTAAAGTTCTTGGGCCAAAAATAAAGTATTGGGGCTGAAAAGCCCACATTTCTGGTGTTGTTCACGGTCCGTGCAAGCTTTGCATGGTCGTGACCGTGCACAACCATGAAAATCACCAACTCTCTGGAATCGCGCACGGTCCATGCAGGGGTGCACGGTCATGATCGTGCCCCGAACTCTGGGAGCTTCTTTGCCTTCTATGCGCACGGGCCGTGCACGGTCTTAAAGGCTTGCACGGTCGTGATCATGCACGGCCCAGTATTGGTCCGTTTCTTCAGTCTTCGGGTTTTTTCAAGGTTTCTTCGACTCTCTTCTACTCTTCGTCTCCTTTTACACATGTTTTACCTACAAAATGTTCAAAAACAGAGTTTTTCCGACGAGAGAAAGAAAATACGAATTATATGACAGACAAGAGCTTAGAATGTACAAATATACGATAAAATCTCTAATCTAAATGTGTTTTCATGATCGAAAATCCCGTTTGTCAATGGGTTATTGAAGAGGTATTCTTGTTGAATAGGTTAGATATTATTTGTTAAACATTTCTTGTTTTGTTCCAACAATAGCTTATTATGAAACCAATATTATACCAAATGATGTACCATCTGTTGTAGTAAACATTGGATGAGATAGTCCGGTTTCTCCCAATCCCTCATTCTAATACACCATTATCTTATACAGTCTATTATCCATACCCCAAAGTAAACGGGCCCTCAAATATGACGTTGGTCCGGCGGACTCGGGCCTAAATTTAGTCGGCTCGGCCCCAGGATATTCCCCTATAATATACTTAATTAGATTTTCGGGCCAGTCCGAGATCCGTCGGGCTTTCGACCCATTGAGTCGGTCCGATCGGACCAAATAGTACTTCGAACCTACATTTCTATAGTCCGACACATCTAAAATATCGGGCCAACTAAGGTGGTTCGGCCCGATTTTGCCACCTCTATGTGAGACAATTTTCCTCTCACCAAGGACCCGGGAATCTAGCCTACTACTTAACCTACCTGCTATCTATTGCCTCTATTTTAAAGTTAAAATGAATTCAAGTAGATCTTTTATTTGGAATTTGGATGAAAATAAAGCGGTTTCAAACTTGTATTAGTGTAGGGTTGCTTGTAGCTAAGTTGATATAGTATTTTGTAATTAAGGTCATTAATCAGGTATCGATTTCCATCAATCCCGTCCTGATCAGGAATTGAACTCAAAATAAAAAGAAAAGAAAAAAAAAACCTCGTACTAGCGTAAATCGTCTAGTTCGAGTGAGTTAAACCAGTCAAATAGTTTTTAACGAATAATGAGTTTTAGTAAATCTGTCGCGAAAAAATAATTCTAGTCTATATTTTTATTGGGAAAGTCGTACTTTTTACCTTCAAGTTCTTATTCTTAAACTCAAAAAAAAAAAAAAAAAAAAAGTTACTTTCTTTTTTCGTTCTTGCGCGTCTGTCTCACCGGAGACCTGTTGAATGTTATTCAACTTATTAAATTGGTGAAATTTAAAGTTTCAGAATAAAATTTATATTAATTAATGATATATTATCCAGGACTAAAAAAATATTTTTTGCAGTTAAATCATCTTTTCAACACAAAATCTCATGTACAGTAAGTATACAAATCTTAAATCCATGTATTTAAGATTGTGGGTAGATCTTCGGGCTGTGTGGAGTTGTTGATGAAACTATATATCAATGTTTATACTGAAATATATTACTTATTTTAAAATAAATGTATTGATTTCCAACATAATATCTCTTTCAAAACAATATATTCTAGTGTAAACATTCTATTGCAAAATAACAATTTTCTTTAAAAAATTTCCTTTGAGCATAACTCACCATATCACTTTTCTTGAAAAAGTGTATCCGACGCGACAACTTAAATTGTATGAATCTAAAATCCATACACTCCTGTAGTATGATGGAAATTCATATAATAGAAGCAGTAAAAGCCAAGAATCTTGGTTTGATAGGCTATAATAATGAGTGGAAATTTGGAAGAATAAAGAGACAAAAGAAAGCAAAGTTCGAAAAATCTGAGTAACAAAATTCTTTGTTTGAACAGCATAGAGCTCGAGAATAGAAAAATAATACTAGTGTGCATGATTTTCCTTGCAATGACAGTAATACTTAATTGTTTAATATGTTTTCAAAAAGTGGAGCAGTACCCAAACACCCCCACAATTAAACAATACGTTTAGCATTAATCACACCGTCTAAGAACTTTGTGTCAATATTTACTATAACATCGTAGAAGGTGTCACGCTGAATTTCGACATTTTAAATTCCATATCTATATATGTATTACCAGATGCATGTCACATCTTTACCCAAAGTCAAGAAAAGATTAACGATTGTGTCCAACAGTATTCTATATACATTTCGGTAGGTCTAATATAATATGTTACATTTGGGTGTTTTACCATATTCACCAATCGATATGTGTATTGGATAATGTCACGAATTAATTGTGTCATGTATTGAATTGAATGTAACAGAAAATAAAAAATCTATTGCAATAGGGGATCCAAATTGATAGAATGTATGCAAAAAGTTCAAATCAAATCTTGACCTTTTTTTTTTTTTTCTAAATAGTCTCTTGAATTTTTTAGTAGGCTAAATATGAAACATGAATTTTTAAAGTCAAGATAAATAGGAATTATCTCCTCTAAATATTAAAATAATTAAACGTATATAAAAAATATTAAATAAATATGAAAAAGTAACGAATTAAATCAAAATTATATATAACTAAATCAAGAAGTTCGCAACCTAATATTTAAAAATTATCTAATAACTTTCATAAAAATCTAAAATTATTTAGCAAATTTAAAAGATATTTAATAACTTGGAATTTTTATGTTAGTTTGAAGATTCTTTTACTTTATTTAAATAATTTTCCATAATTCTTTAATAGTTTTCAATTTTTTTTTGGATTTTTTAAAAAAATATTTTTTACTTAATATTTATTAAATACTTTTCAAAATTGTTTGGTTATTTTTGGTATTTATAGATGGGTTTAGTTTGTCTCAAATTTGAAAATTGTGTTGATTTTTTTTTTTTTTTTTTTTTGAGCAAAAATTTTGGTCTATACGAAACAAATTGCAGAATTGGCTAGAGGTCCACCAGAAAAGGTTTTAAGGAACTCAAAATAGTTTTAAACAAAATCTGGGTAAACTAAGTTTGATTGAACATTTTTACCCCCCACACATATATATAAATGCTACACCAAAAGTCTTACCAAATATTTAACATCTTTTAATGTTACTGTAAAATGTTACTTTTATTGAATATTTAATGCAACACTTCCAATAATTGTTACTAAAATTTTGACAAGTGTTACCTAATGTTTGTACTCATCGTAGTGTTACCTAAAATTTATAGTAATTTTGTGGCCTTTAGTTAATACTCCCTCCATTCATAAATAAGTGTCATTTTAGGAAAAAGTTATTTTTTCATAAAAGAGTATCATTTTAGAATTTTATGCACGTTTATTCCAATATTATCCTTAGCTAAATTTAAGAAAATTTCCATATAAATATTTATACTATTAAATAAAGAAGGTTTTGAGAAATTTATGGTAATAAAGAAAATGATGGAGAGAAAATTGGAGGGGTGTTGTTGTCCATCCTCTAAATTTTTAAATTTCACTTGAAAATCTAAAATGACACTTATTTGTGAACGGAGGGAGTAATTTTTACGTGTTACATAAGATAAAATATGTTATACATCCTTCTACTCCTTTCCACTAAGGTTGCATTTGGTTGGAGGAATTTTGAATTTAAAGGATTTGATTTTAAAAAAATTGTATTTAAAAATTTGCACATTTCAAATTCTCTGTTCGAATTCAAATGATTGGTTTTGAATCGTTTGGAATTTTCTTTTTTAAATTTTTTAGAGGAGAATGATAATAAAAGTATGTATAAATGAGTATATGAAGTGTGAGTAAAGTATGTGTGGTGTGTATGTGTGAAGTGTGTGCAGTACAAGAGTGAGGATGTATTTTAAAATGACTATGTTGTGGAAAAAAATAACAAATTCATCTAGAATAAACTAGAGATTTATGAGAAATTTAAAATTCCTTGGTTTAATTTTCTTGGCAAACAAATTGAATGAATTTGATTGTAAAATTCAAAATTCATCCCTCAAATTCCTGATTCAAATACAACCCAATTAAGTAAATACAATAGGTTCCTCTCAACCACCTTTTCTTGAAAGGTCTAGCTTCATCCCTCTCTTTTTCAGGACGCTTGCACCACTTTTTGCAAGAACCCCAAAATTATTACAACACTCCAACAGTCCAACCTTATTTTCTTCCAATGCCTCCAGAGTACTAAACTGTTAATCTACTTCGTAAGCACACTTAACTGCCCTCATTGTTCTCCAACGGCTGAATCCTTCTTGATTTATCGTGAAATATCGAACTATCAAAATATAAAAAAGAATCGGACAATACAAAGTTTTCTGAGTTTTTCAATAAATACCCAAAATTTTGGTATAGGCAGCTTTTTAGTATAGATATTTTGATATTTGTGGAGTCCTAATTAAATCCCCAGAGAAAATATTATATATTGAAATTACGAAAAGCCTATGATTCAGCCTAGGGTTCTGAAAAATAGAATGAATGAGGGTTTTGATGAAGACATAATAAAACCGAAGATGGCAGACAAAGTTGTTGAAGGTTTAGAAAGGAATATTTTGGAGTAAGGAAGATGTGGAATTAGAAGGTAATGTAGGTTTATTTTGGTGAGGCACATGCTAAATCCACATCAACTACCAAACAATTTAGAGTTAGACTGCCTCACTCTTTCTCTTTCAAGTCAACTTAATCTTTCTCTCTCCTCTCTCAATGCATAATTTATTTTCCCATTTCTCTAGGGTTCTTAATAACACACACACACATGCATGCAATAGACATATAACTACTTATCTACATTTATTCATTCCTCTAAGATTGTTAATCACCAAGTTACACATTATATATCTCTCAGATACTCAATAAAGATTATTGACTCTCATAATTTTAGGTGATAATATACATTACAATTTTAATAACCACAAACTATTAAAAGAATCTGATAAGATCCTCAATATATTATTTTCTTTTTTATTTTATTTAAAAGAAAAACAAAATACTTATAGGTACTAACTAGCATATTTACTTTTCTTGAAATTAAAAAATAGTCTCACTTGGTAACTCTTTAGAATGAGATCAATTTTATTTTTTCCACTTTTGAGATAAGAAGTAGTATATTTTGTCACTTTCTTAAAGTATGGTGATTTTACCTATTTATCTCAAATATATCTTTTCTAATATTTGGTGGCATATAATATTCATCTTTTTTAACCCCATGAGTAACAATATAATGGCATGTGACTAAACAGAAGTTGGAGTTACACTTTTGGCATTCTTACCAATTTCCAACTTTTTTAAATTGTGATAGGACTCAGACCCTTGTTGAAGCATGCTACAACAAAACAAAAAAGTTATTGGTAATATGTATCTTTAGATAGTAATGTTATTTCTTATAATAGTTTTATTGATGACTTGTCGTGACGGTACTATATATAAATTTTATAAGGTCATTTTTAGAATGTTTCATAGATAATTAGTAGTTGTAAAAAATATTTGATATGTATTTAAAATGATTTTTATCGTCACAGATAATATCATTTGTGATGGGACTATTGAAACAGCTAATCAATGACGACATGTTGTCTATAATAATATAGTAATGACAAATACTTATGTTTTTTGATAACTTTTTGTTGGCTAAAAATACCCCTTTTTATTTTATTTTTTTTTTATTTTTTTTTTTAGCGATATTGAGGTTTACACTAATTTTCATGTATACTAGGTGCATGAATCTTAGATCTGTGCAATTCGGATTAAAGGGCGGAACCATGAAAATATATCACTGTTTATATTGAAAGGTACTACTTTTAATTCACCATATACCGGGAAAAATATGATTTTAGTCCTTTATGTTTGAGCTAGTTGCATGTTTTGAACTCTTTGTTTGTCGTTTTACAATTTCAGTCCTCTAACAATAAAATTTATCACGATTTCAATACTTCTATCGCTGGAACCGTCCAAATGCGCATCTACGGCGAGGCCAACAAATCCCGGTGATAAAAAAATCCTGAAATCGCGATAAATTTAGTTAGAAGACTGAATTTTCAAGATGGCAAACGAAGAGTACTAAAAATTCAAATAGGCCAAACATAAAGGACTATAAAAGCATTTTTTCCGCATAATCCATTTCCTCAAAACAAGTAATACGTTTCAGCATAAATACTACTCCCTCCGTCCCATTAAACGAGTCGTGTTTAAAACTGTACAACTTTTCATTTTAATGAAGGTACAACTCTAAAAATACCATCAATACACTCTCGCACGACTTATTTTATTTTTGTATTTAACTTATTCAATCATATCTAACTAACATGCGAAATAAAAAAAAAAAAAAAAACATTTAAAGTTTAAAAACGAGATATTTAATTTTGAAACATGACTCTTTTTTTTGGACAAAAAAAATTTCATTACAGAATTTTTTTATGGAACGAAGGGAGTAACACATTTTTAGTATAATACATTTCTTTAGAAAAGATTATACCTTTCAACATAAACACGAATATATCCATGTCTTGAATTACACGAATCTTAGTGTCTGTTATTAGAGGATTTACAAAGTCAAAGTACGTTGGATTAAAAAAAAGATAAAAACGATAAAATCTGGAATGAAGATATATTTTTATAAAGGCAAAAACAGAAAAATAAGAAGAAATTGGTGTGATTGAAAAGCACATTGATTTTTGAAGAAAATGTAGCAGTGTGGGGTGCCCCATTGTTAACATGAAAATGGGATTTCTTTAATAAGCATCCAAGCTGAATTAAACACTAAAGAAAAAAGAAACAGCATTGTATGTTCATGTGTGTATTTTGTTGTCTGTATGTATGTCTATGCCTCTATGGGTAAGAGAGAGGGAATGGGGGAAAAGGGAATCACAGTAGAGGGTTACTTTCTGTTTCAAGAATTTTTAACCCGTCGTCTACGGGGTAGCAAATGAAAAAGTTAGAATTTATCTTGTTATCTTGTCATAATTTTAGTTTCTTGTTTTGTTATTATTATTATTATTTTTTTGGTCGATTTATTGCGTGTTTTGACTAGTGAATGTGAGCCTTCTCTTCTACTGTCATTTTCCGATATATACTCTCGAGGAATTACACCAGACACCAAATCACCCCACCCCCCTCACCCCCCACCCCCCACCCCCCACCCCTCTTTAATTTCCTCTCATTTTCTTACCATATCTTCTTCATCTTTTGAACTACACACATAGTTGTCTTTTCACAACTTTCTTTCAGACAAATAATCTCTCTAACAAATTCAATCCAAATCTCAAAGAAACTTTGAGGTTTTTTGTGCTGTTCTTTTGCCTCACTAAATTTGATTTAGTCGTGAAACAGATAAAGGAGAAGAAAAGAGAGAGCTTGTTGTACACTGTGCTTCACTGGATGTACTCTCTCCCAGATTGTTCATTCATCTTTAAGCCTTTATACAATACCTAGGTCTTTCTTTCCACACTTCCACAGTAGTTTAATCTCTTTCAAGATTTGTTCCTTTTTCCACTTTTGTAACAAAAGGATTTGAAGAATGCCCTTAGAAGGGATTTTTATTGAGCCCTCTTCAAAGGCGCCTGATCTCTCTCTCCAAATCAGCCCTCCCAATTCATCACCAACCATGACAACTGACCTTGCTTCAACCTTCGATCTTTCCACGAAATCGAGGACCTTCTTTGACCTCTCCTTGTCTAATCCAACTACTACCGAGCTTCAGAAGAGCTTCAATGGAGGAAGACCTCACCAAGAACAACACTACCCACTACAAAACCCTTACAGGAATTACCAGCTTAATCAGCTCAACCATGGAGTTTCTGGGCTAGATGTATCCGACGGCGGATTGAGGCCCATCAAGGGCATACCGGTTTATCCTAACCGTCCATTCCCATTCTTGCCAGACAACAAGGATCCAAAGATGTGGCTCCATCAAATGCCTTATAATTCATCTCCTTCTTCTTCTGGGCCTTATTTCGATCATCAGATGCCATTTTTGAACCCCGCGTCTTCTCCGGCAGCTTACAGAGTTTCCGGGGGCGGAGGAGGGAGGTGTAATGGGCTGCCGGCGTCGTATCAGCTCCACCACCATAATCATCAGTATATGGGGCCCAGTCATGAGGTTTCGCATCATGGGATTATGAGATCAAGATTTGTTCAGAAGTTGCCTGCAAAACGGAGCATGAGGGCGCCCAGAATGCGCTGGACGAGTACACTTCACGCGCGGTTTGTTCATGCAGTTGAGCTTCTTGGCGGCCATGAAAGTATAATACCCTCTCACTATCTCTTTTTTAATTAATTACTCCTTTATTTTGTTGATAAGGTTTTGGATTTGATTATCTACTGAGTTGTGTTTTAAACTTTGATTTGGTTTCGGATTTTAGGGGCCACTCCAAAGTCCGTTCTGGAGCTCATGGATGTTAAAGATCTCACACTCGCTCATGTCAAGAGCCATTTACAGGTACAGAGAGAGAGAGAGAGAGCGCCATCTCTTTTCTAGTAATGTCTGCATTCCATTGGAGTTGCAACGCGTGTAAAAAGAAATATTTCTTTTTATCTGCTTTGTCCATGTATTGTACATCAAGCGAAATGTATGAAAACAGGCAGAAGGGTTTATGATGTGTAGTGGGGGTGGGTTGGACTGGGTCTGGTTCTCCGGCACAGTAGCCGATGATTGCAGACTGAATGAATGAAATGAATTAAAGAATGGGAGAGAAGAAGAACAAGTCTTAATTGGGTCAGAAGAGAGAGAATAGAAGACAAAAACAAAGTCATGATTTTGCAATAATAGAGCTATAAGTACCTTATCAAACATCAACCTCGTGATTAATGATGATGCCAACACATGACACGGAAGCCCAGAACCAAAGCCCCTTACAGTAGCACTAGACACCCTAGAGAGAGAAAATACACACACATACAGAGTGAGAGAGATTTACCACTAACTGTTATTACTGCTCATTTTAGTTTTCATCTGCTCAATTCTCATAAATTGCCTAATAATTCCCAATGCAGATGTATCGAACTGTTAAAACCACTGACAAGCCTGCACCTTCCTCAGGTACATATTGCTCACCATTGTTTCATCTTTTAATCTCCAAATTTTAACAAACCTTTTTTCACTAATCAATTATTTAAATCTATGGACGTTCATAGGTCAACCAATCTATTTGGACTATAATTTAGGTTTTTTTTTGTGAAGGGCACTCAGATGGATCTGGAGAAGATGATCTCTCCACAATCGGCAGTGGCGGTGACGGGGCCGGGCTGCAGCTATTCATGGATCAAAGAGGCCCGTCCGATGGATCTTTGCCACAAGATGCAGATTACGCTTCCACCACCGCTACATTGTGGAGCAACTCTTCCAGGTACCTTAATTTGTCAAACCCAAATAAACACAATTACACATGACTCTGGGTGTTAATATATTTGCAATATTATAATAGAAAATGTGTAATTCGATTATATCCACTACTAACGTGTAATTCGATACTATGCCTAAATTTTGAATTAGATAATTTCTTTCAGTTTAATAGTGTTGAACATATTAGCTGGTGAACATATTAATATGTGCTCACGATAGGTAAAGAGCAAACACCGATATTACAAATCATGGAATAAACATTGCATACCGTTCCTTTAATTACCTTTTGCATGGTTCACTGAAACTAAGAACTAATGCAAACACACGTCCACCATTTTTTTAGAATAAAAGGGTTCTTATGGCAGCTTTTGCTTTTGTTCTGTTTCTTTTCTTCTTTTTTTTTTTTTTTTTCTATATATATCATTTTTATATTAGTACAAGATTTTTCACCTGAGATATTTGCATATCTTTGATTGGGTTCGGAAAGAAAAAGCCACAAAAATACAATTATTTAGATAAGAGAATTAAAGCTACGAAGCAGTAGTGAAATAGTATAGCAGTATTACTTTTCCTTTTAACATATGAATTATTTCTTAAATCCTGTTCATAAAGTTACCTAATTCCTTAAACCTTGTTTTATTCTCTTCACGAGGAAATAAATCTTGCATATAGGACCAAAAAAGCACCAGTATCATCACCTGGTTTATCATTACCTTTCAAAATGCTCTCCTACATTTTAAATACTAACCCAAAAAACCCAACTTATATGAATGGATAAATATACCCCCTACATAATCTCTCTATTAGCCACTCAAATCTTTTCTATCGCAATATCTTTCTTCTCCTATAATATTATTAGTTCTCTTCTCTCATACTGCAATTATAACACATAAATAATTAAAAACATTTTTTAGAGTAATAAGTAACAGTATATTTTTGCTACAATAACAAATATTTAAGATCACAGGAAGAAATGTTGTTTATTAGTCTGTAATTCCTGATATTTTTGTATGGGTATATATACACACTGATTGGATATAAAATCCAATGTTAAATTTTTGAAGTAATCCTCCAGTAGAAAAAAAATGGAAATTGTTTTGAGAGAATGAGAGCAAAGTAGTACATAACATGTTGAAGTTGCGAAGCAACATCCTTATCATTACTAACTTACTGTGTGTATATATGGGGGAAAATTGGTAAAATATCATGCATGTATTACATAATTATGAAATTAACCAATAATTTTATCAGTTTTTTAGAATAATTTTACCATAAATCTTTTACCAATTTTCCTTATGGTGGCAACATCTCTACCACAGGATTTATAATGTATATAAAAGATATTTTTGAAAACATAGAATGCTCTAACTCCCGATAAATAATATATATGTTTTGTTGATTTTCTCAGTCGTTGTACTTTTTTGGTGTTTCAGAAGAATGGTTCTCTTTTTTCACTTGTTGATTGTCTTTTTTGAGATACACTTTCCTTATTTGGGGCTTCCAGTTTTTACCACCGCTAAAGTCTGAATTAGGGGAATAAATATTTTCACCCACGCCAAAAACTTTTATTTCCAGAATTATAGAATTTCACATGTCCGACACTTTTCATGTGTTCACCAATTTTAGTTTAGGTATGTTTGCCTCCAAATTTTAACTTATATTTCATTAATTATTCACCACTTTTATCATTGTAAATTTCTCAGTTCAAATACAAGAAATATAACGCTTCCCTCAAGAAAAAAAGAAAAAAATCAATACACAGTTGCCTATATGTCTGTATTTATACACAAAACTCAAGTGTATTTGAATAATTTGCAGTGGGAGAGAGGGTTGGGTAGAAAATAGCAATGGTGGTGAATCACACGGCATCGTAAGATCCTCCTCCTTTCCGTCGCACTCGAATTCGGGGCCTATCATAGAGGTAAAATTCAGTGTACAAGATACATAATATGCATAAGCTGTTTAATTTTAGCATAGAATACTTAGTTTGAGTTGTGAGTTGGTGCAGGTAAGTGAAAGTTGTCCAAAGAGGTACTTGATGTCGGTAAATGAACACAAAAGCCCGAGCTTGGAATTCACACTGGGGTTGAACAGGCCAAATTGGGATGACAAATAACATCATATCATATATTATTAAATTAAATATATCTCCACTTTGGAATATATCTATAGCTGTATTGGCGATGCCAGATGAGATCAAGTCATTCTAGTTTCTTAGATTAATTAATTAATATATCTTCACTCTTTTTTTCATTTTATCTTTCTTCATTTATGTTCTCACATTCTGCTGCACATCAAGAACTAAATCATATATTACAAATGCTCATGCATACAACATCGAGGACTATATTAAGATATATTTGTTGGTTCATGTTGTTCAAAATACGGCATTAAATCCTCGAATTACTATATACGTAGTATGAGTCTATCGCCCAGAAATGCATGCCGTCCCATCTTCCGAGGGCACATATTAATGTGCTCGACGCTGAGATGTAAAAATCATATTCATAAATTTTGGATTGGATCATTAGTTTTACTTTACGAGATGTTAACACATTAACGGAGGGACATATTAACTTAAGCCACGTAGTGCCAGAAAACGCAGATTCTTTCTTTCGTTTTTAAACCATGCCTAGCAATAATAATGAATTATCATAGACCCATTAATTCCAAGTTAGTCACGATTTCATAAAATAATTTAATAGTAAGATTAAAGAACTTATAATGACTATAATTTTGGAAACACATAAACATTTATTAACTGTCGGAGATATTAAATTTTTAATATAATTATAACTTTCACAAATTAGGTAATACATAATATGTTTAAAATCCAAGTCTATAATTGTTTAAAATAAAATAAAACTTATTATATTATCCAGTATATATTTATTATTACATCTCATATATTAATGGAGAAATCCAACATTTCTTTTGCATGGTTAGTCATATATGTTGCAGAAAAGAGTTTGAAGAAACGACTTTAGAATGTAATATTATTAGAAGAGGGCTACTTTTGTAATGCATATATAGTATTAGGACGTGTATTAAGAAATAAAATTGTTTAGTGTCATATTCTACAATTTCTTGTTCCTGCATTTTGATTGACATAAATATTCTAATTAAAAATTGACTTGAAAAACATCAAATCATTAGACCCTTGATTTTGAATTGTTCGGCCCCGTTGGCCAGAATATCCAGACACGATCTGATCTTAAAAATCTCCCAACAAAACCGTACTAAAAATCCAAAGAGACTTGGAGAATCCTATTTGAAATTTCAAATATCTGAAAAAATCTTGGAACTCGCCCCTACTAAAAGAACAAATATTTCCAACCAATAAGCCTTTGCAATACAGTATCAAAGGTTGTTTCGAGGGTGATTTTTAATCGTCTTGGGTCTATCTTGGATAAAGTGGTGGATCAACAGCAAAGTGCTTTTATACCGGATCGGTTAATAACTAATAATGTGCTGATTGGATTTGAGTGTATGCATTGGATTCGGTGTCATAAGCAAACGCGGTTGGGCTACTGCGCTCTGAAATTAGACATGAGTAAGGCGTACGATCGAGTAGAATGAGATTTCCTCTGTGCATTGTTGGCCAAGATGGGCTTCGGAGTGGGGTTGATTAATCTTATTCGCCGATGTTTTTCGGTTTCTTATGCGTTCAACCTTAATTGGGAGGTTGTTGGGCATGTTACACCTACTCGTGGATTACGTCAAGGTGATCACCTTTCGCCTTTTTTATTTGCTCTTTGCTCCCAAGGCCTTTCAGTGTTACTAAAGTCGGCACAACAGCGGGGAATATTTAGGGGTGTTCGGATTGCTCCTACGTGCCCAGTGATCTCTCATATTTTCTTTGCGGATGATAGTCTGTCGTTCTTCCCGGCAACCACTAATGATGCGGAGGAGGTAAAGAAGTGTCTACAGTTGTATGAAAGGGCGTCTGGGCAACTTATTAATTATGAAAACTCGGCGATCACTTTTAGCCCGACGGTTAGCACAAGAAACATTGAGGAAATACAAAATTTGTTTTCCACTGCGGTGGTAAAAGGACATGAGTTATACTTAGGATTGCCTACATTCACATTGCGTGAGAAGAAGATGCAGTTTCGATTTTTGAGAGAAAGGGTGATGAAGAAAATTAGGAGTTGGAGCAGTCGCTTATATTTTAGAGGAGGAAAAGAGGTAATGATCAAGGCAGTGTTGCAGGCGATTCCCACCTATGTCATGTCCTATTTTCAGATACCGATGTCTATTGGCAGACAGATGGAGCAATTGTGTGCTAAGTTTTGGTGGGTGGGGGGGGGGGGGGGGGGCACAAGCTGATTCAATGAGCCTGCATTGGGCAAGTTGGGATAAGTTATGTAAGGCGAAAGAAGTAGGCGGAATGGGTTTCGTGACTTGGTGGAGTTTAATAGGGCCCTGTTGTCAAAGTAGGTTTGGAGAATTATGGAAAAACCTGACTCTCTGGTTTCTCGACTGCTCAAAGGGAGGTACTTCAAGTATGGAGACATTATGGAGGCGGAGGTGGGTTCGAATCCGTCATACATGTGGCGTTCGCTTTGTTGGTGTCGGCAACTTATCGCGAGGGGTTTGATTTGGCGTGTTGACGATGGAGTTTCTATTACCCTATTTAGAGATGCATGGGTCCGAGAGCTGGCTTCTGGTCGTATTATGCCTAGGTTTGGGGCTTCGGCAGCTCCGGTTGCTTATTTCATCAAACCAGATAGGGTGTGGGATGAGGAGAATTTGAGTATGGCCTTCCTCCCTTATGAAGTGGAAACAATTTTGGATATCCCTTTGAGGCACGAGGCGTCTGCTGATAAGCATTTTTGGAGATTTGAGGGGAAGGGGAGGTACTCGGTTAAAAGTAAAATACAGGTTAGCTATAGGTGGTTTTGATGCTCCTATTAATTCATCCTCTTTCAGTATAGGTTGGTGGAAGTTTTTGTGATCCCTTTCGCTTCCGCCAAAGGTAAAGGTTTTTTTATGGCAAGTGTCTTTGGATTTTATTGCTTTACCTGCTAATCTTGCTAAACATCATGTCCCTATTTCTCTGTTGTGCTCCTTTTGTTCTGCGTCGGTGGGGTATGATGCATTGTTTAATGTATTGTGAATTAGTTCGACATTTTTGGAAAGGATCGTGTTTTGGGGAGTCGTTAAAGATGATGAGGGATTTGTCTTTTTTGGATTATCTTTAGATGTTGTTTAAACTGTTTGGGAGTGAGTGTTTCATTTGTTTGTGGTTGCGATGTGGTTTATATGGCACTCCATTTGTGTATATAAACATGGGGAGGGGCGAAGGTGGTCTAGTCCATCTTGGTCCGAGGTTGAATCCTATGTTAATCAATTTGATTGTGTGATGGATGTTCATAAATCAGATATTGGGCAAAGGGGGGGAGGCTTCGGCCTCTTTAGGGGAGTGGGAGCCGCCGAAGGAGGGTTGTTTACGATTGGATGTGGATGCGGCTTGTGATGAGGTAAATGGTACATTTGGTGTAGGCTTTATTCTTCATAACCATGAGGGTAAGATGGTGGTAGCAGCTTCTCATCATATACAAAGAACGGTTTCGGTTAAGGCGACTGAGCTTGAGGCTTTGGTAAGTGGTTTACGTTTTTGTGTTGAGTGTGGTTATTCTCAGGTATGGGCTTATTCGGATTCTCTACTCGTTGTGCAAGCAGTCACGGGGTTGGAGGATTATTTAGATTATTGTGGCTTATTAGTTGATGAAATTAGAGTTTTACTGAGCTCTAATCTTATTGCTAGAGTATTACATATGAGAAGGAATTGTAATAAGGTGGCACATGCTCTAGCTCGTTTTCCTTTATCATCCCCTCTGTCGTGTGTTTGGACAGGGGACGATGTTCCGTTTTGGCTTGAGGATCTTGTACTTATGGATTTTGTTAAGTAATAAGATTCTTATTTGCTCAAAAGAAAAAAAAAAAAATATATATATATATATATATATAGTAATTTCATATAATTATATACTACCTCCGATTTTATTTAGTTGTTCTTTTGGTTTAGGATTATAAAATTAAAGAGTAACTAAAGTAGATAAATCAGTGATCAATTTATTTTCCTACATTTTCTCAAATTCCTAAAATTATACCACGATTACCTTTATACTATATCTCTTTCCAATTATTAAAGGAGTATTATTGGAAGATATATCGAAAAAAATTAAAATGACAAGTATTTATATACATCTAACAAAACATAAAAGAACAACTAATAAAAAATGAAGATAGTAATTGTATAATACAAACAAAAAGAAGGGGACACAAAATTAGAAACATTTTGTAAATGAGCACGATATTGAAGGTTGTGGATCCTTTACACTTAACTTCTGTGAATTTCTTAACACTAAATGCATTGATCTTATAAACATTTTTTGTTTATTTAATCTTATATGTCACCATGTGTTTTTTTAAAAAATTACAAAGTGAAAATGTAGAATATCCAAGTTTGAACACTGAATACACTTTATTTAAGGGAAATTTCCACTTTTAGTCATGTAACTTTGGGTGAATTCAAGAAAAAGTCATGTATGTTAGGAAATTCCAATTCTAGTCTTGTAAATTTATGAAATTGTCTAATTTGAGGACAAACACCGTCGGAGGACATTTAATTGACTGAAATTGTTGATGTGGAGCACACATGGCGTAAAACATTAAGGATTTCCTGTGATTTATCTTATATGACATTTATAATAATTTTAAAATATTAAATGAATATCATACAGAAGAAAAAGTCCACATCACACGCCATGTTGGCATGCCACAAAATTCATCAATTTTTATATATACTTATTAAACATACATTATATTGTAATTTTGTTATAATTTTTTTTTAATCAAATAAACACCTTTAAGTCAATTTTTATTTTAATGTTCTAGTTTATTAGTTCTCCATCTACACTAAAGTCGTACATCGTTCCCGCCACTTCATTTGTCGAGGCGTTCACCATTACAACCACCACCATTCAATGCAGATCTCTACACTGAAGATTTGAAGCAATGGAGGGTATATCTTAACATATACAGTTGAGAGATTTGAAATGATTAAAAAGAGGGTCTAATGAGATTTTGATTGGGTCTAATCGACTTTTTTCCATTTGAAACCTTACCCTTCTTCAATATCATAAGCAAGAAAGAAATGGATCAAACACTCTAAGAAAAGCAGGTAATAATGAGGAAAAATTAATTACATAAGGAAAAAATGGTCATTAAAAACATAAATCTTAGCTTTTTAATGATGTGAAATTTCAAGCCTAGATCTTGGATCTTTAATGAGGAATCGATAAATTCCAGCTATTGATACATAAGCCCGTCATTATTACTAATAAAGTAAATTACCATCATTATTGATCAAATATTTTAGGCCAAAAAAAAGAAAAAAGTTATAAGATGCCACACTAATACCATTTTGGCTGCAGTGTTCGCCAAATATTTCGTTCTTTCCCCTTTTCTATTTTTTTTTATTTTACTTAGCATTAATATATATATATATATATGTAAATATATATATATATATATATATATATACTAAATTTCCATTCTTTTAACTCTCATCGCAGCAGATAAGAAACTCACTAAATTGAGAGAAATTGATAAGCTCTTCGACCGAATCTGAATTCTAGAACATTCCACAAAGCCTATCAAGCTACGCCACCATAAATGAATTGATAAGGGGTTTTTCTTCTCAAACCAATCATTGTAAAGTTACGAGACAAGCTTTTAATTTCACAGACTCTAATTTTCAAAATTCTCGACCCAATTGTGATATGTTGCTTGACCTTGTTGTCGCAGAAGATATATTGTATATAAGGTTGTGGTTTGTGGGTCTCTTGGAAGAGATATAAGTACACATTTTCAATCGCGAAAATTGAAACCCACTGCTTCATATTTCAACACTTTTGTTCTTCTCACTGTCCCAATAAGTTTCCATTAAAATACTTATTGTGGAATGGTAAAAAGCAATGATATATGGGTCATCGACGCTATCTTCCTAATAAACATAAATGGAGGAAAAATAGAAATTCGTTTGATAGATCTAAAGAGGTTAGACCACAACCACGTTCTCTTTCATGTGATGATGTACTTGCTCAAGTGGACGACCTTAATGATCTTATCTTGACTGAAGTTGTAAAAACAAGGTCAAAGTATCACATGAGAAAAGAGGTGATAATTGGAATAAGAAAATCATTCTTTAGCTTCAATATTGGAGTTCCCTTCTACTTTGAGACAATTTAGATGTGATGCATGTTGAAAAAGAAACATATGTGATAATATAATACAGACAATTATGAATATGAAAGGAAAGACTAAGGGTAATTTGAAAGCTCGTATTAATTCGGAAGCTATGATAATTAGGCCAGAATTGCATCATATCCGTAAGGGAGATACGCTAGAGTTGTTGCATCTGACATATGTTGTCACATGGGGTGAAGAATTCGTCTGCTTATTTCTAAAATATTTTAGGGTTCTAGATGGGATTTCATCTAATATTTCTCAAAGTGTTAACATGAAAGAACATAAAATTATAGGTTTGAAGGGCCATGGTTGTCATGTTCGTTTACTATATTTGCTTCCTCTTGGGATATGTGGCCTCCTTTCTAATATATGTATGAGCCTCTTATTAGTTCCCCTTATTCTTTCATAGTATGGGTGCTAAAACATTAAGGTTAGATGATCTTAAAAAGCTTGAATCTAAAATTCCTATTACTCTATGGAGGATGGAACAAATTTTCCCTCCTCTATTTTGATGTAATGGTACATTTTCCTGTTCACTTAGCTAGTAAGGCTAAATTTGTTGGATCATCCAAGTTTCAATGGATGTATCCCATTGAATGCCTGTTGTATGACTTGAAATACCTAATTCGCAACACAACTAGTCTAGAAGAATCATTAGCAGAAGGCTATATAATGAAGGAGTGTATGACTCTTTGCTCAAGGTACTTGAGAAGCATCAAGACAAAACTTGTTACACTTAGACAAAATTACGACGATGGTATTCAAAGATATGATGGTGAAATATCAATATTTTCACAATCTAGACGAGCACAAGGAGCTGGTGTGACTCGTGGTCTTGATGATGATGATTGGGTAAAAGCTCATATTTATGTTTTGAAGAACTGTTACAAAGCGTAACCTTCCATTGAGTATGTCCAATCATACAGAACTATTCCTTTTTTTTTAAACATGCATAAGTCTATGTTATGTGTGTTTCAATGCAGAGATTCGGAGAATACTCTTAGAATCAACAAAACAGTACACAAAAAATGTTAGATGATGAGTGGAATACTAGTTTTATTGATCGATTTAAAAAGAAGGTAAGTGCTTCTACATTTGTATTTTTTATATCACTGAATTATACCTTTTCTTCAGATTAATTATATTTTTGTATGTTTATGGGCTGAGAAGATGCAAATGAAAGATCAATGTACATCCAATGAGTTACTATCATTGGCTCATTGTCCATTAATTAAAGCATGATACATGCTTCTGTGGATATGTTGCTAATGGGTATAGGTTTCCCTTAAAGCTCGTGACAATGGGTGATATAGTCAGTGGAGCAAATTATATTGATTGCTATATAGTGCTAACAGAGATTCTTAAATTGCAACCTTGATCAGAAACATGTTATTCTATATCGGTGTAGACAGTTCGATGTATATGATGAAAAAAAAGCTAAGACAGATGAATATGGATCTACAAGCATTAATTTCCAGCGTCTTTTGAAAACTAACAAACCACTTATTCTCACAAGTTAAGCTTCACATGTATTATATGCCATTGACAATGCCAATAAAGGTTGGCATGTTCTTAAGACTCAACCTCGAGATTTTGTATGAGATGCCACAAATAGGAGAGGATGAGAGCAATAATGATGATGATTTAGGTGCAACATATCAACATGATGAATCTTTCAATATTGAATACGGTAGCCCATCTTCCTCGGAATAGATGATCAAAATATTTAGAGAAGACCAGATGTGGAACCAATGGCAATGGATACACCAATAATTAATAAAAAGAGAGAGTGAAAAACACTATGGCGAAGTATTTGAGACCTATCATTTTTGTTTGTTGTGTACTTTTTTGTTTCATTTCATAAATCTGAATGTTTCTTTGTGACATTTTCATTCATGTTCACTATTGCTAATTTCTTTTTTTTTTTTTTTCATAAAGATGAAAATAATTCCAACTGAACATACTAAGAGTTGCATCCAAAAGTCTACAAGATATACAACACCAGGTAAATTGGTCCGAACATATGGACCAAAACCACTGAGGACTACTAGTGACTCTAATGGTATTGTGTTCCTTCAATTTTTTTAATCATTGTTGCTCTAATATTTTTCATGAAATATAATTTTTCTCGTATTTCTTAGTAAATGTATCAGCCCATAAGAGCACTAGGCAAAATCAAAGAGTTCAAGCTTTGGAGAAAGGAGCACATTACATCAATAATGAAAAAATTGGTAAACCCCTATATTCGTTCTCTTATTAAAATTTATGTGATGTTTCTATTTTTAAGAAAGAATTTGTTGTCATTATAACAAATATTATGTTTTCTTTCAAAGGTAGAGTTTCAACCCACGCTCTTATAGTGAATTGTTGTGACGATGTTTGGAAAGAACGTGGTTTTATGGAAGATAGTTCTTTCTTGAACATCTTGGGTTTGGCTAAAATAGTCATTAGCATTTGCTCTGTGATGGGGATGGTAAGCCATGGAGAAATGATAAAGATTTCTTTCAGATGATGAGGGTACACATGAACTTGAAATTCAAAATGCCCAACCGTTGCAATTCAAAATGCCACAGGACAATCTACTAAATGGTATATTTAATTATGTTTTTAGTTATACAAAAACATACATGAACTTGTCGCGAAAGTTGCTCTAAATCGCTAGGATTTGAACGAACCTCTCAAATTACAAGAGATCTATTTCTGACAGAGGTAGTATGTAAGATACTAAATCCACATGGAGGATTATCCGTGAGAATCGGTTTAAGAACTTTCAAATTAATTAGGTCAAATGGAAATTAAGAGTGGTGACTAATCTAACTATCAATATAAATGTAATAAATAAAAACACGGAGAGAACCGATCGAGGGGAAGATATTCCCGAGATATAGTTTCATGCATGCAAGATGGAATTAATATTTAGAAGCGATTATAAGGTATTGTTGTGAGTTCTAAGTGCTTGAACTCCCAAACCAACCGACATCCGAATTGGAAGTAAATTCTAGAAAAGACGTTTAGGTGCCCCCAATCCCCCAGAATCGGAGAGTATTCAAGGTTCAATGTAAACTACCTACACGGATAAGAAGTTATAATCCAACCTCAGGACTTGGGATTCTGGTTACGTAAGACTAGAAGAGGATTGCCCAACTTCTCTTACGCTAAAGACCGATGTAAGGGTGTAGTTCCTACACAAGCGATTAAACCTAATTTCGTCTATCCCATCCAATGCCCCCTAGACTCTACACCCCCTCTCGGTAGAGCTTCTCCTTCATAGATCTCCCTTCTACTGATTGGTCTTGGTTGATCTAATTTTTCAGGATTAATTTCCCACTCGACCAATAAGGTGGAGCGATTAACCCCTAATCTCAGTTGAGATCTAACCAGCCAACCTCGAAAAGGTAAAAATCCCTACCCTAGGGAGCCAACTATCGTCTTCTAATTCCACAATTAATCGAAATTATTCTAAGACACCGAAAGCTGAGCGACTATGATGCAAGCATGTGGTTGGAGTCTTAATTTTAACTAATCATCAATACAAATTAACCAAATCTTAACCCTAGGTTACCACAACCCACAACAAATTCAATAATCAATCAAGTACTCATCAACCCGAAGCCTATTCCCAAACTTTGGGAAATCGAAAATCACTCACAGATCATCAAAGCAATAACAAGAATCATCAACATCAAGTAATAAAAATAATAAAATTTGAAAATAAAGAGAATGTATAAGAAAATGTTTAATATGTTGAAGAATCCTTGAAGAACTTTGATAATCTTGATGAGTGTCACAAGCCCATGAATAATCCCCAGTTCTCCTCCAAAGATGACTTCCTCATTGAAGAGGAAGAAGAAAACCTAACTATTACTATGAAAATCTGCGAAAAATCTAAGAGGAAGAGAGAGAGTTGTATTAGCGAAATTTTACAATGGAGGCCTCCTCCAATCTGGGGAAGGGATATATATAGACTCCCAACCCTAGCAATGTCAAAAGACTAAAAGTCTATAGAAAATTCTCTTTTAGTAAGGGTATAAATACAAAAGAGAGTGCTTGGGGTTATAAGTTGTTGAGTCGAGCCCCTAGTATACGCTCGACTGACCTTCTTGCAATTTTTGGGGAAATTGGTGTTGAATCAACTCTTGTCCCAAATACAATAGTTGTACATGTTTGTCTAACGGTCATGTAGCATCTTGAATCGCTCGAATCCAAGTTTGTATAAGAAAGTTACGACTGAAAAACAGAGGGGGCACGCTGAAATGGATAACTAACCCAAACCAGCACTCTACCAGTCCCATACTGGTCCGGTAGTGTGGAGGCTGTAACATTATGGAATTGGTGCTGGCTGGGTGTGGTCCAGTACCGGTCGGCGGTCTACCTTCTTGTGCTCTTTTTTCGTCCCATTTTCTTCCATCACCGTTTCGGGTCTCTTCCTCTCATCTTCTCGACGCGATCCTTTCACGACTTCTCTTCACGACTTGATAAACTTCAAGTTGGGATTTTGTAGGGTCTGATTTGGATCAGTTTGTGCCTCGTTTCGCAGGCCAAAATAGGGAGGTACGTGCAATTGATCTTCTTTCTTTCCCAGTTTTTCCTAGCCTTCAAAATACAACTCAGAAACACCCAAAAGTGCATTAAATCATATCAAAAGAGAATTAAGACTCGGGAATGCAATAAAACACGAAATTGCACTTGGATATGATGATTACACGTAATTTCTCAACAAAAAATGGATGTGAAAGATACAAGAAAACTTGTAATTTTAACGTTCATCATCCCTACAAACTTAAGTTTCACTCCTCCCCGAGAAAATTAGACAATTAAGCACAACAAGCAAACGAGGTTGGAATGTTATTGGAATCCTGTTAGACATGAATTTCTCTTTTCATTGAGCACTTTCCACTTTTTGATTCACCAATCTTGCCTTAATCATTTTCTTTCAAGGAATTTGATAGATGAGTAGAGGAATATAAAGGCATAGGAATTCGGAAAGGCACATAGTATTTTTATTTCACTTAGTACCCTAGGCCACACGCTAAGAGCTCTCACTCCAACCTTAAAACATGCATATGTGAAATGACCTTAGACTGCCCATTATTTTTCAAAATCCTCGACTCTAGATGGTTTGACTCGGTTCTTTTTTAGGAAGACGCCACGCACTCATCCCGTGTAGGCGATGCGGCTCTTTTTTCCCTCGAGCCAAATTTTTTTCAATTACTCCTTTTTTCCATAAGGCTTAGTCCAAAGAAAAAAATATACTAGAGTTTGTTTACGACTACAATACTCTTTTCAAGTTACACAAGATTTTCAACTATTTTACTCTCGATTCTTTTTTAGGTTTTTTTTTCTACGTTTCATACAACATATTTTTACAAGCTCAACTCAATAATTTGGAGAATACAAACGTTAACTAGAATCTATTACAAACGATGAAATGCAATGACTTTTCTCGGCGACCTAGTCCACATTATATCTCCTTCCTACATCTCCATCTTTTTACCACCCAAAACCAAATCATTCTATTTTTCACAAGTTCGTCCTTAATAGTGTCGTGTGTGTTTTGGAATTACAGTGATGCTCACAAGCAACACAACTTTGGACTAAGTTATTGTATTTACACATGCAATCCTCTTTACTATGCCCTAACGTTCATTTGCCCTTAAATCGCATCGACCAATTGATCTCATTAAATTTAGGCAAGGAATCCTCTAGTGTTTTATCCTCAATTTTTCAGAGATCTCAATTTTTTAAAATTTCAGAGGTCGGGAAACTTTCAATACTTCTTCATCATCGATCAAGCAACATTATTCGTGAAAGCAATAAACGACACAAGAAACAAAATATGGTAGAATGGCATAGATCATAACTACGAGCAATTCAATCAATAATGAGGAACATCCTGTTCAAGCGCATAAAATAACAAAATTTCCATCCTCCCCACAAACTTGGGCGAAATTCTCAAGCCCAAGTAGCAAAGGAGGTGGAATTCATACATTTTCCAAAGATTTATCAATCAAAAATCACATTTCCAAACCAACCATTAAATCAAACAAAGATCCAATATTTCAAGAGTTATGTAGGTACAAGATTTCATGATTGATTATGCGAATATGAGGAGAGCACCTCAATTAAACAATGTCTTGCCCCCGACAAACTTAAATGCAAGCATGTCATTTAAGTAAACATATGAATTAAGTGCACGGAAAGACAAGTAAGCATATACTGAAATCCACAAAAATCCAACCATGAGAATCAAGGACAAGAAAAGATGACACGAATCAAGTAATTACAAACTATGCATGTGCAAAAGAAATAATTCGAGAGATAGAGCAAAGCAAACAGGCACCGTTGGCACTTAGGGGGTTAATCATGTATTGTACCAGTATGAATGCAATCGATTGTTGAAGCTAACTTTATAATTGTGTATCACTCGAGTTGTATACATATGCATGCCCTACCATATGCTTGCCTATTGTCTCATCTCTCCATCACTTTTGAAAAATACGAGTAAAGAATCATAAAGGCCTTTTGTTTTAGTTGTAATGCTGGCTTTTTGGACTAGGTGAGATATGTTCGGGTGTAGGGACTTAACTTGGATCGATTAAGTTGTACTCAACGAGCCCTCACATAAGTTTTACTCCCGCTCCCTGATAGGTATGACCCAGTGACTCCGGGTCGAGCCAACCCGTCAGCCGGGTCCACTGGGCCCAGAAGAGCGAGCCCAACACAGCGCGAGCCCAACACAGCTGAGTCCAGTCACCGCACATTTGGATATTAAGATTCCCATGATCTCCTCCCAACTTCCATGCAGATTTGGTGGGCACAATTATAGGGATTTAGTTAGGGTTTTGTTTGTGATAGCATAAATAGTAGAATGGTAGACGGATTTAGGGTTGGCACTTTGTACTCTAGAATTACAATTTGTAAGATTGAAGAGAAAATAGTGGAAAACACCCCGGAAGGTTATTGCCTCCGCTCGTGGACGTAGATCTCCGGATCGAACCACGTATATTTTGTGTTATTTATCTTTCTTGCATTTTACAGTTCCATTAATCAGTTTTTACTCCGAATTCCTTTGATAACCGGATTGCGCTTTATCAATTGGCGCCGTCTGTGGGAAAGGTTTGAAAGTAAACCCTAGTGTACTTCAGCGTCATCACAATTGCCATGGTGAATACCCGCCGATCGGCTAATCCTACTCGGTCCCATCGTAATCCTCATGTGGATCAGAATCCCCCATTGCCCCGTTAACAGAATCAAGATCCGCCTGCGGAGCACGTTAACATGCCGAATCTCGCCCCTGTCAATGATCCGGCGCAAGTTAACCCTCAATCTGCCCCCGAATTATTGCAGGTGCAGCAAGCCTTTCTTCGGGAGCATGCCACTCTATTCCAAGAATGGAATAATCGGCGCGCTCACCGGACAATGGCGTCGACCAGGGTGCGAGAAATCCGCCCCGTGATCTATCTCCTGAATTGGATGAAGATCCACCTCACCGAGCAAGGCATGATCGCCGTCGACAGCGATCAGCATCTCCAGCGGAAAACCGCAGTTCTAACGGTTCGAGGCCCCGTTACGCTCACGAAGACGTGGATCGTCGCAGACCTGTAGATGCACCAAAACATGCTCACTTAGACAAATCCCGTGTACTGGATCCTTTGGAACAAGAACAAGCCCAGTTTGCCGTAGAGCTTGACAAGGTGTTGGGCCTCGATGCCGACGGAGAGATCATCACCCCATTCTCCGAGGAGATTCTTGCTACCCCACTCCCTGAGGGGTTCAAGCTTCCCCCTGTGTCTGTCTACAACGGCACCGTAGATCCAAGTAATTTTCTAAACACCTTCAAGTACGCTATGTTCAACCGCAACTGTATACCTCACCACTTGTGCAAAGTGTTTCCTGAGTATCTTTAAGATGAAGCCAGACTTCGGTTCGATTCTTTACCCCGAGGCAGTGTTACCTCTTTTCGGGATCAAGCCGAGCAGTTTTGGGCGCGTTTCCATACGCGAGCAAAACCCATGGCCAATCTGATGATGTTATCATCAATGCCTTTATGAATGGTCGATCTCATGAATCTGGAACAGCGAGATGGGGAGACTGTTACCCAATTTCTCGATCGCTTTACCGCTGAAAGCCTCAAGGTTGGCAGCCGGTCTGATGATGTTATCATTAATGCCTTTATGAATGGTCTCCGGCCCGGGCCGCTTTACACCGAACTTGTCTGAAACCCTCCTACCACGACCCGGGCTCTTTTCAGCATTGTATGCAGGTTCGCCAAAGCTGAGGAGCAAACCCGCAGCAAGCGCGAGAAACATGCCACCAAACGGCAATCAGATAAAACACAAGCTGGGACCAGTACCCGGCCTAGTGTTTTCACCCGCCTAAGCAGAGGACGTTTGGAACCCCGCGGAGATATCCCTCAGCTCACTCCGCTTACAAAATCAAGGACAAAAATACTTTCTGTTCATAAGAATGATCTGCGACCGTGCCCACGGATGACTGCTCCGGCAGAGAAACGTAACCGTGATAAGTGGTGTGCGTACCACCACGATCATGGACATGACACCGAAGAGTGTCGCGAACTTGGAAAAGAAATTGAGGATTGTTTGAAGAGGGGTTTCCTACGGCAATATGTAGCTCGGACCGAGGACAAGTCTCGGTCGAATCGAAATGGAGGCTCACAACAAGGCCGCAGAGGTTATAATGACCGAGGTCCAAGATAAAATAGACCTCAGTGGCAGAATAACAGGTCGGGGTACAACAACTATGTTCGGCAAGACCAGGGAAGTCGTCAACAACCCCAGTTGCTACCGCATCCGCCACCTCATGGAGGACCTGGAGACAATCCGCCCAATCACGTTATAAATGTGATCTGTGGGGCCATTCAAACTGGGACTTCCCGAAGTGCAATGAAGGCCGAAGTGCGCAGGCCTCCTCCCGAGGAGCCACGCCACAAACGCCTCCACAAATCTGAAACTGTAAGTTTCACTGATGAAGATCCTGTCCCCGAGCTCACCCCACATATGAGTTTTCATTGACAATGGAGCCGCAGTCAGCGTCATATTCGCTGATTGTTTCCAAAAACTGGCATACCTCGTGAACAACTCCTACCGGCCCCCGGGCCTTTACAGACCTTCACTCAGGGTGAGGTCCAACCTGAAGGAATCATCAACCTTCCCGCTTCGCTTGGCACTTATCCAGCAATAAAAACCATCTTCGTTGATTTTTATGTGGTCAATTCTCCATCTCCATACAACATGATTTTGGGCCGAGATTGGCTCACCCCGGCGAAGGCCGTTTGTTCCACGTATCACCTCGCACTAAAGTTTCCTACACCCCACGGCGAGGTGGCCATCCGTGGCAATCAACGGGTCTCTAAAGAATGCATGTATGTAGCACTTAAAAAAATAACGAAGGTTCCTCCCAAGCCATAGTTTCAAATAGCCACCTCGGCTCTTACCTCGGGTTCGTCTGAATCACTCAGGGACGATACTGTTAAGGTGCCGCTCGACCCGGCTAAACCGGAACAGACTATTACAGTCGCCGCCGTAGACACCCCATTGTTACACAATGCCATCATCCAGACCTTACGAGAATATTCTGAAGTTTTTGCGTGGTCTCCCCTGGATATGCCGGGGGTCTCTCCGGACCTTATTACTCATAAGTTAAATATTGACCCTGGCGTGAATCCCATACAACAAAAACAGCGGTAATTTGCTCCAGAGAGGAACGTGGCCATCCGAGCTGAAGTTCAACAGCTCCTGGACGCAGACATCCTGTTCGAAGTACACTATCCGTCCTGGCTTTCTAATCTCGTGATGGTGACGAAGTCCAGTGGCGCATGGAGAATGTGCGTTGATTTCTCTGACCTCAATAAGCACTGCCCAAAGGATTGTTATCCTCTATCCCCCATCGACCAAAAAGCCGAGGCCATCACTAGGCACAAGGCACTTTGCTATTTAGATTTATACAAGGGATACCATCAAATTCATATGGATTGCTGTGATGCCCTCAAAACAGCCTTTATCACTGACTTTGGGTGCTTTGCCTTCAAGAAAATGCCCTTCGGGCTCAAGAATGCTGGAGCCACTTACCAACGCCTTATGGACCACGTCTTCCGAGATCAAATCGGCCGAAATGTTGAAGTATATGTAGATGATCTTGTTATTAAAAGTTCCTCCACCACCACATGTGTACAGGACATTGCCGAGACGTTGAGTACGTTGCGACGCTATAATCTTCGCCTCAATCCGGCCAAGTGCACCTTTGGCGTTGGCTCAGGTAAATTTCTCGGGTATATGGTCTTACAGCACGGTCTCCAGGCTAACCCAGCCAAGATTAGAGATGTATTGGATCTTCAGCCGCCAAAGACGTTGAAGGATGTTCAGCGTCTCACCGGCGGTCTCGCGGCCTTAAATCGTTTTTTGTCTAAGGCCGCGGAGCGTTAGCTCCCATTCTTCAATATTTTTCGTCAGGCAAAGACATTCGAGTGGACTTCACAGTGCACCGAGGCCTTTGAGGCTTTCAAACAACACATCAAGCAGTTACCAACTATGTCCGCTCCTAACCCCGGAGAGCCCCTTTATGTGTATTTGGCTTCTGCCGAAGAAGCTATCAGCGCAGCCCTCGTCCGCGAGGATCACGGGAGTCAGCAGCCCGTGTATTTCTGCAGCCGAGCACTTCATGGGACGGAGACCCAGTATTCTGTGGTAGAAAAAACAGTGTTGGCCCTCGTTATGGCAGCTCGCCGTCTGCGGCCCTATTTTCAAGGACACGACATTAGGGTTCTCACTAATCACGCTATTCGTCAAATCCTCATTAAGCCCGATGTGTCAGGACATCTGGCTAAGTGCGCCATCGAACTCGGGGAATATGACATTCAATTTCTACCTCGCTGGGCCGTCAAAGGCCAAGTCCTTGCGAATTTTTTGGTAGAAGCACCATTTACTGACCCCGGTTCAACCGCATATGCCACCACTCCTCGTCACTCCGATCTCGACGCTGAAGCCCGAAAGTGGCAATTATACGTGGATGGTGCCTCTGCGACCCGAGGCAGTGGCGCCGGGGTCCTTCTCATTGGCCCCGATGGCGTTGAGATCAAGTATGTCTTGCGATTTAAGTTCAAGGTGACCAACAACGAAGCGGAATATGAGGCAGTTCTTGCTGGGCTCCGGCTTGCTCAAACCTTTGCAGCTTCGCATATCCAGCTTTTCACGGACTCCAAGGTGGTCTCTAGTCAAATTAAAGGCACCTATGCAGCCAAGGATGATACGTTGAAAAGGTACCTCGCTTTGACACTTAAGCTTTTGTCACCTTTTGCTTCGACTGATATCCAGCAGGTACCTCGCGAAGAAAATGTTAAAGCTGATGCTCTTAGCAAAATGGCCTCCGCGGTCCCGACCAACATGTCTCCGGACATAATTGTCGAAGATGCTATCAACCCTTCAATTCATGTGGCGGCGGTATCTATATTGACTGAGACTAGTCCCAATTGGATGACTCCTATCGTCCATTACCTCCGGGATGGTACACTGCCAGATGATAAATTACTCGCTCGGCGGATAATTCTTAAAGCACCGAAGTATACACTTCACGACAGGATCTTGTACCGTCAGTCATACTTACAGCCGAGTCTTCGCTGCCTTGACCCAGTCCAGGCTGACTATGTTCTCCGCGAATTTCACGAAGGGGCTTGTGCTAGTCATATTGGCTCGCGCACGTTGGCCAAGAAAATCCTCCGGTGGGGATACTACTGGCCCACACTGTTTAATGATGCCCATAGTCTAGTATCAAAGTGTGACAAATGCCAACGACACTCCAGAGTGAAGCATCTACCACAAACCGAGCTTGCTGGCATACAAAGTGTCTGGCCATTTATCCAGTGGGGAATCGACATTGTAGGCCGTTCCCAGTTGCTCCGGGAGGCTTAAAATTTATTGTGGTTGCAGTGGACAACTTTACCAAATGGGGCGAAGCCGAGCCCCTCACTGCTATAATCGGGCAAAACATTCTGAAGTTTGTTTGGCGTAACATAATATGCCGCTTCGGCATCCCAAGCGCCATTATCTCCGACAATGGCAAACAGTTCGCTGCGTAACATAATATGCCGCTTCGGCATCCCAAGCGCCATTATCTCCGACAATGGCAAACAGTTCGCTAATGACCCCTTCCGGTCCTGGTGCGAAGAGTTGCACACCAAACAAATTTTCACCTTGGTTGCTCATCCTCAAGCTAATGGCCAGGTCGAAGTCACTAAACGCACTCTGATTAACGGTTTAAAGAAGCAATTATATCAAGCTAAAGGCCTCTGGGCCGAGAACCTTCCGCAAGTTCTCTAGGCCTATCGTACTACACCACGTTCGTCAACCGGGGAAACCCCATACAGCCTCACCTATGGCAACGAGGCTGTTATCCCCGCCGAGGTAGGAGTGCCCAGTCCCAGGCTCATTAACCTCGACCCCGAGACTAATGAGGAAGCACTCCGTACTAACTTGGATGAACTCGAGCACCGCTGTGACCAATCCTTCATTCAACAAGCTAAATGTAAGCAACAAGCAGCTCAGTATTACAACCTCCGGGTTAGGGGTACTCAGTTCCAAGTCGGAGACCTAGTACTCCGGTTAAATTCTGCCAGCAAAGCTGCCCCCGAAGGCAAACTACATGCCACCTGGGAAGGGCCTTATCGCGTCGTCGCCGCACATGCCTCCGGGAACTATCACTTAGAGAATCTAGATGGCACACCAATACCCCGAACCTGGCACATTAGAAATCTGCGGCGTTTTTATCTATGATTTCCGATCGTCAAGTACCTGTTCTTCCTTTATGTTCTTCGTATGTTATTTCATTTTCATACTATGGCATTTTCTTTTTTTTATGAATACCTTTGTATTCTTCAATTGTTCCGACAATTACTTTGAATAAAGTTTTAACTTTACATACATTACTGTACTTTCTCCTACGCTGCGGGGACGCCCCGGCCTAGACTCATTATTGTCTGTATCCGGACACACTGGTCTCTCGCCTGATCCGTCCGGAGAGATCAGCATTTAGTCCCCAGACATATATTCCCTCTCGTCTGTTTAACCGGAGAGGTCATTCACTCTCACCTGATCCGTCTGGGGAGATTCTGTGCCTTGCTTCTGCACTAGAGCTTATTTTCGTATCGTACTCCCGAGTACTAATTAACGCCTTACTTTCATAATGACATATCGAAATAATTTTAAAGCACTTATCTAGTGGTTAACCACTTAGCTACTCTTATCAGGTATACTAATGATGTACATCAAAATATTTTCAAAACCTTTTACTTATCAACTGTCCTTTACACTTGAACATACGTCGATTACAATAAATTATTATCTCTAGCCTCCGAGCCAATACTCCGCGCTCCGGCGTTGGGATCCGTCCCTGGAGCTCCTTCGAGTCCTTCGGGATCTCGATGTTCCTTGGCTTTGGACCCCGGTCCTCCCCCTGCTTCTACCTCCTCTCCGACGAGGACTTACTCTCGGGACTGGCCTGGGAATGTTGTCTCTTCCCCGATCTCCTCGGTGACGAGGACTTGGTTGTGGCGCTGGCCTTGAAGTGTTCGCCCATTCCACGGGATCCCATTCCGCGGGGTCCATCACTTCGATCTCCTCAGCTAACTTTTCAACCTCCTCCTCAGCCACAGCCACCGGGGCCGGCTCTTGGATTATGATCCCTTTGGCTTTTCCCAATGTCCCCTTTTTACTCCTCCGCGGAGCCTTCGAGGGGTCCTGTCCCCGGCTGGAGCTCGCAATGTACTCTTCTGCAGTACGAGGCCACCTGTCGCGGCCTCTTAAGCCCTCGTACATGTTAAGGAGTATTTCTAGTACTTCTCGCTTTCTAACAAGCTCGGAGGAGTCTGTGTGATCGGCTGCCGTCAGCGCGGTAATTTACCCTTGGATCTCGGTTGTCCGCTCTTCGACCTCCTCAAAAGTTAGCAGGCCGTACTCCGTCAGTATTCGTTCATACTCTTTTTGATAGATGATGACTCGATCTAGCTCGGCGACCGTTGACAAATATTTCAACTGCTGATCTCTCGCCTTTCCCATAGCCTTGGCCCTTGCCTCTTCGGCTTCCTTTGCCCTTCTCTCTGCCGCGGCTACTCTCCTCTCCAACCAAGGAACAACCTGTTTTTGCAGATTGTCTTTTTCCCCGCGGAACCAGTCCAAGGACTGCATGAGCTTCTTTATTACATTATGTAGCTCCTCGGTATTCTCCTGTTTGCAGCACAAAATCAGCAATCATATGATTTAATCAACACCAACGACCAGGCAGTAACTCAACAATGTTTGCAAAAACCGACTTTATTATCTAGCAAAATGGGTGTACACATCGTTTGCGGTTATTACAATAAGAGTACATATTCTTCCTATCATCTACTATATGTACAGTTCATCAAAATTGCGGGGAACGACTGACCTCCCCCTGATCGACCCCTTCGGCTGCCTCCGGCACCTCCACCTCCTCCTCGTGCTCTTCCTCTGGCAGGTCTTGGTTCACCCCCACGTTACCCCCCGTTGTCTCCGCTGTGATTTCCATACGCGGGGGTGGATCCTTGGCCCTTAGCTCCGTAATGAACTCTCCCCGTCGAAAAGCCAAGAACTCTTCGTCCTGATCCACGTCGCACGCACCGATCTCCTCGGCGCTCAGAATCATCTTCTTCTCCACCAGAGCCTTAACCAGGGGCCACTCCGGGACCCGAGCCAGCGCGTTGTAATACGCTTCCTCCACGGCACCCACGGCGTTGAAATCGTATCCGAACTCTGGACGATAGACATCTACATTCGGATAGATTTCCTTGACCTTCTCCAGCAGCACCGAGGGTGTTGCCGTGTCCCCGACCGCGATGAAGCTCGTCTGGTAGTCAAGAAATGTGCTGGTTTGCAACAATTTCTTTGCAAATGTCTTCAGCACGGCCCCCTGGCCCTCCACCACTGCTACCTCCTTGGCCCTTAGCTGCGCGCAGCACCCCGGCCTCCGCCTCCACCTCACGCAGTCGCGCCACCTCCTTCTCCACCAAGGAAGCTCTTTTACGAGCCTCGGACAGGTCATGAGTTAACCTGTTGTTGCGAGATCGCAACTCCCTCAGAGCCTCGGCTAATTCCTCCTTAGCCTCCTGCTCAGTCCTTCGGCCGAGGTCCATGATCCCCTGCGTTAGCTTCAGTAGCTCCTCGGCTTCGGGCCCCTCCAAACCTAGCACGCTTATTTGCCCCTGCCCCTGCAAGCAAAGGCCAAAATTTAAAAACAAACTCATCACATCAGCAGAAATGCTTCAGCAGCACTCTTTTCCTTAGTCAGCAATTATATCCACTGTACCTCTGGTGCTGGCTCCGTACGTAGTCTTTTGCCCACACTCGGCGGTGTTGACGTCGGCTCTGGCCTCCTCTTCGGCCTCGGGGTCGAACCGGCGACCATAATATCTTCGTCCGTCCCTTCTGATGGCCTCGGTCTCGGCGACACCCTAACTCTAGGGGCCACTTCGGCAGCAGTCCCCTTCTTCTTCGACGCCGCGGGCACTGCGGGGCTCCCCGAAGCCTCCTTTCCAAAGCGTCCCACTGCAAAAGAAGATCAATGGTTAACCTTAGCAAATTACCAACGGTTAACATTATTCAAGAGTTCCTACCCTCCTCGGCTGCCCCGGCCGCCAATTCCTGCCCCCGGGTGGGATTCTCCTCTGTTCCTCCCGAGTAATAGAGGCTTAACCCTGCCTCCTCCAGCTCCTCTTCGGTGCAGAGGGTCTTGAACGTACCCACAGTACGGAAGTGCTTTACAACCTCCGGTTCCGGCTCCGCCACCGAGGCGTTATCCACTACCTCCTCCCTCCTCCACCTCCGGAGGACCACGTCAGTCTTCACATAAATAAATTTCTCCTTCCAACCCTCCACCTTACTCGGGTTTTGCACCTTAAACCCACCCCGGGCCCTTGGGCTAAAGGAGTACCATCCCTTCGCTTTCCCGAAGGCTTTCAGTTGAAAGAAAAATCTAAATAATTCTACGTCCGGTTCCACCCCGGCATTCTTACATACTACTGAAAACCCCACAACTTGCCTCACGGCATTGGGTGCTAATTGACTCAAGGCAATGCCGTAATACCTCAGCAGCCGCACTACAGTGTCCCAAAGGGGAAACCTAATCCCTATTCTCAAATGATCTATATACACGCTTATGAACCCCTTTGGAGGACAACAAGCTCAATCACTCGGCTCCGGCACAACGTACTCTAAATTGAAGGGAAAATAAAATATCGGAATCAGGGCTTCTATTTGCACCCGCGACATCCGCAGCGCCACCGCAGCAACCTCAAAGTCCTCCTCCCCGCAATCACTAAATCCTACTGCCCGGGTGCCAGACTCCATCCCGTCGGCCCTATACACCATCCTAATCTCTTTTCTCTCCGGAATAATAAAGCGCAGGGGTTGTACATCTAACGGGGTTTTACTGGTCCCTACCTCTCTAATTGAAGACGAAGACGATGAGGAAGACATACTTACTTGGTTTTGATTTGAGATGGTTCACGACTTGGCACAAGATGATTCTCTTTTTTTCTCCCGCTCTTTGTCTCTCGCAAACCGCAAATGAGAATAATGAAGTTTACTGTACAAGCCTTCTTTATATATACTCATGCACCAACGGCTCAGATCTGGCCTTTTCAAATTCAGTGTCTCAGATTCGTGCGTGAATTCACGCGCCTTACAGTTACCAAGGCGCGTGGGCGACACGCTTATTGGAATTCTCAAACGCGTCACTTCACATCCCTTCTCCTAATGATGGTGCCGCCAATCACATCAACCTTACCCTTCCTCAGGAAGTTTTGGGATTCACTACGGTGACCCCTTCACCTCAGGCATATTTTAGCTCAGCCTCACCAGACCTCGTGACCCCGGGGGTGGTTCGATTTGATACAGTTCGGCGCCCGTTGAGTCCTTCACTATGCAGTAACCCCGTGTGTATTTCGGCTCGATCCGGTTTTATACTCGTGGCTCCTCTACCCCGGGTTCGCTTCAGCTCGACTCCGGACGTTCCCACGACCCCGGGGGTATTTTAGATCGGTCTAATTCGGACCCCGGTGAGTTCTCCACTCGCTTCCACTCGGTCCCACTTGGCAACCCCACCCCGGGGGTACTTCGGTTCGATACAACTGCACTCACCACCGCTCGTTATACCGTGCCCTACTTTCAACCGAAGCTCCTACCTCGCTCCGGCTGGTGGGGGGGCATCTGATAGGTATGACCCAGTGACTCCAGGTCGAGCCAACCCGTCAGCCAGGTCCACTGGGCCCAGAAGCGCGAGCCCAACACAGCGCGAGCCCAACACAGCTGAGCCCAGTCACCGCACATTTGGATATTGAGATCCCCATGATCTCCTCCCAACTTCCATGCAGATTTGGTGGGCGCAATTATAGAGATTCAGTTAGGGTTTTGTTTGTGATAGCATAAATAGTAGAATGGTAGACGGATTTAGGGTTGGCACTTTGTACTCTAGAATTACAATTTGTAAGATTGAAGAGAAAATAGTGGAAAACACCCCGGAAGGTTATTGCCTCCACCCGTGGACGTAGATCTCCGGATCGAACCACGTATATTTTGTGTTCTTTGTCTTTCTTGCATTTTACAGTTCCATTAATCAGTTTTTACTTCGAATTCCTTTGATAACCGGATTGCGCTTTATCACTCCCTTTTCATCTTTTCAACACTTCTATGTTTCTTTCACCTTCTCCAAATCACCACAACCAACTATTTTTCATAAAATGTGACTAAGAAAATAAATGACTTCTCACTCAATCAAAGTAAGCTCTATCATTGGATTCTTTTGACTCTTTTCTTGATCTTAAACTATAAACACTCAATCAAAATGAAATGTACACATTTTTTTCGGACGAACTAATGACCTTTTTCGACTTGTTTTCCTTTTTTTTTTAAAAAAAAGGTCAAAAGGATCCCATCTAAGATTTTTTTTTTCTTTCCAATTCCATGCTCGACTTTCATTTTTTTTTCTCTTCTCTCCCAACTTTGTATTCATTGTCTCACTCTCATCATTTTTGTAACCCTCACTCCTATCTTCCATTTAACCCCCTCCCTCAACTCATTCGATCTAAGTGTGGAAAAGGCTTAAAAGACGGATATGGCTTATAATTTTAGATATCAAGAACAAGGCTACAAGCTCAACTTGGCTAACTAGAGATAATTCATATAAAAAGGGTAGGAAGATGATTTAAAGGCTCAAAACATGTTATAATCCAAGATTGCCTAAAATCATTTTCAATGCTCATAAAATATACCTCATGATTTCAAGTAGACTCAAGGCAAGTTCTAGAGGTACTATGCATATGACCAACATCACACAAATCAAGGAAAATATTGGACTCTAAAAATAAGAGTTCCTCATTTTTGGCTCAAAAGCTCACCGGGCTTATATATCATGATAAATCTCTTTGTTCCAAAACAAGTGTGTGCATAAATCATATTTTTCAATCAAAACACAAATTTATGTATCCTCATTGATAATATTTCTAATACCTCATCAACCTAATATCTCCTCTTTCAAGAAGGATTTTGAAATTTTTTCAAAATTTATCAAGATTAACACGACATAAACTAATCAACTATCAATGAACAAAATCTAAAACATAAACTACTAATCTAAACAACATAATAAACTAAAAACAAGGTTCAAACATTCGGTAGATGCAAGGAGAAGGCATTAAACAAACCCAAAGAAACTCAATCGTTTTCGCAACCACAACCCCCCATCAAACTATTTTTAGATATATTACAAGAGCATAAAAATAGTTTAAAAAGTGAAAACTGGAGCGAATTTACTTACAAACTCCCCCTAGGGAGAGGGCGGTGTTGGCTCATAACGTCCAACTTGCACATTGAGATCTTTGAGTTGTGCAAGCATTCTTGCCATCCATCTTTGCTCCTTATAATTTGTTGCTTGGACTTGCATCATGTTGGCCGGGGTGTTCACTATGTCGGCAAGTGGTCCTTCAATTGCCATCAACTGATCTTCAACATTCATATCACCTCTGTGATGTGGAGAGGTCGAGGCTTCTCCTCGCTGTCCAGAGGATGCTCCTTGACTGGTGGGTGCCTCCATTCGTTCCAGAAGCAAATGTCTTTCTCTTTTGAGACATGGTTAATAGGAAAGGATAACCTACAAATATCCAACAATCCCAATCAAACTCCCTCAAATTAGAATTGAGGCATGTGTGTGAAAATTACAATAATTTAAGGATCACATTGTACACATTACCTTATGATTAGTTTGAAAAACCCACTCAACACATATAACACAAAAAATTCCGGCAAACTCTTGGGATATGAAATCTTAGAAATTCAAACTATCTCAATTAATGCAAATAAGCTCTCTCAAACTAAATTTAAGGCATGTATTAAAATGCTAAAGCAATGATCATAAACACATGCCCTCAAATTAGTTTGATGGCTAATCAATATCATAACTCCGATACTCAATTAAATGAATTTATGGATGATAGCACAAAAATGCGAAATAAGCTAAAAATTTACATGACATGACTTAATCTTGCACCTACATGCTATGCACTAATCAAATAACCTGAATTTTCGAGAATCAGCCCATTCAATTGGAACATTTCAACAAGGTAAGAAACAACATTAGGCACCAATTGGCCTTTAAATCAACAATTTAAGCACAAAATTGATTGCCCACAACGTGTTCGATAATTTGCCTCAGAGAAATCTCAATTCCAAAAATGCTCAAATTAGATTTGTTAGACAAATCAACTCCCAAACACACAACACCAAGAATCTGGAATGAGCTCGAAGACAATCAGTTTGAAAAACACACAACAGTTCGGCCAGAGTTGTGGCCGAAGAGTACCTTGCGCAGAACTGAAAATAAAATGAATCACACAATCGGTTTACGTGGTTCGTTCAATATGAACTACATCCACGGAGGCCATGCACACCTCAATTCACTAATATATTCAGTCAATTACAGAAATCACACTCAGAAATGAATATGCCCAATTCTGGAACAAATTAGGGCTGAAATACTATCACTCTCAAATTCTCTCTGTAATCTAAGAAAAAACTGAAATTGCTCGACGTAGTGTTGTTCTTCAGGAAGAGAGCGTTCCCATGATATAGGTCTTGTAGCTCGAATGTAACTACCCAGGAAGTTCTAACTGATTGAAGACGACTGCTGCTACCGGACAAATGTGACGGTTTATTCCGTCACAAAGCTGAAACCACCTCGTCACAACTGACGGTTATGCTCAACAACCCCGAACCCGGTTTTCCTGTACAAACTTGCTTCTTCACGTTAAAACCCGGTTTATACAACCGGTTCTTCACCTCCTGATCCCGGTTCCACATTCTAGACACATCCTACTTCAAAATATAGCTCTCTTGATGACATTGAACACTGCCTCACAAATCTCCACCTCAATGAATCAAGTACACCTGTTTTCTGCCTCATCACTGCACTTCAGCTATTGCTCTTCATGACACTGCTCAAGCTGCAGCAAGCTCGAGCAATGCTCCACTTTGTTACCAGGTACACCCTTTGTAAGAAAATCAGCAGGATTATGCAAAGTATGCACCTTCTTCACCTCCACAGACCCAGAATCTATGACATCTCTAGCAAAATGTAACCTCACATCAATGTGTTTTGACCTTTCATGAAATGCTTGATGTTTCACAAGGTGTAATGCACTTTGATTATCACAGTAGATTACTACACACTTCTGCTTGATGTCCAAGTCTCTTAACACCCCTTTCAACCAGATTGACTCCTTGATAGCTTCAGTTAAAGAGATATATTCTGCTTCTGTAGTTGATAGTGCCACAACAGATTGTTGTGCACTCCTCCAGCTAATGGCTGTCCCATATAAGGTAAACACAAATCCAGAAATTGACTTCCTTGTGTCCACGTTTGCTGCAAAGTCAGAATCAGCAAACCCCTCCAATGCAACAGTACCTCCATCTGCTTTCTTCTCAAATTTCAGTGACAGGTTCACTGATCCTTTTAGATACCTCATCACATGTTTCAAGGCTTCCCAGTGTTCAGCTCCTGGATTTGACATGAATCTACTTACCAAAGATACAGCATATGCCAAATCAGGCCTGCTGCAGATCATTCCATACATAAGACTTCCAACCCCACTTGCATATGGGATATTGCTCATCTGTATAATCTCCTCTTCAGTATTTGGACATTGATCTTTGGAAAGTTTCTTCTGTAAGTTGACTGGAGTAGAAAGGGGTTTAGCTTCATGCATATGAAACCTCTCCAACACTTTCTGAAGGTATTGTCTCTGAGATAACCACAGCACTCCAGCTTCTCTGTCTCTTAGAATGTTCATTCCCAATATCTTCTTTGCCTCTCCCAGGTCCTTCATGTCAAACTCAGCATTAAGTCTATCCTTCAACCATTGTACTCTCTCCTTGTTTCTGCTAGCAATTAGCATGTCATCCACATACAATAGAAGAAAAACTTTATCTTGCTTTGAAACTTTGTTGAAGTAAACACAACTGTCATAAAGACTTCTCACAAAACCAGCACTGATCATGAAGTCATTGAACCTCTTGTTCCATTGTCTAGGACTTTGTTTAAGTCCATATAGTGACTTCTTTAACAAACACACTTTGTCTTCTTTCCCAGGAATGACAAAGCCTTCTGGCTGTTTCATATAGATTTCCTCATTGAGTTCTCCATGTAAGAATGCTGTCTTTACATCCAGTTGTTGCAGTTCCATGTCCTCCTGTGTGACCTTCGATAGAAGCAATCTGATTGAGCAATGCTTTACCACAGGAGAGAAAACCTCATTGTAATCAATTCCTTCTCTTTGTGTAAAGCCTCTGGCTACCAGCCTTGCTTTAAATCTCACCTGTTTGGACCCTGCAGTTTCAAGTTTCTTCTTGTATATCCACTTGGAGCTCACAAGTTTCTGACCTTTTGGTTTTTCCACCAGTATCCAGGTCTTATTCTTTTCCAGAGACTCCATTTCTTCAGTCATTGCCTGTATCCAGTGTTCACCTTCCTCACAATCTAATGCTTCTTGAAAGCTGCTAGGCTCTTGTGATTCCAGGTCTTCAGCAACACTTAAGGCATAATATACACTCCCTGCTTGGCCATAGAAATCAGGTCTGTTGATTTGTCTTCTAGGCCTATCCCTTCCAATGCTGTATTCCCTGATATTTTGAGCTGGTCCAGTTTGTGTTTCTTCTTCAGATGATGAATCACTGTCTTGTACTTCTGTGTGTGGTTGAGGTGTGTGATTTTCCTCTGCAGGTTGCTCCACCTGAATTGATATCTCCTCTGCTTCTTTTGCAGCATCAAATTCTTCCTTAGAGCCTGTAGAAGTATAGGCCATCACATTCTCATTAAACTTCACATCTCTACTTGTGATTATCTTCTGATTTCCTTGTTCCAGGCACCACAATCTGTAACCCTTAATCCCATCCGGATATCCAAGAAACACACATCTGAGAGCCCTTGCATCTAATTTGTCTTGCTTGATGTGGGCATAAGCAAGACACCCAAACACCCTTAATCCTTCATAACTTGGTTTCTGTCCACTCCACACCTCTTCAGGTGTTTTGAACCCAATCACTGATGAGGGTGATCTGTTAATAAGATAGCATGCTGTAGCAATAGTTTCTCCCCAAAACACCTTTGGCAACCCAGCATCCAACAGCATACACCTTACTCTTTCAAGGAGAGTCCTGTTAAACCTTTCTGCAACTCCATTATGTTGAGGATTCATTGGCACAGTCCTGTGTCTCTTGATTCCTCTTTCTTCACAGAAGTTTGTAAACTCTGTAGAGAGGTACTCCAGTCCATTATCAGTCCTCAAGTGCTTCAGCTTCTTCCCTTTGACATTTTCCAGTTGGATCAACCATGTTTTGAACTTATGAAAGGCATCACTCTTGTTCTTTAGCAACATGATCCATACCTTTCTGCTGTAGTCATCAATCAAGGACATGAAATATCTGGCACCACCATGAGATTCTGTTCTGGCAGGACCCCATATGTCAGAGTGAACATAATCTAATGGTTCTTGAGTTGTATGAACTCCCTTTCCATAGGGCAGCTTCTTGGACTTGCCCAGAGCACACTGATCACAGAACTCCAGTTCTTGATTTCCCAGCTTTCCAATAACTCCACTCCTTTCCAATTCTTTCAGTCCCTTTACTCCTATGTGCCCAAGTCTCTTATGCCATTTAGCAATCTCAGAGTTGTTCAAGACCACATCTACACTTCCAACAATAGGTGAACCAATCAGGATAAATAGTCCATTATGCTGTCTTCCTTTTATCACCACTTTTCCATGTTTTGTGATATGCAAGAATCCCTCTACTGAGCTAAACTGACATCCACTGGTTACCAATGAGCCAAGAGATAGAAGATTCCTTTTAAGGCCAGGAACATACCTAACATTTGAGATGATTCTGATCACTCCATCAAACATTCTTATGCTCACTGATCCAAATCCTTTGACCTTACATGATTGGTCATTCCCCAGGAGAACATTTCCACCATCTTCTTTCTTCAGTTCATTAAACCATGACTGATAAGGACACATATGAAAAGAACACCCTGTGTCCAGGACCCATTCCTTCACCATTCTTGAATCAGTAACATTTAACACTTCTGGAGGGTCTTGTTGATGATCAATGGCAGCAGCTTCTGCCCCTTGACTTCCAGCTTTCTTATTCTTCTTAGGACAATCCTTCTTCAGGTGACCTGGCTGTTTACACTTGAAGCATTTCCTCTTTTCAACCCAGTCATTCCCCTTCTTAGGATTTGAATCCCCTGACTTTGGATCCTTAGCATTCTGACCCTTCTTGCCTTGCCACGGTTTCTTGAATTTAACATTCAAACCTTCTCCAGATTGCACCATACCTTTGTCTCCTTGAGTCTGGAAGCATTTTGATCTCAGAGCCTTCACTATTCCATCATAGGACAGCTGCTCATCCCTCCCATACATCAAGGCATCCTTAAAGCTTTCCATGGATTTTGGAAGAATATTTAATACCATCAATGCCTTGTCATCCTCCTCCAGCTTCACATCCAGATCTTCCAATTCTTCAATCACCTTAATGAACTCATCAAGTTGATCAGATATTACCTTGTCTTCTGTGATTTTGAAGGCTAACATCTTCTGCTTCAGGAACAGTTTGTTAGATACTGACTTGGATTGATACAGTTCTTCCAATCTCCTCCATGCTTCTAAGGAACTCTTGCATCTTGAAACCTCCCTCAACGGTTTATCACTCAAGCACAAGAAGATAAGACTTAGGGCCTTCTTATCCACTGCTGCAAACTTAGGTTTCTCAGTTTCTTCCCATGATTCCAGAGGTAACAATGCAAGATCAAGGCCATTGTGAACCAGGACTGCATTCATCTTGATCTTCCACAATGTGAAGTCATTTCTTCCAGTAAACTTCTCAAAATCCATCTTCATACCAGCCATTCCTCCTCTTCTTTGACTTGTGCGAGTTGTTTCCCACAGACGGCGCCACTTGTTGGACAAATCAACTCCCAAACACACAACACCAAGAATCTGGAATGAGTTCGAAGACAATCAGTTTGAAAAACACGCAACAGTTCGGCCAGAGTTGTGGCCGAAGAGTACCTTGCGCAGAACTGAAAATAAAATGAATCACACAATCGGTTTACGTGGTTCGTTCAATATGAACTACATCCACGGAGGCCAGGCACACCTCAATTCACTAAGATATTCAGTCAATTACAGAAATCACACTCAGAAATGAATATGCCCAATTCTGGAACAAATTAGGGCTGAAATACTATCACTCTCAAATTCTCTCTGTAATCTAAGAAAAAACTGAAATTGCTCGACGTAGTGTTGTTCTTCAGGAAGAGAGCGTTCCCATGATATAGGTCTTGTAGCTCGAATGTAACTACCCAGGAAGTTCTAACTGATTGAAGACGACTGCTGCTACCGGACAAATGTGACGGTTTATTCCGTCACAAAGTTGAAACCACCTCGTCACAACTGACGGTTATGCTCAACAACCCCGAACCCGGTTTTCCTGTACAAACTTGCTTCTTCACGTTAAAACCCGGTTTATACAACCGGTTCTTCACCTCCTGATCCCGGTTCCACATTCTAGACACATCCTACTTCAAAATATAGCTCTCTTGATGACATTGAACACTGCCTCACAAGATTTCTATATATTCCTCATGGCCAATGTACAACAATAAGTGCTAATCAAACAATTCCATCCACAAGAAAGTAAGAAATTCGAAGTTGAAGGCAATTTAGCATAAGAACTCTAATTTGCCAAGAACTACAAAAAGTCCGAAAATAAAATGAACTAAAAGACATAACTTGACTTCGGAGAGATGGAATTAGCTTGAATCCGAGTTCCCGGAGTGAATGTGTGTGGATTTCATGTGTTTCGTGGGTGTTTTGAATGAAGAATCGTAAAGAAATTAGGGAGAAATTGAACCTGTTTGGTTTTAAAACTTAAAACCTGATTTTCGGTATAAGGGTGCACGGTCTCGTACGGTCCCTTTAGGATGTGCACTGGTTGGACCGTGCCTCCCCTAAACCCTAAACCCTAAACCCCAAAACATAAAAATAACACCTACAAACATAAATTTAACTAAAACACAAAATTAAACGAAATAAACCACCGGGTTGCCTCCCGACAAGCGCTTGTTTTTAAGTCGACGGCCCGACTTTCATGAATGTTATCCAAGATCCAAAAAGAAGTGTTTTTCTTGCCATGCTTTTGTTTGCTCAAGTAGGATTGGTGAATCTCCAATGCAAACATGGCAAGAAAGATCCATGACAACATTATGGATTTTATATTTATTAAAGAAAATCAACTTCATGCCCAATTGCGATGCAAGTTTCTAAAATTATAGAGACATGACAACTCAAAACTTGCATGTCAATCACTCAAAAAATCATAATTTGACTCATTGAAAGGATATAAAGAGATTAAACTCCCTGAGCCAATATGATGAGGTATTCTTTCTTTTGAATCTTCATGGCCCTTATTGTTGTCCTCTAAGGGGCACTCATTAGAGAAGTCTCGCCAATGGCTTCCATCAACTCATGTGAATTTCTTCTTGATTCCTATCTTCAACCTCCTTACACAACTTCTCCTCACAAAACTCTTCATTCTCGAATTCGCCGATAACGAGTCCTTGTTCATCTGGGTTATTAGCTTCACTATTAACTTGGCTTTTATGTTGTTGACTCATAATAATGGTATCCAACTGATCCTTCAAAGATTGTATTTGAGCTCTCAGATCCATCCCTACTATTGGCTCAACCGCAACTCTTTCTACCATTGGTATGTTTGGAAATCATTGATAACACGACGAATTCATAGACTTCTACAATGATTGATTATGAGTATACATCCAATTTTTAAGAGAATGAATCTGTTGTTGTTGTTGTTCCATAATCTTCATCATTTACTGCAACATTTCATTTCCCAAACTCATTATGACTTTCTCCAATGATCTCGCAAAATAACACAAGTTTTAGCCCCAACAATGAGAATCAATGATCAAAATAAAGAATACACACTTTTTTCAAGTTTTTAAAACTTTATATATATAAAACAAAATAAAAATGTCTAGAGTATCATAAAATGCTTATAACAACACTATATGGCTATCGTTACCGATTCCCCGGCAACAGTGCCAAAAACTTGACACAAACTTAGTTTTGCAACTAAAATTGAGCAACCGCAAGTGTACAATGTCAATAGTAGTACTAAGCGAGTACAAGGTCGATCCCACGAGGAATCGGCTCGATATCGGATAGACAAATTGGAATAACCATTTTGACGGCTAACTAGACGATCAAGTGGTTGGTTTTTGTTTTATATTTTAAGAACTAATTAAAAAAAACAAGTAAATAAAACTAATAAGATAGACTAGAGAACAACTTATAGGGATTAACCAATTAATAAAGATAATCTAGGATTAGATTTTAATTAAGGGTAATTAATAATTATTATCCTGATCAATACAACCTTTAAACCGAATGCTATGTATTAGGAAACGATCAAAATTATATGCAAAACCCCCTCTCGGAGTGAATTATGTGTTGATTGTATAGGATTAATCGCCATCTCCGATCGATTAATCAAATACAACTCCCGATCGATCCTAAGACCAAAGTTCCCACAATTAGCTCAAACCTCTCGGTTCTATTATTTAATCATGTCAACTAATGAGATCTCGGATCAAATATCCCCTCTCGGTTCCAATTTAATCCCCAATAAATTGCTAAACAATTGGCCAAATCATTTAACAAGCATTATAAACAATTAATCAACTAATAACATAACAAGGGATTAAATTAATCAGGTAAAAAATACTAATCACCCATAATCTACGTTCTAAACCTAGATTAAGCAAATTTAGCCAACCATGATCATAATAAAAGATAAACACAAATATATAGACATAATCATGTTCATACAAATATTGAATAAAAATGAAAAGATAAAACCTATTTTAATGTTGATCTTGATCTTCAAGTTGAATTTTCCTTCTTTTGATCTCTAATTTCTCTCTCTAGAAACTATACAAATGATGAAATATGAATAAAAAAACTAAAGTGGTAGGGTTTCAATACATATTTGGGTGCTTTTTTAAGGTATTGGGCTAAAAATCCACATAAATGAGCTAAAGCTCATCCAATTCCGGAGGTTTTGCATGGTTCGTACAAGGGTGCACGGTCACGACCCTGCAAGACCCCAAAATTAGTGAATTTACTGTTCTATTGCATGGGTCGTGCAAGGTTGCATGGTCATGGTCGTGCAAGGTCAAAACTACACCTGTAGTCCAACTTCAAAGCCATTTTTCGAGGTCTTTGGGTCCGAATTTGGATTTCCCTCTCTAGCAAAGTTGTAGCCCTTTGAGTTGGCTTTCTAATGCCTCTAATTTCATCTCCATTGGATATGTATATCTAAAGATATGCCCAAAATACCAAAGGTGTGTCAGTTTGGACTTTTGCACTTTTGCCTCTTTTCACCTGACATTCTTGTCCCTTGCTCTTTCACCCTCATTTCGTCCACTCGTTTATTTTCATCATATTTTAACCTATTTTACCTGAAAATACTTAAAAATAATTTTTCTGATGAAAGAAAGAAAAATACGAATTATATGACAAACGAGAGCTTAAAAATACACAAATCTACGATAAAATCTCTATTCTAAGCGTGTTTGCATAACCAAAAATCCTGTTTGTCAATCTAAGAAGAAGTTTCGATCATGTCATGCTTTTATTTGCTCTAAAGAGAGACTTAATCCAACAACACAAACATGGCACAATGGATCACGAATAATATTATGGACATATGATTTATGCAGGAGGATATGCTCAATGTCCATAATTGATGCAAGTTTTCTAAAATTTGAAAGAAATGACAAGTCAAAACTTGTATGGCGACCCTAAATGATGCCTCAACAAATGTATCATTAACTAGAATGCGATTATAATCACACACTTTGTTGAGGTGTTGAGATGGCTCTTCCAAAGGTAATGCATTATCATGTTTCGAAGAATTTTCACTATTCTCCAAGGGTGGCTCATGAGAGAGAATGTTTTCACTCTCCTCTTCCCTCAATTGCACATGTTCATCTTTATTTTCTCTCCAAAACATGTTTGAAGAGATGGGCTTTCAAGACCTCAATGTGTGCCAGAATTTTATCAAACTTTTGATTGAACTCATCCTTAACTTTCCTTATTTCTTCTTTCAATGCATCAATCGAAGAAATTTGGTAAGACTCAAATGGCTCAAAGGTTTGATGAATTGAGGAGGGAAAATTGTGATCATCCTCCCCTCCCAATTCATAATTTTTTTAAAATAGTTCATGAATTGAGAATGATGGGTGGGAGGATAATGCATTTTTGAAGAAAAATGTTGAAAAGAGTCATAATTGGAAGATACGTGACCCTCCTCCCTACAAACTTCACATTACACTACTTCCAAACTTTCAAAATTTGGAGAAAAACAAGAACCATCACCAAGAATAAAAAGCAATGCATTAACTTCGGAATGAGTGAGAGCATAACTCTCTATCAAGTATCTATAATGATCGAGGCCCATTTTTTAGATTTTTCTTTTTCTTTTTCTTTTTCTTTTTGTATATTTTACAAGAAAAGAAAAAATGACCTACTCTAACTCTACTCATTCCATGGCTAATTCCACGGGAAGGAAATCCTCCCCTACAACGGTGCCATGAACTTGTCGCGAATGTCGCTCTAAATCGCTATGATTTGAAAGACCCTCTCAAATTGCAAGCGTGCAATTTGTGATAGAGGTAGTATATAAGATATCGCATCCATAGGGAGTATTATCTATGAGAATCAGCTTAAGCACTTTCTAATTAGTAAAATCAAATGCAAAATGAGGGTGAGGACTAGCCTAAACAACATAAAGCAAATAAATAAAAGCAAGCAGGGAACCGATTAATGGGAAGGTATTTATGAGGTTCGTTTTCACACAATCAAGATGGATTTGATATTTAGAAGCGATTATTATAAGATATGGTTGTGAGTTCTAAGTGATTTAACTCCCAAACCAACCAACGTCCCAATTGGATGGGATGTGAATTCTAGAAAAGAGATTGAGGTGCCCCCAATCCCCTAGAATCGGTGAGTACACAAGGTTCAATGTAGGCTACCTACACAGATAAGAAGTAATAATCCAACCCCGGGCCCTGGGATTCCGGTTACGTAAGACTAGAAGAGGATAGACCGACTTCTCATGCGCTCAAGACCAACGTAAGGTTGTGGTTCCTACACACGCGACTAAACTTAATTTCGTCCATCCCAACCAACACCCCCAAGACTCTACTCCCCCTCTAGATAGAGCTTCTCCTCCATGGGTCTCCCTTCTACCGATTGGGTCTTGGTTAATCTAATTTTTTTACTAATCAAAATGATGGTTAGCCATCGAAACCGTGCGACCGAGATGCAAGCTTAAATTAACCAAATCCTAACTCTAGGTTACCATAACCCACAAAAAATCCAATAATCAATCACCTAATCTTCAACCCGAAGCTTGGGCTAATCCTGAACTTCGAGAAACACGGAAATCACTCACAATTATCAAAGAAATAAAAAGAATCATCAACATCAAGCAATAAAAATGATAAAAATTAAAAATAAAGAGAAGGGATAAGAAAATGCTTACTATATTGAAGAATCCTTGAAGAACTGTGATAATCTTGATGGGTGTCACAAGCCTGCTAATAATCTCCGAGTTCTCCTCCAAAGATGGCTTCCTCCTTGAAGAGGAGGAAGAAAATCCTAACTATTAACTATGAAAATCTGTGAAAAAATCTAGGAGGAATAGAGAGAGGTGTACTGGGATGTTTTACAATAGAGGCCTCCCCCAATAAAGTGAGGGGAAAGTCATATATATATATATATATATATATATATATACTCCCAATCCCAGCAATGTCAAAAGACTAAAATCTGCATAAAATGTCCTTTTACTGAGGGTAAAAGGTAGAAATATAAAAGGGAGTGCTTGGGGTCATAAGTTGTTGAGTCGAGCCTCTAGTGTGCGCTCGAATCGACCTTCTTGCGATTTCTGAGAAAAATTAATGCGGAATCAACTCTTAGCCCAAACATGAAAGTTGTATATTTTCATTTGACGGTTGCATAGCATCTTGAATCACTTAAATCTGAGTATATATGAGAAAGTTACAGCCAGAAAATGGAGGAGGCACGCTGAAATAGACAACAAACCCGAATCGGCGCTTTACCGGTCCGACAGTGTGGAGGCTGTAACATTCTGGAATTGGTGTTGGCTAGGTGCCGGTCCGGTACCAGTCCGACAGTGGTCTGGTGGTCACCTTTTTGTGCTCCTTTTCCATCCCATCTTCTTCTATCGCCGTTTTAGGCCTTTTCCTCTCATCTTCTCGACCCGAACCCTTCACGACTTTTGTTCGCGACTCGATGAACCTCGAGTCGGTTTGTAGGGACTGATTTGGGCCTCTTTTTTGTGGGCTAGAATTGAAAGGTACGTGCAATGGATATTTTTTCTTTCCCGACTTTTCTTAGCCTTCAAAATACAACTGAAAAACACCCAAAAGTGTATTGATTCATATCAAAAGGGAACTTAGACCCGGGAATGCAATAAAACACGAAGTCTCACTTAGATGTGATGATTACACGCAATTTCTCAACAAAAAACTGAGGTGAAAGATGCAAGAAAAGTGATAGTTTTCACGTTCATCAATGCACATTGTTTTTCTATATTCACTTATTTCACTCCTACTAAACAATTCTCCCCAAGGGTTCCAAAAGTGAACAATATCTCCATAATAGGAGATTGCAAGATGAATACGATAATCAGAGTATTACGAATATTATGTGTAGAATATATGTTGTATATTCATTTCTCTTGCTATCCCACTTCGGTAGTTCTTTACTTTATGACTCTTGTAATTGTATAAGTATCAACTCTCAGTTTGTGAATAATATAACTTATATATTCCTATTATGGTATCACAACAAATTTTTGGCTCACGCCTATTCAAGATCCTGAGAATTATCTCCACCAAATTTGCTACACAATCCCGTTGAATAAGCCCACAAAATCTACTAAATATACCCACCAGATTTGCTAAACATCACGACCATCTCCACCAAATATGCTAATTTCCACCAAATCTGCTACTTAAGCTTGTTGATGTCCATCCACTTAAATCATTTTTTTCTACTACAACCACCTATCTTCTGCAAATTACATTATAGATGTAAACTACGCACAACAGTCGTGTCCTCTTCAACCACCGTCGCTGCTCCGACGGACTCCAACCTCATCACCTTCAACATTGCGCAACAAGCCCCATTGAAACTCACATTTTCCAATTACACGGCATGGTATTTCCAATTTCACACACTCCTTACGGGGTATGACATTTTTGGGTATGTCGACGAATCTCGCACCTGTCCACCGAAGACCAACACTGCCGACAACATGCCCAAAATAATTGTAGTCTATCTTCACTGGATTTAACATGATAAACTCATCCTCAATGCCATCGTTGGATGGCTTACTCCAACCTTAATTTTTTTCATTGCCAGCACCACGACGTCTCGGAAAGGTTGGAATGTTTTGGCAATCATTTATGGCAAAGCATCTAGGGGTCGCATCCCAGCACTCAAAAACAAGATTCACAATGCAAGCAAGGGCACTCGTTCCATCACAGACTATATGCTAGAGATTAAGGGGGTAATTGATGAACTTGCTCTTCTTGGCGTTACAACTGATTCAGAGGACTTAGTTTTGAAAGTCTTAAACGGCCTCGATAAATCTTAGCAGGAATCGTCTAATATCGTACAAGCTCGAGAGAATCCCATCTCTTTTGATGAACTTCATGAGAAGCTACTGACTACCAAATCCAACTCTCTACCCAGAATGCAATATTTAGCTCTGCGTCGACGACTGCCTTCTATGCCGGTAGTAATCGTGGCTCGAACTCCTCCAATAACAGATCCAAACCCAAGCAACAAAAACCTATTATTCCTCCTCCAGGTCAAAGGTCACAGTCTGGCCTCGTCCCTACCTTGGGAAGTGTCAGTTATGTGGTGAGATGGGACACTCTGCTCGCCGGTGTACCTCGTTTACATATATTATTGTAAATACGTTTGCTGCATGTTATGCCCCTGCTTGTTCGGCTTACTTTGCAGCCTCAGCTCACACGGCTACATCTTAGTCGCCCAAGCATGCTTGGATATTGGACTCCGGTGCTTCATACCATACTACCACGGACCTAACCAACCTCCTGTTTCATTCTCCTTATTATGGTAATGACGGTGTTGTGATTGGTAATGGTAATGATATATGTATTGCTCATGTGTTGGAAATTTATTTTAAGATAGTGGATAAGTCCCGACTTTGACCAATTTAAGAGTGGCGGTATAGCATGTTAATTTTCTCAAAATCGAATTTTGGTGAGTAAGAAATTAATGCAAGTTGGCCACTTGCTAAGGCATTCGTGTGTGGGAGGTAGAAGACTTCGTAAAGTCTTTCCTACTTCAAAAATACTATAATGTGGTCTACGTTCGTCGTAACCGAGAGGAGTAGTAACTCCTACGTTGTAAAGACACATTATGGTGGTAACTCCCACATTAAAGATGTATAATGGTGGTATCATGACTGTGGTTAAGGTGCTGTAGAAGGTGTTGCAGAAGGTGCTGTAACACCTTGGTTATGGTGCTGTAACTATTGAGTTATGGTGTTGTAACGCCTGCAGTAAAGAGGTGTAACAACTCAGTTACTACTTGGTTTTGAATGTCTTAATGACCCTTTAAGAGTGTAATTAAATACCCAAACTTGAATGGAGGATGCATATATAAATAGGTCATGTTTCTTGCAAAGGACACATGAAAAATCACACACCTTCTTCCAAACGTACATCTCATAGCATCTATTTGAAGTCTTTGCATCCAAAATCAATTTTGGCATATAGTACATAACCCAGTTCTTAACACATTTCTAGTTCATCGGAGCTTCTGAATTTGTGGTGCTACTTTCCAGATGACAAAAATTATTTTATCTTTGGAAACGTTACGTCAAACCGTGAGCACTAGCCGAAATGTATTCGTTTTACGGATAGAGGTTTAATCTCGACTCGACTTTACCATTGTCATCATTCTGCTATTTTTCTTAAGTGTCGCAGAAAGTGTTTAAACACCTTGTCTAGAATCTATCCAGTTTCCAATGTTGCAAAAAGTGCTGAAACACCCTGTCCAGATTCTAGTGTTGCTGTCCAAGGTGTTTTCAGAAGTGTTGCAACACCTCCAATAGTTCCTAATCTAATTGGTGTTCTTCAATCGATTCACACAAGATTTCCAGCATCTTTGGTGTTATTTTTACGTCGATTTCAAGAAGTATTCTTGGAGCTTTTCATGGTGTAATAGTTTGATCCATAGTTTGATTATAAAATTAGTTGTTTTATTTTTTATACATTGTAAGTCATTGTTGGGTGTACCACTAAATCTAACATCATGTTGGTTATTTGGTATTTGAGAGTGTTAATTCTCTCAAGTTTGATAATACTTTGCATTTTCCTACCATGCACAAGAAACTTAGTGTTGGTTTCTCTTTTTTTTTTTTTTTTGCATGGATGATAATGTGGTCGTGGTGTTTTCTGCTAATAATTTTCAGGTGAAGGATTCACACACGAGAATCACTTGCCTACGGCGTACACGCTTTAATGGGCTTTACATTTGGCCGGCTGTTGTGCACGCTTCACCAATTGCCCTATCCAGTGTCAAACAACCACTCTCCACATGGCATGCCAGGCTTGGTGACCCCTCTTCCAAAATACTTGACTCCATCATTTTTCGCAATAAATTACAAGTTCATAGACATATGCAATTTTCTTGTGATTCTTGTAAATTTGTCAAGAATCACAAACTACCTTTTTTATAACTCGTCTCTTGTTTCAACTGCAGCACTTGAACTAATATTTTTTTATGTATGGACATCACCCGTTTTATCATATGATGGTTTCAAGTATTATGTTGTGTTTGTTGATCACTTTACCAAATATATCTGGCTATACTAATAGAAGCATAAGTCTGATATGCTTCGCACTTTTATTGCTTTAAAGGCTTTAATTGAAAACTTTCTCAAAACAAAAATAGTTACCATTTATACTGATAATGGGGGTGAGTGGCATATGGAGTTTAAGAAACAAGGATAGTTCAATTTTTCATAGCGGTATCTAAGTACTATGATGTAGAAGTGACCTACAAGCTATCAGTGAATGCACAACTAACAAGGTAAGTAGTTGTGTTTCTTATTTATTTTTTTGTTGAAAGAAATCTTAAATCTATTGTTTGTTGCCATCTTTTATTATATTCATATGATTTCTTTAGGAGTTCCAAATACCAAGTGAGGCTCTAGCTCATTATCTTGTTTGCTAAGTTTACTCTAACGTATGAAGATGGTAAAAGTGGTGAACCAAGGTATGTTATGACAATGAATCATGTTGCTAGTAAGTATAATATATTTTTGAAATGTTGAGTGTTCATTAAACAAGTTCAAGGATTTACTATTAAAGTTTATTCTACATTTTCACACCAAGATTCCTTGGCATAAAACAAGAGAAACATAGGAGAAAACAAGAATGAGAAAGTTGCTACTCTAAGAAGTGGAGAAAATCTTGAGATCGAATTCTTCAATAAATTTAGAGCTGGACCAAATCATGAATGTAGGTCAAGACAACTAGGCAAGATCGTGAGAGATAAGAACACCTGCCCAATACAAATTCATGCATGGGAGGATTTGATTGAATCAAACAAACGCCATATGTGGAGTATAGTTAAGGGAACTTGTAATTAATCTCAAGTGATTATAGTGATAAATTTCAATATAGTTACCATTATAATGTGCGCGTATATATTTAGGAATGTTTTTCCCATCCTAACATAAAAATACACCGAAAGCATACATTGGAGCATATGTGTTGTTTGTAGACAGCATGGAGATTAGAATTGAACGTAAAACACGTGAGAAGAAAAACTAGGTCTCAAACTTTGAAAAAAGGCCAAAAGGGTTGAATGTTAAATATTAGGAATGGCTTATAGATAAGAAGTTCTTAACTAACGAGTTTCAGGTATGTTGATAATTTGTTCTCATTCCACAATTAAAAGACAGATAAAGAAGAGGTGAAATTTAATTTGATGTGACTTGTGTAGAAAGTTTGTGACCAAAATACTCAGAGTCAAGCTAATGGAGTTATGCCTCATCGAACTGGCAGCAAGCCACATAGACAAGTTATACCTCAGAAGGTACTAAAAATTCTATCGTTTTACTTGTGATTTCGCTTGATTACAGTAACATATTTTTTTCTTCCTCTCTAAATATTTCAGGGAGGTGATCTCAGTATGGCTGGAATCTTCTATGGACTTGACAAAAAGGAGGAATGTTTATTAAGAAAGAAGAAAAAGATAAATATGTAACTGCGCTTAACCTTATCTTTTTTTTTCATGATTTGCTTAAAATATGTAGATTATCTACTTTTTCTTCTTTTCCATTTGATATGAGTGGTGGACTTGTAGGTAGAGCCTGTAGAAATGTGTCACTCTAATCCATCGCTAATGAAGCTTCAAATTGTTTAAAAAGTTTTTGAACGACAGTGCCATAGCTATGTCGTTGGTTTTGTAGGTGGAATAAAAAGAAGAAAAAAAAATCAGTAATTCTCGATTTGCTTATGTAAAAGAACTTGATGCTAAGCTTTGTGACACGAAAGAAGATATCAAGTATCTAATATACTTTTGATATCTACCGATGACCTTTTTAATAATCCTGAACATGTAACCTTTGTGGTTATCAAATATTGATGATTGGAATTGTTATTTAGGTGTTTTTTTTTTCATATAACCTTAAGATTGATAGCAATTTGTTTATTTTCTTATTGATCTAGTATAACGTTGTTATTTTTTTTATTGTTACGTATGCAGGATGTTTTTTTATTGGGAATCGAAATAGTTAGTAAGAATTGAATGAACAACTTATGAGTTATGCCGCTTTAATTTCAGTAAGTAAATGCAGAAAGATGATTGTTGCAAGAAGTATTTGTTGTTGCAACTTCAATGCTACAAACTATACTTTGAATACTAATTGGTTTTTTAGGGTGTTGAGTTAGACTACATATTGCTCATAAATAGGTACTTCCCCTCTCGTTTCATCTTGATGCAAAAATCTTAGTAATAAGACTTTGCTAATATTATGATTTTTTCTCAAATGTCGGATCTTATCATTCACATTAGTCTATTGTTAGATTATATATATCGTTTTAGCTAGTGCATGTTTTATTACTTTGTGGAAAAACAGACACAAGGATATCATACTCTATGTCCAATATTTACTTATTCTCTTTAATATCTTCTAAAAATATTATTGGTATATAGTTTTTTTATTATTATTGTCCAGTATTCTAATTAATTCATCATTTTTTTCTTTTTTATCTTCTTGTAGGTTACTTCAAAGAAGAATACAATGTAGATCATACAACCGGATATCACATTTTAAAGGAACAATCATGTAAACAACATCCTTGGCCTTAAATATTTTTTGTGCATGGGGGTAGATGTCATCTAGAAGGATCCATGCTTTAAATTAATTTATATTTTCATGTATGGAATATATGGATCCATGTAGGTGTGGTTATGTATATATAAAATATTTGACATACTACATAGTAAAATATTCATCAATATCCATGGTTTTGTTAGTAATTAGACCATCTTATAGTAAGCAATATGCAGTTGTGATTATAAACTACTTTTACAAAAGACTATTAATGAGGATAGTTAGTGATTTCCTGAGGGAAAAATCTATTGTATTTTTATCTATAGTAACGTGCAATGAACAAACAATGAGGGCATATTTCATCATGAACGGACATATAATGAGGGGCCAATGACAATAAACAAGGAAACTTGTCATCATATACATGAGTTTTTAATGACGGTATTGTGTTGTCATTGACAATAATATGACAATAATGATAGGTTCTCATTACCGTCATTGATAACTTTTAACTAGGAGTCCAGTAATGATGGGGTCATGACGGTAAAGTTTCGTCATTAAAGGTTTTTAATGATGGATTTTAGACCAAATTCTCCTCATTAAAACTTGATTTTCTTGTAGTGAAATTATTTAGCAAGAAATATATTTGTCATGTTCTTTTTAAGATTTAACAATTGTTAGCACGAACAGATGGGTAGCAAGAATTAGAACCACAATGGAAACAGATTGACAAGCCTCATCTTTTCAGATTCTCGAATGTTATGGTTGAAAATCTTAGTTGAACAATGGGTCTTGATTGCAGAAACAATTATCAAAGCAGAAATTATTATGAGATTGGGGCTACAAGCTTGGTTTTTGGTGGTTATGGCAGTGTGTTTTAAGGCATATCATGAAGAAGAAGAGGGTTAGGGGTTGACATGATTCCTTTTTCTTTTCTTTATTTTTCTTATCTTTTACTAATTGGAGCTGATGTGTAATTTCTAATTGGGTGTTTCCATCTACACCACTTTTTCCTCTCTCCACACCATATTTTCTTTTAACACCGCAAGGCTTTTTTTTTTTTTTTTTTTTTTTTTTTTTTACTTAAGACACCACCAAATCTTCCAATTACACCCTTCCCCAAGTGAAGCATTCATCTTCCCAAACGATAATATACGTAGCAGCAAATGGCCTCTCCCAACGTAGCAGAAAACTGAGTATCTTAAACGGCCATATAATAGTTGTCCGATGAAACGTAAAGTCTCCATTTTCAAGTTGGTGTTATTTCCATTATGTTGTTTCTTTGTTTTCTGAAATTTGAGATGATTTTGTTATGTTGTTAATAAGCACCTTTCAGAAGTTGTGAGTAAGCTGGACTAGTTCACTTTGTATAAATTTAACATCAATAACAATGATAAGAGAAGATTTGACAGTGAGAAGGGGCCTATTTGAGAGCACATGCGCGTCGCGTGATACATTCTGATGAGTTCAGTGAGTTCCAGCGAAAGTGTCCTTAAATTGGATAATTTCAAGAACATGCACGACTAAAATTAAAAGTTTCCGATATACATGATTTTTTTTTAACTCGCGCTAAATTGCTGAATTAAAAAAATCCTTTTATTCAAATTAATTACCAGAATCTAATTCTCAAAAGGAAAAAAGAAATGGAGAGAGAGAAGGGAGTACTTTACGCCCAAATGTTAACATAGGCCCAAATAAAGAATAAGGCCCAAATAAGATTTTGGTAGAAGGCACGGGCCGAGCAGCCCAAAAGGAAGAAGAACATGTGCATTGATTCCATTTCGCAGCATAGCATAAACCCTTTTCGGGTTTTAGAGGCTCTGTGCTCGAAGGCAGCAACAAGAAGCGTCGTCTGTTTAGTTACCAATTAAGTGTAAGTTGTCTCTTTCAATCGCTGCTAAATGTTTAACATTTCAAAGGTTTAGAAGCAATGTTAACTTTTTGATGATCTAAATATTGCTATTCTTTGATGTATAAATGATGAGACCTTAATCGGGAATCAAATCCTTGTTTTGATTTTTGGCGTTTGGTGTAAGGGAAATGGAATTAACTCTGAATATGCATATTTTCTTCATTTCTCATTTCGTATATATTTTCAACTGTTGGTGATAGCATTGGGACTGATAATTCCTGCACTGAGTACTTACATAATTCTCTCCGAGACTCTCAATCAGTCTCTTGAAATGCAGAATTGAACGGAAGATCAAAAGGAAGATATTGAAAAATGCCGCTAGGGCTGATATTGGGGCTCGCGAGGGTATATAGAAGGAAGCGAACGTCGTCGCTTGATATCCTGACGTCTAAGAGGGCTTCCAAAGGTTATTACAAGGGCAAAAATTGCAGGCCAACTGGTTTTCACACTCGCAAAGGTAAAATGCTATTAATGCTGGAATTGGTCTATTTTTGGAGAATCTCAAGTAGAATTATACTTCTTTCAATTGTATTCAGATTACATTTTTGGAACGAATGGGTGATTTATGTTTGTGTAAAAGAACATGTCCCCATATTTTGGTTCTTGAACTATATCTCTTTGATGTTTGACCAGTTTTTAAACAAATGATGTTAATCTATGAGCTAGATTAGTTAGAGAGAGCGGGAAATCGAGGAAAAGGCTGTTGAATTAGAAGGATAGAATGTTAACTGTTCTAGAAGGAAGCAATACGTTATTTGATAATTAAAGAAGGGGCTGAATTTCATATTTAATCAAGTTTGTGTATGGATTTACAATTCTATCCTTTAAAAGTTGGAAGAGGGGTTTGGGGCTTCTCTCTCTACCTTGATTAGACAATTTTGAAAGCTAATTCAAATTAAGTTTATTAATAACGGCAACACGTTATATTTGTCTGCAGGTGGTTATGTAGTTCAACCTGAAAAGTTGCCAAACTATGTGGTACCTGATTTGGCTGGCTTCAAGGTATGCAAGTTCAACTTTTTATGTGGTGTCAACTAGGATTCTTGATTGGTCGAGGCATTAGCCTAATTTTCTTAATGATCCAAAAAGATTTGATAGGAAGGGAGGCTTCAAGGAAAGAATTTAAAAAAAAAGTATGAAAATAGGTTTTAAATCCACCACAAGAGGACTCAAATTCATAATTGATTGAATTCATCCAACCAACATCAATGTATTTGCTATTACAGATTTTAATCAATCCTCCAAATATTTCAATGCAAATGCAATATGCGTGAAATTCAATTTCAATATTTCATCCGCTTTTGTAATAGATGCCATCTTTCCAATATGTCATCTTATTTTCTACTTATTATTTTCTCTTAGTAGTGGACACCTTAGTGAATTGTGGTGGTCCCTCTAAATTCTAGAGTCCCCGATTCTCATGCTTGTTCAAACATCATAGACACTCCATCCCAAACTTGTGACTTTGTTGTCATTCACTTCAATATCCTGCCTAATGTTCTTAATTCCTTGTGAAGAAATACTCGGTATAGCGGATCTGCCAGTGCCAGATAAGATAACCGAACAACTGTGTAGCACATTGTCATTATATACTTTTTAAAAGAATCATCAATAAGCTTATAATAGTTGTAGGGTAACCACTACAATTTGTGTGTGGTGTGTGTTTTATCTAGATTTCTGATTACCTTATGATAGGGACTTGTCATCTAACAAGCACCATCATGAAGTCATCACCCGTCACCATCGAATTGATTCATGGACGGTTTGGTTAGCTGTCAATTTTCCGTTGCTATAATATGTATTCTGGATGACCACCTTTAAATTTGTGGGGCTATATTTATGTCATCCTCCTTTCCCCAACAAATTGAATTAGTTAACTTCAATTATAAGCCTCCTCTCCCAAGAATAGTAAAACTGGCATTCTTTCGGGTTAAGCTCATTTATCGATAGACATGTTGTGTGGATTACCAGAAAACTTTCTAATGTTGCATATTTAGTCAATTGCATATTGCTAGAAACTATTTCTGATATGTTTGTGTTTGGTGTTTTTCAGCTAAAACCATACGTATCTCAGTGCGCAACGGAAGCTGCTAACTCTACTAAATGAACGGTATAATATTTTCATCCAGGCAAAATTGTGCAATCAGAAGCCACCTATTATATACCCCCCAAATTGTAATCGTAACTGTTAACATTTGATACATAAAGAGAGAAATCAGACTTTCAGAGGAATGACAAATGCTCAGATGCAACCTGTCGTGAATTGCTTGTATAAACCCGGCCCAATTTGTGACGGGTTTAATCCAATCGATTGATTCCGGCAGGTTGAATGAAATCTTCAGAGATCACCGATATCTTTTTGATGATGAGGATAAGTTTGTTTATGGTCTGATTTCTTGGAAGTTGTTTGAAAATACTGAGAACATTGATGCTAGTCCAACTACTCTTTTGATAGGTTTCACAGAAGACATAATAAAAGAAGAGTTTAATTTTATAATCCGTTTTGGGAAAGAATTTAAAAAAGAAGGATAGAAGTTCACCCACCATAAAGAGATGGGGTGGTTGTATCTTAGGTAGGGATAATTAATCCTTGTGATTTGGTGGTTGGTCAATAACTACACTTGTAGGAAAATATTCTCTTTCCTCTTTATTTATTTTAATTTAGGAGACAAGTAAATGTGAAATCATGAGCTGTGAGAGTTAATGATGCATGTCGGTGTCCTATGCACGAGATGTCTGAAAGTGTAAGCTGGAAAAGATGTATTCCAATTGTACTTGGCCACGTACTGTACCGGAATATTTGCCTTCAAATTATAGGTATCGATATTACATGAACTACTATTAAATTTAAGTGGATTTAATATAAAAATTTGCGAAATTTTGGTATTTTTACTAGGGGTGGCAATTTCCGACACGACCGAACCTGTATTTTGAGGGTTAGGGTCAACCCAAACCCGAACGAATAAGAAACAGGTCGAACTCGTCTGACCCGAAAAAAAATGTGGGTCGGGTCGGGTCAACCCAATCCGTTTTTAAAAAGGGCAAATTAAAAAGAAATTAAAATTAAACAACATATTTAGTAAATAATCATAATAAATAAATGCATAAACCCTATAAAACCTACTAATCACATTGCTGAATATTTATTGTGGTAACTAATAATCATGTGAATGTATCGTCTAGAACCTATAGAAATCAATATTGTTTTGTCGCAAAGTGTTCTTCCATTCTGTTTTTCTTATATCTCTTACAAATCTAAGCATAATGGTCTATATATTCTTTTACAACTAATGTTATTTTTTATATAAGAGATGCGAGTATAAAACATTGATCAGTAAACAAAATATGCTTAGAAAAGAGCATGCAACAATTACATTTGGTATTTGTAAGAGTATGATAAATTTTACTAGTAAAAGAAATTCACTGGATGAACTTATAAAGATGAATTATCCAATTAACAAGATATTAGATATGTTCAACAGAATCTTAAAAAATGAGAGTGAGATAGTGAGAGTTTTTAGAATATTTTGGAAACTGCGTAATTTTGGCTTTTAGAGTTTTAATATGATAATTTTGTATTGTATTGTTATTGTGTGAGAATGTTGTTATTTTAGAATATTGTTATTGTGAGAGAAGTAGAAAATTAGAAATGATTTTAAAAAAAATTAAAAAAAAAAAGGGGTTGGAAAACAGGTTGGCGGGTTGACCCGCAACCCGAACAGGTCGGGTTCGGGTTGCAGGTCTCGACCCGAATATGAAAACAGGTCGGGTTCGGGTTGGTAAATATTTTGTAATAAGCAGGTCTCAACCCGACCCGCGAACCTACAACCCGACCTGTTTGCCACCCCTAATTTTTAGGGCCGGAAACAAAATGACGGGTGCAATGTATTCCTATTAAAATTGTGAACTTTTAGTAAATATTGATTGCAATTGATATAAGGGAAAAAATCATTTTTAGTCCAGTATGTTATATGTTAGAAAATTTCAATTTTAGTCCTGTATGTTTTCAAAGTTGTCCAATTTAAGGACACTGTCCATCAGAAATGGCCAATTTGGCCACAATTAATCACGTGCGACGTACGTCACTAATAAATTTGTGAAAGATGAAGAAAGAAAGAAAAATAAAATAAAAAATATAATGAAATGCACCTCATATGAAAATTAGGGGTTACTTTTTTCTTTTTTCTTTAGGTCGAGCTACTAAAGTAATTTAATGATTTGACATGTTATCTGGACAAATACTTGATACATAAGCATTAGCACTCAAAAGCCCTAAATTTATTAGTCTAATTCCCGTTAAATTGGTCGTTGGGGATGGTTAGTATCCTTAAATTAGATAACTTCTGGAACATACAAGACTAAAATTGAAATTTTCTAACATACATTGGACAAGGCTAACATACTGGAATAAAAATGAATTTTTCCAGTTGATATAATGTATATTTTGTTGTATTATTGTTGGTATTTGGTGAAATGATGGTGGAATATCGGTTAATTTCGATTTTTTGTCGTTAATTTATGTTTTTAATTATTTGAAATAGTGGAGAGTTGGTATGGCATATTAACGTTCATTTTACTAATGCTTATATTTTGGAGATAAAAATCCTATATTTTAGGAATAAAGAGGGTAGAGATCCAAACAACGTTTATCATATTTAATATTTATAAATTAATTGTAAGAATGTTAATTCGTATAAAAATTTAAGATAAATATGTGCATTTTAAGTTAATTATAGCAATTTATAAATATCATATTAAATTTTTTCGATTTTTAAAAATATATCGATATTTTCACTAATACCGATATTTTGTTGAGCTTTAACTGCAAGGTTTACTCAATGAGCTTCAATTGAGCTCTTTAAACTCGCTAAACGAAAAAAAAAAACTACCAACTGAGATCAAGCTAATTGTTGGCTTAATGAACCGAGCTTGAACCACTTGCCAACCTAATAATTTCGAAAAGAACAAAGCTAAAGCTTGTTATTCTTTTGGCTTCATTCAGTTCGTTCCCTAACAAACGCAATTAATTATAAGCTAATTTATATTTTTATAGTCTACAATATCATTTTACAATATAATAATACGTGAAATTTAAGTGGCATCCTTAGTTGAGATGCGGGGAACCAAAGCTTGTTGTTAGAGCTTTGGATGCCAACCAAATTCTTAATTAGTTAAATACAAGAAAGATAATTGGTATATTAGATTGGATGCTTTTTCATTGATATATGATCAAAAAACATATACATGCAAGCTGAGGCATAAGTGAGAGCAGTTGTGGAGATTTGAGTACACTTGTTTTTTTGGACTTAAACTAACCAATAATTGTCTCCATTACATGAAAGCAAACACTCGTAAATTTTCTCTAAATCGAAATGGTAAGGTAAAAACCAAAAATGGAGACTTTCTGTTTTTCATTTCTATTTTAGGAATTCTTTAATTTAATATATTACTAAAATCGAAAATTAGGAATAACAATGGAAGCAAAAGAAAAGCGTATAAGGTGAGTGAGGCTGAGTTGAGAATATAAAGTTGATTAAAGTAGTTTCTCAGAAACTGAGAAGATAAAGCAAATAGTTGGACTCACAGCTTTGAATGAAGTTCGTTAAAGTTACTATTAAAAATGTAAACAAGAGCACATGAATTTTGAAATTCATTCATCATACTTACTTTAAATTTCGAATAGAACACTGCTTTTGAAATTCTTCACGAAATCAAATTATGGAGCAAGCGCATGCAATAAATTTGTTATAACTTTCAAAATTAGTCCAACTGCAACTGCTAAAGATCATTCAACTCAACCTAAATTCATCAAATAATTCATATTTAAATATGTGTATACATATAAGGTGGGTTAGCTGATCTTCCTCAATAAAAAGGGAAATATTATCTTATTCACCGTGAGCAGTGACGGAGCCAGAATTTTTAGTCAGAGGGGGCCCAATTATAACGTTAAAATAAAATAATATATCAATTCTAAAATTTTAAATATAAAAAAATATTATTTATGTAAATTTAATTAAAATAAATATAGGTTACTACATTCACATACCTAGATAATCAATTATATAATAAGAAAATTGAAATGAATAACTCTTACTCAATCCCTTTAGCTAAAAATAAGAAATCATTACTCCATAATTTTAATTGTGGCTACTAATAGTAAAAAAAAAAAAAGATGTAAAAACTCAATATAGAAAAATAAGTAATGAAACATTAGTTATAAAGAAAAATTACAAATAGTTTTCCAAGTACTTTTCCCTCTAAGTTTAATATATTACATTTTATATTTTCAGTAGAAATGCTCATAAAAATTACTTAGAAATAACTAATTCTATTTTCTAGAGGCTATGTCTATGTATTTGGTAATTGTGCACGTAAGTTGTATATAAATTCTAACGTAGTTAAATTCAAATAAGACACACTAATTTAATCTAATATAAAAATTAGTTATTTTTTTAGGATAGAGTTTTTATTTTGATTTAAATAAAATAAATATTTTAAAATTACGAAAAATACCCCTACGAAATTATTAAGATTTGAGGGGGGCCCAACGACCCCGTTGGCCCCCCTCTAGCTCCGTCCTTGACCGTGAGTATAAGTTAATTTATTCACCTGTCATGTGAAAGAAAAAATATATATATATTCTTAAAACTTAAATAAAGTAATTTGGCTTTATTTTATGAGACATTAATATATCAGCTAATGAGCAAAAATGCCAGTGTGTATTGATAAGGAAGCACGTAAAAATTAGGGTTAATTACATCAACTCCACTAATTAACTATCAACATTTTTGCATATAAATCACTAAACTTTTGTTCTTGGCACTAATACATACAAATAATACGGGTTTAACAGATGAACTACCAAACTTATTTTCTAGCCATTTGTAGTCGGAATTTTGCACGTGACTTACGCATGAAAACTTTTAAGAATTTTTTTCGTCCAAACAACCTTTTTAGTAGGTAGAGGAATACTCATCTTTAACGATGAGGATTTCAGATTTTGGGGTAGAGAACTGTTGGTTAAAAGAATTGTTAGGGAAAAGAAAGGTGTGGTGGATTTTACAATGTTGGCCTACTTAAAAATGTTGTTTGGACAAACAAAAAATCCCTTAAAAATTTATCACGCGCAAGTTATGTGTGGAATTCCGACGAGAAGTGGTCGGAAAAAATAAATTTGGTGGTTTATCTACCAAACTCATATACTTTGTAAGTAATGGTGTCAAAATAAAAATTAAGTAATTGATGTATAATAACGCTAATAGTTTGATGGGTCCTACAATTAACCCTAAAAATTAATATATTCAACGTTTTACTTCTGAAGTGGGTTAGCAGATTATCCACCGTAAGAAAAGTGGCGCAAGACTTCCGACGCCGCCAGCCCAAGAAAGACGATCAAGCTTGACGAAAATATATATTCAATCCATTGACAAATATAGAGATATACGCACACTTAACACATATACACGTAGAGCCCACCATGGGTACACATCCAACCGTACGATTTACTCAAGAATAGACTTTTCAAGCCCACACCACAAATAAAGCCATTTTATGAAACACCCTTGAACCTCACATGAAACGTCATGGAAATTCCGCATGCACATATCACATATCCCCCTCTCTATATCTATATATATCCACAACACACACAAACTCACACACACACAGACATGGAATCTTGGAAGCCAAAACTGACAAACAACAGATCCAAGTGCAATGCAGCCTGTAAGAAGCACCCAAAACACAGGCAGTCTCCAGGGGTTTGCTCCATCTGTCTAACTGAAAAGCTCTCACAATTATCTTATTCTACTGACTCTTCAACTTCCAAATCTGCACTCTCTTCGTCTTCGTCGTCGTCCTACGTCTCCTCCCTCTCTTCTTCGGATGTGTCGTCGTGCTCGTCTCCAGTGGAAAGCGGGAGGTTTTTCAACAAGAGTAGATCAATGGCTTTTGAATCTCAGAATGGTAATGGTGGGGGGTTCTGGGCGAAATTGTTGCCAGGGAAAAGCAGGAAATTGATTCACTCAAGGACTATGATGATACAAAGGGTCACTGCAGCAGTTCATTAGTTGATGACATTTATTTTCTCTATATTTTAGGTGATTCTACAAATTATTTTTTTTTCTTTGGTTTCGTTTGTCTATCAAGATCAAAAAGGATTTCGGTTGGATAGATGAAAAAATGAAATACATGTATAGGAAAATCCCACAATTAATTTATTCATTTTTTACTTTGGAAATTTTGTGTTTGCTTTCAAGTGTATGCCCAATTTAAGTTCATATTTGTTTGTATTGGATTTTATTTAATTCCAAACTCCAATTTTCCTTTTGTCAGTGTCTATGAGTTAATTTTCCTATTTAGATTAAGATAAGCACATTTAAGGTATTTTAAAAACTGTATAGCTCTTACTAATTCTACTCGGATAATAGAAGACGGACTTTCTCTTAAACTTGTGTTATTTATTGTTTAAATACTCATAGTGATGCATCACTGCTCCATTTACATTTCTTTCCTTAATTTCCTTTTCGATTTTTTTATTTCTTGTCTCTCTTCTCAAAAGGGGGAAAAAAAAGCAAACTAAAACTTATGTCAATTTTTTTCCCCTTTCTACTAATTTGTTCTTGTATACAAGAAAAGTCAATTTGGACCTGATCTTATTTTATTAGTGAATTTAGCAATAAGCAAGAATTCCAGTTGGAAAATGGCAGGTCAAAAGATGACCTATTAATAAAAAAAAAATAAAAAAAAATAAAAACAAAAAAAATGAGCTATTAATAAATAGTTGGTCCATGGAATATTGGGGTCCTATTCAGACTACCAGATTTGTAGGTATTCTGTAGTAATATAATTGAATAGTACAAAAAGCTTTCTTCCCCAGAAGAGCTGGCTATAAAGGGTCACCAACCACATTCCTAGTACTTTCTTTAGAATTTAATTAAATATTACTTTTCGATACAACACCAAAGGGTGGTAATTTCTTAAGAATTCCACACAAGTTCACTATCAGAAAAAATTAGATGAGATTAAGAAAATATTCATTAAGTTTGGCATTTTTAAAAAATGTCCCCTAAATTATAGAAAGATTGATAAAAAATGTTCTGTCATCGGCTACTATCTATTACTCAGTCGATGACGGACTGAAGTGTCATTAATTTTTTGAGAAAATTGGTACAAATGTCCCTTAAGTTTGTCATAATTAAGAAAATATCCTTCAAGTTCGGCACTTTTTGAAAATGCCCCCTAAGTTACAAAAAAATTGATTAAAAAATGCCTCGTCATCGCCTACTACTGTTACCCAGTCGATAATGGGCTGACGTGGCATTATTATTTCTTTTTTATTTTTCTTTTGTCTTTATTATTATTATTTTTTTCTTTTAAATTATAAATTAGGCTGAAAAAAATGAAATATTGATATACAAAGTTTAAAATTAAACTATATATAAAGACGTAAATTGATACAATTTTTTTAAATCAGTTAATTATTTAAAAAATATGAAAGTTATTTGAAAATCTAAAAACTGTTTTGATAATCTAGGAAAAAATTATAGAAAATTTAAAACAATCTAAAAGATAGAACCTCACCCGCACCGCGCCTACCCCGCATTTTCATCAAGATATTTTAATTTTTTTTCTCTTTCAGGTCTCTAAAAGGAAATGTGAAAATTTAAATAAAAAACGTCAAATTAAGTTTTTTTTTTAAATAACTTTTTAGTTCCTCCCTGTTCTTAAAAGAACAGTGATTTGTTCTTAAAAGAACACAGTCCTCCACCACTGCAGATCTGCAACCCCTCCGATCAACCTTGTGCCACAGTCACCGTCCGCTCATTCGTCCTTTCGACTTCCGATCCATACAATTATTGACATCCAAGTTCCTACCTTAGCCTTTAAACGACCAAATCTAAGGTTGATCTAAGGCTAACTAAGACCAGATCTAAAACCATGGTGGTCCGACCATTCGAATTACCATCCGCCCATTTTATTTTGAATGCCGGCAACCATAGTGGAATGTCGGTAGCCTCATCGTTCCGATTTGGGGCTTGAGACTTACTTTTGTTTTGATTTGGGGATTTGAAATGGTTGATAGAGTAGTCGGCTAATATGAGTTGGGTACAGAAATAGGCAGTGATTTCGGAGGTTGCGGTGGGGATCTGAGGGAGAAGAAGATAGGCATTGGGAAGCGTGAACAGTGGTTACCGTAGATTTTTTTAGATTCTTAGAAATGTTTTATGATTTATAAAACTATTTTCTATTTTTTAAAATATTTTTCAATTTTTTTTGTTTTTGGATTTTATCATATTTTGTAAATAAATTTTAATTTTAAATTTCTTTAATTTTTAAAAATAAGTTAATATTATTTTTATAATATTCATATTTAAATGTACATTCATTTCTATTAGATTTGTTTAATATATTTTGTAATCTAAATCAACAATAATAGAAGAAAAATAAATTAATGCCACATCATATAAAAAAAATCACATCAGTTTTATTTTTTAAAAAAAAAAATTAATGTCACGTCAATCCATCACCAGCTGGGTAACAGGTAGTAGCCGGTGACGGGGAATTTTTGTCATTTTTTTGTAATTTAGGCAGTATTTTTTAAAAAGTACCAAACTTAAATGATATTTTCTTAATTAAGACAAACTTAAGGGGCATTTTTGCCAATTTTCTCTAAATATGCACATTGCAAATGATGAAACTTATGACTATAAGATGGAACATAGCATGAAATAGAAGATCGTAACAACGAATCAAGAAGTCTAAGATTTTTTTTTTTTTTTAAATCCTATGGAGTAAATGGGAAACCGTGGTAGAGAAATCTAATAATATTACTATATTAGGGCTCGTTTACTTTCTATTCACTACAACAAAAGAAGTCTTTTGCATAAGACTTTTTGACACCACAATTGTGGTCACTAATAATAAGTTATTTGTGACCACTTGTTGTCACAAATCTCTCTACAAATTATTTGAGACAACTTTAAGACTACTTTTAGAGACAACTAGTTGTTGCAAAAAATATTTGAGACGCATTTGAGACCACTTTTGTTGTCACAAATATATTATTTGCGACGGAGTTATTGAGACGACAATAAAGTTGTGACAAATACTCATAAGTTGTGACAAATACTCATTATTTGAGACCACTTTGCTTAAGTTGTGGCAAATACTCATTATTTGAGACCACTTTTTTGTGGTCTCAAAATACCCTTTTCCTTGTAGTGATTGTACATAATAGATCGGATTATATAAGGGTGGACAGAGTGTGAAATGAGTGGTGTATTTATTATCTTATACAATGTCTACTAGGGATGATTATGTCCAATTATTTAAATTGACATATCTATATTGTTGAGAAGGGATAAGATAAGTCCAATCAACTTGAACATCCCTATATTCCAAAAAAGAAAAATTAGATAAGACAGTTCTTTATCATACGGTTTCTTCTCCTACTAAATTTCTTGAAAAAGAAAAGAAGGATGTATTTGCTTAAAGTCGGAATAGTGCTGAGTCAAATTTGACTGAAAAAGTTCATGAATGTGCTTTATTGAAATTCAATCCCCTCACTTCACTAAGGAAAACCATAAGCAAACACAAAAATCTCGGATCTTGACTTATGTACACAAACTTATTTTGATATTGAGTTTTCCTACGCAGTGGAATTTTATGGTTTATATTTTAGTTATTTTGGTTATGAGAAAATATTTGTTGGTGGTTAATTATATTACTTTAATCTAAGGCAGAAAGTTAGAGCAATTTCCTTGATGTAGCTACTTTTTTGTTAATTTTCCCTTGCTTGTTTGAGACGAAGTTGGATAGCTCAAGTGACAGTCTTTGATTCTGGATTCGAGTCATCGTAAAAGGAGGAAAGGATTTTTCTTTATTCTTAAATTAGGAGAAAAAAATTTCCCTTACTTGTTTGAGCTGACTCTAGCCGGCCAGCAGAAAAATATATAAAAAGCCAAAATAAAATATAAAAACGCATATAAATAGTTGGGGAGTTTGAAGAAAGTTTACATGGGATAATATATCCCAAGGCCATAACAGGACCTTGTATTAGGCCGAAGAATCGCAGATTCGCGTCCAAACAAATTACTACCTCCGTCCCAAGCTAATTGTCCTACTTTGACTTGGCACGGAGACTAAGAAAAAGCAGATTTTGTGGAATCTTTGACTTTTTCAAAGGTGGAGATTGAATGTAGATATTTTGATGGTGGAGATTGTGGGAAAATCTGCCATTTATGGGGTAGGACAATTAGTTTGGGACAAACAAATAAGGCAAGTAGGACAATTAGGTCGGGACAGGGGGAGTATAAATTTTTAGGAGCTCTGAAATAATATATATATTTATATATATATTAGACGATAATTGTATATATAAAGTTTACTAGCCTGATTACTAAGATATTCCCTCGAGTCTGGGCCTGATTTTGAACTTATTTTTTTCTTTTTTAATTGTGGCCACTCGAAATTGTTGTGTTTCTCTTTCCTTTATAGACTAACATTTTCAAACAGTTGAGAATGACTAATATTAATTAGTTCCTTTTTTCTTTTCTTAGTTATTATCTTTTAAAATAGTTGGGAACAAATACAACAAACAACTTGTATTTTTTATTTAAATTGCTATCTTTTAAAATAATTAAAATTTAATACTATTAAGTAACTTGATATATACGAACTTGATTAATACATTTGCTGCAAAAATATTGAGACAAGTTGTATTTGAATAATTATTTTCAACTTGGTTGTCATTTAATTTTTTTCGACGTTTTAGAGTATTGTGAATGTTTCGACCTTCATTTTTTATGTTGTTTTAGTTTGTACATTAAAAAAATTATAAATTTAGGGATCGATTTTATAACTTCAACTTAGTTCCAGACATAATTAGGTTTGGTCCTATCCAAGGCTGGAGGTGGGATATCTAACGGAGCTATTTTCTCTGGAAATTTGTGCTATCCGGGATATCTGGGATATAGTCACGTTTTTCGTCAAATGAAGTAAATATTATATTAGATTAGCCTATAGAAATAGTCCTAATCCAGGACAATCCCATGAAATCAAAATGAGTAACAATAGGGGTAGGATCTTCTATTTCATATGATGTTCCATCTGATCTTTCAAAACAACCAACACATATCAGGTGTATTTAATGATATCATTAATTAACACGTCACGTGTTAAATTAATGAAATACCATTTAAAATAAATGATATATTCAACTAAATTATGTTGTGCATCTATTTTCGTTTGTTTAATAGATCATAAAGTAAATGTTTCTCAACTTATTTGTTTCTACAAAAACACTTCTTTCCCCGCCAAAATCCAGACCGCGTCACATTCTTTTATTATCTGTTTTAATTTTAAGTTTTTTTTATAATCTACTACTATTATAAAAGTGTGAATAGTTTTTTACAATTTTAATTTGTCTAGTATATCATTAATTAGTTATGCTTTTAAGGTTAATTTAGTAATCTTATTTTTGAGTTATATTTGTTTGGTAAGAGTCCTTTTATAGTTTAAAATCCATCTACTATTTCATGGAAGCCTCTATTTTATATTATAAGATATTAAATTCACCTAATAATATAACTTAAACCTAAATATTCGTAAGACATTGTGTTTTTCTTCTTTTTAAGTAAAATACATTATATTTTTCTTTTTATTCTGTTTTGTTTCTTATGATATCTCATATATTTCCTCTCTCTTTTATAATATAATTATTTTATAGTTGTAAGAAATAGGGAAATTTTGACCATTTACTATATTTTTCTTTATATTATGTTTTATTTTTATGATATATCAGATATTTATTATCACTTTTATTGTTTAGGTATGGAATGTTAAAAAATCAATTAAGTCAAATGTTTTTTAGGTGAATAAAAAAACAATTTTTTTAGTATTAGCAAAATAAAACATATAATTAAAAATCAAAACAATGTTAATTTAAATTCAAAAACCTTACTAATTTCATTTCTCTTATTCTCGAGAAACAAAAAAATGTATTTTATTTTTGTTTGCTTTGTAAAGTTTTTCAACTACAATATTTATATAATTATTTCACTAATTATAATAGAAAAGTATTAAGAAGACAGTTGTAGTCTATGTGATTTAATTTTTCACTTTATTAAAAAAAACTTAAAATTATAATACTAAAGATAATTAAAAAATACAAGAAAGTTGTTTAGGTATGTGAACTTGTCGCGAAAGTCGCTCCAAATCACAAGGACTGGAACAATCTTTTCAAATCACAAGCGTACGATTTGTGACAGAGGTAGTATAAAGAGTATCGAATCCACATGGAGGATTATCAGTGAGAATCGACTTATGCACATTCAAACAAGTTAGGTCAAGTGCAAATTGAAAAGTTATGATTAAACTAAGAAACACAAAGCAATAGATAAAAGTAAGGAGGGAACCAATCGATGGGGAGATATTCCCGAGGGTCAGTTTCACATAATCTAGGAAAATAAATCTAACAAATACGAGCTAATAGTTGGGTCTAAGTTGAAGGAAGGCCATGAGAGGGATCAATAAATCAACCGATTACACAACAATTAGCCCTAATTCCAATTACTAACGATCGGCAACCAATTACTAAGCAAAGCAAGCTAATTAATTATGCATTCAAATTAACCTCACCTCAAGTGAATATTGCTTAGGGGGCGAGACCCTAGGACATCCATCATGATCAACATATGTGATTCGGGTTCTCCCGTTTCCCCCATGGGTCCTCGAGGAAAACCAATATACCCTAAGTTTGAGATGCCTACGATATACGCCATACAAACCCACATTGCCAACTCCAAACATCAAACAAACCCACACCAACATATGTTATACTAAATACACAATCCTAGGGTTTGGGCTACTCTCTAACCCCGGGAAACACAAAAACTACACACAAATCATCAAGGCATAAACAAGAATCAACAACATCAAGCAACAAAATAATAAAATAAAAATAATAGAGAAAGGGGAATAAATGCTCAATAATTTGACAAATTCTTGAAATACTCCGACAATCTTGACGGGTGTCACAAGCCCGTGACTAGCCTTCGAGTTCTCCACCAAAGATGACTTCCTCCTTGAAGAGGAGGAAGAAACCCTAACTTTTCTTAGATAAAATATAAAAATGTAAAGAGAAGAGAGAAGATGAGTGTATGAGAAGATTTTTTAAAAAGAGGCAAGACAAAAGTTTTTTTTACAAATGAGGGGGAAGGGGTATATATAGATCCCCAACCCTAAAATCTGCTGAAAGGACCCTCAGTAAGGGTAAAGGTGTAAAAACACAAAAGGGAGTGCTTGGTCCTTTAAACAGTTGCGTTGAGCCCCTCGTGCGCGCTCGACTCGGTCTTCTCGTGATTTCTATAAAAAAATCCATCTAGAATCTGCCTCCAAATTCAACTATAAAGTTGTAGATCTTTGTCCCAGCTACGTTTGGTAACTTGAATCACTCAAATTAGAGCTCAAACAAGAAAGTTACGGTCGAAATATGAAGACAAAACACTGAGAACTGGGCATCCGCGGTTCGCAAATTGCCGGACCGCTGCCGGACCAGCAGATGTGGCAGCTGCAACTGGGGGGGGGGGGGGGGAGGGGGGGAGGGGGTCAACTGCTGGCCGGCATCCGGTCCGGCAGATGCGGCAGCGGTTCACCCAAGGTAGTCCCTCTTCACGCCTTCGTCTTCCGTCGCCATTTTGGAGTTCTTCCTCTCATCTTCTCGACCTGATCCCTTTACGACTTTTATTTGCAATTCGACGAACTTCGATTTGGAATTCTTTTGGGTCTGATTCGGACCTGTTTGGGCCTTAATTTGTGGGCTAGAACCGGAAAACACGTGCAATTGACCTCTTCCTCTTTCTTTCTCCAATTTGAGGCATTTTCATCCATTTTCTCGGCCCGAATCCTTCACGACTTTTACTCGTGACTTGACAATATTCAGTTTGGACCTGACCCCGACCCATTTTGGACTCTTGTGGGCCTCAGGATATGGACCGGAGTGAGAAAATGGATGCAAACGATCTTCTTTAATCTTTCGAGTTTCCTAACCTTCAAAATACGACTCAAAAACACTCAAAAGCGCATCAAATCATATCAAAAAGGAAAATCAACTTGAAAATACAATTAAGCACAAAATCACACTTGGACATGTTAAATACTCGCAATTCTCATCAAAATATGGACGTAAAATATGCAAGAAAAATGGTTTTTTTCACGTTCATCAGTATGGAATGTGTTAAACCCAATTTAGTAAAAGTATGATTTCTTTTAGGATTCGTAAAATAAAGCATATACTTAAAAATTGTAACAATGTATATTAAAGATTATTTTTTTAAGTTTTGCAACTATGATATCTATATACTTATTTCACTAACTATATATAATAAAAAAAATGTTGACATGGCAGCTATAGTTTATCATATATGAGATTTAATTAACCACTTTATATAAAAATTCTTATAATATATGAACAACTAACATTAATAATAAATATTTTATCAAATTTTATAGTAAATTAAACCAATAATAGTTTAATAGAACTTTGGTAGTCTAAAGTATAACTTCTTTGGTATAATAGTGGATACAAGACTTTTATTTTGAAATGGATATATTTTAATTATAACTAGATATAAAGTAGAACTTGATTTTCAAATTTATACTTTTATATTCTCCAAATTTATATTTTTGCTTTAAGGTTATGTTCCTTGTTAGAATAATGTATTTTCTCTATATATAGTATTATAAATGTTATCACTACACCTAATTTTCATTTACAATAGAGTTATTTAGGTATGATGTATGTGATACATGTACTGTATGCATGCATTTGGGCCAATTTATAGAGTTATTTTCGGTAGTGTTCACATACAAATTTGATTGATTTATGTTCAATTTGATTATGTTGAGCCGAATGACGTGTTTGCTTGTTTTGTAGTGAAAATCTTATGTGTTAGGGCCGAAGTCCATTAGAATGAGGTCCGGGAGAAGAACGAGTCATTTATGGGTGAAAACGGCGATAGGCAAGCCAAAGTGGCTCAATCTGGCTAAAAAACCAAAAGAAGAACCAAACCAGTGAAACAAGACCTACTCAGTTGGGCCAAAAGTGTGCCAGAATCGTGGAAATTCCCTTGTGAAGCAAACCGGCCGGGCTAGTTAAGGCGGTGCACGCGTTTTCTCTTGCTTTTGGCCGTTTTGCGACTAGTTTCGTTCCCTAACCTTCCCAAACTTATAAATAAGTTATTCCAAGTCCGATATTAATGATCATTCCTCACATTATTCATCTTAGAGGCTTGAATTGAAGAGCAAGAATTGAGAGGCAAAGAAGATTAAGATCTCGAGCCGGTTTTCGGATTTAGTCGTTTAGCATTTTATTTCTAATTCCTTTCAATGTTTGTCTATGAACAATTGTTAGGTTTTATTATGAACATGAGTAGCTAAATACCATTGTATTCTAGGGCTAGAGAGTAGGTTTTTCTTCAACTATGTTTTAATTTATCTTTTATATTCTAGACTATATTCAATGTTTTTATCTTATGTGTTTGTGCATGTTCTTATGAATTTATCAATATGATCAATTACAATATTCTAATTTCTTAGTAATTCGACGCCCGAGAGGGGATGATTATTGTCTTACGACACATAGCATATGTATCAATAATCGTCTGAGATGAGTGAGGTACTTATGTAGGCATTGGTCTTAGGATCCTTTGGAGTTACGTACGTGATAGTTAGCCCGAGACGTAATGATTCATTCGTAATCAACACATTAGCATCATCTGAGGAAGGCTAACTAAAGTAGTGATCGCTTAATATGAACTTGAATTCAGTTTAAAAGTCTAAAGTATTAGGATAATTTAATATATAAGATCATAACTGAAATTGAACCCTAGAATATATCTTTAATACTTGATCTCTTCCCAGTCGTTATTTGCTTACCATATTTGAGCATTCTACTTGTTTACTTTACATTTTAGTTTTAGTTTAACCACAACTATCATCCTTATTCGAGAGTCTGGATAGAACTGGATTATTCCATTCTGGGTACTAAATTGACATAAGTAACAGTCTATGTGGGATCGACCTTACTTTAGTTGACTACAGTATCACCATATACTTACGGTAACACTAGGGTTAGACAAGTGTGACAATATATTTGAAAAAAATTAATGTTCTGCAGGTGAATAAAAAAGTACTCCCTCTATCCCACGGTAATTTGCACGTATGATGGGGCAAGTATATTAAGAAAAAGCTCTTTTTAATGCTTTTTAGGTTAAAAAAGAAGATTTTACAAAGGTTACATGAAGAAACAAGTCGAAGAAGGGATAAAATGTGTCACATTGGGCCCAACAGTCAAAGCTCAATCTGTTGAAGAATCAACGTGACCACGCCAAGATTGGACGCAACCGTGTCAAAATAGGGCTAGACTGTGCAGTTTATGGAACGCTGACGCAACTGCGCCGAAAGCCAGCATGGTCGCGCCAAAAGAAGCTAGGTTAAGGAGTTGGAAGCTGTGAAGGCCAACGCGATCGCGTCACTTCTCGTGCGGTCGCGCAAAATTGTGTTCCTAAATGAAGCCGATTTTTAATAGAATTTTGATCCTAATCTCTTGAGGATTTCACCCCAACTTATAAATAGAGTCCTAAGCTCGAGTTTTAAGGGATCATCTCATACTTTTACATTCTTTGGAATAGAAGGCGTGAGAGCAAGGATTGACGAGCAAGACGAGATGAAGATCAAAGAGCCTTCTACTCGGGTTTAATTATTTCTTGTCTAGTATTTAAATTCATTACAATGTTTCCTTTGAATTCTTGTATTGATTTAATACTAGGCATGAGTAGTTAAACTACTTGTATCCCAGGGTTAGAGAGTAGGGTTTTATAACAATGTTTGATTTAATCTTTTAGTTTACAAACTCCAATTTTTGTTATTTATCTATGTGTTTGTTCCTATTTTATGATTGAATATAATTTGATCAATTAGACTTAGTTTAATCGTTCCGCTTTGAGAGAAGGGAGTTGTTAATAGAAGTACCACATATAGCGTAGTTGTCTATGACTGCGTAGGTAAGGGTTAATGGGCTTTTAGGAGTTGTTAGGATTAATTGACTCGAGAGAGTAATTGTTCTAATCAATTTAAGATTTAGTCGCTTCGAGAGAAGGGTTAAGTTAATTAAGTGCTGCCTAATAGATATTAAAATTGATTTCAAATTTTATAAGTTAGAGATTAATCATTCATTAGCGTGATTCCTGAAATTGACGCCCTAGGATACATTATCTTTGATTGGAAATACCTTTTTGTATTAATTCGTTTAATAGTTTATATGCAATATAGTTTAGTAATTAATCGATCTTTCCAAATTTTCAGTGTCTAGTTAGGATAATCCTAGATAATTAGGGTATCAAACTACCTAAACTTATTCTTTGTGGATCGACCTTGACTTCCACTATATACACCTACACACGTACACTTGCGGTAATTAAGGGTTAGGATTAGAGTCTGTCAAAATACACAAAGCAACATTTATAACAACATTAGGCTGCATCTATTCATTAAGACAAAAAGTACAAACTCAAAACATGACCAATACTAGAAAGGGTCCTAAACTATCTCCATCAAACCGAACCATGATCGCTCAGTTTCTCTTAGCCAATAGCACATATGGAGTTGTACACTTTGGCAAGATCAAGGCAGCAACAACATCATTTGGAGTGAGTCAGGGAACTATTCAATGCACTTGGGAATCTACAAAACAACAAATATTAGAAGGGTCACATGTTTCATTAAATGAAAGAAAACAGTCCGGAGGAAAGGTAAGAGAGAAACTGGACATAGAGCTAATGAAGAGCATACTATTCTAAAAAAGGGGCACCATTAGAAGGATAGCCAAAGAACTACAAGTAAGTAAGAGCAAAGTTGGAAGATGGATAAAATCCGATGTGATTAAACCAGACACAAATGCAATCAAACCTTCTCTTACAGAAGCCAACATGTTACAAAGGCTCAAATATCATTAGTTGTTTGCATTTGGACGGGCAACTTAACAACTATTAAGTCTTAAATGTGATTACCAATATGAAGTCTTCAATGTTATAAATATACCATAACACATCAGCTACAAATATTAGGTCTTGAATGTTATTACAAATGATGAAAATTACTAAAATCCAAGTGCCTCTATCAGTCATGGTAGACACTATCGAGCCATCCCGTCAAGACAAACTTTACTACAACACCTAATAAATGAAAATGGTATGAACTGATTGAAGGATAACATCACACCATACAATAAAAAAGCACAAACCTTTCTTTTTATTCTATGCCGGCAAGATAATTCAAGTCTAGCGGTAAGCCTCGGTTAAAAGAAGCCAAGCGGTCAGGACATTTTTGCCTTGTATGATCCTACTGCACACACTGCACCTTCTCTCTCTGCGGGTACCAGGTGCCGGCCGAGTTGCCTCAGTCACCGAAGAGGGTGGAGAAGGACACACACACCATGAAATATTATGACCTTTCCCTTTGCATCGACCGCACACCTGAAGCTTACGATGCGTAGATAACTTCGCCCCTGACGTATATCACTTTTCTTTAGGGCGAGTGGCTTGCCTGGGGTTCTTGGGTGGCTTAGATACCTTTTTTACAACGGTTTTAGAAACAATCCACTAACTGGGGTCAAACATGGGGTAGATCAAGCTAGCCCTCATATTTCGGAGACTTTCAAGCTTTTAACAGTCAACAACATATGCGTGTTGGTCATGCCTAACCTTCCTGTTAGAACATTATGAAATCATTTAACCTTAAACTTTAATGTACGGGTGTGACTTTCGATAAATAAATTAATGAAGCTATGACATCTAACAACGGACATACCTTATTGCAGTCGTAACATGCGAACTAGGGAACAAATCGTGATCGAACATCTTGCAAGAACATGATCTATGCGTCAAATTTACAACAAAACTTTTATATTGTCGACAAATTTAAACACCCATGCATCAAGGTTCATAACAATAAACCGGGAACTTGGCTAGACGTTCTTTGAGAGTCTTGCATCAGCGTCATCGAGCGATGGCCCAACCATAGCTAGTGCTGAAGTTTGTCTCTCAATAAACCATTTCTCGATGATGGCCTTACTAAACTCAAGAACTATGCACATGGGTAACTGTTTGGCCCACAGGATCCAACTATTGAAGCTCTTCACAATGTGAGAATTCATGATATCAAACCGTCTCACAGGGCACATCGAGCGAGCCCACCGCTCATAACTTTTATCCTTCAAATTTTGAAAGCCTTCGGATTGAAAAATTCAATAACAGATATATACTTTTGGAATTCATTCACCCTGTATGTATATGCTGCTTTGAGGAACAAAGCTATGACTTGTTGAGTATACGTGCCAAGATTTTGCTTCAAATGATAAAAACATAAAGCACAGACCACGGAGGGAAACACATTATTCATTGCAGCCGCTATACCAGGGTGTCCATCTGAAACAATGATAATGTCAAGGGGGCAGCCATAAGACTCTTTTATCTTAACCAAAAACTAAGTCCACTATTTCTCAGACTCAACTGCATCAATACCGATTGCAAGTGGAAAAATCTGGTTGTTGGCGTCCTTGGTCACAGAAAAAATACTATGATCTTGTACGTAGCCTTCAAGTGAGTTATGTCAACAACGATGGGTCGCCTGTACCCAAAGCTAGCTATAGACGCCCCAAGGGCATAGAAGACAGAACGGAACCTCCCGTGACTGTCTACTTCTTCTGCGGCGATAGTTCCTGGATTTGTTTGCTCTAGCACCTTACGTAAAAGGGATCACACAACATGAGTCTTTCACATCCCCTTAATTTGTAGCAACGCATGGTGCTTGCCCTTAAGTGCTAGGTCGTACTTAATATTGAATGAGTGTTCTGTTTGCAGTTCAGACATTATTTGCCTTGGATTCAAACTTGACCCCTCACATCTTCAAAGAAAGAATTAAGAACTGTGGAAGACAGTGTTTGGGGTGCACTGCAGTAAGGGTCCAACTGACATTCGTGCTCAACAAGTCTCGTACTCTCCATATCCTGCCATCTCCATTTACTTGGAGACAAAAAGAGTGATTCTTAGTTTTGCATTTGATGTTCTAGTGAGCCTGATCTGATTTATTCACCCTAAACTCAACCTGATTGTGTATGTGATAAATACCCACTGCTGTTACCAAATCCTTCTTCGATTCGTACACGGCTCCCTCCGTTAGAACATTAGAAGAATCAACCGATACATATTCATCACGAGTTGGGGAGGCATGCACTGGCATCTGGTACAACCAACCTCCTTTTAGGAAGGCCATATGTAGGGAGATTGGTCGCAACGCTAAAAGAGTCGTTTTGATGTCCACCACTATCATGTGCAGTTATTACGTTGAAATCATTACGAAATGGCAAATTGCTAAATCCACAATATTCCGTGAACGTCTGTGTATCCTTCCTTGTATCGACCCGTATAAGTTGTCCACATCACCGACAACAACGTCATCATAAGTAACGGGCCCACCACCACCATGCCCATCAATGCCACGACCGAGGTTGTTGAAAGCGTTAGGAACCCCTAAATTAACTACAAATTCTTTGGACGTGTATCTTTCAACCTGGTCCTTGAAAGTGTCAATTATTGCAGTTGAACTTGGACCGACAATGTATGTAGCTGAATTACCCAACATTTAGGAGTAGAACGGGTTGCCACCACCATATCTAGAATGACCAACAAATTTAACCAAATTCTTGTTCAACACTCCAAAGCCATAAACATCTCTCCCGCCCAGAATTAGCTTTAAGGTAACAAATATAATAGTGTCCTTGTTGGTCTCCAACATATATTGTACATTAGTGTCGTTCTTCATCTTCAACTTAATAGTTCTATTGCCATTGCCATCAAGTGAATATAGGACGTAAGATACTTCATTCGTATCTGCTTGGACGATTGACTGGATATTTTCTAGCAAGGTCATAAAAACTTATACCGATCGATGGCACTGGGAGTATTTCTTCTTCACCATACCTATAATAGAGATTTTTTCAATACCCACCTAAGCAAACGACGATCTGTTTCCAACTCATTTATTTCAAAGGAGATATTTGAGACGAATGAATTAAATTATATATTGTAAGTAATGGTAATTAATAATCTAATAATCAAATTTTAGGAAATTTAATTTGTAAAAAATATAATTGGTATAATTATTATACCAATATTATTTCATTATTAATATTATTGGTTTTTTAACTATTATTATTGTTGTTGTTGTTGTTGTTGTTGTTGTTGTTGTTATTGCTATTATTATTGTTATTATTATTATTTTTTGTATTCTTATTATTATTTTTATTATTATTATAATTATTATTGTTATTGTTATTATTATTATTATTATTACTATTATTATTATTATTTAAGTGGATACAAATGGGGTTTTGTTAAAACAGACTTCGTTTCTAAGATAGTCATACGCGAAATGTTATCATTTACATATCGTGTCCATATCGTGTATAAACCATGTAAGTATCGTGTAGACCCAAATATTATGTCATCTTGTAAATCTAAATTATCCTGCACATTAGACACTACTATCGTGTACACGATATAAAGTTTATCGTGTACACGAAAACTGTTCTCCTGTACGCGATATAAAGTTAGCTCTTGTACACGAGATAACTTTACTCGTGTACACGATAACTTTCTATCGAGTACCCGTGATTAGTTTCTCGTGTACAAGATATGGAGTAGCCTAAATGAAACAAGTATGTTCATTATCGTGCAACAAGTAAAACATGTCGTGTAATCATCTGTCAATATCGTGTAGTTATCATGTAAGTGTATCTACTTATCGTGTATACGGCAAATCTCGTGTAAGCACTGTAATTACGCAAAAGGTTGTACAACATCAAAAAATAAACGGCTTACACAATAGAAGACGATAGGACAAAGAATACATACTTGCGAAGAAGGAATATACATGACGACTGGAATGGAAATCTCGTTCAACGTGATGTAAATTTTCAAAATGTAAGGTATGTGAGAGTGGTGAGGTGAGTGATGAGGAAGGTGACAAAATAAGAAGGATTGATTGGGTGAGACTACATTAATGCAGAGATAAAATAGAAAATTAATAATTTTATGAGCATTTCATCAGTAAAAAAGTAACGTGATAAAAAAATTTGGTATCAAATGCCCTGACAAGGACACCGTAGCCGGGCCCCTTAATATTTTCTTCTTTTCCGGAACAAAGTTATTGACTTGGAATAATATACTTGTTCATTTTATTTGTTTTGTTTTTTAATTATTATACAAATAATAATGACGGAACATGCTCAAATGAATTACAACTGTTCTCACTGTACTTGCCCATTTATTTTTTATTTTAAAATTTCCAAAAATGCAATGCCTATACAATTACATGTGACGAGGGACAGAGCAAAGAATTCAACCTCCTAGCCTCTTCTCTAGCAAGAATATTAGCATGCTCATGAGTTGATATATATAGAGAGCGTGTGTTAATGTGTTGTAAAACTACCGTGAACACCTATCAATGTGTCAATGATGTAGCATATTTAAAATACTACCACATAAATAGGTACCCATAAGGTGTTCACACATCAATTCTATATATACATATATATGTGGACAATTGCTGAGCTCATAATTAGTTGTACACAAAAATTGAACAAGATGACATGAGATACTCTCAAAGATATAAGGAGTAGGAGCTGACCATTAAAGAACACCAAGTGCAAATCCTCAACAAAACCTCAACATCTTACAATACACAATATACACTACTATAGAGACGGAAGCATAACAACAAAGACAGTGTTCGCTAGATGCTTGCATAATATACAGCCGATCATACCTCAGCTTCCTTATAGCAGTACAATCAAAAACACATTACACATGGCATCTACTACACACATATGCACATCATAATAGCTCACAGCTTCAATCCGATTTTTTCGAAACATGGTCGGGTCGGGCATGCCAAGTCGTTGAGTAAGCTGAAAGCGCCGATCCTGTCACAACAACCGAATGTTTTGCCAGACCAATGCTCTTCTGTGCTGCAAACCACAATATGCAAAAGAATCCAATCCAACCTGATTTGGGCATCAATTATTAGAGATCGTTACATAGCTAAAAAATGAATGAATACAGCCATGACATACTTTCATCTAGAAAGTTTAGCATTTATTATCACACTTACAAAATACAATAATGGACAGATGAAGTTAACCACTCGTATGAGATGACGGAGCAAATGCAATTAAAGACAAACTTACAAGAGAGAATTACTTATAATTTTATGAAATGCTAGTTTCCACAATATCGGCATAACTTAGGGCAATAACGCCATGTTTGCCCCTTAACATAGAAAGCGTAATCAACTGAATTCCCATTTCCTCATTGTAGAATTGGCGAAAAATAGTTTCAGTCACACAAGGATGATGAACGTTCATAAGTCATAAGAGGATCCTACTAAGTACTAATAAAAGAGATCAAGCACATAAAACACTTACTAATAAAACATACCATCACAGAGAAGTTAAGCATGAGGATTTATAAGCTTGAAAATGCTGAGGTCGAGAAGCATACATCAATTCTCAACTATGCTGTATGAATAAACATGATAGAGAAATTTTGTAGCAGTGGAGCACTAGTATATAGAATTGTGAACATAAATAAAATGAATTATTGTATGATTGCAACTAGCAGTACAATTAGACAGTAATGTGAATGGTATATATCTGACAAGCTCAAAATCTCAATGTAAAAGACAAACATCATAACCAGCCCAACATATCACACTAGAATAATTTTCAACTCTTACCAAATTATTCCATAAATACATACATTTTAAAGAGGATGAGAGTTGCTGTTCTGCACTTTATTTCTTATGCAACACTATCAAAAGAGTCTCACCCACATCTCAAAGAGCATCAAAGTCCAAAATCAAAGTATAAATAACAGAAAACCATAAGAATTACCTGTAGCAATAATAACGGCAACGATACAAGCTACTGTTGATGTGGAGATAACAAATACAGCAATAGATAATGCCCCAACATAAATGGCTGCAACACAGGCAAAGAATAGAGCCAAGAATCCTCCTGCTGCTGCTAAAGACATGACAAGAGAAATAACAACAGCGTTGACGGTTGCTGCTATAAAGAAGAGCATAAAGACTGATAATCCCATTAGTGTGAGAAAAATGACTGTCCCTACCTGCAATAAGTATCAGCAATATGAGAAGAGAGCATTGGAAGAAACAAACCAAGAGTAGATAGAAAATTCCATAATTGTGTCACAATATAATAGTACGGCACAGAGAATGAAAGATAGGGGACTCATCATTGCTTTGGGTAACATTTAGTGTAAATAAGCTCTAATGACATAAAGAACTAATGTTCTATCAAGATTCTCTCAATGAAATATCTGAGTAATCAGAATCTATATAGAACACAAGAAAATAAGGGGTTGAAGATTACAGTTAATCATGGCTTAACTGCTTTGAACAAGTCATTAACCAAAAAAAAAGATCTCCAGAATATTAGGGCAAGAAATGTCAAGGTTAAATAGATCACTCCAAGAAATATTAAGCAAGAGAAAAATATGAGCCTTAATATATTTTTTGTATAAGAGCAGCTTTTTGTATAAATTAAAGGAATGAGAAAGATAGATGCCTTTTCCACGCACTTAAAAGATGTGAATTAGTGGAGAAACAACTGAGTGCATATATTATTTTCACTGACTATCCATGCCACAAACACGAATAGAACTTCTGAACACAAGTAATTGGTTCTTAATAACTCAGAATTCATTAGAAAAATTGACCATACACAAGACGCATAAACACCACATTCTAGGTTCCACTAACTCATACTATAAAAAGGAAGCCAATGAAAAGGGCCAACTAATGACAGGACCCAATGGCAGCTGAAATGAAAGAGAAAGCATCTATTGTTTGTTTTCCACACTTCCAAGAATTTTGGGGCAACCCATCTTAGTTACCAGTTGATCAGACTATGAAGTTTAACCTTTAACCCTGGGGGTGGGGGGGAGCAGATTAAATGTTTGGTAAAAGCAGCACGCAAAGAGGTGAGAGATATTTTCAGCCATAAAAAAAAAAAAAAAAAAAGCAATTTTTTCATTCCTAAATAGCAAAACTTCCATCTTCATCAAGTTGATTGGTAATATTAAGGTGATATTGACTTGAGGAGGACCAACGCCCCCCCTAGAACCCTGGCAATATATCCGACCATGATGCAGATAAAAACTACATTTCTTCCATGACCTCATGAGTTATATTTAGTACAGAAAACAGTTCAATAAACTTTGGGAAAGCCATACACTATGCTCCATTGTATGTTATCCACTTTGAAAGACATAGGAACCAAAGACATCATCTCAACTCCTCCTTTGAGCTCGGACAAACAAAGCTTTCGTGTTCAAGAATCCCTCAGTGTCATCAAAGATGCTCCTAAGGATTAGAACCCTAACAGACCTCTTCCAACGAAATGCCACTCTTGCCCTCAACCACAAAAGGAAAAAATGGCTTAATAAAGGATTTGTGCCATTTCATGGTTCACTTGGTCCTATCGTCAAAAGCTTATGATATACAAAAACTTTCTTCAAATTCTTAGTTCTAGGGTTCAAATGGAAGAAGCCATCAACAACAAATCTTACTGAATGCTAGCAGAAACAGTGAATGGGGTCTCCTAAGGATGTGTACTTAAATTTGTTTACCAGTTTATGATTCTCACAGCAAATGTAATGAGTTTCTAGCCACAAACGTAACAACAATATATGAATCTTCGTGGAGTCATGATTTCAATTATTCTCGTTTAAATTCACATCTACAACATAGTATCACACAAGAATACTCAGCCCATTATACATTCAGGAGAAAAAAAAAAGATGCAGCGCAAACTTCATAAGCTCCAATTAAGGCCCCGGAACATTCCCCTTGGTGCAAACAGATGATAGAAACAAATTATACTGTAGAGAAGCCCTTCAGTAATGCATGATTTTACAATGGTCAAACAAGATGAAATTTTAATATCAGAAACAGTTCCGTTTCGTTTTCAGTTTCTCCGTACAATAAACCCCAAATCCAAAGGGAGAGCAACGAGGGGGGAAATCGACGAAAAATAGACTCACAGAAACAACGAGAAGAGCGCGGAGAGGGCTGCCGCGGCGAGTCCAGAGAAGAAGACGGCGAGCAGTGTTTCTAGAAGCATCTGGAAGCAGCGGAATGTTATCAGATATTGAGGTTTTGATCCTCTTGAGCAGAGAAGCAGATGAATTGGGCCCGGGGAAGAAAATCGCAGCGATCAAATGGTTGATGATGGTGAAAAGAGTCAGCTCTTGCGTCTGCCCTGCACTATCATCGCCGGCATCATCCACGATCAAGACTCCATTAGGCTTTGTTGTGGCGCTATCCTCCGCCATTATTACAGGAACGGGTGTGAATTTGGTGCTTGAGTGTGAAGGTGGAAGTAGTAGAAGAGCAGTGATTGGTGAGAGGTGAGTGAATTTGATTAGGATTTAGATGACTGATCGAAATGAGAAAAAATCCGAAAGGGGTGGGGGTCAGGTGTGAAGAACTGCATTTGGGTGTGAGACAATAGAGTTGGGACGCGTGGAGAGGAGAGAGAGATGAGGATCTGCCATGTCGGCTGCGCAAATGTCTCTGGCTGGTTACGTATAGAGTAGAAACCCCCACACAACTGAAACAGATGTAGTTGTAGTTATTGTTTATTAATGCATGTCAACATCTCTCAAATATAATTAATTATCTCTTCCAAAATTGAAAATAAAATCTTGCAGTCGCCATAAATTATTTAATCCAGAATCACAGCGGATATGCGAATTGATTAATTATGTCTCGTGTAAAAGTATCATTTGAAGCGCAACTATAGTATCATTTGTTACAATAGATTAATACATAAAGAAAAATATAATTACTGTCAAATATATATAATGACATATAAAAAATTGCAGGGCAAATTATGCTTTAACAATAAAGATTTGAGGATGCATGTGGTCGAAAAATAGCTTATGATGTTTATAAAAATTGACACGTCAGTAGGAGATTAGGGAGGGAGGGAGAGAGAGAGTATGATTTATTTTTATAAGGAGGGAAGAATCCAAAATTTCTCTTCTTAATGGTGTAATATTTGTTTTATAGTAATTGCGCTCTTAGATAATGTCTCACCAAGCCAACATAATAGTATATCGTATTATATATGTGTTATTCAATGGTGCAATTTTTATGGGAGATGTTGCACTATTGAAAAGAGAAGATCCGCATTGGAGAAAAGGATTCATCTAATTTACTACCTCTATTTTTTATTAGATATAGTTTAAATTTTCTGATTAGTTTCTAAATAGATAGCATAAGGATGTTTTCGAGTTATGGCTTCAAGATCTTCTCTTGGGAGATCAAAGGGTGGTTGAATACATAGTCGTGATAGTGAATTTTATTTAGTTTTCCTGCAACTCAAAAATCATCGCGCAACTAAAATTTTGTCCATCGCTCACAACTTCTCTTGCTTGCAAAGTAGCAACGGGGATTCCACGATGCGAGGGGAAATGTGGGACAAGACTCGCTAGACTCTTTCGGCCTGCTTGCTCAATCTCCACCAACGGGATGGTACATGTCTGTTTTCGATGGTGCTTGCATCCTCACTACCCCATGCAAATGTTTTTATTCAAGGAGACTCCAGTACGGCCATCCTTACACCTCTTTGTGACTGATTGTGTTGTTGCATACCCTTGCTGTTAGATACTAAGGCTTTACTTGCCCGATTCCCCACTCATATCCTATTTTGGATTAGTAGGACTGAATTTTTTAATGCCCATAACTTGGCCCATTATACTAAATCTTGTACATTTGAACCATGTTTGTGGCTTTCGCCACTGTCGTTTCTTCGTCAATCGGTGTTATCTGCTTCCAACATCTAGTAATCAAATTACTTTTTTCCTCTAAAAAAACAAAAGAAAGATGTCCTTTTTAGAAACTTTCCCCCATTTCTGTCAATACTACGCCTACCTATCTTCCTAATAAAATCATAATTTTGTAACATACCATTTTCAATACCATAAATTAATGAAAGAAAGAATATAAATGAAAGAGGAATAGGAATTTAAGGGATTTGTGGAGAGATGAAATTTAGTTGACGGTTTACTTTTCATTCTCCATATATCTTAATTCTCTTATCCAATGATGAGAACTGTTAAAAAGGGTTGTCGGGGTGAGAGAGGCCTAAACGTGATGAATTTGGGTTACAAATTTATTGATTATTTTGCTTTTACCTTCATATTGTTTTTGTGTGGTTGAAATATTTGTATTTATTTGGGTATTTTACTGGATTGAATCTAACCATCTGTGTGAAATTTGGGCTTCAAAAATTGTACTTCAAATATTTCATGTAATTTTTTGGGATATTTTTACAACCATGTTTTTTCTTGTTACAATGATAATACATCTCATTAACCTGTTTTGTCCATAAATTCATAGCCTTATTCCAAAGGTATTTTTTCTATTCTATTCACAACAACCGTATGCGCTACTGCTAGGTTTTTCTCATTGATGATTCTTGGAGTTCCACTATTGTGATTCTTGTCAAATTTAGTTTCTTCATGTACCATTCATCATAGCCATATCTCTTTTTCCTTCAATTTCTCACTACTCTCTAACTATGTCATAATCTTATCGTTGTGGCGGTGAAGCATGACTAAGATCCTCCACCATAATTAAGCTATCGAAATTAGGAAGTCACAATGAGAAGAAAAATCAACCAAGAGGAAGCAAAAGGATTTTCCTGGGGATGAGGGTTGACATCTTTTCTTTAAAAATAAATTAATTAAGGAATTGTGTATTTTCAACTTAAATTGGCTTTGGAAAACTACACTTGAATACCACCTAACCTCTACAAGGAAAGGAAAAAATAATATACAAAATTGAATATCTTGTTTGGAGATTAAACGATTGGTGGTTGCAAGGAAGAAGAACAAAGTTGGAATTAGCAGTGGGTTTGGTTATTGTAAGCAACGAGGAAGGAACAGAGGCTGCTTGTTTTGAGGGTGGAATTGTGAATTGAAATATGTTGTGGTTGTATGGTGTAAATTATATGTGAGGCATACATTTACCTATTTCCTATATACAATGACAGTCTCATTCACGTTTTAAGTGAATTGTAGTTACGTAAGTAGTGGATTATTGTTCGGTATTTAACGTATAAACAAATAGAAAATTTAATATATAAAGGAGCACACATACACAAAGAAATCTTAACAAACAATTTGGCTTTTGTTGTAGGAGAAACATAAATAAACGAGAAAGAGAGGCAAAACATAGACACAAAATAATTAGGAATTTCTTATTCATCAGATTCTTTTTATAAACGATGTCAAACACGAGGGTTTCACAAATAGATAAATATAAGTGAAACCGAAATTGCCTCTTGTCAGTTACTTTTGACAAAGGCATGTTAATTGTGTTTTTCCTTCAATACTCCCCCTTGTGCCAAGTCAAAGGGGAACTGGTGCATAACTTGTTACCTCATTAAAAACCTTACCAAGTAATAAAACCCAATGGGAAAAATTAACCTTGGTCTAAGGAAAAAATAGTGCAACACACCTATGTTGAGACCCCCCCTGAAGTCTAAACACCTCCCTTGATACGTACATCTATCAGGTGAGCTTTATAAATTTCCATATCTAAGATTTTATATAAATCTTGAGGAAATCTACGGTTGCTAGTTGTGGAAAACATTTGTGATATATGCTTTATATAATCATCACCTATGTATTTTGCAAAGTGCATTGTCTTCATAAATCCAGGTAGGACTTCTGAGGCAGGACTCAAGTCACAAATATTTTCTATTTATGTGATGATGGTCTTTAATCGTAGGCACCCGCAAGCTGCTACATGTAGGATAGTGGTCTCTGGATGAGTTGACGTGGTAACTACAAGAGTTGCGGTTGGTTGATTGTCAAGATTTTATTGTGTTCCTGAGCGTAATAAATAATCCCTTAATAATGACATTTACGTGGGCCAATGAGGTAACCACATCAATTAGAACCAGCTAAAATGTTATTTGGTATTTCAAAGTGGCGGGTAGATTCAACATTTCTTTAGGAGTTACAATTTCATTTGTAATTCTTTTTGTCTCTTTATATGAGAAGATTTGACATTTATTTTAGAATTTACAATTTCATTTGCAATCTCTCTTGTCTCTAATATGAGAAGTAAAAATTATGTCAATGGTTTCTTTTAGATATCAAGATACATTTTGATATCATTCTACTGCAATTGTGATGTCCTGAGTAAAAATATAGTTAAAAAGTTATTTGAGAAAGTAATATTTAGTTGAGTGCATTGAGCTTAGTATAATAGCGAGCACATTTCACTTGAATAGGGAATTTCAGCTCTCAATAGCTCCTTGTCATTTTCTTAGATGCAAATGGATCTTTCCTTATGTCTACGCTCAACCAATCTTAGTAGTGCTAACAGATTGCTCTTTATCCATTTCAAATCACCTAATAATCTTTTGGACATATGAAAACTGATGAATTAGTATTCCACAAACTCAGTCTTCTAGTTCAAGAGATAATATCGAGTTTTCTCATGATTCTTTATCTCAAATTCAGATATCTAATAGCTTGGTTTCTCTTATTCCTTTAAGAGTGCCGATTATGTCCTTAACATCAACATACATTGTTATAGTTGAGAATTCGAAACTTATTTCCTTTATAAATGCACAAAAAAGTTAATTGTTATTTCCCTTCCGAATCAAGTAGCCACTCAGACGGGTATACCAATTCCGCCTGGATTGTTTTCATCAAAGTGAGCATTTCAATCTAATACTATAAATGCACTCCGTCGTTAGAGTCACTTAAGTTGGGCAGCAGAAGTCCATTAGACACTTTTACATATTTCCAAAACAAGATCCCCAAAGAGATATGTTGTAACCACATTATTATGTTGCATTTCTAATCATTTGTAAACTTATTCATAGGACATTGTAATGTCCATTTGTGAGAGAGTATATCTCCTTATAGTCAATTTCAAGGCATTGTGAGAAACCTCGTACTTCAAGGTGAACTTTGTGTCTCATGACTATTTTTCTCACTACGTTTACTGACAAAATCTATTTTATGTCCTACAGGCTTTACACTTAGTAAGGCTAGCACTACCAAACCAACTACATGTTGTTTTGTCATAGACTCAAATTCTACCTAGATTGATTATTTTCATTTAGGTCAATATGCTTGTGTTGCATTTTGCAACAAAGCGAGATTCAATATCATCGTGCTCTATGATTCCTTAGCAACAATATCATCAATGTGGAAAATCTTTCCATTATCCCATACACACTCTCATACTCTATTCAGGTTTCTTTGTTCTTTGGAACCACCACAAGCTTCGGGGCGTCCTCTAGTAATTATTCATAGATATAATTAATCAGAGATAATTTCATGAGAGTTATTATTTTCATTGATGATTCGAGTTGTGTCATAACTGTCACCTTCCTTGGGCTAGTGTTTAACGAACCACGTGGGATCCTTCATTTCCTTTTGGGAGCCACACCTCGACTAAGTGTGGTTGCAATACCTGTATCTATGGTGTTGTGCCCCTTACTGGGGACTTTTAACCTTACATGCACATTTGCAGCTGATATATATGATCTTCTCACTTTAGCATTTTGACAGATGCATCAGATATCAAATCTTCCATACTTAAAAGATCGATAATTAATTTTACTTCACTTTTACATTATGAAGTGCAGGGATCCTAATGAGACATACTGGGAAATACTTTCTATATTTTGCTTAGAAAATCCTTTTTCTTATCTCCCCCTACGACGGGAAGACGGTCTCATTAAAGTGACTATCTACCAATCTTGCGGTAAACAGATCTCGCATGTTAAAGGTTTCAAATAGCGGGTAATGGTTGGGAATCTATATCCAACATAAATACTTTATCAACTTTAACGACCCATTTTGGTGCATTTTAGGGGTGCAATAGACACATATATCGTGTAACCAAATATGCTTAAATGTAAAATACTAGGCTAAATCCAGTTACCAATTGGTACACATAATTTTATATATTAGCACTGGCTATGAGACGAATAAGGTAAAGTTGCAGCGATTTTGCTTAAGCCCATGTCAGATAGTACCTCAGTGTGCATTTCTAAATACCAGACCTCCATCTATATCCTTTTGATGTGAGACTATTTTGTGTATGCACATGAGTTAAATGATGCTCTACATTGATCCTGATAGATATGCAATAATCATCAAATCCTTATGATGGGAACTCTCTAAAGTTAATAAGTCTGATAAACTTTATGGAGTGAGAGTGGCGGGCCCTTATATAATTTTTTCTAGGAGTTTTTCATATGCAACATTTCTTGTAGACAAAATTATGTTGAGTAGTTAGCGTGTCAAAGTATTTACCAGAATCATAGATACTTGAATGATCCGTGTTCTGGTTTGATAGATCCACATGTATTATATTTTGTTCTTTATAAGAATGGAATTTCTTTCTTATATATTTGGCAAAGAAAGGTCTCTATCCTACTTTTTTACTAAGTAATAGCGTTGGCAGAACGAGTGATGTGCTTTTAAAATAGTTGATGAGGCAAAGTGGGATGTTTGTCGTGCTTCTAGTACTTTAGAAAGTATTGACTAGGTTTTTATAGTTTTTATCACTGCCACCGTTCCTTGTATCAAATTTTCATCCCTTTTGTATTTTATCCAAAATAAAGAATGTCCATATATTTTAAAATACAGATGGTCATGTCATTACTTAGATGTCTAAAGGCGTTATACCAAAGCCAGTATGAGTCAGTGTCCCAAAGTTCATTGTTGGCAACAAGATATAAGTCTATGTCCCAAAATTCATTGTGGGCAATTGGTAGGAGGCGCGTCGTTCGCCTTACCAAATTAATATATATATATATATATATATATATATATATATATATATATACTTATCGTTGATCTACTACTCTAACTAGTATAGTGGTAAATAAGGGTTGTTCCCACGAGGAACGGTCGAACAATTTTGCTTTATGTATTAAAAACTACTATGATCAAACAATATAGTATAAATAAGCTAATAAACAATAAAGAAGTTGGGGAGAGTTTTGATGGAATCACAACTAACACCTAAATTTATATTAAGCAACTCAAATAACAATCACTCTAAAAGTACTTAGCAAATTGACAATTCAAGTAAACAAAGATAAGAGAATGATTTTTGGTTTTATAAATAATAAAAGGATTCAACCCTTGATCTAGTATCCCCTTGGCCCGGATAATCTATATAATTGATGTTACTACCCGATTGATTTAGCCTTAGAACCCCTACTCCAAGATTAATAACAAACTCTATTAACCTTGTTGTCTCTTAAGTATAATTAATCAAAATAAGCTCTTCAATTAATCCTACTCAACTTATCAATTCCTAGAACAAGCTTTCTGAGAATCAATAATCAAATGCATTAAGAATCAAGACAACGGAGTAGATACGACATAAAACTCACAAGCTCGGTTTTAGTGGTCGAACTCTATGTTATCCCCAATAGAATAAATCCATTGTTCGCCACATGGGAATCGGATTCATAACAATTACGGATTACAAACCCAATTCTAGCAACACACAAACAAATATCCAAATGGCTGATCAAACCATAATTCAATTCATAAGTTTGAATCAACAATCCCAAATAACATAGAACATTCCAAAACATAATCCAATCGTTTAATAACCGTAAAAATTACCTAAACATCCTAAATCCAAGCTTCAACTAATTATCAAGGGCTGAAATTAGAGTGCTAGCCACTCATATCAACTATTGCAACGATAAAACAAGTGAAAATCAAAGAAGACATTAAAATAAGATAGAATGAACCAAAAGACTAAGTTGATGATCTTGATCTTCAATCCTCTTACAATTCCTTGCTTCTAATGGTGAATGGTGGCTGAATATGTGTGAGAAATGGGTGCTTGGTTAGGTTAAATTCGAAATTGACCTTATATATATAGAGGCAATTCGGATTCTCTGTTACAGTAGGGTTTTCATCCTCTGTTACACTCAATTCACTATGTGATACATATTAATTTATGACATCATACAATAGATGTGTCCGTTAGTGAATGTAGTGAAACACAAGATGTAACACCAAAGTGTAACAGATGATCTCATAGGACATAGAGGAGAAAGTGTTGGGCTGAAAAATGGCAAAAAAACGTGTTTCAGGAATAAAAACAGGGTACCGGATCGCGGATGCGAAGCTGAGTCGTGGGCATGAACCCTTGATTCAGCTAGACGAGCAGTTTGGTTCGCGGACTTGGTCACGGCCGCGAACAGAGGTCGCGGGCGCGAACCGTGACTTGGCTCTTTTGCTGGGTTTCACTGAATTGGTCGCGGCCGCGACCATAAGTTGCGAACGCGACATCTCGTTCGAACCTCTTCCCCCTTTATTTCATTCTTGGCTCGTTCTTCGTTTCGGACTTCTTCGAGACTTTTTTTTGGTCCTATATTGCCTGTATTGTCCTGAAACGAGCTCAAACGAATTAAATGGTCCAATACTACAAATATGAAGAATACACGGTCAAATATGCGTATAAATGTCATTAAAACGACACTTAATTCGAGCTAAAATGCATGCATGAACACGTGTACCAAATCCACCCAAACTTAAACATCTGTTCTTCCCGAAAAAATTGAAGCAAAGAAAAAGAAGAAAATGACACATGTTAGGGAAGATTTAAGTGGCAAATTCAGTTTCAGACGAAGTTTTTTTTAAGCAAGGTAATCATGATAAGATAAGCATATGTGATAGTTACTTCAACTACTTTTGCGACTTGAAAACCCTCAACTAAAAATCCTCACCGGGTGAGTGTATCTCTCTACTCTCAAGTGTATCAAATGGGTAATGTTTTTCGCTCACAATGAAATGCATGCAACGACTACCATATGCTTGCCAATCTTCTAGATTCGAATTTGTACTCTACAAGTGTGACAAAGAATAAAAAAGGTCTTGTTTTTTGTTGTAATGTTGGTTTGAGGTAAGGTGGGATAGATATGGGCAAAAATGACTAATTCTTGGACTAATTTAGTTATCTACTCTCAATCACCCCTCAAAGAACATTCACTCTTCCACACTCTCTCACTCTCCTAGTAAATCAATCCCTAAATTGATTTCTTCACCCTACTACAAACTCACAACTTAAATGCTTCTTTTTCAATTCTCCCTTGGATGTGTTTTCTTTTGAATTTTTCAAATTTGAAAACAAATGGAAAAAAACATTTATATTACTAGTCTCTCACAATCAAAAGCAATGAACTAAAAATATACATTCGACTTTTTCTTCCTTTTCCTGATTTTCGAAAAAAAAAAATCAACTATTTACAAACTAGGGGAGACTAGTTTTACCAATTCTTTGCTTATTGTTTCATTCTCTTCACCTTTCAATATTCCCAATAGTTTTACCCTTTTAATCCCAAATTTTGCCCGACTACCTTCCAACCACCTCCCTCATACTCAAATAGTTCAATTAGGGTCAAAGGCTAAATCGAAAGGTACTCATCTTGTATAGTTGGGCTATCAAACGAAAAGCTAAAAGCTCAAGGGGCTAACTAGGGGCAATTTTTTAATTTTTGGTGAAAAGGTGTAACATTTTCAAGTTTACAAATAGGCTAAAAGTCCAGAATTGCCTAAGATCATTTTCTAAATCACATAATGTACCGAGTTATTCAAAATAGAAAATCAAGGCAAGTTCTAGAGACAATCACATGCAATCAACGAAATACACACCGAAAGAAGGTATAAGTAACTCCAAAATTGGGAGTACAATTGAAGCTCAAAAACTCACAATGTAAAATTTTCTTAATCAAAAATTTTGAATTCAAGCTCAATTTCACCTCAATTGCCTATCATGTCCTACCATTTGCCATTTGTCAAAAAAATTGCAAAAAAAAAAATTAAAATATTTAAAAAAAAAAAAAATTCATCCCATCATAAACTATCGCCAATTATCAATCCCCATCACTATCCATAATCAAATCGAGAGCGGCCAATACGTACACCTACCACCCCCTTCTCCAAACTTGGTTGAAAAAACAAAGTTTGTGGGAAAGAAAAGGGTACGAATTGGTGCTCTACAAAAGGCAATCAATCAATCAACCAACACTATCGAGTGGTTCTTATTGACTCAAATTAACAATGCAAAAGACTAATCCATACAAAGATACCAAATCCAATCCAAGTCTAATCAATCCTAAAGGCAATAGACTAGCATACGAAAATTAAGCTCGCGGGCGGCTAATACGTACAACGAACACCCCCTTCCCCAAACTTGATTGAAAACCAAAGTTTGTGGGAAAGAAAGCGTACGAATTGATGCTCCAACTCACAGCGGCTTTTGGGCTTCGTCAACCCCATTTGATGCTATCTCTTTGAATTTCATGGCTTGGTCGGTTTCTCGTCATCATAGTCCCTGCACACTAAAAGAAAACAATAAGACAATATCTAAATATATAAGTAAACAATCTAAACTACGAAATTGAACACACGAAAACAGTAAACATCAGGTTTTCTCCCGACAAGCGCCTTTGTTTAACATCGTTGGCTCAACAGAAGCTCTTTCTCTTTAGCGTTTATTCCAAGGTGGTTTTCATATTGGCCTGGACCAGTTCAAGCACTTTACTTCATGTAGCTTCTCACCTTCCTCTTTATGATGCTTCAAAGATGTGGAAATGTTCAACTTATTCCTGCACCTTATCTCAAATTCTTTCTCAACAGGAGGGTTAACAACATCATGAGGAAAAACAGGATGGAAATCTTCGGACATCAAAAATATTAAATTGCATGGTTCTTCCATCAAACTCCATCGTGAGTGTGCCTTCACAAACGTCTATCTTAGCGGGAGGTGTTTAGAAACGGCATCCCCAATAAGATAGGCATGGGGATTGATGAATCACCTTGTATCTCCAAAACATAGAAATCAGTCGGAAATACTAAGTTATCAACTTCAACTAGCACGTCGTTAATCACTCCATCAGGGTATCAAGTGCTTGGACCGGCTAGTTGAATGATGACTCGTGTTTCCTTGAGTGGCCCTAAATTCAAAGAACGAAAAATTGAGCGTGGCATAACATTAATTGAAGCTCCTAAGTCGAGCATTGCACGTTCAATCTTACAGTTACCTATCTTGCATGGGATTGCGAATATTCCCGGATCTTTACACTTCAGAGGGATCTTCCATTGGAAGATAACTGAGAGACTCTCTTCCATCATCACTTTTTCATTTCCCTTTAGCTTCCTCTTGTTAGTGCACAAGTCTTTGAGGAACTTAGCATACCTCGGGATTTGCTTCACAGCATCAATCAAGGGGATATTTATCTCCATCTTCCGAAACACTTCTAACATCTCCTTATCTTTGTTCTTATACATTACTCTTGCGACTCGGCTTGGAAACGAGAGTGGTTGAGTCGGGATAGGAGATGAAACTTCAAGTTTCTGGTAGTAGGGGTCGCGGCCGCTATTGGAGGTCGCGGTCGCGACTAATCAAGCATAGCTAGGGGGTGTGTGTCGCTAACCTGGTCGCGGCAGCGACAGGGGTTCGCAGGTGCGACCTTCTCCTTAAAATAACCCTCATTTTCACTTTCTCCTTCAATTTTCCCCTGAATTTCATCCTCCAAAGGATGCCCAGGCTTGTTAAGCTCTCCAAGCATCACTCCTCTTCTGAAGGTGATGGCACTAACGTTTTTAGGGTTAATTTCCGATTGAGCCGGCAGTTTTCCACTGTTTGCACTTTCAAGTCGAGACACTGAGGTTGCAGGTTGGCTCACTTGTGTTTCAAGGTTCTTGATGCTTGATTGAGTTTCCTTCTGAAACTGGACTGTGTTGGTTGCTAGGCTCTTCCCAATGTCTTCTAATGATGGACCAGATGATGATTCAGTCGATTGATGTTGTTGGTACATCCCTCGCGATTGAGGAACTTGACCTTGGCTTTGGTCACTTTGTTGGCCACCTTGGTTACCATACCGAAAGTTTGGATGATCTCTCCACCCGAGATTATAACTTTGAGAATAAGGGTTATACCTCCTTCCCCTATTAAAGTTGCCAATTAGCGTGAGCTTCGATCTCTTCATCCAAGATCGAGCATGTGTCGGTATTATGCGCAGTGTTTTGATAAATCCTACATGGCCTAGGGGCTTGAGTGTTGCCCGAGGCTACCCTATTCACCAAATTAATGAGCTGCTCCAATTTGTCATCAATGGTCGAATCATGTACCTCCCTAACCGTGCTTGTTGGCTCACGACACCCAAATTGTTGGGTATTTGCAATCATCTTAGAAATTAACGAATGAGCGGTTGTTGGGTCTTGTCAACCAATGATCCTCCACTTTTCGAGTTGATCATGTTCCGGTCGGTCAAGGACAGGCCTTCATAGAAGTACTGTATAAGAAGCTAATCAATGATCTTGTGTTGTGGCAACTAGCAACTAACTTATTAAACCTCCCAATATTCATATAGTGTCTCTCCTTGGCATTGTCAAGTACCGCTGATTTGCTTCCGAATATTTGTGGCCCAAGAGGCCAGGAAGTACTTCTCAAGGAATTGTCTCTCCATTTGTTCCCACATTGTAATAGAAGCCGGTGGAAGGTAGTATAGCCAATCTTTAGTTAGATCATTTAAAGAAAATGGGAATGCCCTTAACTTTATTTACTCCTCTGTTACCTTTGTAGGCTTCATACTTGAACATATAATATAAAAATCCTTGAGATGCTTATATGGGTCTTCTCCCGAAAGACCGTGGAAAAATGGTAGCAAGTGTATAAGACCCGACTTCAATTCGAAAATTGTGTCCTCTTCAAACTTGGGGAAGGTAATACATAGGGATTGGTGTGTGACCCCCGTGTTTGCTAACTCCTTCATGGTCCTCTCACGTACCCTTTTATTCTCCATGTCTTCTCTCGGTTCTTCTTCGGGTTCAAGATTTAATCCTTCAAATTCTCCGCAAAATTGCTCAATTGCTCTTGCTTGCCTCCTCAAAACTCGTTCTCGAAGAACTATATCGGGTTCAAACAATAGCTCTTTGTGCCCTTGAGCACGTATGAACATCCACTATATCAAGGCAAAGACAATAGATAATGATTATCAAAATAACAAAAGTAACAAAAACAATTAACTAGAATGATAAAAATAGTGCTTAACACTAAAAACAAAACTGATCTAACACTATTCCCCAGCAACAGTGCCAAAATTCGGTAGGAGGCGCATCGTTCGCCTTAACAAATTAAAATACATACATATATATATATATATATATATATATATATATATATATATATATATATATATATATATATATATATATATATGCTTATCCTTGGTCGAATACTCTAACTAGTAGAGTGGTAAATAAGGATCGATCCCACGAGGAACGGTTGAACAATTTTTCTTTATGTATTAAAAACTATTATGATCAAACAATATAGTATAAATAAGCTAGTAAACAATAAAGAAGTTGGGGGGAGTTTTGATGGAATCACAACTAACACCTAAATTTATATTAAGCAACTCAAATAACAATCACTCTAAAAGTACTTAGCAAATTGACAATTCAAGTAAACAAAGATAAGAGAATGGTTTTTGGTTTTATAAATGATAAAAGGATTCAACCCTTGATCAAGTATCCCCTTGGCCCGGATAATCTATATAATTGATGTTACTTCCCTATTGATTTAGCTTTAGAATCCCTACTCCAAGATTTATAACAAGCTCTATTAACCTTGTTATCTCTTAAATATAATTAATCAAAACAAGCTCTTCAATTAATCCTACTCAACTTATCAATTCCTAGAACAAGCTCTCTAAGAATCAATAGTCAAATGCATTAAGAATCAAAACAACAGAGAAGATACGACATAAAACTCATAAGCTCAGTTTTAGTGGTCAAACTCTATGTTATCTTGATCTTTAATCCTCTTCCAATGTCTTGCTTCCAATGGTGAATGGTGGTTGAATATGTGTGAGAAATGGGTACTTGGTTAGGTTAAATTCAAAATTGACCTTATATATATAGAGGAGAAAGTGTTGCGCTAAAAAATGGCCAAAAATGTATTTCAGGATTAATAACAGGATATCGGATCACGGCCGCAAACCCTTGATTCACCTTGAGGAGCAGTTTGGTTCACGGACTTGGCCGCGGCCGCGAACAGAGGTCGCAGGCGTGAACCGTGAACGACATCTCGTTAGAACCTCTTCCCCCTTTATTTCATCCTTGGCTCGTTCTTCGTTCCGGACTTCTTCAAGACTTGGTTTTGGTCCTATATTGCCTGTAATGACCTGAAACGAGCTAAAACACATTAAATGATCCAATAATACAAATATGAACAATACACAGTCAAATATGCGTGCAAATGTCATTAATATGACACTTAATTTGACCTAAAATGCATGCATGAACACGTGTACCAACAACAACTTTTGATCGAATTATTAGAATAGTAGTGGAGTACGTGCCACTAGATTGACTCATTATTCTCTAAGTTGTGCTTCCTTCCACATTCATTAGAATATCTAATATGTGCAATTCCATTCTCATAGTTATCTTCTAAATGATAATCTTTGACATGAATATCTTTATTAACAATGTTTTAGTAGTTCTTGGTGCATATAGAGCATTTTTTTATTATAATCATTGTACTCTTAGCTTTTCTGGATTCCCCAGCTGCTGCATCTACTAGTACTCTAGCAGGCTCAAGTAGCCTTTTATAGAACTTGCATATCTGCTTGTCTTGAGTAAATCCATGTTGAGGGAAATTCCGGAAAAGATCCTGGAACCGCTCCCATGCTGCTCCAAAAGACTCTCAATCCAACTGTCTGAATTGAGTTATCTCGAACTGTAGTGAGAGCATCTTGCCCGGTGGGAAGTGTTTGAGGAGAAAACAAGTGCTCAGCTCATCCCATGTAGTAACATCTTCTAGTGCATTAAGCCACTTCAGAGCCTTGTCTTTTAATGAGAATCGGAATAACCGCAACTTTACTTGTTCATGTGGCACTTGGTTGACCTTCAGTGTCTCAGATATTCTTTGGAACCTGCCTAGATGAACATTCGGGTCTTCTAGTGTTCCTCCACCAAACTGATTATGTTGAACTTTAGAGATTAGTGCGGGATTTAGCTCAAAACTATTAGCCTGAATTGGTGGTGCTTCGGCTCCTCCATATCGCTGATTTGGCACGGCACGTAGATAGTCCATAATAGCTATCTAATTATCAGCTTCTTGCTTGGCTGGTACTATTTCTGGTGGCTGATTTCGCTGTCTCATAGTGTCCATATCAGCCCGAATGGTATTAACTATTCCGAAAAAGTTGTCTGACCATGTCTTCCAAAGTCAGGTTTTTCGGTGGTGCATCCATGTCTATGTCCTGGTCTTTCTTCATTCTGCGTCTACGAGCTATCGCTTTGATTTTCAGGAGAGATCCTAGTTGACCTCGCCCGTTGACCGCTCTTTTTGAAACCCGAACCATAACTCAGAGAGTGGGTGTGCATGCACTAGCTCAGATCAGAAACACGAAAAACCAGCATAAAATCGAAAATAAAAATAAAAACTATAAAGAAATATGCAGAGATGTAATGTCTAGTCTAGTATCGAGATATTTATCAAAATAAAAGCTTAACACAATTGTCAGTCCTCAGCAAAAGCACCAAAAACTTGATGCCCTATTTTTATACCTAGTATTCAAAGCCTGACTTTATTGTATTTCGGGAAAGTGACCTTATCAGTTTGAATACTAAATGTTGACTCTCCTTTTGGTACATGTATAATGGTCTGGCTAGTTGTCAACAATGGGCGACCTAAGATGAAAGAGACATCAGCACTCCCTTGCATATCGACTATTATGAAATCACTAGGAAACTCAAAATCTGACACTCTAACCAACAAGTCCTCTATTACTCCAAATGGCATTAGTACAGGCCCATCCGCCAATTGAACAATAGTAAAGGCTTGTTTTACCGCCCTAGTCCTAACAGTTTATATGTTTTAAGTGGCATCAAATTAAGCTAGATCCTAACTCACACAAGATATTTCGAAATTAATGATTATCAATAGAGCAAGGGATAGAAAAACTCCCTGGATCTTTCACTTTTGTTGCTCTTCTTAGTTGCGTGCTTGTGTCAGTACTCTTTTTTGGGCTTGACACTTTTAGTTTCTTTAGCCCTTTTCCATTATGTATCTTCACTCGCTCCTTTTAGATCCTACCATCTTTTTCATCAGGTGGTTTCAATGCCTCATTCATTACCCCCTTATCATCACTGCTATCCTAAGATTTTTCCTGCATCGCAGATAATGTACTAGCACAAACTATAGGATCTAATTCAATGAAGAATGTATCAAATAAACTGAATTCGAAAGGATTATCAATAAGAGAAGATAGAACTCCATTTTCTGTGTTGGTTCGACCATCTTTATTCTGCTTCGCGACCCCAAGTTTCTCTCGCGTCGTCTTTGCTTCAAGATCCTCAATAAGCTTAGTACTGGTGGTACAATTTGGCTCAGTCTTCCTTCTATAAAGTTCTGGAGGAAATGGGAGAGGAGGAATATATCTAGGACCTTCCTCGATTATAATCGATCTTGGCTTCGTAAACCACTTTTCTATTGGCTCGCACTCATCCTCTTGGATATCATCATATTCCTCATCTGAATCACGTTCTTTCACCCACTCTTAGGCTTCTAGTGATTTTGGGCTTTCGTTTTTAGCTTCTTCAACCGAAGAAATAGCTTTGCACTGCTCTTTTGGATTTACTATAGTATCACTAAGAAACGACCCTATATGATGTTGATTTACAAAGGCTTGTGCTATATGGTCCATCTGAATTTGTATTGCTTTTATATCAACTCTCATTTGTGTTTGCATCGTTTTCATATCTACTCCCAAACCTACTATACTCTTATTCAACTCCACATTGTTGATATCCAGCTTCTTCTCTAAACGGCTGGAGAGAATTATTAGGGTTTCAGTAAGACAGATTATTTCTTGACCCTTGTTGGTACTGATTGTACCTCTGTTGATTGCCTTGGAAGTTATTGAAGTTTCTTTGGTTGACATAGTTCGCATCTTCAACTACTTCCTGGGTAGGCTGCTGTTGTAAGGTCAGGTCAGTGTGCTGAGCTAGTGTCACACTTGTTAGCAAATTAAGTTGATTCGCTAAGGCGGCTATTTAAGCTTCCATTTGTTTGTACCTGGCTTTGGTCAGTCTATCTCTAAAATGTTGTTTATCCTTCTAGGCTGATTGCATTCATCCGGTCACTGCACACTGGTGGCAGTCATCTCATCTAATATAGTGAATGCCACTCTCGTGCTCTTAGCTAGAATGGATCCCTCAGCTGATGCATCTACTAGTACTCTAGCAGGCCCAAGTAGCCCTTTATAGAACTTGCATATCTGTTGTTCTTGAGTAAATCCATGTTGAGGTCAGTTCCGGAGAAGATCCCGGAACCGCTTCATGCCTCTCGGAAAGGCTTTCCATCCATCTGTCTGAATTGAATTATCTAGGACTGTAGTGACAACATCTTGCTCGGTGGGAAGTATTTGAGCTGAAAATGAGTGCTCAACTCATCCTATGTAGTAACATCTTACAGTGCATTAAACCACTTCAGAGCCCTGTCTTTTAATGAGAATAGGAATAATAGTAGCTTTAGTTGTTCATGTGACACTTGGTTGACCTTCAGTGTCAACGTAAATCGAGTCGTGGAATATCCACTGTCCTTAGGACGAAATACTTCCCGGCTAGTACTCACGGAATGAAATATTCGACCTCAAAGATAAAACGATTTCCCCCTTTTCTGAAGTAGCACCACTATCAGAAAAGATACCGGTGAACTAAGAACGTTCGTTTAAACTGAAGCTCCGAGAGCTAATATGCTGAATGTCACGAAAAGAAAGAGAAAGAGATTTCAGGTGTGTGTTTGCATGCAAGTGACCAACCTATATATAGGCTCAAGGGAGTAACAGCCAACATTATGGCTGTTAATGACACTAATGACCTGTTTGCCGTTTCTAGGCTGTTACTTGACCCAACGGCTGGTCCGTAACCAACCCAATCCGGCAAGCCCAGGCCCGGGCGCATGGCTGTGGCCAAGGCCGAGCCGGGCCGAACCGAGCACGCATGCACGCGCGTGTGTGGGCTTCCCATGGGACTCCCTCACATCTTATTCCATATAACATGTGACAAAATTATATTTAAAGAAGTTACACAACAACATTAGTTTTAATGTGGGATAATAACTCTTTAGTTATTTAATCCTCCATTAATACATAACTAAGCAGCTACTTTATGTATTGATTTTTCAATCACCGAAATTCGGTTTTGAGAAATTAAAAAACTATGATTATCTACTCCGTGCATAGATTAATCGTGTGAAGTTTAATTCCTACAAAATTAAACTTCCGACCACTTAATTATAGCATTAAAGTGTCTTAACCACACTTTAATTTATAATTTATTCTAACAATCCCCCACATGAGTGAAAATTAATGCATGCATCAATGCAATCTCCAGTCTAGACTCTTTTGATCATACTCTAAGGAAAGGTAGCTTGTGACTTTGAACCTTCCATAGCAATCCACTGTCGGATACACCGACGATTTGGTAGATGTTTAATCTTTGAATCAATCCCCCTCAGGGTGCACCTAGTCAATAGTGTTTGCACAATACTGAACAGTACATCCTTGTTCTCACGTTTTGGTCCGTTTCGACCATGGACTCCCTTTGGATTCATAAGTGTTTCATTTTAAGCGGTCTTTTACTTCACACTTATATAAGTGACTTCTTTATCGAGTATCCTGTTCTACTCTACCTTCCTTGAGGTATCTCGAAGTCATAAAAAGTCATAAGACTTATCCTCTACCACCGTTACAGGTTTTACGCACTTATCTTCCGTTCTAGGGATGGAATTTGAAGATATAATCTTCCAAGTGCTTCTTCCGAACTTTCAAAACTTAGTTTTCCCATTGAACCAAGTTTGTGGGATCTCCACTCATTATGGTTGGATGTCCATTTTGATCATTCTTTAATTGGTGGGTTTTACTCTCATTCCCTCTCCAACTTGAGTAACTAATCTCGGTTTAAACCTTTGGTCAGCGGATCCGCTAAGTTATCCTTAGACTTTATATAGTCTATTGTGATAACCCCATTAGAGATCAATTGTCTCACGGTGTTATGTCTACGGCGTATGTGTCTAGACTTACCGTTATACATATAATTTAGTGATCTTCATATTGTGGCTTGACAGTCACAATGGACCATAATAGCCGGTACTGGCTTACTCCAGGATGAAATATCTTCTAAAAAGTTACGAAGCCATTCTACTTCCTCACTAGCTTTATCCAAAGCAATGAATTTCGATTCCATGGTGGATCGGGCTATATACATATGCTTTGTCGATTTCCACGACACTGCTCCACCTCCAATAGTGAAAACGTATCCACTTGTGGAAAACGAGTCTTTCGTGTCCGAAATCTAATTTGCATTACTGTTTACAGGAGGGTATCTCGTGTAGTGTAGCCCATGATTCAGAGTATACTTTAAGTATCTTAGAATCCTCGTCAAAGCTTTCCAATGTTCTTGACTTGGATTACTTGTAAACATGCTCATTTTGTTTACAGGACATGCAAGATCCGGTCTAGTTACAATTTGTTATGTACATTAGACTCCCTATCACTTTTGCATATTCCACTTGAGCTACAGGTTCACTCATGTTCTTCTTTAGATGAACATTAAGTTCCAATGGAGTTTTGGCAGGTGGATCATCAAAGGCGTTGAATTTTCTTAGTACTTTCTCCACATAGTGAGACTGACTCAGAACAATTTCCTCTGATGTCCTAATAATTTTGATTCCTAGAATCACATCAGCTAAGCCCATATCTTTCATGTCGAAATTTCTTTTCAACATCCTCTTCGTATCCATGATGATTTCATGGCTACTTCTCATGATTAACATATTGTCTACGTATAGACATACTACGACAAATGCTTCTGATGTACGTTACACACACTTGTCACATTCGTTGTTTCTGAAACCATTTGACAATATGGTGGTGTCAAATTTCAAATGCCACTGTTTTGGCTCTTGTTTGAGACCATATAAAGACCTTACTAGTCTGCATACCTTCTTTTCTTGTCCAGGTACTACAAAACCTTCAGGCTGATTCATATAGATCTCCTCTTCCAACTCTCCATTTAAGAACGCAGTCTTCACATCTATTTGGTGAATTTCAAGATTGTGTATTGTAGCAATCGAGAGAAGTACTCGAATAGATGTGATCCTGCTCACAGGGGAGTAAGTATCAAAGAAGTCATCACCTTCTTTCTGTTTGAAGCCTTTGGCTACCAAACGAGCTTTATATTTATCTATTGAACCATCAGCTTTGTACTTCCTCTTTAGGATCCATTTGCATCCTAAAGGTTTACAACCTGGTGGAAGGTCGGTTAACTCCCACGTGTGGTTTTGCATGATAGATTCAATTCACTGTTGATTGCTTCCTTCCAGAATGGATCATCTGGACTAAACAGAGCTTCTTTGATTGACTTCGGTTCATCATCTAGCATATACATGATAAAATCAGAACCGAATGACTTAGCAGTCTTAGCTCTTTTGCTACGTCTCATTTTCTCCTCTTCTAAGGATCGAGAACTACTAGTAGCTTCAATAGTTTTTTTTTAAATTCGAACTACTTCCTTTCTCAAAAGTAACTTCCTGATTCAAAATTTCTAGCACTCTTTCTCTACATGGAAAGATATTTTCAAAGAACACAGCATTCCTTGATTCTATAATTGTACCCATAGTCATATCTAGAATTTCAGACTTATGGATCTGAAACCGATAAGCACTGTTGTTGAGTGCATACCTAAAAAATATATAATCAACCGTTTATGGGCCAATTCTAATTTGTTTAGGTAATGGCACCTCAACTTTCGCCAAACACCCCCATACTTTGAGGTATTTGTATGACGGCTTGCGTCTTTTCCACAACTCATAAGGAGTTTTACTTACTCCTTTTCGTGGAATTTTATTCAATATATAGTTAGATGCAAGTACAGCTTCCCCCCCATATGTCTTGGGGTAATCCTAAACTAATCAACAAGGCATTCATCATCTCTTTAAGAGTACGATTCTTGCATTCTACAACGCCGTTTGATTGAGGAGAGTAAGGAGTTGTAGTTTGATGAATTATGCCACTCTAAGAGCACAACTCTTCAAACGGAGCTACATACTCACCACCTCGATCTCTTCGGATTATTTTAATCCGGGTGCCTAGTTGATTTTCAGCTTCAACTTTGTAGTTTTTAAATGCTTCTATTGCTTCATCTTTATCTTCTAAGTCTTTACTTCTTAGAAGATAAAGATAGAAATACCTTATGCAGTCATCTATAAAAGTTATAAAGAACTTTTCCCCACCTCTAGTCTGCACAAATTTCAAGTCACACACATCAGTGTGTATTAATTCTAGAGGTGTAGTGCTCCTTTCTATTGAATGAAAAGGTAACTTGACCATTTTGGCTTCAACACATACTTCACATTTTTCATATGACTTTACTTCATTCAGTTTTAGCAAATCTAAATTTACTAAACGTTTTATAGCATTAAGATTTATATGTCCTAATCTAGAATGTCATAAAGAGGAACACTCAAGCAAGTAAGAAGTAGATGTTCTTTTCATTCATAGAGGAAGTTACATTATTCACTTGGTGTTTAACCATTCATTTATTTTGAATAAACCATTAACTACAAAGTCTTTCCCTATGAACACTCATTGCTTGCTTAGGATGAACTTGTCAGCTCCGAAGACTAGTCGAAACCCATGTTTACCAGCAAAGATCTAGAAACCAAGTTTTTTCGGATGTTTGGGACATGTAGGACATCCTTCAGTGTGAGCTCTTTTCCAGAGGTCAGCTTGAGAATCACGTTGCCCACTCCAGCCACCTCCGAAGAGACTTGGTTTCCCATGTGCAACTTCCTCCTGGAAGAAGCCTTGTAACTGGAGAATACCTCCCTGTCTGAGCAGACATGATAGGAAGCTCCTATGTCGACAAACCACTCTCTTGGATTGTCCACAATGTTGGCCTCGAAAACCACAGCAGTGAGGTCCAACTCATCTTCAACAACATTGGCAACTTGGGAGCATTTGCAGGTTGCTTTCCTTTGCTACTGTTGTTCGGCTGACTGTTGTTCCGATTACTGTTATCGATTGGGCGTTTTCTCTAATTACTAGAAGATCTCCTCTCCAACAGGTTCGCTTTTGCCTCAGTCTGAGCCCTATACCTAGAATCGTTTTTCCTGTTGTCTTTCTTAATTCGTAGCTTAAGGATCAAGTCTTCGACTGTCATCTCCTTTCGCATGTGCTTCAAGTAATTCTTGAAGTCACTCCACCCAGGAAGCAGCTTCTCGATCAAGCTTGCCACCACAAATGGAACCGGAAGCTTCATGTCTTCGGCTGAGGAATCATGAATAGACATGAAAAACTTGAAGTGGATCTCATCACAACACGTGACGCTGTATTCGGAGGTTCATACTTTTTGCATTTGCAACCATCCTCTCCACAACGATCACTTACGACACGAGAGTTACCTTGTTGCTTCCTTTACAAGATGTATCAGCCATTAGCCAAAAGAATTGGACTACATTCTGCTTTGGGAGCATGGTTGATGGTATACGCAGATTCAAGCAATCAAGATTAACCACGCCAAAATACTGTACTTTCAGGATGCACCATATTTCTTCAGGTAACACTATGGATATGACACATGTACATTGTATATGGCCGCCTATTCTCCCATTATATTAATATTATCTTTCTGTAGGTATACTACTTAAGAGGAGTTCTCTAGGATGGTCCCATCACTTCTGAACGGTTGCAAAGTATTGGAATAACAAATGCGAAGGCAACGGTATCTTCTTTATCAAATAAACCATAACGTGTGGTGCAGGACACTAATGTATCGATGGTACGTATGAACCGCTTCTGGGCAGCAAACTAAAAATATTACAAATTTTTATCAGTCTACCCGCAAATTTTATTCGCTCAATATGATGTTTATGTCAATTTGGGAACAACAGACCACAATATTTTTTTAGTTTTAGGTGCATTGGCTTGCTGAAATGTGACTGTACTAAGTAAAGAATTAGTTCAATAGTTTAAGATTAATCCAACAATTAGCTATTGAATAATTTCGTGGCCTCTCTGTATCTCCACTTCTAAGCAAGAAATGAGACAACAACATTCTGAATTGTATTTCTATAGTGTTAGTCTTCCTTGTTGGTACATAGGAATCCCTTGCCATTTCTTTAGGAAAAACTCAAGAAATGCGAAAGGAATAGGAAATATTGAATGTTACTCATTAATGTCTTGTTCTACTACCAATTGGTCAGCTGATATATATCGTGTTTCCACAAGGTGAACTTAACTTAAATGGGAAAAGCATACATGTAACATTGAACTGCGGGGTCAATTCAAAGGGCCCACCCAACCTAATACCTTAAATGATGGTGTGGTACCACAAGTGACAAGTCATGCCAATAGTAAACCAAGATTGATCGAGGTGATTGAATCGATGGGCTCAAGCATAAAGAACCAATTTGATATGATCTTAAGATGTACACGTAAAACCTTGGTGGAGTCATCAATGATTAGAATGGCAAATGAATTATGGAGATGGTTGTTATGGATTTCCTCTTGTGGTTGAACACACAAAAATTGGGAGAATCTGATGACGTTTCATCTTAGGCAACAATGAGGAAGGAGTTAAAAGCCTCAATCAATGATTGCACTAAGGCAATGTTTGGCCATGTCAATGCTATGGAGAAGAAAGTAGTCAATGAAAATCCAAGGCCAGACTTCGATATTGATGCCACTTTCAAAGACTGTACAAATGGAGCTAATGTTCTATCGACCCCGAAGCCTTGTGCTAATGATGTATCCGTACAAGGTAGGCTGAACAAGCATTTACAATCTACCATGAATGACGACGAAGAGGTAGGCTACTTTATATAAGAACAATTAATGACACCAACAGCATACTAGCACACTATCAATAATAACATAAAAACCTCCTAATGTTGTATTAAACCTTTCTCTAGGTAGTTGTTGTTACCATACCAATATCCCCTGTTAAGAAAACAATTAGGGGCACATCTGCATACTTCGAGCCCTTATGCACAACAAACTCTCACTTGTTTCCAATTGCTAGATATCCATATGATAAAGCACCCCCAATGGAAGATGCGGATGAAATGAAGCTTGTTACATTTGCACTTGATGAATCACTTATACCAGGGTAAGTAAAACTAGGTTAATTTAAAAATCTATGAAAACCCTTATTTCCGAATTTCATCATTTGTTTGATAAAATTGGTAGCAAAATGTTGATACTGAACGCCGCAAACCATTTAACAAGAGCATATTTGAGTTGTTTCATGGAACTTATCGCGAAAGTCGCTCCAAATCGCTAGGATTGGAACAACCATCTCAAGCCACAGCGTACGGTTTGTGACTAAGGTAGTATAAAAGATATTGTATCCATATGGAGGATTTTTCGTAAGAATCGGCTTAAGCATGTTCGAGAAAGTTATGTCAAATGAAAATTGAGAGAGTTGATTGATCTAATTAACATAAAACAATAAATAAAGGCAAGGAGGTAACCGATCGATGGGGAGATATTTCCGAGGTTTGGTTTCACACAAGCAAGATGGAATTAACAACTCGAAGACGATTAAAGGAAACTAGTATGAGTGTTGATGCGCAAAGTTTGTGTCCAATTAAAATGCGCACGAGATAAAATATATGTTGAATATCAATTTTATATTGATTATTTTAATATTAAGAATAGGTAAATAAAATTCCTAAGTTAAATAGTCAATTTAATTGGTGATTTATTATATACTTTATTGACCAATGGGAAGTCACCACGTGTCAAGATGATGCAGATATTACCAAATTAAATTAAATTAAATTAATTTAGTAATTATCCAAGAAGATGAGGATAAATATCAAGTCATGATCCATGTGTCAAGTTGTTCCAGTGATTATTAAATTAAATACAATTAATTTAATAATTATCTTATGGATAATGATATTATGAAGAACCAATCATATCGGTTCATTCAGACTCAAGCCCATTAGGGTTTTCCCATCCTACAACTATAAATAGGACCTCATTCTCCACCAAAATCACAACAACACAAGTCAAGAAGTGAAGACACAAGTTGAGAGCTTCAAGAAGTTGGAAGAACTCCAAGAAATCCAAAAGACTTAAAGCACTTAAAGATTTGAAGACGTTCTTCGTCAAAATCATCAAGAAGTAGTGTTCGATCCGGAATCAAGTCGTTCGACCTTCGGACAACGTTATTGAAGAACAACTCAAGTGGCGGAGGAGATCAACAAGAATATTTCACTCCAAATTATCAAATTCAAAGAATTTATTCGAAGAGAAGTATTAGAGAATTGAAGAATAGAGATTGTAACCTACAATGTTCTTCATTTAATCCAGTTGGAATTAATTTGTACAAGTATTTTGTGTTTATTAATTTAAAAAGCAAAACTTGTTGTTACAATGAGTTCTATGTGGTTGAATTCTCAACCCAATCGATATCCTAATTGGGTGATAATTTAAGAATATTGTTGAGGTTTCGTATTCCCCTAAGATAGGTAAGTAATCGGGGTTCAATGTAGACTACCTACACGAATAAGATTTACAAACTCAACTCCGAGCCCGGGTTACCAGCGATGTAAGACTAGAAGAGGTTAGCTCGACTTCTCCTACACTAAAGACCGACGTAGGGGTATAGTTCCTACACGCGACTAAACCTAATTTCGTCCATCCCAGCAAAGACCCCCTAGACTCTGCTTCCTCGTTATGTAGGTCTTCTCCTCCATAGGTCTCTCTCCTATCAATTGGGTCTTGATTGATTTAGGTTTCCGGATTGAATTTCCCTCCCCACTAATCTAACACGTAGAAATCCAATCCTAAGCTCATTTAAGATCAAATCAAATCTCCTCGAAAGGGTGGCAATCCCTAGCCTAGTTTTCGATTATCCCATCTCAAATGCACAATCATACAAAATAAGGCTAAGTTATCGAAATTCGAGCTATCGAATCAAGCCTATAATCAAAGCTCTAGTTTCATATGATAATCATAACGAATCAACCAAATCCTAACCCTAGGTTACCACAACCCACAAAAATTCCAATAATCAATCAACTAATCATCAACCCCGAAGCTTGGGCTACTTCTTGGCTTCGGGAAACAAGGAAATTACTCACAACTCATCAAAGCAATAACAAGCACCATCAACAATCAAGCAATAAAAATAATAAAAATCGAAGATAAAGAGAAGGGATTAGGAAATGCTCAATCGATTGAAGATTCCTCGAAACCCTTTGATAAACTTAACGGGTGTCACAAGCCCACGAGTAATCTTCGAGTTCTTCTCCAAAGACGACTTCCACCTTGAAGACAAAGAAGAAAAACCCTAGTTTCTAAGCTAGAAAATCTGAAAATGTAAAGAGAAGAGAGAAGAAGGGTGTAGGAGAAGATTTTATAAAAAGAGGCAAGATAAAAGTTGGATCCTTACAAATGAGAGGAGAAGGAATATATATAGGTCCCTTCCCAACCCTCAAAATCTGTTGAAAATAAGCCCTAGAAAGGGCAAAAGTGTAAAAATACAAAAGAGAGTGTTTGGTCCTTTAAGTTGTTGAGTCGAACCACTTGTGCGCTCTCGACTCGTCCTTCTCATGATTTATGGGAAGACTCCGTCCAGAACCAGCTTTCAACTTCAACTACAAAATTGTAGATCTTCGTATATGCTACACGTGGCCACTTGAATCGGAGCCCGGACAAGAAAGTTACGGCCGAAACATAAAAATATTGCACTGCAAAACTGGGCGCACGCGCAAACTGCCGAACCGCTGTTGAAACCGTCGTCGGGCCGGCAACTGGGCCGGTAGTATGGGTGGGTGTCTTCCTGGGTTTATCCTCGACCAACCGTCGGCGGCCTGTCGCTCCAGTAGGTGCTGCGGCAGTTTGGTCGGGTTCAGCCCCTGCTTTGCGCCTCCGTCTTTCGTCGCTGTTTCGGAGCCCTTCCTCTCGTCTTCTCAACCTGACCCCTTCACAACTTTAATTTGTGACTCGACAAACTTCAATTTAGGCTCTTGTTGGGTCTAATTTGGGTTCATTTGGGCCTCGATTTACAGGCTAGAACATGGCATATGTGCGATCAACAGCTTCTTCTTCCTTGCTTCAATTTGAGGCCTTTTCATCCATTTTCTCGGCCCGACTTCTTCAAGAATTTTACTCGTGACTTGATGATCTTCAATTCAGGCCTAACCTTGACCCATTTTGGGCCCGTTTGAGCCTCAGGATGCGAACATGAGTATGAAAATAGATGTTGAGCGATCTTCTAAATTCTTTCGAGTTTCCTAACCTTCAAAATACGACTAAAAAAACACCCAAAAGTACATTAAATAATATTAAAAAGAAAAATCAACCCGAAAATACAATTAAACACAAAATCGTACATAAACACAATAATTACACGTAATTCTCCATAAATTATGAGCGTGAAAAGTGCAAGAAGAACGATAATTTTTACGTTCATCATCCCATAAACTTAGGTTTTGCTCGTCCCCGAGCAAATTAAATATTTAAGAACATAAGAAAATGAGGTTGGAAAGTTATTGGAAGCCCGTTAGACATGAATTTCTCTTTTTATTGAGCATTTTCTACTTTTTGATTCACATATCTTGCCTTAATCATTTTCTTTGAACGAATTTGATAGACAGTAGAGGAATATAAAGGCATAGGAATTTGGAAAGGCATGTAGTATTTTTATTTCCCTTAGTACCCTATGCCACGTGCTAAGAGCACTCACTCCAGCCCTAAAACGTGCATATGTGAAGTGACCTTGGATGACTCATTATTTTTCAAAATCCTCTACTTTAGGTGGTTCGCCTCAGTTCTTTCGAGGAAGATGCCACACACTCACCTGGTGTAGGTGATGCGGCTCTTTTCTCCTTCGAGCCAATTGATTTTCAATTTTATCTTCCAATCACTCATTTTTCCACCTTATAGCTCCTCCTACATTTCCTTTATTTTTTTAGCACCTAAAGTCAATTCATTTTATTTTTCACAAGGTTCGTCCTTGATCTGCCGTGTGTGTTTTGGAATTACAGTAATGCTCACAAGCAGCACAACTTCGGGCTAAGTTATTTCATTTACAAATGCAATCCTCCATACTATGCCCGAACATTCCACTGCCCTTAAGTCGCATCAACCAATTTATCTTATTCAATTTTTAGGCAAGGAATCCTCTAGTGTTTTATGCTCAGTTTTTAGAGATTTCAATTTTGAAATTTCTAAAATTGAGAAACTTCCAATACTTCTTCCTCATCAATCACACAATAAGTCAACTCAACAATTAGTCAATCAAGCACATTATTCATGAAAGCAATAAAAGTCTAGTAACAAAATATGGTAGAATGGCATAGATCATAACTACGAGCACTTTAATAAAAAATGAGGAACATCCTTTTCAAGCGCATAAAAATAACAATCCTTCCATCCTCCCCACAAACTCGGGCGAAATTCTCAAGCCCAAGTAGCAAAGGAGGTGGAATTCATGTATTTACCAAAGATCATCAATCAAAAAGCTCATAATACTCACATTTCCTAACCAACTATTTATTCAAACAAAGACTCAAAAATTCAAGAGTCATGTAGGTACAAGATTCCATGATTGATTATGAAAATTTGAGGAGAGAACCTCAATTAATGCAAACAATATCTCTCCTCCTCACAAACTTAAATGCAAACATGTCATTTAAGTAAGCATATGAATTAAGTGCATGGAAAGACAAGTCAACATATACTCAAATTCACAAAAAATCTAATCATGAAAATCAAGGACAAGCAAAGATGACACAAATCACATGATACGAATTATGCACGTGCAAGAAGGGATAGGCAGAGAAATAGAGTAAAGCTCACTCAATTGAGGTGTCGATTCTCTAAATTTTCCTTTTTGCATTACTCCGAGGATTACTCGTCTTAATTTAGCATCAACAATGCTTGGGGGACCTTCCTTCAAGATTTAGGCTATTTCACCTCGTTCATGTCCCCAAGAGTCAAGTACCTATCCACACAACTCAAGATTCATCAAATCTTAAAAAGAAAAACTAAACTAAGAACAAACAAAATTAAATCCTAAGAAAGCAATAAAGATTTTTAATGCTTGGGTTGCCTCCCAAGAAGTGCTTGGTTTAAAGTCGATGGCCCGACTTTCACAAGTGTTATCCAGGATCCAAAAACAAATGTCTATCGTGACATGCTTTTGTTTGCTTAAGAAATAGAATTGATCCACTAACATAGACATGGCAAGATGGATCACGAATAATATTATGGACATGGGATTTATGCAAGAAGGTATGCTCAATGTCCATAATCAGTGCAAGTTTTTCAACACATCAAGAAAATGACAAAGTGAAACTTGCATCTCGACCATAATGATGCCTCAACAAATGGATCAAACAAGAATGCAACCATAATCACACACTTTGTTGAGACATTGTGATTGCTCTCACAAAGGTAATGCATTTTCTTGTTTGGAAGAATTATCACTATTCTCCAAAGATGGCTCATGAGACAGGAGGTTTTCACTCTCCTCTTCTTTCTCCTCTTCCCTCAATTGCACACTTTCATCTATGTTTCTCTCCAAAATATATTTGGAGAGATGAGCTTCCAAAACCTTAGTGTGTGCCACAAGTTCATCAAACTTTTGATTGAACTCATCCTTGTCTTTTCTCATTTCTTGTTTCAATACATCGATTGAAGAAATTTGGTAAGATTCGGATAACTCAAAGGCTTGATGACTTGAGGAGGGAAAATTTTGATCGACCTCCCATTCCAATTCACAATTGTTTAAAACAGAATTGTAATCTGAGACGAGCCGGTGGGAGGATAATGCATTTGTGAAGAAAATTTGTGGAAAAAAGAGTCACAATCCATAGATATCGGACCTTTCTCCCCACAAACTTCACAATGCACTACTTTCATATTTTCAAAATTGGAAGAAAAATAAGAACCACCATCATGCATAAAAGGCAATGCATTCACTTCGGAAGAATTGAGAGCATAACTCTCAAGCAAATATTGATAGTGATTAGGGTTCATTTATTATTATTATTATTATTATTATTATTATTATTATTATTATTATTATTATTATTATTATTATTATTATTATTATTATTATTATTATTATTATTATTATTATTATTATTATTATTAAAACTAAAAAAAAAACGACCTAATCTAACTCTACTTGTGCTTCGGCTAAATCCACAGGAAGGAAATCCTCCCTGGCAACGGCGCCATGAACTTGTCGCGAAAGTTGCTCCAAATCGCTAGGATTGGAACAACCTTCTCAAACCGCAAGCGCAAGGTTTGTGACAGAGGTAGTATAAAAGATATCGGATCCACAAGGAGAATGTTTTCGTGAGAGTCAGCTTAAGCACGTTCGTGCAAGTTATGTCAAATGCAAATTGAGAGAGTAAATAAAGGCAAGGAGGTAACCGATCGATGGGGAGATATTCCCGAGGTTCGGTTTCATACAAGCAAGATGGAATTAACGATTCGAAGACGATTAAAGGAAACTAGTATGAGTTCTATGTGGTAGAAATCATCCCAATCGATATCCTAATTGGGTGATAATTCCGGAATATGTTGAGGTGTCGTATTCCCCTAAGATAGGTAAGTAATCGAGGTTCAATGTATACTACCTACACAAATGAGATTTACAAACTCAACTCCGGGCCTCGGGTTACCAGCGACGTAAGACTAGAAGAGGTTAGCCCGACTTCTCCTATGCTAAAGACCAGCGTAGGGGTGTAGTTCCTACACACGCGACTAAATCTAATTTCGTCCATCCTAGCAAAGACCCCCTAGACTTTACATCCCCATTTGGCAGGTCTTCTCCTCCATAGGTCTCTCTCCTATCAATTGGGTCTTGATTGATTTAGGTTTCCGGAATGAATTTCCCTCCCCACTAATCTAAGGTGTAGAAATCCAATCCTAAGCTCATTTAAGATCAAATCGAATCGAACGGGTGGCAATCCCTAGCCTAGGTTTCGATTATCCCATCTCAAATGCACAATCAAACAAAATAAGGCTTAGTTATTGAAAGTCTAGCGACCAAATCAAGCTTATAATCAAAGCCCTGGTTTCATATGATAATCATAATGAATCAACCAAATCATTCCAATAATCAATCAACAAATCATCAACCCCGAAGCCTGGGATACTCCTAGGCTCCGAGAAACAAGGAAATTACTCACAACTCATCAAAGCAACAACAAGCACCATCAACAATCAAGCAATAAAAACAATAAAAATCGAAAGTAAAGAGATGGGATAAGGAAATGCTCAATCGATTGAAGAATCCTCGAAATCCTTTGATAATGGGTATCACAAGTCCACGAGTAATCCCCGAGTTCTTCTCCAGATACGGCTTCCTCCTTGAAGAGGAGGAAGAAAAACCCTAGTTTCTAAGCTAAAAAATCTGAAAATGTTAAGAGAAGAGAGAAGAAGAGTCTAGGACAAGATTTTATAAAAAGAGGCAAGATAAAAGTTGGATCCTTACAAATGAGAGGGGAAGGGATATATATAGGTCCCTCCAACCCTCAAAATCTGCTAAAAAATAAAAACTAGTAAGCGCAAAAGTGCAAAAATACAAAAGAGAGTGTTTGGTCCTTTAAGTTGTTGAGTCGAACCCACCTATGCGCGCTTGACTCGTTCTTCTAGTGATTTTTGGGAAAACTCCATCCTGAATCAGCCTTCAACTTCAACTACAAAATTGTAGATCTTAGTCTTAGCTACGCGTGGTCACTTAAATCACTCGAATCGGAGCTTGGACGAGGAAGTTATGGCCAAAAATACGAAAACAGCGTGCTAATAATTTGTTCGAAATTCAGTAATGAAATAAAAACATAACATAAATCTTCTTTGTTGGCCCTTGCAAAAAAAAATAACTGATTCACATAATCTTCCTATCTCCCCCAACAATTCCATATATCTAGAGGCTATCTCCTTATATCAGACAAAAAAATGATGTCTCTAATATTTGCTATGTTGTTGAAATTTGAGCAGGACCTCTAACTTAAACTGATTGAAGATTCCAAAAAGTACGAAATCCAACATTAACAAAATTCTTTTCAAAAGAAGTCCAGAGACTCCACTGTTGTGTAATCAACTTTGTACTAATTCTAAGAAATGAAACTCATGATTCTCACAATTGAATTCGACGAAATCACAATTAACTATTAATCATTCATAGAAATGAATATCCTTCAACATAGCAAAAATCCAGAAAATGAAGTCACAAAATCCATTCGAGGATGCAAAGAGAAAGATCGTACGAGAACAATAAGGTGTGTATACTTATTCCGAGATCAGGGTGGATAATTGCTCATATTAACGTATTATTTTTTTAATAACTTCCAATGTGAGAGAAAAATATTTGGCATCTATTTCTATGGGGATGCTTGTTCTAGGCTCGGATGGAGGAGTACCCGACACTGTTTTACTATTAGATGGGATGGGGATATGGGGACAGCCACATCCATTCCCCATCCCCTAAATTATTCAATGAATCATTACTTACATCACGTTTTCCACTATAATAACACTAAACATCCACTAACTACCCTATTGATTTGACTACTACAGTACACATCCTACCATATTCCATCCACAATCCATCTCATTCCATTCCCTTTTTAGATGACAGGATCCTCGGATTTCAATGTCCGAATAGACTACATCCATTTATATCCTAGAACAAACCTACTCTATAATCTTATAGATCAGCATAATATACATAGTGTGATATCCATACACAGTCCATTTTCTTCAAACATGACAAGTAAGTTGAGCAGTATCAAGGTCTGCTAGAAAACAACTTAACTAATACACCTCATGTCCTTAAAATCTTAAAACTAATAGTACGTGCACTATGCAAAATTAACATCCATATATTAATTATACATTAAACTTCTCACACATTACCCAATTTTTTATATATATTTGCAAAATAAATTAATAATTATTTATGTTACTAACATGTGCATAATAATGTTCAATATATATACCCAAAGAAAATACAACATCAAATCCCACCTAATAACACATATAACACACACTTAATAAGATTTGTCTTACTCATGCATTGGACGGGTGGACATCTAGTTCTTTACAATGATAGTGACATCTTTGTAGAACCACCTAGACCCTAGTCTCCGTCCCCGAACCCATGCGGCTGCTAAAAGAAACGGCACAAAGGAGCAGAACATACAATAGTTATTCGCAATGGAAGATTTAAACAATCGAGGTCCATATTTTAGAAATGATTGTGCATTATATAAGAGCATACACGAATTGAATTGATTCAAAGCTGAATTTGACATTGAAATTTACGTTAGTCATAGGAACTACCAAATGATAACAAGTTATATTTCCAATTCCGGTTTCACCCATCTCTACATTGATATAAAACCAATAAATAAAGAAGGAGGAGACATATACCAGTAGAAGAAAAAGAATTCAAAAGGCGAGCTCTAGTAAAGGTCCAAGAGAAGAGGAATTACTCGACAGTCATGGACAAGATCCATAGGAATTGAACAGAAGGAAGGCCAGACGGCCCCATTTCTGTAATAGCCACTGCAGAGGAATTTTCCAGCTACGCGTGCGGCAAAACCTAGGTGGAAGGAGGTTTGCACCTATCAAACGAGTGTCCAACCAATGAACAAGTGGAGAGGGGTCACGCTAGATACCCTGAGCGTGACTCTGCTACGCTGCTCCATCATCGTCGCTATCTTCGCATAACATGCCTTGCGGACTACAGAAGGAGAGGTGTTGCTCTGTGTGTATGGTTTTTGAATGAAAAAAGAGCGAAGAGGGCAAAGGTATTGGGAAAGGGAGAAACGTTTGGAAGGGAATTGAAACAATCCCTAATTTCTAATTAAATATTTAATATTAAAAGAAAATGGAACCCACAGAACTTGGTTACCTGGATAACTGGTAAAATAAGATGGGTATACAACCTGCTATAATAGGTAAAAATGTCAGGACTGTTAATACACCAAGTGTTTAATATAAGCACCCCTAAATTTAATAAGTTGTTTGGTGTGTGTTCGAGTTACGAAAACCTAATTTGACAATAATGCCCTTACTTATTTAGGGTGTGTTTACTTTCAGGGATAACATCAGATTTCGGTCAATAATCCCAAATTTTCCCATGTTTACTTTTCATGTCTCGAAAAGTGTAATAATCCTCCCCACCTAGGTTAACCCGACACTCTAGCCCCAAAAACCTGATTATTTGGTCCCACCTCCCCCAGGACCAAAATAATCCCACGGGATTTGTGAGATAATGAAAATTACAAATTTGACCTTCACCAATTGATATCACTCACAACAATAGATTCATTTTCAGCAACTAGGGTTTGTTCTGTATAACAGTTGCGCAAAGGGAATGAGGAAAGATTGAAGATTTAGGACCTAACTCTATCTCTGAGGTGAGATTTTAGTAACTATTGCCTACGATGTTTAGATCTTCTCCATGAAACGAAGCATCCAGTTCGTTCTCAGTTTTTTTAACCAACAATTTTTTCCTTGTGCATCGCGACTTCTTTTGGGTTGCTCGTAATTTGATAACTCCTTGTACTCGCCTTCAAATCGAAAGTATAATTAGCGCTTCTTCACTGCTTAGCATGAACATGGTTTTTTTTTCACGTTATTTTTTTAAAAAATTACATGTGATTAATAGTAAAGGTGTTTTGAAGTACCAAGATTCTGCTTGAAATTTGTATGATGGTTATTGTATTTCGTTGCATTGAATCTGTAAAGAACAGGGTCTAAAATAGAAACCTTAAGATGATTTTTTTTAAATAATATCTCATGACATTTTCTTTAATATATATAGCCTCACAAATTAGATTTTGGTAACATTCTTAACTTTCTTACAATGTTCTTCAAAAGCAAATATAGATATATATAGCTCGACATCTAGTACAAAACCACATACATTTAACCTTTCTTGTTTAGTTTTATGTTTGAATGATATTGTGTGATAATCTATGTTAATGTGTCTCCACGTTTGTATCTGTTTAAAGGGGTATGATGAGAAATTTTGTAGTCTAGCTTTCTTATCTTGATTATTATTGTTGTTAATCTATTTGATATATATGTTGAGGTATTTTTTTTTTCGTTGTCACCATGGTAAAGTCTATATGGGGGTGCACGGTATGTTTGGTGGGAGGGTGTAATTTATGGGTGTGCTAACAAATATTATCTGGTGTCGTAGGATGGATATTGAGCTTAGTAATGTTGAGGTTGATAGAGAAGATGAATTCCTCATTGTACTACAACAAATAATGAATACTTATGTGATCTTTTTTACGATGGTTAATATTTTTCTCCTATGTAGAGGTAGTTTGTCCACGCATGGGAATTACGGGAATGTTCGGGTAGGATACAGTTTAGTAAGTAGAATTTCAGACCCCATGAAATTGCTTCATGGTATTGTAGGACTATCCGATGAGGATTGCATTATCTATCTAAGAATGAATAGATTGGCCTTCTCTTGATTAATAGGATTGCTATAAAATTAAGGCGAAGGGGGGGGAGGGTTAAATAAAGGGTACTAGGAATAGTAAAAATGCATAAAAACTTGCATAATTTCTAAACATCCTAGCACACCATACAAGGAATCAAATATTAAAGGCAAGTTACAAGCGATCCACACGCACAGTCAGCAAACACTTTCATCATATTTAAATGCTCTGTTTAAGATTCATCCACTACTGCTTGTCCAACCTGAGCTGATCGATGATGGCTGCACGGATGAAAGGTGGTTGTGTTTCAAGGTAATATTCGTTATTTTTGCGTATTACGCAGAATTTTTTATTCTTTCTTCATGTACCTAATAAAAGATAGATACTCCGTTATAAAACTAGTCGTTGTATTTCTTTTCGTTATAAAACGAGCCGTTGTACTTCTTTTCGTTGCAAAACTAGCCGTTACAAAACTAGCCGTTATAAAACTAGCCGTTACAAAACTAGCCGTTATAACTCTAGTCTATAAAAGGTCCTATCCGGGTTGTTGCATATCTCACTCCATAACATTACACTCCTCTTCTCTCGAAAATATCTTCATCTTCTGAAGAAAGTGATAGTCTTCTTGAATTCTTAATTGATGATACGACTGAGAAAGAAATGCAGTCGTTATTTAAAAAAAAACAAGAGTTACTTGCTGGTGCTGGGACTTCTGACGGCAGAGCTAGAAAACGAAGAACGTATGTTCGCCGAGATCGTGAGGCGGGGCATGCAAGACTCTACCTCGACTACTTCTCTGAAGATCCGATATACGGAAGCGAGACGTTTCGCCGGCGTTTTCGTATGTCGAGAGAGTTATTCTTGCGCATAGTTGATACATTGGAAGGCCACGATGACTATTTCCGGTTGAGGGTCGATGCAACTGGACAAAAGGGGTTCTCTCCACTCCAAAAGTGTACGGTTGCCATCCGCCAATTGGCGTATGGGGGACCTGCCGATCAATGGGATGAGTACCTACGTGTTGCCGAAACAACCGCCGTATAATGTCTCTTTAAGTTTTGCCGCTGTGTGATCGAACTGTTTGGTGGATACTACTTGAGAAAGTCTAACGCCGAGGATTGCCAGCGGCTGTTACAAATGCACGAAGAAAGGCACGGATTTCCCGGAATGCTAGGAAGCCTTGATTGCATGCACTGGGAATGGAGGAACTGTCCGGTAGCTTGGAAGGGCCAATTCACACGTGGTGATCATAGCGTTCCAACAATCATGCTCGAAGCGGTTGCCTCTGCAGATCTATGGATATGGCATGCCTACTTTGGAGTAGCAGGCTCCAACAACGACATAAACGTGCTCAACCAGTCTCCTTTGTTTACTGAAACTTTGCAAGGACTCGCGCCATCCGTTAATTTCACAATCAATGGTAAGCAATATAATCAAGGATACTATCTCACAAATGGAATCTATCCAGAGTGGGCTACTTTTGTGAAAAGCTTTCAATGTCCCCAAGATCCGAAGAGACAACATTTCAAGGTACTGCAAGAGGCTGCTAGAAAGGATGTCGAACGGGCCTTTGGAGTGCTTCAAGCTCGTTGGGCAATGATTCACGGTCCTAGTCATTTTTGGTACAAGTATAACTTAAAGGATATAATGTTAACTTGCATTATATTGCACAACATGATTATCGAAAATGAAGGAAATGCATGATATCCTCGCATCCCCAAACAATATCTCGCTCCGCGTCCCACATGACCCCACTGCTTCCGCGAAGATCCGATAGTAAACGCCAAGCTCGTCTAATAGATTTAACTTTGTGGCTCAAGTCTATCAGCTGATACGGGGGCTGGATTGTTTGCTAACGCATTTAGCCTACCACCCAAGGTGACCAGACTTGCTTCTGTGAATGTAAAAACCTCGTACAACAATACCGTCCATGTACTCACAGTAGCACAAGTACAATAAATTTTTCTCATTTTCAATCGACCAGTTAGCTGGACTAACTAGTCTTGGCCTATTCATCTGTTTCAAATCCACAAGTAAATGATTAATGCAATTAGTGCTTCTGCTAACAACTACAAATAAGTAACAATACAAACATAAAAAACTGAAGAGGAAAATAATTGGGAAAAATAATAAAGTATTATACAAGAGCAATACATACTTTCAAAAGTGGTTCGCGTTATACCAAAACAAATTGTGCATTGTTTAACACTCTAATTTTAAAATAGTACTTAAGATAATTCAAAATACATAACAACAGTCAAGATTCCCTCCATTCCACTAGGTGATTGAAAAAGTTACTGCAATGAAAACTAAATCAGATAATTTATCAACCCGTCAAACAAAGTTTAAGTTAATGTGTTTTTGCCACATAGCTTGGGCGATCCCGTCCCTTGTGGCATTTTGCGCGTGAGTAGCTGCTGGAGTGGGGTATGAAGGCCCAGAGAATATTAGTTCATCCAGATGGTAGTGCTGCGGATCCAGCTCCAATATAGGGTCCGGTAGGCCAGATGCCTTGCTAAATATGATGAGAAACTAGCTCAGTTGGAGAAGAAAGTAGATGGAATGTTGATTGAGCTAAACAAGAACATAACTGGATAGGGGGCTGACATCAAAAGGCTCGAGAACACATTGGTTCAGACTCAAGCTAGCATTGGTGAATTGTCATCAAACATGAGCCAATTGATAAAGATTGTAGGGGCTCAACACAAACAGGGCCAATACCGAGTGACACAGTGGTTAATCCGAGGGAGCACTGTAATATTGTGCAGCTAGATGAGCAAAAAGATGCTGAGAACTCAAGTAAGGTTCAAGAAATCGAAGCAGACGAACCAGCACATGTGTCCCCACCAGTATATGTACCTCCTCCCCCATTTCCTCAAGCACTGAATAGAAGGAAGAGAGCTTCTAGTAGCGACAATGGTACTATGAGCACGAAGGACCATGAAGCGAAGAAATCAAGTGAGAAAGTAAAAAACATTGAGAAGGAGGAAGTCAATACCATCATAGATAAGAAAATTTCATCTCCTATTCTTGATGAGTCTTTTGATTTTTGTTTTAAAAATTCACTCTTTGCTAACCTTGATCCTTTAGAGCAATCTAGCACTGTTGTTGTGAAACAGGAACTATTACAAGAGGAAACCAAGAAGAGGAAGGATGGAAAAGAGACAACGAGAAAGAAACTGAGCAGTCCCAAAAAGAGCACAAATACAAGCATGGAACCAAAAAGAGCAACAAAAGCAAAAGATCCAAGGAGTTTTACTATTTCTTGCTCAATTGGTAGTCATGATTTTCAAAATGTCATGTGCGATTTGGGGTCTAGCATAAATTTGATGTCTCTTAAGCAGTATAGACAATTAGGATTAAGGGAGATTAAACGATCCTTTACTACTATCCAATTGGCTGATGGATCTTCATTAACGCCGTTGGGAGTAGCAGAGGATGTAGTGGTGAGAGTGCTGAATTTTGAATTCCCTAGTGATTTCTTAGTTATCGACATGAAAGGGAATGATGAATTTCCTTTTATCTTAGGACGACCCATCTTGGTGACTAGCCAAGCACTTATAGATGTGCCTAAAGGGGAGTTGATTTATCGTGTTCAAAATGAAACCATCACCCTCCCAATACATAAGTCGGGTCTAAGAGGTAGGCATAATTGTAGCATTGTTTATACTACCCAAGCTACTTTAGGAAATCCACATGCCCCAAATAGCTCTTTAATTGTTCATAAAACATCCGACTCGGGGTGGCTAGAAAATGGTTGATAAGAGGAGGACGTCTGGCTAACGACGTAAAACAAAGCGCTTGTCGGGAGGCAACCCGATGTTTACCATTTTATTTTTATTTATTTCTTTAATTTTTATGTTTTAACTTGTGTTTTAGTGTTTTATATTTTTAGGAATCAACATGGACGAGTGTTGCAAGAAATTGGGGTCAAAGAAACGAAAAACTCAAGCTAAAGGAGAAAAGAAGCAGCACGGCCGTGTCGTACTATGGACACGGCCGCGTTAAAACTGAGCCAAAACAACACGACCGCGTCACACTTTGGACTCGGCCGCGTCGAATCCTCCCCAGAAAAGCAATCGACCTGGACCATCAACACGGCCGCGTTACACATCCAACACGGCCGTGTCATATAATTTTCAGTTTACAAACGCGAAACTCGGGGCTTGATGCGGAGACAGCAGAAACAGAGTCAGTAGGAGGCGATAGCAGAATTTTGGAGCCAGCATGGGTTTCAAACCCCGTCGCCGTCATAATGATTTGTAAGTTAGCACCAAGGCGTACCATGTTTTTCCTCCAAAAATTGGCTTTCAGCCAAGTTTGGGGGAGGGGGTGTACCGTGGGACGTCTTGGCAGCTATATTTATAGTTTTTGTTTCTATTTTTTTTCTGTTGTTTGATAATAGTGGTTAATTGTGGGTCCGTGAAGCCATTGTGCTGAATTTTATTGTTTCGATTGGAGTTGTCGGGTCTGTGAGCCCATTTATCTGCTTTATTGGTGTTGTTGGATCTGTGAGCCCAGGTTTGATTACATTTCGTTTCCATGTTGAGTTTTAGGAGTTTAAAGTTTAGAGTCTTATTAGTATTTTAGGTTTTAGAGTGTGTAGGACACAACAAGCTACAACAATCCTAGGCTGATTCCCGATTCGGTAACAGGGCATTCCGTGTGCCAATATCGGACAACGGCTCCTCAAGCAACCAAATGCACGCTTGATCACATTTCTTAGCTGCGAGTGTCTATGGTTAAATAACTCTTTCCTATCCAGAAGGTTTGGGTTACCATGAAACTCGGGTAGATTATAGCGCGTTTGTCTGTATGGTGCCAAGAATGCCTCGAAGTTTGTGTAGCCGACATCAGCTAAGTACTACCTACCTAAATGTAGAATGTTGAATTGATGGTTAGTCACTATATCAAATGTAATTAATTTTATCCTATTATAGGGAAATGTGGACAATGCCCAGAAAATTCTTATTTACCATCTGGTGGCTAGCTGAAGGACTCGTCCAGTTCGAGAGCTTTCATCAATACTCGTGCATCGTGAGTACTTCCTTCCCACCCGACATATACGTATGTAAAAAACATATCAACGTCAACTATAGCACATACATTCTGACACTTTGTCCCTTTACGCGTTATCCATGCCGTGTCTCGATTTGATGGCACTCTCGCCGGAATTAAAGTGCCATCAATGGCACCCACTGCACCCTGTAGCAAATTGAAATTGTGTGCTCAATCGCATATGTGTTCGGATGTTTTGACGGGTTCGTTTATGTCGTACGTGATGAACAATTTATATAAAAAAACATTAGTAGTACCTCGAAGAATGGGAAAAAACGATCATTCATCAGAATCTTATGCGGAACTCGTATATAATAAGGGATTTTTATCCAATCACCACCTAAAGCAATCATTGCCTCCATCACGCGATGAAAGTGCACGTTAATCGTCTGTGTGGAATGCTGCACGCGCTTCTCCTCGTCCCGATGGCGGTGGTGCATACAAACCATACGTACAAAAATCATTACCGATTCAATAGGCGAGACATGTGCCCTACTCGAGTTAGGCAAGAAGATGCGGTTCACTAGAGTATTGACTAGGGCAAAGAAGCAAACCTTGGTCATGCAGGCCTGATCGTAAAACCTATCCGGGTGCCCATATAACAACTCTGCAACCCAATCGGACCCCTGGAGAATAGACGTGTTTTTGGGTTGACGAACAATGGGTGGATTTTGCAGTAGGACGTTAAGCGCGAAATGTGAAACCCTTTCATCCTCGGAATTATCCGAACATGAGCGGGATTCTTTAGAGTTTGCTTCAGAAGCATCCGAGTTTGAATGGGACATGTTGTCGGGAAATAACAATTTTGACATTATGTTAATTACCGATTAATTGGGAGGATATGAATTAGGTGTTTGAGTTAGAGCAGAGGTTTTACGGTACAACAACACTTAACTTAAAGATATTGATAAAAAAAAGTTACAACCGGCATACAGGTGCCAATTAAGTGTCTCACTCAAAATAAATAGTAGAAACATTGTCATAAACAGTTAAAATGTTAACCACAAGGTCTAGCAAGTAATAGACAACTTTGCCTAAAGTGTCATCAAGAAATGCATCTTCTTGTTGTCATCCATATTCATCCACACAAAATGAGTAGACTCATCACAGATAGCTCTGTATCCGGCCAATCGGATATCCTGTATGGGAGCTAATTGTTTGATCTCGGCCATGCATGCCTTGATATCCTTCTTCCTCCCAGATGATCCGCGCTTGCCCGAGGACCATGAAGAGAAGCTAGCGCACACGTCAACATATGCGATACGCGCATCTATAGCGGTGGGTGTTCGTCCACGTCCATGTGACGGACTTGCTTCATCAGTCGGACCTTGGGCTCCCATAAAGTTAAACGCGTTGTAGTTAGCCCTTTCAGGCCCCGCATCACCGGCCTCATCTCGGCATTAAGACCCGCGCCAGATGAAAAGGCCTCCTCCCTAAAGCAGTTGAGGTATGCTACATGTCCTCGCACTTGTCCCAGTTGGGACAACCATTCTGGATAAATCCATGATAATCATCAGCTTGTTGCATTCAATTAAATTCGACTCCCATTAATGTCTAATATGTTAGTGTTTTAACATCATAATTTAGGTTGATTGAACAATATTCAATCAACCTAATGAAAGAAAAATTGAATTACTTTGGCAAGGTCGTCCAAATACTCCTGCTCAGCAATAATCGTCTCCTTGACGGGGTCCCACTCAACACCGAATTTGTATTTGTTCTCCCCCATCATGCGCCAACAACGCTTGTAATTCTTCAACTTATTTTCTATGTTTGTGACAGTGTATGTTAGCCCTTCATATCGGCCATTGAGACAATTCATTATGCACTGTAGTGTATTGTCTGAGAATCGACCTGACATTAGACCACCTTTTTCCCACTCCAGATGGCACACACGAATTAACTCGGCCTCCGAGTTCCGAGTCCACACGGCCTTTACGGCGGCCGGTGCTGACCTGTGCCTACCCCGTCCACCAGAACCCACACCACGAGGCATCTAAACATATTGGGATAGTTTGCATTAAATTATGTTTGAACCAACAACTACATGTTTTGTGCTGTACAACCAGGATTAACCTTTGATATCCCGATAAGGTAACGTTACAAGCTCTCTAAGGAAGATTCTACTTATTTGTAAAGTGAAGCTTAGCCTGAATCGAATAACAAAAGTGGTCAGTATGTTATAGACTTATTTTTCATTAAATTATACAGACACCTAACATTTAAGTACTGATCCTTCTGTAATACATGTTGAGCTATAAATTTTTACCTGTTCAATTTATTAATTTTATCTACGTAATACCTTATACGAATTGTTATTTCAAGGCATATAAAATCTTTTTACTATTCAATTATTACCAGTTTAAAAGGGATTTAGATATATAAACTAATCACTAATAAGCGTATTATTGGTACATTTATTTAACGCCTACCTCATTTAAGGGGTTGTGTTTTCTTGTATAATAAAGGTTTAATCAAGCATAAAAAAATACTTAATTACTTTTTATGGGTCCTAATTACGGGTATACACGAAAGGATTTCTTTTATTAGACTCATCTCAATGGCCCTAGTGATGTACAATTTGCAATAATTAAGTCATAAAAGGAATCGTTAAGGATCCGTAAATTTATATAGCATTTTACGTTGAAGTCTAACCAATGTAAAGGAGGAATAATAGGTTTATTTCTGCAAGGTTCCGAAGAACTACTTATTTCAAATTTGTCACGGATTGTTTTATTTTTTCAAAGCATTAACAATAAATTACACTTGGACGGCTTAATAATTTACCCATTATTCCAATAATTTCCTTCATATAAATTACATTTTAAAAAAAAATTATTTTTTTACATAAACCTCCCTTTGTTTTCAGGTGAGCATTAAAAATAAAAGGTAATGGCCCTGTTTGATTTTTTTAGAACATTTTTCGATAGTCATTAAAACAAAAACAAATTTTCATCTCTCAAAATATTTTTTTAAATTCTGTTGTGCATGCGAGGTATGTTTTCTGTTATAAATATTACACAAATTAGTTCGACTAAATAGGTAATTTTTTTTTGTTTAATATCTTTAAGTAACCTATATTGTAATTTTCGTATTTAATATTCTAAAGAGGATTGGAAAATAATATTAACTAAATCATTAAACATTACACGGTAGTAGAAATCTTGAAGCATATTTATATATTAAAATAGAAAAAAATATTAAGCTGAAATTGAATACTAAAGAATATCTAATAATACTAATATCTCCAACAAGTGTACAATTTGTGGACTTCAAATTACATGGCAAAAAATTACACAATTATGAATGATATGCACATAAAAAAATCTACCTGGGATTACAACTTCTAACATTTTCATCCACAAGATAAACCAAAAGGCAGAGTTCGACTAATTTACAATAAAACATCGAAATAAACCAATATTGTCCCAATAGTGTTCATAACTGGAATAGAAATGATTGTTTTACATTCGGAAATGTTGTAACGCTCGTGGGTCATTGTGCAATTAATTTGCATAATAGCAACCGATAAAGCCTTACGTTTATGATTGGCCACATACTAATCAATCCCTCTACTGATATAACATACTACACACAACAAATTTCATACAAAGAAGATCAGTAAGCACAATCAAGAAAGGACACAGAATACTACAACAATTAGGCAAATAAAAAGAGGGATTGATATGTCATATGATGCTCATTACAGAGGCAGTAGACCTTTAAACTGTAACTAAAAAAGACAATACAAAAAACTAACCCAACTACGCATCAAGGGGGATTGACTTACGCCTCCACTCAAAGGGTGGAGTCACCCCATCAAGATGCCAATCCTAGGACACCTAACATGACTGGTTCAACTGAACCCAAAAATTATGCACACATTTGAACAACATTACAACAACACAGTTTGACAAACTAGTAAATAAGAAAACCAAACATAAAAATTAGCCCAACAGAACCGTTTACCACCAAACAGAGTACAAACAACAGGGCAACATCCATAATCCACAAACAAAATAGATTGTTTCATACTTTTACATAACAAAACAAAGGTGTAATCTAGGCGCTAAACAGATAGAGTAGATAAAATTAGCCAAAACACATGTAAACAAACAGTGGAAACTAAAAGCTTTAAAATAGGGCACATTTTTTTCAGCTAAAAATTCAGGTATATTGCTTCCAACGAACTCCTCACAAGAACACAGAGAGCACCAACAAGTTTTTTGGATCTTCCAGGAGTGCAAAAAATAAGAATGTAAAACAATTTTCGTGCAAAGTGTGTGCTGTGTGAAGGCCAATAATGCTGTTTTCTTCGCAGATCGAAGCAAATAAGTTCTAGTGTGGGGTGTGTGCTTAGTGAAAGAGAGGAGAGAATCCATATGAACATATAACAATTGTATATATAGACATGCAATATCACCAACAAACACACACCCCTAATAAGTACTAGAAAGTAGTAAATGAGGGTAAACAATGTAGCCCTCACGGGTCAAGATCCGATTCCAGAAGGAAGATCTCAAAACCTTATGGAAAAAACACTTTCCAGGCTTTTTAACAGGGATTCTCTGTCAGAAGGAGAAAAATCGGAGAAAATAGCCATTACTAGGAGCTCGGTGGTGGGTGGGAGGTGACAGAGGCAGTAACACCCCTGCCACCGCGAAGCCTACGGCTTCCCAAAATCAAGATACATACCAGTAATTAAATAAAATTGAGAGGAGTAATTGTAGAGCACAGTGAAGAATCTCAATTTGGGTTTGCAGAAGAGAGGGAAAGAGAGGAGCAATTCAAGACGGAAGAATGAGGAGAGAGAGGGAGGGGACATTTCGTGACATATGAGAGAGAGAGAGAGAGAGAGAGTCAGGCGGCGTGTGAAAATGGGAAGGGGATGTGATAGGGTTTGGCTGAATATATTGCCCCCAACCCATCTCCAAACACGTTAAGGGTTGGGCCCAATTCACAACCACTTGGCCCAAACCTTAACAAACAGGGCCAATATGTTGTCATGCAGAAGGCATACCAAAATAAAATGGGATAATGTAAACAAAATACATAAATGGCTTGTATTTAACTCCGTAAAATTAATTCTAATAGTCTAGAAGAAAAAAATGTGAATTTCATTGACATCGATTTAAAGAGCATTTTCCCTTTCAAATTTTCATGAAGCGACTAAATGAGAGGAATTTTTTTGACTTATTTATTAAAATGATTAATTTAAAAACACAACTTGAACTATTGACATTTTTTCCATTTCTTAGTTGAACTATGTTTTGTATTAAATAACAACTTGTACTAAATAAAAATTATTTTTGATGTCCAATTCCGGCCAAAAGTGACCCATGTGACTCACACATGGTCAAAACATGAGCCTTTTTTGCAATTCTTTTTTTTTATTTTTTATTTTTTATTTTTATCATTTTTTCCTTAATTTCCAGAATCACAATCTAACGTCACCGTCTTCCTTGCCAAGTTCTACAGCCGCGCCGGCCTCATGAACGCATCAATGTTGGCCCCAACCACCTCTGCCCTGGTTCGTCTCTCTCGTTAAATAATAAAATTCAGTTAATTTTAACACATTCGTAATTTCGACCGAGTGATTTCTATTGTCTAATATGCAACAATCTTTCGATCTCTATTATATGAGTTTCGCGATCCGATTGTGAACCCCATATATGGGTCGGTCGGATTGAGTGGTCAGGGAGCTGACATCTGTGCCAGATGGCAATGGAAATAAGAGGGCAAAATTAGGTTTTTGAGAACAATTACTCGGAATTATTGGCAACTAGCATATCGACGCTCTGAGTTTATGCCGGTCCATGATGTTCTCTCAACTGCTAGGTCGTCACATCTATAATGAAGAGCCATTTTCTTCTGCACTCTTTCCACCCTCGAAGGTGGAATAAAATGGGGTGAAGATAACCCATTGTACTAATGTTGTGTTGCAACAGGTGATTTTGGAAATTAAGGAAAAAGTGATTCTGGAGATTAAAAAAAATTGCAAAAAGACTCTTGTTTTGACCATGTGTGAGTCATGTGTGTCACTTGGCCGGAATTGGTCACCGAAAATTATTTTCGTATAGTACGAGTTACTATTTGACACAAAACATAGTTCAAGTAAGAAATGGAAAAAACGCTGATAGTTCAGGTTGCATTTTAATATTAACCCTTATTAAAATACTGAAAAGCTCCATTATCCTTAAGGATGTAAATAAGTCGGGTAGGGTATGAGTATGCTTTCCTACAAATAATAGCCACTGGATAATCGAGTTGCTTGTGGGTAATTAGATAGCCCGATTAGTATAAAAAAATGTACGAGTATGCTTTCCTCATACCCTATCCTATTTGATTTGCGTTTGGGTACGAATATGGATAATAGCAGCTGAATAATCGAGTTGCTTGCAGATAATTGGATAACCTGATTAATATAAAAAACTATAAATAATATGTAATCTGTATATATAGCATGTGCACTCATATGATGCTCGAAACATAATATATTACTGAATTCATAACACATGGTAAAATGTATAAATAAGATTATATGAAAAAAGAGCTAAAATATTTACAAGATGAAGTCAGAGTAGGTGTAAAATGCAAAGAATTGAGAAATCAAATATATTACAAACTAAAGACTCTGAAATCTCTTTTAGATCATCTTTATCAAGAACCTACTACAATCCAATTTATAAATAAAATATTTATACTTTATCAACAATCCGTCCCAATCCAACATATTATAATTCACATACACAACCTATTTCCAACCCAAGACAATATTTTGAAGCTACTATTTAATAATTGAATATTATTTTAGGTGCATATTTTAATATATTTAAAAGAAAAAATTAATATTTTAATTCCACAATTACAAAGAGAGAATTTCAACCATATGTAAAGAAAGAAAGAATTTGAGATTGAGAGAAAATAGACAGCTTCAAATTTCAATTCAAAATATGTCAACATTAAACTCTATTTGTAGTGTAAAAAATAGAAATTTTGATAATTTTTTTTAAATAAAACTTATGTCATTTATTTATCATCCAAACTATATCCAATAAATAATTTAATACAATCAATTAAAATTTGACGTATGATAAGTTGTGGGAATGACTTCATCCACAACTTGTTGTGCAATTAAATTGCATTCTTCATTATTTTTCTGTTAATTTTTTTGTCCATTTCCTATGATCCATGGTCTTACAATTCAACTATCGAACATACAATGTTCTTTTCATTTATTATATATTAGGATTATGAAACCACGTTGGCTCGTCATTTTTTTCGATAAAGTAATATATATATATATATATATATATATATATGTATGTATGTATATATATATATATATATATATACAGGTGTTACTTGAAACAATTCACTCAAGAACAAATATCAACCTCACTCAAGCAAAAGATCAAACACAAAATATACAATAAGAATTACGTGGTTCGGTTATTAAAACCTACATCCATGGATAGAGTGTTCTCTATCAATCCACTAATCACCAAGACTTTACAAGGAAAAGAGAATTCCAAGAACTCATGCAAAGAAGAAGAAGAACCTCTCTTTCTCTCCCTACAAATCTCTCTCTAAATCCTAATCTTGGATGAATGATATGTGTTACACGTGATTGAGTACAACAAATGAGTATGTAAGCCTAACATCAGCCTTTGGATCAAATCTGGATTAAAACGGTTGCAACAGAAAATAACTGCTAGTTCAGGAAGCTCGCAACGGTTTCTGTACTGAAAGACAACGGTTTCTACTCAATGACAACAGTTTTGTAACAGAATTAACTAACTTGACTGTTTTTCCAGAAAACTGCTTTCAACTTATTTCCAGTTGCTTTTCTCCTTATTTTAATCACTCTCCTCAAGCTGAATAAGTTGTGAAGCCACACACCAACTTATAATCTCACAATCCCCACCTTGGCTTCTCAACAAAACCAAGATCTCATCACACACACTACATTCATAACCATGAACTGATATCAAGGTCACTCCACCTTTTCTGCACTTCACTCAGACTGTTTGAATCTTCAACAACTGAAGACAATTCTGAAACTTGTCTCTATTCAGTGATTTTGTTAACATATCTGTTGCATTCTCTTCTGTCCTAACTTTCACCAAACAAAATGACCCTTTGTCAACAATGTCCTAACTTGTCTCTATCGTTCTTGTTGGATTTAATTTGTTTAATCTTGCTTATAAAGCCGATTTGGTTGTCTGATTTGGGACTATTCTTGTAACTATTGTCTGATTAATTTATGTATTGTCTTGTAAAATGTTGAACTATTGATGTCTGATTTGGCTGTACTTATAATAATAGAATTTTGTGTTTTTTGTTCAATTGCTGGTGCAGGATGAGGCATTGCGATTATATTTTTGGCCAAAATATAGTGAAAAATTGTATTGAATCTTATTATGTAGGGACTTATATATTTAGTTCTGTTCTGGCAGCCACTTCGGGAAATGGGCACATTGCTTAGAATCAAGAAACCTATGGAAAATAAGCATAGTTTACATTCTAAAATCATGTGTTTGGTACACTGTGCTATTAAGAAGAAAACATTTGAAATCCTCTTTGGTAGGACAGGATGTTAAAGAGATAGGACTTAAAAATGACACATTTTACAATCTTGTTTGGCTTCCCACCCACCTCAGTTGCAGCTATAAAATGCACACTCTCATTCTTCACCGTGTTCTTCAATATCGCGTCATCACTTGCAGCATGGACACCACCTGAGCTTGTTTCCAGCCCAGAAATCAGATATGAACAATCCACGAAGGTAAGAACCATCTTTGTTCTAAACACTTAAATTGGACAGATTATTTTGACGTTGCCGACTCAATTAGGGGCTTGTTTATGGATTCAATATTTTTGGCTAAAGAATTTAGTGTATTTTGAAGTATAGAACCAGCTTGCAAATTCGACCCTAGGGCAAGCCAATAGTGACCCATAAGTTTTGTCTTTCCATTTTGATGATCCAGTAGGGTAGATGGAAGCCTGATTTCTAATCGATTGCACTTGCCATGATTATATGCAATTTTCAATTGAATAGGAGTCCTGAACCCTATTATTGATATCACTAATACTTCATGTTGGGTTTTTTACAATGTATGCGATATTTCCTACATTTATTTGTTCTAAAATCTGTGTGAAATGGATACATGATCGATTATTTGTAGCGGAGCTAATTGGGGTATTTTCTTGTTGTTGTTGGCCAGCCGACGGATAACACAATGGACATCTTCAGGCGATTGCACACTAAGATTGGAAACGGCCTCAAACAACTTCTCTTGTTTGGAAGACATAACAAACTCAAACCCAAGCTTATTAACAATCTCCGGTAGATGTTCACTCATGTTTCACTAGATTGGTGTTGTATGTTCTGGCATTGTCCGGATTAGCATCAGGCTCGTCTGGGCCGCCTTTAGAAGGCCCGCCGGATCAGACACCACGACAGAGACATTAGTGATGTTAAGATCCGCCATTGCAGAGTATGCAGCATCAACCATTGAATCGAAGGCATTGAAGTAGCGAAGATGAGTGTTCAAATCCACGGCTGGCTTTAGAGGATTGAAGAGCACGTAATCTAGTGGAATGACGCCGTTTGATTGGACATAATCAGTGTAAGGATATACATTGATCATGAAGTAAGAGCCTGTAGATTGCAAGAATTTAAGGACGGGGAGTAATACCGGGCCTAAAGAGCGGTTGAAGAAGGACCGTGATGGTGGAAAGGAGTTGAGGATGATGGCGGAAGAAAATGGTGTAGAGACTTTGATTTGCTTGTCAAGATTGGAAGCAACAAGGGCTGAATGGATATTTTTTAGGGCACTGGCAAGAAGGGGTGTCAGACTGTTGGAACCGACGCAGATTGTTATAATATTTTTGGCGGGATAATGTGGTACGACATTCTGTGAAAGCCATTTGGCAGCTGTGGAATTCGACTGCGCGACGACGAGGATTTGGTCGTTAGGGACAGAGACGGCAACTGTGATGGTTGTGTTTGCAAGAGCATGGAGAATGCCGGAATCTGCATTGTAGAGTTTGACATGGCGGATTTGGTGGGCTTTGAGGAGTGCAATTACTTGCGTTGGGTGTGGCATGTTTGAAATGTTCGTACCGATGTTGACACCGATGAATGGATCTGCAACAGACGAATCAAATTGTTGTTACGTTCAGATCCTCTATTTTCATACTGTGTTTGAACTTGTATTTTGTTATAACGCATTAGTGGATTGCTATTGCATTTAAACAGGTTTGCATTAACACAAAAGAGAACCATAATAAGCCATAATTATAATAAGCATTACATTTTCAGATGAAAACAACATGCAAGAAATGTGTTGATTATACCTTGGTCAGCAACAACAGCTGAGAGTGTCAAAACCAAAAGAAACAGTATCAATGCCATGGCTATCGATTCTTCCAACTTCTGAATCCCTTAACAAAATGGAGAAAATCAAGAAGCCTATTCGATAAAAGGGCATCGCGCCGTAGAGAAAAAAGTAAGGGGAATAACAAACTTTTCCAGGAGATGAAAAAGAGTTTGAGAAAAACAGAAGAAAAAGGATTTAGGATATGAAAAATGGTTTAGAGAGAATGAGTAAAAGCAGTTTTTCAGATGATCCAAAGTCTAAAGAATCATCTTTGCTCGGTTTTTTGCTCTTGCATTTTGTATTCTTCTCCGCAGATGATCCCGCTTCAACAGTTGGTGTAGGAAACTTTGCTCCCGGTGAAATGATATCGTCTTCGTCCAAACCAACACCATTACCAGCTTCCATCCCATTATCATCATCAGTGTCTAGGTTAGCTGCATCAGCGCCATTCAGGTCTTCGGCATGCTCACCAGTAGCACGGTCTTTTCCAAAAACTTCATTCCAATCATTCAGCATAGGAAATGACTAGTTCTGGTGTCGCTTAGCGAACTTGTCAGTCTGAATTTGAGCATACACCATGAATGTTATAAAAGAACTAGAATGTTATTTTAGCATCAGAATAGTATAAATGTTAATATTTTGTCAACTTATAGAAGTACCAGAATATATTTTGCAACCACAACTAATATTTCATGTCATAAACAACAATCAAAATGGCAAATTACTTTTCCAATGCGAACTTTATGTAGTGTCTCAACCTTTCAATCAAAATAGGAGAATAAAGTGTAGGCTAACCTTTATGTACTTGGTCCGAACGTCTTTACTCTCGATATTGATCTTCATTTCCTCGTGAGACCATGAGAATCCTGATCGGCTCAGCATAGCATTCCATGAAATCTTGTATCTTCTTCTAGGTTTGAATCTTGGAACTGATGTGGGGATCGACCTTCAGGTCAGTGCCGGGAAGTTTCTTGAGCATCTTCTTCTCAAGGTAGACCAAGTACCCGCTTCGGAAGTCATTCACACTTCCATCCTTCTATGGTGATATCCTTAAGTGCATTCACTAGCACCCTTTCTTCGGTGGGCGACCACAACTGACGCTTGGAACCATTCCGGACACTGCTGCGAGTTGAACCAATGCTCATGCTTTCTCCATCCATAATCACCTAAGTGCCACAATAAGCAACTCATAAAATAACTAAGTAGATAATAATTTACAATATTAAAATCAACCTGGAAGCAGTTAAGTACAAGGTAATAAGCAAGCCAATAAACAACAAGAACCAACATATTCACACATTAATGGATAACTAGCAAAGTTACATTATACCACATCAATCTTAGGACGAGCATCACAATCAAATAAATACGCAAACTAAATATTTTCAGCGTCATACGATATATTATTAACAACCTTATATCACAAGCACATACGGAGTTAAACTAAAGTAATAATAAGCCCAGTTTACTAAACTAGGCCGAAAATGTAAAAAAGACATGAAGATAAGATACTAGAACTATCCCCTCCAATCATTGTACATCTCAGAAGCCATATCGTCCCTCCAAGCGGACCATTGCGGACTACTCTCGACCACCTCAATCACACTATCATCATTCAAAAAGTATTCCGACAGCTCATCTTCCATTGGATCGTAGGGCATATTATATCTAATGAAGTTATGAAGCAGGCAGCAGTCCACAATCATGCGGTTCTGGACCTTGATCCAGTAAAACGCAACACTCTGTAATACAACCCATCATTTTTTTAGTAGATCGAAAGCCCGCTCAATCACGTTCCTGGCCCTACAATGTTTCAAATTGAAGAATTCTTCCTTGTTAGGGGGGCGAGCATTACCACTACCCCACTCATCAACATGGTACCGAACACCACGGTACGTCGTCAGGAAGCCTTCGCCGTTAGTGTACCCGCTATCACATAGATAATAATTTCCTAAGCAACCAGAAACAAAGAAAAGTAGGAGTAAACAAATATTATAATGTGTATATAATTTGACCAATGAATCATATTTTGCAAAAATCACGTACTCTCCAGATGCCGATACTTTTGTCTTTTTTGAGCCGCGGGCATCGTCGTCTGGATTGGCAAACTTCGGGCTATCTTTCAAAACATACCAAGAACTCATATGATTAAACTCCCCTCCATGTTTTGCAGTATATTGAACCTTCGCCTTCGCTATGATATATGGATCGCTACAACCGCTTCCCTAGACCTTATTCTCCAGATTGTAACAGCCACAGAACCATTTCACCTGTTTCTGCAGGGTATAGTAATGTGTCTTCAACTGGTTATGAGTCCTAAGTAGCGTGCCGCTTGGACGGTTCCTGTTGTATGCCTCGGCGATCCGAACCCACATTTGATCAAGCTTTTGATCGTTTCCAACAACAGAGTATGTGCTGATATCGAGCCAACAACTACAGAGAAGAGCATTTTCATCATGAGAGTAAGTTTTCTTTTGTGGAGCTGGAGCCCTGGGTGGATGATCAGCAGCCTCAAAGTCGGCAGCGAGATTTATTTGATCAAGTCCGACTAGGGAGAACTGAGAGGAGAAAGGAGACGAACGCTGAGAGTTCGGGGTCGGAGTGTCTCTGTCTGTATCGGAACTATCACTACCGGGCCTTCTCAATGAATTTATGCCCATCATCGGACGAAACCTAGACTGAGGAGGTTGCATGTACGGTAATTGATTCGGATGCATGTAGAATGTTGGTCCAGATGGAATAAACGGCATGGGTTGGTTGTTGCTACCTTCCGAAAAATTTGGAAAATGAGTTGGAAAATTAGGATTTTGAGGATTGAAGTTGGTAACAGGTGGACGAAAGTTGATATTTGGGGGCGACGCTTCTTCTCCGAAATTCGAAGAATTGAACCATTGCGTCCATGAATTTTTATCCATTTTTTTTTTTTTTTTTTTTGTGTGAAGAGAAGAAGAGAAGAAACTTATCTTGAAAAATGGAACTTGAGAGTACTAGATAATGTGGGGAAAATGATGAAGTGGGAAGATATATTTATAGGGCAAATTTAAATTAAAAAAATATATATATATTTTCTAAAAGCTAGATAATTTCAGTGAAAAAAAAAAATTGGAGCTGTTGCAATAACGGCTATTTTTAAATACACACACATATATCTCAATTATCACAAATAAAAGCAGCAAAAAAAAAAAGAAAAAAAAAGTAACAAATGAGGGGGACAGGCCTGCAGGCCGGGGGGCCCACGCCTGCACGCGCCTGCGCTGCCCCCTATATTTGTGAATACCCAAAAATCCCGGGTTCCCACCCCCACATCCCAAAAATCCCAAAAATCGGTGAATACCCAATTTTTGGGTATTTCACCTCTTTCCACCTCAGCAAAAAACCTGCCATTGGGGAGGGCCTAAACAAACACTCACTTATTTACCTCAATCTAAATATTCCACTTTATTCCCACAGCCTACAATACTCCAGCTTCTCACAGCCTTAAACAAACAAGGTCATTGATATCATATACTCCCTCCGTCCTGGTCTAATTTGTCTACTCTAATTTACCACAGAGGTTAAGAAAAACAGATTTTGTGGAATCTTTGACTTTTTTAAAGATGAAGATTGAAGGTGAAGATTTTGAGGGTGTAGATTGTGGAAAAAAATTGTCATTTATGGACTGACAAGTTAAGTTGAAACAAGCCGAAAAGGAAAATAGACAAGTTAGAGCGAGACGGAGGTAGTATGTTTGGTACACAATGCACGCAGACATCTTTCTTTCTATTTTTATTTCCAAAGCTCATGGTTAATAATAATATTTTCCATTTTCCTTATAAAAGGTCACACAGAATAGCTTGTAATGTTTATCGTAACTTATTGGCACATCAATCTCTCAGATTTGTTTTTGGTCCATCCCAATGTTGTCAAAATCTCGAGTGAACTCTTACGATTCTACGAGTTTACGAGTTATTTCTCCCAAAACTAGTTGACTCGTGTTAAAATCGAGATCTGGTGAAATCGGGGTAAACTCTCGAGTTTGCTCATGCGATTTTACGAGTTTTATGATTTTACGATTGTGTATACGAGTTAACAGTTTTATAACATATTATTTTTTATTCTATTTTACCAATTAAAAAATATATACTACGAATTGTAGAAGTTATACCAACTTAAAATTGGAATTTTAAAACTTTTCTAGAGCAAATTATACACAAAGAGAGCCAATTTTGCTGAATTATTTTTCTAACTATCAAGTTCTAAATTAAAATCTAAGCTTCATAAAAAATATATCTTTTTTTATGTAGTACTTAATTTCACTAAGGTTATTTTTTAATTTTCTCTTAAAATTAAAGTTTTCATAATTATAATTTAGGAATACCTTGCTAAATTATATATGAACCATGATGCCTAGAACATTTCTCTATATTGTATTTCTTTCTTTTTGATTAATTTTATATATAATATGTGTACTTTTATATGGGATATCTATTCAGAACTTGTTCTAATTAAAATATATTTAGAATAATTTATATATATGGTTATTTGTATAGGTAGTAGAATCTTACGATTTTACGATTCGATTTTACAATCCGATTTTACTGACACATCATCGATTCTACTTAAAATCGTGAGTTTGACAACCTTGGTCCATCCTCGATCGGTTGGTCTTGCAAAAGTAGACGCTCAAATCAGTTTCAAATAATATATCAAATCATGTAATCAAGTAGTGAAGAGAAATGTCAAAGTTCGCATATGGAAGACTATGAACTCACCTTTTCATTGGAAAAAATGAAGTACAATTAGCGATCCACGAGTATAACCAATAGGAAAAACTTTTTACAAGCTAAAAGCCAAGGGAAAAAGCAAGAGAAACGAATTGCACCCAAAATGCACTCGAGCATTTAACTTATTATCGGCACTTTGGTGACATGCATTTGCATCTCACCGAAATAAGAAATATCACGTGGAAGTGAATTGCACCCAAAACGCACTCACGCATAAAAAACAGAGATGATAACCCCTTTCAGATCTTTGAATACAAAAATTTCGGAAAATAAAAATAAAAATAAAAACTACAACTATAGGAAATAGCAAAAACCCTACACTATTGTTCGATTGATATATAGAGTTTATTACTCCTAAACATTTAACTACCTTGAGCTCAGAAAAATGCCTAACAATGGGCATTGATCCATCTGATCAGTTTTCACGAGACTTCATCAATGTTATGATTACATAAAACAAGATCATTCTCCCAGTCAACACATCTTCTGTAAAAATAGAAAAGATGAATACTTCAAGCCTCAATAAATAAATGATAAAAGTTGAAAGATTTCTTTATATGAAAGGAACATACCTGTGGACTTGGATAACTCCAGAGACGCATTTCTCACTCGCACTTTATAGAGCGATAGATGTGGCGCACAAAGAACAGAGCAGCACGGAAACCTACAGCTCCGAGCATCAGGAAGAAACCATAGCATATGCAAGCCATGTACCCGAAGAAAAACGAGGTCTGCATGAAGCCTGACATATCTGACCGTGCATAATAGTAATACAGGCAGTAGCCGTAAATAAACAAGCCCGTAGATCCACCACAAAGGAACGACCTGATTGGGTGAGAGAGAGATGTAAATCATAAATTAAACACATATTTAGCACATCATGTGTTCAGGATTTCACAAGATTAAAATACCTCCACCACCATTGATGATCTTCAGCAGCAAGCTGAAAGTATGTCAATGCCACAGTAATAAATGCAGTGACGATGATGAGGATGATGAAGACAATGAATAAAATACTATAGATGGTATAAATCCGATGACCCCAGACACTCGCAAATATATAGTAAAGTTCGATATATATGGCACTGAAGGGCAGGAAGCCAGCCATAGCCATCTGAGGCAGGGCCTCACGGTACCAAGGCAGTGGGGGGATTTCTCTAGGATATTTTGTTGTGCGGACAGGAGCTTGAAACTCGGCTTTACTATTCTTTCCTGCAATCCCTCCCAAGACTAACAAAGGTGATGTCACAAGAGCCCATATCAGAAAAATAACCACGATGGTACCAAATGGAAGAGCTGCAGTAGCATGATAAGCAATGGCCACAGTGTTAAGGAAGCAAAAGGTGAGGAAAAGTGGCCCACAGAAAAGGCCTCCAGTCAACAATAAATTCCGCACCTGTCGAAAAGAGAATACAATATAAGATAAAAGAAGGCGAGGCAGGCAAACGTCCACAAATTTCAGAAACACAACAAAAAGATATGCTGGAAATTGCCATTTCTAAATCATAAAAATATTGAGAACTTGGCAATGTACCTTTTTATAATTAAGTTTTCTCAATGCAAACATGGCAGTACACTGTGAAAGTAACCAGTTGACACATGCTAAATATGTAGGAAGCAAATCTAGAGTTCTCTTCTGGATTTAAAGGCCACAGTTGTTAGCAAAAAACAGGGTTAGTCAGTTCCTTTGTGGCCCTCAAACTAGTCATTGCAATGATGTTTATGCTAGTTTAACATACTTGAAGAAATCTGAAGGAGTCACCATACATGTTATATATTTTTTTGGGAATCATGGCATCTCAATGACAAAAGTCACCAACTAAAGATGGCCCTCTGATAAAAGATGACCTAATATATTTTCAAGGTAGCTTGCTCTACAGATGAACAAGAAGTGTGTAGTGCCTGGGCCAACAATGAAATTGAATGTACACATTGCTATCCTTCACTTCCAAGGACTTTTCTCGAAAAAGATGCCACTATAATGTGCATTTAAGCTCCATTCTATGAAGAATATTCAAAGAGATATAGATGCAACTGAAAATGTCCAGTGGGAAGCGTTATATATTGAGGAGACAGAAAGCACAATTATAAAGACAGAATGTCAGTTTCCTGCCAGGGTACATAAACGAACATGATTATAAGCAAGAGAAGAAATTGAACTCTCATATTGACAGGAGTAAATATAGTGAAACATATAGAATAAACAAAATGTAACTTAAGAAGAAACTGAAGAAATGGTGCTTATTATAAATTCACTAACCCAATTTGTTCCTTCTAACTGGCAATAAAAGGAAGCTGATGTATAGCCTGCAATGCCAGATGTGAGAGCATATATGACCACCAGCGCAGTAAAAAGAGCCCCTCGGTTGTAGGGATAAAATACACCAACAAGAGCGAGTATGAATATAAAAGTGGCGCTGGAAAAGATAAAATTCAACGTTATTTCCTTTCAAATAAATAAGATTACTATTAAAAAATGCACAAATCAAGAGGAGAAGAATATGCAATCATAACCCCAAAGACATACTTACAGGGTAAAGAGCTGTGTGCCACTTCCAAGGGCAGCAGCAAACAGAGACTTGTACTTTGGAAACCTGAAAACATCACCGTGAATGTACTTCCACCCAGTTTCTTCTTGGTCATCTGCTGCCTCTTCATCATGCGCGTATCTTTTTTTTGCAAAACAGGATAAAGATTAATAAGTCTGTTACATAGTTCATCAGCTTCCTAATTCTTGAAGAATTAAAAGGAGACCTTACTTGACAAAATCATTTTTGAGCACCCGCATCAAAATCGTGGCAAGGAATCCAGTAAGAAGAAGAACAGTCACACATGAATTGATTATTGAAAACCAGTGGATCTCTAAGTGGCGGGGAAGTGATGAAGAATGAGAATACTTCTCCATCCTCTTCTCAAAAGCTATGTTAGTTTCCTTCCATTTGGCTGAGTACATGAACTCCACATCAACTTCTTTACCATCCGTAAGGTCCACGAGAGCATTGGGGTCTGTGCGCGCATTGATCTCAATAACACGATTCTTGTTATAAAAGATCTCAAAATGTAGATGTTTAAATAGATAGTATCTATACTCGCTAGGATCAGCTTTGCCATCCTTGTCAACCTTCCCCAGGAAACCCCATATGGGAAGGTCATCATAGTACATTTGAAAATAGTAGTCCTTGGAAACCGCTTTCCGAAACTCAGCAACATCTTTCTTTGACAGCTGCTTCTTGCAGATTACTTCAGACTCTTTGTCAACCAAAAAGTCAAGCCTGTATGGAGCACCAACAAGACGATCTCCATTTAACACTTCACCAAGAGCTTCTTTTTTATCTTTCTCGACACCTGGTGGCATGAAATGTTAACATCAGCTGAAGAGTGAATCTGGTGTGAGAGGAAAAAGAAAAGAAAAGTAAAAGAAACAAAGAAAATAGACAAACATAAATGAGATTAAGAGATACCTGTAGAGCAGAATGGCAGATCAAAGTAACGGTATGTTTCACTGTAAATGAGAATATATATCAGAATATGAGCATTACTCAATGAAGAAAAGAATGTCTTGCTACATATCTGAAATGAATACGTTTCAAATGATAGTATAAGATCATGACAGGATACACTACTGAAATTAAGGCTACCCAGCATCCGTATCATATTATAATACACATTTGATTGCCCCCTTAGTCTGAATGACATTCTTCCTATATTATGACATCTCAAATTCAAGGGGAGAACCTTAAGACCACAAGAAGAAATCCTACTAAAGTGACAGAAAAAGTACTCCATTTCTAATCTATTCCACAATTTTCAAGTCATCTGAAAACCAACATATAATCAATACTCCTCTATTCTTCGGGAAAAGCCAACTCAAAATCCCCAAACCATTCGCTTCTCGAATCCCCACTATGTTCCATCAAAAATAACGCGACGATCTCCTATCATTTCCAAATTCTACAAACTCGATTAGCTGAATCTGAAGCAAATAGTCCTTGATCGTCAATAATAAACACAACACCAGCCAAATCGACGACACACAAAAATTCCAACAAAACGTCACAATGCAATAAGCAAATACAGTATAAAACATCGAGAAGAAAATCACCATATCGGGAAAAGGAAAAACAAGAATAATTACCTTGGGTTGTGAAATGGCCCGACCTTATTTGCGTACAGTGGCACCGGATCTCCTACTTTGTACTTGTGATCCGATGCACTCGACCTCACGGACGGAATTGCAGCGCACAACAGCAGTAAAACGACGACGTGCCACCCTCCTCCCGTCGCCATGTTTTCTCAGAGTGAGACTGGAAAATGGGGGGTTTAGTTTATAATTCAGTAAACTCCCTGATATTGGCTATAGAGTGTAATAATTTTTATATGTAAAAAATAATATAAAAATATAAATAGGGGAGACAATTTCTAGAGAGAGGAGAGGGAGCACAGATCTCGATCTCAATTAGTAGTATGGATGCATTTTGAAGGAAGTGTGCTAACGTATGCACGCGCGGTTATAAGCGAGTGGCTCACAAATAGTTGACGTAAGTTTTTAACCCAAATAGTCCCATAATTTTTTACTTCTTTTTTTATTTAGTCTTACATCTCTAGTAATTGCTTAAGTTTGGTCCAATTTTGACCCAAAGTTGACCAGATGACCGAAAAATGTCACGTGATCTTTACGTGTCGGTGCGATTTTGGGAATTTCTGCCAAAATGGTCCCATAAATTTTTACTTTTTCGAATTTAGTCTCATAAGTTATTGCCTTTTCAATTTAGTCTCACGTCTCTATTGATTGCTCAACTTTAGTCCAATTTTGACTCAATGTTAACTAGCTGATCGAAAAAGGTCATGTGACCTTCACGTACCGGCGCGGTTTTGGGAATTCTGCCGACTTATATTTTTATCAACTCATTATTGATGGACTCCAACTCCTTATTCTTTAACTCCACCTGCTTTTTTTCTTTAACGAGTAGCTCATTCTCTATCTCGGTTACGGAAATAATTTCTTCGAGATTCATGCGGGAATTAGGCAGGGCCTCATTTTCAGCGTTCTTCTCGTTAACCCTTTGCAGGAGCCCTCATTTTTCTTGACGAAGAAGAAGAAGATTTATGGGTTAGATCAATAAGATATTACATTTTCTTATTTTGCATTTGTATTTTGGAGTTTAACTCAATTCAGGCAAAATAAAAAAAAAATATAAGTTGTCATGGTAAATGATTTGCTGATGTGGTCTCCTAATAAAAAAAATTAAAAAATATACACCACCTCGGAAGTCCCGCAACACGTGTCATAAGTTGCCGTAATTTCCAAAATCGCGCCGGCACGTGAAGGTTGCTTGACCTTTTCTGGTCAGCTAATCAACAATGGGTCAAAATTGAACCAAAATTGAGCAATTACTAGAGATGTGGGACTAAATCGAAAAAGCAATAACTTATGGGACTAAATCCGAAAAAGTAAAAAGTTATGTGACCATTTTGGCCAAAATTTCCAAAACTGCGCCGGCACGTGAAGGTCACGTGACCTTTTTTCCGGTCAGCTGATCAACATTGGGTCAAAATTTGACCAAAATTGAGTAATTACTAGAGATGTGGGACCAAATTGAAAAAGTAATAACTTATGAGACTAAATTCGAAAAAGTAAAAAGTTATGGGATCATTTTGATTCTTTTCCCAGCCTATGTGAGTGGGGACAACTCCTTAATTATTTGAGACGGTTTGTAAAACAAATGATTCAAGCTTGAGCATTTGAATATAACCTGTTTGAATTAAATTACTAAATTATCATTTATAGTTAACATAATTTTAAATAAATAAGGTGAAGCATCAAGGGGATGTTTGATTATATTCTTAGAAGCATGTTATTCATTTTTTAGTATATTAAGCATATAAATCATGTTTGTTTTATCATTTTTACCTATACATTTTTTCTAAATCAATTACTATATCTAAATTAAATATTTATTTTGTGTCACATCTCTATCAATTTATCTGATATTATACAATTTATTTCAATCTTAATTATTTAGTAGGACCCCTCATTAGTATACTTCTTAAATAAAATATCATACACAGCCAGATCATTCAAATAGTGGTCCACTATCAATAGATCAATTATAATAAAATAAACATCAATTACTATCTTCCAATGAGATCTACAATTTACTAATATTCTAGTAAAATATCATAATCTAAACATATTATTCAATAATTTATCATATTTATTTAAACATCAATCACATTTATCAAATTATATCAGTTAATGAAAACACTAAAAACTGAAAATTAAAAATAAAAATATAACCAAACATCTTCAATATTTCTATTTCATTGTTAGTGGCAATTTGGGACTCATTTACTAGAAAGGAAAATGGGTGATGACTCCTTAATCCCCTTGTATCTATCAACTACTACAAGGGATAAAAACATATGTGCTATCACCTGGGGCTTCCTTGGCTCGGTGAAAATTCATAAATGCGGAGTGTATGCTTAATTAAAAGGAGGGATAAAGATTGTCCTATATCCACGGTTAGATGCAAATTTCACTTTTTTTCTTTTTTTTGGATGTGAAATTACCACCACTAACAAAACCTTCTCGTTTTCCCCACAACAAAAGAAAATCTCGTTCATTTTTTTCAGCTAACTGTTGTTGGTCCCAAACAACATAATAAAAAGACACAAATACTACAAGTGATTATGCATTTGTTTAGGGCGATTAGATGATGAATTCAGTTTCAAACTGATTTTTTCAAAATGTTAGGGAACATTATAAAACTGAGCATATGTGATAACGCAAAAATCAACTACTTTCGAGACTTTGAACTTTCGAATTATTCAATCATCACCAGATAAGTGTTTCGCTCATCGCTCAAGTGTTTAGGTTAAAACATATTTTCGCTCAAATTGAACTATATGCACAATCTACCATAAGCTTGTCAATCGTCTAAATTAGACCTCGTACTCGATATGTGTGACAAATGATCAAAAAGGTCTTTCTTTTGGTTGTAATGTGAGCTTAAGGTAAGGTGGGATACATTTGGATAAAAATGACTATTTATTGAACTAATCAAGTTACGTTTAACCCGACTATCCCTCAATATAATCACTCAACCTCACTCTTCAAATCTCAGCAAGTCACCCCGTAAAGTGACTTCTTCACCTTCAAAGGTCCTTACAACTTAAGTGCTTTTCATTTATGTGGGTACCACATCTTGGAAATACCCGATTTTTCTATTCAAACTAACAACTAAGCACTTATTTCCTAGCCTCTTCTTAACAAAACTGAACAAATTGTAAACAATAAACTCTTCTTTTTCTTTTTCCAAATTTTTCTTTTTCTTCTCTTTTTTTTTTCTTTTCGCACTAGGAGAGGCTATTCTTCTCGATTTTTCACCTATCGTTTTGTTCTTCCCTTCATCTCGTGAATATTCACTTTTCCCGTTTCTTCCCAAAATTTTACTAAACTACCTTCTAATCCTCCCCCCTCTTACTTGATTAATCAAGTTAAGGCCAAAGACTTAAATAGAAAGGTTTTTGGCTTGTATTGTCGGGCTATGAAATAATAGACTATTAAGCTCAAATAGGCTAACTAGGGGTAAATTATGAACTTTTCGAACAAAGGGTAACTTTTCATGAAAAAAAGTAGGCTGGAAAACAAAAATTGCCTAAGATCATTTCCTAAATCACAACATATACTTGACACATTCATTGTAAAGACTCAAGGCAAGTTCTAGAGACTAGTACATATATCCAATTCTAAAGATAGGAGTACAGTTAAGCTCAAATTCTCACAAGGTTAATTTTGATCAAATATTCTAAGTTCAAGTTCAATTTCGTCTCAAATTACCTCCCATGCTCTATTATGTATCAATTTTGCAATAATTTCCAAAAAGAATTCATCATCCATCTTTCCCTTTTTTTTTTATTTTCTTCTTTTTAATCTCTTGTTACCACTAACTTCTCGAGTTTATCTCATTCTTATTGACTCTTCCTAACAATTAAGACATAAATTCTAAAATTAAACTACTAGGACACTCAAAACAAAACAATTAAACTATAGACTCCTACGATCCAACATGGCGACTAAATAAAAATGGGCTCACAAACCCAACAAACTCCAACTAAAGCAATAAAATGGGCACACGGACCCAATACTCCAACTAAAGCAGCAAAAATAAGCAAGTAAGTGGGCACACATACCCAATGAACAAACCAAATACGAATCAAACAGCAGCAAATTGAACAAGCAATAAGGAACAAAAATTTAGAAACAACAAAAGATAAATAGCGGCCAAGATGTCTCACGGTTCACCCCCTCCCCCAAACTTTGCTGAAAGCCAATGTTTGGAGGAAAAGAGTGGTACGCCTTGGTGCTAACTCACAGTCATTGTGGCGGTGGAGGTGGTTGGAAACCATGTTAGCTCCAAAATTGGGTTAATGCGTCCCACCAAATATCTTGCTGATGTCTCCAAATGCGCTCTTCGACCTTCTGTGCTGCCGATTCTTCAACTATGGGTTGTTTGCCCTTGCTACGACTGGAGCTGGCCTGATTTGGAATTTCAAACTTAAACCTGATTTGGGATGTCGAATTTAATCCCGACTTTAGTGGAACGTGGCCGCGCGGAGCATGCGTCGCGGTCGCGTTACTTTGAGCATGAATGTGAGCTTTCTAGGCCATTAATCGCGCGGCCGCATGCATGAAACGGCCGCGTTCATTTGAGTTTTCTAGGCATTTTATGACGTGACCGCCCGAAGGGTTCGGCGCGGTCACGTTGCACCATTAGTGTTGAAGCTCTATCTAGGACGATTTTGACGCGGCCGCGTTGGGTGAGGGAAGCGGCCCAACGCGGCCGCATTGCATGTGCAGCTTATTTTCTTCATTTCGCATCTTTTGACGCAGCCGCGAGGGGTGTTCCTCGCCGTCGCGTTGACTCTGCATAGTGTGATTATCGTTCATGGTGATAGTCGTTTTCTTCAGCGATCTAGATTCATCTAGAGAAACCTTTATCTGGATAGTTTGCCCGAAACCCTCGAGAGACCGCGAATCAATTTCAATGAAGTGACCACAACGATCACCAATACACTTCAAGTATTGTTCAGTTCTTGCCACCATAGGAAGATAATAAACTCTAACCCAAAATGGTGTATGAGTGAGTTTAACCGTCAATGGTTGATCATCCAATCCAAGTTCCTTTAACAACACCAAATCCTTTTCAAAGTGCCATGGTTCTAACACCATCACATTGTCTGGATCTTCGATATGATCAACTAAAAAGAGAATAATTTTGGTGTCAACTCCTTCGCCATTAATCCTTTTTTGGGCTTCCATGTCTTCTTCATTGCCTCGAAACCCCCATATTTGTTGAAAGGCTTATTTGTCAAGACCACACTAACCAGGCAAAGAGTAGATCAACTTCCAATTGTATCAAACCCCACACCAATTTGAAGGCACTTCCTCCTCCCCATCAGATATAGATTTACTTGCGTCATCGGCCATAGAATATGCATATATTTTCTGCTTGAACTTATGCGCCAAACCTGAGACAAACGATATCAACACAACTGTATAAGAAGATGTAAAGAAAACAAAGAAATAGAAGTCTACCCAAAAACCTAGACGACTCTGACCGAACACGAAAGAAAGAAATAAATTTAAAGACAACAAAAGACTGAACAAAAGGGACAACGAGAACAAGTCATCAAGAGCTGATCAGAAACTCCCATGATGATTGGAGTACATCATAATCTCCTACCAGTATAGCAAACTCTAATAAGAGAGGGATAAGCGGGAAAAAAACTTTGGAACCAAACTTTTTACTCTAACTAGATGTTCGTCCGTGCATCAATAGAATATTCAATTACATTAATAATATGTGATTAATTATAATATTGTAATGAAGTATTGACACGTCGGTTTCTAACCTAGTGTTCCGCAAGTGTACGGATGTAGGTGTAGTACTATTGTCAAGGTCGATCCCACAAGGAATAGTTTTAGGTAGTTTGATACCCTAATACTCTAGGAATGTCCTAACTAGATACTAAGTTTTAAAGGATGATTTTACTAATTAAACTACTCAATTAAATATAACTTCAAACTTAGGAAACACGAAAACTAACAATCAAAGAGAAAAGGTATCCTAGGGCTTCGATTTCAGGATATTATTCCAATATTGAATATGATTAACCTATTAATTTACCAATTCTAATGTTTATTAGGCGGCACGACAATAATCTAATCCTTCTCTCGAAGCGATTAAACCGTTGATTAATTAAGCTAATTACCCTCTCGAGTCAATTAAACCTAATAACTCCCAAACGATCCTAGGCCACGGCCTACACAGTCATAGACAACTGCGCTCTATGTTCTAAGTCTGATAACAATTCCCTCCTCTCGAAGCGGAATTGTTAAACTAAATTACTAAATCTAGGTGATCAAGCTAAATTCAGTTTAAGCATAAACATAGAGATAAAACACATAAAGAATGGAATTAATAGATTAAAACATAAATCAAAACATTGTTATAAAAATCCCTACTTTCTAACCCTAGGACACGAATAGCTTAGCTACTCATGCCTAGCAATAATCCAATACAAAATCTTAATAAAAACATTGTAAAGAATTAAACTAGAAAAGAATAAATAAACCCGGATGACTCCGTCTCGATGATCTTCGTCTTCTTTGTCTTCCAAGATGATGTAATTTATGTTCTTGATGATTGATCTCCCTTTTCTTAGAACTTGGGGTCCTTTTTATAGAGTTGGGGACGAATCTTGGGGAAGATAGGCTCAAAATCCTATTAAAATAGGAAATCTTCGCATAAAAACCCTTCTGACACGGCCGTGTTGCTTAAGTGACACGGCCGTGTTGATTTGTAAATCTTCCTTTTCCAGCAACAATTTGACACGGCTGTGTTCATAGTGCGACATGGCCGTGTTCCATTCCAGAACCCACAATGCGTTGCAAGACACTTTTGACACGGCCGTGTTGCTTTGTGACGCGGCCGTGTCGGTTCTTGCCCGGTTTTGCTCCTGGACCGGTTCAGGCCGGTTCGGACCGGTTTGGACCGATTCTTGGACGGTTTTCACTCCTTTGGGCCGGTTTTCACTCTATTTGACTTGTTTCTCCTTCGTACTTCATCCAAATGGCATAAAAATACCTAATTATCTTCAAAACAAGTCGAAACACGTCAAATGGCCCAAATATTATAAATATCAATAAATGCTGGTCAAATATACGCGTATATGCCATAAAATATGATCCTAAATCGACCTAAATACATGCATAAATAACGTGTTATCAAACTCCCCCAAACTTAAACTGTTGTTCGTCCCGAACATCATACAAAAAGACACAAAGAAGACAAGTGATTATGCATTTTGTTTAGGGCGATTAGACGATGAATTCAGTTTCAGTTTGATTTTCCTTAAAACAACTAGGCAGCATACTTCACTTGAGCATATGTGATAACGCGTAAATCAACTAATCTCAAGACTTTGAACTTTCGAATTATTCAACCCTCACCGGGTAAGTGTTTCACTCATCTCTCAAGTGTTTAAGCTAGAATAATTTCCATTCATATTGAATTACATGCAAAGCCTACCATATACTTGCCAATCGTCTACACTAGACCTCGTACTTGATATGTGTGACAAAAGATCAAAAAGGTCTTTATTTTGGTTGTAATGTGGGCTTAAGGTAAGGTGGGATACATTTGGATATAAGTGACTATTCATTGGACTAATCAAGTTACGTCTAACCCGACTACCCCTCAATACAATCACTCAACCTCACTCTTCAAATTTCAGCAAATCACCTCGCAAAGTGACTTCTTCACCTTTAAAAGTCCGTACAACCTAAGTGCTTTTCAATTCTGCGAGTACCACATTTTTGGGACTACCCGACTGTTCTAATCACATTCACAATTTAAGCACTTTATTTCATAGCCTCTCCTCTATAATACTAATAATAACAATTTTTTTCTTTTTTCTTTTTTTTTTTTCTCTTTTTCTTTTCTTCTTTTCTTTTTCTCTTTTTTTTTTTTTTTTTTTTTTTTTTTTTTTTCTAGGAGAGGCTATTCTTCGCTTTTCACCTATCACTTTTCTCTTATTTCCTTCATCTTTTGAAAATATCCCTACTTCACATTCCTTCCCACAAATTGTTCACCCAAAATTCCTTCCAATTCTCCTCCCTCTAACTTGATTAATCCAATTAAGGCCAAAAGAGTTAAATCAAAAGGTTTTGGCTGATATTGTTAGGTTATGAATAAATAAAGCTGTAAGGCTCAAGTGGGCTAACTAGGGACAATTTTTTCCATTATGGTTCAAAGGCAATTTTCCTGGTTCGAACAAATAGACTTAAACAAAAAGTTGCCTAAGATCATTTCCTAAATCACAACATATACTTGACACATTCTTAGTAAAGACTCAAGGCAAGTTCTAGAGACTAGTACACATATTCAATCAAATTCACACCGAAAGAAAGTATCTTACTCCGAAAGTTGGAGTATAATTAGGCTCAAATTCTCACAAGGTAAATTTTGATTGAATATTCTCAGTTCACGCTCAATTTCGTCTCAAAACACCTCTCATGCTCTATTATGTGCCATTTTTTCATCTAAATCATCTCATCATTAACTATTCATCATCCATCTTTCCCAATTATTCTCTTTTTATTTTTTTCACTTGTTACCTATTTCCGGGTTTATTATTCTTATGACTCAAAAACTAAAACACTAATAAGACTCTAAACTCTAAACTCCTAAGACTCAACATGAAAACAATATGCAATCAAACTCGGGCTCACAGACCCAACAACACCGATAAATCAGATAACTGGGCTCACAGACCCGATAACACCAATTGAAACAATAAAAATCAGCACAATGGGCACACGGACCCACAATTAACAGCAAGAATCTTGAACGAAAAAAATAAATCAAAAAAATAAATCAAAACTAGAAATCTAGCTGCCAAGACGTTCCACGGTCTACCCCCTCCCCCAAACTTGGCTGAAAGCCAATGTTTGGAGGAAAAACGTGGTACGCCTTGGTGCTAACTTACAAATCGTTTCGACGACGGCTTTTTGAAACCCCTACGAGCTCCGAAATCGTGCCATTTTTCTGCTTACTGAATCTTGGTTCGGCCGTCTCCGTATCGCGTTCTGAATTTTTTTTGCATTTTTTTCTGCTGAAGTATTGACACGGCCGTGTTGAATGTTGTGACACGGCCGTGTTAATTTTGAGCCAAAAATTGATGTTTTTTGGCCGATTTTGACACGGCCGTGTCGGTTGTGTGACACGGCCGTGTTGCGTTCCAGTGTGAAATCGTGTTTGGAGCTTGGTTTTGACACGGCCGTGTTATAAGGCCGACACGGCCGTGTTGTTGTTGAACCAAAATTTGGGTTCTAGGCCTGATTTTGACGCGGCCGTGTCATTTTGTGACACGGCCGTGTTGCATTCCAGTGCTGAAAACACTTTCTAAGTGCTTTTTGACGCGGCCGTGTCCATAGTGCGACACGGCCGTGTTGCATCTTCTGCTCCTTTTAACGCGATTTTTCCGTCTTTTCGACCCCCGTTTCTTGCAACATCGTCCATGTTGATTCCTAAAAACATAAGACACTAAAATACAAGTAAAAACATAAAATTAACGAAATATTAAAAATAAAACAATAAACATCGGGTTGCCTCCCGACAAGCGCTTTGTTTTACGTCATCAGCCGGACGTCCTTTTTCTATCAGCCATTTTCTAGCCACCCCGAGTCGGATGTTTTCTGACCAATTAAAGAGCTATTTGGGACATGAGGATTTTCTACAGCAGCTAGGGTAGTGTAAATAATGCTACAATTGTGCCTACCCCTTAGACCCGATTTATGTATGTTGAGTGTGATTATTTCGTTTTGAACCCGAAAAACCAACTCCCCTTTAGGTACATCTATTAGTGCTTGGCTAGTCGCCAAGAATGGTCTTCCTAAGATAAAAGGGAATTCATCACTCCCTTTCATGTCAACAACTAAGAAATCACTAGGAAATTCAAAATTTAGCACTTTTACCACTACATCCTCTGCTACTCCCAACGGCGTTAATGACGATCCATCCGCCAATTTGATAGTAGTAAAGGACCGTTTAATTTCCCTTAATCCTAATTGTCTATACTGCTTAAGAGACATCAAATTTATGCTAGACCCTAAGTCACACATGACATTATGAAATTCATGACTACCAATTGAGCAAGAAATAGTAAAACTCCCTGGATCTTTTGCTTTTGTTGCTCTTCTTGGTTTCATGCTTGTGTTCGCGTTCTTCTTGGGCCTGCTCGGTCTCTTCTTTGTCGCCTCTTTTCCATCCTCCCACTCCTTTGTTTACTCTTTAACTTCGATTCTCTCCTTTAGTGGTTCCTGTTTCACAACAACAACTCTAGATTGCTCTAAAGGATCAAGGTTAGCAAAGAACGAATTTTTAAAACAAAAATCAAAAGACTCATCAAGAATAGGAGATGAAGTTTTCTTATCTATGATTGTATTGACCTCCTCCTTCTCAATGTTTTTGACTTCCTCGCTTGATTCCTTCGCTTCTTGGTCCTTCAAGCTCTCTTCATGCTCATCTAGCTCCACAATATTGCAGTGCTCCTTCGGGTTAACCACTGTATCACTCGGGTATTGGCCTTGCTTGTGTTGAGCTCCTACTATCTTTATCAGCTGACTCATGTTTGATGTCAACTCTCCAATGCTAGCTTGAGTCTGCACCAACGTGTTCTCGAGCCTCTTGATGTCTGCCCCTTGCCCAGTGATATGCTTGTTTAGCTCCATGAATTTTCCATCCACTTTCTTCTCCAACTGAGCTAACTTTTCATCATACTTTTCGAATTGTGACATCGCGATCTCTTCTTGTGATGGCTTCTTACCGTCATGGATCATGCCATTTGTAACAGCAAACCCGGGTGGCGGATTAAGTGTATTTTGCGCGTTCCCATATGAAAAGTTCTGATGATTCTGAGGGTACTGATTGTACCGAGGCTGATTGTTCTGGAAGTTGTTGAAGTTTCGTTGATTCACAAATTTTACTTCTTCAACTTCTTCCGGACCCCCTGGCTGTTGTGCTAACGTTAGATTAGTTAGCAAATTCACCTGGCTCGTCAATGCTGTTACTTGTGCTGTGAGCTTTTCAATTGGCTCATTATTGACGGGCTCGACTTTTTGGACACTCGCTACCCTCCTTGGCATGTTTCTCTCGTTCGACCATTGGTAGCTTGTTCTGGCCATCGCGTCCAGGATTGAGAATGCCATCCTCACTGACTTCTCCATCAAACTTCCACCCGCAGCTGCATCCACTTGGTTTCTAGTCGGAGCAAGTAGACCATTGTAGAACTTGCATACTTGCTGCTTCTTGGTGAACCCATGTTGAGGGCAACTCCGGATAAGATCCCGGAATCGCTCCCAAGCCTCTCCGAATGGCTTTTGGTCCAGCTGTTTGAACTGATTAATTTGATTCTGCAAGTCGAGCATCTTGCTCGGTGGAAAGTACTTCAATAAGAACGAAGTGCTCAACTCTTCCCAACTGATGATATCTTCCAAGGAATTGAACCATTGGAGGGCTCTATCCTTCAACGAAAAGGGAAACAATCGCAGCTTAACCTGCTCGTGTGGCACATGGTTTATTTTGATTGTATCTGCCAATCTTCGGAACTTTATCAGGTGAGCGTTCGGATCCTCCATTGCACTTCCTCCGTACTGGTTCTGCTGCACTATGTTGATCAGTGCAGGCTTCAGCTCGAAACTATTTGCATTCAGAGGCGGAAGTTGTACTCCTCCTGACTGTTGATTAGGATTCGGCCTTAAACAATCACTAATAGGTGTATTGTCTTCTTCTCCCGCATCTGGTTCTATTGGAATCTGTCCGTGCTGTTGTGGCAACTGTTGCTGCTGTACAGGTATCTGCTGCTGTATAGTAGTGACGCGATCGTCCAATCGTGCTAAGGCTGTTAGCACTCTATTTAATACTTCATCATTCGGTTGCTGCGGTGGGTTCTCCATCTCAGCTGTGAAGTTTCTTCTCGTTCGGTGTCCGCGAGCTGTCGCTTCAATTTCTGGATCGAAAGGAAGAAGGGTTTCTTTCCCTTTTGATCTGGTGTGCATACGAAGCCTGAAAACACCAAAAACAAGAACTACCGCGTAACACTAAAATTAAATAAAAAATAAAACGAAAATTAAAATTAAAAATACGAAAAATAAAATCTAGTCTAGTTTCCTCCTATTTTTCAAGATAAAAACTAAGCGCTAAATCCTATTCCCCGGCAACGGCGCCAAAAACTTGACACGTCGGTTTCTAACCTAGTGTTCCGCAAGTGTACGGATGTAGGTGTAGTACTATTGTCAAGGTCGATCCCACAAGGAATAGTTTTAGGTAGTTTGATACCCTAATACTCTAGGAATGTCCTAACTAGATACTAAGTTTTAAAGGTTGATTTTACTAATTAAACTACTCAATTAAATATAACTTCAAACTTAGGAAACACGAAAACTAACAATCAAAGAGAAAAGGTATCCTAGGGCTTCGATTTCAGGATATTATTCCAATATTGAATATGATTAACCTATTAATTTACCAATTCTAATGTTTATTAGGCGGCACGACAATAATCTAATCCTTCTCTCGAAGCGATTAAACCGTTGATTAATTAAGCTAATTACCCTCTCGAGTCAATTAAACCTAATAACTCCCAAACGATCCTAGGCCACGGCCTACACAGTCATAGACAACTGCGCTCTATGTTCTAAGTCTGATAACAATTCCCTCCTCTCGAAGCGGAATTGTTAAACTAAATTACTAAATCTAGGTGATCAAGCTAAATTCAGTTTAAGCATAAACATAGAGATAAAACACATAAAGAATGGAATTAATAGATTAAAACATAAATCAAAACATTGTTATAAAAATCCCTACTTTCTAACCCTAGGACACGAATAGCTTAGCTACTCATGCCTAGCAATAATCCAATACAAAATCTTAATAAAAACATTGTAAAGAATTAAACTAGAAAAGAATAAATAAACCCGGATGACTCCGTCTCGATGATCTTCGTCTTCTTTGTCTTCCAAGATGATGTAATTTATGTTCTTGATGATTGATCTCCCTTTTCTTAGAACTTGGGGTCCTTTTTATAGAGTTGGGGACGAATCTTGGGGAAGATAGGCTCAAAATCCTATTAAAAATAGGAAATCTTCGCATAAAAACCCTTCTGACACGGCCGTGTTGCTTAAGTGACACGGCCGTGTTGATTTGTAAATCTTCCTTTTTCCAGCAACAATTTGACACGGCCGTGTTCATAGTGTGACACGGCCGTGTTCCATTCCAGAACCCACAATGCGTTGCAAGACACTTTTGACACGGCCGTGTTGCTTTGTGACGCGGCCGTGTCGGTTCTTGCCCGGTTTTGCTCCTGGACCGGTTCAGGCCGGTTCGGACCGGTTTGGACCGATTCTTGGACGGTTTTCACTCCTTTGGGCCGGTTTTCACTCTATTTGACTTGTTTCTCCTTCGTACTTCATCCAAATGGCATAAAAATACCTAATTATCTTCAAAACAAGTCGAAACACGTCAAATGGCCCAAATATTATAAATATCAATAAATGTTGGTCAAATATACGCGTATATGCCATAAAATATGATCCTAAATCGACCTAAATACATGCATAAATAACGTGTTATCAAGTATTAAATGTAGTTAAATCATTATATATAGTGGGTATGTATATATTACTAATTTTATGTATTAAAATTAAGTAAATATTAGCATTTATTTTTTTATGTGAGCAATATGAGTTTAAACCTAATTTCATAAAAAATGAATTAAATTATTTTTAATGCATTAATAAATATCTTTGGAAACAAATACCTATGTTTTTTTTTTCTAATATAAAGTTTTTATGCGATTGCCAATGTAAATCCAACAAATTTATTACATGCAATATGGATGTCTAATTGAAGACCGTGAAATAAGGATTAATTTCATATAATATGTCATCAAGAATGAAGTTGTTATGAAATAGTTATAAACATTTAATATTTTAAGTTAAAAAGAAAAAGAATCTCAGTTAGAAATTTTTTTATTGGTAGATGGGAGTAAATTGTGGAACAAAACTTCCACCGCTCACATCCATAATCCTTTTCAAAAATCATAAATAAATAAACTTCTACAGCCTATATGACTGACACGTGTCTTTTCTAGTAGAAGACTTATATAGATGGCATGTGTCTTTTCTCTTGCTTTAACTAGTATCGCTCCGCATGGAAATTTATTTTAATAGTAATTATCTTATTAAATTAAATATAATATTATCTAATATAAAAAAATAGAATTATTATATTCTAACTAAATGAATATTATAATCATTTTTTTACGATCAACCTGAACTTTGTGCTTTCCCAGCAATTTTCGGAGAGAAAAGAAACTATTTAGAAATAATAAAAATATTTAGAAAATACAATATTTATTTTTAAATTCTAAAAAATTATTTAAAATATCATAAACTTAACTGAAAAAAATGAAGAAATTATTTTAATAAAAAATCAATTTTCATAAAAAAAATCGAATAATTTTGATATTACTTCAAATAACTTTAAATATTTTTAAAAGTATTTATTTTTTCAAAACAATAATTAAAAAGATACTTATATCATAAAATTTGTCTTTTCATAGATACTTCCACATGTTTTAAACGAAATTTTATAGATTTTAAAATAAATTTTCAAGATAACTTTCAAATAGCTTGAATAAAGTTTAGAGTTTAAAAGATAATTTTCAGAAGTTTATAATAGTTTTATGATTTTAAAAAAATACTAACTATTTTATTTTTCTTGCTTAAAATGATTTGATTTGAATTTTTTTACAAAAAAACTCAAATTTTTAATATATTTTCAACATGTTTAAGTTAATTTTCTGGTATTTTAAATGAAGTTTAGAATTTAAGAAATAATTTTTAGATTTTTTAAAAATTTAATGTTATTTAAATATTTTCTTATATTCTTTTATTTTTCGCACTTAAATTGTTGGCAGAGGTTGCAAATGTGAAAAAACGTATAGTTCAGGTTGTGATTGAAAAAAAAAAAAAAAAACTGAAAAACGCGCATACTACATGTTGCAAAATGATATAACCCACAATATAAATAATGTAAATATCAATTTCTCCCAAGTGATATATGGATTTAATATAACTTACATTTTATAAATATATTATTTTATAAATTTACATTAAGATAAAATATTCAATGTAAAAATAAATTATATCTACTTTTAAAAATGAATATCTCCTAATATTGAAACCCAAACATATATTTAGTGTGTGTGTGTCTGTATCCACCTTAACCTATGTGAACCCGCAATAACTTAATTGAAAATGAATACTAAAACAAATACAAATACATAAATATCATATGACACACCAAAATATATCAAATAAAATAAATAGAATTTTATTATAAGAAAATGAGAGTTTTCTTTTATTTTATTTTTTTCAATTTTTTAAAATATTTTGATTTATCCAAATAATTTTTCAAAATTTAACTATAACTATTTACTTTATTTTAAGAAAAAATAATTTTCAAGTTTTAATATTTTACATGGTGGTTTAATATACTCAAATACTTTTTAGATTTTAAATAAATCTTGATATTAAAAAAATAAAATTCAATGATTATTCTATAGTTGGACTACAAAATAAAGCATAAGAATTCTTCAATATATCTTAATAATATATGTATATATTGAAATTTATTTAAAGATACAATTAATATATATATGTCTGTATATTTTCCTTAGGGTGCAAAATATGAAAAAATGGAACAAAGTATTTGTTTATATTGAGAACTCTAATAAACCTAGTTAGCTCAAGCATGTTAATTTTATTTTTTAAATAGAAATATAGATTGTAGCACATGTAAAATCTCATAGCTAGATTGCAAAGTGTAATTATTATTTATAACGAAATAATATTAATAAATAGAAAATATGAATATGTAATAAAAAATAATTTCAAGATTACTTATCATATATAAATATATGTGAAAGTCGTAGTCCCATGATTAATTATAACAAATTAATATTTGCAAATAATTTAATTAGTTAATCATTAAATTATACATTAACTTTTACTTTTAATTTATTGAAGTATATATTCATTTATTAAGGAAGGTAATACTTAATATTGTATTAATTTGAAGAAAAAAATATAATTAATGCTTTAGAAGAATTAAGACTGCATTAAAGATATATTTTAGACGGGAAAAGGTAATTTACAATAATAACCCTCATTTTGCTTATATATATATATATATATATATATATAGTAAAGGAGGATTTTGAATCTAAAAAGGTTTTGCGCGAAAAAAGGGCCAAACATCATTTTTGGTCCCGTAAATATTTTCTTTTTCGATTTTAGTCCCACAAGTATTTACTTTTTCAATTGAGTCCCATAAATCGTGAAATTCTCCAATTTAGGACAATTTTCGCAGGAAAACACTGAATTAGCCAGAAATAGTCATGTGCAACTCACGTGACTCCAATATTTGGGGGAATCCGACTATACTACGTGACGTGACATAAAATAGCTGAGTGGGACTTAAATTTCTTTCAAATTTTAACTAAAAATAAAGAGAATATCCACATAATTAATTCAAATATAAGGATCGTTTTATTATTTGCAAAAAACAACATTATTAGTGATATTAAAAGTTAAAAGAATATCAAAACTAAATTTAAGTTTAATCATCAGCGTTGAATAACGTATTTTGACATCCCAAAACCACATACCCTAAAACATAGAACCAAATTTCTTCGAAGAATCTCTAAAAAAGAATTCTAGAAATTCCCCAAATAAAAACCTGAGAATTAAGAGTTATCTGCGACGAGGCGAGAGAGCAGTTTCGTCATGGTTTTTGTGCAGAAGAAGGGATTGTGGATCGCGTCATTCTCAACTACAAATATTCTTTTTATTTTGAATTAAATTTGACAGAACTATAAGTCCGAACAGCTATTTAATGTCACGTCACTTAGTGCCGTTGAATTTTCCCAAATATTAGGGCCACGTGAGTTGCACATGATTATTTCTGACAATTTCAGTGTTTTCCCGTAAAAATTGCCCTTAAATTGAACAATTTCAGCACTTAGGGACTAAATTGAAAAGACAAATACTTGTGGAACTAAAATCGAAAAAACAAATACTTGGACCATTAATTATTTTTGGCCCGAAAAAAGGGGTTCGACTCCTTCTAAATTTTATGAGATAAGTGGCATACAAATGTTTAGAGATAATATTTGCGGTCGTCAAATTATTGGATTTAGTTAGAAATTGGTCTAAAAAGTAGTTTACATAGAATATTAGTGATTTTTTTTCCAACGGTTTATTGTGCGCAATTGAATTATACACTATCATCGTATTATAACAAGACTTTATTTTGTTATTATTTTGTGCAACTTTCTATTGGTAAATTTTTCTCCCAACGGTTGGTTGTGCACAATTGAATTATACTCTATCATCTTATTATAACGAGACTTTATTTTGTTATTATTTTGTGCAACTTTCAATTAGATGAGGAAATAATTTTTCTAGAAATCAAAGTTCTCATTTGTACGACTTTTTGTTCGTTATTCTAACTGTATCCATGTGTGTGTAACTTAACAGCGGAATTATTTAAAGGGTCAATAACATAAATCAGTATGTACTATTTGCGTTTTGGCACTTTGAAACTTAATTTTGTTTTTATGTTTGCCGATTGCAATTTGTACTCCACGGTTATTTCACAAGTTGCAACTTTTCCGCAAAAATTACTGATGAGAAAAATATTTAAAAAATCTGAAATTATTTCTAAAACTCTAATACTTCATTTAAAATATCATAAAATTAACTTTAAAATGTTAAAATTATTTTAAAATTTTATAATTTATTTAAAAAAATAAAATAATTTATAAATAAATATGAATTATTTAGAATTTGAAAAATAAGGGTTAATTACAAAAATCATCCTGAACTTTGCATGTTTTGACACTTTGAAATCTAAACTAAGTTTTTTTTTTTGTTTTTATATTGCGATCTGTACTCCATATTTAGTCGCAAATTACAACTTCCGGCGAAAAAGTAAAAAAATATTTAAAATATTTAAAAATATATATAAATTATTTTAAAAAACACTAAAAAATCATTAAAACTATTCGAAAATATTGGAATTATTTTTTCAAAAAACCAGTTTGACTAAAAATGCCTTAAATAATGAAAATATAAAAATTATTTAAAAACTAAAATTATTTCTAAAATCTAAAAATTCATTTGAAATGTCTTAAAATTAGCTAAAAAAATTGGAATTATTTTTAAAAAAATTACTTTTATTTAACAAATTTAAATAATTTATAATTTTTTTTATATAAATGTAGATTAAACCCATAGGAATTCACTAGCCAAAACCAAGAGCCATCGTAAAATTGGAATACTAAATTATTTTAAGTTTTTTAAATGAAACTGATAATTTTAAAAATAATTCCAACATTTTAAATTAATTTTAACACATTTCAAATGAATATTTAGATTTTTAAAAATAATTTCAAATTTTTAAAAAATTATGATTTTTAAATAATTTTTGTATATTTCACAGATTATTTAAGATATTTGAATTAAAATATTTTTTAAAAAAGTAATTCCAATAGTTTTAGATTTTTTTTTAATGACTTTTAGTGTTTTAGAAGTAATTTTATATATTTTTAACTAATTTTACTTTTTCGCCAGAAGGCAGTTGCAATTTGTAACAAAACACGGATTACCGATTGTAATCAACAAAAATAGTTAGTTTGGGTTCTAAAATGTTAAAACAGGTAAAGTTCAGGTTGATTTTAGTAATCAACCCGCAAAATATTTTAGGGTTGGGCAATTATTGGGAGACTTTAAGCCCGATTATCTTGGGGCAGCGATTATTCGCATCCCACAAAATTTCTCATTGCAGCCCACTAATTTAATAAATTAAAATGCTATTAATTAAAGACTACAATGCCCTTAATGAAAAATTAATATAATCAATAAAAAAAACATATATATTTGTGTGTGTATATATAATTAAGAAAATACGAAACACAAAAAAATATATTTTTCTTTCTTCTTAGTCATTTTCAATCACACCGTGTTTCTCTCTTTCAAGAACTCCATAAACCATCGTTTCTTTAGGGTTCATTAATGAATGGACACAAATAACAACAAAAAAATCATTTAACATCGGCACCCATTGTTGAACTATAATCTTATTCATCAGTATCAGAGTTCACATCAAGGATCGAAATATCCCCTTCACCCCAATCTTGATTCATCAATTTTGAATCTGAACATCAAGAATTTACCCATTTCCAGATCTAAATCTTCAACAAATATACTCCATGTCTTATTGAAGTTTATTTTATCTCTCATCACCATTTCATTCAATTCAGGCGGTTCGATGCATATAGTTTCTGGGAAAACGATTTTATCCAACTAATTTTAAAATTCAGAAATTCAGTGAAGGCAAATGTACTTCCGTTTTGCAATTACCATGGTTCCCCAACTGATTTTAAGTTTCGGCCATTTAGGTAAAAGAAATTGGTATTTTTGCACAAGAACAGACATAAATCTTAGCAAAAATTAAACTTTTACAGGTTAAATACCACGTTAATTGATAAGTTCTATGTTAAGAGGATGCTCAACTTATCAATGTGTCGTTGACTATGTCTCATTGCCCTTTGTTTTCTTTTCTTTTTTACTTTTTTTTTTCATTATTTAAATGTTTTATTTAAAATATTTTAAATTAAATAATTTAATAAATAAAGGGTATAATTGGTTTTCATTGGATTGTATTAAGAATTTTATACTAAATTGTAAATAAAAGTGAATTGTATTAAGAAGTGAGTTGCGTTAAAAAATTTTGTTGGTTGTGAATAATCGCCGTCTATCTTAGTTGTCTCATCTGAGTCGTCTTTGATATTAGGTTGGGACTATTTAGATGTTGTAGAAATAGATGTGCCCAAACGGTTCTGGTTCGGAAACGCCGATTCCAGAACCTTGGGGGTAGGAACCGGAACCGAACCGCTGACGGTTGCAGTTCCATTTGGCACCGTGGAGGGAACCATCGATTTCGGTTCTTAACCGCCGGTTCCCGACGGTTCCATCCCCCTCTCATTTTTTTTAACTAATTTTTTTGATAAGTTTTTTTTTTTAAATTTTATTTAATCATAGTTTTCAGTTTTTTTGAGTTAAAAAAATTGTAATTGTAAATTAAGGATTTAGAATTGTAAATTAAGAATTGTACAAATTATATTATTACAAATCCAAAAATTTAAACTATTAATTAAACATATGAATTACACATTTTCACTACAAAAAATGTGTACTAGAGATGAGTTGAGTTACAAAGTAATAATCTAACAAAAATGTAAGGATGTAGAGGTAAGAATTTAACCAAAATGTGAGGGTGTAAAATATGAATCTTCATTTATTGAGAAACTTAAACATTACACTTACAATTACTTCATATATAATACAAATTACACTACTAAAAATTTAAACTAGAAACTAAAAATATGAATTACACTACTAAAAATTTAAACTAGAAATTAAAATACATTTAGTCAAATTATAAACTTGTATGATTACATCTTTCAAATTATATTTGCAACATATATAATTATAAGTACTATATTAAACTTTGAGTTTTATTTTAAGTTAAAAATTAGGATCTAATTTTTAACTTAGAATAAAATTGCCAACGTACCATTCACTGGTCGGTTTATGAATTAAAGCCCACGTAGTTCTTCTTACCTTACTTACCTTTCGAACATTGATGTTGGAATTGGTCGGTTGAAGCTCAAACGCCTCCCACATTGAATCCTTCTCCTTGTTTGCTATCGGATGATCCACAGTTGAACAATCATATGGAAGGTAATCACCTTATTCGTCAAAGTCGAAATCTTCCTCTTGTTGTCTTTTTTCGTCTTTCGTCTAATCCTCGAGCAAACATTGATTTTCAACATTCTCGACGGTTAATCTTGCTCTCCAATCGTCCAAAATGTGGCCTCCAATACTAAACGTGGTCTCGTCGGAGACGGTTGAAGTCGGTGTAGCAAGAACCTCCTTTGCAATTAGGGAAATGATTGGAAATGCCTTTGATTTTCTATGTCACCACCTCAAAATTGTGTTTGGTTGAGGGAAATCTAGCTCTTCAGATGTGGTGTGGAAATATCTATCAATCTCTCCATAGGGGTTACTTGCCGAAGACCTGCGTGCCTTTTTTAGGGACCTTTCCTCGTAAAATCGTCTTAGTCTTTCTTGGCTAGGGTTAGAACAAACACTTTGGGAAGAAGGGTTTGGGTTGGTACTAGAATATTCACTAGACTCACTAGTATCATCACCACCGTATTGGACTCTATAGTCCCGAAATGTTTCATACAAGACATGTTTCACATTAGAGATAATAGTTGCGGCACTTGGAGGATTATTACAGTCAGAAAACAATGCTTCATAATACATTTTTAATAATTCAACTAAGCCATCTTCTTTAATTCTAGGATCTAAAATTTTAGCAATAAAAAATATGTAGGGTACTTCCATAAAATATTTGACCCACTTTATTCTCATCAATACAATCAGGCCACCTAAAATTGGATCATTTTTGTAATCATAAAATGCAAATACTACTGTGACACAATGATTAACAACAAATGGTTAAGTGAGGTAATAGACCCCGGCAAGTGCTTTGGTTGCCTCCTCGAAATTTTTTAAAAGTGTAATCAAGTTTGCACAAGAATCGCATTGTTGAGGAAACAAAGTAATTTCGTCTGTTGGGTTTTGAACATAAAAATCACATATGGCCTCTTTGTAGTTATAAGTATCATTCAACATTTTGTATGTAGAGTTCTAACAGTGGGGGACATCCCACAATTTTTTTTCGGATGAAGTCCTCGGCTTTTGCAAAATTTGGCCCATTTTTTATTATCTAAAGTTGATTTCGCATAAGGGTGGAAATGGTCTTCCGAATATGCGCAATATGGTCTTTGAAAAATCTACCTCCACTAGAAGGTTGGCAATAGTTGATTAAAGTGGGCAATGAAGTTGTATTGTCACTAGCATTGTCAAATGAAATTGAAAAAACTTTTTGTCATAAATTATACTATTGGAGAATCGTGATAATTTTAATTGCAATATTTTATGCGGTGTGTGTAGAATCAAATTTCCTATATGCAATCAAACGTTTTTGCATTGTCCACGTATCATCAAGCCAATGAGAAGTAACACCCATATACGCATGTGTTCTTTGATTATCCGTCCAAATATCCGCACATATTGAAACTTTATGTGAAAGTGAAGCAAACGTGTTTATTAAGAGCAATTTGTACTCCTTAACAACTTTAGCAATATCACGTGTAAGTGTGGTTCGTGAAACTTTTCTAGCCGCTGGGTTAAAACTCAATCTTTGAAAATCCTCATAAAATCATTGTCGGCAAAGTTGAAAGGGAGGTGTTGAGCACAAATAAATTTTGCCAAGAGTCGGCGTGCGTTTGCTTCACTATAACGAAATAGAGGGTTAAATTTCATATCTTGCGAGGTACCGGTTGTACCTCGAATTTGGGCTTGTGAGGGGTCAATGCCCACCTTGTCAAGGTGATGGTTATGAAGATGTTTGGTGTAGGTGCCGTATCCACCGCCTTGCTTCATCGTGTAAGATGTTGGACAATGGTTGCAAACCACCTTATATTTTTTTGGGTTTACGGTGCCCTTGATGTGGGTCCTTTTAAAGTGATAGAGAAAAATTGGACTCTTGGACACAAATGTATCATCATCTTCCTCCACTTAGGTAGAGGAAGTCGGACCTCTACTTTGAGATGGATTCGGATCTTGACGACCCTACTCTCTTGGGATGGAATCGAAGGATGTTCATCCTCGAAATCAGCAAAGTGGGCGGCCGCATTATCCCCTTGAAATTTTTCAACAAAAAATCTTAATTAAACCTTTGAAATATAACTTTAAAAAAAAATGAATGTAGGCTACGTAAAAAAATATATTTCATTAGTGAGAAAGCATCGACAATGTTGAGATCATGAGGAATTTTGATGTCGTCCAAGTTGATGGGATCCTCATCCTCATCACCAAGGTTGAAAAATCTTGGAGGTGGTGGTGGGCATGAAGAAGTCGATCCCATATTTTGACCCTTTCCTCGACGATATGAAGATGAAGTAGAACCTCGACTACTATACATGTTGATTTTTTTATTTTTTTTGGGAAGTAGAATTTAGGAAGGAAAAATTAAATATTGATTAAAGTAAAGTAAGCAGTAACTAGCATATATTTTTGGTGGAATGAGGAAATATAAATTGAGTAACTGAGCTAGAATGACAAAAATAAATTGAGTATAGACGTAGACGTTTAGAAAATTAAGATTGCAAATTTGCAAGATAGTGAGAATAAAATTGAGATTAGAGAGAGATGTATGAGATTGAGTAGTGTAGGAAAAAATGTGAGTGAGAAGGGATATTTATAGGATTTTTTTAGGATTTAAAATAAAAAAAAAGGGCTAAAAATCTTCCAAACATGCCGCCTAAATTTGAATGTAACGGCTTTGAGATCGTGGCCATTGATTTCCAACGGCCATTTGATCTCAGCTGCTGAAAAAGAAAAAGAAAATGCCGGTTCGAAACCGTCGGTTCCCGATTTCGTCCAACGGTACTAGACTCTTGATCCAACGGTCACGAAATCTTAATCGTTAAATTTTAATTTTTAAAATAAAATTTAAAGCAGCGAAATCGTCGATTTCGATTACGGTTCTTTTGACGTTGGAACTATCGGTCGATTCGCCGTTCGATTCCGATTATGGGTGGGTTTAGCACCAAAACCGTGACGGCGTTTGGGTAGAAGTACAATAAAAAATATAGTACACGTTTACGTGTCGGTTCCCGAAGCGACCCGGCTTTACCAAAATTAAGCAAGCAGCTTGTGGTGCTGATGCTATAAGGTTGGAGTAATTAACATCAGCCCTAAATATCTTTTTACGATTTGAAGCCCCCAAATCTATTTCTCTTCCGCCTAGGGTTCGCTTTTCTATTCCTCCGGAATCCGTCAAGGTAATTCCTTTAGGATTTTCCTCTTTCTTCCAATCATTTGTAGCGAGTATTCCTGCTTTTAATTGTTGAACAGAAAGCTTCCGTCATCCGATTTCAACTCTATTTGGTTCTGTCAATTTCTGGGCATTAGCTCATCTCTTTGATATTTGAATCAGTATACTTCGGGAGAATCCATTTTTTTTTGGGGTTTGGGAGAATCCAGTTTTATCCATATGCGCGAATAGGGCTTTTTCTGTATTCGTTGGTTTGAGCTTTGAGATGGAAATTGGGGATCTTTGAGTTTTAGGTTTTTTCTATTCTTCTACTGCAGCTATGTGTGATTAGAGTGCTTCTTGGTGATTAAGCGTTTGTAGGTTTTGAAAGTGTTAGTTGGTTCGAAATCAACTGGAAGGGCTTCTTTTCTTTTCTTCTTTTTTGTTTTTGAGAGAGAAGAAATAATTAAGAGTTAAATTGAACTGAGTCTATCGATTTCGGGACAAATTCTTATTAATCTTTTGGACATGAATCTAAAACCAGATTTCTTATGTTAACGTACTTATTATTATTTTATTTTCAGGGAATCGTTTGTCAATTCCAGTCTCTGGTTTAATTATAGCTTGAGTTTCTTTGACGCTGTATTTGTTAGGTACTGGACAGTCCAGAATGGCCGAGATAAAGACATCTGGGAGACCAATCGATCAATTATTGGAGAAAGTCCTTTGTGTGAATATACTTGCTTCTGATTACTTTCGAGACTTGTTGAGCTTGAAAACTTATCATGAAGTTATTGATGAGATCTATGTTACCATCACACATGTAGAGCCATGGATGACTGGCAACTGTCGAGGGCCTTCAACTGCATTCTGCCTTCTTTACAAATTCTTCGCTATGAAGCTTACTGTCAAACAAATGCATGGCTTGTTGAAGCACCCTGACTCTCCTTATATCAGAGCAGTAAGAAAAGCTCTATAGATGGTTTTAATCATTATAACGTTTGGTGTTTCCATTGATCTTTCCTGGGCAGGATTGCTTGTTTTGTAACAAAGCTCTATGTTTTTTATATGGACTAACAAATGCTTAATCTTTTTCCCCTTTCCAGATAGGATTTTTATATTTAAGGTATGTTGCAGATCCAAAGACTTTATGGAGTTGGTATGAACCATACTTAACAGATGATGAGGTACGACTGCTTCATACTTTTCATTTCCTGTTCACAATATAGCTGGTTTATTCAAGTTGTTGCCATATTTGTGATGCAACTGTTCACTGTTGTAGTTGTAAGGGGTCATTTTGTGATTTAGAATGGTGTTGTAATCTTCAAGGCAAACCAGACAAATAGCTTACGCACATTGTTTATAGAAACTAGTGAGACCAAGTAGGAACAACGTGGTGATTACAAAATCTCTGGAAATGCTTATTTTCAGTCTCATGTTTTCTCGTTTTCATTGTTACAAAGCAAAACCTGTAAGTAACATTACTCATTAAGTTTCGCTTATTATTGGTCTGTTCTTATTGCTTTTTTTGCCTAAGAATAGAGTGCTACTGTGTTTTTTCTTTTCCCATATTAATTAGGAATTGATCGAACCTGGCCCTTGATCGTCACAACCTCTGGTAGCGCTCTTTCCATGCTTCATATATTAATGTTAGTGTTATTTTTATCTGACATTTCTAGTTATCATGGTATCTTTTATTGGTGGCAAGGAGTATTTGATCATTCTGCGTGGGTTATGTGTGGATGATACTCTTGTATATGATACATGAATCATCTATTTTAGGTTTTTTGATGATTGATGGCTCAGGTACAATTCCTTGGTGCATCAGCATTATTCTGTACTGGGGAACTGCTTTTGTGGGAATGAAAAAAGTTAAATAAAGGTTTTGTTATATTTCATTGTGCAGTAATGCATGTTTTGCATCTCTTTCTGTTAAATATTTAGAGGAGGCTTACAGTTTTGTCAAATACTGATGCCATGGCATTGTCACATATCAGGAACATTTCTTAACAATTCTGAAGTTGTATAGTGACTTCAGAGAGTTTTTTTGCAGTGAAAAATTTACACTATTTATTTAAGATCAACAGTAACAGATATGCGTATCTCTTAATTTTATATAGGAATTTTCTCCTGGCTCTGATGGCCGAATGACGACAATGGGCGTGTATGTGCGAGATTTGCTTCTTGGACAGGTAATTCTTCCCTTGAATGTTTATGTTGGCTTTTGTTCTTCAGTTCTTCTTTAGATTGTTGTCTTTTTGCACCATTCCAGCTTTCTGTACGACAAATTTTCATAAAATAATTTTCTGCATGCAGTACTACTTCGACACACTTTTTCCTCGTATCCCTCTTCCTGTGCTGCGAACTGTTATCGCCAATCTTGAAAGTATGAAACTGCCCACTAAACACTGTGGAGTTACTGGGGAGACAACCCGTCTATCTGAAGAGACTGCAAGGAGACCGCCTTCTGTAAAAGCTTCTCTTTCAGTCTCTTTTGGTCAGCGGGCCCCTCATCGTGCATCAACTAGGGGCTCTTCTCCAGTTCGGCATACTACCACTTCATCTTATGATAGAGATGATGACTCTAGAAGACCTTCTTATTCAGAAAGGAGGAGAGGAAGGGAGAGAGAGGGAGATAGCAGGGGCAGTTATGATAAATCCCGGGATAGATATAGAGGAGATTACGATAGGAGGGGTCGAGAAAAACAAGGTCGAAGAGAAGGTGGGTCCTGGCGGAGCCGGAGCCGGAGTCGGAGTCCAAGGTGGAACCGAAATCAAAGCACCTCTGAACAGAGCACACAGGATGATTTACATCGGCCTAGTCCTTTTACTCATGAAAGTAAGGAAAACCGATCGGCGTCGAGTAATTTAGCGAAGCTTAAAGATCTGTATGGTGCCTTGAGCAGTCAAAAGGAGGGCGCGGGCGAGGACAGGTATGCTAACAGGCCTAGTGGTACTGAGGAGGTGATGAGATTAGGTGGTTCTTCATGGAGGTAAACAGAGATTCGAGAGTTCTCTGCTTGTCTTGCTGTCATGATCTGCTCATTTTCGATTTCTGCTCTTGTTTTTTATCATCTGTATTCAAGCAAAGGTCATGGTGATGTGCAATGAACGAAGGAATTAATGTATATTGAAATTACTTTGTTGTGGATTGTTGACATATTTGCATTACAGTGGTTGGCAGCAAATCCACCTGTAATTTCACACGCTGATGTGTGTGCCTGTATTATGTAAACTCTACATGCTTAAATTGTTAAGAATGCTGCGGTAAATACAACGAAACTGGTAGAGATGACATTTGTTTTAAAAAGTCATGTGATGTTATCAGTTATCACAGGCTGAGATGATTCTATTTTATTGATTATTGAAATGACTTGGAGGTTATAGAGATGGATTAGAGGTGGCAATTCACGGTTTAACGGGCCAACATCATCCGCTGGGTTGGGCAGGGATAAAACTTTATCATGTCAAATGTTAGAGAACTCCAACTCAGCTTATTCTTCTTAAATACTCCCTCGGTCTAAAAAGAAGACACTTTGAAAAATTTCATAATAAGTCACTTTACCAAAAAAATTACTCCCTCCGTCCCGCCTTAAGTTTCCTACTTTGACCGGGCACGGAGGTTAAGAAAAAACAAATTTTGTGGAATCTTTGACTTTTTTAAAGGTGGAGATTGAGGGTGGAGATTGTGAGAGAAGTTTGCCATTTATGAGTTGAAAAGTTAAGTTGGAACAAACAAAAAAAGAAAGTAGGAAAGTTAGAGTGGGACGGAGGTAGTACATTTCTGCAAATATTATCTTAAATAATCTACTTAATTTAGTTGATTATTTTATTATTCACAAAACATACCAGTTAAATATCAATCCTTAATTTCTTTAAATAGCTGAAATAACATTTTTTTCTTTTTGAAACGGAGAAAGTATAATATAATTTCTTAACAAACCCATTGAACCCACCATATTTTTTTCCTATCAAGTAGGATCTATTGGTCCTGGTGGTAATTTGGATCAAGAATTTTGTAGTTTTATTCATCTAAAATATCGAATTGACTCCTGGCCCGAACAAATTGTCACCATTAATCTGGACTCAGAACTATCCTACAAGAGGCATGAATTCCCTCAAGGTGTAGGTTGCATCAAAATCAACTGTTTCTACAATATTCTTTTAAAAACAAGAACAATCTTATTTTAGAAGGTATGTCTCATTTTATAAGTTGAAGTAAAAAAATAAAATAAAGAAGAGTCGATGTGATGAATAAGTCCTTCCACAAATTAAAAGGGTTGCCCAAGTTAGAATTTACTGTTTCTAGGAAGTTCACCATTGCTTAGTTGACTGAAAGGATCTGTTTTTAGTTAATATAATGCTCCTGTTTCAAATTCAAAACGAACGTTGCTTTAGAAGATATAGAATTTTAAAAAATTATCGCTTTACTTCCAATCTTATTCCTACACAATCTACTTAATTTAATTCATTATTTTCTTATTGCACAAAATATATCCCAATGGAAAAAGACTAAAGTGATATTCTTTTAAAATATTGGTAATATATATATTTGGGGGAGGGCGTGTATAAATGGATTACGCAGGCTCAAGAAGGAAACAATCCTCCTCTTGATTATGGATAACCTCTGGGCCCAAAAAAGAATAAACAAGACTCTGCACGCCACCCCAAAAAATGAAAAAAAGAAAAAAAAACTCCTCTTTTTGTTGTGGGGAACACGTTTTCGTCTACTTCTCGCGTATCCCACCCATAATTAAATTTTAGAAAAGGTGATTTGTTCCCTAATTGTTCTAAAATTTCCTTGTTAGTGACCTCTATATATATACATAATTAATTTGAAAATTTTCAACATCCATAATTTTATCAAATTTCCAGTAGGAGTTTTTGGATCCATAGCCGGGTGTAAATCATTATTTATTGCAACGTCTCACAAATTATTTATTGCAACGTCAATTTTAATGGGTGCCTCAAACAAAGACTGCCGTTTTCGCCAGTTTTGGGTGATCTGCCACAGCCCCCGGCCCGGCATGCCACTTCTAGTGAGAGAGAGATGTGAAACCGTGCTAACAATTAACTCATATTTTGTGAATACCAAAATCTTTTCAAAAATATAAACAATACAAAACAGAAATTAAACAACCTAGAAACTATTCCTTCTTATAATATCATTTATTAGCCAGCCCTAGACAATAAACTACTTTGTGATCGGAGGAAAATAGATTCTCCTCTGGAATTTTCCCATAACCAATCCTCACAGACCACCTTGTCATGTTACTTTCTTGATCATACCACACATAACCCAAATTCTTGCATCCAACATTGATCTGTCAAAGATACAAGTACTGTAATTTTAACCTAGTAATGCTCAAGTACAATATGTTAAAATTGTGGACAAACAGAAGGGAACATACCAGTCAAACAATACAGATAAATCTGGATTTTCACTCGCACTTGATAGAGCGGTAGATGTGGCGTACAAAGAACAATGCAGCACGGAAGCCTACAGCTCCAAGCATTAGGAAGAACCCATAACATACACAAGCCATGTAACCGAAGAAGAACGAGGTCTGCATGAAGCCTGACATATCTGATCGTGCGTAATAGTAATACAGGCAGTAGCCATAAATAAACAAGCCAGTGGATCCACCACATAGAAAAGACCTGATAAGATTACCAAAAAATGAACGGAACGTGAGTTGGTTGGAAATTCAGTGGTTGACATTCACCAAACAATTTCATAGAAGAGGCAACTAAAGAGAATGAAAACATGACGTCACATGTCTAGAACTAGTTTGCTCAAGTGAGAAAAAAGACACTGATAACTGTAGTGCTGCTTCCAAGTACAACTTTATCAAGAAAACCACTATTTCACTGCAAATGGTTTTTCTTTGACTGCCTCCCATACTTTTTTATTGACAGATGCAGCACTATTAATTGCATCAAACCTTACAGAAGTATAACTCGTACTAACACCAATAGATGTGAAAACAAAAAATATAAATGAAATCACCAGGTTCAGAGTTGATTAGTTGATAAAACTGGTTCAAAAGCCAACAAAACAATTATCAAATAAATTAAATAAAAATAGAATAAGAGGTTGCACTGGGGTTGAAGGATTTGATTGTGAGGCAGACTTGGTGGAAATAATTCAAAAGATCCCAAATTCCCACTAATTGACATTGATGAATTTTAAATCCAAACAACCATCAATGGATTTATTATATCCCGTCCTAAAAAAGTTCTACTTGATAAAGGTATAATTAACATTTTTGACCAATTAGATGAATGTTCGACCTTCCTATAACCATGAATTTTCAATTACAAAACCTCTTTGATCTTTTCTCACTTTTCTTTTTGAATAATTCAACCACATTAACTTATTTGTGCAAATTTATTTTTTTATTTTTTTACTTTGACTAACAAAACAACATAGGACTCTTTTTATGGGATAGAGGGAGTAATAGATTTCAAATCCATATCAAAATCCTTCAATCCAAATGAAGAGAACCAAAAGTGCACCCTGTCCCCTCCAAAGTGGCAATAGGAAGGTTAAAATCAGGAGTTGTGTATTGAGGGTTGCACAGTCAAATGACAAAAGAGATAGCATGAACATTTCCAAAAGAAATGATTCATAAAGGAAGGAGTGATTTTTAATAGAACGAATACCAAGCAATATCATGAAGAGAACTAAAACCATTTCCACAAGCAAGAAAGTGGTATGTTCAGTACCATTCACCAATCAAGAAAAAACACAATCACGCAAAGATACATGGTTGTGCAGAAGTCTGATGGTGAATGCATAAAGCAAGTCATTTGAAAGTTAAACGTAGCAGGCATTTATTATCGGCAATGCAAAGAAAAGAGGAAACAAAAAAGTAAAGTAAAAACAGCATTACTGACATACCTCCACCACCATTCATGATCTTCTGCTGCTAGTTGGAAATATGTCAACGCCACAGTAATAAAAGCAGTCACTATTATAAGAATGATGAAGACTATGAATAGAATACTGTAAATGGTGTAGATCCTGTGACCCCAGACACTCGCAAATATGTAGTAAAGTTCAATATAGATGGCACTGAAAGGCAAGAAGCCAGCCATAGCCATCTGAGGAAGTGTCCCACGGTACCATGGTAGAGGTGGGATCTCTCTGGGATATTTTGTAGTACGGCAAGGAGCTTGAAACTCAGCCTTACTGTTCTTTCCTGCAATCCCGCCCAAGACTAATAAAGGAGATGTCACAAGCGCCCATATCAGAAATATCACCACAATGGTACCAAATGGAAGCGCTGCAGTAGCATGGTAACCAATGGCGACAGTGTTAAGGAAGCAAAAGGTAAGAAAAAGGGGCCCACAGAACAGGGCCCCAGTCAATAGTAAATTCCGGACCTGTTAAACAAAAAAGAGAAGAAAAAGAAGAATGTAAGGATCAGGTCAGTACATAAATGAAGTCATATGTATAGAACCCTCACATAACATACAAGTATACAACTATCAAAAAAAATTTACTAACTTAACAGTCGGACAAAATTTTACAAAAGCTCTTTCCTGACTGAAAGAAGACCAAGATATTCACTTAAGCATCATAATGCAATGTTTAGACATCAATCAACTCTGGCCCCAAAACATACCCTAATATCTTTTCCTGAACAAGAATTCCCAAATAATTTACAACTCCGCTGTATATAAATCTGATACAATTTCAGTAGTGAAATGTCCAATCTAACTGTAAATGCAGCAACTTCCAATCTAAATGAATTTTGGCATATCATAAAATATTATACTACAAACATAATTATTATACAAATACAGTATAGCACTGGGACGGGCTCTTACATGTCAATTTCAGATGAAACTAAGGAAAGAGTTCATTAGTGAATTACCCAATTGGTTCCCTCTAACTGGCAATAGAAAGAAGCAGCTGTATAGCCAGCAATGCCAGATGTCAAAGCATATATGACCACAAGTGCCGTAAAAAGAGCTCCTCGGTTGTAGGGATAAAATACACCAACAAGCGCGAGTAAGAATATAAAAGTTGCCCTGGGAAAGAATAAAGGTGAGTTAATAACTTTGGACATATAAAAGCAATATTCACAATCTCATAACCATAAACCATGAACACAGGTTGCTTAAAAAACTTAAAAGGAGCATCCGTTAAATTTTCAAAGAACTACTTACAAGGTAAAGAGCTGTGTACCACTTCCAAGGGCAGCAGCAAACAAAGACTTGTACTTAGGGAACCTGAAAACATCGCCATGGATATATTTCCAACCAGTTTCTTCTTGGTCCTCAGCTGTCTCCTCATCATGTGCATATCTTTTCAGAAACAAAAAATACAGTATCAGTGGTAATCTTAATGAACCATCACTTTCTCGAAAGGATGAAGAAGTCCTTACTTGACAAAATCATTTTTGAGTACTCGCATCAAAATGGTAGCAAGAAATCCAGTGAGAAGAAGAACAGTTACACATGAATTTATAATTGAAAACCAATGGATCTCTAAGTGGCGTGGAAGTGAAGAAGAATGAGAGTACTTCTCCATCCTTTTGTCAAAAGGTACATTAGTTTCCTTCCATTTTGCTGAGTACATGAATTCCACATCAACTTCCTTATCATCCGTAAGATCCACAAGAGCATTAGGGTCAGTGCGCGCATTGATCTCAATCACACGGTCCTTGTTATAAAATATTTCAAAATGGAGGTGTTTAAATAGGTAATATTTGTATTCGCTAGGATCAGATTTGCCTTCCTTGTCAACCTTTCCCAGGAAACCCCAAATGGGCAAGTCATCATAGTACATCTGAAAATAGTAGTCCTTTGCAACAGCCTTCCGAAACACAGTAACTTCTTCCTTCGAAAGTTTCTTTCTGCAGATGACTTCAGACTCTTTATCAACTAAAAAGTCAAGCTTGTAAGGAGCACTGACCAAGCGATCTCCATTTAGCACTTCACCAAGCGCTTCTTTTTTATCTTTCACCTCACCTGTTAATAAGAATGTCAATAGGATAAGGCACATTTGACCAGAGGAACACCAATCCCCACATCCCATGCCCCCACCCCTGGCCAAATAATAAAGGACAAAGTAATATAGTGGTTGAAAAGTTACCTGTTGAGCAGAAGGGGAGATCAAAGTATCGGTATGTTTCACTGGAACCAAGCAAAGATCACAGTTATTATGCATCACTACATATAAAGGGGGAAAGAACGCAATAATTCTTATTGAAAGCTATCAGGCTTTCCTTTGAAACAAAAGGGTATACACACACAAAGCAGTCATCATCCAAGGCAACTGACAGAAATCAAAAGAATCTTTCGTGACAAAAAAAAATGTAATTGCTAGATGCTCCCTGTTCTCTCAAACCTCCACTTAATCCTCAAGAGGTATACACCTTAAGTTGTATTACATTCACAGAGGTAGGTGCTTCAAGCCTAAATGTTTCACCGAGCCCTAGAGGACTACAACTTTCCCTGTCCCAAGCATATAAATTGCAATTGGTACAGCACATTATAAACATCCATTGTAAGAGGTCATAGTGCTGTTTATTTGATTTCCTACAGCTAAAGACTCATGTTACCAGACCTATCAGTGTTTCGATGCCTATACTCAAACCCAAAATCTGAATTACGAACCTTCCTCAGCAATGGAATCAAAGAACAGTAAGAGGGGAATTCTCAAAGTTTACCAACCCCAACTAAACCTAATCTAATACAAATTAATCCTTAATTTTCAACAACCTAGTACACCAAAATTCACAATGAAAACAATTCCATCATTTACATAAACGGAACTCAACTGACGCATTTTCCAAAAATTAATTACCTAATTTAAATGTAAAAAGGTTCCACAATCAAAGCATTTTCAAGAAACTAATCACCTTAAAGAGAAAGGAATACAGACCTAGGGTTGTGAAACGGTCCGACCTTGTTGGCATAAAGCGGCACCGGATCTCCAACCTTGTATTTGTGATCCGATCCATCGGATCTCACCTGAAAAACGGCACACAGCAGCAAAACGACGACGTGCCAACCTCCTCCTCTTGCCATATTTTCTCTTAGAACACCGCACTCTCGACTGAACGAGTTTCTAATTCTCAGTGTAATATAGTAGTTTATGGAGAGAGAGAGAATGAAAATGGTGAGAGGGTGAGATCTGGATCTGATTGAGTAGAGTAGATGAAATTTGAAGGAAAGATGGTTTAAGTATTAGCACGCGCGGTTAGGAGAGAGTGGGATACCAACAGTTGACGTAGAATTGAGACTTAATAACGGATTTAGGCATGGGATTATGACCTATTACTGCCATTTCAACCGAATTCTTTTTCACCAAATTACTATACCAATATGTCTCCTACATGTTGGCCGCCCTTGGTTATCAGGAGGCCCATTTACAAACCAAGCTACAAAATTGAGCTGATCTTATGCCCAGGCCCAGTCCATTTTTCAAGATCATATTGACGGTAGGGAGAGAAAGACCCATTTAGCCTTACTTTTAATGTTCTTAGTTTTGTATTTAAATTTTGATGTTTCGTAAGATAATCGCGATCTGAAACCTTCTAAATTAGAAATCGCCCTAGTTATAGTTGCTAAAACTGAATTGTTGGTTCTAATTGATTAAAATAATTTCAACAATTTATGCAGAAAATTTGTTGACGTAAATTCTCTTTATATTTCTCTTTTAATGCCAATAATTACAACAATTTAAGGAATAGATTTGTTGTCACAATATTCTGCCATTTTGCTACCTTTAATTATGTCACATGATAAATAAAAGCTAAATATGTTAAATTACATAATACAAGTACTGACCGATATATAAAAACTTCATAAATATCATTATCTTTATCTTTTCCATATTCGTCACACAAAATCAGAAGAAGATCAAAATCTATAATAATTCATATATAACGTAATATCAAAATTATGGTGTAAGTGATGCATAACAAAATACAAATTTGCCGGTATATATTATGTACAAATTGTATAATTTCATGGTGTAAATATGCTATGTGGAAATTAAATTCAATATTGACATATCCAAATAAGTAAATCAAGTAATTGTATACGAAAATTAAATTCAATTAAATTCATTTGCATATAGATGTAATTGTATTGGAACAAACAGTTAACTCATTACATGTGGAAACAAGTTAATAAAGTAATTATCTTTGATTTAAAATTTTTTAATATAAAATTGATATCACAAAACCATTCTCAGTGTTTTTTAAATATCTTACTATATAACAAAATGTAATCCTCTAAAAGAAGAAATTAGGGGTGTGCCGCTCATGTTACCTGCTAAAAATAGGTAAGTTTAATTATTACAATATAATAAGAGATATGTATATAATTCTATATAGTAAAATCATGCAAAAAATCTTGCTATGTATAAAAGATGTCGTTCATTTTACCTGCTAAAAGTATATAATTAAGTTGAATTATTAAAAATATAATAAGACATGTGCATATATTATAAAATAATGTCAAAAATTTACTTTCAAATTTTGAATTTTGGCAAGTTGTTATATTAAATAATTTATAGGTGGCAATTTATGATTTATTTCTTTTTACACAAATAAAATTTTTAGTTCTTTTTTATTTTTTATGTATAATGTATCAAAGTAAGCTTTTTTTTTTTTTTTTTTTTCCTTCTGGATTTTCGTTTAACATCTATATTACATATTTTAAGAGAAGTTACATAAAGAAAATATAATTATTTGTGGATTGTCTAGGTTAGATTACATATGTAGTGTCTTTGTTAGACGACAAAAAAATAAAAAGAAAAGGTTTTATCTTTCTGAGACATATGGATTATAAAACATTACATTTGAAATAAACAATTGTTTGTTGGTTGATAATTAGGGTTAGATTTAAATATTACGGTGAGACAGATAAAATATAAAATATAAATTTTGAAATAAATAATTGTTTGCTGATTAATCATTGAGGTTATATTTGAATATATATTATGGGTTGAATTATTTGTATGATATTTGGTATGTAAATAAAAATATTAAATTTGTTTTAATAAAACTAAAAGTTATTATTTGCTTTATTTAAATAAGATTAGATTATTCAATTTATTATTCCATTATTTATTTTTAATTTTTCTTATAAATAAATATATTTTAAATCGTACATCGTACGATGGAGTAATTATAGTTAGTTAAATTAAAACCTGAAAACACATTTAGCCTTATCTTTAGTGTTCTTAATTTTGTATTTAAATTTTGATGCTTTGTAATTAAATCCTTCATTATTAAGTTAAAACCTGAAAATTACATAAATTCAAAAATGGTATGTCTCAGACTCTCAGGTAGGAAACAAAACAAGGTTGTGTTGGTTGCTGCTGAGAGAATCTTTGCTGGAATCGTCGATTCCAACCGAGTGGTTAGATTGCACGACATTTTGCAAAATCCTAGAATCGACCCGTTGTACTCCGATCTAAAGGTATTACCATATGAAACTTGGTTTATGTTTCAAGAATTTATAATTTATTTATAAAATTGGCAATGGGGCGGGTCGGGACGGGTTTTGACATCCTCGTCCCCGCATTGTGAAAGGACTGGGCTATGATCGGGGCGGGGTAAACCGAGGTCGGGTAACCCCGTTGAATTAATTTTCACTTAAAATAATATTTTAATTTATATTTTTATATTTTAACTAATTATTATGTATATTTATATTAAGTTTTATGGGTTATATTTAACAATACAATATTACTAATTATTCAATTCCTTTAAAAAAATGGTATATAAATGAATCAATATTTGAATTATTCGAATCGAATACTACTGCATTTGTATTATACGAATCTAAAAATTAATTCGAACTCAAATTATCTTAATCGAATTTGAATTATAAATCGAATTAAAATTATTTGATCATTTACATCCGTCTCGTATGATCATAATGAACTATTTCTATTTATAAGGTTAACCCCTAAATTTGAATTTTATAATATATGTATATATGAAGACATCAAACTATTGAATATTAAATGATTATTATTACATAACATTAAATTTAAATACAAAATTGAGAGCATTAAAATATAAGATTAAGTGGATTTAATTTAATAATTAAAGGATTGTATTACAAGACATCTAAATTTTAAATACAAAAATGAGAACAGTAAGAGTGTATTTTTTTAAGACTGAAAAGTACTGAGTTAAACTTGACCGAGAAAGTTAATAAATTTATTTTTATTGAAATATTGTTCCTTTAATAGACCGAACGAAACCATAAATATATACACTCTAAGTAACAAGGCTAAATGAGTCTATTTTCTTTTCCATTGTACAAGGTGCAGTTCCAATCCCAACGCAGTGTATCCAATTCCGCCAGCTAAAAGTCATAAATCGATCTCATGTTCAGTTACGAGTTCCTTTTGCGATAAACAAAAAATAAATAAAATGCCCACTACTCATTAGAATTTTTTTTTCTAATAGCATCGGATATTTAAAGAGGGAAAACACTTACCTCCTTGAAATACTTTCGCATTGTGGAATTTCTCAAGGTGAAATAGACTTATAATGATGGTTCAATATTTTTTTTTATTTTTTACAATAATAGGATTATTAAGGATATGTTTGTGTTGGGATGTAGATGATCGTGACACGTCCGAACATAGACATTCAGAAATAAAAATATAATGTATACTTATTTGGAATGTAGTAGGGTAAAATGTGTCTTGTAGCAATCAAATCAGTCGCTTAATTGGTTGTTGTTTAGTATTATTATAATTAAAAATGTGATGTAATTGATAAATTGTTGATGGGGGAATAGCATTTTTTTTTATTGGTAAAATTGAAAATTAAATTATGATTAATTAATATAACTAATTCCATCACCCAACAGATCAATTAACTTTATCAAGTTAATGAGTATCAATTAGTTGTATTTAAAAAAAATATATATATCCTTTTTTTTTTTTTTGGAAATGGAAAAAAGAAAGCCATTAAAGGCGTGAGAGAGCAAAGGGTTGAGAAGTAAAAGAGGATAAAGCATTAAACATGTGTGCAATTTGATGTGAGAGCCATACTCTTAAGACGGTCAGTCAAAATTGGATAAGCCCATGCCACCACAAACATGAGACCTGCATGATGCATTAAAATAAGCTTGCTCATCTCTCTCTCTTGCAAAATCCATCTCTTCTAGGTCTTTTCCTCCAAGGTTCCCTTTATTTTGGTAAATAATTTATCTACCTTTATTTAGCATTTAATTTGATGAAAATAAAAAAGTCAAGGTTATTCATCTGACCCGGAATAAAATGCTAAAATTCGAATAAAACCTTATATAATAATCTAAGCTCTCTCTTAGAATAGTTTACTCAATACTTAAGATAACGTTGACAAAATTACATTTCTATCACTTACTACTTATTTCTTTTGCAAACTTAATTATTAAAAGGGACCTTGAGGGCCCGTTTACTTTATAGGACAAGCCTGAATAAGGACAAATTATTCAGGACAATCCAATGTTTACTTGGTGGGATTATAAAAGTCAACTTATCTGGAATAACACATAATTCGAGGCAAAATACCCCATTAGAAATTCCACCTCTAGAGGTGGGTTTATTTATCCCGAAGCAAGGATAAACTTTCGTCCTCTTACCATACGTTTTTTCTTCCTAATTTTACTGTTGTTAACTTTGCCTTATTATCAGCTTTTCCAAGCTTGAAAATAATTCTTTTGATGCCTGATTTCTTTCCACTACCTTCGACCTTAGAAACAAATGAATTTCTATTTTCGTTTTGTACCGTGTGATGATGCAAGTGGATCATGATCACTGAGTTTAATTTTTTTTTTCTCCTCTCACCAAGTCATCATATTTTCTTCTTCGTTTCCATACGTTTTGGAATACACATTAAATACAGAAAGAGTTAAGTTTTAAGTGGGTTTAGGTCTGCATCGAACTATTCTTCGTTGAAGATTTGTGTGGCTTAATACTACTGCTTGATTTACGAGGTTCCGATCTGTATAGATTTGAATGTAGTACTTAGGTCTTCAACTGCCTATTCTAAAATTTCGTTGGCTAAAGGAAATATATACATTAAAATAAGATGGATGAAAATCATTTTATAATAAACATCTTGGGTGCATGAACACCAACATTGTTCCCAAAAAAGAAAAACAGAAAATCACATTCAACAAAAAAGTCTATTACACAAGCAAACCAAATATGCGATTCTAATACATAAGAATAAACCTCAACCCAATACCAATAGTTTCAACTTAATTACCCCAAACCAGTACCTAAGTACCCAATTTGAGAAAAAAAAATACAAAGTTCACATTTATAATAAATTAGAAAAAATAAAATGTAAACGCTTAGCAAACCCCATTGGTCTTCTTCTTTTTATCAGCAACCATTTTCCTCCAAGCAGTAGTAATCTCCCTCTGCACCTCAATGGCGGTCTTCTTGATCAACTCATTGTGCGTCTCCTCCACATGGATCTTCTCCGTAAGCCTAGATGGGAGCGAGTCGATCTCGTGCAGAACTTTCTCAATATCCGAAACAAGCCTCTCAGCTAGGGTCCTCGAAAAATCCTCTCGGATAACCACACGCAAAACTGTCACGTGCTGCGCATCTGGCGGCATTGTGTAGGCTGGGACAATCCACCCAAATCGGCGGAGCAACTCTGAGATTTCAAACTCAGTGTGGCGGCTGTGGTCTTTCAGGCTGAACGCAACAAGTGGCACGCCTTGGTCTTTTGACACAATGGTGAATTTCCCTGTTTTCTCGAGGCCGTCTCTTAGTACAGTCGCATTTTCTTGGCAATTTTCCATTATGTTGCGGTATCCCTATATGTCATGTATGATGATGAGTAATAATGAAATAAATTACGAGATTGAAATAAAGGATCTCCGGTGAAATCTAAGAATTAGTTATACCTCGTAACCCAAGCGAATAAGTTGGTAGTATTGAGCAATTACTTGACTAGAACCTGCGAAATATTGAAGTACCTAACTATTAATTGAAGTGAAACAGGTACACATACATAATAAACTACTCGACAAATCATAAATAAAATGTAACAGAGAAAAGATCATGTAAATTGTACCTTTAGAGAAGTTGAGGGTGAAAGTAGGTTGATCAGCACCAAGATAGTTAATATGGAAGATGAGTTCTTCAGGCAAGTCCTCTTTGGTCCTCCAGATGACCCACCCGATACCCGCGTATACTAGCCCGTATTTGTGTCCGCTCACATTAATACTCTTCACCAATGGCAACCTAAAATCCCACTCCAACTCTGGGTATAGAAATGGTGCGATGAACCCACCACTAGCTGCATCCACATGAATTGGTGTGTCCCATCTGCATACATTTGTCTGCGTTAATATCTGTCATCGAACAAATACATAAACGCACACAAATATGGTCTCTAACAAGTTAAAATATATATATGGAAGAGACGAACCCTGTTTCCTTGTTCTTTTCGACCAAGAGGTCGTTGAGAAGCTTGACATCTTCAAATTCGCCGTTCAATGTGGAGCCCAAAATAGCGGCCACGCAAATAGTGTTCTCATCGACCATCTCCACGGCCTTTTCAGGGTCCATCACATAGTATCCTTCTCTCAGTTTAACCTCCTTGAGCTCGACCTCAAAATACCGGGCGAATTTCTCCCAACAAACTTGAACATTAGCACCGGTGACGATGTTAGGCTTGTCGTAGGGTTTCCCAAGCTCTTTCATCTTGTTCTGCCATTTACGCTTGAAAGCTAAACCGGCAAGCATTATGGCTTCTGATGATCCAACTGTACCGACTCCAACAGCCGTCTCTCCGTCTCCGAGGGGCGCGTTGAATAGGTGTGCAATCATGTTCACGCACCGGTTCTGCTTACACAAATATTAGACAATGTCAAAACTTGGAGATGGTTGGTTTATGCAATAATTCATGTTTCCACCTTGTCTTGTTCTATGTCGCATTCATAGAACTTTAGATAAATAGCTTCTTAAAAACTACAATTTTCCGACCTTTCTTGATCTTCAATGTCTCAATCTACTAACCATAATTGAATTTGGCCAAGTAATTAAATAGACAGATGAACACTACATATTTGCAGCCATTTTACAAATATTATTTTTGTAATTATAATTTGATTAACAAGAAACTTAATACGAAAGTTCAAACAAAACTATTTAGATGATCCAACCTTCTACATATACGAAACAGGGTATAAGTGAAATTCAATTCCTGACCTCATAAAAGAGACTACTAAAAAGGGACTAAATATACAAGAAGATACTTTAGCCGAAAAAAAAGTAAATTGAAAAATGAAAATTTTTGGAGAAGTATGATAAAAAATAAATTCATCTGTCCTCTATCATGAAGCCTGGAAATTTAATTTAATTTATTTTTTTGGCAGTGCCTATGCATCTATAAAATAAAAGGATTATTATTATTATTATAACAAGGTAAACAATTACTCTCTCTGTCCCAGCTAACTTTTCACAGTTGATCGGATACGGATGTTAAGAAAAAACAGATTTTATTTTTTCTTTGACTTTTTTTAAAGGTGGAGATTAAATATGAAGATTTTGAGAGTGAAGATTGTGAGAGAAATTTCATTTTTAAGAGTGTAAAAAATTAAGTGAAACGAATCGAAATGAAAAGTGAAAAAAATTAGCTGGGACAAAAGGAGCAGGACAAAACGATAAAACGAGATTTAAGTACTTTTGTCGCAACATAGGGAAGTTTGGTAGCCATGACATGACCTGCGACTCAGTGGGCCACTAATGACTTTCGACCCGCTAAAATTGATTATTTGTCATTTTTTAATCATATTTAACAAATATTGTTGTTCATAGAAGAAAAGTTTTAAATTAAGCTGCTTTCAAGTCAAATACGACTGAAGAGGTGAAACGAACAAACTAATGAAATTTGATAATATGCAAGGAATTGGTCATTGATTCAATTTTTTTGTTAAAATAAAAATAAAAATAAAGATTGCATCTATCAGGAAGAAGTACTTTATTTCATGAAATCAAGCCATCTCCTCTGCTTAAAAGGAGTCGAAGATCTTTCCATTCTTATTAAACAAAAGGGTTGAACTCAAGAAAAAATTAGTACTCCCTCCGTCCCACCTTATTTTGCATAAGAGAGGTTGACACAAATATTAAGAAAGATTATTTTTTGAGATTTTGTTGACTTTTCAAAGGTTGATTTGAGGGTGGAGATTGTGTTATAACTTTCCTTTTTAAGAAGTGTGCAAGTTTGTCTGAGACGGACGAAAACGAAAAGTGTGCAAAATAAGGTGGGACGAAGGGAGTACTATGTACTGTTTATCATTTCTTTTATGAGAAAGTGACTAAAATTAATTTTTTTTGAAAAATTGCATAAAATTAATAGCGGATAGTATTTGAAGAAAAAATAATTATAATAAACTCGAAAGTTGTAGTATTTGTCAAATAATCACTCTATCTAACTCTTTTTACTATGAAGCAAGCAGATTGAAGTAGTATATTCCCTACTTTATGATTTTAACTTAAATGTAGTAAATTTTATCATAAACAAAAGAATACAAACACTCCTTTTTCAACTGAACTTAAATAAAAAAATACATTAATTTTAAAGAAGCAGACACAAACACTTGCTTAATCTATTGCCAATACTTAATTGTAGTGAAGTTAAGTCAAACATTTATGCTGTCAATTCATCGACACTTTTATAAGATAAGAAATGAGTGAAGGGCCACAAAGACAAATACTATTCCATTATCGCACAACTTCTTCGAGTGAGACAGCTTCTCGCATTCATATTAAATAAACAATTTCACAACTAACCAGTAGTTATGATACGTTTTTCTCTCACTAAAATTTTAGTGGTATATATCACTTTCGTTTTTTCTAAATATATTCATAAAAAGTGATCGATCATTATAATCGTGTGCAATTACACCAGTTGAACATGTTTGAAGATGTTTGGTTGGTGAATCCAGACACCTCATTCAAAATTTTAAAAGTGTGGTGTATGCTCGCTAAAGACTAAAAAAGACTAACTTTTTCATAAGGTGTAATTAGAGTAATTTGAGGTGTTAATAGTCTTACCCTTACAGAATATTATCATATTATGCTTCAAAACTAACTAAAATATATTAAAAAATAAAATAATAATTAATACAATTATTGAAATTGAATCAATTCATTCTTATTTATTGCGGGCCAAATCATAAATAAATATATAGGAATGATACTCGAGCAATCAAAAGTACTAAAGAAATAATATTCTATGCTCTAAGAAGTTTCTCTTTCTTTGTTATTAAATATTTGATCGATACGTGACCAGCTAGATGAGCCTGAGTAGTGACACTTAATTATTTATTAATTGAAAGTGTATATAAGTGGAATATCTTTTGGGTTGTCGGTAGATAGGACAGTCTAAAAGTTTAAACCAGAACAAAAATATACCAAGTAAAGCATTGGGCAAGAGACTGTAAAATGAACTTCAATAAGTGTCAATATTTATATTGTTTAATAACAAATAGATCAAGAATCGACGACGTGTTCATTTGATTTGCTTTATGGTGTTTTGATATGTGACGCCTCATTATAGATGAGGTGTCCAACGTCACTATATTGAAGTATATCTTTAGAAATATATTATGCTAAAATAATACACCGAATCGGACATCAAGTTAGCATGCTCTTTTGTTCCTTGTTAACATGTAAATATAATTTCATTGTCCTATTTAGCGTGGATACATATTAATGTATATGTGTCCATCACCTCTAGTTAGAGCGAACACATATTAATGTGTTACTAGCTCATGTCAAAATTTCATAGAAATAATCAAACAAGTTAAATATCTTATACACAATTTATGGTGAAATTTATTACACATTAGGGGTGAGCACATTAATATATATACACAGTGGACACATTAATATATATACACGGGGAGAGTTGGGGGAATAGACAATAGTTTCTCACTTCGCTTTTCCCAGTAAAAAATCAATAATAATTTTTCTAAAATACAAACAACGATGTTCTAGTATATTGGAAAAAAACGAGGGACTTTCCTACCCTATGCACGTGATCCGACGCTCTTCCTCCCCAAAAACACCATATTTTTATCTCGATAAATCAGTATGGTAATATATTAGATGAGGATGAACAAGACATTATTTAAGGTTTAATGACTTCTAAAGACAAATGTTGGCTTTATATGACTCAATAATACTCCATTTCAGATGAATAAGAAATGTATAAATCAAGTGAAATATAGTGGGTTAAAGCTGGGCCCACCTAAAATGTAGTTATATGATCACATCATGTGACAGTTGGCAAGTTTTCGCCTTTACTCTCTCGATGACTTTTCATATATGTGATGGTGATAATTTAAAAAATGTTTTATGCAATATTACAAAAATTAATTTTATTAAAGAATATCTCTATGAATAAAGATCACAAAAGACGACGATTTCTCAGTATGCAAACAAAGTTTTATATATTTTTTATTGCTTATCCTATACAGGCTTTACAGCAGACAACCATAGTCTGTAATTTAAAAATGAATCAGAAACATGGGTTCATCAGGAAGAAAAAGAATTAAAAACATTCCAATATTGCACATTTATTTAGTGCTACCAAATATCTGAATGAGTTAATTAGATAATATTATTACGGGAATCTTGGGATGCGCCTACCTACCGTCCTTGATGTGTTGGTGTCCATTCTCCAACGGGATACTTAATATAGTATGATATATACTATAATAATAAATAATATTATTATTGTTATCATTATCATCATCATCATCATTATTAGTAGTAAGTAGGAAGGTGCATATTTTTCGATCTGCATTCTTATGTATGTATATGTATATATACAATTCTATTTTTACCCGGTGACTATTTTTTACACTTAGTTCCCTATATTAAGTGAAGTAATAATTAGCAAAAAACTAATGAAAATGGAAATAGAGAGAAAAAATTATGATGGAGAAATGAGAATGTATTTTTTTTTCCTTTAACTCAATAAAAGATAATCTAATTATATCTAATATTTGAATCAGTTGAAATATTCAATAATCGATATTTTGGATCTTTCGCGTCCAGTAATTAATATAGCATTTCATATCGTACTTCATTATCACAATTAATCATACAGACAGCATCTTTAATAAATACTAAAGATTGTTATAAACCCTTTAATATTCTGATCTGGCCCAATAGTCAACATAATTTTAGGAAAATTCTGAAAGTTAATAGAGAAAGAAAACCAATCTCGATCTAAGACTCAAGAACCAACACTAATAATAATTTAAATTGCGCTATCATTCTGACGCAATCACAGAATTTCAATTAATCCATGGTTAGGGATATAAGCACATATTTAGTTAAAAATCGAATCGAGAGAGATAATGATGATGACTCGCCTGTAACTCAGTGGTGACTGGGTACTCATCCATGTCGACGTAGTTTTTGTTAATGGAGGCCATCATCAGCTTATCGCACTCTGGCTCCATCCACGTCGTAACGAAGGAAGCCAAATTCAACCTCGGATTTCCGTCGAGCATAAGCTCGTCGGTGATGATCTGATACGCGGCTTCCTTTGGAATCGACTCTTCTGGCATCCTAAACCTGAATTAGACGACAATCGGTCAATAATTAACCTAGGAGATTGAGTAATAGCAATAAAAATGTGGTTTTGATTCTGATTCCCGAGTGAAATTGGGTTACCTGGGAAGAGAAGCGCGAACATATCGCGAACCGAAAGTCGAGTTAATTGAGACATCGGAATTGGAGGAGGTCTTCGAGAGAACCATGGCGATGGCGAATGCGAGATCAAATTGGGGGGGAGAGAGAGAGAGAAAGGAGAGTTTGATTTGTCTGAATTTGTGAAAGGCAGGTGTTGAATATTTTATAGAGGGATGAGTGGGAAGCTGCTGCGATGCGATCTTCTATATGCTGTGGCCCATGGCCTACTAATTCCGTTTACAAATATACAGTCATGCTTAATGTGTCAAGATCATAATGTACATTTTAGATAACAAATTTGAGTAATTTTATTACACCTCGGTGGACACGTATCACAACATGGGTAGGTTATCAATTTCATATAAACAGTAGTAGTACATCATTTTTCAAACAAATAAAAATTACATGACAAATTACTGCAATGCTCGGTCGGTTTCCCATATTAAAAATTTATTCTTATAGAATTTCTTTAGTTTTTACTAAAGTTACTAATTATCCACCCATATGATGTATAATATAATTTTTTTTATAATTTTAAACTATATAAGTAAATAGAATATAATTTTTGTAGAATGATATAATAAAGCAAGAGGTCGCAGTACAAACATACTACATATGGGATAAAAAATACTTGAAAATTTTAATAAATTATGTGTGTAATGGCTACACAGTTTTAGTGTTTAATTCGTTTGCATATTTTTGTTTTCATTTTTCGGTCTTTTGTAGATAAAAAAAATTAGGAATTATAAACATCATTTAATACTTTTTTAATAAATTTTGTGCATGAGTATATATATATTTTTTTATTATTATTAAGTCAAATATCGAGTATAATTTTCAATGGTAATCAATCTAGAAATATGATTTTTTTTTTATTTTATTCAAATTAATTTGAAATTTTAAATATACTTTCTTTAAGTTATATTGTATTTAATTCTATCAAAAGTCATCTCTAACAAATATTATATTTTATTTCACTACATTTCAAAGTGAATTTTATTACCTAATATACACATTGCCCAACCTATTATAATATCTAAAGCTCAAAATAAATAGTTCAACTCACTTCTTTTTATATCCAATAGTTCAACATATAATGAGGGTAGAATTATTTTGTGTTGATAAAATTACAATGACAAAATTCTCTAATTTTTTAATTTCTCATTTATTTATGCTCATATTAATATGATTAATATTGATTAGTACCAAACATATATGAATATTTTGCGAATACCATAATTCCCGCAAAATGTAAAATTGTGTTTATTCTTTTAATTTATTATTTATATTTAGTTTTGTAATTTTTTATTTCATAGTAATATATTGTAGAAAACCGTGAAAATAAGGATAATTATTATGAGCATTGAATTATTTTGTTTTGATAAAATTACAGTGACAAAATTATCCAATTTTCTAATTTCTCATTTATTTACGCTCATATTAATATGATTAATACTGAATAGTACCCAACAATACGATTATTTTGCGAATAGTATCCGCATGATTCCTGCAAAATATAAAATTGTGTTTGTTCTTTAAATTTATTCTTTATATTTAATTTTGTAATTTTTTATTTCATAGTAATATATTGCAGAAATTTATGAAAATAAGGATAATTATTAAAATAATAAACTTGTCTAGTAAAATAAATTGTAAATATATTTTAAATTGTATGTTTGAAACAATCGACAATAATACACATAGATAAATAATAATTATACTGTCTCTAAGCTTAAAATATTATTTTTTAAAGAAAGAACATAATTCATAAATAATATAGAATGTCAATCTAATAAGAATCTAGTCTATCACATTCTAATAAACAACAACATTTATTGAGAATTATAATTATGAGATTGTTCCCTTAAATTAATAGAACATATAGTATCAAATCATAATATCTAAGCATTATTTAAATTAAGGGTTAAAGAATTTTTCCAGCTTAACCTATGGCCGAATTATCAATTTGGTTCCTAAACTTTTTTACGATCGCTTCAGTGTCTGAACAACAAAAAACTGTCATTTGCAATCCGTCGGTGATTTTTTCGGCCAAAAGTATATCACGCGTCCGACAGGTGATACAAATGATGTTTTTCAATGATACTTCAGTGCCTGAACTACACGAAACTGTCACTTTGCACCCGCAGATTTACATGGTTTACAAATATTTTGTAGAAACAGTGGGACCTTATAATCAATGTTGTCAAAATCTCGAATTAACTCTTACGATTCTACGAGTTTACGAGTTATTTCTCCCTAAACGAGTTAACTCGTGATAAAATTGAGATCTAATAAAATCGGAGTAGACTCTCGAGTTTGCTCATGCGATTTTACGATTATATAATATATATTTCTTTATATGGAATATCTATTCAAAAGTTGTTGTAACTAAAATATATATAGAATAATTTATATATGTATATATGATTATTTTGTAAAGGTAGTAAAATCTTACGATTTTACGATTCGATTTTACGAACACTCCACAGATTTTACTTAAAATTGCGAGTTTGACAACCTTGCTTATAATGTTTTAGGATAAGTAAGGGACCTTAACAAATATTCGTGGATAATTGAGGGATTAAAAGATGCATTTTGCCTCAAAATAGTTATTGGGTGGAAAACTAAAAGAAGACAAATAAAAAATAACAAATTGATTGACAAATCACTTGACTAATTTCACTATCATTTTCAATCGATATTAATGTAAACCGAATTCTTGATATTTTTGCTAATTTATTTTTCACATAATATTTCAAAAAATCTAAAAACTGTCCAATTTAAGGACAATTTTTGCTGGAGAACACCAAATCGGCCAGAAATAGTCACATGCAAGTCATGTGACCCTAATAATTAGTAGATTTCGGCAATTCATGCTGACGTGGCACAAGTTCGTTGAGATGGAATTTTTTTGATGTTAAATTTAAATTCAAAGTAAAACTCAATTCCATGTCAGTAAAGGAAAATAGAATTATGTTTTATTTAAAACAACAATATTACACGCTAACACTAATCCATTAAACATCAGTACATTAGGAATGACCTTTTGGAATTAGAAATACAATTTCACTGTCGCATGTTCATTCTGAAACCCTAATGCCTGTGCCTCTTCGCTAAATTTCCGAAAAAACTCGAAAATTTTCCAATTTCAAGTTCCCGCATTTGGAGTTCTCATCGAGCGGGAGAGGGTGTTGTTCCGCCATGATTTTTGTTCGGAAGAAGGGGGCTGTGGATTGGGCCGATATGGGCGAGCTTTTGGATCACCAATTTAGGGTTTGGTTCATATTGTTTCTGATTAAAGCGAAGAACGAGAGAAGAAGAAATCGATTTAATTGTATTATCACAAACTGATTTGATGATATGGATATAATTAATCTATTGATGACATGGATATAATTTTTGTTTCCAATTAAAAAGTTTAAAGGAAATTAGTCCAACCCACCCAAAAAATAGACACGTCACTTATTCTGCCGGTTTGCCCCAAATTATTCAGGCCACGTGACTTGTATATGACTATTTCTGACTTGTTTGGTGTTCTCCGGCGAAAATTATAAAATTGAATAATTTTAGTACTTACCGAACTAAATTAAAAAACAAATATTTATTAAACTAAAATCGAAAAAATAAATATACATGGAACCAAAATATGCATGCATGCATGACACTATTTGACTTTGATTGATCTTAATAGTTTCAACACTTTTTTCTAGGCTTATTTTGTTTTCAGTTGACTGTTTGGATTAATTTGCTACTTTATTAACTTTAATTATTTAGCGATGCGCTACCTTACTTAATTTCATAATTCCAACCTACTATACCACCCATCATGCAAGCCACTGCTCCAATTACATTAGTAAATCCTGTGCTGTGCTGCAATATAAAATACTTGCTATAAATTTTAAAAGAAAGAAAAAACATTATAAAAGAGTTTACATAGAATTTTTTATTTTTTTTATACAATATTTATTAACACAACCAGTAGATGAGTTTGAAGAAAAACAATTGGGCATCATTTTATATACGTATTATGTATTCATACCTGTTTTAGGAACTAGAGCATGTACAATAAAATTAAATAGGGTAGATTTAGCCAAAATTTGGACTGAATAACAAATAAAATAACAAATATTATACTACTAAAAATAAAATTTTACAAATTTTGCACTGAATTGGAACATAGTATTGACGTAAGCTAGATCCTGACAGTAGTATTCATGTGTATGTGATTAAATTGTTTGACATAGAATAGAATAAAGACTAGAAAGTCAAATAAAATAACTAGAATAACTTTTTAAGATTTCTAGAATCATCTTTAACCTGACTTTTCTAGAAAATTTATTTAGATTGTAAACCATCAATGACAATGATAATGAGCATGAATGAGGGGTCAATCATATTATAAAATAACGTGGGAAGAATTATTAATGAAATGGGGTATTGATTAACTTATTCAGTATATATCAAGCAACATAAATGAGAATGAGTCATCATGATTCATTCTCATTCCCTACCTCTATCCCTAAATCCCTAATCAAGTTGGCCCTTAATTATTTTCATTTCCGTGACAAATTCAATGCAAATAATCCGACTTAGTATAATTTTGCAAGTCTATCCCAAAATTTATATTTCAACCCAGCAAAAAATGTTACTATCTTTGTCCCGCTTTAATTTGCTTACTTTTTTTTTTTTTTTTTTCCGAGTTTATCCCAATTTAATTTGTCAGCCCATAAATGACAAATTTCTCTCACAATCTCCACCCTCAAAATCTCCATCCTCAATCTCCACTTTTCAAAAAGTCAAATATTTCATAAAATTTGTTTTTTTTTTTTAACTTCCGTGCCCAATCAAAATAGGTAAATTCGATCGGGACGGAGGGAGTATGATGTTGAATCAGGCTATGTTTTTTATAACAACGCAACCCCACACACACATGACAACCCTATTTTATCTTTTTGTATAATAAGTGATATTTTTACGGTTTTTTAGTTGGTAAGTACCGTTTTTCCTAATTTATTCTTAATTTAGCTTGTGAAAGTTTTTAAGATCTATCTTTTCCCATTAATCCTTATTGTCTCTAGGCTTATGCAAGGATGGTTAGTCGTCGAATCGAACCAAAACCAAAAATTTGATTGGAACTGGAAATTTAATTTTCGGATTTAAATTTTGTAATTTTTTATTTTAGGTTAGATTTCACTTTTTGAAGCAGTTAACCGAACAGAAAACTCTATGTTAATATTTTATTTTGACCATTGAAAATTTATTTTTGTCTCATCCCTATATATTGTTTTCCAATTGTAAACATATAATAGTGCCGCAGTGGTGTTATTGTGTGATAATAATTTAATTATTTATTGCGTTTCATGGTTTATTTGGATTTCTAGTCGTGTTAGTTTTATTTATTTTGTCATATATATTTCGGATTTAAAAACTAGTCGGTAGAATATTTAATTCAGTGATCAATATTGTGTTCTTTATGGGAAAAAAAGAACGGTTAACCAAACCAAAATCAATTTTTTTCATTTTAACAAATCGAACTGCTGTATTTCGGTACGGATTTCAGTTACTTTGATCAACCGAAATTTTTAATAACCAAACTTTTGGTTTGGTTCGGTCCAGTTTAACCGAATGCACATCCTAATTGTCTGTTTCATATTAATTAAGAATATATTAGTGAAGAGTAATGCCAATATGCAATCTCAATTTTGTGAAGATACGTTTATATACACGTAAAGCATTTTCTACTATCACTGTGTGCACAACTGATAGATACAGATTTTATTTTTAAGCGCTGGATAAAATAATTTAATATAAGGTTATGCTGAATAACAGAGAGGGACTGGTATACACACAGGGCCGATCCTACAAAAATTAAGGGCCTGAGTCGAGTTTATAAGAAATCTCTAACTTCTTCATACAATTTTAAGTTAACATGAGTAAAAAAAACAAAATATTATATTGTATAAAGTTCAATTATATTTAAAATAATATCACAAAAAAATTCCATAATAATGACATAAATATAATTCATTGCACAACTACTTAAAAATAAGGCTCCAAATGAATGAAATAATAAAAAAAAAAAATCAGAAAAGTAGAAATAAAATGTGAGCTCCGAATTTTTTTTTTTTTCTCTCGTAGCCACTCACAAAACAAAAAAATAAGAATAAATGTAAATTCCTGGATGGTTGAACACTCGTTTTTTTTAAAATAAACTACAATAAAGAGGTCTTTTGTATACCATTTTTTGAAACCACAATTCTGGTGACTAAGTTATTTGTGACTATTTGTTGTCACAAATCTCTGTACAAATTATTTGAGACCATTTAAAGATTATTTTTAGAGACAACTAGTTGCGAAAAATATTTTAGACGCATTTGAGACCACTTTTATGGTCACAATTATATTATTTGCGTTCGGGTTATTGAGACGACAATAAAGTTGTGACAAATACTCATTATTTGTGACCACTTCACTTAAGTTGTGACAAATACTCATTATTTGAGTGGACCATTTTTCTTGTAGTGACGTACACATAAAAAAAACTTAGATAGTTAAAATAAATACCTTCGTCCCGGCCTAATTGACCTACCTTGGTCGGGCACAGACTAAGAAAAAACAGATTTTGTGGAATCTTTGACTTTTTTAAAGGTGGAGATTAAGGGTGGAAATTTTGAGGCTGGAGATTGTGAGAGAAATTTATCATTTATGGGCTGGTTAATTAGAGCGGGACAAAAAAAAAAAAAAAAAAAAAAAAGGTAGGCCAATTATGCCGGGACGGAGGGAGTAATAAAGTTACAAACTTAAAAAAGTAAACAAGCACGGGGCTCGATCCTAGGTTCACAGATACCTTGCAACTTACAAGTGACACAATCCATTATATGTTCACCGCTAACGTTAGGGAAAAGATAAAGAATTTTCATAGTAAAATAACGAAAAATTGCCTACATGAGTCGCTAATTAGCGGCAAATTGCCAAATTTCGCAGCATATAACACTGTTAGCGATGAATACAACTTTATCGCTAAAATTATTAGAATTTAATAACACTATGATAATATTTTTTATTTGTTAGGTTTGAAATTTTAGTAATTTGCTACAATATGAAACTTATTTGTCGCTAAATGTTAGCAACAAAGATGAATAATTCGCCTCTATTAGATATGTAATTTGAAAGATTCATAATTAATCTTTTATTTAACCAAAAAAAAAAAAAAAAAACTATGTTGCGACGAAATATAATATATTTACTGCTAACTTTGCAACAAATATTATATGTTAAACGCTAGCATTAGCGACAAAATATAGAATTTTCATAGCAATGTAAAAATATCAACAAAATGCCTACATGAGTCGCTAATATTAGCGGCAAAATGGCAAATTCGCAGCACACAATGCCGTTACTGATGAAATTCAACTTTGTCGCTAAAATTATTAGAATTTAAATATATTAAAATAATATTTTTTATTTATTAAGTTTGAAATTTTGTAGTTTGCAACATATTTCAAGTTATTTGTCGCAAATATTAGCGATAAAAATGGATATATCGCCGCTATTTTTTATATAATTTAGAAAATTCAAAATTAACTAATTATTTAGCAAAAAAAGAATATTTTGCGATGAACATTGACATATTTACCGCTAACTTTGCGGTGAATAATGTACATTCATTTAAATTAAGCTACAAAAATAGTTTTTCGTATTGAAGTAAATATAGCAACAAAATTGTTAAAAAATGTCGTTAAGATTAGCGGCATATCAAGTACTTTCACCGCAAATCGTTTAGAGGTGAATATATATTTCGCTGCTAAAAACGCATTTTCTTGTAGTGCGCCACACTCTGTCACACTATAAAGTTGTCACATGCAAAACTCACTATTAATATTTGAAATACTATATGGTCAAAAATACGTGAGGAAATAACTTAATAGTTAATTTTAGTTTTACGCATAGATAAATTTATCGTGGAAAGTTTATATGATATTATATATATTCAAAGTAACTAATTTAATATGTTAATCTTCTTCTTCTTCTTCTTCTTCTTCTTCTTCTTCTTCTTCTTCTTCTTATTATTATTATTATTATTATTATTATTATTATTATTATTATTATTATTATTATTATTATTATTATTATTATTATTATTATTATTATTATTATTATTATTATTATTATTATTATTATTATTATTATTATTATTATATTTTTATTTTTATTTTTTATTTTTATTTTTTTTTTCTTTTTCTTTTTTCTTTTTTTTTTTCTTCGTCGTGGGTGATTCCTCTTCGTCATGTTTTCGTCATATGAGATCTTCTTGCTTGTTTTCTTTGCTCAGTGTGTTGTGGAAACAATGAATCATAAAGATGATTTCAAAAGAAACAGAAACAGAAAATCAAAATGAACACAAACGATTTACGTGGTTCGACTTAGAAAGTCTACGTCCACGGAGCAGAGAAGATCACCACTATAATCACGATCAAGAACAGTACAAAGTTTACAAGATCATCATCCAAGAAAAACAGGATCGAGCCAAGAAACAGAACACAAGAAACAAACTCAATCCCCAAGCTCTCCCTCTCGTGTTTCTCTCTCTACAATCTTCACAATTCTCTATCTAGGTAGACAAAGAATCCTCTGGAATGATCTCACTTATCTTCGCTTGAAAAACCGGGAAAGAACCCCCTTATATCAGCTCCAGAAATGTAACAGAAAAACTGCAATTTTGGAAGCAAAACTGAAAGACAACGGTTTTAGCTAAAACCGTTGTCAAAATCTGTTATAACCGTTTCTTAACAGAATTTCCAACTTTCTGTTTTTGAGCTTCAAGAACTGAATTTTGTGCTCCGATTCTTCACGCGATTAAGTCTCTGAATGTGTACGAGTCAATATTCATTACACAGTGTTATTTGGTTCACGTGCTTGATTTTCATGTCTTTTAAACGGCTGCAATGGGATATTCACCAGTTGATGCTTTGACACCTATGGAAATTCAACCTGTTGATGTACATAGGATAATTGAGAATCCTTAGTTCCGCCTACCATCATTATTTGCTTAGATTAAAATGTTCAAGGACTTAGGACCAGCATGCATTCTGTAATCTACAACGATGAATTGCTAAAATGCACCCGTCGGTTTTATTTATTATGAGGCTTAAGTCCGTTGTGTTCATTTTATCCTGAGTCTTGGTACTTTTTAGATTCTTTTGGTTGTTTCATTTGTATCGAGTTGCATTTTTTGCTTGTCTTGTTTCTATGGGGTATAATTTCTTCTATAATTTCGATAGACATGTGACATGGTTTAATGCTTATATGGATCTATATAGCTTCTCCGACTATTGTGCATGCAATCATGGTGTTAAAGATTATTTGATATGTTGGAGGATTGATTGGTATATTTCTAGATCTGTATAACTTGTTCTATTGTCCTACAAGCAGTCATGATATTGAGAGCGCTTTGATTCCGGTTGGTTCGACACAGGAAACCCTCCCCTTTTCTTACATTTATGTAATTTTTATTTTTCGAAGTTTCCCAAATTCATAACGGCTGTGAAGTTGTTTTAATCCCCAACTTCCCCCACAAACATGTAAATCCCCCAATTAATATTACATAGCAATTAATTGGTGCACTTAATTTAATGAACTGTGTTGGCTAAAAGTAAATATTTTATATATGTATTCAAGTTTATTGTAAAGATGAATCTTCAATGACAGTTACTGGTCCGCTTGGTTGCAAATCATCAATGTCAATGACAATGAGTATGAATGAGGGGTCAATCATATTATGGAATAAAATGAGAAAATTGTTAATAAATTGGAGTAATGATTAACTTATTTATTATGTATCAAACACAATTAATAAAAATGAGCCTTCATTTATTCTCATTCCTTACCTCTAAATCCCCAATTAAACGGGTTCTTAGTAGTCTAGTAACATCGACTCACAACAATTTATTTAGGGAGAGGAGATGATTTTTATTCCCCACATCCCCATTTAAAAAAAAAGGAAACTATGGAAGTACATTGGAGTACAACCCTCTAAAAGGCGCAGTATATATTTTATCCACTCTATATTTTTATCTGAGGCATAAGTGGTAAATATGTGTTCATCACTTCATCTTGTTTTTATACCGGCCAAATCTCAACTATGTATTCAAAATTTACAGATGCATTTTAGATAAAAGAAAATTTCGTTTCTTCAAATGAAACATAGGCAAATAAACGATATCATGGTCTCATCAACCATTTCAATAATAATTTTCAAGTTAAATATAGCTTTTCTCTGTCAACTTACTTAATATACTCGTTGTTGGTGCGACAAGTCTATACGAGCATCTAATATTTCAAAAATAGTTTATGCGCGTACCTCTCTCATCTCCACACCTCTTTCTTAAAAAAAAATCCTCTGTAATAAATGCAAATAGTTTTTTTGATTCACTATCTATACCAAAGGATCTTTGTTATGGAATTGCAGATTGTAGAAGTAAATGCCCATGTCCAAGGCATGATTTGCTGCTATATAATTTTATCTCCTTGTTATCAACAAATCCATGCATATTTTTCTTAAAAAGAGACGTAAATAAATGCTAAATTTTTTACTTATACTATAGTAAAAATGAGGTATTGATTTATGAAATATAATTCTCATTTTAATTTTTTGTAAAACATGACTCTCATTGAAAATCCGAGTAAATACCATAAAACTAGAAATTACCGGTCACGCATATGTTGTTATCTAACATTATAAACTTTCAGGAATTTCTTCTGTCTATCTATGGACTTTACTTAACTTATGATATTAAAGAAATGTTATCTAATTTTTCTTCATATACTAGTGTAAAACCAAATGTACAAAATTAGCGCACGTGGATGATTATTAATTGTTCCATTCTAAATTTTGGCCACAAAATCTAAAGGTTGACTCTCTTTGATGGAGTGTGTATTCTTACAAGCAACGATGAGACCAATATATAGCCTTATTATTATAACCAATTGTGTTTCAGATAGGCAATATTAGAGAGGTGAAGGTGAGTAGTTTATTTCATTTTTGTGTCAACAATTGATTTATTGTCTACTGTCTGATCAAATGTGAACTAAGTAGTTATATATTAAGGAACAACATAAGAAACATGGATTCAGCAGCCTATGGAGGAAGCGGGTCGGGTGAGGAAGCAACATCCGGTTCGAGGAAGGGCAAGAAGCAGTATCATCGTCACTCTGCGCACCAAGTTCAGCAGCTTGAGGCGTAATACTCCTTTAGTTTTATTTTTTATATGCATGACTCAATTCAAACATAAATGTCTATAAAATTGTTCCTTTTTCTCTCATGAAGAATTTAAGCCACTCCATGGAACTAAGAGTTTTTTTTTTCAACGACAAATTTAAGAGTTTTAACAAGGAAAATAAATTAGATTAATATCCTCCTGGTTCAAAGCCTGGAAAGTTATTAACTACCCCATGCACTCAACTCGATGCATGACACACGAGCGGAAAAACAATTTTTTGATATTTTTTGCCAATGTGCCGCACATCTAATGAAGTGCAGGCAGTACCGGTAGGGTATATTAGAATTTCCCCTTGTCTCTAATCTTATTGTATCAGTTTACCATCTTCTGTTTGATGTTTCCCCTTTGCTCTTATTTTGTGGTTAAAGATATTTTAAGGAATTGCCACACCCTGATGAGAACCAAAGACTGCAATTAAGCAGGGAAATAGGGCTTGATCCCAAGCAGATCAAATTCTGGTTTCAGAATAAGAGAACTCAGAAAAAGGTATACACACACACACTCTCTCTCTCTCTCTCTTTTATCTATCTTACGTTGATGTGACTGGTCAGGCACAAAATGAAAGAGCAGACAACAATGCCCTCCGAGCAGAAAATGAAAGAATCCAATGTGAGAATCTTACAATGCGAGAGGCCCTAAAAAACATGTTTTGCCCCTCTTGTCATGCCTCACTTGTTCACATACCGGACCAAGATAATAGACATCAAGCTTTACTGCCTCTCACAGCCCAAAACTCTACATTGAAACAACAGGTCACTCATCATTTTCATCATATCAATTCCAAACCATTTTGATCATATATTTCCTTTTCTAGCTGATTTATGACATAGTAACCATTGTTTAAGATCCCAAAATCGGTCTTGTAAATATGAGTCCAATATTCATCTGCACATATACACGTCGATGTGTGTTTTGAAATTATTTTACAATAATATTTCTTACAACAAATATTGAAATGTCATAGCCCCCTTTGTTAAATTCTGGTCCGATCCCTAGGCGGTAATACATAACGCATAGGCGAAACATTATTTTTAAATAGTAGATACTTCTTGTCAGGATACTTATATAATCTTTTGCTATTGCCTGTGTGCGAGCTGTGTCGCAATTATGTCTATATTGTAAAATTATATTATCAGAAGTATGCTTAGGTGTCATTTTATTACAAATATTTTCCATTGCTATGACTTTGAGTTAGTTAATTAAGTTTGTTTATTAGTTTCAATATTCAAATTTATGACATAAGATTTGGAATAATAATGTTAAATGCATAATTAATGATTCTGATGTTGATATTTGAAAACATATCCAGCATGAAAAAACAGTCAGCCTCTTCACCAGCTACATGGGAAAAGCTAATGTATCTCCCCCTGGAATTGATGTGGAACAAATTCCCGGGAATCAGGACAACGACCCATCGCCATACCAGCCGATTGGACTGCAGGAGATGGATAAGAGAATGATTATTGAGACAATGGTTGCAGGCATCGACGAACTTGTTGAGCTTTTCCGAATAAAAGAACCCGTGTGGATCACTTCTCAAAATGGCGGGAGATGTATGCTGCATCGCGATAGCTACGATAAGCTCTTTCCAAAACCTAGTCATTTCAAATCTGCCGGTGCTCGCGTGGAATCATCTAAGGATTCTGGCGAGGTGGTCATGGAAGCAGCCCAGTTAGTCCAAATGTTCCTTGATCCGGTATGGATATTATTTAATTCTATTAAGAATATATATGTATCTAGATCCTCTAACTTTACTCCCGATCGAAGAACCAACTGCTTCATCTCCTAAACATTTACTTTCGTCTTTACAACATCAATTTGAAGGTTTGATTTTAAGATTTTGACTTTCCGATCCTTTTCAATAATTAAACTAATTTAAGGGACTCGGTTACAAAGGGAAAAAGGATTCAATACATTAATCTCCATTTTTCTCTTGGATATTCTTTATGTACCAAGAACGCATTAATCTCTTTGAAATTACTCTTTCTTTTTCTTTTTTTTTTGTTTTAGCATAACAAGATTTTCTCTTAAAACACCTGAATGTTTCACGATTTTTGTTTTTAATTTCTTTAGATTTATCACATGAATTGGTAGTTAGTAGTAACATAATTTGCATTTCGATGGTACAGAATAAATGGAAGGACATGTTTCCAAATATTGTCACGAAGGCAAGAACCCTTGAAGTTCTTGAAACTGGAAGCTTTCCAAACGGCTCCCTACACTTGGTAAGAACCTTCATCATTTCTTCCAAAATGTGTATTCCACTCTTATGTCCCACAGTGTGTGTGGAACGCATTTTTTATACAATAGATGATTTGAAACTACCTCAATTTGTTTCTGAATAAAATGAGATTTTAATGTTGCTAGTACATGTATATATACATTTAATTGATCATAGATGTACGAGAAAATGCACATTCTATCACCCCTGGTGGCGCCTCGCGAATTCTTTTTTATTCGATACATCCATCAGCTTAACTCAAAGACTTGGGTGATGCTAGATGTATCCTACGATTTCATCAAACAATTGCAAGACACTGCTCCAACTCGCTCTTGGAAGCGTCCATCGGGGTGTATGATTGAAGACAAATCTAATGGAAAATCATTGGTGAGTTCAATTAAATATTGTTAATTAATTCATCTCTATGCGGCTCTGCGTGCATAGATGTTACAGATCACATACTATGTCTAATTATGATCTTAATTACTACACAGGTTACATGGATCGAACATGTTCAAGTGGACGATAAATCATTAACGCATCGTCTATATAGAGATTTGATATGCACTTGCCATGCTTATGGAGCAAAAACATGGATAACGACGCTGAAGAGGACATGCGATAGATTTGCATTTTCAATGGGATTGACCTCTACACCAAAAAATGACCTTGAGGGGGGTATATATACAGCCAAACAACCGGCTAACTTAAAAATTCAACCTGATAATAAAATTCTTAATGATTTTGTTTTTAATTACAGTTATAAAGTCATCTGAAGGTCGGAAAACTCTGATGAAGGTTTCACAGAGAATGGTAAAGAGTTTCTTTGAAATATTGAGCATGTCAGATAGACTAGATTTCTCGCACTTGTCTGAATTGAATAATGGTGGAGTTGGAGTCTCGCTTAGGAAAAGCAACGGAATAGGGCAACCTCAGGGTTTGATTGTCACTGCAGCTACCTCTCTTTCTCTTCCGTTTTCGTACGATTATCTCTTTAACTTCTTCAAGGATGAGACTAAAAGAGCTCAGGTAAACTTTTGCACACACAAAAGAGATTCTTTACTGAGTTCTAAAATTGTTGGTTGTTCAGCTAAAGTCAGACATCTATCTAATACGAGGTGATCTGAAATCAAGATAGGCCCAAAACAAACAATATCATAATCGATTCTAGGAGCCCAACAAACACAACCACAACCCCTAACTTGACCCCACTTGCTTAGGCGATCCAAAAGACTTGAATAACATCAAATTAACTGAAAGAAAAATAGAATCTCTAATTTAGTATCATTTACAATCAAAGTGGCCTCGTAGATATTTTTCAGTGAGATGTACAAAGAGAATTAATTCGTGATGCAGTGGGATATATTATCAAGTGGAAATCCTGTGAACGCAATCGCACACATTTCGACAGGGGAGGATACCAGAAATTGTATCAACATTATCCAGGTACGTAAAATTACTTCCTGGTGCTATATTCATTGCTTATTATTTATAATTAAGTTTTGTGTTTTCTACTATATTTTATATGTAATAATATAACCTGATACAAAATGAATAATCACATCATTTTCATTCAAAACTACTTAATTATCTTAACTGTAAACCTTGTTCAGCCCTTTGTTCCGAAGGAGAACATATTAATGCTTCAAGAGAGTGGCATCGACTCCCTCGGAGCATTCATAGTTTATGCCCCAATCGACTTACCGACCATTACCTCAATTGTCAACGGCGACGACACCATGAAAATTCCTATCCTTCCATCAGGATACGTAATCTCCACCGATGGTCGTTCATACAAGCGAATCGATGGCTCGGGTAGCAGTTCGAGTGCAAGCGGCTCATTGTTGACCGTTGCTTTTCAGATATTAATCTGTTGTAGTTCAGTTTCAAAGCAACTAAATATGGAGTCAGTTGCCACCGTCCATAGTCTTATAAGCTCTACAGTTCAGAAGATTAAAGTGGCTCTTGGTTGCCCCGAGTTAGATTGAATGTAGTAACCTTTTATTTTGTCCCACATGCTTTGTGTAATCAACAAATATTATTGCTACTGATTTCAAATTTTTTATTTTTTTTCATTACCATCATAGTATGTGTCATTTATTTAAATACTTTCTTATCCAAAACAAAATAATAAATTAAAGAAAAACTAAAAGTAGAAAAGGCCCGCTTCACAGACTTTTTGTCCCAAAAATCAGATTAAGTTATTGAATGAATTTTTAAAATACACAAAATTGGTGAAGAGTAATATGTTTAAATAAGTTGAAGTAACAGATAAATAGAGGGAACTAAGTAAGGACTCATGACTCGTTATTTTTTTGACATAAATCATCAACTTTTTTGACACCCATATAGATAAATTATACGAATTTTTGCACATAAATTATTAAACTCATTTTCCGGTCATTTTTACCAGATTTATGCACTTGCATTAACAAAATTTAAGGGTATTTTCCACTAATCCTAATGCAATCCTAAGTATTTAATTGGAGAAAAATGACTCAATTGTATGAAAAAAAATCCCTTAAAATTTTGTCACGCACAGAAATTCGGTGAAAAATAATTGGAAAATTAGTTTTGCGATTTATTCGGCAAATCCTTATAGTTTGTAAGTATTGGTACTAAAATAAAATTTGATGGTTCAAGTGACGAAAAGCTAATAAGTTGGTGGGATTACTACAATTAACCCATATATTAATTTAAATGGGGGATTTTTTATACTTCTAATTGTAATAATAATTAGGGTAAGATATAGTTTGATTTATACACCAATACATCAGTTTGTGTATATCTGTATATATGTGTGAATTTATTGAAATTATATAAATAATTTCAGGATTATAAATATGGGAAAATGTTTTTCATCACATCGTGAGTATAGGTTAACGTGTCCACCAATATTAAGACATCATTGTCTAAAATATGCCATTAAAGAATCTTTTGAGAAAACATTTCATTTCATGTTACATAAGGTTAAAAAATACTAATCCCCCTTTAATATAAAAGGAGGATAATCTTGCTGATTTGTCTCAACCAACGGCTCTCTCTCAATTTTGTCCAATCAGAAATTTTCTATTTAATTTATCTTTAATTTATTGCTGCTTATTTTTCTCTCAAATCCGTTTCCAATTTCATCCGTTTAAAATGTCCCCTCTTATTTTGTTCGCAGATGTGCTGACACCTGTCCCACGATCTGCATTCAAATTATACAATTCAAAGAAAAACATGGATAAGTTAAATGTATATTCCATTCAACACCAGATATAACAGATCCACCATCTTTTGAACACGATCAAAGCGGTTCAGTTTTTTTTTCCTTCAAATTTTCTATCTCCTGCTAACACCAGGATTACAATATCCAAATTCATCTCGCGTAATATCACACAGAATCAGTCAGAACATCAAAGTATTATAGAAGATTTTCATCAGCACTACAGAAATCTCATTTCAAATAAGACAGGTTGGTCATGAATTAAAAGGCTTCAATGTTTTGTCTCTTCCAATTATGTTTGAAATCAGTTATATAAGAATAAAGAATCGCATCAGTATTGCACTATTATATGTAGGGGTGTTCACTATTCGGTTGAAATCGAAAAAATCACCTGAATTGAATCGAAATGTAAAATTCGGTTCGATTCTTTTTTGTCAGTGCGGTTTCGATTTTATATATAACAATATTTCGATTTTCGGTTCGATTCAATTTTTTTCAATAAAAACCGCATTAGAATTCGAAAAACCGAATTAAGTACCCCTTAAATTAAAATCCCCTTCTAATTTGTCTTTCATTTGCCTTTTAATTTCATTTCATTTAAATTTCATTTTCTATCTAACAAGTAACAATTAAGTGGCAAATAAAACCTAATTTGCAGCACCGTAGTTTGTTGCTTTCTCACGTCCATTCTGATTAGCCTCCTGTACTCTTTTGGATAACAAGAAAAATTAGCCTCCTGTACTCTTTTGGATAACAAGAAAAATTAGACACTTCGACCAACTCATTTTTATATCAAGAATTTTTATTCAAATGCAATTAATATTCAAACTTTTATTTTAGTAAAAAACTTAAAAATTAGTGTAAAAATTCGGTTTTCGGTTTTGATCGCAATCGAACCGAAATATTTTGATTCGGTTAATTTCGGCTTTTGATCATTTTCGATTTGGTTTCGGTTAGCGATTTTTAAGAATTTTAATTTTCGATTTTGTTAAATCGGTTCGATTCGGACCGATAAACACACCCTAATTATATGCCATACTGCTCCACAATATGCAAAAAACATAAGAAACTCACCGTTTGCATCTGATTATCATTCGTACTCATCAGAAATAACCTGTCAAACTCTCCCCTCAGTCTATGCGCTAAGTCTAAAATACTGTAAAAGATAAGAAATCAAATATAAAAAAACTGTTCTTCTCCATGAAGCAAAATTAATAGTTAATTCCGAATATTTGTCAATATATATATATATATATATAATTGTATACATACACAGAAAAGGAGAGAGAGATAAGGAGATGGATTTCTCTCCGGACAATTATACATCATCATTACCCAAACAACTAAGGGGATACTTGGTTTGGGATGTAGTGGCATGTGCCACGTTCGATGGAGAACATCCACGGATGGGACATCCAAAAAGGTATTTTAATTTAAGGATATAGTAGGGTAGAATGTGCATTGAAAATTGTAAAAGGTATATTGGAAATTGTAAAAGGTGTGTTGGAAATTGTAAAATGAGATGTAGGTAATAGGGTGTGGATGTGAAGGGATGGTGCATCTGGTGTAAAGTGAAATACGTTGCGGACGGACCATGCCCAATCCGGATGGCACCATACCAATCCAAGTATCCCCTAAGAAAATAGATTTTTTTTTAATAAAATATATGAAAAAATAGTGAAATTGATTTATATTATAAATTACAACATAAATTACAGACTGCAGATTTGCATGCCATTTTCCCCCTAAATTATTATTTGCATTACATTCTCTTTCCCAGTCATTCATCTAATTGAAATTTTTTTGAGATCGCAAGTAGATCTGGCCTTTTACACAACAGATCTACACTATTTTGCACTATATGTAGAGTATACGACCGATTAAGAAAAGAAAGATGGGAGCTTCAAATTTATTGCTCAATCCGTGTGGTATATCGGTCAAGCACAGCTACCAAAATGTTGATCGCGTTGAGTCGAGGTTCTTTTCGACAAGAACATCTCTTAATATAGGCAAGAGCGAAACGAATACTGGTAGAGACGTAGACTGGGACCTTAGAGACGGAGGTGGATATCCAGAAATGAGAATGGCGCAAGTCAGCAGGCAGAAGCTTTAAATATTTAGACAGACAAAGAAGATGGACTGATGGAGGCTGCATCCGGAGAGAGACAAAGATAATATATAAGAAATTAGGGAAAATGGTAGAGCAAAGAAGAGTCTAGAAAATTGGCGTAAATAATTATTAAAACCAGTAAGAAAATTGTACAGTGCCTTTTCAGTAGCCACACAAAATTAGCATGGTCACCCTTTTCACTTTGCTGTAATGCAACAATTATTTAAATTATTAGAAATTGTGTCATAAATATTCAAGTATGTGCCAATTAGATTAGCAGCATTTAGGGGGTGTTTGTTTTAGATTTGACACAATAAATTTAAAGACTGAATTTCAATGAACATATTTATTAACTTACTTTTCAATCATAAACAATCACACCTTAATAACTTTATTAAATATAGGCCATTTTTCTTTTATGGGCCTAACCTAAAAATTAAATTGTGGGATAATAGAACTATCTAGGTCCATATTTTCCCCTTATTTTGTTTTAATACTAATCACATAACTTTTAGATTTATTTAAAGCCTAATTTTTCTTTTCATTATTTTTAGTTCGGGTTGGGCTTACGATACATATTAATAGAAATTGTCATATGTTATACATTATGAGAATGTTTATTTATCACTTTAGAAGATTGGATCAATCGAGCTGTATTTTTCTTATGGAGTTGCTGACAATATATTTATACACATCACATTATCTTTTTATCACGTTTACACTAAAAATAAACTCTAACTTCATTTCCAACTAACAAAATTAAGCATCTATTTATTTTAACTCAACCTACTAATTTTACTTTAATCCCGCTATGCCTACAGTGCTCCAACATTTTCTCAATCTTTAATAAACACAGTTTATTTATATATACACATGTGAGTGTTTTTTCACATAAATATATTGAATTTTTTTTATACATTAAAAAGGTCATGGATTTTTGGGACTCATATTCATGATGTTTATGTATAATGTAGTTAAGGGGTCGCTTGATATAAAACTAAAAATGACAGTGATAATGAGATGAATGAGAGATCAATCATATTATGGAATATTGTGCAAGTTGTGAACAAAATGAGTTAAGGATTAAGTTATTCGTTATGTACCAAACATGATAAATGAGAATTTGTTATCTTTCATTTTCATTACCTACCCCAATCCCTCAACCCAAATAGGTATATCTTTAATAAATATACATAATTATTTAATCTTTTCTTATATAATACCTATATACATAAACTCGATAGTAGAAAAATAAAAATATATTATAAGATTGTCTTACCCGTGCATTGCACGGGTGGGCAACTAGTATCTACTAATGTAATGAAAGCAACGGTTAAAATAACTAACTTATAATTTACATTGTTTGGTAGGGGTATTTTCTTAAAATTTGATTTTGTTGTTAAATTAGCATTGATCCAAAATGTATGATAAAATTATGTTTTAATAAAATTTTACTTTTGTATAATGTACATGTATTGATACATTAAATAAATCATCCTAATGTATTCTTATTCTAACAAAAAAATTGTTATTTTGTAGAACTTTAGAAATAAATTTTTCGAAACGTCCCAATCAACGATAGTAAGTTCATTGTACAATTCTATTATAAGAAAAACAAAATTGTGCACTTTCAATGTGAATTTTTTCCTTAGTTATTGGACATACTAGCAGCACTTCCAACAATCTTAAACGGAGAAATTTAACAAATTTCAATGTCCTCCTTAGTTCTTCATCTGCCAATGAACATTTAATGAGACAATTGATTTGATCGAGAAAGAGCCTACCTAAGAAAATGTTAATGAAATAATTTATTTAACTGATGAAGAGCCAAATTAGAATTTTTTTAAATCAGATCATTGATTTGACTGAAGAAAAATCCAGAAAAGAAAATGTTAACAAGAATGAGGTTGGTCCTGATGAAGATCGATACGATAAGTTTAATGAAACCTGCCAACTAGAAAAGCATATTGTTTGTAAAAAAATTTCACTTCTTTGACTTTGAAAAATTATTGTAAATTGTATGCATAAAAGATAAAAATAGTGTTGTATATGAAATTTATCATTTTTTTTTTTTTTTTTTAGTTGTGGAATAGTGGGATGTTGGAGATTCACAATTTAAATGTTAATGGTGTGGTGCAATGTTCTGCTACAATGAATGTTTGCGATATGATTATAGATCATAACAACCAAATTTTTTATTTTTAGGTTTTATAAAAGAAAATATACAGTTACATGAAATAAAGACACCACCTCAAGGATTGCTTGATATTTACCAGTACCAACAAAAAGAGCATACTATTTCTAAATAGCTGTAATAATGTAGGAACGATAAATATGAATATGTTCATATGATAAAAATAAAGTTTTTGAAAGATAAATATAATTAACTAATATTTTAAAAAGAATTGGTTAATAAATACTCCCTCTGTCCCGACCTAATTGGCCTACTTTCTCTTTTTGTTTGTCCCAACTTAATTGACCTATCCCATAAATGGCAAATTTCTCTCACAATCTCCACCCTCAAAATCTCCACTCTTAATCTCCACCTTTGAAAAAGTCAAAGATTCCACAAAATCTACTTTTTCTTAGTCTCCGTGCCCCGCCAAGGTAGGCCAATCAGGCCGAGACGGAGGGAGTATTAAAAAAACTCTAATATATTTTTAAAATTTCTTTAACTTTTATTTGCATCTGAAACTTCTACAAATAATTCAGCTCACATTACACAAATAAATCTGACATAAACAGTCGACAGACAATTCCTTGTTATATTAATGTAACTTATTTTAAAATAAGCAATACAGATTTCCCAAGGTCATGAAAAAAATTAATATGCTATAAACTAAAAAGAACCAAAAATATTATTTTCTTTTTCATTCATTTAATTTTTTATAAAATAAATCACCAAGAATATTCTTATGTAGCAACTTGCAGCAAAAACTAGGGGTATGCGTAGTACGATACATGTGGATCGGATATTTAAAAATCTTTAGATCCATATCAAACTTGGGTCATTTAAAAAAGAGTATAAAAAACCAATCCAAAAAACTGGGACGATACGGTACAATTATTTTTTTTGGAAAAGTTCGGTTCAGAATTTTGGATCTAACAGAACTGTTCATTCGATTCGGTTCGGTTCAGTTCGTATAACTGGAGATTTTATCTTTTGAATAGTAAATTTAATTGAACATGACATTTAACTAATATGAATAATTTTATTACATCAAATTCGTTTCTAATCCACTAATTTGTGTTTTGAAAATTATATAATAATTAAATATAAGATTCTTTAATTATTAGATGTCCACCCCTGCGATGCACGGTATATGATTCATTTTTAATTATTAATACATGAGTATATATATATATATATATATTACTAATATAAAAGTATGAATTGTTTCGTCCTGTTTTTGGTTTCGTCTTTTCTTGTGATGCCTATAATATCCTTACTAAGTATTAAATTTAAGGGTAGTTAATTAAGTAATTTAAAATAAATTATGTTTTCCTTACGTGATTATATAAAGTAAAATATCCTTACTAAAAATTAAATTTAAGGGTAGTTAAGTAATTTAAAATAGTTTATGTTTTTCTTACTTGATTATAAAAAGTAAGAGTCCTGTTATATTAAAAACTTCTAAAAAACTACATGCTTAAATTATTCTTCTTCTACACTTTCAATACTTTGAATTTTGAATTGAAATCAATTTCGTATTAAAGTAGATTTAAAGAGTTTTCCAGTGATATGTTATTTGCATATATTTTAAACAAGTGTACTAAATTATCTAATTATTTAAGGTATGGAATAAAGAAAAAAAATGAACTTATTGATTTTTACTATTCATACTATCAATTTTTTTAAATAATAAATTTTATGGAATAATCTTAAAACTTTTATAATTTAATTTTTATTATTCATATTAAATATATACTATAATTTTTTTACATGTCAAATTCATGTAACTGAGCTTAATAACTAACATAATTTAAGCTCTTATACTTGCATATAATGTGATTACATATTAAAAATTATTTTTATAGACTAAGAAGATGAAAAAGTTATATAGATAGAAAAATAAAAAATATTGTCTTTTCTTAACACTGTTAATTTAAGTTATAAGGTCATATTACAAAATGCAAAGTCTAAAATATTTGAATAAAAAAGGAAATAGTGAGTAAATTTGTTGTGATAAATCTTATCATGCATAAACATTAATATAATTAAAAAAAATTATTTTTGAATACTCATGCTACTTCACTATAATTTGTAAATATCAAGTCATTGTATTAAACATAAAGTAATTTCATTAATGGTTGCTTGAATCGGTCAACACTAATTGACATAAAAGAGGTGGTGCATGGGACAAACAATTCTTTTGGCGCTATAAATTTTATTTTACGTCCTATCCAATACAATTTATGTCCATGGAAAGAAGATAGTAGATGTCTAATATCAGAAGGCATACATGCATAAACACAGTTTGCATCACCTATCGACGTAAATATGGTAGTGCTAGAATCCCCAAGAATACAAAACTGGCGAACTCCAGTATTAGTGGTAAGTCGAACCACCTCAAGAAGAGCAAGAACTTTATCATACTTCAGGTCATTGATATTTATAAATTGAGCATCCTTGGAGCAAACATAAATACCAGCAAATGAGGAGTTATGAGCAAATGATGTACCCCCATCAAAGTATATATGAATAATGTCATTTGGGGGAAGAACAAGCAATGAATCAAGGGTGCGGCTGTGATGTTTAAGGGAAGTAATTAGCATCCCGAAAATCTTAGACGGTCTAGGTTGTTGTTTCAAGCAATACTTGTAAGTATGTACGAACATCTCATAAGACAATTTTATTTCGTCGAAACTAGATTAAGTGGACAAGGACAACAAAGTATTCTGCTATATTTAAGTCATCGAGGAGCACAATATCTTGAAACTGCAAGTAGCGTAGATTCTGTCAGAATCGAAAGATAATTTCATAAATTTCAGTTGCTTGCCAAATTAATGAGGAAATGAGGCACGTGAAGAAGAGATGCATTAAAGAGTGATCAAGTGGTGAACAAAAAGAACATCGGGCTTATAATGAAGATGGCGACAAGCTAAGTTGTTGGACGATGGTGGGAATTAGAGCAACATCTCTAAAGAAAATGTAAGATGCAGGTTGATAAGCTTTCAAATTCTCCTCGAAATGGGTTCAGGCCATAACTACTAACCGGGAAGGAGTGGGTGCCAGTAAGATCTTCGGAAGAATCCATAATAAAATGATATGCGGATCGGACCAAAATATTACTACAATGGGAATAATCTAACATCCAACGGTCTGGAGAATGGTGATTTTTCAAAGGAATAACGAGAATTACATCAGCCTTCAATAGGTCAAAAATTGGCACGAACTAATAGCTCATTCCACAGTCCAAGATCATAATCAATGATGGAGCTAATCGGGCGTCTTGCGGGAGGTCTGATGTAGCTGATCTGATGGTAAAACGGGGAGGCAAAGGAATTCATCTGTCAGGGAAGAGTGTTGTTGTCTCGCCATTGCCCATGAGCCTGCGACAACCAAGAAGAATAACAGGATGATCGCCATATTACTGTGCCATGAAAAGTTGGACTGAGAACCAAGAACAACATGTAACACAGACGTTGTACTAGGACTGCATGATTCAGGAAAAGAGGCTGGATGTAGAAACTAAAGGGCGCCATGCTAACTTAAGCAACATGCAAATTTAAATATTTTTAAATTGTAAAATTCTAGGTCACCTTGAGATTTTCGTTGCTTGAGGACGTCCCAATACTTCCAACGATTTTTCCTCGGGACGAGATATTCCCTCCTCTCCCCCCCCTCCCAACACACACACACACCCCATCTATAAGATTTTGTCAAATTCTCCATATTACTAAGAACATGGTTCGACAACTGGAAACAATACATGTGTACGTGGATATTCCTTATATAATAGATGTAATGTGCACTTCTTTACCCATTTTGTTTAATTGTTTCTCTTACCAACCATTAATGCACTTACTAATCTGTTGTTTAATGCCTGTAAAACTCTATTCTTTATTATGTTCAACAATAAAAAGTAGCCGAGATATCTACCATGTGAAGCCATTTCAGCAATTCCAAATAATTGGTAGATTGAGTGATGAATTTGAGCTTGTGTATTAGGTCTAAAATGAATCCCTGATTTCTCAAAATTAATACATTGCCCTGAAACACTCTTGTAGAGATTGATAGCGAAATTAGTAAAATGCAAGAAAAAACTATAGCATAAATAGAGGGGAGGGGATCCCCCTAAATAATTCCTCGATGTAGCGCGAGTGAGTCAAAATTAATATCTTAATAAAGGAAACTAAATTGCACAAATGACAAGCAAGGCAAAAAACTCCTACGAAAACCTCAAGCAAGAAGCATACGATAGAGGAAAGACTACTCAACTCAGTGAGAGACTTTACTTATACCCAACTTAATGGACATGAGTCCCTCTTTCCCGGATTTCCTAAACTTCATACAATGGTGTACTTCATAAGCGATAAGATATTATCTGTAATTAACTGACCCGGGATGAAGGCTGACTGAGATTCAAAGATGATAAAAGGGATGCAGGGTTGTACCCAATTAAAGAGCACTTTAGAAGCTAGCTTATAAATGACATTCCACAAACTAATCGGGCAGAATTGGGTAATAAACTTTGGTTTTCTAATTTTTTAAATAAGCACAATGTAAGTGTTACTAACAAAAGGATTCAAAGGACGAAGTTGGATAGCTCAAGTGACAGAGCATCTACTACCTGGGTCTTTGGTCCTGGGTTCGAGTCACCGTGGGGGGGGGGAGGGGAGGGTTTTTTCTTTGTTCTTAGATTAGGAGAATTTAAAAAAAAAAAAAAAAACAGAAGGATTCAAAGAATTATGAGTAAGCATGTACAAAACAAAATTAACAACATCTTTGCCAACAATATGCCAATTTTTTTTTTTTTTTTTTAAAAATACAGGACTTATAAGATCTTTCATTGAATTACGATCAAATGATATACCCCCATAAAAAATATATGAACAATGACATTCCGGAGAAGAACAAACAAGGGATAAAAGGGTGGGGTTGTGACGTTTGAGGGAAGGAATTAGCATCCCGAAAATCTTGCAAACTCTCGGTTGTTGCTGCAAGCAATACTCATGAGTATGTACTGACATATACATAAGACAAATTTATTTTGTTAAAACCAGATTAAGTGGGCAAGGAAAACAAAGTATTATGCTATATTTAAGTCATCGAGGAGTAAAATCTCTTGAAACTAAGTCACGTATATGCTGTCAAAATCGAAAGATAGTTTCATAAATTCTAGTTGCTTGCTAGATTGATGAGGACAGGGGACTATGAAGAAGAGATGCACTAAAGAGTGATCAGGTGGTGAACATAAATAACAACGGGGTTCATGATGAAGATGACGACGAGCTAAGTCATTGGACGATAGCAAAAATTAGAGCAGCATCTCCAAAGAAAATGCGAGATACAGGCTGATAATTTAAGCATTCAAATTCTCCTCCAAATGAGGTTTGAGCCATAGCTACTAATCGGGAAGGAGTAGGTGCCAATAAAATCTTCGGAAGAACCCATAATAAAATAATATGCGATCGGACCGAAAAGTTACCAGAGTGGAAATAATGTCACATCCAACGGTCCGAAAAATGGTGATTTTTCAGAGGAATAGTGAGAATCACATCAGCATTCAATAGGTCAAAATTGGGCCGAATTAACAGCCCATTGCAGAGTCCAAGATCTGAATCAATGATGAAACTGACTTAGGCATCTTGTGGGAGGCCTGATGTAGTTGATCCGATGGAAAAATAAGGAGGCAAAGGAACCCATCTGTCATGGAAGAGGATTGTTGTCTGGCCATTACCAATGAGCCGTCAACAACCAAGAAGAATAACACGATGATCAACCATCATACAGTGTCATGTAAACTTGGGATGAGAACCAATCGTAGCATGTAACACAGACGTGGAAGGATAGTACTTGGACTGCATGATTTGGGCAAAGAGGCTGGATGGAGAAACTAAAGGGTCCTATGCTTGCTTAGACAACATAGCAAGGTTAAATGCTTTCAATTTGCAAAAGTCTAGGCCACCTTGAAATTTCGTTGCTTGAGGACATCCCAAGACTTCCACTGGATTTTCTTCGCGGACGAGCTATCCTCCCTAACCCCACTAATAAGATTTTACTAAATTCTCCAGATTAATAAGAACATGGTCTGACAATTGGAAGAAAGACATTGTGTACGTGGATATTGCTTATATAATAGATTTAGTGGGCACATCTTTACCGGCTTTCCTTAATTCCTTTTCTTGCCAACCGTTAATGTGCTTACAAACTCATTATTTAATGCCTGAAAAAATCTCTTGTTTATTCTAGCTAACAATAGAAAGGAGTCTGAGATATTTACTATGCGAAGCCACTTCATCAACTCCAAACAATTGCCAGATTGAATGAGAAATCTGAGCTTGCGTATTAGTACATTTGCCCTGAAGCACATTTGTAGATATTGATATTGAACTTAAGATGTTAGCCTTCTATAGTTGTAGCACCAAATAGAAATGTGTTATCTGCACAAAAAGAGATGAGAGATAACGGGTGCAGTTCGGAATATTTTAATCCCATGGATGCGCCAACAAATCTGTAAATATTGTAAAATGCAAGAAAAAACTTCAGCACAAATAGGGAAAATGGGGTCACCCTGAAAAATGATCCGCTACATATTTATGAAAGTCAAGAATGTTACACAGACTTCAATAGTTTTCTTAATCTTCTATATTTAAGAATTTTCTAAGATGAAATTTATTTTATATTAAATTTTTATTGTAATAATAATAGAAGTAGTTAGAGGGCAAACGTGATAATTAGCGAACATGAATAATTACACCTAATTATTTTAAAATTTTAAAATCTAACATTCAAGACAATATTAAATCGATAAAAATATTATAAATATATTTTAAGCATATATAATATCTGGTGAATATTTATTACGCTATATAAAATTACAAGGTACAATAAAGAAATAATAAGAACTATAAAGAAATAATAAACTAAGTTGTACTATGTGAATCAGTATCAGATGATTAAATCAAAACATGCAGAAAAATAAAGATAGTAAAACGTGAATGTTAACATTAGCTTACAAGAATAGATTAGATTAAAATAAATAATAATTATACTGGAATAAAGTATGGTATAGTCCAAATAAAAAATAAAATGGAAGAAACAAAATCAGAATGGTTTAAGTACACGTATCTATAGATTTTTAAATGAATGTGCAATGTGTGAAAAATTGAGAATATTTCACTAAAACTAAACGGGGAAGTAAATTCATAAAAATAATTGAAACGTTGAAAAAAAAATATTATATTAACATATAAATTGTAGCATGTATCTCAATTGAAGTTTATGAGACACTATGTATATAGTCAACCCTCTATAAAAAAAGCATTATTTATATTATACATATACTATAGTAGGATTTTCATTTTAAATCACACATGATTTTCAAGCTTCAATGTAGAATTGAAGAAATAATAAAGCGAAATTGAAATATGCAAATGATTTTATTTGCAAATGTATGTTCAAATCAGAATTATCAATTAAGAAATTATAGATAAAGTATGTTAGGCCTAATATTCGTGTGTATATCTAACAAATTTTGAACTTATGAATGCCAGTTGATGATGTAATAAGACAAATGATTTTGTATCTTTTGTTCAATGGAAATCTATATCTTCATTATTATACAGTTTAACAGTAATTGTATAACTTTATTTCTAATATAATAATGATGCCGAAGTCTATCTATATTGAGAAGTAAACAATAATTTTAATATATCAAACTTTATATATATATATATATATATATATATATTGTAAGAATAATACATTATACCATGGTATGTCGTTTTTATGAATCTTTTAACATTAGTATAACGTGTTTTGCTAAGCTAAGATTATTAATCTCTTTTTTCCTCTTTTATGATTATTTTTCATTTTCTTTTTCTGGCACTGAATAATCTAAGAAGTTGTGTATATGTATTACCAAATTAATAACTACATTGAGTTTATTAGAATGATCAACCAATATCACCCCACAAAGCATAATAATTTTATGTTCACATTAATTTTTTTGACTAGATAATAGTAAAAAAATAATGATCACGTGCAACGCACGTGCGATTTGCTAGTATATATATATGAATGAGTTTTTAATGATTATCTATTTTTTTGTAACCATGGATGGTTACTATGAAAATGTGTGCTGTATTAAATGATATTAAATGACATTTTACCTACTATAGTGGGTTAAAAATAATTTTTTATTTTTTATTTTTTTAATTCATGTAATAAGATTCCTTAAGAATCTTTAGATTCAAAAGGTTATTTTGGCATTTTAAAGTTAAGTAATTAATGTTAGTTTCTTGAAAATTGAAACTTCAATTAATAGCATACATTTAATACCTAGTTTTTCTTTTAGTATATTGAGAAAAAAACTGACTTTTTTAATTAATTCATATAATGCAAAAAAAAGATAAAACAAAATAAAAAAAATTATAATAATAAATTAGAATTATAAATAATTTAGGTAAACTACAAAGTTTGGCTTAGATAAAAGTAATTGTAGGTAAAATTTACACTATAAAGTTCCGCTTGTGATAAAAGTGATTGTAGGTGATTGTATGTAAAATTACATTATAAAGTTTCGTTTGTGATAAAAGTGATATAAGGTAAAATTACACTACAAAATTATTTACTAAAAAATATAAGAAAAATAAATAAATAAAAATCCTATTATCTAATATGTACTCCCTCCGTCCCAACTAAACTTGCACTGGGAGGGTTGACACAGGTATTAAGAAAAGATGTTTTTTTAATTTTTGTTGACTTTTCAAAATTGCTTTCTGCTTTATTAGCTGATTATTAGAGAGGTACTTAGTGTGATTAATTGCATTTCTGCATTCTGCAGAAACCAGATACCAGAAACCAGGAAAATGGCAAGAATTAAAAAACTGCCAAAAATGCTTAAACACTGAAAGTAGCGAAACCAAACAACTTAAAATAAGGGAATTTTTTTTCCCTCCAATACAATTCACCCAAAAATCAGAGTTTACAGTAATCTAAAACTAAAATTACAAAAATTTGGATTCCCACCAAATTTTGAATTACAATTGGAGGCCTAAAAACAAAAAAACAGCAGAATTAAAGCTTGGGAGTTATGGTTTGCAATCGGAAGGGTTTTAATCATTTGGCTCCGTCAGACCGCTCGTTGGTTGCTCAGTTTTTGATCGAGAACAGCTCGAACAGGGTCGTACATCATGGCAAAATCAGCGAGGCGGCTACATCATTCGGAGTCAGTCGGCGAACGATTCAAAACATATGGGCGGCTACAAGAAAGCAAATGTTAGCAAATGTTCCTATCAGTTTTAACAATAAAGGGCAGAATCCAGGTATAAGAAGCACTGAATTAAACATAGTGAAGATGAAAAGTATACCATTTTGCAATAGGGGCAGCATAAGATGGCTTACCTCAGAACTAGAGGTCAGCAAAAGTGTGGTGGGGCGGTGGATAAAAGCTGGAAAGATTAAGCCCCACACTAGTGCTATAAAACCGGCATTAACCGAGCCCAACAAACTACAAAGGCTGAAGTACAGCCTTTCATCTTTGCATGTTGAATCTCAATCAAATAAGATAAGGTACGATACAATGCATAATGTGGTACATATCGATGAAAAATGATTTTATATGCAACGGACCAACGAAAGAACATACAAACTGCAAGAAGAACCCGAGCCCTACAGGTCATACAAAAGTAAACGCTACATCCCAAAGGTAATGTTCATGTGCGCGGTTGCTCGGCCAATTATCTCAAGCCAAGGCTCGGTTGAATTTGATGGGAAAATCAAAATTTTCCCATTCACAACACAAGAACCGGCTAGGAGAAACAGCCGACACAAAGCTAGAGGTACTCTTGTGACCAAACCAATAGAGTCAATCACAAAAGAGGTTATCAAGCAATGCATATTGCAACACGTATTTTAGGGCTATCAGAATTTAAATTCATCATATAGCTTAGGAGATGTTGTAAGTCTCCATAATGTCGTTTAGCAACTTCAGCAGCTGTTAAACTCCAATTGATGACATTACAACAAGCCTTTTTCTCATGTTTTCAGATTATACCAGCCATAAAGTCAAAATGGCCACCAAATGCATGCAAGAATATCATCATACAGCAAGATAATGCTAAACCACACATCAGTAACTTAGATTCAGAATTTAGAGCTGCTTCTTCAGCCGATGGTTTTCAAATTCAGTTAGTTTGCCAGCCACCTAATTCCCCCGACACAAATGTACTAGACCTGGGGTATTTCAGAGCGATTCAATCACTACAAGTTGAGAAACCATCATCTACAGTTGAAGAGTTGGTCACAAATGTGTTGAAATCATTTGAAGACTTGGAGGTACCAAGATTAAACAATGTTTTCCTAAGTTTGCAAGGATGCATGATTGAAATGATGAAGACTAAAGGAGACAACAGCTACAAGGTGCCTCACATGGGCAAGGCAGCTTTAGAAAGACAAGGGAGGCTGCCTAATTCATTGGAAGTAGATGAGAGGGTGGTTAGAGACGCCATTGAACGTTTAATTGCTTGTGAAGAAGCTGCTGGAACTTATGATATTAATGGCTTGAAGTCAGCCTTAGGGTATATGTAAGAAGTGTAGGTAATTAATAGCTTAGGTACATTTTGCTAGACGGTGTTTAAAGCATAAACACAATAGAATGTGATTTTTGCTTAGGCTTTAAACATTGTCCAGATGCTGTGTTTTATGTTGTAATGGACCAAAACCCTCAGATAAATATCATCACAGGGCTATTGGCATTTTAGTTTAGGATGGCAGCTCATGAAGGACACCAAAAACTAAGCTACGGGCTGTATAAGATCAGCAATTAGCTTAGGATGGCATCACATCTTGCATACACAGCAAGAACAATCAGCAAAAACCCCAATTACCTAAACCATCAGCTTGTTAAAAGCATCATTTGGTTTGGATGGCATCACATGATGACCCAACAGAAACGAGATACCAGAGAGACACCAAATACTAAACCCAGCAGCTGTATAAGAGCAAATTTTGAGTTTAGAATGGCATCAAACACTGACTAAACCGAAACTGAAATCACAAGGACACCAAAGGCCTAAACCATCAGCCTATAAGAAAGCATCATTCGGTTTAGGGTGGCATCTCAACTAAACCAACAGTAAGAACATACAAATGTGTACACATAACCCAAACCAACAGCCAACTAAAACATAATCATATGGACACCAGAAACCTAAACTATCAGGCACAAAAAACATCATTTAGTTTAGGATGGCATCTCATAAAGAGACCACAGATACAAGAAGCAATATGCAACCATAAAACCATCAGCATATAACAAAGGCTGAAACAGCAACAACCTAACAACAAGAATATACAAATCTCCCCCAAAACTGACCAAAACCGTAGCCAAAAATATTAGCCACAATGTTGTGTTCTAATTTCACCATAGCGGCATAATAAGCACCAAATCAGCAATACCCCACACAGATTCCACACACAACAATTATATTTTCGAAACAAGCAAATCACCCAAGATCGACCGATTTCACAAAAGAATAGACAGAAACAGGGTCACCTTAGCCAAAATAGGGAACCATAGGGTCAATTGTTTCCTGAAGAACTGTCGTTTTTCCTCCGAATCGAACCACGAACTCATCTCTGTGCTTGATTCCGCAACGAAATCAACCGGCATGCGAAGATTACCGTCAACCACAGATGGGAAACCCAGATCCGAAACCAGATCTGGCTTCTGCACATCTTCAATTTCGGGCGCGTTTAGGCTGAACTGAGTTTCAGGAACGATTGTTTCCTCGGAATCGAAGATGATTCGATCCAAATCACAATCCTCGTCCATGGAAACAGAAGGTAAATTATGGATCAAAAAAAGTAATTTCGAACCAACAACGGACTCGTTTGGTGTATGTGTGGGAGAAGAACAGACAATAAACTATGTGGGGGGAGGATTTGGTGGGGATTTGGCTAGGGTTTCGAAAATGGAAGAGGGAGGCGGCTGGATAGTTTTGAGAGACGACAATGAATCAGTTTAGGGTTCTTGATGAGAGAGAGAAAGAGAATGCTCTGGATCGAGAAGGATCCAGGGTTGTTCCAGAATAATGAGAAGTGGGCAATGGGTTGGGCTGGGTAGTGGTTTTAGGTCCAAGAATTAGTATAAGTGGATTTGGGTTATGTTTTGGATAATGAAATTTTATGGGTTTAAATTAGTTTAGAGTTAGTTTTAGTAATGGCAATTTTGTAATTTTGGTAACAATGAGAGGTAATAATTGTGAGAAATATTTTCATTTAAGGGGTGTGCAAGTTTAGGTGGGACGGACGAAAAAGGAAAGTGTGCAAGTTTAGCTGGGACGGAGGGAGTATTACTTAAAAAATTAGTAGTTTCACCCAGTGTTTATGAGATCGAATCGAAAGTCATAGATCTTTTAAAAGAAAAGAAAAAACAGAAACGAATTTTAGCGGGTTGTCGGTCAGGAGAGACAACCGATTTGGACGATTTTCAACGGATATATTTGGGTCAATGAGATATCCAATTAATTAGCCCTACTGGACCGGACTAGGGGCCGATTCGAGGCTGGATCGGTCGAACCGGTAGGTCCAATTCCACAAACCTTGGTTTCACGATATCTGTTTGACCCCGTTACTAAAGTCAACAAGTACTCACTATTTGACTCAATTCAACTTCTCGGGCAAATTTAATTAAGTGTTGTACTGTTCACAACAACATTAATATTGTAAGTGAGAATTTTTTTTATTTGCCAAACTAGGTGAACTCGCCTGTGCCACAGGCGAGTTCACTATTCACTAACAGGTTTGTTTAATGTCGCCCCTGCCAGGGGCGACTTCAATTAATTAATTTTTATTTATTTTTTAAATGACGCCTCTAGGATAGGCGATATCACATTCTCTCTCTTTTTTTTTTAAGTTATAATAATAATAATAATAATAATAATAATAATAATAATAATAATAATAATAATAATAATAATAATAATAATAATAATAATAATAATAATAATAATAATAATAATAATAATAATAAAAAAACACGTAACAATCAGGGATGTGCGCGGTACGATGTGAATCGAATATTTGAAAATATCTAAATCCATATTAAATTTCGACTATTTAAAAAGTGAGTATCTATCACCGATCCAAAAAATTGGGACGGTACGGTGCGATTATTTATTTTTTTCGGGACAGTTCGGTTCAGAAACTTCGGACCGAACGGTTCATAAATTTTGGACCTAACGGTTCAGAAATTTTGGACCTAACGGAACGGTTAACTGAACCGAAATTTCTGAACCGTTGGGTCCGACATTTCTGAACCGAACTGTCCCGAAAAAAATAAATAATCGGAACGGTACGGTGCGATTATTTATTTTTTTCGGGACAGTTCGGTTCAGAAATTTCGGACCTAATGGTTCAGAAATTTTGGACCTAACGAAACGGTTAACTGAACCGAAATTTCTGAACCGTTCGGTCCGAAATTTCTGAACCGAACTGTCCCGAAAAAAATAATAATTACACCGTACCGTCTCAATTTTTTGGATCGGTGATAGATACTCACTTTTTAAATAGCCGAAATTTGATATGGATTTAGATATTTTCAAATATTCGATTCACATCGTATCGTGCACACCCCTGATTGTTACGTGTTTATTATTATTATTATTATTATTATTATTATTATTATTATTATTATTATTATTATTATTATTATTATTATTATTATTATTATTATTATTATTATTATTACAATAACTTTAAAAAAAAAAAAAAAAAAAAAGAGAATGTGATATCGCCTATGCTAGAGGCGTCATTTAAAAAAAAAATAATTAATTGAAGTCGCCCCTGGCAGGGGCGGCATTAAACAAACCTGTTAGTGAATAGTGAACTCGCCTGTGGCACAGGCGAGTTCACCTAGTTTGGCAAATAAAAAAAATTCCCACTTACAATATTAATGTTGTTGTGAACAGTACAACACTTAATTAAATTTGCCCAACTTCTCGAATTAACAAGTACCTACCATTTAGGGATGCAAACGAACCGACTCGAAGCGAATATTAAGAGATTCGATTCGAATTTGTGAAATTTGGCTTCGATTCGAATTCGATTTGATTCGCCGATCGAATTTTAAATCTGATTCGAATTCGATTTGATTTTTTTTCCAAATATATTCAATTCGATTCGTGATTCGTAAATTTAAATTTTTTAACAAAAAAAATATTGTTATTTAGAAAATATTTGATTCGAATTCGATTCGAAATCAAATTTGTCTAGATTCGAAAATTAGAAACCATATGTTTTACTAAGGGAATTTGTATATATTTACTATTAAATATATTTTTATTTATTATAATTATATTATATATTTAATATTTTATATATATATATATATATATATATCGAATCGAATCGAATCATCGAATTTGACGAATCGAATACATATATATTCGAATTCGATTCGAAATATAAACGAATATAAAATATGATTTGGATTCGAATTCACCGAATCGAATCATCCTAAACGAATTCGAATCACGAATCGAATCAATATAATTTGATTTGACTTGCATCCCTACTACCATTTGACCCGATTCGACTTATTAGATGAAGACGTTCAAACTATTTAACCCGTTTGGCATATCGGCTCAACAAGTACTCACTATTTGACTGATTCGGCTTATCGGATAAACAAGTGCACACTTTTTGACCCGATTCGACTTATAGGCTCAACAGACACTCACTATTTTCCCCGATTTGACTAATCGGATCAACAAGGTACCACTATTTAACCCGTTCGACTTCTCGAATCAACATGTACCAACTATTTGACTGTTCGACTTATTAGATCAAGACGTATCAACTATTTGACCGATTCGGTTTATCAGATCAACAAGGTATTGCTATTTGACCCGATTCGACTTATTAGATCAAGACGTACCAACTATTGACCGATTCGGCTTATCGGCTAAAGACGTACCCACTATTGACCGATTCGACTTATCAGATAAATAAGTACACACTATTTGACCCGATTCGACTTATCGACTCAACAAATACCAACTATTTGACCCGTTCGACTTATTAGATCAAGATATACCAACTATTTGGCCGATTCGATTTATTGAATCAACAAGGTACCACTATTTAACTCGATTCGACTTATTAGATCAAGACATACCAATTATTTGACCCGTTTGGCTTATCGGCTTAACAGGTACCCACTATTTGACCGATTTGTCTTATCAAATAAACAAGTACACACTATTTGACCTGATTCGACGTATCGACTCAACAGATACCCACTATTTGACCGATTTGACTAATCAGATCAATAAGGTATCACTATTTGACCTCTTTGGCTTCTCGGATCAAATGTACCAACTATTTGACCCGTTCGGCTTCCTGAATCAACAAATACTCGCTATTGGATCCGATTCGACTTATCGGATCAAGACGATCCAACTATGTGACTCGATTCGACTTATCGCATTAATTCATACCAACTATTTCCTTTAAATTTTCTATTTGATTATTAGTCATCAAATTTATAATTTTCGAAGTTAAAAAAATTCTATAAAAAATAAGGATACTAACAATAGATATAGGGTGTCATTACTATTTGACCCGATTCGACTTATCAGATCAAGAAGATCCAACTATTTGACCCGATTTGACTTATTAGATCAAGACATACCAACTATTTCCTTTGAATTTCCTATTTTATTATTAGTAATAAAATTTATAACTTCGAAGTTAAAAAAATTCTATAAAAAATAAGGACCCAAACAATAGATATAGGGTGTCATTACTATTTGATCCGATTTGACTTATGGGGTCAAGACGATCCAACTATTTGACCCGATTCGACTTATTAGATCAAGATGTACCAACTATTTTCTTCAAATTTCATGTTTGATTATTAGTAATACAATTTATAATTTTAAAGTTAATTTTTTTTAATAAAAATAAGGACTCTAACAATAGATATAGGGTGTCATTACTATTTAACTCGATTCGACTTATCGGATAAAGATGATCCAACAATTTAACTCGATTGGACTTATTAGATCAAGACGTACCAACTATTTTCTTTAAATTTCCTATTGATTATTAGTAATCAAATTTATAATTTCGAAGTAAAAAAAAAATTCTAAAAAAAAAGGACTCAAACAATAGATATAGGGTGTCATAACTATTTGACTCTACTCGACTTATCGGATTAAAACGATCCAACTTTTAATCCGATTCGACTTATTAGATGATGATGTACCGACTATTTCCTTTAAATTTCCTATTTGATTATTAGTAATCAAATTTGTAATTTCAAATTAAAAAAAAAAAATCTATAAAAAATAAGAACACTAACAATAGTTTAGTGTGTCATTACTATTTGACCTGATGCGACTTATCGCATTAATTCGTACCAACTATTTCCTTTAAATTTTCTATTTGATTATTAGTAATCAAATTTGTAATTTCGAAGTTAAAAAAATTCTATAAAAATTAAGAACTCAAACAATAGATTTAGGGTGTCATTACTATTTGGCCTCATTCGACTTATCGAATCTAGACGATTAAACTATTTAACCCGATTCGACTTATTGGATCAAGACGTACAAACAATTTCCTTTTCCTATTTGATTATTAGTAATCAAATTTATAATTTCGAAGTTAAAAAATTCTGCAAAAATAAGGACACGAAGGTAAAAAAATTTTATAAAAATAAGGTATAAAAGAAAATGAACACGATCTATATTAACAAAAAGCAACAAAAAATTGTGCATAAATTATTGAGGAAAAAGTAATTATATTTAGGAGTGCATATCAAGCAAATGTACAACTTATTAATTAATAGAAAAAAAACGAAATAAAAAAAGTAACACAAAATTATAAAGTGTATTTTTTGAAAAAATGTCAGTTGTGTATTAATTAGTAGTTGCCACCTATTACATAAATAACCAAAAAACAAATGCAGCATATTGTATTAAAGAAAAGTATCAATTATAAGGTGTATTAATTAAATAGCAATTATTAATGAAAAATTAAATTAAACAATTACTTATTTTAAATTAGTGCATAAAGTGAAATAGTAATTATGGTATTTAATGAGTCTCATCAATCAATGTGCATGTAGTACACTTAATAAAGTTCGAGAATCAATAATCCCTACTAAAATAACAAAAAAAGACATGGAATCTTTAATTTCAGCTTTCTTAAAATTTAATTAAAATAAATAAAACAAATGACACATCATTACTATTACCTACACTAGAATTACCCATCGTACGATGTACGATTTAAAACATATTTATTTATAAGAAAAAATAGAAATAAATAATGAAATACAAAAATTGAACAATAAAGAAGATAAATAATTTTTTGTTTTATTAAAACAAATTTTATTTTATTTTATTTACATCCCAAATATTCAACCCATAAATACATATTTAAATCTAACCTCAGTGATTAATCAACAAATAATTTTTTATTTCAGATTTAATATTTTATACTTTATCCGTCTCACAATGATATTTAAATATAATCTCAATGATCAACCAACAAAAAATTGCTTATTCATACTTCATCTGTCTCAGAAAGATAGTCCATTTTTTTGGACATCTCACAAAGACACTACATACACAGTCTAACCTAGACAATCCACAAACAATTATATTTTTCTTAATGTAACTTCTCTTAAAATATGTAATATAGATGTGAACCTAAATCCCTGAAAGGAAAAAAAACCCGATTACTTTGATACATTATATATAAATTAAAATGGAAATAAATGAAAATTTTATTTGTGTTATACTAAGTAAATCACAAACTGCCACCTACAAATTATTTAATATGACAACTTGACAAAAAAATCAATTTTGAAACTACTTTTTTGCATTATTTTACTATATATACACATCTCTTATTATATTTATAATAATTACATACTTTTAGCAGGTAAAATGAACGACATAACGCCCTAAATTCCTAGATGATTGTCTTTTATTATATAGCAATACTTTTTGCATTATTTTACTATATAGTAGTATATACATATCTCTTATTATATTGTAATAATTAAACTTACCTATTTTTAGCAGTTAAAATGAGCGTCGCACCCCTAATTCCCTCTTATAGAGGATTACCTTTTTTTATATAGTAAAATATATATCAAAAGAATATTGAAAATATTTTTGTGATATCAATTTTATATTAAAAATTATAAATTAAAGACAATTACTTGATTTACTTGTTTCCATATGCAATGAATTAATTGTTTGTTCTAATACAATTACGTCCATATGCAAAAATGAATTTAATTGAATTTAACTTTCATACGCAATTACTTGATTTACTTATTTGAATATGTCAATATTTGAATTTAATTTTCATATAGCATATTTACACCTTGTAATTACACAATTTGAACAAACTATTTACTGAAAAACTTTGATTTTGTTATTTATTAACTACACCATAAATTTGATATTTTGTTATATATTAATCATTATAGATTTTTTATCTTCTGCTTATGATGTGTGACGAATATGACAGGGATAATGATAATGATATTTGCAAATTATATGATTTTTTTATATCAGTCCATACTTGTATTATGTAATTTAATAGTTTTAGTTTTTATTTTTCATGTGAAGAATTACAAAATTAAAGGTAATAAATGACATATGACTATAAATCTTTTCCATAGATTGTTGTAATTATTGACATTAAACGAGAAATATAAAGAGAATTGAAGTGGGAAAAAATTTTCTCCATAAATTAGTGTAATTACCTTAATTGATTAGAAACCTCAATTTATTTTTAGCAACTGTAAAAATGCGGGAAAACGAAAAAACTTTCCTGATTTAGAGGACTTTACTTTTATACATTGTAATATTGCATACAATTATGACATTTATTGAATATAATACATTTTCTAAAATAATAGTGTAGTATTAAATGCACACAATCGTGGCATTTATTGAATACTCCCTCCGTCCCGGCCTAATTGTCCTACTTGCCTTATTTGTTTGTCCCAAGCTAATTGTCCTACCCCATAAATGGAAAAATTTTCCCACAATCTCCGCCATCAAAATCTCGACATTTAATCTTTACCTTTGAAAAAATCAAAGATTCTACAAAATCTGTTTTTTCTTAGTCTCCGTACCAGACCAAGGTAGGACAATTAGCTTGGGACGGAGGGAGTATAATTTATCCTACTTAATCAACATCTGTAATACTAAAAGGTGTCTTGCTAAAAGTGAATTGTTATGTGGGCGTGAAATAGATATTTTTTTTCGAATATAAACTTAATTGTTGTTATATATGAAGATAGTATAGTATTCAAGATTAGTTATGCTATGGATTCGACCACCTCAATCAATTCCTATTATATTCCATATCTTCTTAATTATGTTATGGATTCAGTATCAGAGGTTAAATATATACGATATAATAATCTTATATTCTTACTTAATAAGTTGTCATTTATGGAATAAGAAGATTGCATCATATTCCATCATTAAGTTGCACACAATTATGACATTTATTGAATATGGTTTTTCTTACTTAACTTACATTTGTGATACCAAAATTAGAGCTTTCTAAAAGAGAGTTGTTATGTGGGCGGGAAAATATATGTTTTTTTCCAGATATAGACTTAATTGTTTTTATATATATAAAGATGTCATCAGGTTACTCATTTTCTCACTATTAAATATGTTTTATTCTTTCTAGGTGAATTAAATGCATGACTCAACTACTCAATCAATCACATCCTTTAATTTTTTATCCAAGAATTAATATTAGGTCACCATCCATGGTGATAAAGTGAAAGTAACCATTAAAACCTTACCCATATATATATATATATATATATATATATATATATATATATATATATGTTTAATTTTTTAGTAATGAATAATGGAAAAAACTTGAGTAAAAAATATTTTATGTACACGGAAACATGAAACATTAAAAATCTCGAAGATCAACAATCGTGATCAAGGTCTGAATCGGACGCTCCTCTTATCTCTTTCGCTCAGGTTCATAGATTAACTTCTCATTTTCTCTCTTTGCTCACTATATTTTCATAATATCTTTCAGTTGCAAAATAAGGGAAATCTGATGTTGTACCTGTTGTGGTGAATTCGTCAATGGAGATTTGCATATTAATAATCGAGGTAATGGTGCTAGAACTCTTTTGGAGACATAATCCGTCAATTTGATTATTTAACCCTTTTGTTTAAGAAGTTGCTTTCTTGTCTGTTATTTTGTTTTGTGTTCTGCAATGATGAACTAAGTGAAATGGCAATTTTATAGATTATTGAGCTTACCTTATTATTAAAAAGTTAGCTACATTCGTTTCCGCATAAGTCCTTTTAGTCTGCAGTTGATCTGTTTCTGTTTATTTCTCCTTCTGCATTCGTTTTATCAAACGATGTATGTATGGTGGAATTTTGTTTCTCGGTTATCCTTCGGTTGATTTGTTTTGTTGGTTCCTTCCATTAAATCTAACAGATATATTATGAACTTGGTTCCAAAATCATAAAGGTATAACCGAGTCAAGTACTCAAGTCGGATCGAGTTGATGATAGCATGTGTAGTGTATGTAGAGGTGGCAATTCGGACGGTCCGTCGGGATCGGGCCAGCCCCAATCGGACCAAAGTGTAATGTCGGACCGGGCTGGGTTGGCCCCAAAAAAATATGGCCTACAAATATTAGGCCCAAGCCCAACACACCTCGGGCCATCGGGACAAAATGGCCCGTCTAAATGGCAATATTTTTTGGAACGTAAATTCTGCCATTCAAGGGAACGTTTAAATAATAGCATCACATATTCACATTCCAATAGATTGCAATAATGGCATCACATTTTACATGAAAACTGCTAAAAACATTCACATGAAAAAAAACATAAAGTCATTGACATTGGGCTCCAAAACAAAATGATGCAATTCTACTTGCACAATCCACCAACTAAATAATCCTTCTACATTCTACTGCTTAGAGTCGAAACATAATACTAAACCCAAATAGTTAAAGTCTTACACATTCAAGAATCCACCACAACATACACAAACATTCAAATAAAACGTCACTCCTCGGTCAAGTCACCATCAAGGACAACATTACAATCTTGACTCGAAAATCTTATCTCCTCCACCTCCGGTGTATCTATAAAATCGATAATAAGGAGGTCAATAACTAAGAAAACAAATACTCAATAGAAAGAATGAAAATAAATAAATCAATATTACTAGAGGGTCCAACTTCTGTGAACCCGTGCAACCAATTTTAAGTACAAATGAGGGCTTGCACATTTTTCCCGAGTAAACGGCTTCTATACTTTTGTAAGATGCGTCCACCAATGCTAAATGAGGATTCGGAAGCCACCGTTGTGATTGAGATACTCAAAATATCACAAGCCATGATTGTCAATTAAGGAAATCGGTGTTTATTCACCTTCCAAGAATCAAGCACATCCACATCACTTCCAACAGCACATGCTTCATCCAAGTATATATCAAGTTGCGACTTGTCATCATTTGAGGAGCTTTGTGTTGTTTGTTGATGATACTCCTAAAAATATAATTAGACAAAAAAAAAAAAAGTGTTAAAACACAAACAATATAAAACTTTATACACAAAAAATACAATGAATTTATTGAAAGCTAAAAATGTTCCTATACTTACTTCAAGCATGGATGACATAAATAAAGAGCTTGCTCCACTTTTCCTTGGATGTCCTCGTCTACAAGATTGGAGATCTCTTGATGAGCTAGCTCAAGATGAGTTTGATGAAGCTATATTCACCAAAGAGCTTATACAAGGTCTCCTTTACCATATTCACTTTTTCTTCATGATCAAGAGGATAGAGTTTCTTATAGCAAAAACTCAAGAAGTTCAACTTTGAATTCGGCTAGAGAACACATCCAACTGCAAGAATGATAGAATATTCACTCCAATACTTATCGAATTTGGTTTTCATCCTTGATGCCATATCTTTGAGTTTCACATCCTCATTGTACAAATATTCATTCAAATTAATTTGTGTGCTTGCAATTTGCATGAAATATAAGTTTGGTGTAGGACAAGATGACCCAGATATCAGATTAGTGATGTGGTAAAATGGAGCCAAAAAAACTCTTATCTTCTCCGCTCTTTCCCACTCTTCACTTGTTGGACAATATGGGTATTTATCATCATTAAAACTCAAGCTAGTGAATGCACGACGATACTTAATTTCCTTTCAAGCATCATGTAAGTGGAGTTCCATCTTGTTGCTACATGTAATCTCAAAAAGCCACCACCAACATCATTCAAGTGCACTTCTTCAACACATTTTTGAAATTGTTTTAATCTCCCCTCCGTAGCCTTCACATACTTAACACTTTCCCTAATCTTATGTGAAGCTACACTCACCTCTTTCAACCCGTCATGCACAATAAGATTCAAAATATGTGCACAATACCTCACATCAAAAAATTCACCTTTACTTAACAAACCATTTTGTAAATTAATTCTCTCCTTTAAAACCTTTTGCATGACGTCATTAGAAGATGCATTATCCAATGTGAGAGGAAATATTTTGGAGTCTATCCCCCACTCTTTAAGCACTCCATAAGCCTTACTTGCTAGTTCAACCCCAGTATGTTGACAATCCAACTCAACAAATGCAAGTAATTTGCTATTTAACTTAAAATCACTATCAACATAATGAGCTGTGAGAGTCATATAACCTTGTACAGTTATAGCAGTCTATACATCAGAAGTCAAACAAATTCTACCAGGAATGGAAGCTAACTCATCCTTTAGCTTTGCCCTTTCACTTAAGGACACATTACAACAATCCTTTTTTGCGGTATTTCGAGAAACAGGTTCAAAATCAGGATTGAATATTTTGTTCACCTCCCAAACACCTTCATAGTCAGCATAACTAAATGGAAGATCATGCAAAATGATACTTTTAGCAAGTGCCTCTCGATAGGCATTGCTATCAAATGTCCATCTCTTTGTGCATGCAGCTCGGTTATCTAGCATATCTCTCACATCATGGTAACGGGGAAGTTTAAGACATTTATCAGAATGACGCCTAAGATGAGTAGTACCCCCAGTAGATACACAACTAAGAAGTGCCCCACAACCCTTGCATTTTCACTTTTCTACCCCATCAATCAACTCCTTAAGTTTTTCAAAATGTTGCCACACCACAGACTTTTTTTCCTTAACATTAGCAGTATCATCATCTATAACATTTTCACCACTGGTCTTAGTATTTACTTGTCCCTTTTTAACCCCAGTCTTATGCTTTGCACCAACAGTAGAAGAAGAAGTACCTGCAGTACTCTTAGCACTAGGGGTGGCAGGATGAGGAGAATCCAACATTACAAAGTCGTCTTCATCATCGAACAGTTCCAATTCTTCATCGATATTCACTAGATTTATTCCAACACCTTTCATTATTGCTAATCTAAAAATAAGGAAGCATCGCATCAATCAAATGAAACCAAAATAGTATAAATAATTAAATAATATCAATTTTCAATTAAATAATGGAATCGAACCCGCATCTAAAATCACACACCAATCATGAGAATTAAACTGAACATGAGTATAATAATTCCATTTTCACCCCACTCCTTTGTATCAATCACATTGTTAGAGGTATGTGCTAAATACAAAACAATTCCCATGCTTATTATCTTTAGAGGTCAACACATCTAAATAATCTCAAATATATTCCTAATGCAATATATCTAATTATGAATTTAGTTGATATAATAACTAAACTATTCTATATTCTCCATTATTATATATATATACTAGACAAATCAAGCGAATTGCAATTTACAGGATCTCAGTTATAGAAACAAATTGCAAACAAGAGACATAATTGAAAATGTCAAAACTAAAAGAATTCACTATAATTTTCACTAAACTAACATTGAATTTGTAGTTTGCAAAAGATAATGTCCATGTCATTGATTCAACACTGACAAACTTACATACTAGATACTGCTATGCTATCACAATTCACACAAGAGCGGGCGACGGCCGGGAGGCAGACGACGGCGCAAGCAGTGGCAGCGCGGCGGCGGTGGGAGGCAGACGGCGGCGCAGGTTGATTTCAGTCTTCAGGGTTATACAAGGTGGGGGGAGACGACTGACGAGTTTGGGGGGCTGACTTTGTGTGTCTATTTGTGACTATTTCTCTCTCAGTAGTCAGTAATATCAACTCAAGTGTAAAATTCAAAATAAACGTCAAATAAAATTCGGGCCGCCCACGGCCCACGGGCCAAGCCCGAGCCCGGCCCAAAAAAAAGGCCCGATTGGGACGGGCCTTTTTTGCCATCTCTAAATGTATGTATGTATTTTTAGAATTTAGGGGTGACAATCACTACCCCGACTCGACCCAAATTTATTAAGAGAAATTCGAAATCAAATTTTCTAGAACATGAGCAATTCGATTCTGACCCGAGTTAACCCGAAATAGACCTCTCTGCCTTGTCATTTGTCATTAATCAGAAAAATAGAAGACTGTTGAACATTAATTAAAAAAAAAAAAATTAGTGTTATTGTATTTCTCTAATTATGTTACCATTTGATGATGTAACAAAAAAGTCAGTTCTATTTGACAGGTTTGTAGTCATGTTCTACCAGTATCTTTTGTTGCACTGAAGCTACATTTCAGTCGCGTTCTATAGAATTACTTTTGAACATCGAATAGCTGCAGACATATTTTGTGATTGTTGGATATATATTGTTCTAGTTCCTAATAGGTTGTAGGAAATGTCTGCTATTTTTAGGAATACTGTTTCTTTTGTGATCATTAAATATATTTTATTCTAGTTCGTAACCTAGTTTATATGAATGGTTTGCGCTTTTTAAGTATATATTCACATTTATATATGTTGTTCTACAATTTATGGAACTATTTTTATGTTTATAAATAATTATTATTGGTCTTGGATTGATTACAAGCATTCTAGAAAAATTGGAACCAATAAATATGATGCTATAAAAATTAGAAAAAAAAATAAGAAGAAAGAAAGAAATTACCTACAGAATTTCGTAGGGATAGGTTTTCACAATTTCTTTAAATTTGCAACGGAATTGGTTCGGTAGCCAAATAACAAAAGAAAATAGATTAATTAATTAATTTTTTTAATAAAAAATTTGCCTACCGAAATTTCTATTGCCATTTTTTTCTACGGAATTACCAACGAAATATTCCGCTACTGATATTTTGCCTTCGAAGTTTTATTTAATTTGGTAACCAAGATGCCTACAGATTTGCGATCGAAAATCCATAGGTATACCTATGGATTATATTTCTGTAGGCAAACAAATCACCTACGAGCAAAGTCCCTACATTTGTTTCTCGTTGGTATTCTGTAAGCAAATATAAATGCCTACGAAATTGGGATTATTGCCTACACAATATTCCCTAGCCAAATGATTATTTTCTTGTAGTGTTGGTTTAAATTTCAGTTCCACTAATTTGTTTTATCTTATTTCAGAGTATAGTTGTACTCCCACCTACCTACGAGCAGTTATGCGTACATGTATATTGGTCGCTCTATTTATTAATAGTTTATATAGTAAATGTATAGTGTGATTGCTAGTTAGCAGCGATCAAGGTCGTATCACACAAACATCAGTGAGGACTCCTAATTAAAGTACGATAGTGTGGATCACACTGATTTATCTAGGCTATTGAACGATGTTCATTTTGTGGTTTTAGCTTAATCTAATTAAACTTAAATGAAAATAATATTATTTATTCTCTAGAAAACTAGAAAATCATAAGGATGCATAAAGATAATTAGCAACTCATATCATAGCAACATTACATTCAACCACCAATAAAAAAATTAAGCTAAACAAAATATGAGTAGCACCAATTAAGGAAGTAGAAACTAGAAAGATAACAACTGCCAAATCAAATAATCCAAACATCTCATGCACAGACATGTTACCGAGAAAGAAAAAAGCAAAATATGATCCAAAAAACAGGACTGCAAAAATCCACAAAGAACGCCAAAAATTGTATGGAGGTATGCAAAAAGACAATTAGCAACTCATTTCATAGAAACTCAACATTCAACAACCAATCAAAAACCAATCTAGATGCGAGCCAGATTATAGATTGTAAAAGTTATCTTTCAAACATTACAAAGACAAAGCCAGTTTCAATGAGTGCAAATAATCCACCAGATGTCAATGCGAGGGTTTTTCAAATGAAAAAGCATCATAACTTCCCTGTCAAATTCGTCGACACCTAAAAGTCTTGTTGGAATTTGACCTTTGAGAAGTTCAGCGTTGGCTTGACTTCAAGTTCTTAAGTGGTGGTATACTTGATTTAGTAGGAATCAAGTTGTGGGATCAAAATCCTTATTTTGTTTATCAAATATCGTGTATCGACTTTCTCAAATCCAAATCGGGTAAGTGAAAAGTTAATCATAAACCACTTAAAATATGAAGTGTGTGTGGATGAGTAACCAACCCATATTATCGAAAAAGTAAGAGTTCATGATGTGGATTCTAATTTATAAGTTAGAACACTAAAAAGAGATGTTACACTTGTGGGTGAGAACATAAGCATCACACGGATGTGTGCGCATGCTCGGCTCGACTCAATCAAGGTTAAGTTTTGCCACTCGATTTTGACCTGATTGACGAGTATCGAGTGACCGTTTGAATACCACATGTAACCTTCAAGAGGTGTAACTCCTTGGAGTTAAGGAACGTCATGAAGAAATATCATATAATGTCATTAAGATACCATTAGGGGCTGCAATTAATGCAAAGTAGCAGTCGTATATTAAAAACCATAGTTATTGTAGGAGGATGACAAGCCAAGAGACGCTTGGCATTTACTCTTTCATACGTTGACCATTATGTTGCAATTAGTACCCCTAATATATAATTGGAAATGTTTATAAAGAGGATATATATATTTGCATTTGCAGAAGATAGAATTATTGAAATACGAGATAGTTACATAAAGTCATACATGATTAGTTTCTCAGCACTTTCAGCTTGTTGGACCTTAAAGGTTTAGAGTGCTACCTTTGAGACGTCAACAAACGCCAGTAACCATGACCACCTGGGCAGGGCGTATTTGTCTAGCAGAAGGAGCCCTGATCTCACCTCGGTATCCCTTGTACTAACTTGTGTTTTGTAGGTTCATGAAAAAGGTCTTAGACATCCTATTTTTCCGCTTATGCGGATGCAACAATATCTACAACATATGTAGCAATTCAAATCCAGCCTAGGCGAAATAAGTCTTGTTGTCTTGAGGAGTTTGTGTTCCAATTACTTTGGCATATTGGACCAAGATGTTATGCTAGTTGTGTCAATGTACAAAATATTAGTTGCAACGTCATTGTAGCCCAATATTTTCCAACAAGTTTTAGCGTTTTAAGTACAACCACTTGCTAATCGATGCAATGCATCTTTAACATCATATATCACAGGTGATTTCTTTTTCGTTCTTTTCTTAGCCCGTCTTTAGTGAAATATATACGGACCTAAAATAACCTTGTTTACATAATAATATATCACTAAGCCTTTTCCTCATTCTACATTTTAGTTTTACAAGATGTCAAAGAGTCAAAGAATTACTTCTAAATTTATTTCACTTCAAAATCTGATTTCTATTGATGTTTGATTTTAAGCCTTAAAAAGGTTCTTACTGAAGTTCCAGTATTTATAGTTCGAGTCAAGTTATGAAATTTCATTCAAATTATGCTTCCGCCAAAATGTTATATTTAAAGGATTTTTATTTATATATTTCACTTATTTTTCAAATTAGGTGTTTTTCAAAATTATGTTATTTTATTTTCAAAGTTGTCTCTTTAATTTATCAATAAAGGTTTGTCTTTAGGTTAAAAACATGTGATATAGCCTACATTCCCTAAAAAACATATCTTTTATTTAAAACTACGAAAATCAAGGTGTGACAAATATACACTAAGTATTCCACTGATTAACAAATTTAAATCAATAAATATATTGAAAATAAAATAAATAGGGTAAAATAGATTTAAAAACTGACCGAGACCGGCGAACGGTGTTGACTGTGCTCCACTCTCCATGTCGGTGGCAAAGGTCGTCGTGCGCCGTTGATGTTTTGGGAGGAAGACAACTATAAGTTTGAAACCCTAGCTAATTTGTTTAAGGAGGTGGTGAATCCCACCAGAAATATTCTATGTACACCACATTTATTGCAAACACATGTTGGTCCCAAGTGGTAGACGTCCCGAGGGAGTGAATAAGCCTCTAACTCGATTTTTCTTTTTCAAATAGTTAGAGCAGATAATTGTTGCTTATTGCAAGAAACTGGTTCTTACAACAAAGCTTGTACAATAAGCAATCTTAAGGCACTAGGTACAACGCAGACTAGTCTTAAGTTACTTGTAGCAAGCAATGCTCAGGTAGAGTTTTATGCAACGCAATAACAAATATGTTTTCTTACAGATCAATGCAATACATAACTACTATGCAGGAACAGTAATAAAAATCAGTAAGAAAGTAGACACAAAGATAATGGTGGTTTGAAAGTGATGGTAATTCTTCTATGTCCACTCTTCTCTCACACAGGGAAATTCACTAAGTTGTCGCATAGTACAAACTTAGCTATGACGAATTCTAAGTCCAACTTAGCTCCTTATAATAGTTTTTTCCTATCTTTGGAAGGCTACTCATCTACTATACACATGTTCCTCAGAACACCTAGTCTACTTTGAATCCTGAATTCAAAACGAAGATTTCCCGTTCAAAAACCGTTTGTTCAATTAGTTTAATGAGTGTTTTTCTTCAACTTCTGGTAGTTGTCACTAAACTTGAATATCAGTTGATATGTGGGGAAACTTCATTCATAACAAGAATTAGGGCTGAGGCAAAGCTTGAGAGCTAACTTGACTTGAGACTTGATGCAACTTGAATCTTTACTAGAATGCTTTGTTGCTTGGTTGCTATTTGCTCTTGTATACTTGGGGCAACCACTTGTAAGATTATCAGAGTGATAAGCTTTGAAGCTTTACATTATGCAATTATTTTATTTTCTTACTCCAACCTACATTGATTCTTTAGTATACGTGTTGAAGTGTAAAACTAGAAAGATTTTTATGTATCATATCATCTTCTGTGATTTCCTTTCCACAGAAAGTAAGATATGTTTTTAGGCACTATGTGTCCTTACAGAGGCTATTGACTCATTTGTAGTCTAGTGAGTGGGTTTCTTTCCGCTAGATAGTTAATATCGGAAGTAGGGATTCATCTACATTTTCAATATTTCTTCTATTGCATTCCGCGGCTCATCGGGTATTTTTGAACTAAACAGTACTCCTAGTGTAAGCTAGGATTAATGTGTCGTCTCGAATTCATTATGGCATTGACTGTGACTTCGACTTTGTTGTTGGGTCGGTTGATGATATGATTGTAAAAGAGTTCTTACTGGATGTAGTTCTTATTTCATGGAAATATATTCCTATTAGGAATATCAATTGTGGCAAATTAATTTCTTTTGAGTCTAGTATTTCAAATTTGGATCGAGTTGGTTTAATCATTTCCTTTTAAATTAGTTTTTGGGACCATATATCACAATTTTTCGTATTTTGTGAAAATACTTTATCATACAACTGATTTCCACTAATTTGGTGTAGCCCATGAATCTTCACTATCATGGAAATTCACATTTCATCATCCTCGACAAAAACATTAGCAAATCAATACTCAATTTCTAGAGTCAAGCATATAGCTTAATTACAATATTTCATAACAACCATCAAAGAGCATATATTGAAAATTCAAGTCATGACTTTCAATTTCATGAGAAAATATTAAAACGAATTAAACATAATGTGTCCCTAAACATCAATAAAATTATGCAAATTTTCATAATTGTGAAGATTATACGTACCTTCACATGCACATAGTCCATCTTCAATCAGCTCAAAATCATAGTTGCATGTGAATCATATGAGAGACATGGGCTTAAGCTCTTTCTCATGCGTTCGTTTCATTCAAAATATTTAGATATTAAAGCATAGAAGAACTTGCATCACGTTCAATATGTCATGCCACATATTAGTATCAATAAATATTGTTTGGATTTAATTCATAAAGTAGGGCAATTTGACTTACCTTACTGGAAAGATATGATTCTTTTCAATGACACTTCTCAAACTACGAAAATAAGAATTTTATGTCCCGTCCAATCTCCACACTGATGGGAGTCAACAAATGTTCGGATATTTCAATCAAATCATACAAGAAAAAAAAAAAACTATTAAATATTGGATTACGATTTTTTTTTAAAATAATGAAATTAAACATGATATGATTAAAATATCCACCAAACGAGGTCATGATATCAACTAAACCTTGCACAATATTTTTCAAAACATATATCAAGAATGGGGAAAAAAAATGTTGTTTATTAACTACCACATTAATAGAATTGGGGGGGACTAAAAATCACAGAAAATTGAGTAATAATGGTTGACGTACTAAGTAAGAACCGACATACATTGAAATACACATTACACAAACATTAGATAATAATTGCCGATAATCATAGTGAATTGAGTTATTGGGAAACTGACAGAGTTAATTTAATATATGTAATCAATCCAGTGAACTTCATTGCAAAAATACCGTTGTAATGAACTAAGGATGGTTCACAGATATTTTGCATATTCTGAAAGTACTAGTGTGTGTACCATTAATCTAAGCCCTAATCATAATCAAGATCAATAATAAAACATTATAACCTAGAAATTGGATCAACGGGATGGTTCACATATATTCTGAAATTATCAAGTTATTCAACAATAAGAATACTTTTAATGAATATGAATGATCATGCTGACAAGGAAAAGTCAAAGCGATGATATCAATAAGTATGTAGAGATATAAGATAATAAGGGTAGTCTTGTAAATACACAAATGCAGTTAATTTGTTTAGGGGCTAGCTTGTTAGTAGCTAAGTGTATTATATTAACTTGAGCAGGTCTTGGGTGCACCCAACACACAATAAGTTTATTGTGCATTCTCTAATTTAATTTGGAAATTAGATATATATTAAGGGTTGCGTTTGGATACTTAAAAATGTTGGTGGTCCAGCGGTAAAAACGTAATGTGCGCGCACTGAGGTCTCGAGTTCATATATATATATATATATTAAGGCATGTTTGTTGGCACGTAAGAGGCACTAGTCTAGATGGTAAAATCTTAAATTGTTGATTATTATGGGTTCGAATCCCATCTTCTCCAAATTTTTTCTATATATGTGCACTTTTATATTATTTTAGATAATGTAATATATTATTTAGAAAAATTATATATTATTAAAAAAAATGTGTATACCTGTAACATAACATTTACTATTGCACAATATAACATATATTATTACGCAATATTACATATACTATTAAACAACATAATATATTATTAAAAAATTATACAGATAACTATAATATATACTATTACGTAATATAACATATACTATTGAACAACATAAAAAGAGGTAAAAACAGAGCGTCAGCAAGGTTCGAACCCTCGCACAGGCGCGCAAACCTAACCTCTGCATACCTCACCACTGCACCACATGTTGTTGTTGTGAATTCATCCAAACAAGGCCCGTATATCTATCTTTAATTCTAAATTAAATAAGGAAGTGTACAATAAGCCTATTTCCTATTGTGTGTTGGGTGCACACAAATTTTTTGCACACAAGTTTTTTGCCTATTAACATTTAAGCTCCTTGAGCTCACAATGAAAATACGAAATATGATTTCTTCTCTCTAAAAACTGATTTTCTTCTATCTAGAAGCACAACGTCTTCAAAGTAATACTGCAAACAAGAAATTAAGATTTAAGAAATATATATGTATCACCTTGTTCATCTTTGAATTTCATCTTCGGATTTCATCGTTTAGCGCTACTAGCTTCGCCCAATTTTTTAATTTACGATTGCTTCGCTAAAATTTTATTTTTTTAGAGCATCTTATTGATAACGTGTTATAGGAAAAATAAAAAAGAAGACAGTAAAGACAAAAAAAGAGAGACGCGGAATAATTAGGAATTTTTCATTCATCAGATCCTAATATAGGATGTCAACATATAGGGTTCCACAAATAAATAAATATAAGTGAATACTTAAATTGTCGTTCATCAATTACTTTTGATGAAGGCACACTAATTGTATTTTTTCTTCAAAACTTAACTTTTTTCTCATCTTTCCCTCGATACTATCTCTTATCAATTATCATTATTCCTATAAATTACTAAATATCTAACTTATCCTCTTCATACCTAATCAACAAGAAAATAATAGTACAATGGAAATGTAGAGAAAATCAAGTTTTAAGAAACTTGAAGGGTGATAAAAATTAGATAAAGAGTTATTTGTATATTCCCCTTAATATTTTTATATTATGTGTGCCTTGATTGATGTTACTTGGTATTTGAAATATCAACAATAAATTTCACATTTCTTATCTAAATTATCAATAATAAAATTCTTATTTCTTAATTCATGTTACAAATAAATGGATGGAGGAATATCTATCTATATATATCTAAAACCAAAATGATTTTTTGCTCAAATTGGAAAGAAGTGTTTTTTTCCGCCCATTTGCTTATACTATATAGGGAAAGAAAACATGGAAAAAACACAAAAAAGCAACGTGATTTAAAAACATATGGTCAAAAAGAAAATCCGAATTGTAAGTAACGCGGTATATATATATATATATATATATATATATATATATATATATATATATATCCAAATCTTCTGATATAATTTCCAAATATAAAGCAATTTTTGGAGATTTGAATGAAAAATAACCTCTCATTTGAAAACTAATTTGTTTGAGATATTATCTCCATTTTGAAACCGAACAATATCAATTTATAATACAACAAAATCAATTTATCTACAATGAGATTAACTCTTGATCAAGTCTTTTCGGGAGAACAAGAAAATCTGGAACTTTTTATCAACCATAAAAATAGGGATATTATTAACAAAATTGAACCCTAGAATTTGGTCTTTAAATACCAGATCAAGAAACAACAGAAACAACTATTGCGTGTTGCATAACAAGCGTCTCTCACATCTTCGCAAAGGAAAGGGCAAAGTTAATGAAATTGAAGGCGACCCAATGTCAAACACAAGGTGGATAATAGGCTCACGACATTAATATGTGTTTGGAAAAATAAGATCAAGATTAAGAAAGAGACGCCACAATTGGACAGTCAGGTGTTTCTGGGTTATGGAAAACATTACACTTTTTCTAGAATTGTTGGGTTTTAAAAAGAGAACTTGTTGGAAATTGATTTGGAATTTTGGGTTTTGACTCAAAATTGACCAATTTAATTAATTCAATCCATTTGTTAAAAATGGAAACAAGTTGCAAATTCATAATCTACACTTCGAGTAGATGAATTTAATGTATTAATATGCTCAAAACCAATTTCGGATGAATGAGATATTAGTTGTCAAAGGTTGCAACTTAAACATGGAAGTTGAAGAGTTTATGGAGGAAACTTATGGGAACTTGTCCCACATAGAAAAATTGGAGTAAGTGGATACTCCTTACTTAGTAGAGCACTTGAAGTAGTTATCAAGTGTGCTCTCCTATGGTGGACCTTATGGTGGATCCTAGTGGGATTTTAGCCTTTGGCTAAAATGGACCCGAGGATGGTGCTTCGCACCATCCGAGCCCGGGCCCGCACGCACACATCGCACATGTCGCATTGAGTCGCTTTAGAGGCGCACTTTGCACTTCGCACGTACGCGTCGTCTAGAGGAGCCTTAAAGTTTTGGCTAGGTGGTCCAGACGGATGGCTCGCGGGTTCGTGGCGGTTCGAGTCAGGCGGTGCGGTGACGTGGACCGGGTCCGGTCAGGAACCGGGTCGAACCGGACTGTTGGGCGGCTCGAACCGGACCGGACTGTCGAACCGGGTCACCGGTTCGGACCGGACCGACAATGGGTCAGCAGGCCGGGCGGGTCGAACCAGTGCGACCCGTCGCCCGCCAGGGCGCGGGTCAGCCTGCGGGTGCGACCGCCTAGCGAACTGGTGGGTCCAGTCCAAAGGATGCAACCAAGGGGTGAAGAGGTGCCTTTCTAAAAAGGCACCACAACTCTTCAACATATATAAATAGGCCCCTCCACATTTCATTTCATACATTCGAATTCACAAGTTCTTTGCAATTCAAAAGCTTTCTAAATTTTGCATTAGTAGAGTCCGAAAGTTCCAAATATCCGAGTACGTTCGCCGATAACTTCCGACTCGTAGTGCAGCGGTCTGAAGTTTTTAAAGTCGTTGTATCTTGGAGGCGTTTTGCTATTAAACGTATTGCACCTGAGTACGTGGCAATTTCGTCTTACGAATATAGAGTCAAACTCTAGCCTCGACTTTGTCTGAATTTTACATCTTCGTCTATACATTCACATACCGAGATATAACAGAACTGATGCACCACGATTCAGTACTTTAGTGGGTGGATATTTTTTCAGCATTTAAGACTTTTTCGTTTTGATGTCAGATGTGTCTAATGTCTTAATCATTTTCCCCGTTTACAAGTATGTTGCTATTTATATTTCATCTGTTGTTCCAGTTTTTCTTACAACTTGCAAAGTGATGGATGGCAACTACACTATCAGGAAAATAAAAACTCGAAAGATGGTTAGACAACCAGCACTCTAGATTATCATGTACTGAATCAAAATGGATTCATCAAGACTTGGCTAAAGTGAGTCGAACAGACGTGAAAGTAAAGTTTGGAGTGGATTTCACATCATGAATGCAAAGGTTAACATCAGTTTACAGAGTACCATGGAAACTCCTTTAGATTTAGAAATGAATTGTAATATAATGAAAATAACATGGTACTTTTCAAAATGAAAAGTAAGATTTTATGGTCTATTATTTTTTTTTGCCTCCTAATCAACATGTAAAAATCATTATAGAGAAGGTTTTTAGCTAATGTGATATTATTGCATGATTAAATCATTTTAAGAATGGTTGTAGGAATTTATAAATAATTCAATCATTCAAATTGTAAAAGTCACAATGATCATCAATTCTATTAAAGCCATAATTGATGACTGAAGATGATGTGATGTTTACCTTATGGAAACATATAATCAAAATTTAAAATAATCAATAAGCCATGAAAGACATTGATAAGAAATACATATTGGTAAACATTATATTTACCTTTCAGTACAAGATAAGTGATGATAATGTGATGATACATCAAGGATAAGTGAGGATATTATATGAACAAATTGTAATATTTATTGTTCTTTTATCCTACAAAGAAAAAAGAGCTAAATATCATTAGAAGATTCAAACTGATACTAACAATTAACAACTTAATATTATATAAGGAGGTAATTGTATCGCTTCGGATCCCCTATTACAGATTTGTATTACATCTCCTGTTGCATACCATAGATGATTGACACATCATTTAAGAGAGAGAGTGTTTACTAACGCAGGAGAAACGTTACCATAGATGATTGACACGTCATTTAAGAGAGAGAGTGTTTACTAACGCAGGAGAAACGTCAATTAACGACTCTCACCAGCAACAAAAATCCTATAGACCCACGTCCTTAAGCAGCCGATTTCAAAGAAAACAGAATCGCTACCAGATCGGGAAGAAGGAAGATCCATGGATATTACAATGCAATTCTTCATCTCAACCCAAAAGCGAACTCAGAGAAGGCAAAACGAACAACAATTATATACACTTACGAAGAGGAAGAAGAAGAAAAAATATAAATCTGCAGGTTCGTTTTTCTGCAATTTTATGTATTGTTTCTGCAGATTTTTAGTAATTACTCTGTCTCAATTAACGAGAGATGAACTCTTCTCCAATGTACAATGAAAATTTTGTTCTAAATAACATTTTATATACTATGCACGCCATGTGTTTGTTGAAATTCCTGAATGGCAGCACACACCCCGTAAGACTGCTTCTTTCGTACAGCACCGTGATTTGCAATTTCGTATGGATGTTTCTGTTCTAAAACACCTTGCGATTTTGTAATGCATATTGATCAAACTGAGCATGAGAAGTATATCTCAGATTACAACTATATTTAACTATCTTGATAATGTAAATTGATCATCACTATTTGTTTTGAACTAATACTTGGCTGCTTCATTATTTATCACTTGCCACATTATTGACACTCCTTACTTCTTAGAATAAGGACAATGACGCAACGAGGTGATTAATATTGATAAACTCTAATTTTGGCCTTTAGTTTTTAGATCATAATCTGTTCGTAAAGTTATATATATATATATACACATATATATATATAGTATCCTTCATAAACTAAAATAACTGAAAAATTAGCTTCATCAAAACAATAGCTAAATAAAAATCCACCAGTAGTAATAGTTGATTATTTGGATTTACTGCATTTATTCCATACTTGTATCTGGAATATAGGTTATTGATGAATGGTGAATGTAAGAGTATAAAAAATGGAGAGAAAAGAATGCAAATTGAGGCATCAAAGTGAATGGTGCTGAGAATGTAAAGTAAAGTCTCCTGCTATAATTAGTTAATTTAAGTAGCAACATGAATAGTTTTGAAGGATGATGACTATGACCCCTACACTAAAAGTTTATAAAAATAAGTTTTAAATAACCTAAAATTAATAATTTAATAGATAGTTAAAATTGCATGGACCATAATCATTCATTTTTAACATGCAAATGCCTATGTACTATTCTAGTTTGTGGCATGGTACCTAATCAACTTTGTTAGCTTTGATTCCTCCCTTTGTGCTTATTTGCCAAATTATTAAAATATTTATAATTAATTTATCATTTGAAGTAGGGAAAAGTTATTTGTACAAGTAGAGATTATTTCTTTATGTATGATTTACACATGTGTGTGTTTAATGTTTATTTATAAGTTGTATTGTTATGAAACCATATTAATATTGATTATATACTACTTTTATTAATTTGACATTCTATTTGCATCAGGATGAACAAGGACATATGTCTTAATATTACACCAAGACGGAAATTGAATTTTAGTGAAGCAGATAAAGAGAAAGATCCAATTGAAAATGTTAATGCAGAAGATCTCACAATTGGTTGCTCCACAACTATACCTGAAGAGAAACTTCCCAAAATTGGCATGGAATTCGAGAGTGAAGAGGCAGCCTACCAATTTTACAATGAATATGCCAGGCTAGTTGGCTTTGGCATTAGAAGACACAGTGTTCATAGAGATGGTAATGGCAGGATACTCGATAGGGTGTTTTGTTGTGATCGTCAAGGGCATAGAGTAAAGGATAAAAGAGATGCAGTCGTCAAGTCTCATCGTCCAGAAACAAGAATAAGTTGTTGTGCAGAGATGAAAATCAATGGTAGAGGATATGGTAAGTATAGGGTTGTCATCTTTGAAGCCAATCATACTGGTCATAACCTTGCAACTCCATCAAAAACTCACCTGCTAAATTCCCATAGGAGAATAACTACCATTCAAGCTTCACAAGCAGTGATTTAGAAAGTTCTGGAGTAGCACCAAGAGCCGGATTTACCTCAATGTCGAAGCAAGTGGGTGGACGTGCTAATGCTGGATTTACAATGGTAGATTATAAAAACTATTTGCATTCAAAGAGAACTATGGAAATGCAAATAGATGACACTGGAGGGGTATTAGAATATCTACAGCAGAAACAAAGTGATGATCCAAATTTCTTTTATGCTATACAGATTGACGAAGATGGATTGATAGCTAATATTCTCTGGGTTGATGCTCAAATGAGGACTGACTATGCATTCTTTGGTGATGTCGTAAGTTTTGACACTACGTATAGGATAAATAAAGAGGGCAGACCATTTGCCCTATTTGTTGGTGTTAATCATCATAAACAAACGGTAGTATTTGGGGCAGCATTGTTGTATGATGAAACTGCAGAGACTTTTGTATGGTTGTTTGACGCGTTTGCTAGAGCCATGTCGGGCAAAGAGCCTGGGACTATTCTAACGGACCAGGATGCAGCAATGTCTAAAGCTCTGGTACAACAGTGGCCTAAAACATTCTATCGGCTGTGTATTTGGCATATATTCCAAAATGCAGCAACACATCTTAGTCATGTTTTTGCATCTGATCCAACTTTTTCGAAAGATTTCAGTTCCTGTATCTATGACTATGAAGAGGAAGAAGAATTCATGGATGCATGGCATCAAATGTTGGAAAAATATGCACTTCAAACTAATGATTGGATGAATAGATTGTTCAAAATAAAAGAAAAATGGGCACTCGTTTATGGGAGGTAGTCATTTTGTGCAGATATGTCATCTATTCAGCGTAGTGAGAGCATGAATAGTGTGCTTAAGAGATATGTGAGCTACAAGAACAACTTGTTACAATTTTTCCACCACTTTGATCGATTGATCGAAGATCGTCGGTATGAAGAGCTGAAATTAGATTATTGGACAGGCCATAGTATACTGGTAATTCTTTTCCGGTTCAAATATTGAGACATGCAGCTAGCATTTACACACATGAAGTATTTGGTGTCTTCAAGGAGGAGCTGCGTAAAGCTTATGATGCTAAGATGGACTTGTATGGAGAGACTGGAGAAATTTCAGAGTATAGTGTTACCGAATTAGGGAAAAGTTATCCGCACACAGTTAGATTTCAAACATCTCAAGGTAATGCTTCATGTAGTTGCAAAAAGTTTGAATTTGCTGGAATCTTATGCTCACATATCCTTAAAGTATTCTCATGGAGGAACATCGTGGAAATTCCTGAGATATATGTTAAGAAGAGGTGGACCAAAAAAGCAAAAAGAAATGATGTTGGAGATCAGTCTGTAGGAATTAGTGGAGGACCTTTTGATGCTGTCAATCAGAATGATGAAAAAAAATTGATTGGTATCCACTACAAAGAATTATGCAATTTAACCCAGCACTTAGCAACACGAGCTGCTTTGACTACAAAAACGTTTGAAATTGCAAAAAAGTGTCTTATTAAGTTGATTGAAGAAATTGATGCAAGTTTGGAGGAAACAACTTCTATGGCACCGACTACTGGACTCAAAGGTGACCCACCTGAAGCTTCCTCGTCAAAAGTAGTAAGCAAGCAAACTTATGTATCTAAAGTGTGTGAAACATCATCAGCTAAGCATATACAGCCATCTGGGGAAATCATGGTTAGAGGATGGAAACCCAAAGAAAAAAAGCCTATAAAATCTGGAAAGAGACTGAAAAGTGGACTGGAGAAGAAAAAGCAGAGGAAGAAGCAAAGTAATGTGAGACAACTTGAAAAGAATGAAAAGGTTCTTTTTTCTGAGTTGGCCTCACAAATATATTTTATTCACATTTATTAATTTTTCTTTCTTTGTTATATCTTACACTTTTTTCATATTATATCATATAAACAGATAACCTTTACTAACAACGAGACAAACAGTACAAGCATTGGTGATTCTTTTGGATATAATTCCTCACATCCTTTATCACAATTGTCACAGGTTCTTTTGTTATATTCTTAATCAATCTCAGAATATATTTATATTAGTTTATCAGGTATTCAATGATTTTTTGTTTATTGTTCACTCTTTACTTTTTCATTCAATAAATTAAATAAACAGATATCCTCCACTGGCAATGTGACAAATAGTTCAAGAAATGGTGGTTCTTCTGAATACAATTCCTCACATCCCTTATCGCAACTGTCACAGGTATTTTTGTTATATATCCTTCACCAATCTAAATAAATATTTATGTAAGTTCATCAGGTATAGGATTTCAGATGTAATTTATTTGTGTTTTTCATACTGCAATTTGCAATGTTAGGCGTATCCAGTTGCTGGCACTAACTTTAGAATGACTCGTGCTGAAGGTTCTTCACTTTCACATGTACAGCCATTCCAATTTCCTCCGGTATACTAATGTTCTAGTATTGATCTTAGGATTTTGACAAAGTATTATTATTTTGATAGTGAATAAGATCTTATGGATTTGTTGTATTGCAGGTCTTTAATCCAAATGTTCATGGATATTTTAACATTGCTCCATATATTCCATTAACTGATCATCAAAGTGGACTTAGCTTAACCCAGTTACCACAGGTGGGAAAACATTGTTGAGCAACTATATTCTATTGAATTTCTATAAACTCTTTGTTGTTTTGATTTGTACAGCAATAAGTAAACAAACCACGTGGATTTAAAGAGTTCATGTTAGATAATTGCAGTGATGAAGGCTTACATGAGAAAGCCAATGATGAACACAATGATGCATCTAAAGGATGAAACATGGAGCTCATGTCTATGCATGTCCTTTTGATACTAGTTAAGTTTCAATTTTGGATGTAATTTTGGAGACATCAAGTGCAAATTCAATTTCCAATTATTGTTATGGCGGTGGATTAACACCTCTTTGTGAATAATTTTTGGAATTTTTCATTAATTACAGAGTATTGCTTGTGAATATATGTAATGTGTTTTTACACTGGAGTTATTTAATGGCAAATTGATTTGTTCTAAGGCATTGCCTTCTGATATAAATTGATGTAATTATAGTACATGCACTTTGACTAAGTGGATGAGGGCTAGACTGGATATTTAGAGAATATTGCACAAGTTAACTGTTCTTTGCTTTTATATATCAATTTAGTGTCGTTTGTCTCTCAATTTGTTGGTGTAGTATATTGCATGTGTTCTTTGCTGTAGCTCGGTCTAGATTAGGATGGCATAATGTGTGTTTGGTCATGTAGCTGAGTTTGAAATGATTTCATACATTTGTCACTTTGGATTTAAGGAAGCATCATTTTGCTGCACAACATATCTATATGCAATTGTGGAAATATTTTTTGCAGATTTGGTATTTATGGATTGATAATGGTGCTATACGGGCTTGTGTAAGTTGGTTGTTTGATTTCCTAGTGTATCCATATTAGTTTAAGGTGTAATAGTAATAATCATCAGCTGCTTCAGCCGATTGCTAGAACAACATTTGATTAATATCATTAGAGTCTCCTCCCTGTCCTCTAAATTTTATATAATTTTTTTAATTATATTGAATATAAACCATCAAAGAACTCCACAAATATTACAAAAACTTGCATGTAATGATACATAAAAGAAAGAAACACGAGCAACTTTTTATGCATTTTCAGGAATTTGTTTTCAGACTTCTTCATTATGAAATTAGTTATTGCCAATCAGGAAATCCTCATAGGGATTTATAGATAAGTTAGCACTTATATATTTGCAAGTCAGCACTTATACAAAAGGGACTTAATCAACCCTTTTATTTAAATTGCGAAATTCGCTGACTACATCTGAGCAGTCCCTCCGAGGTGCTGGCCACCTATATTTTTTGCCCGATTCTTCCTTGTCTAATCACATCTACACCTCTCCTAGGCCTTGTCCTATTAGGCACTAATTGGGCGGTATGAATTGTCAACACAAGTCCAGAAAATTAATATAATGTATCAGAGAAGAACGGATTGTTACATATAATCACAAAAAAAATCTATAGCAAAAAAAGAGAACAAATGAAACAAGTACTACGGATGAAATAGGGAAGCTCAATATATAGAAAAAATTAATTGGGGATGCGAGGAATCGAACCCCGTGCCTCTCGCATACAATACGAACGCTCTTCCATTTGAGCAACATCCCCTACTGACTAAAGTAACTATTGAGTTCCAGGTTCCATAAAAAATTGAATAATAGTTCGTCATAAAACAATAATTTTCAAGAAACGATTGTAGGAGATAAAAAAATGTAACGTAGTAGATAAAAGATTCCTACGGCTGTTACCTCACCTGTTTGAGATCAGAAACATCTCTGGACAGTCGGAAAACAGAATGGTAGAGTTGGCATCAGATTGCCCATGGACCAGCTCTGGCAAGACGATCACCTGATGCAAAGAATAATAATGAAGAGCGTGGAGTTGTGCAATGTCTGATGTTCAAGTTTAGTAAGCAGCTAGTAACAATCGTAAACCCAGCTGAGATAATTAAATAAACTAGTATTCACGTACAAAGATGCATTACATGATGTTACAATTTTATACATGAAAGTGACCTATCACTTGTTTGCAATTGATAGGAACTGTTGAAAGAGAACAACTAGAAACATTAGGCCATTAGATGACAATGGCAATAAATAATATACATAATTGCTTTGGAAAATGACAAAATGCCTTATGTTCTTTCTAGGTTGCAAAAGAACCATGACAACAGAAGTTCAACAACCAAAGCTTTGTCCTTATCCTTTATTTTATAAGTGTTCCATATCCAATTTAATTATCATATGCATTACATTATTGCTCAATTTGATCAATATGCATTACAAAATCACAAGGTGTTTTAGAACAGAAACATCCATACGAAATCGCAAATCACGGTGTTGTACGAAAGAAGCAGTCTTACGGGGTGTGTGCTGCCATTCAGGAATTTCAACAAACACATGGCGTGCATAGTATATAAAATGTTATTTAGAACAAAATTTTCATTGTACATTGGAGAAGAGTTCATCTCTCGTTAATTGAGACAGAGTAATTACTAAAAATCTGCAGAAACAATACATAAAATTGCAGAAAAACGAACCTGCAAATTTATATTTTTTCTTCTTCATCCTCTTCGTAAGTGTATATAATTGTTGTTTGTTTTGCCTTCTCTGAGTTCACTTTTGGGTTGAGGTGAAGAATTGCATTGTAATATCCATGGATCTTCCTTCTTCCCGATTTGGTAGCGATTCTGTTTCCTTTGAAATCGGCTGCTTAAAGACGTGGGTCTATTAGATTTCTGTTGGTGAGAGTCGTTAATTGACGTTTCTCCTGCGTTAGTAAACACTCTCTCTCTTAAATGACGTGTCAATCATCAATGGTATGCAACAGGAAATGTAATACAAATCTGTTATAGGGGATCCGAAGCGGTAACCGTATAAACAAAGTAAGAAATTTAAGGCAATGTCAACAATTAATTTAATAGGTTGTTTTAATTGTGAAGTTAAATAATGTCTTTTTAATTGTTGGATTTTAAAAGATCTAATTTCCAATGTTAAAACAATCAAAAAGAATATATTGTAAACCTTAATGACTATGATAAAGAAAACTAAAAACATATAAGGTAAGATTTTTTATATAAAAGAAAATCCATGTCTCTTATAAAAGTAATGTCCTGGACAGCTAGAAAAATATGTATATTATATGATCAAGATCCATTTTTACATAATATATTGCATAAAGATAAGTCTATACAAATATGGATGTTATATGACGTATATGTCCTCTTAAAGCACAGATTGCACGGCTTTACTAAACAAAGCGAGATCACTTATAAATAGTCCAAGCACATTCTAAACACCAAACATACAATTTATCAATACGTTTGTAGCATTTACTGTAAAGGAAATAATGGGTTCCGGTGAGTCTCAGCCAGTTGTTTATTACTAATGTTTTGATAAACTTATCTTATTCTACTGTTGGTTTGATTTGTAACTTATAATTCAATCATATAGGTCTCCATATTCGGTCATACTAATAGATGATGTTAATTACATGGAAGTCAGTCTCGAGCAGCTAATTAGTGGACGATTGGTATATAAAAATAATACTGATTCTATTTGCTTTATGAAAACATATCAACAGGTTTATCAATCGACATGCTGATTCTTTGACAACTCTAGCTTCAAATAGAAGAGTCACAATCCAGTTCCTGGGGCTCAGTCTTTGTCGGGGTTTACTCTTCCAGCCGAACCGGTACGATAGGCGGGCAAAAGGGGTCCTTTCTTCAACACATTCTGAAACGCAATAGGGGACTATCACCCAGTCGGTTCATAGTTGGATGATTACCAAAATAAAACAAATAACAGATCGAATACTCAATATATAAACACTCAAACTGAATTTGTTTGCTTCAAAACTTTACTTGATTTCCATAAACTTCTTTGCAAGCATAAATGACTACAATATTGCACACTAAATCATAAAAAAATAGTTTAGTGGAAACGTCTTCTAGCTTAATAACATGTGTAGACATGAAAATGGTGATTAACACAATGAAATCCTAATGTAATTAATAAGGCCATATTTAGAAAGTTAGATAATCCTCTATGTTGTTTTATGTATATAAAATTCACCCATAGTTACAATTGTATAAATAGATACAATCACAAAATTGAGAAAATTGTGTCAAACAAATAAATCTTAAATTTTACACTAGGACATTTAGTCTTCTGGGATAAATCATTTCAGGTAAAGAAATTCAAATCTATGATTGGCAAAAATAAATTACCTTTGGTTGGCCATCGCTATCTTCATTTGAGTTTTAGAGGTCGGTATTGGTATGCGTTAAAATCCATTTCCTCGCGTTGTGTTTCACCATGTAATTAATAAAATGTCAAAATATAGTAGAAAATCACTATAAAATAAATTATTCACAAAGTTAAAATAATATTATAAAATGCTAACAAATTAATATCAGAAAGAATAAGTTGCTCAGAATATATAATAATGTACTCCCTCCGTCCCGGCCTAATTGTCCAATCTTAGTCGGGCACGGAGATTAAGAAAAAGCAGATTTTGTGGAATCTTTGACTTTTTCAAAGGTGGAGATTAAAAGTAGAGATTTTAAGGGTAGAGATTGTGAGCGAATTTGTCATTTATGGGCTTGGACAATTAAGTTTGGGACAAACAAATATGCCAAGTTGGACAATTAGGCCGGGACGGAAGGGGGTATATTTTAGTGGAATATGGTCAAGATTATGGAGTTTTCACTGACTTGCGCCAAAATTCTCTCATAAAATTGTCTAAAATAATTGTTATAAACCCAAAAACTGAAGCGTCACAATATATTACATATTCATGTTTAAAATTTAAATTACATTTAACGCAGTAATCACATATTCATGCCCTAAAGACTAAAATAAATTAAGTAGACAGTACAACTACAAGCCAACAACACAAAATACAAATTACACATGCCCATAAAACAAGTTAGGAATTTGAAATATAAAATATAAAATTATAAACAACAATCCATTATCAAAAAATATTACAAATATGTCTAACTTTATAAATAACCTGATTTTATTTTATTATATTTTTAAGAATAACGGATTACGGGTTGATCAAACCCTTCCCACTTTTCTTGCGGGTCACTTGGGTTAGGTCGTTTCTGACCCGACCCATTTAAGGTCAACCCCAGCCCACGTTATCCGAGTTCAATTATATTGGGTTGTTTGAATTGTGCTGGAAATTTATCACCCTAATATCTATCTATAATCTAGAGTCTATATCTATCATCCACATCTATCTATCTATAATCTATAATCTATAATATGATAAAAGGAGCAGTCATTGAGCCGGATATAATTAATGGTCCAGTAAAATATCAATTAAACAATAATTGTTTTATGCATTTTTCGTTAATAAATTAAAATATGGCCCAACTTAATCATTATTTAATTTTAGGGACTTACAAAATTACAATTATGCATTTATTTATACAATAAAAATGCACCATTAACCATAGATAAATATTCAAACATATTATGTTATTTTTGTCATAAGATAATGTAAACATTAATTGAATTTTAATATTTTCTCAATTATATTGAATTTGTGACATGTACATGTAAAATATTTTAATTTTTTGTGAAAGGTATTTTAAATTTATCTCCTATTTTATTTTATAAAGAGAACACAATTCCAGCAAATCCTAACCTAATCGGTACATATTCGGAAAGTAGTGGTAATCATACAATTCATTTCAACATTAATTAATTTTAGCATGGTGACCTGTTCAAATCAAAGGAAGTTTTTTCTGAAATTTGTGGATATTATGTTTATTTGTTGTAATATATTACTCCCTCCGTCCCGGCTTAACCTGCCTAGGTTGACCGGGCACGGAGCTTAAGAAAAAACAGTTGACTGAAAAATGCTAACTTTTTTGCTTTTTGGATTTTTTTTGTAAGTAGAGGGATCAATGTATTAACACTTCCCTCCACTTTTATTAATCCTAAAAAAAATTGATTTTTCGAAAAAAACAAAAAACCTGAAACTAAAAAAAAATAAAAAAACAGAAAAATTCATAACACAACTGAAAACCATAAAAACAGAAGATGGACTTGAAATTTTTTGCGGGAATATTTCCCACCAAAATCAAAAAGTTTACATATTCCCACCATTAACAGACATTGGAATTACACCAAAAAATTTCAAGCCTAAAATCAAACTGCCAAATGAATTCACCTATAAATATAAGCATTCATTGTTGTCCAACAGTTTATTTTACATCAATTAAAGCAGTTTTACACCAAAAAAAATGGGAGGGAACAAAGAGGGCAAAAATACATCTCCATGCACTCGACTTCAGATTGCACAAAGTCTTCTCGGTAACAATTGTAATGGCAAGGTAAACAACGACATCACTGTTGAAGTCGCTACATCATTCGGAGTTTCCGTCCGGACGATCCGATCCATTTGGCAAACTGCGAGGCAACAAATTTCAGAGGGGCTGCCAATATCTTTTCCACAGGTGAGGCCAAGACCACCTTCATCACAACTCTTACAGTTGGATGAAGAAGTCATTATAGACATCACTTTCTCAAAAAGAGGCACTGTAAGGAGATTAGCTAAAGAACTTGAGGTGAGTAAATCACAAGTTGGAAGATGGATAAAGGCTGGCAGCCTTAAAGCACACACAAATGCAATTAAACCAGCTTTGACTGATGCAAATAAGTTTCAAAGGATCAAATACAGCCTCAGTTTTTTTAGCTAAAGATATTATCGGCAACAACATCAGCTTTGGAAGCATGCATAATATCATTCATATCAACGAAAAATGGTTCTACATGCAACGAGCAAGTGAAAGGGCTTACAAACTCCCAACTGAAGATGACCACTACCGTGCTTGTAAGAGTAAGTGATTTATTCCAAAAGTTATGTTTATGGCAGCTGTTGCAAGACCGCATTATACAGCTGAAGTGGAGCTGTTGTTTGATGCGAAAATTGGCATTTTCCCATTCATACAGCAAGTCCCAGCCATCAGAAATTCAGCAAATAGACCAAGGGGTTCCATGGTTACAAAACCAATAGAGTCTATAAACAAAGAAGTCATCAAAAACTGCCTTTTACAGCAGGTAATTACACACAATATCAGAAGATTATTCATCATTTATTGAGTGTGTGAAGTAAGTCTCCTAAAACAGCATTTTTGTTTATGTTTAACATGTGGACTAATTTGGTGGCATTACTAACATATCTGATGGTGAATTGTTTGTTGTTTAATTTCATCACATGGCTAAATAGATACTACCAGCTATAAAGGCAAAATGGCCAAGAAACGCAAGCAAGCAAATCATCATTCAACAAGATAATGCGAGACCGCATTTACTAAACATAGATGCAGATTTCAGGAGAGTTGCAACCGAAGATGGGTTTGACATCAATCTTGTATGTCAGCCCCCAACTCACCCGACACTAATGTGTTGGATTTAGGGTACTTTAGGGCAATTCAATCTTTGCAGATTGAAACCCGCAGCTACAATGTTGATGACTTGGTTGCAAACGTTCTTTAATCTTTTGAAGAACTTGAGCATCCAAAGTTAAACAACATTTTCATCACACTACAGACTTGTTTGACAGAAATCCTCTAGGTGAAAGGCGGAAACAATTACAAAGTGTCTCACATTGGGAAAGATGTTTTATCAAGGATGGATTCACTACCGCAAACAATTCAAGTTGATGAGCAAATAGTGAGGGAGACCATTGAGTATCTAATTGCAAATGAAGATGCTATAGAAGATGAGGAAATTGGAACCATTCGTAGTGACTTGGGGTATATGTAAAGTTATTTTAGTAGTCAAAAAATATTTTGGTAAATTGTTTACAGTATAAACACACTTGATGTGGTCATTTTGCTTAAATTGTAAACAGTTGAATGCATTAGAATTACAGAAATCAGTTTTGGTTTTTTTTTTTTTTTTTTTTATGTTCCCTCAGAAAAAAATTCATCACTGGGAAACATGGCTATGGCCCCAAGAAAAATTGAATGGCAGCATAAACTAAAAGAAAACTGACTAATTAAAGCCACCACATCCAATTTTTATTTCACAACATCAATCACACTCAATGTAATCACTAAATTGCCTCAATAAAAAAGCTGTTGGCAGCCTCATTTTTACAAAACAGTTTTTTTTTTTCAATTTTTCTTATATGTTCCCTCAGGAAATTTTCATCATTGAGACCATTTCTTAAATCACAAAAGTGAATGGCAATAATTACATATTTAGTAAATAACCATGTAATATTACTGCATCCAATAACTGAGCCTAAGCAACCAAAAAAACTCAATTTTTTCATACAATTCAGCATCAGAAAGTCTGCCCCAAACTTTAAAATTCATTAAAGTTCAGATTTTTTCCCCCACACGGTCCCTCAGAAAGATTTCATCTTTGGGACCATTATAGGCGACCAAAAATTGAATGGCAGCTTATACATATTCAACACTGAACATGTGTAGCTACTACATCCAATTGACCTAAACAAAACTGACCAATTCAAGCCAAGCATCAGCACAGCCCAAAACATCAGTACAGCTCATTTGGTCAGCACACAGGCCCAGAAAATACCAAGCAAATCATCCAGAAACAGTAAGAACAGATTGACCCACACGCCCAACAGATTTATCATATAAACGAATGGCAAAGTAATCAAGATAAGGGGCATCACAAGCCCAGAAAATACCAAGAACAGCAGGCAAATCATCCAGAAATAGTAAGAACAGATTGGCCCACACGCCCAACAGATCCATCAAATAAACGAATGGCAAAGCAAACAAGATAAGGGGCATCATAGGCCCAGAAAATACCAAGAACAACAAGCAAATCATCCAAAAACAGTAAGAACAGATTGGCCTACACGCCCAACATATCCATCAAATAAACGAATGGCAAAGCAAACAAGATTAGGGGCATTACAGGCCCCAGAAAACAGATCCATCACCATTAAAACTAACAATACAGGCAACAACTCAAACATGCAGGAAGATTTGGGCCAGAAAACTTAAACCTTCGCACCAAGGGGACCCATATAGCCAAAAACTAGTAGAAGAACCGGAAAAACTCAGGATCGTCTAAGATTGGAGATCGACAGGGGAATCCCTCAATCCCAGAAGGGAGAGCATTCCCGGGCGCATCGAGCTCACTTTCTGGAACGAATGACTCCTCGAAATCCCACACGAACGAACCCCCCCCCCCCTCCCGACTCGGAAGACCCCAGATCCATAAGATTCCCCTCCTCCATCGCTGCAAAACACCTTCAAGATCCACTTTACCTCCAGATCAAAAAACGAACCGATGGGACAGAAAACAACTCAGTAACATAGATCGAGCATCGATCTACAAAGATCCGAAGGGATTTAGTATAGATGACAGAGAAGATTGTGGATTTGGGGGATTAAGAGACGGTGGGACAATTAGGGCTTCTTGAGAGATGGAGGGGGGATCGAAAAGGCAGAGAGAGAGAGGGGGCAGTGAGTTTGAGATCCATAGTGATTTAGGGTTAGATAGTGGGCTGGGGTAAATTATTAGTTAATTATAATTAGAGTAAAAGATAGGTTTAGTTTAATTAGAGTAATAAGTTTAGTTTAATAATGCTGATAATTTAATGGCATTCCTGTAATAAAATGGGAAATTAGGGATAAAAAATATTGACTTTTTTTGTCATTTATGGGCTGGCAGGTTAAGGTGGGACGAACCGAAATGGCAAGTAGACAGGTTAAGCTGGGACGGGGGAGTATATGTTTATATTTATATATATATATATATATATATATATATATATATATATATATATTTGGTGCATATTTGTATTGTCTGGATACTTTTTAAATCACTAGAATTTGGCACGTGCATTGCACGTGCTGCACTTAGTATATTAATTTTATAAATTATATTTTAATACTTGTGTTTTGTATTTTTTTTTTCTTTAGCAATTTTGAAATGTTTTTAGCGAAAAGTATTCAAAGAATCAATTATTTTCTTAGAGAATTGTACAAGTGAATCACAATGTTATCACAAGACCACTTATTTGCTATATAATTAAGTGAAACTGATCATATCTCAATAGTATCCTTTTTTTTTAAAAAAAATATTTTTTAAATTTCGTCGTAAAATAGTGTAACTGGGAAAATGTAAGTTTAAGTAAACGTCGAAACATAGTGTGTAGAATAAGATCTACAACATTTTTTTCTAAATTAACTAATATAAATAACCCAAGAGAAATTGTAAAATCACAAATTTGTCATAGTACGTATAAGTGAACCGCTTCAAATTGGTTATATGAAATTATTCATCTATCTTAATTAAAATAAAAGAAAAAAGGAAAAATTACAAGTCTATTTATTTGGAAAATTAATTTAAAATATGTGATTCTTTATCTTCCTTGCTATCGAGGCCTTTTTTGTTGTGATTTGTTAAAAATTGTTTGAGTGTTTGCTTATCATCGCTCTCTATTTGAACGTTGTGTTTTTTTTTTCTCTTTATGTTTCTTCCTTTCTTCTTATCTTCCATTGTTGCAGTTTGTTCATATTGTTTTTTCTTCGATATTCTTCTTGTTTTCTTCCCTTCAACTTCTGTAATTTTATCTTCTAAAACTGAAGTTGCATTTTTGTCCCTCTGTATTTTTTCTTTTGTGATCTCTATGACCTCATCATCGCTTCCAATCTAAATGCAATCTTCTACTTTTGTTTCTGAGTTCCGTAGTTTCTTCTTCTCTTCCATTCTTGTAGTTTCTACATCCGATCCTTAAGAAATTTATCTACATTCTCAATTGCCATCTTTTTGTCATTGGTCTTCATCCCATATAATTGATTTGGCTTCGCGCAAGAGTTCTACAACTCCACTTTGTTTAGAAATAGAGCATTTAGTAGATTCATCTACATTTATTCAGATTTTGTAGCATGAATGTGTTGTTCTACCTCCAAGCATTATCCCTGAAGCTAGGGGTGGTTCGGTACGGTATACCATTACCGTATCGAAATTTTCGGTACGCCGAAAACTCATACCATTACCGTACCGAAAATTTTGGTATATCGAAATTCGGCATACCGAAAATTCAGTATGAATATCGGTAAATACCGATACCGTACCGAAAATTCGGTATATCGAATTTTATATCGGTATCGGTATATACCAATCCATACCGTTGATTTTGGTATACCAAAATTTTGGTATACCGAAAATTTACGGTATACCGTTAGGAATTTGGTATACCGAACTACCAAAATACCGAAAAAAATTTGGTATATATCCATACCGAAATACCGAACTTTTTCGGTATTTCGGTACCGAAATTTTAGATTATCATACCGTTACCGTACCGAAAATTCGGTATACCGAAAATATTGGTATTTTCGGTAATTTTTCGATACGATATGTGCGGTATTTCGGCATTTCGATATTTTTCCCCACCCCTACCTGCAGCTACTCCAGATGTTGCAGTTGCATACGCTAGGGATGCTCATGGTGCGATTTTATTCGATAAATTTAAAACGCACCTCAATATGCAGTTCGATTTCCTATTGAAAATTAAACCACGATTTATGTGAATAAAATGAGCATGTGGTTTTGTGCAGTTAGGGTTGGTTTGTGGCGGTATCGCGGTTTCAGTTAAATGTAAAAGTAGGAGCATATAATTACAATCTAACAAGCAAATGAAAAGTTGAAAAACATCGGACAATCTATGACTATAAAGATGTTGTGATTGTAATATGTGGCGTAGCAAGAAAATGCAACTATACAATTATATAGTACCTCTGTCCCAACTAATCTTGCACACTTTATGTTTTCGTCCGTCCCAGCTAATCTTGCACACCCCTTAAAAAGGAAAGTTATAACACAATCTCCACCCTCAATCTGCACGTTCAATCTACCTTTGAAAAGTCAACAAACACTTAAAAAATAACTTTCCTTAATACTTGTGCCAGCCTCCTATGTGCAAGATTAACCGGGACGGAGGTAGTATTTAACAGATTACTTAATGGAGTACTAACTACTAAATTCATATTGTAAGCCTCATTTCTCAATTAATTTTACAGGAGTCATAACCCATATAGTTTAGATCGATGCTAAATACTAACATATAATAAGCGGTGCGGTCAGTGCGGTTATTGAGCGAAAATTTAGACCGCAACGCATATGTGGTGCAGTTTTTTGCCAAAAAATTAACTGCGAGTTTTTAATAAATATTTTGGATAGCGATGCAGTGCGGTTTGGTTCGGGCGATGCTGGCGGTTTTATAAATTAATGCTCAGCCCTAGCAAACACAATTAAATTTTGGGATCTCAGATGAGCTAGTAAAGTTCTATTCAAGAATGTTTTTCCCTTTTTACCAGGAACATCAATAAAAAGGTCATATGATCTATAGTTCTTCTCATAATCTTTTATATGTATTTCAATAGACATTTCCTCTTCAATTAATCTGGGGTTTTCATCATCTAGGGTTTCAATATCAACGAGTACTTTCAAAAGGTCATATGATCTATAGTTCTTCTCATGCTCTCTCAAAAAAACTTCAAACTTTTCAAAGTGCTAGCAATTATTAATTTATCTGAATGTCCTGATCCCTTTTGAAATCCTCAGACAATTTAGTGTAATATGTGTCGCATAGAACTCGTACATCTATTGGTGCACAGTAGACCAGAATGATTGCAAAATGTCTTCGTAGTTCTTGTGGTATTTGGAAAGTTATAGTTTTATTAAGACATTGGAAAATACTTTGATTTGCTTCCAACAATTCCCTTTTTTATTGCAGATCTTTGAAAGATGAGTATCGTATACCTTTTACACTCAATAAATATTTAAAAGATGTTGGTCCTGTAACATAAATTAAGTGTAATCTAAGATAATGTATTTCTCCTTCTATAGAATTTGCAGCGCTTATACGTGCAATGGCATCGTCTTTTTATCATTTTCTTCCAATATTTTCTTTGTCTATCCCATACATAGTACTCTAGAAATTCCCTATAAAGATACTTCTATGATTTTTTTACTAGCTTCACACATTGCAAAAAATTCGGTGAGCATTGTTTTGGAAGTATGGTCTCACGACAAAACATTTTCTAAATTTTGATTTCCCCAGTATGCCACGGATTATTTATTTGGAATATGAAGGTGCAGGTTGATGACTACTGGCCAAATCTCATTCAAATTAAAACCATAAATTCTCCACATAGCTTCTTGAGTAGATACCAATGTAGCATCTTGAAGCTGTTTATTTCATCAACTATACCTTGCTCATCATTTTTGTGCCATCTCATTAGCCACTAATCATTTGGTGCTATTTCATTAGCCACTCTATCATGACCTTTGTGGATATATCTATATCTATATCATGTCAATTAGGATTGACATATAATAATTAGGATAAGTTAAGAAATTATAATATTACCCTTAGAATATTTAAACTTAAAAAGGGTAAAATAGGTTAAACATAAATTGGCTGAAATTTAAGGCACTTTTATATAAGTGTATAGATATTTCACTATTTTTATCCCAAAACATATCTCAACATTGATATGACAATTATATCAAGACAACCTTATCATCTTTTCTCCTTATGTATATTGGATATATATCCTTTCCTTGGATTGTAGTTTCACAATGTGAATGAGGATAGTGATATTTGCACTTTTCTTTCACTAATGCAAGAATTAGTTGGATTTTTATCGCCATATGGTCCATGAATTATTTAAGTGGGAAATGATCTCTATTGTGTTTTAAGTATAACAGAGGGCCTAATCAAGGGATGAAACATTATTTGCAATAGAGGAATTCAGAGTGAAAAACTTAGCTTTATGAAAATAGATGCACAAGTTGACATTCCGAAATAATGTTTCATCTCCGGTTTCAATCACGCAATGTGCACTTGAAGAATACTGCTTCATTTACACTAATTGAAGAACTTAGACAAACAATACGTCATCTTAGAACAAAGGATTTCGTCCACTAAGAAACCAGTTTTTTTAAGTAAAAAAATTAGTAAAGATGAACCCCTCTACACGATCAATGAACCCGTTCAATTCATTTCTTGATTTATTCAGGATTAGCAAAAAGTCAAGACTGCTCTTCAAGAAATCTCCTTTAATAAGCGATTCCATTTGTTTCTTGATTTCTCCTAGGTTAGCCAACAATCAAGAATGATGATTTAATTCCTCTCTTGATTTCTCTGCATTAGCCAAAAATCGAGAATGTTCTCCAAGAAATCTCATCCAATAAGGAATTCGAGATTGGGTTCGCTTCTTTATTTCTCCGAGGTTAGCCAAAAATCAAGACTGCTCTACAAAAAATCTCGTTCAATAAGTGACTCGAGATGTTATACGCACAGACAATAAAACATAGCGCACAATACAATTTCTCCTGCATCAGTTGTATTGACAATCAATTTGTTGCTTTGCAGAATGTTCTTAATATGTGTTTTCAACGTTTCTAAGAAACACTCGCTGGAAGTTGAAGTTGGAAGCCAGACCTGTACATTGGGGTGACATAATGGAAAAGATAGGTTCCTTATCACTGCTTGAGGTGCTCAAACTCAAAGCCTTGCGTCTGGAAAACTGGTGAAGGCCAATTCTGCAGCCTGAAAGTCTTAAAAATTTCAAGGTGGAATGATATGGAGTATTGGATGATAGAAAACACCCACTTTCCATGCCTCAGAAACTTGTTTTTGAACATTTTCGCGAGTTGAAGGAGATCCCTTCAAATATTAGGGACATAACAACACTTTAATCAATCAAGTTTTCTGCAAAGAAGATTCTAGAGGAACAAGAGGAACTATTTGGAGAAGTGACCCTTCAAGTAATCATTTTTAAGTAGGAAGATTGAAGAGCTTAGTAAGTCTTAGTTTTCAACTTCAGTTATGCCAAGAAAATTTGTCATGGTTGGCATCTCTCTCTCTCTCTCTCTCTCTCTCTCTCTCTCTCTCCCTCTCTCTCTCTCTCTCTGTCTGATCATACTGCTTTTTATGATCTCTTCCATTTAAATCTTCTTTACATGTAGATAAACAATGAGTGTCATGGCAGAATAGATTGATGTATCATGTACGGAGAGTACGTAAGAAGGGGTGGGAGTTAAGAATTCTTCTAACTACTTACATGGGTCGAGACAAATTGATTCTACCTTTTGTTTTTTTTTCAAGTTGGTTTGCATGTAGATTGACTTATCTAATATATTGTCATATGAAACAAATCTCAGTAGGTAGCGCCCTTACCGAATCATGCAGCTATCCAATCACCAAAGGGAGATGGAGTATTATACAACTGTCGAAGCTCCACCCGTCGTTGTTATTGATGTGGAGAGGCTGCTATTGTCTAAAACTGCAACAAAAGTAATGTCGAAATATGATGTAAAATTAAACTTGTTTCAGTCAGAACTATTGATACTACATAATGTTTTTCAGTGAGGTAAAGTTATTCATGTTCTGTGTCAAATATTAATGCTCAATGAAATATGGTCATCTCTGTTCTTCGTTCCCTCGTGATTCGAATTGTTTGATTTGCTTGGTTACATGGCTCAATATAATTAGATTTCATAATTTATAAATCTTGGGATAAAATAAAGGATATAATGAAGAATAATATTTTATGTCATAAAGTGATCAAGACCTGTGACGAAATAAAATTTTAGGCCACGATCTTGAGATTTTAATTTGTAACAATTTTTTTTAAAAAAATTAAGAAAACTCATTTTTTTATGTGGTTCAGATGATTAATAAATATACTTATGTTTAAATAAGGAAAGCACAAAAAAAAAAAAAAAAAAAAAAATTGTATTAGGGTATATACTAGAACACAATCAGGATTAGAATTAGCATTGAAATATAATAATTAGGATATGTACGATTTTGATAAATTAAAAAAATTAAGAAAACTCATTTTTTTTATTTGGTTCAGAAAATTAATAAATGTACTTATGTTTAAAAAACGTAAGCAAAAAAAAAAAAACTTGTTTAAGGATATATATCAGAATACAACTATGATTGACATATAATAATTAGGATAAGTTAAGAAATTACAATATTATCCTTAGAATATTTAAACTTAAAAAGGATAAAATAAGCCAAACATAAATTGGCTGAAACTTACTACACTTTTATATTAGGATATGTACGATCTTGATATTTTACTTTATTAACGAAATTTAAAAAATTAAGAAAACTCATTTTTTTATTTGGTTCAGAAAATTAATAAATGTACTTATGTTTAAATAAAGTAAGCAAACAAAAAAACTTGTATAAGGATATATATCATAATACAATTAGGATTGACATATAATAATTAGGAAGTTAAGAAATTACAATATTACCCTTAGAATATTTAAACTTAGAATGAGTAAAATAGGTCAAACATAAATTGGCTGAAACTTAAGGCACTTTTATATTAGTGTATAGGTTATAGTTTATATTACATCAATAAAAATATTTTTTTTTATCGGTGACCGGATTATTCATTTTACCACTTAAGTTGCATTTAGCAATGATAAAAACAATGCGTATCAAAAAAAAAAAACTAAACTAAACTAAACTAAACTAAACAAAAAAAAAACTAGCTACCATGTGAAAGATCTGTACAATACTAGTATTAAATTAATGTAAAAAGGTAGTTCTAAATTTCAAATTTCAAGGACATTTCATGTTTACAATCACTTTAAACATTAATACATGTTTCTATTTAAAACTACATACTGATGAATGAATATATTTAAAGCGGCAAATTCTTTTACGGCCTAAATAGTAACAATAAACTCTTTTTTGTCACTTTTGATAGTTTTACATCAAAAATAGTCTAAAGCCATACAAAACTACCCTATTGTCCTTATTTCCTTTATTTCTTCCACTCTAAATTTGTTAATGCCAAACCCTAAAAAAAAATGAGAAGAAAAAAAATATTTTATTAAATCAATTTCCCACCCCACACCCCCCTCTCCCAACAAAAGTTGCGTCCCCCTCTCCCCTCCCCCCCCCCCCCCAAAAATAACCAAAAGCTGCGAATTCTCCCCTCTTTTTCTTCTTCTTCTTCACATTATTTCTTCTTCATATTTTTTCTTCTCACAATCTTCTTGACACTGGTTCTACAACTCTTCAATGAAATCTCTTGAAGAACGATAAATCAAGTTTGATTCTACTTCTCTCAAAATAAACTTCTTCGTCGCCCCCATCCCTTTCAACTTCGCATTCCTTGTTGGTTCAAGGTCAGATTCAAATTATTTCGAAACGATGAACGGGTCAAAAACGAGCGAAACATGGAAGAACCAAGTAAGATTCTCACCACCTGTAATTTAAATAAATAACTTGCGGCATTTAGCTAGGGTATTGTTAAAGATGTGATTCCAATTTAGGTGAGCAAATTTTGGTGGAAATTTCGAAAAATACAGTTCTTTATTGTATTATGCATAAACATTGGTTGTGTTTAGTGTTTAATGTGTAATAATTTATGTTTTGAGCAATAATTGTTGGCTCGTTCATGTCGGCATTTTGTGGCTCGTGGGTTTTATTATTATCTGAGACATATTTCTAATGAATTAGATTGGAAGAAAAGTTGTTATTTTCTTGTTTTAAAAAAAACAATGATGTTGATAACTATGGTTCGTGGTGTTCTTAATTGTGGTTCGTGTTATCATACTATGGTTTGTGGTTCAGATTTGTGATGTCTAAATTATGCGTAAACATTGATTGTGTTTAGTGTTTAATGTGTAATAATTTATATTTTGAGCAATAATTGTTGGTTCGTTCATGTCGGCATTTTGTGGTTCGTGAGTTTTATTATTATCTGAGACATATTTCTAATGAATTAGACTGGAAGAAAAGTTGTTATTTTCTTGTTTTAAAAAAAACAATGATGTCGATAACTATGGTTCGTGGTGTTCTTAATTGTGGTTCGTGTTATCATACTATGGTTTGTGGTTCAGATTTGTGCTGTCTAAATTATGCGTAAACATTGGTTGTGTTTAGTGTTTAATGTGTAATAATTTATATTTTGAGTAATAATTGTTGGTTCATGTCGGCATTTTGTGGTTCGTGAGTTTTATTATTATCAGAGACATATTTCTAATGAATTAGATTAGAAGAAAAGTTGTTATTTTCTTGTTTTTAAAAAAAATAATGATGTAGATAACTATGGTTCGTGGTGTTCTCAATTGTGATTCATGTTATCATACTATGGTTCGTGGTTCATGTTATAGGTTTGACTTTTATGTTGTGGTTTGTGTTATCAAACTATGGTTGTTTTCCGGCCATTTTTTGTATTTGTAGCTTTAATTGAAATTTTATCATGAATGTATGTTATCAAAATGCAGTTGGTTGCATTCTTAAACTAATCATCTTTTGGTTGTTCCAGATTGACCACGATGTTGCCCGAGAATATCTTTTTTCGGGGGAGCCAAGATACTGGAAGTTACAGAAATTGTTCAAAACTATGATGCAGTTGCGCAATGTCAGATTCCCACATCAGTTTTCCCCCGTGTTCCACCGCAGCAGATCGCACTTTGTAGCCGTCCGGGCCCTTCTACATGATTGCGTCGGTGCGATGCGGGTGTATGGGTGGTATTTTGGTGCTTCTACGAAATCGTTTTGGTTATGTGAAATCGTAGTATTGTTATCCACTGTACGGCTATATAGAAGGACTTTTGGGTTTAATCTCGTTTAGATTCCCAAATCATGAATCACTTTGTCATTTCTATTTTAAATATCGAGTAAGCCAGAAAGTTAATGTTTATTTTAGGGCTGTGTAAGTGCTTGGTTATTATGGTTCGTGTAAATTAATCCTAATTATAAGTAAGATTATGTTGAAAGAAATATCGAATACTTTTTTTAATTACGATTACACCGAAATAAACATACAAGATAAAACACGAATCACAACGTTGATATGCAAGAAACAAAATTCGCCTCCTCCCATATTATGGTTCGTGTAAATTAATCTTAATTATAGGGTTTTGGGGTTTCTGGGTGGGGGGGAGGGGGGGAAGGAGGGTTGGAGCAACTTTTGAGTGAAAAGGAGGGGGAGGGAGATTTTGGAGTTTCCGATAGGAAATAAAGGCAAATAATTTATTTTTTTTTAATTGGGTTTGTCATTAACAAATTGGGAGTAGAAGAAATAAGGAAAATAATGGCAATATAATAATTTTGTATGACTTTAGGCTATTTTTTATGTAAAACTATCAAAAGTGACAAAAAAGAGTTTGCTATTACTCCCTCCGTCCCGCTCTGTTTTGCACACTGAGCTAGGCACGGAGGTTAAGAAAAGTCTGCTTTTTGCTTTTACTTTTACTATTCATGGCTGTTTAAGTGAAAAATCAGGGGGAAGATTAATACACTAATCTTTCTCCCCCTTTTAACCTGTTTACACTCCAAATTAAATTTGATGGCTGCTGAACTGAATGTAAAAAGAACATAAAATCACCTCACATGAACAGTTGCGAAACAGTAAGTCAAAATGTCCATACAGTTTTCAAATTACACTTAAAAAATCTGGGATTTTTTTTTTTTCCCTCCAATCCAAAAGAAACCTGAACCAAAATTACAACAACAAAAAATGAAAATACATTTGAATTGTCCCTCCAAAATTTAAATCACATCAAACCTACACAATAAATACACCCAAAACAGCATTGAATCACATTCAATGCTGCCAATAGCAGTGAGATTACAGTTGAAACAAAAAAATTCAGAAATGACTAACAACAGAAAAGGCCCTAAATTATCTCCATCAGACCGCACCTTGATCTCTCAGTTTCTGATGGGGCATAGCACCGACGGAGTCGTACATAAAGGCCAAATCAAGGCTGCGGCAGCATCATTTGGAGTTTCCCGGCGGACTATTCAATACACTTGGGAATCTGCAAAGAAGCAAATATTAGAAGGGACACCGGTATCTTTCATCAACAAAAAGGTAAATGGTGGTAAGCCAAAAGTCGATCTTGATACTGAATTAATGAAGTCAATTCCGTTCTCAAAACGAGGCACCATAAGAAGGTTAGCAGTGGAGCTTAAAGTCAGCAAAAGCAAGGTCGGAAGATGGGTAAAATCGGGCTCGATTAAAGCGCACACAAATGCCATAAAGCCCTCTCTTACCGAGCCGAATATGATACAAAGGCTGAAATACAGCCTCAGTTGCTTGCATATGGATACATTAAACAATAAAATTAGGTACGATTCCATGCATAACATAATACACATCGACGAAAAATGGTTCTACATGCAGCGAACATCGGAACGGGGTTACAAATTAGCTGAGGAGGAAGACCCCTATCGGGCATGCAAGTCAAAGAGGTACATTCCCAAAGTCATGTTCATGTGTGCAGTTTCCCGACCCCAATACAGCCCCGAGGGGGCACTTTTGTTTGATGGAAAGGTTGGAATTTTTCCTTTCACAACAAGAGCACCAGCACTCAGAAACAGCATAAATAGACAACGGGGTACATTGGTTACTAAACCAATCGAGTCGATTACAAAGCAAGTGATAAAGGATTGCTTGATAATCAGGTTTTTTAATATGCTATTAGAAATTCTTCATCATCTAGCTTTAGGGTCAGTAAGTCTCCTAAATGCAACATACTCGGCTACATTGGTGACTTTACTATGTTTTTGAGTTCAAAGTGTATACATATGCAAAATGTTTAACCATACGGACATTGATATTTTTGCATTACGACTACCAAATTTCAGATTATTCCAGCAATTAAAGCCAAATGGCCTGAAAATGCAAGCAAACAAATAATGATTCAGCAAGATAATGCTAAACCACATATCAACAACCGTGATCCAGATTTTAAGGCTGCTGCCTCATCGGACGGTTTTAATATTCAGCTTATCTGTCAGCCCCCTAATTCCCCCGATACCAACTTGCTTGATACAGTCCTTACAAGTGGAGACACCTTCAAAGAATGTTGAAGATTTGGTCAAGAATGTTCTAAAGTCCTATGAAGATTTGGAAATCATAAAGCTGAACCGCATTTTTTTAAGCCTACAGCAGTGCATGATTGAAATCATGAAATTGAAGGGGAACAACAATTACAAGTTGCCTCATATGGGAAAGGCAGCGTTAACACGGGAAGGGACACTCCCACAGGCTTTAGAGGTAGAAGAATCAACTGTGAGAGATGCTATTGAGTGGTTGATTGAGAAAGAACAGATTGGGGGGGTATATGAAATTGGTGTTTTGTTAAATGAACTGGGTTATGAATAGGTAACAAAATCAGGTCATCCTTTTGTACTAGTCTTGTGTTTACAGCATAAACACAAGATAAATGTGTTCGTTTTGCTTAGGCTGTAAACATGTAGACTGCAGTAATTAAAGAACATTTTGAGGTGTAAATCATTTTATTGTTGTCTTTTTTATTACCTATACCCTCAGAAAGATGTCATCATCGGGCTCGATTTAAGCTACTAAAACCATTCCAATAAAAGAAAGGGGCAGCTTCTAAGTAACCATAAGACAACATCATCATTTTAATTACCCAACCTTCATAATTTACAGCAACTAAACGGGCAGCAGAGAATAATCAGATAAAATCATCATTTAGGTTAGCCACCAGCATTTATTCAACCAAAGAAATGGGCAGCTTCAGTAAATCAGAAAGATATCATCACTTTATAAAAGCTACCGACACATTCCATTTAACTTTTCTGAAATCCAAATCAAAATGCCTACACCAGAGTCGAAAAAGTCAACTTATTCACATCCCACATCAAAAAATTAATTTTGCTACCAGCACAACTGATCCAACAAACAAGGGATATCAATAAGAAACCGGCTCAACAGATCACAGGCAAACCACATCAATGAGTACCCTCAATAACAGAGCAAGCAATATCAGTTCGTATACAGCCAACAGAACTCGATTATAAGCAAAGACAGTGAGCAATTTAGGGCAGAATCAGAATTTCACATCATTTAACCCTAAACTACCAGCACAATCATGCTTAGACAACCAAACACCCTTAAAATAGATAAGGTTAGATATGTAAACCTGAATATCGCCGGAACCCACACTCCAAGACACTGCATGTAGTGACTGTTCAGCTCTTCAGCCGTAAACCACTCGCATGGCAGAGCCACAGCAGGTGTCAACGCGAGATTCGTTTCTGGAACATGAGTGAAATCCAGATCTGGGCTGGATTCTCGCCCAGAACCTGAAAATGAGCATAGATTGGCTTCACTGAACTCAGTTTCGCACACGAACGATTCTTCAGAATCCGGGACATAACCTTCAATCTCCGGAGAATCGTCCATCAAAACCTTGAAACTAGGAAGAGGAAACCGTTTTGGTAAGGATGGACCAAAGAGCGACTGAAATCGGAGGTGAGATTGTGGAATAAAGCGTGAATCATTTAGGGTGAAGATGGGGAGGATGAACTGCGGCTGCAACGAGAAGAACAAGAGAGAACTGATGTGTTGAGTGAAATTAGGGATCAAAAGACGTGAGATAAAAACGGGCTGAATGAAAATGGGCTGGGTAATATAAATTGGGTGGGGTTTATGGGCTAATTAGATTGGGTTCCTAATTATAGGTTAGCCCAACTCTTAAATATACTTAGCACCTAATTAGCAAAAAAAATCCGAATTCATTAATGGCAATTGTGTAAATAACTCCAAAAATAATTTGTCATTTTTGAAGTGTGCAAAACTGAGCGGGACGGACCTAAATGAAAAGTGTGCAAAACTGAACAAGACGGAGGGAGTACTATTTAAACCATTTTGAATGATTTCTTCTATATTTAAATCCTCTAAGATAAATGCACAGTGAAATTCCGAGTGCTCGACAATTCAAAATCCTAAATTCAAACCTCCCTCCTATTTCCGAAGGAAAAAAAACTCGCAAAATAAATATTTCCTTCGTCTCATCCTAATTTGTACACTTTCTTTTCTTAATTGTCTCACCATATTATGCACATCTCTAAAAAGAAAAATTATAATTTCACCCTAAAAAAATTAACTAAAAAATAAAAAGTAATTTTCTTTTAATATGCACATCAAAACAAGTGTACAAATTAAGCCAGAACAAAAATATAAATGAAACTAAATAAACAATCAGTTAACATGCGTTTTACTGGCTAAGATTTCGCCGTCGTGGTCTGCGCATTAACATTTTCTGTTCCATTTCTTAAATTTTGGGTGTGGCTGGAGCCCGGGTCCCACTGGAAGAATTATCCAGAAGAGCCCATAATAAGCTAAATATCAACAAAGGAAACAACACAGAATCAAAATTTCAAAGATAATATTTCTATAGAAAGAAACGTAAATTCCAATTAAACCTAAATTCAACAAAAAAACCATACATCTAGTTCCATAATAAAAATCTACAGGAAGATCTTAAAACACCTACTACTATTCACAAACCACACTCCACAATCATGATTACACAGCAGCAGAAGCTCTTTTTGCCCTCTTAGCAGCGGGCGATTTTATGCTCTTCGGCTGCTTAGCCTTCGCCGGAGTAGCCTTCTTTGTCACCGCCTTCTTCTTCACCACCTCTGCCTTCCTCTTTGTACCCGCGGCGGCCGCTGCTTTAGGCTTTTTAGTCTCGGCTGCCTTAGGCTTTTTAGTGGTGGCTGCTTTTGGCTTTTTAGTTGCTGCTGCAGCGGTTTTCTTTGCAACCGGCTTTGCGGCGGCAGTTTTCTTCACGGCCGGCTTCTTAGCGGCGCCCTTCTTCGCTGCAGGCTTAGCAGCGACGGCTTTCTTAGCAGCAGGCTTCACAACGGCCACCTTCTCCTTCTTTCCGGTATCAGATAACTTGTAGGACGCCTTAACCTTGACCAGTTTGCCCTTCGTAGCAGAGTTCTTCAGCTGGAGCCCTAGAATCTTCCGGAAATTCGCCGGCAACACAGCCTTATGTTTCTCTTCCATGTACTTGGCAATTGCGTGCGGACTTGAACCACCCTTCTCTTTCAGGGCCAGCAGAGCCTCCTTAATCATCTGCAGTAATCAAAAAGTACACAATCAAATTTTGAAATCCTTAGAATCTATCATCTGCAGTAATCAAAATAGTACAAAATCAAATATGAAATCTATAGAATCTAGATTATTAATAGACAAAATACTAACAGATGAATCACAAGACAAAATGATTACATGAATCATAAGACAAAATGAATCACAAGACAAAATGATATCAGATGAACCGTCAGACAAAAATTAACAGAAGCAATTACAATCTTATACCTCAAAGTAAGGCGGGTGAGAAGCAGTTTTAGGGGCCTTAGGCTTCTTATCCTTCGGCGCCGCCTTGGATTTCTTCTCCTTCACCGGCTTTGCCGGAGCAACAGGCTGCTCCGCCGCGGGTTTCTGGACTTCCTCAGTTGCCGACATCACGATTAAATGATCTAAAAGGAAATGGCTGCGATTGAGAATTGGATTGATAACGTAAAATGTTTTGCAGTTTGATCTGTTGAACGGGACGGAGGTGTTTTTGGTTTATATAGCGGAGAGTGATCCTTGAGTTGTCGATTAGTGGACTCTGATTGGTCAGATTTTTTAAACGCGGATCGAGAATGTGGGAACTTGTAATCGTGTACGTCCACGTGGAATATTTTACAGTCGTTGATCATCGTTCGAATTGGATTCGTGCGGTGGACTCATCCTGAAAAATGATGGGAATTCGGTTTTTATTTGACTAGTTTATAGAAGTGTGTTTTCTTGCTCAATTAAGGTTTGAATTTTATCTCACTTTTAATGTATATGATTGGGGAACTTTTACTGGGATCGAAATTTAGTAAATGTTTGTTATAATGTGGGTCGAATTAGAGAAAACGGTGCTGATATCAATGAGTTTTAGGGATGTTAAAAATTAGTGTAAATGGCTAAAAATAAAAATATTAAAACTGCTCATTTATGCTTACTACCAAGCAGAAAGATCCCTTTTCCATCGCAGTCGCATATTAATATATGAAGTCATAATCTGCTAAAATCATGTGATAGACAAGTTAATTATCGTAATTAAAAATTGGCAAAATATACAAATAATATCACAACGTTTCACGATTTTAACAATAATTGTATAACCTTCCAATAATTCCTAATTAAATTACAACATATCGAAATTTTAACAATTATAATCTTCGTCTAATTCTCTGTTAAATTCCGCCTAGGTGGCTAACGGAAGTACTTGCAGAATTTGAGAACTAAAAAAAACATAATGCAGACACCTATGTCACAACCTCTTTCCCCTCTTCATTTGATTCCTTAAATACCAACTCATATATGCATCACACACGTCCTCGGCCCCTTCCCCTCTTCAGCTTCTTATTTTCTTTTGTATCTTAAGCACATACACGCAAACTTCGTTACACCATTGATAGGGATAGCCCGATCAGCTCGGGTCGGGTTAGCATCAACCCGATCAGCTCGGGTCAGGTTAACAGCAAGGCCCACTACGCGCAGGCCCAGCAGGCCCCGGAACGCGTGGCGGCCCAGCGAGTGGTTTGATCCGTAAATCAAGGCCCATGATCTCTTCCCAACTGCCATGCAGATTTGGTGGGCGAGATTATAGGGATTTAGTTAGGGTTTTGATTAAGTAGTATAAATAGGTGAAAAGAACTCGGAATTAGGGTTCGCACTTTGCATTCTGTAATACGCACTGTAAACTCATCGTTCAAGAAAAAGAAACACCTCGGCTATTGCCGCTTTCTGCCCGTGGACGTAGATCTCCGGATCGAACCACGTATATTGTGTGTCTTTACATTCTGTTTGCATTAATTACTGTTCGATTGGGTGTTTTCCGGATTGTGTATTAACAAATTGGCGCCGTCTGTGGGAACGACAAGGCAGTTTTTTGAACGCGCTAACCGGTAATCTTTAACGTTCACATTGCATTCAAGAATCATGGTGACGACTCGTTTGAATCAAGCTCGCCGTGGAGACCATTCCGATCAGGATCCACCCGTGGATCAAGTTGCACCGCCGAGACAATTGCCGGCAGCGAGTGCATCCAATCATCAGGGTAATCAGAACCCTCCACCCCCTCAAGATCAGCAAGACCCTAATATTGCTGCTGCTCAGCCACCGGAGAACATTCAAATCACCCCAGAACTGCTCCAAGATTTCTTACAAGAGCACGCGCATGTCCTACAAGATTGGGCAGTTAATCGCCTACGCCCGGCGGGGCCTGCCGCAGAATCTGTTAGCCATAATGATAATCCTGGGGTGCCTCCGCCTCACCCGCGCGGACAGCGGGAACCGGGCTACCGCGGGCGTCAGGATCGACGACGGGAACGACCTGGTTCTTCCGAGGACCTTGGGAGTTCAAACGGATCACGACCTCGCAATGAGGAACCAGCTGATGTGGATCGCCGCCGTCCACTTAATGCGGCTAAAAGAGTTCGCTACGCTGATTCTCATGCTCAGGATCTCCAAGAATATGAGCGGGTTCAACGCAACGTTGAACTGGACAGAATCCTAGGCCTTGATGCCAATGGAGAGATTATCACGCCGTTCTCCTCCGAAATCATGGCCATCACCCTTCCCGAAGGGTTCAAACGGCCAGCTATATCACCTTACAACGGCACGGGAGATCCGGCCAATTTTCTTAGCGCTTTTAGGCACAGTATGCTTAGTCATGATAACATCACATCCCTTCAGTACTGTAGGATTTTCCCGGAGTACTTACAGGATGAAGCTCGGGTCTGGTTTGATTCTCTCCCGCGAGACAGCATATCCTCTTTCAGAGAACTCGCCGAGCACTTCTGGGCAAGGTTCGAAGCCCGGGCGAAGCCCATGGCCACTCTGGCCGACGTCATGAGTATGGAACAACGGGACGGTGAAACTGTTACTCAATTTCTGGACCGTTTCACAGCGGTAAGCCTCAAGGTGGGAAATTGCCCCGACGATGTGGCCATCAACGCCTTTATGAATGGACTCCGCCCTGGAGCACTCCACACCGAGTTAGCTCGGAACACCCCGGTCACAACTCGAGCACTGTTCAAAACGGTGTGCAAATTTGCTAAGGCCGAGGAACAGACTCGACAGAAGCGTGAGAAGCACGCAATCAAGCGACAGGCCGACAAAGCACAAACTGGTCCTAGTACGCGAACTAGCGCATTTTCACGCTTGACACCGGGGCATTCAGAATCCCGAAGTGCAATTCCGCAATTGACTCCACTGACGAAGTCACGGGCTGAAATTCTTTCACTCCACAAAAACGATTTCCGACCTTGTCCGCGGATGACAGCGCCTCCTGAAAAGAGGAACCGTGGAAAGTGGTGCGCATACCACCGAGATCACGGACATGAGACAGAGGAGTGCCGAGAACTCGGCAAGGAGATTGAGGAATGCCTCAAGAAAGGGTTTTTGCGGCAATACGTTGCGCGAACCGGAGATCAATCTCGGGCAAACCACAATGGGGGCTCGTCTCATCACCGCGGAGGTTACCATGATCGAGATAATCAACAAAATCGGCCACATTGGCAGAATAATCGGCAGGGGCCCAATAACTACGCGCGACAAGATTCTGGCAATCGCCAGCCGTCACGTCTCCCACTTCCACCTCCTCCTCCGGGAGGACCCGGGGACAACGCACCCCCTCACGTGATAAACGTGATATATGGAGCCCTACCCACCGGGGCTTCACGACATGCCTTAAAGGCAGAGGCTCGACGTCCTCCTCCCGAGGAGCCACGTCACAAACGCCTCCATCAGTCCGAAACTGTCAGCTTCACGGATAGGGATCCGGTTCCAGAGATAACACCCCACACTGACGCTATTGTCATTGACATGACTGTAGCCAATATAACAATACGGCGGGTCTTCGTGGACAATGGTGCTGCAGTAAGCATCATATTTGCGGACTGTTTCGAGAGGATGGGGATCTCCCGAGACCAACTTCGACCGGCCCCCGGGCCATTACAGACATTCACTCAGGGTGAAGTCCGGCCGGAAGGTATCATTACTCTCCCAGCGTCTTTGGGGACTTATCCGAAGATAAAAACTATCTTCGTGGACTTTTATGTGGTGAATTCTCCCTCACCATATAACATGATATTGGGCCGAGACTGGCTCACCCCTGCAAAAGCCATATGCTCCACGTATCACCTCGCACTAAAGTTTCCCACTTCGCATGGTGAAGTGACCATCCGCGGCAGTCAACGGGTTTCAAAAGAGTGCATGTATGTGGCGCTCAAAAAGACTGCTAAGGTCTCTCCCAAACAGCAGCTTCAGGTAACATCACAGGTTCTAGAACCTCGGGACCGTACCCCATTGGGGGATGCCACTGCTCAAATCCCGTTAGATCCGTCTAAGCCGGAGCAGATAGTAACAGTAGGGGCCGTGGACGTGCCATGGTTACATCAGGCCATTATTCAGACCCTGCGAGAATATTCCGATGTTTTTGCATGGTCTCCTCTGGACATGCCCGGGGTCTCTCCCGAGGTGATTACCCACAAGCTGAACATCGATCCTAGTGTCAAGCCAATCCAACAGAAGCAGAGGAAATTCGCCCCGGAGCGAAATGAAGCCATTCGAATTGAGGTGAAACAACTCCTAGATGCGGACATCTTGTTCGAGGTATTCTACCCCTCCTGGTTGTCCAATCTAGTAATGGTAACAAAAAGCAGTGGGGCATGGCGAATGTGCGTTGATTTTTCCGATCTCAATAAGCATTGTCCGAAGGACTGCTATCCTCTGCCTTCCATCGATCAAAAGGCCGAAGCCATTACGGGGTATGTGGCCCTTTGTTTCTTAGATCTGTACAAAGGTTATCATCAGATCTTTATGGATCCACAGGATGCCATCAAAACGGCGTTTATCACTGCCTTTGGGTGCTACGCTTTCAAGAAACTGCCCTTCGGGCTTAAGAATGCTGGAGCCACCTATCAGCGTCTAATGGACTTCGTCTTCCATGACCAGATCGGTCGCAATGTTGAGGTTTACGTCGATGACTTGGTCATCAAAAGCTCCTCCCATCCTTCATGTGTGCAGGATATCGCCGAAACATTGCGCACCCTGCGGCGCTATAACTTGCGACTCTATCCAGCAAAATGCACCTTCGGTGTTGGCTCCGGGAAGTTCCTTGGGTACATGGTTTCACAAAACGGCCTGCAGGCCAATCCAGCTAAACTCCGCGATGTATTAGACCTGCAGCCACCAAAGACATTCAGGGATGTTCAACGCCTTACAGGTGGCCTAGCGGCCTTAAACAGATTCTTATCGAAGGCAGCGGAACGCCAGCTCCCATTTTTCAAGATCCTGAGGCAAGCGAAGTCCTTTGAGTGGACTCCAGAATGTACCGAGGCTTTCGAAGCCTTGAAGCGTCATATACAGCAGCTGCCTACTCTGTCAGTTCCTCTTCCCGGAGAGCCGCTGTACTTATATCTGTCTTCCGCCGAAGAGGCTGTCAGTGCCGCTCTTGTGCGCGAAGTGGAGGGGGTTCAACATCCCGTGTATTTTGCAAGTCGGGTGCTCCATGGGGCCGAGACTCGATATTCCGAGCTTGAAAAAACTGCCTTAGCCCTCGTTATGGCAGCTCGGCGTCTTCGGCCATACTTCCAGGGGCGTGAAATACGAGTCCTGACCAATCACCCTATACGCCAGATCCTTGTAAAACCCGAGGTGTCTGGGCGCCTCGCCAAATGGGCAATTGAGTTGGGCGAATATGACATCCAATTTCTCCCCCGCCGAGCAATTAAGGGTCAAGCACTTGCCGACTTCCTAGCCGAAGCCCCGGCAGACAATCATGAATCCCCCGCAGACAATGATACACAGCACCACGCCACACTCGCTCCCTCACCCCGGAAGTGGCAACTTTTCGTAGATGGAGCGTCTACAGTCCGAGGAAGTGGCGCCAGACTACTTCTCATCAACCCCGAGGAGGTTGAAGTTAGATATGTCATCAGATACAAGTTCAAGGTGACTAACAACGAAGCGGAATATGAGGCAGTTCTCGCCGGGCTCCGGCTCGCACAATCCTTAGGTGTTCGTCACCTAGAACTCTTCACGGACTCCGAGGTCGTGTCTAAGCAAATTCAGGGGACTTATGTCGCCAAAGAAGAAACAATGGTCAGGTACCGCGCTCTAGCACTCAAACTCATATCAACTTTTGATGCAGTTATTATCCAGAAAATCCCGCGAGCCCAGAATTCCAGGGCAGACGCACTCAGCAAGTTGGCTTCCGCGGTCCAAACTAATATATCCCCGGATATCAAGGTCGAAGACCTCGCCCATCCAGCAATTCATGAGGCTACAATTTCGGTACTGACCGATAGTGACCCGAACTGGATGACTCCGATCATTCATTATCTCCAAGATGGTATTCTGCCCACTGACAAGCTACGAGCTCGACAAGTTGTACTCAAAGCCCCTAAATACTCCCTTCATAATGGAGTTCTATATCGACAATCGTACCTACAACCGAGCCTCCGGTGCCTCGCCCCTGCCGAGGCCATTCAAGTTCTGCGAGAGGTTCATGAAGGGGCCTGTGCAAGCCATATCGGTTCCCGAACTTTAGCCAAAAAAGTTCTCCGCTGGGGTTACTATTGGCCGACCCTATTTAACGATGCTCACGAACTAGTGACCAAATGCAGCAAGTGTCAGCTACACTCCCGGGTAAAGCATTTGCCGCAGACTGAACTCACCGGAATCCAAGGTGCATGGCCGTTCATTCAGTGGGGTATCGATATTGTAGGCCCATTCCCTGTTGCTCCGGGAGGACTGAAATTCCTGGTCGTCGCCGTGGACTACTTCACTAAGTGGGTCGAAGCCGAACCACTTACGGCTATCACCGGACAGAATATTTTGAAATTTGTCTGGCGCAATATCGTTTGCCGCTTCGGCATCCCGAGCACTATTATCTCGGACAACGGTAAACAGTTTGCCAACGATCCATTCCGCTCATGGTGTAAAGAACTCCACATTAAACAGATTTTCACTTCGGTTGCCCACCCTCAAGCGAACGGGCAGGTTGAGGTCACCAACCGGACCCTTCTCACGGGAATAAAGAAGCGACTGGATAGTGCCAAAGGTCTCTGGGCCGAAAACCTGCCACAGGTCTTATGGGCTATTCGCACAACGCCGCACACCTCCACCGGGGAGACTCCTTACAGCCTTACCTACGGGTCCGAAGCCGTTATTCCCGCTGAAATCAGTGTGCCGAGTCCTCACCTACTCACATTAGTTCCGGATGATAATGACGAGGCACTTCGCGCAAATTTGGATGAGCTTGAGAATCGCCGGGAACAAGCGTTCGTTCAGCAGGCTAAGTGCAAACAGCGAGCTGCCCAGTACTATAACCTCCGGGTCCGAGGTACTCAGTTCAATGTCGGGGACTTAGTTCTTCGGCTCAACTCGGCCAGCAAAGCTGTCCCCGAGGGCAAATTACATGCTTCTTGGGAAGGCCCCTACCGAGTCGTTGCCGCACACGACTCCGGCTCTTATCAACTTGAACATCTCAACGGGACCCCGATCCCCCGAAGTTGGCACGTCACAAATTTGAGACGCTTCTATCTGTGAAAGACACACCGCAAGTACTATCTTTCCTTTGATTTCTTTTTTAGTTATTATTTCCCTTTGTACTTTTGAAGTTTGCTCCGGCACTTATTACTGAATAAAACATCTCGGTTTATGCATCTCGTTGTGTTTTTCTTTACATTACGGGGACGCCCTAACGCTAACATATGATCGTTGTTAGTCTCCGGACCATCACAACTGTCCCTCGATCCGTCCGAGGAGATTCACATTTAGTCTCCGGACTCGTATCACTTTCTCGTCTGATTAATCGGAGAAGTGTTTTCTCCTGCCTGATCCGTCCGGGGAGACATTACTCCTGCGTGATCCGTCCGGGGAGTAACCTATTCATACTGTGTTTCCGAACACTCAATTAATTACTTAACGATTGAAACATTTAACAGTTCTCACTGTGTTCCCGAACACCCGATTACAGTTATTTATAACTTGTTGCTTTCTTTAAACTATAATGGTTTTATTATTTCCAAAATGGTACAACATCAAACAGTTTTCCTAACTAATAAAGCAAAAACCTTGCTAAAAGATATCAGTATTTGCTTATTTCTTTCCGGAGTCTTCCCCGAGCCAATACCCAAAACCGCGCCGTCTTGTCTCTGACTGAGCATGTCCCATCCTCAGGGATGGTTCTTGCACGTTCCGACGGTGCTCGGCTTCACTTCGGCTTCGACGCTGACTCGTCATATGGGGACCCCGGTCACCCACCGTGTGCTCAGTTCTCGTCCTTGGCCCTGACATGGTGGCCCATTCTGCATGGCCCCACTCTAGTGGCGCCAGAGGATCCATCACTTCGGTGGTTTTCTTTATGCCTTCTCTCGTCTTGTGCCGAGTGGGCTTTGATGATCTCTGCGGAGTTGAGCTTTTCCTCCCTTCCCTCTCCCGAGTGTTGGCCCATTCTACAGCATCCCACTCATCGGCAGGCATTTCGTCGATCTCCTTGGCCAGCGCCGTCACTGCCGGACCACTAGCCTCTGGCTCTTCGGGGTGAGTCCTTTCCGGTTCTTGAGGGATATCAGGCTTTGTTTTCTTGCCCCGACATCCTTCCTTGCGGATAGGCTCTGGTTCACTTTGCTCGGCAATATTCATAGCCTCATTCCGGGCCTTGATCTTCTTCTCAAGCTCTACTAGAAATCCTAACACCAGCCGGCTCCTAATGATCTCCGGGTCATTCGCATCACTTCGCTCACTCCGGTGTTGGATGTCTTCCCGAACCTCGGCCCGCCGAGCTCGAATATCTTTCGTTGATACTCGACCGCTGTCCACAAGAAGATGCTCGCACTCTTGTTGGTTGATACGGAGTTGCTCTAGCTCTAGATCTTTCACAATGCAGTGTGCCTTGTACTGCTTATTCTGTTGTGCGGACTCTTTCCATGCGCTCTCCACCTTGGCATATCTTTTCTCCATTAAAGCAAGAGTCCTTGACAGTCGGGGAACTTCATGCAACATCAACATATCCCGCTCTTTCTGCAACCAAACTATTGATGAGTTGAGTTGCTTTATTACCTCGTACGGGTTTTCAATATTTTCCTGGCAAAGGAGACACCTCGGTTTTCTCAGACTTTATTATTGTCCATACATAGCATATATATGAGAGAAGTAGCATTTATCATTCATACAAAAGAAGATTTTTTATTACAAGAGAAGACAGCTCGGGTTTTTCTTTACAAAGCAAGCGATTACATGAAATCCTATATACATGCTTATCTACTCTATATTCTGCTCATGAGTTGGGAGGTCACTGACCTCTCCGGGGGTAGGGTTGGCTTCATCTCCTCCCGGGGCCTCCCCAACACCACTTGTACCCTCAGTTGTCTTGCTGGGGCCTTCGATCAGCGCGGGGGGAATTGTTGTCACCTCTGGACGCGGAATGGGAGCTCGGTCCCTCATCTCCCGTACGTAGAAGCCGTTGCGGAAGCCCAAGAAGTCCTTGTCCTCGTCCTCGTTGCACCGTTTTATGATGTCGGGAGTAAGGATGGTGTTCTTCTTCGCCAAGGCCTCGATCAGGGGCCACTTTGGAGCCTTGGTCAGCACGTCAAAGTAAGCACCGTCTTCGTTCCCGACAGCTTCGTAGTTATACCCGAAGCTCTCATCGTAGACGTTGACCTCCGGGTATTTGTCGTGAACGATTTCCAGCAGCTCGCTTCGAGTGGCCGTATCACCCGCAGCCACGAAGGAGCTCAGAAACTGCAGAAACGTCCCAGTTTGCATCAGCCTCTCTGCAAATGCTTCCAGCATTGCTCCCTGACCAGAGACGATCTTATTTAGCTCCTCTCGAGCTGCATAGAGGTCGCCTCGTAAACTGGCAACCTCGAGGGTCTGCTCGCGCAGTCTGGTCACCTCTCTCTCGGCAACCGCTGCCCGGTCCCGAGCTGCTTGGACACCCCTTTTAGCCTCCGCGAAGCCAGCTCTCAGCTTAGCCACCTCGGCTTCCAACTCGGCAACCCTGCCTTGGCAGGATTCTTTCTCCAGCCTGCCCACCAGCCCGCGGATAGGCTCCAACAGCTTCTCCAGTTCGGCCCCTGTGGCAGACACCTCTCCTCCTTCCCCCTGCATCAACTTGCTGTTATAATGGATCTATGCAGAAAATAACGAAGTCATTTACGAGTTTACCTCGTGAGCCAGGGTCACGTGTAGTTTCTTGGCAGGAGGTGGTGTCGTCGGGGTAGTGACCTTTCTCTTTGTGCTCGGGGTCAACCCAGAGAGGGGAATGGTGTCTTCAGGGTCCGCCCTGTGGCTAACCCCAGCTGTTGTTCTCTGTCGCTCCGGCGTCTTCGAGCTATCACCTCGGCCCCCCGAGCTGGCCTCGGTGCTTTTCCTGGCAGTGCTCTTGAACTTGCCCACTGCACGTAACAAACACACATTAAAGATGCTGACCATTAAATTACACAACTTATGAAGCAATAGGAGTCCTACCCTCTACTTCAGCCCGGGTTTTGATCTTCTCCCCCTCGGACAAGCTCGGTGTCCGGTCAGAATCAGTCCCGGCAGGGGTGCCGCTTTCTTGGGAATCCGAGGTCCCACCGGCCCACCTGGAATAGTACGGACTCATTCCAGCTTTGTCCAGTACTTCCTCCGGGAATACTGACTCCAGTACACCAACCTTTTTCAGAACGCTCGCGCCCTGGGGTTCTCCTACCGAGGCACTATCCACCACCTCTAACCTCTGCCATTTGGGTAATACGGCCTTGTGCCTGACATATATGAATCTCCCTCTCCACCCTTCTATTTTACTGGGGTTCTTAACCTTAAACTTCTTGCCCGGCCTGGGGTTAAGATAATACCACCCCTTATTTCTCCCCATCGTCTTTAGTTGGAAGAAATGCCTAAATAAGCTAATACTGGGCACTAATCCCCCCTTACTACACTCAACCAAAAAGCCCACCACCTGCCTTACAGCATTCGGACCTAATTGTCCCAGCGCTATTCCGTAATAATCCAATAATTTCACCAAAAATTCCCATAGGGGAAACCTTAAACCTACAGCGAGCTGATCTATATACACAGATATAAATCCTCGAGGAGGGCAGCAGGCCTTGTCGCTACCCTCGGGAATAATGAATTCCAGATCAAAGGGCAAGAAGAAGTTCGGCATCCATCGCTTTATCTGCTTCTCAGTTATCTTGGGTCTTACCCCGGCTACCTCGAACCCCTCAATTTCCTCCTCGCATCGGGGGAAATACACAGCTTCTACTCTTATTTCACTATGGTCGGCCCGATGAACCTGCCTACTTTCACTATTTACCGGATAGATCACCCTAATAGGAGGGGCTCTAACGGGCACCCCTTCAGGGACAACCCCTCTTACTGAAGATGAAGATGAAGATGAAGATGAGGATGAGTTAGACATACTTACTTGGGTGGAAAGAAGGTTGATCTGAAAAGTTTTGGTCTGAGATGAATCGCAAATGCAGAATTCCTCTTTTTCCCGCTTTCTAAAACGATGAATCGCAATGAAGAAGGTGAATAGTTGCAGTGCAGTTATTCCCTATATAAGCGCAAAAAATCAACGGCTCTGATGCAGCCTATTCAAATTCAGTGATTGAGATTCATACGTGTCCTTCACGCGCTTTACAGTTACCGAGGCGCGTGGGGAACAGCCTTCTTGGGACTCGCAGAGCGTGTCACTTCACGTCCCTCTCTCTCATAATGGCGCCGCCAGTCACATCAGACTCACCCTTCTTCAGGAAGATTCACACTACGCCCCGGTGTACACTCCACCTCGGTTAAGCTACTACACTCCGGTGTCCTTTCCATTGTGGCCAGAATAATCACCCCGGTGTACCATCCACCTCGGCTAAGTTGTCACGTCGCGCTTTTTCGCTTCTGAGAAGTCCGGTGTCTCACTATTTGCCCCGTGCACTTCACCTTAGCTCGGCACCACGTTCGCGGACGACTCCGCAGGAGCCCCAGGAATGCGGATATGCTCGGTCTTCCGAAAACACTCTGGCCCGCCAGCGACCCCGGTCCTTCCTACTTACGGTTCCACCCCGGTGGTAACCGGAGCTCCAACCTCGCTCCGGCTGGGGGGGGGGGGCATCTGATAGGGATAGCCCGATCAGCTCGGGTCGGGTTAGCATCAACCCGATCAGCTCGGGTCAGGTTAACAGCAAGGCCCACTACGCGCAGGCCCAGCAGGCCCCGGAACGCGTGGCGGCCCAGCGAGTGGTTTGATCCGTAAATCAAGGCCCATGATCTCTTCCCAACTGCCATGCAGATTTGGTGGGCGAGATTATAGGGATTTAGTTAGGGTTTTGATTTAGTAGTATAAATAGGTGAAAAGAACTCGGAATTAGGGTTCGCACTTTGCATTCTGTAATACGCACTGTAAACTCATCGTTCAAGAAAAAGAAACACCTCGGCTATTGCCGCTTTCTGCCCGTGGACGTAGATCTCCGGATCGAACCACGTATATTGTGTGTCTTTACATTCTGTTTGCATTAATTACTGTTCGATTGGGTGTTTTCCGGATTGTGTATTAACAACCATCATCAATACACAGTTTAACCTCTTCTTCCATGACTTCTGGTAATTCAATAGCAACTCGGAGATGTCAAGGTGGTGTGGCTTGGTCAAGCCATATATGAGATTTGGCCTTGTAATTATGACCAGCATAGACTGATGGGTCTTGCTACTCCATTGTCCTTCTTTGCTTTTCGGCAAGTATGGTGGCTCAACAGCAGCGGCTAGTGCTCGGAGTTGTGACGCTAAAGTTCGTCTAGTATAGAGTCCACTAGCCTCGATTTTACATCGAAAATCGTCTAGCTCCAGAGGGCCTTTCTCCTCCTTTGGGCATCGATGCGACTATGCGCGATGTCGGAGTCTCGGTGTTGGTGAGAAAACTGAGAAGAGCCGTTCTTTTTCTATTTTATTCTTTCAATTATACAGTTTTACTGTGTTGTACTCAAATTTGGGAGAGGAAAAGGGTAAGAAGTGGCAGTCGACTTCGAGGATGGTTCCATTCTCCAAATTAGGGGAGAGAGACAATGGGAACGTGAGGGTGTCTTAATAAATCCCTAATTTTAGTGAGGAAAATGAATAAGTTGAAATGAGGAGTTTAGTTCCCAGGAGGTTGTCATATACAAGTCGACATACTGTGTTTATTTTTTTAATATTAAATTCACATGTACTTGTTAGTAATTCTCGATTTTATCTAATGTGTACAGCGGAATAATTAATCGAGAATATTGCTCATGATCTATAATTGAATTAACGTTGAGTAATAATCACGCAAAAGATCGAATACTTACTTGTTACGTAATTAATCGGAAGGTACGGCACGACTGAATTCGCCACGTATCCACGAGTATGTCGTCCGTCGTAGGAACAATTCCCTAGTACAATCGTTCAATAAGTGATTGCTAGGAAATCACTTATTGAATCTACAGTGTCTCTCTAAGTTTTATTTGATAAAACCCTCAATTCTCTACTATAGAGAATATGTATATATAGTATCATATAACCCTAGGTTTATGGATCTAATATCTATATTTGCTTAATTAATTAATCAGTCTAACTTATTAATTAATAAAGTCCAATTATCCTAATCTAGGCCATATCTTTCAATCCCCCACTTGGACTAGCATTAGATATAATTCGAAGCACTAACCCTGTACCATTGAGCGGAACAACAATACACATAAAGTGTGATCCTTCAGGCCCCCATTATCAATGATAATCTAATTAAAATCTGCATAAAACACCTAGACTGCGGTGTGCAGCGAACTCGATATATGAAGGACGTTTATGTGAATTCGTAAAACAACCTTTATCTGAAGTTTATGTAATATCCCTTCATTCACGAACCACCCGATTGAGCCTAGGATCTGCCATGTGTCTATCCAAATAACTCAATCACTTTTCTCATCTTTATTATACAACACATTCGATCATATTCAATTAATTTAATTGAATATATCTTTTGCATTGGTCAATGAATTTATTGTCAAATAATATAGAGAAATATGAGTGTTCTCTCTAATTTTAATCGAAGAATGAATCCTAATCTTGGGTCAACTACCATTTCCATTAGTCTCATGATGAACCCAACACAAGACGTGTCTGATCCTCCTTTAGAAGGCAAGTGTTGTACTTGGTCAAAGTTCATCACTTAACAAACAAAATGAGTATTGACCTCAGATCAAAGGATCATTACATACTCCACACACTAATAAACCGTAGACACTGAAACAAACAGTTTAATAGTAGGGTATATCAGTACTCTCCAAAGTACTCATGTATCCATCACGGATATCTAATATCTCATAGTCGTGAGACCTACTACATTCTATGAGAATGTGATGCAAACCACATGCTAACCTATCGTATGTCATCAATATCCCATTCTTGATGACCATCGGTTATGGCAATTTTAGAATCATACTATATCATTTATGTCTCATACCATAAATGACAGTTATGATTCAAGTGAACAATTATAAGTATAATAACAAACCATCAAAATAATTATTCTAATAAATGCATAAACCCAAAAGACAACTGAAATGTCATAAAATGCGATCAAGAGTGAATGTCTCAAACGAAAAGGTTTCTATAAACTCCCACTGAATCAAGCCCAACTACCAACATGTCTAACATCCAAGCTCTCAAAGTGCTTGTTGTGCCTTGTTATACACAACTATAGGGTTGAAGGATTAGCCAAGTTATCATCAGTGAATATACTTTATCTAACTTCATATCTCCCTATCAATTATTTCTCCAATCAGATTATATCTCCAGAGGAACATGCTTGTTTTTGTTCGTGGCCCTCGGTTCCTTTTGCTAGCGCATCCGCACTTACCGTTTTCACAATACAGCGGTATTGCACTGCTGACACTTGGAACAACACCTAGTTCTTTTACGAACATCAACATAGCAACAACCCCTTTTAGCAGCTTTAGATGTAGCAATATACGCGGCTTCAGTGGTGGAATCGACAATTCTACTCTATTTGGGACTATTCAAATTCACTACACCACCATTGAGAACGAAAACATATCCAGACTGAGACTTGAAATCATCATAGTCCGTTTGGAAGGTAGCATCAGTATACCTAGTAACTGATGACTCTAGTTGTCCACCATAGACTTTAAGAAATATTCTTTAGTCCTTCTAAGGTACTTAAAAATAGTCTTGACAGTTCTCCAGTGTTCTTCATCGAGATTTTGCTGACATCTGCTCTTTCACGGATTGCTACATGGAACGATTGCTCCCATTATCAGTATATCACCGACTTATATGATAAGGAAGACAACATTTTCATCCTTACGTTTACTATAAGTGCATGGATCCTCTTTGCTTCTGATAAAATCAAACAATTTGATAGCTCTGTCAACGCAAATATTCCAACTCCTAGATGCTTGCTTGAGTCCATAAATGGACTTCTTTGACTTGCATACTCCATTCGGTTTTTTTTTTTTGGAGACAAAACCTTCAGGCTGTGACACATACACAGTGTCTTCGAGTTCTCCATTAAGAAACGCAATTTTGACATCTATTTGCCAAATGTCAAAATCATAGTATGCAGTTATTGCCAGTAATATCCTAATGGACTTGATCTTAGCGACTGGCGAAAAGGTTTCATCATAGTCAATGCCCTCGCGCTGACTATAACCCTTTGCCACCAACCTAGCCTTGCAGGTTTGTACCTTGCCATCTGCATCTCTCTTCTTCTTGGAGATCCATCTGTAGCTTATGGGACGAGTCCCACCTGGCAAATCAACTTGTTCCCAGACTAGATTGAGGTACATCGAGTCTATTTCAAATATTAAGGCAGTCAGCCACATCTTCGAATCGGTGTCCGAAATTGTTTCGATATAGGTCTTAGGTTAGTCGTCTTCTGAATCAACCTCATCATCTTGGTTCTCAACCAATAGATTTAGTCTTTCAAGTGCACGAGGATTTCTTTGAGGCCTATTGAGTTGGTTTTGCATTGGTTCAGGTGGTTTATTCTGATCGTGAGTTGGTTTTCAATAGTTTGGGATATTCTCAAGAACTTCACTATGATTCTCTTGAGGTGAGACTGATACAATATATTGTATTTGATGCATTTTATTGTCTTGAGGTGGCCCTCTAAGAGTTGTTTCCCCTCCCAATAGATCATCAAAACTCCCACTGAGTTCTTGTCCACTCCTTTGGACAATACCTCATCCTCTATGTTATCTTGCGAGTTTGATACAATATCTTATTTTGATGCATCTCATTGTCTTGAGGTGACCCTCTAAGAGTTGTTTCCCCTCCCAATAAATCCTCAAAACTCTCACTGAGTTCTTATCCACTTCATTGGGAAAGATCTCATCCTCCATGTTATTTTGTGTTTCTTGAATCTTTTCAAGATCTACCTTGTTGTGACCTTGTTCCTCGGAGATATAAATCTTCAAGAAAAGCCACATTCCTGGAAACTATCTTCTTTTGGTCTCCAGGGCAGTAGAATTCATATCCTTAGTTTCCTTAGGATATCCATGAAATAACATTTCTCACTTTTGGTCTCCAATTTATCAGTCGTCATCTTCCTAACAAAAGCTGGACAACCCCAGGTCAGCATATGGTTAAGACTCGACTTCTTGCCACACAATAACTCATATGATGTTTGCTTGACCAATTTAAGAAAAACTCTATTCAGAACATAACTAGCGGTTAGTAAGGCATAACCCCAAAGGAATAAGGGAGACTGGTGAAACTCATCATAAATCGAACCATATCTAATGAAGTTTTTCTCCTTTAGGATACTCTCATTCACCTGTGGTGTACCCGGAGGTGTCCAGTCTGACGGGATTCTATGTGATTTCTAGTAATCAAGAAAATCTCGGCTTAAGTATTCCCCTCCTCGATCTGATCGGAGAGTCTTAATACTTTTCCCAAGTTGTTTCTCAATTTCTAACTTAAACTCCTTAAATTTCTCAAAGGCCTCAGATATGTGTTTCATGTGATACACATATCCATACCTTGAAAAATCATCAGTGAAAGTTATGAAGTACGAATATTCGGCTCTTACTTAAGTTGGAACGGTCCGCACACTGCTGTGTGGATCAACTTGAGCACAACCTTGGCATGTAACCCTTTCCCCAGAAAGTGGTTAACTTGTCATTTTTCCTTTGTGACAAGATTCGTAAGCACCATATGATTCAAAATAAAATCATGTGAGATAGTCTAACTTTCTCAATCTTGCTATTCTTTCTCATTGATATGACCAAGTCTACAGTGGCACATGTAGGTTTTATTATCCGTATTACTTAGCTTAGGTCGTTTGTTCTTGTACATTGAGATTATTTTGTTCAAATTCAAGTATATTCAATCCATTCGTAAGAAATTACGAAAGGTAATTCCTTAAAACAATCCACTGAGCAAAACAAGTATCTACTATTTGCAAAATGGAAGGAAAAACTTTAAATGTCTAACATTGGAATAGAGATAATATTCTTTGAAATCTAAAGAACAAAATAACAATTATATAAATCTTATTTATATCCCGAAGGAAGATCTAATCTAGTATATTTTCAATGTAGAAAACAAACTACCTAAGCTCTCATCCAATGCACCATGTGCTTTGAACTTCGGGCAGTCGCTCTTCCAATGCCCCTTCTCGTTGCAGAACAGACACTCATCCTTTGGTATTCTCGGATTCTTTTGAACCCCTCCACTCTTAGGCTTCAAGCCCGTATCCTTAGACGCTTTCCCCCCTTTCTTCTGTTTATTCTTTTGCTTGGAAGAATTTGTAGAAGAGCTCACCATGAGCAAAGAGTTGTCTCTAGAAGGAGATGATTCATAGGTCTTGAGCATGTTGTAAAGCTCTGGCAGTGTTGCCTTCGTGTTGCTCATGTTGAAATTCACTATGAAGTTTTCAAATGAACTTGGAAGAGACTGCAAAATCAGATTTATCGAGACACTTGAGGGTATTCCAATCGATTCTAACCTCTCAATCAATCCGATCATCTTCAGTATATGTTCAGAAACCTGGCCCCCATCATGAAGCTTACATTTGAAGAGATCCTTGAGTATCTCATACTCCATGGTCTGAGCTTCTGAAGCGTACAGACTCTCCAAGTGTTTCAGCATCTGGGAACATGCTCCAATGTTGCCTATGAAGTTCAATACTCATAGAGGACAACACTAAGCATTGAGCCGATGTGGCATCCTCAACATATTTCTTGTGAGCTTCTTCGTCAAATGTAGCGTACTCAGGAGAATTCTTGTCAGGGATGACACTAATTGGTTTGTCCAAGACATACTCAATCTTATCTTGCCTTAGCACCAAGCGCAAACAACGGAGCCAAACCGTAAAGTTTGACCCAGTCAACTTGTTTGTTTCCATCAAAATTTACAAGCCAAATTCAACATTTTATCTGACGAGAAAATAATAGAATGGAAAAATAAATCAGAATAAAGTAATCAAAGATCACATTCGTACCATTAATTAAAATAATAGTTTATTGTAATGATTAGCTCCCACTAATTTTAACATATTTTGCGTCCCCAAACACAAAATACGAATTGATAATAATTATAAATCTTAGTGGTCTAAGATCTAAGTCTATATTACTGTAGCCTCTGCTTTGGTTGATGACTATAATAATATCACTCGGTATGCCTCTAAGCCAATTGCAATAATAATTTTACAATTCTTGGTTTATTAATCTAATTAACATTGTGTTCTCAAACTATTTTGGTCGCTTTGACATCACAAAATAATTTAGCAAGTCAATTCCATCACACAATGTCAATCATACATCTATGAGTGGGCCCGAGTCTTGTCGATTTAGAGTAAACACTTTGGTGTAAAACTCGTGGTCGAAAAGATCAGGAATCTCAAATAATTATGATGGACGACGCATTTTGTTTCTAAACAAGACTTGGTTTCCAATGGGGATGTTATATGTGATATTAATTATTAAATTTAATATCTAATATTAAATTAAAACACAATTATTGGGTGCCGCCTACCCAGGCATAAGAAATGCGGACCACACATATTGGGCGCCGTCTACCCATACATAATTTCACGGACTACATGTACTAGGTGTCGCCTACCCAAACATAACAAGGACTTAACTATTATAGCAAATGGAATAAGCATAAAATCAAATAATTGCTTATCCCATAAGATATCAAATAAAAGCTCAATGAATAAAATTATTAATCCAATCAAAATTTTATTCTTTAATGAAATGTGGATTAAAATTATATATATATATATATATATATATTCCAAATTAATATATATACACACATTTAACATTAATTCTAAATTAACATAAATATATAAGTCTATTATTTTGTTTTTTCAAAATTAATAATACTATATCTAATTAATATTAGTCAATTAGATTAATATATTAATTCCAAATTATAAGTATACTTTTAATGTTAATTCCAAATTAACATAAATGTATAAGTCTATTATTATTATTATTTCAAAGTAATAATAATAATATTTATATCTAATTAACAAATAATATTGTAATTGGGACTCACAAATTAATCTAATTAATAAATCTAATTTGATTAATTAAATAAAATCATTTTTTTTTAGTATTATTTAGCCCAAACAAATTATAATTAACATCCAGCCCATTTAATAATAAGCCCAACATTTTATTAAACAAGCCCAATTTATTAAATTTGACAGACCCAATTTATCAAATAATGCAGCAGGCCCATTTTTGTCCGGCCTAAATCTGTTCCAAGCCCAAAACCCAGTCCAGGTCCAAACCTAACCCAGATTCAAAACCCTAGCCTAACTCCACTACCCCTGTCATCGTCGCCGCCGCGACTGACGAACGCGCAGCAACGACAACCACCATCGTCGCGACCGTCAAATGCACAACAACAGCAATTGTCGCCACGTTGTCGCGTCTGCCGTAAATGCAGCAATAGCAGCCGCTGAACGCCGCTCCATCATGTCCGTCGAAACTACAACAACAACAGTCGTCGTCACTGAAATGTCGAAACGCCGCCGCCGCTGCTTACGCAGCAGCAACAACAACATAGCAGACCGTCATCACCACCATCCTCAAATACTGCAGCAAACAACACCATATCCCCACACCGCCGACAACGATCGTCGCTGACTAACCCAGCAGGTCGACGGCGGTCGCGCAGCCATTACAGGTGTTCGCACCGTCTTGCCGAGCTTGCGATGGGGACGACTTGAATCATGCTGGAATCGCGGCGCAGCAGCAACAAACCCCACTGGTACACGTGTCCCGTGCATGCACTTTAGGGCACTTTTAGTGTCATTTTAATGTCAATAATGTGCATAATCACGTGTATTTAGTGCTTTTATATTCTCATGGACAAAATAATGCGTTTGTGTTTTTTTTTTTTTTTTTTTTTGTGTTAAGACATGTGAAAAAGGATAGAAAAAGAACATCAAACGATCACGGAGTCGAGGAATCGGTCAAAGAAACAAGGGCTAGGCCTGAGGGGCCGATCTCGGCCGAGATACCTCTCCAGGAAAATCCTGGAGTTTTGAGAGATTGAAGATCTCAGTCGAGACGGGTACAGAATCTCGGCTGAGATAACTCAAACCCTAAAAATCCCCTTTTCACGTCTCGGCCGAGATGCAACCCAATCTCGGTCGAGATTATCCCCCGGTTTACAAAGTGAAACGCCCTTTTTCACGTCTCGGCCGAGACACACTTGCGTCTCGGCCGAGATTTCTTGCCCTGTTTTAAATTCCTGAACGCGATTTTGCCTTAAATTGAAGTAACAACTCTTCCCCTATATATATATATATCCTCCCTTTCGAAATTAACCTATCTTGGGACATTGAATAACACACTTTCCAGCTATTTTTTAGCCACCCAAGCCACCAAGGAAGGAAGATTGGGCAAGAGATTGAAGGATCATCTTCTCCAATTGACATCTTTGGTTTCATCCATCTCAGTATTATGTTTCTTTATTTTTCTACTTATTTTTTGTTTGCTTTAGCTTCCACGGGTGAATAACACCCTTATTTCTACCCTTGATCAAATGTAAACCTTTGAGTGACAATGTTTACATGATTATTGCTAGTTGATTTTACCCTTTGATTACAATTTCAAGTGTTCTACACTATTTACTGTTATTGATTCACATTTGTATGCTTTTTCTTAGCTTGATCAACCTTTAGAAAGTGTATGAATGTGTTGCTAGAATTGGAAATTACTATCCGTAATTGTAGGATTTTTTATTCCCTAATAGCAAACAACGAGTGGTTTCGTTGGTGATAACGTAGAGTTCGACCTCTAAACCCAAGCTTTCAAGGTTTATGTCAAATCTGTTTCATTATCTTGGAGCTTTTATCATTCGATTTTCAAATTGAAGAGAGCTTATTCGACATTTTGGTTTAATTAGATAAGGTTAGTCGAAGAGCTTATTTTGATTAGCCATAATTAAGAGATAATACGGTTGCTAGAGCTTGTTAGTAGTCGTGAAATAGGGACTTGAAATATTTTCAATTGGGTATCAACAATAGTTGTGTAATTCGTTGGAACCAAAGGGATACTCGATCAAGGGTAGATACTTTAATCATATATTAAAAATTCAAAAATCGATTTATCTGTCTCGCTATCTTTTGTTAATGGAATCTTAGCTTAGTTGATCATAGTTAAATAGTGGTTCCTAGCTTGACAAACAAAATCCCCCCCCCCCCCCCCACCTTGTTTGCTTTTGTTCTTGTTTGAAGTATACAATTGCTTGACATATTAAGACAATATTAATCAACCGTTCCTCGTGGGATCGACCCTTACTTATCGCTCTACTAGTAAAAGTTTTAGGTTAAGCCTTAGTGTGTGTGTGTGTGTATATATATATATATATATATATATATATATTCATCTATATATCTATATATTGGTACTTAAATTAATTTGGTACGGTCCAACGACTCGTACCACCCACCGCCGTCACTGCTCACGTAGCAATAGCGCCGCTGCTGGTTCGCATAACCTGGGCAGTGATGCGCCAGTTGCAGTAGCCAGGTCGTGGTTGGCTTGTTGCGAGTTTACTGTTTCTTTGTTTCGAAAGGGTTTGCAATAGTTTTCAAAAAGTTTTTGCGTAGTTTTGTATTGATCTGATTCTCAATTCCAATTGTTCGTCTCAAAACAAAAACAATTCCAAAAGCACTTCTCAAAAGCAGTTTCGTGAAGCAGTTTTCAAAATCAATTTCAGATTTGTTTTCATAACCAGATTTGCAAAACAGATTCAGAAATATTTCAATTTTGTTAATTCTAATCCATAAATTATTAAATCAAAACAATTATAAATCGAGCCCCGAGCTCTGATACCACTGTTAGAAATTCTTGATTCCATCTAATGTGCACAACGAAATAATTAATCGAGAATATTGATCATGATCTATAATTGAATTAATGTTGAGCAACAATCACACAAAAGATCGAATACTTATTTGTTGCGTAATTAGTCAAAAGGAACGGTGCGACTGAATTCACCATCTCAGGTATCCATGCGTATGTCGTCCGTCGCAGGAACAATTCCCAAGTATAATCGTTCAATAAACGATTGCTAGGAAATCACTTATTGAATCTACAGTGTCTCTCTAAGTTTTATCTGATAAAACCCTTAGTTCTCTACTATAGAGAATATGTATATATAGTACCATATAGCCCTAGATTTATGGGCCTAATATCCATATCTGCTTAATTAATTAATCAGTTTAACTTATTAATTAATAAAGCTCAATTATCCTAATCTAATACATATCTTTCAGTACTTCCATTAGCCACCTAGGCGATATTTAACAAAGAATTAAGCATAGACTATAATTGTTAAAATATAGATAGGTTTGTTGGAAATTGGTTTAGAATTTTGGGGTTTGACCCAAAATTGACCAATTTAATTATCTCAATCCATTTGTTAAAAATGAAAATAAGTTACAAATTCATAATCTACGTTTCGAGTAGATGAATTTAATGCATTAATATGCTCAAAACCAATTTCGGATGAATGAGATATTAATTGTCAACGGTTAACTTGGAAGTTGAAGAGTTTATAAAGGAAATATGGGAAATTGTCCCACATAGAAAAGTTGGAGTAAGTGGATACTCCTTATTTAGTAGAGCACTTGATAAGGAGTTATCAAGTGTGCTCCCCTATGGTGGACCTTATGGTGGATCCTAGTGGGATTTTAGCCTTTGGCTAAAATAGACCCGAGGGTGGTGCAAAGCACCATCCAAGCCCGAGCCCGGGCCAGCACATCGCACATGTCGCATTGGGTCGCTTTAGAGGCGCACTTTGCACTTCGTACGTACGCGTCGTCGCGAGGAGCCTTTAAGTTTTGGCCAGATGGTCCAGACGGATGGCTCGTGGGTTCGTGGCTGTTCGAGTCTGGTGCATTGACGTGGATCGAGTCGGGTCGGACCGACCCGCCAGCGGGCCGGGTAGGTCAAACTGGTGAGATCCATCGCCCACCAAGGCGAGGGTCAGCCTGCGGGTGCGACCACCCAGCGAACTGGTGGGTCCAGTCAAAATGGTGCCACCAAGGGGTGAAGAGGTGCTTTCCAAAAAGGCACCACAACTCTTCAATAAATATAAATAGGCCTCTGCAGACTTCATTTCATTCATTCAAAATTCACAAGTAATATTCAGTTTTAAAACCTTTCCAAATTTTGCATTAGTAGAGTCAGAAAGTTCTAAATATCCGAGTACGTTCGTCGATAACTTCCGTTTCATAGTGTAACGGTTTGAAGTTCTACAGTCGTTGTATCTTGGAGGCGATTGCTATTAGACGTATTGCACCTAGGTACGCGACAATTTCGTCTTACGAATTTAGAGTCAAACTCTAGCCTCGACTTTGTCTGCATTTATACATCTTCGTCTATACACCTCTACTACCAAATACTAACATCATAAGACGAAATTTTTTGTATATTCAGAGATGTCTTCTACTATTTCTACTCCATCAGTTCCTGCTGCTCACGCTGAAAAATCGGCCAAGAAAAGAAGATGTGTAAACTTGTTAGATCATTTTACGGACTCAAACAAGCACCTCTTAAATGACATGAAATATTTGATAATGTGATGCTCTCTAATGGTTTCAAAATCAATGAGTGTGATAAGTGTATCTATACAAAGGGAACTCCAGAAGATTATGTGATAGTGTGTATATACGTCGATGACATGCTTATTACATGGAGTAATCATGACTCGATCATGAATACTGAAAACATGTTAAAACGAAATTTTGACATGAAGGACATGGGTCTGGCTAACGTCATTCTAGGGATGAAAATCTCTAGAACTCCTGATGGAATTTTCCTATCACAAGCTCATTACGTTGAGAATGTGTTGAGGAAATTTGATGCTTATGACGTACCCCTGACTAACACTCCTGTAGATGTTAATCTACACTTAGCCAAAAATAGAGGAGACCCAGTACCGCAACTGAAATATGCAAGAATTATCGGAAGCCTGGTGTACTTGACAAATGGTACGCATCCGGATATAGCATATTCAGTTAGCAAACTTAGTAGATTTACAAGTAATCCTAACAAGGATCACTGGAAAGTTCTGATGAGAGTTTCAAGGTATTTAAAACATACCATGAATCATGTAATTTTGTATACAAGATATCCAACAGTATTGGAAGGATACACAGATGCAAACTGGATATCTGATACAAAAGATTCAAAATCCACCAGTGGTTATGTATTCACTATAGGTGGAGGAGCTGTGGCTTGGAAATTCTTTAAACAAACTTGCATAGCTCGTTCCTCAATGGAATCGGAGTTCATTGCTTTAAACAAAGCTGGTGAAGAAGAAGAATGACTTCGAAACTTCTTAGAGAATATTCCCGGTTGGTGTAAACCGGTGCCTCCCGTGATAATACACTGTGATAGCATGTCTTCTATAGGGAGGGCACAAAGCCACATGTATAATGGCAAGTCTCGACACATCCGAAGGAGACACAATACCGTTAGACATTTGATCTCAAGTGGGGTAATATTCATTGACTACGTAAATTCAAAAGAAAACATTACTGATCCGCTAACTAAAGGCATTGGTCCAGATCAAATGTATAGCGCGATAAGGGGAACGGGGCAAAACCCACACACTAAAGAGTGTTCATAGTGGTAACTCGTCCATGATGACTGGAGGATCCCAAGAACTTGGTTCAACGAGACAACTAAGCTTTGAAGCACTCAGTATTGCACTTGAAAAATAAATTTCAAGCCCATTCTCGATTCCGCTCAAGTGCTAATTGTACCTATGTGGTGCAAAACCTGATGACGTGTGGTGAGGGTAAGCTTAACAACTTTTAATGATTCTTATACCTTCATGGTGAGGTATTTCAGGGTACCTTTAATAGGAGAGCACCTATGTAAGTGTGAAGTGGGGCCGCTTCAAGCTGAAAAATATAATATTTTCAGTACACACTTATGAATTCGAGATAAGGTCCACGGCTAAAATGGACAACAACATGAAAACCAAAAGGATATTAGAGTCGTTACTTTGTGGTTGTCATTGTACTAGATTTACACAAAAGCTGACCAGTTCAAGACATCGTGTTCACTGAGCAGCGAGTAAATCCGATGGCATCTCACTAGGGAAGGTTCAAAGCCTGAAGTTACCTATCCTGATGAAGGGACTGCTCGTTGGGACTTTCTTAGGTTTGCATTGCATTAATATCATTCATGTGAGGGATTGTTGGAAATTGGTTTGGAATTTTGGGTTTTGACCCAAAATTGACCAATTTAATTATCTCAATCCATTTATTAAAAATGAAAACAAGTTGCAAATTCATAATCTACGTTTCGAGTAGATGAATTTAATGTATTAATATGCTCAAAACCAATTTCGAGTGAATGAGATATTAATTGTCAAAGGTAGCAACTTAAACTTTGAAGTTGAAGAGTTTATAAAGAAAATATGGGAAATTGTCCTACATTAAAAAGTTGGAGTAAGTGGATACTCCTTATTTAGTAGAGCACTTGATAAGGAGTTATCAAATGTGCTCCCCTATGGTGGACCTTATGGTTGATCCTAGTGGGATTTTAGCCTTTGGCTAAAATGGACCTGAGGATGGTGCGAATCACCATCCGGGCCCGCACACGCACGTCGCATATGTCACATTGAGTCGCTTTAAAGGCGCACTTTGCACTTCGGACGTACGCGTAATCGCGAGGAGCTGGAGGAGCCTTAAAGTTTTGGCCAGATGGTACAGACGGATGGCTCGCGGGTTCGTGGTGGTTCGAGTCAGGCGGTGCGGTGACGTGGACCGAGTCGGGTCGGATCAACCCGTCGCCCGCCAGGACGCGGGTCAGCCTGCGGGTGCGACCGCCCAGCGAACTGGTGGGTCCAGTTAAAAGGGTGCCACCAAGGGATGAAGAGGTGTCTTTTCAAAAAGGCACCACAACTCTTCAATAAATATAAATAGGTCCATGCAGACTTCATTTCATTCATTCAAAATTCACAAGTAATATTCAGTTTTAAAAGCTTTCCAAATTTTGCATTAGTAGAGTCAGAAAGTTCCAAATATCCGAGTACGTTCGCCGATAACTTCCGATTCGTAGTGTAACGGTATGAAGTTCTAAAGTCGTTGTATCTTGAAGGCGATTGCTATTAGACGTATTACACCTGTTTACGCGGCAATTTCGTCTTACGGATATAAAGTCAAACTCTAGCCTCGACTTTTTCTGTTTTTATACATCTTCGTCTATACACTTCTACTACCAAATACTAACAAGGTTGTAATTTAATCGACAATTATTGAAAAATTGTGCTATATTCGATAAAATTATGAAACAATAAGATACATTTGTGTATTTTGCCTTCAGATTAGATGAAAATCCTCAAACGTTATCAACTAACACATTAACACATATAGATGCCCGAATTGTTTCAAAATTGAAATTCTAACCGAACTATGATCAATGGTTCAATTAACTGTTAACCTAATTTTTTTTCAAAGTACAGTTGATTTTTTTTATTTTTATTTTTCCGTAAAAACTTCCTATCATACCATGTTTGCACACAATGAAGTAATTCTTCATGAGTAGGTCTTGGGTGCACTCAACACACAATAAGTTTATTGTGCACTCCCCAATTTAATTTGGGAATTAGATATATATTAAGGGCTGCGTTTGGATAAACAAAAAAGTTGGTGGCCCAGCGGTTTAAACTTCAGGCACGCGCGCTGAGGCTCGAGTTCGAGCCTCAGCTAGCTTTATTTTTTTCTTTTAATTCAAATTAATAATATATGTGTTTATATATATATTAAGGCATGTTTGTTGTCACATAAGAGACACTAGCCTAGATGGTAAAGTCCTAAATTGTTAGATATTAGGGCACAGGTTCGAATCCCATCTTCTCCAATTTTTTATATATGTGCACTTTTTATATTATTTTAGACAATATAATATATTATTCAAAAAAAATGTGTATACCTGTAACATAACATATACTATTACACAATATAATGTTACATATACTATTACACAATATAACATATACTATTACGCAATATAACATATACTATTAAACAACATAATATATTATTAAAAAATTGTACATGTAACTATAACATATACTATTACGCGATATAACATATACTATTGCGCAATATAACATATACTATTGAACAACATAAAAAGAGGTCAAAACAGAGCAAAATCAGGGTTCGAACCCGCGCATCCCGCGCGCCTGAACCCCGTGCGCGCGTGTCTCACCGCTGCACCACATGTTATTGTTGTGAATTCATCCAAACAAGGCCCTTATATATATTCTTAATTTCAAATTAAATAGGAGAGTGCACAATAATGCAATTGTGTGTTGGATGCACACAAGTTTTTGCCATTCTTCATTCTCAAATCTCAAGTTCCATTACTCTCACAATCCCAAATCTCGATCCTCCGCAATTATATACTTTCTTTCAGTTTCTCAATTATTTATAGTACATCTAAAATCTCAAACTCCCTGTTGACTTTATATAGTTCTTTACTATTATAGTAGGAAATAATTATTTTCCAAATGATTTGAATAAAAAACTCTGATACATCTATATTTATATATATATAAAAGTAAAATGAGGGTTAATAATGTAAAATACTTTTTCCCGCCTAAACTATCATATTAACTATCTAATTCATTCTACTATATTCTATTAAGATTATATATTATTTTTAATCCCTATTAATAGTCATATTCTTAAATAGTCCTATTAATTAGTAGGTTTTTTCTTTTTTTTTTTCTTTTTGTTTTTTTTTGGGTTAACTAGCAAGCTTTAATTTCGGAAGATATGAGTAGATGCAATTGATTTTTTTAATTGCTTTCCAACTTATAACTTGTGAAAAGTAATTTTGGAGTGTTTGAGAAAATATCTTCAGATTTAATAAAAGTGGTTTTAATAAAATATTAGGACTATTTAAAGGGTTTTAGGGGGTGTTTGCATTTGCTTTTCCTAAGTACTTTTCAAATTATAGCTTAAGAAATCATATTTTGTAATGTTGGCAAAACCAACTTCTGTTTTAAAAGAAGTGCTTCCAAGGTAAAAACTAAAAATAAAATTTTAATGGTTTTCTCTACTCAATGATAAATCTGCAAATAATATGATATCTTTTAAAAGATAGGAGTGAATTTTTTTAAATAATTATATATATATATATTTATATAGAAAGCCAAATGAAGCGCTTTTATGTAATTTTATCTTTCCCGCCTAAACTATATTATTAATTATATAATTGACTTTATTTTATTTATAGTTCCAATAATTAAGTCATTTCATAAATATATTATAATTGTGTAGTTATGATTGATATAGTTTTTGGCATCACAATGTATTTTTCACATTACAAAATTGTTACCAATGAATGGATAAATATGGTAGTCAAAGATCCAATATTTACGTTCATAATAAATCAATTAATTTTTTAAAATAAATTTATATAACTAATTTTTAGTTATTAGACCATGATTGAATGTTAATAGTAACTAAAATATGATTTTTGTTTTTGACGGAAAGAGTATTTAATACTATAGTATACTAAATTTCTTTATGCTTTAATAATAAAAATAAATTTAAATTTTAAATATTCTAAAGTAATTTTTTAGGCTTAATATCCATGTGCACCCTAAACTATCCAAGGTTTTTCATTTTATGCCTAAATTATTTTTTATTATCTAGCAATCTATACTCAAAATATTTGTAAATGTGCGACCTCTGGCGAAGAATTCAAGAGAGAAAGATAAATATTATTTTATTAAAATTAAAAGTAATTTAAAATATCTGTAAAATACTTTAAATTTTAAAATTCATTTAAATATAAAATATTTTTTTAAATAAGTTTAAAATAATTTGTAGAAAATATAAAAATTAATTAAAAGGTAGAAAATACCTTTATAAATATCATTTTATGAAATAATAAGGATTTTTAAAAATAAAAAAATTAATAAATTTGAAATAATAATTTTGAGAATCCTTAAATTATTTAAAAATACATTATAAAAATATAAAATTAATCAAATAAAAAAATTAAATTAGTCAGACATTTTCAAAATGATTATTTTCTAACTTCCAAATTATTTTAAAAATTTTCAGGAAAATTTCAAATTATTAGGATTATCGTGTAATTATTTTCTTTTTTTTCTAAAAATAATTATTATAGTTATTTTATAAAGTCTGAAAATTATCCTAATATCTAAAAAAATCATTCAAGATATGTGAAATTATAGATGAAAAGTATTTTTTAAAACACCAATTTTCTTAAAAGAGTTTAAACTAATTTATAAAAAAAATATTTAAAATGTAGAAAATAAAATTTTAAGAAAATCTAATTTATGAAATAAGTAGATTTTTAAATTCAAAAAATTTAAAATTATGAAATCCTTCTAAAAGATTTAAAATTTATAAAAAAACTCAATTTCTATGAAAAGTAATTTAATAAATAACATTTTTCTGGTCATTTATATTTTAAATGAAATTTCAGAATTTAATAAAAAAAATTAGATTTTTTAAATGATTTTATGATTTTTAAATATTCGTTTCGTTCTCCCCGGAGGTTGCAAATTGATAAATCCGCGGAGTATAGGTTGCTATTTGATAAAAAAATATAGTTTAAGTTTAAACGAAAAAAAAAAAAAACTTGCATATTTCAGAGTGCAAATTGATATTAACCATTTTTTATGGATAAATTCTTTATTTATTTGTTTATTTTTGTCTTACAACATAATGCTTAATAATGTTATAACCTTAGTACACATCTTATATTCTCATGCCATTGGAAGTGATAAGTTGTATTCAAAAAAAAAAAAAAAATATATATATATATATATATATATATATATATATATATATCATTTGTTAAAATCTACTTTAATTGATATAACAAACTGTATTTCTCTTTATGTGAATTATTATAAACAAATGTCAAACTACTGTTAACTATATGAGCAGTTTCTACCACGACAACCGTATATGTTTGTAAATCTTAAAAAATACGACTTACTTCAACTATAACTCGAAACATTGCTTTATTTATTTATTTTTCAAGAGATATATTTTTTTATTAGATTGATTATAAATATTCGTGATAGAAACTTTACAGTTTTAGTAACTTTAATTATACATACACGTAATAATGATTTAAACTTTTGATTTCGGCAAGTCTACATTATCGTTAATAATATAAAAATTATTATTATTCTAAAATTGTATAATTTTAAATTATTATTAATATTTATAAGATAACATGCCGTGCATCGCGCGGGAATATAACTAGTAACTATAAAATAGTAAATTATAACGGAAGATTAAAGTCTTCTGAATTGAAGATTAAATCGCAACCTCAGGTTCAGAATCATGACCAAACTTATACATAAATGGTTCAATTACAGTTTAGGGAGGGATGATTTTGGATCCTTACTTAGATTTCGAACTAAAATTGTGTTATATATATAATAGTAATTATGTTTTTTGTTTTATTTTATTTTATTATTGATATACATATTAATAAAAATGAAAGGATAAAAGAAAGGGAAAAGAGACACATCTGTTCAGATTTCTCTGCAATAAAGAGAGATGAGACTTTTTCAGAAAAAAAGATACCTCTAGAAAAGAAGACCATGTTAATGGCGCTTTTTTAAAGAGATGAATTATACATAACATCTCTTGGAAATCTGTATAAATATCTTAAGATTGACAAACCACGGTACAAAAACTTTAATTTGCACTAATTCCTTCTTTCAATTCTTCTGTCATATTTTCCAAACAAGCTTGTGATTCTTACTCCATATAGATTAAAAGAGTGCAACTTTTGATCTATCGTGTATAGTTTTATATCCTGGAAGATGAATTCCTCTAGACCATTTGCACCAAGTGGGAAGAATTTATACCTTTAAAGATAGCATGCTACAGTGTGCCCAAGGACGAAAATATCAAGTTTTACGGAAATATCCGTGTTTCAGTTTTACGAAAATATCGGAGGAATATCGATTTCGATGGAAATATCAGTGCAATTTTTAAAAAAATGTTGAAAAATATATTAAAAATTAATAATTTATCATGATATTTTATAAATTGTTATAACTAATTTAAATACAAATATTTATGTTAAAAAAAAATTATACAAACTGCTCCAAAAATCTTTAAGGAAATTATGTATATTTGACTTGATTTAATGATAACATATGGACCGAAAAATAGGAAAAAGAAGGTAACGTAGAAAATGAATTGATTTATACCGCGACGTCCAACACCCAGACTCCACTGCCAACACCCCACCGTCCCACTACGACCACCGCTTCAATCTCTGATGACCGCCATCAATACCACCTCATTCGTCGAAAATTCTCCCTTAACTATTCGATGACTTCTCCGGCAGCGAGGCAGGATGATATCACGGCGAGATTTCCCCAGTCGGTGCCCGTGAATATTCCAATGTGGCATAAGAAAAAAAAAATAATAATAATGCAAATTTTTTTGTGAAATTACGGTGAAATCTCGTCCAAATCTACCAAAGAGTTGAAGCAGTGCACCTGAAAAGAGAAACCAATACAGAATTTTCCTTCAACCGTTGATTGTCTCATTGCCTAGGTTTGAGCAAGATTTCGCCGAAATTTTGCAAGATTTTCATCCTTGCGTCTGCCTAGCCTACATTTATTTTATCCATCACCCACACATATAGAAATTTTTATATATTGTTAAATCGGTGTTCGCACAGTTTGAACACCTCAGTTAAACATGTGTGCCTATAGTGGTGTAGGTGATCATTATTATAAAATATTCGTAACAGAACTAAAACATAAGGGAAAGTAGAGATTCCAGAGGAAATCGTCATATTTTCATTCAACATATGACCCCTATTTATAGAAAAATTTACAAAAGCATCGTTGTGCTTGGACTGAAATGCTTCCGCACTATCGTGCTTTCGCATTGTCGTGCTTCTTGCATTGTCGTGCTTGCATTTTCGTGCTTGGTCTGACGTGCTTCCGCACTGTTGTACTTGCATTGTCGTGCTTGGACTGACGTACTTCCGCACTGTCGTGCTTGCATTGTCGTGCTTGGATTGACGTGCTTCCGCACTGTCGTGCTTGCATTGTCGTGCTTGGATTGACATGCTTCCGCACTATCGTGCTTGCATTGTCGTGCTTCTTAGATTGACGTGCTTACACATTGTCGTGCTTCTTGCACTGTCGTGCTTGCATTGTCGTGCTTCTTGGTTGACGTGCTTCCGCACTGTCGTGCTTCTTGCACTGTCGTGCTTGCGTTGTCGTGCTTCTTGGTTGACATGCTTCCGCATTGTCGTGCTTGCATTGTCGTGCTTCTTGGTTGACGTGCTTCCGGCACTGTCCTGCTTCTTGCAATGTCGTGCTTCAGGCTTCTGACTCACTTTCAAGTAACGGGCTAAAGTGTCCACAATATATATGAATCACTTTGTGATTTATAACACTCCCCCTTGGACACATTATCATCATTGCTTTTCATCAATTGGATGAATATAGAAAATGTCTCGTAAAATTTACAAGCCCGAAAAATATATTAGCAGAAAGTGGTCAAAAGTAAGAGTAGAACTATTTGTCTTCAAAATAGATATTCATCATCCAAAACTTAAGTCGAAAAAACCATGTGGGAAAAAAAACCGATCATAAGAAAATTGTATTCATTAGCTTTTATGTCCCAACCTTTATGATTGTTTTAATTCTAAACATTTCTTGTCAAGGGTCAGTCTTCAGGACTACTTTGAATATAAGTATGCCTCGTTAAAAACCTTAAGTCGGAAAACCCAGTAGGACAAAATCGATCAAAAAAGGAAAATAGTGCATAACTCTAATTCATGTTAGGTGCATATAGTTGCCTCATTAAAAACCTCAAGCTGGAAAAACCCTAATGGGATAAAAACCAGGCACGAGGAAAAAAAGAGTACAGCACACCGAAATCTGCTCCCCCTGATGCATATAATATTAGCAATCTTGCAAGTTCGTAACTCTTCTCATTCCAATGTAATTTCTCAAATTCACTTGCTGACAAGGATTTTGTAGCTATATCTGCAAGATCTTGGTAATATCGAATTGTTGAACATTTCACTCTCCATTTTTCATGTCGCAAGTAGTGTGCATATTCTCATTAATGTTGATGCATGCAGTCATGCACAATTTCAAGTCATACTATTGAGTTCGGACCTTATATCAATAGTATCAAGCAACAAAATTTAACTCATCATTGAAGTAATATATTTTGGAGCATCTGCAGGATGTGTCTACAAGGACCATAAAGTATTCGAATAGCCCATCTGCTGGGTGTATTGGTCTACAAACCATTTTGGTTGACAGTTTAGCAATTAATTCCTTGTAAATATGATACACATTACTAATCTTTGGACATTAGTATCTTTGTGCTTTCAATGAATGTCTTTAGTATGTTTAACAATCATACATACCTTTTTACTTTTTGGGTGTCAAGGCGATCATGCCACAACCTGAATATATCATGATTCACTAGCTTCCAGCATAATGATATATGATTCGAAAGTCTAAATTTGGACCCAATACAACCCAGAAGTTGTTGCTTCAAATTTCTCATGGATTGTTCGTTGTCTTTACAATATAATTTGATATACAGAGACCCCTTCTATTTTTAATCAGTGCCTCCAAATTATGCACATTACGATGTACATGTTTGAAATTTAGTAGATCTTCCGAGTCCAATAATATAATTCTTGCACTCCCAGAGCTATCAATAATCTCAATGGGACATGATATGGATATTTTGTGTTTATACACAAATTCATTCTCGAGAAATATTCATGGTTTAATCTAACTTGACAATATTAACTCGACCTTGAGAACATATCATTCAAGGGAGATAAACTCATTCTCGGGAATGTGACATCCAAGGGAAGTAAATATATGATCATATATTTTAAACACAATAAGCATAACCCCATTGTAATTCGACAAGAATAATTTTATTATTGATACGAACATCTCAATCCCAAGAAAACATGTCATCTAGGAGAGGTTATTTAAAAGCATTACATTTCTCAATATCGGGAACTTTTCATCCGATAGAGGTTGAATATGTCTTGCCTTTCACGATATCTTTGAATATGATATTTTTATTAAGACCGGATAATCATCTTGACAGAAATATTCACATCCGTCACGGTCACCCATATGTTATTGGAGGAGGATCACTATATCTTCATATGTGTCCATAACCTCTCTTGGCCTCTATCTCTGCTGGAATTTCAAAGTGCTCTATAGACACTATGTGGGACCTCATAAGGTCACAAACCATTATATTTAAGAAGTGTTTATCACTTTCCTTTTTAATAAACATAAACCAGATCTGGATTTATTTTTCTTCAAGCGTTTTCAGATACTACTGCTAGAGTACCATATTCACGGCATGCATGCTTAATGGAGAATATCATATCCTTCCACTTTTGAATAATTTCATTTCGTGTTTCGGTTTTACGTAGCACCCCCATTTAGTATCGACTTTATTTGAGTTGTTAATATATCAAACTTCTAGTGTGCACTTTTATTTCAAGGTACGAAGATATATAGTTACTTCAGGTAACATATATTTCAGATAGCGCTGATATCACTAAGATCTTCTAGAACAATATAACTATCCCTATAGGTGATAAGATCACGAATAAATAAATCAAGCAATTAAATGCAGTACAAGACATGTAAATGAAATTGTTAGGTTATTGGTGGTAAAATCACAGTCAAGCAAAATCAATCATTCTTGCAATTATGCAAATAATGTTAGCACAAATATATGCAAATAAACGGAAGTTAGGTTCAACTAATCTTTTCATGGGTAGCCCGAATACCCGTCTTAAAATATGTGATGCTCATACACTCTTCGTATGACTTTCAATGAGAATCTGTAAAGTATAACCATTCAGACATATATCTTTAGCACTTAACAAGTTTCGTTTTCATCTTCTGGATGCATTTCAATATGCAAGATGATACCATTTGGTAATATAATTGTTACATTTCCAAAGCCATCTATAATTTTTGGGACTTGTATTTTGCACAAAGTCATACTTGATACCTTTTGTCAGATAATATTGTGTGCGTTCGCTATCAAGTAGACAATAGGCTTCCTCTTCAATATTTTCCATTTGTACCATTAACTCATGCTCGGGAATGTATCATCCGAGTTAGATGGCTATTTACATAACTTTACGACAAAACGATCTCAACCTCGGGAAAACACACAGTTCAGGGAGGTACAAAACATGATGTACAAAAAAAATATTACTTTTCTGGGAAAAGTTGACTAAGTTCAAATATTTCTCCACCAATCAGAATCATGTGCTTCAGGAACATGTTCTTATAAGAAATCTAATACACCTAATGATTTCCTATCCTGATTTGGGATTTGATCATGTACAATTTTAAATGTACTGGCCTCTACAATAGCAAGATGCTTAACAATCTCAGTCGCATGTGCTCGAGCACTTTTCTTATTACCATTTTTCGAGGTCTGATACAATTCTACCAAGTGTGGGCAGAAAGATAGATTCTTGACCAATGTTCGATCATCCCACATCTATAACAAGTATTTCATCATATTTTCTTGCGGGCATTTTAACCCGATTCTGATTTTTCTATGTAGATTGCACTAGTTTAATTTGATAACTGTTATTTCTAGAATAACTTTGTTCATATCAACGAGGACCACCACGTCTACCCTTGTAGGTCCGCTAGTGGATTTATACTCGTGACCTCTAGATCGTCCTATAAATATGCTAGATTAACATGTGCTTCAGGCACAACTATATATCATGTAGGACGTATATCATGATTTCTAAAGAGTAACACATTAGCTTTTTTCAGCTGGACATAAATTAACTCACGGTACATTTTAAATTGTCTTTCTCGATACTGCTGCTGGAGTACCATATTTAGGACATACATAGTAGAGAAAGTTTTCTTTAGCTTTTCATATTCTGATAACTTTATCCCGCAAAGAGCAAGTTGAGATAACTACTTTGAGTTGTAACCGGCAAGAAAAACACAATCGTGCAACCTTAATTGTTGTCATTCATATTGCGTTTGTAGCAGCATCACACTTCTGGTGTGGTCGAATCTCTATCTAGGTCTTTCCCATATTTCACATGTCCTTTCAATTGTACATTCTCATTTTTGAGATCCTCAGAAAGGTGATGGCAAATGAATATCAGCACAATTTGCCTCGTCCTTTTTGTTTACATGTTCTATATCTGTATCATTCAAAGTTTCAACAAGTGATGTACCTCGAAGGTGTAGTTTAACATTAACACACCATGTCAAATAATTACTGCAGGTAATATCGAGGATTTGAACTTTTTGGTTTCAATACCTGTCATTTCCTTTAGGGAAGAATAGAAGTGGGAAAAAGCATATCAATTCAGTTTCTCCTACCTTCTTGAACAAAACTCGTGCTGATAACGTGTTATAAAATATTCGTAACAGAACTAGAACATAAGGGAAAGTAGAGATTCCAGAGGAAATCGTCATATTTTCATTCAACATATGACCCCTATTTATAGAAAAAATTACAAAAGCATCGTCGTGCTTGGACTGACATGCTTCCGCACTGTCGTGCTTCCGCATTGTCGTGCTTGGTCTGATGTGCTTCCGCACTGTCGTGCTTGCATTGTCGTGCTTGGACTAACGTGCTTCCGCACTGTTGTGCTTGCATTGTCGTGCTTGGATTGACGTGCTTCCGCACTGTCGTGCTTCTCGGATTGACGTGCTTCCGCACTGTCGTGCTTCTCGCATTGTCGTGCTTGCATTGTCATGCTTGGATTGACGTGCTTTCGCACTGTCGTGCTTGCATTGTCGTGCTTCTTAGATTGTCGTGCTTGCATTGTCGTGCTTCTTGGTTGACGTGCTTTCGCACTGTTGTGCTTCTTGCACTGTCGTGCTTGCGTTGTCGTGCTTCTTGGTTGACGCGCTTCCGCACTGTCGTGCTTGCATTGTCGTGCTTCTTGGTTGACGTGCTTCCGGCACTGTCGTGCTTCTGGCGATGTCGTGCTTCAGGCTTCTGACTCAATTTCAAGTAACGGGCTAAAGTGTCCACAATATATATGAATCACTTTGTGATTTATAACAATCATGATGATTATTGCTAATATAGAATTGTCTGTTTTTCCGATTTATAACTAGTAAGGCTCCGTTTACCTTGACTATCATAGATAAATTAAATTATCTCTTAGGATAAGATATAAATTGTTATTCATATTTATCGTAACATATAACATCTTGAATAAAGATATTAACTATCCTTACCTGCCTTTTACTATGTAATATATGAAGGTTTGGATAAGGATGATATTACCTAAATGTCCCTTTTAATAATAAAGTTTGCAAAAGAAATGAGTAGTAAAAGATAGCTAGAAATGTAATTTTTCTAACGTTATCCCAAATATTAGGTAACATATCCTAGGAGGAGCCTAGATTATTATCTTAGGTTTTATCCGAATTTTAATATTTTATCCCGGGTCAAAAGGATAATCGGACTTTTTATTTTCATCAAAATAAACGCTAGAGGAACTAGATAAAATGTTACTATAAATTATCTAACAAAGTAAAGGAAGCCTTGAAAGAGAACAATCATTTATCAATAAGTACATTATACAAATATTTTATTTACTAATTTCTATCGTGTTATATAATATACTTTATTGGATAAATGACCTAGTTCCATATTTTAGGGTTGTAATATCATAATTATAATAGTAGTGTACTAATCCTATAATAGAAAAATCAAGTAATTCGTTTACTGGTTGAAAATAGGCATCAACCTAAGGCAACTATTTATCGGAAGATTATCACGAGCACAACGTACGATGTTATTGGAACTGTATACTAATATATATCGATGTCGATTTTTTATTTTAAAACTAGTACAGTATTCGTGAATATTATTAAACTGTGTTTAATTTTTGAAATACTTTTAATTTATAAGTATATTTATGTTTCTAAAAAGGGGAAAACATTTCAAATTGAAACAATTATTAATGAAAATCATGAAATTTGATTTCTTTTTAAATTTAAATTATTTAAAAATTATTTTAATTCTATAATTGTGAGATATTTTAATGATTCTCAGCATGACACATGTTCATTTTTTTTGTCTTTTAGTATATAAAGAATAGAGGATCATGTGATTTTTTATAAATTCATTATGATCAGATTTGAGTTTTTCAATAAATTTATTGTATATTTGAACCCATATATTTTCAGTTGATTGTGATAGCAGAAAAAAGTTAAGTAGCAAATTTGCAATATTTACAACTAATTATGTATAATTATATAATAATTGTGGTATAGAATATTTATAGTCTCGAGAATCATAAAAAAAATCAAGTAAACAGAAGACCATCGGATTTAATATATTCACCAATCATGGTTATATAATTCATAATGATACATAAATGAGTAATAATCTCGAGTTGCTTTCATATAATATTTTTCTTTTGGGCAAAATATTCAGTAGGTACTGCATTATTAAAAATGTTAAGTTCATTATTCTTTTGTTATTAATTTGAATATATTTTCCTTCAAGATTTATATAATAATTTTATTGTTATATATAGATTTTAGAATATTTTTTTATAATAAGCAAATGTAGTTATACTTGAGTAACCAAATTTAGTAATTATATATTTTTTGTATCATTGAACGTTATTTCTTTCCTTTTACATTCTTCAGAAAGTTTTAATACTACAATTGTCACTTATATAAAAAAACTCATGGAAGATTGAAACTAATAGGAGGAGTTATAGGAACAGTCGGAGTTACTCTCATTATCAAAATAAGACAAATTTCAAATAATTTTATACCAGTTGACTTTTTGCCATAAAAATATTTGAGGTGAATCAACCCAAACATTAATGAAAAACAATAATGAAGCAAGAAGAAGAGAAATCTCAATAAATAGTCACGATACAACGAAAATTTGTATTGTAAAATTAACTACTCACGCGAAAATAATCCAATAAAAGAGATTAAAGTTTTGATTGAGAGAGATTACTCATGCAAAAAGTACAATTGAAAAGTAGTAGAAAATCTAACTAATTTCAGTCACTCTCAAGTCATAAGTCACAATACAAAGTTTAAAAAAGAATATTGACAAAAAAAAAAAAAAACTAATATTGAAATGGATAAAAACTCATCCAAGAATAAACCTACAGAACTTGTTCCTTTAGAGGTATGCAGTGCATTATAAATAGTGGATATTCACGGCATTATATCATATCAACGGTAAGTTTAGTAAATTTCTTAAATCATATAGACAATTTTTTCAGTTTGCGATAATTAAGAATCACTTTTTTTAATAAAAAAAATCATTAAGAGAATCAAATATCTAACAGATATGAATAATCTATATAGAAGGCCTCTATATATTGCGTCCGCAACATAATAGCTTTTGACTACAACTGTATATTATAAATAATAATATAAATAAAGGAAAGAAATGTAGTGATAAATATAGAATGTTTGCATATCCTAACCCTTTTCAAGAATCCTTTAAATATTTACGATTTTTATAATTATTTATATATATATACATACATACATATAATTATACATATATATCACTCATGCAATGATGAAAATAATTTTTTAATCACACATGTAGTGTTATCAATCTTTAATCATCCACTTTTTGATAAATGATTTTTTCTTATAAAAATTTGAGATATTAGAAATAAAAGTTGAATTAATAAATTATTCGAAAAATCATAACTAAAATTCGTATCAAATTTAGAATAGACTATGTAAATCATGACAAATTTTGAATTTAAAAACTTGAATATTTAGATAATAAAAAATAGAAAATTTGAAGATTTAAATATTAAAAGTTATTTTTATTCTCAAAATTCTAAGAAAATGATACTTGTCTTAAAAATCTAAGAGAATGACACTTGTCCAAGTAGTTTCTCTTTTAGTATATAAGGGATATGTCAATTATTAATATAGAGCCTGAAAGAAAATCTTTATAAAATATGGGGCCTGATGGAATTATAATTATCAATACAAGACCTCTAATACTAAACCACTAAAAAACCGTTTGAAGGATACTTATGTGGCCTTCAAAATACCATATGGGAGAGCTACATCAAATAATAAATCATGAAAATAGTAGTTATAATTAAAAATCATGTTAAAAAATAAGAATTGGCAAGTAGCTCTTGCAAGGGCGATGGTAAATCAAGGTCCGATTCGAACCACAGACAAAGGAACTTATGTGCGAGTACACATGAACACATGAATGTCTAGCCAGTTCGAGAGGACAGTGTGAGACAATTTTTTTTTTTTTTTGTTTATGTTGGTCCCAAGTGATAGAGGTTTAGTGGAGGAGTGAATAAATCACTAACTCAAATATTCCTTTCCAAACACTTTGAGCAGTAGTATGATGCTTACTGTAAGAAACTGGTCCTTACAACAAAAATGGTACAGTATGCAACCTTACGATAGTAGGCATACAACATACTAGACTTTAGCTGCCTACAGTAAGCAATGCTCAAGTAGAGTTTTATGCAGCGGAATAATGCAAATATATTTTCCTACAAAGCAATGTAGTAAGTAGTAGTATGCCAACATCAGTAATAGAAGCTATATGAAAACAAACACAAAGATTATAGTGATTCAAAGGTGGGGGTAATCCTTCTACGTCCACATTCTCCCATACAGGGAAAATTCATTAAGTTATTCACATGGTACAAAATTAACTACGCCAAAGTCTAAGTCCAACTTTAACTCCTTACATAGCTTTTGCCTATCCTCGGAAGGATACTCATCTACTATACACAAGTTCCTTAAAACACCTAGTCTACTTTGAATCCCAGATTCAAACTAAGACTCCCCGTTCAAAAAACGTTCATTAGCTTGGTTTAATGAAATTTTTTCTTCAACTTCTGGTCGTTGCCTCTAAAATTGGATATTAGTTGAGATTTGGGCAAGTTTCTTTGATGAAAAGGATTAGGACCGAGATAATTCTTGAGATTTAGCTTGACTTGAGAATCTTTTTGGGCAGCTTGAATCTTCACTTGATGAGTACTTTGTTGTGTGCCTGCTATTTGCTCTTGTTTGGCACAACCACTTGTAAGATTATCAGAGTTATGTATGCTTTAAAGCTTTGAATTTGAAAGCTCGAGTATTTGATACGAAGTAATTTCAGTTGCTCAATAAATCGATAGCCTTTTCTCAACCCTACCTCCTTCTATTTATAGTTGTTAGAATTTCTTCTCGTTAAAGAATCATAAAAGTAATTCTTTTGACATTTAATGCTTCTTGTACGACTTTAGAGTTATTTTTCCTTTCTGCAAAAGTTAGTCAGAGTGGTTGTGGCTTGATATCAGTGTTTGCAGTATTGTTTTTGTTTTTCGTCAAATTACGTGTCCCCACATTATTGGATAGTCAGTACAAGATTTGAATCTTGTCTCTACTGAATATATTTTTTAATATTTGAACCTTTTACTTTGGCTTGACTTAATCATTGTTGACATAGTTGTTGCTTGCTTGCTAGTTGGATCCTCCTTGCTGCAAGCAATGCTTTATGCTACAGAAGCATAGGCAACCTTACTGTGTGCTCCTTGCAGTCTCTGTTTCCTTACTGCTTACTTTGACTCATTGCTGCTTGTAACCTTGATGTTGTTGGTTCATGCTTGATATGACTTATGCCAAAGAAGAACTAGCCCTATCTATTACAAACATTACAGGAATTATGGGAGCACTAGTTCCTACTTTATATTGTGGTTTTGTCATCATCAAAACTATACATAAATTTCTCAACATTTTCCCCCTTTTTGACGATGTCAAAACTCTAAGAAATTAAAATACTTAAAGTCACACAACAACAAACTGTTACTCTAAAACAGGTAATCATCAAAAGGTACATAAGTGCAGTAGGTATGATGTAAGATTACGAGTTGCAGTCATTTGAAAATAATGATAACTATTTTCATTAGATATTCTGTCTATTACAATTTACAATAAGCACATGCCAAACTAAAGTAATCTTACATCAAGATCCTTAAGAGATATAAACAATTTTTTACCTAGCAACACTTCTATTCTTCTTCCAGTGACGCTTCTTGAACTGCAGCTAAGGAAATACTTATCTCCCCTTCCTCTTGCTCTGCCTTCTTTCAGATCCCTACTCATTCTAGGTCTGTTAGGATCATTCTCAGTGTACCTCCACCATCCAGAGTAAATTTTATGTTCGTAGTTCCCGTACTAGTACTGCACATTTAGTGTTAGATCTTCCATCATCCACCATTCAATAGAAGGAGATATTTTGTAATGTTTCCAATTCGCTCCTCTAAGCTCAATCCAAAATGGAAGCCTACTAACATGTAGATCTTCTGAGTAAGCTCGCAGTCGATGTCCAATATTTCCTTCAATATTATTGTACTTGTCTTCATCCAGTAGGTACTCAAAATATCTGAGAGTTTCAATCATTCTCCATTTAATTTGATAAATCGAAGATCCTATAAGTCCTCATGTGAGCAACTTAGTAGTCAATCTTCGTACTTCGAGAGAATTGATAGATTTGGAGTGGCATCATGCCTTCTGGGTGGCAAGTTTATGTGAGTGAGCATGCATATTAGGAGGGACCATTCCTATAGCAAGATAGATCTCATGCAGATTATTAGATTATTTAAGTACGCTCTTAATTCGTGCTTGTGAATCCTGCATGGATTTTTCATGTTATTGTTGTTCACGAGCTTTTCACTCTCTTATCCTTTCCTGCCCCCTGCTCCTGTCTCATTTGCTCAGTGAGAAACCATTCCTATTGTCCTCTTTGCTGGCATTCAACATGCCTTATCTTCTCCTCCTCTTCTCCCTTTTGATATCATCAATATTGATCCCGGTATGAGCTTCCAACAGTGATTGAATATTGACCAATATTGACCTGTCATCTTCTTTTCCCTTCTAAAGCTGGGAGAATTCTGTTGGGGAATCGGATATTGTGCCAAATGATCTATTCGAGATGTAATTTGAATACTATTTTCATAAATCAAATAAATATGAATTGAAACATTCAAATCACACAATTCATGTATTGAATAACGGTAAACCATACAATAAGTCCTAAACATGCGGAACTAAGGGATTATCGTATTAACCTTCGAACCAGAGAGACACCGTTGAGAAGAATTAATCTTTCAACCCAAAGATCTTCTTGAGTATTCCCTAAGTCTAAGCTCGCCAATTCGGTGGGAAATCAAACAAACTTTTTAACACTCGAGAAAGGATTGATTTTGTAGGAACAACAGTCACACACTTATGCATATGGGGACCAAAACCGGTCCCCTATTTATAATAGGGAGGTGGCCGAAAATCAGCCCCCTTTTTTGGATAGGGATCGAAATCCTCTTCCTATTGGGAGAGGAAAATATGAATAAATCCTAATCCCCTTTGGATTTAGATTCTTCCATATCGTTTCTTTCCTTACCTCCTATTTCGAATTAATCTTTATCCTCTTAGTTAATGGACTTCTATTGGCTACTCAAGGGGTATTTAGGAGGAATAGGATTGGATCTCCCAATGGGCCTAGATATCAATATTGAGCCATCAGTATTAGTCTAGCCAATTAATATTAATTCACTTCACTATAGAATTAATATTGAACTACCCATCCTAATCCATATTATGAAATATGGTTCTCGATTATTTTTCCCGTGTTTAAGATTCAATGTTCATTAATGAATTTAAGCTACTGAATGCTTTAATTAATTAATATCTTATTATTTCTTGAGAACACAGAGCTCAACATTATTATCATACCGGAAGTTAATCCACTGTACAGGTTTGATATGATAAACATTCTGAGTCCATCAATGGGACATCATCAACTTATTTTACTAAGACACGATTTTCTATATTAATTTAGCAATCTGTCATATAATTAATAATATTGCCCAAAATACAGAGCATTGAGTCCCAATGACTCTTTGCCCAAATAAATCAAAGCAACATTAATTAATTATATACAATATCAATTAAGTGACATAAATTAAGAAAACAATAACCACTGAGATCTGATTTTTGTATCAAGTCACTCTAGAAAAACTATCTCGTTGTTGGTCCAATTCAGTGCAACAAATGCACTAGTGTAATCTCTTGGTCAAGACAAACCAATCCGAACCTTACACATCAACTTCTACTAATGGATTGTTCAATTCCATCTAAGTTTATACTTATTACAAGGAACCGACAATGTGATCTTTTGTGATCTACTACACACCATATTGTCTACAATGTAAAATATACAAATAATATGCAATAAATATATATATAACATTCATAAAATTTAAGGCGAACAATGATAATTTATTCTCATTCAATAAAGTGCAAGAAACAGTTTATATACAAAGCAACACTTAAAATCATGCTTTACAGTATAACCCTAACAATCTCCTACTTATTCTCAAAGTCTGCTTTTAAGTATACTACAACATGTCCTAATAATTCTCCCACTTATACTCAAAAAAGCATGGCAACACACTTGACTCCCATTCCTTCCACATGTTTCAAATGTATTCTGAGGCAGACTCTTTGTGAAAGGATCTGCTAGGTTGTCCTCCGATGCTATCTTTGCCACCACTATGTCTCCTCGCTTAACGATTTCTCGTATGAGATGATATTTCCTTTCAATGTGTTTGCTCGCCTTGTGGGCTCGTGGTTCCTTTGACTTTGCACTTGACCCGCATTATCACAATAAATTGTGATGCTTTTAGGCAAATTCGGAATCACATCTAAGTCCACTGAGAAGTTCTTGAGTCAAACCGCCTCTTTCGTTGCTTCACAAGCAGCGACGTACTCGGCTTTCATGGTGGAGTCAGCAATGCATTTCTGCTTTACACTTCGCCATGTGATGACCTCACCTCCTAAGATAAACACACATCCTGAGGTAGATTTTCTGGAGTCTATGTCTGGTTGGAAATCTGAGTCCGTGTAGCCCACAGGACATAAACTGTCCGATTGAAAGACTAACATTCTATCTCGAGTTCTTTTCAGATACTTTAGAATGTTCTTAACCGCAGTCCAATGTCCCTTGCCTGGGTTACCTTGATATCTTGACACCATGCCCACTGGATAGCTTATATCCGGTCTCGTGCATATCATTACATACATGAGGCTTCCAACTGCTGAAGCGTATGAAACCTTCCTCATTTCTTCTATCTCATTTTGTGTCTTAGGACACCTATCTTTTGATAGATGAATCACATGCCTGAAAAGGTACAAAACCTTTCTTGGCATCTTGCATGCTAAATCGTTTTAGCACATTATCGATATACGAGGCTTGAGATAAGCATATCATCCTTTTTTGGTGATCTCGAATAATCTTGATTCCAAAGATATGACCAGCCTCTCCTAAGTCCTTCATATCGAACTGCTTTGATAACCATACCCTTATGTCTGATAATACATTTTTATAGTTTCCATTAAGCAAAATATCGTCTATGTATTGCACTAAGAATACCAAGGCGTTTCTGACACACTTTCTATAAACACAACTCTCAAACTCATTCTGATCAAATCCATAAGATTGTATTACTTGATCAAAACATTGGTTCCAAGCTTGCGATGCTTTCTTTAGGCCATAGATTGACTTTTTAAGCTTGCATACAAGGATTTCTCGGCCTTTTTCAATGAAGCCTTCAGGTTGACACATATAGATGTCGCCTTCAAGACTTCCATTTAGGAATGTTGTCTTGACATCCATTTGTCAAACCTCGAAGTCTAGGCGCACAAATATCGACAAAAGAATGCAGATCGACTTAAGCATAGCTACAGGCGAATTTTTTTCCTCATAACCGATTCTATCTCTCTGAGTAGACCATTTTGGCACAAGCCTAGCCTTGAAGGTTTCAACCATCCCGTCAGTTTCTCTCTTTCTCTTGTAAACCCACTTGCACCCAACAGGTTTTACACCTTTGTGTGGTTCAACAAGCTCCCACACTTTACAGTGTTCCGTAGATCCTATTTTTGCTTCCATTGCAGTTTACCAAGAACTTGCATTCTTGTCTTGGATTGCCTTGTTGTATGTCCAGAGGTCAGATTCATCTTCACTGGGGACCAAGTCTGAAGACTCTTTCACAAACATGAATCGCTCAGGCTGACGAACAACCCTCCCACTACGACGAGGTTTCGATTGTGTTTGTGTATCACGTGGTATATCATCTTGTACAATTGGTATAGGAGTCGGCCCTCATAATTCATTCAAGGTAATCTCACTCTTGGGCTTTTGGTTACTCATATAATCTTCTTCCAAGAACCTAGAATGCTTGCTCACCATGATCCTCTGATCCTTAGGACTATAGAATAAACCCCATTTTGTTCCTTTGGGATAACCTACAAACAACCTTAACTCTGAACGAGGTTCCAACTTATCAGCTTCCTTGTCTAGCACGTATGTAGGACATCCCCAGATTCTCATGTGTCTCAAACTGGGTTTGCGCCTAGACCACAATTCTGAGGAAGTTTTTGAAACTGATTTAGAAGGTACTAAGTTTAGAATGTAAGCTGCTGTTTCCAAGGCATAACCCCAAAATGATTTGGGTAAGTCAGAATAACTCATCATAGACCTTACCATTTCCAAAAGAGTTATGTTTCTTCGCACTGCGACCCCATTTTGTTAAGGGGTTTAGGGCGCAGTTAATTGGGATATAGTTCCTTGCTCTGACAAGTAACCCAAAAATTCATTGCTAAGGTATTCGCCCCCATGATCAGATTATAGAAACATGATACTCTTTTCCCTATGTTTTTCTGCTTCAGCTTTAAACTCTTTGAATTTATCAAAGACTTCAGACTTATGCCGCACAAGGAAAATGTATCCATATCTCGAGTAATCATCGATAAAAGTAACGAAATACTCGAAACAATCCTCTCGCTTGAATTGACATCGGACCACATACATCAGTATGAACGAGTTCTAACAGTTTAGTGGCTCTATTCCCCTTAGCCCCAAAGGCTCTGTTAGTCATTTTACCCTCTAAACATGATTCGCATGTTGGAAACGACTCTACGTGGAGTGATTCCAATGAATCGTCACTCACAACCTTTGAATCCTTTTTAGATTAACATGACCAAGTCTAAGATGCCAAAGAAGTGTTTCATTCATATTTGAAGAATACTTTCTTTTTCTAGAAATAGTAGATGTGTTACATGACGCATTTTGTATGATTGTGGGTTGTGCACAATTAATAGTATAGAGATTGTTCACTAGTGTTCTTGAACAAATAACTTCATTATTACAAGTAATAATAATATTTTTATTAAAAGAAACCGAATATCCATCCAAAAATAATTTAAAGACTGAAATTAATTTCTTTCTAAAACTTCGAACATAAAGAACATTTCTCAAAACTAAAGTTTTTTTTGTAAAAGATAAGTGTACATATCCTATTGCAACAACTGCTACTCTTGCATCATTGCCCAAGGTGATGGTGATCTCACTCCCTTAGTTGCCGGGTTTGCTGGAACCCTTGAGAATTGAAACAAACATGATCAGTGGCTCCCGTGTCCACCACCCGTAATTGGGAAGAACACGCCGCTAAACAAGTTTCAATAACTAGTGCATGAGATTTACCTTGTTTTCCTGCCTTTTTAGGTTGGGGCAGTCCGCCCTCCAATGTCCTTTCAGACTGCAGTTGAAACACTTTCCCTTGTTTGTTTTCTTCTTAATACCACCTTTAGCGGGGATCTTTTCCTTACCTTTAAGATTAGCTTGTTTATTACTTTTAGTTTTCTTCTTCTTTCCGCCTTTCGGCGCAGAAGAGGAAGGTGCACAGTCATCAAGGCTTGGCTTTTAAGCCCCATAAGCATCTATGGCGCGACCAAAGCTTGCATGAGCGCAACCAAAGTATACACTTGACCATTCATGGTATAGTTTAGCTTAAACTGCTCAAAACTTTTCGACAGAGAATGGAGTATGATATCGACTTGGGTATCCGCATCGAAATCAGCACCAAGAATCTCAAGCTTGTTAATGAATCCCATCATTTTGAGAACGTGATCCCATATGGGCATCTCTTCAGCCATTTTCTGCGATAACAAATCCCGTATGGCCATTTGCCTAGCTGTACGATTCTGGTGAAAGAAGAGTTCATTAAGGTTCATCATAATGTCTGCAGCGGTTCCCATGCTTTGATGTTGGTAATACAACACATCTGACATTGAAGGCAGAATAGTGCACCTAGCCAGTTCATCGGATCTCAACCATTGCCTATGATATTCCCTATCTTCCACACTAGTTTCCTCCGTAGGCTCAGCTGGTCTAGGTTCATCAAGTACAAACTTGTGTCCTTCAGCAATCAGGGCTATCATTAAGTTTCTTTTCCAATCTACATAATTCTCCCCTTCTAATTTGTTTTCTTTGAGTATATCAAACAGTAGATTAAAGCTTGACATGTTGAACTGAGAATAGAACATACATTCATATCAATATCCAATTAACACAAATATTATCACAAAATTTAATCACATGTGTTATATAAAAATCTCACAAAACGATATATACATGCATCCGCCAACATCTTAAAACAATTCAAGCAAGTCACGTTGAGAGTAAACAATTACTTAAATACATTTAAGCAGGTTACAAACACAACAATTAAAAACCTTTAATTCAAAATTAATAGTCAGCTCATTCTTGGCCATATAAAATTGATAGGGACTTCGTGGGGAAGTAAATTTTATCAATTTTATATCTAAGTATTAACCATAACTTAACACAGGATTATTACTCAGTTTTGCATAAGCTCTCGTTGGGAAGGTCATATAGCCACGTAAAATAACCCACAGTTATCTTACGAAATTTATTCTAGTGAACTCGTTTTTGGCATATCTATTAGGGAGAAAGGTGCATGCCAATGCGCAGCCAAAAACTTCACTTTAATAAATCAGTTATGGAGGCCATTAATTAATTTATTATCCAGAATAAATTAAATAAAAAAAAAAACTTAGTAATTTTTTTCAATGAGATTTTCTAGATTCCTCATACACAAAGTAAAACAAAACATAAATTAAATACATATTAGATAATTAAATCCAATTATCATGGTTTAATTTTTCTGTTTTGAACCCAACTGTTCGAGAACGGGCCTTCAAAAAATCCGTTGCGGACAGAATACCCTTGCACGGTCGTGTCGCATAGACCACGATCGCGTCACACCGGTGTGGTCACATTGAAACCGGCGCGGTCGCTTGTTTTTGCTGACCACAACAGAAGGCACTAGAGTGATCTATCCCTCTTCCTCCCATCTCTTGGAGCCTTCCCTTTGTACCACCAATCCACTTGTCTTCCCTAGTTCTGCGCCTCCAGTATGCCGATACTAAGACTGTACAGAAGGTAGTTGAGCATGATTCTGTAGCACTTGCATCCATTCGTCTTGGTGACCTCTTTCACTAGACGAGTGAAGAGAAACAGTGGTCAGCTTACTGGTTCCTCTTTCCATACTACTATCATTAGTCAGAATCTGGGACTGGTATACTTGTCATAACTCTCAGTTTTGCAATTTATGTTGCAACTAAACATGTAGTGCAGAAACTCAAACTCCGGGAGAAAAGTGACCCTGGTACAGGATTGATGAACGTTCACTACCTGTTGGTTGCCTGTAAAATCCCTCAAGCATTCAAGCAGTAAATCCCTAATATAAAATCTTCAGCTGCATCAGGGTGAGCCCTTCATCCAGCATATTATAGACCTTAGCGAGTGTGGAAGGAGTGATCTCAACACTATTCTCCTCCACAATGTATGATATGGTGGTTGGTTCACCCTTTTTATCGTGGGTGACCTGTGCAGTTTTGTGGAACCGCTCCACCAAGCTCTCTTGGTATCTTGGTGGATGTGCACCAAGAAGAAAGTCGGGTGACTAGATGATAATTTCCACGATATCGTCTTGATCAACTGAGATCCTCAGTTTCTCTCATTCATATTCAAAGATACTCGAGAGAAGCAAGACGTCCTTTAATAAAATCATGATTTTTTTTTATTGGAGTAGATCTCTTAGATGCCATTGTAGTTTTTTTAGAAGAAGGTTGAATATCTAAAACCTGGATCTTTAGGGTTTCTTCTCAAAAAGCTGTGATCGAAAAGTCCTTTCAAACTTTCTAAGATTAGGTATATATTACATTCCCCTGTAGAAAATCAGAAACAACTCTTGGTTCACTTGGCAAGAAATCCATTTGAAATGTTCAGATTCACTTATGGGAAGATGAATTTGAATTAGTACCTGTGGTCTAATGGGTGCATTGGTCAAATACAAACCGCCATAATTATCTCTAGAAAAGGCAACTGTTGTGGCACAGTAAATGGCGTGCGCATTAAATGGAGGGCAAGAAATGAATGTTTTCCCACTGTAAAAACTGTAAAGATTTTAAAGTTCAGCACAGTAAATGCTAAGAGGAATTATGAATGTTGTAGCAATGATGCAGTAAGCTTAGGATATTATAGACATGAAATACTTACAACATTTGTATCATAGTGAGGTTACTGCAGTAAGCTTCAACGAATCACCGTATTTTAGCTTACTGTGTCTCTACTTGCTGTGTTTTCTGTTTTAGGCATTTTCATGAATCACCACGAGTTGTCTTCTGCCGTCTTACTTATAGCACTTCTTACTTGCAATATGACATGTATCACCGTGCAGTACTTGCAGCATTCCCCCTCACTCTAGTAGGGTTGCAGTAACCTTTCGATTAACTATTTAATGTTTGTTTTAATGCTTCCATGATCAACAAATTTTCCTATAGAGTTTTTCTACAGGATTAGCATCCCTAATTCAGTCCTAAGCATATTAAAACGAGATTCACATGGAGATTTAGTGAGGATATCAACTAATTGTATGTCCGTGTGTATCTTTTCAAGTTTGACATCCTTCATTGATGTCTTACTTCTATATGCTTGGTCCTTGAGTGAAGAACTTAATTGTGCATGATAGTAGTCGCACTCATATCATCACACATTATAGGATTTTCTTCTTGTGAGTATCATATAGTCTTTCAATTGTTGTTGCACCTACAATATTTGTGCACAGTAGCTTCCAACATCAATATATTATGTTTCTGTTGTGGACGTTGCGATAGATTGCTGTTTTTTTAACTAGTCTATTTGTGAGAAATTGATAAGTTCCAATTCATGATTTTGCAGTTAATATTGCAACTAGCGAAGTCAGAATCTGAGTATCCTTTAAGCTCTAATGCTCCAACCCTTGGGTACCACAACCTTACCATAGATGTACCCCTTAAATAACTCAGGATTCTCTTAGCTGCTAGGAGATGAGACTGCTTAGGTGATGCTTGGAATCATGCACAGACTCCTACAACGAATAAGATGTCCGGTCTGCTTGCTGTAAGATACATAAGTGAGCCAATAAGTCTTTTGTGTTGTGTGATATCAACATCATTTCCATCTTCATCTTTGTCAAGTCTGTTTGTTTTACTCATAGGAATTCTTACAGAGGTTGAGTTGTCTTTCCCAAAATTCTCGAGTAGTTAATTTGTGTGTTTGACTTGATTGATGAAAATGTCATCATCCAAACATCTTACTTGAAGTCCAAGAAAGAAGCTTAACTCTCCTATCATGCTCATTTCAAACTTGATTTGCAGCAGCTAGGAGAACTTCTTGCATAGTTCTTTGTCAGTTGACCCAAAGATAATGTCATTCAACATAAATTTGGACTAACAATGTACTCTTGCCATCTTGGATTCTGAATAAGGGTTTTGTCTACAACACCTTTCTGGAATCCACTTAGGACTAGATACTGCAAGAGAGTATCATACAAGCTCGATGTCCTTGCTTAAGGCCATACAATATCTTCTTCAGCTTTTAGACTTTATCTCCCGTTGGATCATCAAAACATGGTGGTTGTTCAACATAGACTTCTTCTACTAGAAGTCTATTCAAGAACACACTCTTCACATCCATCTGGTATACGGTGAAGTTGTTGTGTAGCAAAGGCCAAAAATATTTTGATTACTTCAAGTCAGGCTATAGGGCCAAAGGTTTCATCAAATATTCTTCCTCCTTACAGTAGCCTTTAGCAACTAACCTTGCTTTGTTCCTGGTAACAAGCCCTGACTCATCCAACTTGTTTTTTAACACCCATTGGGTCCTAATTAGACCTTGATGAGTAGGCCTAGGAACCAAATTTCATACTTCATTTCTCTCAAACCCATTGAGCTCTTCTTGCATGGCTCGTATGCAATTAGGATCACTTAGAGCATCATCAATGGTACCAGGTTTCGTTTGAGATACGAAGCAGGAGAACATGACTTCATAAGGTGCAAATCCTCTTATCCTTACTCCATCATTTACTGTCCCTATGACCAAGGTTGGTGGATGATCTCTGAGCCATCTCCTGTCTGGTTCCAAACCTTGATTCACAATAGCTTGCTGAGTTATCTGTGTTGTTGTAAGTTCTAGTTCTATAGTCTCTGATGTAGGGTTTACAATACCTTAAGCTGCTACTCCATCTTCCACAACAGGTTCTTCCTCAGCTAGGCTGACTACTAGATCTCCACATAAGGAACTTGTTCCTTATTCCTTTCCAACCTGATCTCTTTAACCCTTGCTATTATCACTTCGATTCCTTCTGGGTTGCAGTAGGGTTCATCAAAGACCACATATGGCGAGTCTTCCACCACAAGTGTTCTTTTGTTGAACACTCTAAATGATTTTCTTACAGAAGAGTATCCCAAGATACTACTTCATCCGACAACTTAGCATCGAAGGCATTTAGATGTCCCTTCCCATTGTTCAACACAAAACATCTACAACCAAATATATGGAAGTATGATATGTTAGGCGTTCTTCCAGTCCACAACTCGTAGGGTGTCTTATCCAGATCTTTTTTGATACAACATCTATTCTGTGTATAGCATGTTGTATTGGTTGCCTCTGCCCAAAATGTTTTTGGCAATTGTGCTTCAGGAATCATGGTTCTAGCAGTTTCTTTTACTGTTATGTTCATTCTTTCTACTACACCATTTTGTTGAGGAGTCCTTGGAGTTGAATGCTCATGATGAATTCCACTGCAGAAAATAAATAATAGAATAAACATATACTTGGAAGGAATCAAGCAAATAATCACGAAGGATTAAAATCAGATAAAAGACGTATTCTAGGGTTTCGATTTCAATTATAATCTCCTATATTTAATTATCCTATTATTCTAGAGTTTTAGAACAATTTTTATATTTTATTAGACGACACTATTCGTAATCAGCCCTCCTCTCGGATGATGCTAATATGTAGAACACTTATGAACAACACATACGACTCCAAAAAGACCCTAAACCTATGCCCGCATAGATATCTCACTCCTTTCAAATGATTATCGATACATATGCTATATGATGTAAGCCTATTAACAATCCTCTCCTCTCAGAAATTAAATAGTTAAGCATCTAGAATATAATAAATTGATCAAGTTGATAAATTCATAAAATTATAACAAATATATAGATAAATAATAAAACGGAGTCTAGAATTAATAAAATAAGTCAAAATATAGTCGATTATAACCTACGCCCTAATCCTAAAGTACTAGGGTATTTAGCTACTCATATTTAAGTCAATAAAATCCAAAAAATCTGTAGACAAACATTCTTGAACAATAAAAATAAATAAAGCAATAAATTCCGGGATCTTAGATCTTGATCTTCGTCACTTTGCATTCCTTGCTCTTCAATCCAAGCCTCCAAGGTGTTTTCAATGATGTATGATGTGATTTTCAGACTTGGAAGGTCTCTATTTATATGTTTGGGAATGATTGGGGTTGAAACGGGCTGAAAATAGGCAAAAACGCGTGAACTGGATCTGGACGCTTGATGAACACTGCTGGTTTACCCAACACAACTTGTTTACCAACTCAGCTGGTTCACTCAACGCGGCTGCGTTGGATCTCGCCAGTTTAAGTTTTTTCGGAATACTTTTTGCTCGGTCGTGCTGCTAAATGTGGCCGGTTCAAGTATTTTTTGGGTCTGGGCCATTTTTGCTTGCTCAGTCAGTCTTCTAACTACTTTTTTTACCGTTCTGCCCCTAATTAATTTGTTCTTTCTCTTCTGGACATTATTACAACACTTTGGTCCTAAAATATATAATTTTCTCTACAAAATAAGTGAACACGTCCTTCGGCTCAAGATAATCAATTATAACACAAAACAACTGAATTTATATGCAAACACTGTAAAATTACTCGTATAAATCAACCTAAATGCATGAATACACAACGTGTACCAGAGCTTCTTCCGAGTATCTGATTTCCTTGCTAGGAATATGGTCCAAGTGTACCCGGAGAAATCATTTACTATTAGTGAGTACTTAATCCCACTCGGTTCAATAGGTCAAATAGGTTCACATGTAGTACATCCAAGAGCTTTTTAGATGATCTTACAAGCTTTTCTTTGAAGGACTTCCTCACACACACTCTCCTTTCGGTAGGCTACATCTGGTAATCCTCTTACTAACCTTTTGTGTGCCTGCTTGTTGATAGTCTTAAACTTCAGATGGCTCATTCTCTTGTACCATAGCCAGTTGAGTTCAGGATTGTTTTTTTCTATGAAGCAAGAGAGTTGTCCTCCAATGGATTCCTAGTCAGCTAGATAGATGTTACCCTTTCTAGTGCCTGTGAGCATTTTTTTTTTTTTTTTGGACTTAGCATCTCTTATCAAGAATTTCTCATGAGTGAACTCTGCAGAATGTCCCTTGTCACAGAACTGACTTATGCTTAGGAGGTTGTACTGTAACCTTCGACGAAGTAGACATCTGCTATATCTTTAGAGAAAGTCCGAACACCTTTTGTGATGCCCTTGGCATTGTCTCCAAACACCACCTTGGGTCCTTTGCGGTGTATGAAATCCTTAAGAGATTTCTTGTTGCCTGTCATATGTCTAGCACATCCATTGTCGATGTACAAGATGTCACTATGACCAGTAGGCAAATTAACCTGCAAAGTGATCAAGTAGACTTAGGTATCCGTTGCTTAATGGGTCCTTGGAAATTAGTCTTTCTTGAAACCCATTTCTTATTGAAACATTGCGTAGCAAACTATTTTTCTACCTGCCAGCTTACTTAGTGTACATCGTGGAATGTTTCCCTTTTGCTAGTGTACTAAGAGCAGGTTGCTTCCTTGGTTGGAGTAAGCTTTGGCAATTCCTCCTAGTCTTGTATGGAAGCATGCGAGCATCGAGCTTCGTCTTCTGCTACTTGCTCTTAGGATGTTGTAGAAAGTTACTGCATCTAGTAGCCAAAACTTGATATATGTTGTTGCTTCCTACTGCACTGTTGCCTAGTGTGCTTGTAGCAATTGACTCCCAATATCAGGTTGGCAGCCTGATTTCAGTCTAGGTTTTCCTGTAGGATCCTTCTAGGCTTTCCTTTTATGTTTTTTGGGAAATGTTTGTGTTTCAAACGTACTTACTGATGGAACATCAGTAGTAATACTTGTTGTTTTACAGTTAGAAACTGTGTCAGAGAATCTTATCCCTGTTATGTCAGATAGTTCCTCTAAACATCCAGTATTTCATCTAGATTTCTAGATGATCTACTGAAACACATGATGGTTGATATCAGTTTGTTATCCTTCTCAACCTGATGGGCGAGGTAACATCTTCAGCTTACTTACTTCCTCTTGAAGAAAGAAATAGTCAATTGCTTTAGTTGTATGTTTTTCAACTTCAATTGTAAGCACTGTATTTTCTCCAAGAGGCTACATGTTCTCAACTTTCAACTCTTCATATGATTGATTGACTGGGTCAAAGTCACCATAATTTGTTTGAAGAAATGAGTAAGCTTTCAATGTCAACGTTGTCTAATCTTGAGAGGTACTTGGAGAATTTATCTCTGCATGATCCCCAATCTCCTTTGCATGAGGCAAACTAGTGCTTCATTGTCAGAATATGAAGAGTTGTTGTTGAAGTCGGAACACATGTTGTAGGTTCTCTTGATAATAGCTGAACAACTTTTATAGTTTTTGCTCCACTCAAGAAAGCCTTTAGCTGAGCTTTCTCCAGCATCATTTTATTCCGTCTTTGCTTGCGACCTCAGGATACTTGTGCACTTTGGGGTATGGATATTCCCATTCAAAGTGAACAGTCTACCTACAGTTGAAGTAAGGATCTCTAGTTTCCTTGCTTGTCCTTGGGGATTCTGCAGGCTTGGATATTGAGGTTTGGAAGGGTTGCTTCTTGGATGCTTCTTCATGAATCGTGTGAAACGTTTCATGAGCAAGGCTATCTCATCTAGCACGTGCTCCTCCTCAGCAAGAACTTGAAGTTGTTGTTGTGGCATGATGGTGGTTACTAGAACCATTTGAAGTTGTTGTGAGGCATTGCTTGCTACTAGGGCTTTGGTTACTGCAACACTCTCTTTTTTTCCTCTCTTTCTCTAATAAATATCGTATTCAAAGGATTTAAGATCAGAGAAGAGTTCGTGAAGGCTCTTCCTACCTAGCTTCATTGAGCTTGTCATCGGAATGTTCTTTACATCCCAGTCAGATGTGGAGCTCGTAATAGCTAGTGTTTATCTGTTGCTAAGAGTAGACTTCCCCAATAGACACCAACTCATTCAGGATTGATGTGTATCTGGAATCTCGTTTGAAGACTCTCCAGGTTTTTCCTTGAAGAGCTCAAAATTTAAGGTTGCATTAGCTACTCTATTTTCACAAAGTAGAGCTGAGCCAACACAAATTTCCCTCAGCAAGTCCCAAATGTCCTTGACAGTCTTGCATGCCTTTACTAAAGGTACCCTTGTCCAACGTGGCAAAAAGTACAATTTTGGCCAGATTGTCCAAGTTAACCTCTTTATATCATCAGCAATCCATTTATTACGTGCCTTTTCAACCATGGCAAGAGGTGCAAAATTCAACTCGCACAGGGTGTTGACCTTTACGATTACTGGTGGACCTTCAGTGATGATTATCCACATCTCATCATGCATGGAGGCCAAGTGTGCTTGCATGCTAATAGACCAGTCCTCATAGTCCTCAGAGGAGAACATGGGAGTTTGAGTTGAAGAAGTTTCCATTGTTGTGTCTTTTTGACAAGAAGAGCTTTTTAGTTTTTAAAACGTGCTTTTATATCGAAAAAGGTTGGATCTGGTTTAGCTACCAAAGACGGTTGGTATGTGAAACCAACTACTCTAAGACCACTTGTTGGTCCTAAGTGGTAAAGGTTTAGGGGGGTGAATAAACCTCTAACTCGATTTTTCTTTTTCAAATACTTTGAGTAGTAGTACGTTGCTTATTGTAAGAAAATGGTTCTTACAGCAAAGTTGATATAGTAAGCGACCTTAAGATAGCAAGCATACAACATACTAGACTTAAGTTGCCTACAATAAGCAATGCTCAAGTAGAGTTTTATGCAACAGAATAATGCAAATTTGTTTTCTTACAAAGCAATGCAGTAAGTAAATAGTATGCCAACATCAGTAATAAAAGCCGTATGAAAATAGACACAAGGATTATAGTGGTTCGAAGGTGAGGGTAATCCTTCTATGTTCACTCTTCCCTCACACAGGGAAAATTCACTAAGTTGTTCACACAATACAAACTTCGCTACGCCAAAGTCTAAGACCAACTTAGCTCCTTACATTCGTTTTTGCCTATCCTCTGAAGGTTGTTCCTCTACTATGCACATGATCCTCAGAACACCTGGTCTACTTTAAATCCCGAATTCAAGCGAAGACTCCCATTCAAATACCACTCATTAGATTGGTTTAATGAAAGTTATTCTTGAACTTCGCTGCCTCTAAACTTGAGATGTGGGCAAGCTTCCTTGAGAAGGATTAAGATCGAGGCAAAGCTTGAGATCTACCTTGACTTGAGAATCTTTCTACAGTTTAATCTTCGCTTGATGAGTGCTTTGCTGCCTGCTTGCTATTTGCTCTTGTATACTTGGCACAACCACTTGTAAGATTATCATAGTGATGTACACTTTGAAGCCTTGAATTTGAAAACTCTAGTGTTTAATGAAAAGTAATTTCAATTGCTCAATAAATTAGTAGCCTTTGCTCGATCTCCATCTCCTTCTATTTATAGTTGTTGGAATTACTTCATGTTGAAGAGTGAGAAATGTATTCTTGTTGACATCTAATGCTCCTTTTACGGCTTTAGAGTCGTTTTCCCTTTCTACAGAAGTTAGGTCAGAGTGGTTGAGGCTTCATGTCAGTGTTTGTAGTGCTGCTTTTGTTTTTCGTCAGATTACATGTCCCCACATTATTGGATAGTCAGTACAAGATTTGAATCTTGTCTCTACTGGATATATTTTTTAATATTTGAACCTTTTACTTTGACTTGACCTACCACTTCCGACATAGTTGTTGCTTGCTTGTTGGTTGGATTCTCCTTGCTGCAAACAATGATGTATGCTATAGAAGCATAAGCAACCTTACTGCGTGCTCCTTGCAGTCTATGTTTCCTTACGGCATGCTTGGACTCCTTGTTGCATGTAACCTTAACGTCTTTGTTGTATGATTGAGGGGACTTATACCTAAGTATAACTAGCCCTATCTATTACAAAGATTATATAAATTGTGGGGGCACTAGTTCCTACTTTACATTGTGGTTTTGTCATCATCAAAACTAAACATAAATTTCCTAATAGTTTATTTTCTCAAGCTCTCAATCTTTTAGCTTCCTAATTACAAGCGACTCGGTTCGTTCATTTTATCTAACAACCATCAACCCTATATTTCCTGATAATGTACTGATAGTTATAATTCTTTCAGGCATGGATTGATAAAATTTATCTTCCAAGCTCTAGTTGATAGTTGACCTATATTTTAGGACATGAATTGATATAATTCTTTTTTATTTCCATCTGTAACATGGAAATTGAGGGATGACATGGATTAAAGTCCTTCCAAAACTACATATAATATTGGGACACGTCGGTTATCCCCTTTATAACAACTTTTTATATATCCTAGGAATTTATCATACATTGGAAAGTGCATGAGATTAAAAAGTTTCATTTTATTACTAGAAGAAAATATCTAAAAAAATTAATGTATGAATATTGTACTTTCATCAAATAGAAATATAAAAAGTCGTACATCTATAAAACATGCACTTTTTGCCTTTTTAATGGGGAATACTTGGCAATTTCTCATTTTACAAAACGTACATGTCAAAAAATTTGCTTTCTAATTTACTCTTACAGTTCTTGTTGAACCCTAACAATTAATATTGTTATCTTATATAATACAAATGCCACATAACATATGATCCTTCCTATATAGTGACATTAAGTGATTTTGTACTAATCGAGTCTTACGGTTAATTTGACCACTATAAATGGATCATCAATATGGTGAACTTAATCACAACCGTACCAGCTTTCTGGTAAATTCGACAATCACCGAAGTCCGACTTAAATTTTTCAAAACCATAAGCTCAAGTCAAATGTTTGCCCAAATGCTTGATATGGCTATTTTAGCCTCCGAACATGGGTTTCTTAGGAATATGAGTCATCACCCACGTTGTCAATAGGGGTGTGTATGCCTTAGGCTAGGAGCTACCATTGTTACAGACAAATTAAAATTTCATAGTTTTTGCAAGAAATATATTTACAAATATTCTAATTTGCATTCTTATATAGAGATTAAAAAAAAAAAAAAAAAGAGAAAAAAGTAACATCACTTCATCAAAATTATTAGAACATAACATTGAGTTCATAAAAAAACAAAAGGAACACATGTTCATGAAAATTATCACAAAATATGATCAGTTCACGTGTCATCATCTACTGTAACTGCATAACAACAGAATATGAAAACTGTATAACAAAAATAGACTAAGATAACGTTAGAAATGCTACTTTAATGATTACTATAAAAAACATGTGTTGATCCAACTATACAAGTGAATAATAAACTGCAGTTTCAATATATACATACATATATACATTATGTCCACTATATATATATATATATACATAATCTATAGTTATCTACCCAATCAGTGTAAACTATCATATCAACTCTTGCCTTATGCAGGTTAGCTGTATATGGCTTCCGACTCATTGGTCTGCACCAAGAAAATACCATGATGCTAAAGAAGCTACAAAATATGGACCACATGCAATACCCGGGCCTCTCATTAATAACTGGCCAATATAGTTTTTCATTTCATGCAATAATTTTACATTTTCACATGATTTGTTTTACTTATATTGCAATTTATATTTTATTTATTTATTATTTTGCATTAAAGTTTGAGGTGTTCACATTAGTGATGGAAAATCCTAAACCTAAATTATGGGGTGAGTCTAAATAACGTAAGGCTACACGTGACAAGTTTAAAATGTGAAACCCACCAAGTAATATATGGAAGTGCTAGAAACATAAAAGTTGTCACAGACGAAATGATGATGATGATGATGATGATGATGATGATGATGATGATGATGATGATAATAATAATAATAATATTAATAATAATAATAATAATAATAATAATAATAATAATAATAATAATAATAATAATAATAATAATAATAATAATAATAATAATAATAATAATAATAATAATAATAATAATATCATCTAAAATAAATGTTGTACTCACTTGAGGGTTAAAAATTAGTTGGTGGATATTAATAAATTGCAAGGAAATTAATTATAAGATAAGTAACAAAGTGGCAGGTGTTATTATATAAGTAAGGGAAAAACTTAAAACTAGCACATTATGTAAGATATATATAGATTTTGTCACCATTTCTAGTTAATACAAAAAATAGCTATTTTAACCTTTCCTAACCCCCCACCCCACGTCCCCCCGATAACTACCCACCACCCTCCTACCTCGCTCCCCCCTCCCATTACCCCTTAATTAATTGATTTGACGGTTGCACATTGTACGACGTGCAGCCACTATATCCCACCTCCCTCCCCATCCACTATTTCACTTCCCCTTCATTCTCCCTCATTTTTCAAATTATTTACTTTTTGCAGCCCTTCTTTCCCATTTTTTTCACTGCATTAATCGAAGAGTCGTTGGTGTATATCGGAGAAAAATCGTTTAATCAGGGCTGATGAGGCGCCGCTGCTGTTTGTTATCTAGCGTTCTGGGCTTTAGATTTTCTTATTCTAAAATTTTAGTCGAACAATAAAATGGTGACCCAATGAACGACATTTGATGCGGAGCCCGAAATAGTTTCTTTCACTGAGCGGCGAGAAGGTACCGAAAGTAGCAATGGAGGCGCTACTGCTGATTCATCCGTTCCAGGCGAAGGCCGGGGTGGTCACGGAGGCCCCTCATCTCCCGGGGTACGAACCAGGTCGGCAGTAGCGCGGGCGTCGTCCAGTGTTAGCGGTGCCGGTGCAGTCCCTCCCCGCCCATTGACCGAGCTCGAGCCTAATCCAGAAATGCATGCGAGCTAGAGTACAATTTTGGTGCTTGCAACAGTGGTTGAGGAGGATGAGAGTTCAAACAACACCAGTGAGGACGATGACGATGAAGGGCAGGTTGGATTTCTTTTTTCCCGATCATTATTTTTTTTAATTTTATTATTATTATTATTATTATTATTATTATTATTATTATTATTATTATTATTATTATTATTATTATTATTATTATTATTATTATTATTTTGTTATGTTGAAGTTCAAGTGGATTGTATGATGGATCAATGGCTTGTATATCGTAGCATACGTCAGCCAACAAGTTTGGGGTGCTGGCACTCACACCTTCGTCTATTATCGTCCGGTGGAATAATTGATGCAGATTATCCAGTACCTGGTAAGGGGCTGGTGCATTGGTGGGACAATAGCATTCCTGAGAAGGGTGCTGGAATGTAGGCGAGTGAGGCTTCGGTAGCAGGTAGCTAGGAAGATAAGTTCAGAACTAACGTCTGTAAGTAAGTTTCCATCGTACGTTGTGCTTGTGGATGTATAATTATTCTGGGAACATTCCCGCAACACCGCAAACACGTATAGAGTGTCTGGCGTAGTACCTAGAATCTCTGTCACATCGTAGTATTAGCCTCATTTTGATCTTCTTTCGACTCTCATTTTCTATGAGACCATACAAAACATACTCGTAGTCATCAAGGTCGGCTTGTACGATGTCGTGGACAATATACACTAATTATGCTCTAGATATTTGTGACCCACGTAGTCGAAAAGAGTCTTCATCACCACCAACATAAAATGAACAATCCCACTGACCTCTGTGAATGATTGTCGACAGCCGTCCATTCATACTGACAAACTGATGTATATCCCCATAAAATATTACAAGGACAACAAAATAATTTAGTAAGCTTTGATATCAACGGGGAACACACGCTCGAATATATTATTCAAAAAATAAAGAACTAAAGAAAAAAGGGGAATACAACCAAGAATCACACGCACAATGCCACATAGCTTAGATGACAGATTTCACATGAAGGGCAAACTCGGGCACTATCACGCAAACTAATTAAATGTTTTTATTGCTGGTAAAGTGAAGTAGTAGTTCACAGCCGGGAGGAAAAATACACACTGTTAATCTGACCCATTACAACGTAAATTTAGGCACATCTAAACAAAACCTGTTTAACAACCTCCACCTATCCCCAAACACTTCCCCAATTCACTTAATTAGATAAAACCGTTGGGGACACACTGACAAACCCTAAATTTCGACAGACCAAATTGGGAATCACTCAATTATAGCAATAAAAGCTATTAGGGCATGAATCAGCTGAATATTAGAGGCGGAATAATAAAGATAAGATGAGTTCTTGCATCGATTGGCCGAATCCGTAGAGCTCCGAATGGTGTCATCGAGATTCGAACACGATCCGGTGAACAGTTCGGTGTTGCTAGCGATTGTAGTCTGTCGTCCTCCTCCCCCACCCTACTATTTTTCGTTGTATTTAGCTTCATGAGCGTACATATAAGGTCTAACCTCTTTTCTTTTCTTGGCAATTCGAAGGTGAGGTATTCAAAAAATCCAAAGAAATTGAACCCCTTATAAAGACACTCCCCCTCAAAACTAGTCTTTCCGACATTGTGAGTCTTGCTTAGGATCTTCTCTCCATTTTGAATCAACCACACAACCTATACATACCAAAACTAGATATAAAAATACTATTTTATTTTTTATTTTTTTAGTGAAGTTTAATAGTTTAAAGCGTTTGAAGTTTCAGGAAAAATGTTAGTACAAGACAACCATTATGTAGGTCATTTCCAAGAGACTTTTATGGAGGAGAAATTTTTACTTATTTTCACAAAGCATCATGTGAAAATTAAGGGCACGCCAACGACTAATACGTATTGTATTTATGCACCCAATAGTTATTGGAATGGTGATGCACTAGAAACCAACGCATCTGGCACCTTTCCACGTTCAAATTTAAAATGAATGTCTTAAGTCAAACATTCAATCCTTTTGGAGCCTATATGTAAGATCTACACAACAACTGCCAAAGCTTAGGGGGTTTTGATGTGCACTTGGCCTACCATGCAGGTCATTTGTCATGGTCCAACTTCGCCTAGATTGGTTCAATATCAAGTTCCAAAACACATCTTCTCAATTAAATAGGCCAAAGCATAATTTATACTTATCAACTAGGTTGGCCATTACTTCAGTCACCATTACAGACCACATTTACCGTCAATCTTGCAGCTCCAACTTGTTCTCTTTAACCAATTATGTCAATCTCATGGATCCCCGATTAACACATAGAACGAATCAACATATATACTCAAAATTTCGTTGATTAATGGCCTACATGTGATCTTTCTACTACCACTTCAACTAAAAAAACAAGAAACGTGTCATTTTCAACATAAATTAGTATAAGTACGTCGCCGAATACAATATTTCAACACCATAGAAGAGATTTGTGAAATTTGTAGCCATGGGCGGAGCTACTCTTGGCCAATACCAGGCTCCAGCCCAGTGAAAAATTTGTAGAATCTTAATTATAGTACTATAATTTTTAGTATTTTAGTTATTCACTACTTCAAATTTTTACTAAGCCTACCCCATTTTCAAATTTTAACTAATTGTACCCCATTTAATTTTAGGTGGCGACTATTTGCAGTCCACTAAATTTCTTGACGTAGCCCATTTATATTTAAAAAATAAGTATAAGTTTTTTAATACAGCCGACTTAATACCAATTTTATCTTTTTTATTATATTAAGTTATTTAAAATTAATAATTATAAATGAAACAATTAAAATATTAAAAAAATAAAAGAACGAAAGAAGAAAATCAAACCACATATTCAATAAATATTAGTTTTTGTAACTAGTTCCACTTTCTTTCTGAGTTGGAATCAATGAGAAAGAAGACTTCATCGAACAAAAGTTGATAATTTATTTCATTTTCTTTCTGATGTTTGAATCTGGAAAAAGATGATTAAAAAAAAAAAATATCGGACAACGGCGACATTCTTTCTGAAATCTGAGGTTTGAATCTTGAAGAAGAAAAAAAGTCAATTCGATAGCGGCGACAAGCAATCTCCAACTGTAGAATTGCATTTTTAGTAGAAAAAAATAAATAAAATAAGATTACTTTGTCTACATTACTATTTTTCTTGTCATTTAAGCCTTCCATTGATGAAACTTTATTATTTAGGTCTTCTATTGATGAACACTTGAAGAAATTAGGGTTTATGGAATTTCAGAGAGAGAATTTTGATTGACGATGATGACAAGAAAATTTAGATTTTTTTTTAATTATATATATTTATTGGTTTTGATTATTTATGTTTTTTTTTTATTATTAAGGGTATTAAAATTATTTTATAATAATATTTTAATTTATTAAATTAGTGGGTTGCGTTAAGAAATTTAGTGGGTTGCGAAAAGCCGCCGCCTTAATTTTATTGTTCACACTCTAGTCTCTAACTAAGATATAAATAAATTTTTTTACTCAAAATCATGTCCAATTATTTCGTTTCAAACTCATCTATTAATTGTTTTACTAATTTTTCTATTAAAAAGGAAAAGAAGAAACTAGAACTTTAATGTAGACTCTATTACTATTTGTTTTTCTTTTGAAGCTTAGAGTAAGGCACAACTTTATCTAACTTTATTAATGTAGACTCTATTACTAAATCTTAAATCCACCCCCATTGTAATGGTCAAAATCTAGATCAATAGGAAGCTAGAGCTGATTTCAATATTTACTTGGAGAAAGAAACTCCAAATTAACCTCTATAAATGTTGGCAATCAATGTTCATTTGAGGGTTTTAGATTTCTTCCTACTACCTTGTATTGTAAAAGCAATTCATATCTAAGAAGCTTATAAGGACATGCTAGTGGCCCAAAATTTACCGAGTTAAGCACAACTTGCCCATGAATATATTCTTTAGCTTTATGTTCTCTCTTTCTATTTGCTTCTTCCATCCCCCATATTTGTTGACCTGTCCCAGAAATCCTGTCCACTAACCCTGTCCCATGTTGAAACGATATCTTTTTAATAACAAATTATTAAAGGTCAATCGGCTCAACCCATACCTTAAAAGTTGATCTATGCTATTTATTTTCCCTTTTTTCTGTCTTGAACATCTATTCTCCTTACAAGTCTTCCATTAATTTTTCTTCTCAGTTCTCACCTTCATTATCTACTCAAGCAACCGAATGATTTGCTCCTCAAAATTTGCAAAGTTTTTTTTTTAGTTTGGAAGAAAAACTCATAGCAGTTGTCAAATTATCAGTTGTTGGATAAATAAGAACAAAATTTACTACATGAACTGATCCATAAATTCTCAACATAAAATCAGTTTTTGTACCTTTCTTAGTCAAAGTCCAGATTTACAGTACAAAAAATTCTCATAATCTGCGAAAACGAAAAAGAAATCCCCAATATACCCAATAAAAGGAAGAAAAAAAAAAGACTCTGGATCTGATGATAACAACATCATTCAAGCTCAGACCTATGAAAACATTTGTTTCAAATAAATTGAAGGAAAATATCGACACATAATGACATAAATCCACTTGCTCAGGTATCAATGCTTTTCTGTAAAATCGAAGACGAAAATGAAAAGCCCAGCTCACTACCGCCAAGAATCCAATCATCGCGGGAAGTGATATTGTCCATCACCCTTGTGGGTGGCAACAACGGGGAGATGTAACAAAAAGAATCTTCAAATTTATGAAACTAGAATAAAACGACACTGTTTCGATATGGGATAGGGTTATGGAACAGAGATTTCTGGGACAGGTGATCTGAAGCCCATATTAATTTGTATAATTACATCAAATGAATTAAACATTTTGACGGAATTAGGTCTTTTGTAATGAATAAGGTACGCTTTTTAATGGGCAAGATGGTAAAATCACTAGAAGATTTGGCGAATTTAATCTAAACTCAAATTTGGCAGTCTAATAAGGATAACAATTTTCTCTAAGATTTCATTTGGATGGAGGGATTTGTGCTATGGATTTATAAATCCATTGTCAAATCTATTCCATGTGTTTGGATCAAATATAAAATGAGTGGGTTTGTAAATTCAGAATTTTAAATCAACTCAATTAGAAATTCAAGATTTGAGATTCAACATTTTACACTATATTTGGGTGGATTTCAAATGATTTGACAAAGGTAGTCATTTACAAATCCTTCTTCCCACATTTCTCTCTCTCTCTCTCTCTCTCTCTCTCTCTTCTCCCTATTACTATCTCTCCCTCTCATTCTCCAATAAAATGTTACCAGTATTTTTTTAGTTCTTTTATCTCCAATGGAATGCTCCCAATAATTTTTTGGGATATAAAATACATAAAATGTATATGTGTGTGTGTATATAATTGGAAAAAAATTATTCGGTTAATTTAGATGTAGATAAATATTATTTTATTTAATAAAAAAATATAAATAGTTAGTTTAAACTTTAAAGAAAAAAATTGAATTTTACAAATATTGTATTAGTTTTTTGCCAAACAATGGATTTAAAAATCCTTTTACAAATCCACCATAATTCCAAACAAGGGATTTCAAGTCCATAAATTTCAAATCTAAGGATTTTGAAATTTATTCATTTTAAAACCTTTGGCAAATCAAATTTCTCCATCTAAATGGGGCCTAAAGTAGTTGTCTAAGAAAATACTACCTCCGTCCCACTCTAACTTTCCTACTTTCCTTTTTGGTTTGTCCCAACTTAACTTTCCAGCCCATAAATGGCAAACTTCTCTCACAATCTCCACCCTCAAAATCTTCACCCTCAATCTCCACCTTTAAAAAAGTCAAAGATTCCACAAAATCTGCTTTTTCTTAACCTCCGTGCCCGGTCAAAGTAGGAAACTTAAGCCGGGACGGAGGGAGTACTAGATAAAAAGAGATTAGAGGGGCAAAAGTGTAATTAAGCGGCATTGACTCAAGTAACCGGTCAACCAAAGGACAAAGAAGCGGAGGTCCAGCCGAGTGACTCGGGTTAGAAATTGTACTTAAAAACTTTTAAGTTCATCTGCCCCGATCCAAGACCCAGACCCGAGGTACCTGTCGCTCCAAACGTCATCGTTTGGACCCCTAAACGTTTAAAACGACAAGACTTCACTGAATGAAATTCCCAATTCAAAAAGCACGTAGAAGAAGAGACATCTTTATTCTCTCGCCTGCAACTCGGCGGATAGATATTCACACACTCAGCTCTCTTCTCTCCGACAAGAGAGAGAGAGAGGGGGGAGGAAGAGAGAGAGAGGGGGAGTTGCTTCTTTGAGTCTCCGTTGCCGGTCTCTCTCTCTGGTATGCTCCGATTTTGTTCCGTTGAATTAAGTTGGTTTGATGTCTCGATCTGCTCGATTATTCCTCGTTAATTGTCTGATTTTTCACCCAACATTTGAAATCAGTTCCCCTCTTCATGATCTTTGCTCAAGCATTTGCATCGCTTGTCTTCTTATTTCTGATCTCTGTTTTACAGCTCGCGATTTTGGGGTAGTTGACGCTGGTTTTGTTGAATGTACATTGGAGGCGCTTGTGTTGATTAAATACTTAATTGCGTCATTTTACAACTTCTTAAAACAGCGTTTTGATTGGTATAATTTTTACAGTTTTTTTTTTAATATTTCAATATTTGCTGTAAATTTTTTTTTTAGTTTGCGTTCTCTTTCCTTAACTGAATGCATTACTAGGAGCTGGAAAATCAAGAACGAGAAAACTGTGCGCGGAACAGAAAGGTAGCTGCTTCACAATTGGGTGGTGTTTCCGTTTCTTAAGCATGCATTTGGGTATGTTTCCGTTTCTTTCGTATTAGAATTGCTTTCATCATTAGCTCAATTGCCTTTTTTTATGCGCCTTCCTACAATTGTAGTAACGATACCCATGGTACTATAGAAATTGAATTGTTGCACTAATGTTATTTTTGGATCGGAGGGCATACTTCAGAACTATGCTGAAAATCGTGGGCTAGCTATTAGCGGGGGATTCCTCATCCCACTGTAATTATTTATTTATTAATAAACTTCCGTTTCTTATCGAAAAAAATAAAATCGTGGGCCATTAGAGTGAAAGAAGAGGCATTTAAGCAAGTGGAGGCCTTATTGATCAAGACTTCACCATCAGGCTGTTTTTACGAACAAGTTCCCTCAGTTACAGGCACTGGCTTTTGTTACATACCTAAGTAACCAACTAATGCATTCCTACATTTTTTATTTGCATCTCACATTGGTCACCAATAGTCAATTTTTTATGTCCAACTTGATCTGCAAGTTTTCATTTGGTAAGAGCTTTCCAGCTATAAAGGAAAACGCTTCTAAACCTGATTGACTATCTGAGTTCTATGTACATGAAACAACTGGTTCCCCATTTCTGAAGTGCGTGGTTCGAGAAAAATTTGATTGCTTTATAGTTGGCACATTAGTAAAGGCTGGTCGGAAATGGATTGAAGGTGTAGTGGAACAATTTATTCAGGAGATCACTTTGGAGGTACACAGGATTGTGTTAGAATATAGCACTGCAACACCTCATGATAGCTTTGCGAAACTTATGTTCATTTTTGCTTTGTCTTAACTCAGGATTTGATGAGGAAAAGAAGAGTCTCAATTATTGACAAATAATTCATCTAATTGTCCCATTTGAATTGAGGATAAGTTTAGACTTTGTCACCTTTTTTTTCTAAAATCCTTATGCAAAATGCTGTGCATGTCATGTGCAGGTGATTAGGGATATTATTTCTTGCCTTTGCTTAGCTTTGATATCTGAATTTTGGTTCCACTTGTGCAGGGAAGGTCACTTAGAGGATGGATTTCTAGAATATTATTGTCATCGATGGTAAAGATATTGCAATTTACAATGATCTTGTCCATGTTTGCATTTAGTTTCAGTAACCACATACTCATTGTGTCCTGTGAATTACATATACATACTAGCCTGGCAATTTAATGTGAATAGGTAAAAGAGCAGGTGAAAAAATCTATGAACTGTCATGGGGAAATTTATTAAGACATTAGGAATTATGTACAACAATTTATTGAACTAATATTAGTAAAAGTGTAGTCAGCATTCAGGCTCGTGAAGGAATTCCGAAATTGAATGATCTGCTGAAAAGCTTTATAGTGACAGGATATGCTGTTGATAGTATGTTTAGTTTCTGTGGTTATTCTTCAGATGAGAGTACATTGCTAGAACCAATCAAAGAACATAAGGAATTACAGTTGAACGAGCAGGCATAAACCATTGACAATGACTTGCTATATAACAGGAAAAATGACAACAGACTCACAAGATCCATAAAATAGAAGAGATCAATAATAATGGGCTATATGAGAATTAACATTTTTGCCCTGTGTTTATTTACAATCTTGTTACTGAGAAAAAAATCACTCTGTTTGCTGACTTACTGAAGGACCACAATCATTTGACCATAAAGACCTTTATGGCCATCACGGCCGAGAGAGATGCTGCGATCCGAGAAAGAAACATGGCTTTAGAAGAGAGGAAGCGAGCTTTCGCAGAGCGAGACATGGCAATGCTACAGAGAGATGCTGCAATAGCCGAGCGCAACGCTGCCATACAAGAACGTGACGAAGCCCTAGCTTCTCTCCGATATCGGGACAGCTCAATGAATGACAACACCACCATGGTACCCCAGTCACTTGGAACCCAATACAGTCCAAGAGGAACCTTAAGAGGCAGTGATATCAACGATACACAGCATACCGAGAATCCCAAGCCCAAGAAAGGGAGGCCCGCGAAGCACGGGAAAGCGATGTCATCATCTAAGTCTCCAAAGACGGGCAAAAGGGCAGCAGCAGAATCACCAAGTAAGCAGCTGGTCAATTCCGATGCGTATGATCAAGATAATGGCTGGATCAACGACAGTGACGAGGAGTACCTAGAAAAGCCTGATTCTTGGAAAGATAACTTGGGGCTGAATCAAATTAATTTTGATGAGTCTGCCATGCCCGTCCCGGTTTGCACGTGCACAGGTTCGCCACAGCCGTGCTATAGGTGGGGGAACGGTGGGTGGCAGTCAGCCTGCTGTACAACAACTATTTCGATGTACCCGTTGCCTCAGGTGGCAAATAAACGGTACTCTCGAGTCGGTGGGAGGAAGATGAGTGGCAGTGCGTTTAGCAAGCTGCTGAATAGGCTGGCAGCAGAGGGGTATGATTTCTCGTCTCCCCTTGATCTGAAAGACCACTGGGCTAAGCATGGTACGAATCGTTATAGCACTCTTAAATAGGTTTATCTATATTTGAAGGATAATTGTTGCTTATTTGCACAGATAATGGAGTTGGGTGATGCATTGTTGTACTTCGGACTTTAGGGTTTCTGTTTCTCTTTACTATTAACTTGGTAAGCCCCAGTGTAATTGCCCTGATTAAATTCTTGTTTGGACTTTGGATTGTATACAATTTGGTCAACGAAATGTTTAAAACATTTCAGCAGTTCCCATTTCCTGTTTAATTATATTTCGTGCCTGTTTTGGTGGAGGGGTTAGTTTTAACCGATAAAATGTGATTAGACAGTAGAGACTTGCAAAATAATAATATAAAATCTTGGATACTAATCTGATAGGAAAATGTACATCTTTGGCAAAATGAAATCTTGGATGTCAATCATGGAGGATTTGTTGGGCATTGATGTTTCAAATTTTCACATTGGTATAATATTGTGCGTTTTTTGTCAAACTACCGGTGTGTTTACGTAACATTTGGCTCAATCCATTGAGGATTGGGCCAACCGAGCTGTGTTTTCTCTGAAATTGCTGGCAATATATTACACACATCATATATCACATTTTACGGTAAAAACAAACTTTAACTCAATCTCTAACCAACAAAAATTACACTCATTTATTTAACGCAATATTCTCATTTACTTTATTTCTCCCAACCTACAGTACTTTAGTCTCCTCGGGCCATAAGTAAACAAAGCCACATGAATATGTTTCGAATTTTCTCAAAAAAATGTTATTATAATGGAGACACTTGTTCATCCTTATTAACCCCATGATTCTTACACATACAAGCAACATGGGATTTTATTTTATTTGACAATGCTAACAGAATTTAGATCCAACATAAAATTTATAATAACAAAGCCAGTAAGTTCACCTTTCAAATTGCATTCCGGTGGAAGGATATTAATACAAACTTCAAATTCATAACTTCTTCAAGGTGCACGTCAGCATGTGGCTATTCTCGACGGTTGCACTCCAACTGAATGTATTGAAATAGGCGGCGGCTATTGCCATCACAAAAAAATTCTCTATACACTACATTTCTATGTACACTACTCATACATATATTCTGAATTTCTATAATTTCTTCACACCACACAAATATCCAATATAACCCTTCTCTTATAAACGTAAAAAAAGAACTAAAAGCTCCATTATATTGTTGGCGGTGGTAAGTATCCCTGGTGGCGCCGCCTGCCTTGGAGAAGACGCCGCCGTTTCACGCAACTTTTACCACACGTACCGTCCTTTTAAGTACCTACATGTTATTTTTATCGATAATCCGTTCATTTATTTCCTAATTTAAGTTTTATGAGAAGTTGGCAAAATCAGAGGACTTGTGTTTCTTAAAGAGCATAAGAGATGCATTTGTGAAGGATTTCAATGGCGAAAAGAAGATGAAGAAGTGGAGTTGTCATTGTTTCGAAGAAGAGTTCAATTCCGTTTTCCGTCAGTTGTTAGGGCCGGATTGCTTGGTGGGAGAGATGTGGAGTGGAATCTCCCAATAACAAATAAAATTTCATCTGCTTCAATAGAGAAAAGTAGTACATAAATTGTACAAACTGAAACTTTTTCTTACGGTGAAGTAGAAGAAGGGGAGAAAAGTTTTATATTTATTTTATAATTTTGTAAGAAAAAATTAGTCAATTACTTTAAAGTTATTTTTGTCTAAAAAATAAAAATAATGTATATAGAACTTTTTGTGAAGGCAATAGCCACCATCATTGAAATAAAGAGATTTTAATAAGATTGACACAAGTAGGTTTCTCATGTCGATACAAGCAACTAAGAACTTGTTAATTGTTATTGTGTATGTTAAATCTATTTTCAAAACTTTCTAAGAAATCCACATATGTCATCTGAATGATTCTTAGTGGTATTTCAGATTCCTTGTTATTTTTGTCTCAACAGAACTTTAGGGGGGAAATATATTTCATTGTCCTTTTGATAAAGTTTAGAAAAATTATTAAAAGATCTCAATAGAATTTGGTTTGCAATAATTGAACTATTTATATCTTGTCCAATTGGTAAAAATTTAGGTAAAATAAGGATTGCGCAAATGGGAGGGATATGAAAGATTAGGTACCAACGTTATGCTTTCTTTTTGAGTTCCCATTTTGTTACAACAATTAAGGTGAATTTATGTTGTAGGAAAATAGTAGTGGAAAATAGAAGTGCGGTTTGATATGGAAAAAGTAGAAGAATTATGTCTAATGTGATTAAATTCAAAATCTGTTATCACCCATAAATAGAATATGGTGTTTTATCTACTGATGGATTAAAATAGAAATAAGATAATGAAGGACCGAATGAAAAAAAAAATCAAATCAACAAATCACCAAGTCCTACAAGAACTAATCATTTCTAGAATTACCTTCATCTAATTGTCCACAATAAAAAAATTGTACTCATTAAAACACGACTCTTAATTTATAAAGAGAATATATAAGGTAGGATAAAGGTTGCCTCATGCTAAATTTCAAGTGATCAGACACTTAAGACGTCGAGATGGGATCAATAAGAACCAAGAACATGTACGACAAATTTAATAACAAACACAAGGGGTCCTAGACAATTTCGTCAATAGGCTGATACATATTTAACATGTTCGTGTATATGAACTTTATGATTTAGGAGATTACAGCGTCCCTGCATACACAATTACACATAGAGAGAGAGAGAGAGAGAGAGAGAGGCGTTCAAATCAATGCAGATCCAAAAGATAACACACAGAGATTAATTTCAGGACAAAATCTTGTGAAAGAGGAGAGTTCCATTTGTTATTGATGTTTCCTGTCATAGATTTAAAAGAAGGCCACTGTCCTTCCCAACACAATCAGGATGCTGCTAGTTTGGGCATTTCGCAGAGGGCAAAAAAGGGCAAAATAGACAGAGAAACTCAAGACACGCAATGCTATCACCTATTCCCAATGATCAGCCTAAGGCAATCGTACTGATACAAGGCCTGAGAAAATTCTCCTATGCACTCCCAGCCCCCCAAAAAACTCACCAGAATAATATTCCAGCTTCTATCCTACATGTGACCTTTAGAAGCATTTTCAAACGGGAAAAAAAAAGTGTGATCTCTACAAACAATAATAAATAGGACGGTCCTCAAACCAGCACCATTAGATCTTACTAATCACCAAAAAGATTTACCTATACAATCAATAGATTCCAAAAGTCGGCTCAAAAGCAAGCAACATCTTAGTCATACACACGGAAGTCTAATAAACTTAACTACAGGAGCTACCCTTCAAAGAGGAAAAAATGCTATAGAAACAAGATATGACACCCTTAGAATACTAATAGAATTCTCCAAGATGTCAAATAAGCATACAAACACTCGTTTTAAAACAAGTATATCCTTAGAATTACCAATTTATTTCCTGTACCAATTCCAACAGAAGGATCAATCACCGCCAGAATCCCGCAACAAAATCTTAGTTTTGACTAGCTTTTAACAATCAGAAAAACTCAACTGACCAGCCAACAACACCTGCTAAAGTCTGCAACTTAACCTGAATAATCAGAATTATGATTTTTCCCCCTTACAAGACCAAGGTTCACCGTGAGTTTAGCTTCCACAAATGAGAACCCATTTCCAGTACAACAAGAGTTCATATTCTCTCCTTTTTAAGTATCTGAATCACCAATAGATTTATGCATAAGCTTTAAACTAATAAACCCTCAGATAGTGAAGTTAGCAAATAGCAAATAACAATAAAAAATTATTGAGGCCTACGTATGCTAAATGAAAGAGTACCATAAAGGACCATTGCTGGCCCGTTTAAACTAAACTAAACTAAACTAAACTAAACTAAACTAAACTAAACTAAACTAAACTAAACCACTTGTGTCATTAGAGATTAAAGCCCGCTAATACATAAAGATCCACCACTTTCTCAGCAAAATGACACCATATTTCCAGAGACTCTGGCATAAACCTCACAACCTCAGTGAAGATATAGCAGAAACATGTTACAACAATAAACCAGAAAAATACTAACATCTAGTGTCTCCGCCTCTTATTTGAAGAAAGTATAGTATTGCTCACTGAATTTCCCAAACTCACATTTCGAATATTGCGATCACCGCTTCTAAATCAATGTAATGGACGTTGCAGACATCTCCCATCAATCAAGCTCCATTGAATTATTCCCCGAAATATTACACTTGCACTGAAAAATGTTGCTTCATTCTCCAAAGATCACAGCTCACAATATTACCATACACTATTTTTTTATCTGAGACTACACTCTAAAGAAGAACTAAGCCCAATTTGCCTCCTCAAGGTTCAAGGTGGTTGGTCATACACTCGTTCAACCCACAAAGGAAAATTACAGTAAAGAATAAGTCTGCCTCATCCCAAAAGCTTGCAAATGTCCTAAAACTGCTTGAATAGAGTAGAAGAAACTAGAATAACAATTGACTCCAGCTTACAACTTTAGCGCTAAAATCCAGGCATCTAAGACATGGATGCTATTATCCACATTAAGGTCCTTTCACCCTAAAAGTCGTGATCACTATAATGAAATCTAAAAAACCGGAAAACAAAGAAATGCAAGGCAAGGAAATGAAAGCACAGAGGACATGGGTGGTGGGAAGAAAGCATCAGCAAAATAAAAAAAAGACAAATCATTAGATTTTCTTCCACCCAGCGAGGCAGCAAACTCTTGTCTTCTTATAGCTCAGAGAACTGAAAGTACCATTTCGATATCACCTGCAAGCATCCAGTGGTTAAATCATAGTAACAAGAAATGATTATCTTACAGCCCAAAGTAAATAGTATGGGAAATCTACAATACCTCAACATCTATGAGCCTAATAGTAATAGCCATGCGGCCCATGCCTATAAGAGCGATCATCCCCATAAGATGTTGAGTATGAAGTACCACCATACTGTACATGATCTTTAAAAGTGAGCACAAAAAGTTCCGCATTTAACCTCAATCAGAAACAGATAAAACCACGATACTTACGCGAGGACCATAATAATTTTGGCGGTGAAGGCCAGCATCAGCTCCAAGATCCTCTAATCCTAACATAAAACTGAGATGATAAGGAATCCAACCAATCAACAGTTGAAGAACAAATGCCAGTAAACGCCCATACCTCGATATCTATTTCCACTAAATGAAACAGCAGGATCTGACTGATCCAGTCGTGGTCGATATGTACTAGGCTCTGCAAAATTGGGATCCTGGTCCTATACAGAAAAAAGAAAAAAGGAATCAGGGTCGTGACTGGATTACTTACTGCATGTACTTTACTACAATTTCTTCCAGTGAAAAAGTACAACAAAATTTAAATCCAGTAAAATTTCCAGCTTACCATCATGTAATATGGCCTCTTCATTCCATGGGCAACATCATCATAGGGATATTGATCATCAAAATACCTCCCTGGAAATGAGCTTTCGTACCCCTCTTCAAAAGAATATGGATATCTCCCATATGGATCATAGTCTCCATAGCCTCTATCAGGTGCACCATGCCTCACCCTGTCAGGGTAAGGCCCTGCAGGCAATGGACCACGAGGAGCATCCCTGAAGCTCCATCTCCCACCTGCTCATGAGTTGCACTATTTCTTATATGGGTCAAAGTCACTGCTAATAGTATTTGCAATTATCAGACAACATATTGGAAATAACACAATGCTAAGAGGATAACACACCTCGTCCCGAGTTTGGTCTTCCATGAAATGGAGGATATGATCTGTCAAATTCATGCTCACTAGAAAAACCCATCCTGCCACAATGTCCAGGTCCACGAGGATAAGAACCCCGCCCATAGCGGTTAAAAGGACGCCCACCTCGTCCAAATCCCCTATCTGCAATCAAAGAAAACGTTATTGCATTAAGTCTATTACTCGAAAACCAAAAATCCCAATTAGACAAAGAAATAGATGCATCTATACCAGATAATCTGGGAAATGTTCCCCTGCTACCATGGCCAATCCGATATCCACCACACATTCCACCTTTGACGGCCTGCATCTTGGGTAAAGGATTTGAAAGTCTTGCCCGCACTTTAACCTACAGACAAGCGGAAAAATAAGCGGAGACTTAGTTAAGGTGCTACATGAAAAGAATATAAGCATATTTGCGAAATAAAGAGACCGACAGACACACAAATGCACACTGCGCCAAAGAGTAAGATTAGCAAAAACAAACCACAAATTATAAAAATAGCAACCAAAAATAACAAGCTTCCTTTATAGGTTCGTTAATTCATGATAAGTTCCTTCATTTAGAACATTTTTCAACATATCCTTAGGGAAATACAAACATATTACATAATATTTAAAGACACCTGAAGTCTCCCTCAGAATTATTCCAAACAAAGACCCTACTCAGTGCACAAGACTAACCTTTGAATTACCATCATTCAATCCCCTGCCATTTACACCTTCAACACATGAAACAGCAGCTTCGTGTGAATTGAAATCAATAAAACCAAAATCCTTCCTTTTGGCAGTTGGCATATTTCGCGCAAGGGTGATTTTGGCAATCTCCCCAAAAACTCTGAACTTCTCCCTCACACGATGTTCATCCCAGTTAGGTGGGAGTCCATCAACAAATACTGATTTCACCTGGGCCATGACTTCTGGATCTGGTTCACGTAAAGGTTCAGCAAACGCCACCTTGGCAGTTCTCTCTGAGTGCCCAAATACAACATCGGGCTTTTGGAGTCTTTTATAAGCCATTGTAGCCTCATTATGAGTGGAGAACTCAATGAATGCAAAACCACGACTCAACCCTTCGTGTCGGGGATCTGCTACCAAAGTGATGTTTTCAACGCCTTCAATGCCATAATCCTTCAGCTTTTGTTTTATCTGCCATTTATTATCATTAAATATATGAGGAAATTAACATAAATGCAGCCAGAGGAAATAGGCAGCAGCTTACAGCTTCCCTTGTCCAAGTGTTGCATATATTCCCCAAAAATAATGTGTCGTTGTCCTCACATGGTGCAGTCCCACATCTCTTTCCACGTATCTAAGAAAAAGGAGAACATCAGAATTGCAAGCATCTGGCATACACGCGTATGAACGTTTTGCAGATAAACATAAACAGCATAAACTCACATAATTACACATCATCTAATGTAAGACAAACACAAAAAAACTCAGAAACAATTCTTACAATAGGATTCTTCATCTCTGACAAAGCATGGCTAGCTTGCTCCTTCGTCGCAAACTGGACAAAAGCATACCCCTTATTCTTGTTTGTTGATGGATCCACATGCATGCGGACTTCAATAATCTGACCCGCATACTCAAATACCTTCCTAACATCCTCTTCCACAGCATCCCTATCTAACCCACCAACAAATATCTCCCGCTCCTTCCTTACCTTACGTTCTCTTGCAGCAGTGTTCAACTGCACGCGTTCCTCTTCCAAGGTCTCAGCTACTGCCTCATTCTCTGATGCACCATCATTAGCGAGATCTTCTCCCCCAAATTCTTCATGGACCTCTTGATCACTGAGCCCCTCAATTTTTTCATCGCCGCATTCCTCCAGTGAAGCACTTTCCTGCTTCACCTCAACATTGGTGTCTTCCACTTCAACGGTTTTACCTAGAGGATCCTCTTTATCAATTATTTTTACTTGGTCCCCATTTTCTTCCATTAACTCTTCGTTTTCATTAGTTACACAGGTTTCTTGAGCATCCCCAAGATTTGCATCTGTATCTATAGGTTCTATAGCCTTAGACAACTCTTCACCACTTCCCTCCAAATGCTTTTCTGGTTCAGCAGTTTCTTTTTCTTCCTTCTTACAAGTTTCTCTTAGAGTATCAATACGTTCATCCTCCAACACGGAGGACTCAACACTGTTAGGCAACAGGTTACCATCATTTGCAGGCTCATCATTGCCAGCTTCGGTATTCTTCAAATCCTCTAACGTCTTCTCCTTTGCGATCTGTTCAATATTTTCCTTCTCAAGTGTCCCTGATGTAGTAGCATTCTTAGCAGCTTTAGCTGATGCAGGAGTTCTTTTTATGACCTTCCTTATAACCTTTTTAACTTTTTTAGTTCCACGAGGTTTTGCTACTGTTGAGACCTGACTGACATGTTCACCTGCAAAATCAGAATGAAAATGCAGCTAAGTAACATATGACATCTAGGGCTACAAACGAGCTGATCTGAGCTTGCAGATGACATTTGGTTCATTTTTTTCTCAATCGAACTTGAGCCGAGCCGTGCAGTGTTTGAGAGTTGTTAAAAAACGTGTTTGACCACATCCGTAAATATTTCTGCCCATGAACAATTAATTATTTTGTTCACGGACATCAAATAGACACATATTCCCTAAATCTCCACAGAAATAAACAAATTTAACCAAAAGTCAACTAGAATAACGGGTTATATAAGAATATTAGATTAGATTATATAAAAATATGAATATTGTTGTCCTATTGTTGTTTTATTATCATTACTAATTACTAATATTATTGATCGAGTATTAAACAAGCTTGTTCGCGAGCTAATAACAAATGAGTCAATCAATGTTTAAGCTCTGTTCATTTATGAAACAAGCTCAAAAAAATTGTTCGTTTAACCAAATAAACGTCCTTATTCACGAACCGCTGTCCAAAAGCTCGGTTTGCTTACAACCCTAAAAGTCAAAGAAACATGATTCTCCTAATAGAGAAAAAATAAAAATAAAGAACATCAAAACAAAATATTGCATGTGCACAACAGACTCATCATTATGGAGGTAAATCGACCTGCATTGCATAAGAGAGTATAATCTCGAATAGAGACCCATTATCCGTCATTTCTGGCAAATATGTTTGATATGTAATGCCTTGTTAACCTATCTGTGAAATAATGAGTACGGAATGTATCATCAAATATTCAATATGAGATTAAGTCAAGCAGTTGAAGCGATCTAAGGTTGTAATAGATGCTAGGCGAGCAGCAAACCTGTGCCTAGCGCCTAACATATAATGAGCAAGTACGCTTTAGTTTATCTAATAGGGTGTTGATGTAGAGACTTAAATGTAAATAAAAATGTTAAAAAATAACATGATCAATGGTCAATATAAACAGGCAAATGTTTTGTACAGAACGGTCATCAGCTTATAAACTACTTCATCAAAATTCATATAGCAACTTAACTTCTGCATAAGCTACTTCTAATGAAACTGCCAAGCTGCTTTAAAAGCTGAAAGGTACTTTAATCATGGAGCAACGAAAAAACTACTTGCAGGATGCACTGTGCCAGGACAATAATTTCTATACAAATCATCATCTATGATGACTATATCCACATGCCTCTGGCCAACATTCACAGGAAGATTATAGAGAAGAGCTACAGAGAGTTCTCTTAATGAAAGGGGTTCAGATAAAAAAACCAACTGCAAATCTGGATACACAAAAAGTAATTATTTCGGGTGCGCATCTGATTTAATTCAGTTTAGTTTAGTGTATCAACAAATCAACATGGCAACCATATCAGATTACGGAATTTATCTTTAAAAAAGCCGTTGCATTATCCAACTTAAAGCCATTCATTATCTATCAACATAAACGTTAAGGGGCTGGGGGGGGGGGGGGGGGGGGGGGGGGGGGGCGCGCAAAGGCATAATCACACAATCATAATACTAAATAACAATAAATTGCCTAAATCTTGTGGCAATGAAACTCGAAATACTAACTAGCCAAGGAATCCAATCTGCACCAACCGCTGACATAACCATCAGAACAAACCTGGTGGTTCGGGCTCAGAATTGGGGGTAACCGTGACTTGTGGTTCGACTGCCTCTGGCGTCGGCAAAGAATCGACCTTTGCCTCCGCAGAGGAAGGCGTGGTCTGCGCTTTTGCGGCGGTTTTTCTAGCAGACGGTGGTGTCCTCTTAGCCACCGGGGCTGTTTTGGGGGAATCACTGTTACGCGTTCTCATGGTAATCTACTCTATATTCGACTCTAATACGTAAATTCAATTCATCCGACGACGAGGGTTTGGTATTCAGGGCTAATCTTTTTGCAGTTTCTAAAAAATTGGAAAAATGATCCCCTTCTTTGCGGAGGACAAAAATAATGCTTGATCCATTTTCACTTTTTCTTCCACGGTGAAAGCGCCACGTGCGTGATATATCACAGTCGGATAATGTCAGTGATCCAACCATCAATTTAAAAGTAAATAAAGTTGTCTTATTGAGTGATCCAACCATCAATTTAAAAGTAAATAAAGTTATCTTATTGAGTGATCCAACCATCAATTTAAAAAGTAAATAAAGTTTACCTAATCACGCACTAGTTGACTGAGTAAAATAGAGCAAGGGGATGTTTGGACTAGCCTGACCCTTCTCTCTATCCGGATGGGAATAGTATGTTTGTTTTATGAATATATTGGATCGGATCGGTCCAATTTTTATGAGTTGTTCTACATGCAATATTATGAAAAAATTCACTTATCTTGTTATTTTTTTGTCAATAGAAAAGTAATAGATTACTACTATATAAAATTATTCTTTTTCTTTAAGAAATACTCCCTCCATTCCATATTAATTGACCTTTTAGGATGAAAGAGAAGAATTAAAGATGAAATATTTTGACAGACATACCCTCGCTAAAGATTTGACCAAATCAAAATATCTCTGATAAATTAAAAAATAGAGATATTTTGGGATTGAATCCTGGTAGGTATGGCCCAGTATCCTAAAGTTACAACACTAATACCCGGCCTAAGTTGTCTAGGGCTGCAGGCCGGCCCAAGTTGTCTAGGGCTGCAGGCCCAGTAATTGGCCCAAATACAGATTTGGTAGTTAAGTTGCGATAGCAGCGCAAGGGGGACTGGAAGATTGGACCCATGATCTTCTCTCAATCACAAAGCCAGGTTTTACGGCCTTAATTGTAGGAATATAGTTAGGGTTGTAATTTGTATGATATAAATAGTAGAATTAGAGAGAGAAGAGGGGTTGGAACTTTGATCAAAGAAAAACCACTTGTAAACTAAACAAAGAAAATGAGAAGAAAAAGATCCCGGTAGGGACATCATTTTCCCGTGGACGTAGATCTCCGGATCGAACCACGTATACCTTGTGTCTTATTATCTGGTTACCTTTTGATTTGTTGTTTTGGGTGGGTACTCTTTTGATAACGGATTGCGCTTTATCAATTGGCGCCGTCTGTGGGAAAACGACGACTGGATTTTAATATTGATATTGTACTTGTTATACTATGGTAACCACTCGCTTGACTCAATCTCGCCAAGGTGATCAAATCAATCAAGATCCACCCGTGGATCAAACCTTGTCTCCGAGGCAGTCGATAATGCGGGATACATCTCATCATCAGGGCAACCAAGGCCCGGCTGTGAATACGGATGACCAATTCTTACCTCTACCTCCACAAGATATACAAAATCCTAATCCTACTGCTACACAACCACAGGTTAATATTCAGATGACTCCGGAACTACTCCAGGCTTTCCTACAAGAACATGCTCATGTTCTCCAAGACTGGGCAGCCAACCGCTTAAACCCTGATGGCCCTGCTGGACACACCACCAATCCCGTAGCGCAACCACCTCGTCGGAACCCGCCCCACCAACAAGATCTAGTGCACCATGGGCGTCAGGACCGACGACGAGAACGACCCGGTTCTCCCGAGGACCATGGGAGTTCTAACGGGTCAAGACAGCACAATGACGAACTTGCCGACGTTGATCGTCGCCGTCCACTTAACGCGACTAAGAAAGCTCGTCATGCCAATCCCCATACTCTAGATCTTCATGAGTATGAGCGAGTACAACGCAATACTGAACTAGATAGAATTCTAGGCCTTGACGCCAATGGAGACATTATCACCCCATTCTCCCAAGAAATTCTGGCTACGCCCCTTCCCGAAGGGTTCAAGAGACCCGCCATCCCACCTTATGATGGCACTGGAGATCCGACCAATTTTCTTGGAGCTTTTAGACACAACATGCTCAGTCGAGATCATACCGCATCTCTCCACTATTGCAAGATCTTCCCCGAGTATCTTCAGGATGAGGCACGAGTTTGGTTTGACTCTCTTCCCCGTAATAGCATATCCTCTTTTAGAGAACTTGCTGAACACTTTTGGGCACGTTTCGAAGCACGTGCAAAGCCTATGTCCACTTTGGCCGACCTGATGAATGTGGAACAAAAAGAAGGAGAAACCATCTCTCAGTTCTTGGAACGTTTTACGACTGAAAGTTTGAAGGTAGGCAATCAGCCAGATAACATCATTGTCACAGCTTTCATGAACGGATTACGAGCTGGACCACTGTACACCGAGCTAGTCCGTAATACTCCCGTTACTACCCGAGCTCTCTATCATGTGGTTGGGCGGTTCGCTAAGGCAGATGAGCAAACCCGGCGTAAGAGGGAAAAATCTATTGCTAAGAGACAATCAGATAAAGGACCATCTGGGTCTAATGCCCGTACCAGCGCCTTCAACCGACTGGGCAGAGGGCGACCCGACACTCGCCACGATCTACCTCAACTAACACCTTTGAATCGGTCCCGAACCGAAATACATGTCATCCACAAGGCTGATCTAAAATCTTGCCCTCGCATGACTGCACCGGCTGACAAACAAAACCGCACCAAGTGGTGCGAATACCACTATGACCATGGGCACGATACTGAAGAATGCCGAGAACTCAGCAAAGAAATCGAAGAGTGCATAAAGCAGGGATATTTTCGCCAGTATATTGCTCAATCAGACAATAGACAACAGCACCGAAGTGGAAACCAGCAACAGAATCGAGCTGGCCATAATAATCGTAGCTTCCAACAAGGTCAGTCACAATGGCCGAATAATCGATCCGGGAATAGTCACTACCCAAAACAAGATCAGGGAAGCAGACACAGTACTCAACAGCAACAACCTCGCTTATTGCCAGCACCCCCTCCTCAAGAAGAAGGGACCAACCCCTCAGCTCGTGTTGTTAATAGTGTTATTCATATGATCTATGGTACACAGCCAGCAGGAGTGTCCCGCAAAGCTCTTATTGCAGAAGCTCGCAGACCTCCTCCTGAGGAACCCCGTCACAAGCGTTTCCACAATACTGAAACAGTAAGTTTTACCGAGGACAACCCTGTACCCGAGCGCACACCCCACACTGATGCTATAATCATTGATATGACCGTGGCAAATATTATAATCAAACGGGTGTACGTTGATAATGGTGCGGCTGTGAGTGTTATCTTCTCAAATTGTTTCCAAAAAATGGGCATATCTCGGGATCTGCTTCGGCCTGCTCCAGGACCTCTGCAGACATTTACACAGGGGGAAGTTCGCGCAGAAGGGATTATTAATCTACCAGCCTCGGTAGGTACTCATCCTGCAATCAAAACAGTTTTTGTTGACTTTTACGTGGTATCATCTACGTCTCCTTATAATATGATTCTTGGACGAGACTGACTTACTCCTGCCCAAGCCATATGTTCCACGTTTCATCTAACGATGAAGTGCCCCTCACCTTACGGAACCATAGCCATCCGTGGCGATTAGAAGATGGCTAAGCAGTGTATGCTTGTTGCACTCAAACCGCGAACTACACAGACGGTTCAACCCCAGTTTCAAATAGATACCCCCGGACTTGCATCAATACCGATTCAACCCCTTGTCCATGAGGTAGTAGAAGTCCCTCTCGATCCAAACATACCCGAGCGAACTGTTAAGGTCGGTGCTATACATTTACCTCTACTTCATAGTGCCATTGTTCAGATACTGCGAGAATATTCTGAGGTCTTTGCCTGGTCACCCTTGGACATGCCCGGTGTCTCACCGGACTTGATTACTCACAAATTGAACATTGACCCAACGGTCAAACCGGTACAGTAGAAGCACAGACAATTTGCTGCCGACAGAAAAGCTGCTATTCGCACAGAAGTTGAAGCATTGGTGAAGGCAGATATCCTTTTCGAAGTCCATTATCCGACCTGGTTGGCGAATCCTGTTTTAGTTCAGAAGGTTGATAATACGTGGAGAATGTGTGTGGATTTTACTGATTTGAATAAATATTGCCCGAAGGACTGCTATCCACTACCTTCTAACGACCAAAAGGCTGAAGCCATTACCGGACACCCCGCACTCTGTTTCTTGGACCTATATAAAGGATACCACCAAATTCACATGGATAAGAAGGATGCTATCAAGACAGCATTTATAACGGACTTCGGCATCTTTGCGTACAAAAAGATGCCCTTCGGGCTTAAGAATGCTGGAGCCACCTATCAGCGGTTGATGGACCATGTCTTTCAGGACCAAGTTGGTCGAAATGTAGAGGTCTATGTCGATGACCTAGTCATCAAAAGTCGAACTTTCGATGCATGTGTTCGGGATATTGCTGAAACACTGGATATACTTCGACGCCATAATCTCCGCTTAAATCCAGCAAAATGCACCTTCGGGGTTGGTTCAGGCAAATTTTTAGGATACATGGTCTCCCCTCAGGGACTACAAGCTAATCCCTCCAAAATTCGGGATATACTCGATCTCAAGACACCCCAGAAGGAAAAAGATGTTCAGCGCCTTACCGGACGATTGGCTGCATTAAACAGGTTCCTATCTAAAGCGGATGAACGGCAACTTCCTTTCTTTAAGATTTTAAGGCAGGCTAAGAAATTTGAGTGGACTCCCCAATGTGAAGAGGCTTTGACAGCCTTAAAACAGCACATCAGCCAACTTCCCATTATTTCCGCCCCGATTGCTGGAGAACCCCTGTACATATATCTGTCCCACCTCTGATGAAGCCATCAGTGCAGCTCTTGTCCGCGATGACCACGGGACTCAGAAGGTTGTGTATTTTGCTAGCCGGGCCTTGCAAGGAGCAGAAACCCGATACTCAGTCATCGAAAAGACCATATTGGCACTGGTTATGGCGGCCCGCCGCCTCCGTCCCTATTTTCAAGGACATGTTATAAACGTCCTCACAAACCAACCAATCCGTCAAATCCTGAGTAAGCCAGATCATTCTGGTCGACTCGTTAAATGGGCAATAGAGCTGGGAGAGCATGACATTCAATTTCTTCCCCGTCGCGCTATTAAAGGCCAAGCCCTGGCTGATTTTCTAGCCGAAGCTACCTTTGAGGGTCCGGACTCCAACTCGCATCCTGAAAACATTTCCCCTACTGACCTCAGTGTCGAAACCAAATGATGGCATGTCCATGTAGATGGTGCATCCGCTACACGGGGAAGTGGTGCCGGGGTCATCATCAATGGGCCCGACGATGTCGAAGTCAAGTATGTTTTACGCTTTAACTTCAAAGTCACGAATAATGAAGCTGAATATGAGGCGATTCTTGCGGGTCTTCGCCTTGCAAAGACTTTAGGAGCTTTACACATTCGAGTATATACTGACTCCGAGGTGGTTTCTAGTCAAATCAATGGCTCATATACAGCAAAGGAGGAAACCATGAAACGGTATTTGGCTTTAGCTAAAAGTCTCCTGCACACATTTGCCTCTGCCGACATTCACAAGATTCCCCGAGAAGAGAACACAAAAGCTGACACTCTCAGCAAACTGGCCTCCGCGGTCCCCTCAAGCATACCTTCTGATGTACTTGTAGAAGAGGTGTCTCATCAGTCAATCTATGAACAGCTTGTCTTGGTAATCACTGACTCCGAAATTACTTGGATGACACCCATTGTCCAATACCTACAGGACGGCACCCTACCCGATGACAAGTTACAAGCTCGCCAGGTAATCTTGAAAGCACCAAAATACACTTTACATGACGGGGTCTTGTACAGACAATCTTACCTCCAGCCCAGTCTTCGGTGTCTCGGCCCGGTTCAGGCTAATTACATCCTCAAGGAATTACACGAAGGCTCATGCGCAAGCCATATTGGTTCTCGGACTCTTGCTAAAAAGGCACTCCGGTGGGGGTATCATTGGCCTACTCTTTTTAATGATGCACATGACCTAGTGGCAAAATGCGAGAATTGTCAGCGGCACTCACGGATTAAACACTTACCTCAAACAGAGCTGACAGGTATACAGAGTGCATGGCCTTTTATTCAATGGGGCATAGACATCGTGGGTCATTTCCCTTTAGCTCCAGGTGGTTTTAAATTCTTAGTGGTCGCTGTGGACTACTTTACCAAGTGGGTTGAGGCCGAACCACTCACTACCATCACTGGAAGGAAAATCCTTAATTTTGTTTGGAAGAACATTGTTTGCCGATTCGGTATCCCTAGCACCATTGTTTCTGACAATGGAAAACAGTTCGCGAATGACCCTTTCCGCTCTTGGTGCGAGGAGTTACACATTAAACAGGCATTCACTTCGGTGGCTCATCCCCAGGCTAATGGCCAAGTCGAGGTGACAAACCGAACACTTGTTGAAGGCATCAAAAAACGCCTAGGCGAATCTAAAGGACTTTGGGCTGATGTCCTCCCTCAGGTATTATGGGCTTATCGCACTACGCCACATTCTTCTACAGGCGAAACTCCTTTTAGCCTAACCTACGGCTCCGAAGCCGTCATCCCGGCAAAAATCGGAGTAGCCAGTCCGAGGGTGTTGAATTTCAACCCAGAACAGAACGAGGATGCTCTCCGTACCAACCTTGACGAAGTAGAATATCGCCGAGAACAAGCCCTTATCCGACAAGCCAAATATAAACAGCAAACAGCGAAGTATTACAATGCTCGAGTTCGGTGCACACAGTTTAAGGTCGGTGATCTTGTGCTCCGGCGCAACTCTGCCAGTAAGGCCAATCCTGAAGGCAAGCTCCATGCAGCATGGGAAGGACCCTATCGTGTGGTTACTGTCCATCCCCTCGGGAGTTATCAGCTGGCACGCGTCGATGGCACCCCAGTGCCTCGGACTTGGCATGTGACTAACCTTCGAAAGTTTTTTCTCTAAACACTGTTAGTTTTACTTCGGTCTTCTATCTCTTGCATAATTTGTTTTTATTCTGACAAGGTTCTGACAAGTTTTGCTCAGTAAACAATACTATTCTCGTCTATCTATTATTTGTTTATGATACCGCGGGGACGCCCCGATATCTTTATATTACATGTTTCCGAACATTTATTTTCGATCCGTCGTATATAAAACATGTCTCCGGACTCCATTACTCACTTCCTTGACTCAGTCAAGTTACATGATCAAACCTCAGAGTTTTGTTCAAATTCCATCCCACTCGATCAAAGAGTACAAGGTGTTATTAATCTGTCTCCGGACTTCAGCTCATTTCCTTTACACGTCTTTGGTAATCTATTTAAGTGTTTTTCTTCAATCATAGTAAAATAAAATAAAAAGAACAAAACAACAACGAACAACGTTTTTTTTTTCAACTCCGTAATATGTATATATTCCGTATGGCTGTTACAACAGATTAATTATTCTGTCACTACATTATTTTGATCGATTTCTGGCTACCCTATTCCCTACTGACGTTGTTCGGAGTCCTCTCCGAACCAAAACGCGAAACCTCGTCGCCTTGTCTCTGATCGACTACTCCTAGTCCTCCGGGAAGTCTCTTGCGCGTTCCGACGATGCTCTACTTCACCTCGGTCACGGACCCCGGTCCCATGCCTATAACCTGCCCCTTGAGGACCCCGGTCTGTTGCAGGATGTCTGGACCTTCTACTTGGGCCCGACATATTGATCCATTCTGCATGGCCCCATTCTAGTGGTGCCAAGGGATCCATCTCCTCGGGGGTTTGAGTTATGTATTCCTCGGTCTTATGATGAGGAGGCTCTGGTGTTTTCCGACACACTGGTGTGCTCTCCGTCTCCTCCCCGGAGTATTTGCCCATTCTACAGCATCCCACTCTTCAACAGGCATCTCATCAATTTCCTTGGCCAAAGCTATAACTGTTGATCCACTGGCCTCCGGCTCAACCACACGTGTCTCTCTCGGTTCTTGGGGGACACCCGATATCACCTCGGGCATGTTCTTGGCTTTCCCTGCACCCACAGTTTGGTCCTCAGACAACATCTTCTCTCGAGTACCAGTCTTTGTTTTCTTGCCCCGATGCTTCTCCCTGCGGCTGTGTTCCTGTTCCTCCTGCTCTGCAATGTTTAAAGCTTCGTTCCTGGCCTCAACTTTCTTTTGCAGCTCTACCAGAAATCCTAACACCAATCGGTTCCTTATGACTTTAGGATTATTGGCATCACCTTGCTCGCTCCGCTGCTGGACGTCTCCCCGGATTTCTGCTCTCCGGGCACGAATCTCTTGAATTGATAGTCGCCCGCCATCAATAAGCAAGTGCTCACACTCTTGTTGGTTTATGCGGAGCTGCTCTAACTCCATATCTTTCAGCACGCACTCTGCTTTATACTGCCGCATCTGTTGTGCATTTTCTTTCCATGAGCTCTCTGCTTCTGGCACCTCTTTTCTACTGATACTAATTTCTTCAATAACCGTGGGACTTCTTGCAACATCCAAATATCCCGGTCTTTCTGTAACCAGACTATTGATGATTGAAGCTGCTTTATTACCTCATATGGGTTTTCAATGTTATCCTGGCAAAGGAGACACCTCGGTATTTAGACCGTACAGATACATGTACATTGTTACGAATAAGAATATTGCAACATTTGATATCCATAAAAATGATTCAACATCGTTTACTTCTCTGGAAATACAAAGTTGTTCATTACAGAGCAAAAAAGTACAACGGAATTCTGTTTTATAGATCATCTACTATACATTCGGCTCATGAGTCGGAAGGTCACTGACCTCTCCAGGGGTAGAGGTGGTCCTTCTTATACCCGAGAGCTCTGCAACGTCCCCGGCTACCTCTATTGCCTTGCCAGAACCTTCAACTACGTCGGTAGGCATTACGGCTCCTTTACGGAGAATGGGAGCCCGGTTTCTTAACTCCCGCACATAAAAACCGTTACGAAAACCCAAGAAGTATTTATCCTGGTCTTCATTACACCGTTTGATAACTTCGGGAGTTAAGAGAGTATTCTTCTTGGCTAAGGCCTCGATCAGTGGCCACCTCGGAGCTTTCGTCAACGCCTCGAAATATGCACCGTCTTCATTCCCCACTGCATCATAGTTATACCCGAAGTCTTCATAATAAACATTGACCTCCGGGTATTTATCATATATGGCCTCCAACAGCTCGCTTTTTGTAGTTGTGTCACCTGCAGCCACGAATGTGCTTAGGAACTTCAAAAAGGTCTCGGTTTGCATCAATTTTTCAGCGAAGGCTTCTAAAACGGCTCCTTGGCCCACGATCGCCTTGTTCAGCTCTTCCCGAGCCGCAGTTAGGTCACCCCGGATCACGGCAACCTCCACGGCCTGTTCGCGTAGTCTCGTTGTCTCTCTCTCAGCAAGTACTGCCCTGTCTCGGGCCACCCTGGCACTCTTCTGGGCCTCCGCGAATCCGGCCCGTAATTTGGTGACCTTGGCCTCCAATTTGGCTACTCTGTCTCGGGAAGTTTCTTTCTCCAACCTTCCCACCAGCCCACGGATTGGGTCCAGCAGTTGTTCCAGCTCGGCCCCGGCCGCAGTTATCTCCGTCCTCTATCCCTGCATTATCTCACTATCATAATGGGCCTGTGCGATACGTGATAACACACTATTCACGAAGATACCTCGTGAGCCGGGGTCATGTGCGCCTTTTTGGGAGGCGGTGGTGTTGCTGGAGAGGTGATCCTCCTCTTGGCGCTCGGAGTCAACCCCGAGAGTGGAATGTTGTCCTCGTGGTCATCTTCGTGACCACCTCCCGCTGCCGTTTTTTGTAGCTCCGGGGTTCTGGATCTATCATCTCGCCCACCGGAGCTGGCTTCTGTACTCTTCTTCGCGGCACTCTTGAACTTGCCCACTGCACACGACATGTCATATGTTCAGAGAATTGACAATTTTATCTTACACAATTTGTACAGAAATAAAAGCCCTACCCTCTAATTCTGCCCCGGCTCTCGACCTCTCTCTTTCTCAGATACGCTTGGCGTCTTGTCAGAATCAGTCTCGGTTGGGGTATCTTTCTCTTGGGAATCCGAAGTCCCAGCAACCCATCTGGAATAATACGGGCTCAACCCAGCTCCGTCCAGGACTTCTTCTGAAAATTTGGACCCCAGAACACCGATTTTTTTCAATACGTCAACACCTCTAGGTTCCCCTGCAGGGGCACTATCAACTACCTCTAACATTTGCCACTTCGGCAGCACTGTCGCCTGCCTAACATAAATAAATTTGCTTCTCCATCCTTCAATCTTACTCGGATTCTTTACTTTGAATCTCTTACCTGGTCTAGGGTTAACGTAATACCAACCTTTATTTCTCCCCATCGTCTTCAGCTGAAAGAAATGCCTAAATAAACTAACACTAGGCACTAATCCCCCCTTACTACACTCCACTAAAAATCCTACCACCTGCCTTATAGCATTGGGCCCTAACTGCCCCAAAGCTAGTCCATAATACTCCAATAATTTTACTAAAAAGTCCCACAGAGGAAACCTCAATCCTACGGCCAGTTGATATACGTATACGGATATGAATCCTTTGGGAGGGCAACAGGCTTTGTCCTTATCTTCGGGAATAATAAATTCCAGGTCAAAGGGTAAGAAAAAATTTGGAATCCATCGCCTAATTTGAGTCTCAGTTACAGTGGGTCTTACCCCTGCCACTTCGAATCCTTCTACTTCCTCCTCACAGTGGGGAAAACTTACTGCCTCCACTCTGATTTCACTAAGATCACCCCGATGAATTTGCCTACTTTCGCTATTCAAGGGGAAGATGACCCGTATAGGAGGTGCTCTAAAAGGCTCCCCCTCTTTGCCTACCTCCTCCACCCTAGATGAAGACGAAGATGAGATAGACATACTTACTTGTTTTCTTTGGTTGGTTGATGTGGTGTTTTATCTTCACAGTTGGCACAATGGTGGATTTCTCTGATACGTGATTCAGTTAACTATAAGAGAAGAAGGTGAAGGGTTTCGATTTCCCTCCTTTTCTTATACATTCAGCAATGATACAGATTCGATGGTTTAAAATCAACGGTCCTGATCTTCACGTGCCATACACGCGCCTCGAAACCCACAATATGCGCCGTTTCACACGCGCTTACTCGAATACTGTGTACATCTGTCAGTCACGCGCCTCAGTTCTGTTCACCACTCGTGTTGAAGAAGCTTTTCAACCTCGGTTGAGGGACCTCGGGGTTTACCTCTTCTCAACTCCGGTTGAGGGACCTCGGAGTTTTCTTTTTCTCGACTCCGGTTGCGGGACCTCGGGAGTCCGGTCTTCTACTTCACATCACTTCTAGTCTACTTTATCTATTTTACAAGCCGAATCCTTCTGCTTCGGCTTCTTTGGGGAGGGGCATCTGGTAGGTATGGCCCAGTATCCTAAAGTTACAACACTAATACCCGGCCCAAGTTTTCTAGGGCTGCAGGCCCAGTAATTGGCCCAAATACAGATTTGGTAGTTAAGTTGCGATAGCAGCGCAAGGGGGACTGGAAGATTGGACCCACGATCTTCTCTCAATCACAAAGGCAGGTTTTACGGCCTTAATTGTAGGAATATAGTTAGGGTTGTAATTTGTATGATATAAATAGTAGAATTAGAGAGAGAAGAGGGGTTGGAACTTTGATCAAAGAAAAACCACTTGTAAACTAAACAAAGAAAAGGAGAAGAAAAAGATCCCGGTAGGGACATCATTTTCCCGTGGACGTAAATCTCCGGATCGAACCACGTATACCTTGTGTCTTATTATCTGGTTACCTTTTGATTTGTTGTTTTGGTTGGGTACCCTTTTGATAACGGATTGCGCTTTATCAAATCCAAAGAAAAAGTTAGTAGAATTGATGAAAAATATGTAAAACGTCAATTAATTGAAACGTCCTAAAACATCAGTTAATATGAAACGAAGGGAGTATATTGTTAGTTTTAAGTATATATATATATAGAAAAAGTAATATTGAAGAGTAGTAAAAATGTATTTTTAATGAAGAAATTTAAATCAACTCGAGTAGTAGAGTAAAAAGGCGGATAAAAATCAATACTTAAATTTTATATAAGAAAGATGGTTGTAACGACAATGCATATAATCTTTCGTGCACACACTATTTTAAATTTTGAAAGACTTCTTTGTAAACCACATTACTTGTAGAATATAAAATCTTGTCATTTTTATCACAACAAAATATTTCAGTCATCTTCTACTTTTAACTCTGGACATAGTAACATACAATTGTCCATGATTGAGGACAGATCTAGGTAGATACAATTCAACGGAAGAAAGTGATTGACTCTGGCTCTTATTTATTGTCATAGCAAAATACACCGGCCAACAGTGAAAATTTTCTTCTTTCAAACTTGATTAGTAATTTTGTACCCGACGGACTCATAGACATTCAAGGGATGTAGACATTTTTTCCAATATTTTTTTTCTGACAAGACTTTACCTTCGATTACATGTTTTTGAAGTTGTGTCATTACCGATCTGGTTCCATTACATAGACTAACAGATTGATCAAAATTTCTTAGCAACATCATAGGGAAACTAACTTTTGATTAAGAACTCAGGAACATCTTATGTTGTTCAAGAATCCGGATGCAAATATATGTGCACTGACAGTTGATTTTGTGTAAGCCATGTCTAAACTATCAACACTTAGATGTTCAATTCTCTCTACAAGTAATTTCTTCGGTATGTGCTCATTAAGTGCTTCAACAATATTATGTGTTGGTGCCAAGATTGCTCTTTCTTCCAGAATTTGGGATCTATATATTCTTCCACAAGGTCAGTATATGTACTCTCGACTATAGCTGCAACATGATCTGATGCTTCGTTAATCGATATATCATTTGGTATTCGAATTTGAGTAGCCCCGTTGACATAATGTCCAATATCACCATCTCAACCTTCAATAACCAATTTTAAAATTCTATAGTCTTTGTCATATCACCTATGAATTGATCAACACCTCATCAAAGATGCATAAACTTTATAAGTGTCAAAACTTTACAATGAACCCATAAGGAGGATGAATTTATCGCTAAAAATAATATATTTTCCCTAGTTCCTTTAGGTACAATAGTATGCAATGCCACTTGACGCATATTAAGCACCACCTCACCCTTCGATCTAATAACAACAGATAAAGTATTCCAAATGAATGTTTTTCCAATGCCGTCATATCCATAAACAAAGAAAAATCCTCCAGTATCTTGAGTCACAGCATTGAGTATTTCTTCATAAATTTTCCTCTGCTCATATGCCAATCTTGAGGATATCTATTATGCTCCTGCTTCAACATTTTTACCGTGCCTCATCTCTTCTTGATAAGTTAATTCTGTCCTTCTGCAACAATGTTTTTTTTATTAGGGAGAGGCATTGGAGAGTACATTTTTGGAGACTTGCCATTCATTTGCAACAATGTTTCAAACTCAACCAGTGTGAAATTTTTATTTGCTCTTCGCTCAACTTCAGATCTAGTTCAATTAAAAGAATGAAGTTGTTAAACAAACATTCTGGAAGCTTAATTATTGAATACTTGAATCATAAATTGACACAATCATGAAAATTTCTTACCACTGATATGTTGTAATGATCTTTGACAATGGACAATGTCATCCCCAAGCAAATTTCATGTTTTCTCCCAAGCATATTCAGGTCTTGCAAGATTGTTTGAAAGTAACAAAGTTGTACAGAGATTTGTGATATAATAAGCAGAACCCCAAAAACTTGCTTCTGTTATGCCATCAATGTACTCTTTATTGTCCTCAAGCAGCCCATTGCATAGCATGCATCTTTGGATGTAGGATATTAATTCAACATTGTGAATCATTCTTATGTCTTTATGTGATTTTGCTCCTCATTTTTGGTCCAAGAGTAGATATAGGTAGTAGATCTCACCCACACCAGGGGCAACATGATATAATATGACTATAGAACTTCCCTTCTCTCTTTCTTTCCACACTTCTGAGCAACCACCCAAACATGTAGGAAATTTTTCCTAAGTCAGATTTTCCACACCATCTAATGATGTATTAAATTCCATCGAAGCAGTGAATATGGACCTCTAGGCACTCGATTTTGTACCTACAGTTTTAATATCATCCTCATCTTAAAAAAACAATAAATTGCTTATCAAGTAGGCGATAACACAACCTCTGAACTTAGAGGTCCTGAAGACAATAGGATATGCAAATATTCTTTATATGGACTCACATGGTGAAATATAACAATTATTGAAGAAATCGTTGACTTCATCTATGCCTTCTATGCCTTTATTTTCCAGTTCAACTTATTTCTCTCCGACTATTGTGTTAGCATCTCCTTGCTTTCCTTTGTGTATATGTGCAGTAACACGATCATGACCCTTTCTTATGTACTTAAATAAGTACTTTATTGATTTATATTGGTTGCACCACTCAATTGATATGAGCTTGATATCTCATCAACAAGCTAGCATTGTAAGGCACATCAAAAGTTATGTCCCACACTATGACCATTTATTTCAACCGTCCTCCAATTATTTCTTCTTTTATGCAACGGGTATCCGTCCTTGTCAACAGTAATTTTCTCAAGGTATCTTTTGGGGAACTCCTTCATACATTCATTATCCTTCATGCAAGGCGAATTAATGTTTATTATTCCACAAGGTCCATGTATCATTAGACTAATTACCAAGAGATGTAGGTTTTTTCTCTTTGCACGACAGTTCTGCACATATGATACGATCAACATCTTCTGGTATAGGAATCTTGCAATCACGATGCATAAACCATAGAAAATGAGCATGTGGTCGCCCACACTTTTGAAACTCTATTCTATAAACAACTACATATATAATAAATTTAAAATGAGATGTATTAATTATATAGAATAAAATAGTTACTTATCAATTATAAATGTGGCATGAGATTATATTAATGCTAAATTACTAGATTAAGTAAATACTATCCTCCTTGAGTTCTTCCCAACATATTTTTATATTTCAAGTCAGCTATAAACATATCAAGCTTCATTTTGAAAACGCGACACACTATACCTGGCATGTCTTCTGATCCAAGTCCTCTCTCTGCTAAGAATCTAGTTATCTTCGACCACTTTGGATTCCAAGTGATTGTAAGAAACTGTAACGACCTGATTTTCATAAAATAATTTTAAGTAATGTTGTTAAACTCGCGATTTTAAGTAGACTTGAGGATTGTCCGTAAAATTAGATCGTAAAATTGAATCGTAAAATCGTAAGATTCTACAACCTATATAAGATAACTATATATAAATTATTGTATACATGTTTTATTTACAAAAAAGTTCTGAATTTATATCACATATAAAAAATATACATATTATATACATAAATTTTAAAAAAAATATATCATTATGGAGAAATTTTTTTGGCATCATGGTTCATACATCCATTTAGTAAGGCATTCCTAAATTAGAATTAGAAATTCTTTAAATTTTAAAAGGAAATAAAAAAATAGCATTGAAATTAAGTACTAAATAAAAAGATAATTTTTTTATGAAGCGTATATTTTAATTTAGAACTTGATAGTTAGAAATAAGAAATAAATTTCAGTAAAAGTGACTCTCTTTGAGCATGAGTTGCTCTAGAAAATTTTAAAATTTCAATTTTAAGTTGGTATAAATTTTACAATTTGTACAATATGTTTTTTTTTTACTGTTAAAATATAATAGAAAGCAATATTTTATAAAATTGTTAAACTCGTACATAAAGTCGTAAAATGGTAAACTCGTATATCGCATGAGCAAACTTGAGAGTTTACTCCAATTTTATCGAATGTCGATTTTATCACGAGTTCACTCGTTCAGGGACAAATAACTCCTAAACTCGAGATTTTGACAACATTGATTTTAAGCATTTAAAATAGCAATAATTAATATTATGAGTTTTTATTTCCAAAATATATATGAGACAATTACTCATCAGACCGTCAATCAGACAACATAAACACGAATTTAGATTTACTACCCTACTGATATTTAGTTCCAGATTTTAATCAAGAATATAAAATAATGTCACATGGCGTCAATTATGTACCTGAAAATATTAAAACTCATGTAGCAACGGGACAAACGAACAAGATAACAAATTCTAATCATATTACTTATTAACAAAAAAGTGACTATGAGAAATTTATTAAAACTAAATGAAATAAACAAATGGAATTATTCCAAAACATAGTCCCAAATAATAATCATGATATTCTGTACGTCACATTTCTTAATATTAACTAGATAGTTTTTTTAGTAACATTTGTTACGTGTGGTAGTGGCATAACCGGTTGAACAATTAACAATTACATAATATTCTAGTCAATACTTTAATACTAAATGTAGTTGAACATTAGAAAGTTCAAACAACACAATCAAGCATATTTTTACTTAAACATTCACCAACAAAATAATCCAAACAAACATATTTCATTCCAACATATCTTCAATGAAAAGAGTAATTCAACAATTATAAAGAAACCTGCTCATAATCAAATTAATATAGAACATGTTTATGACCTAAATAAATTCAAATATAAATTAGATGTAGCACAAAAAATTACAAGTCGTAAACAATTAAATAAGTATAAACCTAACCTCTATTATAGCAAAAGTATAATCACGTGCGGCCATAGAAATACAAGTGAAATTTATGAATAAAGCATGCTCGGAATTCAAAATCAATGACTAAGTTATCACAAATAATTCATTAATTGCTTCAATTATTAGACATAAAATACAAATAAACATGTCACTAATAAATAGTTCGCCAATTCACCTGAAGAAACTTCTAAATCATATTTTTGCCAACTAATTGTAATTAAAGTCATAATTTAAATAAGTTTGATTAATCTCTACGTTGTGACAATCATCATAATTAAAATAAAACTTTACAAATATCATTATAGAAATTAGCAAGTAAAATAGAATGAGTAAAATAGTATTTCAACAATTAACTCATTTTTGTAACATAATCGATTTCTCCGCAAACAGTTGTAGTCACCTCTGTAAAACCGACCAAAAACATTGAAGTTAGGCAAGTGATAATGACAACAAAATGGTAGAAATGATTTCAGTTCTTTCATATTAACAGCTTACCATCTGCTCGCGACACTTTCTGATATGCTCTTGGTCTGCTTGGAGAATGGATTGCAAGAGAGTAACTATTGCAGGGTGATTCGTAGGAAGAAAGGAATGAAACTTACTAATTTACTGATATGTAGGAGCTTGTGGGGATGGGGGTTTATATAGAAGCAGAAGAGCCTTTTCAAATCCTTCAGAATCTCTTTTTACCCCTATTTGTAGTCATTATAAGCTATAAAGCCATGCCACTTTTGTAATAACCTAAGAAAGCATCCATCGTTCGTCATTCCTCTTATCTTGATGTACAAGGGTATCTTTCAAACTTATAATACTATGGTTACGTCCGCTATAATATGTACATTAGTTAAAAAAAAATTAATAAACTTAAAGTAGATACCCAACTTTGAGACATGTCTGAAATTAATAGAATCTCCATAAATGGCCAATAAAAATAGCTATTTGTATTTAAAAAAAATTGAGGGAAAACTAAGATTACCAACTACTAACTGAGTCTCTATTAACCATACCAACACACAATATTTGATTTAAAATAAAGTATGGTTTATATCAATAATCTACATTTGCTTAATTAAAGCCTTGCTAACCTGACCCCTCTATGCCACGATCACATGCCCAGGAAATCAATACAAAACAAAAGGTCCATTTATAACATTTTATAGTAATGCCTTTTTCTGCAAGCGTATAAGCATTTTATTTTTATTTTTGTTGTTGTGAAAATTACCTGGACACAAATAATATAATTGAGACCAGAAAAGCGGTCTAAATGAGTCTAAAAGTTTCTTTAACAACAACAAGTTGACCAGAGTAACAGACTCTAAAATTTATTTTAGAGTGATGTGTGATGATTAGCAGTGCAATTTATCTTAGTATAAATTGTCGAAATTGTGGTCTAAAAAATTGATGGGTAAATCTACTTGACTAGAATCTATCTAGCTAGAAACATTAAAAATAATTCCAATGGAGGATGCAAATCCATAAATTCTAGTAGAAATATTTCTGATAGCTTCGTCTTCCAACCGAAACTATCGAAAGAGGCTATTTTTTATTCCTTGAACATTTGCTATGTCTCATTTCTATAATCTTCCAAAGTTTTTTTCTTATTATTTTCCAAGAAGATTGATGGAACTTGACTTCAGAATTCTTTTTTGTGAAGAACCTTCGTAGAAATGGGTTTATTTTAAATTTACCTTTTTTCTCTCCGGATAGATTATAGCCAAATAACAACTTCCGAAAATGATACACAGAAGACCTCTTTTATTGTGGTGTTGAGACTTGCGGAAAATGAGTACGAAGTTGCTTTGGGTTAGCCATGTTGGTTAATTAATACTATGGGCACATTTAATCAAGGGGAACATCCATCTTCAAATACAAGTTTTAATTAGCATTTTTATTGTCCTCGCATCAATTTTACAAAAATTAGAATGTCTCTTTTCACAATTAATTAAATCATTTAATAAACCTAATTGAATTTCCGTTAGTAACTACTGTTTTTATTCTATTAATAGATTAAACTAAGTAGAGCAACTCTTTAAATGACAACATAAATTAAACAATGCAAGTTGCAAGGTAGGCTAATGATTACCTATGGATCCCTTCTTTGGTAGACGGCCGAAACCCTAACAGGGCACCTTCTAGAAGTCCGCCAGTACAGTTTTGATGTCCAAACTATGCATTAAGTTAAATTAACCTTAAGATTATTGAGGGCAGCCATCTTTATATAAACCCTTCTAAGTCCAGTGCAAGCTTCAATCCTTTAACCAGCCTCTATTATGACCCACAAAAAAAAAAAAAAAAAAAAAAATTCAACCCCAAGCATATTGCAGTATGGATGATGAGTTCCAAACTATTTTTTCCAGTATCTTAGTTGGCAACAAAGTGCATCCAAAAAACATATATGATTTAATCAGGGATGCCAAAACAGAACGAAGGGCAAATTTCTTGGTATGTATTTCGTTCGACCCTCTCATCTATGTGGTTTTCGATTTTTTTTTTTCCTTTCCATTTCTTTTAATTAAAAAACTATGATGAAAGAATTAAACTTTATAGAATGGGACTCAAGTTTCGGATAATGACACGGCGGAAGGTAGTAACATAAGAGCCCAACGTGGCCTGCTCTTCGAGGGCACGAGTCCAGTAGCTCGGGGACCACAAGAGGATGGAGAAAATCCCAAATTACTTAATACTTTCCATGAAGCTGGATATGCTCACGACAAGTCGGACGGTGTTTTTGGCAACCTGGGTAGTCTTTCTAATACTAAAACGAGAATTGCCTTAAGGCGATTTGGAGAAATAGTTACTAAATTCAGCACTCGTAAAAAACGACTATTGAGTCAATTGGGTTTGGGCGTTCTTTAGAATTCGTTGGTTGTGAATTATATAAACACTTAATAAATGTGTTGCTATTAGGATTCGATACGGATGAATTAACAATAGAGATTTATGGAAGAAAATACCATCTAAATGTCGAAATTTTTAGCGAACTCATGGGAGTTCCTGATGGGGGACTTGATCTGGTATTTTGTGGGGATCTAGGATTCGCCGACAAACTAAGTAATAAGTTTCTAACACGTTTGTTTGATCGAACTGTCATAAAAACAAAAACACTAGAACGGATAATGTACTCATGTAACGATCCTAATATTGACTTTTTGAGGGCATTTATTTTATTTGCCACTTCTACACTGTTTGGAACAACCATCAATAACGAGATAAAGCATAACTACATTTATAGCTAATTAGAAGTAGACTTAATCCATAAGGGAAGCTGGGCCCCTCATTATTTTAAGAAAATGGTCGACGGGGTGAAAAAATTTAGGAGGAATCGCATGCCTAACTCTATTTTGACCGGATGCGTATTTTTCATTCAGGTGATGACTTTTATCTTTTTCTCTTCCCAACTCCAAATCAATTTATTATAACTAGTAAGAATAATTTTGTAATCCTCTGCCACATATATTCATGAGTTATTTTAATTTCATAACTCTAGTTTCCGCAGTTTATAAATATAATCCTGCATAGAGGATTAGTACTACAATTTTACTTTGATATGCTTTTTAATTTTTTTTTTTTTTTTTCACTTTTTTGGGCTGCATGAATTTTTTTCATTGGTGATGGTAACTACACAAGTATATTTTTTGGTACTCCCCGAGGGACCGGTCATAGTAGATGTTCTACGCGGAGTCAACGTAGGAGACAACAGGGCCTGTAATCAAATTGCGTGCAGGATTAATAGCAACACCTGGTGTCTTAAGATTATGATGAGTTTCAATTTTATTGGAGCGTACTAGATAAGTTACCACTTTTTCATGGAAGAGTTGCCTGAAGCTTGTTTGCTTACCTGCGTATGGTCAATGTGTGTTATAGCTTAATTATTTTTTTCGTATTTATTGCATTATCTGATAAAACTATTCCCGGTAAGATATCCATATAACATAATAAATATAAAAAAAAAACAGGCTTGTGATTAAGCATTTTAACACCGTAATTTTGTAGGTTAATCTGTAACGATAAATTACTGGCAGTTAGATTGAATAAGTGAAGTCACAACCTTGCTTAATTCCTTCCCTTTATTTATCGACCTTCTCCTTCAGATTTTGCACGGTTATTTGAATACAATACGGGTATGTTTGTCTGTGGATTCGGATATCTGGATTGGGTCGTTGCTACCTAAATTTAATTTTTTAATCAAATTTTTATCGAAAATAATAGGACATCTAGATATCATTTTTGTAAAGATCAATTTATGTTTATCCAACAAAATTATGCCACATCACATTAGAGACCAAACATTAGTTGCTTAAAAATTTTAGCAGCTAACTTTTTCTTTGTAAGATTTTTCATGCAGACATCTACTCATAAACAAATGTACCTGTTAAAAATAAAACAACTCAATTCACAACACTATTTATTTAGAAATAGTATCATGGATATTTCGCATTATTGCGATATACACTCGCTGGGAGAAAATCAGTCTTTTGAGACCACAAAAAATGGTCTCAAATTGCGAGTATTTTTCACAATTTAAGAGAAGCGGTCTCCAAAATGAGTATTTGTCACAACCGTAATTGTCATGTTAATAATTCTGACACAAATAATATATTTGTGACCACAAAAGTGGTCTGAGCATGCGTCTCAAATATTTTTTGCAACAACTAGTTGTTTGCAAAAGTAGTCTGTTTATGGTCTCAAATAATTTGTATAGAGATTTGTGACAAAAAATCATTTACAAAAAACTTATTTTAGTGACCACAGTTGTGGTACCAAAAAGTGGTATACAAAAGAACTCTTTTGTTGTAATGACTTCTGTGTTAATTAACGTAGATTAACGTGCTTTTTGTGAGACATAGACAAGAAATGTTCTATTTATCCATACTTATCCAATAAAATTTCAATATGAAAAAAAAAAGTAAAAAATATAGTAATAAAAAAAAAAAGTGCTCAAGTATATTAATTAGTATTTTTAATTTGATTTCACAAAATCGTTTAATATTACATAGACTTGTTGGTTTTAATTTTTTTTTTCAAACAAACCTGGTATCTGTAGTTACTTGTTTCAAGAGTATGGATGCATTCGATGGATGTGAAATATCAGCTTATAATGCAACTATTCCACTCCATTTGGTAAAGAATTAGTTTTCCTTTACATTTCTTGATCCACATTTGTTATCCGGATTTAATAGAATTCATTCGAATAATTTGGCACCAATATGCTTGTACAAAGGTTTGGTAATAAATAAAGTTTAATAATAAATTGCTGATCAAATAGTTCCCTTCATGACCACAAACGCCATTTCTAAACTTCAGCGTCTAGTGAGAACCTAATCTAGTATTTGTATTTTATGTCTATGAAAAATATTAATTGTTGTTGTTCCTTAGGAATAAAAAACAAATATTTGTCAATACGTTGACATTTCCCCTCAAGCAAAAACTGGAATTGAATAGTCTTGGCCCAATTTCGAGGATGTCTAAAGCGGACAATGCGAGATTTTTTCGTAAGTCACCGGAAGAAAGTTCACGGTTTAACAACATTACAAAAGAAACCATTTCAGGAGAAAACGCTCCCGCTACGGAAACAATTAATGTGAAACGTGATATATACCATTGATCTTCCGGTGGGGAAGGGTTTAGGATTCTGAAGTCTATGGTGGATGAGAAAGGGATGAGAGAATAGCAGGATACGTTGATGTTGGTTATGAAAGAGTTCATGGAATTGTGGCCGAAAGAGCAATTTAGTTAATCCCACGCTATCATGTTGGCTAACATGGAAAGAACTCTCCGAGATTTGAGATGTGTTATTCAGATATTATCTAACAGTGCACTGACAAACAACATAAACTTTATGGCCATGAATGGTGGAATCGAAGGAAACGATCTCAGCAAAGCTGATGAAAGGCCTTGCTCTGTAGGAACTAAACAAGTGTTGACCCCTGACGGAAGTGTTTCAAAAAAGAGAGCTTGCTCAGTGGAAGTTTTAGAAGCAACGGAAGTCATTGATGTTGGCAAAGATTACATTGAAAAAACAGTGGAAACTTCAAATTCCCTGCAGTACCAAACACAGGTCCGATTCCATTGCTTGTTTTTTTTTTTTTTTTTTTTTTTTTTTTTTTTTATATTGTACTTGTAAATTTTTTTCTTAATGTTTTTTGCATTGATATTCAATGTTCTCCACATGATCACAGAACGCTCAACAACAAGGAAACCAGAAACTAAAGTCAATACTTAAAAAACCAAACGACTCGTCGATGCAGAAAGTTTTTAAGGCAGTGTAAGGCAGTGTGGAAACGATGAGTACAACTACGTGGAGGCGTTACATCTTGCTCGGATACCCTTACACCCAATCCAAGATCCTAAAAGAGGAAAGATTGATGAAGCTTGTTATGTTCACATTAGATTCAAATCTGCCTCAGAGGTAAAGAACCGTACTCTTATTCATTCACAATTTCTAACAAGTCTTCACTTTGTTTTGTCCACAACTTAAAAAAAAATGTGCTTCAGAGAAATACTTTGCGAGACAAGGAATACATATATGGACCGCTACGAAATGACGACGTTACTGCCGGGAAAGTGGCTTACTTCATCGGTACAACTTAACATTGTGTTTACCATCTATTCTGTTCAAGCACATAATTTAGAATTATACGTGGGAATGTTTAAATTTGCTTTTCAGGTTATTAACACTGCATTTGATTTGCTTAACTTTGAGGAAGGACGATCAACTGGAATGACCATATGGTTCTTCCCGGTCTTCTTAGTGGTAATTTGTTTAATAGGAAATTCTATGCCTTACAGAAGGTCAATTTTATCAACTAAAGATAGCAAAAAAAAAAAAAAAAATTACTACGTGTATCTAACTTTGTGTGGTAGGGAGAGAGTGGTGCTGATCTGCAATGTTTTAAATCCCAATTTGAAAGAATGAAGGTTAAGGGGGGATTTCTGTTGGGGGACATCCGTGCAATCAAAAATGTAATTTAATATTATATTAATCGGCAAATTGTTAATGTAATTATATATTGCTACATATATATTACATATATTTGCATAGGGATTAATGGCCAGATATTCTTAAAGCATCAAAACGCCAACTAGCGCACAATAATTTCAACTTTTCTAACTAATGTACTGTGATTCTCCGACTTTTACAGATTGTAATACCCTTACATTTTCCCAACCCGGATCATTTCAAATTAGTCATTGTTGACTTGCTAATGAAGGAAATTGAAGTACAAGATTCTTTTCCAAGCATCACCATGTTGGACGATACTACAAAGTCGGTTGTTGATATCCTAGTAAGTTTTGCCTTAATTTTAAAACAATGTGGCTCCACCTTGTCTGAGTTCAGGATACTAATTCTACCATCTTCTACAGCTGAGAATGTTGCAGGAGCAATATGGGGCAGAAATTGAGCACCACACGTTGGGAGATTCAAGGACTTACGAAGTCTACACTGTTATAGGTGGCCCTAAGCAGTTCAACTCGTAAGTTCATATGGATACCACTAAGAATGGACAAACATGATTACCCCCATTCATATTAACACTTGCCATGAACAATGACTGTCGGTACGAATGTGGTATTTACGTCTTAAAAAATATGAAGCGTTCTAGGATGTCAAACACAAGTGGCGTTAGTGATAAAGAAGAGGGAGTGGATGAGTTGGAGGTAATTATATCAAAAATCACTAAAAACCCAAGATTAATGAAATATGAAAACTATGACAACAACTAAAAAAATTAAAAAATAAAATGTGCTGGGGGCTAGCCAAGACTTGAGGGTTAAAGTACTGCTGTGGATCTTGTCACACGACAACAATATACTGAAAAGCTGGATGGAGACTGATGCAGAAAAATGGTTTTCAAAAAGCAAGGGAGCAAGCTCCGAACGGCAGGACAAAAAAACAAAAGAAAGTCGATGGGTGGTCATCGTCCCCAATTTTCAGGAACAACAAAAAACCTACCAGATATTAACATGCAAATTTAAATGCCTACAATCATCTGCGTGACCTTTTGTTCATCTATGCGTACTTTTTGTTAGTTTTTGTTGTTGGCCATAGACACTGCATCGAAGTGTTGATCTTTGCATTTATTTAATGGATTTTCGGATGTTGTGCTTTTATTACACTCCTCTAAAACTTTGCGTAAGGGGACTGTTCGCAATATTCACTTTGGGCAATATTCACTTTGAGCACCAACTGTAGAAAAACTTGGCCCCAGTTTTGTTGTTTGTAGTTTTATATATACTGGACACTGAATGTTATCACTATTTTATAAATTTTGTTTTAGACCTATATAATTAAAAATTAATTTTTTTAACCAACTTGTGTGCTTTAAGAAATCATAAATGACAAATTCGTATTAAAGTCCATGGTTGTTGTAAATAACCATATATTATATTGTTAATTACACTTCTAAATTGCAAATTCTTACATAATTCTAAAAATAACTCACTCTAAAGAAAATAATAAGAATAAGTAATGTTTTCATAAAGTTACTGCATGCTCCGTAAGCAAATCTAGATTAAAATAAATTGAAATAAACAACTCAAAAGTCACAACAGGAGCTCAGTTATCAAATACTCGGACTGTTACGGGGTGGCTACCTTTGCTTATCTTTTTTAGAAGTGATTAAAAATAAATTGTGGTAAAATTTCTTAAAATCAATATCAGGTAGTTTTTGAGACCAAAAGTGATTTTGGTCACTAGTAAAAGTTGAAATGTTAGATACTTAAGCAACCTTTAGCTTATGAGTGAGAAGAAAGTTTATTTATTCACCAAAATATCAAAATTGGAAAAACAGCTATATTATACTATTCGCTTTTGCCAAAAAATCACTTCTATTAAAGCTAAAGTGGTTTTCCCAAACACTTCAAAATAACTTTTCCCAAGTTATAAGCTGAAATGCACTTGGAAAAAGCAATTACAAACCCCCAAACCTTTTTACCAAAATCATTTTTATCCTCAAATAATACCTATTTTTAATTTTAAGCAATTTTACCATAATATCTACTTTTAATTACCTCTGCAAAAGGTAAGTAAATAAAGACACTCCTAAATTGCAACAAAAATTCTACCGATTTAGTTAAAAAAAAAAAAAAAACAGAACTTAAACAATCAACCAATACTCATAAATCCAAGTGCATAACAAAATGATTATTCCCAATAGGTAAACTCTGAAATGAATGCCGAGGTTGATAAATATATCATTCATTATTATAAGTGCATGTTTTTTCTTGCCACATAGTGTAAAAGAGGATGCTTGAAATGCTTTGTTGCTATTTATTATTACCTCCGTTATTCTTAGTTGTCATTTTAACTTTTTTGTTTTGTTTGTAAATAATTGTCATTCTAACCTTTTTAACACTATTTTCTAAATATTAACCTGTAATTACGGAAAATGTTTATAATGATGAATGAATGAGGAAAAAATGAAGGGATTTAAAGAAAATTAGTTGATGGCTTATTTATCTACTCTTCAAATCCCTTACTTTTCTTATTCAATGCTAGAATGACAACTAAAAAAACGAAGGTAGAATAATATTACAATGGCAGGTGTTAATATAACGACAGTAAGATTTGGGCAATTACAAAAGGAAATTATATAATGATGCATTTATGCTTAAACTAATCTAATTAACAGGCAATTATTAAAGGGTATTACATAATTATCATTTCACCAATGCAGTTTCCCCATATGTGATGTGTGGTTAAGTAGATGACATTTTTCTTAATCGTTTTTCTAAATATCCCTCGTTTGAAAGCCGACAAAGAGATGGAAACAGATAAAATTACGAAATGATCATAGCAAATTAGAATACGTGAATGTTGAGGTTTGAGCAGGTTGAAGATTAATCTGTCCAAAACCCTACACCACTGTTATCTAGTATTAACGCTATAGACATAAACCTTCGTCTTCTAAATCACAAGGATAGATTCTAAATCACATGGATTTTGTAATGGTCCACCGAAACTGGGCTTACAATTATTCTATGGATAATTTTTTTTGATAGAATGCCAAACTTCGGCAATTTATGGTCGCACGAAATCTCAGTTAATAATTGTGCAACAGTTGCGTGAAGGTTCCAAAGCAAACTCTCAAAATTGAGTACATACATGCAGCAAAACAATACATAAAAGTTTCCAAATAATTGCAAAAAAGTTACACTCTCAGATGTCGCCTTTGAAGTTAATAAACTTCATTGCCGCGGTGGTTTGAGGAGCACATCTCATGGACATGTCTGTGCACATCCTACTGAACAAAAGCACTGGTATTTAAAAATGAACAATTCAAAAAAAAGGAGCATAACGATAACAAAGGGGGGTAGTACGAAATTTCTCCATCGAATGTATTTGTAAAGTAATAAAAGGCACTAATGACGAAACAAGAGTCGAAAGCATTAATGACTGGTGGAAAATCTAATATACACCACCTTTAGGCAAGCTTTGGTTTTAACACTTCGAGGCAATAGCTTGAAGAATGGTAAAGCGACTTCTAGCACCAACTAGAACCTGCAGCTGGAAGTACCTTCACAATGGTTAGTCACAAATAGTAAAAATTAGAAGAACTGTTTTAAGACTCTACACAAAGGTAGCACAATTAATACACTCTCAGTAAACTACATGGACATAAAGAGCGCCAGTATGAGAAATTAATGAGTAACTAAGGACTATTGCTACCAATCTGTTCACGACGGTTGTACGGGACTCCTAAATATAAAAACATATTTAAAAAAAAAATAACAAAAAAATAAGCGCCGACATGCCCACACCCAATTGAAAATTACATACTAACAAATGTCTTACGGGCTGGTCAGGCACGGCGGTAGAAGTTACAGGCAATATGGACTTAATTATGCACAGGGTAAATGGATAACGTCAAATGAAGAATTAATGGATTAACACAGAGTCAATTGAAAGTCGACTAGGAAAATGACCAATTAAGATAATATGCTCACCAGCAAATTAGTAACTATATAGTACCAAAAACACCAATTTCAAACCACTGTGTTCTTCATAATTCACACCTTGACGAGAACATAACGGAGATTTCTTTGACATCAATAGACCCCAAACCAACCAATGTAACCCAACAACATCGTGATCAAACATTAGAAGGGGACCGAAATGGTTTGCCCCATTTGCAGATACATCCAACCTTGCCTTACACCCCAGTAATCTTGCTCCCCTAAAAAATAAAAAAGCCCAAAATTTCCCCTTTTTTGAACGATCCCGTAAGCAACGTCAACAAGCCCTAAACCAACTATACCAGTTAAGCGATATCAGAATTAAGGAAGAGCGAGTCCTAAACTTGTGCCTGTTCTCTTAGTTTTTATCTTGAGTCCCAAATCAGCAAACAAGAGGAAATCTAGTCTTGTGTCCTCCTATTACTCAAGATAAAAACTAAGACACTAGGCCTATTCCCCGGCAACGGTGCAAAAAACTTGACAGACCTATTTTCTAATCCCTAATTACCGCAAATGTACGGGTGTAGGTGTATATAGTGTAAGTCAAGGTCGATCCCACAAGGAATAGGTTAGGTAGTTTGATACCCCGATTATCTAGGATTATCCTAACTAGATGCTAAGTTTGCAAGGTTATATTTTTAACTAAAACTAAGAAACTTAACAACTTACTACTTAACTACTTAACCACTTGTCAGACCAAGAAAAGTCTCCTAGGGATTCGATTTTAGGAATTTACTTCAATGATGAATATGCTCAACTTATAGACCTTTACACCTGATTTTAGTGTTTATTAGGCGACGGTCTAATAACCTAACCCTTCTCTTGAAGCGACTAGATCGTAGATTAATTAAGATAATTACCCTCTCGAGTTAATTAATCGTAATAACTCCCAAAAGTTCCTAAGCCACTGCCTACATAGTCATAGACAACTGCGCTCTATGTCGTACGTCTAATAAAAATTCCCTCCTCTTGAAGCGGAATTGTTAAACGAGATAAATAAATCTAGGTGATCAAGCTAAATCCAGTTGGAAAAACAAACACAGAGATAAACACATAAAAACGGAGTCTATAAATTAAAACATAATTCAAAACATTTTTGTCAAGATCCCTACTTTCTAAACCCTAGGACCCGAATAGCTTAACTACTCATTCCTAGCAGAAATTCGATACAATAATTCATGGAAAACATTAAAGAACAAAAACTAGAAAATAAACAACTTAACCCGAACGAATTCGTCTTGTCGATCTTCGTCTTCTTCGTCCTCCAAGCCTTCTACTTCTTCTTCTCAGCGGATGTGAGAATATGGAGTGTCTCCTCTTTAAATTCGATAGCTTGGGGTCCTATTTATAAGTTTGGGATGAAATATTGAAAGATTAGGACAAAAAGCCCCACTTAAACCCGATTTGGAGTTTTGGAAGGATATTGACGCGCCCTTGAACGTGTCCGACGCGGCCTTGAATGGCATGTGACACGACCGCGTCACTTCATGCCCCGAAATGGTGATTTTCTGTCAGCTTGATACACCTCCAGTATTTTGGCCATAACTTGAGTTATACAAATCTGATTGATGTGAAATTGGTGGCATTGAAAAGATAATTCGAAGATCTACAACTTTGTCTGAAATGAGAAAATCCCAAAACGGATCAAAAGACCCTAAAAAATTGGTTTGAAGTCAGACCTGAAATCCTATTCCGAGCCCATTTCACCTCTTCTTGGCCCGTTTCGTCTCTAGTTCGCCATATACTCGATATTTTGGCCTAAAATCCACAAAACTCCACAAAACACGTCAAATAGTTCGATGTATACAATATAAGCAATTATCGACCATATACGCATGCAAATGCTATAAATACACACCTAAAATCGATCTAAATGCATGCAAACACAATGTGTATCAGCCAGCGGCCATTAGAATAAGCAGAAGAAATAGTAAAGAGTATACAGATTAAATAGAGATTCACCTCTATTTGAAATTGGCATGTAAGGCTAAGGTGGATTATCCTGGTGGTTGAGTGGTAGTATTTGAGTTGCAGATGCTACTTCGGCGGAACATAGGTTGTTTGTAGGCAGTGAAGATATTGGGTGGTGGATTAACTGAACTGGCAAGCCGTCTTTTTTTTTTTTGTTCCGGAGTAGAATTGGCAGTGTCCATGGATGGAAGAGGAATGTAGGATTGACAACATAACTAGAGTAGATTTAAATATCTTATCTATCCTTAATATTAAAAGGAGGTCTTGCAAATTTTGCTAAAAGCACGTGGTGCGACCTCAGAATTTTCGCCAACAATCTTGGCTTTTATTTTAAATTCTCTTATTAAAAATTGTTTAAACACGTTCGCATGACATAACTACTTCTTCACAATTCTTCTGCAATTGCTGCTTGGAAAAGAGGAAAACAAGAATTGTTTGAAACTCGACCTCCTCTAGATGCCGAAAATGATGTATATTTCTCTTGCAACCTACGGAGAACCACTCTACCACATTCACATCTAATTGTTCCTCTTGATTATTTTATGTATTTTCAATATTTAGTCTGTTTTAACCCTAATTCTCGATTATTTGTGAATTTTCAATATTCAATTTGCTTACAAAAGTAATAAACCCTAATCCCGCTTCTTTATTTACCCAGAAATCTTGATGTCATATGGATGGAGGGGTTTTGAACCCAAGGTCTAAAGCACCCGCCGCCATCATCTTCTTCATGTAGTCTCGCTCGAATTCAGTCATTGTGGACGAGACAAAATTGACACCCAATACCTGATCTCAGGTCTAAAGGAACACAGCCGCGAATTCAGATCCATCATTGCCCCTGATTCATGGTATTGTAAAAGTGCATGCGAGTTTCCTGAAATCCCGCCTAAAAAAATGACAAAACGATGTTTTCACCGTCATCACCACATCGCCGCTTGACCTCTTTGACAACGTGGTTGTAACGGGTGACTCATTCAACGATACATGGCACGTTCTACTTTCTCGCGCACAATACATATACTATTTCCTCTCTATTATGGATAATCTGTTTATATTTCTCAAGCTCTTTCCATAATGGAATATTCAAAGTGTAAGGAACATATTATCTCTTCAACTTTTCTCGATGAAATCTTCAAGAAGCCTTATTTGTTATTCCAAAATTAACTGAGTGGTATAAGAGGGCGACAAAGACTTTAGGGTTTGGGGTAGTATCATCTCCAACTCTTTGTACAGTTCAAGTAGCGGCTATGGTGAAAAGAAGACAAGATGAATGTGACAGATTGTGTCTGCCGAACAATGCTTGGATTTAAAAGGTAAGAAAAACATTTGATCTTTCTTTTCTTACTTTTTCATTTTCTGATAGTGGATATTTCGTATTGTAAATAGTGGCATCGATTGTTTAATTTGATGATAGTTGAAAATCGTATCATTACTGTAATACGTCTTTGGTACCGATAGAGGGACTTATTCAAGAGGAAGTAGTATGGTAGGAAGAAATTGTCATACATTTACAAGGCCAAGGTTAAGAAATTTTGAACTATTTTCCTTAATTCTTGCTTGAAATAACTTTTGCATCGATAAGACTTCAGTTGAAAAAATCAGCCATTCATTGCCTTTTTTTTTTCTATATAAAATCTTTTTTTGATATAAGTAAAGTGTCAATTTTTCCTAATACATTTATGCATTTTTTAATCTTATAATTTGAATTCTTGCACCATCTGTCTGTAAAGTGATGTCAATATTTTGAGCTTGATTACAATTGGGTTAAGGATAATCATTAGTCCAGTGGTATATAGAGCTGGCAAAATTGGCCCGGCCCATAGAGCCCGAAATATTAATCGGGCTGGGTTGGAAAAATAGGGGCCTGAAATTCGAGCCTATTGGGCCCGGCCCGATATATTTTTTTTTTTTTTGTGGCAGGCCGAGGGGCGGGCTAGCCCGATAAATTGCGAAATAATTTTTTTAATAGTTTTGATTCCAAAGTTATTGCTATAGAATGTGCTTGTGTCCTCGAAAGAGTATAAAAGCTCGTTCCATGGTTTGAACAATGATGATGGGAGGTTTCTAATGAACTCTGGGGTTATTGGTGATTTAGGGTGGAAGAAGTTCAATTAATGGACCCGAATCATCTTCCTAAAATAAAGTAGGTCGACCCAACTTTCTTGGTGAGGGATGAGCTGCTTCAACTAAGTAGACTCGAGTTGTTGGCCTATGTTGGTTAAACATTGTCTTGAAGGATCTGCTAGTAAGATTTCCTTTTATTGCATCTCAACTTTGAACTTATAGGGATTTTCACGGGTTAGCTGTATATTATGAAAATATAGGATCTATGGCATAATAGTTACTAAAATCACTTTAACTAGTTGGATTACCTTCTATAGAAATGATCTTGGCCCTAGCATGCTTTCATAAAAAATGTAGATACGTTTGTTTGAAGAACTATAATTCTGATTTCTTGTGGCAAAATAGCCACTGAAACGAGTGCTCAACGGTGGATTGTAATTTAGTAATGTGATTGTGGATGATTTAGTAATGTGATTGTGATTTAGTAATCTGATTTCTTATGGTTATAATAACGAAAAAAAAAAAGGAAAAAATTATTAGTGGGCTTTTTTGGCCCGATGGCCTGAGATGTGTCGGGCTGGGCCTAGCATTTCTAGGCCCGACCTAAATCGGACCCGGCCCGAAATTACCTCTTGGCCCGACTGGGCCTGGCCCGGCCCGGCCTGGACGGACTGCCCAAATTGCCAGCTCTAGTGGTATACAACTTGATTTTTCTAAAAGATGGAGGGTTTTTTTTTTTTTTTTTTTTTTTTTTTTTTTTTTTTTTTCGTATTTACATTACATGTATAAACCAATAGAAGATAGTTATTGCAAGAATATTTCACCTCTTGAATTTAAGGCCCCGCATAACACATCTTACACCTATTTCACACACGTATATAGGGATATATATCGAGGTAGATGGAAGAATAACATATTATTTGCATTTATACTTTTCATCTGACATTGTGTTAGACGCACTATGTGAGAGCGAGATATGTATAACGAGTATTTTTCTTTGCTTCAACTTTTGATCATTAAGTGATTTATTGTAGAAATTATAGTAAAATTACTTTTAATAAAAAAATAGGTAGTGTTTCAGAATAAAAGTATTTTTTGCAGACCTAGGTGTTTGGTATTTAAGTATTTTTTTTTTTTGCTTAGAAGTGAGGTGAAAAATTATATAATCATTACCAAAACATCTAAAAGTTAAAAAAGCAGGTAAGACTTGATTTATGCTTTTGGGAGAAAATAACTTATTTAAGCACAAGTCGTACATTACAAACACTTAGGTCCCATTTGGTTCACCATAACAATAATTGAGTTGTTATGTACCAATGGGCTTTTGAGGTTATTTAAAAGGCATAAGGTTTATTTAATATTTCGTTTGGTTAGAGTGTTATAGTTGGTGCTTAGCCTAAGTTTAGTAAATAATATGTTTGGTTCAGCTTATTAAACCATTACCTATTAACCGAAATTACACCATTGACCCTATTAAAATATTTTGATGAGAGTAAAATTGCCCAAGCCCTAAACACAAGCAAATTGAAGGAGACCCTCTTCTGCTACGTCCGACGATTCATCTTCAGAAGGTCTCTCGCATCAGTTAGAATTCGCAGGTGGAATCGTCGTTGAAATACAGTAAGTTATGTCGTCGAAACAATACCGTATATGAATATTATCATTTCGCACATTCAGTTCTATATTCTAACTTCTTGCATGCCTAAAATTTGTTTCAGAATTAGGGCTTATGGTGCAGGCCCAGTAATTTCGCTTCCAGATAATGACTAATTTGACACCACCAGAACAACCCAGGCAGAGTAATTCAGAAGGTGGGTTGTTCTTTGTGATTACGTGTTCTATTATAGACCAGTGACCAATTTTTTCAAATTAAAATGGGTATGCTTTTGGCTAGGGAGTTCGTTCTACTCTAGGTCTACCAGTAGGGGATTTGCGTACTCCGACTGTGGGTCGGAGGCCGTCCAGTTAACATCATGGAAGCGCACGAACCCAGGACGCCGTTTCATAAAGTGCCCTCACAATGGGGTCTGTGAATATGTTAATTGGCAATTTATATGCCTGTCCAAAATAATTTATTTTAAGTATGATGTTGAAAACTAAATTTTCTGTTTCAGGATGGTAAGTGTGGATTTTGGAGGTGGATTGATCCGGAAATATGTCCACGCTCCAAACAAATTATCCCTGGGCTGTTACGATGTATTAACAAAATCCAAACCAGTGTCTCCGACTTTTCGTCAAGGTTGTCCAAAGAAGAGAGTATAAGTGAAGAGTTAAGTTGGGGGATTGTAGAATTGACGACTGTAAATTCGAAGCTAGAGTCGAAGCTTTTGGCAGAAATATTGAGGGGTAATGCTATTTCGGTGAGACTATCGGTTGTGACGGAGGAACATGATCGAGTTGTAAAAAGGTTAAGGCGGCTATGCGTAACTTTAATTATAGCTATGTTGTCTCTCTTGTATATGATAGCATCAAAGTGATTATGAATGAATGTGGTCTTTAATCTGTTTATCCTAATTTCAGTGTTAGAAACATAAAAAAGAATTTAGATTGTTATATTTTGTGAGCAATAATTAAATCTCGTATATGTCAATGTTGAATGAATTGTGATACAATCTAAAAAGCAAATTGAATATACATGGCTGTATGCATGAGTTTGTTTAATATGACATAAAAGAGAATTATGTGGAGAGAATATATTCCTTTCCCCATTTGTTGCACTAACAGTAGGCTTGTAGGAGGAATATATTCCCTCCAACTCATTTTTTGGAATGTAAATCCTGCTGCTGTTGATTCAAATCTGCATAAAAAGAATTGTGCTTAAGCTCTTTCCTTGACTAGGTTCTAAATATGAAATCAAAGAATATATTCCTCTGCTTTTGTTGACATCAACTCTACATAAAACTGGAAATAGGAGATTGATTCTGAGATTACCATGCTTCATTTCAGCAGAAAAAAAAAAGTCTCCTTTCATCTGTCATCTTATATTCGGCATACCAACAGCTTGATTATTTCTTGTCTATTTGCTCTTTGTACACATCATAGTAGCTCGAAATTCCAACTAAGAGGTAGCAACATATGACCTCCTACAACCTTATTTTTTCTATATATATATCCGCTGGAAATCATATGCATCACAACACAAACTAGTTGAAATTCACAAATAATGGCGCCCCGTCCTCTTGATCAAGAGAGTGTCTTTTACACATCATCATGGACTCGCGTTGTCGAAGAAAAAATAATTGATTTGCTACTTGATGAGTACTTTGTCGGTAACTATAAGGTCGAAGGGAACAAATAGTGCAACCATATGCACTTCAATGCAGGGGATCAACTCTCAGTTCAACACCAATTTCGACTACATGACGTGTTGGATGCGTGTTCGAAAGCTAAAAAATATTTTAGGGTGTTTCGTTGGCTGACAAGTCTGAGTGGGGTTCCCCACAACGAATTAACACATCAAATCAAATGTGATCCAAAGTTGTGGGAGCATATTTGTCAGGTCAAATTTAAATTTATGTCCTTTTTAGTTTTCATAATGTGTTTTGGGTTTGTTAACAATACAAACTTTGTTCGTCTTCCAGAAAGAAAGGTTGGCTACTGCTTATATGGACCAAGGGGAGAAAAAGTATGACGAGCTTAAGTATCTCTTCCAAGAAGGTCCCGATCCAGCCGACGATGCCATACTGATAACACGTTATTTATGCATGTATTTAGGTCGATTTAGGATCATATTTTATATCATTTACGTGCATATTTGACCGACATTTAGTTATATTAATAATATTTGGGTCATTTGACGTGTTTCGACTTGTTTTAAGGTATTTTGAGCATTTTCAGGCTACCGGACGAGGAAACAAGTTGGAAAAGAGTGAAAATCGGCCCAAAAGAGTGAGAACCGTCGAAGAACCGGTCCAAACCGGTCTGAACCGGCCTGAACCGGTCCAGGAGCAAAACCGGGCAAGAACCGACACGGCCGCGTCACAAAGCAACACGGCCGTGTCAAAAGTGGCCTGCAACGCGTTGTGAGTTCTGGAACAGAACACGGCCGTGTCACTTCAGCAACACGGCCGTGTCAGAAGGGTTTTTATGCGAAGATTTCTTATTTTTAATAGGATTTTGAGCCTATCTTCTCCAAGATTCGTCCCTAACTCTATAAAAAGGACCCCAAGCTCTAGGAAAGAGGGGATCAATCATCAAGAACATACATTACATCACCTTGGAAGACAAGGAAGACGAAGATCATCGAGACGGAGTCATCCGGGTTTAATTGTTCTTCCTTAGTTTTAATTCTTACAATGTTTTTCATAGAATTTTGTATTGGATTATTACTAGGCATGAGTAGCTAAGCTATTCGTGTCCTAGGGTTAGAAAGTAGGGAGTTTTATAACAATGTTTTGATTTATGATTTAATCTATTAATTCCGTTCTTTATGTGTTTTATCTCTATGTTTGTGCGTAAAACTGAATTTAGCTTGATCACCTAGATTTAGTAATTTAGTTTAACAATTCCGCTTCGAGAGGAGGGAATTGTTATCAGACTTAGAACATAGAGCGCAGTTGTCTATGACTGTGTAGGCCGTGGCTTAAGATCGTTTGGGAGTTATTAGGTTTAATTGACTCGAGAGGGTAATTAGCTTAATTAATCAACGGTTTAATCGCTTCGAGAGAAGGATTAGATTATTGTCGTGCCGCCTAATAAACACTAGAATTGGTAAATTAATAGGTTAATCATATTCAATATTGAAATAATATCCTGAAATCGAAGCCCTAGGATACCTTTTCTCTTTGATTGTTAGTTTTCGTGTTTCTTAAGTTTGAAGTTATATTTAATTGAGTAGTTTAATTAGTAAAATCAACCTTTAAAACTTAGTATCTAGTTAGGACATTCCTAGAGTATTAAGGTATCAAACTACCTAAAACTATTCCTTGTGGGATCGACCTTGACAATAGTACTACTCCTACATCCGTACACTTGCGGAACACTAGGTTAGAAACCGACGTGTCACATACCTGAAATTATTGAGATATCAAGCGACCACGACAATGACGAGGACATAATATTGGCTCAGAGACGTCTATTTGGTGAACCAGTCGAGGAAGAATTCTGGAATAAACTTGCTGATATAGGTGCGGATGGCTTGGACGTAGGCTCAGATAGTGAAGTTAATCAGCCCTCCGCCAACTCAACCATAGAGCGTAAGAAGGCTAAGATGACCGGTGGAACCAAAAAGGCTAATTACAGTCGGGGACACGAGGGCGAGGGTAGTTCCACTGCATCTTTCTCCCCCTACAAAAGGGTGTAGTTGAGTCTTTTGGTAGTTGTGGATGTTAAAAATTGAGTGGATTCCTACTTTGCTGATTTGAGGAATGTTTATGGAGTGCTACTGATTGCATTGATTATGATTAACTATTATGTCTTTTGTTTTTATTTTCATTCCAAGAAGGCTATCTTGTTTGTCATTCCGTCCATGTGGATTTCCCATCTATATATCAACTTGGGAACCATTGTTAGGGATGGCAACATTGCCATTACTTGTCTATTGTTTGTAGGAGTATTCTAATATTTTGGTGGTTTAATTTGCATTTTCTCAAGTGTAGTGTTTGGTTTTTTTTTTTTTTCAAGCTTTTCAGGTGCTTGTTCGAATTGCTTTTATGGTCACGATAACCTATTGTGAAAAAGGAAAATGACCAACAAAAAGGTTGTATACTAGTCTGGCCAAGAGGACCAACAAACTCACACTTGTTAAGTAGATAAAATGCTGAGGTAAAATGTAGTTGAGATATGGGTGCTCACAATTCGTTCATCTTCTTTTCAATAAATTTGTAATGTTCCGATAATTTTTGGTGTTTGTTTGCTTCCACTATGTATCCTATCTGGTATCTGCTCACAATCTTTTTAATTATATTTTCTTGCAGTGAATTTCCTAACTTTAGGATAACAAAGTTGCGTGGTGTTTGTGGACAGGAACTGAATAACATAAATGGGGTTTTAATTGCATTGAATCTGTATGATGGGGTTGATGGATTATATTAATTTTATGTGTTTATGATGATAAAAAATATTTGATGTCCAACTGTTTATCTGATTATATCTGATTACCTATATGCCACGAAATAGAATAACTTATTAACTCAACTTTCGTAAAACAAAGTGTCACCTCTCAAAATTTGTCATGGTCTAAAAATATTTCGAACTTCCCCTAACAAGGAACTGAAGAACACAATTTAAAACAGAGAGCAATTCATCATATCTCGCAGCAAGAAACCGTTCCTCAATCACTAATCATACCATGTACAAATATTTTTTGAACCATATGCTTGTCTCAAACCTGACCCGTACTGCAAATTTACAATAATTATTGCAGTATATTGACAAAAAAATAGTTATTATCCTCATTTGTAGTACTTCCTCACAAAAAATAAGTATATCACAAAACAAATTCACAAAGATTTAGAAGGGCAACATCGGATGGAATCTGGAAGGAAGATAGTTAAATGAGGAACCCAACAAAAATTTCCATATCGAAAGTCAAAGATGTCCAGCAAGCTTCATCTTTACGAAATCTTCTTTTGCATGAAGCGGCAGACTAAAAACGAGTTCCATGTCCTCGGTGTTTTTAACAATGAGCTTCGAGACCAACAACTTCTCTTGCAAGTTAAGACCCACCATTTCGTCAAAGAACATCTAAACCTCCTTCCTGGCAGTTGAAATATCGTACTCGTATCCAATGCGAGTCACAATTTCACCGAGTCGAGCACTTGTTGTCTCGCAGAACATACCTAGAAGGTCATAGACTGTCTAAGAATTTCCGAATGCCTTCATTTTCCTCCCTCCTTTTCCTTTGCCCGCTGCGCTGCCAGTCTGATGTGCCTCAGATGAACTAGGCGTCTTTCCCTTTCCCTTTTTAGCAGCGTTGTTAGGTGGATCAGCCCGGTTCGCAGTCTCGCCCGTCTCCCCAATTTCGTCAAAGAAGCATTCAAACCCCTCAAACCCATTGCTCTCTTCCTGGATGAAAAATAATTCTTGATAAATGGTAATATAGTATAAATAATACAAAATTAACTACCACAGTAACAAAGGGTGAAGCCACAGTATTTAAGCATCAAAATAATAAATTAGGTTGAACATGGATCAAATATGAGAACTCCACAACAACTCTGAAATTACATATCTAATATTCTCTCAAAATGAACAACAATCCATTTAAGATCTCATTTGGAATAGACATAAACACATAAGGGACAGAAACAGATCAAACCTGTAGAGACGGCTCGTTAGAATGTGCTTTACAACATCTACAAAACTCTCAGAGTTTTCACCCGTTGCTCGGTCCTTCTCAAAAATTTTGCACCAGTCTTCATAAAAGGGCCAGGACATAACCCTCATAACTTTTGCGGCCGGATCAACCTTATGTAATAAACGAAATATACACATTAGCAAAAATAGTGCACTAATTAAAACTAAATTAATACTTTGACGAACCAGAAAATCATAAATCACAGCAAAGTTCAAGTATAATTACCTTTACATACTCGTCCCACGCTTCTTGTGTGGCCTTGATCATTTTGGTAGAGTGATTGTAACCAATACCTCTCTTAGCAAAGCATCGATAAGAGGCTCATGTGGCTTTTCTTCCATCCATGGATCTTACTATTTATGTGAGGATTCCCTTTTAGATCGAACCCTGGGAATGACTTACACATAAATATCTCAAGGGTATTAAGATACCCCGGTCGAAAGTCGTTTTCAGATTTCTAGCCAATCAAGATTATTTTCTTTAATCCGACAATAAGTGTCTCTTCCTCTTGCTTACTCCAGCAACAACATCCTTTCTCGTTCCTCACTCGAATTGGTCGTGCATTTTGATTATTGGGACCTTCCATCTAAGGGAGAAGGAACTCAAGGTAAATTGATACTATAATGATAAATTATTAGTATTTTTTAAGTAGATGTAAAGATGATGCTCAGTATTTGTTAAGTGGATGTAAAGATGATGAATTAAGACAAATCAATTTCAAGAAGGTGTTCACAAAGCAAATTAAATTGATTGATGTTCAATATGTCATGCAAATGCAAAATCTAAAAAATGTACTCCAAATTCAATGCCAAGATAATTAAGTGAATGAATTAACAACATGTTACACTGAAAACTGATGGGATATTGTAATTACAAGTCATAGAGAGACATAACGCGTAATCAGATGTACTCAGATACAAAATGTAACTTAGTTAGGAAAAATTGTCAAATCCTTGAATTCATTGTACTTGAAGTTGCAAATCAACACACAATAAAAAAAAGGAAAAATAACAGAAACCAGTACACTAATACATATTATAAATCAAATTACGAACTAAATCGCGACATCCTCCATTCATCGAACATTGACCTAGCTATGGCTTCCTCCAGTTTGACTATTCTGGCATTGTTCGACTGAGTCTATATAAGTTTGTTGTTCGTCTTCTTCGTGCAACATTTCTACATCGTCTATGTCATCAAGTAAGGGGTCTAATGGCAGCTCGTTAAGAAGGAAATTGTGAAGTAAAGTGCAAGCCATTATTATCTGATTTTAGGCTTTAAGTTTGTAAAAAGATGGGCTATGAAGGATCGCCCATCGTTTCTTCAAATTTCTGGACTTTGAATGACACATGTTGAAGTATTCTTGGTAGGTTTGTGGTGCCCTAGAAACCCGCCCCCCCTCCCATTCCTCTAAGTGATAACGAACTCCCTCATGGGGAGTTAGAAATCCGTCCGCATGCGTATACCCATTATCACACAAGTAGTAGTGACCTGTCGAAAAAAATAAAAAAATCAAATTCTCAATAGGGAGCTAAAGGTTTGTGCTAATGCATTATAATGCAAGTTTTTAAAGTCAAACCTTGTGGTACTTTGAAACCATTTTGCCTACTGACTACGTCTCGCAATACTCTACAATCCACAACTGAGCCTTCTCAACCCGTTAGCACATAGACAAACCTCGTATCCCGTTCACATACCCCAAGGATGTTAATTCCCTTCCTTGTCCTATATCGGCCCTTATCGAAATCAGGTATGGCTACTTTTGATGTAGGTACCATCTAAAGCACCTAGGCAGCCCTAGACAAGGGTGTGAGAAAGTCAAATTTCAAAGAACTACTTCATTATTAATAATAAAAGGTTTTACTGAGATATTTTTATTTTTTAAAACTGTGACCTTGAACCATCGCCAACTTGAGTTCCCACTGTTCTCATCAATCGGCTCAGGTTTAGCTAAGAGTATTGAATGTAGCTTAATTACTGCCGACAAAACGGTGTGAAAATGGGTACTAACAGTCTGCACCGATCTTTTAAAATCAAACTTCACAATTCGATTTTTCTTATGGTGTGAGAGAACGGACAAGAGCAAAGCTACATTCTCGCTTACAGTAACGTAGCGAGAATCTTTTAGACCACCCACGTGTTTCAGGAGAAAATAAAGTCTGTAGAAAGCTGCCCGGGGCATTCTTAATTGCTAAAGGCAGTCAATGTTATTTTTGGTTACTAGACTATCTAGATGCTTAATTTGATTAGGGATTTTGTCGATCATCATATACCTAATCTCACGCTCACACCTACGACGGCTAGTGGCACCACTATCTAACTGAGTGAGCACAACATTAATTACGACAAAACTTGAGGACAAAATTTCCTCAACAATTTGAAAGATCTCAGGCCTTCATCTGCCGATTCCAGCCATGTCAAGACCCCTTATTACAAATAAATCAAGATTATATCAGCCATACTAATTAAAAAAAACCCCTTAATGCCTTTACAATTATTCTAATGCGGTGCCTGTAGCTAGTACAAAAACATCTTTTAAACCAACACCAAAGCAAGTAAGAATAGTGCAATTAATTTCAAGCAAAGTAAACGGTTCAAAAGAACCATGTCAAACCCACGAAAATTTTCGTTGAACCACTGCACTTATACCCACTAAAAAATGCACAATTTTACCTATACTTGTTTAACCAATTTCAGCTCTTCTACGAAACAGGAACAAGAAAATAAAAGACAAACAAATTTATTTATTTAGTATTTTACAATGGGCAATCATATTTCACCAAATAAAAGGAGTATGATATATTATTATACTACTATTGTGTTTTATACTATTTTTCAAACAAACAGTTACACAACGACAACTAAGCAAGACACATATATGTCAACCTCAAATAATTAAGCTCACATGTTAGGAACAGCTCAAGATCACACAAGATAAATGAAAACCAAAGTTCGAACGAAATCAAATGAAAAATGGTCGAACAGTGTTCATGCGCAAACATAGAAACAAAAAATAATGAACTCAGGGATTTACGTAGTTCGATCTAAGATGATCTACATCCACGGAGGTTCTATGCACCTCAATTCACTTCACTACACAATCAATTACAAGAATCACCCAGAAAACTAGTAAACCCCAATTCGCAACCCGATTTGGAGCAGAAACCCTAGAGATCTAATTCTCTCAATTGTGTAATGTTTACAGAGGGAAAACTATATAAATTAGCTCGCATTTACAAGTGATTACAATGTATACAAGTATCGAAGCTCGAATCTAGAAGACGAGAGAGCTATAACCAACTTTGACTCAACTGCTCCAAGTTGCAGTACGGGTCTTCTACAACGGTTTTTATTGCAACGGATTAAAACCGTTGTATTCGACGGTTATAACCAACCTCAACCCGGTTCCCTTTTAACTACTTTACTGAATTGAGTTCAAACCTGGTTTTATGTCCCGGTTCTTCAACTACCAAACCCGGTTCTGAAATCTTCACAACTTATACTTCATATAGTGAGTCACTTGATGAAATTGAATTAATATTCACAAATGTCCACCTCAATGAACTCAAGTGCATATCCTTACCTTAACCTGTCTTTGTTCCTTGAATATTAACCACATTGTTCCAGCCTAATTAGGCTCGAACAATGCACTACCTTGTTCCCAGAAACTGCTTTGGTTAAGAAATCAGTAGCATTGTCATTAGTATGAACTTTCTTAACCTCCACAGACCCTGCATCTATCACATCTCTTGCAAAAATGTAACCTTACATCTATATGCTTGGATCTTTCATGGAAAGCCTGGTGTTTTACCAAATGAAGTGCACTCTGATTATCACAGAATATGGTCACACACTCCTGCTTAATTCCCAAATCCTTAAGGATCCCCTTCAACCATACAGTTTCCTTGATTGCTTCTGTCAATGCTATATATTCAGCTTCTGTGGTAGATAAAGCTACTACAGATTGTTGTACACTCCTCCAACTCACTGCAGTACCATATAGAGTAAACACATATCCTGTAATAGATCTTCTGGTATCAACATTCCCTGCAAAATCAGCATCTGCAAATCCTACCAATGGAATAGACACATTTGCCTGTTTCTGAAATCTCAACCCCAGATTAACTGTTCCTTTTAAGTATCTCAAAGCTTCAAAGCATCCCAATGAGCTTTCCCCGGATTTGACATGTACCTACTAACCAAAGACACACAATATGCCAAGTCTGGTCTGCTACAGATCATGCCATACATCAAGCTTCCAACACCACTTGCATATGGAATATTTCTCATGTATCTGTCTTCTTCTGCAGTTCTTGGACTCTGATCTTTGGACAATTTAAGTTGTTGACTTACTGGAATACTCAACGATTTGGCCTCATGCATCTGAAATCTCTCCACCACTTTCTGAAGATAATGCTTCTGAGGCAACCATAAGCTTCCAGAACTCCTATCTCTTATTATACTCATGCCCAAAATCTTCTTTGCATCTTCTAAATCTTTCATGTCAAACTCAGAACTCAACTTCTTCTTCAGCAAGTGTATTTTATGCTTAATCCTACTTGCAATAAGCATGTCATCCCCATATAGCAACAGATACACAGGATCAACACTAGTATTCTTATCAAAGTATACACAACTTTCATACAAACTTCTAACAAAACCTGCCTTTAACATGAACTCATTGAACTTTTTATTCCACTGCCTTGGACTTTGCTTCAACCCATACAATGATTTCTTGAGAAAGCATACCTTCTCCTCACTTCCTGGAATCACAAAACCCTCAGGCTGTTTCATATATATGTTCTCAACTAAGTCACCATGCAAAAATGCAGTTTTAACATCTAATTGCTATAACTCCATGTCTTCTTGTGTTACTTTTGACAGCAGCAGTCTGATACAACAATGTTTCACCACAGGAGAGAAAACCTCATTAAAATCAATACCTTCCCTCTGAGTAAAACCCCTTGCCACAAGTTTTGCTTTGTATCTTATCCTTTCTGAGTCTCCAGCTTCAATTTTCTTCTTATATATCCACTTGGAACTTACCAGCTTTTGTCCTTTAGACTTATCAACCAGTTTCCAAGTACCATTCCTTTCCAGAGATTTCATTTCTTCCAGCATTGCACTAACCCAGTACTCACTTTCACCACCACTGACTGCTTCTTTAAAGTTCTGTGGTTCCTGATGTTCTATGTCTTCAGCAATGCTAAGTGCATAATGTACACTCCCAGCCTGCCCATAGAAGTCTGGTCTTTGAATTTGCCTCCTTGGTCTATCTCTGGCAATACTATAGTTTCTTAAATTTGTATTTCTGGATTAAACATCTTCTTCTTCTGATGAGCTGTCACTTGAGTGGTCACTCAAGTTCTCAACCCTTTGGGAATTAGAATCCATCTAAGTCTCCACCTGAACTGATAATCTTTCTGCTTCAGTAGTTCCATCATGTTCTTCTTGGCTTCTAGTGGAGTGATATCCCATAACTGATTCATTGAACTTAACATCTCTGCTTATCATGAGCTTCTGATTCCCAGGTTCCAAGCACCATAACCTGTATCCTTTTATTCCTTCTGGATACCCTAAAAACACACACCTGTATGCTCTTGGATCAAGTTTGTCTGACTTCATATGTGCATAAGCCAGACATCCAAGCACCTTTAAACCTGTATAGCTTGGAATTCTACCACTCCACACTTCTTCTGGTGTTTTGAACCCTAGAGATGATGAAGGTGATCTGTTAATTAAATAACATGCTGTATTGATTGTTTCTCCCCAAAAAACCTTTGGCAGTCCAACATCAATCAACATACATCTCATTCTTTCAAGTATTGTTCTGTTGAATCTTTCTGCAACACCATTCTGTTGAGGATTCATTGGAACTGTTCTATGTCTTGTAATTCCCTTTTCATCACAGAAATTAGTAAACTCAGTAGAAAGGTACTCTAAACCATTGTCTGTTCTCAAATGCTTGAGTTTCTTACCCCTTAAAGTTTCCATCTGAATTAGCCATGTCCTGAATTTAGTGAAGGCATCACTTTTGTTTCTTAAAACAAACACCCACACTTTCCTACTGAAGTCATCAATTACAGACATAAAATATCTTCCTCCTCCATGAGTTTCAGTTCTGGATGGTCCCTAGATATCTGAGTGGACATAATCTAAAGGTTCTTGAGTAATGTGTATCCCCTTAGCATAAGGCAATTTCTGTGATTTGCCTAATGCACATTTATCACAAAATTCAAGTGTTTGGTTTCCAACCTCTCCAATTATGCCTTTCTTGGATAATTCCTTTAGACCTCTTTCCCCAATGTGCCCTGACCTTTTATGCCACAATGTTAATTCATTCTTGCCTAGAATGTTTCCCACATAACCAACCACAGGTTTTCCCATCAAAATAAACAAACCATTATGTTGTCTTCCTTTGATCACCAGTTTGTTCCCTTTGGTTATGTGTAATTGACCATCAACAAACTTGAATTCACACCCAGTAGCAATGAGAGATCCTAGGGAGATTAAGTTTCTCTTAAGACCAGACACATACCTCACATTGGTGATAGTCCTTGTAATTCCATCAAACATGTTGATGTTTACTGATCCTGTGCCTTGAACTCTGCAGGATTGATCATTTCCTAGCAAAACGCACCTTCCATCTTCTTTCTTGAGATTCTGAAAGCATTCTTCATGAGGACACATATGGAAAGAGCAACTAGTGTCTAATACCCACTCCATCTCCATTTTTGACTCAGTAACATTCAAAACTTCTGGTGTGTTTTCTTCATGTTCAACTGTAGCAGCTTCAGCACCCTGGCCTTCTTTTTTCTTCATCTTCTGTGGACAATCCTTCTTTAGGTGTCCAGTTTGCTTACACTTGAAGCACTTCATGTTTTCTACCCATTCTCCAGATTTCTTCTGAACATTATTTCCACTCTTAAAGTTCTTTGAGGTTTGGCCCTTCTTCTTTTGGTAGTTTCTCTTGAACTTAATGTTTAATCCTTCACCAGATTGATTTACTTTCTTGTCTCCCTGATTCTGCAAACATTTATTCTTCAGAGCAGTAATAATTGAGTCATAACCCAACTTATCCTGCCTCCCAAACATCAGAGTGTCCTTGAAACTCTCCATAGATCTTGGTAAAGCATTTAGCACCATCAGAGCTTTGTCATCATCTTCCATTGTTACCCCAAGATCCTCCAGTTCATCAAGAAGCTTTGTAAATTCATCTAGTTGATCAGAAATTTCCTTTTCCTCCACCATCTTGAAAGCCAGTAATCTCTGCTTGAGAAATAGCTTGTTTGAAACTGACTTGGATTGATAGAAATCCTCCAGTTTGGTCCAGGCCTCAATTGCATTCATACACCTTGATACTTCCCTCAAAGGCTTATCACCAAGACACAGAATGATCAGGCTCAATGCCTTCTGGTCTATATCACCATATTTGGGTTTCTCAGTCTCTACCCACTCATTTTCTGGTTTGAGAGCATTTACCAACCCATTCTGCACGAAGATCGCCTTCATCTTGATCTTTCACAGATAGAAATCATTTTTCCCTGAGAATTTGTCCAGATCTATCTTCATTCCTGACGTCCTTTCCTTCTTCTTATGTGAGAATGTTTCCCACAGACGGCGCCACTTGTTAGGAACAACTCAAGATCACACAAGATAAATGAAAACCAAAGTTCGAACGAAATCAAATGAAAAATGGCCGAATAGTGTTCATGCGCAAACACAGAAACAAAAAAACAATGAACTCAGGGATTTACGTGGTTCGATCCAAGATGATCTACATCCACGGAGGTTCTATGCACCTCAATTCACTTCACTACACAATCAATTACAAGAATCACCCAGAAAACTAGTAAACCCCAAATCACAACCCGATTTGGAGCAGAAACCCTAGAGATCTAATTCTCTCAATTGCGTAATGTTTACAGAGGGAAAACTATATCAATTAGCTCGCATTTACAAGTGATTACAATGTATATAAGTATCGAAGCTCGAATCTAGAAGACGAGAGAGCTGAAACCAACTTTGACTCAACTACTCCAAGTTGCAGAAAACGGATTAAAATCGTTGTATCCGACGGTTATAACCAACCTCAACCCGGTTCCCTTTTAACTACTTTACTGGATTGAGTTCAAACCTGGTTTTATGTCCCGGTCCTTCAACTACCAAACCCGGTTCTGAAATCTTCACAACTTATACTTCATATAGTGAGTCACTTGATGAAATTGAACTAATATTCACATAACATTTAACAAAAAAATAAAAAAAATTATAAAGACAAGTAATCAAAGACATAGCTTTGTTAATGTTGGTTGAATAATTTCATTGCCATAAGTTATTAGTTAATATTAAGGGCCTGTGAATCTGGGTTTAAAGGAAAATGAGTTAAGATGGAAATTTGGATTTTTTTTTTTTTTTCTAATATTTGATATGTCGTGGATTGGCAATACCGTAGCAACCATGGCTTGGTCATCAAAACGAAAACACCTGTACAGATATAACAGTAACAAAATTATACAATCCAACACATTACACAACAAGATGGAACAAACAATGGATTTGCGCAATAAATTTCATGTTATTGGAAACTGAAAAGGCTATATCCCAAATAAAATTAATCAATTAAAAAATTTCATGCTAGCTACTAGACCGTAAACCGAGAAGAAAGAAGAATACCTGGATAGCGTTTTTTGTAAAACTTAGGGCGAAGCTTCGTATTCAATGGGAGATGGTTGAACAAATGTCAGCAAAAAGAAAAAAAAAAAAAACAAAACAGAAAAACATTTGTTAAGCACTTGAGAAAAATGAAGAACAGTCTTATAATAAAAAGTTAAGCTGGTTGGAGAAGATGGTGGAGAGAAAACCGTTACCAGTTTCAGAGCGCGAAATTAGTCTTCTCTCACCCTTGTTTCTCCCTCTGCGACTGCGTGAGTGGAAATGAGCTGAAACCCCAACTTTAGCCCTTTAATTCAAGGGCAAAAAAGTAAAATTGTTAACTGATAATGGGTGGATTGAAAATCAGGTTATACAATACCCCCGGACCCAATCTGCCGAGCTGAGGGTCTAGCACCAACCGGGCTTGTAATAAAACAAAGGCCCAAAACTGAGCAACCGAACGCCTTATTAGCCCAGTTACATTATTTAATAAGGCCTAATAACCTCAACCAAACAGGCCCCTATAGTACAACTTTACTCTAGAAAGTCTTAAAATAAACATAGACAATATTTGGTTGGGGCTGGGGTGGCTGGGCTGGGGAAAATGGCTGGAGTTAGTGGCGGGGGGTGTTAGAGAGTGATATTTGATTGGGTTGCTGGGGTTGTGGTTGGAGTGTGAGATTTAATTATTAATTGTAAAAGGTGTTAGTAATTCTCGATTCCATCTAATGTACGCAACGGAATAAGTAATCGAGAATATTGATCGTGATTTATAATTGATATACACGTTGAGCATAAATTACGCTAAAGTTGGAACAACTTACTTGTTGCGTAATTGATCGGACTGAATTGCGCGATTGATTCACCACTTCAGGTATCCACGCGTATATCGTCCGCCGCAGGTTCTATCCTCGGTACAATTATTCGATAAGTGATCGCTAGGAAATCACTTATCAAATTCTATAGTGCCTCCAATTTTTATCTGATAAAACCCTTGATTCTCTACTATAGAGAATATGTATATATAGTACCATATAACCCTAGGTTTATGGGCCTAATATCCATGTCCACTTAATTAATTAATTAGTCTGACTTATTAATTAATAAAGCCCACATATCCTAATCTAGTCCATATCTTTCAATCTCCCACTTGAACTAGCATTAGATAGAATTCGAAGCACTAACCTTGTACCCTTGAGCGGAACAACAATACACATAAAGTGTGACCCTTCAGACCCCCATTATCGATGATAATCTAATTAAAGTCTGCACAAAACTCCTAGACTGCGTTGCGCAGCGAACTCGATATATGAAGGGCGTTTACGTGAATCTAGTAAACAAACCTTTATATGAAGTTTATGTAATATCCCTTCATTCACGAACCACCTGATTTAGCCTAGGATCTGCCATGTGTCTATCCAAAATAGCTCAATCATTTTTCTCATCTTTATTATATGACACATTCGATCATATTCAATTACTTTAATTGAATATATCTTTTGCATTGGCCAATGACTTTATTATCAAATAATATAGAGAAATATGAGTGTTCTCTCGAGTTTCAATCGAGGAATGAATCTCATTCTTGGCTCAACTACCATTTCAATTTGCCTCATGATGAACCCAACACAAGACGTGTCTTATCCTCCTTTGGGAGGCAAGCGTTGTACTTGGTCAAAGTTCATCACTTAACAAACAAAATGAGTATTGACCTCAGGTCAAAGGATCATTACATACTCCACACACTAATAAACCGTAGACACTGAAAACAAACGGTTTAATAGTAGGGTATACCAATACTCTCCAAAGTACCCATGTGTCCATCACGGATATCTAATATCTCGTAGTCGTGAGACCTACTACATTCTCTGAGAATGTGATGCAGACCACATGCTAACCTATCGCGTGTCATCAATATCCCATTCTTGATGACCATTGGTTATGGCAATTTTAGAATCATACTATATCATTTATGTCTCACACCATAAATAACAGTCATGATTCAAGGGAACAGTTATAAGAATAATAACAAACCATCAAAATAATTATTCTAATAAATGTATAAACTTAAAAGACAATCAAATGTCATAGAATGCGATCAAGAATGAATATCTCAAACGAAAGGTTTCTAAGACATACAATCTATAAACTCCCACTGAATCAAGACCAACTACCAACGTGTCTAACACCCAAGCTCTCAAAGTGCTTGTTGTGTCTAGCTATACACAACTGTTTGGTTGAAGGATTAACCAAGTTATCATCAGTGGATACTCTATCTAACTTCACATCTCCCTATCTATTATTCTCCAATCAGATTATATCTACAGGGAATATGCTTATTTCTGTCCGTGGCTCTCGGTTCCTTTTGCTAGAGCAATCGCACTTACCGTTGTCACAATACAACGGTATTGCACTGCTGGCACTTGGAACGACACCTAGTTCTTTTACGAACTTTAACAAAGCAACAACCCCTTTTTGACAGCTTTAGATTTAGCAATATACTCGGCTTTAGTGCTGGAATCGACAGTTCTACTCTGTTTGGAACCATTCCGATACACTGCACCACCATTTAGAACGAAAACATATCCAGTCAAAGACTTGAAGTCATCATGGTCCGTTGGAAGCCAACATCAGTATACCTAGTAACTGATGACTCTAGCTGCCCACCATAGACTTTAAGAAATATTCTTTAGTCCTTCTAAGGTACTTAAGAATAGCCTTGACAGTTCTCCAGTATTCCTCACCGAGATTTTGCTGAAATCTGCTCTTTCACGGATTGTAACATGGAATGATTGCTCTCCATTATCAGTATATCGTCGACATATATGATAAGGAAGACAACATTTCATTCTTACGTTTACTATAAACGAATAGATCCTATTTGCTTCTGACAAAATCAAACGATTTGATAGCTTTGTCTAAACAAATATTTCAACTCCTAGATGCTTGCTTGAGTCCACAAATGAACTTCTTTAACTTGCATACTCCATTCGGTTTTTCTTTGGATACAAAACCTTCAGGCTGTGACATATACATGGTGCCTTCGATTCTCCATTGAGAAACGCGGTTTTAACATCCATTTGCCAAATATCAAAGTCATAGTATGCAGCTATTGCAAGTAATATCCTAATGGACTTGATGTTAGTGACTGGCGAAAAGGTTTCATCATAGTCAATGCTCTTGCGCTGACTATAACCCTTTGCCACCAACCTAGCCTTGTAGGTTTGTACCTTGCCACCTGCATCTCTCTTCTTCTTGAAGATCCATTTGCAGTCTATGGGACGAGCCCCAACTGGCAAATCAACTAGTTTCCGCACTAGTTGAGGTACATCGAGTCCATTTTAGATGTTAAGGCAGCCAGCCCCGTCTTCGAAACGGTGCCCGACACCGCTTCGATATAGGTCTTAGATTCGTCGTCTTCTGAATCAACTTCATCATCTTGGTTCTCAACCAATAGATTTAGTCTTTCAGGTGCACGACGATTCCTTTGAGGCCTATTGAGTTGGTTCATTCGATTTATTCTGATCGTGAGTTGGTTTTCAACATTTTAGAATATTCTCAAGAATTTCACTGTGATTCTCTTGAGGTGGGACTGATATAATATCTTGTCTTTGATGCATCTTATTGTCTTGAAGTGCCCCTCTAAGAGTCATTTCCCCTCCCAATAGATCATCAAAACTCCCACTGAGTTCTTGTCCACTCTATTGGACAAGACCTCACCCTCTATGTTATCTTGCGGGTTTGATACAATGTCTTGTTTTGATGCATCTCATTGTCTTGAGGTGGCCCTCTAAGAGTCATTTCCCCTCCCAATAGATCATCGAAAACTCCCACTGAGTTCTTGTCCACTCCATTGGACAAGACCTCATCCTCTATGTTATTTTGTGGTTCTTGAATCTTTTCAAGATCTACCTTGTTGTGACCTTGTTCCTCGGAGATATAAATATCTTCAAGAAACGGCACATTCTTGGAAACTATCACCTGGTGATCTCCAGGGCAGTAGAATTCATATCCTTAGTTTCCTGAGGATATCCACAAAATAGCATTTCTCACTTTTAGTCTCCAATTTATCAGTCGTCATAACAAAAGCAGGGCAACCCCAGGTCCGCATATGGTTAAGACTCGACTTCTTGCCACACCATAACTTATATGGTGTTTGCGTGACTGATTTAAGAGGAACTCTATTCAGAACATAACCAGTGGTTAGTAAGGCATAACCCCAAAGGAATAATGGGAGACTGGTGAAACTCATCATGGATCGAACCATATCTAATGAAGTTCGATTTCTCCTTTTGGATACTCCATTCATCTGTGGTGTACCCGGAGGTGTCCAGTCTGATCGGATTCCATGTGATTTCAAGTAATCAAGAAAATCTCGGCTTAAGTATTCCCCTCCTCGATCTAATCGGAGAGTCTTAATACTTCTCCCAAGTTGTTTCTCAACTTCTAACTTAAACTCCTTATATTTCTCGAAGGCCCCAAGATTTGTGTTTCATGAGATACACATATCCATACCTTGAAAAATCATCAGTGAAAGTTATGAAGTACGAATATTCGCCTATTGCTTAAGTTGGAACGGTCCGCACACCATTGTGCAGACCAACTCGAGCACAACCTTGGCACGTAACCAATTTCCCAGAAAGTGGTTAACTTGTCATCTTTCCTTTGAGACAAGATTCGCAAGCACCATATGATTCGAAATCAAATGATGTGAGATAGTAACTTTCTCAATCTTGCTATTCTTTTCTCATTGATATAACCAAGTCTACAATGCCACATGTAGGTTTTATTATTCGTATTACTTAGCTCAGGCTGTTTATTCTTGTACATTGAGAATATTTTGTTCACATTCAAGTATATATATTCCATTCAAAAGAAAGACACTTCCTTAAAACAATCCATTAAGCGAAACAAGCATCTACTGTTTGCAAAATAGAAAGAAAAAGTCATAAATGTCTAATATTCGAATGGAAATAATATTCTTTGAAATCTAAAGAACAAAATATCAATTATATAAATCTAATTTATATCCCGAAGGAAGATCTAATCTAATCTATTTTCAACGTACAAAATAAACTACTTAAGCTCTCATCCAATGCACCATGTGCTTTGAACTTCGGGCAGTCTCTCTTCCAGTGCCCCTTCTCATTGCAGAACATTCACTCATCCTTTGGTATTCTCGGCTTCTTTTGAACCCCTCCACTCTTAGGCATCAAGGCCGCATCCTTAGATGCTTTCTTCCTCTTCTTCTGCTTATTCTTCTGTTTGGAAGATCTCACAGAAGAGCTCACCATGAGCACAGAGTTGCCTTTAGATGTAGATGATTCGTAGGTCTTGAGCATGTTGTGAAGCTCTGGCAGTGTTGCCTTCGTGTTGCTCATGTTGAAATTCACTATGAAGTTTTCAAATGAACTTGGAAGAGACTGCAAAATCAGATTTATTGAGACACTTGAGGGTAGCTTCGTTCCAATCGATTCCAACCTCTCAATCAATCCGATCATCTTCAGTATATGTCCAGAAACCTGGCCCCCATCATGAAGCTTACACTTGAGGAGATCTCTGAGTATCTCATATCCATGGTCTGAGCTTCTGAAGCGTACAGACTCTCCAAGTGTTTCAGCATCTCATAAGGGAACATGCTCCAATGTTGCCTATGCAGTTCAATACTCATAGAGGACAACATTAAGCATTGAGCCGATGTGGCATCCTCAACATGTTTCTTATGAGCTTCTTCGTCTAACGTAGCATACTCAGGAGAATTCTTGTCAGGGATGACACTGATTGGTTTGTCCAAGACATACTCAATCTCGTCTTGCCTTAGCACCAATCGCAAACAACGAAGCCAATCCGTAAAATTTGACCCAGTCAACTTGTTTGTTTCCATGAAATATTTATAAGCCAAAATGACATTTTATCTGACGAGAAAATAATAAATTGGAAAATAAATTAGAATAAACTAAACAAAGATCACATTCGTATCACTAATCAAAACAAGAGTTTATTGTAATGATTAGCTCCCACTAATTTTAACATATTTTGCGCCCCCAAACACAAAATATGAATTCATAACAATTATAAATCTTAGTGGTGCAAGATCCAAGTCTATATTACTGCAGCCTCTACTTTGGCTGATGACTACAATAATATCCCTAGGTAGGCCTCTAAGCCAATTGCAACAACAATTTTGCAATTCTTGGTTTATTAATCCAATTAATATTTGCATCCTTAAACTATTTTGGTCGCTTTGGCGTCACAAAATAATTTAAGCAAGTCAATTCCATCACACGATGTCAACCATACATCTATGAATGAGCCCGAGTCTTGTCGATTTATAGTAAACACTTTGGTGTAAAACTCATGGTCGAAAAGATTAGGAATCTCAAACAATTATGATGGACGACGCATTTTGTTCCTAAAACAAGACTTGGTTTTATTGGGGATTTTATATGTGATACTAATTGTTAAATTTAATATCTAATATTAAATTAAAACATAATTACTAGGTGCCGCCTACCTAGGCATAAGAAATGCGGACCACACATATTGGGCGCCGTCTACCCATACATAATTACACGGACTACATGTATTGGGTGCCGGCTACCCAAACATAACGCGGACTTAACTACTATAGTAAACGAAATAAGCATAAAATCAAATAATTACTTATCACATAATATATCAAATAAAAGCTCAACGAATAAAATTATTAATCCAATTAAAATTTTATTCTTTAATTAAATGTGGATTAAAATTATATATTAATTCCAAATTAATATAAATATATGTTTAATATTAATTCTAAATTAACATAAATATATAAGTCTAGTATTATTATTTCGAAATAATAATACTATCATCATTTTCAATCTAATTAATAAATTAATATTAGTCTATTAGATTAATATATTAATTTCAAATTAATATAAGTATACTTTTAATGTTAATTCCAAATTAACATAAATGTATAAGTCTATTATTATTATTTCAAAACAATAATAATAAGATATGTTAATCTAATTGACAAATTAATATTGTAATTAGAACTTAAGAATTAATCTAATTAATAAATCTAATTTGATTATTAAATAAAATTATTTTATTTATTTATTTATTTTTTAAACAGCCATATAGGCTATAGCCCAGCTATATATAAAAAAAATGTTAGTTGGCCTAGCAGATAGACCCAGTCAATTATTAAAGTCCAGCCTAGAAATTCAATTAACCAGGCCCCATCCCAAATTTTTAAATTGGTCCAGCAGCATTAAAAACAAGCTCAATTTAAATCAGCAGGCCCAGCCCAAAACTATAAATCAGCCCAACCGAGAAACTCAGCAGCCCACAACCCGTTAGGGTTTGGGCTGCAAGCCGCCATTCCAAAACCGCACTGACCGCCGCCGCGACCAGACACGCGGCACCAGCAACAGCGCTGCAACTCCGGCCTCCGCCGCAGCCGCCGCCACGCTGAGCGCCGCAACAGCAGTAGCAGAAGCGCTTGCCATGCGCCGTCGCTAGCGCAGCGGCAGCGAGCGTCGCCGCAGTCAGTAATGATGAAGAGCAAGTTTGTTGAAACAAGGAGCAAGGTCAATACACGTGAAGAAAAAAAAAAAAAAAATTCAAAACTAAGTTACAAAAAATTGTTTCTAAACTGTTTCTGAAACAGTATTAAATAAATTTCTGATTTTCAATAATTTCCAGAATTTTAAAATTTGCTCTCATACTAGGCTGCGAAAATTTAAAGCTTTTGTTTACAAATTAGTTTGCAACAGTATTCACAATAATTGCAAAATCAATTCCAAAACAAAAGGCAGAATATTTTTTTTTTTTTTTAAATTTCAATCCACAATTAGTTTAACTATGAAATCAATTATAAATCGAGCCCCGGGCTCTGATACTACTGTTAGTAATTCTCGATTCCATCTAATGTACGCAGCGGAATAAGTAATCGAGAATATTGATCGTGATTTATAATTGATATACACGTTGAGCATAAATTACGTTAAAGTTGGAACAACTTACTTGTTGCATAATTGATCGGACTGAATTGCGCGATTGATTCACCACTTCAGGTATCCACGCGTATATCGTTCGCCGCAGGAACTATCCTCGGTACAATTATTCGATAAGTGATCGCTAGGAAATCACTTATCAAATTCTATAGTGCCTCCAATTTTTATCTGATAAAACCCTTGATTCTCTACTATAGAGAATATGTATATATAGTACCATAAAACCCTTGGTTTATGGGCCTAATATCCATGTCCACTTAATTAATTAATTAGTCTAACTTATTAATTAATAAAGCCCACATATCCTAATCTAATCCATATCTTTCAAAAGGTGAGTGATATGTGGGATTTAAAAGATGACTTTATGTCCCCTCAAACCCTAAAGAACACCGACTTGACCCAATCACCTCAAAGAAACATGTGATTGAATTGGCCAAACTGATGAGTAATTGGGTCAACCCCAACCAAACATTGTCATACATTTGGGACTAATCTGATCACACTTGTTTACCCCTAATTAATTTTCAGCGAACATTTGGGACTAATCTGATCACACGTGTAATCATAAACAGTGTCGGCTAGTACGCGGTTCAAGGGAGAACCGTTTTCCTAGTTCCGTAAAATAACATCGGACAAGAAGAGAAATCCACCCACAATCCTTGTACAACTAGCGAAGTAAACACACCCACTTATGTGAGTTGAATTATGTGGGAGAGGAGATTCTGAAATTAGAATTTCAGAAAGAAAGTTAGTTTTGACATTTTACAGAAGGCTTTCTTTGCGTCCACAAAAATTGGGGGTGTATTTGGTAATGTATGGCGGTGCATAGTCGCTCCCGCAGTAAAATGTAGTTAAAATTTTCAGTATCGACTACTGGCAATGGGCGCTTCAGAATCATCACTCACAAGCTCCAAGGTGAGATGCCCTAGCCCCTGATTCTCTCATCTCTGCTTCTAATTTCAAGCTTCTTGGCTTTCAATTTGTTTATTGTTAATCCAATCTTGCAATTTTTGTTTGATTGCTGATATAATTATATTTTTTTCTTTTTTTTAATGCGTATGAGAAGGTTTTCGAGGATGGGATCACCACAGTTTCAGAGCGTACGGAAGGCGTAGACCCCATCTTACAGAAGCTTCAATCTCTGGAAATAGTGAGATTTTACTCACCATTCACTTAATACATTATTTTGCCCTTTCCCTAGTCAAATAGTGTTGATTAATTTGGCCTATTGTATATGTATGTGTGAACAGGCTAAGCCAATACTTGCATCAGCCCCCACTGAGAGTACTTTAACAGATATCCTCGTTCGAAAACCATTTACTTCTCCTACTTCTGGTAATATTTCATAATTTTTATTTTTTTTCCTTTTCAAATATTTCCTCCCTTTGCACTTTGCCTTATTGTACTAATTTGAGTGCCCTGTATCTATTTTTGTGCTTATTTCAATGTTTTCTGTGTGCGTGTGTGGTGTTTTGGGGGGGGGGGGGGGTTCGTTATGAAGCATGCAGATGTGGCAGTAGCTAGGTGGTACGAGGTGACGATGTGGTGTGTCCTACATGGGATTTTAAGTTGTCCAATTACATATGCAGAACGTTAATTGCAGCTTTGATATCATTTTTCCATGGTAATGGCTGTTAATTTTGAAGAAGAGAGTCCAGACTCCAGAGCATCATATTCTTCAGTGTAATAGTAGATTATGCCCCTTTTAATGCGATTATAATTCTTACTTTTTTTTTTGGTTTAGGGTGTTTTCCTAATTTTCTGCTTGCTTCCTCCTCCTTAAGTTGTAAAATCATGCGCCTTGTTCTGACCATACAAATACTGTCAGCAGCATCCTTGGCCTGCTGACAGTTTCACTAGGTGGTATATAGAATCATTCTAGCTGCTTCAGCTGGTTAAATATTTGGCAATTTTCAAATGTTGGACAATACACCATTGCAATTTGAGGTAGTTTCTTGCTAAGGTGGTGTTAGTCATTAGGCTACTGATAGGCTGTTGTCTCAAAATGGTGTTTGATGTAGTTCAATTGTTAATTTGTTATCCTCGTGAGGAAAAACAGGATTAATATGACAATTACATGAAATACATGACAAAAACCCAGCAGTTATTTTGAATTATTTATTTTTTTAATTTTATGAGATTGGTTGTTTTTACTGGTTCTTTGCATGCATTACTGTTTTGACTTAAGTCACCGGGTACGTATGATGCCCTTTATATTGCTATTTGTTTTCTGAAGATTCAACCCTGATATGGGACTCCCAAGTGTGTGCTATGTATTAGTAAAATTGGGGGAAGAGATTCTACTTGTGTAAGTTTAACTTGGGATTTTTGAGTTATCTAAAAACACAAGTTTGCCTCCAATATCAAGCAAACAACTATGATTGGATTCATGACATGCAAACACCACTCAGTAAGCTGTTGTCTGTTACTGTACTCTTAAAGTGAGTAAAAAGGTTCTACGCATTTGTTGAAGCTTAAGACTTCTGGCATGTGTCTGTATGACAGGATATATTGAGTAACATATAAATACAATAAATGACCTGGAACAGTTTGTGAGGTCAACTTTTACTTTCTGCTTGCTCTGTACATTAGTAATTTAACTAATGAAACCTTAAATCTCCTTTTTAGCATGCTACTGCTCTCTAATGGATTAGCCAGTTGTTCAGTCAATTGTTGACTCTTATACTGTTACCAGAGTAGTCTGATTAAGTTTTGGCAGGATAACAGTTTCCAATGGGAGCTTTTGGGTAGAAAATTTTCAGCAATTACATCCCCCCCACACAACACAGGCGCACACACACACATGCATACTGACGCAACGCAAGCATATAAGAACGATAGAAATTCGGGAAAACCTTAGTTTTGTATCACTGTTCAACTGCGGAAAATGTTCCACAAGCAATCCTTATGTACGTAGGGTTGAAACAAGAATCCTATAGCTAAAATTCTTCCCAAAATAAAGATATGCAAATAACAATTTTCCAGAAGCAGCAAGATGAAAATAAAAGGAAACAAATATTAGAAACAAATAAACTTATTTGGCTTTAAACTTTAAGTGATGAATTCGATCATGTTTATCCAAGAACGCGATCGCGGTCTCATCTCCATTCCCTCTCATGTTAACTTACGCAAGCAAATTTTAATCCGCTTACGTTGGTCACATAATCTGTACTGCGGGCAGGACCGTAATGTCACCACAGAGAGAACAATCTTCAATATGCTGGCATAGCTTACAGCATTTTTTAGCCATTAACCCCAATAAAATCATAAAGTGCCATTTCCCATTTCTGTTTTCAACCATCCTAGAACTAGCAGATACTTCACCAATTCAGTTTGGAGTCCTGGTTACATTTTCTGTTACGTATGTAGATCAATGAGATTTAATCTAGTCAGATGAATCTATTAAAGGAAAATAGCAGTACATGAATCCTGTTTCTAGCACCACTATCACATGACATACATGGCATGAAATCGGTATATAATGAAATAGAAACCCCTAAGGCATTTTGGTATTAGTTCATCATCAACTTTATTCTAGAAATGTACTGAATGTCAATGATAGAATTGTCAAAACCTTGACAATGCACTTCCTCAAGAAACACATAATATAATAGGTGTAATCAAGGTGAAAAGAATCAGGTCTGTCTTGCCTAAATAGAGTTGATTATTGTGATATTCAACGCTGATCTATTAATCATACAAGAAAGGTAGGGTAGCAAGGTCGGTTGTTCCAGGTCTTCCGTGTGAGTGAGTAAGCCGTGAAGTCTGCCATTGGATACTGTCTGTTTTGTATGTGCAGTAGAATTCTCTAGCTGTTTCTTTTCCTATTTAGTACCTTTGTGTTTTCAATAGTTTCATTGAATCTGGTTGACTGTCTAGGTACTGTAGATCCTAATGTGCTGCTGGAGCTCTTCACAGTTTATCGTGACTGGCAAGAGGAGAAGGCCCAAAAAGTAATTAAGAGACAGGTTCGCCTTTTCATTGCTGTGCATTTTGATTAGACCTTTGTTAAGCATATAAGCTAGGGAGCCCTAACTTAACCCAAAACCATGGTCAAAGGTAAAGGATTGACTCCCACTTATATGGCCTTCCACACTTTCACATGGAATCGATGTGGGATATCGTAACAATCCATCCCCCTTCAAACCAGACGTCCACGGACGGCACACTCCGGATGGCAACCCACATACCAAGGCCCACTTCCCGGGTGGAAACCCCCCTCGGGCCCACATCCAGGGTGGCAACCCCTGGGCCCACCATCGGGTAGCCCCTTTCCTCAGCCCGCCCGAATCCGGCAGGTCTGACCAAATTGTTAAGCATATAAGCTAGGGAGCCCTAACTTAACCCAAAACCATGGTCAAAGGTAAATGATTGACTCCCACTTATATGCCCTTCCACACTTTCACGTGGAATCGATGTGGGATATCGTAACAACCTTGGTCATATCTTTGATTATTCTAACTAGTGTAGACGTACCAAATCAACATATAATATGATGCATCTGTTTGATGCTTATTGTCCTTGCTATATGTCTCTGAAAGTTAATATGTATTCCATTGTATCTGTTTGCATGCACATGTGTCTAGATAAAGACTAAAAGGTGTTGATCTCTAAGTAGTAACACTCTACTAGTATACTTAAAACAGGCTGCAACTGCAGCATTTCACTTGCAACCTCCGCACTGGGACAATTAGGCTTAGCCAACCCCCCAATCCTCATCGTGGGATTTAGGCTAAGTTAGTTTGTTGTAGAGTCCGGAAGTGATTCGTGTATCAGCATGCTGGTTGATCTCACCTGGAAACTTACTCGCTGGGTTCAGCTAATTCATTCTGATATGTCGTGAAATTTAACTTTCTGGAAAATGAAGTTTTATTCTGTATTTAATTAATGTATCATTCATCGTCTTATTTAGATTTGTTCGTGTAGCGGACTTAGTTAGAGATTGGCGCTATGCGTTGTAATTGACATTTGTAATATTCTCATCCCTTATACTCCCTGTTTTTACATAAATCAAATTTGTTCTCATAAAGAGAGGAAATTTTTCCAAGCATAGCCGCAATTGTAAATTTTTGCCCAGGGCAAATTTGCTGGAAAAGATTTCTAGATTGATCTCATGTTTCTTTTTACCTGTACATTTGTTGTTTCGGGAGTATAGAAAAGGACGCATCTTCTATAACCACTTTTTTTTTTTTTTATTTACAGGAAGAGATTGAAAACAAAATAGAAGTTGCGGATGCATTGGTACTTAAGCTTCTCCAACGTTACAATTATTCGGTCTCAGCAATAAAGACCACGGCTAATCATCTATCAGAAGGTACCTGATGCACTCTCTCCCCCCTCCTACCCACCCACCCACCCCCTGGAACATGGTAGTTTTGAAAGTGCGTTTTGGTATGTGATAAGACGTTGATGTTTAGCTGTCAAGACATTTGGCACTAGTTGAATTTCAAATTGATATATGGATTGCATGCTAGAAACCTTGTATGATCCCATTGCCATTTCCTCAATGATTAGTGTATCTAATAACAGTATGTAAGAATTTCCATTATGTCCAAATGTCTTGGAAGGAAAATTGAGAAGTTAATTTGTTTACGTTGTGCCTATGATGGAACCTCCGTAACAATGATTGATCTGATTGTGAATTTGCGTTGCGTCTTCAAATTACGACAGTCCATTCGTTACAAGTAGAACTGGGAGAATTAAAAGGAAGATTAACTGAAGTAATTAGCAACTGCGACGCATTATGCAAGAGAATAGCTTGCGAGGGGCCAGAATCACTGCAATCTTGTCTAAAGCCATTGACGGCTGCCTCCAATGATCAGAAGGCTGACTGTGTGTTACCATCTTTGCCCTCAGAGACAAAGGAAGAGGATCAGTCACCTGAGCAGGCAAGTTAGGCCTTTCTGCCCTTTTCCTTATCCTCCCACACTTCGTATTTTCTTTAATTTCCTTCAGGTGGTGAGTTGCTTTCTAAACAACCCCATCATAGTCTGGCCAAATTGTACTCGTCCTGGTGACGTGTGGACTTCTGTTTGCTCCTCGTACAGATCGCTATTGTTAGTGCACTTTGATAGCTTTTTGGTTGGTTTGTATCTTACTATAGTATTGTAGGACGCTATGTATACATGAAATCATGAAAATCATACGAATATTGTTGCATGTTGAGGAAAATGAACGAGGAATTTACTGACAATATAAAGTGATATTTTCTGTTTTAATTTTAATTTTTGAATCTCATCCAACGACGTGAAATACGTAAGAGCTGCTAGGCACGTGAGCCCAACTGTTGTTTGCTCGACAGACAGAGTGTGGGTTTAGTTCTAGTGCTGAGATCTAGATCTGAATGTAAAAGGATGCTTTTATATTTGATTACAAAGAGTAAGGTTTAGGGCTGCAACCGAACTCAGTCGAGCCGAGCTTGATGTTTGTATTTGTTTTGTTTATGTATGATCGAACTCGAGCTGAGTTGAACTGTATTTGAGAATGTTTGATTTTGTTCACGATTGTGTTTGACTATGTTCATGAATATTTGTGCTCATGAAAAATTAATTGTTTTATTCACGAACATTAGATAAACACACATTTTCCGTTATATTGATACAAATATGAGTTTAACAAAATACTCATTACATGAAAGGTAGTATAAGAATAATACTCCCTCCGTCCCGGCTTAACCTGCCTAGGTTGATCGGGCACGGGGATTAAGAAAAAACAGATTTTGTGGAATCTTTGACTTTTTTAAAGGTGGAGATTGAGAATGAAGATTTTGAGGGTGGAGATTGTGAGAGAAATTTGCTATTTATGGGGTAAGCAGGTTAAGGTGGGGCAAACTAAAATGACAAGTAGGCAGGTTAAGCTGTGACGGAGGTAGTATATTATAGGTAATACGAATATTGTTAGTTTTGTCATTTTTATTAGATTGTTATTGATATTCTTAATTGGATTTTGAAAAAAAATTAAAAACACGAACTATTAATGAATGTATAAATTATGTTCAAGCTATGTTTATTTATAAAATAAGTTTAGAAAATTGTTCGATTATTTAAATAAATGAATAGACGATTTCGTTCACGTGGACAACCCTAATAAAGATGTAATCAAGTTGAATATGGTACTTTTGTCTTTTGGGACTGCCCTTCCGGATTTTACAAGTCTCATAATAATACTACAATGTAGTTATCCCATAATTTCATGATTTTACACGTATAATAATATAACAATAGGCAAACAATAATTTGACATCTGTAATAACTATTTTCCTTCAACATTCATTTGGAAAAGAACACACACAGGTAGAATTCTCTGATTTTGACGGTTCAACCGTACAATTAAAAATTTTCCCGGCCCACAGGATAAATACCCCTAATTACATAAATATTGTAAACTAGTTTACTTCAACCGAGGAGGCTCCATCAGACTATAAGTTTCGAGTCTTATTAAGATCGTTTGAACGTAGCTGATCTTGTTGCCGACACGAGATTCAACATTATAGCTGCCACATGATCTGTTATAAGTAGGGGTATTCGACCTGAATTTATCAAGAAAAAGATAGAGTTAATCCATGTTGAAAAGGACACTAAGCTCTAGCAATTAAACTGACACGACATAATTTGAAGGACGATAAATTAGTGTCTAGCGATTAGATTTGAATTTACTTAGACGATAAACTGACTTCTAGTGATTAGATAAGATTGAGATTGAAATTGAACAATTAAATAGGAAGGATAAAAACCTTGGTTAACCCCCCCACTGTGACTTGAAATAAATCAAAATCGATATATATAATAGTTATATGTTGCGCTGCTCTGGGATTTTTGCGCAAGAGTCGATGTCTATAATTCAGCAAACCAAAATTAATAATTTAATTAATTTAAAAATATAATAGTTATATGTTTCGAATAAGTTCAGCCTGCTATATAATTGGAATGAACTGAAATTGAGCATAAATATGAGCAACTTATGAGTTGAGTTTACATGATGATGATACGCACGCACAAAAGCAAAATCCATGAATATTTTAAATCAATGGGACCATTCTGAAACTACAAACACCAAATTCTTAATCCCACCAGTAATTATACTCGACAAAAACAATTCACCAATATATTATGATGACCAAAACCATACTCTCTGCCCTACTGCCTCTATAAACTCATCTTTGCAGCCTATAGCATCATCAATCACTAACAATTCCAAATCAAATTTCTTGTGTGAAGGGCAAGAAAATTCATCAAAAAATGAACCAACAGCAAAATACGGCCATGGAATTTGTTCAAGGCTGTTGCTGAGCATCCATATACCCAGCATCCACAAGCACTTTCTCCCTCTTGGCCAATTCTATATCTTCATCTACCATCATCTTCACCAGCTGCTCAAACCCCACCCGGGGCTTCCACCCGAGCACCTTCTTCGCCCTGCTCGCATCCCCCTTCAGATTGTCCACCTCCGTCGGCCTGAAATACCGCTTATCAATAACCACATGATCCTTCCAATTCAGCCCCACATACCCAAACGCCGCCAGTAAAAATTCCTCCACGGTGTGCGACTCCTCCGTCGCCACCACATAATCGTCCGGCTTCTCTTGTTGTAGCATCAGCCACATCGCCTCCACGTAGTCCCCCGCGAACCCCCAATCCCTCGATGCTTGCAGATTTCCGAGGAATAGCTTGCTCTGGAGCCCGATCTTGATCCGCCCCACGGCCCTGGTGATCTTCCGGGTCACGAAATTCTCCCCTCTCCGAGGGGATTCGTGGTTGAACAAAATCCCGTTACAAGCGAAAATGCCGTAGGCTTCACGGTAATTGACCGTGTACCAATGGGCGGCGCATTTGGAGACGGCGTAGGGGGATCGGGGGTGGAAGGGGGTGGTCTCAGATTGCGGCGGAGGCGTGGATCCGAACATTTCTGATGATCCTGCTTGATAGTATTTGATGTGAGAGCGGCCGGAGGAGGAGATGTGGGAGCGGACGGCCTCGAGGAGGCGGAGGGCGCCGGTGGCGACGACGTCGGCGGTGTAATCAGGGATCTCGAAAGAGACGGCGACGTGGGACTGGGCGGCGAGATTGTAGACCTCGTCGGGGAGAATGGTGTCGAGCCAGCGGCGAAGGGAGGAGGCGTCGGTGAGGTCGGCGTAGTGGAGCTTCATCCGGGCTTTGTGGGCGTTGTGCGGGTCGATGTAGATGTGGTTGATCCGCTGAGTGTTGAAGTTGGAAGATCGGCGAATGAGGCCATGGACTTCGTAGCCTTTGTTTAGAAGGAATTCGGTGAGGTAGGAGCCGTCTTGGCCGGTGATGCCGGTGATCAGGGCGATTTTCCGGTTGGATTGGAGGGACTGGGGGTTTAGGGCACCATTGTCGGCGGCGGATTCAGATCTGGCGATGGTGTCGGCGGCAGTGGCCATCGGGATAAATTGGAGGAGTATTGTGTTGGAAAGTGGTGAAATGGAAACTGTGAGATTTATTGACGGTGAATAGTGTGGTGCAATCTTTCTATTTTGTACTTTAATTTTGTTGAATTATTTTAGGTACAATTTCTGTTATGCACAGTATGCACAAAAATGCACAATTTAGGGCACGTTTAATTTGAATTTGAATTGTATATGCTGCATTAGAATAAGTGATTGGAATAATACAACTTATGTTTACTCGGATCCGAGTGATTAAGTTCTATTATTTATACAACAATTTCTATCAAATATTGTTCCATGCAGTGTTATTATAACTGAACCGGTTGGATGGGCAGTCTAATCGGAAAAGTAATAGTCACAATTTATTAATTTTTCTGATGTAATTATATATATTAACATCCACCAAAAAAGCTTATCAATAAAACTTCAAATTTCAAATAAAGATAATTATAACATAATAAACGACTAAAAATATGGATGTCTTGAATAAAATTTAATACTATAGTCCATAAACTTCTTTTAACTCCAAAATCTATTTTCAAACATGATAAATAATGAGTAACTTGTTAAAATTCTATAAACCCATAAACAAAGGAAATCAATAAGTGGAATAAATACAAAATAATAAAATAAACGCAATGAAATAAAAAAAATTACAAAAGAATAGGAATAACCGATTTTTTCCGGGTACTCTGGTTCAATCTGATTTTTCCCGGTTGGACATTAAAACGATTTTATAGGGTATTCCGAACCGGTCCAAGCACCGATTCCCGGTTCAACTTCCGGGATTAATAAACCCACCTATTGATGTGGGATAGGTAATGGGGGTAAAATTGCATCGGAATTCGTGTTATCCCGGGTATCGGGATAAGACGCCTTTTGATAACCAACGAAGTAAATGATGGATTAACATGAACAATTAGTCCTTATTCAACCTAATCATACGAAGTAAACGGACCCTTAGTGGATAACTAGTACACTACCGTGAATAATATTCACGGGTCTGTTTAAAGTTTGTTTATTTTTCGAAATACTTTTAATTTATAAATATAATTATGTTTCTAAAAAAAGAGAAAACATTTAAAATTGAAATAATTATTAACGAAAATCATGAAATTTAATTTTCTTTTTAAATTTAAATTTTTTAAAATTATTTTAATCCTATAATTGTGAGATGTTATAATGATTCTCAGCATGATACATGTTCATTTTGTTTGTCTTTTAGTATATAAAGAGTAGATGATCATGTGAATTTTGATAAATTCATATTGATTAGATTTGAGTTCTTCAATAAATAAATTTATTGTATATTTGAAGCCATATATTTTCAGTTGATTGTGATAGTAGAAATAAGTTAAGTAGCAAATTTGTAATATTTACAATTAATTATGTATGAATTATACAATAATTGTGGTATAAAATATCTATAAAAGAATTCAGATTATGAAGTCTCGAGAATAATCTAAAAAATCAAGTAAACAGAAGACCAATCGGATTTAATATATTCACCAATCATGGTTACATAAATCATAATTATACATAAATGAGCAATAATCTTGAGTTGCTTTCATATAGTATTTTTCTTTTGGGCAAAACATTAAGTAGGTACTACATTATTAAAAATGTTAAATTTATTAATTTTTTGTTATTGATTTTAATAAAATTTCCTTCAAGATTTTATTAATAATTTTATTGTCATATATAGATTTTAGAATATTTTTTCTTATAATAAGCAAATGTAGTTCTGCTTGAGTGACAAAATTTAGTAATTATATATTTTATGTATCATTGAACGCTATTTCTTTCCTTTTACATTCTTCTGATAGTTTTGATACTACAATTGTCACTTATACAGAAAAAACTCATGGAACATTGAAACTAATAAGAGGAGTTATAGCAACAACCAGAGTTACTCTCGTCATCAAAATAAGACAAATTTCAAATAATTTTATACCAGTTGACTTTTTGTCATAAAAATATTTGAGATGAATAAACCTAAACATTAACGAAAAACAATAATGAAGCAAAAAGAAGAGAAATCTCAATAGATAGTCAAAGTACAATGAAATTTTGTACTATAAAATTAATTATTCACGCGAAAATAATCCAATAAATGAGATTAAAGTTCTGATTGAAAGAGATTACTCGCGCAAAAAGTACAATTGAAAAATTAGAAAATCTAATTAATTTCAGTGACTCAAAAGTCATAAGTCACAATACAAAATTTAAAAAAGAATATTGACCGAAAGTAGAAATTGGTATGGATAAATACTCATCTTAGAATAAACCTACATAACTTGTTCCTTTAGAGGTATGCAGTGCATTTTAAATAGTAGATATGAACGACACTATATCATATCAGCGGTAAATTCAGTAAATTTCTTAAATCATATAGACAATTTTTTCAGTTTGTCTTTAATAATTAACAATAACTGATTTAAGTTAAAAAAAAATAATAATCATAAGAGAATAAAATATTTAGTAGATATGAACAATCTATATAGAAGGTCTCCATATATTGCGTCCACAACATAATAGCTTTTAAATACAACTGTATATTTTAAATAATAATATAAATAAATTATAAATAAAGGAAAGAAATGTAGTGATAAATATAGATTGTTTGCATATCCTATCCGTTTGCAAAAATCCCTTAAATATTTACAATTTTTATAATTATATATATACACCTAAATTAGAATTATCGTAAATAAATAAATCCATGATATAAGTTTTATAATTTAGGTATGTGTGTATACATATATATTTATACATATATGTCACTCATGCAATGATGAAAATAGTTTTTTAATCACACATACAGTGTTATCAATCTTTAATCATCCACTTTTTGATAAATTATTTTCTCTTATAAAAAATTGAGATATTAGAAATAAAAGTTGAATTAATAAGTTATTCAAAAAATCATAACTAAAATTCGTATCAAATCTATGATAGAATATGTAAATCATGTCAAATTTTGAATTTAAGAACTTGAATATTAAGATAATAAATAATAGATTTTTTGAAGATTTAGATATTAAAAATTAGTTTTTATTCTCAAAATTCTAAGAAAATGACACTTGTCCCATAAATATAAGAGAATGACACTTGTCAAAGTGGTTTCTCTTTAGTATATAAGGGATTGGATTGATACGTCCCGTTCGAGATTTGAAATGGGGCATAACTTATCCTCAATGTATTTTATTTTACAATTGAATGATCTATTCCTCCACATCCGCACTCTATTATCTATATTATATTTTTCAATTCTCAATACACCTTTTACAATTTTCAATATATCTTTTACAATTTTCAATATATATCATACCCTAAAATCCCTTAAACAAAAATACATTGTCACTATTTAAGTAGATGTACCATCCGAGGATGTGACACATCATCATACAGAATGCTTTTACATTTCCTAATGAACGTTTTCAAATTCTCTACTTTTGCCCTCTAGGCGGCTAGGCCTAGGTCCCATGTTAAAAACTTCTTCAAATATTTTTTTTTCTCAATTAATCAATCAACTCCAATCTTTCTAAATAGATATCATAAATTATGAAATATTAAAAAACAATAGTATTGTAATTTTATAAGTTATATAATTTGTAAATCTACTTACTCTAGATGAAGTCACAGAAGTGCTGGCCACAGATCTTTTTTTAAGATAAAAAATGAAGAAATTAAATTACCAGGTCATTATAGTGTGATGTCATTGATCACTCTATTTTCTACCGACTATACAATAAGTGCTTAGTTTAGATGATAGTTTAGTGTAAGTAAGGTTTATATCCCACATAGACTAGTGAAGATGATCTACCTAAAGTTTCTGCAGTGATTTTAGCCCTAGTATATCTAAGCCTGCCAAATATATGATAGTTGGGATTGCCCGCACTACTCTAACTTGACCTTATATTAAAGCAGTTGAACAATTAACAAATTAATGCAAATAGATTAAAAAATTATAAAGACTAAATTAAATTACTAAAATGGTATCTTAGGATTGTCGATTTCAAAATTTATTGCTAATTCCTACAACTACAGTCATCCCTAATTCCTACAACTACAGTCATCCCTAATTTATGTGTATCTCAATTCCCCTCCCAGAGCGACTGAGGTGTAGATCATATACAACAGAACAATCTCTCAGTTAAGCGTGTATATACAACTCCTATATAATCATTCTTAACCTCCCGGTCTGTTGAATGATTATGACGTGTGTTGTTTGACCATCCATATCCTCATCTCCCGAGTTTTGGACATGAATTTGTATGTGTAAGATATAAGAGGTCAAACTAATCACGCAACAATCAATATTCAACTCAACAATCGTCGTCTACATTGTAATTGACACTTACTTTCTAAATTCTAAGATAATAAACGACCACTCCATGCTAGAATTTATAAAGCTAATAATAACAAAAGAAAATATTGTCTAAAACGATAAACTAAATACTACTCTTCACCAAGGATGTTTGATGGCGTGGCGGCGCGTTTCTTCTAGATACTCGTTGCTACTCTTTTGTTCCTCCCATCTCTGTGGACCTCTAATTCTCAAGTGTATATCTCTGATCCTCTCAATAATAATGCATATCTGATGTAGAGAGCATTCAAGTATTTTTAGGAGTATAGGAACTAGGTTAAGTTGAAAGAAAATAAAAAATGGGTCGAAAACACGCGTAAAAATGTGTATGGAACAAAATGATTGGCTCGATCGAGCTGTTTTCAAACACAACGTTTGGCTCAGTCAAGCGGGTTTCTCTAACTTCGCTCAACTCATTTTTCTATGTTTTAAGCCGGTCCAACTCTATTTTGGGCCGGTCCAAGGTCGTTCTCAAGCAGATCACTCAAATTCTTCTAATTGGGCCTTCTCTACACTTAGTTTCTCAACAGTACTCACATTTGATTCAAATAAGTCCAGTTTTGTACAGAAAATGCTACAAATTAAACAAGTGAAATCCGCACAATAAACAAATTATAAGGCCAATGAGTGTTATTTCACATACTTTTACACTGTTTATGCTACGATTTTATGTTGATACACATCATTTATGCATGCTTTTAAGCTCATATAGATGAATTTTTTTGTAGCAATTACATGCATTATTGGCCATTTTGTGTTTAATTACGTTATCTTGTGCCATTTGATGTGTGTGCTCATTTTTTGTAGTATGCAATTTTAAGGTTAAAAGTCCATGTGGACAAAGACCAGAGAAGAAACGAGCGAGAACTGAGGTGAAACAACGAAGTTTGGAGAAGATAGTACCAAGAGACCCACTCGGTCGAGTAGGATTATTGCCACTCGGTTGAGCGGGATAAGAGAAAAAGAGGGAAAAGTAGAAGCATTCACTCAATCGAGTGATCATTGTCACTCGGTCGAGTGACGTGTCATAAAAATTAAAAAAAAGTTTTAATTGCGTACTCGGTCGAGTGGGCTTGCTCCCACTTGGTCGAGTGACGTGTCATAAAAATTAAAAAAATGTTTATTTTGTTTCTTTTATTATTGAACTTACACTAATGATATTCATTGAATATTGTTTGTGTTTAATTTGTTCATGAGTGGCTAGTCTTTACGTGTATTCTGGGGCTAGAAAGTAGACTCTATGACTTCATGATTATTGTTTTGAATATTTAGACTCCGTTCTATGTCTTTTATCTACGTATTTGTCTTGAATGTTGTTTTGATAATCTGATCAGTTATTAGACTTAATTAAGCTTAATAAATCGATGCCTGAGAGAGAAGGTCTGTTAATAGGCTTACAATACGTAACCTAGATAATCAATAATAACCGAGAAATTTGAGTTATTTGCATAGGTGTTGATCTTGTGTGCATTAATAATTGATCGGAGACGGTAATTATTTATGCATAGTCTACGTGTTATTCGCTCTGAGAAGAGGTATAATGTAGTTTCATGATCGCCTAATAAAAACTAGAATTCGGTCTAAAGGTCTAAATTATTCGGGTAATTAATCATAAGGGAATCGTAGTTGAAATCAAATCCTAAGACATATCTTTCAAAGTTGATATAATCTCTAATTGTTTGTCACATACTGCACCTTAGTTTTTTAATAGTTTAAATTTAGCTTTCCAATCAAAATTCTGAATTTTGACTACTAGATAGAGTTTGATTATTCCAATCAGGGTATTTAATAAACTTATTGTTCCAATCTTTGTGGGATCAACCTTGCTCACAATAGTTATGGTTATGTCGTACACTTGCGGTTGTACTAGGCTAGAAATCAGTGAACAAGTTTTTGGCGCCGTTGTCGGGATAGGTAGCTAACGCCAATTTCTATCGTGATAAATAATTTAGTGTTACGCTAGTTTTTTATTTTCTGTACTTTTTGTTTTACATTATTTAAAGGTTTTCGTTTGGTTTTGTGGATTTAGGTAGTGCATGCAAACACGGTCTAGAGGATCGAGTAATATGAATCCTTTAGATTTGAAAATCGAAACAAATGCTCGTAAACACCAAACAAGGAGAAATCTAGCTGGTGAAATGGGCGAAGAAACACAAGATCAAGTTCAAGTGTTGTGGAGGATATTGGGGGCTGATACAAGTACAACAACAACATATGGATAATCTGCAACAAAAGATACAACCTCAGCCACAACCTCAACTTCAGGGTGATCATACAACCATAAGGGACTTCTTACATCCTTTAGGCAACCAGAACTATGGAGGGGTTAGGCGACCTCCCATCAATGCTAATAGCTTTGAACTCAAATCAGCTTTTATTTCTATAATCCAGCAGAATCAGTTTAGGGGAGGAGCGCCTGAAGACCCCACAGTACACTTGGCTCAATTTCTAGACGTATCCGATATAATCAAAGTGAATGGAATGGCTCATGATGATATTAAGCTCCAGTTGTTCTCATTATCTCTAAGACAAGCCAAAGTTGTGGTATAACTTGTTGTCGCCCGATAATGTCTCTACATGGGATTATTTATGCCAAAAATTCTTGCGAAAGAATTTCTCACCTAGGAAGACGCTCCAACTGAAAAAGCAAAATCACACAGTTTAAGCAATTTGACCCTGAGCTGTTGTGTGAGGCTTGGGAACGTTTCCGGGACTTACTCCGGAAGTGTCCCAAACATGTGTTTGATGAGAAGGAGCATATTTGTTACTTTTATAATGGGCTATTTTTGCCCATGAAAGTGATCTTAAACGCTGCAACGAGTGGTTCTTTGTTTCCAAGAAGTGAGAAATTTGCCCTTACTATTCTTGAAGATACGGCTACCAACATCAACCATTAGCCAAACGAGAGTAATATGCCTAGATGAACCGCTAGTATATCTGATTTAGATTCAACAACATCTTTATAAGTTTAAATTGCAGCACTGTCTAAGCAGCTTAACTCTTTATCTCAAGCTTTCAATTCTATCCATGTGGAGTAAAGTGCAAGACCGGTAGCCTCCCAGGAAGTAATTGAGGATGTGAACTACAATTGAGGATGTGAACTACATGAATAAAAGGAACTTTAATAACTTCCGAGGAATCAACAGGAAAACCACTATCAAGGGGGTATGAAGAATCATCATATTTCTCGTAAGAAAATCTGGATATTGCACTTCAATCGCCACGTGGCTTCTCAGTTTCATGTGGCATGATCAGTGATGGAAAAAATCGGAACCTAGAGGACATACTTGAATCTTTTATGTCAAAGACTGATGAGAAGTTCACCCATATGGATAAAAAAATTTGCAGCTGAGGTGGATAAAAGTCCTGTTAGCCATGGCGCAGATATTAAGGTTATTCAGACACAGATAAGCCAACTGGTTCAAACCATCGGGTCTCAACATCAAAAGGGACCATTCTCGAGTGACACGGTGGTGAATCCAAAGGAACAATACAATGTTGTTTACTTGAGGGAGGATACCAAATATGAGAGTCCAATGATGCTAGTGGATCAAACTCAAGTGGTGGAGAAGAAGCAAGTAGAGGGTGAAAACACTGTCAAAGGGGATGCTCACGAGTCAACATAATAGGGGCTGAGAAGCAAAAAAATGGCTACTAACTAAACCCCTAAATATACTCTTCCCTTACCTTTCACTTTAGCACTTCAAAGAAAAAAGCTCGATGAGTAATTTGCTAAGTGCCCCAAATTATTTAAGAAAATTGCTCTTAATATTGTGTTTGTTGAACCGTTTTAGGAAATGACAAACTGTAGTAAGTTCTTAAAGGAAAAGCTTGAAAGGAAGAAAAAGTTATAGGAACATGAAGCAATTGACCCGATTGAGGAATGCAGTGTTGCGGAGGAGCATAGTACAGCACAAAAAGCTGAAGAGCTAGACCTATTTAGAGGAATATCTGGTAGTGCACATAGAGAGAAAGAGACGACACATGAAAAAAAGAAAGCGAGCTTGAAAAAGGAAGTGCATCCTAAAAAGAGCAACAACTCGACCTTTCAACCGAAGAGACCACCAAATTGACTAATCCAAGGGATTTTTTTTATCCATTGCTCTATCGGTAGTGTTTAATTTGATAATGTGTTGTGTGATTAGGATCTAGCATAAACTTGATGCCTTTGAAAACATATCGATAATTAGAACTAGGAAAATTAAAACAAGCCCTTACTACTGTACAGTTAGCTGATGGATCATTCTTATCCATATGGAGTAGTAGAGGACTTGTTGGTCAAAGTTAATAAATTTGAGTTCCCTAGTGATTTCTTAATTGTGGATTGCAATGCCCCATAACTTATTTTATTATTATTATATTTAAAATTTTATTTTTGCCCAACAATTTTTTTCTTTCATAAATTATGTCAATTATTATCCAAAGTATATTTCATGTTATTAGACTTTTAAATATTTAATTTGGTCATGAGACCAATGTATTAGTCAAGTCCAAGCTAACACATGATTATAATCTATAAATATGGGATTCATGTCGTAAATCAAAATTTTAACCCAAATACTCTGATTTTATCTCAAAATTCGTCCATATTATTTTAGTGGTTTTTATTTTGCCAATTTCAACTTTCAATCTCTTCTCCTTCCGATAGACATATATTCATTCAAAATTTTGTTTCCTATTTAGAAAATTCGAAAAATCACAAATTTTTATTATGTTGTTTCTGAATATGTCTAAGACGTTCTGTAAATATTTCAAGTCCATAAAACTTATATTTTATTTTATATGATTTTTCTATTACTTCTACACATGATATGAAATATTTTGTTTTCTGTTTTGAAAGCTTCTAAAAATATATTTTTAGTTCTTTAAAAATTATGATTTTTGGATATGTTATTTATATACAATTCACTTATACTTTAAAATTTAAAAGAGATCCACCTCGTAGGTTTTGAGTTATTAAGGTTTGTCTACCGCTGAGCAGAATTTACAGTTTCAACATATTTGTTTTTAAAAATTCAAACCCCATAATTATGCTTCTTGAAGAATCATGAATTTTTATTATGATAATTCCACATAAGTTTATTTCCTACTATAAAATTTCTAAAGTTTTACCCATTGTCGTTTATGAAAAATAAATTAATATTCGCTGCTAGGCAGCAAATCCATTCCTACAAGTTCTCTATTTCTTTCAAATCTATTTTCAAAATTTCCTAAATGTTCTACCAAACCCTAATTTCACAATTTTCAAATCTCATATATCAATTGAAGATTAATATAGGTTCATGCATGCCTAAGTGGAAAGGAGAACGAGATTACCGAATCATACGAACAATAAGACTGTTTGCATCTACACACAGAGTTGCATCACAATTAGGGGGGACTTACAGTTTATTATAATTATTTACTTAATTAATTGTGTAGTTTATATCCGTTATATTTTCAAGTTACGAGTGTATATTCAATTTATTGGATATACAAATTCAAGTTCCGTGAGTACATGAATTACACGTTAGAAGTTTTATATTCAATTTATTGAATATAATATTCAAGTTACAAGTTACAAGTTATAATTGTTTATATTTTACGCTTTTAATTTTGTATATAGTTGTCATAACTTGTATCCTCTACGAGTTGAAGGAAGCTCACCCCAACCCAATATTGAGTCTTTCAGGTTAACTTGGAGCGAGTCGGTGGAGTATGAGGCAGAGTCGAAAGCATACGATGAACAAGGATTCAAATTTGTTTCTACTAATGCAAGTTGAGAAATTAATTGTTGAGATATAACTATTTGTTAATTATATTTGACTATCTAGTAAGGATATAAATCTTATGGCTAAGTTTTAATTGAATTACAATAATCACTCATAGGGTGGAGATTTTGTAGGAACCGATTCGAATGCTTTCTTATGTTATGAATTTAATTATTGTTAAGCTGATTGACTGGTTGCATGGTTAGTAGAAGTATTAGACTTTATGAATATTATGATAATTTTGATATTCATGTTGAACTGTTTAAATACTATTAGAAGTGTTTGGTCGCAATGAGTTGTATGATAATAAATATATATCTATTAATTTATTGTTGCAATATTCCATTGTCAAATTTTTAAGTTATTAGCTATGGATGTATTAAAAAGTATAATTTATTCGTGAGAATGCGATTGTGTGTTGTATTAAGTTTTCGTTGCTACGTATAGTTTATATTTGAATTTATTAGGTTATAGATAAATATGAAATTATGATGATTAATCATGTGTTAAATTAATTTGTTAGAAGCATGTCTAGGAATAATTTTACCTATTTGATTTAGATATTAATTAATTTCTCATGATAGTTTATTAGCTATTAATAAATGTTTCATGGGTAATTAAAGCATGTTTAATTACTCCGCTGCTACATGTGATAGGAAGTTTAATATTTGCATGTTTATGTGGTTCCCTTAAAAAAATTGATTATGAATTGTCTTTTATTTATATGAAAAAAAAAATCTCCTGATACGATTTATAGCAATTTAATTAGAATAAATTATTTTATTAAAATTGGGTCGTTGCATGGATATACAAGGGAATACTGATGGTCCCTTTTATCTTGGGTCATCCTTTTTTGGCGACTAGCCACGCACTGATAGATGTTAAAAATGGAGAGTTAATTTTTCATATTTACGACGAGAATATAACGCTGCCTATACTTGGAAGGCCCAGGTTGAGTGGGAAAAATGATTATTGTGTTTTCATAGAAGTGAGAAATAATGGGAATGTTGTGAAAAATGAGAAAATAGAGTCCAAGTTTTTAAGTAAAGGTGAATTTTCTAAATTGACTTGCTTGGATATTGGTTAAAAGAGAGAAAATAGCGTCTGACTGAAGACGTTAAACTTAATGCTAGTCGGGAGGCAACCCGACGGTTTAATAATTTTTATTTTATTTTATTTTATTGCTAATTTTTTCTTATTAGGTAGTTCAGTCCGGTTCAACTTCGTTTTAGACCGGTTGAAGCCGGTCTTTTCCCTTCTTGGCTTGTTCCTTCGTCTCATAGTCGTAAAATATGACTTTTCAACCTAAAAACACTTAAAAACCTTCAAAACAAATCAAAGCACGTTAAATGACCCATTATGATGAATATAAACAAATCAAATATGCATGTAAATGTTATAAAATATGTTCCTAAATCGACCTAAATACATGCATAATTAACGTGTATCCAAATTCTCCAAACTTAAATTGTTGTTCGGGAACAGAAAAAAAAAATCAAGAATACAAGTGATTAGGCATATGTTTAGGGCGATGAGATGATAATTCTAGTTTCAGACTGATTTTTCTCAAAAAGGCAGGCAACACAGTAAAATTGAGCATTTTTTATAAAGAATAATAAACTACTTTCAAGACTTGAAACTTTCGAACAATTTGATCCTCATTGGGTAAGTGTTTCACTCATCACTCAAGTGTTTAAATAAGGACGTGTTTCGCTCAAATTGGACTATATGCACCGTCTGCCATAGGCTTGCTAACCGTCTAAATTAGACCTCGTACTTGATATGTGTCACAAAGGATCAAAAAGGTTTTTGTTCTTTTGGTTGTAATGTAAACTTAAGGTAAGGCGAGATAAATTTTGGATAAAAGTGAGTAATTTTGGACTAATCAAGTTACTGATAACCTGACTACCACTCAATACAATCACTCAATCTCCCTCTTCAAATTTCAGCAAATCATCCAAAAAAAAGACTTATTCACCCCACAAAAGTACTTTACAACTAAGTACTTTTTTTCGTGCTATTGTTCGAGTACCACATCTTTGGGACTACCCGATTTTCTAATCAACTCAAACGCTTAAGCACTTCTCATTTCCTAGCCTCTCTTCAACAAGAATAATTGAAACACATATATACAAAGAACTCTTTCTTTTCTTTTTCGATTTTTTGATTTTCTTTTCTCGCTTTTTTTTTTAAACTTCAAAATTAACCACTAAAAAACTAGGAGATTCTAGTTTTCTCGACTTTTCACCTTTCAATTTCTCATCCCCTTCACCTTTTCGAAATATCCACTAGTTTTCCACTTCATTCCCTATATTTTTCCCAAACTACCTTCAATTAGTTCAAATAAGACCAAAGGCTTAAATTGAAATATTTTTGACTTGTAATGTAGGACTATGCAATAATAAGGCTATTAAGCTCAAGTGGGCTAACTAGGAACAATTTTTGAACTTTTGGTTAAAAAGGATTGTAAAGGCTCAAAATAGGCTAAAAAATGAATGCCTAAGATCATTTCCTAAGTCACAACATATACTAAGTTCTAGATACATGTACATATATCCAATCAAATCACACCGAAAGAATGTATAGATTACTCCAAAAATAGGAGTACAATTTAGGCTCAAAACCCTCATAAGGCTTATTTTGATCAAATGTTCTATGAATAAGCTCAATTTTGTCTCAAACTACTTATCTTGCTCGACTATGTGCCAATTTTGCAAAGCTTTACTCAAAATCATCTCATCATTAACTCATTATCATCATCTATCCTTCCCTATTTCTTTAATCACTCATCAACAAACCAAAGACTCGGGTTTTTTATCCTAGACTACAACAAACAACTGAAAATATAAAACATTAATTCAAAACAAGTATGACCAAACATGACTATCAACTAATAATAAACTCAAGTAAATGGGTTCACAGATCCAACAACTCCAACAAAAGCAAACAAATGGGCACACAGACCTAATACTCTATCCAAAACAAACAAGTGGGCTCACAGACCCAATGATAAACTAAAATGCAGCAGGCGAGCAAAACAAGTAATGACAACAAAAGTATAGAAACAACAACTAAAATATAACTCGCGACTAAGATGTCTCACGTTACACCCCCTTCCCCAAACTTGGCCGAAGTCCAATGTTTGGAGGAAAAGAGTGGTACGCCTTGGTGCTAACTCACATTCTATTGCGATGGTGGCAGCGGTGGTTGGCAACCATGTTGCTCCCAATATTGAGCCCATGCTCCCCATCGAGTGTCTTGTTGTTGTCTCCATGTACGTTCCTCATTACTTCGTTTGAGGAGGGTGTTCAAGATTACTCGCTGATTATTCAGCTCAGTGTTGATTGTCTGCACCGCCCCTCGTACTTCCGTTCGATGCCTCTCCATTCGGGTGCCAAGTGATTGCACCTCGTCATGATAAAACTTGACATCATGATAGAGAGACGTAATTAGCCCTTCCACATCCTCATTCAGTTTGGACGATGATGCAACATCGGTTGCCGACCTCTTCTTCTTTGATGGTCGATGAGCTCTGCTACTTCCTTCAGCTGCTTGCCTAGGCTGAAACACCACTGAGTCCGGCATTTGGGAATGAGCAAGATGTTCGTCGGAGGACATGGCCAAATTAAGTGTATTATTGGTGATTACAATGGTCGTTCCTTCTAAGTAGGGGAGCCGAAGATATGGCCCCACATTTTGATAGACATATGGAACCTTTCCATCTTCCCCATCACTACAACTTGCATGCGCTCCAAAAGCTCCCACGTAAATTGAAATTTACCCTTTACCGGTATCATGTCTTCTAAATAAATATCATCAAAGAATTTGGCAATGGGTGTGATCAACCCTCCAATCATGATGTTGTCCTTTTGCTTCCGGATGATATTTTCAAAGTGTTCCATCAAGATTTTGGCATTGTCAACCTTATGTTCATTGAGCTATTCTAGATCATTTGAAGCTCAGCCTGTCTCATGGAACCCGTCTCTTTTCTCGCAAATAAAGTATGGGCCAACATATTCTGAAGGTAACGTATTACCGGGTTTTGAATCAGGTGACTTTAGCACTATTCGCCAGATACGTCCGAGGTTGCACAAGTGGAGGAGCAACTGTAAGTAGACCCCAAAATTCTTGAATGTTGAATACCTCGAGTGGGTTGTCCGTGTCAGCTCTACGAAATTCGAATATCATATCTACCAAGGCATATATCATTGTACGATGCTCGTCCCTCAGCTGAAACGTGATATTTTCCGGTCGATGATCATGCGGGTTACTTTCCACGGTGATGGCAAATGTGCTAAAAAATTCCATCGTGAGCCTCTTGTTTGTTAGCTTGGCCCGCATGAACTTGTGTAAACCTCCTGCTATAAGAAGATCTTTTATATTCTCGTGTATCCCTATAGCTCTTGTGAACTCATCATTGCTAAATCGGGTTGCCACAACTTGGCACTGACGCAGATGATCAAATTGATTACGATGCTCTTCTGACACGTCGGTTTCTAACCTAGTGTTCCGCAAGTGTACGGATGTAGGTGTAGTAACGATTATCAAGGTCGATCCCACAAGGAATAGTTTTAGGTAGTTTGATACCCTAGTACTCTAGGAATGTCCTAACTAGATACTAAGTTTTAAAGGTTGATTTTACTAATTAAACTACTCAATTAAATATAACTTCAAACTTAGGAAACACGAAAACTAACAATCAAAGAGAAAAGGTCTCCTAGGGCTTCGATTTCAGGATATTATTTCAATGTGGAATATGATTAACCTATTAATTTACCAATTCTAATGTTTATTAGGCGGCACGACAATAATCTAATCCTTCTCTCGAAGCGATTAAACCGTTGATTAATTAAGCTAATTACCCTCTCGAGTCAATTAAACCTAATAACTCCCAAACGATCCTAAGCCACGGCCTACACAGTCATAGACAACTGCGCTCTATGTTCTAAGTCTGATAACAATTCCCTCCTCTCGAAGCGGAATTGTTAAACTAAATTACTAAATCTAGGTGATCAAGCTAAATTCAGTTTAAGCATAAACATAGAGATAAAACACATAAAGAATGGAATTAATAGATTAAAACATAAATCAAAACATTGTTATAAAAATCCCTACTTTCTAACCCTAGGACACGAATAGCTTAGCTACTCATGCCTAGCAATAATCCAATACAAAATCTTAATAAAAACATTGTAAAGAATTAAACTAGAAAAGAATAAATAAACCCGGATGACTCCGTCTTGATGATCTTCGTCTTCTTTGTCTTCCAAGATGATGTAATTTATGTTCTTGATGATTGATTTCCCTTTTTTCCTAGAGCTTGGGGTCCTTTTTATAGAGTTGGGGACGAATCTTGGGGAAGATAGGCTCAATTTCCTATTAAAAATAGGAAATCTTAGCATAAAAACCCTTCTGACACGGCCGTGTTGCTTAAGTGACACGGCCGTGTTGATTTGTAAATCTTCCTTTTCCAGCAACAATTTGACACGGCCGTGTTCATAGTGTGACACGGCCGTGTTCTATTCCAGAACTCACAACGCGTTGCAGGCCACTTTTGACACGGCCGTGTTCATAGTGTGACACGGCCGTGTCGGTTCATGCGTTGTTTTGCTCCTGGACCGGTTCAGGCCGGTTCGGATCGGTTTGGACCGGTTCTTGGACGGTTTTCACTCCTTTGGCCCGGTTTTCACTCTATTTAACTTGTTTCTCCTTCGTACTTCATCCACATGGCATAAAAATACCTAATTATCTTCAAAACAAGTCGAAACACGTCAAATGGCCCAAATATTATAAATATCAATAAGTGCTGGTCAAATATACACGTATATGTCATAAAATATGATCCTAAATCGACCTAAATACATGCATTAATAACGTGTTATCAAACTCCCCCAAACTTAAACTGTTGTTCGTCCCGAACATCATACAAAAAGACACAAAGAAAACAAGTGATTATGCATTTGTTTAGGGCGACTAGATGATGAATTCAGTTTCAGTCTGATTTTTCTTAAAACAACTAGGCAACACAATTCACTTGAGCATATGCGATAACGCGAAAATCAACTACTCTCAAGACTTTGAACTTTCGAATTATTCAACCCTCACCGGGTAAGTGTTTCACTCATCTCTCAAGTGTTTAAGCTAGAATAATTTCCACTCATATTGAATTACATGCAAAGTCTACCATATGCTTGCCAATCGTCTAAACTAGACCTCGTACTTGCTATGTGTGACAAAGGATCAAAAAGGTCTTTATTTTGGTTGTAATGTGGGCTTAAGGTAAGGTGGGATACATTTGGATTTAAGTGACTATTCATTGGACTAATCAAGTTACGTCTAACCCGACTACCCCTCAATACAATCACTCAACCTCACTCTTCAAATTTCAACAAATCACCTCACAAAGTGACTTCTTCACCTTTAAAAGTCCGTACAACTTAAGTGCTTTTTAATTCTGCGGGTACCACATTTTTGGGACTACCCGACTGTTCTAATCACATTCATAATTTGAGCACTTTATTTTCTAGCCTCTCCTCTATAATACTAATAATAACAATTTTTTTCTTTTTTTTTTTTTTTTTTTTCTCTTTTTCTTTTCTTCTTTTCTTTTTCTCTTTTTTTTTTTTTTTTTTTTTTTCTAGGAGAGGCTATTCTTCGCTTTTCACCTATAACTTTTCTCTTATTTCCTTCATCTTTTGAAAATATCCCTACTTCACATTCCTTCCCACAAATTGTTCACCCAAAATTCCTTCCAATTCTCCTCCCTCTAACTTGATTAATCCAATTAAGGCCAAAAGAGTTAAATCAAAAGGTTTTGGCTGATATTGTTAGGTTATGAATAAATAAAGCTGTAAGGCTCAAGTGGGCTAACTAGGGACAATTTTTTCCATTATGGTTCAAAGACAATTTTCCTGGTTCGAACAAATAGGCTTAAACAAAAAGTTGCCTAAGATCATTTCCTAAATCACAACATATACTTGACACATTCTTAGTAAAGACTCAAGGCAAGTTCTAGAGACTAGTACACATATTCAATCAAATTCACACCGAAAGAAAGTATCTTACTCCGAAAATTGGAGTATAATTAGGCTCAAATTCTCACAAGGTAAATTTTGATTGAATATTCTCAGTTCAAGCTCAATTTCGTCTCAAAACACCTCTCATGCTCTATTATGTGCCATTTTTCATCTACTTCTCAAAATCATCTCATCATCAACTATTCATCATCCATATTTCCCTAATTTTCTCTTTTTATTTTTTTTCACTTGTTACCTATTTCCGGGTTTTATTATTCTTATTACTCTTAAAAAAAACTGACACATTACTAAGACTCTAAACTCTAAACTCCTAAGACTCAACATGGAAACACTATGCAATCAAACTCGGGCTCACAGACCCAATCAACACCGATAAATCAGATAACTGGGCTCACAGACCCGATAACATCAATCAAACAATAAAAATCAGCACAATGGGCACACGGACCCACAATCAGCGAACCTCGAACGCTCAACTAAAATGTAAATCAAAACTAGAAATATAGCTGCCAAGACGTCCCACGGTCTACCCCCTCCCCCAAACTTGGCTGAAAGCCAATGTTTGGAGGAAAAAAACGTGGTATGCCTTGGTGCTAACTTACAAATCGTTTCGACGACGGCGGTGTTTTGAAATCCTCCAAAATCGTGCACGTTGAGATCCTGACGCGGCCGTGTTGAAGGTTGTTGACACGGCCGTGTCACTTTTTTCCAAAATTGATGTTTCTGGATCGTTTTTGACGCGGCCGTGTCATTTGTGTGACACGGCCGTGTTGCATTCCAGTGTTGATTCGCGTTTGGAGGATGATTTTGACACGGCCGTGTTATAAGGCCGACACGGCCGTGTTACCGTTGAACCAAAAATTGGTTTTCTGAGGCGTTTTTGACACGGCCGTGTTCCGTATATGACACGGCCGTGTTGCATTCCAGTGCTGAAACACTTTCTAAGTGCTTTTTGACGCGGCCGTGTCCGTAGTGCGACACGGCCGTGTTGCATCTTCTGCTCCTTTTAACGCGATTTTTCCGTCTTTTCGACCCCCGTTTCTTGCAACACTCGTCCATGTTGATTCCTAAAACAAAAACACTAAAACACACGTAAAACATAAAATTAACGAAATATTAAAAATAAAACAATAAACATCGGGTTGCCTCCCGATAAGCGCTTTGTTTTACGTCTTCAGCCGGACGTCCTTTTTCTATCAACCTTCTTCTAGCCACCCCGAGTTGGAAGTTTTCTGAATACTTAAAGAGCTATTTGGGGCACGAGGATTTTCTACAGCCGCTAGGGTAGTGTAAACAATGCTACAATTGTGCCTACCCCTTAGACCCGATTTATGTATGTTGAGTGTGATTATTTCGTTTTGAACCCGAAAAACCAACTCCCCTTTAGGTACATCTATTAGTGCTTGGCTAGTCGCCAAGAATGGTCTTCCTAAGATAAAAGGGAATTCATCACTCCCTTTCATGTCAACAACTAAGAAATCACTAGGGAATTCAAAATTTAGCACTTTTACCACTACATCCTCTGCTACTCCCAACGGCGTTAATGAAGATCCATCCGCCAATTTGATAGTAGTAAAGGACCGTTTAATTTCCCTTAATCCTAATTGTCTATACTGCTTAAGAGACATCAAATTTATGCTAGACCCTAAGTCACACATGACATTATGAAATTCATGACTACCAATTGAGCAAGAAATAGTAAAACTCCCTGGATCTTTTGCTTTTGTTGCTCTTCTTGGTTTCATGCTTGTGTTTGCGTTCTTCTTGGGCCTGCTCGGTCTCTTCTTTGTCTCCTCTTTTCCATCCTCCCACTCCTTTGTTTACTCTTTAACTTCGATTCTCTCCTTTAGTGGTTCCTGTTTCACAACAACAACTCTAGATTGCTCTAAAGGATCAAGGTTAGCAAAGAACGAATTTTTAAAACAAAAATCAAAAGACTCATCAAGAATAGGAGATGAAGTTTTCTTATCTATGATTGTATTGACCTCCTCCTTCTCAATGTTTTTGACTTCCTCGCTTGATTCCTTCGCTTCTTGGTCCTTCAAGCTCTCTTCATGCTCATCTAGCTCCACAATATTGCAGTGCTCCTTCGGGTTAACCACTGTATCACTCGGGTATTGGCCTTGCTTGTGTTGAGCTCCTACTATCTTTATCAGCTGACTCATGTTTGATGTCAACTCTCCAATGCTAGCTTGAGTCTGCACCAACGTGTTCTCGAGCCTCTTGATGTCTGCCCCTTGCCCAGTGATATGCTTGTTTAGCTCCATGAATTTTCCATCCACTTTCTTCTCCAACTGAGCTAACTTTTCATCATACTTTTCGAATTGTGACATCGCGATTTCTTCTTGTGATGGCTTCTTACCGTCATGGATCACGCCATTTGTAACAGCAAATCCGGGTGGCGGATTGAGTGTATTTTGCGCGTTCCCATATGAAAAGTTCTGATGGTTCAGATTCTAAGGGTACTGATTGTATCGAGGCTGATTGTTCTGGAAATTGTTGAAGTTCCGTTGATTCACAAATTTTACTTCTTCAACTTCTTCCGGACCCCCTGGCTGTTGTGCTAACGTCAGATTAGTTAGCAGATTCACCTGGCTCGTCAATGCTGTTACTTGTGCTGTGAGCTTTTCAATTGGCTCATTATTGACGGGCTCGACTTTTTGGACACTCGCTACCCTCCTTGGCATGTTTCTCTCGTTCGACCATTGGTAGCTTGTTCTGGCCATCGCGTCCAGGATTGAGAATGCCATCCTCACTGACTTCTCCATCAAACTTCCACCCGCAGCTGCATCCACTTGGTTTCTAGTCGGAGCAAGTAGACCATTGTAGAACTTGCATACTTGCTGCTTCTTGGTGAACCCATGTTGAGGGCAACTCCGGATAAGATCCCGGAATCGCTCCCAAGCCTCTCCGAATGGCTCTTGGTCCAGCTGTTTGAACTGATTAATTTGATTCTGCAAGTCGAGCATCTTGCTCGGTGGAAAGTACTTCAATAGGAACGAAGTGCTCAACTCTTCCCAACTGATGATATCTTCCAAGGAATTGAACCATTGGAGGGCTCTATCCTTCAACGAGAAAGGAAACAATCGCAGCTTCACCTGCTCGTGTGGCACATGATTTATTTTGATTGTATCTGCCAATCTTCGGAACTTTATCAGGTGAGCGTTCGGATCCTCCATTGCACTTCCTCCGTACTGGTTCTGCTGCACTATGTTGATCAGTGCAGGCTTCAGCTCGAAACTATTTGCATTCAGAGGCGGAAGTTGTACTCCTCCTGACTGTTGATTAGGATTCGGCCTTAAACAGTCACTAATAGGTGTATTGTCTTCTTCTCCCGCATCTGGCTCTATTGGAATCTGTCCGTGCTGTTGTGGCAACTGTTGCTGCTGTACAGGTAACTGCTGCTGTATAGTAGTGACGCGATCGTCCAATCGTGCTAAGGCTGTTAGCACTCTATTTAATGCTTCATCATTCGGTTGCTGTGGTGGGTTCTCCATCTCAGCTGTGAAGTTTCTTCTCGTTCGGTGTCTGCGAGCTGTCGCTTCAATTTCTGGATCGAAAGGAAGAAGGGTTTCTTTCCCTTTTGATCTGGTGTGCATACGAAGCCTGAAAACACCAAAAACAAGAACTACCGCGTAACACTAAAATTAAATAAAAAAATAAAACGAAAATTAAAATTAAAAATACGAAAAAAAAATACAATCTAGTCTAGTTTCCTCCTATTTTTCAAGATAAAAACTAAGCGCTAAATCCTATTCCCCGGCAACGGCGCCAAAAACTTGACACGTCGGTTTCTAACCTAGTGTTCCGCAAGTGTACGGATGTAGGTGTAGTAACGATTATCAAGGTCGATCCCACAAGGAATAGTTTTAGGTAGTTTGATACCCTAGTACTCTAGGAATGTCCTAACTAGATACTAAGTTTTAAAGGTTGATTTTACTAATTAAACTACTCAATTAAATATAACTTCAAACTTAGGAAACACGAAAACTAACAATCAAAGAGAAAAGGTCTCCTAGGGCTTCGATTTCAGGATATTATTTCAATGTGGAATATGATTAACCTATTAATTTACCAATTCTAATGTTTATTAGGCGGCACGACAATAATCTAATCCTTCTCTCGAAGCGATTAAACCGTTGATTAATTAAGCTAATTACCCTCTCGAGTCAATTAAACCTAATAACTCCCAAACGATCCTAAGCCACGGCCTACACAGTCATAGACAACTGCGCTCTATGTTCTAAGTCTGATAACAATTCCCTCCTCTCGAAGCGGAATTGTTAAACTAAATTACTAAATCTAGGTGATCAAGCTAAATTCAGTTTAAGCATAAACATAGAGATAAAACACATAAAGAATGGAATTAATAGATTAAAACATAAATCAAAACATTGTTATAAAAATCCCTACTTTCTAACCCTAGGACACGAATAGCTTAGCTACTCATGCCTAGCAATAATCCAATACAAAATCTTAATAAAAACATTGTAAAGAATTAAACTAGAAAAGAATAAATAAACCCGGATGACTCCGTCTTGATGATCTTCGTCTTCTTTGTCTTCCAAGATGATGTAATTTATGTTCTTGATGATTGATTTCCCTTTTTTCCTAGAGCTTGGGGTCCTTTTTATAGAGTTGGGGACGAATCTTGGGGAAGATAGGCTCAATTTCCTATTAAAAATAGGAAATCTTAGCATAAAAACCCTTCTGACACGGCCGTGTTGCTTAAGTGACACGGCCGTGTTGATTTGTAAATCTTCCTTTTCCAGCAACAATTTGACACGGCCGTGTTCATAGTGTGACACGGCCGTGTTCTATTCCAGAACTCACAACGCGTTGCAGGCCACTTTTGACACGGCCGTGTTCATAGTGTGACACGGCCGTGTCGGTTCATGCGTTGTTTTGCTCCTGGGCCGGTTCAGGCCGGTTCGGACCGGTTTGGACCGGTTCTTGGACGGCTTTCACTCCTTTGGCCTGGTTTTCACTCTATTTAACTTGTTTCTCCTTCGTACTTCATCCACATGGCATAAAAATACCTAATTATCTTCAAAACAAGTCGAAACACGTCAAATGGCCCAAATATTATAAATATCAATAAGTGCTGGTCAAATATACACGTATATGTCATAAAATATGATCCTAAATCGACCTAAATACATGCATTAATAACGTGTTATCATCTTCCCTCTCTAAAGTTAACCCGAATAGACTTCGGCTGTCATTTGGATTTGGTGCTGCAACATCCTCAATGAATTGTTGCTTTCCCTTACCACGGCTGGAACTTGCTTTCTTAGGAGCCATTTTGGTGAACCTACACGCACCCAATTCAACAAATCAAATTCTAAACGCTTAATAGAGTTCAATAAATCATAAACTATCTTCTATCATTCAATCACTTCTATTCAAACAAACATTTGTTATTAGTCCTAACTGAATCTCGAAGAGTAGCTCACTCATTTTTATGAACATAATCAACTCTCTAGCAACAATTAGCAAAATTACTCAATTTTAACCCCCAATTTATGTTTGGCATCCAATTTCTTCAATTCAAACAATATTATGGTGAAATTCGAATCATATGAACCTCAACCTTGTAAACTATACTCTATTCAATCATCGTATCACACATAGAAACATAAGAGGGGTAACAAAATCAAGCAAAAGCTACTATCTAATCTCGCCCATAACATGCTCGATAAAATTTCTCAATAAACATAACATGTTATTTGTAATCTTTTTTCTTTACACCCATTTCCATCAACATTAACAACACAATTTCATACACAATTCACACCAATTATGTCTACATTACACGACCCAATCAACTCTATCTCAAATTATGCACTACAAGTGCCAAAAGCAATTTCAACTCATGAACAAGTACTTCACAAATTCAAAATCAGTAAACCTCAATGATAATTAGGCATGAAAAATTAATTGCAACAAAGAAAAGCTCAGGTTAACCATACTTATCAGAGAATTTAGCCAAAAGTAAAAAATTGGAAGTGCCCGAAGTTTGTCTACTTGGGTCGTTCAACCCGAAATTCCATGGTGGAATTGATGAATCTTTGTGCGTGCTTGTGTTTGTGAGTTATGGTATGTGATTCTATGGTGTATTATTGACGAATTTGAATTTTTGAGTGTCTGGGTGTGTTTTTTTCGCAGAAAAGAGGTGAAGAAGAAAGTGAGAGGAGCAAAACCTGGCTTTCGCGTTTTTAAACCTGCCTACCATCGTCGCTGTTGCGAGAAGTGTGTATCGCGGTTGTGATGGTCTTAACCCAAAAGTTAGGTTTCTGGGCTGAATTTGTCGCAGCCGCAAGAAGTATGTATCACGGTTGCGATGGGTCCCCAGTCTCGAATGCTGTTTCCAGGTCGTTTTTGTCGCGGCCACGAGAAGTGTGTATCGTGGTCGCGATGGGTCCCCAGTCTCGAATGCTTATGCAGGCCGTTTTTTACGCGGCTATGACCTACAGTGTCGCGGTCGCGATGGTCCTATTTGGCTAACTTCTCTTTTTTTCCTTCTTTCAACCTCCGTTTCTTGCTATCGCAGGTCCAATCCATTGCTTTTCAATATTGCATCATGTTGGTTCCTAAAACTTCAAAAACAACTAAAACACACGTGAAATCATAAAAAATGAAAAATAACAACGTAACTAAATAAAAACAATAAACATCGTGTTGCCTCCCGACAAGCGCTTCGTTTTACGTCCCAAGCTGGATGACCTTTTCGGTTTTAGTTTAGCTCTATCAACCGCACTTCGTGCATACTTTTAATTTGCTTGAGCTTGTAATTTGTTCTTTGCCCGTTTACGAGAAATGTGCCTCCTTCTTTGTTTATCAACTCTACTATTCCAGAGGCACGAACAGTCTTGATCGTGAATGGTCTCGACCAACTTGCTTCAACTTACCCGAAAATATTCGCAGACATAAATTGAACATTAGGACTTGGTCACCGGCTTCGAATCGTCGGTTCTTTATCACGCGATCATGGAATCTCTTCCTTTGCTCTTTGTATAAACTAGAGTTCTTGAATGCGTGACTTCGAAATTCATCCAATTCGTTGCGCTTAAGAATGTGAGATAAACCTGCCGACTCGAAGTCAAAATTTAACTTTTTGACGGCCTAATATGCATGATGCTCTAATTCGACTAGTGAATGACATACTTTTCCAAAGACTAATTAATACAGCAACATTCCCAAGGGAGTTTTATACGCTGTCCTACACGCCCATAGTGCATCATCCAACTTGATCGCCCAATCTTTTCTATTTCCATTCACCGACTTTTCCAAGATTTGCTTAATTTCTCGATTCGCCAATTCTGCTTGACCATTAGCTTGCGGGTGATATGGTGTCGTCACTCGATGCTTTACTCCATATTTGGCCAAAAGAATTGCTAGCCACTTGTTTCAAAAGTGTGAACCCCCATCGCTAAGTAATGCTCTCGGAGCCCCGTACCTCGCCAATTCTGCTTGACCATTACCTTAGAATCGTTGGTTTGGGTTGGAATGGCTTCTACCCATCTTGAAACATAGTCCACTTGTAATAAGATGTATTGGAACCCCTTTGATGAAGGAAAGGTTCCCATGAAGTCGATGCCCCATACGTCAAATAATTCAACTTCAATAATACTCATTAGAGGCATTTCATGCTTCCTTGATATTCCTCATGTTCTTTGGCATCTATCACATTGCATTATGAAATTATGACAATCCTTGTAGATTGTCGGCCAATAGAACCCACTTAGTAGTACCTTTGCTGCTATTCTAGCTGAAGCAAAATGGCCCCCACTTGGAGACGAGTGACACTGACTAATTATGTCCCTCACTTCAGTACAAGGAACACACCTTCGAATAATTGTGTCAGCACATCTTCTACATAAGTAAGGATCATCCCATAAGTAGAATTTAATGTCATGAAAAAACTTCTTTTAGTGGGATGTCAAGTCGGGTGGTTGTATTCCACATGCCAAGAAATTTACTATATGACCATACCATGGCATCTCGTCTACGACCAAAATACGCTCATTCGGCAATGTCTCTTTGATTGCCTATTGCTGCCCTTATTTGTCAGCTTCAGTTGTGATTCGAGACAAATGGTCCGCAACCACATTTTCACACCCCTTTCGATCGTTGACCTTGGGATCGAACTCTTGCAATAAAAGGACCCATCTGATGAGTCTTGGCTTCGATTCCTTTCTTTCGAACAAGTACCAAATAAATGCATGATCTGTATACACTATCGTCTTTGCTTCAATCAGGTAGGATCGGAACTTATCAAATGCGTAAACGACCGCTAGCATCTCTTTCTCCGTAATGGTGTAATTAGCTTGAGCTGAATCAAGGGTTTTGCTAGTGTAGTAGATGACTCGGAAGATTTTATCTGACTTTTGGCCCAAAGATGCCCCAACAACCATATCACTTGTGTCACACATCAGTTCAAACGGTTGGGACCAATCCGTTGTGATAAATATTGGAGCAGATACTAATGCCTTCTTTAGAGTCTCAAAAGCCTGCACATATGCATCATCAAAGAGAAAAGCAGCATCTTTTTCTAACAAATGAGATAAAAGTTTAGAGATTTTAGAGAAATCATGAATTAACCTTCGATAGAACCCCGCATGGCAAAAAAAACTTCTTACTGCTTTTTCATTTGCTGGAGGTGGTAGTCACTCGATTGCAACTACTTTTTCTCTATCCACTTCTAAACCTGTAGAAAAAATCTTATGTCCTAATACTATGCCATCTCTTACCATAAAGTGGCATTTCTCCCAGTTCAAAACCAAGTTAGTGTCCTCACATCGCTGCAACACTAGAGAAAGGTTATCGAGACAATAGTCAAAAGACGACCCAAAAACAGAAAAGTCATCCATAAAAACCTCCATAACATTCTCTATGAGTCCACTAAAAATTATCATCATACAAGGTTGAAAGGTAATAGGCGCATTACATAGCCCGAATGACATTCTATGAAAAACAAATATCCCATAAGGGCACACAAACGATGTTTTCTCTTGGTCTTTTAGGGCAATCATAATTTGATTGTATCCCGAATAACCATCTAAGAAATAATATAACTCATACCCTGCTAACTTATCAAGCATTTGATCTAAAATAGGGTGGGAAAAGTGGTCCTTACGAGTAGCTAAATTTAGTTTTCTATAATCAATTCACACACGCCAACCCGTGACTAACCTAGTGGCTATGACTTCATCATTGTCACTCTTTACTATGGTCATCCCCCCTTTCTTAGGAACTACTTGAGTTGGACTAACCCACTTACTATTAGAAATGGAAAGACGATACTTGCATCTAACCATCTAAGTATCTCTTTTCTAACCACTTCCTGCACCATTGGTTTTAGTCTACGCTGATTTTGGACACTCGGTTTATAAATATCTTCCATTAGGATTTTATGCATACACACAATCAGGCTAATCCCTTTTAAGTCACAGATAGTACATCCTATTGCCGACTTATGTTTTCTAAGTACCCTTAGCAGCTTCCCACATTCTGAATCAGTCAAATATGCAGAAATAATTACTGGTTAATTTTCTCATCATCAAGGAATTCATACCTTAAGTTTTCCAGTAATGGCTTCAATTTAGGCCCAGTTGTACTCTCTTTTGGCCCTTCTTTCACAGCTTATTTATTTATGTCCTCTTTCGTCGAACTATCTTTGGGTGCTTCCTGCAGAGAGTTCAATGCACTAACACTTTCCATAAGATCAAGGTTAGTAGCATCAATATCATTCAAAACAAAGATTGAATTCGACAGACAGACTTCTAATGCATCTGTATCAATAGGGGCTAGAAGATCTCTATGTTATGTAGCATCTAAACACTATAGAACTACATGTCTCAATTTGATTAACTCCCCCCAATCATGCAATTGCATAGCTTTATAGATAGAAAATGTCAGTTTTTCATTATTTATCCTCAAAGTTAATTCCCCCTTTTGTACATCTATTAACGCACTACCCGTTGCTAAAAACGGACGACCTAGAAGTAAGGGAACCTCTTTATCTTCCATCATATCTAAGACTAAAAAATATGACGAAATTATGAACTTGGAAACTTGTAATAAATTATCCTCTACAAGGCCCCTTGGATAAGTTAAGGATTGATTAGCCATTTGTAGGGCGATTATAGTGGGTTTTATTGTACCTATTCCTAATTTTTCAAAAATAGATAATGGCATAAGATTAATGCTAGTGCCTAGATCACATAATTTTTTTTCAAAAACTTCATTACCTGTATCACAAGCAATCATAAAACTACGTGGGTCCATTCGCTTCAATGGTAGCTTTCTTTGAATCACCATGCAACACTCCTCTATCAAGTTAACAGTTTCATAATCTTCAAGCTTTCACTTCCTTGCTATCACCTCCTTGAGAAACTTTGATAGTTTGGCATCTGCTGCAATGCATCAACAAAATGGGATGTTGATTTGTATCTTCTTGAATATGTCCCAAAAATTTGCAAATTGTTCATGAATTTTCTTTCTTCTTAAGGCTTGTGGGAATGGAATAGGAGGAACATATTCCGGTCCTTCTTCTATAGTAATTCCCCTTTCTCTTGGTTTCAAAGCCTCTTCCATTTTTTTTTTGTGGCTTTCTCTTTTCTTCCATTTGCTCTTTCTCGACAACTTTTTCTTGGTCAACTTGCATCTTTGGACCTTCGTACTCAGTTCCACTTCTCAACTGAATTGCTTGGCATTGCTCACTCGGATTTAACACTGTATCACTCAAAAATTGCCCTTGTTTATGTTGAGTTCCTACGATTTTTATCAATTGACTCACATTGGATTTGATCTCCTTGAGTTCTACCCCTTGACTAGTCACATGTTTGTTCAGCTCGATGTATTTACTATCCATCTTCTTCTCAAGTTGAGCTAACTTTTCCTTAAACTTTGTCATTTGCGACTGTCTTAACTCCTCCTGAGTTGGGTTTCTTCCATCATGAATTATGCCATTAGTAACATTGATCCCAGTGGCGGATTGAGTGAATTTTTGGGATTGCCATAAGAGAAGTTAGGGTGGTACTGATTGTACCTCTGATGGTTGCCCTGGAAGTTGTTGAAGTTCCTTTGATTGACAAATTTAATATCTTCAACTTCTTCTTGCCAACATGGCTGCTGCGATGAAGAGAATGTGTTGAGCTAAATTCAAACTAGTTAACATACTTACTTGACTTTTCAGTGCAGTTAGCTGAGAAGTAATCGTATCATTCGGCTCTGCATCTGTCACACTAGCCACTCTTCTTGGCTGATTTCTCTCATTTGGCCACTGATAGCTTGTTCTATTCATTGCATCCAAGATAGAGAATGTTGCCCTCCCGTTCTTTTCCATCAAACTATCCCCCTGCTGCATCTATATGATCCCTTCCTGGTGCGAGCTGTCCATTATAAAACTTGCATATCTGCTGCTTTTTGGTAAATCTATGTTGAGGGCAACTTCGGATAAGATCCCAAAATTGCTCCCAAGCCTCGCCAAATGGTTCTGCATCTAATTGCTTGAACTGATTGATTTTATTCTGCAGATCCAACATCTTACTCGGTGGGAAATACTTAAGTAGAAACCTTGTGCTCAAATCTTCCCACTCAGTAACATCTTCCAGCGAATTAAACCATTGCAGTGATTTTTCTCTCAACGAGAATGGGAATAGTCTCATTTGACCTTCTCATGCAGAATGTATTTATCTTTATGGTTTCAGACATCCTACTAAATTTGTTCAGGTGAACATTGGGTCCTCTTGTGCACTTCCACCAAATTGGTTCTGTTGAACGATATTTACCAGAGCTAGCTTCAGTTCGAAGATATTTGCATTCAGTGGTGGTAGTTTGACTCCTCCGGTAGGCCAGTTTGGCGTAGGCTGAAGACAATCAGTGATTGGTGTGATGTCATCGTTTGGATCATCGTGAATGTTCTGAGTTGGTCTCTGCTGCTGCTGTGGAAGCTAATTCTGTGGATCGAGTCGAGCACACGAAGGGCGACCCACGACTTATAACCCCTTGTGCTTTTAATTGCTTTTTACCATTTTATTCTTACTTTTAAGGGACTTTTCAGAAGACTTTTATCTTGGTATGTGTGGGAAGTGGGTGTCTATAAATACTCTTTTCCCCTTTATCCCAAAAAATGGAGATTTCATTTTCTACTCTTTCATTAGCTTTAGTTGGGGAATTTTTAGATTTTCATTAGGGTTTTTCTCTCCTATAGAGGGGAATTAGGGTTTTTGGTGAACAAATTGTAAGAGATACTCCAAGGGTGTGACAACCTTGAAGATTTATCGAAGATTTCCAGATTATTATCATTAATAAGCTCTTCTCACCTCTATTTTATTTTACTGAATATCTTGCTTGATGATGATATTTATTGGTTTATTGTTGATGATTCGTGAGTAGTTCTTCTTGTTTCTCGAAGCAAGGGAGTAGCCCAAGCTTCAGGGTTGATGTCCATGTTATTTTGATTGTTGAATTAATTTAGGTTAAGTAATTTAGGATTTTTATTTGGTTGATTTGTTATGATTATCATATTAAATTAGGGCTTTGATTATAGGCTTGCTTCAGTCGCTCGGCTTTCGATAGCTTACCCTTATTTTGTATGATTGTGCATTTGAGATGGGATAATCGAAACCTAGGCTAGGGATTGTCACCCTTTCGAGGAGATTCGATTTGATCTTAAATGTAGGAATGGATTTCTACGCCTTAGATTAGTCACGAGTGAAATTCAATTAGAAAATCTAGATCAAGCAAGACCCAGTTGATATGAGAGATACCTATGGAGGAGAAGACCTATTGAAAGGGGAATAGAGCCTAGGAGGTCTCGGTTGGGATGAACAAAAGTAATTTGGTTGTGTGTGTAGAGAAATCACACCCCTACATTGGTCTATAACGTAGGAGAAGCCACGCTAAATTGCTCTAGTTTTACCTAATCGGTAATCCGGGGTCCAGGGTTGATTATGTTTGCCATCCATTTAGGTATTCTTTATAGAATCCCGTTTATTTATCGACTCTAGGGGGATACGACACCTAAATCGTATCCCGGAATTCTTATCTATTGTGATGCCATTTAGGTAGGAATTCATCCATTCAATCCTCTTTTATCTTAGCTTGACTATGTTTGGACATTGACCCCTAAAAATTGGGTGAAACTAAGTTTTAGGAAGCATTTTCATCCTTTATCTATTTTTATCTCTTGATTTCTGTTTTAGTTACAATTGACTCTCAATTCCAATTCGCACGGATGTCCTCCTTGTGGTTCGACTTATTTCTACATCTATTTGATCTCGTACGTTTGCAGGAACGAAAATCTTATTTGAAAACTGACGTTTTTGAATGATTTTCAGGATAAGTTCAACGGTTGTGTCTATAGGAGAAGACAGCCTTAAAGCGCCCCACCGATGGTGACTCTAGTGATGAAGAAGAGCTAAAAAGGCTTCGTGAAGCCTTGGAGCATAACAAAAAGGACTTCCACCAGAGGCTTCAAATTGCTTCCATGATAACGCACAAGGAAGCACGTCTCAGCAACCTGTTGGTTATTCTACACCAGTTCAACCAATTGCTACAAAGAGTTCTGAGGAAGACCACATTCCACTATCTATTATATTCAGAACTCAACAGGTCACCAATGATTCTTCTGTAAGAGAGGACGCAATAGAAGAGGCAGTAACTACCTCTCAAACTGCCCATGAAACTACTACAAACGAGAATCCAGTAGTTGAGGCAGAAGCTGCAATGACCAATGACCCTACTATGGAAGAGATGGTAGTAGACAAGGCGACAAACACTTCTCAGATCTTGGATGATCTGCTACAGGAGAGATTTATGAGGAGAAGGCAATGACTATCTCTCCAACACCAAGTGTACAGGCACAAGGAAGTAGACGAGGTGGGGTCGAAGAAGAAGTAGTGGGAGATAAAGAGGCTACTTCACCAATGCAGCAAGCAACTGAAACAAAAAATGAGCAAGAACAAACACCAAGTACATCTGCTGAAGTTGTTACTCCAACTGCTGTTGGCCCAGGTCAAATTTTTTATGGAGCACCAAACACTGAAGAAACTCCAAATCCTCGGAAAGTTGAACAAGCTGAAGATGTACAACTTCAGGATTATGGTGATAGCCCAATGCCAACTCCTTCGATAAGTAATGCAAATGAGGAGGAAGGATGTCTGCTGAAAGATGAGTACATAGAGATTGATCCAGAATCTGACACCATCATTGTAAAGTTAAGCCTAAAGACCAAGCCAGATCATGCTGAAATAATAAAGGCTATTGCGTTGAAGACGGAGAAAGAAGATGAACGAGAAGATATTTGTAAGGAGCAGGCTAATGCTGATTGTACTGAAGCAAGTTTAGCAAGTGAAGCAGTAGCTTAGACCACAGAAGAACAAGATAGAATGGCTAAGGAACAGGCTTAATAAGTGAAGCAGTATCTAAGGCCACTGAAGAACAAGGAAGTTTGTCTAAGGAGCGGGCTAATGATGTATGTACTGAAGCAAACACAACAAATGAAGCAACAACTCAGGACAAATAAAGTATTTCAGTAGACATTGAGCAACCACATCAGTCTACTGAACCGCCCTCTGGACCAGTTGAGGGGGAAAAGCGAACAACTGGAGAAGCACAACAACATGAGGAGGTCAATACTGAAGGTATGCCATTGAGCAACCTCATGTAGAAAAAAAAAATTGTTGCTAGAGAACAGGAAGCTACAGGTGGTGAAGAGCAGCAAGTTCCTTCTCCAGCAACCCCCGACTGAAGAGAATCAAGAAGAAGACATTGAAGTCAAAGGGAGAAATCAATCAAGTTCTGCTGAAGACTTATATTCACAAAAGTGGCTCAGGCACCTTTTTGTTGTAGCTCAAGTTGTAGGAAAAAAGGAAAAAGAGACAAAAGGAGAATTCTCTTGAGATAGACAACAAAGCCCTCGTGGAAGTTAGACAATCCCATGTGGACTTAAATCTGCAAACTAATGCTGCTATGCGGGAAGTACTTGAAAGATTTGAGCATACAGTATCAGCAATAGAGCATTCAGTACAACAACTACGCAAAGCAATGGGCAGCAACGCTTCTGGGGTCCTACTGCACTCGGATTGGTTTGTGAAGCTGCAACTTTACTTCCAACGAGCATGAAGGACTTGAAGAATCAGATTGTGAATGCATCACAAGCTGATAGAGAATGGATGCAAAAACTTGTCATCAAACTCGATGGTTTTGTGAATAGGAAAGTATAAGGCCTTGCATAGGGAGTAGGAGATAGGCTGAAAGAGCACACAACAGGACTTTTGTCCTTACAAGAAGAAATCTCCCAACTGTGCAAGAAAGGAAAGCTGATAGATTGATATTGACCAATATACAAATAATGTTGGAAGTGTATACTGAAATCCATATTGATGATGTCAAAAAGGGGGAACAAGAAAGTAAAGGCATGCAGAATGCCAGCAGAAAGAAAAACAAGAGGATTTTATTATTGAGCAAGCAAGACAAGAACGGGAGACCAAACAAAGAGCACAGGAACGAAAAACTCGAAAACAACAAGAGTTTGATAAATCCATGCTAGATTTACAGGCATGCATCAAGCATGTACTTGAAAAATTCAATGACAATTTACATGAGATCTACCTAGTTACAAGAATGGTTCCTCCTGATGTCCCTAATCATACACTGCAACCTGTCCATCCCCCTCCCCCAAAAGACAGGAAGACACTCCAATTCTGTCGATCCTAATGAAGTATTAGAATTGGCTAAAAAATTGTACTAATCGAGAGTATAAAGTTGTACGAGCATCTCAAATTCCACATGGACGAAGTCCATTAAGGACGAAGATTGATTGATAGAGGATGGCTGAAATTCTCATATATTTCGAGTACCTACCAGATGAAGGAGTATACAATCATGTTTAAGGTGCAACTAAACATCGAATATGAGCTTACTTAGATCAACTACGTACTGGAAGACTTCCATTTCAGATTGAGCTAAGAGGAGCAAAGTGGGAAGGTTACAAGATATCCCCTTCTGTTGAATAGTGGCTGATGGAAGATCTAACTCCAGAAGTGTAGTACGAGTATAGACACTTTAAACAGATAATGTACTCAGACTGGTGGAGGCATACTGAGACTGATCCTGATAGATCTAGAAGGAGTAGGGATCTTAAAGAAGAAGATAGAATGAGACAAAGGAAGAAGCACGCAAAACCACAGTTGAAAACTCGTTACTGGAGAACGAATTGTTGTTGGGTAAAACTTTCATCCCTCTCATCTATTGAATTATTTGGTGTAAGATAGCTTTTGTTTAGCATGAGCATACTGTAACTGTAATAGATAATAGAATATCTAATAAAACAATTATCACTTACTGGTACATGATTATAACTCGTACTCTTGCATCATATATTGTTATGAATACCTTTTGATGATTAACTATTTTGGACTAACAGTTTGATGCCTTGTAACTTTAATTTTTTATTTTCTTAGAGTTTTGACATAATAAAAAAAGGGGAAATTGTTAGGAAAATTATGTATAGTTTTGATGATGACAAAACTACGATGTAAAGTAGGAACTAGTGCCCCCCACATAGTCTATAATCTTTGAAATAGATAGTTCTAGTTCTACTTAGGCATAAGTCACAACAAGCATACAATAAAATCATCAAGGACACATGCTGCAAGAAGTCCGCAGCAAGTAGCAAGGAATAGAGGTTGTAGAGAGCATGCAACAGGGAAGGTTATACTTTCAATCTAAAATACTCATATAAATTAGTCTAAAATACTCATATAAATTAGAGACAATTACCCTCTCGGGCTAACTATCACCTAAAGACTCCCAAAAGTACCTAGACCAATGCCTACATAAACACCTCATTCCTCTTAGACGAATATTGGTATTTACCCTATGAGTTGTAAGTCTTTTGGTGACACTCTCCTCTTGGACTCCGAATCATTAAACTTGTAGATAAATATCAAGAGATCAATTTGACAAAATCATATGAATAAAATAAACACATAGATAAAATGATAAAACTAGAGTCTAGAATTAAACGAATAAAGTCAAAATATAATCAATATGAAATCTACTTTCTAAATCTAGAACACAAGAAGTTTAGTTACTCATGTCTAAAGGTAAAAAGCAACATAATCCATGGACAAACATTATTGATCAATAAAAAATAAACAAAAGGAAACAAAATCCGAAATCGTGATCTCAATCTTCATCTCTTCGCTCCTTGTTCTTTGATCATAGCCTCCAAAATAATTTTTCAATGATAGAATTCTCTTTATTTCGGACTTAGGACCTTGTATTTATAGTTTAGGACGGGTTGGGGTTGAAACAAACCCAGAATAGGCCAAAACGCGTAAAGAAAGTAAAAAACAACTTAACGAATCGACTGAGTCCAGGCACGGACTCGGCCAAGTCAGGAGTTTGCTTCGACCAAGTCATGTCATTCGTCCTAGCTCGTTGAAACCCTTCACAAATCTACTCGACCGATCTGGCTTCCTCTGGATAATTTCTCTCTTTCAACCCATTATTGACTCGACCGAGTCCAATTGTGGACTCGACCGAGTTGAGCCATTCTGTCCTCTTTAATTTTTCTTCGTTTCTTCCCGTCATCTTTCTCGTTTCTTATCGAAACTTCGTCTAAAAGGACTTTTCATCCTAAAATTACCTGAATAACCCTAAAAAAAGCACAAACACGCCATCCGACATAATATAGCGAATATGAGCACATTATAGCCAAATACACATGCAAATGTCATAAATTACCCTTCTAAATTGACCTAAAATGCATGTATACACAACGTGTATCAACAAGAATGTTTTCTATAAGGAAGATTCAACCAGTAACAGGACCTTGCAGCAAGCATGTCAGCAGTGATAAAGTCAAGTGAAAGTTAGAAATTCGAATATTAAAAAATATAGCCTGTGGAAACAAGAAACAAATCTTGTACTGATTATCCAATGACGTGGGGACATGTATTCAGACAAAAGGAAAAGCAACCCTGCATCACTGACATCAAGCCACACCAAAGCTCCCTACTCTCTGCAAAAGGACAACAATGGCTAGAAAGACGTATGAAGAGCATTAAATGTCAATGGGAATACTTCTCACTCTTCAACCAGAAGGAACCCCAAATATTATAAATAGAAGGAGACGGAGGACGAGCAAAGACTACTAAAATTCTACTGAAACTACTACGCATCAACACATTCGAGCTTTCGAATTCAAAGCTTTCAAGCACTCATCACTTGAGATCTTTTTAAGTGTGTATGCCTAGTAACAGAGAGCAAAATAGCAAGCACGCAACAACATTCGACAAAAGAGAAATTCAAAATTGCAGCAACTTCTCAAGTCAAGATCCAGCTAGCTCTTAGAAACCTTTGTCATGGTCCTAATCCTTCTCATGAAAATGAAGCCTGCCCACATCTCAACCGATATACAAGTTCAGAGGCAGCTACCAAATGTTGAAGAAGAACTTTCACTAAACCAACTCTCACGAACAGTTTTTAAGACGAGGAGTCTTCCTTTGAATTTGGGATTCAAAGTAGACTAGGAGTTCTAAGGAATGTGTATAGTAGAGGAGTAGCTTTCTGAGGATAGGCAAAAACTACTATAAGGTGCTAAGTTGGACTTAGACACCGGAGAGCTAAGATTGTACGGTGTCAACACCTTAGTGAATTTTCCTTGTGTGAGGGAAAAATGGACGTAGAAGGATTATCCCCATCTTCGAAATACTATAAATTGATTTCCATTTTCTTACTATTTTTATATCTGTTGTTGGTAATTATATTACTTACTGCATAGCTTTTTAGAAAGATATTTTCATATTCCGTTACACAAAACTATACCTAAGCATTGCTGCTTGTAACTAACCTAAGTACATTCTGATGTAAGCTTATTGCATTAAGGTTGCTTACTGCTTCAACTTTGCTGTAAGAAACAGTTTCTTATAGTAAGCAACATATCCCTGCTCTAAGTATTTTAAAAAAAAAAAATCGATAGTCAGATATTCACCTCCCCCTCCTCAAAACCTCTATCACTTAGAACTAACATACACACTTACATTATGATCAACAATGCACATAGGAAAATAACAATTTATAACTCTAAAAGTTGGGAGTTATTATTAAAGGCAACTCACGAGCTTTATGATCATCATTCAAAATGAATGCTCAATTTTGTCTCCACACGTTTATTATGATCTACTCTGCGTATTTTATTTTTTTTAGAAAATCATCTCATCCTAGACACATCATCATCAACTCAACTCCTTATCCTTAAGTTCAAGATATTACAAGATTTGTCTTAAAACTAAATGCAGAGAAACACAAATAAACCCCAATCCTAATCAAATTCATATGCAGACTCCATTCAATTATTCAATTCAACAAGACACAGTAAAAATAAATAGACATCCCAAAAATAGCAAAAATATAAGCAAGCTGGCAAGATGTTCCACTCCACCACTGATACACGTTAATTATGCATGTATTTAAGTTGATTTAGGAAAAAAATTTAGAACATTTACATGCATATTTGGTCGAGATTTGTTTATATTCATCATATTGGGCCATTTAATGTGTTTTGACTTGTTTTGAAGGTTTTTAAGTGTTTTTAGGTTGAAAAGTCGTATTTTACGACTATGGGATGAAGAACAAGTCAAGAAGGGAAAAGATCAGCTTGAACTGGTCTAAAACAAAGTTGAACCAGACTGGACCGTCGCGACCGCGTCACTATGGTGAGCGGCCGTGACAAAAGATGCCTAGAAAAGTGATTTTTGCACTGACTGAGTGTCGCGACCAGTACAATGATGTCTTGTAGCCATGACAAAAGCCCAAGTTTTAAGCTGGTTTTGAAGATGCATGTTGTGACTGCGACAGAAGGCCGATTTTGAAGAATTATCCTAATTCAAGTAGGATTTTGATCCTATTTTCAAGATTCATCTCCAAACTTATAAAAAAGACTTCAAGCTCGAGTTTTATTAGAGAATCTCATCTATTCACATACTCGGAATAACATGGAAATAAGAATCAAATATCAAGGAGCAACACGACGAAGATCTTTGATTGAGGATCCGGGTTTAGTTTGTTCTAATTTTGTATTTAATTTTCAATGACTTTTTTCTATGAGTGTTTGTTTGATTTAAATACAATTAAGAGTAGCTAAACACGTATGTGTTCAAGGGGTAGAAAGTAGATTACATTGAATGATGTTTTGATTTTACCGTTTAATTCCAGACTTCAATTTATGTGTTTATTTTATTCTTATGATTTAGTTTAAATTGATCACTTACGCTAAATGTACAAGTTTAACAGTTTTGCTCGGGGAGGAGGAAATTATTAATAGACGTACAACACATAGTGCGATTGTCTATGATTGTGTAGGCTTTTGTTAAGGTGTCTTTTGGGAGTCTTTTGGTTTAGTCGACTCGAGAGGGTGACTAAGTCTAATAGATTAACAACCTAATCGCTTCAAAAGGAGGATTAGGTTTACTTGAGTGCCTTCTAATAACCACTAAAATTGGTTTAACAGTCTAGAATTTTAGGTTAATTTATACATCAGGATCGTAATTGAAATCTACACCCTAGGATACACTTTAATCTATCTAAGTCGTCCTTAATCATTAATTCTCTATTTTCCTAATTATTCGCGGTTTATTTAGTACTTTTAGGTAAATTAATTTGCATTTTATAAACAACCTTCACTAATCTAGAGTCTAGTTATGGGAGTCTTAGAATATTCGGAGTATCGAACTACGCTTAGGGTCAGTCTCTGTGGGATCGATGTTGACTACCGCTATCTACACCTACACCATACATTTGCTGTAAAATAGGGTTAGGAAAACCACTGTCAAGTTTTTGGCACCGTTCCTGGGGACTGGTTATAGAATCTTAATTTTTATTCTGATAAATAGGACACCACTAGACTAGATATTATTTTTTCGCAATTTAAATTCAGTTTGTTTATTTTATTTACTTCTCTTATTTTCGTTTTACTTGGTATTTTTTTTGTTTATGCTCTCAGTTAGTACATGCGAACTAGATCGAAAGGAACAACTCACCTAGTTCCTCTTGATCCTGAAATAGAAGGAACTGCCTGAAGTTACCGAACAAGGAAGAATCCATTATTTGAGATGGATGAATTACACAGAAATTAACTCAAGAAGAGATTATAAACCGACTGCTAGGGGTCATCACAAATCTGGATGCTAGAGTGACTGCATTTCAGAACCAACTTATGCTAGACTGACTGCTAGGGATTATCACACGAATTCTGGGAGAAATTGACTCGGAATTAGCTTGTGGTCTGAACATGGAAGTCATAGGTCTTTGTCTAGGCTACACATGGCTGCTTGAATCACTCAAATTAGAGCTGGAACGAAGGAGATATGGTCGAGATACGAATAGAACATGCATAATCGGTTGGGCTGGCCTGTGGACTGCCGGAACCGCTACCGGGCCAGCAGCCGGGCTGGTAGGAGTGATGTCTGCAAAATTGTCTCTGTTATGTAACTGTCGGGACCACTGCCGGTCCGGCAGCTGGTCTGGTAGGTGCGGCGGAGGTCGGTGCAATTCAGCTCCTCTTCGCGCCTTCTTCTTTCATCGCCGTTTCGGAGCCCTTCCTCTCATCTTCTTGACTCGACCCCTTTATGGCTTTTATCCGTGACTCGACAAACTTTGGTTTGGGCTTTGTTGGATCTGATTCAGGTCCATTTGGGCCTTAATTTGGGGGCTGGAACGTGAATTATGTGCGCTTGTCCTCGCCCTCTTTCCTTCTTCAAATTGAGGCTTCTCTATCCATCTTCTTGGCCTGATTTCTTCACTAACTTTTCTCATGACTTGATGATCTTCAGTTCGGGCCTAACCCTGACCCATTTTGGGCCCCTTTAGACCTTGAGATATGGCCCAAAGTGTGAAAATATATGCAAGCGATCTTCTAAATTCTTCCGAGTTTCCTAACCTTCAAAATACGACTCAAAAACACCCAAAAACGCATAAAATCATATTAAAAAGGAAAACTAACCTGAAATCACTAACGAATACATTTTCACACAAAAACAAAACAATTACATGTAATTCTCCACAAAATATGAACGTGAAAAGTTCAAGAAAACGGTAGTTTTCATGTTCATCAACCTTCTCACAACCCTTATGTGATCACCGAAGTCCCTTGAGTTCAGTTCAACAATGTCGGTAGACATAGGTGCTGGCCCACTTCTCCTCCTCACCCAAATTACCCAATCCTAGATGACAAGACACAACCTTACCCTATTCGATCGCCATCTATAGTACCTCTCCATCTCCTTCTCCAGTAGCTCCTCTATAAGCTGATCACCTTCTGATTGAGGAGGTGTACAAGTTTGTTAGGCAATAGGGGTTCCCTTACTCTGTAGCCTTCATCCTCTACAACACATGCGTCGCCTTAAACCTTTGTATGCATGGACTACTTGATGGTGCTTCTACTAGGGTTGGTTGTTAGGGCAGTTTCAAAGCTCCTGCTACATCCTCCTGAGTTAACTAGAGAGGTAGCAGGATGTGGTTTTTGGCTTATGGGAGGGGCCGAGAAAACATCATAAGTATCAAGAGTGATTGACTATTGCTGCTCCGTTACATGATCTGTCTCATAATCAAGAGAAGGTAATCGTGGAGATGGGTTTTGTCTCGGGCTCATCAAAAAGTTGTCTAATAGTGCTTCGCTTGACGTAGACTTTGACTAGCCTTCGTTTATCCTGTTGTAGGGGTTGTTCCTCAGCACTGCTCCCTTCCACTTCCTCTTCTTCTACAACTCTAGAAGAAATGGTTGATTCCCTAAAAGGTTTCTACCATTGAGATATCTTCTTAGTCAGGGGCATCAAGGCAATAGCCTTTACCTTGCTGATCATAACACACCTTTTCCTCCTGCATCAGCATCTCCCCTCCCCCCCTCCCCCCCTTAGAGCCTTCCCTTGTACCTCCAATCCACTTATCCTTGCCCACTTCCACACCTCCAATAATACTGATGGTGAGACTGTACAGAACATGGTTGAGCATGATTCTATAGCACTTGCGTCCCTTCGTATTAATGATCTCCTCAACTAGATGAGACAAGAGCAACAATGTCTATTTAACTGGTACCTCTTTCTACACTGCTATCATAAGTCGAAATCTTGGACTGGTATAACGGTCATAACTTTATGTTTTACGTTCTATGTTATGGCTGAACACTTGCAGATATTTAAACTCGGGGATGAAAGTGACCTCGGTATAGGATGGATGCACATTCTCTGCTTCCTTATTACCCAAAAACACCCTCCATTAATCCAGTAGGAACTCTTCGCCATAGGTCTTCGCCTGTGTCAGAGTAAGCCTTTCCTCCAACATATTATAGATTATGGCGAATGTGGAAGGAGTGATGTCAACTTTAGTTTCCTCCTTAGTGAATGTAATGGTGGTTGGATCACCTCTTCGGTTCTTGGTGATCTCCACAGTGCTGTAAAACTTCTCCACCAATCTTTCTTGATATCTCAATGTGCGGGCGGCAAGAAAGAAAATGAGATGACTAGTCTCTAGCTTGCTCCATATGGTCTCAATCAACCAAGATCCTCTATTTCTCTCGGCCATCCATATATGAAGATACTCAAGAGAAGCAAGATGCCCATCGATAATCTCAGGGTTCTTCTTAGTAGGAGTAGATTTCGTTGTTGCCATTTTATTTTTGTGAAGAAGATTTGAAGGTCTGGAAAATGGATCTTTAGGGTTTTTTCACAAAGAGATGTGATCGTAAAATCTTTCTTACTTTCTAAGTTTAGGTATATATAACCTTTTACTTTTTATTTCAGAAACAACTCTTGATTCACTTTGATAAGAAATCTGTGCAATTTAAACAATTCTAATTCACTGATGGAAAAATGAATTTGAATTAGTGGCTAAGATTTAATGGTTGCATTGGTTAAATATAAACATTATAATTACCTCGGCGAAAGACAATTGTTACCACGTAGTAAATGTGCACTTAAATGCGGGGAAAGCTTGTTGGATAAGAAAGGAATATGTTCCTGCTTTAAAACTATAAAGTTTTTAAGGTTCAGCTCACTAAATGCTATGAGGAAATATAAATGTTGTAGTAATCATGTTGTAGGCTTTAAATGTTGTAGACGCTAAATACTTACAACAACTATATCATAGTAAGGTTACTACAGTAGGCTTCACCGAATCACCATATTTCAACAACTGTGTTTCCTTACTAGGTATTTTTATGAATCACCATGAGATGTCTACTGCCATGCTCCTTACAACCTTCGTACTTACAGTATGCAATGTGTCACTGTGCAATACTTACAACATTCCCCCTTACTCCAATAGGGTTACAATATCCTTTCGAATAGTTGTTTAAGTTTGTTTTTAATGCTTCCCACAACAACAAACTTTCCTACAGGGTTTTCCCTATAGAAGTAGCATCCTTGACTCGGTTTGAAACATATTGAAACGTGATTCACATAGAGGTTTAGTGAAAATATCAGCTAATTATATGTCTATGTGGATCTTTTCAAATTTAATATCTTTCTTCTCCACATGATCGCAAATGAAGTGATGTCTTACTCTATATGCTTGGTCCTTGAGTGAAGAAGTGGATTATGTGTGATAGAAATCACACTGGTGTTATTACACATTATAGAAGTTTCTCTTGCAAATATCCCATAGTCCTTCAGTTGTTGTTGCATCCACAACACTGGAAATGTACTCTGCTTCCATTATAGATGTTGCGATGGATTGTTGATTCTTGTTAAACCATGAAACTAGTTTATTTCCAAGAAATTGACAAGTTCAATTCATACTTTTTGCAATTAATCTTGCAACCAACAATGCCAGAATCTGAGTATCCTATAAGCACGAATCCTCAATCTCTTGGGTACCATGGTCTAACACCAGTCATTCCCTTTAGATACCTTAGGATTCTCTTAGCTGCTAGGATATGAGACTCCTTAGGTGCTGCTTGGTAATGTGCACAAACTCCTACAGCGAACAAGATGTCATGTCTGCTTGTTGTAAGTTACAGAAGTGAGCAGATAAGTCTTCTATAGTGTGTGATATCAACATCCTTTCCATGTTCATCCTTGTCAAGTGTCACACCCACCCTTGTAAAAAAAAAAAAAAAAAAACTTATTTTATACTAATTTTAGCCTTACAAAACCTGTGTATTTTTTTTTGAAAAATAATAATCTAAAACACTTTCCCGATGTTAAAATCTCATCAACATGTGTTCACATAGATCCAAGTCATGCACAGTAGCATCACTCCAATTTCAACACCATATTTACAGCAATATACATATTAAAGTTCCCTAATTTGAACATGTCCAAAAAAAAATTATTAGAACGCTAGCAAAAACATAGTGAGTCCAAGGTTTAGCCCCACAGATCGTCATTCATATACACGAGGCTTCAAAACTTGCATCAGCTCCAACAGCATGCCAGATCAGTCCACGCGCTCATGCATAGTCAAACTCACCTACAATGCAAGAACTACGTGAGCTAAAACTCAGTAAGCAGAAATCATGCATGACCAATGCGTGAATGATGAGATGCATATCACAAAACCATTTCTTTCAACTCTTTCTCAAAAGAAATCATATTTAGTGGGAATTGGCTCTCGTCACTGTCACAAACCTCCCAAAAATAACACTCATTGGCCACACTCGTGACTACCAAGGGTCCCTCCTCCCCCCTTATAGTCCACCCGAGATACTAGTGATGGTTGGTACGACCAAGTGGCTATCCTTCCGAGACTACCAGGGGTCCGCCTCCTGCCTGCCCCTGCAGTCCTCCGGAAAGTCTACCTCTTCCCGTACCCCTCATCATAAAGGTGCTGAAGTGGGAACCTCTTCCGCGTGCACGCCTGTCACCGGAAGCATCCCGAGAGACACCATATATAATATATAACTCACAATGTGCCAGTGGTGACCAACCCCAAAACATTAACAATTCATGCAACTACGTTATTTTGACTTCTTATATGTACACGTGTAATCCTTGTAGATGCTAATGCTCATGATTGATGCACATCAATTTGTTTCTAGCAACGGAATAAAACACTTTATACAAAGGTATGCAACAACACATATAACAATCAATTATCACAAATAACAAACAAAATACTATGTTCAAGCATTGTAGTTGGAGACGGATTTCTACTTACCTCTCCTCCGGAGTAGCTTTTGAAATTTCCTATTCCACAATGGTAATCAATCTACGACAATTTTAAATCGAATTAATACACAATTTATCAAATTCCAGGTTATTAAGTACTTTTAATTCGAAATTTCCAGTTTTGTCGCATTTTAGTAATAAGACTCTAACTATTTCTGCAAAATTGATATTTATATGATTCAAGTTGGGTTATAAAGCTAACACATAAGGCTACAACTTTCATGTTTTGCACTTTTCCATATTCAGTTCGTAAAAGGGTTGGAATCAGCTAAAAAGTGGACGCCAATTCCATATTGTTTGTATTATACTATCACTATTCTACAACAAAGTATGTGTGCTATAATCATGATTTATTTATTTTTATTATTCTCACTAAACTACACACCATGAAACTGTAAGAAATTCAGCTACAAGAGTAATTAATTCATGATGGAATCTTTTCTATAATCATTGCTATTATGGAAAAAAAAGAATGAATTTGGTACCTATTTTCCTTTCCTTTTTATCTTGCCTCCTCGTCCCTGTTTTTCTTTCTTTTGTGTGTGGTTGTGAGTTTTTCTTCATTTGTTGATTAAGATGAAGTTATATATAGCGGTTAACCACCGCCTCACCCCTCCTTTTCTTAATCAAGTCAGTTTCTTATTATTTTTATTGTTATTATTATTGTTATTGTTGTTGTTGTTGTTGTTATTATTGTTCCGACAATAAAACTCCTTTACATAATTAACACTTCCACGTACTTCCTAATGTTCCATATTTTAAATTTGTCCCGTGTAGTCTTAAATTTTGTAGCATGTCCCAATATTTTAGACTAGGGGGTTCTTGTCTACCAAATTAAACATCTCCAAATTAGTCGCAAAATATAAAATAACGCAATAAATATAACAAATTAATTACTATAAAACTATCACGCAAATAGCACATAAAAATATGGAATGCATGAAATGCAAAAATTTTATTGGCCAGTGAGTTGTGAGAGGCGCGGGTATTACATCAAGTCTTGTAGTTGTGCTCATAAGAACACTCACAGAGGTTGAGTTGTCCTTCCCAAATTTCTTGAGAAGCTCCTTTTGTGCACTTGACTTGATTGATGAAGATGTTATCATCCAACTGTCTAATTTGATGTTGGTCCCAAGTAGTAGAGCTTTAGAGGGGATGAAAACCTTCAACTCGATTTCTTCTTTTCAAATACTTTGAGCATAAGGTAGCTACTTACAGCAAGAAACTTGTTCTTGCAGCAAAGCTAATACAGTAAGCTTACTTAGACAGTAGCCACAAAGCAAACTAGGTTTAAGTAACTTATAGTAAGCAATGCTCAAGGGAGATGTATGTGTAACGGAATATGCTAAACGTTTTCTTACAAATCTATGCAGTAGATATGTAGTATGCCTGCAACAATAATAAAAACAATATAAATGTAGGCACAATATTTATATTGGTTTGAAGGTGGGGGTAACCCTTCTACGTCCACTCTTCTCACACAGTGGAAAAATTTACTAAAATGTTTACACTAGTACAACTTACCTACTCCGAAGTCTAAGTCCAAGTTAGCTCCTTACAATAGTTTTTGCTTATCCTCGGGAGGCTACTCCTCTATTGTAGACACATTCCTCAGAATACAAGTCAGCTTTGAATCCTTGATTCAAACGAAGAATCCCCATTTCAAAAATCTTTCTTGAGATAGATTTAATGAAAAAAATTCTTCAACTTCTGGTAGCTAGCACTAAACTTGAATACAGTTGAGATGTGGGCAAGCTTCCTGGTTTTGAGAAGGATCAGAACCGAAGTAAAGCTTGAGAGCTAGCTTGACTTGAGAGTTGTTGTAGCTTGGATCTTCACTTGCGTGCTTGCTACTTGCTATCTTGCTCTTGTATACTTTGCATAAACACTGGTATGATTATCAGAGTGTACGCTTTGAAGCTTTGAATAAAAATGTTGAGTGCTTGATGCAAAGTATTGCTTTCAGTATTTCATTGTTTCATTACCATTTCTTTGTCTTCCATCTCCTTCTATTTATAACATCTGGGATTCCTTTTCGTTAGAGAGAAACAATAGTGAACATATGTCTAAAAGTACGCGAAATAACAAGCGATCAATCATGTTGGCATGATATGGGCCGAAGTTATAGTGCCTTGTTGGGTTGATTCGATAATGAGCAGAACTCAGTAGGCTTCAGTCCAAACTAAAAAAAATCGTGCACGTTTGGGTCGTACCGAAAACTGTCACCCCTAGTTTTTTATACTTGGGTATCTATTAGTATTACTTAATATAATTTGCATGAATATATTGACTAGAAACAACTTGTAAAAAGTTATACTCCATCTATTCCATAATGACAGTCTTGTTTAAAAATTTATAAATATTTATTTTTTCTCAAATTTATGAAGTTGCAACTCTTCAAAAACTTATCAATTTGTATTTAACAACTAATTTTTTTATTTGACTTAATAAATCATATTTAACTAATTTTAAAATTTTAAAAATAATTTTTGAGTTGGATCTATAAAACAAAATTTTGATTTATAAAACAAGGATCTCATTTCGTTTTTTTTTTTTAAATGACGTGGCTTTTATTATGGGATGGAGGGAGTAATATATTTTTGTATGTTCTTTAATCTAGCTATCCAGTTTTGGATAGTTCACCTCATTTGGTGTAGTTCCTACAATTTTCAGTATATTTATTATAAATCTAGAATTGTATTATATTTTTTTTCCTGTACAGTTCGATTCAAGAAAAGTTAGTTGTTATCAAATTCTTTTGGACTTGATTTTTGTTACATTTAGTAAATCCCAAATCTCGTGCACACTCCTGATCTAGTGGTATTACCTCATGGTTTATAGTAAAGGCTAATGATTGGAACGCCACTTTCCATCCTTGCTTGTACAAGATTTATTAAAAAAAAAAAATTATCGTCGCTGAGCATAGTGTAGTCATACCTCATAAATCATAAATGCATCAAGGCATCTACAGTTCTAGACCACCATTTTTCTTCGTTTACTTTTTTGTTTTCAATTATTGTGAAAGTAAATGAAATGCGGTCAGCTTGTAAACAGTAAATTAATTAAGAGAAATTATATTGTGCAGGTGAGCATTTTATCAATTATTGTAATTCAGTTGACAACATGAAATTTGTAAGTTTCCCCTTCAATTTTGAAAAAAGTAATTTGAGAATAAAGACGAGGACATCATCAAGAGTCGTGGGTTTCTCTGATTGCTAATAAATTCCTGTTCATATACATGTTTTTCTGACTATGAGAAATTTAATATTTTCCAAGAAATTCTCATAATGCTCTGAATATCTGTATCAGACTATATTATATGACTATCTTGAAAGTAAATGATCCGTGAAAATATTTAAAATAGGTTTTCCAATCCAAAAGTTAAAAGAGCTAGGGATTACTTCCACGTATATTCCGTGTGTTGGACAATATTTGGGATATGGATCCTCTTTCATTGTACGTTTCGGAGATAGAAAGACACAAGATAATAAAAAAAATAAAAAAAATTAAGTATGAGAAGATAAATATTTTTTATCGCCATGTATCTTATTAAGTGATCATCACACACAAGACCTATTTTAGAAAAATAAGTATTGTCAGAACATTAAACATATTCCAATCAACATAAATCATTATCTAAAAAGGCTGTGTTTACCTTGCCAAACTAAGATAAAGTAATTATCTACCCTAGTAAGATAACTCCTCATGATATGATATAAACTATTATCCACTTTCGATGTTTACTCTAATATATAACCTTTGAATAAAGATATTAACTATCATTATTAACGTCTTACTATATGATATATGGACCTATTGATAATAGTGTTATTACCTAATGCCCTTCCAAGTTTGTAAAAGAAAGGAGGGTAGAAATGAATTTTTCCCAATGTGATCTCAAATTCTGTTCATTTATCCTGGGGTGAAGGATAGGACTATTATCTAAGAGATTATCTAGATTTTTTCATTTTATCCCGGGTCAATACGATAACCCGCAGAAACATTATTTGTACCTAAATTTTCGCTCCCTTATTTATGACTAACTAGATGTCCTCCCGTGTTATGCACATGATTAGTATATTCTATTATATTAATAAAATATAATGGAGTTATGTCATATACATTACTAGAGAGTATAAAGTGAGATACGAGTCAATGAATTAACCTATCAATATATTATTATCCAACAATTTTTCTTCCCCTTCCATGTCATATCCTATATGTATTTATTTATTTATTTATATATTTTACTTTTAATATTATAATTATAATAATTATAAAAAGTATATTTCACATTTGAAAATTTAAGATTTTACTTATATATATATATATATATATCATGTATGTCAAATCGAAGATCGTGAAAAGAAGATTAATTTAATAATAATTTTCATAGAAAATGTAGTTGAGACAAAAAAGTTATTACACTTTTAAAATTCGAGAGGAAAAGATAAAAAATGTGAAATTAACGTGACATAGGATGGAAATTAACATCACAAAAAAATTGGAACATTTAGGTTTACATTATGACAATTGAAAATTCAAATTCAAACTACACAATTTGTGGTTACAAAAAATATATTTTTGTAGAAAAAAATAAAAAAAAAAGACATGTGTCGCAGCTAAAAAAAGGGAATTTAAGTAGATGGTTGACTGAGACATGTCCTGACGATTCTCTTTTAATAGTAAAGGAGGATGGATAGCCAGTTCGACACTACACCCGGAGCTATGCTCCTGGTGCCTTTTCTGCCCTCCATCTGTTCATTCACCCCCCTCCCCCTTCCTCCCTTTTAAATTTTAAATTTTAGTAAATATAGTGTTCTAAAAATCGGCCTAGGCGGCCGCCTAGTACTAGGCACCCCTAGGTTGAGGCGATTTTAGAAAAATGGGGCAATTTAGTCGGGACTAAGTTCGGCACCGCCTAAATCGATTAGTCGTCGCCGACTAATCCGCCTTACTGTCCAAATTTTAATTTTTTTTATTTATTTATTTATTTATTTTTATAATTTTTTTAGTCTTTTTTTATTTTTTTACCTTGTCAGTGTGTTTGACTTTAGATGAGTCCTTTATAATTTTAATTTGTTTTCATACCCCTAATTTAGTAATTTCCCTTCCATCCACTGTAAATTCTTTTAAAATTTGAAGATGATGGTGTTTACTTCATTATTTTTAATATATTTTTTTATATATTATTTATTTATTAAATAATTAAATTATTTGTGTAAGGTGATGCCACCTAGGCGCTCTAGGCGCTAGGCCCCAATGAACCGATCGACTAGCGACCAACGATTTTATGAAAAGGTGTAACATTTTTTTTTTTTTAAATTTCATTAAAAAATAAAATTTTAGAAAACTTGTTCAACGTCCTCTAAATCCACCCATGAGCCTCAACAATACCCAACTTTATAAATAAAATTAGAAGTACTAATCATATTCATATAATTCGATTATAAAAATGTAAATTCAAGATATATATGTAATATTTCTGGCAATTTTAATTAAATACGGTACTGTTCACACACGTATTAGAATAATAATTGTGCTTTTTTTTTATTTATCAGTTTAAGTGAACTCGCCTGTGCCACAGGCCTTAAACCTGACAATCACTGTTGAATCTCGCCCCTGCTAGGGGCGAGTTCTAAAAAAATATATTTTTTTTTTGGGAGTGGACTGATCTCGCCTGTGCCATGGGCGAGATCAAGTATTATTTAAATTCTTTTCTTCTTTATGATTATATATATATATATATATATATATATATATATATTATCTATTATTTAATTTTCTTTTAGGATTATATATATTATATCTTATTCCATATATATTTTTTTTTTTTCTTTTATCTTGTCTCTGTCAAAAAATTCATATTAAATTATGATAAATTTTGAATAGATTACACTGATTGATAATAATAAATAAAGCGAATATACGTAATCCAGAATTCCATATCAGTTAATAGAATTGAGAAACAAATAATCTAAAGGATTATTCTTATATAAAATATTTTATTAGTTTACGTACAAAACATCTTCTATTAGAAACAAAAATAATTTTTTTTAAGGATTATTCGTATATAAAATATTTTATTAGTTTACCTACAAAATATCCTCTATTGGAAATAAATTTTAAGAAAGACATAGAAAATACAATTTTATTTTAGGATGAACTGAATCTTCATAGTCCATATCATGAGCTCTAACTATAAATAGAGTTGGATTTGGATTTAGAATTTTAAAAGACATAGATGGCCTCAAATCTTTCAATTTTTTTATCGAATAATCTCCTATATCCATAAGATGAACTCATTAATATAAATAAAGTTGGATTTTGATTTAGAAAATTAATGAACTAAACTAATAAAATACTTTATATAATAAGAATATTCTTTTCTCAATTTTATTAAATTGTATTGCAATTTTGGATTATATATCTTCGTTGTTTGTTTATTATTATTAATCTATATGATCTATTTCAAAATTTATTATAATTTAATATTAAGATTTTGGAAGAGAGATGAGAGAAGAAAAAAAACAAATGAAATTATTTTTGAGAGAAGAAATAAAACGGATAAAATAATTTACAGATAAAATAATTTTGGGAAAAAAAATATTGTACAGTGAAAAATACTAAGAAAACTGATTTCGTGGAATAAGAGGCGGGGAAGAAATAAAAAATATATTTAGCGTGTTTTTTGGTGGACTGTATTAGCTGGCCGAACACATTATGGGTGGGCTCTATAAGAAAACCCACTGGTGGTTCCATATCATTATTGATATACAATATCATATATTATTGATATACAATAATCTATATATACAATATCATATCATTATTGATATACAATAATCTATATATAGTTTGATACATTAATTTTTACAATTTACTAGTATATATATAAAATCCTAAAAAAATAAAATAATAGATAATATATATATATATATAATCTTATATACGTCATAAAGAAGAAAAGAATTTAAATAACAGAACTCGCCCCTGCAAGGGGCGAGTTTACGTATGTTTTCTCTATCTCCTTGATCTCGCCCATGGCACAGACGAGATCAGTCTCATCCAAAAAAACAGAGAAAAATTTTAAGAACTCGCCCCTGCGAGGGGCGAGATTTAACAGTCATTGTCAGATTTAAGTGAACTCGTATGTGGCACAGGTGAGTTCACTTAAACTGATAAATAGAAAAAAAGCACACTTATTATTTTAATACGTGCGTGAACAGTACTGTATTTAATTAAAATTGCCTAATATTTCTATTCATTTCATTTTTTTTAAAAAAATATTTATCTCTATTGCTTATATATAAAATATATCCATCGACTATTATTAAATAATTATTCAAACCAAACCATATAATTTTAATTTAATTAAATTGTATTAAGATAAGCTAAAATTCACATATATAATAACAATTTGTCATGGGGCCGGGACCCAATGCCACCTTAGTCTTGCTTGGTCTGTCAATGGACACACACGTATGTTAGTTCATATATTTGTATGTTAGTTCATTTTTATAATTAATACCCCCTCTGTTCCGGCTTATTTTGCATAGTTGACCACACACGGATGTTAATAAAAAACAGATTTTGCTTTTTCTTTGACTTTTTTAAAGGTGGAGATTGAGGAGGATTGAGATTTTGAGGGTGAAGATTGTGAGAATTAGTTTCTATTTTAGGGGTGTGCAAAATAAGCTAGGACGGTCGAAAACGAAAAGTGTGCAAAATAAGTCGGGACGGAGGGAGTATAAATTTATTTTATATTTAACTTTAAATTTATATTTATTTTCGGAGACTTACATGCTATTTTTTTTTTATGTGGTGCTATATTTTGATGATTATTTATTTGGGAATTTATATACTTTTTTTTATGCTTGTTAATTTAAAAAATAAAAAATAAACCTTTTCATATTTAATAAATTTGGAATGTTTTTCCTTTGACTTACATTAAATAAATATGTCAATACAATTTTATATTTGTATTGCAATAATATAATAAAAAAAATTGTACAATTACAAGAAAGTAAAAAAAATTAGAAGGAAAGATTGAGCACGTGAAAAAGAGAGTGGGGCGGGGGAGGGGGGTGGGACAGATGGAGGACAAAAAAGGTACCCGGAGCATAACTTCAGGTGTAGCATCGAACTGGCCCTAATGGACAATGGGTTTGTCCATGGATTTTAGGTACAACTTTTGAACTGTACCTTCTATTGGAGGTGTTCTAAGACTATGTTCTTCCGTGACCCAACCCAATTTAATCCACAAATAAAGTATTAATTTATCTCTCATCCACATACACAACCTACATCCTAATACAACTTCAACTTTTTTATATTTTATCAACAACAAAATTCAACCCAATATTTTAATAAAATATTAGTTTCCCTCATCCGCATACACAATCCAATATTTTTGAGCTATTATTTAATAATTGAAAATTATTTTGAGAGTTTTTTTTAATATATTTAAAAGATAAAAGAAATAAATAAAAGAAATATTTGATATTTTGATTCCGCAATTAAAGAGAGAATTTCAGATTGTAAAAACGAGAGTTTGGGATTGAGATAAAATAGAGAGTTTCAAATTGTGTTTCAAAATATGTCAATATTTTAGGCTCCACTTAAAGAGAGAAAAATAGAATTTTGATATATTTTTTGTTTTTTTAAAATAAAAACTATCTCATTTATTTACCATCTAAATTATATTCATAAAATAATTTAATACAACTATAAAAATGAGACATATGCCATAAAGTGAGGTAATGACTTGGGTTGTGAGTCAACCTCTCTCTCTCTCTCTCTCTGTATATATATATATATATATATGGGCAAAAACTTGGGTGGATGTGATGCACCATAACTTATTGTATACCACCCTATTTTTATATTAATATTCCGCGCACACATTTTATATAATTAAGGGCTCGTTTGTTGAACAGTAAAAGCAAATGTCTTGGTGGTATTATATGTACCCTTAAACATCTCAACCTTGAGGTCAATGGTTCAAATTCTGAATGCTACCTCGCCCATGCCTTATATTTTTTTCCTTTTTTCTGTGTGTTTCTTCCTTCTTCGTTCTTTCCTTTTTTTTCATTTTCCTTCTTCTTCTTTTTTTTTTTTTGCCCTTTAATTTTTTTTTTTTTTTTTAGCCTGTGAGTGTGGAAAAAATTATAAATTGTATTATTAATTTTTTTATAATGCAACAATAATTGTAATATAAGTTCGAAACATAAATATTGTACAATATACAAGAAAATATAATCTAACAAAACCTATATTGTCATACATCATAATATATATTATGTCCAAATATATTAAATATATTGGGTGGTTAAAAACTAATTTGCAAAACATAAATATTTCGTAGTGTATAAGAAAGTTAGTTAAAGAAAACATATACTGTCAGACATCATAAGTATATATGCTATATCGAAATATTAAATATACTGTGAGTATTGTAAGTTGGAAAAAATAAATATTCCGCAGTATGAAACAAAAATTACCTAAAACAACGTATACTGTCGGACATCATAACGTATACTATGTCGAAATCTTAGATATACTGTGAGTATTGTAAGTTGAAAAAAATAAATATTACGCAGTATGAAACAAAAATTAACTAAAACAACGTATATAGTCAAGCATCATACCGTATACTATATCGAAATATTAAATATACTGTGAGTATTGTAAGTTGGAAAAAAATAATATTCCGCAGTATGAAACAAAAATTAACTAAAACAACGTATACTGTCAGACATCATAACGTAAACTATATCGAAATATTAAATATACTGTGAATATTAAATATATTGTTAGACATATACTCTCAGGTTCTATAACATATACTATGCTTGGAATTTGAATGTACTATTTGCAAGTAAATAGGTGAAAAATAATAAGGTGTTGTTAGGATTTGAACCCATGCTTTGAAGGGTAAAATGTCACACTTTTACCAACTAAGCTAGCGCCTATCTTTTGATTCTAGACACACCTTAATATATATAGATTGCGCGCGTGAAATAAAGGGTGGTGTATAATAAGCCTAATGTGCACCTTATGTACATGAGTGTCACTCATATATATATATATGTGTATATATTATGAATCTTTTGTGATTTAGCTACAACTCATTCACTTGGGGTGTTGATAAACATGGTCCAAGAGCATCTCAATTGTCGTCTAGGTACAATTTACTGCACATCATTTTCACATAAAAAATTAACAATCCGCTACATTTCTAGATGTTCATGTTCAATCATCTTATATACAAATTCTACTTTTTTTAGGGTCACATTTTCAAATCACCCATTTTATTTCTACATCTTTAATATATTGAAATTCTATTTACAAATTTCACTACAATTAATCCATACTTTTTAAATTAATGTACTACTTTTGTTAAATTATGTTTTTTAAAGTTGATATTATGCCGAAATTAATATAAATTTGTGTATGATATTTAGCGGATATTTATGTAAATAGTAATTTGTGTAACTTTTACAAAGAATTTGACAATTTCTAACTTTTAGTAAGTAGTTTGACATTTTTGCACCTCTTCGTACATGATTAAACAGTCAAATTTATTTCGAAAATCATCAATTGACAAATTTTACCTGGTCAGAATTTGTCAATTTTTCTCAAATTGGTTTTTTAAATTGCTAATTACATTTATATTAGATTACTATCATGTTGGATTACAATTGAGAAAAAGATAGAAAGATAATAGTGAAGTGTATAAAAAAAGACACCTTTAGTAAATGGGCCATCCAAAATGATAGTTAACAATTGATGTTTTTTCTTTCTAAATAACTTGCCATCATAATCTATATATATATAAACAAAATGAGTAGTTACCACAATTGAAAAAGTGTTGTTTTTACGCCCATTTGCAATTAGGGATGGCAAAAACCCCGCGGGGACCCGTCCCCGTTGGGACCCGAAAATATTGGGTCGGGGATTCCTTGAAGAAAATAGGGACGGAGATGGGGATGGGGATTCCCCGAAATGGGGATGGTATGGGGATGAGAATCATACTCACCGGCCATGAACCCGACTCTCTATAGGCAAAGCGGGGATTCTTCATTCCCCGTTATTTTATATTTTATATATATATATATATATGTGTGTGTGTGTGTATAATATCCTTTAAATAAATTTAAATAATATTATATATATAATTATATATAAATTAAACACACGCTCACAACTTACTGCATTACTTCATCTTTAGTTAAAAAATATTATACATATATAATTATTTTAATACTTTTATTTTAGATTTATTGACTTTTGACATATTTTGGACTTGGTGGTTGTATGTTATAACTTTATTATTCTTTTTGTCTAAAAGATTTGGGAAAAAAAAATACGGGTAACCCGAATCCCCGTGGGAACACTCTTCCTCGAATGGGGATTCCCCATCCCCGACCCAAGGTCTCCAAGTGGGGAATTTAGTGGGGGTGGGAATCGGGTTGAGAGTTGGGGATGGGGATGGGGAGTCCAATACCAACCTCGATCCCACCCATTGCCACTCCTATTTGCAATTGTCAATTGAGGAAAGAAATATGTGAATCATTAATACTGAACTGAATCGCTAACTAATCCTAAAAAAAAAGAAGAAGTCTATAGAAATCTGTTTAAAATTATCAACTTATTTTGAGAACTTATCTCATAACAGTTGTATTTGAAATAAGTTGTTGAGATATTTGCTCTATTCTCGATTTTACAGAATCAAATAAAGATTATGTTTATCAAATGTGATTTTGATATCAAAGTTTAACCCTAAATTTTTCTATTTAAATAGTGGAATAAGCAAGCAAATCTCTCACTCATTCAACGATCAGCCGGTTGCCACTTATCTGTCGTCCTTCTAACACTGTGAATTCAACTATGTTTCGTAAATTTTATCTATCATTTTTATGTCGTACACATAATATATTACAATATTTGCACAAAACTTTTATAATATCATCACTATTTGTGTTGATCGGAATTAAGATTTTGAATTGATTACGGAGTGCTTCTCTCATGATTTGTTGTGTTGGATTGTACAAATGTGTAAATTCCTATGACTTCAACCTTTTCGTTAACCAGAAGAATATCGAATTGTTGTGTTTCTCAATATGATGTAATCTGCTCTTTGATTTGATGTTGTCTGCTTTTTTATTATAAAACAAAGTAAATTAAATAAATATTAGTTTGCGCTTTGTTATTTGTCTAATCATCTATGTATACAATCTGCCTACTTCGACCACCAAATAAAGAACAAGATGTTTTTAATAAATCAGAAACTTTACATGTCTGTAAATTGACATTTGCGCATTTAAACTGTACTTATTTTTTGATTTTTTTGTAAAAGCAAATCCATGGTACCAGTTTTTTCAAAGATCCGTGACGTGAGCGCTACCAGATCTGACTGGGCTCTGAAGCTCAGATTGGTCTGGGCTTACAACATTCCTGTAATTAAGAAATCCTGAGCAAATTCAGAGCTTCGAATGTGTGTTCAGAGATATTGAGGTAATATGCACTCTGTTTTTTTTTTCGTACTTAAAAAATATTCTAAATTTCACATTTGATTAAATATTTGTTATTTAACTACACTTTTACGCTAGAAATGGTCCATATACGACATACAGTTTGTCAGGTTGACCCAAACAATCAATTCACGTATTTTGATAGAATGCATGTAGATTGGAATGTCCCTTGATAAAATATATTGTATATTTATTTGATTCCACACTTTACATATATGCATAACAAATATGATCAACATAATAAATTAACATAGCAACATAATAACATGTCATTTTTGTTTATTTGTAGTTTAATTTGCCTTAGTGAAAAATCAGTCTCTTATATAAAAAAAAAAAAAAAAAGATACATCATACAGTTTGTTTGGTTGACACAAGCAATCAATTCACGTTTTTTATAAAATGCATGTAGAATATCCCCTAATAAAAGATATTGTATATTTTATCACGGAATGTAATTTGTTACCTTCAATAATTATAGGGTTCTACTATATGAGGATCTGCAAGACCGCCACATATCGAAAACGTTCGCGCAAAGCTGCAAGAAGGCCATCTTTACATTATCAGTAACTTTATGGTGTCAAAAGACGAGCTGCAATATAAAATTGCTACTCATACTCACAAGTTCTCATTCTATGGGAAGACAATCATTAGGTAGATTCGTGATCAATCTTTCCAAATAGCAGGTTTATTTTCAAGCCATTTGATCAGATTGCTAATTACTAGAATAATAGTCTATTACTACATTAATTTCATGACACTTTAAACCAAATGCCTTTATAGAGGCACTATCACTACAATTTGTTATGAAGTAGTTGTTACTACATTTGTTAAACCACTATTGAGGCGCTTCAAATTAAGTGCCTTAGCATAAATAAAATAAGACATAAAACAAGTGCCTTCATACTCAATAAAATAACTTGTGGAGTAATTTTTTATTTTTATTTTTGTTTTTATTTTTTCTTCGCTCGCTTCTCACAAACAATATCCGTGCATAACCAACATGTTAATTCTACAAGCAGCCAACACACAAAATTGAAATTTACTCCTCAAAAAATATTAAAAAAAAAAAAAAATCGAACGGAGAAATATACCCAACATCTTCAGTTTAATATCCAAAATAGTTAAACAAATGAAATTTACCCAAACACCTCAGTTTAATATTCAAAATAGTTAAACATATCAAATTGTAATATGTTGGTCTAACGGCTCCAGCCCATCAAATGGATAGCTCTAACAGTTTCGAGCTAATCCGAGTGGTTTTCGAATTATTTGGGTCATGGTTTAGTTGGGTCATTTTGAACGAGTTGATAATATGGTGAACCTATACTTATAGTCAATCCTATCAATTTTCTGAATAATCGGGCTGCTATCGGAATACAATTCAGAATTTCAAAACTAATAAATGTAAGTCAAAATTCATACAAATATGATTGGATGATATTTAAAATTACCAATTAATAGTATAAAAACAAAAATTTAACATATTGAAAGTTTAAAAAATGCTAATTTATACATGAAAGTTTTAACTTGTCTATTCCAATTTTTATCAAAGTAGTCTGCTCCACCATATTTCAAACAAACAAAAGTGTCCAAGAGACAGCATACAATTAACTACTCAAAACCACGAACTTTAATATACTCAAAGCGGCATTTAAAACTTAAAATTACAAATTGAGAAATGAAAACTCAAAATTATAACTAAGGTAAAATTAAAATTAAAATATTAAAAAAGAGAAGTTCCTGGACTGTAGGGATAAACCGCGAACTAGCCAGGATAAACCGAGAAGCTAACGATCCGGACCAAAAAGTCCGGATATTTAAACAGGCTGCAAAATGTAATCAAAAGAAGAGATGGAGAGAACAAGAAGTTATCAATACTGTTCCGGTAGCCGTTCCGAATTTGCAATTGGAACGAGATATTTCAGTACTAGAACATTTCGGCGTTTCGTTTCGGACAGTATATATATATATATATATATATATATTATCAAATGTCTAAATATATTTTAACATATTGTTATAACTTAGTATATTGAATATATCTAATATAATTTTTTTTCAGATCATACGTTAATTTGTAAGGATGTGTCTATTTTAGGTTGACCTCAGTAGATTTAGAGGACCGAATCTCAATAAAGCACTAATTAACTCCCTCAATCAAGTTGGCTCAGCACTCCCCAACTTTAAGCAAACACACCCTAAGGTTTGTTCAATTACCATTTATAATTCTGATCTCTAAATTTAAGACTACATTAAATTTGAAAGAAAGAAAATCCGACAAATCACCCAAAAGATTTGTTATAGTTTATTATAATACTTCAACATCACTTTTAAATACAAAGATATGTATATAAAAAAATTACAAAAAAACACATTTTTTTTTTCACACCATTCGGGTTATCTCGGTCATTTCGGAAATTTCTGTCAGTTCGGTGTCATTTCGGCCGTTCCAGATCGAAATGACCGAGAAAATGGTTGAAACGAAATGACGGAGAAAACATTCTGTTTTCATGACCGGAATGGAACGTTTCGGTCATTACGACTGAAATGGAACGGAATCAATAGATATGAAGAACAGAAGTACAAACGTAAATTAAAGTGTCTAACATGTACCATCATAGTTTTTACATTTTACTCCCCCCATTTAAAAAGGAATGTCATTTTAGACACTTTGAAAATTTTCACAATAAGTGTCATTTTACCCAAAAAAACTAACAATTCTTCCAATATTGTCTTAAACAACCTACTTAATTTAGTTGATTATTTTCTTATTTCACAAAACATACCAATTAAATACCAATCCTTAATTTCTCAAAAATAACCAAAATGACATTCCTTTTGAAACAGAGGGAGTAGTAATTTCCAATTACAAATCTAATAGTGGAGTGGGAGGGGAACCAAAATAATAGACGGCGGAAAATGAAATCCCTAGTTCGCCAATGAGAAAAGGGAAAAAGTAGACTCCCCCACTTCTTCACCCCAACAGTTTCTTCACCATCTCAATATACAGAGGCATATTTTCTGGCATTATTGGTGATCGAGGGAAATCCATAGCCGGGGATAGGTACTTTTCTCACTCTATCTGGGTATCTTCCTCAAAATTTATTTTCTTTATGTCGATTGATAGTCCTATTATATTGCAAGGATTCAAACTTCTTGTGTATAGAACTCCAAATTGTTCATGAGGTACTAAGATTTTAGTTTCCCATTTTCTGATTGTTGTCTCTCATCCATGCGCAACAGAACCAAACATTTATTTTTCCATCTCGTCATAAAGAAACTTTACAATTGTTCTTATCGATTAGGCTATACTTATCGGATTTCTTATTCTGATCTCAGTGACCTTGCGTGGCCCTATTCAAATTTACTTTCATATCATTCCAATCATTACCTTTATATTTTATTTCATATTTTTGTTATTATTTAATGTTTTTGTGAATGTATATTATGTTTCTAGCTTTTGTTAAATGCTTCTTTGCAAGATAATCTCTGTTAGGGGTATGGATACATGTTGTGTAATTCACTTTTGTCTTGACTAGAATTTTCTGTTGTTGGTATTGTTCTGCTACCTTACCTACTGCCTTCTATTTTAAAGCCTACCATGTAGTATAAACAATGTTATAAAAGCCGCTAGCTAGTCCAGCGGCAAATCAGAGCCTAGCATCTAATTGGGGCCAAGGTGGGGTTAAGCAGGCATAGGCATAGTTAGACGGGGGACCGGAGAGGAGGAATCAAGAAATAATATAGATGGTCAATAAAGGTCTATCACCTAGGTAGGGAGTAGTCGAAGTTAGTTGGAGACTTTTTGCAACAGATTATAAATACCATTGGCCAAAATAACTCAAAATTATGGCATCCAAACTAAAGCTTGTTTGGAACATCACAATTAATTACTTGTAGTTCCATTGAAAAGTCTTCCAAGTATGGTATGACATCATCAGTTATTCTACATATATAAGCTTAAAATAATTACATAGTTTGCTGGTCCAGCCAGCCCTAGAGCTGATTGTGACGGGCAAAAAACAAAGCTTTTTGTGCTTGCTTGTTAGGGGCAGATGTTCAGACAACTTGAAGTTATCATTCAAGTATTGTTTGGTCAAGTGAAGCATAGAATTATCCAAGCAACTTAAGTTGCAAGTTTTTGAGAATGGGAATGCTTTGGTTGTATTTGGTTTGTATACATAGGAATCCATTATTTAGCTATAATACAAGTTTAACCTTTACCCCAAAAGACCAAAAAATACAATAAAAATCTCAACTCTCTAAAATCTTTTTCCTTTTCTGGGTATAGGCTATGATAAATTGTATTTTGCTTAAAAGACCGAACAACATGCAATAAAGGATTGGAAGGGGTGTTGTCATTTGTTGATTTGGAGTTCTATTGAGTTACAAGCATTGGAATGATGCATTATTGGGCCTAGTGTTGAACTACTATTCATTGTTTTGTGAGTATTGTTTCCTATTCTCATAGCTCTTTTATTCTGTGATAGTTTTGCGAATTATGTGGTGTAGTATAAACATGATTTGCTCCCCATGATACTCTACAATTTTTGGCTAATAATTAGCCTCTTTAAATTGATGCCTCATTTCTATTCCATTCTTGAGTTTCTTATGAAGCTCTTAATAAGAATGATGCTTTAAAGACTTAGATATATTTAAGGCATTCATTATGTACTGAAAACTACAATATATCAAAATCATAATTTCCTTACATGTAGTAATCATTTGAGATTTTCAATTTACCTTCAACATGTGTGGCAATGTTCTTATAATGTAGTCTTCTGTGAGCCGATTTCGTGGCTTTTTGTTCAATTTCTTTAGGAGTCAGATTCATTTATCCATGATTGCAAACACTGCATTATAGGCTTCATAAGAGAAGGGAAAGCAGGAAATTGCAGAAAACCTTAGTCATGTCAGATGATTTTTTTATTTTTTATTTTTAATTGTATTGCAGGTTAACTTAATGGTAAAATTGCTCCCTGTCTGAAATCTCCTAATTGTTTTCATTTAAAAACCATGCTGATTGAAGGTTATTTTATTTGGATAGTCTAAATGGCTTCGCATGTTTGAGCTATTGTAATATTTACAATTCTGATAAATTATTGATTTTTTCGTTCTTCAAATTATATAGAAGTTCCTCTTTTTTTTTACTTGTTTATATTGATTCTTGATTTCTATGTGCCATGAATTTTCTTTTCTTTTTTCCTTTCGCTTTCTGGTTTTCAGCGTGGATTAGTTGAAGCACGTTTGGACCATCGGGGACAAGTAGCCCAAGAATCAGTTTGTGGTGAGGGTAATTTCTCTTGAGGTTCCATTTAACTAGAAGTTGAGTCTCTAATATAGATCAATAAACTCATCGATAATGCTCATTCCACTCTTAGTCCTAATTGTAATTCTTGAAACTTTTTGCAAATTGACTTTCGTTCGAGTTGATTGACTTATCATTATTATGAATTTGTTGAATTTCTTAATTCTTTAACCATAGAATCTATCTGTCCTAATTTGTTCATGGGTAGTGTTATTGAGTTTTGGTATTTTCCTAATGACTTTGTTCTCCGATAGTTGATGAGATGGGGTGAATGAAAAGTGATGCCATCTAATGAGTAGTATTGCTCAATAAGAATTTGTAACACAAGATCAAGTCTAATTCATCTTTGATCATGAATCATAAGTTAAGGGATTTATGTTGTCATGGTAGAAACTGTATTAAAGCTATAATTGTAGACGTTGAGCCATTATAATAAACTACAACCTGTTGAGATATCTAGGATTGACACATGCTTACACTGAAATTAATCGTAGGTGTTAATCTTCTGCTCTGTTATGAGATTTTAAATACTTTGTCCATATAATACTATTTGTCCCACGCATAGCACGAGTGCACATCTAGTAATATCTAAAGGAACACCTTTGGCAACATTGTTTCCCCCTTAGCTGATGTTGTAGAAGGGAAAGGTGATGAATCAACCTAAAATATGTAACTTTATTGCTTATTTGGTATTGTGGTAAATTTTGTTTTTTAGTTAGAAAGGTGGTGCATGACCTTAATAGATTTATTATGACATTTCGTTGTGGCTTTCCATTGAAGAGTTGAGTTCATTTTTTCCAAGTTTGAAATGAGGACAAGTTCAATAATCTTGGATTTCTTATTTAGTTAAGGATGAAAGAGATCTCACATGATTTCCCTCAAGAACATATCATGTACTATTTGCAAATTTTGATCTAGGTGATACTGACAGTCCTCACGAAGCTTGATCCAAATGACATGGTGATGGAAATCCCAAAAGCCATAGACTTGCTTCCCCACATCGATCAACTGAGCAATGCATAGTTGTGTGAGTCATCTTGCCATAGGTCATAAACCTTAATCAATTTCAGTTTTACATATTAGATTATTTTTTTTGGTTTAATATATGATGTTGAAGGACTACAATTACATATTAATACATAGCCACGTGTTTTGCTCAATTTGTCATTAGTACAGTAATGAAGAATATGGAGGTTTCGTTCTATCTAATGTCCTAGATCATTTTGAGTGGCTACAAGGAGCTGCTTGGAGGAATTGAAAGTGATATCGAGTATATCTGAGGTGAAATTTGTACAAAGAGCAGCTACATTATGTATCTCTTTTCAGATAGCGTCGGAAGATGGAGAGAGTAATTAAATGTGTTAAATGATGCTATAAAGAGCATGAATAATGTCGAAAATGAAAAAAATGCTTGATCGTGAGTAGCCTTCAAAAGTTAGCATGAGGTTTCTTCTAGTACATGAAAAAGCATGGATACGTTCAAGTCAGGATTGCGGGACTGCTCCCATCAGGACAATTTATTTATAGACTCTTTTTGTTTAATGTGTTACCATCCGGATTGACCGTATTTGTACGAAAGTTGTAACATATAATCGGATGCTTGACTTTTTTTTTTCTTAGTAAAAGTTGCTTTGGAGGATATTTTGTACAACATATGTTGGGGATTTTGAACTGATGTGTAACATTTAAGGATTGTAGTTTTTACAGATTTTGGTGATTCTTGGCTTTTTATCGATTTTTTTTTTGCCATATGGTATGTAAGATGTGTAAAACATTTTAACTTATATTGTGTGTTTTTTTTTATTTGATTCCAACTACGCTTTGGTTTAGTTTTGTAATAAGATTCGTCTTCCTCACAACAAGATTCAAAATTGAGTATCATATGGGGTGTGTGCCTGGGTGACAATATGGTATCAGAGCCATGGTTTGATAATTTTATCTAGGGATGATATAATTTAACACTTTAAGAAAAATCAATGTTTCGACAAAATAATTCTATAAAAAATAGTTTAAATATGGAGTATGATACACCTCAAAATCTTGAGTTATTAAACAAATGGACAATTCCAAAAATTGATCCTAAAGTAATTTATAAATTATGAACTTTTGAAAAACTTGGCTTTAAACAAGTTGTTAAAACAACTGAAGAATCTATTTCTATTAATAATGAAGAAGTAATTATAAAATTACTTTCAGAAAAAGATATTTTACCTTATAAAAAAGAATATAAATTTTTACATATTGGTTTAGTGCAAATTGCTTTTAAACCCTTAACCTTAGAAGGACTACCAGAAAGCTTTATTGCAGCTTTAAGAGATGGTAGAAATTTAAATTGGAAAAAATCTTTAATGGGAATAATCCAATCTAGTCTGGCTCATGGTCCAGTCTATTTTGATGTTTATCCAAATTTACAATTATCTTTAACTGATATAAACATACTTGATGCTTTGACATTAAATGTTAAAATTCATGGTTATGATTATTCTTTAGGATCTGAAGTTATATGTATTTGTTACAGAATATATTATAAACCTTTATTTACTTTGAATCCTCATTGTAAAATAAAGGATAAGCCTGTTAATGAAACAATTTTGATTGAGACAAATTTCAATAGATCTAATATTATGACAAGAAGATCTATTAAATGGGAAGAAATTGTGTTTCCAGAAAATTGGATCATTGAAAAAGCTGTAAAACCACAGCCAACTATTACTTCAAAATTATTGAATGTTTTTCAAACTTCTGAAGGAACTGTTAATATACAGTTTGATAATTTTATAAAAGATAGATCTCTATCTTTAAAATCATCCTCTATGAGATCTTATATTTCTCCTATTGATTATACTGTGGAAACTCCTTCCAGAGCTTCTACCTCTCTAATAAGAGAGAATTTGAGAAATAATGATGATGTAATATCTGAAGAAGATAGAATAAATGAATTGCATATTGGCAAAGATAACATTGTTAAGAGTGTCAATAGTAGACACAGGGAGACAATGTCTGAAATGAGTTTTACTTGATTTATGGATTTTAAAGCTCAAAAAATTGATTTTAGCCCTGGTTCAGAAGCCAGAAAAATTATTAGTGAAGAATTCGGACTTCCCAAATGGGAACCATTTAGAAATTGGTTTTTTGAAAATTTCAATAAAATGGAAAAGCAAATTATACAAGAATTTTTTTATAAAAAATGTGAAGAGACTAATACTTTAATTTTATTTGTTCCATGGTTTATGTCTACTTATGTAGATCAATATATTTCTGTTTTAGAAAGAAATTATAGATTAATGAATGGACAAATCATTAATAATGGTTTTCCTCCTCAAGAACCTTTTCAAATAGAAAAAGATAATAATATATGTAATTTCCTTGCTTTTTCAAAATTATTTGAAAATGATGTTTTACAAGTAACTTGTAGTCATATAAATTTATTAATTAAACAAAATAATTATATGAATTTATTTATTAATGTTTTAGGAGAGCATATACTTTCACTTCATAATAAGGTTGATAATGTAATTTCTTTAATAAATAATAAAAAAGATAAAATGATTTCAAAAATTGATTTTGAAAAAGAATTGATTGCTACTCCTAGTATACAACTTCCACCAGAGATAAAAGATTTTAAATTAGAATCTTTGACAGAATTAGAAAAACTATTAGAAGAAAAATTTTCAAAATTATCCTTAAATACTTTAGAAAATGATTTTCAAAAAGATTTTGAAAATAGATCTGATTATAAACAGATTATTAATGATCAGATCAACAAAATTGAAAAGTGGGCTGATAAGCCTAATCAACGATTTTATTATTATAGGAGACCAACTCCTATGGATGTTCTTAATGAAGAACAAGAATATATTTTGAATAATAGCTATAGTGGAAGAAATATTTATGAATGGAATATCGATGGTTATACTGAAAAACAAATTTATAATACTGTTCATAGATTTCTTATGTATTCTACAGTTTGTAAGAATAATGGTAATACCGATAAAAATATTGCAAAAATGATTATTGCAGGTTTTACTGGCCAACTTAACGGTTGGTGGGATCATTATTTAACCCAAGAAAATAGAGATTATATTCTCAACAATATAAAACAAGAAAATAACATTTCAGTTGAAAATGCAGTTTATACTTTAATTATTAATATTATAGAACATTTTACTGGCAGATATTCTGATAATAGTGAACATATTCGTACATTATTACAAAATCTGAGGTGTAAAACACTTACAGATTTTAGATGGTATAAAGATACATTTTTAAGTAGAGTGATGGAACTCCCTGAGAGTAATAGCTCTCATTGGAAATCAAAATTTATTGATGGATTACCTTATTTATTTGCAGAAAGAGTAAGAAATAATTTAAGAGGTAATAATGTTCATGTTCCATATGATCAATTTACTTATGGTAAATTAATTGGTACTTGTATTCAAGAAGGTTTAAATTTATGTAATGAAATAAAATTAAATAGACAAATAAAAAGACAAAATTTGTCTGAGAAAAAAGAATTAGGTCAATTTTGTGAACAATTTGCTATGGACATGCCCAGTACTAGTAAAACTAGTAAGAATAAAAATAAATATGATAAAAATGATTTTCTTAAATATAGGAGAAGAAAAAAAGCTTCTAAAAGAAAAATAGAAAGACACGCTAATAGAAAGCAAGAAAGGGATGAAAGGAAAAGACAAAGAAATAAATTAATTATATGCCATAAATGCCAAAAGGTTGGTCATTATGCAAGAAATTGTTGGGTAAAAAAGAAGATTAATAATCTTCAAATTGATGATAATATCAAGGATATGATATCCAAGATATTTGTTAAAAACAGATGATTCAGAATCAGAATCAATTACAAAATCTGAATTAGATTCAGAAATATCAGAAATATCTGATATTGAAAATCTCAAAGCATTAGATCAAGAATCAGTAATATTTGATTCAGAATTATCAGATACTAATGAATGCAAATGTCAGGATAATAAGCCTGATGAAACAGATGAAATTTATAGACTTTTATCTCAAATGAAAAATTTGGAGATAAATGCCTTAGATCATAATAATATTATGGATTTATTAAAATTAATAAAAGATCCTAATTTGAGATCTTCAATAATAGATCAAGTGGGTAATATCCCAAGTTCATCTAGTGATACTGGAAATAAACAAGAAAATAATAATTCTATATATGTTTCAGATGAACCTTATCTTATGAGCAAGGTTTATCAAATGCTTAAAGAAAAACAGAAGGATAAAACTCCTACTTCTTTAAGTGATTTAAGTATTGAAATTGATAATCTTAAAAAAGAAATTAAATTTCTTAAACAAAATAATAATGTTTTGGAAAAAAGAATTGATAAATTGGAAGGGAAAAATGAAATAATTATATCTGATAATAATGATGAAAGTTTTCTTAATAATATTGAAATGTTTATTTCACAAAAATGGTATGTAAAAATTACTCTTTTAATTGATGATTTTTATTCAAAAGAATTTATTGCACTCATTGATAGTGGTGCAGATTTAAATGTTGTACAAGAAGGATTAATTCCTACAAGATATTTCCAAAAAACAACACATTCTTTATCCCATGCTGGTGGGCAAAAACTTGATATTAGTTTTAAATTACCAAAAGCTTATGTTTGTATTGATAAAAAATGTATTTCTACAAGTTTTTTACTTGTAAAAAACATTTCTAACCAAGTTATACTTGGATCCCCCTTTATAAATAAAATTTATCCTTTTACTAAAGTAGATAATAATGGTATTATTGGCACATATGAAAATGAGCCTATAATACTAAATTTTATTACTAAACCTTTTACAAAAATATTACATAATATTTATGATAATATTAAAGCAAAAGAAAATCAGCTAAATTTCTTAAAACAAGAAATTAATATTCTATCTATAGAAGATAGTTTGAAAAATCCTAAATTACAGGATAAGATTAAGTTAATTCATAATCAAATGTGTATAGACATTTGTAATGATCTTCCAAATGCTTTTTGGAATAGGAAAAAACATATTGTTCCACTTCCTTATGAAGATGGTTTTACAGAGGATAAAATTCCTACTAAAGCTAGACCTTGTCAGATGAATTCTGAATATTTAGAATTATGTAAAAATGAGATTAAATCTCTTTTAGAAAAAAATATCATTAAGCCATCTGAATCAGCTTGGTCTTGCACAGCTTTTTATGTTAATAAATATTCTGAACAAGAAAGAGGAGTACCTAGATTAGTTATAAATTATAAACCTCTTAATAAGGTTTTAAAATGGATTAGACATCCAATTCCAAACAAGAAGGATCTTCTTGATAGGCTTTATAATGCTGTTATATTTTCAAAATTTGATTTAAAATCTGGATTTTGGCAGATTCAAATTAATCCTGCTGATAGGTATAAAACAGCGTTTAATGTTCCTTTTGGACATTATGAGTGGAATGTTATGCCATTTGGATTAAAAAATGCTCCTTCTGAATTTCAGAAAATAATGAATGATATTTTTACTCCTTATAGTGAGTTTATAATTGTATATATTGATGATATTTTAGTATTTTCAAAAAATATTGAAATACATTTTAAACATTTAAATATATTTAAAAATTTAGTAATTCAAAATGGATTAGTTATTTCTAAACCGAAAATGATACTTTTCCAAACAAAAATAAAATTTTTAGGACATTTTATTGGAAAAGGTAATATTATACCTATTAATAGAAGTATTGAATTTACTTCAAAATTTCCTGATGAAATTACTGATAAAACTCAGTTGCAAAGATTTTTAGGGAGTTTAAATTATATCTCTCCTTACTATAAAAATCTTGTAGAAGATACTGCTATCTTATATGATAGATTAAAGAAAAATCCTATTCCCTGGAATAATAAGCATACAGATGCAGTGAGAAAAATAAAAAATAAGGTTTAATATTTACCTTGCTTATCATTAGCAAATCCCAAGTGGGAAGAAATTATTATTGAAACAGATGCCTCAGATATTGGTTTTGGAGGTATTTTAAAACAAATTGATCCTATTGATAAAAAAGATTATTTGATAAGATTCCATTCTGGTAAATGGAATAATAGTCAAAAGAATTACGCCACTATAGCCAAAGAAATTTTAGCTATAGTCAAATGTGTTTTAAAATTTCAAGATGATTTATATAATCAGAAATTTATTATTAAGACTGATTGTAAAGCAGCTAAATTTATGTTTAATAAAGATTTTAAACATGATGTTTCCAAACAAATGTTTGCTAGGTGGCAAGCTCATTTAGCCCCATTTGATTTTGATATTATATATAAAAAAGGAGAAGAAAATTCTCTTCCTGATTATTTAACTCGAGAATTTTTGACATAAAATTTTCAGGTATGTATTCTCGAGGAAGAGGATCTTTCCCTTATAGGGGAAGAGGCGGAAGAGGCCAAAATATTGTTTTGGCTCAACATGGCAAGCAGAAATTAATCTCTGCAAATATTGCGAATATTTCGCAAGAAATGACATATCAAGAGTATCTTCAATGGAAGAAGGATCAAGATAATAAATTTTCTCAAAATGAAGAAAGTGCTAATAGTACTTCTCCAGTCACATATGCTAATATAGTAGAGACTGATGAGAAAAATCCTAATAAGGATTTCATTAAAAAAGAAAAAGAAAAAATGATTTTTATAATCAGTAATACTGATTTAAAATGGGAGAATGATCCATGGAAGATCCTAGAAAGATATCTTTCTAATCAAGGATCACCTTATGAGGTTTATAAATCTCGAAATTATTATGAAAACTTACTTATAAACAATGCATGTGAAATAACTCACATGACTAGTGGAAATAAAGAAGAAGTTTATAACTTCTCAAAAATTATTATTAAACAATTAATTACAGTGGAAGAATGGGGAATTTCTCCATCTAGAGAAAAATCTTTCTCTTTCAATAACATTACAGTAAAGTATAATTATTGGGATTATATCCAAGCTTTTGAAAAAGTATTCTTTTACAATAATGAAAAAAGAAAACATACTTGGTTGATTAAAGTATGTGATAAAGTTTATAACTCTGAAATACCAAATTGGTTTAAGAAATGGTGGAAAATATTTGGACCAACGGAAGAAATTCTTCCAGAATTATTAATTGAAGATTTTAATAATTGGAAATATGTGAGTCCTACATTGGAAAATATCACTAATAGTGATAAATTTTGTACATGGGAAGCTCCCATGCATTTCTTTATTGAATTTTCAATCCCATGGATTTTCAAATGGGATATTAAGGTAGGTTATACCGACCAAATTCCTTGCCTAAAAAGAATCTTTTATACAAGATTTTGGGAAAAAATGATCAAATTAGATCCCAGTACAAAAGCCTTATTTGGTGCTGATACTTTGGATAAAATCCAAAAGACTATAAAGGCTTATAGCCAAGAGAAAAAGAAAAATAAAGAAATAGCCACTAGAAATAATATTTCTAGAAAATTGATGAGAAATGTGGATAAATTATCCAAAGAAGAAATAGTTGAGTTATATCTCAATCAGATGAAAAAAGAATTATTAAATGATTTAGATGAAGAAGAAGAGATGATTTCTGTACAAAGTGATACTTCATCCAAAGGAATGTCCCTGACTATGCAAGATACACAAGACCCATGTGAAGATATTCTATCCGAAGAACAAATGGTGAAATTTTTCCAAGAATTGGAGAAAAAAGGAGAATCGTCCTCAAAATGAAGAATTGAAGAAATGAAGAGTTGAAATGACGGAAGAGTAGACAAAAATAGTATATGTCACTGTCAAGGTAAATATTTAGCCTTATTTTTTATTTTTCTCACTGCATCTGTATGCTTATTATTCCAGGGAATATGATTTTTCTTTAATCTATCATATAAGATAGCAGTATCTTCTACAAGATTTTTATAGTAAGGAGAGATATAATTTAAACTCCCTAAAAATCTTTGCAACTGAGTTTTATCAGTAATTTCATCAGGAAATTTTGAAGTAAATTCAATACTTCTATTAATAGGTATAATATTACCTTTTTCAATAAAATGTCCTAAAAATTTTATTTTTGTTTGGAAAAGTATCATTTTCGGTTTAGAAATAACTAATCCATTTTGAATTACTAAATTTTTAAATATATTTAAATGTTTAAAATGTATTTCAATATTTTTTGAAAATACTAAAATATCATCAATATATACAATTATAAACTCACTATAAGGAGTAAAAATATCATTCATTATTTTCTGAAATTCAGAAGGAGCATTTTTTAATCCAAATGGCATAACATTCCACTCATAATGTCCAAAAGGAACATTAAACGCTGTTTTATACCTATCAGCAGGATTAATTTGAATCTGCCAAAATCCAGATTTTAAATCAAATTTTGAAAATATAACAGCATTATAAAACCTATCAAGAAGATCCTTCTTGTTTGGAATTGGATGTCTAATCCATTTTAAAACCTTATTAAGAGGTTTATAATTTATAACTAATCTAGGTACTCCTCTTTCTTGTTCAGAATGTTTATTAACATAAAAAGCTGTGCAAGACCAAGCTGATTCAGATGGCTTAATGATATTTTTTTCTAAAAGAGATTTAATCTCATTTTTACATAATTCTAAATATTCAGAATTCATCTGACAATGTCTAGCTTTAGTAGGAATTTTATCCTCTGTAAAACCATCTTCATAAGGAAGTGAAACAATATGTTTTTTCCTATTCCAAAAAGCATTTGGAAGATCATTACAAATGTCTATACACATTTGATTATGAATTAACTTAATCTTATCCTGTAATTTAGGATTTTTCAAACTATCTTCTATAGATAGAATATTAATTTCTTGTTTTAAGAAATTTAGCTGATTTTCTTTTGCTTTAATATTATCATAAATATTATGTAATATTTTTGTAAAAGGTTTAGTAATAAAATTTAGTATTATAGGCTCATTTTCATATGTGCCAATAATACCATTATTATCTACTTTAGTAAAAGGATAAATTTTATTTATAAAGGGGGATCCAAGTATAACTTGGTTAGAAATGTTTTTTACAAGTAAAAAACTTGTAGAAATACATTTTTTATCAATACAAACATAAGCTTTTGGTAATTTAAAACTAATATCAAGTTTTTGCCCACCAGCATGGGATAAAGAATGTGTTGTTTTTTGGAAATATCTTGTAATAATAATAATAATAATAATAATATGAAGACATTAGATATTGTCGTCAAATGGGCTCTATTAAGACACATAATTTTGGATTATAAATTGTTGGAAAATCAAGTGTAGAAAAAGTTAGTTTATCATGACACTCAAAAGTGCCTTAATAGATGATAATCTATCGCTACATTAGAATAGAGGACATTTTTAATAAATGTCACAATAGATCAAATGTATTAACAATTGAGTTCTAAATGCACTTTTCAATGTCCTTACAAGTCATTTTTCTTGTAGTGTTAAGGATTCTAATGAGAATATGCTTTTTGGTGAGTGTTATTTCATATATTTTTTTGTTATTTAAATCAGAAAAAATTGAAAAATCTGCTTTTTAATTATTCATTGCACTAATATGTGATTCAGATGTAATTGGACGGCTGGTATAGATGCACCCTCCTCAAAACATGCCAACTCAACAGGGCAACAAAGTGCAATGGAAATAGAGATTGAAGATATGAGGTATAATTTTATTAGTAAACGTAAAGTAATTGTTGCGTTTATTTGTTGTGTACATTATTCATTTGATGTGCAACTACTGATTTCACATAATTCATTATTAAATGGTGGGCATAGATTAATGATAACGTTGTGGGAATTTTTTTCCGATAAAGTCATGTCTATCTATAATCAGTAGACATTCAAACCAGTCGTCATAGTTATGCAATTCTATAGACCCAAGGTTTTTAATTTCATATTAAAAAATAAGTTCAAAGCTTCAGTTTGACTTTATTATGATTAATGTTCTAATAATTATTATTTAATGACAAAACAAAATATTATTACCATGGAGATAACGTGAAGGTTAATACATATCATTGCACTAAGATGTTTGTCAATACTAATGTGTGGGAGATAAACGAGTTTAAGAGATTGTAAGTCGTTTTATCTTCTTATATTCATCCGATTTGTAAAAATAAAACATACATTTAGTTATGAAACAAACTGACTTATCTCTTTAAGTATTGCTGAATCCAATTCTGTTTCGAGGCCTGTTGCAGTAACTCAGTCTTCCGATTTTGGAGCATCACCTAGCTCTGAGTTTGCGTCTAGATGGGTAGTTTTTAGAAATCTTCCGGAACTATGTGAAGGGGAGGTAATAATTAGTATATATAAGAATAATGTATTATAATCATCTTCTAAAATTGATAATTTTTTGTAACTGTTTATATTCCGACTGTATAACCTTTATTTCATTCTATCAAAAAATAGGGTGGGATGTTCTGGGTTTACAACACTATATTGAAAACCCAAAAGACGTTTTCTATATGGCGTGTGTCACTTGCCATCGCAAGTTGACTTCCGTTGATGGCAAATAGAATTGCAGGCAATGCAGAGACGTTGAATCAAACATAAATTACAGGCAAGTAAAGCTAACGTATACCCTTTTGTAATACATATATATAACTTGCGGAAAAAAATAATATATTTGAGTTTTAATGAAGTTGATGTGTCAATATAGGTTCAAGCTTGAGGTAAGGGTGTTGATGAAACGTACAATGCACTATTCATTGTTTGGGATAATAAATGTCAGATTATTTTTGGCAAAACTACTGAGGATGTGAGTACCTTCCTAAATTCAAAATCTTAATTTCAAATTAGCAAATAGTAAACATTAATTCCCATTAAACTAACTTATTATGGCCATATGTTTGTTTGTTAGGATGTTGAATCTGGAGTTTTGGACTACTTCATAGGTAAGTTGGTAGATCGCACCGTTCTTTTTAAAGTGTCACGAAAGACTGATCACACTCATAGAGCCCGGGTTACTTAATTTGTTGTGAAGATTACTGATGACTCGGACTTGCTAGCAAGGTTTTGCAAATCATATGTGCAGAGTCAAGTAATAAGGAAACTAACCTAGGGTTTTGTTCATACATCATAATTTGAATTGGTGTTTGATTAAAAAAAAAAAAACCTAAATTCACTTCATCTTGCAGGAATCTAATTTAATATCAAAACTTGCCCAAAAGTCTACTGATGATGATGATGGATCATCCGAAGATGAGGTGACAACTCCAGATGGTAGCGTCGTTTCTTACTACCAAATTAATGTATAGAAATATACACTTAACCTTATCCTACTACTCTAACTAGTAGAGTGGCAAGTAAGGATCGATCCCACGAGGAACGGCCGAATAGTTTTGATCCCGATGTCAAGTAAATTATGATTAAATATGCAAGATGTAAATTCTTAAGAAGCAGTAAAGAGGGGGGAATTGATTAAGGACTAACAATCTACTAGTAGCGAATGAAAGTAACTAAATGGAATTAAAAGTCTTTAACGTTCAAAATTAAAGAAACAAATAATCAAAGACAATAGAAGAGATTTTTTTCGGTTTTGGTATTCAAATAGTAAAACAAGCCACCCTTGATCATGCTTCCCCTTGGTCTTAGACAATTGATGCAACTATTGGTAATGCCCGATTAAATTGTGATTTAAGCCCTTATCTCAAGGCTATTAACAAGCTATAATAGTCTTGTTGTCCCTTAATCTTAGTTAATCAAAATAAGCTCTTCGACTAACCCTATTCAATTTAACCGAATCCTCGAACAAGCTCTCTTAGATCCAATAACCAAATGCATTAAACACTAGGACAACGAGATAAATTCAACATAAAACTCGAAAGCTCGGTTTTAGTGGTTGAACTTTGTGTTATCCCCAATACATAAATCTATTGTTTGCTACACAGGAATCGAAATCCTACAATTACGGATAGTAATTTCCTATTCTAGCAACAAATTCCAATCCCTTAAAGGGTGATCAATCCAATAATCAATTCATAAATGTGAGTCAATAAGAGCAAATAACACAAAACACTTGAATACACAATAATTTCGGTAACATTAACCGCAATAATCACATCAATGTCTCGACTCAAGGTTCCACAATGATCAAGGATGAACTAAAGGGTGCTAGCCACCCATATTAACTAATACAATCAGAAAATAAATGGAAAAATAAAGAAACATGATACTGATATGGATGAATCCAAAGATGTCAATTGGAGAAGATGATCCTTCAATCTCTTGTCCAATCTCCCTTCCTTGGGGGCTTTGGTGGCTGAATAGTGCTCTCCAAGTATAAAAAAGTAATCAAAAGTTAGGTTAAATTCGAATGGGATGATATATATATAAGGAGAGAAAGTGCTAGTAAAAAATAGGCAAAAACGTATTCAGGATTTCAAAACAGGGTAGTGAATCTCGGCCGAGACGTGAGAAAGGGTTTTCAAGATTTGTGGGTCGAAAGGTGATCTCGGCCGAGATTTAACTTCATCTCGGCCGAGACGTAAAAAGGGGAAAATGGGGTTGGCTAGGGCTTGACCATCTCGGCCGAAATTGGAATGCATCTCGGCCGAGATCTTGGTCCTTTGAAAACCCTTGAAATTCTCTGGCAACATATCTCGGCCGAGATGCGTTGTGTGTCTCGGCCGAGATCTTCAGTCTGTTCAATTGTTGATGAATGCCCTGGAGACTCATCTCGGCCGAGACTTCCATCCTGTCTCGGCCGAGATCTTCAACTGCCCCTTCCTTTTGTTGCCTCGATCAATCCCTCAAATCCGCAGTCTTTTGATGTTCTTTTTCAACCATTTTTTCACCTGTCTTAATACGAAAACAGCACAAACACATTATTTTGCCCATTAGAGTATAAAAGTACTAGATACACGTAATTATGCACATTATTGACACTAAAATGACACTAAAAGTGCCCTAAAGTGCGTGCACGGAACACGTGTACCACCAGACAAGAAGTTGAAAGGACTCGAGATTAATGAAGGTCAAACTGACACGTTTCCTAATGATAATTGTAATGTTGAAGTGTTGGGTGCTGATTCTGAACCTAAGGTTAAACGCAAGCTAATCGACGACCTTGATAAGAGTTCGACCAACCGGAAGGCTATCAAGTAGGAAAAAATTGAGATGCGCTAATATTCTATAGTTTTAGGCTTTGGTATTTCTATCGTTTTCATTAGAATTTTAGGCACAAATTTAATTTGTTATTTATTTCATGTTAGATTTCGTACTTTGGTATTTCAGTCCCTTTTTTTTATTTATCTACAATGGTATTCCTGTACAAATGTGTTAATCTATATTTATATTCAGATGAGTAATGTCTTATAACAGTTGGCTTTTAATGATTTGCAGTAGGTTAGTAACACTAAAAAGTAATAAAACATGTACAAAATAGGGAAATTGGTTGAAATTGAAACATGTTGCGATTAATCTGATATAGATTAATGATATATATAAAATGTGTACAAAAAAGCAGGTACCGCCATAGTGGATCATTTTATTAATTACAAAATAGGAAAAAAATTATATCATAACTGTCATCCTATTTGTCACATGAAAGAATACTAAGTTTGGATCTCACAATCTTACAGTATACAAATAACAGAGCAAAAATAACATGAATTTCTCTAAATTAAACATGTTAGTATATATTCATTATTTCTAAAAAATATATGTTATAATACTTAATTGCAACACAAAATTTTCAAAAATATTAAAACAAAAACAATTATGATGAAACTCAGTTTTTTAATATTTATATATTCTAATTATTACTTGCAGATGAACATTATAAAAAAAGGTTAAAATAATAGAATTACATATTAAATATGAAAATATTTATATATATATACATACATATATATATATATATTTATATATCTTAAAGACAATATGTTATAATAAATATTGCATATCAATATATATCGAAAGATAATATGTGCATATCATATATTAATAATATATGTATGTATAACTTTGCATAATATACTAATATTAAGCAGGTAATATATCTTTTCTACAATAGAAAATGTGTATTGTTTCATAACTGCCATCATATTTGTCACGTTAAATAATAATAAGTTTGGATCTCAAAATCTAACAGTATACAAATAACAAATATGATGTATCGTGTTTTTTCTCTTAATTCAACATGTATATATTCATTACCTTAATTTTATAAATGTTATAATACTTAACTGAAACTCAAAATTGTATAAAATGTTAAAATAAATAAAAAAAATGATGAAACTCATTTTTTGTAATATTAATATACTCAAATTATTACTTGCAGATGAACATTATAAAAAAAGTTAAAATAACAGAATTACATATTAAATATAAAAAAAAATATAGTAAAAGACAGACATTTAAGACAAAGTATGTGATAATCAATATCTTAATAATATACATGTATATCTAAATTTGCATAATATCCTCATATTAAGCAGGTAATATATATTTCCTAAAACCTAGATTTGCAATTCTCCTATATAATAGACACTCACGTCTCCTAATTGCAATATATCGAGAGAACCAACCGGATAAATTTATATATACAAAACAACATGCTCAACAATGGGGGAAGGGTGAGTTGTTAAATTGGTTTGTTTTTTTTTTCCTACTGTTGTTTTATTGTAACTCAAATTATCCGGTTGTAATTTGGTCGTAGATCGCCCGATTCATTGATAATCATAGATGACGAGGACTATCCACAATTCACGTACGAGGTTACGAAGGAACACATGACTATGAAACGATAGATATGGCTTTAAATTTATCATATAGAAGTCAAAGTAGAATAAACTGCCAAATACAAAATATGTATGATGTTTTGAGAAACAGAATTCTTAATTTTAATTTGCTCTAATGTTTTTTTTTTTTTTTTTTTTTTTTTTTGTAATATTGTAGGTGATACCAAAGTTGTTTTCATCTGGATTTATTAAGAATGACGATATTGTTGGGGATACTGCTACTATATTACGGGAAATACAGTACTGGAAGGTAGGATTTGTCATTAATGGAGGTGATTCAGCTGAGTTAACTGAATGTGGACAGTTCCTAAGGGACAATGATCTAATTATTGGTCGAACTTTTATTTTGGAGATAAACCCAGATGAAGAGCTCATCTTTCGTGTTTATGTCTACTGAAATATCTAGATAACCGTTTGTTAGTTAATCAAAATTTTCTGAATCTTTTTCTTTATGGTTTTTCGTGTTTAATTATCTGAACTGAACACTACTTATTCTTGCCAAGTGAATGAAATATCCTGTTTAGTCTTTGATTTCAAAATTTTTGGCTCTACTTTATATAATTGAATCAGCAATCATGAAAAGTCAATTAATTAAGAAGACAAATAATGAATTTTAGTTAAAATGACATGTATATTCAGATATGAAATAGTTATAAACAAATATTCAAGATATGAAAAAGATATGTAACACTATATAACAAATAAAAAATATATTGTTAAAGATATGATAAAGATATCAAAACAAATTAATCTATAGACTTACAAATTAATAAAAAAAAACATGTAACACAATATACCATATCTCCCAAATTATTTATTATCGAAAAATTTCAAATATGTTTCATACTATGAACTCTAATATGATATAACAAAATTATATAAAGTTTGTTATTGGCTCACATATAATATGATATTGTTGCATTACCCGAATTTTTTAAAAAGAATGAAAAGATAAATTGTTTAACAAATAAAATGTTAATTATATAGATTATGAGAAAATATTCAATAGGTTTAAAAAAATTAATATTATTTTTTCTGAATATAGCAATACAAAATTCGTAGTTATCAAAAACGAATATATATGATTATATGGTAAAATATGGCTCAATGAAAGATCCTTTTTTTATATCATATCTATCTGAAAATAAATATAGTTATATTTTAAAGATGTGGGGGCCCGATAGAAATCTAATCAAATATATAAACTCAAAAAATAACACAAACTCAATATACTCATCATCAATCAACAATCACAAAAATATCACCACATAAATTAATTCTAATACGATCACAATTTCAAGTACTCCATCAGAATATTGCAGTTTATATCAAAGATGGTTAAATTGATGGGATCAACAACAATAGGAAGGAAGCATCTAAGAGATAGAATGTTTTTTTATTGTATGATGTTATTATTTTCATATGTGATTCAAAGGAACAAAGTGAATGACACTTATCTTTGTTTTTGTGATCTCCCTTATTTCATATGTGATAGGCCTATTTAGAATGGTTTGAATATAGTAAGACAATACTTGCATAAGATATAACAAATGTGTTAGTTGTATTGTAGAGAACAAAATATCAAATATATTCTTTGTCATATGGAAAATATAAGTTTAATTGTTTGATTAAAACATTCTGTAAAACAGGTTAAGTTATAAAAAATGGTACTATGTGTGTAATCAATTATGGCACAAAATGTATAAACATTACAATTAAACAAAAAAACTAAAATTCACTTAGTAATAACTTATACAATTTAGGCATGATGTAGAAAATCCTGAATGTTATCATATCCGGTTAACTTATCCCTATTACCACTGCTCAAACCAAAAAATCCAAATAAGAATATTAAGAAATCTGCTATGTTTTATAACTGGAGTACAAATTTGACACCTCACCACTGTTGTATTTTGACTCATAACATACATAATCACTTAATTAAAACTATTTAAAAAATTTAGTTCAACAAAAAAATTATATTTGCTTAAAAAATTAGCATATGTACTTTAATATTATTGTAGTTTAATGTTAAATTTGATGATTAATATAAAGAATCCTTAGGTCTGAGCAATCATTGCTTAGCAGTAAGCATAATAATTTGTAAAATCACATAAGTTAACATAACAGAGTATATAAAGTACTCGTGAATCATTTGAATGAAAACAGAATTCTTTTTAGCACATATAAGTACATATATTGTAAGTAAGCCAAGATTTACTCTATTTTACAATAAAAAAAAAATATAACAAAAACAATGATTTCTTTTACGATTCTGGCAAAATTTACTATCATATGGTTTGTTCAATGGAGTAATATGATAAGTTAATAAAAAAAATTGTGCTAATGATTCAGGAAAATATTTCATAACATAAATAATCCAAAAGTGTTGTTAAAATATGGTAAAAATAGGCAGTACAATAACATGCACTGATACTACTAAAAAAAATCACTTAAGACTAAAATTTAGATAACAGGTAATTTCCTTATCTTTTTTCTATTCTCCTTTGGTGCAATGGTGATTGATAAACATAAAATCAACTTCTCTTTAGTCATCTGTTACATCAAGTACTCAAATTTAAAGAAAATCAAGCACAAACAATAATAAATTAACACATAATAAACAGTTGAGGATAAATACCTATTAGTTGTGCTGTGATTTTTGACCATACATTAGAAAAGTTGACATGCATTATGTCAACAACCTCTCATTTATCAGATCTAAGAGTTTTTATCAAATCTCCATAGCCCGAACAAAAAAAAAAGACCAAAAAAAAAAAAAAATGAAATTAGGAACACATGCTTATATATGTAAAAACACTAAAAACCATAAAATTTGATTAATATGCTAAAACATGCCTAATCGTTGATTATAACGCCAGATCTGGTATCTTCCCTTCTGCTCTGGATGAGGCACTCTTTTAGAAGTTTAATATAAAACCAGATCTATTAACAAAATTAAGAAATAAAATGTACAAGTGATTAAAAAACGAAAAAATAAAAGAGATAAAAATTAATTTACATATGAAAACATGAAATAAATTCAAAAAGTTAAGAATGTAACCTTATTGATCTCCGATGGATGAGCTTAGAATAGGATGATTTTGTGGATTAATAAGGGATTTTTCAAGATAATGAAAGAATAAGGTTATTTTAGACATTGTCGGGTAAAAAAAACTTAGGGTTTCTGATCTTAATGAACAGAAACCTCTCGATTTTACTTGAATAGTTGCCTGATTTTGAACACGGTCGAAAAATGTTTCGAGACAATACTGGATCTGAGGATTGAAGGAGGTTAGCAGCCATTTTATGGATTAGATCATCTAGAGGAAGAAGATGAGTGTTTGACAAGGGTAGCTGGTACATATGTTTATGCAGCATAATAGGTCGATTTAAGTGTTCATTTAATGACATTTGCATGCGTAATTGCTCATGCATTGTTCATATTTGTATTATTGGACAATTTGATGTTATGTGACTTTTTTTAAAGCTATTAGGATAAATCTAGACCAGAAAGTCAAACTCGACTAAAGGACATAGAAAACAAGGCTCGCAAGTCCAAAAACGAAGCAAAATCAAGCCAAGCCTAAGGAAGTTGAGCTCGGTCGAGACTATCAGGCTCGGCCGAGACAAAAGAACAGTGAAACACCAACTTTTTATTTAGAGAACTGGCTCGGCCGAGACACTGATTCTCGGCCGAGAATTATATACGTGGCTCTTGGCCGAGACAGTCATTCTCGACCGAGACATAAATCTAGTCAAAATAAGATTTGGTCGAAAATTATCTTTTCAAGCCCAAATTATGCCTAATTTATCCCCATCTATAAAAGGAGGATCCCGAGTCCGAAAAGAGAACTAACACATTGATTTTGGAAGCACGGACTTGGGAATTTCGAAGAGCACGAAGAATCAAGATTCGGCATCTCGGGTTTTCTAGTTTTATGTCTTTCATTATTACTTTATTCGTAGCCATCGTTATGATTGGCTAAGTTCTTTATTTTCAGTCTTTGACTTATGTTGAACCCTAAGATGATATTTTCGTAGTTCTTACAGTAATTGTTTGATTGAATTATGTTATGTGATTATTTATGTTATTCGATTTCTTCATATCTTTTATATGCTTTGTTATTTGGATTGATCACCCGGGTAGTAATCATATAATTGTTGCTAGGCCATAAATCATAATCCGTAATTGTTATGATATTATGTCCAAGAGTAGCAAATAGTGAATTTATTCGCTAGGATAACATAAGTCGCGGTCACTTGTACCGAGCTTGCGAGTACAACACCGTACCTATTCCGTTGCCCTAGGCCTCTACGCATATGATTAAATTCTAGCGATCGTATTCTTGGACTACTTAATCAGATATGATTAATTGCTAAGCGTACCTGTGATTAATTATACCTAAGGGGGTAACAAGGGCTAGCAGAGCGTACTTGTTAATTCTTGGGATAGGGATTTCAGAACTAATTTGTCAAACAATTGCATTAATTACGAGGATAATCTAGACTAGGGGACACTAGGTTGAATGAGGGAATACTTTCTCATATTTCAATTCGTCTTTAGTTTATTAGTTTATTTGTTATCTGCTTTAGTTACTTAAGTCTAGTCAAATTCCCCCTATACTTTACTATATATATTATATCTTATTATTATTTGCATAACGAGGTTAAATACATAAACATAGTTAATTTTTCTTTTCCCTGTGGGATCGACCATGACTTACCATGTCTACTATTTAGAAAAGGAAAGCTATGAAAATAAATAACTAATTTAACTGCATTCGACAGTGAGGCCAAATTTTGGCGCCGTTGCCGGGGAATGATTAAAATTAATTGTGTTTGAGTATTAACCATTATTAATTTTTTTTTTATTATTATAATTTTTTTCTATATACACTGGGCATTCACTTGTTCGTTTGCATCTTATTACAGCTGTGAATGATCACTTGTTCACATAGTAACAAAGATCTACAATTCGACTAGGAGATTACTCGAAGAGACCGAATTATGAGGAAACAATTAAGAGAGATTCGAGAGGAAACTGAAACTTTACATTCTGAAACTGAACCTATCCTTTTTTAATCAAAAAACGAACAAACATTCATGGCAGCAGAGAACTCTATGAAAGAATTGGCCAACACTGGCGCCACTCACCAGCCCTTATGCATCACTTTCCCTAACTTGGGAGAGAACACCACATTTGAGTTGAAATATGCGCTAATCCACCTGTTTCCCTTATTCCATGGCCTCTCGGGCAAGGATCCCCATAAACATCTGAAGGAATTCCACATTGCCTGCTCAAGTATGAAGCCCACTACTGTTAGTGAAGAGGCGATCAAACTACGGGCTTTCCACTTCTCTTTGAAGGATTGACTCTACTATCTTCACCCAGCTTCCATCACTGCATGGGGGGAGTTGGAGAGGCAATTTTTGGAAAAATATTTTCCCGAATCTAGAGCAACAAACCTCAGAAAAGAGATCAGTGGAGCTAGACAAATGCACAGTGAGGATTTATATGAATATTGGGAGCGGCTCAAGAAACTGGTGGCAAGCTGTCCATAACATCAGATAACCGGTCAATTGCTAATCCAGTACTTCTATGAGGGATTATCACTGGCAGACCGGAATATGATAGATTCAGCTAGTGGGGGAGTGTTAGTGGATAAAACCCCAACTGCAGCTAGAGAACTGATATCGAAGGTGGCAGCTACTTCAGCAATTTGGGTGTAGGGATGCATAGATCGAATCAGTAAGAGAGGCAACCGACTCTTCCATAGATTTGAGGCCTTAACGAATCTGGTAAGAAAGGTCGGTTCAGGGGGCAAGGTAGTTATCAAGCCATGCCGTATTTGTGAGATGATGGAGCATGTGACAGATGAGTACCGAATTCTAGAAGATGAGATGGATGCCCATGCTAACGTAGTTTGCATGGATAATTTCCGGCAAAGAAGGTATGTCTCGTACTCCCAATCTTACAATCCGGGGTGGAGGGATCATCCCAACTTGAGGTATGGAAATCAGCCACAGCAGTCGGAAGACCAAAATTGCCTCCCAAGGGGCATGTATTAACAGAAGCAACGGACTGATCAAGCTCTCGGTTCATCTTTAGAAGATATTGTCAAAACCTTAGCAACTAACACTGCTCAGTTTCAGAAGGATACGCAGTCGAGCATTAGGAACCTGGAGACTCAAGTAAGTCAATTAGCTACTGTTGTGAGTCGTTTGGAGAATGCAAACAGTGGCAAATTACCAGCTCAGCTTGAGATCAACCTGAGCAACGTGAGTGCTATCTCACTTAGGAGTGGAACTGAGCTTGGAGAGCCTAAATAGCCTGGGCAAAGTTTGGAAGAGGTAGTTGATAGAAAAATTGATAGAACTGAAAAGGAGGACGAGCAATCGATCTCGACCGAGATACCTAGTCTCGACCAAGACACAAACATTCCGCCAACCCTTCTCGGTCGAGAATCATCTGTCTCGGCCGAGCCACCCTGTCAGAAGAAGCAACCTTTTTTGTCACCTGTTCCGACTCAACCACTTCCATTTCCTAGTCGACTTGCGACAATAGTGAAAGATAACAAGGAAAAAGAGATCTTGGATGTATTCAGAAAGGACGAGATAAACATTCCATTAATCAACGCGATCAGATAAATCCCGAGGTATGCTAAATTTCTAAAAAAATTATGCACTAGCAAACGCAGGTTGAAAGGGGATGAGAAAGTAATCATGGGGGAGAATGTGTAAGCCATCTTCCAAAAGAAGGTTCCTCCAAAGTGCAAGGACCCAGGTATGTTCGTAATACCTTGTACGATAGGTAATCACACCATAGAGCGAGCTATGCTAGATCTAGGTGCATCAATAAATATTATGCCTCGTTCTGTTTTTCATGCACTAAATCTTGGGCCACTAAAAGAAACAAGGATAGTTATTCAATTAGTTTATCTTAATACTTCATACCCGGATGGGATCATAGAAGATGTGCTAGTAGAGATGGGTGACTTAGTGTTTCTGGCGGATTTCTATGTGCTAGGTATGAATGGTGATACATCCACGTCTACACCAATATTGTTAGGGAGGCCGTTCTTGAATACATCTCAAACAAAGATAGACGTTCGTGAGGGAACCCTCACAATGGAATTTGATGGTCATACTGTTCAGTTCAATATTTGTTATGCCATGGGATGTCCTGAAGATGCCCACTTTGTTTTCCCTCCTGATGCTACTAACCCTCTTGTTGAAAATAACTTTGAGATGAGATGCAGGAATAAAGTAAATACTTCCAAAACTTTGAAGCATCGTAAAGAGGAAGGTGAGAGGCGAAATGAAGTAAAATGCCTGAATTGGTCGGGGCCAAGGTGGAAACCACCTTGGAGCAAACGCTGAGGAAATGTGAATCGGGTCGAGCCAATGACGTAAAACAAAGGCGCCTTTTGGGAGGCAACCCGATAATATCGTATTTTTGCTTTTGAATTTTGTAATTTATTGTTACTTTCTGTTTGATGTGTTTTCTTCTCGTTTTTTATTAGTATGTAGGAACTAATATGACTCGAAATCAACGTTGCAGTGGTGCATGATGGATTAACAAGACATCCGGTGGGGCGCGATAGCAAAACTTTGGAGCAAACATAGCTTCCAACCACCAGCTCAGCAATGGTGTTGTAAGTAAGCACCAAACCGTATCACTCTTTTCCCTGCAAAAATTGGTTTTCAACCAAGTTTGGGGGAGGAAGTGTAAGTGGGACGACTTGGCCGCTTTTTGAGCTTTAGTTTCTTATATTTTCTTACTTTATGCTAGCTGCTAGTTCTTGTTTATTTGTTGAAGTCTTGGCCTGTGAGCCATTAATTGTATGGCATATGAGCAAATTACTTGGTTGATCGTCTGACTTGTGAGTCACTGTCTTTGTGAATTGGGTCATGTTTAGTTGTTATGTACTTTGCATTTTAGTTGAGACTAAGATTGAGCCAGTTGAAAAAGAAAGTCGAGATTATATTTTGTGAGGTGGTGTTCAATCTCATCAAGTGAGCTATACTTTTTTGTAATATGGTGTGTTGGGAATGTGGAACCGGGATCAGGAAGTGAAGAACCGGAGGTTTGAACCGGGTTTGAGCATCAAGAAGCTAAGCTGTTCAGAATGAGCCGGGTTCGTGGCAGTTGAGGATAACCGTCATTTGTGACGAGTTTGTTTCAGAGTTTGTGACGAAGAAAACCGTCGTTTTTGTCCGGTAGCTGAGCTCAACTTGATTCAGTTAGAACTTTTTGTACGGTTACATTCGAGCTCCAATTCTTATATCATTGAAAAGCTCTCATCAAGGAGAAGAACACTACATCGAGCAATTTCCTTGTTTCTTAGATTAGAGAGAGTATTTTGAGAGAGAACGTTTTCTGCCCTAATCTGTTCCAGAATTGGGCATTTTGTTTCTTGAGTGTATTCTCTGTAATTGATTGGATTTCTTAGTGGATTGGGGTGTGCCTTGCCTCCGTGGATGTAGTTCATCTTGAACGAACCACGTAAAAGCTGTGTGTGATCCATTTCTATTTCCTGTTCTGCGCAAGTCGAGTTCGGTCACAACTTTGGCCGAACTGAGTGTGTGTTTTTCAGATTGATCTTTGTGCCAATTCCAGATTCTGTCTAGTTGTGTGTTAAGGAGTTGAATTCACTAACAAGTGGCGCCGTCTGTGGGAAACCAACTCTCACAGCTTGAAGAAGAGAAGGAATGGCTGGTATGAAGATGGATTTTGAGAAGTTCACAGGGAGAAATGACTTCACACTGTGGAAGATCAAGATGAATGCAGTATTGGTTCACAATGGCCTTGATCTTGCATTGATACCTCTGGATTCATGGGAAGAAACTGAGAAACCCAAGTTTGCATCAGTGGATAAGAAGGCCCTAAGTCTTATCTTTCTGTGTTTAGGTGATAAACCATTGAGGGAGGTCTCAAGATGCAAGAGTTCCTCAGAAGCATGGAGGAGATTGGAAGATCTGTATCAATCAAAGTCAGTTTCCAACAAGCTGTTCTTGAAGCAGAAGATGTTGGCCTTCAAGATCACTGAAGATAAGGTAATTTCTGATCAACTTGATGAGTTCATTAAGATGATTGAAGAATTGGAAGACCTGGATGTGAAATTGGAGGAGGATGACAAGGCATTGATGGTGTTAAACATTCTTCCAAAATCCATGGAAAGCTTTAAGGATGCCTTGATGTATGGGAGAGATGAGCAGCTATCTTATGATGGAATAGTGAAGGCTCTGAGGTCTAAATGCTTCCAGACTCAAGGGGATAAAGGCATGGTGCAATCTGGAGAAGGTTTGAATGTCAAATTCAAGAAACCTTGGCAAGGCAAGAAGGGACAGAATGCTAAGGATCCAAAGGCAGGAGACTCTAATCCAAAGAAGGGAAATGAATGGGTTGAGAAGAGGAAATGCTTCAAGTGCAAGCAGCCTGGTCACTTGAAGAAGGATTGTCCTAAAAGAAATAAGAAATGTGGAAATCAAGGGGCAGAATCTGCTGCCATTGATCATCAAGAAGATCATCCAGAGGTATTAAATGTTACTGAATCAAGAATGGTAAAGGAATGGGTCTTGGACACAGGCTGTTCCTTTCATATGTGTCCACACCAGTCATGGTTTGATGAACTGAAGAGAGAAGATGGTGGAAATGTTCTCCTGGGAAATGACCAATCATGCAAGGTCAAAGGAGTTGGATCAGTGAGCATAAGGATGTTTGATGGTGTGGTCAGAGTCATCTCAAATGTAAGATATGTTCCTGGCCTTAAAAGAAATCTTCTATCTCTTGGTTCTTTAGTAACTAGTGGGTGTCAGTTTAGCTCAGTAGATGGATTCTTGCATATCACAAAACATGGAAAAATGGTGATAAAAGGTAGACAGCATAATGGGTTGTTTATCTTGATTGGTTCACCTGTTGTTGGGAGTGTGGATATGGTCTTGAGCAGTTTTGAGCTTGTTAAATGGCACAAGAGACTTGGACACATAGGAGAGAAAGGGTTGAAGGAACTGTCAAGAAGTGGAGTAATTGGAAACATGGGAAATCAAGATCTGGAGTTCTGTGATCAGTGTGCTTTGGGCAAATCCAAGAAGCTGCCCTATGGAAAGGGTGTTCACACAACTCAAGAGCCATTAGATTATGTTCACTCTGACATATGGGGTCCTGCAAGGACAGAGTCTCATGGTGGTGCAAGGTATTTCATGTCCTTGATTGATGATTACAGCAAAAAGGTGTGGATCATGTTGATGAAGAATAAGAGTGATGCTTTTCATAAGTTCAAAACATGGTTGATTCAACTGGAAAATGTCAAAGGGAAGAAGCTGAAGCACCTTAGGACTGATAATGGACTGGAATATCTATCTACTGAGTTTACAAACTTCTGTGAAGAAAGAGGAATCAAGAGACACAGGACTGTTCCAATGAATCCTCAACAGAATGGAGTTGCTGAGAGGCTTAACAGGACTCTTCTTGAAAGAGTGAGGTGTATGCTGTTGGATGCTGGGTTGCCAAAGGTATTTTGGGGAGAAACCATTGCTACAACATGTTATCTCATTAACAGGTCACCCTCATCAGTGATTGGGTTCAAAACACCTGAAGAGGTGTGGAGTGGACAGAAACCAAGTTATGAAGGGTTAAGGGTGTTTGGGTGTCTTGCTTTTGTCCATGTCAAGCAAGACAAGTTAGATGCAAGAGCTCTAAGATGTGTATTTCTTGGATATCCGGATGGAATAAAGGGCTACAGATTGTGGTGCTTAGAGAAGGGAAATCAGAAGATAATCACAAGTAGAGATGTAAAGTTTAATGAGAATGTGATGGCTTACACTTCTACAGGATCTAAGGAAGAATTTGATGGTGCTAAAGAGACAGAAGAGATATCAATTCAGCTGGAGCATCCTGCTGAAGATAATCACACACCTCAACCACAAGAAAATCTACAAGATAGTGATTCATCATCTGAAGAAGAAGAACAAACTGGACCTTCACAAAATGTCAGAGAATACAGCATTGGAAGGGACAGGCCTAGAAGAACAATCAACAGACCTGATTTCTATGGTCAAGCAGGGAGTGTTTACTATGCCTTGAGTGTTGCTGAAGACCTGGAATCACAAGAGCCTAGTAGTTTTAAAGAAGCACTAGACTGTGAAGAAGGTGAACACTGGATACAGGCAATGATTGAAGAGATGGAGTCCCTGGAAAAGAATGAGACCTGGATATTGGTGGATAAACCAAAAGGTCAGAAACTTGTAAGCTCTAAATGGATATACAAGAAGAAACTAGAGACAGCAGGATCCAAACAGGTGAGGTTTAAAGCAAGATTGGTGGCTAGGGGCTTTACACAAAGAGAAGGAATTGATTTTAATGAAGTTTTCTCTCCAGTGGTAAAGCATTGCTCAATCAGGTTGCTTTTATCAAAAGTTACACAAGAGGACATGGAATTACAACAACTGGATGTAAAGACAGCATTCTTATATGGAGAACTCAATGAGAAGATATATATGAAACAGCCAGAAGGCTTTGTTGTTCCTGAACAAGAAGACAAAGTTTGTTTGCTGAAGAAGTCACTATATGGACTCAAACAAAGTCCAAGACAGTGGAATAAGAGGTTCAATGACTTCATGATCAGTGTTGGCTTTGTAAGAAGTCTTTATGATAGTTGTGTTTACTTCAACAAAGGTTCAAAGCAAGATAAAGTCTTCCTTCTATTGTATGTGGATGATATGCTAATTGCCAGCAGGAACAAGAAGAGGGTACAATGGTTGAAGGATAGACTTAATACTGAATTTGACATGAAAGATCTGGGAGAAGCCAAGAAGATTTTGGGCATGAACATTCTAAGAAACAGAGAAGCTGGAGTGCTTTGGTTATCTCAGAGGCAATATCTACAGAAGGTGTTGGAGAGGTTTCATATGCATGAAGCCAAACCTCTCTCCACTCCAGTTAATCTACAGAAGAAACTCTCCAAAGAACAATGCCCAAAGACTGAAGAGAAAATCATACATATGAGCAATATCCCTTATGCAAGTGGCGTTGGAAGTCTTATGTATGGAATGATTTGTAGCAGGCCTGACTTGGCCTATGCTGTGTCTTTAGTAAGCAGGTTCATGTCAAACCCAGGAGGTGAGCATTGGGAAGCTTTGAAACATGTGATGAGGTATTTGAAAGGATCAGTGAACTTGTCACTGAAATTTGAAAAGAGAGTGGATGGAAGTACTGTTGCATTGGAGGGGTTTGCTGATTCTGATTTTGCAGCAAACATAGACACAAGGAAATCTATTTCTGGATTTGTGTTTACCTTATTTGGAACAGCCATCAGCTGGAGAAGTGTACAACAATCAGTTGTAGCACTGTCAACAACAGAAGAAGAATATATCTCCTTAACTGAAGCTATCAAAGAGGCAATCTGGCTGAAAGGGATTTTGAGAGATTTGGATATCAAGCAGAAGTGTGTGGCAATCTACTGTGATAATCAAAGTGCTTTACATCTTGTGAAACACCAAGCATTTCATGAAAGGTCAAAACACATTGATGTTAGGTTACATTTTGCTAGAGATATCATTGATTCTGGTTCTGTGGAGGTGAAGAAGGTACACACATTGCATAACCCTACTGATTTTCTTACCAAGGGTGTACCTGGGAACAAAGTGGAGCATTGTTCGAGCTTGCTGCAGCTTGAGCAATGTCATGAAGAGTATTAAACAGAAAGGCAGTGGTGAGGCAGGAAGAGGCACACTTGATTCATTGAGGTGGAGATTTGTGAGGTGGTGTTCAATCTCATCAAGTGAGCTATACTTTGTAATATGGTGTGTTGGGAATGTGGAACCGGGATCAGGAAGTGAAGAACCGGAGGTTTGAACCGGGTTTGAGCATCAAGAAGCTAAGCTGTTCAGAATGAGCCGGGTTCGTGGCAGTTGAGGATAACCGTCATTTGTGACGAGTTTGTTTCAGAGTTTGTGACGAAGAAAACCGTCGTTTTTGTCCGGTAGCTGAGCTCAACTTGATTCAGTTAGAACTTTTTGTACGGTTACATTCGAGCTCCAATTCTTATATCATTGAAAAGCTCTCATCAAGGAGAAGAACACTACGTCGAGCAATTTCCTTGTTTCTTAGATTAGAGAGAGTATTTTGAGAGAGAACGTTTTCTGCCCTAATCTGTTCCAGAATTGGGCATTTTGTTTCTTGAGTGTATTCTCTGTAATTGATTGGATTTCTTAGTGGATTGGGGTGTGCCTTGCCTCCGTGGATGTAGTTCATCTTGAACGAACCACGTAAAAGCTGTGTGTGATCCATTTCTATTTCCTGTTCTACGCAAGTCGAGTTCGGTCACAACTCTGGCCGAATTGAGTGTGTGTTTTTCAGATTGATCTTTGTGCGAATTTCAGATTCTGTCTAGTTGTGTGTTTAGGAGTTGAATTCACTAACATATTTTGATGTTAATGTGTGTTTAAGGACAAGATATTAGGGTAATGACAAGAGCGCAACTAGTTAATGATGATCATGATTCTTGAGTAAAATTTGAAAATTTGACATATGATAGAGCATGATATGTGATTAAGATAAAATTGAGCTCGTACTAGAGACTTGTGATCAATTATGACCTAGTGAGTTTTTGAGCCAAGTTTTGTACCCATCTTTGGAGTAATATACGCTTTCTTTCGGTGTGAATTATTTGGTTATATGTGGTCATCTCTAGAACTTGCTCTGATTCTCTATTGTGAATATGTCAGACATGTTGTGACTTAGGAAATGATCTTAGGCGGTTTTTTTTTTTTTTTTCTAACCTATTCTTTGAGCTTGAATATGTTCACCTTTTGACAAAAAAATTGAAAATTTTCCGTAGTTAGCCCATTTGAGCTTTATAGTTTTTTCTTTAATAGCCCTACTTTACAAGCCGAAACCTTTCAATTTAAGCCTTTGGCCCAATTGGACTAAGTGAGTATGAGGGAGGAGGATTGAAAGGTAGTTGGAAACATCTTGGGATCAATATAGGAGAAATATGGGAATGTTTTGAAGAAACAAAGGCATATGAAATGATAGGCGAAGAAATCGAGACTGAATAACCTCTCATGATTGTTATGTTGTTTTAGAGAACCAAGTCATCCCTTTCAACCAAGTTTGTGGGAGGGGGTGGAAGTGTGATGTATTGGTTATTTTTTACTAGAAGTTATTTGAAATTAAAAAAAAAAAAAAAGGAAAAAAAAAAGAGAAAAGAAAAGAAAGAGTTCGTTGTACATAAGTACTTTTATTGTTTTATTTTAAGGAGAGGTTACAAGTCTAAAAGTGCTTTATTGTTTGAGTTGATTAGAGAAATCAGGTAGTCCCAAATTGTGGTACCCAAATGAAGTATGAAAAGCACTTAGATTGTTGTAAGTACTTTTAAGAGGTGAAGAAATTTTCTTGTGAGGAGGTTTGTTGAAATTTGGAGAGTGCAGATTGAGTAGATATTGAGGGGTGGTTGAGTAGGAAAAACTCGATTAGTTCAAAGATTAGTCACTTTTACCCAAAAAAATTTCCGCCTTACCTTAAGCCTACATTACAACAAAAAATAAAGACTTTTTTTATCCTCTGTCACACATGTCAAGAATGAGTTTCGATTTAGTTGATTGGCAAACATATGGTAGGCATTGCATATAGTCCAATGTGAGTAAAATTGAATCTACCTTATACACTTGAGATATGAGTGATACACTTAACCGGTAAGGATCACTTATTGAAAGTATCGAGTCTCGAAATTAGTTGATGTTGCTATATCGGATATGCTCAGATTATCATGTTGTCTTTCTTTATAAAAATGTGTCTGAAACTATGTTTGCCACTTAAGTCGCCCTTAACACGTGTCCTTTTGTGTTTCTTCTTTGTTTTACATTGTTCATGACGAACAAAGATTTAAGTTTGGGGGATTTTGGTACACGTGTTTATCCATGCATAATAGATCGATTTAAGTGTTCATTTAATGACATTTCCATGCGTAATTGACCGTGTATTGTTCATATTTGTATTATTGAACAATTTGATGTTATGTGACTTGTTTTAAAGCTATTTGAGTAAATCTAGACTAGAAAGTCAAAATCAACTAAGGAAGGACATAGAAAATAAGTCTCGGAAGTCCAAAAACGAAGCAAAATTGATCCAAACCTAAGGATGCTGAGCTTGGTCGAGACTATCATGCTCGGCCGTGACAAAAGAACAGTGAAACACCAACTTTTCAGCTGGAGAACCGGCTCGGCCGAGACACTGATTCTCGACCGAGAATTATATACATGGCTCTCGGCCAAGACAGTCATTCTCGGCCGAGACACAAATTTGGTCAAAACAGGATTTGCTCGAAAATTACCTTGTCAAGCCCAAATTAGGCCTAATTCATCCCCATCTATAAAAGGAGGATCCCATGTCCGAAAAGAGAACTTACACATTGATTTTGGGAGCACGGACTTGGGAATTTGAAGAGCACGAAGAATCAAGATTCGGCATCTCGGGTTTTCTAATTTTATGTCTTTCATTATTAGTTTATTCTTGGCCATCATTATGATTGACTAAGTTCTTTATTTTTCGTCTTTGACTGATGATGAACCCTAGGATGATATTTTCGTAGTTCTTACAGTAACTGTTTGATTGAATTATATTCTGAGATTATTTATGTTATTCAATTTCTTCATATCTTTTATATGCTTTGTTATTTGGATTGATCATCCGGGTGGTAATCATATAAGTGTTGCTAGGCCATAAATCATAATTCGTAATTGTTATGATATTATGTCCAAGAGTAGAAAATAATGAATTTATTCGCTAGGATAACATAAGTCGCGGTCACTTGTACCGAGCTTACGAGTACCACACCGTACCTATTCAGTTGCCTTAGGCCTCTATGTGTTTGATTAATGGTGTTCTAGCAATTGTATCCTATGACTACTTAATCAGATAGGATTAATTGCTAAGCGTACCTGTGATTAATTATACCTAAGTGGTAACAAGAGTTAGCAGAGTGTACTTGTAAATTATTTGGATAGAGATTTCAAAACTAATTTGTCAACAGTTGCATGAACTACGAGGATAATCCAGACTAGGGGGATACTAGGTTAAAGGTAGGAATACTTTCTCATATTTGAATTCGTCTTTAGTTTATTAGTTTATTTGTTATCTGCTTTAGTTACTTAAGTCTAATCAAATTCCCCCCATACTTTACTATATATATTATATCTTATTATTATATGCATAACGAGGTTAAATACATAAACATAGTTAATTTTCATGTTCCTTGTGGGATCGACCCTGACTTGCCCTTTCTACTATTTAGAAAAGGAAAGCTAGGAAAATAAATAACTAATTTGACTGCATCCGACAATGCAGCCTGTAGCAACTCAAGGGGTTTCTAGAAGAAAAAAAGAGGGTGAAATGTGAATGGTCTATTCATGTTAGTGGGAAATGGCTGTTTCATTTTCAGAATAGTGTTGGATTGGATTTTTTTCCTCAATTTAAGTAATACTCAATGGGTTGGTATAACCTTTAAATTAGAATTGGGCTAAATTGTTTGACATGCTTGATTTCAAGTGTGGAGTCCGTAGCCCATGTTAATTGGGCTTTAAGAAAGGTTTTTATTATTGCAAAGCCCATATTATTTAATAAAATTAAACTAATTGCAACTATATGTATATATATTATTAAGTTTAGATTGCTTAAATCTTTTAAATTATTTGTTTATGTTTTTAAGAAATTAGAATAAACAACACTGATTTTTTTAAAATATGCATTTATTGTTATTCTTTATATTTTGATTTATATTTCTGGTAATGATGACTGGATCAATTTCTTTAAAATATCATAAAAAAAATTTATGATTTAATTATTAGTGTTGTTTGAAAATATCATAATAGATTAAATTATTAGTTTTATTTGATAAAATTATTAATAAAATAAAAAAAGAAGAGAAAAAAGGAGAAGTAAAGGGCAAGCTTGAATCTATTAGGGAATGGGTTGTAGAACACAAACTTCGTACTGTTTGTAATAATAATATTACTTTTGTTTTTATTGCAATAACTGTGATGATTTATTTCAAGATTGGGTTTTTTTTTTCTGTTTTTATTTTAATTTCGTATGAATGAGCTTTATGGGCCAGTACCGTTGTGGGTTCATTGGCATATAATTGGTCTCAGCCCAATATGAATTATTTATTCAAATTAAATTTATTTATAATAATTAGGAATTTATTTTTTATATATTTCAATGAATTTGTAATTTGAACTCGATATTTGTGTACAATTTGACATTAAGCTACTTTATTTTTGGCATCTTTCTTAATTTTTTTTTTGTTTATTTTTTGAAAAATGGTACTCCAGTTGATCAAAGCACAATTGGATCTTCTTCTAAAAGTAGCAGGCGCAACATGTTCGGATCTGATGTAGAATTAATATTGTGACGTATTCATTCTCACGGACTCCCTTCCGTGATATCACTAATGGTAAATAATAATTTACTATCTAATTGTGTTATTCATTGAAGTTTATTTTTTATTTTAAACTACATATATTTCATATTCTAATTGTTAAAGTTTTTAAATTATTTTGAAGTATCTTGATCAAATGATGGGTATTCGTTCAATAATAAAATGGTGTTGGGGGATTTCGTGGCGTTAATCAGAGTCAAACTTTAACGAATCCATCCATTGGTGAGATAGTTGATATTAATACTGGCGGAAGACCACCAATAGAAGTAATATCGGCGCAAATTGCAGGTACATAAACAGGTCTATATATGTGACCACGTCAATTCTAAAGGATACGATTTATAATTATTTATAAAAAAATATAAAATTCCAGTTTGATTAACATTTCATCTCTTTTTTTTTTTTTTTCTTTTTCGAAAATGTCAAGGTGTTCAAACAATTTTGACATCATTAATATAAGTTCAACAAGTAACGCGACTATTGTCGATTTGACTGGCGACGAAAGTGCGATTCCGTCAATAAATCTTCAGCAACCTAAGCCCAAACGAGCTTCAAGACAGTGTAATCCAACTTTATTTTCATATTAGTATATGATTATACATATTAGATAATTTTAAAGAATATAAATAAGTATTTGATTTTCCTTATATGACTTTGTTTTTTTATTATTGTAGCAATTCTAAAAAAGGCCCATAACAATCATTCGGGCCCAGTTGGTATGAACTAATTCCTTTTAAACTATTGTTTATGTTATTATAATATTATAATTAATGTTTGTTCACAAATTGTTGTTTGTTTTCTCATTTGTTTTAATTTATTGTTAGAATATATGGATTTTGGTGGCACCACTTACATTTGCAAACATTGTGGTACATTATTCTGGTATGAGGAGAGGTTGACCTCTTATCCTAAGAATGTTTACTCAATATACAACATGTGTTGCATGAAAGGGAAGTGTAACAATAAATTTTGTGGTATTAAATGTAAAACACGAAAAAGATGTACAAAATCGATTATTCGGATCAAAGAGTAAAATTTACAATTTTGTGGATCATATCTCTATTTTCCCTCTTATTCTTCTCTTCAATTGTATATGTTTTTAAGTTCATTGACTTGAATAACGCTAATCCAAAGCTTGTAAGCTTAATTTTGGATTAAACCTCTTTTCTTGTCGAGTTTCTCGAAGAACGCCGAAATTCCTTTGTACTGGAATTTTTCACTTGATTTTCGACTATTTGATGAACTTTGGGCTTTGATCCGTACCGAATATGAGTTCTTCAATTTATAACGTTAAATTGAAGGATTTGAGTAAAATCCTGAATCAAACGTTATCGTGAATTGGCTTTGTAACGCTGGATTTTGGCTTTGTACCGTCGAATTGGCTTTGTACCACCGGATTTTGGCTTTGTATCGCCGGATTGGCTTTGTAATGCCGGATTTTGGCTTTGTAACGTCGAATTTTGGCTTTGTACCGCCTTAATCTCAAGATTGGTTTTGTACCACCTTTCTTGAGCTTGTGTTGTGATTATGGTGGAGAATGAGACCCTATTTATAGTTGTAGGATGGAAAACCCTAATGGGCTTGAGTATGAATGAAGCGATATGATTGGTCCTCCACAATATCATTATCCATAAGATAATTATTAAATTAACTAGTAAATGCTCCCGTGCGATGCACAAGCTTTTTTTTTAAGAGTAAATCAATATTAATATGAACAATACTCTTTATTAAAAATGCATTTTTATTTGATAATATATAACAAAAAAGGAAATCGTTAAAAGTTGTTACAAAGAAAACATTTGTGTTCTTTTGCAGTGTTATACATCCTTTGCCTCTTACATCAGAAAATAAATGTTTTCCACTAATAAAAATACATATTAATTTTATCACGAATTTTTTCCTCGTATCTTATTCTTGATTTTTTTTTTTTTATTTCATCCGTTTATTTAGCTTCTCTTGTCTATATCAAAACATTCATATTAAATTATAATAAATTTTGAATAGATCACACTGATTGATAATAATAAATAAAGTGAACATACATAATCCAGAATCCGATATCATTGAACAGATTGAGAAACAAAAAGTTTCAAATCTAATATCAGTTAATATGATTGAGAAACAAATAATCTTAAGGATTATTCTTATATAAAATATTTTATTAGTTTACGTACAAAACATCTTCTATTAGAAAAAAAAAAAAAAGAATTAAGGATTATTCTTATATAAAATATTTTATTAGTTTACCTACAAAATATCCTCTATTAGAAATAAATTTTAAAAAAGACATAAAAAATACAATTTTATTTTTGGATTAACTGAATCTTCATAGTCCATATGATGAGCTCATTCATATAAATAGAGTTGGATTTGGATTTAGAATTTTAAAAGGCATAGATGACCTCAAATCTTTCAATTTTTTATCCAATAATCTCCTATATCCATAGGATGAGCTCATTAATACAAATAAAGTTGGATTTTTTGATTTAGATACTTAACTGACATAAAGAAAAATTAATGAACTAAACTAATAAAATACTTTATATAAGAATAATCATTAAGAAAATATATTCTTTTCTCAATCTTATTAAATTGTATTGCAATTTTGGATTGTATATCTTCGTTGTTTGTTTATTATTATTGATCAGTATGATCTATTCCAAAATTTATTATAATTTAATATTAAGATTTTGGGAGAGAGATGAGAGAAGAAAAAAAACGAATAAAATTAAGTATTTTTAGAAAAAAAATCTGGCATAGTGAAATTTTTTATTTTTCTAGAGAGTAGAAATAAACCGGATAAAAAATTTTTATGGAAAAAATAATTTTGGGAAAAAAATATTTTATAGTTGAAAAAAAACTAAAAAACTAATTTTGTGGAATATATGTAGCGTGTTTTTTTGGTGGAGTGTGTTAGCTGGCCATATAAAAAAATAGTCTGTGAATCCTGCAAACCACTGTACATATTACAAAAACTATATAATCTTCATAATTGTATCCGTAGACATAGTAGAAAACTAAAAACTGATTGATTTTTCTGAATAATTGTTACGTGGGTGACGATTTTATAGGCAGATTAAGAAATCAGAAATCATATCTAAAGATTTGGAATGATTTGTCAATTATGTAACAGATATATTCAATTGAACATTACATATTATTAAAACAGATCCTGTTTTTTGGTAAAATGTTGATTCTTATATTAATATACACATCATAATTATAATTCATATTTCTATAAATTTAAAATCACGTGTATTTCAAGTTTTGATTTTGCTGATCATTCAAAATGTATATTAGTTCAAATTTATATGTGATTTCATTTGTGCAATAAATCAATATATTATATAAATTTTTCTGCAATAGATGAAATAATCAATTTAACCTTATATCATGATATTATGTATATGAGGTGTTTCTTCTTAAATATACTGCATATAGTAAACGTTGTTGCCTGAGTTTTGTCAACGTCATTTTATTGTAAACATATATTGTAATAACAGGAAAAAGAAAAAAAAAGGGGGGGGGGGGGGGGGGAGAGGGGAACAAAAATTAGAATTTCAATTGAAACTGATACATAAAGTATTTTGTATAGAAAATAAAAAAATTGAATTCTACTACAAAAAAATTAGAATTATTCTTCGATCTCGGTTGAACCTCGAATGAGTTGATTATCTCTAATCTTTTCCCAATATTGTAAACGGATTGGTTGTATTCATGTTATAAACAAAATGAAAAGTTTAGCACAATGTATGAACAATAATATAGATAATCCACATAACAGAAATTTAAAAAAAAAAAATCAAATTTGTGCTGATGATTAAATATTATCGTAGAAAATTATGATGGTAGATAGATTTGAATTCTACAATCATCAAAGCTCTTTTCGCCAGAATTAAGATTCAGTGTTGCTGATCTTTTCTTATTCTGATTTGCAGGTAGTTCTTTTGGAGCATCCATTGTGAAGTACCTATCAAAGTTGACACTGAATGAAAGATGGATGAATGAATAGGAATAATAGAAATTCGAATCAACAAATGTGAATAGAAACAGTGGAAATAATTGTGAAATAAAACTATTGCAAAATGAATAAGAAATAGAAAATACCCAACTGCAAATGTGATTCTCATTTACTAAAGACTTTGTGAATTTATAGGAGAATTCATGTAATTGGATAAGGTTTTTTTTTTTTTTTTTTTTTTTTTTTTTTTTTTTTTTAATTCAAATTTCAAAATTTTAAAAAATATGTAACAAATTCTGTAATAAATATATCTACAGATTTATTGTTACTGAATTTCAGATGTAAAAAAATAATTCGAAATTTTAATCACACTAATAAAATCGGATTTTTCAAAATTCAAATTTCAAATTCACGTCTATTTAAAGTAACTAAAAAATGGGCGGGAAAAATTTCAACTTACTATTTCCGGATGACTTGGCTTATTATATATACTAGTAATACTCCAGTGCGATGCACAGAAGATTAATAAAAAGTAATAATTTTAAAAACTGAACAAAAACAACAACAACAACAACAACAACAACAACAACGACAACAACGACAACAACAACAACAACAACAACAACAACAACAACAACAATAATAATAATAATAATAATAATAATAATAATAATAATAATAATAATAATAATAATAATAATAAATATTTAAAAAAACAATCAACGTCCCTCTCTCATCCTTTTTTTTTTTTATATATATTTTCAATTATAATTTAAATTGCACATAATTTTTTCGTTCCTAATCTATATTCAACAAATAATATATCAAATTAATCTTCTTGCTAGGATCTTTAGTTTGACACCCATATTAAATATATAAAAACCAATTAGTTAAGAACAAAATATTAGATTGTAATATGTACATAATTAAATTATTTTTATAGATTTTAGCCACAAGTATTTAAACTTTAATTTTATAATAAAAAATAATCTGATTCTTAAATTTATTATATTGATTGTTTCATTATAATATTTTTTTAATATGTGGTTATTTCTATTAAAAAAATTATTAACAAAAATTGTAAAAAAAATCCCCTTTACTATTACAGTAAGAGGAACACACATGTCATCTATATAAGTCCTCTATCAGGAAAAACACGTGTCAATCATACAAACTGTAGGAGTTTGTTATTATTTTTACTTTTAAAAGGAAAAAAAAAAGAATTGGACGTACCAATCAATAAAATTCTCTCTTCAATTCTTTTTCTTTTTAACTTAAAATTTTGAATGTTTATAACTTTTCATATCAACTTAATTCTTGATGAAAAATATATCAAATTAATCATTATTTCACGATATTCAAATAGACATCCATATTAGATATAATAAATTTGTTGGATTTACATTGGTGAATTGTACAAAAACTGTATGTTCCAAAAAAAAAAAAAAAAAAAAATGGGTATGTTTTGCTCATTAACTCTCTCAGCCAAGTTTGGCTCAGCACTTCCCAACCTTAAGCAAACACACCCTATGTGTATTTGTTTCCAATTATTTATTTCATATTAGAAAAAAATATATGGTATACTACAAAAGTTCAAATAACTTATTACACTTTTTTGTGAAATTGGGTTTAAAATTCATATTGCTTACATAAAAAAATAAATGTTAATATATACTTAATTTTAAAATAATTTAATAGAATTCTACGAAATTATTTAAATGAAGTAAAGAAAAAAATTATACCAATACACTAAATTATTTTATATTCATTTTAAGTTATAAAACATATTTAAAATTTCGTGGTGTTAATTTCATGGTGTTATAAGTATATGTTTTTATTTAATTTGTTATTTATGTATTTATAAAAATTAACTTTTATATTTATATAGCTATTATAATATTTTAGAGGGTTCTATTTGTCATGAACTTAAAAGTTTAGGGGTGTATTTGTCCTACTTAAAATGTTCAAATTTTTGATTTAGACGTAAAAATAATTTAGGATTTAATTTAAACTTAAGGTATAAATATGCAGGTAAATTTGTATTTTGCCGTCCCTACTCTTTCTTTTTCTTTCTCACCAAATTCTCCTCTCTATTCTCATTGTGATAATTTTCGATTAGTTTCGATAGTCATCGTCTAAGCGCTATGCTCTCATTAGCCGTCTATATTTTTTTCCTATTCCTCTCCCCTAACAACGCCAATGGCCCCGTCTAGACCCCACCTAGTCGCTAGGCTACAGTCTACCACCTAACTAGCCCCTATCAATTTCTACAACACTGTTTTTAACACATAAATTATATATTATTTATGCATTTTTGTTGTCTATTTTCACCTTTAATGTTGAATACCGTGAATTCAGTGTTTATATGTGTTCGTTTTAGCCAAAGAAAAGTAGAGCATAGGAAGAGGATAATAGGAAGAATGGAGGGGGGTCAGATTTATTTCTTAAATATATAAAAATCAGGTCACATCAGTTACACGAATTTTAGATCGGTAAAGAATATATATCATTTTGTTTGCATCTAGTTTTGTTCAAAAATATATATGGTGCGAAAAGACCTTCCTACGGTACGTGTGTTTAGAAACTCCCTCAATATAATTGTAATATTAACTGGATTAAGTGCAATGTTTATCATTAACTTACATATTTACACTGAAATATGTACATCATACAGGTGAAGGAACACATAACTTTCATTTTTACGGTATTTTATCATCTTTGTTTATTTGATTTGTTTTTTTTTCTTTTTAAATCTCTATCAAGAACTCGTAATCATGTGTATAAGTGTATTAAATACAAGATTAATATAAACATATGGACTCGTTTGGTACATGTTGAGATATGATAAGATAGTTTATGGCAAGATATGCATCGTAGATAAGGGGTGATTGATATTGTGGTTATGCATTTGGTAGACTCGATAAAATTACTAAAGCAAGTGATTCATACCCCAGTTTATATTTAGGTTTAAAGTTGTTTTTCACATCTTTGTCCTCAAAGTTTAAAATACTAAAAATCATCCGATGATTGACAATACTCTCTTCCCGTCGTGTCTATGTCCTTAGAATAGTGTTTGAGGACAAATTAACAACCGCAAAAGAAAAGGACTATCCAAGAAGAAATTTAGAGAAACTTGTCGGCGACCGGAGTCTACATCCAACTATTTTGCAATAAGTTCGTCGAATTCGGGTCTGCTCTAAAAGTATGCAGTATAGAGACATCTACAAGAAGGCTGAAAATCGATTTTGAAAAGAAAACATTAAATGCATTATCAAGAAAATGAAAATCGACTCATAGTGGATTAGGTGATGAGAACTATCGGGAAGGTTGAAATGAAGAACCTAAAAAGGGACACGTGAAAGGGTGAAAATGAAAAATCTGAAAAAACACATTGCATTGGTTGGTGGGGGAGGCGATGAGATGAGAAAGTGAAAACAGATCTAAAAGGGGCACATTGTCTTCTCATTGATAATATGTGGCACTGTTTTTCTCCCTCACTGCGTATTGCGTCTATTTTAATTTGCGCGATGGGTAATATAAAGCTGAACAACAAAATAAGGACGGACTAGAGCTAATCCGAGGCCAAAAAGATTACCCAGCTTAGGTACCAAATAACCTATTAAGTCCATATGTATAATCAATCTGGGCCTTAACTAGACTACCAAACATACCCTATATGTATAACATATAACATTGCCCCCGCCTTGAAAAATGTATTGAAATATCAGGTTTTGGAAAAAGAGATGGATGTTGTAACAAATTACAGCATAAAGTAGAAATAAATTAATCGAAATAAATTGACAAAGAGTCTTACTTATAGCAATATCCTAAACAAAATATTTCATCCCTTCTGATATGTTGGAACGCTATGGGTGTTTTTGTTCCTAGGATTCAACTGTTGACCGCGCTGTCGAGGCACGTCAAATTAGTTATTTATTTCCTAACCTTCTTTCCTAACAGTAGGTAGAGTAAGTCAGGGTCGATCCCTCAAGGAACATGAACTAATTGTATTATTGTACTAACCAATGTATATAACTAACTACAATAATATAAATATAATATGGGGGGACTTTTGATGAGATTTAATTAACTAATGCAAATAACAAGTATACTAAAGATGAATTAACTAATGAATTAAAGGTATTCCCGCCTTTAACCCAGTATCCCCCTAGCCTGAATATCCATGTAACTAATGCAACTACTTAACTAATTAGTTCTGAGACCCCTACTCCAAGAATTAACAGGTACGCTTAGCTAACTCTTGTTACCCCTTAAGTATAATTAATCATAAGAACTTATTAATTAATCCTATCCAATTAAGTAGTCCTAGGAGACGCTCGCTAGAACAATATTAATCAAACGCATAAGGAACTAAGGTAACGGAGTAGGTACGGTGTTGTACTCACAAACTCGGTACAAGTGACCGCGACTTTATGTTATCCTAGCGAGTAACCACTTTTTGCTACTTTTGGGCACAAACGCATAACAATTACGGATTATGAATTTATGACCTAGCGATAGCTATATGCCTATTACTAGGGTGATCAGACAACATAACAAACATATAAAAGATAGAGTAATCCAATAACACAAGTAATCTCAGAACATAATTAAATTAAGCAATTACTGAATTAATTACATAAATAACAGTTTAGAGTTCAACATAGTCAAAGACGGGAAAGTAAAAGCTTAGCCGATCATAGCGATCGCTAAGAACAAACTATAAAAAGAAAACATTAAAACTATAAAACCCGAATCGCCGAATTTTGAGTCTTCGTGTTCTTCAGAATTCCCAAATCCGAGCTCTTGAATCAATGTAAAAGTTCTCCTTGATGTCTAGAGCCTTGAGATATTTATAGGAGTACATATCTAGGATAAAGAGGGATAAAACCTAATTGGAATAGGAAAATAAGTCTAAAATTCGTTTTTGAGCTTGTGGGCCAAGTAATGGGCCGACACTGCATTCCTTTTTCCAACTTCAAAGCTGTTTTTGAGGGTTTTATGGTCATTTTTGGGTTTTTCTTCTTTCATGTAAAGTTGTAGCTCTTCAAATCAGCTTTCCAACGCCACTAATTGCACCTCAATCAAAGTTGTAGATCTCAAGATATGGCCAAAATACTAGAGGTGTGTCAATCTGTCTCGGCCGAGACTCTTCTACAGCCTGAAATCCGAATTCTCTGACCTTCTAGCTCGGCCGAGACTTACTAGCTTGGCCGAGCTCAGTTTCCTGCAGCTTTTGGGGCCATTTTTCTTGGTTTTTGACTTGTGGGACTTGTTCTCAACATCCATTATTAGTCGAGTTCGACTTTTTGGTCTAAATTCACCCAAATAACTTCAAAACAAGTCACAAACATCAAATTGCCCAATAATACAAATACGAGCAATACACGGTCAATTACACATTCAAATGTCACTAAATAGACACTTAACTCGACCTATTATGCATGCATAAATACGTTTACCAAATTCCCCCAAACTTAAACCTTTGTTCGTCCCGAACAATACAAAATAAAGAAGAAACACAAAAGACACGTGTTAAAGGTGACTTAAGTGGCAAACATAGTTTCAAACCCATTTTTATATAGCAAGACAATATAATAATCCGAGCATATCCAACATAGCAACTTAGACTACTTTCGAGACTCGATACTTTCAACAAGTGATCCTTACCGGTTAAGTGTATCACTCATCTCTCAAGTGTATAAGGTAAAGTTAATTCACTCACACTGGACTACATGCAATGCCTACTATATGCTTGCCCATTATCTAAATCAGACCTCATACTTGACATGTGTGATATAAGATAAAAAAAGGTCTTTATTTAGGTTGTAATGTAGGCTTAAGGTAAGATGGGAAATATTTGGATAAAAGTGACTAATCTTTGGACTAATCGAGTTTTTTTCTACTCAACCACCCCTCAAAACAATCACTCAACCCTCACTCTCCAATTTCAGCAAACCTTCCCGCAAGAAAGTTTCTTCACCCCTCAAAAGTACTTACAATAACCTAAATGCTTTTTCACGCTTCACTTGGGTACCACAATTTTGGGACTACCCAATTTTTCATAAACTCAAGCAATTAAGAACTTTTAGACTCCTAACCTCTCCTTTAAACAAAAAGAATAACACTTATGTACAACGAACTCTTTCTTTTCTTTTCTTTTTTTTTTTTTTTTCTTTTTTTTTTTTCATATGAATAACTATTCAAACAATGACCAATACATCACACTTTACACCCCCTCCCCCAAACTTGGTTGAAAATCAACGTTTGTGGGGAAAAGAGTGGGATGAATTGGTTCTAAACACATAACACTTAGGAGAGGTTATTTTAGTCTCAATTTCGTGACCTATCTTTTTTATTTCCCTTTCTTCCTTTAAAACTTCCCATCTTTCATCCATATCAATCCCAAAGGTTCCCTACTACCTTCCAATCCCCCTCCCTCATACTCACTCTTAGTCCAAATGGGCCAAAGGTTTCATATAGAAAGGATATGGCTTGTAAAATAAGGCTATCAATGAAAATGCTACAAAGCTCAATTGGGCTAACAACGGAAAATTTTTGTTGGGCACAAGGGCAACGTTTAAAGGCTGAATAATAGGGTAAAAACAAAAAAACGTCTAATATCATTTCCTACATCACATCATGTCCGACATATTCACAATAAAGACTCTGGGAAAGTTCTAGAGACGACTACATATAACCAATGAATTCACACCGAAAGAATGTAAATATTACTCCAAAGATGGGAGTACAAAATTTGGCTCAAAAACTGACAGGGTTATAATTGATCACAAGTCTCAAGTACAAGCTCAATTTATTCTTCGTTACATGTCATGCTCTATCATACGTCATTTTTTTCCAAATTTTAAGCAAGAATCATGATCATCATTAACTAGTTGCACACTTATCAATTTCCCATATCTTGCCTAAAAACACGCAGTTACAATCAAGGTACAATCTTGGGTTGACTCAATCCTAGACTCAGCTAAAATGCAAAATACATAACAACTAAACATGTCCCAACTTGCAAAGATAGTGTCTCACAGGCCAGACGATCAACCAAGCAATTGGGTCACAGGCCATACAACTATGGCTCACAGGCCAACACTCAATAAATAAACAAGAAACTCGCGGCTAGCACAAAGCAAGAAAATATATGAAAATAAAGCTCAAAGCTCAAAAAGCTTAAAAGCGGTCAAATCGTCCCGCTTACACCCCCTCCCCCAAACTTGGTTAAAAACCACAGTTTGTGGGAAAATAAGGGTACGACTTGGTGCTTACTTACAATGCTACTACTAAAATGGTGGTTGGAAGCTATGCTTGCTCCATTATTTGGCTATCGCGCCCCACCGGATGTCCTTATTGTATCCATCCTGCTCCACTACTTCTTTGATTTCGAGTAATGTTAGTTCTTACATACTTTTCAAAAATAAGAATAAGAGCCACACCAAAAAAAAAATAAAAAAAATGCATTAAATAAAATAAAAATACGATAAACATCGGGTTGCCTCCCGACAAGCGCCTTTGTTTTACGTCGTTGGCTCGACGACCCTTGTCCCTTAGCGTTTAGTCCATGGCGGTTTCCACCTTGGCTCTGACCAATTTAAGAATGATACTTCCTTCATTTTCTCACGCTCCTTTCTATGATGCTTCCAAGATATGGAAGTATTCAGTTATCCCTGCAGAAAGTAGCACTTCGACAAGCACATAGGATGACCCAAAGATTACGAATAATAATGAAAATAAATAATACTCCCTCCGTCCCGGCTGAGTTTGCACACTTTCCTTTTCGGGACGTCCCATCTAAGTTTGCACACCCTTAAAAAGGAAAGTTTTCTCACAATCTCCACCCTTAAAATCACCACTTTCAATCTCCACCTTTAAAAAAGTCAACCAAAAAGCAAAAAGCAGTTTTTCTTAATATACGTGCCGGCTCACATGTGCAAACTCAGCCGGGACGGAGGGAGTAATAATTAACAGAAGAAAATATGTATCTAAAATAATAGAGAATATGGTTAACACAAGATACACAATTAATTTCAACCGTTCCCCGGCAACGGCGCCAAAATTTGACCGCGCTGTCGAGGCACGACCTAACCTTCTTTCCTAACAGTAGGTAGAGTAAGTCAGGGTCGATCCCTTAGGGAACAGGAACTAATTGTATTATTGTACTAACCAATGTATATAACTAACTACAATAATATAAATATAATATTGGGGGAGTTTTGATGAGATTTAATTAACTAATGCAAATAACAAGTAAACTAAAGATGAATTAACTAATGAATAAAAGGTATTCCCGTCTTTAACCCAGTATCCCCCTAGCCTGAATATCCATGTAACTAATGCAACTACTTAAAGTTCCGAGACCCCTACTCCAAGAATTAACAGGTACGCTTAGCTAACTCTTGTTACCCCTTAAGTATAATTAATCATAAGAACTTAGTAATTAATCCTATCCAATTAAGTAGTCCTAGGAGACGCTCGCTAGAACAATATTAATCAAACGCATAAGGAACTAAGGTAACGGAGTAGGTACGTGTTGTACTCACAAACTCGGTACAAGTGACCGCGACTTTATGTTATCCTAGCGAGTAACCACTTTTTGCTACTTTTGGGCACAGACGCATAACAATTACGGATTATGAATTTATGACCTAGCGACAGCTATATGCCTATTACTAGGGTGATCAGTCTACATAACAAACATATAAAAGATAGAGTAATCCAATAACATAAGTAATCTCAGAACATAATTAAATTAAGCAATTACTGAATTAATTACATAAATAACAGTTTAGAGTTCAACATAGTCAAAGACGGGAAAGTAAAAGTTTAGCCAATCATAGCGATCGCTAAGAACAAACTATAAAAAGAAAACATTAAAACTATAAAACCCGAATCGCCGAATCTTGAGTCTTCGTGTTCTTCAGAATTCCCAAATCCGAGCTCTTGAATCAATGTAAAAGTTCTCCTTGATGTCTAGAGCCTTGAGATATTTATAGGAGTACATATCTAGGATAAAGAGGGATAAAACCTAATTGGAATAGGAAAATAAGTCTAAAATTCGTTTTTGAGCTTGTGGGCCAAGTAATGGGCCGACACTGCATTCCTTTTCCAACTTCAAAGCTGTTTTTGAGGGTTTTATGGTCATTTTTTGGTTTTTCTTCTTTCACGCAAAGTTGTAGCTCTTCGAATCAGCTTTCCAACGCCACCAATTTCACCTCAATCGGAGTTGTAGATATCAAGATATGACGAAAATACTAGAGGCGTGTCAATCTATCGCGGCCGAGAATTACTGTCTCGGCCGAGACTCTTCTACAGCCTGAAATCCGAATTCTCTGACCTTCTAGCTCGGCCGAGACTTACTAGTTCGGCCGAGCTCAGTTTCCTGCAGCTTTTGGGGCCATTTTTCTTGGTTTTTAACTTGTGGGACTTGTTTCTCAACATCCATTATTAGTCGAGTTCGACTTTTTGGTCTAAATTCACCCAAATGACTTCAAAATAAGTCACAAACATCAAATTGCCCAATAATACAAATACGAGTAATACACGGTCAATTACGCATGCAAATGTCACTAGATAGACACTTAACTCGACCTATTATGCATGCATAAATACGTTTACCAACTGTGCATTCCTTCAAATTTCGCATCTTAGAATTTAAGTATTCTGTTCCTGGGATTCAACTGTGTATTATTCTTCAAATTCCATACTCTAGAATTTAAAAAGTCTTGAACTTGTACTCTTTTTTTTATCTCTCAAATGCAAATTGTGGAGTATTTTAATATCTCTCTTATCCGGTATTTTCCAGAATATCTCATAAGTGATTTAAGAGAATTTGGATTCTCTAATTTTTAGAGGTTTACAAGTCACTTTGAACAGACATGGTTTAATCAAGGGAAGAGACGCAACTTTTTAATTTGTATGTAAAAGAATAGAAAAGATTCATCTCCTGGCAAATAGACGCGTCTTTCAGAATTAAATCTGGAATAGAAGACGGACGCATTTTTCTTTTCCTCAAATAAGTTTGGGTCTTTTCCTTCTCTCAATAAGATCGTGTCTTTTCCTTTTCCTCAAATAAGTTCACTTCTTTTCCTTAAGATTGTGTATTTTCCTTCTCTCAATAAGACGTACGTCGCAATTGGTAAGTGGCGGAGGACCCATATACATATATATATATATAACTAATAAAATATTATATAATAATTATATATATAATAAGTAGTCTAAATCTATAATTAATATATTAAAATATTAACTTTAAACACTAAATATCCAACAATAGATTCAGTTGTTTGTAATTTTGGAATCCTTTAAAGTGGTACTAGTATAAGGTCTGGCTTGTCGCTAGTGACATATCTAGGAATTTAAAAAGGAAAAGGATAGATAATTAAAAAAGTATGCTTCTCGTTTGTATAAATAAAGTTACTATACTATCAGATTTTTTTTTTAATTATTTTTTAGTTCGATGGTACTTACTATTATAGCTCAAAATTTACAAATAATGTACTACTTTATTAGTTTAATCGGAAGCTATTATTTAATTATGTTTAATAAATTATGGGTCTAAAGATATGGAGCAAAAAAAATAATTCAGTGCATCAAATTGGTTGTTAAACTAATGGAAGGTTTCAGAAAAAGAAAATATCAAGTGAGGCAATGTTTATTTTTGCGGAAGAGATTAGTTGCTAAATCTAATTGAACAAGATAAAGATATAAAAAGTGTAAAAAGAATTTCCAGTGTTTACTTTGTGAAAAAAGTGCCGAATACATATATTTCTTATTTATATCTTATATTTACTTCAGGGTTTATTACCAAAAGTAACCTAATGTATACCCATTTTTATCACTTGTAACCTATTTTAAAATTCGTCGTCGATTGTACTTCGACTTACTCGCGTTTCACTGATTACAACCTAAGTGTGTTTTTCCTATAAATTTCGGCCAAAATCAAGAGCGTGCCACACACGCGTGATTTTGAGCAAATGGTAAAAACAAATATATCTCAGGTTGCTTTTGGTAATAAACTCCTTTCTTTTTTTATTTTTTCTTTTCTTCCCTCCATCACTTTCAATAGGAGAATTTGAAGAAAATGAATGAGTATAGATAAAGATACATACAAATTAGAACAACTCCTAGCTAGATTTTCATCTGAGAAACAAACCAAAGAAAATTGTATTATCCTCAACAGGAAAATTTAAAGAAATGAATGAGTATAGATAAAGATACATACAAATTAGAACAACTCCTTGCTAGATCTTCTTCTGAGAAATAAACCGAAGAGAATTGAACTATTATCCAACAGTAGCATAGAATCTTAGAGTAGCTTTATTAGTCCACAACTTCTAAAATTTCACCAAATTGTTCAAAGTACTTCTTCATGGTGTCCTTATGCGTCTCCCATGCCAGTCATCCGACGAACACCTTCATGTACATCGTGCCGCACTGTCCTGCTATGTTCGCCGGCATCATCGATAATGATCGAATTTCCTGATGATTTTGAGTTAGCTACTTCTGGATCTGTAAATCAGTAATGAAGAAGAGGATTCATGTTGAAACTTACGGAGTTTAGTGGAGAGAGGAGACGAACTGCTATTTGGATGAGGAAGAATTAGGTCAAAGAGAGAAGGGAGGAATAGGGATGTACATGAACCAATTCGCTCGTGAACTATTCGGATCTCAGTTTGTGAAAAGCTCGATCGGGCTAGTCTAATGTGGCTCGTTAAAATAAACGAACCAAACTCAAGATTGATGATATTCAGTTCGTTAGCTCACAAGCAAGTTCGCTTGTGGACTCGAGCTAGTTCGTAAAGATCAAGCTAATGTACCTATAATTAATTTCTAATTTTATAGTTATACTTAAAAAAATAGAATTATATAATTAAAATCATGCATTTGTGTATATGTAATTAATTCATCTTAGTAGGTATATTATAATTTTAAGAATTTATAGCTTTTATTTGATTAAATAATGATTAGTAATATATTTATTTATATTTATTGAATTCCTTCGGGTTCGATTAGACTCGCGAGAGGCTCGAGTAAACTCGCAAGTCGTCCATATATTTGATAAATTTAGCTCAAGTTTCGACTCGATAATTAATGAACCAAACTCAAACTCTTAGATATTCGGTTCAACTCGGTTCGTGAACATCCCTAGGGAAGGAAAAAAGGAGGAGGAGAGAGAAAGCGATGGAGGGAAGAAAACAAAACATTAAAAAAAAAAAAAATTATTACCAAAAGCAACCTGAGGTATACCCGTTATTACCACTTGCTCAAAATTGTGCGCGTGTTGCACGCTCTTATTTTGGCCGAAATTTATTAAAAAAACACACTTAGGTTGTAATCGGTAAAACGCGAGTAAGTCAGGTTACAATCAGCAACGAATTTTAAAATAGGTTGCAAGTGGTAAAAATGGGTATACCTGTTACATTTGTTAATAAACCCTTTACTTCAATGGGTTGTATCTTGAGTAAGGCATCATTTACTTAATTTCCCGCATAATATACATCTACCAATCCCTAAATGTAAAATAGAGTTTTCTTATTTTTTATCCAAAGCTATTTCGGGGAGAGAGTTTTAGAAAGTTACACAGATAACCGAGAAAAAATCTACAACAAAGTAAATGCAAAAAAATATTCAAATAAATGGTTGTTATCCATAACATATATATATATATATATATATATATATATATATATATATCTACCTTTAATGTTAAAAGAAGGTTGCCCTTTTTTCGGAGCAAACACGTGTCGCATTGAGGGGCGCTCAGAAAAAAATCTGGATTTTCCATTTAAAAATATTTTTCAAGTAATTCGCGAAGCGCGTGTCGGCGCGTGGGAATACGTGTAAGCGCGTGAGAATACGTGTGAGCGCGTGAGAGAGACGTTCGAGTGCGCGAGAGATATCCGGATGTTTGTTATTAATTAACACGATGAAAATACAGTTGATTTAGTCCATGTTATATTTTTTATAAAAGATTTATAAAATAAAATATTAAATGTATCTGTTTCACAGCCACAATCATCTTATGTGATTTTTAAAAAAATCAAATAGAATTCTGATTTTTGGGAGAAAACAAATTAAATAAAATAAGTATAAAATTAAACACTTACAACAGTAATCGAAGATCACAATTATTGCATGATTTACACCTTATTTCAACAGAAAACAAATAAAACAAATAATTTATTAATTTATATCTCTAAATTTATTATAAATCCTATTTTCTTATTAAATAAACTGAGTTATATAAGTTTAATTAAATGAAATATCAATAAACTGAATGAATCCACTACATGCCACTACCTCACGTAATAGACATGGATTCCAACAGTTTATTAACATTCCTCACTTATAAAAGCCACCAATGAAAGCACAAAACACAACAATACATACGACAAGTAAAAATTCAAAGGAATTCCAGAAAAAACAATGGCTCCTTTTTTCACTTTAGTGAAAGACATTGGCAATTCGACAACTTTGTGTGCAATGCGTGTACGACTGGTCCGATTTTACGAGAAACCTGCGTTCGGAAGCAAATTAGAGATAGCGAGCTACGAGTACGTTTTTGAGGATAAACAGGTACAGTAAATTACTTACATAAAAAATGCAACTTTCATATTTCCTTTTTACAATAACATGCTAAATTTAAGCTAACCATGATTGTTGAATTTGATATAGGGAGATCGTATTCATGCCACTGTTCGAGGTACGACCATGACCTGCTTCAAAGGAAAAGCAACAGAAGGCCACTTATATGCCGTCAAAGATTTTCTGGCGACTGAAAACAGAATGAAATTCAAGACAACTGCGCATCCGATGCGACTTATTTTTTTGAGGAAGACTAAAGTGCAGGAAATTACAGACGAAAATTTTCCGGCAATGTCCTATCAATTCAAGACATTCACAGAACTACAACCTAGGAAAGAAGTGTCCCAATTTTTTCTATTTGGTAACTTTATTAATCCTTTTCTGATGATTTAGTCTAACATACAAAATATTTTTCGATTTTAAACAATTAATTTGTTTCGGCTCAGACTTGATTGGGAGGGTTACCTCATGCGAACTGCCACCAGTTGTTACAGCAAGGGGAAAGAGAATGGAGTTCACCCTACAAGACAGCGAAGATATGGTTATCAGATGCACGTTGTGGGATGAATACGTTGACTGTTTACTACCATTCGTAGAGGCAGAAAGCGAAGAAAACATAATTGTGATGATAGAATTTGGACGCGTTTTTATTTTCGGAGGTATACAGTTTTTAGTAGATATTTCAAATTTTTTACTTACATTTTAATGACTATTATCATACTAAATACACAGATCAAGTTAGGTGTTGCAACACTTACAACGTCACCAAAGTAACCGTGAATGGAAAAAATGATGCATTTAAGAAGTTCAATGCACGGTATAGATCATAACCTTTACTTCCTTATATTTTATTTTTTCTACAGATTGCAAAAAATATGTAATTAATTTCACCTTTTTCTGTTAAACAAAAGTCTGGCAGAAGCTGGAATTGGGAATGCAACAGTAACAACTGTTGAAAGTTGTACTGCCCCAGCAGTAGCAGACGCATTTAAGAAGTGTGAAGCAATAGTAAAAAATTTGGCAGAGATCGTAAGGTGTGAAGTAGATGGGAGTTACTGGGTTGCTGCAACAATTATGCAGCTGGAAACATTAGCTGATTGGTACTACCTAGCATGCAGTAGATGCTCGAAAAAACTCACAAAAGATGGAGGGACGTTTCTTTGTTTGAAATATGGAACAAAAGAAAGCCGGGGTAATTATAAGTAAGTAACATCCTGTTATATTTGTTGTTACGTATGCATATGAGTTGCTGATGTATGTAATCTGCATGAAACAGGTACAAAATAGAAGCACTTATGCACGATGAAAGTGGTGTCGCTCGATTCCTCTTATGGGACAATGAATGCACAGAATTGATTGGAAAGACAGCATCAGAAGTTTTAAAATCCAACGTATGTGTTGTATATGCATCAAAATAGTTATAAAGATAGAAATATAATAACTCCACAAGATTTGTTTACATTTATGCAGAAAGAGGCTTTTGATTTTGTGCCTAAAGTGATTGAGGATGCACTGAACAACCGCGTTGGTCTATTTAAGGTTCAAATTAAGGGAAACGATAACTCAAGAGATATGGTGTACAATGTGATAAAAGCCACAGCGGATTCAAAAATACTGGATATTTATTACAAAAACTATGTCGACAAGAAGGTTTAAATTTTATTATCAGTACTTTGATGTACAATTCATATATTTTGCAGACTAACGTTCAAAACTTATTACTTCTTAGCCACCAAAGCAGGCACTTTGTATTAAGGATGCAGAAAATACGAAAGATGACGAAGAAGCCGAAAAAGAAAAGGGTTATGAGACAGATGATGAGGGAGAGGAAGATGAAGATGACATTCCTCTAAACAAGTTAGGAATGGACAGTGGTGGAGAGTGTGGCAATGCCAAGAAGCAGAAAATAGTGTGATGAAGGATCCTAGAAATCGGATTTTAGCAATAGATGTTCTATTTTTATTCACAGCAGAAGTATTAGGTTTTCATGCAGTTTCTAAAATTTAATAGTATTAGGTTTAGTTTATTTGGAGTTCTGTTTCAATTTGATATTTGTTATGTTTTTCTATGTTTAATACAATTTGATTTTAGCAGGTTTTTCTATGTTTCTATTCATTCAATTTGTTATGTTTTCCTATGATTCTATTCATGCAATATGAAATGCATTTTACATTCTGAATGAAACTTATCTTGTTTATCTTGATAGCATATCAGGTTAAAAGGCCTTGAAGACTTGAAATAATTTAACATTGAAAACTCTGCAGGAATCAACAAAGCACATAATTAAATAATTTAAAGTACAGTTTAGTTATACATCACTATGTCCACAGATCAAAAAACCTGATAGAGTGAAAGAGAAGACTAGGGCCACACCAGTTTCTATGTATATATTACTACTGAATTAAAATTAATATTAGTATGCTTTTAATTTGTAACTTTCCTTACTAGATTTCTGAACTTAGGATCTAGATGAAACTATATAAACTTCAATTATTGTTTTCATGTACTTTTGCCAAATCCTACTGTTTGCATCGTATTTTGCCAATCCATGAGATGAATTTATAGGTACATAAAATTAAATACAAAAATAAATTATCATCCAATACTAATACTAATACTTAGTAAGGAAAAAATTATTATAAAAATAAATTACAGGTAACATACTGACGTTCATACTGCATAAATATATTACTAAATGATTTATTAAAAGAACACAGTTACAAAATAAATATTATTCAATAAAAGAAATTACTGCTTAAAATAAATTATTATGAATATGTACAAAGGTCTTTTATATAAAAAGGAAACAACTGCACATTTTATTTTCTTTAGCAAGACTTATAATAATCAATAATTGTTCATATATCATACATAGTTAAAACAATTTTTTAACTTTAATGCGGGGAAAAGGTTTAGGGTATTGATTACTTCTGCAAATCATTCTCTTTCTGTTCAACCTACTGCATTTTCACTTTTACCGATGACATTTTACTTATATGTAATTCTACATTCAGTGCTTCAAAAATATTTACAATTACTTCAGATGAATTTAAAATGTTTATTAAAGGAATTACAAATATTTACTACGAAAATAATTTATAGGTATATTAAATTAATTACAAAAATAAATCATCATCTAATACTAATACTAATACTTAGTAAGGAAAAACTTATTATAAAAACAAATTATAGGTAACATACTCACATTTGTACTAATACTTACTAAGCAAACATTTACTATGAAAATAATTTATCGTGAAACTACTAACATTTTTACTGCACAAACACATTAGTCACAGATTTATTTTAAGAACATTATTATATAATAAATAATATTTAATAAGAAGAAAAATCAGGCTTAAAAGAATTTTTTATGAATATGTACAAAATTCTCTAATATAAACAGGAAACAACAACAGCTTTAATATTTTTTGACATCACTTAAAATATTGAATAAATGTTTATATATCATATATAGATAATTTTATTTTCAACAATTATATTTAAATATAATTTTGTTAAAACACTATATTTCAAGTGTGGAAGTTTCATTGTACGTATTTATAAGTTCATATATCAGCAGAAAAATACTGGATAAAACATACCTCATATCAACCCACCAACCCACTAATTTCTATCTTAACCTACCCACTACCCCATTAATCAGAAATGTTAACATCAGGTTTTACAATTAGGTAATTTATGAATATTTCAAATTTCAAATTCCAAATTCAACTATCTACACGTCCAGAAATAATCACCCCCTTAATTTTTTCAGTTTCCCGTCTATATGCAACAAATAGTTAGTATAAATTGTGTAAATCTCCTCCATTTTTTTATCTACAGAACCTAATTTCCAAATTTATCAACCGATCATCAAGATAACATACCTCATGGCTCCAACTTTTGCTCTAATCCGCGATCTCACACCTCTGAAAACAGACTGGCTGATATCTGCCCGGTTGTTCCACTGCTACCACATCCCTGTCAGAGGAAACCCAGCATCAATTTTAACAATAGAATGCGTTTTTGAAGACATTGAGGTATAAACATATTTTAATTGCTTAGCTTTATATTATATGTTCTTTTTAGTACTTAATTAATGACAATTCTTATTGTGTAAAGGGAGATAGAATTAATTGTACAATTGATGGCACAGCAATCCAACATTTGGATTGCTCACCAGTTGAAGGCTATATTTATGGCATCCGAGATTTCATGGTTGTTGAAGACACAAGCCCTTTCAAAACTACATCTAATCAAAACAAAATACTTTTTGGTCCTAATACAAGAATGGTTGAGATTGTTCGTTCTCAGCCAGTTTCACACTTTCGTCAGGTTTTTCATATTTTACTACGTTTCAAATGTAACGATTTACATGTTTTACACAAACTAACTTTACATGTCACATGTGTAGGACGATATTTTTTATGCCACTGCAGTCATCAACAATGTAGACGATCTAAGGGATTGGTTATCCATTGGTTGTACTGATTGTTTGTAAACATTTAACACACATGGGAACTTCATTTTGTGTACAATATGTGGTGCAAAACATGATGATGGTATTTTCAGGTATACAAATTTGATCTCTAATTAAGACAATTTACTAAGTTTTTTTAATTTTTTAGTAGAATAATGAATGCAATTGGTATTATCTCAGGCCTAAACTTGGAGTCGTAGCATTTGATGAATCGGGCACAAAGAGGCTAACATTTTGGAACAAGGAATGTGTAGGGCTTATTGGATACTAAAGACGTGCATGGCAGGCTAAAGTTCATTCAACTATATTTATGCAATATTTTCACCAACTGTACTGGATGTTTATTTTCTTATTTTCGTCTGTTTTTTCATTTACTATTTAATATTGTCCTATGTCATGTTGTTATCCATTGTAATATACCCTATTTCGTTCCATGATTGTAATTCGTTTTCATTTCATTCCTAAATTATGCTGTTATATCATAATATTATAAATATAACATGCCACTTTTATTACAAACACACCAAACAATATACAAGGTTAACGTATAAAGGCACATTTTACATCACCAAGTTGTACAAATATGCTTTAAAAAAGGCAAGCCTCCTAAACTATGCAATCATATTATAATATTAATGATTATATTAACAATGTATAAGTCAGGATAGATATATTAAAACTCAAAGTTAATACTAATACTCAGTATTTTGTCATTGTAAGTAGTAAACACATATGTAAATTATATAAAAAACATAGCATATAACTTACAAATTCAGATCCAGTTTATTCATTTATCCTACATTTAATATCATTGTCAGCATGTTTAATCAGCAGATAAAGTTGAAAAACATAATATAAAGTTTGTGTTCATTGAAAACACTGATGGAAATTTAATTTTTTTTTTCAGTTCAATCATTTGTACTTATTTTATACAGTTCTATAATTATTCAGCAAGTATTTAGTAATTATTTAAACTTTTAAATGAAAGTGATCTCATTTCTTTCCTAAGTGTTATGCCAGTCAATATGTTATAATATCTACAAATGCGCTTTAATCTTCATAAAATAACAACATTTATAACATATACAACCTTTCCAAAATGAAACATTAACTAATAAATAATAATTCACTTACTACATATACTATGAAATTGGGAAATGTAGATTTTATCATTTTATAACTCGGTAAAACAAAAAAACAAATGAGAGACAATTCAATTTTAAAAGTTGCAATAACAGATAAACGAATATCTTGCAATTTTGACTGTCTAATAATCTTACATAATTTTATATCATAATATTATTCACAATTAAAACTTATATAAGATTATTTATTATAAGAAAAACAAACAGGGGACTACATTTTGATAAAATATTTTGTTTCATATAAAAATTGTATAAAGCTATATTATATCCAATTTGAATTTGTAAACCAACTAAACAAAAAAAAATAAGAATATTATAATGACTTTACATTATTTACTGAAAGACATGTAAATTTTTATTTGTCTACTGTTAAGTAAAAACATTTATAAAACAGTTTTAAAGATTTTTATTATTACTATTATATACATTATTCAACAAAATTGGGCTGATACAGCCCAAAATATATGAACTAAAATTAGGGCCTATATATCCAATATTAAAGTCCGTAACCTGATAAACTGAAACCTAAACGAGGACTAGAATCGGAACATTCAAACTAGCCCACGACCTATTCAGTTATATCACAGAGTTCACATTAAAAATATATTATTTCCCATATATAACAATCCAAATTCAAACACAGGAATACTAAAACCAGTAAATATAGATACCATACTTGAAACCGTGAACAGTTTCCAACACATCATTTCAGAATCTATACACAAGATTTTGGGCGAAAATAGACAATCACTGTACAGGTTGGTATATTAAATTTACAGTTTTAAAAAAAAAAATTGATTTGTTCATATATTACATAAACATTTAGATCAGATTATATGATCGACATACCTTATATTGATAATGTTTTCATAGAAACACCTGCATAATGAGATTAGTATGACCTAAGGTTAGAACAATTTCGTGTCAAATTAAGAACTCCAGGAACTAGGCCGAACCAGTTTGAATTTTAGAATAGATGCCATTTGAAAACCCTTATGATCCTCTAAAAAAGCAACAATGTAATAAACCTCAGGCTAATTAATTCCAAAAACGCCGCTAATACATACAGAAAGTTCACTCTAAAAAATAATTCAAATTCTAGAATTTGAACTTTCTTTAGTTTTATCTTTGAAACCTTAAAATTTAACTGGACAATTAAGAAATGCATCTGGAGTAAGTATTTTTCAGTGAAATATAGTTATGTTTCCTGCATTTTAGTTCGTACCTGAAAACCACCGAAAAAGTTCTATGTATTCTTTGTTTCCCGAGTTAAAAAGCCCCAAAAATTATTCTATCTTAGATCCGGCTTGAAAACCCAAAATTTTTTGTCCAAAATTCTTGATTGTAATTTTCCAGAGTATTCTGTTCCTTTTTAATTAGTTTAGTTGTGATCATTTCTATCATTTTGAATATCTCCAGATGCATTATGAGACAAAGAAATGTCTCGAACTATAGTAAATGTCTGGAATATTCGAACAATTCATAAGACACCGATCACAACCATTGCTTGACTGTAATCGCTGACTTAGTTCGGAACATAGTGGATATCCAGATCTACATCTTAAAATAAACATGCATCCACTTGAACAGTTTGAGAAAATACATCCTCAATACTTTTATATAAATTAGTCCAACAAAAATAAAAATGTTCCAAACTTCTTTAATCATAATTTGCAGCCATTGTTTGGCTGAAATCGATGATTTTTGTTACGGGTAATGTGCCAAATTTCAGATCTACACCAAATCAAATATCTTGGATACGAAACTAAAGTTAAATACGTTTAAAATGTTCCAAAACTTAGATAATCATTATTCGCAGCCATTGTTTGGCTGAAAATGATGAATGTTGTTAGATTTAATTACATAAGCACTTATTTTGGATCCGTTTAAGTAAGAGAAAGCAGATCTATATCTAAACAAACACATGCACTACTTTCTCAGCTTTGATAAGTACACCTCAATATTTTTTTGTTTATAGTAGTCAAACAACTATTAAAATGTTCCAAGCTTCCTTAATCATAATCCACAGCCATTGCTAGGCTGAAAACTATGATTAAACTTGGATTTGAATGTACCACATAATCTGTAAGGGTCTCAACTGATTCCTTCTACAGTGGACCACAAAAACATTCAAAAATTTTAGATCTACACCGAAAGAAACACATGTATGTGGATCTGAAACTAATTTCTCCACATGTAAATGTAGATCGGTTTTTTAATCATAATCTGCAGCCATTGCTTGGCTGAAAACGATGATTACATTTGGATTTTAATATACCATATAATCCGCAAGGGTCTCAACTGACTCATTTTACAGTAGACTTCAGACAAATACAAAAAAATTCAGATATGCAAATATAAAAAAAATCACATACATGAGATCTGAAACGTAAGTTGCGACAAATATATGTAGATCGACACAGCTGTAGCTGCTCTTATCTGTCGATATAGCAACAGATGGAGATGAAAATGGAGATTGAGAAAGAGAACTATAGCTGTGAAGTATTTTAGAGAGAAGGATCACGGATAATCCATTGTAGAGAGAGAGAGAGAGGCGGCGACTAATGAATGAGGAGGCACCAACAGTGGTGTCTCAATTTATAGATAAAACAAATGGCCGAAAAATTAGGGTTGTAATAGAAATCCCTAGCTTATTCTAGAAGAGTCCATAGTGTGACTCTCATTTTATAACACCCGGGCTGGGCTGTTAATGTGATAAAAATATAATAGTCTGGGCCCATAGGTGATTTGGAACATTTCCAGAGATGGCCCACTTCTGAACTTTAGGTTTTTCACTATACATATTGGGCCTGTTTGCTATTAGTAAATGAAGAGTGTTTATGTCTAATTTATTTTTTTATATCACATAAATAAATTGTCCATATAATTATAAAGTGACTACTTTTGTTCTCATAAATTAGTGTTTCTCATACATGCTTTCAAATTAATCGATTGCAAATATTAATTTTATTCAAAAAATATATTTAGGTAAAATTAAACCAATTATATAATGTAACACTATATGTGGCTATAATTTATTACATATAAATTTTTTGATGTTTTATGTACACAAATAATAATGCATAGTTTATTAATTTGAAAATATTATATATTTTATCCACTTTATGTATCCATATATTTATGGTTTCGATTGTGCCATCTTTATATATTTATTTTTTCTTTCAGGTAGATTTTGGTATCCAAATACGCAATGGATGACTCCTATTCAAGAGAAGCACGGGAATTACGTAAGAATGCGATGAAAAGAAAACGACAACGAGACACAACAAGTTAGATATTAATTTTCCAACTATAATTGTCAGTAGTGTTTTCATTAAATTCTTTTAACTTCATAACATCACTTAAATCTATAAGAAGAAATTATAGGTGATTTGGGGTCTACTTCTGCAAAAAAACACCAGTCTGCTGGAAGTTCTACTAGCGCTCTCCCATCGAGATATGGCCAAACAAATGTTGGCACGAGTAAGATGTGAAAGATTTATCCACTAATTTAAAAATTTATTTTATTAGTAAATTTGTTAGTCTTTCCTGCTTAAAAATGTTTGAACACCTATTAAACAACATTTGACGTATTTTATTAAGGTAAATTGCATTCTGCGAGATTAATAAGGGCGCAAACACATGTTACTAATGCATCAGTTAGAAATTCAACTACATTAAAAAATATTCCAGGTAAATGTTACTTTAATGAATTTCTCTTATCCTCTATGAACTGGACATTCAACACTTACATTTCTGATGCAGTGAATTTCAAAGGACCTATTGTTAGAGGACTTCTAAAATTACCTGAAACAATGCCAACCGGTATGCAATTTTTTCTAATAGAAATATAATAAAATATTGTCTCACTGATTTTATCATGAGAACATATGAATGGACATGAAATTGCACAGGTACTCTGAACCATGAATTTAATAGAGTGCCGGGCCAAGTTTCCAATTCCCAGCTACCCACAACTTCCACTGGTATAGGTAATAAATTAGTAATTTATTTAGACTTATTTCGCAAAATATCACACATTTTAACATAAAGTTCGAATGTTTTAGTAACTATAGTATTTATTATGACATTATTGTTCAGGTTGCACAAGTTCATCTATTCATCAATATCTATTTTTTTAATATTTTAAAATTTATTCGTAGGTTATACAACAACAGAGGGGTCTGCACATAGTAGTTCAAGGTAAAGTTGAAATTACTATTTCTGTCTTTATGACTATAGTAGATGTCGATCGGTGCGATACACGGGATGAATACGTTTTCTATAATAATAATAATAATAATTATTATTATTATTATTATTATTATAATAACAATAATAATAATAATAATAATAATAATAATAATAATAATAATAATAATAATAATAATAATAATAATAATAATAATAATAATAATAATAATAATAATAATAATAATAATAATAATAATAATAATAATAATAATAATAATAATGAATTAGATTCTATATATTATTTGAGAATATAAAATCAAGAGTTGATTTTTTTGTCCAATTATGTTTCTTCTTCCTTACATATCTTTTCCAACATGTGATTTTTTTAATATCTAATATCTTCTATTATGATAACAGATCGAAACTACTTTTATTAATTTTGACCCCTATTATTTTAGTAGTCAATGGCACAGGTTGCAATAATTGACTTATTATTTTCGTAGATAACATAATTTTTCTTTTCACAAAATATAAAAAAATAATAATAAGCACACTAATTCAATTAATAAATCAATTTAATAAAATGTTTAATCTTTTTTCTATTGTAAAGTGTAAATTTAATAAATTTAGATTTTCTTATGAATTTTTTAACACAAAATTCTTTAAACTATCCAAAAATTATTAAGATAAAAAATGTAAAATTAAATTAAATTAAATTTGATATATTTTTTATAGGAAACAGAGTTGAAACGAAAAATTTTTAAGACCTTAATTTTAGCTTAGGGAAAAGAAAAAAAAAATAAAGAATTGATAAAAAAGGGAAATATAATTGATTGCAGGAATAACCACGAAATAAGGTGAAGGAGACATGTGTTTTCCCCTATTTTCTTGCAAATCTCTTTTAGTATTAAAGGTATATATATTACTAAGTTATCTTTTTTATTATTAGTGTCATTCAAACCGCACAAGAACATCCACAAGCACCTATTTTAGGTTTGGAGACAGTGACTCCTTTATATGTGCGCTTATTGACTGTACAGGTACTAAATGCATAATTTTGTTTTTTATAATTTCCATGGTTACACTCTATCAACTTAAAAGAAATTATATATAACTTATTTACATATAAGGACTGTATTATTGTTTTCATGTTGTTCAGAATATTGGGATCTTGGAGATGCAGACCATAAGTGTGAGTACTGCGATGCATTTTTTTGGTATGAAGAAAGGTTGAATTCTAGCTATGCAGCAAGACGACCAAAATATTCTGGTTGTTGCATGCAAGGCAAAGTTACACTACCAAAGATGAAAAAACCTCCGCAATTATTGCTGGATTTGCTAAGTGGTGACACACCAACAAGCAACCATTTCATCAAAAATATCAGATCCTACAACAGCATGTTTTCATTTACCTCTATGGGGGGTAAAATTGATAATACTCAAAACATGGGAACCTCACCACCTATTTTTAAGTTGCATGGTCAGAACTACCATCTCATAGGTAGCTTGATGCCGAAAGAAGACGAAGCACCGAAATTTGCTCAACTGTACATTTATGACACTGAGAATGAGGTGGCAAACAGAATTAGATCTGTCAGGTAATTTTGTTATAATGTATTTTATTTGTAAATAACTAGCCTTCTAAGAGTATCTTAAAAATTGAACTCAGCATTTATGTTTTAAAATATGTGACACAACATTTTATAGGTCACGCAAAGACACAGATGGACTTCACACTGACATTGTTGAAGGACTGAAGGATATGCTTGATGCTAACAATATCTTAGTCCAAAGCTTCAGGATGGCAAGGGACAAAATTCAACAATGCAGTGAAGCTAATGTTAAGCTACAACTACTTGGAAGAAGAGAAAAAGATGGTAGAATGTACAACCTTCCAACAGTTTCTGAAGTAGCAGCTTTAATTGTAGGAGACTTTGATGAAGCATTAGGTAATCGAGACATTATTGTGGAGTCACGAACTGGATTTCTTAAGCGGATTAATGAGCTACATGCTTCTTACCTCGGTTTGCAATACCCTCTACTCTTTCCTTATGGAGAAGATGGGTATCGGGAAGACATCTTACACTCAAACACAACGGCTACTATAGGGAAGAAAAGGAAACTTGTAACAAGCAGGCAATTCTTTGCGTACAGATTCCATGATAGAGATGGAGAAGAATGCGTGCTTTTATGTTCTAGAAGATTGACACAACAAATAACGGTGGATGCTTACACCATTATAGAGTCAGGAAGACTAACGTGGGTTAAGCTCAACCAGAAAACACTCCGTTGTGAAATGTATAAAGGGCTCAGCAATGCGTTGTTTCGGGGACAAACAAATCTAGCGAATCAGGGTTTACCAGTAGTTTTGCCATCATCATACACTGGAGGACCCCGATATATGGTTCAAAATTTTCATGATGCTATGACAATATGTGGATGGGCTGGATATCCCGATCTGTTCATAACCTTAACATGCAACGCAAAATGGCCTGAGATTACTCGCTATCTACATAGAAAGGGTTTGAACCCTGAAGATCGGCCAGATATTGTGTGTAGGGTATTCAAGATGAAGTTGGATGAACTAATCAGAGATTTAAGGAAGAACAGAGTTTTTAGCCGCGTCAAAGCAATATCTTCCCTTCTCTCCAAAATTAAACCTTTTTATTACATATACTTATGTATATTCGTTTGTCATTGTTTATTCATTACTGTTCAATTAAGACTAAAAGAATATTACTTCTATTTCCAAAAATATTTATGCTGTTGTTTACACGGTTGAGTTTCAGAAGAGAGGTTTACCACATGCACATATATTACTGTTCTTAGCTTCTGAGGATAGATATCCCACTGGGGTTGACATAGATAGAATAATATCAGCTGAAATTCCCGATGTCAATATTTATCCTGCATATTACGCTGCTGTTGAGACGTTTATGATTCATGGTCCATGTGGAGATGTTAACAAGAAATCTCCATGTATGTCTAAAAAGGGTTGTACGAAGTATTTTCCAAAGGAATTTGTTGATAACACTACTTTTAGTGACGAAGGCTATCCCATTTACAGACGAAGAGATAATGGAAGACATATCATGAAAAATGGAGTTCCTGTTGATAACCGATTTGTAGTGCCACATAATCCTTATCTTTTGCTAAGGTATGGAGCTCATATGAACATGGAATGGTGTAATCAGTCACGTTCCATAAAATATTTATTCAAATACATAAATAAAGGATGTGATCGTGCAACTGCACAGTTCATAAAGAGTAAGAAGGATGCAGAGAATGGGAAAGTGATTGATGAAGTGCAAATGTACTACGATTGTAGATATCTTTCGCCGTGTGAGTCTATGTGGAGAATTTTTGGATTCGATATAGCGTATAGAGATCCACCGGTAGAGCGCTTGAGTTTCCACCTTCCCGGAGAACAGACTGTTATATTCTCAGAAACGGAAGACATCGAATCTGTCATTGATGCTCAACCCTTCAACACAAGCAAGTTTGAAGCTTGGTTCAAGGCAAATATAGAGTACCCAGACGGAAATAACCTCACCTATCCAGAATATCCACAACACTTTGTCTGGAAGCAAGATGAAAAGAAATGGATACATAGGAGACAAGGGATTGCTTTAGGAAGGCCATATTATGTGCCGCCCGGAGCAGGGGACACTTACTATCTTAGATGTCTCATTAATGTAGTTCGTGGGGCAAAATGTCATGATGACATGAAAGTCGCACATCTTATCCAGTACGATTCATACAGAGATGCGTGCTATGCATATGGTCTTCTTGAAGATGATTCTGAGTATATTGATGGGTTGACCGAGGCAAGTTTTTGGGCATCAGCACACTCTCTTCGCACTATGTTTGCGACGTTGTTAACCGAGAACTGCATGGGGAGGCCAGAAGTTGTGTGGGAAAAGTGTTGGGAATATTTGTCGGACGACATCCTATACAACCAAAGACGATTCTATCATAATCAAGGTACATATATCAAAATTTAACTTTTCCCTGTTGTCAGGATTTAATCTTTTTGTTTTATTGTTATCCTAAATTTTACCTTACTCAATCTCCTCATTTAACTTTCAAGATTTGAAGCTAACGGAGGCACAAATTCAGAATCTTGCACTTATTGAAATTGAGAACATACTACGAAGGTGTGGAAGTACTTTAAGAAAGTTCGAGACAATGCCCTTGCCAGATTTCAATGATGTTGCAACCTGTCGGAACAGATTTTTGCATGAAGAATTACAATATGATACATTATTATTGTCAAAAGAGCTTGAATCACTACTTCCAAAGTTGACAGAAGAGCAGCATATTGTGTTTGATAAAGTAATGGAGTCTGCACATGGAGACATGGGAAAGACTTTCTTTCTTTATGGTTATGGAGGCACAGGAAAAACATTTGTCTGGAAGACTTTGTCCGCCGCAATTAGATGTAAGGGTCATGTAGTTTTGAATGTTGCTTCATGTGGAATAGCGTCTTTGCTGCTTCCAGGTGGCCGGACAGCACACTCTCGATTCAAGATACCCTTGAAGCCCCATGAAAAGTCTATGTGCAGTATAAAGCTTGGAAGTGAGTTGGATGAACTTATAGTGAAAGCTAAGCTCATTATATGGGATGAGGCTCCCATGATGCATAAGTTTTGTTTCCAAGCTTTAGATAGAAGTCTTAAGGATGTCATGAAATGTGTTGATGTGGAAAATGCAAAAAAACCTTTTGGTGGTAAGAAGGTTGTATTTGCGGGAGATTTCCGTCAAATCCTACCAGTTATACCGAAAGATCGAAGACAAGATATTGTGAATGCAACAATTAATGCATCTTACATATGGAACTCATGTGAAGTTCTTCGTTTGACGAAGAATATGAGGTTACAAAGTGTGAGCTCAGAAAGTGAGGCTTCAACCTTGACTGAAATTTCGCAGTGGTTACAAGATATAGGAAATGGTACGATTGGAGAAGGGGATGATGGTTCGTCGGTAATACAAATCCCCGATGACGTACTGTTGCAAAATGGTGATGATCCAATTGCAACAATTGTTGAAAGTACGTATCCTAACCTATTTGAAAGAATACATGACCCTGAATATCTACAACAGAGAGCTATACTTGCGCCAACTTTAGATGTCGTCGACTCCATCAACCAATACATGATTGAGAAAAATACCGGACAAAGTCGTCCGTATTTCAGCTCCGATAGTGCAAGTAAATCAGATTTGACAGTAGATGTTGGAACAACTATTCATACTCCTGAATTCCTTAATGGGATCAAGTGCTCAGGAGTTCCGAATCATGAATTACATTTGAAAGTAGGTACTCCAGTGATGTTACTCGGGAACATTGACTCAAGCCGTGGTTTGTGTAACGGCACAAGGTTGCTTCTTACAAGACTAGGGGATCACGTACTTGAAGCTAAGATAATGACCGGATCAAGTGCAGGTGAGCTGGTGTTGATTCCTAGGTTAACGTTGACTCCGTCAGATTCAAAAGTACCTTTCAAATTCCAACGCCGTCAGTTTCCTATAACAGTTTCATATGCCATGACAATAAACAAAAGTCAAGGTCAATCATTAACTAATGTTGGCCTGTACTTGCGGAAGCTTGTGTTTAGTCATGGCCAGCTATATGTTGCTTTTTCACGAGTTACTAATCGTAAAGGTCTGAAAGTGTTGATTTGTGATGATGAAAAAAATATATCAACACAACTGTAAACGTTGTGTATAGGGAAGTGTTTAGAAATCTTTAATTGTCCACTTTGTGAAGCGTACAAGTACATTATATGTAATACATTTAATTTACATGTCTCATCGTCCAGCTTATAGTTCATAGATTTTTCGTGTTATTGAATTATATTACATAAATTTTGTACAAAATGTATCATGTTACGCTATTTGAATATCATCATTTCACATGTTACAAAAGTACACTATTTGTAGTAAGTGTAATTTTTCTGGCAAAACTACAAATTACTAAATATAAATGTATTTTGAAATTTTAAATTAATACTTATCCGAGTATTTTAAGATTTTGAATTAATATTTTTCTGATTATTTCTCATGCTTATCCAATTATTTTGAAAATTTGAATTAATAATTATCCGATTTTCTCATGCTTATCCGATTATTCTACACAATTAAGTCTGAGATCCCATCGTAAATTAAGGTTGAAAAATTGGGCAATTCATATCCAATAATAAAAACTGAGTATCTTTGTTATCCACAAAAATAGGGGTCTTGATAGCAAAATTAAATCCTAGAATTTGATATTTAAATACTAGAACTACGAAGCACCAAATCACTCATTTCATCGACGAAAGGCAGACGGCACTATCATTCTTTCAGCATTGTAAGCTCATATTGTTTACATATAATTTATTCGATCATGTTTACATGTAAGTTGTTCGATCTTGTTTAATTAATGCATCCTTTTTCTTCATCTCATGTTGATCGAGATTGTTTGTTGTTGTCTACATATGACTAATCTGGGTAAGTTAACGTGCCTTGCAATAACATGAATAATCCATTCATTAATTCCATTTTATTTCCTTTTCATTCGCGATTATCACGTGTTTATTGAAATATTTAAAAACATTTATATTCAGACAAAGTTGGCCTTCAAGTTCTTCATAAGCCTCACAATCTTTCATCCTTCTCAATCTCGGAATTTTTTTCTGATTTCATACAAGTTTCATCAATTCTCCAAAAGAGAATCAAAATTTGAGCTTGCAATTTATATTTCTATTTTTCTTTTTGGGAAATATGTCTGGTTTTAGACGATTTTAGGACTGAGAAATCGAATTTTAGTCAAACATGTAATCTTCAAAGCCGATATATCAAGGAGAAAGGAAGTCTCGAAGATTTGAGTATTGATATTCGTGGATAAGTTGACAACCTTGAATTGATAGGTATTTTTTTCTTTTTTTTTTTTGTTTTTGTTTTTGTAATTTGAATTATGAGGTTGCGAAGTGTTTGTGAAATGTCCACAAAAAAGTTTGTTGTGATCTTTCTCATGGCTTAAATGATCAGAATTTACCATATATTTCTTCGTTCATTAATTGCATCTTTGCGTTGGATAGATTTACAAACTTCACATAATTTCACGGATTTGGATGGTTCATAACTCTCTCTCTCTCTCTCTCTCTCTCTCTCTCTCTCTCGCAGTGAAAACTGGAAAAGCACATTGTTCATCAGCTTCAACAACAACGAATATGTTGGCAGATAAAGGAAAATCAACTCACTCATCAATGGAACAATCTATATAGATATATAAAAGTAAAATGAAGGGTATTAATGTCATTTTAGTTTTCCTTCCAAAACTTTTACATCATACAATTGGTAAGTTTTTCTTATTTTAGGTAAGTTCTCAATTGCTTTTATTTTTTTTTTAAATACAAATAACTTTTTCATTTCTAATCTAATTTTTATGCATAATATACCAAATTATTCATTTTTTCACCATTTTCAATTTGACATTTATATCACATATATTATAATGAGATATTTAATTTGAATAAATGAATTATTTGTTGGTTAATTATTTGTGCTAGAATTGATGTTTATTATGAATTGGACTATAATATTTTGATTTGAGTAGTAACTAAAATTAGTAAAATAATTTATTTTAAAAAAAATATATGAGTGTTTTTTTTTATAAAAATACAACTAATCAATTTATTTTATTTCACATGAATTTTCAAATATTTTTGTTATTTAAGTTATACAGGGAGAAAAACCACTGTTTACACAATGAAAGTTCTACTTTATTATATCAAAGGCAAAAAAATCAATATCTATTTTATAATCAACTTATTAAATCATTAAATCTGCTAATACATTTTTTTTATCACGAAAGTACAAAAGTTTTGAGAATATGTATAGTTATGTAGTCTAATTGTGATTGAAATTATTTTTAATTACCTATTTATATTTTTAATAATATGTATTTTGTTAAAGTTACTCTTTTTAGGAAATTTATTCTTTGCAGTCTGAATTATGACATTTGTTACATTTTGGAATCTTTTTTACTTTTTTATATTTACTAAAACTTCGGTTATATGTTTTTACACTTTGTAAGCTAAATAATACTTTGGCGCACTAATCAATATTAAATGTCTTTTATAATCTTAACAATCTAAATAACTATGTTCGCATTAATCAATTTTTATCTTCAAATAACTAAACTATTTATAAGAAAAATATAACATTTATATAAATAATAAAAAATTAATATCAAATAAAATAATGGAAATATTCAACTATTTTTAAGAACTCATAGACTTTAATTTGTTATTCAAATTATTAAATAACTATTGAATTTTATTTTGTTAAAATAAGAATTCATTAAATAAAAATGATTTAACTATATTTTGCAGTCACCAAATGAAATGTTAAAAGTTGCAAACGAAAATCTAACCTTAGAAAGAGAAAATTAAATATTTATAATTAGAACTTGAAATTTTATTTAGATAAATTAAAAATAATAATAATAAAAGCAAGGACATAAAGAAAAAGTATTAAACTTTACATTACATATGAAATATCCAAATAAAATATCATTGTTCCTTTTATTATATATTTCGTGGTTATTTCTAATTATTTATAGTTAGAATTTAAAAATTGTTTTATAATTAAAAAAATCTATATATATTTATATATATAAGCCATAATAGGGACAATTCTGTGAGTAACACTTTTCAGCCTAAAAGTTTAGACTGTGATTTGTAAGTTGTTCTCACACTCTGTAAGAATCAAAATTTGTTTTGCTTTCTAAAATTGCAAATATCTTTTCATTTCTAGTCTATTTATTATGTATACTATATCAACTTAATCATCTTTTGACGATTTTTAATTTGACATTCATATAATATATATAATAATAAAATATTATATTATTTGGTCGTTGGTTATTTGAGTAAGATTTCAGTGTTTATTGTGGGTTGTACAATAAATATAGTATTGGTTTCAAGATACAATTAAAAATCATTCAAATAATTCTCTTTTACAAATTATTTTACTTGATTATTTCATTAAAACCACTACTAATCAGTTTATTTTATCTGACATGAATTGTCAAAAGTTTTTCATTTGTTACATTAAGAAAAAGTCAATGTATATATAATTGAACACATACATTATCGAATTTATAGCGACAATTAATTTTTTATTTATAATCAGCTTATTAAATTATTAGATTTGCTAATATTTTTTTGTTATAGTAATTATTTTTGTTGATAAATCACAAGACTATGACTTTTGCTCATACATATAACTTTGTATATGATAATTATCTTAATTTTTTATTATTTTTTTATATTTTACATATATTAATGTTGTTTTTCTATAGATAATTACATTTTGTAACCTAAATTATGGTAGTATACAAGTTGCAACTAAACTTCTTTTGAATAAGTAATATTAACCAACTTGAACTATATGTTTTCTTAGACTTTGCAACCTAGACAATACTTGGTCACATTAACGAATCTCAATTATGTCTTTCTTATTTTGCATTGTACAACCTAAGCAAGTTTTTTTACATTAGCCAATGTGTATCTTTAAATGAATATACTTTACAATATAAATATATAATTTAATTGAAATTTTTCAACATATATATGAAAGTATTAAGAAATATTGAAAGAATTCATATGTTTTATTTTATTATTCCAACTATTGAATGATTTTTAAATTTTATTTTGTTATTTTGTTGTTCTTTGTATATATGAAATGCCAAGTAAAGTATTAAAACTTGCAAATAAGATTTTTTAAAAGTAAATAGTTGTACTTAGAATTTAAAATTTTATTTAGATAAATTTAATTATTTAAAGTAAAAGGAAAAAATTAAAGAAAAATAATTTTCTTATAACATTATTTAGTTTATTTTATTTAATAATATGAGTTGATATTTAGATATTTGTGTCATTTTAACATTCATAATTAATAAAGCTATTATGCATATAGGTGAAGAATGATACAGGCACCCTAAATGTATGTTTGGATTTCAAAGATAATAAATGATCGTTTTGAAAAAAAATATATTTATTTTAACATTTATCTTAATGTTAATCTATAAAATATATATATACACACACCTATATATATAGTAAGTAATATTAAATTGATATATAATGTGTGAGAAACTTATATTTACATTACTTATAATTTTATTTATGTTTTATCATACATTTTAAAAAATATATGTTTTATTAGGATAAAACGATCACATATTTAAATATTATATTTTATTATATTTAGTTTTGTCAAAAGTTTTACTTTTTAAATAAACTTCCGTGCATTGCACGTGAATATTACTAGTAGCCATCAATGGCTCCAATTTACTCCATTAATATAGTGGAAGATTCATCCTGTAAGTATACAACGTTCTTCCTTCTTGCTCATTTTTCAACCATTTGGATTCTTCTATTTAACCTGTATTTATAGCACAAAATGCATTTGTAAGCTTTCATATTTTATCTATTTTCAAGTCCCAATGATACTATTTATTGGTATAGAAATGTGGGACAATGTTTCTGTCATACAATATTATTTTCATACATTAAGTTTAAAATATTTTAATTATATTACTTTTAAAAACTAAATATTGTGCATCACGTGGGAGCAACTTATTAATGATTCCTATGTACTATAAAATATAATGAAAATTATATTATTACATGTTTTTAGTTCTTTTCTTCAATAATTTTACCTATACATTTTATAGTTGTTTGCAGGCGTGTTGACTTGGCAATACCAATCTTAAAGAGGCTCCTATTTTTCTTTCAATAGGTTCTCCGAATTCTTAGAATAAGTTTTTTCTTATTATCTATATATCTATATATATATATATAATAATAATTAATAATAATAATCTATATATATAATAAGCGAAGTACATTATTTTTAGTATGTGTAATTTTTTACGCCGAAAAAGCTATTTACTAAAAGTACGTAGATCAAATTTATCCCTCCGAAATTCTGTTGTTTGACTTAGTAGATTCACGCGTAACTATAAATTGCGTTATGTTTAGATTTTATTATAATTCACGTATAGCTAATTTTCGTAATGGATCGTCGGATCACATGTAACTAGATTTTTGAAAACTTAATTAATCAGATCACAGTTATTTTCGAATTTATCGTCGGATCCATATGAACATATGTGAATTCACATATTTTCAAATTTATCATCGTTCAAATTACATTAGCTTATATGGATAAACTTCACATATTGGGGGTACTTTAAAATATGTAATCCTAAGTTTATATTATAAATTATTATCGTTCAAAATTTTGTGATCCATATGTTCCTAATATTCAGGTTCATTAAGTGAATTTATCATTGTTCAATTTTTCAAGCATGACTAATATATATATATATATATATATATATATATATATATATAATAAGCTACTTTTAGTAAGTGTAATTTTTTCCGTCCAAAAATAATATTTACTATAAGTAGAACTATTTTGATGTTTAAATTCAAACAACATTAATTCAAATGGCTAAAATATAACTATCTTCCGAAAAAAGAGATATCTGTTCGCATATAATATCTTTTATCAAATAACTGTTTTTGAAAAAGACAGACTAATTCAATTTGTCAAAAATTAACTGTATCCTAAAAAGCGGATAAACTATATGATATAATTAAATATACAATCGAATACGGAAAAATCAATCTATCAAACTATACCTATTTTCCAGAATATATATATATATACACATATATATATATATATATCCACACACACATAAATAGAAGCATACTACTTATGATAAGTGTATATTTTCCTCCAAAAAATTAAGTTGCTGAAAAGGAATTTACTCTTTCTTTTTCAGCGAAATTAGTTAATTAAATTATTTTATATTATACTCTAAACTTAAAATATTGAATAAATTACTTTTTCAGAAAAAATTGAAAATTAAAAGGGAGGACTACCGTCGTGGGCACCCTAAATATGTCCATGAACCTCAACAACATGCAACTAATCATGTACGTTGGAAAATATTAATAATTTTGATAAGATTTGATTTAATTAAAAAAATTAATAATCATAATAATAATGATGATGATGATGATGATGATGATGATGATGATGATGATGATGATGATGAAGAAGAAGAAGAAGAAGAAGAAGAAGAAGAAGAAGAAGATATGAAGAAGAAGATATGATGTTTCTACATTCATTATATTTCCTAATATTTATCTCTCTTCTCACTTTAAGACTATGAATGTTGTGTATAAGGAGATATTAAAAAAAAAATATATGAATTTTTTTTTTGTCCCTATAATGTTTTAACAAATCGTTAATTTAAACTTTCTATTAACTTCATTCAATTTGCACTTGCTAAAATCATGTTAAATGACACTGTAAAAGAAAACAAAAGTTTTTATTTTAACAAATTTTAACCAGTTCTTTTTTTGTTATGTATTATCAAATAAAAATTCGTTTTTAATAAAAAAATATTGTTCATGTTAATATTAATTTACTCTTAAAAAGAAGGCCCTACATCGCACGGGAATATTTACTAATTATACGAAAGTCCAACTAATCTATAGTGCCTTGTTAGTTATACAAATGCCCCAGACCCAGCTTGCTATCAACAATTTTTTGTAGCTTTTCGGAAATCAAATAAAAAATTCTTAGAAAATTATGGGTGTGTTTGTTTATGGTTTTTCTCGGTAAATTTAGGGGACCAAAGCTCAATAAAATACACTCATTACCTCACTCGGCCAAGTTTGACTCAACACTCCCCAACCTTAAGTAAACACGCCCTATAATTGTGTTTGGTAAAGCTTTGCCCCAATATAATGGGGAAGGATCTAGCCTATTTTTCTCTACTTTTTACCACATTATTTGTCTCAATCACACCACTTCAACATTTCACAATCTTAAACAAACACACCCTATATTTAATGATCATAAAGGTTCCGACTTCAAATCTTTAAATAAATTATTAAGGGACAACCACTGAACCACCATGATATTTGTCATGTATATGCGGCTTACTGTGAACAATTTACAAAGCATATGTTAAACTAAAGTAGTTTTTTTATTTGCTAAATTAGGAAAATCGAACCAAACAAATAATTTCATGAAGCCAATTAGTTTGGGTTGGTTTAATTAAATTAAAACTATTTTATTTTAGGTAGATATATCGCTTAAGAAATTAAAGAAAACCTAGATAACTAAAATCGGTCCAGTCTAGTCCGCTCGATATTTTCAACGAATTGGACCATAGGGACTGTGGCCTCAAAGTACTATCAGGCAGGCCCAATAAGCCCGATCTTATGGGCTAATAGCCCAATGAAACATTAGTCGGCCCGAAATTTGAGTATGGGTGTGTTTACTTAGCACTTACCCCAATCTATTGAGAATTGGGCCAGTCGCATAGTGTATCATTTAGGGTTGCTGACAATATATTTACACACATCACACCACATTTTTCTCATCTTTGATACTAAAAACAAACCTCAACCCACTCTCCAACCAACAAAATTAAACACCCATTTATTTAACTCAACATTTTCTTTCCACTTTATTTCCCTCAGCCTACAATATTCCAGCCTCCTCCAACCTTAAGTAAAGACAACCTATATTTTAAAAGAATGAGATAAGCTTGACTCATTAATTGTTAATTAATAAAATTTTGGACCTATCATACTCAATTTGACATATAGGCTATACTTGTTCTAGACTGGGTCCATCCAGATGGAGGATGACCCATCCAAAAATAATATTTGGAGAGACATGTAAAAGTGGGGTTTTTTCCCTGCCATCCATCCCTACTTCCCACCTAACACGCCCCTCTCTCTCCAAATTCCCGAGGCCTTCATGGGCCTCCTGGATATGGGCTCCTTTTATTCCTCCTTGCAGGTCTTTTTTTATCTGGAGGGCGATATATAACAGGCTCCCAACTTGGGAGGTGTTGCAGGCACGGAAATTTCAGGGTCCGTCCATATGTCTGCTCTGTTGCAAGGAAGGGGAGTCACTAGACCATTTACTTACATCTTGTCCTTTTTCTATTTCGGTCTTAAGTCGTATATGCTCAGTCTTTGGAGTCAGTATTGTTCTAGATAACGGATTCCACGATCTGCTTTTGCAGGCGATGCAGGAACCATTTAGCTCCCAGATACAGAGTCTTTGGCGTGTAGCGGTGGTGACTTATGTCTGGGCGATTTGGGCTGCCCGAAACGAAGTAGTGTATGAGGATCGACGGACCAGTTCTACGCAGATTCTGATGTTCATTTGGACTGCCTTATGCGAGGCGTCCGCCTTCCACAGAGGGTACACGCCCGGCACGGTTGCGGAGCTTGCGTGTCTTACTCGGCTGCGGATTTCACCGATTCTGAAGCCTCCTCCCACTTCACGTAGAGTAAGTTGGCATCCTCCTTGGCCGGGTTGGGTGAAGATCAACACAGACGGTAGTTCGACTGGTACACTGGGGGACATCTTTGGCGGCGCGATCTACAGAGGATCTGATAGGCTGATACTCGGAGGGTGGGCCTCTGAATTTGGGGTTGGATGCGCTTTTGATGCGGAACTCGAGGCCTGTATTCTTGCATTAGAAGTTGCTTACGACAACAGATGGAGGTATATCTGGCTCGAGAGCGACTCCGTGGCAGTGGTTACTCTGTTTGCCGGTTCCTGTTCTTCGATCCCTTGGCGTTTGCGAGCCCGCTGGTCGAGAGTACGTGATTGGTATGATCGACATCATTTAGTTGTCTCACACATTCACCGGGAGGGTAATCGAGCGGCGGACGCATTTTCCAAATTTCATGTGCCGTATGTTTGGTTCCAACCACTTCCGGAGTATATCACTCAACTGGCACTGCAGGACTACACAGACACCTATGTCCGACAAACGACCTGATTCTTTGGGTTGGTGTCACTTCGTACGGATTTCCCACTGGGTTTTGCCGGACGAAGGTTTTTTAATGAGGCCAACCTCACCTGTGCTAGCTATTGGCTTGTAATAGCAGCACTTGCATGATTTTCCATGTTACTCAGCATTTGCATGGTCCTCCATGTTCTTCCGTTGTAAACTGATTGTTTTTTCAGTTATATATAATATCGATTAGCTCTCTCATCAATTGCAGCCTTGCACGTCGTCTCTCTCTCCTCTCTTTTGTCTCTCTCCCTTCGTTAGATCAACATCTCCATCTCGAGAAAATTATGGATTTGGTCCCATAGGACACGAGGCTGTTTCATTTTGGTCCTAGACCTGGCAGAACTGACCCCATATATTTTTTTTTTTTTTTTTGTTGCACTTGTGGTCATAAATACGTTTTTCATTGCAGAAGTTGTCCCATCTACTGGCACTTTTAGTCCCGCACCATCAAACTTTAACGTTTTAACGCATTAGAGGGTGTTTGGCTGAGCTTATAAGCTCCTAAAAACATCTTATAAGATGTTTAGGAGCTTATAAGCTCTTGCAAAGTGTTTGGCAAAATAAGATGTTTAGGAGCTTATAAGATCAAAAAATAAGCTCTAAGAGCTTATAAGATCTAAAGAAAATAAGTTGCTATACCCCAACTTATTTCCATCTTATTTTTTAAGATCTTAATTATTACACTCAAATTTCACACACAATTCACACACTTACACACACTACACACTTTACACACATTTCACACACTACACACACTACACACACTACACATACTTCACACACTACACACATTTCACACACTACACACACTACACACATTTAACACACTACACACAACACACACTTCACACAATACACACATTTCACACACTACACACACTACACACATTTCACACACTACACACAACACACACTTCACACAATACACACATTTCACACATTATACACACTACATACATTTCATACACTAATCAAAATGTGCATTTAATATTAATTTTTAAATTAGACCCCAAATTTATAGCTAAATCACTATATTCAATTGCAAGCTTATAAGCTCTTTTATCCAAACACTTTGTTAACTTATAAGCTCCTTAAAAATGACATCTTATAAGCTCTTGAAACAACTTATAAGATGTTGGAGCTTATAAAATGTTTAAAATAAGTTTAGTCAAACACCCTCTTAGCCACTCATGACTGTTTGATTACGTCATAAATTAGAAATTAAAAAAGAAAAGAAAAATAGAAATAAACCTAGGAAAAAGTTAACCTATTTTCCCCCGTTTCACAAAACACCCACAATCTCTACGCTAATGAACCCTAGTTCTATTTTGTCCCCAAATTTCGCAAAATAATCGTCGACACTGAGCAAAACTTTCAACCTGGAGGTCCAAAATGGTTTATCCCTGTTAATTATATTCTATCCGCCAGTCGAATTGCTCGTCTTCTGACTTGCAGGGCATCCGTGTGTTGCGTGAAGTAATTCGTCTTCCCGAATCTGATGCATATCATAGACTTGCCCTGGTTTATACTTCATTGAATGAGAAGAAAACAACGATTTCCACATTATTGCTGCACATTTGAATCCAAAGGATGCTTCTCTGTGGATAACTCTTTTTCGCCTATCATAAGATTCCCCGTTAGGATACTTGGTTTGGGATGTAGTGGCATGTGCCACGTTCGATGGGGCACATCCACGAATGGAACATTCAAAAAGATATTTTAGTTTAACGGTATGGTAGGGTAGGATGTGTATTGAAAATTGTAAAAGTTGTATTGAAAATTGTAAAAGGTGTGTTGAAAATTGTAAAAAAAAATGTAGGTAATAGGGTGTAGATGTGGATAGATTGACCATCCGATGTAAAGTGAAATACAATGCGGACGGGCCATGCCCAATCCGGATGGCACCATACCAATCCAAGTATCCCCTTATGTTCTCTTCTTTAGTAATACTACGACCTTGATATATATCATCATGTTTTGTGCTTGCTTGCAAGTAATTGAAGTATAGAAAATGTCCCATAGACCAAGTGAATATGTTGAATATCTATTGTGCACAACCTAAGGGGATAATTGGACTGGGATGTAGTGGCATGTACCACGTCCGATGGAGCACATCCACGGACATGACATCCAAAAAGGTATTTTAGTTTAAGGGTATAGTAGGGTAGGATGTGTATTGGAAATTGTAAAAAGTGTATTGAAAATTATAAAAGTGTGTTGGAAATTGTAAAAGATGATGTAGGTAATAGGGTGCGGATGTGAAAGGATGGGCCATCCGGTGTAAAATGAAATACGTTGAGAATGTCCCATGCCACATATAAGGTAAAAAAGAAGAGCAACCCACATATAAGAAAATGAGCTGGCACATTATTTTTCCATTTATTGGTATTATTACTTTTGTCCTTAAATTATTTTGTAGACTCATTTTTCTATCCTTGAACTGGTATTAGGTTGGTGCATCTCTGGTTCTGAAATATATTTTTACCATGAAATGGTTCACCATGATTCTGTGACTAGTTTGTCCATATGCATTATTAGCACTGTTTTTCTCATTTCTTATAAGTTTGTGAGATCACAAGTTTGACTTGAGTTTTGAATGACTTTTTTTCATGTGCAGAGTGCATGGGTACAAAATGCAAGCAAATTACTGTCTAAATAAAGCAGTGATAGCAGATCCAAAAGATATTGATCTTCAGTTTCTTCGTGCTTTACTCTTTGTTGAGGTTGGAGAGTGTTATCAGAAGGCTGGAAGAAGCTACTAAGTTTTATTTTATTTGTTATATTATATGGCCGACCCCCTTCAAGTGTATGTTCTATTAATTGATATAAACATGTCGAAAATTTCAAGTCCTGAGAAATAACGTACAGTTGGCTGCTTGTGGTGATTATTTGCCTGTGAACTTATTTTTGTTATTCTCTTATTGCTCGGAATCCTTGTGAAAAAATCAAAACTTACCGTCTTTCTAAGTGAAGACAGAGTCACAGAAATAGGAAGGCTTGTTACTTGGTATAGGCTTGACATAATAATTATCAAAACTTATCAGACACAATGTCTGTTATTTATTAGTGTATCCCTCGTTTTTGTTTAGTTGGTGATTAATTTCGTTTTAATTCTTGTTTCAACTGTATAAAAAATATAGGCAACATTAGCGAGCTGTGCGTATGCTGGAGAATAATCTCAAACGTCAAGAAGATGATGTTAATTTTAAAGTCTTGTATCTAGTGGGTTTAGTATTAATGGAAAGCAATGAATATGCTAGAGTTCTTGAACACATTGAACACACACAACAGGTTGGAAAAGAGATTCCACTAGATTTAATTACAAAAGCTGGAATATGCTAGGTTCATTTTGGCCATTTATACATTTGTGTCTTGCCCAATGCCCAATGCTAATGATAATCTTAGGTCATCTATGCCCGACTGTGGGGTTGGGTACGGCCTACCTCGAATGGAAGAAAAAGCCATTGTGTTGTATCTTTTTCTTTATTTTTGGGAGTGTATGGGTTGAAGTGTTGATTTTGATTTATAAATTTGCTGCAATGAGTAGAATAGCAGGTTTTGGCTAAAAAAATGGGGCAATTTTCTCTCCAATTTCCTGTTTTCCCTCTAAACTGTTACCACAAAAACGTTTGGGACAAAAAATGCAAGAAAAATAACGAAAAAGTCAACGTTGGGACCACTAAGGATGAGCACGGGTCTCGGAGATAATCCGCTCCGCATCGAACCCGGACCGAAAGCACTCCGAACCGATAATATCCGTTGACTATTTGACTTTATCCGAACCGAACCAAACCGAATTTTTTTGTTGTAAATCCGAACCGATCCAAACTGAAAAACCGAAATAGAACCGAGTAGAACCGATTCTAAGTAATCAACTATAGAATTTTTTTATATCATTTAATTCATTTCTTTTATACTATAATATTGAACCATTATGAATTTTAGTAAATTTTAACAATGATATAATTATTGTTTTAGTATTTTATAAAAGATTTAGTATTAATAATAGAGTACAATATTTATAATAAATCATTTTCATAATAAACATATATCTATTAATTATAAATATATGAACAGTGAATATGTTTATAGTTTATATAAAGAAATACATTACTATGATATGTTTCAATTCAATTCTACATTTTTTTGATCCAATCACTAAAATTTATTATTATATCTAATATTTAATTATTTTCATATATAAAGGTCAAAATTCTAGACCTGAACTCACTGCACATAGTTACTGTCCTACGCCTGAATTCCAAGTAGTGGCTCTTTTCTTGTTCTCTTCTTCTTTGATTCTCCATCTTTCTCGTGCACACACCTTTTTCGCTTGAAGTCAACTTTAATTTTACTGTAGTTAGTCATATTAAGTTTACCTTTACTTATTGACAATGTATACCTTTACTTATTGACAATGTATACGACTAGAGCTTTATCGATGAAAAATAATCGGTAAATGTCCAAAGAGGTTATCGATAGCTAACAACTTTATAATTTAGTGCTATTCTTCTTTGAACGAGATAACTATTTCAGTAACTTGTAATTATTTTTTATAAGTTATGATTTTGAAACTTGTCTTAATATATAACTTATAAGTTGTTTAATATTACACTTTTTCTTTAACAATATGATATTATTGTCAAGAACAACACTATAATTCTTTCGTGCACTTTGCTAAAAATATTAAAGGAAAACTCCGAATAGCTCCGAATAACCGGACCGAAAGAACCGATCTCCGAAAGGAACTGAACCGATCAACGGAGCGGTTCTGGAGATTTAATTTTGGAAATCTCCGAATATCTCCGAGTTTTGGTTCGGTTCTGGAGATTTTCATATCTCCGAACCGCTCCGGACCGTGCTCACCCCTAGGGACCACAAGTGCAAAAAAAAAAAAAAAAAAAATTTGGGGTCACTTTTGCCAGGTCTGGGACCAAAATGAAATAGCCCCGTGTCCTATGAGACCAAATTCGCAATTTTCTCTCTCCATCTCTCTTCATCCTGAAGGAATTCGTGCTCCCTTCTCTCTTTCTCATCTTAATCAACAACCATGTTAATCAACAACCCATCACAATTCAACCTATCAGTAAAATATTCATTTCTTTCTCATCCACATACACAACCTACTCCACTACCCAAAAAATTCATTTTTACACTTTATTAACAACCCAACACAACCTAACATTTTAATAAATATTAATTTCTTTTATCCAAATACATAACCTATTTCCCAACAAAATCAATATTATTTTTATAGTCTTTTTAATATATTTGAAAGAAGAAAAAATAAAATTTTGATTCCGCAATTATAATAAGATTATTTTTATAACATGCACTTAAAATAACATGGTAACACAAAAATATAGAAATTAATTGAGAAAAAAATATGTCAACATTATACTATATTTATAGAGAGAGAAAAAAATAGCAATTTCGATAATTTTTTTAAAATATTTTAAGTAAATTTTATGTTATTTATTTATCATTTAAACTATATACAATAAAAAAAAATTTAATACAACCAATTAAAAAAGGACATGTGGCAGGTTGTAGGAATGAGTTGGATTGTGGATTTCGGTTGGTCAACCAACCCAACCCCACAACCTGACCAACCCAACTCCACAACCGATTGTGTCAATTACTTCCATTTTTTTTTTTTTTTGTTTGTCTTTTTGTCTTATGCCACGACCTGCCCTTGAAAGTCACCATTAAAAATAGCCTAACACCATCAACAATTAATCTGAAAATCAAACTGGGTGGCCAGAACTAGGGTTGGGAGGAAGACGAAGGTGAGGTTAGGGGGCGGTATGGTGGCCGCAAACGGGGTTGCGGAAATGGTGGTGGAGGCGGCGGATTCCGATGGTTCATGGCGGAGGGTTTGGAAATATTGTGGAGTTTGAGGATTTGTAGTTGGTGAGAAATAACAAGTTTCCAAAAAATGTTTGGTTGCTATTCTGATTCTTGAAGAGAGAGAAATTGGTTGGCCTAGTGTTGTTATAACCGGATCGGAGGTCAAACTGGACTTACCACTGATTGGCGGTTCAACTGATCGGATCGGTCGGGCCGACAGTTTAACCGAAAAATTGAGTAACGTCTATTTTTATTTTATTTTTGTGATAATAAATATTATCACAATATTATCATCCACACAGTGTATCTAATCTATCAAAAGAAAAGATGAAATAAGAATCCTATTTTTATTTGGGAAGAGCCAAGAGGAACAACTTGAGAATAAATTGGAAAAAAAAAAACGTAAGTATTGGGAAAACGTAGATATTGAGATTTGAGACAGTAAATAGAATGTTTTAAAACTTAGAAGATATAAAAAACAAATAGAAGGACAAAAAATGGAAAAAAAAAAAACTGAAAAAATGTTAAAACCGTCAGGTTTCCGGTTCCCCCGGTTCTGCCGGTTTGGTGGTTTTTACCGGTCTAAACCGGTTTTATCCGAACCAACTACAAAAACGATTGTTTGGAGTTTTCCGGACCGGTTCCGGCCCCGATTCTCTGTTCAACCGGTTGAATCGGCCGGTCCGATTTTGATAACACTGGCCCTCTCCCGTCCACAAGTAAAAATTGTTTGCTCTGGTTCTAATATTTTTCCAGCACCTCAAAGATAAAATAGTTGCAGGGATTGAGGAAGATGGTTCTGAAGATGATGAATAATGTAAAGGTGCCGACGATTCGCAGCTCATAAAATTTCTTTACGCAGCCCACTAATTTAATTCACTAGAATACAATTAGTAAAAGATCATATCGTCCTTACTGAAAAAATAACATAATGAATTATATATATAATCCAAAAACATAAATAAAAAATAAAAAAACCTTTCTTCTTTATCTATATCATCTTCAACTAAACTGTATTTTTTTTTCACAACTCCATACACCCTAATTTCTTCGAGGTTTATCAACTCCTCCCCTTCCTTCTAAAATCACAAACTGTATTTTCGGCGGGCTTAACCAAAGAAACAATGCCTTGGCTCAACTAATTCCCGTTCTACTTCCACTTCTTCGTTATCTAATTCAAATTTCATCAAATCACAATTCGACAACGAAGGATTATACAGATTAAATATCTTCTTTTTCAAAATCAAAGTTCACTTTTTTTTTAGAGGACCCGATGAGGAATACACCACTAAAAATAATAGTCGGATCATCAGCATAGCAACAAAAAATCATAACTCGTGATTTCGAGCAGGTTCTGGAATGGAAATAATGAGGTTCAGGAGAAGATAACATAATACTAGAGACGGTAAATTTCCAATTTATTCCAGAAATAGGATAATTTTTCATTATTCGCCTTTTGAAATTCACTACAAGAAAAAAGGGCATTTGCCACTAGTTTTTTGCAACTACAAAGTAATTACTAAAAATAACTATTTTTGTAACTACTAGTAGTTACATAAAATATTTCATACAATTTTAATCAAATTTGTTACAATATGATAAACTTTTTTGCAACTACTTGTAGTTACAAATATATTAGTAACTATAAAGTAGTTGCAAAAAATAGTTACAAATACAGTAGTAACTACAAAGTAGTTACAAAAAAACTTTTTGCAACTTATTATAAGTGACTACCCTATAGTAACTACTTTTAGATATTTAGTTACTAAAAATATTCTTGTAACTACTCTCCATCGTTTGTAACTACATTTTGTAGTGACAAAAAGCCTTATTTTTAGTAGTGATTGCTGAGGAAATGGCGAGGCCAACTTGAAGATGATTGAAGTAATGATGAGGATGAATTACGAAAGGAAGTTATCAGCTCCTTTATATGCCTTTAATGGACCACACAATGCCTTGTTTTCTTTAATTTTTATAATATTTTATCATTTATAATGTTTTAATTTGAATTATTTAATTTAATAAAAAAATGATATAATTAGTATTTAGTGGGTTGTATTAAAAAATTTATACTAAATTTTATATAAATGTGGATTGCATTGAGAAGTGAGTTGCGTTAAGAAATTTTATGAACTACGAATAGACGCCGCTTAATGTAAAATATAGTGAAATCATAGTGGGAAGATGGTTCTGGTCTTGATGATGATAAATACAATGAATTGGGGGCGGGGTTGGGGAAGAATAATTGAAGATCGAGAGTTTTCCTCCTGCATTTGCTATTGTGTTTGAAGAATTAGAAATTTCTAGGGAATTAACCAATTTCTAGGGAGATCCAAATTATATATATTCTGCAGGAAAAAATATAATTATTTTTATTTTATCAGACATAACTTTCATTATATAAAATAGAAAAAATTCCCATTGCCCCTACATTCAGACATAAGATATATATATAGGGAGAAAATTAGTATAAATCCCCAGTATGTTTTCAATATTTAGAAACTAGGACACTAAGTATACCACTTTTTAAAAATGTCTTATAACTTACGAAAAAATGATGAAAATGCCTTGTGACCGGCTATAGGCTGTTAACCAGCCGGTCACCTGTGAGCTGTCTTTTTACTTTCGGGAAAATTTGTATAAATGACCAGTATGTTTTCCTTATTTAAAAACTAGGACATTAAGTATATATTTTTTAAAAATATCTTCTAACTTACGAAAAAATGGTGAAAATGCCACGTGACTGTCTATAGACTGTGACACAACTTGTCATTACTGAGGTGAAGCTCTTTTTCTGACGTGACATTAATCTTTTGTTTTTTATTGTTTGTTTTTTTTTTTTTTTTTTTCTGGTGACTCATTTGTTAGCCTGGAAAAAAATATGTCGTCGACTTTGGCGGTGACAGATTCGATGGGGAGAAGGTGAATAGGCGAAGAATTGGGTGATTGGTCAGGTTCCGATCAGTTAATGGATGGGTGGGCTGGGCGAAGCATTGTTGGCTTCTAATTCGTCTTTCATGTTGGTGTCTTTGTATGTTGTAATTAGGGAAGAGATTAGAACAATTTAGTTTTCAATTTTTTAAAATAATGATCTAAAATTTATTTATTAGTATTTCATATAATTATCCTAATTCATAATTTAAAATAAAATAATAATAACATGAGAAAAGTAAAAAAGAAATTTGAAAATATCAATGAATTTTAGAAATTTAAAAAAAAATCATAATTTTTTTATTTTTCTGATTTTTAAATAAATTTTAGAATTTTTAAAAAAATATCAGAAATAAATTTTTTTAATTTTTGAATTTTAAATAAATTTTATAATTTTTAAAATAAATTTTAGAAATAAATTTTTTATTTTTGAATTTAAAATGAATTTTATAATTTTTGAAATAAATATCTGAAATAAATTTTTAAATCTTTGAATTTTATAATTTTTATAATAAATTTCACAAATAAAATTTTTATTTTTCTAAAGTTTAAACAATTTTCTAGGGATTATAATTTTTTATAAATTTAAACTAATATTTTATTTTATTTTTCCACCTAACAAATGAGTCAACAGAAAAAAAAAAATGAAAAATGAATGTCACATCAGAAAAAGAGTCTCACCTCGTTAATGATCGGTTGTGTCACAGTCTATAGACGTTCACGGGGCATTTTCACCATTTTTTGGTAAGTTATAAGGTATTTTCAAAAAGTGATATGCTTAGTGTTTTAGTTTTTAAATAAGGGAAACATACTGACCATTTATACCAATTTTCTCGAAAGTAAAAAGACAGAGGTGACCGGCTGGTTAACAGCCTATAGCCGGTGACAGGGCATTTGCACCAACTTTTCGTAAGTTAGAAGACATTTTTAAAAAGTGATATATTTAGTGTCCTAGTTTCTAAATAGAGAAAACATACTGGATATTTATATCAATTTTCCCCAATATATATATATATATATATATATATATATATATAATAAATTAATCACAAACTTTAATCCATCATTACTCTACAAATTCCAACCACCTTTTAAATAATACTCCCTCCGTCCCTTCTAACTTTTCCTACTTTTTATTTCGGTCCGTCCCACTTAACTTTTCACACGTTTGAAAAAAGAAATTTCTCTCACAATCTCTACCCTCAAAATCTCCACCTTTAAAAAGTCAAAGAAAAAGCAAAATCTGTTTTTTTTAACATCCATGCTCGAACAATTGTGAAGAGTTAGCTGTGACGAAAGTAGTACTTGATTAATCAATTATTAACCACATCACCTTTTTTATTAAAATAATATCAAACTACCTATAACAAGCTTATTTATTTGACTCGAATGTGCAACATCCTGCTACATCCTAGTCCAAACATACCCATAGTGTGCGCCTGCCGGGCAGCTCCACCTCCAATCACAATATATTACCTGCCGTACGTACATTCATAAAATGATTTTGGGGTACACTTGTTTCTGAGTGTCTCCGCAGCGCCGCAATCAACAACAATTGCTGAGCTGTCGTACGCGACGTGGAATTTCATATCGTTCACTGGAAAACAAAGAAACAAATGTCCACCGCAGCATTTCGTAATTTATAGGGTTTGATGAATCATTTTAGGTTTTCTCCTTTTGTTGTCTCACCTGCTGAAGCGCCTGACAAAAAGCTTCAAATTGGTTCGTGGAATTGATTTAAAAGTGAGCGAGAATTCGTTTGCAGAGTGAATTTTCTTGCATGATTGGAAACATGAAGAGGTTGATGAGATCGAGTGCTGAATCTAAGGCGCCTGTGGCCAAACTCCGTCAGGTTTAGCTGCATTTTCTCTTTTTAACTCGGCGTTTCTTTTAATTCAAGGAACTTTTTTTTTTTTTTTTTTTTCCTATTAACTGATTGTTTAACTGGCTGGTTTCCCTGTTCTGGTGGATGTTTCCTTGAATTTTTATGTATGCACGGATTTATGAATGAGCATGCATAGAAATCTATCTATTGAATCAATTAACAGAGCAGATATATGGGAGGATTTGTTTTAAATATAAATGGAAAGAAAAGAAGATGACTGAAGCCTTTCTTTATTTTATGGACTTCGATTGGGAAATGAATCCATGAGAGAAATCATATAAAATCTTTGTGGCTGGGGATAATAAATGAGAGAATAGAAATATGTTTGATTGTAAGATCACAAAAAAGATACTCAGAAAGAAACTTGATAAAGTAACATGCAGCATTGGTATAATTTCCAGACACTTTCCCATGGAGGTCTATGGAAGAATGTAGTTGTGTGGCACTAAAAGAAAAAAAGAAAAAACAAAGAAGAAAAGAAAAAGACTAAACTCTGGAGCCAAACATGCTGGTTGTGAAGCATGACACAAGCTAGCAACTAGAGCACCAAAGATACCATGTAAATAACTACTTAAGGCACAAGGCATGAAAGGAAGTAGGAGTAGGCGATGATAGATTTTTATTTTGGTGATATCCGTCAATTGGATTTTGAGCTGCGCAAGTTTCATTGCTTATGGCTCATTTATATGACATAGAGTTTTTTCGAATTTCAGTAAATAGGAAGATGGGGTTTTAGAAGGACATGGATTTACTGAAACTGACTAGCTTTGGGTCGGGTGGCTTGGGTGTCGGTGCCAGATGGACCGGGAACGACAAAAAGACGGAGGACGAGAAAAAGATGTTGAACAATTTGGATTTTAACATGTTAGATGGCGAGCAATAATGATCATTGACAATAAATAAATGGAACCAAATGCACCAATCTGGATGGACCACAATATCCATTTAGATTGATATCCTAACCTGGATTTTGTCTATCAAGCATTAATTTATGCTGTTTCTTTCACGAGCTTGAACAGGGCCACTCTCACCTTAGCGCGTGCATCATACTTCTATCTGGTGATGCTATATGTAAACTTTTTCTTTTTTGTTTTCAGTTTTATCTTCAACGTTTCACTAGAAATTCAATGTACTGTTTTTATATTTTGTTATTCTGAACGAATTATGCTTTCATTTCCCTTGTATGGCGCGTGGATCACACTTGCATTGATAGGGAGAAGGGTTTCTGTGTGGTGCTCAGTTTCTGGAAAAGAGTATCTTTTGTATTCTCTGATCTAATATACCTATCATAAGTTATTTCTCTCATCTAATATACGTATCATATCTAATTTTGGTAATCATGGGGAATTTGCAGTTTTCACCATCAACCTGTGGATTTTGTCTTTTGCATTTGCAGACTAACTATCGGACGTCACCTTAGATATCAAATACAACTTGAAGTGTTTACATTTGTGTGGAGAACATTAAATACTCTTCAGCATATTGGGTTTACAAGCATTTTTTTCTGATTTCACATGTTTCTTGTGGTTGTTGTGCCCAATTAAAAAATTACAATATTATTTTCTCTATCTCACCCCCTGTGTCCAAATTATAAATAATAATGTAAATTCGCTTTCCTTAGATGATGCTTCGGCGTGGTGTATAGATCAATCTCTTTTTACTGCCTGAAGAGTTCTATACTTATTTCGGGGATGAAAACACATTGGGAATTAGGTTTTCACAGATGTTTGGTTTATAATCTTCCACTATTAATTAGTTTGCCTCATTTTAGGCATTCATCTCCCAAATCCTTGCAGGATATTTGCTACATTCAAAATTATTTCCTACTTAGCTTTATTTCATTCATGTTTAATAGATTATTGATTTAGAAACACTCAGATATTCAGATCTTTATATTATTTTTGTTTGTCTTCTGTAGCAAAATAGGTTGATCGTGCCTCTGAATGTTGACGCTAAGTAAGAATAGAAAGTAAGTTAGTAGTCATCCCCTTGTTTTGGCATTGAAGATGGGCTTAGCCATATGATTATCAGTTGCCATTTGCTGAATGGAATCAAGCTTAATTTCGTAAAAATGGGTTTCTGTTGTCTGTAGATGTACCAAGAAGTGTTTCTCATGCTTGTTTGAAACAGTTAAAACATGTCTTGACATTTTCTTTATGCAACTGATAGAACAATAGCACTTTGTTTTTATTTGTTATTTCAAATTTATTTTTATGTGCTAATAAACCAACTAAAGATTTTTCACTACAGGACCGCCTTTCAAAAGTAGGTGTTGAATCAAAGTTGTCACGTTGTAATGCAGCACGCTCCAAAAATTACCTTTCCTGGTATGTCGCATTAAATTCAGAAAAACCATCAAAAGAGAAGGTCTCGGGCATTCCTCAGATAAAATGGAAATGCCCTTCCAAAGTAAGCTGTTTTTGGGTAAATGTTGGTTTAGCCAATAAATTTCGAAATATAACTCCGATCTCACCCAATTGCTGCATAATTTTCCTTTCGATAGTTTGCTTTGAATGCTAGCTGGCTTGTTGCTGCTGGTGAAGGAAGCGAAGAGGCAGCAACTCAAAAGCATAAGGAAACAACAATGCGTGAAATAGTTTATCGTGATCTCACTTCCATACCTCCCTGGTTAGTAAATTCATTTTCCAGTTAATCTCTTTATTTTTTGAATTATAAACAACCTGGATTAGATAATTTGATCCAACCTGCATTGTACAGCCCCTCTGTTTCACCCCATTTGGGAAGTGAATGTTATGATAATAGTCCGACACCAATCATCCCATTGATTCCTATTGAAGAAGTAGATACAACAACGCCGTCTCATACATCAGACTCAGACAAAGGTCGATCAGTACCTGGGAATCTGCCTGATCCTTCTGGTCCTCAAGACCAAATGGTCTCTGATAATTCTCTTTTTAACATGTTACGTGGTTTAGAAAGAACTGATCTGGAAGTCGCCGTTGCTGCAGCTGCTACAGTTGCTGCAGTCATGGAAAAGAAAAAGCAGATCGACACTCAACTGTTGATCAAGTTTCTCACTGACCCAGAAATGGTAAAGAAATTGCTTGATGAAAACGGGCCAAATTCTAAGCCTGGAAAAACAGCTGCCCCCAGCCCAACCGAAAACACAACTCCACCTGCACCCAACCCAACCAAAAACGCAACTCCACCTGCACCCAACCCAACAAAAAATGCAACTCCTCCTGCACCCAACCCAACCAAAAACGCAAATCCACCTGCACCCAAGCCAACCAAAAACGCAACTCCACCTGCAACCAACCCAACCAAAAACGCAACTCCACCTGCAACCAACCCAACCAAAAAAGTAACTCCACCTGCCAAGAACGCAACTCCACCTGCACCCAATCCAACTGGAAACCCACCCAATCCAACTGGAAATCCAACTCCGCCTGTACCGTCGCCAAACACATCCCTATCCCTCCCTGCCCCAAAACATGTTTCTGAATATAGTGAACTAGTTAAGAAATCAAGTCCCTTATTGAGATCCGGTCCTCGTCTACCTCCTGTTAGAAACTTGACCCGTGAACCTATAATAGAGCAGGTAAGACCTCTAATGCCTTATACATGGAGACCTGATCCGGAAATGGACAGACTGGTTAACAAATATCTAGCACCCAATATTGCTCTTGTTACGCCTAGAGGCCCTCTTAATACTTGCACCTCAAGTCCAAATATGGAACTGGCTATGGTACATGAATATGGGGCACCCGGTGCTGCTCTGACTGGGAAAACGATGAATGGATATGGTGTTGAGCCCTTTGTGGGGCGGCCTACTACGTTACCCCCTCCCTTGCCTCCTGTCACAAATCATGCTCTGGGGACTCCCTTGCCTCCTGTGAGAAATCATGCATCGGGGTCCGATTACACCACACCAGGTAATTTTCATTTTCCCAATTTCTACTCGGCGCCCACCCATACTCCTAACGTGGGCTTTGATCAGTATTTACCCATAACCCCTGCCCCTAATGTGGGTTTTAATCACTATACAACCCTAATGAAGCAACATGGAGAAATGCATGGAATGGGGGAGCAAAAGTTCCCGATAATTGGCCAACCTGGTAATAACTTGCAAGGATTCAAATTGGGACATAATATGAGCTCAATTGTAACGAATCCAACATTCTCGAAGCCCTGCTTGTATTTCAGTAGTCCAAAGGGGTGTCAGAATGGCTACAATTGCCAGTACCGGCATGATGTATGTAAACAAACGAATATTGGGGCAATGGAGATTCCGGAAGCAAAGAGAATGAAGTTTACTTAGCAGATGGGAAACTGGCAATGAGATGAGCGTATGGGTTAAAATGAAAACAAGAATTTACTAACACCACATATTTTTTACAATCGGACAAAGGACAATGGTCTCTCTGCAAAACAGAGGTGTGAACAAAGTTTTGAAGACGTGAAATTTCGGATGCATATTTTTATTTTTTTTTAGATGGATAAAATTTGCAGGACATTACTGGTATCATTGTGATCTAATTATTACAGATATAACTAGTTAAAAGATTGAACAATCTGATATTATTCAGGAACAAAATTGGAATCCCAATTTTGATAATGAAGAAAATGCACTACAAGACTGACCGAATTCGAAATGAAAATATACGAACACAATGAAACAGAACACAAAGATTTCAAGCCATCGAACATACAGTTTTGATTATAAAGAGTAGCTGAAATATCAGCTTAATAATATGTCAAATGAAAATATCCAGACTCAGTAATTAGGCAGTTCTGAGGATAATATGAACTCCACTATCAGTGTCGACTATGTCACTTATCTCCCCAACCTTTAGAGCAAACGTTATTTCTTCAAAAGGCTTCTGCATCTGGCCTCTTCCAAATGGGCCTGCACTCGAAATTGCAAATTGCAGGAAAAATTAATTAGACAATGTAAACCTCCATCTCCAGAATGATACAAATTCATTCAATACTATTTTGATTAGAACCAATCATTTTCCATGAATGAACTTTTTGCATGCAATGCAAGAAGCTAGCAGATCTCTAATCCGATGGACATGTATATCTCTGGCCAACTTGGTAATCGATAGCTTTATGAAAGAATGAAAAAGAAAAAGAGAACAACAATGATCCCTTCACTATTCAGGAGAATGTGCTGATGTGGGATCATGAAACAAAGAGCACAATAGAAATGTCACAATGCTCACTGCGTACACCTTCAACTCATTCTCCACATTCCCCTATTTTAATAGACAAGTACTTTGAAATTTCTCTTCAAAGCCAAGAAATTGCTAGAATACTTTCTACAATTGTACCGAAATTTCAAACCCCATCTAAAGAAGAAAAATAAAATAATTGCTTTTTTATCTTGTTATGCTCTAATCATGCAGTTGTATAGCACTGAAATGCGGTAGTTCTTGCATACTAATAAGAGCAGTAAAGATTGGCGTGTTGCATAAAAAACCCCACAAACTATGCGGATATTGCATATTCCCAACTGAACTTTTGTTCCTTGTACTTTGCCATCAAACTAGTGAATTGTGCTTTGCCCCTCCGTATGGAATAGTGCAACCGAAGCAAAGTATAGTGGCTGAGTTCCATGGGCAAAACACAACACTGCGCATATTATGGGAGTTATAATGCAGTTACTCATAACAATAACAAATAAAATCCATTGCTTAATTTTGTGTTCTCTGCCTACTCAAAAGCATATGTCAGTCCAAACAGCGAAAGATAGCAGAATACTGCTCTGAGAATGCTAGAATACTTTCTACATTGTACGGAAATTTCAAACTCCCATCTAAAGAAGAAAAGTAAAATAACTGCTATTTTATCTTGTTATGCTATAATCATGCAGTTGTATATCACTGAAATGCGGTAATTCTTGCATACTAACAAGAGCATATTCCTTTATGCAAACTTGATAGCTAGAGCAGTACTAGTTAGCCTATTTTACGATGTTATCCTTTGTATTCTACGTCAATCTTCTGCCATGAGTGGAGTAGATTGGGATTCAGAAACAGTTGGAGAAGTTAAATTATAAGAGAAATTTTAACTTAGAACTTTACTATAGGATCTTTTGTAAACTTGGCTGATTCTCCAAGAGTTCAGTAAAGATAACACCACACATTCACCAATTGAATGCATGCGATACGCAAACTGACAAACATATATTCATTTAAACACAGAATCTAAATGAATAGATGAGAATTGTGTCAATCTTCTACGCGCAAGCCTTATATTATCTTGATTCGACCTTCAATCAATAGTCAATTTTAACTACTTACATTCATTTATAGAAATTTTAATTATCTACGAGAAGGTTAGAATAAGTTCGTCGCAAAATTGATCCAACAAATAGCAAAATCCCGAACAATGAAACAGATGGAAATATAGATTGAATGAAATTGGAACGAACCGAGATCGCCGCCGCATTTGGCGGAGCTGCAGTGGGAGTGCTGGGTGGCGAGGTCCTTGAAGGAGGCGTCGCCGGAGAGGATGTCGCGGCGGAGGGCCTGCAACTGAGAAACGACATCTTCGCGGGTGGTGGCGGAGATAAGGTGGCCGTCGGGGTCCTTCCAGGAGGACTTGCGGCGGGAGCCTTGGTGCTTGATGAGAATGTGGGAAGCCCTAACCTTCTCCGACGAGGACATTTTGGTCTTTTTAGTAGTGCTGTGCTTGTGCTTCTGGTGGTCGGCGGCCCGATCCGCCGACTTCTTCCTCTTCCGATCGGACTCTATTTTGCCAGATTTGGGGATTTTCTTCTACGTTTTCGGTTGCGATTCTTTGGATGAGAGTTGAACAGTAGAGTCACTAGAGTGTACCTTTATTCCAGAAGAATATTTCTGACTATAAAATTAAAAAATTCAGAGTTATGTTTTAGAGAGCAAATAAAAACGCGCGGTCAAAAGTAGCCCCATTTCTCGATCAAACAATTATTCAATAATTAAAAAGAAAATGGGTTAATTATAGCAACCACATCAAATTATTAGCGTTTTTTATATAAATCATTGATTTTTTTTTTGGCACTCATACATATAAATTATAAGGGTTTTGGCATATACAACACCAAACTTATTTTTCAATCATTTTTTGCCATAATTCCACATGTAACTTGCGCGTTATAAATTTTAAGGGTTTTTTTTGTCAAAACACGCTTTTTAGTAGGTAGAGGATCAACTCATCTTCAACAATGGAGGTTCTAGATATTAGGAAAGAGAACTATTGATGATCAAAGAACTTGTTATGGAAAAGAAAGGTGTGAAAGAATTTTACACTTTTAGCATACTAAAAAGTTGTTTGTACAAACAAGGTCATTATAAGTTTATCACGTGCAAGTCACGTGTGGATTTTCGACAAAAAATGATCGGAAAATAAGTGTGGTGGTTTATTTGCCGATTGAAAAATAAGTTTGATGGTTTATCTGCAAAACTTGTATAGTTTATATGTATCGATGCAATAAACAAATGTTTAGTGGTTTATGTGTAAAAACACTGATAGTTTGGTGAGGTTACTGCAATTAACCCTTAAAAAAAGTGGGATTTTATTAACCGCTCCTTGCTAGGGCTCCGTCGTACGGACGTTTCCGGCTTGTGAGTTCTTCTGCGCTGTTTCCCGACGACTATTCCGATCATTTTTTTGTTTCCCTTCTGTTAATTCTCCGACTCTTTTCTGTGTAGTCCCTCTGCTATTTCAATTCTGCTCCATCATGGCGAATAATGACGAAATCTCTCTAATTCACATGTGGGATTCGCTTAAGTTGTCCGAAGAAGAAGGTATGGATGTAGTTATCACTGAACATGCCTTTTCCCTTTCCTCTCTGTGTCTATATGGTCGTTTTATAATGAAACGATCTATTAGTTTGAAAGACTTGTCTGTTGCTTTGAAGCGCATATGGAAACTGGATGGGTTGCTTGGGTTTAATTCAATTGGTAAGGGGCACTATGTTTTTCAGTTTGATAACATTGTTGAGTGTCAGTGGTTGTTTAGAGGACAACCTTGGAATTTCAATGGCACGCTTCTTGGACTGGATCGATTGAAAGGGGATGAAAAATTGGATTCTCTTTCCATTACTTGGGTCCATTCTGGGTTCAATTCCATGGTCTGCAATTTCGGCATGTCTGTGGAGGTGGGACGTACATTGGATCAATGTGTTGGCCGAGTATTGGAGGTTGATGCTCCGGCTGATGGCTATGTTTGGGGACGTTTTTTTGTGTGTTCGTGTCCTCCTTAATGTGTCAAAGCCTCTTTGTCGGGGCACTTCGACTACTATTGGTGGTGTTTGTGATATGGTATTATGTCGTTTTGAGAAACTTTCTGATTTTTATTACGGTTTGGTCGTCTAGATCATGTAGAATCTATTGTCAGTTCCTTTTGGCAGCCTCACTGGTGATTTTGGGTAATGAACGGGCTTATGGGCCCTGGTTAAGGGCTGATGGGAGTGACTTATCTGCTGCGGGTTTGATTGAGCATATGTATATGTCCATCCCTAAGAAACCTGGGTCTGTTGATTCCACTGATCGTGAGCCGTCAGTGAATTCGGTTCCGTCGATGTCGGTAACTGATATTGGTGACGGACATAATCCTGCTACCTCTGCCTTTGAATCTCGTCGACGGGTTTTGGGTAAAACCAAGGTTTTCGATGGCCTATCTATTGACATTGCTAGTCCTCTTCCTCTGCTGGACTGTCACGAAGCTTCCAAATTGGGTAATTCGGTGGATGTTTCTGAGTGTATGAAGCGGCCAGAATCTGTTGAAAATAGGTGCATGGAATTGGATGTTATGGTTTCTCAGGGTATTACGTTTGGGGCTGCTGATAAGGATTCTTTTCGCAAGATGAAGAAATCGAGAGGCCGTCCGAGGGGGATAACGAGACGTAAAAGGGGCGCATCTTCATCTTTGGCTATTGTTCCTTCTCCTGTGGGTGGCAAAAGAGTAGCAAATTTTGAGAATATTGTGATTCCAAATGACAAACGTCCTCGTGTTCAGCTGATGGATGTTGATTCCTCTGTTGTAGCGGCGGTGACGGGTGAATCCTCATCCCGCCGAGAATTATGAATAGCTTGGTGTGGAATGCCTAGGGGCTTGGGAACCCTCGTGCATTTCGTGATCTTCGTCAACTGATAGCTGATAAGGTCCCATCTCTGTTATATATTTATGAAATTAAAGTTTGTAATAGATTTTGTGATAGGTGGCGTCATCTTCTTAATTTTCATGGGATGTTTTGTGTTGATCCTGTTGGTAGAAGTGGTGGTCTGATTCTCTTTTGGAAAAATACTATTGATGTTTCTGTATTATCCTATTCTAAGGGTCATATAGATTGTATTGTTTCATATGATTCATTGTTGTGGCGGTTCACGGGCTTTTATGGTCATCCTACTGTTAATATGTGTAATCAATCTTGGATGCTTTTGAAATGATTGGCTTTAATTGATTCGTTACAACATTTTGCCTTGGTTAGTGGGAGGTGATTTTAATGAAATCTTATATGATTTTGAGAAATGGGATGGTGTTTTTCAGCCGGTTAACCAAATGAATGCTTTGTTTGATGCTTTATCCACTGCCGCTCTACAAGACATGCATTCAAGGGGGGGATTTTTCACTTGGTATAAAAAACGTGCTTCGGGTGATATCATTTTGGAAAGATGGGATATATTTGTTTCTAATACTAAGTAGGGCTGTGCATCGGTCGATTTCGGTGACCGAACCGACCGAAATTACAAAACCGACCATAACCGACCGCTATTGAAACAATAACCGAACCGCCCGAAATGTTTTGAACAACCGACTCTAACCGAACCGACGAAATCGGTCGGTTTTTTCGGTTATAACCGAAACCGACGTAAATAAATAAAATTCCTATTTTTGGGTCTATGTAACCGAATTTTTCGGATAAAACCGAAAATCGACCAAAACCAAAACCGACCGATTACTAAAAAAACCGACGAAAACCGACAGAAACAAAGCAAAAGACCTGTTTTCAAGCATTATCAAAATACAACATTCCAACCGACCGACCGACTTAACTGATTTTTTAGGGCTTGGTTTATATATGGGTAAAATTTTCGGTCGATTTCGGTTAATTCGGTTTTTAATTTTTCAAAACCGAAACCGACCGACTTAACCGATTTTTTTATAACACATAACCGATGACCGAACCGAGCACAATAATAACCGAACCGACCGACAATCTTCGGTCAGTTTTTTTCGATTTTTTCGGTTATAACCGAATTTTGCACACCCCTAATACTAAGTGGGGTATGTTGTTTCCTACTGTTGTGCCATCTACGTTGGATTTTTATGGCTCTGATCATCGCCCTGTTATTATTGCGATAGGCAAACTTGGTAGACTCTCACTAGTGATTCCGAATAGGCGTTTTATGTTTGAACATAAATGGTTTTCGGAGAATGATTTTCTTGCCATTTTGGAGGATTTTTGGATTGACATGGATGCCCATTCTTCTCTCTGTTAAAGATTGAATGCACTGCAGGGGTATCTTCAATCTTGGTCTTAGTCTCGTTTTGGTATTTTTCGACACAAATTGAAAATTCCATATTCTAGTTTGGATTCGGCTTTAAATCCGGGTCATTCAGTGATTGATGGTCGTTTGGTTTCTCAGTTGCAAAAGGAGATTGAAGTATTAAAGGAGAAGGAGGAAATTCATTGGCATCAGCGTTCTCGTGTTAATTGGTTACAGAATGGGGATCGAATTGCCCAGTACTTTCATGCTTGTGCGTCTAACAGAAAAGCCAAAAATCACATTCCGGGATTAGTCAACACATGGTGATTGGTGTGTCTCTATTCAATCCATGACCGAAATTGTTGTCCACTACTATGCTGACTTGTTTTCTTCTATTTCTCCTTCTGAGGCGGATATTGATGCGGTTCTGGATTATGTTACTCCTTGTGTTTCTGACAGTATGAATGCTAGATTGGCGGCTCCGTTTACATCGGAGGAGGTTCGCAAAGCCTTATTTGATCCATCGAAGGCTCCTAGTCCTGACGGTTTTATTGCTCCTCTTTCAGAAGGCATGGAGTTTTGAGGGCTCTTCTGTCACCTTGGCTGTTTTATTTGTTCTGAATGATGGTGCTAGTATGTTTTCATGGAATAATACTTTGGTTACCCTTATCCCGAAGGTGTCTCATCCCCAGCAATTGAAGGATTACAGGCCAATTAGTCTTTGTAACACTATTGCCAAAATTGTTACTCGGGCTTTGTCGAATCGTCTAGGCCCTATCTTGGATTTTGTAGTCAATCAACAACAAAGTGCTTTCATCCCAGGTGGTAGCGTCGTTTCCGACTACCAAATTAAATCGTGTATGAAGATACACTTAAACCTTACCGACTACTCTAACTAGTAGAGTGGCAAGCAAGGGTCGATCCCACGAGGAACGGTCGAACAAATTTTGCTTTTATGTGTTAAGCTATTATTATGAAGAAACATAATGTATATAAGCTAGAAAACAATAAAGAAGTGGGGGGTCAATGAAATAACAACTACACCTAAATAAACAAAGACAAATAAAGAGATTTTTATAGGATTTTGGTTTTTAAATAACAAAACGATTCACCCTTGATCATGTTTCACCGAGGTCTTGGACGATTTATGTAACTATTGTCAATGCCCTATTCAATTGTGATTCTAGCCCTTATCTCAAGGCTATTAACAAGCTCTAATAGCCTTGTTATCCCTTAATCTTAGTTAATCAAAACAAGCTCTTCGACTAACCCTATTCAGTTTAACCGAATCCTCGAACAAGCTCTCTTAGATTCAATCACCAAATGCATTAAACACTAGGACAACGAGATAAATTCAACATAAAACTCGCAAGCTCGGTTTTAGAGGTTAAACTTTGTGTTATCACCAATAAATAATTATTGTTTGCTACTCGGGAATCGGAAATCCTACAATTACGGATAGTGACCTCCTATTCTAGCAACACATTCACAAATCCCTTAAAGGGTGATCAATCCAATAATAAATTCATAAATGTGAGTCAATAACAGCAAATAACACAAAACACTTGAATACACAATATTTTCGGTAACATTAACCGTAATAATCACATAAATGTCTTGGACTCAAGGTTCCACAATAATCAAGAGTGAACTAAGGGTGCTAGCCACCCATTTTACCTAATACAAAGATAAACTAACAGAAAATTAAAGAAAAAAACATGAACATAGGATAGAAAGAACCAAAGGTTAGGGGTTGAAGATCAAGATCTTCAACCCCCTTCCATTTCCTTGCTTCCAATGGAGAAAAGTGGCTGATTATTTGAGGGGGATGGGTTCTAGGTTGTTCTAAGTTAGGTTAAATTCGAATGGGATGATATATATATAAGGAGAGAAAGTGCTAGCTCCAATTTAGGCAAAAACGTGTTTAGGATTTTAAAACAGGGAACACCGCCGCGGCCGTGGCATAAAGATGGCCGCGGGCGTGGTGAAACAAGGGTTTTGGGCCCCAATTTGGGGCCGCGGCCGTGGTCTATCTACTGCCTCGGCCGTGGTCTTTCTTGGACTGAATTCGCCTTTACTTCTGGAGGACTGGCCACGGTCGCGGCTGATTCAGACCGCGAGCGTGGGACGTGGATTGCCACGGCCGTGTCACTGTCTGCCTCGGTCGTGGCAAATGATGCTGAAATGTGGCCTTCTCTGGAGGAATGGCCACGGCCGTGTCGTTGGACTGCCTCGGCCGTGGCTTGAGCCACGGGCGTGGCCTCACCACCTCGGGCATGATCCCCTGTTTTTCCTTGTTTTCTTCATCCTTTGAGCTCGATTTGTCAATTTGAGATCTTCGAACCTGTTTTTCGGCCTTAATTCACCTGTCTTGACATGAAAATGAAACAGACACGTCAAATTGGCCAATGAGAAATAAACGCACAAAACACACATGAAAATGCACACAAAAGTCCGTAAAAAGACACTTAAATTGACCTAAAAGTGTGTGCACTACCACGTGCACCAAATCTCCCCAAACTGAAACCTTTGTTCGTCCCGAACAAATAAAGAAAAAGAAGAAAGGACACTTTTTAGGGCAGATTTAAGTGGCAAAATCAATTTCAGAAGAAATTTTCAAAAGTTAGGCAATCATGATAACATTGAGCATAAGAGATAGAGCATATCAACTACTTTCAAGACTTGACACTCTCAACTTGAAATCCTTACCGGATGAGTGTATCCCTCGACTCTCAAGTGTATTGAATAGGTAGTATATACGCTCACATTGAAATGCAAATAGTATCTACCATAGGCTTGCCAATCATCTAAACTTCGATGTGTACCCGACATGTGTGACAAAGAATCAAAAAGGTCTTTAACGGGTTGTAATGTTGGTTTGGGGTAAGGTGGGATAATTTTGGGTATAAGTGACTATAAAACGGACTAAATGAGTCGTGCACTACCCATCTACCCCTCAAACAATGGTCACTCAACCTCACTCTTTACTTCCTTAGTAAACCAATCCCAAAAATTGATTTCTTCTCCTTACCACAAAGTCCACAACCTAAATGCTTTCTCAATTCTCCTTTGGAGTGTATTTTCTTTTGAATTCTTACAACCTTGAGAACATCTATCGAAAGGCATTTATAATACTAGACTCTCCAAATCAAAAGCAACAATTGAGTATATACAACTAACTTTTTCTTTTGTTTTTCTGATTTTTCGATTTTTTCGATTTTTCTCTCCCTCTTTTTTTTTTTTTTTTTTTTTTTTTTTTTAAAACACAAACAAAAATTGGAGAGGACTAGTATTCTCGATTCTTTTCCTATTGTTTCAATTCCTTTCACCTTTCAGTACTCCCAATAGTTCACCCTTTTCAATCCCAAATTATCCGACTACCTTCCAACCACCTCCCTCATACTCAAATAGTCCAATTAGGTTCAAAGGCTAATCGAAAGGGTTTCGGCTTGTAGAATTGGGCTGTCAAACAAGAGGCTAAAAGCTCAAAGGGCTCAACTAGAGACAATATCAAATTAGGTACAAAGGATGTGTTTTCAAGCTTGAAAGTAGGCTCAAATCAAGGATTGCCTAAGATCATTTTCAATGTCACAAAATGTACCGACTCATGCAAAATAGAGAATCATGGCAAGTTCTAGAGACAACTAAATGCACTCAATGAATTTCACACCGAAAGAAAGTTTATGTTACTCCAAAAATGGGAGTATCTTCTAAAGCTCAAAAACTCACTCGGTTGTAATTTGATTAAAAGTTTTGAACGTAAGCTCAATTTCGTCTCATAGCCTATCATGCTCTATCATTAGCCAAGTTTTCAATTTTTATGGAAAATTTATTCATCATTAACCGTTTGCCACATTTTCATTCAAATTTGGTCCAATCAACTTTTCCAAGCGGCCAAAATCCGTACACCTACCACCCCCTCCCCAAACTTGATTGAAAATCAAAGTTTGTGGAAAGAAAGGGTACGGATTGGTGCTCACCTAACTCAACCATTTATTCAAAACACCCATCCCAATCGACTAAAAAAAATATCAACTTATTACGACTATGCATGTAAGTGCCCAAAACTTCATCATATAAATAACAAAACTCAATTTATCTTAACCAAACAAAGATGATAGTAGAAAATGACACACAGGCCAATAAAGACAAAACATCCTAAAAGAAAATCCGATACATTATTCAATGAAATAGTGCAAGCAAGTTCACAAAGGCAAAAAATAACAATCAAACGGGCCACACGCCGTGAATCCCAAGTATAGGCAAAACAGAAGGGGCACACAGGCCTAAATAGTCAACAAGCAGTAAGATATGGAAATGAAACATGAGAGATTGTAACACCGGGGTGGCCAAGAACATCCTACTTCTTTCTTTTCTCCCCCAAACTTAGTTGAAAACTAAGCTTTTGAAAAAGAAGAAGGATATTCTTGGTACTCCTACTCACAAAGATTTGGACGGTCGTGACGATCGGGAGCTTTGGCCACCAAAACATGCTCGAAGGCTGTTGAGTGCCTCGAGGATCTTGCTCTGGTTTCCTTTGATCTCCCTAATGTCCGACTTCATCTCTCGGATGTCCCCCTCCATCGTGCTTAATCTTTCATCCACTTGTTGTTGAAACTCGGTCTGGGACTGAACAGCGGATACGGGTCTCTTTCGTGAATGACGGCTGCTCACACCCACGCCTGTGAGATCTATCCCTTCTTCAGCAGGTTCCGATACTTGGCCTCTCTGATATTTCCGGAACTCGAGGTCACTGGGTTCCCTCGAGGCTGCCCGGTGTGCAGCTGAGCTCAAGGCCAAGTTGGCTGTGGATTTGAGGTCTCGGATGCGGGTGAGGTCTGGATTAGGAAGGCGTAGCATTGGCCCTACATTTTGGATCACGTAGGGAACGGAGACTCCATCTTCTAGTCCCAAAGCAGCAATCCTCATGTTGGCTAAATCTTCCCAACCCAGAAGGAACGAATCTGACACAGCCTTGAAGTCAATCAACGGAACTCCACAATGCTCTAGAATTGGTGTGATAAGAGCTCCGTTGAATATTGAGTCATATTGCTTAGGCTCTTTCTTTCTGGTCGACGTTAGTTCCTTCACTGTCCTCTCAAAAGACTCAATCAGCACCTCTTCATATCTCCTATCGGTCCGTTTGAGAATGGACCATAGGATACTGAGCTCGGCCATCCTTGCTGCCCCCGTCTCCTTCCTCCCAAAAAGTGTCAATGCCAGGAGTCTTTGTAAAACCTTTACGACTGGATTTCTGATCCAGCTAGTTTTGGAGCTCTTAGAATCGAAGGCTTGCGGTTCAACCAAGCCGGGAGCAACAGTTATTTGCCCCCAGAACCGCCCGACATTGAACTCATCGATGCTTTCCAAGTCTGTGGTGGAGGGATTTTCTTTGAAACCGTAAATCTTCCTCAACTCCGCTGCTGTGAGTGTCATCTTTTTGTTCAGCAGGTGGAATGAAATGCTGTGGATTCTGTTTCCACATTTTTCAGAGTTGGATCGGACAGTCAGTGTGCTGAAGAATTCAAGGACGAATCGTTGGTAGGTGGGCCTTGGAGTGAACAATCCAATGAGGCCCGATGCTCTAAAAAACTCATCGATATTATCCTTGACTCCCATATCAGTCAAACACTCGGTTTTGAAATAACGGGTGGCTACAATCTGACGCTTCATTAATCGTGCAAATCTTTGTTGGTGAACCGGGTCGTCCAAAATGATGTCGAAAAGCCGACTGTCTGGCCCTATGGACGTTGGGACCTCCGGGGTTTCGATCTCCGGTTCCTCTGGGAGGGGCTCCCGGATCACCAACTTGCCCTTCCCCTTTCCTATACTTGGTGTGCCTTTACTTGTGCCAACACTTTTCTTTGATGTCTTTTTTGATGGTCCCATTTGTCCTACAAGACAAACACACACACTTAAATTCTGAGTTTTAACACTTATCACCAATTGAAACATTAACTCTAATCAAATAGAAGGCCAATCACTCATGTTTCAATCACTCATGTTCAACCAATCACAGAAAATCACAAGTGAATTCGCAATCTAGATGACTTAGTTGACTTGATTAAATGTGCATAAATGGCAAACATGTCTAATTATTATCCTATTGCAAGAAAATTCTATTAATGCTCAACAAAAATAGGTTGATTTTGTTTCATTATTATCAAGAGTCTAAAAGTGTCTACTATTCACACAAATTCACTAATCAACCTAACAATCGAACATAATAATAGAATCAAATAGCAAAAAGGGTAACAAAAGGGAATGCATGTCAAGTGGTTGGTGATATAGCAAAAATCAACTTCAATCCTCAATTTTCAATGATTCCCAAACTAATCCTCATCCATCATCAACAAATCATGCAAAAACAAAGGCTATCACTACAAATTTAGTGTTAGATTACTTAAAAACATTCAACATTGGCAAAAATTCACAAAATACGTGTGCACAACCAATATCAATATATCAACTAATCCAACAACAAATTTGCCCCAAATCTTAACAACAAAGTTCATAATAACAAATAAAGATTGAGGGGAAAGGATAGCCATACTTACCGGTCGAGTTTAATCGAAAAATTTGAAGTTTGATTTTTCGCGCCCTTTTCGATCCGACTCCGACTTTGCTCCGAATCCGAATTTTTTCGGATAGAAATGTTTATGATGATGTGGGTGAGGTGTGGTGTGAATTTGAGGGGAAGAAATTGAGTAACAATGGAGGATTTCGTGTGTGTGTGAGTGTGTTTTTGCCAATTTTCGCGAGGAGGAGGGTGAAATGCCCTACCTCGCCCGCGTCTGTCTTTTTATACCTGGGAGTAGGCCGCGGCCGAGGCGTAAACAATGCCGCGGCCGTGGCGGATGAGAAATATAACCGCGGGCGTGGCAATGTATTGACGCGGCCGTGGAAATCCTTCCAGTGCAATTCAGGATTTTTGGGCATAAGTGACCTCGGGCGTGGTCAAGAGACAACACGGCCGAGGCGATGCTTCACCGCGGGCGTGTCCTACAGAAACCGCGGCCGTGGCAATTCTTCCAGTGTGATTCCGGATTTTTTAGAGTGAATGACCTCGGGCGCGGTCTAGACTCACCACGGCCGAGGGTGTTTTAGCCGCGGGCGTGGTCTCTATTTGACTCGGCCGTGGCCTTTTGTCCAGAATGGATTCAAATTCTTCACGAGCTTGACCTCGGGCGCGGCAACACTTGACCTCGGTCGCGGCCTTATTTGGCCACGGTCGTGGCTATTGAAAGGCCATGGCCGAGGTGAGTTGTCCAGAATGTCTTGAATTTTTCTTTGTTGGAGGCCGCGGCCGAGGTGGATTGTGTGCCACGGCCGTGGTGATTTTTCCTGGGTAATTCCTCCATTTTGGGCTCCTTCACCCCCATTTCACACTATCTCTTTGAATGGATTGTTGGGCACCTACACACATTTAAACAAAACAATTTAAAACACTAAAATATTAGTAAAGCAACTAAACTATGAATTTAAAATACGAAAAGCAATAAACGTCGGGTTGCCTCCCGACAAGCGCCTTTGTTTAACGTCGTTGGCTCGACGGATGCTCTTTAAATAAACAAAACAAACAACTAGCTATGTAACTAAAACAAACACTTAACACATAAAACAAAATCGTTCTAAACCACTCCCCGGCAACGGCGCCAAAATTTGGTAGCGTCGTTTCCGACTACCAAATTAAATCGTGTATGAAGATACACTTAAACCTTACCGACTACTCTAACTAGTAGAGTGGCAAGCAAGGGTCGATCCCACGAGGAACGGTCGAACAAATTTTGCTTTTATGTGTTAAGCTATTATTATGAAGAAACATAATGTATATAAGCTAGAAAACAATAAAGAAGTGGGGGGTCAATGAAATAACAACTACACCTAAATAAACAAAGACAAATAAAGAGATTTTTATAGGATTTTGGTTTTTAAATAACAAAACGATTCACCCTTGATCATGTTTCACCGAGGTCTTGGACGATTTATGTAACTATTGTCAATGCCCTATTCAATTGTGATTCTAGCCCTTATCTCAAGGCTATTAACAAGCTCTAATAGCCTTGTTATCCCTTAATCTTAGTTAATCAAAACAAGCTCTTCGACTAACCCTATTCAGTTTAACCGAATCCTCGAACAAGCTCTCTTAGATTCAATCACCAAATGCATTAAACACTAGGACAACGAGATAAATTCAACATAAAACTCGCAAGCTCGGTTTTAGAGGTTAAACTTTGTGTTATCACCAATAAATAATTATTGTTTGCTACTCGGGAATCGGAAATCCTACAATTACGGATAGTGACCTCCTATTCTAGCAACACATTCACAAATCCCTTAAAGGGTGATCAATCCAATAATGAATTCATAAATGTGAGTCAATAACAGCAAATAACACAAAACACTTGAATACACAATATTTTCGGTAACATTAACCGTAATAATCACATAAATGTCTTGGACTCAAGGTTCCACAATAATCAAGAGTGAACTAAGGGTGCTAGCCACCCATTTTACCTAATACAAAGATAAACTAACAGAAAATTAAAGAAAAAAACATGAACATAGGATAGAAAGAACCAAAGGTTAGGGGTTGAAGATCAAGATCTTCTACCCCCTTCCATTTCCTTGCTTCCAATGGAGAAAAGTGGCTGATTATTTGAGGGGGATGGGTTCTAGGTTGTTCTAAGTTAGGTTAAATTCGAATGGGATGATATATATATAAGGAGAGAAAGTGCTAGCTCCAATTTAGGCAAAAACGTGTTTAGGATTTTAAAACAGGGAACACCGCCGCGGCCGTGGCATAAAGAAGGCCGCGGGCGTGGTGAAACAAGGGTTTTGGGCCCCAATTTGGGGCCGCGGCCTTGGTCTATCTACTGCCTCGGCCGTGGTCTTTCTTGGACTGAATTCGCCTTTACTTCTGGAGGACTGGCCACGGTCGCGGCTGATTCAGACCGCGGGCGTGGGACGTGGATTGCCACGGCCGTGTCACTGTCTGCCTCGGTCGTGGCAAATGATGCTGAAATGTAGCCTTCTCTGGAGGAATGGCCACGGCCGTGTCGTTGGACTGCCTCGGCCGTGGCTTGAGCCACGGGCGTGGCCTCACCACCTCGGGCATGATCCCCTGTTTTTCCTTGTTTTCTTCATCCTTTGAGCTCGATTTGTCAATTTGAGATCTTCGAACCTGTTTTTCGGCCTTAATTCACCTGTCTTGACATGAAAATGAAACAGACACGTCAAATTGGCCAATGAGAAATAAACGCACAAAACACACATGAAAATGCACACAAAAGTCCGTAAAAAGACACTTAAATTGACCTAAAAGTGTGTGCACTACCACGTGCACCACCAGGCAGGCTTATTACTGATAATGTGCTTATTGGGTATGGATGTATGCATTGGCTTCGTAATCAGAAAAAGAGCTGAATGGGATATTGTGCAATGAATTTAGACATGAGCAAGGCTTATGACTGTGTTGAATGGTCCTTTCTTTCTGCCCTGTCTTGGTTTTTCACGTTATTTGGTAGAGTTTATTATTCGGTGTATCTCATCTGTTTTATATTCGTTCAACTTGAAGGGTCATATTGTTGGAAATGTGCGTCCAACTCGGGGTCTTCGCTAAGAGGATCCTCTATCCCCTCTTTTGTTTGCTCTATGCTCACAAGGCTTATCGACATTGCTTCGTATTTCACAGGACAGGGGCGATTTTAGGGGAGTCAAGATTGCTAGTAATTGTCCGTCTATATCTCATCTTTTTTTCGCGGATGATAGTTTGCTCTTCTTTCGTGCTTCTTCTTCGGATGCTACCCAAATTCGCCGATGTCTTCGTATGTATGAGATTGCTTCGGGACAACTTATTAATTATGAGAAGTCTGCCGTTAATTTCAGCCCATCTATTACATCAGAAGCTGTGTCATCTGTCAAAGGTATTTCATGTGCTTCTGTTGTTTAAAGCCATGATCTTTATCTTGGTCTCCCTACGTTTTCGTTACGCAACAAGAAATTGCAATTTCGGTTTCTTAGGGAGCGTATTATTGCAAAGATTAAGTCGTGGGACTCTAAGTTGTTTTCTAGAGGTGGCAAAGAAGTGATGATTAAATTTGTTTTACAAGCTATACCGACATATGTGATGTCCTGTTTTAAGGTGCGTACCTCTATCTGCCATCACATTGAATAGTTCTGCGCTAATTTTTTGTGGGGCTACTCTTCAGATTATTCGGGACTGCATTGGGCCTCTTGAGGTGTCTTTGTCAGAGTAAAGCGGATGGTGGGCTTGGTTTTCGAGATTTGGTTAATTTTAATAATGCCCTGCTTGCTAAACAGATTTGGAGGATAATTTAGAATCCTACTTCGTTGGTTTCTCGTCTCTTCAAAGCCCGCTACTTTCATCATTGTGATATTATGGATGCGGACCTGGGTTCTGACCCTTCATATATTTGGCGTTCTCTGATATGGAGTAGGGATATTTTGGAGAAAGGTTTAATGTGGCGAATCGGTTTGGGGGAATCAATTACTCCCTTTCGTGATGCATGGGTTCCCTCTTTGGCCTCAGGACGTATTACATCTAGGTTTGGTGCTTCGAGGGCTTCTGTGGCTCATTTCATTGCTTCGGGTCGTCAATGGGATGAAAGTAGACTCCGATTGGCTTTCCTTATGAAGTAGACGCAATTCTTAATATTCCTTTGTCTCACACTGTTAAGTCGGATGGACGGTATTGACGCCTTGAACCTAAAGGAAAGTATTCTGTCAAGAGTGCATATCGATTGGCTATTGGTGGTTTTTCTCTTCCATCTTCTTCGGTGTCTTCTAATAGAGGGTGGTGGAAATTCCTTTGGGCGCTATCTCTCCCGCCCAAGGTACGTATTTTCATTTGGCAAGCTTCCTCTGGTTTTTTGGTTGTTCCGGTTAATCTTGTTCTTCATCATATTCCGATGTCTTCTCTTTGTGGAATGTGTATGTCTCAAGAGGGTTCTACTATGCATTGTGTATTTTTTTCAATATTGTGCGTGGCTTTTGGAAAGAGAGTTGCTTTTCGGATTCTCTAAAATCTCTTTGTAGGTGCTCTTTTATGGATTGTGGGGAAAGAACTTAATAATTGTTTGGTGTTGATCTATTTAAGCTATTTGTCTTGGCGGTGTGGGCGTCATAGTGCAAGGAATAAGTGGATCCCTCCTTCGTGGGCTTGGATCAATTTTTCTTTTTTGTGTGCTTTCGATGATGCTTTGGCCGTCAATCGGCTTCCTCCCACTCCGGCCCCGGTCCCATCTTTTCAGTGGGAATTTCCATCTCATGGAGAAGTTTGTTTGGATGTTGATGCTCGGGATGATGATGCATGTTCAAGCTATGGAGTAGGTTTTATCCTTCAGAATGAGCTGGGGAAGGTGTTAGTGGCTGCACCACATCCCATTCGCAGACCTCATTCGGTAGTTGAGGCAGAATTGATTGCTTTGGAAAGTGCAATGCGTTTCTGCGTTGATTGTGGTTATGTTCAAGTTCGTGTATATTCTGATTCTTTGCTCGCAGGGCAAGAAATTACGTGGCAGAGTGTCATTTTTTATTATTCTGGTATTATTGTTGAAGACTACCGCTTTTTACTTGATCAAGATGCTTTTCTTAGTCTTCAACATTGTCCTAGGGCTTGTAATAGGGTTGCTCATTCACTTGCCCGTTTTTCTTCTTCTTCTGCCAATCCGTCTGTTTGGATGGGGCATTATCTACCTGACTAGCTTAGGAACCGTGTACTTAATGATTGTTATTAAGTTATAAGATTCTTGTCCTTTCTAAAAAAAAAAAAAAATTATTCAATAATTAGTAATTGACAAAATAGATCGGATAATTTATTTATGGAAATACTTGTTTATTATGCAACAAATATTTTATAAAAGAATTATTTAATTTAGATTTTTATGCGGCTCAAATACAAAGCAAGTAGTTCAATTCATAATGGATACTCAAGTTTGATTTCAATTGATTGAATTTGATATTTCGCTTAGATATATTTAAAAGTATGTCAAATTTAATATAGTATTAAAAAAATTAATTTGATATATTATAGGTATAAACAGAACAGATTCCAAAATTCTATGTTTTTCAATTTTGCAAAATATAATAATAATAATGATGATGATGATGATGATGATGATGATGATGATGATGATGATGATGATGATGATGATGATGATGATGATAATGATAATAATAATGAAATTACAAACTAGCAATCAATCTCTATATCTTTCCAATCCTTGTAGGCATGTGAAACACGTGTTTACGCCGCCGACACGTATTGGGCCATTAGATTTTTTTTTATATATATAAATTATGAATACTATCTTTGAATTTGAAACCTGAAAATGTAAATTTTGTAATTAAAGACTGTTGTGTCGTTATATTAATAACGATGAAGATATAAGTTTATTTATAGAATAAAAGAGAATGATGAAGATATAACCTTGTTCATAGATAAAACTAAAATAAAAGGAAATTGAAGTGTTTAATTGTATAACGAAACAGAATTTAGAATTATTGATATTTAAAAAAATATATATAATTTTTTTTTATTTACAACCAAAACAAAATACAAATAATTTAAGCTACAATATGTAAAATGATCCAATACAAATAATTCTACAACAAAATAATTGTATTTTTTTAATCTAATATTTTATTTTAAAATATGTAATATAATTGACAAATAAAAAATCATGAAAGAGAGTTGTATACATTAAAAAAAAATAAAAAATGAAAAGAAATATTTGTTTTTTGATCTTTTGGATTTTTTCTTTTCAAATAATATATATATATATATATATATATATATATATAACCGAACACAAGTTGCTACTTGTAATCCCTTTTATCTCTCTAGATTTTGAAATGAGAAAAGCTTACAAATAGCACCTTTTATAGCAAATATATAGATTTTGTCAACAAATAAAAAAATATATATCAAATCTAGCCCTCTTTTTTTTACTATTCACCTCACTCCGCTTGCCCCCTTTTTCCTCCTGTCAAACTTATTCTCTCCTTCTTCATTGCTTTTGTAATGGAGAAACTTTCACAAAAATAGTTGCAGATATCAAAATCTCTCACTCTCCATTTTTTTTAGAGCTTCTTTAATGGATACAGATCTCAAAACCTCTCATACTGTTGCCCTTGCAATCAATTTCTTGCAGTAAGCAATGGCTGCATTATTGGAGACCTCAATCTCAGTGGCACTGTTATCCCTCTGATGAAAACGACAACGAGGAGGACAAGCACTTGCTCAGTTTGTGTCCATTTTCGTCTTCTCTATCATTACTTTTTTTTTTTTTTTTTTTTTTTTATGGGTGCTATTTTCTTGCCAATCTTCAAGTACTTATCAGATTCATTAGTTGTTGATTTACTGGAGAGTGATTTGAGATTTGCGCACAATGTATATTTATTATGGCACGAGTAAACAAAGAACATTTCTACGCGTGTCGTTTTTATTGTGTCAATTCATAACACGAGGTATATTTATCATGGCTCGAGTACACAAAATATTTTTTTTCGTAGTAATATACTCCCTCCGTCCCGCTTAAAGCTGCCTACTTGCATTTTCGGTCCGTCCCAACTAAAGTTGTCACCCCTAAAAAGGAAACTAATCCCACAATCCTCACCCTCAAAATCTCAACCACTTAATCTCCACCTTTAAAAAAGTCAAATAACTGATTTTTCTTAACATTCGTGCCGGGTCAAAGTGGAAGCTTTAACCGGGACGAAGGGAGTAATATTTTCACATCGTGTCATTCCCCATGTTATGCCCAAAAAGAAGATCTTAAGTGTGAGAATTGAAAAGATAAAGAAGATGAAGTCTGTGAAAAAAAGAGGAGGATAGTAAAGGTAAAAGTACAATTAATTAAAGAGGAAAGAGAAAAAAAAGTGAAAATTTGCAAACTGAAAAAATGTAAAGTCTGTGGAAATGACAGAGGGGGTGGGAGGGGGTGAGAGTGAGATGGGTGGTAGCGTCGTTTCTTACTACCAAACTTTAACTTACAACTCTAACTAGTAGAGTGGCAAGTAAGGTTCGATCCCACGAGGAACGGTCGAACAATTTTTCTTTATTGTATTAAACTATTATGATCAAGAAATATAATGTAAATAAACTAGAAAAACAATAAAGAAGGGGGGGGGGGGGGAAGGAGAGGGAATTTTAATGAAATAACAACTAACACTTAAATTTCTATTAAGCAAACTAAATAACAATTACTCTAAGAATACTTAGCAATTTAACAATTCAAATAAACAAAGACAAATAGAATGATTTTTTCGGTTCTTGGTTTTCAAATAATAAAACGATTCACCCTTGATCATGTTTCACCTTGGTCTTGGACGATTTATGCAACTATTGTTAATACCCAATTAGTTAGCCTTAGAACTCCTACTCCAAGATTGATAACAAGCTCTACCAATCTTGTTGTCTCTCAAGTATGATTAATCAAAATAAACTCTTCAATTAATCGTACTCAACTTATCAAATCCTAAAACAAGTTCTTTAAGAATCAATAGTCGAGTGCATTAAGATTTAAGACAACGGAGTAGATTCGGCATAAAACTCGTAAGTTCGGTTCTAGTGGTCGAACTCTATGTTATTCCCAATAAAATAAATCTATTATTTGCTACACGGGAATCGAAAATCCTACAATTACGGATAGTAATTTCCAATTCTAGCAATACACAAACAAATATCCAAATAGGTGATCAAACCACAATTCAATTCATAAGTGTGAATCAACAATCCCAAATAACATAGAACATTCACAAAGCATAATCCAATCGGTAATATTAACCGCAATAATCACATAAATGCCTTAAACTCAAGATTCAACTAATGATCAAGAGTGAATTCTAGGGTGCTAGCCACCCATTACAACTATTACAAAGATAAAATAACAGAAAATTAAAGAAAACATGAAAATAAGATAGAAAGAACTAAAGGTTAGGATTGAAAATCAAGATCTTCAACCCCCTTCCATTCCCTTGCTTCCATTGGAGAATAGTGGCTGAATATGTGTGGGGGATGGGTTCTAGGTTAGGTCAAAATCGAATGGGATGATATATATATATATATAAGGGGAGAAAGTGCTAGTAAAAAATAGGCAAAATCGCATTCAGGATTTTAAAACAGGGTAAGGAATCTCGGCTGAGAGGCAAGTGTGTCTCGGCCGAGACGTGAAAGAAAGTTGGTCCGAAGGCTGATCTCGGCCGAGACGTGAAAAAGGGGAAATTGGGCTGGCTAGGGCTTGAGTCATCTAGGCCGAGATTGCATTACATCTCGGCCGAGATCTTGGTCCTTTGAAAATCTTGCAATCTCTGGAGGCTCATCTCGGCCGAGATGCATTTCTTGTCTCTGCCGAGATCTTCAGTTTTGCAAATTCTTCATGTTTGCCTTGGAGACTCATCTCGGCCGAGATTTCCATCCTGTCTCGGCCGAGATTTTCAGTTAGCCCCTTCCTTTTGTTGCCTCGATCAATCCACCGAGTTGTGATCGTTTGACTTTCTTTTTTCAATCCTTTTCACTTGTCTTAACACAGAAATAACACAAACACGTCAAATTGCCCAATGAGAAATAAACGCACAAAACACATGTGAATATGCACACAAAAGTCCGTAAAAAGACACTTAAATTGACCTAAAAGTGTGTGCACTACCACATGTACCAATGGGTCACAAAAGAATAAAATACGTGCTAGAATTAAATATTTTTACAAAGTTACTTACTACAAAAAGTGTTAGTTTTGAGGGTTTTCACTTTTGAATTTATTTTTTGACCGAATTTCACTATCTGCAAATTTTTATAGTATTAGTATAATCTATTTCCGGAAAATCGAAATAGGATTTTGAATTAAACTATTTGTACTCTTCTTCGTGAGTATCTATTAAACGTTTTTCTTTTAAAAATCAAATTAATCTTGTGCACTTCCGTAAAATTAAACCACTTGATAAAAAAGAAAAACAATCAAAATAAGGGAAAAAGTCAAAATTCGTGCCTAGTAAAAAAATTACGTGCTCCCTCAATCAAAATTCACACCATTTAAAAGATTTTTTTCGACATTTTACAGTATAGTTTAGCAGATATAATATAGTTTGTTTAGCCTAATAGTATAGTTTACTACGCCTAACAGTATAATATTATAAACATAATTTATTTCGGCAGTTTACAACATAGTTTAGCATATACAATATAGTTTGTTCAGTCTAATAGTATAGTTTCCTACGCTTAACAATATAATATTATAAGCAAACTTACAGTATAATTTTGTTTATAAATAAATAGTTCTACTGTAAATTGTAAAGTACTGTACATTTATTTTTCCAACTTACAGTATACTTATTGTTCCGTTATAGTATATATTGGCTTGCTTAAAAGTATAAGTTCATTTAGTAATACACTGTTTACAATTTACAATATATCTATTTATTCTTTGTATATTACTCTATAGTTATTTTTCTAGGTTACATTATATTTAATGTTTACTTATAGTATATATTACGTTGCTTAATAGTATTCGTTTATTAGTTACAGTATAATTTTTTCTGTGAATAAATAGTTCTATTGTAATTTGGAAATTATTGTACATTTATTTTTCCAGAGTATAAAATATTGTCTCCTTATAGCATATAACCAAAAACTCATCAGCATCAAAAGTCCCGATTGCTTCCTTCTTGTTGTTAGGCGATATACTAATAACCATCTCCTTACTTCCTAAGGTCTTAGCAATACCTTGTACATGCATTTATTGCAACAGAACAAATCCATTCCAAAAAACCTAAGTTAACTATCTAGAATAGGAAAATTGGAGAAAATTGCTATAATGTCTTAATTAGATGAACATGTACTGATTGAAGTCGGAATTAATGGCGGATGCCATTTAAATGCTATAAATCCTCCTCTGTTAGTCCATTCAACCAAAAACACACACCAAACACACATTCAGTGTTTTCCACCATTTTAGCATTCTGATTTTCTCTTCAATACATGGTGTATGTTGTACAAAATGCAGGCAATTACGTTTTCTCTCAGCTTTAGCAGTTATTCCAACACTAAATTCGCTAAAATTGCTGCCCCAACCGTGGACGAATTCAACTCCGATGAACTTTCCGACGACTTTTGTTATGAAACTCGAGAAAATTCAGCAGCATCTACAAGCATCATCAATGGCGAGTGAGAAGCCAAAGAGAGAAGATGTGTATGTGTACAATATAGTCCCTAGTGTTCCACGAGCATCGACACACAATCTCTAAGGGATGGGGATCGCTTATGAAGTCGAAGATGAGGATAGAGAGAGAGAGAGAGAAAGTTGTAGCGGTGGTGGAAGCAAATAAATCAAAGAGGAAGTTATCAGTTTCGAAAGTGGAAGGTGTTGTTGGATCCATGGTGGCGTCTCTGCAAGTAAGGCCCTCCCCAATGGGAGGTATTTTGATGATGTGGAAAGTGAGAAATACCTCAAAATGAGGTATTTACCATTGGGAAGGGGGATTTGGGGTAGGGAGTGGAGCACCCGGGTAGCAAAAACGCTACCCAGGTATTTCTGGGCGGGCGCGAGTGGGGGGGAGGCACCGGTGGGCAGCACGCGCGCAATCAAGGGGACAGCGCAGGCGCGTGGGCCGCGTGCAGCGTGGGCCCCGCGGCCTGCAGGCTGTCCCCCACTTTAATTTTTTTTTTTTTCGTTTTTTTTTTGCTTTTTCTTTTTGTTTAATATAGGATTTGAGTGGAAATAAGTGTGTATATTAAATTACTATCAAATTTTAATTTCAAGCTAAAATTTTCTCTTCGCACCAAAAAAAGAAATGGATAAAAATTCATGGCCGCAATGACTCAATTCTTCGAATTCCGAAGAAGAAGCATCGTCCCCAAATATCAACTTTCGTCCCCCTATTACAAACTTCAATCCTCAAAATCCGAATTTTCTTGTATTTTTTTTACGATGTGTGCTTTCAATTTGTATTTTTACATTTTACGTAATAAAAAATTAATAATATTTATTTGGATTTTTTTTTTTTGAAAATATAATGAAAATTTAAAAAATTAAAATAAGATAATTATAATATAAATGATAAATTAAAATATAAAGGGGATAAATAGGATATTAAGGTGGGTCCCCTAAAAATACCTACTTTTTGGGTATATTGTTGGGGATAAGTTTTGTTTTGGAGGTAGATGTATTTTTACTTTTGAGGTGACGCTGATGTGGCAGCAAAATACCTGCTTTTTAGGTTTTGTCATTGGGGAAGGCCTAAAGGTGTTGGTGAGCGAAACCTAATTAAGCAGAGGAAGAAAGAGTAAATTTTTGTAAAAGAAAACGTGAAGAAAAATAACAAGGACATGGGGTTAAATTTGATAAAGTGCACAATAACAAGTGCACACAAGTTGTCACAAAATAATTTATTCTCAAAATTTTACTATTAATAAAGGAGAATCCTCTATAAAGCAAATTGGACATAATTTCCTGTTCATTTTATTTTTTGAAAATGAATAGGCTTAAATAGTTGCTAATTGCTAATATATACTCCCTCCGTCCCGGCTTAACCTGCCTAGGTTGACCGGGCACGGGGATTAAGAAAAAGCAGATTTTGTGGAATCTTTGACTTTTTTAAAGGTGAAGATTGAGAATGGAGATTTTGAGGGTGGAGATTGTGAGAGAAATTTGCTATTTATGGGAGTGGCAGGTTAAGGTGGGACAAACTAAAATGGCAAGTAGGCAGGTTAAGCTGGGACGGAGATAGTAAGAGATTTGTGTATATATGATGAAATCTTTTAAAAAATTAGTTCCAAATTTAAATTATTAATATTTTTCTGGGCAATTTACTGTATAGCTATGATTGATTTATTTAATAAAATAATAAGAGGCAAATTATTATTCAGTTCTTTTCTTATGTAAGCTATATCAAATAATATTTTTTTTTCATATTCTTTAGTTGATTTGTTATATCAAATATTTTTTTTCATATTCTTTAATTGGTTTGTTGGTTGATGCTAAATTTGAATATTTATTGTTGGTTGAACTATTTATATTGAATATGTATTGCAAATAAAAATAAATTAATTAGTTTTATTAATAAAATAGAAATTTATTAGATAATTTCATAGTTTTTTGTTTTAATAAAAAATAAGTTATTCTATTTCTTGGTCCAATTATATAATTTTAATTTTTTTTTACAGTTTTAATCGCGCATCCCACCACGGAAGTTCTATATGTTTTAATTAACAGATAGGGTGAAAATAAGATATTCTCAAATCAAGAAAATTAAGGGACTTCTATTGAATCCCACAAATGGGATAATCAATTATGATGCCGGTAAACTCCGCCAATACGAAACTTCCAACATCACTAAAATTGCAAATAAAGATTTAATTTCTTTTTTCTGAGAAGTAAGTTTAATATTAAAAAAATTATGGCGATTTTAAGTTATATAGCTATAAATTATATACACGCTCCAAAGATTTGTTTTCTTTGAAAGCCATAGGAAACATTTAAATCTTCTATATTCGATATTTCACTTCGCAACTTATTTTATTTATTATATACTCACATGCATATAAGTAAGCACAGGACTGACCTCCCCTAGTCAGGAGAACTCAGACTTCCCTCTATGAAAACAAATGGAGACTACTGCAAGATACAGCTAAAAAATAATCTCCCCACTAAATTAAATTAAATAGAATATGAACCACTAAAATAACTGATACAGATGACAATCTTGCAGTTTCTCGAGCAATGCTTGAATCAGCAGCAGCAGATAGCTGATAATATTAACAATGTTCAGTTCCAAGGGGAGGGGAGGGGCTAGTTAGTGGTACAATCGTATAATCAACAAAGACAGCACAGTCAGCTTCGAGTTTGGCTCCAATTAGCGCGCACAAAATAATCTGTTGACTTGCAGTCGAATTAAATATCCCTTAGGATTGGCCAACTTTTTCGTAATATGTCACTGACCCTCGCATCGATCTGCCTTTGCATCTTAGGTGGACAAAGCTCTGCTGCATATCCGTTAAGCTTCGTACCTAGGCTAGACCTCTCAAGCTCTTCTTCTGGCAAGTTTCCAATCAATTGAAGAAGAAACGGGTGGTGTTTAAGCTCAAATTTCTACAGATGGCAAAAGGAATATATAAAAGAATACTTTGTTAGGCTATGAATAAATGCTTGCACTCATGCACTGAAGGAAGCCAATGACAGCATTTTCATGTTCAGAAAGAGAAATACTAAATTAAAAGGATTTTGATCTTTTTATAGTCTATTCCGTTAGTCGTGAAAGCAATAGAGGGGGGAGAGAGAGAGAGAGCAAACCTGATGTTCAGGCTCTGCAGGATAAAATGGTCCTAGTTGTTGGATTTGGGTGGTAACAACACCATTCTTTGACCGTGTTTGTTCCCTTTCTTTGCTTAAAGTAGCAAACCTAGATTCTTCAGTTCCATTCGTAAAAATTATAGACCTGCTCAGATAAAATAATGCACTATATCAGAACACTTCTTCTCTGGGGTATGATTTACACGAGGGAAGTGCTGGATGTGAAAACTAGTACCGGTACTGATTTCCAACATCAGGACCTTGCCCAAACACTTGTCTAGAATCATGACTGCTCCAAAACACATCAAGTAGTTGTCTGAAACTAATAATTCTGGGATTATATTCTACCTGCACAGAATGAATATAGCCACTCGAGAAATCAGCAACTGCAGCCAAACATGCATCTTACTATCAGCTAAATATTCAAGAACCACATTGTATGATGATTGGGGAGAAACATCCAAACTCTGTCTACAAGACTAACAAATCATTGAAACGTCTGAAATCAATATACAAGATTGAAGACTAAACAATGGTTCAGAGAGAATATCCAGTTATCGGAGAATGACCCTTTAGTGAAGATGGTGGGGCATTTTATAGCAAAATTATGTTCTGGGGTCATGTTTTGTTACCCGAAACCTTACCTCTATGGTTTATCATTATATTAGCACGCTCTTTACGTCTTGGAGAACAATATTAGCACACACTCATTTACATAACAGTAGTGCAATTAGGCCTTCGCCATTTTAGTTTGGTCGTCTACTGAAACTCCTAAAGTAGCTGAATTTCGCAAGTCTGTCATAAAATAGCGAAAAAACCAAGATAGCACACAGCAGAGTAGGATAAAAAGGGCAAATATTGAATCAAGTAACATAAGAGTTGAATAATTTTCAACTCAATACAGATCGGATCAATTCCACCACGTGAGAGGTATGAACAAGATGCCGCTTAAAAATATATATTAAGAAAATTAATGCTCAGTCTCTCCAAATGGGCTCTATTTCTTCAGATCGAAGCAACAAGATAGGAATGCCTTCAGAAATAGCTATTTGGAAAATATCAACGCAAAGCTTTTTACGATTTTCTAAGTTTGACGAAATGCACTGGATATAGACAATTTGATGAAAGGAACACAGGCTGCTAAGCTCTTAGAGGCCTCTAGACTCTTCAGTTGGTGCTCTCAAAACTAAAATTTGAACCTCTTTAGAGATAGTTGAGGCATTTAGCAACTCAAGCGTTAAAATACTTAGACTAACGTCAATGAGAAATTGACAACCTAAATCAGAACCAATAGGCGACGTCCTCTCAATTTCAAATAGAAACATAATGCACTCTATTTTTCCCCTCTGATTAACATAATGCAGCCATGAATGTTAAAAAAACATAATCTCCATCATTTCGCAATGCAGTAACACAAATTTCTGCTTTTTGATGCCGCTCTATATAAACTAGTGATGCGATTAACACTTGAAACAAGAATCGATTTCAATCAAATATTCTCAATAATCAACCAATAAAAACCATCAACACAAGACAAAGTTGCCCTCCGAAATCAGCGAAAATAATAAAAGAATAGGAGAAAAACAAAAGTGGAAGGAAAGGACACCACCTGCACACACTCCGCGTGGTCACCTAAGCTTCGGTACTCCGGGTTCGGTCTGGATCCGCCGGCGTAACCAGCGGCGGTTCGAACAACGCCGTCCAAGCATCCAAATGCGGCCTCGGACCTCCAAAAGCTGCCGAGGGCGAATACTGCAGTTCGGAGGGGTTGATCGGATCCAACTTTCGAGTTTTGCGAGATCCGATCCGGAAACCTTATGCTCTGAGCTGAGTTTGGCACGCACAAAATAATAGTCACAAGGAAAAGTGCAGCAGTCCCCTTCATTCTCAAACAGAGAAAATCTTTAGTGATTGGAAAATAGATAAAACACAATAAAAGAAGACTGACTTACCGCAAAGCCTTCACAATAGTTTTTATTTATTTCTTACTTTCTTTTTAGTTTTGTTACATTTGTCACAAATTAAAATAACTTTTTTTATAACTTTTATTATAATTTTGTAATCTTTGTAAGTATAGTATAGTTTTAGTTTTTTTTGTAACTATACCATAATTTTAGTCTATTCTTATCCATTTAAATAACCAACAAAGTGAACTCCTTATATACATCACATATCCCTTATTAAATACATCTCACTTATTCAATCTCCTTACCTCCAAATTACAACCTCAATCTACCCTACCCCATATATCCCCACCATAACCAATGGCCCCAGTCCCACCTCAATCCCCCTCCCCCCACCCACCCCCAAGTCAAAAAAATAAATAAATTAATGTTTCATTCACAGCCCCAACCCCCACCCCCACCTCCACCCCCCCCCCCCCCCACTCCACCCCAAACCCACCCCAAGCCATAAAAATAAAAAGAAAAATTAGTGTCACATGCCCTGCCCTAGCCCCAACCTCCACCCCCCACCACCTCATTTGCCACAGATATAAAACTTGCCACGACATACATCATTGCCACGAACCATGGTAAATGTGCCACAAGACACACTTGCCACGACATTCTGAAAAGATTATTTGTCACAAGATGCATTTTTTACGACAAGCTGGAGGGTAAAATTATACTAATTCGTGGCAAGTGTGTGTCGTGACAAGTGAGCCTGGTGGCAAGTGAGCATGGTGGCAAGTTTTATATCCATGGCAAGTGCAAGACTAAAATTATGGTATAGTTACAAGAAAGGCTAAAATTATGACACCAGTCACAAATGTATTAGAATTTGTGGTAAATTGGTGTCGTGGCATATGTGAAAAATTCGTGGCACATGATGTATAAAACTTGCCATGGATTTATATAATTTTACCCTTTCTTACGACCATGTCACTTTTGCCACAGATCTACCACATGTGCCACGACACTCACTTACCACGAATTTTAATATATTTGCCAAGATACGCAATTATCACGACTTTGTATTAGTCTTTCTTACTGTCGTGACAATATTATCACGACACACACTTGCCACATACATTTGACAAGATACACATTTGTCACGACAAACAATTACCACAAATGTTCATTTGATACGATACACACTTGTCTCGAATCGTATGTTGCGCGATTTTGTGCTACGCCAAACTTACCATGAATCGCTATTTGACACGAATTTCTGGGGATGAAAGTAGTAAAAATAATATTTCATTTTGCCTTGAGGGTAGGAAGGGGGGAGGGGGTGAGGGGCGGGGTGGGGTTGGGGCAGGGGATGAGACATTATTTTTGTTTTTTTGGCTTGGGGGTGGGTGGGGTGGGGGGTGGTGGGGGGATGGGGCTAAGGATGAAGAATAAATTTTTTTTGACTTGGGGACAGGGGGTGAGGGATGGGGGTAGGGCTGGAGCTAGAGATGGCACGAAATATAGAGCGGGCTGGGCCGAAATATTAGAGGCCCGAAAAAATTCGGGCTTTTTTGGCCCGGCCCGAACGGGCTTTTCTTTTGGCGGGCCAAGCCCGGCCCGGCCCGAAAGCCCACGGGCCAGCCCGAAAGCCCGCGGGCCGGCCCGATGGAATTGAATTTTTTTCCCGTCACTAATCGAATAAGAAAAATTTAGGAATTAAGTAATATCTTGTATACTATTTGAAACATGTTTTTCTTTTTTCTCTTTCGAGCAGAGCATAAATGTATCTATTTACCGAGAAATTAAAACATTTGACTAATTTAATACTCTATTTTCTTCAGTTTTATTCGCAGAAGATGGAAAATGAATTGGATCCAAGCATGCTCATTAATTATTATGTGTCGAAAAATGAAAAATTGATTAACATGTAGTATAGTACATACACAAAAATTAAATAACTTATGACATATATATAACTATATATCATCATCCATTCCTTATTTTTTTTATTATTATTATTATTATTGTTATATCTGGGGTTTAAGACATGCCTATAGATTAATAGATATCATTCATTGCAACGAATAATAATATATTATCTTCCGATCAAGTTTTTTCTTAAGAGAATTAAACTGAAGTTCGCCTCAATATATAATTCTACTTCATGGTTAAAGTAATAAAAAAAAAAAAAAATCTCATTGGTGGGCTTTTTTGGCCCGATGGCCCGAGGTCCTCCGGGCCGGGCCTAGCATTTCTAGGCCCGAAATAAATCGGGCCCGGCCCGACCCAGCCCGAACTTTTCCTTGGCCCGACTGGGCCCGGCCCGAGCCCGCCGGGCCGCCCGAATTGCCACCTCTAGCTGGAGCTAGGACTAAGATATTAATTTTTTTTTTGGGGCTTTGGGGTGGGTGGATAGGGGTGGGAGGTGGAGGGTGGTGTGAGGTGGGTGGGGTGGGGGGGGGGAGGTGGGCCTGGAGCTGGAGCTGGGATTGAGATTTTAAAAAAAAATTAATTTTTTTTTGGCTTGAGGGTGGGTGGAGGGGGGGGATATATGATGTAGGGTAGAGTAATACTAATAAAATATATATATTAATAATTATAAGAGATGTAATAAGATAGTTATTAGGAGGATAAATTGGTAAAATTACATTGTTAGTTCTAGAAAAAATGAAAAAAAGGCTAAACTTAAATTAGAAAGGCTAAAATTATACTATAGTTACAAAGATGACAAAATTATAATAAAAGTTACAAAAATGACTATTTAGACCAATTTTCACCAAATTTAATGATATTTTTTAACTTTTATCGTTAATGTGCCGTTGACATTTCTATTTATATTTTAACATTTTTAATCATATTTTCAAGACGGTTTTTTTTTTTTTATTTATTTTTTTAAGAGAATCTTATTACTAATAATTCTTGACCTACGAGATTTTCAACTCAAAAACGGATATCTGGTTCAACCCAGACCGACGAATTGGCAGAAATCAAAAAAAAAAAAAAAACGCGTCAAACAATGCGCAACACCATTACAATCTCTAGACACGAAAACTTGTATAAAAAATCATGCTCATACCCGAACCTCTTAATCTAATCCACAATAACTCCACAATAATTCAAAGAACTCACTTGCTCCGTGACTACATACACAACAAGCAAGACATTCGTAAAGTCGCGCACCTTCATAGCCGAAAAATCATAAGAAATCGGATCAAAGGCTGCTTGGAAGACCATATAGAAACAGAGATCTCATGCCACACAAGGAGTGAAAAGATGCATAAAGGCAAAAAAAATCTCACAGAGACAAACTTGAGGAGAGGAAAACAAGCAAAAAAAAGACAAAACAAAACAAAACCAAAATAAATAAATAAAATCAATAACTTGTTACAAAGTATTCCCCTATCCTCCAATAATTGAATCTAAACCCTAAACCCTCCAATAATTGGAGGATGAGGAAAAAGGAGGAAGAGAATTAAACTTTCAGAAAATGGAGGCTAGATGTTTTTTTTTTTTTTTTTTTAATGGAGGCTAGGATTTCTTATCTCCCAATTTCAAGATAAGATGGAATATCATATTTTTAAGACGTAATCAACCAATGTGCCCGAGACAATATCTCAAAAGTCAATAAACAAAAATATTTCAATATTTCAGCTTTTTACAAATTTAAGACAACATTTCGGTAATTGTTGATTAAATACAATCCATCCAAAAAATCTTTGTCCACCTTGTCATCAATTTTGTGGTCAAACCTTTTAAATTATACTCTCCCTAATTTGTAAACTTTTCTTTTCGGTCCGTCCTACACTAATTTGCACACTCTTAAAAAGGAAATTTCTCTTACACTCTCCATCCTTAAAATCTCCACCCTCAATCTCCATCGTTGAAAAAGTCAACTAAAAAGTACAAAACAACTTTTTCTTAATATACGCGTCGGAACAGGTGTGCAAATTAGGTCAGGACGGAGGGAGTACAATTTAGTTCTGGTCTTCCACATTTTTTTCCGTCAATTTCAACTTTATTGCATATCAAGGTTTATTTACAACTCACAACTATATAAATTAAAAACCAGCAAGTAATACAACACAAAACAACCTATTTGAATCTAAAATTGGGAAGCCTAAGAGCATCTATACAAACCATCACTCTTATGCTTCTGAAAGAATCTCTACAAGTAAACTTTAGACTTTGTCTTCGAATAACAACTTCATTTGCAAGCTTATCAGAAATCTTGTTCCCTTCGCGATGAATATGAGACACAAAATGTTACCTATTTGTGCAAGACCTTCAAACTTCATAAGGAGATTTTGATATCTCCAATTCCGGATGTATCAGTCTAAACATGAAAATAATGGCCAAGGCATCTACCTCAACCAAAATGTTCTTGTACCCAAGCTCAAAGAAAAATTCAATCCCTTTTATCACATCACTGATTCAGCAGTGATATTATCACAATGCTCAATATAGAAATAAAAACCAGCTAAACACTCAGCCTTAGAGTTCCTTATCACACCCCCAGCCCCTCCCAAGGCCTGGATTGCCTTTAGATGGTCCATCAGAGTTGAGTTTGACCCAATCATCACTTGTAGGTTCCCAAACCACACTCATAGGTCTTTTTTCTATCACTGCAACCCTTATACCCCATTTTCAGCAACATGTCTATATCTGTACCAAAACCCAATCGGCAACAGATTGACAGAATTCATAGTCCTCGGCCTCTTTATTACCCGGAGTTGGGTTCGTTTGACATTCAAATCAATATTTTGGTACATTTTTTGGTTTCTGGCTAACTATTTTTGCTAAACAATCAGCAAAGGCAACACAGATCTAATGTGGTCATATCTACAAAGCCTTTGAACCACAAATCAAAAAGCTGAAAAATGGAAGGGGTACTAAGAAGTTTAAACTGAAAAAAGGAGCTAAAGAAATCCCATACCTGTTTAGCAAAAGAGCAATTTATAAACAAATTATCATCAGTTCTAATACTGGCAAAACACAAAGGGCACATGGACACTACCTCAAATCATTTTTTAATAAGGTTGCTATTAAGAGAAAGAAATTTGTTAGTCAACCTTAAAAAAAATATGGCAATGGTATTCAAAACGGATTTAAGTCACATCATAGATTTCCAAGCCCCAGTGAGCCGTTTCAATCTTAATGAGTTTCATACAGAAACAACATAATATACCATAGAAATAAGTTTCCAAACAGATATGTCATATAGATTAGAATCAATGGAAAGCTCAAGGATGCTGTTAAGCACATGAGAAAGAAGGATGTTAGAAATAGAAGAAAGGTCCCATGAGTTATTGCACCAGAAATTTGCCACAGTTTGATTGGTATTGAAAACATTAACATAATAACACAAAGGTCCAGATTCACACCAGATGTCAAACCAAAAGAGACATTCCCTTTACCAAGCCTCCAAAACATACTTTTTTTTTCCAGCAAAATTCTTTATCTTAATGAGCCTTTTCCAAAAATAGGATTGGTTGTACCCTACATCAGCCACAAATTAAAGGGATGAGTTTTTTCATGTATCTCTCCCTCAAATAATCCCCCACAAGGACTTGCCAGTCCTGAGTTTCCACCATGCTTGTAAAGCGAAGGCCTTGGACATATCTTCCAAGTTTCTCACACCCAGTCCCCCTTCTTTAATAGGAAAACAAACCTTTTCCCAAGAAGACCAGTAAATTCTTTTCCTATCTACCCCTGACCCTTACAGAAAGCTGTTAAACAACCTATGGATTCTACTAATCACTCCTTTAGGAGGGCCAATGACTCTCAAAATATACATGGGAATGGAGGCCAACACACTTTTGATCAATTCCAATCTACCCCCAAAACCGAGAAAGGTTTTGTCCCACTCCCTAAGTCCAGCCATGATCTTCTCAATGATTTCCTGGAACATATCACATTTAACCCTTCCTTTAAACAATGGAAGACCCAAATATTTGAAAGGGAGCCCCTCTTCACCACCCCAACAATTTCTAAAATTCTTTTTTTTCTGTATCTTTTAACATTCTTACAAAAAATGGGAAAGCTTTTGGAAAAGTTAATTTTTTCTCCAGAGGCTTTTTTCAAATTATGAAGGAACTCTAACAACTTTTTAAAAGAAAGGATATCAGTGGAACATAAAATAATTGTATCATCAGCAAAAGAAATAGAAGGAATTATCATGCCCTTTTTATTGTAGTTGAGTTTAGGAACATGTTTGAAATTCACTAGACAGAATAGAAGAGAATATAGCAAATAAGTTAGGAAAGGGATCTCCCTGCCTTAATCCACTAGAATATTATGAATCAAGTTTAAGAATCATTTTCCCCCCTTTGCACAGGTTATTAATTTCATGAACCAGTTCCTGAGCTAATATGATGCTATTAACAATTTTTCTAGTAGGAACAAACCCACTTTGAAAGACAGGGACAAGTTTAGGAAAATTGCTAGACAACTTACTGTTGACCAGCTTAGTGAGAATTTTATTAACCAGATTACACAAGCTTATAGGCCTGTATTCATACCAGTATTGGGCATTACCATTTTTGGGGATAACTGTTATGGTGGTGCAAGAAAAACTTCTTGGCATAGGATTGCCAAGAAGAAAGTCAGCACAAGCTTCAACCATATCCATCTCAATTATGCTCTAGCAGGATTAAAAAAATAAGGCAGTTAAGCCATCAAATCCTGCCATACTATTTCTATCCATGCTAAAGATAATAGATTTCACTTCCTCCTCAATGGTAGGAGCTACCAAAGAATAACAATCCCCACTGCCTAGTATGAATAGAGTCAAACACCACACTTTCAGGAACACACCCTTCTGAAGCAAACATCTTTTCAAAAAAGGAGCAAGCTGAAGATTGGAATTCCTCAAGGTTGGAATTGTCTTGATTATTAATTTCTAATACTAGAGATGTGATTTTGAGATTTTTTTTTTTCTTCACTAAAGCATGGAAGTAGGTTGTATTTTTACACATTTCTTTAACCATTTACAAGCAGGCTTTTGTTTCCAAAATGATTCTTCCATTGCAAGAGCAAGTCAGTATACATCTTGCTTTTACTTTAGAAGAATCAAGTTAGAGTCAGAAGACTCATTGAAAAAAATCTCCTCTTGACTCATAGCAGCTTGTTCAACAATTTTAACCATATAAAAATATTTCCAAACACCTCTTCTTCCACAGTTTTAGGCAGTTTTTAAGTCTAAACATTTTACATTTCAGATTCAACACCCCATTGTTACCAGTGGTATGGTCCCAATTCTCTTTAACCATTCTCAGAAAATCGTGATGTTTAGTTCAGGCATTCAAGAATCTAAATGAAGGTTTGGGTTTGGTACACTTATTCTGAAGGAGATGAGTAAAGGGCAATGATCAGAAGATCTCTTAGCCAAATGTTTTACCTCAATATCATTGAAGTGATCCAAATTAAACACTGGAGATTAGGCTCTATCAAGCCTTTCAAAAATACAATTAGCAAGCTGATGTGCATATATTATTCCATATTTTATATCCACATTCCCTTATTTTTTGTTGATTATTATTCTTTATTAATCTTAATTAATTATCTTTTCATGTAGGAGAATAATAATTGGACTTGGAGCAAAATTGGGCTTAAATTAATGTTTTGGGCGGAAAAGTGAAGAAGCGGGCCGAGATAGAGAGAAGATGGGCTTAGATTTGTTAAAGTCTTCAATTTTATGGGGAAGCCCATCAAGAGCTTTATTTAATTAGGCTTATTATTTCTTTTATGTAATTATCTAGATATTATTTAGATATTTCCTTTTTAGAGATAAGATTGGATATTACTAAGATTTGATTAGGAGTAGGAATATGAATTTTTAATTCCTAGCGAGATTTTAAGAGGGGGGAGATGCGCACAGTCCAGTACAAGAATTTCAATACGCATTCTCTCTCTCCTCTTCCCAATTATTCACGCCACTTTTTCTCTTTTTTCTCCTAGTTTTCATCTTTTATTCTCTACTATCTGTTGAAGATCTTGGATTCCACCGCCATTCATTAAGGTTATTTTCTGATTCAAGGGTTTATTTCAATTATGTTATTGTGAGGCTATGTGTTTTAATCGTTCTTGTTTAATTTAAATATTTGTAGATTCAAGCTTATTTATATAGGAATTGTTTATTTGATTCAATTGACAACTCAATTAATTATTTAATTTCTTACTGCTATTCATGAATTCATGATCCGTAATTGTCATGAAGGATTGAACCATAATAGCAATAGGTTGAATTAATCGTGCTATCATAATTAATTTAACCTAATTGAATCTACAAGCTAATTATTGATAGTTGCAGCTATCTCGACTATTAGTAATTAGGTTTAACTTTTTTCATAAATCGTAATGCTATCATTAACGTGGTATGAAACGCTATCGTGCCCAACTCGTTAATGATGAGTATTGACTGGTTGCTGGGATTGGTTAATTAATTTAGGAAAACACAAGATTTATTATGGCTATCCTAATAAATCTTTGGTTAAACTATTTGAATTGCAAGAAAATATTTTGTGAGCCTATGATCAATAATATGATTGAATATCAATATTCTTGGATCAGAGCTACTAGTTTTTGTTTCGTCTTTACAATTTCATTGTTTCATTTGCATGTTTTAGTTAATTTTAGGATTTTAGATTAGTTAGATAAAACCAATTCAAAACCCCCCATTGTTAGTTCGTTTTCGCTTAAAAGAAATTAATCTTCGTTCCCCGTGGATTCGACTCTACTCACCACTTTACTCGTAATTTGCTAGTAGGTAATTTAATTTGCGGTTTGACACCCATCAAATTTTGGCGCCATTGCCGGGGAATGGTGCAAAGTGATTTATTTCTTTTAAGTTTATTTTAGTTAATTATTCTTTCTCTCCTTATTTTCTTCGGTTCCTTTTTCTGCTTTGTTCATATTAAAAATGGATGCATATGCACGTTATTTTGGAATTAGGCATGATAACATTCCACATGGGAGTTCTTTAGATAGAAGGATAGATAAAGTAATCTCTCTTGTGGAAAAGTTAGTTTTATTTCAGGCACAACAGGTCAAGATTTGTGGAATATGATCAATTCCTGGACATCCTACAGAACTGTGTCCCTACAATGCTAGATATAATCCGGGATGGACGAATTCTAATTATCAAAATCTAGGAGCAGAACAAGGATTTTCTCAGTATAATTACGAGAGACAGTTAGCACCCACTCAACATTCCGATTCTGGCCTGTCACTGGAGGAAATAGTGAAAGCTCTAGCAACGAATGCCCAAGAGTTTCATCAGGAAACAAGAGCCAGCATCTAGATCCTCGAGAATCAGATTAGCCAACTAGCTAATTCTATTGGTAATTTGGAAGCTCAAAGTTCAAGGAGGCTAACATCACAAACTGAAGTTAGTCCGAGGGAGAATGTCAATGCAATGGTGCTCAAAAGTGAAAAGGAGATACAACCCAGACCTAATTTCCTTGAGGAAACCACTAAACATAAGAGTGAGAAGCAGGAGGATGAAGTGAAAGAAAACTCACATGATCGAAAAAAGATAAATTCTTCACTCACGTTTCCGTGTATTACTAATGTGGTTGTTCCTCCATTTCCTAGTAGACTAGAAAAATCCAAGGAGAATGAGAGCAAAGAAGAAGTTTTTGAAATCTTTCAAGAGGTGGAAGTCATGATCCCGCCTTTAGAAGAGACCCAAGGAAATCCATGGGTATCCGAAGATTTCGAAGAAATTACACACGATACTGAGGAACATGAAAAGTGAAGAACAAAGTGAAAATTCGAAGGTTCCAACTAGCTTTTATATTCGGAAGATAGAGGATGGTGTTTTCATTGACACATATTATGTGGAAATTCTTGACAACTATGAAGCATATGCCTGTTTTGACCTGAATGAGATACTAACGGACGCTCGTGGAATTGGCTGACCACAATGATGGAGGAAGAACGTCGAGCATAACAACACAAAAAAATTACGCTGTTGGGAGACAACCCAATTTTTATTTTGCTTTGTTTCGTCTTTAATGTTATTTTCAATTTCTTTTAGGTTTATTAGTTGTTCGTTCGTGTCTAGTAGAATAATAGGTTCGGGAACAACTTTTTATTTGGCGTGATCATGCCAAATAAAAAAGTTAAATTCCCTTTAAATAACCTAATTTTCGTAGGGGGCAGAAGACTAGTCGAGTTTTGGCGTGATCACGCCAAAAACGGACTAGTCTAATTTTGATTCAGAATTGAATTAGGCGTGATCACGCCCAGTTTGAAATAGTCGTCTGCCTAAAAAATATCTTACAATCTTTATTTTCAGTTTTTTATTAAAAATAAAAAATAAAAAAAAAATCTGAAAATCGAAAAAAGCCTAATTCTGATCTTCTAATCTTCTTCTTCGCAGTAATCTCGCAGCTTCTTCTCGACCAACCCTCACCACAGCCCCACTGTGTCTTCTATATGACGCGCGAACCACCTTAAGTGAATCGGCATCTAACTCCGCCATACATATACACACTGGTCTCGACAAGCTACCCAGATGCTGCTGTTCTAAGTCCACCAGCCGCCATTGATTACCTCTATCGTTTTCAGGGAAGTCCTCTTGCTTTATCTGTGCTCATATTGTTTTATTTGTCTTCCCTATATACGCGATTATTTTGGTTCCACTAATTATATATTTCACTCTATCTCACACTGTTTATTTTTCCGCAATTTATGGTAGCACTTTATCTAACCTTTTTTGAGTGCTTGCTTTGAAGTGCGTTGACTACATTGCGGATAATGTAGAATTAAGGTGTGGGAGGAGTTCATACTAGGAACCTATAGAGGAACTTGTTTCTTTAAAAAAAAAAAAATTCGAAATTCTTATCGATTGGGAGTATTCTTGTGCATATATGTTAAATTCTGTGGACTTAGTTGCTATGTCTTTTTTGGGTAGAGTATGACTGGTATAATAAAAGAGTTAAGTGTGATTTATTATTTTTCTTGGTACTTAAAAATGACGTGTCTCGTTGATCTTTATAGTGGATAGAGCGAAAGTGTGCAAGATTCAACACAAATTAGCCTTTTCCCGTGAGCTTTTGAGCCTAAGAGCAATACATACGATTGTGCTCTAATTTCTTTGTTGTGTGTGAATCAAGCATATCATGTACATTCTAGAACTTGCTTTGTTATGCATTTCGAGGCCACATTCATGAATTGTGCATTAAAATGATAAGGGCACTTAGGAATAACCCTTTGATGGCCTTTCATTCTGAATAACCTACCCGAACATTGTCCTTTAGTTGAACACGTTGAGCTTATAGCCTATTCTTTGATTTTACCGTGTTTATACATAACCTATTCTCTTTTCTTGTTTACGACCGTCTACCTCAATTTTTTAACCTTCTTGTCAAGAAGTGTGGAATTGCATGTGAAAAGGTGAATTTTTGTTGTGAACACAAAAGGGGTGGGAAAGAAGTACAAAGGACGTTGTGGCAATGAAAAAAAAAAAGAAAAAAAAAAAGGAAGAATGAGAAAAAAAAAAGGACGAAAAAAAAAAAGAAAGATTAAAAAAAAAAGTGAAAATAGACATTGTCACAATGAAGAAAGGGTAGAAAAATTGTGAGGTTGTCAACATCTTTGTGTTACACTTTTCATGTCAAAAATAAAAAGTTTGGCATATGCTACTTGAGAGTTGGCACCTCTAGGTTATTACTTGGTTATTTCTTGATTTTGTTTTGATGATCTCTTACGATCTTGTGAGATTACGAAGTGTGGTTGGTAGGAAATGGTTTCTTGATCTTGTTGAAAATGAAGATATGTTTGTCATTAGAGACAACGTGCATATGAATTTTCATAATTTCTTGACTTGCTAGCCTTCAATGTTCCCTTTTATCCTACCTTTAACCAAGGCCCCATTACAACCAGTGAAAAGACCCTTTGATTGATGCATAGTTCATAATCTAGAGGGGGAGATTTGATATATTAGTAAGCATATGGTAATGGCATGTATGTTTTGATATTGAGTGATTACATATATATACCCTTATCATACACTTTAAAGAGCGTAATTAGCGATATCTTTGTTGAGGTGTTGTTTATTGTCACACTGGAGCTTATTGAAGCTGTTAATTATTGATGGGGCATATGGATTTCATTGAACAAAAAATCGAAATTATGATCACTTACTCTTGAAAAAAGCCGTCACTTGATTTCTTCATTGCATGGTAGCTTGAGTTGTCATGGAAAATATTTGAGTGAGGAGATAGTGATGATATAAAAGAGATTGACAATTGTTACCTTGAGCTTATTGGATTAGATGCATGCTTGAGGACAAGCATGGTATAGGTATGAGGGAATTTGATGTGCATATATTATTCCATATTTTATATCCATATTCCCTTATTTTTTATTGATTATTATTCTTGTTAGTGAAAACAACTCAAGAACACACAACACCAAAGAACTTGGAAAACGTACGAAGAAAATCTCTCTGTTCGGCCAGAGTTGTGGCCGAATTCAGTTTACGCAGAACAGAAATTAGAAATGAATCAAACACAGTTTTAACGTGGTTCGTTCAAGATGAACTACATCCACGGAGGCAAGACACACCTCAATCCACTAAGAACTTCAATCAATTACAGAGAATTAGCTCAAGAAATGAAATGCCCAATTCTGAATGCAAATTAGGGCACGCACACTCTATCTCTAAATACTCTCTCTAATCTAAAGTACAGGAGATAATGCTACAAGGTTATCTTCTTCTCAATGAGAGCTTTACAATGATATATGGCTTGAAGCTCGAATGCAACTGGATAGGAAGTTATAACTGCACGAAGTTACGCTGAGCTACAGGATAAATGTGACGGTTTCACGTCGTCACTAACTGAATCTGCTTCGTCACAAATGGCAGTTACTCACCTAACTTGAACCCGGTTTGCTCATGACCAGTTTGTCTTTTTGCTGATAAACTCCGGTTTAAACCGCCGGTTCTCCACTCCCTAACTCCGGTTTCACATTCCCAACACACCATATTACAAAGTATAGGCTCACTTGATGAAATTGAACATCACCTCACAAATCTCCACCTCAATGAATCATGTGTGCCTCTTACTGCCTCACCACTGCCTTCTCTGTCAATGCTCTTCATGACATTGCTCAAGCTGCAGCAGGCTCGAGCAATGCTCCACTTTGTTCCCAGGTACACCCTTAGTAAGAAAATCAGCAGAGTTATGCAATGTGTGTACCTTCTTCACTTCCACTGAACCAGAATCAATAATATCCCTAGCAAAATGCAACCTAACATCAATGTGCTTTGACCTTTCATGAAATGCTTGGTGTTTCACAAGGTGTAGAGCACTCTGATTATCACAGTAAATCACCACACACTTTTCCTTGATGTCCAAATCTCTCAAAATTCCTTTAAGCCAGATTGCTTCTTTGATGGCTTCAGTGAGAGAGATATATTCTGCTTCTGTGGTTGAAAGTGCTACAACTGATTGTTGTACACTTCTCCAGCTGATAGCTGTTCCAAATAAGGTGAACACAAATCCAGAAATAGATTTCCTAGTGTCTATGTTTGCTGCAAAATCAGAATCAGCAAACCCCTCCAATGCAACAGTGCTTCCATTCACTTTCTTCTCAAACTTCAGTGACAATTTCACTGAACCCTTCAAATACCTCATCACATGCTTCAAAGCTTCCCAATGTTCAACACCTGGGTTTGACATAAACCTGCTCACTAAAGAAACAGCATAGGCCAAGTCAGGCCTACTACAAATCATCCCATACATGAGACTGCCAACTCCACTAGCATAAGGAATATTGCTCATATGTATGACCTCCTCTTCAGTCTTTGGGCATTGTTCTTTGGTTAGTTTCTTCTGCAGATTAACTGGAGTGGAGAGAGGTTTGGATTCATGCATGTGGAACCTCTCCAAAACCTTCTGTAGATATTGCCTTTGAGATAACCAAAGAACTCCAGCTTCCCTTTTCCTCAGAATGTCCATGCCCAAAATCTTCTTGGCATCTCCAAGATCTTTCATGTCAAATTCAGTGTTAAGTCTGTCCTTCAACCATTGTATACTCTTCTTGTTCTTGCTGGCAATCAGCATATCATCCACATACAAAAGAAGGAAGACTTTATCTTGCTTTGAACACTTGTTGAAGTAAACACAACTATCATAAAGACTTCTTACAAAGCCAACACTGATCATGAAGTCATTGAACCTCTTATTCCACTGTCTTGGACTTTGTTTGAGTCCATACAGTGACTTCTTCAGCAAACAAACTTTGTCTTCTTGTTCAGGAACAATAAAGCCTTCTGGCTGTTTCATATATATTTTCTCAATGAGTTCTCCATGTAAGAATGTTGTTTTTACATCTAGTTGTTGTAGTTCCATGTCCTCTTGAGTAACCTTTGATAAAAGCAACCTGATTGAGCAGTGCTTTACTACTGGAGAGAAAACTTCATTAAAATCAATCCCTTCCCTTTGTGTAAAGCCCCTAGCCACCAATCTTGCTTTAAACCTCACTTGTTTGGATCCTGCAGTCTCTAACTTCTTTTTGTATATCCATTTAGAACTCACAAGTTTCTGACCTTTTGGTTTATCCACCAATGTCCAGGTCTCATTTTTTTCCAGGGATTCCATCTCTTCAATCATTGCCTGAATCCAGTGTTCTCCTTCTTCACAATCTAGTGCTTCTCTAAAACTACTAGGCTCTTGTGATTCCAGGTCTTCAGCAACACTCAAGGCATAATAAACACTCCCTGCTTGACCATAGAAGTCAGGTCTATTGATTGTTCTTCTAGGTCTGTCCCTTCCAATGCTATATTCTCTCACATTTTGTGAAGGTCCAGCTTGTTCTTCTTCTTCAGATGATGAATCACTATCTTGTAGATTCTCTTGTTGTTGAGATGTGTGATCATCTTCAGCAGGATGCTCCACCTGAATTGATATCTCTTCATTCTCTTTAGCACCATCAAGTTCTTCCTTAGATCCTGTTGAAGTATAAGCCATCACATTCTCATTAAACTTTACATCTCTACTTGTGATTATCTTCTGATTTCCCTTCTCTAGACACCACAATCTGTAGCCCTTTATTCCATCTGGATATCCAAGAAATACACATCTTAGAGCTCTTGCATCTAACTTGTCTTGCTTGACATGGACAAAAGCAAGACAACCAAACACCCTTAAACCTTCATAACTTGGTTTCTGTCCACTCCACACCTCTTCAGGTGTTTTGAACCCAATCACTAATGAGGGTGACCTGTTAATGAGATAACATGTTGTAGCAATGGTTTCACCCCAAAATACCTTTGGCAACCCAGCGTCCAACAGCATACACCTTACTCTTTCAAGAAGAGTCCTATTAAGCCTCTCAGCAACCCCATTCTGTTGAGGATTCATTGGGACAGTCCTATGTCTCTTGATTCCTCTTTCTTCGCAAAAGTTTGTGAACTCAGTGGAGAGGTATTCCAATCCATTATCAGTCCTAAGGTGCTTCAGCTTCTTCCCTTTGACATTTTCCAGTTGAATCAACCATGTTTTAAACTTATGAAAAGCATCACTCTTATTCTTCCTCAACATGATCCACACCTTTCTACTGTAATCATCAATCAAAGACATGAAATACCTTGCTCCACCATGAGTCTCTGTTCTTGCAGGACCCCATATGTCAGAGTGGATATAATCTAATGGCTCTTGAGTTATGTGAACACCCTTTCCATAGGGCAGCTTCTTGGACTTGCCCAAAGCACACTGATCACAAAACTCCAGGTTTTGGTTTCCCATGTTTCCAATTACATCACTTCTTGACAATTCCTTCAACCCTTTCTCTCCTATGTGTCCAAGCCTCTTGTGCCATTTAACAAGCTCAGAACTGCTCAAGACCATATCAACACTCCCAACAACAGGTGAACCAATCAAGATAAACAACCCATTATGCTGTCTACCTTTAATCACCACTTTACCATGTTTAGTGATATGCAAGAAGCCATCCACTGAGCTAAACTGACAACCACTGGTTACTAAAGAACCAAGAGATAAAAGATTTCTTTTAAGGCCAGGAACATATCTTACATTAGAGATGATTCTGACCACACCATCAAACATTCTTATGCTCACTGATCCAATTCCTTTGACCTTGCATGATTGGTCATTGCCCAGGAGAACATTTCCACCATCTTCTCTCTTCAATTCATCAAACCATGACTGGTGTGGACACATATGAAAGGAGCAGCCTGTGTCCAAGACCCATTCTTTCACCATTCTTGATTCAGTAACATTCAATACCTCTGGAGGATCTTCTTGAAGGTCAATGGCAGCAGCTTCTGCCCCTTGGTTTCCTCCTTTCTTGTTTCTTTTAGGACAATCCTTCTTCAAGTGACCAGGCTGCTTGCACTTGAAGCATTTCCTCTTCTCAACCCATTCATTTCCCTTCTTTGGATTAGAATCTCCCGCTTTGGAGTCCTTAGAATTCTGTCCCTTCTTCCCTTGCCAAGGTTTCTTGAATTTAACATTCAAACATTCTCCAGATTGCACCATGCCTTTATCATCTTGAGTCTGGAAGCATTTAGACCTCAGAGCCTTCACTATCCCATCATAAGATAGCTGCTCATCTCTCCCATACATCAAGGCATCCTTAAAACTTTCCATGGATTTTGGAAGAATGTTTAACACCATCAATGCTTTATCATCCTCCTCCACTTTCACATCCAGGTCTTCCAATTCCTCAACCATCTTAATAAACTCATTAAGTTGGTCAGAAATTACCTTATCTTCAGTGATCTTGAAGGCCAACATCTTCTGCTTTAAGAACAGCTTGTTGGAAACTGACTTAGATTAATACAACTCCTCCAACCTCTTCCATGCTTCTAAGGAACTCTTGCATCTTGAGACCTCTCTTAGCGGTTTATCACCCAAACACAGAAAGATAAGACTGAGGGCTTTCTTATCCACGGATCCAAACTTGGGTTTCTCACTGGCTTCCCAAGAATCAAGGGGTATCAAAGCAAGATCAAGGCTATTGTGAACCAAAACTGCATTCATCTTGATCTTCCACAGTGTGAAATCATTTCTCCCTGTAAACTTCTCAAAGTCCATCTTCATACCAGCCATTCCTTCCCTTCTTCAAGCTGTGAGAGTTGTTTCCCACAGACGGTGCCACTTGTTAGTGAAAACAACTCAAGAACACACAACACCAAAGAACTTGGAAAACGTACGAAGAAAATCTCTCTGTTCGGCCAGAGTTGTGGCCAAATTCAGTTTACGCAGAACAGAAATTAGAAATGAATCAAACACAGTTTTAACGTGGTTCGTTCAAGATGAACTACATCCACGGAGGCAAGACACACCTCAATCCACTAAGAACTTCAATCAATTACAGAGAATTAGCTCAAGAAATGAAATGCCCAATTCTGAATGCAAATTAGGGCACGCACACTCTATCTCTAAATACTCTCTCTAATCTAAAGTACAGGAGATAATGCTACAAGGTTATCTTCTCCTCAATGAGAGCTTTACAATGATATATGGCTTGAAGCTCGAATGCAACTGGATAGGAAGTTATAACTGCACGAAGTTACGCTGAGCTACAGGACAAATGTGACGGTTTCGCGTCGTCACTAACTGAATCTGCTTCGTCACAAATGGCAGTTACTCACCTAACTTGAACCCGGTTTGCTCATGACCAGTTTGTCTTTTTGCTGATAAACTCCGGTTTAAACCGCCGGTTCTCCACTCCCTAACTCCGGTTTCACATTCCCAACACACCATATTACAAAGTATAGGCTCACTTGATGAAATTGAACATCACCTCACAATTCTTTATTGATCTTAATTAATTATCTTTTCATGTAGGAGAATAATAATTGGACTTGGAGCAAAATTGGGCTTAAATTAGTGTTTTGGGCTGAAAAGTGAAGAAGCGGGCCGAGATAGAGAAAAGATGGGCTTAGATTTGTTAAAGTCTTCAATTTTATGGGGATGCCCATCAAGAGCTTTATTTAATTAGGCTTATTATTTCTTTTATGTAATTATCTAGATATTATTTAGATATTTCCCTTTTAGAGATAAGATTGGATATTACTAAGATTTGATTAGGAGTAGGAATATGAATTTTTAATTCCTAGCGAGATTTTGAGAGGAGGGAGACGCGCACAGTCCAGTACAAGAATTCCAATACGCACTCTCTCTCTCCTCTTCCCAATTATTCACGCCACATTTTCTCTTTTTTCTCCTAATTTTCATCTTTTATTCTCTACTATCTGTTGAAGATCTTGGATTCCACCGCCATTAATTAAGGTTATTTTCTGATTCAAGGGTTTATTTCAATTATGTTATTGTGAGACTATGTGTTTTAATCGTTCTTGTTTAATTCAAATATTTTTAGATTCAAGCTTATTTATATAGGAATTGTTTATTTGATTCAATTGAGAACTCAATTAATTATTTAATTTCTTACTACTATTCATGAATTCATGATCCGTAATTGTCATGAAGGATTGAACCATAATAGCAATAGGTTGGATTAATCGTGCTATCATAATTAATTTAACCTAATTGAATCTACAAGCTAATTATTGATAGTTGTAGCTATCTCGACTATTAGGAATTAGGTTTAACTATTTTCATAAATCGTAATGCTATCATTAACGTGGTATGGAACGTTATCGTGCCCAACTCGTTAATGATAAGTATTGACTGGTTGCTGGGATTGGTCAATTAATTTAGGAAAACACAAGATTTATTATGGTTATCCTAATAAATCTTTGGTTAAACTATTTGAATTGCAAGAAAATATTTTGTGAGCCTATGATCAATAATATGATTGGATATCAATATTCTTGGATCAGAGTTACTAGTTTTTGTTTCGTCTTTACAATTTCATTGTTTCATTTGCATGTTTTAGTTGATTTTAGGATTTTAGATTAGTTAGATAAAACCAATTCAAAACTCCCCATTGTTAGTTCGTTTTCTCTCAAAAGAAATTAATCTCCGTTCCCCGTGGATTTGACCCTACTCACCACTTTACTCGTAATTTGCTAGTAGGTAATTTAATTTGGTGGTTTGACACCCATCATAAGCCAAGTGAACTTGTTACCAATAAAGCTAACATCCTCAAGACCACAATCAGTCAACATGCAAGAGAAATCATCCATACACCTAAGTTTTAGCACCCCACCCATTTTTTCTCTAGCATTAAGGATACTATTGAAATCCCCACTAACGATCCAGGGTCCATTAGATCTATCACAGGCTTTAAGGCTACCCATAACTCTAACCTACCATTCCTATCACAGACAACATACACAAAAGGGTTGTAGATAACCCCAACATATTTATTAACAACTTTAACATCAATGAACTGATCAAAAACATAAATCACAGATAAAATGACATGTTCTCTCCACATAACCCAAATATTATTGTTTCTATTAGCCACACAACCTTTGGAACCTAAAGAGTGAACCAAGAAAGGGTCAAGCTCTTCAGATTTCTTGGTTTCCAGAATAACAACCACATCAGGCTTCTTTTCTTGATAATATCTTTGAAGTAATTTTGGGACTTATTGTTACCCAATCCTCTAACATTCCGAGTTACAATTTTCATTAAAAAATTCAGGTGACTCACCTTTAGTTGCTTTATTTCCCCTTCTTGTTACCATAAAAAGGGGTTGTGTGGCCTTTCTCTTTGACTTTTTCCTCTTCATTCTCTTAGCTCTTTCCTTTGATCCAGAATATCTACCATCTTTAGACTTTTATATTTCCTTGTTCTCCATCTCCCCCTCAGACAAATCAGGCACATAAAGTAAATCATCATCAGACAAGTTAGGTTCAAAAACAACATCATTCTCAGGATCATGATGAGCTAATCTAGTAAATGAATTAGCATGCTCAACAAATTTACTAGCATCCTTTTTGGAAATCACATCCTTAATCCCTTTTCCGTTGGGAGTCTTGATGGGGACCTCATGAACATTTATTTTAATATTTTGATTACGATCATCAGGTGTATAAACATTTAGAGAGGAAGACACATAATTCCCCTTTTCAGCATCCTTATTATTCTCAACTATGGGACCAACATCATTCATTTTATTGTTATTAACCAAGTCAATATAACCCTCCCCACTAGTCTCTTTCTGTTTAGGGATCCATTACTTCATAATCCCATTATTAATATTTTTCTTTTTATCTTTATTCAATTTTCTTTTTATACTCCCCATTAAAGCAATCGGAGGAACTACGCCCTAAGTGTTTGCAGCTGAAACAGTAATAAGGCACCTTGTCATATAAAACTTTCTAAGATATTAATTTTTCCCCACATCATATTAAGATTTCATCAAACCTAGGTTTAGTTAAATCCAATTCTACACAAATTATAGCTATACTAGGTCTAGATCTATCCGTTGTTGGTTCGTCAATTCTAAGAGGCACACCAGTAGCAGAAGTTATGCGGTACAAGGCCTTCTTATCAAATAGGTATCATTGGCGACTCAGACTTAGTGTTGAACTCCGATGACCATTTGAAGATCCTTATCAGAAATCCTCCCACATGAATTGACTGTTTTGCCCAAAGTCTTTGAAAATTCTCATCATTAAACAATGTAATCATCGCATCTTTGTAACTATTCACACCAATATAAACAACACCACTAAATCCGAAACTACTGAGCTGTGATAGAATCATTTTAAAGGAGGAGCACCGTTGGAGAACTTACCGATCGAGACATGCTTGCATGTCTCTGACAACTTTAGGTTTTCCTCCACTGAGAAGTTAACTATTGGTGATCCATGATATACGCTCACAGATCCGAACACTTCCGCCTCAAGGTCAGCAAAAGCTTCCTCGCTGTCCTAATCTTCTAGATCTCTAGTACCAATTTACCTTTTGTCAGGTTTTGATGAAGATGATCGGAGGATTTAGTGGACGAGGGGCCTCCTCATTGTTGTTGGCGGCGGGGAGAGGTGGACCAGACATGGAAGGGATCAATCAGAATGGGAAAATAAGAAACTCTAGATCTGAATAGTCGTAGAGAGGTTAAAAGTTTAGAGAGAGACCAATCGAGAGCGGCTCCATCTTCTTGGTCTTCCGCATTTTTTACAATATTAACCCGGAAACATAGTATATTTCATTAACTTTGTTAAAAATAATCATTATTAAAATAGGAAAATAATGAAATAAAATATAAATTTATGTCTAGATTAAAGGAATATAGAACAAGGCAACTAAAATACTTAAAGAAAAAGAAAAAGAAAAAAACTGAGTAAAGCTAAAGCAAATATCTATTTAGAAATAAATAAAAATTATTAAAATGATGATTAAATAGAATTCATATACTATGCAAAAATTATACTCCCTCCGTCCCAAGCTAATTGTCCTACCTTGACCTGGCACGGAGGCTAAGAAAAAATATATTTTTGTGGAATCTTTGACTTTTTCAAAGGTGGAGATTGAATGTGGAGATTTTGATGGTGGAGATTGTGGGAGAATTTTCCATTTATAGGATAGGACAATTAACTTGGGACAAACAAATAAGGCAAGTAGGACAATTAGGTTGGGACGGAGGGAGTACATAATAAATATTTCATTTACTATGCAAAAAAATTAAATATTTTTTTATTTCCTTTTTCAATATTGTTCTATTAGTTTGAATATGGTTGAAAAAATTAAAAAATTAAATCATATAAGTACGAAATGATGATTTATAGAGAGTTATACATCTTACTATATAATAAAATAGAACCCTCTATAAATAGTAATTTCAATATTTTCCCGCCCAATCACACTTACTTAGTGTAGAAATAGTAATTTTATGGTAAGATTATAATAACCACAAATTTTATGGTAAGATTATGCTGCAATTATAACCCGAAAATCCGTCGAAATTTGTGGTTAACAAATCTTACCATAAATTTCGTATTCCAATTAGCAGAAGATTTTGTATTCCAATATCCTTAATTGATTAACCGAATTTGTTATTATCAGAATCTTACAATAAATTACGTCGATATATGCTGGGGGAATATTTTCTAAATATCAACAGATTAGTTGAAGATTTTGTATCCCAAAAATTGATATCAACATATTAGCCAAAATTTGAAGTTATTTGTGAAAATTATTTTTTGTAGATGAAGTGCAATTTTCTTTTATATCTTACTATATAATAAAATGGAACCCTCTATAAATAGTATTTTCAATATTTTCTCGCCCAATCACACTTATTTAATGTAGAAATAGTAATTTTATGGTAAGATATAATAATCACAATTTTTATTGTAAGATTATGCTGCAATCACAACTCGAAAATTCGCCGAAATTTGTGGTTAACAAAATCTTACCATAAATTCCGTATTCTAATTTGCAGAATATTTCGTATTCCAATATCTTTAATTGATTAGACGAATTTGTTATTAGCAGAATCTTATCATAAATTACGTCGATATATGCTGGGAGAATATTTTCTAAATATCAACAAATTAGTTGAAGATTTTGTATTCAAAAAATTGATATCAACATATTAGCCAAAATCTGAAGTTATTTGTGAAAATTATTTTTTGTATAAGAAGTGCAATTTTGTTTTATATTTCGGTAAAATTATGTAGTTTGCTTTTAGTTTTTGGTTTTTTTATAAAATAATTTTGGGCTATAAAAATATTTTGTTTTACATAGCATAAATTTATTGTGTTTACATGACAAATGAAAAGGAATTTGGTGTATTAACCAAAGTAATTTGTATAACAATTTAGTTTGACAAGATAACGTTAATTATGTAGATTAATTTGATAAAAATAGGTATATCGAATTTTTAATGTAATATTTTATTTGGTTAAGTTTTGAAATATAGTGATATTTAAAATATTTTATACAAAATGAAAATGTGAAGTTATTCTCAAAAATTTATTTGAGTAATCTCAATAAAATTGTGAACAATATGAAAAGATTAGAATGACCATTATGCAAGGATAACAAAAATATTCATACCCTAAACCAGTGAATATGACTATTTCATAACTTACTCATACTTATATATTTTTAATTTTTAAGCTTTGTCCTTTTATTATAAATATATAAATTTATATCTTTTATTATATTATAATTATATACATATATCATTTATATTATATATCTGTTATACATTAACTATTCGTGCATCGCACGATGGGAGAATTCTAGTTCATATAATAAGGTACAAAAAGTTGAAGTTCTTTTTTTTTATGAAACATAAATCTCAATCTCTCATTATGGAACATGCCTAGTAGTTTTCTGAATTTTCAAGTTTTGGTGTTCATATAAAATATAATTTCTTAAATTTAGATAATATTATAGGTTAATATTTTTTTCATATTTTACATATAATTTCTACTGCTTCCATTCCAATTATATAGACTTGTTGTCTTTTACACAAGAATAAAGAGAAGTCATTGGAAAGACAAATAGATAATCAATTTCCTAATATGCTCATATTAATTTAGTGAGTACTACTCTATTCAATATATTATTTAATGCTTATATGAATAGGGGTACATTAGTAAATGATAAAATAAATGCTACTATATATAGAAACTGGACTATAAATTTGGGACATCCAAAAAATGTATACAAGCCTAAATATAAAATTTGATTGAATGGAATATAATTGTAAAAATGAGAAAGATTGAGATTAAACTGTATATTCTTCAAACATTTGGGCGGAAAACGGACAGAGGATAGCATAGAAGTCTTTAATAGGCTTTGATTTAGTTAGAAATTATCTACACGTTGTGCTTATACAGTAAAAAGACGCGACCGGTTTCGAGCTAAATCTAATGGATTTCGGGCTAATTGGACTTTGGTTTAGTTGGCCCATTTTTATCGGGCAAAAAAATATTGTGAACCTTACCCTATCCCTACTGGTTTTTGGGCCAGTTAGGCTATCGGGCTATAAGTTAATTTTTTTAAAGTTATATTTAAATCCAAAATTTATAATCATACTTGATTGTGGCCTTCGTGCTAACTTAAGATTCGCAAGATCGTGACACACATTATTACTAAGAGTATGAACACGTCTAAGGCTAGGGGATCTTGATTTCAGAGCCTCCAAAGCATCAATATTATTAGGAACAAATTATAAATAAATATGTTGTAAGACATATATGTTTACAAACATTGATGTGTAGTACTAAAAAGAGCATATATATTACAAAACATAAATATTATTATCACATAATATTGAGTTCATGAAAATAAGAAATCATTAATTCATAAAATATTATTACCACATAACATCAATGTGTTTATCATCAGCTACTACAAGTACATAACAATATAACATTAATCAATGAAACCTATATTCCAAAATATTACCAATAGATCAAAATAATATCAACGAATGCTACTCTCATTTAAATTATTAAATATATATGCGTTAACCCAACTATTTAAGTGAATAATGACTTGCAATAACAATAGACACACACATACACACAATAAATATACATACATATATATATATATATACACACATTATAACAATAATTACAACATATACAAAATTTTCGGACTATCGCGCCAGCCCTAGCCATAAGCGGGCTATCCCAATAGGGCTTTGGGCTAATCGGGTCTCGGTTTAGTCGGGCCATATAAACGAGCTGGCAATATGATGAACCAAACCTTATCCTATTTAGGGCGATCTCCGGCTAACCCTACAATTTCGGGCTTTTCTAATATCTCTACGACCAAATGATTTTCTCGAGCACTTTATTTCTCAATCCACCCAATTATAGTAAAGAAATTCATTTAAACTTTTCAAAACACCCCACCGCTCCAATTATACCGTTTTATTGCACTTAAAGCTGGCAAAATAGGTCCGACCCGATGTGCCGACCCGTTTAGCCTGAAATATAGAGTGGATTGGGCCGGAATATTAGAGGCAAAAAAAAATTCACTTTTTTTGCCCGGCCCGAACGGGTAACTTTTTTTTGGCGGGCTGGGGACGAGCTGGCCTGTAGGCCTGCCCGATATAACTGATTTTTCTTTTTTAGCTAATTAGCTAATTGTTAGTGTATGTTACCAAAGTAACCGCCCCAAGTTGTACCTACAAATTGCTACGATGAAACAAGAACACATAAAATGCAATCCTTTAGCATATCTGATTGGTATGGCCTAGTAACTTCGGGTCGGGTTAACCCGCCCTGGAGCAACCGGACTCAGATTTAGAACGAACCCAACAACTAAGCCGGCCCAGAAGCGCGCACGAGCCTAGCACAGCCCAGTCGCGGCATATTTGGAAAGTGAGATCCCCATGATCTCCTCCCAACTTCCATGCAGATTTGGCGGGCGCAATTGTGGATTTAGTTAGGGTTTTGAATTGTATAGTATAAATAGTAGAATTGTACTCAGATTTAGGGTTCGCATTTTGCACTCTAAAACTACAACGTGTAAGGTTGAAAGGAAGATAGTGAAAAACACCTCGGCAGGTGATTGTTTACGCCCGTGGACGTAGATCTCTGGATCGAGCCACGTATATATTGTGTTCTTTACTTTTCTAACGTTTGGTAGCATTGTGAATTGTATTTTACTTCGAATTCCTTGGGTTAGCGGGTTGCGCTTTAACAATTGGCGCCATCTGTGGGAAGAAAATTCGAAATAAAACCCTAGTATACTTCAGCGTCATCACAACCGCTATGGTGAATACTCGCCGATCTGCTAATCCTACCCGGTCCCGTCGCAATCCTCTTGTGGATCAGAATCCTCCACCCCGTCAACAGAATCAAGATCCTCCTGCGGAGCACGTTAACATGCATAATCTCCCTCTTGCCAATGATCCGGTGCAAATTGATCCACCACCTGTCCCCGAGTTGTCGCAGGTGCAACAAGCCTTTCTTCCGGAGCATGCCGCTCTATTCCAAGAATGGAATAATCGGCACGCCCACTCCGGTGAGCGCGCCAACAATGGCATCGACCAGGGTGTGAGAAATCTGCCCCGCGATTTATCACGTGAATTGGATAAGGGTCCACCTCACCGAGCAAGGCATGATCGTCGTCGACAGCGATCAGCCTTTCCAACGGACAACCGCAGCTCTAATGGGTCGAGACCCCGTTACGCCCACGAAGGCGTGGATCGTCGCAGACCTCTAGACGCACCAAAGTGTGCTCGCTTAGACAAATCCCGTGTGCTGGATCCTCTGGAACAAGAACAAGCCCAATTTGCAGCGGAGCTTGACAAGGTGTTGTGTCTCGATGCTGACGGGGAGATCATCACCCCGTTCTCCGAGGAGATTCTTGCTACCCCACTCCCCGAGGGGTTCAAGCTTCCCCCCGTGTCCGTCTACAACAGCACCGGAGATCCAAGTAATTTTCTAAACGCCTTCAAGTATGCTATGTTCAACCGCAATTGTACACCTCACCACTTGTGTAAGGTGTTACCTGAGTATCTCCAAGACGAAGCTAGACTTTGGTTCGATTCTTTACCCCGAGGCAGTGTTACCTCCTTTTGGGATCTTGCCGAGCAGTTTTGGGCGCGTTTTCATACGCGATCAAAACCCATGGCCACTTTAGCCGATCTCATGAATCTGGAACAGCGAGATGGGGAGACTGTTACCAATTTCTCGATCGCTTTACCGCTGAAAGCCTCAAAGTTGGCAGCCGGTCTGATGATGTTATCATCAATGTCTTTATGAATGGTCTCCGGCCCGGGCCGCTTTACATTGAGCTCGTCTGAAACCCTCCTACCACGACCCGTGCTCTTTTCAGCATTGTATGCAGATTTGCCAAGGCTGAGGAGCAAACTCGCTGCAAGCGCGAGAAACATGCCATCAAACGGCAATCGGACAAAACACAAGCTGGGACCAGTACCCGGCCTAGTGCCTTCACTCGCCTAAGCAGAGGACGTTTGGAACCTCGCGGAGATATCCCTCAGCTCACTCCGTGCAGGGAAACTTGCACGTGTGGTTCTGGCCGCTAACAAAATCAAGGACATAAATTCTTTCTGTTCACAAGAATGATTAGCGACCGTGCCCACAGATGACTGCTCCGGCAGAGAAACGTAACCGTGACAAGTGGTGTGCGTACCACCATGATCATGGACATGACACCGAAGAGTGTCGCGAACTTGGGAAAGAAATTAAAGATTGCTTGAAGAGGGGTTTCTTACGATAATATGTAGCTCGGACTGAGGACAGGTCTCGGTCAAACCAAAATGGAGGCTCACAACAAAGCCGCGGAGGCTACAAAGACCGAGGTCCACGAAAAAACAGACTTCAGTGGCAGAATAACAGGTCAGGGTACAACAACTATGCTCGGCAAGACCAGGGAAGTCGTCAACAACCCCAGTTGCTGCTGCAACCGCCTCCTCATGGAGGACCTGGAGATAATCCGCCCAACCACGTTATAAATGTGATCTATGGGGCCATTCCAACCGGGACTTCCCGAAGTGCCCTGAAGGCGGAAGCGCGCAGGCCTCCTCCCGAGGAGCCATGCCACAAACGCCTCCACAAATATGAAACTGTAAGTTTCACTGATGAAGATCCTGTTCCCGAGCTCACCCCACATACTGATGCCATCGTAATCGATATGGCCGTGGCTAATGTTACGATAAAACGAGTATTCGTCGACAATGGAGCCGCAGTTAGCGTCATATTCGCTGATTGTTTCCAGAAAATGGGCATCCCTCGCGAACAACATCGATCGGCCCCTGGGCCGTTACAGACCTTCACTCAGGGTGAGGTTCGACCTGAAGGAATCATCAACCTTCCCGCTTCGCTCGGTACTTATCCAGCAATAAAAACCATCTTCGTCGATTTTTATGTGGTCAATTCTCCATCTCCATACAACATGATTTTGGGCCGAGATTGGCTCACCACGGCGAAGGCCGTTTGTTCCACATACCACCTCGCAGTGAAGTTTCCTACACCCCACGGCGAGGTGGCCATCCGTGGCAATCAACGAGTCTCTAAAGAGTGCATGTATATAGCACTTAAAAAGACGACGAAGGTTCCTCCCAAGCCACAGTTTCAAGTAGCCACCTCGGCTATTACCTCGGATTCGTCTGCATCACTCGGGGACGATACTGTTAAGGTGCCGCTTGACCCGGCTAAACCGGAGCAGACTGTTACAGTCGGCGCTGTAGACACCCCATTGCTACATAATGCCATCATCCAGACCTTACGCGAATATTCTGAAGTTCTTGCGTGGTCTCCCTTGGTTATGCCGGGGGTCTCTCCGGACTTCATTACTCATAAGTTAAACATTGACCCCGGCGTGAAGCCCATACAACAAAAACGGAGGTAATTTGCTCCGGAGAGGAACACAGCCATCCGAACCGGAAGTTCAACAGCTCCTGGATGCAGATATCCTGTTTGAAGTACACTATCCATCCTATCTTTCTAATCCCGTGATGGTAACGAAGTCCAGCGGGGCATGGAGAATGTGCGTTGATTTCTCTGATCTCAATAAGCACTGCCCAAAGGATTGTTATCCTCTGCCCCCCCCCCCCCCCCATCAACCAAAAAGCCGAGGCCATCACTGGCCACAAGGCACTTTGCTTTTTAGATTTATACAAGGGATACCATCAAATCCATATGGATCGCCGTGATGCCATCAAAACGGCCTTTATCACTGACTTTGGGTGTTTTGCCTTCAAGAAAATGCCCTTCGGGCTCAAGAATGCGGGAGCCACATACCAACGCCTTATGGACCACGTCTTCCGAAATCAAATAGGTCGAAATGTTGAAGTATATGTTGACGATCTTGTTATTAAAAGTTCCTCCCCCACCACATGTATACAAGACATTGCCGAGACGCTGAGCGCGTTGCGACGCTATAATCTACGCCTCAATCCGGCCAAGTGTACCTTTGGCGTTGGTTCAGGTAAATTTCTAGGATACTTGGTCTGGCAGCATGGTCTCCAGGCAAGCCCAGCCAAAATCAGAGATGTATTGGATCTTCAGCTGCCGAAGACAGTGAAGGATGTCCAGCGTCTCACCGGTGGTCTCGCGTCCTTGAATCGTTTTCTGTCTAAGGCCGCGGAGCGTCAGCTCCCATTCTTCAAAATTTTGCGCCAGGCCAAGAAATTTGAGTGGACTCCGCAGTGCACCGAGGCCTTTGAGGCCTTAAAGCAACACATCAAGCAGCTGTCAACTATGTCCGCACCTGTCTCCAGAGAGCCCCTTTATGTACACCTGACATCTGCCGAGGAAGCAATCAGCGCGGACCTCGTCCGCGAGGATCGTGGGAGTCAGCAACCAGTGTATTTTGTGAGACGGGCACTTCAAGGGGTAGAGACCCGATATTCTGTGGTAGAGAAAGTGGTGTTGGCCCTCGTCATGGCTGCATGCCGCCTGCGGCCCTATTTCCAAGGACGTGACATCAGGGTTCTCACTAATCACCCTATTCGTCAAATCCTCGTTAAGCCCGATGTGTCAGGACGTCTGGCTAAGTGGGCCATCGAACTCGGGGAATATGATATTCAATTTCTACCTCGCCGGGCCATCAAAGGCCAAGCCCTTGCGGATTTTTTGGTAGAAGCACCATTCACTGACCCCGGTTCGCCTGCATATGACACTACTCCTAACCACTCCAATCCCGAAGCTGAAGCCCGCAAGTAGCAATTGTACATGGATGGTGCCTCTGCGGCCCGAGGCAGTGGCACCGGGGTCTTTCTCATTGGCCCCGACGGGGTTGAAATCAAGTATGTCTTGCGATTTAAGTTCAAGGTGACCAACAACGAAGCGGAATATGAGGCAGTTCTTGCTGGGCTCCGGCTTGCTCAATCCTTTGCAGCCTTACATCTCCAGCTTTTCACGGACTCCGAGGTGGTCTCTAGTCAAATTAAAGGCACCTATGTAGCCAAGGATGATACGTTGAAAAGGTACCTCGCTTTGACACTTAAGCTTTTGTCAACTTTTGCTTCGGTTGATATCCAGTAGGTGCCTCGCAAAGAAAATGTTCAAGCTGATACTCTTAGCAAAATGGCCTCCGCGGTCCCGACCAATATGTCACCGGACATAATCGTCGAAGATGCTATCCACCCTTCCATACATGAGGCGACGGTTTCTGTATTAACTGAGAACAGTCCCAATTGGATGACCCCAATCATCCATTATCTCCGGGATGGTACACTACCGGATGATAAATTACTCGCTCGACGGAAAATTCTTAAAGCACCGAAGTATGCACTCAACGACGGAATCCTGTACCGTCAGTCATACTTACAGCCGAGTCTTCGCTGCCTTGATCCAGTCCAGGCTGACTATGTTCTTCGCGAATTTCACGAGGGGGCCTGTGCCAGCCATATTGGCTCGCGGATGTTGGCCAAGAAAGTCCTTCGGTGGGGATACTACTGGCCCACATTATTTAATGATGCCCATAATTTAGTGACAAAGTGTGACAAGTGTCAGCGACACTCGCGCGTGAAGCATTTAACACAAACCGAGATCACTGGCATACAAAGTGCCTGGCCGTTTATCCAATGGGGAATCAACATTGTGGGCCCGTTTCCAGTCGCTCCGGGAGGCTTAAAATTTCTTATGGTTGCAGTGGATTACTTCACCAAATGGGTTGAAGCCGAGCCCCTCACTGCTATCACCGGTCAAAACATCTTGAAGTTTGTCTGGCGTAATATCATATGCCGCTTCGGCATTCCGAGCGCCATTATCTCAGACAATGGCAAACAGTTCGCCAATTACCCCTTCTGGTCCTGGTGCGAGGAGTTGCACATCAAGCAAATCTTCACCTCGGTCGCTCATTCTCAAGCCAATGGTCAGGTCGAAGTCACCAACCGCACCCTGCTTGCTGGTTTAAAGAAGCGCTTAGATCAAGCTAAAGGTCTCTGGGCCGAGAATCTTCCGCAGGTTCTCTGGGCCTATCGTACCACACCGCACACGTCAACTGGGGAAACCCCATACAACCTCACTTATGGCTCCGAGGCTGTCATCCCCGCTGAGGTGGGGTTACCCAGTCCCCCGCTCGTTACCCTCGATCCCGAGACTAACGACGATGCTCTCCATACTAACTTGGAAGAGCTCGAGCACCGCCGTGATCAATCCTTCTTTCAACAAGCTAAATGTAAGCAACGGGCAACTCAGTATTACAACCTCCGGGTTAGGGGTACTCAATTTAAAGTCAGAGACCTAGTACTCCGGTTAAATTCTGCCAGCAAAGCTGCCCCCGAGGGCAAACTGCATGACACCTGGGAAGGGCCATACCGCGTCATTGCCGCGCATGCCTCCAGGAGCTATCAGTTAGCACATCTAGATGGTACGCCGATACCCCGAACATGGCATGTTACTAATCTACGGCGTTTTTATCTATAATTCCCGATCGACAAGTACCTCTTCTACCTTTACATTTTTTGTACGTTATTTCGTTTCCATGCTATTACATTTTCTTTTACGAGTCTCTTTGTATTCTTCAATTGTTCCGACAATTACTTTGCATAAAGTTTTAACTTTACGAATATTACTATACTTTCTTCTACGCTGCGGGGACGCCCTGGCCTAGACTCATTATTATCTGTCTCTGGACACACTGATCTCTCGCCTGACCCGTCCGGAGAGATCAGCATTTTGTCCTCGGACATATATTCCCTCTCGTCAGTTTAACAGGAGAGGTCATTCACTCTCGCCTGATCCGTCCGGAGTGGTCATTACCTCTCGTCCGATCCGTCCGGGGAGATTTTCTGCCTTGTTTCTTTACAAGGCCTTATTTACATATTGTGCTCCCGAGTACTAATTACCTCATTATTTTCATAATGACATGTCAAAATAATTCAAAGTAGTTGCCTCATGATCAAACATTAACCACTTTTATTTAACATACTTGTCAAACATATCAAAATATTTTCGCAATTTTACTTCCCAAAAGAGTGCTTTACATATATGCATGAGTTATTACAACAACTAAGCATTATCTTCGGCCTCCGAGCCAATACTCCGCGCTCCGGCGTTGGGACCCGTCCCGGGAGCTTCTTCGCGTCCTCCGGGATCTGGAGGTTCTTCGGCTTTGAGCTCCGCTTCTTCCCCTACTTTGACCTCCTCTACGCCGAGGACTCACTCTCGGCACTGCCCTTGGATCATCGCTCCTCAGTCGGCCTCGAGGACTCGATTGAGGCTCTGGTCTCGGAGTGTTAGCCCATTCCGCGGGATCCCATTCCACGGGGTCCATTACTTCAATCTCCTCGGCTAGCTTCTCAACCTCCTCCTCCGCAACAGCTACCGGGGTCTCCTCCCCAACGGCCACCGGGGTCGGCTCTTGGATTATGATCCATATGCCTTTTCCAGCCGCTCCCTTTTTACTCCTCTGCAGAGCCTTCGAGACATCTTGGCCCCGGCTGGAGCTCGCAACATATTATTCTGCAGTACGGCGCCACCTGCCGCGGCCTCTTAAGCCCTCGTACATATTAAGGAGTAACTCCAGTACTTCCCGCTTTCTAACAAGCTCGGAGGAGTCTGCGTGACCGGCCGCCATCAGCGCCGAAATTTCCCCCTGAATCTCAGTTATTCGCTCCTCGACCTCCTCAAAAGTTAGCAGGCCGTACTCCGTCAGTATTCGCTCGTACTCCTTTTGGTGGATGATGACGCGGTCTAGTTCGGTGACCGTTGACAAATATTTCAGCTGCTGATCTCTCGCCTTTTCCACAGCTTTGGCCCTTGCCTCTTCGGCCTCCTTGGCCCTTCTCTCCGCCACGACCACCCTCCTCTCCAACCGAGGAACCACTTGTTTTTGCAGATTATCCTTTTCCCCTCGGAACCAGTCCAAAGACTGCATGAGTTTCTTTATTACATTATGAAGCTCCTCAGTATTCTCCTGTTTGCAGCACAACATCAGTACTGTAATGATATACTCACACCGATGACAAAGCAATAACTCAACAATATGGCCAACAACAGATTCACATTAATAAAAAAAACAAGTGTATACATTGTCTACGGTCGTTACATCAGAAATACAGATTTATCCTAGCATCTACTATATATACAGTTCATCAAAATTACGGGGAACGACTGACCTCCCCCTGATCGACCACTCCAGCTGCCTTCGGCACCTCCACTTCCACCTCGTGCTCTTCCTCTGGCAGTTCTTGGATCACCCCCGCGTCCCCCCCTCGTCCCCCCCTCGCTGGCTCCGCGGTGATCTCCATGCGCGGGGGTGGATCCTTGTCTCTGGACTCCGGGATGAGTTCACCCCGGCGAAAGGCCAAGAACTCTTCGTCTTGATCCACATCACAGGCAGCGATCTCCTCGGCGCTCTGAATCGTCTTCTTCTCCTCCAGAGCCTTCACCAAGGGCCACTCCGAGACATGACCCAGTGCTTTGTAATACGCCTCCTCCACGGTGCCCACGACGTTGAAATCATATCCGAACTCTGGACGATAGACATCCACGTTCGGATAGATTTCCTTGACTTTCTCCAGCAGCACTGACCGTGTTGCCGTGTCCCCGACCGCGACGAAGCTTGTCTGATAGTCGAGAAATGTGCTGGTTTGCAACAGTTTCTTGGCAAATGTCTTCAGCACGGCCCCCTGGCCATCCACTACGGCCGCCTCCTTGGCTTTCATCTCAACCCGCAGTTCCGCCACTTCGCCGCGGAGCACCCCGACTTTTGCTTCCACCTCGCGCAGCCGCGCCACTTCCTTCTCCACCAAGGAAGCTCTCTTGCGAGCCTCGGACAGTTGTGAGTTAACCTATCATTCCGGGAACGCAGCTCCCTCACCGCTTCGGCTAGCTCTTCCTTGGCCTCTCTCTAACTCCTTCGGCCGAGGTCCATGATCCCCTGAGCCATCCGTAGAAGCTCCTCGGCATCGGGCCCCTCCAGGCCCAGCACGTTTGTGCGCCCTTGCCCCTTGAAACACAAAACAAAAAACAAACATCAGAAAATGCTACAAAAGCAGTTTTTCACCCCGGCAATGGTTATACATGCTTTACCTCAGGGATCGGCTCCGTACGCAGTCTTTTAGCCGCTCCCAGTGGAGTGACAGACGGCTCCGACCTCCTCTTTGACCTCGGGGTCGCTCCCGCGACCACCACATCTTCCTCCGTCGCTGCTGACGGCCTCGGACTCGACGACACCTTACTTCTAGGTGCCACTTCGGCTGCAGCTCCCTTCTTCTTTGACGCCGCGGGCACCGCAGGGCTTCCCGAAGTCTCCTTTCCGAAGCGTCCCACTGCAAAAGAAATTTGTGGTTAATCCTGTGCAAGTTGCAGTACGTTACACAATTTTAAAGTTCCTACCCTCCTCGGCTGCCCCGGCCGCCGACTCCTGCCCCCGGGTGGGATCCTCCTCTGCTCCGCCCGAGTAATACGGGCTTAACCCTGCCTCCTCCAGCTCCTCCTAGGTGCAGAGGGTCTTGAACGTACCTACAGTACGGAATTGACTTACAACCTCCGGCTCCGGCTCTGCCACCGGGCATTATCTAATACCTCCTCCCTCCTCCACCTCGGGAGGACCGCGCCAGTCTTCACATAAATAAATTTCTCCTTCCAACCCTTCACCTTACTCGGGTTTTGCACCTTAAACCCACCTCGGGCCCTGGGGCTAAAGGAGTACCATCCTTTCGATTTCCCGAAGGCCATCAGTTGGAAGAAAAACCTAAACAAATCAACATTTGGTTCCACCCCGGCATTCTTACATACCACTGTAAATCCGACAACTTGCCTCACGGCATTGGGTGCTAATTGACTCAGGGCAATGTTATAATACCTCAGCAACTGCACTACGAAGTCCCAAAGGGGGAATCTAATTCCTATTCTCAGATGGTCTATATACTCACTTATGAAGCCCCTCGGCGGGCAGCAAGCTCGGTCACTAGGCTCCGGCACTATGTATTCTAAGTTAAAAGGGAAGTAAAAGGTTGGAATCAAGGCTTCTATTTGCACCCGCGTCATCCGCAGTGCCTCCACGGCCACCTCGAAATCCTCCTCCGAACACTCACTAAACCCTACTGCCCGTGTGCCGGATTCCATGCTGTCTGCCCTATATACCATCCTAATCACTCTTCTTTCTGGAATGATATAACGCAGGGGTGGTACATCTAACGGGGTTTTATCGGTTCCTACCTCCCTAATTGAAGATGAAGACGATGAGGAAGACATACTTACTTGGTTTTGATTTGAGATGGTTCACAAATGGCACAGATGAATCTCTTTTTTTCCCGCTCTCTGTATCTTGCAAGTCGCGAATGAGAATAATGAAGTTTACTGTGCAGGCCTTCTCTATATATACTCATGCATCAACGGCTCAGATCTGGCCTTTTCAAATTTCGTGTCCTAGATTCGCGCGTGGACGTCACGCTCGTTACAGTTACCAAGGCGCGTGGGAGACACGCTTCTTGGAATTCTCAAACGCGTCACTTCACATCCCTTTTCCTAATGATGGCGCCGCCAATCACATCAACCTCACCCTTCGCCAGGAAGTTTTGGGTCTCACTCCGGTGATCCCTTCGCCTTGGGCATATTTTAGTTCGGCCTCACCAAACCTTATGACCCCGGGGATACTCCAGCTCGGCTCCGGTCGACCCCATGGCCTCACGGATACTCCAGCTCGGCTCCGGTCGACCCCATGACCTCGGGGATACTTCAGTTCGGTCATGTTTGGTCCTCGTGGAGTCCTTCACTCCGGGAATTCATCATCTCGGCTCCGGTCGATCCCCTGACCCCAGGGAGACTTCGGTTCGACAAAGATAGCATCCCTCCTTGCTAGCTACGTCATTACATCACTCAACATCGGCGCCCGTTACACCCTGCCCTACTTTTAACCGAAGCTCCTACCTCGCTCCGGCTGGTGGGGGGCATCTGATAGGTATGGCCCAGTAACTCCAGGTCGGGTTAACCAGCCCCGGAGCAACCGGACTCAGATTTAGAACGAGCCCAGCAACTAAGCCGGCCCAGAAGCGCGCACGAGCCTAGCACAGCCCAGTCGCGGCATATTTGGAAAGTGAGATCCCCATGATCTCCTCCCAACTTCCATGCAGATTTGGTGGGCGCAATTGTAGGGATTTAGTTAGGGTTTTGAATTGTATAGTATAAATAGTAGAATTGTACTCAGATTTAGGGTTCGCATTTTGCACTCTAAAACTACAACGTGTAAGGTTGAAAGGAAGATAGTGAAAAACACCTCGGCAGGTGATTGTTTACGCCCGTGGACGTAGATCTCCGGATCGAACCACGTATATCTTGTGTTCTTTACTTTTCTAACGTTTGGTAGCATTGTGAATTGTATTTTACTTCGAATTCCTTGGGTTAGCGGGTTGCGCTTTAACAATATCCATTTCTTGATACATAAGTGTTTTTGGGAGCTTATTAGTATTAAGGACAAACTATATTTAGTTTTTAGTAAACTTTACCGTTGTTCTTATATTTCTGTGCTGAATGGGCCACTTTGTAATGTGAATACTTCTACACAGATTTTCTTTGGGTGGGTCTATCTATGATTACTCGTCCTCTTTGGCTCCGTTTACTTTGGTAGATAATTTATTACAGTGACATTTTATCTAGCTTTATCTAGCAGTTACCTTGGTAAAAATAAAAAGCCGGGTTATCCTTTCGACCTAAAATAAAATGCTAAAATTCGGATAAAATCTTAGATTAATCTAGGCTCCCCCCTTAGGGTAATTTACCCAATACTTGAGATAAAATTACACTAAATTATTCCCATTAGGCTTTTCTTAAGATAATTAAATTGAAGTTCGCCTCAATATATAATTTTCCTTCATGGTTAGGGTAACGAAAAAGAAAAGGAAAAAAATCATTGGTGGGCTTTTTGGACCGATGGTCCGAGGTTCGTTGGGCTGGGCCTAGCATTTCTAGGCCCGAAATTAAGTGAGCCCGACTCGAACTTACCCCTTGGCCCAACTGGGCCCGACCCGGTCGGGCCGTGCCGCCTGAATTGCCAGCTCTAATTGCACTACAAGAAAAAAATAAAATTAGGGACGAAAAAATTTATTCCTATTCACATAAAATATGTCTCTAAACTAAAGTAGTGACGCACTTGAGACGAAATGTTCGGTCTCTATAATGCTCGTCTCTAGAATTTGGAGATCGATTCATTCCGTCTCTAAATTTAGTGAGGGAATTTTTGTCTCTATTATGAAATTAGAGACCAAATCGTCAACAAAATAGAGACAGATTATGCCCGTCTCTAACATTTAGTTGTTATTTTACCACTAATCGGATACTAATATTTTTTTCACTTTCCGTCACTATTCAATTTCTATTTCATTTTAATTTAGTGACCAATATTATCTGTTAGTAATTTCCATCTCTAACATAAAAAATTCTTGTAGTATTAAATTACATAGAAATATGAAACAAAAATAAACAACAATTAAAACATAAAAGAGGAAAGAAAGAAACATCTTGCATATTGAATGGAAAAGTTAGAAGGAAAGAAAGAAGATAGAAGGAGGAAAGAGGGAGACGATAGAAGAGGGAGAAATGAAGAGCAAGAGGAAGAAGAAGATGATGTTTCATGGAACAAGCTCTTGTAGCCATGGTGTTGCAACTTGCAACATGCTCCACCAAACGATGACAAACATAATTGATGATGTTCGACCTCTTTAATTGAACATGTTTCAGACGTCTGACTTGGGTGGCTAAATGTGCTTCAAATTGTTTGGTTTGAACGCGGTGCCCTATGTTTCGCCGAACCAAATCAAATGGTGACCACAAAAAGTTTATTTTGCAGATCGAAAAAACATGAAAAAATGTGGTAAAAGTTCGTAATAACCATAAATATAATGGAAATAGTTAAAAATAAATTACTTTGTCCATATTAACTCACTTTTTATTATTATTTGGATCATTAATTGATTAAACATTGAAAATACTAGAGCTTATGGAGTATTGCGAGAGATAGAGAGAGTTTGGTTGAAGATGATAGGGAAGAGGAGGATTTTGTGAGTCCCCCCTCCTCCTCCGAATTTCTTTAGTTTATGAGTTTTTTTAATTATACTAGATATACACCCGTGCCATGCACGTGGTCAAATAATTTTATAATATTAATAATGCCACTAGATTTTTCATGATTATAAAAGATTATGCATCATATAACTAACATGATATGACAAAAATGAACTTAGAACTTGTACTCGTATAATAAACCAAAATGTAATAATACAAACAAAGTGCCTACAAAATATAAAGACTAGAAAACATAACAAACTACTAACTACATGTTTTTAAATTCCTCAATTTACACAATATTCACGATTGATTTTTTATTATTTTTCTATTCTCATCTATGAGAATTTTTAGTCCATATCATTACGTAATTCTTGAAAAAATAATATATATATATATAATTGTTTGTGACTAATCTGATTCTTTTAAAAGAGGTCAACCTCAATGGTAGCTAATTATCTTAACTTCTTTGGGATTCTGCTAGCATATGGAATAGTAATAGGAAATCGTTGGCGTTGGTTCGCTGCTACACCCGTCCCCTTTTGAATCAATGGGATTGAAATTTGAAAGGTAGTTTCATATCGGATGGGCTAATGTATAATGCACAGTGTTTAACTTTTCATAGACTATTGTTAAAAGTATAAAATTTAATATATGAGAAAATATTGTGTAAAAGAAACTCCTGTTTCTCTTAATATATAATTTGCTACAATTTCTCTGAGTAATTTACTAACAATTGTAGTGGCTTAGTCACCTATAGAAATGACATCCAATCGCCAAAAATGCGACCCTACTTTTACATTGAGTAGGGTATTCATACTTATTAATAAACATTAAGATGAAACAATCAATAATACAACCAAACGAATCTAATAAGTTTTTATTTGTAGCTCAAACATATAATTATTTTAATTATGTACTTATTTAATCGAAACATATGTAAAACTAAGCAAATAATTCAATAATATGCAAAATTATAGTTCATGTTATAGATCTATATTTTATTCTTAAGAAATCGATTAATTTTAAATAGGCATTTGGCCATGATTTTCACTTCCCTCGTATCTTCTATTTCAGAGAACTTAGATTGGAGTAGTTACAGATTGCAACAATGAGTGATGATTGGGATCGGATGATGAAGAGAGCCCCTACTTTATCGACTAAGAACCTAACATATAGATCTCCTGATCTTGTTGTGGTTCTCACGTCATTCTCCTGGAAGGAGATTACATCGTTGACAAAGACTTTCAAAGGACGATGAAGAGAGCTCCAACACTGACATATAGGGATCTTCTAATCTTTTCATGGGTTCTTATGTCATTCTAAGGAGAGACTCTTAAATGAATAATGTTGACTACGTGATGGTTCATGTTCACACAAACCCCTTCCACGAAACGAATAAATATCCAAAAATATCGGTGCTCTCATTCCTCAAGAACATATCATTATAATTTTTAGCAATTAAAATAATAATACTCAAATCACTATTTTTATATTTTCGATTGTCAACAATATTTCGTCGATATTTTTTTGTATTTACCAATATTCACCATATTTTCTATATTTTAATATTTAGTAATTGCATTGAAATGAATTGTCATAAACTATTATATTAGGAAAAAGAAAAAAGAAAAGAAATGCTATTTGCATTCTGTTGTTGGAGGCATTGGGCTCGTTGCACTATTAATATTTACCGATGTATTGTTTGTTATATGCAAGCAGGGATAACAAATCAAGGAATGGGTGTGGGCCTCCACCCTAAAATCCCTGAACCTTTTACATCTTAAAGATGTATTTTCATATGAGCAAAAGCGACAGACAAATTCGATGAAAATATAATTAAGCACGATCACTAAGTGGCGGATCCGTAAATTCTAAGGTATGCCTACTATATGAATTATCAGACATACAACGGATCCATAAATTCTAAGGTATGCCCACTATATGAATTATCAGACATACAAAATAAAATCTAAAACGATCTATACAATTCAAAATGGTGAAGGATTGTCAAAAAATATAAGACACAAAAAAAAAATTATACAAATTCGGAAGATAAAAATAGATATTGAAGAAAACTATACAAAGTATTCAAATTATAAGGATTTTTTTTACTTAATTGGCACAGAGGTGTATTCATTTGTAATTTTTAAAAGTTAAAAGATGAAGAAAATACAATTGAAAATTTCATTAACCTTTAACACTTCATATATTTGTTTACTTGTAAAATGATAAACATAAAAACTGTAGTATACAACAAACAAATCATTCATCTTTATAAGTACACTAATGCATATACGTACACTAATGCGGTCACTGGTGATTTTTCGGGGGATTTTTTCCGGGAATACGGCAGAATTCCAGTTATCATAAAAAAGGTTAATTTGCATTCATCGGTCACAAAGGACTCGTGCATGTTGGAGTTGTACCTTTTTTGCAGGGTTTTCCATCCAAGATTCGTAGCTCTCTTAGGGCATTCTTTGGAGAATGAGCACGAGAAATTTCTTGTTTACAAACACATGCCAAACGGAGACTTGTCTACAAAGAAATAGACGCAATTTACTGGATTATATTTGGTTTACGCGTATTAATTCTAGTATCTGAGTTCTAGTTGTGGAAATGGGAGAACATGCAGAACTACAATGCTTACAAAAGGTGGAGAAGAAGAAAGTGGAAGAGGGTGGCGGGGAAAAAAAATAGGTAGAGTAAACAAGGCACTTTTTTTTTTTAATTAAAAAAACATATATTTTATTATTATTAAGAGCATCTTGATCTTTTTAAAATAGTGTTTTATTATTTGAGTGAGCTGCATTGAGAAGAAACGTTGGCTGGTAATAGTTTCACACCTTTCACAAATGAGCTATAAGGAGATATGACTACCAATTTTTACTTAAGATGCCAGATCGGTTTTCTTTAAGGAAAACCATGTCGATTTTGTTACTATTGGTGTTGGGGATGGCAATGGGGCCTGTATGGGTGAGTCGATTTTGTTACTTGAGTTATATTTTATCAGGGATTGGACCATTGGTATGGGGATGGCAATGGGGCCTGTATGGGTGAGTTTGGTCTTTCCCAAGGCCCGTCCTACATGAAAATAATTAGATTATCTTCTCGTCTTCTCAAATAACCCGACCCGCCTCGCTTCGCTTCACTAACTCGGCGGGTTTACCCGCCCCGACCCGCTATGTTGTTTTAGTTTTCTTTCCCAATATATACACTATTGTTTTTAAGATATAATGATTTCATAATTGAAATATACTATAAATTATACATTATTGATCAAAAATCTATTTACGAAAATAACGAAATATATTCAAACTAAATCAAACACAATAAAACAAGTAAAAACAATAAAAATGTTAATATATTGGTAATAAAGAATAGTAGTAAATTGAATATATTACTATAATATATAAAAAAATTAAAAAATTAAATATAAATAATACATTCGGAAAGGGTTAGGGGTGGTTTAGCGAAATCCACAGTCCGATTCAAACCCGGCAATATCCGTTTGACCGGGCTTAAACCCGCCCCATAACCCATTTGACCGGGTTTTCACCCGCCGCATACGAAGCGAGTTCAGTGCAAATTTGGGTTTCAACCCGATTCATTGTCATCCATAATATGTATTGTGTTTTGACTGCAACTAACACTACAAGAAAAATTAATATTAGTGACAAAAGATTAGTGAGTAAGGAAATACTCTCACTATATGTATGATATACATAGCTTTAGTGAGAGTAAAATAAGACTCTCACTAAAAAATTCACCGTTGGTGTGGCAATTTTCAATTTCATTAACATACTGTCACTAATAATTGTGAAAACTGGTGCGGCTCTCCCAGCCAAAAACCCGCTCAAATGAATCACTAAATAAACTCAATTTTTTCTAACATAAAAGAAAAAATCGAATATAAAAAAGAAAAACTCTCTCTCTCCTCTCTCTCTCAATCCCCCCCTCCCCCTGCCTCTTAGTTTGTATTGAAGAAAGAAGTAAAGAACACAACTCTCTCTCTCGTCCTTCACTCCGTTGCTCCGTCGTCGGCTGGTTTCACTCCGACACTGTTGCTTATGACCTTAAAATGTAAGGAGAACTTTAAATACCTGTCTTCATTTTACTGTTTGTCTTACCAAACCCTAGATTTTTTGCTTGTAATTCGCAGATATCATCAAATTGGTCTTCGCTATTGTCCCGCTTTGTATACCCATCATAATTTCTGGTTCAATATTAACAGGTAAGGTTTTTTTTTTTGCCCACTTTTCCCATCCCCTCTGTAAACCCCATCACTCTGTTACTTTGATGCAAACATTTCATGTTGCATGACAATGTCTAACTTAGGCCGATTTGATGTTAATATAATAGTTACTTTGTTGTCCTAAACCCTGACATAATGCTAGGCTATTCACCGAATCTTGATATCATCAACACCTATTTGGTATGTTAGATCTGCAGGATGAACTCCGAAAAAGAACCGCAAGGAAAACACAAAATTTGTTCATCATGCACGAATTTGACTAGTGTTTTTATTTTTGGTTTTGTGCTGGGATACTCTATTATTTTGTCTGGTTTATTTGAATTGTAAGATTCCAATTTCTAGATCTTGAATGTAGATTTTTTAACGAGGATGATCTGGGAGCTTTTGATTTTCTGATTGTGTTTTACTTTGGATTTCTAATTTCTAACTACTATGAAGGCTTTGATTTTTAGTTGTTGATGCTAATCCTTGTAGCTCCTTTTAGTAAGTCCCCGTACCCCCTGAATAGCCACAGACGAGAAGCATTTCCCCCAGCCCTCTCTCTCTCGTGATTTTGTCCATCAGACAACACCCACAAAGTTTTTCCTCGAGGTATCAATTTTAGTCTTTCTTTAAGCCCAATAATTATAAAAACATAATGCAAATTGAAGATTTTCTATCTTTCGGCATACATTTCTGAGCTAGGTCATGATGTTGTCTTTATCAAGAATGTTTATAGTAGGTTAGCTTTGTGATTTAGAGAAAACAAGACTTAGAAGTGAGTGAATTTTTCTGGATTCATTCTCATTCCGTTGTAGTTTTCCGGTCTTGTATAGTGTGTTATGTTGACTTGTATAGTGCTATGTTGTTATAATCTTGATAATTAAGCTGCTAGTTCTTAGTTTTGAAGATACATAAATAAGTTTGATAATTGAGCTATCAGTTTCATTTACCAGTTCTTAGTGATTTCTCATAAGCAGAAAGCCGCTCTCGGAGAAGTGTGCCATCAAGGTCTAAGTTATTTTTCTTATACCCAATATCTGAAACTTTAATTTTGATTCTCTTGTTTGGTCTTCATTTCTGATTTTTATCTATTATTGATTTTTTTATTGTGTGTGTGTTGCTGGTGATTCTGAAAATGTGAAAATTGTCGATTTAGTGAAAATTCTCCATTAATTGATGTAAAACGGTGATAAGTGATAGATCAGAAGTTATGATGTGAGTTCTAGTTGTCTCTAATCAAGCTCAAATATTCCCTGCTGAAAAACTTTCAATGAGATCATCTAAATAGTTTAATGCTTCTGTTGGCTATCTAATATGATTCCCTTCTTAATTGAGTAGATAAATGGTGCAACTCTTGTACAGTTGCTTTCTTATGTACTAACAGGCGGCAAAATCAGCACTAATAAATTTTTACAAGACATTTCGGTTTGAGGTGAAGGACGAAGTGGGAATAACAATTGCAACACATTTTATTTTTTTCCGAGATGCAGGGTTATGCTCTTGATCATAATTATCGTGGTACTTGAATTCGGAAGAGGACAAAGGTGGCGCAGATCCTTTTGAAGTCGTTGCTATATGGATGTCTAATGAATCTATTCCCTTATGTCATGGTACGATCGAACCAACTTTCGATTGTCATTTTGTTCTATGTTCTGTTTTTGTTAAGTAAAGTCCATAAACATCTTCCTTCTTCACTTATTCTCTCTTTAGGTGACTAATGCTGGTGATGCCTAGATTCTAAATAGTCTATTCAGACATCTATTTAGCTATGGTGCCATAAGTCGTTCTAATACCTCCGTCCTTTGTTCATAATGACCATAAACTGATTGTGTATTGAATGTTTACAGGTGTTATGGTGTATTGGTTTCAGGCTGGGAGATATTTTCCTAAAGCGTCTATTGTGAGTCTTCGTTCCTCAATACCTTGAGAATGCAAAATTGTGGAAGGAAAGAAACTACGTGAATTTATCTTTCATTTCATTGAAATTGAACATGCAATTTAATTTTGACTAATCCGACGAATGGGCCCGAATTTCAGCCATTTTGTATAACTATGGGTAGATTGACAAATTTTAAAGAATTGGCCCAGATTAGCCATTTTCGACGATGAAATCTACTCTTGTTGTCACTATTTATCTAACATTCCTATTCTTCATAACTACTCAAGCTGATTTGGTGCTTTACATCATTCTAACTATCACATATTTTGATAATGTTACAAGCTTTCTTGATTTCTTTTCTTTTCTTAATTTTTTCTCATAATTAAATCTTTTTCTTATCCTTTATTTCATTTAATAATTTTAGTATCTAAGCTTATGATGGTCAGGTTCAATCTTGCAAGCAGCTGCCTACAATTCATAACATGGTAAAATCTTTTTCTTATCCTTTATTAATGTAATTATTGTAATCATGGATGAAATTGAACTCACTTTAAAAAATTTGGTTGTTACTTTCATGTTATATTTTGTTCCTTGTTACATTTTTGTAAAGTAGATATGTAGCTACACTTTAATTGTATATTTTTGTTAACTTTGTGCTTTAAGTTTTTCAAAGAAATGTATTAATTCGTTGTTGTGATTAATAGGTGGAAGTTATTAGTGGAAAAAGATCTTTGAAGCTATTCTACAATGAACTATTCGACATTAGAAGTTCCTCGTCATGCAGTTTGACTACTCTTTTTCTTTTGGGTGCATCTGCTTAGACTCGAAATGGCGTTGCATTCTTTTTCCTTCAAATAGCCTAAAGTGCTTCTATTAGATAATTATGTTGGTAATATTGTTAACTTTGTTTGTGAATATTATGTGAATAGCAGGTCGGATAAAAGGGGAAACAACTAGGGTATGTGACTTCTGGTGGTTGACATATCAAGGGGCTTTCATGGTAACTAACTTTAACTTACTACTTTCGGATATTCATTATACTGAAAAATTTACTTATTCTCCAACGAATAAAGCATTGGTCTAGTAAGAGTCTGATGTATTGATATGCTTAATTGAGTCCTATTGAATTATCAATGATGTTCTCTATCATTTCTGTTTTGTACTCCAACAACTAGAACATGGACTTAGTTTCACTTTCGACACTTTAATCGGTGAGAAAAGGAAGTTCTTTTCTACATGGACTTAGCAAACATTTTGGATGAACTATAGTGAATATTGAGTTAGAAGACATTAGAATTGTTTTGCATACAATTTGACACTGTACATCATAAATTGAACACAAGTATGAAGTTATACTTTGTGTGGGATTAGAAACCTAGAGTTCACTTGTTTCCATTTGTGAATATTTTTTGGCTTGACAAAATGAGGTTCTACTTGAGTCTGTTTCATAGCTGATCTTTAATAACATACTTAGAACTTGGTCTCTATTTTACTTGAATATACTTTCTTGGTGGTGACCCTGAAGTGAAGCATTTTGCTTTTAGAGTTGGAATATATACAGATAAAATGTTACTTCATGATGTACAAATGACTTCTACGATTTAATGTTGTGTGATGGTCATTCATTGTCATGGAAGAAGAGTAGGTGCAATTAGAATAATACTCTGGCATAGACCAGATAAGTTGGTTAGAATAATTTGAATAATGTGTTCTTCAACAATGCATAATGAATAATTTGAATAATTCTTTTATTTTTTCATTGTATATGTTTATGTTTTTCTTGTGCTTTTAGATTTTCTAAGTAATTTATTAATTTGTGGTTGTTAGGTTGAAGCTGTTTGATGGAAAAAGCCATATCTAGAGCAGAACTACAACAATTCAACATTGGAAGCTTTTTGTAAAGCAATTTAAATACTTATTATTTTGGACGTGTCTGCTTAAGACTCATAATTTATTTTTGTATTTACTTTTTTCCTTCAAATAGCATGAAGTGTTTTGTTTTGTTAGACACTGTATCTCTTTATAAGAGTAATGGTTTAACATTTCTTCCATTACAACTTACTCGTTTGTTAATTAAAATTAGCTTTATTGATTATATATGTTTTTATACATTTGAATTATCATAGTGATCTTTTGTGATCGAGAACAAACAAATTGAATAATAATAAGTAAAGCGTGTAGCTTTTTTAATATAATAAGGGAGAATTTCTTATAATATTAGAACATTTAGTGACGGGAGGTGACATATATAGTGAGCGTAATAATTAGTTAATAGCTACCTTATAGTGAAGGGAAATAATTGTATTAGTAACAGTATTTTCCGTCATTAAAAATATAATTAGTGACAGTAGAGTTTCTCTCACTATTTGCTTTTTAGTGACGGGATAGTGTCCCGTCACTAAAAACAATTAGCTACGGAAGCGATAGCTAGGGGCCGTGACGGGAGATCTCCCGTCACTAAAAGCCTTTTGTGACGGTTTTTTTTACTTTTACCCACAGTTTATCCTGTCACTAAAACTAACTTTTCTTGTAGTGTAAAATTTAGTTAAGCAATTTTCTTATAAAAAATATTATTTTAAAATTTTGAAATTAGATGAATCAATTTTAGAATCTGTAAACTTGTCATATTAATAGTAAAAATGGGAAAATACCACAAGTTTCAATTGGATGAGAATAATAACAACTATAAAAATTAGTGTTGTTTTTATTGCAAAATATGAGTTAGACTATTACAAACAATTTTGAAGTTGAAAATGACTCCCTACACCTGTTTATATAATTCCATCTTTACGATGAACAATGGAGATTAATTTGATCATACGACTGTAATCCATTTTTTACACAACTCCATCTAAAATACTTAATATGGATACTTTATACAAAAATATTGTAGAAAATTTTTAGTTTCATAAATTTCTGGGCAAGTTATAGAAAATTTATGCACAATTGCCATTAATGTATATGGACTAAACACATGCATTCATCATTGTGGGCTGAGAACTCTAATTTGTGGGCTTGGTCAAGTGCATTCTTCAAGTCCATATATTTGAAAATGTTAGAAAACTCATTTCATTTTTTAGGGTAACATCCCAAATATATTAATCCGCCAATCGGCTTCAATGTCAACAAAATGTTGCAAGCAAGGAGGAATAGAGTTCAAAACACCTCCAAAAAAAGAAGAATCAAAACTAACTTCGCCAAACGGTGGGCAAGAGTATTTGCCAAATGTTTGAACCAAGAAAACGAGCAAGACGAGAAGGAATTGCACAAATTATGAATATGAAAAATAATGTTTCCAAAATAAGAGAGGTCCACCCACTTCTTAGTTAATGTCGACCACACCTTGATGGAATCCATCTAAAAAATTACGTGATCTAGGTGAAGAGACCGTACCATTTCTACAGCAGCCCAACTCGCTGGTGCTTCTGCTACATCCACTACCGCATTGCAAGATTCCTACTTCATGTATACTCGCAGTACCTCTCCCCCACTATCACGAACTACTACCCCCAATCTAATACTTTCTGGAGTTTGAACCGTAGCATTAGAATTTATCTTGATTCGGGCTTGCCGCGGAGGCGACCACCGTGTAACAACAACTGATTTCCTCCCCTCGATCACCGGTCTAGCTGCTGCATGGAAGTCCCACAGATGCTAACAGATGAAATGGGCAATTCTAGCCTGATCAAGATGTTTATCATGAAATATTAACTGATTACGAGAGTACTGTACAAACTGTGAATGTGTTTCCAAGAGCGGTTGAGTTTCCTTCGGTTCGTCTGTGGCTATCTCCATCAACCAATCCACCATCATACCCCACCATTGCACTTTGTCCAGTTTCAACCGAAGATGACCTGCTTTCTAGAAACGAGAGCTCTAAACACAATCACGAAGCGCATGCACAAGTGTCTCCGGACCCTCTCCACAACATCTAGAAATGAGGTTCTGATACACACTAGATAGATACTGATAATGTCAACACAAGTGTACTGTGTCAATTATAGCATCAAGTGATTACAAGGTCGATCCCACGAGGATCGGTGTCGATATCGGGTAAGAAAATCTTAATAAGCATTTCAATGACTAACTAGAGAATCAATGGTTGGTTTTTGTTGTTCTTTTAATTGGAGGATATTCATAGGTGTCATTGGTTTTATTTGGACATACATCTCAGATAAAAACATCACAATATTTATGCAGCATAATAAGCCATGAAATGTGTTGGGATCTTTTCATAATATCCTCACAAGTTTGTATATCACTCAAGCACTCAAGTGTCTAAGAGGTTCGTGTTTTGCTCAAGTTGACTACATATACATGTTCTACCATAGACTTGCCCCTTGTCCCGATTCTCCATTATTTTGATAGTTACAAGCAAAGAATCATAAAGGTCTTAATTTAGTTATAACATAGGCCCTTTGGACTAGGTAGAATAAATTTTGAAAAGAGTAACGTGACTTGGACTGAATGAGCTTCACTCGCTAATGCTCGTTACATTCCATTTCCCCAACTTTCTATGATTTCAACTACCCTATCTCTCAAATTGCCTCAACCACTTATCTCATTTGTTTTCTTTCAAGTTAAGAGTTGAAACAAGTAATGTGTTCTAACTCATTCCAATTCAACCCAAAGGTAGAATTCTTTGGACCATTTTTCCAATTCTAACCTAACAAAATATATGAGTAATATTTACAACAATTTTTTTTGACTAATTGGAGATGACCCTAGTAACATATTGCCCCTTTCTAACCTATTATTTCTTTTTGGTCGACTTTTGTTGTTTTTCGACCTTTTCTCTGCATTTTTTACATTAAGGTCCAAAGAATTCTAAAGATTGATTTTCACATATAGGCGCGGCTTCTACTTTCTTCGTTCTTTCTTATCAACTACCTATCGATGTCTCGTATTTTCCGATCAAGCCCAACCTTCTCCTACCTACTTTCCAACCAACTCCCTTAAACTCGTTCAATCCAAGTGTGAGAAAAGTAGTTCAAAAATAGATAAGGCTTGTAATTTGGCTAGCAATAATAAGGTCCAAAGCTCAAGGGCTACTAAAGACAATTTTCATACATATTCAAGAACAAATTGATAGGCTCAAAGAATATCGATCAAAGATTGCCTTAATCACTTTCAAAGTTGTAATCCATCTTGTAATTTCAAAGAGACTCAGAGCAAGTTCTAGAGAAACATTACAAATGGTCAACTATACACACATCAAAAGAAATTTGAACTTAAAAAATGGGAGTTCACAAATTAGGCTCAAGACCTCACTGGCTCATATTACAAACAGTCCTTATTTCGCATCTCAAATGCACATATTTTCTTACTTTTTCAAGCACAAAACATTTTCTTTCTATCATCATTAATACACATCCAATACCTATTGCCCATTTTTTTCCTTTGAAGAAAGTGTTTCCTCAAAATTCATTAAATTTTTTATCAAGAGATTCAAGAATCAACATAATAGGTAATACCAACTGTCATCACAACTACACAAAATAACACAAAACATAATCATAATCTAAATAAATTCAAAGTATCCTAGAATAAAATATCAACTAAAATCCAAACTATCCTAGTCAACTAGTAACAAGTTAAAATGATAAGCAAAGCAAAAGGTGATAGCAAGCAAAAGTAGCAACACTACAGGACCCCCTCAAACTATTTTTAGCCGGATACCAAAAAGCTTAAAAGTAGTTCGAAAAAGGTGTTGCAAACACTTACAAACTCCCCCTTAAGGGAGGGCGGTGTCGGAGCATAATGTCCTACCTGCACATGATAGTTCTCCACTTGCTCCATCATCTTCATTAGGCGCCGTATAGCTCGGGTATGCTCTGCCTGAGTGCTAGTGTGACCTTCTTGTTCACAAGTGTGATCGGCAAGTGTATATTCAGCAGGTGTGGTGATCATGTTGGCAACAGACTACTCTAAGGCTACAATTTGTGCTGCTAGGCTGGTGTCCCCTCTGCATCCGGAGGGTACATCTTGCTCATTTTGACCTTCCGCTTGCATCATCTCTTGATCATCCCTTGCTTCTATCTTCTCCACTTCCTCTTCTCCTTCCATGGCTTCTTCATCAACATTAACCTACCTTCCCACTAGTAACCGACCCTTTCACACAATGCAATATGCGCCGGCGTGTCAGAGTTATATTAGGTAAGGAAAAGTGATCTCCTCGTTTCTGCTGAAACATCCAATATGATTCGTTCGGCAGTACAGACGTGCTTGACTTTATTGACCCAATATCCAGCTTGGTATCTCTTGAAACAGGCTGAATGAGTGAGCATCAAATCTTGAGATGCTTAACAAGAGTAGTCACAAGCCCTCCGATCCTGATGTCCTTTGTCCCCTTCGCAACCAAGTGGAACTGGTTCATGAGGAGGGAGGCGGAGTTAATCTGTTTGGAGTAAAGCATACTCCAAAGTATAAATATCTCATCTTTCCTTACCGACCCGCTCTCTCCTCGTGCAAGTGAAATAATGACAATTGCTTTCCACATGTATTGGAGTACCGGGTTCCTTATGTGTGTTGCTTTGATGTGACTGGCAAGGTAAGACAGACATTCCACGTGATCTCCTCCTAGAACCTTTGGAAGTTAAAGTCCCCGAGGGCCATATTCCCCATAGGTATGGAACTTGAAGATGTTGATCACATCTTGATGATACAAAGTGTGCTCAATTCCGCCTAACCTAAAGAATATACTGTTCGGGGTCTTGCAAACATTGGTATTAAGTGTGAACATGCTAAAGAGTTCCAAGACAAGCCCTTTATAAGTTGGCCATTTGCCCTGCATTAAAAACATCCACTGCATCCTTTCATTGAGCATAACTACATCTTCAGCAATCCCCAATTCTCAAGGAAGCTATGTCTGGGTATTTTGTGGGAATAATAGTGCGCTAACACATCTTATTTCACTGCCGTCACATTCTAGGTGTCCCAGTAGGGACCAAAGTTGATACCATAAGTACGTGGTGCTTCAATCGGCTCAGGTAATGGAGGTGAAGGGTTGCTTGAGCTAGCACAGGCAGATGCTTTTCGCTTAGGGGCCATTTGCGATATGAGAAGAGGGTTTTCAAAAATCCACATGTACAATTGAATCACCCTCAAACTAGACTTGATGCATGTATACAAAAATGGCATGACTTAAAAAATGCGAGGAAACATGTCATCATAACTAGTTTAAGGAGCTGCAAGTAACACAACAACTAACACTCAACCCCACAACGATGCAACAAAAGGGATTTCCATGCGCATGCAATTAACCTCAATTTCACAATTCCTCCCTCAAACTAGGTTGGTGATATGTGCTTGAAATAATTAGAATGCATAATGCATCATATTACTAATTAATTTGATTTGTAGGAAATCAATCCCTTCTTCAATAAAGCAAAGTGGCAAATCAAGTTTTTTTTTTTTTTCAAAACATTATTCTCAAACTAGGATGCAAGTGTGTACTAAGGTGAAGTAGACACATCACTTTTCTAGTTTGAGTCATATGCAATCAACAATTAAACTTAATCAAGGAAATGCAAGTGGGTGCAAGCAAGTATCAAACAAACTTCATAAAAAATCAACAAGATCATATGCAATGTGTACCCACTTGCCTCCTAAACCACAAGGATCATTAACACATTCATAAACACAAGTAATTTGAGCATATCATTGAAGCACTACAAGAATTGGGCACCATTTAGCCTCAATTTAATAGAAATGAGAACAACAATACTTGCACTCAAGGTGTTTGATGATTTGTCCCAAAGAATTGCAAACTCCAAATAGCTCAAAATCAGAATCACACATTCCCATGTTCAGTACTCAGTAATACTTAACAATCAACAAGTTTTATCCACAAATTTAGAAGAAATTTGAAAGTTTAAATTCAATAGAACTTAAACCCTAATTCCCCTAAAAATTCCAGAAAAATCGAAATTAGAGGAAGTTTAGGAGCATACCTTGCAAGGTTATGGATTAGAAGTCTGACTGCTGCTTTGAATCAAAGTTCCCAAGGATTTGTGATGTTTATAGGTGTTTTGATGTGTTTTTTTCCAAAGGAAAAGTGGAATGATAGGATGTTTTTTCGCATGTTTAAAGTTTCAAACCTGGGCTCTGATAACACGTTATTTATGCATGTATTTAGGTCGATTTAGGATCATATTTTATATCATTTACGTGCATATTTGACCGGCATTTATTTATATTAATAATATTTGGGTCATTTGACGTGTTTCGACTTGTTTTAAGGTATTTTGAGCATTTTCAGGCTACCGGACGAGGAAACAAGTTGGAAAAGAGTGAAAACCGGCCCAAAAGAGTGAGAACCGTCGAAAAACCGGTCCAAACCGGTCCGAACCGGCCTGAACCGGTCCAGGAGCAAAACCGGGCAAGAACCGACACGGCCGCGTCAGACTTGTAACACGGCCGTGTCAAAAGTGGTCCACAAAGCGCTGGTAGTTCTGGAATGGAACACGGCCGTGTCACAACTGCAACACGGCCGTGTCAAATGTTGAGCAGAAAGTGAATTGTGCAAAGCAACACGGCCGTGTCACTTAAGCAACACGGCCGTGTCAGAAGTGTTTTTCTGCGAAGATTTCCTATTTTTAATAGGATTTTGAGCCTATCTTCCCCAAGATTCGTCCCCGACTCTATAAAAAGGACCCCAAGCTCTAGGAAAAAGGGAATCAATCATCAAGAACATAAATTACATCATCTTGGAAGACAAAGAAGACGAAGATCATCGAGACGGAGTCATCCGGGTTAAATTGTTCTTTCTTAGTTTTAATTCTTACAATGTTTTTATTAGAATTTTGTATTGGATTATTACTAGGCATGAGTAGCTAAGCTATTCGTGTCCTAGGGTTAGAAAGTAGGGATTTTTATGACAATGTTTTGATTTATGATTTCATCTATTAATTCCGTTATGTATGTGTTTTATCTCTATGTTTGTGCTTAAAACTGAATTTAGCTTGATCACCTAGATTTAGTAATTTAGTTTAACAATTCCGCTTCGAGAGGAGGGAATTGTTATCAGACTTAGAACATAGAGCGCAGTTGTCTATGACTGTGTAGGCCGTGGCTTAGGATCGTTTGGGAGTTATTAGGTTTAATTGACTCGAGAGGGTAATTAGCTTAATTAATCAACGGTTTAATCGCTTCGAGAGAAGGATTAGATTATTGTCGTGCCGCCTAATAAACATTAGAATTGGTAAATTAATAGGTTAATCATATTCCACATTGAAATAATATCCTGAAATCGAAGCCCTAGGATACCTTTTCTCTTTGATTGTTAGTTTTAGTGTTCCTAAGTTTGAAGTTATATTTAATTGAGTATTTTAATTAGTAAAATCAACCTTTAAAACTTAGTATCTAGTTAGGACATTCCTAGAGTATTAGGGTATCAAACTACCTAAAACTATTCCTTGTGGGATCGACCTTGACAATAGTACTACACCTACATCCGTACACTTGCGGAACACTAGGTTAGAAACCGACGTGTCAAGTTTTTGGCGCCGTTGCCGGGGAATAGGATTTAGCGCTTAGTTTTTATCTTGAAAAATAGGAGGAAACTAGACTAGATTTTATTTTTTTTCGTATTTTTAATTTTAATTTTAATTTTCGTTTTATTTTTTTTATTTAATTTTAGTGTTACGCGGTAGTTCTTGTTTTTGGTGTTTTCAGGCTTCGTATGCACACCAGATCAAAAGGGAAAGAAACCCTTCTTCCTTTCGATCCAGAAATTGAAGCGACAGCTCGCAGACACCGAACGAGAAGAAACTTCACAGCTGAGATGGAGAACCCATCACAGCAACCGAATGATGAAGTATTAAATAGAGTGCTAACAGCCTTAGCACGATTGGACGATCGCGTCACTACTATACAGCAGCAGATACCTGTACAGCAGCAACAGTTGCCACAACAGCACGGACAGATTCCAATAGAACCAGATACGGGAGAAGAAGACAATACACCTATTAGTGACTGTTTAAGGCCGAATCCTAATCAACAGTCAGGAGGAGTACAACTTCCGCCTCTGAATGCAAATAGTTTCGAGCTGAAGCCTGCACTAATCAACATAGTGCAGCAGAACCAGTACGGAGGAAGTGCAATGGAGGATCCGAACGCTCACCTGATAAAGTTCCGAAGATTGGCAGATACAATCAAAATAAACCATGTGCCACACGAGCAGGTTAAGCTGCGATTGTTTCCCTTTTCGTTGAAGGATAGAGCCCTCCAATGGTTCAATTCCTTGGAAGATATCATCAGTTGGGAAGAGTTGAGCACTTCGTTCCTATTGAAGTACTTTCCACCGAGCAAGATGCTCGACTTGCAGAACCAGATCAACCAGTTCAAGCAATTGGACCAAGAGCCATTCGGAGAGGCTTGGGAGCGATTCCGGGATCTTATCCGGAGTTGCCCTCAACATGGGTTCACCAAGAAGCAGCAAGTATGCAAGTTCTACAATGGTCTACTTGCTCCGACTAGAAACCAAGTGGATGCAGCTGCGGGTGGAAGTTTGATGGAGAAGTCAGTGAGGATGGCATTCTCAATCCTGGACGCGATGGCCAGAACGAGCTACCAATGGTCGAATGAGAGAAACATGCCAAGGAGGGTAGCAAGTGTCCAAAAAGTCGAGCCCGTCAATAATGAGCCAATTGAAAAGCTCACAGCACAAGTAACAGCATTGACGAGCCAGGTGAATTTGCTAACTAATCTAACGTTAGCACAACAGCCAGGGGGTCCGGAAGAAGTTGAAGAAGTAAAATTTGTGAATCAACGAAACTTCAACAACTTCCAGAACAATCAGCCTCGGTACAATCAGTACCCTCAGAATCATCAGAACTTCTCATATGGGAACGCGCAAAATACACTTAATCCGCCACCCGGATTTGCTGTTACAAATGGCATGATCCATGACGGTAAGAAGCCATCACAAGAAGAAATCGCGATGTCACAATTCGAAAAGTATGATGAAAAGTTAGCTCAGTTGGAGAAGAAAGTGGATGGAAAATTCATGGAGCTAAACAAACATATCACTGGGCAAGGGGCAGACATCAAGAGGCTCGAGAACACGTTAGTGCAGACTCAAGCTAGCATTGGAGAGTTGACATCAAACATGAGTCAGCTGATAAAGATAGTAGGAGCTCAACACAAGCAAGGCCAATACCCGAGTGATACAGTGGTTAACTCGAAGGAGCACTGCAATATTGTGGAGCTAGATGAGCATGAAGAGAGCTTGAAGGACCAAGAAGCGAAGGAATCAAGCGAGGAAGTCAAAAACATTGAGAAGGAGGAGGTCAATACAATCATAGATAAGAAAACTTCATCTCCTATTCTTGATGAGTCTTTTGATTTTTGTTTTAAAAATTCGTTCTTTGCTAACCTTGATCCTTTAGAGCAATCTAGAGTTGTTGTTGTGAAACAGGAACCACTAAAGGAGAGAATCGAAGTTAAAGAGAAAACAAAGGAGTGGGAGGATGGAAAAGAGGCGACAAAGAAGAGACCGAGCAGGCCCAAGAAGAACGCAAACACAAGCATGAAACCAAGAAGAGCAACAAAAGCAAAAGATCCAGGGAGTTTTACTATTTCTTGCTCAATTGGTAGTCATGAATTTCATAATGTCATGTGTGACTTAGGGTCTAGCATAAATTTGATGTCTCTTAAGCAGTATAGACAATTAGGATTAAGGGAAATTAAACGGTCCTTTACTACTATCAAATTGGCGGATGGATCTTCATTAACGCCGTTGGGAGTAGCAGAGGATGTAGTGGTAAAAGTGCTAAATTTTGAATTCCCTAGTGATTTCTTAGTTGTTGACATGAAAGGGAGTGATGAATTCCCTTTTATCTTAGGAAGACCCTTCTTGGCGACTAGCCAAGCACTAATAGATGTACCTAAAGGGGAGTTGGTTTTTCGGGTTCAAAACGAAATAATCACACTCAACATACATAAATCGGGTCAAAGGGGTAGGCACAATTGTAGCATTATTTACACTACCCTAGCTGCTGTAGAAAATCCTCATGTCCCAAATAGCTCTTTAACTGGTCAGAAAACATCCGACTCGGGGTGGCTAGAAAATGGCTGATAGAAAAAGGACGTCCGGCTGATGACGTAAAACAAAGCGCTTGTCGGGAGGCAACCCGATGTTTATTGTTTTATTTTTTCGTTAATTTTATGTTTTTACTTGTATTTTAGTGTCTTATGTTTTTAGGAATCAACATGGACGAGTGTTGCAAGAAACGGGGGTCGAAAAGACGAAAAATCGCATGAAGATGGAAATCAGAGTAACACGGCCGTGTCACTTTTCAACACGGCCGTGTCAAAATTGACGTCGAAGGGAGAAATCTTCTGGAATGCAACACGGCCGCGTCACAAAATGACACGGCCGCGTCAACGTCAGCTCAAAGTAACACGGCCGCGTCTCACACATGACACGACCGTGTCAAAAGATCGCTCCAAAAGGTAAAATGCACTGGAATGCAACACGGCCGTGTCACATTACTTAACACGGCCGTGTCAAAAACGCCACAGAAACCGGTTTTTTGATTCAATTAGAACACGGCCGCGTCAGCATTATAACACGGCCGTGTCAAAATCGGCCCAAAAACATCAAGTTTGGCTCAAATGTAACACGGCCGTGTCACAACATTCAACACGGCCGTGTCAATACTTCAGCAGAAAAAAATGCAAAAAAATTCAGAACGCGATGCGGAGACGGCCGAACCAAGATTCAGTAGGAGCAAAATGGCACGCTTTCGGAGCTCGTAGGGGTTTAAAAACGCCATCGTCGAACGATTTGTAAGTTAGCACCAAGGCGTACCACGTTTTTCCTCCAAACATTGGCTTTCAGCCAAGTTTGGGGGAGGGGGTAGACCGTGGGACGTCTTGGCAGCTATATTTCCAGTTTGATTTACATTTTAGTTGATCGTTCGAGTTTTGCTGATGGTGGGTCCGTGTGCCCATTGTGCTGATTTTTATTGTTTTGATTGATGTTATCGGGTCTGTGAGCCCAGTTATCTGATTTATCGGTGTTGTTGGGTCTGTGAGCCCGAGTTTGATTGCATATTGTTTTCATGTTGAGTCTTAGGAGTTTAGAGTTTAGAGTCTTATTAGTGTTTTAGTTTTTTGAGTCATAAGAAGGATAAACCCGGAAAAAGGTAACAAGTGAAAAGAAAAATAAAAAGAGAAAATTAGGGAAAGATGGATGATGAATAGTTAATGATGAGATGATTTAGATGAAAAAATGGCACATAATAGAGCATGAGAGGTGTTTTGAGACGAAATTGAGCGTGAACTGAGAATATTCAATCAAAATTTACCTTGTGAGAATTTGAGCCTAATTATACTCCAATTTTCGGAGTAATATACTTTCTTTCGGTGTGAATTTGATTGAATATGTGTACTAGTCTCTAGAACTTGCCTTGAGTCTTTACTAAGAATGTGTCAAGTATATGTTGTGATGTAGGAAATGATCTTAGGCAAATTTTTGTTTAAGCCTATTTATTCGAACCATGAAAATTGCCTTTGACCCATAATGAAAAAAAAATTGTCCCTAGTTAGCCCAATTGAGCCTTATAGCCTTATTTATTCATAACCTAACAATGTCAGCCGAAACCTTTTTGATTTAATTCTTTTGGCCCTAATTGGATTAATCAAGTTAGAGGAAGGAGAATTGGAAGGAATTTTGGGTGAACAATTTGTGGGAAGGAATGGGAAATAGGGATATTTTTAAAAGATGAAGGGAATAAAAGAAAAGTGATAGGTGAAAAGCGAAGAATGGCCTCTCCTAGAAAAAAAAAAAAAAAGAAAAAAAAAAGAAAAAGAAAAAAAAAAGAAAAAAAGAAAAAAAAAAAAAAGGGGAAAAAAGAAAAAAGTTTTTATTATTAGTATTATAGAGGAGAGGCTAGAAAATAAAGTGCTCAAATTATGAATTTGCTTAGAACATTCGGGTAGTCCCAAAAATGTGGTACCCGCAGAATTGAAAAGCACTTAAGTTGTACGGACTTTTAAAGGTGAAGAAGTCACTTTGTGAGGTGATTTGTTGAAATTTGAAGAGTGAGGTTGAGTGATTGTATTGAGGGGTAGTCGGGTTAGACGTAACTTGATTAGTCCAATGAATAGTCACTTAAATCCAAATGTAACCCACCTTACCTTAAGCCCACATTACAACCAAAATAAAGATCTTTTTGATCCTTTGTCACACGTATCAAGTACGAGGTCTAGTGTAGACGATTGGCAAGCATATGGTAGACTTTGCATGTAATTCAATATGAGTGGAAATTATTCTAGCTTAAACACTTGAGAGATGAGTGAAACACTTACCCGGTGAGGGTTGAATAATTCGAAAGTTCAAAGTCTCGAGATTAGTTGATTTACGCGTTATCACATATGCTCAAGTGAATTGTGTTGCCTAGTTGTTGTAAGAAAAATCAGACTGAAACTGAATTCATCATCTAGTCGCCCTAAACAAATGCATAATCACTTGTCATCTTTGTGTCTTTTGTTATGATGTTCGGGACGAACAACTGTTTAAGTTTGGGGGAGTTTGATGACACGTTATTTATGCATGTATTTAGGTCGATTTAGGATCATATTTTATATCATTTACGTGCATATTTGACCGGCATTTATTTATATTAATAATATTTGGGTCATTTGACGTGTTTCGACTTGTTTTAAGGTATTTTGAGCATTTTCAGGCTACCGGACGAGGAAACAAGTTGGAAAAGAGTGAAAACCGGCCCAAAAGAGTGAGAACCGTCGAAAAACCGGTCCAAACCGGTCCGAACCGGCCTGAACCGGTCCAGGAGCAAAACCGGGCAAGAACCGACACGGCCGCGTCAGACTTGTAACACGGCCGTGTCAAAAGTGGTCCACGTGTCAGGCTCATTTTTGGTCACGCACGGTCCGCGCACTAATGCAAGTGATGTACAGCCAGGCCGTGCGCGATTTTATTTTTGCTAAGGTCTCCCTGAACTCGGGTACGACCCCATGCAAAATTGCAGGGGGCCGCACGACCAGCCCATGCATGAACCATTTTAGATTAAATTCTCCATGGACTAGCACACGGCCCATGCGCTAATGCACTGGGCCGCACGACCAGGTTGTGCGTGAGCCAAAATCTCCCTTTTTGTTGGATTTTTGCACTGCTTCTCTTCTCACTCATGTTTGCCCTTCGATCTCTGCGTTTGCCTACAACATTTAAACTAAAATATGTTAAAGTAATATCGTAGAAACAAAACTTAAAATAAAGCACGAAATTAAAAAAAAAATTAACCACCAGGTTACTTCCAACAAGCGTTGAGTTTAACGAGTTCAGCCGGACGGCCCATTTTGATCAATACAGGTTAACGGATGACATTTGACGCACAGTTTTCACTTGCTCACAATTAAAGTACCTTTTCACTCATTACTCGTTCACCATGAATGTGCTCTCGTCAATCTTGAGCAGCTCGACCACCCCACTTGGTAGAACCCTGTATGCCGTGAACGGTCCTAACCATTTTGATCTCAATTTTCCGGGGAGCAATTATATACGGGAGTTGAGTAGTAATACTTGATCTCCGTGAAGAAAATATTTCTTAATGATTGATTTATCATGAAACCTCTTTGCTCTCTCCTTGTATACCCTTGAGTTGTCGAATGCTTGATTCTGAAACTCATCGAGCTCGTTTAATTGGAAGACTCTATTCATTCTGGCGGATAGAAAATTGAAGTTAGACTTCTTCTAGCTCAAACAATAAGCTATACAACTTACGAAACACCAACTAATATAACGACATCCCCCAGAGGTGTTTTGTAAGCTGTTCTAGAGGCCCATAAAGCATCATCAAGCCGTCACAGCCTAAACTGTCCGATTCACACTTACTGATTTCTCAAATATTTGTTGATCTCATGGTTAGCAAGTTCAGTCTACCCATTGGCTTGAGGATGATAGGTTGTCATCACCCTATGCTTCACATCATACCGAGCTAATAAACCATTCAACCATTTGTTACAAAAGTGCGACCCACCATCACTAAGCAATGCTCTAGGGGCGCCATAACGATTAATGATGTTCCTCACAAGGAATTTCAGTACAACCTTTGAATCATTATTCGGGGCAAAGACAACTTCTACCCACCTAGAGACATAGTCCTCCGATAATAAAATGTATTGGTGGCCTTGAGACGATGGGAACGGTCCCATAAAGTCTATCCCCCACATATCAAATAATTTAACTTCAACGGATTGGGAAGTCGCATTTCATACCTTTTGGAGATTCTACCAATGCGTTGGCATCGATCACTGATACATGTTGTGTATGCATGCATTTAGGTTGATTTAGATGTTTATTTTATATTATTTGCATGTATAATTGGCCGGATTGTACTTAAATTCACCATATTGTGCTAGATGATGTATTTGCACTTATTTTGAGGTTATTCAGGTGATTCAATGCTAAAAAGTCCAATTGGAAGAAGTTTGGAGAAGAAACAAGTCAAATAAGGGTAAAAAACAAACGGAAAGGGAGTTAAAAGAGGAAAAGGGTCGAACACGGCCGCGTCCATGGACGCAGCCGCATAAAAAATGGCTTAGAAAGTGAAAAACACACTGACAAAGTGCTTTTGAAAGTGAAGTTTTTCTGTCAGCTTGATACATCTCTAGTATTTTGGCCATATCTTGAGATCTACAACTCCGCTTGAGGTGAAATTGGTGGCGTTGGAAAGATGATTCAAAGTGCTACAACTTTGCCAAAAAAGAGACCAGTCCAGAAAATGACCAGAAGACCCTAAAAATGGCTTGTAAGTCAGACCTGAAACCTCGTCTGGCCAACATGGCCGCATTCGCAAATGCGACCGCATCCGATGGCGGTTGGCGAGACGAAGATCAAGATCAAGATTCGAATTTTGTTAATTCCTTTCTTTGTAGTTAATTTCCAATATGTTTGTCTATAAATCTAATTGGTTTTTAACTCTAGTTATGAGTAGCTAAACACCTTTGTGTTCTAGAGTTAGAGAGTAGGTTATTTGATTCCTTGCATCCCAAGTAATTCTTCATTAATTAGTTAACTTGTGCAAATTAGGTTTTAGAAAATACACAAACCATCCACTTAATCGAGAGTCTAGATAGGGTAGAGATATTATTATTAGGGTACTAAGCTATACATAGGACAATCTCTGTGGGATTGACCTTGCTGCCACTACTTATAGTAGTAATGTACACTTGCGGTTTACTAGGTTAGGAATTAGTGCATCAAGTTTTTGGCGCCGTTGCCGGGGACTGACAATTGTGTCAAGCTTTTATTTTGATAAATATCTCAATACTAGACTAGACATTACTTTTCTGCATTTTTACTTTTATTTTTTATTTTCTTTTTTATTTTACATCGGTTCTCTTGTTTTGATCTCAGATAGCGTATGCAAACACGATCTCGAGGGAAGGATAAGCTTGTCCCTTTAGATCCTGAATTGAAGCGGCTGCTTGTAAATGCAGAACAAGGAAAGATCCAGATGGAAGTACCGTTGAACGCAACCATGGAAGACATGGTTAGACAGTTATTCAGGGTAATGACTATGCTACAGGCTGATGTGAACACAATGAGACAGCAAAATCAGCCACCATCATCAGCACCAGCTGAGCAAGAAGCTGATAATCAGGCAGTTATAGGGACTATCTACGTCTCGTGCCAAATCAGCGATATGGAGGAGCCGAAGCACCACCAATTCAGGCTAACAAGTTTGAGTTAAAGCAATTACTTATTACTATAGTGCAGCAGATTCAGTTTGGTGGATGTCCATTAGAGACTCGAATGTTCATCTAGGACAGGTTCAAAATAATATTTGAAACTCTGAAGGTCAATCAAGTGCCACATGAAAAAGTAAAGTTGCGACTATTTCCTTTTTCATTGAAAGACAAAGCTTTAAAGTGGTTTAACTCATTAGAATATGTGACTACATGGGATGAACTGAGCACTCATTTCCTGCTAAAATACTTCCCTCCAGGTAAGACGCTCAAACTTCAGTTCGAGATAACTCAATTAAGACAGTTGGACGGAGAGCCATTCTGGGAAGCATGGGAGCGATTTCGGGACATCCTTCGGAATTGCCCTCAACATGGATTCACTCAAGATCAGCAGGTATGTAAGTTCTATAAAAGGCTACTTGGGCCTGCAAGAGTATTAGTAGATGTAGTATCAGGAGGAGTCCTTCTAGAAAAGAGCACAAGAGCAGCATTTACCATATTAGATGAGATGGCCTCCATCAGTTGGCATTGACTGAATGAACGAAATCAGCCTCGAAAGGTAAATAGCGTCTCGGGAATAGAGTCACAAGAACCAGTCATAAACAAAGTGGAAGCACAAATAGCCGCCCTAGAAAATCAGCTAAATCTGCTGACAAGTTGACACTAGCCCAACACACTAATCCGAACTTACAGCAGCAACCTACACATGATGTAGTTGAAGACGCGAACTATTTCAACTAAAGGAACTTCAATAACTTCCCAGGCAATGAGCAAAGGTACAATCAGTATCAGCAGGGTACTGGAAATAATTTCTCTTACAACAACCCTTACAATTCTCTCCAACTGACACTGGGATTCGCGGTAATGAATGGAATGATCCACGAAGGATGGGAACCAATTCAAGAAGAGTTACTGCAGTTACATCTGGCCAAGTTTGATGAATGGATAAGTAGGTTAGAAAAGATGGTGGACAGTAATACTGTGGAGATGAATAATAGTATAGTATAGTAAGTTTGGGGGCAGAGATGAAAGCAATGCAAACACATACGGGTCAAATAGCACAAGCCTTGGGGTCCCAACATTAGAAAGGGCAGTTCCCTAGTGATACCATAGTAAATCCAGAGGAGCAGTGCAATGCTATTTATTCAATGGAAGAAACTGAGTTTGAAAGCCCAAAATCACTAGAAGTCGAAACTTGGGTGAAAGAACGAGATCAAGAGGAGGAAGATGACAATATCTAAGAGGATGATTACGAGTTGATAGAAAAGTGGTTTATGATGCCAAGAACGATTACAACCGAGGAAGGTCCTAGATATATTTCGCCTCTCCCATTTCCTCAAACACTCTATAGAAGGAAGACTGAGCCAAATTGCACCAATGGTGCTAAACTTATTGAGGAGCTTGGAGCAAAGAAAAGGCTAGAGAACCTTGGGGTCGCTAAGAAGAACAAAGATGGCCGAACCAACTCAGATAAGTGAGTTCTATCTCCTCTTAATGATAAATCCTTTTGAATTCTGTTTATTTGATACATTATTTGATAACCTAGATCCTATAGTTTGTGCTAGTACATTATCTATGATGCAGAAAAAATCTAAGGATAGCGGTAACAATGACGGGGGATAAAAAAGGAGGCGCCGGATCCACTTGTTGAGAAATTTGGTTGTGCACGAGAAGAGAAGATGAAGAAGTGCAAAGGAAAGGGGCAAATAAGAAAAAGGTAGCAAGGCCTAAAAAGAGCATCAACACAAGCACGCAACTAAGAAGAGCAACCAAAGTGAATGATCTAGGGGGTTTGTTTTTCTATCCTTTGCTCTACTGGTAATTATAAATTTCGAAATGTGTTGTGAAACAAGCCTTTATTACTATTTAATTGGCGGATGGGTCTGTTAGGACTAGGGGCGGTGAAACAAGCCTTTATTACTATTTAATTGGCGGATGGGTCTGTACTAATGCCATATGGAGTAGTAGAGGACGTGTTGGTTAAAATGTCAAATTTTGAGTTTCCTAGTAATTTCTTAATTATCGATATGCAAGGTAATGTTGATGTCCCTTTCACCTTAGATCGACCTTTCTTGGCGACTAGCCAAGCGATGATAGATGTGTCTAAAGGAGAGTTAAACTTTCATGTTCTAAATGAAAAGGTCACTTTCCCAATGTATAATTGGTTGGGGCTAAGAGGGAAACACAAGTGTTGTGTTGTCTACACTATGGAACGAAAGGGTGGAACTGTAATAGCAAACCTGAGAAAGGGGTATAAGTTGTTAATTGATGATAAGCTCCCGAATCTAGTTGGTTGGAGTTTGGCTAAAATATCTAATAAGGCGTCTGACTGGAGACGTTAAACCTAGTGTTTGTCGGCAGGCAACTCGACGTATACTGTTTTTATTTATTTTTCTGCATTTTTATATTTTTCGTTATTTTTATTAGTTTTTAGAACATTAACATAACATTGAGTGTAGGTGTGATAAAATAGGTTGGAAAAGTGAAAAAAGAGGCACGAGAAGGAAATAATATTAGGACGACAGCAGCCAACGCGGCCGCATTCACCTAAAGCGGCCACACCAAAAGTGCCCCAAAAGTGCTGAAACAAAGCTTTAAGACCAACACTGTCGTGTTCTCAAACATGGTTGTGTTTACTCACGTCCAACACGGTCGCGTTCATCTAACACGGCCGCGACATATTCTGTGTCGTTAGTCATAACAACATTGGAGTGGGAACGATCGTGTTCACCAACACGGTTGTGTCCGTTCCACTATTAAGTTTATAAGTCCACCACCGCTACCTTCTCCTCTATAGCAAACTGTAAGTAAGAACCAAGGTGTACCACTCTTTTCCCCACAAACATTGGCCTTCGACCAAGATTAGGGGAGGGGGTGAACGTAGGACGTCTTGGCCGCTTTTATGATTTATGTTCTTTATATTTTTGTGAGGGTGTGTGTGCTATTGATATTTTTATCTTGAATAGATAAGGGTCTGTGAGCCCTATTGCACTGATTTGTTGTTTAGTCTAGGTGGTTATTTACTTTATTTGAATATTTTGTTATTTTTGTTGAGTCTTTGTGAGTCTAAAGACCCGAATTGGTAGTCTTGAAAAAGTTGAAAAATGGGGTTGATAGATGGTGATAAGTCAATGACAAGATGAATTTAAATATAAATGGTATTTTGACACTTAGAAGAGCATGATAGATATAATTGAGATAAAATTGAACTTGAATTTTAAATTTGTGAGCAAATTAGCCTGTGAGATTTGAGCCTTATTTCTACTCTACTATTGGAGTAATTTAACATTCTTTCGGTGTGAAATTATTGGTCATAATTTATTTAGTCTCTAGAAGTTGCTTTGCGTCTTTATAGGAATATGTCAAGTACATGTTGTGACTTAGAAAATGATATTAGGCATTTCTTTCTTATAGTCTATTTTTAAACCTTAAAAAGTGAACTTTTTACCAAATCTTTATAGAAATAATCCGTAGTCAGCCACTTTGAGCCTTGAGCTTTGTTTTTCATAGCGGAACATTACAACCTATACCTTTCTTTTCGCCTTCGGTCCGTCAATTGGACTAATTGAGTAAGAGGGAGGTGAATTGGAAGGTAGAAAGGGTAAAAGCATGAAGGAATAAGTGGAATACATGTATTGGATGAGTTGGTGCAAAGATACATTGATTAGGCAAAAGAAAAGGAAAAGATGACCCCTCTTAGTTGTTTATAGTATAGTTTTGTCTTATTTTTAAAAGAAGAAAAATGAAAAAGAAGAAAAAAAGGAGGAAAAAATCGAGAAAAAGAAAAAACAAACAAAGTTTTAAATATATGTTTTGTTGATTAGGAGGGGTGAAACAAGAGAAATTGCCAAATATTATTAAGTGTTTGAAAGACGACTGGTCCCAATGTAGTGCTCGAATAAGTGCGGCCTTAGCAATCTTTGGTTGATGAAGTGAATATAAAAGTGCTTTTGAAGGGTGAAGAGATCATACTTTATGGTTTTCTGAAAATTGAAGAGTGAGGATTGAGTGAACATTGTTGAGGGATAGTCGGATTAGGAATAACTTGATTGGTCCAATAATTAGTCACTTTTTATCCAAATTTATCTCACCTTACCTTAAGCCCACATTACAACCAAAATAAAGATATTTTTTTTATTCTTTATCACACATGTCAAGTACGAGGTCTAAATTAGACAATAGGCAAGTATATGGTAGACGGTGCATGTGGTCTAATTTGAGTGAAAACATGTCCAAATTTTATACACTTGAGAGATGAGTGATACACTTAACCGGTGAGGATCATTTGATTTATAAGTCTCTTGTCTTGAAAGTAGTTAAGATCTTGTCATGCCAATAATGCTCGAGTTTCTAAGTTGTCAGTTTTCTGAAAAAAACTTCACTGAGACTAGAATCATCATCCAATTGCCCTAAAAATCATGTTGCTCTTGTTTTACTTTCTTTTGTTGTTTGGGGACGAACAACATGTTAAGTTTGAGGAATTTTGATACACGTTGTGTATGTATGCAATTATGTTGATTTAAATGTCTATTTTATATTATTTGCATGCATAATTGGTCGGAATGTCCTTAAATACATCATATTGTGATGGATGATGTGTTTGTACTTGTCTTGAGGTTATTCAGGTGATTTAATGCTAAAAATTCCAGTTGGAAGAAATTCGGAGAAGAAATAAGTAAAATAAGGGCAAAAATGGATGTACAGAGAGTTAAAAGAGGAAAAGGGTCGATCATGGATGCGACCACATCAAAAGTATCTTAGAAAGTGAAAAGAATGCGGCCGCATCAAAAGTGCTTCCAAAAGTGAAATTTTTTTGTCAGCTTGATACACCTCTAGTATTTTGGCCATATCTTGAGATCTACACTCCGAGGTGCAATGGGTGGCATTGGAAAACTGATTCAAAGGGCTAAAACTTTGTCAGAAAGAGAAAAGTCCAGAAATTGATAGGAAGACCCTAAAAAACCTGCTTGGAAGTCAGACTTGAAATCTCGGCTGGCCAACTGCGAACGCGGCCGTGTTTGATGGAGGTCCCTATGTGTTTTCCACGCGTTTTTGTCCTATTTTAGGCCCCTTTAAACCCCAATCCTTCCAACCTATATATATGGCCTTTCCAAGTCCAAAATTATTAGAAATAATCATTGGAAAACACTCCAAAGGCGAGATTGAAGAGCAAGGAGTGACGAGAGGAAATCAAGATCAAGATTCGGGTTTTGTTAATTCCTTTATTGTATTTAATTTCCAATATGTTAGTCTATGAATCTAATTGGCTTTTAACTCTAGTTATGAATCGCTAAACACCTTTGTGCTCTAGGGTTAGAGAATATGTTATTTACCGACTATATTTTTATTACTTCTTTTTAATTCCAGACGTCATTCTTATTTGACTATCTATATGCTTTGTTCTTATTTTATGAATTATTTAATCTGGCCAATTGATTAATTCTAATTGCTTAATAATTCGGCTTTGAGAGAAAGGGGGTGTTAATAGGCATACGAGCATATAGTGTAGGTACAAATAATTGTCAGAGAGGAGTGAGGACTTGCGTAAGCATCGGCTCAGGGAACCCTTGGGAGTCTTTTATGTGATAGTCGGCACGAGAGGTTGACTATCCTTAATTAATCTACACGTTAGCGGCTTCGAGCGGAGGGCTAATTAAGAGTGGCGCCGCCTAATAACAATATGAATTGGTTTTGAAGTCTAGAATAATAGAATAATCACACATAGGAGGTAATAACTGAAATCGAATCCCTAGAATATGTCATAATCCATTTGTGTTTCCCTTGTTATTCGATTCCTTTCATTCCAAGTAATTCTTCATTAATTAGTTAATTTGTGCATATTAGGTTTTAAAAAATACACAATCCATCCACTTAATCAAGAGTCTAGATAGGGTAGAGATATTACGATTAGGTTACTAAGCTAGTACCATACATTTGCGGTTTACTAGGTTAGTGCATCCCACATGTAGAATGGGTCATTGAATCGGCACAACGACGGAACAAAAATGGGTCATCCCACATGTAGAATTTGGCTTCATGACAAAACTTCTTTTTTTGATGAGGTGAAAGGTTGGGTGGCGGTGCTCCACAAACTAAATAATACACAATATTTGCATACCATAGGATTTGAGCAATAGTCATCATGAGATATTCATCCGGAAATGTTTCCTTATTACTTGTCGACCACGTGTATCCACCCCATCTCGATCCATGATAGGTGATCTGCTAGCACATTTTCACAACTTTTTCGATCTATTATTTCCAAATCAAACTCTTGTAAGAGAAAAATCCATCGAATAAGCCTCAAAATGGTGTTGCAGAGAGGAGGAATAGGACACTTCTGGACATGGCCAGATCAATGATGGCGCAAGCAAATCTACCAATATCCTTTCGGGGAGATGCAATCTTAACTGCTGCCTACATATTGAACCGTGTGCCGTCTAAGTCAGTTCCTTCGACACCGTATGAGTTGTGGCATGAAAGAAAGCCCAACTTAGACTGTTTGCGCCCTTGGGGGTCAGCGGGGTTTGTTCATAATACTTCCCATAAGCATAGGAAACTTGGTCCTAGAGCAGTCAAACATATCTTTATAAGATAATATGACCACTCGAAAGGCTATGTGATGTATGGTGAACATCCTGATGGAGGAATGACAGAAATTGAGTCACGCGATGTCAATTTCCTCGAGGAGGAATTTCTAACAATTGGAGAAGTTAAAGGAGATCTCAAACTTTATGAGTTACAAGATCCCGAAGACAACGCTGGAATTCCTGGCGAGGATGCGGTTCTACAACCAAATCCAGCAATCGACGGGAATAATGAGAGCGATCTTAGAGTCAGTGGGAGAATTCCATTGCATGAAGACTCTCAAGATCTAGAGTTGCGCAGGAGCAAGCGTGGAACGGTTCCCCGAAGACGTTTTGAACTCGAAGGGGAATCTTTCATGTGCGCAACAATGGATGTTGATGAGCCAGCCACTTTTGAAGAGGCTGTAACTTCTCCAAATGCTAAAGAGTGGATAAGTGCTATGGAGGAAGAGATGAGTTCGATGGCTAAGAACCAAGTTTGGGAGCTAGTCGATCTACCGTCTGGACGCAAGACAATTGGGAACAAATGGGTTCTCAAAGTCAAGCAAAAAGCAGATGGCTCGATAGACAAGTATAAGGCTCGCCTGGTGGCGAAAGGCTTTACCCAAAAAGAAGGTGTGGACTATGAAGAGACATTCTCCCCGGTGGTGAGGTTTGCCTCTATCCGTCTCATTTTAGCAATTGTCGCCCATCTTGATTTGGAATTGTTCCAAATGGATGTGAAGACAGCATTTCTCAATGGAGAACTGGGTGATGAGATCTATATGGATCAACCTAAGGGTTTTCAGGTAAAGGGACAAGAGCGCAAAGTGTGCCGCTTAAAACGTTCCATTTATGGACTGAAACAATCATCCAGACAGTGGTACCTTCGATTTCATCGAGCTATCACTTCGATAGGCTTTACGATGGTTGAGGAAGATCACTGTGTGTATGTCAAAAGGGATGAGAAGAATTTCACAATTCTCTCATTATATGTGGATGACATTTTGCTGGCTGGAAATGATACGGAGATGATTGTCGCTACTCAGTAGTGGCTATCATCTACTTTTGAGATGAAAGACATGGGAGAAGCAGAATACATACTTGGTGTTAAGATACACCGAGATCGCTCAAAGAGACTCTTAACTTTGTCTCAAGAGACTTATATTAAGAGGGTTCTGGAGCGGTCTCGTATGCATAATGCTAAACCCGTTGACACGCCTATGGAAAAACATTGTGTTCTTAGCAAAGATCTATGCCCAAAAACAGATGATGAAAAAGAAAGCATGGCTAAGGTCCCTTATGCAAGCGCGGTAGGGAGTTTGATGTACGCAATGATGTGTACTCGACCAGACTTGTGCTTTGCAGTAGGGATGGTGAGTAGGTATCAAAGTAATCCCGGACGCGCTCACTGGGCTACAGTCAAAAGGATACTTAGATATCTAAAGGGGACAAGTGATTTAGCTTTGTGCTATCACGGTGGCAGTTTGAAGCTACTTGGTTACAACGATGTTGATGGATCAACAGATAGAGATGAACGCAAATCCACATCGGGATATGCATTCTTGTTAGGTGGCGCTGCTATCTCTTGGTGTAGCAAGAAGCAGCCTTGTATATCTCTATCCACTATGGAAGCAGAGTACATAGCTTGTACATCTGCAGTTCAGGAGGCTATCTGGTTGAGAAGATTTCTTCAGACTTTGCGCGTCATGGCGCATGTAGATGATGCAGCAGTTGTCCTTTGTGATAACACAGCTGCACTGGCATATGCTAAGGACCCCAAGTATCATGGGAGGACCAAGCATATTGACACCAGATACCACTTTATCCGAGATAATATTGCGCAGGGGCAAGTGGTTCTCAGGCACGTTCCCACTGGTGAAATGATAGCTGATCCTTTCACCAAGCCTTTGAGTAGAGATGTATTTCAAAGGCATGTTAGGAGTATGGGACTTCGTAGAATTTAAAATTCTTTTAGCCTGTATGAACAATTTTATTTATCAATAAAATGTGCCCTTATTATATGTTAGAAGTAATGTGTCTATTATGTGTGATATGTAACAAGGCTTGGATTGTCCCACTCACACGGGAAATCGCCCTGGCGCTTTGGTGAGCGAGCGGGATGAGACGGCGGATCAAACACTTGAGTGATCACCTTCGTGAAAGGAACAACACGAAAGGTTGTTGCCCACAGTCGCCTTGGCAAGAGGCCAAGATGAGATCATACTTGATCAATTATGAAGAATGTCCTAACTTCATAAAAGCTTCTTAATAGCCGAGTGTGTGAATCATTAGGAGTTGTGTTGGAGACAAATTCCTAAGTGGACCGCAGGTCAGACGCTAGAAGAGCGACTGGACTAAGACTCGTATGATGTTCAGAGCGTGACATGCCCAAATTTGAGTGGGAGCTCCATCATAGCATGTATTCATACTACATGTGCTTAATGTCAACCTTAGTAAGAGGAGTGACCGAATAGATCCCTGCTTCGTCACTGTGTGAGCTCTTATAGTGTTTTATGTGCCCTTTGGGACTTTGGACTTTGTCATGAAGTGTAAGCTTGATGACGCTACTTTAGCATGTGTTCAATGGCCATGGTTTATTCGGTTTGTCGGAGCATGACTAAGAAAGCTGTCAAGTCCAAGCAGATTGACATTAGAGGCCAAGGAAAAACTAAGCTGGTAATGCACTTGTGTACTATGGCTCATAGGCCGGCCGACTAAGTCGAATTAGTTTTGACATAGTCATGAGCATAGATACAATTGAGGGGTCAAACATGCTCTATATGAATACGAGGGGTCAGAGATGTTTGGTCTAGTGCAACCAGGTAGTTTGGGGTACACAGCGAGTCTCCTGAGTTGATGAGTTATGTTAGTTGGGTGATAACTTAATATAACAATCACTTTGTTCCATTATATTCTCGCTCGGTCCCACGCCTTAGTCTCTGTATGAAAGAAGAGATATGATGATGAGAATTGTGGAGTCCTTCGGATTCGAATAAGTCAGATCAGATTTGTATGAGTGGGAGATGTTGGTTGCATCCATATCTGATGGATCCCAATATAGTTGGGATATATATCTGATGAGATATTTAATATCTTATCATATGTATTCCCGATAGGGATGGAGATCTTATCCATAATAGGAGATAGATCTCTCCCATACTAGTATATATACGAATATACTGGTATTCGTATACTACGGAAAATCAATACCACAGAATACATATTTTCTCCCTTTTCTCTCTAATTCTCTATCTTGGAGAATCACCAGAGTCCTCCAAGAGTCTAGGGTGTGAAGACGACGGCGGATGCTCTAGTAGTATTTCGTCCAGACGGGCTAGTAGACGAATCAGTGTACGTAGTAGTATTTCGTCCAGACGGGCTAGTAGACGAATCAGTGTACGATCCATCAATTTGGGAATCAATCGAATACGTTCCGCTGCAACTCACTTGAGGTATATCGATTCCCATATACGTGAATATGTGATTTACGTGCTTTAATCTCTAACATAAAGGATATAGATGGAGCCCACATTATAGGAAATGCGCACTAAAATACCTAACTGATATGTGCTTATGCAATATCACTGCAACTTTACTTTATTCGTCTCAGATCCACTGATAATCAATAATTTGTATGTACCAGTTGGTAGCTGAATTTAGCCTGATATTCTTACATTGACGCATATTTGGTTACGTAGTATATGTGCCTATTGCGCCCCATAGCGCACCAAAATAGATCTTTAAAGACGATAAAGTATTTAGGTTGGATATGGATTCCCAACTATAACTCGCTATTTGAAACCTTTGATAGGCAAAATTTGTTTACCGCTAGATTGGTGGAATATCAGTTTAATGACACAATCTTTCCGTCATTAGGGGGAGATAAGAAACATAATTTTCTAGGGGAACGACATGAAGTATTTCCCAGTATGTCTCATTAGGACCCCCCCACTTCATAATGTAAAAGTGAAGTAAAGTGAATTATCGATCTTCAATATATGAAAGATTTGATTGTTGATGCATTTGCCAAAATTGCTAACTTGACAAGATCATATCCACCAGCTGCAAATGTGTCTGTAAGGTTAAAATTCCACAGTAAGGGGCACAATACCTCAGATAAAGGTGTTTCAACCACACTTAGTAGAGGTGTGGTTGAGGTCGTGGCTCCCAAAAAGAAATGGAAGATGCCATGTGGTTTGATAAACATCTGCCCAAGGAAGGTGGCAGGTATAGCACAACTCGAATCATCAATGAAAAGAATTACTCTCATATAATTATCTTTGATTAATTATGTCCATGAATCATTATTAGAGGACGCTCCGAAGTTTGACATGATTCTAGAGAATAAAGAAATCTGAATAGATTATGAAAGTGTGTATGCGATGATGGAAAGATTTTCCACATTGATGATATTTTTGCTCAAGGAATCATAGAGCACGATGATGTCGAAACTGGCTTTGTTGTGACATGCCAATAGAAGCATATTGGACTAAATGAAAAGAATCAATCCAGGTAGAACTTCATTCTATAACAAAACAATAGGTATTTGGTTTGGTAGTGCTAGCCTCTCCAATGTAAATCCTGGAAATAAAATAGTGTTCTTCAGTAAGCGTAGTGAGAAAAATAAAGTCCTGAGATACAAAGTTTACCTTGAAGTATGAGGTTTCTCACAATGCTCTAGAATTGATTATGATGAGATATACTCTCTCAAAATGGACATTAACGTCCTACGAATACGTTTCCAAATGATTGAAAATGCAGAATGGTAACGTGGTTAAGACATATCTCTTTGGAGATGTTGTTTTAGAGATATGTACAAGTGTCTGGTGGACTTATATTGCCCAACTCAAGTGACTTTAAACCACGGAGGGCATTTACAATGTGAGATTGAAATGGTCATTTTGATTTAAACAATCCGCACGGAACAAGTATACCCCCCTGAGTGACCACTTGATTGGAAAGGAAAAGAACAATTAACTTGTATTTGTGCATTTATAAATGAAACAAGCTCCAAATTTCAACTAAACAATATATGTCGATGTTACGGACATAATAGGTACTCTGAAATAAATTTTAGAAACCATGAAGTATTTAAATTTGAATTGAGATAAAAGTTCATGGGAAAACTTGTAATGTCAATTCCTTGAACTAAAAGACCGAGTCTGTGCAATATTAATTCCTTAGTTTTCATATGTCCAAAAGATTATCAGGCGATTAAACTTGAATAAAGTGCAATCTGTTAGCACTCATATGATTGATTGAAGTGTGGACATAAGAAAAGATCTATTTGAGTCTAAAGGAAATGACAAAAGAGTTATTGGGAGATTAAATTCTCTATTTAAATGAAATGTGTGCATTATTGTGCAAAGCACAATGCACTAGACCAGATATTACTTTCTCAAAGAGCTTGTTAGTTATATCTTACTCAGGACAATGCAATATTAGTGGAATGATATCAAAAAGTATTTTGACATCTACAAGAAATCATTGACATGAATTTATTCTTCCCACATTATAGACATATGAGAGATTGGCCCATGTAAATGTCAATAATAAACTAGTTATTTATTACCACAAGGAATGCGGTGAAATTTTGAAGATCCACCAAGCACAACTTCATTTATCTACCTCACCGGCTCACGCAAAGATGATTGTTATACATGAAGGAGTTCTTGATTGCTATTTTTAAAGATTATTATCACACACATACAAGAGACTGGTGGCTTAAGTCCTACCACAAAAGACCTACCTGAGTTCATGAAAACAATTCAGTTGCAACAAGAAGATGGAACTGGGCTACATCGGAGGTGATAATACGAAGCATGCATCATTAAGTTTCTATAACCAGTAACCATAAACTTTCCTCATGATTTATGTAAATTGAGGAGATCGATATTTTCAAATCTCTCTTGGTAGATGTACGTATCAAGTGAGATGTGTAGACTTCAGGGAGAGTCTTAAGATGGGTGCATTGCACTATTTTTCTCTTCGACCAAGGTTTATTCTTCCAATTGGGTTTTGTTACTTAGCAAGGTTTAATTAGGAGATAGGTTATGCACCAGTTCCCTTTTGTCTTGGCACAAGGGGAAGTGTTGAAGGAAAAACACAATTAGTGTGACTTCGTCAAAAGTAACTGATGAAGGTCAATTTAGGTATTCACTTATATTTATATATTCGTGAAACCCTTGTATTTGACACTCTATATAGGAATCTGGTGAATGAAAAATTCCTAATTATTACGCGCCTCTCTCTTCTTATCTATACTATCTTGTTTTCTATTTCTCCTACAATAATTTCTTATTTTCTAAATTTCTAATTTTTCTAGGGATTAAACATTTAAACTTAGTTTATTAATACTAATATATGAACTTCTGTTGGTTTTTTTACTTTATATTTGCTTTTGTAAATTTTAGATAATGTATATTATCTCTTTCAAATCGTTTGATATTTTAATTAAACTTTTAGAATATTTAAAATGTTAAAAATTGTATATTATAACAAAAGATAGTGTTAAGTGAAATGATAATGAATAAAGATAGTGCAATATTGACTAAACTAATAGTTAATTTGTGATTTTCATGGTTTAACTAAGGAAGATTGATTATAAAAATAAAAATTGTGTGATCTTTATCAAATTAATAGTTAACATGTGACTTTCATGGTTTAAATTAAGAGGGCTGATCTTCACCCAATATTTTTCACATTATAAATTAGTATGATTTGGGGTTGATATACAATGGTTAATAATTCATCTAGAAAAAAGTTAGAAGAAAAACTATGTCTATGTCTTAGATCCCCAATCAGTTGTGGTGCATTGTCATCCTCAATCCTTCATCTTCATCCAATTTTTTTCATATACTAATTTATTACAATTTGAAAGTTGATATGTAATTATTAATAGTTCATTTAGAAAAGAAACATCGAGTAAATTACTTAAATACTCACATCATAAAAGACAAATTTAGAAAATAAAAAACTAGAGATATAATGCTTAAGGTATTTATTTTCATAACACCCGTGCATTGCACGGGCTTAGTCTATTTTATATATAAAATGGATAATATATCGCTAATTTTTTTTTCCCTTGCAATCCCTAGTTCATTGCCTCGTTAGTCGTTACTTAAGATTATACGAATAGTAGAATAATTTGGAAGTACAAAGAACTTATAAGCAATCAGGAAAAATTAGTTTCAACCCAATTGTGAAGGAAAGAGATTAAGAAAGGAAAAAAAAAATGACGTTGCTTGCAGTTTGAAATATATGAAGAGCGGAAAACCTAATTAAGTAGCTGCAAACTAACATTCTATGTTCAATGAATCAAATCTCTCCTACAGACTGTGACAGGTTGAGCAACTACTAGAGAACATATGGAGACCCGAATAGCAACAAAAGAAAGCCAAAAGATCCACAGGAAATCGAAGATCGAAGGCCACACAACGCGAGAAAGGCCAGTAAGATGCATAAGGTGTGGAAAGCCAGAAAGATCCTTCGGAAAACGGATATCGGAGCCGCCCAAAGCGTGGAAAAGCCCAAAAGGCGAGGAAAAATCTCACAATGGTAAATTTGAGTAGAGGAAAAAATATACAAAAACAAGACAAAATGAAACAAATATCAAAATATACAATTAATAACATATTAGATGTATTCCCCATCTTCTTATGATTGAAGATGGAATGAGTTATATTTTTGAAATAGTGATAGAGGTCACTTTTTGAAGAAAACAATAGAAAAACAGATATTTAGAAATATTTCATTAACTCTACAACAATGAATAAAAAAATACAAGTGGTACGCTTTTATCATTTTTAAAATAATTAATGAAATCTCTTTTTGATACATTAAAAAGTGAAAATAAAAAAATGATTTAGTAATCTTATAAGATCATTATCTTTTATCTGTTTAGAACATATACCCCTAGTTGTAATATAACTGATTTTTTTTCCCATTTGAATATTCGAATTTGCAGTTGAAAAATTAAAACTAAAAAATAATTGAAATAATAATCCAGATAAAAACAATTATTCAATTATCTGTAATAAAAGAATATAAATGAAATCAGTTGGGGCCTAGCGCATCGTCTCACCAATTTATGATTAAGGTCAGAAGTTCGAACCTCACTATATCCCCACTCAAAAGAAAAGAAAAAAACAAACTGAATACAAATGTCATAATGTTCAATTTGAATTGTCGGATAATTATATGGGTTTAAATTATTACAAAATCGTTGATGTATAAACCCCCCAATTTATTTATAAATAATGAGTATTTATATATAATTTCAAAAAATGAGTATTTATATATAACACCAATATATTTATATATTTTTCTTTGAACTATATTTGGTCCTTTAAAGAACTAGTGTTGTTTAGATGCTTGATTTTTAGTGAGTTATATTATAAGAGATGTTGGGAATTAGTTTAAGGAAATGGGTGAGTACCCAACTTTGACCAATTAGGGAGTGGCTGAATATTCAACTCTGATGTACTTGAGTTGTGAATGAGCGATCTACGTTCCGAGTAGATGATCGTTGCGTGTTGTATTTCTTAAAATCGAATTTCGATGAGTGAGAAATTAATGCACGAAGATGGCCACTTGCTAAGGCATTTGAGTCTAGACCTGGAAGTTCATGTTTGAACTGTCAAGAGACATGACGTGTAACTCCCGTCATTAATGGGACATTGTAGTGGTGTAACACCTTAAGTTAATGGGGTTCAACACCTGCATTAAGGTGGTGTGACACCTGGAGGTTACTAACTTCGTTTGAATGCTTTAATCGACATATTTGAATGCCTTAAAGACCCATTAGTGGGTGTATTTAATCTTCAATTGAGTGGGATGATGTCTATATGTGTAGGTCATTGTTTTCTTGTATGAAACACTCTGAAACACCTGAAATAGTTTTGAAAACCTGCATGTCATTGCATTTCAAAAATCATTGCATTCAAAATTCGTTTTGGCTTATAGACCTTTCTCAGTTCTTACCACACATTCTAGTTCACTAGTGCTTCAGGATTTGTGGTGCTATTATCCAGAAGATGGAAGTCATTTTATCTTTGGGAACAGCTGAGACGTATTCGTTTTATGGAAAGAGGTCTAACTTTGACTCGACTTCACGTATGTTCTTTTGTTCTGTTCTAACATCTGTTTCAGAGATAACAATTGTTAGTATGTTGGAGTTGTTCCTGCGTTGCAAACATAATTTGTCCAAAATATCTGAAGTGGTTCGTGAGTTGATTCAGTGTCGTTCTGAATCATTGAATAAGTTCCTGTATTGTTCAAACATTTGCAGTACAAAATCATTGGTGATCGTTCCTGTGTTGTTCGAAGATCAGCTATCCAGAAAGTTTGGTGATTGTTCTTGTGCTGTTTGAACAAAAGTGATTGGAATCTTTGTTTCAGTTCATACATTAAATCTTACAATTTGTATTTGGTAGCTTTTGAGAGTTGCAATAGATTAGTGAAATCTTGTAAACCATTACTGGGTTTCACTCCCCAATTGATCAATGTTGGGTACTAATCGCCCACTTCCTTAAACCAATTTCCAACAAGAAATGTGTTGCGGATGTATTTGATAATTTCACTTCATTATTTATATTGTGGATGTATTTGATGACACAACTTTTTACGTTACTAATAATTCAACATAATTTAATTTTATGGAAAAAATAAATAGAATCACATTTTCAAAACTTCAAATACAAGCATCGAAATGAAATCGAGTATATTCAAATATTGTAAGTTCAATCGAATTCAAATAATTTGGAGTTGAACATTTTAAAATGTGAGTGACACTATTATTGTAAAATTAACCAAATAAAATTATCATATGATAAATATTAACATATTTTTATTCCTCTAGTCCCTTGTATTATGCCCCTATTATCAAAGTATAAATCCAATCTTTTGAACAAACAAATATCGCACAACGAGGTAGTTATTTATAAATTTTAAGAATCTAATAGTTCTATGATATTACATTTTCAGTAGAATCAAGAGGTCACATATATTAGAAATTCTCGATTCCATCTAATGTTACACAGTAGAATATAATCGAGAATGCACAATCTAGATCTATAATTGAATTGACATTGAGCGTTAATTACACGAAAGATCGAACTTACGTAATTCATCGAACTTTCTCTTATAATTGGATCCACTATTGTAGGTATCCACATGTATGTTGTCTGTCCAATGCAGGAACAATTTCCGGTACAATTGTTTAATAAGTGATTGCTAAGAAATCACTTACTGATTCTACTGTAATTCTGTATTTTTATCTGATAAAAACTAGTTCTTCTCTACTCTAGAGAATATGTATATATAGTTCCATATAATTCTAGGTATATGGGCCTAATATCCATGTCTGCTTTAATTAATTAATTAGTCTAACTTATTAATTAACTAAAGCTCAATTATCCTAATCTAGTCCATATCTTTCAATCTCCCACTTGGACTAGAATTAGATGTAATTCGAAGCACTAACCTTGTACCCTTGAGCGTAACAACAATACACATAAAGTGTGATCCTTTAGGCCCTCATTCTCCATGATAATCTTATTAAAGTCTGCACAAAACTCCTAGACTGCGTTGTGCAACGAACTCGATATATGAAGGACGTTTACGTGAATCCAATAAACAACCTTTATATGGATTTTATATAATATTCCTTCATTCATGAACCACCCGACTGAGCCTAGGATCCGTCATGTGTCTATGCAAATAGCTCAATCACTTTTCTCATCTTTATTATATGCACATTTGATCATATTCAATTACTTTAATTAAATATATCATTTGCATTGGCCAATGACTTTATTGTCAAATAATATAGAGAAATATGAGTGTCCTCTCAAATTTCAATCGAGGAATGAATTCCAATCTTGGCTCAACTTCTATTTCCATTTGCCTCATGAAGAACCCAACACAAGACGTGTCTTGTCCTCCTTTGGGAGGCAAGTGTTGTACTTGATCAAAGTGCATCATTTAACAAACAAAATGCGTATTGACCTCAAGTCAAAGGATCATTACATACTCCACACACTAATAAACCGTAGACACTGAAACAAACGCTTTGATAATAAGGTATACCAATACTCTCCAAAGTATCCATGTGTCCACCACAAATATCTATATCTAATAGTCGTGAGACGTACTACATTCTCTAAGAATGTGATGCAGAGCACATGCTAACCTATCGCATGTCATCAATATCCCATTATTGATGACCACCGGTTATGGCAATTTTAGATCATACTATATCATTGATGTCTTACACCATAAATGACAGTCATGATTCAAGGGAGCATATAAAAGAATAATGACAAAACATCAAAATAATTATTCTAATTAATGCATAAAACACAAAAGTAAATCGAATTCTCATAGAATGTGATCAAATAATGAATGTCTCAACGAAAAGGTTTCTAAGACATACAAACATAAACTCCCATTGAATCAAGGTTAACTACCAACATGTCTAACACCCAAGCTCTCAAAGTGCTTGTTGTTCTTTTCTATACACAACTGCTTGGTTAAAGAATCAACCATGTTATCACCAGTGGGTACTCTATCTAACTTCACATCTCCCATATCTATTATTTCTCTTATCAAGTTATATCTCCAGGAATATGCTTGTTCCTGTTCGTGGCTCTCGGTTCCATTGGTTGTGCAACCGCACCAGTGTTGTCACAATACAACAGTATTGCACTACTGACACTTGGAACAACACCTAGTTCTTTTACTAACTCCAATAAAGCAACAACCCTTTTTTTTTTATCCTGAGATGCAACAATATATTCGGCTTCAGTGGTGGAATTGGCAGTTGTAGTTTATTTAGAACTATTCCATCTTATTGCACCACCATTGAGAACGAAAACATATCCAGACTGAGACTTGAAGTCATCATCATCTGTTTGGAAGCTAGCATAAGTATACCCAGTAACTGATGGCTCTGGCTGCCCACCGTAGACTTTAAGAAATATTATTTAGTCCTTGTAAGGTACTTTAAGAATAGTCTTGACAGTTCTCCAATATTCCTCATCGAGATTTTGCTTAAATCTGCTCTTTCATGGATTGCAACAAGTTACTATCGCTCCCTATTACCAGTATATCGTCAATATATATGATAAGGAAGACAACCTTTTATTCTCGCTTTACTATAGACGCATGGATCCTCTTTGTTTCTGACAAAGTCAAACAATTTGATTGTTCTGTCAAAGCAAATATTCCAACTCCTAGATGTTTGCTTGGGTCCATAAATAGACTGCTTTAACTTGCATACTCCATTCAGCTTCTCTTTGGATACAAAATCTTCAAGTTGTGACATATACTCAGTACCTTCGAGTTCTCCATTGAGAAACACGATTTTGACATCCATTTGCCAAATGTCAAAGTTATAGTATGCAGCTATTGCAAGTAATATCCTAATGGACTTGATCTTAGCAACTGACAAAAAAGTTTCATCATAATCAATGCCCTCGCGCTGACTATAACCCTTTGCCACCAACCTCGCCTTGTAGGTTTGTATTGCCATATGCATCTCTCTTCTTCTTGAAGATCCATTTGCAGCCTATGGGGCGAGCCCCATCTGGAAAATCAACTAGTTCCCAGACTAGATTGAGGTACATCGAGTCCATTTCAGATGTTAAGGCAATCAACCACATCTTCGATTCTGTGCCCGACTCCACTTCGATATAGGCCTTAGGTATGTCGTCTTCTGAATCAACCTTATCATCTTGGTTCCCAACCAATAGATATAGTCTTTCAGGTGTGCGGATATCACTTTGAGGCTTATTGAGTTGGTTTTGCATTGGTTCAGGCGATTTATTCTGATCGTGAGGAGGTTCCTGCGCGTTGAGATTTTCAACATATATTCTCAAGAATTTCACTATGATTCTTGACAAATGGGTTATTTAGAGTGAAAAATAGGATTAAAGTATGTGTTTTTAACATATATTTGTAGTTTTTAAACACTCATTTGTTATATTCTTTGTATTTCTTTTCTCTTGTTGGAAAACCTCGTTTTCAAGCATTTTGCAGGTAAAAAAGTATACAAAGAGGTGACGAGTAGATTGGAGTCGAAGAAATCGAGAAAAAACCCGAAGAATGAAGAAACGGGCCAAAATTGGGCCGTGCACGGTCACAACCGTGCATGCCTTCACAAACCGTGCACGGCACGTGCGCGCAAAAGGCAGGGGCAGCCATACACGGGCGCACGGTCATAACCGTGCGACCGTGCACGGACCGTGCAAGCCTGTCCAAAGAATAGGTGATTTCAGGGGTTGTGCACGGTCCGTTCAGTCTTGCACGGGCATGACCGTGCACAAACTCCGGAAATGGCTTAATTTCAGCCCATTTTTGTAATTTTGAGCCCAAGACTTTGTAAAAAAGCCCCAAATGGGGGTATAGACTAAGATTTTCAGATTTTTGGAGGAGACATTATTCACTTTACTTACTTTTTAGAGAGAGAAAGCTAGAGAGCATTTTGGGGGGAATTACTTGAAGATCAAGATTTATTTCTTAAATAGGTTTTATCCTTCCATTTTCATCTAAATTTTGTATAAACATGATTATGTCTATATATTTGTGTTTATTTATTATGATGATCATGGTTGGCTAATTTTCTTAATCTAGGTTTAGAAAGTAGATTATGGGTGATTAGTGATTTTACTCGATTAATTTAATCTTGTGCTATGCTATTAGTTGATTAATGGTTTATTATGCTTGTTGAATGATTTGATCACTTGTTTAAAATTATTGAGGATTAAATTGAAACCGAGGGGGGAAATTTGATCCGAGATCACATTAACCGACATGATTAGGCAATAAAATCGAGAGGTTTGAGTTAATTGTGGGAACGTTGATCTTAAGACCGATTGGGAGTTGTATTTGATTAATCGACCGGAGACGGTGATTAATCTTATACAATTAACACGTAAGTTGCTCCGAGAGGGGATCTTACATATAATTTGTGATCGTTTCCTAATACGTAGCATTCGGTTTAAAGGTTGAAATAATCGAGATAATAATTGCTAATTACCCTAATCGAAATCTAAGCCTAGATTACCCTTATTAATCGGTTCTTCCCTATAAATTGTCATCTAGTCTATCTTATTACTTGTTGATCTAAATTAGAGTTTAAAAATACCAAAACCAATCTCGATCGTCTAGTTAGCCACTTAAATGTTTGGATTACTTCATCTTTCCGATATTGGGCCGATTCCTCGTGGGATCGACCTTGTGCTCACATAGTGCTACTTCGACGCCGTATACTTGCGGTTGTTCGATTTAGTCACAACAACTAAGTGTGTGTCAATTCTCTTAAGGTAGGTTTGATACAAATCTTGTCTTTGATGCATCGCATTGTCTTGAGGTGACCATCTAAGAGTTTTTTCCCCTCTTGTGCACTTCATTGGACAATACCTCATCCTCTATGTTATCTTGTGGTTTTTGAATTTCTTTAAGATCTACCGTGTTGTGACCTTGTTCCTTGGAGATATAAGTATCTTCAAGAAATGTCACATTCCTAGAAACTATCACCTTGTGATCTCTAGGGCAGTAGAATTCATATTCTTTAGTTTCTTTAGGATATCCAACAAAATAATATTTTTTCACTTTTAGTTTCCAACTTATCAGTCATCATCTTCTTAATCAAAGCAGGACAACACCTGGTCCTCATATGATTAAGACTCGGCTTTTGCCATACCATAATTCATATGGTGTTTTCTTGACCGATTCAGAAGGAACTCTATTCAAAATATAAACTGCGGTAAGTAAGGCATAACCACAAAGGAATAAAGGGAGACTTGTGAAACTCATCATGGATCAAACCATATCCAGTAAAGCTCGATTTCTCCTTTCAGATACTCCATTTATTTGTGTTGTACCCAAAGGTGTCCAGTCTGACCGGATTTCATGTGATTTTAAGTAATCAAGAAACTCTCGGCTTAAGTATTCCCCTTCTCGATCTGATCAGAGAGTCTTAATACTTTTCCCGAGTTATTTCTCGACTTCTAACTTAAACTCCTTGAATTTCTCGAAGGCCTCAGATTTGTGTGTCATGAGATACACATATCCATACCTTGAAAAATCATCAGTGAAAGTTATGAAGTACGAATATCCACCTCTTGCTTGAGTTGAGAACGGGCTGCACACGTTTGTACCAACATCAATAAAAACAATCTAAAGTAGTATGTTGGCTATTTCAGAATAGGGGGTAGCTTCAACATTTTCTTGGGAGTTACATATTCTTTTGTGATCCTTTTATCTCTCTATATGAGAGCATTTTACATTTTTTTTAGAGGTTACAATTTCATTTGTTAAATAAGCCCAGTTTATTTAAAACAGCCTCGGGCCCAGTTTAATCCCGGCCCAATAACCCAGTCCTGCCAGTTACAACCCAGAATTAATTAAATATGCCCAACATCATTAATTTAGCCTTTTATTAAAATTGACCGGGCCTAAATGGCCCAGTCTATTTTCGAGTCCAACCCAAGACCGGGCCCATTAAGCCTAGCTCAGGTCCAGCCCCCAAGCCTAGCCGGGAACCTATCCAAGTTTCAAAACCCTAGCCACTACCACTTGACAGCAGCGTAGCGGGACCGCCGTCGCCGCCATCATGAACAGCGCGCAGCGGTAGTAGAGCCGCCGCCGCCGCCATCGTCAACAGCAGCGGGCTAACAGTGAAAACTGCTGCTTCCGTCGCTGTCGCCAGGCACATCAGGTCGTCGAGTCACAACCATCGCAGCAGCAGCGGCACATCAGCAAACGCCGCTACCGCGGCCATTTGTAGCGCAGCAGCGACTGGGTGGCTGACGGAACGTCGTTAGGTGTTGACAAAACCAAATTTCAAAACTTGTTAGTTGCGTTCAAACAATTTTGCATAATATTTTTAATCAGTTTTTAAGAAAAATAAAACAATTTTGTTTTAGAAAAATTTCGAAATAGTTTACAAAACAAAAGTGATTTTCAAGTGAAATTCACAATTTCAATTTTAAGAATTTTAATCCAACTATTAAATCAAAACAATTATAAATCGAGAACCTTGCTCTATTACCACTGTTGAAATTCTCAATTCCATCTAATGCTTGAGACCCCGAAAAATGGACAAATTCCTTCGCAGCGGAATATAATCGAGAATGACGATCTAGATTTACAATTGAATTGACGTTGAACGTTAATTACGTGAAAGATCGAATACTTATTTGCGTAATTCATCGGGCTGTCTCTTGCAATTGGATTCACTACTGCAAGTATCCACGTGTATGTTGTCTGTCCGATGCAGGAACAATTCCCGCCGATGCAGGAACAATTCCCGGAACAATTATTCAATAAGTGATTGCTAGGAAATCACTTATTGATTTTACAGTGCTTCTGTATTTTTATCTGATAAAAAATAATTCTTCTCTACTATAGAGCATATGTATATATAATTCTAGAGGTGGCAATTCGGGCGGTCGACCCGATCGAGTCAGGCCTGTCGGGCCAACGTCATATTTCGGATCCAGTCGGGCCGGCCCGGGGCCTGTTGGGCTTTTGGCCCATCGGACTGGTCTGATTGGGTCAAATAATATTTCGGGCCTACATTTCTATGATCAGGTCCATCTAAAATATCGGGCCAAATGAGTTGGCCCGTCGGATCGGGCTGATTTTGCCACCTCTATATAATTTCATATAATCCTAGTTATATGGATCTAATATACATGTCTGTTTTAGTTAATTGATTAGTATAACTTATTAATTAACTAAAGTTCAATTATTCCAATTTAATCCATATCTTTCTAACCTATTCTAGACCCAATTTTCACCTTATACCTAATTTACTTTTAAAAATATAAAAAAATTGAGGTAATCATACAAGAACAACAACAAAAGTGACAAATTAGTAATATTATTATACTTGTGGCATGCAATGACATATTTAACTCAAAATTATTAAGTTATAATTAGTAGTTCAATTTGTCTAGTTACATGTATACGATGGCGTAATTCCTTTACCATTCTTGACTCCTCATTTCTTTTTCTTTTTTAATACAAATCCTCGTATGAAAGGAATCAGTAAAATTGATTTATGGTTACTAACTTATGTTACAAGGTGCTTAATCAAATTAGTTAGAGACAATCTCCAAGCCTCATCATTTTTTGATGATAATTAAAAGACGCCAACTATTTACAATCCACAATATTTTTAATGCAGCTCACAATATTTTTAATCCACTTATGTTTAAAAATTAAATATAAAATTCTTAATACAATCCATTTAATATCAATTCTACCCATTTATTAAAAATTTATGGACAGTAAAGAGTTGCTCCTAATTAATTTATGGTGGGGCAAGTTGGCTTATTTGTATGTAATCGGAAATTAAAAGATAAGCAAGTTGGCATGTATATCACGTGACAATAATTCTTGTTTAAATCTCGTTCCTATCTTCTTGCATGCTATTATTATTATTATTATTATTATTATTATTATTATTATTATTATTATTATTATTATTATTATTATTATTATTATTATTATTATTATTATTATTATTATTATTATTATTATTATTATCAGAGCCATGGAATCGGTAATTTTAGCTGGGGATGATATAATTTAACACCTTGATATAAAAATGTTTCGACAAAATAATTCTATAAAAAATAGTTTAAATATGGAGTATGATACACCTCAAAATCTTGAGTTATTAAACAAATGGACAATTCCAAAAATTGATCCTAAAGTAATTTATAAATTAGGAACTTTTGAAAAACTTGGTTTTAAACAAGTTGTTAAAACAACTGAAGAATCTATTTCTATTAATAATGAAGAAGTAATTATAAAATTACTTTCAGAAAAAGATATTTTACCTTATAAAAAAGAATATAAATTTTTACATATTGGTTTAGTGCAAATTGCTTTTAAACCTTTAACCTTAGAAGGACTACCAGAAAGCTTTATTGCAGCTTTAAGAGATGGTAGAAATTTAAATTGGAAAAAATCTTTAATGGGGATAATCCAATCTAGTCTGGCTCATGGTCCAGTTTATTTTGATGTCTATCCAAATTTACAATTATCTTTAACTGATATAAATATTCTTGATGCTTTGACATTAAATGTTAAAATTCATGGTTATGATTATTCTTTAGGTTCTGAAGTTATATGTATTTGTTACCGAATATATTATAAACCCTTGTTTACTTTGAATCCTCATTGTAAAATAAAGGATAAGCCTGTTAATGAAACAATTTTGATTGAGACAAATTTCAATAGATCTAATATTATGACAAGAAGATCTATTAAATGGGAAGAAATTGTGTTTCCAGAAAATTGGATTATTGAAAAAGCTGTAAAACCACAGCCAACTATTTCTTCAAAATTATTGAATGTTTTTCAAACTTCTGAAGGAACTGTTAATATACAGTTTGATAATTTTATAAAAGAAAGATCTTTAAAATCTTCTTCTATGAGATCTTATATTTCTCCTATTGATTATACTGTGGAAACTCCTTCAAGAGCTTCTACCTCTCTAATAAAAGAGAATTTGAGAAATAATGATGATGTTATATCTGAAGAAGATAGAATAAATGAATTGCATATTGGCAAAGATAATATTGTTAAAAGTGTCAATAGTAGACACATGGAGACAATGTCTGAAATGAGTTTTCCTTGATTTATGGATTTTAAAGCTCAAAAAATTGATTTTAGCCCTGGTTCAGAAGCCAGAAAAATTATTAGTGAAGAATTCAGACTTCCCAAATGGGAACCATTTAGAAATTGGTTTTTTGAAAATTTTAATAAAAAGGAAAAACAAATTATACAAGAAAATTTTTATAACAAATGTGAAGAAACAAATACTTTGATTTTATTTGTTCCATGGTTCATGTCTACCTATGTACATCAATATATTTCTGTTTTAGAAAGAAATTATAGACTAATGAATGGACAAATCATTAATAATGGTTTTCCTCCTCAAGAACCTTTTCAAATAGAAAAAGATAATAATATATGTAATTTTCTTGCTTTTTCAAAATTATTTGAAAATGATGTTTTACAAGTAACTTGTAGTCATATAAATTTATTAATAAAACAAAATAATTATATGAATTTATTTATCAATGTTTTAGGAGAGCACATACTTTCACTTCATAATAAAGTTGATAATGTTATTTCTTTAATAAATAATAAAAAGGAAAAAATAATTTCAAAAAATGATTTTGAAAAAGAATTGATTGCTACTCCTAGTATACAACTTCCACCAGAGATAAAAGATTTTAAATTAGAATCTTTGACAGAGTTAGAAAAATTATTAGAAGAAAAATTTTCAAAATTATCTTTAAATACTTTAGAAAATGATTTTCAAAAAGATTTTGAAAATAGATCTGATTATAAACAGATTATTAATGACCAGATCAACAAAATTGAAAAATGGGCTGATAAGCCTAATCAACGATTTTATTATTATAGGAGACCAACTCCTATGGATGTTCTTAATGAAGAACAAGAATATATTTTGAATAATAGCTATAGTGGAAGAAATATTTATGAATGGAATATTGATGGTTATACTGAAAAACAGATTTATAATACTGTTCATAGAATTCTTATGTATTCTACAGTTTGTAAGAATAATGGTAATACCGATAAAAATATTGCAAAAATGATTATTGCAGGTTTTACTGGCCAACTTAAAGGTTGGTGGGATCATTATTTGACCCAAGAAAATAGAGATTATATTCTCAACAATATAAAACAAGAGAATAATGTTTCTGTTGAAAATGCTGTTTATACTTTGATTATTAATATTATAGAACATTTTACTGGCAGATATTCTGATAATAGTGAACATATTCGTACACTATTACAAAATCTGAGGTGTAAAACACTTACAGATTTTAGATGGTATAAAGATACATTTTTAAGCAGAGTGATGGAACTCCCTGAGAGTAATAGCTCTCATTGGAAATCAAAATTTATTGATGGATTACCTTATTTATTTGCAGAAAGAGTAAGAAATAATTTAAGGGGAAATAATGTTCATGTTCCATATGATAGTTTTACTTATGGTAAATTAATTGGTACTTGTATTCAAGAAGGTTTAAATTTATGTAATGAGATAAAATTAAATAGACAAATAAAAAGACAGAATTTGTCTGAGAAAAAACAATTAGGTCAATTTTGTGAACAATTTGCTATGGATATGCCTAGTACTAGTAAAACTAGTAAGAATAAAAATAAATATGATAAAAATGATTTTCTTAAATATAGAAGAAGAAAAAAGGCTTCTAAAAGAAAAATAGAAAGACATGCTAATAGAAAGCAAGAAAGAGACGAGAGGAAAAAGAGAAATAAATTGATAATATGCCATAAATGCCAAAAGGTTGGGCATTATGCAAGAAATTGCTGGGTAAAAAAGAAGATTAATAATCTTCAAATTGATGATAATATCAAGGATATAATATCCAAGATATTGTTAAAATCAGATGATTCAGAATCAGAATCAGTTACAAAATCTGAATTAGATTCAGAAATGTCAGAAATATCTGATATTGAAAATCTCAAAGCATTGGAACAAGAATCAGTAATATCTGATTCAGAATTATCAGATACTAATAAATGTAAATGTCAGGATAATAAGCCTGATGAAACAGATGAAATTTATAGACTTTTATCTCAAATGAAAAATTTGGAGATAAATGTCTTAGACCATAATAATATTATGGATTTATTAAAATTAATAAAAGATCCTAATTTGAGATCTTCAATAATAGATCAAGTGGGTAATATCCCAAGTTCATCTAGTGATACTGGAAATAAACAAGAAAATAATAATTCTATATATGTTTCAGATGAACCTTATCTTATGAGCAAGGTTTATCAGATGCTTAAAGAAAAACAGAAGGATAAAGCTCCTACTTCTTTAAGTGATTTAAGTATTGAAATTGATAATCTTAAAAAAGAAATTAAATTTCTTAAACAAAATAATAATGTTTTGGAAAAAAGAATTGATAAATTAGAAGGGAAAAATGAAATAATTATACCTGATAATAATGATGAAAGCTTTCTTAATAATATTGAAATGTTTATTTCACAAAAATGGTATGTAAAAATTACTCTTTTGATTGATGATTTTTATTCAAAAGAATTTATTGCACTTATTGATAGTGGTGCAGATTTAAATGTTGTACAAGAAGGTCTAATTCCTACTAGATATTTCAAAAAAACAACACATTCTTTATCCCATGCTGGTGGGCAAAAACTTGATATTAGTTTTAAACTACCAAAAGCTTATGTTTGTATTGATAAAAAATGTATTTCTACAAGTTTTTTACTTGTGAAAAACATTTCTAACCAAGTTATACTTGGAACCCCCTTTCTAAATCAAATTTATCCTTTTACAAAAGTTGATAATAATGGTATTATTGGCACATATGAAAATGAGCCTATAGTACTAAAATTTATTACCAAACCTTTTGCAAAAATATTACATAATATTTATGATAATATCAAAGCAAAAGAAAATCAGTTAAATTTCTTAAAACAAGAAATTAATATCCTTTCTATAGAAGATAGATTGAAAAATCCTAAATTACAGGATAAAATTAAATTACTTCATAATCAAATGAGTATTGATATTTGTAATGATCTTCCAAATGCTTTTTGGAATAGAAAGAAACATATTGTTTCACTTCCTTATGAGGATAGTTTTACAGAGGATAAAATTCCTACTAAAGCTAGACCTTGTCAGATGAATTCTGAATATTTAGAATTATGCAAAAATGAGATTAAATCTCTTTTAGAAAAAAATATCATTAAGTCATCTGAATCAGCTTGGTCTTGTACAGCTTTTTATGTTAATAAACATTCTGAACAAGAAAGAGGAGTACCTAGATTAGTTATAAATTATAAACCTCTTAATAAGGTTTTAAAATGGATTAGACATCCTATTCCAAACAAGAAGGATCTTCTTGACAGACTTTATAATGCTGTTATATTTTCAAAATTTGATTTAAAATCTGGATTTTGGCAGATTCAAATTAATCCTGCTGATAGATATAAAACTGCCTTTAATGTTCCTTTTGGACATTATGAGTGGAATGTTATGCCCTTTGGGTTGAAAAATGCTCCTTCTGAATTTCAGAAAATAATGAATGATATTTTTACTCCTTATAGTGAATTTATAATTGTATATATTGATGATATTTTAGTATTTTCAAAAAATATTGAGATACATTTCAAACATTTAAATATATTTAAAAATTTAGTAATTCAAAATGGATTAGTTATTTCTAAACCAAAAATGATACTTTTCCAAACAAAAATAAAGTTTTTAGGACATTTTATTGAAAAAGGTAATATTGTACCTATTAATAGAAGTATTGAATTTACTTCAAAATTTCCTGATGAAATTACTGATAAAACTCAGTTACAAAGATTTTTAGGGAGTCTAAATTATATTTCTCCTTACTACAAAAATCTTGCAGAAGATACTGCTATTTTATATGATAGATTAAAGAAAAATCCTATTTCATGGAATAATCAGCACACAGAAGCTGTTAGAAAAATAAAAAATAAGGTTAAATATTTACCTTGTTTATCATTAGCAAATCCTAATTGGGAAAAAATTATTGAAACAGATGCCTCTGATATTGGTTTTGGAGGAATTTTAAAACAAACTGATCCTATTAATAAAAAGGATTATTTGATAAGATTCTATTCTGGTAAATGGAATAATAGTCAAAAGAATTATGCTACTGTAGCTAAGGAAATTTTAGCTATTGTTAAATGTGTTTTAAAATTTCAAGATGATTTATATAATCAAAAATTTATTATTAAAACTGATTGCAAAGCTGCTAAATTTATGTTTAATAAAGATTTTAAACATGATGTTTCTAAGCAAATGTTCGCTAGGTGGCAAGCTCATTTAGCACCTTTTGATTTTGAAATAATATATAAAAAAGGTGAAGATAATAATCTTCCTGATTTCCTAACTAGAGAATATTTAAATGAATTCTAAAGATCGCTATAAAATGTACAGGTTACAAAAAATAAATAATGAAAAGGTAATTGCTTTAGAAAGAGAATATAATGCTACAAAAAATTTTCTTTCTAAAGAAGACAAGCAAAAATTAGAAACCAGAATTGCTACATACAATGACATTTTAAGAAGTTGGGCTTTTCAAATTCATAATTATGAATTTAAGAATCTCTAACATTTTTGTTTTCCAGGTATGAGTTTCCGAGGTCGCGGAACTTTCCCTTATAGGGGAAGAGGTGGCAGGGGACCAAATATTTTGGCCCAACATGGCAGACAAAAATTGGTGGCAGCCAATATTACAAATATCTCACAAAATGCATCATATCAGGAGTATCTCCAATGGAAGAATAATAAGGCTTCTCAAAACGAAGAAAGTACTAATAGTACTTCTCAAGCATCATATGCTAATATTGTGAATACGGAAGAAAAGGATCCCAATAAGGATTTCATAAAAAATGATAAAGAAAAAATAATTTTCCTAATCAGTAATACTGATCTAAAATGGGAAGATGATCCATGGAAAATCTTTGATAGATATCTATCTAATCAAGGATTTCCCTATGAGGTTTATAAATCTCGAAAATTTTATGAAAATATACTCATAAGTAATGAATGTGAAATTACTCACATGACAAGTGGAAATCCAGAAGTTTATAACTTCTCGAAAATTATCATTAAGCAATTAATTCCTATAGAAGAATGGGGAATATCTCCATCAAAAGAGAAATCTCTCTGCATAAATAATATTACTGTGAAATACAATTATTGGGATTATATCCAAGCCTTTGAAAAGGTTTTCTATTATAATAATGATAAAAAGAAACATACCTGGTTAATCAAGGTATGTAATAAAGTTTATAACTTTGAAATACCAAATTGGTTCCGAAAATGGTGGCGACTTTTTGGCCCAAAGGAAGAAATTCTTCCAGAAATATTAAAATCAGAATTCCAGAAATGGAAATATTCAAGTCCCATATTGGGAAAAGTATATGAAGAAAATAAATTCTGTCTTTGGGAATCCCCGCTACATTTTTTCATTGAATTTTCCATCCCATGGATTTTCAAATGGGATATTAAAGTGAGTTATACTCACAAAATTCCTTGCCTTAAAAGAATCTTTTTTACAAGATTCTGGGATAAAATGATAAAGATTGATCCCAGTACAAATAAAATGTTTGGAGTCGATACTTTGGATAATATCCAACAAAAGATAAAGACCTATATCCAAGCAAGGAAGAAGAATAAGGAAACAGCCACCAGAGATAATATCTCTAAAAAATTATTCAAAAATGTGGATGATTTATCCAAAGAAGAGATGATTGAATTATATCTTACCCAAATGAAGAAAGAACTGCTGGAAGACTTGGGTGAAGAAGAAGAGGAAGAAATGGCTTCTCTACAAAGTGATAATTCCTCAAAAGACAAATCTGTCAGTATGCAGGATGCTCAAGATCCATATGAGGATGATATTACAGACACTCAAATGGAAAAATGGATTCAAACGATGAAGAATTCTGCATCAAATTCCAGAGAAGAATCTTCCTCGAAATAAAGACAAAATTGGTAGTACTGTTTAAATAGTATTTTTACTATTTGGAATAGTAAATTACTATTCCCTTTTCGCGTTTTTGAACAGTAATTTACTGTTCACCAATAGTTTTTATACTTTTTACTGTTCATATGTCGGTTTGAAAGGTCTATATAAAGACCTCATTTGTAAATAAGGGAGGCAGGCGTTAGACAGTCCAGCCTTCTCTCTCTCTCTCTCTTGTAATCTCCTCTCTTGTAATATATTTCAGAGAAATAAAATCATTTCTGTACTGGTGTGTCTTCAAAACTTGTAAGTTTTTCTTTCTTTTCTTTATTTTGTTTATCTAAATTTTATATATTATAAGGATGAGCCTTATAGGCTAAATCCTTTGTGTTAAATTATATCTGAACCAGATAAAATTGTTGATTCTATGATCTCATATCATGATAAGTTTGGAATCAACACGTGAAGGTGTAATTCTTCGATCAACAAGTTAGGATGGAACTCCTGAATCAATAAGTTGGGTAGGATCCATGAGGTTGGTTGATTCTCTGGCCTATAATAAATGATCAGAAATCTGTTTGGACCCATGTTTGCCCGCTTTTACCCATGTTGAGGTGTTTAGGGCTTTTGGGGTGCCTTTTGATTTTCTGAGCATTTATTATAGTTGACGGATCTTCAACTTGTAATTTGCTCCTCATACGGATTTGTAATTTTTCCCAACAACACGATTTGGGAATACATCCTGACAACACGATCTGAACTACACCCTAACAATACGATCCGAGCCTCTTATGGTATCAGAGCCATGGAATCGGTAATTTTAGCTGGGGATGATATAATTTAACACCTTGATATAAAAATGTTTCGACAAAATAATTCTATAAAAAATAGTTTAAATATGGAGTATGATACACCTCAAAATCTTGAGTTATTAAACAAATGGACAATTCCAAAAATTGATCCTAAAGTAATTTATAAATTAGGAACTTTTGAAAAACTTGGTTTTAAACAAGTTGTTAAAACAACTGAAGAATCTATTTCTATTAATAATGAAGAAGTAATTATAAAATTACTTTCAGAAAAAGATATTTTACCTTATAAAAAAGAATATAAATTTTTACATATTGGTTTAGTGCAAATTGCTTTTAAACCTTTAACCTTAGAAGGACTACCAGAAAGCTTTATTGCAGCTTTAAGAGATGGTAGAAATTTAAATTGGAAAAAATCTTTAATGGGGATAATCCAATCTAGTCTGGCTCATGGTCCAGTTTATTTTGATGTCTATCCAAATTTACAATTATCTTTAACTGATATAAATATTCTTGATGCTTTGACATTAAATGTTAAAATTCATGGTTATGATTATTCTTTAGGTTCTGAAGTTATATGTATTTGTTACCGAATATATTATAAACCCTTGTTTACTTTGAATCCTCATTGTAAAATAAAGGATAAGCCTGTTAATGAAACAATTTTGATTGAGACAAATTTCAATAGATCTAATATTATGACAAGAAGATCTATTAAATGGGAAGAAATTGTGTTTCCAGAAAATTGGATTATTGAAAAAGCTGTAAAACCACAGCCAACTATTTCTTCAAAATTATTGAATGTTTTTCAAACTTCTGAAGGAACTGTTAATATACAGTTTGATAATTTTATAAAAGAAAGATCTTTAAAATCTTCTTCTATGAGATCTTATATTTCTCCTATTGATTATACTGTGGAAACTCCTTCAAGAGCTTCTACCTCTCTAATAAAAGAGAATTTGAGAAATAATGATGATGTTATATCTGAAGAAGATAGAATAAATGAATTGCATATTGGCAAAGATAATATTGTTAAAAGTGTCAATAGTAGACACATGGAGACAATGTCTGAAATGAGTTTTCCTTGATTTATGGATTTTAAAGCTCAAAAAATTGATTTTAGCCCTGGTTCAGAAGCCAGAAAAATTATTAGTGAAGAATTCAGACTTCCCAAATGGGAACCATTTAGAAATTGGTTTTTTGAAAATTTTAATAAAAAGGAAAAACAAATTATACAAGAAAATTTTTATAACAAATGTGAAGAAACAAATACTTTGATTTTATTTGTTCCATGGTTCATGTCTACCTATGTACATCAATATATTTCTGTTTTAGAAAGAAATTATAGACTAATGAATGGACAAATCATTAATAATGGTTTTCCTCCTCAAGAACCTTTTCAAATAGAAAAAGATAATAATATATGTAATTTTCTTGCTTTTTCAAAATTATTTGAAAATGATGTTTTACAAGTAACTTGTAGTCATATAAATTTATTAATAAAACAAAATAATTATATGAATTTATTTATCAATGTTTTAGGAGAGCACATACTTTCACTTCATAATAAAGTTGATAATGTTATTTCTTTAATAAATAATAAAAAGGAAAAAATAATTTCAAAAAATGATTTTGAAAAAGAATTGATTGCTACTCCTAGTATACAACTTCCACCAGAGATAAAAGATTTTAAATTAGAATCTTTGACAGAGTTAGAAAAATTATTAGAAGAAAAATTTTCAAAATTATCTTTAAATACTTTAGAAAATGATTTTCAAAAAGATTTTGAAAATAGATCTGATTATAAACAGATTATTAATGACCAGATCAACAAAATTGAAAAATGGGCTGATAAGCCTAATCAACGATTTTATTATTATAGGAGACCAACTCCTATGGATGTTCTTAATGAAGAACAAGAATATATTTTGAATAATAGCTATAGTGGAAGAAATATTTATGAATGGAATATTGATGGTTATACTGAAAAACAGATTTATAATACTGTTCATAGAATTCTTATGTATTCTACAGTTTGTAAGAATAATGGTAATACCGATAAAAATATTGCAAAAATGATTATTGCAGGTTTTACTGGCCAACTTAAAGGTTGGTGGGATCATTATTTGACCCAAGAAAATAGAGATTATATTCTCAACAATATAAAACAAGAGAATAATGTTTCTGTTGAAAATGCTGTTTATACTTTGATTATTAATATTATAGAACATTTTACTGGCAGATATTCTGATAATAGTGAACATATTCGTACACTATTACAAAATCTGAGGTGTAAAACACTTACAGATTTTAGATGGTATAAAGATACATTTTTAAGCAGAGTGATGGAACTCCCTGAGAGTAATAGCTCTCATTGGAAATCAAAATTTATTGATGGATTACCTTATTTATTTGCAGAAAGAGTAAGAAATAATTTAAGGGGAAATAATGTTCATGTTCCATATGATAGTTTTACTTATGGTAAATTAATTGGTACTTGTATTCAAGAAGGTTTAAATTTATGTAATGAGATAAAATTAAATAGACAAATAAAAAGACAGAATTTGTCTGAGAAAAAACAATTAGGTCAATTTTGTGAACAATTTGCTATGGATATGCCTAGTACTAGTAAAACTAGTAAGAATAAAAATAAATATGATAAAAATGATTTTCTTAAATATAGAAGAAGAAAAAAGGCTTCTAAAAGAAAAATAGAAAGACATGCTAATAGAAAGCAAGAAAGAGACGAGAGGAAAAAGAGAAATAAATTGATAATATGCCATAAATGCCAAAAGGTTGGGCATTATGCAAGAAATTGCTGGGTAAAAAAGAAGATTAATAATCTTCAAATTGATGATAATATCAAGGATATAATATCCAAGATATTGTTAAAATCAGATGATTCAGAATCAGAATCAGTTACAAAATCTGAATTAGATTCAGAAATGTCAGAAATATCTGATATTGAAAATCTCAAAGCATTGGAACAAGAATCAGTAATATCTGATTCAGAATTATCAGATACTAATAAATGTAAATGTCAGGATAATAAGCCTGATGAAACAGATGAAATTTATAGACTTTTATCTCAAATGAAAAATTTGGAGATAAATGTCTTAGACCATAATAATATTATGGATTTATTAAAATTAATAAAAGATCCTAATTTGAGATCTTCAATAATAGATCAAGTGGGTAATATCCCAAGTTCATCTAGTGATACTGGAAATAAACAAGAAAATAATAATTCTATATATGTTTCAGATGAACCTTATCTTATGAGCAAGGTTTATCAGATGCTTAAAGAAAAACAGAAGGATAAAGCTCCTACTTCTTTAAGTGATTTAAGTATTGAAATTGATAATCTTAAAAAAGAAATTAAATTTCTTAAACAAAATAATAATGTTTTGGAAAAAAGAATTGATAAATTAGAAGGGAAAAATGAAATAATTATACCTGATAATAATGATGAAAGCTTTCTTAATAATATTGAAATGTTTATTTCACAAAAATGGTATGTAAAAATTACTCTTTTGATTGATGATTTTTATTCAAAAGAATTTATTGCACTTATTGATAGTGGTGCAGATTTAAATGTTGTACAAGAAGGTCTAATTCCTACTAGATATTTCAAAAAAACAACACATTCTTTATCCCATGCTGGTGGGCAAAAACTTGATATTAGTTTTAAACTACCAAAAGCTTATGTTTGTATTGATAAAAAATGTATTTCTACAAGTTTTTTACTTGTGAAAAACATTTCTAACCAAGTTATACTTGGAACCCCCTTTCTAAATCAAATTTATCCTTTTACAAAAGTTGATAATAATGGTATTATTGGCACATATGAAAATGAGCCTATAGTACTAAAATTTATTACCAAACCTTTTGCAAAAATATTACATAATATTTATGATAATATCAAAGCAAAAGAAAATCAGTTAAATTTCTTAAAACAAGAAATTAATATCCTTTCTATAGAAGATAGATTGAAAAATCCTAAATTACAGGATAAAATTAAATTACTTCATAATCAAATGAGTATTGATATTTGTAATGATCTTCCAAATGCTTTTTGGAATAGAAAGAAACATATTGTTTCACTTCCTTATGAGGATAGTTTTACAGAGGATAAAATTCCTACTAAAGCTAGACCTTGTCAGATGAATTCTGAATATTTAGAATTATGCAAAAATGAGATTAAATCTCTTTTAGAAAAAAATATCATTAAGTCATCTGAATCAGCTTGGTCTTGTACAGCTTTTTATGTTAATAAACATTCTGAACAAGAAAGAGGAGTACCTAGATTAGTTATAAATTATAAACCTCTTAATAAGGTTTTAAAATGGATTAGACATCCTATTCCAAACAAGAAGGATCTTCTTGACAGACTTTATAATGCTGTTATATTTTCAAAATTTGATTTAAAATCTGGATTTTGGCAGATTCAAATTAATCCTGCTGATAGATATAAAACTGCCTTTAATGTTCCTTTTGGACATTATGAGTGGAATGTTATGCCCTTTGGGTTGAAAAATGCTCCTTCTGAATTTCAGAAAATAATGAATGATATTTTTACTCCTTATAGTGAATTTATAATTGTATATATTGATGATATTTTAGTATTTTCAAAAAATATTGAGATACATTTCAAACATTTAAATATATTTAAAAATTTAGTAATTCAAAATGGATTAGTTATTTCTAAACCAAAAATGATACTTTTCCAAACAAAAATAAAGTTTTTAGGACATTTTATTGAAAAAGGTAATATTGTACCTATTAATAGAAGTATTGAATTTACTTCAAAATTTCCTGATGAAATTACTGATAAAACTCAGTTACAAAGATTTTTAGGGAGTCTAAATTATATTTCTCCTTACTACAAAAATCTTGCAGAAGATACTGCTATTTTATATGATAGATTAAAGAAAAATCCTATTTCATGGAATAATCAGCACACAGAAGCTGTTAGAAAAATAAAAAATAAGGTTAAATATTTACCTTGTTTATCATTAGCAAATCCTAATTGGGAAAAAATTATTGAAACAGATGCCTCTGATATTGGTTTTGGAGGAATTTTAAAACAAACTGATCCTATTAATAAAAAGGATTATTTGATAAGATTCTATTCTGGTAAATGGAATAATAGTCAAAAGAATTATGCTACTGTAGCTAAGGAAATTTTAGCTATTGTTAAATGTGTTTTAAAATTTCAAGATGATTTATATAATCAAAAATTTATTATTAAAACTGATTGCAAAGCTGCTAAATTTATGTTTAATAAAGATTTTAAACATGATGTTTCTAAGCAAATGTTCGCTAGGTGGCAAGCTCATTTAGCACCTTTTGATTTTGAAATAATATATAAAAAAGGTGAAGATAATAATCTTCCTGATTTCCTAACTAGAGAATATTTAAATGAATTCTAAAGATCGCTATAAAATGTACAGGTTACAAAAAATAAATAATGAAAAGGTAATTGCTTTAGAAAGAGAATATAATGCTACAAAAAATTTTCTTTCTAAAGAAGACAAGCAAAAATTAGAAACCAGAATTGCTACATACAATGACATTTTAAGAAGTTGGGCTTTTCAAATTCATAATTATGAATTTAAGAATCTCTAACATTTTTGTTTTCCAGGTATGAGTTTCCGAGGTCGCGGAACTTTCCCTTATAGGGGAAGAGGTGGCAGGGGACCAAATATTTTGGCCCAACATGGCAGACAAAAATTGGTGGCAGCCAATATTACAAATATCTCACAAAATGCATCATATCAGGAGTATCTCCAATGGAAGAATAATAAGGCTTCTCAAAACGAAGAAAGTACTAATAGTACTTCTCAAGCATCATATGCTAATATTGTGAATACGGAAGAAAAGGATCCCAATAAGGATTTCATAAAAAATGATAAAGAAAAAATAATTTTCCTAATCAGTAATACTGATCTAAAATGGGAAGATGATCCATGGAAAATCTTTGATAGATATCTATCTAATCAAGGATTTCCCTATGAGGTTTATAAATCTCGAAAATTTTATGAAAATATACTCATAAGTAATGAATGTGAAATTACTCACATGACAAGTGGAAATCCAGAAGTTTATAACTTCTCGAAAATTATCATTAAGCAATTAATTCCTATAGAAGAATGGGGAATATCTCCATCAAAAGAGAAATCTCTCTGCATAAATAATATTACTGTGAAATACAATTATTGGGATTATATCCAAGCCTTTGAAAAGGTTTTCTATTATAATAATGATAAAAAGAAACATACCTGGTTAATCAAGGTATGTAATAAAGTTTATAACTTTGAAATACCAAATTGGTTCCGAAAATGGTGGCGACTTTTTGGCCCAAAGGAAGAAATTCTTCCAGAAATATTAAAATCAGAATTCCAGAAATGGAAATATTCAAGTCCCATATTGGGAAAAGTATATGAAGAAAATAAATTCTGTCTTTGGGAATCCCCGCTACATTTTTTCATTGAATTTTCCATCCCATGGATTTTCAAATGGGATATTAAAGTGAGTTATACTCACAAAATTCCTTGCCTTAAAAGAATCTTTTTTACAAGATTCTGGGATAAAATGATAAAGATTGATCCCAGTACAAATAAAATGTTTGGAGTCGATACTTTGGATAATATCCAACAAAAGATAAAGACCTATATCCAAGCAAGGAAGAAGAATAAGGAAACAGCCACCAGAGATAATATCTCTAAAAAATTATTCAAAAATGTGGATGATTTATCCAAAGAAGAGATGATTGAATTATATCTTACCCAAATGAAGAAAGAACTGCTGGAAGACTTGGGTGAAGAAGAAGAGGAAGAAATGGCTTCTCTACAAAGTGATAATTCCTCAAAAGACAAATCTGTCAGTATGCAGGATGCTCAAGATCCATATGAGGATGATATTACAGACACTCAAATGGAAAAATGGATTCAAACGATGAAGAATTCTGCATCAAATTCCAGAGAAGAATCTTCCTCGAAATAAAGACAAAATTGGTAGTACTGTTTAAATAGTATTTTTACTATTTGGAATAGTAAATTACTATTCCCTTTTCGCGTTTTTGAACAGTAATTTACTGTTCACCAATAGTTTTTATACTTTTTACTGTTCATATGTCGGTTTGAAAGGTCTATATAAAGACCTCATTTGTAAATAAGGGAGGCAGGCGTTAGACAGTCCAGCCTTCTCTCTCTCTCTCTCTTGTAATCTCCTCTCTTGTAATATATTTCAGAGAAATAAAATCATTTCTGTACTGGTGTGTCTTCAAAACTTGTAAGTTTTTCTTTCTTTTCTTTATTTTGTTTATCTAAATTTTATATATTATAAGGATGAGCCTTATAGGCTAAATCCTTTGTGTTAAATTATATCTGAACCAGATAAAATTGTTGATTCTATGATCTCATATCATGATAAGTTTGGAATCAACACGTGAAGGTGTAATTCTTCGATCAACAAGTTAGGATGGAACTCCTGAATCAATAAGTTGGGTAGGATCCATGAGGTTGGTTGATTCTCTGGCCTATAATAAATGATCAGAAATCTGTTTGGACCCATGTTTGCCCGCTTTTACCCATGTTGAGGTGTTTAGGGCTTTTGGGGTGCCTTTTGATTTTCTGAGCATTTATTATAGTTGACGGATCTTCAACTTGTAATTTGCTCCTCATACGGATTTGTAATTTTTCCCAACAACACGATTTGGGAATACATCCTGACAACACGATCTGAACTACACCCTAACAATACGATCCGAGCCTCTTAAAAATTGGTGGCAGCCAATATTACAAATATCTCACAAAATGCATCATATCAGGAGTATCTCCAATGGAAGAATAATAAGGCTTCTCAAAACGAAGAAAGTACTAATAGTACTTCTCAAGCATCATATGCTAATATTGTGAATACGGAAGAAAAGGATCCCAATAAGGATTTCATAAAAAATGATAAAGAAAAAATAATTTTCCTAATCAGTAATACTGATCTAAAATGGGAAGATGATCCATGGAAAATCTTTGATAGATATCTATCTAATCAAGGATTTCCCTATGAGGTTTATAAATCTCGAAAATTTTATGAAAATATACTCATAAGTAATGAATGTGAAATTACTCACATGACAAGTGGAAATCCAGAAGTTTATAACTTCTCGAAAATTATCATTAAGCAATTAATTCCTATAGAAGAATGGGGAATATCTCCATCAAAAGAGAAATCTCTCTGCATAAATAATATTACTGTGAAATACAATTATTGGGATTATATCCAAGCCTTTGAAAAGGTTTTCTATTATAATAATGATAAAAAGAAACATACCTGGTTAATCAAGGTATGTAATAAAGTTTATAACTTTGAAATACCAAATTGGTTCCGAAAATGGTGGCGACTTTTTGGCCCAAAGGAAGAAATTCTTCCAGAAATATTAAAATCAGAATTCCAGAAATGGAAATATTCAAGTCCCATATTGGGAAAAGTATATGAAGAAAATAAATTCTGTCTTTGGGAATCCCCGCTACATTTTTTCATTGAATTTTCCATCCCATGGATTTTCAAATGGGATATTAAAGTGAGTTATACTCACAAAATTCCTTGCCTTAAAAGAATCTTTTTTACAAGATTCTGGGATAAAATGATAAAGATTGATCCCAGTACAAATAAAATGTTTGGAGTCGATACTTTGGATAATATCCAACAAAAGATAAAGACCTATATCCAAGCAAGGAAGAAGAATAAGGAAACAGCCACCAGAGATAATATCTCTAAAAAATTATTCAAAAATGTGGATGATTTATCCAAAGAAGAGATGATTGAATTGTATCTTACCCAAATGAAGAAAGAACTGCTGGAAGACTTGGGTGAAGAAGAAGAGGAAGAAATGGCTTCTCTACAAAGTGATAATTCCTCAAAAGACAAATCTGTCAGTATGCAGGATGCTCAAGATCCATATGAGGATGATATTACAGACACTCAAATGGAAAAATGGATTCAAACGATGAAGAATTCTGCATCAAATTCCAGAGAAGAATCTTCCTCGAAATAAAGACAAAATTGGTAGTACTGTTTAAATAGTATTTTTACTATTTGGAATAGTAAATTACTATTCCCTTTTCGCGTTTTTGAACAGTAATTTACTGTTCACCAATAGTTTTTATACTTTTTACTGTTCATATGTCGGTTTGAAAGGTCTATATAAAGACCTCATTTGTAAATAAGGGAGGCAGGCGTTAGACAGTCCAGCCTTCTCTCTCTCTCTCTCTTGTAATCTCCTCTCTTGTAATATATTTCAGAGAAATAAAATCATTTCTGTACTGGTGTGTCTTCAAAACTTGTAAGTTTTTCTTTCTTTTCTTTATTTTGTTTATCTAAATTTTATATATTATAAGGATGAGCCTTATAGGCTAAATCCTTTGTGTTAAATTATATCTGAACCAGATAAAATTGTTGATTCTATGATCTCATATCATGATAAGTTTGGAATCAACACGTGAAGGTGTAATTCTTCGATCAACAAGTTAGGATGGAACTCCTGAATCAATAAGTTGGGTAGGATCCATGAGGTTGGTTGATTCTCTGGCCTATAATAAATGATCAGAAATCTGTTTGGACCCATGTTTGCCCGCTTTTACCCATGTTGAGGTGTTTAGGGCTTTTGGGGTGCCTTTTGATTTTCTGAGCATTTATTATAGTTGACGGATCTTCAACTTGTAATTTGCTCCTCATACGGATTTGTAATATATTCCCAACAACACGATTTGGGAATACATCCTGACAACACGATCTGAACTACACCCTAACAATACGATCCGAGCCTCTTATGGTATCAGAGCCATGGAATCGGTAATTTTAGCTGGGGATGATATAATTTAACACCTTGATATAAAAATGTTTCGACAAAATAATTCTATAAAAAATAGTTTAAATATGGAGTATGATACACCTCAAAATCTTGAGTTATTAAACAAATGGACAATTCCAAAAATTGATCCTAAAGTAATTTATAAATTAGGAACTTTTGAAAAACTTGGTTTTAAACAAGTTGTTAAAACAACTGAAGAATCTATTTCTATTAATAATGAAGAAGTAATTATAAAATTACTTTCAGAAAAAGATATTTTACCTTATAAAAAAGAATATAAATTTTTACATATTGGTTTAGTGCAAATTGCTTTTAAACCTTTAACCTTAGAAGGACTACCAGAAAGCTTTATTGCAGCTTTAAGAGATGGTAGAAATTTAAATTGGAAAAAATCTTTAATGGGGATAATCCAATCTAGTCTGGCTCATGGTCCAGTTTATTTTGATGTCTATCCAAATTTACAATTATCTTTAACTGATATAAATATTCTTGATGCTTTGACATTAAATGTTAAAATTCATGGTTATGATTATTCTTTAGGTTCTGAAGTTATATGTATTTGTTACCGAATATATTATAAACCCTTGTTTACTTTGAATCCTCATTGTAAAATAAAGGATAAGCCTGTTAATGAAACAATTTTGATTGAGACAAATTTCAATAGATCTAATATTATGACAAGAAGATCTATTAAATGGGAAGAAATTGTGTTTCCAGAAAATTGGATTATTGAAAAAGCTGTAAAACCACAGCCAACTATTTCTTCAAAATTATTGAATGTTTTTCAAACTTCTGAAGGAACTGTTAATATACAGTTTGATAATTTTATAAAAGAAAGATCTTTAAAATCTTCTTCTATGAGATCTTATATTTCTCCTATTGATTATACTGTGGAAACTCCTTCAAGAGCTTCTACCTCTCTAATAAAAGAGAATTTGAGAAATAATGATGATGTTATATCTGAAGAAGATAGAATAAATGAATTGCATATTGGCAAAGATAATATTGTTAAAAGTGTCAATAGTAGACACATGGAGACAATGTCTGAAATGAGTTTTCCTTGATTTATGGATTTTAAAGCTCAAAAAATTGATTTTAGCCCTGGTTCAGAAGCCAGAAAAATTATTAGTGAAGAATTCAGACTTCCCAAATGGGAACCATTTAGAAATTGGTTTTTTGAAAATTTTAATAAAAAGGAAAAACAAATTATACAAGAAAATTTTTATAACAAATGTGAAGAAACAAATACTTTGATTTTATTTGTTCCATGGTTCATGTCTACCTATGTACATCAATATATTTCTGTTTTAGAAAGAAATTATAGACTAATGAATGGACAAATCATTAATAATGGTTTTCCTCCTCAAGAACCTTTTCAAATAGAAAAAGATAATAATATATGTAATTTTCTTGCTTTTTCAAAATTATTTGAAAATGATGTTTTACAAGTAACTTGTAGTCATATAAATTTATTAATAAAACAAAATAATTATATGAATTTATTTATCAATGTTTTAGGAGAGCACATACTTTCACTTCATAATAAAGTTGATAATGTTATTTCTTTAATAAATAATAAAAAGGAAAAAATAATTTCAAAAAATGATTTTGAAAAAGAATTGATTGCTACTCCTAGTATACAACTTCCACCAGAGATAAAAGATTTTAAATTAGAATCTTTGACAGAGTTAGAAAAATTATTAGAAGAAAAATTTTCAAAATTATCTTTAAATACTTTAGAAAATGATTTTCAAAAAGATTTTGAAAATAGATCTGATTATAAACAGATTATTAATGACCAGATCAACAAAATTGAAAAATGGGCTGATAAGCCTAATCAACGATTTTATTATTATAGGAGACCAACTCCTATGGATGTTCTTAATGAAGAACAAGAATATATTTTGAATAATAGCTATAGTGGAAGAAATATTTATGAATGGAATATTGATGGTTATACTGAAAAACAGATTTATAATACTGTTCATAGAATTCTTATGTATTCTACAGTTTGTAAGAATAATGGTAATACCGATAAAAATATTGCAAAAATGATTATTGCAGGTTTTACTGGCCAACTTAAAGGTTGGTGGGATCATTATTTGACCCAAGAAAATAGAGATTATATTCTCAACAATATAAAACAAGAGAATAATGTTTCTGTTGAAAATGCTGTTTATACTTTGATTATTAATATTATAGAACATTTTACTGGCAGATATTCTGATAATAGTGAACATATTCGTACACTATTACAAAATCTGAGGTGTAAAACACTTACAGATTTTAGATGGTATAAAGATACATTTTTAAGCAGAGTGATGGAACTCCCTGAGAGTAATAGCTCTCATTGGAAATCAAAATTTATTGATGGATTACCTTATTTATTTGCAGAAAGAGTAAGAAATAATTTAAGGGGAAATAATGTTCATGTTCCATATGATAGTTTTACTTATGGTAAATTAATTGGTACTTGTATTCAAGAAGGTTTAAATTTATGTAATGAGATAAAATTAAATAGACAAATAAAAAGACAGAATTTGTCTGAGAAAAAACAATTAGGTCAATTTTGTGAACAATTTGCTATGGATATGCCTAGTACTAGTAAAACTAGTAAGAATAAAAATAAATATGATAAAAATGATTTTCTTAAATATAGAAGAAGAAAAAAGGCTTCTAAAAGAAAAATAGAAAGACATGCTAATAGAAAGCAAGAAAGAGACGAGAGGAAAAAGAGAAATAAATTGATAATATGCCATAAATGCCAAAAGGTTGGGCATTATGCAAGAAATTGCTGGGTAAAAAAGAAGATTAATAATCTTCAAATTGATGATAATATCAAGGATATAATATCCAAGATATTGTTAAAATCAGATGATTCAGAATCAGAATCAGTTACAAAATCTGAATTAGATTCAGAAATGTCAGAAATATCTGATATTGAAAATCTCAAAGCATTGGAACAAGAATCAGTAATATCTGATTCAGAATTATCAGATACTAATGAATGTAAATGTCAGGATAATAAGCCTGATGAAACAGATGAAATTTATAGACTTTTATCTCAAATGAAAAATTTGGAGATAAATGTCTTAGACCATAATAATATTATGGATTTATTAAAATTAATAAAAGATCCTAATTTGAGATCTTCAATAATAGATCAAGTGGGTAATATCCCAAGTTCATCTAGTGATACTGGAAATAAACAAGAAAATAATAATTCTATATATGTTTCAGATGAACCTTATCTTATGAGCAAGGTTTATCAGATGCTTAAAGAAAAACAGAAGGATAAAGCTCCTACTTCTTTAAGTAATTTAAGTATTGAAATTGATAATCTTAAAAAAGAAATTAAATTTCTTAAACAAAATAATAATGTTTTGGAAAAAAGAATTGATAAATTAGAAGGGAAAAATGAAATAATTATACCTGATAATAATGATGAAAGCTTTCTTAATAATATTGAAATGTTTATTTCACAAAAATGGTATGTAAAAATTACTCTTTTGATTGATGATTTTTATTCAAAAGAATTTATTGCACTTATTGATAGTGGTGCAGATTTAAATGTTGTACAAGAAGGTCTAATTCCTACTAGATATTTCAAAAAAACAACACATTCTTTATCCCATGCTGGTGGGCAAAAACTTGATATTAGTTTTAAACTACCAAAAGCTTATGTTTGTATTGATAAAAAATGTATTTCTACAAGTTTTTTACTTGTGAAAAACATTTCTAACCAAGTTATACTTGGAACCCCCTTTATAAATCAAATTTATCCTTTTACAAAAGTTGATAATAATGGTATTATTGGCACATATGAAAATGAGCCTATAGTACTAAAATTTATTACCAAACCTTTTGCAAAAATATTACATAATATTTATGATAATATCAAAGCAAAAGAAAATCAGTTAAATTTCTTAAAACAAGAAATTAATATCCTTTCTATAGAAGATAGATTGAAAAATCCTAAATTACAGGATAAAATTAAATTACTTCATAATCAAATGAGTATTGATATTTGTAATGATCTTCCAAATGCTTTTTGGAATAGAAAGAAACATATTGTTTCACTTCCTTATGAGGATAGTTTTACAGAGGATAAAATTCCTACTAAAGCTAGACCTTGTCAGATGAATTCTGAATATTTAGAATTATGTAAAAATGAGATTAAATCTCTTTTAGAAAAAAATATCATTAAGTCATCTGAATCAGCTTGGTCTTGTACAGCTTTTTATGTTAATAAACATTCTGAACAAGAAAGAGGAGTACCTAGATTAGTTATAAATTATAAACCTCTTAATAAGGTTTTAAAATGGATTAGACATCCTATTCCAAACAAGAAGGATCTTCTTGACAGACTTTATAATGCTGTTATATTTTCAAAATTTGATTTAAAATCTGGATTTTGGCAGATTCAAATTAATCCAGCTGATAGGTATAAAACTGCCTTTAATGTTCCTTTTGGACATTATGAGTGGAATGTTATGCCCTTTGGGTTGAAAAATGCTCCTTCTGAATTTCAGAAAATAATGAATGATATTTTTACTCCTTATAGTGAATTTATAATTGTATATATTGATGATATTTTAGTATTTTCAAAAAATATTGAGATACATTTCAAACATTTAAATATATTTAAAAATTTAGTAATTCAAAATGGATTAGTTATTTCTAAACCAAAAATGATACTTTTCCAAACAAAAATAAAGTTTTTAGGACATTTTATTGAAAAAGGTAATATTGTACCTATTAATAGAAGTATTGAATTTACTTCAAAATTTCCTGATGAAATTACTGATAAAACTCAGTTACAAAGATTTTTAGGGAGTCTAAATTATATTTCTCCTTACTACAAAAATCTTGCAGAAGATACTGCTATTTTATATGATAGATTAAAGAAAAATCCTATTTCATGGAATAATCAGCACACAGAAGCTGTTAGAAAAATAAAAAATAAGGTATGAGTTTCCGAGGTCGCGGAACTTTCCCTTATAGGGGAAGAGGTGGCAGGGGACCAAATATTTTGGCCCAACATGGCAGACAAAAATTGGTGGCAGCCAATATTACAAATATCTCACAAAATGCATCATATCAGGAGTATCTCCAATGGAAGAATAATAAGGCTTCTCAAAACGAAGAAAGTACTAATAGTACTTCTCAAGCATCATATGCTAATATTGTGAATACGGAAGAAAAGGATCCCAATAAGGATTTCATAAAAAATGATAAAGAAAAAATAATTTTCCTAATCAGTAATACTGATCTAAAATGGGAAGATGATCCATGGAAAATCTTTGATAGATATCTATCTAATCAAGGATTTCCCTATGAGGTTTATAAATCTCGAAAATTTTATGAAAATATACTCATAAGTAATGAATGTGAAATTACTCACATGACAAGTGGAAATCCAGAAGTTTATAACTTCTCGAAAATTATCATTAAGCAATTAATTCCTATAGAAGAATGGGGAATATCTCCATCAAAAGAGAAATCTCTCTGCATAAATAATATTACTGTGAAATACAATTATTGGGATTATATCCAAGCCTTTGAAAAGGTTTTCTATTATAATAATGATAAAAAGAAACATACCTGGTTAATCAAGGTATGTAATAAAGTTTATAACTTTGAAATACCAAATTGGTTCCGAAAATGGTGGCGACTTTTTGGCCCAAAGGAAGAAATTCTTCCAGAAATATTAAAATCAGAATTCCAGAAATGGAAATATTCAAGTCCCATATTGGGAAAAGTATATGAAGAAAATAAATTCTGTCTTTGGGAATCCCCGCTACATTTTTTCATTGAATTTTCCATCCCATGGATTTTCAAATGGGATATTAAAGTGAGTTATACTCACAAAATTCCTTGCCTTAAAAGAATCTTTTTTACAAGATTCTGGGATAAAATGATAAAGATTGATCCCAGTACAAATAAAATGTTTGGAGTCGATACTTTGGATAATATCCAACAAAAGATAAAGACCTATATCCAAGCAAGGAAGAAGAATAAGGAAACAGCCACCAGAGATAATATCTCTAAAAAATTATTCAAAAATGTGGATGATTTATCCAAAGAAGAGATGATTGAATTGTATCTTACCCAAATGAAGAAAGAACTGCTGGAAGACTTGGGTGAAGAAGAAGAGGAAGAAATGGCTTCTCTACAAAGTGATAATTCCTCAAAAGACAAATCTGTCAGTATGCAGGATGCTCAAGATCCATATGAGGATGATATTACAGACACTCAAATGGAAAAATGGATTCAAACGATGAAGAATTCTGCATCAAATTCCAGAGAAGAATCTTCCTCGAAATAAAGACAAAATTGGTAGTACTGTTTAAATAGTATTTTTACTATTTGGAATAGTAAATTACTATTCCCTTTTCGCGTTTTTGAACAGTAATTTACTGTTCACCAATAGTTTTTATACTTTTTACTGTTCATATGTCGGTTTGAAAGGTCTATATAAAGACCTCATTTGTAAATAAGGGAGGCAGGCGTTAGACAGTCCAGCCTTCTCTCTCTCTCTCTCTTGTAATCTCCTCTCTTGTAATATATTTCAGAGAAATAAAATCATTTCTGTACTGGTGTGTCTTCAAAACTTGTAAGTTTTTCTTTCTTTTCTTTATTTTGTTTATCTAAATTTTATATATTATAAGGATGAGCCTTATAGGCTAAATCCTTTGTGTTAAATTATATCTGAACCAGATAAAATTGTTGATTCTATGATCTCATATCATGATAAGTTTGGAATCAACACGTGAAGGTGTAATTCTTCGATCAACAAGTTAGGATGGAACTCCTGAATCAATAAGTTGGGTAGGATCCATGAGGTTGGTTGATTCTCTGGCCTATAATAAATGATCAGAAATCTGTTTGGACCCATGTTTGCCCGCTTTTACCCATGTTGAGGTGTTTAGGGCTTTTGGGGTGCCTTTTGATTTTCTGAGCATTTATTATAGTTGACGGATCTTCAACTTGTAATTTGCTCCTCATACGGATTTGTAATTTTTCCCAACAACACGATTTGGGAATACATCCTGACAACACGATCTGAACTACACCCTAACAATACGATCCGAGCCTCTTATTATTATTATTATTATTATTATTATTATTATTATTATTATTATTATTATTATTATTATTATTATTATTATTATTATTATTATTATTATTATTATTATTATTATTATTATTATTATTATTATTATTATTATTATTATTATTATTATTATTATTATTATTATTATTATTATTATTATTTGTGTGGTCATTTGACGCCATCATAGGCCATGTTCGACTTAATTAGCTGTTTTTCTGATTAAAAGGAAAAACAAAACCTAGCTATTTTAATTAATTGAATTTCTTGATATTATGATTCATTACTAATTCTTTCAGAGAGAACATGCCATTCAGAGATAGCTATACAAACAATTTTTTTCATTTTTTATATCTTTTTAGCCACAAATTCTGAAAATAACTTCTAGATCTGGAAACAAACTTTAAGTGAGACTAGAATTATAAAAAAATTAATATCAAACATAAATTAAATAAATTGAATAATTTATTTTATTAAAAGAATAATTTTAAATCATCTAAGACTTTTTAATCAATTAATAAAATTATTTAACTTATTTAATACAAATAGTTCAACCCATAATATATATATATAAATCTAAAAACAATAATCAACTAAAAATCAAATAAATGCGAGTTTATGTTGTTCACCCACTATTTTCCAATCTCCTAACTATTTTTTTGTTCTTTATAAAAATTATTATCTCTAATTTTATAAATAAAGTTTTGTTGGTTTTTAATATTTCTATACTATTATAATATTATATTAGTAATAAATATATATATATATATATATATATAAAGATTTTTATATAGAATAAAATAAGATTTTTACTCATAAATAAAATTTACTTATTTTTTTAATAAAAATTGAGTAATAAATAATATTTTTTTTAAGAATATTTGTGTTTTAGTTTTTAGGATTTTATTTTACAGAATAATACATTCATAAGCTACCACCTATAAATATAGCAAATTGCCACACAAAAAAAAAAAAAAAAAATCCAATTTCTAACTAATTTATTTTGCAGGATTTCACATATATATTTATATATATATATATATATATATATATATATATATATATATATATATGCGCGCGCGCGCGTGTAGATGTTAATCGGGTCAGCCATATCGATTTCGGGGAAAACCTAGTGATTTTCAAACTAATCGGGCATCAGTTTAGTCAGACTATTTTTATTGGGTCGATAATACTATGAACCTAACCCTACGTGTCATCAATGACAACAAATGCATAGCAATATAACATTGATGAATGAAAATTATACTCCAAAATAATACAAACATATCAAAATAACGTTAATGAATGATACTCTCATTTAAATTATTATATATGTGTGTGTGTGTGTCTGTGTGTAAATTCAACTATTTGAGTGAACAACATTTTCGAGTAATAATACACACGCATATCCAGTGCTACATAAATATGACTTTTCTGAAAACATATATACATTATAACGATAATTACAGCATATATATAATTTGCTCGGGTTACCGGGCCAACCCTAACTCTAAGCGGGCTAGTCCTATAGCCCTTCAGAATAATCAGACCTCGGTTTAGTCGGACAATAATAAGCAGACTAATAATACGATGAATCTAACCTTGCATCGTATAGGGCAATTTTGCTCTAGCCTTGCTGTTGCCAAACCTATCTATTTTTAGTAGTTGCAGTGGGAAGAAAAATACTTTTAGTTTTCATTTATAGAGAGTTGTCTCTTACTCCGTCGTTTCTTTGGAATTGACGTTTTAGAATAAAGTAATTGAATTCAGGATTAAATGGATTGACAAGTATATCCCTCAACAATCTCAATCTCTCTCATTAATCTCTAAAATTATATTTTTTTCAATAGTAGTACAAAATTTAATTATGTAATAACTCAGATTCATATACCAACACTGAATTATACATCTTTTATTGGATTGTTCCGACTATTTCATGGGAACAGAAATTAGGACAAATGAGATATCTCGATTAAAAAAAGGTACAAGCTTGATTTTATGTTTTTATTATATAAAAAAAAATATCGCAATATAGATGTCAAATTAAAGATTGTAAAATAAGGTTTAATTTAATATAATTTTCTTTAAAAAATTGAATTGAGACGAAAAAACTATCAATGTCTAAAAGAATTGGTGAAAAAGGAAAAAAAAACTTGTGATAACTAATTAGGCCGGAAATCATGGTTAAATATCTGCACGTCCATATAATTCTTAATGTGTATAAGCCATACGCGTGTATAGTTTATCTTTTTTGTAAGCGATTTTATAGAAAAATAATCAAAAGACAGGTAAAAACGCCACAACTAGATTAAGATAGTGGTTTGGACAGGAAAACTTGTCTACTTTCTATTTGTAGCTGGTTCTCATTTATTATTAAGTAAGAGTTTACTATTTATAGATTATCCTATTATTTTTTCGCTATTATACTAGCAGAGATGTTATCTAGAACCTTGAGTCCTTAGCAATCCCTTTTAATATAAAAGTATAACTATCTATATATGAACACGTGTCTGTATGTGACTAATCTGTGTAAATAAATTTAAATAAAAAATAAAATAAAATTAATCCATGTTGTTTTAAGTATTACAGAAGACATTGTAAATTAGTAGCCATGTTTTATCCCCCCCCCCCCCCCCCTCCCCGAACAAGTCCTTTCTCCTACACGTGTCTTATGTGATATTTAAAAGTATTATAATTTTTTCGTCCCAACCTCCGTTATTTATGAAAAATATATCAAAGTAATACACTTTTTACGATCTTCGATTTGACATTGATGTTGCATATATACAGTTAAAATGTTAAAATTTTAAGTGTAAGATACATTTATTATTATTATTATTATTATTATTATTATTATTATTATTATTATTATTATTATTATTATTATTATTATTATTATTATTATTATTATTATATATTTTGATTTTTATATTTTTCTACATAAAATACAAGTATCATAATTCAAAAAAACCTAAAAATTGAAACGATTAATATTATTTATTTTTTAGAATATTTAAATTATTTTCAACATTAATTTAAAAGAAAGAATTGTCCGTGCGAAAATCTAGTAAGGTTAATTCATCTCGAAATAATTTTAATATTGCATATAATTAAGTCTTAGAGGTTCTAAAACATTCTTTTCAAATTTTCGCTCCAAGTCAAAGAACAAAACAAAACCCTCCTCTCTCTATCTCTCTCTCCTCTATTATGGGATCATTTGTTTAAGTAGGGATGGCAAAAATTCTCATGGGGATCCATCCTCGTTGAGACCCGATATTATTGGGTAGGAATTCCTCGATGATAGTAGGGTGGGAACAATGATGGAGATGCCCCGCTTTCTCTAAGAGTGGATATGGTATGAGGATGAGATCCATGCTCCCCGTTCCGTCCTTGTCCCCTCCTCGCTTAGTTAAAATGAAGTTTTCCCGTTCCCCAATTCTTATTTATTTATCTTAAAACTTGCCACTTTGTAATATGTATACATATTTAAAAACATTTCTGAATTAATTATGTTCTACCAACAAACTAATTTGTACGTACATAATTCTTCACAACTTTCTATAAAACCCAAACATATTTCTAATTTTTAAATAAATTGAAGAGATATATAAGATGTATGCTATTGATTTATTATAAGTAGTATTTGATTCAATGACTTTCTAAAACTTACAGGAATTAGTATTTTATAATCAAATTGAATGGAAAAAAAAAAAAAAAAAAAAAAAAGAAGTTTGAGCTAAAAGGAAAAATGACTGTCTGCAAGAACCTGTCTCCCAAACCAGGAATTCCCATTCTTGAGTTAGTTCTTTTAGTAGGAAATTTTTGGGGAATAGTATTTGAGTTGTGAAATGGAGATGAAATTGGGATGCTCAATACCAGTCTCGAATCCCTCCATCGTCACCCCAATGTTTGTAGAGTGTATCTTACTACTTTAATCAGTTCACTTCGTCTACCTAGACAATTGGTAAAACATATTTTTTTATTCATAATCCTTTATAATGGTGGTTTTTTTTTCTTTTGCATTTTAAATATATCGTTTGAATAGGCTTGATAAATCATTGGATATTACGAAATTTTAATGTAAAAAGAATATTCTTGATGGTTTTAAAACTGTCTGATCGTATTCACCATCACATATTGAGAACGTTTTCTTGCATTTACAAAATTAAAGACGTTATATATGTTTACACACACTATAGATATCCATTTTGATGAACATAATTATAAGGACTAATAATTAATAGTTACAAATAAAAAAAGTGGATCTAGGTGTGAGTTCTCATTAATTTTTCTTTTTTTTTTAATGGGGAAATTGGCGAGTGACGATCAATCTACAAAAGTTTGAACTGTTTTTCAAGTTATTAGAACTCTAAAAAGTCAGATAAAAGGAAAAAACATCTATTTTAAAACAAGAATAAGATAAAGATATATATATATTGCTGAAATGGAGCCTAGCTAGGTTGGTGAGTCAAAGGTAGTGGTTGTTATAGCAAATAGGACCATTTGAGGAGCCTTCTCAACTGCCAAACTTTCTATCGACAGGGCACCCAACTTTGTCTCCCTAATAATCCTAATCTTTCCAACTTAAATAATAACCAAATTTCAAAATTCCCTTTTTTTCTTATATATATTTTTTGTTTTGTTTGGCCCATTGTGTTGCATTACAATTCCAAATTAGACAAGTTAATTGGATGAGGAAATGTACTAAATGTCGTTAACAATTTCATTAATTCTTATAGTTCAAGAACATTACTTTTTGAGAAAACCAATAAGTTACGGATTTGGTGTTTAGATTTATGAATCGATCCCCACAAGTATATATATTACTCATTTACTCAAAAGAAAAAGAAAACAAAGGTCATTATTTCTCTGACTAGAGTAGAGTTCAACATAATATTTAACTTTAATTGAAGTCTAAAAAAGAACACTTTTTAACTTTCACTGAAGTCTAAAGAAGAACACATTTATTTTTTAGGTGAATTATTTAGTGTTAATTATCGTATACGTATTGGAGGGCATTCTTGAACTAATTTATGTTCAAAAGACATTTCATAAAGGGAACTAAGGTCAGATACCATGCATGTACGTGTATTTATATATACTACAGCAATTAACACGTGCGTTATATGTCGCTTGTAATTTTTATTAATAAAAATATAGCATTAAAATGACATAGTATTTGATTTAGTTACTTATTTAATTTTATATTAATTTATTCTAATAAAATATTTTACGTACGTATAATACAATGAATATATATTTTTTTAATATTTTATATATTTTATAATATTATAATATATACACATATAAATTATATTAGCGTGATATATATCTCTGACTCTATTGTGTTTTTTTTAAGTTAAATGAGTCTTACTATTTGCAATACACAAAATTGTTTTTCTTTCAATTTTTAATTGTACCATATCATATGAAACTATGAACTTTTTAATATATGCCAATAGCATATATAAATAAAGATGATTATGCATGTAATGATTAATGCATGAAATCATACGAAGTGAGGTTATTTTTTATAACTTTTATATTATCTATAATTGTTTGTTCCAAGCGATAGAGGTTTAGAGGTGCTGAAGAAACTCTAACTTTTATAATTTTTCTTCAAAAAAGAGTAGGTGTATGTTGTTGTCGGTTGTAATAAGCTTGTTCATACAATAGAGTTTATAGCAGTATGCTTCTTTTATAATAAGCTTGCGGCTAGTTATTATATAAAGGATGAGGCCAAAAACTATATTTAATAAGGTCTTGAAACATCAGCTAGTGATCATATTAATTTGGGTCCACCGCGGGTAGGGGAGCGGGATTGTATTATATAAATAATGTATGAAGAAAAGATGGAGAAATTTATGGTAATAAAAAATGATGGAGAAAAATAGGGGGGTGTTGTTCATTTCATAATCTCTTAAATTCCACCTGAAAATCTGAAATATCACTTATTTGTGAATGAGGAAGTACAAATTAGTTATCTCTTACTTGTATTATATTTAAATATACTTAAATTTTCAGTGAAATATTATTTAAGTTGTATAAAGAAAATAATCAATGTTTATGTAGATATACAAATTTTGTATCAAAATCAGAAGTCGTGATATGTCAAAATCATACAAATATTATTAAATTAAATCATATTTAATTTAATGATTATTTAAAAAAATGATGATATATATCAAATTATGTGACCGGTTCAGAAGATTTCATATGTCGGGATATTATAGAAATCATGAAAATTCCGCAACTACGAGAACGCACAAATAAAGATAATGCATGCCGAATTCACCGACGAAATTGTTGACGTGAGTCCTGAATTCACGTGTCAAAGAGTGAAGATATTAATAGGTTGAATATATATGGTTAATACCATGACGTTTAATAGATTTGGTTAATATCCTCATATGTGATATCATATTGAAAACGTGATATTTATCATACTATAAAATTAAATAAGTTTACTAATTATCCTAAGATGTTCGATAAATTTGATATTATGGAGATCAATTAAATTGTTTCATTTAGACTCTAGGTCGATCAGAGTTCTTCATCCTACAACATGACTGCAGGAAGGAGGACTTTGAGGTTGCCGCGGAGGCGCTGCGGATGTCGCGGGTGCAAATAGAAGCCCTGATTCCGACATTTTATTTTCCCTTCAATTTAGAGTACATTGTGCCGGAGCCGAGTGATCGAGCTTGTTGTCCTCCGAAGGGTTTCATAAGTGTGTATATAGATCATTTGAGAATAGGGATGAGGTTTCCCCTTTGGAACTCTGTAGTGCGGCTGCTGAGGTATTACGGCATTGCCTTGAGTCAATTACCACCCAATACCGTGAGGCAAGTTGTTGGGTTTTCAGTGGTATGTAAGAATGCCGGGGTGGAACCGGACGTAGAATTATTTAGAATTTTCTTCCAACTGAAAGCCTTCGGGAAAGCGAAGGGGTGGTACTCCTTTAGCCCAAGGGCCGGGGGGGAGGGGGGGTTTAAGGTGAAAAACCCGAGTAAGGTGGAGGGTTGGAAGGAGAAATTTATTTGTGTGAAGACTGACGTGGCCCTTCCGAGGTAGAGGAGGGAGGAGGTAGTGGATAACGCCCCGGTGGCGGAGTCGGAACCGGAGGTTGTAAATCACTTCCGTTCTGTGGGTACGTTCAAGACCCTCTGCACCGAAGAGGAGCTGGAGGAGGCGGGGTTAAGCCCCTATTACTCGGGAGGAGCAGAGGAGAATCCCACCCGAGGGCAGGAATCGGTGGCCGGGGCAGCCGAGGAGGTAGGAACTCTTGAATAATGTGTAATCGTTGGTAATTTGCTAAAATTAACCATTGATCTTCTTTTGCAGTGGAACGCTTTGGAAAGGAGACTTCGGGGAGCCCCGCAGTGCCCGCGGCGTCAAAAAAGAAGGGGACTGCTGCCGAAGTGAGTCCTAGAGTGAGAGTGTCGCCGAGTCCAAGGCCATCACAAGGGACGGAGGAAGATGTTGTGGTCGCGGGATCGACACCGAGGTCAAAGAGGAGGCCGGAGCCTTCTTCGACTCCGCCGAGAATAGCCAAAAGACTGCGCACGGAGCCGACCCCCAAGGTACAGTAGTGATAACCATTGCCTGAGGAAAAATTGTTGCTGAAGCTCTGCTTCTGATGTGTTGTTTCTGTGCTTGTTTGGCAGGGGCAAGTAAGTGTGCTGTGCCTGAAGTGGCCCAACGCCGAGGAGCTACTTCGGCTAACTCAGGGTATCATGGACCTCGACCGACGGAGTGAGAGGGAGGGTAAGGAGGAGTTAGCCGAGGCAGTGAGGGAGTTGCGATCCCGCAACGACAGGTTAACGCATGACATGTCCGAGGCTCGCAAAAGAGCTGCCCTGGTGGAGAAGGAGGTGGCGCGACTGCGCGAGGTGGAAGCGGAGGCAGGGGTGCTCCGCGGCGAGGCGGCGGAACTGCGTGTAGAGCTGAAGGCCAAGGAGGCGGCAGTGGTTGAGGGCCAGGAGGCCGTGTTGAAGACGTTTGCAGAAAAACTGCTGCAGACCAGCACATTCCTGGACTACCAGATGGGTTTTGTTGCGGTCGGCGATACGGCCACACGCTATGTGCTACTGGAAAAGGTGAAGGAGATCTATCCGAATGTGGACGTGTATCGTCCAGAGTTCGGATATGATTGCAAGTCTGTTGGCGCCGTGGAGGAGGCGTACTATAATGCCCTGGCGCGGGTCCTGGAGTGGCCCTTGGTGAAGGCACTGGCGGAGAAGAAGACGATTCTGAGTGCCGAGGAGATCGCCGCCTGCAACGTGGATCGGGATGAAGAGTTCCTATCCTTTCGGCGGGGAGAGCTTACCTAAGCCAGAGACAATGGAGGGTGACGCAGAGGTGAATCAGGCCTTGCCAGAGGGGGAGCACGAAGCCGAGGATGAGGGGGAGGTGGAGGTACCGGAGGCAGCCGAAGAGGTTGATCGGGGGGAGGTCAGTTCCCCGCAATTTTGATAAACTGTAAATATAGTAAATGGTAGGAAAAATCTGTATTCTTGATGTAATAACCGCAGACGATGTGTACACTCGTTTTGTTGAATATGAAGTCGGTTGTTGTCAATATTGTTAAGTTACTGCCTTGTCGTTGGTGTGAGTATATCATATTAGTACTGATTTTGTGCTGCAAACAGGAGAATACCGAGGAGCTTCATAATGTAATAAAGAAGCTCATGCAGTCCTTGGACTGGTTCCGCAGGGAAAAAGACAATCTGCAAAAATAGGTTGTTCCTCGTTTGGAGAGGAATGTAGCTGTGGCGGAGAGAAGGGCAAAGGAAGCCGAAGAGGCAAGGGCCAAAGCTGTGGAAAGGGCAAGAGATCAGCAGTTGAAATATTTGTCAACGGTTGCCGAGCTAGATCGAGTCATCATTCATCAAAAAGAGTATGAACGGATACTGACGGAGTACGGCCTGCTAACTTTTGAGGAGGTCGAAGAGCGGACAACCGAGATCCAAGGGGAAATTATCGCGCTGATGGTGGCCGGTCACACAGACTCCTCCGAGCTTGTTAGGAAGTGAGAAGTACTGAAAATACTCCTCAACATGTACGAGGGCTTAAGAGGCCGGGGCAGGTGGCGAGGTACTGCGGAGGAGTACGTGGCGAGCTCCAGCCGGGGGCCGAACCCCTTGAAGACTCCGCGGAGGAGTAAAAAGGGAACTGCTGAAAAAGCAAAAGGGGTCATAATCCAAGAGCCGACTCCGGTGGCTGTTACTGAGCAGACCCCGGTGGCTGCTGCTGAGGAGGAGGTTGAAAAGCTAGCTGAGGAGATCGAAGTGATGGACCCCGCGGAATGGGATCTCGTGGAATGGGCTAACACTTCGAGGCCAGCGCCTCAACTGAGTCCTTGTGGCCGAGAAAACCGAGGGAGGAGCAATGTTCCAAGGCCAGTTCTGAGAGTGAGTCCTCGGCGGAAAGGAGGTCAAAGCAGGGGAAGGACCGGAGTCCAAAGCCGAGGCACCTCCAGATCCCGAAGGACGCGAAGGAGTTTTCGGGACGGATCCCAACACCGGAGCGTGGAGTATTGGCTCGGAGGCCGGAGATAATATGTTGTTGTAATAACATAGGCGTATTTGTAAAGGACACTTGATAAATAAAATTTGTGAAAATATTGCGATATGTATAATAAGTATGTTAAATAAAAGTAGTTAAATGCTTGATCATGAGGCAAGTGCTTAAAATTATTTTGACATGTCATTATGAAAATAATGTGGCAGTTAGTGCTCGGGAGTACAATACGTAAAGAAGCCCATCTCCCCGGACGGATCGGGCGGGAGTTAATGACCTCTCCGGATAAACTGGCGAGAGGGAACATATGTCCGGGGACTAAGTATGGATCTCTCCGAACGGATCAGGCGAGAGACCAATGTGTTCAGAGATAAATAATTAAAGTCTAGGCCAGGGCGTCCCCGCGGCGTAGAAGAAAGTACAGTGATGTACGAAAAGTTAAAACTTTTATTCAAAGTGATTGCCGGAACAATTGAAGAATACAAAGGTATTCGTAAAAAGAAGATGCCACAGTATGAAAATGAAATAACGTACAAAGAATGTAAAGGTAGAAAAGGTACTTGACTATCGGATATCATAGAAAAAAACGCCGCAGATTAGTAACATGCCATGTTCGGGGTACCGGCGTACCATCTAGATGCTCTAACTGATAACTCCCGGAGGCATGTGCGGCAACGACGCGGTAAGACCCTTCCCAGGCGGCATTCAGTTTGCCCTCGGGGGCAACTTTGCTAGCAGAATTTAACCGGAGTACTTGGTCTCCGACTTGAAACTGAGTACCCCTAACCCGGAGGTTGTAATACTGAGCTGCTCGTTGCTTACATTTAGCTTGTTGAATGAAGGATTGGTCACGACGGTGCTCGAGTTCATCCAAGTTAGTACGGAGTGCTTCCTCGTTAGTCTCGGGGTCGAGGTTAACAAGCCGGGGACTGGGTATTCCCACTTTGGCAGGGATGACAGCCTCGAAGCCATAGATGAGGCTGTATGGGTTTTCTCGGTTGACGAATGTGGCGTAGTGCGATAGGCCCAGAGAACGTGCGGAAGGTTCTCGGCCCAGAGGCCTTTAGCTTGACCTAAGCGCTTCTTTAAACCATTGAGCAGAGTGCGGTTAGTGACTTCGACCTGGCCATTAGCTTGAGGATGAGCGACCGAGGTGAAAATTTATTTGATGTGCAACTCCTCGCACCATGACCGGAAGGGGTCATTAGCGAACTGTTTGCCATTATCGGAGATAATGGCGCTCGGGATACCAAAGCGGCATATGATGTTACGCCAAACAAACTTCAGGATGGTTTGACCGGTTATGGCAGTAAGGGGCTCGGCTTCGACCAATTTGGTAAAGCAGTCCACTGCAACCACAAGGAATTTCAATCCTCCCGGAGCAACCGGGAACGGACCTACAATGTCGATTCCCCACTGGATGAATGGCCAAGAACCTTGTATGCCAGTAAGCTCGGTCTGTGGTAGATGCTTCACCCTGGAGTGTCGCTGACACTTGTCACATTTTGACACTAAACTATGAGCATCATTAAACAACGTGGATCAGTAATATCCCCACCGGAGAACTTTTTTGGCCAACGTTCGCGAGCCAATATGACTTGCACAGGCCCCCTCGTGAAATTCACGGAGAACATAGTCAGCCTGGACTGGGTCAAGGCAGCGAAGACTCGGCTGTAAGTATGATTGACGGTACAAGACCCCATCGTGAAGTGTATACTTCGGTGCTTTAAGAATCATCTGCCGAGCGAGTAATTTATCATCTGGCAGTGTACCATCCCGGAGATAATGGATGATAGGAGTCATCCAACTGGGACTGGTCTCAGTCAATACAGATACCGACGCCACATGAATTGAAGGGTGAATAGCATCTTCGACGATTATGTCCGGAGACATGTTGGTCGGGACCGCGGAGGCCATTTTGCTAAGAGCATCAGCTTTAACATTTTCTTCGCGAGGTACCTGCTGGATATCAATCGAAGCAAAAGTCGACAAAAGCTTAAGTGTCAAAGCAAGGTAACTTTTCAACGTATCATCCTTGGTTGCATAGGTGCCTTTAATTTGACTAGAGACCACCTCGGAGTCCGTGAAAAGTTGGATATGCGAAGCTGCAAAGGTTTGAGCGAGCCGGAGCCCAGCAAGGACTGCCTCATATTCCGCTTCGTTGTTAGTCACCTTGAACTGAAATCTCAAGACATACTTGATCTCAACACCATCGGGGCCAATGAGAAGGACCCCGGAGCCACTGCCTCGGGTTGCAGAGGCACCATCCACGTATACTTGCCACTTGCGGGCTTCAGCGTCAAGATCGGAATTGTGAGGAGTGGTAGCATATGTGGTTGCCCCGGGGTCAGTAAATGGTTCCCCGAGTTCGATGGCCCATTTAGCCAGACGTCCTGACACATCAAGCTTAACGAGGATTTGACGAATAGGGTGATTAGTGAGAACCCTAATGTCGCGTCCTTGAAAATAGGGCTGCAGACGGCGAGCTGCCATAACGAGGGCCAATACTATTTTTTCCACCACAGAATACCGGGTCTCCGCCCCTTGAAGTGCTCGGCTGCAGAAATACACGGGCTGCTGACTCCTGTGATCCTCGCGGACGAGGGCCGCGCTGATAGCGTCTTCGGCAGATGCCAAATACACATAAAGGGGCTCTCCGGGGACATGAGCGGACATAGTTGGTAACTGCTTGATGTGTTGTTTTTAAGCCTCAAAGGCCTCGGTACACTACGGAGTCCACTCGAACGTCTTTGCCTGACGCAAAATTTTGAAGAATGGAAGCTGACGCTCCGCGGCCTTAGACAAAAAATGATTTAAGGTCGCGAGACCGCCGGTGAGACGCTGAACATCCTTCACCGTCTTTGGCGGCTGAAGATCCAATACATCTCTGATCTTGGCCGGGTTAGCCTGGAGACCGTGCTGCGAGACCATATACCCTAGAAATTTACCTGAGCCAACGCCAAAGGTGCACTTGGCCGGATTGAGGCGAAGGTTATAGCGTCGCAACGTGCTCAGCGTCTCGGCAATGTCCTGTACACATGTGATGGTGGAGGAACTATTAATAACAAGATCATCAACATATACTTCAACATTTCAGCTGATTTGGTCTCGGAAGACGTGGTCCATAAGGCGTTGGTAAGTCGCTCCAGCATTCTTGAGCTCGAAGGGCATTTTCTTGAAGGCAAAGCACCCAAAATCAGTGATAAAGGCTGTTTTGAGGGCATCACGGCGATCCACATGAATTTGATGGTATCCGTTGTATAAATCTAGAAAGCAAAGTGCCTTGTGCCCAGTGATGGCCTCGGCTTTTTAATCGATGGGGGGCAGAGGATAACAATCCTTTGGGCAGTGCTTATTGAGGTCAGAGAAATCAACGCACATTCTCCATGCCCCACTGGACTTCGTCACCATCACGGGATTAGAAAGCCAGGACGGATAGTGTACTTCGAACAGGATGTCTGCGTCCAGGAGCTGTTGAACTTCAGTTCGGATGGCCGCGTTCCTCTCTAGAGCAAATTGCCGCCGTTTTTGTTGTATGGGCTTCACGCCGGGGTCAATATTTAACTTATGAGTAATAAGGTCTGAAGAGACCCCCGGCATATCCAGGGGAGACCACGCGAAAACTTCAGAATATTCTCGTAATGTTTGGATGATGGCATTGTGCAACAATGGTGTGTCCACGGCACCGACTGTAACCGTCTGGTCTGGTTTAGCCGGGTCGAGCGGTACCTTAACAGTAGCGTCCCCGAGTGACTCGGACGATCCCGAGGTAAGAGCCGAGGTGGCTATTTGAAACTGTGGCTTGGGAGGAGCCTGCATTGTTTTCTTAAGTGCTACATACATACACTCTTTAGAGATTCTTTGATTGCCGCGGATGGCCACCTCGTCGTGGGGTGTAGGAAACTTCAATGCGAGGTGATATGTGGAACAAATGGCCTTCGCCGGGGTGAGCCAATCTCGGCCCAAAATCATATTGTATGGAGATGGAGAGTTGACCACATAAAAATTGACGAAGATGGTTTTTATTGCTGGATAAGTACCAAGCGAAGCGGGAAGGTTGATGATTCCTTCAGGTTGGACCTCACCCTGAGTGAAGATTTGTAACGGCCCGGGGGCTGGTCGGAGTTGTTCGCGAGGTATGCCCATTTTCTGGAAACAATCAGCGAATATGATACTGACTGCAGCCCCATTGTAATGAAGACTTGCTTGATTGTAACATTTGGCCACGGCCATATCAATTACGATGGCATCAGTGTGTGGGGTGAGCTCGGGGACGAGATCCTCCTCAGTGAAGCTCACGGTCTCAGCTTTGTGGAAGCGCTTGTGGCGTGGCTCCTCGGGAGGAGGCCTACGCACGTCGGCCTTCAGGGCACTTCGGGAAGTCCCTGTTTGAATGGTCCCATAGATTACATTGATAACGTGATTGAGCGGATTGTCCCAAGGTCCTCCATGAGGTGGAGGAGGTGGCAGCAACTGTGGCTGTTAACAATTACCCTGGTCTTGCAGGGCATAGATGTTGTACCCCGGCCTGTTATTCTGCCACTGAGGCCTGTTTTGTCGTGGACCTCGATCGTTGTAACCTCCACGACCTTGTTGTGAGCCTCCATTTTGGTTTGACCGAGATCTGTCCTCGGTCCGAACTACATATTGCCGCAGAAAGCCCATCTTCAAACAATCCTCAATTTCTTTTCCCAATTCGCGGCATTCTTCGGTCTCGTGTCCGTGATCGTGATGGTACGCACATCACTTATCGCAGTTACGTTTGTATGCCGGGGCAGTCATCCGTGGGCACGGACGCAGATCATTCTTGTGAGCAAAAAGCATTTTTGTCCTTGATTTTGTAAGCGGAGTGAACTGAGGGATATCTCCGCGGGGTTCCAAACGTCCTCTGCTTAGGCGGGTGAAGGCACTAGGCCGGGTACTGGTCCCGGCTTGTGTTTTATCTGATTGCCGTTTGGTGGCATGTTTCTCGTGCTTACGGCGGGTTTGCTCCTCAGCCTTGGAGAACTTGCATACAATGCTAAAAAGAGCCCGGGTCGTGGTAGGAGGGTTTCGGACAAGCTCGGTGTAAAGCAGCCTGGGCCGGAGATCATTCATAAAGGCATTGATGATAACATCATCAGATCGGCTGCCAACTTTGAGGCTTTCAGCGGTAAAGCGATCGAGTAATTGGGTAACAGTCTCCCCATCTCGCTGTTCCAGATTCATAAGATCGGCCAAAGTGGTCATAGGTTTTGCTCGCGTATGGAAACGCGTCCAAAACTGCTCGGCGAGATCCCGAAAAGAGGTAACACTGCCTCGGGGTAAAGAAACGAACCAAAGTCTGGCTTCATCTTGAAGATACTCAGGAAACACTTTGCACAAGTGGTGAGGTGTACAGTTGCGGTTGAACATAGCGTACTTAAAAGGCGTTTAGAAAATTACTTGGATCTCCGGTGCCATTGTAGACGGACACAGGGGGAAGCTTGAACCCCTTGGGGAGTGGGGTAGCAAGAATCTCCTCAGAGAACGGGGTGATGATCTCCCCGTCGGCATCGAGGCCCAACACCTTGTCAAGCTCTGCGGCAAACTGGGCTTGTTCTTGTTCAAGAGGATCCAGTACACGTGATTTGTCTAAGCGAGCACGCTTTGGTGCATCTACAGGTCTGCGACGATCCACGTCTTCGTGAGCGTAACGGGGCCTCGAACCGTTAGAACTGCGGTTGTCCGCTGGAGATACTGATCGCTGTCGACGGCGATCATGCCTTGCTCGGTGAGGTGGATCTTCATCCAATTCACGAGATAGATCACGGGGCGGATTTCTCGCACCCTGGTTGACACCATTGTTGGCGCGCTCACCGGAGTGGGCCCGCCAATTATTCCATTCTTGGAATAGAGCAGCATGCTCCCGAAGAAAGGCTTGCTGCACCTGCAATAATTCGGGGGCAGGTTGAGGGTTAACTTGCGCCGGATCATTGACAGGGGCGAGATTCTGCATGTTAACGTGCTCCGCAGGCGGATCTTGATTCTGTTGACGGGGAAATGGGGGATTCTGATCCACAGGAGGATTACGATGGGACCGAGTAAGATTAGCAGATCGGCGGGTATTCACCATGGCGGTTGTGATGACGCTGAAGTATACGAGGGTTTACTTTCAAATCGTTCCCACATACGGCACCAGTTGATAAAGCGCAATCCGTTTATCAAAGGAATTCGGAGTAAAACTTGATCAACGACTCTATCAAACACAAGAAAAGTAAAGAACACAAGATATACGTGGTTCGATTCGGAGATCTACGTCCACGGGCGGAGGCAATCACCTACCGAGGTGTTTTTCACTATATTTCTTTCAATCTTACAAGTTGTAGTTTTTAGAGTACAAAGTGCGAACCCTAAACCCGTCTACAATTCTACTATTTATGCTATCATAAACAAAACCCTAACTGAATCCCTACAATTGCGCCCACCAAATCTGCATGGCAGTTGGGAGGAGATCATGGGGATCTCAATATCCAAATGTGCGGTCACTGGGCTCAGCTGTGTTGGGCTCGTGGGCTCGCATGACTGGGCCGGCTTGGCTGTGTTGGGATCGCGCTGTGTTGGGCTCGCGCTTCTGGGTCCAGTGGACCCGGCTGACGGGTTGGCTCGACCCGGAGTTACTGGGTCATACCTATCAACAATTGAAACAAAAATCAAAGAATTAGAGTTTGGAACTCATAAATTGTACATTCTATTTGTTTGATCCACAAAATACAATTTGTAATTCTTTTTCATGTTTATCTATTTAATACATGAAATTTATTATTACAAATTTGGCATTTTCAGTGGGACAATCACTACCTCTCATCTCTTCTTTTTTAAGACAAGTTTGAAGTCCCAAGGAAGAACTCTCAATCTTCCATCAGTGATAGTGTTTCGACGAGCCATGAAAACCAAAAGCATGTGGAGGCAAAGCTTCTGCCGAAACTCCAAGTGAAGAAAATTAATCAAATGATGTTCCTTGATACGAGCTTAACTGTAGACAATGCTCCTTGATACGAGCCTAAACTATCTACAATGCTCCTTGATACGAACTTAAACTAATGTTGCTTGATACGAACTTAAATTGTCTACAAGGCTGCTAGATACGAGTCAAAACTATCTAAGTCCCTGAAATCAAATTCAATTCAAGGCTCCTTGACATGAGTTTAAAAGATCTACAAATCAAGTCCAAATCAAGGCTCTTTGACACGAGTTTAAAAGTTATACATATCAAGGCTCATTGACACGACTTTAAAAAGGTTTATAAATCATGTTCAAACCAAGACTCCTTGGAAGGAGTTTAAAAGGTCTACAAGTCAAATTCAAATCAAGGCTCATTGGCACGAGTTAAAAAGGCTTACATGTCAAATTCAAATCAAGGACTTTTATACGAGTATAAATTATTTATCCATGCCAAATTCAAATTCAAATTCAAATTCAAATTCAAATTCAAATTCAAATTGAAGATCCTTGATACGAGTATAAACTATGTACAAATCCAAATCAAGAACTCTTTGATACGAGTATAAACTATCTATACGTTTTGATGAGGTATTAGAAATGGTTTCAAGACTCATTCACTTCAAGATGCCTCGTCCATGTACAAGACCCAAGAGGGCATTTGTAGCTATACAAATTTTGTATCAAATTAGAAGTCGTCACATGTCAAAATCATGTAGATATTAAACTAAATCATATTTAATTTAGTAATTATTCAAAGAGATGAAGATTCCATATATCGAGATATTATAGAAATCATAAAAATTCGGCAACTTCGAGAACACATAGGGTATGTTTGTTTATGGTTTAGCCCGATAGATTTAGGGGACCAAATCTCAATAAAGTACACTCATAAATTCTCTCAGTTAAATTTGACCCAGCATTCTACAACCTTAAACAAACATACCCCTAGATAAAGATAATGCAGGGCGAATTCGTCGACGAAATTGTGGACGTGAGTCCGAAATTCACGTGTCAAAGAGTGAAGATATTATTAGGTTGATAGTTATGGTTAATACTAGGGGTGGGGAAAAATACCGAAATGCCGAAATACCGCCCGTACCGTATCGAAAAATTACCGAAAATACCGAAATTTTCGGTATACGGAATTTTCATACCGTACCGGAAATTTTCGGTACGGTAACGTTATGATAATCTAAAAATTTCGGTATATACCGAAATACCGAAAAAAGTTCGGTATTTTCGGTATACCGAAATTTTTTCGGTATTTTGGTATTTCGGTATACCAAATTTCTAACGGTATACCGTAAATTTTCGGTATACCGAAATTTCGGTATATCAAAATCAACGGTATGGATCGGTATATACCGATACCGATACAAAATTCAGTATACCGAATTTTCGGTACGGTATCGGTATTTACCGATATCATACCGAATTTTCGGTATGCCGAATTTCGATATACCGAAATTTTCGGTACGATAATGGTATGGATTTTTGGCGTACCGAAAATTTCGGTACGGTAACGGTATGGGCGATTCGGTACGGTATACCACCCCTAGTTAATACCATGATATAATGATTTGGTTAATATCCTTGTATTTGATATCATATTGAAAAGGTGGTATTTATCGTATGGGAAATTATTAAATTAAATAAATTTACTGATTATTTTACATATACTCGATAGATTTGATATTATGAAGGATTTATTAAAATAGCTCCATACAGATCCTAGGCCTATTAGGGTTCTCCATCCTATCAGGGTTCTTCATCCTACAATTATAAATAGACCTCATTGTTCCACCAAAAGATTATCACAACACAAGTTCAGGAAGCAGGTGGAAAGCGTTACAAAGTTAATCTTGAGATATTCTACGTTTCATTCGAGATTAAGTTGTTGAGTCCCTCTGATCGACGTTTTCAAGTCAAAAGTTCGAATGTGTTCTTTGTTATTTGTCAAGATCTTCAAAGACGTTCTTCCCATATTCATCCAAAAGTATCGTTTAATCCAAAATCAAGTTTACAAGTCTTTGGATTAACGTTACTCAATTCAAAGTTCAGAATCGGGGAAAGATCAAAGTCAACTCCAAGTTTGAAGACATTACACAATTGAAGAGGAGAATCAGAGGAGAACTAGAGTTTGGAACTGCCAAATTGTAAATTCTATTTGTTAGATCCCAGAAATACAACTTGTAATTCTTTTTCTTGTTTATCTATTTAATACACGAAATATGTTGTTACAGTTGCTATCATTGACATTCCATTTAAATCTGTAAATTTGACTATTACTAGATATAGATTACGTCAATAATGTGTAATGACATCAAAATTTATCTTTTCTATTGAACGTGTTTGTAGTCTTAAACAAGATAACAATTGATGATTTTGTTTCTTGAAATATATTAGAATCTAACAAAATATACTTTTCTAACATGTTTTTTTGTTTATTGTCTTAAGAATTAATTTCGAGTACATTCTCAATTATTTCAAATAGAAGCCATTATATTCATGTAGCAAAATGTAGTATTTGTTTTAAGTTTATATTATAATGAAGTTGAGTTGGTTATTCAATAAATAAAAATCTTATTACATTTAACAACATTTCATTGTTTTCTAATCTTTGTGATTTAATATTTTAAACATTTCTCAAATATCATATATATATATATACTTTATATTTTTTGTCTGTTTTATATAAATTTGCTAATCTCTTTTTGATATTTTTAATTGTATCATAACTATATGTTGAGTCTTGAGTTATATATTCCCTCCGTTCCATATTAATTGACGTTTTAGGACTTTTTTTCTTTTTCCAACTAATTGACATTTTACATATTTTTCATCAATTCTACCAATTTTATCTCTGAGCTCAATCCTAAAATATCTCTACTTTTCAATCTATAAGAGATATTTTGATTTGGTCAAATCTTTATCTGAGTGTATATCTGTCAAAATATTTCATCCTTAATTCTTTCCTTTCATCCTAAAACGTCAATTAATATGGAATGGAGGGAGTATGTTATTTTATCTTAATGCTTGAGATAATTACGTTGAGTTGAGGAAGATTTCAAGAGTTTGATATCCATGCAAATTGTGTTAAATACTAAAGTTAGGAATAAGAAATATTTAAATTAATGTAAACTCATCAAAATAAAATAATACACTGCATATATTTGAAATTATGTATACTAATAATTTGATATTAATAATTTATTTTTTCTAATTTCCTTTCTTTATTTAAAAAATAATTTAACAATAATACTACCTTATAATATTTTAAAACTTAATTTTAGGAATTCATGTTCCAGACCTAACTTTTTATTATTATGTTCTCCTTCAAATATTAATAATACTCAAAATAATCAAATTTTACATTTTAATTTTACCAATATTTGTAATCATTTATTGTTTTTACCTTTTAAAAATCTTCAAAAAACTATTAAGCAACTGGAAAAAAGGAATCATCTTTTTTTAGATTTGATAGTTTTGCATTTTATTTTTCCACGTAATTATAGAGATATAGTTAATTTATTTAGAAAATTAAATAAATCACAAAAAATAATTTGTATATCGTTTCACAAATGAAAGAGAAACATTCACTTAGTTTACCCTTATAAGTCTTTTCCTATATAATGTAGTATTATCTTTTGCATAACACTTACAATACAAATAGTTTAGTAATATTTATTTATTTTTGCATAATTTTCCACTTAAAAAGTATTTAATATATTTTTTCTTATATAATTTCTAAACTAACTTTGAAAAATTATATATATCGATGAGTATATATGTGAAACTAATTTTATTTTTAAATTAGATGTATTTAAAAGTTTGTAGAGTTAAAATTAGTAATTATGTAATTTTATTTAACATTAAAGATCTTTATTTATCTTTGATTTGATAATTTCACCTTTCTTTTCCAGTGTATTTAAAAAATCACTTATTGATAAACATAACAAGACACTCAAAGAATCATAGTTTTCTTGTAATTGTATTTCAAATATAAATACACATTTAATTTAACGTTGATTCCTTTATATCTAATAATATAAAATCTTCTTCCACGTAATTAATACTAATAATAAAAATACGTTAATTATAGATAAGATAAAATGAAAAATAAGTTTTTTCTTATAAATCCCTACTTAACATAACTAAAAGTATCTAGAGTATTTTTCATTTATATATACTTCTGGTATATCAGTAAAAATATCTTTAATTCTATTTTAATTTGAAGGTAATGTTATTTCATAATTCAAAGTATTCAAACTTGAAAAGACAAGAATATAAATATGTATTGTTTTAGGAAGAGTTAGAAATAGGATTAGCGTACAAATAAACCCCTCAAGAAGATTTTTTTTCACACGAACATAGATTTTAATTTCCAAAATCGAACAATTAGGCGCTTCAACTTTTCAACGCAGAACAACGCACGCACTTTCATTAATTTTAACAGACGGCATCAAGATTTAAGCTAAGAACTACTCTAATTTTAAAAAAAATAAGCAGCATTTTTTCTACATTATAATATGTTAATCTTTATTAACCAAATCATACGACGAATTTCAAAGCATAATATTGTAAGTAAAAAATCAATTAACAATAAAAATTTATTCGTGCAATTATGATGTACATTGGAGAATATACTTTCAACAAAATTAAAAGAGAGAGTGCGCTATAGAAAAAAAGACGAAATAAACCTATAATTTTTTTCATTCCTCACTTGAGTTTTTAGTTGTTTTGTTCTTCATAAAAAATATATTATCTCTAATTTTTTAAATTGAAAAATAGTTGATTTTTACTATTTCTGAAAATAAAATTATATAAATTTGTTTTATGGAATAAAATTAAGATTTTCAAAGTAAATAAAATTGAATTTTTTTTTTTTTCAAAATCTATGTTATTTTCGTATAATTAATTTTTCTCGGCAGCTCAAACTCAATTAAGATAAATCAACTCATACTACATATACAAATCTAACCTAAATAATTGAAAAACAATTGTAATATTTTACGTAACTTATTTTAAAATATGTGATATAGGTGTCAAATCAAAGTAGAAAAAGATTAATTTGATATTATACATAAAAATACGTAATGAAAAATTATTTGTGTTATAATTTTGGAAAATAGTTGTCATATATATAATAAATCAATCATAAATTGTTTCCTAAACTATATATATATATATATATATATATATATAGAGAGAGAGAGAGAGAGAGAGAGAGAGAGAGAGAATTGCCAATAAAAAAATCTAAATTTGGAATTAATTTTTCGTTTGATTTTACTATATAAACACATATATCTTATTTTATTATATTAATAATTGATTAAATTACCTATTTTAGTAAGTAATTTGGCGGAAAAATGCTCGGGTTTCATCTTATAGAGGGTTATATGTTATTATATAGTAAGATGATAAAAAGGATTTGGAGCCATCACCACTTTGCGTGAGATTAGGAGAACATTTGAAGGCTGGTTGATTGAAGTTGTCTTTTCGAAATTAATTGAAGTGTGTTTTTTCCTTTCAATTGAGAAGTTAGAGTATCTATCTACTCAATTATGAAAATTTAAATGTCAAACTGGATTAAGAAAATGAGGTGTCCATTTGCACTTGAGAGTACGATTGAGGGGTCTATTTGTACCTTATCCCATATAAATATAAAGTGTATGTTACCTTTTATAATCAAATTAAGATGTTATTTGAACTTGAGAGCACAATTGAAAGGGTCTATTTTTACCTTATCCCTTAGAAATATAAAATGTCTCTTACCTTTTATAATTAAATACAAACACTTAAATTTTCTAAATTACTATTTACAAAAATCCTAAAATTATTTAGTTATCATTAAATTTAAATATTATTAAAGATATATTAGGTATACCATAAAATGGATAAAACAAAAAATTCAGTTTATGGTATGGGGAAAAAAATCATACTTTTATTATAGATATATATACACACACATACACAGATAGATATATAGATATAAATGTGAATTTTTATAATCAAATAAATAAACACTTAAAATCACTTAAATTTAATACTACTAACGATATGTCAGACATAACATAAAATGTACGAAACTAAATATTTATAGTTTTATAATAGATTTTGGTGTGTATATAGATCATAACTAGATATAGATATAGATATAGATTTAAATGTGACTAAATTTTTTTAAATCAAATAAATAAATATCTAAAATTTCTAAATTTAGTTACTCTTAAATATTAGTACTAAAAAGAATATATTAAAAATAACATAAAATTGACGAAATACAACATTCTGATCGCTTCATATGAAATGGCAGAAAGTAGACCGGTACGAAAATTGGGGAACGCCAGCTTGCCCACTTTGCGTTAATATAAAATATTTTTAGCTGTAAGAATATTTCTTATAAGAGTTACTGCGGGTGTGAGGAAAAGTAATCTAAGTGGGAAGTAAGTAGGGATGGTAATGAATCGGACTCGAACTCAAATTTATATAAAACACGTTTTGTATGGGGCGAGCAAAAATTTGGTCAATCAGACTACGGGACTATTCAAATTGATCAAACGGATATTGTTGGGTTTGAATCGATCTGGTTGTAAATTTTGCTAAATCTATTCCTAAACCGCCACATATATTAATATTTATATATTTTAAATTTATTATATTAGTATATTCCATTCACTACTAATTTATTACAAATATATCCATATACCTTAGGTCAAAAATTATTTTTGGTCTCATAAATAGTTGCGTTGTCGATTTTAGTCCCAAAGTATTTGTTTTTTCAATTTAGTCACGTAAGTACTGAAATTGTCCAATTTATGGACAATTTTCGCGGGAAGGTACTAAATTGGCCGGAAATAATCACGTGCAACTCACGTGGCCCTAACATTTGAGAAAATTCGATGACACTATGTGATGTGGCATTAAATAGCTGAATCAGACATATATTTCTTTCAAATTTTAATTCAAAATAAAAAGAATCTCCGTACTTGGGAAGGGCCCAGTCCACAACCCCCTTCTTCCGCATAAAAACCATGGCGAAGCTGCTCTCTTATCTCGTCGCTGACAACTCCTAAATCTCGGATTTTTATTTGGGGACTTTCTGGAATTTTTTTGTACAGGTTCTTCTAAGAAATTTAGTTTAATATTTTAGGTTTTGTGGCTTTTGGGATGTCAAAATACGTTATTCGAACTTGATGATTAAACTTAAGTTTAGTTTTGATATTCTTTTACCTTTTAACATTACTAATTATGTTGTTTATTGCAATTAATAAATCGATCTTTATACTTGAATTTAATGACATGGATATTCTCTTTATTTTGAATTAAAATTTAGTAGAAATTTAAGTCTAACTCAACTATTTTATGCCACCATCACTTAGTGTCGTTAGATTCCCCAAATATTAGGGTCACGTAATTATTTCCGGTCAATTTAGCGTTTTCTGGCGAAAATTATCCTTAAATTGGACAATTTCAACATTTATGGAACTAAATTAAAAAAAAAAAAAAAAAAAAAGTAAATTCTTGTGGGATTAAAATTGAAAAAACAAATACTTATAGGATCAAAAATATTTTTGCCCATATCTTTTTTATTTTTCCATATTTTATTGTGTTTGACTTAGTTTGATAACTTATTAACTATTTTGGTGAATAATTTTTTATTCTATAATGCATATTTTATATTATATTTCTATTCTAGATAAAGTATATTAAAAATATAAGCAAGAATATTATACGTACCGAAAAAGAACAAACAAAAATAACATGACGGGTTCAAATAGGTAAACCCGCTGAGTTAGCTAGCGAAGCGAAGCCGGCATGGATTATATTTTCTAAGAAGACGGGAGAAAGCGAATCACGAATCTAATTAAGTAGTAAAGTAAGTCCAAGTACATGGTCGTTAGTTACCTTCTCAATAATTAATACACACGTAATGTGCCTCAAAGAGGTTGAAAAGACAATTTGTAATTAGATTAATTCAGCTGAAAAATAAGTAGTTGCGCGGCAAAAATTGCCAAACATCCCACTAGTCTAATATTTGGAGGGAAACACAGGAAGTTTGAATATTAAAAATTCAGAACAAAACCAAAGTAATTAAGTTGGTGGCCAAAGCCAACATTAACATACGATAATGTGCTGGGGAAAAAAGCAAGAAAAAGATCATGATAATATCATTTTCACATTTGATGCATTTTGTAAATATAATATAAAATGCAATATCTAATCTTAGCCGAGGTACATAATTAATTTGTTACAACATATATAAAGTTGGACTTAATACATATCCAATTTCTTTAATCATTAATTCAGAAATTTAATCAGATGATTATTTATTTATTTATTAGAAAATGAGAACCCCACTGCATGTAGATATATCATATATGTAATAATTCCGAAAAAAGATTTTTTTTGCTCCTGAAACAGCCAGTAGAAACGAAAATTTCAAATCAATTTTCCACATAGAACATAGATATATAATTTGAATATTTACAAATTGAGCCTAGCAATCGTAATCGATGCTGACTTGGACTATGTGAAAAATTGATACATTCCAAATAAATCCTACATACTCATCTGATCATTGAAACCACATAGCAAAAATCTTGTTCATCACAAGGAAGAGTAATTCCCATATCATGATGAAATCCAAACTCTTCTTCTGCTCTTTGCAACAATCTTTGGAACATAGGGTTCCCCAGGAACGTTATAGGCACGACGTATCGGCTCCTATTTTCGCCCACGTACACCGCGAAATGCCCCTTAGGGACCTCGTTTTTCTTCCCGAACGATGAACATTTGTTGAGAATTTGCTTGAGGGCTGCTGCATTTGTAGTGTTGTTGGTGTTCTTGTTTGTTCTCCACATAGCCATCTCTTTTTTTTTTTCTTTTTCTTTTTTGGACTTTTTTAGCTATAGATATATTGGAAATTAATGTGGTGATGGGAGAATTTAAGGGGACTAGGGGTATTTATAGTATTAGAAAATGAGGATTTGGGAAGAACAAAAACATGTGGAGTGTGGGGGCAAAGAACTAATTGTTGCATGGATGTTTTTTGCATAAGTCATGTTAAGAGCTCATCCACCACTCTTCTTGTACCCTACATTGTTGCTCCTCTAAAGGACAATAGGACCATTCAATGCTTTGTTCACATTTCTTCCTTGCCCTTGGCCCCATCTTTACTTTGTTGTTTCTAGTGACAAAATATAAGACCGTGTTATCCTACATCGGTTTGAGTATCGAACGCTTGGTGCTTCTTTAAGGAACCATAAATTTTAGTTTCAAGTGAGTATCGAACGCTTGAGCTTCTTTAAGGAACCATTTACTTTAGTTTCAAGTGTACGGATTAAATACACTATAAAAATTTTAAATTTGATTCTTTTTAAAATATTTCTTGTATTTCTCAAGATGTAGAATTTGGGAGAATAGTGTGAGTTTTTAATAGTATGGTAATTAAGATTGGTGCCTCAAGGAGAACGTCTGTGTGATTGTAAATGTTTTACGTAAAATTTTATGTTGTGGGTTGCGTTTATTATTTACCTTATTTCTTAGTTTCTTTTTCAGTTGCCCCTAAGTATGTGCGATTGTAAATGTTTCACGTAAAAATTTTGTGTGATTATCAATGTTTTACATAATTTTTTGTGTTGTAGATTGTAGTTATTCACTACAAGGAAAAGGGTCTTTTGAGACCACAAAAAATGGTTTCAAATAATAAGTATTTGCCACAACTTAAACAAAGTGGTCTCAAATAATAAGTATTTGTCACAACTTATGAGTATTTGTCACAACTTTATTGTCGTCTCAATAATTCCGTCGCAAATAATATATTTGTGACCACAAAAGTGGTCTCAAATGCGTCTCAAATATTTTTTGCAACAACTAGTTGTCTCTAAAAGTAGTCTTAAAGTTGTCTCAAATAATCTGTAGAGAGATTTGTGACAACAAGTGGTCACAAATAACTTATTATTAGTGACCACAATTGAGGTGTCAAAAAGTCTTATGCAAAAGACTTCTTTTGTTGTAGTGATTGTTCGTCTTATTTCTCAATAATTTATCTTTTAGTTACCCTTATGAATGTGGGTCCACGGTTCCAACACCTTTCAACTTTGATTATATACACTATATCTTATAGTTTATTTTTCACCGTTAACACCAAATTATATGCTCCCCTTTTAGTGTGAAATACAAAATGGAACATAAAAAATAAAATAGTGTAACAGTGGCTAAAAGTGGAACTAATGATTCGGTGCGATGTTTGGTGAGTGGACATGCACAATAAGGATATGATGATACTAATTAAAGACGCGTTTAGAAGAGAGAATTGGGATTGGGGAGTGTGTTCCCATGCAGGGGTAGACAAACATATTGCCCTAAATTGGTATTAGTTGGTTATTAGGAATAGGAAAGTACGTAACCCTTACTCATGCAAAGGTTACGTGTGGTTCTAAGGAATTAGTTCAATGAATCAACACCCAATTAATGATCATTAATTACTAACGCCAACGTCTAATTTTTCTTGCTTCCTTTTATTTATATATATAGGGACGGAATTAAGGGGCCGGTGGAGGCGGCCGCCTCCTCATTTTCAAAAAAATTCTTGAAAATTCAGAGTGTATATATATAGTGTAATATAAAAAAAAAATTGATCTCTGTCCCTCAAAAACTTCTAACAGCAATTAATATATGTAAATGAAAACACATCTACAGAGTGACATCATATATACATCGCTAACTCATATGCGTACTATATTAGTGTGATTGCAGGAGAGAATATAACACCTTATACAGTAAAGAATCTAATCCGGTCTTACATAAGTCAAAAACTTTTGCTTTTTACTAAATAAAATTATTGAAAACATTTTTATACTACAATGATTTGATCATATTTGTATGCAGAACTTAATACGTGACGACAATATAAAATTGGTTATAGCTCAGTTGATGAGAATTTTCTATGTTATCTCATAAGATGGTGCAGTAATCTGTTGGATGTATGTTAGATGTTACAGATAAAAATTTAATGGTCATATTTTTCCTGATTTCAACTATTTTGCCACATGTCTCACATCTAATGGGATTATTGCACTACCTCATTGAGTAGCATAGAATTTTCCTCAGTGAATTGAGTACCTTGTAATCTAGACCAGTAGTCAGGAATCAAATCCCATAAATCCCACCTCTATCAGGATTTGTACTAAAAAAAGGCCGACAGTAGAAGGAGTTTCTCTCTCTCTCAAAATTTATCTCCAACCCTAAGGGCTCATTTGGTAGGGGATATAGGATAAGTGGACATTAGCAATTATGAGATAGTTTAGTACATTTGTACAGTATAACATAACAAGTCATTCATTTGGTAAGTGATATAAGGGGATATGATTATTTATTAGCGAGTGTTTGATGGTCCATAGTATAATCGAGTTAGACTAAAATAAAGACTTGTACCCTTCCAAAGAATGAAATTAGTTTTCTCCTTTTCCATTTACCTGGCCTAAACAAAAAGAGCCCTTAATGAACTTGTTGGTGACATTTAGTACATTTCCTCGTCTAATTAACTTCTGTAATTTGTAATTGTAATGCAACACAACACGATGGGCCAAACAGCAAAAGATATCTTTTTATATAGAAAGAAAAAAGACAGAAGCCATTTAAATTTGTTTATTATTTAACTTCGAGATATTTTAATAAGATTTTTTGAAGCCATATTAATAGGATCAATAGCTGGACAAACTTGGGTGCCCTGTCGATACAGAAAGTTTGGCAGTTGACAATATGGATGGGCGAGATACGTAGTGGATCGAATATTTGAAATTTCGTAGATTTATATTAAATTTTGGTTAATTTGAAAATGAGTATCTAAACTTAAATAAAAAGATCGTGATGGTACGATATGATTATTTTTTTCGAAAAAGTTGGGTTTGGAATTTCTTTCTCTAAGGGAACGATCGATTCAATTTAGTTCGGTTCGAATCACCGGAGTTTTTTTTTATCTTTTGAATACTAGATATATTCAGTTTGAACAAAATTATATATTCACGTCTAACTAAAATACATAACTTTATTACACCAAATTTATTTCTAAATCATTAACTTGTGTTTTTAAAATTATATAATAATTAAATATAAAGTTCCTTTAATTATGTTAAATATCTCTAACTGCAAAATTATGAACTATGTTGGAATGTCTTGAACCCTAATGCGAGCTAGTGGGGGGTCTCACTGTCTGGAGCGAGTCGGTGGTCTAGGGTGCAACGCCTCCAAACTTTACGGTGTATGTTATGCTTGGGCTAATTTTGTGTTTTTGAGCTGATTTGAGGGTCAGTCGGTTAGGGGGTTATAAATAGCTCTATTATTTTACCTAGGATTATTCTGTACTCTGTAAACATTCTCATCACATAATATATGTTTCCTCTCTTCTTCCTGTAGACGTTGCTAACATATTGTTATTGAACCACGTAAATTTTTTGTTCGTTTATTCTCGTTTATTTATCTTTCTCGCATCCCGTTATAACAAACAATTAAATTTAAATTCTTATTTAAATTAATCTTTTAGGGATAATATATTTTTAAATTTATTATTTTATTTGCTTCAATGCCATTCGGTTAAAAAAAGTTAAATGATCAACGAATTTTTTCGATTCAAAATTTATTCCATCCAAATTTTTTATCCGATTTTAATAATTCCCAAGCCACGTGCACGATCCTGTTTGAGAAAACTCCTCAAATGGTCATATTTACTATAACAACCACTAACCTAGGTCCCATATTTGCTATAACAACCACTAACCTATTTTCTATCTATATATATATATATATATATATATATATATATATATATATATATATATATCTTATTCTTATTTTAAAATAGATTATTTTTCCTTTTATCTGGACTTATTTTCTAATAAGTTGCAAGAGTTCAATTTGTAGTTTATACCCATAATAATGAGATCTATGTTTTTCATTGTTTTCATTTTGAAAAGATTCAATCATCATTAAACTTTTTAACCATAATTCTTTTTAGGATTGAAGAGATATTCTATTAATCAAGTACTATAGTGAGTATTGATAACAAAAAAATATTCATCCATGACAAATAATATGCCTTGTAAATAAAATTTTAATTAAAATTTTTTCTTTTCAGAGTTTTCAAAAAGAAAATTGAGGACTCCATAGTACAATACATACACAAAGTGAATCTGATAAACCCCTAGTATAGTAATCATGATAAAAGGTATTATCATTATTTAAAAAAAAAAAAAAATATATTATCTTTCAGCATAATATAATTATTTAGAGCAAATGATACATTTTACCATTGTAAAATTTCACTTTTGGCACTTTATAAATAGGTTACGTCCATTTTTTATCATGTTTGGGGCTTTTTTGACCCTCCACACTTACATTGGACCCTGACAGTCACCGACAACAAATTATCGGGACTACCACGAGGGTACTACGTGACCGTTAATTTCTGATTTTCTTTTTTCTTTCTAAAAATAAAAAATAAATTATAAAAATAAAAAAGTTAATTCTAACAAAGAATATCCTTTGCTTTAAGTTTTTAACGGAAGGGAATGTGAGAAACATGCTGAGTCAAAAGTTGATATGGCTTATTTATAGAGGGCCAAAGGTGAAAATTTCTCTTTCAGCATAAATATTAATACATTTTCAGCGTAATACATTTATTCAGAATAAGTAATATCTTTCAGCTTACTACTGATACAGAATTGCTCACAACTCAACAAATTCGCTAGCAACCCAATTTATGTGAATTTAAAATTCGTACAACTAATACATAAAATAACTACTGTCACATTAATTAGGAGAACCCAATTGTTGACTTAGTACATAGTATAAAGTTTGGAGATATTCAAACATAATGAATCATATGAAATAATTGTACAAAAATAGAGTGTCCTTCAACATTGATTGTTTACCAACACTCTTGTCCCAATCAGCATGTTCTATACTTGTTAACCATATATATGTCCTCAAATTTTGTTTTCTTTTTTAAAGACAATTTTGATGTCATAAAATGCTCAAATTAAATACCTTGTCACGTTAAAAGGCAAGATGCTCCTCATCAGACACACGGTAAAGTGACATCATACATCATATCATATAACAACTCATGGTGATAAAAAATCCCCATTAAATCCAATTTCAAAGTCAATAACTCCGATAATAAAAATATTAAAAACTTACTTCATGGAAGTTAACGTGGTTGAATTCGTTAACTTATAAAAATAACAATATGTATGTTTATATCCTTTAACTATTTACAAATATTTGTATAGATCCATCAATGATTAAAATGTTTGTTTCGATTCTTTAATTATTGACAAGTGTTTATATACGTCTATCAAATACCAAAACGTTTGTTCAGGTCCCTGAACTATTAAAAAATCATTGTATTCAAGTCCTAAGCAAATGAAGACAATAGAAGCGATCGAATCTATTAGTGTACTTTAATGTACTTTTCTTTAAAAGAAACATTGGCCTATAAAGATTTGGATAGCAAAATAGACAGATTCGACCACTTCCAATTACTTTCAGCAATGTAGAATTTGAATGAAATAATTTTTAATAGTTTGGAGTTCTAAACAAACATTTTGACAATTAAGGAACTTGTAAGGACATTTATCAATAATTGAAGAATCGACACACATTTTACCAATAAAAAGTAACTGAAGTTGTATAAGTGAAAATTCTTGATTTTTAGAAAGCTGCGCATTGTGAAGTAAATATAAAAATTGTGCATTTGTTAAAAAAACATTTACTTCTTTTTTGTCTGGAGGGAATTGATGAATTTAAATGCATTTGCAACAAGTGCATATATACTTTGCAGTTGAGTGGAAATATACTTCTGAATTGGTTCTTAGGGTCAAAATTTAATATTCTACATTTTACGAAATATAAAGGCAAATGAAGGCAAGAAAAAATGGCACGCACAAATGGGCCAAGAGGGATAATTAATGTATTTAGTCAAAAATAGGTTGACAATTTATCACCATATTCCAAGATTCTGGACTGGACCTTGCTTAATCATGGAGTGATATCCTGTGACCAAACATAGGCCTAAATTGTCCAACCGTGTTAATCCACAAAAATTAACTTGTGAAGCCCTATACTGATTTATGCATCAGTAAGATCCGTGTAATTCGGATTATGGACAAAAAAACGTATTACTTCCTTCATCTCACTTTATTTTACGGGGCCGATTGGACACTGATGTTAGTAAAAACTACTTTTGCTTTTAAGTTGTCTTTATTAAAGGTGTAGATTGAGGCGGAGATTGTGTAAAAAAATTCAATTTTAAGAGTGTACAAAGTTAAATGGAACGGACGGAAAAGGCAAGTCTGCAAATTAAAGTGGACAGTGGGAGTATTATTTATGTCTAAAAGTATTACATATTCTAGGTAAAAGTATCATAGTGAAAATGTACTAATATTTATTCTTAAAGCTATCACTTATTCTCGGTAAAGGTTTAAGTATAAATCGTGATACATACTTTGGACAGTGCACATGAGACTTTGTCATACTCATACACATACTTACACACAGGAGTGTATATGGATCTTGAAATTTAGGGTAATTCTTATGTGCAACCGTTGCACCTATGCAACCGTAGGATATTTTTGTCATTTTAAGTGTTGTACTGAGACCCATTATTATTTTTTTAATAATTTGAATTCACCCCATTATTATTTTTTAATAATTTGAATCGAGAACCTTTGAAAAAGGGGATGTCTCGACGGAGGTGGACATACCTGTTGAGGTCGACGGCGATGGCGCTGTTGGAGGAAGCTTTGCTCTCGTTCGACATGGTACATCTATGTGAGGGGGTGAAGACGGATTGGTGTAAAATCGCAATATGTTGAGCAGAAGCAAAGAGAAAAATTTGTTTGAAAAGCTTGGCTAATGGAGGATTATTTTTTATACAGAGGGAGATAGTTTTGGGTCCGTTTGCTTAAGATTGGGCTCAATAGATTTACAGGATCGAATCTCAATAAAGCACACTCATTAACTCCTTCAATCAGATTTGGCTCAACACTCCCCAGTTTTAAGCAAACGGACCCAGAGTGTTGAACTTAGATTTCATAAAGGTTTTTTGGGGACTTGTAATAACTTATGGGGAAGATGAGAGAATGATTTGATATTTCAGCCCTTTTTCTTTTTTTAAATTATTCGAATCAAATGAACGTTCAGATTGAAATAGAATAAATCTAACAGTGCAAAAAGGAGGGTTTCATGGATGCAACGGTTGCGTAGAAGTTGAACTCATTTAGGGTAGAAGTTGGACTCTGGAATTTAATATACCGTGTTGAAATCGAACCGAATTTATTGACAATTGATTTTACCTGAATTGAATTGTACAAAGAAAAAAATAAAGATACAATTCAGATATTTAGTAGATATTTGCACTGAAAATCTTAACGAGTTGGTTGAATAGTCCTAAATAATACCGAGATTAAAAAAAGACCGGATAAAAGTATAGGCAAAAACTCGTATGTGACCGGAAAAAGTATCAATTTTTGTGGTAAAAGTATCACCTTTTTTGAACAAAAAAGTATCACTATTTGTAGCAAAAGTATCACCTTTATCTGTAAAAGTAACACTTTTTCCTGTAAAAGTGTCACTTTTTCCTGTAAAAGTGTATTTCGTCACACGTGTGACCGTTCACACACAAGACTCACTCAAAAGTATATTATAATTGTGTGCATATAATTTACCTCTAGCATTATATTTAATACTACCTCCGTCCCATTTAAATTTGTACACTTATATTTTTCGTCTGTCTCACTTAACTTTGCACATCCTTAAAAAGGAAACTTTTCTTACAATCTACATCCTCAAAATCTTCACCCTCAATTTGCACCTTTGATAAAGTCAACTTAAAAGTAAAAACAGTTTTTTCTTAACATCCATGTCCGATTAACCTTGCAAAATTAAGTGAGACGGAGGGAGTATCAATTACAATTAAAATTTATAAAATAGATACTTTAGTATATAAAGTTGAGAAGGAAAACATACTAGGTATTTTATTCAGTTAGTTTTATACACATGCAATCTCTTTATATCACTATTGTTGGATGGATTTATTTGAAATGTTTGTTGATGAATTTACACAACATCAATTTGTTATTTCAGTTTTAATATTAATATAAAAAGTTCAAAAAAAACCTCGAATCTATGGGAGTAAATCACCCCACATGAACTGTTAATCTGAAATATTATATCGAACTGTCTGAAATTCTGGGATGAATCACTACAGATATTAATAAGTTCCGATACAATTTTGGTTCTAACATTTGGGAGTACCAAACTTCGGTACGATCTGAAATCAAGGTTACGAAAGTGTATTACCAATACTTTGGTAATAAAATCAAATAAAAACATATATGTCTATTGAAAAAAGTACATGTCCTCAAATCATGAATGATCAATCAAATTGCGTCATTTTATGACAAGAGATCTGAAAGGGTCCTTCTTCAATTCAAGGCAAACAACAATTGGATAATCCAGAGCAAATGTAAAACCCTCTCTAGCATTCACGGGGTCCATCAAATCACAACGTTCTTTCCATATCTAAGATGTTTGAAATTAAGTCGTAAAGCCTTCATATCTAAGATGTTCATCACGGAGGTCTCCGAAATCAACTTTTAATTTGAAATCAAGTCATAGAGTCTTCAAACTAACGTTACCAAAGTCTATTTAAGTCTAGAAGAAATCTAATTGAAAATTCAACTTCAAATTTAAGAATCAAGTGAAGTTCTCTGAAAAATGACTTAGAAAAAAATAGAAATTGTAATCACATGTTCAATTTGATTTCACGATTTTTCTTATTTATTTTATTGCAGACAAATGATTTATTGTTACATACATCAAGTCATCGATGAAAAGTGAAAACTACTCAATGTTTGTAGTATTTGCCAATAATTTTTGCATATACTTGCACGTGTCGCTCCAAGTTAATATCAATTATACAATTTGCACGCACTCACACACATTCTTACATGGGCGTACTGGTGAAAAACTTAACAAATTTTCAGTTATAGATAATTAAACTACCTAATTTGATTTGCAGGATATGAACCAGTATTATCTACAAAATACGAAGTGGACATATAACATGTGTCCACTTATTAAAAAAAAACTTATGTGCACAGTCCACCATAAATAGTGGATCGGAATTGAGTACTAATAACCAAATTAGGGTTGAAACAAAATTGATTAATAACAAATAATATTTACATAGTTGTTTAATTAATATAAAAAGTTTTTGTTGGTTCTCTAGAAGTAAATTTATTTATAAAGTTCTTCTTAAATAACTAAAAGATAGTTCTTTATATTAGAACTTTCAAAACAAAAGGAAAAACTAGAAGTTTACCTCTACTCTTTTGTGTGCAAATTTTGAGTTGTATTTGTATATTTACTTAAATATTAAATAATATTTTGCTTGTAAATACCTTTAAATTATTTATCAAACTCCTAAATTCAAAACTCGATACATCACTGTTTGAGTTTATATCAAATTAAAGATGAATACAATACTTCTCCAAATATATATAATACATATAAAGCAAAAACAAAAAACTGGACAAACCCATTAATATAGACCATAGATATTACAAATAATGCATATAATGATGGGCAAAAACTCGTATGTGACCGTCACACGGTGGTCACACGGAGTGACAGGAAAAAGTATCACTTTTTGTGGTAAAAGTATCACGTTTATCTGTAAAAGTATCACTTTTTTTGAACAAAAAAAAATATCACTTTTTGTAGCAAAAGTATCACCTTTATCTGTAAAAGTATCAATGTAGTAAAAGTATCACATTTTCTTGTAAAAGTATCACTTTTTTCTGTAAAAGTATCAATATTTTCTGTAAAAGTGCATTCCGTCACACGTGTGACCGTTCACACACAAGGCTCACTCATGATGATGATGATCTTGGTTGAAAAGATGAAATACCATAATTGTTACTCAACGCCCAATCACTACAGAACGGAATTCATTTGAGGTGGCCCATTAGAAACCAAGTCAACTCCAAGTACGCAAGTAGCTGCACCATACAACTAGTGTTAATTCTTCTAAAATAATTGTTGTTTTAGCACATAAAATTTATTCTGAAATGTAGTTATTATTTTAGAAATTAAGGTATAATTTTTAGCAATCTTCCTGCATTATCCATATTTAAATGAGTTTTGCAAATAGGAAAGGTTGTTAATAAAATAAATAAACTAACTTAAAAAAAAACAGTATTCATTTATCGAGTCGTGCCTCATTGACGTATCATCTGGGCACGATTGTCACCTTTAGCCTTTAGACAACCAAACCCAAAATGGCTTTAGTTGAGTAATGCGGTTATTTGGGTACAAGTGGCAATTTAGACGACTCAGTCTGGAAATTAGTGAGCTTAAACCAATTTAATCCATTAATATAAACTAAAATTTGTGGGTCAACCCGCAATCCGTCGGATTATTTACCCATCTAATCAGTTTTATTAGGTTCCATGATACTTCGGATGGCCCAACCATCCACATATCGGGCATATCATGCCACCATATTGAATCGAACTGATTTTGCCACCTCCATCCATTAAGAACTGGATTTGCTACATGCTATCCCTAAATTAGTGAGACGTGAGTTTGAAGGGGGAGGGGACCTGCACAAGTTCCTTTCGAGAGGTAGCAAGGAAAACAACGTTGTCAAATTCCCCCATAATTGCCCATCCTTCTCCACCTCTAGATATAAAACATTTTCATACAAAAACCCCATCATAATCAATAACGGCTAGGTTGCACCCACCTTCCGTGATGTACCATTGCACCACTATCTAGGTGGAAGATTAAGGACCAACCATTTCTAAATTCTAACCACCCATTTCTAAATTCTAACCACCCATGTGATCATGCCAAACTTTAATAATAATTCATATATCGAATGTTGCTAGGGATGGCAAAGGGGCGGAGGAGCGAGTAAGGCTAAACCTGTAAAATTCAAAAAAAATATGAAGCTATCAAGAACAGTTTAGCGTTTAGACGAAAAATTCTGCAACAATAGAGGAGAATGTGGCCGTGGTCAATTCAGAAGAGCATAATTATAATCAATGAAAATGAAACAGATTCTTGAAGTTAGCATGTGACACCATGTTACTCTTGCCTTGAGAAATTTCTAATAGAGACAAGAAAGTACAATGCTGCTAGAGCATAGAAGTCATCTCGCCCTTGTGAAATAGAAAAGGAATCTGCATTTAATGCTATACATGAAACGTACAACTACGAAGAATTCCTATTTCCAGAAAAAATACAGGCCAGGTACAACAGTTCTCAACCCCGACCGCGAATGGAGAGCATACGGAGGATCAGAAACGGGCGATAGGGATGATTATCATATAAATACTTAAATGTTTCCTGCTCTAAGCTGCTACATATGTACAAAATTCACGTTAGATGTGTCATTTCCTTCTACCATCATGTCACTAACCAGAAGCTGGTTTCCATGGCTGTGACGGCAGCCCACCATCGATGACGCTCAATTGTCTTCGTAGCTTAACAATATGAGCTTGGACCTACATACACAATTCAAACAAAGTTATACAGGCTGTCAAAAATCTGAAAACCTAGAAACTGATGTCTGATTTATCATGTGCAAAAAGGTATCATGAGCAATGTAAGACGACATGACCCATTTTAAATGCAAACAGTCTTCAATTTGTCAAATAAGCTCCAAGGGTCAGGGTTGTGCAGTAACGAAAGCACATGCAGAGTAAAGCCCTACTTCCAGTCATGGCAGCAGGAACTAAAAGAAGCAATAACTGGAGATGGGGCAAGATCTGGGCAGGGTAAATTAGGTTCGGGGATGGAAGAATTGGAGGCGAGGATCCGCATTTCTTTATTTTTTATTATATATATTTATGTTAAGTTTCATATATCATATTCGCAAACATTATCGAAGACTAATAAATTGCGTGCCATATAAAAGCTTGTGATATGTTAATATGTATGCATAATATGATAGATAACCAAATTGTATAAGCATGGCGGGGAATGGTGCAGGAGGGTGTCTCAAACCCGCACAGCCCATTTGCGTAGTCAGGGCGAGGGTGGTTCTCTATTCTGGGTTCTCTACATGGAATCCATGGTTCTCTTTATTAGCAAGAAATTGGAAAGGAGCGAGAGGTAGAGGACTAATAGTGTCTTATAAAAAGGACGCATGAGAAGGGTACAACACTAAGTCCAAATAACAATTTAATCAAGCAACATAATCCAATGAAACATGTTGAAAAGAAAAATAATGGAATTATATTGAAACTACTTGCGCTTGTAGCATTCTGAATCATTATGCAACTTATGATATTTCATGCTGGATAGACACTTGCATAGTTGCACCAATGAAACAATGCCTCCAAAGAATGCAATAAAAAAATGATATAAACTGTTTTCCTGTCGCCAAATATGGCATTGTTATCCCTCTTACAAAGTATTGTATCAAAAGATAATGGTACCTAGAGAGAAGCCACGGTAGGAATATGTTAATTTTTCTTCAAATAAAACTAGCTTCGAATGAAGAGCGCCTATGCTGGTTCAGTACAAGGACTGCTAAAAAAAAACCTAGAAACTTATTTTGGATTAAGAAGGCAGATAGTGAAGGCAACATGAAGAGCAAGTGGAGAAGAATCTGTCAACAAATGAGAGGGCAAGTAGAAGAGTTGGGGAGATTATACTCATAAAAACTTCATCCTATATACTGTTAACGGATATCCCACTTTGTCCTACCCAATTAGGAATATATTCCAAATATAGTGAAAACTGCACCAAACTTTCCAGTCACGGACAATATTAATAAACATATACTACCCGAGTTCCAATGTGAAACTGGAGTGGGTTTCTTTCCTAGTCCATATCTGGGTCCTGGTTTCAGCTTATAGTGTAACCAGGAAAGTTATTGTGTTAGTGTCTTAATTTCTCGTGAACGTATATGATAAAATTCAATTGACATAATTTGACATTGAATACAATCATATAATAGAAGCTGACATCATTCATCATTATAGCTTAGAGTATGGACAGGTAGAAATATGAAGATCATTGTAGCTGTGATTCTAGGGTCCATTTGGCGAGGAATGAGAGAATTTTTGATAATAGAGAAGAGACAGTAGAGGAAGTTTAGTATAGGATCAAATATAGAGTAGCTTTACGGTTATCGAGTCATAGATTGTTTAAGGATCTCTCAGTGTCAGTTTAACGAAGAGTTGGAGTTATGCCATGTAGTTACGATTTGTAAATGACTGATCTATGATGTAATTGTGGAGGGATTTCTCATCCCTCCTAATTTATTTGCAATAAAATTCTTGTTTCTTATCAAATAAAAAGAAAGAAAGAAAGAAGATCAGAAACAAAATCAGGATGAGAAGAAGGTTTCCACAAAGTCTATATTCCTCAATAAATAAGTTCATCAAGGATAGAAAAGTAAATGAATTAAAATCACTCAAGGCATATTGAAATACTTAAATCGACCAATTAAAATGTTTAGAGAACAGAAAAGTCTCACCTGCTGACGAGCAGCAGCAAGCTTTAAAAGCTCATCTGCCTCTGAGAAATTGATAAACCATTGACTCAATGGGTGGTCTTTGGTATCACCTTTCTTATCATTTGGTTCTTCTATGTTGGTACCAAGAAAGATTGGACAGAAATAAGAATTCTGCAAATTATGCCGGATAAAGAGGACAATACAAAGTAAAACGGACGCTTATAATGATACCAGTAGGCGAGTTTAAGGTGATTGGAAGTCGAGGCGCAATTACAGCAGGATGCTTCTCAACACGAGCATAGAAAGCCTCCGAAGGATCAGGAAAGACTATCTCATTGTATTTTTCCACAACGACAGGTTTTTTAGTTGACTGGGGACCGCTTTCATCTTCAGCGTACAACTTGAGATGGTGATACCTTAGAATACAAACAGAAAAATCTCATGAAAAATAAAGTGGTGGTTAAATTAAGAAGCATATTCAAATCCAAAATCAATCGTGACTTACAAATCCAACTGCTTTTCACAAACATCATTATGGAAAAATAGGGAAATAGCAATCTCAAATTCACCCCAACCACATTCTGTTAACTCAAAAGGTGGTGATTCAACAACTCTAACAGGGTTAGTAAAACTTGGATGCAATTGGAACACAGCACGCTTTATCACCACTCCAAGATCCTCATTTGTTGCTCCACGTACATATACAGTCCACTTGTGCGACTGAGTTCTGATAGTCAAAAGAACATTGAAGGAAAAGTCAACAAGAAATGGTCAGACCCTAAAAGGCCCGTTAAAACAATAACTTTGCCAGAAAAGCATATATTTCTGAGATTGAACTTACTCAGAGGCCTTCCTACCGAGCCAAAAAGCAATTGTTCCATAGGCTATTGGAACACATATTTCAACGTCTTTGAGTCTCTTTTGCAAACTCTGTAGGACATCCATAAAACAATCAAGTTAATTTCATGCATCTCCGGCGTTATTGTTCTCGTGAAGTGAATTACAATATAATCAAAACAACAAAAAGCTATAACAAACCACAAAATTTCTGATGCCCTTTGGTTTCATTTTATTACCATAAATGCTATAATAGAGAAACCCAAATAGATTGTTGAATAATTTAACTTTATCAATTTGTAACCTTGTCAGACTGGTCGGCTTTTCTTGTTTTCAAGGAAGTGAAGTAATGGAACAACTGCTCGGATGAAGACCACATAGGTTTATTGGTAACTGTATATTTATCTATATTAGAAAGAATTAAGATACATAATGTGATATCCAGTCTCGATATCACAGTAACAAATTGCAAAATTAGAGCTTCTTTTTAGATATCATTATTTTATCCATTCTACTCTCCGCATCTCATGGTCCTATCCAGTTTCTGGAGGCAACTAGCAGTTCATGGATCAGTTACAAATCACCTTCTATCTCTCTCAACTGCAATAGATTGTGCTCCTCGTAACTAAAAGAAAAGAAATTCCCCAAAGCTAATTGTAGAACCATCGAAAGAGTCTCTTCAAAATTTATCTAGACAAGGGGAAGAAACTATTTTCTCAACTGTGAATCAAGTTCATTTAATTAAAGCATGCATGCGTCTTTACTGCCCCGATAGCCTCCTATCATCAATTAATTATACAGTAACCATATGACAACGGAGTCCGGTAACGTTATTTTAATCGAAACTCAAATTCCAGCACTCCAAGTCTCCAACAACCGGAAGACAATTCCATTAATCACAAAACACAACAGAAGTACTGCGTCTTACGAAAGAAACTTATAAAAAGTTTCAACTCAAGAAATAAAGTTCCCAGAAGCTACCTTTTTGTCGCTGTCATCAGACGTCCTGGTGATTTTGATCCTCTGTGGCTTAAGGGTGGAATCGCTGACATTTCGTTCCAATTGACCTTCAGTTTCTACTGATTGAGCCATTGCTGCATCTAGAAGAAGAGTAAACAAATTTCGTGTATGGAATTTGAGCAGAATTTAGGGTTTTTGGTTTCGTATATGTCGCCCCTCTTCTGGCGCGCTAAAGGCTTTTTTGATTTGACTGATGCTTTTGCTTTTTGTTGTCGGGCTCGGCTCTGGGTTCTGTAGAACCAACCAGCTTTTGGACCTTTCCTATACCAACTGGGTTTCCGTTTTAGTGAACACACACTACATGGCCCAATAACGGCTTTGCCTACCAAAAGATAAATTTATGATTAGTACGTTGGATGTAATAAAATTACTTATATTAGTTAGATGTTAATATATTATGTTTAAATTATATTTATTATTTAAAAGATAAAAAAAATTTATTCGAACTGAATCGTTTTGTTAGATTCGAAATTTTGAAGTGAATTGTCCCAAAAAATAATAATAATAATAGTTGCATCGTACAGTTCCCATTTTTTGGATTGCGATGGATACTCATTTTTTAAATAACCGAAATTTTGTATGGACCTGAATATTTACAAATATTCGATTCACGTCGTACCGTGCACACCCCTAATTGTTACAGTTATTATTATTATTATTATTATTATTATTATTATTATTATTATTATTATTATTATTATTATTATTATTATTATTATTAAACTATAAACATATAAAAGAAAAAAAAAATAAAAAAAAAAAGAATCAAAGACTCCTCCAGGGAAAGCGACTATCAACAACTTCCTTTAAAAAAAAAAATTATAATGTCGCCTAAGAGGTGACTTTCAATTAAAAAAGAAAAAAATTGAATGAAAATCAAAACACACTTAATCTGTTAATAAGGTGATGAACAGTATAACAATCTATTAAATTGCCACGAAAATAATAAGTGATTTTTCTTTTTCTTGAGAGAATCTTCTAGAATCTTTCAAATCTTGGAGATGGCACAAAATTAAGTTTACCATATATAAATTGATTAGTCTTAATTGAAAATAGGAAAATTATCCAATATTTTTCATAAAAAAATATTATTGAAAACAGTATTGCCCATAAAGACAATAAACTTATATACAATCACATCTCGTTATTATTGAATATAGAGTGTACCTCTATTTTTTCTGCTTCTGGATTGACAAACTTCCCATTTTTCTTTTACGCGTAATTCTGTAGAACTCCAAATGTCCCTGCTCCTTTCATATTTTTCTTTCTGCCACAACATTCAAGTTAACCAAGTAATTACCTAAACTATGATAAATTACGCTTGAAAATAAATAAAAGTAATTAACATTGCAGCTCACATGTTCTTCTTTAACTCGTGCAAAGCTCTTTGAACCACAAGTATGAGGTGTTATATTGTGTGACCTTGCCAATTTACCATTATCAGAGAGTTCCTGGAAGTAACAAGAACATATGCTTTGGATAATATAACAAAAAAATAAGAGTTGTATACTTATATTGCTTTGTCTGTATACCTGGTATTTTGGTGAACACCAATATTCCACCAATTTATCTCATTGATTTGGTAGGACATTTTTGGGAACTGATAGATAGTGGCTTCTTGTGCCTTATCAAGTTTATTTTTTTTCAATTTAAAATCAAACTTGTAGCATTTCTATTTGACACTAAGTGACCGCATCACCCATCTTTTAACAAATGCATTATCAGGGAGTTCAAAGTATATCTACATCAAATATTAAACAAAATATAGTAAATTGTACTAAAAAAATTATCATATACATTTGATTAAAAAAATTGCTTTATGTTGTAAAATAAACTAAACAATTTGAATTACCTTAACTTCCAAAGATGTTCTTTTTGCTCTTGTGGCATTAGCCTCCAATCTATAAATTCAACAGGAACAATGTCCTGGCTTCTTAGCAACAGTTCCAAGTCAACCTCCTAAAATTCCACCACTTTTCTTGATTGGTTGTTCGAATATATTGTATTTGATGACAATCTTATCCTCTTTAGGCAAAGTCCAAACATCCTTAGCACGAGTAGCTCATCGCTGCTTCCTCACATTTCCTTGCCTATCTAGTTATTAAATAAAATAAAATAAAATCATCATTAATATTAATTTGTGCAAGTATACTTGTTAGAATTCCATTCCAAGTATAAATTTGTGCCTATTATTTCAATGTCATAGACAACTTCTTCAACATGCTCATCTTCTGGTTGGTTTCCTAATTCTTCTGATTCACTCTCTACACTATCAGCTGGTTGGATCTCATCATTATCGTTTTCTTGGTTAGTTTCAAATTGTTCCTCATCATTTGTTTCTTAATGAGTAAACAAGTCACAAATATGAATTCCTGATCTTAACATTACCTTATACCTTGTGATGAATTTTCATAAAAATTGAAATTATGTTAGTCAAAGATTTATTACGGATAAATATAAATCCAAACACAACAATAATTTATTTATAGACAGAAAGAATAATATTAAATTTAGAAACATAAGAATGGGTAAGCAATGATTTCTGAGAGTTCTACAAATCCCCTTAATAACTATAAAAGTGTGAGTGTTTCTTACAAAATAATGTAAGGACACAAATAACCCTACATCTATAATGATGGTGGAAAAATAACCTATATCTATCACTATAATCAACTCCCAAGGCATAAACCAAAAAAAAAAATAGAGAATAACCTATTTATATTTAAGTTTTTATTTCTTGTTTAGTTGAATTTTTATAAATGAAATTTTTAGCGAATGCAATTTTATTTAATTTAAGCTTATATGGCTGTGTTATGGGTTGAGTTTACAGAGTATTACTTTCATTACGACTTTATATTCCAAATCGTCGACATTAACTGTTGTAATTTTCATGACCAATAACTTTTATATTTCAAATTATGTTTGAATCATGGAGCCTTCTACTAATTAAATAGATGAGAATGTAATATTTCACTACTAAAGAAAATAATGTTTTTTATGATATGGATGATGGCGTTATACCGAAATAATATATATACTCTGATGTGATTTTATCATTTTAAGCCAAGAATTATGAAAAGGTAAACATTTTGACCTTTTCAATTTTGACAAAGTGATGCAAGTAAGAATTATATAATTTTAGAGAGAATAAAGAATAAGTTTATTCATGAATCTTCAAACTAATAGAGTGAGTTAATATAATAGATGTAGTTTAAGAATTTTTTGTTGAAATTTATTATTTTAGATGTGTCATATCTTTTAGATGAAAATTTTAAAAAGGTTCTCATAAGCACTTATGTAAAAATTTAATTGATAATATTTTCATCATTTGTAAGTTATTAACGAGATATCATGTATATGTGGTGTTTAATTAACTATGAATGTAAATATATTAAAATATGGAGAAGAAAAAAATCATAGACTAATGAGTTGTAATTTTATAGTTAAATTCAACATTGGTGTTTAATAAAATTTATAAGCAAACATGACAAATATTTCGATTTGTTAAATATTATTATTATTTTTTTTTTTTGGATGATTTGATTTGATTACTTAGTTATGTCATATCTTATAATAAAAAGTTTATAAAAGAGTTTCTTGTGAAGGGAAAAAAAGTAAAAGAAATAGTATCCTTGATATTAAATCAATCTAAACTAGAAAAATACTCTCTCTCTCTCTCTCTCTCTCTCTCTCTCTCTCTATATATATATATATATATAAACACATACACACACACTTTACACACACTTAAGATAGTTATGAAAAATATAAAGTAAATTAAAGGAGTCTCTCTCTCTCTCTCCTCTCTCTCTCTCTCTCTCTCTCTCTCTCTCTATATATATATATATAAACACATACACACACACTTTAAACACACTTAAGATAGTTATGAAACATATAAAATAAATTAAAGGAGCTTCATGTAACATTAAATATAATTAACTTCAAAATGAAAACGAATTTCAAAATTGTAAAGGAAAAGGAAGGAGAAGCAACAAAAATAATTCTGTTACTACTTTAAAGAAAAAGTGAAAAGATTCACAATAGAAATAAGTATGTCTATAAGTAGGTCTCCGGGAACCACCAGGAACCATTCATAGAAAAATTAACCACTTAATTATTTTAAACAAATATGTATCTTTATGGCTTATTAGCTATGATATCTAAAATTAATGGGTAAAATTTAAAATTTATTCCACTAATTATAAAGCTGACTAACCTTTGTGGTGATGTACAGCTGGTCAATTTTACTAGAAATCATTAACAATCCAACTAAGATGAAAGTTTCAAAAACAAAAAAATGAATGTCCAAAAAAAAACATAAAGTAACACCTTACACAAAAACTCTTTTGTGTTGATGAAAAAAAAAACAGTATTGAAAGTATTCTAAATATATTTAATTATCTAATCAGTTCTTAAGTCAGAACATCAAGAAATTTTCTAGCCTATTTAATCTTAAAAAAATATAATCTTGAAATTCATGAGTACATTGTACAACGCAATGAACATAGAGAAATAGAAGTCTAAATAAAAAACAAAAATCAAAAGAGAACAAAAAAAATAATCCATGCATATACAAAAATAAGATCATTTAACCAACGTGGTCATATATCAAGTAAAAAATTCTTAGTGTTGATGATTTCTTAAAAGAAAGTAGCCTTAATTTTAAATCCATCTAAACTAAAGATAAGTATATATCCATATATATGTATGTATGTTTAAAATAAAGATAAAATAAATTAAAGAAGCTTCACGTAACATTAAATATAACTAATTTCAAAATAAATGAATATAGAAAATAAAAAATACTTTGATTTACAATTATGGTGTTTAAGCATATACATTTGGATGAAAAGTTTACTTCAAAAATTATTTTCATATTTGAAAATAGGAAGAAGAAATAATAAAAATAATTTTGTTATTATACTCTAGATAAAAGTGAAAAGATCGACAATAGAAGCAAGTCTCCAAGAACCATTCAAAATTTTTAGAAGGTCCTTAGTTGAAGTAAACGAAAATTAATCACTTAAGAGTTATTACATAATTATGTATCTTTGTGTCTTAATAGCTTTGCCATACAAAAATATTAGGTGAAATTTCAAGCTTTAGTCCTGTAACTGTAAAGTCTGTTTGCTTTTGCGGTTATGTGCATTTGATTATTTTTACTTTAAGTCATTGACAACATCCACCTAAGATGGATTATTTTAAAAAAACAATAAATATCCAACAAAACATAGCGTATGAGCTTACAAATATAATGTGATAATAGATCAAGCAAAATGTGATAGCAAAAGAAAGTACTGAAAAATATTCTAAGTATATTTAATTATCTAATTAATTCTTTAGTCATAGAACACAAAGAACCTTTCTAGCCTATTTAATCAAAGTATCAACAAATATAATTATCAAAATTCATGCATACGATATGCAACACAATGAACTTTAAGAACAAAAAGAACAAAAAGAGAATAATTTATGCATACATCATAATAAGACTTTTGGTAAAAAAAAAATTATAATATTCCATTCTAAGTTTATTTTATCTAATTATTTTATTTTTCAAGATACACCTTAGTTTTTTTAGTCAATTCGATTTAATTAGATTATGATATATTTTCTTTACAGATTCACGTATGCCAAGTGCAACGCACGTGAGATTTTACTAGTTATAAAAAAAATCTTGCATTTCTTTTCAACTCATATCTCTTTAATTAGGATGGTGCTAGAAGACAAGTGTATCTGAAGAAGGCTAATCACTTTATCCAGTAACAAAGAGAGGCCTGTCATAATACATGAAGTCGTATAAAGCGCACACAATTCATTACACTTTAAATTTTATGTCATAAGACCAATGACATTGTTGGTCTTGCATCATAGTGTTGGTGATGTTCATATCTTTTGTTACGAAATTAGTGACGTTTCACATTTTGCGTCATGTTAACGATGACTCTTTATATTTTGTGTCATAAAAATCAGTGACGTTTTACTACATGCGTCATGACGTTGGTGACGGTTTTTTTATAGCCATATAAGCAATGGTTTTACACTTTGTGTTAGAAGATCCATGACTCTACAAACATATGTTGCATCATAAAATTAACGACGATTTGCGACATAAGGCAAATTACACTTTATATTTGATGTCATGAATTTAATGACTTTACATCTTGCATTTGGACCGATAAACCTTTATATTTTGTGACATAAAATTAGTGATGTTTTAGACTTCGCGTCATAGAAATTCAGTGACACTTTTTAAATCAAGGTCGCAGAAGTCGGAAATTGGTAATCGTAGTAGGGCAGTTTGGGACCACCTAGCACCTAGATGCCTACTACTCAACTAGGCGATCGCAAGTTTTAATTTTATTTTTATTTTATTTTATTGCTTATAATATATTTTCAATATTTTAAAAATATAATACCATTGAATATATATAATTACTATATCATAATGTAGAAATTATAAGTTGATAAAATTATAATAAGATACATAAAAAAATTATAAAAAAAGTATAATAAAAATTCATTTGGCCCTAGATCAACTAATCGTCCGACTGGATCGCCTAGACCTAGAAAACGCCTAAAAATTTCATTTACAAATCAGGTCGGCAAAGCACCGCCTAGCGACTAATCGGTGCCTAGGTGTCCAGACAGGCTAATAGCAAGACTAGCTAGCTCGTTTAGACTAAAAAAATGACTAAAGTTTTTATTTGACACAAATCGAGTTCGAAAGACACTGGTTAGCGACTAATTGTTAACTTAGGCCAATTACTTTTAGAGGTGGCAAGTCGGGCGGCCCGATCCGATCGAGTCAAACCTGTCGGGCCAATGCTATATTTCGCGTCACACTAAACATTATTTAAAACTATATAATAATGGAAATTATATTGTCCATTGTGAATTGTATCAGGTAGCACTTATTCCTCAGTATAATAATGTTCATAGATATCTAGAAGATGGAGTGAGCTAAAACCTTATAATAATGGATTTATTATATATTATTTTATTTAGCTCTGTAATTATATATATATACATATATATATATATATATATTGTCTTCATCGGCAGGTTAGCAACATATTTTAGGTGGTTATATTTTCTAATCAAGTACACATCCATATCTACGCAATATCAAAAAAGCCAAAATCCTCTATTAGAATGAAAAAAGATTGGTAGGAACTAGGAAGATCACTATACTGATCTCATTAATCACCAAGTACCCCTCTGAATTCCAAAAGGCTCATTTGACATAATTTACTTAACCAGAATCCTTTAGTCTATATTTTGCTTAAGGCTTTTGGAAATTTCCTACGAAGATCAGTACTTCGATCCCAAAGTGAAGCATTTGTGAATTTGGTGTTGTCTTACGGTAAGTTCTTCATCTCTACTTTTATATTTTGAATTTATGATAATAGGTGATGTTGTGGTTAGGTAGATGCATACAACCTGTTTGATGAATTGTCCATTTGAGTCTTTAGTTTTGCCGTGTTCCTATTGGGCTTATATTTTTTATGTATTTATTTCGGCTTAGATTTGAGTTTCTAGTATTGATGGTGTTGATGCATACAACATATTTGATGAATTGACCCCTTAAATGTTTAGTTTTATCTTGTGGATTTGAAACAACAAAATTTTGGATTCTGTTAACTTGCAAACAGATAAGGTACAGATTGAAAAGAAAATTGATTTTTTATTGCAACCTCCTACAAAACATTGTTCCCAACTACCTATGGAAGTCAACCTCGCTTTCTCTCTTTCAGAACACATCATTTATATTCCAAAATAACTACTATATGTCACGTGTGTTTAGTGACATTATTAATTACATGTAGTATATATTAGAAGCAACGGAATACCATCTCGGCTGTCACGAGAATAGGAGAAATATCAACAACAAAGAGATGGTGTAAAGTACCTCTTATTACTAAAATTATCTGATTCTTCTTCAGCTTGATTGTCTCTGTCTTTTTTATAATATATATGAAAGTAAGTTGTCGTGTGTGAATTGTCCTAGGGTTTCTCTGAGGAGTCTCCTTTAGTGGTCTTGTCTAGGTTTCATCTAGTGTTCTGTTTTGCTACACTAATCTTCCTTCTTCTTCTTCTCTCCTCCCCTTTCTTGTGTGTTTTGCAGGTCTCGATCTGGTGAGGATGTAACGGCTTCTGTTCGGATTTCTGGTTTTCGGATCTCACCGCGCACTAAGGACCTCTTCCTCCTTCTGCATCTATCCGCCTTTTTAAATCTGACATGGCAGAATCCTTGGAAAAATTGTATCAGAAATTAACCCTCAACGCTGCAGAATTAGATACTGTTTCCATTGATTCTGCAATCCCTCTTTCTCTGGATGGTACCCTAAATCTAGTCGGGAAAATTTTTGCCCCTCGTAGCTTCTCAATCAAACAAATTGAAGAGATTTTCACACCTCTATGGCTGCCTAAAGGATCGTTGGATATCAAATCAGTGGGAGAGGAGAATATGTTCCTTTTCCAATTTGAGCGCCGTGAGGATTTCAACAGAGTATTACAAGGCGCGTCGTGGTTCTATGACAGATATTTGATGGTTCTTGTCAAAGTTGTCTCTAATGTCATTGTCCCTCAACTGCGGTTCACCAAAACTCCTTTCTGGATTCATATTCAAGGTCTACCTTTGGGACTCATGACTTATGACATTGCTAAGTTGCTTGGTAATCAGATTGGTACTTTCCTTGAGGCTGATTACGACAAATCGGGTAGCCTCATTGGGAAATTCCTTCGTCTAAAGGTTGATGTTGATCTTCAAAGTCCGCTAAAACGGGTTATCTCCATCACTCATAGAGGTTCTACTATTAGAGGATACATCTCATATGAAAGGTTGCCTAACTTCTGCTTCCTTTGTGGCATCTTGGGTGATATTGATCGAGAATGTCCATCCAAACCTGAAAAATCTGATGTGGCTCCGTCTGCGCATTCGTATGGCAACTGGCTTCGTGCCCCTCTTGTGAGTCCATTCTCCAATCCCCGTCCATCATATACTCCTCAAGCACCATCTCCGCATGGTCGTTCCTCATCCCGATCTACAGGCTCAAAGATTTCATCTCCTCCTGCCAACCATCCTTCATCAACCTCTCCTCTCACTATAACTCCATCATCACCTGTGAAACAACAAAATACTATTGTCTCTCACAAGGCTCAAATAATCTCACATAATAATTCCTCTCCATTTCCCCATCACCCTCCCAAACTACCAGCCTCACAACATTCCTCTTCAACTCCTCCTCCTATAGCTATCTTACCCTCTAATAAGCATTCCATAACTCTCTCAGCTCCCTTCAATCCTGATCCACAATGTTCGACAATGATCTCTCATACCTCCACTCGGTACTCTGATAGCATAATCTCTACCACTCACTCCCACCACCATATAAATTCACCTATGCAGATTGATCAATCTATGGCCTATTCCCATCAGCAACCAGACTCTTTTATCGCCAACTCCTCGACACAATTCCTGGTACCTGTCCAAGTGAAAATTGAACCATCCTCACATAAAATAGCCAAAAAATTCAAACGAATCCGCAATGCCAATCATGAAAACATCGAGCCTAACTCTGCTCTCCCAATCTCCACCAAACGCAAAATCACTGACTCTGCTCCCAAATCTCCCCTACAATCCACACCTCCCACTAAAAAGCATAAATCGTCCTCTTCTCAATCATCCAGCCCTCTTATCCCTCTTGATACCCTTCGTCTAATGGTCTCATCGGCGGCGACTGGCTCTGAGCCCCAGTCCCGCCGGGCATTATGAATCTCATCAGCTGGAACTGTAGGGGGCTTGGGAACCCCCATACAGTTCGGGAAATAAGCGATTTGATTCGCATTAAAAGACCCCAAATTCTATTTTTATGTGAAACCAAGTGCTCGTCTGCTGTTATTGAACGACTTAAAAATCTATGGGGTTTATTCGGTGTCGCCATTTCATCCTCTGGTATGTCGGGAGGTTTAGCTCTTCTTTGGAGACGAGATCTTTCGGTTTCCCTTATCTCTATGTCTCAGCGCTTTATTGATGCTTTTGTTACTCTCAATGGTCACCAATGCCGGGTTACGGGTTATTATGGAGAACCCGAAACATCCCGTCGGAGTCAATCTTGGCAAAATTTCAGATCTCTTTATCATTCCCCCCAGACCCCATGGATTTGTTTCGGAGATTTCAATGAAGTTCTTTTACATTCGGAATATCAAGGTCAGAACCACCGCCCTACAAGACTGATTTCAGATTTCCAGCAAGCTCTCTCCTTCTGCGAGTTACATGACTTAGGTTTTATTGGCTCCCCATTCACCTGGAGCAAAACACGAATACATCCTTTCACTCAAAGGAGTCGGCTTGACAGGGCAGTAGCAAATAACCAATGGAGGTCTCTTTTCTCCTGGAATCAAGTTCACCATCTTGCCACCTCCTTCAGTGATCATCATGCCATACTGGTTCAATTTGCAAATCGGGCCGTCCATCCACATCATACCCCATCTACCAAACCTTTTCGCTTTGAAGCTATTTGGGTCAAGTCGACTGAATGTGAATCCATCATCAAACAAGCATGGGACTCTGACCTGTCCTCTCTCCCGGACAAACTTAAGGACTGTTCCATTGGTCTTATCAATTGGGGAAGTCATCAGAAGAATTCTGTGAAGAAAGAAATTAATTCTTTAAAGAAGAAACTTGCTACACTCCGGTCGGGACTGATCTCCGAAGCTATTAAAGCTGAAATCACAGATAAGCAAACCCAGCTTGAGGTGCTGCTTGACAAAGAAAGTTTACTGTGGAAGCAACGTGCTAAACAGCATTGGTTGCGAGAGGGAGACCGCAACACGAGTTTTTTCCATTCTCATGCTTCCCACAGACGTGAAATTAATCACATTGATGGTCTCAAAAATTCGGAGGGTATTCTGAGACATGAAAAACACGACATTGAGTCTATCATCCTATCATACTTCGCCAACATTTTCTCCTCCACTCAGCCTAGCCCTGCCGACATCCGTGAGGTCCTTAGGCGTGTGCGTTCTCGGATATCTCAGGACATGCAACAGGTTCTTTTACATCCTTTTTCCAGTGAAGAGATTTTGCGGGCACTCAAGAGTATGCATCCCTTCAAATCCCCTGGCCCGGATGGTATGAGTCCTGTATTTTTTAAGAAATTTTGGCATATTGTGGGGGGTGATGTCATTTCTTTTGTCCTCAATTTTCTTCAAGGTGGTAATGTTGATCAATCCATCAATAGTACTTTCATTGTGCTTATACCCAAAATTCGTAAACCTGAGTCCATTGCACAATTCCGTCCCATTAGCTTATGTAATGTGATATACAAAATTGCATCCAAAGTGTTAGCAAATAGAATTCGTTCTTGTCTGTCTACGCTTATTTCTGATTCTCAGTCGGCATTTATCCCGGGTCGGCTAATTACTGATAACATCTTGCTCGCCTATGAAATCCATCACCACATGAAAACTAGAAGTTTTGGTAGCCGCGGTCTTATGTCTGTTAAACTCGACATGAGTAAAGCTTTTGACCGGGTTGAGTGGGGTTTTGTAGATGCTGTGATGCGAGTTATGGGATTCCCATCCTCTTTTTGTGATCTTATTAAATCGTGTATCTCTACTGTGCATTTCCAATTTATGTTGAATGGTTCTGCTTTTGGTTCTTTGCTGCCGGAAAGGGGCATCCGCCAGGGCGACCCCCTTTCCCCTTACCTTTTTATTATTTGCGCAGAAGTTTTCTCTTGCATTATTCAGGATTTACAAATCTGCAACAGAATCCAAGGTATTAAAGTAGCTCGAACAGCCCCAATTCTTTCGCATCTGTTTTTTGCTGACGACACCCTCCTATTCGGGCAAGCAAGTGAATCCGACGCACTCTCTCTCAAATTTGCCATTGAATTATACGAAAGAGTTTCGGGCCAGCGTATTAATTACGATAAATCTGGGATCCTCTTTAGTCCTAATGTTACTAATGAAAGGGCCATTTCCATTTGCAATATCTTTGGAATTAATCGAGTTGACTCGCATGGAAAGTATCTCGGATTACCGTCTGTTGTTGGCCGCAATAAGCGTGAAATTTTTAACAGCTTGAAGGACAGGATTTGGCAAAAAGTCTCGGGTTGGAAGGAAAAACAATTAAGTGCAGGTGGTAAGGAAATTCTCATTAAAGCAGTTATTCAAGCTATCCCTTCTTTCACTATGACTTGCTTTCTCCTTCCGGATAATGTTCTTGGGGAAATCTCATCTGTCATGGCTTCCTTTTGGTGGGGCTCAACTCCTGAATCACGGAAAATTCATTGGATTGCTTGGGGCAAGCTCGCAAAGCCGAAATGCAAAGGAGGCCTTGGATTTAAAGATCTGAAAGCTTTCAATTATGCAATGCTTGGGAAACAGGCGTGGCGTCTTCTGACGCAGCCCTCATCTCTCTTGGCTCGAGTCCTCAAAGCCAAATATTATCCTAATTGTTCGTTCCTTGAAGCTGATTTTGGTCCACGCCCTTCATTCTCTTGGAGGAGTATTATGGGGGGTCGAAAGGTTATTCTCCAGGGCTGTCGCAAATTGATTTACTCTGGTTCATCGACGTACATTTGGAAAGACAGATGGCTCCCAACATCTCCAGATTTCCTCGTTCACAGCCCGTGTTCATTTCTCCAGCAATCTGCCCGAGTGTCTGAGCTGATTAATCAAGACAGCAACTGCTGGAACCACAACCTGGTTCGCCAAATCTTCGACCCAGGAGAGGCTGATGTTATCCTCCGAATGCCTCTACCATCAATCCCTGCTGCAGATAAATGGGTTTGGAGCCATTCCCCGAATGGTAAATTCACCGTCAAACATGCTTATAACTTCATTTGTAATTCCCCCGACTTCATGCTCCATGCTCCCTTGGCCTCGACAAGTGACCAGGTTAGTAAGATTTGGAAAATTATTTGGAAGTTGGATGTCCCTAGCCGTATTCATCATTTTATTTATAAATGCTGCACCAACTCTCTCCCAAGCTCCGAAGCACTACACCGACGACACCTTCCTCATGACAATACTTGCCCGTTTTGCCAATTGACTGATTATTCATCCATCCACCTCTTTTTTTTTTTGCCCGGTTTCAATGGCTATTTGGCAATCGGCTGGACTTTGGAATCTCATTTTATCATGCCAACAACCTTATTTTGATTTATGGTTTCAAGATCTATTGTTGATTGGCGACATTCATGTGATAGAGTATCTTGTGGTCATTGCAAATTTAATCTGGTACCATAGAAACTCTACCATTTTCTCTCATGTTGATTGGAATCCACTTATGATTGTACGAATTGCTGCAAAATCTCTTTCCGAATTCCATGATGCAGTTGGGAAGACTGAACGACATTCTCTAGATGAGTTTGGTCTCTGGCCCAGCCGGCCCCATGCAATGTTACTAAAATCTTCTTCGATGGTGCTGTTTCAGTGGCATATGGATTTATTACCTCGGGCATTTATATGGAGTCAGTCTCGGGAATTTTTTTGCAAGGATCTGTACGAAAGTTTGAAGGTTTCGATCATCCGGAATTGGCGGAATTTCTTGCACTTTGTGAGGCTATCCAATTGGCTGTGTCGTTAAAACTGACTGAAGTCTGCTTTCTTGGCGATTCCAGCACGGCTGTCCTTGAATCCTTGGGTCTTGCTGATTGTAATTTACTCTGTCTACCTGTTCTTTTAGATATTCGATCGCTTCTTTCTTCTTTCGCAAACAGAGTTGTATTTTGGATTCATAGGTCGGAGAATTATATTGCGCATAACCTTGCCCATTATGCAAAATCTAGGCGCTTAGACTCATGTACGTGGCTTGAGCCACCAAATTTTCTGTCATTCAGTGCTAGCTGATTCCAGCTTTTATGAAATGAAATTATTTATCAAAAAAAAAAAAAGTTGTCGTGTGAAGGTTTGTTTCGTTCAGAGTCATTGGTTTCCCTCAATCTTAAAAAGAAATGTTGGTCATTAAACTAATCTAGTGCGCGACTTTTTTAGTTTAGTTACATTATGTCCGAAAGATTGAGATTTTCTTTTTTTAAATATCCATGTATTGAAACTTCTCAAAAGTTTCTGTTACAAATTATCAAATGATTAACAACATTTTGAACAGAGAAGATGAAGTAAGTGTGTTCTACATATAGGGGTAGTAATGGAAGGGTATGAGATTGGTATTGAGCATCTCATTCACATTCCTATTTCACATCCCAAATATCATCCCACAAAATTCTCCATTTCAAGTCATGTAGTTTCTTTTACTAATTTTGTACATTATCTCTGACAACTAATATTATGTTTCCTTTTATAATAAACTACGATCAGTATGTGAAAATATTGAGTAAATACTTTCTTATTTTTAAACTTACTCAGAAACTGAAGTATATGAGAAACGAAGTAATTTGCACAATGGACAAAAGTTGGGTGCAAGTGCCCAGATCCAGCAAAGCAAATACTGTGGATTGACTAATTTTATGAAGTTTGCTGTTGAAAAATCATCGATGTGGAGCGATTTATTGCCCGTGTGAAAGTGTACAACATTTGTTATCTTCTTCTGTACATATATGATTGAGATATTTCTTCTTCTTTGTACGAGTCTCAAGGCATAATCAAGCCTTTCTATTCATACCATTTTCTATATTTGTGTGTGCGTGTGATATTATTATAATGAAATTGAATTTGCACTACTTGTTACTAGTTTATCTCACTCTCTCTCACATGATCTTTCTTTCCTTATATTTTAGTGGATTTTTACAGCTTCTTTACTATTACTGAATGGTTGAACAGGGTAATGGGTTTGTTAATTGTGAGTTTTTTAAGATAGTTTTGTCCAGACCTAATAAAAAAAGTTAAAAATCTCAATCAAGAATCAGAATATTTATAGCTCTGTTCACACCCAATTTTTTTCTAATCTTACATATAGGTTGTGGGTCTGTTGTGCATACTCCATTGACCCATATTAATCTTTGGCCACATTATTATGAGATATATATGCACAAAACTAGGCATGTTATATATGTTTTAATTTGTATAGTTTTATCCACATATTATTGTTTGAATTAACTTCAAATCCACATACTATATTGTCATTCTTTTCACACTTTGTTGCTATTAATTATTTTATTTTTAATTTTATGTAGCAATCATAGGATCTAAAAGTTACTCGCTTTATATAACTTCTAATGAAAATAAATAAAATTTGTTGAGACAGAATAAATTTATAGTTGAGACACACACACACATATCATAGGTAGTATGCGTGGAAAATTATATAGATTTATACTAAGTGGCCTGGAAAATATCATCAATCTTCCAGTAAACGTGTAGGCAAGGTTGTAAAAATCACTAGGCGCTAGTTAGGCGGTGAACTGGGGCCTAACGACTAGTCGGGGTCTGGGCGGAACTAATCAGGGCATAGATGTAGTTAGGCGGGGAAGAATTCGAAAATAAACGTAGACGACCAATGAGAGTCTAACGCCTAGTCGGGGATTTTTACAACAGAGCGTGCCGGCGATTTCTTACAAATTAATGTATGGACATAAATAGCTCTCTACATATAACTGTAGTTGAAGGACAAAAAATTAAATTGACAATTGTAACTCATAAACTTTAGTAATTACTCAATTATAGTAACTCCAAAAATTACCTTTAAAAAGATAAACTTTAGTAATTACTCAATTATTATAACTCCAAAAATTATCTTTAAAAAAAGATGGTATAAATGAATTACCATAATAATTACTTTTTGCTTAGTTTTGCTTCAAAATTATTTAGGTAACAAAATTCAGCGAAATCGTCAATCTTTAATTCGGAAATAGTAATATTAATTATAATAAAAGTTTTGAGGTGTGGTATACAAACTAGAATTACTTGACTGTAAATACATACAAGTTCAATAAACTTTTATACAAAATTCTCGCATTTTGAATTTCTTTCGCATTTATCATGCAATTTTACTCACAAGTGAAAATATGATGTACATAAATCTATATATATTTGAAGAAATATTAGTTTGTCCATTACATTTTCATAAAGTTTTAAGTCTATAATAATGTTTGCTTAAAGTTCATAAAAAAGTAATGTATTCACTTAGAATAAATATGATATAATAATAAAAAGTTTAGTTAAGTTTTAAAAGTAAAAATATATATTGAAAGTATCAATAATTATAAAATAATGAAGTTAATAGAAAATTTCATAGTTGTTGGATTCATGAATCGTATAAAAAAGAACATTTTCTTATAAGATATACAAAATAACATAATTAGTATGGATAAAATTTAGTACAGTTAAATTGATAATGCAATCTCAATTATTCTAATAATAAAGTAAAAAGAATTATTAACAAATTAAAGGTAGTTAATTAATTCCAATATTTATTTATTTTTCACTTATTAATTAAGTATAAAGATAAAAAGACATTTTATAAATCTAACTCTATAAAATTACTAAACACTTTGAATATTTAAATCAACCTGTACTTTGCGAGTTTTTAGACTTCAGTACTTAAACTTTGTTTTTTGACCGATTACAACCTGAAATCCACGAATTGTACAAGTTGCAACCTCCGTCGCTTTTTTTTTGCCAAATATCAAACTCGTGACAATCATATGCCAAATTGAGGGAGTTTTTTGCTATTTCCATGATTTGTTGAGAAAGATTCACAATTCAATGGAGGTTGCAACTTGGCAATAGCAAAATGATTGCCACGTGTTTGACATGTGAATCTGCCTCAGCAAAACATAAAAATAGCAAAAACCCTCCCAATATGGTATGTGATTGTCACGTGTTTGATATTTGGCCGAAAAAATTCGACGGAGGTTGCAACTTGTACAACTCGTGGACTTTCAGGTTACAATCAGTCAAAAAACAAAGTTTAGGTACTGAAGTGTAAAAACTCGCAAAGTACAGGTTAATTAATATTTAACCCTTAATTTATCAACTTTTAAACTTTTGAGTATTTGAATAGTGTTAGAAAATTAGATTCATATTATTTACTAACCATATATAAAAATCATGCTAGATAATTTAAATCATTCAAGATAAATTATTTAAAAGATTGTGTTTATTATAATTTTTGTAATCTTATTTATAACAATATTGTTTTCATTGCAAATTTTACGTAAAAATATTAAATTGGTATAAATGCCCAGTGTGTTTTCTCTATTTAGAAACTAGGACACTAAGTATATCACTTTTTAAAAATGCCTTCTAACTTACGAAAAATTGGTGAAAATGCCTTGTGACCGGCTATAGGCTGTTAACCAGCCGGTCACCCGTGATCTGTCTTTTTACTTTCGGAAAAATTGGTATAAATGACCAATATGTTTTCCTTATTTAAAAATTAGGACATTAAATATACCACTTTTAAAAATACCTTCTAATTTACCAAAAAATGGTGAAAATGCCCCGTGACTGCCTATAGACTGTGACACAACCGGTCATTAATGAGGTGAACCTCTTTTTTCTGACTTGGCATTAATTTTTTATTTTTTATTTTTATTTTTTCTATGGACTCACTTGTTAGGATGAAACAATAAAAATAAAATATTAGTTTGAATTTATAAAAATTATAATCCCCAAAAAATTGTTTAAAATTTAGAAAAATAAAAATTTTATTTGTGAAATTTATTTAAAAATTATAAAATTCAAAGATTTAAAAATTTATTTCTGATATTTATTTCAAAAATTATAAAATTCAAAAATAAAAAATTTATTTCTAAAATTTATTTTAAAAATTATAAAATTGATTTAAAATTCAAAAATTAAAAAATTTATTTCTGATATTTTTTTAAAAATTCTAAAATTTATTTAAAAATCAGAAAAATAAAAAAATTATGATATATATTTTTTTTTTAAATTTCTAAAATTCATTAATATTTTCAAATTTCTTTTTTACTTTTCTCATGTTATTATTATTTTATTTAAGTTATGAATTAGGATAATTATATGAAATATTAATAAATAAATTTTAGATTAATATTTTAAAAAATTAAAAATTAAATTGTTCCATTCTTCTTCCCTAATTACAGCTTACTAACCCTAATATTTATGGATGTCATGCAATATTACAAAGACACCAACATATAAGACGAAGAAGAAGCCAACAATGCTTCGCCCAGCCCGCCCATCTACTAACTGATCGATACCTGACCAATCACCCGATTCTTCGCCTATTCGCCTCCTCCCTATCGAATCCGCCACTGCCAAAGTCGACGACATATTTTTTCCACGCTAACAAATGAGTCAGCAAAAAAAAAAAAAAAAAAAAAAATTTAATGTCACATCAAAAAAAGAGCTTCACCTCATTAATGACTGGTTGTGTCACAGTCTATAGAGGGTCACGTGACATTTTCACCATATTTTGGTAAGTTATAAGATATTTTTAAAAAGTGGTATACTTAAAGTCCTAGTTTTTAAATAAGGGAAACATACTGGTTATTTATACAAATTTTCCCGAAAGTAAAAAGACAGCTCACAGGTGATCGGCTGGTTAACTGCCTATAGCCGGTCACATGGCATTTTCACCAATTTTTCGTAAGTTAGAAGACATTTTTAAAAGTAGTATACTTAGGTACCTAGTTTCTAAATAGTGAAAATATACTGGACATTTGTACCAATTTTCCCATATAAATATTATAATTTTCATTGATAAATACAATGAGATAATCGTAAAAGTAGCAAAAAGAAAAAAAAATGATACTCCCTCCATCCCGAATGAACTTGCACTGGCAAGTGAGCACACATATTAAGAAAACATTATTTTTTGGTTCTGTTGACTTTTAAAACTTATCATTTTGCTTTATTTGATAAATAAATGTGTACTTTTTGTAGAATTTGTGAGATTTGTTTCATTTTTAAGGAAGTGTGCAAATTACTTAGGACGTACCAAAATAAAAAGTGTGCAACTTCACTCGGGGCGGAGAGAGTACTATTTTGAGAACTATGATATATAAATTTCCAACTAATTTGTTGAGATTAAGAAAAACAGTCTGCATCCGCTGTTACACTATGTGTTTCAACTGTAATATTTATAATAAAGAAAATATAAATAAATATTACAAAAATAGGGGCTTTAGTGTTGCACCTAAATACATATCAAATAGACATAATACAAAATAATTTAAATAGAGTAAGAGTTAATTAACTATATATGTATATTTATAAATATATATATATATTCCATTTATATTCACGGATATATTAGTTTCACCTTTAACATTACACATCTACCACATATTAATTTTTAGGGGACATCAAGATTCTAGAAAGCTTTTAATATTCATAGAACTAATTTAGCTTAAAATATGAAAAATATTTTTGTCAATCAAATAATAAGAAAATTTATATTGACATTATTGATTTGTGCATCACATTGTTTTGATATAAAAATAATTTTTTTTTTTTTATTTTAGTTGAATTATTTTCTTTATCTATATTCCCGCCGTCCCATTTTATCTTGCACATTTTTCATTTTGGTCCGTCCCAGACGAACTTGCACACTCCTTAAAAATGAAAGTTATAACATAATCTTCACCCTTAAAATCTCCACTCTCAATCTCCATCTCCAATCTACTTTTGAAAAGTCAACAAAATACCAGCAATTTTTCTTAATACTTGTGTCAACCCCCCTGTGTAAGATAAGATGGGATGGAGGGAGTATAACTTATAATTTGTGTTTATACTTATTAAAAAGTTTTGGAGTTCTTTGGTGTAATGAGGATTAAACTCCTAGACTATATAAAATTATGGTGAAACACTGTCACTAGATTACTAAAGTATAGATAAATAATATCTTCGTAGTTATCGAAAACTTATAGTACCAAAATATATTTTATAAAAAAAATACAAATAGATCATAAAAACTCAGACGTATTAAAGTCTATATTTAAATCAATTAGATACTTCGTATTGATAATTATTCTCATAACATACCATTCAATTTCTATGTCTACTTATTTAAATACTTAACTGTTTTATTTTAGTAAATTTTATTTGTCACATACAAATATACAATACACGTGTCTCCAACTAGTACAAATAATTACATGACGCAAAATATGTAAGTCAATCGCCCTTGTAGCCGAATTTTATCGTACAAAATCAGCCATAGATCTATCTCAATTCTCAACTGAAGTTTCTTATTTTCTTTTATTAGAGTATCATCTTAACATGCAACGAACATGATTCTATACTAATTCTAATAAGGGAAGGCCTCTTGGATCCATGCAATCCAGATCATAGGTCAAAATGTATTACTTTCTCCATTTCATAAAAAATATCATTTTAGCTATTTTTGGAGAAATTAAGGATTGATATTTAATTCGTATGTTTTGTGAAATAAGGAAATAATAAACTAAATTAAGTAGGTTGTTTAAGTTAATATTGGAAGAACGGTAGTTTTTATGGTAAAGTGACACTTATTGTGAAATTTTTTAAAGTGTCTAAAATGACATTCTTTATGAAACGGAGGGAGTAATATTTATGCATAAATGTATTATATGTGATGGATAAATATATCACGGTGAAAAAAATCACCATTTATGCTTAAAGATATTACACATTCTGTAAATATATTATAATACTTTTACAGAAAACGTGTAATACATTTAAGCATAAATGATGGTACCCAACCTGAATTGCACCGTGCAACTGGTGCACATAAAACTTTGTCTTCATATTCCTGAAAATGAAATCTCATTCAGCCATTCACCCGAGTGATATAAAGATATGTAGATCCTTGATTTAAGTTATTCGATTTACAGAATGACAGGAGGTGAAGAGATTCTTGTTTATATCAAACTCAAGCTCAGCTGTTCAAATATAGTAAGGCCAATACTGCATTTAAGCAGCTTCAGCAAACCCAACCTTCATGTTTCCATAGTCGAACACCGTGTGATACTGTCCCATGAAAACATCCCCCAATATCCTGCATTTTGCAAGAGACGGACAAGTTAACAAATTTCGGTGATTTTTTTTATTCAGTTGAGAGAAGAGAGCGTTGTTTGCTGGTGTATTTCTCTGTGCAGGAAGGGAAATTACCATAGAGGGCCTCGAGGTGGGGGCACATCTAAGGCTGTAAATCCACTGATGCACTGAGCTGCTTCACCCTCACCGACTTTAAGGACATACTGACCACCAAACACAAGAAGAAAAATAAAATGTTAATTTATGCAGAATAATATTTGGATTGTTATGCAACAAGTCAACTAATCAAAGCAATCAGGCATGATTCGGAAATATGCATTCCTCAAGTTTCTGTTCATGTAAATTCCATTTGGATTTTAAGAGCATTTTCTTATGTGTCGCACCGTCCCTCCTCTACTCGAGACTTCTATTTCTGTAATACTCTTTAATACTCCTAAGATCTAAAATAAGATTATGTTTTTAGAAACTTTATCACACTTTGAATGAGCTTAAAACTCTCTAATGTCTTGTAAGATTATCTTAAAGATGTTTAAAGCTCAGCCAAACGTCCTCCAAGTTTTGCTGTTATGTATTTTGTCAGCAACAAGGATCGGATCAAAGTTGTGGTGGATGATGCACAAAATTAAAAGATCCGACGATTTTTTAGACAAAAAAGGACTACAAGTAGGCTAACCTGCTCTGGAGTGAGATCAAATGATTTACCGCCAATGGTAAATGAAACATTAGGCATGGAAGATAGGACACTGCAGTCAACAGCTGATTCTCCCATTGGACTGGGAAGACGGTCACAGAGCTGCCGTTTAAAGCAAGGATCAAGAAAGTTAACATGTAGTTACTAGAATATAATAGTAGAAATAATGATAATAATAATAATATAGATATATAAAGATTAATTACTAATAACAGAAGATGCAATCTGCTCTACCTGGTTAATATAGTCCAGAATCTTTTCTTCTGTTTGATTCCGTTTGAGTTGACTTTGCATCCAGACAACCGCCATCTGGCAGGCAGTACACATTTCATCGCCAAGGCCGTGTGAATTTTTGTTGCTTTCCTTGTCCACCACACTCTCGATAATCATACTGAACATTGTGTCAATATAAACTCATTTCAGACGATAAACGTATGCTGATACGTAGAAGTTGAGCAAATGAAAGTCATGGAAAATATCACGCAAACTCACATATCTGGAAAAAGTACACGTGACTGCTCAAGTATTTTACTGTCTTAACGAGTTGCGTATGATACAAAATACCAATAAAGATTGAACTAATAAAGAAAAAAATGAACCTGACCTAACATCTCGAGTTCCATCAGTTGAGCATAAATTTATCTTGGAGCAGATTTTCTGTGGTTCTGCCTGCAAATACGAATAGGAAAAGCAGAATCGGATCTCAGGAAAATATAGCTGCCTGATTAATTTTGGTAACACTGATAAAATATGCTGCAAATCTATCACCCATTGTAGAGTAGTGTAACTTCAGATTATTGGAGAAGTGGGATGGTGGATCAGTACCAATAAAAAATAAAAAATAAATAAATAAATCTTGTATACCTCAGATAACAACATTTCCAATATGGTTTTCCCGTAAACAGAAACAACAGACTTGCATTCCTGGCTTACAACCCCAGTAGCTCCAATTGCATGATTAATGAGAGTAACCACAGTCTGAAATTTGAATTTCAGCAAGTTAGCCAATTCAAATTATCATAAAAAGATGCAACGAAGGTCAAACACAGCACACTGATGATCTAGAACTGGAATCAGAAATCAGAACTCATTTATGAGAGTCATCTGCATATAATTGCACGTATGATATTTAAGACTTTTTCTTGGAAACACAGCTTGGAAGCTTCCAGAAACTAGGAACATCATTCCCTCAGACAGGTTTAACATGGAAGGTTACTAGGAATTTGATATCTTATAGGTTTACAAGGTTACTAAGACTTAGGAGTACATACCGTAGGCCCTGCCAATAAGGAGGTCCCAGAGTCGGCAATTGCTGAGCAACTGCCAGAACAAAATCCTGAGGACTAATACATTAAATTGGACAGCTTAAGGAAAAATAAGGTTCAATGATAATAATAAACCATCAAATACACTATCCGAGAACTAAACAAACTTGAATGATTACCAGTTGTCTCCCCGCCAATTAGAACTTCATCCATATCAAACTGAAAATAGAGGAAAACAATTTAAAGCCAATGAAAAGAGCAGCATGCAGAGACGGTTAGCAACGAAGGAGTTGAGGAGGACACCTGCCAATAGCCCTTCTGAGTAACAGGAACATAAGTGTGCTCACCCTTAAAGTGATTGGGATCAACACCACCAAAGACGAGCTCACCACCATCTTGTTCGTCACCTTTACGATTTAACCAAAATGAAAAAACTGGGTCTTTCACAAGACCTTGGTTTACCATGTTATACCTGTTATAAAAGAAAACTGCTGATAAAAAGAACTTTTCACAAAGAAACTTCAAATGTAGACATTTTTTAGAATCTGGAAGCAGATATACGATGCTTGAGGTATTTATCAAGTAGGAGTTCATGGTGATTCAAGGGTCATCTTCGAAGCATTTGTTATTTTTTTGTATTTAAGAACCAAGGGCATCAATCATGCCAATTATGCACACAAAAAAGTTCCCCCATGGAAAAACTACTCAGTCCCTTGAAAAAATCAGTCTTCTCATTCTGAAAGTGACTGACATGGATGCAGATTTTAGCAATTGGTTATACAAGACATCCAGCTATTTATTTGGATAGCTGCTTGAATTTCTTAATCAATGGGCTGCATAAACCAAAGATATTTGGTACAGCTATCCGTACGGGCTAAACAACAGTCAAAGAAACATTTCAAAAGAATGGTGTGCGACCTGTTAGAACTTGAAATGAAATGAGCCATGCCAGAGATATGGAGTCCTTTTAGTATCTCAAAATTGATTCTTCAACATCAGCTTACATTCATTAAATTAGAAGTAGAAAGTGGTGCCTATTGCAAATTCAACAGTGACAATTGTCCTGAAATTCGATATTTGAAAATGTTTATTCTTTCATTTTTTTTATTATGTTCTTCTACAACAATTTTCTACCATTATAATCCATTTCCTATTAAACTCAACAAAGTGTTGCATTCCTATCATCATATTCTAAAGTATATGTTGGCACTCTATAAATGGATCTATTGTTTTCATCAAATATTGTGAAAACCCATCTTATTCTTTCAAATTCTAGCCTTTTGTTTCACTAATCCACCTAGATGAATTTTTTAGGCTCTATAATGCAATTTTTTTTTTTTTTCCTCCATATTTTTCTCAGCATAAAACTCTGAACGAAAACTTTGTCCCCGCTGTTTATAGGAAATAACTTGACATGCACGCCCTAAATCACCTGTCGACTTAAACCAAAGATCCTTAGTTATTAAGCAGCACATCTGTGTATGTATGCATGTGTGCTTTTGTCTAAAATACGTACCAGACAGGAACAGCCTTCCCAACAGAAATTTCCTGAAATCCAAGTCCAAGAATGCCATCAAACTTGGCAGCCAAGAAGGTGATGCCTGGCTCTTTTGTCGCTTCAATAAAATCCTAATAAAACAAAGTTCAATTAGCAATTACAGGAAAAACATTGAAACGCAATTCCTAATTCAGACTTAATCCAAAGCTATACCTGACCCTTTACAACAAGGGTACCAAGTTGGATATTATCTTGGCTGAAAAATCCAGAGATAGATCCAGTTCCATAATGAATTGCAGCAGATTTACCTTCACAAAGAACGACACTAGATACGAAGTCTCAAACAGAAAAAACTTATGCACAATGCTGGGCTTATTGAATGGCACATGTAAAATGTGTAGTTTGAGTCGAACTCTAGTATGGGGGTCACACTTATCATGTCCACTTTCCTGGTCAAATTAAAGAAAGAAACAGCCACCATTTCGATACATTCGCATTTTTGTGACATCAACAATAAATTTCTCATCTAATAATGCAGCATCAACATGAAAATATTATTAGAATTTTTCTGATGCATTAGATGCAGTTTCATAGGCAGCTAACATAGTTAGTTATACACGAATACACACACATACCATTCTTCTTGTAGGTACTTGAACGGCTAGACTTATACTTTGAATGGAAAAGGCATGCCACCTGCATCCATTAGCACAAAACTAAGAAAAACAAGAAATATGCAAAGGACGTGGCACTAAAATTACCAAAACTATAGTAAACAACAACACTCACAGAAAAATAGCACTTTGCTGATGGCACCCAAAGATTTGAGCTTCCAGTGTCGAAAACCACAGTGAATTTCTGAGGAGGCGTTCCAATTCCAATCTCACCGAAGTATTGAGCATTCAAATAATTCTTTAAACCAACAATATCGGTATCCGAATCCCCATTAACATTACGAAAATTATCATAATCCTTCACAGAATCCCCTTTCTTTGACTCAAGGCCATCTGGAAAGGGGTTAATCTGATTCAATGTCCTTTTCTTCAGCCCAATTCTGAGCAACCCATCATCACGGGCAGCAAATACAGAAGAAAACAACGCAAACAGAAATAGAGTTGCAGTAAAACAGCATCTTTTACCCATCCCACAAACTGCAATAAAAACCGTTTGAAGAAGTTCTTAATTAGCTTGAAACCCTACGCTTTGACGGAGAAAAACAGTAAGAAGACCAGTGATCAAGAACGGAAATTTTAGGGATTTTCTGCATTCTACTTTAGCTAAGTTTATACGGCCTCCTTTTAGCTTTTTTCCAAATAAATTTTGCATTCTGAGACCCATTAAAAATGGAACCTTTCTTCTTGGTTTGAATTGGTTTTAGGCAACCTAAAAATGTCGAACAAAAATCTCCAAGGGGACAATTATAATCCAAAAAAAAAAAGAATTGCAAACACGAGAAAAAAAATCTGAAGTTCAGAGAGATCACCTGAAGGAGGAAGACGAAAGTCGTCAGAGCATACCAAAGAAAGAAGTGAAAGTCTATAGTCGACAAAGCAAAGCAGATGAAGCAACCAAAGATTGAAATGTTAAAATAATGGAGAATATACTACGCTTGTTGTCGTTATAACCTTCATTTAAATTAATACAGAAATCGAATCTTTATTAAAAAACAAAATACAGAATTCAAATGTGTGCAGGAATTTGAGCTTCAAAATTCAACTATAATTTTAGGGTAATTCTATGGTACCACAGTGGTACCGGTACCACTGTGAGGTAAAAATGACATTATTATTGATTTAGTGGGTCCCTCATATTTAAATAAATGTTAATTCTTCTCTTAGTGGTACCGGTACCACAGTGGTACCGAAGTAAGACTCATAATTTTATAAATATTTTCCCCCTTTGTTTTTTTGGATTTGGTTTGGGTAAAATATCCATATGGCGCTATGTAGGCAGTGTATGCACTCAGCAAGATAAGTATGATATTTTGGTAATTTTAAGTATCATTACACGCCACGAAATTAGCAAGTTTGGGTTGAGCTTTTAAGTTTAGATTGTTTGTGAATCAATCCGATAAGACGGGAACAAGTTTGTCAAAAAGGCTATCCAAAGCCCTAATAATAATCCAGTATAAATATGTTTTTTTTACATTTTAATTTGTTGATACACAAATTTCGTATCCAATTAAATACGCTATGTAATAAGATATATGTTGAATATCAATTTTATATTGATTATTTTTAATATTAGAAATTGGGTAAATAAATTCCTAAGTTAAATAGTCAGGTGATTTACTATATATTTTATTGACCAATGGGAAGCCGCAACGTGTCAAAATGATGCAGATATTACTAAATTAAATTAAATTAAATTAATTTAGTAATTATCCAAGAAAATGAGGATAAACATCAAGTCATGGTGGACCAATCAGAATGCTCCATGTGTCAAGTCGTTGCAGTAATTATTGAATTAAATACAATTAATTTAATAACTATCTTATGGATAATGATATTGTGAAGGACCAATCATATCGCTCCATTCAGACTCAAAGCCCATTAGGATTTTCCTATCCTACAACTATAAATAGGGCCTCATTCTCTACCAAATCACAACAACACAAGCTCAAGAAAGGTGGTACAAAACCAATCTTTCAATATAAATTTCTCAAAACCCTCAAGTGCTAGCGTTGGACTCATCACAAGAAGCATGTCCAAAACTCTCTAATCACAAGTGCTAGCGTTGGACTCATCACAAGAAGCATGTCCAAAACTCTCCAATTCCAATCACAATCATCAGTGCTAGCGTTGGACTCATCACAAGAAGCATGTCCAAAACTCTCCAATCACAATCATCAGCTTTCGAAACATGCATACATACACAGCCATATACTTACAAAACATGTCCAAGAGCAGGACTCGAAGATTGAAAACCTGAGAAGCAAGATTGACAACTGCGATACAAGTCGTGCTCCTGGGGAAAAATAACTGAAAATCAAAGCGACGTTGAAACATCTACAAAACGCGATGTCATTGACAAGGAAACGCCTCTGGAAGAGATTCAAGTATCTGTTGATGGTATGATTCCCGTTGACCAACTCAAGGAGATTATCATGGGGACTATCAAAGACAAATTTGAGGGGAGCTCGAAGTCTTCTTTCACATATATCAAGCCATATACTCAACGAATCAACAACTTGAAGATGCCAATGGGTTATCAGCCACCCAAGTTCCAACAATCGATGGAAAAGGCAACCCTAAACAACATATCGCCCACTTCATTGAGACATGCAATGATGCCGGAACTTATGGTGATCACTTGGTGAAACAATTTATTCAATCTCTGAAGGGCAATGCATTTGATTGGTACACCGACTTGGATGCAAACTCCATTAACAGTTGAGATCAATTAGAACAACAGTTCCTCAATCGTTTCTGTAGCACTCGAAGAATCGTCAGCATGATTGAGCTGACCATCACGTGACAATGGAAAGAAGAGTATGTAGTTGACTACATCAACAGATGGAGGAATTTGAGTCTTAATTGCAAAGATTGTTTATCTGAAGCTTCTACAATTGAGATATGCACACAAGGGATGCAGTTGGGCCTTGGGTATATTCTACAAGGAATTCGCCCACATACATTTAAGGAATTAGCTACTCGAGCTTAGGATATGTAGCTAAGCATGACTGCAAGTGGAGTAGAAGGCCGCCAATTCAAGAGCCCCGCAAGTTCAGCAATAGACAAGATTGAAATAGAGGGGGCAAACCCTTTACCACACCTGCAAGCCAAGGGTCCATGACGGTAGCTCCGATGCCTATCAAGTTTTTAAATTTAGAAGACAATAAGACTGGCAAAGGAAAAGACATCCCTCAAGACCGAAGGCAAAGAAAGTTCACTTTGAAGGAGATGCATTTAAAGCAATACCCATTCTTGGACTACAATGTCTCCGGGATATTCGATGACTTGATGGAAGCAAATCTCATTTAATTACCTGAAATGAAGCGACTTGAAGAAGCTAGACAACCTAATGACCCAAAATACTGCAAGTACCATCGCTTGGTAGGGCATCCAATCCAGGATTGCTTCATATTCAAGGACAAGGTCATGCAATTAGCCTGACAAGGGAAAATAGTGTTAGATGAAGGCTATGCAACAACAAATCTTACAGCTATCTTGGAAGATAATGGCCTTGGTGACACCCCATGCTACATGACCGACAAACAAAGAAGCAAATACGAAGATAGACATGTAGAAGAGGAATATGTTGAAAAGACCCTACTTGAACTTGAACATGGTGTACGAATCGGTCCCTTAAACGGGGAGTTCTTGAAATTCACTTGAGCCTGATGCAAAAAAAAAAATAAAAAAAATAAAAAAAAAAATAACAACAACAACAACTCTTGGCTCGCATGAGGATAAACTATGTACGACGACCATCAAAGGTAAAATATGTGGTTAAAATGCTAACTTACCCCAATTTGGCTAAAGTGGTTAAAAAATAGTCACTCCTGGTCCGCATGAGTATAAATTGTGCACGACACCTCCCCAAAAACAAAACACAAAGTGAAAATTTGAACTACTTTATTACTTGATCCATTTTTGATCCATTTCACCGAGGTATGTAGGCAGCTTAGAAATATTCTAAGTTCAGTCATACAAATATATATATTGTGTTTCCCTCTTCTAAGTTGCTCCAAGTTTAGGGATCCAAGCTTCAAGTCCGTCAAGTTATTTGATTTCATCAAATTGGATTGTCAAGCTCAAGTTCAGATAAATCCACATTTTCACGTCAAGTATGACAAATCCGTCCAAGCCCACAATGTGGAAGATTCAACTTCTAAATTCAAGAACTCATTGGTATGAGTATAAACTACCAACAGATTTCAAATTCAAGTTCGAGATCCTTGGCACGAGCTTAAAAGGTGTACAAGTCAAATTCAAATAAAAAAACTCTTTGATATGAGTATAAACCATCGACGAATCCAAATCCAAGTTCAAATGAAGAACTCCTTGATATGAGTATAAACTATCTACAAGTTCAAATCCAAGTCCAAATTCAAGAACTCTTTGATACGAGTATAAAAATGTCAATATGTCCAGAGGAATTTAGAAAGTCAGGTCGAGACTTATCCACTCCAAGACACATTGTCCGTGAACAAGTCTCGAGGGGGCATTTGTTGATACGCAAATTTCTTATCCAATTAAAATGCGCCACGTAATAAAATATATGTTGAATATCAATTTTATATTGATTATTTTTAATACTAGGAATTGGGTAAATAAAATTCCTAAGTTAAATAGTCAATTTAATTGGTGATTTACTATATATTTTATTGACCAATGGGAAGCCGTCACGTGTCAAGATGATGCAGATATTATTAAATTAATTTAATTAATTTAGTAATTATCCAAGAAGATGAGGATAAACATCAAGCCATGGTGGACCAATCAGAATGCTCCATATGTCAAGTTGTTGCAGTAATTATTAACTTAAATACAATTAATTTAATAATTATCTTATGGATAATGATATTGTGAAGGACCAATCATATCTCTCCATTCAGACTCAAGTCCATTAGGGTTTTCCCATACTACAACTATAAATAGGGCCTCATTCTCTACCAAAATCACAACAACACAAGCTCAAGAAAGGTGGTACAAAACCAATCTTGAGATTAAGGCGGTATAAAACCAAAATCCGGCGTTACAAAGCCAATCCGGCGTTGCAAAACCAGGTATTACAATCCGGTATTACGAAACTAATCTTGAGATTTTCAAGGCGTTACAAAGTCAATCTCAAGATTTTCAACGTTTGATCCGAGATCAAGGTACTAAGCCCCTTCGATTGGCGTTTTCAAGTCAAAACTTCGAAGTGTTCTTCGTCGTTCATCAAGATCTTCGAAGACGTTCTTCGCATATTGAATCAAAAGTGTCGTTTAATTCAAAATCAAACTCACAAGCCTTTGAATCAACGTTACTCAAGTCAAAGTCTAAGACTGGAGAAAATCAAAGTCAACTCCGATATCAATCAATCGAAGAGAAGAATCAGAGGAGAACTAGAGATAGGAACCCACAAGTTGTAAACATTATCCATTTGATCCGAGAAATTCGATCTTGTAATTCTTTTTTGTGTTTATTTATTTATACACGAAATTTATTATTACATAGTTATTTTCATCTACTAGCATTATCCGTGTGCGATGCACGATTTGTAAATGTAACATGAATAAATAATAAGAATTTATAAATTTATAGAGTAATAAAACATTACAATCAATGTCCAAGAGCCTTGTAGTTCAATAACATTACTCTTGACTTGTAACAAAGAAGTCAGGGGGTTCTAGACACATTCCCAACCTTATTTTTCCAATGTATTCAAACAAAAAAATGTATTAGTAAGTTGTGATATATTTATATATATTTTTCTTATGGTATGAATATCTAGCATCCTCACATACAACAAAGTCATCAGCAACATACAACAAGAAACGTCTGTTGTAGGATGAAAGGTTCAGATGTTGTAAGGATGCTCTAGTCATAGAACAAAGTGATCAACAACATACAACAAGGAACGTCTCTCGTAGGATGAAAGGTCCAGATGTTGTAATGATACAACAAGGAACATATGTTGTAGGATGAAAGATTTAGATGTTGTAAGGATGCTCCAATCATAGGTTGCGTGTTGAACAAAGTCATCAACAACATAAAACAAGGAACGTCTTTTGTAGGATGAAAGGTTTAGATGTTGTAAGGATACTCCAGACATAGCTTGCGTGTTGATCGTATATAGCAAAACAACGAAGTCTGCCGGTAGCACGATGCACTTTATGCAGCAATCAGGATTGTATAGTAGACCATGTAGCAAGCAAACATCATAAGTGACAAAGAGTAAACAAGTTAGCGATTTCAACATTCAAAATATAGCCAGTGGAGACAAGAGGCAATCTTGTACAAACTATGAAATAACGTGAAGACACGTATTGACAAAAGCCACTGCAAATTGATTTTGCCACATTCACTTTGGTCTACTCTCCCAGCAAAAGAACAATAATGACTTCAAGCCCTACGGGAGCATCAAATGTCAAACAAGAATCTCTTCAATATTCAACAGAGAAACCCTACTGCTGTAAATAGAGGAAACGTGAAGAACAATAAGAGTTACGATCATTACACAATGCAAAACTGATTTATGTTCGCACTAAATCGAAGAAATCAAGCAAGCATACATCACACTTCTCATGAGCTTACAATTCTGAACTGCAAGATTCTCAAGCATCAAGCAAACTCAAGAGATGCTAACTCAATCTAAGCATTTCCTCACTGAAGCAAAGCCCATCTTAAGATCTGTTCAAGAACGTTCAGAGACTGAAACTTTTATACCATACATTTTGAGTGTTATATTAGGGAGTCTTTTGTTGAATAAGAGATTCAGACTGGACTAGATTACTTCCAAGAAACTGGTACAACTGGAAGTGTAATCTTCCGAGGATAGGAAAAAATTAGTTGTAGGTGCTGAGTTGAGACTTGAGCATTGTATAACAAAGTTTTATCGGGTGAGCAACTTAGTGAATTTTTTCTATGTGAGGGAGAAGTGGTCGTACAAGGATTACCCCCACCTTCGAACCTCTATAGTTTCTGTATGTTTATTTTCTCTATCCTTCTTTTTATAACTGTCAATGTAACACACTATATATATCTGCATTTATTTGTAAATCGTCATACTTATTTCCCTGCGCATAAACCTCATAATACATTGCTAGTTAGTCTCGAAAAGAATAACTTATTGTAGCAAATTATTGTGTAGGAACTTAACTTATAAGCTCTATTGTAAGAACCAATTTCTTACAGTCGATGACAAACTACTGCATACTGTCTTTTTACACAAAAATCGATAAATGCTGGAGGTTTTGTTTACTCGTCCCTCCTCCCTAAATCTCTACCACTTGGGACCAACTATCAGAGCGGTTGGTTTCATGCTCCAATTATTTTTGTAACCTGACCAAATCCATTAGTGTTTTCAAAGTTATATCTTCATTAAAAGACTTTTTTTTTTCTTTTCCTGGAAATAGCTACACCTTTTCTTATAAAGCTTCAATGATTTCTTTTGAGGAGTACAAGGACTCAGATACTAGGATGCAGGAACATATTTCATCTATGCCTGATGAAATATGGACCGTCATTATAGAAGTTCCACCTGTAATCATGACGTTAAACACAACTACTAGAATGGATGGTGACTCAGCACCACATCCCATGATGGCAAAATCACGTCACAATAGACTGCTAATGACTAAAAGAGATACAACTTGGATAAATTGGCAAAGAATGCTCCATTTGCCACGTTAGATAAGGGAACCTTCAGTAAGGTCAAAGCAAGCACAACTGATAAAGGCCATTTGGGATTTGCTTAGAGAGATTTGCGTAGGAATCTATTTTGTGCGGACGGGGTTGAAACTGTAACCCTAACCTTCGAGCTCTTCAAGGCAAATACTAGAGAGTCTCTAAATGAAATAAATGTGAGGTTTACAATGAGCTGGACTTTGTTGGGAAAGTTTACACCCATAAAGAGGTTAATGCAAAGCTATTGAGGGCTCTTACATCAGATTGGGATGTTCCTACCATTTTAACGTAGAGCTCCAAGAAGCTTGGTAGAAAGAGCATCCATGAAATCTTTTCCAATCTCAAATCCTTTGAATATGATGTTTATTGGAGAAGGTGTAAAGGAGAAGGAAATGGTGTTCTTACCAAAAGTCTTGTAGCTAACAATACGTACCACCAACTACATATGGTTTTATAACCACCACCATGCCGCAACAACAACCTCAAGTTACTGGTGGTGAGGAGCCTGATGAGATAGCTCTTCTCATGAAGAAATTCACCCGATCCATGAAGAGGTGTCCCAAAGGCAATCCATCCAAGTCTTACCACCCTAGAATAGGTCCACATCCTAAAGTGTATAAGTACCTTTGTTACAACTGTAGGAACCTGAGACACTTTGCTAGAGTATGTCCACATCCTAAAGTGTACAAATACCCTGAAGATGTCAGGAAGCAAAAGAGGAAGAAGAGGATGATTGAAAAAGCTCAGCTTAAGGAGTTCATAGGAAGCACAAAAGCTATCAAAGTCATTCCGCTTGCTCCAAGGGAGCCTACAGCTGGTGAATAATCATACTTTCATAGTGATTCTCTATACTCTGATAATGAAGTGCTCATTTGCTTCATGGAAAAGTAAGTAGACGACCATGAAGAGGTAGTTTCTCCCCCCACCTCTTCATGTACTAAGAATATAGACGAAAGCTTACTCATTTTGTTTAGGCAGGTTTTGGACAACTTTGACCTCACTAATCAGTCATATGCAGACAGGAAGTAAGTAAGCTGAAAGAGTCTCTAATTCTTTGAGAAAAGAAGGAAAATGAACTAATGTCTGTTATAAAGACTTGCAAAAGATCATCATGAAATATGAATGAGATACTGATGTACAGTGGAATCTATCTAACATGATAGGGATATGTTTCTCGAATACAGTTCCTAGCTATCAAGCATTTAGTAAGTCTATTGATGTTCCAGTAGCAAGTACCAATGAGAACAAACGATCCTCTAACAACAAGTAAATAGACCTAAAGAGATAGTGCTGTAGCGAGAAGCGTGATAAGAACAATAATACGAGAGTCAAAATCTGTTGATTCTAAGAATACCCGAAAAGAGACACAAACTGCGAATAAACTCAATTTCTACATATCAAAATCAACCATCTAATACAATGTAAGAGGGTCCTATTTATTCTAATACTTTAACCCTAGAATCCTAAGCACAATAATGAAACAAATCAAAGCAAATATTCTAAAGATAAATTATATCAAACTAAATATATGCTACTAAATAAAAGATACATTCAAATCATATCCATATCTCCATCATTTTCCTCTCCCTGAAGATGATTCATCATCGAATCATAATCGATCTTGTTAGAAAATGTACGTAGATAGGCATGAACATCCTTGAATTCTTGTAGCCAAATAAGAATAACAACATCCATAAATTGTTGTTGCACCAAAGAAAAAATAACGGGAAGGAAAAATGAAGCAATAAAAATCCCGGAATAAACATATCATCTTTGAAGACAAACATATCTTTATAAACCTCTGGATGATCACCGAGAACTAAATCAAAAAGTGCTGGATCATCATAATCACTATCATCAACTACTGAAAGAATATCTCCACACACGGAATCAAAACTTGGTGGCTCATCATAACTACCTTGGATAACCTCCACAAAAGAACCATTATTTTCATTGTAAAAAATTGGTGGACCAACATAGCCACCATCACCAATCCCATCCGATAAAGACTTACATGAGGAGAAAATATAATGTCAATTAAGGTCGAAACGACATCCAATTCCTCATCGATAGTCGATGGTCCATCATAACCACCATTATTGCCAACAAATTGATTTGTTGGCGAATTTGTATAAAATTGTCTTCATGCAACTTCTCATAATACGCGAGAAGCGTGATATGAAGAATAATACGCGAGTCTAAATCCGTTGATTCTAAGAATACCCGGAAAGAGATACAAACTGGGAATAAACCTGTTTTCTATTTTATATCCAAATCAACCATCTAATACAATGTAAGAGGGTCCTATTTATACTAATAATTTAACCCTAGAATCCTAAGCACAATAAGGCAACAAATCAAAATAAATATTCTAAAGATAAATATATTAAACTAAATATATACTACTAAATAAAAGATACGATCAAATCACATCCATATCTCCATCAGATAGTCAATATCTCTATAGGACCATCTAATATGAATTCAGGAGTGAGACCTAACAAGGGGAAGTCACCTGTTGTAGATTAACGAGGCAACCACACTAAGGGAATCCGCTTACAATATGCGAAACCTACTGCAAGCAAGGATAAATGATCGCTCTTTTCTTTAATAGTTATACCACAAGTGCACGGTGTATTTTCTAGTGTAGTAATGAGCAAGGTCGCATCCCATAGAGACTAGTGAAGATAATGGTCTACCGAAAGTACTACAATGACCTTAATACTAGTATATCTAGGCTGATCATATAAGTGATGTTTGGATTACCCTAATTCCTCTAATTTGACCCATATCAAAGCAATTGGACAATTAACATCAATAAATAATTTATAAACTTAATTCAATAATTAAACGACTATCTTAGGATTGTCGATTTCAGAATCAATTACAAATTCAACTACGATAATTAAATCCCTAATCTATGTTATTCATATTATTATGAAGCTTCGTATAAGTGTATCTTAAACCTCCTATTGGAGCGCTTGAGGTGTGGATTAGATACAACAGATCAACCTTCTAGTTCAACTAGTGTATACATTTCCTAAAAGTGCCTAGAAAATACCCCCATATTTATTCTCGACTTTTCGGTCTGCTGAATGATTATGTTGTGTTTTGTTTCATTATCAGTGTCTTGAGCACAACAAATAAAAATGATTAAAATATTCATTGTCTGCATTGTAAAAGAAAGCTACTTTCGAAAATTCTATGATATGCAATGAGTACTCCTTGCTAGAAATAATAAAAACAATAATCATAGAGGAGTATATTGTGTAACACCCCCACTCCCTCATAGCTTGATAAACAACAATTAAGAAATATTTTGAGAAAAAGGACTTTGTGGACAATTGCGACTTTTTTTCTTTATAATGCAAACAAACTTAAAACAAAATAATATACTACTTTAACACTCTCAAAGGGCATTGACAAACCCCATGACATACGTTGTAGACTCAATACAATATATCCAGACTATGAGCCCAACATATCGTCATCCATGTACACAACTCTCAGAATCTGAAGGAACTCCAACCTCCAATTTCTTTGACAAGTTTGCCTACAATGCTAGAACTACATGAGCTAAATCTCAGTAAGCAGAAATCATACATGATTGAGTGCACAATACGACCAACTTGTAAAATTCTAAGTCTTGCATGAAACCATTTCTCGAAACTCTTTTCTCAAGATAAATTCTTTCAGTGGGAATAGGCTCCCGTCTGGCACAAACCTCCAAAAAATATCACTCATTGGCCATACTCGTGACTACCAAGGGCCCCTCCTCCCCCCTTGCAGTCTACCCAAGATATCTTTGATGGTTGGTATGATCAAGTGGTTATCCTCCCGAGACTACTAGGGGTCCGCCTCCTGCCTGCTCTCGCAGTCCACCGGAAAGCCTACCTCTTCCCGTACTCATCATCATAAAGGTGCTGAAGTGGGAACCTCTTCCGTGTGCAGCCTGTCACTAGAAGCATCCCGAGAGGCACCATATATATACATAATATAGAAAGAAACTCTCAATGTGCCAGTGGTGACTAACCCCAAAATATTTTTAATTTCCAAAGTAACGCTATTTGGATTCCTTTCATGTACACATGTAAATTCTTGCAGCTGCTAATGTGCATGATTGATATGCTCACCAACTTACTTTTAACAATTGAATAAAACACTTTATACAGAGATATACAAATGCATGTATTACGATCAGGTCACAAATAATAAATAGACATACTATGTTCAAGCATTGTAGTTGCATATGGATTTCTACTTACCTCTTCGCCGGCAACAATGACATGAAATTCGTTATTTGTACATCATTATAATTAACTCATAACTTCAGGAATGATGACATCTCAAAATACTAGATCACTCGGGAAACTTCTTCATGTGAATCTATATAAATTAATATTCGAATTATAATCCTGAATAGTCATCTAAAATAAAGCATTGCAACCTAGACATTCTTATTCAGAAAGTTGTAGTTTACTAATTATTTAAATACTAACTATCAATATAATAATGTTATTTATCATAATAATAGTTTCAACATATGTAAACTATTATTTAGTTGACTTCAATATACATTAACATCACAAATTCTCTCTCAGAAATAAAAATAAACATTTATAAGGCTTACGATCAATCTGTCTTACAAAATTCACTAGAAATTTTGATCTTACAAAATTCACTAGAAATCGTATACTCAACAAAAACCTCTCAAAAATTGACTCTAGACTCCTAACGACATGTATTTAACATAATAAAACAGTTTTACAAAATTACAAATGAATAAATTTATAAATATAAATTTCTGGGATTAAAATGAATTTCTTTACACCTAAAATCAGCTCATGTCGTAAAAATCTCTAAAAACCATAAACTCGACTAAATGTCCTAAAATTAACCATAGAATCCTAATATCATATGTTTTAATGTAGTATAACAGTTTTCAAAAATATAAAGTAAATATTTTTATATAAGGTTCCAAAGTCGCATGTAGAACACGAATGTTAATAAACAACATATTCAAGTGAAGCTCACACATTTAAATAATATAATCCATACTTATATAATACCTTTAATCATATATAGCTCATAAAAGATCATTAATAAAAATATCTAAAGTTACAAAACATATTTAACTAACATGCGGGTACCGATTTTGCATCACATAGCAAAATCGGTAGTTTAACGATCAACTATAGAAGACCCTTAAGTTATACTATCAACAAGAAATGTTTATAAACTTAAATTAAATAGAATCACCTTTGATCAATAAAACAATATAAATTAAGTCCTAAACATGGATATAACAACAGGTAATGGATTACGTCATTTACTTTATTTATCTTGAAATCAACTAAGAAATGGTAGTGTAGTACTCAACTTTCTTTTCCTCCACAACTAAACTTTAGAACGTTGTAATTGAGTATATTATCAATAGATAACATTTAATTAATTGTAAGGAGTTTGTGAACTTGCATGGAACAAATTGGTGTTGTGTATGTAAAGTGAGGGAAAAGTAGAAAAATACTTTAACTACTACTATTTATAGGAGCTTAAAATCCAACCACGAGACAACATAGTCTGCATGCAGGTGGTTATGTGGACCAAGTAATAGGAATTTCTAATTAGCAAACTTAATTATTAAGTAAAAGATGGATGGATATGTACATGATATATATTAAGTGTTGGTGTGAGTTGACCTTATCATAATAATAATAATAATTATTATTATCCTTACTACAGATTTTGAACTTATATTGTAAAGTTATATTGGTAATTGTGTAGAAAAATAAGAGTCATGTATTGTTTTGTCTTTTGATGATCAGTGTCTCATGCATTGTTTTACTTAAGAGGTAGAATTTTATTATTATCACGTTATAAATGAATTTTGATAAAAGTATTACGTTGGATGATAGCTAGATAGTGTTATCCTTTTCCCCGTATGTTTCGGATATTACTCTAGAAACTTACAATAAGGATGTTTAAAATATTTAATTACATTATATGTATACAAATATAAATGTAAACTCATACAAAAAATTGACTATATCGCGTATTAAAATTCTACCCGTATTTCCTACATTAAATTCCACTCGTATACAATATAAAATTAAAATATATTTTAGTATCTCTTCTTTATGGTACCTTTATTTTACATACCGGGCGAGTGTTCAAGTAAGCTCGGACTATAATATTTTTAGGGGAATGATTTGAATGATAGAAAAATAGGGTTGTAGTGTATCGAGAGAACTGGACAATCATATTAATTGAATTAAAGTGAGAGTTTCTGGTTTAACAAGTGTGATGGATGAATAATGATTGCATCTAAGTAAATGAAAACTTAATCTTGAATATATATAAAAAAACATAATTAATAATCTGATCTTCAAGAATAGGTTCGGACTCGTATTGTAAATGTAACAATATATCCATATAATATATAGCTAAATAAGCAATTCAAAAAAAAAAAAAACCTAATAAAATAGATAAATTATATATATATATATATATATAAATAATGGCAGTAAAGATTCGGTATGTTACATTTTGTTTAATAATAGAAAATATAAAATACCACAAGTCACCAACGCGTTAAACGATGTGGCGTCATGCTCCTCCCTGATATCCGTTGTTGGTCCCAAGTGGTTGATGTTTAGAGAGGGGGTGAATAAACCTCTAACTATATTGATTTTTCATTTCAAATTACTTAGGGCAAGGGGTTGTTGCCTGCTGTAGGAAACTAGTACTTACAGCAGTCCTAAAGTAATAAGTACCTTTAGAGCAGTAAGCTTGCAATAGACTGTTCAATTGGTTCTTACAACAAGCAATGTTTAGATAGAGTTTTGTGCAGCGGAAATATGCAAAAGTGTTGCAAACAATAATGCAGTAAGCAGTAAGTAATATGTAGTATGCTACAACAATAATGAAACAATAAGAAATACATAACAGTTTACAGTGGTTCGAAGGTTGGGGTAATCTTTCTATGTTCATTCTTTCCTTACACAAGTTGAATTCACTAAAGTGTTCACATGGTATGATGTTAGCTACGCCAATGTCCAAGTCCAACGTGGAACCTTACGGTCCTTACAAAAGTTTTTGCCTATCCTCGAAAGGCTACTCCTCTACTATACAAGTTCCTTAGAACAAACCTAGTATAATTTGAATCCCTGATCTTAAAGAAGACTCCTCGTTAAAAACCACTCGTTTTAGAAGGTTTAATGAAAGTTTTTCTTCAATGGATGGTAGCTGCCTCTATACTTGAATATCATGTTAAGATGTGGGCAAACTTTCTTGATGAGAAGGATTAAGACCGAGTACAAGCTTTTCTGAGAGCTAGCTAGATTTGACTTGAGATTGTTGATGCAACTCTGAATCTGTGCTTGAATGAAATCCCGTTGCTTGCTGTTTTTTCTCTCTACTACAGTTACGCTTTCTCAGAGTGATTGTGAGTGATGAGTACTTAGAACATTTGAATTGATAGCTCAGAGGTGTTAATGCTCAGTAATTCAGTAGAATCAGTAGTCTTTGCTCGTCCTACATCTCCTTCTATTTATAGTTGTTTGGATTCATTCTTGTTAAAGAGTAAGAAGTTTTCCATTGATAATTTAATGCTCTTTGTAGGGCTTTTAAGCAGTTGTTGTCCTTTTGCTGAAAGTAGGTCAGAGTTGGTGCGACTTGATGTCAACATTTGTAGAGTTGATTTTCCTTTAGTCCGACAACATGTCTTCACACGATTGATTAGTTAGTACAAGATTACTTCTTATCTGCACCGGCCATATTTTTTAATCTTCAAACTTTTGACTTTAACCTAACTTATCCCCCTACTGACATGGTTGCTGCGTGCTTGTTGTAAGATTCTGACTTGCAAATAATTAGGTCTTCATTACAACAAACATTTTTGTACGCTACAAAAGTGTAAGCTCCTTATGGCATGCTTTTCACAACCTATGTTCCTTACTTCCTACCTATATGCTTCCTTGATGATCTTGTTGTATCTGTTGCTATAACTTCTGCCTAAGTAGAACTCGCCTTATCTATTACAAAGATTACATAATATTTTGGGGGTACTAGTTCCTAATTTACAATATGGTTTTGTCATCATCAAAATCATACATAAATTTTCTAACACTTTCCCCAGTTTTGATGATGTCAAAACTCTAACAACCTAAAACTTAAAGTCATAGTCCAAAATAGTTATTCATCAAAAGGTAACGCATAACAACAAATGATGTAAGATTTCGAGCTGTAATCATTTAGCATTGAACGAAAACTATTTCATTAGATATTATACTATCTATTACAGCTATAGTAAGTTTATGCCACAAAAAAAAAAAAAAAAAAAGAACATCTCACATCATATAATACAAAACATAGAGGGATGAATATTTTTACCTAATAACAAATATTTTTATCTATGTTTCCTCTTGTGACGAGTTCCGAAGTGCTAGTTGGTTTTCTTCCGCTTCCTCTTTAATCCTCATCATTTTGATCCATCCTCCTTCTGGATCAATCAAGATCATTCTCAGTATACCTCCACCACTACGTATATATGATCTGTTCAAAGTGCTTGAACTCGTACTGCTTGGAGCAAGGTCTTCTATCAGCCACCATTCAACATAAGGGGATAGTTTATACCCTTCCCATTTTACTCATTTAAGCTCAATCTAAATTGGAAGTACTCCAACATATATTTGCTTTGAGTAAGCTTGCAGACGATGTCTAGTTTTCACCTTCAACATCATTGTAAACACCTTTAGAAAGCAAGTAGTCAAAGTATCTGGTACACGTGTTTATGCATACATAATAGGTCGAGTTAAGTGTTTATTTAGTGACATTTGTATGCATAATTGACCGTGTATTGTTCATATTTGTATTATTGAGCAATTTGACGTTGTTTGACTTGTTTTGAAGTTATTTGGGTAAATCTAGACCGAAAAGTTGATATCGACTGAAGATGGACGAAGAAACAAGACTTGCAAGTCTAAAATGAAGCAAAATCGAGTCAAATCATGAGAAACTCGTGCTTGGCCGAGACAACCGTTCTCGGCCGAGAATTTTATACATGACTCTCGATTGAGACAAAGGAGCAGTGGACGCCTTATTTTGGCTATGGTATTGGCTCGGCCGAGACACTCATTCTTGGACGAGAACTTTATACATGGCTCTCGGCCGAGACACAAGTCGGTTGACAATAGGATTTGCTCGAAGATTGTCCTTTTCAAGCCCAATTCAAGCCCAACTCATCCCCACCTATAAAAAGAAGACCTCAAGTCCGAAAATATAAGTTTTACATTGATTTTGGAGCGTGGACTTGGGAATTCAAGAGAGCACAAAGAATTAAGAGTCGTCGTCTCAGGTTTTCTAGTTTTATGTTTTTTATTATTAGTTTGTTCTTAGCCATCGTTATGATCGGCTAAGTCTTTATTTTCCGTCTTTAACTATGTTGAACCCTAGGAAGATGTTTTTGTAGTTTCTACAGTAATTGTTTGATAAAATTGTGTTTAGGAATTATTTATGTTATTTGATTTCTTCATATCTTTTATATGTTTGTTATTTGTATTGATCACCCGGGTATTAGGCATATAATTATCGTTAGGTCGTAATTCATAATCCGTAATTGTTATTAACTTATGTCTAAGAGTAGCAAATAGTGAATTTATTCGCTAAGATAACATAAACCGCGGTAACTTGTACCGAGCTTGTGAGTACAACACCGTACCTATACTGTTGTCCTAAAACTTTATACGTGTGATTAATGATGTTCTAGCGATCGTATCCTAGGACCACTTAATCAGATAGATTAATTGCTAAGCGTACCTGTGATTAATTACACGTAAGGGGAAACAAGGATTAGTAGAGGGTACTTGTTAATTCTTGGGGTAGGTATTTCAGAACTAGTTAGTTAGACAATTGCATTAATTACAAGAATAATTCGGATTAGGGGAATACTGGGTTAAAGGCGGGAATACTTTTTATCATATTCGAATTCATCTTTAGTTACTAGTTTAATTGTTATTTGCTTTAGTTAATTAACTCAAAACAACTCCCCCCTCCCTGCACTCTATTATATATTATATAGTCTTATAATTAGTAGCATAATTTGGTTAGTACAATAATACAATTAGTTTCCCCGTTCTCTATGGGATCAATCCTGACTTACCCTGTCCACTATTAGAAAAGGAAGTTAGGAAATAATAACTAATTTGACTGCACCCGACAATGCGGCCAAATTTTGGCGCCGTTGTCGAGGAACGGTTGAAATTAATTGCATTTTGGTAGTAGCCATTATTAGTTTAATTTTTATCAATACTTCTCTTTATATATTTGGTTCTTACTTGTTACTTTGCATCTTTTTAAAGCTGTGAATGATCACTCGTTCACACGGTAACAATGATCTGTAATTCGACCCTGAGATTACTCGACGAGACCGAGTTCTGAGGAAATAAGCGAGAGAGATTGGAGAGCAGTTCAAAGCTTTACCATTCACTACTGAAAACCTGTTTGAGTCAGAACCTGAACCAGAAAATATGGCACAAGAAAAGTCTATGAAAGAATTGCCTAACGCTGGAGCCACTCACCAGCCCTTATGCATCACCTTCCCTAACTTGGGAGAAAACACTACATTTGAAGTTAAAGCTGGGTTAATCCATCTGTTGCCCTCTTTCCATGGCCTTTCGGGTGAGGATCCCCACAAACATCTAAAGGAGTTCCACAGTGTATGCTCGAGTATGAAGCCCACTATTGTTAGTCAAGAGACAATCAAATTACGAGCTTTCCCCTTCTCTTTGAAGGATTTGGCCAAGGATTAGTTCTACTATCTTCCCCCATCTTCCATCACTACATGGGAGGAGATGGAGAGGCTCTTTTTGGAAAATTACTTTCCTGCATCTAGAGCGATAAAGCTCCGAAAAGAGATAAGTGGAGCTAGACAAATGCACAGTGAGAATTTATATGAATATTGGAAGCGGTTCAAGAAACTGGTGGCAAGTTGCCCATAACATTAGATAATCGATCAATTGCTAATCTAGTACTTTACGAGGGATTATCACTGGCAGACCAGAACATGATAGATTCAGCTAGTTGATAAAACTCCAACTGCAACTAAGGAACTGATATCGAAGATGACTGCAAATTCGCAGTAATTTGGGTATAGGGATGCACCGATCAAGTCAGTAAGAGAGGCAACCGACTCATCCATAGAGGACAAGCTTGAAGCGTTAACAACTCTGGTAAGAAAGGTCGCTTCAGGGGGCAAGGTAGTTATCAAGCCATGCCGTATTTGTAAGACAATGGAGTACTTGACAGAGATTGCCAAGTTCTTGGAAATGAGATGGAAGCCCATGCTAATGCAATTGGCACAGATAATTTCAAGCAAAGGAAGTATGACCCCTACTCCCAATTCTATAATCCGGGATGGAGGGATCATCCAAATTTGAGGTATGGAAATCAGCCACAACAGTCGGGAGACTAAAATTATTTTCCAAGAGGCATGTACCAACAGAAGCAACCGACTGAGCAAGCTCCTAATTCATCTTTAGAGGACATTTTCAAGACTTTAGAAACTAATACTGTTCAATTCCAGAATGATACACAATCCAGCATCAGAAATATTGAGACTCAAGTGAGTCAATTAGCTACTGCCGTGAGTAGTTTGGAAAGTATAAACAGTGGTAAATTACCAGCTCAACCTCAGACCAACCCGAGAAACGTGAGTGCTATCACACTGAGGAGTGGAACTGAGCTTGGAGAGCCTAAAAAGCCCGGGCGAAGTTCGGAAGAGGAAGTTGATGGCATAATCGAGAAAATGGAAGGGGGGGTCGAGCAGTCTATCTCGGCCAAGACACCTGGTCTCGGTCGAGACAAAACCCCTCTGCCAATTCATCTTGGCCTAGAACCATATGTCTCGGCTGAGCCACCCTGCCAGAGGAAGCAGTTCCTTTCGCCACCTATCCCGACTCAACCACTTTCGTTTCCTAGTTGACTTGCGAAGGCAGTGAAAGATAATAAGGAAAAGGAGATCTTGGAGGTATTTAAAAAGGTCGAGATAAACATCTTATTAATTGACGCGATCAGAAAAATTCCAAGGTATGCTAAATTCCTTAAAGATTTATGTACTAATAAACGCAAGTTAAAAGGGGACGAGGAAGTAATCATGGGAGAGAATGTGTTAGCCATCTTCCAAAAGAAGATCCCTTCTAAGTGTAAGGACCCAGGTATGTTCATAATACCTTGTAAGATAGATAATCTAACCATAGAGCGAGCTATGCTAGATCTGGGTGCATCAATAAATGTTATGCCTTGTTCTGGTTTTTATGCACTAAATCTTGGGCCACTAAAAGAAACTAGGATAGTTATTCAATTAGCTGATCGTAGTACTTCATACCCTGATGGAGTCATAGAAGATGTACTAGTGGAGGTAGGCGACTTAGTGTTTCCTACAGATTTCGATGCGTTAGATATGAATGGTGATCCATCCACGTCTACACCTATTTTATTAGGGAGGCCGTTCTTGAACACCTCTCAAACAAAGATAGACATTCGTAAGGGAACCCTCATAATGGAATTTGATAGCCATGCTATTCAGTTTAATATTTTTTATGCCATGGGATGTCTTGAAGATGCCTACTCTGTTTTCCCTCTTGATGTTACTAACCTTCTTATTGAAAAGAACTTTGAGATGGGATGCAGGAATAAAGTGAATACTTTCAAATCTTTGAGGCATCGTAAAGAGGAAGGTGAGAGGCGAAATGAAGTAAAATACCTGAATTGGTCGGGACCAATGTGGAAACCACCCTAGAGCAAACACTAATAGAACGGGAACCGTCGAGCCAACGATGTAAAACAAAGGCGCTTGTCGGGAGGCAACCCAATGTTTATCGTATTTTGTTTTTAAATTTTTTATTTTATTGTTATTTTCTGTTTTTATGTGTGATCTTATCGTTTTTGCTTAGTATGTAGGAACTAACATGACTTGAAATCAACATAGCAGTGGAGCATGATGGATATAACAAAACATTCGGTGGGGCGCGATAGCCAACTTTGGAGCAAACATAGCTTCCAACCACCAACTCGGTAGCAGTATTGTAAGTAGGCACCAAGGCGTACCACTCTTTTCCCCACAAACATTGGTTTTCAAACCAAGTTTGGGGGAGGGGGTGTAATTGGGACGACTTGGCCACTTTTGAGCTTTAGTTTCTTATATTTTCTTACTTTATGCTAGCTTCTAGTTCTTGTTTATTTGTTAAAGTGTTGGTCTGTGAGCCAATTACTTGGTTGATCGCGAGCTTGTGAGCCACTGTCTTTTCTAGTTGGGTCATGTTTAGTTGTTATGTATTGTGCATTTAAATTGAGTCAGTTGGAAAAGAAAAGTTGAGATTGTATTTTGATTCTGATGTGTGTCTAAGAACAAGATATTAGGGAAATGACAAGTGTGCAACTAGTTAATGATGATCATGATTTTTTATTAAAATTAAAAAATTTGACATATGATAGAGCATGATATGTGATTAAGATGAAATTGAGCTTGTACTTGAGACTTGTGATCAACTATGCCCTTGTGAGTTTTTGAGCCAATTTTTGTACTCCCATCTTTGGAGTAATATATGCATTCTTTCGATGTGAATTATTTGGTTATATGTGTTCGTCTCTGGAACTTGTCTTGATTCTTTATTGTGAATATGTCAGACATGTGATGACTTAGGAAATGATCTTAGGCGGTCTTTTATTTCTAACCTATGTTTCAGCCTTAATATGTTTTCCTATTGACCAAAACTTGCAAATTTTTCGTAGTTAGCCCATTTGAGTTTTGTAGCTTTTTCTTTGATAGCCATACGTTACAAGCCGAAACTTTTCACTTTAAGCCTTTGACCTATTTGGACTAAGTGTGAGTATGAGGGATGGGGATTGGAAGGTAGTCGGAAATATCTTGGGATCAATATGGGTGAAATATGGGAAATTCTTAAGAAAGAAGGGATATGAAAATGATAGGCAAATAAATCGAGACTGAATAACCTCTCCTAGTTGTTATGTTGTTTTAGAGAACCAATTCATCCCACTCTTTTCCCCACAAACTTTGGTTTTCAATCAACTTTGGGGGAGGGGGAGGAAGTGTGATGTATTTGTTATTTGTTACTAGAAATGTATTGGTTATTTTTACTAGAAGTTATTTAAAAAAAAAAACAAAAGAGAAAGAAAAGAAAGAGTCGTTGTACATAAGTGTTTTTATTTAAGGAGAGGTTATGAGTCTAGAAGTGCTTGATTGTTTGAGTTGATTTGAGAAATCAGGTATTCCCAAATTTTGGTACCCAAATGAAGCGTGAAAAGCACTTAGGTTGTTGTAAGTACTTTTGAGGGGTGAAGAAACTTTCTTGTGGGACAATTACTGAAATTTGGAGAGTGAGGATTGAATGATTGTTTTGAGGGGTGGTTGAGTAGGAAAAAACTCGATTAGTCCAAAGATTAGTCACTTGTACTCTTACCTTATCTAAAGCCTACATTACAACAAAAAATAAAGATCTTTTTTATCCTCTGTCACACATGTCAAGAATGAGTTTCGGTTTAGATGATTGGCAAGTATATGGTAAGCATTGCATATAGTCTAATGTGAGTGAAATTGAATTACCTTAAACACTTGAGAGAGGAGTGATACATTTAACCGGTAAGGATCACTTGTTGAAAATATCGAGTCCCAAAAGTAGTTGATTTTGCTATATCAGATATGCTCGGATTATCATGTTGTCTTGCTTTATAAAACTCTGTTTGAAACTATATTTGCCACTTAAATCGCCCTTAACAGGTGTCCTTTTGTGTTTTTTTTTTTTTTTTTTTTTTTATTTTGCATTCTTTGGGACGAACAAATATTTAAGTTTGGGGAAGTTTTGGTACACGTGTTTATGCATGCATAATAGGTCGAGTTAAGTGTTTATTTAGTGACATTTGTATGCATCGGCTAAGTCTTTATTTTCCGCCTTTAACTATGTTGAATCCTAGGAAGATATTATTGTAGTTTCTACAGTAATTGTTTGATAAAATTGTGTTTAGGAATTATTTATGTTATTTGATTTCTTCATATCTTTTATATGTTTGTTATTTGTATTGATCACCCGGGTATTAGGCATATAATTATCGTTAGGTCGTAATTCATAATCCGTAATTGTTATTAACTTATGTCTAAGAGTAGCAAATAGTGAATTTATTCGCTAAGGTAACATAATCGCAGTCACTTGTACCGAGCTTGCGAGTACAACATCATACCTATTCCAGTTGTCCTAAAACTTTATACGTTTGATTAACGGTGTTCCAGCGATCGTATCCTAGGACCACTTAATCGGATAGATATATTGCTAAGCGTACATGTGATTAAGTACACCTAAGGAGAAACAAGGATTGGCATAACGTATTTGTTAATTCTTGGGGTAGGGGCTTCAGAACTAGTTTTTCAAACAATTGCATTAATTACAAGAATAATTCGGACTAGAGGGGCACTGGGTTAAAGGCGGGAATACTTTTTATCATATTTGAATTCATCTTTAGTCACTAGTTTAATTGTTATTTGCTTTAGTTAATTAACTCAAAACAACTCCCCCCCGCACTCTATTATATATTATATAGTCTTATAATTAGTAGCATAATTTGGTTAGTACAATAATACAATTAGTTTCACTATTCTATGTGGGATCGACCCTGACTTACCCTATCTACTATTGGAAAAGGAAGTTAGGAAATAACAACTAATTTGACTGCACCCTAGTGCGACCAGTATCTGAAGATCTCTGGCAGTCTCTATTTGTCAATCTCTCATCTTGATGGATTCCATCCATGTGGAATTTGGGAAGCTCTACATGATTGAAACTCTTGATCACTACAGCTCTTGAGCCAATTCGTATATCTCATGAGAACCGAGAGAGTTGGAGTAGCTTCTGTAATGTCCCCGATATATTTACGATCATATTTTACTAAAGAGACGCTACGAAAAATATAAATATTCTTAGAGATAATTTTGATGAAAAACATCCATAAGAAAAGAATCAAACAATTTCGATAAATAATTTTTTCTTTTTCTAATGAAACTACCAAGATCCTCAACATTCAAATAATCCGAATAAAAGACTCACAATTTAATTTGACTATACAGTTTGACCAAAATCTAAATTTCGACACCTTAAAATTCAAAGTTTCCGATGCAAATAAAAGAATAAAATATTTTACTATTTAATCTCTTCTCGTGTAGCCACCTGAATCTTTGCAAGCGTTATTTACTTATATATTTATAAATTTATCTAAGTTTATTAGTATAGTTTTGAAATTCTTGTTTAATTGTTTTTTTGCATGAATTTATTATAACAGTTATTCTTAGTTCATTTGCTACACGAGTTCAAACTCAACCTTGAAAATTAGGTTATGGATATCTTTCTATATATTTAAGATTACTTTCTCATTTTATTTAATCCTATGATTAGTCATCTGTTACACTTTAACTTTAGTTCATTTAATATGATGACCCAATTCCCTTTTATACTCTACCTAACTTCTTTAACCTGCAGACCATTCTTCTTAAAATATTATATGTCAAGTTCACTCGTATCACCTGTCTGATATATGAAAGAAATATATAATAAAGATAAGAATACTAAGAGGTGATTTAATTTTGTAGTATACGAGTATAATTTACTTTAGAAATAACGGACACAATTTTAATACGAATTATAGTCAATTATTTATATGAGTTTACATGAATATTTATTTATGTATGGTGTGATCAAAATATTTTTTCTTAAAATCCTTAATTACCCTATTTTTAGAGTAATTTTCGTAAGATACGGTGGGAAAGGAATTTCACTAACTAGCTATCATCCTACTTGATACTTTTATTAAACTTTATTATCTATCTATAATGTAATAATACTTAAAAATTACCTCGTAAGTGGGACAACACATTATCAAAACATAAAACAATACACTACTCTTATTTTCTACACAACCACCCATAATAATATGTGAGACTAACAAGTAAATTAAACTTTGGAAACTTAATTTAATGTCCATGCTTATCTCCATTTAGCTACTTGCATGGTACACACTTCACTCACCTCTCTTTCCTTTACCACGTCAACCTTATTTATTTCTCTCACATCTCTTGGTAAACAGCAAGCCGCATGGTTGCTTTAGTCTTTTGCCACCTTTTCGTTCCACCGCCATGAATGAGAAGCTCAATATAACTATTACACTCAAATAATCATCTTTAGTTGGCTAAAAGGGATGGTCGGTACTCATTCTTATCAACCTGTTCGGTGCCACCAACTTCACCAACACTAGCGGTTAAACAACGTGGGAATACCTTGTGTTCCTCACTAAAATAAAGCATGGATTGGGTAGAACTTAGATATGTAATAAATTTTAGGAAAGACCGATGACTTCCCGGTGATATCGCCAAGGAGAGCTCTAATTTTCCGAGTTCTACCACCCGGAAAATCCGCTTCTTCTCACCCTTTCACCCAGAATGGGTATTTCCTGATATTTTCTATTTATATATGAGTAGAGAAGTGACTGTGTGGGTTAGGTTTTGTAGATATACATGTATATATTTGTACGTAGATGTGCTACTGTACATAAGTAAGGGTATATGTGTGTGTGAATATATATAAATATGGTTATGTGTGGGTGTTGGTCGTGTCTTCGAGGAGAGAGAGATGTATGTTTTGGGAGTGTATGCATGAGTGACATAAAGAGGGAAAGAGAGGGAATAAGAAAATGTGATTGTGTTGTGTCTAAATGTATGTGCGTGTGCACTTTGTGCTTACATATATGTAGGATAGGTATACACACACACATAAGCATGCTGTATACAGTATACATATGTGTGTATATATATCCACTTGCTAATTAAAAACAATTAGTAAGAATATAATTTCATAGCTAGGATCACTACAACAAAAGAAGTCTTTTGCATAAGACTTTTTGACACCACAATTGTGGTTACTAATAATAATTGTCACAAATCTCTCTACAAATTATTTGAGACAACTTTAAGACTACTTTTAGAGACAACTAGTTGTTGCAAAAAATATTTGAGACGCATTTGAGACCACTTTTGTGGTCACAAACATATTATTTGCGACGGAGTTATTGAGACGACAATAAAGTTGTGACAAATACTCATAAGTTGTGACAAATGTTCATTATTTGAGACCACTTTACTTAAGTTGTGGCAAATACTCATTATTTGAGACCACTTTTTTGTGGTCTCAAAAGACCCTTTTCCTTGTAGTGGATTATTACTATTAATTAAATTTATGTTTGTTAACTTAAATTATTGATTAATCGTGAACCATAAATAGGAAGTGGTATTTTCATATCAGTAAAAGCTATATTATAAGTAATGTGTTAACTTTACTAAATTACGTTAATCGTTCGAAATTTCATGTTTGGCATGCAAACTTTCGAGATTTATATAAAATTATTTACTTGGAATTCCTACAAACTGATTCTCTATGTTAAATATATGATGTTAGGAGCCTATGGTTAAAATTTAAATGCATTTCGTTGAGTTTGTAATTTTAACGAATTTTACAAAACACGTTGATTTTAGGTTTAAGAAGTCGAATTTAATCCTAGAAAAGGATTTTTATAAAATCATATATTCCCTTCGAATTCTTAAAAGCTGTTTTACTATGTTGAATTATGTGCGGTTAGGAATTTATATTTAAAATATGAGAGGTTTTTATGAAATATATGATTTCTTGCGAGTTTTACAAAATAGGCTGATTTGGAGAGCATAAACAATATAATTTTCAACTTTAGTAGAAAATTAGTAGTTAAAGGTTTAATAGCGTCAAATGGAAAATTATTTTTAACTTAGAACCTTTAATATGATGAATAAAATTATTAGATTGATAGCTAGCAATTAATTGTTGCTAAACTACAATTTTCTGAATAATAACGTTTGTGTTGCAGTACACTATTTTAGATTATTACTTGGAAATATAATTTGAGTATTACTTTGGATAAATTGACAGGATAAGGTTGTCAAGGTGATCTAGGATTTCAAGACGTCATCAACCCTGGAATTTTAGATTAACTACAATGGTGTACAAATAACGAATTTCAAATAATTGCTATTGGAGTAGAAGTAAGTAGAAATCCATCTGCAACTACAATGCTTAAACATAGTATGTGTGTATTATTTGTGATAATTGATTGTAATACATGCATCAGTATATCTCTGTATAATGTGTTTTATTTCGCTGTTAAAAGTAAGTTTGTGAGCATATCAATCATGAGCATTATCATCTGCAAGAATTTACATGTGTACATGAAAGGAGTCAAAATAACATAGTTTCGGAATTGAAAGTAGATTAGTCACCACTGGCACATTGAGAGTTTCTTTCTATCTTATGTATAGATGGTGTCTCTCGGGATGCTTCCGGTGACAGACGTTCACGCAGAAGAGGTCTCACTTCAGCACCTTTATGATGATGGATACGGAAAGAGGTAGACTTTTCCGGTGGACTGCGGAGGCGGGCAGGAGACGGATCCCTGATTGTCTCGGGAGGATAGTCACTTGGTTGTACCAACCATCAAAGATGTCTCGGGTGAACTATAAGGGGGGAAAAGGGACCCTTGGTAGTCACGAGTATGGCCAACGAGTGATAGAAGTTTATGCCAGTGACGGGAGCCAATTCCTACTGAAAGAATTCATGTTTAAAGAAGAGTTTCAGGAAATGGTTTCATGCTAAACTTGGAATTTTACAAGTTGGTCATATTGTGCACTCAATCATGCATGATTTCTGCTTACTGAGTTTTAGCTCATGTAGTTCTCGCATTGTAGGCAAACTTGTCAAAGATATTGGAGGTTGGAGATCCTTCAGATTCTAAGAGCTATGTATGTGATGACCACCTGTCGGGCTCATAATCTAGGTATTTTGTATTGAGTTCCTAAAGTATGTCAAATGATTGGTGATGTCATTTTAGAATGTTGAAGAAATATTATTTTATCTTATGTTTGTTTTTTTTTTAAAGTCGCACATGCGTACAATGTCTATTTTGTTAAAATATTTCTTAGTAGTTATATATTAAGCTACTAAGGAGTCAGGGTGTTACATCTCGCCTCCTCGCCAGCTTCAAGCTCCTTAATCTGAAATTTGTTAGATGGGGTGTGATTACCAGCTCAGCGAACGCGCCAGCAAGCGCGAAGGCCCAGGCCCAACAGGCCCAGCAACGCGCATTCGGTTCAGCGAATCAAATCTGTTCCGTGAATCAAGGCCCATGATCTTTTCCCAACTGCCATGCAGATTTGGTGGGCAAGATTATAGGGATTTAGTTAGGGTTTGGGTTTAGTAGTATAAATAGATGAAAAGAACTCTGAATTAGGGTTGGCACTTTGCTTTCTGTAATACGCACTGTAAACTCAACATTCGAGTAAAGGAAACACCTCGGCGATTGCCGTTTTTTCCCCGTGGACGTAGATCTCCGGATCGAACCACGTAAATTCTGTGTTTTTACGTTCTGTTCTTGTTGATTACTGTTCGATTGTGTGATTACCGGATCTCGCATTATCAGGGTGAATATAACGAATACACTCAGTGGAATGTTATGTATTGTTCACATCAAATTGATTATGCAAAAGAAAACATGAAATTCATACTTATAAAAATCAACAGTTAATCTAGAGCACTATGCCTCCAATGACCACTTACGATCACAGACCTATTTACGGTCCCTGGTTCTTGAGCACGGTGCCTCCAAGGATCACTTAACGATCCCGGACCTATTTTCAATCCCTGGCTCATATATGGCAATAATATAAATTCAGTATGCACGGTGGGCTACCCCAAGGACCACTTAACGATCCCGGATATTTTTACGACCCTTGACATCCTCTCAATATAAATCATATAAGCAATCAATCACGTATCACATCACATAATCGTATCAATATGAACAATTAAACCACTTGCATAATTAAAAATCCAACCTCGAAGGTCTTGATGTTTCTTGATGCTTGTTTTCGTTCTTATTGAGTTCCACGTTCTATAGTCCCCTCACCTAACATTTCAATTTATAATATATTTATTAGTAAGTTCGTCAAAAACTTAGTGACTAAAGCCTCCAGAATTTAGTTATATGCTTGAACCTTTTTGACATAACAAAAAAATAGTTATATTTAGTTCATAACTGTACATGGATAATCAAAGTTTGGGGATGGTAGATACACTCACTGTGAATTGAAACTCAACACACAACTTAACATACACATGATATCATACATATATATATACATACAAAGCGTCGCATAAATATATATACACACACATAATATCACCCTAGACTCATCAAACTACACCACACATGACATATCTATAACACATATATATAACTCTCCCAGACTCTGGTACAAATTTCCAAACATACATTTATCTATATATTATATATATTATACATACATCACATATATACTAACACACATATTTATATATTAAACATGCACACACCACCTTAAATACATATGCACAAACTGAACTAATAAAAAGAAACACACCCCTACATGAACACACAACCCATGCACACACACATTAACACATATAGCACACATACTCCCACAAACCTCATACATTCAAATTATACATCTATTCATATAATTTTAAGCACACAAGGACACCATTAAAAGTTATATAGAACAAAATATATAAGTTTATAACTTTCATAATTCTAACCCTAATTCTATCAACAATTTTCAGTAAATGGATTTTTAATGACTAAAGCAAATATATATTTTTTTAAATAAAAAGATTGAATCAAAATTTGGGACATCTGATAAGGGCTACGAATGACTATATAACTAAAATCGAAATAAGTACGGACCTTCGTAAATTTCATAGAAGAAGAAGAAAACGATGGAAAATTCCCTCCTGCTTTCTTTCGCAAACTTGTGTGTATTAGGGTTGAATAAACCAAATTTACTAATATAATGTCGGAGACTTTCAATTAGTATTTTTTTAATAGGCTTGGGCTTTTTATTCTTTGAGCTAGTGGATTTAATTAAATAATAGGCTTCTAAAAAAAATTGGGCTTTTATAAATATTTTTAAGGGCCTTTAGCCTTATTAAAATTTTGAATTGGGCTTTTGTCGCCTACCAGACATAGTCTATCATAAATCGGACTTATCTAAATGCATAAAATTGAGCAAATTAATAATTAAAATATATTCTAAATGCGGGGTGTTACAACTTTATTTCTACTTCTGAGGACAGGTTGTGAAGATGGTGACATATGATAGAGATCATCAGGGATTGGTCCAATGGCCAAGAATATCTCATGTAGACTGGCATTCTATCAAGTGCCTTCTTTATTTGTGCATCTGAATCTGCCATGAATATTTCAAAATCCTTCTCCTACTGAGTTTTTACATTCATGCACTCTTCTCTTGGTCTCCTCTGCAAATTACAGAAAACTAATTTGATCGAAGAAGACGATTATGTTCATTTGCAAGACCTATATTTATAGACAAAGCTTACAAGATCCGAATCTCTACAAACTAGTAATTAGGATTATGGTGCAATGAACCTAGTTAAGAAAGCATTATACATAATGAAACGTGGAAAAAGGTACAACAACTAGGAATAAGAGACTTAAGGGTACAATAGCTAGAAATGAGCTTATGTAGGCTTCTGGATATGTGAAGTATCTTGAAGCTTATCTCCTTGATATTATCCAATACCCCCCTCAAGTTGGAGCTGGGATTGAAATGTTAATAACACCCAACTTGCTAAGTAGTCTTCGATAAGTATCACCTCCAAGTGGCTTGGTGAGAAGATCAACCAATTGTTCTCTAGAACATATATATGAAAGTGTAATGAGGCCCCGTTGGATCTTTTCTCGAACGAAATGGAAATCTATCTCGATGTGTTTGATGCGTTCATGAAAGATCGGATTTTGGGCAATGTGGATGGCTGCTTGGCTATCACAGTAAGTCGTAATTGGTTATGGATGAGCAAAACCAAGGTCAGTTAGAATGTCCTTTAACCATTGCACCTCTGAAGAAAGATCAGCGAGAGAACTATATTCAGCTTCAGAGAAGAATGGGAAACTGTTGGTTGTTTCTTAGTTTTCCAAGAAATAGTACTAAAACCCAACAAGATCAGATAGCCGGTGGTTGAACCAGTCCAATCAGAATCAGCATAGCCGACTAAATGAAGAGAGCTAGATGCAGAAAGAAATAAACCCTTACCAACAGTACCTTTAAGATACCGAAGAATGTGATTGGCGGCATCAAGATGAGAGGAATGTGGATGTTGCATGAAATTGACTAAGTGATTTATAACATATTCAATATCAGGCCTTATTATAGTGAGATATAGAAGACGACCAACGAGGCGACGGTAAATTGTAGGATCAGGAAGAGGATTTCCAGCTGTCGATCATAAGCGAAGATTTTGTTCCATAGGAAAATTAAAAGGACGAGAACCTGGCATGCCAAAATCGAATAAAATGTCAAGCGTATATTTACGCTGACATAGGAAAATTCCTTGTTTAGAGCAAGAGACTTCAATTCCTAGAAAATATTGAAGATTTCCAAGATCTTTAATGGAGAAAGATTGTGCACTATTTAATGTCAGAAATGACATCTTCATTGTTTCCAGTAATAGTACATAAACGAGAACAAAAATGGAAATTTGATCTTTTATATATGTAAACAGGCTATAATCTTGAATAGATTGACTAAAACTTCGTCAAATGAGGGTGTTCTAGAATTTGGAGAACCATTGACGAGAAGCATGTTTAAGTCCATATATTGATTTATTTAATTTGCAAACATGATTATCCCCTTTTCGAGTAAATCTAGGAGAGAGTTTCATATAAATTTCATCATTGAGATCTCCTTGGAGAAACGTATTATAACATCTAATTGGTGCAACGACCAATTTTTAATGGCAGCAAGGGAAATAATCAGACAAACAATGACATGCTTAATAATAGGGGCGAAGGTGTCATGATAGTCAACTCCTTCAACTTGAATATAACCTTTGGCAACTAAACGGGCTCTATACTGCTCAACGGAACCATCATACCAATACTTAGTTTTGTAATTCCGCTTACAACCAATAGGTGATTTACCTTCTGGAAGTGGACATACAGACCTAGTGTTATTTGATTCGAGGGCCTAAATTTCTTTGGTCATAGCATTATGTCACTCAAGAGACTTTATGGATTGAGAATAAGATTGTGGTTCATGATCCTTGATGATATTAGTTAAGAAAGCACAATGAGACCGACTGAGATGGGACAAAGAAAAATAATTTTCTAGAGGGAATTAGTGGAGAGTGAAGTGTCCTGACAAATAAAATCTTCAGATGGCCAGGTGGATGATGAGTCTGTTGAGGATAATTATGAATGGGAGGAGTAGGCGGCGTTGAAGGAGAATTAGAGGGTCGAGTATCCTCATCAGTATTTCTAGAATGGGTGGAGTCATCAACTTGAGAAGAACTCGGAAGAAAAACCGAATTATCATCAAAATAAATGAAAGATCCACCATCATTGATGGAATTAATGGTGATGGGATCGTTAGATGATGAAGTTGGAAGATCATGATATGGAAAAATATTCTCATGAAATATGATGTCACGAGAAACATATATTAGATGAGTGTTCAAAACATACATGTTATATCCTTTTTTACCTTGTGGATAACCAATAAAAATACCTGGTTTGGCTCGCTCATCAAATTTATGTGTAATATTCATGTTTTTAACTAAACACAAACACCCGAATACTGTAAGCATTGAATATGATGGGATACTTCTAAGTAGAACTTGATGAGGTAATTTATATTTAAGTATCAGAGTTGGAAGTTTGTTAATGAGAAAAGCAGTTGTGAGAATACATTCTCCCCATAGAGAGAGTGTCAAGCTAGCTTGGAAACGTAGAGCTCGAGCAACATCAAGTAGATGTCGATGCTTATGTTCCACGACACCATTTTTTTAGTGGGTCGCAACACAACTACTTTGGTGAATAATTCCATTATCATGAAACCATGATTGGATTTGTCTTGAGAGAAATTCAGAACCATTTTCAGAATAAATGGTTTGAAGTTGAGGAAGGAAGATGCCTCCACTGCCAGAATTGACATGATATAATCTAGTGTTGAATTGTCTATTTATTTGATAAAAATATGAATTAACATGTTAAAGGTTTCAGATTTTTGTTCATTAAAAAAAATCCAAGTACACCGTGAATAATCATCAATAATAGTTAGAAAAAAAAGGTTATTGGAGGGTATGTTGAAGAGGGCCCAAATATCAACATAGATTAATTCAAAACAATGAGAAGAACAAGGTGTACTTTTTGAAAAGAAAAAACGTGGCTGTTTAGCCTGTGGGAAAACACCACACACAAAATCTAAACAAGTAATGACATTAGGAAAATGTTTAACAATGAAATCAAAACAAGACTTAGAGGGATGACCAAAGCGGGAATGCCATAGGTCAAATTATAACAATGACTGAAAGAAAACACAGAATTAAAATCGAAATTCGCGTTCTAAATGAAAAAGACCATGTGAAGCACTACCCCGACCAATTGTCCTCTTCGTTAGTCGGTCCTGAAATATACACTCAGAAGAAGAGAAAATTACATCACAATTTGAAGACTTTGTTAATTGTGAAATAGATAAAAGATTGAATTTAAAAGACGGTATGTGAAGAACATTTGTGAGAGTAAGCGATGGTGAACATGAGATTGAGTATGTGTGTCATAGGTGCATGAGAGGCATCGGGTAATTGAACCGATATATTTTTTATAATAGGCGGATATGAAGAAAAAATAGAAAGGGATGTACAAATATGATTAGAAGCACTAGAATCAATAATCCAACAAGATGAATGACAAGTAAGAGCTATACCTGCTAAATGAACAGAGGATCCATCATTCGTCTTTAGCGAGAAGTGCAAGGAGCTAGTTGTATTGATCATATGTGAGTTGGTTAGCAACAACAACGGAAGGGGATGCTTGCGGTCCTTGTTTCTTCACCTGCCTATCAGGATATCCAAGAATCTGGTAGCATGTTGCAAAGGTATGACCATGGTTATTGCAATGCTAACAGAAGGGACGTTGGAGCTTTCTAGAATACCGAGTTGGCTGTTTAGATATCTGTAGAGTTGCCACATCAATGGTAGGAGTGAGACGAATGTTAATCTCTTGTTGTTTTTCTTCTTGACGTACCAGATTGTAGATATGTTGTATAGAAGGAAATGGTTCCATTAAGAGGATTTGGCTACGAATAGCGGAAAATCAATCATGGAGTCCTTGAAGAAAATCCATGGCGCGATCTTGATTTTGTTCATCAATGAGAAATTTAGCATTACCACAAATGCAGGGAATGATAGTAGTGATGGAACTGAGTTCATCCCACAATGACTTAAGTTGTGTGAAGTATGAGGAAATGGATACACCTTCTTGCTTGAAGGCAGCAATTAATTATTTCAGTTGATAGATTTTAGGGCGTTGGATTGAGAAAACGATCTCACAGATCCGTCCAAATTTGTGCTGTAGTTTCAGGATAAAGGATACTTGGATGAATCTCAGGTAAGACAAAATTAAGGATCTAACTCACTACCAAATCATTACAACATTCCCAATTAGAAACATCATTTTATGTTTTGGAATGAGGAGTGACCCATCGACAAAACCAAGCTTACTTTTGGCACAAAGGGCCATTGTTATGGCACCACTCCAGGAACTATAGTTATCTCCTGTCAATAAAGGAATAACAAGAATGGTGGAGGGGTTATCAGAATGATGAATGGTGTAAGGGTTAGTTTTAGTAGATGGGGATAAAGTGCTGGTGGAAGGATCTTCAATAGACATGGTGAAGAAACGGGAAAAAGTTGCTCAGAATAATATCTGGTTTATACTGATACCATGTAAATCACAGAAAATTGATTTGATTGAAGAAGATGATTATGTTCATTTACAAGGCCTACATTTATAGGCAAAGCTTACAAGATCCGAATCTCTACAAACTAGTAATTAGGATTATGCTAAAATGAACCTAGCTAAGAAAATAATATACATAATGAAACGTGGGAAAAAGGTACAACAACTAGGAATGAGAGACTTTAGGGTACAGTAGCTAGAAATGAGATTTTGTAGGCTTCTGGATATGTGAAGTATCTTGAAGCTTATCCTCTTCCTGTCTTATTTGCTCAAGAATGAAGGCCTCATGCATTTCTCTTTGCTGGCGTTTTGCATGTCTTTTCTTAAATTCTTCTTCCACCTTTTTGATATCATCAAGATTGACCACTGGTTGTATCTCCAACAGTAATTGAAAATTGCTCAATATGATTATGTTAGCATCTATTTCCTTAAATAGATAGGAGATCTCTTCCCATAAGGATTATAATCCTATTGTGTTTTATTTAAGCTTGTCTCCCACAACAGATGCAGTACCTTCAACTTGTCCATTGACGTAACCACACCATTTGATTACATACAAATAATCACCGAATTCTAGTTGTTATAGGACAATCACAATAACAAGTTAGATCCCTCTCTTGAAGCGAATAATCAATAGAATACGTACAAATAATCATTGTCTCCGATCAATTGTTATGTACTCAACTCCGAAAAGATCAACATATTAATGCCCTCGTAAGTACCTCAAACCTCTCGGTTCTATCGAATATTTATGTTATACGTTGTAAGCCTGTTAATAAATTTCTCATCTTAGATCACGATTTACTAAGCCTAAAATGTCTAAAAATTGACCAAATCGTCAAACATAAAATAGAATAATTGGATAAAAAAACATAGAATGGGACTCAATTAATTAGATTGCAATCAATAGATCAACATAATCTACTCTCTAATCCTATAATATATAGAAGTCTAGAAATCATACTAGAAATTGAAAAAACCAGAAATAAACATGATCATCAATCTAAATACAAATCATAGATAAAACCTTAAACAATGAAATGATCGTGATCTTGACTCTTCCTTGTATTCCTTGTTCTCCAATAAAAAAAATGAGGGTTGAATTAAAAAAAAACCTCCAAAGGCACTTATTTATAGTTGGGGATAGGGAAAGGTAACTGTAGGCCGAATTTGGACTTAAAAGTGTAGAAAAGGGAAGCCTAGCATCATGCTCGACCGAGCGCCAAACATTGTCTTTCTTTGGCTTGCTTTATGCTCGACTGAGCGCAATGTCGCTCCACCGAGCGCCCTACTTTGTCTTGTATAGACTTCTTTCCAGCGAGATCGCTCAACCAAGCGGTTCGCTTGGTCCATCAACTTTTCTGTCTTCGCCGTTTCAGCTCGTTTCTTGCTAATTTCTTCTCTGATTTTGTCATAATGGACTTTTGATCCTAAAAATACTTATTTTTCTACATACAAGCAAATATGTCACATAATCACAAGATAATGCAATTTACTTCAAAAGTACTAGTCATACATGCAAATACTAACTATTTAATCATCTAATTATGCCCAAAAGTATGCATAACGCACTACAAGAAAAAGGCTATTCGCCGCTACACTTTTTGCAACTGCAAGAGTAGTTAATAAAATAACCCCTTTTGTAACTATTAGTAGTTACATAAAATATTTTATATAATTTTTACCAAAAGTTGCTACAATATGACAAAACTCTTTTGCAATTACTTGTAGATGTAAATACATTAGTAACTATAAAGTGGTTGCAATTTTTTTTTTTTTTTTTTTTTTTCTTTTTTTTGCATCTTATTATAAGTGGCTACCTTGTTGTAACCATATGTAGACATGTTGTTGCTAAAAAAATTTTTGTGATCACTCTCCCTTTTTTGTAACTACACTTTGTAGTTGCAAAAAGTCTTGATTCTAGTACTGACGGATGTGTATCAATAAGCTTACACGACTAAAAAAAGCTTACACAAAACTGATAAGCTTACATGAAAATAATTACACGACAAAAGAAGAAAAAAGAACTTACATGGAAATTCTTACACGAAAAGTCCAACTGTGTATGCTCCAAGTTAACATGCGGATCCACTTAATTAAGGGCGAAAATAACATTTAGAGTAAAATTGGTGAAAGAAAACAGAAGTGATATGAAATATTTTCCTTACTTTTGAATGTGCACAATAAATTCACTGACATGGTACAATGGTGTATTCTCACTTATACAAGGGAGAGAGGGAGGAAGTGTAACACCCTGAATTATTATTTTACGGGTTATTATTTTACAGGTTATTATTAATAATAATATTATTATTTATTAAGCCCAACATGCATCATAATTTTTTTTGCGGGTCAAATCAAGTTATTTGGGCTCAGATTCAGCCCAAATCATAATTCATGTTTATCCATAAAGGGCTTGCAGTTATTACGTATCTTGACCAAATTAATATATATCTATTAGATATTTTCCTAGTTGATATCAAATAAAGAATCACTTTTCCTATGGGGCTTCTGATTAATACCCAGTAGGAAAATAACCTAATATAAATACTAGCCAGTAGAATACCACTGTCATAATACATCTTCGCTGGAAAAAATAACAATAAGTGAAAACCCTTCCCTTTCACACATAGCCGCCATTCCAAATTCACCTCCAGCAGCCGATTGTTTACTTCCGAAGGTAAACCATAAAATTCTTCTTCTTCATTTTTTATTTAATAATATTCTTCTTTCTCGTCTTGATTTAATTTTACCAGTAGGAGACCGTATTTAATTATTTTGGGTTATGGGGAAGAAGGGACTAGTTTTTTTTTTTTTTTTTTTTACTCATATATGTCTGTAAGCTATGGCGTGTGTTATACAAATATTATATAATATAGGTGGATGTGTGCAGTGGTGTGCGTATGTGTGTGTATATGTGTGTGAGTGACGGTGTGTGTTGGTGTGATGTTGTATATGTTATACTTATTATTCAATATATGTAGTGGTTTGCGTGTGTGTGCAGGGTGATATATATATATATATACATATATATATATATATATATATTATAATAGCACTGTCAGTTATACAATATGTAAAGTGCAGATATATATATTATAATATGTGTGTGGTGATGTAGGTGTTAAGTATATATATTATACAGAGTGTGATGCGTAGTTACGCAGAGTGTGCGTGTGTTATTATCGTGCATGTGTGTTACAGTTGTGTGTGTGGGAATGTATCAGTAATGTGTGGGTTATCCTTTTGTGTGTATAATGGGGGGACCACATGTAGAGTATTAAATGTAGAAAAAGGGATTTATTTCCCCTCGTCCCAATTCTCTTTTAGCAGAACCTTTACACACTTTATCAAACCTTGAGACTTACCAATATACAAGCTTATACCCTTTCCCGCCAATATTTATTTAATTTTGATTAGGATCTCTCATCCTATATTAATTATGTCGGTTTGGTCAGGAGTACGGTGACTAATCCGTTATCACACGACATTCATTCATTCAAAAACTAAGGTGGGGTTTTCTTTCTTTGTTTGCTTTAATGAAATATTTTGTTGGTTATGATGATATGATGCTATGGTGATATGATGAGATGTTTGATCTTAATATGGTGATGTGATGTTATGGTGATATTTGATGTGATGATATGGTGATATGTGATATGGTGACAATATGGTGATTTGATTATCTTGCATTACTTGCATATGTTTAATTTAGCAAACTAAACCCTACGAGCTGGATGTAGCTCACCCCAAATTCTGAAATTAAATTTCAGGTTATGGAGCCGGTGACAGGAGTGGATGGAAAGAGGGGCTGGTAAAATGTTATGTTATTTAATTCCTGAATATTCAAATATTATCTACGATAGCTTTGAATTTGTTGAATTCTTAGGAGTATTTGGAATTATTATATCGGTGAAACTAGTTAGTGTTATTTAACAAGTTCTGGGAAATGGTCTTACTTTTGTTTAATTTTTTCTTTTAGGAATCTAGTTGTTTGGTCTTAAAGTTGAAAAATTAGTTGTTTTTGTTATTTTATTTGTTAGTAGAAAGTTGATTATTTCTTTATCAAACTAGCTGGAAAATATAGGTGTTTACTCAACTTATATTATTGGTAATGTTTATGGTGAAAATTATTATTCTTATTAATTAGGTGCTTGGTTTATTTATTTAAAAAAAAATCCTCTAAAATTATTTAGGATGTTACATATGGTATCAGAGTAGGTCTGTGTTTCTGTAGACTCGCTAACAAAAATTATTTATTATTATGTCTAGTTTATTTAGAGTAGAATATAAACGTATATAAATTTTCATGCCCTTTTCATCTACGCTCCATCGCCCGACTCAAGGTACGAAAATCTCCATACATTTTTATATGATCATGTTTTCTTAAAGAGTTCATGCATTCACATAATTATGTTTTTTACGTTACTTGCATTATGGTTGTAGAATAGTATGGCTGGTTCGAGCTTGACTACTAGGAAACGTGTTCGCTTTGAGGAAGAGAAATCTTCTGCTGCTGGGGGTTCCTCTGGAGGTAGAATTGGAAGGCCTAGGAGCGTTCCAAATGTTCTCGTGGATAGACTACGTGAGTGGTTGTCTAGTCGCTGCAAAAGACCTATCGAAAATACTGAGAGGTTGATAGCAGAGCTACCGCATCCTTGGAATGTTGCACTATTCGATCACTTTCAAGAGGGTATGAGGAGACCTTTCCCAGAAAGGATAGAGGTGGTTGTGTTTCAGTACTCCGTAGTGGAGTTGCTAAGGATGTATGCATATGGAAGGATCTCAGTGGTGCCGCCAGTTGCACCTGTGTCAGTGCCTGCACCTGCGCCTATACCTGAGCCGGTTGCGAACCCGGTGGACAATGAGGAGGGACCGGAGGAAGATCCAGAAGAAGATCCAAAGGTGAATGTTGAAGCCAATGATTCTCAGAGCAGTTCGAGTGCAGACAACAGTAGTAATGAAGACCCGTAGAGTGACTCTGACAGTGATAAATTGTGCACTGCCTTTCTTCTGAAGGGAGATGCACGAACTTGGTGGAATGATTACTGGAGAATACAACCAGTGGAAGAACGTGTCGGACTAGCTTGGGAACAATTTACTGAGGTTGTCAAGGAGAAATACTATCCCCGGGTATACCGAGAAAATATGGAAACTGATTTCCTGAGTTTCACTCAAGGTGGGATGACGGTAATTGAATTTGAACGCAAGTTCAACCACATGAGTTGTTTCGTGCCTCACTTGGTCGACACATCACAGAAGAAAGCCCAACGGTTTTGCAATGGTCTGCGGGCCGAGATACGCCATAACCTAGTGGGACTTGGAGCTATGACCTACGTCGAGGCGGTGGTAAGAGCAGAGGATATATCTGCCAGTATGGACATAGAAAGAGCAAGGCTGAAGACGGTTGAAAGCTCCAAAAAGAGGAGGTGGCAGGATAGCAGAAATGATACTCAGAACAAGAGGGGGAGGAATAGTGGGCCATCTAGACCCGCACCAACAGTTAATCCGACAGTATGCCTTAAATGTGGGAAGGGGCATAGGGGAGAGTGTCTACTTGGTCAGAACAAGTGTTTTTCGTTGCTTTGAGACGGGGCACACAGTTTCATACTGCCCTAGGAAGCAAGCTGGACCAGACAGAAGGGCTCCTAATCCTGGTCCTGGGGGCAAAGCTAGGATGTTTGGGATTACGCAACAGGAAGCTGAGCAGAATCTAGACACTATGTTAGGTATATTGCATGTGGCTGAAATGTCTGGTTTAGTGTTATTTGATACGGGTGCTATCCATTCATTTGTCTCCAAGAAATTTTGTGATATGTTGGGTGTTAAAAATTGTAGAGCTGATAAACCACTTGAGATTAGTATACCTTCGGGTAAAGCTTTGTCCACTAATAAGATGGTTAGGAAGATGACTTTGGAAGTGAACAAACTTAGACTAGAGGCTAATCTTTATGTGTTAGATCTGAGTGGCTTCGATGTAATTTTGGGTGTGGATTGGTTAAGCGAACATCGAGCATAAATTAAGTGTTCCGAGAGAGAGATAACGTTGCGATCATCGAAGGACGAAGAGGTGATTTTCCATGGAGTTAAGATGAAAATGGTTCCGCATGTTTTAACAACAATGAAGGCTGTGAACTTACTTTGAAATAAGGGGTCTCAAGGATTTGTGGTGAATGTGATGGCGAAATCACCTACAGAGTTGACGATTGCCGACGTACCAGTGGTCAAAGAATTCCCTGATGTGTTTCCAGAGAATCTTTCGGGAACTACCCCCGACAGACAAGTGGAGTTCACTATAGAATTGGTACCTAGTGCAGCCTCGGTGTCAAAAGCTCCATATCGAATGGCACCAAAGGAGTTGCAAGAACTCAAGGTGCAAATGCAAGAATTACTCAACACGGGCTTCATCCGACCAAGTGTTTCACCTTGGGGGTGCTCCGGTGTTATTTGTGAAGAAGAAGGACAGGTCTATGAGGATGTGTATCGATTATCGTGAACTTAACTGACTCACGATAAAGAATAAGTATCCACTCCCAAGAATAGAGTATCTTTTTAATCAACTCAGGGGTGCCGGAGTTTTCTCTAAGATCGATCTGAGATCAGGGTATCACCAATTGAAGATTAGGGAGAGTGATATCCCTAAGACTGCGTTCAAAACCCGGTATGGTCACTACAAGTTTGTAGTTACGCCATTCGGACGGAGTAATGCGCCAATAATTTTCATGGACTTGATGAATCGTGTGTTTCATCCTTTCTTGGATTAGTTTGTTATCGTCTTCATAGATGACATACTAGTGTATTCAAGGGATGAAGAACAACACGAACAACATTTGAGGATGGTGTTGGAGACACTTCGCAAGGAGAAGCTGTATGCGAATTTTAGCATATGCAAGTTTTGGATTCATAGAGTCATATTTCTTGGACATGTTGTACCTGCCCGAGGAATAGAGGTTGATCTAGCAAAGGTAAAAGCTATTAATGATTGGAAAGCCCCTTCAAGTGTAAATGAAGTTCGGAGTTTCTTGGGTCTTGCCGGTTATTATCGGAGATTTATTGAAGGATTTTTTAAAATAGCCGCACCAATGATGAGGTAAACACGGAAGGACGAAAGGTTTGTGTGGGACCAGAAATGTGAGGACAACTTCCAAGAGTTGAAGCGTAGGTTAACCACAGCGCCAGTTTTGATAATTCCGGATCCTACGAAGGAGTTCGTGATTTATAGCGACGGGTCGAAGCAGGGTTGGGATGTGTTCTGATGCACCATGGCAAGGTGGTAGCCTACGCATCGAGGCTTGAGGCAGCATGAGATGAACTATCCCATGCACAATGTCGAGTTAGCTGCGGTGGTGCATGCTCTGAAAATTTGGAGACAATAACTCTACGGAGGTAAGTGTGAGATATACACAGATTATAAGAGCTTGAATTTCCTTTTCACGCAAAAGGAACTGAATATGAGGCAGCGACGGTGGTTGGAACTGGTGAAAGATTACGACTGTACGATACACTATCACCCAGGAAAGATAAACGTAGTGGCTGATGCACTTAGTCGGAATGCTAGAGGAGAGATGTCATGTATCTTGACGAATGAAGACCGGTTGACCAAATAGTTCTTTAAGTTAAGACTCAAGATTGTAGCGCCGCCGATGTCATTAGAAGCGGTCTGTGCCACCTTGGTTGTGAAACCAACTTTGAAGGAGAGGATTAAAGAGACACAAATGCTGGATAAGAGCTTGCTTAAGGTGAGAGAGCGCATCACGTCCAAAGGTGATGTGAAGTTTTCATTATCTGAAGATGGAGTGTTGATGTTCGAAGGAAGAATTTGTGTCCTGAACGATTCAGTTTTAAGGGAGGATATATTGGCGGAAGCTCATCATACGCCGTACACCGTTCATCCCGAAAGGACCAAGATGTATCAAGACCTGAGGAGAATGTATTCTTAGGAAGGCCTGAAGAACGTGGCCGAATTTGAAAAGAGTTGTTTGACGTGTCAACAAGTAAAAGCCGAACATCAACGACCCTATGGATTGTTAAAGTCTCTTCATATCCCTGAGTAGAAGTGGGAGAATATAGCTATGGATTTTGTTATAGGACTTTCGCATTCTAAGAGAGAAAATCATGCAGTGCGGGTGGTGGTGGACCGTCCCACAAAGTCCACCCACTTCTTTCCAGCCAAGATGAACCTACGAGTTGACCGGTATGCCCAGATCTACGTTCGTGAAATCATGAAGTTGCATGGAGTCCAGGTGTCTATCGTCTCCGATCGTGATCTACGTTTCACCTCGATGTTTTGGGAGAGTTTGCTGGCTATGGGAACCACATTGAGCTTTAGCACGACTTATCACCCTTAAACTGATGGACAATCGTAGAGGACGATACAAATTCTAGAAGATATGTTGAGAGCCTGCGTTCTCAATTTGGGCAATAATTGGAAACATTTCTTGCCTTTGGTCGAATTCGCCTACAATGACAGTTTTCAATCTACCATCGGCATGGCGCCTTACGAGGCGTTGTATGGGAGGAAGTGCCGATCGCCTTTGTATTGGGATGAACTTGGAGAAAAGAAGCTGGTAGGGCCCGATATGGTGAAAGAGGTTGTAGAAGTGGTGGAGAACGTTCGAGAAAGGATGAAGGTGGCCCAAGATCGTCAAAAGTCTTACGCCGATAAGCGTAGAAAGAGCTTGGAGTTCGAGGCTAGAGATAATGTGTTCCTAAAGGTATCACCTATGAGGGGTGTTTTTCGCTTTGGGAAAAGAGGTATGTAGGACCATTCGAGATTCTCGCTCGAGTCAGGGATTTGGCTTACCGACAAGCTTTGCCGTCGGAATTTTTCTCAATACACAACGTGTGTCACGTGTTTATGTTGAGCAAATACATTCACGATCCTAGTCACGTCATCAACTACTCAAATTTGGAAGTAAGTAAAGATTTATCATACGAGGAAGGGTCTGAAGCGATTTTGAGAAGAAGATACATCGACTGAGGAACAAGGACATCGAACTTGTAAATGTACAATAGAGTCGTGATGGGCCCGAGAAGACTACTTGGGAGCGTGAAGATGAGCTACGCGCCAAGTATCCAGAATTCTTTACACACGGTACGCTTATATTTTCGAGGATGAAAATTTTCTAACGGGGTAGGATGTAACACCCCAAATGATTATTTTACGGGTTATTATTAATAGTAATATTATTATTTGTTAAACCCAACATGCATCATAATTTTTTTTTTTTTTTTTTTTTTTTTTTTTTTTTTTTTTTGTTGTGATCAAATCAAGTTATTTGGGCCTAGATTGAGCCCAAATCATAGTTCATGTTTATCTATAAAGGGATGACAGTTATTACGTATGTTGACCAGATTAATATAAATCTATTAGATACTTTTCCAGCTGATATCCAATACAAAAACACTTCTCCTATTGATCGCACAGTCGCGATACGGTAAAATTAGTTAAACCTAGCTACCCTTCTAGCTTGTAGAAGTGATAAGTAGGGTCGATCCCACAGGGAGCAGGAAGACTTATAGTGTTTTAAATGAATCCTAATACTAACAATATATATATATATATATATATATATATATATAAGTAATGGAGGGTTTGTAATTTGATTTTTATTAACTAATGAACCAAAACAGGATTTTAAGCAAATAATTATGAACTGTTCTACTTATGAAATGACGAATCCAGCCCCTAATCTTATCTCCCCCTAGTTATTACTACCCTGTGATAGATGCAATTATTAACCAATTTCAACCTTAAAACTCTTACCCCGAGATAGCAACAAGCTCTGCTAACCTCGTTATCCCTTATGATTAACTAACCAAAACAAGCTCTTTGGTTAAGGTATCCAGTTGAGTGATCTCAGAACAAGCGCTCTCTGGATCCCATTAACCGGACGCCTAGAGTACTAGGATAATGGAATAGACACAGTGTGGACCTCGTAAGCTCGGACCCATTTAGACCAAGCTATATACTACCCTAGCGACATCACTCGCTATTCGCTACTAAGTGGCTATACGTCCGTAACAATTACGAATTACGGTTATAACCTAGCGTTACTTATGCAATTATAATCCTAGATGATCAATCTAGCACATAAACACATAAGCATTGAAGGATAAACAAATAGCATAACAACGTTTTAAGGAATCAATCGATTAAGAATCACTGTAAATATCACAAGATAATAAAACTAGGGTTCGACTCGACTAAGGACTGAAATAACCTACTAGCCGCTCATGGCTGTGACAAAAGACAAATTAAATTCAAAGTACATAATTAAAAATAACTAAGGACTGGAAAACCCGAATACTGTCGATCTTGATTGCTCGTCCCTTCGGAATCTCCCAATCTTGCTCTCTCGTAATGTCCGAGTCCCTAATTTCTGAGCATAAGGGTCCCCTTTTATAGAAGAAGTCAAATTGGGTTGATTTTGGGCTCTAAATCGGAAGTCTTGTGGCCCAATGATTAAATAACCGCCTTATTGGCCGCGACCGCGCCCGCTCTTGGTCCAGCAACACGCCGCGACCGCGCTAATGTGCCGCGGCCGCGCCACTTGGCCAGAGATTTTGTTATTTTTCCTCCATTTTGGTTGCGGCTGCGCTAATGTGCCGCGGTCGCGGTACTCTGTTCTTGTCTCCTTGCGTTTTTCCATACTTTTGACATCCGGACTTCGTTCCTTCGTTGTACATCCGGCCGAGTATAAATACATATCCTTAAATCACCTATTTAGCTCAAAACGAAACCACAAACGCCAAATAATCCAAAGACATCAAAACAAGCTAAATACAATCCATTATACACGCAAACATCACAAATCATCACTTTAACAGACTTAAAGTGCATAAATAAACGTGTGTACCACCTATGGGGCTTCTGATTAATACCCAGTAGGAAAATAACCTAGTATAAATACTAGACATTAGAATACCACTGTCATAATATAGCTTCGCAAGGAAAAAAAAAAAGAAGTGAAAACCCTTCACTTTCACACACAGCCGCCATTCCACATTCACCTCCAGCGGCCGATTATTTGCTTTCAGAGGTAAACCGTAAAATTCTTCTTCTTCGTTTAATATTCTTCTTTCCCGTCTTGATTTAGTCTTACCAATAGGAGACCGAACTTAATTGAAAACCCAAAGAATAAAAAAGGTCTTTAATTCGGTTGTAATGTAGGCTTAGGTCGGGTAAGATAAATTTTGGGTGAAAGTGACTAACAAGTGGACTAACCGAGTTATCCTACTCAACCACCCCTCAAAACAATCACTCACACCTCACTCTCCAAATTTCAGTAAATCACTTCAAGGAATGACTTCTTCTCCCCTTGAAAGTTCTTTTACAACCAAGTGCTTTTCTTTTCTCACTACTTTTTTTTGTCTTTTCTTTTTTACTTGGGTACCACATTTTCTGGGGCTACCCGAATTTCTTCACTATTTTTTTTCTTTCTTTGTTGTTTTTTTTTTTTTTTCACGAAGCACTTTTCTTACTCCCCTCCTTAACCCATGCTGCATGCATACTCGACTCATTTCTTCCTTACTGTTGCATTGTATAAATAAAGAGTCTAAAAGTTTAGCACATAGGAGGATAAACCTTCTTGATTCATCTATCACCAATTCCCTTTCCATCTTTTACTGTAACCCCTTTTTGGGCCCATAGTAACCCCGAATAACATCCCCGACTACCTCTCCTTCCGCCTCCCTCTTAACTAGATTAGTCCAATACGGTCAAAGGCTAATTTGAAAGATGTTCGGCTTGTAATATTCGGCTAACAAATGACAGGCTCACGACTCAAACGGGCTAACTACGGAAAATTTCTTTTTCAAAATTTTCGGTCAAAAAGGGTAATTATTTTGAGGCTCTGAAATAGGCTAAAATCAAGAAATGCCTAAGATCATTTTCTAAGCCACAACACACATCGACTTATTCACGACAGACATGCAAGGCAAGTTCTAGGGTTTGTTTGCACATAACCAATGAAAATCACACCGAAAGAACTTATACAAATTACTCCAAGAATGGAGATACAAAATACGCCCAAATTCCTCACAGGGCAATTATTGATCAATGTTTCAATTCACAGCTCAATTTCATCTACATTACCCGTCATGCTCTATCATGTGCTATTGTAAACAAGTTTTAACAAAAATTCATCATTAACTCATTGCTAACTTGTTATCACCTTAATGTGTACATCATTTTTCCTTAACAACACAATTCAGTTTTCCTTTCCTTTTCTAGACTCGATCTGGACTCAACAAAAATAAAAACAATAAAACATAAGACTCCACAAAAAAAAAAAAAATAAAACAGATAACTACGGCTCACAGGCCCAACACACTATCAATGGTACACAGGCCCAATCCTCAGCTAATGGCTCACAGGCCCAACAACAATGCATAATAAAATAAAATTAAAAACGGACAACAAACTAGAAACGCTGCCAAGTCGCCCCACTTCACACCCCCCTCCCCCAAACTTGGTTGAAAACCAAAGTTTGAGGGCAGAATGAGTGGTGCGGCTTGGTACGTACTTACAGTGCTCTACTGCAAAAAATTTAAGAATGAAAGAAATAAATAACCGTAAACATCGGGTTGCCTCCCGACAAGCGCTGTTGTTTAACGTCGTTGGCTCGACCGGTTTACGTCCCCTTTTAGCGTTTTGTCCATGGTGGTTTCCAGGTTGGTCCCGACCAATTTAGGCACTTTACTCCATTTCGCCTTTCATCTTCCTTTTTACGATGCCGCACCAATGTGGACCAATTCAGCTTATTCCTGCACCTCATCTCAAAATCCTTTTCAACAACAGGGTTAGTAGCATCAGGTAAGAAAACAGAATTGGCATCTTCAGGACGTCCGATAGCATCATAAATATTCAACTTAACAATATGGCCATCAAATTCCATAGTTAGAGTCCCTTTACTGACATCAATCTTTGTTTGGGCGGTGTTCAAGAACGGCCACCCTAACAAAATTGGAGAAGATGTAGAAGAATCTCCTTGCATGTCTAGAACATAAAAGTCAGCGGGAAATACCAGTTCACCTACTTCAACTAAGACATCTTCAATTAGACCATCAGGGTATGTGTTACTACGGTCTGCTAACTGAATTACTATCTTGGTTTCTTTCAGTGGTCCTAGGTTTAATGCATGAAATATTGCTCTTGGCATTACATTAATGGAAGCTCCTAGGTCTAGCATGGCATGCTCAATTTGTGTATTCTCTATTTTACATGAAATGACAAACATACCTGGGTCCTTACATTTAGGTGGAATCTTCTTTTGGAAGATTGCTGAGACATTTTCTCCCATCAGGACCTTTTCATCCCCCTTAAGTTTACACTTGTTGGTACATAGCTCTTTTAAAAACTTAGCATATCTGGGGATTTGCTTGATAGCATCAATCAAAGGAATGTTGATGTCAACCTTGCGAAACACTTTCAAAATCTCCTTCTCTTTGTCGGGTCGTGCAGTTCTGATCATACGACTGGGAAAAGGGAGTGGTTGAAACGGACTCGATGCAGAAACAGTGATTTTTGGCTGAAAAGAGGCCGCGGCCACGCTGGTACCCCGTGGTCGCGCAACTTCTACAGAGATTTCATCTTCAGGTTTGTCGAGCTGGGCGCGGCCGCGCAAGTCCGCCGTGGTCGCGGCTCGATCTTCTCAGCTTCGTCCGGAATTTCGTTTATACCATCTTCCAATGTTTGTCCGGGCTTCTTAAGCTCTCCAAGCTGATTACCACTCCTCAATGTGATGGCACTGACATTTCTTGGGTTTATTTCGGGTTGTGATGGCAGTTTTCCACTCTGCATGTTCTCTAGTCGACTTATAGCAGTTGCCATCTGGCTCATCTATGTCTCGAGATTCTTGATGCTCGATGTTGCATCCTTTTGAAATTGCACAGTATTTGTTGCTAAAGTCTTCACAATATCAGCCAAGGATGAGTCAAGTGCTTGTTCGGCTAGCTGCTTCGTGTAATACATACCTCTAGGTGGTGGAGGTCTGTTTTGCCCCTTGACTGGCCTTGCTGATTCCCATAGCTGAAATTTGGATGATCCCTCCATCCTGGGTTGTAGGACTGAGAGTAGGGGTCATACTTCCGGCCTTGGAAGTTTCCAGTTCCGACAGTATTGGCATGTGCTTCGAGCTCATTTCCTAGAACTTCGCAATTATCAGTTGTGTGATCCGTGGTATCACATATTCGGCAAGGTCGGGTATTTAAACTTCCCCCCATAACAACTTTCTGAACCATTTTAGTAAGCTGATCAATCTTCGCATCCATTTGAGAATCATTTACCTCTCTCACTATTCGCGTAGAGGCATCCCTTGTCCCGAACTGTTGAGTCTTAGCAGCCATTTTCGAAATGAGTGCTCTAGCAGCTGTCGGGGTCTTATCACATAGGTCTCCCCCACTGGCAGAGTCTAACATGTTCCTATTCGACTGCGTCAGCCCTTCATAAAAGTATTGGATGAGTAGTTGTTCTGTGATCTGATGTTGGGGACATCTGGCCACGAGTTTTTCAAAGCGTTCCCAATACTCATACAAGGTTTCTCCGGGCAGTTGTATCGCTCCACTGATTTCTTTTCGGATGTTCGTGGCCTTAGATGCCGGAAAGTACTTCTCCAAGAACTGGGCCTCCATTTCCTTCCAAGTTTTTATAGATGCTGAGGGCAGGTAATAGAGTCAATCCTTGGCCATATCCTTCAGAGAAAAAGGAAATACACGCAGCTTTATCTGTTCTTCTGTGACTTTAGTAGGCTTCATGCTCGAACAGACAATGTGGAACTCCTTAAGATGTTTGTGCGGGTTTTCTCCTGCTAACCCATGGAAGGAGGGCAATAGGTGAATTAACCCTGATCGGAGTTCGAAAGTGGTATCCTCCCCTAGATCAGGGAAGGTGATGCATAGAGGCTGGTGAGTAGTGCCAGTGGTGGCCAATTCCCTCACAGTCCTTTCGGTGGCCATTGATTCTAGCTCAGGTTCAGCCTCGGAAGAATTCTCAGTGGCAAAAGGCAAAGCTTCTAATTCCTCTTGATTTTCTCTTGCTTGTCTTCTTAGAATACGGTCTCTACGAGTTATTTCTAGATTGAAAAGCAATTCTTTATTTTGGCGTGAACGAGTGATCATTCACTGCTAAAACAAAAAGAAGATTAGGTGAGTTCAAGCTTATTGCAAGTTTTTATGCAAAAGTAAAAAGTACTAGACTCAATATGAAACTATTGAAACTAGACACTTAAAATCTTGCACCGCTCCCCGACAATGGCGCCAAAATTTGACCGCACTGTCGCGATGCGGTAAAATTAGTTAAATCTAGCTACCCTTCTAGCTTGTAGAATTGATAAGCAGGGTCGATCCCACAGGGAGCAGGAAGACTTATAGTGTTTTCAATGAATCCTAATACTAACAATATATATAAATAAGTAATGGAGGGTTTGTAATTTGGTTTTTATTAACTAATAAACCAAAACAAAATTTAAGCAAATAATTATAAACTGTTCTACTTATGAAATGACGAATCCAACCCCTAATCTTATCTCCCCCTAGTTATTACTACCCTGTTATAGATGCAATTATTAACCAATTTCAACCTTAAAACTCCTACCCCGAGATTAGCAACAAGCTCTGCTAACCTTGTTATCCCTTATGATTAACTAACCAAAACAAGCTCTTTGATTAGTCTATCTAGTTGAGTGATCTTAGAACAAGCTCTTTGGATCCCATTAACCGGACGCCTAGAGTACTAGGATAATGGAATAGAAACGGTGTGAACCTCATAAGCTCGGACCCATTCAGACTGAGCTATATACTACCCTAGCGATATCACTCGCTATTCGCTACTAAGTGGCTATAGGTTCGTAACAATTACGGATTACGATTATAACCTAGCGTTACTTATGCAATTATAATCCTAGGTGATCAATCTAGCACATAAACACATAAGTATTGAAGGATAAAAAAATAGCATAACAACGTTTTAAGGAATCAATCGATTAACAATCACTGTAAATATCACAAGATAATAAAACTAGGGTTCGACTCGACTAAGGACTGAAATAACCTACTAGCCGCTCATGGTGGTGACAAAAGACAGATTAAATTCAAAGTACATAATTAAAAATAACTAAGGACTGGAAAACTTGAATACTGTCGATCTTGATTGCTCGTCCCCTTCGGAATCTCCCAATCTTGCTCTCTCGTAATGTCCGAGTCCCTAATTTCCGAGCATAAGGGTCCCCTTTTATAGAAGAAGTCAAATTGGGTTGATTTTGGGCTCTAAATCGGAAGTCTTGTGGCCCAAGGATTAAATAATCGCCTTACTGGGCCGCGACCGCGCAGACGGGCTGCGACCGCGCCCGCTCTTGGTCCAGCAACATGCCACGGCCGTGCTAATGTGCCGCGGCCGCGCCACTTGGCCAGAGATTTTGTTATTTTTCCTCCATTTTGGCCGCGGCCGCGATAATGTGCCGCGGTCGCGGTACTCTGTTCTTGTCTCCTTGCGTTTTTTCTATACTTTTGACATCCGGACTTCGTTCCTTCATTGTACATCCGGCCGAGTATAAATACTTAGCCTTAAATAACGTATTTAACTCAAAACAAAACCACAAACGTCAAATAATCCAAAGACATCAAAACAAGCTAAAGACAATCCATTATACATGCAAACATCACAAATCATCACTTTAACAGACTTAAAGTGCATAAATAAATGCGTATAGGACCTATGGGGCTTCTGATTAATACCCAGTAGGAAAATAACCTAGTATAAATACTAGACATTAGAATACCACTGTCATAATATATCTTCACCGGAAAAAAAAAAAAAAAAGAAGTGAAAACCCTTCCCTTTCACACACAGCCGCCATTCCACATTCACCTCCAGCGGCCGATTATTTGTTTTCAGAGGTAAACCATAAAATTCTTCTTCTTCGTTTAATATTCTTCTTTTCCGTCTTGATATAATCTTACCCGTAGGAGACCGAACTTAATTGTTTTGGGTTATGGGGAAGAAGGGACTGATTTTTTTTTACTCATGTATGTATGTGAGTTATGGTGTGTGTTATACATATATTATATAATATAGGTGGGTATGTGCAGTGGTGTGCGTATGTATATATACGTATACCAGTGCGTGTGTATATGTGTGTGAGTGACGGTGTGTGTTGGTGTGATGTTGTGTGTGTTATACTCATTATACAATATATATAATGGTGTGCGTGTGTGCAGGGTGATATATATATATATATATATATATCACACACTCTGCACTTTACATATTATATAACACATACACTGCTATTAATATATATATATATATATATATATATATATATATATATATATATATATATTATAATATGTGCATGTTTGGTGATGTAGGTGTTAAGTATATATATATATTATACTGAGTGTGATGCGTGTGTTGCGTAGTTACGCAGAGTGTGCGTGTTGCGTGTGTTATTGTCGTGTGTGTGTGTTACAATTGTGTGTGTGGGAATGTACGTATCGGTAATCTGTGGGTTATGCTTTTGTGTGTTATTGGGGGGACCACATGTTGGGTATTAAATGTAGAAAAAATGATTTATTTCCCCTTGTCCCAATTCTCTTTTAGCAGAACTTTTACACTCTTTATCAAATCTTGAGACTTACCAATATACAAGCTTATACCCTTTCCCGCCAACATTTTATTTAATTTCGATTTTCCTAATTAGGATCTCTCATCCTATATTAATTAAGACATACTATGTATTAATTAGGTCGGTTTGGTCAGGAGTACGGTGACTAAGCCGTTATCACACGGCATTCATTCAATAACTAAGGTGATGTTTTCTTTCCTTGTTTGCTTTAATTAAATATTTTGCTGGTTATGATGATATGATGTTACGGTGATATGATGAGATGAGGTTCAAATTTATTTGATCTTATTATGGTGATATGATGTTATGATGATATTTGATGTGATGATATGGTGATATGTGATATGGTGACAATATGGTGATTTGATTATCTTGAATTACTTGCATATGTTTAATTTTAGTAAACTAAATCCCACGAGCTGGATGTAGCTCACCCCAAATTTTGAAATTAAATTTCAGGTTAAGGAGTTGGCGATAGGAGTGGATGGAAAGAGGGGCTAGCACTGAATATTCAAATATTATCTAGGATAGCTTTGAATTTGTTGAATTCTTAGGAGTATTTGGAATTATTATTTCGGTAAAATTAGTTAATGTTATTTGATCACAAGTTTTGGAAAATGGTCTTACTTTTGTTTATTATTTTCTTTTAGGAATCTAGTTGTTTGGTCTTAAAGTTGAAAAATTAGTCATTTTTGTTATTTTATTTGTTAGTAGAAAGTTAATTATTTCTTTATCAAACTAGCTGGAAAATATAGGGGTTTACTCAACTTATATTATTGGTAATGTTTATGGTGAAAATAATTATTCTTATTATTTAGGTGCTTGGTTTATTTATATATATAAAAAAAAAAAATAGTCCTCTAAATTTATTGAGAATGTTACAGAGAGAGATAGAGTCACAACCACTGCCTACTAATAATATGTTCAATGGGTTTGGTCGATTTTTCTCAAATATTGGATGATCCGGAATTAATTTTGGGGATTATTTGATTAAAGAGAAATGTATTTCTTTTTGCGTTTTAGTAATTTCTCGTTTGCATTTTATATGAAGTTGCTTTGTTTTAACATTATTTTGATCAACAATTTCTATGTTTTGTGTGTGTATGTATTAATTTATGTTATTGATGTATTACTATGAATCATTATTTTAATTTTTTACTAGTTTCCCACCTCATATTATTTTTAACTAAATAATATGACAATATACAAATTTACAAAAGAAAAAGAAAAAGAAATTAATATTTATATTTATATGAAAGCAATTTATTTTACTCTAAATATAATTGTCGGCCGAATTGCAAAAGTCATCTTGTAACTTATGGCGGTTCAAAAACAGTCTTTTATCTTTTTCAATCCCCGAATTTAATCATTTACCTTCTAACAACTCGAATTTGGTATTTTTTTAAAGTGAGATTTTAAATTCTCGCAGGATAATTGCACGTGTAATATATATGACCACATTATCTTATGAATTTTTCTATAGTTATAAGTGAAGTAAGCTTGTCACCCTTAAAAACATGACACAAAATAAAATATCAAAATTGACCATGGGGACATAAAGTCATCGGAAAATGAAAATCGCTATCTTGACGCGGTTATGTGTGGTGTACGTGAATGTATTCAATGAAAACTTTCATTTCCAGCTAAACATGACCAAATTCGAGAATTAAAAAGATAAATGACTAGTTTTGAAACTTCCGATGAGCTAGTTTTGCAATTTTACCTATAATTATCTCATAATTAATTAAGGGAGAATTGCAAAAGTTACCATCAACTAGGGTTGAGATTTGGAATTTCACACCCAACAGTTTGGACCGTGTAATTGTGTCTATCATGTAGCAATCTTGTTCAGTTTTTGTCCAATTTTAGCCGAAAAACACAAAAATACACGTGAAATGTCACGTGCGCGAATTCCGGCGAACAACGTTTACGTGGCAACCTACGTGTACTCCAACTTGGATAAATTAATGGGCAACTTTTGTACAACAAATTTTAAAAAAAAATGGAAAAAAATTAAATGTTATACCTGAAACTTATTTAATAATTAATAATAAATATTAAATAAGTTGTTGTATTTAAAAATTAAATGTTGTATTTAAAATAAAAGAATTACTAAAATAACTTGTTAACTCTAACCCAATGCTTATTGTTCTCCAAATCAAGAAGACGTCTCTTCTTCCCTGATTCCTCCTCCACGCTACCATGCCCCTCTACCAAAGTTACCAAAAGATTCTACCCAGTCTTCCCTTGAAACTCAAAAAACGCAACCCCTAATTGGTCTACTTCTTTGTTTCCTCTGACACTAAAACCGCAGTTGCGACATAACAAGTCAACAAATCGAAGCTCCTACCATCCTACAACTCGCTCCACAAAAAAAATGCGATTAAGGAACCCAAGAACTCGACGAATCTCCAAGAAGTATTCGTAAAAATGTGCGAGGACGGGGGAAGTTGCCTTCTTTGGGAAAAAGAAGGTTGGGGTGGGGACTATTTTTCGTTTTTCTAAGATATTTTTATTTAACAATTTATTTTTGTATGTCTTATTTTAAATGCAACATAAAATTTATTATAAATTATTAAATATACTTCAGATTCAACAATTGAATCTAGATTATTTTTTAAAGAACTCTTTTTGTTGGCAAAAGTTGTCCATTAATTTTTAATTTGCAAAAGTTGCTCATCAATTTGGCCAAGTTGGAATACACGTGGACTGTCACGTAAGCGTTGCAGGTTGGAATTCGCGCACGTGATATTTCACGTGCATATTTATATTTTCCGACGAAGATGGGCACAAATTGAACAATATTGCTACATGTTGGACATAAATTGCACGATCCGAAAAGGGTGAGCATAGAATTCCAAATCCCCTTAATTGATGGGCAATTTTCCATATTAATTAACAATTTGAACTTAATATAAAAATAACTAAAATAAAAAAGATAAGACATAAAAGAAGAAAAACAAATGTAAAATGATTAAACCAAAATGGAAAAGTGAAACAAAGAGATGTCAACCTCAAAATAAGAGTTCGCGCCAAGGGAGCACGACACTGTTCACATGTCCTTCCATAACATGAAGTCTAACATAATATTGGAGCAGCGAAATTGGAGGAACGGTGCACCTCTTCGCTGAAGAAACACACCACTGGAGATGTTCTAAATCATCACAGCTGCGTGAAATGCGGTCTAGCACAACATTGGAGCAGCGAAATTGGAGGAACAATGCCCCTCTTTGTTGAAGAAACATAGCATTGGAGATGTTCTAAGTCGTCACAACCGCGTCAAATGGCAAGGCATTTCAATTTCTAGACAACTTGTAGACGTTGTTTGACTTCATACTTGACTTCAATCTATGAATAAGACTTGAAAGAAAAAATGGAAAAAAATTAATACCAACTACTAACAATTAATATGCCAAGAAAAAGAAAACGTCGGCCTTCTTAAACTTGATTTCTATCCAAACCTTAAATATTTTTCAAACTTTTGGCCTTACATGGACAATAACACAAAGAGCATGGATAAAAATGGACAAGAATTGAAAAGATTTGCTCAATCCCAAGATCAAATTTCTGAATCCGTATAAAAATGATCGCATCTTTAGTGTATTTGTTCTCTAAAAATAAATAAGAAAAAAAGACAAAAAGGAAATAAAAGTTGTTGTATTATTGAGGGTTTACTTGATCATGATCTGTTTACTTGGAAACCTCCTGAGTCGTTAAATTTATCATTGTCGTTGCTACTATTATTGCTTGTGGTGACACAGTCATTATTGTTGTTGTTGTTGTTGTTGTTGTTGTTGTTGTTGTTGTTGTTGTTGTTGTTGTTGTTGTTGTTGTTGTTGTTGTTATGATACAGCCCGCTGATCAACGAACGGAGGGTTGCAATAAAAGCAGCAGTGATATTTGGATCAGCAAGAGCATTTATAGTGTCACTCAGTTGATTTTGTTGGGCTTGATAGATCGACGAAAGTGGCGATGACAACTCATTGGGTCCTGGATCAATTTCTTGCGACATTTGGAGGCCCGAAAACTTAGATTGATTGTGCAATGCTTGCCCGAATATCTGAGGCAGAAGGGCCATGGCAGAACTACCCGACGGCCCCATATTCTGTGGTGAATTGAGGAACAAGAATGGGAATTGGTTGGAGGGTGGTCTTGGGAATTGTAAAGGATTTGGATTTTGAGTTAGGTCTAATGTGATTGTTGGAAATGGAGCTGAGGCTGAGATTGTAGCCATGCTAGAGGAGCAAGGGAGGAGGGTTCTTGCTAGGAAATTAGAGTTCATTAGGCCGTCGGTGCTTGGCATTGACCCCGAGAGGAGCATTCTTGCAGCCGATGATGTTGTCAATGCCATAGCCATGGCAGCCGGTGGCAACGGGTGGTTATGATTGCCCTCATAGGTTGTTATTAGTATGCTTGTATCATCCGCACATCTTTGAACCTACATTTTTTTTAATATTAGTACTAGTATTCTAGATTAATCTTGATAACACATAAACTGTTGGAATAGAAGATGAAGTAATACTTGTTTCCGAACGGGGCAACCAACAGCCATGGTGCAACGGTAGTAAGCCCGAGGGCACGGGTTTCCCTTAGCCAACTTCTGCCCATATTTCCTCCATTGGCATCCATCTGTGATCTATACACCATTAAAATCCCCAAGAAAAAATTAGACTAAACACACAATATAGGTCTAATATATGATCTACATATCTTATATACATACAAACATACCATAGCAGCCTCGGACCTAGCGCGAACGGAGACACGAGCCTTCCTCATAGTAGCCTCAGTAGCTTGATCAACACTTCTAGAAGAGTTTCCAAGCTTAGACACGTTGCTGTGATCCGGAGATTGTTCGTTTCCCCCGATGACATCCTTGTCAGGCGTGGTAGGCATTCGTCCCTCAGGAGATGATAAGGAAGATTCGTCGTTATTAGGAGAAGATGCGAATCCAAGATCCATGAACTGTCGTGGCACCAATAGCCCATTTCGTTGGCCACTTCTGTGCTCATCTGATACCCCTCCAACTTGATCATTTTGTTGTTGTTGTTGTTGTTGTTGTTGTTGTTGTTGTTGTTGCTGCTGCATCATTGTCATTAGATGTACTTTGAGGCCATTGTAGTTGTATCTCATCTCCTCCAACTTCTCCTTCAATTTTTGATTTTCTGCGCTCACCCTTTCATAATCGCGAAAAATGGCCTCCTACGGTTCATAACACAATTCATACCATCTTAATTCCTAAAATAGGATTTTTGTTACAAAACCTCCATATTTTCTATATACATACATACATATACAGAGAATTAATATGTTGTACATTTATGGCGAGTAGCTTCATGCCACATAAGTAACTGCTCACGAAGCGTTGTGTAATGTATTATTTCTCTCATACGTAGAATTAATATATGCTTATATACAGGGGTGGATCCAAAAACTTATGATGGGATGGACCGAGAAGTAAATATTTCAATACAATAAGATTTACATATAAATTATCGCAAATGTAGGTATTAAACTACTTTTAAAAGATTGATGATATATATAAGTCATTTTCTTTACAACAAAAATGGTCTTTTGTGACAACAAAAATAATCTCAAATAATGAGTATTTGTCACAACTTATGAGAAGTGGTCTCAAATAATGAGTATTTGTCATAATTTATGAGTATTTATCACAACAATAGTGTCGTCTCAATAGCTCGGACATAAATAATATAATTGTGACCATAAAAATTATCTCAAATATGTCTAAAATATTTTTTTGTCACAACTAGTTGTCTCTAGAAGTAGTCTTAAAATAGTCTCAAATAATTTGTAAAGAGATTTGTGACAACAAGTGGTCACAAATAACTTATAATTAGTGACCACAATTGTGGTCTCAAAAAATATTATGCAAAAGACCTCTTTTGTTATAATGACAACAGAAGGTTGGTTTTTAAAATTTCCAATTTTAAGAATTTGTATTGCTAAATTATATATAAGGCAAGAAAGAACTATTTTTACTACCAAGCTACCAGAGGGGCTAGTATCAAAGTACTCCCTCTATCCCACAGAAATGGTCTTATTTGAAAATATACAAAAAAGTTATGTTTAAAAATGTACATTGTTTTATTTTTGGTATTTTGATAAATGTACAACTCTCTAAAATTATCGTTTCGTACTTATACGACTTATTTTATTTATTTTATCTAACTTATCTAATTATATCTAACTAATTTTTGAAATATTATAATTCTAATCTTTTACTTGAACGTGACATTAATTTTCCTTCAACAAAATAGTAAAAATAATTAATATTATAAGAACATGGCATTTATTTATTTATTTATTCTCATTTTGGGGTGGGCTGAACTAGGACTTGTTGTCAAAATATTTGCCCCCCTACAGATAAGACGGTGGAAGAAGGTAACTGAGGAACAAAAGATGCCTATGTTTGATCGGTTACAGGTTAAACAATTTAGCAAAAAGTTTTTTTTTTTCTTTTATTTTAAATATTATCGTTTTCCTTTAGTATGATACTGGTTGTTTGATCTGATTGGCACTTCTTTTAGTTTGAAATGTAATTGAAAACATTTATTATGATTAATTAATTAGTTGAGCGGAATCAAAAGAAAGTCTCAGATTGTGGAACCGTTTGTAACCTAGCTGTAAAATAATGCTATGATAATCATATGTTTGAGTTAGAGTCTCCCACATATTTTATACTCTCTCTGTCTCACAAAGATAATTTACATTTCATCTTTTCACCGTTCCAGAATATATTCATATTTTTACCATTCACAATATATTAGTACTGATTTGATATATGAAACTTCATCTGTAACAATTTCTTTTGTAGAACTTTTTTAATGTGGACGTGGGCACATGGCCTGATTCAATTGGTAAAGAAATAGATACATGGATGGGGAAAATATATAGTGACAATAGGACAAAGATGCACAATAAGTACAAGAAACTGTTGCATTTACCTTGGGAGATGCGAATAGAGAAAACACCAAAGAAATTTCATGGAAGGAAAGAAGATTGGATATATTTGTGCACTTTATTCGAAGATGAAAAGTTTAAGGTACCTTTTAAATTTCTATGTAATTTAATTGCATATTTTATCTCTGAGGGGGTTGAATTATGTATATAATGGTGCTGTATGTAGAAATATGGATAAGAAAGTCTGAGTTATAATTGCACTTGCTTTTTCACATAAGTAGATTGATTCTAGTTCACCAAGTGCATATATGATTTAGCATATTATGAGAGAGAAAAAAAAAATTGATTATTTAATTTTTTTGCCTTGCAGAATGTCTCCAAAAAGAATGTTGATAATCGAGCTTCGTTAAAAATCAATCATCGTGGAGGCTCAAAGTCATTTGTGTGCTTTAGTTATGAAGTTGTAACTATATATTACCTTTTCTTCTTTATACTGTAAAGGATCATGTAATAATTATTGTGTTATTTTCTTCTACTTTACAAGGGAGAAGGGCTAAAACGAGTTAATCATATCGAACTGTACAAAAAAACACACTGGACTGAGAAAGATGGATGGGCTGAAGGTGCTGAAGCAATATATGTATGTAACTTGTAACACTTTCATTATAAATTTTATTAAGGTATTCTTTTGTTATTATCTAACTCTCTCGCTATATATATGCTTTTTAGAACAAATTGGTGCAGCGTTTTAATAAGATGAAAGAAGCATTCTCGGATAGCATGATCGATGATGAGAACATACTGCCAGATGACATAGAGATCTCTGAACTAGTTTGTGATGAAGTTCTAGGAAAGAGGTCCGAATACATATCGGGACTTGGACATGGACCTAAGCCTATACCAGCTTCCTTTGATGACAGTTCTCGAAGGGTAGCCAATGTTAAACCTAGAAAGGAGCTAGCTTCAATCTACTCAAGGTGAACTAGAAAGCACTCGAGCCTCCTTGTGATCAGCACAAGACGATATCAAAAGCCTTAAGGAGAACATGGAGGCTTATCAAAGAATGACAATGTAGATATTTCAGAAAATAGCCTCTACTGAAGTTCAGTCTCTGATAGGTGCGATGTCGTAATCTACCCTGCCACTTAATTTAATGTTACAGTAAGTCTACTCTCTGTGCCCCCTATTTCATTTTTGAAGCATCTTATGGCACTTGAACGTATATATGAGTATGAAAATTATTATCTGTTGATGGATGATGATTATGGGAGAATAACGAAATGATGTTATAGATTATTTCATATTATTGTATTTAGTCTAAAATTTTGAAAATAGATTTTAGGGAGCTTTCGGGGCTTCTATTACATAAGTTTTAAGCAAAAATGATAGTTGTTGATGGTTTGAGGGGCTCTATTAATTTTGTTTGTGAAATTTCTAGTTTGTATTGATCCTAAAGTTTATATTTGTTTTGGCATCGAGTGACACAAAATGTGGAATACATTGAAGATTGATGCAAGTTTTATTGTGGTGCAATGTTATTTTTGTAGTATTATTTTTGACATATTGATGATAGTAAATGTAGTTTATTGTTTTATGTAGCTTGTTTTTACTATGATATGCAGCAAAATTTAAATGGATACACGATGTAATGGTTTTTTTTTTTCTTCAGGTTCATGTGGTCGATGAAGGAACTTGAATGAGGAACATAATTTCATTTTTTTTTTAGAACAAACTTCATGTTTAAATACTTGAAACACTACTTGTGGTATCGAATTTGTTGACAATTTAAATTATTATTTTGATTATATTTATTTTAGAATGGTTTTATAAATGATTCAAGAGCATATCATTTAGCTAATTCCCTCGAAATAGCAAGGAGGCTCAATAATGCGTTGCAAATTTTTCTCCAAACTAGGGATGGAAGTATTAATATGCTTTAAAACTAGTTGTGCATAAAACATTAAGCTAGGAATTTTTTCGTGTTATTTTATAATTTTCGTAGCTAATATTTTTTATTAATTTTATTAATTAGCGACAAAATTTTAAATTTTTGCCGCAAACTTAGCTACAAAAGATAATTTCGCAACTATTAATTAGTGACAACTTTTACATTTTCGCTGCAACATTAGCGACGAAATATAATTTTCACGAATATTATATTTATTATATTATTTTATAATTTTATTAATTAGCGACAAACGTCTAAAGTTTTGCCGCACACTTAGCTATGAAATATAATTTCGCAGCTAATAATTAGCGATGCATTTTTCACGTTTTCGCCGCAAAATTTGCGACGAAATATAATTTCCGTGAGTAATATATTTATTATTATTATTTTATAATTTTATTAATTAGCGACAAACGTGTAAATTTTCGCCGCACACTTAGCTTCGAGATATAATTTCGCAGCTAATAATTAGCGACGAAATATTACATTTTCGCCGCAAGATTAGCGACGAAATACAATTTTCGCGGCTAATATATTTATTATTATTATTTTATAATTTTATTAATTAGCGACAAAATATTATAATTGCACAGCAAAATTGGCAGCGAAATAAAATATTTACAGCTAATATATATTTGTTCATATTATTTATAAGTTTTATTATCAGCGACAAACTTATTTGTTTTACCGCTAATATTTTCGGCGATGTACTAACTTTCGTCGCAAACGAAGTTAGCGACGGTTCTGGCGGCGAAATTTTTTGATCACTAACTCGATTTAGCGACGAAATTCAACTGATTGAGGCGAAAAAATTCGCCGCTAAAAACATGTTTTCTTGTAGAGTGAGAGAGGAGTTTTGAGGGGATTAAAAAAAAATATTTAAAGAGGATAGCAATGGGCAGTGGTGGGCATGCATGCAGTTACATATCTTACCTCAGTTGTTGATCGTTTCTTCTCAGACATCTCATCATCAACCATGGACTCATCGCTACCAATATTCGCCGTAGTCAGAAGGCGCAGCCCAGTCTGCAGTCCAAATCCAAAACGGCAATCAATCATGAATCATCACCATCACAAACCAATCAAAAACCATCAAATATCAACTTTAAAACATTACATTAACTTTGACTGACTCATCCCAAAGACCCATCCGGTCATCGGCGTCACAGCCACCGCCACCGTCTTTCTTGTCAGCAAAGAAATCCATTTCACTAACCTTCCGCTTCCCATCATGATCATCACAGGCGACCCGGAACTGGATGGTGGTGGGCGGAGACTTAGTCGGCGCGTCCATCGAACAGTCTGATGGCACTGTGATCTGGATCAAAGGAGAGTCCACTTCTTGTGGCCATATATTCTTGACAGAAAATATGCATGGTAAGTCTTTTGAGATAGCAGATTCACTCGGCGATAAATTTGGAAGGTTGAGAGTAGAAAATAAGAGGGCATTCTTATCATTTTGGATACTCTGTTCCACTTTCCGTACTACTTTTTTGTTTCTGTTCATAACACGTGTTTCATGCATCAGAAGCTGGACACGTGTTATGCAACTGAGTGTAGATTATTACTCAGTTACATAAAATATGTAAACTGAGGTCGTAGTAGATTTGTTGGATGAGAAAGTAAAGGGATTTGATATATGGGAGTATAGTATTAGGTCTAGTTTCCTCTCTATGTCCACAAACAGATTAGTTATGATCTCTTACTCAGTCTTGAGACTCATGGTCAAGCTGTAACTTGTGGTAACTATACTTACACTTGTCTTTTTACTGCAAGACTCTTTGAACTAATTACATGGTCAACTAGTTTGTTATGGATTTCCTTTTTCTTTTCCCTTTTTCTATTTTGTGCTAAATTTGCGGATATTTCTATGATAATAAGTTGTCACATTTTATGACCTTATTGCTCCAATGAGATTTCAATTGAAATGACATTGCATATAAATAATTGACTTTTATGTTTATAGTCACCAAAATTTCACACCGCCACATTCATAATCACCAAAATCACATCGCAGAAATGTATTTTGGAATAGGATACTCTTTCTGTTCTAAAATATTTGTGGTTTTGAAAATTTCACACAGATTAAAAATACCTCATAAAATGACTCATATGCTTTTATTTAAGTTTAATTATCATATTATGTTTTGTAAAGTTAATTATATATTTCTATATCTTATTAATAACATATGTTAGTTTCTAAGGTTTATTTATAATATGGGAAATATTGTAAGATTAAAGGAAACTATATCTTGAATTTTTAAACACCAATTACATCGTGAACTTTTAAAAAGATAATTATTTTGGGACTAAAATTTTTGTCGTTAGAATGAAAATTATTTTGGAATGAAATGATTATACAACGCGATGTCTGAATTTATTATGGGAACATTATAAATATAGCAATGATATTAATAATAATCAGTTTAATTACTATATCTGTCTCAAAAAGATAGCCCGCTTTTAAATTTCACTCAAACGTATAAATGGGATCATAAGATATAAAAATGGGAGCTCAAGATTTGTTAGATGAGAGAGAAAGTAAAGGGATTTGATATATGGGAGTTTGGTCCATTTTCCTCTTTGGTCCTTTCCTATATTCCACAAATATGTTTTTTTTTTCCTTTTAGTTATGATCTAGTTTGCTTTACTAGATTTATAGGTTTCAAAAAAAGAAAAAAATAGACAAGTGAGAGAAGGGGGTGGGCTGTTTGTACAAGAAGAAAAATGGGAAGAACGTTTTTTTCTTTTTTTTTTTAAATATCTTATTGTTTAATTGTTATAATATTTTCATTTTACATAATGTAATTTAACATATAAGGGTATAGCTGATAATAAGTGGGCTGCATTAAGAAAATTATACTAAATTTTAATTATAAGTGGGCTACATCGAGCAATGTGTTGCGTTAAAAAATTTTGTGGGCTGCGAATAGCCGTAGCCTTTCCTTAAATCCCTTTATTTTTTTAATTATTTCTATATATTTACATATTCTATAATTATAGGGTTAATATTGTAAAAAAATGGTAAAAGATAGATAGAATGACAAGTATTTATTACAAACAAAATAAAAAACAACTAAAAAAAATTGAGGTAGTACAATATAATGTATTATCGGACAAACATTATTAAACGTATGTGAGATTCTTTATTTGGTCGTAAGAGTCTTGGTCAAAGCTTAACTTGTGGCAGTTATAGTATTAAGTTTTGGAAGCTTGGAAATTACATGTTCACTAGTTTGTTATATAAGGATTTTCTTTTTATTTTACCTTTTTTCCTTTTTGTGCTAAATTTGCTGAATTTATGACATTGGTACTGCGTGAGATTTGAATTGAAAGGACTTGCATGTAGATATCATATAATTTGTTCACTTGTATATTTATAGTCTTTCACTTTACTACGTTCATATTCACCAAAATTTACCATCAAAAAAATGTTTTTTGGATGATTAATACTCTCTTTCATAGAAAATTTCACATAGATTTAGGAATATCATAAAATAATTTAATGTCCTTATTTAAGTTTAATTATTGTATGATGTTTCTATTTCAACATTTTTCAACACACTACAAGGAAAATACTCTTTTGAGACCACAAAAAAGTGGTCTGAAATAATGAGTAATTGCCACAACTTAAGCAAAGTGGTCTCAAATAATGAGTATTTGTCACAACTTATGAGTATTTGTCACAACTTTATTGTCGCCTCAATAACTCAGTCGCAAATAATATATTTGTGACCACAAAAGTTGTCTCAAATGTGTCTCAAATATTTTTTGCAACAACTAGTTGTCTCTAAAAGTAGTCTTAAAGTTGTCTCAAATAATTTGTAGAGAGATTTGTGACAACAAGTGGTCACAAATATCTTATTATTAGTGATCACAATTGTGGTGTCAAAAAATTTTATACAAAAGACTTTTTTGTTATAGTGACAAGACTTTTTTTCAATCTTTAACACTCGTTTATAATGTGGGGAATATTGTATTTCTTGGATTCATAAAATGACAATTAATTTGGGGTGCTAGATTAACAATTATTTTGTGACGGGGGATTATATAATATAATGTATTAAGTCAAAAAGTTATTAAATGTATCCATGATATAAACATACTTGTTTTAATTATATTGCTCTAATTAGGATGTGAATATGTCGGATATGGTAGGAGTATGCGTTCCTTATGATAGGGATAACCCGGTCACTTCGGGTCGGGTTAATACCTGAGCTTACTGACCGGCCCAGCACGCGTAGGCCCAGCAAGCACGTGAAGGCCCAGCACGCGTAGGCCCAGCAGGCCCAGGAACACGCGTTGACCCAACAGGTGGTTTGTTCCGTGAATCAAGGCTCGGGATTCGTTCCCAACTGCCATGCAGCGGTAAATAGGCGTGAGAATAGGGAGTTTGTTAGGGTTTAGGAAAGTTAAGTATAAATACGTGAAAAGAACTCCGCACTAGGGTTCGCACTCTGTACTGTGAATTGCTACCTGTAAACTCAAAGTTTTAGTGAAAGAAACACCTCGGCAAGAGTGATTTTCTGCCCGTGGACGTAGATCTCCGGATCGAACCACGTAAATCCTGTGTGTTTTTATATTTCTTGGATTGATTTAGGCTGAATTGATTGGATACCGGATTGCGCTTTATCAATTGGCGCCGTCTGTGGGAACGTAAAGCAATTTTTGACGTTCATAGCGTGTTCCAGAATCATGGTGACAACTCGTTTGAATCAATCTCGCCACGGTGATCAATCCAACCAGGATCCACCCGTGGATCAAGTTTTGCCGCCGAGGCAATTGCCGGCAAGGAGTACGTCTCATCATCAGGGCAATCAAAACCCGGTTGCGAATCTAGACAATCAGAATTTACCTCCACCCCATCAAGACATGCAAAACCCTAACATTGTTGCTGCCCAACCACCGGTTAACTTTCAAATTACTCCAGAATTGCTCCAGGTTTTCTTACAAGAACATGCACATGTTCTTCAAGATTGGGCAGCTAATCGCCTACATCCCGCGGAACCCGCCGCGGGGCCCACCGGACATGATGCTAATCCCGCGGTGCCTCCACCTCATCAGCACTCGCGTGATCAACAAGACCCGGGGCATCGCGGGCGTCAGGATCGGCGACGGGAACGACCTGGTTCCTCCGAGGACCATGGGAGTTCTAACGAATCACGACCGCGCAACGATGAACCCGCTGATATGGATCGCCGCCGTCCACTAAACGCTACTAAGAGAGTTCGCTACGCCAATCCTCATGCTCTAGATCTTCAAGAGTATGAGCGAGTTCAACGCAATGTTGAACTGGACAGAATTCTGGGCCTTGATGCCAATGGAGATATCATCACACCGTTCTCCCAAGAAATCATGGCCACCACCCTTCCCGAAGGGTTCAAACGGCCGGCCATACCACCTTACGATGGTACCGGAGATCCGGCCAATTTTCTTGGAGCTTTCCGGCACAACATGCTTAGCCGTGATAACACTACATCCCTCCATTACTGTAAGATTTTCCCCGAGTACTTACAGGATGAAGCTCGGGTTTGGTTTGATTCTCTCCCGCGCAACAGCGTATCCTCTTTCAGAGAACTCGCCGAGCACTTTTGGGCGCGGTTCGAAGCACGGGCGAAGCCCATGGCCACCCTGGCCGATGTCATGAATATGGAACAGCGGGACGGTGAAACCGTTACCCAATTTCTTGACCGCTTTACAGCGGTAAGCCTCAAGGTGGGAAATTGCCCCGAAGACGTAGTCATCAACGCATTCATGAATGGACTCCGTCCCGGGGCACTTTACAGCGAGTTGGTTCGAAACACACCGGTCACAACTCGAGCACTGTTCCACACGGTGTGCAAATTTGCTAAGGCCGAGGAGCAGACTCGCCGGAAACGTGAAAAACACGCTAGCAAGCGGCAGTCCGACAAAGCACAAACCGGGCCTAGTACGCAACCTAGTGCATTTTCCCGCCTGACCCCGGGGCGTTCAGAATCCCGAGGCGATATTCCACAATTGACTCCGTTGACAAAGTCACGAGCTGAAATCCTTTCTATCCACAAGAACGACCTACGACCTTGTCCGCGGATGACTGCTCCGCCTGAAAAAAGGAATCGTGGGAAGTGGTGTGCGTACCACCGAGATCATGGGCACGAGACAGAAGAGTGCCGAGAACTCAGTAAGGAAATCGAGGAGTGCCTGAGGAAAGGTTTCTTGCGCCAATACATTGCGCGGACCGATGACAAGCCTCGGACAGGTCAGAATGGGGGGTTGTCCCATAATCGTGGAGGTTATCATGACCGCGGTACACAACAAAATCGACCGCCGTGGCAGAATAATCGGCCGGGGCCTAGTAATTACGTACGGCAAGATTCTGGTAATCGCCAACAACCACGTCTTCCGCCACCACCTCCTCCTCCGGGAGGACCCGGAGACAACGCACCCCCTCACGTGATAAACGTGATATATGGAGCCCTACCTACCGGGGCTTCGCGACATGCCTTAAAGGCAGAGGCTCGACGTCCTCCTCCCGAGGAGCCACGTCATAAACGCCTCCATCAATCCGAGACTGTCAGCTTCACGGATAGGGACCCGGTTCCGGAGATAACACCTCATACTGACGCTATTGTCATCGACATGACTGTAGCCAACATAACAATAAGGCGGGTTTTCGTGGATAATGGGGCCGCGGTGAGTGTTATATTTGCCGACTGTTTCCAAAGGATGGGGATTCCTCGGGAACAACTTCGGCCGGCCCCCGGGCCACTGCAGACTTTCACTCAGGGTGAAGTCCAGCCAGAAGGTGTCATCACTCTCCCGGCATCTTTGGGGACTTATCCGGCAATAAAAACCATTTTCGTGGATTTTTATGTGGTGAATTCCCCATCACCGTACAACATGATCCTGGGCCGGGACTGGCTTACCCCCGCTAAAGCCATATGTTCCACGTATCACCTCGCACTAAAGTTCCCCACTTCGCATGGCGAAGTGGCTATCCGCAGGAGTCAGCGGGTTTCAAAGGAGTGTATGTACGTGGCACTCAAAAAGACTGCTAAAGTTCCTCCTAAACAGCAGCTTCAGGTGGCATCATCGGTTCTGGAATCTCGGGAATGTACTTCGTTGGGAGATGCCACCGCTCAAGTACCACTTGATCCGTCCAAGCCGGAGCAGACTGTAACCGTCGGAGCCGTGGATGTGCCATGGTTACATCAGGCTATAATTCAGACCTTGCGAGAATATTCCGATGTCTTCGCATGGTCTTCTCTGGATATGCCCGGGGTCTCTCCCGACATAATAACACACAAGCTGAACATTGATCCCAGCATAAAGCCTATCCAGCAGAAGCAAAGGAAATTCGCCCCGGAGCGAAATGACGCAATTCGAATCGAGGTGCAACAACTCTTGGATGCGGACATCCTGTTCGAAGTATATTACCCCTCCTGGCTATCGAATCCCGTAATGGTGGTTAAATCCAGTGGGGCATGGCGGATGTGCGTCGACTTCTCCGACCTCAACAAACATTGTCCGAAGGACTGTTATCCCCTACCTTCCATAGATCAAAAGGCCGAGGCCATCACTGGGTATGAGGCACTTTGTTTCTTAGATCTGTACAAGGGATACCACCAGATCTTTATGGATCCACAAGATGCCATCAAGACAGCATTCATCATTGCTTTTGGGTGCTATGCTTTTAAGAAAATGCCCTTCGGGCTCAAGAACGCCGGAGCCACATACCAGCGTCTCATGGACCGGGTTTTCCACGGCCAGATTGGCCGCAACGTCGAGGTTTACGTCGATGACCTTGTTATAAAGAGTATCTCCCATTCTTCTTGTGTGCAAGATATTGCCGAAAAGTTGCGCACCCTGCGTAGCTACAATTTGCGCCTTAATCCGGCAAAATGCACTTTTGGCGTCGGCTCCGGCAAGTTTCTGGGTTATATAGTTTCACAACACGGTTTGCAGGCCAACCCGGCCAAACTTCGGGATGTGCTAGAACTGCAGCCACCCAAGACATTCAGGGACGTTCAGCGCCTCACAGGTGGTTTGGCGGCCTTAAATCGATTCTTATCTAAGGCGGCGGAGCGCCAGCTCCCATTCTTCAAAGTCTTGAGACAGACGAAGTCCTTTGAGTGGACACCGGAGTGCACCGAGGCATTCGAGGCTTTGAAACGTCATATACAGCAGCTGCCTACTCTGTCAGTTCCTCTCCCCGGAGAGCCGCTTTACTTATATTTGGCTTCCGCCGAGGAAGCTATTAGCGCTGCACTCGTACGCGAAGTCAATGGGGTTCATCATCCCGTGTATTTCGCAAGTCGTGTTCTTCACGGGGCAGAGACACGATACTCCGTGTTAGAAAAAACTGCTTTGGCAATTGTTATGGCAGCTCGGCGTTTACGGCCATATTTCCAAGGGCGAGAAATACGGGTTCTGACTAATCATCCTATCCGCCAGATTCTTGTCAAACCCGAGGTGTCTGGGCGCCTCGCAAAGTGGGCCGTCGAGTTAGGCGAATATGATATTCAATATCTTCCCCGACGAGCAATCAAGGGTCAGGCACTCGCCGACTTTCTAGCTGAAACCCCGGGAGACAATCATGAGTCTCCGACAGACAGTGATACACATCACTTCGCTACCCACGTACCCTCACATAGGAAATGACAGCTATATGTGGATGGAGCATCCACAACTCGAGGAAGTGGTGCCGGGGTGCTTCTCATCAACCCCGAGGAGGTTGAAGTTAAATACGTCATCCGATTCAAGTTTAAGGTGACTAATAATGAAGCGGAGTACGAGGCAGTTCTCGCCGGGCTCCGGCTCGCTCAATCTTTAGGTGTTCATCATCTTGAGCTCTTCACAGACTCCGAGATCGTGTCCAAGCAAATTCAGGGGACTTATGTCGCCAAGGATGAAACAATGGTCAGGTATCGTGCTCTAACACTCAAGCTCATGCCAACTTTTGATGCAGTTATTATCCAGAAAATACCGCGTGCTCAAAATGCAAGAGCAGACGCACTCAGCAAGTTGGCCTCCGCGGTCCGAACTAATATATCTCCGGATATCATGGTCGAAGACCTATCTCATCCAGCAATTCATGAGGCCACAGTTTCGGTACTGACCGATAGTGATCCGAATTGGATGACTCCTATCATCCAATATCTCCGAGATGGAATCCTGCCCACTGACAAGCTACGAGCTCGGCAAGTTGTCCTCAAAGCCCCCAAATACTCCTTTCATGATGGAGTCTTATACCGGCGGTCATACCTACAACCGAGTCTCCGGTGTCTCGCTCCTGCCGAAGCTACCCAAGTTTTGCGGGAGTTTCACGAAGGGGCCTGTGCCAGCCATATCGGCTCCCGAACATTAGCCAAGAAAGTTCTCCGCTGGGGATACTATTGGCCAACCCTGTTCAACGATGCTCACGACTTAGTGACCAAATGCAGCAAGTGCCAGCTGCACTCCCGTGTAAAGCATCTGCCACAGACCGAGCTCACTGGAATCCAGAGTGCGTGGCCGTTTATTCAGTGGGGTATCGACATTGTTGGCCCATTCCCCGTTGCTCCGGGAGGATTGAAGTTCCTGGTCGTTGCCGTAGACTACTTCACTAAGTGGGTCGAAGCCGAACCACTTACAGCCATTACTGGTCAGAATATCTTGAAATTTGTGTGGCGCAATATTGTTTGTCGCTTCGGCATCCCGAGCACTATTATCTCGGACAACGGTAAACAGTTTGCCAACGATCCATTTCGGTCATGGTGTGAAGAGCTCCACATCAAACAAATTTTCACTTCGGTTGCTCACCCTCAAGCCAAGGGGCAGGTTGAAGTCACCAATCGGACATTGCTCACGGGAATAAAGAAGCGCCTGGATAATGTCAAGGGTCTCTGGGCTGAAAACCTTCCACAAGTCCTATGGGCTTATCGCACAACACCGCATACCTCTACCGGGGAGACTCCTTACAGCCTTACTTACGGTTCCGAAGCCGTTATCCCTGCTGAAATCAGTGTACCAAGCCCCCGCCTCCTCACATTGGTTCCAGAGGATAATGACGAGGCTCTCCGGGCAAATTTGGATGAGCTTGAAAATCGCCGTGACCAATCATTCATTCAACAGGCCAGGTGTAAACAACGAGCAGCCCAGTATCATAACCTCCGGGTCCGGGGTACTCAGTTCAATGTCGGGGACTTAGTTCTTCGGCTCAACTCAGCCAGCAAAGCTGCCCCCGAGGGAAAATTACATGCTTCTTGGGAAGGTCCCTACCGAGTCGTTGCCGCACACGATTCTGGATCCTATTAGCTAGAGCATCTCAACGGGACCCCGATTCCCCGAAGCTAGCACGTCACTAACTTGAGGCGCTTCTATCTGTGAAGGCCAAATCTCAAGTACCATCTTATCTTTAATTTCTTTTATAGTTGTTATCTCTCTTTGTACTTTTGAGTTTGCTCCGGCACTTATCATTGAATAAAAATTCTTTGGTTATACGTCTTGCTGTGTTTTCCTTTACGTTACGGGGACGCCCTAACGCAATCATATTATCGTTATTAGTCTCCGGACAATTAAATCTCTTCCTTGGTCCATCCGAGGAGATTCGCATTTCGTCCCCGGACTTATATCACTTTCTCGCCTGTTTAACCGGAGAAGTGTTTACTCCCGCCTGATCCGTCCGGGGAGGTATTACTCCCGCCTGATCCGTCCGGGGAGATGGGATTTATTCATACTGTGTTCCCGAACACCCAATTAAAGTAGTTAATAATTTTTCCTATCGTGTTCCCGAACACCCGATTAAAATGGTTCGTAACCTGTTGCTCTCATTAAACCCGTTTGTACACACCGCAATAGTTTTATTATCTTCTGAATATTACAACATCAAGAAGTTTTTTACATAAGACTTCAAACAAAGAAAAAAAAAAAAAAAAAAAAACAACAAAAAGGAGAAAACCATTATCTACGGCCCCCGAGCCAATACTCAGCGCTCCGGCGTAGCGGCCTGCTCCTCGATCTTCGCTGTGTCCTCCGGGACCCTGAAGTTCTTCGGCCTCGGGTTCCGGCTCTGTCATCCCCGCGAGCTTCCCTACACCGAGGACTTGCTCTGGGCGTTTGCCTAGGGACTTCGTCTCTAGTCCGCGCTCGGTTACTTGGTTGTGGCGCGGACCTCGGGGTTTGGGCCCACTGCTCAGGGTCCCACTCCTCCGGAGCCATCACTTCGATTTCCCTGGCCAGCTCCTCGACTACTTCTTCGGCGACCACGGCGGGTTCTTCTTCGATCATGGTCACTGGAGCTGGCTCTCGGATAACTATGCCTTTGCTCTTTCCGGAGGGTTTTTTCTTATCCTTCCGAGGAGCCTTCTGCGTACTTTGGTCCCGGCTTGAGCTCGCGATGAATTCTTCGGCAGAAGGCCTCCACCTGCCTCGGCCCTTCAGCCCTTCATACATACTGAGAAGCAACTCCAGAACTTCTCGTTTCCTTACGAGCTCCGATGACTCGATAGAGCTCCTTGACATCAATGCTGCGATGTCACCTTGGATCTCTACAACCTGTTCTTCCACTTCCTCAAAGGTCAGAAGACCGAACTCCGACAGTATCCGGTCATACTCCCTTTGATGAACGAGGACACGGCTCATCTCGGCAGCTGTAGACCGGTATTTCATCTCGAAGTCTTTAGCTCTCTCTTCGGCTTCAACTACTTTCCTCTCTGCCGAGGCCACCTGCTTCTCTAGCTTCGGCACTACGTGCATTTGCAGCTTGTTCTTTTCTCCGCGGAACCACTCAAGTGATCGCATGAGTTTCTGTATTGTTTCGTGTAGCTCCGCGGTATTCTAAACAGAAGAAGAGTCAACCAGATCGATCAATCTCAAGTATATCAAAAGTTGGAGTTCAGTTCGACAACAGACATAAATTGATCATGCAAATAAAACGAGAAGTTCAAGAGCCTGAGAAACAGAAAATTATATTTCACAAAACAGAAGTACAATTGCTCCAAATTCGGTACATTGATTCGCATATATTCCTAAACTATACAATTTTAAATTTGCGGGGATCGACTGACCTCCAGCTCAGTTACCTCAGTCTCTTCGGGCAACCCCTCTCGCCGGCCCTCGGACACTTCGGCTTCTCCTTCTTCAGTTGCTGCGACGGCTTTGACCGCAGCTGGGGCTTCGACCTCCATCCGTGGAGGGGGTTCTCTGCTTCGGGGTGCGGTGACCAGCTCACCTCGGCAGAATGCCATAAATTCTGGATCCTGGTCCACCTCACAGTTAGCAACTTCCGCGGCCGTCAGAAGCTGTTTCTTCTCCCCGAGCGCCTTCACCAGGGGCCACTCCGGCAGATTCGTCAGAGCCGCATAGTAGGCCTTCTCCACTCCGGCCACTGCTTCAAAGTCATACCCGAACTCTGGACGATATACGTCCACGTTCGGGTAGACCTCCTTCACCTGCTCCAGCATCGCGGATCGAGTGGCCCGGTCCCCTATGGCCACGAACTCCGTCTGGAAGTCGAGGAATGTGCTAGTCTGGAATAATCTATCGGCGAAGGCCTTCAGCACCGCTCCCTGTCTCTCGACCACAGCAGCTTCCCGAGCTTCCATCTCTGCTCGCAGCCGTAGCACTTCACCCCGGAGGACGTTATTCTCCGCCTCCACCCCGCGCAGACGCGCAACCTCGGTTTCGACCAAGGCAGCCCTCTGGCGTGCCTCGGTCATATCATGGGTCAGTCGGTCATTGCGCGCCCGGAGTTCCCTGGCCACTTCGGCCAGCTCCTCCTTCCCCTCCTTCTCGCTCTTGCGGCTGAGGTCTAGGATACCTCGCGCCAAGCGCAGAAGTTCTTCAGCGTCTGCGCCCTCCAACCCCAGCAGACCCGAGGCCACTTGTTCAACCTGGACAATTACACAAAAAATGAGATTATGAGCAGCCTTCATAACACACACTTCGTGCACGTACGAATTACGAGCAGCGTTTCAAGTTTACCTGTGTGCTCTCCCCTACCCGGGGTCTTTTGGAGGACGCTAGCGGAGTCCCGGTAGGCTCCGGCCTCTTCTTCGTTCCGGGAGGTGACCCCGCCGGCATAACCCGTTCTTCCGACCCCGCTGACGGTCGCGCACTTGGTGGCATCTTCCCCCGGGGAGACACCTCCGCGGCTTTCCCCTTCTTTTTGGCCGCCGCCGACGCTGCGGGGCTTCCGGCAGGCTCCTTTCCGAAGCGTCCCACTACATATAAAGGTTATGGTTAGTCCTGCGCAAAGCGACAGTTATAAACAGCAGGATAAAGAACTCCTACCCTCTTCGGCACCCGCATTGCCCGAATAATACGGGCTCAGTCCTGCCTCCTCCAATTCCTCCTCGGAACAGAGGGTTTTGAAAGTCCCCACTGTCCGGAATGTATGTATCACTTCGGCCCCCGGGCTCTCCACAGGAGCGGTATCAAGCACCTCATCACTCCTCCACTTCGGGAGAGCTACTTTATTCCTAATAAATATAAACCTCTCCTTCCACCCCTCTACCTTACTTGGGTTTTGAACCTTGAACCCACCTCGGGCTCGAGGACTGAAGGAGTACCACCCCTTGGACTTCCCAAAGTTTTTTAGTTGGAAGAAGAACCTAAAAAGCTCTACGGTCGGTTCTAATCCGGCGTTTTTACACACCACGGTGAATCCCACTACCTGCCTCACCGCGTTCGGCGCTAATTGGCAAAGGGCAATGCCGTAGTATTTCAGCAATTGGATCACAATGTCCCACAAGGGCAGTCTCAGGCCTATTCTAAGGGGATCTATATATACACTAATAAACCCCTGCGGTGGGCAACAGGCCCTATCCTCGGGGTTCGGTATTATATACTCTAGGTTGAAGGGAAGGTAAAATGACGGGAGTTCTCTCTCAATTTGCTCTCACGACATCCGTAACGCTACGGAGGCCACCTCCAAACCCTCCTCCGCGCATGGATAGAAAGCAACCATCATAACGTTGCATTCCCGGCCGTCGGCCCTGTCTATAGTCCTAACCTCATTCCTCTCCGGAATGAGATATGATAGGGGGGGAACGTCTAACGGGGTACTCGAAGTCCCTAATTCTTCAATAGAGGCAGAAGATGAGGCAGAAGGTGAAGAGGAAGACATACTTACTTGGGTTGAATTTGAGTGGGTTGATTTGAGAAGTTTTTTATCTGAGATGAATCACGAGTGCAGATTTCCTCTTTTTCCCGCTTTCTAAACTGGTAAATCGCAATGAAGAAGATGAAAAGTTACTGTGCAATTACTCCAATTATATACGCAAAAACCAACGGCTTCGATGCAGACTATTCAAATTCAGTGATGGAGATGTAAACGTGCTCTTCACGCGCTTTACAGTTCCCAAAGCGCGTGGGGAACAGGTTTCTTGGAAGTCGCAGAGCGTGTCACTTCACATCCCTCTCTCTCATGATGGCGCCGCCAATCACATCAACCTCACCCTTCGCCAGGAAGATTCAAACTACACTCCGGTGTACCCTCCACCTCGGTCATACTACCACACTCCGGTGCTCCCTTCATTTTGGCCAGACTACTCACTCCGGTGTACCCTCCACCTCGGCCAGGTTGTTATATACTTCCAACGCGTTTCTTGCTTCTGGGAAATTTGGTATCTCGATAAATGTCTTGTGCACTTCGGCCTAGCTCGACTCCGCGTCCGCAGACTGCTCCGCAGAGTCCCCGGGGACGCGGATAGACTTAGTCAACCATAAACACTTCGGCCCGCCAACGACCACGGCCCTTCTTGCTTACGGTTCCACCCCGGTGACAACCGAAGCTCCCTCCTCGCTTCGGCTGGGGGGGGCGGGGCATCTGATAGGGATAACCCGGTCACTTCGGGTCGGGTTAATACCTGAGCCCACTGACCGGCCCAGCACGCGTAGGCCCAGCAAGCACGTGAAGGCCCAGCACGCGTAGGCCCAGCAGGCCCAGGAACACGCGTTGGCCCAACAGGTGGTTTGTTCCGCGAATCAAGGCTCGGGATTCGTTCCCAACTGCCATGCAGCGGTAAATAGGCGTGAGAATAGGGAGTTTGTTAGGGTTTAAGAAAGTTAAGTATAAATACGTGAAAAGAACTCTGCACTGGGGTTCGCACTCTGTACTGTGAATTGCTACCTGTAAACTCAAAGTTTTAGTGAAAGAAACACCTCGGCAAGAGTGATTTTCTGCCCGTGGACGTAGATCTCCGGATCGAACCACGTAAATCCTGTGTGTTTTTATATTTCTTGGATTGATTTAGGCTGAATTGATTGGATACCGGATTGCACTTTATCACCTTATATCCTATTGTATTTTATAAGAGTAGGATTCAGTTATCCGATTAGATCGCTCGCGGATAATCGGACAATCAAATTCATACATAAAAAATAAATAAATTATATATAATATAATATGAATATATAATATGGTATAATCTATAAATCGTATATAGTGTATGTAATATGTCAATGTTAAATTTTATGTTAAAATATTATATTATAAATATATTAGATATATTATTAATCATATAATATATAACACATTAAATGGGTAATGTCGTTTATCCTATCCTATCCTACCTATTATTAAATAATACCCGACTCCTGATAGGGATAACCCGATCAGCTCGGGTCGGGCGATCAGCTCGGGTCGGGCTGATACTAAAGCCCACGGATCGGCCCAGCACGCGCAGGCCCAGCAAACACGTGAAGGCCCACTACGCGGAGGCCCAGCAGGCCCAGGAACGCGCGTTGGCCCAACGGGCAGTTTGTTCCGCGAATCAAGGCTAAAGATCCGTTCACAACCGCCATGCTGCGGGAAGTAGGCGTGAATATAGGAAGTTTGTTAGAGTTCAGTTAGGGTTTAGGAATGTTAAGTATAAATACGTGAAGAGAACTCGGAATTAGGGTTCGCACTCTGTATACTGAATTACTATCTGTAAACTCAAAATTCTAGTGAAAGAAACACCTCGGCAAGAGTGATTTTCCGCCCGTGGACGTAGATCTCCGGATCGAACCACGTAAATCCTATGTTTTTCCATATCGTTTACGTCGATTATTGTTATAATTCTCGGTTACCGGACTGCGCATTATCAATTGGCGCCGTCTGTGGGAACGCTTTAACCAACAATTTTTTACGTTTACATCGCATTCAAAAATCATGGTGACAACACGTTTGAATCAATCTCGCCACGGTGATCAATCTAACCAGGATCCGCCCGTGGATCAAGTTTTGCCGCCAAGGCAATTGCCGGCAGGGAGTACGTCTAATCATCAGGGCAATCAAAACCCTCCACCCCCCTCAAGACCAGCAAAACCCTAATCTTGCTATTCAAATTACCCCAGAACTGCTCCAGGCTTTCTTACAAGAGCATGCACATGTTCTTCAAGATTGGGCAGTTAATCGCCTACATCCCGCGGGGCCTGCCGCGGGGCCTGCCGGCCATAATGCTAATCCCGTGGTGCCTCCACCCCGTTCGCAGGATCGACGACGGGAACGACCTGGTTTTTCCGAGAACCATGGGAGTTCTAATGAATCACGACCTCGCAATGAGGAACCTACTGATGTGGATCGCCGCCGTCCACTTAATGCGGCTAAGAGAGTTCGCTATGCCAATCCTCATGCTCTAGATCTTCAAGAGTATGAGCAAGTTCAACGCAATGTTGAACTGGACAGAATTCTGGGCCTTGATGCCAATGGAGATATCATCACGCCGTTCTCCTCAGAAATCATGGCCACCACCCTTCCTGAAGGGTTCAAACGGCCAGCTATACCACCTTACAATGGCACCGGAGATCCGGCCAATTTTCTTGGAGCTTTTAGACACAGCATGCTTAGCCATGATAACATCACATCCCTTCAGTACTGCAAGATTTTTCCTGAGTACTTACAGGATGAAGCTCGGGTTTGGTTTGATTCTCTCCCACGCAACAGCATATCCTCCTTCAGAGAACTCGTCGAGCACTTTTGGGCACGGTTCGAAGCACGGGCGAAGCCCATGGCCACCCTGGCCGATGTTATGAACATGGAACAGCGGGAAGGTGAAACCGTTACGCAATTTCTTGACCGCTTCACTGCGGTAAGTCTCAAGGTGGGAAATTGCCCCGACGACGTAGTCATCAACGCATTTGTGAATGGACTCCGCCCCGGAGCACTTTATACCGAGTTAGCTCGGAACACACCGGTCACAACTCGAGCATTGTTCAAAACAGTGTGCAAATTTGCTAAGGCCGAGGAGCAGACTCGCCAGAAGCGAGAGAAACACGCTAGCAAGCGGCAGTCCGACAAAGCACAAACCGGGCCCAGTACGCGACCTAGTGCATTTTCCCGCCTGACTCCGGGGCGTTTAGAATCCCGAGGTGATATTCCACAATTGACTCCGTTGACGAAGTCACGAGCCGAAATCCTTTCTATTCATAAGAACGATCTGCGACCTTGTCCGCGGATGACTGCTCCACCAGAAAAGAGGAACCGTGGAAAGTGGTGCGCGTACCACCGAGATCATGGGCACAAGACAGAGGAGTGCCGGGAACTTAGCAAGGAGATTGAGGAATGCCTCAAGAAGGGTCTCTTGCGGCAATACGTTGCGCGAACCAATGACCAACCTCGGGCAAACCACAATGGGGGTTCGTCCCACAACCGCGGGGGTTATCATGACCGGGGCACTCAACAAAATCGGCCACCGTGGCAGAATAATCGGCCAGGACCTAACAACTACGCACGGCAAGATTCTGGCAATCGCCAGCAACCACGTCTCCCACCACCACCTCCTCCTCCGGGAGGGCCCGAAGACAACGCACCTCCTCACGTAATAAACGTGATATATGGAGCCCTACCCACCGGGGCTTCACGTCATGCCTTAAAGGTAGAAGCTCGACGTCCTCCTCCCGAGGAGCCACGTCATAAACGCCTCCATCAGTCCGAGACTGTCAGCTTCACGGATAGGGACCTGGTTCCGGAGATAACACCTCACACAGACGCTATTGTCATCGACATGACTGTAGCCAACATAACAATAAGGCGGGTCTTCGTGGATAATGGGGCAGCGGTGAGTGTTATATTTGCCGACTGTTTCCAAAGGATGGGGATTTCTCGGGACCAACTTCGGCCGGCCCCCGGGCCACTGCAGACTTTCACTCAAGGCGAAGTCCAGCCGGAAGGTGTCATCACCCTCCCGGCGTCTCTGGGTACCTATCCGAAAATAAAAACTATTTTCGTGGACTTTTATGTGGTGAATTCCCCATCACTGTACAACATGATCCTGGGCCGGGACTGGCTTACCTTTGCTCAACGTATCACCTCGCGCTAAAGTTTCCCGCCTCGCATGGCGAAGTGGCTATCCGCGGAAGTCAGCGGGTTTCAAAGGAGTGTATGTACGTGGCACTCAAAAAGACTGCTAAAGCCCCTCCCAAACAGCAGCTTCAGGTAGCATCATCAACTTTGGAACCTCAAGAATGTACCTTGTTCGGGGATGCCACCGCTCAAGTACCGCTTGATCCGTCCAAGCCGGAGCAGACTGTAACCGTAGGAGCCGTGGATGTGCCATGGTTACATCAGGCTATAATTCGGACCTTGCGAGAATATTCCGATGTTTTCGCATGGTCCCCACTAGATATGCCCGGGGTCTCTCCCGATATAATAACGCATAAGCTGAACATTGATCCTAGCGTAAAGCCAATCCAACAAAAACAGAGGAAGTTTGCTCCAGAGCGAAATGAGGCCATTCGAATCGAGGTAAAGCAACTCTTGGATGCGGACATCTTGTTCGAAGTATTTTACCCCTCTTGGCTATCCAATCCGGTAATGGTGACAAAAACCGGTGGGGCATGGCGGATGTGTGTCGACTTCTCCGATCTCAATAAGCACTGTCCGAAAGACTGTTATCCTCTGCCCTCCATCGACCAAAAGGCCGAAGCCATTACGGGGTACGTGGCACTTTGCTTCCTAGATCTATACAAGGGGTATCATCAGATTTTTATGGATCCGCAGGATGCCTTCAAAACGGCATTTATTACTGCCTTTGGGTGCTACGCTTTTAAGAAATTGCCCTTCGGGCTCAAGAACGCTGGAGCCACCTATCAACGTCTCATGGACTGTGTTTTTCATGACCAGATTGGTCGTAACGTTGAGGTTTACGTCGATGACCTGGTCATCAAAAGCTCCTCTCATCCTTCATGTGTGCAAGACATTGCCGAAACATTGCACACTCTGCGGCGCTATAACTTGCGACTCAATCCAGCGAAATGCACTTTCGGTGTTGGCTCCGGGAAGTTTCTCGGTTATATGGTTTCGCAAAACGGCCTGCAGGCCAATCCGGCCAAACTCCGTGATGTGTTAGATTTGCAGCCACCAAAAACATTTAGGGACGTTCAACGCTTCACAGGTGGTTTGGCGGCCTTAAATAGGTTCTTGTCAAAAGCGGCGGAACGCCAGCTTCCATTCTTTAAAATCTTAAGACAGGCGAAGTCCTTTGAGTGGACCCCGGAGTGTACCGAGGCTTTTGAAGCTTTGAAGCGCCATATACAGCAGCTGCCCACTTTGTCAGTTCCTCTCCCCGGAGAGCCGCTCTACCTGTATTTGGCTTCCGCCGAGGAAGCTATTAGCGCAGCTCTCGTACGAGAAATCGATGGCGTTCAGCATCCCGTGTACTTCGCAAGCCGAGTACTTCACGGGGCAGAGACGCGATATTCCGTGCTAGAGAAAACCGCTTTGGCCCTTGTTATGGCAGCTCGACGTCTTCGGCCATACTTCAAAGGACGTGAGATACGAGTTCTGACCAATCACCCCATACGCCAGATTCTTGTAAAACCCGAGCTGTCGGGGCGCCTCGCCAAGTGGGCTATTGAGTTAGGTGACTATGACATTCAGTTTCTCCCCCGCCGAGCAATTAACGGTCAAGCACTCGCCGACTTTCTGGCTGAAGCCCCGGGAGACAATCATGAGTCTCCCGTAGACAATGATACACATCACCATGTTACCATCGCTCCTTCACCCCGGAGGTGGCAACTATTCGTGGATGGAGCATCCACGATCCGAGGAAGTGGTGCCGGACTGCTTCTCATCGACCCCGAGGAGGTTGAAGTTAAATACGTCATCCGGTTCAAGTTCAAGGTGACTAATAATGAAGCGGAGTACGAGGCAGTTCTCGCCGGGCTCAGGCTCGCTCAATCCTTAGGCGTTCGTCATCTTGAGCTCTTCACGGACTCCGAGGTCGTGTCCAGACAGATCCAGGGGACTTATGTCGCCAAGGATGAAACAATGGTCAGGTATCGTGCTTTAACACTAAAGCTTATCTCCACTTTTGATGCAGTTATTGTACAGAAAATACCACGAGCTCAGAACACAAGAGCAGATGCGCTCAGCAAATTGGCCTCCGCGGTCCGAAATAATATATCTCCGGATATTATGGTTGAAGACTTGCTTCATCCAGCAATTCATGAGGCCACAGTTTCGGTACTGACCGACAACGATCCGAACTGGATGACACCTATCATCCAGTATCTTCGAGATGGAGTTCTGCCTACTGATAAACTACAAGCTCGGCAAGTTGTTCTCAAAGCTCCCAAATACTCCTTTCATGGTGGAGTTTTATATCGACGGTCATACCTACAACCGAACCTCCGGTGTCTCGCTCCTGCCGAAGCTACCCAAGTTCTGCGGGAGGTTCATGAAGGGGCCTGTGCTAGCCATATCGGCTCCCGGACATTAGCCAAGAAAGTTCTCCGCTGGGGATACTATTGGCCAACATTGTTCAACGATGCTCACGACTTCGTGACCAAGTGCAGCAAGTGCCAGCTGCACTCCCGTGTGAAGCACCTGCCACAGACCGAGCTCACCGGAATCCAAAGCGCGTGGCCGTTTATTCAGTGGGGTATCGACATTGTTGGCCCATTCCCCGTTGCTCCGGGAGGTTTGAAGTTCCTGGTCGTTGCCGTAGACTACTTCACCAAGTGGGTCGAGGCCGAACCACTTACAGCCATTACTGGTCAGAATATCTTGAAATTTGTGTGGCGCAATATTGTTTGTCGCTTCGGCATCCCGAGCACTATCATCTCGGGCAACGGTAAACAGTTTGCCAATGATCCATTCCGGTCATGGTGCGAAGAACTCCACATCAAACAAATTTTCACTTCGGTAGCTCACCCTCAAGCCAACGGGCAGGTTGAGGTCACCAATCGGACACTGCTCACGGGAATAAAGAAGCGCCTGGATAATGCCAAAGGTCTCTGGGCTGAAAACCTTCCACAAGTCTTATGGGCTTATCGCACAACACCGCATACATCTACCGGGGAGACTCCTTACAGCCTTACTTACGGTTCTGAAGCCGTTATCCCTGCTGAAATCAGTGTTCCAAGCCCCCGTCTCCTTACATTGGTTCTAGAGGATAATGACGAGGCTCTCCGGACAAATTTGGATGAGCTCGAAGATCGCCGGGATCAATCATTCATTCAACAGGCCAGATGTAAACAACGAGCAGCCCGATATCATAACCTCCGGGTCCGAGGTACTCAGTTCAATGTCGGGGACTTAGTTCTTCGGCTTAACTCAGCCAGCAAAGCTGCCCCTGAAGGGAAATTGCACGCTTCTTGGGAAGGTCCCTACCGAGTCGTTGCTGTACACGACTCTGGATCCTATCAGCTTGAACATCTCAACGGGACCCCGATCCCCCGAAGCTGGCACGTCGCTAACTTGAGGCGTTTCTATCTGTGAAGGCCACATCACAAGTACTATCTTATCTTTAATTTCTTTTATAGTTGTTATTTCTCTTTGTACTTTTGAGTTTGCCCCGGCATTTATCGATGAATAAAGTTTCTTTGTTTACGCATCTTGCTGTGTTCTTCTTCACGTTACGAGGACGCCCTAACGTTATCGTATTATCGTTATCAGTCCCCGGACCATTACAATTATCCCTCGGTCCGCCCGAGGAGATTCACATTCAGTCCCCGGACTCATATCACCTTCTCGCCTGTTTAACCGGAGAAGTGTTTTCTCCCGCCTGATCCGTCCGGGGAGACTTTGCTCCCGCCTGATCCGTCCGGGGAGTAAATTTATCCATACTATGTTTCCGAACACTCAATTAAAATAGTTAATAGTTCTTACTGTGTTCCCGAACACCCAGTTAAAGTGATTGATAACTTGTGGCACTCGTATATACACACTAACAGTCTTATCATTTCCTAAATAATACAACATCAAGAAGTTTTTTACATAAGACTCCATATAAAAAAAAAAAAAAAAAAGGAGACAAATCTTGCTAAAGATTAACTATGTTATTATCTATTTTTTTCGGAGCCTTCTCCGAACAATACGCGAAACCGCGTCGTCTTGTCTCTGATCGAGCATATCCCGTCCTCCGGGATGGTTCTTGCATGTTCCGACGATGCTCGGCTTCACTTCGGTTCCGACGATGACTCATCATTTGGGGACCCCGGTCACCTACAGCGTGCTCGGTTCTTGTTCTTGGCCCTGACATATTGGCCCATTCTGCATGGCCCCACTCTAGTGGCGCCAACGGATCCATCACCTCGGGGGTTTTATTTGTAACTTCCCTCGTCTTGTGCCGAAGAGGATTTGGTGATTTCTGCGGAATTGAGCTTTTCCTCCTTTCTCTTTCCCGAGTGTTCGCCCATTCTACAGCATCCCACTCCTCGGCAGGCATTTCGTCGATCTCCTTGGCCAATGCCACAACTATCGCTCCACTGGCCTCTGGCTCCTCCACATGAGTTCTTTCTGGTTCTTGAGGTATTTTTGGTATTGCCTCGGGTGTGATGCCAGTTTTCCCAACGTCAACAGCTTGATCAGCCAACACTATGTTCTCTTGGATATCGGGCTTTGTTTTCTCGCCCCGACGTCTTTTCTTGCGGCTGTGCTCTGGTTCACCCTGCTCTGCAATATTCAAAGCTTCATTCCGGGCCTCGACTTTCTTTTCAAGCTCTACCAGAAATCCTAGTACCAGCCGGCTCCTTATGATTTCAGGATCATTAGCATCACCTCGCTTGCTCCGCTGATGGACGTCTTCCCGAACCTCGGTCCTCCGGGCTTGAATATCTTTCACTGATAGTCGTCCGCTGTCAACAAGAAGATGCTCACACTCTTGCTGGTTGATACGAAGTTGTTCTAATTCAAGATCTTTTAAAACACACTGTGCTTTGTACTGCCTCATTTGTTGTGCAGATTCTTTCCATGAGCCCTCCACCTCGGCATATCTTTTCTCTATTAAGGATAAATTCCTCGATAGTCGGGGGACTTCATGCAACATCAACATATCTCGCTCTTTCTGCAGCCAAACTATTGATGAGTTGAGCTGCTTTATTACTTCATACGGGTTTTCTATGTTTTCCTGGCAAAGGAGACACCTCGGGTTTTTCAGACTTTATTAATATACATACATTGCGTGGATAAGAGAGTAACAGCATTTACTATCCATACAAACAAAGATTTTTCATTACAAAAAGAGACAACTCGGGTTTTTCATTACAAAACAAGTAATTACAATGGCATTCTTTTTACAAGACCCTCTATTCTACATTCTGCTCATGAGTTGGGAGGTCACTGACCTCTCCGGGGGTAGGGTTGGCTTCTTTTCCTCCCGGGGCCTCCCCAACATCACTTGTACCCTCAGCTGCCTTGCTAGGGCCTTCGATCATAACGGGGGGTGTAGCAATCACCTCTCGGCGGGGAATAGGAGCCCGGTTCCTCAGTTCCCTTACATAAAAACCGTTGCGGAAGCCCAAGAAGTCCTTATCTTGGTCTTCGTTGCACCGTTTAATGATCTCGGGAGTGAGGATTGTGTTCTTCTTTGCCAAGGCCTCGATCAATGGCCACTTCGGAGCTTTCGTCAACGCATCAAAATATGCGCCATCTTCGTTCCCAACTGCATCGTAATTATACCCGAAGTCCTCATCGTAAATGTCGACCTCCGGGTATTTATCATGTATGGCTTCCAACAGCTCGCTTTTGGTGGCCGTATCACCTGCAGCCACGAACGTGCTCAGAAACTTCAGGAATGACTCTGTTTGCATCAGCTTCTCGGCAAATGTTTCCAGCACAGCTCCCTGACCCACGATGGCCTTGTTCAGCTCTTCCCGGGTTGCAATTAGGTCACCTCTCATAATGGCAACCTCGACAGCCTGTTCGCGTAATCTAGCCGCTTCTCTCTCGGCAACTACTGCCCTGTCCCGAGCTGCTCTGGCGCTTTTTTGAGCCTCCACGAAGCCAGCTCTTAATTTAGCCACCTCGGCTTCTAGTTCAGCGACCCTACCTTGGGTGGATTCCTTCTCCAGTCTACCCACTAGCCCGCGGATAGGCTCCAACAGTTTCTCAAGTTCGGCTCCAGCGGCCGATATCTCTACTCCCTGCCCCTGCATTGACTTACTATTATGACGGGTCTGTGCAGCGAATAACAGAATTATTTACGATGATACCTCGTGAGCCGGAGTCAGGTGCGGTTTCTTGGAAGGCGGGGGTGTCGTCGGAGAGGTGACCCTTCTCTTGGTGCTCGGGGTCAATCCAGAGAGGGGAATGTTGTCTTCAGGATCAGCTCTGTGGCTACCCTCAGGTGTTATTCTCTGTGGCTCCGGCGTTTTCGAACTATCACCTCGGCCCCCCGAGCTGGCTTCAGTACTCTTCCTGGCAGCACTCTTGAACTTGCCCACTGCACATGACAAACACACATTCAAGGGATTGACATTGTTATATTATACAACTTATGGAGCAATAAAAGCCCTACCCTCTACTTCCGCCCGGGTTTTAGTTCTCTCCCCCTCAGACATGCTCGGTGTCCTGTCAGAATCAGTCCCGGTGGGGGTGTTGCTCTCTTGGGAATCCGAAGTCCCACCAGCCCATTTGGAATAGTACGGACTCAACCCCGCCTCGTCTAGTACTTCTTCCGGGAATCTGGACTCCAATACACCAACTTTTTTCAAGATATTCGCACCCTTTGGTTCCCCTGCCGGGACACTATCTACCACCTCTAACGTTTGCCATTTGGGTAATATGGCTTTTTGCCTAACATATATGAATCTTCCTCTCCATCCCTCGATTTTACTTGGATTTTTAACCTTAAACTTTTTACCCGGCCTGGGGTTAAGGTAATACCAACCCTTACTTCTCCCCATCGTCTTCAGTTGGAAGAAATGCCTAAATAAGCTAATACTAGGCACTAACCCCCCCTTACTACACTCCACTAAAAAGCCCACTACCTGCCTCACAGCATTAGGTCCTAATTGTCCCAGCGCTATTCCATAATAATCCAATAATTTTATTAAGAACCCCCATAGGGGAAACCTCAAACCTACGGCAAGTTGATCGATATACACGGAAATGAATCCTTGGGGAGGACAGCAGGCTTTGTCATTACCTTCGGGAATGATGAATTCCAAATCAAAGGGTAAGAAGAAGTTCGGCACCCATCGCCTAATCTGCTTTTCAGTCACTGTGGGTCTTACCCCTGCTACCTCGAATCCTTCTATTTCTTCTTCACACCGGGGGAAATTCACTGCTTCTACTCTTATCTCACTAAGGTCACCGCGATGGACCTGTCTACTTTCACTATTCACGGGATAGATCACTCGAATGGGAGGTGCTCTATAAGGCATTCCTTCTGGGACTACCTCTCCTACCTTAGATGAAGATGAAGATGAGTTAGACATACTTACTTGGTTTGAATTCGAAAGGGTTGATTTGAGAAGTTTTGGGTCTGAGATGAATCGCGAATGCAGATTTCCTCTTTTTCCCGCTTTCAAACAGATGAATCGCAATGAAGGAGATGAAAAGTTACTGTGCAGTTATTCCCACTATAAATGCAAAAAACCGACGGCTCTGATGCAGCCTATTCAAATTCAGTGATGGAGATCCATGCGTGCTCTTCACGCGCTTTACAGTTACCGAGGCGCGTGGGGAACAGCTTTCTTGGAACTCGCAGAGCGTGTCACTTCACATCCCTCTCTCTCATGATGGCGCCGCCAATCACATCAGCCTCACCCTTCTTCAGGAAGATTCAAACTACACCCCGGTGTACCCTCCACCTCGGCCATATTACCACACTCCGGTGCTCCCCCCATTTTAGCCAGAATACTCACTCCGGTGTACCCTCCACCTCGCCCAGGCTGTCATATCCTTCCAACGCGTTTTCTGCTTCTGGGAAATTCGGTATCTCGCTATATGCCCCGTGCACTTCGGCCCAGCTCGGCACCGCGTCCATCGACTACTCCGCAGAGTCCCAGGGACGCCAGCGACCCCGGTCCTTCTTGCTTACGGTTCCACCCCGGTGACAACCGAAGCTCCTACCTCGCTTCGACTGGGGGGGGGGCATCTGATAGGGATAACCCGATCAGCTCGGGTCGGGCGATCAGCTCGGGTCGGGCTGATACTAAAGCCCACGGATCGGCCCAGCACGCGCAGGCCCAGCAAACACGTGAAGGCCCACTACGCGGAGGCCCAGCAGGCCCAGGAACGCGCGTTGGCCCAACGGGCAGTTTGTTCCGCGAATCAAGGCTAAAGATCCGTTCACAACCGCCATGCTGCGGGAAGTAGGCGTGAATATAGGAAGTTTGTTAGAGTTCAGTTAGGGTTTAGGAATGTTAAGTATAAATACGTGAAGATAACTCGGAATTAGGGTTCGCACTCTGTATACTGAATTACTATCTGTAAACTCAAAATTCTAGTGAAAGAAACACCTCGGCAAGAGTGATTTTCCGCCCGTGGACGTAGATCTCCGGATCGAACCACGTAAATCCTGTGTTTTTCCATATCGTTTACGTCGATTATTGTTATAATTCTCGGTTACCGGACTGCGCATTATCAACTCCTTTACGTGATTATTTGGTAATCATATCCACAGGTACCAACTCTAACTAGCTAATTAGACACTTTTTGTTATATATATATAGTGATAGTGAATTTTGAAAATGTTGAACAACTCAGTAACACACGTTTAGAGTAAGTACAAAAGTCTCATGGAGAAATAAGATAAGATATAAAGAAAATAAATGGGAAATGAATGGTGAATTGAAGACCAGAGTTTGTGGTAGTAATGGGAAAGTCGACAAAAGTAGAGGATGAAAGTGCAAATTTTGCGTTCGTGGGAGATTGCAATGTTCGCCTTCCAACTTCGCCGCCTTTATTAGTACGGCATTCTTTTGAGGATATTTATTTACCGATGTTTTCATTTGAATGGGGCATGGTTCATCTTTAATGTATTTTACTTTATAGTCGGATGATTCATTATTTCACATCCTATATATTATTCATATTACTTTTCACAATTTTCAATAACAATTTCCAACACACATCTTCCCCTACAAATCTCTTAAAAATATTTTTACACTATTTAAGTGGACTAGTATTACTCCCGTGCGATGCACGGAAGTTTATTTAAAATATAATAATTTTAAGTAAACTAAATATATTATAATGTAATATTTTGAAATGCAAATAATTAAGGATTTAGAATTAAACATAAATAAAATTATAAGTAACGTACAAGTTTCTCCCACATTATATATGAATATAAAATGACTTACTCTCTCTCTCTCTCTCTCTCTATATATATATATATAGTATAGATGTATAATGTATGAGTCCAACTCTAGTACCACATTGGTACCAATACCACTACACTTCTTAGTCGTTGGATTGCAAGGTGGTAATTCATCAACCGTTGATTAATTTTCATTTTAAAAAATAGGAAAAGGTTATTACTGTCATTAAAAAAAATTTGGTCAGGCCTCACTTTTTTTACTTCCAATGTAATTAATTACACATCTCTTTTCAAGAACTAATTAATGTCTCCTCTCTCTTTTATTGTAATCACTCATCCCCTCCAGAAGTCTTTCTCGTTCATTTCGCCCTCTCGTTCATCCATTTCCATCGCTTTAGTCTGTCCCTTTTTGAAAGCCCTCTTATAAACGTGCTTAATAATTCATCCTCAGAATCAGCCGGTATCAACCAACGACGGGCCCTTAACCAGCTTCCGGACTCTCCATGGTTTAGAGGCCCAAGACTTGACTACGCGGAGGAAGAGCGCCTCTGTCACTGTCGTCCTCCTCTCCGGGCACCGATGTGGTATTCTTGGAGTATGAGCAACCCAGGTAGGCGTTTCTTCATGTGCCAGAAAGAGCGGGTAAAACAATTCATCTATATCTTAGGGTCAAATCGACCTTGAATTAATCTCTTCAAGAACAAAGAATAATTGTGATAATGTTTGATTATACAGATTTTCTCTTCTTTTTCTTTACCTCAAAATCGTGCTTCATAGTCCCAGAAATATTTATGTGGCCCTGTAAATTCTGTGCATGTAGTTGTTTACTGTTTTTTACTCCATATTTGGTCATATATACTTTTTTTGGAAGTTTAGTTTGATCGACGGAATCCATCCCAAATCCATGTTTATTTGGTTTGTAGTTTATTCGTGTTTTTTTTGGTGATTTGGGGTTGTTACTTCTCTAGTAAACTTGATTTTCCCAAATAAAAAAAGAAAGAAAGAAATTAGCAAATGTTGTCGAAGAAATGAAATTTACCAATAATATTGATATAAAGTAATAAACGTATGAACTATGTTGATTTCTTTGGAACTCTTTGTCACTGCATTTTTTCCAATAATTTGTTTTATTATTGCACATGTGTCTTAGTAGGACTATTGAAAAATTTGAAACTTACCAAATTGTAATTGGACAATTGTTGTTCTGCTAACCTGTCCTTCTAACAATATAACTCTTAGTAAAAGTAGAGGATGTTTTTCATTGCCTAAATATATCAATTTTTAGTTTTTCAGCTTTTCAAAAGCATTAAAGTTGTTTGCTTCTTGTTGCTTCTACTTAAAAAAAAAAAAAAAAAGAACACTAGAATCTCCCTAAAAGCATAAAGCAGTTTGGACATACTTTTTTACCTGCTTTTTTTAAGTTTTATATTTTTCTTCTATTTTTTAAGCTAAAGCTACTTAAATACCAAACATATAGTTTGTCAAAAATACTTTTATTCTCAAACACTACCTACTTTTTATTAAAATAAATTTTACTACAATTTCTATATTAAATCACTTAATAAAAAACTAAAGCAAAGAAAAACACCCCTTTACTTATACATAGTTATTGATCCGGTACTGCCAGTTCCGGTGTGCATTTACGTTGTATGATTAGCCTGTGCAACCATAACACGATATTGACATGCAAGCAATCTAAATTTCCTATAATTACTATTCAATATTCCCACTGTTGTCATGTAATCAAAATGTATTGTGAACATTAACTGCTAGTTCACTAATATTATAATTTCAAGTTGCCTTGCATATCCCAAGATTAATGAATGGATTGCTAGCTTAGATTAGAAGAATCTATAATATTACGTATTATGTTTCATTTAGTTTTGATGCAAAAAAATTTATGTTGATCATATATTACATGGTAATAGCAGTCGTTGAAGTGCAACTATTTTGAGTAGTTTGATGATCCATTATGCTCCCGTGTTGTTGCTATTATTAATGGGATGAAGAACGACGGGATTTCTGCCCAAAAAAGCTACGCCGTTACATTTCGTATGGATGCGACTACTGTAGAACACTAACAGTGAGCCAGCAAGACACGATAAACGCACTCCAGGTTGCGGTTGATGAAGGAGACATAGTACTGTCACAACTGAAGAACAGGTGCTTCAAAATGAGGATTTGTTTGATTGTCTCTTGGCTGTTTTTTGGCGTGTTTGTGGCTCCTTTCCGGTAGAGCTATTATTCGTAGATCCTTGTGCTAGTAATTTTTTATTTTGAATGTGGTCGTCATTGCTAAATCTGATTAAACACTTTCCTTTTGGGTGGTTTAGTTCACTTAATTTTAATTACTAGTGGGTTGAACTTGAGTAACTTTGGATTATTTATCTACATGCTAAATGTGTTTTATCTCAACTTTTTGTTATGAAAAGCACTTTCTACATGTCGTTTCCCTTATCCAACGTGAGACATCAGATGATTCATTTATCATGCCTAAGAAACAATTTTAGTAATTAGGATTTGGTGTTGGTGGTATCCTATAATTCAGTTTTATTGTTTTAATAATTACAATAGTTTTTCCCTTGTAAAATTTTCCCCAGTATTGTCTCAACATCCATCACTGAGAACATTAACTATGTATCTTTTACTGTCAACAACATTAACAATAAAATAGAAATTTGCAAAAATCCTTGAAAGTGAAAAAAATTCAAATGGCAAATAGTTTGTCGAAGACAAAATCCCATAAATGTTTTAAAGCTCAACTAAAGTAAAGAGTACAATTCAGACTACATTCACAAGTTTCCATCATTAGGAGATATCCATCCTCAACAACTTGTGTCTTCAATGTCGCCTAATTCGATCAAATTCGACGACCACCTCAGATGCTTTAACTGCAATAAATAAATAAATATAGATTTAGAGATAAAAAACAAGTAACAAGTAGTAAATGGAGATAACCCATTGTTATATTTTCTTACATGAATATGTCGTCTTCTGTCCCATCATCGCTGCAAACATCGTCTTTTTGTAATCTGAACCCGCTTTTATTTTCTTTCGGGTTTTGCTTGAGTAGTGGACAACTCGATTTATAATGCCCGATTTCCTTGCATCTCCCACATCGTCTCTTTTTGCTCTTTTCAGCCTTTTTCTCTGATTGTGACCCTTTCGTCTTGATGATGTCTGGATCCCTAATAATGTTAGCGCTCTTGCCACCAACCTTAGCACGCTTCCGTTCATTGTTATCTGATTCGACGTTTGTGTTTCCGATATCTACAAGAGTCGGGATCATAGAGTCAAAAAGTCTCATTACTTGGTTGTAAGCTTCCTGACTTGTAGATGCCATGTGACATAACTGATGCGCCTTTGATAGCAACGATCCATATCTAAACTCATTTGGACATGCCAGACTAGTCATTTCTGTATCTGCATTCCCTATATCTGATGATTTTGTCCATCTAACCTTCAACATCAACACAGGTATTTCCCCCAAGTTGACGGCCTTCATAACGCAAAACATGTGTCGGCATGGCCACCAAACCGATTCGAATCGTCCGCAGGAACACGTAAGACAATTAGTAGTTTCACATAGCGATACACTGGTCTCTCTTTCTATATTGTCTCCAAATTTCCTTAAAATAAAATTCCTATACCCATGTTGCACTGTCATTCCAATAGAGCTATATCTGGACTCCTTTTGGATCTCCTCGCGAACCTAAGCAAATTAACCAAAATTAATAAGATTGTCAAATTTAGAATAATATATATGTATCAAGTGTAAAAATCTTAATTTTACCTTGAGGAAAACAGCTCCAGTATAATAATCAGCAGCCGATTTCTCCAGTGACCTCAGGTGTGTTAATAACAATTTCTCAGTCGGTTGGTCCTTAAAGTCATTAACATGTACATTTTCTCGAAGCCTGCTCATTGCCCTAGAGTATTGTCTAACAAAAGTGTACAAACTCAGATCACAATTCAGAAATCTATTCATGTATGCATTGGTACTCTCACATCGTTGATTCGTAGTCATTCCACCGAAAAATATCCCCTTAAAAAATGCTTCTGCCCATTTCTCCTTTCTCTCGTACATATCATCCAACCATTCTTTATTAACATCAGGATATTGTTGTCGAAAAGATAACCAACATCTCTCAAAAGATTCCTCGGACTGATGGTGCAACATGCACCTTCTATAATCAGTCAAGAAGTTACGATCGTGTGATACAACCCTCGCGTTTCGCATCAGATGCTATGAACACAGTCTATGCCTAGCATCTGGCATGACTGAGCCCAAACCAGATGCAATAGCTCTATCGCCATCACTGATAACAGAAATAGGTTGTTTTCCATCCATTGCATGCAAGAAACTCTCGAAACACCAAACATATGAACTAATACTCTCATCCGAAATCAAAGCTGATGCGAAAACAACGGTACTTCTATGATTGTTGATCCCAACAAATTCAACTAACGGCATTTTAAAGGCATTTGTTTTGTAAGTAGAATCAATAACTAAGACATCACCGAACTTACCATAGTCCAATATCGAACGGGAGTCTGCCCAAAAGAGTCGGTTGAGACGATCCTCTTCATCCACCCCGTACTTTACATATAAACGGGGATCCTTCTCCGCAAGAGCATTGAAGTAAGCTATAGTTGCTTCTGCGTCAGTGCTTAGCCTCCGGGTTCTTTCATTATCTGTACTTATCAAGTTGTACAAATCTTTTGTCGTGAAACCGACCTTTTGGTAACCACCTAAAGTTGTGACCATAAAATCCATTATCTGACATGTCTTAATCCCCGCGTCCTTCATCGTCCTAATCTCCATTGCTTGCCCGGTTATTATATTTCTGTTACTCCTAAAAAAATGAACATGTCTTGGATGAGCAATTTCGTGATTGTGTTGTGTTTTGAATGTAGTGACTTTGTAAAATCCTTCATTAGGTTTCAGACGAACAATCATCGAAGCCTTACAGGAACATCTAGTTATTGATTGGGGCTCCCTTTTTCTGTTTTCTCTAGTTAGGTTTTTTTCCGATCTACTTCCTTCTCTGCTGCAAACCCATCTACGCATTTTTACCGCTCCGCACGCTGAGTCCTTCTCCTGGTTGTCCCGACGGAATCCAAAACCAATTCTACATGAGTAAAATTTGTAGAAGGCTTCTACAACAGGAACACTGCGAAAAGACTTTCCAATTACATCATCTGGGGTCCAATCTGTAATTTCAAGCTTGAACAGTTTGTCATCTTCGTCGCATTCGGCAAACAAACTTAGAAGATAGTCTTTATCTGACTTACATTCATTCGCACCATCAGTGCATGCATCCTCAATGTCGTTCTCATCTGTTGCGAAAAAATGTGAAGCCTGGTAGTCGGCGAACAAATCATCGGAAGGGTTCACAATCTAATTACTGAACATAAGACTATGTTTTCCACAGCTCCGATTCCAGCGAGTTTGTCATAATAATTTAGCCGACGGGTTTCTAGAGTAAGAAGTATCTGAGTTGAAGATGGACGGAGTGCATGGACAAACAATCCGAATTTGATTGGAGATAGAGCTGGTGGCATTAATTTGGTTAATTCTTTTCATGAAGGCATTAAAGAAAGTCTGTTGGAAAGATTAATTATGTCACCAACTATGCAAACAAATTAATGTGAATTAGTGCATTTCGTCCACTTTAGTAATGAAAGATTCCCTTTTAAAAATGAAAGTCAAATTCATCCACTTAAATAATGTAGATTCCCTTATATAAGCGAGTAAGTCGACTATAAGTAGTCTCGATTGGGCCTACCTGGCCCAATAGGGACTATTACCAGAACCAATTAACTTATTTTTGTAAATTCGGCCAAACTGACCACTGTAATTGTTGAAATAATATATCTCAGTCAAAATAGCTCAACGGTGGTCTATTAGTCAGAACATGTTACATCGGGCCTAGTAGGCTCAATATTGTCTATCTCCAATATTAATCGGCTAATTTTCACTTGAAAAGCTAGTAAATCAACTATAAGTAGTCCCAATTGGGCCTAACCGGACAATTCGGGACTATTACTAGAAACAATTAACTTATTTTTGTAAATTCGGCCAAACTAACCACTGTAATTGTTGAAATAATATATCTCGGTCAAAATAGCTCAACGGTGGTCTATTAGTCGGAACATGTTACATCGGGCCTAGTAGGCTCAATATTGTCTATCTCCAATATTAATCGGCTAATTTTCACTTGAAAAGCTAGTAAATCAACTATAAGTAGTCCCAATTGGGCCTAACCGGACAATTCGGGACTATTACTAGAAACAATTAACTTATTTTTGTAAATTCGGCCAAACTAACCACTGTAATTGTTGAAATAATATATCTCGGTCAAAATAGCTCAACGGTGGTCTATTAGTCGGAACACGTTACATCGGGCCTAGTAGGCTCAATATTGTCTGTCTCCAATATTAATCGACTAATTTTCACTCTAAAAGCGATTAAGTCGACTATAAGTAGTCCCGATTGGGCCTAACCGGACAATTCGGGACTATTACTAGAAACAATTAATTTATTTTTGTAAATTCGGCCAAACTAACCACTGTAATTGTTGAAATAATATATCTCGGTCAAAATAGCTCAACGGTGGTCTATTAGTCAGAACACGTTACATCGGGCCTAGTAGGCTCAATATTGTCCGTCTCCAATATTAATCGACTAATTTTCACTCTGAAAGCGATTAAGTCGACTATAAGTAGTCCCGATTGGGCCTAACTGCCAATTCGGGACTATTACTAGAAACAATTAATTTATTTTTGTAAATTCGGTCAAACTAACCACTGTAATTGTTGAAATAATATATCTCGGTCAAAATAGCTCAACGGTGTTCTATTAGTCGGAACACGTTACATCGGGCCTAGTAGGCTCAATATTGTCTGTCTCCAATATTAATTGACTAATTTTCACTCTAAAGGCGATTAAGTCGACTATAAGTAGTCCCGATTGGGCCTAACTGGCCTAATCGGGACTATTACTAGAAACAATTAACTTATTTTTTGTAAATTCGGCCAAACTGACCACTGTAACTATAGAAATAATATATCTCTATCAAAATAGCTCAACGGTGGTCTATTAGTTGGCACACGTTACATCGGGCATAGCAGGCTCAATATTGTCTGTCTCCAATATTACTCGACTAATTGGACGATAATTGTGTTTTTAGTTCAATTTCTAGGATTAATAGGCCAATTGTGATTTTTTACGATCCTCAATTCCAATGTGGGCAAATAATTAAATTTTTTATTGCGTGCATGATACTTTGCTATTTTCAATTTAATGTGGGTTAAGACAAAACTACCTCCGATTCAATTTTTGGCAACAATAACGCTAAAGTTGTTTCTGTTTTTTATTCCGTAAATATGAACCTTAAAATGAGAATAACTAAAACGGGAGTTGTCATTGACTTAATAAACAAAGCATTGATGAAGATGAAATAGTCCAAGGAAAATAAGATAGAAAAAGATACATTTGAAACTAAATCATAGCACCCTAGCGATCCGATACCGAACACTTCATGTCTGTGAAACCCTGTTTGGTATCCTAAATAGTTGCCAAAAGGCGTAGGGTTTGAAGTTGTTGCTCATAAAATCTCTTCAAGCATTGTAGGTCGTTCCCGTACTGCATATAGTAGTAGTAATTTGCACTAACTTCAGCTCTCAGGTTTTGGTCATAGGGGTATATTTCTTGAAGACTAATTCCAATTTGCACCAAGATTTCAAAATGTTTTAAATTGATCTCAGTCATAATTAACTGATTGTAGATTTCGTTAACACCACTCATCTTCTGCTTGAATAATTGATATCGTTGCTGCACAAGGAAGGATCATGATATGGAAACGTTAGTACTATGTATTTGAGACGGAGAGATCATGATTCAGAGTAACGTAAAAATACTGAAATGAAATAACCTGTTGAAAGTTCTCCATATTCTTCCAGTCAATATTAGTCTGCATCATCACTTGCATAAGCCTCTCCATTGTGCTGCTGTTGTCTCCCAAACTATTTCAGCAAGCCTCAACGCCAAGTGTTACATTTATAGTTGTAAATAGGTAAGCAACAATTGTGATAATGTTAGTGGCACTTCATCTTACGCCCCAATTAATAAAAGATTTTAATATAATAAAAAAAATGCCTTTCCAGATTCTAAGATTTATGTAAATCGAGGCCGCAATAACCATGGAACTTAATGTATTTAATGAAATAAACATGCGGTCATTAAATAAATAACGGCTAGGTATCAATAATCTTATGGTACCAATACAAGAGCCATATCAATGATCTTATGGTACCAATACAAATAGTACAAGCATGCAAGAAAAAATTAAATAATATTAATATCTGTTAACCTTTTGTATAAGAACAACGGTCAATTGAGGCTTTCTCAATTTTGAATTTTTCTTTTAAAATATGTTGCTTATGCACTAATCATTACTATTACTGCAACTGTATTTAATTAGTTTCCATTATAGAGACAAAATCTGATTTACTTATATCCCCAATGCACATAATATAGTGTAGCTGTTATAATATTTAATGTAAAGCAGTAACAATAGGTGTACATTCATTTTACATCATTTATTTGCATACAATAAGAAAATTTTGTCATCTAGTGGTATAGTAGTTGTATAAATAGTTGTACTTTCAACAGATTCTACATAACCTAATCCATATACTTCCATTATGGAATAACAAAAACACAGTTCAACTGTCATGTATCAAAATATTGATGACGAATTCCAGTCATTGTTTTCAACTGTTTACAGCGAAGCAGGGGAGCAGTCCAACCTCATTTACGATATTACAACTGATAACGAAGCAAGAGACAAAGATACACCTAAGGTACGTATGTCTATTGGTAAATGACTGTAACTGTTGAAATGAATCATTTTTATTATTATAAATTCTTCTCTAACATGCAAGTTTTTGCCGACTTTGTTTTTAGGTAACACAGGACCATAATGAAAAGGAATCTGAAGACCGGGAGGAGAAGACTACTTCGAAAAGACGCAGATTATTGTTTGATAACAAAACATCCCCAGCTAGATTAGTGACAACCGATCTGTCTGACATAGAGCCCGATACCAAAGGGTCTAACCATAGTTTGAAGTCTAGGATAGCACTAGCAAGATTTAGTGAAACTGTGGGGAAACTCAGTATTAATAGAAGAGAGCTTATTACAGCTGTAGGTTTTGGGGATACGTTAAGCCTAGAAGGTTGTGAGCTATTTAGGTCATTGGTTCATGAGTTAGTAATGGGTTTTGACACATAGACGTTTACTTTACACATAGATGGAAGAAAACATCACTTAATTGTTAATGACTTTGCATCTCTTATGGGGGACCCAGAAGGTTATGAGGAAATGGTCCTTCACGGTGATTACGAATCTATTACGTCCTTGAGGTCAAAATTTCTTAGCGTAGTAGGGGATCGTTCAGTAATTAAAACAATGAGAGTTGAACATCTAATTAGGTCTAATGAAGCTGATGACTTAGATTTCGTTAGAGTTTACGTTCTATACGTAACTGCTGCATTGATGGGTACTATATCAACTAACGACATAAGTCAGAACTACATCTTTAGTGTTATAGATGTTGGCGCAATACCTAAGAAAAAATGGGCAACTCTTTTTTTTAATAAGATGATTGAGGGAATAGTTAAATACAAAAGGAGTAGGAAACCGAACACATACATTACAGGTTGTTCGTTATTCCTTCAGGTATTACTAAATGGAACATACTAAATTTAAATTCCTATTCTACGTATTTATTATTTGCAAGCAGTTAATAAATTAAATTATTCATTTGCATTTGCTTATATAAAATGTGTTTTTCATGATAGAACTACTACTTGAAGATAGTACTACAACAAGGACCAATAAGGTGCAAACAACTTTGGTTCGCTGGGGTATCTGGAGTTGAGTCTCAGAGGAGACTTGCAAGAAAAATAAATGGAAACAAGTGGTGTGGTGGGATAACGGTGAGTGGCAACGCTTAGGTGCTAAAAGGCACATTTTAATTAGACAGCTACATACAAACTGAATTATTTAACTAAATTACAGAAAACATGTTACTTAATGTATAATTATATCAGTTTATGTCTAAGGGCATCGTTCATTATTATTATTTTTTTTTAATCTTGAAGGGGAAGTATGAGGTAGAGTCGCTACATTTCAAAGTTGAAAGCCATGAAATACACAGTGAATCAACACAGAAAAGACAGAATGACATGTTAGAGTTACTGCAGTGTGCTGTTGAAGAAATAAAAATGCTCCGAGAGACGAGTGTGTGCATGATTAAAATGTTCAAAGAGACCCTTCAAGGCTCTATCAAAAATGAAACATTGGGGACACAGTACAGTGCTTTAGATACAAAGTTGGATGAACTTATTGATGCTATTAAGTTGATGAATAATAATTCAAGGAGGATTGTACATCCTACTTGTAATTCGGACTGGGTAGAGGGTACAAGTGCCCCCAGAGCTACAGAATTCAATAGTCCAAATATACCTATCGCTTTATCTACACCACGTGGAAGTGGTACGAGCAAAGGTACCGCAAAGAGCAAGGAGATTCTGTCAACTGTGATTGTTGATCTAGAAAACGAGCAAAATGAAATACGGAACGACAACAACTTAATTAAAGAGGAAGATGTTCAGGTTTGCTCTATCTAAATAACAAAAACCTTTTACATTTTGTATATTTAATACCCATTGTTTGTAACAGTAGTCTTTCAACTGAACAAATTTTAGGTGACACAAGTTGTGAGTCCAAAAAAGTTAAAATCTATATTAAAGAAGCTGAATCCGGCTAAAGCCAAGACGTGTTCACACAGGATAGTGGAAAAAGGCACAAGAGCAGTTCGTGGACATGGAGACAATACATACTGCTGGGGTACCCGTATACTGACTCAAAGATGTTAAAGGACGAATCTCTAATGAAAGTCGTTATGTTCATGACAGATAAAAACCTAGAAGGGAGGTAAATGAATTTCATATGACACTATAATACTAACCATAACAAGAGGTCATGTATTATCTAACCATTTGGTGATAATTTAATAATATATGTAGTGCTATTATATCAGAGACCCGAAACACATTTCTCTTCAGGCAAGAGGTTATGACATTATTGCCACGGAGGTGGCTTACGTCCGCAGTAATAATAAATTTATATTTTACAATTATTTTTATTAGCAATTCTTTTGAAAATGTCTTCACATGAAATTGACTAGAAGTATTTTAACAATTTTACTCGTCCCCACTGAATTAGGTAATAAACACAACGGTGGATCTATTGAACTTCGAGGAAGAGAGAAAAACTGGAATGCTCATTTGGTTCTTTCCGGTGCTCCTAATGGTAATAAAGACTACACATAAAACTCCATCTTAATATCTAAAATTGCAGTTGCAAAATTTAGTTATAGTGTCCATTTAGACTAAGAAGGAACCACTTAAATTATAATTATAATATGTAATATTATAATATAGGAAGGGCCACTAGTGGAAGCGGGTAATATCCTCACTCAATTGAATCAAAGGAAGGTTAAGGGAGGCTTTGTCGCTGTTGACATTCATTCTGTTAAGTTGGTATGTAAATTTTGTGTTTATCAACCGTAATGGTTAATCAGATAAAATGCAAGGATTTTATTTATATGACTCGTGTTTACTGTAGATTTTTATCCCCTTACACTTTGGCAATCCGGGCCACTTCTAGCTGTTGGTGATTGACATCTTACAGAACAAAGTAGTCAAACTGGACTCTAACCCTAATGACCATGTCATAGATGATTTATCCAGAAGGAATGTCCATACTATTGTGAGTTATAAAAACACGAAGTCAATTTTTATTTATTTATTTATTTTTTTTAGTGTGCAGTTTATTGAGTCTTGCATCGGAGTAATAATGAAATGACTCATTTCAATTAAATTTTATATGTAGTTGGGTGTGCTACAAGGGTTATACGAGAATGAGCTTAAAGAAAACAATTTGGATGATATAACAAGTTTTACCGTTGAGGATCATATTGGTGGGCCGAAGCAACTGAATTCGTAAGTTAATTATCAGTACAAAATTTTGTGAATGGAAATGCAACACACTTTGTTTTGCTGACTACTCACTATGTAAATTGTGAAATGTAGTTATGAATGTGGGATCTATGTGATTAACAACATGAGAAATGCTAGAAGATTGGCTGAAGGAAAGACATTGGAAGATATGGAACAGATGAAAGAGGTAATTTATCTGTCAAAATATTTTTTCGTTTGGATTTAGTTTAGGGGGACTACACATTTCACCTATTTATCTTGATAAAATTTTGCAATTTCCAATTGTAGAGCGACGGCGAAAACATGAGGGTTAAAATACTGTTATGGATTGCAATGCACGAAAGCAACATATTAAGCAAGAGAATGATTGATGATTCAACCATTTGGTTCGATTCAACAAAGACTGGAGGAACTGTTTCCGCTGCCACAGAATCAGATGCTACTACACTCAAGGGATCTACTTCACCTCCAGTTTTTAGGAGCCACAAGAGGGTCACAAGGTGAAAAATTACTCTCGGGGAGTAATTTTCAGTCTCATATTAAAGTTTTGCTACCTAAGAGTGTATGGAACTCATTGTGTTTAATTTGAACGTTGGGGTTGGGTTTTAGTTTTGTATGGATACTGATGTGTACCTTTTGTTTTTGGTTTCTAGTATTACCCAATTCTAATGCATTTTCCTATTTATGACAAATGAAATTCTTATTGTGGTACCTATGTCTTCAGGTTAACTTGACTACAAAAACAAAAAATAACAGAAATACACAATATATATATATATATATATAATATTTCTGAAGTTAAGTCTAGTAATAACAACAGAAATTTGTGAATTTACTTTTGCAGTTTATTTACAATTCCATTGTTATGCAATAAATCGGAGATATACATGGAAGCATAAATTATTTTACTTATGATTCGGGATACTAATTTTAAAAAGTAACAATAAGATTAACCCATTAGGAATCAAACTATATCAAGTAAAACAAGAATACCCACACTAATCAGGAAGATAGCTACCAAACAAATTAATCTAAAAGAACAAGACAATCTTATTGGTTATAAGAAATAGGCTACCAAAAGATCATCTCAATATAAATACTAGAAGCATATATATATGTATAAAGTATGTTATCTATCATACCTTCTTCATATCTCCAAAGACTACCTTATCCAGAAATAGGTTAGTCCTTGTTGGTTAACTAAAAATTACGCAACATAGTAAGGACATTCGGTTCAGCCGCATCCATTTTACTGCATAAAAATCCTCTAAACTGTTAGTTATGCATCATATATTTAACCCTAAAACTAACACAACTATAAATCTGAAAAAAATTAAATCACATCTGCAAAATAAATAAATCTCAAAACAATACATAAAATGGGAAATACACTAACAAAAAGGAGCAGGAATGACTGATTAGTATTAGCGAAATGTGGGAAAAACAGATCTACATAATCGGATTAAATTAAAAAAATACATATTACAAATTCAATTTTTTGTAAATCCATTTTATGAAGGCTATTGTGCAGAAGAATAACAAACCCAAAATATAGAAGATTGGTGTTCGAGAAGAGTACATCTACAGATGACTAACAAATGCCTTTTACAAAACCCCAAAAAAAAAAAAAATCAATTAGGATCAACAACATTTTGATTTCTTACTATAACAAACAGACCGGATCCCGAAAAAAAAAAGGTAATTTTAATTCAACAACAAAACAATAAAAACATTAGTTACAAATGTGAAAAAAAGATACAGGGATGAGTAAAAACCCTAATATTCTGAATATATTGAAGTCGAGATGCTCAACGTCAATACCTCCAACAAAGCAGTAGTCTTCAATTCGTGAAGAAGACTCAACAACCTGAAAGAAATACATTCTGCCGGCTGCCCTTCGACTATCAACTTGGATTACTGGTGAGGCAACGGAGACAAAGAATACGTATAGATTAATTGGGGGAAACAAAAGTGAGGGTTTACAGATCTAGATCTGGTTGAACGGGAGTGATAATAAAAGGAGGTAGTTCAACTCCTAAGCTTGAATCTGCAGGTGGGTGGGTATTGTTTCAAATGCTTTATTATTCAAACAAAATGAAAGAGAACCTAAGGGTCAACTACAACAATGTCAGAAATGTAATAATGGCAAGAGTTAAATGTATAACTAAAAATAGTTATATTTGAAATGCATTAATTAAAAGAAGAATCCCAAAAATGATGAAATACCCTAAATATCCATATTGGTACCGGTACCACATTGGTACCATAGAAGAATCCATAATGTATATATCTATATTAACATTAAGACAAAATATTGAATATAACAGATAAAATATATCTATTTTTAAAATGACTTTTCTTATCTTTGAAACCAAACACACATTTACGGCGTCTTCATTCTTCTTGACCTATATACATACACAAACAACTTAATATATTATGAGTAATAATCAAACGAATACAAATATATAAATATCTAGTCATATTGTTAAATGTAATAAATTGAATAAACACTACAATCTTACTCAAATAATCTATCGAACAATAATATAATATTTTAAGTCGAATATCTTATCATAGTATATGTGAATGGATGTCAAATAAAACATTGTCAAAAAAATGATTAATCTGATATATTATACATATTAAATAGATTTAAAAAAAAAAAAAACTATTTGCAACTTTAAAATATAAAATGAATTTTGATTTTTTATCAATTGGCAACAACTTACCAATTGTAGTCCATGGTTCGAAAATGTTAATTACAAAATTATACCTACTGGTGTATATATATGAAAATAATTTTAAAATTATAACTATAAATAATATATAATAAAATAAGCACAAATATTTTATTTACATATTTCTCATGTAATATAAAGTTTCATACTTTGTCTTAATGTTCTTGCTTCTATTTTAATTTTTTTAATTTATCTACATAAATTTCAAAGTTCTAATTTAAATATTTAAATTTTTCTTTCTAAACTTAGATTCACATTTGCGACTTTTAACATTTCACTTGGTGATTTTAAATATACTTAAATACTTCTTATTTTTCAATAAATCCTTAGTTCAACAAATAAAATCTAAAAGTTGTTTAATAATTCAAATAATAAATTAAAGCATGTGAGTTCTTCAAAATATTTGAATATTTTTCATAATTTATTTTGCACTGTGACTTATTTATATAAATATTATATTTTTTCTTATAGATAGTTTATTTATTTACTGATAAAATTTATTAATGTGAACAAAGTAACTTAGGTTGTTAATAGTAAATTTAGTAAATGCAACATAATATTGGTTAGGTTACAAAGTGTAAAAAAGATATAGCTGAGGTCTAGTTAATTGAAAAAAGTAAAATGATTACAAAGTGAAATAAATGTCATAATTTAGGTTGCAAAAAGTAAATTTCCTTAAAAAATAATTTTAACAAAATATACGTTATAAGAAAAATATAAATATACATTCCAAAAAAGTATTAAAAAATAAAAAGATTACATAATTTTAAAAGTTGTACTTAAGGAATTCAAAGAAAAGAAGAAAGGGGTGATAGATTGCATTGCTAGTGGACCCTAAAAGAAAAAAAAAATTGTTATTTAATGTTTGACTAATATAATTAGGTTTTTCCAATTTGTTAATACTAATTTTGGAATAAGATGCCAATAGGAACTATAAATCAAATATGACAAAATCAATCAATTATATAATAAATAGTGTAGTTTAGATAGGAAAGATAAAATTTACATTATTACCCCATTTAGCTTATATATATATATGTGTGTATGTGTACGTACCATCCTAGAATATATCGTACTTTTACACTATATTAACTTGGAAAAATATTTATTTAAAAATTTAACTTTTTATTTAATCTTTTTCAGTAAAGAATTTTCATTAATATATTATATTTATAATACTAAACCTCAATTGTATTGAGGAGAAAAGTCCTCTGTCAATTCAGAATCAATAATTGAAAAGTTCAAGAAAATCTATTATGTGTTGTTAAATGATTATTCTAATTTAACTAGATAAAATTTGCTCAAATATGATTTAATTGATTGACAACTTCTCATTTTATTTTGGGATAACGAACTTAGGGATGTACACCAATCAAGCCGCTTGTAAACTATTTAGATTTCGATTCATGAAAAATTTGATCGGGCTCGTCTAATGTGATTCGTTAAAATAAACGAATCAAACTCAAGATTGATGATATTCGGTTCATTAGCTCGCGAGCAAATTCGTTTGTGGGTTCGAGAGCTAGTTCGCAAAAAAATAAGCTAATGTACTTATTATTAATTCTTAATTTTATTGTTATACTTATAAAAATAATAGAATTATATAATTAAAATCATGCTTTGTATATATTTAATTAATCTTAGTAGATATATTATAATTTTAAGAATTTATAGCTTATTTTTAATTAAAATAATGATTAATAACATTTTTGTAATTTATATTTATTGAATTTCTTTGGGCTCGATTAGTCTCGCGAGAGGCTCGAGTAAGCTCACGAGCCGTTCATATATTTGATAAATTAAGTTCGAATTTGATTCAATAATTAATGAATCAAACTCAAACTCTTAAATATTCGGTTCGACTCGATTCGTGTACTTTCCTAAACGAACTTGCATTTTATTGAAGGCCCCCGAAATTATGTTTTCTTCCGTCTTAAAGAGTAGTCATATGTTACATAATGTTTTTTCATCTTTAATAACTAATATTACTCTGCAATGTACAAAAATTGCCTAATAAAGTAATACTTGAACTAAATAAAATATTATATAATTTTATTATTTAAAAATATGTTCAGCGTATACTTAATAAAAAATATTTTAAACTTTGAATTATATATAATAAAATTTCAAATAGCGTAAATATCAGCTTCTCCTGTACATTTTTTGATTGTATATATACTTATTATATTTAAAAAAAATAGTTAAATAAAATTAAAATATATGTTAAATATAACAAATAAAAGTACATAGTTTAAGATTGATTGTTTTTTAAACTCCACACATACCTTGTGTCAGTCTATATTCTTCTTAGCCTATGCGAATAATTATAAATAGTTCACTTAGTTACGTATATTAAAAAAACACAAATATAATAACATTGAGATATTGATAATTTTTTTTTAATAAGTAATAATAGAATTAGATTTTTCTGTTTAAATAATCCTGTATTCTTAATTATTAAAAATAGTCAATTTGTTCATTTTATATTATTTAATTTACAATATAAATAGTTTGATCATCAACAAAAATTATGTTCAACATAAAGGAGGTGGAAAGATGATTAAGTTGATACATTATATATAAAAATAAATTAGAAAAAAAAATTATTAGTATTTTAAAATTTTGAAAAGAATTGTTGACAAATAAATAAATTGACAAAATGCTGACACTACTACAACTTTTCATTAGGACACATACCTGAATAAAACTCTTGAAAATATCCGATTTGCAATTGGAAAAAGAAAATATATTTTTATGTATTTGCTTGAGTTATTTTATTCCACACACACATATTAGTTTGGATGTAGATGAATTTATTGAATACAATTATTATAGAAATGCATTAAATCAATTGATTAAATTATTTTAAAAAAAATTGTTAAACAAGTTTCCAATAAAAAATATTTAATTAATCCTTATTTGCAACCTAAATGCGACACCAATAAAAATCAACAATAAGTACTCAGATTTAATCAAATAACCAACTAATAAACATTTGTATTTTATTTACTACAATATCACACTTTTATATATGTGATATGAATGTTAAAATAAAGATAATGAAAAGATGATTAATTTGAATAATACGTAATAAATGGTTAAGATGCAAAAAATTACATCTTTTTTTAAAAAAGAAATAAAAATACATATCAAAAGTTGGCATTTGTACAAATAACTATAAGTAACAAGATATGATTTGGTAGGAAAATGCAATTTACAATTTTGACTCTCTTATCACTTTTATACTAGTATAGAACTCGTGTAATACACGAATTTTTATAGAATTAAGAACTTAGTTTGTTAATTAACTAAATAAAATAATTAGTAGTATAACTTTTTTATGGATTATAATAGTTATAATTAAATTTTGCTATCGAATGATATTTCATATGGTGATTAGATTTGATATTTTGTTGGATATTTAAAAAACACTTTAAAAATCTTCCTCTTTATTATCACATGGAATTCTAGTTTCATTTAATTTGAGATAGTTACAACTTGTAAAGTGGATGAGTGGGTCGTTTATTCCATAAATTTCTCTAGCCATATATATGATTATTTTATTAAGTAATTTAATAAATTAGTAATACATAAATTACACATCATCCTAGAAACACTATAATCTAGCCACGTGGCGCTAGTGGTCATTCTTTTAGTATATTAAAGATTAAAGATTAAAGATATTTGTAGTATTTTAATATCTCTAAATAAATTTCAAAGTTCTAAGTATACATATTTAATGGTTTCTTTAATTTTTAAATTATACTTGTTTGCAACATTTAACATTTTGCTTGTTGATTTCAGATATATTTAGAGACTTCTTATTTTTAAATAAATCATAACATTAATATAACAAAATTAAAAATTTATTCAATAATTCGACTGAAAATTTAAAGTTATCAGTTCTTCAAAATATTTGAATATTTGCCCTATCTTATTTGGTATTGTAATTTTATTCAAAAGAAGTTTATATTTTTACTGTAAATATATAAATTTATTAATGCAATGTTGTCAAACTCTCGAGTTAACTCTTACGATTCTACGAGTTATTTCTTCTCCTTACACGAGTGAACTCGTAATAAAATCAAGATCTGATAAAATCAGAGTAAACTCTCGAGTTTGCTCATGCGATATTATGAGTTTTACGATTTTACAATTTTGTGTATGATTTTAACATTTTTAGAAAATATTGCTTTTTATTCTACCAATAAAAAAAAAATATATAATACGATTCATACCAACTTAAAATTGGGATTTAAAAATTTTCTAGAGCAAATTATAAACAAAGAAAGCCGATTTGCTAAAAAAAATATTTTATTTCTTTCTTTCTAACCATACAAAGAAAACTGGTTTGCTCAAAATCATTTTTTTAACCATCAAGTTCTAAATTAAAATCTAAGTTTCATAAAAAAATATATCTTTTATATTTATTACTTAAATTCACTATCGTTATTTTTCAATTTTCTCTTAAAATTTAAAGTATTATTTATTAGAATTTAGACATGTCTTATTAAATTTATGTATGAACCATGATGCTAAAAATGTTTCTCCATAATTGTATTTTTGTCCTTTTTGATTATTTGTGATACAATATGTGTATTTTTTATATATAATATCTATTCAGAACTTGTTGTAAGCAATAATTTTTATATATAGGCATTTTTGTAGAATCCTACAATTGATTTTACAGACAATCCACCGAGTTTACACGGACACCTCCTCCGTAGCAGTGACAATCCGATAAGAAAGAAAAAAAAAAAAAAGAACCGCTCTCTCCCTAGAACATCCAATGGCCGACGACTCTTTGCCGCCTACCATATTCCGCCCTTTTCTAGTTTTTTAATACGATAATACCATCCAAGTGTTGTTTACATAGTTCATTTTTCATTTAATTTCATTAATTTTTAGGTTTCTCCTCTCCGCTAGGTTTTTTTTCCCCGCGTGAGACTTTTTCCCGCCAATGTGCTACTTTTGCTAGCCCTTCTGGTCTTTTCGTCGGCTTTCCTGGTCCTTTGCTACATGCCTAGCGTCCTTGTAGTTTGTGCTTCATTAGTTTTTATTTTATTTTTTGTTTTAGATGGCGTTTGTTGTTTAATTGTTCGGTGTCGTAGTGGTGGTTTTTTGATTCCTTGCTTGCTATGCATGCAGTCACGGAGCAGGTCATTCTTCGGTTGCATATCACTTGACGCATTTTTTTCTGCCTATCCGCTTAGCTGTTTGGATGGGGCATGATTTTACTGATTGGATCGAGAGTCTTATACTTATGAACATTGTTTAAGTAATAAGATTCTTATCTTTGATAAAATATATATATATATATATATATATATATACATTATATAAAATTATGAATAAATAATTAAAAAGCACAATAATAATTAGGAAAAATTGGTAAAAATGCCCTTTAAATTTGGCATAATTAAGAAAATATCCTTTAAGTTTGGAGTTTTATAAAATTACCCTATAAGTTTCAAAATATTGATAAAATACCTCGTCGCCGGCTACTGCAAGTTACCCAACCGGTTATGAGTTGACGTGACTTTAGTAAACTGATTTTCGTCGATTTCTGAGTCAACTAACCCAATTTGTTGAAGGGGTGTGATAGTTAATACTCTTTGACCCGTCGCCAACTCCACCAATAACAAAGCATTTAATCCCAAAATAGTAATCCTGCCATTGACCCACTCCGAATACGGGCTAAACCCGAGTTCCACATTCAACCCCATTGATACTGGCTTTTTAACGGCACTAGCGGTAGAAATACACTCGATCTGAACATGATTTTCTTTCCCTTTTGACTCTTTTGCACCTCGGCCTTCTTCCTGATTCGGTTGCGGTTTCGGAGGTGAACCTACAATAGGTAATTCTCGAAGCTGTCATCCTTTTCGGGTGCGGGCTCCGATGCGGAGGAGGAATTTTCATTTGGGGAAGCACGAGGTGGAGCATGGTACTTTGGCAGAGGGATTGGGCGGGATGAAGCAGGGAACGTTGTGGTAGGTTTGGTCTAGTGATGAGTTGCTCTATCACATAATGCTCCTATCTGAACAGTCAAAGGGTCACTGATTTTTGTAAAAAAAATGAGGCTTCTTCAACATATTTTTCATATCTAGTTTGCTTTCATATCTACTTGTGGGATAGAAAATGTGCTTCAATTTTTCATCAATTAGGGCTAGAAGTTGTCTGGTTCGCCGCAGTAACTTTGTGCGCCTGCAAACCACTATCAATTAGGCGTGGAAATGGGGGCGACACAGGCGGTTGTTGGGCTGGTCGAGGAAACGTGGGGTTTGGGGGTTGGGGATGCAGGGTTGGGTTGGGGTAGGACTCAACAAAGAAGATGAACTTCTGTTTCTTTTCATTTTTTTTTTTTTTTTTTTATGTATTTTTTAATTAATTTATCTAAAAATATATTAAAGTTAGTTTATTAAGCCAATCAGCAATAAAATTAAAATGTTTAAAGGCATATCAGGAAAAAAATACCAAATCAGCCTATTACTAGTTGGGTAACTTGCAGTAGCCGGTTACGTGATATTTTTATCTATATTTTGAAATTTACAGAGCAATTTTAAAAAGTGTCAAACTAAAAGGATATTTTCGTAATTATATCAAACTTAAAAGACATTTTGACTAATTTTCCCTAATAATTATGATATATAAATATATATGCTCAGAGCCCCCGTACTTCCTGACTAATCAAATAAATTATATATATATATATATATGTATATAAATGTAATGATTTAAAATTAATACGAACCTTTTCTCTTTAATTTAATAAAGTAGAAGTTTCATTATTTCAATAGTAATTTTCTTCCCAGGCGTAACTTAAGTAAAGAAAATATTTAAAAATTCATTTCAAATAAAATAAATTAATTTATTGTACTTTAAAAACAAAACTCATCTAATATTTTTAAAAGAAAATTATCTTATAATTTTTTAGTTGCAACCTAAACCCAATACTATAGTGTAATTCACAATAAACACTCAAAATCTAACTGGAATAATTAACTAGTAAACCATTTATTTTTTCAAATCAAATATCTCCTCATAATATATTTGATATGGATATCAACTGAAGATTGTGAAAAGATGAATAATTTGATATATTATGCATAAAGTACGATTAGATAACAAAAAATTATTTAAGTTTTAAAAAATTGAAAGAAAATTATGAATTTACCAAAATTGCCAATTTTTTTCTTTTTTAATCAAACCATCCGTAGATGGAGGAATTAAGGCTATCCCCAACCCATACTATATATGAACAAGCCCTTTACAAAAACAATGCAAAACAACATTATTTGGATCTAAAATTTGGTAACCTAAGGGCATCTACATGAATGAGCCCACTTATTCTATTACGTTCTAGCAAATTTTGTAAAGTACAACTTCTTCGTCTTTTTACAACTTCATTTGCTAAAAAGTCAGCAACTTTATTCTCCTCTCTCAGAATGTGTGAGACAAAAATGACTCCTTGGATTTTGAGAGCTTCAAATCGTGCAATCAACGATTGATACCGCCAACCCCCACGATTAACCTGTTTTAACATATACACAATAGACAATGCATCTACCTCTACCCATATCTTGCGAAAGCCAAGATCAAAGCACAATTCAATTCCGTTTAGTACAGCTTTAAGTTCCGCATACACATTATCACAAAAAGGAATGAATTAATAAAATCCAGCCACAAAATTAGCATTAGAATCACTAATCACCTCCCTTCCCCGGCTCCACCTAAGTCCGAATTCCCTTTAGACACTCCATCAGTATTTAGTTTAACCCATTCATCATTGGAGGCTCCCACCTAACCAATAAAGGTCTAGTTTTTTTCTTTCTCATAATCTCAAACCCCCACAACTTAGCTTCAAAAACCATCCCAAAACCCATCAGGCATTAGGTTTGCTAAGGCTATATTCCTTAACATACCAAACACCAAGGATTGTAGTTAAGGAACAAATACCTGAATGTTCTGAAATCTCACCATATTACGAGCTTTCCAAATCTGCCGACAAATTAACAAGGGCAGAATACCACAAATATTTTCTTGGCTATGAAGCCTTTGGAACCAAAGACCAAGAAACTGAAATAAAAATAGGGTACAAGGAATTTGAAACTGAAAAAATTTGGCAAAAAAGAACCAAACCTGTTTAGCAAACGGACAATTAAGAAAACGATGATCCATGGTCTCACAATTGGCATGACAAAGCACTTACATGGAAACTACCTAAATCCCTTTTTTCCTTATATTTCTATCAAGAGGAACAAAATTGTTAGCCAATCTCCAATTAAAACAGACAGCAAATTTCAATAGGGATTTTGGTCACATCATAGACTTCAAGCCCAAATGGGTCTCTTTTGTCTTAGTGTGTTCCATGCAGAAAAAATAGAAGAAGTGTCATTCGAGGTTAATTTCCACATAGGTTTGTCGGGCAAATTAGAATTTATGGAAAGTTCAAGGATGCAACTAATGGCATTGGGAGGAAGTATAGAAGAAATAGAAGACAAGCCCCAAGTATTGTTGCACCAAAAATCTGCCACAACTTGGTTTGTATCAAATCTATCACAGAATTGACACAAGGGGTTGAATTCGCACCATCTATCAAAATAAAAAGATGTTTTCCCTTCCCCTAATCTCCAAAAGATGTATTCCTCAGCTTGATCTTTGATTTCAAGCAACCTTTTCCAAAAGAAAGACTGCTTATACCCAACATCTGCATAGTAAGGATGAACCTTTTTAAGATACTTGTTCTTTAAAAAAGTTGTCCAACTATTATTACAAGTTCTTAGTTTCCACCGAGCCTGCCAAGCAAAGGCCTTGGCCATGTCCCCCTGCCCTTCTCACCTTAAGCCCTCATTCATTTAATGGAAAATACATACTATCCCAAGCTGCCCAATGAAGTTTACCATCTCCCCGTAAAAGGTTATTCAACAGCCTGTGAATTCTCTCTATAACAGTCTTAGGAGACCCAAGAATTCTCAAATTGTACATTGGAATAGAGATAAGGACACTTTTAATGAGCTCCAATCTACCACTCATGCTAAGGAACAATTTATCCCACTCAGAAATTCTACCCAATATTTTCTCCACCACTTATTGAAAAAGCTCACACTTAACCCTTCCCTTGAATAAAGGAACCCCTAGATACTTAAAAGGCAACCCTTCCTCTTTCACCCCAGCAAGTTCTAAAACCCTTTTCTTTCTATAGTTTTTTACTTTAGTTCCAAATATGGCAGTGCTTTTGGAAAAAAAATATTTTTTCTTTTAGTGGCTTTTTCAAAAATTTCAAAGAAAACCAACAGCTTTTTAAAAGAAGTAATGTCAGCGGAGCAAAAGATGATAGTATCATTGGCAAAAGAAAGGGAAGGCACATCCAACTCCTGTTTATTGAAATGCAATTTGGGACAGGATTTGAACAAATTTGCTAAGCCAGTGGATAGAAATATAGAATATCCCCTTAACTATAAAAGTGTGAGTGTTTCTTACAAAATAATGTAAGGACACAAATAACCCTACATCTATAATGATGGTGGAAAAATAACCTATATCTATCACTATAATCAACTCCCAAGGCATAAACCAAAAAAATTAAAAAAAATAAAAAATAGAGAATAAGCTATTTATATTTAAATTTTTATTTCTTGTTTAGTTGAATTTTTATAAATGAAATTTTTAGCGAATGCAATTTTATTTAATTTAAGCTTATATGGTTTTGTTATGGGTTGAGTTTACAGAGTATTACTTTCATTACGACTTTATATTCCAAATCGTCGACATTAACTGTTGTAATTTTCATGACCAATAACTTTTATATTTCAAATTATGTTTGAATCATGGAGCCTTCTACTAATTAAATAGATGAGAATGTAATATTTCACTACTAAAGAAAATAATGTTTTTTTATGATATGGATGATGGCGTTATACCGAAATAATATATATACTCTGATGTGATTTTATCATTTTAAGCCAAGAATTATGAAAAGGTAAACATTTTGACCTTTTCAATTTTGACAAAGTGATGCAAGTAAGAATTATATAATTTTAGAGAGAATAAAGAATAAGTTTATTCATGAATCTTCAAACTAATAGAGTGAGTTAATATAATAGATGTAGTTTAAGAATTTTTTGTTGAAATTTATTGTTTTAGATGTGTCATATCTTTTAGATGAAAATTTTAAAAAGGTTCTCATAAGCACTTATGTAAAAATTTAATTGATAATATTTTCATCATTTGTAAGTTAAGTATTAACGAGATATCATGTATATGTGGTGTTTAATTAACTATGAATGTAAATATATTAAAATATGGAGAAGAAAAAAATTATAGACTAATGAGTTGTAATTTTATAGTTAAATTCAACATTGGTGTTTAATAAAATTTATAAGCAAACAAGACAAATATTTCGATTTATTAAATTATGTTTTTTTTTTTTTTTTGGATGATTTGATTTGGTTACTTAGTTATGTCATATCTTATAATAAAAAGTTTATAAAAGAGTTTCTTGTGAAGGGAAAAAAAGTAAAAGAAATAGTATCCTTGATATTAAATCAATCTAAACTAGAAAAACACTCTCTCTCTCTCTCTCTATATATATATATATATATATATATATAAACACATACACACACACTTTACACACACTTAAGATAGTTATGAAAAATATAAAATAAATTAAAGAAGTCTCTCTCTCTCTCTCTCTCTCTCTCTCTCTCTCTATATATATATATATATATATATATATATATATATATATATATATATATAAACACATACACACACACTTTACACACACTTAAGATAGTTATGAAAAATATAAAATAAATTAAAGAAGTCTCTCTCTCTCTCTCTCTCTCTCTCTCTCTCTCTCTCTCTCTATATATATATATATATATATATATATATATATATATATAAACACATAAACACACACTTTAAACGCACTTAAGATTGTTATGAAACATATAAAATAAATTAAAGGAGCTTCATGTAACATTAAGTATAATTAACTTCAAAATGAAAACGAATTTCAAAATTGTAAAGGAAAAGGAAGGAGAGGCAACAAAAATAATTCTGTTACTACTTTAAAGAAAAAGTGAAAAGATTCACAATAAAAATAAGTATGTCTATAAGTAGGTCTCCGGGAACCACCAGGAACCATTCATAGAAAAATTAACCACTTAATTATTTTACACAAATATGTATCTTTATGGCTTATTAGCTATGATATCTAAAATTAATGGGTAAAATTTAAAATTTATTCCTCTAATTATAAAGCTGACTAACCTTTGTGGTGATGTGCAGTTGGTCAATTTTACTAGAAATCATTAACAATCCAACTAAGATGAAAGTTTCAAAAACAAAAAAATGGATGTCCAAAAAAAAACATAAAGTAACACCTTACACAAAAACTCTTTTGTGTTGATGAAGAAAAACAGTATTGAAAGTATTCTAAATATATTTAATTATCTAATCAGTTCTTAAGTCAGAACATCAAGAAATTTTCTAGCCTATTTAATCTTAAAAAAATATAATCTTGAAATTCATAAGTACATTGTACAACGCAATGAACATAGAGAAATAGAAGTCTAAATAAAAAACAAAAATCAAAAGAGAACAAAAAAAATAATCCATGCATATACAAAAATAAGATCATTTAACCAACGTGGTCATATATCAAGTAAAAAATTCTTAGTGTTGATGATTTCTTAAAGAAAGTGGCCTTAATTTTAAATCCATCTAAACTAAAGATAAGTATATGTCCATATATATGTATGTATGTTTAAAATAAAGATAAAATAAATTAAAGAAGCTTCACGTAACATTAAATATAACTAATTTCAAAATAAAGGAATATAGAAAATAAAAAATACTTTGATTTACAATTATGGTGTTTAAGCATATACATTTGGATGAAAAGTTTACTTCAAAAATTATTTTCATATTTGAAAATAGGAAGAAGAAATAATAAAAATAATTTTGTTATTATACTCTAGATAAAAGTGAAAAGATCGACAATAGAAGCAAGTCTCCAAGAACCATTCAAAATTTTTAGAAGGTCCTTAGTTGAAGTAAACGAAAATTAATCACTTAAGAGTTATTACATAATTATGTATCTTTATGTCTTATTAGCTTTGCCATACAAAAATATTAGGTGAAATTTCAAGCTTTAGTCCTGTAACTGTAAAGTCTGCTTGCTTTTGCGGTTATGTGCATTTGATTATTTTTACTTTAAGTCATTGACAACATCCACCTAAGATGAATTATTTTAAAAAAACAATAAATATCCAACAAAACATAGCGTATGAGCTTACAAATATAATGTGATAATAGATCAAGTAAAACGCGATGGCAAAAGAAAGTACTGAAAAATATTCTAAGTATATTTAATCATCTAATTAATTCTTTAGTCATAGAACACAAAGAACCTTTCTAGCCTATTTAATCAAAGTATCAACAAATATAATTATCAAAATTCATGCATACGATATGCAACACAATGAACTTTAAGAACAAAAAGAACAAAAAGAGAATAATTTATGCATACATCATAATAAGACTTTTGGTAAAACAAAAAAATAATATTCCATTCTAAGTTTATTTTATCTAATTATTTTATTTTTCAAGATACACCTTAGTTTTTTTAGTCAATTCGATTTAATTAGACTATGATATATTTTCTTTACAGATTCACGTATGCCAAGTGCAACGCACGTGAGATTTTACTAGTATAGCAAAAAGACTAGGAGATAGGGGATCACCTTGCCTCAGACCCCTTGTGGACTTGAAAAATTGGGATCCATTGATCAAAACAGAAAACTGGAAATGCTCATTGTTGTTGGTTATTTACCTGATAAACAACTCAGGAAAGCCAAGCAATTACAGAATTTTATAGAGAGCCCCCCCACTCAACCCTATCATAGGCTTTTTGAAGATCCAATATTAAAATCATTTTGCCATTTTTATAATCCTTTTTAATATCATGCACAAGTTCTTCAGCCAGAATGATATTATCTACAATATTTCGAGTAGGGACAAAACCACTTTGAGCAAGAGGGACAATTTTAGGAAGGAGTTTAGCCAACCTATTATTAACAAGCTTCGTCAGAATTTTATTAATCATATTGCACAGGCTGATAGGCCTAAAATCTGCCCAAGTGAGGGGATGATTGTTCTTAGGGATTAAAGTAATCGTGGTGCAAGAGAAAATCTTAGGCATAGTCCTACCTAGGAGAAAATTTGCACATACATTAACTAAATCATCCTTGATAATCTCCCAACAGTATTGATAGAAACAAGCATTAAAGCCATCCGACCCAGCCATGTTGTCTGTATTCATACTAAACACTACCGCCTTTATTCCCTCCTCATGTGGAGGAATACATAGGTTGTTAGAGTCATCCTCACTTAGACTACGTTTCACTGCCCCAAAGACCTCACAATCTAGATCACAACCCTCAGCTGTAAAGATCTTCTGAAAATATTCAGCAGTCGAGGACTGGATAAGATCAAAACTAGAGGTATTCTGCCCATTTACTCTTATTTCATAAATGTGGGTTTTAAACCTTTTTTTCCTCACTAAAGCATGAAAATCAGCCAAGTTTTTATCACCGTCCTCTAATCATTTACAAGCTGACTTCTGTTTCTAGAAGGATTGTTCCATAGAAGTGGCAAGATTAACTCAACTTGCCTCTTCTTAAGAAGAATCAAGTTATCATCTGAGGAGTCATTGAGGTAAATCTCCTGGATCATAAGGGCTTGTTCAGCAACCTTCAATTTATCAAAAATATTTCAAAAGATGGATTTATTCCAAATTTCCAAACAATTTTTCAGCCTATACAACTTACTTTTGAAATTCAACATTCCACTTTCACATGTGAGATGCATCCAATTATCCATAACACAGTTTAAAAAACTAATATGCTTGACCCAAGCATTGAGAAACCTAAATGAGGACTTAGGAGAAGAACAAACCTTAAAGAAAGAAATCAGTAAGGGACAGTGGTCTGAGGACCCTTTGGCCAAATGTCTAACTTCTATAGAGTTGTACTGCTCAATCCATTTATCAGACACTAAGGCCCTATCAAGCCTTTCAAACACATGATTAACATGCCACGTGAATTTAGGCCCTACAAAGTCGGTATCCTCAAGCCCACACTCATTAATAGCATTAGCAAAATCATCCATTGACTTAAGTTTTAAAGTACCCCCCCCCCCTCCTTTTTTTCTCATCCGCCGACATAATGACATTAAAGTCCCCATTAACCGACCATGGTTGATCAGTATAGACACAACTTCTCAAATCCCTCCACAACTCAAGTCTACCTTTTCTATCACAAACAACATACATAAAAGTGCAAACAAATTTAAGGTGACATGAGTTATCAACAACATCCACTGTCAGACACATGAAGCATAGACATACAAATAGGATTTCTCCACATAACCCACACCTTTGCATTACTATTCACACCCACGCACCATGGTACCCCAATGAATGAATCCAAAAGGGATGAGGGATCTCTTTTTTTGTTTCAAGTAAAGCAATGATGTCGGTTTTTTTTTTAATAAGATCTTTTAAGTAATTCTAAGACCTCTTATTCCCTAAGCCTATAATATTCCAGGTCAAAATTTTCATTAGAACAGACAAGAAGAGTACCTTCAGTGCATTTAGCTCCTCTTCTTGTTACTATGAGAAGAGGTTGAGTGGTCTTTTTCATTTTCTTTCTCCTTCTTGTAGCAGCCATGGATCTCGATCCAGAATACCTCCTATCATCAGACCTAACTTTGCCAAGCTCACCATCCCGTTCCCCCTCAGATATTCCACCATCAGAAAAAGTGTGACCAGTGATAGTTTTATATAAAAGAAAAAAAAAAAAAAAAAAAAAGGCAATTCAGCATCATTTATTTCATTTTTATCAGGGTCATGCAACCTTAGTTTAGAAAAGGAATTCTCATGCTCCGAAATGAGTGATCCCTTCCTTTGAACAATAGTTCTATTAACAAGACCCTCAGATTCTATAACAATAGTATTATTAGCATTCTTAGGGACATCCACATCAATATTTCCATCATTTCCAAGAGCCACATCTATGGACTCATTGGGCTTGTTACTACCCTCCGGGACCTCACCTACTTTGTCTATCGACTCATTATTTCCTTCTACAGTCCTATCCTCAACCACCAAATTCCTTCTAGGAACCCATTTCTTCTCAGATTTATTAGTATCTATTCCAGTTTTAATCATGTTTTGTTCAATTCGTTATATTCATCATTGAAGCAGTTTAAGGTCCTATGGACAAGATGTAAAACTTATTAAATTATTATCTAAAATTAGGCGGGAAAGTTAAAATGACAGAAAGTCCTCCATTTAACTTTTATGTATATAGATTATCGAAAGGTATATGCTACTAAAATTGCGAATTCCCACTTACATGATTTCTTTTATTTGCTAAAAAGATTTTTTTCAAGTACAGTAACTTATTCATAATACTGTTTTTTTTTTTTCTTTTAATGAAACAAGGAACTCACTTTAAAACATGACAAGCATTTTCTTAAAATGTGATACTTAGTAAATAATTATAATTAATAATCTAATTAACTCGGCTTTTTTCTTGATTCGATTAAGCATTTTATGCAACGATGAACGAAACAAAATTAAAGTTTAAATGTCGAAAGTTGAAATTTTATAGGATCTAACTAATAATATAATTGTTAGAGTCTTGATTTTGTATTTAAGTAGGCCTACTTATAAAGTTATATCAAAGGCGACGTCTAATGCCACCACATAATTTTCTAAGTACACCACAATTTTACATCGGATACAAATAACCTCGAGGTAAATGGCTGTTGTCCTTTTGTACTAATAAAATAACTAAAGATACCACAAAATTTTCTATGTACACCACATTATTTTAATAAAATGATTGTTAAAAAAATATGTCTTATTATGAATAGATTTTTTTTCTCTCATTCTCCTTCTTTCTTTTACACTCACACTTTCTCCTCCATAAACTCTATTGTTCCTCTACCTATTTGAAAGAAAACTAATTCAACTAAAAAGAGATAATAGAAATATTTAAGATCTAAAAGTTTACTCTCCGAATGGCAACATAATCACGAATCGCCATCCATTAAAAGGTTCTATCATATCATATATCGAGAATTGTAGGAGGGGTTATATCTGATTGTTAATACTATACAGAGACTGAATGAGGAACAATACGAAAACAGATAATTCAATAGACTGATCAAAAATAGTTTTTATATTTTAAGACATAATTGTTCTTCACTATGGTTTCCTTTTCATGTGTATTCCAACTAAATAAAATCGGAGAAAATAGTCAACCTTGCATTACAAAAACCCCCAAACAAGCCAAACTTGGAACTCGCCAATCAAGAAAAGCAGCAAATAGGAAAAACAAAAGCAAATACACAAAATGTCCATCAGTTTTGATACATGAAGTGATAAAGTTTTCCCACCGAAAGACTGTACGGAGAGAGCTAATTATGTTCAACGCAATAGAAGGCAGTAAGGAAAAGATTTGTTAATCATGGGCCCTCATGTTTATATGAGGACTGATGAGATCGGGTTCCTGAAGGAGTCATTTGAAAAGAGCATCGTTTCTAAAGCTTTGGTAGTAGCAAAAAAACAATGTTTTACCAACTTAATTCCTTGATTTGAGAGATTGAATATTATCTTGTTCGATAAACTCCGTTGTTGTTTGAAATTTTGTATTCGAGAAGTCATGTCGGAGTTTGCAATTCTTTTCTGGGATAACAGGCTGAGTTGCGCCTTCTTTGATTTTTGCAAACCAGATGTGTTAATGATAAATATGTTTACCTTTGTTTTATTAATAATATAACCTTCTATTTTTTATTACTTTTTAAATAATTTTTTTTTTTTTTACATTATTATTAGTTATAGGAGTAGTAGTAACGATAAACAAAGAACTTATTGTGATGTGTAAAGAAAATAAGAGTAGTTTAATTATTAAAATGTGGTGCCTCTAGTAATTGTAGTGTAATTACGTGGTGGCATTAGCCACTGCCTACATCAAAATAGTGTACATTAATTTTTAGAAATAAACGTATAAATTCTTATGAATTCTTATAACGTCAATATTTTACCAAATTCACATATTAAATTTGTTGTGATGAGTTTCTTTTTCCAATCTCTTTTAAAACTAATTTTTTTTTTCCTCTTTGCTAATCACTATTTTTTTTAAATAATAAAATTTCATTAAAGTTGGGATCAGCCAACAATCATTGACAAGAGAAAACAGTCAACATAATACAATTAAAAAAAATATGAAACATATAAAGCACAAAGTACTAGATCTTAACATATACAGACCTAAACTCAGTAAATCAGACAAATCGCTATTCGACTAATAAATAGTGTACCGAAAAAATTGATCTCAGATTTAATACTAATCTTCTAGTGAAAACCCCAAAAAGTGAGCAAGTCAATGTTGGAATGCTTAATGATTTTCAAAATAAACACCACAAACAATGAATCTTCCATTATTTGGGGACTGATAACCCCACCTACTGAGGGGAGACGACAACTTTCATGAAGAGGGATTGGAAACCTCTAACGAAGTGAAACGAAATAGAAAAATAAAATAAAAATTAAGGATGAAATCTTCCCCATCCTCCCATAAAAGAAGATAAGGGAAGAACGCAGCAGCCAAATCTAGAGCAATTCAATCAAATATTTTATGAGAAATACTCTCACGAAAACACTTCTCTCATGAAGAAAAAAAATTAAATTCTCATCTTGACCGGTAAATACTTGCAAACATTAATCAAATATTTTGTGAGACATACTCTCATGAAATCATCTACTCTTATTAAAAAAAATAAAAAATAAAAAATAAAAAATATAAATAAAAATCACATTGTGTTAGCCTTAAAGGCTAATCACATTTGTGAAGAAAGATGGCGACTTGGAGTCAATAGCCTTAAAGGCTAAAGGACTAAACATCGAGTTGCCTATTATGAAATATTTTTCTTCAAAATAAGTGTAATACCCGCGCCTCTCACAACTCACTGGCCAATATAATTTTTGCATTTCATGCATTCCATATTTTTATGTGCTATTTGGTGATAGTTTTATAGTAATTAATTTATTATATTTATTACGTTATTTTAGATTTTTGTGACTAATTTCGAGATGTTTATTTTGGTAGTCAATAACCCCCTAGTCTAAAATATTGGGACATGCTACAAAATTTAAGACTACGCGTGACAAGTTTAAAATATAGAACATTATGTAGTACGTGGAAGTGTTAGATATGTAAAAGGATTTTATTGTCGGAACAACAACAACAACAACAACAACAACAACAACAACAACAACAACAACAACAACAATGATAATAATAATAATAATAATAATAATAATAATAATAATAATAATAATAATAATAATAATAATAATAATAATAATAATAATAATAATAATAATAATAATAATAATAATAATAATAATAATAATAATAATAATAATAATAATAATAATAATAATAATAATAATAATAATAATAATAATAATAATAATAATAATAATAATAATAATGCGGTGGCGAACTAATATATAAAGACAAGTACTTTATCATTCCATTTTGGAAAACCCCAAAATCAGATATTAGGGTGATGCGCCGAGAACTTGGTAAGCAACCAGATTTCTTTCAATTAATCATTCTTTCATAACTTCATGATTATGGAGTCAGTAATTCAAACTAGAACCAGGTGAATATTTAAGATGGTTTAACATACTTTTCCACTAGTGTGTAATCAAATAAATAACTCTAAATAAGTAATGAATCATAAATTTTATCTTTATCACCTCATGATTACTTTCATCTTTACATATATCAGATTCTTAGGAGATTATTATTGTGTATATTTGTATATGTAAATGTTCATATGTTATTTTACAATTAAAATAAAGTAGATTAAATTTGTGTTGAATCTGTCCAGATTTTTGGATTGGATGTCAGCTAATTAGTTAATTTCGACCATTGTGCGAACTGAATTTGGAAAAATTCAAAACATGAAAGTTGTAGTACAATATGTTAGCTTTATAACCCAACTTGAATCGTACAAATATCAATTTTTTAGAAAAAGTTAGAGCCTTATTACTAAAATACGACGAAGCTGAAATTATCGGAGTAAAAGTACCTAACGATCTAGAATTTAATAAATTGTGCATTGATTTGATTTAAAATTGTCGTAGATTGATTACCACTGTGGAATAGGAAATTTCAAAAGCTACTCCAGAGGAGAGGTAAGTAGAAATCCATCTCCAACTACAATGCTTGAACATAGTATTTGTGTTTATTATTTGTGATGATTTTTATATGTGTTGTTGTATACCTTTATATAAAGTGTATTCTTCCGCTGCTAAAAACAAACTGATGTGCATCAATCATGAGCATTAGCATCTACAAGAATTACATGTGTACATATAAGAAGTCAAAATAGCATAATTTCATAAGTTGATAATGTTTTGGGGTTGGTCACCACTAGCACATTGAGAGTTATATATTATATATGGTGTCTCTCGGGATGCTTCCGGTGACAGGCGTGCACGCGGAAGAGGTTCCCACTTCAGCACCTTTATGATGATGGGTACGGGAAGAGGTAGACTTTCCGGTGGACTGCAGGGGCAGGCAGGAGGCGGACCCCTGGTAGTCTCGGGAGGATAGCCATTTGGTCATACCAACCATCACTGATATCTCGGGTGGACTATAAGGGGGGAGGAGGGACCCTTGGTAGTCACGAGTATGGTCAATGAGTGCTATTTTGGGGAGGTTTGTGACAGTGACGAGAGCCAATTCCCATCAAATATGATCTTTCTTGAGAAAGAGTTGAAAGAAATGGTTTTGTGTATTGCATCTCACCATTCACCAATTTGTCATGCATGATTTCTGCTTACTGAGTTTTAGCTCACGTAGTTCTTGCATTGTAGGTGAGTTTGACTACGCATGAGCTCGTGGACTGATCTGGCATGCTGTTGGAGTTTCTGCAAGTTCTGAAGTCCCCCGTGTATATGAATGACGACCTGTGGGGCTAAACCTTGGACTCACTATGTTTTTGCTAGTGTTCTAATAATCTTTTTGGACATGTTCAAATTAAGGATCTTTAATATTTATATTTCTGTAAATATGGTGTTGAATGGAGTGTGACACCTTTGTACTCGATCTGAATCTTTGTAAATATATGTAGGTGAAATTTTGGTCTTAAAGGAGTATTCTAAATTGTTAATTTTGGAGAAAAAAAAAAGAATATACAGGTTTTGTAAGGCTAAAAATTAGTATAAAATAAGTTTTTACAAGGCTGGGTGTGACAGAGTGGTATCAGAGCCCGGTTTGTGCCCTGTAGACAGTTCATATACATGAGCTCGGAACTTCTGAAGCGCAGACATGCCAGTAAGTTTTACTTATTCTTAATTTGCATTCATTAGTTCATGAATCATATTGGCCTGTGACAGAGGGACAATAAAACTAGAAAGAGATCATGGAGATCGTTAGAGGGGAAGGTGTTGAAGGAAATAACGATCAAGTACCGAATGCACCAGCAGTGGGTATTGGTTTTGAAGCGATTGTGGCTCGGTTGACAGGATTAGTAGAACAACAGTCGCAACAGATTCAACAACTTATCCAACAAAGGGGTGTGGGTGGACAACCAGGGAATGGTGTAAATCAATAGCAACCTCGAGCTGAATACTTAGAGGTCATCGGAGAGAGGTTTAGAAAGCTTAACCCGCCAACATTTGAGAGTGCAACGGATCCCACTGATGCAGAGGATTGGCTTAGAACTATAGAGAACATGTTTTTGTATAGTAAAGTTCCTGAGGGGGAAAAGGTTTTGTGCGCGTCGTTCATGTTACGTGGAAGTGCAGGACATTGGTGGGACACAATGAAAACTATTGAGGATGTAGCGACAATGACATGGGATAGGTTCAAAGAACTGTTTAGAAACAAGTATTTCACTGCCCCAGTTCGAGTAATGAAAATGAATGAGTTCATACAGTTGAGGCAAGGGGCGATGGATGTCACAGACTACATCGCTAAGTTCGAGCAACTCTCTAGGTTTGCGGAGCACATGGTCAGTACTGATGCGTTGAAAGTAGAGAGATTCCTAGAAGGTCTGAGGCCAGAGCTATATAGGGATGTGTGTATGGCTGGAATACATGGAGTAACTTATTCACAAGTTGCTGAACGAGCGTTGATTGCTGAACAAGCTGAAATGAAAATTAAGCGTGCTCAGGAGGTTAGGCGCCAGTTTATACAAAGACAAGGACCTCGTTTTGGAGGAGATGGAAAGAAAAGGGCACTAAAAGTGCAAGGTCCAAGGCCGGGTTCTCAACCAAAACCAGGACAACAATCATGGGATCAGAACAAGCGCCAAAAGGGTGAACAAGGAAAACCACCAGTTACACAACCTACATGTCCCACGTGTGGAGGTTCGCATAGTGGAAAGTGCTTTGTAGAGTACCGGACCTGTTTTAAATGTGGAAAAGCAGGACACATTTCCACGGTTTGTCCAGAGAACTCAAACCCTGCTACACAAAAGAAGACGCCAGCTAGAGTCTTTACCATGACCACGGAGGAAGCGGAAGCAAATACATCTGTAGTAACAGGTAAAGTTCCCATTTGTGATACAATTGCATTTGCATTATTTGATTCTGGAGCTACACATTCATTTGCATCCACTGAGTATGTGAAGAGGCTGGGTAGGAAACCTGATGTAGCAGACGTTAGTTACAATGTAGTGATCCCCTCTGGAGAGTCAAAATAAACTAACCAGATTCTGCGAGCATGTGTTATCTCTATTGAAGGAAGAGAACTTTATGCCGATCTGATCATACTAGATATGAATGATTATGATATGATTTTGGGAATGGACTGGCTGTCAAAATATGGTGCTACAATAGATTGTCAGAACAAGGTAATCACATTCCAGCCGCCAGGTGACACATGTTTTGTCTTTATTGGAGTAAGAAAAAGGTTCAAATATCACACGATATCAGTAGTAAAAGCGCAACGGTTATTGGAAGGCGGTTGTGAAGGTTACCTAGTAAGTGTTATGAGTATGGAGGAGAAACACTGTCCGACTGTTGAAGAGGTAGCAGTAGTGCAAGAATACCCTGAAGTATTTCCAGAAGAACTCCCAGGATTACCCCCAGACAGAGAGATAGAGTTTGTAATTGACGTATATCCAGGGACTGCTCCTATATCGAAGTCACCATACAGAATGGCGCCAACAGAGTTGAAAGAATTGAAGATTCAATTGCAAGATTTACTAGACAAAGGCTTCATTAGACCTAGCTTTTCACCATGGGGTGCACCGGTTTTGTTTGTCAAAAAGAAGGATGGTACTATGAGGATGTGCATAGATTACAGAGAACTGAACAAGGTTACGATCAAGAACAAATACCCCTTACCCAGGATTGATGATTTGTTTGATCAACTCCAGGAAGCTGCCATATTCTCCAAGATTGACATGCGTTCAGGTTATCATCAACTGAAAATTAAAGAGGAAGATATTCCAAAAACGGCATTCGGTTTGAAAAATGCCCCAGCAGCTTTCATGGATATGATGAATCGGGTATTCAAAGAATTTTTGGATAAGTTCGTTATCGTATTTATTGATGACATCCTGATCTACTCCAAGAATGAAGCAGAGCATGCTGTGCATTTGAGAAAGGTTTTAGACGTTCTAAAGGAGAAACGATTGTATGCCAAGTTCAAGAAATGTGAGTTCTGGTTGGATAGAGTAATATTTCTAGGGCATGTTGTATCAGGAGAAGGAATTTCAGTTGATCCAAGTAAAGTTGAAGCGATTAACAATTGGCCACAACCTACAAACCCTTCAGAGGTACGTAGTTTTCTCGGGTTGGCTGGGTACTATCGCAGGTTCGTAGAAAGGTTCTCGAAAATTGCATCTCCCTTAACACAGCTGACTAGAAAGAGTGTAACATTTAGATGGACAGAGGCTTGTGAGCAGAGTTTTCAGGAACTGAAGAAGAGGTTAACCTCAGCGCCGATCCTTTCAATACCAACGGGGACTGGAGGCTTTGTGGTATACAGTGATGCTTCGAAGAACGGTTTGGGGTGTGTGTTAATGCAGAATGGCAAAGTAATAGCATATGCATTCAGACAGTTGAAGGATTATGAGAAGAACTACCCTACTCATGACTTAGAGCTTGCAGCAGTAGTATTTGCCCTAAAAATTTGGAGACACTATCTATTTGGAGAACGATGTGAGATCTACACAAATCACAAAAGTCTGAAGTACTTTTTCACACAGAAGGAGTTGAATATGAGACAGAGAAGATGGTTAGAACTCGTGAAAGACTATGATTGTGTTATCAACTGTCATCCTGGTAAAGCAAATGTCGTAGCTGATGCCTTAAGCAGAAAATCGTCCCAAGGTACTACATTGATGACTTTGATTCAGAGACCAGAGTTACTAGACTTGCAAAGAATGAATGTCGAGATTGTTCAACTTGGAATAGTGGAGGCAAGACTAGCCGCTCTAACCCTTCAGCCTACCCTACTTGACCGAATTAAGCAAGGACAGAATGCAGATGAATACTTAGCTAAAATAAAGAAGGATGTCACTTCAGGGATGCAAACAGACTTTCAGTTGTCAGGGAATGATGTCTTGAGATTCAAAAATCGGTTATGTGTGCCAGATGTAGAGAGCATTCGTAGAGATATTATGGCAGAGGCGCATTCGGCACCATATTCAGTACATCCAGGAACTACCAAAATGTATCGAGATTTAAAGGTGCAGTATTGGTGGCCAGGTATGAAGAAAGATATTGCTCGGTGTGTAGAACAGTGTTTGACTTGTTAGCAGGTAAAAGCTGAACATCAAAGACCGGCAGGAACCTTACAGCCCTTACTAATTCCGGAATGGAAATGGGAAAACATTACAATGGATTTTGTGGTGGGATTGCCGAAAACTGTAAAGGGTCACGATGCTATCTGGGTAATTGTGGACAGACTTATGAAATCTGCTCATTTTCTCCCAGTCTGTACTACTTACTCCATGGATCGTTATGCTCAGATATATATACAGGAAATAGTTAGACTTCACGGAGTACTATTATCCATTGTTTCAGATAGAGACTCAAGATTCCTGTCTACCTTCTGGAAGAGTTTACACAAGGCACTGGGAACACAGTTGTCTTTCAGTACTGCATATCATCCACAAACTGACGGACAATCAGAAAGAACAAACATTAGAGGATATGCTCAGAGCTTGCGCATTAGATTTCCAGGGTCAATGGAGCAAATTTCTACCTTTGATAGAATTTTCCTACAACAACAGCTATCAATCTACTATAGGAATGGCTCCTTACGAAGCACTATATGGTAGGAAGTGTCGATCTCCGATACATTGGGATGAGGTTGGCGAAAGAAGACTTCTAGGTCCAAGTGTAATACAAGAAATGTCAGAAGCTGTGTCACAGATTCGGGAAAGAATGAAAACATCTCAGAGTCGCCAGAAAAGCTATGCAGATAAGAGAAGAAGAGCACTTGAGTTTGCAGTGGGAGATCTAGTATTCTTGAAAGTTGCACCAATGAAGGGAATAATGCGGTTTGGTAAGAAAGGAAAACTTAGTCCGAGATATATTGGTCCATTTCCTATTATTGAGAGAGTTGGTGATGCTGCCTACAGACTCGATTTGCTAGCATCAATGTCTCAAATACACAATGTGTTCCATGTGTTAGTATTGAGGAAGTATATTGCAAATCCGTCTCACATCCTGAACAGTGAACCCGTAGAACTACAAGCAGACTTAGGGTATAAGGAAGTACCAGTACAGATTTTTATTAAGGGAAGTAAAACGGCTAAGAAACAAAGAAATTTCGTTAGTCAAAGTGCTATGGAGAAATCAATCAGTCGAAGAAACCACCTGGGAAAGAGAGGATGAAATGAGAGCCAAATATCCTGAACTCTTCAAGTAAGTAAATTTTGGGGACGAAATTTTTATAAGGGGGGAAGGATGTAATACCCGCGCCTCTCACAACTCACTGGCCAATATAATTTTCGCATTTCATGCATTCCATATTTTTATGTGCTATTTGGTGATAGTTTTATAGTAATTAATTTATTATATTTATTACGTTATTTTAGATTTTTGTGACTAATTTGGAGATGTTTATTTTGGTAGTCAAGAATCCCCTAGTCTAAAATATTGGGACATGCTACAAAATTTAAGACTACGCGTGACAAGTTTAAAATATAGAACATTATGTAGTACGTGGAAGTGTTAGATATGTAAAGGGGTTTTATTGTCGGAATAACAACAACAACAACAACAACAACAACAATAACAACAACAATAAGAATGATAATAATAATAATAATAATAATAATAATAATAATAATAATAATAATAATAATAATAATAATAATAATAATAATAATAATAATAATAATAATAATAATAATAATAATAATAATAATAATAATAATAATAATAATAATAATAATAATAATAATAATAATAATAATAATAATAATAATAATAATAATAATAATAATAATAATAATAATAATAATAATAATAATAATAATAATAAGGCGGTGGCGAACTAATATATAAAGACAAGTACTTTATCATTCCATTTTGGAAAATCCCAAAATCAGATATTAGGGTGATGCGCCGAGAACTTGGTAAGCAACCAGATTTCTTTCAATTAATCATTCTTTCATAACTTCATGATTATGGAGTCAGTAATTCAAACTAGAACCAGGTGAATATTTAAGATGGTTTAACATACTTTTCCTCTAGTGTGTAATCAAATAAATAACTCTAAATAAGTAATGAATCATAAATTTTATCTTTATCACCTCATGATTACTTTCATCTTTACATATATCAGATTCTTAGGAGATTATTATTGTGTATATTTGTATATGTAAATGTTCATATGTTATTTTACAATTAAAATAAAGTAGATTAAATTTGTGTTGAATCTGTCCAGATTTTTGGATTGGATGTCAGCTAATTAGTTAATTTCGACCATTGTGCGAACTGAATTTGGAAAAATTCAAAACATGAAAGTTGTAGTACGATATGTTAGCTTTATAACCCAACTTGAATCGTACAAATATCAATTTTTTAGAAAAAGTTAGAGCCTTATTACTAAAATGCGACGAAGCTGAAATTATCGGAGTAAAAGTACGTAACGATCTAGAATTTAATAAATTGTGCATTGATTTGATTTAAAATTGTCGTAGATTGATTACCACTGTGGAATAGGAATTTTCAAAAGCTACTCCAGAGGAGAGGTAAGTAGAAATCCATCTCCAACTACAATGTTTGAACATAGTATTTGTGTTTATTATTTGTGATAATTGATTTTTATATGTGTTGTTGTATACCTTTATATAAAGTGTATTCTTCCGCTGCTAAAAACAAACTGATGTGCATCAATCATGAGCATTAGCATCTACAAGAATTACATGTGTACATATAAGAAGTCAAAATAGCATAATTTCATAAGTTGATAATGTTTTGGGGTTGGTCACCACTAGCACATTGAGAGTTATATATTATATATGGTGTCTCTCGGGATGCTTCCGGTGACAGGCGTGCACGCGGAAGAGGTTCCCACTTCAGCACCTTTATGATGATGGGTACGGGAAGAGGTAGACTTTCCGGTGGACTGCAGGGGCAGGCAGGAGGCGGACCCCTGGTAGTCTCGGGAGGATAGCCATTTGGTCATACCAACCATCACTGATATCTCGGGTGGACTATAAGGGGGGAGGAGGGACCCTTGGTAGTCACGAGTATGGTCAATGAGTGCTATTTTGGGGAGGTTTGTGACAGTGACGAGAGCCAATTCCCATCAAATATGATCTTTCTTGAGAAAGAGTTGAAAGAAATGGTTTTGTGTATTGCATCTCACCATTCACCAATTTGTCATGCATGATTTCTGCTTACTGAGTTTTAGCTCACGTAGTTCTTGCATTGTAGGTGAGTTTGACTACGCATGAGCTCGTGGACTGATCTGGCATGCTGTTGGAGTTTCTGCAAGTTCTGAAGTCCCCCGTGTATATGAATGACGACCTGTGGGGCTAAACCTTGGACTCACTATGCTTTTGCTAGTGTTCTAATAATCTTTTTGGACATGTTCAAATTAAGGATCTTTAATATGTATATTTCTGTAAATATGGTGTTAAATGGAGTGTGACACCTTTGTACTCGATCTGAATCTATGTAAATATATGTAGGTGAAATTTTGGTCTTGAAGGAGTATTCTAAATTGTTAATTTTGGAGAAAAAAAAAAAAGAATATACAGGTTTTGTAATGCTAGAAATTAGTATAAAATAAGTTTTTACAAGGCTGGGTGTGACAATAAGTAATACATTCCAACATAAACACTAATACCTTGTTCTGAAGAAATGTATCATGCTGAAAAAAATATTAGTCTATGCTGGAATTTATTGCTTGTTTTGAAGAATGATATTATGTTGAAAGGTAAATACACTCGAACTAAGGAAACGAGATATTGACGTTTAAAACATGACTCTTATTTTGGTACAAAAAGATTCGAAACATAACTCTTTTTTATGGAACAAAGGAAGTGATGAGCGTGATACCCTTTTTCTTCCATATTCACATCCTATTTTTATGAGAATTGTGAGTATTTAACATGTTTAAGTGCGTTTTTTAGTTTAAGTATATTTCCAAGTTGATTTTCCTTTTTGATATGATTTGATGCGCTTTTGAGTGTCTTTTAGTCATGTTTTGAAGGTTAGGAAAATCCTGGAGATAAAAAAGGCCGATTGCACCCATTTTTTCACTCTGGAACACATCCTGAGACACAAACAGGCCCAAAAATGGCTAGGGTTAGGCCTGAATCATAGTTCATCAAGTCACGAATAAAAGTCGTGAAAGACTCGAGCTGAGAAAATGGGTGGAAAAGGCTCAAAATGACGAAAAGCGGAAGAAGAGGTCAATCGCACGTGTTTCCCCAATCCAACCTGCAAAATAAGGCCCAAACGGGTCCAAATTAGACCCTACAAAAGTCTGACTCGAATTTCATCGAGTCGCCAACAAAAGTCATGAGTGTGTCGGGCGAGAAGACGAGAATAAGATGCTCAAATCGGTGACGGGAAAAGATGGGATGGAAAAAAAGAACGAAGAAGGGGACATTACGTCATTACCAGACTGGTACATACTGGACCAACACTCCCTTTGTTAATCAGTCCAGAAAGTCCAGCATCACCACTGTCGGACCGATACCGGCCTAGTACCAGACCGAGCGAGCGCATGTCGAGCATTTCAGTGTACCGTCTTTGTTTTTCGACCACAACCTCCTCATTCCAATCAGATTCGAACGATTCAAGATGCTATGCGACTGCAAGACAAAGATCTACAACTTTCATGGTTGGGCCGAGAGTTGATTCAGCACTAATTTTTCTCAGAAATCACGAGAAGGCCGAGTCCAGCGCGTAGGGGCTCGACTCAACAACTTATGACCCCAAGCACTCCATTTTTTGTATTTTTACACTTTTACCCTAAGGGCACTTTTAGCAGATTTTAGAGTTGGAGGATCTATATATACCCCATCCCCTCTCATTTGTAAACAACTTTTCACTTGTCCCGTTTTATAAATCTTCTCCAACACTTTTCTCTCATTCTCTCTTAGCAATTTCAGATTTTATAGTCTTTGGTTAGGGTTTTTCTTCCTTCTCTTCAAGGAGGAAGCCATCTTTAGAGAAGAACTCGGGGATTGCTAGCGGGCTTGTGACACCCGTCAAGTTGTCAAAGTTCTTCAAGGATTCGTCTATATATAAAGCATGTTCTTACCCCTTTCGTTTATTTTCAGTTTTTAATATTTTTGTTGCTTGATGTTGATGATTCCTTTTATTACTTTGATGATTTGTGAGTGATTTCCTTATTTCCCGAAGTTTGGGAGTAGCCCAAGCTTCGGGTTTGATGATTAGTTGATTGATTATTGGATTTGTTGTGGGTTGTGGTAACCTAGGGTTAGGATTTGGTCAATTTGTAATGATGGTTAGTTGAAATTGAGCCTTCGACCACATGCTTAGTTCATGGTTGCTCTGGCTTTTGGTGGCTTAGAATCACATCAATTAATCATGCAATGAAAAGATGATAGTTGACTCCCTAGGCTAGGGATAGATACCCTTTTGAGGCTTGTCGACTAGATTTTAATTGAGTTTAGAGGTTAATCACTATGCCTTAGTGTGTTCAGATGAGAAATTATCCATGGATAATTAGATTAACCAAAACCTAATCGGTAGGATGGAGACCTATGGAGGAGAAACCCTACCAGAGGGGGAGTAGAGTCTAGGGGGCGTTGGTTGGGATGGACAAAATTAGGTTTACTCACGTGTGAAGGTTCTATACCCTTCCGTCGGTCTTTAGCATAGGAGAAGTCGGGCTATCCTCTTTTAGTCTTACGTAACCAGAATCCTAAGGTCCAGGGTTGGATTATAATTTCTCATAGTGTAGGTAGTCTACATCGACCCTTGTGTGCTTGCCGATTCTGGGGTATTAAGAGCACCTCAACCTTTTTCCTTAGAATTCATCGATCACGAAGAATGTCCAAGGACCTTGATCCCTAGGCAATATTCTCTTGGGGTGGAGATTTTTGGATTAACTTAAATCACATAGAACTCACAACAATGTCTTATAAACGCTTCTAATTGTCACTTCCATCTTGCTTGTGTGAAACCGTGCCTCGGGAATATCTTCCCATCGATCGGTTCCCTCATTGCCTTTATTGCTTTATGTTAATTAGATTAGTCCCCATCTCTCATTTGGAATTTGCCTAATTAATTGACAGTGTTAAAGCCGAATCTCACGGATAATCCTCCCTATGAATTCGATATCTTTTATACTACCTCTGTCACAAATCGTACGCTTGCGATTTTGAGAAGGTTGTTCTAATCCTAGCAATTTAGAGAAATTTTTGCGACAAGTTCATGGCGCTATTGTCGGGAATGATTTAATTCCCATAGATTTAGCCCAAGGCACGAGTAGAGTTAGACAAGGCATTTTTTACTTTTCTTTTTAAAATAATAAAAATCGACAAAAAAATTATTAAAAAAAACGAACGCCGATCACTATGGTATTTGCTTGAGAGTTATGCTCTCAATCCTTCCAAAGTGAATGCATTGCCTTTCATGCTTGATGATGGTTCTTATCTTTCTCCTAATTTTGAAAATGTGGAAGTAGTTCAATGTAAAGTTTATGGGGAAAAGGGCCACTTATCTAGCGGTTGTGACTCTTTTCACCATTTTTCTTTACTAATGCACAATCCTCCCACCCACTCATCTCAATTCATGAATTACAATTCTTTTTAGAAAATTATGAATTGGGATGGGAGGTCGATCAAATTTTTTCCTCCTCAAGTTATCAAACATTTGAGTCATTTGAATCTTATCAAATTTCTTCAATCGATGCATTGAAAGAAGAAATGTAGAAAGACAAGGATGAGTTCAATAAAAATTTGATGAACTTTTGGCACACGCTAAGGTGTTGGAGGCTCATATCATCAAACATGTTTTGGAGAGAAATGGAGATGAAAGTATGCAATTGAGGGAAGAGGAGAAAGAAGAAGAGAGCGAAAATCTCCTCTCTCATGAGCCACCATTGGAGAATAGCAATAATTCTTCCAATCAAGATAATGTATTACCTTTAGAAGAGCGACCTCAGTGTCTCAATAAAATGTGTGATTATGATCACATTCTTGTTAATGATTGAGGCATCATTTAGTGGTTGGATGCAAGTTTTGATTCATCATTTCTTTCATGTTTTGAAATATAGGTTGCTTAAGACCTACAACCTCATTAATTATCTTAACAAAAGGGGGCAAGTCTCCTCATGAGGAAAGTGACGACGACGTAAATTCTCACTAGAGGGGAGTGAATCAGTGTAACACTTCAAAATGAAGTGTTTAATCTGAATTGGAATATTAAGTAACCATAAGGTTTTCCAAACCTTTCTGGGGCCATTGCTAGAAGTCGTCAGGGCCCCTGATGAACCAAGCTCCGGATTTGAACAAATATATGCATACGTCGATTTCATGGAGAACTTTTCACTTACTAAAAAATGCTAATCCACCGGTCTTGCGAATGAAAATTGTGAATCGGGAGTAAAACATATAAGATCAGCCTCTGCCTTCGAAAAAAGATTGCGAACAAGTTGCTCATTCCACATATGTGATGAAGGATCAATAAGCTTGTCAACTGTGGCATCATTATGCAACAGTGAAACATGATTGTGGACCATAAAAGTCGAAGGTGTTGAAAGCCATCTCTACAACCAGATTTTTATGTCCTGACCCAAACAGATTAGGCGCCATCAACCATACAATAAGGTCTGACATCCATCGAGAATATTGCGCCAAATGTAAGAGGGATGATTACTAAGAGCAGCTTTGAGAAATGAAGCATGTCAATGATACCGCGCCTTTAGAACCTGAGCCAAAAGAAAAAGACGGGTTGCTGAGGATTCGTCAAGATTGCTTGCTTAGGAGGGCTAAATTAATAGCAGCCAAGTCCTTAAATCCGGGCCCACCAAAATGCTTAGGATATGACAATTTATTCCATTCCATCCGGTGGATATTCTTATTTGAGTTTGAATCCCCCAACCAAAAGGAAGCAATGCAAGATGATAATCCGCCGATAATTGTATCCGGGAGTTTGAAGCAGGACATGGAGTAAGTGGTTATAGCATGTCGAACAAATTTAATTAACGTTTCTCTTCCGATAACACTCAAAATGTTTTCTTTCCAACCATTGGTACATTTGAGAATGCGGTCCTTGATAGAAGCAAACACCTCCTTTTTGCTCCGACCAATAACCGATGGAGTCCAAGATATTTTGCATGGGAAGGGACTCTAGGAATTTCGAACGGTTGAGGAATCAGAAACGTTAGGGCTAAACATGACTCCATATTTCTCATAGTTAATGCATTGCCCCGAAGCTCACTCGTACAGTTGGATGGAAAATTCAGGGGATTGAGCTTCTTCCTCCATTGCGATACCAAACACCAGTTGTCATCTGTGAAAAACATATGAGAAATGGTAGGTGCATGTCAAGAAACCTGAATAGCATGTAATCTGTTGCAAATCTGTAAGACCTGCAAGATACAAGAAAAGACTTCGGTGCATATGATAAAAAGATACGGTGAGATGTGGTCTCCTTGGCGAATGCATGAGATGACCAAAACTAGAGCTATTAAGCACAAATCCGAAAGACGCATAAGATATACACACACACAAACAATATTATAAAACTCCTTAGGTATACCTGGAGCTCTAAGCACCACAATACCAAAGCCCTATTCTACCAGGACGAAAGCTTTACTCATATCAAGTTTAACTAATGTGAGCCTGTATTGCCCCCTCGATCTCCAAGTTTTCATAAAGTGATGAGTTTCATATGCTATAAGCACATTGTCTATTACAAGACGACCAACAATAAAGGTAGATTGAGATTCAGATATAAGCTTAGGATGATGGTTCTGTAATCTATTCACAAGAACTCTGGAAACCAATTTATAGGTGACGTTGCGAAGACTTATATGGCGAAATGAGATATAACTTCCGGTTTTTTTCACTTTAGGTATGAGCACAATAAAAGTTGACTAATGGAAACAGGCATGGTATGGGAATTCAAAAAATTAAGAACAAATGTAGTAACATCAGACTCAACGATATGCCAGATTTTTTTGTAAAAAATGGGGATCATATCGTCAGGTTCGGGAGACTTGAATGGGTATATCTCTTTTAGAGCTTTGAGGACCTCTTCTTAAGATAATGGCTTATGCAAATCTAATTGCATATCATTCGTCACTCTAGGGCGGATATGTCTGATGGCTTCGGATGTATCAGATTAGTTCGGATGAGAAGAGGCAAATATATTTGAGAAGTAGGAGTGAATAAGCTGCTACAGTTCCCTTTGTCAAATGTTTCGGATCCATCAACATCCTTTGGTGAAGTAATACAATTAATGTCCATCCTTTCATTTGCATGGGCGTGGAAGAAGGCTATATTCCAATCTCCCTCGTGAAGCTAGTGTTGCTTCGCCCTCTGCTTCCATATAATATTTTCTTTGTCTAACAGAAGGTTCAATTGGGCCTCAAGATGAAGAATCTGTTGCTTGACTGTGGAGTGATAGTTTCGGATTTAAGAGAGGTGAGAAGTTGTTTAGTAGAATCAATGTCCTTTTAATCGGAGTGGATACTGCCCCCCAGTGTAATAATCCAACGACACAATTTTCAAGCTTTTCAGTAGAGTGTTTATAGACGAATCCCAAGAGTCCTCAATAATCTGCTCACATTCTTTGATTTCACCCACATGGCTTCAACTCGGAATAATCGGTCCCCGGAAGAAGGAATATGCTGCGGAGAATTTTTGAAACTTGGCTAGGAGGAAGATGTGGTCAGATGTAAAGGACGCAATGATATTAATGTGGTTGGATGAGAAGGCAGACCTCCACTAGTTATTTGCAATGGCTCGATTGAGCTTACGACGTTGGATGAATGGGTGAATGTAAGTGCGCATCCACGTAAACTTGGGTCCGAAATAGATCAAATCACGGAGATTACAGAATTCCAGGGCCTCATGGAAACATCTCATTTGCCAGACAGCTCTTGGGAAGGCTCCACTAAACTCAGAGCTAAATAAAATTTCACTAAATCTCCAATGATCATCCACGGTAGTGAGGGAGCACATGCTAAATTGCAAAAATTATCCCAAGCTAAATGTCATTTATCTGGTTCACCATATTATCCCGTAATATGACAATGAATGCCATGGAAATATTTATGTGTCTGGCCAAGCAAGATTGGAGGGTAACATTAATTTATTTCTGCCATTACATGACAAGGCCACCAGAGAGTCCGTGAACAGGGACAGATATACCATAATAATTGATGGATGATTTCAGACGGTCAACAGGAACATCTGTACGTTTTGTTCGCACAGAAAAACCAAATTGGGCTACTTGCAGCGAATTATATCGCCTAGTTCACGAACTATCCGAAGATTGCCAAGCCCTTGATAGTTCCGACTTAAGATACGGCGGGACTGACCTGCCATGTCAGTTGCCACCGATATCATATTCTTCAGAATTTCCAAAGGGATTAGAGAGCTAGTCAATCCATCAAAATCAATCTTGCCCCGCTTGGGAGACGGGGGACTTGCAGCAGGTAGGAATATGGCTAAATCACTTTTGTCAATTGGTGATTCAGGGCTCGAGGGTAAATTAGATGAGCCATGCACTCTATCTCTTACACGCTTGAATTTTCGAGCAGTCTTTCGTGCAATGTTGTCCATTTGAATTTTGCAAGGGAATAAGAATTGGCTAGAAGGTGAGAAGATGGAATTAGAGGGCTCCGGGAGAGTTTTATGAGGAGGGATGTCAGTATTTATATGAATTGGATCGGAGGGAACTTTAGTGTGAGAGATATGTTCAGTTTTAGGAGCAGTGATGATGGGAGGAGGATGAAAGTTTGCAGTAGCAGATTCAGATGGGAAGATTTGTGGAGTGTGGGATGTGAAAGTTGACCGATTATTTACTGGTGGTGGGTTGTACATGGTGGAAATTGAGGGATGGTGTTAGAATGACCAGAAACTTTTGTAGAGGATGATAGATGATTATGTGTTGAGAGAGAGAGAGAGAGACGCAAACCGAAAAACTGAGAATGTAAGTGATGTGGAACTGGAGGGAGAGATGGGAAAGAAGTTGTATTACTGGAACTAGTAAATGCTCGGGCTATTTCTTTTAAGAGTAAATCAATATTAATATGAACAATATCTTTTATTAAAAATGTATTTTTATTTGATAATATATAACAAAAAAAGAAATGGTTAAAATTTGTTACAAAGAAAACTTTTGTGGTCTTTTGCATTGTTATTCATTCATTGCCTCTTACTCTAGAAAATCAGATTTTTCCTCTAATAAAAATACATTTTAATTTTTTCACGAATTTCTTCCTCGTATCTTATTCCAGATTTTTTTTTTTTCATCCTTTTATTTAGCTTCTCTTGTCTATATCAAAACATTCATATTAAATTATAATAAATTTGAATAGATCACACTGATTGATAATAATAAATAAAGTGAACATACATAATCCAGAATCCGATATGATTGAACAAATTGAGAAACAAAAAGTTTCAAATCTAATATCAATCAATTAATAGGATTGAGAAACAAATAATCTTAAGGATTATTCTTATATAAAATATTTTATTAGTTTACGTACAAAACATCTTCTATTAGAAACAACAACAAAAAGAATTAAGGATTATTCTTATATAAAATATTTTATTAGTTTACCTACAAAATATCCTCTATTATAAATAAATTTTAAGAAAGACATAGAAAATACAATTTTATTTTAGGATGAATTTAATCTTCATAGTCCATATGATGAGCTGATTCATATAAATAGAGTTGAATTTGGATTTCGAATTTTTAAAGACATAGATGACCTCAAATCTTTCAATTAGCTCATACAAATAAAGTTGGATTTTGATTTAGATAAACATAAAGAAAAATTAATGAACTAAACTAATAAAATATATTCTTTTCTCAATCTTTGCAATTCTAGATTGTATATCTTCGTTGTTTGTTTATTATTGTTAATCAGTATGATCTATTCCAAAATATATTATAATTTAATATTAAGATTTTGGGAGAGAGATGAGAGAAGAAAAAAACCGAATAAATTAAGTATTTTCAGATTGTAAGTTTACCAATTTAAATTTATTTTTAAAAAATGAACATTCTAAATTTCTATTAATTTAGAAATATTCCACCATTTGAAATAAATTTGTTCTAAGAAAAATTATTTTGTATTTTTCTGATCGTAATTTAGAATTATTTTTTCTGTAGTTGTAGGGTTCACCTAGTAGTTCCTACATATGGTAGTCCCCACATAATGTACGCTCTGACTAAACGAACCCACATAGGTTATGTACGGTCTGACTAAACGAACCCTTACTGCCCACAACATAATTGAATACCGGCGAACCCTTACTGCCCACAACATAATTTTTTCTGGAGTAAGTTCATCAACCATGTTGAATACCGGAGCCATTGTTTATGTATCAACTGACTTTGAAACTAAAATCTTGCGTGACTTTGAAACTAAAATCTTGCGTGTGACAGATATGGATGAAGGGGTGCAGATATTTATAGCCTATATAAAACTCTAGTATACACGCGTCTGTAACTACGTTCTGTTAAACATACCGCGTAAAAACATATTTTACTGATTATATAATTCCTGAAAAAAATCATTAGCTTATCTTTCTTTTTTTTTTTTTTGGACCGGAAATATAGATCTTATAATGTTTCAATAATATCGTACAAATTATTAAAAAAGATATATGGCGTTTTTATATTCTATGTAAATATTCTTTGATTTATAAATTGAAATATATAATTATAAATTTTTTTAATCAGTGATTATATCCACATTAGTTATTTAAAAATTATTTATATTTATTTCATAAATAAAAATAGATATAATGTTCTTTAAAAATATAGAATACATATATATACAATTTATTCAATTCCTCAAATATCTCAATTACATATCTAAATTTTATAATATGTTTTTATTATATCTATACTAATGAAATAATTTTAAATTGATTTTATAAGTTGTATTATATACATACATTGAATATGTGGCAAACATTTTGTTAAACATTAATTTAACGGGAGTCCATATATTTATTTAAAGTTTATTTAAAACTCTAAAACTCTAATATACACATGTCTAAATATTTATTCTGTTGATTAAATTAGCGAAATAGTATATTTCAACGAATGTATAATTCCTGAAATATCTCAACTATATTTTACACTATATATTAAAATAAATTACATGTCTATTCTTTTGTTTTATTTGGTTCGGATATTTAAATATTCTAATATTCAATTATATTTTACCCTTTGATTTTAGATATGTATTGTCTTTTTTTATCCTAACTATATATATATATATATATATATATATATATATATAAATTCTTTTATTTATAAATTGTATTATAAACTATAAATTTTAAATAGATATGATGTATCTTAAAATTCTAGAAAACATATCTGTAGCATATTTTTTAATTTCTAAAACATCTCAACAACATAAACAATTTAAAATTAAATATATACCATGTTGATATGATTTAGACTGGATATTTAGATCGTTTAATATGACAATTAGATTTCCAATTAATAAGTAAATTAATATATGGCCTTTTCAACTCCACCGATTTTTCAATAGAAAAATTTTGATTTATAAATATATATTTCTACGTTTTTTTCTTTTTAGAATATCTTAACCAAACAACGCTTTTGCCGAGATATTTTAATTTATATATATTTCAATAATTTTATATTGCTTACTAAAACATTATCAGAATTGTGAATAATATCGATTCAATTGAAGTTGATACATGGATTTATTTAAATAAAAATTATAAAATTGAAATCTACTACTACCATAAAATCAGATTTGGTCTTCAACATCAGCGGATCCTTGAATGTTTAGCGAATCTCTAACCCTTTTCCAATATTCTTCGCGGATTGGTTGTATACATGTAATAAACCAAATTGTTATTTTCTTAGAAAAATATATTGACAACAATTTAAATAATTCACATAACAGGAAATAAATAAATCTAAACTTTTTATATGATTACATATTATCGTAGAAAAAGATGATGTTAGGTAAATTTGATTTTTGCAATCTTCAAAGTTGTTTTCGCCAGAATCATGATTCAGTGTTACTGATTTTTTCTTATCTTTATTTGCAGGTCGTCCCTTTGGAGCATCCATTATGGTGAAGTATCTATCAAAGTTGACACTGGAATGTCAGAATAATGGAAATTTGCATCCACAAATGTGAATCCAAAAAACTGTAATAGTTACAAAGCTAAGAAATTGCAAAATGAATAAGAAATAGAATTACTCAGCAAAATCAAATATGAATCAAATAAACTGACGAAATAAAGAAATTGCGAAATGAATAAAAAATAAAAATACCCAGCTGCAACTGTGATTCTCATTTACGTGATTCTCATTTACTGAAGACACTGTATTTATAGGAGCAAATATGTTATCAGATAAGGATTTTTTTAAATTTCAAATTTCAAAATTTTAAATAATATAACGAAATCTGTTTTAAATATCTTTACAGATTTATTGTTGCTGATTTTTCGCCAGATCTCAAAAGATAACATGGGATGATTCTAAATTCAAAATTCGAAATTCAAATTCACTTCTAATCTTAGTAACTAAATAATTGGGCGGGAAAAATCTTAACTTACTAATTCTGGATGACTTGGCTTATTATATATACTAGTAACGTTCCCGTGCGATGCATGAAAGTTTATTTAAAAAGTAATGATTTAAAACTAAATATAATATAATCTAATATTTACATATGAGATCGTTTGATCCTAATAATTTTTTTTTAATAATGCAGGATAAAATTATAAGTAACGTAAATATAAGTTTCTTGCACGTTATATATGAATTTAATATAACTAATTTTATATACATGTGTGTGCATATATATATATATATATGTATATATATTATTAACATTAAGATAAATATTAAATATAAAAAAAGAATCTTTTTTAAAATGATTATTTCTTATCTTTGAAATCCGAACACACGTTTAGTATGTTTCTATCATTTTTCACCTATATGCATAATAACTTAATTAATTATGAATGTTAAAACACACATAAATATCTAAATATCATATTAAAGAAAATAAACTGAATAATGTTATAAGAAAATTATTTTTCTTTAATTTTATCCATTTTACTTTAAATATTTAAATTTATCTAAATAAAGTTTTAAATTATAAGTATAACTATTTACTTTTAAAAAATCTTATTTGCAAGTTTTAATACATTACTTGGTATTTCAGAGATACAAAGAATAAGAAAATAACAAAATAAAATTCAAAAGTTATTCAATAGTTACCAAAATAAAACTTATGAGTTCTTCAATATATATATTGAAAAGTTTCAAAATTATACATTTATATTTTGAATAGTAGAGTCATTTAAAAATACACATTGGTTAATGTAAAAGGAATTGCTTAAGTTGCAAAATGTGAGAAAAAGACATAATTGAGGTTGCCTAATGTGACCAAGTATTGTTTAGGTTGCAAAGTCTTAAAAACGTATAGTTCAAGTTTGTTAATTTTGCTTTTTCAAGAAGTTTAGTTGCAACTTGTATAATATTATAGCTAGGTTGCAAAATGTAATTATTTATAGAAAAATAACATTAACATATGTAAAATATAAAAAAGTATTAAAAAATTAAGATTAATGATCATATAAAATTATATATATGAGCAAAAGTCATAATTTTGTGATTTATCAACAAAAATAATTATTATAATAAAGAAACATTAGCAAATTTAATAATTTAATGCGCTGATTATAAATTATATTATCTATCGTTTTTAATTCGATAAAGGATGTGCTCAATTTTATATACATTGATTTTTCTCTCAATGTAATAAATGAAAAACATTTGAGACAATATGTTAGATAAAACAAACTGATTAGTTGTAGTTTTAATGAAATAATTAAGTAAAATAATTTTTAAAAGAGAATTATTTGAATGAATTTTAATTGTATTCCGAACCAATACTATATTTTCATGTACAACCCATAATAGACACTGGAATCATACTAAAATAATCAACGAAAAAATAATTTATTAAATAGAATATCTTATTATTATTATTATTATTATTATTATTATTATTATTATTATTATTATTATTATTATTATTATTATTATTATTATTATTATTATTATTATATTATATGGATGTCAAATCAAATATCGTAAAAAAATGATTAATTTGATATAGTATACATAATAAATAGATTAGAAATGAAAAAAGATATTTGCAACTTTAGAAAGTAAAACAAACTTTGATTCTTACCAAATGTGACAACAACTTACCAATTACAGTCTAAGGTTTCAGGCTGAAAGTGTTACTTATAGAAATTGTCTATATTGTGGCTTATTTATATAAATATATATAGATTTTTCAATTTATAAAATAATTTTTGAATTCTAACTATAAATAGATAAAAATAACCGTGAAATATATAATAAAAGGAACAATAATATTTTATTTGGATATTTCATATGTAACGTAAAGTTTGCTACTTTTTTCCTTATGTCCCTACTTTATTTTATATATTTTTTTTAATTTATCTAAATAAACTTTCAAGTTTTAATTATATATATTCAATTTTCTCTTTCTAAGGTTAGATTTTCATTTGCATAACATGTCATTTTTTCAAATATACTTAAATATTTTTATTTAACAAATTCTTATTTTAACAAAATAAATTCAAAAGTTATTTAATAATTCGAATAACAAATTAAATTCTGTGAGTTCTTCAAAATATTTGAATATTTTCGTATTGTATTTGGTATTGTAAATTATTTATATAAATGTAATATTTTTCTTATAAATACTTTATTTGAAGATAAAAATTGATTAATGCGAATAAATTTATTTCGATGGTTAAGAGTAAAAAAGACATTTGATGTTGATTAGTGCGACAAAGTATTATTTAGCTTACAAAGTGTAAAAACATATAATTGAAGTTTTAGTAAAAATAAAAAATTTAAAAAGATTGCAAAATGTAACAAATGTCATAATTTTGGCTGCAAAGAATAAATTTTCTTAAAAGAGTAATTTTAACAAAATACACATTATTAAAAATATAAATAGGTAATTAAAAATAATTTCAATAACAATTTTAATACACAATTATACATATGCTCAATGCTACTATACTTTCGCAATAAACAAAATATATAGCAAATTTGATGATATATTAAGTTGATGATAAAATAGATATTGATTTCTTTGTCTTTGATTTAATAAAGTATGACTTTCATTATTTAACAATGGTTTTTCTCCCAACATTACTTTAATAACAAAAATATTTGAAAATTCATGTAAAATAAAATAAATTGATTAGTTGTATTATTATTTTTTCCATCATACTCCCTCCATTCCATATTAATTGTCGTTTTAGGAATGAAAAAAAAAATTTAAGGATGAAATATTTTGACAGATATATCCTCAGCAAAAGATTTGACCAAATCAAAATATCTCTAATAGATTGGAAAGTAGAGATATTTTAGGATTAAACCAGGGAGAAAAATGATAAAATTGGTGAAAATTATGTAAAATATCAATTAATAGAAAAAGGAAAGAACATCCTAAAACGTCAATTCATATGGAATGGAGGGAGTATTTTTTATAAAAGAAATTATTTTGCTAATTTTAGTTGCAACTCAACCAAAATATTATAGTCCAGTCACAATAAACATCAATTATAGCTCAAATAATTAACCAACAAATAATTCGTTTATTCAAATCAAATATCAAAATTATAATATATGTGATATGGATGTCAAATTGAAGATCGTGAAAAAATGAATAATTTGGTATATTATGCATGAAAGTCGGATTAACAATGAAAAAGTTATTTGTGCTTAAAAAATATAAAAGAAAGTTATGAAAATACAATAAATAAATAAAAGTTACCAATTATATGATGTAAAACTTTTGGAGGGAAAGATAGAATGACATTAATACCCTCCATTTTACTTTTATATATATATAGATATAGATCGATTTCAACTGAATAGGATGCGTGATTATATTTGGAGGATGTGTTTAGGAATGTATAAATGTATTATTTTTCAATAATAAGTGTATACAATATACACATTCAAAACTTTTTGCAAATTATATTTTCCATTTTACTTAGGGTTAAAAAAATTACTAGCCTAAACTATGCATGAAAAATCACTTGGGTAGCTGAACATTTTTTTGTGTCAATTACATATTACATGAATGTCTGCCAAACCTATTTTCGGCAAAAAATGCCGGTGGCATTTTTCATAATTTTTAGGGTACTTAACGCCATTTATAAACTTTCATATAACTCTTCTTTTCTAGTTGGATACATTAATTCGTTCAAATATCATATCTACATTTTCCATTATATGAGTTGTACTTAATGCGTAACTACATATTTTATAAGTTAATTTATTTATTGAAACAAATAAAATTTAAAATTATGATGATATTTTATCACTATATACTCACAATGTAAATCATAACCATGCATGTGTGATTTACTAGTAGTAGTACTATTTAAAACACACCCGTTTACATTCTATGAGAACTCCACCCTTATTAAATATTATGTAATTGTCGAACCCTTGTATTTGACACCGGAATCTGATGAATAAGAGAACCCTGATTATTCTGTGTCTACCTTTCTTCTTTACTTTGCTACTTCCCCTATAACACGTTATCAGCACGAATTTGCTCATATACCAAGCCTCCAATCGCTAATCAATCAATAGATATCTATAAAATACACAACACGGTCATGCTCTACAGTGAAGAACAAAAAGGAAACCGGCATGGACTACCTCGCACAAAACGGTTGCCATATGTATCAGATTGGATATACATGATTGAGGTAAGTTTTTCTTCAAACTCGAAAAATAGGCTCGATTGCGATTGATGGATGCGTCGAACATAAATTTGATATGGTTTCCAAATCGTTAAATCAGTTTTATAACTTAATTGGTAGAATATATTGGCTTGGAAATAATAATTGTTAGGTATTCTCGATTCCATCTAATGTGCACAACGGAATAACTAATCGAGAATATTGATCATGATTTATAACTGAATTAAACATTGAGCATTGATTACGATAAAGTTGGAATAACTTACTTGTTGCGTAATTAATCGGACTGAATTGAGCGATTGATTCACCACTTCAGGTATCCACGCTTATGTCGTCCGCCGCAGGAATTATCCTCGGTACAATCGTTCAATAAGTGATCGTTAGGAAATCCCTTACCGAACCCTTTGATGTTTCTTACTAACAAGATCAATTATCCCTACAATAGGGAATATATATATATATATATATATATATATATATATATATATATATATAGTTCATATACCCTAGGTATATGAGCCTAATATTCTGGCCTGCTTTAATTAATTAATTAGTATAACCTATAATTAATTAAAGCCCATATCCTAATCTAGTCCATTACTTTCAATCTCCCACTTGGACTAGCATTAGATATAATTCGAAACACCAACATTGTACCCTTGAGCGGAACAACAATACACATAAAGTGTGACCCTTCAGGCCCCCATTATCGACTATAATCTAATTAAAGTTTGCACAAAACTCCTAGACTGCGTTGTGCAGCGAACTCGATATATGACGGACGTTTAAGTGAATCCAGTAAACAAACCTTTATATGAAGTTTATGTAATATCCCTTCATTCACGAACCACCCGATTGAGTTTAGGATCTGCCATGTGTCTATCCAAATAGCTCAATCATTTTTCTCATCTTTATTATATGACACATTCGATCATATTCAATTACTTTAATTGAATATATCTTTTGCATTGGCCAATGACTTTATTGTCAAATAATATAGAGAAATATGAGTGTTCTCTCGAGTTTCAATCGAGGAATGAATCTCATTCTTGGCTCAACTACCACTTCCATTTACCTCATGATGAACCCAACAAGTGACGTGTCTTATCCTCCTTTGGGAGGCAAGCATTGTACTTGGTCAAAGTTCCTCATTAATCAAACAAAATGAGTATTGACCTCAGGTCAAAGGATCTTTACATACTCCACATACTAATAAACTGCAGACACTGAAACAAACGGTTTAATAGTAGGGTGAACCAATACTCTCCAAAGTACCCATGTGTCCATCACGGATATCTAATATCTCGTAGTCGTGAGACCTACTACATGCTCTGAGAATGTGATGCAGACCACATGCTAACCTATCGTGTGTCATCAGTATCTCATTCTTGATGACCATCGGTTATGTCGATTTTAGAATCATACTACATCATTTATGTCTCACACCATAAATGACAATCATGATTCAAGGGAACAATTATAAGAATAATAACAAACCATCAAAACAATTATTCTGATAATTGCATATACCCAAAAAACAATCAAATGTCATAGAATGCGAACACGAATGAATGTCTCAAACGAAAGGTTTCTAAGACATACAAACTATAAACTCCCACTGAATTAAAGCCAACTACCAACGTGCCAAGCTCTCAAAGTGCTTGTTGTGCCTTGCTATACACAATTGTTTGGTTGAAGGATTAGCCAAGTTATCATCAGTGGATACTCTATCTAACTTCACATCTCCCTATCTATTATTTCTCCAACCAGATTATATCTCCAGGGAATATGCTTGTTTCAGTTCGTGGCTCTCGGTTCCTTTTGATACCGCAACCGCACTTACCGTTGTCACTGTACAACGGTATTACACAACTGGCACTTGGAACGACACCTAATTCTTCTACGAACTTTAACAAAGCAACATCTCCTTTTGGTAGCTTCAGATGTAGCAATATACTCGGTTTCAGTGGTGGAATCGGCAGTTCTACTCTGTTTGGAACTATTCCAATTCACTGTACCACCATTGAAAACGAAAACATATCTATACAAAGACTTCAAGTCATCATGATCCGTTTGGACGCTAGCATCAGTATACCCAGTAACTGATGACTCTAGATGCTCAACATAGACTTTAAGAAATATTCTTTAGTCCTTCTAAGGTACTTAAGAATAGTCTTGACAGTTCTCCAGTGTTCCTCACTGAGATTTTGCTGAAATTTGCTCTTTCACAGATTGCAACATGGAATGATTGCTCCTCATTCTCAGTATATCGTCGATATATATGATAAGGAAGACAACATTTCCATTCTTACGTTTACTATAAACGCATGGATCCTCTTTGCTTATGACAAAATCAAAAAAATTGATAGTTCTGTCAAAGCAAATATTCCAACTCCTAGATGCTTGCATGAGTCCATAAATGGACTTCTTTAACTTGCATACTCCATTAGGCTTTTCTTTGGATACAAAAATTTCCGACTGTGACATATACACAGTGCCTTCGATTTCTCCATTGAGAAACGCGATTTTGACATCCATTTGCCAAATGTCAAAGTCATAGTATGAAACTACTCCAAGTAATATCCTAATGGACTTGATCTTAGCAACTGGCGAAAAAGGTCTCATCATAGTCAATGCCCTCGCGCTAATTATAACCCTTTGCCACCAACCTAGCCTTGTAGGTTTGTACCTTGCCATCTGCATCTCTCTTCTTTTTGAAGATCCATTTGCAGCCTATGGACTTTATTGTTATTTGCGATCATCAACTCATTCTCATTGTGGTGGAGGTAATTGGAAGGTTTAATTCAATAACTCACCCCAGTTTAGTTTAGTTTAGTTTAGTTTAATTTAGTTTAGTTTAGTTTAGTTTAGTTTTAGTTTGTTCAGATTTAGTTTAGTTTAGTTTAGTTTAGTTTAGTTTTAGTTTTAGAAAATAATCGTGTATCTCCTGTAAGGTAAATCAAACCACTCAATCTTGTGAGATAAATGTGGATGGGTATTATTTGTTCAGAGTGACTTGTGACATGACCTATATTTGTTTGATACACACAAATTCATGGAGCCCTTAGTGTTTTGGTTCAATTACACACTTTCTTATGAAATTGAAAGTTATTACTTGAATTATTTATAGTCTTGAACATTTCAGAGAAAGTGTGAAGAATCTTATTGATTTGCATGATCATTATGAAATTTGATCAATGTTTTGCCTACCTTTTTAGTTAAGTATGATGAATTGTATATTTTCACGATAATGGAAATTCATGGACTTCACCAAACTTCATCTGAGCTCCATCAGCTTCCGGAAGTGCAGTTGAAGTAGTCTACACAAATTAACCTTGTGACAAAGTATTTTCACATAGCACTAAAAAGTATGTGACATGTGGTCTCGAAATCTAATTCATAAGAAAATGACTTAACCATATCATCCAAAATTTTATGATATTAAACTAAACAACAATTGAGTACCACTATTGATTTCTTTTTATGTTGAAACTACTTCAATGGAAAGAGCTACTTCCACAATCATATCATCCACCAACCGCAAGGACAAAGAATTATCTGACAAAGTCGAAGTCTATGCTCTAATGAAACTGAGGCGACACGGTAATGCTAGCTCACTCTGAAAGTATTCATTAGTTAATAGATACCCTGATGAACTGTGGGTTGCCATAAAAGAAATTTTGTAATAATAGACGACTCTCTACTTTCAAAATTAATTGTTTTGTGGATTCAGATCCACTTACAAGACTATAAAAGGATCAATGACTTTAATAATGACATGTTGTGCCTAAAAATAAATCTCTCTTTCTGTGTAAAGAAATCACAGAAGATGGTATTCTATAGAAAATCTCTTTATTTTCCTACTCCCGTGCTTATACAAGAGAACCTGTATAGGCTAGAGTATGAAATAAAAATATTACAATACTCAATAAGCTAATCAACCAGTGCAAGGTGTTGAGAGGTATGATCAGTTTCTTCTGAAAAATAACACCATACTAGTTGGGATAAAGAAAATTCCCTAGCCTAACTAAAGTGAACTAAATGGTGAAAATAACTGAACTTGTTGCGAAAGTCACTCCAAATCATAAAGATTGGAACAACCTTCTCAAATCGGAAGCGTACGATTTGTGACAGAGGAATTATAAAAGAACTCAAATTCATAGGGAGAATTTTATGTGAGAATCGGTTTTAGCACTTTCGAATTAAGTAGGTCAAATGTAAATTGAGAGTGGGGATTAATCTAATAACATAAAGCAAAAAATAAAGCATAGAGAGAGCCGATCGATTGGGAGATATTTTCGAGGCTTAGTTTCACACAAGCAAGATGGAATTAATAATTCAACGACGATTAAAGAAAACTAGTGCGAGTTCTATGTGATTGAATTCTCAACTCAATCGATATCCTAATTGAGTGATAATTCCGGAGTACGGTTGAGGTATCATATTCCACTAGATTCGGTGAATAAACGAGGTTCTATAAAGAGACCTAAATGGATAGCAAACAAAATCAACCCCGGGCCCCGGATTACTGGTTACGTAAAACTAAAGCAATTTAGTGTGGCTTCTCCTACATTATAGACAATTGTAGGGGTGAGATTTCTCCACACACAACCAAACTACTATCGTTCATCCCAACCGAGACCTCCTAGGCTCTATTCCTCCTTTCAGTAGGTCTTCTCCTCAATATGTCTTTCTCCTGTCAATTAGGTCTTGATTGATTTAGGTTTCCATATTGAATTTCCCTCCCAACTAATCTAAAGGCGTAGAAATTCAATCCTAAGCTCATTTCAGATCAAATCGAATCTCCATGAAAGGGTGGCAATCCCTAGCCTAGGTTTCGATTATCCCATCTCAAATGCACAATCATTCAAAACAAGGCTAAGTTATCGAAAGCCGAGCACCGAATCAAGCCTATAATCAAAGCCCAAGTTTCATGTGATAATCATAACATATCAACCAAATCCAAACCTTAGGTCACCACAACCCACAACAAATCCTCTAATCAATCAACTAATCATCAACCCCGAAGCTTGGGCTACTCACGGGTTTTAGGAAACACGAAAATCACTCACAAATAATCAAAGTAATAAAAGGCATCATCAACATCAAGCAATAAAAGCAATACAAACAAAAAATAAAGAGAAGAGATAGAAAATGCTTAATGTATTGAAGAAACCCTCGAAATCCTTTGATGAAATAATTGGGTGTCAAAATCTCGCGAGAAATCCACGAGTTCTCCTCCAAAGACGAATTCCTCCTTGAAGAGGAGGAAGAAAAACCTAGATAAGAACTATGAAAATCTAAAAAATGAAGAAGAAAGGAAAGGAGGTGTGTTGGGGAAGATTACAAAAGGGAGGCAAGAGTTGGATCCTTACAAATGAGAGGGGAAGGGGTATATATAGGTCCCTCCAACCCTCAAAATCTGCTGAAAAATAAGCACTAGTAAGGGTAAAAGTATAAAAATACAAAAGGGAGTGCTTGGTCCTTTAAGTTGTTGTGTCGAGCCCCTTGTGCGCGCTAGACTCGTCCTTCTCGTGATTTCTGGGAAACATCCATCCTGAATCAGCTTTTGACTTCAACTACAAAGTTGTGGATCTTTTTCTTTGCTACACGTGGCAACTTGAATCACTCAAATCAAAGTTTAGACGAGGAAGTTATGGCCGAAATACGAAGATAGCATGTTGAAAACCTGGTGCACACGGTTCGCGGACTGCTGGACTGGCACACGTGGTGGTTTGGTTCAATCCAGCCCTACTTCACGCCCAGTTCGATAGATGCGGCAACGGTTTGGTTCAATCCAGCCCTACTTCACGCCTTTGTCTTCTGTCGCCATTTAGGAGCCCCTCCTTTCATCTTCTCAACCCGATTCCTTCACAACTTTTGTTCGTAACTCGATGAACTTCAATTTGGGCTCTTATTGGGTCTGATTCGGGTTTGTTTAGGCCTCAATGTTTTGGTTGGAACATGAAGCATGTGTGATTGCCTTTGTCCTCTTTTCTTCTTCAATTTAGGGCTTTTCTATCCATCTTCTTGGCCCGATTTCTTCACGAACTTTTCTTGTGGCTTGATGATATTCAATTCGGGCCTGATCCCAACCCATTTTGGGCCCATTTGGCCTTGGAATATGGGCAGGAGTGTGAAAGTGGATGTGAGCAATCTTCTAATTTCTTTTGGATTTCCTAACCTTCAAATTACGACTAAAAAACACTCTAAAGTGCATCAAATCATATCAAAAAGGAAAATTAACCTAAAATTACCAAAGAACACATACTCACACATGAACACAACAATTACACGTAATTCATAACAAAATATGAACGTGAAAAGTGCAAGAAAAACGTTAATTTTCACGTTCATCATCCCCACAAACTTAGTCTTTGCTCGTCCCCGATCAAATTAAACATTTAAGCACATAACAAAACGAGGTTGGAAAGTTATTGGAAGCCTGTTAGACATCAATTTATCTTTTTATTGAGCACTTTCCACTTTTTGATTCACCGATCTTGCCTTAATCATTTTCTTTCAAGGAATTTGATAGACGAGTAGAGGAATATAAAGGCATAGGAAAATGGAAAGGCACGTAGTATTTTTTTTTCGCTTAGTACCCTAGGCCACGTGCTAAGAGCTCTCACTCCAACCCCAAAATGTGCATATGTGAAGTGACCTTGGACGCCTCATTATTTTTCAAAATCCTTGACTCTAGATGGTTCAACTCGGTTCTTTCGAGGAAGATGCCACGCACTCACCCGTTGTAGGTGATGCGAATCCTTTCTCCCTCGAGCCAACTGATTTTCAATTTTATCTTCCAGTTACTCCTTTTTCTACCGGGCTTAGTCCAAAAGAAATAAAATTACTATTCTAGTTTTTGTTCTTTTACACTACAATACTCTTTTCGAGTTATACAAGATTTTCAACTATTTCATACTCGATTTTTTCTTGAGCTCTCCTTTCCTATGTTTCATACAACGTATTTTCTTTTTATGCTCATCTCAATACTTGAGTACACAAATGTTACTAGAATTTCTTACAATCAATGAAAAATAATGATTTTGCTTGGCGAGCTAATCCACCTTATAGCTCCTCCTACATCTCCATGATTTTTTTACCACCTAAATCCAATTCATTTTATTTTTCACAAGTTCGTCCTTAATCGTGTCATGTGTGGAATTATAGTAATGCTCACAAGCAGCACAACTTCGGGCTAAGTTATTTCATTTACACATGCAATCCTCCTTACTATGCCCAAACATTCATCTACCCTTAAATCGCATCAACCAATTTATCTCATTGATTTTTAGGCAAGGTATCCTCTAGTGTTTTATGCTCAATTTTCAGAGATTTCAATTTGAAATTTAAAAAATTGGGACACTTCCAATACTTCTTCCTTATCAATCACACAATAAGTCAACTCAACAATTATTCAACCAAGCACATTATTCACGAAAAAGTAATAAAAACCTAGAAACAAAATATTCAATCGAAAATGAGGAACATCCCCTTCAAGTGCATAAAAATAACAATCCTCCCTACAAACTTGAGCGAAATTCCCAAGCCCAAGTAGCAAAGGAGGTGAAATTCATGCATTTTCCAAAGATCATCAATCAAAAGCTCATAACTATTCACATTTCCAAATTAACCATTTATTCAAACAAAGATTCAAAGATTTCAAGAGTTATGTAGGTACAAGATTTCATAATTGGTGATTCAAATTTAAGGAGAGAACCTCAATTAATATAAACAATATCTCTCCTCCCCACAAACTGAAATGCGAACATGTCATTTAAGTAAGTATATGAATTGAGTGCCTGGAAAGACAAGACAACATATACTCAAATTCACAAAAAAGTATCGAATCATGAAATCCAAGGACAAGCAAAGATGACACAAATCACATTAATGCGAATTATGCACATGCAAGAAGGAATAGGTAGAGAGATAGAGTAAAGCTCACTCATTTGAGGTGTTGACTCTCTAAATTTTCTTTTTTGCATTACTCCGAGGATTACTCGTCTTGATTTGGCATCATCAATGGTTGGGGGACCATCCTTCAAGATTTATTCTCTTTCACCTTGTTCATGTCCCCAAGAGTCAAGTACCTATTCACACAACTCAAGAATTCATAAAATCTTAAAAGGAAAACTAAACTAAGAACAAAAAATCAAATCTTAAGAAAGCAATGAAATTTTTAATGCTTGGGTTGCCTCCCAAGAAGCGCTTAGTTTAAAGTCAACGGTCCGACTTTCATAAGTGTTATCCGGGATCCAAGAACAAGTGATGATCGTGCCATGTTTTTGTTTCCTCAAGAAAGAGAATTGATCCACCAACATAAACATGGCACGCTGGATCACGGATAACATTATGGACATAAGAAGTATGCAAGAAAATATGCTCAATGTCCATAATTGATGCAAGTTTTTCAAAACATGAAATAAATAATGAATATAAACTTGCATCCCGACCACTAAATGATGCTTCAACAAATGGATCATTAATAAGAATATGCTCATAATCGCATACTTTGTTGAGACATTTAGATTGCTCTTCCAAAGATAATGCATTGTCTTGATTGGAAGAATTGTCAATATTCTCCAATAGTTGCTCATGAGAGAGGAGGTTTTCACTCTCCTCTTCTTTCTCCTCTTCCCTCAATTGCACACTTTCATCTTTATATCTCTCCAAAACATGTTTGAAGAGAAGAGCTTCCATGAACTTAGTGTGTGCTAAAAGTTCATTAAACTTTTGATCAGTCTCATCCTTATAGTTCCTTATTTCTTCTTTCAATGTATTGATTGAAGAAATTTGGTAAGCTCCGGATGACTCAAAGGTTTGATGACTTGAGAAGGGAAATTTTTTATTGGCCTCCCATCCCAATTCGTAATTATTTGAAAAAGAATTGTAACCCATGAATTGAGATGGGTGGGTGGGGGGATAGTGCATTTGTGAAGAAAAATGGTGAAAAGAATCACAATCGATAGATAAGTGACCCTCCTCCCCACAAACTTTACATTGCACTACTTCCACACTTCAAAATTGGGAGAAAAATATGAACCATCATCATGCATAAAAGGTAATACATTCACTTTGGAAGGATTGAGCATAACTCTCAAACAAATATTGATAGTGATCGGGGTTCATTTTTTTAGATTTTTATTAATAATTAAAAGAAAAACGACCTAATCTAACTCAAATTATGCTCAGGCTAAATCCAGGGGAAGGAAATCCTCCCCGGCAATAGTGCCATGAACTTGTCGTGAAAGTCGCTCCAAATCACAAAGATTGGACAACCTTCTCAAATCTTCGCCAGCATACGATTTGCGTTAGAGGTAGTATAAAAGCTATAGAATCCACATGGAGGATTTTTCGTAAGAATCGGCTTTAGCACTTTCGAATTAAGTAGGTCAAATGTAAATTGACCGCGGGGATTAATCTAATAACATAAAGCAAATAAATAAAGCATAGAGGGAGCCGATCAATGAGGAGATATTCCCAAGGCTCGGTTTCACACAAGCAAGATGGAACTAATAATTCGAAGACGATTACAGGAAACTAGTGTGAGTTCTATGTGATTGAATTTTCAACCCAATCGATATCCTCATTGGGTGATAATTCTGGAATACGGTTGAGGTGTCGTATTCCCCTAGAGTCGTTGAATAAATGAGGTTCTATAAAGAATACCTAAATGGATAGCAAACAAAATCAACCTCGGGCCCTAGATTACCAATTACGTAAAACTAAAACAATTTAGTATGGCTTCTCCAACATTATAGACCGATGTAGGGGTGAGATTTTTCTACACTCACAACCAAACTACTATAGTTCATCCCAACTGAGACCTCCTAGGCTCTATTCCTCCTTTCAGTAGGTCTTCTCCTCAATAGGTCTTTCTCCTGTCAATTGGGTCTTGATTGATTTAGGTTTCCAGATTGAATTTCCCTCCCAACTAATCTAAAGGCGTAGAAATCCAATCCTAACTCATTTCAGATCAAATCGAATCTCCATGAAAGGGTGGCAATCCCTAGCCTAGGTTTCGATTATCCCATCTCAAATGCACAATCATTCAAAACAAGGCTAAGTTATCGAAAGCCGAGCACCGAATCAAGCCTATAATCAAAGCCCAAGTTTCATGTGATAATCATAACATATCAACCAAAACCAAACCCTAGGATGCCACAACCCACAACAAAACCTCTAATCAATCAACTAATCATCAACCTCAAAGCTTGGGCTACTCCCGGGCTTTGGAAAACACAAAAATCGCTCAGAAATCATCAAAGCAATAAAATGCATCATAAATATCAAGCAATAAAAGCAATAAAAACAAAAAATAAAGAGAAGTGATAGAAAATGCTTAATGTATTGAAGAAACCCTCGAAATCCTTTGATGAAATAATAGGGTGTCACAAGCCAGCGAGCAATCCACGATTTCTTCTCCAAATATGGCTTCCTCCTTGAAGAGGAGGAAGAAAAACCTAGATAAGAACTATGAAAATCTGAAAAATGAAGAAGAAAAGAGAGGAGGTGTGTTGGGGAAGATTACAAAAGGGAGGCAAGAGTTGGATCCTTACAAATGAGAGGGGAAGGGGTATATATAGGTCCCTCCAACCCTCAAAATATGTTGAAAAATAAGTCGTAGTAATGGTAAAACTGTAAAAATACAAAAGGAAGTTCTTGGTTCTTCAAGTTGTTGAGTCGAGCCCCCCGTGCGCGCTCGACTCGTCCTTCTCGTGATTTCTAAAAAACCTCCATCCAGAATCAGCCTTTGACTTCAACTATAAAGTTGTATGTCTTCATCTCGGCTACGCGTGGCAACTTGAATCACTCAAATCGAAGTTTGGACGAGGAAGTTACGGTCGAAATACGAAGACAGCACGCTGAAAAACTGGCGCGTGCGGTTCGTAGACTGCCGGACCAGCACACATGGAGGCTTCAACTGGGGTGGTTCTAGACCAACTGCCGGAGCCACCATCGGTCCGGTAGTTGCGGTGATGGTTTGGTACAATCCAGTCCTGCTCGTGCCTTCGTCTTCTGTCGTTGTTTCGGAGCCCTTCCTCTCGTCTTCTTGATCCGATCCCTCATGATTTTTGTTCGCGACTCAATGAACTTTGATTTGGGATCTTGTTGGATCTGATTCGAGCTCATTTGGGTCTCTATTTGCGGGTTGGAACATGAAGCATGTGTGATTGCCCTTTTTCTCTTTCCTTCTTCAATTTGGGGCTTTTCCAGTCCATCTTCTCGGTCTGATTTCTTCATGAACTTTTCTCGTGGCTTGATGATCTTCAGTTCGGGCCTGATCTCGACCTATTTTAGGTTATTTTGGGCCTCAGAATATGGGCCAAAGTGTGAAAGTAGATGCGAGTGATCTTCAAATTTCTACTGAATTTCCTAACCTTCAAATTACGACTCAAAAACACCCAAAAGTGCATCAAATCATATCTAAAAGAAAAATTAACCCAAAATTACCAAAGAACACATATTCGCACATGAAAAAAATAATTACATGTAATTCTTAACAAAATATGAACGTAAAAAGTGCAAGAAAAATGATATTTTTTACGTTCATCAACAACCCCAAAGTAAAGGGAACATGATGTGTTTATCCCTATAGGTGTGGTAATGATACACAAGAAGGCAAGAGATGTAGGAGCCATAGAGGGTTTTCAATGTGTATGTCCCAAATGGACATGATGGTCATGACATCAAGTTGCGGACGACACCTTAGAAACCTATGCATAAAAAGAAAAGAGTTGGTAATCAACTTTACTTGAGTGTGCGAATATTACACACATATATAAAACTGTTAGAGAAGTTACCACAAGAGATATAGAAAGTTCAAAGAACAGAGACACACTATAAAATACGGAGATCGACCATTATGTCTACCTCGTGATTGTGATTTCAAAATGCAATAAGTAATTCGTTTAGTTAATGAAAGTACATTATTTTTTTTATATTTCAATAAAGATGTGAACTACTGATTTTGGTCTTAAAAGTTATTTCATTAATAAATTCACCTGTCACTACAATCATTACCATCTCTACATCACAAGTACTAAAAGGGCGACGAACTGCCAAATTCTAGATACCTAATGGCACAATGGTTAAAGTCACAAAAGCTCTGTATGCACCAAGAGTTATCTGATCTTTGTTAAGTAAAGACATTAGTGTCAAAGATTATCATTTAGAAACTAATTGTGAGAATGAAATTGAACATATTATGATACTTATAATGTATGTGCAAAGACGCATATTCTATAGACATTAATGAGACAATCTAGAGGCACGTACACCACTATTATTCTAATTGTCGGATCATATGTTGTCACCAACAACGAACTTTGGGATGCAGAACCATATAATTTTATCAACAATGGACTTTAGGACATTGATTCATATAGGCTTTGGTACGAGGGCTTTAGACATTCATGTCATGACATGATGATCCGTATTTAAGAAATTATATGGATATTCCTTCTTTTGAGTAAAATACTAAAGGAATGAAATTTGATACGATGTGCAGTGTCAGTGTTAATTTTATTATAACATAGTTTATGCTTTCTAAAGTACTAGAAGCACGACCAACATCCTACTCTGCCTCATTAACTATTTTAGGGCACATCACTCGTTCTGCCAAGCCTGTTATTTAGCAAAAAGTAGGATCAAGATCTTCCTATGCCAGATATATAAGCAAGACATTTCATTCTTACAAAATAACACAATATAATATATGTGGACCTACCAAACTAGAAAGCGGGCCATTAAAGTATCTATGGTTCTGGTAAATGCTACACTAACTGATCATCACATTATTGTCCATAAGAAATGTTGCATTTGAAAAACTCCTAGAAAATATTATATAAGAGTCACCCTCACTTCATAAAGTCGATAAGACTTGTTAACGCTAGAGAGTTTCCATCAAAAGGATTTGATGATTATTGCATATCTATTAGGATCAATGTAGTGCATACACAAAAAAATCTCAGATTTGCCGCCATCAAAAGGATATAGATGGAGGATTAGACATTGAAATGCACATTAAAATGCCTATCAGATATGGGGTTATGCAATATCATTTAACTTTACTTTATTTGTCTGAGACCCACTACTAACTAATAATTTATGTGTGTCAGTTGGTAACTGGATTTAGCCTGATATTTTTCTATTTACACATATTTGGTTATGTGGTATATGTGCTTATAGTGCCCCCACATCGCACCAGAATGGTTCTTTAAAGACGATTAAGTATTTATGTTGGATATGGATTCCCAACTATTACTCGCTATTTGAAACCTTTGATAGGCGAGATCTATTTACCACAAGATTAGCGAATTGTCACTTTAATGAGACAATCTTCCCGTTGTTAGGGGAAGATAAGAAAAAAAAATTCTACGGGAGCGACAGGAAGTGTTTCCTAGTATATCTCATTAGGATTCCCACACTTCATAATGTAAAGTGAAGTAAAATAAATTATCGATCTTTAAAGTATGGAAGATTTGATTGCTAATGCATTTGCTGAAATTGCTAAAGTGACAAAATCATATATAACAACAAATGTACCTGTAAGGCTAGAAGTCCCTAATAAAGGGCACAACACTTCTAATAAAGGTATTGCAACCACACTTAGTGGAGGTGTCGTTGAGGTCATGGTACCCAACAGGAAATGGGGGATGCCACGTGGTTCGATAAATACCTGCACAAGGAAGGTGGCAGGTATGGCACAATTCGAATCATCAATAAAAAGAACTACTCTCAAATTATCTATATAATTATGTTCATGAATCATCATTGGAGGACGCTCCGAAGTTTAACATAATTCTAGAGGTAAAGAGAGTGCATGTGAAAAAATGGAAAAATCTTTCACGCGCATTGATGATGTGTACATTGTTGCTCAATGAATTATAGATCACAATAATATCAAACCACACTCTATCGTAAGATATCAACAAAAAGCAAATTGGCCTATATGGAATCAACAGGTAGAACTTGATTTTATGACAAAACGACAAGTATTTGGTTTGGTAGTGCTAGTTTCACCAAGTGTAAAGCCTGTAGGGCATAAAATATATTTTGTCAGTAAGCGTAGTGAGGAGAATAAACTCCTGAGCTACAAAACTTACCTTAAAGAACAAGGTCCACAAAGCCCTGAAATTGAATACGAGGAGACATATTGTCCCACAACGAACATCATAACGTCTTATTGATAAGTTTCCGAAGGATGAAAAATGCAACATAATAATGTGGTTACAACATATCTCTTTGGGGATCTTGTTATTGAGATACGTGAAAGTGTCAAATAAACTTGCATTACCCAACTCAAGTGACTCTAGACCACGGAGAGCATTTACAATATTAGATTGAAATGCTCACTTGGATTGAAATAAATCTGGACACAAATGGTATACCCACCTAAGTGACTACTTGATTGGGAAGAGAAAGAACAAGTAACATTGCCCATATGCATTTATAAAGAAACAAGTTCTATATTTGCAACTATAGCAACTTATGTCGATGTTAAGGACCAAATAGGTACTCTTAAAGAAATAAGAGAAGCCGTGATGTACTTGAAATTAGAATTGATATAAAGGATCATGGAAAAACTCAGAATTGTCTATGCCTTGTAAAAAAGAAGACCGAGTTTGTGAAATATTAATTCCATAGTTTGCATCAAAGACGAAAATATCGGCTTTTACGGAGATATCGGTGTTTCAATTTACGGAGATTTCGGTGAGATCTCGATTAATATCGGAACATCGGTGCAATTTTCTGAAAAAAAATTACAAAATATATTAAAAATTTGAAAATTTAACATGGTATTTTTACAATTATTATAACAAACTCAAATACATATACGCATCTTAAATTTGATATAAATAGATTTATTTACAACTAATTCATAAATATAAATAATATAAACAATGAGTGGCAAACTTTTTGACGTTTTTTCATACAACATTACTAATTACTAGTACGGAAATATTATATTAAAAATTCGAAAGTTTAACAAAATATTTTAAAAATATTATAACCAACTTTAATACATAAATTCATCTTAAATGTAACACCCGAAAAAAAAAAAAGAAAAAAAAATAGCTGCTATATTTTTAGACTAATCCTTTTTCTGAATTATTTTACTAATATTAGTATTTTCGCATGATAATTATACGACTCAGAATTAAGTTATATCGACCCATAATAATTTACTTATTATTTCCAACCAAAATTTTATATTTACTTGCTATATAAATTGTGGGACTATTTGGTGGGCTAATTATCTCAAGTTACTCGAATTTATTTTATCTATTGATACAACCCATTCAACTATTAATTTTGTAGTCCACAATAATTTATAAACATCTAGTCCAAACCCACAATTATGCCAAGATCACATTTTGACACAAGTTTACGGATTTATAATGATATGGTCAAGCCTATATATATAGATATGTATATTATATTTTATAAATATATATATATATAAATACACGCAAATTAGATATACAACAGATAAAATCTAGCTTATAAGAGTCATCAAAATAGTTTATATTAGTCACTTATAGGCTAGACACGTGTAGTTAAAATGAAAAGACGGAGGTGACTCACACACAGGATTGACTTCGATCAGTTTTATGAAAATCGACAGTTTAGGCCCTTAATTTGATAGAAATAGGGACGGAGAAAATAACAAATTAGACGATAGGCTTAAATAGCTGATTTTCCTTCTTCCCGTCCACCTTCGACGTCCCTGCACCTATACCGAACGCTGAGTCGCCGGCGACGAGGGGCCCAATGCCACCGTCGTCGCCGGCAATGTATTATGTCGTGTGCGTGTGTGTGTAGTGTCGCGTGCGTATATATGTGTGTGCTTTGCATGGTGTGTGTTTGTGCTTTGCATGGTGTGTGTGTGTGTTTCATGTGGTGTGTGTGTGTGTGTGTTTCATGTGGTGTGCGTGTGTTTTATGTTGTGTGTGGATGTGTCCTGTTATATGGGTAGTGGGGAAGAAGATGGAAATTAGTGTAAGCATATTTAATTAGTGTGGGCTTATTGAATTGATTAATAAGTTACCTATTAGTTAGAAATGGAGTCTGGGAGTATAAATCATAATAGTAATGATTAAGTAATAAGTCTATTTAATTGGTAAAAGTTGGGATGATTTTTGTCATTATTAGATATAAGATACAGTTAAGCATAGGAACTAATTTTGTTACTAGGTTTAATTAGACAATTTACATAATAGGCTTACCTATTTTTATTTTTTTTAAGAAATGAAATAATATTAAGTTCATATTAGTATAAAATAAAATTTAGGGGCTAATTAGATGTCCAATGGATTTTTAGAAATTAATTAGAAAATTACAATTATTTTTAAGTTTTCTCCTAAATTTTAGAAACAAATCCCAAATACGACTAAACTCTTTAAGAATCTCCACTATTGTAGGTTTCGAACGGATACGGGGAATATTGCACTTCACGAGCATCTAGCATTCTAAGGTGGGGGTAACTTCTACTCTCACTTCTGAGTTTAAATATTCGAATATTATGATTGCCTAAGTTGAAATGTATTATGTGATTTACATGTATAGTGATATGTGCATAATATGCTAAAACTTCATAGGCAAGGCCTGTTCTATATTGATGATTTATGTACCCCGTCCTCGGCCAGGAATAGGTCTACAAGTTGGAACGGTCCAATTGTTTTAGATTTACCCTGCCTTAGGCCAAATGTACACACCGCCCTATCATGACGCGTATGATCTGCGGATATACATCGCCCTATATTGACGGGTATATTCTGTCATGGGTCTGGACAAACTTATCGTATGGGTATAACACCTTCCTATGTTAGGTTTGTCTTGTCCTATGGCGAATGTGCTTCGCCCTATTGTTGGGTTCGCCCGAATATACGATGCCCACGTTGAGTTTACTCCGGGGGGTATCATTTACATTTGATACTACTGTTTAGATTTTATGTAATATATCTTGTCATGTGAACTCACATTCATGCCTTGAAACTTATACAATCTTGAAGTCCCTCACTGGGTGTATTTCAAACACTCACCCCAAATATAAACATTTTAGGTCAGGGAGTAAGTGTGAAAGAATGGCTCTAGGTGTGCGGGCTACTAGCTTGACCTTTTTTACTTGTAAATACAAATCCTGAGTCTCTCTTGTAAATCATATAAGGGATTTACGTGAATTATTTGTCTATGTACGAATAGTGGTCTGTCTTTTACTTTATGATTCGCCTGTGAGCGAAATGTCGTTTTGTTACAGTTAAAAACTTTTCAGATTAATAAGTACTATAATTATGTAAATTATGTTGTGTACAGATATGTTACTGCCCAGACGCACGTTGGCTTGTTTCTTATTTTTATTAGGTTTGAAATTCCGTTGTCTTTGAAATTTTGTCATTTCTTTTATAAAATTTATAACGTCTCGAACTTATTTATGTTTTTAGAAAAATGGGGCGTTACAGTCGGTATCAGAGTAAGGTTTACCTTTCTGTGGACTTGCTCGTCAAGTCGAGTCAAAATGTATTTTTAAAGTCAAAAGAGGAGCCGCACCTAGGATTGTTCCGACATGATAATCCTATACGAAATGTAGTATTCCAAGTATGTGATTGCATAAGAGGCATAAGATGATGATGGAGGTATGATATGCATTTTACGTGCTAATATGTGATGCATTTAAGTGTCTTTATGTGTCAATGTGCTTATGTGACATGCATTACATGGGGCATCTGGGTAGGAATAACGAGAACGTAGATTGTTTAAGTTGTATTATACATAGAGTTACATTCTCCAGTCCCTATTATTTAAGTTGCACATAGACCCTTGTATTGATATGTTCTATTCACAGATGGATCATTTTGAGCAATTAAATGCTTGGAGAGTTAGGCGCTGCCATGAGAATCTACGATCCAAAGAGGATGATGTGGGTGTACACATCGCAGAAATCGAAATCATACGCAGGGAGACCCGCCGCCTGGGTTACCATTTAGAAAACCCTGAAATATGTACTATGTTAATTTACTCGTTACCAGAATTCTGGAGAGTCCACGCAACCCGCATGTACGCCGAACGAGTTGAAGTGCACAGCCTGACGCATTTCATAAACTACCGAGAATTTGCAGCCGAACTATTCCGGGAGTGGCTTTATGCCTTTGCCCCTGTGCCACCTGAGGCGGAACCTTTAGTAGTGAATGTACCAGTAGCAGAGGAAAAAATTGAGGAAGACCCAGAGAAGGAGGAGCCAAATGAAGGAAGTGATCAAGGAGACGGAGAAATTGAGGAAGGTGAAGTTGTGAACCCATGGGAGTATGACAACACTAATGAGGGAGAGGCCCTCAACCCCACTTCGAACTAAGGACAGTTAGATAGCGACCTATCAGCAATTTTGATAGTAAATAGTCTATGGCTTGTCCCAGAATAGATCTGGAACTTTCTTTTTGCCCAGTACTAGGTTGTACATAGTGTGTATGCACCGTAGCTTGATAGGTCTGCTTTTGTAATAGCAACATGCTGGTAATCGTTAACATGTGTGTCTATGTAAAAAATCTAATATATATATATATATATACATGATGTTTTACTATTTGATGATGTTTAGTACTTGTTTCATGATATATATATATATATACACATATATACATATTTTGTGTTAACCTACCATTATATGTAATAATTATTTATTATTTCAACTAGATAATGGCACAAAGAGCTAGAGGACGTCCGCACCGAAATCAGATGGCCGTTGCTGACCAACCAGTCCCAGGATGATCAGGTGGAGCCAGAAGATGATTTTGTCACAATACTTCGGGGTCTTGCCCATCATTTTACTGAAGGACGGGCACAACCAGTACAAGTTGCAGGAGATGAAACTCGTGAAGTCGTGCAACAGTTTAGGCATTTTCATCCACCAACGTTTAACGGAAAAGAAGATCCTGCAGAAGCTGAAGTCTGGATACGAGCGCTGGAGCGACTCTTTACCCATATCGCATGTACAGATACGCAAAAAGTATCTTGTGCAGTATTCCAACTTACAGACGATGCAGATTTTTGGTGGGAGTCTTTCTGTCGCATCATGACGCAGGAACAAAGGGAAGCCATGACATGGGAAGAATTCAAGGAAGCTGTGATGCAAAAATATCTACCTCAACACTACCGCGATAAGAAAGAAGCAGAATTTCTCTATCTTCGACAGGGTAATATGACGATGATGGAATACGAAAGGAAATTTAATCATCTCTCCAGATATGCTCCACATATGGTAACTACAGATACTCAGAAGGCGAGGCGTTTTGAGATGGGGCTATGACTCGAAATTAGTGGGATTTTGGGTGCTCAATGAATCATGACGTACGCACAGGTAGTCAAAAGGGCTCAAGTTGTTGGTTTGCGTTTGAGGTTAGATGGAGGCAATCAAAGGGTTACAGAGGTAGCGGGAATGAGAAAATGAGAGGTTTCAAACCAGTATAGGGGTAACACCAGCAATATCAATAATCGAAATAAACAAGTTAAGATTGGACCAAATGCGGGACCAAGTGCAGGAAGAGGAGTGCCGCGGTGTCCTAGTTGTGGAAGAAATCATTCAGGACAATGTTTGATAGGGTTGGGAGTGTGTTATTGTTGTAAGAAGCCGGGTCATGGACAATATAATTGTCCAACACACCCAGAACAGAGGACGGGAAATCAAGGAAGAAGGAACAATAACCCAGGAAGGCAAAACACAGGACCAGCTCGTGTTTTTGCATTAACCCAACGAGATGCTGTTCAGGAGCCTGAGACCGTGGCAGGTATGTTATCCATTTTTAATACACCTGCTATTGTGCTTTTCTATACTGGAGCTACCCATTCCTTCCTTTCTACTAAGTTGTTTGAGAAAGTTAAAGATAGATGTGATAGAGTAGACGACCATGCTCTCGAGGTTAGTATCCCATCAGGAAGAACTATTCAGACCAACCAGTTGTGTAAAGGAGTAGAAATAAGTCTGGATAGCAGGAAGTCACGAGCTGACTTGCACGTTATTGAAATGAGAGATTTTGACGTAATCTTGGGTATGGATTGGCTTAAAGCCAATTACGCAATAATTAGATGCCGCGATAAGGAGATCTTATTCCAACAACCCGGAGATGAGGAGTTCACATTCTATGGAACGAAGGTTGGAATGCTACCACGGGTGATCACAACAATGCAAGCAACAAAGATTCTAAGAAAGGGAAATTGTCGAGCATTTCTAATAAGCATTGTAGAGTCTGAGTCAAAGGAAAAGAAGGTGGATGATGTACCAATCGTGTGTGAGTACAAGGACGTCTTCTCTGAAGATTTGCCAGGCTTGCCCCTTGACCGACAAGTAGAATTTGGAATCGATTTGATGCCCGGATCCGCGCCTGTATCAAAGGCTCCATATAGGATGGCACCTAAGGAACTACAAGAGTTAACGTTGCAACTACAAGAACTTTTGGATAAAGGGTTTATACGACCAAGCGTTACACCTTGGGGTGCACCAGTGTTGTTCGTCAAGAAGAAAGATGGTACGTTTAGGATGTGTATCGATTACCGAGAACTGAATAAACTTACCATCAAGAACAAGTATCCATTGCCAAGGATAGAAGACCTATTTGACCAGTTAAAAGGAACGAGTGTGTTCTCAAAGATAGATCTAAGGTCAGGCTATCATCAAGTGAAGATTAGAAAGGAGGATATTTCTAAAACTGCTTTTCGAACACGCTATGGACACTACGAGTTCGTCGTAATGCCATTTGGACTTAGCAACGCACCCGCAATCTTTATGGATTTAATGAACCGTGTGTTCCACCCATACTTAGATAGGTTCGTGATCGTGTTCATTGATGACATATTAATTTATTCACGAGACCAAAAACAACACGAGGAGCACCTACGGATCACTCTGGAGACTTTGCGAAGAGAGAAGTTATATGCTAAGTTCAAGAAATGTGAATTTTGGCTAGATAGAGTAGTGTTTCTTGGACATGTCATTTCTGCACGAGGAATCGAAGTAGATCCATCTAACGTTGAAGTTATTAACGAATGGAGGGCACCTACCAACGTCAGTGAGGTGCGAAGTTTTCTTGGACTTGCGGGATATTATCGGAGATTCATTGAAGGATTTTCTAAAATTGCCGGACCATTAACACGCCTAACCAGGAAAGATGTTAAGTTTCAGTGGAGCAACGAGTGCGAGGAAAGCTTTCGAGAGTTGAAGCAAAGATTGGTTTCAGCACCAGTCCTAGCAATACCTGATGAGACAAATAAGTTTGTTATCTATAGTGACGCGTCTAAGCAAGGTTTGGGATGTGTGCTAATGCAAGAAGGAAAGGTAGTGGCCTATGCTTCCAGACAACTAAGGCTGCACGAACAAAATTATCCGACGTATGACATGGAACTGGCAGTTGTAGTCCATGCTCTAAAGATTTGGCGACACTATTTGTACGGGGGGAAATGCGAAATCTACACAGATCATAAAAGCCTCAAATATTTCTTCGAGCAAAAAGAGCTAAACATGAGACAGAGAAGGTGGCTAGAGCTGGTAAAGGACTATGATTGTACAATCTTGTATCATCCGGGAAAAGCGAACGTAGTAGCTGACGCCTTGAGCAGAAAAGGGAGAACTGGCTTGTTTGCTAACGAACGAGAAACAACTAAGGGACGAATTTGTGAAGATGAGGATAGAGGTAGTGATACCTCCGAATAGAATAGAGATGAGCATAGCAGCTATAATGGCGAAACCAACTCTATGCGAGAAAATTGTGCAAGCTCAAAAAGAAGATAAGTTCTTAGGAAGGATAAGCAAGCGAGTCGCGGATGGACAAACTCAAGATTTCACCATGATGAGTGATGGCGTTCTAAGATTCAAAGGAAGGTTGTGTGTGCCGAAGAGTGAAGAATCAAGAAGAGAAATCCTCGAAGAAGCTCACTGTACACCATACACTGTACATCCAGGAAGTACCAAAATGTATCGGGATCTTCGAAAGGTCTTTTGGTGGAGAAACATGAAAGGAAGTATAGCATCATTCGTGCAAAAGTGTATGACCTATCAACAGGTGAAAGCTAAACATCAGCAGCCAACAAGACTTCTAAAGCCTCACGAGATACCTGAATGGAAGTGGGAACACATTACCATGGACTTTGTAGTCGGCCTACCGAAAATAATTCGAGGGAACGAGGCTATTTGGGTCGATTAAGATAACCTTTGGATTGGATAAACTAGCTTTCATATACATACGCGAAATTGTGAGACTACACGGAGTGCCAGTCTCAATCGTCTCAGACCGAGACCCACGATTCACATCACGATTCTGGCTAAGTTTACAAAATGCCATGGGAACCCGATTGAACTTTAGTACTGCATTTCATCCTCAAACAGACGGACAATCGGAGAGAACTATACAAACGTTAGAAGATATGTTGAGAGCATGTACCTTAGATTTCGGAGGGAGCTGGGAAGATTACTTACCTCTGATAGAATTTGCATACAATAATAGCTACCAAGCGACAATCGGAGTGGCACCTTATGAAGCACTCTATGGAAGGAACTGTAGATCACCTCTTTATTGGGATGAAATTGGCGAAAGGAAGATGCTTGGCCCAGAGATAATAAAGCACACCATTGATGCAATCAGAAAAGTCAAGAAAGAATGAAAGCATCCCAAGATAGACAGAAGTCGTACGCTGACAAGAGACGAAGAAACCTTGAGTTTGATGTGGGCGATAAATTTTTCTTGAAGGTAACACCTACAAAGGGCGTGTTTCGTTTTGGCAAAAGAGGAAAGTTGAAGTCTAGATTCATCGGACCTTATGAAATTCTCGAACGAGTCGGAAATTTAGCATACAGAATAGCGTTACCGCCAGAAATGGCTGGTGTTCACGACGTGTTCCACGTATCTATGTTACGAAAATATGTGTTCGATCCGAGTCATGTGGTAAATAACGAGACATTAGAAATAGACCATAACATGACGTACGAGGAAAAGCTGATAGCAATACTTGATCGAAAGATGCATCAACTAAGAAATCGGAAAATTGCTCTAGTTAAAGTTCAATGGAATCGACATGAGCAAGAAGAGGCGACATGGGAACGAGAAGAAGAAATTCGAGCAAAGTATCCAAATCTTTCTTTTTCTGGTAAGTCAAATTTCGAGGACGAAATTTTCTTTTAGGAGGATAGGATGTAACACCCAAAAAAAAAAAAATTACTATATTTTTAGACTAATCCTTTTTCTGAATTATTTTACTAATATTAGTATTTTTCGCGCGATAATTATAGGACTCAGAATTAAGTTATATCGACCCATAATAATTTACTTATTATTTCCAACAAAAATTTTATATTTACTTGCTATATAAATTGTGGAACTATTTGGTGGGCTAATTATCTCAAGTTACTCGAATTTATTTTATCTATTGATACAACCCATTCAACTATTAATTTTGTAGTCCACAATAATTTATAAACATCTAGTCCAAACCCACAATTATGCCAAGATCACATTTTGACACAAGTTTACGGATTTATAATGATATGGTCAAGCCTATATATATAGGTATGTATATTATATTTTATAAATATATCTATATATATATATAAGTACACGCAAGTTAGATATACAACAGATAAAATCTAGCTTATAAGAGTCATCAAAATAGCTTATATTAGTCACTTATATGCTAGACACGTGTAGTTAAAATGGAAAGACGGAGGTGACTCACACACAGGATTGACTTCTATATAATACATGAAACTGAGCACAGGTAAGGTGGGCTGCTAATTGCTGCGTAGAAGAAGATAGCACAGTAAGCAATATTTAATTTCTCATTCCCTTTCCTTCAACAAACAAAACCACCGTCGGCCTACTTTTGGGCTCGCCGTTTCGACGATCGGATCGTCCGATCACTATAATCTATATATCCAGATGAAGCTCGTTCCGCGTAGAGCTTCGATATTCAATTAGTTAGACCAAAAGACAACATCCTTCGATCTTAAATTGATGCTGAAATAGATGTCGGACCAACATTTCAATCGACCCGTCAAACCGAAACTAATTTCAAAAGTTGTTGAATCCTATCAACCCATATACCAAATCGAAGCTCACGATCCGTAGAACGTGAATCTTCGATCAGTTTTATGAAAATCGACAGTTTTGGCCCTTAATTTGATAGAAATAGGGACGGGGAAAACAACAAATTAGACGATAGGCTTAAATAGCTGATTTTCCTTCTTCTCAGCCACCTTCGACGTCCCTGCACCTATACCGAACGCTGAGTCACCGGCGACGAGGGGTCCAACGCCACCGTCGTCGCGTGCAATGTATTATGTCGTGTGCGTGTGTGTGTAGTGTCGCGTGCGTATATATGTGTGTGCTTTTCATGGTGTGCGTTTGTCCTTTGCATGGTGTGTGTGTGTTTCATGTGGTGTGTGTGTGTGTTTCATGTGGTGGGCGTGTGTTTTATGTGGTGTGTGGGTGTGTCCTGTTATATGGGTAGTGGGGAAGAAGATGGAAATTAGTGTAAGCTTATTTAATTAGTGTGGGCTTATTGAATTGATTAATAAGTTACCTATTAGTTAGAAATGGAATCTGGGAGTATAAATCATAATAGTAAGGATTAAGTAATAAGCCTATTTAATTGGTAAAAGTTGGGATGATTTTTGTCATTATTAGATTTAAGATACAGTTAAGCATAGGAACTAATTTTGTTACTAGGTTTAATTAGACAATTTAAATAATAGGCTTACCTATTTTTTTTTTTTTTAAGAAATGAAATAATATTAAGTTCATATTAGTATAAAATAAAATTTAGGGGCTAATTAGATGTCCAATGGATTTTTAGAAATTAATTAGAAAATTACAATTATTTTTAAGTTTTCTCCTAAATTTTAGAAACAAATCCCAAATACGACTAAACTCTTTAAGAATCTCCACTATTGTAGGTTTCGAAGAGGTGGATACGGGGAATATTGCACTTCACGAGCATCTAGCATTCTAAGGTGGGGGTAACTTCTACTCTCACTTCTGAGTTTAAATATTCGAATATTATGATTGCTTAAGTTGAAATGTATTATGTGATTTACATGTATAGTGATATGTGCATAATATTCTAAAACTTCACAAGCAAGGCCTGTTCTATATTGACGGTTTCTGTACCCCGTCCTCGGCCAGGAATAGGTCTACAAGTTGGAACGGTCCAATTGTGTTAGATTTGCTCTGCCTTAGGCCAGGTGTACACACCGCCCTATCATGACGGGTATGATCTGCGGACACACATCACCCTATATTGACGGGTATATTCTGTCATGGGTCTGGACAAACTTATCGTATGGGTATAACACCTTCCTATGTTAGGTTTGTCTTGTCCTATGGCGAATGTGCTTCGCCCTATTGTTGGGTTCGCCCGAATATACGATGCCCACGTTAAGTTTACTCCGGAGGGTATCATTTACATTTGATACTACTGTTTAGATTTTATGTAATATATCTTGTCATGTGAACTCACATTCATGCCTTGAAACTTATGCAATCTCGAAGTCCCTCACTGGGTGTATTTCAAACACTTACCCCAAATATAAACATTTCAGATCAGGGAGTAAGTGTGAAAGAATGGCTCTAGGTGTGCGGGCTACTAGCTTGACGTTTTTGACTTGTAAATACAAATCATAAGTCTCTCTTGTAAATCAAATAAGGGATTTACGTGAACTATTCGTCTATGTATGAATAGTGGTCTATCTTTTACTTTATGATTCGCCTGTGAGCGAAATGTTGTTTTGTTACAGTTAAAAACTTTTCAGACTAATAAGTACTATAATTGTGTAAATTATGTTGTGTTACAGATATGTTACTGCCCAAACGCACGTTCACTTGTTTCTTATTTTTATTAGGTTTGAAATTCCGTTGTCTTTGAAATTTTGTCATTTCTTTTATAAAATTTGTAACGTCTCGAACTTATTTATGTTTTTAGAAAAATGGGGCGTTACATTAAAATTATAAATAAAACAAAATATTTATAAAAATACATGTTGTCAAGTATAATAATAAATTGAAAATTTGTATACAAAATTTTCGATTACTTATTCAATTTTATGGAAATTTTATGATATGAGGAGACAATTCCTACTTATTTGATTTTAGATGAATAAGTAATTATATAGATTCTATGTGGAGAAAACAAAATATTGACTTGGTCTAGTGGTTAGAGTTTGGAGTTCTCTTCAATGGGTCTCTGGTTTGAATCTGACTCTTGCATTTTTGGAGACAACTTTAAAAAGAAGGGCGAGCGCGCGAGAAATTGGCGAGAAGAGCGAGAAATCTCGATAAATTGGCGAGAAATTGCGATATCTCGCCGCCTTCTTAACAAAACTTCATTACACCACTAAATTGTCTCGGCTGCTTCAATTTAGCGCGAAATCGCCGAAAAATCGGCGAGATTTCGCGATTTTTCAGTCCCTGGTTTGCATCTATCCAAAAGATTATCAGGTGATTTAACATGGATAAAGTGTAATCTGTTAGCACTCCTATGATTGGTTAAAGTGTGGACATAAAGAAAGATCCATTTGAGTCTAAAGGAAATGGTGAAAGAGCTATTGGGAGATGAAATTCCCTACTTAGTTGAAATGTGGGCATTATTGTACAAAAAGTTTAATGCACTCAACCATGTATTACTTTCTCAAAGAACATGCTGGTTATATTTTACTCTGGACAACGCAATATCAGTGGAATTATATCAAATAGTAATTTGACATCTGAAAGAAACCATTTGACACATATTTGTTCTTCCCATATTAGAGACAAGAAATATTATAAATGAAATTGTAAACTCTAAAGGAAATGTCAAATGCTCTCATATAGAGAGCTAAAAAAGATTACAAAAGAATATGTAACTCTTAAATAAATGTTGAACTTATCCCCTACTACGAAATACTAAATACTACTTTGGTTGTTTTAGATGGTGGTTATCTTATTGACCAATGTAAAGGTAAACTTGTCCGGAAAAATCGTTCAAACGTGTGTTTTCAAATAGCCTTTTGTTCTCGCAAACGTACGAGATCATACAGAGGTAGTAATAAATCGAACCACAAGGAGGACATCCATGTGAACTACCCGAGTAATTTCTCAAGTTTAGCGAATCGGAATTAAGAGTTGATTTTTACTAAAACAGATCAAAAGATAGAAATGGATAAATGATGAAAAATGCTTTCTGAAACTTGATTTCACCCAATTTTGAGGGTTCTATGTCTAAACAAGATTAAGTTAAGATAAAAAGGAAATAAATGGTTGAATTCCTACCTAAATAGCATCCCAATAGGAAAAAAATTTGGGATATGATTTAGTTACCATATCCCCCTAGAGTTGGAGAATAAACGGGGTTCTATAAAGGATACCTAAATGGATAGCAAACAATGCCAACCCTGGGCCCCAGATTACCGATTAAGTAAACTAAAATAATTCAATGTGGCTTCTCCTACATTATAGACCGATGTAGGGGTGAGATTTCTCTACACGCACAACTAAAGTACCATTGTTTATCCCAACTGAGACTTCCTAGACTCTATTTTCCCTTTCGATAGGTCTTCTCCTCCTCCATAGATCTTCATCCTATAAATTGGGTTTCAATTGATTCATGTTCTAGGATTAAATTTCCCTTCCCTCGCAATCTAAGGCACATAAATTTAATTCTAAGCTAATTTAAAATCAAATCGAATTTCCTCGAAAGGGTGGAAAACCCTAGCCTAGGTTTCGATTATCCTTTCTTAAATGCACAATCATACAAAATAGGGCTATGTTATCAAAAGCTCGAGCCACCGAGTCAAGCTTATAATCAAGCCCTAATTTCATATGAAAATCATAATAAATCAATCAAATCCAAACCCTAGGTTACCATATCCAAATTAAACTTGCAATCAAAATAATATGGACATCAACCCCGAAGCTCGGACTACTCCCTTGATTCGGGAAAAAAAAAAAAAAAACTACTCACGAATCATCAACAATAACCCAATAAATATCATCATTAAGCAAGAAAATCAAATAAAATAAAATAGAGAGAGAGAGGGATAAGAAGAGCTTATTGATGATAATAATCGAAAAATCTTCGATAAAACTTCAAGGTTGTCATCCCCTTAGAGTATTTCTTACAGTCCCACCAAGAACCCTAGTTCTCCTCTTTAAGAGAGAAGAAACCCTAGTGGGAATTCTGAAAATTCCCTTTCTAAAGCTAGTAGTGAAATCTAAAAGTGAAGTAGAAGTAAGTAGAAGTGTTTTTTAATAAAAGAGGGAGAAGGTATTTATAGACACTCACTCCTCACTCATACAAGGATAAAAGTTTGCTGAAAAGTCCCTCAAAATTAAGGGTAAAATAGTCAAAAGTAATTTAAAACACAAGGGTTTATAAGTTGTGGGTCAAACCCCCCCTCCCCTCCCTCTTCGTGCACTCGACTCTTTCTTCATGCGAATTCTGAGAAAAATTATCTCGGAATTAGCTCATGGTCCACGCATGAAAGTTGTAGGTATTTGTCTTGACTACACGTGACCGCTTTAATCGCTTGAATCAGAACTTAGACGAAAAAGTTACGACCGAAAAAGGAACACTGCGCGAAACAGGGGAGGTTGGCCAGCGAACTGCCGGAACCGCCGCCAGACCGGCAGCCAGGCCGGTAGTCTTGGCAGCTGAAATCCTGATTTGACACTGGACAAACTGCCGGCGGTCCTGCCGGTCCAGCAGCCGGTCCCGTAGGGGTTGCGGCTGTTTGTCCGGTTCAGTCCCTGCTTCGCACCTCCATATTCCGTCTCCGTTTCTGAGCCTTTTCGCTCATTTTCTCGACCCGACCCCTCATGGTTTTTATCCGTGACTCGACGAACTTCGATCTGGGCTCTTGTTGGGTATGATTCGGGTTTGTTTAGGCCTTGGTTTGCAGGCTAGAATATGAAGCATGTACGATCGCCCTAGTCTCATTCCTTCTTCAATTTAGGGCTCTTTTTATCCATCTTCTTGGCCCGGTTTCTTCATGAACTTCTCTTGTGGTTTGATGATCTTTAATTTGTGCCTGACCTCGACCTATTTTGGGCTCATTGGGCCTCGAAATATGGGCCAAAGTGTGAAAATAGACTCGAACAATCTTCTAAATTCTTCCGAGCTTCCTAACCTTCAAAATACAACTCAAAAACACCCAAAAGCGCATCAAATCATTTTAAAAAAGAAAACCAACCCGGAATTACAATAAAACACTAAATTGCACGTGAACATAGCAATTACACATAATTCCTTACAAAATATGAACATAAAAAGTACAAGAAAAAGGGTAATTTTTGCGTTCATCAAAAGGTCATTACCAAACTGGTTATGTATTACCATGAGGAACAAAACGAAATCTTGAAGATCAACCAATCACAACTACTCTAGCTACCTCATCACATCACTCATGGATGATATCTTCATTAACCTATATGGTCAAAGTATTAGTGACTTGAGCTATACCACTGAAGAGCCTACCCGAAGTTATGAATGTGAAGTTATTTACAACAAATAGATGGATTATGCTATACATCAAAGGTGGCGAGATCAAGCATGTACCGCCAACGCTTTTCTATAACCAACAACCACATAATATCCTCATGATTTATGTAAAATTGAGGATGAAAAGATTTTCGAAACTCTCTTGATAGATGTACGTATCAAGGGAGAGATATAGACTTCATGGAGAGTCTCAATAAAGGTGTGTTGCACTCTTTTTCCTTCGACCAAGGTTTATTTTTTTCCACTGGATTTTGTTACTTGGTGAGGTTTTTAACGAGGCAACAAGTTATGCACCAATTTTCGTTGACTTGGCATGAAACTCTTGTATTTGACACCTGATGAATAAGAAAACTCTGATTATACTATGTCTATCTTTCTTCTTTACTTTTCTACTTTCCCTCCAACAGATATCATGTTTTCCAGCAGCTCTTAATTTGACTGTTATTCAAAAACAAAACAAAAAAATTATTCATATATCAACAAATACACTCGAGGAAACACAATATGTTAGATACATATGTACGCAAATACGTTTGGACGAACCCAAAAATATTAATCAAATTAAGGAAACCATCACTCAACTCTTAAGCAGTTATCCCGCCACTAATTTTTTATGAATGAACAATGGCTTTATTATCACAACAATTGCTCGTATTTGTAGTTGAAAGAATATGGATGTTCTATAAATTCAAAAAGCAGTTGGAGTATAATTAGAGACACAAATAGATTAAGTGGAAAATTGCATGAAAATAATATTTATTGCTGTAATTATTTGAAACTTTCAATCGTAATAGGTTGACCTCTAAATACGTTGACCAATAAAATGGAACATTCATAAAATAAAAAGCCGATTTTTAAGGATATAATAAATTTGATATATCTACGATTAAGGAAGTTGATTTTTAAAAAGAAGAAAATAAAAATGAATTACACATAGGAAATGATTTAGCAAAATAGAGAAAGGTGATTGGACAATAATTTATTAAGGAAATACTGCAAAAGTTGCCCATTGGGTGACACGTTTATGCACATTATGTTTAGCTCTGATAATTATTGTCCATCAAGTAACGAAATTGTACAATTTTTGCCCAAATCTTGCCGTAATTCATTAAAAGTCACGTGTTGTGCCACGTGTCTGGCAAGATTAAGAAATCCAGCGATTGCAACCCACGTGACAACCTAGTTGGATCCAACGTGGTGTTTCAGACAACCTTTGCCAAATTATCACAAATTAATGGGCAACTGTTGTCAATCATAAAAAATTAAAAATAATTTTAAGAAAATCAATAATAATGAAAATATATTCTAAAATTTAAAAAATAATAATAATAAAAAGAAAATTATATATAAAATATATTCTAAAATTCATTTGAAATTAAAAAAATTATTTCTGAAAAATAATTTTAAAATTCTGAAATTCTTTTAAGTCCAGAAAATTACAAAAATTATAAATTGTTTAAAATCCAAAATTAAAAAAATATTTCTGAAAATTATTTTAAAAATTCTAAAATTTATTTAAAACTCAGAAATTAAATTAAAAAATATTTTTAAAAATTAAAGGTCTGCTCATCGCTACCAACCATTCAATGTGACACCAAATTTACTTATGTCACCATCCACCTTAGATTTACCAACGTCACCATCAGCGTCAAATCTGAAAATTTATTTCTCAAATTAAACATAAGATTTACCGACGTCATCATCAACCTCATATTTGAAATTTATTTCTCAAAAATTGTTTCTGAAAATTAAACCTCAGTTCTACCGTCCTCACTTCAACCTCAGATTTTAAAGTAATAATAGACCTTTCTGTTCTTCAAAGGGTGGTGAACCCAACCTTTCTGTTATTCAATGAAGTATTTGGAAAGTTCTCCGACGTGAAACAAATTATTTCAGAAATAATTTTTTAGATTTTAAATTAATTTTAGAATTTTAAAATAATTTTCTTTTATGTTATGTGTTCTTTTTTTTTTCAAAAATAAATTTTATTTTTTATTTTCAAATTTTATTAATTTTCTGGATTAATTTTATTTTTAACAATCTAAATTACATTTTAATTAAGTTTATTATTTTTATTTTAAATTTAATTTTCTAAATTTTAATAAATTTTAGAATTTTTAAAATAATTTTCAGAAATTATTTTTTTTTAACTTTTCTAACTATTAAATGATATTTAGAAAGTTTAAATAATTTTCTGAATATTTTTTAATTTTGGGGAAAAAAAAGATTTTTCAGAAATAATTTTTTAAAAGTTTTTTAATTTTGAATGAATTTTAGAATATATTTTTATTATCATTTTCTTTTTATTATTATTATTTTTAAATTTTTTATAATATTATTAATTTTTTAAATTATTTTAAATTTTATGATTTGACCAAAGTTACCCATTAATTTATGATGATTTAGCAAAAGTTGCCCAAAAAAAAACCATGTTGGATCCAGCTAAGCTGTCATGCGGGCTGCAATTGCCGGACTTTTAATTTGACCTAGCATGTGACATGGCACGTGACTTTTAATGAATTCTTGCGAGATTTGGGGAAAAAAAATGGGCAATTTCGTTACTTGATGGACAATAATTGTCCGAGCTAAACATAATGAGTAGAAATGTGCCACCTTGGATATACTTAATGGATAACTTTTGCAATTTACCTATTTCTTAATAGCCTAATTGATCAACACTCATTGAATTTTACCCCTCAATTAATATATATGGGATTATTTTCCAAAATAGATTATTTTTTACAAAAAGAAATAGGCACAGACTATTCGCAGCCCACTAAATTTCTCAACGCATCCCATTTCTTAACGCAACCCACATTTACCTAAAAAATGCTTGTAACTTTCTTAATACATCCCATTCAATTCCAATTTAATCCTCATTATTTATTACATTTATCTGAAAACAAATAACAAAACTTAAAAGAATCAAGTTGAAAACACATAAAGAAAATAAAAAGAATCAAGTAGAAAAAAAAAGGTGAAAAGAAAAAGAAAGAAGGGGATGTCGATTCTATTTCTCCATTCTTTTGCGGATATAGAAGTCATTAAATCCTTGAGGGCTTTACAATAAGAGGTTGAACAAGATGATGAGAACAAGATAGTCTTTGCAATCACCATATTTTTCCTAATTTCGTTTCTAAATCTGCAAATTACAGTCCACAGGCTGTATGAAATACATCATCGGAAAAAGCAAGTTAAAGAATGGTTCTGAAATTTTCAATGATCTTGTCATCAGATCTTTCTTTTAAATTAACACTCTCCAATAATCATTTCTCTGTAAGTGACGTGACTAACGTCTGATATCATAAAACAATGGACTAAGGGCTCGTTTGGTAGGTGTGATATGATAAGCCCCTAGTAGCTATCATGAGATTGTTTATCATGATTAGGGGATGTAGCATAACTTATCACTCATTTGGTAGGTAGCATATTCTGTCAAGATTATTTTTAATCATTCGTTTGATAGCACATATAAGGATTGAGATAAGCTCGGATAACAATATTTTATACCCCAAATGCAAAATCAGTAGTCCCTTTCTTGACCTAAAAAACCCCTTTTTCTCTCTCTGATTTATAGCTCGAAATAATTGGTAAATGTAGTCCAAAAACTAGGGCTGAGTCGGGGCATCGTTCACGCTCGTCGCTACAGGAGCTTCTGCGAATGATTGTGGGTGCGCATCCCATTTAAAACAGGTATGAGGATTGATCCCATAGCAAAGTCAAAATCAATCTTTTCTTGTTCAGCGGCTAAATTTTGCACACTTGAACTGCTTCGTGGTTTATACCAAACCTGTTGATGAATATCATAAGCAAATACCCCCATTTCAGGACCAATCGAAATTTCAGAATAGGGTTTACCACTAAATCAGCCAACGGGGGTATCCATCACAATTTCAAGTAAGTTCCGTGTAAATTTGCCACTATTAACTCTCGAATGAATTTATTGATTTGGATCGAAGGATCAAAACCTAATTTGGATTTGTGATACGTATGTTACGGTAGATGGATTTGGAGAAACATGTAGCTGCACAAAAACAATATAATTTGTCATTATGAACTAATGAGGCTTTTAATTTTAACTAGTGTCAAGAGTTAGCTCGTCCGCTAGCTCAACACAACCTTTGATTACGGGACAAATACAAAATTGTGGGTGTGGGATGGAGGCCAGAGTTTATACATCCACAAATGACTGGAGCCGCGGTCAGCAATTCATATCTTGCCCAAAGATAATTGTAAGGCGCATTATCATAATTTCATTTGGGGATACTTTTTGTTTAGGGTGTGTTAGACTTCTGATGTCCCATTTCTCAAATTTGCTAATTGAGAATTAAATATGTCTTTTGCAGTCGGAATATGAAAATCGGTGTGGATTCTTTCATTGGGTTAGTGTTCCTATTTGCCGAGGTTGTGACCAAACAATTGTCAAACTTAATTATCAAATCCAAGAGCAGACAGACATAATCGATGATTTAGAAGTTACAATTGTGGAGATCCAGAATAGTGAGAAAAAATGGCGAAACATTCTCGACTCTCAAATTATCAGAGAGCGTGAACTTGTTGACAAGATAGTAAATTATAGGAGGTTTGCAACTCAATTGAAACAAGCAAATACTGATTTGCGGCGTAGCCAACAAAGGTTATATGTCGGACTTGCATTATTTATTTTGGTCATATTGGTGCTCATGTTAACTAAAGTTGCAGTCCGCTCAACCAGGCTACATGAATTACCTCCCTAAGTTAGTTTTCCGATTCTTACTTTGTCGCAATCACTAGTTCATCTCCTCTTAGGTTTTTTAATGATCTTGTATTTGGCATCTAACGTGGGTTTTGTTTTGTTTCACAGGTATTTAAATCTGGAAGGAAAGGCTGGATTTTGTAATTTTCCTCAGCTATGAGACGGTTCCAGCTAATTTCCAGCCCGTTTATGATCAGATAGAATATCAATTTATTCTAAGCTAGTATACAGGTTTAGCATTGCTTTATCCAGAATATTGACGAATTCACTTTCCGTCGAACAACTTAGTTGCTTTGTATTGGATCATATGTTTTTTGGAAAAAAAAATTAGGTTCAGGTTAGAACGGATCAGGTTATTGCAATGTTGACTGTCCTTTTTTAATTTAATCATAAACTGGTTTTTTCAATGTATGTGACTATGAGTTCAGTTTTGCTATCTGTATTATTAGTTTAAGAAACACCATTTTATATCAATTAGTTAAGTTCACTGGTGCATTTAGGGTGCAACAGTTTGTGTAGGAATGATTAAACAGAGTATATATTACATGAGTATTTTTTGACTTTTCTATGGTCATTGTTGGTAATTAGTGGGAAAACTTTGCAAAGAACATGATGCTAATCAACTTTTACGAGAGGTTTAGTTACTTGTAGTGGAGTTGAGATTTTATATGGATTAAATTTTTAAACGATTTATTTTTTCGTTTTATTTATCTTTAATATGTTTCAGATTTATCAGGGACACATTCGTACAGTGCTAAAATAATTTTCCAAAGAGTCAAATGATAAATTAACGCAATATCATTCATAAAGGGCTAATTATGGGCACATACCAATTATAATTTTTTGGATTTTAAACATTAGCCTTTCAAATTTTAGCTACAATCCTGCACCACACTTCATTAGATACTTACTACTAGATACTACGGTAGAACACCGATAAAATTACTAGATGTCAACATACAACAGTCAGTCGAAAATAGGAGGCCCTAACAAGAAGGAAAACATAAATTCACCAGTTACCATTCTTGAACGAAAACCATTTAACAGGACTAGACGACGCACAAGAGCTTTCACCGCTATGGTTGGACCTTCCAACCATCTTTGCAGTCATCCGTGGAAAAGCGTTCGCTAGTGGAAAAGCTGAGGTGGTCGGGGGCGGACATGTGGGTTCTTCGTAGACATCCTCGTCGAACAGTCGCTTGCAGATTTTGGTCTTGTCGGGAATCGCTAGTGGTGACACAACCTCCTCCGAGTCGTCAGAAACAACAATAGTGTTTGTTGTAGAGTCACTTATGTTAATAATTTCTTGACCAACTGACAGTGGGATACTCTTGTTCGTCCTAAACAAGGCTTGGAGTTTGAGCCACTGCGGCTCACCTTTGTAGTAGTAGGATGCAGCAAAAGAATCCCTCTACGGAGGAGGTGTAAAACAATAGATAAGAAGAATAATAATAAGTCCACATGTATAGATTTCAGATTTACCTTAAGGATTCGCTTCCAGGTAGATGGTTTAGCAACCACCTTTTGACAACTGTCATCCACAGATACCTTGTAGTCCTGAATGAGTCGAAGGAAGGACTCGTATCGTTTCTTAAAAAAGGCCTGTCGAGCGACCATGTCTTCCCAGGTTCGGCTCCATATAGCCATTTCGTTCACATCATATTGAGCCGTTAGCAAGGCATGATAGTTGCCGATCAACTCTGGGTTCCAATATCCCTTTTCCTTCTGCTCGATCAGCTTGGTAAGTACACGTTCATCCATCACTTCGCACCAGCCATTTTGATAGAGAAATTGGCTCTGCTCTGGAATGTTAAGTAGAGGCATTTGTATGAAGTTATAAAATTATTTCTATACTGATAGCGGTTTATGTTACAAGTGAGGTAGTAGAGAAATTGGTTCCCTTTGGGATTTATAGGAAGAGAGCGTGGAGGTTATGTTTTTTGGGTAAGCAACGACTTCTTCAACATTAATGTCATTAACGTTAGGCCAACTACCATAATGAAGTATCTACCAACTACCTAAATGAATTACTTGGTTTGCAGCTTTATCTAATCATAAATAAATGACAACCTGACATGTCTGGAACTCTTTAATTGAAGGGATTTATTGCGCTTCAACGTTTATGTTGAATTCCAACCACCCACTTTAATTAGCACTGATGGAATAAATCCTTAAACACAATCTGGAAATTTAGTTGCAAGAACAAGAGAAACACTAGAAGACAAAATAATTTGAAGCTAGTAAATAATTTTCGTTTTCTCACACCAAGGAGCTAGATAGTTACAGCCAATACAAAGGGCCTAATAATAGATGATTCATAGACACAACAAGATTACAATTCAGTTACGGGTCAGGTTTAATCGAGTTTTGATATCCCGTGCACAACGACAAAATGAGTTAGTAATTAAATTCTAACAGACTAGAGTTGATTCTGCTTTTCAAGAAGCCGACGGACGAAATCTGCCTTCGATTCCTCCGGCACACCTAGGAACATTTCCAACAGGTCGCTCTTACCAGCAAAAATCAACGAGGCATCGAACATTTCGGTCATTGAAAGTCCAGGAACACCACTGATTTGCTTGAACAAGTTCCTCCTTTTTTCACCCAAATCATGCTCGTATCCAATCAATCCAGCTAGCTTGTCCATTTTTTCTTCGGAACTACGGCAGATTTGCCCAACCAAATCATACAACCCTTCCAGCCCATCTTGATGCTTCCGTTTCTTCCCGCACGCCTTCGAGAAAGGTGGGGCCTTATCATTTTGATAGACGTTATTGCCCTCTTCCTCGACCATGTTCAAATTGTCTACATCAATGTCCACCTTAGTGCTAGTCTAATCCACTTTTTCCTTCCCACGAAAATCGGAACCTTCTTCATATACCCTTGCATCCTCACTTATTAACTCATTCACGGCTTCCATCACATCTTCAGCTGCTTCACCGGTGGCACGATCTTTTCCAAAGAGTTCAATCCAGGTCTTGTACATAGGGAACGAATGGTAACGTTTCCCTTGAGCATTTGAGTCATTCTGAAATTGCAACTCAAGATTTTTAAACAACGACCTAGTAGTTTTACATAAACCTAACAACAATTAAATTATTTCACTCGGGCAAAAAAACTTTTCTGAAATTGCTTATGTCATGTCATGGCTCAACAGGCTCTTTTGTAACAGAAATGGTTTATAAATCACCGTTACAAAATAAAATGAACTGAAACAACTATAAACTGAAATTGACGAATATTAGGTTCAGCTGAACAGGGTCTTTTTGACCCTCAAAACTGACAGAAAACTTACATTTCTGAAAATATATAATATGTGACTCATACAGAAACGAATGGTACTACAACTACTTATTTGAACTTTACGTATCTCAAAATGAATAATATGTGGCTCAACAGGCTCTTTTACACTATAAATACTGCGAGAAAAGTTAAGTATCTAAAAATTTATAAAGTGTGGCTCATCAGGCTCTTTTTTAACACCAAAACTAAACAAAATAAATCAAATTTTTAAGTGACCTTACCTTCACAATTTGTTCCCACTGCTCATCCGTGCACTCTAGCCTTCCGGAAGTGTCGTTGTACCCGACCCCTGTGAGCCCCATAGCACCCGATACCACGACATACAACCGCTTCCACCCGACTATTTTGGAGTTGATATGAGGCTGTCCTTTCAAGTTGGTTCCCGGGAACATTTTCCGCATAGCTGTCTCTAATTTGCCTAAATAACCTGCGCGAAACCCGTTGTCTGTCTTCCATCCTTCCGCTATCAAATCTTTCAAGGCATTGATAAGCACCTCTTCTTCATGGGGTGACCACACTCGCCTGCCCTTTTCTGCCCTTCGTCCATTACCGCGCCCAGCGCTACTGCCCCTACTCTCTATACTATTTCAAGCTGTAAAAATAACACAAAGAACAATAATGACCATCAATAAATTTAACCGTTTAATCTATCACCATTATGATTCCAGAAATTCACTTAATCAATTCAGCCCAATGGAAAACACTAAACATTTCGAAGTAATTCACTAAACTAAACCACACATTGCATCTAATAAACAACACTTAACCTAAAATTTATGACAAATACAGCCGTTTATAAAAATAAACTATTAAATCCTATCATCTAAAACTCCAATCCGACCACATATCATGCGCTAGATTATCCCTCCAAGCGTTAGACTCGGGCGAAGCGTCTGTGTTGTCCACATGTTCCTCATGTTCCTCTTGGGGTTCCGGCGGCTGGTTGTCTAGCAAAGCCTCTAACGGGTCATCTGGCATTTCATTTCGAATGAAGTTGTGAAGTAAAAAAGAGGCCATAATTAGTCTGGTTTGGACCTTCATGGGATAGTAAGTGCAACTCCTAAAAATACCCCAACGCATTTTCATAACCCCAAACGCGCGCTCAATCACATTTCTTGCCCTAGTGTGCTCATGTTAAAGTGTTCTTGGGCATTTTGAGGTTGGACTGATGACTGACCCCAGTCATCCAAATGATACCTGAAGCCTCGGTAAGGAGTTAAAATCCCCTCACTGTTGGCATACCCATTGTCACAAAGGTAATATTGACCTGTCAGCCACCAAAAAGGGAGATTCTATATTAAACAATTAGTGAGACTAATACAATCCTTAAAGGTAATTATGATGTTTATTTTACCCTTTGGAATTTTTAACCCGTGGGGCCTGTTAATGGCGTTTCTCAAAATCCTATCATCTGCCGCTGATCCTTCCCAACCCGGGAGAACGTAAGTGAATTTCATGTCTCGATCGCATGCAGCTAAGACATTCGTACAAATTTGACCTTTTCTTGTCCTATACCGAGGCTTATCTATTTTTCGAGCATGGACAGGAATGAATGTTCCGTCTAGTGCCCCTATGCAACCCTATATTACAAATTTGATCGTAACTTAAAGTTAGTAATTACTGATATACAAAGTAAGGTGTTCTGCATGATTGTGTTCCAACAAATTTATGTGCAACAGAATTACCTTGAACCATTTCCATCGTGGGTTTGTGAAGTCTTCGGGTACCGGAGTTGGAGTGACCAACAAGAGAGGATGCAGCTTAAGTATTGCCTTTAAAACTAGGTGGACGTAGTGCGACACGGTCTGACCCGACCTTATGAAATCAAATTTAATTATGCAATTTTTTTTGTGATGTCCAAGTATGGTTAGGAATATGGCGACCTATTCCTCAACGCTAACATATTTATTGTCGGTTAGACCACCTAGTTCCCTAAGTAGGAAACACAATCTCGCGAATGTGTTCATATCTATCCGACAGTTGTCTATACAGCTAGAATCTTTTAGTTTTACCATTCTAGTTAAGTATTTTACTTGATCGGGTATCCTATCCAACATGCTATATTTATCAACATGGTCGGGCCGCCTTCTCTTCCTACCAATTTTTTTCTCTATTAAGGCTAGAACTAACGTTAATGCTAGTAATGTATCCTTTAAAACTTCGGTAAGCAAGAAGTAAAATAGAATTTTTTTCCGCATTAGCCGTGACATGGTTCCTTCAGATGAGCACAATTGTTTCAATCTGCATCAACACATTCATAACAAATCATGACTCCTTTGGTCTTTTATATAATAAAACAAACATATAGCAAACATGGGTTTGCTGCAGAATATGCTACTCTCATTTATAAAACTGGAAAAAATAAAACAAAACTACTTTAAGCAAATACATACTCATTCCCTTCAACTACACAGGCGATTTACCTAAAGTTATCAATTAAATACCGTATGATCCGGAACGTTTCGCAAACATGTCTACTGATGCGAATGGCTTCACACATAATTGAGCATCCGTAAAGTTCCCGGTCGATATGGACGGATCATCACAAAAATTATTTCAAAATTCTAATTATTCCCAAAACAATTTCATGTAGAATTCTGAACCTAACAGCACAAGCAGATTACTCAACATAACTTGAAAATTAAAACCCCTAAATTCCCTCTCTTGGCACTCAGTAGGGTGTAATTGACATATGTTTTCAGTAAACATTCATTCCTGCAATTCCAGAAACTAAAGCAAAAAATCAGACTTGCACCCACATCATTTCAGCACATAAAACCCAACAAAATATCATCCCGAAAATCACAAATCCCGTTTTTTCCCCGAACATGTCTTTTCTAAATAAGGACTAACCTAAATAATCAATTAAGTCAGCGAATGTAGGAATCTTGAGACTATAAATGGAAGAATGAAGAAAGTCGACGGACGAGAGTGTAAGCGAATTACCATTCGGAAAAGCTCATATATACTGCGATAACTATTCAGGTACTGAACTCACCAGAAAAGATGGCCTGAAATCGAGTTCTCTGGGTTGCGAGCAGCGTGGAGATACCAGATACAGACCGGGCGCCATGAAGAAAGGAAGCGCGCGGCGCTGTTCCTCTCCTTTTTAGGGTTCGAAGTGCAAGTTGTTTTGCAAGAGAGTGAAATAGGGCTTTTTAACAAAAAATTGAGTTAAATTTAGATAGTGGTAATGACGTGGCAATATGTATATAGATGTGTATAACTCATCTCACCAATTTGGTGAGATGGCATATATGGGTTAATATGGACTATATACAGGGCCCCTTGTGCTAAGCTGTATAGACCATACAAGATACCAAACGAATGATTTGGTCGTATAAGTTATTTAATCTGACCTAATACAACCTACCAAATGAGCCCTAAAAGTACTCTGCTATGCTAGAGTACTATGACCGGGGGGATGGGTGGGGGTTTGCAAGGGTTGGGTGGGACCGGGGGAGACGACGATTCGAGAAAACTGAGAGGGAAACAGTGTGGTGGGGGGTAGGGGAGGGACTTTGTTTAGTTTTATTTATTATTTATTTCAATTAATTTTGTATTTATCATTACTATTCCGAGTATTTGTGTCTTAGGATAATATATATTTTATTATTTAAATTAATAATTTATATTAAGAAATTCGGTGGGTTGCAAATAGTTACGACCAGAAAAATATTAGGTTTTACGTACTACCGTGAAACGCAATTTTCGCGAGAGCAACTTTATTTTCGGTGACATAATTCTTGACCATCTTCAATTGAAATTGAGGGCACCGCGGTCATTTGCTTAATGACGAAGGGGTGGATAGCAAAATAAAAAGTGAAGTCACCAGTCACAACTCACAACTGACCAGTGAGCAGGCGCCTTTCCTTTTTGTTTTGTTTTTCTAATGTTTATTTCTTTACCTGTTTTCTGACTATTCCTGTTGCAGACCTTCGTCGTCATTTTCTTCCGTTGGAAGCTCCCAAATTCTCCAGATACTGACAAGGTAACTGACGTAATTTCTGTATTTTTTAAGAAAACCTATCTCCGGACAAATTTTTCGTTCATGATCTTTAATATGTGTGGAAGTTTACTTCTGTAATTGTTTAAATATGTAGGAATTAACGTGGGCTCTTGTCAAATGTGTTGAAATGTTAAATTTTGGTGGATCTTACTGTTAATGTAACGTTGTTGTTGAGTTCATGGCTAGAGGTGGAAATTTCGATGGTGGGTTTTTGTTTGAAACTTGAGATAATGGAGAATGGGGATTATGAACTTTCTGCTAATTTTGGTGTTTTTTTATTTTGAGAAAACTGATATTTTGATTGGGGTTATAGGTTATCTCGGAAGACTTCATTCCCTCTTCTGTTGGTTCTGCTATTGATGTGTTTTTCAAGTGCTTTCTGATTTTGTGAAGTCATTATATATTGGGACGCTGAGATGTTTGGGTAAAGTTTAGTTTCAACCTATGTGAAGTAGCAGCCGAGCAGAGAATTTGATTGATAACTTCGATGGATAAAAATATTTTTCATGCTAATCTTTCATACTGCTAAATAGCACAAGAGCCATTCATCCATTTTTTGTTTAGTTGACAAATGGATTGGATGACGTGGATCCTTTTTCATGTAGTTCTTAAAGGAGAATAAAACAACGGTCTTCACTAATAGCATTAATATGGGATCAAGCGTTATGGACTTGTCTAAATCTTGCCAACTCCATGTATGCTGTGCAATTACACGTTTGAGGTTCTCCATCTTTCTGCGCTTGTGTTCATTCACATTTTTTTTTAATAAGAAACAAAGACTTTTTACTAGCTTGAAAAATTACATCCATGGGAATAGTTTTCCTATCATTAATTTACATCAGTCATCCATCTAAGCTAGTACAATGCTTAAGTCTCTGTGAAGATCTGCAATGTAAAAATTCCCAAAATGTGACACGATGGCATCCATTCACATTGTCTGGGTGCCATCCATTTAGCGTTCGTGACACGATGGCCAGCTTGAGAGTTGGGTAGGACCTGTTGGAAACTAGGTTTTTTTTTTGGTATGGTTTTAACATCTATGTGAACTTAACCAGAAAAGCAGATTCTAGGTTTGTGTACTGGGGTCCGTTTTGAGAACTATTCATTCAATTTCATAGATTGTGAACTTCCATTATCTGAGAAGGATAAATCATGAATTCTACTGGTATCATTTCTTAGTCTGGATTTATTGTGGCCTTGAAAGGAAAGCTATATTTAGTTTGACTTGAGGCAAGCTGTTTTCATGCCTGTTCCTCGACTCTTCAGTATCAGTAAACTAGTAAAATAAGTACCTAGCTGAATAAAAACCCTCACCCTCGAGTCTCTTTAAAGTCCAGTAAAGCTTTACAGTTATGACACTCTATTCAATGGGAAGGGATAAGACACACCGAACAGAATAAGTTTAGCACGATTAATAGGCTGCATCATCCTGTTATATTGTTGGAGATCAACTTTCTTTTTGGACCCTTTTTAATGGCAAAATGCTTGTGCTTGTCCTTTAACTATTGGTAAATGTTTGTAAAGTTCCCTCAATTATCAAATATTGGGTTGGGTCTCTAAACTATTAAAAATCGTTTGTTCAAGTCTATGCAACTGAAGGTAACGGAATTGGTCGAATCTGTCTATTTTTCCATCTTGACCTTTACAGGCCTGCTTTTCTTTTGAAGAGAATTACATAGAGCATGCTAATAGATTCCATCGCTTCTGTTACCTTCAATCGCATAGGGTCTTGAACACAACGATTTTTAATAGTTCAACTTAGGAATTGAACAAAGATTTTCATAATTTGGGACCTATATAAACATTTGCCGATAGTTAGAGGATTAGAACAGACATTTTGATAATTGAGGACCTATACAAACATTTGCTAATAGTTGAAGGACCTGCACATGCATTTTTGCATTTTATAATATATAAGGTTTCATCTTTTTAAGAAGCACTGCAGTTTGCTAGTGGCTAGCCACAAGAAGTGTATTTCATGATCTATCTCTCTTTTCTTCTTTTTTTCTTCTTTTTTCCTTATAGGATATCGCATGAGTCTTTGGTAGTATGTTAATGTTAGAAATTGAAACCAATGTTGCTAAGGTCACTGTGTTTGAAATTGTTTGTGGAATCTTATTCATCTTGTAATGTTAGAGCCGCCAAAGATTAGTCGAAGATCATAAGAGCATTTTCCCTGAAATGGAAGTTGTTGCATAAATATGTCAATTGAATTACTTCATACCAGTACATGGAGTATTCTTGAGAATGATGGTTACCTATTATCAGTTTTTGCTATCCTTAATTATTAATGTTATCTGGAAGGTAATGGCACCAGAGGGAGCTATTGATATGCCAGCTTTGAAATCAAAGTTGACCCAAATGCAGACCAACTGGAGGCAGGAGATGGAGATAAGTCAGTCTCAAGTAGATGCATTGCAAGAGAAACTTACGGAAGTAAACGCTTGCATACAAGGGTCGGATGTGGATACTAAGAAGGAACTAAATGTTCTCTGGCGCAGAGTCAAAACGTCTGCGACGTTATTAACATACTTGAAATCCAAAGCCCGAATCATGGCGGTTCCTCATTTGGCACATACCTCTTGTGGTATCAAGCGATTAGATGGGGTGGGCCTTGTTGACAAAAATGGTGTACCATTTTCTAGATGGTCAAGGAATGTAGATATTTCTTCATGTGACAGTGCAGACGAGGAAACATGGACAGCACTTAGCAGTCATGGAGGTTGTTTTGATGAACAAGATGGAACGTATACTAGTGAGTTACTCAATAGTGTGCAAATGGTTACAGATGTAATGGAATCACTTGTCAAGAGAGTTGTCATGGCAGAACATGAAACTGCTGTCGAGAAGGAAAAGGTAACAGATGGGCAGGAAGAAATTATGAAGAAAGCGGTTCAAATCGAGAAGATGTCTGTAAAACTAGAGGAGATGGAAGAGTTTGCAATGGGCACAAATAGTATTTTGAATGAGATGAGACAGAGGGTAGAGGACTTAGTTGAAGAAACATCTAGGCAAAGGCAACGAGCCGCCGAAAACGAACAGGAGCTTTGCCGTGTTAAGCAAGCCTTCGAATCCCTGAAAGATTATGTCAATGGTCTGATTAGAGTAAGGGAAACACTTCTTTCATCTCAGAAGCAATTTCAGACAATTGAAAACCACCTTGAACGGTCAGTTTGTTCTAACTTCCATGTTTCATTTGGATGATTGTATAGTTTGTTCTATACTTGTTATAAATTCTTGAAGTTTTTTTCCTTTTTGAGGAATACCTTGTAGTATTATTATTCAATTTCTTGACTCACCTTTGCACCATTTAACCTGTTTAACTCCTATTCATTTGACATTTGTTCTTTTTCTATTTTATTTTGAATCACCTTTGCACCATTTAACCTGTTTAACTCCTATTCATTTGACATTTGTTCTTTTTCTATTTTATTTTGCTTTATCAATTTTGAGCCTTCTCTTAGGCAGAATAAAACAAATATATAATTTTATTCTAAGTACTACTGAAAGATCAGCCAAAAATGGAAGAATGCTAAAGTACTTGGCATCGGAGCTGAGTCAGTTGATGATAAATCTTTCAGTGAAGTCTCAAAGTTACTCGAATCACAGCACTGTGAATCTGACTAAGTGTGGTTTTTTTTTTTTTTTTTTTTTTTTTGAATTACCGCTAATGTTTTTGTTGCTATAGCAAACACCTAGAATTCCTGTTGCAACATCTTCCACCTAAAGATCTTGCGCGTTGCTCTTGATAGGGTTTACACCGTCCATAATGCTGAAAATTTTAGTCGAAAATTTGGGAAATTTTAAATTACAATTTAGAATTGGACATTAAGCCGTTTGGTAATTTCAGCTAGTTGACACCATGATGTCAGTTTTGTCAACCACTTACAGTAATTGGTACTTGAGTCTCTTTGATTTAAATTCTCTTTCATTAATGTTGTAGAAGGGAATTAGTTATTTTTCTGCCTTTCATGATGGCGTAAGGATACATTTATTAATACTTTGAAATTGAACATGGAGTGAGGCTGAAAACCCCCTCCTTCTCATGAACTTATCATGAAGTTTAGAGAGAAATAAGTCTCCTGTCGAAATCCTGGCTTATGCACAAGCCACTTTACTTCAAAAAAGAACAGAACATATATTGCATTCCTTTAATCACGTACTGCGTTGAGCTGTACATTCTAGGACATTCTTATTTGTTGCAAGTACATTGAAACCCAATATAGATAGAGAACTGTTCTCGTCGAATTTCTTGCACTTTTTACCCTTAAGAACCTCATATTGCTTCATATTATATATTACTTGGTTTTGTAAATGATTAATACTTTAGGTAAAGGGAACTAATATTACTACGTACTTGAAAATCTGGGGAAACTGCTTGTACCATTTAGATACTACAACGAAAAGGACCATTAAATATGCAGTTGAAATTATGAAAGGGCATACCTCCTTCTGTAAGATCTGCGCACAGGCTTAGCTTGAGATACTCCAGTTTAAAGATTTTGATGCCTTAGGAATATGATAAACCATTACGAACAGTTCGCATTTTCGCTTGGCCTTAATAACAAAGGTTTATTTGAACAATAGTGTATGCTGTTGAAATTTGCTGTATTTTGTAATGATGCACTTTTTTATTAAAGAAAAGATACATCTTTTTATTGCTTAAGGATTTCGTGGCAAAGAAGGTTTTTATCTTCTTCTAATTTAAAAAATTTCTATTTTCTAGGTATGGAGAATTGTTTTAAGAGTCATCTACAACCTATATATTATTTATTTAAAATGGCAATCTTCCTCTTTTGCTTTCCCCTCTAATAATGACCACTTCACAGTTATAACAAGTCTCCATGTTTTTAGAATTTTCTGTCCTTACTTTGTCCAGAGGTAATTTTTTACTGAAATTCCTGGCTGGGGATTTTAATTTTAGTTTTTCTGATGCACCTAGGCTTGTGGCAAAAACCTCACAATTGGAAAACGAGAAGATGCAGAAGGAAACGGAGGTCCAGAATCTAATGGAAGAGAACGTGCGGCTGACTGCTCTACTGGATAAAAAAGAGGCCCAACTCGTCGCCATGAACGAGCAGTGCAAGGTTATGGCTCTGAATAATATTTGATTTGACATGCTTAACTCCTTTGACTGAGCCTCCGGTCTTCTGCAACTCCACTGACGATGTGCGGCCATTGGCAGCACGCTTAAGCGAGTGTATCACATGAATTTCGTATTGACTTTTACATTTTCAAACCGCCTTTGGGACATGTGGCTATCTTGTTATATTCTCTATTGAGGAGTTGCTTACTGATTGGGCATAAAGCTTGTAATGTTGGAAACCTACTACATTCTGTTCGGTGCAATGTGTGATTATCGTATTTTGGGTTCCACTTGCATTTTCGTTCTTTGCAGCAACTTTCTTGTTATTTGCTAATTCTTTGATTGAACATTCAGTTTATTCATCGTATGAATTTGAACAGTTTCATCTCACCCTGTGTATTTGACTAGTAATGAATATGTATAATGCATTTTGTTCGAATTGAGCTTAGTAATAGGCTAATTCCTATCAGAAAGGTAAGTCCATCTCATAATATGAATCATTTATGAGATCCTGCTAGCACTTGTATACTGTACAGATCATGAATACCAGTAGATGCCTACAATAAGGAACGAGCTACTGAAGATGTGGTGACGAGCCCTGAAAGAAGGCCAACCAAGACTGCACTATTGTAAGTAGTTGGTTCGTTTTGCTTAGTGTTGTTCCGTGAGTCTATATATGTATCATTCAGGTATGGCCCGCCTACAAGTGCTCCCGTTGCTACATTGGGGTTGGGATCCGTTGAGTTCAGCCACCTGAATCCATCGGTGCACCCTGTGTTGGCATCCATTGGGATCGAAGCACCCCTGTGATGTACATATTGAGGGTAGTTGCTACCATACCCCACAAGGTAACTTATCTTCATTGGATTGTTTCCTAACACGTAATCTGCCTGAAAGAGATAGTGAGAAGGTTAGCCTAGCCCAGAGAGAGAGGAGAGAGCGGCAGTCTGAGGCATTGTGAGGTTAGGCGGGGCCACAGCTAAGGGCAGCCTGACATCTAGGCGGACCAGACAGGGATTTTTACTATACTGGAAGTGAGAGAAAACTTTGATACCATAGGAGGGAGATGGAGCGATGAAAGCATCTAGTAAACTAATACTCCTTCTGCTCCTAAATACTAGTCGTTTAAGACTTTGTTGGCGAAATTATGAACTCTTGGTATGGACAAATATACTACTTTGTAATCTATCTCTATCATCCTAAATGACGTTTTTCCTCCCAAAGTATCTTCATTCATTTACCTATAATTTTGCTGCATCTCTCTCTCTCTCATACCATAATTAGGAGATTTTTAGAGAGATTTGTTGAGAAATATCCAGGGATAATGTTGGAAGAAATGTGGGTTTTTTGCTATAATGCCTTGGTTTTTTGGAATAAAGTGATCTAGAACTATTAGTATTTAAAAACAGAGGGAGTGATTTTTCTAAAACGAATAGTATCTAAACATAGGATTTCTGTAGCTTAAAATGATGACTTTTTTACAGCTAGATTTGAGAGGACATTGTGGCTGTGCAGGGAGATGTTTTCCCGTATGGTTCTAAGGTGTTGATTGACTCGAGAAGGAGGCTATTCCCAGCTCTGCATTCTTCTGAAGATATAGGTTGGGAGGTATGACTAAATACCTGCGTAATGGCAGAATTTCGTATGTCGACTGGCTTATATAGTGTTCCATCACAATATAAATTTCTAGTACGAGAAGTGAGCATATAATCACTGTAAACGAGCGCTAGAAATGCAGAAGCGACCGAGTATTGTAGAGCACCCCATTCATTCACCCATATTAGCCCACCTGCACCCAAATGATACTAAGATATTAGTGTGTTTTTTTGTGTGTGTATGTGAGAGAGAGAGAGAGTGAGAGAGGCACTTTTTGTTCTCTGAGTTGTTGCTGATGAAGAATTTGGGAGAAGCCCACAGATGACAGCCTCAGCAGTTCTTCTATACAACTGCAAGGCTATACTTTCTTCACCTTGGATATCTTTTGACCCGAAAAAGCTTACTCTAGATAGCAAAACCTGATTAAGACAGCAATCAAAGAGTTACACAAATTTAAAATAATAACTTGTATTGAGTCGAGCTGGCTCACTAGGTACCCAGACTGACTCGGTAAGCTCAAGAAACTATAATTTTATTTCAACTTGACTTGATCACATCCTCTAATGGTGACAATGAGACTAGAAAAGATTGATATGTTGGTAGAAGCGGCAAAACTGGTTGGTCCAACGGGCCATCCGAGTGGCCTAATAGAAAGTACGGCTGGGGCTATATACAGAGGCCCGGAAATAAATCAGGCATGTTTGGCTTGGCTCGAAAAAATAACTAAATTGTCTGGACAAGGCCTTAGGGGGTGTTTGCAAACAATTGTGCTTTTAGAAAAGTGATTTAAATTGATTTTGTGGTAAAATTAGAATTTGGTAGTGTTTGGAGAAAAAGTGATTCTAAACAAATAAAAAATAATAAATAAAATAAAAAATAATTTCATTTGTTTGTAAAAAAAGTCAAAAGCACCAAAAAGCTAAGATTTTGGGGATTCTCAAAATCACTTCTAGGAAGTGATTATAGTGATGAAACAGGAGTTTGCAAATACTTCTTTATATTGAAGTGCTTTTGAAAAGTGATTTTAATGTTGATAATGAGTTTGCAAACACCCTCTTAGTATCTTTGGCCTGGCCTAGATCCTTGCCTTAGCCTACTATAATCGAGCTAGGCCGGACGACTTGGATTGCCACATCTACAGTTTAGGATACCTGAGTTCCAGCTAGTTTGTTATCCCAACAGAACCATGTTGTTTCTCCCCAATTAGCAAAGTAATCTCCTTGTACAGTCACATATCTAAAATACGCCTCATCTTGTGTAGCGTGATAAAGCCACGCTGCGGCCCACAAGAGCTCATCACCATATCCGCTTGAGTTGTAGAAATTCTGCACGTGTGGGATACTTGTACTGTAAGAACCTCTGTAAGAATCTGCAAATGTAAATAGTTGTTTGGCGTGCTTGAGAAGCAATCTTGAATACGAGGAATCAGTCGACTGGAAAACCAATGAAGCAGAAGCCATAGCTGCTGCAGTTTCTGCTGCAACATCTGATCCAGGGTATGATGTATTCACTTGTGTTAGAGGTCTGGCTTCTGTCATAACTTCAGGCCTTTCCCAACATTTGTGGTCTAATTCAGGCTCCCCAACCTTACAACAAAAGTAAAGTTGAAGTTAGGCTAAAAATGAGGGTTTTTTCGCTAAATAACTGAAGTACTCGGAAACTTTAAAGAAACCTGAACGTAGAGGATGTTAGGTGATGGATGCGCGTTGATGAGAAAGTCGGTAATCCATTTCAACGAGTTCTGTGCATTCTGGAACTCATTTATCTGTTCCATACTGTCACCGTATTCCAGAATACCCCACGATAAAATCGTTGCAGTAAACGCCATAGGAAAGCCAAATTTGATCATATCTCCAGCATCATATAACCCTTTACTCAGATCCAGATTCTCTTCTTTCCCATCTTCCAAAGCTGAATCCCCTCTCCAACTAATCCTGTTCTTCTCCAGCTTACCAGCTGTAAGAAAACAGACAAACATGTCATAATAACAACTAAAAACACAGTTCTGTTAGGCCAAGATTCAGTAGTTGATGTACTTCTTACATTTCTGAACATCAAAGAACTGTAGGGCAATGCTTAGAGCATCGGCATACTTGTAGACTATCTCTGGTTGCTTCTGGTGATGAAAAAGTTCCAGCGGTCGAAAGTCCTTCCTGAGAGAGACGTAAGAAGCCGCCATAACGAGAGCAGCTATAACCAATACGGGTATCCACGAACCCCATTTTTGGGTGTCAGCCTCTTTAGTCTCCATTTGGGACTCAGAATTCCATCCAGTGAAACCAACGATTAATATATTATGTGGGTTGACAAGTGGACTAAGTGTATGATGAAATAATGAAGTGGAATTTTTTGCACCATTTGATGAGCGAGTATGTGAGGAAAGAGGGCCGGCAGTTGATACCATTATAACAAGGCTGTGGTTGTTATGGGTAGAGATAAAACGGCTGCTTGGTTTGTCGTTTCTGTTGAGTATAAACTAGTTTCTAGACGTTTGGCATTATTAAGGAGGAATGAATCAGGTTTACACACTGATTTGCTGGTTTTGTGTGTGTCGCGGATAGCAATCTTACAACTAACAAGTGCAAATTCCTTGTTTCATTTTAGAATCTAGATCAACAACCAAGACTTTATACTCTTGTTTGTATGCAAAGTTGCACACATTATTGACTTCAATATTCCAACGTTCGTAACCTCCAACAGGTGCATCTTTATCTTGCGACCATCCAACATAGAAAAACATGTTCAGTATTATAACCTGATTCTAGAAAATGATACAAATCTTGAAAAGTTCAAGATATCTTCACATGTTCTGAAATTATACAAAATGATTGTATACTTAATTGAGGTTTTTCCCTCGCTATTTATTTGCTCCATAGATGAAACCTTGAAAAAACATATACGGTATGATTGAAGATGACACAAAAGAAATAAAATAATTTTTTTTTATGATTCTTATTTTTTTCAAAATTTATATATTTTTTTAATTGATTGTGTTAATTTTTATTTTGGGCATTGTAGTATTTTATTTAACATTTTTAATTTATTAAATTAGTTGGTTGCATTGAGAAATTTTGTAGATTGTAAATAATCGCCGCCTTGATGTAATTGTTTCCTTCAACATAAAGCACTACAAGAAAAATGGTCTTTTGAGACCACAAAAAGTAGTCTCAAACAATGAGCATTTGTCACAACTTAAGTGAAGTGTTCTCATTTTTACCACTCAAATAATGAGTATTTATCACAATTTATGAGTATTTGTCATAACTTTATTGTCGTCTCAATAACTCGGATGCAAATAATATATTTGTGATCACAAAAGTGATTTAAAATGCGTTTCAAATATTTTTTGCAACAAATAGTTGTCTCTAAAAGTAGTCTTAAAATGGTCTCAAATAACATGTAGAGAGATCTGTGACAACAAGTGGTCACAAATAATTTATTATTAATAACCACAATTGTAGTGTCAAAAAGTGTTACACAAAAGATCTCTTTTGTTGTAATGACATAAAGAATCTGAAACTAAAAAAAAAATGCATTACTAACAAAGAGTGAGTCTTGTGTGTGACGGTCTTACGTGTGACGGAATATAAGTTTACAGGAAAAAAATAATACATTTACAAGAAAAAGTGATACTTTTACAGATAAAAATGATATTTTTGTTACGATGATACTTTTGCTATAAAAAGTGATATATTTTTTTGTTAAAAAATGGTAATATTTTTACAGATAAACATGATATTTAAACTACAAAAAGTAATATTTTTTTCCCGTCACACCGTGTGACGATCGTGTAACAGTCTCATATAAGTTTTTGCCTATAATAAATTGATAAAAAAATAAAAAAATGAATAAATTGTAGAAAGAAAATACGATAAATATTTTATAAGATAAAGGCATAGATTAAAATCAATAATAACTCCAACATATTTTCGATAATACTAACAATTGTAAAAAAAAAAAAAAAAAAATTAGTGTTTGAAAAAGTATTAGTCCAACTTTCATACCTGGTCGTCCATGAAAATGAGTTCCATATATGAAACAGTGAAAACAAATACAAAAAACAAACGGAAAAAGAAAGAAAGGAAAACGAGAGAATTTTTGAAATGTTGCTAAGCATGAGAAAACAAAAACAAAATAAATAAAACAAATAAACAAGTTGTTAAAGGAAAAAAAAATCGTGTGTGAGAATCAGTGTTCATTAACAATGTATACGTAGTTAAAGGGGAGAGTTAATATTTGATTTTTTTTTTTAATTCCATAAATTTAGTTGTTCTTTATTTTTTAATGGGAGGTGGTTTTTGTTTTTTTAATAAATATGTTAAGTATTTATAGACTTTTCTTGAATATTTTGTTGTTGTCTTTAAATTATTTATTTATCGTATCATAGCAGAAATTAAGATATTTTTAAATGAAAAGAAAATTAATTTCTTGTACTCCTCCCGTTCACAAATAAGTGTCACTCTATATTTTCATGTGGAATTTTTTAGATATTATGGAATGGATAACAATATCCCTCCATTATTCTGTCCATCAAAAATTTTATTACTATAAATTCTTTCATTTTTTCTTCATACTTTAATTATATTAATATTATAAAATTTGTATTGAAATTTTCTTAGTTAAGAATAATATTAGAAAAAATAGATAAAAATTGCTAAAGTGACAATTTTTTATGAAAAACATTTTTTTTTAAATTGATATTTAATTATGAACGGAAGGGATAATATTTTGAAAGACTTGTAATATGGTTCAATGCTGAATATAGGAACCAATTAAAACAAACTTTTACGGAATGAGAAACTGAATTTTATGGATCGAATAAATTAAACATATCAATAAAAAAGGTCATTGGACAATAACTTTTTGATAGCCAAATTGTCGACACATGTCAATTTAGTGCTCTCAATTTATATATAGGGGTGTTATATCCTTCTCATTTATTTATGGCATTGAATATGATAAGTTAGACGATTAGAGAATTTTTTTTACCTATTTGTAAATAATAGATATACGTCCGTGTTATGTATGGACAAAAGATATCATTGGGTGGGACAAATTTTATTTTTAATTTTGTATGTTACGGTTTATCCTAAAAAAGTTTCGTATGTTCGAAATTTTAATTTTAGTCCAATGCATTTTAGAAAATGTTTTATTTAAGGACACCAAACGTCGACGGTCACAAATTATGTTGAAATATACTTCACGTGGCCCATAAATTTGATGATTTCAAGTAAAAAAAGCTAACGTGACGGTCGAATCCAAGTATACCTGCTAAGTAATTAAAGAATCGAAATAGGAAAGGGGCCAAGCTGCACACCAATTATAAAATACAAAATTTAAATTCACATCAACGTTAGACTTTTTGAGGAAAAATAACTCGTCATTTTGGGTTTATTTAATTAATTACATGTACACCTGAATTCATAACAATCACATTAGACAAAAATTTGTGTGCACCAACACACAATAGGTTTATTGTGCACTCTCCTATTTAATTTGAAATTAAGAACATATATAAGAGCTTTGTTTGGATAAATTCACAACAGTACCATGTGGTGCAATAGATTTGGTCTGTCTCTAGAAAGGTTGATGTGCGCGGAGGTTTAGGGTTCAAACCTTGCTTTCGTGTTATTTTTACCTCTTTTTATGTTGTTCAATAGTATACGTTATATTACGTAACAGTATACGTTATAATTATATGTTTTTAACTTTTTTTTATGTTGTTTAATATTATATGTTATATTGCGTAATAGTATATGTAGTATTGCGTAATAGTATATGTTATGTTACAAATATACACTTTTTTTTTGAATAATATATAATTTTTTAAATAATATATTATATTGTCTATAATAATATAAAAAGTGCACATATATAGAAAAAAATTGGAGAAGATAAGATTCGAACTCATACCCTAATAAGTGGCAATTCAAAATTTTACCACCTAGGCTAGTATCTATTATGCATCACAAACATGCCTTAATAGATATATATATATATATATATATATATATATATATATATATATATATATATATATATATATAATTTGTATATAAAAAAAAAAATTAAAGCCCGTTGGTTGAGGCTCAAACTCGAGACCTCAGCGCGCGCATGATAGTTTAACCACTGGGCCACCAACATTTTTGGATATCCAAACGCAGCCCTTAATATATATCTAATTCCCAAATTAAATTGGGGGGTGCACAATAAGCTTATTGTGTATTGAGTGCACCCAAGTACTCATTACATTAACTATTTGATCGAAAACCGCCAATTTATTGGGTCACACGCGACGGTATGAGATCATCTGTTACATTTGGTGTTACATCTTGTGTTTCACCACATTCACCAACCGACACGTGTATGGTATGATGTCACAAATTAATATGTGTCACATAGTGAATTGAGTGTAACAGAAGATGAAACACCTACTGTAACAGGGAATCCGGATTGCACACGCGACACATTTACTGGTCGCGAATATTTGGTGTCCTTAAATTAAACATTTTTCAAAATATAGTAAAATAAAATTAAAATTTTAAAATATACAAGACTCTTTATGGACAAACTCCAACATATATGATTAAAAATAAAATTTTCCCAACAATAACAAAATTATATTATATATTATTGTCACAAAGTGCCGTAAAGTGTGCAAATAACTTGTATGGACAGAATATTTAAAAATTCTCCCAACAGAGTATAAGAGAATTAATTACTAGGATAAATTTCAGTGTCAGCATGTATCAGTCCTAGGTATCTCATCAATTTGTAGTTTAGTATGATGTCTCAACGATTGCAATTACAGTTTTAATAAAGTTTTCGTCATGACAATATAAATCCCTTACCTTATGATTCATGGTCAAAGATGAATTAGACCTGGTCTGTGTTATAAATTCTTATTAGGCGCTAATATATATATATAGTTGGCATCATGTTCTATTCACCCAATCTCCTCAATTATCTGAGAACAAAGTCATCATGAAAATATCAAAACTCAATAACACTACCATGAAAAATTAAGACTCAACATAAGGTTAAAGAATTAAGAGATGTATTAAATTCATAAGTAATGATAATTCAATGGTATATGTTGTAAAAGAACTTGTGTTGCTGCCAAACTCAGAGCTACTTGAGTTGGAGAGGATCAAGTTGTAGCACGTGATAAACGTACGAGGAAGCTGCATGCGTGAAGTAACTGGAATAGTTATATCCGTTTCATAAATGATCAGTTTTGTGAGCTGATTAGTTGAGAGAAAGGTAGTTGTGTTTCTTTCTACACATGTCTTCAAATTATATCAGTTTATATCTCTCGGTATTATCTTGTACATGTGAGGAGTTGTGAACATATGTAACACATAATCATAGAGGGAAACACCAAGGTATAGTAAAGTGGTTACGGGGGTGAGCTAAGGGAAAACCTCTCAGATTGCATTGAGTGAATTCAGTTCTTTGTAAGCGCTTGAGTTTGATATTAGTGGATTGCATCTTCTTCTCCCGTGGATGTACACTTAAACGCTGAACCACGCGATCCTTCAGTTCTTCTTTACATTTCAGAGTGTGTGAGTGATTGTCTGTTTGTTGATCGATTTCTTGCACAAGTTTAACAATATCGAACAAAAGACAATTTGCAATTAAAAGTTTATGAGAATTACGATTGGGACCAAGAGCGGAATAAGCATCATCGGTGGGGTCATTGGTCTCTATTAGAACCCTTAATCTAGAAGCATTTGCTTCATCCAGATGAGCTGAGCGCTACAACTACCCGCTACAATGTCTTTGGCCTCAGATGTCGATAGGGATATACAGTTTTGTTTCTTGCTCATCTAGGACACAAGGTTGTTCCCTACAAAAGAAAACCCTCCTGATGTACTTTTGCGATCATCAATGTCCCCAACCCAATCTACATCGCAGTGTCTAGCTAGGCTTGCATTAGTTTCACGAGAGTAATGAATGTCAGAGTCGGATGTTCCTTCAACGAATTTTATATTGCGTTTGACAGCCCTTAAATGAGACTCCTTGACATTGGCTTGATACCTATCACACATTCCTACATTGAAACAAATGTCAAGTTGACCGGCAGTTAAATACAATAAACTACCTATCATGTTTCTATAGAGAGTAGGATCGACAGTAGTTCCAGAAGAATTTCTGGACAATTTAACATTTGTTCCCATAGGGGTGTCAGGGCGTTTCACCCCTTCAAGACCAATTTTTCTTACCAGATTCTCAGCATATTTGGTTTGATGAACGAAGATTCCATTCTTACTCTATTTGACCTGCAATCCCAAGAAATAAGACAGTTCTCCTACCATACTCATTTCGAACTCCTTGGATATATTGTGTACAAACTCATTCACCTTAGCTTTTTAATGAAAATATCATCCATATAGATTTGTGCTATGATAATATCTTTGTTCGTATTTTGAATGAACAGAGTTTTGTCAAATCCGCCACGTTTGTAGCCTTGATCAAGGAGAAATTGTGTTAATCTCTCATACCAGGCTCGAGGAGCCTATTTGAGTCCATACAGAGCCTTTTTGAGTTTTTAGACATGACCAAGATGAAATGGATCTTCAAATCCTTTGGGTTGTTCAACAAAGGAATTTCTTTTGAAAAACCATTTAAGAAGGCAGTCTTAAAGTCCATTTGATAAAGAATGAAGATTTTTATACAAGCAATGGAAAGTAACATCCTGACAGATTCTAATCGTGCCATAGGAGCAAAAGTTTCTGCAAAATCAATGCCCTCCACTTGAGTGTATCCTTGGGTAACCAGTCTGGCCTTGTTCCTAGTTATGTTACCAAACTCATCAGATTTGTTACGATAAATCCATTTGGTTATGATAACATTGGAATTTTTTGGTCTGGGAACAAGTTCCCAAACGTCATTTCTCTCAAATTGCTCTGATTCTTCCTGCATTGCCTTAATCCAACATTCATCAGTTAGTGCTTCTTTAACATTTTTTGGCTCAATGATGGAGGTATAACAAAAAAATTAAGAATATCCCATCATTTTCCGGTAATCAGGTTTAGGGTTACCTCTGGTTTTCATACCTTTATTCAGTTTTGGTATGACTAGATCACTAGGATGGTGTTTTTGGATCTTAGCTGGTGGATCCCTCTTAGGATAAGATCCATTCTCAAAATATCACCTTCATCAAGGTTTCCGGTATTAGGTTCCTTTGGAGAAGGAACATCAGGAGTGCTAAAGTCAATTTGAATGGACTCCAAGATGTCATGATCAACAGAGGTTCTAGAATGTTCGTCAAAGACAACATTAACACTCTCCATGACCGTTTGAGTTATGAGATTGTAAACCCTGTAAGTTTGATTATTGTTAGAATAACCAAGAAAGAACCCAAGATCACTTTAAGAGTTAAATTTACCAAGGGGTTCTTTGTCTTTATAGATATAGCACTTACATCCGAACGCATGAAGGTGACTCATGTTAGGTGTTTTACCTTTCCAAATTTGATAGGTGTGATACTCATACCTTTCCTTAAGTACACTCGATTTATGAGATAGCAAGCTGTATTTACAACTTCTGTCTACCATCTTTGAGATATACCTTTGGATGCAAGCATGACTCTAGCCATTTCCTGAAGTGTTATGCACTTTCTCTAAACGACCCCATTATGTTGGGGAGTCTTAGGTGCAGAAAATTCATGAGCAATGCTTTTTGAGGTACAAAAATCACTAACATGGAATTTTCAAATTCATGACCATGATCAAATCTGATTTTGGAAATACCATATTTCTTATCATTTTCTAGTTTTAAGCACAAAGTTTTGAATATTTCAAAGGTTTCCGACTTTTCTTAATTGAAATAAACCCATGTATATCGAGAAAAGTCATCAACACACACAAATATAAACGTCTTACCACTAATACTTTCAGTTTGGATTGGACCCATTAGATCCATGTGTAATAACTCAAGTACCTTCTTAGTAAGAATATCATGTATAGCCTTGTGAGACGTATGTTTCTGTTTTTCGAATTGACACGGTCCACACATGCCAGGAACTTTCTTGCTCAGTTTTGGCAAACCTCAAACAACCTGTGAGTTAGACAGTTTCACCAAATGATCATAGTCAATGTGACCAAGTTTTTCATGCCATATTTCAATTTCACTTAAGGAACTGAAGTGACATGTGTTATCATGGTCCAAAATGTAACAATGGTCTGTAGTCCTTGTATCAGTAAGAATACACTCATCATTTTCATCAAGTACCCGACATTTATCTTGTGTAAGTCTAACATTCAACCCTTGATCACAGAGCTGGCTAATGCTTATTAGATTTACTGTCAAATTTTCAACAAGCATTACTTCTTCCAGATTAGGCATACCACTCACATTCAGTGTTCCTATTCCAATTACTTTGTTTCTCACACCATCTCCAAAAGTGACAGATTTATCTTTTACAGGAGATACATATGTAAGATTTGCTCGTACACCTGTCACGTGCCTTGAACATCCTCTGTCAAAATGCCATGTCCCTTCAATGTTTGACTTTAGAGCAAGAATAGAAGTGAGACATTTATTTTTCATTTGAATCCAGATTTTGGTTTGTTTGTGATTATTCAAGTCCACTTTTGTTTTGGGATTTGGTTTTTGATATTTTCTTACCTGAACTTTATATATGTCCCTGAAGGTGACTTTGCCATAGTATAAGTCATATCCCATCCTATTGCACTTAGGACAGATATGTCCTTTAACACTACAGTAGTGGCAAGTAGGGATAACTATAAAGTTCTCATGTCTAGAGTATGAATCGAGACAAAGTGTTCTTGGTCAGAATGAACAGCCTGATTATTTGGCCTATGTCCAAACGTTGTTCATTCTTGACTGGAACTCTTTCCAGGACATTCATTTTGGTTCCTCGCCTCTTTACCTTTACCTTTCAAATGGTCTGCAGACCATCTTCTTGAGTAGTTAGCATGTGGTTCCTGAGTCCCCTTCTTTACTCTTGACAACTCCTTTTTTAGCATTTGTATCTCCTTTTCTTTGTCCTGGTTAACCTGTTGTGTATTAAAAAGTTCTTGTTCTCAGGAACTTATTTAGAGGTCTTTCGAACTGATTACCTGTTTGGCAATTTTCAGTTCATTCTCGAGGTGAGTATACTTTTCAGTGGATATGTCTTGAGCTTGTGTGGATGTGCTCAGATCTCCTCCTTTTTCTTAGATTCTGACTCTTGCTTCTAAGGATTTTATGATCACAGCAGCCTTGTTTACCCTTGTAGATATCTCTTCATACATGTCCTGCAATTGTCTGCCCTAGGACATGACTCATATGAGGAATCATCAGAGTCCGAGAAGTCTCCTTTATTTTTCCCAACATGTTCCTTGGAGGAACGAACATGAGCCATTAGACATGTGTAGTTATTTATGGAGATGCTCGTATGTTGAGCATTCTCTTCAGATTGTGTTTCTTCATCGGATTCCGAGTCACTCCAAGTAGCTTTGTATGCTTTGCTCTTCCTCAGAAAGTTTGGACATTCAACTTGATAATGGCTGAATTCTTTGCATTTCCTACACTGGTCATTTTCCTTCTTGTTCCCCACTGATTTTGAAGGCATATTCTTACCCCCAGTCTTGTTTTTGTTGGTGTTTCCTGTGAAGTTCTTTCCAGGTCCTCCGGAGTTGTTGAACCGCTTTAACATCTTTCCATAGTTCTTGGCAAGAAGTGTCATGGTGTCTTCAAAGCCCACCATATCCGGATCTCCGACTTTTTCTTCTGGCTTTTGAGATACTTCACCTTTCAGTGCAATCCCTTTAGCTTTGATTAAATCATAGCCGTCGTTGATTTCGAAGGTTCAGAGTTCACCCATAAGATCATCCAATGTCATTTCCTTGGTTTTCATGAAGGATCTAGCACAGTATTTTTTTCTCGAAACCGTCCTGGAATTCTCATGATTTATGAGATCTTTCTTTCTTTGGAGATGTTTTCCCCGAGAATGTAACACTCGTTCACGACATCACAGAGAAGAGTGTAGAAAACCTCAATGTTTTCTTCTTCATTTATGTCAATGTTGACAAATTGTAGAGACAGTCTTTGAAGTTTGGAAGTGACTGATGCATTTCCTTCGTACTAACTTGGCAATATTCTCTAGGCGTCTTTGGTTGTACTGCATTTCGTGATTATTTTGTGACGCATTTGATCCACTAAGGCAAGTAGTGTAAATAGGGCAGTATAGTTTGCCTCTGCCTCTTGCCTCTCCTTGTCACTGAAGGACTCCTCCGGTTTTGGAATCATTTTATTTTCTTTATTTTCGATTTGTGGCCATTCCCATAAGTTTGCAACATCAAGCCATCATTTCTTTGACCGAAGATACAGCATCATCATGGATTTCCAATATGAATAGTTTTCCATGTCTAGATACGGGGGTCGCAACGATGCTTGATCAACAGAAGCCATTCCAGGTCCCTTGATCTATCTGTTTAAAAAAATTGGAACCTGCTCTGGTGCCAATTAAAATGTCAGAGTTTGTTGTGCGCGTTTGTTGTGTTCTTAAGCAGAAGAACTTGTAAAAGAACTAGTAATAATTGTATGAATGTGTGTTCTTATAAAGTACGAACGTTAATGAGAACAGGGGTACACTTTCAATGATTAAAAACTGCGAGGAAGAATCCCGTCTACCTCTTAGGCCTATTATTAAAGAAGAGTTGCAATATGAACTTAAAGGGCTCTCAGGACTCTCTCTTAAACAACCTATGTTGTAATTACTCCCCATAACAATGAGCCGAGCCACCTGGTCCCCCAGTTGAACTTAAACGTGTAGAGAATCCCTTCTTGTTGCACCACACGAATTCTCCCGAACTTGATAAGACACAAATCTCCCGAAGAATGTCTTAGCTATTTGTTGTTCCTTCACAATATGAACAACAATAGTTCTATTACAAGTGTTTGACGAAATATACCAAGTACAGATTCAAAAACTCGATACATCTTTATGTTTGCTCTTCTCTTTTTATACTGCATTATTCTCGCTCTTCTATGAATAGTTCACCAGCAATTGCGGGTGATTGGAAGTAATATGGGAAGCTTTGACTTTCCATCTTTATCTTGATCTTTGATTGATTACTTGATTTGAGGAACAAATTCACCTTCTTCAATCTTCTGAAGATTCTCTTTGTCCTATTTCCTTCATTTGCTCTAATCTTCATAATCCTATCAATCAATCAAGTATTTGCAAAAAGAGTATTTTATTCAATAAATGCCAAATAAGTAAAAATATGATTTTTACATATGTTATTCAACGGCCGTCTATGCAATTCCCTTAGCCGTTGAGGTCTGTTCAGCAGTACTTGGCCTCTCGACCGTGAGTTCCCGTGGCCGAACGGATTTGGTGGCGGTTCCTCAGTGATGTTGAAAGGTGTTGGGGACGGACATCGATTATATTGTCTCTTATTTATTACAGATGGGTTTTCTTCCATCTGGGCTGAACTCTAGTTTATGGTGCTGATCCCTAAGACATGAGGCGGTTAAGGTCGAGGGGTTTCGGCCTACTTTTCTTGGTAATTTCTTCTACAAGACCTTTACTAAGATCATTTCTATAGATTTAGACAGTTATTAGTTCAGTTTTGTCCTAGGCGCTAATCCACATGATTCACCAGTGCATTGCCCTGACTTCTAAGTGTGTTAATTGTCTGATAGGAAGTATGATGGTGGGAATGTGGGCTTCAAAATCGATATGAGGAAGGGTTTTGACACTATACGATGGGATTTCTTCCTTCATGTCCTACGTAGGATGGGATTTGCGGACCAATTAGTTGCTTTGATCTGTGCAATTCTCTATTCAGCTACCTTTTCGATTCTCATCAATAAATCCCCGACGGTCTATTTTTCTTCGTCTCAGGGAGGATGTGTTGGGAAGTTTGCTCAATGATTATATGAAGATATCCCTTATTCAGCCTGCATTGGCTTAGACGACATCTTTATCTTTTGGTGTAACCACATATGGCTCATATAATCTATTACATTAGATAAATATTAATCACAAGCTCATAATGGTCCATACAAATTGCTATAAATACTTCATTATTGATGGAAATGGATCATTAATTACAACATTTATGGGCTTTTAAAAGAGAATGTAAATTTTCTTGAGGTAAGTTATTTTACTGATACAGAAGAAAAATCATAATTTAATCTTATATTTCAAGATTGATGTAACATCACCTTTATTATTAAATCAAATTAATCTACAAGAAAAATTAAACAAAGGAAAACTTAAAAAAAAAAAAAAAAAAAAAGAAACAATATTGCAACAACAGTATATTTGAACAGAAGATCTTAAGCATTTGACATAACAAATTAAAAAGAACTCACCATAGCATTATCACAAATTTCCAGTTTTATTCACTTAAAAAGTCTTTCTTTTGATGCAGCAACAAAAAAATCTTATCCTGTGCAATTGAAAGAAACTTTACTTTTTTACATGGTTTCTGCTATGATGTGTTTTTGTTGGGCACTAACTGTGCCAGTATCTCCATATTGGTATGGTTTGTACGCTTTGAGCCACGCCCGCAAGGATTTATTTTTTGGGCTAATTCTCAAAAGTCTCATAACAATGGAGATACTTCAATCCTAATGAACCTCATGATCTTTCCTTGTATATTCGATGTGGGACTTTGTTGTTCAATCCCAACAATTCTCCCCATGATCTTTCCTTGTGTACTTGATTTGAGACTTTGTTGTACAAATCCCAACAATTCTCCCCTTCAAATAAAGGACCGTCCAATCCCAATAATTCTTCCCTTCAAACAAAGGACCACCCATCGAACCTCCCCTCAATCGATAGTCACCATCGAACCTCCACTCAAACGAACGGACCTACCTAGTCCATACTTATCGTCTTTGCTGGGTAATCTGCCCTACCTAGGTACATCTCTCCTAGTCCATAGAGCCGGACCTACCTGGTCCATAGAGTCGGACATGTCGTCTCTGCTCTGCTGAGTCGGTAGGCCGTAGAGTCGGACGTAGCTGGTCCCTGGTTCGTAGAATCAGACCTATCAACTCCTCTTTGTTGAGCCGGACCTACTTGGCCTTTAGAGTCAGACAGACCTATTGCCTCTGTTGGGGAGCTAACCCTATAGACAGACCTATTGCCTCTGTTGGGGAGCTAGCCTTAGGTGCACCTCACCTGGTCCGTAGAGCCAGGTTTGTCGTCTCTGCTACTTTGTTTGCCATTGCGGTGATCTCCATCACATCAGTTCAGCCTGTTACCATGACTTTGATACTACTTGTTGGTTCCAATCTCACATTGCTATGATATTGTCGCTTTGAGCCAAGCTTGCACAATTTTTTTTTTTTTTACTAACTCCCAAAAGCTCAAGCCAATGGCGATAATTCAATCCTAATAAACCCCATAATCTTTTCTTGGATATTCAATGTGGAATTTTGTTGGACAATCTCATCATCCTAAGAATTAAGTTATTTATAAAATATGCTAACAAAATAGATTAAATAATTTAATGGAGAATGCGAAGAGATGTTCCCTTATTTATGGTGGACACATATTGACCTTCAAAGAGAAGGTCACTTGATATTGTTATTTAGATTCTTTATTAATTAAACCTTCAAGATGCTAAAGTTTATAGAATTCCAGACGAGATAGTAAAAGAGAAAGTGTTTGTTTGGAAACGGGAATGGAAGAAGAAAAGGAAGAGAGAATGGTTTTCTATTTTGTTAAAAAAAATTAATATATTTTTTTAATTATTTATATGTTTTATCTTCACTATGGATATTCTAGACTTCTAGTATGGTGGGTGGAATAGTCCGCACATTTATAAAATTTATATTTTCTGAAAGTAGTCAAAAAAAAAAAAAAAATTAACAACAATTAATTCTAGCACAACAGCTATACACTACTATAGGTTTGACTATTTTGCTATACAAAATTAATGTTGTAAAAGTTGATAGGTACTAGACGGAAAATGGATACCTAGCAATTAGGCTAGGCTTATGCATGCGGGGCTGAGCTGAGGATAGACGTATTAGATGAAGAGGAATCAGGAAGAAATATAGACGATTAATTAGAATCTAGCGCCTAGAGAAAATTAGTTGGAGTTAGTCAAGAATTTTTGCAACAGAATACAAAATTCATATGGTCATAAATATCTCCATGTTTAAATTTTTGTGAGAAGTTATCAACAGGGTGTGTGATTGAGCTTATATGCTTTTTAGAACAATTTATAAAATGGTTTAGAACTAATAATATATTTGAATGGTTAAACATATTTATTGGGAGGAAAATGTTATAAGTCCCAAGCTAAGATGCTATACTCTTATTGGAATAGATAATATTCCCATTTATAAATATTAATTTATATGTCTACCATTTATATGGCACACTATTTAAGAGCCTCCCATGCATCACTTAATTAATTTTTTTCTTCCGCACATACGCATCTTTTAATAATTTCTCTACTTTCCGAATGGTTATCCTCTTTTAAGTATAAGATATTATTTACGAATTTACTTAATCTAGATGACTCTAATTCTAAAATTTGACATATAGAGAACTTCACTAATTTTATTTTATCACAATATTCAATAACAAACTTTCAAAATTGCAATAACATAGTTTTTAGAATTGAAAAGATCTACAACTTTATAAGCTTAATTATATGAACATCAGATTAATAAAGTGAGGATATATATAAGACCTTTATCCTCGTGGAATTATATATATAATTTCTCAATAACTAGGCAACATACAACAAAAAAAATTATGGTGACACATTTTTTAGGACGACTATTATTGTCTAATAATAAATCTATATGACACGCGACTTCTTATTACCAAATATCTATAAATTATATAAACACATTTTTAGAATTCTTTTGGAGACAAGTTGTTACAAAATGTATCTGATACACATTTAAGACTTTTTTTTATCATCTCAAATTATTTATTTTCGATAATATAGTTATGACAAAACTTACTATTTGAGGTAACTTTTTATTTTCTTAAAATATAATTTTTTTTAGTGAATGTGAGTAAGTATACGTCAAATAGTTAACTATGCAATTGTGGTTGATGTAAAATTGTCAACTAAATTTGTATGTTGGTGTATGCTTTTTTTTGTTAGTACACTACTTCTTGTACTTGTACATGTATAGCAGTTGTTAATTAATTAATTAGGTCGACTCTAAGCTTTTGTAATGTAACATCTCGTGTATTATTACATTAATAATATAGGTTTTAGGTAGGTATTTTGATGGCATACTATCTATATATGATATAACAAATTTCCATAAGAATGTCGAATCACATATAAACCCAAGATGGTTCTCAATGAGACGATAATCTCGAAGAATATTATCAAGCCATCATCTCCAACGCCTTACAAATTCAAAAAACATGAATTGTCATCTTTGGATCAAATTGGAGCTCTAATTTATATTCCTCTAATTTTCTTCTACAAAAATGATGAATCAAAACCAAAGCCATATGCTGAAATATCTCAATTGCTCAAACAATCTTTATCCCAAATCTTAACTGTATTCTACCCATTTGCAGGAATAATTCAAGACAACTCATACATAGATTGTAATGATACAGGTGTGGAGTTCGTGGAAGCTCGAGTTCATGCTCGCCTTGCACAAGTTACAAAAGAGCCACATATGGAGGAATTGAAACAATTAGCCCCTGCAGATAGTATATCCCATAGAGAAAATGCCATTTTGTTAGTAAAACTAAATTTCTTCGAGTGTGGTGGTATTGCTCTTGGTGTTTGTTTATCTCATAAACTGGGGGACTTTGCATCTTTTGCAGTGTTTATGAATGCATGGGCCGCCGCATGTCGCGAAGACAATGATTGTATTATTCTACCTTCTTTCGATTTGTCGGCTCATTTTCCTTCTAAGGGCCCAACTCCTGCTTTTTTTGATCCACAAAAGGAGAAAATCACGACGAATAGATTGGTTTTTGATAGAGTAAAGTTAGAGAGGCTTAAGAAACAAGCGGCTTCTGCAGGTAACGTGAAGAACCCCACTAGAGTGGAAGCTCTTACCGTTTTCTTTTGGCAACAGTTTATTGAGGCTCATAAAGCCATCCTAGGTACAGAAAAAACATCGTTTGCAGCAGTTCATGCAATAAACTTGAGGCCGCGAACAATCCCTCCAATACCGGATCACACCATTGGAAATTGCATGTGTAGTTGTTATGCAATTTTGTCCAATACATCTAATAGTAGTGATATGATAAACAACTTGAGGGTTGCCATTAGGGCAGTGGATGATAATTTCATAAAAAAAGTAGTTAATAGCGAGGAGTATATTGGAAGAATATATAAAATTTGTGAATTATTATCAGATACGGTGTTGCTAAGTTTTAGTAGTTGGTGGAGGTTTCCAGTGTACAAGGTAGATTTTGGCTGGGGGAAGCCTGTTCGGGTTTGCACTACAACCATGCCCTATCCGAACACAATAATTCTGATGAGTACTCCATCTGAGGATGGCATCGAAGCATGGGTCAATATGTCCGAGGATATATTTCAAATGGTTGAAGCCAATTATACTAAACTTCTTAATTAAGATGTTTGAACAAATAAAGGTTAAAATGTAGCTCCATCTACTGCAAATGACACTTCAAATTCAATAAGACATTTCTTGATAGTGCTTCTTACTCATGTGGCAAATTGATACTGTTGTAAGATCGATGCATATTTGAGGACCACCTAGCTAGTGTTATGTAATGATTACATCAATTAGTGAATGCATGTATGGCATCAATATTACCTCAAATTTCATTTATATAGAAGTAATACTAAATATATTTCTCTAAAAAAAATTGCAATCTAGTATTTGATGAAGTTTTTGTATGGAATTCGCTACTGTATGTACAATTCCTCACTTTCAATATGAAGGAGAAAATGACACTTGAAGAATACAAATTTAAGTCCCAAAGATTCAAAGTGAGTGTGTATACATGCACACATATAACTTGTATAATATATCGTTATTATTTTAATGTAAAAAATATAGGTACTCTCTCCAATAATGAGTCTTGGATTAAAACTATTTTTGGTCCTCTAACTTTTTACTTGTACAATTTTGATCCTGCAAAAGTTAAAAAATCAATTTAGTGTCATAATTTCAAAAAAATCTGCATTTAGTCCTTTTTCTTTTTTGTTGTCGGTGACTAATTTGACTTAAAAGTCCCACGCGCTGGTCATGTGACCATATTATCCGACCGATTTTTAAATATATGACATCGGAAGCTTACGTGAAAAACAATAAAGAAAAAAAAATTAAAACTCGGCCGCAAAATACGATCACATGATCGGCACATGCAATTTTCCAGCCAAATTAATCACCGGCAGCGGAAAAAATACTAAATTCGAAAAAATTCTAGTTACGGAATTAAATTTAATTTTTGTCTTTGTCTGGGACCAAAATTGTACAAGTGAAGTTATGAGACTAAAAATAATTTTAGACCGAGAGTATTGTTTCAAAAACATATTTTGTCCCAAAATGATACTCCCTCCGTCACGGCCTAATTGGCCTACCTTCTATTTTGTTTGTCCCAATCTAATTGACCAGCCCATAAATGACAAATTTCTCTCATAATCTCCACCCTTAATCTCTACCTTTGAAAAAGTCAAAGATTCCACAAAATCTATTTTTTTTTAGTCTCCGTGACCGGGGAAGGTAGGCCAATTAGGCCGGGACGGAGAGAGTAATTGATAAGGATAATATTTAAGACTAGTTTTATAGATATAGGTAAATATTATTTGTTGTAATCTTTTCCTTAAACTTCTTGTAAATCTGTTATAATCACTGATATAAATAAGAACACTCTCACTATCACCAATATATGGTGACATAATTATTTTCTCATATGGTATCAGCCATACAAACACTTAAACCCTAATCCTCCCCTTTTTTTCCATCTCTGTCTCTCGTTTTTTCTTCATCAGTCCCGCCCTGCTTCTGCTTCTTCATTCCTTTTCTATTTTTTAAAGTTCACCTCTGCCATGGCTGCGTGTGATTCTCCCAATGATATTGTTCTATTAACAACTCTCATTCATATGGTAAAAATAACATTTACATCTTCCAATTATCTCCTTTGGAAGAGTTAATTTCTTCCTATGCTCAAGCTTGCTGACTTGGACTCCTTTGTCGACGGCACTAATCCCGTCCCTCCCTCGCTCATAAAGAATTCATCGAATGAGGAGGAGTCCAATCCTGCTTACAAAACATGGTGTAAGTATAATGACCGCGTACTCAACCTTTTACTTTCATCTCTCACTGAAGAGGCCATAGCCAAAGCTGTTGGCCTTACGACTGCTCATGGTGCCTGGCTTGCGTTAAAAAATGCTTTTAGTCATTCATCCACCTCCTATGCTCAGCAACTCCGTGATGAACTCTAATTTTTAAAGCGAGGTAACTCTTCTGTTATGGATTTTACTCGTAAGTTTAATACACTCTATCACAAGCTTGAAGCTAATGGTGGAACTATCTCTGAAAGCGATAAATCACGTTAGTTTCTTCGTGGTTTAGGTCCCCAATTTCTCACCTTCACCGATGTTCGGCTTGGTCTCGTGCCTCATCTTTCCTTCCACAATCTCGTCAGCCAGGCCCTCGATCACAAGCTTCGTGAGTGGGCCCTATATTTGGTTGACAACCCCTGTCTTCTACCGCCTTCTATGCTGGCTAAATACTGGTCATGGCCCAGCTACTGCAAATTTCCGCCCGAACAGCCATGGCTCAGCCTCCTTTGCTGCCGCGCATCCTGGTGCTTCAGGTCGCGGTACTCGACTGTCTGCCGGCAATCAACCCTCTCGTCCTGCTCCCACAACCCCTACAATCGATCATACACTCCCAAATGTCAAATATGTCAGGGCCCCCACTTTGCCAATCACTGTCCCGATCGTTATGTCGGCATACTCCCTTCATCGCCTGCTCATTTTGCTCAGGCACTTGCAGTTCAATCTGTTGCTCCTCCTTCCTACTCGGACTGGTTTGTTGACATCGGGGCATCCGCCCACATAACCTCATCTCTATCTACCTTAGACTCGGCTACTCCTTGTACTGGTAATGGTAAGGTTATCATCGGGTCAAATTCAATTAAATGATGTTCTTGTTGTTCCGTCCATCACAAATTATCTTCTCTCCATTAGTAAGTTGACTATGGACTTACCAATTGATGTTTTATTTTCTAATCAATATTTTGTGTTACAGAATCGTCTGACAAAGCATACACTAGCTCGGGGAACATTTAAGGGTGGACTTTATGTTTTGAATTCTGGCACCCTAGCTCTTATTGCAGCCCTTAGTAGCTCGGTCACCAAGTCTTCCTTTGAATTATGGCACTCTCGTTTGGGACATGCCTCTTATCCTTTTATTAGTTTATTATATAAATCGGGCCTTCTGTCTGCTTCGTCTATTTGACCAAAACCTATAGTTTGCTCTACGTGTTAATTATCTAAAAGCAGAAAAATTCCTTTCCTTTGAATGACAAACGTGCGTCTAAAGTTTTGGATTTAATTCACTGTGATTTGTGGGGACCTGCTCTTGTTGATTCTAGTGACAATTTTCGTTATTATGTTGTGTTTATTGATGATTTTTCTCGTTTTTCATGGATTTATCCTATGCATGCTAAATCTTAATTTTTTATGTGCTTACTCGTTTTTCTACTCTTGTTACCAATATATTTTCCACAACCATTAAAAAATTTCAAAGTGATGGCGGGACTGAATTTACCAATAATCATGTTCAAAATTTCTTTCTTTCTAATGGTATTCAACATCGCATATCCTGTCCCCATATTTCGCAACAAAATGGTCGCGCTGAGTGTAGACATAGGCACATAACTGAAACTGGTCGTTCCCTTATATTTCATGCACACGCTCCTGCTAAATATTGGTTTGATGTTTTCTCCACCGCTGTGCACATTATTAATCGTCTCCTCGCCCCTTTATTGGATAACAAATCTCCCTTCGAATTGTTATTTCATGTTACTCCTTGTTACTCAAATTTTAAGGTTTTTGGTGGTTGTATTTTTTCCTTACATTAGGGATTATGCTCCTCATAAGTTGCCTCCTCGTAGTCAAACTTGTATTTTTTCTAGGATATAACTCTATTTACAAAGGGTTTCGGTGTTATAATCCTATGGCTTCTCATTTTTATATTACACGCCATGCCCAGTTTGATGAATATGTTTTCCTTTTTCTGATAATGTTTCATCGTCTACTAACAATTTAATTATGTCCAAATTTTTGGATCACTAGGTTCCTTCCTCACTCTCTGTTAGTGATTCTTTTTTTGGCACTGACAATACACTACCTCAATTGACCCAACCCATTTCTTCTGGCCCATTTATAGATTTCTTGCGTCCACTTTCGCCAAAATACCCTCCGCTGCCACTGGCCCATCTATTAGGCCCCTGCCTACCCTTTCGCCAAAACCAACCTCCGTTGCCACTATTTCCCCAGCCCACGCCTAATCCTCTTGTTCCCTTTGTTCCCACTAAACAGGCCCAACCCCAGAAATCCCTTCTGACCCATCAACGCCTCCTGCCCCCCTCCAATGGCCTAAGACTAAATCATCCCCAGGTCTTACCCACGTCTCCTGAACCATCTTCGGCTACTGCACCCGAACCGGTCCTTTTGCCCAACCTAGTATCTGTCGTTACCACTATACCACCCATCACCAACCCTACTCCGTCGACTCATTCCATGCAAATGCATTGCAAAATATAGTATCTTTAAATTGAAATATTTTGTGGATATTGCTTGTACTGGTTTATTATCTTCTTTGTCTATTTCTGCAGAGCCTAAAGGTTTTAAATCTGCCTTAAAATCCCCACAGTGGCTTTCTGCCATGCGTGAGGAAATGGGCGTTCCTCACTCAAACGACACATGGGATTTAGTCCCTCGTCCTTCTAATGAAAACATTGTTGGTTCCAAATGGGTTTTTTTCGCACCAAATACCACGCAGGTGGCACAATCGATCGATACAAGGCCCGCCTTGTCACCCAATGCTTTACTCAAACTTCGGGATTTGATTTTTCCCATACCTTCAGTCCCATGATGTGTGCTGCTACTGTTCGAGTGATTCTGGCCCTTGTTGTTCAATATCACTGGCCTTTGCATCAGCTGGATGTTAAGAACGACTTTTTACATGACCATCTCTCCAAACCTATCTTCATGTCCCAACCACCAGGGTTCATTGATCCTTGTCTTCCGGACCACATCTGTAAGCTCAAAAAAGCTCCCTACAGACTTCATCAAGCTCCACGTGCATGGTTTGATCGTTTCAGTTTTTTTTTTTTTTTTTTTTTTTTTTTTTTTTTTTTTTTTTTACTTTCCTTGGGTTTTTCACACAATCGCTCCGACACTTCTTTATTCTTTATTCATTGTTCTTACTATACTGTTTATCTTCTTCTCTATGTTGATGATATTATGTTACAGGAAGTAATGTGGCTGCTCTTCGTACTTTTATCTCTCGCATTAATACTGAGTTTTCTATGAAAGACCTTGGTCGGCTAAATTACTTTCTCGGTCTTGAGATTAATCACTCTGGTTATAGTTTGTTTCTCGGTCAAGCAAAGTATGCCCATGATATCTTGTCATGTGCATCTCTACTTGAATCTAAACCGGTTTCTATGGTGAATCTCTTGTCAGTATGGGCAGTTCATTCAAGGATCCTAATTTATATCGGTGTATTGTTGGCACACTTCAATAGCTTACTATTACCCGACCGTATCTTCTTATGTTGTTAATCATGTTATGTTGTAAAAAGGATCCTTCGCTATGTTTAGGGTACGATTCACTATGGGCTTTCTTTTACCCCTGCTACGGACCCCACTGTTCTTGGTTACTCTGACACCGATTGGGCCCGTTGTGTGGAAACACATCGCTCCACATATGGTTATTCTCGGTGGAAATCTTGTCTCTTGGAGTGCAAAGAAGCAACCTACCGTTGCCAAATCCAGCTGTGAATCTGAATATCGTGCTCTAGCTCATACTGCTCAAGAGATGATTTGGCTAACTCAACTTCTCAAAGAACTTCACACCTTGCCTTCTTCTCGACCACTTCTTTTTTGTGACAATAAAAGTGTTATTTTCTTGAGTCAGAATCCGATTGCTCATAAACGTGCCATGCATATTGACATTGAATGTCATTTTGTTGGGGAACTTGTCACTAGTCAATGTCTCAACACCAAGTTTGTTCCCTCTCATCTTCAGTTGGCCGACGTTTTTACCAAGATTTTGTCTCGTCCCATGTTCGAGCTATTTCGATCCAAGCTTCATGTTGTCCAAAATCCCACACTTTGTTGGGAGGGGAGGTTGGGGTGATAAGGATAATATTTTAGACTAGTTTTATAGATATAGGTAAATATGATTTGTTGTAATCTTTTCCTTAAACTTCTTGTAAATCTATTGTAATTACTGATATAAATAAGAATACTCTCACAATCACCAATTTACGGTGGCACAATTATTTTCTCATAATAGTCCTATTTCAAAAGTCAATGCATCGTATTTGTTCGAGTACAAATTGAAATTAAAATTTATTATGAACAAATAAGTTACATATAATTGTATAAATAAAATAAAATAAAAACAAAATAAGTCGTATAAGTGTACATTGATGATTTTTAGAAAGTTACATTTTCTTCTAATTAATTAAAAATAAAACGTCGTATCTTTGAGGAATATTATTCTCATTATATAATATTGAGAGTGATTTACAAATATCCATATGACTTCAATATTTTTTATATTTATAATCATAATGGACTTCAATTAATGTTACTAGTTCTTTTTATAATAGCTTTTCAATAGGTTGTCATATTTTCCAAATGTTATTAAAGTTCTTCTACATCATTATTTATTGAAATTTTGTTTTACTTTTTATATTCAAATTATAGATATTAATCTTGCAATTTGATTTATAGTTTTTTAGAAAAAAAATTATATTCAAGAAAAAAAATACCATACATGCTTATTGTTCAATATGATATTTAAACTTGAACATTATGAACAATAGTTGTATAATTAATTTCAAAGTTGAAATTATTATAATCTTACTATATAACAAAAAATAACCCTTTATAAAAAGAAACCGGTGCTAATTTTTCACCCATTTTACCTGCTAAAAATAGGTAGTTTAATATATAATAAGATATATATGCATATATAAAATATCATGTACAAAATCAGTTCCAAATTTAGACATTCTGGGAATTCTTGTAGCCGAACAATTGTGATCTGTTCGTTCTATCTTGAGATAATTCTGGCCGACGTGTTGATTGAGTGATTTGTGTGTCAACTTTAACAAGTGGCGCCGTCTGTGGGAACACCAACCTGCAGAGGAAAGATCAATGGCTGGAATGAAGATGGAGGTTGAAAGATTCACTGGTAAGAACGATTTCGGACTGTGGAAGATCAAGATGAATGCCATCTTGATACAAAATGGTTTGGACATGGCTCTAAAGCCTGAAGCTGAGTGGCCTGATGCTGAGAAGCTCAAATTCGCAGCACTAAAGGGCACTGAGCTCTATCATTTTTAGGGTTTAGGGTTTATGGGACAAACCCTTGAGGGAGATTTCAAGGTCCAAGACTGCAATTGAAGCCTGGAGTAAACTGAAGGAGCTGTATCAGTCAAAAACTGTCACAAATAAGCTGTTCCTAAAACAAAAGCTTTTGGCTTTCAAGATGACAGATGATAGGGCATTATTTGATCAATTAGATTAATTTAATCGTTTGATTGATGATCTTGAAGATCTGGAAGTGAAATTGGATGAAGATGACTGTCACACCCACCCTCATAAAAACTTATTTTATACTAATTTTTAGCCTTACAAAACCTGTATATATATTTTTTTTCAAAATTAACAATTTAGAACACTCCTTCAAGACCAAAATCTCACCTACATATATATTTACATAGATTCAGATCGAGCACAAAGGTGTCACGCTCCATTCAACACCACATTTACAGAAATATACATATTAAAGTTCTTTAATTTGAACATGTCCAAAAAGATTATTAAAACACTAGCAAAAACATAGTGAGTCCAAGGTTTAGCCCCACAGGTCGTCATTCATATACACGGGGCTTCAAATCTTGCATCAGCTCCAATGGCATGCCAGATCAGTCCACGAGCTCATGCATAGTCAAACTCACCTACAATGCAAGAACTACGTGAGCTAAAACTCAGTAAGCAGAAATCATGCATGACCAATGCGTGAATGATGAGATGCATTTCACAAAACCATTTCTTTCAATTCTTTCTCAAAAGAAATCATATTTGGTGGGAATTGGCTCTCGTCACTGTCACAAACCTCCCAAAAATAACACTCATTGGCCACACTCGTGACTACCAAGGGTCCCTCCTCCCCCCTTATAGTCCACCCGAGATACTAGTGATGGTTGGTACGACCAAGTGGCTATCCTTCCGAGACTACCAGGGGTCCGCCTCCTGCCTGCCCCTGCAGTCCACCGGAAAGTCTACCTCTTCCTGTACCCCTCATCATAAAGGTGCTGAAGTGGGAACCTCTTCCGCGTGCACGCCTGTCACCGGAAGCATCCCGAAAGACACCATATACAATATATATAACTCTCAATGTGCCAGTGGTGACCAACCCCAAAACATTATCAACTTATGAAATTACGTTATTTTGACTTCTTATATGTACACATGTAATCCTTGTAGATGCTAATGCTCATGATTGATGCACATCAGTTTGTTTCTAGCAACGGAATAAAACACTTTATACAAAGGTATGCAACAACACATATAACAATCAATTATCACAAATAATAAACACAAATACTATGTTCAAGCATTGTAGTTGGAGATGGATTTCTACTTACCTCTCCTCCAGAGTAGCTTTTGAAATTTCCTATCCCACAGTGGTAATCAATCTACGACAAATTTTAAATCAAATCAATGCAAATTTATTAAATTCTAGATCGTTACGTACTTTTACTCCGATAATTTCAGCTTCGTCGCATTTTGGTAATAAGGCTCTAACTTTTTATACAAAATTGATATTTATATGATTAAAGTTGGGTTATAAAGCTAACACACCAGGCCACAAGTTTCGTGTTTTGTACTTTTTCAAATTCAGCTTTCTAAAATGTCATAATCAGCAAATTAGTTGACACCTATTTCAAAATCTGGACAGATTTAAACCTTACTACCTTAACCATTTTAAAACATCATTATAATATTAAATTGGACATCACAATCTGAATTTCAACCTCAAATATGAATATATGAATGTGTATAATAAACTGACAACTAAATAAATTGGTAAACATTTCATTCCTAATAATAAAATATATTAAATTCTAAGTTGGAGATTACTGATTACTTAGAAATTCTAATTAAATGAAGTGTTGCTTTGATAAGGAAACCCATTTGATTCCAACAGACCCTATCTTGTAAGTATATACCACCAACATAATTAATCTATAATAAAGTAGATGATGCTAGGCTTGGAAAATTCATATACCTGTTCCTACTTTGTAGATGCCCTTCAACACCGCTTCCATATTTCCTCTCCTTAGAGTCATCTTATCTGTTAAGCTATGATGCATATGAGGTATTCATCCTAATTCCTTAGCCGACTGTTTAGGCGGTGGTATTATATTATTATTATTATTATTATTATTATTATTATTATTATTATTATTATTATTATTATTATTATTATTATTATTATTATTATTATTATTATTATTATTATTATTATTATTATTATTATTATTATTATTATTATTTTTGTTGTTGTTGTTATTATTATTATTATTATTGTTGTTGTTGTTTGTTGTTCCGACAATGACACCCTTAACATATCTAACACTTCCACGTACTACATAATGTTCTATATTTTAAACTTGTCACGTGTAGTCTTAAATTTTATAGCATGTCCCAATATTTTAGACTAGGGGATTCTTGACTACCAAGGTAAACATCTTCAAATTAGTCGCAAAAATATAAAATGACGTAATAAATATAACAAATTAATTACTATAAAACTATCACGCGAATAGCACATAAAAATATGAAATGCATGATATACAAAAATTATATTGGCCAGTGAGTAGTGAGAGGCGCGGGTATTACAATGACAAGTCACTAATGTTGTTAAACTCATTGCCTAGGTCAATGGAAAACTTCAAGGATACCCTGATGTTTGGAAGGCAAGAAAAACTGAGTTATGACTCTATCATTACTGCCTTGAAAACCAAAGGCTTGCAGTTTCAAGGAGAAAAGAAATCCAACCCTACAGCTGAAGGGTTGAACATCAAATTCAAGAAGAATAATCAGAAGAAGAAGGGGCAGTTTCAGAAAGACAACAAAACTGAAGGCTCAAAAAGGTCTCCTGATTGGATGGAGAAAAAGAAGGTGTTTCTCCTGCAAACAAGTAGGGCATTTGAAGAAAAATCATCCTCAGAAGAAGAAGAAGAAAGCTAAAGGACAAGAGGTTGATGCAGCTGTGGTTGAGGAATACTTTGAATCTGCAGAAGCCCTAAACATCACTGAAGCAAGAATGACAGATGAATGGGTCTTGGACACTGGCTGTTCCTTCCATATGTGTCCTAATGAGAAATGGTTTCAAGATCTCAAGAAGGTTGATGGTGGATCTGTATTGTTGGGAAATTATCAGTCCTGTAAAGAACAAGGAACATGATCTGTGAAGATTCAGATGTTTGATGGTATTTTAAGAATAATTTCAAATGTCAGGTATGTTCCTGGTCTCAAGAGGAACCTAATATCCCTAGGATATCTAAAGGCCTCAGGCCGTGAATTTAGTTCTGTCAATGGTCTACTACATATAACCAAAGGAAATAAAGTAATAATCAAAGGAAAGAAACATAATGGTCTGTTTATTTTGATTGGAAAACAAATCAGTGGATCTGTGGACACTGTTCTGAGTAAAACTGAACTTAGTTTATGCATAAGAGATTGGGACATATTCGGGAGAAGGGAATGAAAGAATTATCTAAGAAAGGTGTTATTGGAGAATTAGGAACAAACAATCTTGAATTCTATGAATATTGTGCACTTGGAAAATCAAAGAAGTTGCCTTATGGTAAAGGCACACACAACAATCATGAAACCCTGGACTATGTTCATTCTGATATCTGGGGCCCAGCCAGGACAGGAACTCATGGTGGTGGTAGGTATTTCATGACTATCATTGATGATTTCAGCAGGAAAGTGTGGGTCTACATACTCGAGCACAAGAGTGATGCCTTTGTTAAGTTCGGAGATTGGCTTGTTCAAGCAGAGAATCAAAGAGGGAAGAAGTTGAAGCATCTTAGGACTGACAATGGCCTTGAATACCTGTCTACTGAGTTCAATGAGTTATGTCAAGAGAGAGGAATTACCAGGCATAAAACTGTCCCATTAAACCCACAACAGAATAGGCTTGCTAAGACGCTAAACAGGACTATTCTGGAAAAAGTAAGGTGTATGTTGGTGGATGTTGGATTACCAAAGTCATTTTGGGGAGAGACAGTAAGCACTGCATGTTATCTGATAAACAAATCACTTGCCTCAGCACTGGATTTCAGAACACCTGATGAAGTGTGGTTTGGGAGACTATTAAACTATTCAGAGCTAAAGGTGTTTGGATGTTTGGCTTTTGCACATCTTAAACAAGATAAGCTGGATCCAAGAGCTATAAGATTTGTGTTTCTTGGATATCCTGAAGGAGTAAAAGGTTATAGATTGTGGTGTCAAAGGCTGATAATCAGCAGGGATGTCAAGTTCAATGAACTTGTTATGGGATACACTTCAACAGGGGATAAAAAGGAGAGTTATGAAGCTGAGTCAGATGATAGACTGTCTGTTGAGGTGGAGACTCCACAAAACAACACTCCAACTGAGATTGAACAATTAAATCCTGATACAAGCAGCAGTTCATAAGAGGAAGAAGAAACTCAAGTTGGAAATGCAAATCTCATAAATTACAGCATTGCAAGGGATAGACCAAGAAGACAGATTCAAAGACCAGACTTCTATGGCCAAGCTGGCATAGTTTATTATGCATTAAGTGTTGCTGAAGCACTTGAGCATAATGAACCACAGAATTATAAGGAGGCAATAAGTGGTAGTGAAAGAGAACACTGGATGAGTGCAATGGTGGAAGAAAGGCAGTCTTTAGAAAGGAATCATACTTGGAACTTAGTTGATAAACCAAAAGGACATAAATTGGTGAGTTCAAAGTGGATTTTCAAGAAGAAAGTAGAGGCTGGAGACAGTGAGAGAATCAGATACAAAGCAAGGCTTGTAGCTAGAGGATTTACCCAAAGAGAAGGTATAGACTTTAATGAAGTATTCTCTCCTGTTGTTAAACATTGTTCCATCAGAATTTTGCTGGCCAAAGTTACACAAGAAGATCTTGAGCTGCATCAGCTAGATGTTAAAATCACTTTTCTACATGGTGATCTGGAGGAGAACATCTATATGAAACAACCTGAAGGTTTTGTGTTTCTTGGAAATGAAGAGAAGGTCTGTCACCTTAAGAAATCTCTTTATGGGTTGAAGCAAAGCCCTAGGTAATGGAATAAGAAGTTCAATGAGTTTATGATAAAAACTGGGTTCACCAGAAGCTTATATGACAACTGTGTGTATTTTGAGAAAAATGCTAAGGTTGATCAAGTCTATCTCCTCTTATATGTAGATGATATGCTAATAGCCAGCAAAAGTAAGATGAAGATACAACATTTAAAACAGAAACTAAGTTCAGAATTTGACATGAAGGATCTGGGAAATGCTAAAAAGATTCTGGGAATGGATATTCTCAAACACAGAGGTGCTGGTCTGTTGTGTCTATCACAAAGAAACTACTTGCAGAAGGTAATTGAGAGATTCAATATGCATGAAGCAAAGAGTGTGGTTACACCAATAGGTCAGCAGATAAAACGTTCAAAGGATCAATGTCCTAAAACTCAGGCTGAAGAAGAATACATGAAACACATTCCTTATTCAAGTGGTGTAGGCAGATTAATGTATGGCATGATCTGTAGTAGACCAGATCTTGCCTATAGTGTATCTCTTGTGAGCAGGTTTATGTCTAATCCTATAAAGGATCACTGGGAAGCTTTGAAATATATTCTAAGGTACTTAAAAGGTACTGTTAGTCTTGGCTTGAAGTTTGAAAGAAGATTGCAGAGCCACTACTGGGATATGTTGATGCTGATTTTGCTGGAAATATTGACACAAGGAAGTCTATTTCTGGATACGTTTTCACTCTTTATGGAACTGCAGTGAGTTGGAGATCAATACATCAGTCTGTAGTAGCCTTATCAACTACAGAAGCTGAATATATTGCAGTTACAGATGCATTCAAAGAAGCAGTTTGGTTAAGAGGCATTCTTAAGGATTTTGGAATTGATCAGAAGTGTGTTACTGTAATATGTGATAATCAGAGTACTTTGCATTTGGTTAAACATCAAGTGTTTCACGAGAGGTCTAAACATATTGATATGAAATTGCATTTTGTGAGAGACATAGTGGAAGCTGGTTCTGTTGCAGTAAAGAAAGTGTACACTGATGACAATGCAACTGACTTTCTTACTAAGTCTGTACCTGGAGCTAAATTTGGTCGTTGCTCAAGCTTAGTAAAGCTTGTACAGTGTGGTTGAAGTATGAAAATGAAGGCCGATTGAGGTGATGAGACATCCTTGATTCATTGAGGTGGAGGATTGTAAATACTGATTCAATTTCATCAAGTGATATACTAATTCTCTATAAATCGGTTTACTAAGTTGGGAACCGGGTTTGATTAATGGAAAACCGGATTGAAGAGATTATTTGAAGGCTAAAACCGGATGTCTTAACAGCCGGTTCAAGGTTGTTGGAAGCAGGTGTATGCAACAGTTTTAGCGGGCTTCTACAACGATTTTCTGAAACAGACTCCATAACCGTTTTCAGCTGCAACCGCTTCAACTTGGTGCTCATGCAATGCAGTTTTATCAAGAAAATTATGTGCAGAATAATAATCTCTAGATGATTATGAATTCAGTTGTAACTTTCTTTTATGAAAACACAATACGGGTTGAGAGAATTGAGAGATTAGGGTTCTAAGCCAAATTTGGGGATTCAGTTTGGGATTTTGTAATCTCTTGTACAATTCTTGTAATTATTGGTTTCTGATAGTGAATTGAGGTGTGTGGAACCTCCGTGGATATAGAACGCGAGTTCAAACCACGTAAAATTGGAGTTGTGTTTATTTCATTTGTCAATTCTGCGCTGATTCTTGTTCGGACATTCTGGGAATTCTTGTAGCCGAACAATTGTGATCTGTTTGTTCTATCTTGAGATAATTCTGGCCGAACGTGTTGATTGAGTGATTTGTGTGTCAAGTTTAACAAAAATAATGAGCCATATAATATTATCTTTACTAAATAATATTTAGAAGTTTGTATACCATTAAGTTGGCGAGATATTGAAGATAGTCGAGTCTGGATGCGCAAAATTAAAAATGGTTATAACAAGGTCTGAACAGCCTATCGAAGAGCGTTAGCAAAATATTCCTGGTCCAAGCGTTAGTGACTCGCAAACTGGTGATGCAACGAAATATGACGGATGATCCAATTTATTGGCTATGTGATTTAGAAAAGGAAAGCGTTGAGCATATTATGGTTGAGTGTGGCATGTAGGTCTGGAAGATGGGTGCACCATTGTAAGTGTTGATTCTGTGGAACCTCTTCAGGAAGGAATTTTGTGCAGATGAGGTGTTACGAAATGCAAATCGAAAAATTATGGAAGTCCAAAAACTGAAAAGGCCGGGGTGAAGAAGCAGAAACTGTACAGTGATTGGGGCTATGGTAGTTGCCTCCATATGGTACGCTGGCCTAATTGAACATAGACATTCCGAGATGGTTCGACAGGAAGAAGTACAATTTTGGTGGCCCCTAGCTTGCTCTCCAATGGGCTCTACGAATTGCTAATGTAATGTGTGTGTGTGTGGGTGGGTGGGTGAATCAGCCTTGTGATAATAAAAAACAAGAGTATATAACCAAGAATACTTGAATAATAAACGGTAAAACCAAACAAATTATGATCGCAAGGCCAAAGGGGAGACATCAGCTCATTTGCACGCCTGATATACACATATTTTCCAGCATTACCTGCCAAAATGGTCCACCGGTGGGTTTCGGCAGAGAAACCTCCGATGCCTAAGTCAGTGATCTGAGAGGAAATGAAGATTTCAATAAAACAGTAATAATTTTAAAGTAAGTGAGAGAGTGTGTGATGTTTGAAGAGAGAGGGTATTTATAGTACCTTAAACCTAAGGGCAAAAAGAAAAAAATCATTCTTTTTCCCGAAAACCCTACCTTATTCGGCATCACCATTAAGGGCCCATTATCGTTTAATGGGCCTTGGATCGAACCCGAATTCGTAGCTCTTTCGTTCGTACATACGAGCGTGCCCACTCAACACTGTCGTTGCACTCCCAACAGACTAATTTGTGTCCGCGTCTCCCAAAGTGCTCCTTCTTAAGCAATTTCTGCTCTGTCTTTGGGTATTATATCAGTTCGTGCAGCCAGATATTGATGTGAACATTTATGCCGTGCGGATATCCGTCCTGTCGGAATTTACTACTTCTTGTCAAGGACAGGGTTGTACCTTACTCCCACATCAGTATTCCCCCCTACTCTAAGTCCAATGCTAGACTTGGCTCAGAGTAGTAATCCCTTTGTCTTTGTGTCGACCAGTCGGTTTACGAGCCTCCCTATGCGCTAGGGAAATCGCTGCATATCTGCACGTCTCAAAGTTCTTGCTTGGTGACTTTTGAATTCTGTTTCCCGCCTATAATGATGATACTGATGACATGTGATAACAACACGTGTTAGTTCTTCTCTCGAGGTGCCATTTGGTCCGTTAGTTGTTATGACGTGGTTGCCACGTGTCACCATCACAAGAGTGCGACGGTTGGCCTTCCTTGGGAAGGGTATATAAACAGTTTTCAATCCCCACTCTTCATTACTCAGTTTTCAATCCCCATTCTTCATTACTGCTCCTCATGATCCCTGCACTTCTCTTCTCTGGTGATTCTCCTACTTTTCTTTCCGACGGTTGAGTTACTTCGATCAAAACACCTCCAAGTACCTTACTCGTCCCTTTATCTCCTTTTCGTCTTTTTAAAATAATTCATGGATCCTTCTTTCTCACCTAAAACTCCAAACACTGCCCCTTTAACCCGGAAACTACGACCCTTGCTCCGGTAACTATAACTTCTACTCTGGCATCAGTGGTGGAGGTGAACAGTAGCTCCAATGAGGAAGCCTACACCCTACCGTCTGAACATGAAAACCCCAACTGGCACCACTTTCCCAAGTCAATACTAACTAGTACAACATCATTAAGGCCGTGTGTACGAAGCGCTCAATATGCCTCGAAGGTGTGTTCGGTCTTCATGATCTCACCACCTTATTAAAATTGAGTTCAGGTTTTCCCTAATCTCAATGCCTCTCGAAGGTAAGTTCATTCTTCATGGCCTCACTAACTTATCAAATTTAAGTTCGGGTCTTCCGTGATATTAATACGTCTCGAAGGTGAGTTCGCGTTCTTCACGATCTCACCAACTCACTAAATTTGAGTTCGGGTTTCCCCGATCTCAATATTTCAAGAAAGTGAGTTTGTTCCTCACGACCTCACTGACTTATCAAATTTAAGTTCGGGAATTCTCCTAACTCGATACTGCTTGAAGAAGAGATCATGCTTCACAATCTCATTAACTTATCAACTTTGAGTTCAGGTATTCCTCGAACTCGTCCGCTTCGTATGTTTGAGTTCGGGTTTTTTAAATTTTTTTCTCCTAATCTAAGAGCAAAGAAAAAACCCTCTCCTCCCCTCATGGTGACTCGAACCCAGTTACAAAGGCCTAGGTAGTAGATGCTCTGCCACTTGAGCTATCCAACTTCGTCTTGAGTTCGGATTTTTTCCGAACAAAACATGTTTTTCCGAACATGTCTGCTTCGTAAGTTTGAGTTCTGGTCTTTCCCGAACTCATTTGCTTCGTAAGTTTGAGTTCGGGCCTTCCCCAATCTAATTTACTTCTTAAGTTTGAGTCCAGGTTTTCCCAATCTCATTAACTTCCTGAAAACGAGTTCAAGGCTACTCAAGTGCCCACTTGACAAGATATAAAATATTCACTCCGAGATAAGTTCGTGCCTTCTTACTCGAAATATTAAGGGGAGACATGTAGTGCTGTAATGGATTATACCCACTAAGAAATGCGAACTGTAGGCCCAACCCCATAATTTTGGGTTATTACATTGAACTCATATCATGTAAACAATAGGTAAACACCAAGCCCACAAAATGAGGCTCATTGTCGGCCCATGCCCAATGGCAACCCTAATCACACTAAAAATCACCATTATGCCCTAGGTAAATGATACTATAAGTTATTCAATTCTCCTAAGAAAAAGTAAGTTTCCACTACAAACTTATATATCTCCTCCACTCTCCCTCTCGACATACTCGAAGAGAAAAATATACATTTTCGACTCAACAAAATGCACGCCAACTAATTTGAGCGCTGGAGTCCTTGCATCGGGGCCCTCCCCGACGTAATTTTTGCAGGTCCAGTTGTTCGAGAGTTGGACCACCCACAACCCGAAGTTGAAGACGAGGCCCGACCCAAAATTATTTTCTGGCCCAACAATTTTTCGTAATGCCGGACCCAGTTTCATTATGGTACTACAAAATTATTAATATTTTAAAAAAATGAAGTAAAATAATGAACTTACCAAAGTGACAAAAATTTACCAATTATAGTTTAAAGATTTAGGTGGAAAAGTTAAAATGACAGAAAAGTCCTTCAATTGGCTTATATATGTAAAGATAAAGATTATCACTATCATTTTTACTAATACTTCTTCTACGAGTTCTACTACCACTACACCTACGAATACTTTTACTACTTGTGTTATTAGAAATTACGAATTATAGTTATTTACTACTCCCTCTGTTCCATAATAATTGACGTTTTAGGAGGTTCTTTTCTTTTTTTATTAATTGACGTTTTACATTTTTTTCACTAATTCTACCCGTTTTCTCTCTGGACTCAATCGTTAAAAATCTCTACTTTTAAATCTATCAGAAATATCTTTATTTGGTTAAATCTTTATCTCCTAAAATATTCCCGCTTATTATAGCGCCTTCTTCTCTCTCCCTGCTTATTCCACGCGCCTTATTCCCTCTCCCTCCTTAATCCAGGCTTTCTTCTCCTCTTCCTCCTCCATTCCCCAATTTAAATTGAATAAATGTTGGCTGATGGAATTTTATAGACTACATTTCTGATAGAATTGTATAGACTACGAAAAATAAATGTGGCCTGATGGAATTGTATAGACTACATTTCTAAGAAATAGTTTAAGTTACTTATGGAATTGTATAGACTACATTTCTAAGAAATAGCTTAAGTTAGTTATGGAATTGTATAGACTACATTTCTAAGAAATAATTTAAGTTACTTATAGAATTTTGTAGTCTACATCTACATTTCTAAGAAATAGCTTTACTTATGGAATTCCCTAGTCTACATTTCTAATAGATAGCTTGATTTAATGATACAATGAGGAAAGTTAAATATAGCCTTATGGAATTGTCTGGATATATGTCTAATAGCATTATCCAGAATTGTCTAGTATTGGGAAGCATACAATGGATGCTCTAAAAGCTAGACATTATCTAGTACATCCATGAGATTTTAGTGTGTGTTAGTTGTAGGATGGAAGATGGATATGTGTGAATATGATAGCTATAAAATAGAGGCTATGCTTATAAACAATCAAAGGAAATGAAAAGTGGAGTACTCATATGTTTAATTTTTCACATAAGTTTTAGAACCAATTCTTAATTCTTGAGTATAGTAAAACTAACGTGTATTCCTTTTGAACTCCACAAGTTTTACAACCAATGAATTAATTTAAAGGGAAAAAAACTCTTCCCTAAATTTCTATATACAATGCATTACAAGTAAATAACGTGACATAAAAAACCTAAAATATGAGAAAAATGTGGTGCAATAAATGGAAAGAAGAGATGATCAAAAAACAGATACTCAAAAATGAAGAAAGAAAAAAATGTCAAATGATTCCCGCTATAATTTTCATTGGAAAAAAATCCAAAAAAAAAAATTCTAATTAAATCAAATGACTCTTGATAGATCAGATTATTTTTTTTGGAAATATTAGTCTAGATAATCTTCTCAATAGAGCTAAATTAAATGACACTTGATAGATCAAATATATATATATATATATATATAAGGAGTAATTTATACTACCCGAATTCATTGTGGGAACATCTTCATCTTCATCTTGTAGCTGATCAACCTCTTCATCTTCATCTTCTAGCTGATCAACCTCTAACTCTAACAATGGAGACTGGAAATCGTGATTTGAGTCCACATGCAAATTAAGTGAGAGAGTTCCTTCTAATGATGATGTGACTATCACTGGTAATGAACCATTGATCTCCACATCGCTCTCGATCTCCAATGGTACAGAATCATTGATTTCACTATCATTCTCGATCTCCACTGATACAGAACCATTGATTTCACTATCATTCTCGCTCTCGATCTCCACTGATATAGAACCATTGACATCAGGAAACTATTTTTCATTGATTCCATTTGAATTATCATTATCATTAGCCATGGATACGTTTGTTTTTTTTAGTGGTAGTTTATCTCTTTATATAAACAAAAATAAATAGCAGCATATTTTTGAATTTCAGAGAGAGAAAAGATAAATATTTAAAGATGCCGGAGTTTCACTCTCCAACGATGACGAGAGAAGATGGAATTTCAGAGAGAGAAAAGATAAATATTTAAAGATGCTAAATTTTAGGAGTCATATAAGAGAGATAAATAATTAAGTGAGGGATAAATTTGTCAAAAAATTTCATTCTTAATTCTTCCCTTTCTTTCTAAAACGTCAATTATTATGAAACAGAGAGAGTATTAAATAATAATATTATTACTCAAAAGTTAATTAAATTTTTATCATAGTTATTATTATTATTATTATTATTATTATTATTATTATTATTATTATTATTATTATTATTATTATTATTATTATGTTGTTGTTGTTGTTGTTGTTGTTGTTGTTGTTGTTGTATTTGTATTTATTTTAAATAATTGGATATTCCATTTCCCGACATCCTTTGAACATACGAATTATTAAAATAATTATGATTATGTCTTTCTCTTTCTCTTATCTTCGTCATGTTCCTAAATTAATTTTACATATAATACATTATTTTATTCATTTATATCGGCTATGCTGTTAAGCGCTTGAACTTATTCATTGGAATAGTAGGTAAAAGATCTTGAAATAAGCAAGTGGTGATGTTTCAAATCTAATAAACATAGAAGTATGTTGATGTTTTTTTATGTAGAAATAGCTCTTAGGTTTTTGGTTTAGGGGCATTTGTTATTATATACCCTGTCCCGAATTCAAAGATATATTGTCTTTTAATAAAAATTAAGGAACATGTTTTAAAAGTAAATATCTTATTTTATTAGTTAAAATAAAATAATAGGAATACATGTGATTGAAAAAATTATATAAATAAAGTTTGTATAAATAAAATTTTATGATTTTAGACGGCTGTAAATTTCACGCAATTAACAACTAGAAAGTTACACTCTTGTAAAATATGATTCTTATTTTGAGATCGATGTAACACTTAAACTGTAGAATGTCAATATTAATTAACATACTTTTTTTATATTCTTAATTATAATTTAAGAACGTCTTACTAAATGTATGTATGAACCATGATACCAAAATATTTCTCAATAATTTTATAATTTTTTTCTTTTTGATTGTTTATGTATATAATATCTGTATTTTAACATGTGATATCAATTCAAAATTTATTACAATTATATATATATATATATATAAATAGTGTTATTTTATATTGGTTGAGAATCTTATAATTTTCCAATACAATTTTACGATGAATCCCGCGAGTGTAACAACCGAGCTCATGTGTTTATCTTGGAATAACGATTCAAATTATAATGGTCAATTCAGGCCCAGCATACGGTTATTTTTGCCATATACTCCCTCCGTCCCGGTTAAAACTTCCTACTTGCCAAATCGGTCTGTCTCACTTAAAGTTGCCAGCCCAAAAATGGAATTAAAAGTCAAACAATTTGAACCTTAATTTTTCAGCATATTTACACTATTACCACTAAACTACACACTTAATAACATAACCCTACTTTTTTAGTCTAATTTAACCTGTTGATTAATTAACATCTCACCCCATTTACTACACCCAAATTAATTCCTGATTCATTTGCCCTTCCCCCCCCCCCCCCCCCCTCCCCATCCATTTTCCAGACTCTTCGTGAGTAAAATGGAACCCTAGTTTTGTGAGATCCATTTTCTTTCTTCCTCTGCGCCGCACTCCTCGATCTCCCTCTGATCTTGAAAACGGCCATAAAACCGGGCCACCTCTTCGTGTTCGTAACCTAATCTGTTCATGTGAGCCCAAATAATCATGTCCCAAACTTCTTCCGATCTCGATGAGAGGGTTGTTTGGGATTTTGAGGGATCGTTTGTGGCTGAATCGGTTCTTTACATCAGTGATTCAGACGATTCTAGGGTTGTTGAGGCTCTCCCCGCTCGGATCGAAGCTTCCGCCATCGTCGACGGATCCGAGGCTGTCGAGGCTCTCCCATTTCGGATCGTAGCTTCCGCCGCCGCCAATGGATGGTTTAGTTCGCCGGAGTTGCGACGCTACTATCTGGCTTGTCTTGTGATATGGTTTCCGGCCATTGGAAGGTTTAAGTACTCTAATCCCTTTTTTTTCCTGTTGGCGACGAATTCTAGATCTGGTTAAATTCGATCTGTACACTATGTGTTTTATTGCCCAGCTCGGATTTTGGTGAATTGATGATACAGTTTTATGTTGCATGTTTGTTTAGTGTTGTTGCTAGATCTGATTTTGGTGAACTGATGATCCTGCTGATGAATTTTTTCTGAGGGATATTAAAAAAAAAAAAAAATGGTTGGGCTGCTGTCTAAATTGATTTGGTTGAGTCATGTTTAATTCAAATGATGAGACAGTTTGCAATTGAAACGATGATTTGGTAGTTTTGGTGCATTAGTTGCTGCTGATTATATGCTGAGTTGTGGCTAATACAAATGATTTGTTTTCCTGCATGAATGAATTTATGCTATCCAATATATATGTCTCGGTTGAATAATGCAAAATGAAATGTGTGTTTATTATTTGCAGATCCCTATGATGAATTTTTTCTAAGGGATAACTAAAAAAAAAAAAAAAAAAATTGGGGTTGTTGTGTAAATTGATTTGGTGAAAGGGTGGATATTCCAAAGTGTTGAGATGTGGCTAATTGAAACGAAGATTTGGTGATTTCAGTGCATTAGTTGCTGATGATTATATGTTGTGTTGTGGTTAATTCAAATAATGACTTGTCTTGCATGAATGAATTTATGCTGCCCAATATATATGGTTCATCTGAATAATGTAAACTGAAATGTGTGCGAAGTGTTTGAAGGTCCCTATGGTGAATTTTTCCTGAGGGATAACCAGAAAAAAAAAACATTGTGTTCTCTGATTTGAGTACTGACAAATGGGTTGTTTAGAGTGAAAAATAGGCTTAACGTATGTGTTTTTAACATACATTTGTAGTTTTTAAACACCCATTTGTTATATTCTTCGTATTTCCTTTCTCTTGTTGGAAAACCTCGTTTTCAAGCATTTTGCAGGTAAAAAAGTGTACAAAGAGGTGACGAGTAGATTGGAGTCGAAGAAATCAAGAAAAAACTCGAGGAATGAAGAAACGGGCCAAAATTGGGCCGTGCACGGTCACAATCGTGCATGCCCTCACAAACCGTGCACGGCCCATGCGCGCGAAAGGCAGGGCAGCCCATACACAGGCGCATGGTCATGACCGTGCGACCATGCACGGACCGTGCATGGTCTTCCAGAGAATGGGCAATTTCAGAGGTTGTGCACGGTCCGTGCAGCCTCGCACGGGCATGCATGACCGTGCACAAACTCCGGAAATGGTTTAATTTCAGCCCATATATATAATTTTGAGCCCAATACTTTGTAAAAAGCCCCAAATGTGGGGTATAGACTTGGATTTTCAGATTTTTGAGGAGAACACACCTTTCATTTACTTACTTTTTATAGAGAGAAAGCTAGAGAGTGCATTTGGGGAATTACTTGGAGATCAAGATTTTTCCTCCCAAATAGGTTTTATCCTTCCATCTTCATTTGAATTTTGTATAAACATGATTATATCTATATATTTGTGTTTATTTATTATGATGATCATGGTTGGCTAAATTCTTTTATCTAGGTTTAGAAAGTAGATTATGGGTGATTAGTGATTTTACTCAATTAATTTAATCCCCTGTTATGCTATTAGTTGATTAATGATTTATTATGCTTGTTGAATGATTTGATCACTTATTTAACATTATTGCGGATTAAATTGAAACCGAGAGGGGAGATTTGATCCTAGATCACATTAATCGACATGATTAAGCAATAAAACAGAGAGGTTTGAGCTAATTGTGGGAACTTTGATCTTAGAACCGACCGGGATTTGTATTTGATTAATCGACCGGAGACGGCGATTAATCTTATACAATTAACACGTAATTTGCTCCGAGAGGGGATCTTACATATAATTGTGATTGTTTCCTAATACATAGCATTTGTTTTAAAGGTTGAATTGATTGGGATAATAATTGCTAATTACCCTTAATTGAAATCTAAGCCTAGATTTTCTTTATTTATCGATTATTCCCTATAAATTGTTCTCTAGTCTATCTTATTAGTTTTAATTGCTTGTTGATCTAAATTAGAGTTTAAAAATACCAAAACCAACCACTCGATCGTCTAGTTAGCCACTTAAATGTTTGGATTACTTCATCTTTCCGATATTGAGCCGATTCCTCGTGGGATCGACCTTGTGCTCACTTAGTGCTACTTTGACGCCATATACTTGCGGTTGTTCGATTTAGTTACAAACAACTAAGCGTGTGTCAAGTTTTTGGCGCCGTTGCCGAGGAGTTGGTAACAATAGCCGGAAAGTGTTGTTCTAGGCGTTTAGTGATACTCTAGACACTTTCTTTTTATTAGTAGTTTTGTTCATTTTAATTGTCGATTAATCATTAATTGAGCATACGGATCTCTTTTTGATTGGTGTGCAAGGTGTTGATGCAGTTGAGGTCACAAGGATTGGAAGGCTTGCTACCTATTGATCTGGAAATCGAGGCAACTTGTAGACACAATCAAGGGAGAAGGAGTAGAGAAAGAAGCATGGAAGCCGGAGATAACGACCAAAGAGTCTTCAATCAAGTTGAGAGGATTGCACCGGGTATTCCGCCGGATCAAGCAAACATCTATCATCAAATGATAGAGATGATGCTTAAACAACAAGAAGAGGTGAATGCTCTCCGGAATTGGAGAGAGCAAGTGCTTAACCCGCCACCACAAGATATTATACAAGACTTCCTACGACCGGTAGCAAACCGGAATTTTGGTGGGATGGGTAGAGTGCCCGTGAATGCAGTGAATTTCGAACTAAAGCCGACACTTATTAACATCATTCAACAGAACCAGTTTGGAGGCCAAGCTAGTGAAGACCCGAATTTGCATTTGTCGACGTTCTTGGAAGTATGTGGGATGATTCAAATCAACCAAGTTCCGCATGATCAAATTAAGCTACGCCTTTTCTCATTCTCATTGAGAGATAGGGCTTAGTTGTGTAGTTGCCTATAATTTCGAATTTCTTGATGATTTGTGGATAGATTGCTTTGTTGTGAACATATTGTTGGTGATTGAGTATAGGGAATATATAGAACTTGAAATTGTTCAATTCGGAGTTAGAACTTCATTGGAGTATTTTGTCGAACACCTTTCGTGCAATTGCTTTTGTGCTTAAATTGTTGATTTAAAGGCCAGTTGGTGCCTAATCTTGTTTCTTACCTTGTTGAAGTGTTCCAATTGAATGGGTTGATTCTCGAATTCAAGTTGTTTGATGAGAGCATAGCATATAGGTGCAAGATTAAGTCATGTCTTGTGATTTTTTAGCTTATTTCGCATTTTTTGTGCTATCATCCATGAATTCATTCAATTGAGTGTCAGAGTTGTGATATTGATTAGCTATCAAACTAATTTGAGGGCATGTATTTATGATCATTGCTTAAGCATTTTAAGAGCTTAATTGCATTAATTGGGATAGTTTTGATTTCTAAGATTTCATATCCCATGAGCTTGTCGGAATTGTGTGTGTTATATGTGTTGAGTGGGTTTTTCAAACTAGTTATGAGGCAATGTGTACAATGTGATCCTTAAATTGTTGTAATTTTCACACACATGCTTCAATTCTAGTTTGAGGGAGTTTGATTGAAATTGTTAGATATTTGTAGGTTCTTCTTTCCTATTAACCATGTCTCAAAAGAGAAAGACGTTTGCTTCTGGTGTGAATGGAGGCACCCACCAGTCAAGGAGCATCCTCTGGACAGCGAGGAGAGGTCTCGGCCTCTTGACAGCGCGGAGGTGATATGAATGTGGAAGATCAGTTGATGGCGATTGAAGGACCACATAGTGAAGACCCCGACCGACATGATGCAAGTCCAAGCAGCAAATTCTAAGGAACAACGGTAGATGGCGAGAATGCTTGCACAACTCGAAGATCTCAATGTGCAAGCCGGGCGTTACGAGCCAACACCGCCCTCCCCTCAGGGGGAGTTTGTAAGTAAATTTGCACCACTTTTCACTTTTTTAAAACTATTTTTGTGCTCTTGGAATATAGCTAAAAATAGTTTGAGGGAGAGTTGTGATTGCGAAAATGATTGAGTTTGCTTGGGTTTGTTTAATGCCTTCTTCTTGCATCTACCGAATTCTTGAACCTTGTTTTTAGTTGATTAGGTTGTTTAGATTAGTAGTTTATGTTTTGGATTTTGTTCTTTGATGGTTGATTAATTCCTGTTATGTTGATCTTGATAACTGTTTTTGTGATGATTTTTGAAAAAAAAAAAATAAATAAATTCAAAACCTTTCTTGAAAGAGGAAATATTAGGTTGATAAGGTATTGGAAGTGTTGTCAATGATGATACAAAATTTTGTGTTTTGATTGAAAATGTGATATATGCACACACTTGTTATGGAACAAAGAAATTAATCATACTATATAAGTCGGTGAGATTTTGAGCCAAAATGAGGAACTCCTATTTTTGGAGTTCAATATCTTTTTTGATTTGTGTGATGTTGGTCATATGCATAGTACCTCTAGAACTTGCTTTGAGTCTACTTGAAATCACGAGGTATATTTATGAGCATTAAAAATGATTTTAGGCAATCTTTGATTATAACCCACTTTGAGTTTTAAAAATCATCTTCTTACCCCTTTATATCAATTATCCCTAGTTAGCCAAGTTGAACTTGTAGCCTTTTTCTTGAGAGCTATAATTACAAGTCATATCTATCTTTTTAGCCTTTTTCCCACACTTGGATCGAACGAGTTTGATAGAGGAAATTGGAAAGTGGATGTGAGAGAGGGTTACAAAAATGATGAGAGTGCGATGATGAATATAAAGTGGGGAGGAAAAGCAAAAAAAAAGAAAAAAGGAAAAAAGAAAAAAAAATTGCGTTCCATTTCGATTGGATATTTATAGTTTATGACCAAGAAAGGGTCAAAGGAAACCAATAATAGAGCTTACTTTGATTGAGTTAGAAGTCAAAATATTGCTAAATCATATTTTATGCACAAGAGTTGGTTGTGGTGATTTGGAGAAGGTGAAAGAAACATTGAAGCTTTGAAATGATGAAAAATGAGTGAGAGTAAAACTTATGTGAGAATTAGTTGAGTGTAACTCAATCGATTCAAGTTAAGTCTCTACACTCAAACATATCTCACCTAGTCCAAAAAGCCTACATTACAACCACAACAAAAGACCTTTCTGATTTTTGCTCGTATTTATCAAAAGTGACGGAAAGATGAGACAATAAGCAAGCATATGGTAGGGCATGCATATGTATAAAACTCAAGCGATGCACAACCCTGTTTTATACACTTGAGTGCTTGAGTGACACACTTATCTGTGAGGATAGTATGATGATTTCAAAGGCTCCTTAACTTGTGATGTGCATAATTAGAATGTGCTTTTGGTCTGAAACTTCCATTTCCAAGTAAAACCGATGATACCTATATGTTTTCCTTCTACTGAAAAATAAATTCTTCATTCTTTTGATATTAATTGCTCAGAGACGAGTAAGTGTTTAGTTTGAGGGGGTTAACAAATGGGTTGTTTAGAGTGAAAAATAGGCTTAAAGTATGTGTTTTTAACATACATTTGTAGTTTTTAAATACCCATTTGTTATATTCTTCGTATTTCCTTTCTCTTGTTGGAAAACCTCGTTTTCAAGCATTTTGCAGGTAAAAAAGTGTACAAAGAGGTGGCGAGTAGATTGGAGTCGAAGAAATTGAGAAAAAACCCGAGGAATGAAGAAACGGGCCAAAATTGGACCGTGCACGGTCACAACCATGCATGCCCTCACAAACCGTGCATGGCCCGTGCGCGCGAAAGGCAGGGCAGCCCATACATAGGCGCACGGTCATGACCGTGCAACCATGCACGGACCGTGCATGGTCTTCCAGAGAATGGGCAATTTCAGAGGTTGTGCACGGTCTGTGCAGCCTCGCACGGGCATGACCGTGCACAAACTCCGGAAATGGTTTAATTTCAGCCCATTTATGTAATTTTGAGCCCAATACTTTGTAAAAAGCCCCAAATGGGGGGTATAGACTTGGATTTTCAGATTTTTGAGGAGAACACACTTTTCATTTACTTACTTTTTAGAGAGAGAAAGCTAGAGAGTGCATTTGGGGAATTACTTGGAGATCAAGATTTTTCCTCCCAAATAGGTTTTATCCTTCCATCTTCATTTGAATTTTGTATAAACATGATTATATCTATATATTTGTGTTTATTTATTATGATGATCATGGTTGGCTAAATTCCTTTATCTAGGTTTAGAAAGTAGATTATGGATGATTAGTGATTTTACTCGATTAATTTCATCCCGTGTTATGCTATTAGTTGATTAATGGTTTATTATGCTTGTTGAATGATTTGATCACTTATTTAACATTATTGAGGATTAAATTGAAATCGAGAGGAGAGATTTGATCCTAGATCACATTAATCGACATGATTAAGCAATAAAACCGAGAGGTTTGAGCTAATTGTAGGAACTTTGATCTTAGGATCGATCGGGAGTTGTATTTGATTAATCGACCGGAGACGGCGATTAATCTTATACAATCAACACGTAAGTTGCTCCGAGAGGGGATCTTGCATATAATTGTGATCGTTTCCTAATACATAGCATTCATTTGAAAGGTTGAATTGATCGGGATAATAATTGCTAATTACCCTTAATTGAAATCTAAGCCTAGATTTTCTTTATTTATCGATTATTCCCTATAAATTGTTCTATAGTCTATCTTATTAGTTTTAATTGCTTGTTGATCTAAATTAGAGTTTAAAAATACCAAAACCAACCACTCTATCGTCTAGTTAGCCACTTAAATGTTTGGATTACTTCATCTTTCCGATATTGAGCCGATTCCTCGTGGGATCGACCTTGTGCTCACTTAGTGCTACTTTGACGCCATATACTTGCGGTTGTTCGATTTAGTTACAAACAACTAAGCGTGTGTCAAGTACTGTTTCGGTGATGGTTATATGATGATTTGGTGACGGTTATATGCTGATTTGGTGACGGTTATATGCTGATTTTGGTGATGGTTAGATGGTTATATGCTAATTTTGGTAATGGTTATATGCTGACTTTGGTGGCTGCCTAGTATATAATGTGAGTAATATGATGAACTATTCTTGGTCCCAGTGATGATTTTTTTCTGAGGGAGATTCGCCCAAAAAACTTTTATGTGTCTACAATGTAAGCAAAATGAACACATCAAGTGTATTTAAACTGTAAACAACAGAACTTAAACTTCATCTATTCTAGCTTAATTTATAAGTACCCCAGTTCTGTCATCAGCTCTAGAATGTCATACCTGCTGTTGAGTCATGTACTTCTAGATATTCAATGTTGTCCCTTACAAGTTGTTCTTCAACATCAAGTGAATTTGGTAGTGACCTTGTCCTTACTTGAGCTCCTTTAGCTATGTGTGGCTGTCTATAATTGTTACCCCCTTGAACTTTCATAGCCTCAATCAAGCATGCTTGTAGACTTAGGAAAACGTTGTTCAACTTGATTGTTTCAAGCTCTTCATATGATTTTAGCACATTGCACACCGAATCTTCCACATTGTAGCTTCTAATCTCTGTTTGTAGGCTTTGAATGGCCCGGAAGTAGCCCAAGTCCAACATGTTAGTGTCCGGTGAGTTAGGTGGTTGGCATATCAATTGAATATCGAACCCATCACTTGAGGTAGCCAATCTGAAATCTGGATCGAAATTGCTAATATATGGTCTAGCATTATCCTGTTGAATGATAATGTGCTTACATGCATGTGTTGGCCACTTGGCCTTTATAGCTGGTATAATCTGTCCCATCCCAATGATAAAACAGTTTGCATGTTGAACAAGATTTTGTGTGTTAGAAATGTCATAAATATTTCCAAATACATGTTCCAAGTGTTAGGGAAAATTTAGGAGACTTTCTAACTTAAAAAACTAAATGATGATACATTTCTGATAGTTTAGTGTTACCTTATTCAATAGGCAGTCTTTTATCACTTTTTTTGTGATGAACTCAATTGGTTTTGTAACTAATGTCCCGCGAGCTCTGTTAGCACTGTTTCTGAGGGCGGGCTGCAATGTGGTAAAGGGGAACATCCCTATTTTACCATCAAATAATAGTTCACCTTCCGATGTGTATTGTGGTCTTGCCACAGCACATATGAACATAACCTTCGGTATAAAACGTTTACTTTTGCATGGTCTATAAGGATCTTCCTCAACCGCAAGTTTGTATGCTCTTTCACTTGATTTCTGCAAATAAAACCATTTCTCGTCTATGTGAATCATGTTGTGCATACCGTCATACCTGATTTTTTGTGTGTTGTTGTCCTTGTGCAAAAAACTAAGGCTGAACTTCAGTCTTTGTAACTTGTTTGAATCTGTGAGTTGTAGCTTGACAACATTTGTATGGGCCTTTATATCCCCTGATTTTACCCATCGACCTACCTGACTTTTGCTGACCTCTAGTTCCTTTGCAAGTCTTCTAATGCTGCCTCTTTTGGAAAACGGAATAACCTTCGTGGCTTCGTATCTAAAGTAACAGCCCGAGAGGAGGCTGATCTCTTTATTTTTGCTGAAAATGCGATCGGATGACCCTCTTGAATCTTTTTTTTTTTTTTTGTAGATTGCCAAATTGCCCGAATAGTCCGAGAAGAAACTCCAAATGATGCTGCGAGTTCTTTAGCTACGCCCTTCTTCAAAACGCCGTTGTTGTTCTTTCCAAGAAGCGCCTGTGCTACAAGAATTCGGTTTGATGGAGTCATTTGGGGCCCGACCCGATTATTGGACATCTTCTCTTGTTTTTAGAAAATTATTCTTGTATTTTCAGAAGTGAAACTGCATTCAATCCTGTAATTACTGCTATTTATAGCCTAATTTGGTAGTTGGAGATTTGTTTCCCAAAATTTGAGTGGGAAAATTTGAATGTAATTTGATGTATTTTTAGATGCATTTTCTGTTATTAATGGAACAGATTTGGGGGAAAAAATTTCCCCAAAAAATTTCAGTAGATTTCACATTTTGTACTGCTTTATACGTGATGTTACATGTTCAATTTTTTAGAGTTGCAATTCTGATTTTAGTTAACAGGTTTATTAAAAACAAGGGAGGGAAGTGTTAAAATTATAATCCGTCTCTTTAAACTGATTAATTAGGGGTCAAAAATTAAAGAAAAAACAGTAAACTGTTTTTTCTTAACATTCGTGTCCGATCAAAATGGAAGTTTTAACCGTGACGGAGGGAGTAAGTTTTATGATTTTTGTTGCTCGGTAATGTATTGTATTCAAAAGTAGGGCACAAACTGAAATTAAGGAAATATTCAAGGGGCAAACTGCGAAGTCCCGGCAATGTAATGTCTGAGCAAGGGCTATTATTTCTTCTCTGAGGCAGCCTCCAGCGTTCCGAATTGTGAATTGGGTCGGCAAAAGCGAACAATAGAAACAAAGAGATGGTCGGCGGCGGCGGCAGCAGCGGCGGAGGGAAAGAAGGCGACTGGGAGTGCAGCGGATGCCACAACAGGAATTATGCTTTCAGATCCTTTTGCAATCGTTGCAAGCAGCCCCGCCTTCTTGTTGACACGAGAACTCCCGCTGATTCCAAGTGGCTTCCTCGGATTGGCGATTGGATCTGCACTGGTATTTTCCACATTTCGTCCAATGTTGGGATTTTTGCCCTGTGTGCTTTGCTTATTTATTAGCCAAGTTGCCTCTCGGAGAAATTTCGCGTGGAATATAATTTGATGTATAGTTATTTTCTGTTAGTGTTTTTTTTCCGCATTTGAATTTGCTTCAGTCGGAATTGATGCTGTTATTACTTTTCCGTACGAAGAAAAAAACCCTAAGCTCTCCTTGCTTCATTCAATGCGAATTTGGGTGTTTATTTTAATTAGTGATAGGTAAATTTGAACTTCTTCAGATTTTCCCCATACCAAGATGGACGAATTGCAGCTGCCCTCATTGAGTTTTCAAAGTGGAAAATGCTGTTCATACTTGATTTTACGTAATCTTGGCAGTGATTTTATTCACCGTCTGATGACCTATTTAATAAATTTTGGACATCAGGACTCATTGCTGATATTTGAGTGCATGCTTATGGATGAGAAGTGAAAATTTTAAGTTTTCAAATTGGTTTTATAACATGTTAGGGTTAAAAGACTGAATTGGTGTTAAGCTTGTCAAATGATCACTTAAACTTCCCATACATTCAGCATACAAGTACACTATAACATCGAGGCATGAGGCCTATTTAAAATGAAAACCTGTGGGGCTTTATTAGTTTGATTGCTTTTAACACCAGAGAGTGCTATCTGCTTCCACGCTAGATTATTGACCTTAGTTGATTCAATGAGTAGTTAGAGTTTCATGAGTAATCCAACATTTTTGGCATCTGGAGCGGAAATGGGACTATGGGAACATGAGTGTGGATTGATCAATTTTCTCCAGTCCTTTTAGACAATAAGCAATGGGTTCACATAGAGATATTACAATATGTTGGTATGATTTGATAAATTCGTTTCTAGGAAAAGATGTACTATGGAAATCTGTAGAATGCCATGTAACTTAGCATTCTAGAGTGTTCAGCTCTTCTCCATTCTCTGAAAGACACTAATCTATGCTGCTGATATTATAACACAACATTATGCACTATATTCAGTAGTTGTAATGTCTGAAAATCTGATTGGTTTATCTACCAACCGTTGCTCAATTTAGTACATCTTTTTACATAATTAAGAAACTTTGTGACAATTAGGTTGAGTTGTTTCATGTTTTGTGTATGTGTCTTTTGATATTGGATGGCGGGTTGGCGTGCGTATTCTTCGCGTGTATCTTCTTCGTGGCTGCATTCTGGGTTGCGTGTGTGAACAATGGATCAATAGGTTGCACTAACAACAATTATGCATCAAGAGAAAAGTGCAAAAAGTGTGGGCAACCTAAGGAGCTAGCAGCAATGCCGGCAGTTGCAATCCCTGGAGCTTCTGTCCCTACTCATCCAACTTATTTTGCCAGGGCTCGAGGAGGAATGGAACAAATGGTGAATGTTGGATCTCTCCAACAATCATTGGCTCTGAGCTCTGGATGGGCTGTTGGAGGGGCTGGTCAATATGGAAATCAATCTACTGATCCTTATGGACTTCAGTCAGCATCTAATTGGGCCCTAGGAGGTAGCAGCATACCTGGAGTTCCATACTCTAATCAACTTCAACAAGTAGCAGATGGTAATGGATGGCGTACTGGTGATTGGATGTGCACTTGCGGCTTCCACAATTATTCTTCACGTATCCAGGTATGGTCCTGTAGAGAAAGCATAGGCTGGAAACTTTTGCCTGAGTTGTGATTTCAACCTCAAATGTGAAAAACAATGCTATGAGAGGCGACTGTGTCTAAACCAATTATTCTTGGTGAGGTTGATAGGAAGTTTTTCTTTGAATATATTAATTGCATGTAGTTTTTTGCAGTATTGTGAGATAAAGAAATAATAGGTTCTGAGAATGGGATGATGAAGTTGATAATTTTTTAATTGCGCCAACAGGAGAAGTGGAATTTTTCCTTAATAGCCTTGCTAAACAATATGGTTGCTCTAACAAAAAATTGCATTCAATGGTAGTGTACTTCTGATATGATTTTCAGTAAATTTTTGGGATAATTTAATTTTCAAACTTTTGAGTTCGTATTAATCAATCTATTTAGTCTAAAAAATATGAATCGCATAATTTGAAGTCCAGTGCTAAAATTCTCGTATGCTTCCATTTAATGAACTACCTTGTGAGATTATTCATCTCTGGTTGTTGCATTTGTAGTGCAAAAAGTGCAATGCCCCTACACCAATATCAGCATCTTCATCTCTTGTCACTGCAGTTACAGGTTCGTTCATTAGTTGTATCTGTTTAAAGTTGAATATAACAGTTAATGCAATTTCGTTAATCAGTTACGCTATGAATGAATTCGTTAGCTCTATCACGTCTTTTGCTGGTATACTTTCATTATTGAAATAGGAGCACTCTGAGATGAGTTATCAATTCTACTGACTAGTTATTTTTCTTTCATTTCCTACTTGATCTCCTGCCCTCTTAAATGGGTTACACCGGTACATGGATCTCATTCCCTTAATGTGAAGAATGTAAGAAATAATCAAGTGGGTGCAGGGAAGGGGCATTTGACTTATGAAAAGCTCTGCTTGAAGACTGAGTGAATACTGTAAGTCTTTTGGGTTTGCTCCTTCCAAAGGATGCCAGAGCCAGGACGGCAATTTGTTTAGCATATAAATTGTTTGTAGGTTATAGATAAGTTGCGTGAAGACTCAGTATCTCTTATAAGTCTTATCATCAATTTCCCGTTCCTTTTTATGTGGGTCAAGTTAAGGAAGCATAAGAACATTTTGATAGAACTCAATTAATGACAATCGTGTGTGGAAGCAGGAGTATGTTAGCGGATGGGGGAAATTTTTGGGGTTTAAAATTTTGTATTGAAAAAAGACCAATACCATATCCTCTGGGAACTTGTGCTGTTTTAAATTTATTGGAATTCTTAGTGGTGGAAGAAATGAAGCGGGAGACAATTACGTTTCAACAAGAGAATTGGAGCTAAAAGTAATTAATAATGAATTCTTCATGTTTAGACAGGACTGATGTGGTAGGGCACTGACATACTGTACAGTGCTTTATAACTTATCATAGGTTACTGAATCTGGTCTCTTGATCTCAGAAAATGAAATATTTGTTGTGGTTATTTGTAACCATATTTGCAACTGCATTGCAACCACAATATATAGTGTTTGATGCATAAAGTCTCAACTGGCGAGGTTTATAGTCTGTTCTCCCACTAATTAGTAGACTTTGCATCGTTTATCTTCCTTATCCTTAGTTATTACTTATGTTTCATCTGTCCTAGGTTGCGTTATTTCTAGTTTGCCTCTAACTTCAGTTGCTATGCTACAGATATGTCCTATAATAACGGACACATTAAAGCTGAATGATTATCTACACTATATTCAGCTAACCTGAACTCTAAAGTCGAAATTGTTAAAGAACGTAGACTTTCTCCAGCATTTGTCTCTGACTCTATTTTCTCTGTGCCACCTTATCTACTTAGCATGCCAGTAATATTGTTTTTATTTTTCTGTTGAAGCTCTTGGAACAAAACGCCTGGCCTCTGAAGAATTCATTCATAACTTGGATGCTAAGAGACTCAATGCTGGACAAGTAAGGAACACTTTCTAGTATGCGGATCAGATTGCAATATCGGATATTTAGATCTGTCTCTTTATTTTTCACTACCTTTTATCTGATAACTGATATGCATATGGGGCCTTAGCAACCATGTTCAGGGTTTGAGTCATTCCAAAGTCCTGCTAGCAGTCAATTGAACAGTATTTATCCTGCCATTCCCAGTGGAAACACGTCTCTCCCCGCTAATTGGCAAGTCAACCTTCAAGTATCACGTACACCAGCAGCACAAGCGCTCCTCGGGAAAGGGTAAAAGATGTTTCCTTCCTAGAAGTAGTAAAGCATTAATATCATATTTTATATTCATTTTGTGGAATTGATTCTTAATATACAATTGTATATTCTTGCTCCCATCTTCCACCACTCCTTGCAGCTTTATATTTTTTTCTTAGATATTGTGTTTTTTGTTTGTTTCTGTGTCAGATTATATACTGTAGGCGGTAGCAATTGAGTGTGTGTGCGTGTATTTTTTCCTTTTCTTTCTCTCTCTTTCTTTCATGAACCAATTTACGAATTGGGAGGTGGGAAGAGGCTTTGAACTTCCGACCTGCAATCTAATACTAATAGAGAGGGCTAGGTATGAGTTGATGCTGTAGCAATAGTTTGGAAACGCTTAATTGAAATGATAATGTTGTATAGTAAACCATGAATGCACCATTTTTTAGTTTATAATGGAAGAAGTAATACACCCTACCCTAGCATAGGTATTTTGGAGATATTCTATTGAGGATTTGTTATAGAATCATGCGCGCAGAATCTAGTGTCGTCAAAGTCAAAGTGTGAAAATTCTACTTGAACGTGCGTGCTCACCTCCTTGACTCATTCTATTTTTCGTACATCAATTTTGTACCTAAGGTCACTAATGTATTGTGCAGAGCAAAGCAATGGCGTGATGGGGATTGGATGTGTACAAATTGCAACAATCACAATTATGCCTCTCGAGAGCAATGCAATAGGTGAGTAATAGAGTATGAAAGTGTCATACTCATTTTGGGTAAATTTTTCTAGTAGCTTTTATAAGCTAAATCAAAATTAATACTAAATAATAGGAAACTGAGTTGATCGACAGTTGTTTCTTTGATTAATCTTTTCCTATCCCTCTTAAACTTAAAAATGGCCGGATGAAACAATGTTGATAATGTCAATCAATAACCAATAGCCAGATAAAAAGTTGATAAGTGGGTTCAGCTGGTTCAAGGCACTAGTGTTCTAAAGAACCTGAATAACGGGTTAGAATCTTCCTTTACATTTGTTCTGTTTAAAGTCCAATTAACCCCCACCGTACTAGCACATGTTGGAAGCTTGTAAAGCCTAGATTCTACTCCTGTCCTTTTTTCTATTAATCTTGTATTCTATATAAATGTTGGTTAAAGTGTGCAGCTTAATTTAATCACGGGATATGCATCAATCATATTTTTCGTTTGATGTTGGATATAATAAAGAGATGTAGTAATCAATATAACCCAACCTCACATGGTGGACATAGACTTAAGATTTTATTGTGTTGTTTTGCCGTTGTCATGTACATAATCATAATTTTGAATGATTTCTTGATTGTATATGAAAGGGGATATGATGCACGATGTTGCTGGCATGGTATTTTAGGGCCAAAGTTGATTTTAATTCCAATAAAATTATTTGTTATTCTAATCTCATTTTTTAGGAAAATATGTATTGCATATTATATAATTTTCACTCTGTCCCAAAATAAGAGTCCCGTTTGAGATGGGAGTAACTGTGTAAATATTTTGCGAATCGTACTTAGCAGCTATGTATTTAATCTTAGGTTGCATTTGGATTGCGAAATTTAATCGAAATCTGCTGCAATCACTCAAAAATAGTTCAAAATAAGAGTGATGGATGTCAAGTCCTTCAGCTAACACTTCCAAACGACCCAATGGATCTTAAATCCATCCTCAAATTCTTTAATCAAAATGCAACTTTAATTGATTGTATCTGTATCTAGAGTAGGAGAGAGGTTTGCCTCTCGCTTCCATTATACAATATAGATAGGTGATAGAACGCAAGTGTGATCCTTCCTTTGCTGCACAGTCAGCTTGACTCCGTTCTGTTTTTTATATTTGCAGGTGCAAAAGTCAGAGAGAGGCTCCCGCTCAACCCTTAAGTGTTTCGTAGCTCATAAGTCTTCAGCGTTTATGCTTTATTTTCTTGCGATTCCCCAATGTAATCGGGATAAGATTACAAGGAACCTCGAGCTTAAATCAATGTATGATTGCAGTATGTTTGTAACTTCTTAAAACTTTGTTCTCTAGATGAAATATAGATTGAAATTCGGTTGCTGCTGTTAAAGGCGTACCTTTTGCTGGATTAAGACATCGTGCAACAATGTGTTGGAAATTTTGGATGTGATGTTAGGGTATTTTGTTTTTAAGATGTGTTGAGAAGTCTTGTAATCTTCTTCTATATATATGTGTGTGTGTGCGCCCCTGCAATGTGTGCCCCTTTTAATTAAATTTTTGTTTGAAGATTTTCTTTTTCCTTTTTTTTGTGCATTTCTTAATTATATTTGGGTTACTACATTTGACAAAGAAGGGTTTGAAGTTTGTACAGTAAAATTTCTGTGGTACTTTGAAAATCAAAGACATAAATTGGTTGCTTTTGGGTCGATCGTGGAAAACTATTTTAATCAAAACTAGGCTTAATTGCAGAAAAAATCATAACTTTTTTTCAAAATTGCAATTTAAGCCTAACTTTTAGAATTTAGTGAGATAGAACACCACTTTTACTTATAGTTGCAAATTAGATCATCGACAAATTTTTCGGTTATCGGAGTCCATGTGCCCGACAAAAGTGCCACATCATTTGCAAAAATGATAGAATAATTTTTAAATTCGTAAAACATCTATATATATATATATATATAAATAAAATGAGAGTTATTATTGTAAATTACCTTTTCCCGCCTAAAGTATATCTTTAATGCATTCTTAATATCTTCTAAGACATTAATTATATTTATTTCTTCAAATTAATACAAGATTAAGTATTACCTTCCTTAATAAATGAATATATACTTTATATTAAAAGTAAAAGTTAATGTATAATTTAATGATTGACTAATTAAATTATTGTGTTTACAAATATTAATTTGTTATAATTAATCATGGGACTAGGACTTTCACATATATTTATATATGATAATTAATCTTGAAATTATTTTTTTATTACATATTCATATTTTCTACTTATTTATTAATATTATTTCTTTTTAAATAATAATTAAACGTTGCAATCTAAAACTATGAGATTTTCATGTGCTACAATCTATATTTCTATTAAAAAATAAAATTAACATGTTTGAGCTAACTAGGTTTTTTAGAGCTCTCAATATAAACAATACGTTGTCGCATTTTCCATGTTTTGCAACCCAAGCAAAATATACAAACATATATATATATATATATATATATATATATATATTATTAATTGTATCTTTAAATAAATTTCAACATAAACATATATTATTCAGATATGTTGAAGAATACATATGCTCTATTTTGTTAGTCCAACTATAGAATAATCACTGAATTTTATTTTATTAATATTAAGATTTATTAAAAATTTAAAAATTATTTAAGTATATTAAACCACCACGTAAAATATTAAAACTTGAAAATTAAATTTTCTTAAAATAAAGTTAATATTTATAGTTAAAATTTGAAAAATTATTTGGATAAATCAAAATATTTAAAAAAAATTGAGAAAAATAAAAGAAAACACTAACTTTCTTATAATACAATTCAATTTATTTTATTTGATATATTTTGGTGTGTCATTGTGATATTTATGTATTTGTGTTTATTTTAATATTCATTTTCAATTAAGCTATTGTGGTGTTCACATAGGTTAAGGTGGATACACACACACAAAATATATGTTTGAGTTTCAATGTAGGAGATATTCATTCTTAAAAGTAGATATAATTTATTTTTTACATTTAATAATTTATCTTAATGTAAATTTATAAAATGTAAGTTATATTAAATCCATATATCACTTGGGAGAAATTGATATTTACATTATTTATATTTTGCAACATGTAGTATGCGCATTTTTCAGTTTTTTTTTTTTTTCAATCACAACCTGAACTATACATTTTTTCACTTTTGCAACCTCTGCTAGCAATTTAAGTGCGGAAAATAAAAGAATATTAGAAAATATTTAAATAACATAAATTTTTAAAAAATCTAAAAATTACTTTTTAAATTCTAAACTTCATTTAAAATACCAGAAAATTAACTTAAACATGTTGAAAATATATTAAAAATTTGAGTTTTTTTTTTATAAAAAATTTCAACTCAAATCATTTTAAGCAAGGAAAATAGTTATTATGTTTTTTAAAATCATAAAACTATTATAAATTTCTGTAAATTATCTTTTAAACTCTAAAAATTTATTTAAACTATTTGAAAGTTATCTTGAAAAATTATTTTAAAATCTCTAAAATTTCGTTTAAGACATGTGGAAGTATCTATGAAAAGTCTAATTTTATGATATAAGTATCTTTTCAATTATTGTTTTGAAAAAATAAATCATTTTAAAAATATTTAAAATTATTTGAAGTAATATAAAAATTATTCGATCTTTTTTTATGAAAATTAATTTTTTATTAAAATATTTTCTACATTTTTTCAGTTAAGTTTATGATAATTTTAATATTTGTTTTATAATTTAAAAATAAATATTGTATTTTCTAAATATTTTTATTATTTTTAAATAGTTTCTTTTCTCTTCGAAAATTGCTACCAAAGGTTGCAAAGGTTGAACAACGCAAAGTTTAGGTTGATTGTAAAAAAAGGAAAAATGATTATTCAAATACTCATTTAGTTAGAATATAATAATTCTATTTTTTTATATTAGATAATATTATATTTAATTTAATAAAATAATTATTTTTAAATAAATTTTTGTGCATCGTACAGGAGCGATACTAGTTTTAAGTAATTGTAATATAATCCCAAAGTTTCAAGTTTGCATAAAAATCACATTTTCTTAAATTGCAATTTGAATCTAAGCTACCAAAAAATAAATTAAGCTATGCTTATAAAATAATTGCAATTTAAAATACAAATTTGCAAAACAAGAGTAGGAAAAAACGATTCACCTTCAATATGTTCTTTGGTAGCAAGTGTATTCTCAAGACTAAATTAAATTATATAAGCTAGTAAGTGTGTTCCCAGTAGAAACTCCATTTGAAGCTTCTAAACTTTTAACAACATAGGCTTTAACATCCATTTTAGCTTATTTTGGAAGTTGCAATCTTGCAGCATTAAGTAGGATTTCTCGAAAAGATATCCGCGAAGTTATGGGACTAAAAAGAAATATAGTCTAGTAAATAATTGTGATGTATTGCTTTGACTGAAATATGTTAAATCATTTTATGTTCTACCCGAAAATTTATATTCTTGATATTTCAAAGTAACAATATTGTCGCATATCATAGGACACAACTCAAATACAAATTAATTTTACAAACAATTACACACACAAATACATTACTATTACGAGTTGGATGTGATTAAATTTAAGTTTTAAATTGTAACTTTTTAGAAGTAGAGCTATTTTGGTAACTTAGATTTAAATTGCAATTTATGAAAATGTTGTGATTTTTATGGAAATTTGAAGCTTCAAGATCAGGGGCGGAGCTAGTACCGGCCTGTACCGGGCTTCAGCCCAGTGCAAAATTGGTGGAACCTTAATTTTAAATGTATAATTTTTATTTTTTTTATTATTTAATACTCTAAATTTTAACTAAGCCCACCCCATTTAAGTTGCAACTTCACCACTCAGCCCACCCCATTTATAAATCCTGGATCCGCCCCTGTTCAAGATTATATTGTAATTTCTTGAAAAGGTTGGTAATCTTTTCACAAATTTAAAAGTTCTTATGTTTTTTTTATAGATGATGTGGCGAATGATATGGCACAAAACCGGACACGTGGACTCCGATGATCGAAAAATTTACCAATGATCTGATTTGCAACTATAAGTAAAAGTGGTGTTTTGTTTTGTTAAATTCTAAAAGTTAGGTTTAAATTGCAATTTCGAAAAAAAATAGACGACGACTATTCACCGCCTTCAAAATTTCTTAACGCAATCGCTTTTCAGTGTAGCCCTTTTTTATTTGAAATTCAGTAAAAATTTCTTAATACATCCCATTAAATACCAAATATATGCCTTCTTTTTATTAAATTAAATAATTTAAATTAAGCTATTACAATAAATAATAAATAAAAGCTAAAAAGAGTGTAAAATTCGTGCCTTCCTCTGCAAAATCATTTCCTTGCCGAGTCAAATCGTCGTCGTGTTCAACCTAATTAATTTTGTGGCGTTTGGCTTTTCAAATAGTTTGTGGCAAACATATATTATAAGCCCTCCTCTGAAATCGATTACTTAAGTTTAGTCATCTCTTTCCTTTTCTCATACAATACAATTTCGGACTGTTAATATGGTATTATAAGTTCCATATTCCGAAACGCGAGAAGTAATATTTTCACTGTTATTTGTCATGGATGCACGGGTCAAATCTTCAAGCTCTTGTTATCGGCGGAACAATTATTGCTATTTGCGGAATCACTTTATCATTTATTACTTATTATGATCATTATTGTAAAATTAAATATATATAAATAGTTATTATTTATGGTCTCCATTAATAAAACCTTGAAAAAATTATGTGAAGTTCTTGGAGAAATGACACAGCCTGGTTGAGGATGACACAAAAGTAAGAGAGATCTATATTTTTTTAAATATATATGTATTGTTTTACTTTTAATTAATTATATTAATTTTTTTATTAAGGTATTGTGGTCTTTACTAATAACCCTAAATGTTCACCCGTACGATGCACGAGACAAAATATTTATTTGAATTATATTATTGTTGTTATAAAAGTATATAAATCATAGTTTATATATAAAATAATATTTATATAAATATTTTTTATTGTTATTATAAATATACATAAATCATAATTTATATAAATAATATTAAAATAAATATAATATGACTTAAAGTATGGTTTAATTATTTTTATAATATAATCGTTCTTTCTGAAGTTATCACTATCAAATAATAAATTACTAACATTTTGAAATGATTTTTATAGTGCAAATCTAATAATATTGTCTAACTAACTAAATTCTAAAACTCAATAAAAATACTTTAACCAACTAAATTTTTTAAGGCGAAACAAAAAGAAAGTTTTTTTTTAATGTTTTTTAATATATATAGGTCAAATGCAAAGGATAATTTAGTGACATGTTTATTAAAGTCCAACACATATATTAAAATAAAAATAAATACTTTAACCCACAAAAGATTATATTTATAAGTTATTTTGGTTCCATTATACAAAATTTGTCTGGGTATAATTCTTCATTATTAGTTTAGTGCTGACTTACTTTTTTCTTTCTCCTTTTCCTTATCAAGTTTTTTCTGCTTATATTTATCATGATTGCTTGAAAGAGTAGGAGTATTCATCTTCGTTAAAATTAATCAAAATCTGAAAATACCAAAAATCATTCATAAACAACTTGATTACAACATGAACTAATGAAAAAAGAAATGCAGTGCAATTTCAAGATTTCTACATATCTCAAGGTGTCTAAAGTTTTTTCATAAAGGATCAATCTGCACAGAAAACTCCGCTGTGGAGCACCACCTAACCAAAAAAGAAAAACATCCAAATACAAACATAGATCGGAATTAGTTTCCTGGAAATGGGTGCCAAATAACTTGCTCATTAATGGCCACATGAATCATATGACTTACTACTTATCTTAAATTCCTGATCGAAAGACTCCAAAGGTGCCCTTCTTCAAAAGACAATGATATCCCTATGGGAAACAACATCTTTTGCTCTGCCATCGTACACATTGTTTGCTTCACACCCTTCAACGTTTTTTTTTTTTTTTACTTTTCTATTCCCCTACCAATATTTTTTTCAATATATTCTGGTATTTTTCCTTTTCATTCTCTATTGGATTTCAACACTCCCATGACCCCAACTCCTTATTCTTTATGGTTAAAGATTTGGTGGATGGCTATGGATTCGAGTGACGGTGAGGAGAAATCGATCTCAGTTGTGGCCATGGTATTTCTGGGCTACCAGTGCCTAATTCCTCCATCTAGACGCCAACGCAGCTTTGCATGGTATAGGTTGGTGGTATAGTGTGGTTCAGTAGCCCCGCAACTGTCTTCTTCACACACACACATACACACACACACACACACACACACATATATATATATATATTCAACTATTACTTCTTACTGTCGAGATTAAAGGAAGAGGGAGATGTGGTGTTGCTGCTCGGATAGAGGGGTGCGTGGCGAGTCAAGTTGGTGCCTCTGAAAGTGAAGCAACGTTCGCTGAACTATTTTGTAAGAGCATATAAACCCTATTTAGCAGTTCCTTTAATTCCTAGTGTTTGTAGACACAAAGGCCATTGACATAGGCGAAATTAGAAGAAGATTTTTCTCTATGGTCAATGAAGTCACCCGTTTCATTAAACATCGTCGTTACTCCACAGTGATCATCTTTTCCTCCTGCCGATCTCTGCAATCCGAATTTTCTTAGCCAAAATGCCCAAAACTCATCTCTCTCTCTCTCTCTCTCTCTCTCTCTCTCTCTCTCCATCTAAACGATTATGCCAACAGTTTGTTAGAGATAATTTATATGGTGAATGGATCATTCCTCGTAAAGGGTTATGCCATCATGTAAATAAATAGTGGGTTGTGACCTGTGCAAGAGAATACTATCACGCATACACAAACTGTATATGAGTTGGGACGTATGAAAGAGAAAATAGAAACAGAACACGTTTCTGTGGTGACACCTATCAAGGTTTCAATTAATTGAATGAATAAAGAAGAATTCCAAAAATTTGTGCGTGTTTTCTTATTAAAATCCGTGACTCTCCTTTTATATAAAGTATGGCTATGGATATGTAAAGTATCAATTATGTAAAGTATATCTCCAAATAGATCATAAATCTCCATTGTGATGTAAAGTGCAACATCTTGTTGATAATGCCTTCACAAGTTTGTTATTGGATTCTTCAACAAGGAAAATAGGGTTTCATTTGGACTCTTCTTCCTTGCACGTCAACTAACTACTATCTCCGTTCTTTTAGATGTTCTTTTAAGTTTGGATAAGAAAACTAAGAGGTATGGAAAATGAACAAATTAGTCCTCAATTAGCTGGATTATATAGATATGGTAGGTTATATAACTAGAATATTTGTTACAAACAATCAACCTTCTCCAAGATTTCCTAAGTTAATTAATAAATAACTAAACAATATTTCGCAATAAAATATTATCTATAATGAAAACAATTTTTTTGATGAGAAATTATGTGAAAATATATAAAGATAGTATTTTTTTAATTTAAAAAAATATTAAAAAAAAACACTTATTTTAAAATAGAGAGACAATATAAATACTATTGTTTGTAATTTTACTAATGTTACTATTTTACGAGCTCAACAAACATGCGCACGAGCAATTTAAAGAACAAGTTTAATGTTTAAGCTTTGTACATTCAGAAATAAAACGAACGCCAACTAAATTTTTACTGAACTTTCGTTGGATAAAGCCCTAAATAAAAGTGGATTTTTGAAATTAAATGGAAATAGTTGAAAGACGTGCAAATGACGCATAATTTTATTATCAAACATCAAAGAATTAAAAAGTCACGCATAATTTAATTACCAAATTTGTGAAATCTTGGATCAACTAATTTAATGATATAATTAATTTAGGTAATATTTGTGTAGAAACCCTAAGAACAAATGGACTTGGTTTCTTGGTCTTAAGTCTCCGTCTCCGCACGCTCCTCACAAATTAAAACACATCACATATACATACAAATATAATGTTGATATATAGTTACTTCTCTCTCTACTCTCCAGCTCAGACATCTCTCTCTCTCTCTCTAAGCGACTGTACCGACCCCTCCGCCATGACTGACTACCCTAAAGCTCAAAACATGGACCCATTCCTTCTTCAGTTCGACGCCAACGAAGTGCGGATCGCTGCTGAATTTTTGTCCAATTGGTTGCCTTTTCTGTCCCGCGGCCTCTGTAAATCATGCACGCAAACTCTTTCAGATGGCATCCGATCTCTCAACAAAGGTAGCTGCTAATTGAATTTCTTTTCTGTCGGTCACAATCTGCGCATGTTAATTTGTGTATCTTAAATCGAATTATCTGGTGTTATAGTTTCTTTTTCTTAGCTAGAATGTAAGAATGACATAATTCTCGGTGATTTTGATGAATGAAGAATTCGATTGGAAGATTTTAACTTTTTTTAGTAAGCTGTTGGAATTAGGAACTCACTCCCCCTATTTTTTAATTTCTGAAAAACTCCGATTTTCTTTTCCTTGATAGGGCTATCTTAATTTCAATTTCTGTAACAAAAGGTTTACATCTGCGTTCAAATTATTAGGGTTTTTCTGGGGAAATTCTGAAAACTTAGACAATTAACTCTTCCAGTGGGTTGTATGTTGACCTACCTACTTATTGTGCGTCTTATGTTGTGATTTTGTGTTGATTTGGAACTCGTGAAAACAGAAGGGGATTTTGCTGTTTCTACTCCAAGTATTTCTGATGTTAATCACTGCAAAGAGGATCATGGTAATTGTAGTGCCCATTCCACTGGGAGTACAAAAGACAGTGCAGATAACAATGACGATACAGATACACACTCATTGGGCAGTTGGAAAGACGAGGCTGATGGGCTATCAGAACATGCTGTAGAAGCACCATCTACAAGCGGAACATTTAGCTCCTCGCCACAGCTTGCAACCCCTATTCTGAAAAAGTCTTGGGCAGATATGGCCATGGAGGATGAGCTTGCAGCAGAAGAAGGTAATCATGAGAGTAATGGATTTGTTAATGCGAATGACTCGCCTGCATTCGGAACATCTACAGTTGACACGAAGCCTAAGGTGGCATTGTCAAGGGATGAGCGAGAGTATATTCGGTTTAATAGTGTTCAGAGGAAGAAGGACTTCATATGCTTAGAAAGAGTCGACGGGAAAATTGTGAACATATTGGATGGTTTGGAGTTGCATAAAGGTGTCTTCAGTGCTGCAGAACAGAAGAGGATTGTTAGTTTTGTTGAAGAGCTACAAGAGATGGGAAGGAAAGGACAGTTGAAAGGTTAGTTGTTGTTATGGAGTTATATTAAGATATTGAAGTTTTATTCTTCTTATTATTTGCTTTACCTGGCCATCTGGTTGCAGTCATAATACCTAATTTTGTTTTGCTGAGGCTGATTAGATTATTTCGGTTTGTTTCTGCTAATATTGGCAGTAGTAATAATAATATAACTTGTTAAAGGAGATAATATCTAGCAACAAAGAGGATCTAGATTACACGGTTATTTTGGGAAGTGGGAACAGGATGGTTAACTTGCATATTACATCATATTTTGATCTTTCAATTAATTCATTTAGTTAGTACGTGCACGACATAGGTTTAACCATTTTTTGGGCTTTCTTTTATTCTATTGTTGATGATCTTGAGCCTTCTTTTCGGCAAGAGAGGAGTGGAATCTACGGCCCCTTTAAATACGAAAAAAAGAGCTTTTCCTAGAAGAAGTTTTTCTCATCTTTTTACTTATAATTTAGATAAATTCTAATTTCCAAAAAATAAAAATACATGATATCTTTTTCAAGAACATGAATATGTATGCTTATATAGAATGTGTGCAGTATCATAGTATGTTGTATTTGCCAGTGTGATATATTTGCATGATGCATTTTTAAATATTCATAAGATAATATATGCAAAGTAAACTCATATCAGATGTATAATTTGTATTATTTACTTGTAGTATACTGATGACTATTGTAGTATGTTCTGCTGGTAACTTATTTTACATAAAAGTTGTTCATATTATATGTGACATGTTATACTTCATTCATTTTCAAGTTAAAAAACATATATAAAAATGTTCTTCTAACCAATTTATGAACTAAAAGTCCGCCGGTTTGACGTTTCTATTGGATTTTCTTTTTCCTGATATAATTTCTTATTGAGCATGAATTGATTTGGATGGTCTAATACAATATCTAATAGCGTGTTCTTTTATTGCAAGTTAATTGCTAGGGTTTTGACAGAGATTTGTGCATAAAGGTTTGGGTTCATGGTTACCATTGATTTCCTTTACTTCAAGGCCCTGCAGACCCAATATATTCCTGTTAATATTGCTAAATGAAATAGTCCATTTCCATTTGAACTTTTTAAGCCAGTAACCTGGTTCATCTTTTGAACTCTCCGCTTGGTTTTCCAATGAAATATATGTCTAATTAGTGAGTCAACAATTCTTGTATTAATACCGAACATTTTGGAACTTTGTATTATGGGTAAGATTCTTCCTTATATTTTCATATTTCCAAGAGAACAATAGAGAGAAGTAAGGAAGAATGTATTATTTCAATTGAAAATATATTATTGGATGTGTATATTTTGACCAAAAATATGCTTGGAACCTTCAAGTTTTCAGTGTTCCCATGGTTTTGAGAGCTTCTGTTTAACTGCTTAAAAGCTCATCCATTTTTTCCTTTGAAACTTACACCATTTCTTTGAAGAATATCCCATTTAAAAAAAAAATATAATAGAGTTGAAACAAAAGAGAATAATTGAAAAAGAGCTGGTGCAGGAACAGCTTGCTGGTAAAAAGAGTTGCAATGAATTTTGGTGCTTTTTTGTCGCACATTGTATTTTCCTGTCCTGCTTTAGGAAAACTGCAAAATCTTCTCTTTTTCTGTTCTCTACATTGCCTATTTTCAACACGTGTAGTGTGTGCTTTTACATACAGATCCATATTATTGGTGATTGTGAATTTTGATCTACCGTCGTCAGTTTACTTTCATGACTTCCTAGGTCAATTTACTTTTGGCAGTATTTTCTTTTGCTACATTTAAATTTAAACTTTATTGGCGTAAGTCGTAGTTAATCTGATTCTCACTTGATAATCTAATTCTAGAGCGCACTTACACTGCACCACAGAAGTGGATGAGGGGAAAGGGGCGTATAACTCTTCAGTTTGGTTGCTGTTACAATTATGCCAGAGTAAGATTCGTGAAACTTTGCTTTTGATAGGGAACTTTCGTACTTTTCAGTGGATTGTAAAAAACGATCCTTGAGGTTTGACCTATTTGCACAGAACCTTATTATTTTTCAAATTACATATCCCCCCTTGATATTTGTACTTTTAACTCAGAAACACCCTCTCAACGGGTGCAACTTGTAAATAGAAACAAATCTCAAGGGTTGTATTTGTAATTTACAAACTTGATTTGTTTCCTGGAAATAGGTCAAACCTGAAGTGTGGTTTTCATAATTATCCCTTTTCTGCAGCTAGCGACCAGGTTACGTAATTCCAGATCTAATAGCATCAATTCTCTTATGGTGGCAGGATAAATATGGCAATCCACCAGGCATCCTCAAGAATGAAATTGTCGATCCTTTGCCTCCGCTATTCAAGACTATGATCAAAAGGCTGGTTAGGTGGCATGTTTTACCACCCTCTTGTGTACCTGATAGCTGTATCGTGAATATCTATGAAGAGGGGGACTGCATACCACCTCATATTGATAATCCCGAGTTTGTTAGACCATTTTGCACGGTCTCATTCCTTAGCGAGTGCGATATACTTTTCGGGTCAAACCTTAAAATAGTGGGTCCCGGTGAATTTGCTGGTTCCTTCTCCATTGCCCTGCCTCTTGGGTTAGTACCCGCATCTTTTAACAATTTCATATGCATAATTTCTAATTTCACTTAAAATGATCGGCTGTTTCTAATTTTTAACCAGATCGGTTCTTGTTCTAAATGGAAATGGAGCTGACGTGGCTAAACACTGTGTACCAGCAGTCCCCGCCAGGAGGTGCAGTTTGAGAGAATCGATTCTTTCTTCTTTTGTCATCGTTTCACAGTGTATGGTTCCAACTGTATTACTTCTTCATTTTTCAGGATATCTATAACCTTTAGAAGAATGGATGAATCCAAACGGCCAGTTGGATATGCCCTTGAACCTGATCTGCGAGTGATTGAGCCATTGCCATCTGAAGTGGACAAATCGAGTAATTCTAGTGCTTCAAGACCCAGACAGTTTTCTAGGAAGCCATCATCAGGAAGAGACGATAGGACGGAACAAGGGAGAAGGCGGTCCTCAGAAAATTCGTATGATCGTTATTCTATCCGAGCCAGACCAGGCCCTCCACATAGGAGAAGGTTTGAATCTAATTTGGAAAACTAATCAAGGTATTGTCTAGCGTGTGTGCTTGCATAGATATATGGGATTACATTTATTGTATGAGTTGTACTCGTACCTTAAAAAAATTGAAAGTTGGATTTGTTGTTGGAGAAATGAAGACTGTTTCATGTTTGTATAGAAGCGCATATGTTTAACAAGATGCGATAATGTGGCACCGGCTCAAGTTCGATCTGCCTTGTTGCAATTCTCATGAGAAGTGTTAAGAGAATAAGAAGATTGCCTGATACTGGACTATTGCTACTTCTTGAGAGGGAATTCATTGAGATAAATTATTTTTTATTATTTTTTGGAGAATCAACTTGTGAGTTGTATATTAGAGTTGAGTGAGCTTTGTTTCATATGTTGATTGAGATTTCAGGATATAAGGACTGTTTGAGATTCTTGCTAAATAACTGGTGATTTTAGTAACAATTGTAAGTTTATATTGATTGGTTCAGTATTGAGTTTATAGTCTGACGTCTATGTGAGATTGACGTCGTTTTGGTACCCTGCACTGCCTGTATGTGAGATTGACGTCGTTTTAGTACCCTGCACTGCGTGCTGCCTGGGTGTCTGGACGATCTATTTCCCAATGTTTCACCAGTTTGTTTGTTTGTGTTTTCAGATTCTTCAGTTAAATAGTAATTCTTATTTTAAATATCTGATTCCATATTAAAAGATACTATAAGCTGCAACTTTTCCCTAAAAAAAGGAAATAAAAAAAAAGAAAGAAAAGCGAGTTGCATCTTGTACTTCCTTTTAGTTTTATTGGAATATGAAACATTTTTCTGACATGTCATCTATTTCTTTTCTGATAAAATAATTATCATGTGAATAATGTGCTTTATCACGTCAATTGCATGCATACAAAAGGGAACAAAAGTAATTATCTTCTAATATTAATGACGATAAGACTCATAAAGAAGAATATTGAAGAAAAACAAATTGATTCAAGTTTTGGGCATACTTCATAGTTGAATTTCGTGTTTCATTTTGTATTCTGGCATGCGCCACGTGTATATTTATAATATTATTTAATTGTTATAGCAAGCAGTTGTGATGGTTTTGTGATGCATGAAAAGAAGTTATACCAAATACTTTATAATATTCCTGAATCAAATAATCAGTTTTCATTCTTTCTTTCTTTCACCATATTGGGTATGTTAGTTTGCAAAGAAAAATATATGGATAATTAGAAGTGAAGCAATTGTGCAGAGAAATAAATGCTTTGTGGTCCTCTATTAGAAACTCATTCAAGTGAAGAACATTCAACAAGAAAACCTAAAAATGTGGCAAATTTGAATGAAGTTTTCAAGCTCAAGAAAAAAACAATGTGCTTTCTTATCCTATTTTGTGAAAGAAAGCCCTTATTATTAACTACACACACTCAAATATGATATACGTGTTAGTATGTATAGGAATTATGGGTCCACTACAGAACTGATGGTACAAAAAGTGGCAAAATAATAAAGTAGATGAAAGCAACAACGTTGATTTGAGGCCCATACTACCTTTATTATTATTATATAATAATTCCCTATCTTGCTATGCTGTTTCACTTTCTTTACAAGAATAAATATTAATTAATTTTTTTATATGTTTATATGAAATTTAATCAAGACCTTTTTTAATTCGATGCAATTATCTCTTGCTGATCTCCCAATGTTCCAGACTATTTTGTTGAGTCCTTAAAAACATTCGCATATAGGATGTGCATTCGGTTAAAATCTAAGAGCTAAATCGAAATTTTGGTTAGTCAAAGTAGGGAACTGAAAACTGAATGAAATTTTAACGGTTCGATTTGGTTAATAATAAAAACTTACCATTTTGACCTTCCATTTGGATAAATTTTGAAAGCTTTTTATTTGTGTATATTGTATATTTCTTAAATTTTAAGTAAAAAATAAATCAAATAAAAAAGACTGAATGTAAATATTCAAACTGTTCATAATTGGAAACCAATATATAGGGACTGCACAAAATCATAATAGAACGGTAGAAATGAAAAGATTAATATCTAATATTAAAAAAAAAAAAAATTCAGTTTGCACTCCCTAAAATTTGAAGTGAAGCGGAAAAAAAGAAAAAATCACAAAAAAACTTATAACTGAAAACTGGACCAAATTTATGGTTCATTTTGCGTTAGTTAACTGATCCGTGCACACCCGTATTTGCATGTGTCTCTTATATAGTATGGTTATCGAGGGAGTGATTATATGATTGTTGATCGATTCTATTAAGAAAATTAAGATGATGTAATTAATATGTGTAGCAGTTTGAAGTGTTGAAGTCACAGTACATTAAATATGGTATGATAACACTACTTAATATGTAGAGATGGATGCAGTGAAGTAATGGTAGGCAGTCGCTACAATTTTCTGTATATGGTTTAGTAGTCTCTTTCTTGCTATTTAATTGCTAGAGAGAGAAACACACCCAAATCTTTTCAGATATGGAAACAAGGAGAAGAAAGAAGATCATTACTCATTACAATTTAGAAATCAACAAAACACATTTTCTTTTTCTTTTTTCTTTGTAGGTAGGGTGCATAATGTATCTTATGATGTAAGGTGTGATTTAGGAGGACAGATTTTTTAGCTTTTCACACCCAAATCAATGACTGCTAATTGAATGACCGTAGTGTTCTAAAAGATGACTAGTCGAATGATAAACTATGATCCAATATTTGATTGGGGTTTAGACGGAGTTAATCGGATCTTAGTAAGAAGGAGTCGGGGGAAAAAACACAGGCAGCTCATGAGGACACTTTAATACCTAAATAGGATATAATCGGAGGTAGGTGAGAACTTTAGAGCATAATATATCTACGACAAAATGAATGTGCAGGTCCTTTAACTATCAGTAAATATTTCTCCAAGTCTTTCATTATCAAAATGTTTGTTTCGGTCCTTTAACTATTAACAAATGTTTATATAAGTTATTCAATTATCAAATGTTTGTTTAGGTCCTGCACTATTAGAAATCATTGTGTTCAGGTCACCGAAAGCGATCGAATCATTAGTATAATAATAATTTTTCTTCATTCTTCAAAGCAAAAACTGACAAGTAAATTTTAGGCCAAGAATAGATAGAGTTAGCCATTTTCGAGTACTTTTATTTTCACAGGAACGTGAACAAATATCTTAATAATTGAGGGACCTAAACAACTATTAAAATAGTTAAAGGACATATAGATACAGAGAATTTTGCACTTTTGGTCCCACAGGACACGCACCTGTTTCAAAATGGTCCCAGCCCTGGCACTTTTGACCCCATTGGATTCAAACGTTGCAAGTTCAGTCCTAAACGTCAATTTTTTGCATAAGTTGTCCCAAAATTTTGGAAAAAGTGGTCCCAAAATTTTTCAGTCATTAGTGTGACATCATAACTTCAAGATTTTTGCAATTTTGGTCCCACTAGACACACTTTATTGCGTTTTGGTCCCAACTCTCTCATTTTTTACCCCATTAAACTTAAAAAATATTTAAAAACTATAAAATAATTTAAAAAATCAGAAATTAATGTAAAAAAATTTTAAAAAAATTAATTGTAAAATTTATTTAAAATATCATAGAGTAACTGAAAAATATTAAATTTAGAAAAATTAGTTTTCAAAAAATTAAATTTTTATAAAATTTTAAAAAATGAAAATTTTAAGTTGTCTTAAAATTTTAATTTTGAATTAAAAAAAAACTACTTATTTTATAAAATTAGATTTTCTCAAAAATTTAATTTCTAAATTCTAAATAATTTTGTATGTTTCATAAATTTCTAATTTGGATTCTACTGTGTGTAATATTTAATACTCTACTGGTGCGAAGAATTCCAGTGAGCAGATTAAAAAAATATTTAAAAATCATAAACTTATATAAAAAATCTAAAACTTGAAATATTTTTAAAATCACAAAGATTGAAAAATTTAAATTATCTTAAAAGGGTTTTAAAATTTTAAAATTTCTAAATTAAAAAAGTATACTTATTTTATAAAATTAGATTTTCTTAAAAAGTTATTTTCTGAGTTCTAAATAATTTTTTTATATGTTTCATATGCTACTTTATATTCTTTTAAGAAAATTCATTTATTTTTTTAAAAAAATACTTCCGACATTTCATAGATACTTTTACATATTTTAAATAATTCTTTCAGATTTCAAAATTATTTACAGATTTATCAACGCTATTTGGATAATCATTTTATAAGTCCGTAAAATGTTATGCATTATTCTAGAATTTGGAAAATTTACATAACAATAATTCAAATAAAACGGGTTATATTTGTGCCCCAGGAGCAATTGATTATTAACGTGCGTATGTCACAAATAATTGATAGCATTTGTAGACAACTTAGTTTTTTCAATGAATACCCCGTAACATATCGTCAACGTGAGAGTTTTCTCCCTAATCGAAAGATATATTGATAAATAATTATAAAAAAATAGTTTGAAATCTAAAAAAGTTCAGTTAAGATATGTAAAAGTATCTATGAAATGTCGGAAGTAGTTTTAGGAAGAAATTAATTTTCTTAAAGGAGTTTAAGGTAATTTATGAAACATACAAAATTATTTAGAATTTAGAAAATAAGTTTTAAGAAAATCTAAAATTATAAAATAAGTAGATTTTTTTTTATTCAAAAAAATTAAAATTTTAAAACAACTTAAAATTTTTATTTTTTTAAAATTTAATAAAAACTTCAATTTTTTGAAAACTAATTTTTCTAAATTTAATATTTTCAGTTACTTTATGATATTTTAAATAAATTTTAGAATTAAAATTTGTTTTTATTTTTACATTAATTTCTGATTTTTTAAATTAGTTTATAGTTTTTAAATATTTTTTAAGTTTAATGGGGTCAAAAGTGAGAGAGTTGGGACCAAAACGCAACAAAGTGTATCCAACGGGACCAAAACTGAAGTTATGATGTCACACTAACGGCTAAAAAATTTTGGGACCACTTTTGCCAAAATTTTGACGTTTGGGAATGAAATTGCAACGTTTGAATCCAATGGGGTCAAATGTGCAAGGGCTGGGACTATTTTGAAATGGGTGCGTGTCCTGTGGGACCAAAAGTGCAAAATTCTCTATAGATACATTTTTCCGTACTATGTAGTCGTATGGATGTATGCAGTGAAAGAAAGAAGGTAGGGTTGGGGAGGAGAAAGATAATGTTAATGCATGAAAGGAGGGGGGAAATATGATGATGCTAGTGTCAAAATCAGAGAAAATAGGCACCAATATATCTCAAAAGCCGAACCCTAATGTGTGTGTGTGTGTGTGTTTTAGGGAGAGAGAGAGAGAGAGTATGTGTGTGTCTGTGTGTGCAGAGAGAAGCAGTCAGAAATTTTTGCATACAAAATAGTGGAATTAGAGTGTGGCAGGATGAATTCAAGGAGGGACTCTGAATAAATTTTAACTCAGTTTAGGCAGCTGCATCTTCAAGAAATTACTGTACTCTTATTAGTGATTATTTCTGTTTTCATGTATGTTATCATTATAATTATATACACAGACACTGAAGTTAGAAAAGCATGCTTTCCAATACCTAATTAATTATAATCTGCAGCTATTTTTCTGTTGTAGCTTGCTAACTCTAATTAATTTCTGATTGAAATGTAAACTGATAGCTACCCAATCACCACAAATTATTTTGCTCCAATTTATGGCATTCCTCAAATTGTTTCATATCATTACGGCGGTAAATCAAACCAACCTATCAATTTGTTAAATGTTCGTTAGTGTTTGATTAAAGATATTCAATAAATTTCAACATATTTTTACATTTCCTAAAATATAAAGCTAATCTCGATAAATAAAAAATATTAAATCAAGCATAAAAATGTCAAATTACTCAAGTTCGACTCATGTACATGTCGATTAAAGCTCGATTTGTTTAATAATCAAACAAGCTTGAAAAATAGTATGTTCGACACGATTCGATTTATTAACAGATATTATTCAAGGAAAAACTCATTTTTAGTCCTATATGTCAGGGATTGTCCTGAAAAAAATCCGGTATGTTTTGAAATTTCAATTTTAGTCTATTATGTTTCGAAAAATGTCCAATTTAAGGACATCAGGCGCCGACAACCACTAATTGTGCCGGAATATGCGCACGTGACCCAATAATTGAGAATTTTAGGTCAAAAAGTTAACGTGACAGTTATAAATCCAGGTGTATATGCCAAGTAATTAAATTATCACACTAATTAAAAAATACAAAATCTAAATCCACACTAGTGTTAGACTTCCTGGAAGTAAATAACTCGCCGTTTTGGGTTTGTTTAATTGATTCCATGTACACCTGCATTAATAACTGCCACATCAGCCATGACTGAAAACCCCACAATGTATTAGGTCACATGCGACACAGTTACTGATCGTCGGCATCTAGTGTCCTTAAATTGAACATGTTTCGAAACACAATGGATTAACATTGAATTTCGATACATACAAGATTTTTTCTAGAAAAATCCTAACATACATGACTAAAAATGAATTTTTCCCTATTAAATAATAGTCCGTATGAATGTACACACTACAACAACAAAAAAATTTGTCTACTATTTTTTAAGACGATAAATGTTATCTCTAATCATAATTATGTGTAACAACTTATCGTCACAAAATATTGTACAAGGAATTTAAGGTTATTTTTAACCTTTTTTTAGAGAGAACTAGCAAATTGTTGTAAAAAATATTTGTACGCATTTGAGATAACTTTTTGTCATCCAAATAACATCATATGCGATCGAGTTCACTAATTAGTAATGATATATTATCTCTAATAATAAAATTGTAATAAATACTCATAATTTGAAATTAGATTTTATTATGCCAAAAGATTATTTTTCATCGTATACAAGTAAGGTGTTTTTTTTACCAAATTCCATAAGTTAACATTGTACGACCATTTATAAAAATAAATATATTTTTAGATTTTTTCATAATAAATATTTTTTCATAATAAATATCTTTTTTTCCCTAAATAAATAATAATCCCCGAATCACAATATAAAACTATTGCAACTTAATAAAAATGCTTGACAAGGCTCAGTTTTATTTAGGAAAAATTTCATTTTTAGTCCAGTATGTTAGGTCTTGTCTAGTAAAAGTCATGTATGTTAAAAAATTTCAATTTTAGTCCTGTATGTTCCAAAAGTTGTCCAATTTAAGGACACTGACCATCACCAACGACCAATTTAGCCGGAATTAGACTAATAAATTTAGGGCTTTTGAGTGCTAATGCTTATGTGTTAAGTATTTGTCTACATAACATGTTAAATGATTAAATTACTTTAGTAGCTCGCCCAAAAAAAGAAAAGAAAAAGGTAAACCCTAATTTCCGTATGAGGTGCATTTCATTTTATTTTTTATTTTATTTTTCTTTCTTTCTTCATCATTCTCAAATTTATTAGTCACGTGCGTCGCACGTGATTAATTGTGACCAATTTGGCTGTTTCTGATGGTCAATGTCCTTAAATTGGACAAATTTTAAAACATACAAGACTAAAATTGGAATTTTCTAACATACATGATTTTTACTAGACAAGGCCTAATATACAGGACTAAAAATGAAATTTTCCCGTTTTATTTAGCCTCAATTATACAATTTAAATTCGTGACCTACGAATTTACACATTTAAGGGCCCGCTTGATTAGGGGGTTTAGGGGTAAGGAATGAGAATGAATGAGGACTCATTCCCATTTGTGGTGCTTGATACATAATAAATAAGTTAATCATTACCCCCATTTTATTAGCAATTCTCCCCATTTCATTTCATAGTATGATTGACCCCTCATTATACCCATTATCATTGTCATTGATGATTTGCAACCAAGCGGGCACTAAGTGTAGCAATTTAACAATAATTATGAATTTTATATAATTATGTTATTTGGATGATGATGCAGGAGCGTTAATCTTAGCTTCTAACAAGTTAGGAGACAAATATGAATATATAATGCAGGAGGCATCAATCTAGCCCTGAAAAATTAGAGGGGAGGACTTACTCCTGGCTCAAAAGTGTGAAAAATCACAGATCGTCCCACAACTATTTGCTTTAACAAAATTGATCCCACAGATTTAGCTTTTTCCAATTTAGTCCCGCAAATAAAAGAATTGCTTAATCACCATGTCAACTTCAAGCGGGAGCTCGCAAATTTTAGTGCTTGGGCTTCTAGGATGCTGAAACGCGATATAAATCTGACCACTTCCAGCACAAACCCAACTCGTTGAAGCCCGGTGAACAACTCAGTGAGACAGAGGAGTGAATAGCAAATCAGAGTCCAAAACTCCTTGAGTGGAGATTGCATCGATCCACAAGCTTCAAGGTAGGGGATGAAGAACAATTTTCTACTCTCAAAATCGGGATTTAGAGAGAAATTAGAAACTCAACAGACCCACTTTACTACGAAAACGATTCATGAATGGAGTCCGTCTTCGAACAGAAATACGTCTCGTTAGCTTTCTGATCGAATGCTTCTTGAAATTATGGTTTCTGCAAGGCCGGGAACAATCAATTTGGTGCAATTTCCTATCTCCGATGGCAAGTTGGCAATTCATCTTTGAGGTTCTAATTCCCCCGGACGAGTTAATCTTGAACGACTAGATTTGACCCATGAAGCTCTCTACTCACCTCAGCGCCCTAGCTTCTAGGACCTCCTCCGACATTGTTGAGGATCAGACAAAACGACGTGGTGTCGTTGAGGTCGTCGTATTTGCTGTTGGCATGAGGAAGAAGACATGGGCTGATGGCGGTGGGTCAACAACAATAATGGCTTAATTCCCCACCACCAAATTATTTTGGTATGTGTTTTCTTCTTTCTTTTTTTCTTTTTAAAATCTTTGGCTGAGTTTTCCGAATTTGAGCTGGTACATGTACCTCATGCTCATTTTCTGACCAAAATTTGCTTTAAATTAAGCAATTTCTGAATTTACAGGACTAAGTTGAAAAAAACTAAATCCGTGGGATCAATTTCGTTAAAGCAAATAGTTGTGGGACGATTAATGATTTCCCCTCGAAAGCCTAAGGAATTTTTGTGGTTGGCAAGCCTAAAGAGAAGGCTCCCACATCAAGTTAGCAACACTATCCTTGGATAGACGTTCCAGTTGTAAAACTAACAACAATGTAAAACAAGTACAAAATAATATAACCAATCGTAGGGTAAACATTATATAGCCTTGCAAATAAAGTACCAAGGATTCTATATTTTCAGGGCTTAGTCACAAGCTTGGTCAACATTTCATCTATTGCAGAAATAAACTCAAGCACCGTTAACCAATATCTTATTTGGTTTTACATCCTTTTAAAGTTCAAACCATTAAAATTATCAGGCTTCACACTATTAACATCGTCACGAGTAGCCAATTTTTTTTTAAAATTTCTTTTAAATCGTGTTGTTAGAGATAATGATAAAACCCCTTATAGTTTATGGAAAGAGGATCCCAAACTTAAATATTCTTAAAGTGTGGGTTGTTTAGCAAAAGTTGCAGTACCGGAGTTTAAAAAAAGAAAAGGCCCTAAACCAATAGATGCTATATTTTTTTGGATATGCTCAATGTAGTAGTGCAAATAGATTTTTAGTAATTAATTCGGAAGTTAGTGGGATTTCCAATAACACAATTGACGAGACAAGATATGGTACATATTTTGAAGTCATTTTCCCATTTAAAACTAGAATTAGGCCTCTACCAAGCACGTCAAAAGTAGACTATCATAGAGGGCAATCATCTAGTGGTACAATGTTAGAAGAAGAACCAAAAGAACTTGGAGGAGAAAAAGACAAAGTGTCGCAAATAATTTTGGAGATGATTTTATCATATTTTTAGTTGATGGAGACCCTCAAACTTAAAGTAATAACGTCAATAGCCGTGCCTTTTGGAAAGAGGCTACATATGATGAATATAATTCTATAATTCAAAATAATAATTGGTCTTAGCTGATCTACCTGCTAGTAGTATACTTATAGGATGTAAGTGGATTTTTAGAAGAAATCGAAAATTTATTGCTCATTTGACATGTACAAAGCAAAATTAGCAGGTGAAGGATTTACAACAAGAAGGAATATAATATTTTTTATACTTACTCTATGGTTGCTAATATCGCTAGTATAATGATCTTATTAGTCTTGACTTCTATAAATAAATTATTCATACATCAAACGGAGCCAAAATAACGTTTTTTAATGGGGATTTAGATGACGAGATTTATGTGGAACAACCAGAAGGTGTTAAGTTTAACGGGCAAAAGCATAAGGTGTATGTAAGCTAGGGAAAGCTTAATAGAATTTGAAACAAGCTCCCAAACAATAACATAAAATAAATTTATTGAAGTTGTCCAAGGTTTTGGATTTAAGTTAAATGAACATGATATGTGCATATGTTGCAAAGAAGAGAATGGTGAATATGTAATTGTATACTTGTATGCTGATGACATATTAATTTTTTGGTCGAAGTTGGACTTTATTAAATATGTGAAAGATATTTGTCTAAGAATTTTAAGATGAAAGATTTAGGAAAAACTCATATAATCTTCAGAATGAAAGTTAATAGAACTCAAGAGGGGATCTTCTTAAATCAATCTAGTCCTACTTTAAAGTTATTGAGAAAACTTGGTTATATGATTTTAAGCCAGTATCAACTCCTTATGATCTAAGTGTACATCTAAATAAGAATTTGGGAGAACCTACATCTCATCTGAAATATTCCTACATTATAAGATATTTATTATATTTCACCAATAGGACTCTACCTGACATTTCATATGCAGTTAAGAAATTTAGCATATATACTCATAATCCTATTAAGGGTCAATGGAATACTTTAGAAATAGTTCTTAAGTATCTAAGAGGAACCCTAATTTTTTTATACATTAAAGGGATTTCCAAATGTGCTTAGAGGTTATATCAATGCAAATTGGATTACTGATAGCTCGAATATCAAGTCTACAAGTGGATTTACTTTTATATTGGGTGGAGGAGCAATTACTTGGGGGGAAAACAAACTGTTATTTTCTAGAAGTACTTGAAATCTAAATTAATAGCACTACAGACATCTTGCTTCACTGCCGAATGGCTGAGAGATTTATTACTTAATGTTCCACTTGTGGATAAAGCTTACCAGCTATATTTCCATACATTGTGATTGCAAGGCTGCGATTGAACTTGTTAAACAAACACATTCTAACAAGAAAATGAGTAGACAGTTTGAAAAAAGCACTGGCTAAGAAAGTTGTGTATGAATCATCGAGTGGGATGGGCTTAACCCACAAAGGAGTCACCTCTGAAAGTAACGCAACACTTGTGATTGGAGACCCCATGAAGAAGGTTCAATGGGTAGAAACAACCCGTACTGCAAGAACTCATTTAGCACTGATTTTTGTGAGACTTTTATGAGACTTCTCATACCTATCTCTGTGATGATAGTGAGAGTTTTATGAGACGTCTCATATCCATCTCTATTGTTCCATTGTCTAGAGGCCAGCCTACTTAAGATCATAAAGTTATTTTTTTATTTTTTTTATTTAATTTTTTTTTTTTTTTTGTGTGTGTAATTTGCACACATGTCCAAAAGAAACATTCTTGTATCCGACAAGAGGAATCATGTAGACATCATTATCTATATAACAATGGAGAAAGGCGTTTGTTAATGTCCGCCTGACACAAAGGCCAATCTTTGAGTGTATCCAAAGAAATCTCATTCTTACAGGAGAAAAGTTGTCAAGATAATCCTTTCCAAGAACTTGATTTTAACCTTTATCAACCAGTCTAGCTTTATATCTCTCAACAGAGCCATCAGGATTACTTTTTACCTCAAAATTCCATTTGCTGCCTATAACCTTCATATGAGAAGGCAAAGTCAGTGAGCTCTCATGTGTGATGATCCTCAAGGGCTTGTAATTCTTTTTTTATAGCTTAAACTAGAGGTGCCCAACCGATTTAGGAACTGGCGAACTAGCACGGTTCGAACCGTGACCACGGTTCTGGTTCCGAACTGGCATCGAAACCAAAATAGGTTTGGTTCGGTTTCAGTTTCTATATATTAGGAACCATGAACCGTCGGTTAAATCAGTGGTTAAACTTGTTGTTCTCATTATTATTTTTTTATTTTTTTAAACTGGCCACGTGTACGGCTAGGATTAAGTAGCCGTTGAAAATCAACGGTGGCGATGGACTAGCCATTGGGGGTAAACTGGCGGTTCAAAACCGAAACCACCTGTTCAACGTGCCCTTTTGTTTTAAATTAACGATCAGGATCTAGTGGTCGTTGAAGTCTAACAACCACGATCAACTAGCCGTTTTGAAGGCATAATTGGCAGTATAATGATGTTTTTTTTTTGGGGGGGGGGGGGGGGGGGGGAGGGAGGGTTGATTTCTTTTTTAATATCTATCTTAAAAAATCTATAAATACCTCTTTTCAATTCCAATTTTCTTACACCTTACTTTCACCTCTCTCTTAATCTCTTGTATTCTAGCAATTTCTGGTGAATTTTATTCAAGTTATTAGTGTTCTTCATTTTTCAATTAGTTCAATTTCAATTTTCAACTATAAAAAAATTATCAAGGGGTAGAGCCGAATCATCATCTTCTCGTTGGGCAACCAACAAAGGGAAGAGTCTTGATCCAGATTCATCTTCTTCACCTCCTCCTCTGAGCTTCCTCAATCTTGTGGATGAGGAAGACATCAACTTGGACAAAATTCCAATTGCCTTGGATGCCGCCGACACTGCGACCGCTTTAGGTATTTTTAAAAAAATTGTTCTTTACTTGAATATTGTATAATTGTTGTAGTAAATTTGACAATTCAATTTTGTAGTATTAGTAGTTAATTTTAAAATGTTTTGAACTTATAGTCCAATTTAATATTTTTAGCCAACTTTAAAAATTAGTAATGATGTTTATATTATATTTGTAGAGTTTAACATTACTATCAAACTTTATAAAATTATATTTACTGATCACTAGTAATAAATATTTTTATTGTTATTACATCTTACAAATTTTAGGTAGTACACTTTAATTTGTTAATACTAGACTTTATTTTTAGAAATCTAATTATGTTTATATATTAATATTGTAGGAGATAATGCCGCAGCCTTTGGTGCCCTTAACGAAGAGCGGTCATCTCAAGAGCCCTAAAACGGAGGCTGGTCTCAATCTACCGGCTCAAGAGGGGGGGGGGTGGCGAGTAGGCATGTCAAAATCGATTTATCCCGTCCCGCTCTGATACGAGGTCTTTGGGGCAGGGCAAAATTCGATCCGATGGAGAACGGGGTAGGACAAGGACCCGACCCGTCCACGAGTCGGGTTGGGGTCGGATCATGTCCCCTGCTCCGCCCTGCCCCGCCCCTTATATATATATATATATATAACTTTTTTTTTAAATATATATTATGTAATATTATATAGATATATATACACACAGACAAATATAAAAAATATATATATATATATATTTATAATATAAAATTTTATATATTAATATGTTATATATATGTCATCTTAATATATTAAATTATGGCTAGAGTAATTTTAAATAATTAAATTCCAATTTTTAATAATTAAATTTTAAAAAAATGAAAAATGTTAAAATAAAGCTAATGTAAATCTAAAAATTAAAATCCTATTGACTTCAACAAAAAAAAAAAAAAAAAAATCTTTTAAAAAAAAAACCAATCTAAAAAAAAAAGAAAAAAAATGGAGGTTTGCCCTGTGGCGGGCCACAGTGCAGGGCAGGGCGGGCCGCGTGTAGGGTCGGTCAGAATATCCAGAAATCCGACCTGACTTGCCCTGTAGACATGCCAAGTGGCGAGAGAGGTCGTGGTCTACCTCTAGAGGGCCAAACAGCATCCAAGAGCTCAATTTTTACCATTCATTTCACGAGGACATATATTCCGGACACAAACCCCTACCAATACAAAGTGGTTTGCAACTATTGTGTTAAGACCTACACTATGCCTTACGGTAGTGGCTATGGCACCTACAACAAGCACATTGTCATAAAGCACAGCGACAAAGTCGGGATGGAAACTTCTCAAACTCAATTCCGAGGACATATGGGCGGGTTCTCGCAAGGTACGGATCCTAAAATTCTTTTTCGATATAGCACGTCACCATTTGGCAAATTTTATTGTGTTAAACATCTCCTATTTAACTTTGTCGATGATGAATTTACGAAGATTTCACTAGATTGAGCTTCAATCTTCAATCTAGAAAAAATTCACAAAGCACACTAACACGAGATATTGCAAAAATAGTTGGGAAGTACAAAATTATTTTTCAAAATATGTTTACTTCACTATTAAAAAAAAGTCTCAACTTGTGCGGATATTTGAGGTGATCATTGACAATATTATCATTGTAATGCCATTGGATTGATGTTTCGTGAATAATGCAAAAACGTGTAATTGAATATATATATATATATATAGGGAACTTGATATCGAGCATACGATTCAAAACATTTGTCATAAGATTATTACAGTTCTTCAAGAATATAGTTTGGTTACAAAAAAAATTTCTATGTCTTTCGGCAATGCTAGTGCTAACAAAGCCTCTTTACCCTCAGTCATGTTATATTGCAAACCTTCGAGTGGTGGGAGATTTTTCATATTAGATGCATGTATCATTGTTTAAACTTGTGTGTTCAAGATGATTTACAAAAACATCAAATCTCAAGTTACTCTTATTAGAGAAGCAATTTCTTGCATTATTAGAAACTCTTCTTTGACTAGTGGGTAAAAAATTGTAAGCAAAATGACATGCATCCCAAAAACAATTCATATGATGTGCCACATCGTTGGAACTCTACTTACAAAATGCTAAATGATTCTTATGCCTATAGAGAGGCTTTCTGTGCATTTTTTCAACATCACCAAGTCAACAATGTTGTTTTATTTCCTCAACAATGGGATGCATGTGCTAATTTGATTTCACTTTTAATTTTTTTTTTTTAAGATGCATCAAAATAACTTTTAGGTTGCTACTACCCCACTTCACCAAACATGATTGATCATTGTTACAAAGTTATTGGCCTTTTCCACGATTTCAAAGATGACCTAGTTTTGAAAGAAACAATTGCTTCTATGAGGACAAAGTGGGTGAAATATTTTATGAAAATCCCTGAATTTTTTTTTATTGCAAAAATCTTAGATCCTATGATTAAAGAAGATGGCCTAATTAAGTTGTTAAAAATGTATTATGATGCATTATTTCCTACCAGTAATGATCCCTCAAATGTCGCATAAATTGTAGCTAATGTTAAAGATGTTTTATTTAATGTATTTCGAGAGTACATAGAATTCAACATGGCGGTGATGACACTGGTGAATCTAGTGATCTTGGTTCTAACGATGGTAGTTCATTCCAAAGTTTTTCAAATCCTAGCCTTGCACATCTCCAAAACTTTTATGAAGTGAGATCATAAAAATGTGCAAGAGATTCTTCATTGAGCAACCCTAACGGAGAGGTTGAAAAATATTTAAGCACCGCATTGAGGAGCTCGATTTCATAGGTCATACCGACCTTTTGAGGTGGTGGTCGAGAAGTTCAAAGACCTTTCCCATTCTTTCAATAATTGCAAAGGAGGTTTTCGCTTGCCCCGCTTCAAGCGTTTCCGTCGAGCAAGCATTTAGTGTTGGTGGCTACAGTTTGGATGATCGAAGATCTAGATTGATAGTTGAAAATCTAGAAAACCAACACTACAAGAAAAAAGGGTATTTGCCGCTAGTCTTTTGCTACTACAAGAGTTGTTACTAAAAATAATCTCTTTGTAACTATTTGTAGTTACATAAAATATTTCATACAATTTTAACCAAATTTGCTACAATATGACATGCTCTATTGCAATTACTTGTAGTTACAAATACATTAGTAACTACAAAGTAGTTGCAAAAAATAGTTACAAATGTAGTTGCAAAAAAACTTTTTGCATCTTATTTTAAGTGACTACCTTATAGTAACTATTTTTAGAATGTAGTTACTAAGAATATTTTTGTGACTGCTCTTCCTTTTTTTGTATACTAAAGTTTGTAGTGGCAAAAAAACCTTGTTTCTAGTAGTCAAGCAAGCTCAACTTTGATGAAGATGAAGAGGGTGATCTACTCAACTACGATCATTCAACAACCTCCTCCGGCTCTGGCACCGACACACCCACTTCTCAAGGAAGCGACGATTGATCACCAACCAAAGAGAACTGGCTCAATTACAGGGGTAAGTGAGGTAAGAGAACTACCTGGGCTTCGATTCCTTCACCTTAATCCGTAAGGTCAAGGATATATAGACAATTTTATTCTAAGTTAAAAATTAGTTCATAATTTTTAACTTAGAATAAAACTCAAGCCCCCCCTTTTTTTTTTTCTCTCTTCCTTTTGAATTTTTCAATAATTAGAAGTTGTAACTTGCAAGTTGTAAATTTGGAGAATTGAAGTTGTAAATTTGTGATTGAATAGTTATTGATTATTTTTATAATTTTCTCCGTAGTTATATTAGAATTTAGTATTATCAATATGTAATTGTAACTTGTATGTTGTAAATTATCAATTAATTAAAGGTGTATCATTTTTTATTGTTACATTACATACTTACATAATTACATTACATACTTTGGAACTGAACCACTGGTCTTGTAACGGTTCCAAACCATAACCAAAACCGCCAACAAGGTGGTTTGGTTTCGGTTTTTACCCCAGCGGTTTCGAAACCATCGGTTTCAAACTAAGAATCGGAACCGTTTGGGCACCTCTATCTTGAACCCATTTCGAGAGTTTCTTGAACTCAGATAAAATGTAGGTTCTCTTATAGTACCAAGATTGGCCAAAAAAACTGACATGAGAGGGACTAGCAATCAAGACTTTAGAACCAATGTCCTCAGATCGATCTTGAAGATGCTTCCAAAGTATTAGGCACAATGGAATAAACTGATGTGGTAGTATTAGTAACACCGTCCTTAAGATAACTTGGTTTAGTGACGTGTTTAGCACTTCTCCTCATTGTAAAAGAAACTGAAGGACATGGTTGATAAAAATGAGACTAAGGCAGCATACATTGGACAAAGAGATAAAACAGCGGCTTTCCTCAATTTATTACATTAATGCAGAATATTACGTTGTATATATATACCAAGCCTAGGAATCTTCTAAGTCTAGCTTAGTAGTCAAGAAAGTAAAGAAAGTCAAACAACAAGGTACAATGTATTAAATAATCTTTGTTAAAAGCATTGTTGCATCTGTTATATCCGTTGAGCAACAAGAAAAATTCAATTAAGTCTCTCTATTAAACTCCAAGCTGCTGCTGTTGCATGTTGTCTCCTTTTTCATAACCCCCTCAATTCAAAGGAGGTTAAGGGCATTCATTTGAATTTGTTTCTTAACCTACTGAAGAATTGCGCAGTGATAGGCTTAGTGAATATATCAACCACCTGATCAATAGCTGGTACATGTTGCACTTTTAATATCTTCTCCCTGGCCTTTTCTCGAATGAAATGTAAATCCAACTCTAAGTGCTTTGTTCTGGAACTGCGAACTTGATTAGCAGCTAGTGAAATGACACCTTGATTATCCACCCAAATGGTTGGGCTTTTCTTTTGCAACACCCCTAATTCCTTGAGCATAACCGTCAACCAGATTACTTCACAAGCAACACTGGCCAAGGCTCTGCATTCGGACTCTGTAGAGGATCTTGAAACTTTCTGCTACTTCTTAGAGCTCCATGAAACCAAGTTTTTCCCTAGGGAAATGCAGTATCCTGAGGTTGATCTTATCATCCTTATCTAATGCCCAATCAGCATTTGCAAAACCAATAAGATTAAGCTTAGAATGGTTAGAAAAACTCAGACCATAGTCCAAAGTTCCTGATAAATATCTCAAAAATCTCTTCACACTCTTCCAATGTTTGTCAAGAGGATTTTACATGTATTGATTGACTTTATTAACTCTATAACTAATGTTAGGTCTGGAAATTATAGCATATTATAGGCTTCCACTATCCTTCTGTACATACAAGCATCATTTACAGGATTTCCATCATACTTGGACAATCTTTCTCCTGCAACCATAGGTGTAGGAAGTCCCTTTGCACCACTCATTCCTGCTAGATTCAACACATCTTCCAAGTACTTTTTCTGATTGAGAAAAAACCCTTCTGGAGTATAATTCACCTCCATTCCAAAAAGTATTTTAACTTTTCTAGATCCTTGAGAGAGAATATTCTTCCTAACTTTTCAATCATAGATTGCACTTCTTCACTTATGCTACATGTGATGATAATATCATTCACATAAGCAAGTATGATAACTTGACTTTGATTTCCATTTCTAAAGAACAATAAGTTTTCTGCCCAGGATCTTTGAAATCCTAAGGATCTTAGCACACTTTCTAGCTTAGTGTACCAAGCGCTAAAGGCCTGCTTCAAACCATATAATGAATTTCTCAATCTACATACCAGATTGCCCCCTAGTTCAAAGCCTGTAGCATGTTGCATGTAAATTTCCACATCTATATCTCCACAGGAAAAGGCATTATCCACATCCACTTGTCTGATAGCCCAGCCTCTACTGATTGCCATAGACAATATTGCTATGATGCTTACTAGCTTGACTATAGGGTTGTATGTATCTGTGCAGTCATACCCAGATTGTTGGGTATACCCCTTAGCAACGAGCCTCACCTTTTGTCTCGCTATATTACCATCATCATTTCTTTTAAATTTAAAAACCCACTTACATCCAACTATTTTCTTATTAGTAGGTAAGGAACATAGCTCCCTACTGTTCTTGACAAGTGTTGCATACTCATTTTCCATTGCCTCTCTCTATTCATTTATTCAAGGGCTTCAAGATGGGTATGACTCCCTATGGCTTGGCTACAGATAAGCAGTAGGGCTTAGGCTTAAAAAATCCGGCATGATCTTGTAACCATATGATGTCTTCCTCCTCGTATGTCACGTTCTTGTTGTGCCACATCACCTCCACTTTCTACATCTTCCAGCACCTGTTCATTCTCAACAGAAAACTCTATAGTATGGTCACTCAGTGAAGTGCCCTGGTGAGGTGAGTGGTGTGAATGTATATACTCTTTGTGTGTTGGGCTATTCAGAATGGAATGTGTTAGACAAAGTCTCTTGTAAGGCAGGAGCTAGTGCCTCCATAAATTCTGTAAATCTTTTTATAGATAGGGCTAGTTTTACTTAGGAAGAAGTCGCAACAAGTAAGCAGTAATATCATCAAGATTACTTCAAGCAATAAGTCTGAAATTGCAGCAAGGAACAGAGGCTGCAGTGAGCACGCAACACAGTGGCATGTGCCTATCTAGATAGCATTGCTCGCAGCAAGGAATGTACAACCAACAAGAAAGCATGAGTCATGTCCATAGTATCAAGGTCAAAGTCAAAAGTTAGGGGATTCGAATTCAAAACTATATCCAATAGAGACAAGATTCAAATCTTGTACTGGCTATCCAATTGTGTGGGGATACATTACCTGACATAAAGCAAAAGCAAAACTAGACACTATCACCAAACTGCAACCACTCTGACCAACTCCCTGCGAGAACGGACAAACGGCTCTCTGTCGTACAAAGAGCATTAAATGTCAACGTGATTATTTCTCTCACTTCAACGAGAAAAAATCCCAACTGCTATAAATAAAAGAAGATGGAGGACGAAACAAAGGCTACGATACTACTGACGTTTGGATTCTAGGTCCATGAGGGTTCTTTACCTACAACATGAATAAGGACATATTGTTCCACCAAAAATTACAACAAGAAAAGCGCAACACAAGTTCAAGAAGGAAGTGGAAGGCGTTACAAAGCCAATCTTGATATTTTCAAGGCGTTGCAAAGCCAATCTCGAGATTTTCTATGGTTGATTCGAGATTAAGGCGTTGAGCCTCTCCGATCAACATTTGCAAATTAGAACTTCGAAGGTGTTCTTCGTTGTTGGTCAAGATCTTTGAAGTCGTTCTTCGAGAAGTCGTCCAAGCGCATCGTTAATCCAAAATAAGCTTACAAGCCTTTGGATTAACGTTACTCAAGTCAAAGTCCAGAACCGGGGAAGATCAAAGTTAACTCCAAGTTTGAAAGCATTATACAATTGAAGAGAATATTTAGAGGAGAACTAGAGATAAAAAAAAAATCACATAGTTGTAGATTTTACTCTTTTGATCCGAATATTCAATTTTGTACAATTTTTTCGTATTTGTATATTCAATACACGAAATTTGTTGTGACATCCACGGAAAACAAAGACAAAATGTTGCACAAGATGTGGAAAATGCAGATGACGTGAAGCCACACAAGTCTCCATCCTCTATGAAGGTAAAAAGATTTAGGGTCCGTTTACTTAAAATTGGGTTCAGTAGATTTAGAGGATCGAATCTCAATAAAGCACACTCATTAACTCTTTCAGTTAGGTTTGGCCAGCCCTCCTCAGTTTTAAGCAAACGGACTCTTAAAGTTTTGGTTGATAAAGAAAAGAAAAAAAAGAAAAATAGCTAACTAGGGTTTTTAGGGGTATACAATCAAACTTTCTTGGGCAGAACACAACAAACAAGACTTAATCAACTTGAGGTTTGGGGCTTTAGGGTTATTATCCTGCTTAATGTGTTCATTGTTCATATGACAAAAATAGTGGATTAATTATGATGGTCGAGGATCCCGGGAAGTAAGCTGATAATATATCATGTACGACTGATTGTGGTGTGAGAGAAAAACATGGCATATGTTGCATTGCCACATCAGCAATGAATAATTCAAATTATGAGGGTTATGTTTCAACTCTAAAAATAAGCTATTAATTAGTTAGCAACTATGTAGCTGAATGTTATTTCACACACACAAATTAATCAGTTAAAATTCTGTATGCATACCTTTTCACATAAATAATAGTAAATGTTTGTGAATGTGATTCAACATGAGTAGAGATTAATTAAATGTGTGGAGGTCTCAGACATAAATGGTGCTTGCTGGCAGTGGATTAATATACTCTCACATCTGTTAAAACATTAAGTACTTTTTTACTATTCATATATCATTTGAGTATAAGGGAAAACTAGGTAGGTAGCTATTTAGTATTCTGTTTTCATCAATGTCTCAATCACTATACTAATTTCTCTGTCACAACTTTTTTCAGTAAAACAACTATATCAAAATATGTATCGAAAATGCTCCCCTATCCACCATAAATAGTTAATATGTCCATGAGCTGAACGTACATTAACATATGTCCATCATAGATAGAGAAGCGGGACTGGTATGAATGTGTGTAGGGGAGGGAGTGGTAGAGCCTTTATGAAAGTACAAGAATATCTCTCCAAAAAGACTGATCATAGAGAGGTACGTGTGGTGTATCTCCATTAAAAGAATAACCCCCTCATCAAAGTTTAAATCACTTGGTTGTATCATTTATCATTCATTCACTTCATTCTATCAGAAACTCAGAGACAAGTGTGTGTGTGTAGAAATTAATTAATATAATAATGAGAAGGAGAAGAAATATGAGGATGTATGAGATGGATGGCTTTTGATCCAAGCAATTGTGTCTGAAATCCTCCTACTTTCTAGTCCCTCTTTTGTCCCTTCCTTTTTGTTAGCCTTTGCTCTGTCAACTTCAGTCCTTCTCTCTCAGATATCTTTCTCTCTCTCTCATATCATATCCTCCATGTGCCCTCTGTCACTTAATTCCTCTCTTTATAATTCTCCATCTCCACACCTACACCTACCCCCAATCCCAAACACAAACCCTCACTTTCTCTCTCTCTCTCTCTCATGGAACCCCAACAGCAGCCGCAGCAGGGAAATGATCAATTAGATCAAGGTGGGAAAAACAACAACAACAACAACAGCAGCTTCCTGTGCCGGCAGAGCAGTACACGGTGGACGCCGACAACTGACCAGATTAGAATCTTGAAGGATCTTTACTACAACAATGGAGTTCGGTCCCCTAGCGCCGATCAGATTCAGCGAATCTCTGCAAAACTGAGACAGTATGGTAAGATAGAGGGCAAGAATGTGTTCTACTGGTTTCAGAATCACAAGGCCCGTGAGCGCCAGAAGAAACGCTTCACTTCAGACAATATCCCCATGCACATTAATAAACCTCCTACTGCTATCTACAACACCTTTTCTACCATCAATAATCCCTCTGGTAATTCCTTTTCTTCCAAGATTTCTGGAAAAATTAATTATCAATTCTTTGATTTTATGGACGCTAACCTATTTTCTCTAAATGCACTTCGTAAAAATGCAATCATGATTGCAAAAACTAATTTTAAAAAATTTTGCAGGCAATTATCCATCGTCATCGGCTTCGAATTCTGCTGGTTATCTGACTGTTGGAAATTATGGGTATGGATCTGTGGCGATGGAGAAGAGTTTTCGAGTGAGTACAAATTCTAATATTCAAGTACAGATTCTTGAAAACTTGGCAGTTTATGTTTTTTCCACTTTAATGTCTGATGATTCTGAGACACACAAACCACACTTTTCTGAAACATACTTTGATTGTGTAAGAAGATCGATTCCTTGATTTTTTTTCTTTTTTGTTTTGATCTTCAAAATAATGAGGAGAGAGAAAACCCTTGGCGAGAAATTCATGAAATTTGCATGTAATTACAGGAATGCACCATAAATCCAAATGCGAATGGGCAGAATTTTGCATGGGTAGGGGTTGACCCCTACTCTTCACCCTACCCTAATTTTCTGGAAAAGAGAAAATTCACTGCCGAACAAACCCTAGAAATGGAGGAGGAGGAAGAAGAGGCGCCGGAGATCGAAACGCTTCCTCTCTTTCCGATGCACGGCGACCTCAAGCAGGAAACCGACTACTTCAGTGGGTGGCACCGCCATGGCGACGACGGCGGTTCTAGGGCTTCCTTAGAGCTGACCCTCAACTCCTACGGCGGCAGAGATTACTAATTAATTAATTAATTAGGCAGTACTATATGTGGAATAATAATTGTAAAGTATTAGTTGATGATCACCCTTTTTAGATTAGGGCTTTCTATGATTATGGGATGATCATATGTGGAATGTAACTTATGTTAAGCTAATTAAGGGTGATGCCCTAAATTGGCTTATTGCTTACGGCTAATTAATGATCACGGTCAGCTATTATTAATGTGAGTTTGGTTAAGAATGTTTCAGAAATTAGGGTTATACATGGAATTTGCTTCTTCCTTAGTATCCAAGAGCTTGCTTTCCTCTTTCTATTTTTGGTATGTGAACTGATTTCATGTCACTTAAAAATAGAATAATGTATGTGACATGTGGCTAATCTTACCTCTCGGTGTGTAATAATCCAATAATATATATCATTGGATTGATGTGTAAATGTAAATTAAAATAGAATTAATTTCTAATTTTATATCTACGCATCTGGTTCAATGATGTGCAACCCATTATCGAGGAGAAGGATAGAACAAACCATCTTATTATATAAACATATCATCCAGTTTATTATTTATGCACACACATTATATGCGTATGTGATTTGGATAAATTAAATAGGTATACATATTTTGTACTAAGATGGTGTTTGGATATAATATTCTGAAATAAGCTATGAGGATGTTAAATTCCTCTTTTTAAAAATAAATTATTAAAGTATTTCGCCAAAATAAGATCGTTGAGCTTATGAAACATAAGTATTAATGGCAGTTCTATAATTAAAATGATTGCGTTTGAAGGACTTTGTAAGAATAATACATTTTTTCCAGAAAAAAATAGTGGGGTCTTTTCTTTTCTTTTTAAAACCACTTATTATCATTTTATTTTGAGAAGATACAAGATATTTTCGATTAGAAATTTTGGAAAAAATAGAAGTTTCTGATAAGAAATATTATTAATAGATGAAGCAAGCATCTTGTTATAAAAAATTGTAGAGTTATTATTTTGACATAAGAGATGTGATGTGTTTATTGTATGAATATAAGACATAAGGATGATGTCACAATGTACAAGCATTTGTCATGAGAAAGTAAAATGAAGAAGTAAATAGAGAATATTTGATGAGATATGGTGTGATTCTGTAATTCAAAATGGTGACATGCATAGTATAGTATAATTTGAATGAAAGATATTTGTGGTTTTCCTGAAAAAAGACATAATACTATAATTTGGGTATTTAATGGTTTACAAGCAATCTCCATGGGAAGTAGTTGCAGTGGTTCATCAAAGCCCCAATGACAGTTATGTATTTCTATAATTACACAATTCTCTAACCACATTATAAATCTCAACATGCATCTGCCTACCTAATCAAATTCGATTCAAGATTCACTATTACAAACTGTCTATCATAAACAACAAATTTTCTTTAAATATTCATCAATTATTCTAAGATCAATTTTTAAATTTCTTTCACTCAGATAGTCAGATTCAATTAATAAACAAATTAAGTTTGTATACAAATATTTACAACACTGACGGAATTAGAAATTATACTTTGAGTAGGTCCAAACACTTGCATCAACTTCAAAAATATACGATATATTGACAGATTAGTTAGTATTTAGATAAACTAGCTAGTCAAATACAATAAAAAATGTTTCAACATTCACATAATAAATTATATAACAAAGAGGCACCTCAAAACAAAAATTATATAACAAAGAATTCAAAATTCAAAATTGTTATATCTTTAGCCAAAAAAACAAAGTCTTTACTTCCATAATTTTACGTTTAACAACTAATTAATAGACGAACAAATTATATAAAACAATATGCAGAAAAAGATTATAAAGTTTTAAGTATATATTTTTTCTAAGCTAACTTTAATCAGGGATGTTTTATTTCTCATAAGCTTTTCTTAGGTAAGAAAGAGAAGTTAAAAGGTATTACTTATAAAAAATAACCAATCTCGGTTTGTGTATATATATATATATATTATATTGGCAATTTAGAGGTTATAAAAGAACAATGAAGTGATTGTATTGGGAGGAAACATGACTTACTATCCAACATCTCTAAAATAACAAAAATATGAATTTTATATGGTATTAGTGTTAAATTACAGAAATACAATTGCCATCTCTGAACTTCGAAGAGTCCAATGCACCCACTAGCTCCTGTCGTTCCATCTAGGAGTGGCAAATCGTAGGAATTAGGTCGTTATCAATCAATTTTGATAGGACTCGAACTGACAAGATTTAACTCGAATCCGTTCAATAAACTTTTGGGTTGAAAATAACAACTAGGATCCGAACACATCAGTAACGTGATAGTTCAATCACCCTAATAACCTCATTAATACTTTGCACATACATATATATATATATATGCCTTTTTCATGAGGCTCATTAATATTACTATAATGGTTGGGTTCTTTAGAAAAGTACTAACATAAAATTAAAAAATAAATAAGTAGCAGTTGTATATAGTTAAGTTTCAGTTACATAATAGATGAAAAAATTGAAAAACAAAAAGCGTCGCAACGGAGGTATAGAACATAACACACAGTCTCAAGCAAATGCTTTCAAATTCCCTGTCAAATACTTTGAACTCCCTAATGAACACTTCCTCTCTAGGTGGCTAGGGTTACGTCCCATATCTTCAAACTATTCTTCAAGTAAATTTTTTTCTTTTTTAGTTGATCAATCAACTCCATTTCCAAGTAAATATTATATCCACGAAGAAATATAAAAAATTATTATCATTACAATTTTATAAGGATCACAAGTTGTAAATTTACTTATCTTAGATGAAGAGGGTGTTTGGCTGAACTTATAAACTCCTAAAAACATCTTGTAAGATGTTTAGGAGCTTATAAACTCTTGCAAAGTGTTTGGCAAAAAAAGATATTTAGGAACTTATAAGATACAAAAATAAGCTCTAAGAGCTTATAAGATCTAAAAAAAAAAAAGTTGCTATACCCCAACTTATTTCCATCTTATTTTTTAAGATCTTAATTATTACACTCAAATTTCACACATAATTCACACTTACACATACTACACACATTTCACACACTACACACATTTCACACACTACACACAATACACACACAACACATACACTTCACACACTACACACACTACACATACTACATACATTTCACACACTACACACTCTTCACACACTACACACATTTCACACATTAATCAAAATGTGTAGTTAATATTAACTTTAAATTAGACCCAAAATTTATAGCTAAATCACTATATTCAATTGCAAGCTTATAAGCTCTTTTATCCAAACACTTTGTTAACTTATAAGCTCCTTAAAACTTACATCTTATAAGCTCTTGAAACAACTTATAAGATGTTGGAGCTTATAAGATGTTTAAAATAAGTTTAGCCAAACACCCTCGAAGTCGCTGAGTGTAGGCTACTTACCTTAGATGGAGTTAGAGTGTAGGCTAATGATCGTAATTATGTTAAAATTAAAAGATTAAGAATAATTACCGAGTTGACTCAATATTGTCTGAATTTATTGTGTCTTATTGGGTTAACACGATAACGATCCAGACCCGGTAACATTGGTTCAAATCTAAAAATACCTTATTTGTGTCGTTATTTTTGTTGTAAATGTCCGACTAGCTCCAATTGATCCCAACCTAGGTGCTAGACTCTTATTGACTGTCTTTACTTTCTTTTTCTGATTCCACTACAAAAAAAGGTATTTTAAGACAACAAAAAATTGTCTCAAATAATAAGTATTTGTCACAAGTTTTAAATGGTCTCAAATAAATTGTGGATATTTGTGACAACAAGTGACCACAAATAATTTACATTAGTGACCACAATTGTGGTCTCAAAAAGCATTATACAAAAAATCTCTTTTGTTGTAATGTTCCTCCCCATTTAGCCATACCTCAGTCCCACTCCCACCTAGTTCGTGTAGGTCTCAATTATGCCAGTCTTAATCTACCTCCTAACTAGAGCATAACGATTTTCGTAACTTAGTCGTGATATTATTAAGTTGTGCTGAAAATTGCAGCCCACTCTATCACTGCCCTGGGTCATTTATTAATATTTCTATCTAGCATTCATTTGAAATATAAAGAGGCGACAAAATGGAACTTTCATTTATTTATTGATCGCAAATTTTGGAGTTTGGTTTTAAGTCATCTTCAAAAACTATATGAGCATTTTGCTGCCGCCAAGTTCGGTTGATATAAATTATAGAGTAGTAATTAAAAAAAAAAAACTCAACATTTAAGAAACTTTTATTGGTGAAAATTGAAAAAGGTGTTTCATAGGAATCAACACTTAAATTGAAATAGTAATCAATATGCTAAGTCACTAACTCTCAAAATAATTAGTTATGTTAGTTTTTAATTTATCAGTATGTACTAGAATTTCTCCTGTACAATGCATGACTTGAATTTAATTTTCTTTTGTGATCTATCCTCATCATATTGTCATAAAAGAAATAATGATTATTTTCGGACTTTACCAAAAGAAAAGATAATATTTTATTAGCATAAGTGACATGTCAGTTCTAGACCAGCAGCCTAAATGACAACTTCATAATGGATATATATTTTTTATATTCCTAAATCCTAACTATATTGCAATATAGTAGCAACTTAATTTATGCTAGATTATTTGTTCCATAAGGACCGTATAACACGTCTATTTGCGATACGAAGCACATTGGAGAATGAGATCGTGGACTTTGAGGTCGAAAGCGATTGTAAAAACCTGATGGATGGAATAGTAGGCAAGATCACATTATTGATCTTAGAGCACCCACAATGCTCCCTCTATTACTACCCACCACATCATCGCCACGTCACTGCCACATCAAAAGTTTAAACCCCATTCAATTGCTACCTATTTCCCACAATGCAACTCAGGTCCAATTAACACTATTTGTCACTATTTGAGGGCCCCACCTTAAAACCACCCTATTTATTTTCCCATCTTCAATTTAATTAAATCTTATTTACAATTTTAACATGTATAATTAATTATTTGATATTTATAATTCGTAGGAAAAAAATTTATTTACGATTTAAAAAAAAAATAATTCTAAATTCGGTAAAAATAATATTTATTTGAGCATTGCCGATCGCTGAATCTTCGCTTATATTTACCCAACATCGAGCTAGACGCTCATTTTCATCTCCATTCCATCGTGGGTTGTATGTCCCCTTTCTCCCCTGTGGGACGTCACCGACTCCGTCGGAAGCTGCATCTTCGTCGAGGTTAATATGATCGAGCCCCAAAGGTGAGGAGCGTGCTAGATATGGGGAAGCTGTTCCCGAGGACGGAGTGTTGCATTCTTTGTCGGTGCTCGATCCGTCTATACTCGCTCTTCTGGAGGAGTACTGGGGGGTCGTTGTTGCACTCTGAGGAGGAAATCCATAAGGAGGAGGGGACATATAAGGATATTGGAATCCTTCATTTGGATACATAGCGTAAGGGGTACCTTGTGTAGACATGGGGTTGATATGAGGATAAGGATAAGCATGCTGCGAGAAATTTGGAGGTGGGATCATGTTGGGTCGAATAGGAAAATTTTGGGAGTTGGTAGTGGAATTTGGCGGAGGAGGATTGGAATTTTCTTCCGAATCAGAAGAATTGTTGAACCAATTTCTCGCCCCAAATCTTCCGGCCATTGTAGAAGTGATTTGCAAAAAATAAATTTGAAGAAATAGTCGGAGAAAATTAGAAATGATGGTGAAGAAATGAGAAAATTTTACATGTATTTATAGGCAAAAAATTCCTGAATATATCTTCAAATTTTTTGCCAACGGCCGGGAACAGTAGAAATGGCCGTTGGCAATAGTAGTGCAGACAAAACTCACCACATTCACCCATTTCCTCAATTTTCAGCAACAATTAAATAAAAAACAAAAAAAAAAACGAAAAAGGTTGGGGGAGTGGCAGACAGCAATTATGGCGCGGGCCCCACCGCGCCACTCTCCCCGGGCGCGCGTGGCGGCCACGCGCCTATGCTGGCCACTCCAGCGCGCGAGTTGCGCGCACCCCTTCGCCTCCGGCTTCCCTCTCCACTCGCGGCTTTGCCCACCCCCCCCTCAATTCTTTTGGGTCCGTTTAAATGGCCCCAAGCCATTTAATTGAAATGCTACACAACAGCCACAATGGGGTGCTACCCAAATTTCAGCCTCAATTATTTCAAATGGTCACCCAACTGTGGGTGCTCTTATATCGCATATCATTGTGGAAGATATTCAGAGCGTTTACTCGGCGACATCTATTTCCTCCTTCAAACATGTATATAGAGAGACAAATCAAGTGGCACACATACTGGCCAAACATGTGAAATACGTGGACATGGAGCTATTTTGGATAGAAAAAATACCTCATTTTCTTTCTAGTTTGATTTCCCACGATATAATGACACAATCGTCATTTCTGAATGAGTGAAATACTAAAAAAAAATAAGAGTACCATATAACTTTCAAAAAATAATTAACATTCCAAGTTTGGATAGCGTCACCCCTATTATTATTAATAATTGAATATTAAATGCAATACTTTTTATGTCTCAATCGTATAGGATGGTTGTCTTTTTTACACAAGGATTAAAAAAATATTAAAAATGATAAATATATAATTAATATTCGTAGATAAGTTAAATAAATACTACTCCCTTTGTCCCAGCTAACTTGTCACATTTTTCATTTCGATCCGTCCCACTTAACTTTCACACCCTTAAAAAGAAAATTTCTCTTACAATCTCCACCCTCAAAATCTCCACACTCAATCTCCATCTTTAAAAAAATTAAGTAAAACGTAAAATTTATTTTTTCTTAACATTCGTACTCGGTCAACTGTGATAAGTTACATGAGACAGAGGAGATATTAAATATAGAAATTGGACTACATGTTTGAGATATTCGGAAATCTTATATGTAATTGGGACGGAGGGTAAGAAGTTTGGAAATACAGATTATTACAAATTATAGAGATGATGATGATGATAATTACTAAAAGAGAAATGATTTGTGATCTGGTAATAATGATGGTGTTGAAAATTAGAACTGCAAAAAGTGGATGTGATGAGATGAAAAGATGAAAGCAGGGCGCAGGGATATTGGGCCGTTATTTGCGAAAAATATCGAAGTTTGTGAATTTATTTATTTGCATCGTAAATACCACAAATTATTTGCACGCTTCTTTTGCACTCACTTACTCATTACCCCCTTATCACCTCCCTCCACCACACTCTACTCTATATTATTATTGGAATAAAATACAATATCACCTTCATCCCTAAACCTAACTAGATTAATTTTATTTATATTGACCCGCGATTTCCTTTACACACTCAAACTTAGGGACTAAAATATTTTAATATATGATAACTAAAATGTTCTTCTCTGTATAGATTTTTTTCAAATTTAATTTAATATAAAGGTTTGTTCGAACATAACTACCGAATAGTCAATTAGTTATGGTTAGGATAGAGTGTCCGAACATTCCTTGAAAATATTTGTGTTTTTTTGTTCGGGCAATACTATCAAACCTTATTCTTATGTTTGGCAGATACATGCAAATAATTCAAAAACATTTGGGACATAACTATTAAATCATTGTTATACACTATTTGATGTGGCTAAAATTATATATCTTTCAAGTCTGATAAAATATGAAAATCAGAGTTGAAATACAGAGCTGAGTTAAAAGCTAAACGTCTGTCCAATCGAGTAGGGCTCAGGATGGTATATTTGAGAGCTGTAGTGGTGGACAGACGGTTTTAAGGTAATCAGAATTATACAGAGTTCAGATTAAGGAAATCCCCAAAATAATCATTTCGTCATTCGAGTAATAGGTATAAGTACTCATTCCTTCCAAGAAAAACACGCATTCACAACTCCCTACCCACTTGTTTACTTTCTCTATCTATTTTCCTCCTTTATTATCTCTCTCTCGCCATCGGTTCTTGAGCTAACTTTGACATCGGAGGTTTTTTCACGGGAAATTGTTCCGGTAATTTTGCAGGAATTATCACGACTGTCTCAACTAAAAGTGTGAAGATCAAACATATCATTCATTTAGAATCATGTATTTTCTAATTTTTACCCCTTAGTTCATAACTCTTCCTCTCTAAAATTATGGATTGAATCATCAACTCATGTCACTATTTGTTTAAGGCACGTTCCACATACCTTTCCCGAACAATTGCAACAAGAAATATTTTTGAATGGGTGTTTTATCCAATCAATCAATCGAACCCTGATCTTCTATCTCTGAATCCTTCATTATTATAATGAGTTGATTACCAAAAAAATTATAATCTTTTGTGCAATTTTCAATTGCATCATAAGTTTTAAAATTTATCAATGTTGATCATCAACTATCAATTTTTTTTTCAATTATAACATCGGCTAAAAAATTTTAACCCCTGATTGTGTAGTCATCATCACTGATTAATGAGATTGGACAAGACTTTCATTTACGCTCGATCAATTTCACAACCCGTCACTTTCATTGTCGTTAATTAGTGATTGAAGTTATTATGTTCGTTCTTCAGCTCCCAATTAACAACAGTGAAGGGTAAATGAGGGTCTTGTCAAGACATATATAACGATTGTGATTGCGACATAATCAAATGTCAAAAATTTAATCGATGTAATTGAATAAAATTATAGTTGGCGACCAATATTTATAAGTTTTAAAAGTCATGTTGCAAATGAAAATTGGACCAAATATAGTTAATTTTTTGTAATTAACCCTTATAATATTTATACATATTACAACCATTAAGGACATTAGATTTTAATGATTTCCTGAAATTTCACATATATAGAAATAACCCTAAAAATGGTGGTGAAGCAGATGACAAAGCAGGTATGGTGAAGCATTTGGATGGGCCTGAGGGTGAGGGTGGATGAATGTAGTGTTTTTTTCTTTACAATCTTGGTTAAATTTTATTTAAGATACGTTATTCAGAGGTCTGTATAGCCGCACCCTAAATTTATTCTATACGTATAACAAAAGTATTTTTTTATATATATATATATTGTATATTAATATCCCCATTTCATGTATTTAACTGTCATTTCATTTCCTTCCAATGACTAGTTTTCTTCTTTTTTCATTTTCACTTTTTATGGAATTTCCAAGAAAATCGTTTTAGACACAATATATTTGTCACTACATCTGCTTAGAGTTTGTATCAACAAAGACTCAAGATTCAACTATCAATTCATTAAAAAAAATAAAAAATCAACTAGCAATAATTGAATCTTGAAAACTAATATAGAAATAAAATATTCCAATGTATCTTAGCGTTGTACATAATTTTAATACACAGAAGTATTATTGATTGTTGTCAATATCCACTGCGAGACAATAAATCGTTTGTATAATATTTTTAAGATCATAATTGCGGTAATTAACAATAAGTCACTTATAATCATTTATTATCACAAACTTTTTTATAAATTATTGGAGACCATTTTGTGACTACTTCTAGATATAATTAGTTGTTGCAAAGAATATCTGAAACACATTTGAGACCACTTTTGTCGTCACAAATATATTATTTGTGTCCGAGTTATTGAGACGACAATAAAGTTATGACAAATACTTATAAGTTGTGACAAGTACTCATTATTTAAGACCAATTCTCACAAGTTTACTCATTATTTGAGACTACTTTTTGTTGTCTCAAGAGACCATTTTTGTTGTAGTGATCCTATTAGTAGGTGATTGATCTTATGTAAAGGGCAAAGTCTCCTGCCTCAGAGCAAGGTGCAATTTAGAGAAGGTGTTATTATCTATAGTGAAAGGTATTACTCGCTCTAATATTATCCAGAACAAGTAATATATTTAAGGGTTTATTTTCAAATGCAACTTGACGGCATTTTTCCCACTTACAACATATCATAAAAAATGTCTCCAATTACAACTCAAAGTAGTCATTGTGACGACTTATTGAATGCCTTAAGAACGCGCTTATTCCCTCTCAAATCTGGCTACGTGAACGCCACGTGAAAAGTCTAATTGAAGAATTTTTAGCTCTAAGTCCCAAAATCATTTCGGCAACTAAGAAGAGAGAGAAGAAACCCCTAAGATCCACACTCACAATTGTTCACAAAATCAAACAAACTTAGATTTAGGACTTCTGATAGAGGGTCGAAGCAAGAAAATGGACTAGAAAATCAAGTCAAAGGAAGTTACAGCGGAGTTCCCAATCTACGGCATTAAGTCGATTCATTTTCCCGACTTGAATGGTTGTTTTTACATCGAATAAGTTTTTGGAAAGGTTCAAGTATTTGTATGTTTAGGTGGTTGAGTATTTTACGTACATTTTTGTTGGGTAGGGTTTAGGCACTGCGTGGATTGTTGCTTGTTTCAATGAGATTGGTTCTGACTCAAAATATGGGAAAAGAATTTGATACATATTTATCAGTGAAATCAAGAAGTTCTACCAATCTCATACTTAATCCAACCGTCACACAACTCGTTTAGAAATGCTCCGGACGATCATAAAATTAACCATTTGCTCATAAATTCAATCAGTCTGATAGTCTTCACTGAACTACTACCAATTCAGCAGTTTTAATAGGAAAGTCGTTCCAAAATTTTGGAATTTTACACTCACCCGTTAGTCAATAGTCATCACACGAAATATATCTCCTTCCTGGATTATCATCGGTCCAAGATGTCCTCTCTATAGCGAGCCAACCACAACGGCAGCGACGATCCATAGTATCTCCTTCACCAGAACACCTTTTTGTTTTATCTTTAATAAATGCATGTAGAGTGATTTTTATTTCACCCTAACCCCTAATTATACAAGAAAATCGAAAAATTACCGTTGCCTTTTCTAACGGCTTGAAGAATGAGAAGGTGAGAATGGACGAGTCACGCATTAAAATAAACATGTTTTTAACGCACTTAATAAGTTGCTGAAATTTAGTAAAAAAACGTGTTTAGGTTATAGTTGGTTAAACATGATTACTTTGGGTTGCAATCGGAGACCTTTTTTAAAATAGGTTGGAAGTAGAAATAACGCATTGCATTTGGAAATAAATCATACCTTTAAGCATAAATACTAATACATTTTTATCATAATATATTATTTCAGAACAAGTACTATATTAATTATGCATAAACATTAATACATTTTTATAAAAAATGTCCATGTCTCAGATTGTACGGATCTTAAGATTCAAGCAACTCGTGTACAATTCAAGAAACCTCATCAATGTAAAAAGACATCTATGTGTGTGTGCACCAGTGAAAACTTAAAATACGTATTAAACCTAAAGTACTTCATCAAGGATTGATAGGGGTTCCTTAATTTCAAAGAATAATTTGTAACACAAATATCATCAATGTACATTATTAATATTACGCTGCCCCCATTCCTATACAAAAATAACTTTGTTCTGGAAGAAATAAGTAATCTAACAAAAAATCATACTTTTTTTGCATTTGTCTCTGTTATGCCCCCATATTTTCCTAAAAATCTCATAATTATGATACAAGAGAAGAGAGAGTGCAAAACTATAAGTAAGTGAAAGATAAAATGATAGGAGAAAAACAATTTAGGATCATAGAGATATATTCCAGTCTAAGAGTTATTTAGTTATCTTACAAATGTAAAACGACTAGTATTTAAAAAGAAGGGAGTGTGTTACAAGAATTTGAGTGCTTTGATAATACAATATTACCTTTAGGCTGTGTTTTCCTTGGCAAACAAAAATAGATTAATTATTTAGGACATTGAGATAATTCTACGGGATAGATATAAATTATTGTCAACTTCCAATATTTATTATAACATATAACATATTGGATAAGGATAAGAATGTTGACTATCATTATCCACCTTTTACTATGTAATATGTGGAAATTTGGAAAATGGTGATATTACCTAAAGATCAATTTTAATAATTAAGTTTGCAAAAGAAATGAGTAGTAAATGATAGAAATGTAATTTCCAAATGTTATCTCAAGTATTTAGTAGACTATTCTGGGGGGAATCTGGATTATTATATAAGTTATTATCCGGATTTTAGCATTTTATCCCCAATCGAAAAGATAACCCGACTTTTTAATTTCACCAAAGTAAACACTATATGAAGCTAGATAAAATATTACTGTCCTAAATTATCTAGCAAAGTAAACTGAGCCTTAATAGATAATTTCGGGTAGAAACATAATTGTTTTAGCAATTTTGGTCGAGTGTGATGCAATATTCTTCCTGAAAATACAGAGACGATCATTAAAAAAATAATAACAAAAAATAAATGATAAAAAATTAAAAAAAAATAAAAAAAACCCTCGTTAGAGTGTAATAGCAGCAAATAAGTGCGGCAAAATATCCATATTAAGCGATAAAAATGAAATGAAAATATGATCCACCTACCTAAAATTCTATAAGTATTGAGATGTTTATTTAAAAAAAAAAAAAAAAAAAAAGCGATATTGATATATGGGTTCGAAAGATATGATCGAGAAGAAGTTAATTGATGGTATATGCTACGGATAACAGACAAGACCATATAACTGACACATGGCCCATTGATGTAGACAAAATGAGCATTCACTCTTTCCACATATTCTTGTACGATTTGCTTCTTCCCCATTTTCTATTTTATTTTTATTGTATATCAAACAATGCCTCAAAACTAATATAATCATATCTATTTTATTCGCTCTGTTTATTTATGACTGTAAATGACTAGAATACTGTAAATTGTGGAGAATATATATTGAAATATGAAGGTCGAGGTAAATAAGTGTGTGTTTATTTATGTTGGTTGGAGATTGAGTTGTGAGGTGATTATAATATAAAATGTGTTAAAGTTGATTTGATGTGTGTAAGAGTTAGTTAGTAAATGATTGATTATTGATTAAAATGTGTATTGGAAATGGTGTTTGATTGATGATGTGTGTAAAAGTTAGTTAGTAGTTTGATTATATGTGTGGAGATTGTGGGCAATTTATTGCTCACTACCGGTGGGCAAACACGTAATAAGTTGTGCTCTACACAACTGACTAACCCAAGCCTAAACAAACAGGGCCTATATGTAAAATGAAATATATTTACTCAAGATCTTATTCGTTACAGAAAATTATATGCTTTTTAATGAAACAGTGTCTTAACTTCATTAGATATATAAGGTGTGGCAAAGTAGTTAAGATCACGAAAAATATGGCCATTAATTTTTAACCATGTAACATGTTACGCACTTCAAATAAGTTAGCTCACTACCTCGAAAGGTATCCTAGAATATATCCACAAATATAATGTAATTATAAGTTTAGGTATAACACTATATCTTCTCTGAGGAGTTGAAATCAAGAACCCATTTAAAAGATGGTTGTCTCAACCCGCCAACATTTTACATAAAATGGATCATAAAAAATCTTAGTTCGAAGTGAAATTATGCCTAACCCAATGGTCCATGATTCTATAGGTCATTTGGTTAGCTTAAATTTTTAGCATATCCCCTTAACTATAAAAGTGTGAGTGTTTCTTACAAAATAATGTAAGGACACAAATAACCCTACATCTATAATGATGGTGGAAAAATAACCTATATCTATCACTATAATCAACTCCCAAGGCATAAACCAAAAAAATTAAAAAAAAAAAAAAAAAATAGAGAATAACCTATTTATATTTAAATTTTTATTTCTTGTTTAGTTGAATTTTTATAAATGAAATTTTTAGCGAATGCAATTTTATTTAATTTAAGCTTATATGGCTGTGTTATGGGTTGAGTTTACAGAGTATTACTTTCATTACGACTTTATATTCCAAATCGTCGACATTAACTGTTGTAATTTTTATGCCCAATAACTTTTATATTTCAAATTATGTTTGAATCATGGAGCCTTCTACTAATTAAATAGATGAGAATGTAATATTTCACTACTAAAGAAAATAATGTTTTTTTATGATATGGATGATGGCGTTATACCGAAATAATATATATACTCTGATGTGATTTTATCATTTTAAGCCAAGAATTATGAAAAGGTAAACATTTTGACCTTTTCAATTTTGACAAAGTGATGCAAGTAAGAATTATATAATTTTAGAGAGAATAAAGAATAAGTTTATTCATGAATCTTCAAACTAATAGAGTGAGTTAATATAATAGATGTAGTTTAAGAATTTTTTGTTGAAATTTATTGTTTTAGATGTGTCATATCTTTTAGATGAAAATTTTAAAAAGGTTCTCATAAGCACTTATGTAAAAATTTAATTGATAATATTTTCATCATTTGTAAGTTAAGTATTAACGAGATATCATGTATATGTGGTGTTTAATTAACTATGAATGTAAATATATTAAAATATGGAGAAGAAAAAAATTATAGACTAATGAGTTGTAATTTTATAGTTAAATTCAACATTGGTGTTTAATAAAATTTATAAGCAAACATGACAAATATTTCGATTTATTAAATTATGTTTTTTTTTTTTTTTTTTGGATGATTTGATTTGATTACTTAGTTATGTCATATCTTATAATAAAAAGTTTATAAAAGAGTTTCTTGTGAAGGGAAAAAAAGTAAAAGAAATAGTATCATTGATATTAAATCAATCTAAACTAGAAAAACACTCTCTCTCTCTCTCTCTCTCTCTCTCTCTCTCTCTCTATATATATATATATATATATATATATATATAAACACATACACACACACTTTACACACACTTAAGATAGTTATGAAAAATATAAAATAAATTAAAGAAGTCTCTCTCTCTCTCTCTCTCTCTCTATATATATATATATATATATAAACACATACACACACACTTTACACACACTTAAGATAGTTATGAAAAATATAAAATAAATTAAAGAAGTCTCTCTCTCTCTCTCTCTCTCTCTCTCTCTCTCTCTCTCTCTCTCTCTCTATATATATATATATATATATATATATATATATATATATATAAACACATAAACACACACTTTAAACGCACTTAAGATAGTTATGAAACATATAAAATAAATTAAAGGAGCTTCATGTAACATTAAGTATAATTAACTTCAAAATGAAAACGAATTTCAAAATTGTAAAGGAAAAGGAAGGAGAGGCAACAAAAATAATTCTGTTACTACTTTAAAGAAAAAGTGAAAAGATTCACAATAAAAATAAGTATGTCTATAAGTAGGTCTCCGGGAACCACCAGGAACCATTCATAGAAAAATTAACCACTTAATTATTTTACACAAATATGTATCTTTATGGCTTATTAGCTATGATATCTAAAATTAATGGGTAAAATTTAAAATTTATTCCTCTAATTATAAAGCTGACTAACCTTTGTGGTGATGTGCAGTTGGTCAATTTTACTAGAAATCATTAACAATCCAACTAAGATGAAAGTTTCAAAAACAAAAAAATGGATGTCCAAAAGAAAACATAAAGTAACACCTTACACAAAAACTCTTTTGTGTTGATGAAGAAAAACAGTATTGAAAGTATTCTAAATATATTTAATTATCTAATCAGTTCTTAAGTCAGAACATCAAGAAATTTTCTAGCCTATTTAATCTTAAAAAAATATAATCTTGAAATTCATGAGTACATTGTACAACGCAATGAACATAGAGAAATAGAAGTCTAAATAAAAAACAAAAATCAAAAGAGAACAAAAAAAATAATCCATGCATATACAAAAATAAGATCATTTAACCAACGTGGTCATATATCAAGTAAAAAATTCTTAGTGTTGATGATTTCTTAAAAGAAAGTGGCCTTAATTTTAAATCCATCTAAACTAAAGATAAGTATATGTCCATATATATGTATGTATGTTTAAAATAAAGATAAAATAAATTAAAGAAGCTTCACGTAACATTAAATATAACTAATTTCAAAATAAAGGAATATAGAAAATAAAAAATACTTTGATTTACAATTATGGTGTTTAAGCATATACATTTGGATGAAAAGTTTACTTCAAAAATTATTTCCATATTTGAAAATAGGAAGAAGAAATAATAAAAATAATTTTGTTATTATACTCTAGATAAAAGTGAAAAGATCGACAATAGAAGCAAGTCTCCAAGAACCATTCAAAAATTTTAGAAGGTCCTTAGTTGAAGTAAACGAAAATTAATCACTTAAGAGTTATTACATAATTATGTATCTTTATGTCTTATTAGCTTTGCCATACAAAAATATTAGGTGAAATTTCAAGCTTTAGTCCTGTAACTGTAAAGTCTGCTTGCTTTTGCGGTTATGTGCATTTGATTATTTTTACTTTAAGTCATTGACAACATCCACCTAAGATGGATTATTTTAAAAAAACAATAAATATCCAACAAAACATAGCGTATGAGCTTACAAATATAATGTGATAATATATCAAGCAAAACGCGATGGCAAAAGAAAGTACTGAAAAATATTCTAAATATATTTAATCATCTAATTAATTCTTTAGTCATAGAACACAAAGAACCTTTCTAGCCTATTTAATCAAAGTATCAACAAATATAATTATCAAAATTCATGCATACGATATGCAACACAATGAACTTTAAGAACAAAAAGAACAAAAAGAGAATAATTTATGCATACATCATAATAAGACTTTTGGTATAAAAAAAAAAATAATATTCCATTTTAAGTTTATTTTATCTAATTATTTTATTTTTCAAGATACACCTTAGTTTTTTTAGTCAATTCGATTTAATTAGACTATGATATATTTTCTTTACAGATTCACGTATGCCAAGTGCAACGCACGTGAGATTTTACTAGTTTTATAAAAATGTGTTGGATAAGACCACCTAATTTTTCTATTCTGGTCGATCAAGTCACCGAATTACCACCTCTAATAAATCCACAAGTACATATGAACTAGGATTACATTTATATTTACTTGGAGGACATACTACAAAAAATACTGTTTCTTTTTCGTGATTAATAAAATTCAAATAACTATTTAAGGAAAAAAAGAGAAACCCTATGAAGAAGGAAGTGTCCCAATCAGAAAGATTTTGTGAGGATGCCCTTTCCGTTTGTTGGTTTGACATATTGGCATACTTTGAGGCACTTGATGAGCCATAATCCAAGTTGTGAGGGTACCCCAAAATGGGGGGGTATGTGGTGCATGTGAAAAAGTGATGGTAATAGACAATGCCTTGCTTCTCAACCCATCCATCAAGATTTAGTTTTTATATATCGATCCAAGTTCAGATCTATATGCTTTTTTAGTTTTTGGTTACGTAATGTCCCTTACTAGCAAAAATAACACAATCACGGCTAGTAATCTTTGCGTTTTCATCACAATTATTCTCACACCCACACACAAAGCACATAACAGAAATAGAACGGCCAATAACGTATGCGAAGGGGTAGGTGAGCTTTCAAGAAGTGGTTTCTGGTACCCTACAGGACCAGACCCGTGCTGGTCTTACCCAATCGGTTCGGGTATTTTCTAGTCCAGCAATTTTCGGGTTATATCTGAACCCGACAAGCGTCTCTCAAGTATAAATTGGGTCAGGTCAGGTATTTTCAGATACCCTAATTTAACAAAATCAACCATAATTTTTCAGATTTTTCAACAACCTTGAAGAAGTAAAAACATATTCATTTCCAAAACAAAGTAGTTTTAAGAGAAATCCAACACGCCCTGCGCATGGGTACCCGCTGGAAGATTGGATTTTTTTATCAGGTACCCAATGTGGTGGTACACGAAACCCGCAAAAAAAAAAAACCCAAAGCCACCCTATATGAGCACAGCATCCATCACTGCTAGTTTATAACATAGGCATTCAAGATTACAAAAAAGGATCTATCTTTTTAGTAAACAGCCATATTGCTTTCAAAGAGCGAAAACAATAAGCCATTTCCTAGCTCTATGAATTAAGGAACAATTTATATCATTAGGAAAGATCAAATAAACTAATCCTTCGTGCACCAATATGTAGAAGGTTCTACAAGACTACAACTACCAAAATCCAATTTGAATAGCTTAAAAAATAAGTAAAAATTTTGCTTGTTAATGAACGTGCATTGTCCATTAAGAATTGAAAATGTTTGAACACTGAACACAGTATATCTCAGGCATATGAAACCAAAAATTTGAAACACAAACAACTTACTGCACACTGAAAAAGCCAAAATGTCTGAGGTTTAATACAACCAAGTACATTTAAACATAAGATTATATACCTTACCAAATTGATGTACAGGAAATCCAAGAGTACCTTCTGCTTTGGCAAACACATGAAGGAATAACATCTTGTGCATGTCAAGCTGCCTTCGTTTCTTATAACTCGAGAAATACAGCAAATCTGCACAGTTCCCATCTCTTCATCTGCAACAAATTGTTCAAGCTAACCAAGTAAGCAAAAGCTTGAGTTACAGATGAATAAATGCGTAATGTAGGGAAAAAAAGAGTATAACAGAAAACACACAGCACCCCATACATGTTGGGCCAAAGCATCACGAGAGTACCGGCAAGATTCCTACTTCTGTCCAACGTACTGGTGATTTCAAAAGGAAAAGAAAAACTAAAATAATTCTGGATGGAATAAATGGAGATGGATTTGCAAAGCCGTGTAGAGTTGCTGAGAATGTTTAGCATGAACTGAAAAATAAATATACGATTCACTCAAGATACTAAAAGGTAGATGTTCACCTATATGTAGTCCTTGTGTGTTTGAGGTTGTGGGTTTGTCCTAGTAAGGAGTTGAAGGCAAACCATCTAGAGGGGTCTTAGAAGGTATTCTAGGTAACAAAACACTTAATGGTGGTTGAATCTGGCATAGCCACGCTAAACATATAAAAACAACAATAACACTAATTTGTATGGAGGACACTATCCATAAATACTCTCCTCGATATAATTTGAGGAAAAAAAAATTGTTAACTGGAGTTCAGAATAAAGACAAACACCATGAATAAGTGTCTGTATCTGAATGATCTTGTGTGGGTACCTCTCCATTTCTTGGTTTTACATATTAGCATACTTAAGGCACTTGGTGAGCCATAATGTGAGGGTATCCAAAAATGGGGTTTGTTCCATGAGAAACTGTGATAGTAATAGACAATCCCTTGCTTCTCAACTATCCATTCAAGATACAGTTTCATGTACATTCCAAGTTGAGATCTTTGATGCTCTTTGAGTGTTTCGGTGCTAAATATCCCTAACTAGCAAAACAAGGCAATTTCTGCTAGTGATAATAAAAAGTAAATTGTGAAGAACGTACACAATCACAACTTTCATCGCAGTTAGATTACCACATAGACCTTCAAGTTCACCAAATGAAGAGTTTTTTTAGGAAAGAAAAAAAAAAAAAAAAAAAAAGAAAATCTTTCTTAGAGTGAAATTGATAAGCCATTTCCTAGCAATGTATAAATAAACCGGTTCTTGGTGCACTGTTGACACTTGCTGCTCGGTACATCCATGTAGAATGTCCTACAACCGTCAAAACCCTCATCATATAACTCAAACAAACAAAAAAAACTCATTAATAAATTGCATTGTCGTTAAGAATTAAAACCGAACTTTGAAACACAAACAAGTTACTGCATGCAAAAAAGCAAAATATTCAAGGTTTAGATACAGCCAACATGTATATTAAAACATAGAAATATATACCTCATCCAACTAGAAAATGAAAATTGGAGGCCACCAAAAAAAAAAGAAAAAGAAAAGAACGGAGCCTTGAAAAAGCTTCACATGCATACCTGATTACGGAAACTCCAAGAGAGCCCTCTGATTTGACAATTTTCATCCATGTTCATTGTAGTTTGCACGCAGAATAAGCACAGCAGGCAAAGAAAAATATATAGAGCATGTCAAGCTGTCTTAATTTCTTATGATTCAAGAAATGCAGCAAATATTCACAGTTCCCATTTCTTCATCTGCAACTAACTTGTCCAGCAAATCAAGTAAGCAAAAGCTCGGTACAGATGAAAAAATGATATTGGACCATTCTAAAGATAAGTAGATAACCATGTATATGGGCCGGGCCCAAAGTATCATGGAAGTACCAGTGGAATTTCTACTTCCTTCCAATGTAAGCTGGTAATTTAGACAAGTCCGGAATCCAAAAGGATAATTCAGAAGAACCGGTGACAAACATCAAGCTTCCAGGAGCCCATTTGATTACAGGTGGCTCTGCTTCAGTACTCAACCAACTGGCAACCTGACCAAGAAAAATAAAAAATAACACAAATTCATAATTATAATTGTTAGAATGCCATTTAAGATTCGCAAAGTTCAGAATTTAGTAACATACATATGGCGGTATAATATTGCAAGAATATTAAGTGGTATATGAAGAATAAAGTAGTTCTAAGAACCCACAAAAAAAGGACTGAAACAAGACCAAAATGATCTTTAAATCAACAAACAACGATAAAATTAAGAGCAGTTTAGTACTTCTTTGCCACTCCGAACACTCCAAGCATAAACACTACCATCTCCAGAACCTGCCATGATTAATAAGAATAGAATGTTAGTGCTTTTCACAAGCCAAAAAACATCTATTTCTATTTACAAACTCTCCAGGGTGCCCAACAATCACAAGGATGAAAAGGGATTCATGTCTGCTCAGAAACAGAGCTGCTTAATACAAGGACAACCTTGTGGTGCCCAACTTGTGAAAGGAAAAATAATCAGAAACAGTAATGCACCCCTACGATTTTCTGGTGCATTTCTGTTCACATTATGACACACATGCAAGTCGAGCAATGTTGAATTGATTCCAGTAGGAATCTTAAAGTTTACATTTTTATGATATTACAGACTCACCAAATAGCATATCTCAAGCATTTATACATTCACACTCTACAGACAAATGAATTCTCCAGCTCAACTTATTTTCCCAATAGAGGAAAACCCCTACAGAAGCGAATCAAATTAAATTCGCAGGTAGCATAAGAAACTCGAAAGAAGGGGCATCAAGCAGACATGTTTAGAAATAAAGTACTTGTACAAATTACATTATTCTTCCAGAAAAGTAAATTATCTATAAACTTGACATAGATCCATATAATACCAAATCAAGTCAAACGGATTCCTGCCAAACAATTATTTGATATTAAAATCAATGAAATGAAAATATTTTATAATCAAACACCACACAGAAACACCCTTCTAAGTAATAAATGATGATCAATATGCTGAGTAGGTAAAGCTTTTGAAACGTTAATTTCACAGATGCAGCAAGAAAAGGTAATTTTTGTGAAGCAGTAAGATACACGGACCTGATATAACAAACATTCCGTCAGAGCTGAATGATGCCTCTAAAGTAGAATTGCTTGAAACTGGCTTAACATTGTGTGTTGATAACTACAAAAAGTTAACGCAAGTAAGAGGCCAACTCTAATCCATTGACGCTTAAAATTATGTATGATTCATTTTTGAGTGTGGGAACTGAACAAAAAAAAAAAAGACGAACACACCAGGGTACCACGGAATGAATCAAGCACATGAATATGTCCATTTGATGTTGTCAAAAGCATAAGTTTTCCATCATTACTAAACTTCACAACATTGGCTTCCGAAATATCTTCCCCTAGAGAATATATGTCGAAAGGGCCCTGTAAAAGTTAATCAATCAGTACATGCAGAATTCTAATTGATCAACATTGACCTCCGGGGCATTCATGCACTACATCCTGACCTTCTCATATTTCCTAGCATCAAACATTCTTATGTGTCCTCCAAAAGCAATGGCAAAAACAAGTCCCTGATCGTCATAAGCTGCAGCTGGTCTCCCTTGAACACGTAAAAGACCCTAATGCCAGAGAATCACTTTTAACCAAAAGAAAATGAAATAAAAAAGAGAGAAGTAATTCAACTAATTAGAGTTGCATGTCACTGGCTGCACCTGACATTTCTCTGCTCGTTGATCCCAAAGCAAAACAGTTCGATCAAGCGATCCAGAAATAAAACAATCATTTCTAGGGCAGAGACTAAGGGAAACAACCCTGTACATCCAATATTAAAACATCCCATATATTATAATGAATATATTTCTTAAGTTCTAGAAGAAGAAAGAAAGCTCCAAGGTTAAAAAGGCATGCCTGTCATGATGACCCTTGAAGTATCTCAAGTATTTATTATCATGCAATGAGAGAAGCCGCAGTGATTCTGTTGCCATTGAAAAGATTTATTATTGGTTAGACGTCTTACATTGAAATGTTGGCAAGTATAACAGTTCGTATGCATACCATCCCAGCCATTCTTGGAGGAGTAGATAACTGTTGTAGGATGAGAGGTAAAGGTAACAAGATCAACTCCATACTTCTTACTGTTGATTGTCTTCAGACATCTGAATGCAACAAGAAACCATTCTTAGCATATCATGTTTATTACATAGAGGGGAAGGTATCCAGATAGAAGAGGAAAAGAGAGAACGTTTGTGCTAAAATGCTTCAACTTTCTTGTCAATCAATGAGAATCAGAAGGCTGGGAGCATCATAAAACTTCCATTAGATGAACTAGCTGGACTGTAGTTCATCTACTACTAGCCTACAAACTTACAAAGAAACATGGAGAAGCTAACAAACTATTAGCAGTTTCGGCTTATAATAGGACGTTATAAAGCTTTCAGGTGTCAAAATCACATCTTGATACCATTGATCCAATGATCAATGAGATAGATCTAAATGATGCCTGTTGACAGAATTAAGAGAAACAAGGATGATCCCTTTGTTTGATGACAGTTTAAAAATAACCATGTTAAGAGATTACATATTCAAGATAATCCAGTGCAGCCACATTAAGGAAAACAAAGGGACTATCAACTTCACCACTGCAAAGCCCTCCCATGATAGAGAGGAAGAATACTATGAAGAAGTTTCTTCTTTTCTTTTTCTTTTTTTTCCCGAGGGGTGGGGGTTGGATAGTGAAAGCGACTGTTAATAGTATACTTAGAATGGTACAACTTAGTTCCTCTGGATGTTTAGAGCTGCTGCCCATTTAAGAAAATCCCACCTGAATAAAGTTCTCAATCGTGGTTAAGAGAGCTTGTGTTTTGCATCTAAGATTCGTTTTCACTGGCTTGCTGACTTTAGGAACAGCTTATTTACTATGTTTAAGGGCTTTCTGTATTTTTGATCAATTGTTAAAAGATACAAAGTTGCAAGATGATGCCACAGAAAGAAAGAAGATACTATGGACAGGTCCCAGAATTTTGGCTTTTTGAGACTACACTTCTAGCCAGGTGGACATAATAAGGTTCATCCAGACTTCCGTATCAGCATTTCTTATTGTAAACTAGTAAGAGGTAAATTCACCTAAATGAGGCAGGAACTTTCTAAAGCATAGTGTAATCAGAAACCAGAACATATGAAGTTCATCGACTAAAGCCAACACAAGACAACTATAGTAACAGAGGTTTCAGATCTAGATCGAACTAAAAATAACCTCAATACAGGATGCATCAAAATTGAATTAATCTATTACTTGAAGATCGCTATCATACAGTAATATGGGTCTCCCCTTCAACTTTTTCATTCTGTAAAGCTCCCATCCTGAATTCCAATCAAACATACTTGACTAATTTCTTGATATCAAGGAAAAAAATTCATATGTATAAAAGGAAGTTCAACAAAAACGATAATCAAACGAAATGGAAAAAATAGAGGATTACGTTGCATTGGCAACATCATATAGCCGAATGGATTCATCATCACTAGCGGTTACCAGATAACTTGATGTCTTATGGAAATCCATAGAACTAATTCGACCATTCTGCAGAGAAGTAATACATTAGTGCACAGCTACATAAGTTCATCAATTGTACCAGCTGCAATCTATTTGTTAAAAGTTAAAACAAAAGGAACGCAAAGACGATTACTTCATACCACATAATTCTAATAAATGAAGGTCCATGTCAAAGATGTGTGATAAAAGCGTCATGTGAAAGGTTTCTGACAAGTTTCGACAATACTTGTTTGTTAAAAAATTTGCCTTTCAACTGCAAGCAAGATACATAGAGCAAGAAAGGCATGATCTACATAAAGCTAGGGAGGTGCATACATACACTAATTCCAAAAGTAGGCACGAAAAAACTTCAGCACTATCAAAAACTCTAAATAAAATAATATAAAAAACAAAAACAAAAAAGAACAATGACAGGTTATAACTCTTTCCATGGAAAGTAAATCAAAATTCAAAAGTTATATATTTTAAGAAAATTTGGTAAAATCATGTCTGCTTCAAGTCGGTTGTGTATTTCTCCAAGAAACTTTGGGTTGGCTTTATGCCGTGTCAGGGTTTGCCGGCGCCATCAACAATAATTTGTGTGAAAAAAAAAAAAAAAAAAAAACAAGACAGGGGCCTGAGTAACTTCTGGGTAATTCAGAAGCTACCGTAGTCATGTTACAGTCAAGATAGTTTACTTTGTTGCCACTCTAATAGCCTGAGAGGCAGCCACCACTGTCAATGATGTTCTACACAAGCTTCGACCTTACTGCAGTTACTATTATTAGCTGTGGAAACTCGTAATTTAATAATGATACAAATTCTAATTCCCCTCAATCTGACAGAATAATGTGCCTTTTTTTGGTTCGTTATATGAACTAATGATAATTAGCGCTTGGAATTTGGTTGGGAAAAAAGCAGGAATAAGAATAGCAAAATATAAAGCACAAGAATGTATCCTTTGAAACAAGAAAAAATACTTCCCTTAGAAATTTCCTCACTGAATCCCGCCAGAAAAAAATATTTCGACAAAAAAACTTCTTAGGTTTGAAAACAGTAAAACACATACATAGTCGCGAAAGGCCATTCCGACTTCCATGCTCTGAAGGATTTCCTCGGTGAGTTCTAAGGATACTTTGTCTTCTCTCTCCGACTGACCCCCTTATCAGAAGGAAAAGGGAAAACAAAAACAGAAAGAAATTCCCCAAATTAGTACCCCGATTCAGGTTCAAATGCAAAATAAACATACAAATTTAGCTTTGGAGGAAGCAAATCAAATAGGACAAACACAAAATAGTACAGATTTCTGTTAGTTTTACCCGCCATTGGAGCTCCTTATAGCTTCTCAGAAATCAGAAACAGCACACGTCTTCAGACCGAGGAGGGTTAAAGTGATTTTTCCTCGGAGCTCCGGTAATACATATCACGATATCCTTCCTCAATATTAAAAGAAGAACGCCGAAGTTTCGCTCTCACTTGCTGTCAAATGCTCGACTTAGGGGCAAGGACAAAAATATGAATTTTTACCGAGATATTGCTGTATTAATTTACGAGATCTTGGTGAAATCTTAATATAATATGGTGTAATTTTTTTTTAAATGCTGGAAAATATATTAAAACAAATAATATATCATCATATTTATTAGATTATCATAAACCTACTTAAATTTTAATATTTAATCCAAAAATAGAGACAAATCCATGCATATACAACTAGTCGATAATAAGAAACAATATATACGTTGTCCAGCTACACGGGAGCCATTCTGAACTATTTTCATTATGCATTACTATCTTCTAGTGTCAAAATGAAGCCCTATGAGGCTCGATTTGAGAAAATTGGTTATCGATATATTTGCAATAGCGGTACCAGCTCACCGATGTAGCGTAATTATGAAGATAGTCATCAATATGAAACACATAGGTTGCAACGTCTCTCTCAACTGTTTCTTCATGGACCGGATAATTAGAATTTTTCAAGAATCATAATGTCGTCCTCCATATAGCATCTGAGGGGCTGGGTCATCAGACGTGCTACGATCAGTCCAAACAGGATCGAGTGATCTTTCTGCAATCTTGTGTGCAAAGAAATTATGATACAGATCATCTTGATCATTTTTCATACTCAGCAAGTCAAAATTTGACAAGAGGGATGTTACGTCTGCATTTTAGCCCGTGCCTCGATTCCGACCATGTCGGCTCGTGTAATCTTTCCCAATAGCCCATATCCCTGGACCTCCAACTCTACTTCCGTGGTCTTCATCTTGAGTAGCGTGTGTGTACATTTGCTCAACAGTGAATGGACTTCTTTCTCTTCGACTTAGATTGTAATCTTCATTGGTGTTTCTAAGTCCACCACAGCTATTTCTACTGGCATCACTTTCGTGCTCATCTGATGAGCTCCCTGTCTGAGAGTCAGTACTATCTACACCAACTTCCTCATGCATGACCTGATTCACATCAATTCTTAATTAGCTAGCCGCTTCAGCGACCTGTGGATCAGGATTGCCTTCATCGTCGTCCAGGTGTGCTGGTTGAATCCATTGATAAAGTTGATCACATTATTCGTTAACGATTTCACCGGTGATGTCTACTAAATCCAGGAATTCTTGCTCAGCAACCCTATCTGCTTCAGCCTCCAAATCTTAGAACCTTAACTTCATATTGTAGTAGCAAAATACGAGTTTTTTCGAATTTTGGATAAGCAAGACGATTTCGATGTTTCGTGTGTATCAATGCAAATGTGCTCCAGTTCATTTCACATGCAGAAGATGATGCAGTTTGTGCCAATAATCTCATGACTAGTTGCCTGACAGTCGGTACTGAACTACGTGCATAACCCACCAATCGGCTGTTAAATTAGCAGTTATTGTCAGAATGTGTTGTTGTAAATGATTTAAGTACTGCCAAGTTTATATCCAATTAAAAATCTACTTACATGCCGGCGTTGTATTTCTGGCAGCCATAGTGGTCCGGTCACCAAATGATTTTTTGACATCACGAAAACAGATGAGCTGCACAAGTCCCAAAAGAATAATTAGGTAACTATGTTACATGAAAAGGAGAAACTAGCAATTTTCAAATGTAGTAAGCTAACCTCATTCCTAAACTCTACAACACCGTTAGACTTGGGGTGTAGCTTATTGAAAACTTGAAGTACTGCCTGAATTAGCTCTGGATCTTCACCTACTCCCGGCTGATACTGAGATTTCGGGTTAAGGTAATACGCTACAAATATTAAGTTGTATTGTTATGAAATGTCAATCATCTTCGCGTAATCAAATTTAAATAGAAAAATAAAATAATTATTATCTGTTGCATGTAGTGGATGAGAAAGTGTACGATCCCACCTGGACTCAATTATTTTTGTCACCCACTGCGAGGCTCTAAGTGATTGGACCTTAGCTTTCATAACCCGAATCAAGTCATATAAGATCGGCATAGTTGGAACCATCTCTGTGTCAACCACTCGGAGCACCTAATATATTGGCTCAAATGTAGCCACTGCGTGTTGCACTCCGTCCCAAAATGTATGCTCAAGCACCTGATTTTCCACTTCTTTTCCAACCCTTGTTCGACTTAGTTTATTTACGGCCCAATCATCACTAGTAAAGATCTGTTTCAGGTGAGATTTTTTCTTGTACAAGCTGTCCAAGGCGATATAGTTAGTCACAAGTAACCAACCATGATTATAAATGAAGTTGATTATTTGTCTCGCCTTAAGAATTATTGCTTTGATGCTATCCCTACTGCCGATCTCTCAAAAAATAAGGTCAATACAATGAGCAGCACATGGGGTCCAGTATAAGTTATACCTCCGCTGCAGCTTTCTTCCCGCTTAAACATAGGCCGATCCATTATTAGTTACAATCTGAACAACACTGTCCTTCCCTACCTCCCGAACAACTTCTCTGAGCAAATTGTAAATGTAGGCATGATCCTTGATCATGTTCGATGCATCAACGGATTTAAAAAAAGCAGTTGTGCCCTTACAATATACCATGAAATTTATTATGGTCATCTTCGTCGGCCCGGTCCATCCATCCGCCATAATTGTGCACCCATGCGTCACCCACTTTTTCCTTTGCCCTATGGTGTATTGCCGCATTTCTGCATACTTCATGTCTAGATATTTGTGCTTTATCTCATATGGAATAGACGTGGGAACACCCGGTTCTACTTCTTAGGCACAAGCTATCATATTCTTGAAGTGGTGAGATGAAGCTTTGTTCGATGGTAAATTATCATAAATGAAAATTTTACTAACCACCTCGCCCAACTTTTTCTTAAAGTTGGCACCTGAGAACATACTCTTTATCCTCTTTTGTTGTGCATCGGATGATTTATACAAAGAAAGTGCAGGACAGGGATCAAAGTTGGTCAATCGACCACTCTGGGACAAGGATCAAAATGTGTTGCTCCTGGTATAATAATATCTCCCTGACAGACCTCTCACATCCTCACATAGTGAACCCTTTCGCCTACTGGGACTCCCTCCTCTACTACTACCAATTGCTGGTTTTGGTCTCTTTCCCACTCACTTGCTCTAGACGCTCTAATGACAGCTCGGTAGTCACTTCGTTCATCTGGATTAAGGTCCGACGGACACGCGAAATAATCATATTCATCCTTGTCATTCGTCGACTAATCCATGTGACAGATCTTGTCGTAATTCTGCTCTTATGTCAGCCATTCTTTCAGCTTTCTACCCTTAGCAGAATATTTAGCATTAATCAGATTACAAATCTCTTTCTTCACCTCCGGAGGACTTTCTTATACGGGGCAACATTTTTTTTTCTGGGTCCGTGCCACTCAAATGATATTTGAACCTAGTAATACCTCCGAAATTTACAACTCCACAAAAGTTACACGTTGTAGCAACTTTATTGGCGGCAACAACAATAGCATATCTCCATGACTCCATGCGTAATCAAGTCTTGAAGACCTCCGATCATTAGCGTCGCAACCATTCGCTATTCCTTTTCACACCCATGTACATGTAGACCACGAATTATTAAAATATCAGGCTAGTACTACTTTTGCTTATGTAAATAGAACTTCAACTAAATACTAAAATATGAAATAAATAATAAAAAATATCTATTTACAACGCCTATAATTAGGAATTTATTTCGGTTCGCGAATTTATAGGTAGAAATATTTTATATGCTGATAGAATGAAAATATGACTCATAATATTCCTATATATATATATATATACATAATGTTGCATTACCATTAACATAATATATATTTACATGTAGTGGCTTCATCTTAATATCGCGCGCTCTTTCCAAATGAAGTAGCCTAGCCCAATAGCTAAATGTTTTTCTCCTTCGAACACTGTCCAATTCTAATTTTTTTATAAAAAAAAAATATATATATTAAATTTAGCATCTGAATATGAAAATTGAATCTCTTGGCTCAAAGCAGATCTCATTTATTTATTTATTATTAATATAAACTAAAAAGGGGAAAAGATGCTGGTTTGTGTGGATTAATCAGTGAATCTGCAGTGACCTCTCACACTCACTCTAATTTGAACATATTTTTTTTTTTAAAAAAAATATTATAACTCGATGTAGTAGAGAGAGCAAATTATCGAGATCAAATTAAAGCTAATTTATGTTTGATTAGTGTGATAATTAACAAACTCAACGTACTTTAGTAGATTTATGCTAACATTTAACAAACAGTGTGATATTTATGTCTTTCTCTGTCCCCATTTTACATCATTAAACATTCTTCCAAATGCAGTCCAAAATAGGCTCTCTACTGCCAAAATACGGCTAATCTTTGTTCTTGACTATCTAGGTTGACTCTGAAAATTAAGTTAACAATAATTCAGTAATTTACACCTATAAGGCTATCATGGTCAACTTAATATTTTATATATTTAAAGAGTTTTGCCATTAATAATCATTACTGAAACTCTAGATAAAAGAATTACAAATTTAGACAGAAATTGCTTAAATTTTACTGCTATTCGTCATCCTTTCAAGACTGAAGAAGCACTTTTCACTGTATTAGAGAATCACTTTTGCTCCGCAATTCTTCACGCGTAATTATTTCAGTCATGCTTTCTGGTAATTTTGCCAAAAACTGTTACTGATCTCACCTTCTTTAGCAAACCTCTACTTCAATTTTATGGAGTCGTGTATACATTTATAATTGAATTTCATGACCCATTACACAATATATTTCCAAAAACTTACATCAATCAATGTCTACTTTACATAAATAATTATATGACTCCAGCCCATACTTCTTTACAACAAATACTTGAGAAAAAACTGAAATTGCAAGCTTATACATCCAAAATAGGTTGCAAAATTAGGGAAAAAAAGGGTAAAAATCGGCGAGATTTTATCGAGGTTTTGCCAAAATCTCTCCGAGAGAGGACAAAAATTACAGCAGCGCGCGGCGAACAGTCTGGGGCAAAATTCTCGCGAGATTTCGCTGATAACTCGCGAGATCTCGCAAGATTTTGGACAAACAGTTGATACCCTGGTTTTCTTTATCGGCAGACTCGTTTCCGCGAGATATCGCCGAAATCTCACGAGATTTTAGTCCCTACTTAGGGGCAAGGACAAAAATATCGTTTTTACGAAAATATTGGCGTTTTAATTTTAAAGAAATTTTGGAGAAATTTTGATTGGGTAGTAATATGGGTGTAATTTTTAAAAGGGTTAATTACATAGTGCAACCTGTACTTTCGACGATTTTCACTTTGCAACCTAAAGTAATTATTTTTTCCGATCACAACCTGAATAATGCGAAATTTTACTTTTGCAACCTCCGGCTATATATTCCGGCATGGATAGGCCATGTGCTAAGCACATGCCAAGAAGACCCAATAAGAATGCGACACGTGGCCAACTTAATTAAAAAAAATAAAATAATTTAATAAATAATATAAAAAAAGATTTAAATTCTAAATAATTTTATATAAAATATAAGAAATATTAAAAAAATTCAGAAAATAAATATAAAATTCAGAAAATAAAAAAATCTATAATTATTTTGAAAATTTTAAAATTCATTTAAAAATCCAAAAATTAAAAAAAAAATCGAAAATTATTTTAAAAATTCAAAAAAACTTCAAAAAAAAATATAAATTCAGAAAATTAAAAAAGTTATTTCAAAAAATTATTTTAAAAACTTTTAAATTCATTTAAAATTCAGAAAATTTAAAAAAGAAATCAGAAAATTATTTTAAAAACTGAAAAAAAAACTTCAGAAAATAAATATGAATTAAAAAAATTAAAATTTTATTTCTGAAAATTATTTAAAAAAATTTAAAATTATTTAAAAACTTCAGAAAATTAAAAAATATGTTTTGAAAATTCTAATATTCATTTAAAATTAAAGAAACTAAATAAATAATTTTTGAAAGTTATTTAAACAATTTTAAATCTCATTTAAAGTTCAAAAAATTAAAAAGTTTATTTCATAAAATTATTTTCGAAGCGAAATATATTTCTAAAAAAATTAATATTAAACTAAAAAATACTCCATATCATAGTGAGTGTTGCGGCTGATTTTTCGAGAGATTGGGTGGAGGGCAGTGTCGTCGTGCGGCGGAGGGACTAGGTTTGGCAATGGCACAACGACGGATCTGGCGGAAAGGGAGTTGTATCGTGGAGTTTTCTGTGGTCGGAGTCTGGTTTGGGCCAACTACTGTTTCATCCACAGATTGTACAGCAATTTATCGAATTTGTGCACTTTTATTTTCAAAAGAAATTTGTTGAATTTTATGCACTTTTTGTGTGAGAAAATTGAGAAATTTGGTTGAAAAGGGGGAAGAATCATGATGAGTTTGGAGGTAGGAGATCTTATTATCTTTTTTAGGAAATATATTTTTATTTTATAAATAAATTTTCTGAAAATATATTTCGCTTCAAAAATAATTTTATGAAATAAACATTTTAATTTTCTGAGTTTTAAATGAAATCTAGAATTTTTTAAAATAATTTAAAAAAATTATATTTTTAATTTTTTGAATTTTAAATGAATACTAGAATTTTCAAAATAATTTTTTAATTTTCTGAAATTTTTAAATAATTTTCACAAATAAAGTTTTAATTTTCTGAAATTTTAAATAATTTTTTAATTTTTTGGGTTTTTTAAATTTTCGAATTTTGAAATGAATTTTAAAATTTCAAAATAATTTTTCAGATTTTTTTTTTAATTTTCTGAATTTTATATTTATTTTCTGAATTTTTTAATATTTCTTATATTTTATATAAAATTATTAGAATTTAAATATTTTTTTATATTATTTAATATTTTTTTATTTTTTTAATTAAGATGGCCACGTGTCGCATTCTTATTGGGCCTTTTTGGTCAGCACATGGCCTATACATGCCGGAATATATAGATGGAGGTTGCAAAAGTAAAATCCCGCATTATATAGATTGTGATCGGAAAAAGTAATTACTTTAGGTTGCAAAGTGAAAAATCATTAAAAGTACAGGCTGCATTCTGTAATTAACCCTTTTTTGAAAAAATGTCAGAATATGTATTAAAATAGATAATTTATCATGATATTTTATCATGCCTAAATGAACCCAAATCAGACCCAACAAGAGCTCAAATCGAAGTTTGTTGAGTCACGAACAAAAGCCATAAGGGGTCGGGTCGAGAAAACGAGAGAAAGGGCTCTGAAATGGCGACAAAAGACGGAGGTGCAAAGTAGGAGCAACTGGCCACAACCGGACTGGCTGGACCACCGGCAGTTGGTCCATTGCAAGACCAGAAATTCTGCCGCTCGCACTACCGGGCCGGCAGCGGTTCCGGCAGTTCACGACCGGTCTCCCCTATTTCACGTAGTCTTTTTTTTCGGCCGTAACTTCTTCGTCCAAGCTCCGATTCAAGCAACCATGTGTAGCCAAGATGAAGACCTATAACTTTCTTTTTTTTACCGTGAGCCAATTACGAGCCGATTCTTCCCAGAATTCGCGTGAAGATTAAGGCGAGTGCACGAAGGGGGGTTCAACCAACAACTTATAATCCCTTGTGTTCTAAATTGCTTTTAACTATTTTACCCTTACTTTTGAGGGACTTTTCCGCAGATTTCTTACCCTTGTATGTGTGGGGAGTGGGTGTCTATAAATACCCTCTCCCCTTTTTATTCCAAACACTTAGTTACTTTCACTTTCACTTAGAATTATCTTCTCACTTGCATTTTCAGATTTTCAATTATAGTTTCTTCTCTCTTAAAGAGGGGAACTAGGGTTCTTGGTGAAAACCTTGAAGTTTTATCGAAGATTTAATCGATTATTATCATCAATAAGCTTTTCTTATCCCTATTTCTCTCTATTTTACTTTATTTGATTTTCTTGTTTGATGATAATATTTATTGGGTTATTGTTGATGATTCGTGAGTAGTTCTTCTTGTTTCCCGAAGCAAGGGAGTAGCCCGAGCTTCGGGGTTGATGTCCATGTTATTTTGATGGTTGATTTAATTTGGGATTGGTAACCTAGGGTTTGGATTTAATTGATTTCTTATGATTTTTCATATGGAGTTAGGCTTGATTATAGGTTTGACTCGGTGGCTTGAGCTTTCGATAATTTGCCCTTGTTTTCTATGATTGTTCATTTAAGAAATGATGATTTGGAACCTAGGCTACGGTTTGCCACCCTTTTGAGGAAATCCGATTTGATCTTAAATGAGCTTAGGATTAGATTTTTGTGCCTTAGATTGTTAAGGAAGAAAATTTAATCCGTGAACTCAAATCAATTAAAACTCGATTTATAGAACGGAGACCTATGGAGGAGGAGACCTATTGAAAGGGGGAATAGAGCCTAGGAAGTATCGGTTAGGATAAACGACGGTAGTTTAGTTGTGCGTGTAGAGAAATCTCACCCCTACATCGATTTATAATGTAGGAGAAGCCACACTAGATTATTTTAGTTTACTTAATTGGTAATTCGGGGTCGGGGGTTGACTTTGTTTTCTATCCATAGAGGTGGCAATTCGGGCAGCCCGGCTGGTCGAGCCAAGGGAAAGTTCGGGCCGGGTCGAGCCAGCCCCGATTTATTTCGGGCCTAGAAATGCTAGGCCCGGCCGGGAGGACCTCGGGCCATCGGGCTATCGGGCCAAAAAAACCCACCAATGAGTTTTTTTTTTTTTTTTTTTTTTATTACTTTAACCATGAAGTAGAATTATATATTGAGACAAACTTCAGTTTAATTCTCTTAAGAAAAAACTTGATCGGAAGATAATATATTACTATTCGTTGCAATATGGAATGATATCTATTAATCTATAGGCATGTCTCAAACCCCCAGATATAACAATAATAATAATAATAAAAAAAAAGAAGGAATATATGATGATATATAGTTATATACTTCACGTCACAAGTTATTTAATTTTTGTGTACGTACTATACTACATGTTAATCAATTTTTCATTTTTCGACACATAATAATTAATGAGCATGCTTGGATCCAATTCATTTTCCATCTTCGGCTAATAAAACTGAAGAAATAGAATATTAAATTGTCAAATGTTTTAATTTCTTGGTAGATAGATACATTTATGCTCTGCTAGAAAAAGGAAAAAGAAAAACATGTTTCAAATAGTACACAAGATATTACCTAATTCCTAAATTTTTCTTATTTTGATTAGTGAGGGGGAAAAAAATCAATTCCATCGGGCCGGCCCGCGGGCGTTCGGGCCGGGTCGGGCTTGGCCCGCCAAAAGAAAAGCCCGAATTTTTTCGGGCCTCTAATATACCGGCCTAGCCCGCTCCATATTTCGGGCTAAACGGGCCAGCCCATCGGGTCGGGCCAGTTTTGCCAGCTCTAGCTATCCATTTAGGTATTCTATATAGAACCCGGTTTATTCTCCAACTCTAGGGGGATATGGCACATAAACCATATTCTGGGATTTCTACCTATTGGGATACTATTTAGGTAGGAATTCAATCATTTGTTCCCTTTTTACCTTGACTTGATTGTGTTTGGACATTGACTCCTCAAAATTGGGTGAACCGAGTTTCAGTAAGCATTTTTCATTATTTATCTATTTCTATCTTTTGACTTTGTTTTAGTAAAAATCAACTCTCAATTCCAATTTGCTAAACTTAAGAAATTTTGGCTCGGGTAGTTCACACGGATGTCCTCTTTGTAGTTCGACTTATTACTACCTCTGTCTAATCTCGTACGCTTGCGAGAAAGAAAGGCCTTTCGAAAATAAACATTTTTTTAACGGTTTTTCCGGACAAGTTCATGGCGTCGTTGCCGGGGAGGATAATATTTCCGTGTAATTAGCCGAGTCATTACGTTTCATAAGATTTAGCTTTTAATTTGTGTTATTTAAATTTTTGTCAAGTTGTTTAATCAATTCTTCTTTTAGGTACTACTCGTGCATGAGAAGGACAAGAAGCGTGGACATTCCACTTGTTGATCTTGATCCTGAAATCGATAGGACCTTTAGAAGAGGAGTGAGAAAGTTAATCGAAATAGTGCAAAGTGAAGAGGAAGTAAACATGCCAAATCGAGAAGCTAACCACAATCTGCTAGAAGAAGTCGAGGAAGTCGTTCCTCGACGAACTCTAAGAGACTACGTTGCTCCCAATAATCAAGGGACACACTCAAGCATAGTCCGTCCTAGAGTCCAAGCTAATTTCTTTGAATTGAAGCCCGACCTCCTCCAGATCATTCAAGCAAATCAACTTGGAGGCCAGCCGAGCAAGGACCCTCATCTCCATGTGTCAACCTTACTACAAATATATGACACATTGAAGATGAGCGGAGTTTCACCGGAAGCTATCAAACTCCACCTCTTTCCCTTCTCTCTAAGGGATAGGGTTGCGGTTTGGCTCAATTCACAACCACCGGATTCTGTTACATCATGGGAGGACTTGTGGGGAAAGTTCTTGCAAAAATTCTTCCTGCCAAGCAAGACGTCCCAACTACGTAACAAACTCACTACATTTGCTCAAGAGCAAGATGAGTATCTATTCAAGAATGGGAGCGATTCAAGAATGGGTTGAGGATGTGCCCGCATCACTGATGAACGTAAAAATTATCGTTTTTCTTGCATTTTTCATGTTCATATTCTATGAAGAATTTTGTGTAATTGATATGTTCACGTGCGATTTTTGAACTTTACTGCATTTCCGAGTTGAATTTCCTTTTTAATATGATTTGATGCGCTTTCGGGTATTTTTTAGTTATTTTGAAGGTTAAGAAGCTCGGAGAAATTTAGAAGAATGTTCGAGTCTATTGTCACACGCCGGCCTGCATCTTGAGGCCCAAACGGGGCCAAAATGGGTCGGGTTCAGGCTCAAAATAAATATCATCAAGCCACGAAGAAGGTTCATGAAGAATTCGGGCCAAGAAGACGAATAGAAAAGCTCCAAATTAAAGAAGGAAGAGGACATGGGCAATCGCATATGCTTCGTGTTCAAGCTGCAAAACAAGGCCCAAAAAAAAAATCTCAAATTGAAGTTCGTCGACTCACGGACAAAAGTCGTGAAGGGGTTATTTTAGTCTACTCAATTGGTAATTTGGGCCCCGGGGTTGATTTTGTTTACTATCCATTTAGGTATTCTTTTAGAACCCTGTTTATTCTCCAAAACTAGGGGGATATGGCACCTAAACCATATCCCGGAATTTCTATCTGTTGGGACGCTATTTAGGTAGGAATTCAACCATTTGTTCCCTTTTTATCTTGACTTAATGGTGTTTGGACATTAACCCCTCAAAATTTGGGTGAAACCGAGTTTCGGGACCTATTCTCCCTTATTTATCTCTTTCTATCTTTTTTTATTCCATTTAGTAAAAATCAACTCTTAACTCCAATCGCTAAACTTAGGAAATCATGATCCAGGTAGTTCACACGATTGTCCTCTCTATGGATCGATATAATACGACCTTTGTCTAAATCTCGTACGCTTGCGAGAATGGAAAGTTATTAAAACACAAACATTTTTGAACGATTTTTCGACATAAGTTCACTCACGGGCTTGAGAAGTGGATGTTGCTCGACATATTCTATAATAGGCTTTACTATAACGACCGAGGAAACCTTTGAGTTAATCGACCACGTGCCACCGGAATTGCATCTTCGAGTGTGCCAAGAAAAATCCAAGGTATGCACCAAGTTGATACTTTAGATTTGATAGCGTCGAAACTGGAGGTTCTCACTAAGAAATTAGACACTATGAAATCTGTAAGTACCACATCCACCCAACTCCAACCCCTCAATAATACTTCTTGTGATAATTTTGGAAACGAGGGGCACATGGCAAATGAGTGTTCTATTTTGTCTCAAGTGGAGAGTGTGCAATTACTTGAGAGGGCTGAAAAGGGGGAGTGGAATCCTTACTCAAACACTTACAACCTCGGTTGGAGATACAACCCGACGTTTTCATATGCCAACCCCCTAAATTCTTCAAATCCACCTCAACGACCACAATACCAAGGCCAAACTCATCAAACACCTCAAAACCCTCCGGGATTCTCATAAATAAATCAAAATCTCAACTATCTTAGAAGAAGTGAGGCCGACTTGGTCATTGAGAAAATTCGAGCCCAAGCAAAGAAAGATAAGGATGAAATGAATGCTAAATTTGAGACCCTCATGAACCATAACAAAATGATGGAACAATTTATCCTTAACTCACCTTTCGGGGTCACTTAGGTAAGCGGGTAGCCTCGCGGGGCAACCTGAATATAGAAAAAATGCTGAGTCCCAGGAGGTTCTCAAGTTTGTGGGAGAAAAGGGGAGTGAGAAGAAATTAGTGGAAAAGGAAGACATTAGGCTTGAACTAGCCAAAGGGTGGAAGGAAGATGAAAAATAAGAAAAGGGTTTAGAAGAGGAGAGTGGAGAGAAATATGGAAACCTTGAGGAAGCCACAGAGGCATCCTCACCAACACCTATTCCCACCTCTTTTGGAAGATGTGATGACATTAAAAAGAACAATTGAAGTCGAGAATGAAGGTGAGATTGAAAATTTTCTTTCCAAGGTCTCTAAAAGGGCATCCTACTCTTGGATGAAAAAGTTGAGGAAAGCATCACCAAGGTGAGGGATCTTAAGTTTTCGAGACCCTTCCCAATTTGGATGAGCACAAAATTATGGAAGAGGAAAGGCTTACTTCAAAGCTCAATGATCCAGGATGCTTTGTTCTATCTTGTAGAGTTGGAGAGAAAGTTTTCCGAAATGTCCTATGTGATCTTAGGGTAAGTGTGATTGGTGATGAGCTTGCGAGCTTTCAAAGAACTCGGTCTAGCAAATTTGACTCCTACTGATGTATCTCTTAGATTTGCTGACTCTCGGGAATCAAAGCCCAAGGGAATAGCAAAGGATATCTTGGTTGAGGTGGGAAAGTCAAAATTGCCGACTGATTTTGTTATCCTAGATGTGGGACATGAAATCACTTTTTCAATGATACTCGGGAGACCCTTCCATGCGAGTGCAGGTGCAGTCATTGATGTCAAAAGCGGTCGAAGGGCGCTTAATACGAGGGGTGAAACTTCAAAATTTCAAATGACCAAGATAAAATACCCTAGTATTAACACCGATCCTACATGTTCTATCAAACACCAAGTATCATGGGAAAAATATGAGAATCTAAAGGAACTTTGAAGTTTTTTGCAAGAAAAATTTTCAAAGAAAAAAGGAATTAGTGAGCAAAGAGAAAGTGATTTCGATGAGTGTAAACGTGAAAGCCTCGGAGGGGGAGAACATGATTTTCAAATCCCCATAAATTTTTGGTAAAAGACGGTCAAGCTAGTGACCTTACAAAACCGCACTTGGAAGGCATCCTAAACCCCGTTTATTTCGTTTTCAATAAAAGTAGTTTAGGAGTTTTTGTAATTATTTTTGTTGAAGCATTCTAATGTGTTAGTTTGGAGATAGTAGGTACCAAATAGAGGTGAATTGTGGAGAAAAAAATGAGATAGAGCAATTTCTTGAGAAAAATATAATTTGAGTCGGGATTTCTTGAAAAGTTTCATTTTCAAAAAAAAAAATCGAAAAATCAATCGTTTGATTAAAAAAAATGAAGAAAATAATTTTCGAAATTCTTGGTCAAAATAAGCACAAGCCCCTCCCCCTCCCCCCTCATTTCTTCCTCACAATTTCAAAATTCACTTCTCTCTCTACAAATGCTCCTCCTTCTCTCTAGAAATGTTTCAAAAATTCGTTATTTTGGTTTTCAAATTACTCCTAATCCATGTGGAAGTGTGAGTCCTTTGGAGGGATAGCTACTCGGACCGATGGTATCATTTCTCACCGATCACTTTCCGGCGAACCCAAAGGAGGTAAAAAATTTCGACTCTTTCTTTCATTTTAGAGTATTTTTTTTGTTTTTTTTGTTGTTTCCTCTTGAATTCCCTTAGTTAGAACACTTAGCACACACGGGTATATCTTTGTTGTGCTTGTTGTTTCTATTGAGTATAGGGGTATTTTAAAATGGCAAAAATAAAAGGGGAAAAACGAAAGAAGACTGCCGTTAAATCTTTTACCTTGGGGAAAAGTAGCAAAAGGAAAACGGGAAAGCAATTGGTGAGGGAAGAAGCGGATGATGAAATGAGACATTTGAAGAGGAAGGGGAATTTGTAACATCGGATGGGCTTTTCCTTCCATCTCCTGATGGTCGGCTTGTCTTTCCGAAAGTGAGTGAAAAAGGATTTCTCCCTCCAAATTCATTGGCTTAATAGAATTGAGAGCCCTTTCTTATGGGGAGAGAGTGGAGGAGCTCTTGAGGGCATGGGGCATACTTGATTTCCTAACTAGGCCGACTAGCACTTTCACCAAGACAACTGTCCATTTCTTCAGCACAGTTAAGGTTGAAAGGATAGCATTACATGCAGCAGCCGATCGGGTTGATTTTGTGATTGGCAAGAAATGCTTCTCAATGCCCTTGTTGACGTTTGGAGGGAAATTGGGGATAAAGCAGGATTTATATGCAATCATAATAGACATGGATTTCAAGCCAGATTTGTTTTAGAAAGAGCTTATTGGAGAGGAGAAGTTTATCTCGAACAGAGCGAGATACCTACTTATCAAGGAGACTACTCGAGTCACGAGAGTTGAGTTTTGTTCTTCATCTGGGCTGCAATGAAGAGAAAGAATATCGCAACTACGGGATTCTTGCTCCGGCATTGGATCAAGTGCAAGGGGATGCATATAGGACCATCCAGTTTGGGGGATATATGTCCAAGCTCATCCATGCACTACCGAAAATGGAAGAAAGACTCCAAGGAGAAGATTTGGGGTATGACATTCTACCATTGGATGACTCGGACAAGCCTCAAGCAACAAGAGGGAAAGGAAATGAGATAGTGGACGAAGAACCGGAGGCACCAAGAGGGGTGGAAAACAAACTTAATGAAATACTAAGGAGGACCACCATCCTAGAGGGCATCGCTAACCACTCCAATCAAAAGAATGAGGCACTAGTGAAGCAAAACGAAGCACTCATGGGAGCGATGAATGAAATGAAAAAGAGAGTAGAGAATATTGAGAGACAAGGATGTGAAACCCACCTCCTCGTTCATTGGTTCTTGAAAAAGAGTGTCAAGACATTTGCTTATCTTAAGAGCATATTTCGGAAAAATTCGGGAGAAGAAGAGCGGACAAGGATTGAAAGAGAAATTAAGAAAGCCACCGAGATGATTGCTCCGCCGACCGCCTCAACTTTCACTGTGAGGGAACATTTCCCTGGATTTTCCAATATGGATACTTGACCATAAAGCCGTGAGAACACTCTATTCGATCCACTACACAATTTCTTTGAGGAAGAAGAATCTGAGTCGAGTAGAAGACCTCATCAGATGAAAACTTACTCAAGAAATACTATTAGATAAAGGCAATGGGTTGAGGATCCTCCCCCTTCCGGTTAGCATTTCTTGTTATTACAATGTTCTGGAAAATCGGGTAAGAAACAGAAAACAGAAAGAATAAACCGAGACGTGGAAGACCACTGTCCTTAGGACAAATTACTTCCCGGCTAGTGCTCACGGAATGAAGTAATAGACCCCAAAGATATAACGGTTTACGTCCTTTTCTGTAGTAGCACCACTAACAGAAAAGGCTCCGGCGAACTTTAGATGTTCGAGTTCTGAAACTGGAGAAAATATGAAATGCAGAGAATGAGGAAGATGAAGACTCAGGTGAAAAAATCAGTGTGTGTTTGCATGCAGGAAGCATGTATTTATAGGGAGAACAGAATTAACTCAGTCATTTAATTGTTGGCTGTTACGGGCTTAGTAACGGCCCAATTGTTTAATGCTCTTAACAGCCCATTATGCAATGCTGTTACAGGTTTGAATTTAAATTCAAACCCATTCTCATTTTGGGCTCCTGAAGCTCATCCGTCAGCCCAATTGATTTTGGGCTTCCAAAAAGTTACTTGGGCCTCGGCCGAGGCATTCCCCAAAGCCCAAAGCCCAAAGCCCAAGGCCCGGCCCGAGCCCGAGCCCGAGCCCGAGCCGAGGCGAGGCGTGGCGTGGCGTCTTATCTACACTTTAATTATTACTAATTTCCAACAATCCCCCACATGAGTGAAAATTAATGCATGTATGAATGCAATCTCCAGTCTAAACTCTTAGTGATCAGTACTGCTTAAGGAAAAGTAGTTTTTTACTTTGAACCTTCCATAGTATTTCATTTGTCGGATACACCGGTGGTTTGGTAGATTTCTTAATCTTTGAACCAATCCTCCTTAGTGTGTACCTAGTCAACAATGAATACACAATACTGATCAGAACATCTTTGTTCTCACGTTTTGGTCCGTTTCGGCCATGGACCCTCTTTGGATTCATAAGTGTTTCAATTGAAGCGGCCCTTTACTTCACACTTACATAGGTGACTTCTTTATCGAATATCCTGTACTATTCTACCTCCTAGAGGTTTCTCGAAGTCATTAAAAGTCAAAAGACTTATCCTCTATCACCGTTTACAGGCTTTACGCACTTATCTTGCGTTCTAGGGATGGATTTTGAAGACATATTCTTCCAAGTGCCTCCTCTGAACTTTCAAAACTTAGTTGTCCCATTGAACCAAGTTTGGGATCTCCACTCATCATGGTTGGGTATCCATTTTGATTGTTCTTTAGTTGGTGGATTTTACTCCCATTCCCTCTCGCAATTTGAACAACTGATCTCGGTTTAAACCTTTGGTCAACGGATCCGCTAAGTTATCTTTAGACTTTATATAGTCTATTGTGATAACCCCACTAGAGATCAACTGTCTTACGGTGTTATGTCTACGGCGTATATGCCTAGACTTACCGTTGTACATATTGTTCAATGCTCTTCCTATAGCGGCTTGACAGTCACAATGAACCATTATGGCCGGTACAGGTTTGCTCCAACATGGAATGTCTTCTAAAAAGTTTCGAAGCCATTCTGCTTCCTCACCAGCTTTATCCAAAGCTATGAATTCTGATTCCATGGTAGATCTGGCTATACACGTTTGTTTCGTAGATTTCCATGACACTGCTCCACCTCCAATAGTGAATACGTATCCACTAGTGGAAAAAGAATCTTTTGTGTCCGAAATCCAATTCGCATCACTGTATCCTTCAATAACTGGAGGATATCTCGTGTAATGAAGCCCATGATTAAGAGTATACTTTAAGTATCTCAGAATCCTTGTCAATGCTTTCCAATGCTCTTGGCTTGGATTGCTTGTAAACCTGCTCATTTTATTAACCGAACATGCAAGATCCGGTCTAGTACAGTTTGTTATGTACATAAGACTCCCTATCACTTTTGCATATTCAACTTGAACTACAGGTTCACCCATGTTCTTCTTTAGATGAACATTCAATTCTAATGGTGTCTTGGCAGGTGGTCCATCAAAAGCATTGAATTTTCTGAGTACTTTCTCTACATAGTGAGATTGTGTCAGAACAATTCCCTCTGATGTCCTAACTATTTTGATTCCTAGAATCACATCAGCCAATCCCATATCCTTCATGTCGAAATTCCTTTTCAACATTCTTTCAGTATCCATGATTATCTCATGATTACTACCCATGATTAACATATCGTCTACGTATAGACATACTATGACATATGATTCTGATGTACCTTTTATGTACACACATTTGTCACATTCGTTGTTCCTGAAACCATTTGACAACATTGTAGTGTCAAATTTCAAGTGCCATTGTTTTGGCGCTTGTTTGAGACCATATAACGACTTTACTAGTCTACATACCTTATTTTCTTGTCCCGGTACCACAAACCCTTCGGGTTGGTGCATATAGATCTCTTCTTCTAACTCTCCATTTAAAAATGCAGTCTTCACATCCATTTGATGAATCTCAAGATTATGTATTGCAGCAATCGAGAGAAGCACTCGAATGGATGTGATTCTTGTCACAGGGGAGTAAGTATCAAAGAAGTCATCACCTTCTTTCTGTTTGAAGCCTTTAGCTACCAAATGAGCTTTGTATTTATCTATTGAACCATCTGCTTTGTACTTTTTCTTTAGGATCCATTTGCATCCTAAAGGTTTACACCCTGACGGAAGGTCAGTTAATTCCCACGTGTGATTTTGCATGATGGATTCAATTTCACTGTTGATTGCTTCTTTCCAGTATGGTGCATCTGGACTAGACAGAGCTTCTTTTATTGATCTCGGTTCACCATCTAACATATATATGATAAAATCAGGACCGAATGACTTTGCAGTCTTTGCTCTTTTGCTACGTCTCGTTTCCTCTTCTTCTAAGGTCCGAGAACTACTTGTAGCTTCAACAGTTCTTTTTAGATTTGAACTACTTCCTTTTTCCAAAGTAATTCCTTGGTTTTCATTTTCTATCAATCTTTCTCTACAAGGAAAGATATTTTCAAAGAATTGGGGCGTTTCCTTGATTCCATGACTGTTCCAACAGTCATATCTGGTATTTCAGATTTATAAATCTGAAATCTATACGCACTGCTATTGAGTGCATACCCAACAAATATACAATCAACCGTTTTTGGGCCAATTCTCACTTGTTTAGGTAACAGCACCTCAACCTTAGCCAAACACCCCCACACTTTGAGATATTTGTAAGATGGCTTATGCCCTTTCCACATTTCGTAAGGAGTTTTGTGAACTCTTTTTAGTGGAATTTTATTCAATATATAATTAGCTGTAAGAACAGCTTCCCCCCACATGTTCTGGGGTAATCCTGAGCTAATCAACAAAGCGTTCATCATCTCCTTAAGAGTACGATTTTTGCGTTCTGCAACACCGTTGGATTGTGGAGAATACGGAGCTGTAGTTTGATGAATTATGCCATTTTGAGCACATATTTCTTCAAACGGAGCCACATATTCACCACCTCTATCACTTCGGATTATCTTTATCCGAGTGCTTAGTTGATTTTCAGCTTCGGCTTTGTAGTGTTTAAACGCATCTATTGCTTCATCTTTACTTCTAAGAAGATAAAGATAGCAATATCTTGTGCAATCATCTATAAAAGTTATGAAAAACTTTTTACCCCCTCTAGTCTGCACAAATTTCAAGTCACACACATCAGTGTGTATTAATTCTAGAGGTATTGTGCTCCTTTCTACTGAATGAAAAGGTAATTTAGTCATCTTAGCTTCAACACATACCTCACATTTTCCATGTGATTTAATTTCATTAGTTTTAGCAAATCTAAATTTACTAAGCGTTTTATAGCATTAAGATTAACATGTCCTAATTTAGAATGCCATAAAGAGGAACACTCAAGCAAGTAAGAAGAAGTTGATACTTTTTCATTCATAGCAGAAGTTACATTATTCATTTGGCGCTTGGCCATTACATTCATTTTGAACAATCCATTCACTACAAAGCCCTTCCCTATGAACACTCCTTGCTTGCTTAGTATGAACTTGTCAGCTTTAAAAACTAGACGAAACCCATGCTTTACCAGCAAAGAACCAGAAACCAAATTTTTCCGGATGTCTGGGACATGCAGCACATCCTTTAGAGTGAGCTCTTTTCCAGAAGTTAACTTCAGAACTACGTTGCCCACTCCGGCCACCTCTGAAGAGGCTTGGTTTCCCATATGAAGCTTCCTCCCGGAAGAAGCCTTATAACTCGAGAAGACCTCTCTGTCAGAACATACATGACAAGAGGCTCCTGAATCAAGCAAACCGTGCGCCAAATAACAAAGGTAAACAACCTGCTAACATGACTAGATTTGCAGGTTTCTTTGTGCCAGCATCATCTGTCTTATACTTCTTTTCCAAAGCATCCCACAGCTCTTTTGTAGACTTGATATCTTGATGCACGTTGTAAAGTGGATCAGCAAGTCCATTCATCACATAGTTTCTACAAAGGTAGTCACCATGTGACCATGAATCAAAGGCAACTCGCCTTTGTTGATCGGTGTCTGTTTCTGCAGGAGCAGCCGGAGGATCTTCCTTCAGAAACGAAGCAAATCCTAAGGTAGTGATGTAAAACAGCATCTTCTGCTGCCACCTCTTGAAATTGTCACCGGAAAATTTTTCAGGTTTTTCAACTGAGTTAGCCGGTGGAGTAGGGATAACTCTTGCTGGAACAGGAGGAACATTCTGATTGTTTGACATTTTCCAGAAATCGAAAAAAAATAATAATTTGTCCTAAGATTGTTATTACAATGTTCTGGAAAATCGGGTAAGAAATAGAAAACAGAAAGAATAAACCGAGACGTGGAAGATCACTGTCCTTAGGACAAATTACTTCCCGGCTAGTGCTCACGGAATGAAGTAATAGACCCCAAAGATATAACGGTTTACGTCCTTTTCTGTAGTAGCACCACTAACAGAAAAGGCTCCGGCGAACTTTAGATGTTCGAGTTCTGAAACTGGAGAAAATATGAAATGCAGAGAATGAGGAAGATGAAGACTCAGGTGAAAAAATCAGTGTGTGTTTGCATGCAGGAAGCATGTATTTATAGGGAGAACAGAATTAACTCAGTCATTTAATTGTTGGCTGTTACGGGCTTAGTAACGGCCCAATTGTTTAATGCTCTTAACAGCCCATTATGCAATGCTGTTACAGGTTTGAATTTAAATTCAAACCCATTCTCATTTTGGGCTCCTGAAGCTCATCTGTCAGCCCAATTGATTTTGGGCTTCCAAAAAGTTACTTGGGCCTCGGCCGAGGCATTCCCCAAAGCCCAAACCCCAAAGCCCAAGGCCCAGCCCGAGCCCGAGCCCGAGCCCGAGCCGAGCCGAGGCGTGGTGTGGCGTCTTATCTACACTTTAATTATTACTAATTTCCAACATTTCTATCCTTAATCTCATTTTTCGCTTGTAAATAGTGTAGTGTTAGTTTTGATGCTTTTCGGATAAGTGGTTTTGGGATGGAAATGAAATATGGAATGAGATTGTTTCAATGGTATAGAATTGGAAGTGATAACCCTGTGGTGTGCATGATTTGTAAATTTGCTACTTACTACTCTTTTAGAGCGTACACATTTTCCTTTTCCATCTCCCTGATTTTTTTTTTCCTCCTAATCTAAGAACAAAGGAAAAACCCTCCCCTCCCCCTACGGTGACTCGAACCAAGGACCAAAGGCCTAGGTAGTAGATGCTCTGCCACTTGAGTTATCCAACTTCGTCTTTTCCATCTCCCTAATAAACTAGGCTTGAGAAGTTCGCCTAAGTTTATGGGGAGGAGGAAATGGTTGTCATTTCTATTCAAGTTTTGATTGAGACATGAGTTCCAACCTCCTCGCTACTTGGGCTCGAGAATTTCGCCTAAGTTTGTGGGAGGAAATGGAAGGATTGTCATTTTTATGTGCTTTTGAGGATGTTCCTCTTGTCATGTGGAACTCTCTATATTTCTCGATCTATGCCATTACACCACTTTATTGTTTATGTTTTTATTTCTTTTGTGAATAACACACTTGAGGATTGGTTGTTGAGTTGATTTACCATTTTGATGGATGAGGAAGAAGGATAGGAAACCCAGTGCGCACTATATATAGTGCCAGAATTGTATAAACACTAAAATAGTGTTTGATATAGTGCATCGTTGGAGCAGAAAAATGGTGTTTATCACCAAATTGGTGCATGGTTGGAGATGCCCTAAGGAATACTTTCGATACTTTTCATCAACACAAAAGAGATTCTTGTTAGACTTTTTTGTCATTATATGTGGGCGACCGTTATTTGCAGTCCACAATTTTTTTTAACGCAGCCTCTTTCTCAATGCAGCCTGCTTTTATTTAAAACTCAGCACAATTTTTTTATTTCAGCCCACCAAATATCAATTATACCCCATCACAACTAAATACAATATAAAAGAAGTAATAAAAATAAAGAAAAAAGAATAAGAAATAGATAGTGCAGCAATATATTTTAAAGTATTGGATAGTGTATTTATGTATCGAAATTATTTTTTTCGAAAAAAAAATTACATAAAAATTTAAAAAAAAAATCAACAATAACAAGAAAAAACATCATATGATTTGTTAAATTACTACAGAAGGCAAATATTAGATAAAATTACAAACGGACGTGAAATATAAAATTATATAATAAGTACGAAATATGTAAATAACAATTTTAGAAAATTACTAAACAAGATCAAAGACGACATTACTAAAACGGAAATACAAATAGAACATAAATAATAAATTATTTTCTTGCTCGTCACAGAGAAATTAGGGACGCACAAACGTATTTTACCCTTCGAAATGCATTAATCGAGCATTTGTGGGCCGAATACAATGCTTCCACATTGTAATTCAATATGTTGTATGCCACGTTATTGTGAATTTCAATTTTAATTTCGCGTTTTCCAATTTTCTTGTTTACATATTTTATATTTAATTTGATTTATTTTAAAATATGAACGGAAATATTAATATGAAAATATTATATTCCATGTGATTTTATACATATATTGTGATTTATATTTACAAAAGAAATAAAAGTAAAGATAAAACAAATGAATTATAAGGAATATTCTTTTTTAGTGCAAAAAGTAGTGCAGATGGTTGGAGATGGAGTGCAGATTTTGCACTTAAATAGTGCAAAATCTGCACTAGTTTAGAAAGATTGTTGGAGATGCCCTTAGTCATAGTACACCAACAAGTTTTTACCCATTTAATCAAAGTACTAAAAAAATAATTTTAAAATTTATGTATACCGCATGCAATGCAATGAACTTAGAGAACAAGACGTGTAAATAAAAAATAATAATAATTGTATCCGCACAAAAGAGAAGATCATTTATGCAGGATGATCATAAATTAAAGTGAAAAATCCTTTAGTATTTTTTAATTATTATAATTCTAAGATTATTTATTCATCTAATTGTTACCTTAATTATTTTGACATATTTAATTTAATTAGATTATAATATATTTACTTTTATAAATTCATGTGTTCCTGGCCTATTCAATTTTAATTAGATAACAATATATTTACTTTTGTAATTACGTGCAACGCAGATGATACGTTTACAGTAGGTCAAAAAGTCGATCATTTGTCTAATATTAATAGGTCACATCACGTAATTGTCAAATGATTTGAGACACTCGATTATCAAATTTTAAATATTTCACACAGTACTTAAAATATAATTATCCTCATATATATATATATATACTAGATGTCTACCCGTGCGATGCACGGGATGAGTACGTTTTCAATGATGATGATGATGATGATGAAGAAGAAATTATCAGCTTATATATTATTTGAGAATATAAAAGCGTCAGTTGATATTTTTTTGTCAATCTTTCTTCCTCCTTACATGTGAGGTTTTTTTACATGTAATATCTTGCATTATTACAAATTGAAACTACCAGTTAGATTTTCATAACTTTTTTACTATTCAAATTTTTATAGTTTTACATTAATACATTTCATTATCACAAATAGAAACTACCGATTATATTTTCATAAATTTTGTTAATTCAATTGTTTGAATGCATGATCTGATTACGCTGAATATTTTAAGTAAAATTATAAATACACACTTGAAATTCGATTAATTTTCCTCCCTGTTATTTCAATATGCATTACACATGTTGTAATTACATATGCATATAATGATAAAATAAATGTCAAATATTTTGAATAATTATCGTTTGAAAGTCACATATATTAAATAATACTCCCTCCGTCCCGCCTTATCTTGCACACTTTCCTTAAATGGTCGTCCCACCTTATCTTGCACAACCTAAAAAAGGAAAGTTATAACATAATCTCCACCCTCAAAATCTTCACTCTCAATCTCCACCCTCAATTTACCTTTGAAAAGTCAACAAACAACCAAAAAGTAACTTTTCTTAATACCCGTGCCGACCCCCCTATGCAAGATAAGCCGGGACGGAGGGAGTATAATATTAGTATAAGAAGCCACAAACATATTAGTTACTTAATTATATGAGTGGCAAACTATATTATCATGTCATGTTCAAATAAAAATAATGACTTATTATTTTTTTAGTTAACATAATTTTTCTTTTCACAAAATAGAAGAAAATAATAAGCAAACTAATTCAATCAACAAATCACTTTAACAAATATATCTAATTTTTTTTTCTATTGTAAAGTGTAAACTTGGCAAATTTTATATTTTTTGTGAATTTTTTTCAACCAAATACTTTAAATCATCCAAAAAATTATTAAGATAAAAGAGGTAAAATTAAAATAAATAATTTTAATCTTCAAAAAATTTCAATCGGTTAAAAAGATTCATTTTCGGAATTCTATCACATTTTAATTTTATATAAAAATGTTTAGAAATCAAAATATATCATTTTTTTAGAAATCAAGATATATCATTACTATTCTAAAAAGGTATTTTACACTTAAAAATTAATATTTTAATTACAATTTATGCATTATGGATGTCAAATCGAAGATCGTCAAAAGAGAAATAATTTGATATATTTCTTATGAAAAATCAAGTTGAGACGAAAAGGTTAAAAGACTTTTAAATTTCGAAGGCAAAAGATAAAAAAAGAAAAGAAAAAAGAAAAAGAAATAAAATGATTGGAGGAGAACCCACAAAAGAAGGTGAATGCTCCCCTTCTTTAGGGACTTTCTAAGTATTTAAGAATATATTTTAAAAATTAAAATAAAATAAAAATTCGGCGGAAAATTGTGGAAGCGACATGTGTCTTTTCCTATTTTTATGCAACCTTCTTTTAATAGAATAGGTTGATGTGTGTGTGTGTGTATATTTCAACTAGAGGTGACAAAATTCATCCAGCTCAATGGACTAACCTAACCTTTTCAACTTTTTATACGGACTGAATAATAAAGTTTTGGACCGAAATAACATAAAGTCTAACGGGCTCGATCAATGAATTAATGTTGGGCCGTAAGTTAACCTAAAAGTCTTACTATTTTTTAGGAAATATATCAAACTGAATTTGTTAATTTATAATTTGATGAAATTTTAGATTTACTTAATTGGACCCAACATATAAAATTGACCTGGTAAAATGGAGTGGCCGCGCCCAATTACCACCTCTGCCCCCAACATATCACTATAGACATTGTTAGTCTTTGTCTTTCAGCATTACTTTGTCTTTCACCATTATCAGTCTCTGGACTTCAGCAGACGAAATAGAGACATGTAAATACTTTTTCCATAGATTTTCTTACGCAGAATGTTGATAAATTCTCCTATAATATTAGATAATACTTAGATATTTGCACAAGAAATTAAGACTAGGCAATATCTATAGCTATAGGTGACAAAATCAGCCCAATTCGATTGAACAAGGCAATATTTATAGGTGGCAAAATCAGCTCAATTCGATCGGTCAGTTCAGCTCGCTGATATTTCAAATGGGTTACATCATAGGATTTTAATCCAAAAATATTATCGAGCCCAACAGACCTAATCTAATAAGCGAAATATAATAGATCACAAACTAGTTAGAAAATTATAAATTTTTGTTTGACCTAACTCAACCCGCCATATCAAGTTGGTCCCAATAATTGAATTGAATTGCCCGAATTTCCACCTATTAACAGCATGAACATCTACAACTTATTGTTGACGCAATAGTAAATTAACGTAATCTTTATAAGAACCCTATAAACCAAAAAGATTCAAAAAGAAAAAAACTGATCTAATTCTTGACACCACAAATTTACAAATAATTCATCTCTATATACCGAAACAGATAGAAAGTACATTACGGATTACATGACGGGAAGAGGAATAACAACACGCGCCGCCGTATCATGCGCGTAGCCACCGGCACTCTCGGTGGAGTGGCGGGGTTGATCGGTCGTGGTGGTGGACTTCTTGATGAACTCTATGCAGTCAGCGACGGCTTCGCTGTGATGAGGATCATTGGGGTAGTAGTAACGCTTCGACGGTGGTGGCGCCGACCGTCGTCGGGCGGCGTTGGAGCCTTTGGAGAGGGCAGAGATCATGATAAGGCGAAAAACGGCCTCGCGGAGGCGGTCGAGCAGGGACATGGGTGAGAAGCCGCCTGTCTTTCTGGAGGAGGTGGCAGTGGCGGCGGCGGTGGGGGTGGTTCTCAGCCTCGGGCGGCAGAAAGGGTTATTGATCATGGTAATGGTGTTTGTGTTGTTTTGTAGATGATTTTGTGTTCAAGTGTGTAGTGGAAGAGAATCTGTGAATATGGAGCACATGTATGGTAGTATTTATTAATAACGGCTTCTTTTATATATTGTTTTAACTTTTTTTTTTTTTTTGTTTTTTCCGTTTAAAGTTTGACTTGTGCTTTGGTGGCTTAGCTTATCGAAGCCGAGCTATAATTGTGAGGTGTGTAATCCGGATCATTGCTCAAAAATATTATACTCTTTGTATCGAATAAACTTGCACCGGTAAAGATGTATACATATTAAAAGAAATTACTCTTTGCTTTTATGCTGACTTTTCAAAGCTAAATTGAAGATGAGGTTGTGTTATAACGTTCATTTTTAATAGTGTGCAAATTTGATTGGATCGTACCGAAAAAAAAAATGTGCAAATTCATTCAGGATGAAAGGAGTACTATTTATGACTAAAGAAATCACGAGTCAAAAGGTAGTATTTATGCCTAAAGGTATTACATGTGATAAATAACATTTTCATTGTGAAAATGTTTCACCATTTAAGCTTAAATGTATTACATGTTCTGAATAAAAGTATTGTAATACCTTTACCGAAACATGTAATAGCTTTAAGACCATCTTTATCAACAACCTCCCACAACCCAACCTATCAATAAAATATTCATTTCTTTCTCTTCCACATACACAACCTACTCCACAACCTAAAAAATGCATTCACACTTTATCAACAACCCAACCCAACATTTAATATATATTAATTTATTTTATCCAAATACAAAATCTTATTTCCCAATAAAATTAATATTTTTGATACGGTTTAATAATTGCATATTATTTTTCGCGCTTTTTCTAATATATTTCAAGAATAAAAAAATATTTGAATTCCGTAATTACAATAAGTCGATTTTGTTTTTCCGGTACGTTTAAAATAACATGCTAAAATAATAACCAAATTAAAATTGCAAAAGTTGAATTACGAAATCGAAAAAAATAAATTAAGCTACAAATACATGTCTGAAATACTAAATTACAAATATAAAAGATACAACTTATATATTTAATTAGTGGGACCAAATTTTCGCCATATATTCTCGACCAGGTCGTATTTTCCTATAATATACTAAGATTATCGGATCGGCCCGGAGTCTGCCGGGGATTTAGCCCATCGGACCGGTCCAGACGAACCAACTATTTATAAAAAGAATAAAATAAAGAGCTTCAAATTTTTACTCAAAATATATCAACATTAAATTCTACTTGTAGAGAAAAAAAAAAAGAATTTTGATAATTTTTTTAATTTTTATAAAATAAAAATTATATTATTTATTTATTATTAAAATTATATCCAATAAATAATTTAATACAACAAATGAGGTACCGACATGTGGCAGGTTATGGAAGGGGGTTGGGTTGTGGAATAGGTTGGTTGACCAACCCCATCCACAACCTAGGTCATCAATCATTGTCTATTTCTCCTTTTATTTTTAATTCCAATTTTTGTCATCTAGCCATGCCCTTGCCCTTGGAGGGCATGGATAAAGATGGTCTAAGGATAAATTGTGATGTCCAACTAAATTACACCGTACAACTTATGTACATAAGACTTTGCCTAATTGTGAAGGGCGTAGAAAATTAAATAGAACTTTCTCGTGGTAGATCCAGACATTACAAATAGAGGAATGTAGAATTAATGAAAATAGAAAAAAAATAATATCATCGAATTCAAGATTCAAAAATAAAAATCCTAAAGAAGTGGCATAAATAAAATATAGGCATTTTTATTAAAAAAAGGTTAGCATTGCTTCTTTTTTAAATCCTAAAAAGAATTATGATGTGTAAAATAAAAACCACATCTAATAAACATGAGAATTTTCTAACAAAAAAGGGCATGCATAGCATATCCTTTAGCGTTCAATCCATTCACCACTAGATATTCTATAACATATGATGTTAAATTTTTAACAATAATTTTCACTACATCTATTAGGGTTGTTGATAATTTTATTTTGTACATTTATTATATAATAGTATAATCGGTAGAATATGTAATACATTTTGTAATCGGAGATCCAACATGGGAGGAAAAGATTTAATTTCTTAGATGAAAATGATTGAAATAAATTACGTGACTAGCTAGGCAGTTTTGAATGAAATGTTACAATATCTGGTTAAGTTCGATTTAGCAGTTTAGTATCGTATAAAATAGGCAAAATACATCCTAAAATAATAAATTAAAAAAAGAGTAGGCAACATACTTCACTAATACAAAGGGGGCTTAGATCTAACGAAAACAATATGATTAATTATATAATTGAAATTGTATAAATAAATAGATGCAACGTAAATATTATTTATATTGCAAGTGTTAATAGTGTTTGTTATGTAATGTGACATCATAAAACAACAAATCTAACAAAAAATATTCCGATTTCAATTTCTCTCCAAAAAAACCGTAGCCTCATCTTTCTCCATCTCTTGAAAGTTTAGATCTCCTCCTCGTTCTTCCCTCATTCTCCTATTATTGAAGGATGGAAGAATACTTCTAACATATTATTGATTACCTATTTAATTTGTTTTATTTCGTTTTTTTTTTTTTAATTTATTTTTTCCTCTCCTTAGATTTGCCTCTGTGAGATTATCCTGCGCCTTTGTACGATTTTCGATCTCCGATCTCCTATGAATCTTTTGACTTTGAAGACTGTTGTGATTGACAAACGTCTGAGGCGAAATTTAATGGAGATTGATTATCTTGATTCAGAGTCGACGGTAGTTGTTTGTGTTTTTTTTCCAATTCGTTGCTTGTTGTGCATGCAATCACGAGACACAAATCATGTCTTACTGCTATTGGGCTTCTTGTAAATGATATTTATCGTATGTCTTTGACGGATTATTTAATGTAATTGTTCATAGGCTTGCACGCTTTTTCTTTTCTTCAGTTGATTTGATTGTGTGAATAGGTCCTGATTTTTCTTATTATATTGAGAGTCTTGTAATTGAGATTAATTAATGAGATTCTCGATATAAAAAAAAAAAATTGTGTTTGTTATATGAGTATACACGTCATAGATTATGTAAATAGTGGTTTACACAATGACGAGCTTTTCATAAACTCTCATTGAATATATAGTTGGGTTAGGTTAAAACTTAAAGCTATAATAAACAAAAATGCGACCTATTAAAAACTTAAGACAATAACTAGTTATATATATCCCAATAAATAAATAAATAATAAGAATTTATCATAAATATATATGAGTGTATAATTTTAATATAATAAAACATTACAATCAATATATAATAAGCGATTAGAAAAATATTAATGAAGAAAAATACAAAAAAAAGGATTAAATATTAAATATACAATATTTAATTTAGAAGATAAATAATACATTTGTACATGGGGCAAGAATAAATTAAAACAGCCACGCAAGCTAATTATAATACCTTATTTATAATTATCTGTGTATAAAGAACAATTTATTTTCCTTTTTGACGTGTATAAGATAGTAGTACGTGATAAATTCAAGCAAATTATAGAAGGCAAAAACTAATATGAGATCGTCACACGATGTGGCGGGAAAAGAATATTACGTTTATCTGTAAAAGTATAAAAAAATCATTTTTTGTAGTAAAAGTATCACATTTATCTGGAAAAGTATTACTGTAGCAAAAATTTCATTTATATCTGTAAAAATATCATATTTTTATATTTTTTCTGTAACATTATATTCTGTCACACGTATAACCGTCACACACAAGACTCACTCATTATAGAAAAGATAGCGTTGAATAGGTGAGGTTGGAAATATTCATTAAAGAGTGTTGAGTAAAGATTAACTAAGAAAGGCTTACAACTGAAGACTGCAGCTATATGGCTGGTCAGATAGTTCAGATCCTCTATTTCATATTTATTCTATTACAATCGTGTTCTACTTTAAAATTGAGTCGTACAACATGAATTATGAACCCCGAATACATGAATCATAAATCTTAAATTATAAATTGAATTTAAGCACTAAACCATTAAATCACATCATGAAAAGTCTATAATAGAAAATATTCTATAGTCCAAAAAATTCAATTATAATTCGATTTTAAAGTAAAACACGATTGAGACATGATAAAAGTGTGACAGAGGACTTCATGTGGCAGTTAAGTACCCACGCCGGTAACGTGCCAGAAATATTGGCTGAAAATGCTCGAACGTATAATTAATTTTGTTATGATTAACCCAACAAATTTTATTAATTGGACTCGGCCCCTACTAATAAAATTTTTAAAGTCCCCCAACTAATAATTATTTAAAGTCATTCATTCAATTGTTTCAGAAATAATTAAGGGCGGTTTGACTTTTATTACTGTCCTCTTTCAAACTACTTTATAGGGGAAAATTTCATTTTTAATCCAATATGTTAGGTTTTGTTTAGTAAAAGTCCTGTATGTTAGTAAATTTTAATTTTAGTCTTGTATATTTTAAAAGTTGTTCAATTTAAGAATACTAACCATCACCAACAACCAATTTAACTGGAATTAGATTAATAAATTTAGAGTTTTTTAGTGTTATTGCTTATGTGTTAAGTATAAACTAAACTAAACTAAACTAAACTAAACTAAACTAAAACTAAACTAAACTAAACTAAACTAAACTAAACTAAACTAAACTAAAGTATTTGTTCCGATAACATGTCAAATCATTAAGGGTGTGGTTACTTATGGCTGGAGAGTGCTGAGCCAAACCTGATTGAAGGAGTTCATGAGTATGCTTTATCGGGATTTGGACCGCTAAATCTACTGAGCCAAGTGTTATGTAAACACAACCTAAATTACTTTAGTAGCTCGCCCGAAAAAGAAAAGAAAATGGTAAACCCTAATCTTCGTATGAGGTACAGTTCATTTTATTTTTTATTATATTTTTCTTTCTTTCTTCATCTTTCTCAAATTTATTAGTCACACGTGATCAATTGTGGTCAAATTGACCGTTTCTAATGGTCAGTGTCCTTAAATTGGACAATTTTTGAAACATACAGGACTAAAATTGAAATTTTTTAACATAGAGGATTTTTACAAGACAAGCCCTAATATATAGGACTAAAATTAAAAAAATTTAACGTAGATAATTTTTACAAGACAAGTCGGACTAAAAATGAATTTTTCCCAATTTATAGTCTAGACTCATTTGTTTGTTGCAACGCAAAATTTTGGGCATAATCGGGAAAATATTTGTTGGTGAAACCTCAGTACCTTCTAATAATGTTTCATCGTAACAATAATCCATTCAAAATTCAAAGTTATCGCCAGCAAGGATCTATCGTGAAATCAATTGCCCATAAAATAGTATCACAATTAACTTATAAATCAAACTATTAAACTATTTTTTAGTAGCATGGAGATGAGGCTGCACTGATGTTCTTGATACAATTCGACCGAGTCATGCTTGATACAACAAAGTCTCGTCTTCTTTTTTGAATTTATGAAAATTTAATTAGCTTGTTTTTCTTTGTCCCACATTATTTTGTGCTTTGTGGTGTGTTAAATTCTTTTAGTATAAATAGATTTATTTTTCTCACATTCTGTAACTCTCTCATATAAATATTTCTGCTTCAGAACTTTTTAAGTTATTGAAGAATCATTGAGTTAAAGTTTGGATATGTTCCCTTCTTATAGCAGCGGAAGAAATAACTCTAATTACATTTCAAATATTTATTAATTAATAAATTAAATCTAATTATTTCAAAGCTAAATTAAATAAGTAAAATTATCCCTAAATATGCCACTAATTTTACGTTATATAATCACGACCTAATATGCGACACAAAATATAAATAATACTATACGGTTCCAACAATTAAGTCAAAAAAAGAAAATTAATCATAATTGCTTAAGTTGTAAAATCTAACAAAATAATATTCAAACGAAAACTCTTATTCTAGTCAATTTTAAAATTAAAAATGTTAATTACTTGAGTCATGCATTTATACGAACTATTAATGGAATATATTTGTTTGTGTTTGTTTATCTAGCTACATGCACGATAAATCACAATGTCAGGTAGCTCTTGTTCACGTTTCTTCGTTTAGTTGCACGTCCGCTGCATTACAATCTCCGATAGCTCTTATTCGTGTTTTTTTGTATAGTTACACCCTGCTGCATCACAATGACGTGGAAGTCATGGCATCCTTCGTCATTCTTTCATGCCTCAACCTTCAAATTAAGTAAAATTTAGACCAATTTTTTTTTTTTTCTCTTTTAAATGGCAAAGATAACGATACGGAAGCTGATGGAGGTGTTATTTGACAACCTTTGCTTTTACTTTGATAAATATAAGTCCTGAATGTTTCTTAATAGTAGACGCATTACTATTTTCTTGCAAAAAAATCATAAAGTTGTGGATTAATTGGATTTTAAAACATGGCTAAAATTGCATTTAACTTAAATCATATAAGACCTTAATTAGATCTTTGTTACATGTCAATACACATTACAATTGCAAACTTAAATCGTTATTGTAGAAATAAATATGAAATATTTAACGTCATTGTTATTCATAGAACACTAGTTTAGGAAAAAAAATTAAAAACGTTTCACGACTTGTCAAACTTAATTAGTCATCTCATTACCTCATATTCCGCAAATTTAGGGCCACCAGAATAGTTTACAAGGATCTCAAAAAAGAAAAAAGAAAAAAAAAGTGTGTTGATCATGTTATAAAATTACCTCGTGGAATTTTTTATAATATAACTTTGAGAGAACATGAGTTTAAATCATTAAGAAGAAGTAATATTACATGATCAAACTCTTATTTAAAAAGACAAATTTTCATTGTTGGTTAATTTAATGAAGGTTTATTCTCTTTAAAAATTATAAATTTGTACTTGTGCGATTTATTTTATTATTTGATTCATTCAGTCATGCACAAATAATTTCTTTTTATTTTTACTCTTAGTTGAGAAAAAAATGTTAAAACAAAATTGTTGTAGAGAATCTTGAAAAATGATTCATTGAGCAAATGGGTCAAATTGATGATACAATTGAATGAATGAAAATGAGAGTATTCTTCTCTCTTTTATATGCGTTTATACTGCTTTTCATGTAAGCAGTTTTAACTAACTAATTATACTCCTAATTAACTCGTTTAACTAACTAAGCCTTTATTAACTAATTTATTTTAACTAACTGAGCCTTTATTACCTCCCCTCAAAAGGGAGTGGATATTTAAGAGGCCCATTTTGGACTTGAATTCGTTGAACAAGGCTGGTCCGAGAGGCTTCGTGAAAATGTCAGCCAAGTTGTTTTCTGTTGGAATTTGTATGACTTTGAGCAGTCCTTCTTCGATTTTCTCTCGTGTGTAATGGTAGTCAATTTGAATGTGCTTCGTCTTTTCGTGCAACACCGGATTATGAGCGATGCTAAAAGCTGCTTTACTGTCTGTATATACAATTGCTGGTTTTGTGAAGTTTATCTTCAAGTCATGTAGTATGTAGGATATCCATTGCAATTCTGAAGCTGTTGCGCCCATTGCCCGGTATTCGGCTTCTGCAGAAGACTTACTAACTGTTGATTGCTTTTTGGATTTCCATGAGATGAGTGAGTCACCCAAGTAGATAGCATATCCGGTGATACTTCGTCTCGTTTGTTCACATCGTGCCCAGTCCGAATCTGTAAAAGCTTGCAGTTTATAATCAGTTTTGGCTGGATAAAATAAGCCTTGGCCAATTGTTGTTTTAATGTAACGTAAGAGCTTATGTACAGCAGCTAAGTGAGCCGTAGTAGGCTGACTCATAAATTGGGATAAGGTTTGTATAGCGTAGGACAAGTCTGGCCGTGTTATGGTTAAGTATAATAATTTTCCAACAAGTCTTCTATAGACAGAAGCATCAGTGAGTTGTGGAGATTCACTTTGTGTAAAAGCTTGTTTGGAATCCATTGGAGTAGTAGAAGGTCTGCTCCCTAAATATCCAGAGTCATTTAGGAGATCTAAAACATATTTTCGTTGGCATAATTGAAGGCCATGTTTGGATCTAGCCACTTCAATTCCAAGGATATATTTTAGAGTTCCTAAATCTTTAATAGTGAATTTGTTATGTAAGAAAGACTTTACCTTGGTAATCTCTTCTAAACTATTTCCAGACAGGATTATGTCGTCAACATAACACAATAAAACCATAAAGGATTCACCTGCAGCCTTCGTGAATAAAGATGTGTCTGCTTTGGACTGTTTATATCCAATACTCAATAAGGTGTTTGTGAGCTTGTCGAACCACTGCTTAGAAGCCTGCTTTAAGCCATATAACGATTTGTTAAGTCTGCAAACTCTAGTATCTCCTTGAGTGCAATACCCAGGAGGAGGTGTCATATACACTTCCTCAATTAAGTCACCGTGTAAGAATGCATTATTAACATCACACTGATGTATAAGCCAATCTTTTGAAATATCTATTGAAAGAAGAATTCTAACAGTGGTGATTTTGGCTACGGGTGAGAAGGTATCAAAATAGTCCAAACCTTCTTGTTGTGTGTAGCCTTTTGCTACTAACCGAGCTTTGTATCTTTCTATGTTGCCATCAGGTTTATATTTGACTCTATAGACCCATTTACAGCCTATAGTATGCTTATCAGTAGGTAAAGGGACTAAAGTCCAGGTGTTTGTTCTTTCTAATGCATTTAACTCTAATTGCATAGCATCTTGCCAATTTGTGTCCTTACAAGCTTGTTTATAAGTCTTTGGTTCTACTATTTGAGAAATAGAAGCAGTGAAAGCCTTATGTTCAGCAGATAATCTGTCCATAGATATATATTTATCAATGGGGTATCTAGATAAAGTGATACTCATGTTTCTTGATGTATTGCTTATTGAAGGGGGTAAACTAGTATTGTAAACACTCAAGTAAGCTGGAGGGGCTTTTTGCCTAGTTGATCTCCTAAGTGTAGTGTTATTTGTAGTAGGATTAATTAAGAGATCTTGGCCTGCTTCCTGATTAATGTTATTAACAGAATTCACTATTTCATCTGTTAAGTCTTCATGTGAAGTTTCATCAGAGATATAACTATCAGATGTAACAGGATCAGAAACATAATTCTCAGCTATAATAGTATCAGAAACAGAATTTTCAGCAGAAACAGAATTCTCAGCTAATGTACCCGTGAGTATATCATCTGCAACAGCAACACCTGGATGTGTAATCTCAGTGGAGTCAGCATATTCTGATTGACTATGAGTTGAATTTTTATTACCAGTTTGAAGCAATTCATCATTAATACAAAAAATGGGGTTTAATACTAACTTGTTTATGAAACTATCAGTGGCATTCTTATCAGCATAAGGAAAAACATGTTCAAAAAATTTTACATTGCGTGAAATGATTATTTTCCCAGAGTTTAAATCAAGGAGTCTATAGCCTTTTGTGCCTAATGGATATCCTAAAAAAACACATTTAGTAGCTCTAGGATCAAATTTCTGCCTATGAGATGTCAAAGTACTACTAAAACATAAACAGCCAAAAACCCTCATATGATTATAAGTAGGTAATTTGCCATACAATTTTTCAAAAGGGGTTTTAGTATCTAAAACAGAAGATGGTGTTCTGTTTATAATGTGAGCAGCAGTCAGGATACAAAAACTCCAATATTTTAATGGAATAGAAGACTGAAAAATTAGTGACCTAGCAACTTGTAAAAGATGTTGATGTTTACGTTCTACAACACCATTCTGTTGTGGTGTCTCAACACAACTAGTTTGGTGCAGAATACCATACTTATGATAGAAATCAGTTAGTATGAATTCTGTACCATTGTCACTTCTTACTACCTTAATTTTCCTTTCAAATTGTGTTAACACCATATTATAAAAATTTTCTTTACATCAGATTTGGCCTTAAGCATATATATCCATGTACATTTGCAAAAATCATCAACTATTGTTAAAAAATATTTTGCACCATCAACAGAAACAATACCAAAAGGGCCCCACACATCAACATGAATTAGTTCAAAAGGTGCATTAGATACAGAAGTAGAAACATGAAATGGTTGCCGCTTTTGCTTGGCTAAAGGACAAACAAAACAATCTGTTTTATTCATAGAAGGTACTGATACATCTAAACCTTTGATAAGGGTCAAGTTTTTGTGAGATATATGTCCTAACCTATTGTGCCAGACATCATATGTAGAAACAGAATTAACAGTATTGGCAAAAGAAACGTTTACAGGTTTAGTAGCCTTTAAAAAATAGAGACCTCCATCTTGTTCAGCAAAACCAATCATCCTTTTTGTTGTGTTGTCCTGTAAAAAACAGTGTGAAGACAAGAAACTAACAATACAATTGGAATGTTTGGTTAGATGAGAAATAGATAAAAGATTATAAGTGAAGTCTGGAACATACAAGACATCATGTAATATAAGATTATTATCTAAGACAATATCACCAACAAAAGAAGCTGTTGTAACCGCATTATTTGGCAATTTTACTACAACATTTGTTGGTTTTAATTCTGAAGTAAAGAGAGCAGCATCATGAACCATGTGGTCTGTAGCACCAGTGTCAAGAATCCAGATAGTAAAAGAATCTAAAATTGTGCTAAAACAACAAGAATTTGTAGCAATTTTACCTGAAGGAGAATTTGGAGCAATCGAAGTATTTTTAGTAGTAACACCAGCTGCTAAATGAAGAGATGAGTCAGGAGCCTTTTGATTTTTAGCATAAGCCAAAAACTGCTCAAACATGTCTTGAGTAAACAAAGGATTAGACGCAACAGCAGTAGGTTCATTTTCAGTGCCCATAAGTGGTGTGGAACTAACATTATTTGAACTAGAATCAGCCTTTACTTTCTTTCCCTTCGGACCTCTCCAACCTGGTGGGTATCCTATAAGTTGGAAGCACCTATCGACAGTATGACCAGGCCCTTCACAATGAGAGCATATCATTGGTTTCTTTTTATCCTTATAATACTTATCGTTTTTGGCTAACATGGCAACAGAAGTAGTTTCTGTAGAAGAGAAGTGTACATTCAATTCTCTTTGGGATTCTTCTTGCAATAGTATGGAATAAATCTTGGCTAATGAAGGGAGTGGTGACTGCATCAACAACTGGCTCCGAACAACAGTAAAAGACTCATCAAGACCTGTCAAAAATTTCATGGCACAATCTTTTTCTTGAATCTGATTAACCAACTTAGGGAGATCACATGTGCAATAGCCACAACTACAGCTCAAGATTGGTCTATAACTAACATATTCATCCCAAATGGTTTTAAAAGAATTATAATATGAAACTAAAGACTGCGAGTTTTGAGCGATAGAACTGATAGACTTTTCCAGATGATACACACGAGTTCCATCAGAACGAGTGTACCTGATGAGCAATTCGTCCCATAAATCCCTAGCAACAGTGAAGAACTCCAATGATTTCTTGATGTCGGCATGAATAGAATTGAGAATCCACATCAGGACCAAATCGTTTGCGCGCGTCCAAGCAGACATCACCACCGAATCGGTTGAAGTAAACGGCGACGGTAGGCTCCCATTGATTAGAGCAAGCTTGTTCTTGACGCTCAGGGCACGTTTAATCGCATGGCTCCAGGACAGGAAATTAGAACCGACGAACAAATCCAAGACGATGGCGACGGCAGGATTGTCATTTGGAGTTAGGGCAAGAGGCGAAAGGGGGTTGAGAGTGGGATTAAGCTCAAAAACCATCGTGGTTGAAGAATTGAGGGAAAACGTCTCAATTATCTAGAATCAATCGAAAGATTGAGAAACAAATTCGCCCAGAAACAGAGCGCAGAAGCAAGGAAAACAGGATCAAGAATCAAAACAAGAACTCAACTAACTGATACCATGTAGAGAATCTTGAAAAATGATTCATTGAGCAAATGGGTCAAATTGATGATACAATTGAATGAATGAAAATGAGAGTATTCTTCTCTCTTTTATATGCGTTTATACTGCTTTTCATGTAAGCAGTTTTAACTAACTAATTATACTCCTAATTAACTCGTTTAACTAACTAAGCCTTTATTAACTAATTTATTTTAACTAACTGAGCCTTTATTAATTGTCATAATAGAAGGGAGATATATATGTATGAGATCGATCGTAAACAACTAGTTCCATATCGAGAAATATTCTGTAAAAAGCAGAAGAAAACGTTTAGAGCAAAATGAAAAGGATTGCTATGTATAATTGTTCAATTTTCCTAGACAAATTACATTAAAATACAAAATAAACTCTGCAGCGCCACTTGATATGATAAGTATAAGAGACATATTTTTACGAGTAAAAAAGAATATATGACTACAATTTACAAATCACGAATAAGATCTCTAAATATGAGTATCGGTTGGGAAGCGTTTATCATAGATATTCCACTACTTATAAACTATATTATGTTCTCTCTATTCCCATAAAAATGTGTTTTCGTAAATTAATTCATTTTAATTATAAAAACAACACATTAGACACTTATTTTCGGATACAAATCCCCTGCTGCTGAAATAACCCAAAATACATCACCGTTTCTACTAGCTTTTTTACTTTTTTCCCTTCTTTTGGCAAGTTATTTCTCTTTTTCTTTTCTTTTCTTTTTTGTGATTATTTATTACATTAAATGAATTTTTCATAATTCTTCTGTGCCCACTGCTCCCTCCATCCAATAATAAGAGGAGTAACACTTGTGTGTGCATGTGATGTACAATAGGCTTATTGTACATCACTATAATTCAACACATGAACTCCAAAAAATCGCTAAAATATAATTTATAAAGAATTCGCGTTCGTGAACTGGGTCAGCGCGCGGGTCGCGCATTTTTTAAAAAAAAAATTTACTGCAAGAACACAATAAGTATACTCTAAACACAAAATAATTATACTGCAAGAACACGATAAGTCTACTGAAGAACACAATAAGTCTACTCGAAACACAAAATTACTATACTACAAGAACATAATAAGTCTACTGTAAGAACACAAAAAAAAAACTGAAAATCGCGCGCAGGTCGGGCCAACAGCAACGGGTCGCGCGTGATTCTCAATGTGGGCTGGTGTACAATAAGCCTATGGTGCATCATATGCACACAAGTTTTTGCCTAATAAGAGTTTGCTTAAAAAAATATTTTTTTTTTATTTTTTCTCAGTTTTGGTGAAGGTACGATTTTTCAAAATTCATCAATACATACTTACATAATTTATTATATTTTTTTATTTGATTTAGGGGGCGTTTGACTAAGATTATTTTGAACATCTTATAAGATGTAATTTTTAAGGAGCTTATAAGTTAACAAAGTGTTTGGATAAAAGAGCTTATAAGCTTACAATTGAATATAGTGATTTAGCTATAAATTTGGAGTCTAATTTAAAGTTAATATTAAACACACATTTTGATTAGTGTGTAAAATGTGTGTAGTGTGTGAAGTGTATTTAGTGTGTGAAACGTGTGTAGTGTGTGTAGCGTGTGAAATGTGTGTAGTGTGTGTAGCGTGTGAAATATGTATAGTGTGTGAAATGTGTGTGTAGTTGTGAATTGTGTGTGAAATTTGAGTGTAATAATTAAAATCTTAAAAAATAAGATGAAAATAAGATGGGGTACAACAACTTATTTTTTTTTAGATCTTATAAGCTTTTAGAACTTATTTTTGCGTCTTATAAGCTCCTAAATATTTTTTTTGCCAAACACTTTGCAAGAGCTTATAAGCTCCTAAACATCTTATAAGATGTTTTTAAGAGTTTATAAGCTCAATCAAATACCCTCTTATTATAAGATGTTTTGAAGAGCTTGTAAGCTTAGCTAAACACTCCATTAGAAAAGTATCAATCACTATTGAATACTTTCGTTTGTCTTAAAAATAATTAGATTGGCAATTCTTTCATATCTAATATTTCTAGTAATTGTGCTAGCAGAGAAATAATTTATTGAGTGTAGTATAATAGTTTGCAGAGAAATATGTTTTCGCTAGTCAGATTTTTCCTTCGATTTTCATGTTTAAAGCTGCATATTTATATATTATTTCATTATTCATCTCTTGAGAATTGATGGGTTGAGAATGGTATATTTGGTTGGTTATAGTTATTCTTACTTATAGTGTCATCCATTTTTTAAGTTTAAACAAATCTCTAATAAACATATGAACAAGACAAGAACATCTAATTATGTAGAATTGAGAGAGAGAGAAAAAAAAGAAAAAAAAAAGAAGCAGAAGCCATGGAGAGGTAGCTAGGCTACAAGCCTACAAGTTTAGAGCACGGCTTGGCTTTTAATGAAAGGTGATAGGTTTAGTCAAACATATTAATCTTGTGATATGGTTCACATGCAGACATGTGCTAACTTATATTTATTTCTTTTATTATCATCTTTTCAAAATAACCAAATAGCTTATCATCATGACTTCACCACGACCGACTTACCGACCAATATTTATCTAAATTTTTTTGTTATTTGTACTCTTGTCATCAACAAGGTGATGTTTGGTTGGGTTTGCCCCAATCCAAAATCGATTGGGCCAACCCAACCCAATGTTTGTATGGCCTGTTGTGTAAATCCGGTCACTATTTAGGGTTGGGGAGGGGACATAAAAGCCTGCCACCCTCCCTCTATTTTCACACGCCACCACTTGATGAGAGAGAAAGGGGATGTGACTGCCCCTTCCTCTCCCACCGCTTCACCCCTCTTTTCTGATTCTCTCTCTTCTGCGTTTCTTCTCCATGAATTTACTTCTCTTGTACAGCAAATCAAGGGTAGCTTTCCTTTAATCGTTGTTTGAATTTCGTAGGCCTGTGAAGGGTCCTGTTATCGATGTTTTTGGGGGAAATTTAAGGCCCCAACGGGCATCTTGACCGACCCCCTTTCTCTGCCTGAATGCTCTGCTTTGCTTTGCAGAGATTCTCTGCTTTTAAAACTATTTCGCCCTGCTCTTTGATTTTCAGATTGACTAGCTCTGTGTATCTCTATATATTGTACTGCTGAGTTTTGTAAATTTCGTAGCTGGTAGTTTTAGGGTTTACTGTGTAGTTTCTGGTATATATATAAGCATGTCTGATGCTGAATCTTCATGTGCCTCTGATTTGTATAATCTCCGTAAAAGAGCGAAAAAACCGAACCCCCCCCCCCCCCCCACACTTCGCACACACTTTGCATGCAACCGAAAGTGTACAAAATAATATTAGGTATCTGCCCAAACATTGCTGGATAACCCATTCTTCTAATTTAATTTTAGTAAATATTACAACAAACATATATAATAATTATTTGGCATAAAAATACAAAAATAAATAATAAATAATTACCGAAAACATTTAAAATAAGTTATTTTATTTTTTCTACACATTTTTATATATTTAATAAATTAATTCTAACAAAATATAATTTCCCTCAAATTAATTTTTTTCCAAGGAAGTGAATAATATTAAATAAAAAATTATCTCAATAACCCATTTAACACAAATGTTTTAGAAAAACACAAATAATAATTTATCCACAAAAATAAAACGAAAAAAAAACCCAAAAAAATAAAATTTAGTTATTTTATTTTTTATATACGTTTTTATATATTTAATAATTTAATTACCACAAATTTATTTTCCCTCCCACTAAAATTTTCCAAAGAAAGTACAAAATATTAATTAAAATATTATATCTAGAACCCATACTTCAAATTCAATTTTAGTAAATATTAGAACTTCAAAAAATTAAAAAAAAATTAAAAAAAAGGACGAATTTTTTTTAAATAAGTCAATTTATTTTAATTGCATGTTTTTACTATATTACATAAATTATTTATCACAACAATTATTTTCCCTCACATTAAATTTATTATATAATAACCATTTAACATATTAAAAAATATCAAATATAAATAACAATAACCTACTAACAACTAAACATCACCCATCAACAATCATACACAACATCATTCAATTACAATTCCCAATACTACTTTAATCATTAAACCAATCATTAATAACAACCTCTTACACACTTCACATCACCTTTTACAATTAATTAATATATCCAATACTACAACCACTATCCCCAACCCCCTAAACAAACATCACTTTTTCACAATCCCAGCCACCTACTCCAGCCACTTTCCCCAGTCAACAGTGCCCCAGCCATTCCCAGCCCCAACCAAACATAGCCCAACATTCTATTCTATATATATTTTTATTTTATTTGCGTTGGGAAACGGAGCAACAAATTTATATATACTTACGCAGGATGGGCTCATTGGAGAATGCACTAGTGGACATGCAGACGAGATCGAGAGTAGTTATTTCTTTTTTTGCCTTCTTTTTCATTTCTAACTTTACTTTTCTCATTCAATTAATTAAAGTATGTAAATGTGAAAAATGTAAAAAATTATGAATTTATGTCTATGAAGGGTGTCTTTGGTTGGAACTGGGGTGACTGGAAAATTGTTGGTTGGACAAAGTGGCTGGAGAAAGTGTCTAAAGAAGTGAAATTGTGGTGTTTGCTTGAATGGTTGTAAACATGGTTGTAATGTAGCATATATTATTTAATTGTACAATGTGTTGTGATGTGTGTAAGAGGTTGCTATTGATGATTGATTTAATGATCAAAGTAGTATTAAGATTTTGTGATTGATTGATTGTTTGGTTGGTCGTTGAAGTGGTTGTGGTGTTGAATATATTAATTAATTAATTGTATAAGGTGATGCGATATGTGTAATAAGGTGTTAATTGATGACTGGTTTAATGATTAAAGTAACATTGATTGATAACTATGATTGATTAATTAAAATAGAAATGGTTGGGAATATTGGAGAAACCGGTCAAACAAACATGAATTTGGATTTGGGCCAACCTTTAGGTTTGAGACAAAACATAATAGTCTAAGGGTTTAATGGAGTAGCAATTAGTTATAGGATAATTCTAAATCCAACCATGATTTTACTCTTCACAACCATTACTTACAATAAAATTTTAAATAATATAAATTCATTGTTTTATCCTTTTCTTATTTATCATTTTCGCCAAACAACACTTAAATCCTTCATTTCATATTGCAGCCATTGTTTTTCAACCTTTTTTACATTGAAAAACGAAAAAAATCATTATAAGAAAGAACCGAATTTTTTAAACAAGAATAAGGGAATTAATTTATGTGGATGTGGATGTACAATGTTTTTGTAGAAATGAAGGTAGAAAAAGTGAGATACATGGATGTTTTCAACGCATAGAAGGGAGAATTGTTGAAGGTGAAAAATGTGCAGCTTTAATCAAATTGATCAAAATCGATTCCATCAGAAAAAATTGATCCCACTGGAATTGAGTCGTGATTTAAATTTTTACCTTCATTACTGAATCAATTAATACAACTTATTTTTGTTAAAATATTTTCAAAATATTCCTACGGCGGAAGTAAGTTTGTCTCTACAGCTACTGAAATGTTCTGAAAATGCAATAATGGGTGAGTAAATGTGCCTGTTTGTATATATTCGATAAACTTTTTATGTTTTCCATTGTTACAGGGAAATGGCTGCATAGTATAAAGAATGTGGGAGGGTAAAATAGAGAATTATGAATATTTAGTTATATTTTAGAGAGAATAATGGTTGTAAAGAGCAAAATGGTGGTTGCATTTAGAATTATCCTTTTTTTTTTTAGAGAAGAGAAAATTCATTATATGCTGGAATCGGCCAGCTCCGATTGACAAAGAAAGTACAGTGGAGAATCCCAACACTGGGATTCCAAATTACAATTCTTAGCAAAAACAACTAAGTTATGCGCCATAAAATTTTCAAGACGAGGAATCCAAAAGAGATGATAATTCGGAACAAAAGATAGGAGAATTTTAATATCTTCAAGGATAGGTATGTATAAACCCGAGTAGTCGACCGCCCCCATGCTAGCAAGAATAGCAATACTCGAATCACCTCTAACCTGGAAATCCGAAATACCAAGTTTACGGGATATAAGAAGAGCTTCCCGGAGCGCATAAAATTCACAAAGTTCTGGGTCTGTATTGCCGGGAAAATTCCGAACAGCCGCATGGATAAAAGAGTTATTGGCAGCACAGATATATACCCCAGCAAAACAGCAATTCGTTGGTTCATGAGTCCCACCGTCGAAAAATACTAAGATGTTATCCGAATGGGGCGGATTGCATGGAATCTGATTAGGGAACTGACTTTCCACAGAAATCAGAAGAGCTTGACGATAGTCGATCAGAAACCGAGAGGCCATCATAACTAGATGATGAGCTTGCAAATGGGTAGCGGTGAAGATGGATTGATTTCTCCCATACCAAATAAAATTTGCCAAAGTGATGATATACTCAGTAATCTGATGGTTTCCAATCATGATTAAGGACTGCCACCAAAGCCCAAAAGAATCTTGAGAGAAGCTGGAAATAATGTCAAGTAATCCAGAAATAGTCCAAACCGAAACCGCAAAGGGGCATGTAAAGAATATGTGATTGTTAGAGATATCAATTGTAGAGCAAAAAGGACAAGAACCATCAACATTGAGGTGTCTGTGAGCAAGATTTTCAGCAGTGGGCAAGCTATTAGTGCAACATCTCCATGCGAAATGAAGGAGACGGGGTGGCAAACGCATCTTCCATAGAGTCTTCCAACAAGGGTTTGGTCCTAAACTGCCAGAAGGCAGAGTAGTTTCCCCAACAAGTTCCGGAGCAGCAGACAAAATAAAATGATAAGCTGATTTAACAGAAAACTTACCACTACGATGCGGGTGCCATATCCATCTATCTCGAGCAGAAAAAGAGTGTAAAGGCAAGGAGAGAATGGCCTATGCTTCGTGTGGGAGGAAGATATCTCGGATTAAATTAATATTCCAGCCGCCAGATGGTGAGACACGCAACATAGAAACCGTAGCATCATGTGGCAAAATGCGTATTGGCGAGTGAACCACGAAGTTAGGAGGGGAAGGAATCCATCTATCTTTCCAGATTCGGGTTTGCAAACCAGAACAGATTAGGCGTCGACATCCCTTGGATAAGACTTGTCGGCCTTCAAGTATGCTACGCCATGTGAACGACGGTCGGTTGGATAAAGAAGCATCGAGGAAATCACAAGTTGGGTGGTATTTCGCCTTGAAAACTTTTGCTAGTAGAGAGTGAGGATTTGTAAGTAATCTCCAGGCTTGCTTCGACAACATGGCAGTATTGAATGCTTTGAGATTTCGAAACCCAATCCCACCGTGAGATTTACTCGTACACAAACGACTCCAGCTGACCCATCTAATTTTTGATTTATCATTTCCATCTCCCCACCAAAATGATCTCGCCATAGCTTCTATCTCCAATAATACTCCATCCGGGATCCTAAAACACGACATCGCATAGGTCGGGATAGATTGAATAACCGATTTGATAAGCACTTCCCGACCAGCCTTGCTAAGCATCTTTTCTTTCCAACCTGAAACTCGCTGCCAAACCCGATCTTTAATGCTCGAGAATACATCAGATTTTTTGTTGCCAATAACAGATGGCAGCCCCAAATATTTCTCATGAGAAGATACTCGCTTGATACCCAATATATTGCAAATTGAGCTGGCGATATCCGAAGACGCAGAAGGATCGAATAAGATTCCTGATTTGTCCAAATTAATACGCTGACCTGAGATGCGTTCATAAAGTTGAATGGCAAACTTTAAATTGGACGTTTCTTCGGGTTATATGCGAGAGGACAATTCTACTTGCACCACAAAATCCTCTTTATAGAGCACCTTTTATTGTTCTTAATCACCAAAATGGCAAAAATACTATACACACCACCCAAATTTTCAATTCTACCCTCGGTCAAAAAAAATAGTTAACTCTTCTCTTCTCCCCCGACCGTCTTCCTTAGGTTCTATCAAATGGTAGATTTTTGTATTTTGTAGTAGAAAACTAGAAAACATTTTTCTTCCATAAGTCTTGAACACACGAAAATAAATAGATTTTGTCATTTACGATCAGACAACCATCACCCGTAATTCCATCTTTGTCAAATCCATCTTCAAGGTTCAATTAAAATAAATATATGTAGGTGCAACCATAATTGTTTTTCATTTGCTAATGCTTAACATCTAGCGGTGTTGTGCGTTGTGTAAATAGTTAATGTGAAAATTTTGAGTTGATGTTAAATTAAGGATGAACAATGACGGACGACTGTGGCTGCGAACAAGCAAGAACATAAATTTTAATGAATTCAATATCTCTGGATTTAAGAATATTTTTGTCATTTTATATATATTTGTTCTTATCTAAAAATATTTGTGGTGTGTAAAGAGGAAATCATGGTGTAAACAGAAACTATTATGCAAGAATGCCCCCACCTGTGAATAGATCTTATGTATCTACCACCACTAAGGGGTGAATATTCATTCATAATATGAATAAAATAATCAAGTTCATTTTATGAGATTTCGCTATATCAATTAGTATATGTCTATTATATTATATGTGGTGATAACTCACTCTATATAACGTTGGGTGAGTAGTGTCTATCGAGTTCAATGAGCCAAATTTGTAAGTCAATTGAACTCATTTTCAAGTCTCACTCACTTGAGGACATTGTCCCAAAACATAATTATATTTACATAATAAAAAAATGTTATACAAATTTAGTATCTTCTCTCTCTCTCTTTCTCTGGTTTATATTTGCTTGTGCAATGTATGCTAATTATACCTTGGAGTAATGGCAGCAAACCATCAAATTATCAGTGTTTTTAATATAAATTATTAAATTTTTATTTATGGTACTGATACATATAAATTACACGAATTTTGACAGATAAATCTCGATCATTTTTCTTCGAAATTCCACACGTGACTTGCGCGTGATAAATTTTTAGGGTTTTTCTAAAAAAAAATTCCAAACAACCTTTTTATTATGCCAAAAGTGTAAAATTCCTTCACACATTTCTTTTTCCTAGCAATTCATTTGAATCACCAACGGTTCTCCCCCAATATCTAGAGTCTCTTTTGTTGAAGATGTGCAACTCCTCCACCTACAAAAATGTCTGTTTGGATTAAAAAAACCTTAAAAGTTTATCACGCACAAATCGCGTGCGAAATTTCAGCGAAAAATAATCGGAAGATTTACCTGTCAAACTTCGTATAGTTTATATGTATCGATGCCACAAAAAAGTTTAATAATTTATGCGTAAAAACGCTGATAATTTGGTGAAACTGCCGTAATTAACCTTTATACCTTAAATCCCAATATTACTTGCTCTATGTTAATTCTGTAGTTATTAATGATGTACATCATCTGTATAACATAGATAGTAAATGCTCTGCCACTTGAGCTATCCAACTTCGTAAACCTTAGACTCGTTATTCTCTTCAACTGAACTCGTTGGCTTTGCGTACAAAATATAAAAGAAGATATTTAAGAACAGTAATAATAATAGTACTGCAATTTTTTTTAAAAAAAACAAAAGATAATACTGATAAGTGATAACAATACTATATTGGGTTGGTCATAAGTTCCACCAGGTAAATCTGAATCCCAAAATATTCACATCGTAACAGGTAAATGGTCTGCCCACTGAAGTTTCCGGGACAGGTGAATAAACTTATTATTGGGCTTCGCAGTTGGGCTATTTCCTGAAAAGTATTGATAAAATGGATCCAATTTGTGTGGGCCATAAGAAAAATTCCATTGGCCTTTGCTCTACACCAAAAAAAAAAAAAATATATATATATATATAATAATAATAATAATAATAAATAAATAAATAAAACGAATCCAACATGGTTTCAGAAATTAAAATCAAAACATGGTGCTATTAGGTATGGTTAGGAATTAGATCGGAAGAGCCAATTAGTCCAAAAACGAAAGGGAGACGGGCTCAGATGTTGATTAAATTCAGTGGCACCCAATCTTATTTTAGTTAATAATAAAACAGAATCGTATATAAATAGTAAAATGTACATTTCTCTGCTCATCTCTCTTTTTCATTTGGAAAATAATTAATTGTTATGTTCCTTTTAATCTATTATTATATCACCAAATTAATATTTTAGAAAGGAACGGCCGTAATAGACTACTCCTTTCCTTTCGTTTTATAAAAAATGTCATTTTAAATATTTTATAAAATTTCACAATAAATCTCAATTTACAAAAAGAAAAAATACAAATTTTCCAGTATTATTTTAAACAACCTATTTAATTTAGTTGATTATTTTTTTATTTTACAAAACATACTAATTAAATATTAATCCTTAATTTCTTCGAAAATAACTCAAATGATATATTTTTTTTTTAAATGGAGGAAGTAATATTTTTGATATTTTGGATCCTCGAAGACCAAGGGTCCTTCTAAAAAGTACACTCAAAAATATTTCCTTAAAACATTTAAAATGGGTCCGACCCAAACAAGTCCAAGATTTGGGTACTAAGGGGATGATTGAATTAGGATATGGCATAGGTCATTCTCAACGTATTTCATTTTACACCGAATGATTTATTTCTTTACGTTCGTATCCTATTACCTATATCACCTTTTATAATTTTTAAATCTTTTATAAATTTCAATATACCTTTTACAATTTTTAATACATATCCTATCTTATTATACCCCTTAAACTAAAATATTTTTTGGATGTAGTGTGAATAGAAGCGGTCTTTCAGGCTCAGCCCACCCTTCATCGAATTCTCCGAAGACAACTAGCAAGTACTGTACATTTCAAAAATTAAAGGAAAAGTTAAGAGAAAGATGGTTATGGCGTTGGATTTGCAGGATTTCCTCCTCCGAGCTAGGGTTCTGAAGCTCTACAGACAAGCTCTCAGAATTTCACGGAGAGCCCCCGGCGATTCTAAAGGTAAGGCCGACGAGAATTTTAGTTGCGCAATTGAGTTTTCATTTGAAAGTAAATGTGTTACTGCAATCACAATGTTGGATCTAGTGTTGGTTTAGGTGTTTATATTTGGTTGGCGTATTTTCTTCAGATGAATTGAGACAGATGATTAGACAAGAAATGGAGAACAACAGTAGTTGCAAAGACAAACAGAGGATTAGGTTTTTGATCAGTGATGGAGTTGAGAAATTGAAGAGATTGGATGAGACACTTGATATGCAGGGACGTTAATTCTTCCTTTTCAATTGAATTGTATTTGTATTTATAGCTGAAGGAACTTTGGCGTTGAAAGATTGAAGAGATTGGATGAGCACCGACGTTAATTCTTCCTTTTGAATCCTTGTATTTTTTCTTATACGAGTACTTGTATCACCAGATGTCTTAAACTTCATACTTGAAGCAGATTCAGCACTTTTTGTGGAAATGGTGAGTTTTTATTGGGCTGATCAATGTACCTCTGATTACCCTTCCCTCAAATGCATATCAACAATCAACAATATGATTAATATTTTGTACAGTAAACTATCCTATCCATGGTACAATTGTTGGGAGAGACAGAGAAGTACCAGTGTTACTTCAATAAAGATGTGTTATCAAACTTCAGAATGTGCATCATATTGACAGACTTTGTTTATGTAGTTTAATATTTTTATGGATGTTTTGAATGCGGTGGATGATTTTAGTGAAGTGGTGTAAAACAAGGATTTTGTATTTTAGTGAATTTTGTGTGTGGAGGATGTGGGGAGCAATTTTAGAGTGGAATGCTTCTCCAGGAAACTTTAGATGGCTTGTTTTCACAAATGATTCCCAAGAGTGCTATTTATAGGTGGAGGATTACTCATTAAATTGTATGATTGGAGAATTCTCTACCCATTATTGTACGATGTGAGGCTGGAAGATGATTGGATCCCTATGAATGAACAACTTAACCCGCAAGAGCTTGAGGAGGTGTTGCGTGAAAAGATGCCCATTCCCGTGTAGTAGTGCTCGAAACCGTAAGGGCTTTTCCCCCACATTTATACAATCAGCATTTCAAAGAGGACATAAGATATAGATGTTATTATGCTTTCAATGGAACTGACAGTCTAATTTATGGCATAGACAGGAGATATTCCTGAAGCTGAGGTGAAGCCTCCTAATAATGTGCTGTTCGCCTGTAAATTGAACCCTGTCACTGAGGTAAGTGACTAACCATTTTCTATACTTTCTCATCTATATGGACGATTATTTTCGTTTGCAGTAGGACGATGTGATATCCATTTTAAGATAGTCTGACAGTAAGGATGTTTATTGTTTTCTTTTAATTGTAGGATGAGGACATGCACACAATCTTTTCTCGTTTTGGAGTTGTAACATCATGAATGCTACTATGCTCAATTGTAATCTTATCTTCTCATCTATATTATATTGCTTCTCTTCAAGTGTTTCTAATTGCTTAATCAATATTTACAGTGCTGAAATTATACGAGATCACAAAACTGGGGACAGTTTGTGCTACGCTTTTATAGGTGTGTTTGTTTTTCCTATTAACTTACTTTTAGGACCTGGATAAAATGTGCAAGTTGGAAACAAATGGTGCCCCCTCCCAATTCCCCTTTCCTTGATAATTATTTTATACTGTGCCAGTTTCTATATGTTACCATTGGTATTTGTTCTGAGAATCGTTATTCTGTCTTAGGCGAGAAAATCTCCTAATGGAAGTGTTGGGATGACTGCATGGCTTTCCTTGGCCCTGTTATTTATTATAAAAATAACCTATTGACTCCCATTGATAAACGTACTTGAGTATATCTAGACTGCTTCTGTGTAGTGCAATATTTGCATGAAGTACATTTTTCACTAATGCTTGAATCTTGAGGGGGTGTTTCTTTTTGGCTTAAGTGGGTGAGAAAATCCAGATTATAAAAGCCTAAAATCCTATAATAGTATGTTTATTTTGGGATTTGTATAGGGGTAGGATCGTCACTGTAGATGTCAAATCAATGTTGGGAAGTTAGTGTTGGGTACTAATATATTATGAAAAGTTATGTTCCATGATTGTTTTATATGGTAGTGGTGTTCTAGTATTACGGTAGGATTGTAAAATCTAGATGGAAAAGTTACAAAAGAAAAATGCATTGGATTGCAAAGTCCAACTTAATCCCAAAAGAAACAAAGCCTTAGACATCTCATGTAACTATCCTACCTTATAAAATCCCAAAAGAAACATATAGAATTGTTATGGTCAAATATTTTTTTAAATCCGGATTCCCTCGACCACTCAAGCCCAAAAGGAACACCTGTAAAAGATATGGCTGTTATATTTCGATTGCAATATTTAATTTCATGCCTATATCTGAATTGAGTACTACTGGTTGCTCTATACCAGTGCAGGCGTTCTAGGAGCCTTTTCTTTTTAGGTTTTTTGATGAATTGACTATTGGTATGGTATGATGCCTATAAGTTTTTTGGTGCAAGCAGACAAAGTAGTCATCAATGACTTTCGAGTTTTATTGATTAGGGGTTTGTTTTGCTACCTCATCTACCATTTGTGACGATCGTGAGTTGTTATTGTCATTGTCATTGATGGTTAAATTATTCTTGTTTGCAGAATTTGAGGACAAAGATGCCTGTTAACAAAAGCATATTTTAAGGTATATTTAAACTTCTAGATTCTTATGTTGCTAGTATCAATCCAATTTATATCTCTTGTGTTATGTTGGGTAAACTTGTTAATCGCGTTTCTGTAGTCTAGTGATTTTGACAGTTGTCGTGAGATCTGTTGCAGCCTCATTTATGATTTTGATTTTTCCTGTACTGTAGTTGGTTTTTATTGGCTGAAACAGGTGATTATTCATTTATTCATGGTTCATGTTCTTAAACTTTAACCAACTATTACAGATGATGCTTTGGTGCTCTTCTTACCTTAAAATTAATATATGTGAATTTTCAATCTAGCTTTATATAGTTTGCCGCTAAGGAACAACAATTTCTGAAACGTTTATCATTTCATGCTATGTTGACTGAATTCAATCTTCTACTTCAGAGAGCCGTGATTAGAATATAAGAGATCTCTAGGTTGTTTATTTCACTGCAGGTAGGTAAATGCCCACTTTCGAGATGGTAAAAACTAAAAATAATGTTGATGTTTGTCCTTTGTGGACTGCTTTCTGATTTGTTGTTAATAGCTAAATGATATTCCATTGTATAACAACTAGCTTCGTCATTTGTTGAAAATATCATCAAGTGACTTGATTATATAGACCCTGTCTGATTGCGATGGATGATGGTCTAATTGATGATCGCAGGATTCATGTTGATTTCAGTCAAAGTGTTGTGAAGCTATGGTCGTCCCAATATAGACGCAAAGGTCAAGGTAGGTTTTGGAATATGAATACGGCGGGTTTACTTCAGTTGACCCTTGGTTCAAATTCATCTATTATTTGTTTTTAGCGTTTGATTTTGATTTTTCATGTTTACTATTTTATTTCATGCAGGAGGAGGATGCTTCAAATTTTGTTTCTTGATCATGTTGCTAAAGACTGCACTGAATATTCTAACCACCACATTCCAGATATGTACTAAAAGAAGACAGCACTCAAACGTGGTGGAGATGGAAGCTCACGGTATGACGAATTTTATTCTCTCAGAACACATACTAATGCTTGTTCTGTATATTTTGTAGGTATGAAATGGTTTTTGACCGAGCAGAAGAGACCAAGATGGAAAACAAAATAGTAAAAGTCATGATGCTTATAAATCTAGAGATCTTGAAGAGAAACACATGATTGGCAGAAACGAAGTGAAAGAACTAGGGAAGATGAGGGGTATGAAGTCCAGATAGGGGGAGTAGAAAAAGATTACTGTGAAATAATGAAGAAAACCAGTTGTTTGGAGTAGAGATGATGGAGAACACAAAAGTAGGCATGAAAATGATGCTTGCTGATTGTTGACAACGGGGATGATGCTGGCTATGGATACAAGCAGGATGAGACGAAGTATGAAAAGAGTCTTGTAGATTCTGCTTTGTTCGTGTTCGGATGTTTTCTAATCAATTCGTCCGAACAGTTTTGTGATTTCTTGTGTTTTTGGTTGATTCTTTCACAAAAAGAAGGGTGGTCTATACCTCTTAGATAATAATTCTATGAATAAAGTTTGTGAGGTTTGTTTCTATGAATAAAGTTTGTGAGGTTTGTCATTTCTCATTCTTTATTTGATTTAGTTCACTGTGATGTTTGGCGTCCTTTCTCAATTGAATCTCACTCCGGGCATAAGTGTTTCCTCACTATTGTAGATGATCATAGTAGATGCACTTGGATATACTTGCTTAAGCATAAGTTTGATGTTAGGCATTCTTTAGAAATTTTTTACAATATGGTCATCACTCAATTTCAGACTAAAATTATGTATATAAGGAGTGACAATGGGATTGAATTTATATTATCTGATTTTAATAATAAGTTTGGCATTCTACATCAAACCTCTTGTGTAGAGACTCCACAACAAAACGGTTTAGTAGCTAGATGTCACGGACTTGTTCCCTTAACACGTCCCGTGCCGCACTTAGCTCCTTCCCGCCCCTCGCGGTAACTAAGTTAGCCTTGCTCCCGAAGAAGACCCTCGCGGTAACTAAGTTAGCCTTGCTCCCGAAGAAGTGTTGTGTGTGCTAAGTGAAAGCTAAGTAAGAACTCCGAAAGATTAGTGGGAAAGCTTTGTATTCACTCTAACTCCAAATGCTTGGATGGTTTACAAATGAGGGTCTACCCCTATTTATACAAGGCGACGCGGTAACTAAGTCAACCTTGCTCCCGAAGAAGTGTTGTGTGTGCTAAGTGAAAGCTAAGTAAGAACTCCGAAAGATTAGTGGGAAAGCTTTGTATTCACTCTAACTCCAAATGCTTGGATGGTTTACAAATGAGGGTCTACCCCTATTTATACAAGGCGACCTCCCTAATGGACGGTGGAGATAAATTTGATCTAAGGGTTAGGAGTTGTTCTCTAGAACACTCCACAACTCTCTACAACTTCAAGAACTATGTACAATACTCTACATTATTCTAGAGAATTCTACAAGTGGGCTAAGTAGAGTGGGCTAAAGGATTTGGGCCAATTTGTGGGCTAGACTTGGGAGAACCTCCAAGTCCATGAGGAAAAATGCAGTCTTGGCCCAAGTGCGTGACATTCTCCCCCACCTATTTCGGCGTCGTCGTCGTCGCCGTGTGTTGCTCGAGCAGCTCTTTGAATTGCCACAAGTCCTCTTCGAGTTCCCACGTTGCCTCGGTCTCTGGCAGTCCCCTCCATTTAATTAAGTATTCTGTCTTTGGTGAAACTCCTCGCCGCCTTACGATCCTTCTAGCGAGCACCTCTTCAACCTCCTTGTCGTAAGACTTGGTAACCACGGGTGGTGCTCGACTTGAATGCCCTCGGCTTGGGTCTTCCCCATCTTCGTTGTACGGCTTCAACATGCTCACGTGGAAGACCGGATGGATTTTTAACGTACTCGGTAGGTCAAGTTTGTACGAGACCTTGCCTACCCTTGAAATGACGGGAAAAGGGCCTTCATACCTTCGAATTAATCCCTTGTGCAAGCTTCGGAGTGCCTTGAATTATTGGGGTAAAAGCTTCACAAGGACTCGGTCGCCTATGTCAAACTCTCGAGGCCTTCGCTTCTCGTCCGCCCATTTCTTCATTCGCTTGCGGGCCTTTTCCAAGCATGACCGAGCTATATCGGCTTGTTAATCTTCCCACGACTTGGCCATCTTGGATGCTCCCGGGCTTCGTCCCTCGGTTAATGGTAAGGTGTGCGGGGTCAGGGGTTGTTGTCCCGTCGCCAGCTCGAACGGGCTCCTCCCAGTGGCCTCGCTACGCTGCAAATTATAAGAAAATTGAGCAATATCAAGTAACTTAGCCCAGTCCCATTGGTTAGCACTTACAAAGTGTCGGAGGTAGCACTCCAACAAGGCATTCACCCTCTTAGTTTGGCCGTCGGTTTGGGGGTGAAAACTCGTCGAGAAGTTAAGCTCCGTGCCCATGAGCTTAAAGAGTTCCGTCCATAGCTTCCCTGTGAAACGGGGGTCCTGATCGCTCACGATGCTCTTGGGCAATCCCCAATACTTCACGACGTTTTTGAAGAATGCCCTTGCTGCCTCCTCTGCCGTGCAATCCTTTGTGCACGCAATGAACGTCCCGTACTTTGAAAATCGATCTATCACCACCATGATAGAGCCACACCCCTCCGACCTTGGTAGTGCGCTAATGAAGTCAAGTGAGATGGAATGTCATGGTCTCTCGGGGATGGGTAATGGTTCGAGTAGCCCCGTCGGCTGCCGATTCTCCACTTTGTCTTGTTGGCACACAAGACACGTTCGCACATAACACTCGACACCATCTTTCATTTGCGGCCGAAAGTATGCCGACTCCAACAACGCTAACGTCCTCTTTTGGCCCGGGTGCCCCGCCCATTTGGTGTCGTGGCATTCTTTGATGAGTTCCCGTCTCAAGTTGCCCCACTTTGGTACATATAAGCGTCGCCCCTTTTTGTAGAGTAGACCGTCCTCTACCCAGAATCTCTGCGTCTTGCCCTCCTCGGCTAGACTCTTCAATGTCTTCGCCATCGGGTCGTACTCAAGTCCCTCCTTAATACGTTCGACTAATTCCCCTTTGGCTTTGCTGATTGCTGCAAGCTCCGCCTTGCGACTCAATGCATCGGCTACCACGTTGGCCTTCCCCGGTTTGTATTCCAATGTGTAGTCGAACTCAGCTAGAAAATCTTGCCACCGTGCTTGCTTAGGGGAAAGCTTCTTTTGTGTCTGAAAGTAGCTTGTGGCGACGTTGTCCGTCTTTATTGTGAAGTGCGCCCCGAGCAAGTAATGTCGCCACACCCTCAGGCAATGGACCACTGCTGTCATTTCTTTCTCTTGCATTGTGTACCGTCGCTCGGTGTCATTGAGTTTCCGGCTCTCAAAGGCTACCGGATGTCCCTGTTGCATGAGAACGCCCCCTATAGTGAAGTCGGATGCATCGGTGTGTAATTCGAATGGCTTATCGAAGTTGGGTAGAGCCAAGACGGGTTCTTGACTCACAGTGGCCTTCAACTCTTCAAAGGCCCGTTGGCACTCGTCGGACCACTCCCACGCCTTATTCTTCTTGAGTAAGTCCGTCAATGGGGCTGCTCTCGCCGAGTATCCCTGTATAAACCGGCGATAATAGTTAACAAGACCAAGGAAAGATCGAAGTTCGGTTACCTTGGTCGGGGCCTCCCACTCGGTGATTGCTTTGATCTTTGTCTCGTCCATGTGGAGCCTCCCATGGCCGATGATGTGTCCCAAGAAATGAACCTCCGATTGCGCGAATGTGCATTTCGACTTCTTTACGTAGAGTTCATTCTCTCGTAAAACTTGGAACACTGTCTTCAAATGCTCCGCGTGTTCCTCCATCGAGTTGCTATAGATGACAATGTCATCAAGGTACACCACCATGAACTCGTCGAGGTAGGGCTGGAATATCTTGTTCATGAGGGTGCAAAACGTCGCCGGGGCATTGGTTAGTCCAAAGGGCATGACTAACCACTCAAATGATTCGTACCGGGTAATGCATGTCGTCTTCGGCTCGTCCCCTTCCGCTATCCGAACTTGATAGTAGCCCTTTTGCAAGTCCATCTTGGTATATATCTTGGCTCCTCCAAGCCTATAAAACAGGTCAGCGATTAAGGGAATTGGGTATCGGTTTTTGATGGTTACCTTATTGAGCGCCCGATAATCCACACACATTCGAAGCGTCCCGTCCGACTTCTTTTGAAACAACACTGGGGCTCCATAGGGTGCTTTTGAAGGTCGGATCTTGCCCGTGTCTAGCAACTCTTTAAGTTGTTTGCGTAGTTCATCTAGCTCGGGTGGGGCCATGCGGTAGGGTGCCATAGCGGGTGGTTTGGCACCGGGCTCCAATTCGATCTTGTGATCCACCTCTCGACTTGGTGGTAGTTTGTTTGGTAGCTCGGTTGGCATCACGTCCTTGCTTGCCTCAAGGACCTCTTGGATGATTGGCGGCACTTCATCCTTTTCATTGGGTTCCCTTTCTTCCTTCAATACGGCCAAGTATGTCAGCATTCCTTTCTTCACCCCCTTGGTGAGTTGCATGGCCGATAGTTGTTTACTCTCGTGGGCATTCCCGTCGGGTGACTCGATAGTTGAGATCATACAAGGGGACCCTTTCTCTAAGATGCAAACAGTATCAAAAGAAGGCATAGGGATAGCGGTTACCTGCCTTAGGAAATCCATGCCAAGTACGACCTTAAAATCATCGAGCGGTGCGATTGAGAAGTTTACTTGGCCCTTCCAAGTTCCCAATTGTAGCTCTACGCCTCGGGCTACGCCGTGTAATGGCTGGGCCTTGGCATTCACCGTCTTTAGCCATCCTTCGCCCTTTGTCCATGTGAGACCGAGTTTCTTGGCCTCGCTTTCGGCAACAAAGTTGTGTGTGGCTCCCGTATCCACCATGGCCTGCCTCGGTTTCCCATTAATGTTTGCTTCCACGTACATGAGCCCCTTACTCCTCTTCGTGGGTGCTGGCTTTGCTTTGAGGGCATTAAGAATTTGGAGCGAGTTCATCATGTTCTCCTCCTCCTCGGCTAAGGTCTCGGCCTCGTGCTTGTCCACCATCGCCGACAAAGACCCTAGCTTGGGACAACTACTCATCGCGTGTGGCCCCTTGCACACGAAGCATCCACCTTTGGGAATGAAGGTCTTCTTCTTCTCCTCATAGGCATTGCGGGATGGTTGCTTGTCGCCTCCTCTCGGTTGTTGCCTTGGTTCCTCTTGCCATTTTTGTTCCGGCCTGTCTCCCCCACCTTTCGCCGGGTACTTGTTGCTCCTCTTTGATGTGTCGGTGTGGCTCGAGTAGGATTGGATGTGAAAGTCCACAAAGGACTCGGCTATGGCAATGGCTTCATCCACTGATTTGGTGCCCCGTCGGTGTAGCTCTTGTTTGGCCCATCCTTGCAGCCCGTCGATGAAGAAGAAGAGCAGGTTTTCTTCCGACGTGTTGGGGATTTGGAGTATGAGGGTTGTGAATTCTTTTACGTACTCCCGCATCGGTCCTCACTGCTTCAACTCCCTTAGCTTCTTTCTTGCTTCGTACACGACATTTTCAGGGAAGAAGTGCTTCTTGAGTTCCTTCTTGAACTCCTCCCATGTATCGATTTTGCACGAGCCTCGCTCGATGTCGGCATGTTTCCTACGCCACCAAAGCATCGCAGTATCAGTAAGGTAGAGAGTGGCAGTCTTTACCTGGGTGGCCTCGTCTGTAAGGCCGATTCCCTCAAAGTAGCGCTCCATCCGCCAAAGGTAGTTCTCCACTTCCTTGGCATTTTTTATCCCGTTGAAGCCTTGTGGCTTCGGATAGTCCACCCTTGGACTTGGCCCAAATGTGCTAGCGCCCCCCCTAGCAACGGCCTTCTTGCATAGTGCTAGGTCCTCCTTCATCCCCTCGATGTTGGCCTCGACGCTAGCACGCAGCGAGTGAATGAGTTCCTCCAACTGTAGGAGTCGCCCTTCGACTTCCACGTTGGTCTCCTTCTGGATGTCGAGTTGTTCCATGACGTGGTCCTCCAATGTCTTGAACTCGTGCTGGACCCTTTCCAGCCTTTCGCCCATCTCCGTAATCACAGGTTCAAAGGAAGCCCCTTCACCACGCACCTTGCTCTGGTCTCGCTTCTTCTTTGACACCGTGTTGGGAACGGTCTCCCTCCTACGCTCGTCGACCAAAACGGAATCGTTGGATGCCATCACCTGCAAGATAACACAACACCAAAGCCCAAACCTGGCTCTGATACCACTTGTCACGGACTTGTTCCCTTAACACGTCCCGTGCGGCACTTAGCTCCTTCCCGCCCCTCGCGGTAACTAAGTCAGCCTTGCTCCCGAAGAAGTATTGTGTGTGCTAAGTGAAAGCTAAGTAAGAACTCCGAAAGATTAGTGGGAAAGCTTTGTATTCACTCTAACTCCAAATGCTTGGATGGTTTACAAATGAGGGCCTACCCCTATTTATACAAGGCCACCTCCCTAATGGACGGTGGAGATCAATTTGATCTAAGGGTTAGGAGTTGTTCTCTAGAACACTCCACAACTCTCTACAACTTCAAGAACTATGTACAATACTCTACATTATTCTAGAGAGTTCTACAAGTGGGCTAAGTAGAGTGGGCTAAAGGATTTGGGCCAATTTGTGGGCTAGACTTGGGAGAACCTCCAAGTCCATGAGGAAAAATGCAGTCTTGGCCCAAGTGCGTGACATAGAGCTCTTTTGTTTCAATCTTGCATTCCTTTAAAATATTTGACTGACTGTATTGTGGCTGCTGCTCATCTAATAAATAGGACACCATCTTCTGTTCTACATTTTAAAACTCCTTTTGAGATACTTTATGGAAAGGAACCTGATTTATCTATTTAAAATGTTTTGGTTGTCTATGTTTTGCTAACACTTTGGTTTCATAGAGACATAAGTTTCCACCTAGGGATGTCAAATGTGTATTCATTGGTTATCCTTTTGGTACAAAAGGATATAAAGTTCTTGAGATAGCTACTGGGAAAGTTTTTGTCTACAGGGATGTGAGATTTCATGAGCAAATTTATCCTTTCACTGGCAAAACTGATAAGGTACACATTGATCAGCTTTTTCATTCTGATTTCTTGCATGAAACATAAAAGCATGAACATGAGCATAATATGGACACTTCTATTGATATTCATGCGATTAATGCTGATACAGTAGCTGATAATATAAATCCTACAACTGTTCCTGAGACAGAAAACAGTGTTGTTAATGATGAATTAATTCATCATGATCTTACAGAAGAACTTGACACCTATATATTGAAATCAAATTCATGCCCACCTCATGCTAATGATGATAGTTTACATGATAGTCATAGTTTACATGACACTATCTCTGTTGAATCTGTGGTAAATAATGTCAGAAGGTCTTCTAGAAACAGACAAGCACCAGCTTATTTAGATGTTTATAAAACTGGTTTTCCACCTTCATTAAATCACAATTCTAGCAATATGCATAAAACTGACAAAACTGTGAACAATGTTTCTGCAAACTTTTGTGTAAACACATCTGTCAGATATCCTATTTCTGACTATTTGACCACTTCTAGACTTTCTCACATACATAAATGTTTCACAGCTTCCATTACTAAACTTCAAGAACCCAAAACTTATAAACAAGCACACATTGATGAAAACTGGAAACTGGCTATGGCTAGTGAAAAAGCAGCTCTTGAGAGAACTAATACTTGGTCATTGATGCCTTTGCCTGCTGGAAAACATTATATATGCTGTAAAAGGGTAATAAAATAGAATTCAAATCTGATGGATCCATTGAGAGGTATAAGGCAAGACTTGTAGCCAAAGGCTACACACAACAAGAAGGAATTGATTATTTTGATACTTTCTCTCCAGTAGCCAAAATCACTTCTGTTAAAATTTTATTATCTATTGATGTGGCTAACAATTGGTTTATACATCAGTGTGATGTTAATAATGCATTTTTGCATGGTGATCTTATAGAAGAAGTTTACATGGTCCCTCCCCCTGGGTATTGTGCACCTAATGATGATAGAGTTTGCAAACTTAACAAAAGCCTATATGGTCTTAAACATGCATCTAGACAATGGTTCAATAAGCTTAGTGATTCACTTTTGAAAATTGGTTATAAGCGATCCATAACAGATTCTTCCCTTTTTACAATGAAAACTGCTAGTTCATTTACTTCAGTACTGTGTTATGTTGATGACATGATACTAGCTGGAAATGATATAAGTGAAATACAAACTGTTAAGAATTTTTTACATGACCAATTCACAATCAAAGATCTAGGAACTTTAAAATATATACTAGGTATAAAGGTTGCTAGAAATACAGATGGTCTTCACCTTTGTCAAAGAAATATGTCTTAATCTCTTACATAATGTTGGATTCTTAGGCGGGCAAACCATGTACCACATCCATGGATGAAAAACAAGTGTTTGATCATAAACATAGTTCCCCATTATCTGATCCTTCTACATACAGGAAATTAGTTGGCAAACTCTTATATCTCACAATTACCAAACCTGATATATCCTATTATGTCCAAACACTTACTTAATACATGAGCCAGCCTACTGAGCTACATCTATCTGCAGTGCACAGACTCCTCAGATACTTAAAATCTACACCTGGTCTAGGCTAATTCTATCCTGCTCACAACAGTTTTAAGTTGCAGTGCTTCACTGATAGTGATTGGGCGAGATGTCTTCAAACAAGAAGAAGCATAACAGGCTACACAATCTATCTTGGAGATGCTCTCATCTCCTGGAAATCCAAGAAGCAGACCACAATCAACAAATCTTCAGCTGAAGCTGAGCACAGGGTAATGGCCTCTACTGCTTCTGAGCTTCAATGGATAAAATACATTCTGGATGACTTCAACATTCAACCACAACATCCTGCATTAGTCTACACTGACAGCAGAGTTGCATACTCCATAGCTCACAACACTGTACTGCATGAGAAGAAAAAGCATATCCAAATAAATTTTCATTACACAAGGAAAAAGATCAAGGAGAGCCTTTTGAAGATCATACAAATCCCCGCGACTGAAAATCTGGCAGATATTATGACAAAACCATTGACACCATCTCCATACCAGCTCTTCAAAACCAAAATGGGGTTAATTAATAGTCACTCCCATTTTGAGGGGCAGAGGGGGGTCTTGAGATATATCTCACATTTAGTATACATTATATACAGTTGATAGGTTAGTTAGATTAAACTGTTAGTTAGTTAAGGGTTAATTAGTAGAGTGAGTTAGTTAATATAAATACATGTAAACGCAGTGAATATGATCAACAACCGATTACTGCTTTCTCTTGCTCAATGAAGTCTCTTATTTTTTCCAAGTCAGTTGAGCTCTCTCAGCTCAATAGTCTTCCAAAAGTAAAACAAATGACGACAATGAACTTTGTGATAAGGAAAATAACAAGATATTTTAGGTTAATATATTTTCATTATGTATAGAGATAATTTGTTATGATATATTGTAATCTTTATGTCTTTATACTTGTATCCTGTAAAACAGAAATGGTGGAATGAAATCAGAATTTCATACACATTGCTTTTTATCCTTATTATGTCGATAATTGTATAAGACTAGTTCGAATATTAAAAAGAATTAGAGTTATCAATACCATATATATAAAAAGAGGCAATATATTTTATTTTTTTAATAACTTGAAAAATCAGGAAGATAAACCTGATTAATCTTCAAAGAGAAGTAGAGATGAAGAAGAAAGGCTAGTGAAGCAGTTAAGATGAAACCGTAAACTTCATTAAAGAAAGTAAGTGTCGTTTTAGATAAAATGAAGAATTTCAAAATATATGTTGCTTTAGCACAACAAAATCACAATTCTTCTAATTTTATAATAAATAACTTACTTAATTTATTGATTATTTCATTATTTCATAAATATATTGAATAAAATGGATTATGTATGAAATATATTTGCCTTTTATTTTTATCCTTAATTTTATTTAGAAAAAACTTATGTTAAAACGAAGAGAGTACATGTTGTATTCTCTTCAATATAAAGAAGAGTTTGACCCTTCTAGAAGATAAGACTAAATCTAGTCTACAACATATCACTCTAATCTAACCAACTTATCACTTAACAAACTAACTTACTTATAACAGATTAAAACTAATATCTCAACATAACTTACTCTATTATGAACTTATAACTAAAATGATCAAACTTCCATTATCCAATTCATTGCTACCTCACAAAATAACTAAAGCTTATAAAAATTCACACAGACAAAGGGACCATAGAGAAGAAAATGAACATAACTATTTAAATTCAATTGAACAATATCTCAATATTTCAAACTATATTTTTAGGCTAAAAATAAAAAATCCGGATCTTCTACAATCAGCGGCGAACATCTCCTACTACAAATGCATGACACATAATCCGTGCTGGTAAATTGATAATGTCATATTACACATGTGTTATGCACTTATTGTACGAGATGTTGTCCCTAATTGTAGAAGATCCGAATTGTGAAATGGAGGGAAAATAATGGACGTACTAATCAAGATTATTCACTCTCTTTGCTCCCCATTCTTCTTCTTCTTAAACAGCCCTCCAATCAATGGAACCAGAGGCTTCTTCTTTGTCTTGGTCTTGGTCTTCTTGGAGGCTTCTTCCGCCTCATCATCACCACTCACTATCATTTTTATCTGCAATGGGCTCGCAAACTTGACTGATCTTTTCTTCTGGAATTCGGGCCTCCCCTCGGTTTTCTCTGGGGTGTTGACATCGAACATCTCCTCTAACGTGGTCGTGTTTTCGACGAATTTGATGTCTTCAACCTCCGGATTGTCCAAATTATGATGATGATGATCGTGGGACTTGAGTTTGTGGAGCTCTCTTTTAGTGTGTTCAAGTTCTTGCCTTAGGGAATCGAGGCAGTGGGACATGAGACTGCCTTCTTCTTTGGCTTTTTCTAGGCTTTGCTTTGTCTCTTCAAGCTCTGCTTTTACTTCTCCTATCTTCGGGACATTATTTGCTTTGTTTTGCATCTGATAATTGGTACATAACATATATGTAAAAAAAATCTCCTCTTTATTAATGTACATACCAATTTTTTTTTAAGAGGTACATTTGAATAACTTTACATACCTACAACGTCAACACAAAATTTCGTGGAATCTGAAATTATATGAAACACACACCATTGAACAATATGTTCGGGCATGTTTGCTTATGAATCATGGGTCCGTGATAAATATGCCCTTGTTGGTTGTATGAATCTAAATTTAGTGTTTATTTTAGGATTGCATGAATATGGTAAATTTTATATAATATCGTCCAATCATACTTAAAAAATGATAAAAATAATTTTTTTTAAAAATAATAATCGATATAACTATTGAAATTGAATCAACTGATACCCATTCAAACATATCAATCGAAATTGAATCAACTAATACCCATTCAAGCATACCAATCAAGGACGGAGGGAGAGGGGGGCCAACGGGATCATTGGCCCTCCTCAAATTTTATTAATGTATATATATATATATATAATTTTATAATATTTACTTTAAAATATAACATTTTGAAAAAAAATCTTGTTAGTTTGATTTTAATTGGTAAATATCTGTTCTTACATCTTGTGAATTGAAATATGATAGAAAGTTGTTGTATTATATGAAGTATGATATCAAAATGAATAACATTACCTAACGATGTAATTAGTGATCACCAAAGTTGGCAATAACACTTTAAGAAAAAGGTACTGTATGGTATCTACACATATCACTTCAAAAAAACAATTAACATCTAAAAATCATTTTAGCTGTTCATGAAACTACACATTTTATATAAAAGATTAAAAACAATTGCTACTAGAAATATTTTTTAGGGTTAATTACATCAACAAAATCAAACTTTTTTTCTTGACATCAATACATATAAACTATACGAGTTTAATAAGTAAATCATCAAACTTATTTTTCGATCATTTTTCATCAGAACTCCACATGCGACTTGTGCGTGATACACTTTTAGGGGTGTTTTTTGTCCAACCAACATTTTTAGTAGGTAGAGGAGCTACTCATCTTCAACAGTATAGGTTCTTGATATTGGGAAAGAGAACTGTTGATTCAAATGAATTGTTAAGTAAAAAAAGGTGTGAATAAAATTTACACTTTTGGCTTACTAAAAATATGTTTGAACAAAAAAGGACCCTTAAAATTTTATCACGCGCAAGTCACGTGTCGAATTTCGGCGAAAAATGGTCGGAAAATAAGTTTGATGGTTTATCTGTCAACCGAGAAATAAATTTGGTGGTTTATCTGCAAAATCCATATAATTTGTATGTATTTGTATCAAGGAAAAAAAATAGCAGTTTATATGCAAAAAAAACTGATAAGTTGGTGGAGTTGTTGTAATTAACCCAATCTTTTATGAGAAAAAAAATCTCATTTTCCATCTGTGCATGAAATTGAGACACTAATCTAATCAAGTTATAAGAAGATAGAGGAACATGAAAATGCAGGGGGTCACCGATCACCTCTTTGAGCTTGTTGCCGTAGACTTCTCCGGCGAGAACTTTCTCCCCAAACAACATCACCGCCTCCCTGACCGACCGGAACGGCTGGCGCGTGTCTATCTCCACCCGGCCCCTCACCACCACCCCTTCTTCTCCTTCCATGCTTCCCAGATGAGAATGTCACAAATTATTCACAACTTATATAGTTAGAAACAGGACAAAAATGTTTACCTAAGTTAGCTGCTAAAAGTGTCGTGGTGGTAGGAAGAAGAATTATAGAGAGTTTGTTTTAATGGAAGTTAAATAAAAGAATTATAGAGGAGTTTGTTTAATTTCTTCGCGTCCACTTCACTAGAGATATCTGTTAATTGATGCTGATAGGTTATTTTTGTGGGCTGGTGGTTGCCCCATCAAAACTCACTCATCTAATACATACATACGTACATTCATACATTTATATGTGCATATGTATTTAGTGATTGCAGGCCAACGCTACATGCTGGGTTGGGTCGCTCCAAAATCTTATCAAGTCAAATATTAGTGAGTAATATATGATTTATTCCCATAAAATATACTAAAAAGTCACAGTACTATGATCTTTGAGTCAATCTGCGTTCTATCGAATTTTTAGTCAATTGGATCGGATCTATTGAATCTCACACCGACCAAGATTCCTAAACTCCAGACTAGGCGAGCTGGATAGATTTATTGAATCGGACCAATTTTACGAATTCTATATTTACGTAAATATAAATCAGTTTTCGTAATTTCATTGGAGTAAAAGTGGTTTCAACCTGGAATACTATAATTTGCAATATTGATGTGGACTTATCTCCTCTGTTGTGGGGCCCAATTTGTTATGTTCCACTTTCATCGACACCCTACGCCTACGTCATTATATATTATACAAGGCGAAAGTTGCAAAAATTGTACTTCAACTACGGCGAGTGTCACTGCTAGAATCATGATTTTCTGCCATTATAAAATGTAGTTAAAAAAAAAAGTGGTCATAAATATATTTTTAATAATTACATATCTACATGTAATTACTATAAGTGGTAGTAAGATGCAAAAAGTTGTTTTGCAACTATTTTATAATTACTAATGTATATGTAACTAAAAGTAGTTATAACTATAAGGTACCCCTTGTCATATTGTAGCAAATTTTGATTAAAATTGTATAAAATATTTTATGTAGCTACTAATAATTAGAAGGGGGGTTATTGTTAGTAACCACTCTTGTAATCGCAAAAAACACATACGCTTTATTCTTGTAGTGTGTAACTATTATGTCCAATTTGTTTGGGCCGTGCAATTTATGTTCAATATATAGCAAATTTCTTTAGTTTATGACTAAATTCGATCGAAAAATAGAAAAAACTTGCATAAACTGTCACATGCATGAAATCCGGTTAGCAAAGTCTTATGTGGCAGTCCACGAGTACTGAAGCTGGATTTGAAAAATTGTCAACAAGGACAAATTAATGAGTAACTTTTGTAAATTAATCATTTACAAATTAAGAATTTATAAAATATGGAAAGCAATAATAATATATGAATATCAAAATTTAATTGTAAGGAGAAGTTGGTAATTGAATTTTTTTGAATAATTAAAAAAATATTTAATAACATACAAAATTATGACTTAAATTAATTAAGAAATTATTATGAATTAACCGTTTTCGTAGAACATATAAGAAAATTGGCAATTGACTTTTTAGATAATTAAAAAATGATCTTAAATATAAAAATTAAAAAAAAGAAAAGCAATTAAGTAATACCAAATATAAATATAATATATAAAAGAATAATTGTAAATTTTGGAAATTAATAATAAAAATATAAAGATCATAACTAGATTTTGATAAGTTTTTAATAAATCTAAAATTATATTTAAAATCTAAAAAATATATTTAAATTTGGTAATTGAAACTAACTAGTTATACAAGAGTATGTAAAAAAATATAATATACAAATGTCATGTTGTAATCAAAATAAAAAATACTAAAATAATTTGTTAAACAAAAATATCTTAGGAAAAAGAAAACCAGCCCCACCCCATCTTCATCTTCCTCGTTTTCGTCTTTCGGCCCCCACCCGACCCCCAACCTATAAATCTTCAACGAATTTAGGCCTGGAGAGTGAGAGATCGATGGATACATAGTCTAATGGTGAGGTGTTTGCGCTTCTCAAAGTTAGATCCAACATGGAAATGTGGGTACCAGTATGAAAACTTCCAATCAATGACGGTGCCCCAATCCGAAAATGTGTTCATGAAGCTTTGGACAAAACTCCCCCAGAATGGACGAAAATGATCTTGAAAAAACTCCATTAGTAAGGAAGTTTACAAAGGAAATGCATCAGGTCCAACTAAGGTGATGTCATTTTTTACAGTTGAATTGCTCAGAAGCGTTTGTTATGCAAAATAATATTTCTGCAGAGTCCAGCTTCCTTCAGCTGTATATAGTTTTGGGAAAGAAGATGGAGGGATGGGGATAGTGTGTGCACAGATAGGTTACCAATCGAACCAAAACCGACAATTTCTTTGGAACCGAAAATCGAACCAAAAATTCAGTTCGATTTTCAGTTATTAGATTTGGTGAGTATCGATTTCGGGGAAAATAATTATTAAATTTATTTTATCATTTTTATTTTATATATTTTTAATATTTTTAATATTTACAACCAATTTTATATATTATAATTACATTTAGTATTATTTATCAGATTATTAATTGCAAAAGTTACCCATTAATTTATTCAAGTTGGCACCTCCAAAATCTAGTTGGAGTACACGTAACCTGCCACATTGGACTCGTTGGTTGTATTCTGACACGTCGGTTTCTAACCTAGTGTTCCGCAAGTGTACGGATGTAGGTGTAGTAACGATTATCAAGGTCGATCCCACAAGGAATAGTTTTAGGTAGTTTGATACCCTAATACTCTAGGAATGTCCTAACTAGATACTAAGTTTTAAAGGTTGATTTTACTAATTAAACTACTCAATTAAATATATCTTCAAACTTAGGAAACACGAAAACTAACAATCAAAGAGAAAAGGTATCCTAGGGCTTCGATTTCAGGATATTATTTCAATGTGGAATATGATTAACCTATTAATTTACCAATTCTAGTGTTTATTAGGCGGCACGACAATAATCTAATCCTTCTCTCGAAGCGATTAAACCGTTGATTAATTAAGCTAATTACCCTCTCGAGTCAATTAAACCTAATAACTCCCAAACGATCTTAAGCCACGGCCTACACAGTCATAGACAACTGCGCTCTATGTTCCAAGTCTGATAACAATTCCCTCCTCTCGAAGCGGAATTGTTAAACTAAATTACTAAATCTAGGTGATCAAGCTAAATTCAGTTTAAGCATAAACATAGAGATAAAACACATAAAGAACGGAATTAATAGATTAAATCATAAATCATAACATTGTTATAAAAAATCCCTACTTTCTAACCCTAGGACACGAATAGCTTAGCTACTCATGCCTAGCAATAATCCAATACAAAATCTTAATAAAAACATTGTAAAGAATTAAACTAGAAAAGAATAAATAAACCCGAATGACTCCGTCTCGATGATCTTCGTCTTCTTTGTCTTCCAAGACGATGTAATTTATGTTCTTGATGATTGATCCCCTTTTTCCTAGAGCTTGGGGTCCTTTTTATAGAGTTGGGGACGAATCTTGGAGAAGATAGGCTCAAAATCCTATTAAAACACGATTTCTCTTATCGGTGGACTTTGTGACACGGCCGTGTTGATTAAATGACATGGCCGTGTTGCTTTGCAATTCTTCAATTTCTGCGCAACATTTGACACGGCCGTGTTGCTTGAGTGACACGGCCGTGTTCTATTCCAGAACCCACAGCGCGTTATGGACCACTTTTGACGCGGCCGTGTTACAAGTCTGACGCGGCCGTGTCGGTTCTTGCCCGGTTTTGCTCCTGGACCGGTTCAGACCGGTTCGGACCGGTTTGGACCGGTTCTTCGACGGTTCTCACTCCTTTGGCCCGGTTTTCACTCTTTTCCAACTTGTTTCCTCGTCCGGTAGCCTGAAAATGCTCAAAATACCTTAAAACAAGTCAAAACACGTCAACTGACCCAAATATTATTAATATAAATAAATGCCGGTCAAATATGCACGTAAATGATATAAAATAAGGTCCTAAATCGACCTAAATACATGCATAAATAACGTGTTATCATATTCCACACACGTGACATTTCACGTGAGCTTTTCTATTTCCGGCCAAATTTAGGCATAAATTGAACAAATTTGCTACATGGGATTGGTGGGCATAAATTGCGCGGCCCAAACAAGCTGTGCATAAAAGTCACACTCCCCCTAGTTAATTGATGAACAACTTTTGCAATTTTCTCGTTGTACAAATTTATATAACTTATATTTTCTTTATAATTTAGGCCTTTAGGTGTTTGTGATGTACTTCAACTAATTTCTAGGAATTGAATACAAAAACCAAAATGATGTAGATATTAGATATATTGAATCAACAAGGCTGCTTACCTACACACTGTGAGCAGTTCTTAACATGCCCATTGCTAGTGTTTCGAACACCAACAAAGTAATAAACAATTCAAATCATCTCAATGAATGAGATCTTTACACATCATTGGTAGGCACATTACAGTGGGTAGGTGATCCTTTTCTTCGAATCAAATATAAATGTTGTGATTAGAATCTATATTTTCTCTCTGATTCTCTATTCAATAATTTGATATCTCCAAACTCGGAGTCAGAGTAGACTATGATTCTGATCCCTAGTTATGGACTTTAGTTTGAATAACATTAATCCAAATGCTCATAAGCTTGGGTTCGAACTTGAAAACATTGATCGGAGGGTTTTTGCACTTTGATCTCAGATTGAGCATCAGTTTGTGGTAGTTTCCTCCGAAGAAGGCTTTGTATCCTTGAAGAACGCTGAATAGAGGTGGCAATTCAAGCAGCCTGATGCAGCTCGTCGGGCCAACGTCACATATTGAGTGGGGCCACAACGACCAAAAATTTAGGGGTGACGTTTTCTGGCACGATCTCAGTAACCCGACACGACCGAACCTAAAAATAAAGGATTAGGGTTGATTCTGAATGGATTCAGGTTAGGGTTAGAAACAAGTCGAACCTAAGTGACCCGCAAAATAAATAGGTCGGATAGGTTAACCAGCAACTCGTTCTTCTTAAAAAAATCAGAGTATTTGTAAAGTTAGACATATTTGTAATACTTTTTTTTTATGGATTGTAATTTATAATTTTATCCAAAGTTTCAACTTATCTCGAAGACATGTGTAATGAGTATTTTATGTTGTTGGCTTGTAGTTGTACAGTCTACTTAGTCTATTTTAATCTTTTGGCATGACTATATGATTTGTAATCCATTAAATGCAATAAAAAAAATTAAACATGTATGTATTTTGATGTTTTCAGATTTTAGGGTTTATAACAATCATTTGTAGGTTTCTATGGAAAAGTATAAATGGATGAGTTTTTTAATTCCAGTTGGAAACGAGTTGATGGGTCGGGCTCGGGCTAGAGAAAAATTCATAATAATCAGGTCTCAACCCGACTTGCGAACCCGCAACCCGACCCGTTTAACACCCTACAAAAATTTCATTGGGCCAAAAAATCGTAGACAATTAAAGTCCAACCCATATACTATGTTTTTCAAGCCAGGCCATCAGACTTTTGGCCCATTGGGCATGCCTAATATTATTTTGGACCAAGATTTATATGGTCCAACCCGTCTAAAATGTCAGGTGGGCTGGATCGGCCCATCAAGCCGATTTTACCACCTCTGACGCCGAAGGATGTTGAATTTCTGGAGATGAATATGTATGAATTCTTTACAACTTATTCACTTGTCGAATAATCTAATTCAAATTATGAAGAGACCTCTATTCATAGTTGTGGGTTTCCATATGTGCTTGATTGAATGGCATGATTTAATTGGCTATACTTGATTGGGTGATGTTTCTTGCATCTGACAGGAAGCTATGATTTGATTTTATTACCAAAACATTGATAATTTACTTTCCTATATGTGTGGGGTCGTCCCAGCCCATCTGGCTACCTCCATCGAGCTCCGTATATGCAGCAACTCATATTTTCTAGTCGTTTGGCTTCCCCCCGAACAGTTGCAGTAAACTTTGGTGAAGATCTTAAAGATGGCCCATAACCACTGCCTACAAAGCCCAAACATGTAGCCCGAAATCCACCTAAATCATAGTCACAAAGACACGAGGAAATGAACGGGGAATGGACGAAAGCGAAGGACAAAGGTCATACCAGCCATTGTCTCTTTTCTCTCACGTTTGCTCTCACACATAGTAAAGCCTCACTCCTTTCTCTCTCATTTCGTCTAAGTCTATTACAACTCTTCAGTATCTCACATAGAAATTGGGCAGTGATTATTGCCTTTCAAATGGCAATAATAGGGCATCAACTAATTAGGTGGCCATGCGAGCTTTAGGTAAAAAATGGGCTCCTAGGAAATTTATGTATAGGTTTGATGATGGCAAAACCTTGTTGTAAGGTAGGAATTAGTGCCCCCAAATACTCTGTAATGTTTGTAATATATTGGGCTAGTTCTAGTTAGGCGCAAGTCATAACGTGAAACTACAACGAAATCATCAGGCAACATACATCGTGAAGTTTGATGTAGGAAAATAGGCTAAGAAGTTGTAAGGAGCAACAACAAGAAGCTTACACCTAGAAGAGCGTACACCAAAATCTGTTGCAAGAAGATCCACTACTCGATGGTACCAGGATTGTACAACAAAGTCATCAATCTCAAGATTAAAAAATATAGCCAGTGGAAACAAGAAACATTCTTGTACTGACTATACAATAGCGTGAAGACATGTGTCCTAACAAAAGCAAAAACAACTCTGCAACACTGACAAGAATCCGCACCAACTCTGACCTAGTCCCAGCTAAAGGATAATAACATCTATAAGTCGTACGAAGTGTATTAAATGTTGATAGAAATCTCCTTACCTCTTCAACAAGGACGAACCAAAAGCTATAAATAGAAGGAGACCAAGGACGAGAAAATACTTCACTTTTACAAAGTATTTTCGAACTATCAAATTTTGAGCATTCAAAGCATTAATATCCAAAAAAGTTAGAGCGAAGAAGAAGATCAAAGTGGCAACAATGTATCAATCATCTACTACTCATACAAAGTTCTCAAGCTACAAAATATTATCTCAGTTTACCGAAGCTAGCTCCTAGAAAACTGTATCTCAGTCCTAGTCCTTCTCACCAAGAAATCTACCCATATATTAAATGATCTGTAAGTTTAGAGACAACTTCCAGTTGAAGGAACACTTTCATAGACCTTCTCTTTGAGTGATTTACAACAGGGTGTCTTATGTTGAATCAGAGATTCTAATTAGACTAGCTTAGTTTTGAGGAACTTGTATAGTATAGGAGTAGTCTTTCCAGGATAGGCAAAAACTATTGTAAGGTGCCAAGTTGGACTTGAAAATCGTTGTAACTAAGATTGTACTGTGTGAACAACTTAGTGAATTTTCCCTGTGTGAGGGAAGAGTGGACATCGAAGGATTACCCCCACCTTCGAACTACTATAAATTATTGTGGATTCTCATATCTTTTATTATTGTTCTTGTAACATAGTACATATCTTAAGAAAATGTTTGATCATATTTCCTCTGCATAAAACTATTTGAGCATCGCTTGTTGCAACCTCTAAAAGGAACAACTTGTTGCAAGCTCTATTGTATGAATCAATTTCCTACAACAAACAACTTATTGTTCACGCTTGAAACTGAAAAATGAGATAGTTTATTCACCTTATCCCCTCCCTTTAAAGCTCTACCACTTGAGACCAACAAGTGGTATCAGAGCAGTTGGTTTCACATACCGATCATTTTTCGTAACTTAACCAAATCTAGCTATTTTCAAAAGACATTTGTCTTAAAAGTAGACTCGTTTTTTCAAAAAGTTATAGCAATGGAAACTTCTTCAGCCACTATCGCTTTGCTCTCACATCACTCTCACCTTTGCTCTCACACAAAGTAAAATCCTCACACCTTTCTCTCTCATTTCCTGTAAGTCTATTCTGTTTCTCAATTGGTCTCTCTCATCTCACATAGAAATTAGGCGCTAACTACTGTCTTTCAAATGGAAATAATAGGGCATCGATTAATTAGGCGGGCTTGTGGGCTTTAGGTTAGAAATGGGCTAATATGTTGGGTCAAATCTCAAAACCCAACAGTATGCAAGATTGCATCTCGATTGTCAAGACATAAGATGTGGACACCTGGCAATAATTGTTTTAACGGGAAGTACTAATGTTAAAAGATTAGTTATTTTATCTATTATGCTTTAGGAATTGGTTTAATTAAATTCCATAATATAAGTATAATATTAAATTGATATTTAGTATATCATTTCAACGTGATATTATTTAGCTGGGCATAAAATTTATTTGTCAACCGTAAGGTATAACCTAATATTTTTTTTTATTTAGTTTATTACTAGTATAGTACCCATGAAGAATTTCACAGATCTGTTAAATTATTTTTCTTTTTTAATAAATAATGTATAAGTTATTAATATATTAATTTAGTATTGAGAACCATAATTTTAGTTTTGATTATAGAAGAAAAAATGTCAACGGGTTGTAAGAATATTTGTAATGATTATTCGTAGAGCCAAAAGCACAATAAAAATTAATAATGCAACAATATAAAAAGTTAATTTATTTTTTATGTTTTTTTATTGTAAATATATTCAATAGATGAAATATAAAGAAATACTAGTATAATAGAACTATCATTATGAAAAGAACATAATTTTGATAATTGTGCAATATATTGATGATACACGTAGTATATGTATGCATTTAGACCTATTTATCCTAGTATTTTGGCAGCATTTGCATACATATTCTGTGATTTTATGCTTATATTGATTATATTGAGCTAATAATGTGTTTGTCGTATTTGTAGTAAAAAGGTATTATTTTATGCTTAAAATCCATTAAGACAAAGTTCAAAGAAGAAACGAGTAAGGAAAGAGCAAAAATGATGAATAAATGGAGAAATTGGGCAAAGGACTCAATCCGGCCGGACGGGTTTTCCCAGACCGGCCTGATCATGTTGTGAGAGGAAAATGTTTGGAGTCTAGAGGACTCAATCTGGCCGGACGGGTTAACGCGATCCGGCCGGATCCGATGGCGAATCTCAAAGAATTGGTTTAGACCGTGGACATTCGGCCGGATCACTTCAGGCCATCTGGCAGGCCCAGTTAGGTTGGTTCACGCGTTTTCATGCATTTTGGGCCATTTTTTCGGCCTATTTCACCCCCAACTTATAATAGGGGCTCTCCAACTTATAATAGGGGCTCTTCAAGTCCAAAAATCATCATCAATCTTCATAAAATTCATCGTAGAGGCTTGAATCAAAGAGCAATAAGCGCGAAGTGAAGAAGATCAAGATTGAAGACTTCGAGTTTAGTCGTTTTTATTTATTTTCAATTTCTTCTTATGTTTGTCTTTAAACATATGTTTTTTGTTATGGATATGAGTAGCTAAATACTTTTGTATTATAGGGCTAGAAAATAGGTTTATCGTTTGAGTGTGTTTTAATTATTATTTTATTCTAGACTCCATCAATATTCTTATTGTATATGTTGAGTTTATTTTATGATTTTTGCGAATTGATCACTTGTTGACTCTACATGCTTAACAATTCGACGCTCGAGAGGAGAGGATTGTTAATAGGCATACAACACATAGCATAGGTATCAATAGTCATCCGAGAGGAGTGAGATACTTGTGTAGATATTAGCTTTAGGATCCCTTTGGAGTTGCGTACGTGATAATTAGCGCGAGAGGTAATTATTCGCACATAATCAACTTGTTAACATCGTCCGAGTGGGGGTTTAACTAGAGTAGTGTCGCCTCATAAAAAATTGAATTCGGTCTAAAAGTCTAGAAAATTACGATAATAAAATAAGGAGACATAACCGAAATCGAACCCCCTAGAATACGCTTTTCCATCTGATATATTCCTTCGTGGTTACTTTTTGCTTCTTTGAGCATTCTATTTACTTTATTTACTGTTTTATGCACTTTAGTTTAATAATCAACCAACCACTTTTAGTTGAGAGTCTATATGGGGTTGGCCTATTACAATCGGGGTATTAAATTGACATAGGTAAACAATCCTTAAGGGAACGAGCTAGCTCACTGCTAGTTGTAGTTGCACCGTGCACTTGTGGTTAGGGATAATCATAAAAATAATAAAACCGTCCAAACCAACCGCAACAAACCATTTTCATTAAATAATTGTATAAATCACAATTTAATTTTTTTGGCAAAACTGTACCGCAATAAATGGTTTGGTTACGATTTTATGTTCAAATTGCACCGTGTGTATATACATATATTTGATGTTGTTTCTATTGTGAACTAGTATTACTCCCGTGCGATGCACGAAAGTTTATTTAAAAAGTAATTATTTTAACTAAACTAAATATGAGATAATCTAATATTTAAATTGTGACTGTTTTATTCTATAAAATAAATATTTAGAAATTTTGAATTAAATAAAAATAAAATTAGAAGTAATGTAAATATATATATATATATATATATATATATATATATATATACACACTACATATATTAAATATAAAAATTAAAACATATATGTCTATTTTCAAGATGTTCATTTCTAATCTTTGAAACACAAATACACATTTAGTGTGTCTATATCATTATCGACCTATATGCATATACAAATAGTTTAATTAATTATGAATGCTCAAACAAACATAAATATCTAAATTAATATCAACTTATAATATTTAGCAAAATAAATTGAATAATATTATAAGAAATTAGTTTACCTTTTATATTTCTGTTTTATTTTAATATTTTAATTTATCTAAATTAAGTTTCAAATTCCAATTACAACTATTTGACTTTTAAAAAATCTCATTTGCAAGTTTTAATATTTTACTTGGTGATTTTAGTTATACTAAATTAAAAAATTAATAAAATAAAGTTCAAAAGATATTCAATAGATGGATATAAAATATATGAGGTTTTCAATATTTCTTCATATATTTTTACCCGCTTCCTTTGCATTCTTTGTAGGTGTTTTCTGCTAAATAAACTAACATTTCAAATGAGAGCAAAATGATATCCAAACCAGATTGAAATGATAAAATCTTACCCTTGTCACAAATTCAAGTGGACTCGAGGAACCGAGCTTTGCTAAAACTGTCCCCTTGGCATTGGCGAGCCTGGGTGTGCTGCGGGTTGGTAAAATAACAGCAGAGGCAACCCTATTCTTGCGGGTTTGAACGGCAAGATTCTGCAACTAGAATCATGAAAAAAGAATCCTCAACATATCTATTCTAACAAGTGCTTGTTGAAATTTTATTTTAACAATCTAATTGGGCTAACTTAGTTGTCGTTTCAACCGTTTCAGTAGTGGGTCCCGCAATAGCTGGTGGAATGTGGGAAGTATTTATCCGAGATGATCGTCTTGGAGTTGCCTGTAATTACAAGTATTACAACAAGAACAATACAATAACATTCCTATAGGCATAAAAGTCAAATCAGTCTTCTTGTAATCACTCAACTAATTTATGAATAGTGATTACAACAAGAACAATACAATAATATGATTGGCCATCTTCTAACCTGTTGCCCATCAACAGATGCCTTTCCAACAGCCAATGGGTCGGACTCCATCAATAGTTCACCCTCGTTAACAGATATTTGTGTGTTCACATAAGCCATAATCAGGATAAGTTTAATTCAACAAACAAAATATTTTACGATCCTACCATAAGTCAAATAAATAATCGAATTATTTTTCCTCACATTTCTTTCGTTGCTCAGACCACTAGTGTCTCTGTCCGGAGCTGATTTAGAGGCAGTAACTCCCACCATTCATCTAGTATATCTTCGTACCCCGCTCCATCATCATCTCCACCACCATAGTCTTCTACCTCATCCACTGCCTCCTTCTCCTTACTTTTCGATTTCTGATCCCAACAATAAACAAGCAAAGTGCAGTGAAAATAAACCTTAACACTAAGCTAAAACTGCGGATCCGAAAACAAAATTTGATACACAACAGCCAAACAACAAACATAATCATATACCCACTAACTATAATCATCTTGTGAAAGTCCAATCAATCCATACTCATTATACATACCAACTGCAAATCCAGCTGAACCAGGAAAAATTAACTATCTTAACCATTATATCAGAAAAATTATCCTCCTCGTAGTGTTAGAGTTTTTGGATGGTCTGCCACGTCCCCTCTTTGTTTTCTTTGCCTAAAAAAAAAAGGAAAAAAAATTATTTATCTGCAAAGTGTAAACTGGAAATTAAGCAATAAAATGGTTTAATTAAAGAGAGTCTTACTCTGCTTGGACCTTCTGTATTTGCAGAAGGAATGTCCATGCCCTGCCCGACTCCAGATGCAGGTAACGGTGGAGGTTTAAGTGGGCAACACCTTATATTATGATCTGGTTTGTGGCACAATGAGCACATCATGTTCATTCCCTTCCTTGACAGTTTCAAGGTACCATCCTTCTTCTTTAAAGTACCTTTCGTTGATTCATTGGGCTGCGATTTCTCTTTTTGAGTTTCAGTCTCCGATTCATTCTTTCCACCTTCGAAGGAATTATTTGTGGATATGTTGTTTCTGGCCATTCTTCTGAACTCTCAAGAGCCCCCAACATGTGATTGTAGCTCTTAAAGAATGTCTCCTTACTATACCAATGAGACACGTAATCCTCAACATCCCACTCCATGAAATTCATACCACTAATCGCATGAGCACATGACATTCTACTTAGCTACCATTTGCGGCAGCTGCAAGTCTTGTCACCGAGGTGAAGTTTAAACTTTGAACCACCAACCACCTTAATTTCGAACTGATCCAATCCATTCTAATGTGGTATGTACTCACAAGATTTCTTCTTCAATTCCTCAAGAAGCTTGTCTGCGACGAGACACAATGCACTGTGGTATTTGGCCACAAGGTCCCTCCTTGAGTATAGCCTCTTCATGAGGTCCAACCTGATTGACTCCAACAATCTCACTATTGGCAGATTACGTGCTTTGAGAATCATAGCATTGAAAAACTCCGACATGTTGTTCTCAAGCTTGTCATAACAAGAGTGAGTCGAGAAATGCGATCTAGACCAATGATGCTGAGGTCTAGCAACTAACCAATCATATGCAGCCCGGTATCTTGCCATTATCTCCCCCATTGTCGTCTTGAAATCTACAACCCTCGAGGCTCGGGCAACTTTCCAAAGGAGATTCTTGAGTGCAAAGCCCTTATGATGCACTTTAAAATTCAGGTATTGCATACAGAATCAGTGCTCACAACCCGGCATGAGGTGCTCAATAGCGTCTACCAATCCTTTCTGTTTATCCGACATTACGGTCCAACAATGGTAGTAATCAACACCCAAGTCCTCTAGAACCAATTTCATAAACCATGTCGAAGTCTTATTTTTTTTCCTTCTTAGCGATGGCATATGCGAAAGGGAAAATACCATTGTTGTCGTCTATACCAACAATGGAGAGGATCATTCCGCCCACATTTCCTTTCAAGTGACAACCGTCTAGAAACATAATCGGCCTGCATCACTCCATAAACCCCCTCTTCAAGTTGTCCCAACATATGTAGAACCTTTTGAATCTAACAAGGTCCCCCGTCGGCTTCACTTTAAGTGTCCCCGGATTTGTGTTTCTTATTTCTTCAGCATAACTCCACATCATAGAGTATTGTTCAGCGTCACCAACAACTCCTGTCTCCAACACCAGATTTTTGGCTTCATAAAGTTGATGCTTGTTAACATGCATGTGCAAGTCATTGCTAATCCATTTCTGCATTGAGTTAACGGGCCATCTAGGGTCTATGTACATTTTTTCTTTGTACACCTCCCCTAATAGTCTTGCTGAAGTAGCCCTCACTTTCTGCTTTCTAGGACACTTATGCACCTCGTTATAAGTTTTTACTCTAAAAGTGTCCTTTTCGGCAACCTTAGACCCGAGAATAACCCACTCACACTTTGGGTGTTTGCATCTAACTTGGAGTTTGAGTCTATTATTAATAGTAAACTTGTAATCCCTTGCAACTGTAATCGAGTGGAACCTTACTTGCTTCCGGAATTCATTGCTATCATTGAACGCTTGGCCAACATAAAATTTTGGATCTTGGAACAATTGCCTTCTAGGCTGACTCGCCACTTTCGACTTAAGCTTGCCCTTACCTTTACTTCTTGTTCTACTAGAAAAAGGTTCGTCAGCTGGTGGGATGTTGTTTCAACAAAATCAATGTCATCATCAACAACACCATCAAACTCACTGTCGGGAACTATTTCGGACAAATCGCTATTCGACCCAAGACTCTGGGTGTCGTTGCTATCATCACTCTCCACATGTTCTACATAATCACAACCGTCTAATGATATCTGACCCCCAACCCCATCGTTCATCTGAATTCCACTTCCAACTAGGAAGTCATCCTCATTCCCAGCCAAAGCATCCTTGGTAACACCCTCGCTAATTTTAGCATCCTGGTTTTGCACATGTTCTATGAATACGCCATCCACCCTATTCGAATCCACATAATCACTAAGTTCATTGCATCAAAGTCCGTTTCAATTGGTATCAGATCTATGCGATGATCCACCTCACTCCTACTACAGGAGATACAGACTACGTCGGACAACCCTAGATCAGATATCATTGACTTCAGTTCAATCAAAGACTTCTCGTCTGGGTGGCAGAAATCAATGTAGCTGTCCTCATTTCCTAAGTAGCATGGAAACCCAAGGTTTTTAAAAAACTTCCCACCATGGTGCATTTTAATGCTATAGAACTCGGTTGACGAATCAGTGCCCATAGGATAAACAAATAGAACATAAATGCAAGGAGATGCAAGAATCTAGATGCAGTTATATTAGTAAAGAATAGAACAGAAAGTCTTCTTAAGGACACAAATGGCACCAGATTTAAATGTTTGAAAACTACCCAACACACCCACCCATCCAACCAAAAACCCACTATTTAACTGCACATAATATAAAAAAAAGAAAAAAAAAAAAGACATACAGAAACAGACAACACACCCACCAATACCCTACCCTGCTAATTTATAGCCCCCACCAACCACTAAGAATGTGATCCCTCCATTAAACAAATATGGTCAAAAGGAGACAGCTGCATCTACACACATTGATATAGTTTTTTAATAATTCACAGGATGACAACTATAAAGAACACTCGTATCACTTGTATACAAATACAACATAGAAACAGTCAAAATTCCAAAAAATGTTTTAAGAGTAGCCGACAGTATGCAAGCAGGAATCTATTTCCATTCTCAACTGAAACAAACTAAAATAATAACTCCATTCCCTAAGCTAATCAGTTTCTGAGTACTGAAAAGAAAAACCCATTCAAAGAAGTAGACGAGCACGTACCATAGGCGGGGAGGTCCGACGACAGTTCATTCGGCCTGATCTTCCAGCCCATCTTCACCCTCCGAGCCCGATTTCAAATTCGCAAACCTTTGATGAGTGACTTTTTTCAGAGAATTGCGAAGATTGAATTTTATTTTTTTTGGGATTTCATAGCTCTTTGTGAGGCAAAGGAACGACTTCAATTTGGAAACTAGGGCTAACTGGGTGATGTTATAAAGGGAAGCACGTGGATGGCACATGGTGTGATTTAGGCGGGTTAAAAAACGCATGTGTTTCACGCTCTTAATTTTGGCAAAAAATTATTAAAAAATCGAGTTTAGGTTGTAATCGGTAAAATGCGATTATTTAGGGTTGCAATCAGTAACGAAATTTAAAATAGGTAGTAACTGGTAAAAACGGGTATACCTCAGGTTGCATTTGGTAATAAACCCTAATAACAAATTCAAAATAACTCCCCATCAGTTTTCTCTTCCCACCGTCAGTTGCAACCTTCAATGGACACTCTGTCCAAGTTTCACAATGCCTCTTCCCTCCCTCCACCGTCTCATCTCCACCACCTCATCAACACTTATCTCCACTGCCTCGTCTCCTTCCACCTCTCTCTCGCCGCCACCATTTCACAACACCTTTTTCCTCCCTTTTCCAAAATCCGACGCCTCCCAATCTTCGTTCCCATCATTGATGCAATCCTCCATGCATTTATTCTCCCAGGAACACCACCACAGTATGACTCGATTCTTGAGCTTAGTAGTAGCAATTTAATTCCAAAAAAGATAAATATATGGAATAAGATTATATTATTCATTATACCCTGTATCCAGGACAGTATGTCACGAATCAATTTTCAGATTCCAAATGCATTACATGAATGCTGCAAAGAACATTATTTCTCAATTATGTTGAGTTAGGAACAACTACACAAAGAATCAATTTTTCGTTCCAAAAGGCACCAAGACCCGAGCCAAATTGCAAAATTGGAAATGGTTCATGTATGATGCAGAAGTATCACTTATTTGGCCAAAAGTATCACTGATTTGGCCAAAAGTATCACTTATTTTGTCAAAAGTATCGCTTGTTTGTCCAAAAGTATCACCTAATTGACATATATTAAAAAGATGTATCACTTATTTGGCCAAAAATATCACCTAATTTACATATATTAAAAAGAGGCATCACTGATTTGCCTAAAAGTATCACTTATTTGGTCGAAAGTATCACTTATTTTGTCAAAAATATTACTTATTTTCTTTTTTAATTTCATTGGACTGGATTTGTGTTTCTTTTGGTGGAGCGGGTGACCCAACCCGTTGTACATAATAAGGATCCGTGCATATGAGGCACACAAGTCTTACTCTCTCTCTCTCTCTCTCTCTATCTATCTATCTATCTATATATATATATATATATATATATTAATTTATGAAAACTAATTTTTTTAGTTCTACTATAAATAATTAAAAATAATCATGAAATATGTAATAAAAGAAGCACAAATACTTTATTTGGATATTTAGAGTAATGTAAAGTTTTATACTTTTTCTTTATATTTCTGCTTTTGTTTTTATAGTTTTTAATTTATATCAATAAATTTAAAGTTCTAACAATAAATATTTAATTTTTTCTTTCTAAAGTTAGATTCTAGTTTGCAATTTTTAACATTTCACTAGGTGATTTCAAATATACTTAAATACTTCTTATTTTTCAATTAATCATTACTTTGCAAATGAAATCTAAAAGTGATTTAATAATTCGAATAACAAATTAAAGTCTGTGAGTTCTTCAAAATATTTTCATATTTTATTTGGTATTGTAACTTATTTATATAAATGTTATTTTTTTCTCATAAATCTTAGTTATTTAAATATTAAAGTTGATTAATTCGAACAAAGGTACTTAGATTGTTAAGAGTAAAACATGCATAGTTGAGGTTAATTAGTGTGACAAAGTATTGTATAAGTTACAGAGTGTGAAAAACAAATTTGAGCCTTTAAAAAAAGTAGAAAAACATATTTGAGGTTAGTTAATATTAAAAAAATGAAAAGAGTGCAATGTGTAACAAATTAAAGTTTTTTGTTGCAAAGAGTAAATTTCCTTAAAAAGTTTTTCTTAACAAAATATACATTATAAAAAGTATAAATAAATAATTAAAAATAATTCTAATAAAAAAATCAGTACATAATTATACGTATGCTAAAAGTTTTCGTACTCTCGTATAAAAAATATTAGCAGATTTCATAATTTAATAAAATGATTATGAAGTAGATATCAATTTTTTTGTCTTTGAGTTAATAAAGTGGAACTCCATTATTTAAACAATATTTTTTCTCCCTGCGTAACTTAAATAATAAAAATATTTGAAAACTCATGTCAAATAAAATATATTTATTATTTGTACTTTTATAAAAAAATACACAATAATATATTTTTATTAGAAAATTATTTACTAATTTTTAGCTGCATCTAATTCACAATAAACACTCAAATTTAGCATAAATAACAAACTAACAAACGATCTCTTTTTTCAAATCAAATATCTCATTATAATATACGTGTTATGGATGTCAAAACGAAGATCGTGAAAACATGAATAATTTAATATATTATGAATAAAAAACGGATTAGAAATAAAAAAGTTATTTGCATTTTAAAAAAATAAATAAATTTATCAACTTACCATAAGTGACAAAAGGCTACCAATTATGGTGTAAATATTTAGGCGGGAAAGTAAAAATTACATTAATACCCTTCATTTTTCTTTTATATATATATATATATATATATAGATTGCCCTGAATTTCTTCATAAAATTTATTATTCTTTTAGTAATTATCCAAAAATCTAATATTAAAATAAGTATTTATTATACGATTTTTGTTAAGATAAAATAAACATTACTAAATACAAATAATAATGCTTATTACTAATCTTATGTTTGTCATTTAATGAAAAAAAAATCAATTAATCAACATTTATAAATAACATCATATAATGTATTCAAAATTACATTTAATGAAGCAAATGATTATAATTTAATTTTAATAATTTATTCTAAAACTCATCCTATTTTAAATATCATATGATTTTAAATCTTTTCCCATGAAATACTATTAGTTCAATAAAAATATTTACATAGAATATTACAAAATAATGAATTTTGAAACCACCAAACCGCACTGAACCGCAGAAAATCGCAAAATCGAACATTAGATTTTAGTTTGAAACCAAGGTTTATGTTTATGTGTTAACTGATCACACTTGGCAATTCGTTTTGAAATTGTGTGAAAAATGCCCGAACTGCACCGTGATCACCCCTACATAACACATGGATAAAAATGATAGTTTTGGGAGACTTGCACCAGGTTGAAGTCTAGTGCAGACCATATGTCCATCCGCATCCGTGACTCATAATAACTAGATGGACTACTAATTAATCGTTGATCAATATGAAGTCTGTAAAGATAGGGGAGAAGTTAAAGGTCGGTCAAATAGGGGTAAAAGACACTTTTGAATGTCTACTATATGCAAATATTAAATAATTAGTAATGATAGGCCCAACAGTATAAAATTATGGTTAGTAAATGTTTGATATTATGTTGCATCATATCTTGTCATTTGATGGATGTGCATACTAATGAGAAAAGGAAAACCAAATAAATATTGGTATAACATACCAAAAACAAACCTATAATTTTCAGGAAAACATATTATGCAGAAATTAATAAAATAACAAAATAACTCAACCATAATAATTTGGACATCACTAAGTTGAGGTTGGTCACCAATTGTCAGGGTATCATGTATGTCAACAAATAAGTCATTGATGGTTGTGCATATGAATAAGAAATGGGGTACCACATAAATGGGCAAATTAACCATATTAAATTGGTCATCACTCCACTGAGGATGCCATTCATAAACTGTTTGGAATACCCATAAAAATATCCAGCTATCAAAGACAAAAAATAAGTAAAATTTGTCCCAAGTAAAACACCATATGTTTAAAATGTATCTCGAATCCACTTAACCATCTTGTTCATCTTGATGGTAGGTGCCGATCTACACCCACCGTCACTGCTACTTTGCTTGCTTGTTGAGGCAGAGGCTTGTTTCTGCCGAGTGTTTGATGACTTGTTGAACCACCTGATCCCATCATTCATCACTTTCTTCCTATTTCAATTTGCCTCATTCTTCATAATTTAGATCAATACCCGTTAGCGGAGATCGTGACTTAGTTCCTGCCATTTGAAAGATAATGAATGGTACACGTGTTCCGTGCACGCACTTTAGGGCACTTTTAGTGTCATTTTAGTGTCAATAACGTGCATAATTATGTGTATTTAGTGCTTTTATATTCTAATGGGCAAAATAATGCGTTTGAGCTATTTTTGTATTAAGACAGGTGTAAAAAGGGTCGAAATCGAACATTAAATGATCGCGGAGTCGAGGGATCGATCGAGGCAAGAAAGGAAGGGCCAACTGAAGATCTCGGCCAAGACAGGATGTTAATCTCGGCCGAGATGAGCCTCCAGGGGTTTTCTGAAGTTTTGCAAGACTGAAGATCTCGGCCGAGATGAGGCTCCAGGGAATTTCTGAAGAATCTCAAAGATGAAAGTCTCGGCCGAGATGCAATCTAATCTCGGCCGAGATGAGTCAAAACCTAAAAAGCCCTAGTTTCCCCTTTTTCACGTCTCGGCCGAGATGCAACCCAATCTCGGCCGAGATTGACCTTCGACCCAAATTTCTTGAAAACCCTTTTTCACGTCTCGGCCGAGACACACTCCCGTCTCGACCGAGATTCATTACCCTGTTTTAAAATCCTGAATACGTTTTTGCCTATTTTTGTCTAGCACTTTCTCCCTTTATATATATATCATCCCATTCGAATTTAACCTAACCTAGAACCCATCCCCCTCACATAATCAGCCACTTTTCTCCATTGGAAGCAAGGGAATGGAAGGGGGTTGAAGATCTTGATCTTCAACCCTAACTTTTGGTTCTTTCTATCCTATTTTCATGTTTTCTTTAATTTTCTGTTATTTTATCTTTATATTAGGTAAAATGGGTGACTAGCACCCTTTTGTTCACCCTTGATTATTGTGGAACCTTGAGTTTAAGACGTTTATGTGATTATTACGGTTAATGTTACCGAAAATATTGTGTATTCAAGTGTTTTGTGTTATTTGCTCTTATTGATTCACATTTATGAATTAATTATTGGATTAATCACCCTTTAAGGGATTTGTGAATGTGTTGCTAGAATAGGAAATTACTATCCGCAATTGTAGGATTTCCGATTCCCGTGTAGCAAACAATAGATTTATTTATTGGTGATAACACAAAGTTCAACCACTAAAACCGAGCTTGCGAGTTTTATGTTGAATTTATCTCGTTGTCCTAGTGTTTATTGCATTTGGTTATTGAATCTAAGAGAGCTTGTTCGAGGATTCGATTAAATTGAATAAGGTTAGTCGAAGAGCTTGTTTTGATTAACTAAGATTAAGGGACAACAAGGCTATTAGAGCTTGTTAATAGCCTTGAGATAAGGGCTAGAATCACAATTGAATAGGGCATTAACAATAGTTGCATCAATGGTCTAAGACCAAGGGGAAGCATGATAACCAAAAACCTATAAAAATCTCTTTAATTGTCTTTGTTTATTTAGGTGTTAGTTGTTATTTCATTAAAATCCCCCCACTTCTTTATTGTTTTCTAACTTATCTACATTATATTTCTTGTTCATAATAGCTTAATACATAAAGCAAAAATTGTTCGACCGTTCCTCGTGGGATCGACCCTTACTTGCCACTCTACTAGTTAGAGTAGTAGGATAAGGTTAAGTGTATTCTTCATACACATTTAATTTGGTAGCAGGAAACGACGCTGCCAAATTTTGGCGCCGTTGCCGGGGAACGGTTTAGAACGATTTTGTTTTATGTGTTAAGTGTTTGTTTTAGTTACATAGCTAGTTGTTAGTTTTGTTTATTTAAAGATCATCTGTCGAGCCAACGACGTTAGACAAAGGCGCTTGTCGGGAGGCACCCGACGGTATATTTTAATATTTGCGTTTTTCAAATTCCTAGTTAGTTGCTTAATAAATGCCTTGTGGCATATTTGATGTTTTTGTTAAGAAATATGTAGGTATAAATTAGAATAATCAAGAGATAGCATAAAATTGAGGTGAAGGGGAGCAAAATGAAGGAAAAATGCAGGGGAGGCCATCTCGGCCGAGAAACATACAGCATCTCGGCCGAGACCCACTGTGAGCCAATTGCTATCTTTTGCTTATTTTGGTTATGTTGATATTATCTTTATTGAATTTTGATATCTTGCATATTTTTAGGAGTAAGATCATTTCTATTAAGTTAGTTAGTTGGTTGGTTAATAATTGGTTGAATTCGACGAGCACCGACTTGTACTCTTCTTTTTCCACAAACTTAGTTCGCAACTAAGTTTGGGGAGGGGGTGAGATCGTACAAATTGGCAGCTTGAGAAAGCAATTGGATGAGTTTAGGGAAAAAAAAATGTGGCATTGATTAATGATGAATTTTTTTAACAAATATCTTTGAAAGAAGCACATGGTAGAGCATGATAGACTTTTTGAAACAAAGTTGAACATACACTCAAAACTTTTGATCAACATTACAACCGAGTGAGTTTTTTAGCTTTAGAAGATACTCCCATCTTTGGAGTAATGTAAACTTTCCTTCGGTGTGAAATTCATTGAGTGCATTTAGTTGTCTCTAGAACTTGCCTTGATTCTCTATTTTGCATGAGTCGGTGCATTGTGTGACATTGAAAATGATCTTAGGCAATCCTTGACTTGCGCCTACTTTCAAACTTGAAAACACGTCCTTTTTACATAATTTGATATTGTCTCTAGTTGAGCCCCTTGAGCTTTTAGCCTCTTGTTTGACAGTCCAACTCTACAAGCCGAAACCCTTTCAAGTAGCCTTTGAACCTAATTGGACTATTTGAGTATGAGGGAGGTGGTTGGAAGGTGGTCGGGTAATTTGGGATTGAAAGGGGTAATCTATGGGGAATATTGAAAGGTGAAAAGAGATGAAACACTAGGAAAAGAATCGAGAACACTAGTCCTCTCCAATATTTGTTTACATAAAAACAAAAATAAAAAAAAATAAAAAAAAAAAAGAAGAAAAAAAAAGTAGTTGTATATATTCAATTGTTGCTTTTGATTTGGAGAGGCTAGTAATATAAATACCTTTCGATAGATGTTCTCAAAGTGGTAGAAATTCAAAGAAAATACACTTTAACGGAGAATTGAAAAAGCAATTAGGTTGTGGACTTTGTGGTAAGGGGAAGAAACCAATTTTGGGATTGGTTTACTAAGAAAGTAAAGAGTGAGGTAAAGTGATTGTTGTTTGAGGGGTGGATGAGATTAGCTAACTCATTTAGTCCATTTTATAGTCATTTATACCAGAAATTTTCCCACCTTACCCCAAGCCAACATTACAACCTATTAAAGACCTTTTTGATTCTTTGTCACACATGTCACTATACATCGAAGTTTAGATGATTGGCAAGCTTATGGTAGGCATTTTATGCATTTCAATGTGAGCGTATACACTTCCCTTTTGATACACTCACCATGTGAGGATCTTAAGTTTAGAATGTTTTGTCTCGAGAGTAGTGGATTTAGTCTATCACATATGCTCACTTTTATCATGATCTCTTACTCTTTTTCATGAAAATTCTGAAATCAAATGCCACTAAACTTTGCCCTAAACACGTGTTCTTTTATCTTTCTCTTTATTGTTCGGGACGAACAAATTTTAAGTTTGGGGAGATTTGGTACACGTGTTCCGTGCACGCACTTTAGGGCACTTTTAGTGTCATTTTAGTGTCAATAACGTGCATAATTATGTGTATTTAGTGCTTTAATATTCTAATGGGCAAAATAATGCGTTTGAGCTATTTTTGTATTAAGACAGGTGTAAAAAGGGTCCAAATCGAACATTAAACGACCGCGGAGTCGAGGGATCGATCGAGGCAAGAAAGGAAGGGCCAACTGAAGATCTCGGCCGAGACAGGATGTTAATCTCGGCCGAGATGAGCCTCCAGGGGTTTTCTGAAGTTTTGCAAGACTGAAGATCTCGGCCGAGATTCAATCTCATCTCGGCCGAGATGAGGCTCCAGGGAATTTCTGAAGAATCTCAAAGATGAAAGTCTCGGCCGAGATGCAATCTAATCTCGGCCGAGATGAGTCAAAACCTAAAAAGCCCTAGTTTCCCCTTTTTCACGTCTCGGCCGAGATGCAACCCAATCTCGGCCGAGATTGACCTTCGACCCAAATTTCTTGAAAATCCTTTTTCACGTCTCGGCCGAGACACACTCCCGTCTCGGCCGAGATTCATTACCCTGTTTTAAAATCCTGAATACGTTTTTGCCTATTTTTGTCTAGCACTTTCTCCCTTTATATATATATCATCCCATTCGAATTTAACCTAACCTAGAACCCATCCCCCTCACATAATCAGCCACTTTTCTCCATTGGAAGCAAGGGAATGGAAGGGGGTTGAAGATCTTGATCTTCAACCCTAACTTTTGGTTCTTTCTATCCTATTTTCATGTTTTCTTCAATTTTCTGTTATTTTATCTTTGTATTCGGTAAAATGGGTGACTAGCACCCTTTTGTTCACCCTTGATTATTGTGGAACCTTGAGTTTAAGACGTTTATGTGATTATTACGGTTAATGTTACCGAAAATATTGTGTATTCAGTGTTTTGTGTTATTTGCTCTTATTGATTCACATTTATGAATTAATTATTGGATTAATCACCCTTTAAGGGATTTGTGAATGTGTTGCTAGAATAGGAAATTACTATCCGTAATTGTAGGATTTCCGATTCCCGTGTAGTAAACAATAGATTTATTTATTGGTGATAACACAAAGTTCAACCACTAAAACCGAGCTTGCGAGTTTTATGTTGAATTTATCTCGTTGTCCTAATGTTTAATGCATATGGTTATTGAATCTAAGAGAGCTTGTTCGAGGATTCGATTAAATTGAATAGGGTTAGTCGAAGAGCTTGTTTTGATTAACTAAGATTAAGGGACAACAAGGCTATTAGAGCTTGTTAATAGCCTTGAGATAAGGGCTAGAATCAAAATTGAATAGGGCATTAACAATAGTTGCATCAATGGTCTAAGACCAAGGGGAAGCATGATAACCAAAAACCTATAAAAATCTCTTTAATTGTCTTTGTTTATTTAGGTGTTAGTTGTTATTTCATTAAAATCCCCCCACTTCTTTATTGTTTTCTAACTTATCTACATTATATTTCTTGTTCATAATAGCTTAATACATAAAGCAAAAATTGTTCGACCGTTCCTCGTGGGATCGACCCTTACTTGCCACTCTACTAGTTAGAGTAGTAGGATAAGGTTAAGTGTATTCTTCATACACATTTAATTTGGTAGCAGGAAACGACGCTGCCAAATTTTGGCGCCGTTGCCGGGGAACGGTTTAGAACGATTTTGTTTTATGTGATAAGTGTTTGTTTTAGTTACATAGCTAGTTGTTAGTTTTGTTTATTTAAAGATCATCTGTCGAGCCAACGACGTTAGACAAAGGCGCTTGTCGGGAGGCACCCGACGGTATATTTTAATATTTGCGTTTTTCAAATTCCTAGTTAGTTGCTTAATAAATGCCTTGTGGCATATTTGATGTTTTTGTTAAGAAATATGTAGGTATAAATTAGAATAATCAAGAGATAGCATAAAATTGAGGTGAAGGGGAGCAAAATGAAGGAAAAATGCAGGGGAGGCCATCTCGGCCGAGAAACATACAGCATCTCGGCCGAGACCCACTGTGAGCCAATTGCTATCTTTTGCTTATTTTGGTTATGTTGATATTATCTTTATTGAATTTTGATATCTTGCATATTTTTAGGAGTAAGATCATTTCTGTTAAGTTAGTTAGTTGGTTGGTTAATAATTGGTTGAATTCGACGAGCACCGACTTGTACTCTTCTTTTTCCACAAACTTAGTTCGCAACTAAGTTTGGGGAGGGGGTGAGATCGTACAAATTGGCAGCTTGAGAAAGCAATTGGATGAGTTTAGGGAAAAAAAAATGTGGCATTGATTAATGATGAATTTTTTTAACAAATATCTTTGAAAGAAGCACATGGTAGAGCATGATAGACTTTTTGAAACAAAGTTGAACATACACTCAAAACTTTTGATCAAAATTACAACCGAGTGAGTTTTTTAGCTTTAGAAGATACTCCCATCTTTGGAGTAATGTAAACTTTCCTTCGGTGTGAAATTCATTGAGTGCATTTAGTTGTCTCTAGAACTTGCCTTGATTCTCTATTTTGCATGAGTCGGTGCATTGTGTGACATTGAAAATGATCTTAGGCAATCCTTGACTTGCGCCTACTTTCAAACTTGAAAACACGTTCTTTTTACATAATTTGATATTGTCTCTAGTTGAGCCCCTTGAGCTTTTAGCCTCTTGTTTGACAGTCCAACTCTACAAGCCGAAACCCTTTCAATTAGCCTTTGAACCTAATTGGACTATTTGAGTATGAGGGAGGTGGTTGGAAGGTGGTCGGGTAATTTGGGATTGAAAGGGGTAATCTATGGGGAATATTGAAAGGTGAAAAGAGATGAAACACTAGGAAAAGAATCGAGAACACTAGTCCTCTCCAATATTTGTTTACATAAAAACAAAAATAAAAAAAAATAAAAAAAAAAAAGAAGAAAAAAAAAGTAGTTGTATATATTCAATTGTTGCTTTTGATTTGGAGAGGCTAGTAATATAAATACCTTTCGATAGATGTTCTCAAAGTGGTAGAAATTCAAAGAAAATACACTTTAACGGAGAATTGAAAAAGCAATTAGGTTGTGGACTTTGTGGTAAGGGGAAGAAACCAATTTTGGGATTGGTTTACTAAGAAAGTAAAGAGTGAGGTAAAGTGATTGTTGTTTGAGGGGTGGATGAGATTAGCTAACTCATTTAGTCCATTTTATAGTCACTTATACCAGAATTTTCCCACCTTACCCCAAGCCAACATTACAACCTATTAAAGACCTTTTTGATTCTTTGTCACACATGTCACTATACATCGAAGTTTAGATGATTGGCAAGCTTATGGTAGGCATTTTATGCATTTCAATGTGAGCGTATACACTTCCCTTTTGATACACTCACCATGTGAGGATCTTAAGTTTAGAATGTTTTGTCTCGAGAGTAGTGGATTTAGTCTATCACATATGCTCACTTTTATCATGATCTCTTACTCTTTTTCATGAAAATTCTGAAATCAAATGCCACTAAACTTTGCCCTAAACACGTGTTCTTTTATCTTTCTCTTTATTGTTCGGGACGAACAAGTTTTAAGTTTGGGGAGATTTGGTACACGTGTTCCGTGCACGCACTTTAGGGCACTTTTAGTGTCATTTTAGTGTCAATAACGTGCATAATTATGTGTATTTAGTGCTTTAATATTCTAATGGGCAAAATAATGCGTTTGAGCTATTTTTGTATTAAGACAGGTGTAAAAAGGGTCCAAATCGAACATTAAACGACCGCGGAGTCGAGGGATCGATCGAGGCAAGAAAGGAAGGGCCAACTGAAGATCTCGGCCGAGACAGGATGTTAATCTCGGCCGAGATGAGCCTCCAGGGGTTTTCTGAAGTTTTGCAAGACTGAAGATCTCGGCCGAGATTCAATCTCATCTCGGCCGAGATGAGGCTCCAGGGAATTTCTGAAGAATCTCAAAGATGAAAGTCTCGGCCGAGATGCAATCTAATCTCGGCCGAGATGAGTCAAAACCTAAAAAGCCTAAGTTTCCCCTTTTTCACGTCTCGGCCGAGATGCAACCCAATCTCGGCCGAGATTGACCTTCGACCCAAATTTCTTGAAAATCCTTTTTCACGTCTCGGCCGAGACACACTCCCGTCTCGGCCGAGATTCATTACCCTGTTTTAAAATCTTGAATACGTTTTTGCCTATTTTTGTCTAGCACTTTCTCCCTTTATATATATATCATCCCATTCGAATTTAACCTAACCTAGAACCCATCCCCCTCACATAATCAGCCACTTTTCTCCATTGGAAGCAAGGGAATGGAAGGGGGTTGAAGATCTTGATCTTCAACCCTAACTTTTGGTTCTTTCTATCCTATTTTCATGTTTTCTTTAATTTTCTGTTATTTTATCTTTATATTAGGTAAAATGGGTGACTAGCACCCTTTTGTTCACCCTTGATTATTGTGGAACCTTGAGTTTAAGACGTTTATGTGATTATTACGGTTAATGTTACCGAAAATATTGTGTATTCAAGTGTTTTGTGTTATTTGCTCTTATTGATTCACATTTATGAATTAATTATTGGATTAATCACCCTTTAAGGGATTTGTGAATGTGTTGCTAGAATAGGAAATTACTATCCGTAATTGTAGGATTTCCGATTCCCGTGTAGCAAACAATAGATTTATTTATTGGTGATAACACAAAGTTCAACCACTAAAACCGAGCTTGCGAGTTTTATGTTGAATTTATCTCGTTGTCCTAATGTTTAATGCATATGGTTATTGAATCTAAGAGAGCTTGTTCGAGGATTCGATTAAATTGAATAGGGTTAGTCGAAGAGCTTGTTTTGATTAACTAAGATTAAGGGACAACAAGGCTATTAGAGCTTGTTAATAGCCTTGAGATAAGGGCTAGAATCACAATTGAATAGGGCATTAACAATAGTTGCATCAATGGTCTAAGACCAAGGGGAAGCATGATAACCAAAAACCTATAAAAATCTCTTTAATTGTCTTTGTTTATTTAGGTGTTAGTTGTTATTTCATTAAAATCCCCCCACTTCTTTATTGTTTTCTAACTTATCTACATTATATTTCTTGTTCATAATAGCTTAATACATAAAGCAAAAATTGTTCGACCGTTCCTCGTGGGATCGACCCTTACTTGCCACTCTACTAGTTAGAGTAGTAGGATAAGGTTAAGTGTATTCTTCATACACATTTAATTTGGTAGCAGGAAACGACGCTGCCAAATTTTGGCGCCGTTGCCGGGGAACGGTTTAGAACGATTTTGTTTTATGTGTTAAGTGTTTGTTTTAGTTACATAGCTAGTTGTTAGTTTTGTTTATTTAAAGATCATCTGTCGAGCCAACGACGTTAGACAAAGGCGCTTGTCGGGAGGCACCCGACGGTATATTTTAATATTTGCGTTTTTCAAATTCCTAGTTAGTTGCTTAATAAATGCCTTGTGGCATATTTGATGTTTTTGTTAAGAAATATGTAGGTATAAATTAGAATAATCAAGAGATAGCATAAAATTGAGGTGAAGGGGAGCAAAATGAAGGAAAAATGCAGGGGAGGCCATCTCGGCCGAGAAACATACAGCATCTCGGCCGAGACCCACTGTAAGCCAATTGCTATCTTTTGCTTATTTTGGTTATGTTGATATTATCTTTATTGAATTTTGATATCTTGCATATTTTTAGGAGTAAGATCATTTCTGTAAGTTAGTTAGTTGGTTGGTTAATAATTGGTTGAATTCGACGAGCACCGACTTGTACTCTTCTTTTTCCACAAACTTAGTTCGCAACTAAGTTTGGGGAGGGGGTGAGATCGTACAAATTGGCATCTTGAGAAAGCAATTGGATGAGTTTAGGGAAAAAAAAATGTGGCATTGATTAATGATGAATTTTTTTAACAAATATCTTTGAAAGAAGCACATGGTAGAGCATGATAGACTTTTTGAAACAAAGTTGAACATACACTCAAAACTTTTGATCAAAATTACAACCGAGTGAGTTTTTTAGCTTTAGAAGATACTCCTATCTTTGGAGTAATGTAAACTTTCCTTCGGTGTGAAATTCATTGAGTGCATTTAGTTGTCTCTAGAACTTGCCTTGATTCTCTATTTTGCATGAGTCGGTGCATTGTGTGACATTGAAAATGATCTTAGGCAATCCTTGACTTGCGCCTACTTTCAAACTTGAAAACACGTCCTTTTTACATAATTTGATATTGTCTCTAGTTGAGCCCCTTGAGCTTTTAGCCTCTTGTTTGACAGTCCAACTCTACAAGCCGAAACCCTTTCAATTAGCCTTTGAACCTAATTGGACTATTTGAGTATGAGGGAGGTGGTTGGAAGGTGGTCGGGTAATTTGGGATTGAAAGGGGTAATCTATGGGGAATATTGAAAGGTGAAAAGAGATGAAACACTAGGAAAAGAATCGAGAACACTAGTCCTCTCCAATATTTGTTTACATAAAAACAAAAATAAAAAAAAATAAAAAAAAAAAGAAGAAAAAAAAGGTAGTTGTATATATTCAATTGTTGCTTTTGATTTGGAGAGGCTAGTAATATAAATACCTTTCGATAGATGTTCTCAAAGTGGTAGAAATTCAAAGAAAATACACTTTAACGGAGAATTGAAAAAGCAATTAGGTTGTGGACTTTGTGGTAAGGGGAAGAAACCAATTTTGGGATTGGTTTACTAAGAAAGTAAAGAGTGAGGTAAAGTGATTGTTGTTTGAGGGGTGGATGAGATTAGCTAACTCATTTAGTCCATTTTATAGTCACTTATACCAGAATTTTTCCCACCTTACCCCAAGCCAACATTACAACCTATTAAAGACCTTTTTGATTCTTTGTCACACATGTCACTATACATCGAAGTTTAGATGATTGGCAAGCTTATGGTAGGCATTTTATGCATTTCAATGTGAGCGTATACACTTCCCTTTTGATACACTCACCATGTGAGGATCTTAAGTTTAGAATGTTTTGTCTCGAGAGTAGTGGATTTAGTCTATCACATATGCTCACTTTTATCATGATCTCTTACTCTTTTTCATGAAAATTCTGAAATCAAATGCCACTAAACTTTGCCCTAAACACGTGTTCTTTTATCTTTCTCTTTATTGTTCGGGACGAACAAGTTTTAAGTTTGGGGAGATTTGGTACACGTGTTCCGTGCACGCACTTTAGGGCACTTTTAGTGTCATTTTAGTGTCAATAACGTGCATAATTATGTGTATTTAGTGCTTTAATATTCTAATGGGCAAAATAATGCGTTTGAGCTATTTTTGTATTAAGACAGGTGTAAAAAGGGTCCAAATCGAACATTAAACGACCGCGGAGTCGAGGGATCGATCGAGGCAAGAAAGGAAGGGCCAACTGAAGATCTCGGCCGAGACAGGATGTTAATCTCGGCCGAGATGAGCCTCCAGGGGTTTTCTGAAGTTTTGCAAGACTGAAGATCTCGGCCGAGATTCAATCTCATCTCGGACGAGATGAGGCTCCAGGGAATTTCTGAAGAATCTCAAAGATGAAAGTCTCGGCCGAGATGCAATCTAATCTCGGCCGAGATGAGTCAAAACCTAAAAAGCCCTAGTTTCCCCTTTTTCACGTCTCGGCCGAGATGCAACCCAATCTCGGCCGAGATTGACCTTCGACCCAAATTTCTTGAAAATCCTTTTTCACGTCTCGGCCGAGACACACTCCCGTCTCGGCCGAGATTCATTACCCTGTTTTAAAATCCTGAATACGTTTTTGCCTATTTTTGTCTAGCACTTTCTCCCTTTATATATATATCATCCCATTCGAATTTAACCTAACCTAGAACCCATCCCCCTCACATAATCAGCCACTTTTCTCCATTGGAAGCAAGGGAATGGAAGGGGGTTGAAGATCTTGATCTTCAACCCTAACTTTTGGTTCTTTCTATCCTATTTTCATGTTTTCTTTAATTTTCTGTTATTTTATCTTTGTATTAGGTAAAATGGGTGACTAGCACCCTTTTGTTCACCCTTGATTATTGTGGAACCTTGAGTTTAAGACGTTTATGTGATTATTACGGTTAATGTTACCGAAAATATTGTGTATTCAAGTGTTTTGTGTTATTTGCTCTTATTGATTCACATTTATGAATTAATTATTGGATTAATCACCCTTTAAGGGATTTGTGAATGTGTTGCTAGAATAGGAAATTACTATCCGTAATTGTAGGATTTCCGATTCCCGTGTAGCAAACAATAGATTTATTTATTGGTGATAACACAAAGTTCAACCACTAAAACCGAGCTTGCGAGTTTTATGTTGAATTTATCTCGTTGTCTTAATGTTTAATGCATTTGGTTATTGAATCTAAGAGAGCTTGTTCGAGGATTCGATTAAATTGAATAGGGTTAGTCGAAGAGCTTGTTTTGATTAACTAAGATTAAGGGACAACAAGGCTATTAGAGCTTGTTAATAGCCTTGAGATAAGGGCTAGAATCACAATTGAATAGGGCATTAACAATAGTTGCATCAATGGTCTAAGACCAAGGGGAAGCATGATCAAGGGTGAATCGTTTTGTTATTTAAAAAAACCAAAAACCTATAAAAATCTCTTTAATTGTCTTTGTTTATTTAGGTGTTAGTTGTTATTTCATTAAAATCCTCCCACTTCTTTATTGTTTTCTAGCTTATCTACATTATATTTCTTATTCATAATAGCTTAATACATAAAGCAAAAATTGTTCGACCGTTCCTCGTAGGATCGACCCTTACTTGCCACTCTACTAGTTAGAGTAGTAGGATAAGGTTAAGTGTATTCTTCATACACATTTAATTTGGTAGCAGGAAACGACGCTGCCAATGAACATATGATATATATATATATATATATATATATATATATATACATACACACACAATCCTGATATGGAACCCACTGGTGGATTTTCTTATAGAGCCCACCGCAGTATTCCACACGCTACTTGTATTCTTCTCATTAAATCTTCCTTATTTTTAGCTACTTAATAAACAGACCCACTTAATCCTTCCTTTGACTTTTCATCATCTTCATTCACGCTACTTAATAACATCTTACAGACCCACTTAACCCTTCCTTGTCTCTTCATCATCTTCATTTAGTAGCAGATTGCCTCAACTGGGACTGATACGCTGGGAAGATCGCCGACCTCGAAGAGCTCTATCTAGACGACGACATGTTAACCGGAGCAACTCCGTTAACACTCAACAATCTGCACAATTTAAAAACGCTCGAACTACAAGGAAACCAACTCAGCGGGGAGTTTCTCGATCTGAGTCAACTCGTTAACCTGAATTTCCTCGACGCCAGCGACAACGCCATCTCTGGAGAGCTTTCGGAGGCTTTGCCGCCCTCTCTCATCGAACTCGCCATGCGGAATAATGAATTAGAAAGGAATATTCCGGCGGATTTGGGAAGTTTACCTTATCTCGAAGTAATAGATTTGAGTCACAACAAACTCATCGGGCCAGTCCCGGTGAATCTCTTCACCCACCATTCCTTAGAGCAACTAACCCTCTCCTACAACCAATTCGGGTGACCTGCAAATTGAATGTTGCAGCTGCAAGTTAAAATTGAAAGGTTTTAAGAAAGCGCAGAAGCTCTGCACCAAGGTTTTGGAACTTGAAAGCACAAATGTCAAGGGAGCTCAAGCGTACATGAAGTTGGCCAATTTGGAATTGGCCGAGTTTGATATCAAGAATGCTCTGTAAATTGACCCCAACAACAGGGATGTGAAGCTCGAATACAAAGTCCTGAAGGAGAATTGACAGCAAGGCATGAACTCGAACTGCTTTTATTGATGTTTTCTTCCGTTTTACCTCTTTTACTTTTACTTGTAAAAGAAAGCGATATATTTGTTTCTTTCATGGATTGTAATGAGGCTTGTGCCGTGTTCTATTGTTTCTAATTAAACGGTGCTCTATCCATTTTGAGAAAAAAAAAAAACATTTTTGTAAAACTTGTGGCTATTGTTGCTGTTTTATTTTTAATAGTGAAAGAACTGATTCATTCAATCAAAACAATTAGAGGCAACAAAAAATTAATAATCCAAAGAACACAAACATTCTAAAATTATATAAATTTGAGCGAAAAAGAAAAAGACAAAAGCAACAAAAAGAATAGCAGAAGACAACTAAAAAACTCATGAATCTGGTTAATTCTACTATATTCAAAGAAATTAAATAAAACAACATGTTTGGAACACAAGAACTAGCCTATAAACGATCAAATTAAATTTGGAACACAAGAACTCGATCAAAACATACTTTTGTTTTGTCTTCATTAGAATCTGGGAGAAAAAACACTAATTAGTACAAAAAAATTCAGTAATACAAAATTCATCATATTTCATATTACGTGGAACGTACCGCTAGTCATTTAGTCATTCTCATCCTCGGTCAGATAATTAGAGCTGGCTGGATTGTCATCTACCACAGAACTATGAACAATATACAAAAGAAAATTGATTTATTTTCATTATTTTATATGGCTAATAAGAGCTTTACAATCATTGGAAAAAATAAAATTGATATGTACCTATTATTCAATTTTGGACAATTTCGTTTGTCATGTGATTGCCCACGAAGTCCGCATCCATGACATAATCTCTCTTTCGAAATCGTCTTTTCTTTTGATGCCTTCAACCTTTTTCCACATCCCTTCACTCTCACTTTTGAGGGATCATTGATATTTTCATATTCTTCAACAACGTTTAGCTCTACAGGTTGTACATTAATTCCTCTATTACCATTGAGCTCTCTCACTCTAATTTGTAAATCTTCAAAAGCATTAAGTATAAGATCAGTGCCAACTTCAGTTAAGGATGCTTCATCCACCAACAATGTAGCCGCATGAGACAATTTTCCATGACGCGTCACCAACGATACATCTCCAATTTCATTTATACTTGTACCACTTTTATCGATTACCCCTCCCACTTTTGCATTCTTTGTCCACCTATGCAGGCTGTACTTATCAGGTGATAGGTATGGCCCGGTTACAGCTCAACCGGCCCAGAAGTACAAGCCCAACAGCTCAACCGGCCCAGAGGTACAAGCCCAACAGCTCAACCGGCCCAATTACGGCATATTCAATCACCATGAAGATTTAGTGACCGAGATGACAGCGGCAGCACATTCGGGAGTGGAGATTCCCCCATGATCTTTTCTCAATCACGAGTGTAGATTTGATGGGCGGGATTATAGGGAATTAGTTAGGGTTGTGATTTGTATGATATAAATAGTAGAATTAAAGATGGATGGAGGGTTCGGACTCGTGTACTCTGAAACTATAGCTTGTAAGATTAACGAGAAAGGAGTAAAAGAAACCCCGGAGGAGATTCTTCTTCCCGTGGACGTAGATCTCCGGATCGAACCACGTATATCCTGTGTTCTTTGTCTTTTTTGCGTAGGATAATTTTCCCAATCGATTTTCTTTGACCCAAAGTTTCTTTGATAACGGATCGTGCTTTATCAATTGGCGTCGTCCATGGGAAAGAATAAACTATTGATACCGTACTTGTCATACCATGGTGACTACACGCCAGACTCAATCTCGCCAAGGCGATCAAATCGACCGTGATCCACACGTGGATCAAACTTTGCCGCCAAGGCAACAGTTGGTAGGAAATCAACCTCACAATCAGGGCACTCAAGATCCACTCATGAATCCAGACGATCAAATCCTACCCTTGCCCCAAAGGGGTGTCCAGAACCCTAATCCCGCCGCTACACAGCCGCAGATTAATATTCAAATGACCCCGGAATTGCTCCAGGCCTTTATCCAAGAACATGCTCACATCTTCCAAGACTGGGCAGCCAACCGCGCGAACCCCGGTGGGCCTGCTGGAAATGTCGTCAATCCCGCAGCACATCCACCTCATCAAAACCCGCCAAACCAACAAGACCCTATACATAATGTGCGGCAAGACCGACGTAGAGAGCGATCTGGTTCCCCCGAGGACCATGGGAGTTCTAATGGGTCAAGGCAACGCAATGAAGAACTTGCCGACGCCGACCCCTTAACATGGCTAAGAGAGTTTTCCACGACCATCCCCATCCCTTAGACCTCCAGGAGTATGAGCGGGCACAGCGTAATGTCGAACTGGACAGGATTCTAGGTCTTGATGTCAACGGAGACATTATCACCCCATTCTCCCAAGAAATACTCGCTACACCCCTTCCCGAAGGGTTCAAGCGACCTGCTATATCACCTTACAATGGAACAGGAGACCCGGCCAACTTCCTAGGGGCCTTTAGGCACAATATGCTCAGCCGAGATCACACCGTGTCTCTTCACTATTGTAAGATTTTCCCTGAATATCTTCAGGACGAGGCCCGGGTTTAGTTTGATTCCCTCCCCCGCAATAGTATATCCTCTTTTAGAGAACTTGCCGAACACTTTTGGGCTCGTTTTGAAGCACGAGCAAAGCCCATGTCCACCCTAGCCGATCTGATGAATGTTGAACAAAAAGAAGGAGAAACCATTTCTCAGTTCCTGGAACGCTTTACAACTGAAAGCTTGAAAGTGGGAAGTCAGCCTGATAGCATTATCGTCACGGCCTTCATGAATGGACTACGTGCCGGACCACTATATACTGAGCTTGCCCGAAATACTCCAGCCACTACCCGAGCTCTTTATCATGTGGTCGGTAAGTTCGCCAAAGCGGACGAGCAAACCGGCGCAAGAAGGAAAAGTCTATTGCTAAGAGACAGGCAGATAAAGGACAACCCGGGCTTAACACTCGCACCAGCGCTTTTAACCGGCTAGGCAGAGGGCGATTGGAACCCGTAATGATCTACCTCGGCTCACACCTTTGAATCGGTCCCGAACCAAGATACATGCCATCCACAAGGCTGACCTGAGATCTTGCCCTCGTATGACTGCACCGGCAGACAAGCGAAATCGAGCCAAGTGGTGCAATTATCATCATGACCACGGCCACGATACGGAAGAATGCCGAGAACTCGGCAAAGAAATTGAGGAGTGTATAAAACAGGGATATTTTCGCCAGTACATTGCTCACCCCGATAATCGGCAATAGCACAGAGGTGGCAACCAGTAACAAAATCGGGATGGCTATAATAATCGAGGCCAACAACAAGGTCAACCCCAATGGCAGAATAACCGACCCGGGAACAACAACTACCCTAAGCATGATCAGGGAAATAGGCAATACAATCAGCAGCAACAACCTCACTTATTGCCAGCCCCTCTTCCTCAGGGTGACAATGGGAACAATCCTCCAAATCGTGTTGTTAATAGTATCATTCATATGATTTATGGCGCGCAGCCAGCAGGAACTTCTCGCAAAGCCCTTATTGCAGAAGCTCGTAGGCCTCCTCCCGAGGAGCCCCGCCACAAGCGTTTTCACAAAACCGAAGCGGTGAGCTTCACCGAAGACGACCCAGTGCCCGAGCGCACCCCTCACACTGACGCTATTATCATCGATATGATTGTAGCAAATATTATCATCAAACGGGTATATGTCGATAATGGTGCCGCTGTAAGCGTTATTTTCTCTGATAGTTTCCAAAAAATGGGTATATCCCGTGATCTGCTCCGACCTGCACCGGGACCTCTACAGACATGTACACAGGGAGAGGTTAAGGCGGAAGGGATCATTAACCTCACAGCCTCAATAGGTACTCACCCTGCCATCAAAACTGTTTTTGTTGATTTTTATGTGGTGTCGTCTGCATCACCCTATAATATGATTCTTGGGCGAGATTGGCTTACCCCCGCACAAGCTATCTGCTCCACGTATCACTTGACGATGAAGTGTCCTTCACCCTACGGTGTGATTGCCATCCGTGGCGATCAAAAGATGGCTAAGGAGTGCATGCACGTTGCACTCAAACAGAGGACTAAGCCTGCTGCCAATCCTCAGTTTCAAATAGATACCCCGAGACTCATTCCGTCTCCTACTAAACCTCTTAGCAATTAAGTAGTCAAGTACCACTCGATCCAACCAAGCCTGAGCAGACTGTTAAGGTCGGTGCAGTGCATTTGCCTCTACTTCACAGCGCCATTGTTCAGACATTGCGCGAATATTCCAAAGTCTTCGCCTGGTCACCCCTGGATATGCTCGGTGTCTCGCCAGACTTAATCACCCACAAGCTGAATATTGATCCAGCAGTCAAACCAGTTTAGCAGAAGCGCAGACAGTTTGCTGCGGATAGGAAAGCTGCTATCCGCGCAGAGGTTGAGGAGCTTGTGAATAGGAGCTTGTGAAGGAAGATATCATCTTTGAAGTTCACTATCCGACCTGGCTAGCGAATCCTGTCCTGATTCAAAAGCTCGATAACACATGGAGGATGTGTGTGGACTTTACTGACCTAAACAAATACTGCCCGAAGGATTGCTGTCCGCTGCCTCCGATTGACCAAAAGGCCGAGGCCATTACCGGACACCCCGCACTTTGTTTCCTGGACCTCTATAAAGGATACCACCAGGTTTACATGGACCGAAAGGACGCAATCAAAACGGCCTTCATAACGGACTTCGGCATTTTTGCTTACAAGAAAATGCCCTTCGGGCTTAAGAACGTCGGGGCCACTTATCAACGTTTGATGGATCACGTCTTTCAAGACCAGATTGGCCGAAGCGTAGAAGTTTATGTTGATGATCTCGTTATCAAAAGTCGTACTTTTGATACATGTGTTCGGGACATCGCTGAAACATTGGAAGTGCTCAAACGTAACAACCTCCGACTAAATCCGGCCAAGTGCACCTTTGGGGTCGGTACCGGGAAATTCTTGGGGTACGTGGTTTCCCCTCAGGGGCTCCAAGCAAATCCCTCCAAAATTAGAGATATACTTAATCTCAAAACACCTGAAAAGGGAAAAGATGTTCAGCGTCTTACTGGGAGACTAGCTGCGCTGAATCGGTTTTTGTCTAAAGCAGCCGAGCGACAACTCCCCTTTTTTAAAATTTTGAGGCAGGCTAAAAGATTCGAATGGACTCCCCAATGTGAAGAAGCTTTAGTAGCTCTAAAGCAGCACATCAGCCAGCTCCCTACTGTCTCTGCACCAATTCCCGGGGAACCCCTGTACATATATTTGTCCGCATCCGATGAGGCCATCAGTGTAGCCCTTGTCCGTGAAGACCGAGGGACTCAGAAGGTCATATATTTTGCTAGTCGAGCCCTACATGGAGCAGAGACTCGGTACTCCATCGCCGAGAAGACGGTATTAGCGCTGGTTATGGCGGCCCGCAGCCTGCGTCCCTATTTTCAGGGGCATATTATTAACGTCCTCACGAACCAACCAATCCGTCAGGTCTTAAGTAAGCCAATCATTCCGGCCAACTGGTTAAATGGTTCATTGAGCTGGGAGAGCATGATATCCAGTTTCTTTCCCGCCGAGCTATTAAAGGTCAAGCCCTAGCCGATTTTCTTGCTGAGACTCCCTTTGACGACTCTGAATCCAACCCACCTCCTGAGGTCCTCCAACCTACCGATCTCGACATCGAGGCCAAGCGATGGCATATACACGTAGATGGTGCATCTGCCACCCAGGGGAGTGGAGATGGGGTTCTTCTCAATGGGCCCGCTGATGTGGAAGTCAAGTATGTTTTGCGATTCAAATTCAGAGTCATGAATAATGAAGTCGAATATGAGGCGGTTCTCGCTGGCCTTCGCCTCGCAAAGACTCTAGGAGCCTCACACATCCGGATATATACCGACTCGGCAGTGGTATCTAGTCAAATCAATGGCTCATATGCGGCAAAGGAGGAAACCATGAAAAGCTACCTAGCTTTAACCAAAAAACTCTTGCTGACATTTTCCTTCGCTGATGTCCACAAGGTTCCTCGAGGAGAAAACACAAAGGTTGATACTCTCAGTAAGCTGGCCTCCGTGGCCCCTTCTAATATATCCCCGGACATACTTGTAGAGGAGGCATCCCATCCATCAATCAATGAACAGGTTGTGTCGGTAATCGCCGATACCGACCCCACTTGGATGACGCCCATTGTCCAATACCTCCAGGATGGGACTCTACCCGAAGACAAGGCGCTGGCTCGCCAGATCATTTTGAAGGCACCGAAGTATACGCTCCATGATGGGGTCTTATACAGGCAATCCTACCTTCAGCCAAGTCTTCGATGCCTTGGCCCAGTCCAAGCTGATTATGTCCTCCGAGAATTACACGAGGGCTCCTGTGCGAGCCACTCTAGCTAAGAAGGCACTACGGTGGGGGTACTACTGGCCCACTCTCTTTAATGATGCGCATGACTTAGTGTCAAAATGCGAAAAGTGTCAGCGGCACTCACGGATAAAACACTTAGCCCAAACCGAGCTGGTAGGCATACAGAGCGCATGGCCTTTCATTCAATGGGGCATAAACATCGTGGGTCCGTTCGTTGTGGCTCCAGGAGGGTTTAAGTTCTTAGTGGTCGCTGTGGATTATTTTACCAAGTGGGTCGAAGCCGAACCGCTTACCACCATCACTGGAAGGAAGATTCTTAATTTTGTATGGAAAAATATTGTCTGCTGATTCGGTATTCCTGGCACCTTGTTTCCGACAATGGAAAACAGTTCGCAAATGATCCTTTCCGCTCTTGGTGTGAAGAATTGCACATCAAACAGGCGTTTACTTCGGTGGCTCACCCCCAGGCCAACGGTCAGGTAGAAGTGACAAATAGGACACTTGTCGAAGGCATCAAGAAGCGCTTGGGTGAATGCAAAGGGCTTTGGGCTGATACCCTACCTCAAGTGTTGTGGGCTTATCGTACTACGCCTCACTCTTCCACAGGCGAAACTCCTTCCAGCCTAACCTACGGCTCTGAGGCCGTCATCCCAGCAGAAATTGGGGTATCCAGCCCCAGGTTATTGAATATCGATCCTGAAACTAATGAAGAAGCAATTCGTGCTAACCTCGACGAAGTAGAATATCGCAGGGAACAGGCACTTATCCGACAGGCCAAGTATAAACAGCAAACAGCAAAATACTACAACGCGCGAGTCCGCGGGACGCAATTTCAAGTCGGCGACCTCGTGCTCCGGCTCAATTCCGCCAGCAAAGCCGCTCCTGAAGGCAAACTCCAAGCGGCATGGGAAGAACCCTATCGTGTGGTTGCTGTTCATTCTTCCGGGAGCTACCAGCTCGAGCGCGTAGATGGCACCCCAGTGCCTCGTACTTGACATGTGACCAACCTCCGAATTTTTTTTCTCTAATACTGTTAGTTTTATTCTGTCCTCTATCTCTTAAATACAAGTTTGTAATTTGACATTGTTCCGACAATTTTTTCTCAATAAGATCTCATGTTTCATTTTTTATACTGATTGTTTACAACACCGCGGGGACGCCCCGGTGTCATTATATCGAATGTTTCCGAACACATTTATCTATCTCCTGACCCGTCAGGAGATAATTAGAACAAGTCCCCGGACTTAATTAATTCCTCGCCTGATCCGTCCGGGGTAAATATCCAGATCTTAGGGCTTCGGCTCACTCTCGCCTAATCCGATCGAAGGATACAAGCCACTTACTGATCCTTCCGAGGAGTCATTAATTTGTCTCCGGACTTAATCTCATTCCCTCTTTCGTTCCATTCGAAGAGGTCAGTTACTTTGTTTCCGAACATATTTTTGTCCGTATTATGACGAACGCAGTGAACATCTATATGCCCTTCACATTTTCATTACAAAAATTATTTTACAATCGTATGCATCATACATTTTTTCCACAAAGAATAAAAATAATAAATAAAGTATATAATATATATACAATACATATTTTTCCATACATTATTTCATCAAACATTCATCTATACCACTTCCTATTATTGCTTTTCTGAATCCTCTCCGAACCAGAACGCAAAGCCTCGTCGCTTTGATTCCAATTGGCTATTTCTAGTCCTTCGGGGAACCTCCTGAGAACTACGTTGCACCCCTGAATTGCCTCGGGCAAGGACCCCAGTCATGGGCATGTCAATCGTCCCCTGCAGACCATGACCTGTAAGTTGACTGGGTCTACTAGTCGGGCCCGACATATTATCCCACTCTGTATGGTCCCACTCCAACGGAGCCAGGGGGTCCATTTTCTCTGAGGCTCGTGTAACATGCTCCCCTGTTTTATGCCGATGGTGCTCTTTTGTCTTTTGAGATACTGGGTTTGCTCTCCGCGCATCTCCCAGGGTGTTCACCCACTCTACAGCATCCCACTCCTCTCCCGGTATCTCGTCAATTTCCTTAGCCAAGGCCGAAACTGTTGTTCCACTTGGCTCCGGCTCTTTCTCACATGGTTTCCTTGATTTTTTGGAAGGACCCGGCCTTGATTCGGGAGTCTTCCCTGGGTTTCTTGGTGCCGCGGGGTGGGCCCCGGGATCAACTTTCTCCCGTACGGAGGTCCCTGTTTTCTTACTCCGGGCTCCCTTTACGTCGCTGGGTCCTTGCTTCTCCTGCTCTGCCACGTGGAGAGCATTGTTGCGGGCCTCTACTTTCTTCTGAAGCTCCAGGAGAAATCCTAACACCAGCCGGTTTCTGATTAGTTCGGGATTATTGATATCACCTTGCTTGCCAAGCTGCTCAATGTCTCCCCGAACTTCTGTTCTCCGGGCACGAACCTCGTCGACTGATAACCGCCCGCTATCGACAAGCAAGTGTTCGCATTCTTGCTGGTTTATGCGGAGTTGTTTCAATTCCATGTCTTTAAGCACGCATTCTGCTTTATACTGCCGCATTTGCTTCGCAGCTTTCGTCCAAGAATCCTCTGCCTCCGCACATCTCTTTTCTATTAACGCTAATCTCTTCGATAGCCTGGGGACCTCTTGCAACTTCCAGACATCTCTGTCTTTTTGTAACCAAGCTATCGAGGACCTGAGTTGCTTTATCACCTCGTATGGATTTTCAGCGTTTCCCTAACAGATGGGACATCTTCGTATCAAGTACACACAGACACAACAACATTGCTAAGGAAAACATGAGTTACAACACATGAAGAAGACAAAAGAATAAATCGTCATTCATTACTTCAAGTACAATGGATTCATTACACACCAGAAATTACAAATCACAACACCTTTTTACAAATAGGCTATTCTATATTCTTGGCAGGAGGTGGAGGGTCACTGACCTCTCCAGGGGTAGGGGTATTCCCTGCTACAGCTGGGAGCACTGCGGGGTCCCTGGTTGCCTCTATCGCTTTCCCAGAGTCTCCAGCCGCATTCTCCTCCCCAGAGGCCAATGTTGGCACTACGGACCCTTTGTGCGGGATGGGGGTTCTGTTTCGTAACTCCCACACGTGAAAGCCGTTACGGAAGCCCAAGAAATCTTTATCCTGGTCTTCGTTGCAGCATCTTATCACCTCGGCAGTCAAGAGCACATTTTTCTTGGCCAGGGCCTCAATCAGCGGCCACTTTGGTGCCTGTGTTAGCGCCTCAAAGTATGCCCCATCCTCATTCCCCACAGCATCATAGTTATATCCGAAGTCTTCATCATACACACCGACTTCCGGATATTATCGTATACAGCCTCCAACAATTCACTCCTTGTGGCTGTGTCGCCTGCCGCCACAAACGTACTCAGAAACTTCATGAACGTCTCTGTCTGCAACAGTTTTTTAGTGAAGGCCTCTAACATCGCTCCCTGGCCCTCAACTGTTCTCTTCAGTTCTTCTCGAGCTTCCACGAGGTCACTCTGGACAACAACGACCTCCACCGCTTGCTCTCGCAGTCTTGTCGCTTCTTTCTCGGCTAGCATCACTCTGTCTCGGCCACCTTGGCATTCTTTTGGGCTTCCGCAAGCCCGGCCCGTAGTTTGGTGACCTCGGCCTCCAGTTCGGCCACCCTTTTCCTGGAAGACTCTTTTTCAAGCTTCACTACCAACCCACGGATTGGCTCTAGCAGCTCTTCCAGTTCGGCTCCTGCCGAAGTCGTTGCTCTCCCTTGTCCCTGCATTCTCTTACTGTCATCCTTGGCAAACGAGATATATAACAAGGCACTATCAATGCACATACCTCGTGGGAAGGGACCACATGCGTTTTCTTAGGTGGTGGCGGCGTCGGTGGTGATGTCATCCTCTTCTTGGAGCTCGGGGTCAGCCCCGATAGAGGGACGTTGTCCTCGTGATCATCTCCAAGACCACCCCCTGACGTGGTTTTCTGCAGCTCGGGTGTCCTGGCTCTATCACCTCGCCCACCGGAGCTGGTTCCAGCTCCCCTTTTCGCAGAACTCTTGAACTTACCCACTGCACATGAGACAGGATGCATTAAGAGATCTTGTAACTAGCTATTGCACAACTTATACAAAAAAGAGGGGCCCTACCCTCTATTTCTGTCCCGGCTTGAGACCCCTCTACCTCAGCCACGCCTGGAGACTCTTCTGAGTTAGCTTCAGCTGAGGTACCCTCTTTCTGGGATTCCGAAGTCCCAACTGTCCATTTGGAATAGTAAGGGCTCAACCCAACCTCGTCCAATACTTCTTCTGAAAATTTTGACCCCAGGGTACCTGCTTTCATCAATACATCTACACCCTTGGGGTCCCCCGCCGAAGCACTATCTACCACCTCCAATCTCTGCCACTTCGGCAGTACTCTACCCTGACTAACATATATAAATTTACCTCTCCACCCCTCTATTTTGGTAGGGTTTTTTACTTTGAATTTTTTACCCGGCCTTGGGTTAAGGTAATACCAACCCTTATTCCTCCCCATTGTTTTAAGCTGAAAGAAATATCTAAATAAACTAACACTGGGCTTCACTCCGCCTTATTACATTCCACCAAAAATCCTACCACCTGCCTTACGCCATTGGGTCCCAACTGTCCCAGGGCTATTCTATAAAACTCCAACAAATTTACCAGAAAATCCCATAGGGGAAACCTTAACCCTACCGCCAGCTGATCTATATATACAGATATGAAACCTTTGGGAGGGCAACAAGCCTTATCCTTGTGTTGGGGAACTATGTATTCTAGGTCGAAAGGCAGGAAGAAATTCGGAATCAATTTCCTAATTTGGGCCTCAGTCACACTGGGCACCACTCCTGCTACTTCGAACTCCTCTACCTCCTTCTCACAATAGGGGAAACTAACCGCCTCCATCCTAATTTCCTCTTGATCACCCCGGTAGATTTTCCTAGTCTCACTATTTTCTGGGAAAATCATCCGTATAGGCGGTACTCTAAAGGGCCCCCTTTCTTTGCCCACTTCCTCAACTCTAGACGAAGATGAAGAAGAGATAGACATACTTACTTGTTTTCTCTAGTCGAAGAGGTGATTAACTTCAAAGTTTGTAGAATTTTTGTTCTCTCTGATGCGTGGTTCAGTCGTCCTTAAATGAAGCAGGTGAAGGGTTTTTGATTTCCCTCCTTTTCTTATAATTCCAGCAACGGCTCAGATTCGATGGTTTAAAATTAACGTTTCTGATACTCGCGTGTCATGCACGCGCCTCAAAACTCTAAATGTGTGCCGTTTAACACGCGCCTACTCGAATTATGTGCGCATCTCCCGATCACGTACCCCAGTTTCCTTTAGCCCTCGTATCATGGAAGTTTCCCAACTCCGATTGATTGACCCCGGGGGTTTGGCAGTTTCCCAACTCCAGTTGATTGACCCCGTGGGGTTTCGAATTTTCTCAACCCCGGTTGATTGACCCCGGGGGTTTCGCAGTTTCCCAACTCCGGTTGATTGACCCCGGGGGTTTCGCAGTTTCTCAATCCCGGTTGATTGACCTCGGGGGATTCGAAGTTTCTCAACCCCGGTTGATTGACCCCGGGGGTTTCGCAGTTTCCCAACTCCGGTTGATTGACCCCGGGGGTTTCGAATTTTCTCAACCCCGGTTGAATGACCCCGGGGTTTTCGCAGTTTCCCAACTCCGGTTGATTGACCCCGGGGGTTTCGCAGTTTCTCAACCTCGGTTGATTGACCCCGGGGGATTCGAAGTTTCTCAACCCCGGTTGATTGACCCCGGGGGTTTCACAATTTCCCAACTCCGGTTGATTGACCCCGGGGGTTTCGCAGACTCTCAACTCTAGTTGTCTTACCTCAGAATCCTAGCAGGTTTTCGCCTCCCCTTAACTCATCCAACTTCCTTCACACCGGCTCACACCTACCTTTGCTTTCTCTTCAAGCCGAAGCTCCTACCTCGCTCCGGCTTGGGGGGGGACATCTGATAGGTATGGCCCGGTTACAGCTCAACCGGCCCAGAAGTACAAGCCCAACAGCTCAACCGGCCCAGAGGTACAAGCCCAACAGCTCAACCGGCCCAATTACGGCATATTCAATCACCATGAAGATTTGGTGACCGAGATGACAACGGCGGCACATTCGGGAGTGGAGATTCCCCCATGATCTTTTCTCAATCACGAGTGCAGATTTGATGGGCGGGATTATAGGGATTTAGTTAGGGTTGTGATTTGTATGATATAAATAGTAGAATTAAAGATGGATGGAGGGTTCGGACTCTTGTACTCTGAAACTATAGCTTGTAAGATTAACGAGAAAGGAGTAAAAGAAACCCCGGAGGGGATTCTTCTTCCCGTGGACGTAGATCTCCGGATCGAACCACGTATATCCTGTGTTCTTTGTCTTTTTTGCGTAGGATAATTTTCCCAATCGATTTTCTTTGACCCGAAGTTTCTTTGATAACGGATCGTGCTTTATCATCAGGTAACTTAAATAATTGTTTGATTCAAAAATATACCAACATGTGCCTACATGGGATTCCTTGGAACTCAAATTTTTTTCAACTGCATGAAAGGAGATCAAGTTGTTTGTTGTATACAAGACGTCGATGTTGAGAACCATAACTTTCACGGACCCTTTTAACATAGTACACCTCATTTTTTGAGCAGTTTGCCTCAAGATCAATGTGATACGTATTACTTTCCTCAATCTCGTCTTGAAAACTCGAGAAATTCTCCCTTGTGTACAAATTGCGCATTTGACTTTCTATTGCCCACAATGACTTGCATTTTGGTTCCTCATTAATGTCAGCATGATTAGCTATTAGTTCATTGTGACGTTAATTTCTAAGAGCGCTATTGAACCGAGTGATAAAATCCATCAAGGAGTTTTGACTTGACACATACCTTTTAAAAAAAGCATGCGCACTTTCGGCTCTTTGGCTGCTTGATATTCTAGCACTAAAAATGTGCTTCACATATGTTGGGACCCACCGACACCGCAAACTATACATTTGGAGCAACCAGTCATTATTCCAACTTTGTAGCTTCTATCACCTTACTCCATCTTTCTTCAAATTCATCAGGTGATTCAGATTCCAATATCACATTTTTAAAATTATAATACTGGTCGTTGTAAGCTATTGGATTGATTTTCTCTGAAAATTGCTCAATATGTGCCATTTGCAATAACGGTGGAATTTATACGGAAAGGCTTGAGAAATAGCTTTCTTCATTGCAGGGTCTTGATCGGTGATTATAATACCTGGGTTTCCTTTCGGCATTGCTTCCATCAGCTTACTAGACAACCATATGAATGAATCAGTTTTTTCGTCAGTTAAAAATCCACAACCAAACACAATTGTCTGGCCATGGTGGTTAAACCAAGTAAATGGAGCAAAAATCATTCCATACTTGTTAGTGTTGTATGTGGTATCAAACACAACCACATCACTAAAGAAGATATAATATCTTCTTAACACAGCATCAGCCCAAAAACACCTAACAAGTTTGTTGTCTGAATCAACTTCATACTCGAAAAAGAATGCTGGGTTTTTTTTCTTTTACTGATTTGAAAAAGACAATCAATGTTTCAGCGTCATGCCCTTTATGTAAATCTCTTAAAGTCTGCGTTTAATTTCAGATATATCTCTCTGTGCACCCAAGATTTTTGTGGACCTCCATAATCAATCTCCATCAAAGGTACATGTTGGCAAGTCGGTATGTTAGCTTGAGAGAATTGCCGAGCTAGCAACTTTTTAGTAGCAGATACATTCCGATGTGATCGTAACAAATTAACTTTGCTTGGGGTTGTAAGATAATGATTATGCCCTTCCACAAAACTGCTAACAACCCAAATCTGCTCTTTGGTTCTTTTGATAGACATCCTTGCTTTGCAACAAGTTCGAACAACACCTCGATTTCTTTCCCCAACACGCGGCTTCACATTCTTCAACTTTTTTTGGTATGTGTCATTTGTGTGGCCCTCCTTATTACATGAAAACTCTTTCCAAACCACTTCATTTGTCTCTTTACTCTTCTTAGAGTTGTTAATTTTAATACTAAATCCTTTCTCTCGTGCATATGTGTTGTAGAAATCATAAGCATCCGTATAAGAAGCAAACTCTTGTCCAATATAAGGTCTATTAGGATTTGCAACTTCGGGAATGTAAGATTCTACATTGTTTTCTTCTTCATCCATCATCGACCTTAAATTAATTGAAAAAACACTAAGTTATACATAATTAGACACAATATGAAATTTTTATATTTGATACAATGAAAAAGAAAAAAAAAATCTCAAATGCATTGTATACAAGAAAATAAATTCACACCAGCAAAATAAAATAACTTGCAATATAATATGATCAACTTGTCGTTTTCTATCACATCCATATCCAATTAGATAAATGTTAGATATCTACTAAGATTAACAATATGAATAGTGAAAAGGGGAAACATATTCATATTTATTAATCTGATGAATAGTGAGAAGGGGAAACATACTCTATGAATAGTGAAAAGGGAAAACATATTCATATTCATTAATCTAATGAATAGTGAAAAGGGAAACATATCCATATTCATTATGATACATGTGCGTAATTTTCATATTGTAAATTACTGCCACATTAATTTTTTTAATTTTAGAAAGTGTTCATCTTCACCATCATTGACGCATTGTTCAATAAAAATAGAGGAGGTGTTTGCGATTGCTTTTTCTTTTAAAAAAGTGATTAAAATTAGAGATTCTATAAGAATCACTTATATAAAAAGTAGATAGTGTTTAAAAAAAAAAAAGTGATTTGTCACAAAAAGTAAAAGTGTTTAAAATCACCTATGTCTTTTAAAAAATATCATATTATTTACAGAATTGTCATTGAGTAGGGAAAAGTATTAAAATTCTACTTTTAGCTTTTACATAGGAAGCACTTTTTTTTAAGTAGAAGTTAACTTTGTAAACACTATAAAATAATTTTTCTCAAGTTATAAGCTGAAAACCACTTAAAAAAAAAGTAATACAAGCACCCCTAAAAAATGAACAGCAAAAAGGCCACACAACTTTTAGTTTAAAAGATATCAGGGGCTACAAAATTCCAACCTCTTACTTTTAATCTCATCTATATAATAAAAATTAATTACTTAAGTCAACCCTTTTTATTTAATTAATTAAGTCATCCATTTTTATGATTAACTCCCATTGATTGAAAATTCAAGAAGCAGGTTAGAGAAATCATTGATTGAGTGGAGAAGGATTCAGTATATAACATCTCTTTGATTGAAAATCTTATTTCATATCCAAAAAGAACGTAATCTCAACACAAAATACGTATTATTTACCATAATCTCTTATTCAAAACAATTATATTCAACAACAAAATTATATATATGATAAACTGATGGAACTATCGTATTGGGTGGGTCGCGCAGAGAACTAATTCATAAGCTGATGGAACTATCGTATCAGTGATGATAATACCTAGGAATGTATTACTTACGGGTTTCTTGCGCAGATGATACGCGGAGATGTCGACAAATCCGTATAGTCCGATCGAGATGGTGGTTGTAATGGAGTTTATTGTGGCTCTAGGCGGTAGAAACGTGAGTGGGATCAATGGAGGAATTATGCCTAGATGTATACAATATTTGATGTATTTGGTGAATATGGCAGGGAGTTGTTGAGTAATCGTGGGAAAGAGATCTGTCTATTAAGTAGCGTAAAAATAAGAAAGATTTAATGAGAAAGAATATAAGTAGTGTGATTTAATGAGAAAGAATATAAGTAGCGCGTGGAATACTGCGGTGGGCTCTATAAGAAAACCCACCAGTAGGTTCCATATCAGGATTGTATATATATATATATATATATTGGCATGTATAAATTAGCATGTATATATAAGCATTAACCATAAATGATTATATGTTGTGCAATCGAGGCTTTGAGACAATATCTCTGCACTATTTGCTTTGACAAGCTTCAGCGTCCGTGCTTCACTCCGAGTGGCCTTATGTTTGAATCACATACACACCACAATCCAACCTATACAAACAATAATATTAAGTTTTTAACATGATTGTGCAAATTACGTTTGTGGGGGTGCAAGGAACAAGAACAGAAAAACCCTTGAGTCTTTATATATCATGTCATATCTCAAAAGAGGTAAATGACTGCAAGAGTTCCCTTGCTAACTCGGTGTAGTATATCTCTTGATGCCCCGACAACTGTGATTACAGGATTTAGAAAGGCAATAATTCATTTTCATTACGTATGACATGTAAAGATTTGTAATTTGTTAACCATAACTTGTATGGATGACACCATATTGTTATGAATTTGATCAAGAATGATTGATAAAACCCTAACTCACACAATCTTGCCAATCACCAAAACCACATAGAAAACTGAATAAAGAAAACAAAGAACAAAGACAATAATTTAATTGGTTCGGATAAATCTCTTTGATCCTACATCCACAGAGACTATAAGCACTTCTATTCAAACACCGTATCAATACAAGAGATTCAATCAACAATCTAAAGACTACAAATTATCTTCAAGAAGCATCAATACATTACACTCTCTATATTGTGATCTTCTCTCACGTTTTGTGTTACCATAGGAAGTTGAACTTTCATCATCATCTTTCTCTGTTGCTGCTCTTCGCACTTTATACATATTGCAGATGCCAATAAGAAGAAGAATGACACATACAGAAGTAACTTCATCAAAGAATCTGTTTTCAAATATGCAGTGCTAAAACAGAATTTTGAATGCTAATTGTTTTAGCGCTTGAAGTTAATAAAATGCCCTTTTAGTTAACTCCCTTAACTAACTTATGAGACTACTTGTTTTAGCTAACACCTTCTTACAATTCTCCACCTTTAGCTAAAATAAAAATTAACTTCGCAGTTGAAACTTTAATCCTTCATCTTCTTTTAAGACAGAATTAATGATCTCACTTTTACTAAATCAAGACATAATATAAATTTTGAAGTAGGAAGTGCTTTAGTAAAGTAGTCTGCTGGATTTAACTCTGTTGAGATCTTCTCAATTTTCACTGATCCCTTTGCCACAATGTCCCTTACAAAATGAAGTTTAACATCTATGTATGTATTTAAGTCGATTTAGGATCATATTTTATATCATTTGCGTGCATATTTGACCGGCATTTATTTATATTTATCACATCGGGGTCATTTGACGTGTTTCGACTTGTTTTGAAGTTAATTAGGTAATTTTATTCCATTTGGATGAAGTTCGAAGAAGAAACAAGTCAAATAGGGTTAAAACGGATGAAAAGGGAGTTAAAGGAGCAAAAGGACCAACAAGGCTGCATCAAATATGAACACGGCTGCGTCAAAAGTGGCCTAGAACATGGAAAAACGCACTGCCAACCAACACGGCCGCGTCAATAACCAACACGGCCGCGTCACAATGTGTCCCGAAAGTGAAGTTTTCTGTCAGCTTGATACACCTATAATATTTTGGACATATCTTGAGATCTAAAACTCCGATTGAGGTGCAATTGGTGGCGTTAGAAAGCTGATTCAAAGGGCTACAACTTTACCTGAATGGGACAAATCCCAAAAACGACTGGAAGACCCTCAAAAATGGCTTGGAAGTCAGACCTGAAAATCTGCCTGAGCAAAACGGACGCGGCCGCGTCACAAAGCCAACACGGCCGTGTCAGAAAGCCTTTTCTACGAGAATTTCCTAATTTTAATAGGATTTTGATCCTATCTTCCCAAGGATTCGTCCCCAACTCTATAAATAGGACCCCAAGCTTTAGAAATCAGAGGAATCATATAGAAAACATCAAGAACATCAATTACATCATCATTCTACCTAGAAGAAGACTTGGAGGACAAAGAAGACGAAGATCATCGAGACGGATTCATCCGGGTTTAGTCGTTCTTTCCTAGTTTAATCTTTTACAGTATTTTTCGTAGACTTTTGTATTGGATTATTACTAGGCATGAGTAGCTAAGCTATTTGTGTCTTAGGGTTAGAGAGTAGGGATTATTATGACAATATTTTGATTATGATTTAATTTATTAATTCCTTTCTTTATGTGTTTATCTCTATGTTTGTACTTATAACTAGATTTAGCTTGATCACCTAGATTTAGTAAATTAGTTTAGCAATTCCGCTTCGAGAGGAGGGAATTGTTATCAGACTTATGACATAGAGCGCAGTTGTCTATGACTGTGTAGGCCGTGGCTTAGAATCGTTTGGGAGTTATTAGGTTTAATTGACTCGAGAGGGTAATTAGCTTAATTAATCAACGGTTTAATCGCTTCGAGAGAAGGGTTAGATTATTGTAGTGCTGCCTAATAAACACTAGAATTGTTAAATTTATAGGTTAATTATATTCATCATTGAAGTAATTACAACATAAATGGCTTTATGTAACATTTCGTTTGTAACACTTTTAATATTTTGACTTTTATGTAACACTTTTGTAACACTTATGAATATGTAATACTTTTATGTAACACTTTTGTAACATCTGCGAATATGTAACACTTTCGTGTAACACTTTTAGAATATGTAATGCTTTGAACGTAACACTTTTAAATTGTAACACATTTAGGTAACACTTTTAAATAAGTAACACTTTTTACGCAATACTTTTGAATAAGTAACACTTTTATGTAACACTTATAAATAAGTAACACTTGTAAATAATAAAATTATTTATTTTATTTTAAACTAATTAAATATTTGTGGATTATTTTTCTTATGTGACTTTTATTTTTATTTGTCTCATGTGTTACATCTTAATTATCACAACAGAATACATGTAACATAAGTGGTGAAAATGATCGACTCATACCTACAAAAATAACAATTTATTAGAGCACCTAAAGATTTACTTATTCGTTAAGAATAAATTAAATTTTATTTGTGACCTATTTGTGGTTTTACTAAACAATTACAAAATAAATTTGTAGCTTTAAGAATTTGAATACATTTCTTAAGTGTGAGAACCTAGACTTGGGACATTTGGTCATGTATCTTCATGTTTGTAAGTTTATTTTTTTATTTAAAATCTATAAAAAAAAAAAAAAACAATTAAGGTGTCTTAATACATAAAATTATGGTAATTAAAATTAATGATAATGTCGTAAGATTTATATACAATAACTAGATGTATAAAATTAATGTGATATAAAATAAGTTATATATATATATATATATATATATATATATATATATATATATATGTGTATATAAGTGGGTGAAAATGAAAAAAAAATGGAAACATTGTGTCAAATTGATATGAATAACCTAAATAAAATTAAGTTAGATTGTAGTTTGATGAAAACTTAATTTTGAGTGTATTTTATTGATGTACAATAAAATCTTGTGTATATATTGCTTTTCTTATAAAAAAAACTAAAAAAGTTATTGTAGCCTAGTGGTTAAGACTTTGCACTTAAGCTCCTGCAATCTAGCAACCTGGGTTCGAAACCCAGCAATGACAATTTTTTTATTTTTTTTTCAATTAAAAGTATTACATAAAGGGGGTTATGTGTAACATTTTTTTAGTGTTACCATAAAGTGTTACAATTTAAAATCTAATGTAACACTTATTAAAAGTGTTACTAAAGATCACCAAAAGTGTTACATTAGACTTTAGGTAGCACCGACAAATGTAACACCAATAAAGTGTTACATAAAGTCTATAGTAACATATTTTGGTATATATGTAACACTTTTTGGGTGTTACATTAGCTCATTTATGTTGTAATATATCCTGAAATCGAAGCCCTAGGATACCTATTCTCCTTGATTGTTAGTTCTTTTTGTCTCCTAAGTTTGAAGTCATATTTAATTGAGTACTTTAGTTAGTTAAATTCTTTAGTTTTTATAAAATCAACCGTTGCAATTTAGTATCTAGTTAGGACATTCCTAGAGTATTGAGGTATCGAACTACCTAAAACTATTCCTTGTGGGATCGACCTTGATTATCGTTACTACACCTACATCCGTACACTTGCGGAATACTAGGTTAGAAATTGTACACCTACATCTGTACACTTGACACGTCGGTTTCTAACCTAGTGTTCCGCAAGTGTACGGATGTAGGTGTAGTAGCGATAATCAAGGTCGATCCCACAAGGAATAGTTTTAGGTAGTTTGATACCTCAATACTCTAGGAATGTCCTAACTAGATACTAGGTTGTAAAAGGTTGATTTTAACAAAAACTGAGGAATTTAACGAATAACTATGTTACTTATGACTTGGCAAAAAAAAAAGAATTAACAATCAATGAGAAAAGGCATCCTAGGGCCTCGATTTCAGCATATTACTTCAATGTTGAATATGATTAACCTATAAATTTACCGATTCCAGTGTTTATTAGGCGGCACGACAATAATCTAACCCTTCTCTCGAAGCAATTAAACCGTTGATTAATCAAGCTAATTACCCTCTCGAGTCAATTAAACCTAATAACTCCCAAATGATCCTAAACCACGGCCTACACAGTCATAGACAACTGCGCTCTATGTCATAAGTCTGATAACGATTCGCTCCTCTCGAAGCGGAATTGCTAAACTAAATTACTAAATCTAGATGATCAAGCTAAATCTAGTTATAAGCAAAAACATAGAGATAAACACGTAAAGAACGGAATCAATAAATCAAAACATAAATCAAAACATTGTCATAATAATCCCTATTTTCTAACCCTAGGACACGAATAGCTTAGCTACTCATGCCTAGCAATAATCCAATACAAAAATCTACGAAAAAAATTGTAAAAGATTAAACTAGGAAAGAACGACTAAACCCGGATGAATCCGTCTCGATGATCTTCGTCTTCTTTGTCCTCAAGTCTTCTTCTAGGTAGAATGATGATGTAATTAATGTTCTCTATGTTTCTATCTGATTCCCCTGATTTCTAAAGCTTGGGGTCCTTTTTATAGAGTTGGGAACGAATCTTTGGGAAGATAAGATCAAAATCCTATCAAAATTAGGAAATTCTCGTAGAAAAGGCTTTCTGACACGGCCGTGTTGACATTGTGACGCGGCCGCTTCCGTTTTGCTCAGGCAGGTTATCAGGTCTGACTTCCAAGCCATTTTTTAGGGTCTTCCGGTCATTTTTGGGATTTGTCTCCATCGGAAAAAGTTGTAGCCCTTTGAATCAGCTTTCTAACGCCACCAATTACATCTCAATCGGAATTGTAGATATCAAGATATGACCAAAATACTAGAGGTGTGTCAAGCTAACAGAAAACTTTTGGTTTGGCTCAATTTTGACGCGGCCGTGTTGGTTATTGACGCGGCTGTGTTGGTTGGCAGTGTGTTTTTTTCCATGTTCTAGGCCACTTTTGACGCGGCCGTGTTGGTCCTTTTACTCCTTTAACTCCCGTTTCATCCGTTTTAACCCTATTTGACTTGTTTCTTCTTCGAACTTCATCTAAATGGAATAAAATTACATAATTAACTTCAAAACAAGTCGAAACACGTCAAATGACCCAAATATGATAAATATAAATAAATGCCGGTCAAATATGCACGTAAATGATATAAAATATGATCCTAAATCGACCTAAATACATACATAAGTAACGTGTTATCAAGTCTTTTCATAATATCCCTGATGTTTTGCTAGATGGATAGCACTTTGACAATCAAATAACACAGTAATTCTCTATTGTTTGATGTCAAACTCTCCTACAATACCTTTCAGCCATAAAAGACTCTTTAATAGCTTTTGTTAGAGCTACATATTCTGACTCAATGGTTGACTAAACCACTACTGATTGATGTTCAAACAATGTAAAAACATATCTAGTAAGAGACTTTCTTGTGTCAAGATTAGCTGACATAGTCAACACCTACATAACCAACAAGAGAGGTAGTAACATCATCTTGTCTTTTGAACCACAAGCCTTTGTTTTATGCAGTGTTTGTGGGACCGGACCGGTGATCGAACCGGACAAGCCACCGGTTCAAGGTTCGACCGGTCCGACCGGTTCAACAACCGGTTCAATCGGTCAAAGGCAACTTGTTGACTTTTGAATTTCAATAGTTTTTATGTGTAATACAATCTAATTTGATACTAGAGTTTAACTTGTAAAAAAAATTCAACATATTTCAATATCAAATCCAAAGATACTTTTAACTCTAATTTTTTTAATAACATCCTAGTGCCAAATTTAAAATAAGATGGGAATAATAAGGGCAAATGAAGATAAATGTGAAAATCCCTTTTTTTTTTTTAACTTAAAATAGGCCAAAAACAACTTTATTTAAAAAAAAAGAAAAAAAAAATGCAATCCCGTTTTTTAACTCAACCGGACCGGTTTCGGTTCCCGGTTGAACCGGTCGAACCGGCCGGTCCGGTCCGGTTCCACAAACATGGGTTTTATGTTCCTCTGTTATACCTAAGAATCCACTTCATTGCTTCCCTATGAAACCTTCCAGGATTCCCCATGTATCTGCTAAATACACTGATTGAGTATGCAAGATCTGGTCTGCAACACACCATGACAACACTTGCATATGGAACCTTCAGTATATAAGACTTATCTAAAGTTGTTTTAGGAAAGAGTTGAAGAGATAGCTTGATGTGTTGTCCTAAAGGGGGTAAAAACAGTCTTAGACATATGTATGTTGTACCTCGGCAATACCTTATTCAAATAAGCTTTCTGAGACAAAAAAAAAATTCCCTTGGTTCTGTCTCTTTCAATATCCATGCCTAGGATTCTCTTTGCTTCTCCCAGATCTTTCATCTCAAACACTAATTTTAACAAATCCTTAGCCTCTTCAATTCCTAACAGAGTTTTACAAGCCGACAACATGGAACATAAGATACACTAGGGATGAATCTTAATCTTACTTAATAATAACATGAAACTGTCTATTAATAATACGTGTTCTATTTTCCCACCTAAACTATATCACCATTATTAGTAATTTCGATTTCTGTATTTTCAGCCTGATTTGATTCAGGATTTAATTACGATGGGAGATTCTGTATATCTCGGCTAAATTTGTTTAGAGTACTCAATATGTAAACAATATATTGCATCTCGTTCTCTAAGTAAACAACAAATCTGGAAGATTATGTTTCTATATATATTTGGGATACATATGTCAATGATTAAACAATAAATCTCAACATACATATATTTGAAAAATAGAATATACGTGGTATCAATTCCTCCTTTAGCCCTGCTTTTTCTTCTGTTCTTGCATTAACTATTTCCGGGGGAAATCTAAATGGATTCCATCAAATCTGTAGTAAAATCTTATTCAAATCAATAAAGATTGAATTATACGAATTTAAATAGAGAAAAATAAATTACAGAATGCCTTCAAATCAATTATCATAATAGACTAAGACTTTCCCTAATAGAGTCAATTATCAAGCTATATATACGTTGTTTCTTTTGTACTTTATTTGTACACACATGGAATCACAACTTGATATGTCTATCTTTATAGAAATACTTTATGTGTATTATGTAAAGTGGGGTCGGTATTATTATACATCCTGGAGTTCTGTAGTGTCTATAATCCATCAAAACATGCAGATTTTATAGTACTAAATTAAACACAGAGTTTTCATTTATTTATTTTGTGTTTAATCTAATGTTTTTTTATATGTCGGTTTGAACTATTTTCATTTTCGGTATTAAATGTAGGCTGTTCTTGAATTATATTGTTCATTTTCATTAAAATACAGAGTTTCATTTTCAATTGCAGATTTATTATTATTTTCATTTTCAAACATAGAGCAGTGCTAAACCAAAAACACAAAGTTTCATTTTTATTTGCAAATTTTTGTTCATTTTCATTTTCAACATAGAGCAGGGTTCAAGGTTGGACGCACAAAAAAACCAGCCGCAGGAAATGAAGAATTGTATTTTGAGGTTACTTCTAAATGAAGTCCAGGATTGTTGTAACTATAACGATTTACTTCTTTATGATAATATCAAGTATAATACATAGTGTGATGTTTACTAAGCCAGGGGATTACTAAAGTATAGCTACATGACAATGAGGTATTTAAAGTTTTCAATCATTTTGCTTGGTGTCATACAACTTCATTGTTGATGGTATTCTCACTGTTTATTCTACATCAGAATAACATATCACATCAACTATTACTCATAACATTAATGTTCAAACATTTCAATATCAATCTATGAGAAAAGTATAATTGGTAAACTATCGCTTAATTTGTAATTAAATATCTCTAATGAAGTTGTTTCAATTTTACAGGTTGCCAAGGACAACACTCTAGTGAGTTTTGTTACAAGCACGATGAAGTTGAACAAATATATGTGGTAGTGATACAGAACGGTAAAAACCATATTCTAATTAGTGTTTCACATCAAGATCGATAGGAGAGATAGACTTTAAACATCTGACATATCTTAATTTTTAGCACACATTCAGTACCATTACCTTTCACGTGATTAAGTAAAATTAAATGTATATGTACTCAAACATTTACATTTTTTCAATAAGCACATTGATGATTACTTTTCTTCTTTGTAACTTCTTAATTTCGCCCTACTCTGTATAGTTATACTTCTACCCACTATTTTATAATTTGGTAGTTTACTAACTCTCCTCAATGATCCATATATATTTGCTGATCAGGTCTACGTCCATTCACTGAATTATTAAAATTCATTGTCTTAATTAATCAAACACCAAGCTTATAAATGTTCAAATTATCAACAGTTGCATAAAAAAAAAGATATTTTACTCTTCATGTGTCATATAAAGTGTTCGAGATGTGCAACAAACTTACCTTTGTGAATCTTTATGCACATATCCATTCCAGGAACATGCTACAACTTCATTGCTAGCCCTGAATTTGAGGGTCCAAAAGGCTGATGGAATACGATTATGGATGGAGGCAGGTACATATCTGTAAATACAGACACATAAAGCAGGGTTTTATGCAAAAACCTATAATGTCAATCATGCCAAGTTTAAACCATAAATGTCAGGTGGTCCTCTCTAAAAAACAGAAGAAGTAACTCCAAATTACTGAAAAGAGATTCAAGAAAATAATTTTCATTTGCATGCATTGCTGAGGATGCTTAAGACAAAAATAATAATTATTATAAAATTAAGTGACAAGATTGGTATATATAACATATATTAATGTATGATGGTTATCGTGCAATGCATCTCTTGCTTTTTATTCAACTAGAACTACGATTGTCCCATCGTGCGATGCACACCTCAAAATATCTTTACTTATAGAAATATTAAAATTATATAAGTGAATAAAATTAATTAAATAATTATTTCTTTGGTTACAAGTTTTTGTTATTATTTAATATTGTTTCTTAATAAATTATTTAAGTAGTTTTTATTTGCGTCCCAAATCTCTAAAATAGAGACATAGAACAGAAACCAGAAAAAATTTCATATGAAATTTCATATGGAATATATTCCAAAATTTTGGAGATTTCAATTATGACCCAAAAACAAACAAATAATATGTCTTAAGTTAATGTAGGGGCAAATGGAGTCAACATATATAACAAAGTGGTAAACATATTATACTCAAAATAACTCACTCTTATTAATATTGTATAGATTTTTATCCATACAAAACTTACAGTTTTTTCATTTAGATTGAAAATTATACAATCAAACAACAATATCAAAATAGATGAATCATCCATCATACAAGGTTTACATACTTATATAATAACACTTAAGAGAAATGTATTCATCAGTTTTTCATTATTTCTTTACTGCATATCAACACCCTTCACCCACTTTCTCCATGTATTTAGTTTAAGGGCGATAAGTAATCTTTCTCAAAATAGTGGCAAGTATTCCTGATATTTCAGAACACATCAACAAGTTGTTTACTTCCGGAGTTGATTTGTTCTTCAGATATGAGACAAATAAAAAAAATCAAGTACTATTAGTCAGAAATGTCGAAGTGATGACGAGTTCATTTCAGGTTTCTTAATTTTACTTCGCTGAATAAGAAATTACGTTTTTACTTATTTACTCTATTTGTGTTGTTTGATCTTCAATGTACGGTAATGGAAAATAAAGTAATTTCAAGAACATTTCAGATTCTAATAAATAACAAGTACAATGTTTTGTATATACAAGTTTGTAAATATACAAAAATTACAAAGCATACTACCAAATACATCCGAATATCTAACATCATATATATATATATATATGTGTGTGTGTGTGTGATTTGCGACTGTCAGATTCTAATACTGCAAGTCTATGAAACTTTTTACTTCTTTTTATATAATTGATTATTTCAGAACTCAAGTGAATATCAGGCATGTCATATTTAAGATGGAATAGGAAAATTTACCTTCTCATCGCTCCAAACTTGAAAAGGGACGTTCCAAATCCCTATCTCTACGAATCTTTTGATTTTAGCATAGAACATCAAGATGACTTAAAATTTTTGTCTTTCAAATTGATCTTATCTCAATCTACATATATATGATAGCCAAATTCCCCTTCCGAAGCTTATTCACTGATCATGTATGTAATTAGAGAGCATACGCAAATATAAGCATATTGGATAAATACTCAAACATTTCTCCATGTTAAAAATGCCACAACCAAAAAAAAAATACACTCACTGAATAACACGCGTGCATACACACAGGAAGAACACACTCACTGAATAACACGTGCGCACATACACAGCAGCAAAGACACACATGTGTACAATTTTTTCGCAAAATGATAAGGGTTGGGTTCTTACTGGCCGATGGAAAGTGTTCGAGATAGAGATGGATCAATTGTCGCACAACAGCAGAAACACACATGTGTACATTTTTTTCCAAAATGAGAAGGACTAGAACTTGGTTCTTACCGGCCGATGAAACGCAATCAAGATAGAGATGGATCAATTGTAGTTTCAACTCTGGGGATTAGACGGATGTGTTAAGAACTCAAATGACGAGAATTGTGGTGGATATTAGGGTGGAAGGAAATAAAGGGGCTCGAGCAGAGACGGTTTTAGGGGTTTTGTAGGATGGTGATGTTGAGTCCATCACCTTCAAACTAATGGTGCAATCGATCACCATCTTTCTTCTCTTTCACCAATTCGTGCGAGATAGGCGATGGACTCTGGGAGTATTCGGTTCAATTATTGTCCAAGCTGAGAAACCGTGCGAGATAGGTAATGGAATTTGTCTTCGATTGTTGTTAAGGTGAGAGTAGACAGATTGGGGGGTTCGTGATTGGGGTTAACATGGGTAGTGTTAGGATTGAGCATCGGTAATGAAGACGCACAGGCGGCTGCCGCCACCACCATCAGTGGATAAAAAGGATCTGAACATGTCTAGTTTGGCAGCAAAAGTATTAGCCAGCAAGAAGAGAAAAAAAGCCATGAAAGAATCCGTTGTCAAGCTTATTTGTGACTATTGAGTTCAAGGTGAAAGATAGATAGGTTAGGCGATTATGTCTCTTGGGAAATAGAGGTGAGGTGATGGGGGCTGGGGCATGGGTGAAGAAGGATATTGAATGTTCCATATAGTTCTTTTTTTTTTTTTTTTTTTTTTTTTGGTATTTTTTTTTCAATTTTAGGACTATATAATTACTTTATGCCAGATTATAATTGTGATGATTAATTAAAACCCCATGTTTGCTACTATAGGTGCTCGTGAGAATGTATTGGAATGACTACTTTATAATTAAACAATATATATTAATAAATATCGCTTAATGTTAACACTACATGTCAACCAATATTATATTACATCAATAATATATAATTAGATTCTAATATTGCTACAAAGAATTGTGTAGCTTACATTAGTCATAATATATATATATATATATACACACATACATACAATATTTTATGTATAAAAAAATAATAAATAGCTAAATTTAAAGTGTAGACAATATGAGTCCTAAATCTAGCTTCATAAAAAGTAAATTTAATTATTCTTATTATGTTTTATATTTCATTAAAAACATATACACCATTTTTTTAATAATTTTTTTATTGGACATTAACGTAAATCTAACATTTTTTTTCGTTTTACTGATTTTTCATCAAAACAAAAAGATTTTGAAAGTAAATATATTATAAAAAAAAATTGTGAAAGTCAACTAAAAATACATATTTCTTGAATACTCTCACATTTTTTATATGAACTATTTTTTAAATATATCAATATATCACGATTAAACTGACATAAAATACTTTAAAATTTGTAATTAATTTATAGAGATTTTTGCACTTTTGGTCCCACAGGACATCTCAGTTTTTCATTTTGGTCCCAAGAGTTGCAAAACTGACCCCATTCGACTGGACAGTTGCAAGAATAGTCCTTCTGTTACGGAAACTGTTAAGTTTTTTGCAAATTTAATCCCAAACGTTATATGCATGTTAGTCCCCTGTTACAGTTGCAGAATTAGTCCCAAAAAATTGACACTTTTGGTACCAAATCTAAAAAAATTATGTAAAAAACCTAGAAAAATATTTTTAAATTCTGAATTAAAATCTGAAAATTAAGAAAATTATGTAAAAATTAGAAAAATATTTTTAGATTCTGAATAAAAATCTGAAAATTATGTAAAATTATGTAAAAACTAAAAAAATATTTTTAAAATCTGAAAATTATGTAAAAACTAGAAAAATATTTTTAAATTCTGAATTAAAATCTGAAAATTATGTAAAATTATGTAAAAACTAAAAAAAAAAATAAAATCTGAAAATTATTTAAAATCTAGAAAAATATTTTTAAATTCTGGATTAAAATCTGAAAATTATGTAAAATAATTTTAAAACTAAAAAATATTTTTAAAATCTGAAAATTATGTAAAAACTAGAAAAAAAAAATTTAAATTCTGAATTAAAATCTGAAAGTTATGTAAAAAATGTAAAAACTGAAAAAAGTATTTTTAAAATCTGAAAATTATGTAAAAACTAGAAAAATATTTTTAAATTCTAAATTAAAATTCGCAAATTATGAAAATTATGTAAAAACTAGAAACATATTTTTTAAATTCTGAATTAAATCTGAAAATTATGAAATTATGTAAAATCTAGAAAAATATTTTTAAATTCTGAATTAAAATCTGAAAATTATGAAAATTATGTAAAAATTAGAAACATATTTTTAAATTCTTAATTAAAATCTGGAAATTATGAAAATTACGCACGTGAAAGAGAACAAAATGCAGACAATTGATTTTAATTCATATAAAATCATAAAGCAAATCATTGATTTCAATTCATAATTTTCTACTTTTACATAATTTTCTAGTTTTTCATAATTTTCAGATTTTAATTTAGAACTTAAAAATATTTTTCTAGTTTTCACATAATTTTCAGATTTTAATTCAGAATTTAAAAATATTTTTCTAGTTTTCACATAATTTTCATAATTTCCAGATTTTAATTCAGAATTTAAAAATATTTTTCTCTGTCATTTTATTATTAGTATTATCATGGCTTTGAATTTCGGAATATGTGATTGGTTGGAAATTACGTGCTGGATCAATTAAAATTATATTTTCTTAAAAAAATATTTTCTAAGTTCTAAATAATTTATATGTATAGATTTCATAAATTATTTTAAGATAATTCACTTATTTTAAAAAAAAAATATTTCCTACATTACATAGATAATTTAACATATTTTAAATAATTTTTTTTAGATTTCAAAATAATTTACAGATTTGTCAACTCTATTTGGATAATTTACATAATAATAATTCAAATAAAATGGGTTAAAGTTGTACCCCAGGAGTAGTTGCTTATTAACGTGCGTATGTCACAAATAATTAATAGCATTTGTAAATAATTAACCTATCGTCAACCTGTGATTTTTCTCCCTATTCGAACAATAGATTGATAAATAATTAAAAGAAAATAGTTTAAAATCTAAATTTTTTTATTTAAGATATGTAAAAGTATCTATGAAATGTTGGAAGTATTTTTGGGAAGAAATTAATTTTCTCAAAAGAGTTTAAAATAATTTATGAAATATATAAAATTATTTAGAATTTAGAAAATAAAATTTTAAGAAAATCTAATTTCATAAAACAAGTTGAATTTTCATTTTTTCAAAATTTTATAAAAATAAACTTAAAATTTTCATTTTTTAAAATTTTATAAAAATTCAATTTTCCGAAAACTAATTTTTCTAAATTTAATATTTTAGGTTACGGTTGTGATATTTTAAATAAATTTTAGAATAAATTTATTTTTATTTTTACATTAATTTCAGATTTTTTTTGTAATTTTTAAATATTTTTTAAGAATTATGACGTCATTTTTATATTTTTAAAATGATTATGACGTCAGCAAACGAGCAACGTTAGGTTGAAAAGGTTTGGGACTAGTTTTGCATTTTTTTTGGGACTATATTTGCAAAAAAGGACTATTCTTGCAACTGTTCAGTCGAATGGGGTCAATTTTGTTACTCTTGGGACCAAAATGAAAAACTGAGATGTCCCCATGGGACCAAAAGTGCAAAAATCTCTTAATTTATACATACAATATGGACGTCTATTTGAAGATCGTGAAAAGATCTTATTTAATATATTTTTTCATCAAGATTAAAATTGATATAGAAAAATAAAAGATGTTTACAATTTAGGTTAAAATAAAACAAATTTGAGAGAGATATGCTAATTTTGATTGGTAGATGAGAGTAATTCCTCCCAAATCACACGTATATTTTTTTTCCGGAAATACACTACATAGCGACACTTGTACGTACATGAACTGTTGCGCTTCTCATTTAGTAGATAATCCATAGTTTACGTTATTTTCATAAAATTTGAGCATATTATGTTCCACTCAAATTATTTCAAAATGTACGATACTTCTGTATGATGATCATGTATTGGTCAGTATTTGAAAAAGTTAATGTTCAGTTACGACCAACTTTATGTTGTTGTTTCAAGGGTCACAAAATGAAAAGCTTGAAGATACTAATTAGTGATCAAGAAAATAAAATTTCTAACAAAACGACAAACGTTGCCTATAAGGAAGTGTTTAGGAATGTGTAAATGTACTATTTTTTAAATTAAGTTTATGCAACATAAAAAATTCGAACGTTTTGTAAGTTACATCTTGTGCTTTACTTATTTATACACTTTCACATTTCTTTTCTACACTTGGATCCATTAGTTTGTTCAATTGTAGTACGAAAAGGTAAGCTTAGCTTCTACTTAAATTATAGTACGAACAGATAACCTTAACTTCTACTTATATGAGGTCTACTTAATGTGTAACTAAAAATTGTATAAATTATTTTTTTAAGTAAGATTAACATATTTAAAAACTATGATGATATTGCAACGATATATATTTAGAATATATATCATAGTCGTGCATCGCACGGGGTGATTTACTAGTTCTTTAAAATATACACAACTGTCATATTTGCTTCTCCTAAAACCAATCTTCACCATATAATCATCAAAGCTCATGTACCACTGTCTTGGACTTTGCTTAAGTCCATACAAGGATTTTCTCAAGACACAAGCTTTGTTTTCTGAATCCTTTATCTGAAGTCCCTCTAGAATCTTCATATAAATTCTCCCTTTCAGTTCTCCATGAAGAAAAACAGTTGTTACATCCATTTGATGCAGTTCCAAATCAAACTGAGCCACTATTAATTCAAGCATTATTATGATCGATGTCGCAGTGTTTGACAACTAGTGAAAATATTTCATTGTAATCCATTCCTTGCTTTTGGGGGAATCCTCTAGCAACTAGTCTAGCTTTGTATCTGACATTCACAGTATTTGCTGACTCAAGTTTTTTTTCATGAATCCACTTGCAACCAACAAATTTCTGCTTCTTTAGCTTATCAACTATTTCCCATGTGTTATTCTTCTCCAAGGATAACAGTTCTTCTTCCATAGCTACAAGACACTTTGTATTTTCAGAACAACTAATTGCTTCACAATTTGAACCTGGTTCATACTTTCTATGTCTTCAGCTGTGTATAGAGCATATGAGATCATATCTTCATGTCCAAATCTCTGAGGAGGGTGAATCTATCTTCTTTGCCTGTCACTTACAAGTTGATAGTTGTTGTAATCCTTTCTCATCTTCTGCATCAAACTTGTCACTGTGGTGATCATAATCAGATTCTCGAGGTGTTCTCTCAAGCTGAGTTCTTTGTGAGCTTGAGATTGAAGTGTCTACTACTTCTGACTTCACTAATGTAATTTTGTTTTCTTCAAAAACCACACCTTTGCTTATAATACACTTTCGGTTTCCTGGTTCTATGCACCATAATTCGTAACACTTAACTCCCTTAGGATATCCCAAGAAGATACATTTCAATGCTCTTGGTTCCAGTTTATCTTTATACTCTCAATTTTGAGTAGTTTGCAGGTGATCCACTCCATACTTCCTCAGGAGTTTTAAAATCGAAAGTTGTTAAGGATTATCTGTTTATCAAATGAGCAGTTGTAGTCACTGCTTCTCCCCAGAAGTTCTTAGTTACACCAATACTTGAAATCATGCATCTTTACCCTTTCAAGTATAGTTCTGTTCATTCTCTCAGTCAAACCATTTTGTTGAGGAGTTCCTACTACTGTTTTATGTCTTATTATCCCTCTATCCTTATAGTATTGGGTGAATTCATCTAAAACAAACTCTAATCCATTGTCTGTTCTGAGATGTTTTATCTGCTTTCTAGTCAGATTCTCAGTCTCAACAAGCCATTCTTTGAACTTAGAGAATGCATCACTCTTAGCTTTGAGTATGTATAGCCACAACCTTCTGGAGAAATATTCAATAATAGTAAATAAATACTTTCCCTATTCATGGTTTGCACTTTGGAAGGTGCCCACATATCTGAATGTATATAATCTAATCTGTCTTTAGTTGTGTGAACAACTTTAGCAAATTTCAATCTCTTAGTTTTACCATATACACAATGTTCACATAGTTCCATATATGATATTTTATCACCACACAATAGTCCTTGTTTGCTAAGTTCAGAGAGACCTCTTTCACTTATGTGAGCTAATGTTTTGTGCCACAATAATGTCTTGTCTGAGTTTTTTGCATTAGATACTTCTCCCACAACAGTGCTACCCATTAGAAAATATAGTTCATTTCTTTTTACCTCCTCGATGACATCCTGTGATCCCTTTGATACTATAAGAATTCCACCTTCTTAGTGGAATTTATATCCTATGGTATCCAACATACCAAGTGATATCAGGTTTCTTTTCAGCTGAGGGACAAATGTCACATTGTCCGATATTCTTACAACACCATCATGCATTCTAACTTTGACAGATCCAATTCCTCTTACTTTACATTCCAAGTCATTTCCTAATAATATTGAGCCTCCATTTAGATATTTTAAGTTTCTAAACCATCCTTTATTATGAAATGAACAACCTGAATCTAAAACCTATTCAGTTGACATAGCAGTAGAAGAGACAGTCAATACCTCACCAGATTCAGATCCATCATTTGCCATAGCCAGATCTGCATTATGCTTTCTCTCCCGATTCTTCTGTGTTGTAGCTTGCTTCTTCCTCTGATTATTCTCGTCTTTCTTTAGGCAATATTTTGCCAGATGACCAACAAGGTGACATTTGAAACACTTCCCAGTTTCAATTCCTACAATATGAGTTTGCTCAGATTTCTTCCATGGTTGTTTGTTCTTCTGGTTGTTAAACGTCTTAGGATTAACTTTCTTGATCATTAATTCTTCACCATGCCTATCCACATAGCCAGTTTCAACCTCCTTTTGCATCTTCTTAGATTTCAAAGCAGACTCAACTTCTGTCAAGGTAATCTTGGTTTCTCTTCCAAAAAAGATTGCATCCTTAAAGTTTTCATAAACTTTTGGAAAAGAGCTCAGCAGAATCAATGTCTTATCCTCATCTTCTAGCTTTACATCTATATTCAGAAGATCATCAAGAGTTTTGTTGAAATCATCTATTTGATCTGTAATTGACTTTTCCTCAAACATCGTGAAGGCATATAACCTTTGCTTCATATAAAGCCTGTTGGCTACTGATTTTACCAAATAAATCTTATCCAGGTTCTCCCAAACTCGTTTAGTTGTGTGATGGTGGTTTTCATAACCCTTGTTTACCGCAAGTATATGATATAGATGTAGGTAGCGGTAGGGACTGACTTTAAACATTAGTTCGATACTCCAATTAATCTAAGACTCTCCTAACTAGACTCTAAATTTGTAGAGGTTGTTTGTAAATCTTAATACTAATTTGCAGAAAAATACTAAATAAATCACGAATAACTTGGAAAACAGAGCATTAATGATCAAGAACGACTGAGACGGATTAAAGTGTATCCTAGGGTATAGGTTTCAATTACGATCCTGATGTATAATTTAACCTAAAATTCTAGACTTTTAGACCAATTTTAGTGTTTATTATACGACACTTAAGTAAACCTAACACTCCTCCCGAAGCGATTAGATTGTTGATCTATTAGACTTAGTCACCCTTCCAAGTTAACTAAACCTAAAGACTCCCAAAGGACCCTTAACCAATGTCTATGCAAGCATAGACAATTACGCTATGTGTTGTACGTCTATTAACAATTTCCTCTTCCCGGAGCGAAACTATTAAACTTGTAGATTTGACTTAAGTGATAAATTTAAACTAAATCATAAGAAGAAAACAAACACATAGATAAACACATAAATTAGAGTCTACAATTAAATGGTAAAAATAATTACATCATTCTTCGTAACCTACTTTCTACCCCCTAGAACACATACGTGTTTAGCTACTCATAATTGCACTCAAATCAAATAAACATTCATAGACAAACGTTATTGAAAATTAAGTACAAAAAAAAGAACAAACTAAACCCGAATCTTCAATCGTCGATCTTCGTCGTGTTATGCCTTGATCTTCACTTTTGGCGTGGCCGCTTTAGGTGAATGCGGCCGCGTTGGCTGCTATCGTCCAAATATTATTTCCTTCTCGTGCCTCTTTTTTCACTTTTCCAACCTATTTTATCACACCTACACTCAATGTTATGGTAATGTTCTAAAAACCAATAAAAATAACGAAAAACATAAAAATGCAGAAAAATAAATAAAATGTTTCCAAGCATCTCTGAGTATGTAATTATCTGAGACTGTATGCTAAAACTCGATCTTGGAGTCATTTTTATAAAGTTGGGGATGAATCTTGGGGAAATAGGATCAAAATCCTACTTGAATTAGGACTCTTCTTCAAAACTGGCCTTCTATCACGGCCGGCAAGCTATGTTGCGGTCATGATATGCTCCAAAACAGGCTCAAATCGATCACTTTTGTCGCGGTCGCGACGCTCAGTCAGTCAAAAATCACTTTCTGGGCCTCTTCTGTCACGGCTGCTCACCATAGTGACGTGGTAGCGGTGGTCTATTCCGGTTGAACTTTGTTTTAGACCAGTTCAAACCATTTTTGTCCCTTCTTAACTTGTTCCTTCGTCTAATAATCGTAATATACGACTTTTCAACCTAAAATCACTTTAAAACCTTCAAAACATGGTCAAAACACGTTAAATGGCTCAATATGATAAATATAAACAAATCTCGACCAAATATGCATGTAAATATTATAAAATATATTCCTAAATCGACCTAAATACATGCATAATCTACGTGTATCAATGCGGTTTCCTTTGCCATTTCTCTCAATGCCTTATCTCCAAGGCATAATATGATGGTACTATGAGCTTTATCCAGAAGTTGTTGCTTCTCTTCCATCTTCATCAAAGAGGGAAGTTTGTCCTCTACTTCAAGTGTCATGGCAAGACCTTGCTACACTAACAGCGCTCTCATCTTAATCCTCCGCATGCTAAAGTCTGTCTTTCCCAAGAACTTCTCAATATCAAAACGAGTTGATCCCATGGTGCTTCCTACAGGCAACCCCAATTGTTAGAATTTGATCAAGAATGACTGATAAAACTCTAACTCACACAATCTTGGCAATCACTAAAACCACACAGAAAATTGAATGAAGAAAATAAAGAACAAAGACAATAATTTATGTGGTTCAGATCAATCTCTTTGATCCAACATCCACGGAGACCAACAAGCACTTTTATTCAAACACCGTATCAAACATTTACAAGAACATTAAATCAACAATCTAAAGACTATAGATTATCTTTAAGAAACATCAATACATCACAGTTCACACTCTCTATATTGTGATCTTCTCTCATGTTTTTGTGTTACCACGGGAAATTGAACTTTCATCATCATTTTTCTCTGTTGCTGCTCTTCACACTTTATACATGCTGCAGATGCCAATGAGAAGAAGAATGACACACACACACACACAAGTAACTTCATCACAGAAACCATTTTCAAATCTGCAATGCTAAAACATAATTTTGACTGCTAACTGCTTTAGCACTTGAAGTTACTAAAATGCCCTTTTAGTTAATTCCCTTAACTAACTTATGAGACTACTTGTTTTTAGCTAACACTTCTTCACATATCCTCATTTATCATGTGGCATTCAGGAGACGAATTCATCAGATCAACGAGCTGCATAACCATGTCCATGACAATAATTCAGAAATGGTTTGGAGCAGTAGTGTGTAGAAATGCAAATCTCATTAGAACCACCATAAGATTATCAATCCAGTAAAATGTTGTAAGGGTGATAGATACCGAAAGGAGTAAGTTGCACTAGAAGAAATTGTATTTGTATGACAAACATTGTCGCACAAACTAATTGGACAATGTATGTTTTACTTGATGTTCAGCATAGTGAAGCATGCAGGGAATTGCTTTGCATCCTTCATTGATCTAACCTATTGAGTATAATGATGTGGAACGTTAGACTCATGAAATGGAGATTTTAAAAACATTTAAGATACATCGTGAATTACTTTCTTACCACATTCAAAATGGGTAGGTAACAAAGCTTTAACCAAGAGGTGCTTGTGATCCTCTCCTCAAAGTTCAGCAACTCCGAAGCCATGTTCAAAACTGTTAGATGGACATTCATAAATGTATTTCATGAGTGAAATGGAATACAATTTATTTATATTATACGTATTATTCAGATTGTTGATAGATATTTTGGTCATATTGGATCAGACAAACACCTCCCCTGGATCAACGTCCTAGCCTCATGTCGCGTTAGGTGTCTTGAATCCACCATGCTCAGTATATCACATGTTAGTTTGAACAATGTAGGTTTTGCAAAAGACAAAGGTAGGAAAATAAATGAAAACATTACGTTTTCAAATGCATATGTGTGAATTGTATAAATTTTTAATCAATCTGTTAATTTACAAATTTTCTTACCTTTATGCCAAAAATCTACCAGTCGCATACATTGCGAGCTTCATATTGCTCTCACTCTTAAGCATCTTCTTGGTGAATTGGTATCCCATCGACTGACACTTTCTCCATAATAGTAGTTTCTTCGCATCTGAAGCATCGGTCATGATGCTATTTGAAACTTGATTAGTACTCATAGGCAACTTCATCATTGACTTTGCCGTGGCAAAATCTATGTTGCTCTGTTATGTAACATTTAACTTAGACAAACATATTTCAATAGCAATCTTAAAATAGTACAATGGTTACACAAGATGACATACATATGTACATCAAAATACAAACCCTTTACCTTTATATTTTCGAACTTAATTTGCTTCTGACATCCACTTATTCACTGTCTTCGTCCAATATTATCACCTTATCCCTGGCATCCATATTAACGGGTTCATTCACAGCTCCGTCATCTTTTCCGTCAACTTGATCGTGGGACGGTATTGTGTCCTCCCATTTAAAAGTAGGATGATCTTAGTCATGCTGACTTTGCTCTGGGACACAACCGTTTCCATTTTTCTGCCAGTTTAAACCGATTTTCTTCGTTGTTGTATTCAACTCGTTGATGCTAGTCTCTAACATCAACATGGCTTTGTCAAGGGATTTTTTTTATCTTTATAATCTCTTTCACCGTACTTTCCATGTATTGGCCAACACGGTCCACAAGAATCTTTGCATCGGTTGATAGTGCCTCAACCGGCGTTCGCAACTGTGGACCACCAATGGCCACTTCGGCCACCTCTTCTCTTCTTTCACTGCTCAACTATGTTTTCTTCCCACGATAATTTTGAATAGTATGCAATTTGGTAAATAATTTTTTTTTTTCAGTAAAAATATACCAAAAAATGAAAGTACATAAAAATGTTGTAAACTACGTTGGTACTGACTGACTATAAAAACTGACCATCTTTAGGAACCACAGGTTTCCATTAACCTTCTTAGCCACATCCATCTGTTTCACCGGGTCCGCAGTTCCAATTTCGGAAAAACCGCAAGGGTCAATCGGTCCATGAGGAATCACTATCCTTAAATAGTATAACAACAAAACAAAGTAGCAACAATATGTAAAAAACTTACAAAATGCGTAACATAAATTTAAACGATTCAGAGCTATAAACAGTAGCATATCAAGGATTTTTACCATGTGGGTAGGCTAGTTAAGTGAAAGATATATGTAACAATACTAATTATGTTTGCCATAAACAAAGGTAGAGACAAGTATTGCTTAGTAACAATGTGATTGGACTATGAGAATGAATTGACATGAGTATCAAAATTATGAGGACAGATGAAAATTTGCGCAACAATTAATTAAACAATTCAGTAAATGTGTGTGATGTGTGGGCATTTAATGTGTATGTGTGTGTGTGCGTGTGTGTGAAACGTAAAGTGTGTGTATGTAGTGGGAGAATGAAGTGTGTGTGTGTGGGTGGGAAGGTGTGTATTTCGATGTGTATAATGTGTTAAGTGTGTATGATGTGTGAAATTTACATATAGTGTGGGTATAATGTGTGACATGTGGGTATAGAGAGAAATGTGAATGTAATATATGTTGTATTGGTACTTAATGTGTGTGTAGTATCGGTATGTACGAAATGTATGTAAAGTGTGTGCGGAGTGTGTGTGTGTATGGTGTGTGTGTGCGGAGTGTGTATAGTGTGTAGGGTGTTGTGTGTGTATGTGATGTGTGTGTAAAGTGTATGTTTATGTGAAGTGTGTGTGTGTGTAGTATGTGGTGTGTATAGTGGCTATATATATATATACATATATATATATATATATATATATATGAGAAAGATTGAAGATAGATTTTAAATGATTAGATTGTGGGAAAAATTTAGGAAATGAATTCGAGATTTATGAGAGTTTTAATATTCATTGATTTAACTGTTTTACCAAACAAATTGAGTATGGCAAAAACTTGTGTGCACCCAACACACAATAGCCTTATTGTGCACTTCCCTATTTAATTTGGAATTAAGGATATACATAAGGGCCGCATTTGGATAACTTTGTAACAGCACCATGTGGTGCAATGGTTTCGCTTCGCGTCTAGAAGCTTTGAGGTATGCGCAGGTCAGGGGTTCGAACTCTGTTTTACCTCTTTTTGTGTTGTTTAACAGTATACGTTATATTGCGTAATAGTATACTTCGTGTCTAGAAGCTTTGAGGTACGCACAGGTCAAGGGTTCGAACTGCTCGCACTTTAGTTTTACCTCTTTCTGTCGAACTCTGCCCTCACGTTGGTTTTACCTCTTTCTGTGTTCTTTAATAATATACGTTATATTTATAGTTATATGTTATGTTGTGTAATAGTATATGTTATGTTCACTACAACAAAAACTGTTAATTACTACGCCCAAAAGACAACGGTTTTACGCAATAACCGTAGTCTTTTAGCGCTCAACCGTGGTTATTATACAAACCGTAGTGTTTTACTCCCTCCGTCCCAGCTAACTTTTCACAATTGACCGAGCACGGATGTTCAGAAAAAACAGATTTTCCTTTTTCTTTGACTTTTTTAAAGGTGAAGATTGAGTGTGAAGATTTTGAAGGTGGAGATTGCGAGAGAAATTTCATTTTTAAGGGTGTGAAAAGTTAAGTGGGACAGACCAAAATGGAAAGTAGGAAAAGTTAGCTGGGACGGAGGGAGTACAATTTTTTTTCGCTAAATGACTATGGTTTCGCAAAACCGTTGTGGTTTAACCGTAGTCGAATACCAATTTTCCGCTAAAAGACTACGGTTCAAAAACTGTTGTGGTTTAACTAGTCGAATACCTATTTTCGCTAAAAGACTACGGTTCGCAAAACCGTTGTGGTGTAACCGTAGTCGAATACCTATTTTCGCTAAACGACTACGGTTCGCAAAGCCGTTGTGGTTTAGCCATAGTCGAATATCTATTATATTTTTAACTAGTGTTATTACCCTCTTTCCTTTTTCCCTTCTATTTCTTAACAAAAGTTTTCATATTTTGCAGCCTTTATTATTTTCTAGGCGTATTGCCCCCATTTTATTGTTTGAAATTAAAATTTGATTGAAATAGAGAGTTTAATTTAGTTTAACACTTTTGATTTAAGTTTTTTTCCTTTATATCAATCAGACACGATGCGATTAACCTAATTTTGACCCCAATCGATCTGAAATCAATAATTTATCTTAACATGTAATAATTAAATGTTGAAAATTATTTATAATATATAACCCAAATCACTCCGAAATCAAGCACGAAACCAACTGGATGATCCGAACCCTAACTATAACCTCCCCACGTGTATATATAACTTAGATAAAAGAGTCGATTAAACTAAAACTAAAACTTAGTTACAAAAAAAAAAAGTGAATTAAACTCTAATTAACTAGTTAATTAATTAACCCACTCACTCAACTCTCCGGCGACGCTCTCGATCTCTAATCCCCAAACCGAATCGCAGTCGCCGATTGCCACTCTGGCCTTCAGCTCCTTCATATCCCGCTTGAACAACACCATTCGCAACGGTCTCTCCCAGCGCTGCCCCTGGTTGGATCGGGCTCATCGACCGCTCACACTATAAGAAATTTGCAAAATGGCGATGGATTTTAGCGACAGAAAATGTCTGTCGTAAAGTAACGACAAAATTACGACTATATATCAATAAAAATAAAAATATTAGAAAAATAAAACCTACCGACGGATTACTAACAGACTAGTGACACTATTTAGCGACCGATTTTTTCTGTTGGTAATTAGTAGTAAAATAGTATGCTAATTTTTTATACAACAAAATAGCGATTGTTTTTCGGTCAGTGATATTTAGGGTTGTGCATCGATCGGTTTCGGTGACCGAACCGACTAAAATTACAAAACCGACCATAACCGACCGCTATTGAAACAATAACCGAACCGCCCGAAATTTTTTGAACAACCGACTCTAACCGAACCGAAGAAATCGGTTGGTTTTTCGGTTATAACCGAAATCGACGTAAATAAATAAAATTCCTGTTTTTGGGTCTATGTAACCGAATTTTTCGGATAAAATCGAAAACCGACCAAAACCAAAATCAAAACCGACCGATTACTAAAAAAACCGACCAAAACCGACAGAAACAAAGCAAAAGACCTGTTTTCAAGCATTATCAAAATGCAACATTCCAACCGACCGACCGACTTAACCGATTTTTTAGGGCTTGGTTTATATATGGGTAAAATTTTCGGTCGGTTTCGGTTAATTCGGTTTTTAATTTTTCAAAACCGAAACCGACCGACTTAACCGATTTTTTTATAACACATAACCGATGACCGAACCGAGCACAATAATAACCGAACCGACCGACAATTTTCGGTCGGTTTTTTTCGGTTTTTTCGGTTATAACCGAATTTTGCACAACCCTAGTGATATTAAGTTAGAATTGAAATTTAACTATCTACTTTATCGACAAAAAATATCAGTCGATAGATTAAGGTAGAATCACAATAACATATCATAAAAGACGAGAACAAAATATATACCGACGGATACGATAGTCATTATATAACGACGAAATTTCAGTCGGTAGGATAAATAAAAAATATTACTCCGTCTTCCGAATCAATTAAAAAATAATAATGCTGATAATTTTTTCTTAATTTTACTTTATCTGAAAAAGGTCATATCAGTTAAAGAAATAAAATGAGAGAATCTAGAGGTTATTGAAGTATAGAAGTGGCTACTGCTTAGCAGCCTGACGTTAATTCAAAATGAAAACCCTAACCCCCAAACCCTCCCTCAGTTTCTCGTCGACAATGGCGCTCCCCACCAGAAAGCCTCGTGCTCCGCGCTCCATCATCGTTTTCGTCTATTCTCAGCTGCTGTCCATCAAACGGGTCCAAAGGTAGCAAACGATAAATTATTCGCTGCATTGCGTAAGTTGAGTTTCACCCCTTCTCTCTCTCTCTCTCTCTTGTTCTCTCTCTCTCTCTCTCTCTGGAGACTCCGGGGATGACATTCATCGGAAGAGATGGCTCACTCCGGAGGGCATAGTTAGGTCTCACTATGTGCATTCCTCCATCTTTTCGGGTTCTCGGGAGTTTCTACATAAGGCTGCTTCGGAGGCTCGCTTACTTGTATGCAATTCATCCTCTCGTCGGTTTTGGACAGATGATTGGTTAGGGTACTCTCTGGCGGATCAGTTGGATATACCTGTTGGAGTTCGACCTTGGCTTACGTAGAGGATTTCGGATTATTATTATTCCGGCACCTGGAGGAGAGTTTTGTTGTGACTCACCCAGCGATAGTTTGAGACATCACTTCCTATACCCTGCTTGCCTCAGATAGGGATGCCTTTGTTTGGACGGGTTCTAAGGAAGACGAGGTGTCCTCAGCAGTGGCATATCAGCATCTTCGGCCCAAATTTCCGAGGCCTTCATGGGCCTCCTGGATATGGGCTCCTTTTATTCCTCCTTGCAGGTCTTTTTTCATCTGGAGGGCGACATATAACAGGCTCCCAACAACTGGGAGGTGTTGCAGGCACGGAAATTTCAGGGTCCGTCCATATGTCTGCTTTGCTGCAAGGAAGGGGAGTCACTAGACCATTTACTTACATCTTGTCCTTTTTCTATTTTGGTCTTAAGTCGTATATGCTCAGTCTTTGGAGTCAGTGTTGTTCTAGATAACGGATTCCACGATCTGCTTTTGCAGGCGATGCAGGAACCATTTAGCTCCCAGACACAGAGTCTTTGGCGTGTAGCGGTGGTGACTTATGTCTGGGCGATTTGGGCTGCCCGAAACGGAGTCGTGTATGAGGATCGACGGACCAGTTCTACACAGATTCTGATGTTCACTTGGACTGCCTTACGCGAGGCGTCCGCCTTCCACAGAGGGTACACGACCGGCACGGTTGCGGAGCTTGCGTGTCTTACTCGGCTGCGGATTTCACCGATTCTGAAGCCTCCTCCCACTTCACGTAGAGTGAGTTGGCATCCTCCTTGGCCGGGTTGGGTGAAGATCAACACAGACGGTAGTTCGACTTGTGCACCGGGGGACATCTTTGGCGGCGCGATCTACAGAGGATCTGATAGGCTGATCCTCGAAGGGTGGGCCTCTAAATTTGGGGTTGGATGCGCTTTTGATGCGGAACTCGAGGCCTGTATTCTTGCATTAGAAGTTGCTTACGACAACAGATGGAGATATATCTGGCTCGAGAGCGACTCCGTGGCAGTGGTTACTTTATTTGCCGGTTCCTGGTCGTCGATCCCTTGGCGTTTGCGAGCCCGCTGGTCGAGAGTACGTGATTGGTATGATCGACATCATTTAGTTGTCTCACACATTCACCGGGAGGGTAACCGAGCGGCGAACGCACTTTCCAAACTTCATGTGCCGTATGTTTGGTTCCAACCACTCCTGGAGTATATCATTCAACTGGCACTGCAGGACTACACAGACACCTATGTTCGACAGACGACCTGATTCTTTGGGTTGGTGCTCTTTTTCCTCCGTACGGATTTCCCACTGGGTTTTGCCGGACGAAGGTTTTTCAATGAGGCCAACCTCACCTGTGCTAGCTATTGGCTTGTAATAGCAGCACTTGCATGATTTTCCATGTTACTCAGCATTTGCATGGTCTTCCATGTTTTTCCGTTGTAAACTGATTATTTTTTCAGTTATATATAATATCGATTAGCTCTCTCTCTCTCTCTCTCTCTCTCTCTCTCTCTATTTTCGTGATCTGTGTTAATCCTCTCGTTTGGATGAGATAATTAAGGATCTAACAACGTTAGATTTTTGGATTGATGTTGATTTTTTAAACATTGTGTTGAATTCTGGCAAATTAATCGTTGATGTTGTTCGTAAGATGGATTGCAATTTGAAACCCTAGCATTCATGGATTGTGCTTGCAACATTATTCTGGAAAAAAATCGTGATATTGTTCGTAAGGTGGCTAGAAATTTGAAACCCTAGCATTCACGGATTGTAATTGCAACATTTTAGCTATAACTGTTGTTTGATCTGGTGTAGAATTTGTCGGACTTTTGGATGTTACTTCATTTTGTGTGTGTGTGTGTGTTTTAAACCCTAACTATGAACAATTTGTAAAGATTTGGGGATTTTCTATCTCTATATTGAAAGCTTGGAGAAAAACGAGAGAATTGATGAATTTCTGCTGACTGTGTAAAATCTGTTACAGCTGAAGAATCTGCTGAGATATCACAAACTACGATTCGTGACTTCGTCTCTAGAGAAGAAAGAAAGGCGACGAAGGTTGAGAAAGAGTCAGTATCTTCTGAAGAGGGACGAAAAGAAGCCGATGTCAAAGGCAACGAAGCAGAGCAGGGGGAAGGATATGGGTCGAAGGCCGATGGGAAGCGTATAAGTGTTTCTGTTGCTTATCAGATTGCTGCTTTTGCTACTTCCTATTTGCATTCTCATACCAAAAGAATTCTTTGGTTTAATTCCTCCAACTCGTCGACCAATGAGAGTCTTCATGACGAGTTGGACTCGTTAATGGCCACTGATTCAGTGACTGTTGTTGTTGCTGTAAAAGAGGAAGTGAAACAGGCCATCGCAGATGATCTGAACTCGACTAGGTCTTTGCCGTGTGAGTGGTTCGTCTATGATGATGATCAGAATGCAACACGATTCTTTGTCATACACCAGAAAACCTGAATAAAAACTTACCAGAACACTTACTATGCTGGGATTAGCCCGATTTATTTCACAAAGTTTGATTATGTTCGTAACTGTGACAGGGATAGGAGTATTGTTCGAACCTATTCAGTTTGAGGTAATTATACACCTTTTGAAGCTTGTAAGGGGTGTTTACAATTGCTTAAAATAAGTACTTGTGAGCTTTTAGCTTGAAATAAGCTTAAAAGAGTGTTTAAGGGTATTTTCCCTTGCTTATTATAATCACTTCCCAAATTTTAGCTTAGAAAAAGCTAAACGGAGTGTTTGGAATGGTAGTTTGTACTTGAAATAAAGCAATTTTAATCCAAAAGCTTCAAGCAGCTAAGGACTTGATTTTCTGTCGGCTTATATGATTTCTCTAAATAAGTCAAACTTTCCTTGATAATTTTGTCCCTAAAATTTCTTTTGTTCACAATTTGAGTATAAGTAATTTTACCACAATTTATATTTATTCACTTTTATAGAACTTGAAGCAAAGGAAAACACCCCTTTATAAATGGCAACCTCAGCTTAAATTTAAGTTGATTTGGCCAAAAGCTGGAAGCTTTAGAGTTTTACTTTTCACAATCACTTATATTAATCAATTCTTCAAAAGTAGAATCAATTGCAAACACCCTAAGACGGTCGAGAAAGTTCTTAGATAAAGACTGATGCATCTCGTCTTTTCAGGGGCTGGATGTTCTTGTGCACAGAGGTATATACGAGGCTGCGAAAGGGATGTACGAGCAAATGTTGCCTGAAATCCGTGACCACATTAAGTCTCACGGTATAAAGCCACGTTCCATTTTACAGGGCACTCCCTCGGTGGGAGTTTATCATTACGCGTAAATCTCATGTTGCTGATACAGGGTGAAACGCCCCGTTAATCTTTACTTCCTGTTATAACTTTCAGTTCTCCGTCAATTATGTGTGGTGGGGATCACTTGCTACGTAGTCTAGGCCTGCCTCGTAACCATATCCAGTCGATAGCAATGCATAGAGACATTGTTCCCCGGGCTTTCTCGTGCAATTATCCGAACCATGTCGCTTAATTTCTTAAGGCTGTAAACGGGAACTTCCGCAGTCTTCCGCGTCTCAACAAACAGGTACAGATTTTTTGTGTACATCACTCTTAAAATAGAACCAAGAGGTCTTGGATTTTCAAATATGACATGAAGAATAATATGTGGAATATGTGAATTCTAGAGTATAATATAATATTTTAATGTTGTACAAAATGTGTTGGGGTGTACTAGTAAAATATAATATGTGGAATATGTGGAATATGTAAATTCTAGAAATACTGATTCAGCATTAATATTCATCTACATTTACTTTTTATTTTAACGGCAACGTTGCTGCTGGGAAACTATTTGGACTGGAATACCACTTTGTGGAACACATTCTCATGCCTTTGTCAGCTCATTCATGGTAGGTACCAGATGTATTATTATGTTAGCTCATTCATTGTAGGAACCCATATTTCTTTCTAAAATTATCCCAGATATAGTATTGAGATTTAGTTTTAGCTTTTATTTCATATGTAATTATCCAATAATGCACTTGTTCAGTGGTCAAATGTGTTAGGTGGGATTTTTGGTGAAACAAACCAAAGTCAGTTAGCTGCTTTTGCCTCATGTTCTTGCCTTCCCAAAGAACTTTGTGGCTCTTGTTGACACATATGATGTAAGCAAATTGTTAATTGTCCATCGGCATTTCTAATTGCTAATAGTGTTCATGTCAAGAAAGATAGGTTATTTTGACAGAACCACATAGTTGCTGCATTATTTTTCATTCAAGCGTAAGTCTAACTGCTAGCAGTTCCATGTTCTTTCAACTATTGTCAACTATTTTTTCATATGGAACATATATAATAGAAATGTCTAATCTAATATATTATTATCCAGAAGGTGCTACTTACTGGCAAGATCCATGTTTCATGACATTCCACTTATTTTATCTTCAGTAATTCAATTTCCATCTAATATTGGTTTCCTTTCTCTTTTTGGCTTGTTGCTAAAGCTTTACAATCTATCTAGACAGGTCATGAGAAGTGGAATTCCTATTTTTTGTGTTTTTGCTTTGGCTCTAAATGATTTGGGGTGCATTGATGTGGAACTTCATTTCCAATTCGAGTGGGAGTTGATTTGAACTCATTGTTGATTGCTTGATTTGAACTCAATGTTGAATTATTTTAGTAATTGTTGATTGTAAATGACTTGACATGTTTGAGAGATTGAGTTATAATTCACCATCTATTTATTTATCCTTTTTTATTACGCAAAATGTTGATTGTATGTTTAATTGTATATTAATTTCATTAATATAATAAAAAAATGTATTTTACAATTTCTAAATAGCATCAACAACTATTTTTTTTTTTTTGTAAATTATTAATCTATGACAACGGTTCAAAACAGTAGTCATTTAGAACAAAAAAATGTAGTTATTTCAATATACGACTATGGTTATCAATTTCAATAACTACGGTTGTTAGTTCAACTTTGAACTGTAGTCGTTAATACATATTACTACAGTTCAGACCATAGTGAAAAGGAATTTTGCACCGTGGTCATACCATACCGTAGTGGTAGATACTAAATTTACAACGACTACGGTATGTACCACTACGGTCACTGTATGCCTTTAACTACGGTCTTTGTCCGTAGTGTTAAACGTTTTTTATTGTAGTGGTTACAGTTATATACATTATTTTTTAATAATATATAATTTTTTTTAAATAATATAAAAAGTGCTTAATAGGGCTCGAACCCAGCCACTACAAGTGCAAGCAAGTGTTTATCCACCAGACCACCACCTCATATTGTAATATAAAATGCAGAGCAATGTATTAATACTAATAATAATAATACACGCACATATATAGGAAAAATTGGAGAAGATAGGGTTTGAACTCATACCCTAGTAAACAACAAATTCGTGATTTTATCACCTAGGCTAGTGCCTTTTATGTGCCAATAAACATGCCTTAATATATATATATATATATATATATTAGTTTGAATCAAAAGAAAAAAAAATTAAAACTTATGCGCTGCCTGAGGCTCGAACTCAAGACCTCAGAGCGCACAGGCCAGACTTCCACCACCAAGCCACAAGTAATTTTATGGTATCCAAACGCAACTTTAATATATATGTAATTCCAAAATTAAATTGGGGAGTATACAATAAGCTTATTGTGTGTTGGGTGCACCAAAGACTTACGCATTGAGTATATTTGATTGTGAATTTTAGAATCCATTCCTTAAAAAGTCAATATAAAAAACATACTCACATACCCACATATATAAGCCTTTTCAAGCAATTCAATTTAAGGAGTCTTATATTTTTATTTTTTCTTTCTGGAAAGTTTGATGCTTTTTTTCGTTTTTCGTGTACATTGGAGAATTAGGTGTGATGAACTAATATAGAATTGTGACTTCTTATTTACAAGCCAAGAGTGATGTCATCAAATTACAAGGTTGCTGGCAAGTTTGATACGTCTTAACTAAGTTGAACTTAATAAGCTCCCAAAAATAACACTACGATGATGTAAGTTGATTAAAATATATTCTGCATTATATTGTGAAAATTAATGTTTACTGCACAAGTCCATCCAATATAATTGTCAAACAAATGAAGGTCTTCCAATTCAAAGAGTTTTAATTCTAAATAATTTCACTTTAATTGAAAAAAAAAGAATGAGAATTTTTAGATACACAAAAAAAAAAAAAAAAAAAAGTACTCTTCATACCACATTAACATTCAACTGATTAGTTTTAATATTTTAATGATACAATTAGACATTTTTACCTTATTCACAAAAAATAGCAAAATAAAATAAAGAAGTATTTCTCTTTCTCTCACTCAATTCTCACGTTTATGCAGAAAAAAGGAGAAGAGAAAAATATGTTCACAATCGTTGTTTTTCCTAAAAATTAATGTTAGTAGGAAATACCATAATTTTGAAGCTTAGAGTCAGAAGTTTTCCAACCAGCAGTCAATTTGAAGAAATAAAAAATGTACCAAATGCTATAAAAGGCAACATGTTCATATGACGAAGGTTAATAGTTTTGTATGGGGTTAGCTTCCGTCATCAGGCAAAAGTGTGAAACCAAGAAAACCCAGTGAATAAAGTTATATGTTGTACTCTTAATTTCTAGGCCTGAGATTGTGGGGAGTGGGGAGTGGGTAGTAACGATGGAGAGGAAGGTCTCATTGACAATGGGAAGAGAGGTTGATTTGTTGTTGAAGGATATGTATAAGAAGAAAACAGAGCGACGAAATATGGTTTCACTGGCGGCGGAGCTCAAGGAGGTGCATGTCCCCCTCGCTTCTCAGGTGAAATGCTTTGCCAAAGAAGCCCTAACTAGACAAGTAAAGTGAAATATTTCTTATTGTGTCACAAATAACCGAACATACTGGAAGCGAAATGAGTAGTCTAAGGCATAAAACTTGCAAGATCATCTCTTGAATCCATTCCTCAGAACACACAAAAAGGAATTTGGTGGTGGACGTTGTGATGTTGGGAATAAGATATAGAGAGTTGAGATTTTTTGTTTAAAGAGCCAACAATTAGATATTTAATATAAGGTTAAATCAAAAAAATAAAGTGTGATTGTAAATAGTAATTTTTATGGTGCATCTAGAAATGGCCATTTAGAAATTTATTTTGGAATAATATGTAGAATGTTTTATAAATATCTATACAACCTAAATAGTTTTATACCAAATACTAATGAAATTTACAATTCTTTTGTTTTAATTTAGAGTTTATTACCAAAAGCAACCCGAGATATACCCGTTTTTACCACTTGCAACCTATTTTAAAATTCGTCGCCGATTGCAACCTGACTTACTCGCGTTTTACCGATTACAACCTATTTTATAAATTCCGGCCAAAATCAAGAGTGTGTTACACACGCGCAATTTTGAGCAAGTGGTAAAAACGGGTATACCTCAGGTTGCTTTTGGTAATAAACTCTTTTATTTTTTTCTTTTCTTCCCTCCATCATTTTCAACAGGAGAATTTGAAGAAATGACCGTGTATAGATACAAATACATACAAATTAGAGCAACTCCTAGCTAGATCTTCGTTTGAGAAACAAACTGAAGAAAATTGAACTATCCTCAACAAGAGAATTTGAAGAAATGAATGAGTACAGATACAGAAACATACAAATTAGAACAACTCCAAGCTAGATCTTTTACTGAGAAATAAACCGAAGAAAATTGAACTCTTATCTATTACTAGCATAGAATCTTCTAGCTAGTAGCTTTATCAGTGATAACCACATCTTCCAAAACGTCACCGAACTGTTCAAAGTACTTGTTCATGGTGTCCTTCTGCGTCTCCCATGCTAGTCCTCAGACGAACACCTTCATGTACGTCGTGTCGCCGAACTGTCCTGCTATGTTCACCGGCATCATCGATAATGATTGAATTTTCTGATGATTCAGAGTCAGTTTTCTTCTGGATCTGTAAATCAGAAACGAAGAAGAGGATTCGTGTTGTAGAAACTTACGAGGATTAGTGGAGAGAGGAGACAAACTGGTGTTTGGATGAGGGAGAATTAGGCCAGAGAGAGAAGGAAGGGATAAGGATGTGCACGAACCCATTCACTCGTAAACTATTCAGATCTCAGTTCGTGAAAAGCTCGATCGGACTAGTCCAATGTGACTCCTTAAAATAAATGAAACAAACTCAAGATTGATGATATTCGGTTCGTTAGCTTGCGAGCAATTGCATTTGTTGGCTCGGGAGCTAGTTCGTCAATATTAAGCTAATGTACTTATAATTAATTTCTAATTTTATAGTTATACTTATAAAAAAATATAGAATTATATAATTTAAATCATGCATTTGTATATATGTAATTAATTAATCTTAGTAGGTATATTATAATTTTAAGAATTTATAGTTTATTTTGAGTTATATAATGATTAGTAACATATTTGTAATTTATATTTATTGAATCCCTTTGGGCTCGATTAGACTCGCGAGAGGCTCAAGTAAGTTCGCGAACCATCCATATATTTGATAAATTAAGCTCGAATTCGACTCGATAATTAATGAACTAAATTCAACCTCTTAGATATTCAATTCAGCTCTATTCGTGTACATCCCTAGGGAGGGAAAAGAAGGAAGAGGAGAGAGAAAATGATGAAGGGAAGAAAAGAAATAGTAAAAGAAAATGGTTTATTACCAAAAGCAACATGAGGTATACACATTTTTACCACTTACTCAAAATTACGCGTGTGTGGCACATGCTCTTAATTTTGACCGAAATTTATAAAATAGGTTGTAATCAGTAAAACGCGAGTAAGTCAGGTTGCAATCGCTGACAAATTTTAAATAGGTTGCAAGTGGTAAAAACGTGTATACCTCAAGTTGCTTTTGGTAATAAACTCTTTAATCTATATATATATAATAAGTCAAGTCATCCGGAAATAGTAAGTTGCAAATTTTCCCGCCCATTTTTTAGTTACTTTAAATAGACGTGAATTTGAATTTTGAATTTTGAAAAATCATATTTTATTAGTGTGATTAAAATTTCGAATTATTTTTTTACATCTAAAATTCAGTAACAATAAATCCGTAGATATATTTATAACATAATTTGTTACATATTTTTTAAAATTTTAAAATTTGAATTTTAAGTTTGCAGCTGGGTATTTTTTATTTCTTATTCATTTTGCAATAGTTTTATTTATTTCCCCTGTTTCTATTCACGATTCAAATTTCTATATTGTTATTCCTTCATCCATCTTTCATTCAGTGTCAACTTTGATAGGTACTTCACAATGGATGCTCCAAAAGGACTACCTGCAAATCAGAATAAGAAAAAAGCAGCAACACTGAATCTTAATTTTGGCGAAAAGAACTTTGATGATTGTAGAATTCAAGTCTATCTACCATCATCGTTTTCTACGGTAATATTTAATCATCAAAACAAATTTGATTTTTTTATTTTCTGTTATGTAGATTATCTATATTATTGTTCATATATTGTGCTAAACTTTTCATTTTGTTTATAACATGAATACAGCCAATATGTTTACAATATCGGGAAAAGATTAGAGATAATCAACTCATTCGAGGTTCAACCGAAATCGAAGAATAATTCTGTTTTTATTGTCGTAGAATTCAATTTTTTATTTTCTATACAAAACAGTATGTATCAGCTGCAATTGAAATTCTAATTTTGTTCCCCTTTTTTTTTTCTTCTGTTATAGTGTTTACAATAAAATGACGTTGACAAAACTCAGGCAACAACGTTTACTATATGCAGTATATTTAAGAAGAAACACCCCATATACATCATATCAGGTTAAATTGATTATTTCATCTTTTGCAGAAAAATTTATATAATATATTCATCTATTGCACAAATGAAATCACACATAAATTTGAACTAATATATATTTTGAATGATCAGCAAAATCAAAACTCGAAATACACGATGATTTTAAAATTGAACTAATATATATTTTGAATGATCAGCAAAATCAAAACTCGAAATACACGTGATTTTAAAATCATAGGAATATGAATTATAATTATGATGTGCATATTAATATAAGAATTAACATTTTACCAAAAATTGAATCTGTTTTATTAATCTTTTGATATAAAATAATATGTAATGTTCAATTGAATATTTGACAAATCATTCCAAATCTTTTAGATATGATTTCTGATTTCTTAATCTACCTATAAAATCGCCACCCACGTAACAATTATTCAGAAACATAAATCAGTTTTTAGTTTTCTACTACTAGATAGGCACCCACGCGATGCGTGGAAAGACGTTTTAATTGATTGTACGTATCTATAGTAATATAAATTTTACATGCATACTTCATACATCATTGGATTGTTGCATGTGTAGAGATAAAATCAAAGGTTAATATTACTTTGATTCACATCTACACATGAACTAATCCAATAGTTCATAGTGTACACGGGTATTATTCACGGGAGTAGGGTAAAATTAACCGTTATTTTATATTATTTGTGCATCTTGATCAAAATATCATTTGCGTACTCCACACAAAAAGAAAATCACTTGCATACTCACTATTAAGCTTTTGTCTAGTAAATAGAATCATGATATGCTATTTCACATCCAAACATATATTTTAGTTATCTCATGCATTAATTTGAAAAGATTTGAAGTTTATATCTTTTTATTTTTTGTTTGAAACCGTCATAACTTTTTATTAACTTAGAATGTTAAAGTGCTGCGAAAAAGTGGGTATGTCATTGTTTCCAAGAAATCAAGTTAAAATCTAAAACTTCCCTAGTGTTTGGGCGAAAAAAATGGAGGGAAATCTTTTTTTTTTTTTTTCCTGGTGATTTTTATTTCCTAAATTGGCAAAGCCATATGAGCGATAAAATGATTTATAAAAAAAAATATGTCATTTGTTATTATATTATATAGATATAAAATATATAGATAGTAAATATGTTTGTAGTTTATATAAAGTAATAGATCATAAATAATATGTTTAAATTTAACTTACTTTTTAGTCAAATTTGCCAATAAAATTTATTTTAATCTAATAGTTCATTATTAAAATATATAAAGGTAGAATTCATAAACATGAACTCTAACGCTTCTGGTTCTCCATTTTTTTGGTGAAATCTCATATTTCTTTTTAAGTTAATTATGATTTCACCATAGTTAGTCATTTTAAGCTATTTATAACTAAAAGAACGAAAATTCATGTATGAGGCAAATTTTATTGTCAGGTATACGAAAAAGAGGTTTATTAACCAAAGCTAACAACTTTATAATTTAGTGTTATTCCTTTTTAGATGAGTCGTTTACTTTACTAACTTGTAAAGTTTATTTTATAAGCTTAGGTTTAGGAGTTGTTGTAAGATATAACTTAGATACTTTATTTTAAGATACTATCTTACAATTTTTTTTATACAGAATATAGTTTTATCTTAGATACAGCAATACAATAATCATTTCATGTAGTTTTTTCAAATAACAATATTTATTTTAAATTAAAAATTCAAAAATCACCGATTACTCGAAGCAGGCCAATTCATTTGCAGAAGGAACTGATAGGTGGAGTGATTCTGGAGATTTTATTAGAAATCTCCGGATATTTTTGAATTTTAGTTTGGTTCCGAAAAATTTCGAATTTCCAAACCGCTGCGCACGGTACTCAGCTTAGCTCCTAGTCACTATTCTGAAATTTCTTCTTTTTTTTTTCTCTATATTGTAGAATCCTTTGGTATCACTATATATAATAGTATAAATTATTATATCCTCTAAAGAATATAAATTATTAACCCGGAGGATTAGTTGGAGAGGTTACAGTTTTGTTAATAAACTCACATATACATCTTTCTAATTTTTTATTTTTTTTTAAATTTGTATAATTTAGTGGTAACTTATTTAGCCCTTGGTTTTCTTACCCTTATTGTAGTCTGAAAATTTTATTCTAACTTGATAGGAAGATTTTTCTAAAAACAACTTGATAGCTCATACGGGAAAAAGAAATTGATGAAGAAAGGGAAGTGCATAAAATTTGCAGAATTGCATTTAACCCATATCAACTGAAGAGAAAATGGAATGAATAAAAATGTGATGCATGTTAGTTTTTGATGCTATTATATAGAAATGTAATCGAATCAATGTATATGCTCGAGTTTGATGACTGAAAACTTGAAAGATTGAGTCTCGATTTAAACTCGATCATCCTCAATTTATTGGTGTCGAGAAGGAAAATTTATAATCTAACATCTATTGTTAATTCAATTAGAAAAGATTAAAATAAAACTATATATACATGTAAATAACTAAATATACATGTACAGTGGTCAGAGCATTCTTAGTCCAGAAAGCTCTAAAGGAAAGGAAAGAAAAATAGATTGCTTGGGCTAAAGCTTCTTCTGAGCCTCGTCTAGATGCCACATCATCACCTGCAAATTCGTGCCTCAAAGCTGATGACAGACCTCCTGCACTCATATCTTCTACTCGTGTTACTTCTCGCGAGCATGGTGAACCATCGCATTCTTCTTCTAATGATTAACCAAAGACTTTGTCGGATGAAAGCAAGAAGAGTAGCGATAGGATTCGGGTCGATTCGACCGAGAGTATATGGAGTTATGGAAGTGTGTTTTAGGGCAAAAAATGATCTAGTATTTAAACTAACGGCTAGGGTTTGATGTTAGCTTTTTACACCATAATTATGTGCAATTATATTTATTTAGAATCTTTTGATATTGTTGGGGTTTGAATGTGTTCTCAAAACCCCTATTTTTTTGCTGACAAATCTATACAGATTTTTTTTAAGAAAATGATTTGTTTAACAATATAGATGAATGTAGACACATTGTAGTTACTATATTATGAATTGATTTTTTCAGTTTTTAAAATAGAGGGAATATCTCAACAAATTTATTTTGGAATAAAATTAATTATGTTTTAGGTTAAATGTATAAAAAGATTAATTTGTTAAAATTAAGAGATTTCTCCAGATACATCAAACAGGTTGCCAATTAAATTGGATTATTCTGTTTTGCACAATTTTTTGTTTCCCAATTACGTATGTAAACTGAGCGGGAAAAAAAATATTTTTTTAATTGTGGAAACAATACATTTTGTTATTATATATATATATATATAGATATAGATATAGATTAATTCATTTTAATTAAAATTGATACTCTATCGATATCAACAAAGAGTGAAAATCTCAACCATATATTTTGTAGGGGGAAATTGATTTTGTTGTCAAACTAATTTATAAAATTGTAACAAATTACCAAATAAAAGAGATTTTGTCGGCTATTTTAAGGGATCATCAAATCAATACGATTTCATTGTTTTTACATGTTTTCTTTCCCAAATAAGTAATGATAAATGGGCGGGAAAAACACTTTTTTTCCAAAAGTAGTATAAATTCATTTTGTTTTTATATATATAGATGTCTACCGATATCTATATATGTTTTTTATTCCTTCCTCGCCTCTTATTCCACAAAAATAGTTTATATTGTGAATTATTTATATTATTGTCTATATATTGTGCTAATTTTTATATTTTGTTTATAACATGTACATCTCAATCCGTTCAAAATACTGGCAAAAGATTAGAGACAATCAACTCTTCGAGGCAGCTGAGATTAAAGATTAGAGACAATCAACTCTTCGAGGCTTCTGAGATTGAAGACTAATTCTGATTTTATTGTAGCAGAATTTAATTTTTTAATTTCTTGCAAAAATAAGTTCATGTATCAACTTCCATTGAAATTCTAATTTTATCGCAGTATTTCATTTTTGTCATTAAAATATGTTTACAATTAAACTTTGATAAAACTCAGTCGACTATACGCAGTACTTTTAAGAAGAAATATATCTCATTTAACAACTATCATGAACTACTGCAGAAAAATTTGCAAAATATTATCTTATAAACAAAATAAATTTAAATTTGCAAAATATTATCTTATAAACAAAATAAATTTAATATACAGATTAGTGGATAACAAATATCACATATAAATTTAGAACTATCACATAGATTAGCGAAATCAATACTCATTATAGACCGATTTTTATTTTACTATGAATTATAATTATGATGTGGATATTTTAATATGAATTTTTTAATATATAATACTATGTAATCTTTAATTGGAGATATCTGATAACAGAATATCCAGATAGTTACAAATCTTTGAGATATGATTTTTTATTTTCTATACTCCCTATGAAAACGGCAAAAGTCATTCCAAATCTTTCAGATATGATTTTTAATTTTCTATATTCCCTATAAAAAGGGCAAAAGGATGGTCGCTTGCTCGATCTCAAGAATTTTCAAATTGTAAAAATCAATGTACCAAACTGTATATAGATTATTGTATATCAATAATGATATGATATTGTATATCAATAATGATATGGAACCACCGGTGGATTTTCTTATAGAGCCCACTTATAATGTGTTCGGTCAGCTAACACACTACACCAAAAAAACACGCTAAATATATTTTTTATTTCTTTCTTGCCTCTTATTCCACGAAATCAGTTTTTTTAGTATTTTTCCACTGTACAATATTTTTTTTCCCAAAATTATTTTATCCGTTTTATTTCTTCTCTAAAAAATAATTTCATTTGTTTTTTTCTGCTCTCATCTCTCTTCCAAAATTTTAATATTACATTATAATAAATTTTGAAATAGATCATACTGATTAATAATAATAAACGAACAACGAAGATATACAATCCAAAATTGTAATACAATTTTATAAGATTGAGAAAAGAATATATTTTCTTAATGATTATTCTTATATAAAGTATTTTATTAGTTTAGTTCATTAATTTTCTAAATCAAAATCCAACTTTATTTATATTAATGAGTTCATCTTATGGATATAGGAGATTATTCGATAAAAAAATTGAAAGATTTGAGGTCATCTATGTCTTTAAAAATTCTAAATCCAAATCCAACTCTATTTATATGAATGAGCTCATGATATGGACTGTGAAGATTCAATTCATCCTAAAATAAAATTGTATTTTCTATGTCTTTCTTAAAATTTATTTCCAATAGAAGATATTTTGTAGGTAAACTAATAAAATATTTTATATAAGAATAATTCTTAAAAAAATTTATTTTTGTTTCTAATAGAAGATGTTTTGTGCGTAAACTAATAAAATATTTTATATAAGAATAATCCTTTAGATTATTTGTTTCTCAATTCTATTAACTGATATCGGATTCTGGATTATGTATGTTCGCTTTATTTATTATTATCAATCAATGTAATCTATTCAAAATTTATCATAATTTAATTTGAATGTTTTGATAGAGACAAGATAAAAAAAAATCTGGAATAAGATACGAGTAACAAAAATTCGTGAAAAAATAAAATGTGTTTTTATTAGTGGAAATTACTGATTTTCTGGAGTAAGAGGTAAGGAATGAATAACACTGCAAAAAAACACAAAAGTTTTATTTGTAAAAAATTCTAACCATTTCTTTTTTTGTTTATATTATCAAATAAAAATGCGTTTTCAATAAAAATTATTGTTCATGTTAATATTGATTTACTGTTTAAAAAAATAGCCCGTGCATCGCACGGGAGCATTTACTAGTTTATGTATTAAAAACTAATTTTAGCCTTCCCCTCTTTCTCTTTGGTTCTTTGTGGCAAGAAAAAAATTTAAATTGATAGGAAGTAGATGTGACAATTTAGGTAGACAATATAGCCTAATCTGTTCAAATTGAATAGGTTTAAAATTTGTTCTGGACAAAAAATTAGTGAGTGCAGCTTAGTTCAGCTTAACTCAATCAAGTACCTTAAAATATATTAATTTTTTTTATTAACACATAATCCATCGGATCCATGGGACCCAATGGCGCTTCAAACTGTTATTACTATAATTCAACCCTTCAAAATATAGGGTGAACTATATATCTAGTTTTGTCGGACTGATTTTGCCACCTTTAACTAGGCGGGAGTGGACTAAGAGTGAAGAAAGTGATGCATTTATTTTGAGAGAGGAGGCATTTACCCGTGTGTCTATAACTAGCCAGCCAGAGCCCTCCTATTCTCCAACTGTGCATTGCATAGGCCTTCCGTGAGGGGGGAAACAACGTACGACTCGCCCAGTGTCTGCCTTGATCACTAAACTGAAAACCCCCTTTCCTTCTTCTTTTCCCTCCCAATCCAAAACCCTAGATGCTTAATTAGCTACTGGAATCAATAATTCACCCGAAATAGTTCTTGGATCGGAACTCCACCACCACCTGTACATTGCCATTCCCCAAATTTGATGTTATAAGTCAAAAACACTGCTTGCTGGTTTCCCCCCTGAACAAGTGGTAGAAAACCCTAATTCTCACAGTTTGTTCGGAGTTTCTAAGTTAGTTTAAGTAAATTCGTCAACCATGAGTCCGGTACAGAATTTCGAGCAACACTCTCGGCACCTAATTGAACCCGAACTCCGTACGCGAATTCTCAATTTATTTTCTTTTCTTATATTTATTTAGTTTCTCCTTGCATGTTTGTACTTTTTGCATTGATTCTGTTTTGTTGTGTTATATTGGTGCAGCAATTCAGACGCGGCTGCAAATGGCGATGGAGGTTCGGGACAGTTTGGAGATATGCCACACAGGGGAGTATCTGAACTTCTTGAAGTGCTATTTTCGTGCATTTTCTGCAATTTTACACCATATTACAAAACCCCAGTCTGTCGATAATCCGGAGCACAAGCTACGGAATATTATAATTGAAATTCTTAATCGCCTTCCCCACAGTGAGGTTCTTAGGCCCTTTGTTCAGGAGCTTCTCAAAGTAGCGATGCACGTACTGACAACAGACAATGAAGAGAATGGATTACTTTGCATTAGAATTATTTTTGACTTGCTTAGGAACTTTAGACCGAGTTTAGAAAATGAAGTTCAGCCATTTCTGGATTTTGTCTGCAAAATTTACCAGAACTTCAGGGCTACATCTAGTTACTTCTTTGAGAGTGGGGCCATGATGGTACCACCACCAGCCCCACCCTCAACCTCTGGGTCCATGGGGTCATCGTTAAGCGGCGATGATGTGAAGCCCATTGAAGATCAAGTGGGTCCTTCGGGTAATTATGTTGGTGCTGCAGGACAGCTTAATCCAAGTACCAGGTCGTTTAAGGTGGTTACAGAGACTCCGCTGGTTGTTATGTTTCTATTTCAGCTGTATGGGCGGCTTGTTCAGACGAATATCCCGCATCTGTTGCCATTGATGGTGACAGCAATTGCAGTCCCGGGTCCAGAGAAGGTCCCACCACATTTAAAGACTCATTTTATCGAGCTGAAGGGCGCACAAGTTAAGGTTAGATCTTTTTTTGTCTTGTTATTATTATTATTTATTTATTGTAAGCTGAAAAAATAAATGTTTGACTGTATATGTAGAAAGTCCTATTCATTTCCAGTCTGATAGATATTCCTATATGATTATCCTTTCCTTGTGATTGTAGTAGACAAACCGTTATGTAGAGTCCATCTCACTGTTACCATTTTCTGTGATCCAAACAAACGAACAGGGAATGCGTTGCCATCTTCATCACCTACTTTGCATTTATATTCACTGCTAGGTGTTCTCTCATTTTGTATTTGCAGACTGTATCTTTCTTAACTTACCTGTTGAAGAGCTTTGCTGACTATATCAAGCAACATGAAGAAAGCATATGCAAAAGCATTGTAAATCTGCTTGTCACATGCTCTGACTCGGTTTCAATTAGGAAGGTTGGCTTCTCTTGCAGCCCGTGTTTTTCTTTATTTTCACTCCTGGAAACTGATTCATGTTGGTCGTCAACTCCAGGAACTGCTGGTAGCTCTGAAACATGTTCTTGGGACGGACTTCAAAAGGGGTTTATTTCCTTTAATTGATACACTCTTGGATGAGAGGTATATTTACTTGCCAACCAGGTTTTGGAAATGTTTTGTTGATTTATCGTAGTTCCTTCCTCCATGCTGTGAATTGTTTGCTGTCCTTGATGTGCAAGTTTACTTGTTCTCTGGAAAATGGGGAAAAATCCCATATTACTCTCATATAGTTCGACTCCCTAGATATGCGGTCCATGCAAGATTGCATAATTTAGGACCTGATATATGTGCTTATCATGATTTTATTCCAGTTGGACTGCATTCTTCCAGACAACAATATCCCTTGATTTGGTCCTTCTTTTGGGGGGTTGTCGAAATAGGTTCTTAGGATGTGGAAATTTGTGTAACTTAAAAACTTAAACAATGTTTGTTGTATTTCTCTAACTGAGGCCCCTTTGTTGCGGTAATCTAAAATATTTCTTAGAAATACATAAGAATGCCCAAGGTATACGTTTAGTTTGTGGAATGGTTTTATATTTTCTTTTAATGATAAACAGCAATTTAATAAAAAAGATGAATGTTACATAAAAGCGCAGGGATGAGAAATCCCTACAAATATGAAAAACCTGCAAACAGACAAATGAGAAGGAAGAAAAACTAAAGTACAATGCTCAAATCCCAGAAATGTCCGGTACCCAAAAAAAAAAAAAAGGAATCTCACCCACCATTTCACTCTGAATATAATCCTGTCCCAGACCACATCATTCAACTCCTCTACATTGTCGAAAACTTTGTTGTTCCTGCTAGCCACAACTGCAAGGACAACAGAAGGCTACAGCCCGAAGCGTGGTTCCTCTTTTGCTAATGAGATCTTAATATTAGTCTGGACAAAAGCCTCGACAGATTTTTCGGTCAGCCACCTAATGCCGAGTTCTCCGTGAACCCTACATATAGAAACGACTTTCAGAAAGTACTGGAGATAACATAATGCAAAGTTTACCTGCCATTGGTAGCTTATCTTCAATATTGAATTACTTGTTTGAATGTAACATGCTTGTTCCGACTCTTTTTGTAGCTAATATGTATTGTTAGAATTATTGCCTTATCAGCCAAATACCAACTCTCTTTGGAATTATGTGGGACTCGCTTATGAGTTGTCCTGATGTGGATGATGGTTGTGACTTCCAGTTGTTTAAGAAACCTGCTCTGTTGCTCTTTGTGTCGTTTAATTTTAAACTGTTCAACCATGTACCTTCACATTTTCTGGTTTTACATCCTGCATCTTGCTTTTATCCTCATGAAATGATGTTTTGACCACACTAGGGTTCTTGTTGGAACTGGCCGAGCATGTTTCGAGACATTACGGCCTTTGGCCTATAGTCTTTTGGCAGAGATTGTCCACCATGTCAGGGGAGATCTTTCTTTGTCTCAGGTTAGAACCCTGGAATTCGCATTCTTTTTGAGTTCTCTCCCTTGGCTCTCATTTATGATCTTGAATAATGTCAGTCTGGTATTTTGACTACTATTTGGCTGAATCTTAACTGTTTATTCCTTCTGAACACATGTTTTTTGCAGTTATCACGGATTATCTACCTGTTTTCAAGCAACATGCATGATGCCTCATTATCCTTGAGCATTCATACTACTTGTGCTCGCTTGATGTTGAATTTGGTATATGCTCAGTCTATGTTACGCTCAGAAGTTATTGCAAATTCATGTTTCTTGCAAACAATATATATTTTTCTGTATGTACTAAGCGATTCCAATATTGTTGTATTTCAATTAAGGTGGAGCCCATATTTGAGAAAGGTGTTGATCAGGCATCAATGGATGAAGCGCGAGTTTTATTGGTACATCTCCTTCAGTTGGCTTGTACTATATCCTGAAGAGAATCCTATGTTGGTGTTGGGGTGTGATGTTTGTATATTCCTTAAGCTAACTAATGCCACTTATATTGCAGGGTCGAATATTGGATGCTTTTGTTGGGAAATTTAGCACCTTCAAGCGAACTATTCCTCAGGTACTAATTCTGTTTCCTTGAGTGCATTCTGTCCATGGAATGTAAATATATCATTTTTTATGAATGTAATGTTTTGATTTTGATTCCTATTAAAAGAATTTTCTGTTTCTCGTACCTGTTGAATAATTCTCATACTTTAACATATGTGTTGTATTTATTATATTAGCATTTAATGAAGGTATGTGGTTTTTAATGGAAAATATGCTATGCTTAATAAACCTTATATAAAAATTTAACATTAAATAGAGGTATTTAAGAGCCTTAGATAGATACCATACAACCACCTAACAAACATAAAAATTTATAAAAAAAATCCTGTTAGTTATTATTTATATATTCTATGGTAATTATTACTTGAATGATATATAGTATCTAGAGGATCCTCTTATCTCTGATTATCCTTGTTAAACACTTGGAAGAAGTAGAAGAGAAAATAACTGCAGGAGAGCAAATATTAATCACATAATTTTGTTTATCATACGAGAGCCATATCATCACCTAAAGTATGTAACTGAAAGTTAGATTTTTACGAAGGTTGAGTATACTTGTTGCATATTTTGTTAGCAGATAATGCTTAGAAAAAGAGTACAAACGCTAGAAAAGTCAGATAATGCATAGGGCAAAGGCATTCTGTCCCATTCACATGCTGTTATTGGCATTTTCTCAGTTTTTGCTTTAGAGAGTTCTCTTTTCTATGACCAATTATTTTTTGGACCCTGTGTTTTTTTTGGCTGATAGCTGCTGGAAGAGGGAGAGGAGGGAAAAAGTCGGTCTACATTGAGGTCAAAACTTGAAGTACCAGTACAGGTAATTTGTGCACATCCACAGGGTCTTGATGTGGCTTCTTTACATTTTGGTGATATCCATTTTTCATTTGTATTTACTTCATTTCTGATAGCGCGTCACTGGACAACTTCTTAATTACATTTGTCGAACTGGTACTTGATTAAAAGCAAAAAATGCTAGTTTCTGAAATTTAATTGTGTGGTCTGTTTCCCTGTGCTGCTGATAGGGTATAGGTTGACATATCAAGTTTGCTTTGCATGTGAAATTCTCGAGATAAAATTGATTAATGTATATGTATATGGACATTTTCCTTTCACTCAAGAACTCTTGTTTATTTTGGCAAATGTAGTGGCATGTTATCTTTATTTCTGCTTTCTCTACATATCATGAATGTTTCGTTCTTCGTACTGTAATAGAGGTGCCAAGATTGACAGGCTTGGCATTAGTAAAGAGTTCTCATGCCTGCTCTCCTAACTGACGAAGTTGGATAGCTCAAATGGCAAGAGCATCCACTACCTAGACTATTGGTTCTAGGTTCCAGTCACCTTGGGGTGGGGGGAGGTTGAAGGGAGGGTTTTCTCTTAGATTAGGAGTTAAAAGATAGAACAACTCAGCTCATTGTATACAATGAGGGATTCCTCATCCCTTTTCTTTTTTTCTGATTTTCTGCTGTACTTTTTATTTCCCATTTATGAAAATCTCTGTTTCTTATTAAAAGAAAAACTGAGACGTCATTAAAAATAAATAGGTTTTGGATTTGTTTCAGGTTGATATATGCTCTAGCCTAATTTTTAATCTCATCTTGTAAATTTCCTTTAATTGTGAAGTTTAGTGTTGTATTTTGTGTGGGATTTGCAGGTAAATACCAAGTTATCTTAGTGCAGTAGACGGAAATCAAATAGCAACTGATAGGTTGTTTTTGACATTTTAATACTAGCCAATGCTAGGTGCACCTCTCTGCTTCTACATTGTAGTCCTAAATAATGGTTCAGGAGGCAACTGACTTTCTTTTTGGTTTGTGGGGAGGGAGGTACCATTTTTATAACATCTAATTTCTATAACAAGATTATTAACAGTCAGAATCAGCTTATAAGCACTTCTTTAGTTACATTTAATTATTTTCTTGGTATTACTAAAATAGTTTTATATTGCTTTATTTAGTTGAATGGGGTGCATAGTTGCATTACGTCATTGAGAATCCTTTACGTGGGCATTGGAAACTGAACAATGTAGAATGCTTTGTGATCTTTTAAGTCTCCCCATCTTCTTAATTATCGGCATTATTTTAGCAGGCAGTCCTTAATCTTCCAATGTCCGTTGAGCACTCCAAGGAAGTCAATGACTGCAAGCATCTGATAAAGACCTTAGTTATGGGTAATTTCCACACCTTCAGTCTTTCAGAAGCTGATACTTGATCAGTTTGTACACCGTTCCTTAGGATTTTGCAAGTATTCATGTGCGTAGGCTTTTACTTATGCCATTGTGAAATTAAAACAGGAATGAAGACAATTATCTGGAGCATCACTCATGCACATATACCAAGGTCACAGGTAAGTCTGGCATTGAGAGTCTTTCACGCAAGGTTTTACCCTACTCTACCTGAAAATTAAGTCATGTAGGTTTCACCTTCCACACATGGTACCCCTCAGCAAGTGCTTGCATCCACGTCATCTGGCACTTCTGTATCACAGCCTTTTAAAGGGATGAGAGAAGAAGAGGTATCTTTATTTCTCAATATTTTGTTCTACTCATATGGTGTCATGGTCTTTTATAAGTTTACCTTATGGTTTTGAGCTTGACAGGTCTGCAGAGCCTCGGGTGTTTTGAAGAGTGGTGTGCATTGCTTAGCCTTGTTTAAGGAGAAGGATGAAGAGAGAGACATGGTCCATTTATTTTCCAATATATTGGCTATTATGGAACCACGAGACTTAATGGACATGTTCTCTTTGTGCATGCCGGAGCTTTTTGACTGCATGATTTCAAACGGCCAACTAGTACACATCTTTTCTACTCTTCTGCAAGCACCAAAAGTTTTTCGCCCTTTTGCAGATGTCTTGGTTAATTTTCTCGTGAGCAGCAAACTTGATGTCCTTAAACATCCGGATTCTCCTGCTGCAAAGCTTGTTTTGCATCTCTTCCGCATTTTATTTAGTGCAGTTGCAAAGGCTCCATCAGACTGTGAGCGTATCCTTCAACCACATGTGTCTGTAATAATGGATACCTGCATGAAAAACGCGACTGAGGTTGAGAAACCAATTGCTTATTTGCAACTTCTTCGGACAACGTTCCGTGCCCTTGCTGGAGGTAAATTTGAACTCTTGCTACGGGACTTAATTCCTATGCTGCAACCTTGCTTAAATATGATGTTAACTATGCTTGAGGGACCAACTGGGGAAGATATGCGAGAGCTTCTATTAGAGCTCTCTTTGACATTGCCTTCACGGTTAAGCTCGCTGCTTCCTCACCTTCCTCGTCTAATGAAGCCTCTTGTTATGTGTCTAAAGGGAAGCGATGACCTCATAAATCTTGGTCTAAGAACACTTGAGTTTTGGATTGATAGCTTGAACCCTGATTTTCTCGAACCAAGCATGGCAAATGTCATGTCTGAGGTGATTTTGGCATTGTGGTCTCATTTAAGACCTCCACCCTACCCTTGGGGTGGAAAATCATTGCAACTTCTTGGGAAGTTAGGTGGTCGTAATAGGCGTTTTCTCAAAGAGCCTCTAGCGCTTGAATGTAAGGAAAACCCAGAGCATGGGCTTCGATTGATTCTCACGTTTGAGCCTTCTACTCCATTTCTGGTGCCACTAGATCGTTGTATTAATCTTGCTGTGGCAGCGGTCATGCAAAAGAGTATCTCTGTTGATGCCTTTTTCCGGAAGCAAGCACTTAGGTTTCTTCGTGTATGCTTGTCTTCTCAGCTAAATTTGCCTGGACTTGTCAATGACGATGTATCAGCAACTAGGCTGCTGTCAACCTGTATAAGTTCTTCAGTTGATCCATCCTGGAGGAGATCTGATACATCTGATATTAAGGTAGGATAATTATATCGTTTTTAGTTCCATACTTTTGATCAGTTATTGTGTGCTTATTATGCTTTAAAAAGATTGACATTTATCTCCTGCAGTTGTCACATTGATAAAAAAATGGTGATCACTGTTTTCCTGCTTTACTCGATGTATTTATTCTTAGTTTTTAAAATTCCATGTGAACTATCAAATTTTCTTTATGAAGTTCATGTTGTTCCTGTGTCCGCCCTCCAAAAAAAAGTCGTCTCTGGAATTTGTTCTTTCTTGGTTAGTACCTGTGTCAGTTTGTTTGTTGACTCAGTTGCCAGAGCTATTTTTACATTTATATGCAACTTCTCGACATAGATAGAACCCTATATTACATAACTCCATTGTGACAATATTATTGCAGTTGAACCATTAAATTTCTTTTTGCGTAGGCTGACTTGGGCGTCAAGACAAAGACCCAACTTATGGCTGAGAAATCTGTTTTTAAGATTCTCTTGATGACAATAATTGCTGCAAGTGTGGATCCCGAGTTACATGAACCTAAGGATGAATATGTTTCCCATATCTGTCGGCATTTTGCTATTATATTCCATGTTGAGAGTCCAGCTGCTCAGAGCTCAATTGCTTCAACATCAGTTGGTGGGCCCCTGCTTTCATCCAATTCCAACATGAATTCAAAATTGAAGCATAATACTTCTCTGAAAGAGTTGGATCCTTTGATCTTTTTGGATGCCTTGGTAGAAGTCCTGGCAGATGAAAATAGACTGCATGCAAAAGCTGCGTTAAATGCATTAAATGTATTTGCAGAGACACTATTGTTCCTCGCTAACTCCAAACATTCTGATGGACTTATGTCTAGAGGAGGTCCTAGCACTCCTATGATAGTCTCCAGCCCCTCAATGAGCCCTGTATATTCACCTCCTCCAAGCATTCGGGTTCTTTGTTTTGAGCAACTTTTGCCCCGACTTTTACATTGTTGCTACGGAAGTAGCTGGCAAGCACAAATGGGGGGAGTTATGGGGCTTGGTGCTTTGATTGGAAAAGTCACAGTTGATATTTTATGCCAATTTCAAGTACGGGTTGTTCGGGGACTAGTTTTTGTTCTTAAAAGGCTTCCTACATATGCTACTAAAGAACAAGAAGAGACAAGTCAGGTGCTTACACAAGTTCTACGCGTGGTGAATAATGTTGATGACGCAAACAATGATGCACGTAGACAGAGTTTTAGTAATGTTGTTGAGTATTTGGCTTCAGAGTTATTTAATGCCAACTCTTCTTTAAATGTAAGAAGGATCGTGCAATCTTCTTTGGCACTCTTGGCAAGTAGGACTGGGAGTGAGGTTTCTGAGTTACTTGAACCTTTGCACCAGCCTCTGCTACAGCCTCTTATCTTGCGGCCGCTGCGGTCTAAGACTGTTGAACAACAGGTAAGGTTGTATTCTTGATGTAAAACATGTTTTACATGTAGTGTTAATTCATGCAAATTTTCAGGTTGGCACGGTAACTGCTCTGAATTTCTGCCTGGCTTTGAGGCCTCCACTTCTTAAGTTAACACCGGAGCTGATTAATTTTTTGCAAGAGGCTTTGCAAATAGCAGAGTCTGATGAAGCTGTATGGGTTGTGAAATATATGAATCCAAAGGTGGCTACATCTTTATATAAACTACGTACTGCCTGCATTGAACTTTTATGTACTGCCATGGCATGGGCAGACTTTAAAACTCAGAATCACTCCGATCTACGAGCAAAAGTAATTTCGATGTTCTTCAAGTCTCTGACAAGCAGGATTCCTGAAATTGTAGCTGTGGCTAAGGAGGGTCTGCGCCAGGTTAGTGGAGCTTCCTTTCTTCATGAGTATTACAACACTTCCATCTTCTGCTAGAACGTTGTTAGTATCTAAGACTACGAGATGCATAATGTATGTACAAGTGATTTTCTTCGGTTTTCATCATCTCTTATTGTTGATTGCTTGGTTTATGCACTCCTACTTTATTCAAATTTAAAGGTTGGTGTTATTATCGAAAATTTATTTCGGCAATTGCAGAAACTGTTGGAAGGATTCTGGTATAGATTTTGTGCATGTGGCTCATGGATGCAGATTTCCCCCCCTTATTAGACAAACAAATGAAGAACTCAAGAAGATTTTGAAAGGATTTTTTGGTTAAAAGTGTACAGAAACAAATGATTGATTTTTGGATCTAGCAAACGTATCCAAAAATAGCTTGAAATCTATATCTATATATAAAAAAATTAATGGTGAGGTTGTTTACGTGAATTTTATTTTTCCGGCACATTTGTAGGACTTTTCATTGATTTGATGGTTCCTTTGTTATTTTATGAAAAACATTTGTCAAATTTTAGATACAAATAATTTTTTCGTTTCTAATCTAATTTTTGACATATAATATATCAAATTAATCATCTTTTCACGATCTTTTATTTGACATCCATATCAAATATATAAAAAATATGATATTATATTTAAAACATAACATTGATTATTGCTTAGTGATTTGGGTTAGATTTAGTATTTTCTTGGGTTTTATTTTTTATTTTTTTCCTTTCAACTTTTTTTCCGATTTTTTGAAGTACAGGTAATTTTTCATTTCTAATCTATTTTTTGACCAATAATATATCAAATTAATCTTCTTTTCACTATCCTTAATTTGACATCTACATTGCATATATTAAAACATTATATTGGATTAAAAAATGCAACCGTTTATTTAATTATTATTTGGGTTATATTTGAATTTTTATGATAGGTTGACTATTTATATTGAGTTTGAGTTCGAAAGAAAAATTAGTTAAATAATTTTCTCATAGTTAGACTGTTGAATATTTTTTGTTTTTCATTAAGTGATAAATTTTAGGTGAGTTTAATCTTAGTTTTACAGAAAATCTGTAGGCTATTCTACTACAAGTAGACACGTGATAAAAAATAAAAATAATCAGGTAATTATTTCAATAAAATTGCAATATTGAATAAGAAAGTAAAAAGTAGTTTTATAATGAAATGATTCACTTATTTTTAGTTACTATTTATATTTTTTTGATGAGTTGTGTGTTATCTACAAAGTTTTGTTTGTTTGAATATTGTAATTTACAGAACTATGTGGTTGTTCATATATGTCAAGAAAGACACAGACTAGTGCGTGTTTGAGTTTAAGAACTGAACGAATCAATTTAAAAAATAGATCTTTTTGTTATATGTTAATATTTAATCTTGATTTTATTAAATAAAGCAATATATTTGTAAAAATGGTGTATATTCAATTTAACAAATCTCGCAACACTACTTGTAATTTTTTGTGTTTAATCCATAATATTCAAATGTTTATCTCATTAAGCATAAAATGGCTATATTTTTAAGTAATTAGCTAGTTATTAATCAAAATATTTCTTTCTGAATAGATTTCTATGCAGCTCATGTGATAAAAATAATTGTTGGATAAACAACTAGAGTTAATAGTTGTACTCACGTAATCTCTCAGGCGCTGTTGAGGATCAATTGGGAAAACTCTTCCCGTTGTAATCCCATTGTAAATAATTTTTGAATAAAATCATTTTCTTACAAAAATAAAAATAGTGTAATTGAAGAATAATCACCCAAAGTATGTGTGAGCTCCTTTAGGCTTCAAGATATGTTTTCTCATAGAGATGAAGCATATTTCCTCGGGTTGTTTTGATAATTGGATTATTTTTCATATTTTATTCAGTTCTCCAGTTTTGATATCGTAATTCTTTTGATGCTTCTTCTGTGTGTGTGTGTGTGTGTTCTTATTCCTTCAATAATGTTTTCTAATCTCTTCATTTTCTCTTTTGTATTAATTATTCTTAAATGACAGTTTAATTTGTTGTGAATCCTGTTATTGCATTGTTTTATTAGAGCCCTGTAATCCTCCCTGTCCTTTTTCGCAATAGAAGAATGGTGATATCTGTTTTAAACTTGAAGCTTGGGTGGAATCTATAATTTCTGAACTTGACTTGTGTCTACATTTGATATATCATCTTGTCCAGCATCCAATTATTAGTGAGTTGACATTTGGCGCTTTGCTCACTGAATACGAACTTTATTTATATTTCTGCAATGATTCTGATTTATTATTCTCTACCATCATTAGGTCATTTTACAGCAACGAATGCCAAAAGAACTTCTACAGAGCAGCTTGAGGCCTATACTTGTTAATTTGGCGCACACCAAAAATCTCAGCATGCCCCTCTTGCAAGGTCTTGCTCGGCTGCTGGAACTTCTGTCTAACTGGTTCAATGTTACCTTAGGTGGTAAATTGTTGGAACATCTTAAAAAATGGTTGGAACCTGAAAAACTTGCACTGACCCAAAAGTCTTGGAAGGCTGGCGAGGAACCCAAAATAGCTGCTGGTGAGTGATACTCGAGCTTCAGTATCCTTATTCTAGCTACATATGATGTACCAGACCTGAACAATTTGGTATCTATTAATGTTTTCGGTTGATTGTACTCGAACATGTGCAGCTATCATCGAGCTCTTCCACTTGCTTCCTTCTGCGGCTGGGAAGTTTCTTGATGAACTTGTAACTTTAACTATTGATTTGGAAGCTGCCCTTCCACCTGGTCAATTCTATAGTGAGATCAACAGTCCATATCGCTTGCCGCTCACTAAATTTCTTAATCGTTATCCTACAGCTGCTATTGATTATTTTCTTACTCGGTTAAGCCAACCGAAGTACTTCAGGAGGTATTCATTTAGTTATAATGCAAGCACGTCCTAACTTTAGTTTTAAAGAAGGTTTTTCATTGTCTTGATGGTGTTTGATTCTAATTATGCAGGTTCATGTATATTATACGATCAGATGCTGGCCAACCGTTGAGAGAAGAACTTGCAAAGTCCCCAGAAAAGATAATTGCTAGTGCATTTCCTGAATTTTCACCAAAAAATGAGGCGACTCCGGGATCTTCCAATCCTTCTGGTTCTTTAGTTGTTGATGAAAGTCTTGTCACACCTAAATCTGAGGATTCTGCACAACTAGTAACCAGCTCTTTGGGAACATCAGATGCTTATTTTCAGGGTCTTGCTCTAGTTAAAACTCTTGTAAAACTGATGCCTGGTTGGTTGCAAAGCAACCGCGTCGTTTTCGATACATTGGTCCTTTTGTGGAAGTCTCCAGCTAGAATATCTCGTTTACAGAATGAGCAGGAACTGAACTTAATGCAAGTAAGTCATATCGTTCTCTTCTATACTGTCAGATGTTATATATTTCCTTAAAAGGCATACTTTGTTCTTTATGATTGAACTTACTCTTTTTGGTTTCTTATTTATTTTGTTCTCCTTTTAATCTTTCGGAATCTGGTGATTTTGCATTCTCCTCAATTTCAAATCATTTCCAATTTCTTATTCTTTTGATATTTGTGCTTGATCTTTAGTAATTAGTGTATACACAACATTTAATGATGCTGTTATCACTAGCAACTGTCCTTAGCCCTCATGAAAATGATATCAATTAATTTATAGACTGTTTTTCCGGTGCATGTTTTTTGAATACTATAAGTTTGGGTCATGCAGACAGATTTTGTTTGATACTTATGCTCTTATTTTCACAAGAAGAGAATGTTTCTTGGGCTTTACCTGCAACCCTGTCAAGTTTAGGTTGGCAGATGAATGACCGCTAGGTGATGGAGGGAGGTTTAGTAGAAGTACCTACGCTGAAGGAATTTCAAAGGAGTTGAAACTCGGTTGTTAACTTGTAACTAGACTTATATAAATTGTTGTGGGGAAAGGATGTGTATATAATGTGGGAACAGGGTTGAAGCCTATTGTTCCTAAAAAGAAGAAAGAAAAAAATAACATTAAATCTTGGCTTATATCCCACTGACATTATTCTCGGAACAGTATTTGTCATTGTTTCCTCTTGGTTTTTGATTTCTGAAGGCAATTGAAATGTTTGGAGTAAAAGAAATGAGCAGGGAATGATTGAAGTTTTGATCAGCATCTTTAATCTGCTGAAAAACTGTTGGATACATTTTTCGCAATTTACTTCTTTCAAATAGGGTATTTCGATATAAGTTTAGCTATCCTCCATATCATAGTTTATTGAGATGGTGTCATAAGTTCCGTTGGATGGGTCATGTTGTATTTGGTGATTATAGGTGGCTGAAAAATGTTTTTCCAAGTCATAAGGTTAGCTTTGAAGGCTTTAAGGTCAGTCCTGAGAGCCTGCTGCGATTGTCATGGTTTGGGGGCTGGGTGTGACAATTTAAGTGAAGTTCAAATTAGCATAACGTTTGCCTGTAATGTAGGGATCTGATGGACATAATAAGTCATGGTTCAAACTACCCAGGTTTGGGTGCAACGCCGATGTGTTGATTGTACCATGGAAATGCAGTCTAATCCTCTGGCATTGTGACAGGAATTCTTGTTATGATGTCGGACATTCTTATAGAAATCAATGATCGATTCTGGTAACATTTTCTTCTGCATAGTAATGACACATAGTGAGTTTATCTTTAAAAAAGTAAATTCCTTGAATTTGAGGAGGGGCTGTACCTAAAACCAGAAGCTGTTATGAATAGACTGATGCAGGTTCCTTGAAATTGGATTAAGATTTTGTTCACATATAAGACTGCATACTGAGAAGGCAATGCATGATACGTAAAATATCAAAAATTGACATCACATGTTTATATACGACATTGGATGATTTGATGAGGGTCGCACTGAAGTTCTGGAAGGAGCTCCATGGATTCTTTGTGGGGCATACAATGTTGGAATCTCTCGTATATCTTCTGGGTATCTGTCTTACCAGAAGTTGATCCAGCATGAAATTTGTAATTGGCGAAAATACTTGCCCTTAAAACACTAAAGATTTGGATTGCAATGGGTTCCACCCATTGCTCTTAATCATCTGTTCATACATTGCCCTTATGTCCACCAGATTTGGTGTCAAGCACTAAGGGAGGTTGGATTGCAATGGGTTCCACCACAAGATGTTCAGAATTTGCTGCATGTTAATATGGGAGGCCTACTTAATAAAAGGGGTAAACTTTTATGGAAAATAATTGTAGATGTGATACTATGGTCTGTGTGGCTAGAGAGGAATGAGAGGATTTATGACAATAGGGAGGAGACGAGGAAGTCTGTATAGGGTTAAATTCCGAGTCGCCTTATGGTCATCGAGTCATAGGTTATTTAAGGATTTCTCGGTGTCAGATCTAATGAGGAGCTGGAGTTTTGCCATGTAGATTAGACTTGTTACTGTTCACCTGTTGTAATTGTGGACGGATTCCTCATCCCTCCAATTTTATAAGCAATAAAATTTTCTGTTTCTTCTTAAAAAAATACTAAAGATTTGGAAAGAATTTTTGGTGGTGGTGCATTTGGCCAAAATTATTTATGCTCAGAGAGATGACTCTTTTGGAGTTGGAAATGTGAAACAGTATCATATTGGCATTTTATGTTGATCAGCTGATGTTTGGACATATATAATTTCTAAGCTAACTGACTGCTGGAAGTAATAAATATGTGCAGGTGAAAGAAAGCAAGTGGCTTGTCAAATGTTTCCTGAACTACTTGCGCCATGACAGAATGGAGGTTAACGTATTGTTTGATATTCTTGCCATCTTCCTGCATCGAACTCGCATAGACTTTACTTTCTTAAAGGAGTTCTATATCATTGAGGTATGTGATGTTTTGTTCACAATAATATTGAGGATACGTTTGGACAAGAATGTGCGGATCCAGATGTGGCACTATCCAAAAACCTACCCTCCTCCACAAATCCCAATTACCTTATCAATCATGACCTAATCAACCAATCCTTATCTATACACCTGTTACAATATAATAATATAAACCTATCAATCCCTACAATCTTTTTCATTACCTATCACTTTCATAATATTGTAATATAATGCCATCTACTCACCTGTTGATTTGATATCTGAAGTATACATCCTACCCTCCTCCATCCCATACAAACATACCTTTTGAATTGGCACATCCCCTATCCGGATGTGCCTGCCTATCCTTGTCCAAACATCTCGGGAATGATCTTCAATAAAATAATATTGAGTGAATAGTCATATGTTTTCTCTTTTCTTCCTCACGGGTGCTTATATAACACTTGCTATGTCCAAAATAGGTGGCGGAGGGCTATCCACCCAACTTGAAGAAAACTCTGTTACTTCATTTTTTGAACCTGTTTCAGCTAAAACAATTGAGCCATGATCATATGGTAATTGTTATGCAAATGCTCATTCTTCCAATGTTAGCTCATGCTTTTCAGAACGGCCAAACTTGGGAAGTCATTGATGCGGCTACAATCAAGACAATTGTGGACAAACTGCTCGACCCCCCAGAAGAGGTACTTTTGGTTTTTATATATCATTGGTCAGCTTTATGGTTTTCCTATGGGATCTTTTTATTGATCTATTTTTTGTGAGGGTGCAGTTGGCATGAACTGTTGAATGCTTTTCTATGTGGTGGTAGAGTTTTTGCATTTTCAGGAATTTCAGATGGGTGGGTATTAGAGTCTGAATTTAGAAAATGGTTAGATAATGAAGGATGTCTTCCAAGTGATGTCATAAACTCTTTTCCAGTTGAGATAAGAATTGAGTGGGTGGGATTATACTGTGTTATACTAGAATAACTAGTATTTGTAAGTTTGAAAAATAGAAACATATTGAGAGAAACTGGAGCAGTGACCCCTCAATTATTCCAAGCAGCCTCCCCTTGTGGTCTAACCATATGGCCTCCCTTTCTAATTCCTTTTACGAGTTCCCCTGCCATCCCTCCTTCACATTTCCACCTCAGCACCATCAACAGTCCATTCAGGTGGAGCCCACTGCATGCACATCGCCAGCGCGAGGTTCCTCTGCACCAGGGGCCTCTGTCTGGACTGTTACAATTAATATATTTATGCATATTTATAGATAGATTCATAATGTTTATCAAAAGATGCATTGAACTGAGTTTTGCTCTAGTTCAGAGGGATAGGAAAGCTATAAGGGGATTTAGCAGCCTTGAGGGTGGGTTTCGTAGGAGTGTTTGGAAGGGTGGGCAGAGGAAGGGAGGGTGGTATACTGGGATAGAGTCCAAGGAGCGTTTCTCAGAAGTGGGTTGTTGACGGAAAATATAGCACGGAAAGAGAGAGATCTAAGAAATTTAAATATCTTTTTGAATTTTTTGTATTGAGCTACACCCTTTTTATAAAGGTGGCAGAGTGTGGAAAGACAGATCTTATTTATCATTTAGGAAAATTTCAGATTGTGTTGATACATCCCATTTATCTTTTCCTAGATATCTGCGGATTATGATGAGCCCCTCAGAATTGAGCTTCTGCAGCTTGCCACTCTGCTCCTCAAGTATCTTCAGAATGACCTTGTTCATCACCGTAAGGAACTTATCAAATTTGGCTGGAATCATCTCAAGCGTGAAGATAGTGCTAGTAAGCAGTGGGCGTTTGTCAATGTTTGCCACTTTCTAGAGGCATATCAGGCTCCTGAGAAAATTATCCTGCAGGTTCTCGTGCAATTTTTGTTTTCATTTCTTAAAGACTCTTCCATCTTTGATTTTTCTCTATCTGCTTGCAACTTCCAGTGTATCGTTAAGTGTGTTGGCTTGTTCATGTGTGTTTGTGTAAGAGTTTGAAAGTTAGATATAGGACTAAGATGGATTTGAAACTTATGGTTGGTCTAATAGTAGTCCAAGTAAAGTATTTTTCATGTTGTCCTTCGTAAAGAAGTAAGTTTCTGCAAGACCTTGTCCTGCAGTATTGTTGTTTGGGAAGGTGAAATAGCTGACGCCTGTTGCCATTCTGATAGAGCATTTCACATGTTGAGTTGCCTATGATTTCTTTGTTTTATTTTGTGTTATTCTTTTGTCAAATATGTACTAAGGAAGTCTTTGAGCATAATCCGGTTGAGGTAGTAAATAAGCGGCTCAAACATCTGTGGAGAGCCTTGATTCAAACGCTATGCTGGTCCATCTGGCGAGAGGAATAAAAGAATCTTCGAGAACATAGAAGAGTCAATAGAGGAAGTATGGGCAAAAATTAAATATAGGGTGGCTTGCTGGATTTCAAATCATAAGTATTTTAGGGGTCTACTTTTCTGATATACATAGAGATTTAGCATTGTAATGGTTTAGCCTGCTAGATTGCTTCAAATTTGTGGATGGGAATTCCTCTTCTCATTGTAAATCATTTTTATCAATAAAACCTTCGTTTCTTATATATATATATATATACACATATACCGGTCACTTGTAATTCTTCTTTGGAGTTCTGCTCTGATACAAATTGAAACAAGTGAGGTTTCATTGTGAGCATTTTTGGGTAGCAGATAGCCTGAATTAAATTATTTGCTTCATATGGAGCTTCTAGGGTTTTTGGTACCCCTATCGTGCAACACTTATTTAAAGTTGCAACTCTGCTGTGCTTGTGTGATCGTCTTTACATTTTACTGGTATTTACAATCTGAAGCTGCAGGTGTTTGTTGCGCTTCTGAGGACTTGCCAGCAAGAGAATAAAATGTTGGTCAAACAAGCACTAGATATCCTCATGCCAGCACTTCCACGAAGATTGCCACTTGGTGATTCACGTATGCCTATATGGATACGTTACACTAAGAAAATTTTAGTTGAGGAAGGCCACTCAATTGCTAACCTTATTCACATATTCCAGCTCATTGTCCGCCACTCGGATCTTTTCTATAGCTGTAGGGCTCAGTTTGTCCCTCAGATGGTAAATTCTCTGAGTCGCCTTGGGCTACCTTATAATACTACAGCAGAAAATAGGCGTCTAGCTATTGAACTTGCTGGGTTGGTTGTCAATTGGGAAAAACAAAGACAGAGTGATTTGAAGAGAGGGCCTAACAGTGATGGCCCCGGTCAGAATAATGATGGAGTCAATCTTACCCCTGCTGGAGCGGATTCAAAGCTTTCTGTTGATGGTTCTACTTTTTCCGACGATTCAAGTAAGAGAATAAAGGTTGAACCCGGTCTGCAATCTTTATGTGTCATGTCACCCGGAGGGGCCTCGTCAATACCCAACATTGAGACTCCTGGATCTGCAGGACAACCTGATGAAGAATTCAAACCTAATGCGGCAATGGAAGAGATGATAATCAATTTTCTCATTAGAGTATGTTTCACACCACATCTGATATATAATGTGCATTACGCGTATGCTCATACGCTGTTATATGACTTATATCAATACCTGAATTACCTTAAACAATTAATGTAGGTTGTTCCTTTATGGTTTCCTCTTTCCCTAGGTGCGGAACTTTTTTTGTTTCTGTTGTTGTCCATCACAATATTCAAATGCTCTCCTGCATGGTCGTTGGTTTTCAGATAGTATTCTTTCACTTTATTTTGCTCTTTTTTGGCTTCTTTTGAGTTGTTTGTTGTTTAATGGGACTCGCATTGTGTTCAAGATGTGCTTTATGTTACTTCTCGAATTTGGTCTCATACAGCTATATCTTGATAAATTGTTTTTAACTGGCGCACAAGTTGGATGGCGGTAATTCTGGAGAACACTTTTTGATGTTGAAACCCGGAAAATGAATTGTGATTTTGAATGTAATATCTGTGCCATGAACTCAATAGTATATTAGGTATTCCGTGCTAATTTTCCAGGAATCGCTGATTCAGCTACACTTGTGGGAATCCTGGTCTTGAATGAGGGGGTGTGATTATGATGGGTTATTTTTTGTTTCTTCTACGAGTTACTTCATAAGGTGTGCTGTAGTTTAAGTTTCATTTGTCTGCCTTATTAGTTATATATCAATTCTGTAACTGGATTGTTGGCTTGCAAGTATTTGCTTATTTTACTGGGTACTCTTTTCGGTATACGAGATAATTAGATTTTCACAATGGGAATAAAAAATAAGAACCGATGGAAGTGAAGTTTTATCAATTCTGTCTAGTAATTATATCTGTAGTGTGTTGTGGTGTTCCGTTATCAGTAATGACTATTGAATGGTTCTTGAAGTTTTATCTTTTAGTTAAAAAATTATTTATTTTTCTATGAGCAGGTTGCTCTAGTAATTGAACCCAAAGATAAGGAGGCTAGTCTCATGTACAAGCAAGCTTTGGACCTTCTGTCGCAAGCTTTAGAAGTGTGGCCAAATGCTAATGTCAAATTTAATTATTTGGAGAAACTGCTCAGCAGTACTCCATCATCTCAATCAAAGGATCCTTCTACTGCCCTATCCCAGGGTCTGGATGTGATGAATAAAGTTCTCGAAAAGCAACCACATTTATTTGTGCGAAATAATATCAACCAGATTTCCCAAGTACGTCTTTATTGCAGAATCTGATTTCATTGCATATCCTCATAAGAGGTCAGTGCTTTGACATTACTGTGATTTGTTTCTGTTTCATGACAGATTCTGGAACCATGTTTCAAGTTCAAGATGCTTGATGCTGGAAATTCTTTATGCTCCCTGCTGAAAATGGTCTCTGCTGCATTTCCTCCTGAAGCTGTGAGTACGCCACAAGATGTAAAGATGCTTTATCAGAAAGTGGAGGAGCTCGTGCAAAAGCATCTTGCTGTGGTTGCTGCCCCTCAGACTTCAGGAGAAGATAACTCTGCTAGCATGATTAGTTTTGTGCTTCATGTTATTAAGTCCTTGGCACAGGTGCATAAAAACCTTGTGGACCCTTTCAATTTGGTCCGGGTTCTTCAGCGGCTTGCACGTGATATGGGATTATCAAGTGGTACTTACACAAGACAAGTATGTTTCTTCTTCCAAACAGCAGAATTGAATATACTTCGCTTGCTTAGTTTGGACGTGTTCTTTTGACATGTAACTCTTTATGTATGGACTCGTAGCTATATTATGAGAGTAGAGCAATACTTCTTTCTGCATGGTGAAAGTCGAAAGAAAGTACTGGTTATCTATGGTTTTCTGAATTCTTTCTTACATTTCATGACTATTGGTAGTTCTACTGCATCTTCTCATGCTTCTAACACCAAGGCTTTATTTGCTGGTCCAGGGTCAAAGAATGGACCCAGATTCTGCTGTCACTTCCTCTCGTCAAGGTGCTGATGTTGGAGTTGTCATTGAGAACTTGAAGTCTGTATTGAAACTCATCACAGAAAGAGTCATGAGTGTACCTGATTGTAAACGATCTGTAACTCAGATTTTGAACTCTTTGCTGTCAGAGAAGAGCACTGATCCTTCTGTGCTTCTATGCATTCTCGACTTGATAAAGGTTTGGGTTGAAGATGATTTTGGTAAACCTGGAACACCTGTTGCATCTAGTAGTTTTCTTACTCCCAAGGAAGTTGTCTCTTTGCTTCAGAAGCTTTCACAAGTCGATAAGCAGAACTTTTCTCCTAGCACTGCAGAAGAATGGGACCAGAAGTATCTTGAACTTCTTTATGGGCTTTGTGCTGACTCCAATAAGTAATTGCATTCCTGGTATTTATCTTCCTTTCAGTAGCTTGATACATGCACAAGATATTAATCTAGTTGCTTTTGCAGATATCCTCTTTCGCTACGTCAAGAAGTGTTTCAGAAAGTAGAGAGACAGTATCTACTGGGTTTACGGGCAAAAGACCCTGACGTGCGCATGAAATTCTTTGGTCTTTATCATGAATCCCTTGGCAAAACGTTGTTTACAAGGCTTCAGTATATCATTCAAATTCAGGATTGGGAGGCTTTGAGTGATGTCTTCTGGCTTAAACAGGGGCTTGATCTCCTTTTGGCTATACTAGTGGAGGACAAACCTATTACGCTGGCTCCAAACTCTGCAAAGATACGACCTGTTTTGGTATCAGGTGCAGTTCCTGACACAGGTGTGCAGCCAATGGCTACTGATATTCCGGAAGGCTCTGAGGAAACTGCTCTAACACTTGATAGCCTTGTCTTGAAGCATGGTCATTTTCTTAATGAAATGAGCAAACTTAAGGTACTATTGTTATGTTTGTCTTGAAAATGAAGCTGCCTTGCTCTTTTTTTCATGAAGGACCATTCACCTGAATTGTGAATCAGAAGCAATGCTTCAGTTATAAAGTCATCATGCATTACCATATGGCATGTGGGGTTATACTGCCACAATTTTGTTTTTCTTATCATTTTTCTGTGTCTAGGCACGGCACCCCTCATTTCTCTCTCCAGAAGTTGGCTGTGGCTCTGCCATTGATTTTGTTTCTTTTCCCTCCCTTTCTTTCTCTTTGTGTGTGTGTGTGCGGGTTCTGATTCGTGTAAGCGCTTTGGGATGTAGAGTGTTAGGTGCACGCTTCTATGGACCATTCGTCCCTCCAACAAAGGTGGTTAATAATAGCTTGAAATTTATCTTATGCTGTAGGTTGCAGATCTTATCATCCCACTAAGAGAGCTGGCCCATACAGATGCAAATGTAGCATATCATTTGTGGGTTTTGGTCTTCCCCATTGTTTGGGTGACCTTGCATAAGGAAGAGCAGGTGGCACTAGCTAAACCAATGATCGCTCTTCTATCAAAAGATTATCACAAAAAGCAGCAAACACATCGACCAAATGTTGTGCAAGCTCTTTTAGAAGGGCTCCAGTTGAGTCATCCACAGCCGCGGATGCCTAGTGAACTAATCAAATACATAGGGAAGACTTATAATGCTTGGCATATTGCACTAGGATTGCTTGAAAGTCATGTAATGTTGTTCTTGAACGACACAAAGTGTTCCGAGTCTCTGGCTGAGCTTTACCGATTACTCAATGAGGAGGATATGAGGTGTGGTTTGTGGATGAAACGTTCAATTACAGCGGAAACTAGGGCTGGTCTTTCACTTGTTCAGCATGGTTACTGGCAAAGGGCACAAAGCCTTTTTTATCAGGCTATGGTGAAAGCAACTCAAGGCACTTACAACAATACTGTACCAAAAGCTGAGATGTGCCTCTGGGAAGAGCAGTGGCTACAGTGTGCTACTCAACTTAGTCAGTGGGATGCTCTTTCAGATTTTGGAAAACTTGTTGACAATTATGAGATACTACTTGATAGTCTCTGGAAACAGCCTGATTGGGCATATCTAAAAGATCACGTTATTCCAAAAGCTCAATTAGAAGAAACCCCAAAACTTCGTGTTATCCAGGCGTATTTTGCACTTCATGAAAAGAATACAACTGGGGTTCCGGAAGCTGAGAACATAGTGGGAAAAGGTGTTGATCTAGCTTTGGAACAGTGGTGGCAATTGCCTGAAATGTCTGTTCATGCCAGAGTGCCTCTTTTACAGCAGTTTCAGCAACTTGTCGAAGTCCAAGAATCAGCGAGAGTTATAGTGGATATTGCAAATGGGAACAAACAGTCTGGTAATTCTGCTGGTGGTGTTCATGGTGGTTTATATGCAGATCTCAAGGATATTCTTGAGACATGGAGATTGAGAACTCCAAATGAATGGGATAATATGTCTGTTTGGTATGATCTGCTTCAATGGAGAAATGAGATGTACAATGCAGTTATAGATGCATTTAAGGATTTCGGCAATACAAATTCACAACTGCACCATCTTGGTTTTCGTGACAAGGCTTGGAATGTTAATAAGCTTGCTCACATTTCACGTAAGCATGGCTTATATGATGTTTGTGTTTCTATACTGGAAAAGATGTATGGTCACTCCACAATGGAAGTTCAGGTGCCATAGACTTTTGCGTTCATTTTTTATTTGTTTATTAATTTCTTTCCCACTACTTCTACCATGAATTCTACTCCAAATTTTCTTTTCTGGAGTGTGGAGGAATGGTAGCAGAGGTGGTTTAGAGCAATTGCATTGGTGTTGCTGTTTCTTTATTCGTTCGAAACAATTTGGTTCTATTGCGTGCAGGAGGCTTTTGTTAAAATAAGGGAACAAGCAAAAGCATACTTGGAAATGAAGGGAGAGCTAACCAGTGGTCTTAATTTGATTAACAGTACTAATCTGGAATATTTTCCTGTCAAACACAAGGCTGAAATTTTTCGCCTTAAAGGTGATTTTCTGTTAAAGCTTAGCGACTGTGAAGGTGCCAACCTTGCATATTCAAATGCCATCACCCTCTTCAAGAACTTGCCTAAAGGATGGATTAGTTGGGGAAATTATTGTGATATGGTATGACAACCTTAGTATTAGAAGTTTCTGTTTCTGATAGTTCAAGTGCTTACCCTGTTCTTTCTTTACAGGCCTACAGGGAAACCCACGAAGAGGTATGGTTAGAGTATGCAGTGAGCTGCTTCCTTCAGGGAATCAAATTTGGTATTCCAAATTCAAGAAGCCACCTGGCCCGTGTTCTATATCTTCTAAGCTTTGATACTCCTAATGAACCCGTAGGGAGGGCATTTGATAAGTACTTAGAGCAAATTCCTCATTGGGTTTGGCTTTCTTGGATTCCCCAGCTACTTTTATCTCTACAAAGGACTGAAGCTCCTCACTGTAAACTTGTTTTACTCAAAGTTGCGACTGTATATCCTCAGGTAGATATCTACAAGTGGTTTTGACTCCATCTTTATACACTGATCTTAGTGTTAATACAATCTCTTGTAAAATTGTAGGCATTATATTACTGGCTCCGAACGTATTTGCTCGAACGGCGTGATGTTGCTAATAAATCTGAATATGGTAGAATGGCAATGGCACAGCAAAGAATGCAGCAAAACGTCTCCGGTGTTGGTGCACCGGGGTCTATGGGTTTGCCTGATGGAAGTGCAAGAGTGGCTGTTCAGGGTGGGAGCACTCTTGTCTCGGAAAATCAACTCCATCAGGGAGCGCAATCAGCTGGCAGTATTGGGTCACATGATGGAAGCAACTCTCAGGTGCAAGAAACTGAAAGGTCAGGTGCTGCTGAAAGTAGCATGCCTTCTGGGAATGACCAATCTTTACACGCTAGTTCATCCAACAACGAAGGACAGAATGCACTGAGGCGAAATGGTGCCATGGGATTGGTTGCATCTGCTGCCAGTGCTTTTGATGCTGCCAAGGACATAATGGAGACTCTTAGAAGCAAACACACCAATCTTGCTAGTGAACTTGAGGTATTTTTTCTGGTATTTGTGAGTGGTGCAATTTACCTGGTCAATTATAGAAATATGTTATCCATTTCTTTTGATTCTTTACTCAGATAAGCAAGCCATGCAAAACAGACACACTCACTCTCATTTATACTGTTGGTTGTTTTAATACATACAACTTCACCGTGATGCGTGAAGAAGGATTTGAACTTTCCAAGTGCTTTATTTGTCATGTTGAGCAATTTAATGCTTGCTTTGTGATCCCAAGAAATTTGACTTCTCTTAGAGAAGTTTTTAAAAATTGTATTGATTCATTTTCTCTACAGATTCTACTCACGGAAATTGGCTCAAGGTTTGTTACATTGCCAGAGGAGAGACTGCTGGCTGTAGTTAATGCTTTGCTTCATCGCTGTTACAAGTACCCTACTGCAACTACAGCAGAAGTTCCTCAATCTCTCAAGAAAGAGCTTTCTGGTGTTTGCAGAGCTTGCTTTTCAGCTGATGCTGTGAACAAGCATGTAGAATTTGTAAGGGAATACAAGCAAGATTTTGAGAGGGACCTTGATCCAGAAAGTATTGGTACTTTTCCAGCTACCCTTGCTGATCTAACTGAAAGGTTGAAGCACTGGAAAAATATTCTCCAGAGCAATGTTGAAGATCGTTTTCCGGCTGTCTTGAAGCTGGAGGATGAAAGCAGGGTATTGCGAGATTTCCATGTTGTTGATGTGGAAGTTCCAGGACAATATTTTGCTGATCAGGTATGCCATTTCAATTTGTGAACTTCTTCGTATGATGGTCAGATGGATTTTCCATTTGAATTATGAATTCTCTGTGGCATGAGAATGAATTTGATTGCAATTGCTTTACCCATTTTGGGTCGTAGCCTATAGGTGGCAATTGGTTCACAGTTTTAAATTGAATCTGCATTCTAAAAACCAACGCCATCCCTTAAACTGTGGGTTTTATAGTCAAGTCTGCAAATTGTAATTAGTATCCGTGTCTGGTTTCAGGAGGTTGCACCTGACCATACGGTGAAGTTAGATAGGGTGGGAGCTGACATTCCAATTGTTAGAAGGCATGGTAGCAGTTTCCGGCGTTTGACTCTGATAGGTTCTGATGGCTCTCAGCGACATTTTATAGTTCAGACATCTTTGACTCCGAATGCTAGAAGCGATGAAAGAATCCTGCAGCTCTTCCGTGTAATGAACAGAATGTTTGATAAGCATAAGGAGTCCAGGCGTCGCCACATCTGCATTCACACCCCAATCATCATTCCTGTTTGGTCACAGGTAATAAAGTTGTTGCTAAGAGATGTGTTTTGTTTCTGTTACTGGACAATTTTTCAACTTTGAGATAGGACACTTAGTAATATAATTCTCGAAATGTTTTTGAACTGTAAATGGTCTTTTGATGTATGATTATGGCTTTGTGCAGCTTTCCACTACTTCCAATATTTTTTGTAAATTAAAAAACCCATTCGCTTCCAATACAAGTTGCACCAATTGAAGGGATGAGGGTGGGGTTTTTAAGAAATATACATTTTCACGTGTAATTTTTGTAATTTATCCGTAATTTCATTAGAAAGCTTCTTAGAGATTATCCATGTATACTGCAACCAATCTTCTCATTTCTTATTACTCTTATTCAGGTCCGAATGGTTGAGGATGATCTGATGTACAGCACCTTCCTTGAGGTGTACGAGAACCACTGTGCTAGAAATGACCGGGAAGCAGACTTGCCGATTACCTTTTTTAAAGAGCAATTAAACCAAGCCATCTGCGGCCAAATATCACCTGAAGCTGTGGTGGATCTTCGTCTCCAAGCATATAATGAAATCACAAAAAGTATCGTTACCGAGAGCATTTTCTCACAGTACATGTATAAAACCTTGTTAAATGGAAATCACACATGGGCATTCAAGAAACAATTCGCGGTCCAGTTAGCTCTCTCAAGCTTTATGTCCTTCATGCTGCAAATCGGAGGAAGGTCTCCAAACAAGATTCTATTTGCCAAGAACACGGGAAAGATATTTCAGACTGATTTTCATCCAGCATACGATGCCAATGGAATGATCGAATTTAATGAGCCAGTGCCTTTCCGATTGACTAGGAATCTTCAAGCCTTTTTCTCCCACTTTGGTGTGGAGGGCCTTATTGTCTCTTCAATGTGTGCAGCTGCACAGGCTGTAGTTTCTCCTAAAGTAAGCTTGCACTTTTGGATATGTTTTCTTCGGTTTATTAGTAGACTATATTTTGCAATGATGAGCAACTTCCGAAAATTCTGTACTTGCAGCAAAGTCAGCATTTGTGGCATCATTTAGCAATGTTCTTCCGTGATGAGTTGATTTCTTGGTCTTGGAGAAGACCTCTTGGAATGCCCCTGGCTCCTGTTGGAGGTGGTAGCTTGAATAATGTTGACCTCAAACAGAAAGTCACCACAAACGTCGAGCATGTCATTAGCCGGATCAATAGCATTGCCCCACAATTCATCTCTGAAGAGGTATGCCTTAGGGCGTGGTTCAGTAACATTAGACACTATGAATATGGTATTTAGCCTTTGGGTTAAAAGAAAATGAAAATACAGTCACATAAATCCATAATAAATAAAATGAATGGGGAAGAAAGATATAAAAGGGATATAGCTAAAAGTTGTGTCCTCTCCAAATTTGTACCTCTAGAAGTGTCTCGAGCTTCACGTATAGAGACATCCACTGTCTCGAGCTTATCAGGCGTCGGGACTGGTGGAAAGATACCAAAAAAGGGAATCTTAGTTTTTATGTAGGGGCAAAATAATTATATATATCCCGTTTATATGGTAGCTGTATTCATTTTTCCACAGTTTATATTATAGCTGGTTTTACTCAAGATGCATTTAAATGAATCACAACTCGTTTTCGCTGACAATTCTTTTTGTTGTTGAATAATTGACTGGGAACAGGAGGAGAATGGTGTGGATCCACCACAATCCGTTCAGAGGGGTGTAGCTGAGTTGGTTGAGGCTGCTCTCACCCCCAGAAACTTATGCATGATGGATCCAACATGGCACCCTTGGTTCTAAACTCTAATGTAGTATATTTACTGAATGCTGTTTCTGCAGTTATAGGCGTTATGTATAGCCAGCATCGATTACCACATATATATGCATGCATGTAGATATAGGTTGCTGATTGGATCTGTAGTTAGGAACTGACTAACTTCAACTATATTGGAATGTAAAATTGTAAATATAATTGTGTTAGATTAATGTTGATCTCTTTTTAGCCGTCATTGCCAGGTCGCCTTAGCGATTTTCTTTGTTGTTTGATTAGCGAATACCTGAGGATGCTTTCAGAAACTACTCGTGGTTTAACTTACATACAGACAGGAATTCAATGGTTTTTGTAATTAGAGTTTACTTATACTTGAGGCCTGAGAAATATACAAACTTTATTGGAGTAAAATTGTACCTCCAGCCTGGCTCCCTCTCAAGTACTAGGATGAGTCCCTGCGTTCCGTAATAGGAATTCTGTTTGAACACATGCAACTTTTTATCAATAGATATTCAATCGACTTATTTTAATTTTTTACTTGACCTATTCAATCATATGTGAAATTATAAGAATTGCTTAAACTAGTAAAATGAGATATTGATTTTTGAACATGTTTCTTAGTTTTGGACAATAATTTAATGTACGACTTTATGGGATGAAGGGGTGCAAAACAAAACACGGTCAATTTGAAGCAATAAATGGAATACGTGTTTGTTAAATAGTTGGTAGAAACACTCGATGCATGGTGCAGTGAGTATACATCGACTATTTAACAAACACCACGCATACTCGGTCAATGTGGGTGAGTGAGGCGGCTGCCTTCGTTGTACAAATGTTGTTTCTGGCTGAAGTTGGCACAATTGGGATTTGACTAAAATAGCCTACATATGTACTCTAAATATCAACTATATAAAAACATTTCACCCAAAATAAATGAATCGATCACTACAACGGACGGTTTCATAAAGTACTAACTTGGAAATCGGAATGCAAAGATAATACTCTTGATATTACTACCTCAGTCCCAACTTAACCTGTCTATTTGTCATTTTAGTTTGTCCCACTTTAACCTGTTAGCCCCATAAATAGCAAATTTCTCTCACAATCTCAAAATCTCCATTCTGAATCTCCACCTTTAAAAATGTCAAAGATTCCACAAAATCTGATTTTTCTTAATCCCCGTGCCCGGTCAACCTAGGCAGGTTAAGCCGGGACGGAGGGAGTATATTTCTACTGAGACATTTGCTGAAATGTTCTCGAAATTCTTGGCGCATTTTGTTAGTATCGCCTATTAGGATGTATCATTTTTAAAGTACTCTTGGCTTGCAGCTAGAGCAATAACTTGTTGACTACATAATCATGTCAATTTTATCCGTCGGGTAACGTTATTTGCGGATAAATGTATATATAGGGTTGGTACAGTCCAAGTCTTTGAGTAACAGGTAGGGTATCTTCCGTATCCATTAAATTATAGTATTAGGATACATGTAAGGTATGAATTTGAAGTTTTAGATGCTTCACCATACATTCATATATATATATATATATATATATATATTTATTTATTTTTTATATAAAATCTATTATCTATTATCTACTTCTATTATAAAAGTGTGAGTTATTTCTTACAAAATTTGATTTGCCTATTATATCCTTAATGAATTTTAATTTTTAAGGTTAGTTTGATAACTATATCTTTAAAGTTTTATTTATAAACTATATCTTTGAATTTTTATTTATATGGTTAGACAAATTTCATTTGCCTATTATATCATCAATGAATTTTAATTTTTAAGGTTAGTTTATTAATTATATTCTCAAAGTTTTATTTATTTGGTTAGAGCCCTATATAATACATCTATCAATTCATGGATATGACACACTAAAAACATTCATGGATGTGATATATAATTCATCTAATGGCATAAGTTGAACCTACGTCTTAATCATATTCTATATTTTTCTTTATTTTTAATAATATACATAACATTATTATTTTTATTATAAAATTTCCTTTTAATTTCTTATCTCTTTTATAATGAGATTCTTTTATATAATTGTCAGAAAAGAAAATTGTAGAAAAAGAAAAAAAAAAACCATTAATTAGTAAACTTTTAAGGCTAATTTAGTAACTTTATTTTTTATAGTTTTATTTACTTAGTAAGATTTACTTTATAATTGAAATTCATCCTTCAAGTCTCAACTTATAAAATTTTCAATCACATTTCATATGATATATAGTTCAACTGATGACATAAGCTGAACCTAAATATTCATAATATCTTATATTATTATTCCTTTGTAGTAAAGTACATTATATTATTCTTTTTATTTGTTTACAGTTTATTTGATTCTTCATAAATTTTCAATAATTTTTCTAATTGCAGGTTTTTTCAATAATTGAAGAGAAAGGAGAAAGACCGATTAGCACAAATGTAATTACAATAGTAAAATCAAAGAATAGAATGACTTGCATGTGAAATCGTTGAGATTATATTTTAAAATTAACTTTTGAGTGAGTAAAAAGACCTGTTAGAAAATTGTATTTTTTTTATGTACCACTTTACTAAAGTCCAACAATAAAAAATAATGTCAAAACAACTGAATAAGAACTATATGATGATAAAATGAATAGAAGTGAGAAATGCATTGTGAAGAAAGATAACACAAACGTATGAATAGATTTTATTATTAGTAGATATAATTTTGTTAACATAATGAACAAAATTATAAAAAAACTAACGTAAAAATTATAAACATTAAAGGGTCTAAGTGAATTTTCATTATAAAAAAAATTATAATAGACGAGTCTAGGTAATATAATAAAAAATCAAAGAATAAACTAATGTGAAAGTGTCAGATATATTATAAAATGAGAAAAGAATACAAAAACAAAAATTAAATATCTACAGTTAAATGCACATACAAGTTAATTATACAATGTAGTATTTCAAAATTTGGATTAAACTAGGCATACATTTAGCCTTACTGTTTAAATTTAGATTAAACTAGCAATATATATATTTACACGCTAAATTTCTTTGTATGAGCATTACTATTATGCTTGTAAGAAATGAGGTTATATATTATATTTATTTTCAATGATTTAGAAGAATGAAATCGATATACTTCTTAAGTAACATTTATAAACATTACAACAAGATAAAATAATAATTGATTTACGAATTTTATTGAATTCAAAAAATATACAATAAAGTCATTTATATATTTATTTATATATTTATACATACATACATATATATATATATATATATATATATATATACATACATATATATATATATATATATATATATATATAAGATGAAAAAGATGGAGGAAAGCGGTAAAAGTAACTTATATATGAATCAGTAAAAGATATATCTGAAGATATAAAAACTATAAATGCATCGGTAGTGATATTGTGTAAATTTAAATACTATTTGTCTATTCAATGGATCGATTTTATTCAAATAAATCTATAGATTGAACATCATTTTTAATTACATACCTTATACACCTACACAAATATCCTCACTAATATAATACTTTTAATAGGTGATGTAATTTGAGTAGACCATAGAAAAAACCGTTATGTTAGAAAATTAGAGAGACATAAAAATCACAAAGGTTTATAATAATTGGAGTTTAGACCGAGGTGTGAAATTTTATTGTACTAATAATAGAAATAATAAAATGGCAAACGTAAAAATTAGTGAACATGAATAGTTGCACCAGATTCTTTTAAATATTTAAGATCTAACATTAAACAAATTATTAAATCAATAAAAATATTATATATATATATTTTAAGCATATGTAATAAATTGATAAATGAATTTACTATGCTATATAAATTATAGGGTACAATAAAGAATAAAAAAGAACTAACAAGAAATAATGAACTACGTTGTACAGTGAATGATTCAAAAATTATACTATGTGAATGAGTATCACATAATTAAATTAAAACATGCTGAAAAATAAAGACAGTGAAATGTGAATGTTAATATTAACTTGACAATAGATTAGATAAAAAATAATTACGTTGAATAGAATACTGTATAGTCTAAATAAAAAATAAAATGAGAAATAAAATCGAAATGCATGGTTTAAACATGTATATATAAGACTCTTAAATGAATGTGCAATGTTTGAAAAATTAGAAGTATTTCACTATAACTAAATAAGGAATTAAAGACATTACAAATTAGTTATAACATTTATTAGATTTTATATAGATTATAGCATGTGTGTTGATTGAAGATTGAAACACTATGTATATAGCCAACCTTCCATAAAAAATATTATTTATTTTGTAATTATACTATAGTAGGATTTTTATTTAAATAACGCATAATTTTTAAATTTCGATGTTGCATTGAGAAAATTATTAAGGGAAATTGAAATAAGCAATCTTAAATCGATAAATAAATTATGTTAAAGAGGGTTATACTTAATAATAATTAAAAAAAAAAAAGGAATAGAAAATAACTTTCATAACAAAAGTTGGATGTTGGACCTTGATACTAAGTTGCTGGAAGTTTTTCCTCACACTAAAATATGTAAAGAATTTCATGTGCAAATGTATGTTGAAATCGAAATTATTTATTAGAGATAGAAAAGTACGTTAGGCCTAATATTTTGTATGTTATATAACAAATAATTAACTTATGAATGTCAGTTGATGATGTAATGAGACAATTAAAAATGTATTTTTCTTCAAATGCCAGTGATTTGGTGCAAAACGTCAAAATATATGTCTCATTATTACGTATATAATTTTTCAATCATCGTATAACTTTATTCAAGATATACTAATGATGACCGAGTCTGTGTATAATAAGAAGAAAACAATAGTTTGAATAAATCAAACTTTACATGTATAATAGAAAATTCTGTAAGACCACATATTTCTACATTATATCATGGTATATCGGTTTTTACGAATCATTTAATATTAATTATTATAACTTATTTTATTAATTAAGATTAAGGTTATTTAACTTTTCTATTTATCTTTTATGATTCTTTTAGTTTTTAGTTGATTTAAAATTATGTTTGTTTAATAGATTAATTTTTATTACATTGAATTATCTACGAAGTTGTGTATATATATTACATTGATCACAATGTACCATTATTTTACGTCCAAATTAATTTTTTTTAAATAATAGTAAAAAAAATATAAACACGTGCAACGCACGTGCGCAGTACTAGTTATTAGAAAAGTGTGAGTATTTTCTTATATCCTTAATAATTCCTATCTCTAAGGGTTAATTTCGTAATCTTATTTTTCAAGTTATATTTGTTTGGTAAGAGACCTGGTACACGTGTTCGTGCACACACTTTAGGACGCTTTAAGTGTCAACTTAGTGATGTTTTTGTGCAATTTCACGTGTACTTCGTGCATTTAATTCTCATTGGGCAAAATAATGCGTTTGGTTCATTTTTTTGTTAAAATAGGTGCAAATGGATCGAAAAAGAGCATCAAAAGATCGCAGAGTCGATGGATCAATCGAGGCAACAAAGGAAGATCTCGGCCGAGACAAGTTGCAAATCTCGGTCAAGATGACCTTCCAGGGAAAACCTGAAGTTTTGAAGAGTTGAAGATCTCGGCCGAGACAGGCAATGCATCTCGGCCGAGATGACTTTGCAGGAAAAATTCAGAATTTCAAGAGATCAAGATCTCGGCCGAGATGAAACCCAATCTCGGCCGAGAAGAGTCAAATCCTAACAAGTCCTGAAAATCCTCTTTTCACGTCTTGGCCGAGATTGGGTTGCATCTCGGTCGAGATCAGCCTTCGACTCACCCAGCAGAAAATCCTTATTGCTTCATCTCGGCTGAGACATACTTGAATCTCGGCCGAGATTCTGTGTCATGTTTTAAAATTGTGAATGCGATTTTGCCTTAAACTCAAGTGACAACTCTTCCCCTATATATATAAGTTCCATTTCGAATTTGACCTAACCTAGAACCCATCCCCCACACATATTCAGCCACTATCAACATTGGAAGCAAATGATTGGAAGGGGGTTGAAGATCAAGTTCATCAATCCTATCTTTTGGTTCCTCCTATTTTATTTTTCATGTTTTCTTGGATTTTCTCTTATTTTATCTTTGTAATAGTTGTAATGGGTGGCTAGCACCCTAGAATTCACTCTTGATCAATGTGGAACCTTGAGTCGAAGATATTTATGTGATTATTGCGGTTAATATTACCGATTGGATTATGTTTTTGGAATGTTCTATGTTATTTGGGATTGTTGATTCACACTTTTGAATTGAATTGTGGTTTGATCACCTATTTGAATATTTGTTTGTATGTTGCTAGAATTAGGCTTATAATCCATAATTGTTATGAATTCGATTCCCGTGTAGCAAACAGTAGATTTATTTTATTGGGGATAACATAAAGTTCGACCACTAAAACCGAGCTTGCAAGTTTTATGTCGAATCTACTCCGTTGTTTTTATTCTTAATGCACTTGACTATTGATTCTTAGAGAGCTTGTTTTAGGAATTGATAAGTTGAGTATGATTAATTGAAGAGCTTGTTTTGATTAATTATACTTAATAGATAACAAGATTGATAGAACTTGTTATTAATCTTGGAGTAGGAGTTTTAAGGCTAACTAATTGAGTATTCACAATAGTTGCATAAATCGTCTAAGACCAAGGGGAAGCATGATCAAGGGTGGATGTTTTATTACTTGAAAACCAAAAACCGCAAAAATCATTCTATTTGTCTTTGTTTATTTGAATTATTAAATTGCTAAGTATTTTTAGAGTAATTGTTATTTAAGTTGCTTAATAGAAATTTAGGTATTAGTTGTGATTTCATTAAAATCCCCCTACTTCTTTATTGTTTTTCTAGCTTATTTACATTATATTGCTTGATCATAATAGTTTAATACATAAAGCAAAATTGTTCGACTGTTCCTCGTAGGATCGACCCTTACTTGCCACCCTACTAGTTAGAGTTGTAGGATAAGGTTAAGTGTATATTTATATACATTAATTTGGTGGTAAGAAACGACGTACCAAATTTTAGCGTCGTTGTCGAGGAACGGTGTTAGAACGATTTTGTTTTTAGTGTTAAACACAATATGTCGTTGGAAGATACGATAAAAATCTTGGCTTCTAACACTCTACAATTTCGGGAAGATACACGGTCGAGAATCATGAGTCTTGAGACTCAAATTAGTCATTTGGTTACCGTGGTAAGCATGTTAGAAGGACAAGAACACCTGGGTAGGGATGAGGAATCTTCCCCCAAAGATGAACTCCGAAAAATGTGCAAAGCACTCACCAAAACTCAAACCTTCAAGAGGTAGAACTTGAATCTAAACAAATGTTTGAAATGATTGATGAATTTGAGAGTGAGGTTAGAGATGTCGAAAGTGGTCTTAGTGAATGTTTTGACATAGCTTACAATGTGGAATATATTTGCTTTGATTACTTCTTGGTGAATGACTTTTCTTGCAAACATCTTCCAATTTTTTTTTCTTTTCCCTTGATGCATTCATTGATTTAGGTGAACCCTTCACTTGTACTTTAGAAAAGGGCGACGTCTTATTTTGGGAGAATTTTCAAACTAAGGGCATTCGTGATGAATTGAGCATTGATTTAAGCGAATCCTTCGGGTTTACTTTAGAAAATGATGACGTCATCTTTTGGGAAAATTTTCAAATCTTGAGCTTTCCTCATTTCCAAAAAGTCTTTGATGAAACACCCTCCACCCATGTTGATTTTCAGGTTTGTGGGGACCACCCCCGTTTGATAGCGATAAATGTTTTTCAAGAAAATGTGGAACCCCTAGACTTGACAACTTGTCTTCGAGGCATTTGAATTTCATCCCCACTCCTTCATATTTACCACAAGATGTCATGAAAGAGTTTTTAAAAATTGCCAAGCATGATTTTGTTGAGACGGAAACTTTCTCCTCACCAACTAACTTGATTTTCTTAAAGAGTGGCATTGTTGTAAAAATTCTTTCAAATTGGGAAGAATTTCTTGTGGTAAAATTTGAAACACCCTCATTTGCGAAAGGGTATCATAAGAGCTTAATCATATTGGTTAGAATTGTCATATTTCTATTGTTTGTGCTTAAACACTTTGTTCTTGTTGAGAAACCTTTTTGTAAGGAGGGAAGGAAGCCAAAGGAAAGATGGAAGATGGAGAACATATGGGAAATGATGGAATGGAAATTCCAAGGATCAAGAAAAGCGACTCGTTGGAGATTCGCTCAAGGGCAATGCTATGAAGGCTCTAACAAGAACTTTTACTTCGAGCCCCCTTGACAAGCAAGAGGATGATAGGGTCAAGCTAATGACCTTAAAGAAGCGCTTGTCGGGAGGCAACCCGACGTTTATTGCTTTTCGTATATTCAATTTCGTAGTTTAGGTTGTTTACTTATATTTAGTTATTGTCTTACTATCTTCTTTTAGAGTGCAGAGACTATGATGATGATCAAGCCATGAAATTCAAAGAGATAGCACCAAATGGGGGTGACGAAGCCCAAAAGCCCCTGTGAATTGGAACACCAATTCGTACCCTTTCTTCCTCACAAACTTTGGTTTTCAACCAAGTTTGGGGAAGTTTTGGTAGGTGTACGTATTGGCAGCCCACGAGCTTAATTTTTCGCATGCTACTCTATTGCCTTTGGGATTTATTAGACTTGAAATGGGTTTGGTATCTTTGTACGGATTAGTCTTTTGCATTGTTAATAAACTGGATGGTGTTGAAATAACTGGTCGAATTCGGCGAGCACCAACTCGTACTCCTCTTTTCCACAGTAGGCGTACAAGTGGACTATAAGAGTATGAGGGAGGCAGTTGGAAGGTAGTCGGGTGGAGAGTTGGGATCAAATGTGAGTTGACTAGTAGAAAATGTTGAAGGGTGAAAGGAAACATACAAAATGGGCAAAAATCGAGATTATTAACCTCTCCATTGGTTGTAAATATTTTTCATTAAAAAAAAAAGGAGAAAAAGTCGAGAAATCAGAAAAACAAAAGAAATAGTTGATTGTATATACTTTCTTAGTGTTAGAATTGGAGAGGTTAGTAAAAATCATACTTCTTGTGATCATCACTCTTAAAAGTTGAAAAGATCATAAGATATATACTTCAATTAAGAGATGATAAACAAGAGATTAGTAGGTTAGTTTGAGTTGAGCTAGTTGAATCTTATGATCACCTTGATTGGGAATTGAGAGAGCAAGGAAGGATGACTATTGTTTGAGGGGTAGACGGGTAGGGCCCACTCGTTCAGTCCATTTTTATAGTCACTCTTACCTAGAATTATCCCACCTTGCCCCAAGCCAATACTACAACCTATATAAAGACCTATTTGATTCTTTGCCACACTTGTCAAGTACGTTTTCAAGTTTAGATGATTGGCAAACCTATGGTAGGTGGTTCATGCACTTCAATGCAAGCGTATACACGTCTCACTTGATACACTCGAGAGTTGAGAGATACACTCACCCGGTGAGGATCTCATGTCGAGAATGTCAAAGTGTAGAAATTAGTGGATTTTGCCTATCACACATGCTCATTACTTTCATGTTTGCCTTGCTTTTAAGAAAATAATATGAAACCGATTGCCAATTAAATCTGTCCTAAACACGTGTTCTTTCTTATTTTTCTTTATTTGTTCGGGACGAACAAAGTTCTAAGTTTGGGAAGATTTGGTACACGTATTCGTGCACACACTTTAGGATGTTTTAAGTGTCAATTTAGTGATGTTTTTGTGCAATTTCACGTGTACTTCGTGAATTTAATTCTCATTGGTCAAAATAATGCATTTGATTCATTTTTGTGTTAAAATAGGTGAAAATGGATCGAAAAAGAGCATCAAAAGATCGCAGATTCGATGGATCGATCGAGGCAACAAAGGACAGGGCTAAAGGAAGATCTCAGCCTAGACAGGTTGCAAATCTCAACCGAGATGACCTTCCAGGAAAAACCTGAAGTTTTGAAGAGTTGAAGATCTCGGCCGAGACGGGCAATGCATCTCGGCCGAGATGACTTTCCAGGGAAAATCCAGAATTTCAAGAGATCAAGATCTTGGCCGAGATGAACCTAATCTCGGCCGAGAAGAGCCAAACCCTAACAAGCCCTGAAAATCCTCTTTTCACGTCTCGGCCGAGATTGGGTTGCATCTCGACCGAGATCAGCCTTCGACTCACCCAGCAGAAAATCCTCATTGCTTCGTCTCGGCCGAGACATACTTGAATTTCGGCTCGGCCGAGATTCTGTGCCCTGTTTTAAAATTGTAAATGCAATTCTGCCTTAAACTCAAGTGACAACTCTTCCCCTATATATATAAGTTCCATTCCGAATTTGACCTAACCTAGAACCTATCCCCCACACATATTCAGCCACTATTCAACATTGGAAGCAAATCATTGGAAGGGGGTTCAAGATCAAGTTCATCAATCCTATCTTTTGGTTCCTCCTATTTTATTTTTCATGTTTTCTTGGATTTTCTCTTATTTTATCTTTGTAATAGTTGTAATGGGTGGCTAGCACCCTAGAATTCACTCTTGATCATGTGGAACCTTGAGTTGAAGACATTTATGTGATTATTGCGATTAATATTACCGACTGGATTATGTTTTTGGAATGTTCTATGTTGTTTGGGATTGTTGATTCATACTTATGAATTGAATTGTGGTTTCATCACCCATTTGGATATTGTTTGTGTGTGTTGCTAGAATTGAGCTTATAATCCATAATTGTTATGAATCCGATTCTCGTGTAGCAATCAATAGATTTATTTTATTGGGAATAACATAGTGTTCGACCACTAAAACCGAGCTTGCGAGTTTTATGTCGAATCTACTCCGTTGTCTTGATTCTTAATGCACTTGATCATTGATTCTTAGAGAACTTGTTTTAGGAATTGATAAGTTGGGTAGGATTAATTGAAGAGCTTGTTTTGATTAATTATACTTAAGAACAACAAGATTGATAGAGTTTGTTATTAATCTTGGAGTAGGAGTTCTAAGGCTAACTAATTGGGTATTCACAATAGTTGCATAAATCGTCTAAAACCAAGGGGAAGCATGATCAAGGATGGATCGTTTTATTACTTGAAAACCAAAAACCGCAAAAATCATTCTATTTGTCTTTATTTATTTGAATTGTTAAATTGCTAAGTATTTTTAGAGTAATTGTTATTTAAGTTGCTTAATAGAAATTTAGGTGTTAGTTGTGATTTCATTAAAATCCTCCCACTTCTTTATTGTTTTTCTAGCTTATTTACATTATATTGTTTGATCATAATAGTTTAATATATAAAGCAAAATTGTTCGACTGTTTCTCGTGGGATCGACCCTTCCTTGCCACTCTACTAGTTAGAGTTGTAGGATAAGGTTAATTGTATATTTATAATACATTATAATACACCTGAGCCCCATATATAGGCTCCATTATGAGCACCAATTGATGTGGATGTCAAGTCATCAATTTCTTTTATTTTTTATTTTTTCTCTCACTTCAAACGGAACAATTAAATATAATACACCATTTCTTTCCCTCTCTTCTGATTTTCTCTGCAGACGTAAACAAGGGTTCCCTCTCAATTCTCCCTCCTTTTCCATCTTTGTCGAATATTTCAATAAAAAAATCAGCAGTTGATTGATTAACGTAAGGTTCCCCACTGTCTTTCTCATCTTTATTCCAATTGAGTCGTCCATCGACGGTGTTGCACCCAGGTGAGGTACGATATCAGTTGAATTCACTAACAATCACCTTTGACTCTATGCATGTCTGCCAAGTACATCATTTTCATTTTATTAACAGATGCATAACCAAACATCTATGCATCTCATCTCTATTACTCAATGTGACTGAAAAATATGTTTAATTGCTCACTTGGTAGTCTTAAATACAATTCTCGATATTCAAACATTATAGCGTTTTCTTGAATTGAGAAAGATAGATTTTAAATTTCTTGAATTTCAGAGTTTCAATGCTCAAATTGAAATTTTAGGACTTTCAGATGAAAAATTAACCAACCATGTACACCATCATTAAAGATTCAATTTTGTTTGACATTAAAAACATTAATTTAGTCTTTAAAGCCTCTGATACTGTTGAATTATTTAATTTGTATGTGCTTATTAATATTTTTTTATTAGGGAGTACTATTTATTTAGGTTGCATAAGTCACTAAAAAGTAATTAGGCGGTGGGTTGAGGCCTAACGACTAGTCGGGACTTAAATTGTATTAATTGGGTCATAGGCGGGAGGAATAAGGAAATAAACATAAGTTCTCAATGGGAGTCTAGCGTCTAGGCGGGGATTAACCGGAGCTAGTCGGTAATGATTGCAACATAAAATAAAAAAAAAAAAGAAATTGATGACATGGCATCCACATCAATTGGTGCTCATAATGGAGCCTATATATGGGGCTCAGGATATCAAAACTATATATATATATATATATATATATATATATATATATATATATATATATATATAACCCACCGGTGGGTTTTCTTATAGAGCCCACCGCACTATTCCACGCGCTACTTATATTCTTTCTCATTAAATCATGATTTTTTTATTCTTTTTCTCATTAGATCTTCCTTATTTTTACGCTACTTAATAAATAGATCTCTTTCCCACGATTACTCAACAACTCCCCGCCAAACTCCCCGCCATATTCACCAAATACATCAAATATTGTATCCATCCAGGCATAATTCCTCCATCCATCCAAGCATAATTCCTCGAGACTGATCCCACATACGTTTCTACCGCCTAGAGCCCCAACAAACTCCATTACAACCACCATCTCGATCGGACTAGACAAATTTGTCGATATATATCTCCGTGTATTATCTGCGAAAGAAATTGTAAGTAATACATTCCTAGGTATTTCATCACCGATACGATAGTTCCATCAGCTTATGAATTAGTTGTCTGCTCGACCAACCCAATACGATAGTTCCATCAGTTTATCATATATATAATTTTGTTGTTGATTATAGTTGTTTTGAATAAGAGATTACGGTAAATAATACGTATTTTTTGTTGAGATTACATTCTTTTTAGATATATTGAATCCTTATCCACTCAATCAATGATTTCTCGAAACTGCTTCTTGAATTTTTAATCAATGGGAGTTAACGAAAAAAGGGATGACTTAATTAATTAAATAAAAAAGGTTGACTTAAGTAATTAGATTTTGTTATGTAGATGGGATTAAAGTAACAGGTTGGTTTCCTTGTAGCCCTGATATCTTTTAAACTAAAAGTTGTCTCGCCTTATGCTGTTCATTTTTTAGGGGTGTTTGTATTTGCTTTTTTAAATGATTTTCAGCTTATAACTTGAGAAAAAAATATTTTATAGTGTTTACAAAATCAGCTTCTACTTTAAAAAAAAATTGCTTCCAATGTAAAAGCTAAAAGCAGAATTTTAATACTTTCCTCTACTCAATGACAATTCTGTAAATAAGATGATATTTTTTAAAAGACATAGGTGATTTTAAACACTTTTACTTTTTGTTACAATTTTTTTTTAAACCCTATCTACTTTTTACATAAGTGATTTTTAGAGAATCTCTAATTTTAATCATTTTTTTAAAAGAAAAAACAATCGCAAACACCCCCTTTATTTCTATGATCAATGCGTCAATGATGGTGAAGATGAACACTTTATAAAATTAAAAAAATTAATGTGGAAGTAATTTACAATATGAAAATTATGCACATTTATCATAATGAATATGAATATGTTTCTCCTTATCACTATTCATCAGAATATGTTTCCCCTTCTCACTATTCATCAGATTAATGAATATGTATATGTTTCCCCTTTTCACTATTAATATTGTTAATCTTAGTAGATATCTGACATTTATCTAATTGGATATGGATATGATAGGAAACGACAAGTTGATCATATTATATTGCAAGTTATCTTATTTTGCTGGTGTAAATTTATTTTCTTGTATACAATGCATTTGAGATTTTTTTTTTCTTTTTCATTGTATCAAATATAAAAATTTCATATTGTGTCTGACTATGTATGACTTAGTGTTTTTCAATTAATTTAAGGTCGATAATGGATGAAGAAGAAAACAATGTAGAATCTTACATTCCCGAAGTTGCAAATCCTAATAGACCTTATATTGGACAAGAGTTTGCTTCTTATACGGATGCTTATGATTTCTACAACACATATGCACGAGAGAGTGGATTTAGTATTAAAATTAACAACTCTAAGAAGAGTAAAGAGACAAATGAAGTGGTTTGGAAAGAGTTTTCATGTAATAAGGAGGGCCACACAAATGAAACATACCAAAAAAAGTTGAAGAATGTGAAGCCGCGTGTCGGGGAAAGAAATCGAGGTGTTGTTCGAACTTGTTGCAAAGCAAGGATGTCTATCAAACGAACCAACGAGCAGATTTGGGTTGTTAGCAGCTTTGTGGAAGGGCATAATCATTGTCTTACAACCCCAAGCAAAGTTCATTTGTTACGATCACATCGGAATGTATCTGCTACTAAAAAGGTGCTAGCTCGACAATTCTCTCAAGCTAATATACCGACTTGTCAACAGGTACGTTTAATGGAGATTGATTATGGAGGTCCACAAAATCTTGGGTGCACAGAGAGAGATATCCGAAATTACACTCAGTCTTTAAGAGATTTACATAAGGGGCATGATGCTGAAACATTGATTGTCTTTTTCAAATCAGAGAAAGAAAAGAACCCAACATTCTTTTTCGAGTATGAAGTTGATTCAGACAACAAACTTGTTAGGTGTTTTTGGGCTGATGCTGCGTAAAGAAGATATTATAACTTCTTTGGTGATGTTGTTGTATTTGATACCACATACAACACTAACAAGTATGGAATGATTTTTGCTCCATTTACTGGGGTTAACCACCATGGCCAGACAATTGTTTTTGGTTGTGGATTTTTAAGTGACGAAAAAACTGATTCATTCATATGGTTATTTAGTAAGCTGATGGAAGCAATGCCGAAAGGACACCCAGGTATTATCATCACCGATCAAGACCCTGCAATGACGAAAGCTATTTCTCAAGCCTTTCCGCATACATTCCACCGTTATTGCATATGGCACATATTGAGCAAGTTTTCAGAGAAAATCAATCCAATAGCTTACAGGGACCAGTATTATAATTTAAAAAATGTGATATTGGAATCTGAATCACCTGATGAATTTGAAGAAAGATGGAGTAACGTGATAGAAGCTACAAAGTTGGAAGATAATGATTGGTTGCTCCAAATGTATGATTTGCGGTGTCGGTGGGTCCCAGCATATGTGAAGCACATTTTTAGTGCTGGAATATCAAGCAGCCAAAGAGCCGAAAGCGCGCATGCTTTTTTTAAAAGGTATGTGTCAAGTCAAAACTCCTTGATGGATTTTATCACTCGGTTCAATAGCTCTCTTAGAAATCAACGTCACAATGAACTAATAGCTAATCATGCTGACATTAATGAGGAATCAAAATGCAAGTCATTGTGGGCAATAGAAAGTCAAATGCGCAATTTGTACACAAGGGAGACATTCTGGTGTTTTCAAGATGAGATTGAGGAAAGTAATACATATCGCATTGATCTTGAGGCAAACTGCTCAGAAAATGAGGTGTACTATGTTAAAAGGGTCAGTGAAAGTGATGGTTCTCGACATCGACGTCTTGTATACAACAAACAACTTGATCTCCTTTCATGCAGTTGTAAAAAATTAGAGTTCCAAGGAATCCCATGTAGGCACATGTTGGTATATTTTCGAATCAAACAATTATTTGAGTTGCCTGATAAGTACATCCTGCATAGGTGGACAAAGAATGCGAAAGTGGGAGTGGTAATCGATCAAAGTGGTACAAGTATATATGAAATTGGAGATGTATCCTTGGTGACGCGTCATGGAAAATTGTCTCATGCGGCTACATTATTGGTGGATGAAGCATCCTTAACTGAAGTTGGCACTGATCTTATACTTAATGCTTTTGAAGATTTACAAATTAGAGTGAGAGAGCTCAATGGTAGTAGAGGAATTAATGTACAACCTGTAGAGCGAAACACTGTTGAAGAATATGAAAAAATAAATGATCCCTCAAAAGTGAGAGCAAAGGGATGTGGAAAAAGGTTGAAGGTATCAAAAGAAAAGACGATTTCGAAAGAGAGATTATGTCATGGATGCGGACTTCGTGGGCAATCACATGACAAACGAAATTGTCCAAAATTGAATGATAGGTACATATCAATTATATTTTTTTCCAATGATTGTAAAGCTCTTATTAGCCATATAAAATAATGATAATAAATCAATTTTCTTTTGTATCTTGTTCACAGTTCTGTGGCAGATGACAATCCAGCCAGCTCTAATTATTTCACCGAGGATGAGAATGACTAATGACTACCGGTACGTTGCACGTAATATGAAATATGATGAATTTTGTATTACTGTATTTTTTTTTAATACTAATTAGTGTTTTTTTTTTCAGATTCTAATGAAGACAAAAAGAAAGTATGTTTTGATCGAGTTCTTGCGTTCTAAATTTAAATTGATCTTTTTTTCATTTAGTTCTTGTGTTCCAAATATGTTATTTTATTTAATTTCTTTGAGTATAGTAGAATTAACCAGATTCGTTAGTTTTTTTAGTTGTCTTCTGCTATTCTTTTTGTTGCTTTTGTAGTTTTCTTTCTCCCTCAATTTTATATAATTTTGGAATATTTTGTGTTCTTTGGATTATTATTTTTTTGTTGCCTCTAATTGTTTTGATTGAATGAATCAGTTCTTTCACTATTAAAAATAAAATAGTAACAATAGCCAAAAGTTTAACAAAAATGTATTTTTTTTTTTTTCAAACTGGATAGAGCACCGTTTAATTAGAAACAACAGAACACAGCAAAAGCCTCAATACAATCCATGAAAGAAACAAATATATCGCTTTCTTTTACATGTAAAAGAGGTAAAACAGAAGAAAACATCAATTGAAGCAGTCCGGCTTCATGTCTTGCTGTCAATTCTCCTTCAGGACTTTGTATTCGAGCTTCACATCCCTGTTTTTGGGGTCAATTTATAGAGCTTTCTTGATATCAGACTCGGCCAATTCCAAATCGGCCAACTTCATGTACGCTTAAGCTCCCTTCACATTTGTGCTTTCAAGTTCCAACACCTTGGTGCAGAGCTTCTGCGCTTTCTTAAAACCTTTCAATTTCAACTTGCAGCTGAAACATTCAATTTGCAGGTCACCCGAATTGGTTGTAGGAGAGGGTTAGTTGCTCTAAGGAATGGTAGGTGAAGAGATTCGTCGGGACTGACCCGGTGAGTTTGTTGTGACTCAAATCTATTACTTCGAGATAAGGTAAATTTTCCAAATCCGCCGGAATATTCCCTTCTAATTCATTGTTCCGCTTGGCGAGTTCGATGTGAGATTGTGGCAAAGCCGCCGGAAGCTCCCCGGAGATGGCGTTGTCGCTGGCGTCGATGAAATTCAGGTTAACGAGTTGACTCAGATCGGGAAGCTCACTGCCAAGTTGGTTTCCTTGTAGTTCGATTCTTTTTAAATTGTGCAGACTGTTGAGTGTTAACGGAATTGCTCCGGTTAACATGTTGCTGTCTGGATAGAGCTCTTCGAGGTCTGCGATTTTCCCAGTGTATCAGTCCCAGTTGAGGCAATCTGCTACTAAATGAAGATGATGAAGAGACAATGAAGGGTTAAGTGGGTTTGTAAGATGTTGTTAAGTGGCGTGAATGAAGATGATGAAAAGACAAAGGAAAGATTAAGTGGATCTGTTTATTAGCGAATAAAAAAATTGCGATTTAATGAGAAAGAATACAAGTAGCGCGTGGAATAGTGCGGTGGGCTCTATAAGAAAACCCACCGGTGGGTTCCATATCAGGATTGATATATATATATATATATATATATATATATATATATATATTTCACTAACTATATATAATAAAAAAGTATTGACAAGATAGTTGTAGTCTATCATATATAAGATTTAATTTATCACTTTATATAAAATTCTTATGATAATGAACGACTAACATTAATAATAAATGTTTTATCAAAATTTCTTGTAAATTAAACCAATAATAGTTTAATAGGACTTTGGTATTCTAAAGTTTAACTTCTTTGGTATCACAGTGGATACATGATTTTTATTTTGAAACGGAGATACTTTAATTATAAGTGGATATAAATTATAACATGATTTTTGAATTTATATTTTTATATTCTCCAAATTTAAATTCTTACTTAAAGATTGTGTTTCTTGTTAGTATAATGTAGTTTGTCTATATATAATATTATAAATCTTATCACTACATCTAATTTTCATGTACAAGAGAGTTATTTAAGTATGAAATATTTTTAATAATGATTGATTTTAGATGTTCTGGTGGTGAATAAAAAAATAATATTTTGTTTTAGGATCAGAAAAATAAAACATATAGTTAATCAAAATAATGTATATTGGTATTAAACGCCCTTATCAAGTTTATTTCTCATATCATTCTTGGGAAAACATAAATGTATGTTTTCATTTAAGTTTTATTGAAATCTATATACGCATTTCACAAACTACAAAAAAATATTGACAATAAAGCTATAGCATCATATATAAGATTTTTCAGTTGACCACTTTAATATACAAATGACTCAACGTTAAAGTAAATATTTGATCAAAGTTTATAGTAAATTAAACACGAAATAATAGTTTAACAGAGCTTAGGTATTCCGAAGTTTGACGTCTTTATTATAATAAAATATAGAATTATGAATTTATAGATCATATATAGTTTATATCAAAGAATACATAGAGTCTATTACTTCTTCCCTCCCAAAATAAGAGTAATATTATATCTAATAACACTATCAACTTACATAATTACTTTAATAGCAACCTAAACTATGCAATTTTTTTCATTTCTTACCTAAACATTTTTTTATTACAACCCATATAATGCGATTTGTTAGACTTTGCAACCCCCAACTATATATTCCAGCATATATAAGTCATGTGCTCAGCACATGCCAAAAGAGCTAATAAGCACATGCCAAAAGAGCTAATAAGATGGCGATACGTGGCCATCTTATTTTAAAATTTTAAAATAAATTATTAAAAATATAAAAATAATTTAAAACTCTTAATAATTTTATATAAAAAATTTATAAAAATCAGAAAATAAATATAATTTAGAAAATTATTTTAAATTTTTTAGAATTCATTTAAAATTCAGAAAAAGAAAAAATTATAATTTACTTAAAATCTAGTCTTCTTCTCGTGCTCATTCTTCTTATGCATGTGTGTGCCCTTTCAAGATCTGCCATTGGAGGATCTTGTATGTGCTTTTTCAAGATCTGTCATTAAAAGAACTTGAAGAATCGAAGACCTTCATCGAGCGAAGAACCTTCGTCTTCTGATCGAAGTAGATTTGTTTTTTTTTTTCAAAAAAAATCTAATCTTTTCTCTAGTTTTCTTCTGTTTCATAGATCAAAGAAGATCGTTCTCTAGTATTTTCTGGTTTCGAAGTTTTTGAAGAAGATTGGGGCAACAAGACAGAAGTATTCACACACACACACACAAAAAAAAAAAAAAAAAAAAAAAAAAAACAGAAAGCTTGTATGCAAAAATGATGGTGGTCAGTCGCGGAGGCGTCGGGGAAGGTCGCTGTTTGCCATAGATCTTCAAACAACTAGTGTTGAATTTCTGGATTTAAAAGTAATTTAAGAAATTCAAGATTATTTCATCACCAATTCTTCCTCACTGGATATTTTCTATCTCTATGGAATTTACAATGGGATGTACTTCTTGGTAGAATACCCCTTGACATAGTGTGAACATTTTCTGCAATAATGATAACTTGATTGAAGATAAGAAAATACTGTTTTCGTCACCAATCTCATCTAGAACTACAATAATGATAATGTGATCATTTTCTTGGTACAATACACTTTAAATTGTTCAAGAATAATTTGTTCAGAAAATTTTTAAATTCGGAATTTTAACTTGTTTAGATTTTTTATTTCGGAAATACATAAAAAAATTATTTTTTGAATTTTAGAAATTTTAAAATATTTTTTGTGGATTTTAAATGAATTTTAGAATTTTCAAAATAATTTTAGAAATAACCTTTTTAATTTTAAAAGAATTTTTAGAACTTTTAAAATAATTTTTAGAAATATTTTTTTATTATTTTAAATAAAATTTAGAATTTTTAGAATTTTAACTTAAATGTATAATTTAACATAAAGTCAGTACAAAAATGAAAAAATAAAAAAATGGGATCATGTGCATGGCATATGACCTATATAGCCGGAAAATATGGTCGGGGGTTGCAAAGTGTAACAAAACTCATTATACAGATTGCAATCAGAAAAAATAAAATGTTTAGGTAAGAAATGGGAAAAAAACCCGAATAGTTCAGGTTGCTTTCTGAAATTAACCCTAAAATATATTAATCATGACATGCATACTACTTAAAGTATTTTAAATTATTAGTTTCTTAAATTAAAAAAAAAACAACTTTTGATGATCTTAACTTATCTTCGTGTAAAAATAAATAATATAATTCAAAACAAAAATAGAATATTTAATACTTAAAAATAATACTGTAGCTCATCCCTACTTACTACTAAGCAAAAATCAATAGTGACACGTGTCAAGTTAATGTCGCCCCTCTCCACGTGTCCTCTTCTCAAGAAAAGCGCGCTCGAGTTGTTTGTATACACTATTCACGTCTTTATTCGACGGTTATGAAGAAATTAAAATTCCTCTTTTTTGTGTTCATCATGACACGTGTTGTCTTTATATTCTCCCTAACAAAATTACCAAACCTATTCGAGCAATAACTTATCCACGTTAAAAACAAACTGCCATATCAAATTTCCCTATTTCCGTGGATAATGGAGAACGTTCATCTTATCCAAATAATAGTTGTCATAAAACTGCTTTGTGACTTGATAACTACTCAATTAGTTGCTACATACAAACTTATGAATCCATATTTTGCTGTCATTTTCAATTTACCCATTCAAATCAACTCTCAGTTAGCTGCAATCCACCATTACCACGTTTTAAGTGCCATGTGTGGTTAGTGGTGGATGCGGTTATTTTTTTTGTTTCCTCCCTATATATAATACATGAGGTCCATCGGACATTGTACATTACATTGCACTAAATAATTTACAAATTAGAACTCGGGAAATCACATTACATATTATCCTCTTCACGTGGAAAATCTTCCACTTTGCATTCTCAGACATGCCTTCCTTCTTCAGCATGATCAAGGATATTAATCCCTCGATTAGTCTTAGGGTTAAGCGCCTGCGCTTAATTAGAGCATACGATGTGCAAGATTGATGTACAAAATTGAAGCAATTGTGCATGATGCAACTGAAAGTGCAAGATTGATGTTATGGAATGAGGAATGCATTGAATTGATCGGAAAAACGACGACCCAAGTCAAGGAAACAAATGTATGCTACTGTCAAAATATTATTTCATATGTTTATTTCTTACTTTGCTACATATAAATGTAAGAAGTTGGAGACGCGCTTGCTAACACAGTGGCTATGTTTAAGGTGCAAGTGAGGGATGGGGATAACATTCGTAACTATGTTACCTACAGTGTTATGAAATTAACTGCCGACAAAGAAATCATGTCCATCTACGACCAAAATTTCATTCAGGATGAGGGTAATATAAATTGTTGTTTTTGTTTATCTGTGTCTATATATTGTTAGATCTGAATATCAAGTTTTGACTTAATGTTTGCAGGGGAAAAAAATAATGCTTGTCATTAAAGAGAGAAGCAGAGGACACAAATGTAGATCCTAACGGAAAATAGTGACATGTAATGTCTTATATTAATATACACGAATATTTACCACACTTACAAAAAAAAAAAAAAAAAAAAAAAAAGCAATTCAAAGAACGGTAGTGTTACTTATCTTATGCATGTACTTTGAAATTGGTGGTGTGATGAAACATACAGAAAAAGTATGTCATATAGACACACTTACAGTTTAGACTTGATTAGCCATGAATACTCCTATTTCAGAGATATATTAAAAGAAAAAAAAAAAAAAACTGAAGATATTCAGCTTCTCCGAAAACAACATATTAATTATCCTTTTATTCCGAAACAGAAAAAAAAAAAAAGAACAAAAATTTTCTTTAAAACAAATAATCTTTTTTTCGGATCCGAAAATTATTCGACACCAGGAGTTTTTTCTCCTATTTTTAAATATAAATCTAAAATAAGATCATATCCAGAAATATAAAGTAAAATCTTTCAAATTAATTTCCCTATATCTATGGATTAAATTAGAAGCTTTTTTTTTTTTTTTTTTTTTTTATCTATCATCGCTTGAAATTGAGCTCAAACTTTTTGGCTTCTTTTTATCGATTTGTGGTTCGGTGGAAACCTCCTTCGATTCTACCATTTTTCATGTGGTCGGACTTCACAACATCATAAACTCATAAAAAAATCAAACTTAAGACTCAAAATTGTAGTAGGGGATGAGGACATTTACGGGTTGCCCACATAAAAAAGAAATTGTGAGCCACAGACTTTCATGGAAGATTCAAGCTCCACATAATGTAGACTAGATAGAATGTGTGTAGACGGCGGATGAAGAAATAATTAGGGCATCCACACCCCATGCATCTAGGAACTTGGGGGCAGATTTTTAAATTGGGTGGGCCAAAACTTTTTCTGATGGGCTTGGATAAAAATGATGAATTAATAAGATGGGCCCGATTAATTTATTTGTTTAGGCAATTGTATCACAAAAGCCTAATTAATGTATTTTACATTTTTTTGGTTGTATAAATAAAATATTTAGTTGTGTACGGTATATAATAATAGCCTAATATGTTTGAATATGTATTTGTGTATGGTATATAATAATAGCCTTATATGATCTTAAACTTATGATTTATGATCTCGAGAAGAAACATGTCAACACAACAATAAAACTTAAATTTGTGACCTCGAGAAATAAACATGTCAACACAACAATGAAGGTTATGTACAAGGAAATTTTTAAAAATTTATAGTGCACATTATTTAATTTTTTTTATACTTATCATTTTGTACTTGGATTGTTATAAGGTTTTTCGATACACCTTTACATGTTTCGATTATTATTTGTATCAATTATACTAATTGCAAGTGTAGTTGTTGAAGATTTTTTTTTTTCTTTTCTCTATTGATATTACATTTTATATTCTGATTTAATCAAAACCAAAATATTGATTTCTTTTTATTGTTATCAGTTTTTTTTCCTTCATTATTACGTTTTATTTATTAATATATTATCATCAATTTACATGACACATATTACAACTTATAGATATCAATACTTAACATGTAACAAAAGTTTGATTCGTGCATCACATGGGTGGACAACTAGTGTTTATAATATCATTTGGCAAAAAACTAAAGTCCATTTATTCCTACAAGAAAAGTTATAAAACCTTAAAATTTATATTCAGTTCCATACCTATCAAATATCTAGAAACAAAATAAGTAAGATTATTAGTTGTTAAATTTATTATAGACAACAGTACTAAAACACAAACATATTGCCACAAATCTATCATACATAAACTCTACTTGAAAAAACAAGATGCAACAGTTGAATGTTTCTATTGTTCTTTTTTCTTTTTAATATTATTCCTACCACTCTTTATTTGCAATAGACACGTGATGAAATATAATAGTGAAAATACATTAAAAAATGATAAAATATATAATTTAGCAGGTTGTAGTTAATTTATTATTATATTTTCAACACAGCAAAGATTTATAGAATAATTCCATATTGAATATCAAACAAGAGAAAAATCTTAAAATTATCTTTCATATTTTTTTTCCCCAGAAATGTATTATCACTCGATCTGAGTTTGACTATCACTACTAAAATTAAAGCTTTTTGCCACTACAAAATGTAGTTACAAAAAAGGGAGAGTGGTCACAAAAATATTTTTAGTAACTAAATATCTAAATGTAGTTACTATAGAGTAGCCACTAATAGTAACATGCAAAAAGTTTTTTTGCAACTACTTTGTAGTACTAATGCATTTGTAACTCTGTTTTGCAACTACTTTGTAGTTACTAATGTATTTGTAACTACAAGTAGTTGCAAAAGAGCTTACCATATTATAGCAAATTTAGTTAAAATTGTATGAAATATTTTTTGTAACTACTTATAGTTACAAAAAAGGTTATTTTTAGTAACTACTCTTATAGTTGCAAAAAGAGTAGTGACAAATACCATTTTTTCTTGTAGTGTATTTGGTATTTCTTTTAGGATGTAAATTTGATTAATTCAGACATGTTGCAAATAGGAAAAAATTCGAAACTGGTCCTGTATGTTAGGGCCTGTCCGAAACTGGTGCTCTATGTTTTATAATTTCAATTTTGGTCCTGTATCTTCCATGTGTTGTCCAATTTAAGGACAAAATCTAATTTCGATCACTTAAGTCACTGGAGACTAGCACGTGCGTGTCACGTGATTAATAAAATTAGGGGAATTTCGACACGTGTCTATCCATGCTGATTAGGATTTCCATGTCATTAAATCATAATTTAGATAAAAGAAAAATAAAAACTAAAAACTCCTAAATCCTTCTCACCTAAAGTCGTGTTTTAAAAAAAAAATGTGCTAACCTCACTTATCAATTCCGTGAACATAATTTTTTTTTTTTACTTACAAATGATTTCCCCCAAAATAACGAAGAACACGAACTGTAACTCATCTCTTCTTCTAACCAATTTCTTGCCGATTTTAGACTGATTAGTGTGGAAAAGTGCAGTTGTTCGTCGGTCAGGCCATCGAAATGGTGAATCTCCGACGAAATGCAAAATTTTCAAACCCAACTCTAGATACGGTACGTTTCTGATCCCCTTTTCAGTTGCTTTACGGTTGTGAAATATGAGGTGCTAATGTCAAATATGAAGTGTTAATGTCAACTATCTATGTTAATGGTAATGGGTTGTTGGGTGGTGGCCCATGTGTATTTATTTGATTTTTGTTGTCGTTTAGTTAGGGTTATTTTATTCTCGATGCTTTTTATGCGACTTGGTGGAGACCACTTGGTCCTACTTTTGTTTGTTTGTACGATTTATTCCTTTTTTCATATTCAGTTGTGCCCACTTTGTGTTGAGACCAATTTCGTTAATCTGATTTCACAGTAGTTTATTAATGGGTTCTGTTTGTGGTTCTCGTTTTTTTTTTTTTTCGTTTTTTTGTTGTTAGAGGAGTGGTCCTTCAACTGTACACTAGTGTTGCATCACGGGGTTCTTTTGCAACAGAGACGCCTGAATATGTGGGAGGGGATCGTTTGGTGTTTGATTTTGTGAATGCCATAGAGTCAGCTTTGATGACTTGGCTGTGTTCGCGGGTATGAAGATGAAGCTTAAAGCTGCTATTAAGTTTTACAAAAAACTCAAAGGTGGGTGGAGGATGATTAGGGACACAAATGACTTCCAATCTTGGGCAAGAAACACATGCGCAGTAGGGAGCTCCATGTGTATATGGCTCCTATTGAACCTGAATCAATCCTACTCAGTGATTCTACCGATTTACCCGAATCTGAAAATGCTTCTGAAGTTGAAGGTAGTGAAGAAGAGCTGGAGGCAGAACGTGAAATGAATGATGAAATTCAAGAAGAACCTGAATTCATCATTGGGGATGATATTGAAGATGACCCAAATGCAAATGTTAGAGAAGCTGGAGAGCCGAGTGAGGGACAGAAGAAAAGCACGATAGACCCCACTTATGTAGAATCTGACAAGGAGATTGTCTTCGAGTGAGTCAAGCGAGGAGGAAGGTGATATTGTCCAGGATGAAGATGATGACTTTGATGAAACTAGGATTTCAGATGGTGAGTGCGACCAACCTAAATTTCTGGTTTTCAACCCAAAAACAATCTTCAAACCGGTATTCACACTTGAGCAATGCTTTAGCTCGAAGCAGGAGTTTAGGAAGGTGGTGCAATCTCATGCTATTTTGACAAAAAGGACCCTCCGAACCCGTAAAAATAACGACGTTCGAGTGTATGTAGAGTGTAAAGTGAAGTCTTGTGGTTGGAGGATGAAGCTGCATAGGTTGAAATCTGAAAATTGTTGGCAGTTGGGAGAGTACAACGACAAGCATACATGCGCTACGGTGTACAAGGTGGAAAATTTGAAAAGTACCTAGCTTAGTGAATGCTTTATACAAAGGTTCCAAAGTGACGCCAAAAGATCAATGCATGGATTCCAAGCAGACACAATCAACGATTTTGAGTGCCACGTTTCTCAGCAGCAGACATATCGAGCCAAGAAGAAAGCGTTGGAGCTGATTCAAGGAAACCCTAATGATCAATTTGGCAAGCACCGAAGAATTTGGAAAAACAAACCCGGGATCAACAATCATTCTTGGGGTTGATGAAAAGAATAGGTTTCTAAGCTTTTGTTATTGTTTCTTTGCACTTAAGAAGGGATTTTTGGGGGGCTGTCGTCCAATTATAGGGGTAGATGGATGTTTTCTTAAAACAGAGCATGGAGGGATTCTTCTCACAGCCGTTGGTGTGGATTTGAACAACAACTTATTCCCCATTGCCTATGCAGTAGTTACTTCAGAAACGACAGAAACGTGGGAATGGTTCTTAACAGTTTTGAAGCAAGACCTTGATATCACTATCCCGGCAGACTACACTTTCATCTCCATAAACAGGAACGCTTGATCAACGCTTGTGCTAGTGTGTTCCTTGGTGCCGAACATCGATTTTGCGTTCGCCACTTGCATAATAACATGAAGACCGCGGGTTGGACGGGCCTTATGTTCAAAAATATGCTTTGGGCAGCAGCCCAATCGACCACCCCTGGTGAGTTTAGGATCAAAATGAGGGAATGAGGCAATACAATCAGTTTGTGTGGGAGTAGTTCAACGACAAACCCCCAAACCAGTGGAGCAAAGCGTTCTTCCGAGAGAAGGCTAAATGTGACATGTTGTTGAATAATGCTTGTGAGTCGTTCAATTCGACAATCTTGGAGGCCCGTGACAAGCCTATAATAACGATGCTTGAGTGGATTAAGGTGTACCTCATGACACGGCTACTGAAAAATCGCGACCGAGCAATGGCCAAGTGGGAGGGGAAAATATGTCCAAAGATTGCCAAAATTTTAGATCTTTATCGGGAAAAGCTGTCAGAATTTGTTCCTATGAAGTGTAATAACTTCAACTACCAGATCATGACAAGAAGTGACGGAAGTCAATACACTGTTAATTTGCAGAAGTGTTCTTGTAGCTGTCGTTCATGGGATTTGACAGGTATCCCTTGTAAGCACGCCCTCTGTGCCATTTCAGCTGAAGAGAAGGACCCCGACGACTACGTAGACAGGTTTTATTTTGTTGAGACATACATAAAGGTGTACGAGCCCGCAATAATGGGGATTATCTATGAAGCGTTGTGGGGTGACGCTATGTATATCCCGCCGCTACCGCCTTCATTTGGGAAGAAGAAACGCGGCAGACCACCAATTACTAGACGAAGAGATGCGGACGAACCTAAGAGTGGGGGAAGGAAGAGAAAGGCTACTGCTGTTGAGGAGAAAAAATTACGAATGAAACAGCAACAATGTACTGTGAAATATGGAAAATGCAATGGAACGGGACACAACGCACGTAGCAAGAAATGCCCATTATTTGTGGGTGAGGGCCAAGAAGCGACCGATCCAATGTCATCTTCCAATGTTCAGCACGAGGATAATGATCCTTCTCCTGTGATGACTGAGACTCCGGCTGAACCAACCACGGATAATGAGGGATTTGAGGTAAGAAGTTGCTTAATTCGCGATTATAAATGTTAGTCTCCATTACTAAATTAAACCATTTTTTTTTGTTTCTTCACTTGCAGCCAAACAAGACGCATAAAAAACATAGGAAAAACTTTTAAGCTCTCCGAACCCAAAACAGAAGAAACGGGGCTGGCCCAAAAATTCGTCAAAGACAGCCAACCCAACCCCAAATCTAGTGAGTTTTGAAACTTTATTTAAAGCTGGTCATGTTTCCATTTTATTGAATTTGAAAGAGAACACCTGGTGTTGAGATCATGTGTTGATATATTGGTTATTTAAATGTGGTCATGTTTCCATTTTATTGAATTTGAAAGAGAACACCGAGTGTTGAGATAATGTGTTAATATTTTGGTTATTTAAATTTGGACATGTTTCCATTTTATTGAATTTGAAAGAGAACACCGGGTGTTGAGATCATGTGCTAATATTTTGGTTTGCTACTGTTTATGAGCATCAGAATTCGGGCAGCATCAATTAATTTAACTTGGTTTGAAGGTAGATGATAATTTTAGGTGATTATTTATGATTAGATAATGAATTGTTTATGAACACTAACTTAAGGTTTAGTATTCGTTTATATAACTGATATTTTTAGGTGATATTAGATCAAACATAGTCGATATATTTGAAATAAGTGTGCTTATTTGAAGGTTAAACCGCCAAAACCCATTGTGAATGTTAGAAGAATTGAGGACGCGGTTGTTGATCTTCAAACTGAGCAAGATTGGATGAATATGAAAGATTATATGGGTGGGGATAAGGAGTTGCTTCCCAGGCCATCAATGTATGAGCAACTTCTGATGGGTAGACAACATGAGGGAATATTGGAAAGTCTACATGATAGACCGAACGTTGAGTCTATCCCGGCTGGTGTATTCCCCAACATACCTAGGACTGCCCCGAGGCCGCAAAACATGGTATCGTGTCTATTATTTTGTTTCTTTTAATTGATATGATGTATCTTGAGGGTTAATTTGATTCCTTGTTTTAATTTGACTGTTTTGTTCTTTTTCGCAAGACAATAGCACCTACTGTATATGGACCAATGACGGGTGATTCAAGCGGGAGCCTCACGGAGATTATCTACGAGCAATCTGATTTCCTCCCGGCGAGTCAATTTACTCAGGATCAAGATCAGTTCGGAGCTGCCCTTCCAACACAAGGGTCACAGTCCGATATTCCCCGTCCAATTCTGAATTTCAATCGCCTTACCACAACACCCGTCCATCCAGGAGTGCGCTTCAGAGGGTCTGCACCTTTTGCAGGGGGGTTGCTCACGGCGAAGTGGATTAAAAGGACGACTACTCAACCTGAAGGACCAAAGAAATTGGTGATTGAAAAGGGGAAAAAGTACTTGGATTTGTCTACAACACCATTGGAGCTAAACAAGAAGTAGTATTGCAGTTTGTATTTGTGATTCCATTTTGTGGGCAACCTGTCTTGATTTGGTGTGTGAATTTGATTTGTTTTAAGGGCCCATTCACTACTCTTATTATGTGAAACTCTTGTTTTGCTTATCCTTCAAACACTTGTATTTAGAAAATGCTCAGTGGGATATTGATACGCTTGATTAGCCTTTTGATTATCTTTTGACGACTTGCTATTTACAAAGGTGTTCAGTGGGGTATTATTGGCACTTGATTAACATTGTTATTAGCTTCTTAACACTTTTACTAAGAAATTGTTTGGTTAATTGTTACTGCGATTTTTTTTCCCTTCATGTTTATTATAGTTAATTTTTATGATTCATTAGATCAAATGTCCAAAATGTGCGCTTCAACTCGTGGATATGTTACAAAATTTAAATCCAAATTAGGGAAATATATCTGAAAATTGGAATAATTTGCACTCGATTAACATTCTACACACTAAATTAGCACTTCATATAGCTATTAACTATCTTAATTTGCTCGGTCAAGGATTAAACTATATCTCCACATAGAGCATTCAAATATCAAACAAAATAACATTCACATACTTAATTGATGTGTCCAAAACAAAGTTACTACAACATTAAAGTACAAAATAAACTTGAAACCCTACAGCTGAAAATGACAACCAAGACCAAACGGAAACTAAAGCCAACATTTGAAACCCTAAAACTGAAAAATAACAACCAAGACCTAAAGCTCAAGCCAACATTTGAAGCTTCTCGTTCTTCGACTTCATTCCAACCTGAAGCTCGTTCAGCTTCTTAACCCGGTCTTTGAAAGCCCTCAGCTCATCCCTCATTTCTTTGCAGAGATTTGCCAAGACCTAGACTTTCTGCTTCAAAGCTATATTTTCACTACGCACATTAGCAAAGGCACAATTCGTGTTGATTTCATCTGCCCACGTAAAAAAGTTACAGCCCCCAGCCTGAAAAAAAATCAAAGGATTAAGATTTCAAAAGACTAATAAAAAATTTCGAACAACAAACAGAAACACAACTTACGTTCCAATTGATACAGCCGTAGAATTTCCGTCCTCTGTTGTCAGCGGTCCGGGACATACGTAACACACAACGGAGCCCGCAATAACAGGCGGTACACCATCCGCAGTAGTAGCCGGTGGTGCGAGGTCCGTTTGAGGCGGTGGATCGGGAAGAGATGCTCGCCACCCTAATTTTCAGAATATGGGGTTTGGAGTGAAAAGGAGATCATAAGTGAAAATAATTTTTGTTTTGTTTTAAAAATACGACTTCTGCTGTGTTGGATTATGAATTTTCAATTTTTTTTTATTCTAATGACATGGAAATCCTAATCAGCATGGATAGACACGTGTCGAAATTTTCCTAATTTTATTAATCATGTGACACGCACGTGCTAGTCTCCGGTGACTTAAGTGATCGGAATTAGATTTTGTCCTTAAATTGGACAACACAAGGAAGATACAAGACCAAAATTGAAATTATGAAACATAGAGGACCAGTTTCGGACAGGCCCTAACATACAGGACCAGTTTCGAATTTTTTCCGTAGCAAATATATCTTTTATTTCATAGATTGGGGTTACATATGTATCGATAATTTGTACGACCAACTATTGGTACATTATACTAATCTTTAGTTCTCAATAAATAATATTAGAGTTACTAAAAATGCGGAAAATTGGGGTGCTCATAAGTTACAAATAGTCATAAAGTCATTTGAAATTGATATACCGTCATGTTGTTTTTAATAGAACGACACAACGTATTACTTCAAATTTATTTTTTGCAATAACTATAAAAAAAAAAAAAATACCGATCACATGCAACACACGTGCTTGTTTCTAGTATAAATAAATATATATCTTACATATGCCCTTATAACACTTTAATATGTTGTACAACTACAGTGAACACTGTGTAAGCACCTGCTAATATAGTATAATTAGAAAATTGCCACATAAGCAAGTGCTCACAAAAATACTCACTATAGATATAACGTGCATCAATATTTTGTACATATCACCCGTGTACCTTACATATTTATACATTGTAGAAATATGATTGTATACGTGCCACCCATACATTGGACGTGAGCTAAGTGTTGCTTAGATAGCTACCTATGAGATCATCTGTTATACTTTGGTGTTACATCTTGTGTTTCACTATATTCACTAATCGATACGTGTATGGTATGATGTCACAAATTAATATGTGTCACATAGTGAATTGAATGTAACAGATGATGAAATACCCACTGTAACAGAGAATCCGAATTGAGATAGCTGGTCAGCAAAAATAAATACCACTCTTGAGATGTAACTGTTCTATTAAGATAGAAATAGTATTTTAGCATTTTTTTCTATTTTCATAAAGCTGCTCTTTACATGCTCTTCATGAGCTACATTCCATCTTCAACATACATACTAAATATTCAGATTTTGCACATTTTGTTGATTAATATTTAATTGTTACTAACAGTATGAAATTGCCACCTTCATTCACATGCATTTATGTTTTGCAATTTTGAATTAGTTTATAGTGATCAAATAACAAGTGGTTCTTGTCTCACATTTGACATCTATTGAAATTGGAATTTTGTTACTCGAACAAAAGAGTACAATATGGGATGGATTTCTATATATACATATTATTCGAACTCTACTCGAGAAAAAAATACGATAATAGGGTAGTAGGGTATGAACAATGTGTTTTATATGCGAATAAAGCATGACGGAAGCGTACCCATACTCTACGCTAACTATTGACATCTCTAGACACGCAGACGCTGCAAGACTAAGTGCCCTTCTATTGTTGTATTCTATTGCGGAAATAGACAAAAACAACTAAAGTTGTAACTTAATTTCATTTTCACCTCAAATAAAATCCACTATATCCATTTTTTAGATGTCATTTCAACTTCTGTGTTTTGTTTATAAATAGTTGTCGTTTTATCTTTTCTTCCATATTTTTTCTAAGGGTTAATTATAAAAAAAATCACGACCTTTGGTCCAATTTTCAATTGCAACATGACTTTTAAAACTTATTAATGTTGGTCACCAACTATAACTTTTTTTCAACTACAACATCGGCTAATTTTTTTAACACCTGATTGTGTCGACATCACCACCATTAGATGCACCTAGACAAGACCGTCATTTACCCTCGATCAATTTCACAATCCATAATTTTCATTGTCGTTAATTGTTGATTGAAGTTATCATGTCACTTCTTCGACTCTCAATTAACGACCAGAGAATTGACGGATTGTGAAATTGATCGAGGGCAGATGAAGGTTATGTCCAAGCGCATATAATGATGGTGATGGAGACGCAATCAAGTGTCAAAAAATTTAGCCGATGTTGTAATTGAAAAAGAATTATAGTTGGTGACCAACATTGATAAGTTTTAAAAGTCATGCTGCAATTGAAAATTGGACCAAAGGTCGTGATTTGTTTGGTATTAACCTTTTTTCTAATACTACCCCAATAATTATCCCTAGACAAATTTCTTAAAAAAAAATATCCCTAAATAATCTCCGTATATAATCCACCATATCTATATAATGTAGTTGATTACTTATTAGTCCATTTTTATAATCCTTATTTTCTCATCCAAATCTTAAAAGAGATCTAAAGAAAATCAGAATGTGTATAACTTTTATCAATCGGTACTTATTATATCTAGATTAAATCTTATGTGCACTTGGTAAACAAATTATACTTTTTGATAAAACAAGTTATACAATATCGAATTCTCCACAACAAAAAAGAAAAACAAAAACAAATTATATTGTTTCAATAAATAAACTACATTTTTTAGTAAAACAGATAAAACTTTATGGTTAACTAAGTTATACTATATCGGATCCGCCACAATACACAGAAAAAAAAAATAAAGAATTAGAAATTACACTATTCAGGTAAACAAATTACACTTTTTTGTTAAACAAGTTATACTGTAACGGATCCGCCACAGCAAGAAGAAAGAAACGAAAAGTATTTACACTATATCCAATCAGCCACAAACAGAAAGAAAATAAAAATAAAATTAAGAGTTACAATTATACTGTTTCAATAAACAAATTATACTCTTTGGTAACATTAGTTATACTATATCGAATACCACAATAAAAAGAATAGAAAAAAAAAAAACTCAAAGAATTACAAAATTATATTTTGTCAGGTAAACAAATTATAACTTTTTGTTAAATAAGTTATATAATATTGGATCCGCACCAGCAAGAAAATTTAAAAAAAAAAAAAAAAAGTTTGAAACAAATAAACATAAAAAATATAATCAATTTTTTAAAGAAAACTAATAAGAAAAATTAAAACTATAATTAATTATTAATTATAATTAATTTAAATAATTAAATAAATATATAAAACTAACTAAATTGGAAAACATATATAAAAAAATTAATTAATTCTAATTAAATTATAATTAATTAAAATTAATTTAATTATTGTGTATTGTTGAAAGTATTAATTATGAAAACATATTATTAGTTTATTATTAAATTATTAATTATATATTATTTAATTAATTATATAAATCAAATTAAGTAATAATAAATAAAAAATAAAATCACAATTCGAAAACGCAATTATAAGTAATCGAACCTATGACCTCAACAATTGCTAAGGTCTTGAACGCATTTTGATGACCACCAAGACACTACAACCACATTTATCATTCACCTGCTCCTGTATAAGGGGCGAGGTATTGTAATGTAGCAGGAGAATCTAATAAAACACTGATAACACTAAACCAAAAAAGATACTCCCTCCGTCCCGCTTAAAGTTGTTTACTTGTCTTATCGGTCCGTCACACCTAAAGTTGTCAGCCTATAAATGGAAATAAAAGTCAAACAATTAGGGACTTAAAATTTCATCATATTTACACAATTGCCACTAATTAACAAACTTAATAAACTAAACCCTTATTTACCAACCCACTTAACACCCTAATTAATTTACCCCTCACCCACACCCTAACTCATTTCTGAATCATTTGACCCCTCATTCTCCTGACCCTTTGTCTCTCTAACTGGAACCCTAAATTTCTCTCATCCATCTTCTTTCTCTCTTTGCGCCATACCCCTGAATCTTCTTCATATCTGAAAAATGGCCATACATCTGGGTCACATCTTCAGTTTTGTAACATTATTTATTCGTGTGAGCCCAATTTTTCATGTCTCAATCTTCTTCTGAGCTCGATGAGAGGGTTGTTTGGGATTATGAGGAATCCTTTGTGGCGGAATCGGTGCTTCACAGTAGTGAATCCGATCCGAGTCTGTCGAGGCTCTCCCATTTGGGATCGAAGCTTTCGCCTCCGACGACGGATGGTTCAGTACGTCGGAGCTGCGCCGACACTATTTGACTTGTCTTATGCTCTGGTTTCCGTCGATTGAAAGGTTAAAGTACTCTAATTCTTTTTTTTTTTTTTACTGTCGGCGAACAAAACCTAGATCTGATTTTGTTAGATCTATAACTTGATGAATTTGTTGTTGTTGTTGGATTTCTGCAAACTGTTGATGAACATGAATCTGTTGCATGGTTGCGTAATGTATCTGTTTGAATTGTTTCTTGTGATCCTGTGGGTGCTGCCTATTTACAGTATTGTGATGATTGTGGGGACTTTTTATTACGAACACTATTCAGATTGGGGTTTTTGGTTGTGACTTATGCTAGTCTTTTTTTTTTTTTTTTTAGTGGAAAACAATAAAGAATGATGAATTGTGTGTGTGTCCTGATTTTGATGGTGTAAAGAATGATTAATTGGGTGTGCAACCTGTGTATTTGTTGATGTGCGGCAAATTCAAAGTGATGATTTGTTGCCTGATGGAATTTTTGCTGCCCAACATATCCTGTTGGTGTTAAAACTATGCAAACTGAAATGGTAGCTGATTGAAGAATAATTTAGTTTCCCATTGATGAATGTTTTTTTAGGGAACACCAAAAAAAAAATTGTGGATTGCAAACTGATTTTGGTTGATGTGTAGAAAATTCAAAGTGATGTATTTGTTTGTTGATGTGTAGCAATATCAAAGTGATGTGTTTGGTCTTGATTGCAATTTTGTTGCCCAACAAACATTGTTGGTGTAAAAATAAAACGAACTGAAATGTAAGTAAGCAAAACATGATTTAGTTTTCCAGTGATGAATGTTTTCAGAGGGAACAATTAAAAATAAAAAATTAAGGGTGATTGCAAGCTGATTTTGGTGTTGGTTTTGGTCTTTCTATGACCTGTTAGTATGTTGCCTGATTATGTGTTGAGTTGTAGCAAATTTAAAGTGATGTGTTTTGCATGATTGACCTTTGCTGCCCAATATACAGTGTTTGTATAAATTATGCAAACTATAATGTGAGTAAACATAAACCGATGCTTGGTTCCAATGATGACTGTTTTTTTAGGGATAACTTTAAAAAATTCATACCAAATGAGGAATGATTTATGAGGGACAACTTATAAAAACTTAATAGTGGCTTGCTTGCTGATTTAGGTGTTGTTGTTTGTCCTTATATCAGTTTTTTTGTGTGCTGCTTGTTTATATTTTGATGTGTGGCTATTCAAAGTGTTGTATCTTGCCCTATGATGAATGTTTTCTGAGGATAATAGTAAAAAAACTTGTTTAATGTGTTTACAGTGTAAGCAAAATGAATACATCACATGTGTTTAAACTGTAAACAACAGAATCTAAATTTAATCTATTCTTGCCTAATTTATAAATATCCAAGTTCTGTCATCAGCCTTTGAATGTCATAAGTACCTGCTGCTTGGTCATGTGCTTCTAGGTATTCAATGTTGTCCCTTACAAATTGTTCTTCGACATCAAGTGCATTTGGTAATGAACCTATCATTGATTGTGCTCCTTTGGCTATGTGTGGCTATTATAAGTTTATAATTGTTGCCTCCTTTAACTTTCATGGCCTCAATCAACCATGCTTGTAGACTTAGGAAAACGTTTTTCAACTTGATTGTTTCAAGCTCTTTAAAAGATTTAAGAACATTACACACCAAGTCTTCCACATTGTAGCTCCTGGTCTCTGTTTGTAGACTTCGAATGGCCCTGAAGTAGCCCAAGTCCAATATATTAGTGTCCAGTGAGTTAGGTGGTTGGCATATCAATTGAATATCAAACCCATCACTTGAGGCAGTCATTCTGAAATCTGGATTAAAATTGTTAATATGTGGTCTAGCATTATCCCGTTGAATGATAATCTGCTTGCTTGCATGTGCGGGCCACTTGGCCTTTATAGCTGAAATAATCTGCCTCTCCCGAATGATGAAACCGTTTGCATGTTAAGAATGATTTTGTGTGTTAGTAATGTCACCATTTTTTCTAATAAATTTAGGAGACTTTCGAACAACAAAAAACTATATGATGATAAATTTCTAATAGTTTTAGTGTTACATTTTCCAATAGGTAGTCTTTTATCACCTCTTTGGTAATGGACTCAATTCGTTTGGTAACCAACGTCCCTCGAGCTCTGTTAACTCTGTTTCTGAGGGCTGGTTGCAATGTCGTAAAAGGGAACATTCCTATTTTTCCATCAAATAGTAATTCACCCTGTGATGTGTATTGTGGCCTAACCACAACACATATGAACATGACATTTGGTATAAAACATTTGCTTTTGAATGGTGTGTAAGGATTTTCTTCCACCGCGAGCTTATATGCTCTTTCACTAGATTAATGCAAATAAAATCTTCTCGTCTATGTGACTCATGTTGGGCATACCGTCATACCTTATTTTGTGTGTTTGGTTGTCCTTACAAAAAACTGAGGCTGAACTTCAATCTTTGAAGCTTGTTTGAAACTGTGAGTTGTGGCTTAACTGCATTTGTATGGGCCTTTATGTCCCTTGATTTTACCCATCGCCTCACTTGACTTTTACTAATCTCTAGTTCGTTTGCAAGTCTCCTAATACTGCCTTTTTTGGAAAATGTTATAGCCTTCATGGCTTCGGTATCTAAAGTAACAGCCCTTGATGATGTTGATCTCTTTATCTTTGCTGGAAATGCGACAGGATGACTCTCTTGAATCTGTTTTTTTGTAGATTGTCAAATCGATCGAACACTCCGAGACTATACTCCAAATGATGCTGCGAATTCTTTAGTCACGCCGTTCTTCAAAACTCCATTGTTGTTGTTTGCAAGAAGAGGTTAGGCTACTAGAAGTCGATCTGATGGAGTCATTTGTGGCTCTATCCTATTATTGTACATCTTCACTTATGTTTATTACAATTTTTGTAATTTCAGTTTTGAAACTGCATTGAATGCAGTAATTAGTGCTATTTTTAGTGGGTTAGGTTGTTGGGGATTTGTAACCCAAAATTTGAGGAAGAAAGTTTGAATGTATTTTGCGCATTTTTTAGATGAAATTTGGCTTGTAACAGGAACAGATTTGGGGGGGAAATTTCCCCCAAAATATTTCAGTTAGTTTGGCACCGTTTCTGGAAATTTTTCATTATGTACTGTTTTTTTTTTTTTTAATTTTTTTGTTGATTTCATATTACAGGTGAGTAAAAAAAAGGGAGGAAAGTGTTAAAACACTAATCCCTCCCTTAAAATTGATTAAATAGGGGCCAGAAGTTAAAGAAAAAACAGTTATCTGCTTTTTTTTAATATCCGTACCCAATCAAAGTGGCAGCTTTAACCGGGATGGAGGAAATATAACACAACAATTGTGGAGAGCAGGATTCGAGGCACTGCCCCACGTACAAATACAACAGACAATGTACCACTTGCGACAACATCTATTATCCTTTAAATTAATCGCGGCCTTATGTATATAATATAAGTGGTATATATCAAATATGGCCGGATAACCTGGCTTATAATAGAAAATGGTCTTCCTCATATTTGACTTGATTTTAAAAAAAAAAAAATTAATATTTTCAAATTTTGAAAATTCAAATTTGAAATAAAATTGATTTCCCCCTATTTCTTCCTCATATGTATGCTTTATTTTCTCTTCTCTTATTACTTTCTCTCCTTTTTTCTCTCAACTCTCTCAATTCTCCATTTCTTCTTCTTTTCTTTCATAACTCCATCATCATGTTCGGATAATTTTTGCAGGTGTGTGTTTGTTCTTATTTTCTTTCATAGCATACTTTATTTGATATTCAATCTGTAAACATTATGTTTTTTTAAGATTTGAGGTTGTTATTATATACATATATGATAGTTTTATTTCCCATTATTCAAGTTGTGCAAACAATATGATAGATTTGTATTAAAAACGACTGAGTTGTTTAAAACAACATGGTTGTTTTGTGTTTAAACAACCGAATTTTTTAAAACACTGATGTTTTTTAATCAAATAACCGAGTTGTTTAAACAACTAACAACTCGGTAGCTGTTTAAACAACTGGGTTGTTTAATATGCCAAAACATGAGTTGTTTAAAAAAGAGATTATTTTTTATAATTTAAAATAAGTAAAATCATTCTTAATAAGTTATATCTTGACTAGACTATTTATAAAAATAACCCATAATATAATAATATATGTGTTGGGTCAGGCGCGACTCCACTCCACACAGCTTAAAAGAAAGGTATAGTGGAGGTCAATTGCTAAAACTATATACATACTTTAGTAGAGCACAAAAAGAATGTTACTTTTTTACTAAAATAAAAGTGGACCAATTTAATTTATAATTATTTCGACCCTACGATAATGGACCAATTTATAATTTATAATAATATTAAAGGTGATCGAGATCACATTACTACTAGCCTTGAAACAAATTACTCAATATTCAATTTTTAATTATACTTGTGATTAAAATTTATTCGAATTCACAATTCCAGCAAGAATAAGAAACATATATGTTTTATTTATTTATTCATAAAAGTATGAATATTTTATAAATTTATTAAGTACTTACAATTAAACCTTATTGTTATAAAAAATGTAATTTTAGCTATATTTTTTTTTAAGAAATTAAGGATTAATTGGTATGTTTTGGAAAATATAGAATTAATACAACTAAATTAAGTAGGTTGCTTATGACAATATTGGAAGAATTATAATTTTTTTGGTAAGGTGACACTTATTGTAAAAAAAATCATAAGTGTCTAAAATGAAACTTTCTTTTTAAAACGGGGGGAGTAATATTTTTATTTTGATCCCCTAAAAAATAAAGAAATAATGTTTAATGAAGGATATATTAGGTAGTTGAAATTCTAAAGAAAACGTAAGTATCCTAAATCCACCATCTCTTTCATACTATACTCCATCAACACTAGTTTTAAACAAAGGTAATAATAATTAGTAAAAGAGCAACAAAATCATTCACCAGAAAATACACTTGAAAGAACAACATCATAAATTCACAATAAAGAAATACAACACAGTTCATTTTTTCCCCTCAAAGCATGTTTCTTTGGTTATTGAAAGCAACCAAAGTGAACTTCAGCATGTTGTGGAGCAATTAAAATTACCCATTTGCCTTCGAATATTTTAGGCCAAATAAACATTTTGTGATTATGATAAGTTAAATTATCTTCCAACCTGCTAAACAAATCATCTCAACACTTCAAAACCCTTTTACCAAAACAGATAACACAATGAGAGATTCATTTCAACTCCAACTCATAGATCAGTAACAAATTTGTGTAGCACCATCACAGCTTATGTGAATCCACAAAACATAATCAACAAACAATAACCAAACCCCATCTATGGTGTCACAAGCAAGACAACCATCAAAAATCCCAACAACCCAACTTATAAAGCAGCAAAGACCAACAACTTCTCACTTCTCCGATTCTTGAGGAAATCGGAGGTGCTTCCCTTCCGGCATTGGCAGCCCTTTTAGATGCAGGGCCCCACCCGACACCTCGTCCTCTTCAATCTCGTCATCACTATTGTACACAAACCGAATGTGTTTGCCCGAAAACTTAGGCCCTGCAACGCTAATCTTGCTGATTCCTTCACAAAGCTCATCCAGAAGCCCACTATTGTCACCAAAACATTGCTCTTCATTATCTTCTTCGTCTTCATCATAGTAGTAATAATCTTCATCACATTCTTCCTCAACATAACCCTCACCTTCTTCTTCGTCGTCTTCATCTCTAGTGCTGCTTGCATTCACCTGAATAGACCAGACTGATGCATCATCGTCATCAGTTGAAACCTTTTCGCCGTAAACTACTCCTTGGTAAGTCAGTACAGAGGAGCAATCAGATACATCAGACTTTTCGGATTTCTCGGAGAAATCTAGAAGCAAAGACCTTGTGATCAGATCCTCAGACTCTACAAACTCTTCTTTCTTCTCATCAACCATTTCCATCATCATCTTTACCCATTAAAACAAGCCAAATAACTTCAAATTGTAAATCAAATACAAAACATTATTTTAAGCCATCAAGAAAGGACGATCAAAACAAACCTGTGGAATCAGAAAAGTTTCTTGAACTGGTGATGGAGTGACAGAAGGCAAACCATCACTATTTGCAGAGAAATTCAACACCAGGGGTGTATTTGCAGGAGTGGGGGCCACGAGATTAATCGGAGAATTAATAAGATTGAAGAAAGGCCTCTTCTCGATTGTGATTTTCGAAAGTACTGCTTCTTCCTCAACTTTTTGCAGAAGATTCTTCACTTGTCCTCTCAAAAGAGCCTCACCCGAACCCGGTGTTCGAGCAAATTGCCCTTGATTATTCACTCTCTTCTTCGACATTGCAGATGATGGCGTCTTCAGACTCCCCATTGCAAGCCCAACAATCGGCGAATCGTTCGTGATATCGATAAGAGCCGATCGATCTTGCTGCTTCTGCCTTGATTGCGTCATAGATTTCTCAGAGTCCTCAACTTTCCCTATAACAAAAACAGCAAACAATTAAAAACCGAGATAATTTTGAATTAGGGTTTCGAAAAGAAATGAGCCATACTGGTGTTGCTAGCGGAAGAAGCAAGAGTTTGTGATCTTGTTACTCTTCTTGTGGACGATGGGGTTTCCATTGAATTGATGCAGAAAGAGTAAAGTTGTTGTAATTGGTCGCCGGAAAATTCAGAAGTTGTGATCGCCGGCGGTGCAGAGGGAGAAGATGGAGAGAAATACGCAGAAATTGAAGGTGTTATTTAGGTGCAGATTGAAACGTTATATAGAGAAATTATGGGAAGATAATTAGAAAGTAATGATTTTGGAACGGGTAATATGACCGTTAGGGCGCGTTGAGCAGCGAAAACTAGCCGTTGGGATTTGAAACGGATAGCTCGCTAGCGGGTACTGCTTTGGCCCATTTACCATTGGGCTCGACCCAGCCCACCTTTAATCAGATCATCCTGAGCCAACAAGTGAATTGTGATTCTCTTATTTATTTAATGGTAAATAAGCATAAAATATTTCCTTTTCCTTAAGAAAATTATATATAAGGACATTTCCGGTATTGTATATGATGAAACAAATAAAATTTTACGAAATAGAGAATTCAAATTGGCGGGCTTAGGCTGGTCTCGTGAATATATGAGTTTCTAAAAAAGAATCCTCTTAATATCTATAAAATTGTATTTAAGAAAATATATAATTCAAAAGAAAAATATCTACAGAAGAAGAAGCATAGTAAAACTAAACCTATGGTTCAGATCTATTAACATAGATATTGATCTACATACAATAACTTTTTGTAAATATTTAATGAGAATAAAATGATTAAAATATTACCTAACATGCTCGTTTACCTTTTATTTTTTTTTCTTTCTGAAAAAAAAAAAAGAGGCAAATCTTTTTCTCACTTAATATCTTTATAGAATACAATACTGTGGAGTAGCGTTATAGTCATCAGGAGCGTAAATATTGGGCTTTGTTGAAATTAGGTCCATACTAGGATGGCCTTGGGACTAGGTCATAGGTGGTTGAAGAGCCCAGGCCATAATGGGCTAGTTCATTTAGAATCCAAAACATCAATTGATTGCTATGCTACCAATTTCTAAATAGTTTAACTAATTGTTTAGGTGTTAGATTTGTATTTACCACCGTAAAATCATAATGAAATGAGAAGTGACTGTTGGGAATTTAATCTCACCCACAACCACGACACGACTAGATAATCGGATAAAGAAAGCGATAAAATAGCAAACAATAAGACAACAATTTGATTACCCAGTTCGTTACGATGTGTAACTACATCTGGGGGCGATACCAAGCCAGGATATTTACTAAAGTGATGAATTTTCGGAGGTACACAAGGTACACATAGGTGCACGCTGAGCAAACAAGAGGAACCCTTATTTATAATAACACCTTAACTTGAGGCCCAAGAAAACTTGAGGCCCAAGAATACTTGATGCCCAAGAAAACTTGAGGCACAAGAAAACTTGAGGCCCAAGAAAACTTGAGGCCCAAGAAAGAGAAAAAACTGCCGCGAGACTCGCCTCGGCCGAGTTTCCTTCTTGCCTCGGCCGCGGCACTTTCTCAGTGCCTATCCTCTTCGCGTACAGATTCCAGAACTCGGTCGAGGCCACCTGCCTCGGTCGAGTTGCCTCCTCGCCTCGGCCGAGGCCTCCCGCCTCGGCCGAGTTGCTCTCTCGGCACAAACTCCCTTGTTCCGTCAATCTTGCCTCGGCCGTGGCCTCCCGCCTCGGCTGAGTTGCTCCTGGACGACTTTTGGGCTCCATACTCAACAATCTCCCACTTGGAGACCAAAACACCTTCAAAGCAAATATCCTCCTCTTTTCCTCCTTCTCGTTTCCACTTGGTATCACCATCTCCTCTTCTTCTTCACGTTTCGAGGCCAATTGAAGTTATGCACAACTTCAATTTATCACCAACCTGCTTTGCCTCTGCAAAGCTCTCAGGTTCACCACCATCAGTCAACAATAAGTAAAAGTTAGAGGACGTATACTTATCTGGTGGCCTTCGATCTCTAACTGGTCTTTGAGGTGGTGGTGGTGTTCTTGGTTCGTCATCACGAACCTCCTCATCGACCGAACTCCCTTTGCTCCCACTCGAGTCTAGATCGGGTAACTCGACAGTGCGGAGCTTTCCACTATCAGCGCCCAAATCCTTCATTCTATCCTTGTACATAACCTGTTCATTGAATATCACATCTCGGCTGCGAATTACCTTTCGGCTTTGCTCATCCCATAGCCTATAGCCGAACTCATCGCCGCCATACCCAATAAACGTACACTTCATGGACTTGGCATCTAGCTTATTTCTCCCAACAGAATCCAAAAGAGCGTAAGCAACACAACCGAAAATACGCAGGTAAGATAGATTTACCTCCTTTCCGGTCCACTCCTCCTCGGGTATCCGATTATCCAAGGGAACCGATGGACCTCGGTTGATCAGGAATGCAGCTGTGCTCACTGCATCCGCCCAAAACGACTGAGGCAGTCCGCTCTTCAGTCTCATGCATCTCGCCCGTTCATTTAGAGTTCTGTTCATCCTCTCGGCCACACCATTATGCTGGGGCGTTCCACGTACAGTCCTCTCTGTACGAATCCCATGCTCAGCACAATAATCCTTGAACTCCTTGAGTTCATATTCGCCACCATTGTCGGAACGCAGGCACTTCACCTTCAACCCCGTCTCCGTCTCAACCAAGGTCTTCCACCTTTTGAAAACATCAAAAGCATTAGACTTATTTTTCAGAAAATAAATCCATACCTTGCGGGTTGAATCGTCGATGAACGTCATGTAGTACATCGATCCTCCAATGGACGCCACCGGAGCTGGTCCCCATAGATCGCTATGGACCAACTCTAGCTTCTCCTTCTTCAGGGCCCTGCCACTCCTCGAGAAACTCACTCGCCTTTATTTCCCGAAGACACAATCTTCACACATACCAACCTCCACGGTTTGTAAACCAGGCAGTTTACCCTTCGAACTCATGACTTTCATCCCTTTCTCGCTCATGTGGCCCAGCCGACAGTGCCACAAATCTACATCACCATTACCACTCGCAAGATCAAGGGAATCCTGCGAGTTACTAGTCATGTACAGCGTTCCTTCCTTCTTACCACGAGCTACTACCATAGCTCCCTTGGTAATCTTCCAGTTGCTACAGCCAAACGTTACTACGTAACCTTCCTTGTCAAGCTGTCCAACTAAAAGCAAGTTCCTCTTTAATCCAGGGATATGTCTCACTCCATTCAACATCAGTTTTGAGCCATTTGATGTCTCAACCTTTACGTTTCCTTTACCCACGATTTTCAGGGGTTCATCATCTGCCAGATACACCTGTCCAAAATCGCCAGAAACATAATTTTGCATTATACTGAAGTTACCGCATGAATGGAATGATGCGCCGGAATCCAAGACCCAAGACTCCATGGGACTGCACACGCTCAAGACCAATGCATCGCCATCATCCTCTTCCGTGGCTGCATTCGCTGTCTTCCTGTCTGCCTGATCCCCCTTGTTCTTCTTCGGCGCCTTGCACTGGTATTTGAAGTGACCAACCTCGTCACAATTCCAGCACCTTTTTGTCTGACTCTTCCCTCTGGATTTTGACCTCCCCCTAGACTGCCTTCCCTTCTGTCTGCCTCTGTTCTCGGTATTCAGTGCTGACCCTGAGGACGATCCTGATCCTGATTCGTTTCTCCGAATCTCCTCCCCGATCATCAAGTCCCTCACCCTGTCAAACTTCAGCTTAGCGTCTGTGGCGCTAACGGCTGTCACTGTACCGGCCCAACTGTCTGGCAGAGAAGATAGCATTATTAGGGCCCGAATCTCATCATCAAACTTTATATCCACCGAGTCCAACTGTGAGGTTAGCATGTTGAACTCATTCAAGTGTTGTTGTACTGGTGTTCCCTCCGTCATCCTCAGATTAAACAACCGTCTAATCAGATGAACCTTGTTTGCCGTCGATGGCTTTTGATACATCTCCTCCAAGGTTTTCAGCATCTCTCGTGTAGACTTCGCGCCTGTGGTATGGTAAGCCACTTCCTTGGACAGCGACAGACGCACCGCGCTCATCGCTTTCCTGTCCAATAACTCCCACTCCTCCGCAGACATCTTCTCGGGCTTCTCCTTGAGGGGCTGGTGCAATTCCATAGGTAATCTTCAATTTGCATCTTCCAGAATCCATAATCAGTCCCATCGAATCTCTCCACCGAAATCTTTCCGTCGTTCATCGTGAATACTCCCAGGAAAACTAACCTGGCTCTGATACCAGTTGTTGGGAATTTAATCCCACCCACAACCACGACACGACTAGATAATCGGATAAAGAAAGCGATAAAATAGCAAACAATAAGACAACAATTTGATTACCCAGTTCGTTACGATGTGTAACTACGTCTGGGGGCGATACCAAGCCAGGATATTTATTAAAGTGATGAATTTTCGGAGGTACACAAGGTACACACAGGTGCACGCTGAGCAAACAAGAGGAACCCTTATTTATAATAACACCTTAACTTGAGGCCCAAGAAAACTTGAGGCCCAAGAATACTTGATGCCCAAGAAAACTTGAGGCACAAGAAAACTTGAGGCACAAGAAAACTTGAGGCCCAAGAAAACTTGAGGCCCAAGAAAGAGAAAAAACTGCCGCGAGACTCGCCTCGGCCGAGTTTCCTTCTTGCCTCGGCCGCGGCACTTTCTCAGTGCCTATCCTCTTCGCGTACAGATTCCAGAACTCGGTCGAGGCCACCTGCCTCGGTCGAGTTGCCTCCTCGCCTCGGCCGAGGCCTCCCGCCTCGGCCGAGTTGCTCTCTCGGCACAAACTCCCTTGTTCCGTCAATCTTGCCTCGGCCGCGGCCTCCCGCCTCGGCCGAGTTGCTCCTGGACGACTTTTGGGCTCCATACTCAACAGTGACTCCTTTGGAACAATTAATTACATCTCCATGTCACTCATTTGCAAGATTCGCAAACCTTCCACCATATCGTTGCCATATATAGTGCCTAATTTATTACTGTAATCCCTCAAGATACTGTTGACTTGTTATGATTTCATTTTTTTTATTGAAAAGGTGCAGCCAAGTGGAGATTGGTCCCAAGAACGTCAATTCTTGTATTGTAGCCGAGGTTATGGCGCGTCAATTTAAACGAATGCCCAGGGGTCACTATCCGCTAAAAAAGCTCTATACACTGTGAGATGAAAATTAGTGACTATTAATATCAGTCACTAAATAAAAACGAAATACAAATACGATAGTGACGGATAATAGCAAAAACTTATTAGTATATGATTAGTAACGAAATAACAACCAAATATTAGAGGAGCACATAATTCCTATCTATTTTTTAGGTTATTTGGTCTCTAATTTCACAATAGAGACGAAAATTCCATTAGTAAATTTAGAGACAGAATAAATTAGTTTCTAAATTTTAGAAACGAGCATTACAGAGATCAACTATTTCGTCTTAAATTCGTCACTACTTTAATCTAAAGACAGATACCATGAGATTAGAGAAGGATTTTTCCGACTTTAATTTAATTATTTCTTGTAGTGACGGAAAATTCACCATGATTCGTCTAGAATCTACAAGAGAAGGGAAGGTGCTCACAAATAAAAAAATAATATAAATCTCGCTGAAAATAAGATTTTTAGATGTGGTATGTCGTATGCAGTATGCTGCTGCAATCCATTGATCTAATCTGATAGGGATGGCCCGGTCACTTCGGGTCGGGTTAATACCTTGGCCCACTAATCGGCCCAGAAGATCCAGAAATACGCGTCGTCTCAGATAATGTGGCGCGGCCCAACTTATGGCTTGTTCCGCGATTCAAGGCCCACGATCCGTTCTCAACCGCCACGCAGCGGAAAATAGGCGCGACAATAGGGAGTTAGTTAGGATTTATTAGGAGATAGTATAAATATGAGGAAAGAACTCTGAATTAGGGTTCGCATTCTGTATTCTGAAATTACTACGTGTAAACTCAAAGATCTAGTGAAAGAAACACCCCGGCAGGTGCTATTTTGTGCCCGTGGACGTAGATCTCCGGATCGAATCACGTAAATCTTGTGTTTTTCCATATTTCTTACGTAAGTTTTCGTTAAGTTTCTTGGATATCAGATTGCGCATTATCATAATCAAAATAATATTGAAATTAACGTTTGTGTAAAAATAGGGAATCAGTTTACACTTACACAGTTAAACCACAAAAAGGGAAAAGTTAAAACCAAATCTTGGTGGGCCCACTACCTTTACTTAGTCATTTTTTACAAAAGTAAAACTATAATTATATTAATATAATAATATACTATAGAAAATTCCTTTAGTTTGTGGGGAAAATTGCAAATTTTCACATAATGAGCAAAAATTGCATGTTGGCCTAAAATTTGCAAACTTTTCAACATTTTCACTATTATTAAATAGACAGATTCGTATTCGCATGATGGTATTTTGAATCCAAAAGTTTGCAGTTCTGAGATATTTCTTCATTTTACTATCTTACAAACATATGTACTACCACGAATTGGAAATTATAGATGATCCCAAACTTAAAATTACACTTCTTCAATGCAACTGCAATATTAATACAACTAAAATTTTGGCCGGCAGATTAATACTCTTTTACTTGCATTTGTTGATTTGATTTATTCTCTTTACCTAATACTCTATTTTCACCACGCTAAAATTTTAACCAATGAAGATTTCTCTCATCTGCCTCGAGCTACTATCTTTCCCCTATCTATTTGCACGAATGTTCATTGCCATGAGTTATTCTCTCTCTCTCTCTCTAGCCACGTCAGATCTTTGAAGTCCTAAATCATAGTTATTTTCTCTTTGATAGGGATAACCCGATCAGCTTGGGTCGGGTTAACACCAACCCGATCAGCTCGGGTCGGGTTAGCACCAAGGCCCACTATGCCAGGGCCCGCTGATCGGCCCAGCATGCACAAACCCAGCAAGCGCGTAAAGGCCCAGCACGCGCAGGCCCAGCAGGTCCGAAGACACGCGTCGGTCCAGAAGCATACGCTGGCCCAACTTATGGCCTGTTCCGCGACTCAAGGCCCATTCCCAACTGCCATGCAGATTTTGTGGGCCAGATTATAGGGATTTAGTTAGGGTTTTGATTTGATAGTATAAATAGGAGGAGAGAATCCTGATTTAAGGGTTCGCACTTTGCATTCTGTAATACGCACTGTAAACTCCGCGTTTTAGAAGAGAGAAACACCTCGGCGATTGCCGTTTTCTGCCCGTGGACGTAGATCTCCGGATCGAACCACGTATATTGTGTGTTTTTTACTTATTGTTTACGTAGATTCTTGTTTAATTGGGTGGTTACCGGATTGCGCATTATCAAATTGGCGCCGTCTGTGGGAACCATAACCGCCGCCACCAGGCCGCCCTCCGCCGCCTCGGAACCATAACCGCCGCCGCCAGGCCGCCCTCCGCCGTCTCGGCATCATAACCGCCGCCGCCAGGCCGCCCTCCGCCGCCTCGGCATCATAACCGTCGCCGCCAGGCCTTCCTCCGCCGTCTCGGCATCATAACCGCCGCCGCCAGGCCGCCCTCCGTTGCCTCGGCATCATCAACGCCGCTGCCAGGCCGCCCTCCGCTGCCTCGGCATCATCACCGCCGCCGCCAGGCCGCCCTCCGCTGTCTCGGCATCATCACCGCCGCCGCCAGCGTCCATACCGCCGAGCCTCCCAAGACCGGCCTCGATCCACCGCCACTCGATCCTCATCCAATTCCGGGTAATACAATTACTGTTCATGTTGATGAGTTTGTTTATCTGGAGCGTGTGAAATTCTTCAAATCTTACACTATGAATGTTCAAATCTACTGCTGATAGAGATAGAATAGCTCGTTCCAATCATGCTGGATTGCAACACGGCCGTGTCACACAAACGACACGGCCGCGTCAAAATCGTGCTTAGGAATCAGTTTTTTGGTTCAACAGCAACACGGCCGTGTCACGCAAACGACACGGCCGCGTCAATAAGTTTCTCAAAGCGAGAAACCATGCTGGATTGCAACACGGCCGTGTCACACAAACGACACGGCCGCGTCAAAATCATGCTGAGGAACCAATTTTTGGTTCAACAGCAACGCGGCCGTGTCAGCCTTAGAACACGGCCGTGTCACAATCATTTCCCAAACACCAATTGAAGAGGTTATTCGCGTCTCGTCTCCGGACAAGTAAACCTCCGTCTTCGGACAATCAAATCTCTCCCCCGATCCGTCCGGGGAGATTCGCGTCTCGTCTCCGGACAACTAAACCTCCGTCTTCGGACAATCAATTCTCTCCCCCGATCCGTCCGGGGAGATTCGCGTCTCGTCTCCGGACAACTAAACCTCCGTCTTCGGACAATCAATTCTCTCCCCCGATCCGTCCGGGGAGATTCGCGTCTCGTCTCCGGACAACTAAACCTCCGTCTTCGGACAATTAAGTCTCTCCCCCGATCCGTCCGGGGAGATTTGCATCTCGTCTCCGGACAATTAAATCTCTCCCCCGATCCGTCCGGGGAGATTTGCATCTCGTCTCCGGACGATCAAATCTCTTCCCCGATCCGTCCGGGGAGATTCACATTGGCAATGTCCATGTCATGTTCCCGAACACCCGATAAAGAAGTTCTTATTTCTGGTCAATTATTTACGGCCTCCGAGCCAATATTGGAACAGGCTACTGCACTCCGGTGTTCTCTTTACCTCGGTCATAATACTACACTCCGGTGTATTCTCCACCTCGGCCAGGCTATTACTCGGTATATCGGCTATATGTCTTGTCCACTTCGGCTCAGCTCGACTCCGAGTCTACAGACTGTTCCGCGGAGTGTCCAGGGACGCGGATAGACTTAGTCCTCCATGAACACTTCGGCCCGCCAGAGACCACGGTTCTTCTTACTTACGGTTCCACCCCGGTGACAACCGAAGCTCCTACCTCGCTCCGGCTGGAGGGGGGCATCTGATAGGGATAACCCGATCAGCTCGGGTCGGGTTAACACCAACCCGATCAGCTCGGGTCGGGTTAGCACCAAGGCCCACTATGCCAGGGCCCGCTGATCGGCCCAGCATGCACAAACCCAGCAAGCGCGTAAAGGCCCAGCACGCGCAGGCCCAGCAGGTCCGAAGACACGCGTCGGTCCAGAAGCATACGCTGGCCCAACTTATGGCCTGTTCCGCGACTCAAGGCCCATTCCCAACTGCCATGCAGATTTTGTGGGCCAGATTATAGGGATTTAGTTAGGGTTTTGATTTGATAGTATAAATAGGAGGAGAGAATCCTGATTTAAGGGTTCGCACTTTGCATTCTGTAATACGCACTGTAAACTCCGCGTTTTAGAAGAGAGAAACACCTCGGCGATTGTCGTTTTCTGCCCGTGGACGTAGATCTCCGGATCGAACCACGTATATTGTGTGTTTTTTACTTATTGTTTACGTAGATTCTTGTTTAATTGGGTGGTTACCGGATTGCGCATTATCACTCTTTTTGCCATCCACAAATTAAAAGTTAAATATTTTCCAAAACGTAAATGGACATATACAAACAATACTTGCAAATATAGTGTGAGAGAGTGGGATGGGGTGGGTGGCGGGCCTACAATTTGTATAAGCCATGGAAAATGGTCCTAAATTATTTTCAATTTCTAAATCTCAATCACTAAGAGTATGTTTGATATAGATTGTGTCCAATTGATTCGGAATTGGGTCAAACTATTAGTTATTTAGTCAAGAAGGTTGTGACAACCTCACAACATCCTTTCACATTTAACTCACGGGACAACACATTTATTTACATTCTCTCTCTTCTTATTGTGATAAAAACACCATTTTTCTTCTTCTTACAAACTCCCTCCTTAATTTCTTCGATGTTATAGATTTGCAAGGTATGAAATCAAGTAAACATTTATACAAAAATATCATCTATAGAAAAAGAATATTCCTCTATTTTCCCTTGAATTTTAACTTTGAAATTTTAAGATGTAAATGTTTCTTCGGTCAAAGTTCGAATCCATCTAATCTAATATTTATATTGTACCGTAAAATGGTGGAATTTTAGAATTTTATAGGTCAGAAGTTGGTGAAAATAGCAAGAAATTGCTGAAATCGTGATTAATTAACAACTTTGAAAGAATGAGCAATAGGATGAAGAATTCCCTCGAAAAGAAGAAGAAGCTCTTGTGTGGCCTCTTAGACTTGTATAATAAAATGTATTTGGATCCAAATACTCTTTTTGTTTTTTATTTGATGAAATTAAGTTGTTTTGTTTTTGTGTCAATCCAAATCAGGAGTGACTTCATATTACAACATTAATGTAATGCCACTTTATTTTTAATATATGTGTCTTTCCTGAAATAAAAATTTAGATACGAACGAGAATCTCGTGTGCCTTCCGGCCACTTGTAGTCATCTGAGCTGGCTTGCTTTTTCCACTTCAACAAAGTGCTCCTAAACTAAAGCTCCTGTACCTGCACGTGCTAGCTTATATACTTAAAAACTTTTTATATCAACTCTCTCTCTCTATATAAATACTCCCTTCGTCCCGGCTAACTTTTCACAGTTGACCGAGCACGAAGGTTAAGAAAAAACAAAAGATGCCTTATTGACTTTCAATAAAGTACCTTTTCTGTTTTTTTCTTGTGGAATTAATTAGGAACTTAATCCTAATTAATTTTCTGATTGAACAGTAACGAGTACCGTAGATACAGTACAAAAAAACTGAAATTACACTGCAAAACTTGAAAAATTCAAAAAATTAAGATCAAAAAAATTTGGGGGAAAATTCCCACCCAAATCCAAAATTTTTCCTGGATTACAACAGGCATAACACACAAATTCCCACCTAATTGAAAATTCAAACAAACCAAAAAGATTCTATATAAACCTGTTACAACATTTATTACAGACCAAAAATTACAGCAGAAATCTTCCCAGAAAAATTACAATCTGATAAATTACAGCAGCCTATTTATTACAGTAGAAACTTCAATGGACGAAGATCGTAATCGAAGGAAGGGGCCCAACTTAACTCAATCAGATCGACTCCTAATTGCTCAATTTCTTTTTTGTAACAACACCGATGGAGTTGTTAACCGGGGTAAGCTACAGGAAGTCGCAACATCATTTGGAGTTTCCACGAGGACGATTCAGTTTATCTAGACAGTTGCAAAAAAGATGATTAGTGAAGGTAAACCTGTTACATTTCCAGAAATTAAGCATAGGGCAGCATCTAAAGTCCAGATTCCTCTAGACAAAGAAGCTTTGAAAGCCATACCGTTTTCGAAGAGGGGGACGATCCGAAGACTTGCCAAAGAATTGCAAGTGAGCAAAAGCACAGTAGGCGGATTCGTAAAAGCAGGTGCAATAAAAGCACACTCAAATGCAATTAAGCCATTACTCACTGATGCAAATAGGCTGCAAAGGCTCAAATACAGCCTTAGCTTCTTACAACATGACAGTTCAGCAAATAAAATCAGGTATGACAGCATGCACAACACTGTTCACATTGACGAAAAGTGATTTTATATGAAACGCACATGTGAACGGGCATATAAATTGGATGAAGAAGATGATCCATATAGAGTGTGTAAAAGCAAGAGGTTTATCCCGAAAGTTATGTTTATGTGCGCCGTAGCAAGACCACATTATGCAGCAGACGGGACTCTATTGTTTGACGGGAAAATTGGAAATTTTCCCTTCACAACAATGGAGCCTGCCCTAAGAAATTCAGTTAATCGAGCAAGAGGGACGTTGTTCACCAAACCGATTAACTCGATAAACGCAGAAGTAATAAAAAACTGCATGTTGGATAAGGTGACTCTATATACTATCAGAAAATTCTCATCATTTAGTATTTCATGTGTAAATAAGTCTCCTAAATTCTGCCCTAGCTCAATTTAATTTTGCTCAATGGACAGAATGGTGACATTATTAACACATTCATTTTTTTGTAAAAATTACTGTTTCATCATTGGGCTATAACAGATTATACCTGCAATCAAGACAAAATGGCCGGAAGGAGCAAGTAAAACCATAATCATACAACAGGACAACGCAAGACCTCATCTTAGCAATCATGACATAGATTTCAGGAATGCAGCCTCATTAGATGGTTTTAACATTCAGATTATGTGTCAACCTCCAAATTCACCCGACACAAACGTGTTGGATTTGGGGTATTTCAGAGCCATACAAAGTTTGCAAGTGGAGACATCAAGCTACACAATACAGGAGCTGGTAGATAATGTCCTCCAATCTTTTGACAGAATGGAAGTACAAAATCTAAACTCGGTATTTCTAAGCTTGCAGTCATGTATGATAGAGATAATGAAGGTAAAGGGGAGAAACAACTATAGGCAGCCGCACATGGCAAAGGGATCACAAGCAAGACAAGGGACTCTTCCAAACACTTTAGAGGTAACAGAAGACATTGTGAGGGATGGAATTGATCATTTAGTTGCAAATTGACACGACGGTTTCTAACCTAGTGTTCCGCAAGTGTACGGATGTAGGTGTAGTAACGATTATCAAGGTCGATCCCACAAGGAATAGTTTTAGGTAGTTCGATACCTCAATATTCTAGGAATGTCCTAACTAGATACTAAGTTGTAAAAGGTTGATTTTAATAAAAACTGAGGAATTTAACGAATAACTATGTTACTTATGACTTGGCAAACAAAAAGAACTAACAATCAATAAGAAAAGGTATCCTAGGGCCTCGATTTCAGGATATTACTTCAATGTTGAATATGATTAACCTATAGATTTACCAATTCTAATGTTTATTAGGCGGTAAATCGTTGATTAATTAAGCTAATTACCCTCTCGAGTCAATTAAACCTAATAACTCCCAAACGATCCTAAGCCACGGCCTACACAGTCATAGACAACTGCGCTCTATGTTCTAAGTCTGATAACGATTCCCTCCTCTCGAAGCGGAATTGCTAAACTAAATTACTAAATCTAGGTGATCAAGCTAAATTCAGTTTTAAGCACAAACATAGAGATAAAACACATAAATAAAGGCATAAATAGATTAAATCATTATCAAACCATCGTCATAAAAATCCCTACTTTCTAACCCTAGGACACGAATAGCTTAGCTACTCATGCCTAGCAATAATCCAATACAAAATTCTAATAAAAACATTGTAAAAGATTAAACCAGAAAATAACGACTAAACCCGGATAAATCCGTCTCGATGATCTTTGTCTTCTTTGTCTTTCAAGACTTCTTCTAGGTAGAATGATGTAATTGATGTTTTTGATGTTTCTTTTTCTGATTCCTAGAGCTTGGGGTCCATTTTATAGAGTTGGGGACGAATCTTGGGGAAGATAGGATCAAAATCCTATTAAAATTAGGAAATTCTCGCAGAAAAGCCTTTCTGACACGGCCGTGTTGGCCTTGCGACGCGGCCGCGTCCGCTTTTCCCAGGCAGATTTTTAGGTCTGACTTCCAAGCCATTTTCTAGGGTCTTCCGGTAGTTTTTGGGATTTGTCTATTTCAGGAAAAGTTGTAACCCTTTAAGTCAGCTTTCTAATGCCACCAATTTCACCTCAATCGGAGTTGTAAATCTCAAGATATGGCCAAAATACTAGAGGTATGTCAAGCTGACAGAAAACTTCACTTTCGGGACACATTCTGACGCGGCCGTGTTGTTTATTGACGCGGCCGTGTTGGTTGGCAGTGCGTTTTTACATATTCTAGGCCAATTTTGACACGGCCGTGTCGATATTTGACGCGGCCGTGTCGATATTTGACGCGGCCGTGTTGGCCCTTTGACTCCTTTAACTCCCTTTTCATCCGTTTTAATCCTATTTGACTTGTTTCTTCTTCGAACTTCATCCAAATGGAATAAAAATACCTAATTAACTTCAAAACAAGTCGAACACACATCAAATGACCCAAATATTATTAATATAAATAAATGTTGGTCAAATATGCACGTAAATGATATAAAATATGATCCTAAATCGACCTAAATACATGCATAAGTAACGTGTTATCACAAATGAACATGCAACAGATACGTATGACATAGGTGGCTTAATGACGGATTTGGGATACATGTGATCTAGGTTAGGTTTCTAAGAAATCATCTTTTGTACAAGTGTTTACAGCATAAACACTAAAATGATGTTTAGTTTTGCTTAGGCTGTAAACATTTGGTAAATGTTTATTTTCAGTGTATAAAAATGCTTATGTTCTGTTTAATTTAAAAAAAGTCTAATGTTAACTTATGAAAAACAATGTGGACTGTTTTGAAAAAATTGTGACCAGCTTTGAAAAGGTTTTTTTTTTTGGATTAAGTTGATATCGTATGGATTTGTTAAATGAACCATCTGAAAAAGGAACAACTTTAAAATTCTTTCAAGCCCTCATTAAAAATTCATCATAATATCAAACAAAGACCACCAAACAAATCAGCAACATTAAAACCCAGATTGGGCAGCATCAAATAGTCCATCTTTTGACACGTTTAGACCATCAAATAGCACAACACTACCATCAAACAGGCAAATAACCAAATTGGGCAGCATTTTTTTCCACAAACCCTCAGTACAAATTTGTCATAGGGCCCCCATCACACAACACAAAACTACCATCAATTCTGAAAATAATCAAATTTGGGCAGAATTCATGAATCAAATCACAGAAGTTCACTTTATTCCCACAAAGCATTTAGAAAAATTTCATCACAGGGCCACCAACAATACCCAGTCCAGAAATCAGCAACAACAAAACCCACAAACCCTCAGATTAGGCATCACACATGCATCAGCAAATCTGGGCAGCACACATGCATCAGCAACATAACAGACCCCATTTTTTTTTCGGGACTTAACCCTCAGTAAAAATTCCTCATAGGGTCCACAGCAGACAGCATAAAACTACCATCAATTCTGAAAATAATCAAATTTGGGCAGAATTCATGCATCAATTCACAGAAGTTCATTTTTTCCCCACAAAGCCCTCAGAAAAAATTCATCACAGGGGCACCAACAATACCCAGCCCAGAAATCAGCAACAACAAAACCCACAAACCCTCAGATTAGGCATCACACATGCATCAGCAAATCAAGCCCAGGAACACAATATATGCATCATAGACGAACTATAGAGTTAGGGTTACATACCCAAATTAGGGATTTTTCAAAACCAGTAAGACAGCGGGGCACCAAATCCCCAGGCAAGCATAATAATGCCTTCGGAGTTCCTCAAATTGGAACCATCCAACAGGTTGGACCCCTTCACTTTCCGAGGCGGAAACGCGACTCACCAGAGCAGAGCTGGTCACCAAATCCTCGGAATCGATTATCTCATCGTCGTCGAAGACCGTTTCAGCGACGTACGAATCTTCTGAATCACAAACAACTCTCTCGTCAGAACTCGATTCGTCTTCCATGGGGAAGATTACAGTTACAAACACACCAGAAGGCAACAATATCTGAGAGAGATTTGAATTGCAGCGAAAATCCAAAGGTCAGAAACCAGATTTGGAATGGCTGCGCAAGAACAGAAGGAGGGAGTGTTCTTAGAGAAAGAGAGAGGAAATTAGGGTTTGATAGAGAGAGATAGAGAGATGAAATGAGAACAGAAACGTTGGGTGGGATATCTGAAAGGGTGGGGAGGGTTAATGAAAGGTTGGGTGTGTTATTGTGTAGGGTTAGCTTTTAATGACTCCATTAATTAAAATTCTGGTTTTTAAAAATAAATTAATTAATGGTATTTTTGTAATATTGGCCAATTTATGGGGGTGTAATTTGTTGACTTAATTTGCCATTTTTAGGTGCGAAAAGTTAGCTGGAACGGACCGAAAAGGAAAGTAGGAAAAGTTAGCTGGGACGGAGAGAGTATTCATTTGCTTCCCTGCTCACCATCTTACCGTGACCACACGTTAATGCATTCATCGACTAATATATTAAAGTATAACAAAGTAAATAATCATATTATTTATAATTTATGAGTAAAATATTAATGTTCGTGGACGCATTAACAACTGTCCATGGTGAATTTGAAAATATTTTCCATATTAACTTATGCATGTATATATACATGCGGAAAGAGTTAATATTTATCTTTCATGTACTATTTGTTTATTTATCTACCACTTATATATTTTTTCTGCAGGAAGAATTTTATTGAAGATATTGTTGGAATTTGTCCTGAAAAACTATCGTATATTCAAGTGAAATATGTGCGAGTAAAAGGAATGCGTGAACATTTTAAAATTGATCTAATTATAAAATCTTGACCTTATCTAACGATTGTGATTGATTACATTGAAAGGGTACACCCGATACCAAGAAGTTTATAAATAGGCCTCAGCATTTGCATCTACAATCACTGAATAAAACAACAACTTCACTACAGTCTGTATATATCATCTTCTGTAATTGCGGTATTCGAGTCTTCAAAAAAGTCCTGGGTCTCAAGTAGTTTGAAAACTTTAGTTTCGTTGTGTTGCGATTCTAAAGTTAAAAGTCGTTATATTTTGGGTCAATTGCCATAAACTATGGGCACTACACGAAATAAATCGTCTTAGGGACAGTGAGTCAAATTCGTATCTCAACTTTACCTACCTCGTCGTATTTTAAATTCATTTTTAAATACACCATGATTGTTAATTTTTTCTAATAGATATTTTTCACCCACACATGTGTGTGCTCTTTATCCTAAGTAAGTTTATTTAACATTTCATCGGTAAGAATGTTATTGTAGATATTTGTTATTATTAATAGTAATATTTGGCATTTCAAAAGTTGCATGAGTTGAATGTAGTGAGTCTCATTGATAATAAATGGTTCATGAATGCAATATCTCATTTGAGGTTTATAATTGCCCTCGCCCATAAATTACCCCACAAATGCTGGAAACAAAGTACATTATCCTTTTATAAATTATTATTTTTATTGGGCCAACAATTATAAATCTGTATGGTTTATTAAATGATTAATCACCAAAAATCAACATGTACGTTGCTTCTTATTACACGTTGAAATTTAAACTTTATTTTCCACATATTGCAACATAAAGTCCACGTTTTTTAACAATGCAATATCTGACTACATTTTCCGGCAAAAAAGGTCACGCGTGGACTACACATGTTAAAAATGAGGTCTTTTTGCTATTTTCTACTTTTCCAGATGCCAAATTATTAAAAAAGAAACAACTTTTTTAATAAAAATTAAATATAATAAATAGTACTCCTTTTAATAATTTGGCATTTGAAAAAGTGAGAAATAAACAAAAAAAAACCCGCTTTTGACATGTGCAGGCTACATGTGACCTTTTTCACTGGAAGATGTCGAAAGTTGCAATCTGTGAATAAAAAAAATAATTAGATTATATAGTGCTAAAAATAACAAAGTATAGACTGATTTTGGTAATTAAGTATATAATATGATATTGAGTATATATTAATAGAAGGCTCACAAGTTGATAATGGTTGATACAAATGGCTATAAATAGTCATTATTAAATGGACTCGATAATTAATTAGAGTTTTGCAATTTTTAGAAACGGATGAAGAGTTGTTTGAAGTATTTAACACAAGACAAACAAAATAAAAGAGTATATTATCAATTCAAAGAGTAAATTGCCCAAAAATGTAATGATACCAATAAATAAACCAATGTATAAGCATTTATTGATTTATAGATATTTTAGGAGGCTTATCAACCTTGTTGGAGGGGAGGGGGTTGGGGGTTTTGTACACGATTCATCCTTTTACTTTTTGTAATAAGTTGGCATTTTAGTTTTAAGTTTTATCATTTTAGTTATTCAAATTAATTTATGGAAAAAGAATTAAAAAAAGTACGCGACCATCAAATGTTTAAAATTTTGAAGTTTGGCGACTAAGAATTGGTGACTTATTGCTCAAAATATAACTAGGGAATGTTTTTCTTTTACTTTTGTTTTTAAAAAAAATGTATGTCAAATCATAATTTTTTAAGAAAGCGAATACAAGTAGCATTTTTGTTGCTTGTAGCTTTGAACTTGTAAACAATTAATTATAGTAGCAGAAGCAAATTTTCGCAAACATTCTAGTTTTTTCATCAGGAATATGCGTAGAATATTTAAATGCAAACACTGCTTTAGACATATTATTACATAATCATAAATAGTAGATATTTATAGAAAAACAATTAGCATCTTACTAATTTTTATAATAAACCATTTACAGGTATTTAGGCTTTGATGACTATATGAGAACATATTATTTCGAGATAAGAACAACTTTTAACAACCACAACAGTCGTATTTTCTTTCAAAAACCAAATTTGAAACCCTAAAATCTATTTGGAGAAAAAAAAAAAAAAAAAAGAATTCTTTTGAGAGAAATTTAATTTAATTTGTACCAAATTTACTGGTGTAGCGCAGAAGCAATTGACAATTCTTACTTGGGTGTTATCAAACTATTTTGATTTTACGTTAACGATTAATAGAGTTATCACATATTAGAAATTTAGTCATGCGATTAGGTATTGACTAAATTAAATTAAAGTTGTTTGACTAGTGCTTTTAAGCTGATTTGCACCATAATCATGTATTCGAAAGTATGAAGAGACGAACTCAATTACTTTGGGAGTCTTAGTTTAATACTTCCTCCGTCTAATAAAAAAGGATCCGTATTTGAAAGTTATAAATTTTTTAACCAATTGAATAAAGATACTACTCTATAAAACCACTAATTTTACTTACGCAACTTATTTTATATTTTATTTAACATATTCAATCATAAGACATATTTAATTATATATAAGTAATTCGTGAAATATAAAATCTATGTCTTTTACTTGGACTAAGAAAGACTCCCTCCGTCCTACTTAAAGTTACATACTTTCTCTTTCGTTAAGTTTCACAATAAAAATACGAGTTATTTCAATATATTGGTATTGGTATTGGTCTGGTCAGATTTATTTGTTAAAAACAAATAGTAAATAATTTTTATGTCGGTCAACTATTTTTTAAGTGACTTGGGCTTTGGCCCCATCGACAGAATAGACTTATGAAAGTTGTGGAAACACTAAGCATAATTTTCATTGATTTCTTTTCTAAAGTGTTAAAAAAAAAAAAAAGGAAGAAAGAAAAAATATCTCGAAAGACTCCGTCAACATTAGGTCCACAGTATTTAATGACTAATAATAATAATAATGAAAAAGAAGTGTGATTCACACCAAGTGCTGCAAAATATGAAACTTTGACAAATTCAACATCATTATATTTTTTGTCTCAACCATGTCGATCAATATATGATAGAAAATATGGTTTAGCAACATAGGACACGTCAAGGACAAATAAAATTAAAAAGGCAAATCTTTGCTATTAAACTCTAGACTCTAATATTTTGATAGATTCAAATATTGGATTATTCTATCATTTGAATTGTGTCCAATGTTCTGGAATTGACTTAAATACCTCAAGGTTATGCTAGATAAATTGTAGTAGAAAGTTCTATGATATCTCATGAATGTATGTCACGCGATACATGGATAAAAGTAAATAGTTATATTTTTTTTTTTTTCAATTATTTTACCACATGTTATGCATCTAATGGGATTAAGACACTACCTTATGAGGTAGCATGGAATTTTCCGATCATGATTGTTACATGACGGCAGACTCAATACTCATAGCTTTGTTGTTAATAGTGTCATGATTGTTTTACACCCTTTAGATCCGGACTTTCTTGTTTCTGTTAATACAAAATGTGTTTTGTTGTGTATGCAATATGGTTTTTAGCGCTTCCGTTAATTCTTTAAATTTTAAAGGATGTTCGCTCTGATACACCTCAATAGATTGTTCATAAATATAACAAGTTTTCAACACGTAAGATATGCCAATTGGAAATTGTGTAAAAGATCAATCTAAATTGCCTATACTTTGCAACTTTCTAGCGGCAATATCAGGTTTTCGGGTGTTTTCAATATCGAAAAGAAAGTCCATCTAGAGATGAGACCCCATCCGATTTAAGAGTGAATCATTTCTCAACAGAGGAGAATGACGGAGATGAGAGTGTGATGATGTTCCTATAAAATTATGATTGTTTAGGCAATTTAATTATTTCTCTCTTGTTTTATTTCCATTGATTTACCCTAGTTGCTAATGTATTTAAGCCTTTTCTTTGCAAGACTACGATGATTTTGATATTCTACGGAAGGAGCTAGGGTTTATCTCTTTTTTTTCGAATATTTATATAATTAATGGAGTGTCACTTCTCCATGCAAAGTAGAGCGAGGTTCTTATAAATCTTCCACACCAATCCATGTCCCCACTTTGATTATGATATTCTCCCCATTTCCCACCCATAGCTCGAGATTTTTTTTTTTTTTTTTCTTTAGAAGAAGATTAGTTTGGAGATTTAGTGCAATGAACCCTTTTTCTCAATCATTGATCTTGATAGAAATATCAATTTACAATTAATGTCAAGTGTGATACTTTGATTAATAATTGAACTAATCATTTTTTATGCACGTTTAAACTTCTGCGATTAATTTAATCAAACTTGTGTAAAGCACATATACAGAAATGAGATTAATGTAATATTTGTTAATGGGTAAAGATCTCATCCTCAAATTATGAATGAAATAATTGATTACATTTTATAAAATCTTAGCACATCAGTTAGTGAGTGCATTGATTTGTGCAACGTGAATAGAAGAGCGGAACTGTTCTATATGTCTTATTTTATGTATTTTATTTTGTCTATTACAGTAACCACCAATACAACAAAAAAGATATTTTGTAAACACTTTCTGACACCACAATTGTGATCACTAATAATAAGGTATTTGTGATCACTTGTTGTCTCAAATCTCTCTACAAATTATTTGAGACTATTTTTAGAGACAATTAGTTATTGCAAAATATATTTGAGATCACTTTTGTGGTCACAAATATATTATTTCCGTCCGAGTTATTGGGACGACAATAATTAAAATTGTGACAAATATTCATTATTTGAGACCACTTCACTTAATTTGTGATAAATACTCATTATATGAGATCAATTTTTGATTGTCTCAAAAGATCATTTTTCTTGCAGTGAAAGCACATAGGAAAAATCAGTGTAGTTTATTTTACTTTACTGCCGCTGAAGTTAAACATTGTTCTGAATTATGGGGGAGCCATTGCTTATTATAGTTTAGTCACGTTCATTGGAAAAATTGGATACAAGATTAATATTTAATCCCCAATATAGAAAGGTTTTGCTATTTTTGTTTATAGGAAAAATCAACAAACAAAATTACCACAACAAAAAATCAACAAACTTAAATGTACTGTATAGTGTTTATCACTTTGTGGGGGTTACGAGATATTTGATATTTCCTCCGTTCTACTTAAATTTGCTTCGTCCATTCCACTTAACTTTGCATACTTTAAGAAGAAGAAAATTCTCACAATCTCCATCTTCAATCTACATTTTTTATAAAATCAACTTAAAAGCAAAAACATTTTTCTCTTAACATATGTATCTGATTAGCCCCGCAAAATTAAGTGGAATGGAGGGAGTATATTTTAGTGGCACTTTTCTATAAGATGGTCTAATTGTAACATAGATTGTCACATTTAAAAAATATCATTTCTCTTTAAAAACATATTATTATTATTATTATTATTATTATTATTATTATTATTATTATTATTATTATTATTATTATTATTATTATTATTATTATTATTATAAAGAAATGTTATCTTTTTCTCTGTCAAAAAGTATCGATTTGTTGAAAAATAATACTTTCAGGTTTTCCTGAAAAATATTTACCTTTTTCTTGAAAAAATATCAATTTTCCCGAAAATGTATTATTTTTTACAAATTAAATTAATACTTTCAGATAATAGTATTATTTTTTTTCTCCCAAAAAGTATTATATTTTTTTGAAAAGGTATTATTTTTTTTTTATAAATCGTCTCACCAAAAAATTTGCCTTTATTTTTTCTTGGGATAAGTTTTGAACAAAGTTAATTTTTTTTAAAATATATCAGTGGTGATAATTTTTTACAACAACGACCACTTCCATTATACATTTTTTAAAGGTACACATAATAGTGGTCCATAGTTTATTAACAACGTTGTCCCGAGAACCTTAGAAGTTGAAATGCAAGAAACCAAAATTTGAAGAGTTCTACCACCTCAACCAAAAGCGTATATAAATAGCTTTATGTCGTAATGTGGTAAATACCAATTCAGATTTTCGGAGTAGGTATTTCCTCTTCTATTACACTTAATTCAATATATGACACATGTTAATTCGTAACATTATTCAATATATGTGTCGATTGATTAATATGATTAAATACAAGTTAAAACACTAAAATATAACAAATAATCTCATGAGATACATTTGTTATATCTCGGTATGTGGTTGTATAGACGAAGATGTAGAATTCAGACAAAGTTGAGGCTAGAGTTTGACTCTATATCCGTAAGACGAAATTGCCACGTACTCTGGTGCAATACGTTTAGTAGCAAAACGCCTCCAAGATACAACGACTTTAAAACTTCAAACCGCTGCACTACGAGTCGGAAGTTATCGGTGAACTTACTCGGATATTTGGAACTTTCGGACTCTACTAATGCAGAATTTAGAAAAGCTTTTGAATTGCAAAAAACTTGTGAATTCGAATGTATGAAATGAAACGTGGAGGGACCTATTTATATATGTTGAAGAGTTGAAGTGCCTTTTTGGAAAGACACCTCTTCACCCCTTGGTTGCACCCTTTGGACTGGACTCACCAGTTCGCTGGGCGGTCGCAACCGCAGGCTGACCCGCGCCCTGGCGGGTCGGTTCGACCCACTGCCCCGGTCCGGTTCGACCGGTCCGTACCGCCGACCCGGTTCGACCCACCGGCCGGTCCGGATCGGTCCACGTCACCGCACCGCCTGACTCGAACCGCCACGAACCCGTGAGCCATCCGTCTGGACCACCTAGCCAAAACTTTAAGGCTCCTCCAGCTCCTCGCGACGATGCGAAGTGCAAAGTGCGCCTCTAAAGCGACTCAATGCGACATGCGCGTGCGGGCCCGGGCCCGGGCTCGGATGGTGCGAAGCACCATCCTCGGGACCATTTTAGCCAAACCCACTAGGATCCACCACAAGGTCCATCATAGGGGAGCACACTTGATAACTACTTATCAAGTGCTCTACTAAATAAGGAGTATCCACTTACTCCAATTTTTCTATGTGGGACAAGTTCCCATATATTTACTTCATAAACTCTTCAACTTCCATGTTTAAGTTGCAACCTTTGACAATTAATATCTCATTCACCCGAAATTGGTTTTGATCATATTAATACATTAAATTCATCTACTCGAAGTGTAGATTATGAATTTGCAACTTGTTTCCATTTTTAACAAATGGATTGAATTAATTAAATTGGTCAATTTTGAGTCAAAACCCAAAATTCCAAATCAATTTCCAACAATCCCCCACATGAATGATATTAATGCAATGCACACCTAAGAAAGTCCCAACGAGTCGTCCCTTCATCAGGATAGGTAGCTTCAGCCTTTGGACCTTCCCTAGTGAGATGCCATCGGATTTACTCACTGCTCAGTGAACATGATGTCTTGAACTGGTCAGCTTTTGTGTAAATCAAGCACAATGACAACCACAAAGTAATGACTCTAATATCCTTTTGGTTCTCACGTTGTTGTCCATTTTGGCCATGGACCTTATCTCGGATTCATAAGTGTGTACTGAAAATATTACATTTGTCAGTTTGACGCGGCCCCACTTCACACTTATATAGGTGATCTCCTATTAAAGGTACCCTGAAATACCTTACCACGAAGGTATAGGAATCATTAAAAGCTGTTAAGCTTATCCTCACCACACGTCATCAGATTTTGTACCAAATAGGTACAATTGGCACTTGAGCGGAATCGAGAATGAGCTTGAAATTTATTTTCAAGTGCAAAACTGAGTGCTTCAAAGCTTAGTTATCTCGTTGAACCAAGTTCTTGGGATCCTCCAGTCATCATGGACGAGTTACCACTATGAACACTCTTTAGTGTGTGGTATACATTTGATCTCGACCAATGTCTTTAGTCAGCGGATCCGCAATGTTGTCTTTTGACTTTACGTAGTCAATGGAGATTACCCTACTTGAGATCAAATGTCTAACGGTATTATGTCTCCTTCGGATGTGTCGAGACTTACCATTATACATGTGGCTTTGTGCCCTCCCTATAGCAGACATGCTATCACAGTGTATCATCACGGGAGGCACTGGTTTGCACCAACCAGGAATATCCTCTAAGAAGTTCCGAAGCCATTCGGCTTCTTCACCAGCTTTGTCTAAAGCAATGAACTCCGATTCCATTGTGGAACGAGCTATGCAAGTTTGTTTAGAGGATTTCCAAGCCACAGCTCCTCCACCTATAGTGAATACATAACCACTGGTGGATTTTGAATCTTTTGTATCAGATATCCAGTTTGCATCTGTGTATCCTTCCAATACGGCTGGATATCTTGTATACAAAATTCCATGATTCATGGTATGTTTTAAATACCTTAAAACTCTCATCAGAGCTTTCCAATGATCCTTGTTAGGATTACTTGTAAATCTACTAAGTTTGCTAACTGAATATGCTATATCTGGACGCGTACCATTTGTCAAGTACATCAGGCTTCCGATAATTCTTGCATATTTTAATTGCAGCACTGGGTCACCTCTATTTTTGGCTAAGTGTAGATTAACATCTACAGGAGTGTTAGCCGGGGGTACGTCATAAGCATCAAATTTCCTCAACACATTCTCAACGTAATGAGTTTGTGATAGGAAAATTCCATCAGAAGTTCTAGAGATTTTCATCCCTAGAATGACGTCAGCCAGACCCATGTCTTTCATGTCAAAATTTCATTTTAACATGTTTTTAGTATTCACGATCGAGTCATGATTACTTCCCGTAATAAGCATGTCATCGACGTATAGACACACTATCACATAATCTTGTGGAGTGCCCTTTATATAGACACACTTATCGCACTCATTGATTTTGAAACCATTTGAGAGCATCACATTATCAAATTTTTCATGCCATTTAAGAGGTGCTTGTTTGAGTCCGTACAAAGATCTAACAAGTTTGCACACCTTCTTTTCTTGGCCAGGAACTACAAACCCTTCAAGTTGTTCCATATATATCTCCTCCTCCAATTCCCCATTTAAGAAGGCCGTCTTCACATCCATTTGATGTATCTCAAGGTTATGCAGAGCTGCAATAGCAATGAGAACTCTAATGGAAGTGATCCTCGTAACTGGGGAATACGTATCAAAGAAGTCGTATCCTTCTTTTTGCTTGAACCCTTTGGCTACCAATCTAGCCTTATACTTATCAATTGATCCATCGGCTTTATACTTCCTCTTTAGGATCCACTTGCATCCAAGTGGTTTACAGCCTGGTGGTAGATCTACAATCTCCCATGTGTGATTTTGCATGATGGATTCGATTTCACTGTTTATTGCTTCTTTCCAGAGAGGAGCATCTGGACTGGACAATGCCTCATGTATTGTCCTGGGTTCACTTTCCATCATGTATGATAGAAAATCCGGCCCAAAGGACTTTTCCTTTCTGGCCCTTTTACTACGTCTTGGTTCATCATTAATTTTAGGTTCTTTATGAACCTCAACAGGCGAACCATTTGCAATGTCATAAGTTCTTTTACGAGAACTTACTTCTGTGTTTTCCTTCTTAGGAAATATGTTCTCAAAGAACACCACGTTCCTTGACTCAATAGTCATTCCCACGTTTATGTCAGAAATATCTGATTTGTGCACCAAAAATCGATATGCACTACTGTTATGCGCATATCCAATGAAGATGCAATCAACAGTTTTGGGTCCTATTCTCACTTGTTTCGGCTTAGGTACTTCAACCTTAGCTAGGCACCCCCACACTTTAAGGTAATAGTAGGAAGGTTTTCTTCCTTTCCACAACTCGTACGGAGTTTTATCCCTTTTCTTATGTGGCAATTTGTTAAGAATGTAGTTGGCAGACAAGATTGCTTCCCCCCACATGTTCTGGGGTAAGCCCGAACTTATCAACATAGCATTCATCATCTCTTTTAGAGTCCGGTTCTTGCGTTCTGCAACGCCATTTGATTGAGGTGAATATGGAGCTGTAGTTTGATGAATATTACCGTTTTGTTGACAAAATTCTTCAAATGGAGCTACATATTCGCCACCTCTATCACTACGAATCACTTTGATTCTTTTGCTAAGTTGATTTTCAACTTCATTCTTATAATTTTTGAATGCCTCAATGGCTTCATCTTTGCTTTTCAAAAGATATACATAACAGTATCTTGTGCAATCATCAATAAAAGTAATGAAGTAATTCTTACCACCTCTAGTTTGCACAAACTTTAAGTCACACACATCAGTATGAACAAGTTCTAGAGGTGAAGTACTTCTATCAACTGAATGGAATGCGGTTTTGGCCAATTTTGCCTCCACACAGATCTCACACTTTTGTGAATCAAATTCCATTCTAGGAAGTAAACCTAAATTCACTAAACGTCGAAGTGTATTTTGATTATATGTCCTAATCTACCATGCCATAAATTAGAACACTCAAGCAAATAATTAACTTCACTTATATTAATATTGCGCTTAATGTCGCGCTTTACAGTCATTACATTCATTTTGAAAAGGCTCTTTTCGAGATAGCCTTTCCCAATAAATTGACCACATTTGGTCAGTACAAAATTATTTGCTTCAAAAACTAACCTAAATCCGGCCTTACTTAATAAAGAACGGGAGACTAAATTCTTGCGAATGTCTGGGACATGCAGCACATCCACGAGAGTTAGTTCTTTTTCCGACGTCATCTTTAACACGACCTTTCCCAATCCTACCACTGGAGACGTTGCAGAGTTTCCCATGAAGAGCTGTCTGCCATTGATCTCTTGGTAAGTGGAGAACAGTTCCTTGTCTGAACAGATATAACGGGTAGCCCCTGTGTCGATCCACCACTCCCTTGGATTATCTACCAAGTTGGCCTCGAATACGACGGCGGACAGATCCAATTCAGACATTTCTTCTGGCAAGGATTTGTGCTCGGCAAGGTTGGCCTGATTCTTTTGGCCTTGATTTGCCTTCTTTGGCTGTCGACATTCACTCGACTTGTGTCCGGGCTTATCACAGTTATAACAGTTACCTTTGAATCTTTTGTTCGAGGTCTTCTGTTCGATTGTCTTCCTCGATCCGTAGTCTCACGATCAAGTCCTCAAGCCCCATTTCCTTGCGTTTGTGCTTGAGATAATTTTTGAAATCCTTCCATTGAGGCGGTAGCTTCTCTATGAATGCGGCTACTTGAAAGGATTCAGATAGTTGCATACCTTCAGCATGAATTTCATGGAGGATCAACTGCAACTCTCGAACTTGGTCCATGACCGTCTTCGAGTCCACCATTTTGAAGTCGAGGAACCTTCCGACAATGAATTTCTTCATTCCGGCATCCTCCGTTTTGTATTTTTTCTCCAAAGACAACCACAATTCTTTTACGGTTTTAAAAATAGAGTAGACATTGTAAAGTGAGTCGTCTAATCCATTCAGAATGTAATTTCGACACAGGAAGTCACTGTGGTTCCAGGCGTCCAAAGCAGTCATTCCCTCTTTATCCCCTGTTTCAACAGTAGGAGGATCTTCCCTCAAGAACCGGGCAAGACTGAGAGTTGTCAAGTAGAACAGCATTTTCTGCTGCCATCTCTTGAAATCATTTCCGGCAAATTTAGCCGGTTTTTCGGCGTGAGCAGCAGGGATGGAAGGAGTAGAAACAGTAGAAGACATTTCCGAATATACAAAAATTTCGTCTTACGCTTTTAATTCTCGGTATGTGATTGTATAGACGAAGATGTAGAATTTAGACAAAGTCGAGGCTAGAGTTTGACTCTATATCCGTAAGACGAAATTGCCACGTACTCTGGTGCAATACGTTTAGTAGCAAAACGCCTCCAAGATACAATGACTTTAAAACTTCAGACCGCTGCACTACGAGTCGGAAGTTATCGGCGAACTTACTCGGATATTTGGAACTTTCGGACTCTACTAATGCAAAATTTAGAAAAACTTTTGAATTGCAAAGAACTTGTGAATTCGAATGTATGAAATGAAACGTGGAGGGGCCTATTTATATATGTTGAAGAGTTGAAGTGTCTTTTTGGAAAGGCACCTCTTCACCCCTTGGTTGCACCCATTGGACTGGACCCACCAGTTCGCTGGGCGGTCGCACCCGCAGCCAGGGCGCGGGTCGCACTGGTTCGCTGTCGGGTCGGTTCGACCCACTGCCCCGGTCCGAACCGCCGACCCAGTTCAACCCACCGGCCGGTCCGCCCAACGATCCAGTTCGATTCGACCCGGTTCCTGACCGCATCGGTCCACGTCACCGCATCGCCTGACTCGAACCGCCACGAACCCGTGAGCCATTCGTCTGGATCACCTAGCCAAAACTTTAAGGCTCCTCCAGCTCCTCGCGACGACGCGTACGTGCGAAGTGCAAAGTGCGCTTCTAAAGCGACTCAATGCGACATGTGCGACGTGCGCGTGCGGGCCCGGGCTCGGATGGTGCGAAGCACCATCTCGGGTCCGTTTTAGCCAAAGGCTAAAATCCCACTAGGATCCACCATAAGGTCCACCATAGGGGAGCACACTTGATAACTACTTATCAAGTGCTCTACTAAATAAGGAGTATCCACTTACTCCAATTTTTCTATGTGGGACAAGTTCCCATATATTTACTTCATAAACTCTTCAACTTCCATGTTTAAGTTGCAACCTTTGACAATTAATATCTCATTCACCCGAAATTGGTTTTGAGCATATTAATACATTAAATTCATCTACTCGAAGTGTAGATTATGAATTTGCAACTTGTTTCCATTTTTAACAAATGGATTGAATTAATTAAATTGGTTAATTTTGAGTCAAAACTCAAAATTCCAAATCAATTTCCAACACACACACAAGTGGCAACACACGCTCAAAAAGAGGCTTGGGTGGGTGGGAACTTTATCTGGAGAAAGGGGGCCAAAACTAATACATATATAATATATTTTAGACAAAAACTCGTATGTGATCGTCACACGACCATCACACGGTATGATGGAAAAAAGTATCACTTTTTTGTGGTAAAAGAGTATCACGTTTATCTGTAAAAGTATCACATTTTTTTAACAAAAAAAGTATCACCTTTATCTGTAAAAGTATCAATGCAGTAAAAGTATCATTTTTTCCTGTAAAAGTATCACTTTTTCCTGTAAAAGTATCAATGTTTTCTGTAAAAGTGTATTTCGTCATACGTGTGACCGTTCATACACAAAACTCACTCTATATTTTATATGCAAGAATTTTTTCATGTACATTAATTTTAAAAATATTACTTTTCTTGCACTATATATCACTTAACTAGTCAAATGTATTTCTTTTCATAAAAGTATCACTAAAGACAATACTTTTATAAAAAAGGAAAGAAAGTAAAACTTTTGCCACCATATTAACCGAACCCAGTGGAAATAAAATAGGCGTTCAATCAAAGAAAGAAAAATATTTTGGAGTCCATTTATTTGACATCTATTTTTCAACAATTAATATCTTTTCGCAAAAAAATGATATTTTTCTTATTAATATTTTTCTGAGAAAATGCATTATTTTTTTTTATTTTTTTTTTTTTGTAAACTGTATTATCCAAAAGTAGATAATGAGATTTTAATATGGAAGTTATAAATGATGTACTTATATATATATATATATATTTGATAATAAAAACTTATAAGAACACTAAGTTCAAAAAATACAAGAATTATTAAACTGCATGTATTAAAGAATATTATATTTTACTAAAAAATATTGCGAATTCCAAAAATAGTATTACCATCGGAAGTAAAAGTTACAAATACTTTTTTCCCAAAACATAATATTTTCCTGAAAAAATGTATTACATTTTGCAAAAGTAATATTTTTAAAGTAATCCAACTAAATAATAGTTGAAACAATTCGTGACTTATAAATAAAGAACTTATATGAATTTTGACAATGAAAACTATATAGCCTTGATAAGAACACAGAATTTATTCAAAACACATGAACTATTAAGTTTTTTAAAAATACCATACTTTTTTTTCCAAAAAAGCTACTCGGAGTGGTGGGCCCGGGAGGTGCGACAAGTGCCGTCACACAGGGCCCCCCTGTCGGTGAGACCCCCCAAATATATATATATATATATATATATATATATATATATATATATATATATTGATATATAGATATAGTTTTTATATATTTATTACACTGTGTGCTAAATGAACAAATGACCTTAGTGTCCAGTTGGTTCTTGGGCTCTCATTAAGGCTTCCCTCAAACAGCAGGTCCAATGGTCCAATCCTGCAAATGCCATTTCGATTTTTTTCTTTTTTTTTATGAAAGCCTTTCCTTTTGCTGAAATAACTAAATTACCCTTTTTAAAATTAGGAAACCACTTCCACCATTCATTCCCTCCTTCTGCAGCCGACTTACAACCACAATATATATTTTATTAATTTCTTAAGTTCACAAAATAACAAGTAAACAACCAGGTTTGCAAAAATTTGTTTCATTTCTCCACCAGGTTTGCGAAAATTTGTTTCATTTCTCCCTTTTCAAATAGTGCCGATTCCATTGGTGCACGTGTGCGACGGTACTCGGTAGAACAATTCAGGTACTAATTCTTTTATTTAAGATGACTTATTTGATTTGTCTTGTATTTACTCAAATTGTATGTATATTTTATATATATATATATATATATATATATATATATATATATATTATGATTTAGGGTTTTATTATCTTTTCAGTAATCTTAATTTAATCTAAGAAAAAGAATATTCTTGTTTTCTTGTCCATGCAATCATATTTTTGTTTGCTTTAAATTTTTAATAGGTAATTGCCATTGGAGATGCCTTGTAAAATATACTTGTGTGGACATGAAAAACGTAAGAAGAAAAAACAAGAAGAATTAATTGAGTCACAAAGAGAGGCACTAGGCAGATTTTTTGGAAAAAAAAAAAAACAAATCCATCACCTGAAAATTTGGATACTAGGGAACAAAATGATGTTGAAGAAGCGATAAATGAGATTGAGGCAATGAAACTAGTGGCGTAGCAGGTGCTGAAAATACTAATCATGTTAATCATCCAAGTCTTGAAGCTGATGAAAATCTTGATCATGTAACTGGAGATGATGGAGATAATGTTGCTCAGTCTGAAAGTGATGATGATATTGCTAGTGACATGAATGAAGAATCAAATTCATCAATTCCTCTTGATATTTTTTATCCAAGAATCTGGGACAATCTAGATCCTAAATGGAAGGATCTATTAGTCGAAAAAGGCCCTAAAAGAGATGTACTAATTGGAAAAGGTCCCAAAAGACAACTCAAAGAGATGTTTCTCTTCACACTACCAAATGGTCAAAAGCATGATAGAGATTGGTTGGTGTATTCAATAGCACTTGACAAAACATTTTGTTTTTGTTGCAAGTTATTTAAGCAGGGGCCTCAGCGTCCAACTCAACTAGCAAAACTAACAAATGATGGATATTGTGATTGGGGGTATCTCGCAAGTAGACTTAAAGAACATGAGACAAGTATTGAGCATATTAAGAACTATGCTAGTTAGTTTGAGTTGCGTATCCGATTAGAGAAAAACAAAGTGCTTGACCATGCCATTCAAGACCAAATCAAGAAGGAGAAAGCTCATCGGAGGATGGTGTAGCAAAGACTCGTTCCAATTGTGAGATTTTTGGCTAAACAAAATTTAGCATTTCGTGGCAGTAATGATAAGCTTTACGAGGATAGCAATGGAAAGTTTATGTCTGCCGTCGAAATGGTTGCTACGTTTGACTCAACAATGAAGGAGCACTTGGGAAGAAAGGTACATAATCATTATCTTAGCCATAAAATTCAAAATGAGTTGATATGTTTGCTAGATTCGGAAATCAGAAATTCCATTCTTAAGAAAATTAAAGAGGCCAAGTTATTTTCTGTAATACTTGATTGTACTCCTGATGTTAGTAAACAAGAGCAAATGACTTTGGTTATAAGATGTGTTAATGTTTCTGAAAGTCCAATAAAGGTAGAAGAATTTTTTTTGGGATTTTTGAAAGTGGATGACACAACCGGACAAGGTTGTTTGAGAAGCTACAAAATATGTTGAAAAGTCTTGATCTTGATATTGATAATGTTAGAGGGCAGGGATATGATAATGGGGCGAATATGAAAGGGAAACACCAAGGTGTGCAAAGAAAGCTTTTAGACATAAATCCTATAGCATTCTACACTCCATGTGGTTGTCAATGTTTGAACTTAACACTTTGTGATATTACGAATTCTTGTGGAAAAGCAAAAAACTTTTTTTGGAGTAGTACAACGGATTTATACAATATTTTCTAATTCTACAAAGAGATGGAAGATATTGTTAGATCATGTTGTAAAAGGTTTAACTCTCAAGCCACTATCAACCACCCGATGGGAAAGTCGTATTGAAAGTGTGAAAGCAATAGTACTTCTCTCAACAGATAAGAGAAGCTTTACTTGAAGTTGCTGAAGAAAGAGACGCCGGCTCCAAAATAAGAAGTGAGCCAAGTCTTTGGCAACATTTGAACTTGGAAACTTTGAATTTCTGATAGGCATGATTATTTGGTATGATATACTAGCTAAAGTCAATATTGTAAGCAAAGACTTGCAATCTGAAGACATGCTTATTGATGTTGCTATGACCAAGGTTAAGGCATTAATTGCTTCTTTCGAGGAATATAGAAAAACTGGATTCGAACGAGCCGTGAATGCAGCAAAAGAACTTGCTAAATCAATGGAGGTTGATCCGATATTTTCCAAAAAGAGGCAATTGTATAGAAAGAGCATTTTGATGAGCTTTCAGATGAATCTTCCCAATCGTCTCAGAAATCTCCGAAAGAAGCTTTTAGAGTTCATTACTTCTTATACATAATTGGTCAAGCAATCGGGTCACTAAAGAAAAGGTTTTAGTTATATGAAGAATATGAAAACCTTTTTGGATTCCTTTTTACAGCTGATAAGTTGAGTTCATTGGTTGATGGGGACTTGCAAGCCCGTTTCAAGAATCTTGAAAGAAAACTGCAAAGAAAAGAGGGGACCATTCACGATGTCTCAGATTTGGATGGAGATGATTTATATCAAGAATTGAAGATGATGCTACATGTTCTACCAAAGGAAGCAAAGACAACAAGTTCAATACTAAGCTTTTTGCAAAGAATGAATTGTTTTCCTAACTCATTCATTGCATATAAAATATTGTTAACTATTCCAGTGACTGTTGCATCTGCGGAGAGAAGTTTTTCTAGATTGAAGTTGTTGAAATCTTGTTTGAGATCGACCATGACCCAAACAACACTAAATGCATTGTCTTTGATTTCAACCGAGAGTGAATTTTTAGAAACAATCGATTATGAAAAATTGATTGACGACTTTGCCGGTAAAAATTCAAGGAGGTCAATTTTTCATAGTTGATTCCGTTAGGATTTTTTTCTATGTCAATGAAGTTAGACTAGTTTTTTGGAAATTTTATTTAATCATTTGATGTGATTTGAAACATTAATACCAAAACATTATGTTTTTCTTATTATTTTGCTTCTATATATTGTGTCCAGTGAATATAATATTGTTTATATAATTTATTTGAATATTTATTGAAAATAATTATGGCCCAATATTATTGTTGCACAGGGCCTCCAAAAATATTGGACCTGCCCTGGCTACTCCCTCCGTCTCGAAATAATTTGCACACCTCTCCCGGCACGTGGAATAAGAAAGAACTGTTTTTTGCTTTTTAGTTGACTTTTACAAATGTGGAGATTAAGGGTGGAGATTGTAAGAGAAATTTTCTTTTTAAGGGTGTGCAAATTATCTTTGGACACCCCAAAAAGGAAAGTGTGCAAATTATCTCGGGACGAAGGGAGTATTAGGTTTGCTAGAAAAAGTATCACTTAACCGATTTTTTGGATGCCAAAAATTTATTTTTTTTAATTGAGCGAAATTTAAAATTCGCTTGTTCAGGTCGACCTGTTATACATAGGAAGATCTATGCACGCTACAACAAAATAGGTCATTTGTTTAAGACTTTTTGAGACCATAATTGTTCCACTAATAATAAGTTATTTGTGACCACTTGTTATCATAACTTTCTTTGCAAATCATTTGAGACCATTTTAGGACTACTTCTAGAGACAACTAGTCGTTGCAAAAAATATTTGAGAGACATTCGAGACCATTTTTGTCATCACAAATATATTATTTGCGTCCGAGTTATTGAGACAACTAATTAGTGACAACATGTTATCTCTAATAATAAAGTTGTGATAAATATTTATAAGTTGTGACAAATACTCATTACGAAACACCATTTTTGTTGTCCCAAAATACCATTTTTTATAGTGGCATATGAGGTCCTACTCACAAAAAGATATAGTAAACACTCTCGATTATCTATAAGACGTTTGCTTGGGTTTGTGTCCAATCCAAAGAGGTTGGCTCTAACCCAAACCCATGTTTGTTTGGCCGGTTCCCCCAAGCCCCCCATTCTAATTAAGCAATCACAATTCTCTATATTACTTTACTCATTAAACAACCTCTTACACACATCATATCACCTTTTACACTTATATCCACCACTATAACCATCCAAACAAACACCGTTTTTTCACGTCCTCAACCACTTACCCAGTCATTTTACTACAACCAAAAGGGCCCCAACACCCCCAACCCTAAGCAAACACAGCCTTATAGTTTTACAAGACATCAATACATACAACACTTTGTCTCAAAAGATAGTACATATTTCAATATATATCATATTGTGATACTTTTTAATGTTCTAAACACTTTCGATCAAGACATTACAAAGTTACCCTATATATACATATCGAGACACTCACAATTATTTTATACACTTAGCACAAGTGTCGCATGTACTAACTAATGTCACGTAAAGGTTTAAGTTTTCTAGCCGATAACTCTATCAAGATACGTATATAGTCTTTAAACTCTTTTTTAAACCAAATTGAAAAAATAATGATTTTTTAGATGCATCTATAATTATCTTTTGTTGCAGTGAGAAATTTGCTCTAAAAAAGTTTCTATTTGCTCTAAAATTGTTAACCTTATATTACTGTGATTTAAATTCTCCAACGTCTATAATCATTTATGGAGTGATTCAAATTTTCTTGTGTATAAATTTTCTACTATATTATAAGCCGTACATTAGGTACCTCCATCACACTCAGTAATTGTGAGAGTATTTAAAAATGTGTTTGTAACTCCATAATGTAAAGAAGAAGCAACTCACCTATTTTCGATACTTTTTGGCGGTTACAAAAACGAAACTCCATCATGATTGACCGATAGCTTTTATCTAACGAAATGTAAATTAACATTATTGATAGGAAAAAATATTCAATATTCATAATTTCGTGTAAATTTATTATCATATCATCAACCACATTTCATTGATTAATACGATTTTATTCTCCAAAATAAGAGTTTGCGTGTCAATTTAATAAGTAGGAACTAGTCTATATTTCGTCGGATACTTTATGGGAGCTCATTATGTTGGTTACAACATCGTTAAAGCTTTCACTAACTTAACTAGAAAATAAAAGAAAATAATGCTATCACAATATTAAGGATTTTCGGACAACACAAACATATTATAAATGAATATTACAATTTACCGTCCCAATTTTTCTTTTTTTTACAATTTGATATACTTTTTTCGTTGTTGCGATTTGACACCTAAACTTATAAATAGTTGCAAATTGTCATATTGAACAAATTCCAAACATTGATTAATGTACATGTGTCCAACAACTAACGACTACGATTACCTTAGATGGTAATTACAACAAACCATTAGTTTAGATTGTATTGCAATGAAAAAAGTGTATCTGGTAAAGTGCAAAAATGCAAAAAAAATGGATGTTAATGTGTAATTTTCCCTAATTGTAAACATGTACTAGATGTCTAGAACAACTTCTGAATCATCTTTTAACTAGAACGAAGACAACAACTTGAACTCCGAAACAGTAATAAGTTAACTCGATGTTTGATCTCTATGCACAAAACGAATCATTTTTGTTGGGATTAGACGGGGTACCTTGATTTACAGCGGAATGGATCCCCGGATCGTATACGGGTCGAACCACGGTCTATCCTCGATGATTCGTACTCTTGGTCGGGTGAAAATCATAAGCGAAAGTCCACTACTATCCACGACCCAAGAGCCATCTCCGGCTGTGAAGAAGATGTTAGGATTTTGGTTTCTCTCAATCTATTTCTCATGCTTGTGAGAAACTATTCTATTTTCTCTTCTCTCTTCTCTCTTCTCCTATCTGTTGTGTACCCGGTACACTTAGTGATAAGATATAGTGGAGGAAGTGGGTCTATATTATGGGAGATGGGCCTTCAATAATTACTCACTTTCATTAATTGGGTTAGCCCATTTGGGCGACCTTTGACCGGGCTCATAGACCCGGTCAAACCAACATTTCTTAAAAATGAGAGGGCTCAATTTGGTAGTAACACCACTTACTTTCAAGCAACAATATATGCACTAGAATAATGGATTGGGTGCAATGTTTAAGATGAAAAAATATTAGTATCCATGACCTTTTCCTGTTGCGAAACAAGCACCAAAGAAATATAGAAATGCATCGGAAATATATAAAAGATAAAGTAAGAAAACTCGAACACAAGATTTGTGTGGTTCCACAACTATCTACGTCCGTGGGAGAGTGAAAGCAGGATGTTTATTGATGAGAGTGTGTGTGGTATAAGAGTTATGCTAGCCAATATATCTATTTATAGCCCCCTAAACCTCAAGATATAAGTAACCTAATTAAATTAGGAAACAAATTAATCTTGAAAAATTCAAAACTTCATCCCTAAGGTAATAACTTGATCCTCAAGCTAATTAATTAGGCTTTCATAATTTTGAGCATAATTCAACATCTCTTCCTTGCAGAGAAATCTCCTCTTAGAAGATTCATTAAAATCTACCGAATAACTTCGATACTCCGCCTTGAACCTTATTGACAATCAATCTCTCAACTCTCTCTCTCTCTCTCTCTCTCTCTCTCTCTCTCTCTCTCTCTCTCTCTCTCTCTCTCATCCTCTCCCTCCTTGTCCAATATCTTAGTGATATTAACCAAGCTCAAGAAATTCTTGAACTTGTCCGTTGTAACCAACTTTGTCAACATAGCATTTGCATTGTCAAAAGTGTGCACTTTCTCAAGAAAGATTTCTGATCGCTCTAATTTCTACAAGTAAAACTGCAAGTGACCTGTGTAGTAGCAGCTAATGGCAAACAAGGCCGTATCCCATAAGGACTAGTGAATGTGACCTAACTAAATTACTAAAATGAGCCTGGTACTAAAATATCTAAGCTGAATGATTAAATGATTGGTTTGGTGGTTACCCTACTTACTAACTATCTAGACCCCAAGACAATAATAATAGTTTAACTAATTAATCAACTAGCATCAAATAACAACAATTAACTAACAATATTTAATTAATGATAAAAGACTATCTTAGGATGTAGATTTTGGAATCAACTAATGTACGAACATAGACAACCGCAGATGTAAACGCATATATATATATATATATATATATATATATATATATATATATATATATATACAATTGGCATGTTTTATTGTTATGAGGCTTCGCGATAATGCATCTTCAATCCCCTTCCGGAGCACCTATGACGTTGATTATATATAATAGACAACCATTCCGAATGAAGTGTCTATAACTCCTAAAAGAACCTAGGAAATACCTCCATAATATTCCCTTAGCCTTCCGGTATCTCAGTATATATTATGTCGTGTGTTATTTGACTATCAATACCCTCACCATCCAGCAATAAATGTGCAACACAAGAAATAACAATAGGAACAAGCAATCACGTCACACATATAAATATTCACATTTGTAATCGAAACCTATGTTCTAACCCTAAGATATTAACTACTTTATAGATAAAAAAAAAATAACATCATGAAACATTAAATAAAACATAACTGAAATAGAGTCAAAATACTGCAGTCATAGATCGAAAGCGTCGGATGAATCTCCTTCGTCTTCTCTGGCTCCTAGGCAAGCTGCTATAACTCAGTGCTATAAACTAACCTCTATGATAAACTACTGAAAAACTGCTGAGAATATGCAAAAAAAAAAAAAAAAAAAAAAAAAAAAAAAAAAAAAAAATTGATTTCTTAACAATTCTTAAGTAGGTTGATGTGGGGATCAAATTGAATAAAACCCTTCAAAACGGGTCACCCTTCAAAACACACGATATTTGGCAAGATTGAGTTGATAGACTACTCGATCGAGCAAATACTCTTCATCTACAAATAGGCTTCACTTTTGCAGGACGCACGACCGAGTTGCTAGGCTATCCGGCTAAGTAAATGCTCAACGCTTGCAACTCTTTAGCCCTATGTGAATGTTGCACGACCGTGTAGCTATTAAACTCGACTGAGCAAATGCTGCTCATTTCCTTCTCCTTTTAGCTCGTCTTTTGGGCTTTCCGCTCCATCTTGGGTTTATCCAAAATCTATTTTGGGCCCAATTCTTAAATTCCTTCCTTCTAAAATTTCGTTTTATCTGTTTGGACTTTCTATTTCACCATTAACTCAAAAATACGCTTTTTTTTACTGAAAACATTATAAAACTAACAAACAACTAAAATCCACCAAAAATACGAAAACATAGGTTATGAAGTACTCCCTCCGTTCCAGCTTATTTTGCACGGTTGACCGGACACGGATGTTAAGAAAAAATAAATTTTGGGGAATCTTTTACTTTTTTAAAGGTGGAGATTGAGGGTGGAGATTCTTAGGATGGAGATTGTGAGAGAATTTTTTTTAAGGGTGTGCAAAGTTAAGTGGGACGAACCGAAAAGGAAAGTGTGCAAATTTAAGTGGGACGGATGGAGTACTAATTTACACAATAATGCACTGTTTTTAACATAAATATGTGCCTAAAAATCACGTAAAATATGGAGCGACCATTTTCACCCGAAACAATCAACTCCCTTATCTTGTGATACCTAATATGAAGTTTTTTATTTTATCATAATACACCCGATTCTTCGCCAAACAAATAACACTTTGACTGTCGCAGTGTAACAAGAATCCAACTTGCTCGACACCCAACTCTATGATAAACCCTCGGAGCTACAAAGCCTCCTTAGCAACTTCTCCAACCATTATATGTTCAGTCTACGTAGTGGACAACACAACTGTCTACTGAATCATAGACCTCCAATATAGGGGTGATCGCTCTATTTTGTAATAGCATTTACTGAAAGTGCAATATGTGGTAGCTAGCTAGTGGCAAACAAGTCGTAGTCCACAGAGACCAGCGAATACGCCCTAATAAAGTACTATGGAGGCTTTATTTTGATTTATCTAGGCTCACGAATATTGTGATGGCGGTGTTCCTAACTTCTCTAATTTGAACCTAGACTAAAGCAGTTTAAACACTAAAATTCAAATAATAAACAATAACAGACTGACATACTTGACAATTAAATGAATAAATGTAATAATTAAAAGTATCCTAGGATCATAGTTTTTAAAATCAACTAACACATGCAACCAAAGATAATTATCCTAATTTATATCATTCTTATTATTATGAGACTTCACTTATATGTATCTCAATCCCCCTCTTGGAGACTTCTGGGTCCTTGTATACAACTTCTGAACGTGCCTAGGAAATACCTCCATAATCATTCTCAACCTCTGATTCGGTTGAATGATTATGTTGTGTATTTTTTGGTCATTCATGTTCTCATCTCTCGAGTCTTGGACACGGATTTTTGTGAATTATGTGTACTAGAACTAGGTGATCAAGCTATTTTAACAGCAATAAATCATCAACACAACAAATAATATTGAACGAAACAAAAAAAAATTAGAGATAGAAATATCCACGACTACATTTTAATTGAAATGTACTTTTTAGAATCCTAGAATATATACGAATACTCCATACTAAAATAAATAAAAACAATGGAACAAGGCATAAACTTTGTAGTCACTAAAATAAGACCACTAGACCGAAGAGTAGTGATGCCGTAGCGGCGTGCTCCTTTTGGAAACTCCGCCGCTACTCCTTCTTTTCCTCTCGACTCTCCTGCAAACTCTTTCCCACGGGTATAGTGTGTATAAAATGAACACTGAGCCGCTGGACTATTTATAGAAGTGCATAAATTAGGATAAAGTGAGAAAATCAGTATGGACCAAAAATACACGACACATGCATGATGGTGAAGAAAAACATGCGTTTGCTCGGACAAGCCGATTGGCCCAACCAAGTCGTTATCATAGCAAGACACGTAAATTAGCTCAGCATAGTGAATTTGGCTCGCCCAAGCAGATGCCACAGCTGCATTGCTGACCCAACATCAAAGCTAATTTTGAAGGTCTTCCGATTGAAATTTAGAATTTGGCATTGACTATTTCTAGCAAAGTTGTAGCTACATGAGTTAGATTTCCAATGCCACTAGTTTTACCTAGATTGGATATGTATAATTCAAGATATAAGTAAAATATTGGAGGTGTCATGTCACCAACTGGAACATTTCTCCACAACTTCAATGCTCTTTGGATCTTCTGCTATTTTGGAGAAGAAATTGAAATATTCGTCAACATATAACTTGCATATCTCTCTATTAGCTTTTCAACAACCTAAGAATCATGTAATTACGACTTCCACATCAAACGTTGTACTCTTATCTTACAACTACATGGTTTCACTCTTAACTCTTTTTTGTCTCGTTTCTTGCTCGTTTCTTCTCCGAGATTCCATTATTTGCAGATTTTTGCTAAAAAAATGCATTAAAAAACTACAAAACACATAAATACATGAAATCCACACAAAATACAAAAATATGGGCAGGCGAGCCTATTTCTACACCCTTTTAAATGATTTCTCCTATGTGAATGAACCTAAAAAACATGTAAAAATATGAGTGATCAATGTATCCTCTCGCAAGAGTAAACACATAACATGTCGTCGATCGTCTATTATCCACGCCACCCGCATAATCCAAATCCACGAACCATTTTACTGTTGAATCTAACTTTCCTTGTTCAACACAATGTCAAGCTTCTTAGTGCCTTCAAATATAAAAAATTCTACTTGACCGCTTCCCATTCATGTCTACTTGGATTCTTCATATACTTGCTAACCACACTAGCTGCTTGTGCCAGGTCGAACTAGTAAAAACCACGACATACATTAAACACCCACTACACTTGCATATGGTACCATTGACAAGTCCCGAACTTCTTCATCATCCTTTGGGCACCGTGAAACAGACAAATGAAAAATGATTTGCCAATAGAGTGTCACTGGTTCTCGCATTCCCCGTGCTAAACATGTCCAAGACCTTCATTACATAAATTTCTTGAGATAATCATAACCTATTGTTAACCCTATCTCTGCAAATCTCCATCCCAAGAATCTTCTTGGCTGCACCAGAATCCTTGATGTCAAACTCCTTGTTCAATGAAGTTTTCAATTTATTTACTTCCTCCATACCTATAACCGCAATGAGCGTATCATTGACATATAGTAACAAGTATATGTTTGATCCATCAATTAAACTTTACTCTTCCTCTTAGCCTAAATTGGCTAATCAATTGAATTTTAGTGTGCTAGACAAGATTATCCTCCCTGTGGTTCGACTTATTACTACCTCTGTCTGATTTCGTACGCTTGCGAGAACGAAAATCCTATTTGAAAATTAACGTTTTTGAGTAGTTTTTTGGGACAAGTTCAGAGGGGACGTGGGATGACGATCGTCCCCCTTGGACTTCCAAAATATTTTTTTACATGTGATTTTTGTAATAATAATCATTGATATCCTTCATGTATAAGAGTTCACCTCTTTACTTCTTTAAAGTTCACCTCTCTTCATTGTAAAGGTTCGCCACAACATTTTATAATATAGTTAGAAAAAAGTAAAAAATACCCCCCTAGAAAGGTATTCATACACTTGTCCTAATTGAAAGGATTTATGACTAACTTAGAGGAATTGAACGCATATTTAGGGGATCTATAACTGACTTAGTGGAATTTGAAGGCATTAGATGTTCTACATGCAATAATCAACCTATCAACCTATTCTACTAAAAGAAGGTTGCACAAAAATAGGAAAAGACACATGTTGCTTCCACAATTTTTTGCCAAATTTTTATTTTATTTTAATTTTTAAAAAATATTCTTAAATATGTAGAGAGTCCCTAAAGAAGGGGAGCATCCACCTTCATTTGTGGGTTCTCCTCCAATCATTTTTTTTCTTTTTCTTTTTTCTTTTCTTTTTTTATCTTTTGCCTTCGAAATTTAAAAGTCTTTTAATTTTTTCGTCTCAACTTGATTTTTCATAGGAAATATATCAAATTATTTCTCTTTTGACGATCTTCGATTTGACATCCATAATGCATATATTATAATTAAAATATTAATTTTTAAGTGTATAATATCTTTTTTGGATAGTAATGATATATTTTGATTTTCTAAAAAATGATATATTTTAGTTTCTAAACATTTTTATATAAATTTCAAATGTGATAGAATTCTAAAAATGAATTTTTTTTAACCGATTGAATTTTTTTGAAGATTAAAATTATTTACTTTAATTTTACCTTTTTTTATCTTAATAATTTTTGGATGGTTTAAAGTATTTGGTTGAAAAAAATTCATAAAAAATACAAAATTTGTTAGGCTTACACTTTACAATAGCAAAAAAGCTTAGATATATTTGCTAAAGTGATTTGTTGATTGAATTAGTTTGCTTATTATTTTCTTCTATGTTGTGAAAATAAAAATTATGTTAACTACAAAAATAATAAGTCGATTTTTTTTTAACATGACATGATAATATAATTTACCGCTCATATACTTAAATAACTAATATGTTTGTGGCTTCTTATACTAATATTTTATTATTTAATATATGTGGCTTTCAAACGAAAATTATTCAAAATATTTGACATTGTTTTACCATTATATGCATATGTAATTATTACAACATGTGTAGTACACATTGAAATAACATGGAGGGAAATGAATCGAATTTCAAAGTGTGTATTTATAATTTTACTTAAAATATTCAGATTAATCAGATCATGCATTCAAATAATTGAATTAATATATAAGCTGATAATTTTATTATTATTATTATTATTATTATTATTATTATTATTATTATTATTATTATTATTATTATTATTATTATTATTATTATTATTGAAAATGTACTCATCCCGTGCTATCGCACGGGTGGACATCTAGTTAGGTGTTATACCCCAATTATGTCCATCACTCTAGGAGATTAATCCCTGAGCAGTTAAAGAGTTTCTGGATGCCATTATGTATAAATTCATATGGGGGTACTCCAGTGGTCACAAGGCTTCTAGGCCAGTAAAAATGCACACTCATTTCTTAGTGGCAAATTAAAGTGTGCCCAAAGACGGGCCTAAACAGACCCCAAGCTAGGCTGAGCATGCTACTATGGTTCACGTTTGACCAATCACATGGCATTCAATATATGTACACACACACACACACACACACACACAAAAACAAGATACATGGTCTTTTGAGACCAAAATAATTCTCACATAATAAGTATTTTGCACATCTATATTATTAGAGTCAACATATCATCTTTAATCATTCGCCTCAATAACTCACTAGCAAATTATATTTTGTCATCTCAAAAAATTAGAAATGACCTTAAGTAACTTGTATAACATTTTGTGACAATAAATCGTCACATATAATTATTATTAGAGACAAAATTTATCGTCTCAAAAAATAGGTGACAAATAATAGTTTTTTATTGTAGTGACATGTATCATGCTCTAGTATTTTGGACAAGTACCAATTTTATTTCTATGTGGTATGAGCTATTTTAAGAGTCTCTTGGTACTCTCACATTTATCCACATAATATATTTTGTATAAGTGGTTAACTCCATATCTATTAATAAACCAATCACCAAAATTTAGTTTTTAAAAATTTAAAAACATCATGTTATCTACTCAAATCGTAAATTAATTTTATACCATCTAATTCATTCACAAATTAAATATTTAACCACTCAAATCAGAAATGGCAATTGTGGTTTCCTACTGCTACTGCGATAAATTTAGACTTTTATGGCACTGTTCATCGGTCAGTCTGCTTGAAGATCAGAGGTGGTCTGGGTGACGGTTCAATTATCCCGCCGTTTTATTTTTTAGCATAAGTGGTTTTGTTAAGATGATTGTTTGTCGGGAATTGAAGCAATTTGGTCTGGGGGGGAAGGGGGGAACTCGGATGACTGTGCTGGACCGTTTGAGCAAAATGAGGCAATTCTTGGAAACAATTGCTAATTTGCGATTTTCCTATCCGAAACGAAGGATTCATGAGGTATGTGATAATTTAAATTAGGCATTGCGTCCATCATCAGGGATAGATATTGTTGCGGTGAGGCAACTGCATCAGCGGGTAGAGGTCTTGGAAAATAAGAACATACATTGGAGGCATCGTGCTCGTGTTAATTAATTGGTATTTACAAGGTGACCATAATACTAGTTACTTCATGCATGTGCATTGGAGAGGAGGATGCGTAATTTTATCTCGGGTTTGGTTAATGCGCATGGTGATTGGTGTGAATTAGTGGGAGTTATGGGAAAAAATTATTGTCCAATATTATTCAGATCTCTTTGTTACGACATTTTCTTCAGATGACATTATTACCGAGGCTTTGGAGTTTATTACCCTGGCTATCACGAATAACTTGACAAGGAAACTATTGATGTCGTATTAGGGAATGGAGGTGAAGGCTTTGTTTGACATGCATCCGTCAAAAGCCCCTGGCCTTGATGGATACACTACTCTATTCTTCCAGAAAGCTTGGCTTTTTATTGGTTCTGATGTGACACAGGTTGTTCTTGGTGTTCTGAATGAAGGGGAGGATATGGAAGTTTAGAATCAGACGTTGGTTACTTTTATTCCGAAGGTACTGCAACCACAAACACTGAAGGAATATCGACCTATTGGCTTATGCAACACACTGGCCAAGATTGTCTCTTGAGCCATTTTAAATCGTTTGGGTCCGATTCTTGCACAGGTTATTGATCCTCGGCAAAGTGCATTTATACCATGTATGCTTATTACAGATAATGTGTTGATTGGGTTTGAATGTATGCATTGGTTAAGATGCAATCGTCAGACGAAGACGAGTTATAGTGCGTTGAAGCTTGATATGAGTAAGACATACACTAGAGTGGAATGGGCCTTCTTAAGGAACATCATGTTGGGATTCCCGGGTGTGTTCGTTGACCTTATAATTCATTGTGTTTTGTCTGTGTCTTATTCATTTAATTTGAATGGCCAAATTATTGAAAGTGTACGGCCTTAAAGAGGCCTTCGGCAAGGTGATCCTCTATCACCTCTTCTATTTTCGTTGTGTTCGCAAGGTTCATCTGCTTTATTGACTGGTTTCTAGGAGAGGGGCGCCTTTTGTAGGGTAAATATTGCTAGTTCTTGCCATTCGATTTTGCATTTATTTTTGCCGATGATAGCTTGCTTTTTTTTTAGAGTGGTGCCTTAGAATGCTCTGCAGATACGATAATGTTTACAGTTATATGAGATGGCGTCCAGACAACTAATTAATTATGATAACAACTATCACATTTAGTCCAGGGTATCTACAACGGTCGTACAAGGGCATAAATTATAACTGGGGTTGCCGATTTTTCCCTTGAAGAATAAGAAGATTATGTTTGGTTTCTTAAGGTAGAGATTGATTCGACGTATTAAGGCATGGGGGAATAAGACTTTCCCAAAAATGTGGTAAAGAGGTGATGATTAAGGTTATATTGTAGGCTATCCGTACATATGTGATGTCTTGTTTTCGATTGCCTAGTCCTTTGTGTCGACAATTGGAGCAACACTGTGAAAATTTCTGGTGGGGGTCATCTGCGAGGTAGTCACCATTACATTGGTCTTCTTGGGATCAGTTATGTCGACACAATGATCAAGGAGGGATGGGGTTTTGAAGATTTGCTGAATTTAATAAGGCTTTGTTGGCTAAACAGGTTTGGAGGCTTATTTAAAGCCCTGATTCTTTGGTTGCTAAGGTGCTTAAAGCTCTCTATATCAAGCATTGTGACATAATAGAGGGAGATATAGACTCAAATCCTTCTTATGGGTGGCGATCTCTTTATTGGAGCCGCGATCTTCTTGAGCGAGGATTGATGTGGAGGGTAGGCAATGGTATGTCGATTGCACCTTTTAGAGATGCTTGGTACCGAGGATTGCATCAGGAAGGATTCCCTCTCGGAGATTTGTATCGGGGGTCCGTATTTCGTATATTCTTACTCTGGGTCGGCGGTGGGATGAGGAAAAATTACATATGGTTTTCTTACCGTTTGAAGTTGAGGCCATCCTGAATATTCCTTTGTTTGATCATGGAGGAGGGGTTGATAGGAGATGCTAGAGATTTGATTCTACGGGGGTTTTTTCGGTTAAGACGGCTTACAGGCTAGTGGTAGGAGGATTTGATTCACCTACCTCCTCTTCTTCGCTACCAACTGCATGGTGGCGATTTATGTGGGCGTTGTCTATCGCACCAAAGGTAAAAAAGTTCTTGTGGCAAGCTTCTCTTGATTATTTAGCTTTTTCATGTAATTTAGTGGCCCATCATAGTCCTATTTCTTCTACTTGCCAGGGTTGTCGTCGTGTTGAGGCTACGACCATGCATGAATTTACTTTTTTGTGGGGTAGTTAAGTCGTTTTAGAATAATAATTGATGTAGCTCTCTTTGAACAATGTCAATTGTATAGCTTTGAGGATTGTTGTCTCTTAACTCACAAGTTGTTTGGTGATGATTTATTTTCTCTTTGTTTGTGGTGGCGATGTGGGCGGTATAGGGGATGTGGTGTAGTTAGCGGCATGGAGAGGGGGACTGGTAGCCTCCGACAGGGGCTTTCATTGAGGAATTTTTGAGCGGATTCCAATGCATGAGTGGTAGGCTTGGTGTGGTGCCGCGGGTGGATGTGAGTAGACCAGATGGTTAAGGCCGGCAGAGGGGGAGTTGAGACTTGATGTTGATGCTAGTTATGAGTCGTAGTGGGAGGTTTAGGGTTGGTTTTGTGCTGAGAAATCATGACGGTTGTTGGAAATGGTGTGCTGCAATGTGTCTCAACACAATGCTTCCACATTTTTTCTATCTCGTTCTTTTGTAAATATGTTTTTTCCATACTAGACCTTCATGTTTGTCTAATCGCTCTCTTTTGTTAGATGTTTGCAGGTTTTTATCAGTAAGATAAACATGGGGAGATTGTTGAGGAAATAAGGTGTTACAGAAAGTGTTTCAACACCTTCTCTAATACATTATCTCTGTATTTTATTTTTAATTTTGTCTTACTGATCCTTTTCATGTTTTATTATTTATAAAAACAGATTTTCGGTTTTTATTTACCAAGGATCATGGGAAGTATATTTTCTCAAGAGAATTTTTTATCCAAAAATAACTTTCTATCCATGATCCTATAAGTAACCGTCTCTCTCCCTCTCCACGTTTTTATCTCTCTATCCTATAGGGATAAGATCATGGGAGAGTTATATTTGAAATACAGCTTCCTTATTCATTGATCTTTTAACCGCCATTTCTCCTTCTCTCTCTCTCCCACGTTTTTCTCACTCTTTGTAACTGTTTTGCAGGTGTAGCACTCTATAAATACAAGTTTCCACAAAGATAAATATGAACCCCTTCGTGAAGGTTCCTAGCCCCCACAAAGTGTTACATCGCCGTCAACAACACCTCAAACTGCTCACACACACACCCACTTTTCTTTGTGGGTTGTATGATCCTTGTTTCGGGATCTCTGTGTGTGTATGCAAATTAGTTTTAGGAATTAGATCAGTGATGGTTTTCTTTTCATCTTGGTTCATGTTATTTTGGGATGTATAGACAATGTACTTTGTTTGTTGAGTGATGAAGTTTGCTCAAGCTTTTAGTTTGCTTGAGTTTTAGACTAATTGTGTTTATTCTTTCTCTTTTTTGTTGTGTTTGTTCAATTTCGCTATTGTTCATTTGTTCTGTTGTTTTCTACACAAACGAACCCAAAGATGTTGCAGTACTTACTGCAACACCTTGTGCAACATTTCGTGTTATGCCCGGATCAGATTCTATCAATGGTGGATTATTAGCGGCAGGTATTCACCAAATTCGTAATCCGGGATCGGTGTTAGAAATGGAGTTACAACCTTTGCTTACTGGAATATGGTTTTGTGCGGAGTGTGGTTTTGACAGAATAAAGGTGTTCTCAGATTCTTCGCTTGCTTTGCAGGCAGTCATGAGGCAATAATCGGATTTTTCGTATGTTGAACTTTTAGCGAGTGATATACATATTGAGTTGCAATCTAGCTCTTTGTTGAGTGTGGGGCATGTTTCGTGTAAGGCCAATAAGGTCGCACATGATTTAGCTCGTTTTTGTTTTTCTTCATCCGATCCTTTTGTGTGGATGGGTCTTGAACATCTGTTTTGGATTGAGACTTGAGAGTCTTGTGTCAAATAATTTATTGTGATATATAAGATTCTCTTGGTAAAAAATTATTTAACCACTCAAAAATTCGTTAGCGGATCTAATTATTTTGCAACATATTCACTTGTGGATACATTTAATTTATGGGTGATTTCCATATTAACAATCTAATCGGGAGAACATTATCTTTACAATATGGACTTTTGGAGATCTTTTGCATGGGAGCTATTATCTGTAATTTTGACAGTGATTTTTTTTTTTTTTTTGAAACGTTTGAAGTGGAAGTTGATTGGACATTGGAGTTGTTTAATTTGTTTTACATAAGTTGTAAATGTTTATAGTAAAAACATTTTTCATTTGACATTGGACTGTACATTGAGGGGATATTTGTGCTGGGATGTAGTGGCATGTGTTACGGTCGCTGTGAGACATCCTCGAATAGTACATCCAGTTAAATAATAAAAATATATTTTTATTTATGAGATTTGTTGGGTATGATATATATTGGAAATTATAAAATGTGTACTGGGAATTGTAAAAGGTGATGTAGATAGTAGGGTGGGGATGTTTAGAGATGTGTATGTTGATATACAAAATTTGTATCCAATTAAAATGCGTCACGTAGTAAACTATGAGTTGAAAAACAAATTTATATTGATTATTTTTAGGAATTAATTAAATAAAATTCCTAAGTTAAATAATCAATTTAATTAGTGATTTACTATATATTTTATTGACCAATGGAAACCGCCACGTGTCAAGATGATGCAGATATTACTAAATTAAATTAAATTAATTTAATAATTATCAAAGAAGATGGGGATAAACATCAAGTCATGGTGGACCAATCAGAATGCCCCATGTATCAAGTTGTTGCAGTAATTATTAAATTAAATACAATTAATTTAATTATCTTATGGATAATGATATTGTGGAGGACCAATCATATCACTCCATTCGTACTCAAGCTCATTAGGGTTTTCCAATCCTGCAATTATAAATAGGGGCTCATTCTCCACCAAAATTATCAACAACACAAGTCAAGAAGCAAGTGAAGAATTTCATAGCAAAGTTCTTCGGCATTCTTCAAGCAACCTCAAGCGTTCTTCAAGAATTCCATCAATAAAGGGCCTTCGATTCGAGATTAAAAGGGCCTGATTCTTAATTCGATTTGAGATTAAGGGCCTTCGATTCGAGATTAAGGTTTTGAGCCCCTCCAATCGACTTTTTTTAGATAGATATTCAAGTGTGTTAGTCGATATTCATAAAAAAATCTTCGAAGTTGTTCTTCGAATATTCATTGAAGAAGATCGTTTGATCCAAAATTAAGCTTCCAAGCCATTGGGTCAACGTTATTCAAGTCAAAGCTCAAAACTGGAGAAGATCGAAGTCAACTCCGAAATTGAAGGCATAAAACAATTGAAGAGAGAAGAATGAGAGGAATTTTAGAGATTGTACTGCAATATTATTATGATTTGATATTTTCAACTTATACGAATTTTTTGGGTTTATTTATATACACACAAATTTGTTGTTACAATGACACTCCTCAATTTTAGGGTATAAAGTAAAATACAATGCGGACGATCATGTCCAATCCAAATAGTACCATACCAATCCAAGTATCCCCGAGTACGTGCGGCACTGTGAATTTTGTGATGATTCACCCTTCATAGTGCACCGGATACAATTAGGAATATGCAAAACTCGTAAGTTTAGTTGACCCGATCCACCGACTCCAAAATACTTGCTTAATTAAAAAGATTCACAAAATTGCATCATTTTCCATGTCCAGTAATTCACACAAATTAATGTACTCCCTCCATTTTAAAAATAATGTTATTTTATTTATTTTTGGAAAAATTAACAATTAGTATTTAATTGATATATTTTGTGAAATAAGGAAATAATCAACTAAATTAAGTAGATTGTTTAAAATAATATTGGAAGAACTGTAGTTCTTTTGATAAAGTAACACTAATTATGAAATTTTTTAAAGTGTCTAAAATGACATTCGTTTTGAAACGGAAGGAGTATATATTTTTTTGCTGTAAAAGGATTTAATTGTCCAGTAATTCACACCTACTAATGTATATATTTTTTTGCTGTAAAAGGAATTATTTAAAGCATATCAATATACATATTATAATTGGTATAAACTTAATATTGAAATTATATAAAACTTGAGAACCGTAGATATACTTAGAAAAGGACATTAAGTTTTACTTCTTTTTTTTGAAAATGAATTGTGAAGTTCTCTTTATTTCTTTTAAAAAATTTACTCCGTATTAATTAATGTTTTGCGGGTAGGATATTTTTTACATCCAGCCAGATCAGTCGACCTGTTACATGAAATTATTATATGCATTTATGTCCCAAGAAAATGTTACTCCTCAGCAAATTGAGATACGAAGTTATTTAGGCTGCATTTGGTTATGAATTAAGTGAAACGTGAAAATTTTGATTTGTATTAATGTTAAATTTAATGTTTGATTTATGAAAAAATGTGAGTAAAATGGATAAGATATTATCAAATCAAATAATTATTAAAAACTTATCAGGATTTATTAACTTTTTTTATGATAATTAATAAAACTATTTTGAATTAAATTGTCGGACGGGAGAATTCAAAACCAACCATATCCTTGCGTATTATAAAATTTGTTTGATTTAATAATTAGTAGAGAAATTGGTGGAATTGCAAATCCAAGTTTGTTCTCCATGAAATGAAATCCAATTTATTAAATCACCGTCATTAGGAGTAACAGCTGGACTCTGATCCTACAATAATTATTAATTGTTACAGTATCCAACTTTCTCCTTTTCTCCCCAGAATCTGGAACGACTAAAACACACACTTACACACACAATCATTATGTATATACAAACGTTACTCAATAATGGTTTTGTAAGTTATTTATTTTTGCGACCGTCTTATTTTACTTCTTCTTCATGGTGACGTACACACAGGAATCTTTCTTCTCATTCTTTTTATTGTCAAATAAGTTTATGGCTGTTTTTTTTTTTTGTTTATCATTACCTCAGTAGATTTAACCTATTTTCAGCATTTTATTTATTTCAATACTTTTCAACTTTAAACAAACACACCATGAATATCTTTCAAAATTATTGCACCGGTTAAAATTTATTATTTTAATTTTTGAATTAAAATTTATTCTTTGGCAAACTAGTAGTACATTCGATGCATGAAAGTCCACTTGCGAGGCAATATATTAATTAATCTAAATATTACACCATCTAATTATTTAAAAGTGTGACCAATATGTTTGTGGGCTTAATAGATGCCATTTTTGCCCAACTCACTTGATCTATGTGAAACTTAATTATTTTAGCTGGATAATTCTATTTACAACCACATAATTACTCATCTAAACCTCAAGTCTTTATTATGGCCTTAAATTCCACATCAGCTTTATATTGTCTCTTTTTGTTTAAACAATCATCATCATCATCATAGTTGCAACCAAGACAATTTGGTTTTAGTGGTGTGCTGTTATAATTGGAAGATGAAGTACATGCATGTTCTCAACAAAGAAGAAGGAAGGGAGTTCTAGTTAAATCTGGTCAAGATCAAACCTTCTTCATAATAAAAGCCTAAACGGATATTTTCAGAATCTCAAATATAGATTTCACACCGTGCACATGCATTTCTAACTATTACAATTTTGAGGCCATCAAAATTCCACACTTTTAAAATACGTGAAACATCATGTGTATATTAAATTCGACGTGTTTATCACCAATATGAGGTGGGAGCAATGAAGTCCCACGTCTTATAAATACCTAGGATGCTTCTTCATGGCAACGGGTCCTTTTGGTAAGATCCAATCAACAAAATCCCTTCCATTTCTTTTAGATAGTTTGTGTAATATCTAAAAACAAATTCATGGGACTAGGACCAAAATATAAAATAACTACTTGAAAATTTGTTATTAAACATAAAAATATCAGAAGTAACGTAAAATTCAGTTTTTCCCTTGCCATTTAAGAGTTGGAGATGTATATAATTATTTTGTAAATAAATGATTTTATAGAACAACATTAAGAATATAAAAAATATATAATATCTATATATTTTTAAATTTATTCATAATTGTTTGAAAACTCACACAAACTCTTAGTTTCTATATCCTTCTTGATTTGTATGTACATGCACAATTCAATTAATTACAAACACATAAACCAACACACATGTCTTAAACGACAAAAATAAAACAACAAATAAATTATGAAAAATACTAAATAAATTAAACTACACAATCTTGTAAAATTGTTATTTTTTATCTGGATAATCCCATTTTTTATTAAATAAAATTTATTTTATTTTACTTTAGTAATGTCTTTTTAAATAATTTTGGATTGGTTGAATCATTTTATAATAAAAAAAATGATATAGAAAATGAGCCAATTTGTTAGAGTTACATTTTACAATAGAAAACTTATATATAATAGTTAAAATGATTTGTTGATTGAATTAATATCTTTTTTTTGTGAAAAAAAAAAATTATGTTACCTACAAATATAATAAGTTGATTGTTTTTAATACTTAAATACATCACAATAATTAATATATTTTAGCACCACTTGCTCAATGAACTAATACCATGTCAAAGTTCATGCTAATATTACTAAATACTAATTATAATATATGTGACCTCTGATATTGTTTGCGTTATACGAATATTTAATTGTATTAGTATATTATTCAAATATTACAAATATACAGTTATCTCATAGACAAATGTTATGCTATATATTTTATATCAAATTTTTACCTATTATAGTATAATATTTACCTTTATATTTTAATAATAATTTAATTAAAAAAAAATACCTATGCATCAGCCGGGTGGAGACCAGTTATATTTTAGTTTTGGAATATAAAAATAGTAATAGTATAGAAAATACAAAACAAAAATATATAATACAAACACAAATTTGGATTGTGCTGATCAGAGGCGGCCTTTAGGGGGGCAAGGTGGTGTCATTGCACTGGGCCCCCCCTCGGCGAGACCCCCCGATTTTTTTTTCCCTGCAAATATTAGTATTTCAGTATAGATAATTAACATATGCGAGAATGTGACATAAGTCGCTGGATCTATAGAGGTCGACCACCCAATAGTAGACTTCAGAGAGTGGGAGGGCGTGAGATTAATGTCAATTTGAGTATTTGAGGCCCATTCAAAATTATAAAGGGGCCTGGTTTTTTTTTTTCGCATCGGACCCTTCGAGAGATTGGATCGACTCTGATTTTTTGCACCGGACCTTTTGAGAGATTGAAGCGACTCTGATGCAGGTAAAATCCGACGAATTGACGAAGTGAAGCAGATCAGTTATGTGTTTAATGTTTTTTCTGTGAGCGAGCTACGAACTTAATTAGCAAATGCCATTAGATACCCGTCTCATTACAATCCCTAATTCTAGCAGGACGGTTGTAATTGAAATTGTGATGCATGCCATAGTACCCTATCATTGAGTTTCAATTTTTTCTGTTTTGTTGGAATTATTCCTTTCAACATATGCACAAAGACACACATTATAATCGTGATAATTAGGTTTACTTAGCTATTTTTGGAAGCAAAAGTTCTTTGTAGTCGCCTAAATCTAAACATGGCAAGTTTAGAATACACGCTATATATTTTCCCTTTTTAAGGCCGTAAATTCGACATTCTTATTTAGTTTTTTAAGAGCCATTAAATAATTGTGATTAAATTCAATCAATTTTTTTTATAATAAATTAAGAGAATTGATTTTTTTATTTAGAGTATTAAAAAATTTGACTAATATACACCGTTTTATATCAGACTCGTTTACCCTTTTTTTTATGGAATATGGAAAATGTAAGACATTAAATGAAGTTAATGTAAATAATTTACTTGCTATCCATGAATAATGCAAAGTCAGTACATAAAAATAAGACCATAAATTTGATAGCAAAGATGTAAATTCGCAGTATGACATGAAACATGTGAAAGTCAAAGTTGATCAAATCATTATATAAGAAGAAGATGGTGAAATTGTGATTTTTTCTAGTGCTATTATTTATTTATTTTAATTTCAGTTGTTTGTAGTATATTCTTTGATAGTATGGCAAGGAGTACCGTTGTGGATTTGTTCTTGTGACACGCAGCCGCAGGTGATGAGGTCTTCAATAGTTGAACATTTTTCCAAATTTATTCCGACTTTCCAAGTATTTCTCCATATCTTACTTTATTCATCAAATATATTTATTAATTAGGAAATAACTCAATAAGGTTTCTTCACCTATTTTCTATTAGAACCATCAATTTATACTTGCATATATTATTCATTTGACATATTCAATCACATAGGCCAGACTTTGGAGAAGACTGGCATTGAGGTTTAGACGATTGCTAATAAGACTATGTGCTCAATATGTCCTGGTCTCGGCAAGCGGTTCGCCAGCAAAAAAATGGTCAAGACCAAGAGACAGTCCTTTCGGTAAGTGAAGGTCTTGTCCCGGACCAAGAAGGACGGGTGAATTTTCCAGTTAAACATATTCAATGACATAGTTGATTCGAAAAAATATAAACTAATAAAATGAGACCCTTTGAAACAAAACTCCAAATTCTATAAAACAACTCACATCATGGGGTGAGAGAGTGTAAAATTTTAGACAAAACTTGAAATATAAAAAGAAATTAGAAATGCAGTGAGATTTGATAAAAAGACAACACTCTAAAACTCATAAATTCACATTTATACAACTAGTTTTATCTGTTAATTTGACTAATTAAATAATTTGTTAATAGTGTTTGTGTTTGCTTAATTTGAGCATGTTGTAAATCTTACTCAAATAACCACTCAAAACACACTCCTCAATCTCTCAATCTATGTTCTCTCTTTGAGAAAGAAAAACGAACAACAACGAATCAGAAAAATAGAACACAAGCAATTTACGTGGTTCGGCTTAAAGCCTACATCCACGGGCAAGAACAGAAAGAATTCACTATGAGAATGAGTTACACAATACAAGAAACACTCAAGATTCAATCACTTTGCATAATGTGATTAATATTCCTCTCAAGCTCTCATTTCTTGGCTTAACTCCTAAGAATTACAATGTGAAGTTATGCTACTCATCAACGCGTATAGACTCAGCTAAGAATGAGAGAAAACCGCTGAAAAACCGTCACCAAAACAGATTCACAAAACTAATTCCAGAAACTGCCAACCAGAAATAGACAACGGTTTTTGGAACAGAAAACCGTTGTAATCTTCAGTTAACAAAATAACCGTTTTCTTTCCCTTATTCTGATTCTGTTTTTACTTCCTTCTTCAGCTTCTATTCTCCTTTTCTTTTCTCAGCTGAACTAGTCTGCTTCCTAGCTACAACATACAACATTTTTGACACACACAAAATCACATTCTCCACCTTGTCAAACAATGTAGAAACCAACCAAAAAACCAACAAAACTCAACCATATTGAACCACTTCTGTTCTCACCAACCTTTGCTCCTGTCCAGGAGCTAACTCCTTCCCAAACTCGAGATCTGAACCAACTGCAGACAAAGATAAAACTTCTCTGTAGTCAAAGCTTTAGTAAGCATGTCAGATGGATTATCCTCAGTTCTGATTTTCTCCAAAATCACAGTTCCCTTTTCAGTAATATCTCTTACAAAGTGAAACTTCACATCAATGTGCTTGCTCCTATCATGGAACATCTGATGCTTAGACAAATGTAAGGCACTTTGTGAGTCACTGAACAACTTGATTGCCTTTTGTCTGAACCCAAACTCTTCCAGAATACCCTTCAACCAGCAAGCTTCTTTAACTGCTTCAGTAATGGCCATAAACTCTGCTTCAGTAGTAGATAAGGCAACTACTGATTGCAACATAGACTTCCAGCTGATTGATGCTCCAAACATAGTGAAAATATAACCAGATTGAGATTTTCTTGAGTCCAAATTAGCAGCAAAATCCGAGTCACAGTATCCACACAACACATTTCCAGATTCTGTCTCAACTTTCTTGAACATGATCCCAAAATCATTAGTTCCTTTTAGATATCTAAGCAACCATTTTAGTGCATTCCAATGAGCTCCACCTGGATCAGACATGTATCTACTGACCACAGATATGGCATGAGCCACATCTGGTCTTGTACAAATCATGGTATACATCACACTTCCCACTGCATTTGCATAGGGTATATTCTTCATCTCATTGACTTCTTCTCTGGTCTTTGGCTTCTGATCTTCACTCAGCTTAAAATGTAACCCAAGAGGTACTGACACTGGTTTTGACTCTTGCATATTAAATCTGGTCAACACCTTATGAATATAATTCTGCTGATTTAGCCAAAGTACTCCACCAGTTCTGTTTCTGATGATGTCCGTCCCTAATATCCTCCTGGCATTTCCTAACACCTTCATGTCAAACACAGATTGAAGCTCTCTCTTCAGATTATGAATCTCCTCTTTACTCTTGCTAGCCACTAACATGTCATCCACATACAGTAGTAGAAACACAACAACTTCTCTTCCTTTGAATTTCAGATACACACAGCTGTCATACTTTGACCTTTGGAACCCAATCCTTTTCATATGGCTATTAAACTTTAAATACCACTGCCTAGGACTCTGTTTCAAACCATATAGGGACTTTTGTAGCAAACATACCTTGTTTTCTGTTCCAGGAACACTGAAACCTTCTGGTTGAGCCATATATATCCTTTCATTCAAATCTCCATGCAAGAAAGCTGTCTTAACATCTAACTGTTCCAGTTCCAGATCATATTGAGTCACAATTGCTAGCAAGATTCTTATTGATGAATGTTTTACCACTGGAGAGAATATTTCATTGAAGTCAATACCTTCCTTCTGTGTAAATCCCCTAGCAACCAGCCTAGCTTTGAATCTGATGGATTCTGTCTGAGCTACCTCCAGTTTCTTCTTGAAAATCCACTTGCAACTGACCAATCTTTGATTCTTTGGTCTGTCTACAAGAATCCATGTGTGATTCTTCTCCAAAGAGTCTAACTCTTCCCTCATTGCAAGCATCCACTGAGTCCTTTCATTACTCTCAATAGCTTCCTTATAGCTTCTGGGTTCAAAGCTATCCATCTCTTCAGCTGAGATCAGTGCATAGGCTGTAAGATATTCATCAGTATATCTGGTAGAGGGTCTAGGTATCCTTCTTTCCCTATCCCTTACCAGTTGATAGTCATGTAACCTTGAGTGTTCATCATATTCAGTATCTGATCCTTCTTCAGAGTCTTCTTCTTCATTTTCAGACTCCACCTTAACTGATAACTTCTTATTAGTGTTATCAGCTTGAATCCTGATCTTCTGAGCTTCTTTCAGTGGCATGTCTTCTTCTGAGAATACCACATCTCTACTGATGATAATCTTTCCTGCTCCAGGTTCTGTATTCCACAGTCTGTATCCTTTTGTTCCCTCAGGATATCCCAGCATCAGGCATTTGATTGCCCTGGCTTCTAACTTGTCTTGTTTTGTGTGAGCATAGGCTCTGCATCCAAAAACCTTTAAGTGTTCATATCTGGGAGACTTCCCTGACCATTTTTCTTCAGGAGTTAGGTTTTCAATGGCACTGGAAGGACACCTGTTGATCAAATAAGCAGCTGTGGAAGCTGCTTCTCCCCAGAATCTCTTATCCAACCCTGAGCTTGATAACATGCTTCTAACCCTCTCCAATATGGTTCTGTTCATCCTCTCAATGATACCATTTTGTTGAGGATTTGCAGGGACTGTTTTATGCCGTTTTATCCCCTTTGTAGTGCAGAAACTGTTGAACTCTTCAGACACAAACTCAAGACCATTGTCTGTCCTTAGGCACTTCACACATACATCTTTCTCATTTTCCACCTGCTTGCACCAGGCTTTAAATTTCTCCAAGGCTTCAGACTTCTGTTTCAGAACATATAACCATAGCTTTCTTGAGAAATCATCCATTATGCTCAGAAAGTATCTGCCTCCTCCAAGAGTTGGAGTTCTTGAAGGTCCCCAGAGATCAGCATGAATGTATTCTAATGGGGCATTTGAGCATTTCTTCCCTTCAGGGTAAGGGAGTTTCCTGCTCTTACTTAGAATGCAGTCTTCACAAAGCTTCTTATGACCCTCATCACTTGTCTTGATCAGGTTTTGCTTCATCAATAGTCTTAATCCAGAATCACTTACATGTCCAAGTCTGGCATGCCATATGTCTGCACTACTCCTTTCCACAGCATCAGCTTCTCCAAGGATCACTGATCCCATTAGGTAGTACAGGCTTGATCTTCTTACCCCTCGTAGGACAATTGACTGATTCCTTATGACATCCAGAAAACCATTCTCAGACTTAAACCAGCAACCCTTCTTTTCTAGAGTGCCAAGACTTATCAAGTTCCTTTTCAACTGGGGAATATACCTTACTTCAGTCAAGGTGATGATCTGATTATTGTGAGTTCTCAATTTCAGGTCACCTATACCTTTAACACTACATACTTGATCATTCCCCAATAGGACAGTTCCAGTGTTCTTTTCTTTGAAATTTTCAAGCCAATCCAAGTGAGGTGTCATGTGAAAACTGCAGCCTGAATCTAGAATCCATTCATTCATAGATTTAGTGTCTGTAATGTTCAATACCTGATTCTCATCATTTGATTCTTCAGCTGTTTCTGCAACATTTGAAGTAGAGGCACCCTTTTGGTTCTGCTTCTTCTTCCACTCGAAGCAATTCTTCTTCAAGTGTCCTGGTTTCTTGCAAAAGAAACATTTCCTGGACTCCTTCTGATCAGCCTGTTTTGGCTTTGAATTTTGATTCTTCTGAGAATTGTCTCCAGATTGGGAAGCCTTTTGAAACCTGCCTTTCTTGATGTTCAGGCCTTCAGGGATGCTTTCTTGTTTTACTTGTTTCATCTTCTGGAGTTCCTTTCCTTTTAGAGCTGCTTGAACCTCGGCTAAAGAAATCCTTGAGTCTCTCCCATAGAGCATGGCATCTCTGAGATGATCAAGTGCTTGAGGTAGAGAGTTTAAGAGCAGTACTGCTTTGTCTTCATCCTCCATCTTTACATCTATGGCCTCCAGATCGTCTAGAGTTTTGTTGAACTCATCCAACTGATCCTCCACCCCTTTCTCTGCCATAAACTTGAAGGAGAACAGTTTCTGCTTCAAATACAGTCTATTTGCCATGGATTTGATGAGGTATATCTGGTCCAATCTTTCCATAACTGCTTCTACACTCGTTTCTTTGGCCACTTCGCGCAAAACCTTATCAGAGAGACAAAGTATCACCAGGCTATGAGCCTTTTCTTGAATTTCTAACCTCTGATCAGGGGTCACCGAGGCAGGAAATCCTTTATCTCCCTTGAGTGCAGCTCCCAGGCCCTGTTGAATCAGCAATGCCTTAACCTTCAACTTCCAGAGCCCGTAGTCGTTCATGCCATTGAACTTTTCTGCTTCAAACTTCGAGATTGACATTCTGAATGGAGATTTAGATCTTCAATGTGATGCTTCCCACAGACGGCGCCACTGTTGTAAATCTTACTCAAATAACCACTCAAAACACACTCCTCAATCTCTCAATCTATGTTCTCTCTTTGAGAAAGAAAAACGAACAACAACGAATCAGAAAAATAGAACACAAGCAATTTACGTGGTTCGGCTTAAAGCCTACATCCACGGGCAAGAACAGAAAGAATTCACTATGAGAATGAGTTACACAATACAAGAAACACTCAAGATTCAATCACTTTGCATAATGTGATTAATATTCCTCTCAAGCTCTCATTTCTTGGCTTAACTCCTAAGAATTACAATGTGAAGTTATGCTACTCATCAACGCGTATAGACTCAGCTAAGAATGAGAGAAAACCGCTGAAAAACCGTCACCAAAACAGATTCACAAAACTAATTCCAGAAACTGCCAACCAGAAATAGACAACGGTTTTTGGAACAGAAAACCGTTGTAATCTTCAGTTAACAAAATAACCGTTTTCTTTCCCTTATTCTGATTCTGTTTTTACTTCCTTCTTCAGCTTCTATTCTCCTTTTCTTTTCTCAGCTGAACTAGTCTGCTTCCTAGCTACAACATACAACATTTTTGACACACACAAAATCACAGAGCAAATTTATGGGCTTAATATAAGTTATGTTGTGAGAAATTGCTTTTGCTATATTAATCATTTAGAAGTTAAAAGCAACGTATTGTTTAACTTTGGTTTTTGTAAATTAAGAGAGGAGAAAAACTTATTTATAAAAGAAAATTCATTTTTTTCAAATATTGTTTAAAACACTTTATTCTAAAATATTGTTTACTTTCAATTATAAGTAATTTTTGCACATATCCTAATTTTAACCACTTATTAAAAATAAAAGTAGAAGTTAACTGTTTTTAAAGACATTTACTTATTAAATAAGTGACTTATTATGGGACACTGGTATAAATATTTAGCCAAAACTTGGAAATATGGTTTTTGTTTTTCTGTGTAATAGTATATAATTTGTGGAGTGTCTGAAAAAAAGAAATCTGAAGAAAGGCAAAGTAAATATTAAAGGCAGGTAAGACAATGAATACAAGTAAAATACGAGGGGGGATTTTTGCACCCCCTCTCTCAATCTCTCTCCTACCAAAAGTCTCATTGACCATTGCCCACCACCTCCATCTCCTTCTTCCCTTCTTCCTCCTATCTGCTTTAATCTTTCCTCTTAATTAAATTATATGTCTCACCATTTCACATTATATCTCCTACAATATAAATTCCTCATTTTTTCTGGATTTATCCAGTTATATTCATGGTTGATCATCGCCACTGATCTCTGTTCAATTATCGCCTGAATGTTCACAATCATTTGATTTCTAAAAAGTTCGAATCTATTTGGGTTTTTTGTTTTGTTAATTGAGAAATGGGGAGCTGTTTCTCAACCATAAAAGTAAGTGGTTCTAATAGCAACACCCCTTCCACCACCACAACCTCCGCCGCCACCACCAACCACCACCAGAACCGCCGTTCCACCGCCGCATCCAGGACAGCTACCACGACCTCTTCAACAGCTACAGCGAAAAAGCAAGATGGGTCTCACAATAAGGCAAGAGAAACCCATAAAAATCAACAACAGAAGCCTCCCCAGCTGATTCTTAAGAATTCTTCCAAAAGGCCAAGTGGGGTTATTCCATGCGGCAAAAGAACAGATTTTGGGTATGATAAGGATTTCGATAAGAAGTATACGACTGGGAAATTGTTGGGACATGGTCAATTTGGGTATACATATATTGCCATTGATAAGTCTACTGGAGATCGTGTTGCTGTCAAGAAAATAGATAAGAACAAGGTAATCTTTTTTTCTACATTCTTCCTTTTAATATACAATTTGCTAAATGAGGGGCACCTTGTGGTATATGGCACTCAAGATTAAGTGGTGATTGGATACAGTGTTTAGATTTGTGATTCAGTGAATCTTCTGAACTTTCTCAGGCATATATGCTAATTACTGCTTTGGCCATCAGGATCTCACTTTCTTATCTTGTTTCTATCTTGAACTTTTCTAATGATTTAATATGTGATTTTGGATGCTATTATATGCTAATGAACTTGAATAATTAATCATAAAGCATATTATAGTGGCAAAGGATTTCTCTGCATATGCTTGATGTTAGGCACACCTAATATGTTTCTTTTCTTTGCTGTCTCATTAATTAAACATCTATTTTAGTTATGTTGAGCTGGATTTAAGTATAGTTTGTTCATCCTAATGGCTGAATTCCTCTTCTAGACCCTCTTGCTTTCGATTTTTGCAAGACATCTCTGGATTTTGATTATCTTTTCCTATCGTGCTGTGCTCTGCCATATACGATGTATATCGCACATCTATTTGGCATAGAAGACTTTCTTGAAAAATGGTGGGGTTGGCATCAGAAAAGAGATAATGAAATTGACCCTGACTCGTGAACACTCCTCTCTGACTTATTGATCAAGAGTTAGTCCAAAATCCGTGTAACTAATTAATTATTGAATACGTGATAGATGATTCTCCCTGTTGCTGTTGAGGATGTCAAGCGGGAAGTCAAGATATTGAAAGCTTTAGCAGGCCATGAAAATGTGGTTCACTTCTATAATGCTTTTGAGGATGATTCCTATGTATATATAGCGATGGAGTAAGTTCTAGCTTCAAAACTTCATTTCGGGCCAAAATATATTCCTGCTTCAGGTTGTTTGTAATTAAATCGATGTAAATGACATGTTACAACTTTTGTCTTTTAGGTTATGTGAGGGTGGAGAATTGCTAGACCGAATTCTATCGAAGTAAGCATGTCCAAATTCTACACTTTGTGTTGGATAATGATTTCATGTCTGCATTTGTTCCCTAATACTTCTTCTCTCCTAGAAGCTTTTGTTTGGGATTTAAAGCTAATTTTCTTTAACAGAAAGGATAGTCGTTACACAGAGAAAGATGCAGCAATTGTTGTAAGGCAGATGCTGAAAGTTGCAGCAGAGTGCCATTTACATGGTTTTGTACACCGTGATATGAAGCCAGAGGTATGTGCCAAAAATGTTCGATTTCTCATCTGGTGTATTCTGATGATATGCTAAAGAAACTTCCCTCTTCAGAATTTTCTGTTTAAGTCTACAAAAGTGGATTCGCCACTGAAAGCCACAGATTTTGGTCTTTCAGACTTCATAAGACCAGGTAATCACATCAGAGCCTTTTGTTGTCGATTTGGTTTAAAATTTAATATTAATGAAGTAACTGATTTTCTTTAGTAACTGGATATTTTCACATCTGTGCAATCTCTTTAAATTTGTATCAGGAAAGAAATTCCAAGACATTGTTGGCAGTGCATATTACGTTGCTCCAGAGGTGTTGAAGCGTAAATCTGGCCCTGAATCAGATGTTTGGAGCATTGGTGTAATTACTTACATTTTGCTCTGCGGTCGCCGGCCTTTCTGGGACAAAACTGAGGATGGTATATTTAAGGAGGTGGGATGCAACTATTGTGTTCTGAAAAGTTATAGACGAGTCATATAAAAACACAGTTTTCTGGATTTGACTGTAAATTGGACATATGGATAATCTTTGTCTTGCAATTTCTATCAATCTATTATTTAATTATTTCAATCTATTCTGTAATTATCTCTTCCAACTTCCACCCCAGTGCCCAGTGATAATCAATTGATATGTAAAAGAGTTTGGAGAATCCTCTGTGAAATAATTTTAACTGGTCATTAACTCATTCAAATAATTTGGACTTCGTTAATTCTTGATAAAACATGTACGAGTTTTTTCATTTGTGCTTGAACATGTGCATTTATTGTATGGATGTCAATTATCTTATGACTGCATTTTTTACAATATAGGTTCTAAAGAACAAGCCTGACTTTCGACGCAAACCATGGCCAGGGATCAGTAATGCTGCTAAAGATTTTGTAAAGAAGTTACTAGTGAAAAATCCTCAAGCAAGACTTACTGCAGCCCAGGCCTTATGTAAGTCCTACTGATTCTCGAACAACTAGTACTATTATTATATTTTTTGCTAATTGTGTTTATTTCAGCATAGAGCCACATATACAAGCTTTTTGGATACTGAAACATTAAGGTTTCATACTTGCATCACTTTGTTAATGATCTTTGTTGTTCAAAACAATTAAATTTGTGTGTATGCAATGGTTTGAATTTGGAGTTCCTAGCATCAAATATGAACGTAAGAACATGAGTTTATATTGTGTGAAATCTAGTAGTGATATAATTATCATTAGAAAAAAATCGTATCTGAGGCTGGGTTAAATGTTCCTCTTCTAAATTGAAGCCATTTTGTTTGGTTTAACAACGAACTTGGGGTCAATATTAAGCCCGTGCTACTAACAGATGAAAACGAAATGGAAGCTTTAGCAAATTGATATTTAGCTGAGAGATTGAAGATCCTTAGTTTGTATATTCATTTTTCTGTTGAGTAGCATATTTGGCGTGCTTTTGGTGTTGCCTTTAGTTACAAATGCACACAACTTAGCACTCTTATTTATATGTACGCATCTTTGTTTATACCACATTTGAAGCCCTCAATACCTATTCATCAACTAAAAACAGTACGAGGACTTTAACATTGATTATTAATTTTTATTTTCTTGGGTCTTTGTTGAATTATTAATGCATATTGGATGTTGGAATTTTCAACATGGAAAAGTGTTGATTTGGTTGAATCTCTGAAACTTAAGTTATCCCTATTAATTGCTGAAACACTTATTGAATTTCAAGTGTTTAGAGCACGGAGGCTATGTGTTTTTTGGGGGGTAATAAAACCCTGATATGTGATAATCATTCTTGTCAGGCTCATAATAATTTATAATAATAAAGACTAGACATTTGGTGAGAGATCTGCATAATTTCTTCATATAACAGAAGAGGCATTGGAGTTTTGGTATGATCTAAATTGAAGACAAATCCAATATTTTTCGTTTATTATCATTTAGCACTGATTTAATGAAATTTGGATTGCCTAAAACTGCTTCGCTGGAACTCAAGTGGTTTGTTAATTAATTGCAACTAAATCTGATTGTTGATTATTATACCTAATTATCACTCACAAAAGATTGTTTTTCAATATACCATCATCTTATGTAGATCTTTCTTACAGTATCACTTCTTTATACATTCCTTCCCAGTTCTTACTCTCTCTCTTTCTCGAATATCCTTTGCTGCTTTTGGGTTAGTATACTAATATAGTAGCTTATGCAGCACATCCATGGGTTCGAGAAGGAGGTGAAGCCTCAGAGATTCCTCTAGACATTTCTGTTCTTTCTAACATGCGGCAATTTGTGAAATACAGTCAATTTAAGCAGTTTGCACTTCGGGTAAGTCATTCTTTTATACTTGTGAAATGTTTATGGCTCTTACAAGATATAAATATCATGGATTAATATCATATATGTACCAGGCATTGGCTAGTACACTTGATGATGAGGAGATATCCGATCTTAGAGATCAGTTTGATGCAATTGATGTAGATAAAAATGGTGTCATTAGTCTTGAGGAAATGAGGCAGGTTAGTTTGCTTTTTGTGATTATGTAAGGACTCATAAGTCTCTTGGAGATGCTCGAATATATTTCAAACCCAATCACCATTGGGGTAAACTAAAAAAATTGCCCTTGAGGTTTGACTTATTTACACGAAATAAAATTCTAATATCTTTTGAAATTACAAGTAACCCTTAATATTTTAAACACGGCCTGGTTTGTACATATTGGAAGTTATAAATACCCCTCTTAATAGGTGCAATTTGAAAAGGCCCCACTTTTTGCACCCTCAATTTTTCTAAATACACCTCACGCTTGTTTTTTATGTGTTTGGTTGGTCTTTCAAACATTCAAATCGAGGCGTTCGGTTAACAATGATTGAACGCCTCAAATCTAGATTGACCACTCTTGATTGGACATGTTAATTTTTGTTTGACTAGGAGTGGTCAAACAAGATTATTGTAGTGTAGTGTATTTTGGAAATTTTCGGAAGGTGCAAATAGCCCTGGCATTTTAGAAAATGGAAACACGTCTCAAGAATGGTTTTTGTAACTTGCAAAATTTATTTAGTTTTATTTTTATTTTGTTTAAAATGGGTCAAACCTCAACGGTAACTTTTGTAATTATCCCTTGTTTATTTCTAGGCATCGTGGTAAAACATGTTTGTGTTGCACAGGCGTTGGAGAAGGATCTTCCTTGGAAAATGAAGGACTCACGAGTTCTTGAAATTCTTCAAGCGGTATGTGTAGAAATTCGTCTCCATCTCTTTCCATCATTGTCATTTGAAACTTATGTGTTTTTAGTTCTTGGTGTTGTCTGTTTATATGAGCAGATTGATAGCAATACCGATGGACTCGTAGATTTCTCAGAGTTCGTTGCAGCTACCCTTCATGTTCATCAATTGGAGGAGCATAACTCGGAAAAATGGCAGAATAGGTCACAGGCAGCTTTTGAAAAATTTGACGTTGATAAAGATGGATTCATCACTCCAGAAGAACTTAAAATGGTTAGCACAATCCTTCTCTTACTGTAATAATTGTATGAAAAACAAATGAATTTGTGACGATGCATTTTATGCTGTTTTTCTTTTCCCCACATAAATCATCCTGGAGATTATAGAAAATACGCACAAGAATAACATTTCTTCTTTTATCTTACTACAGCACACGGGCCTAAGAGGTTCGATAGACCCCCTTCTGGAAGAAGCGGACATTGACAAAGACGGAAAGATCAGCATATCAGAATTCCGGAGACTTCTAAGAACGGCTAGTATGAGCTCACGGGGCATAACTAGCCCTTCTGCAAATCGAGCTGCTGCACATAGGGCACAGTTTCAATGAGGTATACTACATGTGAGTGGTGACAAATAATGAGAGTAATTCAAAGATTGCTGCATTCTGCAATGTTTTTCACTGAGAGACTATTATCGTATTTCATCTGCTCGTATCCAATGATGATCTGTGGGTCCCTCAGTTGTGCTATGGAGTGAGACGTTGGGAGAGGGGCCCTCGACATTGGCATCGTGTAGAGGGTTTATGTTACTGTAAATTATATGGTTGTGATGTTGAATACAAGTGTTGCCTCTGTAAGATGAATGATGGAAGTGATGATAGTCATCAATGAAAATCGTTGTTGTCTGCTTTATTTTATCCCTGTTTCTGGATAATGATCTCCGTCGGTCTAAATTTCAATTGCCGATGTCATTTTGGCACATTATTGGTGGGCATATTAATACATATTCACGGTGGTTAGCCGAGCACTCCTAACTGATAAGTAAATCCACCTTGTGGAGGCAGCTTCTGCTCAACTCAAGGTTATTGATTTTGCTTCTGCCACCCGTATAATTTTTTTGATTGAGATCAAGTATTTCGGCACTAGTGTATTTTAATGTTCCATTTTGGACTGTTATATCTAAATATGATAAGATTATAGGGAAATTTCCCGTCATTGCAATTCCATGAACAGGCCATAGTTCTTATCCGAAGTAGATTAACCAAGGTATACAGGGATGGATTCGGTGGGGTCGGGTGTTGGTGCGGTCGCTCCTTGGACTTCTAGAAAAATAGTTCTAGGTAATTTTGTTAAATATTTTTTATTGATACCCTTGTTATATGAGATATCATCTTTTTAAGGGGTGCTTTTTCTTGCTTCAACTTTTTAAGAAGTTATTAAAATTAAAAATTATGATGAAAATTCTTTATAATTTGGTAGAGCATTTTATAGCTAAAGTTGACCAAACATCAAATCTCATCTAGCCCTTCCTCAACTAAAACTGTACTAAAAAATAGAAATTATGGTAAAATAACTTATAAGCAAAATAGGTAATATGTGGAGATAAAAGTGATTTTAGTCGGATGTAAAAGTTTGAGGTATTACATATTTAAGTAACTTTTAGTGTAAAACAGTAAAAGTGAGAAGAAAAACCATTCGTCTATTATTTAATTGATTCGGGTTAATCAACTACTAAACCAACTAAATAATCCTAGATCATTGATTTCATCTAGCAAAACAACCTATTATTTTAATTGATTCAAGTTAATTAACTATTACTCCCTCCGTCCCAATTAACTTGTCACAATTGACCGGACACGGATGTTAAGAAAAAATAGATTTTGTGGAATCTTTGACTTTTTTAAAGGGGGAGATTGAATGTGGATATTTTGAGGGTGGAGATTGTTGCCTTTAATTGCCATTTATGGGTGTGACAAGTTAACTAGAACGGAGGGAGTATAACGGAATAAAGAATCTTAAGTCATTGATTTCATCTACCAAAACAAATAAATAAGTAATCAAACAAGGACAAGGTTTAATTAAAGCTAATGATAAATCCTAGGATAAGCTGATTCCAATAAATAGTGATAAATATCAAGATCATTGACTTCATAAATCACGGAATCATTGATTTCATCTAGCATACGAAAAGTATTCATTCAAGCAAACGATAGCCTCATGTGCACCAGTTGTACGATGCAATTCAGGATATCATGATTGATGCTTAAAGGTATGACTTGTTTTGGGTAAAGATATTATAATATATTTACTCATAACAAGTGATATATTTAAGCATAATCATTAATAATTTTTCACCATGATACATTATCCATAACATGTACTTACATTAGACATAAATGCTAATACAGTTTTGCTCATGATTTGGATTGCACCAATTTAAGATTCATATAACTGGTCCACAAGAGACCTCCTCTAATCAAACAAGTTTTCCTAAATATTCTTCTTATAAGGATAAATCTCAAGGTCATTAATTTCATCTAGTATATGAAAAGAATTCATTCAATCAAACAAGCTTGTCTAAATACTCATCTTATAAGGGTAGTCACAAATATAGGTTAATCACTCTTTCGAGCAAGTTAACATGTAGATCAATTATTAAAGTTTGTGTCACTATCTCGCTTCAATAATTAACTTCACAAAATCCTAAGATGATTGTTAGGAATCGAACTGTGGTTGAGTTCGAATTGGCTCAGTAAGTCCTTGAGCCCGTTTCCGATCGATCTTCTGACAGCCGTGAATAAACACCCAAACTTGGAGATATCTTTACAAAGAAGACACTCAACCCAAACCCTAATAACACCCCCACGCACTCTGATACTCAACCCACTGATTAATCTCACAAAAAGAACAGGGAAGAAGGAGACAAAGAAGAGTCGGTTTGGTGGCAGAATCCCTCACACACACTAAGTGTATTTCTCTCTTGTATTTTCTGCACTCTAACACAAAGGGAGTGACACCCATCTTATAGGAGAGAAGAGTGCTGAAAATGGAGGAGGAATGAAAGCATTCTTGCATTTTCAAGACATAGGGAAGAGAAGAGGGGAATGAATCCGGATGGGGGAGATGAAAGGGTGGGGGTTGCCAATGTGTTGGGTTGGGTAGAAAGTGGGCTGTCCCAAATTGGGCCTAAACCCAACAAATCTCCACCTTAGGCCCAATTCACTTATGTTGTCGATCGATAACGGAAACAGAGGAATCATCATCGCCAAAACTCCTGCACACTAAGTACAGGAGATAACAAGCACAAAACAAGTTAATATCACAAATGGAAAGACACACAGTCAACGATACAAAGTCGAATATGACACAAAGTCAAGTATGACACAAAGTCAAGACTGATGCACAAAGCATAAAGTAGGCACAAAGTCAAATGCACAAAGTATAAATTAGACACAAAGTCAAGCATAAGAAGAACACAAGAGCTAATCATTAGGACCTAAGTTCAAAGTTCTCATGCATGAATGAAATTTCTCAACAAAACACTTAGTTCCCATATCAACAGGATTAAATTGAGATGGAATTTTCTCAAGGCTCACAATTCTCTTCTCAACAATATCACGAATAAAGTGAAACCTAACATGGATATGCTTAATTCTGTCATGAAATACAGGATTTTTACACAACTGAATCCCAGACTGAATATCAGAATATACCACTACTTTATTGTCTAAAAAACCAATTTCAGACAATAAACCCTTCAACCAAACAACCTCTTTTAAGGCTTCAGTGATAGCAATATATTCTGATTCAGTAGTCGATAATGCAACAACATGCTGTAACTGGGATTTCCAACTAGCCACACAAAGTGAACACATAGGAGGTAGTGGACTTCCTATCTCTTTCAATGTTCATCCTTATGATTCTTTTAGCATCATCAAGATACTTCATTTCAAAATTCTCACTAAGGCATTTTTTAACATATTCAATCGACTTCAGACAAGGACTCACTAAGAGCATATCATCGACATAGATAAGCAAGAAGATAGGTATAGATGCATTTTCTTTAAAGTACAAGCAATGATCATAACAACTTCTCTTAAACTTTAAAGACCAACGATTTACTCAATAGGCATACATGATCAGACTCTAGACTCAACAAAACCATCAGGTTGTCTCATGTAAATCTTTTGTCAAAGTCACCATGCAAATAAGCAGTTTCAACATTCAACTGTTTCAATTCCCAATCGAAATGAGCAACTAATACAAGCATAATGCACACAGTGACAAACTTAACAACAGGAGCAAAGATTTATGTGTAATCTATCCCCTCTTTTTGAGTAAATCCCTTAGCCACAAGTCTAGCTTTAAATCTAACTCTCTCACCCTCATCCTTGATTTTATAAAGCCACTTACAGTCCACAACAGAACAGTGGTCAGGTTTAGGCACAAGGATCCAGGTCCGATTAACATGCAAAGAGTTCATTTCTTCTTTCATAGCATTTAACCATTCTTTAGAGTTTTCAGATTTTAAAGCTTCCTTATATGGCTTAGGTTTCACAATCATCAACATTCAAGTACAGTAAATGCATGAGTATCAATATGGAAGTCATCAAACCTAGCAGATGGCCTAATGTTTTCTCCTACGTCTGTCTCTAGCGAGTTGGTAATCAACATTATCAGGTTCATCTTCCACATTCTCATTCATATCAGGTAAGTCAAAATTTGGTTCATGCACATAAAAAACAGATAAATCTTATTGCTCCACCTCAGAAGGAGCAGTGTCAGAAACAGGCAAAAGCACAGAAGCAGATAAACATGGAAAGTCAGATTCGTTGAACACGATATCTCTACTTATTACCACTTTAAAACCAGATTCATCTCTAAGCCATAACCTAACCCTTCACATCGTCAGGGTAACCTAGTAAAACACATTCTTTAGACCTAGGTTCAAGTTTATCACTTTTTTTATGAGCAAAAGAAGCACAACCAAATGTTCACAAATTAGAGATGTCAATTGATTTACCAAACCAAACAGATTCAGGACACTTACCATCTAAAGGCACAGAGGGGGACCTATTTATTAGATAGGTAGCAGTACAGACTACTTCACCCCAGAACTCTTTTGAAAGTTCAGAGGATGCCAACATGTTCCTCACCCTTTCAAGTAGAGTTCGATTCATCCTTTCAGCCACACCGTTTTGCTGAGGTGTGTAGGGAACCGTTTTATGCCTTCGAATACCAGATTTTACACACAACTCATACAACAAGTTATTGCAAAACTCTAGTCCATTATCAGTCCTAAGATTTCTAATCTTTTTTCCTGTTTGATTTTCAATTAACACTTTCCAATTTTTAAAATTCTTATAGACAACATATTTGTGTTTTAACAGCAAAAACCACACCTTTCCAGAGAAATCATCAACAATCGAAAGAAAATACATCTTTCCGCCATATGTGGGAACACTGACAAGTCCCCACACATCAGCATGCAAAAGATCAAGTATGCCAGTGCATTTAGACCTATTGGGAGAGGGGGAAACAGGGAAGCTTACTCTTTGATGTTTTTCTTTCACACAAGATTCACAAAAGGGCGTGCAAGAAAACTTATCATTACCAAATGAACCAGCCTAATGCAAAATTTCCAACCCTTTACTACTCATGTGACCTAGTCTCCAATGTCATAGTTCCGCTTTGTCCTCTTTGACAACATTCACAGAACAAGGCATAGACTTAGCAATGCAAACATACAAATTGTTTCTTTTTTCAGCTTTTAGGACCACTAATGATCCTCTCATGATTTTCATCATGCCCCTTCTCCATTTTCCTTCTAATCCATCATCTTCTAATGCAGCACATGAAATCAGATTATTGCACAATTCAAGCACATATCTAACATTTTTAAGTGTCAGACCAAAGCCAGATTCACATAACAAAGAAATGTCCCCAACACCAATGATTTTACATTTTTTCTCATTAGCCAAAGATACAAACTCATTACTGACTTCTTTATAAGAGCAAAACATGTCTTTAAACGGTGACATGTGGAAAGTACATCCAGAATCAACAAGCCATTCATTTTCACACAAAGTGTTAGAATGCACAGAATTCATAGAAGACACATCACATGACTTGATTACCATAAAGACATCACCGGTTTTCTCATCCCCAGAAGCCTTTTTAGCTTGTTCTTTTTGTTTCTTAGGACACTCTTTGATAAAATGACCAGTTTCACCGTAATTATACCACTTTTTCAGTTTGGGCCTAGACTTAGACCTATTGCGGTTCTTCGTTTTATCATGATTTTGGTTATTGTGGGGTTGACTATTTCTGTTTTTATCTTTTCCTCTCACAAACATAACCTCACCATGATTTTTCCTATCCGGATTAGTTATTAAATCCATCTCCTTGATTTTTAAACTTTACCATAGTTTCAAGGTTAACCTGATCTCTACCATATTTAATAGCATATTTTACATCATTATATGTATCAGGGATGATATTTAAGAGCACAATCAGGGTATAATCATCAATGTTTTTATCACCTGTTTTCTTAATATCTTGAAACTAGTTTTGTAAACACAACATAATTTTCTTCTATGTCTTTATTCAAATCAAGTTTGAACCGGAATTTTTTTTGAAGCAAAAATATTTTACTAAGCAACGAGGCCTCAGTATACAATTCTTGCAATTTTTCCCACAACTCTTGGGCACTATTCTGATCTCCAACCTTTCTTAACACCGAGTCAGAAATGTTAAGGATAATGGACGAGTATGCAAGCTCATCCATTTCTGCTCTTTTTTCGTCAAAATCAGATTCAGAATTTAGTAGACTGATACACTTGAACACCCGTTACTGTATCAGATACCTTTCATTTTCTGTTGGCAAATACCAAAGTCTGAGCGTCCGTTAAACGGAGCCAGACTATAACCAGACATATAACCCATCACGAAAATCACACAGGTTTTAGGGAGGACAGAACAATCAAGGATTTCCCAGTTCTCAGCGCTGATTTATCAGTGGAGCAGGGGGTCACTTGATAACCTCCAGAAAAACAGGTAAGCAATCACAAAGAATGCAAAGAACTAATCACACAGATCAGAGAAATATAAGCGGAAGCAAAAACAGAGAATCACACAAATTATCCTAAAACTACCATCACGTACAGCCAAACCTATCCGTTCCCAAACGGCAGCTACAAAAGCAGTAAAAACAATACTATCCGTTCCCAAACGGTAGCTACAAAAGCAATAAAAGGGATTAAGCCTCTTTACTCGAGGGGGTCCTCACCGGGAGGAGAACCCGACTTACCTAACCGGAAGGTATACGACTCACGTTGGGCAGAGGCACGGCGGAAGGACAGCCAGGGTGCTGAGTTTGCTGGTCTCGAACCACTGGACTCGGCCGAGAAGGGTAGGGCTCGGCCGAGAATGCGGCACAATTGGCTCGGCCGAGAAGGATGGAGCTCGGCCGAGAACATGTCACAACAGGCTGAGTTAGCTGGCTCGGCACACTGATCTCGGCCGAGAAAGAGGGGCCTCGGCCGAGAATGGCGAAGCCTGCTCGCCACAAAGGCTCTATGCAAGAGTCTCAACCGAGAAAGAGGAGCCTCGGCCGAGAATGGCGGCGATACAGAAAACTGAGAAGACGATCGGAAATCCTGGTTTCGCCGGAGAAAACCTTCAATCACACGCAGGGATTGACTCACCGCGAAGAAATCACGATTTTGACAACCGTGGCTCTAATACCACTGTTAGGAATCGAGCCATGGTCGGGTTCCAATTGGCTCAGAAAGTTCTTGAGCCCGTTTTCGATCGATCTTTTGACAACCGTGAATAAACACCCAAACTTGAAGATATCGTCACAAAGAAGACCCTCAATCCAAACCCTGGTAACACCCTACACACTCTCACACTCAACCCACTGATTAATCTCACAAAGAGAACAGGGAAGAAGGAGACGAAGAAGAGTCGGTTTGGTGGCAGAATCCCTCACACACACTAAGTGTATTTCTCTCTTGTATTTTCTGCACTATAACACAAAGGGGGTGTCGCCCATCTTATAGGAGAGGAGGGTGCTGAAAATGGAGGAGGAATGAACGCATTCCTGCATTTTCAAGACATAGGGAAGAGAAGGGGGGAATGAATCAGGATGGGGGAGATGAAAGGGTGGGGGCTGCCAATGGGTTGGGTTGGGTAGAAAGTGGGTTGTTTCAAATTATGCCTAAACCTAACAATTATATTCCCTTCACGTCTATGTCAATCTCTCTATCTAGCAATTAAGCATGTCATGCATTCCTATGTTCATTAATTGAATATCATCTCGCAATCTTAATTTAATTAAACAGATAAGAATACTCGCATGACCAATATGATTAAACTAACAAATAAATCAAGGAAGCATGAATAAGATAAACAAGAGGAAATACTTGCAATAAAAGTACTATATCAATCTATCTACCAAACTACTATCAAACCCAAGAATTATATTACATATACTTGATAGACAAAACAATCGCATTAATACAATTGGAAATCATTGTTCTAAATACAAAAGAAAATAAATAAAATGATTGATGGAATCGTAGAACAGTGACCAAGAGGCGTGCTTCCTCCGTATGCTTCATTGCTACTCCTTCGTGCCTCCTGTCTCTCTACGGAATTATAAACTGAAATCAACTGACTAATAATGACTCTAAATTGAATAATCATGAATCCAAAAACTGAATAATAGTAAATTAATTGATGTATCAGAACCTTGAGGTATTTATAAGAGTGTATAAACTAGGTTAAAATGGGAGAAAATCGAATTTGGACCAAGAAACACATATTTTTGCGTCACTGATTTTGCATGGCCGAGCAAAATCTTGCCCCATCATGCAAATGCTCCTAAAAACTCCAATTTACACTCTTGGTGGTTTGCACGACAAGGTAAAATCTTGCCCGGTTGAGCAAATGCTCATCCTGCTTCTTCAATTTCGGCCTTTGGCGACATATATACTACACCATTGATCTAACTCCAAAGTTATTTTTTAAGGTCATTCAGTTGAAATTTGACATTGGCTATTATGACAAAATTATAGATATTTGAATTGACTTTTCAATGCCACTGAATCTACCTTGATTTGATGTGTAGATCTCAAAATATGAGGGAAACTAGAGGTATATCGTGCCACAAACTGTAACATTTTTGCGCAACTCCAAAGTAGGAAATGAAAAATATTATCAACATAGAAAGTTGTAACTCTCTCTCTTAGCTTTCCAACGAATTATGAACCGTGTAATTTTGACTTTTAACATCAAACGTTGTGCCCATTCTTCTACAACTGCACAATTTAACTCTAATTTGTCTATTTTCTCACTCGTTTTTTCTCGGAATTCCATATTTACTTTTGCCTAAAAATACATAAAAACACCCAAATACATGAGATCCACAAAATAAAATAATAATAATAATAATAATAATAATAATAGTAAATAAAATAAAATAAAAGCAAACAAGCTTATTTCTATATGCTTTTACGTTTTATATAATTTTTGCTATGTAAATGAGTCCTAAAAGCATTTATAAACAACATTTATAAAAAAACTTTAATTTATTTACCAACATACAAAAAGTTGGAAAAAAACAAGTTTTACTTACTTTTAACTTTTGTAATAAAATTGATTTTATTAAGTAGAAGTTATGATTTACAAACACTCAAAATAGCTTTTCTTTCGAGTCAAAAACTGAAAATCACTTAAACAATTTTAAGAAACAATCCCTTATTTATTCAAAGCTTGTCCGCCTTGATTAAAAAGTCAATAATCTTTAATATAGTTTTAAAAAAAGCTTCCCTTGGGACAAGATCCTGAATTTGTTTCTGATGGTAAACATCGTCACAATAAAAGATTGTATGATGTTGGATTATACATGCGCAGCGCACTGAGGTGCGACCATTAACATCCTCATTTGTTCTTCATAGTTACAAATTTTCTATTCAAAACAAATATAAGTGTATGTTTGGTTGGGGTCGGGGTGACTTGGGTACTGTTGATCGGGAATAGTGGCTGAGAGAGTAAAAAAGTGATGTTTGTTTGAGTGGTTGCGGTAGTAGTTATAGTGTAGGATATAATTTTTAATTGTAAAATATGATGTGATATGTGGAAGAATTTGTTAATAATGATTAATTTTATGCTTAAAGTGATATTGAAATTTGTAATGGTTTATAGTGATTGAATCAACCTGCGTAAACAAACATAAAGAGAGAGACTGAAATCCCACCCTAACTTGTGTTTGGTTATGTTCAGATTAAATCTTAGTATTTTATTTAATTATATAAGTTTACAAGATGCTGTACTAATTTGGTTGTCACCAATTTCAAAATCTCAGACCAATATTATTTGCACTCAAAAACGCATATAGAAAAATTGGACGTGTTAATAGCCGATTCACAAATTGGCACTATCAGCACCGCCTCTGTGGCCAAGCACCGTTGTTCCCGCCATTCTCCTCGCTCACTCTCTCTCTATTATTCCCATTTCTGTAGCTGTTACCAAAAGTTGGATTTTGGGCTTGAATCAGTATCTCTCCCAAAAGTTGAGATTTGTGTTATTTGAGTTCTCGCAATTTATTGGGGTGGTTGGCGTCGCAACAATTTTCAATCTGTTTGAGTACCTGGAAAGGAACCCCCTTGAGCCACAACTGAGGCGTCGAAGACAATGCGTCCCTTCACGGAGTTTGGTATGTGTGTAGAGTCGGACATTTTTTAACAATTTTGGCTGCGATTTGTGACGGACAAGACAGCTGCAAATTTTGGGGAATTTAAATTGAAATTGATGTGTGTTTTGGTTCTTTTTTTTCCCTCAATGTTTAGGCGCCTTAGAACTAATTGATTCAATTATTTTACTGGGGAAACAAGTTAAGTAAATCCAAAGGAAAAAGATACGCAAGAAGTTTGTAAAGTGAAGGATGAAGATAGTGACATACAATGTGAACGGGCTCAGGCCTCGAGTCTCACAGTTTGGCTCTCTTCGCAAATTGCTGGATTCTTTTGACGCCGATATCATCTGTTTTCAGGTTCTCCGGAATCATTTTGTCTCTCCTCCTAAACATAAACATTTGTTACTGAATTTTTGTAGTACAAATCCTTGAATTTATTCAACTCCATTGGTCCTACTCACAGGAGACAAAGCTGGCGAGGCAAGAACTGAAAGCGGATTTGGTGCAGGCGGAGGGTTACGAGTCCTTTTTCTCTTGCACTCGAACTTCTGAGAGAGGCCGAACGGGATATTCTGGTTACAATTTATTTCTTTCCATCTTCTACTCTTTCTGTTGTCTATATGTGCATATTTGTAATTGATATACTGCATTAGTCGAATTCTAGTTTCGGTCTTACTAACTGTTTGTTCCAGTCAATTTTAAATTAAAAGCATGTCTATTTCGGCTTGCATTCTTTTCGTTCTTGTAAAGTTTCATGCTTCCTGCTTAGATGATATTAGTGTTGATCATCTGAAGCGTTTGCTGGATGTGTTTTCATTCCCTGAAACATGTTCCTTCAGAACTAAAATCTTGGAATGATTTTGGTGATGTATTTTCGTTATATAGAATTTATTCTGAAAGGGCACTAGAGATGGAGGCGATTTGAGGGGTTAAAACTCATTTTCAGAACTTGTTTTACGATTTTTACAGTGCATTTTCTGTTTCCTGTTTTAGGTAATTGTTATTCTCTCCTGAGAGCAAGGTGGAGCTAGTTTACTTATTTTGTATGTCTTATTAGGTGTGGCCACATTTTGCCGCGTCAAGACCGCATTTTCAAGCGATGAAGTAGCTTTGCCAGTATCTGCAGAGGAGGGTTTCACTGGTTCTCTTAAGGTCTCTTCAGGTTCCGGGTCCAAAAGGAGTGAATATTCATCAATGGTGGAAGGGCTGGAAGATTTTTCCACTGATGAGCTTCTGAGAATTGATGGCGAAGGACGTTGTGTCATAACTGACCATCAACATTTTGGTGAGTAACGTAGTATTAGCAGGGTTATTTTCGGTGTAAGAGCTTCCAGGGAAAAGATATTCTCCTCCAATTGGCTTTCAATACACCCATGCCACCTTGGCATTCTTTGTTTTCCAATGCTTTCAATGAACTGTGATATTTTGTATGATACTAACAACCAAGTGTTTCTTTCTTCAGTTCTTTTCAATCTATACGGGCCTAGAGCTGAATGTGATGATACCGAAAGAATCCAATTTAAGCATAAATTCTTCAATATACTGCAGGTAATTGATATATGTCTCTTGCTGAAGATCATAAATGCTGAATACGAGAGATCTAAATTGTTGATGCGAGCCTTTGTGCATACACAGGAAATCTATAGTGTGTTATTTGTTTTTAACAATTACGGCATGATTGGGTATGAAGGAATAAGGTGAGAATGAAATGGTCATTCACTTGTTCATTCTCATTCCTTTAATTGGTATAATTTTACGATGGGAGTAGTTCTTCTTCTTCTTCTTCTTCTTCTTCTTCATCATCATCAATTAACTAATAATTACTATTGGTCACTATTATTTCTATTTAATTATTAATAATATATTTTCATAATTTATAATTACTTTCAGTTAATCGTTACCAATCAATTAACTAGTTACTAATAATAGTAATCATTATGATAACTATTACTACCGCTATTACTATTTTTATTATTACGATTATTATGAATATCATCATCATTATCATTAACTGATAATTAATAAAATTATTAAATTAGCTACAGTTATCGATGATGATGATGATGATGATATGTTATTAATATTGCTATTTTGGTATTTTATTTAGGTAATTAAATGTTTCACTCTTTATCATTCCTTGAGCATACCAATCATTGGAATGCTTATAATTATATCAGCCTTTCCCATCTTTATTCCATTCCTAAATTGATTCCTTTTCAGATATTATTCCATTCCTAAATTGATTCTTTTTCAGACATTATTCCATTTTTTCATACAAATCATGCAGTTAATGAATGAAAATGTAGGTTTATGGAAATTGGGACAAGGATGCCATATAAATAAGTTTTCTTTACTCTCTCGAGCATTCAAAATCTCAGTGGCTTTCCAGTTTCCATTTCTTGACTTCAGTATTTATCTTTGGGGGATCCTTGAGTAAATAATTGATTGATAGCAGTTGAGTTATATGAAGCAACATATATTATTTCTGGAGAAGTCCAGTTTATGGAACCAAATTATTTGACTTTAATAGTGTGGGACTGGCGTTATTATTGTTGCATATTTTTGACCTTTTTCTCTTACCACGCTCCCCGAAGCAATGCTACAACTTGATTTTTTCCCCTTACCTTTAAATGGATTAGATTGGTGTTATTATTGGGTAGTACAGGTTTCTTTTAGATCTTGGCTGATCTTCTTCATACTTCTAGAATAATATTGATTTTTCTTTTAGAGAAGGTGGGAGTGTCTTCTAGCTCAAGGACGAACGATATTTGTTGTTGGGGATTTCAACATTGCTCCCTCTGCCATAGATCGTTGTGAGGCTGGACCAGATTTTGAGAAAAATCAGTGAGTGGCTCAATGATTCTTAATTCTCTTGATGTGTACAGATTCTGATTAAGAAATTGAATGTTCGTGCTGCATACTTCATTGGAAATGGATCAGTTATAACTGAACTTCTACTTTGCAGGTTTAGAAGTTGGTTTAGATCTTTGCTGGTGAAAAATGGAGGTGCTTTTTATGATGTCTTCCGGGAGAAACATCCTCAAAGGTTCTAGAGCTTCTTGACTTTTTTATGCGTATTCTTATGTGTGTATGTGTTATCTGTTCTTTCTCTCTTTTTCTCTTTTCTTAATTGTGATATTTGTGTGATGCAATCAATGACAGTGGTGTATTTAATGTAGTAGCAACTTCTGTTTCTTATTATGTTACTCTGCCAACCCATTTGCTATTATATGATAGACGAGAAGCCTACACCTGTTGGTCAACAAATTCCGGTGCTGAGGAGTTCAACTTTGGATCACGTATTGATCACATTCTTGGTGCTGGGCCGTGCTTGCATAGAGGAGAAAATCAAGCACATAGCCTTGTTGCTTGTCATGTTAAAGATTGTGACATTTTAGAGCAATTCAAACGTTGGAAACCTGGTAATACACCCAGGTAAGTGATGGGACTACAAATTGGTAAATGAATTATGTCATTCTGGGGTTATGATTCTATCCGGGTCCATAATGCTTGTCAACAAGTGGTTCTTGGTTTTAGCATTTTGTAGTACAGATTTTGCTTCAGTTATGTAATTTAGACATAAAGCATGCTCCTGCTTGCCAATCTATCAACTTTGACTTTTCCTTTATAATCACTTTTCTTAAATAAATATTCTAGGCATAAAGAGATAAACCAAAGAAATGGCAAATTGGAGGGCTCAGATCATGCTCCTGTCTTTGTGACCTTGGTGGATATCCCCAATATTCAGCAGCATAACACTCCTTCACTGTCTACTAGATATTGTCCCCAAGTCTATGGATGTCAGCAGACACTAGGTACCAATTTCAATTAAGCTTACTCTGCCCATCCCCGAACAAGAGTCGTGTTTCTATTACCATTTTGCTTATAAAAATAAGAATCTTTCGCTTTTTTGGGGGGCGGAGGAAGTATTCACATACGTAAATACGCGTAAATGTAAGCATGTGTTTAGGCGTTATTGCTTCCCTTAGTTTGGATGACATGAATATGTGAAAGAACCTATATATATGTTTGTATATAAATTTTTGGTTTAGAACTGTCATGTATTTGAACGATGGTCAATGATTTCTCCTTTTCTTTCTTTTTAAGAAGAAACTGATATTTTTATTCATGAAAAGAATATAGGATGGAATGGATCAGTTATCCTTCAAAATAGAATAAAGTAAACTAGTAACTAGTAATTCTGCGGTTGCTAATTCAGCTAGCTTTGCTGGTTATATGTTTCCTTCCTGTTCTCTTCCTATTTCAGTTTTTTGACCCATTTAGGTTGACTACTTGATATTTTTAACACTTCCTGAATTGGGGTTAGACCTCAGTGGTAAAAACTGATGAAATTATGTCCATATTTATGGCTGTAATATCCAACACTCTTCAGCAACTGACTCCTCTGGAAAGCAATGCCTAATTTAGACACTACATAAAAGCTAAATGTTGGTCCTATCCTCCAATTAACGTCCACTCATACTTTTATTTGGTGTGTGGGAATTACTCAAGGGCACTTGCCTTTATTACTTGTGACATATCCACAGATGGTTTGTGGTGGCTACTGAACTCCTGGATACTTTGCATTATAGTGCTGAATCTGTTTACAACTTAACACACTGACAGACCTAGTGAATTTGTTCTCTCGACAACTTTATATCTATGTCCATCATTTACAGTGTCGATGTTTGCGAGAAGGGCATCTGCTGAAGAAATTAAGTTATCTGGAGGATCCAGTTGTGTTTCAGATGATAAAGTAGTTGTTGAAAGGCGTAGTCAACTCAACAAAAGACCTCTTAGAGCATGTGACCAAGCTTCATCAGACTTGACGCAACAAGGTGCACATTGTACATCAGATGGCGGTTCTGGAAATTCAGGCATAGAATCTTTTTCTTGCTCACCTTGCTCTGGAATTGGTCGTACTAATTCCTTTTCCTCAGTGGTTTCCAACAAAAAAACAAGAAAAAATCAGCGGTCTCAGCTTTCACTTAAATCATTTTTCCAGAAAACAGTAAGAGACACTGGTGACTCAGACAACTTTTGTTGTGATAAGGCGCTTACTCAAGAAGATGTCTCTATTCCTTACTTCGAGTCAAATGAAACTCACACTGACAGTATTGAGAATGACGCTGAAAAGGAGTTGCAGTCAAATCAAAGCACCTCAGTGCAAGTGGATGTGTCGCAACCATCAGAAAAAGAAAATAAAAATGTGGCATTAGGTGAGTGGCAAAGGATTCAGCAACTTATGCAAACTAGCATACCACTGTGCAAGGGCCACAAGGAGCCTTGTGTCTCCCGTGTAGTGAAGAAATCTGGTCCTAATTTAGGGCGCCGATTTTATGTCTGTGCGCGTGCTGAGGTATTTCTGACTATAATTGATTTATTTCTGTTTTGGCATTTATGTTTGGTGAAGATGATGAATTGGACTCATCTAAATGATGTATGCATTGTTGATCATTTGAGGGAAAACTGTGAGAGTTTGTTTGCAGACTATACAATAACAGTTCATTATTATCAATATGCATTCTGTTTTCTTCTTTCTCTCTCTCTCAAGGGTGCATCTGGCAGCAATCCCATTACTGTGCACTTTGAACTTAACTAGCTCCATTCTGGTAATAACTGCTGAAGAAATGGTTGAGAAATAAAAGTTTGATATCTTTGCTAAGTGTTGCTGCAAACCGTAGGTTTTTGTTGGAAAGAAGTAGAACACCTAACCTACTCTCTTGCTGGCAGAAGTGTAGATTATTTCGTGGATTTATATCCAGTAGACTTAGTTAGACTATATGTATTACAGATACAAAAACAGTAAACACAATAAGAACATATTGCATGTATTGGTTGAGAAATACATTGATCTCAATTATATGCAAATGAGTACATACTATGATTTACAAATGATTATGTAGCCTCTATATAGATACATAGATATATATAGAAGGTATATATGAAGTTATTAAGTGTAATTTTGTACAAATATACGTGCATTTGCATATGTTGTGATTGGAAAGATTCTATGGATAATACATGGAAAGGGTCAGTTTATGAAATAAGGACATTTTTCAAAGTTTCTCAAGGGTAAATATGTCCGACACAACTTATATTCCTGGAGGAACCAGAAGCTATTACTAGCAATTCACTACCAAATCTGTGCTTGTAGATTAACTATGTGAATTAAGCAAAGAAGTTGATGTGCCACATTGGCTGAGTTACTTTCTCTTAACCAAAAGCTGAAAAGCAATTGTTGTACTATAGCAAACACTCTTGTTGACTTTTTACTTTAATTTATTTTCTCAATATCAATCTTCTTCCAGCACCCATTCTGTCTTTGTGCATATCCATTGTTTGAATATAAAATTTTAAACATTAATCTGATGTTTACATTGATTAAGCAGAATCTACTTGTCCATGACGGTGAAGTGCGTTACAATTTATATAATTATTAGATGTTTGAAGCTTTAGGGCTGTTAAAAGGATCATGTGATGATGGAAATTTATATGTAACTCAGGGACCTGCATCTAATCCTGAAGCGAACTGTGGATTTTTCAAATGGGCTACTGCAAAATTGAAAACCAAAACATGACCTTGATGGGTGATGAGCCTTGAGTATTTTGGTCAACATTTAAATTTCAGTCATGAATCCATCTACCCCTTCGTAACTTCTTGAGCTCTCTCTGCGTTTCCAAGAAGGTAAGGAGTTTGTCATCATATTCTTCTTGTGTTCTTGGGTCTGTGACTCAAATTTTGTATCTGAAATCTGTGTTACTCTTAAGCATTCTATGTGATTTTTCATTACTTTTCCAAACATATGACCAACCCATCACCTTGCGGACCAGATAATTGCTATGCATGTAGTTCAACAAATCAGTTCCGAGCTTTTTGTGGCTTCTTGCGCACCCTTGGGCATCACAATAACAACTAACAATCAGAGTAAAGAGTAAGAAGATTAAATGTTTGAGGAGGCAGGCATTGTTTGTCATATTCTGCCTCCCTACTTGTTTTCGTAAGTGTTATTGATGTCTCAATTTGTATGTATTGCTATGTGCATAATTTACGTGCAGCTTATGATGCTAATAAACATTTCTGACTCCTTGGTTCCCTCTCTTCATTACTAGACCTTAAAAGAATGTAATCTGGCGAGAGAATGTTTTGTGGTTATTTTTTGAGTTTGAAGGGCCTTCAAGTGTTATTGCCTTTTATACAGTGATTCTAACTGTCATTCAGTGGTGGTATGATACAAATATTTGATATATGCTCAAATAATTCTGAACTTATATATTGGGAAAAGGGAATAGGAAAATTGTGTGACATTGCCAATGTAATGGCTGTGGTAGTTTACATATCTAACAAAATAATGCTTGTGGAAAGCGCAAAACTTGACATGTCACATGGTGAATCCCGCAGGAATGAAATGGACGTATATCTGCTTATGCGATTGGTGGAGATAATTTGGGACTGGAATCCGCATTTCTATTGCACACCGGTGGCCCCCCTCTTGCACAGGTATGCCCCTTTTGTAACCATTTACCTGTGCTGCCTGATATTTTTTATATTGGTATATCAAATTAGGATAGGTTATCTGGCTGGGTTTGAATGTATTTTCACTGTTTATAGGGCATACTGTGTATGTGTATTTATATGTGATGAAAAACTAGCTTTGAACTATCTACAAGTTGAAGCCAATGTTGAATCAAGAGAATTTTCGTATTTTAGATTCAGTCTTCGCTACGCCCCAGTCTGCCTCCCCCAGCTTCTGCTAAATTTGCCCACCTGACCCTCCTTGGACACAGACACAGCCCCTGATGGGATAGGTAAAATAGATAAGATATGGTGTGATTGCATCATTATTAACAAGTATGTTTTTGTTTGAAGTATGAACTTTTGTTGATGTTCTGAGAATTACTTATCCGTTGTTTGGTTTTTGTGAGAGATAAGATTACATTTTTTGAATTTCGAAATTTGTCCATTCACAATTAATTTACTGTAGCATACATGTGGGTTCAAACACTGAAATAAATTGTCACACTTGAGGTGGCCGTGACAAATTGTCACAAGATTTGAAGGATAATATTACATCATTTCTTACCAGGCATGTTGTCCATATTGGTATTTTTAACTAAAATACCAAATATTAAATTTGTTGGGATAATTAGTCTTATCCTGGTTTATCACACAAACCAGACTAGGCTCAAATATCACGGTGTTTGTTGATAGTCATTATATCTCATTTATGACTAAGGTTGTCTGGTTTATTGATGACTCGATAAAGACCTGTTACAAGTTACAAATGAATGAAGTTGCAATAATATAGAGACAGCAATCATAGTCTTCTTGTCTATTGTCAATCATAGAGAAGCTATAGCCAGAGTCTAATGGAAGACTGGACTCAGAAAAGTAGAATTATTATTCCCCTTTCCATGATTTATGATTGGTGTCTGTATTCAAAGAAAAGAAATGTTGTATTTTTTGTTTTATTTTTTCAGAAAGTATAGGCAACATTTTCACAAAAGATTTCATTAATGCATCCACGACAGATATTTAGGGAAAGTGAAACATTATTGTGAGAGTTACATTAATAAGGTGGTCACATGGTATGTGGATGTGGTTGCCCTTCTCTGCAACAAATCTGTTTTGAGGTAAACCAAGAATCTGCATTATGTAATATGTGGGACAACATATCCTAACTGACACATACATGTATATATCACATAAATGATTATATATATATATTGTAATGTTCGGTTAGATTTAGTCTACGCAAATGTTTTGTTGTATTACCCTTTGGCATCTGTTGAATTAGAGACGGAATAAAGGCTTATAATTCAAGTTGACTGAACTTTTACGGTTCTTCCCTCAAATTCAATTCATTCAATCTGAAGCAATTTCATTTATTACTAATCATTGATTAGGCTTATGTTAAACTGTTAATTTGAACAGGATGAAATAAATTGCTATAATTGTCTGTTTTAGGAATAAATGGGTACTGAAAATAGAAAATTGCTGTTAATAAGATAGAGGCGCAACCTCTTAAAATTAAACTTAAATAAAAGGTAAGTGAGTTATTTTATGAAGTGAGTAATTTTGTAAGATGAAAATTATTTTGGAATAGAGAGAGTAGTAAAATAACTAGTTATATGGTTGAAGCAGTGTGTGGAATGTTGTAGGTTCTAACAAAAAGAATTAGGAAGCAGTAACCACACATTTATGTTAGGCGTCAGAGTTGTAATTATGGTTTTGTTGTGTCATTACAAAGAAAACCAACCTTCGAACTCACCACTTATTCTGGAACCTCCTGACTCTGTGGCTCATATTTGTTCCTTAGTCAACACTCCCAAATAATAATAGACCTTCATATTCTTTTATTTGCTACCTTCATTGTATCCTTTCGCAACAAATATATTCCCTCTGTTATTTTTTTTTTTATAAAAGATTATGGGAATAATTGGATCGCCATGTCCTCATCAAATGTATTTTATTTTATATTTGGATGATCAATCCCTCCACATCCGTGCCCTATTACTTATATCACTTTTTTTAATTTTCATTATATTTTTTTAAAATTTTCAATACACATTCTACCCTACAAATTCCTTAAGCAAAAATATGTCCTCACTATTTAGATGAATGTACCATCTCAGAATGTGTCATAACGAACGTGGAACATGCCAGCACAAGTATCCCCTGATGTTGAAATCTGCACTTTATTCAAACTAGCTATAAAACTTTACTCAGTAGGTACTACAATGTCCATGTTGGGTTTTTTCATTTAAAGATCTTCTTTTGAAAAGTTTATAAAAAAATAGTTTTCTTTTGTAAATAATAAATCCGAAAGTAAGTAATTCAAATTCAAATACAAAAAAGATGGAAACTACTAGGAGTACTGCGCAATTTTACAGCGGGTTAGTTCTGTCATTGTAAATTAAAATGTCAACCACCTGGCCAAGTGATGTGTATTGTGTGGTAGGGATTTGAGAATCTTATGTGCTTAATGACTAGCACAACAATATCATTTATAAATAGTTTCTTTCATTAATATATAAAATTGTACGATCCTTCAAATCTTTTTCAATATTATCTCTGATTAGAGAGGGTTTGACTAAAAATATTGGATACTCCATTTATCAATTCCTTGATAAGAAAGGTTATAGTTGACCTCTCTTGGAGATGATAGTTATGGATACTCCATTTTATACATTGTCAAGCTGTTGGTATTTTACCCTTGTACTTAAGACAGTCAATTCGGATCATTTTTTACACTTCTCGTTTCAAAGGGTTCTAAGTGATCTTAGAATTCATTATAATTCAATGGTCTGACCCGAATTTAAAAATGAATCCTTATCTTTCCTTATACAAAATAATGCAAATAATCTAAATGGACCTTCATGTTAGTAGTATGAGATATGTGGTATAAATTATAAAAGGTGTGTTATTCGTTACATTTACAGAGCATAGCCTGCCTCGGCAGTTGCAACTATTGGACCACTTTGGTATTTTGAAAAAAAATTACATTCACACTACGGAGAAAGAATTAAAAATAATTGACCCCCTAAAGGAATGACATTGGGTTCTGATTAAAAAAAAAAAAAAAGAAATAGGTCACTGTCAAAAGGTCGGAGAAAACTCATATTTAACGGAGTGTGTTCTTTTTTCATTTTTTATATAAAAAATCTTGTTTTAGAATGATAGTTTTGTTTCAAAACTTAACATCTGGTTCTTTAAGTTCAAGTAAAAATTAAAACAAAATATTTCATAAATTATTGGCATGTGCTTAAATAAGTCACACCAAAATATAAAACAAGTCATTTAGTGCAATCAGATGGTTTCAAGAGAATTATATTCTTATTAAATTGAGCAAAAATAGAAGGTTCTATTTTTTCAATAGCACTAGTCGGGGACTGGAGAATATTATTCTGGGACAAAACAAGAGCTTTCTTTTGAGAAATTTTATGCTACTCTGATAGTGTCCGATTGGATGATCCAGCGTCCACTCAAAAAGTATATTGAGGTTAAATAAAAGTTAGTCATTAGTTAAGTGAACGATTGAATCATCTAGTTGGACACTATTCGATGAGTAGTATAGAATTAGTTGTTAGTTTTTTTTGTATAATATATTATTATCTTGTTTTGAGATGGGCAGAAGTTGCAAATATTGATTGATTGTTGGCGCGATTTGTTAAGTTTGTGTAAGCGTGGCGTGATCCAAGGGAGTCTGCAATATGTTTCTGAAAGTTACTTTCTACTTTTCATCTCCAATGAATCCGATTTATTTGTCCTGTATCGAGAAGATTTTTTGATATAACTTATGAGATAAGATTAGTTATCTTGTATATCAATAAAATTTGGATTGCGGACAAAGTTTTATAAAAATTAGGGAAAATAGTTTTTCGTCCGTTATGTTGTACCTATTTCGATTTTTATCCTTTTTGTTTTACGTTTTCTAAATTTGTCCTTTATATTACAAAATTCGACAATTTGGTCTTGTGACCTTCTACAGTAGGTTGCCTTCCTAACAATTGCCAACGTGACAGCGTTTTTTTATATTTTTTAGTTATCCACGTGCCAAATGCGGTTACATGTCATTTCCACGTCATTTAAAACATTTAAAAAATAAAAATAAAAATTCTAAATTAACATATAAAAATTAAAAAAACATAAAATAAAAAACATCCAGAAAATAAAAATAGAAGTTCAAAAAAATCTGGTATTTTTCTTTAACAAAAATAGAAGAAATCCAGTTTTAAATTTGTATTTTTTAAATAAAAGAGAAATTTTCTTTAAAATAAAAATCTAATTTTTTTTAAATCCGAAATTTTATTTTAAATATGTTCATAAACATAAAATAAATAAAAGAAAAATAAATTTTATTTTAATTTCTCTTTTGCTTAAAAACAAAATCTAGATCTAAAATTGAATTTTCTTTTACTTTGTGTTAAAGAATGATTCCACAATTTTTTTTAACTTTATTTTTATTTTCTAAATTTTTTTATTTATGTTTTTTTATTTTTAAATGTTATTTCAGAATTCTCCTTTTTTTTCTCTAGATTTTTTTGTATTTGTTAATTTTTATATATTATTTTAGAATTTTCCTATTTTTTAATGTTTTAAATGATATGGAAATAACATGTAACCACATTTGCCACGTGGATAACTAAAATAAAATGAAAAAATGCTGCCACGTCAGCAATTACCGGAAGGTAACCTGCTGTAGAAGGTCACCGGACCAATTTGTTAAATTTTGGAACATGAAGGACGAATTTTAAAAAGGTCAAACAAAAAGGATAAAAATCGAAATGCATACAACATAACGGACGAAAAAAACTAATTTCCCTAAAAATTATTACTCCATTCATTTTATAATAAGTGTTTTTTTTGGACAAAATATAATTTTTTTAAATATGTGTGCTTAGGACAAACAATCACAATATTTCCAATTTTATCATGAACAACCTACTTAATTTATTAATTATTTCTTTATTTCACAAAATATATCCAATAAAATGGATTCTCTATGGAAATATTTGTCTTTTATATCTATCCTTAAATTTTTTTTTTTAAAAACTAAGACGACACTTATTTTAAAATGAAGGGAGCAATATTTATAGTGAAATATATTACTTGTTCTGAATATAAATATCATACTAAAACGTACTCCCTCCGTTCCGCCGGAGTTTGCACAGTTGACCCAATACGTATATTAAGAAAAATTATTTTTGCTTTTCCTTTGGCTTTTCAAACTTTTTTAAACTGAATTTTAAGGGAGGGATTAGTGTACTAATATTTTCCTCCCTTTTCACCTAAATGAACCTGGCAGAACAGTAAATTGTGACAGAAAATTATCAAGAGGCAAAACTGATTGAATTTCAGAGTAAAAAATTAAAAAATTTAACTCAAAAAATCTGGGGATAGTTTTCCCACCAAATATTCTTACAATAACCTATTGTCCACCCAAACAAATATGAAATTACATTCAAAATTTTCCTCCTAAACAAATGGGAAAATCTTCTACTATGACTCTATAAATAATTCATATCTACCTTCAGTTAATGCATTTAATGCCAATACAGAAAAATTAAAAAAAAAAAAAAAAAACAGATTTACAAACATTAAATGACTAACAATAGGAAGGGTCATAATGTGTCTCCATCAGACCGCAACTTGATTGCCCAATACCTCATAGCCAACAACACAGACAGAGATGTTCATTATGGTAAGACCAAGGAGGCGGCTACATCATTTGGAGTGAGCCACCAGACAATTCAGTATATTTGAGAATCTGCAAAGAAGCAGATTTTAGATGGTTCACCAGTATCATTTCAGCAAAGAAGAGTGCAGTGTGGAATTGTAAGTGTGCACTAGATACTGATCTAATGAAGAGTATACCTTTTTTGAAGAGGAGCACCATTCGCAGGCTTGCCAAGGAGATGAAAGTAAGCAAAAGCAAAGTTGGCAGATGGGTTAAATTAGGTATCATCAAGCCACACACTAATGCAATCAAACCTCAATTAACAGAAGAAAACAAACTGCAGCGATTCAAATACAGCCTTAGTACTTTACATTTGGACAACCAACTAAACAAGATAAGGTACGTACTATGCATAATGTTATTCATATAGACGAAAAGCGGTTTTATATGCAAGGAACCACGGTAAGGGCTTACAAACTAGTAGAAGAAGAGGACCCATATAGGACATGTAAGAGCAAGAGATATATCACCAAGGTGATGTTCATGTGTGCCGTAGCTAGGCCACAATACAGTTTAGAGCGTGATTTGTTGTTTGATGGGGAAATTGGAATTTTCCCATTCACAACAATGGAACCAGCAGTGAGAAACAACAAAAACAGACTAAAGGACACCTTGGTAATGCATCATGGCTTTGGCAATGTTGGATGAAAGCTCGTTATGTAATCAGGAAAGGAGTCCGCTACCAAGTCGGCGATGGTAAGTCAATCAGAATTTGGGAATCTCCCTGGCTTCCGACAGCCCACTACTTTACTCCCAAACCTAAGAATGGAAGTGAGCCAAATATTCGTTGGGCACGAGATCTCATGTTTGCAGATGGACAGAATTGAAACCCAAAGATTGTTTACTCCAATTTTAATGAAAAAGATGCGGAGGTCATTCTACGTATTCCAATTAGTCAAATGGGAGGTAAGGATAAAGTAGTCTGGCATTTCAATAAATATGGGGTTTTCTCTGTAAAATCAGCATATGAAATGGTCATTATGGACAAGATATCAAAGGAGGATGTATTGGAATTATATCTATTATAATACTCTTGTAGAAAGTAATATAATTAATTCCTTTTCCTAGGACTCTTATTGGTTGTCATAATTTGTAACTTATTTAATTAACCCTAGAGATGGATCTATAAATTTATATAAACCCTAACATGCTTCTATAACACACAAGAGTTAAGGATTCAACCTGATAGTTGTTTACACAAGAGGTCGATTTCTGATTGAATGATTTCTGACTCCCGTCTTAACCTTCTGGACTGTATCCCCTACTCAATCCTCAACGCCGGATGGACGACGAACCTTGAAGAATTCCAAGTGGGAAGGAACACCTTAAACCGCCGCCGCCTACTCTCTCTTTCTCTCTATTCAATGATCTTTTTGAATGTTAATTCTTCTTTTTCACAGAATGAGAGACCGTGTATTTATAATACATGGTTGAGTGTGGGCCAGGCCTGGTAGTTTAATTCATTCTAGGATTAGGAATTTAATTCCTTATTAGGAATTTAATTCTCTATTCCTACTTGGACTAGGAGTCTATATGGGCCAGTCCAGGGATCAAATACAAGAAATAAAGATGGGTCTAACTATGGATTAATTCTTCCTTGTTCAGCCCAGAACATAATTAATTCATAAATATTAATTCATTCCACTAGAGAATTAATACTGACTTACCCCTTTATTCCCGAGTTGAGTCGGGGCTTGAATGAGACTTAATTAATCCCCGTATTTAAGATATCGAATATCCATTAATTAATTAAAGCCTATGACATCTTAAATCAATTAATTTCTTATTTATTCCTTAAGTAGTAACACTCAACCTTATTATTGTACCTGAACTTAATCAACCTGCAGGGTTTAGTACAATAAACCTTTTGAGCTCCTTAAGGGGATATCAACATCCTAAACGGATACGGTTACTTAAATACAAATTACCAATTATTATATGCAAGTTGTTGTCACCCAAAATACATAGTATAAAAGTTATATCTTAACTCTTGCCCATAGTAAATCAAAGTGACACACAAACAAGCATTCATAACTGTAATCTTGTTTAGGCTTTAGATTATTATAAGTCACCGAGATCTTTAGTTATTAACTAAGGTCAGGCAAAAGAACATATCTCACTGTGATCCTATCAATACGTAAATACGTACCTGTATAAGTAAATAGTCAAGATAAACTATTTCTAATACTGCAGCCTAAACCAACAACTCGTCCTCAAGTTGTCTAAGCTGTGATTTACATTTTATATCTCTTTAAGTTTAACAAATCATATGATCTTCTGTGATTTTCAACACACCATCCATAGGATCTACTTATTTGCAAGAGATATGGGGACACATACATAGTGAAAATGCAAATATAATCAGATAGGAGATAAACAGTGAATAACTGGAAACATTGTATATAAAAAGTTTTGCTTTCAGTATACAAATCCAACAGGATGTGGCTGAATCAAGCTCCTGGCAAGACTTTTCATCAGCTATGTGGAAGAGATTCTGGGAAATGAAGATTAAAGGCGAAGTCAAACATTTTATTTGGAAATGTTGGCATAATATTCTTGCTACCAAAGCAATGCTTGTTAGACGTGAGGGTTAATGGTGACCAAATATGTCCGATGTGTGGGGAGGAACGGAAGACGCTGGAGCATTTATTTTTTCGATGTCAAAGATCCAGAATTGTATGGAAACTCTCTCCCATAATATGGACTGAACTTCAGCAGGACAACATTCTTTTCCACATTGGTGGAACCAAATCTGCTCCAATTCTTTGTTGAAGGGTATCACAGATCGGATTCAACTCACTACGTATATTCTTTGGTGGTTATGGAAATCATGGAACTTGTGGATATTCGAGAAGAAACGAATTTCTGAAAAAGAGATTATTGATGGGGCTATCTCGGAGTGGCAAGAATATAGTCAGTTGATAGAGCAACAAGATCATGGATCAACTTGCTTTAGCAATTCTTCTTCCGAAGAAGGCTTGAACAATGGGTGGAAGGCAAGAGTATGGTGCATGAATATGTTCATCAGTACTAAGTTTTCTACAAACTTGAAGGCGGGATTTGGCATTATAGCACAAGATGAGAACATAAGAATTAAAGCAGCTTGGGCGATATCTAGGGATTTTTCCCCCAGTCCAGTAGAGTTAACACTTCAGGCTGTTCGTTTCGCTCTTGTTACAGCGTTCAAATCAGGTTGGACGAAGGTACATTTGGGGATTTATGATAAGGATATTGCAAGAAAGATATCTCTTCGAAGACCGTTTGAAGCAAACATTTCTTCAATAGTCGAAGACATCACTCTCCTTTGTAACTTGTTTGATGTGTGTGTTTTTGAATTTATTGATAGGACTTCTATACCCTCTTGTTCTTCGATTGCTTCTTTGGCAATCTCGAGTCCCTCCTCATTAGACTGGGGCTTTGTTTTCCCATCTTGGATTAGTCCAGTAATTGTGGAGACGCATAGTCTGTAGACTACGTACGTAATTATCCTCATTTTGAGTTATGAAAAAAAAGAAAAAGAAAAAGAAAAGAGCAATGACCAAAGATCAATTATTTGTATCAGAATTTGCATTATAAGAAAGTCCAGTTTTAGGGAAAACAAATTATTAAACCCTAAATATGGGAAATTGAGTATAAAAGTGGAATAAAACAAAATATTAGTAAGAAGAAGACGTGTCGAAAATGATTGAATAAGGTAGTTTATATAGTCTGCAAAGAATTAAATAAAAAAAGGTGTAGAATGCGCTGGTGCGATGAATTAATGAGCTGTTAAACTGAAAACATCAGTACTGCCGCCGCTTCACCTGTTAATCTCGAACATTACCCGTAAAATTGATGCTACGCTAACCACCATATTTTTGTGTTTACACACATTTATGTCCAGCTGCCTCAATTCTCCGTCGTTACGTTTCGATACCTAAATTTTATTTTTTTGACTGATTACAACTTGAAGTCCATAAATAACTTCATCTATCTTTTGCGGTTAAATATCAAACAGATGACAATCATATACCAAATTAAGAGGCGTTTTACTATTTTTATGATTTGTTGAGAAGGATTTACATGTCAAACAAGTGACAATCACGTTGCGACCTGTGCATAATTGTGAGTTTGCCACAACAAATCATAAACATAGAAAAAGGCTTTCCAATTTAGCATGTAATTGTCACGTGTTTGATATTTGACTGGAAAAAATTGATGGAGATCGCAAATAATATATTTCATGGACTTCAGGTTACAATCGCTCAAAAAATAAAATTTAAGTATTGAAGTGTAAAAACTCACAAAATAGAGGTTGAATTAACTATTTAACACTTATAATATACCATAATATTGCAATTCTTAAACCTCTGGAGTCACTGATGATTAAAGACCCATAGAATAAAACCAAACGAATAATAATAATCGTAAATTAGTAGTCGCTCCGTAACCATAAACATCTACAGGCATTCTCTATGCTTTTTATAAACATCAAACTGAAGATGATGATGATGATCATCATAATAATAATAATAATAATAATAGTTAATTAAAGATCTAACTTGGATAATTAATTATAAGTCAATTAGTTAAATATATTGTAATCTAGACGAGGATCAAGGATCAATTCTTACTGATTCATCACATTTATATTAGTTAAATTTAAAAAACGAAAAATTAGATTTACCAATAAGTCTACTTCAGACACCAAGAAATCTTGTAAATTATATTTTGAAATTTTAACAGAAGTAACTATATTGTTTAAAATATAGTTGATCTTTTAGTCCCAATTCACGGAATTATAATGAAATCAAAACATAATTCATTGATTACTTATAATATCACTTTTAAATTAGTTAAACTTAACAAAACTAAATTAGATTTACAAATTACTCTGGTTTGGACACCAATAAATCCCATAAAGTATATTTAAAACTTTTAAATAAAATAACTATATTTTTCAATATTTATTTGATCTTTTAGTTTTAATTTACCGAATTATAGTTATAATATTCCTTTTATGTTAGTTAAACTAAAAAACTAAAAACTAGATTTACCAGCTACACTACTTCGGATCCCCAAAGGATTCGTAAATTAAGTGAAAGGAAATGGATGCAATTGATCCCGTAACTTTCACATTTTTCAATCATGCTCGTTTTTTGGTCAAAATTGATCTTAAATTGAGCAATTTTTCAATTTATAAGACTAAATTGAAAATAATAAAAATTACGAAACTAATTGGGTAAAAGTAAAAAATTATGAGACGAGTTAAGATTTTTTACTGTATAATTGGGAAAACAAATTATTAGAGCCTAAATATGGGAAAATAGTAATATTGACAAAAAGATTGATAGAATATATAAGTATTTTATAAAGGTAGAATAAAATATTATTAAAAAGATGACGTGTCGAAAATGATTGAATGAGGTAGGTTTAGTCTACAATTAATGAGAATAAAAAGGTGTACAATGCGGTGGTGCAATTCGTTGAGTTGTTGACCTTTGGTCACTTTGTCCATATATAGTTACCCCCCTTTGTTAAATTTGGAAGTTTACCGCTGCAATCCCGTGAACATTTTTTACCCCATGCGTGACTCTGTTTAACAAAAAAAAGTTTTCCTTTTTCTACCACCTTACTAACTTCAAAGGCTTAAGATTGACTTTGTAACACCTTTAGAACAACATAACAGTAGAAGCCTTTAGAACAACACAACAGTAGAAAAACTCAAGATTGATTTTGTAACGCATTTATAACAGAATGGCCTTTAGAACAACATAGCAGTCTCAAGATTGACTTTGTAATACATCTAGAACAAAATCACATTTAGAATAGAATCTCAAGGTTGTAACCATTGACGGACCTATGTTGGCCCCGTCATAATGTGCTATTATATATGTATATCGACTTGGCTCCGTTATAATGTGCTATTATATATGTGTATTTTAGTTGACTTTGATATAACTTAATTAAATAAAATAAACAATTCCACTGTTTAACTCGAAGTAGATAAATGTATTGTTATGTATAACAGTATAAGCAAGATAGATAAATATGTTAAAAAATATAATGAATATAAAAACATTATATTTTTATTTTATTTTTGTGATAAATCAATTTATTGATCTATCTAAATTGTTAGTACTTTTCTAGTTTTATTTGTACAGTTGATTATATTTAGGGGGCACAACGGTAGTCTTGCTTTAATTTTCTACGATATTATTTTTTAATACAATTTATCCAATATTTTGAGTTTAGGGCCAAATTTATATCAAATAATTTGATTTCTAAGCTACTCAGTATCTGCACTCTATTTGGTGAAAAATTGCCACATGTATATATAGTTAAAAAAAATTACGTGAAACGAACTCCTAGATGCGTCTAGAAATGGACCCCCCTCACCTAAGTTTTTGGGTCCGTCACTGATTGTAACGCTTTCAAAAGACCCTTTGAATCTTTGTTATAACACCTTGGATACTAGAAAAAAATTCACTTGCTTCTTGAACCGATTAATTTTGATGGAAAATCAGACCCTATAGTATCAAGTCTATCAAATAATCTTAACCTCAAATTCGCGTCATATAAAATTAAGATCATTGAGAAATTATGATCTTTATCAAATCAAACCAATATTATAAATCACTCTTGATACTCCAATTTGATTAGCCAACTCATACGGCCAATTTGATGAATTTGGCAAATTCAGTCTATATTATGTCTATCCACGAGTTTCGACAATTTGAAAACATCTTGATGGTCCACCACAATTTTATATCTACCATTATTTTTTGAATAATTATTAAATCAATTGTAATTTAATTTAATAATATATATCACTTTGACATGTGCCGGATTATAATTTAATACAAAATTTATATATTTAGAGAGGAGATATTAAGAGATACTTGGAATAAGGTGTATGAGGTTGTAGCATGCCAATTGTGATACATCCATGTCTAGTACGACCATTAAATAGTACAAAATGATTTTTGGTTAAGTATGAAGGTGATAAGTTTAAAATTATTATATTGTAAAAGGTAATGCAAGTTATAGTTAGATGATTATGTAACGATAAAAAAAATATATCGAGAATTGTAAAAAATAATTTAGGTTATTGATTGAGTGTTAGGTAATGATAAAAATGTGCATTATAAAAGGTGATGTAAGTAATGATTTGATGATTATGTAATGATAAAAAAAATATTAGCGGATGTAGGACGTTTTATTTAAAAGGAATGTAAATGAGCTGGCCAACTCAAATCACCAATTCATAAAGTGAGATACCTTTTGAACGAAGAATCTTACCTTTGGCTGGCAAGAGTCCAACCCAAGTATCCCTTACTTATACAAAAAAATAAGTTTTATTTTTTCTATAATATTCTCATTTTAATGTAGATTGAGACGTGGTATCTTAAGGAAAGTGTGCTGTGTGCCTCAAGTTCCTTATTTTTCCGTTTCCTTTTTCTAAATAGACTACCTCTGGTTTTCTACTTAGATTTACTTGTGTTACCAAAATGTTTTAAATATTACTTTTAGTTTTAATAAATGTGACTGATTATATCGTTGTTTAAATTGTTATTCTACGTCCTCCATTTCTAAAAATAGTATTGCTTTAGTTTGTTTTGAAAAAATTATGAATGAGTAAAAAAGATAAATATATTCATACAAAATTTATGTAATTGGGACATTTTTTTAGAATAAGAAAATAGTGAACTAGATGAATTAGATTGTTTAAGATAAAATTGAAAAAAACAACATTTTTTTAAGAAAAAAATATCTTCTCTAAAGTCACATTTTTTTAAAACGAATGGAGTAAATTTTTTGTTTTCAATGCTTTGGTTTTTATGAAAAAGACCAAATTAGTAATTCGGCAAGCCGCATAAATTCTGTTTTCTGTATTACAGTATACAAAAAATAAGAAAATCATTTATAAAAAAGAAAAAAATATCTAAAGTGGAATTAGTGTGGTAATTGTTATTTGGGTCCAAGTATTAACAGCCACAGCAGGTTTACTAATTATGGCGTTAATTATAGTTTTTGAGATAATTAGGGGAGAAAGAGTAAAGGAGGAAAGCGTTCCGCGTTTGACCTTGTAAACCCAGTCGACTTAATAACTGTATCCCCGTCTTAACAACTAAATTTAAACACCATACGAATTCAATCTACTTCCTCCTGAATTCCATAATTCCGATTCTGTTCTACTCCCATCAATTTCAGAATTCAATCTTCCTCGGATTGTTTGACGTTTATTTTGGAGCTTGTGATCTGGTGTTTCAATGGGGGATTTAGTGAAGCAGACTTTAGCAACGCCGATCCAGTTGACGGACCAAGTCATAAAGGCTGCCGACGACGCTGCTACTTTCAAGCAGGAATGCGCCGATCTCAAGTCCAAGACCGAGAAGCTCGCCGCACTCCTCCGCCAGGCCGCGCGTGCTAGCAACGACCTCTACGAGCGCCCCACGCGCCGCATCGTCGACGACACTGTCCAGGTCCTCGACAAAGCCCTAGCACTAGTTCTCAAATGCCGCGGCAACGGTCTCATGAAGCGCGTCTTCACCATCATTCCCGCCGCCGCCTTCCGCAAAATGCTGCTTCAACTCGAGAACTCCATCGGCGACGTCTCCTGGCTCCTCCGTGTCTCCGCCGACGATCGCGACGACGAGTACCTCGGCCTCCCTCCTATTGCCGCCAATGAGCCGATCCTAGGCCTCATATGGGAGCAGATCGCCACACTCCACACCGGCTCCGTCGACGTCCGCGCCGACGCCGCCGCGTCACTAGTATCCCTAGCACGAGATAACGACCGTTACGGTAAATTGATAATCGAAGAAGGCGGCGTTGGACCGTTGCTGAAATTAGTCAAAGAGGGGAAAATCGAAGGGCAGGAGAACGCAGCAAGAGCAATCGGATTGCTCGGGAAAGATCCAGAAAGCGTTGAACACATGATACACGCTGGAGTTTGCTCGGTGTTTGCGAAAATCCTGAAAGAAGGTCCGATGAAGGTGCAGGCGGTCGTGGCGTGGGCCGTATCGGAACTCGCCGCTCACTACCCTAAATGCCAAGATCTCTTTGCGCAGCACAATATCATCAGACTACTCGTTAGCCATCTAGCGTTCGAAACAGTTCAAGAGCACAGCAAATACGCCGTCGTTAGCAAAGCAACCTCGATGCACGCCGCCGTCGTCTTGGCCAGTAATAACAACGGAAACGCCGTCGTCGGTACCAATGGTGTTGCGAAGGGGAATGAATTGGATGAAGATAAGAGCTTGTTACTTCATCCATTAGGGAACAAACAACCTAATCAGATGTACAACGTTGTTACAAGTACAATGTCTGCAAAGAGTAATAACGGTGTCAAAAACCCAGGTGGGAAGGTGAATTCTGTAAACAATCACCACCACCATCATCAGAGTTTATCGCTAGCCGGGGCGAATAACAGAGCTAGGGAAATGGAGGATCCTGCAACTAAAGCTTACATAAAATCAATGTCCGCAAGAGCCCTTTGGCATCTAGCCAAAGGAAACTCTCCAATTTGCAAAAGCATTACAGAATCAAGAGCCTTGTTATGCTTTGCAGTCCTTTTAGAAAAGGGCCCATCAGAGGTCCAGTTCAATTCTGCCATGGCATTAATGGAGATAACTGCTGTTGCAGAGGGAGATGCTGAGCTTCGAAGATCAGCCTTCAAGCCCAATTCACCGGCCTGCAAGGCCGTAGTTGATCAGCTCTATAGGGTTGTCGAAAAGGCCGATTCCGAACTTCTAATCCCTTGCATTAAAGCCATTGGTAATCTTGCTAGAACTTTTAAAGCAACAGAAACAAGAATGATAAGCCCTTTAGTAAAATTGTTGGATGAGAGAGAGGCAGAGGTTTCTGGTGAAGCTTGTATTGCTCTAACAAAGTTTGCTTGTTCGGAAAACTATCTACATTTGGATCATTGTAAGGCGATAATCGGGGCAGGGGGAGCAAAGCATCTTGTACAGCTAGTGTATTTTGGTGAGCAGCAGATAGTGCAGAGCTCTGCATTGATTCTGTTATGCTACATTACATTGCACGTGCCCGATAGTGAAGAGCTTGCACGAGCCGAAGTTCTTGCTGTTCTGGAATGGGCTTCAAAGCAAGCGTTCTTGATCCAGATCGAAGATGTGGAGAAGTTGTTACCAGAGGCGAAGGGGAAGTTGGAGCTGTATCAATCCAGAGGGTCCAGAGGGTACCATTGAGGTTAAGTTTAGTGTATGTGCAAATATTTAAGATTAAGGTTTATTGGTTCTTGATTTTTTTGTTTATTGTTATTCTGTTTTCATTTGTATTGAGTGTATATAGCATTATTACATTACATGCTTGTAATTCTTTGGAGCTCAAGCTACTTGTGATCCATATATGTTAGAATACCAAAATTTGACCTGATTTGGTGCAGAAGTTGTTTGTTCTGGAAAGAATGGAGAATTTGAGGCAAAGCAAGAAGTTGTAGTAGAGAAGGATATTGCAATACTTTCTAAATATAGATGAAAGTAACATTGGTCCCCTTTGTACGAATGAAATGTTGGTTTTCTCACCTGACAAAATCAAAGTGTATATCTTGCATTTGGTTTTGATTTTGACATCATGTATCTTCTAAATGTTTCAGGATCCTACTGGACAGATACCCTAGAACACAGTGTTGGACACCAAAACAATGCCGTTTTGTTATTGAAATAAAACGATGTTTTGGCTCCAACACAAAATGACATCGTTTTGATCTGAACCAAAACATGTCGTCTTGGTGTCCAACACTGTGTGCTGGGGCACCTGCCCGGCAGAGGGTTTTCCCTTCTAATTAGCAAGAAGTATTCATTCGTGAAATTGGTGTCATTTGCTCACACCCTAATTTTTACTAAATAAATACAATGGTGTTTGATTATACCAGTCAAACACGTCGAACATATTTTAAGGTGTTTGGTTGTTTGATCTAGATACATTCCATAAATAAATACAATTGTGTTTGGTTATACCAGCCAAACACCGGTATCAACCGAATACATGTTTTAAGGACACCCCTCAGAATTATTAAGAAAGGGCATCATGATTTCTATTTGCAGCATTGTGATATGATCTCCACACAAACGAGTTTGTTTTTTCTTTCCCCTACCCCCCTAAGAAAGAAAGAAATGTTATACAAATCTGGAAAAAAACCAACTTAAATGGAATGATTTGAAAACGAAAAAGGCGAATTTAGCTAAATGGTGAGCAAGGTAAGGTAGTCTTCAGACCGTTTCACACAAACTAGTGAGAATATTGGAATTTTTCGTACTTTTGAATATTTCATCCGTTTGTTATTTTGCTATGTCAGTTTCTCTCGAGAAATGATTGCAGGTGTTTAATTATATCCATTAATTAAATGCCGAGTTAGAACTTGACGGTAGGTGTTTCTCATATGTTTTTTATAATATTTAATCACTGAATATTAATTGCAAGCCTTTTATAAATTAATTAATTTAAAGAACAATGTGTACTTATATGAACTCAAATGATTTTTTACTTTTCATTTTTCTTTTCCGTTTAGTATCATTTTGATGGTGTTTCCAAATTTTTAATATTTTTAAAAGGATGATCATTTGCTTAATAAAAAATATATAAAACGTTTAAAAGTCAAAATTGATGGGTTGAAATTGATCAAATAAAAATCCAGGACCTTAATAGAACAAACTATAATACTTCACGACTTCAGGGGTTTGATTATGGATATTACCCTATGTTTAATGTGGTTTGTTTAATATTTAATCAATCAATATTAGCTATAAGTCAAGGTTTGTGGGACTAGATCGGATCGACCGGTTCAATCGGGAACCGGCCTGGAACCGATCCGTTAGTGTTAAAAAACAAGAAATATTGACAACTTGTTAAAAATCGATCAAAACTGATTAAACCGTCGGACCGTTGAATCGGTTATATTCCATTTCTCAGTTTTTCTTCTATTTTTTTAAATAAAGCTGTTGATTTAGAAAGCAAAAAGTTTTTGGGTAATCCATTTCTATAAAACCCAACAGTCTGGGCCCATATATCACATTTCACATCCCTACTACAGATATAATGTCCACAGCAGATGAAAGAAATACAACACTAAAATATATATTAGAAAGCCAATATGAAATTTAGTGATATTAAAACTTAGAGGTAGAAGTATTTTTTAATTAATTGATATTGATATATGTTGAACTTCTTTTTCACAAGTTAAACTCTAAAATCAAATATTCTCTCTGTCTCAAATGAATTTACATAGGGAAGTCGACACAGATATTAAGAAAAATTATTTTTCGAGGATTTTGTTGACTTTTCAAAGGTGGATTGAGGGTGGAGATTATGTTATAACTTTCCTTATTAGGAAGTGTGCAAATGTGCTTGGGACGGTCGAATTCGATTTCGGGATGGAGGAAGTATACAATAAATTGCATTACACATGAGCAACTATTGAAATCCAAAGTCAGCAAATTGTCTTTGACCGATAGTTGAATCGATGACTTGTCCTGTTCGATCACCGGTCCAGTCCCACAAACACTCCTATAGACATTTTATAAATGAGTATGATTTGTTTATATTTAATCACTGACCCACTACATGCTCATATGTGAACTCAAAACCATTTTCTACTATAACTTTTGTAGGACACATATTTTCTATTGTTCATGCAAGTGCTTTTGTTTGTAGGCAAGCCAACGGGACCACTAATGCTCTTGCTACCTCTTATTCTTATGCTAACTAACCCATGTTGGGTCGAGCTTCCTAGTCATATTGGGGTCCTCTTGTATAGAGTTGCATCATCTATAATAAAAAACAAAAGAATCATATTATAATAACTATTTGATACATTACAACTTATCTATTTCTGTCACATGAATATTAATGTAATTTTCAAATAATAAAAAATAAGATAAATTAGACAAGTGGCAAACAAATTACGTTAATCTCTTGAAACCCTCTATATCAACACCTTTGATCCATATACAATCTTAGAAAGTTAATGCCTGCAAAACAAGACAACAATTTTTTTAGCCCTCGCATCCCATAAAACTAAGGATGATAATTACAAGTCTACAAGTAGCTCATCAAGGAGTTCAAACAGAGGCAATAGCTTTCTCTCTCTACAAATCACATCAACTAGCACACTCCATGTAAAAGCCTCTGGCTTAAACCTCATCTCTACCAAACCAAACAATAACCTAACAGCATCATTCGCCTTTCCAGCCACACAAAGACTAACTAACAACTCATTCGACGTGCCAAAGTGGGGCACAAACCCCCTAAGCATCATCAGAGTCAACAAATCGACCGCCTTCTCAAGTTTGCCTTCTTTGCACAAAGAATTTAAGACAATCCTATAACTAGCCTTGTTAAGATACACACCGTTATTAGGTAGTCTCTCGAGCATGTTAAGAGCCTCGTCATATCTGTATTCCCTACATAATCCACCAAGAATTACATTAAATGTTACCTCATCTGCGCTGCATTCATTTTCCTTCATCTCCTTGAGTAGATCGATAGCTTCATCTGTCCTTCTTGCCCTACACAACCAGTTAATTAAAGTGGTGTATATAACAGTGTCGGGCCTCAGCCCAGTAGCTTTCATCTCATCCAAAACTTCTTTGGCTTCCTCAATTCTTCCATCCCAACAGAACCCATTAATTAAGGATGAGTAATTGAAGAGATTCGGATTGCATCCGTTTTTCTTCATAAATTCCATTATCTTTCTAGCTCTATCAGTTTTCCCTCCACGAGAAAAACCGTTGATTAAAGCATTGTAAGTCAAGGCATCGGGTACTATCTGATGCTTTGACACCATTTCCTCGAACAAATCAATTGCATCTTCGAGTCTGTCTTGTGCACACAGACCATCTATTAGAGTTGAGTAGGTAATCAAGTTTGGGAAAGATACTTCAGATTTCTTCATCTCTTCCATCACATCAAATGCAGATTCTAGATCTCCTTTCTTACAGTGATGTTTGACCAAAATGTTGAAGATGCATGTGTTGGGCTCCAAGTGAAGGTCCTTTCGAGTACTTAGAAGGAAAGTTCTCATCAGATCAACTTTATTTGCATCCACCAGAAGATTAAGGCATGTACTAATGGCTTTCAGGGATGGCTTTGAACGTACAATCGGCATTATAGAGTGAAACATTTCAAGCACTCTGTCATGCATGGATGCTTTTGAGAAATGCTTCATGAGATTAAGAAATATACCTTCATGGAATTTGCAGGTCTCATAGGTCATTTGACGAAGAACAGCATCAAGAGACTGATATCTCTTGCATAGAGCAAGCTTATGAAGTATTACAGCATAAGTGGAGTTGTTGTGCTCAAAACCCCTTTGGGCTGACACTTTATTAAAAATTTCTAACGCGTGTTCTGGATTCTTCTCACGTTTTATGAAGTTGATGGCCAACTCATGAGAAATATATTTGCTTTTCCTAGGGGATTCTCTTTGTCTAGCTGTAGGTTCAGAAGGAGTATCTGCTCTTCTTGGTATAACCTTCAGGCGTTGGAGAGGGGAGATGAGCTCAGCTGAAGATGGTAATGATTCTACAGATAATAACTGGTGACTCATGCTGGAAAAAGCTCTCATCGTATCTACGTAAAGTACCAGATCTTCAAGGTTATATCATCTAATGAAGCCACAGCTACTTCCGAGCAAGCTGTTCAACCACGATGAAATATGTAAAGAATGACAAGCACCGCAATGTAGAAACATCATAAAATGTAAAAGAACCTATCATCACCTTTGCAGAGCGTTAGTGACTCAAGGAACATATTTGCTCTAACATACATCTTGATAAGTTTTTAGAGCTTATAGAGTGTTAGATCTAATTAGGGAAACAAGCTTTTGAAGTACTTGAATGTGAAAGATCAGGAAGTTTTTTAAATATTAGTAATGCAAGTATGTAATAAGACAACTAAAATTAAAGGAGTTGAGTTTGTTAAGCTTCTTCATTTTTCAAACAAAATTTATAAGACCATGACTTCTTGTTTTGGGGTTTATAGATCTTCATACAAGAGACAAAATTGTGGAACACTTTAAACATCTTCTAAGCTTCTAACATCTACAATTTACAGAGTTTATAAGGTTAAACAAACAGAGAAACTGTTATAAGTCAACAAGAGATATTAACAACAAGCAAAATCAAAGGTCAATTTATAGCAAATGGAATTCCCATCTAACTTCAAATAACAACACAATTTATATAGAAGAATCCAACAGGAACAAACTTATGACTTTGCACAAAAAAGGGGTATGAAGAGATGCAGCTTATGATAATATAACGACCAGAAAGAAGATACTATAATTGACTGTTCTACTATCTGGACAACACTGTGCAAGAAAATTATAAGGACAAAAAAACACCAACACGAGAGGAGAACTAAGAACATATGAGCAACCCAAGAACTTCCTAAATGCATCATAAAAACCGCATGATTGTTAACTGGAAATTGTTATACACGAATGTACACTTATCAGTCTCCAAAAGTAACCATTGATGTTTTTCCATCTACAATGACAATGCAACAACTACACCTTTATCTTCGAGTATATTCTTCTTTAGCTTTTTCCTAAATTTTAATATCTGTAACAAGTGATTCACAAAACTATGAGAACTTCAGTAGAGCCAACGCAACAAAAGGTTCAAGATAATCCAAAAAAATCCCCATGATCAAAGACATTTATAATTTAATAGGATGGCTTTACTGGTAAATTTTACTTGGAAAGCTATACTTATACCCCAAAAGTAATAAACTTTGCTAATGTCAATGACATGCATAACATCAAATGAAATCAAGGTCTACAAAGAATAGTCCACTAGCAATCGATCAGATGAAAGCCAAAGGCAGACTAGTAACCACAATTCAGAGCATGCAAGACCTGTACATTGATCACAGATTTCCTTCACCAACACAAGGCCGTCCTTACTATGTTTTGGCCCGAATCGAATTTCTAAACTAGGCCCCTAAAATTATATTTTTCCTCTAATTAATTATTAGAATCAAAAGAAAAACTTCTAAAGACAAGCATTATATATTTATAGATAGTAGAAAACAATTACAAAAGACAAAGAAAGAACAAAAGTAGAGGAAATAACAAATGCACATATGAACTTTAAATTGGGTTAGGATCTCAAAGTATCATTCAACTAACAAGAAACAATTAACAATTACTTTAAAATATTTTTTACGATCACAATCAATAATGAGAAAAACATGAATACTAAATAAAAATACCTTTATTTTATGGTGATGTGATGTGATGGTTAAGAGTTTGAATATTGAAATCCAATTCGTAAAAAAATGTAAAATGATTGCTAATATAACTTCAATTGATGAATGATGTAGATCAATTTTTTATATAGAAAATTTCTTTTTATCCCCCCACTGCATTCTTGCAATCTCCAGTGTATGCAAGGCCCTAGACATAATAAAATACAAATTCATCAACAAGGCAAAACTAGGACTTGAACTCTTGACATATGACAAACAACAAGAGCTACCAACCACATGGCCACTGAATAATTAATGTCTAATTTGTGTCCAATATGTATTTATAAGTATATAAACTTATTCCAGACCCTAAAATTTAAAAAATTTCGGGCCCAAGTCAACAGACTCTTCAGACTTTTATAAAGCCCGGCACTATGTGCACACTCAGTGCATGTCATAAGAATTCCATATATATTGTTGACCCTTAGTCCTAATAGCTCCAAAGCCAGCTCTACACAGGCAAATTGGAAGATGCCAAACAACAACATTTTCTGAAAATGTCATACCTCCAAATGACATTTTGGAGCCCATCTTGTTTTTCCAATAGCAGCATCATATGCAACAATATTTCCATAAAATATCTTCTCCAACTCTTTCTTCCATTTAGATAACAACAAATGCACATTGAAGGTAGAGTGAGAAGAGCTGAGTTACTTAGAAACAACAGTACCAGATAAGCATAGCAACAAGTGGTAATCTTGCACTGACCAACAATAATACACACTTCCAACAATGGATAATCAAGAGAAAGGATAATTAAGAACATTGCACATTGATAATGCCAAGATAATTTTTTGCACAGAGACCAACTGAAAACTGTGTGATATAAGCTCATTAATTCACAGATCCACAGAACTGAGTCAAATTCAAGAATTATGCAGCTTAGTGGCTAACGCCCAGATAGTAACTATGCAGCTTTTTGCAGACACTCGTCAACCCAAAGGGAGAGAAAATGCAAACACTATATCAAATCTCCTTTGGACAAATAGTTTGCATCGTTTCTATATGGGCCCCAATCTCAATATCAATAAACTCTGATTCTAGTGCTTTGTGTTTTAGCCGGGATGATGCTCTCCATCATCTCCGAGATAATGTTTTGCTTGATGCTCAACCCGTAATTTAAAATATTGATTGCGTTCTTAAAAATACAAACCTCTACAGCATCCCTGTTTTTGCATCGTTCGGTATTGCAAGAAACTGGAACAATAATATAGAGACGATTCTAATCGATCATACAAGTTTACCTCATTAAAGTGTCAGGGGGCATAGAAACCTCGATATCCAGAAAAATCAGCCCCTGTAACGAGTGGCGAGTGATGCGCTGGACAGTCATTTTCTGAAAGCAAATTATTTAGAAAAAGAAGGGGTGTGATCAAGCAATTGAAGGATGAATCAAATGATGCATGAAATGACTAAAACAACAAACTCGTACCTCAGAGAAATTGGAGGATATTGCTATGATGATCTGAGCTTTTGAAGTTTTGTGGTGGTTAATTACATTTCCCGAAATATGGTTCTACACGATACATCCGCCGTCTGGCGCCGTCGCATCCACCGCAGTTGAAAAAATCCGCTCTCTGTTTTTTAGCTCCGTGACTGGCGAATGGGGGGAAAATTGCAGTTAAGTGGAAAAGCTAGGGTTTGGTAAATTGGGGATGATTTGGACGCGTGTTTTTGAGTAATTGGGAACGTTATTTTTACTGGTGCCGCTAATGCATTTTCGCGTACAAACTTGATATGAGTAAGGCCTACGACCGGGTCGAATGGGGCTTTTTGGAACGTGTTATGCTTCGATTGGGAATTAATTGGAATCTTCTTAATGTGATTATGCGTTGTGTCTCCTCTGTTTCTTTTTCTGTGCTTTTGAATGGGCAACCAGGCGAGGTGTTTCGCCCAACAAGGGGTCTCCGCCAAGGAGACCCGTTGTCCCCTTATCTCTTCCTTTTCTGTGCAGAGGCCTTCTCAGCTCTTATCCGAAGGGCAGAGATGAGAGATGCATTACATGGGGCCAAGATTTGCCGGAACGCTGAGTCAGTTTCACACCTATTCTTCGCCGATGATAGCATCATCTTTGGACGGGCAAATGAGGCCGATATTGATGCTATCAGCGAGATTACCCGGTGTTATGAAGAGGCATCAGGACAGTTGATCTCGCTCGAAAAATCCGAGATTTGCTTCAGTAAGGGTGTGGAAGGGGATAGGAGAAGGTTGTTGGCGAATAGATTGGGGGTTAGATTAGTGAACAAGCATGCGGTTTATTTAGGTCTCCCAGCAAATGTGGGGAGATCCAAAGAGGCCATTTTTAGTGCCAGCTCAGCTAGGGTGGAGAAGAAGTTGAAAAACTGGAAGAGCATTAATCTATCAAATGCTGGGAGACTAACCCTTATTAAGTCAGTCACAAGCAATCCCAACTTATGTCATGAGTTGTTTCTTATTGCCACAGTTAATACACCGAAGAATCAAATCGGCGTGTTCGAATTTCTGGTGGGGTCAGAGGGGGTCGGAGAGACGTATCCATTGGGGTTCTTGGGAGCTGCTCTGCCACCGAAAGGAGGAAGGGGGCATTGGATTACGAGATCTTGAGGCCTTTAATAAGGCCATGTTAGCCAAGCAGGGATGGAGGTTAATGGGAGATGAGAGTTCCTTACTGTCCAAACTTCTAAAAGCTCGCTACTTCCCGAATGGGATTTTTCTAAACGCAAAGATTGGATATAATCCAAGTTACACTTGGAGAAGCATCTTGGCGGGGAGAGAGGTCCTGGTAAAAGGGCTGCGCTGGCAGATTGGATCACACTCGGATGTCAACGTTTGGACAGACCCATGGATCCCGAATTACCAAAACTCACGGGTTAGTAGCTGCAAGCCGACTGGTTGTAGGGTGAACAAGGTGAGGGATCTTATGCTGCAAGGCAACCAACAGTGGAATGGGGAGTTGGTCTCTTCTCTTTTCACTACTGAAGAGGCGGCACACATCCGATCTATCCCACTCCATTGTCCCAACCGCCAGGATAAACTCATTTGGATGCATTCGAAATTCGGGGAGTACGAGGTGAAATCGGGGTATTATGTGGCGAGGGGGATGGGGGAGTGTCCACGACCAAGCTCATCTTCATCTATGGCAATTCGAAATCTATGGCGTTTCATTTGGAACCTCGATGTTCCCCCGAAAGTGAGAGTCTTCCTCTGGAAAGCCGTGAGAGGCTTTCTACCTGTGGCATGGGGGCTGAGAAAAAGAGGTATGGATATCGACGGTGATTGCAAGAGATGTGGGGCGGCGGTGGAAAAGATAGAGCACGCGTTAAGAGACTGCAGCTGGTGCTCGGGATTCTGGCAATCTTCACCAATTCGACTCAGCGGGGCACTGTTGAACCCAAATGCATCCATGGCGAATTGGGTAGAAATGTTAGCATCTATGAAATGTAAAGAGACGCAATGTATGTTCGCAATGCTCATGTGGATGGCGTGGCGCGCACGGAACGAGCTGTACTTTGAGGACTTTCGTCTGAAACCGCAGGAGTGCTATAGAGCTGCCACGTGTACGTTACGGGATTTCTATGCTGCAAAAAGACCACTGCTTGCTGCTGCAGGGGCCCCAGCCTGCCGTATCTGGTGTCCTCCACCTTCTGGTGCTACAAAACTTAACTCTGATGCCTCAATAAGGAGCGGTATCGGAACGGGATTAGGGTGTGTGATCAGGAATGAAAGCGGGGTTGTGCTGGGCTCGAAGATCACACTCTTAATGGACCAAACTGAAGTCGAGGTAGCAGAAGCTCTAAGTTGCCTAGAAGGAATGCACCTTGCTGTGAATTTGGGAGTGGGGAATCTGGGGATTGAAATTGATAATGCCAATTTATTTGCCAAACTACAAGGCAAAAAGAAGGACCTGACCTATGTTGGGTTAATTGTAGCTGATATTCTATTGCTTTTTCCGGATTTTATTTCGATTAATCTTTCATTAGTTAGACGTTCCGCGAATGTGGTCGCACACCATCTTTCGCGTTTTGCCTTTACTTTCCAGACTGCTAGGTCAGTCATAGGACCTGTGCCAGTTCCGTTGGAACCTTTTGTACTTTCTGAGACTCTTGTCTCGTGATTAATCGATTGGGTTGTTTCTCAAAAAAAAAAAAAAAAAAAAAAAACAACATAAATTTCTAAGTATATGAAATGTTATGATGCAATCATTGCATTGATAAAATCATTTTTTTTACTTATTATAGTAGGTAACATGTGATGTTTTACTTTTTATTTAGTAAAATAAATCCCACTTTTAATCATATACTAGTCTTTTTTTTATGCCCATTGATAGAAATCTAGTTATACCCTTTATCCTTAAATTAAAAAGATAATACTAATATCTCATTTTTTGTCTTTTATATTGGTTTAATGTTTTCTTCGTCTAATTTTCGTAAAAAAACTTATCTCACCTCTTTTCTACTTTAATTTATTTTGTATTCTTCTTATTTCCTTTGTCTTTATATATATATATATATATATATATATATATATATATATATTATATTCTATTCGTCTTTTAAGCATGTGTTTTATTCTTTTTCCTATTCACTTGCAATATTTTTCCCCTTAAAATAGTTAAAAATACTTTGTATCGTGATGGAAAGAGGTCAAACAATGTAAAATATACACATGTAAACAAGTAAATTAAATGAGATTGCACATATCAATTCCAAAAATAATATAAGGCCATATAAAAAAAGAACACGGGACAAAAAAAAAAGAAAAACACAATGTTGTATTCAAAATAACACTGTGATTTATAATTGATAATACAAGTCATTAGTTTTTCTTTAAAAAAGAAGAAAGGTAATCAATAATCTCGGCAAAATAAATTTTCACTATATCACTTCAATTAATATCAGAGACGAGCAATCAATACCTATATTATCTCCCTTTCTTTTCTTTTTTCTTTGATAAGGAATGAATAGTAATTTCATATAAATTGTATACTGTTGAGAAATGTTATATCATTTATTTTATACTTATATTTTTATTAATTATTTTTCTATGAGATTTTTTATCGCTTATTATTTTAATTAGAATTTCTCGACGTGCGATGCACGATTAAAAATATATTTTTAAGAAAAAAAATCAAAGTTAAATATTCAAACAATTTAATTGAATAACTTATTTTTTGTCTAATAAAAGAATATTAAATTATCTAATAACTTTTAATTGTATTAACAAAAATTATTTAATATATTTTTATTTGCAGCTCATATTAAATGTAAATAATTCAACTTGCAATAAATAATCAAATCTAAACATCAACCACCTAACAATTGTTTATTTTATATTTAATATATTATTCAAAATATGGAATATTAGTACTCGATTAAATACTAACAAAATATTTTTTTTTTCTATTGCAAATAAAAGAGATGGGTTAAAAAATGAAAAAAAAAAAAAAATTTATTAGTGTCTTTATAAGGTTGGAAAAATTATAACATTTGTGAGAGGGAGAGAGAGATAAAAAAATAAACCTGATTTTTAAATTCTTTATCCCTAACATGGGGATACGTATTCCTCTCTTTTTTTCTTCTTTATTAAAAGTCAATATCATCCATGAATATAGAAACTTAAAAATAGTTAGTTTTTACTATTTCTGGACAATTGTAACATTGTAGGAAAGATACTATATGAATTATAAAGAGATTAGCTAATAAGAATTTATAAAAAAAATATTCTTAATATTTATTTAATTTTTATTTATATCTCAAACTCAAATATTACATAAACAAATATAATCTAAATAATCAACAAACAATTGCATTTTTTAAAAAGATCCAAGAGATGTTACATTAAAAGTCACAAAAAACATGACTTTGCTATATTTTACATTAAAAAGGGAAAAAGAACCAGAAATTATGTGTTTTTTAATTTATTTAAATTTATTTTATTTTTATTATAAAACGAATCAATCAAAAGTGTCACCTATACATTTTTTTATAGCAAAATGACAACAAAATTTAAATTTGAAACTAATTTTGAAAATATGTTACATATATATACAAATCTTTACTATATATATACAATTTCTTATTATGTTAATAGTTTGATTTCCTTTTATAGATGATTCAATTTTATTATATATAAAATAAGTCGATACATTCTCAATATTGAAAAGCAAAAAACTTGCCATAAGATAAAACCAAAAATTCCGCCGGTTTATGCAAATTAAATGAGAAATCGGGAAAACAAATTAAATATATACTCGGCACTGCTGGAGCTTTATATAATAAATAAATGAGAGGTCAATTATCATTTAATAAAAAAAAATTAAAATAGTCTGTAATATGTTTAGTGGGAAAATAAGATTTTTCTCTATTTATTATTGTTATTACTAGTATTACTCCCGTGCAACGCACGGAAGTATGTTAACATTATAGTATATTTTAAAAAAATTAAATACTATATGATGTTATTTTTTAAAATGTGAACCTTGTACACTCGATAAAATAAATAATTCAAAATCTTGAATTATCTATAATAGCGCAAATATTCGTTTCTCCCGTGAAATTTATGGATTGAATATATACTTATAATTTATCAAAAAGAATTATTATTACGAAATAAAATTAAAATAAATATTAAATATGACAACTACTACAGATATTAAAATTATTTTTTTAACTCAAATGTTACTGTAAGCAGTCTGTATCCTTCTTAACCTATGCGAATAACCACAAATAATCTCCTTAGTTACATATGTTAAAATAAACATAAATATAATAACAGGTCAACTTATTAAAATAATAATTATAAGATAATAAAAAATAAATTGAATAATTTATAAGAAAATTATATTTTTCTATTTAAATAATTTTCATATTTGTTATTGTTAAAAATAATCAATTGATTCATTTTTTATAATTTAATTTCCATTATAAATAGTCTAATGTGTAATAAAAAATCAAAACTTACTTCAACTTACAGTAGGTGAAAAAATTATTAAGTTCATAGACTATATGTAAAAATAGATTAGAAACAAAAAACTTGTTATTATTTAAAAAAAAAAATCGAGAAAGAAACAAACTGACAGAATGGTGATAGTACAACAACAACTCTTTAGGGATAAATACATGAATAATACATTTGAAAATGTCCAACTTGCAATTGGAGGGGAAAATAATTTTCTTTATTATATGTTTGGCTCCATTTTATTTAATTAAACAAAAACTCATATTTATATAAGTATATAGATTGATTTGCCGAAAAAAACTAAGATAGAAAGATACATACAATAAATAAATAAATTAAAGTATTTAAAAAAAAGATTTTTTTATAAAAATATTTAACTAATTCTTACAACCTAAATTTGACACCAATAAGCAAGCACAATACGTATATAAATTGTCTTTATTTTATTAAGTATCACACTTTTATATATATTGTATGTATGTTAAATTAAAGATCATGAAAAGATAACTAATTTTATATATATATAAAAAATGGTTATGATACAAAATACTATTTGTATTTAAAATTTGAGAAAAGTATTTCTTTAGAAAGAAGGAAAAAGAACATCAAAAGTTCGCATTTGTACAAATAACCATAAATAACATAAAATATAATGGTAAAGTTCGCATTTGTACAAATAACCATAAATAACATAAAATATAATGGTTGGGAAATGCAATTAACAATCTTAACTTTCTTATAACTTTTATTTATGTGTAGATTTTGTAATATATCTACATAACCTTTTAAGTTTTAACTATAAATATTTACTTGTTCCTTTCTAAAATTAGATTCTCATTTGCAGCTTATAATATTTTACTTGATGATATCAGATATACCCAAAATATTTCTAAATAAATCTAACATTAACAAAATAAAATTCAAAATTTATTCATAATTCGAATAACAATTTAAAGTGTGTGAATTCTAAAAAATACTTAAATATGTTTATATTTTATTTGGTATTGTAATTTCTTCAAATAAAATTTATATTTATAATACAAATATTATATCTATCTAAATATAAAATTAATTAATGAAAAAAACTATTGCTTAGGTTGCAAAAAGTAATTAAATAAAACAGTTGAATTTAGTTAGTGTGACAAAGTATTTTATAGATAAAAAAGTGTAAAAAAAAATATGGTTGAAGTTAGTCACGTAAAAAAAAACCAACTAAAAAAAGATTGAAAGATGTAACAAATGTCATAATTTAGGTTGCAAAGTGTAACTTACTTAACAAAATAAATATTATGAAAATATGAATTAGTAATAAAAGAATAACCTGAAAAATAATTATGATATATAAATATGCATATGCTCTAAGTTCTCATACTTCTGTGACTAATCAAACAAACATTGTTATTATTAAAAATATACTCCTTCCGTTTCTTTTTATTTGATCTTTTAGCTTCTTAATTATTTATCGAATTAATTGATCTTTTAGCTATTTTTTACAATTTCTCTCGATTTTGTCCTCTGTTAATTTTAAAATATTTCTTACTTTTCAACCTAAATTTGAGATAGATGTGAAAGAGAAAAGAGATTACCGGGGATATATTTGGAAAAAAAAATTGAATTCTTAATTATTCCATTTTTTTCTGAAAAAATAATTAAAAAGAAACGGAGGGAGTACATTAGTAGATGCAAGTAATTATTTAATAAATTGTTTGTAAAATATTATTTTTTCCTTTTAACTTAATAGAATAAGAGTTTCATTATTTAAACAATGATTTTTATCCCGGGCATAACTTAGGTAAATAAAATATATTAGAAATTAATGTCATATAAAATAAATAAATTTCTTGTACTTTAAAAGAACTAAACTAATCAGAATCTAACCAAAATAATTAACCAATAAATAATTTATTTTTAAATCTTATATATGTGATATGGATGTCAAATTGAAGATCGTGAAAAGTTGAATAATTTGATATATTATATATAAAAAATGAATTAAAAATAAAAAAAGTTATTTGCATTTTACAAAATAAAAAAGAAAATTATTACTTACCAAAATTGATAAAACTTTACTAAATTAATGTTAAACTTTTAGGCGGGAAAAGTAAAATGACATAAAAGCCCTCCATTTTACTTATATATATATGTGTGTGTGTGTCTGTGTGTGTGTTAGTGTGTTATAATATCAAGTTAGTGGGTAGATGACTCATGTGACTTGTTTAACAGGTAACAAGTTAAACATAACTTATTAATCTAATGGCCAATATTAAAAGTAAGTGAAGTCAAAGGTGTAGATTACAGTTGTATTGATGTAATGGTTGTATTCTAGAAGGACCCCATAATTTTATATGGGGCAAAAATAATCTTGAAATAAATAATTAAGTTATCATTTTATATTAATAAAATAACTAAAGATACCATTAATTTTTTAAGCGCACATTATTTTTAATAAAATAATTTGTTAAAATATACTCCCTCCGTCCCGGCCTAATTGGCAACTTGCCATATTTGTTTGTCCCAACCTAATTGTCCTAACCCATAAATGACAAATTCTCTCACAATCTTCACCCTCAAAATCTCAACTCTTAATCCCTACTTTTGAAAAAGTCAAAGATTCCATAAAATCTGTTTTTCCTTAATCTCCGTGCCCGGCCAAGGTTGGCCAATTACGCCGGGACGGAGGGAATATGACTTATTTTTAACAAATATCGGTCACAAAATACATTCTGAAATTTATTAACTCTGTTAAAAACTATAGTCCGAACGTAAAATTGATCTCTGGAATATACAACTGAACACTACGTATCACGTTCGTAATTCATTTTTCGAACACTTTGGTCTTTGTTCAGAATACATGTTTCAACAGTTCGATATACGTTTGTATTACTAAATTCGAACATGTCACAAGTTATTTAAATATACTTTCCGGATATGTTCCTCAATGTTTATTTCTAAAATTTATTAACTCTATTCGGAAATCATAGAAATGATCTCTGTAATATACAAATCGAATAATGCATATTATGTCCATAATCCATTTTCCAAACAACAAAACATATAGGTCGTCCCTATTATATTTTCCAAACAGTGTGTAATTCGTTCAAAAAATCAGTTGTAAATGGATGAACACATAAATTCTGTTCCAAATCAATGAAAAATTTGTTAATCATCATCTTAACATCTCATAACAATCAATGAACTCACAATACTTGAAATTTTCAAACAACAATCAATCGTTCACTTGAACCGTAATTTATTAGAATCTAGATAAAGAAGGACTGAATATGATCTTTTTCGACAAATCCCCGCTGTTATTGTTCGAAATTTTATTGTCGATAAGTCATGGCGGAGTTTGCAGTTCTTTTCTCCGTGAACAGGCTGAGTTACGCCTTCTTTAAATTCTTTGAATAGTGAGATGCGTTAATGATAGGTATATTTACTTTTCTTTTATTAATAATATAATCTTTTGTTTTTTTTTTTTTTTACCTTTTTAATCAATTTATTTTTATTTACTTTATTATTAGTTATAATAGTAGTAAAGATAAAAGGGGAACTTACTGTGGTGTGCAAAGAAAATAAGAGTAGTTTAATTATTAAAATGTGGTGTCTTTAGTAATTGTGGTGTACTTAGAAACTTGTGTGGTGACATTAGCCGCCGCCTATTTTTATTTAAATTAGATGTCCACCTGTGCGATGCACGGATGAATACTTCTTTTAATAATAATAATAATACAATAAAATTATCAGCCTATATATTATTTGAGAATATAAAAGTGGAAGTTGATATTTTTTGTCCAATTATCTTTTTTCCTCCTTACATGTAAGTTTTTTTTACATTATATTCCATTATCACAATTGAAACTACTCAGTTAGATTTCCATAAATTTTGACTATTTAATTTTTTATAGTTTTACTTTTAATACATTTCATTATCACAAATAGAAACGACCAATTATATTTTCATAAATTTTATTAATTCGATTATTTGAATGCATGATCTGATGATGTTGAATATTTAAAGTAAAATTTTAAATACAAACTCGAAATTTGATTCATTTCTCTCCCTATTATTTCAATGTGCATTACACAGATTGTAACAATTACATTACATATACATATAAGGATAAAACAATGCCAAATATTTTGAATAATTATCATTTTGAAAGTCATGTACGTTAAATAATATAATATTAGTTACTTAAGTATATGAGTGGTAAATTATATCCAACTTAATATAAAAACAAAACCGTCACTAAATAATAACCTAGGATTTTTCCACCCAAATTCCCTAACTATTTCTAGAAAATACATTTGTTCGTATGTAGCATCCCATATCAATACGTGAACGCATTTGCTGGCAATCAATCCCCATATATTAAGTAAGATAATAAATTTAGGCATCATTACAGTCAACTAAATTTGTCAAATATTTTAAAATAATATGCTAATGCAATCTTTCAAAATAAATTGGAATCCCTATCTTAAAAAACATGTGCATCACAATTAATTTTTTCTTTTTAACTTCTAATCAGCATTAATCAAGTTATTGATGAAGCCCGATTCCAACCAATTGTGTAATCTAATCTTTGGCAAGCATTGTACCTGCATATCAAATATATAAAAAGATTATTCACAATCATTCATAAATCATATGATGAAATCTTTTTAACAGATTTAGGATTATTAGATGTGTAAGCGATTTACCTGCGGAATCATCGAATTGAGGGGCAGAGATTTCGAAAAGCCGAGGAAGACGAAGACATTTGAATCGATGGGAAATGGGCCGCCGTTGTCGTTGATCAAGGCGGCGTTGACGAGGAGCGTGTATCACCGATATGTTAGCTGACAGTCGTGAATGGAATGTTCGGTGTTGGAAGCTTGGAGACGTTCATACTTTTCGGTCGCGGTGGATTGAGGGTCGCGATTTTTGGATAGGAAATAGGGTTTTTCGTTGTGTAAGGAAATGTATGTATTTGGCGTTAGATTGTAGTGAGTAAATGCTAATGTGTTAACTTGTATAATTCTCTTTTTGCTATAAAATTAGAACTTTATGTTTGAAATTGAAGTTATAACACCAAATTTATTTGTAAAAAAATTATATTTGTATATATAATTTAAGAGTCCAACTACTGTACCTCGTTGGTACTGATACCACTATATATTTACAGCCGTTAGATTTGACAAATTTTAATCTGCACCGTTGAGTGACATGTCAGTAATAAAAAATTCTGAAAGGGTAAACTTGTCTCGCCCCAAATTCTGTTCTGTTAAAAAAAAACTTATGTTTCCAATAACGTTTTCCTTAAACCTGTATTCCATGAGAATTAATTACACCTCTTATCTTTTTCTTTCTTTCTTTCAAGCTTCTTTCTTCTTGACATTGCAATTCTCTCTGCTCTCTCTTTTGTTAATCTTCAGAAAAAAATAATGTCTTTCCTCAACCAACCGGAGTCAACATCCCCGTCACCGTTTCCCGCATTTGCTGCCTTCCTTTAAGCTCCCGACGTGGTCTCATGGAGCAATTAAAATCCTGGTCGATTTTTTGACCGTCCGAAGGAAACACATTAAAATAAACAAAGTAATAGAATGGTAAGAACACAAACAACTTATTTCTAAAATAGAGTAAATGAATAAAAGTTAAGAAAATATCCAGATTCATAATTGGATAGGAATTTTTTTATCTCCGTTTTACTTTAGTACATAATAATTTAAGATTAAACTTCAATAAAATAATTAATTAGTCATATTTTTAAAATAGAAGTATTTATTACTATTTTTAAGAAAATTATGTAACTAACACAAATCCAATAAAAAAATTAACGGCAATAAATACTCAAGTTTCTGGAATTGCAATTTCTGGGAGTAGATTTTGGGTGAGGTTTAAATTCATATCATAAGAGAGATTAAAAGAGAGAAAATGTTAAACGGAGGGAGATAGAAACGGTTGCAAGAAACTTTGCAACTAATTAATACATTCATTAAATGGATAATAAAATATTAATTTCAGAGGCCCGTTATATAGGTAAAATACCTTATTTATCCTCTAGTGGTATTGATACCACATTGGTACTGTAGAATCACCCATAATGATTTAAAAAGAAACTATAAAACTGAAATTAAAAGCAAAAAGTAAAAACTGAAACTTGATAACATATAATTATCAGTAAAAAAAACACCACCACATTCCCATACAAGTCAGATCAAGATGCCTTAAAGCAACCCACGTAAAAAAACAAATTTAAACACACACAAAATAAAAGAAGATGATAAAAATGAAATCTTTACCTTTGATCAGAGAACAAGACTCCTTTTTCAATTGAAACAAAAATGAATTTGAACCCATAAATTGTTTAAGATGAATTGTATGAACCCAATAATTTCTTGAGAAAGTATCTGATAAAGCGCAATCCGGTATCCAAGAAACCTTAACCGAAAATTACACAAACAATACGAAAGCACACAGGATTTACGTGGTTCGATCCGGAGATCTACGTCCACGGGCAGAAAATCACCCTTGCCGAGGTGTTACTTTCACTAGAATCTTGAGTTTACAGATAGTAATTCAATGTACAGCGTGCCAACCCTAATTCAGAGTTCTTTTCTCATATTTATACTCAGCTTTTCCTAAACCCTAACTGAACCCTAACAAACTTCCTATCTTCACGCCCACTTCCCCTGCATGGCGGTTATGAACGGATCTTTAACCATGATTCGCGGAACAAACTACCCGCTGGGCCAACGCGCGTTCCTGGGCCTGCTGGGCCTACACGTGGTGGGCCTTCACGTGCTTGCTGGGCCAATCAGTGGGCTTCAGTATTAGCCCGACCCGAGCTGATCGGGTTATCCCTATCAGATGCCCCCCCCCCCCCTCCAGCCGAAGCGAGGTAGGAGCTTCGGTTGTTACCGGGGTGGAACCGTAAGCAAGAAGGACCGGGGTCGCTGGCGGGCCGAAGTGTTTATGGAGGACTAAACATATCCGCGTTCCGGGGACTCTGCGGGGTCGTCAGCGGACGCGACGCCGAGCTAGGCCGAAGTGCACGGGGCATACAGCGAGGTACCGAATTTCCCAGAAGCCAGAAACGCGTTGGAAGGATATGACAACCCGGCCGAGGTGGAGGGTACACCGGGGTGAGTATTCTGGCCAAAATGGAGGGAGCACCGGAGTGTGGTGGTATGACCGAGGTGGAGGATACACCGGGGTGTATATTCTGGCCAAAATGGAGGGAGCACCGGAGTGTGGTGGTATGACCGAGGTGGAGGATACACCGGGGTGTAGTTTGAATCTTCCTAAAGAAGGGTGAGGCTGATGTGATTGGCGGCGCCATCATGAGAGAGAGGGATGTAAAGTGACACGCTCTGCGAGTTCCAAGAAAGCTGTTCCCCACGCGCCTCGGTAACTGTAAAGCGCGTGAAGAGCACGCATGGATCTCCATCACTGAATTTGAATAGGCTGCATCAGAGCCGTCGGTTTTTTGCATTTATATTGGGAATAACTGCACAGTAACTTTTCATCTCCTTCATTGCGATTCATCTGTTTGAAAGCGGGAAAAAGAGGAAATCTGCATTCGCGATTCATCTCAGACAAAAAACTCTTCAAATCATCCTTTCGAATTCAAACCAAGTAAGTATGTCTAACTCATCTTCATCTTCATCTTCATCTTCATCCAAGGTAGGAGAGGTAGTCCCCGAAGGAATGCCTTATAGAGCACCTCCCATTCGAGTGATCTATCCCATGAATAGTGAAAGTAGACAGGTCCATCGCGGTGACCTTAGTGAGATAAGAGTAGAAGCAGTGAATTTCCCCCGGTGTGAAGAAGAAATAGAAGGATTCGAGGTAGCAGGGGTAAGACCCACAATGACTGAAAAGCAAATTAGGCGATGGGTGCCGAACTTCTTCTTACCCTTTGATTTGGAATTCATCATTCCCGAAGGTAATGACAAAGCCTGCTGTCCTCCCCAAGGATTCATTTCCGTGTATATCGATCAACTTGCCGTAGGTTTGAGGTTTCCCCTAAGGGGGTTCTTAATAAAATTATTGGATTACTATGGAATAGCGCTGGGACAATTAGGACCCAATGCTGTGAGGCAGGTAGTGGGCTTTTTAGTGGAGTGTAGTAAGGGGGGGTTAGTGCCTAGTATTAGCTTATTTAGGCATTTCTTCCAACTGAAGACGATGGGGAGAAATAAGGGTTGGTATTACCTTAACCCCAGGCCGGGTAAAAAGTTTAAGGTTAAAAACCCAAGTAAAATCGAGGGATGGAGAGGAAGATTCATATATGTTAGGCAAAAAACCATATTACCCAAATGGCAAACGTTAGAGGTGGTAGATAGTGCCCCGGTAGGGGAACCAAAGGGTGCGAATGTCTTGAAAAAAGTTGGTGTATTGGAGTCCAGATTCCCGGAAGAAGTACTAGACGAGGCGGGGTTGAGTCCGTACTATTCCAAATGGGCTGGTGGGACTTCGGATTCCCAAGAGAGCAACACCCCCACCGGGACTGATTCTGACAGGACACCGAGCATGTCTGAGGGGGAGAGAACTAAAACCCGGGCGGAAGTAGAGGGTAGGGCTTTTATTGCTCCATAAGTTGTATAATACAACAATGTCAACCCCTTGAATGTGTGTTTGTCATGTGCAGTGGGCAAGTTCAAGAGCGCTGCCAGGAAGAGTACTGAAGCCAGCTCGGGGGGCCGAGGTGATAGTTCAAAAACGCCGGAGCCACAGAGAATAACACCTGAGGGTAGCCACAGAGCTGATCCTGAGGACAACATTCCCCTCTCTGGATTGACCTCGAGCACCAAGAGAAGGGTCACCTCTCCGACGACACCCCCGCCTTCCAAAAAACCGCACTTGACTCCGGCTCACGAGGTATCATCATAAATAATTCTGTTATTCGCTGCACAGGCCCGTCATAATAGTAAGTCAATGCAGGGGCAAGGAGTAGAGATATCGGCCGCTGGAGCCGAACTTGAGAGACTGTTGGAGCCCATCCGCGGGCTAGTGGGTAGACTGGAAAAGGAATCCACCTAAGGTAGGGTCGCTGAACTTGAAGCCGAGGTGGCTAAATTAAGAGCTGGTTTCGTGGAGGCTCAAAAAAGCGCCAGAGCAGCTCGGGACAGGGCAGTAGTTGCCGAGAGAGAAGCGGCCAGATTACGCGAACAGGCTGTCGAGGTTGCCATTATGAGAGGCGACCTAATTGCAACCCGGGAAGAGCTGAACAAGGCCATCGTGGGTCAGGGAGCTGTGCTGGAAACATTTGCCGAGAAGCTGATGCAAACAGAGTCATTCCTGAAGTTTCTGAGCACGTTCGTGGCTGCAGGTGATACGACCACCAAGAGCGAGCTGTTGGAAGCCATACATGATAAATACCCGGAGGTCGACATTTACGATGAGGACTTCGGGTATAATTACGATGCAGTCGGGAACGAAGATGGCGCATATTTTGATGCGTTGACGAAAGCTCCGAAGTGGCCATTGATCGAGGCCTTGGCAAAGAAGAACACAATCCTCACTCCCGAGATCATTAAACGGTGCAACGAGGACCAAGATAAGGACTTCTTGGGCTTCCGCAACGGTTTTTATGTAAGGGAACTGAGGAACCGGGCTCCTATTCCCCGCCGAGAGGTGATTGCTACACCCCCCGTTATGATCGAAGGCCCTAGCAAGGCAGCTGAGGGTACAAGTGATGTTGGGGAGGCCCCGGGAGGAAAAGAAACCAACCCTACCCCCGGAGAGGTCAGTGACCTCCCAACTCATGAGCATAATGTAGAATAGAGGGTCTTGTAAAAAGAATGCTATTGTAATCACTTGTTTTGTAATGAAAAACCCGAGTTGTCTCTTTTTGTAATGAAAATTCTTTGTTTGTATGGATAGTAAATGCTGTTACTCTCTTATCCACGCAATGTATGTATATTAATAAAGTCTGAAAAACCCGAGGTGTCTCCTTTGCCAGGAAAACATAGAAAACCCGTATGAAGTAATAAAGCAGCTCAACTCATCAATAGTTTGGCTGCAGAAAGAGCGAGATATGTTGATGTTGCATGAAGTCCCCCGACTATCAAGAAATTTATCCTTAATAGAGAAAAGATATGCCGAGGTGGAGGGCTCATGGAAAGAATCTGCACAACAAATGAGACAGTACAAAGCCCAGTGTGTTTTAAAGGATCTTGAATTGGAACAACTTCGTATCAACCAGCAAGAGTGTGAGCATCTTCTTGTGGACTGCGGACGATTATCAGTGAAAGATATTCAAGCCCGGAGGGCCGAGGTTCGGGAAGACATCCAACAGCGGAGTAAGCGAAGTGATGCTAATGATCCCGAAATCATAAGGAGCCGGCTGGTACTAGGATTTCTGATAGAGCTTCAAAAGAAGGTCGAGGCTCGGAATGAAGCTTTGAATATTGCCGAGCAGGGTGAACCAGAGCACAGCCGCAAGAAAGGACGTCGGGGCAAGAAAACAAAGCCCGATATCCAAGAGAGCATAGTGCTGTCTGATCAAGCTGTTGACGTTGGGAAAACTGGCGTCACACCCGAGGCAATACCAAAAATACCTCAAGAACCAGAAAGAACTCATGCGGAGGAGCCAGAAGCCAGTGGAGCGATAGTTGTGGCATTGGCCAAGGAGATCGACGAAATGCCTGCCGAGGAGTGGGATGCTGTAGAATGGGCGAACACTCGGGAAAGAGAAAGGAGGAAAAGCTCAATTCCGCAGAAATCACCAAATCCTCTTCGGCACAAGACGAGGGAAGTTACAGATAAAACCCCCGAGGTTATGGATCCGTTGGCGCCACTAGAGTGGGGCCATGCAGAATGGGCCAATATGTCAGGGCCAAGAACAAGAACCGAGCACGCTGTAGGTGACCGGGGTCCCCAATTGATGAGTCATCGTCGGAACCGAAGTGAAGCCGAGCATCGTCGGAACGTGCAAGAACCATCCCGGAGGACGGGACATGCTCGATCAGAGACAAGACGACGCGGTTTCGCGTATTGGTTCGGAGAAGGCTCCGAAAAAAATAGAGAATAACATAGTTAATCTTTAGCAAGATTTGTCTTCTTCTTTTTTTTTTTTTTTTTTTTTTTTTTTTTTTATATGGAGTCTTATGTAAAAAACTTCTTGATGTTGTATTATTCAGGAAATAATAAGACTGTTAGTGTGTATATACGAGTGCAACAAGTTATCAATCACTTTAACTGGGTGTTCGGGAACACAGTAAGAACTATTAACTATTTTAATTAAGTGTTCGGAAACATAGTATGGATAAATTTACTCCCCGGACGGATCAGGCGGGAGAAAAGTCTCCCCGGACGGATCAGGCGGGAGAAAACACTTCTCCGGTTAAACAGGCGAGAAGGTGATATGAGTCCGGGGACTGAATGTGAATCTCCTCGGGCGGACCGAGGGATAATTGTAATGGTCCGGAGACTGATAACGATAATACGATAACGTTAGGGTGTCCCCGTAACGTGAAGAAGAACACAGCAAGATGCGTAAACAAAGAAACTTTATTCATCGATAAATGCCGGGGCAAACTCAAAAGTACAAAGAGAAATAACAACTATAAAAGAAATTAAAGATAAGATAGTACTTGTGATGTTTCATAGATAGAAACGCCTCAAGTTAGCGACGTGCCAGCTTCGGGGGATCGGGGTCCCGTTGAGATGTTCAAGCTGATAGGATCCAGAGTCGTGTACAGCAACGACTCGGTAGGGACCTTCCCAAGAAGCGTGCAATTTCCCTTCAGGGGCAGCTTTGCTGGCTGAGTTAAGCCGAAGAACTAAGTCCCCGACATTGAACTGAGTACCTCGGACCCAGAGGTTATGATACCGGGCTGCTCGTTGTTTACATCTGGCCTGTTGAATGAATGATTGATCCCGGCGATCTTCGAGTTCATCCAAATTTGTCCGGAGAGCTTCGTCATTATCCTCTGGAATCAATGTAAGGAGACGGGGGCTTGGAACACTGATTTCAGCAGGGATAACAGCTCCAGAACCGTAAGTAAGGCTGTAGGGAGTCTCCCCGGTAGATATATGCGGTGTAGTGCGATAAGCCCATAGGACTTGTGGAAGGTTTTCAGCCCAGAGACCTTTGGCATTATCCAAGCGCTTCTTTATTCCCGTGAGCAGTGTCCGATTGGTGACCTCAACCTGCCCGTTGGCTTGAGGGTGAGCTACCGAAGTGAAAATTTGTTTGATGTGGAGTTCTTCGCACCATGACCGGAATGGATCATTGACAAACTGTTTACCATTGTCCGAGATGATAGTGCTCGGGATGCCGAAGCGACAAACAATATTGCGCCACACAAATTTCAAGATATTCTGACCAGTAATGGCTGTAAGTGGTTCGGCTTCGACCCACTTAGTGAAGTAGTCCACGGCAACGACCAGGAACTTTAACCCTCCCGGAGCAACAGGGAATGGTCCAACAATATCAATACCCCACTGAATAAATGGCCATGCACTCTGGATTCCCGTGAGTTCGGTCTGTGGCAGATGTTTTACACGGGAGTGCAGTTGGCACTTGCTGCATTTGGACACTAAGTCATGAGCATCATTGAACAGGGTTGGCCAATAGTATCCCCAGCGGAGAACTTTCTTGGCTAATGTCCGGGAGCCGATATGGCTGGCACAGGCCCCTTCGTGAACCTCCCGCAGAACTTGGGTAGCTTCGGCAGGAGCAAGACACCGGAGACTCGGTTGTAGGTATGATCGCCGGTATAAGACTCCATCATGAAAGGAGTATTTGGGGGCTTTGAGGACAACTTGCCGAGCTCGTAGCTTGTCAATGGGCAGGACTCCATCTCGGAGATATTGGATGATAGGAGTCATCCAATTCGAATCATTATCGGTCAGTACCGAAACCGTGGCCTCATGAACTGCTGGATGAGGTAGATCTTCAACCATGATACCCGGAGATATATTAGTTCGGACCGCGGAGGCCAACTTGCTGAGCGTGTCTGCTCTTGTATTTTGTGCACGCGGTATTTTCTGGATAGTAACTGCTTCAAAAGTTGACATGAGCTTGAGTGTTAGAGCACGATACCTGACCAATGTTTCATCTTTGGCGACATAAGTCCCCTGAATTTGCCTGGATACGATCTCGGAGTCCGTGAAGAGCTCGAGATGACGAACACCCAAGGATTGAGCGAGCCGGAGCCCGGCGAGAACTGCCTCATACTCCGCTTCATTATTGGTCACCTTAAACTTGAATCTGATGACATATTTAACTTCCACCTCCTCGGGGTCGATGAGAAGCAGTCCGGCACCACTTCCTCGGACCGTGGATGCTCCATCCACGAAGAGTTGCCACTTCCGGGGTGAAGGAGTGAGGGTAGCATGGTGATGTGTATCACCGTCCATGGGAGACTCAGGATTGTCTCCCGGGGCTTCGGCCAGGAAGTCGGCGAGTGCTTGACCCTTAATTGCTCGGCGGGAAAAAACTGGATGTCATATTCGCCCAACTCAATGGCCCACTTGGCGAGGCGCCCAGACACCTCGGGTTTTACAAGAATCTGGCGGATGGGGTGATTGGTCAGAACTCGTATTTCACGTCCTTGGAAGTATGGCCGAAGACGCCGAGCTGCCATAACAAGGGCCAAAGCGGTTTTTTCAAGCTCGGAATATCGCGTCTCTGCCCCGTGAAGTACTCGGCTTGCGAAATACACGGGATGCTGGACGCCATCGATTTCTCGTATGAGAGCTGCACTAATAGCTTCCTCGGCGGAAGCCAGATACAGGTAGAGCGGCTCTCCGGGGAGAGGAACTGACAAAGTAGGCAGCTGCTGTATATGATGTTTCAAGGCTTCAAAAGCCTCGGTACACTCCGGAGTCCACTCAAAGGACTTCGCTTGCCTCAAAACTTTAAAGAATGGGAGCTGTCGCTCTACTGCTTTGGACAAAAATCGATTTAAAGCTGCTAAACCACCTGTGAGGCGTTGAACATCCCTGAATGTTTTAGGTGGCTGCAGATCTAACACATCACGGAGTTTGGCCGGATTGGCCTGCAAGCCGTTTTGCGAAACCATATAACCGAGAAACTTCCCGGAGCCAACACCAAAAGTGCATTTTGCTGGATTGAGCCTCAAGTTATAGTGTCGCAGAGTGCGCAATGTTTCGGTGATGTCTTGCACACATGAAAGATGGGAGGAGCTTTTGACGACCAAGTCATCGACGTAAACCTCCACGTTACGACCAATCTGGGCGTGGAAGACAAAGTCCATTAAACGTTGATAGGTGGCTCCAGCGTTCTTGAGCCCGAAGGGCAGTTTCTTAAAAGCGTAGCACCCAAAGGTAGTGATAAATGCCGTTTTGAGGGCATCCTGCGGATCCATAAAAATCTGATGGTATCCCTTGTACAGATCTAGGAAGCAAAGTGCCACGTACCTCGTAATGGCTTCGGCTTTTTGGTCGATGGAGGGCAGAGGATAGCAGTCTTTCGGACAGTGTTTATTGAGATCGGAGAAATCGACACACATCCGCCATGCCCCACTGGTTTTTGTCACCATTACCGGATTGGATAACCAAGAGGGGTAGAATACCTCAAACAGGATGTCCGCATCCAGGAGTTGTTGTACCTCGATTCGAATGGCTTCATTTCGCTCTGGAGCGAATTTCCTCTGCTTCTGCTGGATTGGCTTTACACTGGGATCGATGTTCAGCTTGTGCGTTATTATCTCGGGAGAGACCCCGGGCATATCCAGAGGAGACCATGCGAAGACATCGGAATATTCTCGCAAGGTCTGAATGATAGCCTGGTGTAGCCATGGCACATCCACGGCTCCTACGGTCACTGTCTGTTCTGGCTTAGACGGATCAAGCGGGACTTGTGCAGTGGCATCCCCCAACGAGGTACATTCCCGAGGTTTCAGAACCGATGATGCCACTTGAAGCTGCTGTTTGGGTGGAACCTTGGCAGTCTTTTTGAGTGCCACATACATGCACTCTTTCGAAACCCGTTGACTCCCGCGGATAGCCACTTCGCCATGCGAGGTGGGAAACTTTAGCGCGAGGTGATACGTGGAGCAAACGGCTTTGGCAGGGGTGAGCCAGTCCCGGCCCAATATCATGTTGTATGGTGACGGGGAATTCACCACATAAAAATCCACGAAGATGGTTTTTATCTTCGGATAAGCCCCCAAAGATGCTGGGAGAGTGATGACACCTTCCGGCTGGACTTCACCTTGAGTGAAAGTCTGCAGTGGCCCGGGGGCCGGCCGAAGTTGGTCCCGAGAAATTCCCATCCTTTGAAAACAGTCGGCAAATATAACACTCACCGCGGCCCCATTATCCACGAAGACCCGCCTTACTGTTATGTTGGCTACAGTCATGTCGATGACAATAGCATCTGTGTGAGGTGTTATCTCCGGAACCGGGTCCCTATCCGTGAAGCTGACAGTCTCGGACTGATGGAGGCGTTTATGACGTGGCTCCTCGGGAGGAGGACGTCGAGCTTCTGCCTTTAAGGCATGTCGTGAAGCCCCGGTGGGTAGGGCTCCATATATCACGTTTATCACGTGAGGAGGTGCATTGTCTCCGGGTCCTGCCGGAGGAGGAGGTGGTGGTGGGAGACGCGGTTGCTGGCGATTGCCAGAATCTTGTCGTGCGTAGTTGTTCGGCCCCGGCCGGTTATTTTGCCACGGCGGTCGGTTTTGTTGTGTGCTGCGGTCATGATATCCGTGATTATTGGATGACCCCCCATTTTGACCTGTCCGGGGCTTATCATCAGTTCGCGCAATGTATTGGCGCAAGAATCCTTTCCTAAGGCACTCCTCGATTTCCTTACCGAGTTCTCGGCACTCCTCTGTCTCGTGCCCGTGATCTCGGTGGTACGCACACCACTTTCCACGATTTCTCTTCTCAGGAGGCGCGGTCATCCGCGGACAAGGTCGCAGATCGTTCTTGTGGATAGATAGGATTTCAGCTCGTGACTTCGTCAACGGAGTCAATTGTGGAATTTCACTTCGGGATTCTGAACGCCCCGGTGTCAGGCGGGAAAATGCACTAGGTCGAGTACTAGGCCCGGTTTGTGCTTTGTCGGACTGCCGCTTGCTAGCGTGTTTCTCTCTCTTCTGGCGAGTCTGCTCCTCGGCCTTAGCAAATTTGCACACTGTTTTGAACAGTGCTCGAGTTGTGACCGGTGTGTTCTGAGCTAACTCGGTGTAAAGTGCTCCGGGGCGGAGTCCATTTATAAATGCGTTGATGACTACGTCGTCGGGGCAATTTCCCACCTTGAGACTTACCGCTGTGAAGCGGTCAAGAAATTGCGTAACGGTTTCACCTTCCCGCTGTTCCATGTTCATGACATCGGCCAGGGTGGCCATGGGCTTCGCCCGTGCTTCAAACCGTGCCCAAAAGTGCTCGGCGAGTTCTCTGAAGGAGGATACGCTGTTGCGTGGGAGAGAATCAAACCAAACCCGAGCTTCATCCTGTAAGTACTCCGGAAAAATCTTGCAGTACTGAAGGGATGTGATGTTATCATGGCTAAGCATGCTGTGCCTAAAAGCTCCAAGAAAATTGGCCGGATCTCCGGTGCCATTGTAAGGTGGTATAGCTGGCCGTTTGAACCCTTCGGGAAGGGAAGTGGCCATGATTTCTGAGGAGAACGGCGTGATGATATCTCCATTGGCATCAAGACCCAGAATTCTGTCCAGTTCAACATTGCGTTGAACTTGCTCATACTCTTGAAGATCTAGAGCATAAGGATTGACATAGCGAACTCTCTTAGCCGCATTAAGTGGACGGCGGCGATCCACATCAGTAGGTTCCTCATTGCGAGGTCGTGATTCATTAGAACTCCCATGGTCCTCGGAAGAACCAGGTCGTTCCCGTCGTCGATCCTGACGCCCGCGGTGCCCCGGGTCCTGTTGATCACGCGAATGGGGTGGAGGCACCACGGGATTAGCATTATGGCCGGCAGGCCCCGCTGCAGGCTCCGCGGGATGTAGGCGATTAACTCCCCAATCTTGAAGAACATGTGCATGTTCTTGTAAGAAAGCCTGGAGCAGTTCTGGGGTAATTTGAATGTTAACCGGGGGTTGAGCAGCAGCAAGATTAGGGTTTTGCTGGTCTTGAGGGGGTGGAGGGTTTTAATTACCCTGATGATTAGATGTACTCCCTGCCGGCAATTGCCTCGGCGGCAAAACTTGATCCACAGGTGGATCCTGGTTAGATTGATCACCGTGACGAGATTGATTCAAGCGTGTTGTCACCATGATTCTTGAATGCGATGCAAACGTCAAAAGTTGTTGGTTAAAGCGGTTCCCACAGACGGCGCCAATTGATAAAGCGCAATCCGGTATCCAAGAAACCTTAACCGAAAATTACACAAACAATACGAAAGCACACAGGATTTACGTGGTTCGATCCGGAGATCTACGTCCACGGGCAGAAAATCACCCTTGCCGAGGTGTTACTTTCACTAGAATCTTGAGTTTACAGATAGTAATTCAATGTACAGCGTGCCAACCCTAATTCAGAGTTCTTTTCTCATATTTATACTCAGCTTTTCCTAAACCCTAACTGAACCCTAACAAACTTCCTATCTTCACGTCCACTTCCCCTGCATGGCGGTTATGAACGGATCTTTAGCCTTGATTCGCGGAACAAACTACCCGCTGGGCCAACGCGCGTTCCTGGGCCTGCTGGGCCTACGCATGATGGGCCTTCACGTGCTTGCTGGGCCAATCAGCGGGCTTTAGTATTAACCCGACCCGAGCTGATCGGGTTATCCCTATCAGTATCCAAATTTTATATTAAAAAAAAAAGTGTTAAAAATGAGATTTTTATTTTGTTGGATTGATATTGAAGAGAAGGATAGGGTGGAGATGTCTTTGAGCGATTGTGTTGTACCTTCATTTTTCCGGTCTGTTTTCCTGGCTCAGGTCTTCACATACGTACCTCATCATCAACTGCATAATCAATTATCATCACCATTGTCGCTTCCCCCAACAGTCGGCCACCGGGGGAACAAAGAGAGAAGGAAGTTTCTTAGAAACAACGCTTAATGAATATGACTTGGACTTCGATGTTCTCATAATATTGTTTATTATTATTATTATTAGATTTCTTAAAAATTACTCCCTTCGTTTTAAAATAAATATTGCTTTAGACAAGATGAAAAAATTTCAAACTAAGTGTCGTTTTAATAAACAAAAAGATACACAATTTTTTCAATTTTTCCCTAAACAATCAACTTAATTTAGTTGATTATTTTCTTATTCCATAAAATATATCCCAATTAAATGAATTATGTATGAATATATTTGTGTTTTTATACATCCTTAATTTCTCCAAAACAAGCTAAAGCGATACTTATTTTAAAACAGAAAGAGTGATATCATTTGTTGTTGAAGTATACTTCTTTTCTAGAAGTTGGTTATTTTCCCGTTTAGTATGATATATATGGAAATCAATCCATATTCTAATTTAACATCCCCCGATTAGAGGTTGCAATTCGGATGGTTAGATCCTCTGAATTTGTGCGCCAGTTCGAAATACAGTCGACCTAAAAATATGTTAAATCCGATCGTCTTAAAAATATAATATTTTTTATGGAACTAATTTGGATCAAGCTTGTCGGACTAAATGGTATTTCGGCTCAAAGTCTTTATGGCCCAACCCGCATAACATGGTGAGTGGGCTGGGCAATTTAGAAAGATGCATCTGAAAGGATACAAACAATACAGCTTAATTTTCATTAGTTATTTGATTACATTATATGCAAAATGTGAAATATATTAAAATTAAGATTTTTAAATTTTTAATTGTGATATATCTTGCGGTCAAAATATTTCGAAACGTATGTATAGTAGATTAAAGTATTTAACATTTAATTTGTTATTTAATCTAACATGGTAATTGTCTTTAAAATAGTATACTACATTATGGGTGTGTTTGCTTATAACTGAGAAGTGCTAAGTTAAATTTGGCTGAACGAGGAGTGTTTTTTATTGGGTTTTGGTTCCTTCAATAGATTAAGGGAAACCATAAGCAAACACACCCTATACGATCTATACATAATGCTGATATTTCACAACTTCATCGATCATGTTACATTTAGAGCTAATCAATTATTTGATTGTCAAAGTCTATTAGATTCTGTTGTGTCAAAAATATATTTGATATTATGTGATTATAAATGTCCAAATTCAGTTAAATTGATAAGTAAACTTGAGCGAACATAGATTTAGTAATTTTTTATTTTTATTTTACTGTGTTAATAGCGGTGATGTATGGGTCATAATATTTATTAAATAATTTATAATCGGAATGTATGTATATACATATATATATATATGTCACCAGAAACTAATTATGATTTATATAAGATAACAATTTTTTCTAGATACTAACAAGTTTCCTCAAATAATTATAAAACAAAAATACATTATGTATTTTGCCAACAAAGAAGTGCAGGGTGATTCAAGTGCCCTGTTTATAAGTCCGCTCAGGGACATCGCCAAGGGTCAAATTTAGTAACACTTAAATAATTTTTTCATAATTTATAACCTTTATATTTACATATTTATATTTGGTGTTCAATTAAATTCTTTAATATATGTGAACATATATATATGATATCAAGTGCTTAAATTAGAAACAATTAAAACTAATTATATATTCTCATATTATTAAAATATTTTATAACTGTGCATCACATGGGTGATTTAATAGTTATCATATCATATTCAAAAATAAAAATAATTGACTTATTATTTTTGTAGGTAACATAATTTTTCTTTTCACAAAATAGAAAAAAATAATAAGCAAACTAATTCAATCAACAAATCACTTTAGCAAATATATCTACGCTTTTTTTTTTTCTAAGTAACCTAACAAATTTGTATTTTTATGGATTTTTTTAAACCAAATAATTTAAATTATCCAAAAATTATTAAGATAAAAAATGGTAAAATTAAAATAAATAATTTTAATCTTCTAAAAAATTTCAATCCGTTCAAAAAAATATCATTTTTGGAATTATATCACATATTAATTTTATATACGAATATTTAAAAATCAAAATATATAATTTTTTTGAGAAAATCAAAATATATCATTAACATCCTAAAAAGGTAATTTACACTTGAAAATTAATATTTTAATTATAATATATGTATTATGGATATTTAATATAAGATCGTCAAAAGAGGAATAATTTGATATATTTTTTATGAAAAATCGAGTTGAGCCGAAAAAGTTATAACACCTTGAAATTTCGAAGACAAAAGATAAAAAAAGAAAAGATAAAGAAAAAAGAAAAAAAAAATTGGAGGAGAACCCACAGAAGAAGGTGGATGACAGGATGAGACAAATGTTTTCCTTTTTTTCGGAGCTTTCCACGTATTTAAAAGCAACTCTAAAAAATTAAAACAAAACTAAAATTCGGTGAAAAAATGTGAGAGTGACACATGTTTTCCCCTATTTTTATGCAACATTTTTTAGTATTGACAATATACATTTTAAGGTTCTTAAAGTACGAATATTTGTTTCAAATGGTCCTTAAAGTATCACTTTGTTTTAATTGGTCCTTGAAGTTCTAAATTTTAGATTCAATTAGTCCCTGAAGTATTTTTTGTTTCAATTGGTCCTTAAACTATTCCAAAAGTTTATCTTAAAACCCCTAGAAGAAAAAATACATAAAACATGTGAAATCATCGATTTAATTCAAAATGATATTATAATAAATTTTTTATTAAATAACTATTGTGTATTTTTCATTATGATACTTTTACCCCCAAAAGAAGGTGAATTATACTAGAATATGGATTTGAATGAAAGTTCGAGATTATAATTTTTTAATTTCATCCAAACTTTGAGAAATACTTTATGCTACTTTAATTTAGTTAGAAACACATTAATTTGATCTAAATATTTTGAATTATGGTTATCTTTAATTTAAAGTAAAATTTAATGTTCTTTCGTTGAAAATATTCAATTTTACTTTCAATTCAAGATAGACAAATTTCAAAATATCTGGATCAAATTAGCACGTTTCTAACTAAAATTAAAAATATCACAAAATTCTTGAAAAATTATAATCTCGAACTTTTGTTCAAATCCATATTTTAGTATAATTCACCTTCATTGAGTAATCATAATGAAAAATTACACAATATTTATTTAATAAAAAATATGTTATAATGTCATTCTAATTAGATCGATGATTTCTGATATTTTATGTATGTTTTTCTTCTAGGGGCCTTAAGATAGATTTTTGTAATAGTTTAAAGACCAATTAAAATAATTTTAAAACATAAAGAACAAATTGAAACAAAAAATACTTTAAGGGCTAATGGAATAAAACAAAATGATATTTTAAGGATCATTTAAAACAAACCTTAATACTTTAAGGACCTTAAGATTTATATTGTCTTTAGTATTAAAGGTTGATATGTTTGTTACGTCATCTTACATGCATATACAAGACACATGACCTGAAAAGTTAGTCTCAAACGGTATGGGATAAAAAACGCAAAATTTTGGGACTACTTTTGCATCAAAAAAATTAGTTTGGGACGAAAAGTGCATGATTTTAGTCATGTGGAGTAAAAAAGATAGTATTGGGACCAAAACTAAACAAGTACGTATCCAGTTGGATCAAATCCGCAATTTTCTCTACACAAGCTTCCCATTATTACATCAATTAGTGATAATCATTCTATTTGGAATTCATGTTTGTAGTAGATTGTTGTTTGGTTTATGTGGTATACTAGTTATTCAAATTGTTGTATTGATATTTAAGAATTGGTTTTTTCCTTGTATGATTTTAATTGATAAATCTGAGCATGAGTTGATTATTTTCCGTGTGAAGATTTAATTGGACGCCTACGGCAACTAAAACAATCATTTTTTTTTATACAAAGTCTTATAAGTGCTCTAGCAAATAACCGTGTCTTTATTGCAAGATAATTCGGACCATCTTATTTTGTGAAATAAATGAAATATTGGCGCCCCACTTGGCATGATGTGTATTTGTTTGTGATACAAATGTCTTCTATACGTGATAGTGTACATACTTTTGTCAAAACTAAAGCATGAGAAAGAGCATGATTATATGTTTCTCCTATTATTTAAATATAGCTGTAATTTTGGGCAAATTGAGAATAGATATAAATGTGGGCATGTCGTTACGTACAATTTCGGCAACTATGAAATTTTGCATGACTTGGATCATTTTTATACGGACTTGTGTTTAGTCCGTCTAATGCTTTCTTATAGAATTGAAAGTTATGACTTAAATTGCTTATTTATGCTCATATTTGATTTCGCAATTAGAACTTCTAAATTTGCCCCTTAGCATAATTGTTTGGGACTTGATTAATGATTTGTCCATGCTTATTTAATCATGATCATTGTACATTTTTATGACAATGAAATTTCATGAATGATAGAATCTCAGTATGAACCAATTCTATGACAAAGTATTTTTATATAGTGACAACATTTTTCCTAACCTAGTATTATCGCAAGTATACGATGCAATTGTAGCTAGTAGTGAGCAAGGTCGATCCCACAAAGACTGTTACTTATGTCAATTTAATAAACTGAGCAGAATATTCCAGTTCCATCTAGACACTCAAATAATGATGATTGTTGTAATTAAACTAGACTTAAATTGGAAATAACAAACAAACAAGTAAAACGCTCAAATGATGGCAAGCAAATGACGATAAAGAAGAATTTAAGTATTAAAGACGTGTCTTAGGGTTTCATTTCATTTACGATCTCCTATGTTTAATTACCCAAATACTCTAGTCTTTTAAACCGAATTCAAGTTCTTATTAGGTAATCACTATTCTAGTTAGTCCTCCTCTCCAACGATGCTAACGTGTTGATTACGTACGAATAATTACCCTCTCGGGCAAACTATCGTGTATTAAACTCCAACGGGATCCTAAAATCACTGCCTACACAAGGACCTCACTCCTCTCGAGCGATTATTGATACCTATGCTATGTATCGTAAGCCTATTAACAACTCTCCCCTCTTAGGTGACAAGTTATTAAGCATGTAGAATCAAACAATTGATCAAATTGATATATTCATAAGAACAAGCACAAACACACACGATAAGAATATTGAACCGGGTCTAGAATAAAAACGATAGTAAAAACATAGTCGAATAAAAAACCTATTTTCTAGCCCTAGAACACAAAGGTTGTTTAACTACTCATAGTCATAATAAAATCTAACATATGTTCATTGACAAACATGGAAAGAAATTAAAAACAAATTATAAATGATTAAACCCGAAATCTTGAATCTTAATCTTCGCCTCTTATTTCTTGTTCTCTAATTCAAGTCTTCAATCTCTAGAATATGTTGTATGATGTTAATTTTCGGACCTAAAGGAGCCTATTTAGAAGTTTGGGATGATTTGGGGTGCAAACGGGCCGAAAAATGGCCCCAAAAACACAAAACGCGTGAACCGACGTACCTGCTCGCTCAAATATGAATGATGCACTAGCCCGAGACTCTCATGCCAACATCTGAACTTTTCCCGAACCTTTCACTTGCTCGCGTGAGGAAGAGGGACTCGGCCGAGTCCGTCACCTTGTCTCGTCACTCGCCCGAGTAAGCTCAATATACTTGATGAATGTGTCTCGTATATTTTATGTTCATATTCTTGTGTGAATTGAGATTATCTATCGTGTCTAAGTAAGTTCATGTTGAAGTGTATTTTTGGGTTAATTTTTCTTTTTGATATGATATTATACATTTTTTTGGTGTTTTTGAGTTGTATTTTGAAGGTTAGGAAAACATGGAAGATCAAGGAAGCCATTTGCACACAATTCCCCACTCCATCCCGCATCCTAAGGCCCAAATGGATCCCACTTGGGCTCGAGATAGGGCCGACTTGAAGTTCGTCAAGTCAAGAACAAAAGTCGTGAAGGAGTCGAGTCGAGAAAATTGGTGGAAAGGCCTCAAAACGGTGAAGAACGAAAGAGGAGGTCAAATGCAAACACTCCCCGGTACCGGCCCACACAATGAGGCTCAAATAGGACCAAATTGGGCCCCAAAAAATTCCTACTCGAAGATCGTGAAGAAGTTGAGTCGAGAAAGTGAGATTAAAAGGGTCAAAACGATGACGGAAGAAAACGACGCTCGAAATGGAACATGACGTGCCCAATGTGCAAAAACCGAGCAAAGGAGGAAAAAGCCGGACCGATACAGGCCCCCTTAGTTCTGGTACCGGCTTGGTAGTTTTGGGTTGTGAATTTTTTCCGGACCGGTACCGGCCCTTTGGGTCTGGTATTCGGGTTCGATTTTCAGTCCTAAATGCACATCCCTTCTGTATTTTGGTCATAACTTACTTGTCTAACTCTGACTCGAGCGATTCAAGTTGCCACGTGATAGTGAGATGAGATCTACAACTTTTGTGTTCGGGTCGAGAGCTTATTTCATACCAATTATTCCTAATTTTGACAAAAAGGACGAGTCGACCACAATTTAAGGGTTCGATTCAACATTTTAAAGGGCCAAGCACTCCATTATGCATTTTTACTCTTTTACCCTATTGAAGGGGTATTTCTGCAGATTTTTTTGTCTTTTTACATAGCTAGGGTCGGGAGTCTATATATACTCCTTCCCCCTCACTTTATTGTAACTTTTGCCTTCATTTGTAAATCTTCCATTACACTATTCTCTCATTCTCTCTTGATTTTTAGAATTTCTTAGTAGAAAGCTAGGGTTTTCTTCCTCCTCTTCCAGGAGAAAACCATCTTTGGAGGAGAACTCAGAGATTATTGACGGACTTGTGACACCCGTCACTTATCAAAGTCCTTCAAGAATTCTTCAACTAATTAAGCATTTACTTCATGTTCTCTTTATTTTCAATTTTAATGTTTCCTTACTTAATGTTGTTGATTATTGTTATTGCTTTTGATAATTTGGGAGTAATTTCTTTATTTCCCTAAGTTGGGGAGTAGCCTAAGTTTCGGGGTTGATGAATCGTTGATTTATTGTGGGTTGTGGTAACCAAGGGCTAGGGGCTTGATTAATTTGTAATGTTTTCCAATCAAATTTGTGACTAAGTTCACAAGCATGTATTACGGTTGCTCAACTTTCGATAGCTTAGGAATGAATTGAATGGTTGTGCATATGGGATATGATAGTTGGTCCCTAGGCTTGGGATTTGTACCCATTCGAGGCTTGCCGACTAGATCTTGAATGAGCCTAGGAATTAAGAATTACCCCTTAGAATATGCGGGTAGAGGATTAATTCTGAAAAGTTAGGTTAATTGAGACCCAAAGGGTAGAAGGAAGACCAATGGAGGAGAAGCTATACCAAGAGGGAGAGTAGTGCATAGGGGGCATAGGTTGGGATGGAAGAGATTGAGTTTAGCCTCGTGTGTAGGTTTTACACCCCTATGCCAGTCTTTACGTAGGTGAAGTTAAGCTAACTCCTTATAGTCTTACATAACCGGAATCTGGGGGCCCGGGGTTGGTTTAGTATTATTTACCTGTGTATGTATTCTACATTTGCCCTTGTTTACTCACCGATTCTAGAAGAATGGGGTCAACCCCTGTTCTATAATTCATACCCAATTGGGACGTTGGTTGGTTTGGGAATTCAATCACATAAACCCACAACAATATCCTAGAATCGTCTTTGAAATATCAACCATCTTGCTTGTGTGAACCAAGCCTCGAGAATATCTTCCCATCGATCGAATTTCTCCTTGTTTATATTTATTTGCGTTATGTTGTTTAGTATAATTACATGCTCAATTTGTGTTTTGCCTAACTTACTCGAACGTGCTTAAGCCGATTTTCACGGAATTATCCTCCATGTGGATTCAATATTCTTTATACCACCTCTGTCACAAATCATACACCTACGATTTGAGAATGTCGTTCTAATCCTAACAATTTAGAGCGACTTTTGCGAAAAATTCATGGCGCCGATGTCGGGGAGGATTTCCTTTCCGTGAAATTAGCCAATAACATGAATAGTGTTGAAATATTGACTTAAATCTCATCGATTTTTTGGGTTCACGTCTGTGTTCAAGGTGGAGGTTCACTGAGCAAAGTCTTGAAGTTGTTGCTAGGCGTCAAGTGACGCGACCGTGCAAGAGGCAACGCGGCCGCGCCAAATTATGCTTGGAAAAGGGATCGACACTTTGGAGTGAACACGGTCGCGCCAAGGAGCTGGTCGCGGCCGCGACGTTGGCCGATGCCGTCGCGACGATTTTTTACATGTGCGCGACAAGGACTGGAGCGGGCACGACGGATTGAGGTGGTGCAATTCTGGGCCTTGTGCGTTTTAGGCCCAATTTCGGCATATTTTGTGTTTAGCTTGTTTTAAGCTTATATATAAGTCTATTGATGACTCTAGGTTATAATTTGGTGAAAAGTCTGAATAATCTGATATTCTAGGTATTCCTATTTTGTCTGTTCTGGAGTACTTCCATTAATTTATATTTAATCGGTTAGGGAATACTTGGTAGCCTGTTTTGGTCTGAATTAGTCCGAGTCTGAGTCAGTCGGTCTGTAATCCAATTACATATGAATAAATCGGTTTCTCTCTTCTACCCGTGGATGTAGCTAACGTATCATTAGTGAACCACGTAATTTTCTATGTCGATGTACTTTATCATTTTTATGTGTTCTTTCTCGTATCTGGTATAACAAATTGGTATCAGAGCCTTGTCGAAGGGGGTTCCATAATCTATTCGAGTAAGATTTCTGGGATAAAAGTGAAAGTCGATAAATTCACGGGGAGGAATTGCTTTAGTCTGTGGCAGATCAAGATGCGAGCCTTGTTGAAACAACAAAGGTTGTGGGCATCGTTGATGGCAAAGGATAAGAAGGGCAGGGCAGTGGCTCTGTCTGACGCTGAGATGGCCAGTCTGAAGGAGAAAGCGCACTCAACGCTCACGCTGTGTCTCGCAGATGACATCATTACCAAAGTTGCAGAAGAGGAAATTGCGGCATGGTTGTTGAAGAAATTGGAGACTTTATATTTGATGAAGCCGCTCACTAACAAGTTACAACTGAAGCGTTGACTGTTTAGTCTGTATATGCACGAAGGTCAGTTGCTTCGTGAGCATCTGGATCAATTTTAAACACTCTCATTGGAGTTGTGTAATGTTGAGGTCAAAGTAGCAAATGAGGACGCTGCTTTGATTTTATTAGTTTCTCTACCCTTATCGTATGAGAACTTTGTACAGTCTTTCATCACTGGGAAAGACACTGTGTCACTAGAGGAAGTGAGATCATCCTTGCATTTAAGGGAGTTGCGCCATAAGGTGGCTGGTACGAGTTCAGATAGTCAGGCTGTTGGGCTAGTAGCCAGCGGGAGCAGGGGATCTGGAAATTCGAGGAAGAAGAAATCTACTTTCAGAGGTACTAAGCCGACCGATACTTGTAACTATTGTAAAGAGACATACATTGGAAGAATGACTGTCTGATGAAGAAGCGGACGGAGGAAAACAAAGCAGATACTGTTGTTGTTGCTGACGGAGATGACACCAGCTCCGAGGAGGAATTGGCCTAGTCGCTGTTGAAGAAACACATGGTAGAGATGTGTGGATTCTTGACTCTAGGGCATCTTATCACATATGTCCGCGCAGAGAGTGGTTCACAACATACGAGCAGGTGGATAGTGTCAATATTGGTTTGGCCGACAATTCTATTTGCAAGGCATTTGGGATAGGCACAATCCGGATACAGACACATGATGGTAAGGTCTACACTTTGAATGAGGTTAGACATGTTCTACATATGACAGAGAATCTGATATCGCTTAGTCGGTTGGATAAGAAGGGGTTTAGTTTCAAAGGTGAAGGTGGAGTTCTGAATGTCTACAAGGGTTCGAATGTATTTCTGAAGGGTGTAAAGCGAGGAACTTTGTATTTATTGCATGGTTCAACTTTGTCTGTTTCTGCTGCTGCTTCTTCTTAGGTTTCAAAGGAAAATCTATCTAAGGTTAGTCTTACTGTGAAGTTTGTTAGTGTGTCTAGTATTGTCAAACACATGGAGCTGAATGAGTCACAAGAAGGTAATGTCGATCCACATTCTGAGATGGAGATCCACAAGAAAGTGGGATTTGCATCATCCGAGGTACCCGAAGAGGGTTCTAATTCTGTTGCTGTTTCGTTGCCTAAGGTTCCCTAGGCTAGCGCAAAGGGAAGTTTGATGCGTCTGAAGAGGTTTGTCTGGTATCTTAGAGGTATGTTTGAAACCTCAAACCTGTTGAATATCTTAAGTTGTTAGTGGCCCCATCGTTTGGGACGAATTTGGGTACGAGAGTTTTGCTCGTACAAATCCGAGCATCTTTTAGGTGCATCTATGAAGTCTGTGTGCGAGCAGTTGTTCGCACGTCTGTGCACTTCATGGTGCGTCTGCTACATCTGGTATGTCTGTTACATTTGGTCTGTGATAGGACATCTGTTGATCTGTGTTTGGAAGGATTCAAGTCAAGGTGGAGATTTGTTGACATGGTGACTTGAATCTCGTCGGTTTTTTGGATTCACGTCTGTGTTCAAGGTGGAGGTTCACTGAGCAAAGCCTTGAAGTTATTTATGGGCGTTAAGTGATGTGACGGCGCATAAGGCAACACGGCCGCACCAAATTATGCCTGGAAATGGGATCGGCACTATGGAGTGAACACGGCCGAGATAGACTGGTCAAGGCCACGTCAAGGAGCTGGTTGCGGGCGCCACGTTGGCCGAAGCGGTCACGACAAAGTTGAGCCATTTTTTACACGAGCGTGACAAGGGCTGGCATGGGTGTGACGGATTGAGGTGGTGCAATTCTGGTCCTTGTGCATTATAGGCTCAATTTCGGCCTACTTTGTGTTTAACCTGTTTTAGGCTTATATATAAGTCTATTGATGACTCTAGATTATAATTAGGTCAAAATTCTGAATAATCAGATATCCTAGGTATTCCTATTCTATCTGTTCTGGACTTCTGTTAATTTGTACTCAATCGGTTAGGGAATAATTTGATTTTTTTTTTTGGTCTGAATTAGTCCGAGTCTGAGTCTGTCAGTCTGTAAGCTGGTAACATCTTAATAAATTGGTTTCTCTCTTCTACTCGTAGACGTATCTAACACATCGTTAGTGAACCATGTAATTTTCTGTGTCGATTACTTTATCATTTTTTTTTGTGTTCTTTCTCGTACCTGGTATAACAAATAGAGTTAGATTATGTCGTTTTTCTTTTTCTTAAAAAATTTAAAAAATGGTCCTCGACCACTATCAATACTTGATTGAGAGTTATGCTCTCAATCCTTTCGAAGTAAATGAATTGCCTTTTGTTCTTAATAATGGTGCTCATTTTAATAATCCTATTTTTGAAAGTGTGGAAGTAGTGCATTGTGAAGTTTGTGGGGAGGAGGGTAGCGTATCTATGGATTGTGATTCTTTTCATCAATTTTCTTCCTCTATGAACTACCTTCCCACCATCCCTTCTCAATTTATGGACTATAATTATTTTTCAAACAATTATGAATTGCGATGGAAAGATAATCAAAACTTTCCCTCCACGGGGCATTTGTAGTGAGATTAAATAACTTGCGCACCGTGTCACAAACAATCGACTCCTTCAATTGCTCCTGCCTCTCGATCGCACACGTCGGACAACTCGGCTGTTGCGACGCAATCACACCCGAAGGTGCTTTAGTGGCACAACAAATTGGAAAGCTTGAAAGCTTGATTGTATTAATGAACGCATCAATGATTACAACTTGAGCTTGTAGAGAGAGGGGCCTTTGACAACACTCGATTACACAACAGCTTCAATTTTCTCTTCCCCCCTATAATACCCAAAAATAAAAATAGCCCACTGATAGTAGTAGACGTTGAAAAGTCGAACAAGTTGGTAAAAATTTAAAAGGGACACTATTACAAATATTTACAAATATTATAAAGCCCTACACCTAAAGACTTGCATCCGTTGGTGAAGGTTGCGGGGCAATCTGTCGACGGTCCGAAGTTTGATAAGTTGTGTGATAAGTTATCCGGCGGTCCGGGGATAACAAGGGGCATCCCATTACACCTTCTCAAGTTATCAAACCTTTGATTCATCCGAGTCTTAATAAATTTCTTCGATCAAAGTGTTGAAAGAAGAAATGAAGAAGACAAGGATGAGTACAAACAAAATTTTGATGAACTTTTGGCACACATTAAGGTTTTAAAAGTCCATCTCTTCAAACTTGTTTTGGAGAGAAATAGAGATGAAAGTGTGCATTCGAGGGAAGATGAGAAAGCAGAGGAGAGTGAAAGCCTCATCTCTCATGAGCCACCCATGGAGAATAGTGACAATTCTTCCAAACAAGACAATGCATCATCTTGCCGACTAGATCTTGAATGAGCCTAGGAATTAAGAATTACGCCTTAGAATAAAGCGGGTGGATGATTAATTCTGAAAAGTTAGGTTAATTGAGACCCAATTGGTAGAATGAGGACGTATGGAGGAGAAGATCTACCAAGAGGGGGAGTACTGCCTAGGGGGCATAGGTTGCATGGATGAAAATTAGTTTAGCGTCGTGTGTAGGTTGTTTACGCGTGTATGTATTTTACATCGAACCTTGTTTACTTTCCGATTCTAGGGTATTAGTGACATCTCAACCCCTTTCTAGAATTCACACCCAATTGGGACATCGGTTGGTTTAGGATATCAATCACATAAAACTCACAACACTATCCAATAACCATCTTTAAATATCAACCCCATCTCTTGTGTGAAACCGAGCATTGGGAATATCTCCCCATTGATCGGTTCTCTCCTTGTTTATATTTATTTGCTTTATGTTGTTTCGTATAATTACATGCTTAATTTGTGTTTGGCCTAAGTTACTCAAATGTGTTTAAGTCGAATCTCACAGAATAATCCTTTTTGTAGATTCGATATTCTTTATATTACCTCTCTCACAAATCGTATGTTTGCAATTTGAGAAGGTCGTTCTAATTCTAGTGATTTAGTGTGACTTTAGCGACAAGTTCAACTCGGCCGCGTGGGACATTCAGCTTTTTTTCTCCAACTTCAAGGCTATATTTGGAGGTCTTCCATTTATAATTTGGCTTTGTATATTTCTATCAAAGTTGTAGCATTTGAGTTAGCATTTCAATGCCATTAATTTCATCTTATTTTGACATGTGGATCTAAAGATACGGGTAAAATACTAGAGGTGTCTCGAGCTGAAATTCTTGAATTTTTGCCTCTTTTCGTTGTTTCACCTCGTCTCTCGTTCGTTTAATTTGCAAACTTCGTCCTAATGGACTTTTGACCTAAAATATAGAAACTTAACTACAGAACGAGCAAAGATGTCATTTGGCTCAACATAATCAATATGAACATAAATCAACCGAATTTGTATGCAAATGCTACCAAAACGATCCTAGAAATTGGCCTAAATGCATGCATGCATAACGTGTATCATACAACATCGAAGCACGTGACCTATGATCTCGAAATCTAAATCATAAAAAGATGATTAAATCAACTCGAACCACATTTGAATTACTAGATTCAAAAGGAATTGAGTTACCATAATTGATTTTTTGAAGCCGGAATTTCTTTCATACAAAAAGACTACACTTCCACACATCTATCATCAATCAACACCATAGATAAAGAACCTTCTAAAAATTCAACGCGCTAATGAATTTGAGGTGGTAATTTCATCCTAACTTACTCTGGAAGTATCATTTAATTGAAAGATACATGATGAACCATGAGACCCCGCAAAAAAAACTGGAAAACATAGATGACTCTCTACTTCCAGAATTGAATTTTATTGGAATGAAGTTCACTTGCTAGACTACCAATGGTTAATAACTTGGTAACTTCAACTATGATATGTTGTGGTGTAACAGTCGTAAAATATTATCATTATTAACTTGAGTTCCATATTATTTTAGGGCTTACTTATTATTTTTAAATTATTAGGGTTTATTATCATAGCCCATGTTCTAGAGTCAAAGCCTCAAACCCTTATTTTACTTAGTGAATAAGAAAACGCTTTCCTAGCCTCATTATGATGCATGCCGAAATACCCATTTTTCTTTTGCATTATTTACATTCATATTTGATTGTGAACTGCGAGCATTTACTATGTTTATGTGCAATTTTGTGTTTTATTGCCTTTTCGAGTTGAAATTCCTTTTTTATATGATTTGATGCACTTTTGAGTATTTTTAGTTATGGTTTGAAGGTTAGGAAAATCCTGGAGATGAAGAATATCATTTGCACCCATTTCCTCACTCCGAACTGCAAACTAAAGGCTCAAACGACGATGACAAAGGCGGGCGCGCATGAGGGGAGGCGGGAAAGCCCGACGATCGAACGCGGGGCAAAAAGACCTCATTCTGGACCCAATACCACACCCAGTATGGATGGCGATACCTATTTCCGTGCATCCCCTGTTTTTCTCCCAGCATGTTGCAATTTTGTATTTAGTCATAACTTCTTCGTCTGAAGTCAGATTCTGGTGATTCAAGTTGCTACGGATAGCTAAGATGTAGATCTACCACTTTTTCATTCAAGCCAAGAGACGATTCTAGATGGATAATTCCCAAATTTTCGAGAAGACAATCCAAGCTGCACTTCGATGCTTAAATACAACACCCCCTCTAGTCCTTTACATATTTACTCTTACTAAAAGGGCATATTCAGTAGATTTTATGTCATATAACATGTGTAGGGTTGGGGATCTAGAAATCCCCCTTCCCCTTCTCATTTTTGTAACAAGCCTCAATTAAAATCTTCTCTTGATCTCTTCTACTCTTTTTTTCTTTGGATAGTTCTTAGATTTTCAGATTTTCTTAACATAGAGTTAGGGTTTTCATTATCATCTTCAAGGAGGAAGCCATCTTTGGAGGATAACATGGAGATTATTCATGGGCTTGTGACACCCGTCAAGATTATTGAAGTTCTACAAGGATTCTTCAACCCACTGAGCATTTTCTTCCCTTTTTCGATTTTTATTGCTTTCTTGCTTGATGGTATTGCTTCTTGTTTATGCTTTGGTGATTTGTAAGTAGTTTCTTTTTTTTTTTTTTCCTGGGGTTAGGGAGTAGCCCAACCCTAGGATTTTGAATTTTAGTATAATATGTGTTGATGTGGGTTTGATTGATGGATGAAATTGACAATGTGGGTTTGTATGGCTTATACCTTAGAAGTAGCTGATCGACGGTATATCGGTCCTCTCCAATGGGCTCATGGAGGATGACGAGGGGACCCAAATCATATTTGTCGATCTTGTAGGATGTCTTAAGGTCTCGCTCCTTAAGCAAGTCCGCTTAGGGTGAGGATTAACGAGTAATTCAATTGCTTTATTAATAATAGAAATTAGGTGAATTGTCCTGTAATTGGTTAACATGACATTCCTTCATCGTGCGTCCCACTATTAGCTCATATTTACTTGATTTATTTTACTGGCTTGTGTGAAATCGAACTTCGCAAATATCTCACCATCGATCGGTTCCCTCCATGTTTACATTTAATTATTTTTATGTCGTTTGGCTTAGTTTCTGCTCTTATTTGCGTTTAACCTAACCTACTCAAAAGTGCTTAAGCCGATTCTCACGGATAAACCTCCTTGTGGTTCGACAATTTTTTATACTACCACTGTCACACGTCGTATGCTTGCTGAGAAGATCGTTCTAATCCAAGTGATTTAGAGCGATTTTCGCGACAAGTTCACATTAGGAGTCCTAGAAGCCTAGGAATAACAAACATATATATATATATATGTATATATATATATTAATATATATATATATATATATATATATATATATATATATATATATATATGAGATTCATCTCATAAAACAATACCACCACCAAATAATCTAATTTTCTAAGTAAATTTCATTCATGTCATCCCAAATATTTTCTTCTACCGACTTTCTGTTTAAATCTCAACTCCTCCAAATAAGGTATTCCATTTTAAATTTTCGTTCCCCTGTTTAGAAATTTCCATAAATTTTGACATTTTACTATGTTCTATAATTTTACGTATAGAACATCCTGTAAGAATTTCAAGTCCATTCAACATGTATTTTATTTTATATGATTTATATACTATTTCAGCGCATAATATGAAAACTTCTTTACCCTAATTTACAAATTCGATATATATATATCTGTGTATATATATTTATAGCTGTTAAATTTTTTTTATTTTTAAATATGTTATTCATCTACATGTTTTTATACTATATTAAATTTCCAAAGAGATCCATCTTGTAGTTTTCAAGTTATTAAAGTTTCCTTCTACTGTGCAAAATTTACAGTTTCAACAAATCTCATTTTAAAATTCAAAATCCATAGTTATGCTTCTTGAAAAGTTCTAAAATTTTAGTATGATACTTCTACTTGAGTCTATTGGCTACATTAAAATTTTCGAAGTTGTATTCCTTGCTGTTTATAAAGTAAAAATTATTTATTCACTACTGCGCTTTGAATCAATACGTAGAAGTTCTTTGTTTCTTTGAAATTATTCTCAAAATTTCTAAAGTTTCTACCAAGATAAGTTCATCATTCTTAAGTGGAGAGGCGTACAAGAAAAAGGCTATGGACAATAGGACCATGCATCTGCATACGAAGTTTCTTCTATTTTACAAGGTGGGGATTACTTCTATTCTATGGGCTATGTTTGTCTACTTTAAATACTATGATTGTGATGTTAATGTCTAAGCGCAACATTCCATAGACTATAGGCAACATGTTATATGCTAATGTTATGTTGTGCTATGCTCAACATGCAACATATTACATTCTATACTATGCTATGGGTTGCGCTATGCTATGCTCAATAGGTAACATGTTATATGTTAAGCTATGTTATGTGTTATTATATGCTAACATTTACTTTTACAGTGTATTGTATGCATTCGTTAATTATTATATGATTTGTATTTAAGATCGACAAACATGTCCCCACTGAGCCCGTGACTTGCTTATCCCATTCTACATTTCAGTTTCTATAGGTCATTGGAGCTCGGCCGTGGTACAAGGAGACGGAGGATGCCAAGGAGTCAACGTTTTTTTTCTTTTTATTTACTCAAGTAAAAAAAATTAAATTCTCTTGATGTTTTTTTTTTTTTTAAAAAGTTGATGTTCTAGTATAAAAAAAAATTGAGTCAACTTATGTAGTTTATTCAAATACGCTTATGCCAAAATGTTATATTCTAAAGGATTTTTATTTATTTATTTCACTCATGTTTCAAATTATATGTTTTTCAAAATTTATGCTATTTTACATTCGAACGTGTCTTTTCAATTGCGTAATGTAGTTCACATCTCTTTAGAAAAATCTTATTTAAGTTACGAAAATCAAGGTGTGACATGGGCTTAAAGAACGTCTTACTTGAAGCATTCAATAATTGTGCTGGGATAAAGAAAATTTTCATGCCTAAATGTGGTAAATGGAAATAATCTCGAAGCAAGGGCGTGAGATGTGTCAATCCTTACAAACGTTGAAGTAATTCACTACAAGGTACAAAACGTAGGGGGCCTTAGAGGCCATTTTTATGTGTCTATCCCAAATGTACATGACAGTTATGACAACAAGGTGAAAGACAAATCAAAACGCTTCATATTAAAGGGAAATGGTTGGTACTGAACTCTACTATAAGTATGAAAATACTACACACTTGTATAAAAACTACTCAGGCGGTTAACTACAAGTAATATAAGAAGTCCAAAGAATAGAGATTCACTGTAAAAGAGAGAGGTCATTATATCTACCTCACTATTATATGTTTAAATGGATATAAGGACTTTGCTAATGGCAGCAGATAAAGGAATTAAATACAAAACGGTTAATAAACAATTGCTATCAAATTCTTTGTCTAAATGAGTCTAAAAGCATGCATAAAATACATGTATTAAAACCCTCCAAACTTAGGTTGTTTGTTCGTCCTCAAATAACAAAAGTAGAAAAGGCAAGAACAAGCAGCTTTAACGGGAATAGACAATGAATCTAACATAAGACAAAATTTTCACAAATAGACGAAGTAGATATTGAGCATATAACGAAAAACAACATGTCAACTACTTTCGAGACTTAGCACCCTCAATGAGTAATCATCATCGGATTAGTGTATCGCTTATCTCTCAAGTGTTCAATTTGGGATGTGTTTACGCTCAAGTTGGTTCATATGCACAGTCTACTATATGCTTGCCTATTACCTAACCTATCCATCACACTCTACATGTGGGAACATAAATTCAGAAAGGTCTTTTCTTTTGGTTGTAATGTAGATTTTAGGACAAGGTGGGATAAATATGGACAAAGTGACTCAAACTTGGACTAATCGAGGTAGCTACTCTCAACTACCCTCAACATGAGAACACGGTTTCTCACTCTCAACCTCAGTAAGCTAAAAAATAGCTTCTTCACCTCTCTATTCATTCACAATGCACTGAATCATCTAAAATTTTAGATGCCAACATTTAGTTAGTAACACTTTGTTACTACTTAATTATACTAAACATAAGGATGCCAAATGGCCAACCTAGCGATTTCAGGCTTACCCCAGTATTTTTTCGGCTTATAGGGCCTCAAGCTTATTGGTCCATTTTTATCCAATCGACAATATGGTGAATCTAACCCTAACCCCACTGGTTTTCAGGATAAACGAGCCACTATCGGGCTACAAGACAAACTCTCAAAATTATAACATAAAACGTTTAAAGTTAAAAATATTAAATAAAATCGCCATTATATATATTACAAAACAATACGAGATAATGTTATCAAGACTGAATTTCATTCATATCCATATACATGATAAAAGTAGTTTAACATAAGCATCAAAGATTCAAAAATACTAATTAAGAGTAAGAAAGACTGTAAGTAAGAGACGAGACGACGAGTAAGTATAATGTAAGACAGAAAGAGTACTAAAGTCTCAGAGACTAGGTAACCAAATAAAATAGTAGTATATTTCGGGTCAGCCAACATAGCCACGAGTCCAACGGTCCGGACTAAAAAGCCCGGGTTTTAAACGGAACCGAAGATACCTAACCCAAACCAAGGTTTTTCGGGAGGTTCAGTTTAGGTTTAGATTTAGGTTTAGGTTTAGGCCAGAGCCATTTTAGCATCTCTAATTGAATAACGACATACTCAGGTAAATTTTCGATTGACCCCCTTCTATAAAGACAAACTAAAAACAATAAAATATCTTTTCTTTTTCCTTCTTTTTTTTCCTTTTTTCCGACTTTTTTCCTTTTTTTTGATAAATAAAAAATAACAACGAAACAACAAAAAAGGCCAATAATGATAATTCTTTTGGCTCTAACCTGAAATTCTTTCCATACAACTATTTTAAACATCCCTTCAACTCAACTTTAACGTCTTTGATATTTCTGCCTCATATCTCATTTAGTTCAAGTTAAGGGAAAAAAGGGGCAATATGAATGGATATAACTTGTAATATGGCTATGGAGCTATAAAGTTCAAAATGGCTTACTAGGGATTATTCAATAATATTCGGTGGAAAAGTCAATTTTGGCTCATGAATAGGCTAATAGAAAGAACACCTATAATCACTTTCTAAGTTTACAACATGTACTTGACGACTTCAAGAAGATGCAAGGCAAGTTCTAGAGATACACTTACAAAATGACCAACAATTTACTCAAGAATAAAGTAATATGTAACTAAAAAAATGGGAATTTCAGTTAAGGCTCAAATCCTCACACGCTATTGTGATCATCATCCAAAGTTCATGTTCAACTTCATCTCTATACGCTTATCATGCTCTAATACGTGTCATAATTATTTTTAAAATTCAGCTCATAATTGACACATCATCTTTCAACATTTTTCTGGCCTTAAGTTCAACAAATCTGGGTTTATGACTCTAAATTCAACTAAACAAGACTCTAACAAATACAGATACAAAAAAGTAAACTAAGCAACCCAACACGATGCAAACTAACTGAGCATTTAAAAAGTTCAAAAACAACAAAACTTTCAAAATTATGAACTGAACAGCTGCCAAGACGTCCCATTCTACCTCCTTCCCCAAACTTGGTTAAAGACCAAGGTGTGTGGAAAAGAAGTGGTACGACTTGGTGGCACTTACATCAAAGTTCGGGATGATTTGGAAGAGATAAAACTTGAAAAATAGAGATGAACTACGTGAATTTATTGGATGTGCATCTTGTCCAGCCGGCCAGTTGCACCGCCCTCACACTATTTCTTTCATCTTTTGTCCTCTCGGATGCCTTAGACTTGTCAAGAAAATCACTATGATTAGAAAAACTTTCTCAACCGCAAGTGTACAGCTTGTGACAAAGGTAGTATAAAAGATTGTCGAGCCACAAGGAGGATTATTCCGTGAGAATCGGCTTAAGCACTTTTGAGTAAGTGAGGCCAAACAGAAATAAGAGTTGAGATTAAGCTAAAAAACATAAATGTAAATAAAAGTAAACAAGGAGAGAACCGATCGATGGAGAAATATTCTCGAGGTTCAGTTTGACACAAGCTTACGAAAGTAAATTAAGCAAATATGAGGTAATAGTGGAACAGACTATGAAGGAAGGTCATGTTACCAAATTAGAAATCCAAGTGGAAAAACAAGAGTGATCACTAAATTATCTAATTACAATACAATTCACCTTAATTCCTATTATTAAAGATTGGCAATGGAATTAATAAAGACGAGACAAGTGAATTAATAAAGCAATCAAATTAACCTATTAATCCCCACCTCAAGCGGATATGACCCATATACCACCGGTGAGCTACTCCTAAGGTATAAGCTACACAAACCCACATTGTCAATTCCATCCATCAATCAAACTCACATCAACACATATTACACTAAAATTCACAATGCTAGATTGGGCTACTCCCTGACTCCGGGAAATAAGAAAACTACTTACAAATCATTAAAGCATAAACAAGAATAAAAAACATCAAGTAAGAAAGTATAAAAACCGAAAATAAGGTGAAAGGAGTAAGAAAATGCTCAATAATTGAAGAGTCCTTTGTAGAACTTCAATAATCTTGACGGGTGCCACAAGCTCGTGAATAATCTCCAAGCCATCCTCCAAAGTGGCTTCCTCCTTGAAGAGGAAGAAGAGACACTAACCCAAGTTCTAGTTCTAGAGAGAAAAGAGAGGAGAGATTTTAGAGAGAGAGTAATTAGAAAGTGTAATTTTAAGAAATGAATTGGTTGTTTGGAAATGGGAGTGACGAAATTCTAATATAGGAGACACATTCCCATCCCCACCCTCAAATTTTGCATAATAAAGCCTGTAGTAAGGTTAAAAGGGAAAAATTATAAAAAAAGCTTGTTTGGTCTTCATAAGTGTAGAGTCGAACCCCTTCAACACGCTTGATTCGTCCTTCTCGAAAATTATGGGTACTTTTCAGTAGAATCATCTTTTGACATCTTCTATGGAGTTGTATACATTTATCTTGGCTACAAGTGACAACTTGACTCACCTCGATCGGATGTCGTATGAGGAAGTTATGACCAAAATACAAACCTGCGACGATCAACTAGAATTCGCAGGGCAATACTGCACCCGTAGGCGCGGTACCGCCAACGGATGAGTCCAGTGGCTGAGTACCAATACCGCAGTGGTATTGCTCCAGGTTCTTGGGCGCTGTGTCTTTGAACTCCCGTCTTCGCGTACCTCTTCTGTTTTTCATCGTTCTGACCTCTTTCCACTCATCTTCTCGATCCGACTTCTTCACAACTTCTGTTCGTGACTTGATGAACTTCGGTCAAGATCGATTCACGCATTAGGGCCTATATTTTTGGGTTAGAGTGAGGAAATTGGTGCAATCGACCTTCTTGATCTCCCGGATTTTTCTAACTTTCAAAACATGACTAAAAATATCGAAAAGTGCATCAAATCATATCAAAAAGGAATTTCAACCCGAAAATGCAATAAAACACAAAATTGTACCTAAATGTGGTAAACACTCGCATTTCATAATAAAACAATGAACGTAGCCAATACAAGAAAAATGAGTATTTCAACATTTATCATGCCTCTCCCCCTAGATTCTACACAAATGACTTTAAGTAACAATTTGTTTGTAACACTTTTAAAATTAAACTTTTATGTAACACTTTGGTAACACTTATGAATATATAACACTTCCATATATAAACTTTTGTAAAATGTGCGAATATGTAACACATTCATGTAACACTTTTAGAATAGGTAACACTTTTGATGTAACATTCTTTAAATAGTAACACTTCTGGAAACACTTTTACATACGTAACACTTTTTATGTAGCACTTTTAAATAGGTAACACTTTTAAATAGGTAACACTTTTTACGTGACACTTTTAAATAAGCAACACTTTCAATTAATAAAATTATATATTTATTTTATTCTAAACTAACAAAATATCTTTGGATGTATTTTTCTCATATGACTTTTGAAGAATTAAAATATTTCAATCGCTTATATTTTATAAATGACTTTTTCAAGCAAAGTTTTATATATGTGTTAAATCTTAACTACCACAATAGAATATTTGTAACATGAGATGATGAAAATAATTGACTAAAATAACAATTTATTAGAGCACCTAAGAATTTACTTATTAGTCATATAATATAAGTTTTAGTATGCTTTGTGTGTGTATACATACACAAACATTATATTTTACTAACAACGAGAGAAAGAAGTTTTGTAGCTAATTTTTTTTAATACATTTTAGTATAAAACATTGGACTTGAAATATTTTGTCATGTCTTTCATGTTCAAAAGTTTATTTTTGTATTTAATTTTATATCCTATAAAACACAAGAAAAGTAATCAATTACTAATTTTTCAAGGTGTCTCAAACTTATCTACTTATTGCAATTGAAATTAAGGACAATGCCTTAATATTTTATAAAATTTTGATGTAACAAATTAGTGTAATATTGAATAATAAGTTATAAATGTGTGTGTGTGTGTGTGTGTGTGTGTGTGTGTGTGTGAGTGGAGGAAATTGGAAAAAAAATTATTAATGGAAATGTTGTATCGAACTATATAATAGGATATGCTAAATAAAATTAAGTTATATAGGTTGTAGTTTGGTAAAAAAATTAATCATGAGAATAGTTTATTGATGTTAGAGAAAAAAATCGTGTATATATAGCCTTTCGTATATAAAAAAAAAAATTATTATAGCCTAGTGGTTTGACATTTACAGTTAAAGATCATGCAAGCTTGCAATCTAAGTTCGAAACTCAACAATGACAAATATTCAACATTTTTTGTTTTTAAAAAAGTGTTACATAAAGGGTTATATGTAATATTTTCTTAGTATTACCATGAAGTGTTACAATTTAAAATCTAATGTAACACTTATGAAAGATGTTACTAAATATCATCCAAAGTGTTACTTTAGACTTTAGGTAGCACCGACAAATGTATTGCCAATAAAGTGTTACCTAAAGTCTATTGTAACACTTTTTGGTATATGTAACACTTTTTAGGTGTTACATAAGCTCATTTATGTTGTAGTGGAAATTTCTTGCTCTTTTAACCTATTTGATTGCACTGTTATTTCACAACAATGTAAGTTCACTTAAAATTAAAAATAAAGTTAAAAGCAATAAAACATAATAATCATAAGGTTCCGTCCCGACAACCGCTAAATTTTACGTCTTCAGCCAAACGCCATTAATGTTATCCAGAATTAAAAAAGAAGTATTTTTTTTGCCATGCTTTTATTTTCTCTAATAAATCTGGTGAATATTTAATGTAGGCATGACAAGAAAGATTCTTGATAACATTATGAGCTATATTTAATAAGGAATATAAGTTGCATAGCCAAATGTGATACAAGTTTTCTGAAATTATAAAGAAAAAAAGATTCAAACCTTGCACGTCAATCATATAAATAATCATAATTTGACTCACTAAAAGAATATACAGAAATTAAACTCCCCGAATATCAATATGATGAAGTGTACTTTCAAATTAATACTTCCATCGTTGTTGTTCTAGTGGACTTTTCTCAGATAGACCTCCGCCAATGCTGTTAGTCAACTCATGCGTAACAATGAACACTTATTCTTGAGGATCTTGCATGTGAATTTCATGTTGAATAATTATTTAATTTCCTGACACAACTTTTCCTGAAAGATTTCTTCATTTTTCTGGTTCGTCAACTACCGTCCCTGCTCCTCTAAGTCAACTTCAATTTCAAGTTGCTATTTTTGTTGGTTTGCAAGCATATTAACCAATTGATCTATCTGGACCTGCAAAGGTTCTATTCAAGCTCTTATTTCCATCCTACTTTGACTATCAGTAGCCTGCAGTTCCTTCAATTGCAGCTCACGCTAGGCCATTGACAATTCTTTATTTCTTGTGAAAGTCATCAGAAAATGCTCTAATTAGGATTTAGTTCCTTGACCTCAACTTGATTACCATAATCATTCCAAGGCGGTTGTAGAAAGTCTCTTGTTACCATGAGAATGATCATCAGGCTTTAATCCCTGATTATCTCAAGAGTTCTAGAAGTACCTACCACACGTATAATCCATGCCTTCCACCGGTATATTTGGAGACCATTGATAACAAGGCAAATGAATAGTTCTCTCCAATGATCTCGCAAGATATAATAAAGTTTAGCTCCAACAACGAGAATCGATGATCAAAAGAAAAGAATACACAATCATTTTATATAAATATAAGTGTCTAGATTAAAACTAAATTAAATATCACAATATTAATGGCTTTAACGGTTCATCCCCGGAAATAGTGCCAAAAACTTGGCACACTAAAACTTAACTCTAGTACGAGCGCAAGTGTACGGTGTAGTTATAGCTAACAATGAGCAAGGTCGATCACAGAGATCGGAGGTTTCAAGCCTATTAAGTACTGTAATCGTAATAGCCTAGTTTTATCTAGATAATAATGTGGTTTGGAAACTGAAAAATAAGAAGACTAATGAACTAAATTGGTAGCTGTAAACAAGCAATTGAAGAAGAATCAGTTTAAGAAAATGTATCCTATGATTAGATTTCAATTACAACTTCCCTATCATTAATTACCCTGGTTATCAAGACTTTTAGACCGAATTCTAGTTTTTATTAAGCGATCACTTTTCTAGTTAACTATCCTCTCGAAAGATTAAAGTATAGATTACGTATAAATCATTATCATCTGAACTATTGTATACGTAATTCCTAAAAGTTCACAAGATCAAAGCTTATGCAAATATCTCACACCTCTCAACCGTTATTGAATATCTACGCTATGTGTCGTAGGCCTATTAATAAACCTCCCATCTCAAATATTGATTTATTAGGCCTAATTGAATCTAATAATTGATCAGATTATCAAATTCTTTAACATAACACACACATATATAAAAACACAAAATGGATAACTAGATTAACCAAAATTATCAAAAATAAAAAAATAATTGCAATCTACTTTCTACCCTAGGATATACATAAAACTAGCCCGTCATAATTGAAATCGAAAGCAACAAATATTCATAGACAAATATATAGTATCAATTCACAAATAAAAGTAGCTAACAAAACCCGGATGTCGTGATGAAATCTCGACTCTAGCTTCTCAATCTCTTCTTCCTTGTTGCTTGCTTCATACTCCAAGGGTTGAGAACTTGTATTATGTAAAACTGATAAAAACAAATGTCTAAGCCTCCTTTTATAGTTTGAGGAAGAAAATGGTGATAATGGGCCGAAATTAGGCTTCAAACGAGAGATATCAATAAGGACCGGCCCGAACCTACCTGGCTCGAGCCCTCAAAAGCCCTGACCCTACCTGATGCTAAAAGGGCCTTGAAAATCAAGGCCTAGGGGCCAGGGCTAGGCTCTATAAGTTCACGTATTTTAATTTCTTTGTTATCGTTCTCAATAATCAACATGTATAAATTTTACCAAGAAAATGGTTAATATAAAAACAAATTCAAATATAAGCATTCATGAACTTCAAAGTGCCGGAAGAGTAAAGGAAACGTGAAAAATCATTGATTGCATGAAGCTCGAAATTTATTTATGAGATATTATATATAATATATACAATAAATAAATAAGGACCTTCGCCCTACCCTAACCCGACCCAAACCCTAGTAGGCCCGAGGGCCAAGAAGGGCCGAGCTAAAAGTCATTAAGCTATAATGGCTTGAAAATTAGAGTCCCATCCCTTGTATTTTTAGGGTCGAGCCAGGGCTGACCCTCAGAGCATGCCATGTTTTGATATCTCTACTTCAAACAGCAAAATCCGTGCAGGCCTAACTATCTACTCGATCGAGTAGCCTTCAACACTAAAAAAAACTGATTTTACGAAACTCTCACTCGTCCGAGTAACTCAACGTACTCGGTCGAGTACGTGTTGCAGCTCGCCACTCATCCAAGCGACTCAGTCTCACTCGGCCGAGTAGTTTCTTCGGCGTTTCCTCTTATATTTCCAATTTCAAAGTTATATTTGGAGGTCTTCCAGTCCTAATTTGGCTTCGGCTATTTCTGGCAAAGTTGTAGCCCTTTGAGTTGGCTTTCCAATGCCACAAATTTAACCTGATTTGGACAAGTATATCTCGAGATATGAGTGAAATACGAAAGGTGTCAGTATAAGATTTGACGTTGCAATCCGCTCTTTTAGTCGTTTCACCTCGTTTCTTCTCCAAACTTCATCCTAATGGACTTTTGACTTTAAAATTATACTTTTTGCTACCAAACAAGTGCACACGTCAACTGACACAAGATAAAGGAATTAAAAACAAGACGGGCAGTAATCTATGCAATTGCTATCAAATTGTTCATCTTAATGAGCCTAAAAGCATGCATAAAGTACGTGTATCATTTACTAGTCTATAAATTATAGGGTAATTTATTTATAGCATCATTGTTTAGCTTAATGAACATAATTTTACAATCACTAAAAGGTTTAATTCAAACTTAGATTTAAAGCTCATTTTAATTTTGATTTCTAAATTAAATAAAATATATTTTAAATTACAATACACACAACATATACAAAAGGGCCTCTATTGTTTGAGGTATAAGACGACCATCTTAACCGCCTATGCCTATCCATCTAAGATGTCCTTGATCTTCTGTGTATATCTCGCCTGAACGTCATACGATAATGGTGAAAGCAATTAGATTGTGTTATGAATATCATTGTGAAAATAATAATAATAATAATAAACAATTGATTTTTTTTGGATATTTAGCGTCGTGGTGCACGACCGGAGGCACCTAATATAAATTACTCCTACTAGTCTAGTGTAGTGGGGACACAATGTTCACCGCTGACAAAGAATCTTTAGTTTGATGAATCAGAAAAAAATCAAATGGTGATTGATGGTTGTGTCCTCCAGAAATATGAGTGTCATACATTTATCACATTTTTCTTATCCTTTCTGCTGCCACTGCATTCGCTTTCCAATCTCCTCCACCCAATCCATACCTATTTTCTCTCTCTCTTTACTTATTGCCACAATTTACATAATCTCTGTCTCCTTCTATCTCTCTCTCTCTTGATTTTCTTACTTGATCAAACATGGCTGCTGCTGTGAGTGCTGCAGTCTCTCTTCCTTCTTCTAAATCATCTTCTCTTTCTTCTAGAACCTCCATTATTTCTCAGGAAAGAATCAATTTCAATAAGGTATCGTATCATCCTGCCTTCATTACTCTTTTGTTTCAGCCAATTGCTTTTTTATGATTGTGATCTCTCACTTCACTTCATACTAACTGCTGCATTCAAATCAATATGTTGCATTTCACAATCTGTTTACTTCATATTATAAATATGATGATTTTCTTTCAAGATTTAAATTTTATACTCTGTGATTGTGGATCATCATCAAATATCTTGTTAATTTATGGTTCCTTTATTTTTTTATTTCTTTTATCAGTAGTCATTTTTTTCGAGCTGGTACACCCCATTACACTTTCTGGTTCATATATATAATGCTTTTATTCCAAGAATTAGTTTTATAATATGGATTTTGGCTTGTCACTGAGTTGAGGTTATTTATCAATAGTTCAAAATTTTCAAGCTGATGATCCAATAGACTTTCTGGTTACTTCAAGTTAATACTCCGTCAATCCCAGAATAATTATCATTTTAGAAAATCTCACATAGATTAAAGAGCTTCATAAAATGACTAATATGCTCTTATCTAAGTTTAATCATTATACTGTTTCCCTATTGTTAACCTTTTTCCATTTCCAACTCATTTATAACATGGACAATCTTGGGAGATTAGTGGAAATTATACTTGAATTCCTAAAACGACAATTATTTTGGGACAAGAAAGTACATAAGAATAGTATTTTTACTTCAAGATTGAAGTTTATGCTATGAGATTTTGGCTCATTACTGACTTTCTTGTACATTCATGATGTTATTCTTCGATAGTTCAAAATTTTCAAGCTGGTAAATCCAAAGGACTTTGTGGTTATCACATGTTATAAACATGATGTTTTTATTTTGAGAGTGAAGTTTATGCTATGAGATTTTGGCTCATCACTGGATTTCTTGTCAATATATGATAATAAATTCATAAATTTTCAATCTGTGGATTCGGGCATTATCTGTGCAGGTGCCATTATACTACAGAAATGCATCGTCTGCCGCCGTCAAGCTTGCTCCGATCAGAGCTCAGGTGACCACAGAGGCACCGGCCAAGGTTGAGAAAATCTCCAAGAAACAGGACGAAGGTGTCGTTGTCAACAAGTACAGGCCTAAAGAACCATACACTGGCCGATGCCTTTTGAACACCAAGATCACTGGTGACGATGCCCCCGGTGAAACCTGGCACATGGTCTTCAGCACTGAGGGTATTTCTCTAACTAAGTCATCGATATTTCAATTTCTTGATCGAAATTGGTAGAATGTAATTAGTGATTATTTGTAAATATGGCGTGGTTCTGAATAGTTGGTCCCTGTTTGGATGAACTGATGAGTGGTTGGATATGTTGAGCAGGAGAAGTGCCCTACAGAGAAGGGCAATCTATTGGGGTGATTCCGGACGGTATAGACAAGAACGGGAAGCCACATAAGCTGAGGCTGTACTCAATTGCCAGCAGCGCTCTTGGTGACTTTGGCGACTCCAAGACTGTAAGTAATAATGAAGTTTTGTACGTAAGGTTTTTGGAAATGCAAAACATTTTATTCAATGAATGTTTTATGCAGGTATCTCTGTGCGTTAAGAGGCTCGTATACACCAACGACCAAGGGGAGATAGTTAAAGGAGTCTGCTCAAACTTTTTGTGTAAGCATATGATTCTACTGATACTGTATTGATTTTGGTTCCGACTAACATTTTTTAACTAACTTTAAATTCCGTGAGTTCAGGTGACTTGAAACCTGGTTCTGAAGTGAAGATAACGGGGCCTGTGGGGAAAGAAATGCTGATGCCAAAAGACCCAAATGCCACCATCATAATGGTATGTTTACCCCACTTAAGGTTGTTTATTTCTTATAAATACCTTTTTATTTCATTATGTTTCTTTAATTGTTTAAAGATGTAAAACTGATTTTGCATTGTTGTAATTGGATGAAAATGTAGCTTGCTACTGGAACCGGTATTGCTCCGTTCCGCTCATTCTTGTGGAAGATGTTCTTCGAGAAGCACGAAGACTACAAGGTAAACCCGAAACCATAGAAACCCTTTTAGACATTGACAATTGTGATACTTGTGAAAGAAAGAAAAAGTCCATAGATGGTCTATAATGCTGATATAACTATAGTACATATTTTACAAACTTCAACCTCATTGTCTTAAGCTGCAAAACAATTGTTATGTAAATGATGCGTATTTGGGGCATCGATATAGTAAACCACCAAGCTGGATTCGAAGTAGTGTTCAAATACTAATAATGGGTGTATATCCTCCAGATTATAAATTGAGACAACTTTTCATATTCTAAAACTTGACATTATTGTGTTGCAGTTCAATGGTTTAGCATGGCTATTCTTGGGGGTTCCCACGAGCAGCTCGTTGCTCTACAAAGAGGTAAACTATTTTATTCCCATTGTTCTCACTTTTCACATCGTTAATAGGATTCTAATTATGATGTTGTATTGGTAGGAATTCGAGAAAATGAAGGAGAAATCACCGGAAAACTTCCGGCTAGACTTTGCAGTTAGCAGAGAGCAGACGAACGCCCAGGGAGAGAAAATGTACATCCAAACTCGGATGGCTGAGTACGCAGAAGAGCTATGGGAACTCCTCAAGAAAGACAACACCTACGTCTACATGTGTGGGCTTAAGGGCATGGAAAAGGGAATCGACGACATAATGCTTGGCTTAGCTGCCAAAGATGGTATATATTATGTGCAATCTTATCGTGATTATGTCGACATTGTCACCTCATTCTTTCACTCTAACCACCTATACATATACTCTCTCTTTTTTCCAGGTATTGATTGGTTAGACTACAAGAAGCAGTTGAAGAGAGGTGAGCAATGGAATGTGGAAGTCTACTAATTTTGTTGGTTAATGTTGTTGTACAAATATCAACTCAGCAACATGCTTTTCTCTGTCCTACTCCTCATGTAGATAGGTAACCTTTTTTTCTTTCTTTTTTTCCCATTGTATTTTGGTATCTTCTTCTTTGATCTATCACCTCTCTACGGATGCTATGATTTGAGGATATGGTCATAAAAAGTTTATAGTGAAACAAATCATCGGTCATTTTCACCCTATATCAGCTTTGTTTACTCGAATATTATATCATGTAGAGATGTCAAACCGTATTGCCTAATGGGCCCCAAGTTTTATTTTCAAGTTCAATTGGGCTACCAATCTGTGGACTAGCCATGGCCATTTTGGGCCAACACCAATGGGCTTCGGGCGTATTTCCAACAGGAAAATAATACATGACATCCTTTATTACTGTATTTTATTTTTTATTCTAATACATTCGAGCGATGAACATAAATTAACATCACAAATCATTTTGTATTTATCAGTACAGGCTATAACGATAATTTTTGTTATGTGATTGTATCCAGCGTTTAAATATGAAATATTATTTGTGATATCGGAATCAGAAAATCAAACATTACCTTCACTTTTATATAAGTATCCCTTCGAATATCTCAATTTTTCTTTTAGGGGTTCGAATATCTCCACTTGATTGGTACCTAGTTGATTACTTTACCGCAATTATGATTTTTTTCCAACAAATTAATTCATTTTCTTAAAGATCTAGATATTCATGTATTGAACTCAACTTTTACGAATTATGATAGACCAAGTTTATTGTTTTTAAATTCGTGTAATTCGAATTGTGGACGATACATGATTTGAGTTTTTAATTAAAATATATGTCACTATTTATACCGAAATGTATTATTTTCTAAAAATATAATATTTTTCTTAAATACAAATAAATATATTTTAGTATAAACATTAATCCCTATTATTATGAAAAACTATATAAAATCATATCTTCACCTATAATCCAGATTACACTCTTACAACTACTAACCTTTTATCTGTAGAATAATCGGTGCCAATTATCCGTAAATACCTATTTTGCATATTAATGATTTTTTAGCCTAGCAAAATATCACTTTAATTTTGCATTTTTAATTAACAAAATGAGATGTTTTTTTTTTGTTTCTATTTTATCACGTGGTGGACTAGGGTGGGCAACAGTCGCCTCATTAGATTTTTTAAAATTTTATTTATATTTATAAGTAATCCGATGATGTATTTTATATTTGAAATATTAATATGAAAGATTCATTTTTTTTAAAGTACAACTAGTTTAATTCTCTGATTACAAAATGCTCTGCCAATTAAATTACTAATCAATTTGCAAAGAGTCCGTCCTCCTAGTATGGTGAAAGTCGGTCTTCAATACTTGATAAGATTTAGCCCCTTACTTTATAATATATATTCTGGGCGTTATTAGGTGTGTTTGCAAGGTTGGAGATTGTTCGACTAAACTTAGCTGAAAGAGTTAATGAATGTGCTTTTATTAGGATTTGATCTTCTCAATCCACTGAGAGTCATAAGCAAAGACACCCATTGATTTAGTATATGAATTTTATTTCAAAATACTTTTTATTTTAGAAATTCAAAAGGTCTAATTTATAAATGAGCCATGGAAAATAAAAGCATAAGTTAATAAGATGGAGAGAAATACAACTTCTAAAAAGATGCTATAATATTTAAACTTTAATAAGAACATATTAGTCATTTATAAATTTCACGTCAGTGATGATTGAACCTCAATCTGTACTTGACAAACCAATTTACAAAGAAAATTAAGTTGATACGTTGTTATAAATATACAAAGTTTGTAAGTTTTTAAGTATTAACCCAAAAAATAAAAGATATAGTCGTGAAGATATTTTCCTTCTAATATTAATAATTAAATTATTCGATAATACATAATTATTGTTTAGGGGATGTAACCGTAGAAAAGAATTGCATATGGGTGGGTGGGTAGTGTATTGATAGATGATATCTAAAATTAAATACGCCCACGAATCTTATGTATATCTTAATCCAGCATATTTATTAGAGTTATAATTTAATAATATCCAGAATGAACAAAATTATAAAGATAGTATCCTCGGATCTGAAAGAAAAAAAAGATATAATCCTGGAGATCCTAGAAAATAATTTTCAGGTTTTCAATTTTTTGGGTTTGGAAAATTTCAATCTCACAAAGGAGAGAGAGAAGAGTTCTAAACCAATTACAATGCGAAAGAGCCCTAAACGCGCCGAAACGCAGTATTTTAGGGCTTCTCTAAACAACCCTTTATAAATAACCCACACACCAGAAATCCGATCTATACATACACAACACCTGCTTGTATACATCGAGGGTTTTTAGGGTTTCGCTCCTCGCAATCAATGGCGGAGGAGAAGGCAGTTAGATCTAAGGGCGTCGTCACCAAATTTAACGATCAGAAAGGCTATGGCTTCATCCAGCCCGACGAGGGTGGCGAAGATCTCTTCGTCCATCAAACCGCCATCAAATCCGATGGCTATCGCACCTTGCGCGAAGGACAGCCCGTTGAGTTCACCATCATCTTAGATGGTGATAAGACCAAGGCTACTGACGTCACCGCCCCTGGCGGTGGTCCCGTCGATATGGCCCCTCGGAGGGGGAATAACAGCAACAGCCGCGGGGGAGGGGGCTATGGGTACGGTGATCGGAGGAATGACGGCAATGGGTATGGTTATCGGAGTGGTGGAGGAGGAGGCGGTGGGGGTGGGGAGTGTTATAGCTGTGGAGAGTATGGGCACATGGCGAGGGATTGCCCCGGCGGTGGCGGAGGCGGCGGCGGCGGCGGTGGGGGAAGTGGTGGGGCATGTTATAACTGCGGAGGATTTGGACATCTGGCGAGGGAGTGTCCTACTGGAGGTCGCGGTGGCGGCGGCGGCGGAGGTGGAGGGGGAGCTTGTTTTACTTGTGGGGAACCAGGGCATTTGGCCAGAGAGTGTACACGTGGTGGCGGTGGTGGTGGTGGTGGTGGTGGTTACAGCCGAGGAGGTGGTGGTGGTGGTTATGGAAGGTTTAGCGGCGGTGGAGCTGGTGGTGGCAAGTGTTTCAACTGTGGAGAGTCTGGACACTTTGCCAGGGAATGCAAAGAAGCGCCTCGTGAATAAATTGATGAGTTGAGACTCTTCATCTCTCTCTTTTTTTGGTTTGGTTCATGGTTTTGTTGCCTATAGACGGTTTATTTATGCTCTTATTATGTTTTTGATGCTATGCTTGGCGGGTCTATACCTATGTGGTGCCTGAAATATTTTTAAATGGTTTCTTTGGCTGAAATTGTTTTGGCATGCGATCCACAACTGATACTTTCTACAAGAATTGTATAATATGGTGGTTCGGTTACTCCCCAGTTCTCTTTTTTGTTTGAAGTATGAAATTTTAGTTAGTATTTACGCTGAGCTTTGCATTTTTTTTTTTTTTAATGTTGCTGTTGGTAGATACGGGATGTTAATAACACCATGCACTTTTTGTGTTTTCTAAGGTGAGGAGCATTGAGAAATTTCGTTTCAAGGTGACGGTTAATCACCTTAGTTGATGCAACTGCAATGCAGATTGTAGTTTTGGTTGACTTTAGAAATAAATGAAACATTTGTTTTCAAGTGAATATGATTTAGACTTGGATTCAGATTCAAGACCTACTAGCATAATTTAATGTTGTTTAGTCTGCCCTTGTTATATGAGGTGTTTAGTGTGGCCTTGAGGTTGTTGGTGATCCTACCCTACAATAAGAATTGTCTAATGTTATAAGAATTGTCTAATGTTATAAGAATTGTCTAATGTTGTTTGATCTGGGTGCAGTTATCGAATGTTAGTTTGATCTGGGGGTGCTAGTTATGACTCTTTTCTGCTAGTTAAATTGGAGTTTTTTCTAGGATATTTGTTAAACAGCTCTCCTATTATTAGATTGCTGCTATTTTCAGTTGATGAATGTTGGTATGACTTTTTCTTTGCGGTGCAAAAGGATCAACTCATGGCAGGATTTTACCAGCACCTGATGACAACAGTTGATGCAATTGTCTGTTGATGAATACTAGTGTGTGGATGTCCTTTGGTTGAAGTTTTTAATGTGTGGTAAATGTGCAAATTGAGGAATTGGAGTCAAACTTATATACTGGGAAAAGAATGTTGTTAGAATACTTAATGTACGCTAAGTGGTGACCTCACGAGCTGTCCTCTTTCAAGACTAGTTAGGTGAATATATTTCCATAAGGAAATGGAAGGGGAGAGTTGGCTTGACATTTGTCCCCTTCCAATACTTGAATACTTGACTAGTTAGGTGTAATGAGTTGGGGAGGGGGTGAAACGAGCTGAGGAAGGGATAGTAAGATAGCAGCAGAGGTCTCCTCCCCTTAAATATGAATAGTAAATTAAATTAAGTATTGAGATGGGTTCGGGTTATATACAGGTCGCATTGGGTGCAAACAAGATCTTCTATTCCAAATTGAATTCCATTCTCTATTCCAACTCAATCAATACGTGCCACCTACTTGTTTATGATGTCAGCATGATATCATTTTGTACACGTGGCGTGTATTGGTATAGTTGGAATATGAGATGAAACACTACTTGGAATAGAGGATCCAGTCCGCATTGGGTGTAACATTAAGAATGATTTGGGTAGTAAGTGCAAATTATTATTCTTTCAGTTTGATTTGGGTAATTGGACGGATATCCTAGCACTTGTTATCCTGGGTGAGAGGAGGAAAGTATAAGGGATCTTTAGAATTCTTTCAACTATACAATTTGTCTTCATTTTGCGTTGTTTCATTGTTTCGTTAATGAAACATTTTAAATTTGGGCGAAACAATTCCAAACTGAAGTTTATACAAATGTATTTTCCAGAATGTAGGAGCATGTAATCAATCCATTGAGTGGAGTTAAATATGTTGAACCAGCACGCTTCATTTTATTAAAGTTACCTGAAACATATATTTAACTAGATCGAAATCGAGAGCCTGTAACTGTCGAGGAGCCCGCAGACCAATAATCAAGTTTAGGCTTAACAAATATTTGACCATTTTCAAAAGCCGACCGCGGTTGGGACTCAGGTCGGTGATTGCATTTTCTATAACAATAATTTAAGGGATAAAACCGTGGTCGGTGATCTCTTATGGAGAGAACCTGTACTGCCAACATTAAATAGTGCCCCAGATATTTCTAAGAGTGTGTTTGGTTGCTCATCTCAATATGTGGGATATTAGAAATGGGTTTTTGAAGAGATAAGTACACAACATAGGTTGATGAATATTGTGTTTGCTTGGAATGATTTGGTAGGTTAATTTTAATGTAACCCTTGTTTTGTGGTTGGTTTATGGAACCCAACTCCCCCATGGGTTCCATTCAACCGGGTTGGTGAGTTTAGAGAGACGGGCTTCTAACAAAAACAGGGCTCCCAATCTGCCAACCAAATATGTTAATAGGTGGATTAAGGCTTGTAATAAGGCCTTAACCCCCAACCAAACAATCCCTAAATGTGTTTGTTCTATCTTTTTTGTTTTTTCCCTTCTTCCTTTTTGGTATTTGAGATCTCAAGCTTTGTGTTTGATTGATTCTCCGAAGCAAAATTTTTATGAGTCACTTGTGACCCCTTAGGACTATTTCATGTAATTTACAGCTCGTGGTTCTAGGTTTTCAACATCACGACTTTTATAGATAAGGGACCGCTGGTGCTTGCTCAATGTCTTTGATTGTGTCTATTGATAATCGAACCCAAACGCTGCTATTCTATAGTAAACTATCATGTTTAACTATTTACAAAAGATCTCATAACCTTTTCCTTTCTTGTACAAAGTATGAGAAATAAAGTGAAATTAAGAGGTTGAGATATGACGGTAGGTGGTTAGAGTACTGCGAGCTGTGAAGAATAAAGTGAAATTAATAGGTTGAAATAAAGTGAAATTAGTAGGTTAAGATAAATAAATGAGTGTTTGTTTATATTGGTTGGCGTATTATTATAAAATTTGTTGGAAAAACAAATTTGGTATATAGATAGTACTAAGGGGGTGTTTACATTTGTTTTTTCTAAGTGTTTTTCAGCTTATAACTTAAGAAAAGTTACTACCTCCGTCCCACTCTAACTTTCCTACTTTCCTTTTCGGTTTGTCCCAACTTAACTTTCCAACCCATAAATGACAAATTTCTCCTATAATCTCCACCCTTAAAATCTCCACCATCAATCTCCACCTTTAAAAAAGTCAAAGATTCCTACTTTAAAAGAAGTGTTTTCAATGTAAAAGTTAAAAGTAAAAATTTAATGTTTTTCTCTGCCCAATGATAATTCTGTAAATAATATGATATTTTTTAAAAGATATAAGTGATTTTAAACATTTCAATTTCAATTTTTATTGAAAATTATTTTTTTATAAATACTATTTTAATTTTTATAATTTTTAATCATTTTTAAAAAAGTAAAAATAATCACAAATATCCTAAATTTAATTTGTAATTTTTTAGATTTTAAAATCTTTTATTAGGGTGTTTGGCGTTTAGTAAAAAAATTCGTGGTTAAGCAAAAACTGGGATAATAGAATTATTATTACTATTATAAAAATTTGTTGTATGGGGCAATAATAGTTTCTCGGTAAGATGTATGGTCAACTTTGTTGATCAATTTCTGACGAACCACTGGGCCCCACTTCTAAAGCCTTCAAACGTCATTGGGCCTCCATTCTTGTGCAATTGAGTAAGCCCATTTGTCGTATTTGCTAAACCAATTACCGATCATCCCTTTCCTACTCCAAAAGGGTATGAAATTAAATAACCCGTTTCACTCAATTCTTCCTCCCCTCACATTTCCCTTCAAACTATTCTTTTTAAACAATTTGTTTCAAGATTTAGTTCAAACTTAAACTATCGTTTAAAATTTAAACTTTGTTGTTATGTTGTAGTTTAATTTCACTCTTCACTTTTCATAATTCATGAAATTACGATTCATGATTTACGTTTTATGAATTATGGTTAGAATTAATGATTCATGAAGTTCCGAGTTTTATGATGTAACTCTTTCTTTTTAACGTGAAATATCAAAGTGCGATATATTAGCCGCTCCAAAAGTCCCATTGGGCATCACCTATTTAGTGGTATTTGTAAATAATTATATTTTTAGAAAAATTATTTGGACTAATTTTTGTGAATTAGAATTTAGTAGCTTTTTAAAAATATAGCGATTTTAACTTTTAACTTTTCATACAATTATCAAAAAAATAAAGAATTCGGTAGAAGATAGGTAGTTAAAATATCTAACAACCAGATTTGAAGTGCATGAAATATTAATTTTTAGTCTTAAATATGATGTTCAAGATTTCAAAAAAAAGAAAAAAATTATTGTTGCAAAAGTGATGTAGAACCCGCAGAAATGGGTTGGAAACACCCTCTTAATCCCGCCATTACTCTGATATGATATCACTATTAATGTGTTAGTCCAATCTGTAATCCCGCCATTACTGATATACCTCCATTAACAATTTATTACTCCTCTCTCTCTCAAACTTGCCGACCTATCCTCGGGTGGCGGTTTATCAGCGTTTTCTTTGTCTCTCTCTGCCAACGTCGGTTTACATTTTCTCTATTAATACTTCACCATCCCACGTGAACTTATTCCTCTGCATTTATCAATCTCAATTATTTCGCTTTAGCCTACAACACCAATGGCGGCTAAAGCCCTACATCTCCATATTGTGCTGCTTCTTTTCTCATCTCTCATGGAGATGGTGTTTCCGGCGACATTTACATTCGTAAACCAGTGTGGATACACTGTTTGGCCGGGAATACTATCAAGCGCCGGCACCGCCCAGCTGTCAACCACCGGATTCGCACTCAATTCCGGCGATTCACTCCCCGTTCCCGTCCCTTCCTCATGGTCCGGCCGCATGTGGGGACGAACCCTCTGCTCAACGGATCCGACGACAGGAAAATTCACCTGCCTCACCGGCGACTGTGGCTCCGGCGCCGTGGAGTGCGCAGGCGGTGGAGCTGCACCGCCCGCTACTCTAGCTGAATTCACCCTAAATGGAGCCGGAGGACTTGATTTCTATGACGTGAGCCTCGTGGACGGCTACAATCTGCCCATGGTGGTTGCTCCAGAGGGCGGTACGGGTGGGGGAAACTGCACCATCACGGGATGCGTGGCGGATCTCAACACTGGTTGCCCGTCGGAGTTGAAAGTGGTTAGCGGTGATGGCGGAGGTGACGGGTGCGTGGCGTGCAGAAGCGCGTGCGAGGCGTTCGGAGAGCCCAAGTATTGTTGCAGCGGCGAGTATGGGACGCCGGATACTTGCAAGCCGAGCGCGTACTCTCAAGTGTTCAAAAGCGCGTGCCCCCGGGCTTACAGCTACGCTTACGATGATGGTACCAGCACATTTACCTGTGCTTCGGCTGATTATACCATCACTTTCTGCTCTACTCCATCCACAAGGTAATTTATTCACTCACTCACCCATCTAGTTAGTTACATATGATACTTGAGATAGAAAAATCTCACTTGGGATCATTCAATTTTTCTTACTTGCATTTGAAATTCATAGTCATCACTTAAATTCATTGATTTTGATTCCAAATGCCAAGTTTGAAATGCCCCTATCACGAGAATGGTGGGAATATTAATAATTTTGATTGTTTGAATGTGCAGTCAGAAATCAAGTGAGACAGGCGGCGCTCTAACTGTATCAAGTAGTAGCGGGCTGAGTCCCAAGACTCTGATCATCTTCTTGGCAGCCATATTACTGTTATGGCGGTTTGGCATTTTGTTATGGTGATTGGTCCAGCCCAGGCCACTTCTGGACTTGAAGCCCAGATTTCATACTATGGACAACACCAGTCATGAATTCCAATCGAATAGAATCGGAAGTTTTGAGCCCTGAGTTGGTTTTTAAGTACAAGTTCTAGTAAGAGAATGATTGGTGAGAATTGATTGCTGATCAAGATCAGCCTTGAGTTATAAAATATTCAATCAATTAAGCTCAAATTAATTCTCGATTTGATCAAAAGAGTATATCAAGTACCGATTCTTGATTTTTACTCAAGGAATTGCTTTTACTTTATTGGAATTGGTCTCTTCTGTATATTGTATAGGATATAATAAAAATGGTGGAGCATTTGTTTTTATTTCATGATTTTTTTTTTCTTTTTCATTTTTTCTAGCTCACTGGTGAGGAAGAGTTGATGAATGCTTCAAGAGTCGGAAAAGTAGTGTTGGGATTAGAGAAGGTTGTTCCTTCGTCGAGTAACGTTTGGTCGGTGTGACATATTTATTTACTCAGTCCGATCCCATGTAATATAATTCACAAAAAAAAGAATTACTAATGTATTGACAAAAAATACTATTTATGAATTCTTTCGTTAGGATGGATATAATAATTTAATTCAAATAATTATATCTATGATTATCTAAATTTTCCGTATGTTTTGATCTGCTTTTAATGAATTTTACCGCTCTCTTTCCTCAAACAAATATTAGATTTTTAGAATTTATGTAATTAAAAGTTTCATGTCTAAATTTTTTACGCTTTACTCAACCTATAAACAAACATTTCCTTGAGTTATAATGTAATAATTAGAATAGGAAATTTAGATAATAAAACTTAAGAGAAGTTGAACAGTAATTTTCATATACACTATGTGCACGGTTCAAGATCCGTACATTTCGAGTTGTAGGCTGTCCAAAAAAATGTATGATTGTATGCGCCCTAATGTAGTATTAGTTTTTCAGGTAATACATTTCTTCAACACAAATAATACATTTTAGATAAAAACTAACATATTTTCAGCATAATATCTTACTTCATAATAAGTAATATTTATTAAAATAAACACTAATATGTTTTCTTATAAATATTTCTATAATATGGATTGCGTGGATCTTAAGCAAAAGAACTACTCAACTGAAATATATGTAGAAGTTCAAGTGAGCTTCGTAGAAACGAATATGGAAGAGAGGTAAATGGGTTTCATTGTTGAGAGAGAAAAAATGAGCTAGGAGTGCAAATCTGGTTACAAAAGTTAAGAAGAATTAATGAGCTAGGGGTTATTTTATATAACAGCCTCCCCTAACTACCCTTAACAACTTAACCTCCTAACTAATACACATTCTAGAAACTATAATTAATAAAATGAAATTAAAATAGGTATTTCTATATTTCTACACCCCCCCCCCCCAAGTTGGACTTCTAGTAAGCTTGAAGACCCAACTTAAAAATAAGAAACTGAAATTGAGTCGGCCCGAAAATCTTCGTGAAGTAGACTACAAGTTGATTTGTTGACTGAATATGCTGCAAGTCTATAAACCCTTGCTTGTACTTTTCATGAACGTTATGATAGTTTATCTATTCTAGATGTTTGGTACGTTCATGAAATACTGGGTTGGCGGTGATGTGTATGGCTGCCTTGTTGTCACAGAACAACTTAATTGGAGTATCTTTGTATAGCCTCAAGTCCTTTCAGATGTATGAGACCCACTGCAACTTAGAAACTGTTGAGCTCAATGCCCTATATTCTACTTCAGCAGACGACTTCGAAACTGTTGTCTATTTCTTTGCTTTCCAAGGTATCAGCGAGGACCCTAGGAAGACACAGTATCCTGTAATTAATCTCCTTATATCCTTACACGACGCCCAATTTGCATCACAATAAGTGATTATCTTTAGCATAAAACAATCCTAACGTGGGACAACCTTTTAGATATTTTACAACATGAAGTGCTGCAGTCCAGTGTTATTCACAAGGTTGATTAACAAATTGGCTTAATTGTTGGACTGATAAGTTATATCTGGGCATGTAAATACCAAATACAGTAATCTACCTATCATTTTCCTATACTTATTTGGTTCAATCATGAGACTACCTTGAGTGGATGTCAGTGATAAACCAGTAGGTAAAGGAATAGCTGTAAGTTTGCATCCAGTTAATCCTGTATCAATTAGTATGTCTAGTATATACTTTCTTTGGCTTAGGTAAATACTTTTTGGACTTCGTGCAATTTCTATACCCAAAAAGTATTTAGCATGTCCAAGATCTTTAATAGTAAAAACCTCATATAAATAGTGTTAGTAGTTGGTATGTGAAGGTGTATAGACGAAGATGTATAAATGCAGACAAAGTCGAGGCTAGAGTTTGACTAGATATTCGTAAGACGAAATTGCCACGTACTCAGGTGCAAAACGTCTAATAGAAAAACACCTCCAATATACAACGACTTTAAAACCTTCAGACCGTTGCACTACGAGTCGGAAGTTATCGACGAACGTACTCGGATATTTGGAACTTTTGGACTCTACTAATGCAGAATTTGGAAAGCTTTTGAATCTCAATGAACTTGTGAATTTGATATGAATGAAATGAAATGTGGAGGGGCCTATTTATATATGTTGAAGAGTTGTGGTGCCTTTTTGGAAAGGCACCTCTTCACCCCTTGGTTGCACCCTTTGGACTGGACCCACCAGTTCGTTGGGCGGTCGCACCCTGGCCTGCTGGCGGGTCGGTCCGATCTGACCCGGTGGGGTTGAACCGCCTGGTCCGAGCCAACCCTGTCCGGTTCGACCCACCGCCACGAACCCGCGAGCCATCCGTCTGGACCACCTGGCCAAAACTTTAAGGCTCCTCGAGACGATGCGCACGTGCGAAGTGTAAAGTGCACCTCTAAAGCGACTTAATGCGACATGTGCAATGTGCGAGCCCGGGCTCGGATGGTGCGAAGCACCATCCTCGGGTCTATTTTAGCCAAAGGCTAAAATCCCACTAGAATCCACCATAAGGTCCACCATAGGGGAGCACACTTGATAACTACTTATCAAGTGCACTACTAAATAAGGAGTATCTGCTTACTCCAATTTTTCTATGTGGGACAAGTTCTCATATTTCCTTTATAACCTCTTCAACTTCCAAGTTTAAGTTGCAACCTTTGACAATTAATATCCCATTCATCCGAAATTAGTTTTGAGCATATTAATACAGTAAATCCATCTATTCAAAACGTAGATTATGAATTTGCAACTTGTTTCCATTTTTAACAAATGGATTGAGATAATTTAATTGATCAATTTTGGGTCAAAAAACCCAAAATTCCAATCCAATTTCCAACAATCCCCCACATGAATGATATTAATGCAATGCAAGCCTAAGAAAGTCCCAACGAGCCGTTCCTTCATCAGATAGGTAGCTTCAGGCTTTGAACCTTCCCTAGTGAGATGCCATCGGATTTACTCGCTGCTCAGTGCACACGATGTCTTGAACTAGTCAGGTTTTGTGTAAGTCTAGTACAATGACAACCACAAAGTAACGACTCTAATATCCTTTTAGTTCTCACGTTGTTGTCCATTTTGGCCGTGGACCTTATCTCGGATTCATAAGTGTGTACTGAAAATATTACATTTGTCAGTTTGAAGCGGCCACACTTCACACTTATATAGGTGATCTCCTATTAAACGTACCCTGAAATACCTCACCACGAAGGTATAGGAATCATTAAAAGTTGTTAAGCTTACCTTCACCAAACGTCATCAGGTTTTGCACCACATAAGTACAATTAGCACTTGAGCAGAATCGAGAATGAGCTTGAAATTGTATTTTTCAAGTGAAATACTGAGTGCTTCAAAGCTTAGTTGTCTCGTTGAACCAAGTTTTTGGGATCCTCCAGTCATCATGGACGAGTTACCACTATGAACACTCTTTAGTGTGTAGGTTTTAGCCCCATTCCCCTTACCGCTCTATACATTTGATCTCGACCAATGCCTTTAGTTAGCGGATCCGCAGTGTTTTCTTTTGACTTTACGTAGTCAATGGAGATTACCCCACTTGAGATCAAATGTCTAACGGTATTGTGTCTCCTTCGGATGTGTTGAGACTTACCATTATACATGTGGCTTTGTGCCCTCCCTATAGCAGACATGCTATCACAGTGTATCATCACGGGAGGCACCGGTTTACACCAACTGAGAATATCCTCTAAGAAGTTCCGAAGTCATTCTTCTTCTTCACCAGCTTTGTCTAAAGCAATGAACTCCGATTCCATTGTGGAACGAGCTATGCGAGTTTGTTTAGAGGATTTCTAAGCCACAGCTCCTCCACCTATAGTGAATATATAACCACTGGTGGATTTTGAATCCTTTGTATCAGATATCCAGTTTGCATCGATGTATCCTTCCAATACGGCTGGATATCTTGTATATAAAATTCCATGATTCATGGTATGTTTTAAATACCTTAAAACTCTCATCAGAGCTTTCTAGTGATCCTTGTTAGGATTACTGGTAAATCTACTAAGTTTGCTAACTGAATATGCTATATCCGGACGCATACCGTTTGTCAAGTACATCAGGCTTCCAATAGTTCTTACATATTTCAGTTGCAGCACTGGGTCTCCTCTATTTTTGGCTAAGTGTAGATTAAAAACTACAGGAGTGTTAGCCGGGGGTACATCATAAGCATCAAATTTCCTCAACACATTCTCAACGTAATGAGCTTGTGATAGGAAAATTCCATCAGGAGTTCTAGAGATCTTCATCCCTAGAATGGCGTCAGCTATGCCCATGTCCTTCATGTCAAAATTTTGTTTTAACATGTTTTTAATATTCATGATCGAGTCATGATTACTCCTCGTAATAAGCATGTCATCGACGTATAGACACACTATCACATAATCTTCTGGAGTGTCCTTTATATAGACACACTTATCGCACTCATTAATTTTGAAACCATTAGAGAGCATCACATTATCAAATTTTTCATGCCATTTAAGAGGTGATTGTTTGAGTCCGTACAAAGATCTAACAAGTTTTCACACCTTCTTTTCTTGGCCAGGCACAACAAACCCTTCAGGTTGTTCCATATATATCTCCTCCTCCAATTCCCCATCTAAGAAGGCCATCTTTACATCTATTTGATGTATCTCAAAGTTATTTAATGCTGCAATAGCAATGAGAACTCTAATGGAAGTTATCCTCGTAACAGGGGAATACGTATCAAAGAAGTCGTAACCTCTTCTTTGTTTGAACCATTTGGCTACCAATCTAGCCTTATACTTATCAATGGATCCATCAGCTTTATATTTCCTTTTTAGGATCCACTTGCATCCAAGTGGTTTACAACCTGGTGGTAGATCTACAATCTCCCACGTGTGATTTTGCATGATGGACTCGATTTCACTGTTTATTGCCTCTTTCCAGAGAGGAGCAATTGGACTGGATAATGCCTCATGTATTGTCCTGGGTTCACTCTCCATCATGTATGATAGAAAATCCGGCCCAAAAGACTTTTCCTTTTTGGCCCTCTTGCTGCATTTAGGTTCATCATTAGGTTCCTTATTAACCTCAACAAGTGAACCATTTGCAGTTTCATAAGTTCTTTTACGAGAACTTACTTCTATGTTTTCCTTCTTAGGAAAAATATTCTCAAAGAATACCACGTTCCTTGATTTAATAGTCATTCCCACGTTCATTTCAGGAACGTCTATTTTATGCACTACTGTTATGCGCATATCCAATGAAAATGCAATCAACAGTTTTCGGTCCTATTTTCACTTGTTTTGGCTTAGGTACTTCAACCTTAGCTAGGCACCCCCACACTTTGAGGTAATGGTAGGAAGGTTTTCTTCCTTTCCGTAACTCGTATGAAGTTTTGTCCCTCTTCTTATGTGGTAATTTGTTAAGAATGTAGTTGGCAGACAAGATTGCTTCCCCTCACATGTTCTGGGGTAAGCCCGAACTTATCACACATCATTCATCATCTCTTTTAGAGTTCGGTTCGTGCATTCTACAATGTCATTTGATTGAGGTGAATATGGAGCTGTAGTTTGATGAATAATACCGTTTTGTTGGCAAAATTCCTCAAATGGAGCTACATATTCTCCACCTCTATCACTTTGAATCACTTTGATTCTTTTGCTAAGTTGATTTTCAACTTCATTCTTATAATTTTTTAATGCCTCAATGGGTTCATCTTTGCTTTTCAAAAGATATACATAACAATATCTTGTGCAATCATCAATAAAAGTAATGAAGTAATTCTTACCACCTCTAGTTTGCACAAACTTCAAATCACACACATCAGTATGAACAAGTTCTAGAGGTGAGTACTTCTATCCACTTAATGGAATGCTATTTTGGCCAATTTTGCCTCCACATAGATCCCACATTTTTGTGAATCAAATTCCATTCTAGGAAGTAAATCTAAATTCACTAAATGTCTAAGTGTATTTTGATTTACATGTCCTAATCTACCATGCCATAAATTAGAACACTCAAGCAAGTAATTAACTTCACTTATATTAAAATTGCGCTTAATGTCGCGCTTTACAGTCATTACATTCATCTTGAAAAGGCTCTTTTCGAGATAGCCTTTCCCAATAAATTGACCACATTTGGTCAGTACAAAATTATTTGCTTAAAAAACAAGCCTAAATCCGGCCTTACGCAACAAAGAACCGGAGACTAAATTCTTGCGAATGTCTAGGACATGCAGCACATCCACGAGAGTTAGTTCTTTTCCCGACGTCATCTTCAACATAACTTTTCCCAATCCTACCATCGGAGACGTTGCAGAGTTTCCCATGAAGAGCTTTCTACCATTGATCTCTTGGTAAGTGGAGAACAGTTCCTTGTCTGAACAGATATGACGGGTTGCCCCTGTGTCGATCCACCACTCCCTTGGATTATCTAGCAAGTTAGCCTCGGACACGACGAAGGACAGATCCATTTCAGACAGTTCTCCTGGCAAGGATTTGTTCTCGGCAAGGTTGGCCTGATTCTTTTGGCCTTGATTTGCCTTCTTTGGCTGTCGACGTTCACTCCACTTGTGTCCAGGCTTATTACAATTGTAACAGTTACCTTTGAACCTTTTGTTCAAGGTCTTCTATTGCTTATTAGGGCCAGCCCCCCGTTTCCTCTTCTTGCCACTTTCAGACTCAGCCAAATTCACACGTGCCTCTCCACGGTTCTTGTCGCTTTTGTCTTTAGATTTTCGGTTGTCTACCTCGATCCGTAGTCTCACGATCAAGTCCTCAAGCCCCATTTCCTTGCGTTTGTGCTTGAGATAATTTTTTCAATCCTTCTATTGAGGCGGTAGCTTCTCTATAAATGCGGCTACTTGAAAGGATTCAGATAGTTGCATACCTTCAGCATGAATCTCATGGAGGATCAACTGTAACTCTTGAACTTGGTCCATGACCATCTTCAATTCCATCATTTTGAAGTCGAGGAACCGTCCGACAATGAATTTCTTCATTCCAGCATCCTCCGTTTTGTACTTTTTCTCCAAAGATAACCACAATTCTTTTGCGGTTTAAAAAATGGAGTACACATTGTAAAGTGAGTCATCTAATCCATTCAGAATGTAATTTCGACACAGGAAGTCACTATAGTTCCAAGCGCCCAAAGCCGTCATCCCCTCTTTATCCCCTACTTCTACAATAGGAGGATCTTCTCTCAGGAAACGAGCAAGACTGAGAGTTGTTAAATAGAACAACATTTTCTGCTGCCATCTCTTAAAATCATTTCCGGTAAATTTTGCCGGTTTTTCAGCATGAGCAACAAGAATTGATGGAGTAGAAATAGTAGAAGACATCTCCGAATATGCAGAAAATTTCGTCTTACGCTGTTAGTAGTTGGTATGTGAAGGTGTATAGACGAAGATGTATAAATACAGACAAAATCGAGGCTAGAGTTTGACTCTATATCCGTAAGACGAAATTGCCATGTACTTAGGTGCAATACGTCTAATAGAAAAATGCCTCCAAGATACAACGACTTTAAAAACTTCAGACCGCTGCACACGAGGCGAAAGTTATCGACGAACGTACTCGGATATTTGGAACTTTCGGACTCTACTAATGCAGAATTTGGAAAGCTTTTGAATCTCAATGAACTTGTGAATTTGGAATGAATGAAATGAAATGTGAAGGGGCCTATTAATATATGTTGAAGAGTTGTTGTGCCTTTTTGGAAATGAACCTCTTCACCCCTTGGTTGCACCCTTTGGACTGGACCCACCAGTTCGCTGGGTTGTCGCACTCGCAGGCTGACTCGTGCCCTAGCGGGTGACGAGTCGCACTGGTTCGACCCGCCTGGCCTGTTGGCGGGTCGGTCCGACCGACCCGATCCGGTTCGACCCATTGCCCGGTTCACGTCACCGCACCGCCTGACTCGAACCGCCATGAACCTGCGAGCCATCCGTCTGGACCACCTGGCCAAAACTTTAAGGCTCCTCCAGCTCATCGCGTACGTGTGAAGTGCAAAGTGCGCCTCTAAAGCGACTCAATGCGACATGTGCGACGTGCGGGCCCGGGCTCGGATGGTGCGAAGCCCATTTTAGCCAAAGGCTAAAATTCCACTAGGATACACCATAAGGTCCACCATAGGGGAGCACACTTGATAACTACTTATCAAGTGCTCTACTAAATAAGGAGTATCCACTTACTCCAATTTTTCTATGTGGGACAAGTTCCCATATTTCCTTTATAATCTCTTAAACTTCCAAGTTTAAGTTGCAACTTTTGACAATTAATATCCCATTCACCCGGAATTGGTTTTGAGCATATTAATACATTAAATTCATCTACTCGAAACGTAGATTATGAATTTGCAACTTGTTTTCATTTTTAACAAATGGATTGAGATCATTAAATTGGTCAATTTTGGGTCAAAAAACCCAAAATTTCAAACTAATTTCCAACAAATAGGTTTTTAGTTTACCAATCAAAGTAACATTGTTTCCGGTCACTATTACATCATCCAGATGGATTAACAAAGCTAAAAAATGTCACACTTTTGATACAAAAATAAGCAGTGAACAGAGGCAGATTGTGTGAATCCAAAATCAATTAACTTTTGGGAAAATTCACAATTCCAATGTCTAGAAGCTTGTTTCAAGCCATAAAGACTTTTATCTGATTTACAGACTTGTCTATTTTTGGCGTTGTTATATCCTTGTGGAGGTTTCATATTGTTACACGTGTTCCGTGCACGCACTTTAGGGCACTTTTAGTGTCATTTTAGTGTCAATAATGTGCATAATTACGTGTATCTAGTGCTTTTATATTCTAATGGGCAAAATAATACGGTTGTGCTGTTTTTGAATTAAGACAGGTGAAAAAAGGGTCGAAAAAGAACATCAAAAGACCGCGGAGTCGAGGGATTGATTGAAGCAACAAAAGGAAGGGGCAGTTGAAGATCTCGGGCGAGACAGAATGGAAGTCTCGGCAGAGATGAGTCTCCAAGGCATTCATCAACAATTGAGCAGACTGAAGATCTCGACCGAGACACACAATGCATCTCGGACGAGATATGTTGCCAGAGAATTTCAAGGCTTTTCTAAGGACCAAGATCTCGGCCGAGATACAGTCCAATCTCGGCCGAGATGAGTCAAGCCCTAGCCAACCCCATTTTCCCCTTTTTACGTCTCGGCCGAGATGATGTTAAATCTCGGCCGAGATCGCCTTTCGACCCATAAACCTTGAAAACCCCTTTTCACGTCTCGGCCGAGACACACTTCCGTCTCGGCCGAGATTCACTACCCTGTTTTGAAATCCTGAATACATTTTTGCCTATTTTTTACTAGCACTTTCTCTCCTTATATATATATCATCCCATTCGAATTTAACCTAACTTTTGATACCTTTTTGATACTTGGAGAGCACTATTCAGCCACAAAAGCCACCAAGGAAGGAGATTGGACTAGAGATTGAAGGATCATCTTCTCCAATTGACATCTTTGGATTCATCAATATCAGTATCATGTTTCTTTATTTTTCTATTTATTTTCTGATTGTATTAGTTAATATGGGTGGCTATCACCCTTTAGCTCATCCTTGATCATTGTGGAACCTTGAGTCGAGACATTGGTGTGATTATTGCGGTTAATGTCACTGAGATTATTTTGTATTCGAGTGTTTTGTGTTATTTGCTCTTATTGACTCACATTTATGAATTGATTATTGGATTGAACACCCTTTAAGGGATTTGTGAATGTGTTGCTAGAATAGGAAATTACTATCCGTAATTGTAGGATTTTCGATTCCCGTGTAGCAAACAATAGATTTATTTATTGGGGATAACACAAAGTTCAATCACTAAAATCGAGCTTTCGAGTTTTATGTTGAATTTATCTCGTTGTCCTAGTGTTTAATGCATTTGGTTATTGGATCTAAGAGAGCTTGTTCGAGGATTCGGTTAAATTGAACCGGGTTAGTCGAAGAGCTTATTTTGATTAACTAAGATTAAGGGACAACAAGGCTATTAGAGCTTGTTAATAGCCTTGAGATAAGGGCTTGGATCACAATTTAATCGGGCATTAACAATAGTTGCATCAATTGTCTAACACCAAGGGGAAGCATGATCAAGGGTGGCTTGTTTTACTATTTGAAAACCAAAACCGAAAAAGATCTCTTCTATTGTCTTTGATTATTTGTTTCTTTAATTTTGAACGTTAAAAGCTTTTAATTCCGTTTAGTTACTTTCATTCGCTACTAGTAGATTGTTAGTCCTTAATCAATTCCGCCCTCTTTATTGCTTCTTAAGAATTTACATCTTGCATATTTAATCATAATTTACTTGACATCGGGATCAAAACTATTCGGCCGCTCCTCGTGGGATCGACCCTTACTTGCCACTCTACTAGTTAGAGTAGTAGGATAAGGTTAAATGTATATTTCTATGCATTAATTTGGTAGTAAGAAACGACGCTACCAAATTTTATCGCCGTTGCCGGGGAATGGTGATTAGAATAGAGTTGATTTGTTGATCAAGCATTATGATTAATTACATATATAGTTATCTTTTTGTTTAGATTAGTAATTTCATAATCTCACTTTGTTTCTTTATTTTTGTTTACTTGAAGTGAATGTTCTTGCGTTCGCAAGGAGAAAAAGGACTGTTATTCGAATCGAATATTAAGGAACGCGAACGAGAATTTAGAAGGAGAGCTCGAGATTTGGAGCAAGTCCGAGAAAGAATCGAAGTACTGAATTTGGGGGGTGAAGAGATCATTAACTTGGAAGAAATGGCTGAGGATCAAGGTCAAGAAAGAACAATGAAGGAGTTGGCTAACACAAGGGTTGCTCAAGAACCCTTGTGCATCACCTTCCCAGCTATAGGAAACGACATTGCTTTCGAGTTGTAATCAGGACTCATCCATCTACTACCTTCCTTTCATGGGCTGTCCGGAGAGGATCCTCATAAACACTTTAAAGAGTTTCACGTGGTTTGTTCAAGTATGAAGCCATCGAGGGTGACGGAAGAACAGATCAAACTTCGAGCATTTCCGTTTTCACTGAAGGACCTTGCTAGGGATTGGTTATACTACCTTCCATCCGGATCAATCACCATTTCGGAGCAAATGGAAACCCAATTCCTTGAAAAATACTTCCCAGCTTCTCGAGCCACCAACATTCGAAAGGAGATCAGTGGAGTGAGGCAGATGCAAGGGGAAACACTATATGAGTACTGGGAACATTTTAAGAGACTTGTAGGAAGTTGCCCTCCACATCAAATCACTCCACAACTGCTAATCCAGTACTGGTACGAAGGATTGTGTCTGACGGATCGAAATATGATTGATTCAGCGAGTGGAGGAGTTCTATCTGATAAGACACCTACCGAGGCTCGAGCACTGATATCCAAAACGGCTGCCAACACTCAGCAGTTTGGATGTAGATAGCCGGTGAGAAGAGTCAAGGATGTGATCGACTCGAGTGTTGAAGAGAGGTTGGACCAACTCACCGACTTGGTGAAGAAGGTAATCTCAGGAGGCACGCCTACTCCAAAGCCTTGCAGAATTTGCCAAGTCACTGAGCACTCCACTGACACTTGCCCTGTTCTCGGAGAAGAGATGGAGGCCCATGCCAATGCGGTTCACAACTTTAATCCCAACTCATCCGGGAGGAAGTATGATCCTTATTCACAATCATACAACCCGGGTTGGAGGGACCATCCGAATTTCAAATATGGCAATCAGAATCAAAGCATGAGTCAACAAGGTGATCACAGTGGGCAAAACCGACCCCCTTTTCCTAGGGGAATGTTCCAGCAAAGACAGCCACCCGAGCAGGTACCCTGTGATCCATCTCTTTCTGACATAGTGAAAAGCCTAGCCACTAGTACGCTCCTGGTACACGCGTTTATTTATGCACTTTAAGTCTGTTAGAGTGATGAATTGTGATGTTTGCGTGTAGAATGGAGAGTATTTGGGTTGTTTTAAGTGCCTTTGGACTATTTGACGTTTGTGTTTTCATTTTGAGCTAAATAGGTGATTTAAAGCTAAGTATTCGTACTCGGCCGGATGCACAACGAGGAAATGAAGCCCGGATGTCAAAAGGATGGAAAAATCGCCGGAAAATGAAGAACAGAGTACCGCGACCGCGGCAAAATGGCGCGGCCGCGGTCCAAGTGAAGGAATAAGCAGGAAATCTCTGGACAAGTACCGCGGCCGAGGCAGACTTGCGCGGCCGCGGCGTGGTGCTGGATCAGGAGCGGGCGCGGGCGCGGCCCATGAGCGCGGTCGCGGCCCGTTAAGGCGGTTAATTAATCCTTGGGCCACAAGAATTCCGTTTTAAAGCCCAAAATCAACCCAAATTAACTTCCTCTATAAAAAGGGATCCTTATGCTCGGAAATAGGGGACTAGAACATTACGAGAGAGCAAGATTGAGAGATTTCGGAGGAGACGAGCAATCAAGATCGGCAATACTTGGGTTTTCTAGTCCTTAAGTCTTTTCAATTATGTATTTTCAGTTTAATTTGTCTTGTGTTACCGCCATGAGCGGCTAGTAGGTTATTTCAGTCCTTAGTCGAGTCGAACCCTAGTTGTTATTATTTTGTGATATTTACGGTGATTATTAATCGGTTGATTTCTTAAAACGTTGTTATACTATTTACTTATCTTTCAATGCTTGTGTGTTTATATGCTAGATTGATCACCTAGGATTATAATTGCATAAGTAACGCTAGGTTATAATCGTAATCCGTAATTGTTACGAACCTATAGCCACTTAGTAGCGAATAGCGAGTGATATCGCTAGGGTAGTATATAGCTTGGTCTGAATGGGTCCGAGCTTACGAGGTCCACACCGTGTCTATCCCGTTATCCTAGTTCTCTAGGCGTCCGGTTAATGAGATCCAGAGGGCTTATTCTGAGGTCACTCAACTGGATAGACTAACCAAAGAGCTTGTTTTGGTTAGTTAAACATAAGGGATAACGAGGTTAGCAGAGCTTGTTGCTAATCTCGGGGTAGGAGTTTTAAGGATAAAATTGGTTAATAATTGCATCTATCACAGGGTAGTAATAACTAGGGGGAGATAAGATTAAGGGCTGAGATTCCGTTATTTTGATAAGTAGAACAAGTCATAGTTAATTTGCTTAATTTCTATTTTAGGTCCTTAGTTAATATACATCAATTCACAAACCCCATTATTTATATATTTATATATATGTTGCTAGTATTAGGTTTTACTTAAACACTAAGATTCTTCCTGCTCCCTGTGGGATCGACCCTACTTACCACTTCTACGAGCTAGAAGGGTAGCTAGGTTTAATTAATTTTACCGCATCGCGACAGTGCGGTCAGCTCCAATTACAAAAGGAATCAAGTTCCAGGTTTCAGAGTATCGAAAATCAAGTCAGTTAGATAGCATCAGCGGTATCTCGATTAGAAAATGCACAAGGAGGGAGATTACCGGCTCAACCGAAAGTCAACCCGAAAAATTTGAGTGTCATTGTTGTTATGAATGAGGAGTTACTTGGAGAGCCTGAAAAGCCCGAGTACACTTCACAAGGAAAGACTGAAGACGTGGATGATAGTCCGAGGAAAGAAGAGACATCAACTCCCCATGTGGCAGAAATTAAAATTCGGACACCTAAGTGGAAGATTGCCAAGGAGTTGCGAAAACAAAAGGAGGCATTAGCTGCATGCTTCCCCAACCACCTATTGCCTTTTCCTACCATGAAATACTTCTCATCCAAGGAAACCGAGAAGGTGAAAGACAAGGGAGAGCTTAAGAAGCCCGGGCAACCATTGGAAGATGATAAGAACGACATTTCGGAGAGGACAACCGCAGACAGAGCCGCGACCGCGGCAGACATGCGCGGCCGCGGCCAACTCGACGTTCCTGAAGAGAAATTCTCTGTAGAAGTTGCGCGACCGCGGCAACCCAGCGCGGCCGCGGCCCCTGTTCAGCAGAAATCAACACATTCTGCATCTATTCCGCCTCCGCCACTTCCTTTCCCCAGTCGCATGATCAGACCGACACGACCTGACAAAGAGAAGGAGATATTAGAGGTGTTTCGAAAGGTTGACATCAACATCCCCTTGATCGATGCTATCAAGCAAATTCCCAGATACGCCAAGTTCCTAAAGGAGTTATGCACCAACAAGCGTAAACTCAAGGGGGATGAAAAGGTCCTGATGGGAGAAAACGTCTCAGCAATCTTCCAAAAGAAGATGCCACCAAAATGTAAGGACCCAGGTATGTTTGTCATTCCATGTAGAATAGAGGGCACAAACATTGAACGTGCCATGCTAGACCTAGGAGCATCCATTAATGTAATGCCAAGAGCGATATTTCATGCATTAAAACTAGGACCACTGAAAGAAACTAGGATAGTAATTCAGTTAGCAGATCGTAGTAATACATACCCCGATGGTCTAATTGAAGATGCCTTAGTAGAAGTAGGTGAACTAGTATTTCCTGCTGACTTTTATGTTCTAGACATGCAAGGAGACTCCCCTACACCACCTCCAATTTTGTTAGGGCGGCCGTTTCTGAACACCGCCCAAACAAAGATTGATGTCGGTAAAGGGACTCTGACTATGGAATTTGATGGCCACATCGTTAAGTTAAATATTTATGATGCTATCGGACATCCTGAAGATGCTAATTCTGTTTTCTCACCTGATGCGACTAACCCTTTTGTTGAGAATGATTGTGAGAATAGGTGCAGGAGTAAGCTGAATTGGTCCGCATTGGTGCGGCATCGTAAAAAGGAAAATGAAAGGCGGAATGGGGTAAAGTGCCTGAATTAGTCTGGGCGCATGTGGAAACCACCTTGGCGCAAACGCTGAGGGAATATGCAGCCGTCGAGCCAACGACGTAAAACAACAGCGCTTGTTAGGAGGCAACCCAATGTTTACGGTTTTTTTTTTAATTATTTCGTTTTCTTTTATTCAGCATTAGATTAGTTCTCTTTCATGTTTTTGCATTTTTACATAATAAGGATTACCATAAAACACAAGACGGAGGATGATCGTCGGGCACAGATGCAGACGTGGTCAGAGCAACAGCAGGAATGGCAGAGGCAGCAAGAAACTCAGTGGAAATACATGCAGTCCTTTTGGGGACAAGGGGGCATCCACCCCCGCTGCCGCCTCAGTAAAGCACTGTAAGTACGTACCAAGCCGCACCACTTTTTCTTCCCTCAAACTCTGGTTTTCAACCAAGTTTGGGGGAGGGGGGTGTGACGTGGGGCGACTTGGCAGCGTTTCTAATAGGCTGTCCGTTTCTATTTTGTTTGTTGGGCCTGTGAGCCATTAGTTGAGGATTGGGCCTGTGTGCCATTGATAGTATGTGGGCCTGTGAGCCGTAGTCATCTGTTTCGTTATTTTGTTTTGTGGAGTCTTTATGATTTATTGTGTTTATTTTGGTAGAGTCTAGATCGAGTCTAGGAAGGGAAAAGAAAACTGAATGGTGCTGTAAAGATAAAATTAACACATTAAGGTGATGATAAGTTGGCAATGAGGTCATGATGATTGTTGTTAAAACTTGTTTTGAATAGCATACGATAGAGCATGACGGGTAATGGATATGAAATTGCGCTGTAATTCGCAACATTGATCAGTAAAATTGCCTTGTGAGGACTTGAGCCTATTTTGTACCTTCAGTCTTGGAGTAACTTGTACAAATTCTTTCGGTGTGATTTTCATTGATTATGTGCATATAGACCCTAGAACTTGCCTTGCATGTCTGTCGTGAATAAGTCAATGTGTGTTGTGGCTTAGAAAGTGATCTTAGGCATTTCTTGATTAGCCTATTTCAGACATTCAACATAATTACCTTTTTGACCGCAAACTTGAAAAAGTAATTTCCCTTAGTTAGCCCAGTTGAGCCGTGAGCCTATCACTTGTTAGCCGAATATTACAAGCCGAATATCTTTCCAATTGGCCTTTGACCTTATTGGACTAATCTAGTTAAGAGAGAGGCGAAAGGAGATGTAGTTGGGAATGTTATTTGGGATTCCTATGGGCTGAAAAAGGGGAGTGAAATGAGAAATGAAAAGGGAATTGGTGATAGAGAATTCAAGAAGGTTTCCATCCTATGTGCTAAAAAGCTTAGACTTGTTAATGTGTACAATGCAAAAGCAAGGAAAGAAATGAGGATGGGAGTAAGAAAAGTGCTTAGTTAAAAAAAAAAAAAAAAAAAGAGAAAAAAAGAAAAGAAAAAAAAAATCGGGTAGTCCCAGAAAATGTGGTACCCACGAGAAAAAAAAAAAAAAAAAAAAAAAAAAAAAAAAAAAAGAGAGAAGCACTTGGTTGTAACGGATGCGGACGTGGGGAGAAGAAGTAATCCCTTGGGGTGATTTACTGAGTTTTGGAGAGTGAGATGTGAGTAATTGTTTTGAGGGGTGGTTGAGTAGGAATAACTCGGTTAGTCCACATTTTAGTCACTTTCATCCAAATTTTATCCTACCTTACCTAAGCCTTTATTACAACCGAATTAAAGACCTTTTTGATTCTTTGCCACACATGCTGAGTACTAGGTCCGACTTAAATAATAGGCAAGCATATGGTGGTCGTTGCATATAAGTCAGTGTGAGTGTAGTACTTTACATACCTTAAACACTTGAGAGAAGAGTGATACACAATTCCGGTGAGGATCAATTGTTGAAAATCATAAGCAATGAAAGTAGTTGAAGTTGCTCTGTCAAATATGCTCGGTTACATCATGTTGCTATGTTTTATTGGAAAACCTTTCTGAAACTCGTAATTGCCACTTAAAGTGCCTTAAAACCCGTGTCTTGATTGTTGTTTGATTTAGATTTGTTCGGGACGAACAAAGGGTTAAGTTTGGGGGATTTTGGTACACGCGTTTATTTATGCACTTTAAGTCTGTTAGAGTGATGAATTGTGATGTTTGCGTGTAGAATGGAGAGTATTTGGGTTGTTTTAAGTGCCTTTGGGCTATTTGACGTTTGTGTTTTCATTTTGAGCTAAATAGGTGATTTAAAGCTAAGTATTCGTACTCGGCCGGATGCACAACGAGGAAATGAAGCCCGGATGTCAAAAGGATGGAAAAATCGCCGGAAAATGAAGAACAGAGTACCGCGACCGCGGCAAAATGGCGCGGCCGCGGTCCAAGTGAAGGAATAAGCAGGAAATCTCTGGACAAGTACCGCGGCCGAGGCAGACTTGCGCGGCCGCGGCGTGGTGCTGGATCAGGAGCGGGCGCGGGCGCGGCCCATGAGCGCGGTCGCGGCCCGTTAAGGCGGTTAATTAATCCTTGGGCCACAAGAATTCCGTTTTAAAGCCCAAAATCAACCCAAATTGACTTCCTCTATAAAAAGGGATCCTTATGCTCGGAAATAGGGGACTAGAACATTACGAGAGAGCAAGATTGAGAGATTTCGGAGGAGACGAGCAATCAAGATCGGCAATACTTGGGTTTTCTAGTCCTTAAGTCTTTTCAATTATGTATTTTCAGTTTAATTTATCTTGTGTTACCGCCATGAGCGGCTAGTAGGTTATTTCAGTCCTTAGTCGAGTCGAACCCTAGTTGTTATTATTTTGTGATATTTACGGTGATTATTAATCGGTTGATTTCTTAAAACGTTCTAATACTATTTACTTATCTTTCAATGCTTGTGTGTTTATATGCTAGATTGATCACCTAGGATTATAATTGCATAAGTAACGCTAGGTTATAATCGTAATCCGTAATTGTTACGAACCTATAGCCACTTAGTAGCGAATAGCGAGTGATATCGCTAGGGTAGTATATAGCTCGGTCTGAATGGGTCCGAGCTTACGAGGTCCATACCGTGTCTATCCCGTTATCCTAGTTCTCTAGGCGTCCGGTTAATGAGATCCAGAGGGCTTATTCTGAGGTCACTCAACTGGATAGACTAACCAAAGAGCTTGTTTTGGTTAGTTAAACATAAGGGATAACGAGGTTAGCAGAGCTTGTTGCTAATCTCGGGGTAGGAGTTTTAAGGATAAAATTGGTTAATAATTGCATCTATCACAGGGTAGTAATAACTAGGGGGAGATAAGATTAAGGGCTGAGATTCCGTTATTTTGATAAGTAGAACAAGTCATAGTTAATTTGCTTAATTTCTATTTTAGGTCCTTAGTTAATATACATCAATTCACAAACCCCATTATTTATATATTTATATATATGTTGCTAGTATTAGGTTTTACTTAAACACTAAGATTCTTCCTGCTCCCTGTGGGATCGACCCTACTTACCACTTCTACGAGCTAGAAGGGTAGCTAGGTTTAATTAATTTTACCGCATCGCGACAGTGCGGTCAGCTCCAATTACAAAAGGAATCAAGTTCCAGGTTTCAGAGTATCGAAAATCAAGTCAGTTAGATAGCATCAGCGGTATCTCGATTAGAAAATGCACAAGGAGGGAGATTACCGGCTCAACCGAAAGTCAACCCGAAAAATTTGAGTGTCATTGTTGTTATGAATGAGGAGTTACTTGGAGAGCCTGAAAAGCCCGAGTACACTTCACAAGGAAAGACTGAAGACGTGGATGATAGTCCGAGGAAAGAAGAGACATCAACTCCCCATGTGGCAGAAATTAAAATTCGGACACCTAAGTGGAAGATTGCCAAGGAGTTGCGAAAACAAAAGGAGGCATTAGCTGCATGCTTCCCCGACCACCTATTGCCTTTTCCTACCATGAAATACTTCTCATCCAAGGAAACCGAGAAGGTGAAAGACAAGGGAGAGGAGACAGAGTCCCTTCGAGAGGTAGAGAGTAAAGTTGAGAATGTTAGTGTAAGTACCTTGAGGAGCAGAAAAGTGCTCGAGGAGCCACCCAAGAACCTTCCTCACTTGGAGGATGAAGAAGGAAAGGAAAGAGAAAGAGAATCTGTCGAAGAAAGAACCATGCCAATCCCCATTGAGGATCCGAAGCTCAACACTCCAGCGTTGACCGTGCCCCCACCACTTCCATTCCAGTGCCTAATCAAGAAAGCTGTAGACAAAGACAAAGAACGGGAAATGCTTGAAATATTTCAGAAAGTGGAGATCAAAATTCCACTGATTGAAGCTGTGAAACAGATCCCACGGTACGCAAAATTTTTGAAGGGTCTATGCACAAATAAAAGAAGGCCTCAAGGAAATAACAAGGTACTCAGGAGGGAAAGCGTGTCTACCATATTCCAAAAGAAACTCCCTCAAAAGTGCAAGGACCCGGGATTGTTCGCCATCCCGTGTAAGATTGGTAATTGTCTAATTGAAAAAGCTATGCTTGATTTGGGGGCATCAATCAATGTGATGCCCCGTTCGATGTTTCAGAGCCTAAACTTAGGACCATTGAAAGAAACTAAGGTTTTTATCCAACTCACCAATCGAAGTACTTCATTCCCGGATGGGGTGGTTGAAAATGTGCTTGTTGAGGTTAATAATCTTATTTTCCCGGCCGACTTCTATATATTAGATATGCAAGGAGACACAACAAACTCCACACCTATTTTGTTGGGAAGGCCGTTCATGAACACCTCCAAAACAAAAATAGATGTGCGTGAGGGGACTCTCACCATGGAGTTTGAAGGTCAAATTGTGAAGTTTAATATATTCAAGTCCATGAAACACGCTGAAAATGTACATGATGTTTTCTCTATTGATTTCATTGACTTGCTTGGGAAAGATAGTGTTGCTCTGAACAGTAAGAAAGTTAGAAAGAGATTGCATGGAAGGAAGGCAAAGGATGTGGACGGAATAAGTTTGGGGATCCAAGAGGATCCGGGTGAACTTTACCCGGAAATTAAGTTGCCAGAAGACGGTAAGGAAGAGCGGGAGGCCCGTAAGAACCCGTGGGGATTGAATGAAGCACAGAAGGAAGGGACCAAGGAACCTTTCCCGGTCAATTGAACTAAAAGAGCTTCCGTCGAGCCAACGACGTTAAACAAAGGCGCTTGTCGGGAGGCAACCCGGCGGTTACTCGTTTTCTCGTATTTTAAATTCATAGTTTAGTAGCTTTACTATTATTTCAGTATTTTGAATTGTGTTGGTTAAAAATGTGTGTAGGTACCAAACAAGCAAACGAAGACAGCACATGGTGTGGAATGGGGGTGAAGAACACCAAAAATGTGGAAAAATGCAGGGGAGGACAATCTCGGCCGAGACACAGAAGACATCTCTGCTGAGACGTCATGCGGGTGAAAAGGGCAATATTCCCTGGAAGCATTTCTCGGCCGAGAAACATGCATTATCTCGGCCAAGATTCAGAAAGGCCAAAAATAGAAAAATTCGCTGGAAGATAATCTCGGCCAAGACACTACATCATCTCGGCCGAGATTCAGAAGGGCCCAAAATGGAGAAATTCGCTGGAAGAGAATCTCGGCCGAGACACTACAGCATCTCGGCCGAGACGGTTTTGAATGGAATTTGAGCCAAAATTACTGGAGGATAATCTCGGCCGAGACACACATTCATCTCGGCCGAGAACCACTTGTCCAGAATGGGGATAAAATTGCTGGGACTTCATCTTGGCCGAGATCCACTGCCGGGTCAAGTGGTCCTGAAAGCGAAGAACGAATCTCAGCCCTGCGGGCAGAATTAGGTCAATTCTTCCCCAATTTCGTGATTTTCACACACACACGCACACACTCTTCAAATTCACACGACACTTCACTTACATCACCACACCCACTACTCTCCAAAAAAAAATTGGATTTGGAGCAGACTTGAGGTCGAGTCAAAAAGGGCGCGAACAATCCAAATTCAAAATTTTCTCGATTAAACTCGACTAGTAAGTACGGCTATCTCACTCTTTTGATCTATTATTGCGTATTATTGAATCCATTGTTGAGATTGGGGGTTAATTTTATGTTTATTTGCATGTTCATTGAAATTGGTTATACATACAACTAGTTGTATTGATTTTTGCCAATTGATAAGTGTTTATGCATTTGAATGATAGAATTGACATGATAGTTCGTATAATTACTTGATGATTAAGTGGGTAGAATGTTGAGTAAAGTTTTGTGAGTTTTGAAAAAGCTAAATTCATTGTGGCAAATCATCAAACATGTGCTAGGCGTTAAATTGTTGTGCCTAAGTTAGCTAAATTCGACTATGTTATCTAGTTTTTAAGACTAATTGTTGATATTATCGTAATGTATAACCTCATTTGAGTGTGAATTGGTTGTCATTGCATGATTGATACATTTTGACTTGTTTTTGTTGGATATATAGTCGGATTCAAGTCAACTTAGGCATCTCCTACTTGAACTCGTTGTTTTGCCACTAGTTTTGATGATTGAGTTGTGGATTTTAGGTACCCATGACACCTCCAAAAGGCAACACTCAAGAAGGCACTTCTGGCAGAAGAGTCACACAAAAAATCAGAAAAAGCCAAGTCAAGGACAAAGAGAAAGCTGTTGAGCCTACTCCGGAGGTTCCTCCGCCGGAAATTCCACCGACTTCACCGACAAATCCACGAAACCCATTGATTTCGACATAGTGCTGGAAACAGAGGATCAAAGAAAACGATTTGACAAATTGATGAAGAGGGGGGGGTGTCAGCTACCCGCTATGGTGATCCCAAGATCTTGGACGCCATGGGAATCTGGCAAAACGTTCTGGAACTATTAGACACAGCAGGTCTAGTTCAGTGCCTAGCACCCCGCCCAACTTTCCTCAAATTTGTGCTCGAGTTTTTCAGCACACTCGAAATCGAGGAGGAGGTCATTTCCTACTCAACTACACTTCACCTTTCAAATTCCAACTTCTAAACGAAGAAAAGGTGCTACGCCACGACAATTTGAAATGCATATATGGCTTCAAGACTCCAACCTACGGTGATAGACCTGCGTTGACAGAGTTTAACGTGCAATAATTCTGGGGGCAAATCACTGCCGCCCCTGGAATAGTTGCACCTCAAGCATACGACCCAACGAGCTCCAGGCTAACATCCATTCGAAGCCCAGTCGTGAAGTATCTACAAAAGTTGTTGAGCTCCAAAGAGATAAGCTCCCCCCGGTTGTATGAGATGGAGATCCTCTGGGCAATCGTGGATAGGAAGAAGAGGAACTTCCAGCAGGATCTGGTATCAAGCTTTCAGAAGATAGTAAAAGAACTGAGGACAGAAAGGAAAAGAGAGACAAAGATGCCCGACCCAATCTACTGTGGGGCTTTGATAACCCCTATACTTGAGCATTTCAATGTCCCCCTTCCGGAATACACACCTATCACCGCTGATTACTATTTGGATTGGGAGGAGATGGAGAATATGCGTATTGCCATGCTCGGGTACAAAGAAGGAATATCGGGTCCGGCTGTCCCTTATGTTCTCCAAAACGAGGGACCTTACCTCCGCCTACCCAACCCCGGACTGACATACATCACAAACTTGGAAAGCAAGCTAAACTTGGAACTGAGCTCCGAGGCACACCTCAATGCCTCTTTGGAGCCAAACCGTGAAGAATTGACCAAGTTCAAGCGAGCTAAAAAGCCACGTCCGGTGGCACGAATTCGGAGCATGGGAGTTGAAGGAGAAGGCAGTAGCCAGCCAGAGCAACCGTCAAGGAAGAGATCATCCACAGCCGTTCTATCTCAATCCGAGTTCCAGGAACGGCAAGAAGGACTGATGACGGCTATGGGGGATGAAATCAAAGGCATCAGAGCCGAGTTGGTGGAGATGCGGGCATCCATTGCAGCTGAATTGAGAGGGATCAAAGAGACTATCCACGAAAATCAGACAAAGCTCCTCGATCTCTTCAAGTCCATCAAAGGATGTTTCACCGGCTCGAACCCCCAACCTTTCCGCTCTCTGTGAGTAGAGTACCGAGAAGCCTTACCTTTTTGTCCCAAACTTAGTTGAAAAACTAAGTTTGGGGGAAAACAAAGAGATAAGCCAATTTCGGCCGCTCGAAATCCCCTACCCCTTGTTATTTCTTTTACTATCTTTACTATTGGCCTGTGAGCCACTTGGCATAATATGTTTGACGGATTTCATGTGATGGCCTGTGTGCCAATACTGATTTGTATTTTAATTGCCATTTTGATATGTGTCTATTTTGATTGTTGATAATGTTGCCGGCCTGTGAGCCAATTGTCATTTTCTATTAGTCTTGGTAGGTGATATTATTACATATGCATTTGGATGCTTCGGGTTTTGGATAATTATTGGGTGCCTTTAAGTCAATTTGTTTGTTTGTGTTGATAAGTACACACACTTTTTCCCTTTATTTTTATAGGAGTAGGATTCTTAATGAATTAGTTCATTTAGTTAATGACTGCGAATAATGGTGCATAAAATGGTTAAGTTTGGCGAGCTACCAAATTGTACTCCTCTTTTTCCACAAACTGAGTTTGCAACTAAGTTTGGGGAGGGGGTGGGATTCGTACAAATTGGCAGCTCGAGAAAGCAATTGGAGGAGTTTAGGAAGGAAAACTGTGGCATTGATTAATGATGAAAAATTTTGACAAATATTTTTGAAAGAAGCACATGGTAGAGCATGATAGACTTTTTGAAACAAAATCGAACTTACACTCAAAACCTTTGATCAAAATTGCAGCCGAGTGAGTTTTTGAGCCTTAGAAAATACTTCCATCTTTGGAGTAATTTAAACTTTCTTTTGGTGTGAAATTCATTGAATGCATTTAGTTGTCTCTAGAACTTGCCTTGATTCTCTATTTTGAATGATTCGGTGTGTGACTTAGGACATGATCTTAGGCAATTCTTGAATTTTTTTAGCCTATTTGTAAACTTGAAAATGTCACACCTTTTCACCAAAAATTGGAAAATTGCCCCTAGTTACCCCCTTGAGCTTTGAACCTCTTGTTTGACAGCCCAACTCTACAAGCCAAGTACCTTTCGATTTAGCCTTTGACCTTAATTGGACTATTTGAGTATGAGGGAGGCGGTTGGAAGGTAGTCGGGCAAATTTGGGATTGAAAGGGGTAATCTATGGGGAATATTGAAGGGTGAAAGGAAATGAAACAATAGGAAAAGAATCGAGAATACTAGTCCTCTCCAATTTTTGTTTATATTTTAAAAAAAAAGTCGAAAATCGAAAAAAGTCAAAAAATCAGAAAAACAAAAGAAAAAGTTAGTTGTATATACTCAATTGTTGCTTTTGATTTGGAGAGGCTAGTAATGTAAATGTCTTTTAATCGATGTTCTCAAAGTTGTAAAAATTCAAAAGAAAATACACTCCAAGGGAGAATTGAGAAAGCATTTAGGTTGTGGACTTTGTGGTAAGGAGAAGAAATCAATTCTTGGGATTGGTTTACTAAGGAAGTAAAGAGTGAGGTTGAGTGACCATTGTTTGAGGGGAAGATGGGTAGTGCTGAGTGCATGACTCATCTAGTCCGTTTTATAGTCACTTATACCAGAAATTTTCCCACCTTATCCCAAGCCAACATTACAACATGTTAAAGACCTTTTTGATTCTTTGTCACACATGTCGGTATACATTTCAATGTGAGCGTATACAGTACCCTTTTGATACACTTGAGAGTCGAGAGTTACACTCACCATGTGAGGATCTTAAGTTGAGAGTGTTTTGTCTCGAGAGTAGTGGATCTAGTCTATCACACATGCTCACTTTTATCATGATGTCTTACTCTTTTTCATGAAAATTCTGAAATCAAATGCCACTAAACTTTGCCCTAAACACGTGTCCTTTTGTCTTTCTCTTTATTGTTCGGGACGAACAAGTTTTAAGTTTGGGGAGATTTGGTACACGTGTTCCGTGCACGCACTTTAGGGCACTTTTAGTGTCATTTTAGTGTCAATAATGTGCATAATTACGTGTATCTAGTGCTTTTATATTCTAATGGGCAAAATAATACGGTTGTGCTATTTTTGTATTAAGACAGGTGAAAAAAGGATCGAAAAAGAACATCAAAAGACCGCAGAGTCGAGGGATTGATCGAAACAACAAAAGGAAGGGGCAGTTGAAGATCTCGGCCGAGACAGAATGGAAGTCTCGGCCGAGATGAGTCTCCAAGGCATTCATCAACAATTGAGCAGACTGAAGATCTCGGCCGAGACACATAATGCATCTCGGCCGAGATATGTTGCCAGAGAATTTCAAGGCTTTTCTAAGGACCAAGATCTCGGCCGAGATGCAGTCCAATCTTGGCCGAGATGAGTCAAGCCCTAGCCAACCCCATTTCCCCCTTTTTACGTCTCGGCCGAGATGATGTTAAATCTCGGCCGAGATCGCCTTTCGACCCACAAACCTTGAAAACCCCTTTTCACGTCTCGGCCAAGACACACTTCCGTCTTAGCCGAGATTCACTACCCTGTTTTGAAATCCTGAATACGTTTTTGCCTATTTTTGACTAGCACTTTCTCTCCTTATATATATATCATCCCATTCGAATTTAACCTAACTTTTGATACCTTTTTTATACTTGGAGAGCACTATTCAGCCACAAAAGCCACCAAGGAAGGAGATTGGACTAGAGATTGAAGGATCATCTTCTCCAATTGACATCTTTGGATTCATCAATATCAGTATCATGTTTCTTTATTTTTCTATTTATTTTCTGATTGTATTAGTTAATATGGGTGGCTATCACCCTTTAGCTCATCCTTGATCATTGTGGAACCTTGAGTCGAGACATTGGTGTGATTATTGCGGTTAATGTCACTGAGATTATTTTGTATTCGAGTGTTTTGTGTTATTTGCTCTTATTGACTCACATTTATGAATTGATTATTGGATTGAACACCCTTTAAGGGATTTGTGAATGTGTTGCTAGAATAGGAAATTACTATCCGTAATTGTAGGATTTTCGATTCCCGTGTAGCAAACAATAGATTTATTTATTGGGGATAACACAAAGTTCAACCACTAAAATCGAGCTTTCGAGTTTTATGTTGAATTTATCTCGTTGTCCTAGTGTTTAATGCATTTGGTTATTGGATCTAAGAGAGCTTGTTCGAGGATTCGGTTAAATTGAACCGGGTTAGTTGAAGAGCTTATTTTGATTAACTAAGATTAAGGGACAACAAGGCTATTAGAGCTTGTTAATAGCCTTGAGATAAGGGCTTGGATCACAATTTAATCGGGCATTAACAATAGTTGCATCAATTGTCTAACACCAAGGGGAAGCATGATCAAGGGTGGCTTGTTTTACTATTTGAAAACCAAAGCCGAAAAAGATCTCTTCTATTGTCTTTGATTATTTGTTTCTTTAATTTTGAACGTTAAAAGCTTTTAATTCCGTTTAGTTACTTTCATTCGCTAGTAGTAGATTGTTAGTCCTTAATCAATTCCCCCCTCTTTACTGCTTCTTAAGAATTTACGTCTTGCATATTTAATCATAATTTACTTGGCATCGGGATCAAAACTATTCGGCCGTTCCTCGTAGGATCGACCCTTACTTGCCACTCTACTAGTTAGAGTAGTAGGATAAGGTTAAATGTATATTTCTATACATTAATTTGGTAGTAAGAAACGACGCTACCACATATACACATCTTTATCAATAAAACCATGCAAGAAGGCATTATTAATGTCTAATTGAAAGATAGGCCAATCTTTAACAGCAACAATAACAAACATCATTCTTACAGCTACCATTTTAGCAACAGGACTAAAACTATCAGTATAGTCTTCACCATAAACCTTCGTATATCCCTTTGCCCCTAATCTAGCCTTGTACCTCTCTACTGTCCCATCCGGATTCAATTTGACTTTGTAAACCCATTTGCTACCTATTGTATTTTTCCTTATAGGTAAATCAGTTAATATCCCAGTTTTGTTACTTTCTAAAGCCTCAAGTACTTTATTCATAGCATCTATCCATTCTTGTGTTTTACAAGCTTGAGAATAAGATGTAGGTCCCTTAATGAGAGATATATTGGCAAGGAAATCAAAATATTATGTGCCAAATTCAGTTATACCAGTAGAAGGAAAGAAACGAAAGAATATTGATTACTTGATGTGGCGGAATTAAAATTAATATTATGCAAATCAGTAACACCTTGATTACAATTGTAATCCTGTAAATAGGCATGTTTAAACCTGAGCCTCTTACCCTTTCCTAATTGTGGACCAGAATACGAAACAACTGAGTCAGAAATTGAAGAAGTAGATGCATTATTATTAATGTCAAGAAAAGTTGGTAAGACCGGAGAATCCATTTTATCAGAAGTAGATACAGTTGCATAGGGAAAAATCTGTGGATATTTTTTATTTTTTACATATCTTGAAATTAAGGTTTGTTCACTTTCCAAATCATAAAGGAGATAAAAAAAATTTCCCAGCAACAAATCCTAAAAAAACACATTTGTGTGGCCTTGAAGAAAATTTTGTTATACCAGGTCCTATATCGACAACTTGTGCAAAATGCTATAATCAGGTTCTCTTGAATATAGCTTATGGAAAGGTGTTTTCCAATTTAAAATAGAAGAAGGCAGTCTGTTAATAATATATGCAGCTATAAGAATAGAGTAAGACAAAAAATGCAAAGGCATACTTGAATGAAACATAGCAGCCCTAGCAGTTTCAAGTAAATGCCTATGTTTTCTCTCCACAACACCGTTTTGTTGTGGAGAGTATGCACAAGTTGTTTGATGTATAACACCCAATGAGGCAAACAAAACTTTACATTCAGAACTAACAAACTCCAAGCCATTATCACTTCTAATGATTTTCACAGATTTACCAAACTGTGTCTTAACAATTTGAAAGAACTCTTTTAGAATTTTAAAGACTTGAGCCTTGATCAAGAATACCCACGTACCATGGCTAAAATCATCTACTATTGTTAAAAAATATGGTGTGTTTGTCAAATTGGGTTCTCTACAAGGACCCCAAATGTCAATATGCACTAAAGCAAACAAGTCAGAAGTTTAATGCAACTATTAGAGAAAGGTAATCTATGTTGCTTAGCTTTGAAACAATGTGTACAAGTCTTAATCTCAGCCATACTATCTTTAGTAAACAGTTTATCCACAAAGAAAGGTGAGATAGTGTACTAAGAGAGGCATGATGTATTATGCCAAAATCCTAAAGAATGCTTACAAGCAGTAGACAAATTGCATACAAGGAAAGATGTATTTGGAACAACAGATTTATCAAAAAAAGAATGTAAAATGTACAATTTATTCAAAATCAAGCCTGATAGGGATAACGGGATCAGCTCGGGTCGGGTTAATGCCTGAGCCCACCGACCGGCCCAACACGCGTAGGCCCAGCAGGGTCAATTAGGGTTTTGATTTGATAGTATAAATAGGAGGAAAGAACTCTGATTAAGGGTTCGAATTCCGGATTCTAAATTACTCCGTGTAAACTCAACATTCTAGTAAAAGAAACACTCCGGCGATTGCCGTTTTCTGCCCGTGGACGTAGATCTCCGGATCGAACCACGTAATTCTTGTGTGTTTTTACATTATGATTGCATAGATTATTGTTATAGTGCTTCGTTACCGGATTGCGCTTTATCAAATGGCGCCGTCTGTGGGAACGACAAGGCAGCCGCCAGGCCGCCCTCCGCCGTCTCGGCATCATAACCGCCGCCGCCAGGCCGCCCTCCACCGTCTCGACATCCTAACCGCCGCCGCCAGGCCGCCCTCCGCCGTCTCGGCATCATAACCGCCGCCGCCAGGCCGTCCTCCGCTGCCTCGGCATCATCACCGCCGCCGCCAGGCCGCACTCCGCTGCCTCGGCATCATCACCGCCATGTAAGTTTTTGGTTCAAACAACAACACGGCTGTGTCACACAAACGACACGGCCGCGTCAATAAGTTTCTCAAAACGAGAAACCACACTGGATTGCAACACGGTCGTGTCACACAAACGACACGGCCGTGTCAAAATCGTGCTTAGGAACCAATTTTTGGTTCAACAGCAACACGGCCGTGTCACACAAACGACACGGCCGCGTCAATAAGTTTCTCAAAACGAGAAACCATGCTGGATTGCAACACGGCCGTGTCACACAAACGACACGACCGCGTCAAAATCATGTTGAGGAACCAATTTTTGGTTCAAACAGAAACGCGGCCGTGTCAGCCTTAGAACACGGCCGTGTCATAATCATTTCCCAAACACCAATTAAATCTCCGTCTTCGGACAATCAATTCTCTCCCCCGATCCGTCCGGGGAGATTTGCGTCTCGTCTCCGGACAATTAAATCTCCGTCTTCGGACAATCAATTCTCTCCCCCGATCCGTCCGGGGAGATTTGCGTCTCGTCTCCGGACAATTAAATCTCCGTCTTCGGACAATCAATTCTCTCCCCCGATCCGTCCGGGGAGATTTGCATCTCGTCTCCAGACAATTAAATCTCTCCCCCGATCCGTCCGGGGAGATTTGCATCTCGTCTCCGGACAATTAAATCTCTCCCCCGATCCGTCCGGGGAGATTTGCATCTCGTCTCCGGACAATTAAATCTCTCCCCCGATCCGTCCGGGGAGATTTGCATCTCGTCTCCGGACGATTAAACTACTACACTCCGGTGTCCTTTCCATTTTGGCCAGAGTAATCACCCCGTTGTACCCTCCACCTCGGCCAGGAGGTCACATCTTTCCAACGCATCTTTTGCTTCTGAGAAGTTCGGTATCTCACTATATGCCCCGTGCACCTCGGCCTAGCTCGGCATTGCGTCCGCTAACTACTCCGCAGAGTCCCAGCGACGCGGCTAAACTCGGTCCTCCGTAAACACTTCGGCCCGCCAGCGACCCCGGTCCTTCTTCCACCCCGGTGACTACCGAAGCTCCTACCTCGCTCCGGCTGGGGGGGGGGGGCATCTGATAGGGATAATGGGATCAGCTCGGGTCGGGTTAATGCCTGAGCCCACCGACCGGCCCAACACGCGTAGGCCCAGCGGGGTCAATTAGGGTTTTGATTTGATAGTATAAATAGGAGGAAAGAACTCTGATTAAGGGTTCGAATTCCGGATTCTAAATTACTCCGTGTAAACTCAACATTCTAGTAAAAGAAACACTCCGGCGATTGTCGTTTTCTGCCCGTGGACGTAGATCTCCGGATCGAACCACGTAATTCTTGTGTGTTTTTACATTATGATTGCATAGATTATTGTTATAGTGCTTCGTTACCGGATTGCGCTTTATCAAAGCCTTTAACAACCTCTTTGCTATTCTTTAGGTCCTGCAAGAAGCAACATATTAGTAAAAGTGATTTGAAATTATTGCCCCTAGTAAATTGGGAGACTGACAACAAATTAAACTTAAATGATGGCACAAATAGGACATTTTTAAGCATGATTTTATCAGTAACTTGCACTGTGCCAGTATGATGAACTGATTTAGTGGCTCCATCCGGCAACAAAACTCTCAAAGGATAGAGAACTAAAACAGTTAATGTTATAACACATGTTCCTACTAGCACTCGTATCTACTATCCAAGAATAAGCAGGAAAATCATGAGAAGCAGAACACACAATTTCTGTAAATCTTGTACCTGAAAATGTCACTGCATTAGCAAAATCAGGTAAGGTCTCAGATGCATTCTTGGCTGCAAAAAATTTGGTCAGTTCCTGTTGAAACATGGCTGGAAAATCATTAGAATTAGTAGCACAAGAGACATCTTTATATGTGGAAACATTGGCAGCAATATAGGGCTTCTGATCATGTAATTTCTCATACCAATCCGGTATGCCATGCAATTGAAAACACTCGGATACTTCATGCCTAGCCCCACCACAATGCATACACTTTAATTTGGCCTGTTCTTCCTTGGTTTTCTTGGGAAATCCTCTACCTTTCCCGTAAGATACAACATTCCTCACATTATGACCTCTACCAATACCTACATTCCTAACCATCATAGCAGCATTGTCTGAAGAATCTGGAAAAATAGTTTGTAAGGACCTCTATTTTTCTACCATGACAACCATATTGTATGCCTTATTAACCACATGAAGAGGATCCATAAAAAGAATCTGATTACGAACATTGTCAAACGACTCATTTAAGCCCATTAAGAAATGAATCAATTTAGTCTGTGAATCCAGAAGAAGAACATTTTTCCCAGTATCACAATTACAAACAGGAAGGGGACAGTGACTAGCAAACTGATCCCACAATTTCTTCAGTTTAGTAAAGTAAGTTTGAACTGAATCATGGGATTGAGAAGCAGTAGAAAAATTTCACGCTATAATTGAAATAATAAAGACCCATTACTTTCCCCAAACCATTGACCTATCTCATCCCATAACTCCCTAGCCGAGTCGGTATACACAAAAGCCTCAACTATATCTTTAGACAAACTATTTAAGATCCAAGAAATCACCATGCAGACAACTTTTTTCCAATTAGCATACGCAGTAGTAGTAATATCAACAGGTGCTTCTATAGAACCATCAACAAAGCCTAATTTGGAACCGGTAAGTAAGTGAGTAACCAAGACCATAAGGCAGGGCCGGGCCAATGTTTTAAGGGGCCCGGTGCGAAAAGAAAATGAGTCCTCTTAAAATATTGATTGGTAATATTGTATAAAAAAAACTATAAAAGTACCGCTAGAGAGGCGGGTGTGAAAAATAAAATGAGGCCCCTTAAAATATTGGTTGGTAATATTGTATAAAAAAACTATAAAAATAGTGCTAGAGAGGCATCGAACTAAAGACCTCATTTAAATGCAAGAATTTCCCCTACCAAGGCCAACCAAATAAGCTACATCACCTATTGATATAACTATTCATCTGTAATTATTATATAACTTCTCTATACAGGTGTATATATATATAATACTAAAAAAAATTCGGAGGGCCCGGTGCGACGGCACCGCCTTGACCGCCCCAGGGCCGCCCCTGATACCAGGATTGTCTGAATTGGATAAATATACCGAATTTTCAGGCAGAAGCACTGGATCGAGCAAAATTGGAACATGCTCCGCCAGAGGAGGATTGGCATGACGCACCATCGTGAAATCAAACAAAAGATCCGAGAAGATCGCAATCGAAAACGAGTAAATCAGGGAAAGAAACCCAAGATCGTAGTAGAAAGTAAAATGATTATTTGGGATGACGTCTAAAATGATTATTTGGGATGAAGCTCCCATGGTTCATAGACATTGCATTGAAGCGTTGGATAAAACTCTTAAAGATGTCATGCCTCATGTAGCTAAGTGGATCGCATAATTCTGATTTACCTTTTGGGGACAAAACAGTTGTTCTCGGAGGAGATTTTAGGCATGTTCTCTCTGTTATACCAAAGGGTTTAAGGCAAGGTGTCGTGCATGCTACTATTAATTCGTCTTATTTGTGGGATCATTGCAGAGTGTTACGACTGACGAAGAACGCGAGGATACAAAATGTGTCTCAAGTTGAACACAGTGTGGAATTGGAAGAATTTTCCAAGTGGTTGGAGTCTGTTGGTGATGGGACACTTAGTGAAGTAAATGATTGGGGTGCTCAAATCTAGATTCATGATGATATACTTTTGCAAAGAGGTGAGGATCCAATTCAAACAATTGTTGAAAGCACCTATCCTAAATTTCAAAACATCATAGACGATCTATCATTTTTGAAGAGTAGAGTCATTCTTGCTCCAATCCTCGATGTTGTTGATTCAATAAATGAACACTTGATCGATCTCAATGCAAACAAATTGAAGACATACTTAAGTTCTGATAGTGCTTGCAAGTCTGATTAAAATGTTAATGTGTTAATCGAGCTTCACACTCCTGAATTCCTGAATTCATTGAAGTTCTCTGGAGTTCCTAATCATGAGTTGAAGCTGAAGTTTGCAACACCGGTGATGTTGCTTCGAAACATTGATCATTCCAAGGGTTTGTGCAATGGACAATGGTTCAATGTTACTATTAACTAGGCTGGGGAAACATATTTTTGAAGGAAAATTTTCAACTGCAACTAATTCCGGTGATTTAGAAGTAATTTCCAGACTATCACTGACCCCATCTGATCCGAGGTTGCCATTCAAGTTCCAACAACGACAGTTTCCAATCATTGTGTCTTACGCAATGTCAATTAACAAAAGCTAAGGCATTAGACATGTGGGGCTCTTTTTGAAAAAATCTGTATTCAGTCATGGGCAGTTGTACGTAGTAGTATCGAGTGTAACGAAACATGGAGGTCTGAAGATATTGGAGTGTTTTGATGAAGACAATGTTGGTCAGAATTCAACCAAGAAGTGTTTCCGAATTTGTAAAGTTTTACTTTTTTTTTTGAATATTTATTATTGTTCAATAAAATATATATGTTATTTCTTTTTATTAGAACTATAGTTGATATGAATGTTATGTTTTAAATTAATAATAATAAATCTCACCATCCGTGCATTTTGCACGGTTGAGGAACTAGTTATGTTATATGACAATTGTCATTCTTTTCATATTGGACGCACCAATTACTTATACTAATTATGGTCTGTTTATTAAATTCACCATATATATGGTAGGCGAATAAATCAAAATTGATACCTACCTACCAAAAAAACGTTGTTACCAGAAATGGATTGGGAGTTTGGGCGGGAAAACCCTAAATTACTATTTATAGACGGTTTTATTTTTATATTATAGAAGATATTACAGTTTTAATACTTCTTTTGGAAAAAAAAAAAAGAAAAAAACAAACATTATAAAGCAATGCATTTGTAACACACGGTTGCCATGTACATAAACACTAAGACCATTCTTTTATATTTTATTTAATATATATAAAACAATGCATTTGTAACACATCATTATTTTGGGAATCAGTTGTAGCTTAGTTGGAAGAGCATTCTGTAACCCAGGCAAGTGGAGGTGGGGAAGTGGGGATCGTACACCTGGTGAGTCGATGCTACTAGGCTACCAAGACTGGGCCACTAAGATCATTCTTATTTTCTAAATCTTACGTTTTTATCGACCTCAACTTTTTTCCAAAGGTAATTTTTTCCTGAAAATACTATTATTGGAATAGTTATGTATGGGTGTCCTCAACTTTTTTTCCAAAGGTAATTTTTTCCCGAAAGGACTATTAGCGAAATAACTATGTATGGTTGTTTTATTGAAAGTTTAATGGTATATTTGTTTATTTATGGGTTGAGTGGGAATCGTAAACCTGGTGAGACGATGCTATTAGGCTACCAAGACCTGGGCCACTAAGATCATTCTTATCTTCTAAATCTTATGTTTTTATTGTCCTCAACTTTTTCTCCAAAGGTAATTTTTCCCTGAAAGGACTATTAGCGGAATAGTTATGTATGGTTGCTTTATTTAAAACTTAAGAGTATATTTGTTTATGGATTGTGTGAGATATGATAAATTCGAGCATGCAAATCCTAGAACGTATGAATCCAAACGATGGTTTAAATCTTGTGTTTGTTTTTAGGATGAAGTATGATATGATTTATTTATAAATGCTGGAAATAAAGAGAGAGGAATGAAAAGTTAGTAGAATGAACTTGGATTTAAGTGAATTAAATGATCCTCATTTTAAATTTCAATCCAAATGTAAATTTAAAGGGGGCGGCTAATGCCACCACAAAATTTTCTAAGTACACCACAATTACTAAAAGCACCACATTTTAATAATTAAACTATTCCTCTTTTCTTTACACATCACAATAATTTCAATTTTTATTCTCACTACTACTATAACTAATAATAAAGAAAAAAAAAAAAATTCATAAAGAATAAGTAAAAAATAACTAACGATAATAATATTAATGAAATCAAAGGAATAAAATTTATCACTGATGCATGGTTATTTGCCATACATTAATCCAATTAGTTTTTGTGTTGATTCAAATAATAATAATAAAAAAAAATCAAAACTTAATCATCAATTTCATTTTCATAATTCAGTAGTGCAGACGTCAAATCTCTCTCTCTCTCACCTCTCGTCATCGTCTCTCGACATTCAGTTGGTAACAAAGGTGTTCGGCTGCTTTAGGCCGAACAATCTTTACGATGTTCCGCTGCTATTTTGCCGAACAGCCTTTACCGTGTTCGATTGTTATTCTGGCCGAACAATTTCTCATATCTCTATCTGTTCATCCAAGGAATGACATCGAACAATCTGCTCTGTTTTTATTTGTAAACAGACGGTTATTTCATCTTCTAAATAATTGTGTTATTCATACATAATAAGAAGTAACTTTATAACGTTTGGTTGCTACAATATTCAGAAAGTATTTTTTGTATATTGACATGTTTGCATTCAGTAATAAGAACGTATAGTTAATTGTTCGAAATATGTATTCCAAATAATTATCGAAGTATTCGAAAAATGGATTACGAACATGATATGTAGTGTTCAGGTTGTATATTCCATAGATCAATTTTCCGTTCGAACTTGTATTTTTCGAACAGATTTAATACGAATGATATTTGTCGAGAAACATTTATAAAACACCAATATATAAGTAAAGGTCGATTTCAACGCCACACCAAGCAAAGCTTAATTGGTCATGTTGGTTTCACTAAAGAAATAAATGATGTGCAAATATTTTCAACTGCACCGAATTATTATGAATGAAAATTTAATCTCATTACATACAAATAATTTAGAATAAGCCATATACTTTGAGTACTTTCTTGGCAGTTTTGTCAGAAAACGTTTATATAAACTGATTCCTTCATCCATTTATGCATCCAACGTCCATAGTTCCCAAAGCAATAGAGATCCAAAAATGAAGAACCTTTGAGAAGGAGTGTTACTTATGTCGTTCATACATTCGAAATAAATATTTTTCATTAATTTTTTCAATCGAATTAGTTGTCTTTCATGTAGGTGAATGAATAATAGGATTCATGAATCATGGAAGAGAAAGTGTGGAAGTGAAGGAAGAAGGAGAATAAGAAAAAAAATTGATTATTTTTATCACTTTTTTTACAATACTAATCCTATCACCAAACTCCCTCTCGCTTAGGGTTTGAAAACTCCCGTCAGCTTGGAGCAGCTTCTTCCCCAGAGATTGGGATCTTAGGATCAATTTGGATTCATTCTCTCGTGATTAACCCAGGTTCTATCGCAAATCGATTTCTCATCTTCTCTGATTTCACTATGCGCGTACAGTCACACATAGTTGCCTTGGTGTCCTTCTGTGTAAATGATTCTACCTCAGAATCTCAGTTTTATTTAATCACTTTCGAATCTATGAAATTACCGCTCATCTTACGATCTTAAGTAGAGCTTTTGCGTCTACTCTGTTTTTTTAAATTTATTTTTTTTGCATTTACCTCTCATCTGCCATGTTTGCAAATTTATAAGCATTGGTGTTATTGGTCTGGTCTTTGGCTTGTCTACTCTGTCCTTTTTCTCTTTGTTTTCCTCTCTTTGTTTTGGGGGTTTCAGTGCATCAGTAGGATGGCCTCGTCATCTACACATCCGCTGCTACAGAATACGGAGGATGAAGAACCAATACAGCTTTTTGACTCTGCTTCTGAAGTTAACTCCTCCTCCATGTGTATAATTGCATCTGTCTGGTCCGGCAAGCCGTTTAATGCATATGGCTTTCTTGAAGCTATGCGCACTGTGTGGAGCCCTAAACATGGAATGACGGCACGGTCCGTCAAAACTAATTTATTCGCATTTCAGTTCAACCGAAAGAGCGACATGGATAAAGTGATTAGTCTTTCCCCCTGGACATTTAAGAGTGATCTTGTTGTCCTCAAAATTCTCAGCCCAACTGAGCAACCTTCTACAGTGATGTTTACAGAGACTGATATATGGCTCTGAGTATATGATCTCCCGTTGGCCCTTCGCACAGAACATTGCCTACAAATGATAGCAAAAAGAGCGGGTACGGTAATTGATTTGGATCGAAAATCTCTTGAGGGATTTGGGAGAAGTGCTCGTGTGAAAGTATCTATCCCTCTCAATAAACCTTTGAGGAAGGGGACACAAGTGCAAGTTAGCAAGAATCACACCATATGGCTTCCCTTCAAGTACGAGAAGATACCATCCTTCTGCTACGTTTGCGGTCTTTTGGGACACATGAAGAGACAATGTGACAAAATAGATTCAAACCCAGAAATCCTTACTCTACCTGATTCAGAACTTCCATGGGGAGCCTGGTTAAAAGCGTCACCACTGAAGACAGTCCAAGTGAAATCAGAGGCATATGTAAGTCCGTTTGGAGAACCCCATGTGCGTAAATCACTATTTTCAGGTAGTCCATCTTCATCAGAACCGCAGCAGGAACAACATCAACAAGAGCACACTTCACTCTATCCTATTGTTGTTAGTGGGTTATCTATATCTCTTCAAGAAGTGAAAGTCTCGGGAGAAAATGGAAGCAAAACCAATGTTCCTAAATCAACTTCCCTCATGCAGAATGGTCTACTGGAGCCCATGCAATCCATACAATGTGGACCCCACCCAACCCATACTACTCCTACACTACTGACTTCCAACACCCAACCTTCACATAAAGAAAATCCACTACTGTCAAATGATCCGACATCCCATACTCCACCAAGCAAAATTCCTCATACTATCCTAACTCCCAAGGATCCACTACTAAACAAACCCACAGACCCACATGTATATTCGTCTATCTCTAATGATACCAGACCACCCCTGATCCCGAAACTGAACACTTCAAAACAACAGAAACTGATAGAACCGAAAACTCCTCAAAATATCTTACCTAACCCCTACACCCCATACGCTGATCTCACCCCTCTATCTACATTGAAAGCATGTGTGAGAAAGCAATACCAACACTCCCAACCACACCTCAGATGCGTCCAAAAACTGAAGCTATCTCCCCAAAAAAGAAACATCAAGCTCGCAGGCGCCCAAATATTCAAAAGCGCATCTCGTCATACGACCCTTTATCTTCTCCTATGATCCACATCTCGGGGGTTAAAAGACAAAATAAATCTGAGGAATCAACCACGGTAACGGAGCATGGTATGAAAGTCAAGAAACCCAAAACTGAACCAACGGCGGAGGCTGTCCATCAGCCCCGCCGACAGTCATGAGTTTCTTGTCTTGGAACTGTCACGGGCTTGGGAACCGAGCGACAGTTCGCGAGCTAAAAAAGATCCTATGTGAGGAGGATCCCGGTGTAGTCCTCCTTATTGAAACTAAGTTCACTATACGCCAAATGTCAAATTTAAATTTTAATAATCTACATTATTCGGGCTGTTTTCCAGTTTCTTGCAAAGGGGATGGAACCGCCCGTAGTGGTGGTCTATGCCTGTTGTGGAAGGAACCGATCTCTGTTAATATTTCCTCGTATTCTAACCATCATATTTCGGCTCATGTTACTCTTGCAGGTCACAAAGATCAATGGTATATATCTGGGATTTACGGATGGCCGGAGCAATACAAACGTGAGAGAACGTGGAAATTGCTACGCACATTAGCCCCTCCGACTTCATCTCCTTGGCTGATTTTTGGGGACTTCAATGAAATTTAATGGTCAAACGAAAAGTTAGGGGGAAACTGGAGGGCGGTGTCACTCATGAAAGCATTTCGAGATGTTCTGAATGAATTGCATTTGGAGGATCTTGGATTCTTTGGACACCCCTACACATGGTCAAACAAACAGAAAGATGAGGGATCGATCCAATGTCGCCTTGATCATTTTATTGCGACGTACCAATGGAAGAGGATATTCCCGTTTTTTCGGGTTCGTCACCTTCCACGGGTAAAATCTGATCATGCCCCTATACTTCTCGAGCTAAAGGCAACCTGTGGAAACCATCATAAGAAACTGAAAAGGAAGAAACTATTTCGGTTCGAACAAGCATGGCTTGTTCATGAGGAATGCAAACCTCTGATCGAAAACAAATGGAGTTCTGCGGGTGGAAATTTCTCAGTCAAATTGGCAACAGTTTCGGCAGCTCTTCAACAGTGGGACCGGTCAGTGTTCGGTAATGTACGGAATAAACTAAGCAAGCTCAGGGATAGGCTGTTTAGGCTTCAAAAGGGACCTCAGACCGGCAATTTGGTTGAGGAAATGAAACAGATAGAACAAGAGATAGAGGAGCTGGAAGGGCGAGAAGAGATTATGTAGGGACAGCGGTCGAGGGCCTTATGGCTCAAAGCAGGGGATCGTAATACAAATTTTTTCCATCGAAAAGCATCCCAAAGACGCACCCGAAATACAGTCATACGAATCCAAGATGAATCAGGGCTCTGGACAGAGGATGAAACAAAAATTGCAGATATCATGAGGAAATATTTTGTGTCCTTGTTTACATCCGAAGGCATCTCTCATGAACAGGTGGTGTTGGATGCAGTGGAGACTAAGGTTACACCACAAATGAATCAAATTCTCTTGGAACCTTACACTGCCTCGGATGTTCAGCTCGCATTAAAGCAGATGCACCCTCTTAAGTCTCCAGGACCCGACGGTATGCCTCCCTTATTTTTCCAAAAAATTTGGCATGTCATACACTCTGATGTTACTTCTTTATGCCTAAATGTTCTCAATTCGGGCCTTAATCCTAGTTTCCTTAATCATACATTCATTGTCCTCATTCCTAAAATCAAATCTCCTGCTTCGCCTAAGGACTTTCGTCCAATCAGTCTATGCAATGTCAGTTTTAGGATTATCACCAAAGTAATTGCGAATAGGCTTAAACATGTTCTCCCTGATGTTATTTCACACTCTCAGAGCGCGTTTATGCCTAATTGATTAATTACTGATAATGCCATTATTGCTTTTGAATTGTTTCACTTTCTGCGTATGAAAAGGACGGGTAAGAATGGATTTATGTCACTTAAATTAGATATGAGCAAAGCCTATGATCGAGTAGAATGGGGATTTCTTCGGGCTATTCTTACTAAATTAGGCTTCGTGGTATCTTGGTTCAATTTGGTTATGACTTGTGTTTCTTCTGTCTCTTATTCGGTGCTTATTAATGGGAATCCAACCGAACCTTTTTCCCCTAGTCGGGGTTTAAGGCAAGGGGATCCCTTGTCTCCTTACCTTTTTCTTTGCTGCGCAGAAGGTTTTACAGCCCTTATCCGCAAGGCGGAATTGGAGTCCAGAATACACGGGATTAAAATTGCTCGTTCTTCCCCCATTATTTCACATCTTTTCTTCGCAGATGATTCTATTCTTTTTTTCAAAGCATGCAGCGAAGAATGTGAACAGGTTCGGGAGATCTTGCAAATGTATCAAAAAGCTTCGGGGCAACGAATCAATCTTGACAAATCGGAGGTGGTAACGAGTTCTAATATGAGTGTGAGAGATAAGACTCGGTTGGCAGAAATCCTCGGTGTAAAGGAGACGCAACAATTCGAGAAATACTTGGGTCTACCAACCGTAATTGGTCGATCAAAGAAGGCGATCTTCAAAAGTGTGATAGAGAAAGTCATTGGACGTATGAAGGCTTGGAAGGAGAAAGCTCTCTCAAAAGCTGGTCGAGAAGTACTGATCAAGACGGTCCTTCAGGCAATCCCAACTTACGCCATGAGTTGCTTCATGTTCCCCATTGGCATATGTAAGGATATTGAAAGAGCCTTTGCTCGATTTTACTGGGGATCTTCGGAGAGCGAACGTAAGTACCATTGGGTCGGGTGGGATAGAATGGCTCAATCCAAGCGCAAAGGAGGTTTGGGATTTCGCGAAATTTACTTTTTTAATCTTGCTATGGTTTCAAAGCAATTTTGGCGTATTTTACATCTCCCAAACTCCCTTTTATCTAGAGTATTAAAGTCTAAATATTTCCCAACCAGTTCTATTTTTGCAGCAAAACTCGGGCATAACCCGAGCTATAGTTGGAGGAGCATTCTTCAGGCTCGGTCGTTAATCAAGACCGGCATGGCCTGGCGTGTGAGTGATGGACAGTCTATTTTGGCCAAATCTGATAATTGGATCGGTTGTGATAATCCAGGGCCACCATTGGGTGATACTTTGTTTATTCCAGAAGGCACTAACGTCTCTTTATTTGTTAATGCAGCCTTAGGTACATGGAATTCGGACCTCGTTAATCAAATGTTCGCCCCGGAGGACGCCACCCGGATTCTGGCTACACCGCTTAGTAAGCGGTGGCCTAGTGATAAACTGTACTGGAAATTGACGGAAAATGGAAAGTTCTCGGTTAAAACGGCGTATCATCTTGCAGTCGATCTATTTTCTGATCTTGGTCGCCAATCGCCAAGCACGAGTATTACCCCGAAGTTGTGGCAGAAGCTTTGGAATGTGCCACTAATCCCGAAGGTCCGCCATTTCATTTGGCGAGCATGTGCCAAAGCCCTGCCCACAAGGTCAAATTTATCACGAAGACAAATGCTCCCGGTTCCAGCTTGTGGTATTTGTGGCAAATCAGATGAAACAACGGAGCATCTCTTCTTCCACTGCCCAAATCTTCATGAGACTAGAGGGAGAAGCCCATTCTTGTTCCCTAGAGACAATCAATCATTTCATACATATATTTGGGCGATGATTGAGCAGCTTCCTCTGGAAGGTACACAGCTTCTCTTTTACCTTCTCTATAACATGTGGACTGCCCGAAACAAATTCCTGTTCGACCAACAGCCAATCGCACCGCTCCACATACTAGCTGCTGCACGACGAATGCACGATGATTTCGTAACAGTTTCTGACATCCAGCCGAGCTCAGCGCCTGCAGATGGTATTTCGATTATGGCATGGTAGCCACCTTCCCACAATTTCTTGAAATTGAATTTTGATGCCGCGGTATTTCCAGACGACTCGGTTGGCCTGGGTTTCATTCTTCGAGATGAAGCAGGAAAAACAATATTGGCAGGCTCCTCTCGCATACCTCGACCGGGAAAGGTGATTTTAATTGAAGCATTGGCTCTCAGGTTTGGATTACAATCTCTACAAACTTACGGGCTAAAGAATATTTGGGTAGAGGGCGATAATATCTCACTTATGCGATACTTGGCTAAGCATGAAGAGCGCCCAGATTATTGCGGTCTAGTTATGGATGATATACAAGACTTGGCGTCTCTTTGTCATTGCTTTGCTTTTTCCCATGTCAAGCGCGATGCCAATTCGGTGGCACATGCTATTGCTCATTTTAGAGGTGAATTAGATAGTCAAACTATTTGGATGGATGTGTTACCATCTAATTTAGCTCTACTTGTCTCTCGGGATGTACGATGTTTGCCTAAACTTTAACTCTAATATAAAGGGGTTTTACTCAAAAAAAAAAAAAAGAAAAAGAAAATTGATTACCATTCATATTTTTTAAAAATAATTTTATTAAAAATAATATGGTATACTTAGAAAATATTGGAGTGTCTTTTTGTTATTTTATTAATACAAAAAGGACAACCTAGTCATTTATCTCAAGGTTATTTTTATTTCATGTAAAATTATGATGTACAGTGTACTTAGGCGATGTTTGGTTGGGGTTGGCCCAACGCTCAACCCCTCCCTATGTTTTTTTACACAGTTTGATCTAACAATTACAAACCACCACAAATTCCAATACCACTTTAATCATAAAATTATTCATTATTAACAAACTCTTACACACATCACATCATATTTTACAATTAAAAATTATATTCTACACTATAACCACTACCCCAACCACTCAAACAATATTTTTTTTTTACTCATCCAACTACTAACTCCAACCACTATCCCAGCCAACAGTACTCCAATCCCGCAGTTCCAATCAAACCTAAAAGGTCCGTAAGACTGGGGAGTACTGAGCCAAATCTGACTGAGGGAGTTAATTAATGTGTTTTATTGGGATTCAATCCTCTAAATCTACTAAATCAAATCTTAAACAAACGGACCTTAGTATATTTTATGGTGGCATTAGTCACGCCAAATTTACATTGACCCGTTCTCCATATGTTAGGATGAATAAATACATAAAAGAAACATACCTTAATAGTCTAAAAAGTGAAAATTCGTTTCAATTAAGTCTTAAATTTCTGCCACTCCCCGCATCACCAACAATCGAATCAAAGTATGGCAGAAGCGGTTCTCGACGGCGACCAAACCGGTGATCGGACGAGTTGTGGTTGCCGGCGGCGGTTTCGCTGGCAGTGCTATGGCTGGAATCGTTTCGTGTGAGTTCTTGCACTCCCTGTCTTTCATTATCCCTCTTTCCCGAATCTTCTAAGAATGATCATCCTTTCTTGCTTAACACGCGGTTCTAGCCTTCTCCATAAACTTGATTTAAATCTTTTACTGATATTATGCGTTTTATCTTCTAGATCAGCAATGGACTTAACCAGCTCCGAGTGTGTACCCAGATTTTTATGTCTCTTTGTCAACTTGTGAAACAATATAATTTCAATTGAATTTCTGTTCGATTCAAACTTGTTGGTGAAAATACCTTTTAATATATCTGAGCTGAGAGCCTGAGATGAATATCATTTGCGTGATAGGTTGAACAATGGCTCTTACGAATACAATAAATGAAGGAAATATTGAACGCTTAATTTATGATATATTTCCTTTTATTCATTGCTTTTATTCTTATCTACTTTGCTTTTTTGGCATTTTTTGCTGGTTTCTCTCATCATTTGTTGTATTCTTAATCTGTTGGGAACAGAAATTTGATCACCTATAAAACTTACGTTTTTTGGTAAAATTTATTAATTTAAGAAAAGTTAACCAAAAAGAATCTTAGCTAATTTATTTGATTTTGTTATTTTATTTAGTTTTTTTTGCTAAAAAGTGACAGGACTCTATTTAATGGTTATGCTGGTCCGTGTAATTTAGGGGAGAGCCGAGGGATGGTGGTTTGTATAATACTAAATCTTTTAAATATATTAACTGTGGGCTGTTAATGTTTAGCTAGATGCTTAATTGACTAGCATCTTTGCAAGAGCAAGAGGAAAATTGTGAATTGCTAATATTACTAAAAAATTGTTAGACATTTTAAAACTAAGCTAACTATTCTCATCTTGAAGTTAAGAAGTGGTACTCTTTCTTCACTTGTTGTGTATGAAAATTTACATAGACTTCACAGTTGACATAGGGCTACTGTTAAGCATCAATTGATACTAAATTCATAACAAATAAAAAGGAAAATCTAATCTTGATATAGCAAGAGCCACAGATGACCTAGGAAAGGAGAAAAATGCTCCTAGTTTTTTGGGGTCAATGAGTTTAATGGACATCCATCTTTTCTGCAAATGTTGCATTCACTTCTCTAGCTCGGGATATATTTCATCTCTGATATATTGAAGACCTTGCAAATCTTCGCTCCAACTTGGATTGAGTTAAATAATGTTTCATGATTTTTAAACATTGCTTATTCATCGTATGCTAAGAGGTCAAAATTTGAATTAGATATATTTTTATGTTTATGTGTGAATGTGTTCGGAACTATGTGTATCAGTGCAAATGCATGTGTGGATTTTCTTGTATATATTAATAAACACATATTTGTAGAGCCTCAAATATATATAAATTTATGTATATGTATGGGTGTTGGTGACTATATGCATCTGTACTCTTGGTATCTTTCATGCTGTTATTCTGAAACGGGCGCGCAGGCCTGACTTGCCTTTTGTTTTTGCGAGGATATGATTCGCATGGCCGTCGTGCTGCTCCTTGGGATGGTTGAATGTGTACTGGGTGATTGGTAATGGAAATTATATACACATCTAGCATCACTTCTGTATTTTTTTCTTTTTTTTGCTTGTTCAGTTGATCAGTTCATCTCTTTTGGAATTCAGGTATCACACTCAAACCTTGTGCATAAAAAGTGTAGAGAAAGCGCCTCATACTTTCCAGAAATTCCAAAACGCACCTCACTAGAGGTACACGACTTATTAATCTCGTTATTTGATTACTTATATATGCTTTATATTTGAAAAGTTACAAGATGCAGCATAATGTTTAACTGCTTATTGACCTTGATACTAAATGCTTAGTCATGTGCATAATAATATAAACTCTTATTTAAACTTATGTCATGTGTTCACTTTATTCAAGGTCTTTCCATGCCGAGTGAAAATTGAGGCCAAATACGCATTTTTTAAACTTGTGTAATGCATAGACTTTATTTTCTTTCCATGTTGAATGTCAAGTAAGGCCAAATTGGATGGTACTTTGACTATAGAGGGGCAAATGTTATGAACATGGTGATGATATATACGAAAGCTCAAGTTCATTTCCTTCATTAACCTAATTTCTTTGTTATCAAGGGGTAGTCAAAGTTTTGTTTGTGTCGGGGTTGGTTGGTAAACCTCCACCTCATAGAAAAGGTTAAAGTGAACTGGAATCTTGCTAAACTTCGAAAATGTTGACTCAGGAGTCGGCTATTCCAACTTGAAAGAAATTTTATGGCCTCAAATCAGCAATGCCACGGAAAAGGTTTGGTAGACTTTTTCTTTCACTGGGAACAAATTCATAACTTGCTTTCTTCGAGAGAGAACAAATTTTCATTTCTCATCCTTTTCTTTTTCTCTCTTATTTTAATTTTGGTAAATATGAGGAGTCATTTTGGAAGAAAGAAAATAAACATATGTCGTCAATTGAATCATGCATGGAAGATGTTAATGTTTTTCCCATTAAATTAATATTATTTACTTTTGGTGAAATGCAAAATAAGAACCATTATTACTTATTCTTTACTCTGTTTTTTTGCAATTTGATTTTGCTATAAGTATGAAAAATATATAAAATTAGATTTTGTAAAGTTAAATTGTGAAAAGATCGATTTCATTGAACATAAGCATTGAGTATATTTTGTTTTATTTTCAGCCATCTGACACAGATTAATCTCAAAAAAATTGTTTTGTCGGTGGACTGTAAAATTTCCATGAAATGGAAATGTTTTTGCTTTTATAATAGGTAAAGGATGTGATGAATTACTCAAACACTTTTTCAGAATGTAGATATCTTGTTAATATAAAATATCTTGGGAGAATGAAAGTACAAGAATGAAAATGAACAAAACATAGCAAGTCATATCTGGAGATTAAAAACAAAATGATTGTGGCTAGCATTTTGAATTTTGATGAGTTGTGTTGTCTTCCTCGCTCCATTATAGTTTGGTACTTAAATGGTACAATTCATTATTCATTAACTTCATAATATGAACATTTTCCATTTTCTGCTTTTCCTTATTTTCGCATGTATTAATATTTTTTCTAGTTTTACCGAGCGTAATACTCAAAATGTGCCAAAAATTAGTTGGTAATAAGTAACAAATCCGATAGAAAATAGCCGTTGCATTGAGTACTTGCGAAATTTTCTTAATATGAATAAGAATTAAAGAAATTTGATTTGATCTATTTTTGAATTCGTAAAACTTTTTCTAGATTCAAAAATCCTCCTTGGATTAGTAAAATTTAACAATAGCGAGACGGCAATATAAAAGGAGCCCAGCGCATGAGGTTCACAATTTGTGTTTTATTTCTGAAACTCAGTGCTACTGAGCCTTTCTGGTCTGTTGCAAGTTGCTTTAAATTTTTTTTCTGAAAAAAATTAGGCGCCTCCTATAAATTGACTCAAAGAAATCCCGGGCTTCTCATCCATTGCATCTTGCTTGAAGGTACACCCATGAAGTTCTTGACTTTGAACGTTATTGATGTCATATCAAGAATTACAAGTTTTGAAGGGTATCTATTTACAATATTTACATATGATTAATGTGCGACTGATTACACGAAACATATGTTTTGTATTTAGTTGTGTTATTTCTTTCTATGCCCCATTATCAACTAGTATCAATAATTAGATGTAAATATAGTATGCAATTCAATTCTTTGAGGAAAATTGCTAAGTCGGCATAGTTGAATATATAAAGGAAACCTGACATACTTTTTGTGGGCTGCTTTTCCTTTCAAGCACAGTAGAAGGATGCAATGCCAAACTTTGTGAGATGGATAATGTAGTTTTCATTTTGAGTTTCTGTGGGTGTGAACGGTTGGGATGTGGGGGAATTTGGTAGGTGGAAAATCTTTTTAACAACTTTTGAAATTTCTAAAATTGAATCTCCCAAAATTGGGTAGAGATTTTGATATTCCAAGATGGTTTCGTATGAGTATTTGGTTCATTTTGGTTTCAGAGTAGGGAGAACAATCAGAGATTTGTACTTCTAAATATAAAATTCAAATTAAAACTAATGCTTTGAAATTAGACAAAACTAAATAATTATGTTACATGCGGATTGTTTCCAATTGAACCACTGCTTAATGAACTCCAAACTGAAGTAAAAATCTCAAGACTGTATTAGAAGATCTTTTGGGAGGTTCTGCTTCGGTCTGAGGAAAGCTGAATGGTCGACGAGTATTTTTGGTTCTTGATATCTTTCTATTGGTCTTCAGTACAATTTGTTTTATTTCCAAATTTGTGGGTAGACCTAGATTTGTCAATGGATTTAGAAATTAAGTATATGAGTACCAGCTCATTTATTTATTTCTTTTCAGTTGCGATTTATACCATAGGTAACATCCCGGCGATGAAAGTTGGTTCTTTACATTTGTTTTCTTGGAAAGTTAAATTTTACATTTCTTTCTTAATTTTCTATTTGAAAGGGAAAAAGAACAATTTTCGAGGAAAGAGCATTATGTGCTTGTTCAGTTCTCGTGCGAGTTCAGTTCTCGTGCGAGTTTTCAGTTCATGTGCCTCTGGTTTGTATGCACTTATCCTTAAAATGTTTATTCTTTGCACATTATGCCAGGGGTCGATTTAGGTGGGGCCAGAGGGACAATCTCCTCCCTTGAACTTTTGAAAATGAATGTAACGTTGTCTTATATTATTTATTTATTTACTAATTTAATTCTTAAGTTTTTAGAGTTTGAACCCTTGCTTCACATTATAATGCAAGATTTTCTCCCCCCCTGTAACCTATTCCTAATCCGTCCCTGCATTATGCCATCTTAATTACTTGATTTGTCCTGTGCAAGAAGTGCTCCGAGAGTTCTTGAGATCTGCTCCAAGATAAGGGCTTGATTGGGGAAGGGAAGGAGCATTGAACATAATCGAGGTGTGAAATGGCAGAAGAGGTTCCAATGGTCACGAAGCACCAAGTTTTCAAGCGGCGTTCATCATATCTCAAGGATCAGAGTTCAACAGAACAAAACAAGAGGGGGAGAAGCTCGGTTTCGATGCCACTGCCTTCTAGTGTCTGGGTGTGCAACAATCCTGCATGCCGCGCGAGGCAATCCACTACCCCTAGTTTTTGCAAGCGCTGCTCGTGTTGTATTTGTCGTCAGTATGATGAAAATAAGGACCCAAGCCTTTGGTTGGAGTGTGCACCTGGTTCTGGTCCAGAAGACTCGTGTGGCTTTTCTTGTCATGTTGAGTGTGCTCTTTTGCATAGGAAGGTGGGTCTCAACTCGCCCCAGCAGTTGCACATGGATGGCAGCTATTGCTGTGCTTCTTGTGGTAAAGTTTCCTCGATAATTCGGTAAGCTTTTCTCTTTTCGATCTTTTGCTACATTACCCTTCCAACATGTATCTTATTGGTGGGGCCTTTCAATCTGATTGACTTGCAGATTCTGGAAGAAGCAGTTGAAGATTGCCATGGAAGCTCACCGTATAGATGTCCTGTGCTATAGGATATTCTTGAGTTACAGGCTCCTTAATGGTACTTCCAGATATGAGGAACTCCACAGGCCCATTAAGAACTTGAAGGCCAAGTTGGAAATAGAGTTGGGCCCGATAAATGAAGCAGCGGCCAAGATGTCTCGTGGACATGCTAGCAGACTCCATGCAGCTCGTCACGTGCAATCTATGTGCAAGCTTGCTCTTCAAAAAGCTGAGGAACATCTAACCTCAAATTCCAGCTCCCTTGTAATTATCAATGGTACATATTTTTACATATTTAACTTATAGACCTATATCGTCAGCTCAAAATATATCGTCCTTATTTCATCGAAACCCTATAGTTAACATCCTAAAATCATAATTCATGCAAAATTTTGGTAACAAGTACCTTTGTTTCTTTATGTTGTAGACGGTTTGGTTCCTAGTTCTGAGTCTCAGCGCACGAATATAGTGGTTTTGGATGAAGAGAAAGAGCTCCCAGAGTCGTCTTGGCCAGGTGCAAATACTGTGAAACGTGATGCAGTTAGTGATGTTGAGCCTCAAACTCTAGCACATGGGAGGAGTGTGGCACTCCCTGATCTAAACGAAGAGTTGGGGCAGCCCAATACGACAAACAGATCAGCGGACAATGATGGGTCGGATGACGACTTGGAGAGCATCATGAAGATCATCCGTGAAGTGGAACAAGGTGGGCATATAAGTAAGGAGTTCAGGTTGAAGTTCTTCACATGGTATAGCTTGAGGTCGAGGAAGCATGAGCGTAAAGTTGTTAGGGCATTTGTCAAGACAATGATTGATGATCCAAGTGGTTTGGCTGGGCAGCTCATCGACACTTTCTCAGATATCATCTTTTAATTTTTATTTTTGAAGAGTTTTTACTATTAGCTTTAGGATTTTGTGTTTTTGTTTCTTTATTTTTATTGTTTCAGTTGTAGCGCTTTACTTGGCAAAATTCACATATTCATATCAATATATCATAATACATATTGTGCAATACTGTGTCTGTGTGTAGTATGAAATAGTTTCAATAGATAAGTCGAAGCGAATATAAGACGACATTGATCTTTGACGCTACATTTATTATCTTCAAATGATTGAGAATTTAACATATTAACACTCGAGAAATGGAACATAATATGCCGCAGATGAAACTAGGCCAAATGTATATATTATTGTAATGTTTATGGCGTATATTTTTCCTTTTTCATTTGATTTTTCTTATTGTAGTGTACTGACCTGACATTTAATATGATGGAAACTCCATCTCCATCCTTAGATTGACAGTCTTCCGTAGAAACGCTACTTTGAGTTTTATCTAATAGTAGTATTTTCTCTCTTTTTTCTTTGTTTGTGAAGATTTCTTTTATCCTTTAGTGGGGTGAAAGAAAATCTCTTCCTCATCACAAAATATGCTAAAACCTAATTACCAATAAGTAAGAAATACAGCAAACTATTCATATTACTCCATTTTGTTTCCTCGTAAAAGTTATTTTAAAAATATTTTGTATAAAGAAATAAGTTATTCCAAAAAAATCTATCAATCTTGCACTTGAATATATTTCAATACATCTTTCATAACATGTTCTAATGTCATCATTATCTCATTAACATAATAAAGAAATATTTTCTGGAGAAAAAAATAATAGGTTTAAGATAATTGAGATCGATTTCATGGGACACATTTGTTTATTTCATGAATTTTTAATTTCTCTCTCAAAATTTAAAGCGATTTTTATTTGTGAATAGATAGAGTATAAGTCGGTCTAATATTTTGGACAGCCCAATGCAAAAAAAGGGCCTTATGTATGTTTGTGTTCTTCAAAAGATTTTTTTTTCTTTTTTTTCATCGATCACATATTATTGATATATAATGATAAAAAAATATTATTTCAATTTCATTACAATTGTAAAGTAAAAATAATACCATTAAAATTCTCAATAATATATATATATATATATATATATATATGTGTGTATATATATATTTATTTCAAGACTAAGAAAGACAAAGAAAATATGATTATGATTCGCGTTGATTTCAAAACTAAATGTTTAAGGTTAACGAAGAAATATTAGGGAAAAATACAAAAAGAAATTATACCTATAATAATATATGCATTCGAAAATAACTATATAAAGGTTTCTTTTATAATTGTTGTAATTACAAGTAGAAAATTATATAAGAATTTTTTTAGGAGAAATAAAGAAATAAATATTTAATTGGTTAATTATAATTGTAATAATGTTTAAAGACACGATATGCATTCTTGGTCTGAAGGTAACTCAAAATTACTGAGATTAAAAGAAATAATGTATAATGGAGGTATTTCGAACTGAAAACATGATAAGATGAAAAAAGATAGATTGAAAGGATAAAATGCTTTCTGACCAATTTAAATCATGCTCATCTTTCTACCCCTCACTTCTTAGGGCTCATTTGGTAGTATATATTGGTTAACATCGTATAAACTATCATCAGATAGCATATCAAATCCAAACAGCATAAACAATGGTATCTTGAGTTTGGTAGGTTGTATTTCCCCATTGTCATATATTATACCAGACGTTTGGTAGCTATTATAACGCCCCGTATAAGACCTCAAAATAGGTTGAATTTCCTAATTTGTCCCTATATTTTTTTAAATAAAGTTAAATAGTTATAGTTCAAATTTAAAAAAGTATTTGGATAAATTAAAATATTTAAAAAATTTGAAAAAAAAACACTAATTTTCTTATACTACAATTCATTTATTTTATAAAAAGTAAGTTATATTAAATTCATATATCACGTGGGAGAAATTGATATTTACATTATTTATATTTTGAGTTTATATTATTTTACAACATGTTGTATGTGCGGTTTTTCAGTTTTTTTTTCCAATAACAACCTGAACTACATGCTTTTTCACCTTTGCAACCTCTGCCACCAATTTAAGTGCGAAAAACAAAAGAATATTAAAAAATATTTAAATAACATAAAATTGTTTAAAAATCTGAAAAATAATTTTTAAATTCTAAACTTCATTTGAAATATCAGAAAATTAACTTAAACATGTTGAAAATATATTAAAAATTTGAGTTTTTTTATATAAAATCAAAACATTTTAAGCAAGAAAAATAAAAAATTATTAATTTTTTTTTTAAAATCATTAAACTATTATGAATTTTTGAAAATTATCTTTTAAACTCTAAAAATTTATTTAAACTATTTGAAAATTATTTTAAAATCTCTAAAATTTCGTTTAAAATATGTGAAGGTATCTGTGAAAAGTCATTTTATGACATAAGGATTTTTTTAATTAATTTTTTAAAAAAATAAATCCTTTTAAAATTTTTAAAATTATTTGAAATAATATTAACATTATTCGATCTTTTTTTTTTATGAAAATTAATTTCTTATTAAAATCATTTCTATATTTTTCAGTTAAATTTATGATATTTTTAAATAATTTTTTAGAATTTAAAAATGAATATTTTATTTTATAAACATTTTTATTATTTTTAAATAGTTTCTTTTCTCTCTGAAAATTGCTACAAACGGTTGCAAAGGTGGAAAATCGCAAAGTTCAGGTTGTGGTCGTAAAACAAGAAAAAATAATTATTTAAATATTCATTTAGTTAGGATATAATAATTCTATTTTTTATATTAGATTATATAATATTTAATTAAATTAAATAATTACTTTTTAAATAAATTTATGTGCATCGCACGGGAGCGATACTAGTTGTAACAAATGAATTTGGACGCTAGTTTAATGAAATTAAATTATTTTGAAAAAGGCTGAAAAATCTTAATAAGCCCCATGATAAAAGACAGTATAAACTATCATGTCCAAAGGACCTGATTGTTTCTAAGGGTTTATTATGGGCTTATATCGGACCCCTTGTTTTAACACATATATACTATATTGGGTACCAAATAATCGATTAAACCCGATATACTATATTATCTGGGCTTATAAGGGCTACCAAATAGGTATTATTAAAACTGACAAACAATCTTTCTTTTCAAGATTACCTACATTTAAAATGATAAATAATTTCTTATTATTTTCAGCTAATCTTAAAAAGAAAAAAAGTGTAATTATTTACTCAGTGACATTACAGAATAACTCCAAACGTTGGCAGTTTATCGAACTTTTCTTACACTTCAAAAATATTTTAATAGTATCATATGTAAGGGCCTTTTCTATGAACAAATTTATTAAATATTGCAACTGCTCATTAATATATTAATAAATTAAGTGTGTTTGTAGGGATATTAATAAATTAAATTAAGTAATTTTTTTTATTTGTTTTTTAAAGTCAGGGGAGCATTCATTATTATTATTATTTTTTAAATGAAAGTCGCCTCTGGTAAAGGTGACAATAATAATTTATTTTACTAGAGAGTCGCCTCCATGGTAAGCGGTTGTTTGTTTTTTTTTTTTTAGCTATATGTTGTAATTTATTATTATTATTATTATTATTATTATTATTATTATTATTATTATTATTATTATTATTATTATTATTATTATTGTTGTTGTTGTTGTTGTTGTTGTTATTATTATTGTTACAGTAAACACCGTAACAATTAGGGGTGTGCACAGTGCGGTGTGGATCGGATATTTGAAAATATCTAGATTCATACCGGACTTCAATTATTTAAAAAGTGTGTATCCATTACCGATCCAAAAAATAAGGACGGTATGTTGAGGTTATTTTTTTTTTTTTGACAGTTCGGTTCATAATTTCAGATCTAACGGAAGTGGAGATCCTTTATATCTTTTGAATAATAAATACAATTTGAATATAATATATTGACGTGTAACTAATATAAATAATTTTATTACATCCAACTTGCTAACTTGTGTTTTGAAAATTATATAATAATGATATTTAATTTTATTATTGAAAATTATATAATAATTATATTTAAGTTGTAAACAAATTTGATGTAATAAAATTATGTATATTTGTCAGACGACAATATATTATGTTCAACTTGTATTTATCAGGGAAAATTGGTAAAATTGCCCTGTAACTTTTATATAATTAAAAAATTACCCTCTAATTTTGCTAGTTTAAAAAATTATCCTGTAATTTGTAAAAAATTGGTAAAATTACCCCGCAACTGGCTACTCCCAGTTTTCGAACCGGTCAACTGCAGACGTGGCGATTGAATGCTGATATGTGAACGGGTTTTGACACGTATTTTTCAGAGGTGGCATGGTGTCTCACTTTAGGAGGGAAAAATGCACCCATGTGCCTATCACATGCCTAAACTAGGGCTAAATTTGACACTAACACACCAAAAGTCATCTTCCTCACACTTCATTGAACGGCGCTGTCTCTCATCTCTAAATCCCGTTTCGTCTCCATCCCCACCGACCTCCGACCGCGTCTGCAACCCAACATGCGGTTCCGAGATCCAACAAAAAATGACGACCCTTGTCTTGATTAAGGTAAGTTTCAGCAATTTTCTTGTTTTAATTCGATGTAGCGTTTGTGGGGTAATGTGTTCGAATTAGTTTATTCAGTTTATTTGGACTTGCATATGCCAATGTGATGGATTATTGTTATTTTATTCGCACATATTTGTTGTTTAGTGGTCAAAGGTGTAAGGGGTGGGGTCTTCTCGTTTTTTATGTGTTCATGTGGGGGATAGTAACATGTGAAGTTTTGTTTTTTTGTTGTGTGTTGACCACATAGGATACTTCAGAATTTTTCATCCTTTTTAGGCTATTGTAAGTTGCAGAAAATGTTTTGTCTGGTTTCGTTGGTGAATGGGTTGTGGTCCCAGCTCACATTTACTTGGGTGTGAATTAATGTAGACGATGGTGGTTAGAATTGAATTAGGCTTTTTTTTTTTTTTTTTTTTTTTTAATCGAGGACAGTGATATGGGTTGTAGTACGTGTTTGAAATTTCCACCGAGGGTTAGTTGGGAATTTTACATCCTTTTGTTTATCATTATGCGATTGTCAACTATTGACATAAGTTCCTTTTGTGTTCACTACCAGGTCCCAACACTTCATTATATACATTTTGCATTCAATACGGAGGTGTAGTTGGGAACTGGGAGGGGGCCTACATTGGCGGAGAGGTGATCAAATTCGATCACGTAGACACTCAAAGATACACTCTGAGGGAGGTTCTTAAGTTTGCTGCCCACTTGGAGAATTGTAAGAACGTACTGTTGTGGGGAAGGGCGCATGGAGAATTTTTTTTTACTCCAATTACCCACGATGGAGAACTGCAGTGTTTACTTAAAGATGCTAATGAAAACAGGGAGGTGTATTTGTTCACAGAAAATCCCAATGGACAAGAAGATCCAGATATGTATGAGGTGTTGGTTGGGTCAGAAGTGGACACTGGAGAGAACACGAAGATTGATGGAAAGAAACGGGATGCAGTTAGAAGGGGTAAGAGGCCAGTTGAGACAATTAATTTGGCTGATGATGATGATGAAGATGACGAGGAGTGTAGAGACAGTGACTACGAGTATGAGGAAGGTTGCTGTGTGGAGGGCAGCAAAGGCAACAACCATTCCCGAGTTTAATCGTAGAATGGAAGAGCTTAAAAAAATGGATGCGGGTCTTACACATGGTTAGCCTCGAAGCCACCTCACCAATGGAGTCGTTCACACTTCGATCCGTATCCGAGGTGTGACTTATTAATGAACAATATGTGCGAGAGCTTCAATAGTAAGATTCTCAATGCCCGAGAGTTGCCTATTTTGTTGATGCTAGAAACTATAATGAATGAATTGATGAAGAGGTGCACCGAAAACCGAGATCGTGCCCGGAGGTGGAATGGTGTTGTATGCCCACGAATTCAACAGATTTTGGACTTGAATAATTCCAAAGTGGCTGACTGTATACCCTTAAAAGCAAGTGAGACACACTTCCAAGTGTCTTGCTTCGATGGTAACCAATATGCGGTCGACTTAGAGAATAAGACGTGCGCATGTAGGAAGTGGGATTTGACGGGCATTCCATGCAAGCACACATTGGCTGCCATTCACCGTTTGGGAGAGGATGTTTACACTTATGTTCATAGGTGTGTATTTTAAGCTTTTTAAATTCCCCAAGTTTACACTTATTTTTATCCTTCCCAGACTTGGTTAAAAATTAACTAGTTGTTGTTTTTGTTCGAATTATAGGTGCTATCGTGTAGAAACGTATCTAGTTGCATATGAGTTGTCAATAATGCCAATTAATGGGAGGGGAGAATGGGCACACATGGATGCAATCCCCCCATTACCACCGAAGGTTGTTAGGCGAGTTGGAAGACCCCCCAAGGCGCGTAGAAGGGAACCGGAGGAACCACAACAAAAACACGTGGGTAGGCGAGGGAGGCCTATCAATAGAGATGCTAATCATCAAAAGAGGAACCAAACGACCGCCAAATGTGGAGTTTGTGGAATTCCGGGGCACAATCGGAAGAGCTGTCCTTTTGTAAGTTTATTGTTGTCCACTGTATGTTCCTATTTTGTCGATTCTAACCATAAGCTGTCAATTAGGATGTATCCGATGAAAACGAAGAACAAACGGCGAACATGAAGCGGATTCTCCAAAAATGCGAACTTGAAGATATTGATGACGAGGACTTCATTGAACAACTTTTCAATGATAACAGCAACAACATGAATGAGGTAGTGCAGCTTCGAAATTTATTGAGCGTATTAATGTCTGTATTATGTTAAATGAAATTTGTTTTTTCATAGGATAACAATGTGGACATGGGTACTGAAGAGCTGCTTGTTAGTCAGTTAACCCAAGTGAACGTCGAATACGATGACACGGTAACATGTTGTTATGATTGGTCATGTGAAAATGGCATTTGGGAACAATATTGTCTTTGTTGTTAGGATACACAGTTTTGAGTTCACACAATATTATTTGTTGGCTGAAAATCTTTATGGTGATTGAAATACAAAACCATGTGCTTATGATGTGGGAACTCCTCATAATATTCAATCTTTATCAGCTTTCAAGCATTTCTGTTATTAATATATATATTTTTTTTTTAAATTGCAACAAACATGTTGAGATCTCCATCTGTTTATTACAATAACTGGACAGGAATTACGTGGGTCTGATCTGAGAACGGTACCGTCAAAGCTTCGACCACGGAGGAAGGGTGGAATAGGACGTACGAGTACATTCACCAAGGCTGTTCCACCTACATCAGATCCACCTGTTCATGTTTCTTCAACTTTTGACGGTCTTGAAACATTGACTAACATCCCAGTTATAGAAACTCACAATTTGGACGACATGGACCGAGCAGCCTTCACAGAGTACTACAACTCGGAGGACAACTATCTGGCAGAAGAAACCCATCAGCTCGAGAACATCCACTTATCAAGCATGAAGGAGCTTGCAACAGGAAGTAACATTCAGTTAGTTGAAGACATCCCGGTTGCATGCAGGACCATGTGACGATGATCAATGTGGCTGGACTTTTTGTTCTACATATTTTGTTGGCAGATGAATTTGTAACAGTTTGGAAAACAAATACAGTCTATGGCAGTATGGCTTTTGATGTTAATTGTTGCATGTTGTTGGACAACTCGTTTTGCTTTTGGCCACATAGTAGTGGCATATGTTTTTGTTGACTTCCAAAGTTGCATTTTGTAAACATTTTGTGAACTTATTGGTATTTAACTTGTTAAATGTTTAGTGGGTGCACACATGAAATTTATTAATGCTGTGTCTTTTTTTTTTTTTTTTTTTTTTAAGCTTTTATGTGGTATAAGTTTGGACAGATATGTCATGCAAAGATGATGGAGGGGGACAATGGATAGTGAGGGGACAACTACTATTAATTGAAAGACTTATTCAATTAAGTAACATGATACAATAGCAAAACAATGGACAAATACAGAGGTTTAAATTCTTTCATTTCATTATCCAAATTCTTTAATAAACAAACAAATCATAGGAAAAAGTTGTTACTCCAAATCATAATAAGTCAAATTCTTTCATTTCATTAGCTACATACAGAAGATTAAATACATACGTACTACACCGAATTCCACAACCTAAAAAATCATAGGAAAAAGTTTTTACTTCAAATCCATTCAATACATGAACAAATTGATCGAAAATACATTCCGTAGATACTTAACGGATGAATTTACATCCACATATTTATCACTATTGCCAAGATAAGGACCTAGGTGAGTGTGGAAATAAGCTTGATTTTCCTTCCGATTTTGTCGAGTTTCTGCTGCATCGCATCGAGTCTATCTGACAGCTCCTTCATCTCCGCCCTCAACCCGGCCGCTGCTGAACTTGACCCAATATTGCTGGGCGGGTTGACCCAATAAAAAAATAGGCAGCCACCCCTCTGAAGGAAAAAAAGAAAAGAAAAATGAACGGAAATTACTTGGAAAAAATAGGAAATCATCCAATAATGCTAATATTGAACAGACTTACGCTCCAGTTGTGACATCCGTAGAATCTCCTCCCGCGATTCTCTTCTTTCTTCGAAGTTTGCAACACGGCCCGTATACCGCAGTCGCACATTAGATACCCTTCCGGTGAAGTGTTTGAGAATGACATGATTAACAATGGAAGAAGATTGCCGCTGTTGTGTTACCAATTTGCAGCGCCACGAAATGAGAAAAATGGAGTGAAACAACAGATTAAATACCTAGGGCATGAGGGAGATGAGCTAAATGGGGGGAAATTACCTTTCTTTTCCCTCCCAAGTGAGTATGATGTGAAAATATTCTAGTTGAAAGCATATAAGTTAAATTCTGTTGAAAATACGTGTCGAAACCCGTTCACATATCAGCATTCAATCGCCACGTCTGCAGTTGACCGGTTCGAAAGCTAGGAGTAGCCGGTTGCGGGGTAATTTTACCAATTTTTTACAAATTACAGGGCAATTTTTTAAACTAGCAAAATTAGAGAGTAATTTTTTAATTATATAAAAGTTACAGGGCAATTTTACCAATTTTCCCTATTTATTATTCAAAAGGTAAAAAAGATATCCAATTATCCGAATTGAAACGAACCGAATTGAACCGTTCCGTTAGATCCAAAATTCTAAATCGAACTGTCCCCAAAAAAATAAATAACTGCACTATACCGTCCCAACTTTTTGGATCGGTAATGGATACCCATTTTCAAGACTTCTCGCAAACCCCACTCATAGTTAATGTTCCCCCTGGTATTCTTGCACTTGACCTTCCATAACTGAGGCGTGCTTTCGACCACCAGATATTCACGACGTGCAATGCGAACCGAAAAGTCTTTAATAGCCAATTGGAGATTCTTTTTATCAGTGAATACCATCCCCTTGGACAATGTTCCCTCATTAGCATCATACAGTCTAAGTTTCTTTGGCCTGTCATATGAATCTACAAATATTTCTGGTCATGCTGAGCTGAAAAATAGAATGACATGTTGCATTGCATTGCCTGGTTGGCTCGCCGTGTCCGAATTTTGCCTCCCAATTGATGTGTCGTTGACCGTTTGATTCTATAGACCATTGAGATCCTCGATGTTCACGTCGTCTGTTTCATCTTCACTGTCTGATTCACTATCACTCGACTCAGAATCTTCAATTTCATTTGGACCAAAGCTGTCTACCAACGGATCAATCGTCTGATCTCCGGATAACTCCGCCACAGTGTCACTTGTAGCATCGACTTGAGTTTCATGTTTAATGGGGATTAAAGGACCGTTTGGGAATTCATCGAAACTAGTAGTAGAGATGCCATGTGTATCGAATACATGACTATTTGGACCGTCGCCACTAAGATATGCCGCGTATTGGTAGTAGTCTTCCGTCAGGGGTACATTTTGTTCCGTGGTCGTCTGGAGTACAACACTTTCTACATGAAGGTGCACGTAACGATTTCTAACATCAAGATCAAAGAAGAACCACAGATCTTCATCATTATTGATTGGTATTAGTTGTAAAATATTATCTTCACAAAACGCTGCTGATACTTTCAACACATATCGATCACTATCGATTTTTAACATTTGGTATAATATCAAAAGCAGTCCAGGGTAGCCAATCGAATGAGACATCCTACGACCACCAATAGGTGGCCCTTCTGTACCATTTTTATGGTGCACGATAATTCCCACGTTTTCAGACAGCGCCATTATCTTCAAATTTAAGGATTTTAGTGTACATTAAGCTACTCTAGTTTGAAACATGTAACAATAATAATAAATAAATAAAAAACAATCACAACAATAGAGATTGTAAAAAAAAAAAAAAAAAACAGTAATAAAAAAAATACTAATAAATAAAATATTTCTAAAGAAAATAATGATATGAGATTAAGAATAGTAATAATAATAATAATAATAATAATAATAATAATAATAATAATAATAATAATAATAATAATAATAATAATAATAAAGATTGTAAAAATAAGAATAATAAAAATATAGTCAATTGATGTGGGATAATAATAATAGTAATACTAATGTTGGTTGATAATAATATTGCAAATAATGTTAATAATAATATTGATGAAAAATTAGGAATAATAATAAATAAAATATTTCAAAAGAAAATAATGATAGGAGATTAATAATAATAATAATAATAATATTGAACTTAATAAAAATAAAAAAAAGTAAAAAAACAATAATAATCATATTAATATTGATAATGATAAAAAGAATAATAATAATAAATATAATATTTCTAAAGAAAATAATGATAGAACATTAATAATAATATTAATAATAATGATAATAATAATTATTATTATTATAATAATAATAATATAAAATGTTATAATAATAAGAATAATAAAAATAAAAAGTAATAAAAATATTAATAATGATAATAATAACAACAACAACAACAACAACAACAACAACAACAACAACAACAACAACAACAACAATAATAAAAAAGATAGTAATAATAACAATAAACGTAGTAAAATTACGATTTTTTTTATATAAATATCAGTAATCATAATAATAATAATACTAGTAATACTAATATTTATAATAATCATAATAATAAAAAAATAACATTAACAGTACTAGTAACAATAACAATAATAATAATAATAATAATAATAATAATAATAATAATAATAATAATAATAATAATAATAATAATAATAATAATAATAATAATAATAATAATAATAATAATAATAATAATAATAATAATAATAATAATAATAATAATTGTCACTAACATACACAATAAAAATGTAAGTAATAGGCACAATTAAGGTAATCACAATAAATGGACCATAATAACATTATAGTGAGCCACAATAAAACATCTACTTCTTCCGTTGCACATACATAAATGTTCACCAAAAAAATCTTGTATAGTATTTTTTGATCAATTCTTTACAATTCACATTCATTGGAAAAAAATTATTAGAATTACATATAGAATTTTGATACCTTAATGAAGATAAGCCTTCTTCTAGGCCAAACGAGGGACAGCACTGTGTCCACTAATTTTTTGTCAAACGAACTTCAACAGCCTTCAAAATAATTACAAAAAATATAACACCGGAATATCAAACGAAATTTATAATATAAATTATGGAAAACGTTTAAATATAAAAATTTGTACCTTAAGAAATTATCTTCAGTTTCGTGTGGGTCGTCTACACAACAAATGTGATGCTTGAAGATCTTCTTGTAGAATCAAGTGAGAGATAGAGATGAACAAAAAACTTTAACAAAATTTTTTTGCTTGAGAGAATGCATTCTGTATGTGTTTTGAGGAGCAGAGATGAGGTAAGAAGAAGAAGTAGAAAGATGGTATATATAAAAAACAGCCGGTCAAAATCTTCCCACAAAAAATTCAATTTGATGAGACAACTCACTGCTGCCCCCACCCCACTGCACCACCGCTGCACCATTGCGCCTCTGTCCACTGCCCCCTACATTTAATTTTTCAGAGTGAGGGGCGACTTTGATGAATTACAAAACAAAAATACCGTATGCCGCCTCTAGCAGAGGCGTTTTCGAAAAAGAAAAAAAAAATTAATTGAAGTCGCCCCCTGACAGGGGCGACTTTGAACAGTGTTTGTCAGTTTTTTGTGAAGTTGTCGGTGACACAAGTGACTTCACTTAATCATATAAATAACCAAAAGGCCAACTTATAATTTTAAAGATTTTATGAACAATGTTGTATTTTATTAAATTTGCCTTATACCCTAACTAGTTAACTACTAAAAAAACAAACAAAATCTTGCAATTAAGTTATATGTTACCATGTTATGGTTGCAGTAAGTTAATTGCAAGATTTAATTTAAAACCCATCCTTATTTTCCCTGCTTTTGATATGCCGAAATGATCAATCGATAGCCGGTTTTATGTTGATTAAACTACATATCCCTTATCCCTTATCCCTTATATACTAAAAGAGAAATTAATTGGACAAGTATCATTCTTTTTATAAATTTGGGACAAGTGTCATTTTCTTAGAATTTTGAAAATAAAAACTACTCCCTCCGTCCCGAATGAACTTGCATACTTCCTTAATTGGGGTGTCCCACTCCTTTTGCACACTTTCCATTTCCGGAAATAAAACTTTACATCTTTACTCCACATTAATCACTATAATTACAAATCTGTCAGCACATAAAGGTAAAAACAGATTTGACTAAGTCAACAGTTATCAAAAAAGCAACTTCTCTTAATATGTGTGCCAGGGGACCAGTGCAAGTTCATTCGGGACGGAGGGAGTAATATTTAGTATTTATATCTTCAAAATTTCTATTTTTATTATTTAAACATTCAAATGTTTAAATTCAATTTTATCATGATTTACATAGTATATCATAAATTTGATACAATTTTTAGTTAGTAATTTTTTAATGATTTACTATTTCAACTTTTATTTCTAATATATCACAATTTTATAAGATAAATTATTTTATCAAAAAGTGCATGATTAAAGATTGACATCATTGCACGCGTGATTAAAAAACTATATACCTAAATTATAAAACTTATGTCAGGGATGAATTTAACAATTAAAAAGATATTATAAAATATAATATAACAATAAAATAATTTAAAAAATCTTGAAGGAAAAGTTTATTCAAATTAGTGACCACATAGTAATGAATTTGGCATTATTAATAATGCAATACCTACTGAATGTCTTGCTCAAAAGAAAAATATATGAAAGTAACTCAAGATTATTAATTACTCATTTATATATAATTTTGAATTATATAACTATGATTAGTGAATATATTCGATTAATCTTCTATTTACTTGATTTTTAGATAATTCTCGAGACTTGGTAACCTGAATTCTTTTAGAGATATTTTATACCACAATTATCGTATAATACATATGATTAATTGTAATTATTGTAAATTTTCTACTTAACTTATGTCTACAATCGTAATCAACTGAAAATATATGGCTTCAAATATACAATAAATTTATATATTGAACAACTCAAATTTGATCATAATGAATTTATCAAAATTCACATGACCCTCTATTCTATATATGATAAATGATAAAGAAAATGAACATGTGTTATGCTGAGAATCATTATAATAATTCAAAATTATAGGATTAAAAAAAAATTAAAAATCATTTGAATTAAAAAAGAAATCAAATTTCATGATTTACGTGTATAATTGTTTAAGGTTTAATGCCTTCCCTTTTTTAAAAAAAGATAAATATATTCATAAATTAAAAGTGTTTCGAAAAGTAAAACAAAATTTAAACAGATCCGTGAATATTATTCACGGGTACTGTACTAGTTAAAACTAATTCGTGACATTAGTTCGTCTCATATCGTGTTAAGAAAATTCAGTTTGATTGGTTTGATAGTAGTGGCGAGTAAATCGTGCCACTAATTAATTCACCCCTGCAATTTTTTTAGAGTAACACTTGTGTGCATATGATGCAACATAGACTTATTGTACATCAGCCCACATTGAGATCGGCGCGCGACCCGTTGCTGTTGGCCCGACCCGCGCCTGATTTCAGTTTTTTTATTTTTATTTTTTTCGTCTAATAGTATATATTTTGTTGTCTAATAGTATATATTATGTTGCCTAATAGTATACGTTTATGAGTTACATTTACAATAATTTTTTTTGAATAATATATTATGGGGTTCTTCTACAATACAACCGGTGTATCAATACACCTAGAATTTTACCTATTATAATAGGTAATTAACAAGTAACTTTTTACTTATCATTCAGATAACCAACTTATATACATCCCTTTATATTTACTAATTCCATTCTCTATTTAACTAATTTGAAATCATTCTTATTTTGAAAACATACCATTTATTCCGATTATATTCCCATCAAATTGAATTATTAAACTTAAAACGACGGACAAGGATAAATTAAGTTTTCTTTTCAGAAAAAAATATTGTTTACTCTTTACATGTGGAATGTTATTTATTTATTAAATTTAAGTTCACAGCTAAAATATTTGTGAAAAAAAAAAAACTGCTCATGTTTTCCATAAAAATAAAAATTATTATGAATATAAATCTTTAGTTTATTAACTCTGACATTACATTATAAGTAATAACTGTTAATTTCCTTTCTACAGTTAATTCAATTATCGATGAATTGAATTATTTGAGTATCAATATTTTCGATTCTATGTTGGACCAATATATATGTGTGTGTTTTATTATATAGCCTAGGTCCGAAATATAAAGATACTATAATAAAATTGCATAATATTACCTTCATCCCGCTCTAATCAATGTTTTTAAATTCAGATCGGACCGATCAATCCAACTGATTTAACCGTGAACCGGTCACAATACCGGTCCGATTCTTTACATGTACCGGGAAAAATCTGGATAAAATCGGGGAACCAATCAACCCGGGTTTCAAAAATAACCAGGAAAAAATAAACGATGCAATGAGGCCTACAGTTTTAAGTTTTTTATTATTGCAGCATATTTTATGAAATTCATACAAAATATTAATTATTTTACTCAATTCTAGTGAATAATACCCGAATAGATTGTAGACTATTGGGTTCGTGTGCAGATGAAAATTAAAATAAAATTAACATTTGTTTTTACATCTGTACATCCAATTAAATGATGTATAATTTATTTGAATATTACCCATAAAGGTAGAATAAAGAAAAAATTCAAAATATATGGTAAACTTTTCTCCTCTACATCATTCGCAATATTGTAATCCACCGTAAATATTCACATAATTTTTTGTGTGCCGAAGTATGGTAGAGACCTACAAGGATGTCCAATAAGGTCTATGAGGAGAAGGAGAGTGGGGGGTGAAATATGGCTTAATTATTTACCTGGACAGCAGGTTGTAAGTTTAATGATTTTAATTTGGAGACCTGCTAGGCCATTAACAAGTTAACTTTAACTTTTTGATCTAATGGTTGTAACTTAATATAACTCAATCCAATGACTCAAATTTCAGGTGTATTAATACACCAGTTGCATAGTAGAAGAACCCTATATAATGTTATCTAATAGTATATATTTTGTTACCTAATAGTATATATTATGTTGCCTAATAGTATACGTTCGCTGGGTCGCGAGCGAGAGCCGTGACGGACGCAAAAATCACTATTAATCATAATTAAGCGTGTTTTTTGAGTTCCATACTTTAATTTGGAGTGATGTACCATAAGCCTATTGTTCATCACATGCACACAAGTTTTTGCCCTTTTTTTAATATATACGTGCATACATATATTTTTTGATAAATTATTTTTTGGTACTACAACTGATACAAAATTAAAGGGCGTTTGCAATTATATTCTCCAAGTTCTTTTCAGCCTGTAGATTCGTAAAATAACTTCAACTTTAATAAAAGTAATTTTAGGTTAAAAGTTAAAATTTGAAAATTGTTGTTTTTCCCAACTTTTTAGTATTTTGGTAAATAAATAGAATTTTTTCTCTCACTTATAAATTAAAGATTGTTTAAGTATCAAACACTTCTTCTTTTATATTTAATAAAATTACTTTATTTTCAAACACTATTTTTTTTATTTTAAATAATTTTATCATAATTTTTATTTTTAATAAATTCTTAAAAAGTTAAAAGCAAAGAAAACACTCTCTATATTTAGTTGTTGCATTTAGAGAAAACACAATAGTAATGACGCAAGTTTATTCATGGTGAAGACACATTGTGCCGATAAATGGTGTCGAACGAAGTATATCATGCCCCTTCTCCGTGTCACCGAATAAAGAGATTGAGAGAGGATTTCGAAAAAATAATGGAGAGAAACTAGAAAATGAAAATGAAAATGAAGAGAGAAATTAAAAGGAAGAGAGAGGGCAAAAAAATAAAAGTGAAAATCTCCATATCCATCACTTTATGTAACAAACATATAAAATATATCAGCTTTACAAAAATATATTAAATCTATCACTTCTGTGTCTTGTTGTGCTCATTCACTCTCACCCCACTCCCACTCCCACTCTCACTCCTCTGCAAATTCATCTTTTCGTATTTTTTCCCTTCTCTCTCCTCCTTTTTTTTTTTTTTTTTTTCTTTTTTTTTGCAGACTTATCAGTTCTTTCTCTCTTCTCTCTTCATTATACAAAGACGCCATTGTCGTTTTCAAACTTTCATTTTTTATCTTCAACATGGCATGATCGGCACGACGTCGGAATATTATATTATTAGATATTAGTGGTACATGTAGGAATGATATTGCGTACTCGTGTCATGACTAATACACTTCATGTCATAAAAAATATATTTAGTGACATGATATACCTTGGCACGACGTGAGAAAAAATAATTATTAGATATTAGGGGGCAGCGGCACGACGTCAGAATATTATATTACTACTCGTGCCAAGACTAATACACTTCGTGTCATGATATACCTTGGCACAACGTGAGACAAAATAATTGCTAGATATTAGGGCAGTACTCGTGCCATGATTAATACACTTGTTGCCATAAAAAAATATATCTCGTCACCAGCTGAACATATCTTCCATTCAAGAAACAGAGAGAAAGGGAAAGAGAAAAAATGAAATAGAAAGACCCCTCAAATATATCATGCATCTTCACAGAAAATGGTGAAATTTTAAAATGGAGAAGAGAGAGAAAGAATGGAGAAGAGGGAAAAACAATACGTCTTTTGGAAAATAGAATAGGAGGAGAGAGGAGAGAGAGAATAGTGAGAAGTGATATTTTTATTAATTGACAAATTAATTAAATTCTATATATCTTTTCCCAAATATGATAGATAAAATCTTTTCCCAAAATAAAAAGTAAAATGGAGAAGTGTGTACCTGCAAAGGGCGAGAGAGAGTAGGGAATGAGGCAAATAGTGCAAGATTGGTAGAGTTTGCAGAGTGCAGTGTACAATCTGAAGCGGCAGTATATATCTGGATAAGTGTGTCAATTGAATCTTGGGCAGCAAGCAATGCACTAATCAAAAGTCTACAAAAATGAAAGGGATTCTTCCTGCAACCACCATCGATGAGAAAACAATCTTCAAACCGAACAAAAGGGGGAAAACCCTACCTTGCAATCGAACGAGAAGGACCCAGCTGATACCGCTACTCAAGTCTCCCTTCTCAATCTCAAAGGTAAGGTTTTATTTATTTCTAGATCATTTTTACACCAAAAAATAAATGCTACAAATCAATATTGTAAATTTATTTTATATCTCATCCCAATATGGGCAAAGCAAATCAAGACACTATATTTAAGCGGATCCTCTGAAGTTGAGATTATGCATTTCAGTGTAGTTTTCTCACATTCTCTCTCTACAGTGTGGTTAACTTAGTAAAGAGAGAATATGAATAACTATATTGTAAAAAAAGAGTGAGAATTTTATCGAAATGCAAAATTTTCAACCACATAGGATCCGGATCATGATTTATCAGTTCTTAGATTTATTATATAGTTCTTGGATTATTTAATTATTTATTCTAAAATAGCTAATATAGATCTATTTGGGTATTTTAATATTAGTTCATAATATTGGTTTAATCTGCACTTTTTATATTGTCTTGTTTTAAGAAAACTTGTTATATGAGAATATCTTAGTAATGAAAATTATGTACCTAAAAAGATATAATATAAACGAGTTTTTCAAAGCAAGATTTCATTGTATAAATAAGGGAGTGTTTTCTTTTGTTTAACTTTTACAAAAATAATTAAAAGTAGAAGTTTTGGTAAAATTGTTTAAAATCAAAAGTAAATGGTGTTTGAGAAATAAAGTGATTTTGGTCAAATGCAAAACTTGGTGTGTTCGAGACTTAAGTACTACCTCCGTCCCAACTTAACCTGCCTACTTGCCATTTTGGTTTGTCCCACCTTAATCTGCCAACCCCATAAATGACATATTTCTCTCACAATCTCCACCCTCAAAATCTCCATTCTCAATCTTCACCTTTAAAAAAGTCAAAGATTCCATAAAATCTGTTTTTTCTTAACCTCCGTGCCCGGTCAACCTAGGCAGGTTAAGCCGGGACGGAGGGAGTAGTTTTTAACTTATGGGTGAGAGAACAAACTTTTATTTATTTATCAAAATGCAAAAAAGTTGGAAAAAGTAACTATTTTTTTCCTTTTAGTTTCTAGTCTAAAATCACTTCTATTAAAGTTAAAGGTATTTTCCCAAAGGAAAATGATACTTGGCCACATTGTGGCTAGCCACATTTTGAAAAAATTAATGTAAAAAGATTTTGTAATTTGTATTTGTCTACTATGCCCCTGCCAATGTGGATTATGGAAAATTTGGCAGATTTCGTTGACCCACTAGGGGTCATGTAAGTTGGTTTGAAGTTTGACTTCCTTTTTTTTTCCCAATACCTCTTCCCTAAACTTTCCAATTTAAAACACACACTCTAACCCATTATTTCTGCTACACTACAAGCTATTCTCTCTGAATTTTTCAACTAGCATACAACACTGCAGATACTCAATTTCTTTCTATCATCAATGTACCACCTCAGTAGTGATCTTGGTTTGAAAAAAATTGTCGTATTTTTATTAGGTGTAGTCCTTAATAAAGATATTATGTTGAGTAATTCCATTGGATGATTAAGAAAGCATAATATATTGTTGTTGTAGCGTAACTAGTTTAATTTTATATATTTATAGTAAAATCATATTAAAGTAGATTGGGACGGTTTTCTGACATGCACTATTTAAGAATATATATTATTGTGTAGATTTTAATATTTATATAGTAAAATTATAAAATATTCAATAACATAAATTATTAAGTAGCATTTAATGTATTTATAGTAAAATTATATTAAAATTTAAGATTATAAATTTATTAACCTCCATCTCTGTTTCTTACATTTTATTTTACCAATCTATTGCTCATGTGACCTATTTGAAGCAACTTTAGATTATCATGCCATACAAAATAATGGAGAAAGGAGGACTAATATAAAAGCTACTACTCATCATCCATTAATTAGCAAATCTAGTAATAGCCTTAAAAATTACAGCACAACACATAGCAATTTCATTTCACTCCCAATAGCGGGTAAAAAATAAGATCTTAATTAACAGAAAAGATTACAAATCAACAACTTAATTACGATCGATAAACATGACAACTAGGCATTTTCCCAGATGTTCATATATTTTTCCACAAATTGATAAGCGGGGCCAAGAGAAGAACCCAGGTGACCGTCGAAATAAGCTTAACAAGCTTAATTTTTTTCCCAATCCTGTCCAGTTTCTGCTGCATAGCGTCAAGTCTAGCCGACATTTCCATCAAGTCAGCGTGCAGACCCATAGCCGCTGAACTAGACCCAGCATTGTTTAGAGGGTCGACCCATCCGAAAAAATTGCACCCACCTCTCTGCCATTACAGATTTTAACCGCATATGACAACAATAAGAAACACAAATCAAACTAACATACACAATAAAAAACAAGCTTGCGTTTCATATATTGCAAACAAATTTATATTGTCTACTATATTTGAACGGATCTCACCTTCCAGTTACGACACCCATAAAATCTCTTGCCAAAACTTTCCTCTTTCTTGGAGGTTTGGAGTACAGCCCTTAAACCGCAGTGGCATACCAAGAAGCCTGCTGGCGATGTGTTCGAGTAAGACATCCCTAACCAACGTAGAAGGATGGAAGATTGAACCGCAACTTGATTCCTTGTTAGACCCTTAAAGATGGGCTCCTTAAATAATGCTGTTGTCGCATACCATGGGCTTGGAGAGTTGTTGTTTTCTACCCAAGATGCGGAAGTATGGAAAAGCTTTCTAGATGAGTATTTAAGTAGTTATCATACTCTTTAGATGAGTTTTGCTCCACGTTGTTTTTTCCATGTGTTGAAGATGGTCCACACAATTTTGTTTGTCCTCATTATGGAATGGGTTTTGTTGCACGGTCCTTTTAGTGTAGGGAACTATGACCACTTTAGTCAATGTACTAAAGGTAATAGAACTTTCTGTAGTGGAAATCCAACAATGCTTCGTAGTTCCAAATGCAAACCTTTTGTTGGTATATCTTATTCTCGGTTTTTTTTGCTTGAACTGGATTATTGTAATGGACTAACCATAATTGAATTAGCTGGTTTGCTGTTCAATTATTACAAACAAGAAGATTAAGTAACTAACACATAATTTTTTGCAGCTGGTTCTTTTATTTAGGTTCAGATATTAGTGTTTGTGCATTAAAATTCTTTATAATAATATTTAGTCTCTAAAACCATTTTAGGAGGAAAAGGTCTGCCAATATTCGAAGCTATTACAAAACGAGGGGAGAAATTGCACTTAAGCTAAGAAACGAAAAAAAGTACAAACGTAGGATAGAGGCAGCTAGACGCCACAAAAATAAACAGTAACTAGAAGTAGAATTAGATAAAGGTAGTTCAACCCCAAACATACGAACATGCAGAACACAAACATAGGCCAACTAAGCGTCGGACGAGCTGGAGTCTGGGATGACCACCACTGGCATAGGCATGTCAACGGGGCGGGTCAGGTCGGGTTTCTGGATTTTCTGACCCGCCCTGCCCCGCCCCGCCCCGTGACCCGCCACGGGACAAAAAAATCCGTCCCGTGATCTGCCCCGCACGGGGCGGGTCTGCCCCGCCCCTATATATATATTTTTTTATTTTTTATAAAAAAAATTAGTTTTTTTTTGTTAAAAAACTTGATTTTTTTTGTTGAAGTCAATAGGATTTTAATTTTTAGGTTTACATTAACTTTGTTTTAATATTTTTAATTTTTTTAAAAATTTAATTATTAAAAAATAGAATTTAATTATTTAAATTTAATAGATCTACTCATAATCTAATATATTAGCTAGACATATATATAACATATTATATATAAAATTTTATATTATAAATACATATATATATTTTATATTTCTTTGTATATATATACATATCTATATAATAATACATAATATATATTTAAAAAAAATTATACATATATAGGGGCGGGGCGGGGCAAGGCGGGGCGGGGCGTGCCCCATTCTTCATCGGGACAGATCTTGCCCTGCCCCAAAGGCCTCGGATCGGAGCAGATCGGGTCGGGGCGGATCAATTTTGACATGCCTACACTGGCACTTCCCTTATTTTTTTTTTCGCGAACAATATCGAGGAACATATCATAAACATTGACCAATGGTTCCTCTTACAGGATCAAACCGCGAAGCTCATCTTCGTGGCATGCATCAACAATCCTTTTGATGAGGTTGCCGAGCTCAAGCTTTAGTTCGTCATTCTCCTTGCGAGTCCTTATATATAACACCTCCAGGCTTCGAGGTGAAGGTGGAGTGAGCCATTCATGCGGGACGTTACTGTGTGGTGGAGTGGAAGCCATTTAGAAAGTATGTTGAGAGTGTGTAAGGTTTAAGTGTGAAGTGAGTTTGGCTACAAAAAATTGAGCTCTCCTTTTATAGGCAAACCTTGGGAAGCAACTTACCTCATATTAACAAGTTAATAAACAAACGTTTGTAGTTCACCTAAATGTAATTTGCTTGATAGTAATTTTAAAAGCGAAATTATTGACAAATAGTGAGATGAACCGGTTCGGTATGAGTTATATTATCGATTATGACATGTCACATGCACATTCCTACTTATCGGGTTGAATATATCGTAATCGATCGGTTCGACTCTACTGTTCGAGTCGAATAGTAGAGTAGAACCTGTTCGGTATGAGTTATATTGTCGACTATGACATGTCACATGCACATTCCTATTTATCGGGTCGAATATCTCATAATCGATCAGTTCGACCCTACTGTTCGAGTCGAACCGGTTCGGTATAACTTATATTATCGATTATGACATGTCACGTGCACATTCCTACTTATCGGGTTGAATATATCATAATCGATCGGTTCGACTTTACTATTCGAGTCGAATAGTAGAGTAGAACCTGTTCGTTATGAGTTATATTGTCGACTATGACATGTCACATGCACATTCCTATTTATCGGGTCGAATATCTCATAATCGATTGGTTCGACCCTACTATTCGAGTCGAATAGTGTGTCAAACCGGTTCGGTAGGAGTTATATTATCGATTATGACATGTCACATACACATTCTTACTTATCGGGTCGAATATCTCATAATCGATCGGTTACACTCTACTATTCGAGTCGAATAGTGAGTCGAACCAATTCGGTATGAGTTATATTGTCGATTATGACATGTCGCATGCATATTTTGAGTAATTGGGTCGAACATCTCATAATTGATCGGTTCCACTCGACTATTCGAGTCGAATAGTTGATCGAACCAATTCGGCATGAGTTATATTGTCGATTATGACATGTCGCATGCATATTTCAAGTAATCGGGTCGAATATCTGTTAATCGATAGGTTCAACTCTACTATTCGAGTCAAATAGTGAGTCGAACCAATTCGGTATGACTTATATTATCGATTATGACATGCCGCATGCATATTTCGAGTAATCGGGTCAAACATCTCATAATCGATCAGTTCCACTCAACTATTCGAGTCGAATAGTGAGTTGAACCAATTCGGTATGAGTTATATTGTCAATTATGACATGTCGCTTGCATATTTCAAGTAATCGGGTCGAACATCTCACAATCGATCGGTTCCACTCTACTATTCAAGTTGAATAGTAGAGTAGAACCGGTTCGGTATGAGTTATATTATCAACTATGACATGTCACATGCACATTCCTATTTATCAGGTCGAATATCTCATAATCGATCGGTTCGACCCTACTGTTCGAGTCGAATAGTGAGTCGAACTAGCTCGGTATGACCGATTATGACATGTCACATGCACATTCCTACTTATCGGGTTGAATATCTCATAATCGATCGGTTCCACTCTACTATTCGAGTCGAATAGTTAGTCGAACCAATTGGGTATGAGTTTATATGTCGATTATGACATGGCGCATGCATATACCTACTTATCGGGTCGAATATCTCATAATCTTTTGGTTCAACTCTACTATTCGAGTCGAATAGTGAGTCGAACCAATTCGGTATGAGTTATATTATTGATTATGACATGTCGCATGCATTTTTCGAGTAATCGGGTCGAACATCTCATAATCAATCGGTTCGACTCTACTATTCGAGTTGAATAGTGAGTCGAATCGGTTCGGTATGAGTTATATTATCGACTATGAATGTCACATGCACATTCTTATTTATCGGGTCGAATATCTCATAATCGCTTGGTTCAACCCTACTATTCGAGTCGAATAGTGAGACGAACCGGTTCGGTATGATTTATATTATCGATTATGACATGTCACATGCACATTCCTACTTATCGGGTCGAATATCTCATAATCGATCGGTTCCACTCTACTATTCGAGTCGAATAGTTAGTCGAACCAATTCGGTATGAGTTTATATGTCGATTATGACATGGCGCATGCATATTCCTACTTATCGGGTCGAATAACTCATAATCTTTCGGTTCAACTATACTATTCGAGTCGAATAGTGAGTCGAACCAATTCAGTATGAGTTATATTGTCGATTATGACATGTCGCATGCATTTTTCGAGTAATCGGGTCGAACATCTCATAATCGATCGGTTCGACTCTACTATTCGAGTCGAATAGTGAGTCGAACCGGTTCGTTATGAGTTATATTATCGACTATGACATGTCACATGTACATTCCTTTTATCGGGCCGAACCTCATAATCGATCGGTTCGGCCCTACTATTCGAGTCGAATAGTAAGACGAACTGGTTCGGTATGAGTTATATTATCGATTATGACATGTCACATGCACATTCCTACTTATCGGGTTGAATATATCATAATCGATCGGTTCGACTCTACTGTTCGAGTGGAATAGTAGAGTAGAACCTGTTCGGTATGAGTTATATTATCGACTATGATATGTCACATGCACATTCCTATTTATCGGGTCAAATATCTCATAATCGATCATTTCTACTGTACTATTCGAGTCGAATAGTTAGTCGAACCAATTTGGTATGAGTAATATTGTCGATTATAACATGTCGTATGCATATTTCTAGTAATTGGGTCGAATATCTCATAACCGATCGGTTCGACTCTACTATTCGAGTCGAATAGTAGAGTAGAACCGGTTCGGTATGAGTTATATTGTCGACTATGACACGTCACATGCACATTCCTATTTATCGGGCCGAATATCTTATAATCGATTGGTTTGACCCTACTATTCGAGATGAATAGTGTGTCGAACCGGTTCGGTATGAGTTATATTATCGATTATGACATGTCACATGCACATTCCTACTTATCAGGTCGAATATCTCATAATCTATCGGTTCCACTCTACTGTTCGAGTCGAATAGTGAGTCGAACCAATTCGGTATAAGTTATATTGTCGATTATGATATGCCGCATGCATATTTCGAGTAATCGGGTCGAACATCTCATAATCGATCTGTTCCACTCGACTATTCGAGTCGAATAGTTAGTCGAACCAATTCGGCATGAGTTATATTGTCGATTATGACATCTCGCATGCATATTTCTAGTAATCGGGTCGAATATCTCTTAATCGATAGGTTCGACTCTACTATTCGAGTCGAATAGTGAGTCGAACCAATTCGGTATGAGTTATATTGTCGATTATGACATGTCGCTTGCATATTTCAAGTAATCGGGTCGAACATCTCATAATCGATCGGTTCCACTCTACTATTCGAGTCGAATAGTGAGTCGAACCAATTCGGTATGAGTTATATTGTCGATTATGACATGGCGCATGTATTTTTCGAGTAATTGGGTCGAACATCTCATAATCGATCTGTTCGACTCTACTGTTCGAGTCGAATAGTAAAGTAGAACCTGTTCGGTATGAGTTATATTGTCGACTATGACATTTCACATGCACATTCCGATTTATCGGGTCGAATATCTCATAATCGATCGGTTCGACATTACTATTCGAGTCGAATAATTAGTCGAACCAATTCGGTATGAGTTATATTGTCGATTATGACATGTCGTATGCATATTTCTAGTAATCGGGTCGAATATCTCATAACCGATTGGTTCGACTCTACTATTCGAGTCGAATAGTAGAGTAGAACCGTTTCGGTATGAGTTATATTGTCGACTATGACATGTCACATGCACATTCCTATTTATCGGGTCGAATATCTCATAATCGATTGGTTCGACCCTACTATTCGAGTCGAATAGTGTGTCGAACTGGTTCTGTATGAGTTATATTACCGATTATGACATGTCACATGCACATTCCTACTTATCGGGTTGAATATCTCATAATCGATCGGTTCCACTCTGCTATTCGAGTCGAATAGAGAGTCGAACCAATTCGGTATGAGCTATATTGTCGATTATGACATGTCGCATGCATATTTCGAGTAATCGGGTCGAACATCTCATAATCGATCGGTTCCACTCGACTATTCGAGTCGAATAGTTAGTCGAACCAATTCGGCATGAGTTATATTGTCGATTATGACATGTCGCATGCATATTTCTAGTAATTGGGTCGAATATCTCTTAATTGATAGGTTCGACTCTACTATTCGCGTCGAATAGTTAGTCGAACCAATTCGGTATGAGTTATATTGTCGATTACGACATGTCGCATGCATATTTCGAGTAATCGGGTCGAACATCTCATAATCGATCAGTTCCACTCTACTATTCGAGTCGAATAGTGAGTCGAACCAATTCGGTATGAGTTATATTGTCAATTATGACATGTCGCATGCATATTTCAAGTAATCGGGTCGAACATCTCATAATCGATGGTTCCACTCTACTATTCGAGTCGAATAGTAGAGTCGAACCGGTACGGTATGAGTTATATTGTCAACTATGACATGTCATATGCACATTCCTATTTATCAGGTCAAATATCTCATAATCGATCAGCTCCACTCTACTATTCGAGTCGAATAGTGAGTCGAACCGATTTGATAAGAGTTATATTATCGATTATGACATGTCGCATACTATTCCGGCTGCCAATTCGAGGTTCATGTTACGTAACCCAAATTTTTTCACCTAATGTCAAACATATGGGCCCACAACCATCCCACTATCCACTTAGTGTTGGCCCCATTACCCATAGAAGTGGAAAATCTCTACAGATGTAGCCACTAAAACAACTCCCACCACTAAGGCTGTCCTAACCATGCCAAATATAGGAGATAGCTCTGAGCGTGTTACACCACTAACGCATACCAAAAGTGCCTTTTTGCAGGTAAGCGCACAAAATCAACTCCCAAAGCTACGTAGACGTGGCAGGCGGTGAATCTGCATGCCGCCACTGCTGTCTTCTTACATGCACGTATGCTCAGTGGATAGCGATGTGGATCGTGTTAGACGATTGTGAGGGTTGGATTTTACTGCTGTACAGATCTCGAAACTAATACGGTATCAATCTCGTGTACTCTTTTCGAAGAAAATACGTACGTTCCTTATCTGTAAAGTCTGATAATCTTTTCAGATCTGGATTTCATCTAATGATTGGATGTGCGGCCAAATGTTGGTACCTGCTAACATGAGCTTAAGCGACCTCTTTCGTTTTACAACTGTTACCGCATGCATCTAAACCTAAACTAAATAGGCAAGTGGTTTAGGGTTTTGTATTACTGTTAAAGAGTTATGGTTCAATGAGTTAAATTGTTCTTCTTTCTTACGAAATTTACTAAAATTGCCTTGTTAAAATATTTTTTCCCAAACATTTTAGTTAAAAAATTAAATCACTTTTCTTTTCGTTTACTAGTTGAATATAAGACACTACCTCTGAATACTTGAAAGCAAAACTCAATGAACAATATATTTATAGAGTTTTCTATTGCACAATGGGTTATTTATTTCACTAGAAGAAAAAAAGGGATTTGCAAAAGTAGTTACTATAGGTTAGTCACTTGTAATAAGATGCAAAAAGTTTTTTTGCAACTACTTTGTAGTTACTAATGTATTTGTGGCTAATTTTTTCAACTACTTTATAGTTACTAATATATTTGTAACTACAAGTACGTGCAAAAGTGTTTGTCAATTTGTAGCAAATTTGGTTAAAATTGTGACAAAAAGCCTTAATTCTAGTAGTGTTTATTATTTTCATTTATTAAACAACTCCAAAATTTTTAAGAATAATTTGTGATATTTTAGAGATTGTATAATATTAGGAGGTAATAATACTTTTGCATTTGGAAAGATTAAGAGAGAATATTATAATTGAAATTGACATACTTAAGTAGTTTAATAAATATCAAAAAACGTCTAGGTCAGTAGCGGAAACAATATTTGTTTAACTTATGAAATGACAAAACGATGAGATAAAACACCTCTCTCCCTGTCCACAGATTTCTTCACTCGATTGAACCCTTAACTGTCCTTCAAATCGACCGCTATACCACCCCACATGTGTTACGGTGCTATATAAGTGTCATCAACAGAGCACTGTGTATTCCTTAGCTACCTCAACCCAAAAATATCTTCGGTTCCCCCTACCGTGTTACAAGAGGAGCTTAGGAACTGGTCAACTGAGGATGAAGAAATACTGCTAAAGATGTTGTACCAGAAATGATGGAGCTGCGAGTTAAGTGATCACTGTAACATGATCGAATTCGTGAACACCACTGCAGGGTCTTTCATTAACCAATGGCTTACATACTACAAGCCTAGAGAGATCGTCCTCAAGATTCAGGAGTTGCGCGATCGCTTCGTTAACTTGATCTACATCTTCGAAGAGGATGGGTTTATGCAAAACATGGTTGGAGCTATATTTGGCTTACTCCCAAATTTTGCATGTCCACTTTTGACCCACGTAGGCGTGCATATTACTACCACAGGCTCAAAGGTGAGCCTATGTACTTCTACCTCAACTGCATGTTCCGTGTCGTCAAACTAGATACTATGGACTACGGATGACTGTTGGCGGCCGTTGACGGTAATCATAGTGCATTGCTCCGAGGACCCATACGCGGAGAGCGGATGTATTCAAAGGACGGTGTGGAACCGGCTAATAGGGTTCCAATTATTGGCTTGACTAATTTCCGAGTGGGTCGTGTGGGATACCGCTTGGGTCGAGGAGGATGATTGCCTGAAGACTGTGAAGGGTGATGGATCGACGTTGCTGCATGCAGTGTTTCAAATAAGTTTATTTAATGTTCACGTCAAGGAAGATGGGGTTGATGTTTTATTATGTATTAGCATTTTGAGGTTGTATTAGCTTTATGTAATTCCTACTTTATTAACGTATGTTGGGTAAGTTTGGGAAATGTAAGGTTTGACTGTAGTGTCTAACCCTAAGGTTAATGTACATATTCAGTGCTTAATATTATTAAGTGTTTGCTACATAACATTTTGCGTACTGGTTTATGATTAGCAATAATAAACGTCAATGAAAAATGGCTAACAATAAATGTTGTTCCCAAATGTTACCCTTAAACGTGACTAATCCTGTTTGGTTCAATTAAAAATTATTGTTTAAGTTGTGGGGTTTCAAGTATATGTATATTTAGCGGTTGAATAAGGTAGACATATCAAGCGTTAAGGTACAGAATGTTGATTGTTTTTACTTTATAGTACGTCCTTTCAGTTATTATTCCGAGGTATAGGCAGGGGCGGATCAGGGACTCACTTATAGGCAGGGGTGGTTCAAGGATTCACAAATTTTGTACTACGTTGGAGCGCGATTTCGGCCTACAGTGGCGAGGCCACGTGAAAATATAATATAAAGTAAACAAAAGTTATCTAATTTAAGGACACTAACCATCATAAACGGACAATTTGGCAACAATTAATCATGTGCGATGCACGTGACTAATAAATTTGAGAAGTATGAAAAAAGAAAGAAAAAAAAAATGAAATGCACGAAAATTAGGGTGTGCTTTTTTCTTTTTCTTTTTTTTGGGCTAGCTACTAAAGTAATTTAATGATTTAACATGTTATCTAGACAAATACTTAACACGTAAGCATTAGTACTCAAAAGCACTAAATTTATTAGTCTAATTCCGGATGAATTGGGCATTGTTGATTGTCAGTGTCCTTACATTGGACAACTTTTGAAACATACAGGACTAAAAAAGAAATTTTCTGAATCATAGAATTTTTACTAAACAAGGCCCTGGACTTAAAATGAAATTATCCCTTTGGTTTACTGGATCTACAACTAGTTAATTAAAAAACCCATGTAGACGTGCGATTTTTAATTTTTTTTTATGTAAATGCGAAAAATATACGTTGATAGAAATTAGCTATCATATACGTATTTTTTTATTAAATTATTTAGTGGAACCGGGTTGTATGTCTCATTCCTCTAGCAACACGTGGGCGTTATGCATGAAACTAGGTGACATAGAAGCCTCACCTCTCTGTATTGTTTTCTTTAACTTATTTTATGTAAAAGGAAACCACTTAATGTGCCTACAAAAGGGTTAGTCTACAATGTTAGGTTATCTTCCCTCTTTCCAAACGCATGTTAAGTTTCAAGTGCTTTTGCTTCCCCTGCACGACCTAGAAAAATGCCCACCATCCCAGCAGAGGAAATGCTAAACCTCCGGTTTTGGACCATTTGCGAAGAACACTCGCTTCTGGCCATGCTTGTCCTGAAGTCCACTTCATTCGATGTTTCCGACACTTTAGTCATGAAGGATATTATTCGTTCTTCAGCTAGGATGCTTACAGACCTGTTTTGCCATCCCCATTTTCGAAATAGACGTTGTTAAAAAATTGCAGTCGTTCAACATACGTTTTGTTAACTTCTCTAAGTATGTGTGTAAGTCTGAAGTCGTCTATGAAGCACTTTCCAACAGGGTGTTCTACCTGTACCGCTATGGCCAAACTCTGCAGAGGGTGAGTATTATTATTTCGCGTACAAAAAATAAAGTATGAAGAAATATGAAATGTCGTTATTAAATTGGGATTGTGGCACATCTTGTAATAATTCTTTCTTGGTTGTAGGAGACGGAAGAGGAGAACTACTTCAGGATTAACGGAGAGCCATATTTTGTAGCATTCAACGAGTTATTCCGTACGAAGGGAATGGATTCTATTGACTTTATTTGGCTATTTCGATTATTTTCTGGGCAGGACGAAAACTCTTTGGGTATTCCAATGAAATCCGTAAGAACTTGGCCAGGGAGGGAGTAGAAATGTGGCCCGCGGAGTTAAGGCACAATATCAGTTGTGTCATGGTCTACTTGGTGCAGTTGTTGCCAGTATAATTTAGTCGTGGTTTGTTTTGTATTTCTAGTTTAGGGTTTAGGGTTTGTTTTGTATTTCTATTGAATTTATTTGGCTATTTCGATTATTTTCTGGACAGGACGAAACCTCTTTGGGTGTTCCAATGAAATCCGAAAGAACTTGGCCGGGGAGGGAGTAGAAATGTGGCCCGTGAAGTTAAGGCACAATATCAGTTGTGTCATGGTCTACTGGGTGCGGTTGTTGCCAGTATAATTTAGTCGTGGTTTGTTTTGTATTTCTAGTTTATGTTTTCATTAAGCCTCCGATTTTAGCTGGGTAAATTGATAATTTGTAACGAGCTAAAAGTTGAAATTAAAGGGGGTTTTTTTATAACTCACTTTGTGTTTTGGAAAAATTAAGGAATTTTTACTATTTATCCAGGATGCTAATACTCCGTATTTACTGAGTTATATTCTATAAGTATCGGTTTTACTATGCCGGTTGATAGGGATGACCCGATCACTTCGGGTCGGGTTAATACTTTGGCCCATTGACCGGTCCAGAAGGTCCAGAAGCACGCGTCGGCCCAACTTGAAGTTTGTTCCGCAACACAAGGCCCACGATTCGTCCCCAACCGCCACGCAGCGGAAAATAGGCGCGACAATAGGGAGTTAGTTAGGGTTTGTTAGGAGATAGTATAAATATGAGGAAAAAAACTCTGAATTAGGGTTCGCATTCTGTATTATGAATTACTACGTGAAAACTCAAAATTCGAGTGAAAGAAACACCTCGGCAGGTGCTATTTTGTGCCCGTGGACGTAGATCTCCGGATCGAACCACGTAAATCTTGTGTTTTTTCATATTGCTTACAGAAGTTTTCGTTAAGTTTCTTTGATATCAGGTTGCGCATTATCAATTGGCGCCGTCTGTGGGAACCGTAAGCAATTTCTGACGTTAACAGTGATTCAAATATCATGGTGATGACTCGACTGAATCAATCTCGCCACGGTGATCAATCCAATCAAGATCCACCCGTGGATCAAGTTTTGCCGCCGAGGCAATCGCCAATAAGAGGTACGTCTCATCATCAGGGCAACCAAGGCCCGGGTATAAATCCGGACAACCAGTTCTTACCTCCACCCCCACAAGACATGCAAAACCCTAATCTCGTTGCTGCCCAGCCACCGGTTAACATTCAAATCACTCCAGAATTGCTCCAGGCTTTCCTACAAGAGCGTGCCCATGTTCTTCAAGACTGGGCGGCCAACCGCCTAAATCACGAGGGACCTGCCGGACAGGATGCTAATCCCGCGGTGCCTCCACATCGTCAGCACTCGCGTGATCGACAAGACCCGGGGTATCGCGGGCGTCAGGATCGGCGACGGGAACGACCTGGTTCTCCCGAGGACCATGGGAGTTCTAACGATTCACGACAGCGCAACGATGAACCTACCGATGTCGATCGCCACCGTCCACTCAACGCGGCTAAAAGAGTTCGTTATGCCAATCCTCATACTCTAGATCTTCAAGAGTATGAGCGAGTCCAACGCAATGTCGAACTGGACAGAATCCTGGGCCTTGATTCCAATGGAGATATCATCACACCGTTCTCCCAAGAAATCATGGCCACCTCCCTTCCCGAAGGGTTCAAACGGCCGGCCATACCACCTTACGACGGCACCGGAGATCCAGCCAATTTTCTTGGAGCTTTCAGGCACAACATGCTTAGCCGCGATCATACTACGTCCCTCCATTACTGTAAGATTTTCCCTGAGTACCTTCAGGATGAAGCTCGGGTTTGGTTTGATTCTCTCCCACGCAACAACGTATCCTCTTTTAGAGAACTCGCCGAACACTTTTGGGCACGTTTCGAAGCACGTGCGAAGCCCATGGCCACCCTGGCCGACCTCATGAATATGGAACAGCGAGACGGTGAAACCGTTACCCAATTTCTTGACCGCTTTACAGCGGAGAGCCTCAAGGTGGGAAATTGCTCAGATGACGTAGTCATCAACGCATTCATGAATGGACTCCGTCCCGGACCACTTTACACCGAGTTGGTTCGAAATCCACCGGTCACAACCCGAGCACTGTTCAAAACGGTGTGCAGATATGCTAAGGCCGAGGAGCAGACTCGCCGGAAACGTGAGAAACATGCTAGCAAGCGGCAGTCCGACAGGGCACAAGCTGGGCCTAGCACGCGACCGAGTGCCTTTTCCCGTCTGAACCCGGGGCGTTCAGAATCCCGAGGCGATATTCCACAATTTACTCCGTTGACAAAGTCACGAGCTGAAATTCTTTCTGTTCACAAGAACGATCTACGGCCTTGTCCGCGGATGACTGCTCCGCCTGAAAAGAGGAACCGTGGAAAGTGGTGTGCGTACCACCGAGATCATGGGCACGAGACAGAGGAGTGCCGAGAGCTCAGCAAGGAAATCGAGGAGTGTCTAAGGAAAGGTCTCCTGCGACAATACATTGCGCGGACCGATGACAAACCTCGGACAAGCCAGAATGGGGGTTCGTCTCATAACCGCGGAGGTTATCATGACCGGGGCACACAACAAAATCGGCCGCCGTGGCAAAATAATCGGCCGGGACCTAGCAATAATGCACGGCAAGACTCTGGCAATCGCCAACAGCCTCGTTTTCTGCCACCACCTCCTCCTCCGGGAGGACCCGGAGACAATGCACCCACTCACGTAATAAACGTGATATATGGGGCCCTCCCCACCGGGGCTTCACGGAATGCCTTGAAGGCAGAGGCTCGCCGTCCTCCTCCCGAGGAGCCACGTCATAAGCGCCTCCATCAATCCGAAACTGTTAGTTTCACAGATAGGGACCCTGTTCCAGAGATAACACCTCATACTGATGCCATTGTCATCGACATGACTGTGGCCAATATTACAATAAAGCGGGTCTTTGTGGACAATGGAGCCGCAGTGAGTGTTATATTCGCCGACTGTTTCCAAAAGATGGGAATTCCTCGGGAACAACTTCGGCCGGCCCCCGGGCCATTGCAGACTTTCACTCAGGGTGAAGTCCAACCAGAAGGTGTCATCACTCTCCCGGCGTCTCTGGGGACCTATCCGGCGATAAAAACCATTTTCGTGGATTTTTATGTGGTGAACTCCCCGTCACCGTACAACATGATCTTGGGTCGGGACTGGCTTACTCCCGCCAAAGCCATATGCTCCACATACCACCTCGCTCTAAAATTCCCCACTTCGCATGGCGAAGTGGCTATCCGCGGTAGTCAGCGGGTTTCAAAGGAGTGTATGTACGTGGCACTCAAAAAGACTGCCAAAGTTCCTCCCAAACAGCAGCTTCAGGTAGCATCATCGGCTCTTGAACCTCGGGTATGTACCTCATTGGGGGATACCACCGCCCAGGTATCGCTTGATCCGTCCAAGCCAGAACAGACTATAACTGTCAGTGCCGTGGATGTGCCATGGTTGCACCAGGCCATCATTCAGACCTTGCGAGAGTATTCCGATGTCTTTGCATGGTCCCCTTTGGATATGCCCGGGGTCTCTCCCGATATAATAACCCACAAGCTGAACATCGATCCCAGCGTAAAGCCTATACAACAAAAGCAAAGGAAGTTCGCTCCGGAGCGAAATGCAGCAATTCGAATCGAGGTGCAACAACTGTTGGATGCGGACATCTTGTTCGAAGTGTATTACCCCTCTTGGCTATCCAATCCGGTGATGGTGATAAAGTCCAGCGGGGCATGGCGAATGTGTGTCGACTTCTCCGACCTCAATAAACATTGTCCGAAGGACTGTTATCCCCTACCTTCCATTGACCAAATGGCTTCGACCAAAAGGCCGAAGCCATTACTGGGTACGTGGCACTTTGTTTCTTAGATCTGTATAAGGGATACCACCAGATCTTTATGGATCCGCAGGATGCCCTCAAGACAGCATTCATCACTGCTTTCGGGTGTTTTGCTTTTAAGAAAATGCCCTTCGGGCTCAAGAACGCTGGAGCCACATATCAACGTCTCATGGACCGCGTTTTCCACGACCAGATTGGCCGCAACGTCGAGGTTTACGTTGATGATCTTGTTATAAAGAGTACCTCTCATTCTTCATGTGTGCAAGACGTTGCCGAAACTTTGCGTACCCTGCGGCGTTACAATTTGCGACTTAATCCAGCAAAATGCACCTTCGGTGTTGGCTCCGGCAAATTTCTTGGTTATATGGTTTCACAACACGGTCTTCAGGCCAATCCGGCCAAACTTCGGGATGTTTTGGATCTGCAGCCACCGAAGACGTTCAGAGACGTTCAACGTCTCACAGGTGGTTTGGCAGCCTTAAATCGCTTTTTATCTAAAGCGGCAGAGCGCCAACTCCCATTCTTCAAAATTTTGAGACAAGCGAAGTCATTTGAATGGACCCCGGAGTGTACTGAGGCTTTCGAGGCTTTGAAGCATCATATTCAGCAGTTGCCCACTTTGTCAGTTCCTCTCTCCGGAGAGCCTCTCTATGTGTATTTAGCTTCCGCCGAGGAAGCAATTAGCGCCGCACTTGTGCGCGAAGTCAAGGGTGTTCAACCTCCCGTGTATATCGCGAGTCGCGTACTCCACGGGGCGGAGACACGATACTCTATGCTGGAAAAAACCGTGCTGGCTCTTGTCATGGCGGCTAGACGTCTGCGACCATACTTCCAAGGACGTGAAATACGAGTTCTAACCAATCATCCTATCCGTCAGATTCTTGTCAAGCCCGAGGTGTCCGGGCGCCTCACCAAGTGGGCTGTCGAATTAGGCGAATACGATATTCAATTTCTTCCCCGCCGAGCTATCAAGGGTCAAGCACTTGCCGACTTTTTGGCTGAAACCCCGGGAGATAATCATGAGTCTTCGGCAGACAGTGTTACCCATCATCCCGCTACCCTCGTATCCTCACCTCGCAAGTGGCAATTATATGTGGATGGTGCATCCACGACTCGAGGAAGTGGTGCCGGGGTGCTCCTCATTGACCCCGAGGGAGTTGAAGTTAAATACGTCATCCGATTCAAATTGACTAATAATGAAGCAGAATACGAGGCAGTCCTCGCCGGGCTCCGGCTCGCAAAATCCTTAGCCATTCGCCATCTTGAGCTCTTCACGGACTCCGAGGTCGTGTCCAAGCAAATCCAGGGGACTTATGTCGCCAAGGATGAAACAATGATCAGGTATCGTGCTTTAACACTTAAGCTTATGTCAACTCTTGATACAGTTGTTATCCAGAAAATACCACGTACTCAGAATGCAAGAGCAGATGCGCTCAGCAAATTGGCCTCCGCGGTCCGAACTAATATATCTCCGGATATCATGGTCGAAGACTTGTCTCATCCAGCAATTCATGAGGCAACGGTTTCGGTACTGACCGATAGTGATCCGAATTGGATGACCCCTATCATTCAATATCTCCGAGATGGAATTCTGCCCAATGATAAGCTGCGAGCTCGGCAAGTAGTTCTCAAAGCACCCAAATACTCCTTTCATGATGGAGTCTTGTATCGACGGTCGTACCTACAACCGAGTCTCCGGTGCCTCGCTCCTAACCGAGGCTAACCAAGTTCTACGGGAGGTTCACGAAGGGGCTTGTGCCAGTCATATCGGCTCCCGGACATTGGCTAAGAAAGTTCTCCGCTGGGGATATTATTGGCCAACTTTATTTAACGATGCCCACGACTTAGTGACAAAATGCAGCAAGTGTCAGCTACATTCTCGTGTGAAACACCTGCCTCAAACCGAACTCACTGGAATCCAAGTGCATGGCCATTTATTCAGTGGGGAATTGATATTGTCGGCCCGTTTCCGGTCGCTCCGGGTGGGTTGAAATTTTTGGTGGTCGCCGTGGATTACTTCACCAAATGGGTAGAAGCAGAACCTCTTACTGCAATCACTGGTCAGAATATCTTGAAGTTCGTCTGGCGAAATATTGTATGTCGCTTCGGCATACCGAGCACCATTATCTCAGATAATGGCAAGCAATTTGCCAACGATCCCTTCCGGTCATGGTGCGAGGAGCTTCATATCAAACAAGTTTTCACCTCGGTAGCTCACCCTCAAGCCAACGGTCAGGTTGAAGTCACTAACCGAACCCTGCTCACGGGTATAAAGAAACGCCTGGATAATGCCAAGGGTCTTTGGGCCGAAAACCTTCCACAAGTACTATGGGCTTATCGCACGACGCCGCATACCTCTACCGGAGAGACTCCTTATAGCCTTACTTATGGTTCCGAAGCCGTTATTCCTGCGGAAATCAGTGTACCGAGTCCCCGCCTCGTAACACTGATTCCCGAGGATAATGACGAAGCTCTTCGTACAAATCTGGATGAGCTCGAATATTGTCGCGATCAATCGTTCATTCAGCAGGCCAGGTGTAAACAACGTGCAGCAAAGTATCACCACCTCCGGGTCCGAGGTACTCAGTTCAATGTCGGGGACCTAGTACTTCGACTCAATTCAGCCAGCAAAGCTGCCCCCGAGGGGAAATTACATGCTTCTTGGGAAGGTCCATACCGCATCGTTGCCGCGTACGATTCCGGATCCTATCAGTTAGAGCATCTCGATGGAACCCAAATTCCTCGAAGCTGGCATGTTACCAACTTGAGGCGCTTTTACTTGTGAATGCCAAATGACAAGTACCATCTTATCTTTATGCTCATTGTACATTTGTTTTATGTTGTTATCTCACTTTGTATTCTTCAATTTGCTCCGGCACTCTTCATTGAATAAAAACTCTTTGTTTATGCATCTCGCTGTGTTCTCTTTTACGTTACGGGGACGCCCTAACGCATTCATATTATTATTATTCGTCTCCGGACAATTAAATCTATCTCTCGGTCCGTCCGAGGAGATTCACATTTCGTCCCCGGACTCATATCACTTTCTCGCCTGTTAAACCGGAGAAGTGATTACTCCCGCCTGATCCGTCGGGGGAGATTTTACTCCCACCCGATCCGTCCGGGGAGATTTGCATTGGATTTATCCATATTGTGTTCCCGAACACCCGATTAAAACAGTTATTACTTTAACACAGCCATGCACACCAAAACGATTTTATTATCTTCCGAGTAATACGGCACAAAGAATTTTTTACATAGGACTTAAAAAAAAAAAAAAAACAACAACAACAACAACAAACAATCATCTACGGCCCCCGAGCCAGTATTCAGCGCTCCGGCGTTGAGGCCTACTCCTAGACCTACGCTGTGTCCTCCGGTATCTGGTCGTCCTTCGGCCGCGGGCTCCAGCTCTTTCCCCCCCACGGGCTTCCCGACGCCGTGGACTTGTTCTTGGCGCTTGTCTAGGAACTTCGTCTCTTGTACGAGCGCGGCTACTTGGCTGCGGAGCAGACCTCGGGGTTTGGGCCCATTGCACAGGGTCCCATTCCTCCGGAGCCATCACTTCGATTTCTTTGGCCAGTTCTTCGACCACCTCTTCGGCAACAACAGCGGGCTCTTCTTCAATCGTGGTCACTGGAGCTGGCTCTCGGATAACAATGCCTTTGCTCTTTCCAGCGGGTTTCTTTTTATCCTTCCGGGGAGCTTTTGGAGTACCTTGGCTCCGGCTTGAACTCGCAATGAATTCCTCGGCAGAAGGCCTCCACCTGCCTCGGCCCTTCAGTCCTTCGTACATGCTGAGAAGCAACTCCAAAACCTCTCGCTTTCTTACAAGCTCTGAGGACTCCGCTGGGTCATTTGCCATAAGCGCCGAGATTTCGCCTTGAATCTCTACGACCCGCTCCTCCACTTCCTCAAAGGTCAGAAGGCCGAACTCAGACAGTATCCGGTCGTACTCCCTTTGATGAACGAGGACACGACTCATTTCAGCAGCTTTAGCGCGATACTTCAGTTCGAAATCTTTGGCTCTTTCTTCGGCTTCCTCCACTCTCTTTTCCGCAACGGACACCCGCTTTTCTAGCTTGGGCACCACGTGCATTTGCAGGTTGTTCTTCTCTCCGCGGAACCACTCAAGTGATCGCATGAGTTTCTTTATTGTTTCGTGCAGTTCCGCGGTATTCTAAACAAGCAAAAGAGTCAACAAGAAGAATCAATCTCAAGCATGTAAGGAAAGGTTCCACTCGAAAGCAAAATTTATATTCATTCAGGTCAAAGTACATTATCCAAGGTTTGGTACACAGTTTACATCTACTCCTATTGTCTACAACTTTAAATTTGAGGGGAACGACTGACCTCCCGCTCAGTCCCCTCAGTCACCTCGGGCAACACCTCTTGCCGGCCCTCCGCCACTTCGGCTTCTTCCTCCTCGTTAGCTGCGGCGGCTTCATTCGCAGCTATGGCATCAACCTCCATCCGAGGGGGGGGGTTCTTTGTTTCGGGGCTGGGAGACCAATTCACCCCGGCGGAATGCCAGAAATTCTTGGTCCTGATCCACCGCACAATTAGCAATCTCCTCGGCCGTCAGAAGTTGCTTCTTCTCCGTTAAGGCCTTCAACAGCGGCCACTCCGGCAGATTCGCTAATGCTGTGTAATAGGCCCTCTCCACCCCGGCCACTGCGTTAAAATCGTACCCAAATTCCGGACGGTATACGTCCACACTCGGGTAGACTTCCTTGATCTGCTCCAGCAGCACAGATCGGGTGGCCTGGTCCCCTATTGCCACAAAATCAGTCTGGAAGTCAAGGAACGTGCTGGTTTGGAACAGTTTTTCGGCGAATGCCTTCAGCTCGCTCCTTGACCTTCGACCATGGCAGCTTCCCGGGCCTCCATCTCTGCCCGCAGCTGCAATACTTCCCCTCGAAGGACATTGGTTTCTGCCTCCACCCCGCGCAGACGCGCAATCTCATTTTCGACCAAAGCAGCCCTCTTACGCACCTCGGTCAGGTCTTGGGTTAACCTATCGTTGCGCGCCCGAAGCTCCCTAGCCGCTTCGGCCAGCTCCTCCTTGCCTTCCTTCTCGCTCTTACGACCGAGGTCCAGGATACCTCGCGCCAAGCGCAGAAGTTCTTCGGCATCGGCCCCCTCCAACCCCAGCAGACTTGAGGGCCCCTAATCCTTCAACTGCCACCAATAATAGCACACAATGATCGGCACAGAAAAACATACAATGCATTGGCAATAACAGTAATTGACAGTACGTCTGGAACTTACCTCCATACTCCCCTCCGTGCGGAGTCTTTTTGCTGTTGTTGGAGGAGTCCCGGATGGCTCCAGCCTCTTCTTAGATCCGGGGGTAGGACTCGCCAATCCTACCTGCTCCCCGGACCCAGCGCTAGGCCGCGCACTGGGTGATGTCTTCCCCCAGGGAGACACTTCAACAGCTTTCCCTTTCTTCTTGGCCACCACAGCCGCCGCGGGGCTTCCGGCTGGTTCTTTTCCGAAGCGTCCCACTGCATACAGAAGTTACAGTTAGTCCTACACAAGGCAATAGTTAGTAAATAGCAAGACGGGAGAACCCCTACCCTCTTCGGCAACCGCATCGCCCGAATAGTACAGGCTCAGTCCGGCCCCCTCCAGTTCCTCTTCAGTACAGAGGGTCTTGAAAGTCCCCACTGACCGGAATGAATGTACGATTTCGGCCTCCGGATTCTCCACCGGGGCAGTATCGAGTACCTCATCCCTTCTCCACTTCGGGAGAGCTACTCCGTTCTTCACAAAAATAAATATCTCCTTCCATCCCTCTACCTTACTCGGGTTTTGCACCTTGAACCCACCCCGGGCTCGGGGACTGAAGGAGTACCACCCCTTGGATTTACCGAAGGCTTTCAATTGGTAAAAAAACCTAAATAGCTCTACGGTTGGTTCTACCCCGGCATTTTTGCACACTACGGTGAATCCGACTACTTGCCTCACCGCATTTGGCGCTAGTTGGCTTAAGGCAATGTTATAGTAACACAGTAGCCGGACCACAATGTCCCACAGGGGCAACCTCAAGCCTATTCTAAGGAAATCTATATACACACTAATGAAACCCTGCGGCGGGCAGCAGGCCCTATCACCGGGGTCCGGTACTATGTATTCTAAATTAAAGGAAGGTAAAATGAGGGGATTTCTCTCTCAATCTGCACTCGCGTCATGCGTAACCCTATAGTGGACACTTCAAAGTCCTCCTCTGCGCATTCATAGAACGCGACCATCTTGACATTGGTTTCCCTGCCATCGACTCGATCCACAGTCCTAACCTCATTCCTCTCTGGAATCAGGACTCGCAGAGGTGGCACATCTAACGGGGCGTTCTTAGTCCCTACTTCCCGAACAGAAGACGAAGATGAAGATGAAGAAGAAGATGAAGAAGAAGACATACTTACTTGGTTTGAGTTGAGAAGTTTTTGATTTGGGATGATTCACACACGAGCAGGTTTCTCCTATTTTTTCCCGCTTTCTAAATTGGCAAATCGCAATGAAGAAGATGAAGAGTTACTGTGCAATTATTCCTAATATATACACAAAAACCAACGGCTCTGATACAGCCCATTCAAATTCAGTGATGGAGATTCGGACGTGATATTCACGCGCTTTATGGTTCCCAAGGCGCGTGGGGAACAGGTTTATTGGAAATCGCAGAGCGTGTCACTTCACATCCCTCTCTCTCATGATGGCGCCGCCAATCACATCAACCTCCAGGAAGATTTAAATTACACTCCGGTGATCCTTTCACCTCGGTCATACTACCACACTCCGGTGCTCCCTTCATTTTGGCCAGACTCCTACACTCCGGTGATTCCTTTACCTCGGCCAGATCATTATGTACTTTCGATACGTTTCCTGCTTTTGGGGAACTCGGTATCTCGCTATCTGCCCCGGGTACTTCGGCCTAGTTCGGTTCCGCTTCCGTGGACTGCGCCGCGGGGTCCCTTAGACGCGGACAGACTTGGTCGTCCACAAACACTTCGGCTCGCCCACGACCACGGCCCATCTTGCTTTTGGTTCCACCCCGGCGACAACCGAAGCTCCTTCCTCGCTCCGGCTAGGGGGGGGGGGGGGCGGCATCTGATAGGGATGAACCGATCACTTCGGATCGGGTTAATACTTTGGCCCATTGACCGGTCCAGAAGGTCCAGAAGCACGCGTCGGCCCAACTTGAAGTTTGTTCCGCAACACAAGGCCCACGATTCGTCCCCAACCGCCACGCAGCGGAAAATAGGCGCGACAATAGGGAGTTAGTTAGGGTTTGTTAGGAGATAGTATAAATATGAGGAAAAAACTCTGAATTAGGGTTCGCATTCTGTATTCTGAATTACTACGTGAAAACTCAAAATTCGAGTGAAAGAAACACCTCGGCAGGTGCTATTTTGTGCCCGTGGACGTAGATCTCCGGATCGAACCACGTAAATCTTGTGTTTTTTCATATTGCTTACAGAAGTTTTCCTTAAGTTTCTTGGATATCAGGTTGCGCATTAGCACCGGTATAAAACGTCGCGTACCGAGATTAATGTGTCCAACTTACAAAGTTTTTAGGGATGCAATATAACTGCATTTTGAATCTAAAATTTAACGCAACTGTATAGCATACACATGCTGATAAGTTTAAAAATATATTCTAGTAGATGAAAATGAAAAATCCAATGGCAAAAGGTTATGGTAGGGAATACAAATTACCATAAAAAAAGAAAAAAGAAAAAAAATTAAGTGACCTCTTACGGTTAGTTATAGAGTTAACCAAATGTTAAGCACATCTTTCCCCATAGCTCTTAGTAACATTCAATTTTATGTAACCACATTTGTCCTGAAACATGATTTGTTGACATTTTAAAAAGTATGGTTTAACAAATATGGCAATAATATACATTTGGAGAAAACTGGAAGCTGAACTATGACTTACCAATAGAATCACTTATATTAAAACTGACATTCATTATTTTCCAAAACAAAATCGAAAAAATCAATTTATGTCCTATTTTGTAGGATCATGCCAAAAAAAGTCATGTATATTCTGAAATTTCATTTTTGCAATCATAGATTTAAAAATAATTAAGGACAACAGACGACATCGTCAACTAATTGTTGGACATGTTACGTAATGAATTGGGGAATATTGTTAATATAACTAATGTGTCAGTTATGAATACAGATGTATTTTTTTACCTAAACCTAATATACACAAAAAGACGAGCTATTATCGATCCTAAAGTATAATGTTGATGTGGATTTAAAAATTTATTGTTTAGGAATAGGTGTGTTTAGTAAAATATTTGGCATTAACATCTCGCATTTCTACTCTATTCACGTTAGCTCATTACTGGAAATCCCCAGATTGATGGGTATAGTGGGCATATTCCGTGGACATCGGCGTCTACGGCTCTACGATTGTACATTTCACAAGCTCCAACATTCAGGACTAATTTTTTTTTTTTTTTTACCATTTCACAAAATAAATACGACTTAATTATTTTTAACATTTCTTTATCTAAGGATCCAAAACCTTCGCCAATTATGTACACATAACATATAACAATCTACAGCCGAGTGTTTTTCTTTAATGAAAAAAACCCACGCTGGAAAAGGGTCTTTATTTTTTTATGAAAATAAAAACTGAAGTACCAAAATGAAGCCCACATATCTTCCTTACACCTACCAAATCCACGTCACATATGTATGCTGCAAGGGAAAATATTCTTAGAATTTTTTATTGTTGAATAGCTTTTGCCCCCTTTTTGATACCTTTATATGCCCCCCCCCCCCCCCCTCCTCACCTCCAACAATACACAATTTCTTACACTCACCTCCACACATAATTCTTACACACACCTTCACACACGAACACACAACCTCTCGTCAACCTCCGAAGCAAATGGCCCCAACAACACGCATATCGGCTCGCAAAGACGTCACCAAAACACCACCTCGATACTTCAAAGCTATCTGCCGCACAAAGGAAGGAACTACTCGGTTGAGCATCCCATTTGTAATGGCAAAATGGCTAGGTAAGCAAACGCGGGATGTGAGAATAGAAGTGTGGAACTCTGGAGTAATTTTTTACTGCGTGTTCGAGTACCGCACTGTATCGTATGAAGGGAGCCCGATGTGCCGACTAGCAAAGGGCTGGGGAAAGGTTTCGGCTGCACTGCGTTTGAACCAAGGCAACGTGGTAGAGTTTCAAAAGTGTCATGGTGACCCTATTAGGTTTCACGTGTGGGTAACCCGTCACGAGGCAAGCATCAAGATTGACGACGGAGACTGGATTTAGGCAATCTATTAGGGGGAAAACTCCACTATAAAATGTTTATTTGTAGTATGTTCACCTTTTTTTTCTTCAATCAAATCGTCTTTAGATGATAAACTATCTGTATATCCCTGAACAGGGGTGTAACAACTATAACTGCATGGGACATAAGGTCCCCCGCCAGTCTTGTTATTCCGGTGTTGAAGTAATGTAGAACGAATTTATCACCGTTTTCAGTTTGCTTTTAGCAAGAAAATTCTTTAAGTTTTGTTTACCATAGCTATTTTGATTTGAAATGAGCATATTTTGTTTATTGTATATGACTGATTTCGTAGTTAGAAACATTTAAAGGTAAATCCATATTAACTATCACTAACCTCTAAAGTAATAAAACATTTATTAGTCCTAAACCTGCATGGCTATATTGCGCTTATTTAGCAAACCAATTTATTTAAAAAATTTGGGTAATAAATTGTATCAGGACATAAGATTGATTATCTTTGATATGTATTGCAAATTACCAATATTCTCAAAAAATTAATTAATCATCTTGAAAAATTATTTTGGAGGCAACAAACATCAGTCTGTCTATCTCGAAAACTAATAAAGAGGTAGATTCAATAAACAAGGCTGAATAGATCATATAACCGTTACACATTAAAATCGGTTAAAAATTCAGGCTACCAAGCGACATTTCAAACGTATCATTCAAACCGGGAATGTTAGACCCAACGACATTGGTGTGCCTACCCCTTCGGCCACCACTACAACCACAACGTCCTCTAATACCCCCCTTGTCCCCCCCCCCCCCCCCTCTCAAACCTCATGGTAGGAAGGAATACGTGTACCCCTAGGCCTTCCGCAAGTACGGGTTACTTCAGGGTTGCGTATCGGGTTACATACGACAGGTGATTCCTCTATTGCGTTGCGCTGAGAATCATTCTGATTTTGAGTGGTGGGAGGCTCCATAGAACTCAAATCATCCTTCAATTCACCTAACCGCTGTCTTATCAATTCCATTTTAGCATCACTTCCCATAGTTGCATCAGTGAATTCTTGGAAATAACATTCAATTTCTTGATATTTTTTGTACTCCGAGGTCATGTGTGGATAACCACCTGCAAAAAAAATGCCGGAGTGGTGGCAATACACATCCTTCCTCCAACGATGAAGAACATACCTTGTATTAGCGTGTTGAATATTTTCCTTACACATTACCTTTAAAATATGACAACACATAATCCCCCTAAACTCGAAGCTCCTGCAATCACATTTAAGATACTGGCCATCTAACCTGTACTCGACGTAATATGTTAAATCTTTAACATAGTGCCCGTTTCGAAAAATTGATTCAATAACCTTGAATTTTTTAGCGTTGACTAAATTATCGTATGCTTCCACAACCTCCTCCACAGTATGACAATAAAACCCTCTCCTAATTTGATCTTGCAGCTTCCCAAATTTTTTATTTGTATACACTTCATGAAATTGAATCTCCCAAGAATAATCTGTGATACAGTTCATGACTTTGCACTTAGAGTCAAAATCAGCGAGAAATTGTTTGTGGATCTTATCAACTATGGAAATCTCGTATTGCTCTACAAATTGCTTAAGGGTCCATCGAGAATTTATATATCCGTCAAAGAAAGCATGCATCCCTTCGCTTCTTTGGGTAGAGGTCATGCCAGCCCAAAAATGGTGATTGAGAAACACCGGGACCCAACTTTCTCTCTCTGCATACATGTTCCTCAGCCACTCGGTGGCTTCAAGCCCATAATAAGCTAAAAATTCTGCCCACCTTGACTCAAATATTTGAATTAAACGACTTTCATAAATCAACTTCTTAAATTCCTTAATTGCCGTGTGGTAGTTTTGAATACCCTTAAACTTCACAGGAAGCTTGCACAATATATGCCACAGACAGTATCGGTGGATCGTGTTAGGCATAAGATCCCTAATGGCTATCTTAATACTTTCGCACTGATCGGTAATGATACATGTTGGTTGTATCCCGTTCATAGCTTCAAGCCAGTTTGCAAATATCCACTTGAATGAATCGGCATCTTCGTGAGGCACCAAAGCACAACCCAATAATATTGATTGGCCATGGTGATTCACACCCACCACAGTGGCAAAAGGCATCTTATACCTGTTGACCAAATAAGTTGTGTCAAAACTTAGACGTCGTGAAAGTCTTCGTACGCAACCTTGCTACGCGGATGTATCCACAACACATTGCGTAGCCGTGAATCATCACCAATATCCATAATATGAAAAAATTCACTTTCTTTGTCTTGTAGTCTCAAAAACAAACATCGCATCGCCTCGGCATCTCCATCTCCTAATCTCAGCCGCGTCTCACATCTACGTAATTCCGACAGTCCTTCGGAAGACAGCCGATATTTAGGGGACCACCAGCTTGAACCTCAGCCAACCTTACATTTTTGCACACCCTAATCCCAGCAATATCGTTAGCCTCTAATTGACGCTTCAGGTTAATAGTCAAGCTCCTGTGAGCGGGCATGAGTATTGACATGGTCGGACAGAGCTCGTGGTTGTGGTCTTCGACAACCTTGCCTACTTTCTAACTCCCGTCATCCTGACGGATCCCGTTCACATGCACCTTACAGTCGACCCTTTTCGATGTCTTTTGCGCCGAAGATTTACGACCACGATCACATTGCCAAACGGAATACTTGAACCCATTCGGTGTAAGATACCGAGATGCGCGCTTGGTGACACAAAAACCTTTATACTTCGCATGATCTTGATAGGCTCTAAAAAGCGATTCTTCATTTGCAAAAAGCGTACCGGGTTGAGGACACACCTCAACACGACTCATGTCGTCAGAACCCGACAGGGACGTGGACGGAGGAACCACACCGACGGCCGAGGTTTGTTGATGCTTGCCATGTACAACGTTATCCGTCGAGTTGAATGACGATGAAATTGCATCTTCTCCAACATCGTTCTCAGCCGCACTGTGATGGGTGTCAGTCAAACCAAATAACTCTCGTTCCCAGTCACTAGGAAGGTCCATTTGTAAACGAAAAAAATTTCTCTTTAAAGAAACAGTGGGCAATTTCTTTTCGAAAATTTAGTTTAAATTAGGAGTTGCTGCATATATTTCTTGCTAGTAAAAGACGATATCAAAATTTTGCTGTTTCATGCAAATATATATAGGGAACTACGTTTGACAGGCTTGACCTATTTAGTGAGTGGAAGAAAAAGCTAAAAGAAAAAAGATGTAAAAGAAAAAAAAGTGAAAAAGAAAAAGGTAAAAAGAAGATGTGGGGTCACTTTAAGGGATGCTAGTGGTGGTGACTAATCCTTGTGCAAATATTATGGACGAAAATCAGAAAGGATAATTTGGGAAAATTCAATATTTTTTTTTTTTTTTTTTTTTAGTAGTTTTGTGGCTGGCCACATTGTGGCCATTTAGTAGTTTCCTTTCCCAAACACTCCAAAACAACTTTTCTCAAGCGATAAATTGAAAAACACTTGAGAAAAACACTTGCAAACACCTCCTAAGTTGGACTTTTCAAACTATATAAAAAAAAAAAAAAAAACTTATAAGTTTCTAATGTCGTATCTTTTTATGAAGTTACAAATTTTATTTTCAAAATGTTCTTAAGCATCTTATAAGAAGTTTTAGGATTTTATAGTTTATATGCTTAGCCAAACTCCTTAATGGTCGCTACAACAAAAATGGTCTCATAAGACAATAAAAAATGGTCTCAAATAATGAGTATTTGTCACAATTTTACTGGCGTCTCAATAACTCGGATGAAAATAATATATTTATGACCACAAAAATAATCCCAAATGCGTCTCAAGTATTTTTTACAATAACGAATTGTCTCTAAAGTGGTTTCAGATACTAAAAAATGTCAAGGAGATGATCACAATATTGAAGTTCCAACTCCTGATCTGAATCTTCATTTGGGCCGGTCCAATATAATGGACAATGGTGGGCCTAGGGTAGATGATGATTACTTTGAAAGCATTGTGAAGATGATATGTAGGCTAGAAAACGATGGACACATTACCAACAAATTCAGGGTCAAGTTTCTCACCTGGTATAGCTTTAGGTCTAACCAGTATCAAAGAAGAACTGTCACTACTTTTTTTAAGGTTATGAATGATCACAACGCTCTGCAACCCACCTGATTGATACCTTTTGTTGAGATTATCAGCTTTGCATGTTGAGATTATCAGCTTTGCTTTGCAGTATTATCAAGTCTACTAAGACTTCTTTTGTAATTAATCTATATTATCAGCTTTAATGTTGCCCTTTTGGTGATAGAACTCTTTTAGCTTAAGCTGCATGGACTCATGCAAAAGCTGGCAGCTTGTGTTTAGCCATTTCTGACAAGTCTTTATGTATTTTATCTTGTTTTGACATCTTCTAGCGCAAACATTCTGAGTCATATATATAGCTTGTATTAGGGATTGTAAGTCAAGTTTTTCCACTTCTTATTCTGCGCAGCTACAAGCTGAAAAATGAGTTCATGAAATATATATAAACTTTGCTCCAGATTTCTTCTATATCTTTGAAGTGATGAATGTATTTTGGTTTATCTGTTATATGTATGTTAAGATTTCTACATGGTACCAGAGCCATAGTTCCAAACTATGACTTCAAGCACGAATCCATTGAGAAACACAGCAGCAGAGTGGCCAAGACTTGGATCTGGAGCAGCAACTCCAACTTTCATGGCTACTGAAACAGCCTCTTCCACAAATTTTTCAGAAAATAATCCACTCAACCTACATGGATCCGATCACCCAGGTATGAGCCTGGTTTCTTCTAAATTAACTGGAAATAATTATTTGCCATGGAGCAGATCTGTTCAGATTGCTCTTCTAGCTAAAAACAAACTGGGGTTCATAACTGGTAACATAGAGATACCTACTGATGCTAAGTTAAAAGAACAATGGGAAAGGGTGGATGGTATGGTACGAGCATGGATTATTAATTCTCTTGCTAAAGACATTTCTGAAACCTTTTTGTATGCTGAATCTGCCAAGAATCTGTGGGAAACTCTAGTAAGTAGGTTTGGTGATAGTAATGCCCCTCAACTGTTTCAAATACAAAGAGACATTTGCAATCTTTCTCAAGGGAATCAATCAATGGCAGTTTACTACAACCACCTGCACAGGCTTTGGAATGAAATTTCTCTCTTGAAGCCTATACCAATCTGCGCATGTAATGCTGCAAAGCAGTGGGAGGAATTTGAGATGTCAGGAAGACTGATTCAATTCCTCATGGGATTGAATGACTCATATGATCAGGTGAGAAGCCAAATTCTGATGATGGACCCATTGCCAAGTATAGATAAAGCATATTCAATGGTACTGAGAATTGAAAAGCAGAGAAACATTCATGTTGGACCAACTGAGAATGCTGATCACAGTGCCATGGCTGTAAAATATACAAACGGTGGAAGAGCTTTTTCAGGAAGAGGTGCTTCCCATGGTTCAAACACAAGAGGGGGATACTTGGGAGGTAGAGGAAGAGGTGGTCCAAGACTCAGTAAAGAAGAAAAGGCAAAACTCCAGTGTGATCACTGTGGTATCCATGGGCATGTGATAGCAGACTATTTTAAGTTAAAGGGTTACCCTGATTGGTATTATACACCCAAAGAACAGAGAAATTATGCGAATGCAGCAGGTGATGGTTTGGGAAGTGAGAATCAAAGGGAAAGCATTACACAATCTGCAGGAAGCTCTAGTGATATCTCTGCTCTTATACAGAAAGAAGTGGCAAAAATTCTTGCCTCTCAGTCGATTTCTAGAGGAAATTCAGAAGGTTCCAAAGGCAAATCACAAGATCACTCTTGTATTGGAAGCTCCCATTTTGCTTTCACTTTAATTTAAGGGATTGATGATGATGCTTGGATCATTGACACAGGTGCAAGTAGGCACATGTGCAATGATCAAACTCTTATGACAAATCTAACACCTCTCAACCAAACTGCCATGATCACTTTGCCAGATGGAGCTGAAAAACAAGTTACACATTATGGAGATGTGATTTTGTCAGACAAACTGACCTTGAAGGAAGTGTTTCTAGTACCCAGTTTTACCTGTAACTTGTTGTCCATCTCACAGCTCACTCTGAACAGTGGAGCTCAAGCTACCTTTGATCAAGATTCATGTGTTGTGAAGCTAGGAAACAATGGAGATGTACTACTCACTGGTCATCTAGTTGGAAAGCTTTATGTAGCTAAGCCAAGACACTCCAAAGAAGCAGCTGCTGCCTATGCCATCAGTGCTCCTCACTACATCAAAATCTTTCACAACTGGCACAGGAGACTTGGTCATGCTTCCCCAAGCACCTTACAGCATCTATACTTCCTTAAACATATGTGTACTCCTCCAGTCATTGAAGAGCAGAAGAACTGTGAAATTTGCCACACAACTAAACAGACTAGGCTTAGTTTTCCAATCAGCTCTAGTCAGAGTTCAAGAGTGCTGGAATTACTTCATGTGGACATCTGGGGTCCATATTCTCAACCTAGTATTACTAAGACATCCTATTTTCTAATAGTGGTTGATGATTATAGCAGAATGACATGGGTGAACCTGATGGCAAGCAAGAAGCAAGCCCTGTCATCTCTGCAACAGTTTGTGCATATGATTACCAGACAATTGGAAGTGGAAGTGAAGGCAATAAGGACAGATAATGGAGCAGAGTTCATGAGCAGGGATTGCCAAGATTTCCTATCCAGCAAAGGCATTATTCATCAGAGAACCTGTGTTTACACTCCACAACAGAATGGAGTGGTGGAGAGAAAACACAGGCATCTCCTTGAGATGGCTAGAGCTCTCATGAAGGAGTCTTCAGCACCACACTATCTGTGGCCATATTCAATTCTCACAGCTGCACATATAATAAACAGATTGCCCACCAGAGTTCTAAACTGGCAGGTCCCTTATGAGATCATGTTTACCAAAGTGGCATCATATGGGAATATGAAGCCATTTGGATGTTTGGCTTATGCTACTGACACAGAGCCACACAAGACAAAATTTGAGGAAAGGGGAGTAAAGTGTATATTCATAGGATATGTCCCTCATCATAAGGGATATAGATTATACAACATTGGAAAACAGAAAGTGATTACTTCTAGAGATGTTATTTTTCTTGAATCAGTGTATCCTTTTACCAATGCTGATATCAAAACATCCACTGCTGAACCTACTGTACCACTTCCTCTCTTTCAGCATGATGAACCAGAACCAAATCCCAGTTCAATCTTTGATAACACCTCATCTGAAAATACCTTGCCATCTGCACCAGAATCCTTCAATCAACCCATACAAACTGATAATGTTCCACTTACTCCTCAACCTCCTACTAGGAGAAGTGGAAGGGTTGTTCATCAACCAGCACATCTGAAAGATTATGTTCAAGCTTCCACTAGTTCCCCATCCTTATCTGATCCACTCACATACTTCCATGCCCCACCAACACATGATGCTTTTCACACTTGCCATCTTACTGTACCTGAACCCAGTAGATTCAAGGAAGCAAACAGATACCCAGAGTGGGTTGATGCTATGCAGCAAGAGCTGAAGGCTCTGGAGCAGAACAACACCTGGGAAGTTACCTCATTGCCACCTGGAAAAAGAGCTATTGGCAGCAAATGGGTCTACAAGGTGAAACTACATGCAGATGGATCTGTTGAGAGGTATAAAGCCAGATTAGTGGCAAAGGGATATAACCAGATCCTTGGAGAAGACTATGATGACAGCTTCTCCCCTGTAGCCAAGCCTGTGACAGTAAGATTCCTAATAGCCTTGGCCACCATAAAAAATTGGGAATTGCATCATGTTGATGTCAATAATGCTTTTTTGCATGGTTATCTAGACAAGGAGGTTTATCTTAAACCACCTGATGGTTACACCAGGGCTGGGCCTAATCAAGTATGCAAACTTCAGAAAAGTCTGTATGGCTTGAAACAAGCCTCTAGACAATGGAATACAGAATTTTGCACTACACTAATCACTTTTGGTTTTGAGCAGTCTTCACATGATCATTGTTTGTTTACTATGACCAAACATGAGGATTTTATGGCTGTTTTACTTTATGTGGATGATGTGCTCATTACTGGGAATAATGGAATTCTCATTGATAATCTTAAGCAGTTTCTGGACAGAGCCTTCACCATCAAGGATTTAGGAATGGCCAGCTACTTTCTAGGAATGGAACTGATCAAGAATGATGATGGCACCTTCCTGTCTCAGAGGAAATATATTCTGGATATCCTCACTGATGCAGGTTTGGACAACTGCAAACCAGTCTCTACTCCTTTACCATATAATCAAAAATTGAGTAACTCAGAAGAATCTCTTCTTTCAGATCTTGAAGCATACAGACGGTTAATTGGGAGGCTCCTTTACCTAAATTTAACCAGGCCAGACTTAATCTTTGCTACACAGCAACTCAGTCAATTTGTCAGTTCACCAAATCTCTCCCATTGGAATGCTGCAATGCATCTCCTTAAATACTTGAAAGGTACTGCCAACCTTGGTCTTTTCTATTCCACTTCTAGTGACCTCATCATTCGAGGCTTTTGTGATTCAGACTTGGGGTCTTGTTTAGACACCAGAAAATCAATCACCGGGTACTGCGTGTTCTTAGGAGACTGCCTCATCTCCTGGAAAGCAAAAAAACAAACCGCAGTCTCTAGAAGCTCTGCTGAGGCAGAGTATAGAGCCATGGCCTCTGCCACTTGTGAACTTGTTTGGATTGACTACATTTCTGCTGACTTACACACCAACATTCCCAAACCAATTACTCTTTCCTGTGACAATCGTGCAGCCATACACATTGCTAAGAATCCAGTGTTCCATGAACGCACTAAACATCTGGATATTGACTCCCATGTTGTGAGAAACAAGTTCAAAGAAGGCTTCCTAAATCTTCATCATGTCTCCTCCAAAGATCAACTTGCGGATATTCTGACAAAACAGCTCTCTCCTGGCGCGTTTCACTCACTCTTGTCCAAGCTGGGATTGCAATTCAGTACAATTCCAGCTTGAGGAGGGGATGTTGAGATTATCAGCTTTGCATGTTGAGATTATCAGCTTTGCTTTGCAGTATTATCAAGTCTGCTAAGACTTCTTTTGTAATTAATCTATATTATCAGCTTTAATGTTGCCCTTTTGGTGATAGAACTCTTTTAGCTTAAGCTGCATGGACTCATGCAAAAGCTGGCAGCTTGTGTTTAGCCATTTCTGGCAAGTCTTTATGTATTTTGTCTTGTTTTGACATCTTCTAGCGCAAACATTCTGAGTCATATATATAGCTTGTATTAGGGATTGTAAGTCAAGTTTTTCCACTTCTTATTCTGCGCAGCTACAAGCTGAAAAATGAGTTCATGAAATATATATAAACTTTGCTCCAGATTTCTTCTATATCTTTGAAGTGATGAATGTATTTTGGTTTATCTGTTATATGTATGTTTAAAGATTTCTACACCTTTTTTGTGGGCTTGGTTATATGATTCAAATGTTGTTCGCCCCATTTTTATTGTTACTGACTTTTACATGTTTTTTGGGCTCATTTAGATGATAAAAATCACTGAGTGATAAGCGTGGTTTTTTATGTATTTAGGGGCTTGTTGAAATCATTTTTTGAGAAATACATATATAAATTAATCTTTTGCTTATTTATTTATTTATTTATCTTGTGAAGTTATTACATATTTGCTCATTTTGAAGGTAAAAATTCATATATTTTAGATGATTATAAAGTGACGAGCATTTGAGATGCAAAGATGAAGTATTTGGCGAATAGTTGACTTTAGGCCCCAGTGATTAAGTTTGCAGGTTTGGAAGAATGAGCATAGCCAGTGATGTAGCAACTAAACTTTATAAACTGATTTTTAATTTGTTGGAAAATAACATGAATTCTACAACTTTTGTGTTGACAAGATTTTTCAATCCCGTCCTTAAATTATTGAAAAAAATCCAAGAAAGTCGGAGTTGTGTAATTTGTGACGTGACATACCTTCAGTATTTTGAGATGTAAATATCCAGTTGAGGTGCAACTAGTGGCATTAGAAAGTCAGCTACATTTTTTATAGCTTTGTTTGAAATAGAAAAATCCAAATGATTTTCTAGAGGAAAAATAGTAAAATTTTACACTTTCTTAACTTATGGAACTAAAACTGCAAAATGCTATGTGGATGAAATTAAAAATGTAAGTGGCCCTAACTTACAGGACTAAAAATACAATTTTTGGGGTGTTTGTAATATAGAAAAACTGAAAAGCTTATGAAATTGCAATACAAGAAAACTGTGAAAATTCGAAAGGAAAGCAAAATTATTGTAAAACTTATAATGGATATATATATTTATTGGAAACACCTATAGAGTGTATATATTTGAAGTTCTTTCTCCATGAAAAAAATGTTATTAGAAACTTCGTTTATGTATTCTTTTTTTTGTTATCGTGTTAGTCTTATAAGATGAGAAGTGTTGACAGAGGGCGTAAAAGTAAAGAAGAGAATGAAAAACAACAAAAACCAAAAGTAATGGTGGTGGGTTGTTACAACTCTGAATACAAAAGAGCAGAAAATTAAATTCTCAGAGGAGTCTTCCCCAGCAAGGAAGAAAGGGAAATTAATTGTATAACTACCTAAGATCTCTTGGACAGAGTGACTGAGTGAGTATCCCCTGCTGGCAATGCTTGGGCTACATGTTTGGCTAATTATATCCTACCCAAGTTAGATTCTTTTTAATTTTTATACACTTTTCAAATATATAGTAGATCTCCTACATGGATACTACCCACTTGAGTAAAATAGAATAAATCGAGATGCTGAGCTAGCAGACGATTGCAACAGAGTGGATATGAAGCGAGGGTGATTCTACGTTTTTTTAAGGGTAGCGTCTGCACACACAATATGTGTGATATGTGTTGGGAAAATGGCTCTTTTGGGCAGCTCGTTGGGGCAAATTTAAATTGTAGCCCGGTAATGGAATTTTGAATGTTAAGGTGGTATCGTACTCTTCTCTAAAGAGGTTTGTGACAATGTATCATTTATCTAAAATGGTTAGCAGGTGAATGAGAAATTGAATCTCATAGTAGAAGCGGAGCACTTGAAATTGTTTTGTGACTTTGTCCCACATGAAAAAATTGCATAAAATTGACTTTTATATATATATATGATTCTCCTTCTAAAGAGTGTGCCAATATATATCACAAAAGCTCTCTCTCGCGCACTGCAAACAATATGTAGCTAATCAGAGACAATCAATTATCAACATTATTTATTTTATGATTCTTTCAAAGTATATCACATACAAAACTTCGTGTGATGTGCAAATACTACTCCTTAGGATAGTATAGAATTCTCCGGACGAGGCGAGTCGTTTATACTTTATTGGATTAACTAGAATTTTTCTGCGGTGGACGATTTAAAATATATTTATTTATAAGAAAAATCAAAGTTAAACAATCAAACAATATAATTTAATATTACAAACTAAATAATATTAAATTATCTAATAACTTTTAATTTCATTGATAAAAATTATTCAATTTATTTCTATTTGCAACTTATATCTAAAGTAAATAATTCAACTCACAAAAAATATTCAAATATGAAGACAATAAGCAATCAATAAACAATTATTTATTTTTATCTATTGCAAATAAAAGAAATGGATTCAAGAATATTAAAATAAAAAAAAAGTTATTAATGACTTTAGGATGTTGGAAAATTCAAAACGTTTGAGTGAGAGTGTGGGAGAATTAATTTGCTATATTTTACATTAAAAAAAAAAAAAAGACCCAGAAATTATGCCTTTTAATTTAATTTATTTTTATTATAAAATGAATCAATTAAAAATTGTCTCCTATAATTTATTGTACAACAATGTCAACAAATTTCAATTTGGGACTAATTTTGGAATTTTTTTACAATATATACAAATCTTAATATGTAAGTTATGAATTGAACCTCTTATTTTTAAGGTGAAATGGGTGAAAAATTATGTTTAATTTCCTTTTACATAATATTCTCTTTTATTATATAGTAAGACGTTGGTACAATTGGACCGTTTTGTTTTATTTGGACGGATGGGTCCTTTGAAGTTTGCGTCGTTGAGCCAAGTGTATTGGGCTTGGACCAGTAGGACTTTTGTTTTAAACTAAATTTCAGATCATGTGATTTGTTGAATAGCTAGTTTTCGAATGCTCCCTTTACTAAGGCTGAGCAAAAGATTATAAAATCGTCCGAGTTAAAACGCACTGCACCATTATTTATAATACGTTTAGATAATTTGCGGTTAAAATTTTGATAAAAAAATTGATCACGTACATGGTTTAATTTAAATTTTCGTTCAATAACTGCATCAACCGCACAACATATTATATGTTAATGTGTTCAGTATTTACTTAACTATATGAGTTATGACTCCTGTAATAGTAATTGTGAGATTAGGTACATAATAGTCAATACGGTATGAATTTAGTAGTTACTACTCCATAAATTAATGTGTCAAGATATATATTTGTATAATTGTATTTTCTTGCTACGCCACATATTAGAACCACAACCTCTTTATAATCATAGTTGTTCAATGTTTTCCAACTTTACATTTGCTTGTTAGATTGTAATTATATGCTCCTACTTTTACATTTAATTTAATAACCGCGAAATAGCACGAACTGACTGTAACCGCACATAACCGCGTACTCATTTTTCACCCATAAACCATCGTTTAATTTTCAATAGGAAACCAAACCGCATATTGCGGTGCGGTTTAATTTATCGAATAAAACCGCAAAAATGCACTGTGAGCACCCCTATTCTTTACACTATAGCCCACTTTTCTCTACTTTCCTGAATAGTATCCGAATAAATTATTCATTATTAAATTATATATATATATATATATATATATAATATTAAAGATTAATATAATTTTATTCACAAGTAGTTTCTGAGCACCTACTCCTCGACCCACGTCCTTGACTGATCTGATGGTGTGTGTGTGTTGCTTCCATGACGATGAGGTCGTGAATTTGAACCTCGCGTCCTATAAATTTATTTTCCATTATATTTATTTATATATATTAACTTATTATAAATTAATAATAATTAGTATATAAATATTAATTATTTAAATAATAAAAATAAATTCATAATTTGATTATAACTATAAACTTTTTTTCTTTTTAGATTTTTTACTACATTTTCATTTTATTTATTTATTTTATTTACAAGTTATATCGTTCATTTAAAAAGATAATATTTTTTTGGTTACACATATCATACTATATCTGATCCGCCATAAAAGAAGACAAGAATTGCAGATAATATTGTTCATGTAAAAAAAATATATTTTTTGGTTAAACAAGTTACACTATATAGGATCCGCAGCAACAAAAAAATAACAAATTTCAAATAATATTTTTAATGTAAATTAATTATATATTATGGTTAAACAAGTTATACTATATCGGATCCGCAACAGCAGGATAAAAAAATAAAAATAATAAATAAAATTCAAAAAATTGAAAAAAATCAATAATACAAATTAAAAAATAATTAATTATTAGTTCTTTTCATTATTGAATTAGTTAATATTTAATTAAGTACTAATAAGTATTTCAGAAAATAACTAATAAAATAAATTGAGCGAGATTTTGAGGTCCATCTATACATAAATAAAAGCTAAATGAGGAGAATTTATGTAATTTCAGCTATTCCGCCTAAATATTTACACCACATTTAGTAACTTTTTGAATTTTTGGTAAGTTGATACCTTTCTTTCAATTTTTAAAAAGCAAATAACTTTTTTATTTCTTATTCGTCTTTTATGAATAATATATAAAATTATTCATCTTTTCACGATTTTCAGTTTTACATTCATATCACATAATGAGATATTTTATTTAAAAAATAGATTGTTTATTGGTTAATTATTTATGTTAAACTTGAGTGTTTATTGTGAATTAAGTACAACTAAAAATTAATACAATAATTCTCTAATAAAAATACTAATTGAGTATTTTGTTGTAAATATGCAACTTCAGTTTGCTTTATTGACATTAATTTTAAAATATTTTCTTTATTTAACTTACACATGGAGATTTTTTTTTTTTTTTTAATGAAAATCTACTTTATTAAGTAAAGTTAAAGAATAGAATGTGTTTTATGACCAGTTTATTAAATCATCAAATTGGCTAATACTTTTCTTATTACTAGAGTACGAGAGCTTTGAGCATATTTATGATTATCATGTATTTGAATTTTTATTGAAATTTTTTAAATTACTTATTTATATTTTTTATAATGTATATTTTGTATTTTTTTTAAAATAACTCTTTGCAACCGAAATAATGACATTTATTACGCTTTACAGTCTTTTATTTTTTTTTCCACTAACTAAACTTAAATAGTTTTTTTTTACACTTTGTAATCTAAACAATACTTTGTCGCACTAACTAACCTCAAGTATGTATTTTTACTCTTAACAGTTTAAGCAATTTTGTTCGCATTAATCAATTTTTATCTTTAAATAAATAAATTATGTATAAGCAAAATGTAACATCATATAAGTAAGTTACAATAACAAAAAAGTATGAAAATATTCAAATATTTTGAAGAACGCATAGACTTAATTTGTTATTCGAACTATTAAACAACTTTTAGATTTTATTTTGTTAAAATAATGATTTATTGAAAAATAAGAAATCTTTAAGTATATTTGAAATCACAAAAGTAGGAATATAAAAAAGTATAAAACTTTATATGATACCTGAAATATCTAAATAAAATATTAGAGTTTCTTTTATTATATGTTTCATGATTATTTTTAATTATTTCTACTTAGAATTGAAAATTATTTTCATAAATTAAAAAGTATGTGTGCATATATATACACACACACACCATGGTAAGGATAATTCTATAATTAACATTTTCCAAACTAAAATTTTGGAATGTAACTGGTAAATTGTTGTCACATTTGGTAGAATCAAAACTTATTTTACCTTTTAAAGGTACACATAGTTTTTTTTTTATTTATAATCTATTTATTATTTATAATAACTCAAATTAATCATTTTTTTATGATACTTGAGTTGACATCCATTTCACATATATTATTATAAGATATTCAATGAAAAATATAGTAATTATTTGATTATTTGAGTTAGATTTTAGTGTTGTGGATTGTACTCAATAGTATATCGGTTCGGATATACAACTAAAAGCCAGTCAAATAATTATCATATAAAATTATTTCACTTGACTATTTCATTAAAACCAAAACAAAAATAAATCAATTTATTTTATCCGACATGAATTTTTCTCAAGTTTTCTTCTTTTATTACATTGAGTGAAAATATCAATTTATATATAACTGAACACATCCGCTATTAAATTAAAAGCAAAATTTAATATTTGATTAATAATTAACTTATTTAAATTATTAAGTTTGTTAATATTTGTTTGTAATGAAAAGAAAAATTATTTGATTAATCACAGACCTACGACTTTCACGCATATATAACACTTTATGTAAGAAATTTAATCCCGAAATTAGTTGCTATTACTTATTCATATTATTCATATTTTATATTTATTAATATTAAATATTATGAAGAACTACACTTTTCAATCTAAACTATGTTTTTTATGTGTTGCAATCTAAACTTTTTTTAAATAAGTAAATTTAATCAACCTGAACAATAGATTTTTTAGACTTGACAACCTAAACAATATTTTATCACATTAACCAATCTAACCATGTCTACGTTTTTCTATCTAAGCATTTTTTTGCATTAATTAGTATGTATCATTAAATAAATCTACTATTTAAAATATAAATGTATAATTTACTTGAAAATTTTCAATATATATATATATATATATATATATATATATATATATATATATATCTGTGTGTGTATGCATGTGTGTGTGCGCGCGCGTGTATGTGAAAATATTAAAAATTATTGAAAAATCCATTTCAATATTATTTTTTATATTCCAATTATTGAATAACTCCTGGATTTTATGATGTTATTTTGTTAAATTAGTATAACTGAAATCACCAAGTAAAGTATTAAAACTTGCAAATGATATTTTTTTTTAAAGTTGAATAGTTATAGTTACAATTTGAAATGTGATTTAGATAAATTAAAATATTTAAAATAAAAGGAAAATTAATTTCTTATAATATTATTTATTTTATTTTATTTAATAATTTATTTAATAATTTTTTATAATATTATTTAAAATAAACGGGAGTATACTCCTTTGGGGGACCTTTCGCGTAATTATGTTTTTTTTTCATTTTTTATGCAATTATACCATACGGAACTATTTTGTTTGGTCCATCAACCATATGTGATCAGTTTTTTTTTTTTTTTTTTTTTTAACCTTTAATGAAATAATCTTACAAGATTCCATCACATGCCCCGCACATGAATCTTTTCGATGTATTCTGCCTCCTAAAATTTATAATTGCTTTTTTTTTTCTTTTTTCTCAAATTATCGGTATGATCGTGCAAACATAGGTTTCGAGTATAGATTGAAGAAGCGTTAATCAACTTCTAGAGATGACTTGAGTTCAAAGAAAATTGAAGAAGAAAGATTGGTTTCTGCATTTAGAGAGAGAATACTCTCATACATCTCAAATTATGCAAGATGAGTCAAAAAAGCTTTTATAAGAGTTGCTACACCTTTGTAACAACTTAACTGCCTAAAAACAACGTTTTAACTAATTAAATAACTTCCTATAAATCCTGGTATTTACAAGAATAGAAATTGAGATATATTTAATACTTCTACCCCCTCAAGTTGGACTACTGGTATAGTTTAGTAGTCCAAACTTGGACAGACGAAATTGAAATTGCGTCGGCCCAAGTATTTTGATTTAATCAGCTAGGTGATTCTTAGATTGGACAGTTGAAGATCGATGAAACCTTGTTTGTAATTCTCACGGATGTTGTGACAGTCGATTTCCAAATATTTTGTCCGTTCGAGAAAAACGGGATTGGCCATGATGTGGATGGCTGCCTTGTTATCACAAAAAAAAAAAAAAAAAAAAAACACTGGATTCGGTTTATGCAGCTTCAGATCTGCTAATATGTAGGAAATCCACTAACGTTCAGACATGGTGGAGCTCAGTGCTCTATATTCGGCTTCACCCCCTGTGTTACTTGTTAAAAAGAAGGATGGGAGTTGGAGATTTTGCGTGGATTATAGGAAATTAAACTCCATAATTGTCAAGGACAATTATCCAATTCCATTGATTGAAGATTTGTTGGATGAATTGGGGGAATTAAGCTCAAGCCTTTTTCAAGATTGACTTGAGAGCAGGGTACCATCAAATTAGGGTAGCAGATGAGGATGTGCATAAAACAGCATTTGTAACGGCCTCAGGTCTGTATAAGTTTATAGTGATGCCTTTTGGGCTCACTGATGCACCTGCTACTTTCCAAGCAGTGATGAACCAGATATTATGTGTTTTTTTTAGGGATTTTGTACTAGTCTTCTTTGATGACATACTAGTATATAGCAAGGATATGTCAACACATATTTGGCATCTCAGAAAAGTTTTTGACACCTTACAGCAGAATCAACTAGTGGCTAAGCAATTCAAGTGCACTTTTTGACAGAAACAAGTTGAATATCTGGGGCATTTGACCAGTGATCAGGGTGTAATGGCTGATCCAGAGAAGATTAAAGCCATGACAGATTGGCCTCATCCAAGATGTGTGAAAGCCTTGAGAGGATTTTTGGGGCTTACAGGGTACTATAGGAAATTCATAAAGGGGTATGGTGTTTTGGCAAAACCCCTGACAGATTTGACGAAGAAAGGAAAGTTTATATGGGATGAAACAGCTGAGAAAGCTTTCTGAGCACTCAAACAAGCAATGACTAGTGCTCCAGTGCTGAAGCTCCCAGATTTCCATAAACCATTCACAGTTGAAACTGATGGATTAGGGGCAGTGTTGATGCAAGGTCATCACCCTTTAGCTTATATCAGCAGAGCCTTGGGGGAAAAGAATTTGGGTTTATCGATTTATGGAAAGGCATTTCTAGCTATAGTTTTGGTAGTAGAGAAGTGGAGAGCCTATCTATTACATGCTCCTTTCATCATTAAGACAGACCAGAGGAGTCTTAAATATTTGCTAGAGCATAAAATCTCAACACCCTTAGAACATAAATATCTTACAAAGCTGCTGGGGTTTGATTATAGGATTGAGTACATAAGAGGGACAGAGAACAAGGCGGATGATGCATTGTCCAGCATCGAAGTCGGGCCAAACCAGTGTAATGCTATTACTCAAGTGAAACCTGTGTGGATGGAGGAAATCCGGATGAGCTATGAGAATGATACACATATCCAGGCTATCATTACTGAATGCATCACCACTCCTTTCAATGTGTCTTTTTATAGCTACACTGATGGAATAGTAAGGTACACAAGGAAATTGATGGTTGGTTCTAGAGGTGATTTGAGAGCCAAGATAGTGGATTATATGCATTTTTCTAGCTTAGGAGGGCACTCTGGTGAAACAGCTACTTAGCATAGGGTTGTCACTACTTTTTGGTGGCCTGGACTCAGACATCAAGTTCACCGGATTGTATCTGCTAGCTACATCTGTTAAATAAGCAAACATGAAAACCTCAGCTCTCTTAGCTTGCTTCAACCTCTTCTCATACCTGAACAAGCTTGGTCACAAATCTCCATGGATTTTATAGAACAATTGTCTCTTTCAGCTCACAAGGACACTATATGGGTGGTAGTGGATAGAATGACTAAATATAGTCATTTCATAGCCCTCACACATCCCTTTTCTGCCTCAAAATTAGCTGCTTTCTTCATTGATAATATTTACAAGCTGCATGGTTTGCCACAAAGCATAGTTTCTGACAGAGATAAGATCTTCACAAGCAATTTCTGGCAGCAGCTATTTAAGATGATTGGCGTAGAACATCATCTAAGTACAGCTTACCACCCACAAATTGATGGTCAGACCGAAAGAGTGAATCAGTGTCTAGAAACCTATCTGAGGTGTATGTGTAGCTCTAGTCCAAAGAACTGGGCAGCTCGGTTACCATTAGCCGGATTTTGGTATAACACTTCATTCCACGCCGCTTTGGAATAAGCCCTTTTGAAGCGCTTTATGGGTTCAAACCATTACCATTGTCCATGGGTCCATATATTCAAAATAGTGTAGAAGGAGTCACAGAAACATTGATGGACAGACAACAAGCTCAACAACAGCTCAAGGAAATGCTGAGAAAAGCTCAAGAGAGAATAAGGGTATATGCCAATAAGAAGAGAACTGCAAGGGAGTTCAATGTGGGATATTGGGTATATCTCAAGCTAAAACCATATAGACAGCAGTCACTACATAAGAGTAAAGCATGGAAATTTAGTCCTAAATATGCTGGACCATTTTAGATTACTCAGAGGATAGGAGCTGCTGCCTATAATCTTGCATGACCACCCACTGCCAAGATTCATCCAGTGTTCCACATTTTGTTACTTAAAAGGAAAGTGGGTCCTGTGGAAGTTGTAACGGCTGAGTTGCCAGAATTTGACGAGGAAGGGAAAATTATATTGAAGCCATTGAAAATTTTCGCTCAGAGGATGGTTAAACGAGGCAATGCCCCTGCTACTCAATTACTAGTTCGTTGGGCCCATTTGCCCGATGCTAAAGCTACCTGGGAATTCTACGAGGAGATTGCCGAGAAATTCCCCGAGCTTTTGTCTTGAGGACAAGACTAAAAGAAGGGGGGAGTGATGTCAAAGGATGAAGAAGAGACCCGTTTTATTTATTACTTCTCATTTTCTTTATTTTATTTTGAAAAGCAGTTATGTTAGTTGCTTTACAAGTTGAGAGCTTAGGCGCGTTTCATTTATAAGAATCGTGCTTTATATTTTGGTATGTGTGAAACAGTGTTGTTTTAAGATAGTTAAACGGAAACGTTTCTTCCATTCACGTTGTAAGCATGTGGTGAGGTATATCACCTTCTCATGCAAATGTTTTGATTATTGAAAAAATGATAACAAATCTGATCTTCTCTCTCTTTCTCTGCGTAACCCTTACGCCATTTTCACGAGCTCTCGCTCGTTTCTGTTTCCGTTGTGACACATTCTTAGTTGGTGGACGCGGTACATGGTGAACCATCGTAACAGCGGAATATCCCAGAGATCAGAAAAACTCTCAAAACCAAAAAGGAACTATCTCAGAAAGATAATCACCCAAACAACAAATCATAGCTCAGGAGAACAAATGAAGGAAAACAAACGAAGAAATGAAGAAATCTTCGTTCACGCTCAAGAATCGAAGAAAATCGAAAGAGGAGAAAAACCTTAAGTAATGCAGACGATAAACACAGAATACAAGGAAAACTTGTATACTGATACCATGAAGAAGCATTAATCAACTTCTAGAGATGATTCGAATTCAAAGAAAATTGAAGATGAAAGATTGGTTTTGCATTTAGAAAGAGAATACTCTCATACGTCTCAAATTGTACAAAATGAGTCATTTTAAGATTTTATAAGTATATGTTTGTGCTGGGATAGCAGGATGTGGCACATCCAGACGTATACATCCAAGGATTTATACGTCATGTGTATAGGATAAAGTAATGTTTGTTTAGGGATGGAGTAGGGTAGAATGAGAAGTGTAACAGTCAAATCAATAGTTTTGTTATAGGTAGTTTGATATTATTTTAATAAAAAATATGATATGGTTAATAATTGGTTAATTAAGTTATTATTTAAAAAGGTGGTTTGAATTTGTAGAGTAATGATGGATTAAAGTTTGTGACTAATTTATTTAGTTTTGTTGAGATATATCATATATCTTATATGTGAATTTAGGGGCAACGGGAATTTATCTGTTAATTTTGCTATTTTATATAATGTAAGTAATATTTGATAAAATAAAATTAATTATATTTAATTTTTTCCTGCAAATATAAATAATTTGGATCTCCCTACCTAGAAATTTCTAATACTTCAAACACAATAGCAAATGCAGGAGAAAAACTCTCGATCTCCAATTATTCTTCCCCAACCCCGCCCCCATTTCATTGTATGTATCATCATCAAGAACCAGAACCATCTTCCCACTATGATTTCACTATATTTTACATTATTCATCATCTTCAGAACCATCTTCCTAAATCCCTGCCCCTATTTTATCTTTGAGGTGCTGGAAAAAAAATTAGAACTAGAGTAAACAATTTTTACTTGTGGATGGGAGAGGGCCAAACAATTTCTCTCTCTTCAAGAATCAGAATAGCAGCAACAAACATTTTTTGGCAACTTGTTATTTCTCACTAACTATAAATTCCACAATATTTCCAAACCCTCCACCATTTTCGCAACCCCGTTTGCTGCCACCATACCGCCTCCAAACCTCACCTTCGTCTTCCTCCCAACCCTAGTTTCGGCCACCCAGTTTGATTTTTAGATTAATTGATGATGGTGTAAGTTCTTGTGAATCGATTAAGGGAGCACAAATTTCTCCTGAAGAAGAGAGATGGAGATGTTGCTCTGATGAAGGAAGAGAGAGACGACCTGCAAGGCTGCAATTGATGTGAGAGAGAGAGGGGGAGGGAGGGGGTCCGTGTTAGGTGGGAAGTAGGGATGGATGAGAGGGAATGGGCCATCCCACTTTTACATCTCTCTCTAAATATTGTTTCTGGACGAGCCATCCTCCATCTGGATGGATCCAGTCCAGAGCCTAAGAGTTGCTACAACTTTGTAACAACTTAACTGCCTAAAGAAACTTTTAACTAATTATATAACTTCCTATAAATTCTGATATTTACAAGAATATAATTGAGATTTATTTAATTTCTCTACATAGATGTTGATTGGGAGATTTTTGTACCTTTTTTCTCTTTTTTGGAGATTGATAAAGACAAGAATTATATTGCATAAATTAAGTAGACAAGACCCACAAATTGTGTATGTAATTTTATTACAACAGTCAAATGATTGGTGTAATAAAATGAAATAATATTGCAATTAGAGGTCCACGGGGTTTGGCTTCTTAACTTCAAAGCCGGTCCCAGTCCAGGCAGTATATCCGCCTCCCATGTTGCGTACATTCTTGAATTCCTGCAGAAAAAAAATGCACATGAATCAATTTAAGGGGTGTTTTTAAGGTAGAAAAAAATACTGAAACATCGAAATACTGCACTTGCCTAATAATTACCGAAAATACTGAAGAATACAAAAATTTCAATATTTCAGTCTTTTCCTTTAAAAAAGTTTAGTATTTCGGTATGTACCTATATACCGAAACGACTTCAGTAGTTCGGCATTGGGTATATATCATATACCTATTCTTTTGGGTATTTTAAGTAGTTATGACTTCGGTGTACTAAATTTTTAACAGTATAGTGAAAAGTGAAAAAATTCGGTATACCAAATACTAAAATCAACGGTAATTAAGTATTGATATATATTGATACCGACACAATATTCAGTATATCAAATTTTCAGTACGATTTCGGTATATCGAAATTTTCGTTACGGTAATAGTATGAATATTTTACATACTGAGAATTTTGGTAAGGATATTGTATGTATAATTCGATAGGATTAGTATTTTTTAAACAAAGTGATCAAATTAGAGATTTTGGAAAAAATCACTTGTTAGTAAGAGTAAGTAAAGTTTGAGATTAATTTGTCTTGGCATTGACCCAAGTTGAAAAGTTAAAAATATTTAATATAGGGTATTTTTATGATACACCTGGTGTATTAATACACCAGCCTTTTTACCTATTATAGTAGATTATTAGTAGGTAACTTTTGAATTTTGTGTAGGTCCCTCTTTTTTATATTTTCTCAAAATAGGTAAACATAAGACCATTCAAGTGATTAACAAAATGACTAATAAGCTATTGGGGAATTCTAAGGTGCAACCATTGTATTGATACAAAATTAATTTTTAGATAGAACTTAGTATTTACTGTTATAAAAATTAAACATGACTAAAATTAATCGAACCCACAACTTAAGTGATCTTTATTTTCAATGTTCAGCTATCACTTTTCTAATTTCTTTGTCGCATTTTGCGTATGGTACAAAATTAGAAAGAACTCTGAGCCAAAAAAAGAAAAAGAAAAAAAGAACTAGAAAGAATTCCTTCAATTTTTATTTCATTCTATTCTCGAGGGGTGCAAACAACCATTAACGCCGCATGCCGCACCACCTCTACTTTTCTCTAACTTTTCGAACGAAGCCGTTTATTATTTCTTATACTTGTATTGACATAACCATTTCTAAAATGTTTCTCTATTCAAACTTCGATTTTTATTTGCTTAGATTTCTTGTGTGATTTCACTGTTTTTTTTTTCTTTTTCTTTTTTTTTTTTTTTGAAATGTTTTTTCCTCTAAAGGTTCCAACCACCCATCGCTAAAAATGAGATTGCTACGGAACACTCTTTACCTTCTTCATTACCTGTACCGATTTAAATATTTAGATTTTACGAAAATTCACTGTGACACACTTTTCGATTGCTCTCAGTTTATTTTCTAATTAAATCTTCGGATGATGTAAACCTTAATGGAGGGTTTTGGAAATAAGAACATTAATGGAGAAATCTTAACTAGCAACACCACAGATAGAAGGTGGTGAAATTTCTGGAAAAGGACATAAAGATTAAATGGGGTAAAAATTTGCAATGGTAAAATTGGGGTAGAAAAGGTAAAAATAGATTTAACGGATGTGATTAAAAGAATGGAGACCCAACAACTTATATTTGACTTTTTTTCTATGTAATGGTTGCACAGTAGAAAGATCACAAATTATTTATTAAAAAATATTAGCCGTAACGTGTCCGAGATGGCCGAGAAAAAATCCAAGATTTTCGAGATACAATTTTAAATTTTTTATTTTTATAATCTACCTATTGCTTCTATTATTCGGTTCTTTCACCACCACAGTCTACATCTTAATTCAAAGTTCTTCGAAATAACACACCGAAATATTTTTTATATATTAAATTAATTTGAAATATTAATAAGTAATACGTACATACGTTATATATATATATATATATATATATTACAACTGGTCCGAAACGATACACCAAAAGACTCTATACCAAAATACTTCATTCTAACATCTGAAACAAGATTGATAAATTTTCTTAATATCACAAAGTATATCTAAAAATAAAATGTGAAAATAATTTTATTTTATCCAAGTAACCATACAAAATGTTAGATTATATTATTAAGTCCAGAGAAAACAAATAAATCTAAAAAAAATCATATTAGAATTCCGAAAACGAATAATTATACTTAAAAGCTAAAAATTATTTAACTCCATAATGACAAAGTCAAACCTAAAATATTGTAAATGAAAATCTACCTCTTTTATTAATAAATTATACGTAAAAAAAAAAAAAAAAAGTTAATCAAACCCTTTACTAGATCTTGTATGAATTAAATAAAATGACAAAATAAAAAAAAAATACTTTTCAAATAAATATAAAATACATAGTAAATATTAATAATTTTTAAAGTAAGTAATACCATTAAATGAATGAAAACAGTTTATTGAAAAGACATAAAATATGAAATATTACTATTAACAATAACAAATTATTTGTCAAGTTATTGGAATCTAGATACCTATTGAACAGGTAATTGCTTAATTGATTTAATGGCTAAGATTATATTTAAAAAGATCAAAGGGTTATTATGTTTAGGTGTATCAATACACCGAGTGTACTATAGAAGGACTCTTTAACATATAATAACTTTTTTTCTTTTTCCATAGAATATGGGTTTATTGGTCCATCAGAACAAAAATACTAAACGTAGCCCAATTTGATAATAAGAATGCTATGTATCAATATGAAAATGTGTTACAATAACAAATGATATTTGGATCAGCCATAGTACATCAAAACTACGTTGTTTTAGTTCAGAAGGATGCGCTTGTTTGCCTATTTTAGTCCATTAACATATTTTATGGGGTGTATTATCAATGCAATTTGACCTATATGTATTTTTTCCACTTACAACATATTTAAAGAAAACGTCTTCGACTGCAACCCGAAGTAGTCGCATTTAACCAATTACAACCTAAACATGTTCTTTTACTAAAATCCGACGATTTATTCAGTGTGTTGAAAGCACGCGCGTGACTCATCCATTCTCAATCTTCTCCTTCTACTGTTAGATAAGGCAACGGTAACTTTTTGATTTTCTTCTAAAATTGGGGGTTAGGATAAAATAAAAATCACTCTACATTTTACTGATGATCAAAAAAGCAAGAGCTGTGTTTTGATGAAGGAGATACAATGGATCGTCGCTGCCACTGTGGTCGGCTCATAATAGAGAGGGCATCCTAGACAGTAACAATCCAAGAAGGAGATACATTTCGTGCGACTATCAGGTGAGTATACAATTCAAAATTATGGGACGATTCCTATTAAAAAATGAAATAGAAGATAGTTTGGTGAAGCCTATCGGATTTATTGAATTTACGATGAAATGGTTGATACTATGATCGTCTGGAGCATTTTAAATGGATTGTTGTGTGGCAATATGGGGCAAATGGGTTGAATTGAGTTTGGGATTGATAAATATGTATGAAACCACTCTCCCCATATTCTAAAAATAAGTGTTGTTGTAGATGTGAGAATATCAGATTTTTGCCAGCCCATCCTCTCGCTTTGATCCTCCAATCAGAAGCCCCAAGTCTATGATTTTTTTGAACAATTATGAGTGTGGATTTTGGGGTTTTCTTCTCTCTGTTGGCCGCCGAAATGAGTTTGGGAACTTCAATAAATTGCTAAAACATGTCATGTGCAGCTCACGTGAGTTGAATTGAGCGAGTTGAATTGAGCGAGAGCAGATGCGTGGTTTTAATGCACTGAATAAGTCGCCGAATTTTAGTAAAAAAACATGTTTAGGTTTTAATTGGTTAAACAAGACTACCTCCGTTGCAATAGGAGACCTTTTTTAAATAGGTTATTAGTGGAAAAAAAACGTGCATAGAACAGGTTGCATTTGAAAATAAATCATAATTTTGTTAGATATTAATCCACTAACATATAATATGAGAATGTATCGGTCATAATGCACTAGAACCAATCCCTAACAGATGGTTGTATTGTATAGTTTTCTATTATAAGCCCAAACAGCATTTCCATGAGCTGCAATTTGAGAGTGCCACTGAAAAACTTATAATTCATAACATTTATTGAGAAATAAAAATTGGAAAAGGATCCACTTACAGCATCAACAAGATCAGCAGCTGCAGAGGCAGACCTAACCCCACTTTGACAACCCTGAAATTTGACCAAAATTTTCTCATAATTTTTAATTTTTTCAACCATACAAAAAAAAGTTTTAGTATTAAAGAAAAAGGACAGCATTTGAATTACCACAACAAGATTGTCTTCCTTGCCATAAACTGCCTTTACTTGATCCAAGAACTTCGGATTCTTCACTCTGCCTAAAAACCTCAAATTGAGAATCTAATCAATTAGTTTAACATTGTGAACAAAATAATTTTAATTTCAGAATACCACCTTCTGGAGTATTAAACATATATGGAATGTTCAAAGAATTCTCCAGGTGACCATTCTTGAATTCTTCTTCGGTCCTGTTTTGAATGTCATCAATTCAAACCAAAATCAGAAATTTAAGATGGAGATATAGCATGCTTATTTTATGTTTCTCTAACAAAATATGTTTAAGAAAAAAATGGGTTCAAGTATTACCTTCATGTATAGCATTTTTTAAAAACTACAAGTTGTGTAACGTTTTATCGTATGTTATGATACCAAAACGACGTCGTTTGTGACCAAAACAAGGTCGTTCTGGTACAATACACATCCTGTCGAGGATCTATTTCCCGTTTTACCTGACATCAAGGTAGCGATAGCCTTCCTTGAGAAGGTTTTTAGCTGCGTGGACATCAACGGTGGTAACTTCAGCCCCAGAGCTTTAAAAAAAGGGTAATAATGAAAATTAGAAAATTAATGAGCCACCTTCAAATGTGTGTTTACTGTGTGTGGCACAACACAAATACCTTTTGTTGATTAAATCCATGAAAATGGTTGGAGACAATTAAGCAGTTGAAGAGGGATGCATACTTCCCTTCATGCTGTTTTTATAGAGTTTATCAACCAATCAACAAGATTTTAATTTTAATTTTGATTTAGGATAATGACTCTGCTTTTCAATAAAATTAATGACAGATGAATTAGATGGCACTTACGATCTGATTTTATATTACTCACTTCGTCCCGAGATAATTTGCACATTCTTTTCGGCACGTGGAATAAGAAAGAGCTACTTTTTAGTTAACTTTTTTAAAGATGAAGATTGAGGGTGGGTGAAGATTGTAAGAAAAATTTCTCTTTTAACGGTGTGCAAATTATTTTGGGACGCCCCGAAAAAACACCTGTGCAAATTATTTTGGGATACCCGTGGCTTAACCATAAAATTAAGGTTGAAATTCAAATTTCAGAGCATAAGGACAAAAAAGGTATGTTTTCCCATTTTTAGGACAGGAAAAATGGAGATAAGAATATGGGGGCATTTATGAAGGAAGGAATCTCAGTGGGAAAACAGGACAAATGAAATTATGTAATGAATTATGGAGTATTTAATATTATCATCGTAATATATGAACTTCCTGTTATTTTTGTCGATTTGTTTTTTCCGAAATTATTTATTGTTTTCCTAAAAATAGATACTGGCTGTGGTTGAAACTTGAAACCAATTAAATGCATGCCCGAGGGAGCAATAACTAATAATTAGAGTAACCAGTACCAATTTTGATTTTTCTTGTATATGATTATTTCTCTCATTCAGTAACTATAAGGTTTGTATCATATATTAATAAATAATTTAAATTGCTTACTTTCAAAAAAATATTTAATTACTTAATCTGAAATATATATGCTATTTTATTGTACTCTTTACGGTATTCTCAATAAAAATCCTTAATGAAGCAAGTTGGGATAGAACTGATCTTATGTTTCACATCTGGTATAAAATACACAATCACTTAAACTACAAAAGTTAATTTTAAAGAACTCAAAATTAAGAGTTGAGAACGATGTCCTGGCCCTCCTTGATTCGTTTCATGTTTATGTGTATTATATATATATCAATTCTTCTATTTTGTTTGTTTCCGCATGATATGCAATTCTCACAGAACATCAATTAGCAACGCCTATAAAAAAAAGTTAGGAGAAAATAATAACATGCCAAAAATATAAAAATTGATTACAGCCCATTTAGTAAAGCAGTTTATACCGTGACAAATGAATTAAGGACTCTGTAATAAAAATAAAAATAAACAAGAGCCCAACGATATTGGAGAGGAAAAACTAAGCAGAAATGATAAAGTTGAGGTGGCATAAGCCAATAGTATTGTATGAACGCCATAATTTATAGCATATTATGGGCACTAACGACTTTTTATTAAAAGTGGATTAGTTGATGAGCCATCAACTCCAGCGGGAGTGGAACATTTTTTTAAAATTCAGATTTGGATTCTCCAGAAGCTCAGGAGTTTCTTTCTCTACAATCACTATTAGAAAAGAAATTTAATGTCAAATAAGTTATAGTTTGTGTACAATCAATTACTTCCACTATGTGGCACCATACCAATGATGTGTATGCTTTTGCTTATTTAAATTCAATTTCTGCATTTTCACTTATTAAATCCAGTATTTACCTGGAAATTTTATTATTCAGTAAACACTAAGTATACTAGAGTTACTATTTTTTTTCCGAACACTACCAACTTTCTATTATAAGTATTTTTACAATAATCTCTAATTCCAATATTTCTTAAAAGTAAAAACAACCTCGAACAATCCAAAAGTGAACCCAGAACTCGTGTGATATCCACTTTTTCTCTATATATTTATAGCAATTAGCACACTAGGTCAACGTCACCCTCGTGTAACAACTTTCTAGATATGTAATCCGTTTCCGATCTTGCCAATGTGTGGTTATTCGAATGGTCTGGTTCGGCCAAGACTGGTTTATCGAGATAACATCATGAATTACGTTGGGTTGGATCGATCTAAATTTTATTAGGCTAAATATCAACCTCTTTAAATACTAAAATTTTGGGACTGGTTCGTAATCTATCAGGCTTTTGCCCATCGAATTGGACTTGTTAGGTCCGATTGTATTTAAACTTAAATTTCTATAGCTCAATTCATCTAAAATATCGAATGGGCTGGACTAGCCCATCCAGCGAGACCGATTTTACCATATTTACTTATGAAAATTTAACTTAAAATGGTCCAATTACCATTAGTACAAAAATATAATGTACATCGTTATTGAAAATAAAATGAGATAAATGTGAATAATGTTGTGAATGAATTTATCATATAGTAACATATAAGGATTAAGGAACAAATTTATCTTTAACTTTTCAAAGCTTTAGAGAGAACGTGAGAAAGATAATGGAGAAATTCTCAAATTTAAATATCGCAGTATGCATGTACAGAATACCAAATGATACATAATTCTGATATTCATATACACACATACATATATGTTATGAAAATATTAATATGTCACTGGAGAAAGAAAAAAAAAAAAAAAAGGAATAGCCCCCTTCAAAGTAAGATATTCGAAGGTATAAATTGTTTTTTTAGGATAAGAAAATTCTAATTTGTTTTTTGAAGTAAGACTCCGTTGAAAAAAAAATCCCTCCGTCCCGAATAAATTTGCACAGGGGGTGGACACACATATTAAGAAAAAATTATTTTTTGGAATTTTTGTTGACTTTTCAAAGGTTGATTGAGGGTGTTGATTGAGGATGGAGATTGTGTTATAATTTTTCTTTTTAAGGGTGTACAAATTTGTTTGAAACGGACGAAACGAAAAATATGCAAGTTCATTCGGGACGGAAGGAGTACTATCGTTTTAAGAAATTGGAAAAATATATTTTGAAATGCAATCATTTCAACCAAATTTTTTATCACTCTAGAATTTGTGCTTTGAATTTGTTATCATTTTTAATCATGTTTGTGGAGACTAATTAATTTTTGAGTGCGGAGCTAAAAAAAAAAAAAATATATATATATATATATATATATATATATATATATATATATTGCTTAGAAAGTATTGGTGGAATAAAGAAGGCATTGACTAAAGAAAGTAAAAGAGATATTGGGCTAGTCTTGGAGCTATGGAGATATCTACCGTGTTGCATGGTCATGGACCGTTTGTATTTAGTTGTTATCGACTACTTTGAGTAAAAAAACAGCAGCAAATATTATGTATGCTCGAGGGTAGGAGCGGATCCAGGAATTAACATTAGGGTGGACTACAAATTTGTTTAAAGAAAGATATAATAAGTGCTTTTTTTTTTTAAATCATGAAAGTGTAAATTATATTACTTCCTCTGTCTCATAAAAAGAGTCATATTTGAAAGTTAAAGTTAGTTATTTACTTTGATGCCCTCATAAAATTTTGTTAACACTTCGATGCAATGAGAATATTGATGAGTTTAACAAATTAATAAATGTCAAAATTGACAACCACTCACTAATAAAGAGTTGTACTTAATTAAGATGATCAAAGATAAAAAAAAATTGTACACTCATCAAATAATACTCTTTTTATGAGTTGGAGGAAGTAGTCAAAACCTGCAATTTATATGTCTGACGAGGTACAATAAGCTTATAAAATATAGCAAATAGAAAACAAAGGAAAAAATAAAATAAACACTAGGTGTAAAACTAATTTTCAAGCTAGCAGCCATTAAATTAAATATTTTAATAGGAACCCACAATACAAGTTGCAACAAAAAGTGTCGTGTGGGATTTAATAGAGGAATACAATAATAACATACAAATTTGTCATGGGCTATTAACTAGACGAACGAAACTCATAGCAGGTAAAAAATGGGTCCTTGGAGCCTTGCACTGGGTTGAAGCCAAGTATAGGCCTAAGGTACCTCTGCCACTGCTGGAGAGTATTATTATGTGTTGTGGTTAGGATTTTCCATCCAGCACTAGTGCTATATCATAGGTTTTCAGTAGAAGTTTTTTCGGGAGAGTTTTGAGGTGGGGTTGGGAGAGCTCATTTATCGTTTGATATTAGGTGGCTTGCCGTATTAGTGTCGGTCAAGTTGGCCTTCAGTGGTTTGTCATGTTAATGGTGGTGATGGTTTTTCATTCAGTCAAATTCCATATTAACATAATTCTTAATTGAATTGGAGAAATGAAAAGAAAGAACGAAGAATGCACATTTAGGATCTCTTCTTAATGTTAATGCTACACTGAACTAAGCCCATTATAATGTGGTAAGCCCAATTCTTTTAATGTAAAATGGTTCAAACTTAGCTTCAAACATCTAGGTCTACTTTACCATGAACTGTTTATGAATACCCATGAAAAGGATAATAAAGTGATGTCAAGGATAAAAGAATAAATATAAAATGCGGTTTAGTTCCACATGAGAAGTGAGCCTATGTGTAACGTGTGATTTTATTAAGCCCGGTGGTTTTTACTTCTAAAGAAAAGTGTCACAAACTCCTAATAACATTTCAATTTATTGTGGTTTTACCTTTTATGTACAATTAATTATTTTAATATATGTTTTGGTTAGTATATTTAAAATGCACGTAAGTGAGCATTTTGGACTTGGTCTCAAATGTGTGGTAGCCTTGAATAATTTGGAGAATGGATATAAGAAAGGTTGTTACTTAACTGACAAACAGGATTTCATGAGAAAAAGCACTTAGAATCAAACTTATATTGTGCATTTACACGTTATAAGTTCTCGTTTATCACATTTTATTATATTTTCTCTCTTGTGTCGGAAATATCGTATTATAAGTGCTTTTTGGTAAAAAAAAAAAAAAAGGAAAAAATCAGAACGACAAGAGAAAAAGACAAAGGAAAAGGGCAAAAAAGGAAAAGAAGCGAGCTTACACGATCGGGTCGTGTGGCCCAATCGTATGGCACAGGACCCGTGTGCCAGTCCATGAGGATTTGAAGATTTCAAGCCCACACAACCAGGTCGTGTGGCACAGTTCAAACTCACACAACCCGTGTGGGAGTCCAGGGAAGACCCCAAATTTTAGGCCAGACACGACCGAATCGTGTGAACCAGTGCAATTCCACACGACCTGCGGTGAAGAAATGGGCTTTAGGCTCTAAACTCTCTCATTTTTGGCTCATTACCCCTAAACCCCCCCCCCCCCCCCCCCCCAAAATGTGTATAGAAATCCTTCCACTTTCAGAATTTCATATCTTACTGCCTCAGTCCCACTTAACTCTGCCTACTTGTCTTTCGGGTCCGTCCCAATTAAACTTGCAACCCCAAAAAAAGAAACTAATTCCCACAATTCTCACCCTTAAAATCTCAATCTTCAATCTCCACCTTTAAAAAAGTTAAAGAAAAAGCAAAATCTATTTTTCTCTTAACATTCGTGCCCGGTAAAAGTTGCAAAGTTAACGGGGACGGAGGGAGAATCATATTATATAGTTTTTAGAGAGAGAAAATTTGACAGCAAGAGAAGGGGCTTTTACTTGAAGATCAAGATCAATAGTTAAATAGGTATTATCTTTCCACCTTCAGTTAATATTTTTATGAACATGATTATGTCAATATATTTGTGTTTATATTTTATTATGATCATAGTTTCTAAACTCTCCATAATCTAGGTTTAGAAAGTAGAATATGGGTGATAGTAATTATTAGCCGATTAATTCAATCACGTGTTATGTTAGTAGTTGATTAATTATTTATAATGATTGTTAAATAATTTGATCACTTGTTTAACAATTTATTGTGGATGAAATTGAAACCGAGAGGTGAGATTTAATCCAAGATCACATTAATGAACATGATCAAACAATAGAACCAAGATGTTTGAACTAATTGTGGAAACTTTGGTCTTAGAATCGATCGGGAGTCGTATTTGATTAATCAATCGTAGACTACGATTAATCCTATACAATCAACACACAATTCATTCCGAGAGGGTTCCTCATACGTAGCATATTGTTCAAAGGTTGAATTGATCGGATTAATAATTGCCAATACTCTTAGTTGAAATCTAAGCCTAGATTACCTTATTAATTGTTTAATCCCTATATATACTTTGTTCAGTAGTCTGTCTTATTAGCTCTAATTATTTGTTTATTTTAATTAGTCTAACATACCAAAACAACCAACCACTCGATCATCTAGTTAGTAATCAAATACTTATTTCGACTTTCTTTTCCAATATCGGGACAAATCCTCAAGGGATCGACCTTGTACTTACTTAGTACTATTATTAACGCCGTACACTTGTGGTTGCCAAATTTGGTATCTAAACTAAGTCGTGTAATAACCTTGTCAACCAAGGAAGACTAGGCCAATTACCATACTCTAAGTGAGAGTAGGTTATTAGAGAGTGGTGCCAAAGCTTTCCAATGGTCTATACTTGAAGGAAAGAGACCAAATCGAAGTGAGAATACCTGCCACTCAGAAATATGGTGTTGCCTAGAGTGTAGTCAACTTTCTATTCAACATTTTGTGTCCAGAATTTATAAATTCATATTCCTTACGAATATGAATTCCTTTTCTTTTGGATATTGCCAGGATAGGTTTTAGGTTGTTTTGATCATCTAGGTTGTGTTTTTTTATCTAAGACATTAGGACTCTTAGATTGTGATCGAAGTCTGTCTCAATTCACATCTGAAATCTTTTCGTAATTCATATGAGTGAGTTGTTTCGCCATGTGGCATCCACAACTTGTGAAAAAATTTACTTCACCTGTTATTTTACATTTTATGTTGTGTTTGTTTGAGTGTTGGGTCGACACCATACCCAACATCTGGTTCTCATGAAGCAATGCATACTTTCAATTGGTATTAGAGCCTACACTTGATTCACTAAATGTCGATCATGTTGTTCTAACATTGCTTTGTGATGTCTACATTGATCAAAGCAGCGTCCTTATCAGATAATACAGATGTAATTCTAGATGTTAATGCAACATTTGCTGCAACAACAGTGGTATTCTTATGATTATTCTAACCTCTTTTATTTTAATACAACTGTTGGTAACGAGTCAGAATTGAGTGAAAAATATGATGAGGAAACCATCCAAGTGGTTGTGGAGATCAAGAGCATCTATTTTGAACTTCTCAAGAAATGGAAGAAGCAAAGTCATGTTGAAATGACCGACCCAAGAGAATGACAATCTGTGAGGATGGTTGCTCGACTAGAGGTTTTATTGATGAACAAGGATGCCGATCTTAAAAAAGCAAAAGACCAACTTGAAGCCACGTCCAAAACCTACAAATGGCTGAACATAGGTACCTCTAAACTTGATGAAGTTTTAGCCAATGGTAGAAATGATACTGTTGGTTAAGGTTTACCGATAACTTAGGGACTAATTTTCCTATCATGTATGGTAATGGTAAACCATTTGAACGAGAAGGTGAAATAAACAATAATAAAAAAATCTATAATACCACCTAATCAACTAAGAAAACGAGGAAACGAAGATATAGTCGTCATTATTGCTTCAATCCAGGTCACATTAAGTCTTTCTATTATAAAATAAAAAAAATGATTTCGCTAAGGGGAAGGTGTTGACTCAAAATTCGCCCAACATTTGTAACAAAAATCTGTCTAGAAACCTAAACCCCTCGGAAAAAAATATGAGTTTGTAAATCCGACTTAGCTTGTAATATTGTATTTACAACTTTGAGAGCAAACATTTCAGGTCCCTGGTACTTCGACGGTGGCTACTCATGCCACATGACGGGTATTAAGGTTTCCTTATTCAACTACGAACCATGTCAAGGAGGTCGTGTTACTTATAAAGGAGGTCCCAAGGGACACATTGTGGGAAAACAAACCATAAGTGTTCTTGATTTTCCCAAGTTACGAAATGTAAACCATGTAGAATAACTTTTGGCTAATTTATCTAGCATAAGTCAACTGTGCGATGATGATCTTCAAGTGAAATTCAATCGTAATGTTTGTGATATTTTTTATAGGTCTAACACTCATGTAATGACAGGTAAACGATCAGCTAATAATTTCTACCTAGTTGGAGAACTTAGCTGCAACCGAGCTCAAATTGACGATACAATTTTATGGCATCAAAAGATTGCCCATGTGAATTTTCAGAATCTAAATAAGCTAGTAAAGTTTAACGCCGTAAGTGGTATAACTAAACTTGGAAAGAAGCAAAAATATGTTTGTGGTTATTGTCAAAGAGGTAAACAGACTCGTGTCACTCAAGAGGTTGTCCAACATTCAGGACAACATTATGTTACCTCGGCTACTTTAAACTACTGGGTCCAGTAGCAATGGAGAGTTTAGGTTGTAAGAAGTATTCATTTGTCATTGTAAACGACTTTTGTGGGTTTATGATAAACTAAAATTTATCAATCCAATAGTGCAACTACTTTAATATATAAATTACAAATTATCAATCTAATAGTGCAAGCTAATTGTACATAACTTTAAGCATTTAATTATTTCAACTAGCCTGTAAAAAAAAAAAAAATAATAACCATAAGTTCAAATGAGATATTTATTTTAATTCTAAAGTTAAGTATACAAACAACTCTTCCCGGCAACGTCATCAAAAATTTGGTAGCGTATTGTTACTGCCACAAATTAAACCTATTCTTAACCCACAATATTAAATAAATTAGTATATGGTAAGAAATGATCGTTTCCCACGAGGAGAGTTTTGCTTACTTAATTTTAGAATCAAACATGATCAACATTTATCTCCAATTATGAACTATAAATAATAGAGAAAAAAATTCAAATAGAAGTTCACACACAAACACACACGAAGGGGAGGGGGGGTGGGGGTGTTTAGTAAAAGATAAATAATTCTAAAACTATCATTTTTTTAAGAAATAATCAACACATGTAAATTTTAAGATTATTAAACCGAAGAGTTTGATACTTGATCAATGACACAAAACAAAGTTGATAGATTGAAAGTGAGAACTTTAAGTAGCTAAAGTTTCACTGTAATCCCTCTTATATAATTAGAACATTCTAGGACAATTCTAACACTAATTAATCTAATCATGTTAATCTTTACTATTCAATTAACAAGGTTTCGACTAATTGCATAAAGTTTGGGAAAAGTATCAATCCTAGAAAATTAAACAAGAAATTGAACTTGCTAGATCAAGTCATATTCTAGTTTGAATCGAGACCGTGTGACTGTTCTCGATTTTAACTAGTTGCTACTTGGCTCTTGTTTGATTTAGACTAGGCCAAATCAAACAAAATAGCTATAATTTCAATCAACAAATATGAAATGGATCTGCAATCATAAAAATAAAGGTTGGAATTAAAAATCAATAATCACAACATGAACAAGAATATCAACTAAATTTTGTATTCACTTGAGCAAAATATCAAACACCTTGTTTGCATAAATATCAACACAAACATGTTACAATATAATTTAACTATAATTCAAGAGGGGTGTGAGGGACATACTAAAAATAATATTTGAGAGATATAAAAAGAGAAATTTGACAAGAATTAGTACTAGAAATCTTCCCCTTGTTGACTTGCTTTGACACCTCTCAAAAGCGGAAAATTTTCTCCGTCTATCGTAAACGGACTAGCTCGTTTCCGATAGATTTCTTCCATTTATACACTCCCTAATATGACTTTGTAACCCTCATACCCTCAAAAGCTTACAATAAAGAAAACCCCAAAAGATTAGTTATTCTACCTCTACTGTAGAATTTTAGTTGTTGTTGGATTGTAGGATGATTTTGAATGTGGATACCTTCCTCCTTTTATAGGCTGATTTGAGCTCCAATTTGCATCTTCAAGTGTCAAATTAATGATTTGGGGCTGCCAATTTTGCTGTTGAAGGGCTGTAAAATTATTGAAATAAGGTATCGACTTGCTAGCCCACTTGAATTTCAGCAATTTGCTTCTCTGTTGCTCTAGAAACGCAGCTATCTCAGCTGCTGCTGCTATAAAATCTGCTCCGCCACTGCCATGTTTTGTTTCTCCTCATTGCAAGTGTTGGTACAAGTGAGATATTTGAAAGTCAACAACTGAGGCTTGATTTGTTTTCCTCCTTTAGCAACTTGTTGTCTCAATTTGTAAAATAAGTTTATTTTAACAAATTAGGGGGAGGGCATTCTCTTTTCTTGTTGGCTAGATTATTGGTGACAAAGGGAATATTAATACCAACCATTGAAATCAAAATGAAAAATTAATGATTAACTACTCTAGTAAAAGAATTTGATATATATAGCCAAAAAGGTTTACTTTGTTTGTGCCCTTGCATTATATTATTATGCTAGATATAATATTTTATATATGGGCCTATTATAATTGTAGAGAATCTCTTAGTAGGATTGAAATAAGCTTAGTTCCTAATCATCAAATAAATTCCATTTAGCCCAAGTTCTAAATAATACAAAAATAAATTAAGGTCCAAAATTAGTAATATATATAGTTATATTACTTAGAGAATGCAACAAAATCAACAAAATTATAAGCGTAAATATAATACAATTTTGCACTTATCAGTTTATTTAGGTAAGTTTTTTACGTGAAAAATCAAATGTTTTTTACTCTTTTAAAACCTTGCTTGCTAGATTTAGAAACATGTATGGTGTTACTATAGCTTGTATCAGGTCAGATCATCGGAAAGAATTTGAAAATACATCATTTTTATTTTGTGAAAAGAAATGGATTTTTCAAGAATTCCTGCCCCCCAAAGCACCACAACAAAATGGGTTTCCCGAGTGGAACTCGTGTTATGCTTAGCTAAAAATGGTTTTCTAAGTGTTTACGAGCTGAAGCATTAAATACGCACGCCATATCATAAACAATATTTATTTAATTCCAGGCACAACTATGACTCCATATGAACTCTTAAAAGAAAGAAAACTCAATCTTAATCACTTTCACATGTTTGGTTATGTGTATTTTATTCTGAATGATTGTGAAAATCTTGCAATATATGATTTAAAAAATATAAAGGCATTTTTCTTGGATATATTCTTAATTGCATGCATTTAGGATTTACAACTTGGAGCATTCAAGAATTCATAGATGTTGTTTTCGATGAATATACTGATGCAACATGACGGAATGAGCAGGATGATGTTGTTGATCTAATTGAAGTGACAAAGACTGGTGGGCAGACTGAAAATGAAGGCGATGGTAATCTAGATGTTACCTCAACATCCGGGACAACATCTACCTTAAATTTTGAGTTTGACACGGGTAATGAAGATGAACATGATCAAAATTTTCAAGTCACTCGAAGATATGATCCTCAAGCAGAATAAGAATCAGATCATCATCATATAGCTGAAACAAGCTCACATGTGGATGATTCACTTACCATTATAAGATGAAGTCATCCAAGTAGAACACAGAAGTATCACCTTATTTCTCAAATCATAGGTGATATATCCGAATGTAAAAGAACTAGGAGCAAAGAAATGGTAAATTACTTAGAAATAGTAAATTTTGTTCCTTTTTGTTTTATGTGTTCTATGATTATGTCTTCATGTTTTTATTTGAACCCCAAAAATGTTCTTTACTTTACGAAATAAATTTTAGGTTGTTCAAATTTTTTGTGCAGAATTTTTTTGGGTAAAACACATGCTTGAGCTTTGTAGTTTTATAATCACACAATTTTATGGTATAACTCTAATGTGATTGTTATTTTGAAATTTTTTGAACAACAGACTCACACTATGCACCTTAATGGTGAAAATCATTTTATTTAAAAACATATCATTTGCATCGAGTATGTCACTATTAAGAAGCAGTTGACTTTGACTAAGGGTTTTGATCTTTTTTTATCGAAAACTATGGGTCTTGATCACGAGAAACTTTTCAGTCTACGGAAATCTCTTGGTGTTTGTTTAATTCAGTAGACGATGTGTTGAATGTTGCCCCAACATAAAAGGCGACATCAATTTTGTATATATACATATTTAGTAATGTGTTTAGTTGCATGTACAATATTATGTGTATAAATGATCTCAATGATAAGTGGCAGGTAAATGAACGCATTTCAGTTCTGGGGCAAAAAAGGGGCCAGCAAAAGAATATGTTAATGGTGCAAAGAATGATGCTTCTTTGAAGTAACTCGAGGCATATCACTTGCAATATCGTGTACTCTTTCCAAAAGGAGAAGTATGAAAAAAGTTTGAATAATGAGCATACTAGGGGCACAACACTTGCAATGAAGTGTATTCTACGTTGAAAATATATTCTTACTAGTTCTTTTGATCCAAATTGTCAAGTAGCTCAGGGCATGATAATCGTAATATCGTGTGCTCTTGTCAAAAGATAATGAAAGGTCGGAAATTCAGTACCAAGAATGTACTCTCGAGACTCTAAAAAACTTTAAAAAAATATTCCCAGATCGAAAAATGTTGTTCTAGAGGTTGTCTTGACATTTGTAGGGACATATACTAAATATGCTTGGAAAAAAATCTATTGCGATATTTTCTCCTAATTTTTAGGATTTTTTTTTAATTCCTCATACTAAACTAAACTATACTAAACTAAACTACTTAGGCATAACTTTCACATGCATTTCCTGATGAAATATGTTCCACTAAAATTTGGTTTCAAGTGCAACTCAATGGTTCTGCGGATAATTCTTTACCAAATCCAGAATTATGGTGTTTGATTTTTAGTGAAGTGTTTGTGCACTATGTTCTATAGGATTTAATAGCTTTAATTTGATAACACTCATGGTTCATGATCATCAAATTTGAGTAACTAACCCCACTTTGTGCACTATGTTCTATAGGATTTAATAGCTTTAATTTGAGAACACTCATGGTTCATGATCATCAAATTTGAGTAACTAACCCCACTTGGTTATATTTCCTTGCTTTCTCCACAAAATGGGGAATGACTATTGCCGGCTATGCCACATTGAATTTAGTTCATCTTGATTGAATTTTTAATGCTGGGGAATTTTTTATTTAGGGAGAGTTTTTTTCCTATAATTAAGAAGGACTTTTGTTTACACAAGGTTTGACTTTTGGCAAACGTGATTCGCATGTACTTAGATTTTGTGTAGAAAAGGAAAAAAAAAAAATGGGAGATTGTTAGAGTTTGTGTCACATAATCCTAATAGTATTCATATTTATTGTTATTTTGTTTTTATACACAATTAATTATATTGTTATTCTTTTTGTTTTGGGTAGTTTTTTTAAAGTGCAGGTAATTAATGAGCAATTTGGACTTGGTGTTGGATATGTGGCAGCCTTGAAGAACCTGGACCAATGAAAATAGGAAAGGTTGTTACTTGTCCTTGTTAACCAAGCAAGACCATGCCAACTACCATACTTTGAGAGGCCATTAACAACCCAACGAACAACGTCCTAATCTATTGGAGAGTGATTCTAATGGTTTATATAAGGAGCTCATTTGTTCAGAGGGAAGAGAGCAAATCGAAGTGAGAATACCTGCCAATCAGAAATACTGTGTTGCCTAGAGTGTTCAGTCAACTTTCTCCAACATTATATTGTTGATACTCGCAGGATAGGTTTTTAGGTTGTTTTGTTCATCTATAGTGTGCTTATTTGTCTGTCTAATCCCTCAGGACTCTTAGATTGTTAAATGAAGTATGTCTCAATTGATATATGGAATCTTTTGTAATTCACATTTTGTTATGGTGAGTTGTTTCATCACGCGGCTTCCACACATTCTAGTCACTTGCTATTTTACATTTTCCACAGTATTTGTTTGAGTGATGTGTTAGAATTTGTGCCTTGAATCTAGTTGGGTTTGAGTCGACGTTCGTATCAAGGTGGAGGCTTGGATTTGAATGTTATTAATTTAGGTCGCGTCGGAGGACGCGGCCGCGACCAATTGTGACGAGAAACTGAGGTTTGGCACTGGAGAGTAGGCTCAGCCGCGCAGGATGGGTGTGGCAGCGCCATATTGCTACAACGAAAAAAGACGCAACAGAATGAGGCGACGCGGTCACGTCGCTTGTTGACGCAATTGCGTCGCTTGTTGACGTGGCCGCGTCATGTATTGAACGCGGATGCGTCGCTTATAGATGAGATCGCATCAGTTGAAGGAGTCGCGGGCGCGAAGACCTGTCGCGGGCACGACACGATGGCGGCTCCGATACTGGGCTTACATGTTTAGGCCCAATTTGATTCCTTTTTCGTATAGGAATAGATTTTGGGGACTTATAAATAAGTCTTATTGGAGTCCTTTGAGATAGAGAGTTTAGAATTATTTGGTATTGTTTTTGGCTTGGTTATTTGAGCGTTGAGAGATAGTCTTGGGTCGAGTATCAATTGATTGATACTCTATTTTGTCTTAGTTTGATTGAAAATTTTGTTTGAACTCTTGTTGATATTGAATTTTGGATCCTCCCGTTTAGTCATGGACGTAGCTAATAAGTTGTTAGCGAACCACGTTAATTCTTTGTGTTTTTATCTTTTGTTTCTTCACGCTTTTATTTGCTTTGATCGCTTATTTCCCAACATGATGGGCCAACATCGCACCCAACATCAGTTCCCACCGAAGCAACACATACTTTCACGGTGATGTATTGATTGTTACCAAAGTTTTACAATACATACACAAGTTCAATCTAGGAGAAATAGAAGGATGTGAACATAAAAATATCTAAATACACACACGCATTTATATATATATATATATATATATGTATGTATGTATATGTATGTGTATATATATATATATATATATATATTCTAATAAGAATAAACATTAAATAGTATCTCTACAGACAAGATCATCTATGCACACATATTAATAAAAAAGATTATGGTATTCTTCTTATTTTACATAGTACTCCCTCCCTTCCATATTAATTGACGTTTTAGAATAAAAAGGGAGAATTAAGGATGAAATATTTTGACAGATATACCCTCAGCTAAAGATTTGACCAAATTAAAATATCTCTAATAGATTGAAAAGTAGAGATATTTTAGGATTTAGTCAGGGAGAAAATTGGTAGAATTGGTGAAAAATATATAAAACGTCAATTAATTGAAAAATGGAAGAACATCCTAAAACGTCAATTAATACGAAATGGAGGGAGTACTAGATTAAATCGCATGCAATGCACGAGCTTCTTTTATTTATTTTTTCCAATTTTAGGCCATCAGACATTCTAAATTATTCTTTAATTTAATTTATTTGATTTGGCTTGGTACCTTTTTTGTTATTTCTATTTAAGTTTCGATTTTGGAGGTATTACATTTTTGTAGCCTACATTATAATGCATCTTTATATAAATTTGGCATTCGTCTGAGGTTTTATACTCTCTCTCTCTCTCTCTCTCTCTCTCATCTCTTCTTTAAGTGGCGGTCTTTAAAAGTATATAGCATATATCTCTTTACTGAATCTATATTACAAAATGGCCAAAAGGTTTAGATATCAAATCTAACATGTCCCACTTATTCACATAGTATTTTTTTACTAAATATATATTCTAAGTATAATAATTTTACCTGGGAATTGATTATAGCTCAGTTGGTAGAACCCTTTGTAACCCAAGTCATTGACCAAGGATCAAACCCCTCCCTAATCAGGATTTTTTCTAGAAAGAAGTATATTAATTTTATCTCTCAAGTTTAATATTTGTTTCTTACATCGTCTCTATTTCTTATTTACATGGAAGTCATCTTATTTTGAAGCTCGGTATTATATAATTTATGTTGTCAACTAGTTTTCCTTTCGTACTAATTTTTTTTTTTTAAATTCTCTATATGCGAAGAGGTACTCTGCAAGGCATCCAATATACTTTCTTCAAGAGGCGTTCTCATAGTTTATTTTAACTTAATATGCTATAAAAATGCAATCCCTTTTTATTCATAACATATTAAGGTTTGCTTCGGCACCGACAAAAGGTTCTATGCACTCCCCTTCGGCAACGCAAATCGTTGACTATGGAGCCAATTTTGTCACCGCTTGATCTATGATATGATGGCAAATTTGACCAAAACAAATCTTGTTAATATAATGAAGGAAAAGACCGAACAAATGAAGGATATAAAGAAGTTTAGTTATAGATAGGAATTGAGAATGAATCCGTAATTAATGGCAAGATAATTGGATAAGCTGGTGGAAGAGGTAATCAGATTCAAGAGCTTACGTTTCAGATAAGCATAAGAAAGATCCCTAGTTAGACCTTTTATTACATCATCCAAGGGCAGTATGTGCACACACTTTCCATATTTAACATCTTGACATTGATGCACATATACAACATCCCCTAGATGAACCCTCAAGTTTGGCTTGACATTAACCTTGTTCATCCTGATTTCGGCTCCTCACATGTCTCTTCAGCTAGGGCGATGCACATGGTATCTTTTTCTTTTCATCCCCTAAAACCGACAATTGCAAGGTACTCCAAATATGCACATATTTATTGTATGCAATTGAGTCTTGGAATGAAGAGTTGAAATAATCAAGGTAAATAAGGAGTCAGGTGACTCGCTAAAGAGTCATATAAATAGAGGGGCAATGAAAAGTTGATACATAGCTAGATGAGATCATATGAAGGGTGGAAGAAGGTGAAAGACTTGGACACATAGCGATTCCTAAAGACCATCAAAATTTGATGTGGCAATAATTGAGAGTTTGAACTCTTCATGTAAATATATAGATTTGATGTGGCAATAATTGAGAGTTTGAACTCTTCATGTACATATATAGATTCCTATGTTCCAAATGATGTGTTTCAAAAATACTTTTTGAAGCCAAAAAAAAAAAAAAAAAAAAAAAGAATGAAATGTTTTTTTATTTCTTGAAATGAGGGTCTTTTTCAAAGGTTAATATCTTATTTTGTAGTCAAAATAAATTTTAAAAATTTCACGAAAATTACATATGATTGAATTAGTTAAGCCAACAAATAAATGAACAATATAATTGAATAATTTAAATGGATTGTATTGATAATAAAATTACACATTGTAGCTTTAAGAAACATGACTCGTATTTTGAAACAAAAAAAATGATAGTAATAAAAGAATATCTTAACCAGTGTACCTTTTATAATAAATAATTTCTCGTTAATTAAATTAAATATTAAAATCATATAGTGTCTACAAGACAAAACCTACTGTCAACCTTGTCAAAATTATTATTTTAGCAGATCATTTATGTCAGTGATAGAAAAGTAGTTGCTCTAACTTTACCGCCTACGCTGAATTCCTTTATTATAAAATTATTTCATTTTCATTTCAATTATCTTTGATTTATAGGAGTATCATCAACCTATAATACTAAAAGATAATTGCGGAAAAGATACTAAAATAACACGTGGCACTCTCTCAAAATTTACCAACAATTCTTCTGTTATTTTTCTTAGGAGTCCCGTTTCATTTTTATAAATGTCTTCTGTTTTATCGCTCCCACTTATGCATACAATTTTCACTCCCACTGATATATACGGTTTTCTTTATAACCGCTCTATGATAGCTAACTGCATGCCTATTTCTTCCCCTCCTTCTAAAAACTCAAATCCCCACTTTCTACAAACCTTCTAATGGCGTAACTGCATTGGATTTCTCACTCTTTATCTAAAATCAATGAACTTGTTGCGAAAGTCGCTCCAAATTGCTAGGATTGGAACAACCTTCTCAAATCGCAAGTGTACGATTTGTGAGAGAGGTAGTATAAAAGATATTGAATCTACAGAGAGAATTTTTCGTGAGAATCAACTTTAGCACTTTCGAATTAATTAGGTCAAATGCAAATTGAGAGTGAGAATTAACCTAAACAACATAAAGCAGATAAATAAAAAGAGGGAACCGATCGATGGGGAGATATTCCCGAGGCTCGGTTTCACACAAGCAAGATGGAATTAACAATTCGAAGACGATTAAAGGAAGCTAGTGCGAATTCTACGTGATTGAATTCCCAACCCAACCGACGTCCTAATTGGGTGATAATTCTGGAATACGGTGGATGTGTCGTATTCCCCTAGGATCAACGAGTACACAAGGTTCAATGTAGACTACCTACACGGATAAGAAATTATAAACCAGACCTAGGATTTTGGTTACGTAAGACTAGAAGAGGATAGTCTGACTTCTCTTATGTTAAAGACCGACGTAAGGGTGTCATTCCTACACACGCGACTAAATCTAATTTCGTCCATCCCAACCAAAGCCCCCTAGACTCTACTCCCCTCTCGGTAGGGCTTCTCCTCCATAGGTCTCTGGATTTATATTTTTATGTGTCGTCGAACGTAATACACACCAAATTCATGTATGATTTATACTTATCCTAAACTCACTACTCTAGCTAGTAGAGTGGTAAGTAAAGGGTCGATCCTGTAAGGAACGATTGAACGGATCTCGTCTTATGTATTAAACAACTTGGTTGACAAAAATGTAAACAAAACAGGAAAACAAAAAAGATGGGGGAGTTTTGGATGATATCAAATAGCAAACCACTAATGTAGTTAAGTAACCAAAGCAAGGATTAACCAAAAGCACTTAATAAACTAGCAACTCAAGTAAATAAAATCAATGAAATGATTTTTGGCTTTAAGATATTAAAAAATAATCCAACCCTTGATCTAGTATCCTATTAGCCTAGATTAACTATGCAATTGATGCTATTACCCGATAGATTAGTCCTAAAATTCCTACTCTAAGATTAATAACAAGTTCTATTAACCTTGTTGTCTCTTCAGTGTAATTAACCAAAATAAGCTCTCCGATTAATCTACCCAACTTATTGACTCCTAGAATAAACTATCTAGTCTTCAATAGTCAAATGCATTACGAATTAAGATAACGGAGTAGATACGACATAAAATTCCCAAGCTCGATTTCGTTGATCGTAAACTATGTTGTCCTAGAAGAAGATCTCCTATTTGCTACTTGGATTAAATCTATAACAATTACGGATTACAAATTCAATCCTAGCAACACATAAATGAACCTCAAAATGGATGATCGAACCATAAATCAACTCATAAATGTGAATCAATAACATCAAACAACATAGATCCCAAAACACAATCTAATCGGATAATAACCGTAAAAATTACATAATCATCCTAGCTTAAGGTTCAAAAATTGATCAAGAGTTGAATAAAAGAGTGATATCCACTCATGGCAACTAATACAAAGATAAAACTAATAAAAATTATAATGAGAAACAAAAACTAGATAGAATGAACCAAAAGATGATGATCCCTTGATCTTGATCTTCACTTCTCTTCCAAAACATTGCTCCAATGATGAATGTAGGCTGATTATTAAGGGAAGATGCCCTAAATTCGAATTATGGACCTTATATATATAGAGATAAGGGGTTTGGGCTAAAAATAGGCCTAAAATCGTGTTTCAAGATGAAAACAGGGTACCGGATTGGGGCCGCGAAGGTGAGTCGCGGTCGCGAACCATTGTTGAAGTTTTTGGCTCGTTGACTTGGTCGCCATGAACGGTGATCGCGGCCGTAAACCATTGTTGAGGTTTTTTGGCTCCTTTGTTTGTCGGGTTGGTCGCGGGCGCGAAGTGAGTCGCGGGCGCGAACCGTTGAACGAAGCATATACTTCATCAGCCTCTTTTTCATCCTTGGCTCATTCTTTTTTCAAACTTCTTTGAGACTCGACTTTTGGTCTTAATTTACCTGTATTATTCCGGAAAAAGTCTAAACACATCAATTTACCCAATAAAACAATTATGAATATACACCGTTGAAAATGCATGCAAATATAGAACGACACTTAATTCGACCTAAAATGCATGCATGAACACGTGTACCAATCTCCCTCCTACAGATTAGGTTTTGGTTAATCTAATTTTCCAAGGCTAATTTCCCACCCGAACAAAATAAGGCATATAATTTAACCTCTAAGCTCAATCAAAATCTAGTCTACAAGCCTCGAAAGGGTAGCTATCCCTAGCTAGGGAGTCAACCATCATCATTTAATTGCACGGTTAATTGAAGTGATCCTAAGCCACCAAAATTCGGAGCGACCGTGAAGCAAGCTTGTGGTCGAAGGCTCAATTTTAATTAACCATCATTACAAATTAACCAAATCATAACCCTAGGTTACCACAACCCACAACCAAATAAATAATCAATCAACTAATCATCAACCCGAAGCTTGGGCTACTCTCGAGCTTCAGAAAACACGGAAATCACTCACAAATCATCAAAGCAATAACAAGAATCATCAACATCAAGCAATAAAAACTGAAAATAAAGAGAAGGGATAAGAAAATGCTTTATGTATTGAAGAATCCTCATAATTCTTTGATAAACTTAATGGGTGTCACAAGCGCGCGAGTAATCCCCGAGTTCTTCTCCAAAGACAGCTTCCTCCTTGAAAAGGAGGAAGAAAAACCCTAGCTTCTAAACTATGAAAATCTGAAAATACTAAGAGAAAGAGAGAGATGTGTGTTGCGGAATTTTTACAATGGAGGCAAGAGTGAATTATTACAAATGAAAGGGGGGAAAGGAGTATATATAGACTCCAAATCCTAACCATATTAAAAGACCTAAAATCAACTGAAAATGTCCCTTTAGTAAGGGTAAAAGAATAAATTACAAAAGGGAGTGTTTGGCCCTTTAAAATGTTAAGTTGAACCCTTCAATTGCGCTCGACTTGGCCTTCTCGTGAATTCTGGGAATCTTCATAGCAGAATCAGCTCTTAGCCTGAACACAAAAGCGTAGATCTTTGTCTTGCAGTCCCGTAGCATCTTGGATCACTTGAATCTGAGTCCGTATAGGAAAGTTACGGTCGAAATATGGAGGAGACGCACTGAAAACGGATGTGCGCGAACTGGTTGGCTACCAGTCCGGTACCAGCCTGGTACCGGTCTGGCAGTGGTGATTTTGGAAGCCTGGACTGACTGCCGACGGGGTGCCGGATCGGTACCGGTCCGGTACCCCTTCTTTTTTTCTCCTTTCTTGTCCCATCTTCTTCCGTCGTTGTTTTGGACCTCTTCCACTCTTCTTCTCGGTATGACTTCTTTACAACTTTTGTTCATGACTCAATTATCTTCAAGTTAGGCTTTGAAGGGATTTGATTTGGGTCCATTTGGGCCTCGGTATATGGGCCCAAATGGGAAAACACATGCGATTGACCTCTTCCTTTCCATCCATTGTCTCATCGTGACTCCTACATGAATTTAATTCGTAACTTGGTGAACTTCATTTTGGGTCTGAATCCAGAGCAGTTTGGGCTTTTTCGGGCCTTGAGATACCGGCCGAAGTGAGAAATTAGGTATAATCGATCTTCTTGATCTCTCGGATTTTCCTAACCTTCACAACATGACTAAAAAACACCTAAAAATGCATCAAATCATATCAAAAAGAAAAATCAACCCAAAAATATACTTAAACATGAATTCACACTTAGACATGATAAATACTTGCAATTCTTATACAAATATGAACATGAAATATGCAAGAAAAAAGATTTTTTTTCACGATCATCACTCAAACCCTAACTCTCTACAACCCTTCTATTTCTCTAAAAATTTTCTTCTTGAGCCATATCCTATACTATCGCTTGGAAATTGGGAATTTTTTAAGCGGACGTCGCTTCAAAATTGTGATTATGAGGGAGATAACAAGCATAAGCGATCTATAATTTCTTTTTTTAGTTTCTGAACATGTTCTTCCCTTAATTTAGTTTTTAGATTATTTTTGCGTGTTCTACTTTTATGATTATAAAAAAAAATACATGCTTGGTTATTATATTTTGATCTATTAATTCTGTTTTCCTGATTATTGCAGAAGACTGTGAAGTATGGAGACCTTATGGTTGTAGATGAGTCAGCCGACATCAACTTCTACAGATGGAGGAGAGGCGATATTAACCTGCATAATATCTCTGAAAGAGTATGAATGCTATATTGCATTTATGTTTCAAATATTATATATGTTGCACTTTCACTTGATTTGATAAATTTTATTATTTGTAAAACTAAGTCAATCAGAATTGTACCATGGTGCATTTTACTTGATTTGATTATTTTATTAACTAAATCAATGTTTTATAGCCATTGTAATCTAATTTTCATAGTGGATGGTCAGTGTGATTTGATTATCAAATTTGTTTGCTATAGTATTTCTTTTATATTTGAATTGGTGTATTCTGATGGTGCTTCAATGATTTTGGTATCTTAAATTATCCATTTTATCTCTTCTTCATAATGTGAGCTATGATGATTGTTGCTTTCCAATATTCTAACAACTCTTTGGTGGGTGTTTTCTGATAGGTGCATTCATAATTTTTATCACTAGAACAACATCACAAACAAAACAATGAACTACATAAACTCAAATCAAATGTTACATATCAATTTTTTTAAAAATCTTTACAACAAATCCCTCGAATTTACAATAAATAAAAATATAATTTTATTACTAATTAATTATTGGTATAACATAATTATTCAACCTTAGGTATGGCTTTAATAACTTTCCAGACCACTAAGGAATAAGGTAAGAGTCTATAATAATTATTGGTATTAAATTGATAAACATTTAATGATAGTTCAGATTTGTATATTATTAACTTTCAAATCGTTACTATTAAAGAGAGAGAGAGAGATGATTCATATTTCCTCTCCTTATCTACTTGCTTCTCCTCTAACCAAATTCTTTTTTTTTTTCTTTTTTTTTTCCCTTCAAACTTTAAAGGTCTTTTAAATTTTTCGTCTCAACTCAATTTTTTATGAAAAATATACCAAATTAATGCTATTTTCACAATCTTCGATTTGACATACATGTATATGATTAAAATATAAATTTTAAGTGTAAAAAGTGTTTTTTAGGATGATTATGATATATTTGATATTTTTAAACATTTGTGTTTAAATTTAAAATGTGATATAATTTCAAAATTTATATTTTTTAACGTATTAAATTATTTACTTTTATTTTACATATTTTTAATCTTAATAATTTTTTGATAGTTTGAATTATTTAGTTTAAAAATTTGATAAAAACATAAATTAGTTAAATTTACACTTTACGTAAAAAAACTTAGATATATTTATTAAAGTGATTTTTTTATTGAATTAGTTTAATTTTTAATTTTTTTCTATTTTATGAGGAAAAAAAATATGTTAGCTACAAAATAAGTCAATTATTTTTTATTTGAATAAGACATGATTAGTTTACCCCTCATACTTAAGTAACTAATATGTTGATGACTTCTTATACTTCTTTATGTTATTTAATATATGTGGCTTTCAAACTATAATTATTCAATATATTTGACATTATTGTGCCATTATACGGATATGTAATTATATTAATATATCATTACAAATATTATAATCCGTGTAGTGCACTGGTGAAATAATAGGGAGAGCAGCCTCATCAAATCCTACATTCAAATAATTGAATTAAAAAAAAAATCATGAAAATCTAATTGGTAGTTTTAATTTGTTATACTAAAATGTAATAGAATTAAAAACTTAAAAAATTGAATCAACAAATATTTTTGAAGTCAAATTGGTAGCTTCAATTTGTGATAATGAAAGGTACTAAAAGTAAAAATAAGTACATGTAGAAAATGATATAAGAGGTAGAAAATAATTGGACAATGAAATATTGAATCTCAATTTTGTATTCTCAAACTAGTACTATAATATAAAAATTATTCATCCCGTGGACATCTAGTTTACACAATGACTCACACAATACACAACTATATATGATGTGTTTGTTTATGTTTTGTCCCAATATATTAAGAAACGGTTTAATTTACTTTTCATCTATTTTTCATCAATTTATTTACCTTAGTTAAGTGTATTTCAGCACTCCACCGTCCTCAATATAAACACTAATATTGACGGACTCAAGAATTTCGCTCCGGAGTTCAATTAATAGTAGTAAAAGAATACATATAGAGATGAAATATATTTTAACTCCTATAATGAAGGGCCCATATTATTTGGCATTGTGGTAGAGAAAACATAGGGTAGACCGTGATTGTGATGATCTTATTTCACTACCTTGTTTTATAACTTGTAATTATTATAGAAGTTATGAAATGTTTCATCGTACTTGAATTTTCAGATCTTTTACAATAAACTAATAAAATATATTTTGTAATTTCTAAAATAATATTGTATCTTTTAAAAGGCAATATATGTTTATTCCTTTATATAAATGATATAGTAATAATTAATAATTCCTCCCTTTCATAAAAAGATTCATTTTAAAATATTTTCTTGTTCCCAAAAAAGGGAAATTTCAAAAGTTAATATCTCATTTTTTTAGTTAAAATTTAAAAAGAAAAAAAAACACTTAGTTTCGCAAATGAGTATGAAATGATTAAATAAGTCAAATTATCAAACAAAAAAAAAAAGTCGTGTAAATGAGAATTTATAATTTGCAAAAGGTTGCCTTCATTAAATTGGCAAAAGGTAAAAAGTCGCAACTTCGTGAAATCAGACTTTTTTTGGATGGAGAAAGTGCATAAAATAATCGAAAATTCATGCAAATGCTATCGAAATGATCGTCTAGATAAGCCTAAAAACATGCATACATGACGTGTATCACTAATTTATCACATAATTAATAAAATAAGAAATTGTAGGAAAAGAACCCAGCAAATACAAAACATAAAAGTTTCATAAAATGATTAAACAAGAAAAGAAAATTCCATAAAGCGCTAGAAAACACACAAAAAAATCTAGGAAACGAAAAATAAATCCCGAAAGAAAAAAAATCAAGAAAAAAATGAAAAAATTCTAGAAAATGTGAAAAGTACTCCCAATTTTTTTTCCCAACAGTAGAAAGAAAATCCAGTAAATAAAAATAATTCCTGTAGATATTAAAATTACAAAAAAATTGTCAATCCTTTTATTTTCTTCTTCTTTTCAAATTAAGGTTTTTCTTCTCAGTTTTTCTAGAGTTCTTTCTTTTCTTTTTCTATAATTTTTATTTGTTGGATTATTTTCAGGAATTTTCATAATCACTATTGTTTATTTTGATTTGGATAAAATATGCTAATTTTTTATTTGAATTATGTGAGTATTTCATATTCATTTTCATTTTCATTTATGTAAATTCATTTATTTCATTTATACATGTTAACGTTTAGCTATAAGAAGTTTGTCAAGAATTGAGAAAAGAAGAACACGAAAACAGGAAATTGTTGCAATTACCTGAAAAGGAAAGAGAAAGGTGAAAACCAAAACAAGAAAGCAAATAAAATGGAACATAGCAGTTGAAAGGGAAAAATTCATTTTTAGTCCTGTATATTAGGGCATGTCCAGAGTAAGTTCTTTATATTTCGAAATTTCAATTTTAGTCCAATATATTTCGAAAAATATCTAATTTAAGGACACCAGACGCCGCCGACCACTAATTGTGCCGGAATATGCGCATGTGACCCAATAAATTGAGGGTTTCAGGTCAAAAAGTTAAATGTCAGTTCTGAATCTAGGTATACATGTCAAGTAATTAAATTAATACACAATTTAAAAAATACAAAATTTAAATTCATATCAGCGTTAGACTTACTGGAGGAAAATAACTCGCCGATTTGGGTTTCTTTAATTAATTGTATGTACAACATGATTCATAACTGTCATGTTAGCTGTTTGATCGAAAATCCCTAATTTATTGGGTCACATGCGGCACAATTACTGACTGTCAGCATCTAGTGTCCTTAAATTGAACATTTTTTTAAACATAGTGGACTAAAATTGAGATTTCTGAACATAGAGAATTTTTTCTGGACAAGCCTAACACACAGGACTAAAATTAGATTTTTTTCCTAGTGGAAATGAAGGTTGAAAGGTCAGTAGATTAACTTTAGTGACCTATTTAGCAAGTTGCAAGTAACTTAATTTAAGGATCAAGATTAAAAGAAGAAAAGTTAATAATTATTACCTATAATTGTATTAATATCATGATTGCATAGTAAAAGGGCCCTATACTTATTACTTTTCCAAGAAAAGTCCATTTTTTGTAGCTTACCACATTTAAATTATATAAGTGGGACTTATGTGCACAAGATGTACAATAGACCTTATTGTACACCCACCTATTTTAATACATGGATTTGAAAAAAACGCTGAACTGCAACAGTGAAAATAATGGAGCCCGCCCGCGGTCAGCTTTTATGTTTTTCTTTTATTTTACTTCGTATCCTTAAAATAATATATTAATCACGTTCGAAATTCAACCAAACTTGGCACATAGCCAAGTTGGTTTGTGCTTTGTGACCTAAATCTTTAGGTTGGTGGTTTGAAACCTCGCTGCCTCAAATTTTATTTGATTTTTTTAATTTATAATTATTCTAATTCAAATATTAAAAATAACGCTCCAGCATTTAACATAACAAATTGTTGGTCAAGTGTTAAAGTCTTGCACTTCATATCTCCAAGGTACCATGATCGAATCTTGGCGAGATCTAATTTTGGTCAGCATTTTTTTTTACATATATTTAACAATACTTTTCTTACTTGATTAATATATTAATATTAAATAATTAATGAAAAATTAAAAATTCATATATTTTAAGTTTTTTTCTAAAAATTTTCTAAAATTATATTTTTTGATTTAATTTATTATTATTATTTGCTTCAGTTTTTTTTTTAAAAAAAAATCTTACTGGAGCAGATCCGATATTCCCTTTCCCCCCAAGATGACTCGAACTCATGACCAAAAGTTTAGGTAGTAGATGCTTTGTCACTTGAACTAATCCAACTTCGTCGATAGTATAACTTGTTTAACTTAAACGTATAAGTTGTTTACCTAAACAATATTATTTTCAGTTTTGTAATTTTTATTTTTTTTACTGTTGCAGATTCGATATAGTATAACTTGTTTAACCAAAAAGTTAATTTGTTTACCTGAATGGTGTAATTTCCAATTCTTAAAATTTTATTTTATTATTATTATTATTATTCTTCTTATTATTATTATTAATTGAACTTATACTTTTAAGCAAGTTAGTATATACTGTAAGGGAACAAACTGTAAGCTACAAAAATAAATGTTCAGTATTAAATATATATATATATATATATAAATATATATATATACTGTAACTAATAAATTTATATAATTATGCAACATAGTATATACTATAAGCAAACAGTAAATATACTATAACTTGAAAAAATAATTATACAGTAATATACAAAGACCAAATAATTATATTGTAAATTGTAAACAATGTATTACTAAAATGAACTTATACTTTTAAGCAAGATAATATATATTATAAGAGAACAATAATTATACTATAAGCTGAAAAACAAATTACTAAAATAAACTTATACTTTTAAGCAAGATAATATATACTATGAGAGAACAATAATTATACTATAAGCTGGAAAACAAATATACAGTAGTATACAAAAAAAATTATGTTGTAACTAATAAATTTATACCATTAGGCAACATAATATATACTGTAAGCAGCCAGTAAATATACTATAACCTGGAAAATCATTATTGAGTAATATACAAAAAATAAATAATTATATTATAAATTGTAAACAATGTATTACTAAAATGAACTTACACTTTTAAGTAAGATAATATATACTATAAGGGAACAATAATTATACTATAAAGTGAAAAAACAAATATACAATAATATACAAAAAAAAATATGCTGTAACGAATAAATTTATACTATTAGGCAACGTAATATCTACTATAAGCAGACAATAAATATATTGTAACTTGGAAAAATAATATTATTCATTACTTATTTAATTATTAATTTATTTTATTAATTAATATTTGAAACATATAAATATAATAAAAAATTAAAAAAATAAAGATTTTTCTGAAAAATCTTAATAATAAAAATATAAAACCTATAATTAATTATTAGTTTATTTTATATTGTTAATTAATCAATACTTAATTGGATAGTATTTAATAATAATTTAGAGTATTAATAAAATATAGTTAGAAAATAATTACTAAATAAATATTAATTATTAATTTATTACTATTTTTAAAAGAGAAACTAATAACTAATGAAAATATTAATAAAATATATTTAGAAAATAAAATAATAAAATAAATATAATTAACAAAATAAAAAAATAAAGAAATTAAAAATATCAACACTAAAAATTCTAAAACTGTAATAATTATTACTTTATTTTGCATTAATATTATTATTTTTAATTTATTTTTTTAGTATTTAATTAATTAATAAAAGTAGAATGTTATTCTATATAAATAATTAAAATTAAAACTATCAGAAAAACGAAAGAGAAAAATAAATGTGTAACTTCTGCTGGAGAGCAGATTTGAACCTGCGCCCTATTGAGAGGGAGGGCGATTACCCACTAACTCGACCAGCAACCCTTTCACATTCAAGATTTACTGCGCACTCATTATACAGCTTGTTTGGCGGCAGGAAAAAAAAAAACCTGGAGCCGGGTCACAAATTGAGCATAGGTGGCGGGCAGGGGGGACAGAGTGTACAATAAAGTTTATTGTACATCTTACGCACATAAGTTTTTGCCAAATTATATAGGACGAGAGACACGAAAACATAGGGAATATATATTTATAAGGAAAGAAAGCTAAATTAGGGATTAAGAAGGATTCACAAAATCTAGTTAGGGATGTATATTTGTCCAAAAAGAAAAGATATATACAGACGCATTTCATAACTTAGTTGGTTGAGTCATTGTAACTAAATCCGCAAACAAAGGTCAAATGCTATCAAACTTATTTCCAATTAAAATGTGTACAAAGGAAAAGGTGAAAAAATGATGTAGTATTATAGAGGTGATAAAATTATCCGTTCAATGAATTGACCTCATTTACCTACATTGTAGACGAGTTGAAGTCTAAGAATACTAGTATGTTGTGCTATCAGACCCAACAGTCCCAACTCTTGTTTGACGGGCCCTGACAAATTCAAAATTTTAGTATATTTTAAGAGGTTTGACTTAGCTCATTTTTTAGGACAATACATTTCGACCCCGTCCGGCCTTAGCCCAACATGACACCCACACTGACCAACCTTAAATGGGACCGTTGTGCTTGGGTGTTGTATAACACCCCATGCAGCGATATTTAAATGCTGCTCTATGAATGTCAAACATAGCATACCAACTCCCATTTAATTATGACTCCATTATAGGATGCCTCTATTAATCAATTTCTTGAACAAACCCTTCTGTTTTTCCAATTTGGAAATCAATTCCTTGTGCAATGACAAGTAAGGATGGAAGATCTTTGGCTGAAACTCCCACCTGGGCTGTTGGCACTGTCATCGCCCTTCTCGTTTCCATTGGCTTTTTACTTCATGGAGCTTTGAAGAAATTTGGCAAGGTTAATCTTCATTTCTGCCTCTTTTTCATATCTATATATATGCTTTGGGGTTTAATTTCTGAGTTTTTATTTTTGAAATGAAGCATGGGTTCTTGAAATTTTCTTGATTTTTCAGTGTGTTGTTGTATGGTAGTGGTTAGATAGGACTAAAAGGAAGCATCTGCTTGCTGCACTGGAAAAAATCAAGGAAGGTAAGCAGAACTCTGTGTGAGTGTGTTGTTTTTATATGTTTTAGTTGAACTTGGAATTTTGGGTTTAAGAGTTTATTTTTTGGTGTAAACCAGAGCTAATGGTGTTTGGGCTTCTGTCATTGCTGATGGGTCATTGGATCATTTTTGTGGCCAAAATTTGTGTCAAATCATCGGCGCTGAGCAGCCGCTTCTATCCGTGTGCTCCTCCTCATTACCGGGTGCATCAAGATTTTACAAGTCCTGTTTTGGGACCTGACCATTTGAATTCCTCAGTTTCGCGATTTTTATCGGAAAACTTGCATCATGAGTTTTGTCCCAAGGTACTCTTTGCACGACTACTCTGTCAAGACTTAATGCATTCAGAAAAGAATCCACTTACAACTGTTTCTCATTTCCACTTCTGTACAATACTTATCATGAATCTGGGATTGTAAGCTCTTTTCCTTATTCAGTAATTACTGAGCTTAGTGCATTTTTGTTGCAATGTTACGCCACTTAAAGCATTGAAGGAGACGAGATGATAGAAATGTACGTTCAAAATTTTCTGCTGTGTCTGTCCTTTGGAGTGGTTAATGTCCTTTACACATTGACTATGTGTTAGCCATTGCTTTTATTCAAAACACCGAATTTAGCCTTCAGTACTTGGATATTGGCTCCACGCTCGAGTTCTCTATGAAAACTAGGGAGTAATAACGTCAATTACTATTACCATTTAAATTTCTTGCACGAATGTTGGTGTGACAAATTGCTAGCAGAAAGCAGCTATCGTGATAAGTTGCTTACTGTGATTCGACTTGATCGGAGAATGAAGTTCAAAGTACTGGTACTGCTTGGTCACTCAGAAGATCCATAAATTTTAAAAAGACCAAGATTATGATCCATGGTACATCAGAATAATGCCTTAAATGAAGTCAGATTCTTTAAATTCTTTTGATGCTCAGAGTTCACTATTTCTTATCTCGAAAATCAAAATCTCAGTTAGTAGATGTAGGAAATTCTAAATGTTTTGCGTTTTCTTTTTTGGGTTCAAGTTTAGAAGCAAGATGTCCAACATCTACCTTTTTTCTCCCAGGATCGCGAACCATTTGCTTCACACGAGAGCCTTGAGCAGCTTCACCGCTTCTTGTTTGTTCTTGGTGTTACCCATGTCTCGTATAGCTTTTTAGCCATTGCACTCGCCATGATCAAGGTCAATATATTGTCGTCAAAGTCACCACTTTCTGGCTTAGTTTTTGCTTCACCCAGCTTGCTGAAGTCTTGCTATACCTGAATGTAGATCTATAGCTGGAGAACATGGGAAAATCATGCCAAAACATTGGCTCTTCGAGGATTGCTAACTGCTGACACTTCTGCTGGTAATTCTTATTTTCCTTTTTGTTCTTCTGGAACTTATATTTTTCTGCCCAATGAAACTGATAATTATTCCCTTGCAGATTCTAAAGTTGTTAGAACAGATGGTGTACGAATAAGGCGTCTATCGAGTTTTGTATCGCATCATACCTCTCACCCTTGGAGTCAGCACAGACTTCTTGTTTGGCTGGTATACACATGTAGAATCTCACAGGCTATCCAAATGACTGCTTAATTAATATTAAAATTCATTTTCAGTTATCTGTCTGGAAAACAGTCATGATAAATCTCTCACTATCAGTGAAGTTGCTATTTATGATCCTTAAAATTCTACTTTCTAAGAATATCTCCTAATACTTGTTATGATCCTTAAACTCCACTGGGAAGATATGAATAGACCTTGGTTCATGTTTCTACTTCAAATGCCTTGGCATAAATTCATGTTCATCATATCCATGCATGTGTTTTAATTTAACTTGGCATTTGAACTTTTCGTAAAACTGTTCACGTCTAGCTTTGTTTCACCCGCCAATTCTGGAGTTCAATTAGCCAAGCTGACTACATGGCTCTGCGACTGGGCTTCGTTACTGTAAGTCGCCCCCCTGCGATTCTTCATATCTTTTTTAAAATTAGAGTGTTTGATTGTTGTTCTATGAAATAAACACCATCATTAAACTTATTTCTGAGCTGTTGGGGTTGGTAACGCTACTGCATAACTGGATTCCTGTGTGCAGGAAATGTAACACTTGGTGGGACAACCAATTCTATATATATATATATATATATTTTGGGGTGGGGGATCTTAATTTGAGTTTTGATTATGATAGAATTAGTCCATTGAAGATAAAGATGCACATCTCAAAATATTTGTGACATATGGGTACAGTTACATCAGCTGCATAACTTCATTGTTTCTTTGTATTGGCTTACCTTTGCAGACCCATCAATTACCTTTTACTTATGATTTCCATAATTACATGCTCCGGAGTATGGAGGAAGAGTTTCGGGATATTGTTGGCATTAGGTACCGATGCTAATATCTCTTGCAAAATAATCATGCTATTTACAATGTAATATCTCATGCCTCGCCACATGATGGAGTTAATTCTCTTTTGTTTGTTCATGGGGTTGAGAAAGTTTTATGGCATGCAAAAATACCATGACGCATTTTCTTTCACACAGGGTGGGTAATTGTATCTTAGAGGTCACAACCCATAACTCTTGATACAATTATTTCGAAATGGAAAGTGCTCATACTATTCACATGATCAAAGTACCAAACATGAATTCAATGCCTCCAATCCTCATATTATTTCGTTCTGCTTTATCCATGTATAGTTTAATTTCAACACATAACATTATAAGAATCTAATTGTCCATATATTTTTATACGGTCAAACATAATCACAATATGAGGTTCTAGCATTATGTCAATCATACAGTGCATGTTTCGAGGGCCAAAAAAGGTTCTCTGTCTTTAATATTTCACTTAACCATATTTTAAGGAAAATCTTTCTTCTGCTGCTTATTTCCCAGTATCTATTCATGCCAAAATCTGTCCCTTGGATGATTTATGGTGGTAGATTAGATAATAAATTTGATCTTTTGCAGGCTTGCTTAACGGGATCTGTTGAACTTGGCTTTTCAATTAAGAGAATGAAAATTTGAAGTTCAATATATCTCATTTCTAAAGCTACACTAATCAAACTTGCTAAATGAGAGTGTAACAGATCTTCCCCTCTTTTGCAGTATACCACTTTGGGTTTTTGCCATTACCTGCATTGTTCTAGGCTTTCATGGTAATGCCTCTAACTAAAACTATCTCCACCATATACCGTAATTAGATATTTTAACGATTTTCCTATCTCCTTAATAAGTATTTTACTAAATTCTGTTCTGATTAAAACATGCAAGCTACCTTCGTGAAATGCCAAGTGAAGAAATTGGTTAATCAAACCCTGCCGATGAATTAGGTTTTTAAATCTTTACATTACATATTAAGGAAATATAAGAAAGTGCACATAATTCTTTAAGCTGTTAAAAAAGTAGGCTTTGTTTTAGAAACCAAATAAAGTTCTGAACCTCTGCTTAATGATTAAAAGCATCATAGTTGATTCTCTTGTATCTTATTTCACTCTTTCTGTTAATTATTGCTGATGAAGATGATAGCAGTTTCCTATTAAACATTTCTTCTGTAATTGTTCTAAGAACACGTTTTCTGGCATCAGGAACAAATATATATTTCTGGATGTCTTTCCTCCCCGCCATCGTAAGTTGTAACAGTTTTTTTTTCATATCCTTTAGATTGTCCTTGTGCATCATTGTTCCGATTTCTTACATTTCTTTGTCACAATCTTAATGATACTCGAATAGTTGATCCTTCTGGTTGGTACAAAACTGCACCACATAGTCGTAAAGCTGGCAGTTGAAATCATGGATTCAAGTCAATGGACAGAATTTCAGAGGTTCAATCTGAGGGACGAGCTCTTCTGGTTCGGCAAACCCAGACTTCTCCTTCGTTTGATACAACTTATATCGTTTCAGGTTACCAAATATAGCTCTCTCATGACCCAGTATAAGATTAAGCAACTTAAGAAAAAAAATCGTTACGTGTTTTGCAGAATGCATTTGAGATGGCAACATATATATGGTCCATGGTAAGACTTCACTGATTTATTACTTATCTAAACTCTAAAATGCAAAAGAAAATGAAATAGTTGGAGACATTTAATTTCGTATTTTTCTTTTCCCAGTGGGAAATAAAGGGGCCATCTTGTTACACAGAGGATCGCACTTTTCTAGTAATTCGCTTGACATTTGGGTACATCGATTCTTGCTATTCCTTTCAGAACCTCTGCTACATAATTATCAAATATATGAATGAATATGTAAATTGAATTGGTTTTTCCGCAGGGTTGTATCTCAGTGCTGGTGTAGCTTTATCACTTTCCCACTCTATGTAATTGTAGCTCAGGTACATTAAGAACTTCCCAGTCAAAGTCTCCACAACTTTTCTCGTTCAACTCGGTACTTTGAGATCACAACATTTATAGCCAATATTTAGATACCCGTTCATGATTTCTCTAGCATTTGCCTAGAGCATCGTATGCTCAAGACATCCACTATCCTGAGCATGCAAAGCTTGAGAAGTACGAGCTTTTGCACGTCTCATGATGTGTGGAGAAAAGATAGAACTTTGTCTTTCACAAAAGGTGTATCTTTGTCGGTGTATATGCGAAATAGCTATCTCCAATCTGTCTGTCTCAATAACCTAGAAGATCAAAAACCTGTATTTATTGTTGCAGATGGGCTCGAAGTTCAAAAGAACCATAGTATCCGAAAACGTGAGGAAATCACTACACGGGTGGCGAAGGAAGGTGAGGACTAGACACGGACCAGATTTGGGTAAGCTAACCGAGCCTTCATCCTTGGAAGCCAAGGTAGATGATGGAGAAACAGACTTTGAGCACATCTCTAGTGACATAGAAGGATGCTCGACTAGATCTAAAGGTCGTCCGGTACCCGATCAGGAGCAATCTCTACAACTTGAGACACCTTTGTTCAGTGAGAACCCACAGGATACTGTCTGTTCTTCTGCTCTACAAGATGAAAGTGTTGATGAAAGATATGATAGATAAACTGTAACTACTTTCTAAAGAAGGACGTGGGAACTAAATATACATGGTGGTCTCTCGAACCTTCAACAGCGGTTCTTTGCCGTCGGTCATATTTCGCCCTTCTCTAATTTTTTTCGTCGGTCTAATTTTCTCCTCTTCGTTAGGATTTTCCCTCGCGTGAGACTTTTCACTGCCGACGTGCGATTTTTGCCATCCCTTCTGGTCTTTTCGTCGCCCAGCGTCCTTGGGGTTAGTGTGTCTTTTAGTTTTTATTTTGCTTTTTGTTCTAGATGGCGTTTGTTGTTTAATTATTCGATATCATGGTGATGGTTTTTCCAATTTCTTGCTTGTTGTGCATGCAGTCACAGAGCAGGGTATTTTTCGGTTGCATATCACTTGACGCATATTTTTTTCTTTTCTTCTGTTTTTTTGTTTTCTTCTGCCCATATGACTGTTTAGATGGGGCATGATTTTACTATTGTTTTGTTTTCTTCTGCCTATCTGACTGTTTAGATGGGGCATGATTTTACTATTGGATTGAGAGTCTTGTATTTATAAACATTGTTTAAGTAACGAGATTTTTGTCTTTGATAAAATAAAAATAAAATAAAAATAAAAAAAGGAATTTGACAATTGTGACTTACTCATACAGGTCGCGAGTTTGACGGGAAAATGCACCAAATCCCTTTATGGTCTTGAAATTTTGCGCGAAATCTCCCCTTGTTTCACAAAATGCATAATATATCCATCTGTTATTGGAAATTATACACAAAATCCCCAACTCCATAACACTTAACAAGTGTGAGCTGCACTCGCCTTGGATGCATTATTCTCCCTATTTTTTTGTGGTAAAATATCTTTATTACATGATGAAGTTGAATAGCTCAAATGGCAGATCATCTACCACCTAACCCTTTAGTCTGGGTTCGAGTTACCTGGGAGGAGGGGAGGGTTTTTTTTTTTTTTCTTAGATTAGGAGAAAAAAAATTAAAAAATATCTGTATTACCCTTATATCCAGCCCCTCCCCCTTTTTCAAGCAAAACAGGCGTTTTGCATTATTCTCCCTATTTTTTTTGTGGGCAAAATATCTTATTACCCTTATATCCAACCCCTCCCTCTTTTTAAAGCAAAATAGGCGTTTTGTTTGGCCTGTGGGCATATGCCTCCTTTTTTTCCTTTTTCTTTTTCTCTTGTTGCAATATTTGTTGAAAGTATAGAGAGTTTGACACCGTCCATAAAACATTTGCCATAAAATTATTACAATTTTCAAGAGTATAGTTTAGTTCAAAAAATATTTTCCATTTCTTTTTACAATGCTAGTTCAAACAATGCCTCATTACCCGAACTAAAAAACATTTACCAATCTTCTAGTGGTGGTTTTTTCATATAAGATGCATGTGTCATTGTTTAAACTTGTGTGTATAAGACGGTTTACAGGCTCTTAAAACACACATTGCGCCTATTTGGGAGACCATTTCTTGCTTGACCTGACATTCTTCTTTAACCAAAGAATGGACAAAATTTTGCAAAAATCGGCATTTGGCGGCCAAAAAAAATTCAACGGATGTGCCTCATCGTTGGAACTCTACTTATAAAATGTTAAGTGATTCTTACATGTATAAAGAAGTTTTATGTACTTTTTTCCAACAAAACCCAACGAACAATATTCTCATATATCCTCTACAATGGGATGCATGTACAAATTTAATTTCACTTCTAAAATTTTTCGAAGATGCAACTAAAGAATTATTCGGTTGCTATTACCCGACTTCACCTCTTGTCATTGGTCATTGTTGCCAAGTTGCTGGTGTTTTTCTTGTTTACTGAGAGGATCCGGTTTTAAGCTCATCAATTGCATTGATGAGGCAAAAATGACTTAAATATTTTATGAAAATACCCGATTTATTTTTTGTTGCTAAAATGCTAGATCCTAGGATTAAAGAAGATGGTTTAATTGAGTTGCTTAAAATGCATTATGGTTGTTTGTTTCCCACTAGCGATGATCCTCCAAACGTCACACTTATTGTTTCTAATATTAAAGATCTTTTGTATGATTTATTTCGAGAGTATAAAGTCATTTACGACGGTGATGATTGTAGCAAATCTAGTGATTTTAGTTCTACTAACCAAGGGAGTTCTTCCCAAAAAAAATTCAATCTTTCTCTTGAACGTCTCAAATTTTTTTACGACGAAAGGTCTCAAAAGAAAGTAAGGGGCGGTTCGTCAAGCAACCCCTTTGGAGAAACCGAAAGATATTTCAATTCACAGAGCTTGAATTTCAAAATTCAACCTCCCTCTTGAAGTGGTGGGCAAAAAGGACACAACAATTTTCAATTCTTTCTATAATTCCAAAGGAAATTCTAGCTTGCCTTGCTTCAACTGTCTCCGTCGAGCATGCGTCTAGTGTAGGGGGATACACTTTGGACAACCGAAGATTTAGATTGACCGTCGAAAATCTAGAAAATCAACTATTGCTTGAAGATTAGACGAAGGCCGAAAAAAGAGAACAAGAACCCGACTTCGAATAAGATGAAAAGGGCAATCTTCTTTCCTATGATTGCTCAACCGACGCATCTGAGGCGACCGATGTCGGCAATCCGGACGATTGATCAACACTCCAAGCAAGCAAACCAGCCTCAATTCCCAAAGGTAAGCGTAAGAGAACTACGTGGGTTTTGATTTATTCACTCTAACACCAAATAGAGGGTGAATGATACGTAGACAATTTTATTCTAAGTTAAAAATTAACGTAATTTTTAACTTAGAATAAAACTCAAACCCTTTCTTTTTTTTCCTTTTCCTTTTCCAATGTTTAATATATTACTTATATATGTAGGGATGGTAATGGGGCAGGTCAGGACGGGTACATGAATACCCATGCCCCGCTCCATCCTTCGAACGGGACGGGGCGAGGCGACCGCTGCGGGTCACAGGTCGGGGCAGGTCGGCCCATTATTTTTTAAAAATAAATAAAATTTAGTTATTATAATTTAAAATAAATGTTGACTTAATACATTCTATACAAATATTATTTCAAAGAGTCATTGTAAACTATAAAAAACTAGTAAATGCTTAAAATACATTTGTAATCCTATTTTGCAATATTTATTTATGTGTCTAAACTTAACTAATAATTTTTACGTTATATGTTGTCTGTTATTTGGTGTTATTTGATACATGTTATTATTATAAATATTATGTGATCTATTAAATACTACTAGTATATATTAAATTGATTCATTTATGTGAATAACAATATATATATGTGTGTGTGTGTGTGTGTGTATCACTGCGGGACATGACAGGGCGAGAGCATAACCCATGCCCGCCCTGCTTCGCCACGGGTTTCAGGGCGGGGTGACCCATATGTCTCGGGTCAGGGCAGATCAGGGTGGGCCAGGTCAAAATTGCCATCCCTATATATATGTTGAAAAGATAATTTTGTAACTTACTGTATTTTAATGTTTAATTGTAACTTATTATAAGTTTGAACTTTGACTTACTTTCATTTGAAAGATGTAATCATGTAAGTTTGTAACTTAACTAAATGTATTTTAATTTCTAGTTTAAATTTTTAGTAGTGTAATTCATATTGTTAGTTTCTAGTTTAAATTTTTAGCAGTGTAATTTGTATTTTTAAATGAAGTAATTGTAAATGTAATATTTAAATTTCTCAATAAATGAAGATTCATATTTTACATCCTTACATTTTGGTTAAATTCTTACTACATCCTTGCATTTTAGTTAAATTCTTACTCTGTAACTCATTTCTAATTTAAATTTTTAGTGGTGAAAGTGTGTAATTCATATTTTTAGTTTTTAGTTTAATTTTTCTGTAGTATAATAATGTAATTTATATTTTTAGTAAAGGGTAAAATAAATGTAATGTTTAAATTTCTTAATAAATGAAGATTCATCTTTTACATTCCTCACATTTTATTTAGTTAAATTCTTAGTTTACAACTCTAAATTCTCAATGTATAACTTACAAAGGTACAATCACATTTTTTGAACTAAAAAAACTGAAAATTATGATAAAATAAAAGTGCAAAAAAATTAAACCTCCCCCCCCCCCAACCCCTGCGCGCCCGAACCAGGAGTTCCGGAACAGTGCACTGGTTGGGCACCTCTAGGTTCAACCTCACTAATCTTCGCTCAAAACAAAACTTAAGCGATATTTTTGTCAGAAAAAATGTTGTATTTTAAATGTGATACTTCATGTATTTTTTGAATAAAAAACACTTTTTTTTTTTTTTTTTTAAAGTATCACATGAAAAATTATCAATAGCTGAAAAATGGATGGACAAATTTTTTTTATGTTTTACTATTTAGCGCATTTTTTGGAGTCTGCTGATACCAAATTCTTTATATTTTTTTATTGGACGACTTTTTATAGGTCTGTTACATAAGGTGGTAAAACATCTCACTTAATTGACAAAAAATATCACATATTTTTATAAAAGTAAACTGATAATGCATTGACAATTCAATCAGAAAAAAATTGGTACTTTAGCCAATAGAGGGATGTTTTTTTGCTATTAAAGTGATACTTCTAAAATTGGTTTGACCCGTTGTACATAATAAATATAAAAATATCCATGCATGTTGTTTACACAGTACGTAAGTCTTACTCAAGAAAAAAAGAAGTAGTGACCGTGCTGTCGAGGCACTCAAAATTAAATTCCTAAACTTCCCTCTTCTAATTTGTAGAAGCGGTAAGTCAGGGTCGATCCCACGAGGAGCAGTTGATTATCGTGTTTTACGTATTAATTATCGGAACAACCAAAAATAATAAAGAGGGGAAGTTGATTTGATTTTATCTAATTAACTAATAATCCAAAAACGAACAAGTGGATAAGCAGTAAAGTGATTGCAAACAATTAAAAAGAAACTCAGGCCCTAATCTAGTTATCCCCCTAGTCTGATTAAACCTTATAATTAATGCAATTAACCCTAAATAAGTTCCGAAACTTCTACCCCTAAATTAGCAACAAGCTCTGCTAATCCGAATTGTCCCTTAATTTTTAATAAACCAAAATAAGCTCTTTGATTTATCTGTCTAACCAAACGATTTAGAATAAGCTCTCTAAACCTAATTGGCTACACGCTTAAAGAACTAGGACAATAGGCTAGACGGAGTGTTAAGACTCACAAGCTCGGTCCAATTGACCCCGATTTATGTTACCTAATGAATTAATTCATTAATTGCTACTAATGGATATAAATCATAACAATTACGGATTATGATAATACCCTAACTACAAACATGCGATCAATTAACCTAGGTGATCAATCTAAATTAATAATTCGCATATAAGAAACAATAAAATCTGATAACATAAATGAATTCCGGAATATAAATTAAAAGTAACTACCGTAAGAATTATAAAGTCGACAAACTAGGGTTCAAACATCAATTAGGGACTGAAACAGGAAATTAGCCGGACATATCGGCGTTCATAAACATAATTAAATTATCCAACATGAAATTAAAAGCAAAAATTAACAGAACCGAATTGCCGAACTCGCATCTCCAAGCCAACGTGATTCTGTTCCTTTTCCCCTCTGTCTGCGTGAATGTGTGCCCTCCAGGATATATATATATCGTTCCTTCTTCAATCAAAAGAAGTTTAAATAAATTTTCACCCATCATGGGCCTTAGCCCGTTCCTACTTATTGCCGTGACTTTGGCCTCAATTTAGTTTGGATTGGGCTTGGCACTGGGTCACCCAGTGTCGGCTCAATTTGGTACGTGTCTCTTCGTCTCAATCCAAAATTTCGCCAAATTCACTAAATTAAACAATAAAAAAAACAATGGAAGTAAATTGAATCAAAAGCAAGATAGGTAGATTAATACATAGTGCAATAACTAAAATATTCATAAAAATACAATCTTGACAACTAAATTAATGCACAATTTTCTACCTATCAAGTAGCAAATAGTTTTCCGTTTGGAGTAAGAATTATGTACACCATATGCATAAATATTTTTATGCACGATGAGTCAAACTAATTTTAGAAGTATCATTCTTCTCACAAAATGTATCGCCTAATTGGATAAAAGTGCTTTTTTTTTTTTTTGATAAAATTTTCAATGAAATATTAGTTTATTTTTTATTAATAAGAAAAAATGATACTTTTTATCAATTAAGTGATAAGTGATAAGTGGCATTTTCACCACCTTGTTTAGTGGACTTAAAAAATTGCGTTCAATCAAAAAATATAAAATTGGAGTCTGCAAGCGATAAATAAAAAAGTATAAAAATTCTCGTGTCAATCAAATTTTCAGTGATTGATACTTTTTCATGAAAAATGTGATACTTTTTAATAAAATGCGTGTTTTTGTAAAGAACACATGAAGCTCATTTTTAGTATCACATATTTTTTTTTGTTGTTGAAATAATATCATTTTTTTGGTAAAACATATCATTAAGTTTTCATTTTTTAAGCGAAAATTGATATGTTTGAACAGGTCAACCTCTTGTCTATAAGAAAATCCATGCATATATGGTATATAAGTTTTTGCCGTCCATTTTTGTCTTTTGCTTCACACTTTTGCAGGGATGTAATATAAATCAAGCCGCTCGTGAACTATTCGGATATCCGTTATTCAAAAGCTTGACAAGCTCGCTTAATACGGCTCGTTATAAATAAATGAATCAAACGCAAGATTGATTATTTGGCTCGTTAGATCGAGCAACGAGTTTGTTAGTGGGCATCTTTGGGTTTGTCTCCACTCACTTTGCATTCCTTCATTTATGATTTACTTCATTTATTCTTCTTTTAATCTCTTTTTTTTATTCCTTTGGATTTACTCCATCTAATCTGTTCTTATTTCAAATTTGCATTTTCAAATTTTATTTATGTTTTAAAGATGACAGAGAATTATTTGTATTGGTTGTTGATATTCAATTCATTTTCGTGATTGATGATATTCGTGTTATGTACGATTTTTTTAAGTAGGGAAGAGGAAGCAGAGTTGAACCTAGGGGTGTGCACGACTCGGTTATCCGATCGAACCGAAACCGAAGATTCGGTTGGAATCGAAACCGAAACAGTATTTTCGGTTCGATTTTCAGTTCTTAGTTTAGGTGAATTTCGATTTTCGGTTTCGGTTTCGGTTTCGGTTTTTTGTATTTGGTTAACTGGTCCGAACCGATTTTTTTTTTTAATTTTTTAATTTTCTTTCTCTTTTATAATTTGTGACTTGCGAGAGAGTTACGAGCTCTTTTACTCTTCTATATTTTGTGAGTTTGATTTTTAAACTTCTATTATTTCGTTATTTTCTTATTTATGTGTTATAAATTTACAGTGTTTGTTATATCTTATATGCTTGGCGTTTGTTCTTCTATGAGCTTTCTTTCGTCTTATTTGAATTATGAATTTTTTTGTTTGCTTATCAAAGTGTATACATATTTTTGTGTTTGTAGATGTTGAATTTGTCTAGTTATTTGTTATGTACTTTGTTTTATGGCTTAAATGTATGTCGTAAACTTCAAATTTTATTTTATTGTGAAGTTTAAATCAAATAAAGGCTGTACTTTGAATTCTAAATATCTAATTGATATTAAAATATATATATATATATATATATATATATATATATTGGTTAACCGAAACCGTAACCGAAAAAAATCGAAAATTTTCGGTTTTAACCGAACATAACTGTTGTTGTTCGGTTTCCTAAACTAGTCAATCGAAATTTTGGTTAACCGAATTTTCAGTTCGGTTCGGCTTTAGCCGAATGCACAACCCTATTTGAACCCATAATCTTCACCACAAAGCGGTGAGGCGATGTCACTAGGCTACTAAAACGTAGGCGACTTCTATTATTTTTTTCTCAATAATCTATATCTATTTTCATATTTTGTTCACTTTCGCGAAATTGAAAGAATTCTGGTAAATTTGATTCATCCGAAAAATTGTCCTCAATTTGTTACTGACGGAGAAGATTGTGTTTGACATCTCAGAATTTGAAAATATAAGAGAGATAAGAAATATAATCTCATTTAAAATTAATAGAAAAGAAATGTACAATCTGATCTTTTGGGAAGAATTACAAAAAGAAAAAAAAGAAAGAAAAAAAGGAGAGAAAAAGAAAGATGTTAAATTAAGGACAGTTTTTCGGATGAATCATTTTCACGAATTCATATTGTGGGTAAAATATACAATCAGTACTTATTAGAGATATTTTATTTTAAGGTATTTTGCACAATAAAGACACTAATTAAAGGACATTTTAGTGGTTGCTTCTACAAGAATTGATTTCAAACTTTGTATTGTGGATATGATTTAATTAATTCCAAATATATTAATGTATTTTATAAAATAAAAGTTAGAATAAATTATAACATATAATTGTTGCTAATGGAACTTCAGTTGTTACATGTAAAAAATTATTTTTAGTATTCAACGCGACTAATGATTAAACTGGAATTTTTATCAATTTAATAAATGAAAAATATAAATCAATACATTTAGATTGTAGTATTATAGGGTGAAATAAGCTCCAATAATGGAACTCACTTAGGTTGGTAACCTGAATAACATGTAAAAATATAGATGCTAGTAACCCACAATAGTAAGTAAATTGTGAGGTGTATTAATACACTAGGTATATTATAAAATTATCATATCTTTATTAAAGGCTATGTTTACTTAAGACTTGGCTCAGTAGATTTAATGGCCCAAATCCCGATAAAGTACACTTATAAACTCCTTGAGTCAGATTTGGCCCAGCACTCTCCGGCCTTAAGTAAACATACCCAAAGTTTTTTGGGCTCAATTAGGATCGAATAAGCTCGTGAAATATTCACATTCACATATTTGATAAATTAAACTCTGATTTGATAGTGGACTAAATAAACTCAAACTTTTCTGTAATCTGTAGGCTCCATAGATATGCGGACCGGCTTGGTTGGGTTACATCGCTACTGCTAAATGGTTGGAGGAAAAAGAAATAAAGAAAATCTATGGGCTTCGTTGTTATTTTCTAAAATAAAAGGGGGTAAAACGGCGTAAACCGAAATTGGAAATAAAAACCCCTCTCTGTAAAGTTTATACCCCTCGTTCAAGAAATCCCAAATTCTCACGCACAAAACGAAGAAACACACAATTCTGTGTCTCACTTCTTGTTTAGAATTTGGCTGTTAATTATCCGATCTGATTCCAATATTGTGTAATCATGGTGCTCGAGGTTTGCCCCCCATTCCCTTCCATTTTCTTTTGGGAAAAAATTAGGGTTCATATTTTATTTTTTAGTTGCTTACTGTTTCAATTTTGATGTTGCTGAAATAGGCGACAATGATCTGCATCGACAATTCAGAGTGGATGCGGAACGGCGATTACTCTCCCACTCGATTCACAGCTCAACACGACGCCGTTAGCCTAATTTGTGGAGCTAAAACTCAAGTATTTCCTATCATTTTCTTATTATGTTTCGTATTTTGAATATGTAGTCTTTCTGATGTTGGCTAGCTTATCCATTCTTATCCCGCACACGTTACTTCTGATTGATTTGGAGGACTCTTCTAGTCTAACTGTGGTTAGGCTTGTTAATTGGACTACTTTTGATGTGTTGTTATGTAGTCAAATCCAGAGAATACAGTAGGAGTGTTGACAATGGCTGGAAAAGGTGTTCGCGTATTGGTCACTCCGACTAGCGACCTCGGCAAGATCTTGGCCTGCATGCACGGTTAGTTTTTTAACTTGTAGAAAACAGTATTATAATTCACAATTGGAAATTGAGATTTGCCTATTTTATGCCAAGGGTTATAAAAATGTTGATTCATTAGTATCTAGGGCGCCCATTTGATTTAGCTTTACGACGACCTTTAAAAATTTGATGAGCCGTGTTATTATTGTTGGTCAACAATTGTTTTTAGTGAGTCGTAGTCTTATCTTTTTGTGATTATTGGAGTGTTGTTATTGTTACAACGGTTAACGTTGAGCTTTATTGTTATATATTTATTTATATATAGGTTTAGAAATAGGTGGTGAGATGAACTTGGCAGCTGGGATCCAAGTTGCACAGTTGGCGCTCAAGCATCGCCAAAACAAGAAGCAGCAACAAAGAATAATTGTGTTTGTAGGAAGGTACAAATCACTAAGATATATGTTTCACAGTCTGAAATTTAGTTATTGTTTTCTTACCTCATTATATTTTATTTTGGTTTATAGCCCTGTAAAATATGACAAGAAGGTGTTAGAATTGATTGGAAGAAAATTGAAGAAGAATAATGTAGCTCTTGATATTGTAAACTTTGGTGAAGAAGATCAGGAGAAGACTGAGAAGCTTGTGGCATTGCTAGCTGCTGTAAATAGCAATGACACTAGTCATATTGTCCATGTTCCTGCTGGTCCTAGTGCTCTTTCAGATGTGCTTATCAGGTTATTTTCTATTTTAAATTGCAAAATCTGTCGTTCACACTGAGTCCTCTGGTTTATAATTCCTGATGTTCATCTCTTCCATAGCACCCCGATATTTACCGGTGATGGAGAAGGGGGAAGTGGTTATGCTGCAGCTGCAGCTGCTGGGGGGTATGACTTTGGTGTGGATCCAAACTTGGATCCTGAACTTGCTCTTGCACTCCGTGTGTCAATGGAAGAGGAGAGGGCAAGGCAAGAGGCAGCTGCAAAGAAGGCTGCAGAAGAAGCTTCCAAACAGGAAAAGGGGGAACAGTCCACTTCACAGGATGTAACCATGACTGAGAATGTGAACCCTGGAACTTCAGAACCTCAAAAGAAGACAACTGATCTCATGGTTTGATTCTTCCCTTCATTGGGTTCTTGTTTAGCATCTCTTTATTTTGAATAAACTGTGTGATAGTTATTAAGTGGGTTCAGCTTTTTCTTCAAAACTTTTGTTGCAGTAGTTTACGTGATCAATTGCTTCTACAATTGGGTTTTTTCAAATTGTGCTTAGGTCTATTAGGAGGTAATTTATAAACATGAGCATAAGCTTTGTTTCCAGAAGCAGAATCTATAACAACTCTTCTGTTAAATTTACCATTTCTACTGCATAAATTCAAACACCACTGAACCATGGAAGGTGGGTTCTTTCTCAACTCTAACCCTTGTTCTATAAGTTATTTGATTATATATTTCCGTTGGCCTTTGGCAAAGACTTAGTAATGCATCTTTCTTTTCTTTTCTTTTTTTATAGAGTAAAGATGTCAAAACGCATTTTAAATGTATTAGGTTGTCTGTGTTCAAGAGGCGCACCTGGGGCGTGCCTAAGCACATTTTGGGAGACGTGAGAGGCGTGGCAAGTCCTTTGGTACAGCGCCCACCTCTAAATTACAGAGGCACATAATCTCAAAACCCATGCGCCTTGCGCTTGAGCCGTGCCTCTTAACAGTTATGCTATGATTTTGGAGATACTTGGCATGGTGGAAAAAAATGTCAGAAATATGTTATTGTCCTTGTGAAAATTATACACAAATATTACCATGTGGTAATATGTACAAAAGCCCTATTGAATTTCTGTATCTTCAGCAACCAGCCTGTATACTTCTAATTCTTTTTCATGTCCATTATATTGGTTTTCAAAATTGTTGAAGGAATAATCTGTTGAAAATTCTTTATTCATGCCCTGTGATATCTTCATGGCAATATATGCTCAATTGAGTATAATAATAGATTATATGGTCTTACAGGATGATGAGAATGCATTGTTGCAACAAGCCCTAGCTATGTCCATGGATGATTCTTCCTCTACAGCTGCTGTGCGGGACACTGACATGTCAGATGCATCTGCTGATGATCATGATCTGCAACTTGGTGAGTGGCTTATGTTCATTTGCTATTATCTTTTATTAATTTGTTGGGCTTCTCGGCATTCCTTTAAGTATAGTTCAGATTTCTAACATTCGTTTCATAACTAAACTGAGGATAGTTACCCTTGATGTTTATAATGTACAGATTTTAATGGAGATTTTTCTATCGGGAAGAACCAACAACCCATTACATGGACGAATGACTAGGCTTCTTGATTTTACTGTAGATCTTGTTGTCCATGCATCACTTAAGTCTATTCTACACTTTCTTGGGAATCCTATAAATTATTATTTGAAGTCATATTTTATATCCTAGATAGGTGGAAAGCAACTTACCAAGAAAAAAAATATGAATACAGCTTCCATTAGTTAAAATAAGCTATTTGAGATTATAAATTTGATCTAAACCACTTTAAGTGTCGGATGTGCCGAAATATTCTAGATGTAACAAGCAATAAGTGTAGGCAGTTGTTTTTCGGCTAAATCTATAATATTGTAGCAAGCCACAAGCGGTGGCTAATCGATCTTTAATGTTATAATATTGTCACTGGTCTCACTTCTATATAAAGGTTTTCTTCTGAATCATCTGCAAATAAACTTACTCTCTGTTTTTCTTGTAGCTCTTCAATTGTCTGTGCAAGACACTGCATCAGTAGATCCATCGAACCAGACAGATGTGAATAGGCTGTTGGGAGATCAATCCTTTATGTCCTCAATTCTTGCTTCAGTAAGTCCTGTGTTCTGATATTTCTTGCATTCAAGCTGCATCATAGTTAACTGGTGATAATTATCTAGTGCCTACTACATACTGAACAAAATGAAGCACAATAAGCCAGCACCAGCTGTCGAATCTCATGGTTGGTTTGGTTTGGTTTGGTTTTACAGCTTCCAGGAGTGGATCCAAATGACCCTCATGTCAAAGATTTACTTGCTTCCATGCAGAATCAATCTGAGGTGAGTTTCACAAAGTGAACTGAATATGGAACAATCTCATTTTAACCAGATATTAACTCTTCTATTTCATCTGTCACTTTTTGTCAGGTGTGTGTTTCTGTGATGGTTATCTCTTTCTCTGAGTTCTGTTCTTGCAGTTCCGTCTTTAGTTCTATTTACATATTTGATACCATCTGTAACATCATGTCTAGGGATAAAATCGTAGTAAGTTCATGGAGTCATAGTCCAAAGTTGACACACTTCCTAATCTGTAGATGTGGTTTTGTTTGGCCAAATCATAGCCTACAAAATTTGATTACTTTTGCAGAATAATAAAAAAATTTGGTACCATATATCTTGTGGACTTGATATGTTAGTTCTCCCTGCAAATCATTGAATATCTTCCTCTTATTTTCCTGTCTTCCAATCACGTCTATGTTTTGGGGGGTGCTATTGCGTTTCGAAGTAGACTTGGTTGCTAATCTTGGAGAGGTTTGCTAATCTTAGAAACGATGCTAGAGCTGATCTTTCCATTGCTTCACTTTGCAACATGAGATGATTAGATATGGAGCCTTCTTCCACTAGTGAATTTTATATAGTAAACACAAAAATTGTAACTTCTTATTTTGTTTTAATGAAATCAAGGCCTCCTATGCTTGTAGTTTGATGTCTTACCCCACCCTCTGTGAACCATTTTAATTGTTGCTAACGCACATGGCTCATGCAGAAGAAGGAAGAGGACAAGCCTCCCAAAGAAGATGAGAAGAAATGAACTTGCCTTCTGTCAAATGTCAACCATGAGGTAATTTCATCCTTCACTGATTTGCTTATTTTGACCCATATTTGCTGCTGTGTCATCTGATAAATTATTCAAAGTGTGCATTAGTAACTATTTGTTATCTTAGGTCCATCACGCACTGGAGTTTATGCTGTCGAGTGCCGATCTGTTAAATTGAATGGAAGCTTTGTTTTGCGTGCAGGTCAAGGATCTTTTATATTTGCAACAAGGTTGGAAGAGTTGATCAGGCTTGGCCTAAGTCGGAGAGAATATGCCATGATATGATGGAAAAATACATGTTGTGAACTGGTCTGAGCATAACCTAGTGAATTTGGATATCATTTGTTGCATTTTATTTCAAAATGGTAATTTGGATGGAATATGACGTGGGTCAAATCTTCATGTGGATGTTGTTCTTCACCTAGTGATTGGCATTTGCTTAGTGTTTCTTGTTTTCCTATATTTTCGGTTGATTTCGTTGCCTTGCATCCTCCCCTCGTTAAATTCAACTGCTATGCTCCATTTCAGTAAAGATATGTGTTTCTGTGTACTCCTTCACATTGTTTCTCTAAATGAGGATGGAGTAGAAAGTCATTTTCTAAGAAGAAAATAGTAATGCTGTTAAATGCAGTTTGTCCATTTTGTTTTTCTTTGTTTTAGAGCTGTGTGCGCTGTTTGGATTAGATTAATGCTTTCATCCGTGGGATATAAACGTGTGAATCTCTGTATAGCTGGATCCAGGATTGGAGAATGTGGGGATATGATGGTCGTTAGTTGTAACGAATTTCATTAATGGCGGTGAATTGATGAGACAGGCTATGATGAGCTTCTTGGGATAAAATCATATGAAAAGTATTATTTTCTTTGCCAACAATTATCAACACTCTTGTACCCATTCTCCTGAAATACGTGCAGTGGAGTTTCGTGTAATTTTCTTTTTTGCTATAAATCGTGTAGGCAAAAGATCCAATTGTGTATAATTTTCTTGCAGTTGTGTGAGCTCTTTTTCTTTTTTCACACTTTTTATTCAGTGCAAGTAGTGGTGGCAAATTTGTACTATCGGGTTGGATTTATGCTCAATTTCTGGTCGATTTGTGTTACATGTCAAAAGTTATTTTAAACATTGAACTGTTAAATTTAAAGGTAAGTCATTAATTTCGGGTTTATTCAGCCATAATTAGGTCAATTGTGTTCGACTCTGGTCAGTTTCGAATTTCTCTTGATAACAACGTTCGAGGCATGTTGGGTTAAATTTATCGTGTCAACTCATAGATTGTCACCCTTAACCGTGGCAGTAGTGAAAGCAAGGGAATTATGTCGTGTATAAAAAGAGTTTTATTAAAATGTGTTAGGTCGGCACACCAATTATTGGTGAGATTGAAAAAGAAAATTAAAATTTCACTTTTTTAAATCAAGACGAGGTATTTGCTTCTGAAAGAGGACTCCTATTTCAAAACAAAAAAATATTTTTGAAATAGAAATTTTGTTCCGAGTCCAGATTGAAGCATTAATATTTTTACTAAAAGATTAAAGATTGTATCAAGAAACTTGAAACTCATACCCTAAACCTTGACCCAAGCATGCATTGTACTCCCTCCGTCCTATCTAGCTTTTTCTGCTTTTCATTTTGATCCGTCCCACTTAACTTCACACCCTTAAAAAAGAAATTTCTCTCATAATTTTTACCCTCAAAATCTCCACACTCAATCTCCACCTTTAAAAAAATCTAAGACGGAGGGAGTAAATTTTAAAATTGAATCGTGACTCGCACAATTAAATATATAGAGATATGTACAAAAAATTCAAGTTCTAAAATGGAGCATGACTTTTGTTATTTTAAGGGAGAAATGGAGCATGACTGGGATGTAGTAAAAATTGTGTAAGAGAATACTATCTGTATTTTGAGACGGAGATATGAAAATGAAGTGAAGAAATTATTGTGTGTTCTTAAAAGTGTAGTCCTTGATATATACTTTTATTCATCATGTAGATTTACGTTTACTGGACTGGACCAACAAATGTTAATTTTTGGATTATAATGCTACACAACTACCCTCACTGTCCAACTTTTACTGAAGCCTGGTATTTATTCTCATCAAAAGAGACATTTTTTAAATGACCATATCTATAAGTAGAGGTGCCAATTTGGGGCCTCTAGTTCGACCGCCCCACTCCATTCTATTGAGCAAACATCATATGTTAGGGGTCAATGTTTATCTGGCTAAAAATCAGTGAGTAAAGTTTTCCATTCTCCTAAAATATACTATAATTTTTTGGTCGGTCCACGGTATGTTGAGCATTTGGGTCATCTGTTCAATACGCCCAATGATATTCTAGATCCAGATTTCTATAACCCAATCCTTTTGAAATGTTGGACAAATTGAGCCGGTCCATTAGGTCAAACTGATTTTATCACCTCTGTCCACAGGGTAAGTTGGGATTTTTTTCTACTGTTAATAAACAAAAATGAAATGCAAGATAGATAAGAGTAAGGTATTTGCCGATAATGAAGTCAATAAAAATAGTATAAAATACAAAAGAAAATATTCTATAGAATATCAAATTTGAGTAGTTGATAATATATAAATATTCAAATATATCCCAACGTTTGATGATTTTAACAAATCTAGCATAATGTTTTAATAATTATAGCCTCCATCTAAATTTTCTCTAGATTAATATACGTAGCACACGGAAGTCCATGGTGGCAGTGCTAATCGAGAAAATAACTAATACAAATTTGTCCGAACGTTTCACAGTTTTAACAAATCTAGCATAAAGTATCAGTAATTGCTAATTAATTCATAACTAATCATTTTTCTTAATCAAATTTATCATCTATGCAATTATCATTTAAGTTAGGATCTCACAAGAGCAATAGAACGACGACGTGACAACGATTACAGTTTGATTTCAACCTTTTCAACCTTAATGAATCAATATGAACAAATCGAATAACTTGCACCACGCAAAAGTTAATGTTGCCACATTTCTTTTTCTAGCTTTTTGTCGTAAGATCTTGGTTGGTGGTATTATTATATCATTATTAAATTTTAAATAAAAAATTATGATGTCATTTTATATGTTTTAATTTTTAAATTTAATAATTTAAGAATGACTAGTGATTGATGATATACATATATGTGTTAGTTAGATCTACATATTTTCGTATTTAGCTTACTTGTATATATGATATTTGTTTTATAGATAATAATAAGGTAATGGTTACTGAAAATTTTAGTAATTTTTTATGATAACATCTATATTTGCAAGATAATAATAATAATGTATGTGTATGTAAAAGAAATGAGCTTTTGAAAAAGATTGCAAACAAAAAAGAAGGGACGGGTTGGAGATAGAATGGGAGAGAAGATGGGTGGGTAGAGTTGTGGTGGAGGAGAAGGAGGAATATAGATAACTCAAAATTCAGTGAGACAGTTTTACCCTTTTACATTTTTTAATTTAATCGAATGGTTTGAATTATGATTGTATTAATAAATAGAAAAAGCCGTAAAATAATTAAACAGTGCACTGTACGTACGTCTGTTTTTGTGTGGGTGTTACTCGTCCCAACGATTCAACCTAAATTTTTATAGTCTCCTGAAACCATAATACCTGTCTTAATTCAGCATTTAACACCTATCTTTTAATGCTTAGTGGCTGGTGGCCATAAAATCTCCACAATTCTCGCCTAACTACCACACTTCCACAAATTCAAAAATAGGACCACCAAATAACACAATTTTTATTACGGACTTCCTTTTCATCACTTTCAATTTAATTACAAAAGGATTTTGATCATATCTAGCTCTAAACTAAAGCAATGACATACTTAAAATAAAATGTTTGATCTATAAAACATTTGTCTCCAAAAAATAGAAACCAATTTTTTGGTCTCTAATTTCAGTGAATGAATTTTACTATATTATTATATTAGAAATCAAATTACCTACCGAATAGAATGATTCGTCTTTAATATTCGATTGCTATTTCGTAGCTAATCGGATATCAATGACAAAGAAAATATTAACACTTTCCGTCACTATTCTATTTCTATTTCTCAATATTATCCATTACTAATTTTCATCTCTAATATGAAATTTTTGTAGAGTTTTGGTATGCTTCACAACCACAATGAGCACCTTATAAACACCTGCTCATGTGACTGTTTTTTAACTAGGCGATCACCGTAACTGATAGTATATCAAAACTATATATATATGTTCCACTACAGTAAAAAGAATTAGTGGCGACTTCAATATACGATCACTGGTTGAATTTTTAGTTTTCTTGTCATTTTTTCTCCGAACACAACTCGTAAGAGTTTCATTAGTGAAAAAAACAAATCAAATATTAGAATTACTATCATAAATTGCATCCTAAATCATGTGATCTTTATTGTGTTCTAGAGTTGTAATATTCATTCTTTTGAAACTCCCTCAGTTCTGCTGTAAGAGATATTTAAATAAATGCCCAAACATATATAAGAATTAAATTTCAAACGTTTATCTCTTTTCAAGTTCAAATAAAAACTTAAATTTTTAATTTAACGACTTAATGGTATATAATTGAATAGATCAAATTAGAAAATGAAATGAAATGTGTAAACATTTGTTAAATTGATAAATCTATATATATATAATAAGTCAAGTCATCCGGAAATAGTAAGTTGCAAATTTTCTCACCCATTTTTTAGTTACTTTAAATAGACGTGAATTTGAAATTTGAATTTTGAAAAATCCTATTTTATTAGTGTGATTAAAATTTCGAATTATTTTTTTACATCTAAAATTCAGTAACAATAAATCCATAGATATATTTATGACATAATTTGTTACATATTTTTTAAAATTTTAAAATTTGAATTTTAAAAAAAACCTTATCCAGTTACATAAATTCTCCTATAAATTCACAAAGTCTTCCGTAAATGAGAATTAAGTTTGCAGCTGGGTATTTTTTATTTCTTATTCATTTTGCAATAGCTTTATTTCGTAATTATTTCCCCTGTTTCTATTCACATTTGTCGATTCAAATTTCTATTATTGTTATTCCTTCATCCATCTTTCATTCAGTGTCAACTTTGATAGGTAATTCACAATGGATGCTCCAAGCAAATCAGAATAAGAAAAAATCAGCAACACTGAATCTTAATTCTGGCGAAAAGAACTTTGATGATTGTAAAATTCAAATCTATCTACCATCATCGTTTTCTACGGTAATATTTAATCATCAAAACAAATTTCTGTTATGTGGATTATCTATATTATTGTTCATATATTGTGCTAAATTTTTCATTTTGTTTATAACATGAATACAGCCAATCTGTTTACATATTGGGAAAAGATTAGAGATAATCAACTCATTCGAGGTTCAACCGAAATAGAAGAATAATTCTGATTTTATTGTCGTAGAATTCAATTTTTTTATTTTCTATACAAAACACTTTATGTATCAGCTTCAATTGAAATTCTAATTTTGTGAAATAGAAGAATAATTCTAATTTTATTGTCGTAGAATTCATTTTTTTTTTATATTCTATAAAAAACACTTTATGTATCAGCTTCAATTGAAATTCTAATTTTGTTCCCTTTTTTTTCCCGATATTACAATATATGTTTACAATAAAATGACGTTGACAAAACTCAGGCAACAATCAAATCACATATAAATTTGAACTAATATATATTTTGAATGATCAGCAAAACCAAAACTTTAAATACACGTGATTTTAAAATGATAGGAATATGAATTATAATTATGATGTGTATATTAATATAAGAATCAACATTTTACCAAAAACTGGATCTGCTTTATCAATCTTTTGATATATAATAATATGTAATGTTCAATTGAATATATCTGTTACATAATTGACAAAGCATTCCAAATCTTTTGGATATGATTTCTGATTTATTAATCTGCCTATAAAATCGCCACCCACGTAACAATTATTCAGAAAAATTAATTATTCACAATCAGTTTTCTATTATATCTACCGATACAATTATGAAGATTATAGATTTTGTAATATGTACAGTAGATTTTGTAATATGTTCAGTTATGAAGATTATAGGTTTTGTAATATGTACAATGGTTTGCAGGTTTTGTAATATGTACAATGGTTTGCAGGATGCACATGCTTTTTTTTTATATGGCCAGCTAACACACCCCACCAAGAAAACACGCTACATAAAAAACATACTAATTATTTTAGTTTTTTTCCACTATAAAATACTTTTTTCCCAAAATTATTTTATTCATAAGTTATTTTATCCGTTTTATTTCTACTCTCTAAAAAAATAAAAAAAATCACTATGGCAGATTTTTTTCCGAAAATACTTAATTTCATTCTTCTTTTTTTCTTTTCTCATCTCTCTCCCAAAATCTTAATATTAAATTAAAATAAATTTTGGAATAGATCATACTAATTAACAATAATAAACAAACAACGAAGATATACAATCCAGAATTGCAATGCAATTTAATAAACTTGAGAAAAGAATATATTTTCTTAATGATTATTCTTATATAAAGTATTTTATTAGTTCAGTTCATTAATTTTTCTTTATGTCTATTAAGTATCTAAATCAAAATCCTAACTTTATTTGTATTAATGAGCTCATCCTATGGATATAGGAGATTATTGGATAAAAAATTGAAAGATTTGTGGTCATCTATGTCTTTTAAAATTCTAAATCCAAATCCAACTCTATTTATATGAATGAGCTCATCATATGGATTATGAAGATTCAATTTATCCTAAAATAAAACTGTATTTTCTATGTCTTTCTTAAAATTTATTTGAGGATATTTTGTAGGTAAACTAATAAAATATTTTATATAAGAATAATCCTTAATTTTTTTTTTTTTTTTTTTTTTTTTGTTTCTAATAGAAGATGTTTTGTACATAAACTAATAAAATATTTTATATAAGAACAATCTTTAAGATTATTTGTTTCTCAATCCTATTAACTGATATTAGATTTGAAACTTTTTGTTTCTCAATATGTTCAATGATATCGGATTCTAGATTATGTATGTTCACTTTATTTATTATTATCATTCAGTGTGATCTATTCAAAATTTATTATAGTTTAATATGAATGTTTTGATATAGACAAGAGAAGCTAAATAAACGGATGAAATAAAAAAAAAATCTGGAATAACATACGAGGAAGAAATTCGTGAAAAAACTAAAATATATTTTTATTAGTGGAAAAAACTGATTTTCTGGAGTAAGAGGCAAGGAATGAATAACACTGCAAAAGAACACAAAAAAATTTCTTTGTAGCAAATTTTAACCATTTCTTTTTTTTATATATTATCAATTAAAAATGTATTTTTAATAAAAAATATTGTTCGTATTAATATTGATTTATTCTTAAAAAAAATAGCCCGTGCATCGCACGGGAGCATTTACTAGTAAAACTATATAATTTTAAACAAGATTTTCGTCATATAACAGGAAGGAACATATACCTTATATACATAATACAATATTACCACACAACGCAACACATTATACGCAAGCATTTGTTTTTTCGATTTTAGTTTCATAAATATTTGTTTTTTTTAATTTAATCCCGTAAATGTAAAAATTGTCCAATTTAAGGACAATTTTCGCCCAAAAATACCAAATAAGCCGGGAATAGCCACGTGCAAGTCACGTGACCCTACTAATTAGTAAAATTCAGCGACTCGTAATGATGTGGCAAAAATTAGTTGGGTTGGACTTGTTTCTTTGTCAAATTTAAATTCAAAATAAAATTATTATCAATGTCATTAGAGAAAAATAGAATTATTTGTAAAATCTTATTACACAAATCAAATAAAACATTAAATATTATTTTTCAGATGAAAAGTCGTCCTCTATTTTATTTGATGTTTAGTTTAATATTTAATTGGGTTAGTTTACAAATAATTTTTATTTTTTTCTAATGACATGAATAATAATTTTATTTTGAATTTAAATTTGACAGAAAAAAATCCAACTCAAATAATTTTTTCCATGTCACTGCGAGTCGTCGGATTTTACTAATTATTTGAATCACGTGACTATTTCCGGCCGATTTAATATTTTCGGACAAAAATTGAACAATTTTAGCATTTAGGGACTACATCGAAGAGAATATGAAACTAAAATAATAAACATAAATATTTATAAGATGAAAAATAATTTTTGGGCCACGTACTGGTGGAATAAATACAATAAAAATAGCATCTTATGTGGGTAAAGAAGAAATGTGGCATAAAAGACAAGGTGTTAATTTATGTGCTTGTTGCTCCCATATTCGTGAACCAGAAATCATAAACGACAGATGGCCCACCATCCCTGCCCTGCCCCAATAGAGAGAGATAATATAAAAGAAGCCCACAAACATTATTTCTCAAACCCCAATCCATGCATTTAACGCCACTACGGTCCGGAAATTATGTCAACGTTTCACACACCTAATTTCATCAGACCTTTACTCATATTACACTACATTTTTACCTTTTATTACATACTTCATCGTATAAAACACATAGAAAATGATTGAATTGGGATGTAGTGGTATGTACCACGTTTGATGGGGCACATTCAAAAGGTATTTTAGTTTAAAAGTATAACAGACTAAGATGTGTATTGAAAATTGTAAAAGATGTATTGGAATTTGTAAAAGGTAATGTAGGCAATACGGTGTGGATGTGGAGGGATGAGCCACCCAGTGTAAAATAAAATACGTTGAGGATGACTCATGTCACATCCGGATGAGGACATGTCAGTCCAATTATCCACGTATTAATCAGTAAAATTATCTAATATATATACCGTTTGCTAACATTGTGAAATGCAAAAAATATAATGGGTAATTTCATATTGTTCACAGTAGGTAGGGCCGGGATTTCAGCTTGGAATCATCCGTTCCATTTTATTTCATTCCTAAAAGTTAATTATTTTTAAATTCTTCTTTCGTAAATAAATTGTTTAAGGATTTAGGATTCATGATTCATGATTCAGTCTCTTTGTCCATAATTCATGATTACGGGTCCAAGAATTCATAGTTCATGTTTAAATTTATTACCTAGGATTTTATTAGACTATAGTTTTATTTTACGCTCATGAAGCATGAATTCACGATTCAAAATTAATGATTCATATGGTTCAAAATTCATGATTCATAATATAACTATTTATTTTTAAAGTGTAATATCAGAAGTGCAACAGATGATTTATACCCTGGGATTTCAGTACTATATACTATATATATTCACCAAACTCCCACCAATCAATTTTATACAAGCAACCCCACTCTCCCACCTGCTTGTTAATGGCCCTTCAATGGCTAACCCTTGTTGCCGCCATTTGGCTTCAGTCCATCAACGGAACCAACTCCAATTTCCCAGCTTACTCCTCCGAGCTCAAACGCCTACTCTCTATATCCCAACTACAGCTCAACAACCTCGCCTCCGCTTCTGATGCTGGAAAGCTCCTCGGTTGGATCTCCGGCATCGCGGCAGCCCACCTCCCTCTCTGGCTCGTCCTCCTCATCGGCTCTGTCCTTGGACTCGTTGGCTACGGCCTGCAATTCCTCTTCCTCACAGACCAACTCCACTCTCTATCCTATTGGCACATTTTCCTGCTCACCGTTTTGGCGGGAAACAGTATTTGCTGGATCAATACAGTCTGTTACATAATTGCCATCCGGAATTTCCCCCGTGACCGACAGATCGCTGTGGGTTTATCGACGAGCTACGTGGGGCTGAGCGCCAAGATATATACAGATGTAGTTGACGTGGTGGCTCCATCTTCTCCTTCTGATAGAGCAAAGGTGTTTCTTCTTCTGAATGCGGTGCTGCCGCTGTTGGTGTCCGTGGTGACGGCGCAGATAGCTAGGGATGTAAATGTCGGCAAAACTAGGAAACTGGCGAGAGGATTTCTGGCCATGTTTGTTATTACAATTATTACTGGAATTCTGGCAGTGGTGACCAGTTTAGGGACGGCGATTTCGGGGTTTGTACCCAAGTACGTGATTCTGGGAGGAATGGTTGTGATGTTGTTACTGCCGCTGGTGATTCCGGCAGTGGAGAAGTTTGGAGAAACGGTGCAGCAGAAATGCTGGATTAGAGTTCATGATGAGGGGTTTAGTCATGTTGCATCAATGGAGAAAGATATGGTTAGCAGATTTGCAGGGGAATTAGGAGAGGTGGTGGTGGTGCATGAAATTGAGGCAAAGTTGATGGTACGTAGAGTAGAGTTTTGGTTGTATTATTTAGTATATTTATTTGGTGCAACACTTGGGTTGGTTTATGTGAACAATCTAGCACAAATAGCAGAATCACGTGGGTGTTCAGGGACTTCTTCACTCGTCTCCTTGTCGTCTGCATTTAGTTTCTTTGGTCGCCTGCTGCCCTCTCTTCTCGATTTCTTATTCCCCAAGTAAGTCTCTTTTGCCCTCAACTTAATTCCATTCCACCACAACCAATTATTCGCTTCTAACATACCCTACTCAAATACAGACATCATCACACGTGCCACGTACCACTAAAATATGTGTATTATATATTTTCAGTCCCAATATAATTGTTATTCTATCTCTATTTAACACCAAATTTTTATTTTATTTTTTAAAAGTCTATGTGTATACACATAATTTCCGTCCCAATATAATTGTTATTCTAGCAAAAAAAAATTGTTCCGAAATAATTATCATTTGAAGAATTCAACATAGAATTTTCATTAATCTTTCAATTTATTATAGTTGAGTTTTGAAAAAAAAAAAAAAGTTTTAATAAGATATATCAGACAATACACAACTTACAAACAATATAATAATTACACTAAAGACATCAGCAATGGGGGTACAAATAAACTTGGTACAATTGTATTGGGAGATGGTGGTACAATTTTTTATTTATTTCTATTGTTTATATTTATGTTGGTATTGTTTTCATATAAATTTGAGAGGAATACTAACTAGTTTATTTAGGATTAAATAAACACGTTTATTATTTGTAATTTCGATTCCGAGTTGTATTGATCTCTCTTTTTCAAATTTCATCTTTTTTAATAATAGTATGTAGAAAAATGAATCACCTTTTTTATGTTGTTACAACATTTAGAAAAAAAAAAAACAAAAATCATTACATTTTACATAAAGAAAAATATATTTTTTTTTCAAGAAAATTTAATCTTAATAAAAATAATTTATGAATATTAATTAAATTAATTATATATGTGAAAATTGTAAATAAGATTTTAACAAATTGAAGATTTAAAAATAATATGGGTGGTTTGAATGTGAGACCTCCAAATAGTGTCATTTATATCTTGGATGATTGAAGAGAAATAGGTACAAATGAAGTGGATAATAATTTTTTATGTGACAGTGATGTGGCACGTACAATTTGTGTGTGCGTTGGTGATGCTCTAAGTAGGACCTTATGAGTCATTTTATGATATGTCTTAATTTAAGTAAAGTTTTCTAATATAACAATTATATATTTTAAAATGAAGAGAGTGCATCACATTGAAATCTAACATTAGCTACAAATCAACAAAAATTAGTACTCTCTTAGCTTCATAAAATGAGTTATTTTTAAAGAAAATTGTTTCAAAATAAGAGTCTTGTATAAAAAACAAGGTATCGTTTAACTAGTTCAAGTAAAAATTTAAAGAAAAAAATTAATTTCATAATTTATTTATATTTGATTGAATAATTCAAATAAGAAAAATGAAAATTTGTATTTTTATCATACTGCTAAAAATTAAAAAATTGCACATTTTCAAACATATTTTTTAATAGAAGAAAGGATAATAGTTTTAAAATATGGAATTGTATATAAGGAATAATATATTATATGTATAAAAATGCATTTTAATTCAACATTTCTTGTGATCATTAAATTATGAGTGGTATATCATTGTGAGATGTGTAGCCTCGTGACGTGTGACAAATTATAGACACAAATTAAAACAGAGAGAGGCATATTTCTACATATAGATATATAGGATGGGTCTGATTTGAATTTGAATAATGAGAGACATGCTATGAGTAGCAACTTTTATGTTGCATCAACATTGGCACATTGTACCATATTTAGGGTAAGGTTTTAATGCAAACCCATCAGTTGGTTGATGAATTTATTGAGCCAATTGATGTGAAATTTGTATGTTTTGTTATGCTTCCACCACTCCTTCACAAAGTCAAATTTGTTAGGCCCATTATTTCGAGGATAAATGATTTTTTTGACACACCAAACTAAATAATTATAACCTACATACTCTCCTTTGTGTGACTTGTTTGCACATTTATACCAATATATTTCACCTTCATAATTCAGAATATCACAAACATTTTTAATTTATTCATCTTCCACTCGTTGTACAAGCATATAACAATCCAATAACATAATCTGTCTCCATTTCTCTATTGTAATTTGGTCATTAGAGACGAAAATTTCGTCAATAAATTTCATTTTATTTGATCTCAAATATGTTACTACTTTAATATTGTACGTAGGAGATGATGTGTGTTGAAATGAATGCAGAAGCAAGCAGTTGATGTCTAGAGGGGGAGCCATGGGAGGCATGATGATCCCAATGTGTGGAGCTTTCTTGTTGCTGATAAGCCCACATAACATTGCACTGTATATAAGTACAGGCATTTTAGGTATATGTACAGGGGCAATTACGTCAATCTCTGTGTCGACAACTAATGAACTGTTTGGCACGAAGAACTTCGGCGTAAATCACAATATTGTGGTCTCCAATATACCAATAGGTTCGTTCTTGTTTGGGGGGTTTGCTGCGAAGCTGTACAATAGAGGGAGAAACAATGCGACTTGCATGGGCCAAACATGCTACCAAACAACTTTCATCATATGGGCCTCTTTATGTGCTTTCGGGACTTTACTGGCTTTTATTCTACATGCACGAACCAATAAATTGTACTCACATTCACATACTAGTACAACATCTAGACTTTAATTCGATGCAACTATTCTTTACAGATTGATCAGGAGGCTAAATAATATATACCTAATTTTCTTAACTATGTACTGTTACAAGGATCACCAATGTTATTAACCATTCACTTCAAACATATATATTCTTTACAAATATATATATATAACAACACATCAAATATTTGAAACAATCATCAATATCAATATGGCCACGACTATTTGCAGCCCACAAAATTTCTTAGCACAGTCCACTTCTCAATGTAGCCCACTCTTATTTAAAATTCAGTAAAAATTTCTTAATACAACCCACTAAATATCAATTATAACCTTTCTTTATTAAATTAATTAATTAAAATTAAAAAATTATAAATAAAGGGATAAAAAAGTTAAAAATAATACGTATAATTTCTACCGTCTTCTGCAAACTGATTTATTTGTCATCTTCTTCATCAGATCAACTTTATGATGTTTTAGTTCTCAAAGTCTAATAATTTGTTTTGTTTTTCCATACAGCATTATGGAAACTTCATAAATAATTTGTGTCCATAGATTGTCAATTGAGAGGGCATGCGTCATTCTTTTTCCGATCTTTTCCTTTCTTTCTTTTTTATGGTCATTCCCAGAGATTAATTAATCAGATTTAAGCCACATTCTCTTCCTTTTTGAGATAACAGATAGAAGCTATGTTACTATCCTGCTGCGGGTTTATCATATGACAATGCTTTTGTGTTCTTTAAAATCTAAACAAAAAACAACTCGTCATTGATCCACTTATCAATCTTCAAACTCCGTTTATAATCGGGCCGAAAATTGTTATTGGCAGAATCATTTTATGTTTTATTACTTATTATGATCTTTATTCTAAGATTTAATATCTATGGTCAATGATTATTTATGCCCTCCATTGATGAATTTTTTTTAAGAGAACTAGGATTTATGAAGTTCAAGAAATAAACACGGTAGTATTGAAGATAACACAGAAGAAAGAGAAACTATATATATTTTTGAATTATATATATATTGTTTTAATTGATTATTTTATATTTTCATTGAGGGTGTTATAGTATTTTACTAATAACTTTCTAATTTATTAAAGTAATGGGCTGTATTAAGAAATTTTGTGGGTTGCGAATAGTGGCAGCCTATCAATATTTATTTAATAATATACAACCAAACTATTTAAGAGAAAATTCCAAAAAACTCTCATATCTATATCACAGTTGCAAATTTCAGGATCGTATAAATTAAAATTTTCAATTAGATAGGTCTCACCATCGACTGACCTACACTGGGGCCAAGGGGGGCACTGGGACCCCCTGGCCCTGTCATAATGTGCTATTATATATGTGTATTTCCCCTGATTCCGTTATAATGTGTTATTATATATATGTATTTTAGTCGACTTTAATATAACTTAATTAAATAAATATAAATAATTCAATTGTTTAACTTGAAGAAGATGAATGTTTGTTATGTATAAGCAATAGAAATAAAGATGTTAGAAAATATCATGAATATTGAAACATTATATCTTTTTTTTTTTTGTGATTAAATTAATTTATTAATCTTATCTAAATTGTTAATACTTTTCTAGTTTTATTTATACATTTGATTATATTTAGGGGCGCACAACGGTATCCTCCTTTAATTTCTAAGATATTATCATATAATTTATCCAATATTTTAAGTTTATGGGCTAATTATATAAAATAATTTAATTTTTAGCTTACTCAGACTCTGCCCCTATTTGGTAAATATTTGTCACATGAGCATAGTTAAAAAAAAGTTATTTTATAAGACGAACTTCTAAATCGGTCTATAAGTAGGCCCCTCACCTAAATTTCTGGGTGCATCATTGAATCTCATAATTATTGAAGTTTAACAAATTCAGTCTCGAATTGGGAATTTTGTCAAAAAATCACATGTGATGTGACTTGATGGAGCTTTTTACCTAGATTAATTAATATGACATTTTTACTTATTATACACATAACTAAACACACAAAAAAACAAAAATTAATAAGAAAAAAAAAGCCACATCCCCAAAATTAGGGCATGAATATATTTGGTTCGTCTCTTTTTCTTCTTGCTAATAAGCTTGCATAACATACACATCAAACCATGGCTCAACAACTTTGTAAAGCAATTGAGCCTGCTATTTAAGTTGGAGTCAAACATCGATCCATCTTGGAGTTAGGAGAATCACATGGCTGCCTTTCACATGACTTCTCCATTTCATTTTATGTATTTATTTATGTTTTCCATCGATGTACGTGAGAACATAATCAATTTTTCGAGAAATTCCTAATGTCAGACTCAGACGGTGTTAAATTTCGAACATTAATCGTACGTGAACTAATTGAAAATTTAATTTGTATAATTTTGAAATTGCTACCGACCTATATTTATGGAGCTTTTATACAATTTTCTCATTTAATTAGTGATTGTCAACATCTTACTTAATAAATAGTATTTTGTTTATCTTCCCACTCAATTAATATCTCTAAACTGGGTAAGCATTTTCAACTTATTCCATGCATCAAGGTTTTATATTTAACATTCCTGTTATTGAAATTGGTAAAGATACTTAATTTATTTGCAAAAAATCCTTAAATATAGTCTATTTTATTGACTCTCTTAATTCCTTGATTTTTAGGTGATATTGTTCGAATTCATCATTTTTTATTGGCTGAAATAGAAGAGTAGTGGTAGAATATCTCCTAATTGATATTATATACCGTGTTGCTCTATTTAACTACCTCGTGCCACTCATTTGATGTCGATTTTCCTATTTGATTTTCAAAAATACCAAAAATTGGTAGTAAAAAATAAATTGAAAACAGAAAACAAATCACAAAGCTAAACTATCTATGTTGTTTACGACCATCTCATTAGGGTGTGCATGAAACTCGAGATTTATCGAACTGTATCAAAAATCGAATCGAAGACATATCATATCGAAAAAGAACCATTGACCTTTTACTTTCTCAGAATTGAACTGTTTCGAAAAAAATTATAGTACGGTTCTGGATATTTAGTAATATCCGTACTAAGAATCGTACCAAACTGGAACCGTAATCATACCGAAAACCGAGCCGAAATTACAAAAATATATAATATACTACTCCATCCGTTTCAAAATAACTGTCTTTTCAGCCTTTTCTGAAAAAAATTAAGGATAGATATAAAAGGCAATAAATTAAGTAGGTTGTTTATGACAAAACTAGAAGAATTGTGATTTTTTTAATACTAAAGCCATGCTTATTTTGAAAATTTTCATTTTGTCTAAAAAGACACTTATTTTGAAATTGAGAGAGTAATAATTTCAGACATAGAGTAGTTTACAAGTTTTGTGCATAATTTTCATAAATTACTACTTTTACACGACCTTACCTGAAAGATTTACTAATGATTTGATGTTTATGCCAACATAAATTTTAATTTTATGTTTTTTTCTCTTTCAGGTCTTTAAAAAAGAAATGTGAAAATTTAAAGGAAAAATTTTAAGTCAAGTTTTTTTTAAACAACTTTTTAGTTATTCCATGTTCTTAAAAAGAACAATGGCTTGTTCTTAAAAGAACACAGTTCTCCACCACCGAAAATCTGCAACCCCTCCGGCCAACCTTGAGCCACTGCTACCGTCTGCTAATTCGTCTTTTCGACTTTCGAATCTAGACAATTGTTGACATCCAATTTCGTACATTAGCCTTCAAATGACCAGATCTAAGACTGATCTAAGACCAGATCTGAAGTCATGGTGGTCCGGCCATTCGAATTACCATTAGCCGCCATCCGCCCATTTTGTTGTGAATGCCGGAAACCATGGTGGCCCGCCGACAGTTTCATCGTTTCGATTTGAGGCTTGAGGCTTACTTCTGTTTAGATTTGGGAGATTTCAAATGGCTGATAAAGTAGTCGGTGACGAAGCATTTTTATAAGAAGAAAAAGAAAATAATGCCACATCATATAAAAAAAACATATCAGCTTTTAAAAAAAAAAAATTAATGCCACGTCAACTCGTCACCGGCTGAGTAATAGGTAGTAGTCGGTGACGGGACATTTTTATCAATTTTTTGTAACTTATTGGTTTTTAAAAAAATATCAAACTTAAAGAACATTCTCTTAATTATTGCAAACTTAAGGGCCGCTTTACTAATTTTCTCAAAAAATTAATGCCACGTTAGCTTGTCATCGACTGGATAACTGGTAGTAACCGATGGCAGAATATTTTTATCAATTATTTGTAACTTAGAGGACATTTTAAGAAAATGTCAAATTTCAAGGACAATAAATAATTATTGTAAATGTAAGGGGCATTTTACAAATTTACCATAAATAAATGGATCATATCTAATACAAAAGGAAAAATGACACCTTGAATTTTAGTTTAATTTAATAACATAGAAAATGGACGCCTAATTTTGTTTTCAAAAGTTTTGGGCGAACTATACGACTGTATAATTAGTTTTTCAAATTGTGAATACATAGGAGGAAAAATGAGGGGAAAATCAATTCTCTTTTAAATTTAAATTTCAAAGTCTGAAAAATATTATTTTTCTTTTTCTAAATTAAGTCAAACATAAGGAAGGTCATTTTTTATTATAAGTCGGGTTATCCGGTCATATTTGATATATACCACTTACTTCTATGGAGAAAGATATTCAAATGAAATAGAGCTTTCGCATGTACAATGCACGAAAATCTGCTAATAGAGAAATATTTTAAATTATTTTCGGACAACCATTTATTCTGACTCTATCATCTTATTGAAGGAGCGGATGCTGCTTCCTGCCGATATGCGGCTCGTCTGAGTCCCCGTCTAGAATGTTAAGGTGAAAGTTCGGATCTCCATCGGGCCAAGCTCCACAACCAGGCTCGGTATGTCCACCGGACCACCTCTAATTGGAGCTGCCTCATTTTGAGTTTCACCTTCGACTTTCCAAGACATCGTCTTCATCTCAGACTTGTCTTGATTTGCAGATAAGCTTGTTTCCTTTATTTTCTTTATCTGGAAACAGAAAAGAACAATGACTTGATACAAAAGAGACAGAAGAGAGTCTGCGTTGCAGAACAAACGTACCGTTTTTCCAGCAAACATCTTTTTCAGTTCAACTTTGGCAAGTGTTGAGTATTTACGATCTTCACCAGCCTGTAACATGATGGTGGAAATAATTAAGTACAATAATGATGATTACAATATTTCACTTAAAAAATGTTGAAGTTTATTAACAAGAGGGCCAAACCTCGTAGAGATTCACAAGACGAATGAGGACACTTCCATCAACCATCTCCTGAATTACATACAATGGACAGTATCCGAACAGGATCAGTGGGAAGAAATTGCGCGGGTTCAATGATGGGAGTAAAAGTGATCGATCACCTGAAGAGTAATTAATGCAATGTTTAAAGGTAAACTATAGTTTGATTCCATGGTTGTGGCCTTTGTCAAATGAGAAGATTCCCATTTCTCTGAATCCTGCAACAGTTAATCTCAGTTAATTAACTCATCAGATAATAAGGGTTAATATTTGATGTTTATACCCAATATTCACCTCATGTGAAAAGGCTAAAACAAGTGGTGAATATATTTCTTGGCCAGTCGTTCGTCTCCATTGCGCTCCAGTTCCAAGCTCATCGACACTGATATAATAATTTCCTCGGATCTAAAGACAGGACTCATTAGCCAATAACAGTATATATATTTGATGTACAAAATGCTCGACTATAGTCTCATTACTCATACCGTGAGTCCTTCACATGTATCTTTGACACATACAGTCTCGTCTAGGGGTTCGCCCACTCCTCTGCCATCATCAACGAGCATACGCCTGGATCAACAGTATTGCTTAGACATGTAAAGGAAAACACTAAAATAAAATCTGACATTGGATTGTTTTCATACCGGTGTAGCATCACCTCCATTTCTCCATCAGTGATGCTGGATCCTCCAGTGGCCCGATCAACGAGGATGGAGAATTCAGACTTGTTATCCTTCATGAAAATTCCAAGATTGATCTGAAAGCAACAAATAATCAAGAATGGAGTATTTTCAAGAAAATCTTAATATCATAAGAAATATTCAATTTGCAGCAACCGGCATTTTGACGAGTGAAAGTTGAGAAAGGTACTGGATAATAATTTCCTGCTACAGGCTGAGTGACTGTGAGAGGCCAGTCCTCTCTGTAATCTCGAACCTGAAATCTCAGGCAATAATGATATTAGCTCAATCAAATGAAGAGAATAGAATGGCAAGATATCTGTCAGATAATATTATATAGACTTCAGCCACCAATATATAATATGTCCATAGTTAAGCAGAAGCAATCTTTTCATTGACAATCAAAAGGAGGATCGTGACACCCAAATACACAATAACAGAATCAAGATACGGGGAAATGACCATCTGAAGTCAACTCCCAAAAGGATCTGATGTCAATAAACATAAATATACGTGTGTTTGTTCTCTTACACAGCTTTAGTGGTATACACTATCGTTATACGACATTATTACCGAACACTAATACCTCTGAACAGTTAATATTTTCTAATAATTTTATCTTGAAGCATTTGCATTTAGAGAAATTTGGAGTTTTCAAAACTCTATGTTTTAAGATATCCTTCATCATATTTCTTCCAAATAGTGATTAGTAACTAAAAGAGCAAAAATCTCAATAAGTATAAAATTGTACATGGACGAATAATGAAGGACGTACCCTTTTAAGAAAGTCTCTTCCATTGGAATCCGTATAGAACACTTTATCAGTGACCATATTAGCTGTCAATCTTGTAATAACCTCTTTTCCAACACTGTCGTCCGTGGGAATTGGACCAATCTTTGGATTACGATCACACATCAGAAAAAGTAAAAGGCATAAATAAAGTGATCACAAAAAGGGGGAAAAATGAGTTCCAGGTGGAAAACAACACCAGCAATAATGGAGAAAGAAAGAATCACCTACCGTGAATTCAACTTCCGCATGATCTTTGTCTTTGTAAACTCTGATTACCTGAAAACGTGATAATGGGTGAAAGGAAGCATACAAAATGATAAAACAAATAAGTTAGATAACGTTAAATATTTATAAGATCTTCCATAATGTACTGAACTGAATGGATGAAGCTGCAAGCAACTAATATCTTCCAAAATACAAAGTGCATAGAAAAATAGACAGATTAAACACTGAACCTGGGAGATCCATGAACTGAATTGCTGATGAACTTCATCGACAAGCGGTCCTCTTATGATTTTCAGAGGAACCTGTAGGCAGCACCCACACAACAAATAAAAACATAAATAAATAAATTCTGAAATCTCTAGTAGCAAGAGATTTCAAGGCGACTCACTGATCTAGAGACCACTGTAGGATTCGATCCAGTGGGTCGGAAAATGTATGCACCAGAAGCCTGCAAGGTAAATGTTCAATAAGTAGAAATTACTGCTTCAATGGAAATGATGGAAATCCTAACAAAATATTATAAAGTGCATATATATATGTATATATATACCTGAGAATCAGCGGCATCTCCCTCGCTTGAAGGATACCAAAGATAGCTTTGTTGTACTGGCATGTCAATCTGGTATAAATAGTAATCATGTCAGAAGAGAACACTCCATCAAGATTATAATAGATGGAAGGAACTGGAAATGGAAAAGGGTCAAGCAAATAGCTCATCTCAAAGATAGCTTTGTTATACCAACATTTCCATAAAAACAGGTTATTTTTTGGCACATAGAAAGTCTCAGATACCACTAATGAGTCAAAGCTGTCCCACCATGGTGAATTAAATCCAGAGCTTTAAGATATGTTCAACGAGCATCATATCAATTAAGTAGAGTATCATTAGCTCAATTCGTTGATGGTGTGTCCTAGTCTTTTTTGTGCTCATTAGGTACAAAACAGGACATTTAAATGTTCTAAGTTATTAAATATTTTTTAATATCTAAAATGTTCTATTTGTTTTGTAATTAGAAGTTCAGGGGCTTATTTGACCCTTTAAAAAGTTACAAGTTCTATTTATACAATAAGATTAGTCCGGGGTCCAATTTGAACCTGAGGTTCAAATTGAAGTGCTAATTTCCTTTTTCCCTGTTTGTCAAGTCTTGTAAGCGATTTTCAGAGTAAACCAAGTTGAAGAAAACCAGTTAGTTATTCTTGATAAAATTGACGGCAACATCATCTGCATTTCTTGAAGGTGGAAGTTTAACAATTTAAATGTTCTAAATACAAGCGAACCCTCTTGAGAACTATGGCCACAAATGCATTAACATACAAGCATTTAACCATTCATTTAATAGTTAACATGCCAAAAATTGTAGGTAACAATCAGGTTTTGCATCTATGTGACAGACTGTTGCTGCGACTTATTATAATTGCTTGAGTAACAAGGCCAATACAAAACTAGTTGTCATCTAAAAAACAAGAGATCTTACCCCTGTTTTAGAATTGGAGATGCGTTTAAGTTGCCCGGATGAAGAGGAAAATGACAGTTTCAAGTTTCCTGGTCCAATTTCAATAGTTTCGTTCTGTGAAGGATCGGCCATGGACACAAAACGCCTCCTCTTTCCTGCATCATTTTTAAATACAAACACAATCTTCAACAAATAAATAGACATGATGATAAGGCAACCTTGTTCATGGGTTTTTTGAGAAGTTTATGGTTAATCAAAAGCACACCTGTCCAGTTGGTATTACCTTTTTGAGATTTTTTCGAAATGAAGTAAGTATTCCAACCCAACGGAGGCACAGATGCTGGAAAAATAAGCCAATATTTGGCAAAATTTTCATCTGAAATTCCAAGATATGCTTCCACATAGAACTTTCTTAGTTTGCTTGTCACGTTATCCACTTCTACATACTGAGACTCAACAACAGTCCCCGTGGAATCTTTAACAAGAAGATTGTTATTGTTAACCTGTAGTATGACTCTATTAATTCATCTAGAAAATACGATACAAACTCCAGAACACAATAATAACAGGAAAAAGAATTCAGGAATTTGTGAACCTAGAAGTATATATCCGAGATTGAGTGATCCTTTCTTACTGACTCAACTCAGCTTATCACACTAATTGGAAGGGAAAAGATTCGTATAACTCAATCCCTTTATTTATCCAATCTTCTTAGCTCAATTCCTAGAAGGATCTTTAATTAAATTAGGGTGAATTAGATCATTTATGTCATGACGAACTGGAAAGAGAAAATATTATGACTTACAGGAATCCGGATATAATCGATACGGTTCCATCCAAGTGGATTGTATGCCACAATAACCTGAAAAGAAAGCCATTTTGCTCGGGTAACATATTTCTAGAGTTGTAATAGCTGAAAAGGTACAAAGCAGAAAGATGTTATTACCAAACTCTTCCCTTGGGAAATATCTTTTTCTGTTGATGGACAGTAACTTATGTTGAGTAACTGACACTGTTCATAAATCAAAAGGTGAACAATTAAGAAAGGTGGCATTGATAAGGATGATGGTCGATACATTAGATAGAAAGGTGGCATTAGAAAGTCCCCAACCATATACACCCACTGAAACACAATATGTTTATTCGGTTTCAGAATGATTGTTGATACAATTTTTCCCAGACAGCCATGTTATGAGTTTGACACATTTTCTCCACAGATCATTCGGTTTCAAATTGGCATATCACGTACAAAACTCACTGTACTCACTTATATACAAGATATGCACATAAAATGCAACGGGAAAATCATAGAAAACAAAAAAATAGTGTTTTACCAATCAAGAAAGAGTGGAGCATTTTAGCTGTGTGTTCACAGTCTTCTATTTAGTGTGAACTCGATAAGTTAAGCAAAGTCAGCAATACCATGCCTGCTATATCACCTTCACGATATTTTTGGCCACCGTTTCTTTCCATTTTCCTTTGCCAGAGGAAGACTTAGTTGCAGTTTCTGAAATATCTTTTATACAGACTTGAAAACATCTTACTATCCACGCCTTATTAAATTATAGCAATTTAATCAAACTGCAACATAGGCAACCATAAACTTATCCTCAATCACACTAATGAAGTCACAATTTTGTTCTCCTCAAGTATTTATATTCTTTCAATCTAAAAAAAACTCTAGCAACATGTTTGAAGTTTATATGTGAAAGCCATTAAAAGCCCCAAATATTGTAGTGAAGTGTGCCATAGATGGTATGGTTAACTGCAACCTGGCTAAATGTCACTGCAGATGCAGCACATCCGCCACTCGACTTTGAATCAACCAAACACGACAATGCCGAGTCGACAACAGTTTCTGCCTGCATAATTAAAGATTTCAACAACATTTCAGTGTGTGGGTGTGTGTGAGAGACAAGGAAGTCGTAACATGTGAAAATGAATCATAATAATTCAATGAACCTTGGATGTTCCAATAGCCAAGCGTTTTGCATAGTCATTTGTGGTATGTTGTTTAGCAGTACCGGTGGCAGCATCGTGGTGCTGCGCGATTCCTAAAGCATCACCCAAGCTATCAGTATTAGCACTTGTTGATCTCCTTCCCACCAGAAATTCAAGTTGACGAGCTGCCTATATGTTCATGAACTATATGTACATCAGAATTTCTGGTTATGCTATCTTGAATGTTCTCCATATTATATTTAGAAATATTATATATCAATACTAGGGTTGTAGTTAAATTATAGTTAAATTACCAGATAATACCCGCTCAGCAAACGAATGTATCTTTTTAAGGCAGGACGACTTGTAAAATAGCCAGTCCAGTAAGCATTAGTGTGGTCTGCATATCTATCAAATAACGGAAATACTCAAATTCAATTGAAAACCTGCATGAAGTCAAATCAAGATGAGGCTGTTTAGTTGCTCACGGGAAATAATCATCTAGTTTCAGGGGCCAAGATTCATCAACGGCATGTTTTGCATCCGTGTATATGGATGGTGTAGAATATAATGCATTAACACGACCATCCTGTTTCAATAAGCTATGTTATCACAGTAACAAAATCAGACCCGACCTTCTTCTATTCAAATAGATGATGACAAGTTGACCTAATTCACGAGATTCAAGATGCACAGGTTTGTGAACTTCCACTGATTACTTTGCAATTAAAAAAAAAAAAATTATAGAACCATTATCACTTCTAAGACAATAAGAGAACAAACTTTTGAGTGAAATGTCTGTATTATTAGCAAGTGATTGAAGGATCGTATTATGCAATAAGTTGCATTTACCTGAGAAAACAGTGCCTTTGCTAAGCGTGCACAGGGCAAAGTACACATACAAAGAAAGGAAGTATATTTCCGATATAAGGTAAAATTACTTTTTTTTTAAAAAGGAAGCATCTCTCCAATAGCTCTTCACCATTCAAAGGATAAATACCTTATTAACATAATGAATAAGTTTGTCCATCTCTTTGAACCACGACTCAGCATATTGATATTGGAAGTCATCTCCCATAGTCCACATAATGTGATTAGTTCTTGTAACATTTTTCTGTGTATTAAAGCCAAAAAGAACAACTTTACGTCAACTCCCTAACTAAATGCTTTTTTGTTTTAATATCGAAATATGCTCGTTTCTACCTGACTCAAGGCAGCAGCTATAAAATCATTGACACGTTTCTCGACATTAAAGTCAAACAGGAGAGGATTATCCTGCAGTTCAGCAACCCGATAACTTTAAGCAGAAAGTCGATATAGCTACAACTTTGGGACTGACAACTAATTCTTATCATCGAACCTGGACTGGCTCGAAGTCATTAGATACTTCAAAGTTAAACCCATCTGGGGCGCTATAATGAAAAGGAAATGCATTGGCAAAGATCTGCAAGAAAAGGAAAGGAAAAACCAGGAAAAAAGAAAAAGCCTCAATGATGACAGATTGAAGCAATTATACAAAGCAAACATTCAAGTGGTAGAAAAATCTCTTTCTTTACCTGAGAAGACGGACCAAATGTCCTCGAACCCTGCCATATGACTTCGAGAGATTTATCTCCCTTGCGTTTCGCTCTATCTTGGTAATCAATCCGTGCAAAATGAATAGAGTCAAATCCTATCTACACAATCCATACAAAAATAGATTACAAAATAAAAGGACCATGATTAGTACAAAATGGATCAAAGCTATAGTATCACTTATTTGCTTGTATACCTCAGCCCCTAGTAGGTAACCTTGAACTGCCGAATGCCCAAATGGATCGATTTGCCATCCAGCACGAGGAGTCGTGTTAAATTGACTCTTCAATAGTTGATGGCCTAGAGTTGTTTGGTCAATCATGTCTATATAATGAGTAGCAGCTTCATCATGCATGCACCATCCACCGTTTCTACAGTGACAAACCATCATGATAAACTTCTAGAGGGGAGTTTAAGAGTATCAATTTAGAAGAAATAGTCATACACAAATTCCAATCGGCCAACATTGACCAGCTTTCGTACTACATCTTGCATTTCGGGACTTTGCTCTTCCCACCATCTACTAAAGAATGCCTATTTTTTTATTCCCAAATTTAAAGACATGTTAGTAGCATCATCATGATATTTGAAAGTTAAGTAATTGCACATATTTATCAGATCACTTAATTAAGTAATCTGCTACAAATGAATACTCAGTATCATACATTTCATGTTTGATAGTTATGCGCATGAAAACTCTTCTTTTACTCCTGAGACATGAATCTCAAAATCAGAGCAGGAAACCACTAGAACACCAGAGAATAGCTACATAGATATTAGTCTGATGCAGCGGAACGTATACCAAAGATATTAGTTCACCTCGTACGTTGATTCAACAAGAATACCATAAGAGAGGCACAATAGAAGAGAAGAAACTCTGACAATTCTTATTTCTTCGAAATCAATAGTTTATTGTGAACAAAGAAAACATATATATAGCCGATCCAAACAAGTAGTTCCTAAAGCAACCAAACTTCCTAACCGTAAATAACAGGTAGTTTCCTAGAGCAAATAGACTTCCTCACAGAAAATAATTGACTTAATCCAATAATGAAACAAAAAGGAAAGAACTTGGAAATAATAAATAACAAAACAACAGACTTCTTTCAGGCTGCAGTCTCTTCTCCATCATAGTCACTAAATTTGAATGATGCCACATAAGAGATTCACTGTCTTTTGATCTGAAAGGAACAACTTCATAGATCCAATTGAACAAATTCAAACATAGTGCTCATTATAGTCCCTCGTATTGGAAATAGTTTATGTACATAATCCCAAACGTTTTGGCACTATACACACAATAGACCTTACTCTAAAGTAATTTTCAACACACATGAGCAAACGCGGAATATGAAAAACTTTGTAATTGCTGGAAATTATCATGTAAATTTGTGAAAAATGTTCAAGAAAATCAATTCAAATCATCAAATACGAAGAAACGACAGCTACCATTTCAGCAAATATGAACTTTCTGTTAGGATCACGGAGCAACGATTCAACAACCGAGTCCAGAGTATTTTCCACACACGCACCCTGCATTAACAAGAATCAATCACCAAAAAAAGATGAGAGTTTTTAACCAACCAGATTGAAACAAAACAACTCCAAACACAGTACTTATACGAACCTGAATAGAGTTGTTGGAGCCAACATAGTACTGATCAATTGTCTTAAGCCAGCCCACGTCATCATGCGAGTGAGCAACCAAGTGAACATTCAATTTTCCATCAACAATGCCACTCCCAGTATTGTACTTGACGTACCCATCAACACCCACAACTCTGTATGAACTCAAAATTGCAGCAACGCAAAGTAAAGCTGAGAAAAATGATGCTAAATTTCTCATCCCCAAATTCAACCAAGAAATCTCTTTCAAGGGTTCTCGAAGAACAACATAAAAATAGCCGAGGAAGATGATACTGAGGCGGTATAAAGTATTTAAGCAAGAGAAAAGGACGATCTTTCATTATCATTTTTTTCTGTCTTTTTTCTTTTAATTTTAGCAGCCGGCCTCAAACTCGGCGAGCTCTGTTACTTAAAACTAGCAGTAAATTTACTGGGACAAGGCTATTGTACACAGAATCATCAAATGCCTACGTGGCACATTTTAGCCTTCGTTCGTGGTCGTGGGTCAAAAACATCAGACCAGATCATCTGTTCAGATGCTCCACATCAAGATTAATTTTAAATTTATAAAATACTAATCGTGCACTATGAATTACATGAATCATCACTCCGCATATTATGAAAGTATGATTACAAAGTCTAAAATATAGATCCTAAATTTTAACATCGACTATTAACTTACAAACTCGTCGATCATTAATTGATAATGAAATTGGACCTTCAATCTGAATCCAATTATCTAAGAAAAATGAAAAGGACAATTTATTTTTAATAGAAGATGAGTGGAATAGACTCATAGAAAGATGATTTATTTGCAAAAATAAGGTTTTCATTTATCAGTTGGGAGATATTTGGATTGGAATATAGTGGAATGTGCCCCGTTCGCTGAGGCACATCCACGATTGGTACATCCATTTGAATAGTAACAAGGTATTTTTGTTTAAGGATATAGTAGGGTAGCATGTGTAAAGTGATGTCACATCAATATGTATTGAGATAATAGGTAATGATAAAAAAGTGTATTGAAAATTGTAAAAGGTTATGTAGAGAAGTAGGGTGTTAGTAATGATAAAAAAATATATTGAAAATTGTAAAAGGTAATGTAGATAATGATTAGATGATTATGTAATTATGAAAATGTGTTAGAGTTGGATGGAAATTAGCTGGGTATCCAAATTGACGATCTATAAAGTGAAATACCTTTGGGATGGGTTTTCCTTAGAGGTACCAATTCCCGGCCCAGTTGGACCAAGGGAAAGTTCGGGCTGGGCCGGGCCCGGAGGACCTCGGGCCATCGGGCTATCGGGCCAAAAATGCCCACCAATGAATTTTTTTCTTTTCTTTTTTATTACTTTAACCATGAAGTAGAATTATATATTGATGCGAACTTCAGTTTAATTCTCTTAAGAAAAAACTTGATCTAAAGATAATATATTACTATTCGTTGCAATATGGAATGATATCTATTAATCTATAGGCATGTCTCAAACCCCGGATATAACAATAATAATAATAATAATAATAATAATAATAATAATAATAATAATAATAATAATAATAATAATAATAATAATAATAATAATGGATGATGATATATATTTATATACTACACGTCACAAGTTATTTAATTTTTGTGTACGTACCATACTACATGTTAATCAATTTTTCATTTTTCGACACATAATAATTAATGAGCATGCTTGAATCCAATTCATTTTCCATCTTCGGCTAATAAAACTGAAGAAATAGAGTATTAAATTAGTCAAATATTTTAATTTCTCGGTAAATAGATACATTAATGCTCTGCTAGAAAAAGAAAAAAGAAAAACATGTTTCAAATAATACCTAATTCCTAAATTTTTCTTATTCGATTAGTGAGGGGGAAAAAATTCAATTCCATCGGACCGGCTAGTGGGCCTTCGGGCTGGGCCGGGCTTGGCCCGCCAAAAGAAAAGCCAATTCGAGCCGGGCAAAAAAAACTTTGGGCCTCTAATATTCCGGCCCAACCCGCTCTATATTTCGGGTCGGACCAGTTTTGCCAGCTCTAGTTATCCCACATCCGATTGGCAACAGTCTAGTCCATATAATCCCAGGCTTTTTCTACCCTACCCAAGTGGGAACATCTATCATCCATTTTCATAATATTTAAATCAAAAATACAAACACCATTGATCTTTAATACACTTTTTGTAATGTATATTGGATGATCCACTTGAGTAGTACTCAAGTGGGTAGGGTAGAATTTACCATAATCCCTGGGGGATTGGTGTAGACATCACAAAAGCACATTAAAGTTTATCCATAAGGAGCATTTGATTATTCTGGTTGTAATTGGGTAATTGGGGGTGATAGTGGAGCGTTGCGACTGTGAGCCACTATTGGAAAAGTTTTAGTTGGCATTGGGCTTAGCCGTCATTTTCTGGGGTTTTATTGCAATAAAACAAGAATAAGAGGATAAGAATTCTTACTCTCTCGTACGCTGACGGAGACGGAGACAAAGACGAAGACGAAGACGGAGACTTCAACAAGAGGAAGAGAAAATACAGGACAAATCAATAAAGCAACAAAGGGACTACCTTAAGAAACAAGATCCTTTTTCGAAACAATACGAAAACAAAAATATGATTATCCAACAGTAACGATTTCAACTTATATTCACAATATTATTTGTCAATATTTGTTATAACTCTGAAATAATATTTTATTATCTCAAAAGATAATTTTTTAAAATAATTTTGAGATCTCATTTGTAGTCACTTTTACTAAAAATCTAGAAAAAGAAACATCACAACATTAATTTGCCGAGGCGGAGGATATTTGATATGTTCTTATTGATTAATAAAATTTAGAAAATGTTGAAACCAAACTATGGGCCGGTTTGTTTATGGCGGTGGATGGCTGAATTACTGTAGGTTGTGTAAAATAACGTGGAATTTTTAGATTGGAGTAAATAAATGAGTGTTTGTTTATGTTGGTTGGGTTTGGAGTTGGTTTATATTATAAAATGTGGTAAAGGTGATTTAATGTGTATAATAGATGGTTAATGAATGATTGGTTATTAATTAAAGTTGTATTGGGAATTGAGTTTGATTGATGATGTGTGTAAGAGTTTATTAAAAAATGATTAGTTATTGAATAAAATGTGTATTGGAAATTGAATTTGATTTATGATGTGTGTAAGAGGTAATTAAAGAATGATGATTATTGATTAAAGTTGCATTGAGAATTGAGTTTGATTAATGATGTGTGTAAGAGGGATAGAGACAATATATTGTCCCAAACCTATAAACAAACACATGTTAGGTTGGACACAATCCATAACGGATTGGGCCAACCATAAACAAACAGACCCTCAGTAATACACTCATGTATTTAGGGATGTCAACGGGTAAAGTGGGCTACAAATATTATTTTTTGTATTTTATTGGTATAAAAAGTATTACTACCTTCGTTCGCTCAGGCTTAATTTGTCTATTTTGATCGGACACGGATGTTAAGAGAAAATAGATTTTGTGGAATATTTGACTTTTGGAGATTTTCAGGGTAGAGATTGAAGAAGTAAGTAAAAGGTTACTTAGCACGTGAGCATGTGAGCAAGATTATTAGGATTGTTTGTTATTTGTTCCAAGTGGCATTAGTTGCTTAGGTGTCATTAGTTGATTGGAGTGAACACCTCATTCTAACCAATAGTTTTCCAGTTACAGTTCATCATATAAATACGGCTAAGTTCATTCTTGTAAATCAGTTTTAATCAATGAAAATATAAACTTTGAGCTTCAAGATATTCAGCTCATCTTCATACATTTTTACATGGTATCTAGAGCCTTGATTTAAATCATGGTGAATAATCAAATCCATCCATTAAAGACAAACGCATGGCCGACGCTGAATGCAGAAGCAGAGGCGTCAAATAAACCACAAGATGCAGCACGGGATAATGATACATATCAACTACAGAGTTCCGATCATCCAGGAATGCGGTTGGTTACGAATTTGTTAACTAGAAACAATTTTCTACCGTGGAGCAGGTCTATGCGTATGGCGCTATTGGCAAAGGATAAACTCGGCTTCGTAAACGGTCAAGTGCAACAACCAGCTGAGGGAGAATCATTCGAACAGTGGCAGAAAGTAGATAATATGGTAATGTCTTGGATCCTGAGCTCATTATCGAAAGAAATAGCTGATGCTTTCATATACGCCGAGTCTTCGAAGAAGCTGTGGGATTGTATAACTTGAAGGCTTGGACAATGTAATGGTCCACAACTCTACCAAATTCAGAGAGAAATAGCGAGCATTGCGCAAGGAAATACTCCAATTGCAGTGTATTTCACGAAGTTAAACAAATTATGGGATGAGATAAATCTCCTAATGCCAATGCCTACCTGCAAATGCGAAGCTGGTGAAACTTGGATGGAAAGAGATAGGAGTAATAAGCTGATGCAATTTCTGATGGGATTAAACTATTCCTACGATGATATCAGGAGTCAAGTATTAATCATGGATCCACTTCCTGATGTGGATAAAGCCTATTCTATGGTGTTGAGGATAGAAAAGCAACGTAGTGTGAAGGAGATCTATTCTGATAGCAGTGATAATATTGCAATGTCTGCCAGATTAAATACACAAGGACGAGGGGGAAGTGGACGTGGATATAATGCTGGTCAAGGAAATTCTGGAACAACAGGAGGCAGGGGATATGGCAGAAAAACAAAGGAAGAAAGAGCTAAACCAACTTGTGAACACTACTAACTACCAGGACATGAGATTGGAGAGTGTTTCAAGCTAAAAGGCTATCTCGATTGGTATTTTAAACCAAAGGAAGAAAGGTACCAGAATCCTGCAAATCTGGTAACAAGTCTTCAAAGTGCTGCTGCAAATTCTGGAACAGATCATGGTAAACAAGCTGTCACAACAGATATAACCGCCATAATACAACAGGAGTTGGTTAAGCTGCTTGGATCTAAGAATGCTCAAACATCTAATCCTAGTGAAGGCAACCACAATTTAGCAAATATAAGTGGAAATAGCGAAGAGGCTGAGACATTCTTTGCATTTACCTTACTAGAAGAGCTGCAAAAGGAGTCGTGGATTATTGACACTGGTGCAAGTCACCACATATGCAATGACATGTCAATCATGCAGAATATAACAGCCATGCAAAGGAAAGCACCTATCTGCTTGCTAGATGGCTCACAAAAATGGGTGACACACAAGGGACAGTAAATATGAATATTAGAGCACTTTTTATGGATACACACTGTGAATTGCAAAGAGCAGACACTAGAGAGGTGTTGGCAATTGGACCTATGCTTCCAGAATTTAAATTCAATTTGCTATCCATACCTTAGTTGGCAGTAAATCTGAATATTAGAGCACTTTTTATGGATACACACTGTGAATTGCAAAGAGCAGACACTAGAGAGGTGTTGGCAATTGGACCTATGGTAGGAAAATTGTATGTGTTTCGAAAGGAAAATATTCATAAGGTTGTGATATCTCCTACTCTTTCTGCTACACATTTCCATGATGCTTTTGATGTTTGGCATAAGAGGCTAGGTCATGCCTCGCCTAGTACATTGCAACATTTAAGTTTTCTCAAGCATATATGTACAGCAGAGCAGACTATCATTTCCAACTAGCAGCATACAGTCCAACAGAGTATTGGAGCTCTTACACATAGACATATGGGGTCCTTTTCGTCAATCAAGCATAACAAACACACCATACTTCTTGATGATAGTAGATGACTTCGGCAGAGACACCTGGGTATGCTTGTTAGGACACAAGAATCAAGTTGTGAAGTCTTTGAAGGTGTTCCTAAGAATGGTCATTGTTCAATATGAGAAGTCCATTAAGGTGATTAGAACGGATAATGGTGCAAAATTCCTAAGTAAAGATTACCAAGAATTGTTCCACTCAATGGGAGTAATACATCAAAGAACTTGTGTGTACACACCCCAACAAAATGGGGTGGTTGAGCGCAAGCATCGACACTTACTTGACGTGGCCAGGGCTTTAATGATGGAGTCAGCAGCACCAAACTATCTTTGGCTGTATTCTATATTGACAGCAGCTTATCTCATCAATAGATTGCCTACATCAGTATTATCCTGGATAACACCTTATGAAGTCCTGTTTGGAAAGCTACCAGCGTTTGAACAATTCAAACCATTTGGTTGCCTCTGCTATGCTACAAATGTACATCCCCATAAAAGCAAGTTTGCCCCTAGAGCTCATAAATGCATCCTTTTAGGATATCCTCCAGGTCAGAAGGGATACAGATTGTTTGATTTAGATGATCACTCTATATTTACCTCTAGAGATGTTGTTTTTGTAGAGCACATCTTTCCTTACAAACAACATCCTCATCTTGAGCTCGACAACACTACTTTGCCACTGCCACTGTCAGAAGATAATTTCGCTTCTGATACTTCTGTCACACAACCTCCAGTAGTTCCTGAACCAATTCCACTCCGAAGGAGTAACAGAATCACACAACAGCCAGCATACTCACAGGACTATATTCATCACTCATAAATACAGATGCATCAAGAAGACACTGAAGCATATTTTGATTATGGGTTTACTGCATTCATGGCCAATGCTTCACACGCTGATGAGCCACATAGTTATGAGGAGGCTAAGTCACACACTCATTGGCAAGAGGCCATGGATAAAGAAATTCAAGCACTAGAAGCCAATAAGACTTGGGAGTTAACCGCATTGCCTTCTAACAAGAAGGCCATTGGGTGTAAGTGGGTATTTAAGACCAAGCTGAATCCAGATGGCACGGTAGAAAGATATAAAGCATGTTTGGTCGCAAAAGGATATCATCAGGTGCAGGGTGTGGACTACATGGAGAGTTTTTCACCTGTTGCAAAGCAAGTGACTGTGCGGTTCTTGATTGCATTAGCTACCATCCAAAAGTGGCCTCTTTACCAACTGGATATCAATAATGCGTTCTTACACGGATATCTCACTGATGAACTCTATATGAAACCTCCAGCAGGCTATACAAAGGCAAAGTCAGGGCAGGTATGCAAACTATTGAAAAGTTTATACGGCCTCAAGCAGGCCTCGTGGCAATGGAACACTGAATTTTGTGATAAGCTTCTATTGTATGGTTTCACACAATCGTCCAATGACCATTGCTTATTTGTTTGGCAGAAAAATGGAGAGTTTATGGCTCTTATTGTGTATGTGGATGATGTCCTTCTCACCGGGACCGCTAATGCACCATTTCCTGAGTTCAAACATTTTTTAGACCGAATCTTTACCATTAAAGATTTGGGGACTGAAAAATACTTCTTAGGGGTGGAAATTGCTCGCACTAGTGCTGGAACAGCCTTGAATCAGAGAAAATATGTTTTGGATATAGTTCGTGATACAGGTATGGAAAATAGCAAGTCAGTTCCCACCCCATTTCCTCAAGGTCTAAAACTTTCAAATGCTCATGGTGTTGCTTTGAGTGATCCAGACTGCTATAGACGTTTGGTGGGGCGTCTGCTTTACCTCCATCTCACAAGGCCCGATTTGACTTATGTTGTCCAACAACTTAGTCAATTCGTTAATTCACCTCGTAGCTCACATTGGGATGCAACGTTACATGTGGTGCGTTACTTGAAGGGAACTCCCACACTTGGTATTTACTTTCCTAGTGATTCTTCTCTTACTCTTACCACCTATAGTGATGCTGATTGGGGTTCCTGCCTCGATACTCGACGTTCACTCACAGGGTATTGTCTCTTCCTAGGCAACAACCTCATTTTTGGAAAACGAAGAAACAGTCAACCGTTTCTCGTAGCTCCGTTGAAGCTGAGTATAGAGCAATGGCTTCGACGGTGTGTGACCTTGTTTGGGTCGACTACTTGGCAACGGATCTCTTGGTCACAATCCCTCGTCCTACCCCTCTCATTTGTGATAATCAGGCCGCTTTGCACATCGTGGAGAATCCTGTCTTTCATGAGCGAACCAAACATATCGAGATTGACTGTCATTTGGTTCGTGATAAATTCAAGCTTGGTTTCTTGCATCTTCTTCATGTTGGAACAAATGGTCAGTTGGCTGATATTTTTACCAAACAACTCGGTGGTGCACAGTTTAATTGGATCTTGTCCAAGTTTCGCTTGGCGTTTTCCCAATCTCAACTTGAGGAGGGGGGGGGGGGGGGGGGGGAAGGGGTGAAGAAGTAAGTAAAAGGTTACTCAGCAAAGATTACTCAGCACGTGAGCATGTGAGAAGGATTATTAGGATTGTTTGTTATTTGTTCCAAGTGGCATTAGTTTCTTAGGTGTCATTAGTTGATTGGAGTGAACACCTCATTCTAGCTAATAGTTTTCCAGTTACAATTCATATAAATACGGCTAAGTTCATTCTTGTAAATCAGTTTTAATCAATGAAAATATAAACTTTGAGCTTCAAGATATTCAGCTCATCTTCATACATTTTTACAGAGATTGTGAGAAAATTTCTCTTTTTTGGGTTGACAAAATTATTTAGGACAAAGTAAGTAGATAAATTAAGCCGAGATGGAGGGAGTATATTTTTACCCTGTCATATTACCCCTTTTTTGGTGGTATATATCAAATATGGCTGTATAACCCGACTTATAATTAAAAATGGCCTTCCTCATGTTTGACTTAATTTAAAAAAAATAAAATAATATTTTTCATTAAGTGTAACGGTCCACAATAGCAACTCGATCCTTTATTTGATGGAGTACACCCTCATTTCCCCCCGACCTTTCGGTGTTTTCCGGAACACAACAACCTAGGTACCGGTGCTTTGATTGAGGATCAACATGTGCAGAAATAGTATTTTGGCTAATTGACATTGTTGTAGGCTTATGGTTATTGATGTTTTATTGCTACATTTTGACAATTTACTGTATTTTAATGGGCATTGTGAGGAACAATATTAGGTGGTTAATGCCTATTACTTATTGGGTGGTTGTGACTTGTGAGCGACTTCTCCAAGAGAATTATGAGCAACATATTAAAATTCTTACAGTAGATTTAGCATCCGTATATTAATTTAGTTGTCAAGATTATATTTTTATGATATTTTGGTTATTGCCCTATGTAAATTTTCACCTATCTTGTTTTTTGTCCAATTCACTTCCATTGTCTTTTTATTGTTTAATTTAGTGAATTTTGGCCAAGTTTTGGATCAAGAAAGACGAATTTGGGCCTGACACTGGACGACATAGTGTCGAGCTCATAATTTGATTTTAAGCTCACTCATCTACGTGGTTGAAGCAGAAAGTGGGCCCAAGCTCATTTGATGAAGTAAAGTACTTCTTCGCTGATGAATGTGTGGTATCCTTGTCGGCGACTTTTACAATGAGTGTTTGGAATTAGGAGTTATGATCAACTGGGGTTGCTTCTCTCGCCATTAGGAACTCCCGTACTTAGGGTAGATGAAGGGTTTTTTGTTGGTTACAGTTACTCGAATGGGAAATGAAAAAGGGGATTCAAAATGGAATTTATAGGCTGACAAAACAAAAACAAAAATTGATTATACACACCTGGAAAGTTGTATCATACTCCCTCCGTTCACAAATAAGTGTCGTTTTAGAGTTTCAGGCAGGATTTAAGAGATTTAAAAATGGACAACACTACCCCTCCATTTTTCTCTCCATTAATTTTTTTGTTACCATAAATTTCTCCATCTTTCTTATTTATATAATATTGTAAGATTTGTATAGAATTTTCCTTAAATTTAGGCAAGGACAATGTTGGAAGAAATAGGAGAAAAATGCTAAAATGACACTCTTTTGTGAAAAAATAATCTATCCTAGAACGACACTTATTTGTGAACGGAGGGAGTATCAAACTTGAGCAACCAAATAGATCTTATAAAGATAAGCAAGTTTTTAAAGTAAGGGTAATTCTACAATACACTTTGTGTATTGATGCACCTATCTTTTTACCTGATATAGTAGGTAACTAGCAGGTAATTTTTGAAATATATAAAAATATGACTAATACTTAAGAATTTTAATTTTTTTTAGAAATCTACAAAGGTCTAAAAGTTAAAATAAATTTGGTCACTAAAAATTTGCAAATCAAATTAAGTTTTAGATAAAAATATGTAGAAATATAATTTCAATCTAAAATATGTTAGTAATTCTCGACAACATCTAATGTACGCAGAGGAATAAACAGTCGAGAATATTGATCGTGATTTATAACTGAATTAAACGTTGAGCATAAATTACGCTAAAGTTGGAACAACTTACTTGTTGCGTAATTGATCGGACTGAATTGTGCGATTGATTCACCACTTCAGGTATCCACGCGTATATATCGTCCGCCGCAGGAACTATCCTCGGTACAATTATTCGATAAGTGATCGCTAGGAAATCACTTATCAAATTCTGTAGTGCCTTCAATTTTATCTGATAAAAACCCTTAATTCTCTACTATAGAGAATATGTATATATAGTACCATATAACCCTAGGTTTATGGGCCTAATATCCATGTCCACTTAATTAATTAATTAGTCTGACTTATTAATTAATAAAACCCACATATCCTAATCTAGTCCATATCTTTCAATCTCCCACTTGGACTAGCATTAGATATAATTCGAAGCACTAACCTTGTACCCTTGAGCGGAACAACAATACACATAAAGTGTGACCCTTCAGGCCCCCATTATCGACGATAATCTAATTAAAGTCTGCACAAAACTCCTAGACTGCGTTGCGCAGCGAACTCGATATATGAAGGACGTTTACGTGAATCTAGTAAACAAACCTTTATATGAAGTTTATGTAATATCCCTTCATTCACAAACCACCTGATTGAGCCTAGGATCTGCTATGTGTCTATCCAAATAGCTCAATCATTTTTCTCATCTTTATTATATGACACATTCGATCATATTCAATTACTTTAATTGAATATATCTTTTGCATTGGCCAATGACTTTATTGTCAAATAATATAGAGAAGTATGAGTGTTCTCTCGAGTTTCAATCGAGGAATGAATCTCATTCTTGGCTCAACTAATATTTTCATTTGCCTCATGATGAACCCAACACAAGACGTGTCTTATCCTCCTTTGGGAGGCAAGCGTTGTACTTGGTCAAAGTTCATCACTTAACAAACAAAATGAGTATTGATCTCAGGTCAAAGGATCATTACATACTCCACACACTAATAAATCGTAGACACTGAAAACAAACGATTTAATAGTAGGGTATACTAATACTCCCCAAAGTACCCATGTGTCCATCACAGATATCTAATATCTCGTAGTCGTGAGACCTACTACATTCTCTGAGAATGTGATGCAGACCACATGCTAACCTATCGCGTGTCATCAATATCCCATTCTTGATGACCATTGGTTATGGCAATTTTAGAATCATACTATATCATTTATGTCTCACACCATAAATAACAGTCATGATTCAAGGGAACAGTTATAAGAATAATAACAAACCATCAAAATAATTATTCTAATAAATGCATAAACTCAAAAGACAATCAAAATGTCATAGAATGCGATCAAGAATGAATGTCTCAAACGAAAAGGTTTCTAAGACATACAAACTATAAACTCCCACTGAATCAAGACCAACTACCAACGTGTCTAACACCCAAGCTCTCAAAGTGCTTGTTGTGTCTAGCTATACACAACTGTTTGGTTGAAGGATTAACCAAGTTATCATCAGTGGATACTCTATCTAACTTCACATCTCCCTATCTATTATTCTCCAATCAGATTATATCTACAGGAAATATATTTATTTCTGTTTGTGGCTGTCGGTTCCTTTTGCTAGAGCAACCGCACTTACCGTTGCCACAATACAACGGTATTGCACTGCTGGCACTTGGAACGACATCTAGTTCTTTTACGAACTTTAACAAAGCAACAACCCCTTTTTGGCAGCTTTAGATTTAGCAATATACTCGGCTTTAGTGCTGGAATCGACAGTTCTACTTTGTTTGGAACTATTCCGATTCACTGCACCACCATTTAGAACGAAAACATATCCAGACAAAGACTTGAAGTCATCATGGTCCATTGGAAGCCAACATCAGTATACCCAGTGACTGATGACTCTAGCTGCCCACCATAGACTTTAAAAAATATTCTTTAGTCCTTCTAAGGTACTTAAGAATAGCCTTGATAGTTCTCCAGTATTCCTTACCGAGATTTTGCTGAAATCTGCTCTTTCACAGATTGCAACATGGAATGTTTGCTCCCTATTATCAGTATATCGTCGACATATATGATAAGGAAGACAACATTTCATTCTTACGTTTACTATAAACACATGGATCCTCTTTGCTTCTGACGAAATCAAACAATTTGATAGCTCTGTCAAAGCAAATATTCCAACTCCTAGATGCTTGCTTGAGTCCATAAATGGACTTCTTTAACTTGCATACTCCATTCGGCTTTTCTTTGGATATAAAACCTTCAGGTTGTGACATATACACAGTGCCTTCGAGTTCTTCATTGAGAAACGCGGTTTTAACATCCATTTGCCAAATGTCAAAGTCATAGTATGCAGTTATTGCAAGTAATATCCTAATGGACTTGATGTTAGTGACTGGCGAAAAGGTTTCATCATAGTCAATACTCTTGCGCTGACTGTAACCCTTTGCCACCAACCTAGCCTTGTAGGTTTGTACCTTGCCCACTGCATCTCTCTTCTTCTTGAAGATCCATTTGCAGTCTATGGGATGAGCCCCATCTGGCAAGTCAACTAGTTCCTGGACTAGATTGAGGTACATCGAGGCCATTTCAGATCTTAAGGCAGCCAGCCACATCTTCGAATCGGTGCCCGACACCGCTTCGATATAGGTCTCAGATTCGTCGTCTTCTGAATCAACTTCATCATTTTGGTTCTCAACCAATAGATTTAGTCTTTCAGGTGCACGACGGTTCCTTTGAGGCCTATTGAGTTGGCTTTGCGTTGGTTCATTCGGTTTATTCTGATCGTGAGTTGGTTTTCAACATTTTAGAATATTCTCAAGAATTTCACTATGATTCTCTTGAGGTGGGACTGATACAATATCTTGTCTTTGATGCATCTTATTGTCTTGAAGTGACCCTCTAATAGTTGTTTCCCCTCCCAATAGATCATCAAAACTCCTACTGAGTTCTTGTCCACTCCATTGGACAAGACCTCATCCTCTATGTTATCTTGCGGGTTTGATACAATATCTTGTTTTGATGCATCTCATTGTCTTGAGGTGACCCTCTAAGAGTCATTTCCCTTCCCAATAGATCATCGAAAACTTCCACTGAGTTCTTGTCCACTCCATTGGACAAGACCTCATCCTCTATGTTATTTTGTGGTTCTTGAATCTTTTCAAGATCTATCTTGTTGTGACCTTGTTCCTCGGAGATATAAATATCTTCAAGAAACACCACATTCTTGGAACTATCACCTGGTGATCTCCAGGGCAGTAGAATTCATATCCTTAGTTTCCTGAGGGTATCCACAAAATAGCATTTCTCACTTTTAGTCTCCAATTTATCAGTCGTCATCTTCTTAACAAAAGCAGGACAACCCCAGGTCCGCATATGGTTAAGACTCGACTTCTTGCCACACCATAACTTTTATGGTGTTTGCGTGACCGATTCAAGAGGAACTCTATTCAGAACATAATCATCGGTTAGTAAGACATAACCCCAAAGAAATAAGGAAAGACTGGTGAAACTCATCATGGATCGAACCATATCTAATGAAGTTCGATTTCTCCTTTCGGATACTCCATTCATCTGTGGTGTACTCGGAGGTGTCCACTCTGACCGGATTCCATGTGATTTCAAGTAATCAAGAAAATCTCGGCTTAAGTATTCCCCTCCTCGATCTGATCGGAGAGTCTTAATACTTTTCCAAGTTGTTTCTCAACTTCTAACTTAAACTCCTTAAATTTCTCGAAGGCCTTAGATTTGTGTTTCATGAGATACACATATCCATACCTTGGAAAATCATCAGTGAAAGTTATGAAGTACGAATATTCTCCTATTGCTTAAGTTGGAACGGTCCGCACACCGCTGTGCGGACCAACTCGAGCACAACCTTGGCACGTAACCCTTTTCCCATAAAGTGGTTAACTTGTCATCTTTCCTTTGAGACAAGATTCGCAAGCACCATATGATTCGAAATCAAATGATGTGAGATAGTCTAACTTTCTCAATCTTGCTATTCTTTTCTCATTGATATAACCAAGTCTACAGTGCCAAAAGGTAGGTTTTATTATTCGTATTACTCAGCTCAGGCTGTTTGTTCTTGTACATTGAGAATATTTTGTTCACATTCAAGTATATATATTCCATTCAAAAGAGAGACACTTCCTTAAAACAATCCATTAAGCGAAACAAGCATCTGCTGTTTGCAAAATAGAAAGAAAAAGTCATAAATGTTTAATATTCGAATGGAAATAATATTCTTTGAAATCTAAAGAACAAAATATCAATTATATAAATCTAATTTATATCCCGAAGGAAGATCTAATCTAATCTATTTTCAACGTACAAAATAAACTACTTAAGCTCTCATCCAATGCACCATGTGCTTTGAACTTCGGGCAGTCTCTCTTCCAGTGCCCCTTCTCATTGCAGAACAGGCATTCATCCTTTGGTATTCTCGGCTTCTTTTGAACCCCTCCACTCTTAGGCATCAAGGTCGCATCCTTAGATGCTTTCTTCCTCTTCTTCTACTTATTCTTCTATTTGGAAGATCTCATAGAAGAGCTCACCATGAGCACAGAGTTGCCTTTAGAAGTAGATGATTCGTAGGTCTTGAGCATGTTGTGAAGCTCTGGCAGTGTTGCCTTCGTGTTGCTCATGTTGAAATTCACTATGAAGTTTTCAAATGAACTTGGAAGAGACTGCAAAATCAGATTTATTGAGACACTTGAGGGTAGTTTCGTTCCAATCGATTCCAACCTCTCAATCAATCCGATCATCTTCAGTATATGTTCAGAAACCTGGCCCCCATCATGAAGCTTACACTTGAGGAGATCTCTGAGTATCTCATACTCCATGGTCTGAGCTTCTGAAGCGTACAGACTCTCCAAGTGTTTCAACATCTCATAGGGGAACATGCTCCAATGTTGCCTATGCAGTTCAATACTCATAGATGACAACATTAAGCATTGAGCCGATGTGGCATCCTCAACATGTTTCTTATGAGCTTCTTCGTCAAACGTAGCGTACTCAGGAGAATTCTTGTCAGGGATGACACTGATTGGTTTGTCCAAGACATACTCAATCTCGTCTTGCCTTAGCACCAATCGCAAACAACGGAGCCAATCCGTAAAGTTTGACCCAGTCAACTTGTTTGTTTCCATCAAACATTTATAAGCCAAACCGACATTTTATCTGATGAGAAAATAATAAAATGGGAAAATAAATCAGAATAAAGTAAACAAAGATCACATTCATATCACTAATCAAAACAAGAGTTTATTGTAATGATTAGCTCCCACTAATTTTAACATATTTTGCGCCCCCAAACACAAAATACGAATTTATAACAATTATAAATCTTAGTGGTCCAAGATCCAAGTTTATATTACTGCAGCCTCTGCTTTGGCTGATGACTACAATAATATCACTAGGTAGGCCTCTAAGCCAATTGCAACAACAATTTGCAATTCTTGGTTTATTAATCTAATTAATATTGCGTCCTTAAACTATTTTGGTCGCTTTGGCGTCTCAAAATATTTTAAGCAAGTCAATTCCATCACACGATGTCAACCATACATCTATGAATGAGCCCGAGTCTTGTCGATTTAGAGTAAACACTTTGGTGTAAAACTCGTGGTCGAAAAGATTAGGAATCTCAAACAATTATGATGGACGACGCATTTTGTTTCTAAACAAGACTTGGTTTTAGTGGGGATTTTATATGTGATACTAATTGTTAAATTTAATATCTAATATTAAATTAAACGCAATTACTGGGTGCCGCCTACCCAGGCATAAGAAATGCGGACCACACATATTGGGCGCCGTCTACCCATATATTATGTCGCGGACTATATGTATTGGGCGCCGCCTACCCAAACATAAAAGCGATCTTAAAATACTATAATTTAAATTGAATAAGCATAAAATCAAATAATAGCTTATCACATAATATCAAATATATGCTCAACGAATAAAATTATTAATCCAATTAAAATTTTATTCTTTAATTAAATGTGGATCAAAATTAAATATATTAATTTCAAATTAATATATACATATACTTTTAATATTAATTCTAAATTAATATAAATATATAAGTCTAGTAGTCTTTCAAAACTAATAATACTATTAAAATTTATTAATCTAATTAATAAATTAATATTAGTCAATTAGATTAATATATTAATTCCAAATTAATATAAGTATAGTTTTAATGTTAATTCAAAATTAACATAAATGTATAAGTTTATTATTATTATTTCAAAACAATAATAATAAGATTTATTAATCTAATTAACAAATTAATATTCTAATTAGGACTTAAGAATTAATCTAATTAATAAATCTAATTTGATTAATTAAATAAAATCAAAAGTTTTTTTTTTTTTTTTATTAATCTCATTATATAACAGACAATTTAAAGGTTTTAACTCTGCTGGGCCAAATCAATAAAGCAGACCCAGTCTCAATAGTTTGTCTTGGGCCCAATCGTTTAATAGGTCCAGCCCATTTGGCTTCAGCCCAAAATAAAATCAGTACAGGCCCAAACCTAACCAAGGTTCAAAACCCTAGCCCAGGTCCACTGCCGTCGCCACGGCTGTCCAGCCACCGCTGCACCGTCGAATACGCCGCTACCGCCGGAATTATGCAACAGCAGCAGCCAAAACGCACGCCGCCGTCCACGCCGCTACCGCCGGAATTGCGCAACAGCAGCAGTCACCGTCACAAGCGCCGCCGTGCCGCCGCTGTCGACGTTCGACGTGCGCAGCAGCAGCGCGAAAATGGCCGCCGCTCGCGCAGCGGCGAAGACGCAGCGATTGGTTTTTCAAAACTTAAAATTGTTGCGCAATTTAAGTCACAAAATAGGTGCCATGATGAGTTTTCAGAATTTTCAAAATTCAATTTTATTAATCTTAATCCACAGTTAATTAAATAAATCAATTATAAATTCGAGCCCTGGGCTCTGATACCACTGTTAGTAATTCTCGATTCCATTTAATGAACGCAACGGAATAAGTAATCGAGAATAAATTAAACGTTGAGCATAAATTACGCTAAAGTTGGAACAACTTACTTGTTGCGTAATTGATCGGACTGAATTGTGCGATTGATTCACCACTTCGGGTATCCACGCGTATATATCGTCCGCCGCACGGTACAAAAAACCCTTAATTCTCTACTATAGAGAATATTTATATATAGTACCATATAACCCTAGGTTTATGGACCTAATATCCATGTCCACTTAATTAATTAATTAGTCTGACTTATTAATTAATAAAGTCCACGTATCATAATCTAGTCCATATCTTTCAAAATATACTTTGAATAGATAATTCTCAAATCAAGATCTTTAATTTTAAGTATATAACATGAAAAATTATTGAATTGAAACTATACATACCAAATAATCTCAATATTTTGAAATTAAAATTAAAAATGTGTCATCTAAACCGACAAATCATAGTTAGTAAGATTTTTTATAATCCAGATTACAAAATAAAACCTGAAAATTTTAAATGCAAAAAACCCAAACTTATTCATATATAACTAGGAAGTAGGAACACAACCAACCAATATTCTCTCACATAATCAAACAAGTAAAAAATTTTACCCTCCACTCCCACTCTTTTGTCTCCTTCCAACACTGCCATCAAAGCTTCAACATCTGAACAACTTTCGACACCACCTCAATCCGCCCATCGCACATCCTCTGTTCTTTCCTAGTCTAAATCAAAGAATAAAGATTTGGGTTTAATTTCGGGGTTGCTTCCATTTTTCTGAAAAATGGTATTAGCAGCTATTTTGATTCCGTAGTTCCATGGCTTCTTCAAGCCTTGTGGTGCCACATGAGCGGTAGCGAATAGTGAAGGAGTGGTAAAAAATCTAACCAATTAAGCAAGTATCAGGTTACGGGATCTGACGACCACAGTTAAAAGATAAAGATCCAATGACTTTTATTGCTAGGTATATCAATACACCTGGTGTATTATAGAAGAAGCCAGTAAGTAATGATTACTTACTAGGTTTCTCAATCCTCTCCTAATTGGCCATTTTTGGGTGACACTTTGTAAACCCTACTGACTTCACCTAACATGAAAATAATTTCAACCAATCTCAGGTGGTGGAAGGAAAACTCCTATAGAACTGTGGAAGACTAATTAGGAGAAAAGTAATAAAATTTGTATCGAAAATTGATAACTAATTTAGGTAGTTTCTTGCCCAATTTTTTTTTTTAAATTTATAATATAGGTAATTGAATTTAGACTAACAACAACAACATAAATTATTTGTAATTTGTGGAATTATAAATCAAATCTAAACAAAAGTTACTAAGTTGAAATTTCAATTTCATTTAGAGTGCTATCACTAACAAAAGTTTAAGTTAAATTCCAGATTCGAAGAAGAAGTTGTAGTTAAAAAATAATCTATTGTTTTAAACTTATTACTCAAGAATTATAATCTCTAAAGTTGCTGGTGTAATAAATTAGATATTAGGAATATTCCTAATTTTAATAGTAATAAATATTTTGCAGATATCTAAGCCATTCAAAGAAACATAATCTTTTCTTACTTTTTGGTTAAAATTAAATTTAAAACTTTTTGGTAATGAACATGGGCACACAATAACAGACCAGGAAAACAAAAAGGCTAGATAAAAACGTAGATGAATTACGGCCGGTAGATTAAAACGATAATTATTGGTATTTATAGTAATACACCCGTGCGTTGCACGGCTGGCATATGCACAACCACAGTAAAAAGAAGTTCTAATATTTTTTGTCAATATATAATATAAAATGCAAATAAATATTCTTTTATTCATGCAGTCTTTTTCATATACATAGGGGTAATATTAAAAATTGATTGTTGTTTATACTTAACTATTTTTGTCGATTGCTATCTAACTATTATTTTAGGTAAAAGTTAAACCAAAAGTTACTATTGAAGTCAAAATTTAGACTATTTTATATTTTTACCTCAAATATTAAATCCCTAAACTAATTTTTTTTTTTTTTTTTTTTTTTTTTTTTTTTTTTTTTTTTTTGAGGGGTAAAATGCTATTTCATTCAATCAAAATGTTGGGCACTTGCCCTACATCAGATAAAAGAAGACAAGCTACTTGTGGTGGGTAATCCTCCATCCAGATAAACTCCATACCTACGCTAGAACAATGTCGCGTAAGAATATGTGCTACTTCGTTAGCTTCCCGGGTGATAGGGATAACCCGATCAGCTCGGGTCGGGTTAGCACCAACCCGATCAGCTCGGGTCGGGTTAACACCAAGGCCCACTATGCCAGAGCCCGCTGATCGGCCCAGCATGCACAAGCCCAGCAAGCACCTAAAGGCCCACCACGCGTAGGCCCAGCAGGCCCAGGAACGCGCGTCGGCCCAGCGAGTGGTTTGTTCCGTGAATCAAGGCCCATGATCTTTTCCCAACTGCCATGCAGATTTGGTGGGCAAGATTATAGGGAGTTAGTTAGGGTTTTGATTTAGTAGTATAAATAGGTGAAAAGAACTCTGAATTAGGGTTCGCACTCTGTGTACTGAATTACTCCGTGTAAACTCAACATTCTAGTAAAAGAAACACCTCGGCAAGAGTGGTTTTCTGCCCGTGGACGTAGATCTCCGGATCGAACCACGTAATTCCTGTGTTTTTACATTCTGTTTGCGTAGATTATTGTTCAAATTGTGTGGTTACCGGATTGCGCTTTATCAATTGGCGCCGTCTGTGGGAACGAGAGACAGTTTTTTGAACGAAAAGCAATTTTTTGGCGTCCCAGCGTATTCAAAGATCATGGTGACGACTCGTTTGAATCAAGCTCGCCGCGGGGATCAATCTGATCAAGATCCGCCCGTGGATCAAGTTGTGTAGCCGAGGCAATTGCCGGCAGGGAGTACATCCAACCATCAGGGTAATCAAAACCCTCCACCCCCTCAAGACTTACAAAACCCTAATCCCGCAGCCGCTCAACTACCGGTGAACATTCAAATTACTCCAGAACTGCTCCAGGATTTCTTACAAGAGCACGCACATGTCCTTCAAGATTGGGCAGTTAATCGCTTACGTCCCGCGGGGCCCGCCGCGGGGCCTGCCGACCATAATGCTAATCCCGTGGTGCCTCCACCACGCTCGCGTGATCAACAGGACCCGGGGCACCGCGGGCGTCATGATCGACGACGGGAACGACCTGGTTCTTCCGAGGACCATGGGAGTTCTAATGAATCGCGACCTCGCAATGAGGAACCTACTGATGCGGATCGCCGCCGTCCACTCAATGCGGCTAAAAGAGTTCGCTATGCTAATCCTCATGCTCTGGATCTTCAAGAGTATGAGCGAGTTCAGCGCAACGTCGAGCTGGATAGAATCCTGGGCCTTGATGCCAATGGAGAGATCATCACACCGTTCTCCCAGGAAATCATTGCCACTCCCCTTCCCGAAGGGTTTAAACGGCCAGCCATAACACCTTACAATGGCACAGGAGATCCGGCCAATTTTCTTGGAGCTTTTAGGCACAGCATGCTTAGCCATGATAACATCACATCCCTCCAGTATTGCAAGATTTTCCCTGAGTACTTACAGGATGAAGCTCGGGTTTGGTTTGATTCTCTCCCGCGCGACAGCGTATCCTCCTTCAGAGAACTCGCCGAGCACTTTTGGGCACGGTTCGAAGCACGGGCGAAGCCCATGGCCACCCTGGCCGACGTCATGAGTATGGAACAGCGGGACGGTGAAACCGTTACCCAGTTTCTAGACCGTTTCACAGCGGTAAGCCTCAAGGCGGGAAATTGTCCCGACGATGTGGCCATCAACGCTTTTATGAATGGACTCCGCCCCGGAGCACTTCACACCGAGTTAGCTCGGAACACACCGGTCACAACTCGAGCACTGTTCAAAACAGTGTGCAAATTTGCCAAGGCCGAGGAGCAGACTCGCCAGAAGCGAGAGAAACACGCTAGCAAGCGGCAATCCGACAAAGCACAAACCGGGCCTAGTACTCGACCTAGTGCATTTTCCCGCCTGACACCGGGGCGTTCAGAATCCCGAAGTGAAATTCCACAATTGACTCCGTTGACGAAGTCACGAGCTGAAATCCTTTCAATCCACAAGAATGATCTGCGACCTTGTCCGCGGATGACCGCGCCTCCTGAGAAGAGAAATCGTGGTAAGTGGTGTGCGTACCACCGAGATCATGGGCATGAGACAGAGGAGTGCCGGGAACTTAGCAAAGAGATTGAGGAATGCCTCAAGAAAGGCCTCTTGCGGCAATACGTTGTTCGAGCTAATGACCAACCTCGGGCGAACCACAATGGGGGTTCGTCTTACAGCCGCGGAGGTTATCACGACCGAGGCGCTCAACAAAATCGGCCGCCGTGGCAGAATAATCGGCCAGGGCCAAATAACTACGCGCGGCAAGACTCTGGCAATCGCCAGCAACCACGTCTCCCACCACCACCTCCTCCTCCGGGAGGACCCGAAGACAACGCACCTCCTCACGTGATAAACGTGATATATGGAGCCCTACCCACCGGGGCTTCACGACATGCCTTAAAGGCAGAAGCTCGACGTCCTCCTCCCGAGGAGCCACGTCATAAACGCCTCCATCAGTCCGAGACCGTCAGCTTCACAGATAGGGACCCGGTTCCGGAGATAACACCGCATACAGACGCTATTGTCATCGACATGACTGTAGCCAACATAACAGTAAGGCGGGTCTTCGTGGATAATGGGGCCGCGGTGAGTATTATATTTGCCGACTGTTTCCAAAGAATGGGGATTTCTCGAGACCGACTTCGGCCGGCCCCCGGGCCACTACAAACTTTCACCCAAGGTGAAGTCCAGCCAGAAGGTATTATCACTTTCCCAGCGTCTTTGGGGACTTATCCGAGGATAAAAACAATCTTCGTGGATTTCTATGTGGTGAATTCCCCATCACCATATAACATGATATTGGGCCGGGACTGGCTCACCCCAGCAAAAGCCATATGCTCCACGTATCACCTCGCGCTAAAGTTTCCCACTTCACATGGTGAAGTGGCCATCCGCGGGAGTCAGCGGGTTTCAAAAGAGTGCATGTATGTGGCACTCAAAAAGACTGCCAAGGTTCCGCCCAAACAGCAGCTTCAAGTGGCATCATCGGTTCTGGAACCTCAGGAATGTACTTCGTTAGGAGATGCCACTGCACAAGTCCCGCTAGATCCGTCTAAGCCGGAGCAGACAGTAACAGTAGGGGCCGTGGATGTGCCATGGCTACATCAGGCCATTATTCAGACCCTGGGAGAATATTCCGATGTTTTTGCATGGTCTCCTCTGGATATGCCCGGGGTCTCTCCCGAGGTGATTACTCATAAGCTGAACATAGATCCTAGCGTAAAGCCAATCCAACAGAAGCAGAGGAAATTCGCTCCGGAGCGAAATGAAGCCATTCGAGTTGAGGTGAAACAACTCCTGGATGCGGACATCTTGTTCGAGGTATTCTACCCCTCTTGGTTATCCAATCCGGTAATGGTAACAAAAACCAGTGGGGCATGGCGGATGTGTGTTGATTTTTCCGATCTCAATAAGCACTGTCAGAAAGACTGCTATCCTCTGCCCTCCATCGACCAAAAGGCCGAAGCCATTACGGGGTACGTGGCACTTTGTTTCTTAGATCTGTACAAGGGCTACCATCAGATTTTTATGGATCCACAGGATGCCCTCAAAACGGCGTTTATCACTGCCTTTGGGTGCTTCGATTTTAAGAAACTGCCCTTCGGGCTTAAGAATGCTGGAGCCACCTATCAGCGTCTAATGGACTTCGTCTTCCACGACCAGATAGGTCGTAATGTTGAGGTTTACGTCGATGACTTGGTCATCAAAAGCTCCTCCCATCCTTCATGTGTGCAGGACATTACCGAAACATTGCGCACCCTGCGGCGCTATAACTTGCGACTCAATCCAGCAAAATGCACCTTCGGTGTTGGCTCCGGGAAGTTTCTCGGGTACATGGTTTCACAAAACGGCCTGCAGGCCAATCCGGCTAAACTCCGTGATGTATTAGATTTGCAGCCACCAAAAATGTTCAGGGATGTTCAACGCCTCACAGGTGGTTTGGCGGCCTTAAACAGATTCTTATCGAAAGCAGCAGAGCGCCAGCTCCCATTTTTTAGAATCCTGAGACAAGCGAAGTCCTTTGAGTGGACTCCGGAGTGCATCGAGGCCTTCGAGGCCTTGAAACGTCATATACAGCAGCTGCCTACCTTGTCAGTTCTTCTCCCCGGAGAGCCGCTGTACTTATATCTGGCTTCCGCCGAGGAGGCTGTTAGCGCCGCTCTTGTGCGAGAAGTGGAGGGGGTTCAACATCCCGTGTATTTTGCAAGCCGGGTGCTTCATGGAGCGGAGACGCGATATTCCGTACTAGAAAAAACCGCCTTGCCCTTGTTATGGCAGCTCGGCGTCTTCGGCCATACTTCCAAGGACGTGAAATACGCGTCTTGACTAATCACCCTATACGCCAGATCCTTGTAAAACCCGAGGTGTCTGGACGCCTCGCCAAATGGGCCATTGAGTTGGGCGAATATGACATCCAGTTCCTCCCTCGCCGAGCAATTAAGGGTCAAGCACTCGCCGACTTCCTGGCCGAAGCCCCGGGAGACAATTCCGAGTCCCCCGGGGACGGTGTTACACATCACCATGCTAACCTTGCCCCTTCACCCCGGAAGTGGCAACTTTTCGTGGATGGAGCATCCGCGGTCCGAGGAAGTGGTGCCGGACTGCTTCTCATCGACCCCGAGGGGGTGGAAGTTAAATATGTCATCCGGTTCAAGTTCAAGGTAATTAACAATGAAGCGGAGTACGAGGCAGTTCTCGCCGGGCTCAGGCTCGCCCAATCCTTGGACGTTCGTCATCTTGAGCTCTTCACTGACTCCGAGGTCGTGTCTAGACAGATCCAGGGGACTTATGTCGCCAAGGATGAAACAATGGTCAGGTATCGTGCTTTAACACTAAAGCTTATCTCCACTTTTGATGCAGTTGTAGTACAGAAAATACCCCGAGCTCAAAACACAAGAGCAGATGCACTCAGCAAATTGGCCTCCGCGGTCCAAATTAATATATCTCCGGATATTATGGTTGAAGATTTGTTTCATCCAGCAATTCATGAGGCCACAGTTTCGGTACTGAGCGACAGCGATCCGAACTGGATGACACCTATCATCCAGTATCTCCGAGATGGAGTTCTGCCTACTGATAAGCTACAAGCTCGGCGAGTTGTTCTCAAAGCTCCCAAGTATTCCTTTCAGGGTGGAATTTTATATCGACGGTCGTACCTACAACCGAACCTCCGGTGTCTTGCTCCTGCCGAAGCTACCCAAGTTCTACGGGAGGTTCATGAGGGGGCCTGTGCTAGTCATATCGGTTCCCGGACATTAGCCAAGAAAGTTCTCCGCTGGGGATACTATTGGCCAACCCTGTTCAACGATGCTCACGACCTAGTGACCAAATGCAGCAAGTGTCAGCTGCACTCCCGTGTGAAGCACCTGCCACAAACCGAGCTTACCGGAATCCAAAGTGCGTGGCCGTTTATTCAGTGGGGCATCGACATTGTTGGCCCATTCCCGGTCGCTCCGGGAGGATTGAAGTTCCTGATAGTTGCCGTGGACTACTTCACTAAGTGGGTCGAAGCTGAACCACTTACAGCCATCACTGGTCAGAATATCTTGAAATTTGTGTGGCGCAATATTGTTTGTCGCTTCGGCATCCCGAGCGTTATAATCTCGGACAACGGTAAACAGTTCGCCAACGATCCATTTCGGTCATGGTGCGAAGAGCTGCACATCAAACAAGTTTTCACTTCGGTTGCACACCCTCAGGCCAATGGACAGGTTGAAGTCACCAATCGGACACTGCTCACTGGCATAAAGAAGCGCCTAGACAATGCCAAGGGCCTCTGGGCTGAAAACCTGCCACAAGTCTTATGGGCTTATCGCACAACGCCGCACACCTCCACCGGGGAGACACCTTACAGCCTTACTTACGGCTCCGAAGCCGTTATCCCCGCTGAAATCAGTGTTCCAAGCCCTCGCCTCCTCACATTAGTTCCGAATGATAATGACGAGGCTCTTCGCGCAAATTTGGATGAGCTTGAGAGTCGCCGTGAACAATCGTTCATTCAGCAGGCTAAGTGCAAACAGCGAGCTGCCCAGTATTATAACCTCCGGGTTCGAGGTACACAGTTCAATGCCGGGGATTTAGTCCTTCGGCTCAACTCGGCCAGCAAAGCTGCCCCTAAGGGCAAACTACATGCTTCTTGGGAGGGCCCCTACCGGGTCGTTGCTGCGCACGATTCCGGATCCTATCAACTTGAACATCTCAACGGGACCCCGGTTCCCCGCAGCTGGCATGCCACTAATTTGAGGCGTTTTTATCTATGAAGGTCTACTCTCATGTACTAACTAATCTTCCGTTTCTTTTATTAATTGATATATCTCTTTGTACTTTTGAAGTTTGCTCCGGCACTTATCATTGAATACAAATTCTTTGCTTGTATATCTTACCGTGTTATTCTTTACGTTACGGGGACGCCCTAACACATTCATATTATCATTATTAGTCTCCGGACAATTAAACCTCTCTCTCTCGGTCCGTCCGAGGAGGTTTGCATATTAGTCCCCGGACTCATATCACTTTCTCGTCTGTTTAACCGGAGAAGTGTCTACTCCCGCCTGATCCGTCCGGGGAGGTATATTACTCCCGCCTGATCCGTCCGGGGAGGTATATTACTCCCGCCTGATCCGTCCGGGGAGATTGACTAATACATACCGTGTTCCCGAACACCTAATTAAAATGATTCGTAACAAGTTACTTTCATTACACCAGTTTGTACACATTATAACAGTTTTATTATCTTCTGAAAATTATACATCAAACAGTTTTTCACATAAGACTTCAAAAAAAATAAAAAAATATAAAAAAAAATATAAAAAAAAAAAAACAACAAAGGCAACGAGTACAAAAGCTACTGTCTACGGCCCCCGAGCCAAAATTCGGCGCTCCGGCGTTGGGACCCGCTTCTCGGCCTGCGTTGGGTCCTCCGGGATCTTGTGGATCCTCGACCACGGGCTCCGGCTCTGTTATCTCCTCGAGCTCCGGCTCTGTTATCCCCTCGGGTTTCCCTTCGTCGAGGACTTGCCCTGGGCGCTGGCCTAGGGACTTCGTCTCTAGTCTGTGCTCGGTGGCTGGGTTGTGGCGCGGACCTCGATGTTTGAGCCCACTGCTCCGGGTCCCACTCCTCCGGAGCCATCACTTCGATTTCCCGGGCCAGCTCCTCTACTATCTCCTCGGCAATCACCGGGGGTTCTTCAATTGGGACCACTGGGGCTGGCTCTCGGATAATGATACCTTTGCCCTGTCCAGAGGTTTTCTTCTTGCCCTTGGTCTTCTTGTCCTTCCGAGGAGCTTTCTGCGTACTTCGGTCCTGGCTAGTGCTCGCGACGAATTCTTCAGCAGAGGGCCTCCACCTGCCTCGGCCCTTCAGCCCTTCATACATACTGAGAAGCAACTCCAGAACTTCTCGTTTCCTCACGAGCTCCGCGGACTCGACAGAGCTCCTCGACATCAATGCCGCGATGTCACTCTGGATTTCAACAACCCGCTCCTCTACTTCTTCAAAAGTCAGAAGACCAAATTCTAAAAGAATTCGTTCATACTCCTTCTGATGAACACGGACGCGACTCATCTCGGCAGCTGTAGTTCTATACTTCATCTCGAAGTCTTTGGCCCTTTCATTGGCCTCAACCACCTTCCTCTCTGCCGAGGCTATCTGCTTCTCCAGCTCTGGCACTACGTGCATTTGCAGATGACTCTTTTCTCCGCGGAACCACTCAAGTGATCGCATTAGCTTCTTTATTGTTTCATGCAGCTCCGCGGTATTCTAGACAGACAACGAAGACAACCAGATCGATTACTCTCAAGTATGTAAGGAGTTACATTCAGTTTGACAAACAGACATTAAATTGCTCATGCAAGTAACACAAGAAGTTCAAAAGACTGAGAAACATGATTGTATTTCACAAGGCAGATTACAATTGTTCAAAGCAGTACATCATCCCTAACATTTCTAAAAGAGTACAATTTTAAATCTGCGGGGATCGACTGACCTCCCGCTCAATTGCCTCGGTCTCTTCGGGCAATCCTTCTCGCTGGCCCTCAGATACTTCGGCTTCTTCTCCTTCGGCTGCTACGATGGCCTCGGTCACAGCTGGGGCTTCGCCCTCCATCCGTGGAGGGGACTCGGTGCTCCGGGGAGCAGTGATTAGCTCACCACGGCAGAATGCCAAGTACTCTTCATCCTGGTCCACTTCGCAGCTTGCAACTTCCGCGGCAGTCAGAAGCTGCTTCTTCTCCCCGAGCACCTTCACCAGGGGCCATTCTGGCAGCTTCGCTAGAGAGGCGTAATAGGCCTTTTCCACCTCGGCCGCCGCTTCAGGGTCATACCCGAATTCTGGACGATTGATGTCCACATTCGGGTACGCCTCCTTCACCTCCTCCAACACCAGGGCTCGAGTGGCTTTATCCCCTATTGCTACAAACTTCGTCTGGAAGTCAAGGAACGTGCTGGAGTGTAATAGTTTCTCGGCGAACACTTTCAGCAATGTTCCCTGACCCTCGACTATGGCAGCCTCCTTAAGTTCCATCTCTGCCCGTTGCTGAAACAGCTCACCTCGGAGAGCATGGTTCTCCGCCTCCACTCCGCGCAGACGCGCGGCCTCGCTTTCGACCAAAGACGCCCTCTTCCGCGCCTCGGCCAAGTCATGCGCCAGCTTGTCGTTTCGCGCACGAAGATCCCGCGCTGCCGCAGCTAGCTCTTCTCTGGCCTCCACCTCGTTTTTCAGGCCAACTTCTATGATCCCTCTGGCCAGCTGCAGAATCTTCTCGGCGTCCGAGCTGTCAAACCCCAGCCCGCTGGGGGTCGCCTGCTCTCCCTGGATAAGTTAAACACAACGCGGCACCAAGCTCAAGCCTCTGTTATACACCTCACGTAAGTAAAAGAAAGGATCCGCGTTTTGAATATTACCTCCGTCCTCTCCCCTACCCGGGGTCTTTTGGATGGTGCTTGCGGAGTCCCAGTAGGCTCCGGCCTCTTCTTTGATACAGCCGGAGACCCCGCCGGCGTCAACCGCTCCCCCGACCCCGTCGACGGTCGCGCACCGGGTGGCATCTTCCCCCGGGGAGACACCTCAGCGGCTTTCCCCTTCTTCTTGTCCGCTGCAGTCTTAGCGGGGCTTCCTGCTGCTGGCTGCTTTCCGAAGCGTCCCACTGCATAAATATCTTTGGTTAGTTCTGCGCAAAATGACCAGTTTAAGAAACAAGAAAGAGAACTCCTACCCTCTTCGGCGTCTCCATTGCCCGAATAATACAGGCTTAATCCCGCCTTCTCCAATTCCTCCTCGGAGCAGAGGGTTTTGAAGGTCCCCACTGTCCGGAATGTATGCTTTACTTCGGCCCCCGGGCTCTCCACGGGGGCGGTATCCAGTACCTCGTCACTTCTCCACTTCGGGAGAGCTATTTTATTCCTAACGAATATGAACCTCTCCTTCCACCCCTCTACTTTGCTCGGGTTCTGAACCTTAAACCCTCCCCGGGCTCGGGGACTAAAGGAATACCACCCCTTGGACTTCCCGAAGTTCTTTAGTTGGTAGAAAAACCTAAAAAGCTCTACCGTCGGTTCTAACCCGGCCTGTTTACAGACTACGGTGAATCCCACCACCTGCCTAACCGCGTTCGGCGCTAATTGACAGAGGGCAATGCCGTAGTATTTTAACAGATCGACGACTACGTCCCACAGCGGTAATCTCAATCCTACTCTAAGGGGATCTATATATACGGTGATAAAACCCTGCGGTGGGCAACAGGCCCTATCCTCGGGGGTAGGGATTATGTACTCGAGGTCGAAGGGAAGGTAAAATGGCGGAAGTTCCTTCAAAATTTGTTCTCGCGACATCCGAAGCGCTATTGAGGACACCTCAAGCTCCTCCACCGTGCATTCATAAAACGCAACCATCATGACGTTGCACACAAGGCCATCCACTCTGTCTATTGTTCTAATTTCATTCCTCTCCGGAATGAGATATGCGGGGGGGGAACGTCTAACGGTTTATTCGAAGTCCCTAATCCTTCAATCGAAGCCGAAGGTGAGGCAGAAGATGAAGAAGATGAAGAGGAAGACATACTTACTTGGTTTGAATTCGAAAGGGTTGATTTGAGAAATTTTTTATCTCTGATGACTCACAAATGCAGATTTCCTCTTTTTCCCGCTTTCTAAACAGATGAATCGCAATGAAGAAGATGAAAAGTTACTGTGCAGTTATTCCCAATATAAATGCAAAAAACCGGCGGCTCTGATGCAGCCTATTCAAATTCAGTGATGGAGATTCATGCGTGTTCTTCACGCGCTTTACAGTTACCGAGGCACGTGGGGAACAGCTTTCTTGGGACTCGCAGAGCGTGTCACTTCACATCCCTCTCTCTCATAATGGCGCCGCCAATCACATCAGAATCACCCTTCTTCAGGAAGATTCACACTGCACCCCGGTGTACCCTCCACCTCGGTTAAACTACTACACTCCGGTGTCCTTTCCATTTTGGCCAGAATAATCACCCCGGTGTACCCTCCACCTCGGCCAAGTTGTCACGTCGCGTTTTTCACTTTTGAGGAGTTCGGTGTCTCACTATATGCCCCGTGCACCTCGACCTAGCTCGGCACTGCGTCCGCCAAATCACTCCGCAGAGTCCCGGGGACGCGGATAAATTCGGTCCTTCGAAGACACTTTGGCCCGCCAGCGACCCCGGTCCTTCTTACTTACGGTTCCACCCCGGGGACAACCGAAGCTCCTACCTCGCTCCGGCTGGGGGGGGGGGGCATCTGATAGGGATAACCCGATCAGCTCGGGTCGGGTTAGCACCAACCCGATCAGCTCGGGTCGGGTTAACACCAAGGCCCACTATGCCAGAGCCCGTTGATCGGCCCAGCATGCACAAGCCCAGCAAGCGCCTAAAGGCCCACCACGCGTAGGCCCAGCAGGCCCAGGAACGCGCGTCGGCCCAGCGAGTGGTTTGTTCCGTGAATCAAGGCCCATGATCTTTTCCCAACTGCCATGCAGATTTGGTGGGCAAGATTATAGGGAGTTAGTTAGGGTTTTGATTTAGTAGTATAAATAGGTGAAAAGAACTCTGAATTAGGGTTCGCACTCTGTGTACTGAATTACTCCGTGTAAACTCAACATTCTAGTAAAAGAAACACCTCGGCAAGAGTGGTTTTCTGCCCGTGGACGTAGATCTCCGGATCGAACCACGTAATTCCTGTGTTTTTACATTCTGTTTGCGTAGATTATTGTTCAAATTGTGTGGTTACCGGATTGCGCTTTATCACCGGGGGATATGGGTGAAACGAGAGACAGTCAAAAGTCTCGCAATGCCTCGAATGTCCTCCACGACTACATCGCCATAGATGTCCTCAACATCAGCACCATTTAGTCCTCTAATCAATTGTAGGCAATCACTCTCCACAAGGAAGTGGTTAAGGCCACTCTCCATGGCAATCCTCAATGCCCATTTAAGTGCTAATCCTTCCATAACCAAAGGTGAGCCTTGGGTTGGGACTCTTTTTGATCCTGATGCCAGAACATCACCGCCGGAATCTCGAATGACAAAACCAAGCCCTGATGATCGGTCCGAAAAGAGGGCAGCGTCCACATTGAGCTTATTCCATCCTTCCGGTGGTTGTTTCCATTTTGCCATTCGATCCACTTTAGTACACCCTCCATGTTGTGATTTGCATGAATCCTGCCACTCCCAGAACTTGTTACCTCCGTCGATAAGGGTTTGGTTCACCTCAAACGGGACAGATTCGAAATAAAATTTATTTCGGTGATACCAAATCGTCCAAGCCAAGAATGACAGCATCTCCAGTGCCTCGGCTGCCATCTTCTCAATCAAACTCCAAAGAAAACCACGAAAATATGAAGGTTGTCCCAGCCATGTATCTAGCTGAAGAGGGCTTCTTTTCCAAATCTCAACAACACAAGGACAATTTAGCAAAAGGTGGGAAAGTGATTCCTCCGCAAGGCCGCAAAGGTTGCAAACGGGATCAATAGCCATACCTCGCCTTCTAATTTGGGTTTTCGTTGGCAAGGCATTTTGGCATGCTCGCCAGAGAAAATGTCGAATTTTCGGCGGTCAGTTGATACTCCACAGCTTCTTCCAGCATCCGCTTTGGACACTTGGTCCCGGGATATTCACTCCTTTAGTCGAGAAAAGTTTGACAGCCTCGTGGTATGCTGATTTAACCGAGTACTTTCCGGACTTAGTGAGATTCCACACCATGATATCAATTGGCAGCCTCTCACTCAAAGGGATACTGAGAATCAACTCGGCGTCCTCCTCTCCAAAAATCTGCTTAACTACATCAGATTTCCAGCTTTTCTCCTCGGTGTTGATCAAAGACGATACCATGCATTGATCATACTGACTGTCCCTGATCTGAGATGGTGCGCATAGCCCATTTCTTGGAATCCATCTATCCCGACTTGCTCTTATAGATGCCCCGTTCCCAACTCTCCATGTTGTCCCGGCTTCGATAATTCCCCTAGAGGCCATAAGACTCCTCCAAAGGTAACTAGGTTGGTACCCAACATGCGCGTCTCTTATGTTTGATCTTGGATGATATCGTGCCCGGAAAATTTGTGCTACTAAAGTCATTGGCTTCGTCATCAGTCTCCATAGTTGTTTTCCCACCATTGCAATATTGAACCATTGTAGCTCCCTATATCCAAGTCCTCCTTCATTCTTTGATCGCGTTATCCTATCCCATCCCACCTAGTGTTGTTTACGCACCTCCGTCGTACTTCCCCAGAAAAATCTCGCAATTGCCCTCTCAATGTTTCGGCACACGGAGATTGGAAGCAAAAAACAGCTCATAGAGTAAACAGGAATGGCTTGTATAACTGTTTTTAGGAGTACCTCTCTTCCAGCTTTCGATAGGGATCTCTCCTTCCACCCCTTTAGTCGACTGATCACTCGATCTTCAATGATTTGGAAGACTTGCTTCTTTGAACGTCCAATGAGAGTCGGTAAGCCCAAGTATTTTTTATAACACGACACATCTCGAACACCCAAGAGCTGGCCGAACTCTATTTTCTTTGCCTCCGCCACATTGCTACTAGCTGTAAGCTCCGATTTTTCAAGATTAATTCTTTGTCCCGATGCTTCCTCATAGACCTGAAGGATCTGTTTTATCCTCTCGCATTCGTCTGTACTTGCCTGAAAAAATAGAACACTATCGTCTGCGAAGAATAGATGGGAGAGAGCCGGAGCCTGACGTGCAATCTTCAATCCTCGAATTTCCCCTCTTGTCTGTGCAACCTGTAATAGAGAAGAGAAGCCTTCTGCACAACACAAAAACAGATATGGTGAAATAGGATCTCCCTGTCGGAGTCCTCTCGTAGGAGTAAAAGGGGGTGTAGGAACACCATTGACAAGGACCGAGTATGAAACTGTGCAAACGCATCTCATAACCAATCTAACCCAGCTATGAGCAAAACCCAACTTTAATAACATTGCCTCTAGGAAGTCCCACTCGACCCTATCATAGGCCTTTGTCATATCTAGTTTGAGAGCGAGCGTACCCCGATTCCCGGTTTTCTTCTTTTTCATACAATGAAAAGACTCGAAAGCTATCATAGCATTATCAGAGATTAGACGACCGGGAATAAAAGCACTTTGAAAAGGGGAAATGACTCTATCTAGTAAGACTTTCATCCTATTTGCAATGGTCTTGGAAATAATGCGGAGAATAACGTTACAAAGACTAATAGGGCGAAAGTCTTTGGGAGATTCTGGTTTCTTAACTTTCGGAATAAGAACAATAAAGGTGTGATTCAGTGATGTAGGATCTTGCCCATTATTAAGAATACATAAGCAAGTAGAGATGACGTCAGGACCAACAATATGCCAATAAGATTGGAAGAAGAGTGGAGGCATACCATCGGGTCCAGGTGCTTTGGATGGATGCATTTGTTTTAGAGCCTTCTGGATTTCTTGCTCAGTGTATGGTTCTGTCAACATAGCGTTCATGTTCGTAGTTACCCTGGGTTCAATATCGTCCAGGATTTTGTGCATATTACATGACCCATCCGAGGTGAATAAAGTAGAATAGAAACTTCTGATAGTATCAGCCACGTCCTTATCATCATCAACCCAATCACCTGCTAAATTCCTAATCTTAGAAATTTTGTTTCTTTGGTGTCTCTGTGAGGCTTTCTTGTGAAAGAAAGAAGTGTTTCTGTCCCCATCTTTTAACCACAAAGCCCTCGACCGTTGAAACCACATTGTTTCCTCGACTTTCCAAAGCTTCTCAAGGTCGTTTTCGATCGTCTTCATCTCATTGATCACCCTTTGACTCGGTTGTCTTTGTTGGAGGTCGGCTAGCTTTTCTTTTAAACTTCTCACTTTATTCGTTACACTGCCAAACTCGTTTTTGTTCCATTCTTTCAAAACCGAGGCGCATTGTCTTGTCCTTTCCGTAAAGGTCATGGCATCTTTGTGTCCCTGCCAGCCGTCAAGGATCATTTCTTCGCATCGAGGGTGTGTGGTCCACATTTTCTCAAATTGGAACGGCTTGTTCTTTCTTCTATTCTCTTCATGGCCATGTGTAGTATTTGTGGAATTACAGAGTATCATAGGGCAGTGGTCTGATTTCAGACGAATCAGATGTCGAGCCCGCCTATGGGGGAAGGAGGAAATCCACTTATCGTTTGCCACAAATCGGTCGAGTCGACATTGGATGTTGTCGGCCGCTTGTTGACCATTAGTCCATGTAAATCGATGGCCCGTGAAACCCAGGTCTCTCAGCCCGCATTCAGCGAGTACATCCCGAAATCGCAGCATAGCTCTGTTGTTACGCTCGTGTCCACCTTGTTTTTCCGAATGCCACATGACTTCGTTGAAATCTCCCATACATATCCAAGCTGTATCATGGGCTGGCTTGAGTCGGCGGATTAAATTCCACGTGTTAAGTCGAAGTTGCTGCTCAGACCAACCATAAATACCAACCATCAACCATCCGTCATTGGAGTCTGAGTCCACCACATTCATAGCAATATGGTGAAAAGAAAAAGTTACTAGATCACACTTAATTGGTTCCTTCCAGAGCATGCACAAACCTCCTTTTTTATTCTTTCCAGTCCCCTCGCAAGACACAGGAAAGCAACCACTATACTGGAGTGTCCTCATATTTAAGTTTTGCATTTGTACCACACTTAGTTTCGTTTCCATGAGGAAAATAACACTCGGGTTCTCCTCATGTAGGAACTTCGAGAGAGCACGAACTGTCGCCGGGTTCCCAAGCCCCCGACAGTTCCAGCTGAAAATACTCATGGTGATCGGCGGGGCTGCTTGGCAGCCTCCGCCGTTGGTTTGTCATCCTGATTTTCGTCTTGGAATGCCGTGATTCTCCCTTTCTTTCCATCCCTGTCTATCATCATATCATCAGTCGGTTCTCGTTTAAGTCCTCTCGAATTTTTCTCCTCCAAATCATCATTGCTGCAGTTTCTCTGTTCTTTCTTTATTTTGGCCGTTTTCCGGGGGAGTCGTGGTTGTTTCTTAGATATCTGGGGTGAGGGAGGTGTTGTGAGGTCGAAGTGGGTTTGCTGATGCGGGTTTGTAGTAGGCTGTTGGGGTCCCGGTTGTGTTTTCGATTTGCTTAGAAGAGCAGTGGTAGTCTTGGAGTTTGGTTTGGGTTGGGTTGGTGTGCTTATATGGGGTAAGCAGGTGGGCGTTGTGTCTTGGTTTGTAGGTGATGATATGGTTTTTGGTGCATTGGAAGTTTGGGTCTGCATGTGGATATGGGGAATTAAATGGGGGTTATGGTTGGTGACTAGCTGTATTAATTCAGAGGTTGGTGTCAGGTTGAGGTAGTTTGGGATTGGGCTTTTATTACTAATGGGTTTATTTTGGGATGTTGGTGTGGGTGGGTTCGTATTGGGGGTTGGATGTGTGAGTTCTGATGGTTGGATGTTGGGCCCAGGTGCTTTGTGTGGTCCATGAGTTGTAGCAGTAGGTGGGGGGGATGGGTATATATTCGGGTGGGTGTATAAGGGGGGTGGATTTTGGTGGTTTGTTGCATGGCCATGCAAAGTTTGTTGATATGTGGTAGGCTCCTGTTGTTGCCCATGTGCTAATCTCATCTCCTTATTAGTGGACATGTGTATTCCACTTTCTCCCATTTCAAGCATATTCTCTTTCACTCCCACTTGTTTTAAGCTTTCTGCAAGTTTCAAGAGATCCTCCTCATTCACAGAGTGTCTGGATTCTGTTACACCTGTATTTTCGATTTGTTTATCCTTTTTCCAATGCTCTTTTTTATACTCCGCGATAGTTTCTTACGTGTCGAGACAGTCGGGTTTTCCTTCTCAATGCCCTCTGCCTTCACAGTAAAGTTTTTCAATGGAGACGCTTTAATCCACCCTCCGAACGGGAGCTTCGAATCGGGTATGTCTTGTAGTTCTCGTTGAGCCTCCACTACATCACATTCTCGCTTCATATGACCCATCAGTCCACAGACGTAACAAAAGCTGGCAAGTCTTTCGTACTTAAAAGGTATCCACATATCTGATCCTTCCTTCATGCTGATTTTTATGCCCTTTTTGACTGGTCGTGTGACATCCAGCATTACTTTCAGTCGGATACTACGGCTGAACCCTTCCAACGATTTAGGATCAGTTTCCAGAAATTTTCCACACCGATCACCTATACGTTTGAGGTACTGTGGGGTTCGTGCAGCCATCGGCAGGTCGTAAGCCCGTATCCAGAACGGGACACGATTCATCATCACTGCAGAGGGTTGTTCGCTAAACTCGAGTTCCTTGAGTATGACAAGGTCCTTTTCAAAATGCCACGGTTCCAATGATAAAACCTTGTCCATATCATCCAAGTGATTAAATTGAAATGAGAATAATTCCGGAGTTACTTCCCTCGCCGTCAACCCCTTCTTTGGGTTCCATGCCCGTTTCATCGCCTCAAGAAAGCCAAATTTGTTGAAAGGCTTTTGTGTAAGCACCTTTGCCATCAGGCACAAGGTGGAGTGTCTATAGTTCCCTGGTTGGTCCTCTTCAATCAGAATCGGTATATCATCCCCTTCCTCTGTACCCATATTATCCCTCTCTGTAGCCATGAAATATGCACAAAGACTGTCCGAGCCCAGTGGTGGTACGAATCGAAGCGCTGCGTGACTCGATTGCCACCAGAGATAAAAGAAAGGAGATTGCCCTAAAACAAATGACCATCCAAAGCCCTGCACAAGCCAAAAACTAACGCCAAGAACCAAATAATAGTCAAAGAAAAAGAGTATATAAAGCAGGGGTTAGAACAGAGTATATATTCAAATGGAAATGGGGGTTAGTTCATACTGGATAGCAGAATGGAGCTAAGACCATATTAGAAATGGTGGATTCGAAGAAGGAAAGCAAGACAAAAAATAACCTGACCATTGCTCAGACCTAGACTCCCAGGAACTCGGAGTACGCCGCAATCCTCAAAGAGAGAGATACCGAACCCTAATCAAGAGGGACCCGTCCGGAAGGACGGCGCCGGCGCGATTACAGTAGCAACCGGTGAGAGAGGGCCACCAAATGCGTAGAGAGAGAAATATTTTTTTAGTCGTCTAGAGTCTAATGCAACAATTAATCCCTAAACTAATTTGAGGGTGTAGCAAAAGTTAGAGGCATTGAGCCTCAGTACATCCTCGATGAGTGGCATCTAGTGAAGCTTAATCCTGAAGGCTTTATACAGGCCAACACAGTACTTGTGGGACACTTCTATTTTTTTCATTAATTTAGAAATTTAATATTTTTTGGGTAAAAATAGAAATTAGACTAAACTTCGTCTGTTTTATTTTTGCAGGAATTACAAATAGGAAACATTCTTCAAACTATGGATAAATCTGCATGTGAATACATTTTCTTCAAGCAAATGTAAACTATGAAAGAAAATATTGTAAGTAAAACCCATGAATATAAAAGCCAAACAAAATAACTTAGATTTTAATATCATGATATTATTACAGGAAAACTCAGTCATCTTTATATTCCTGCTCCCAAAAACTTTTACAAAACAATAAGCCACACAAAATTTTTACTTGAAGGATTCGCCATTAAATATAGACTCCAAAAGATCCACCTGGAGTAAATACATAAAATATTCCACCTAAGAGGGAGATAGGACTGCTCACGAACTAAGCATTCGAAAGTCTGCTTTATTTTGGTTAGTGCTCATTTAAACTCGCCTATTCTGGTTCATTTGATAAATGAACGAAACTTGAACATTGAAGGACTCATTCTTGTTCGTTTAATAAATAAACGAAACTTGAATATTGAAGATCTCGTTCATTAAATTGCTCATGAACGTGTTTTAGAATAGTATATAATAATAATAATAATAATGATGATGATGATGATGATGATGAGAAGAAGAAGAAGAAGTAATCCATTTCATTTATGCAACTCTATTTTAAAATGCCAACGAATTCGTTATGGAAATAATAAAACCCAAGATTTTCTTTTTTTGCAAAACTATAATAATATTTGACATATGCATTCACGAACATAAAATGTTAACAAACTTGTTTGTTAATGATCGCGAACAATTCAAGAACATTAGTAAACAACAAATGAACATGCTCATTCGAGCACGATTTCCTTTAAAATTTAGCAAACCTTACTCGAACAATCTAAAGTTCGGTTTGACTCAATCCATTAACAGCCCTACCCAGGAGTAGCTGTAGCAATTCTGGCAGTCCAACCCGATCGGTTCGGGCCCATCAGACAAACACTATATTTCAGGTTGGGTTGGGTCAGACCAAAATTTAATCAAGCCTAAAATTAGTCTGCACGGCCCGGCCTATTCCTCTATAATATACTGAGATTATAGGACCAGTTCAATTGGATCAAATAGTACTTCGGGTCAAGATTTATATGGTCCAGCACATCTAAAATATCGAACTTCTTAGACCGATTCATCAAACCGGGCCAATTTTGACACCTCTACTCAAGCGTATGCTCTTTTTGAAAGGCTTCGAGCAACGTTATAGTACCTCTAAATTACTTCGCAATATGTTGACTAATTGTTGGGGTCCCCATATTCCTCTGTACACCTCTAAAAGAATTTGGTAAGAATCTTTCCAAATGCTCAATTTGCTAATTTGCTAACATGTTAGATACAAAAATAAATAAGTAAACAAACCAGGGGTGTTTAGCTTGAGTGTTCAGTATTAAGCTATACAAATTCAAAACAAAATTATGCAAAATATTTCACTTTATAAAAATAGGATCTCCTACAGTCACCATCTCGCCCGATTTCCTCACCACGATATCAGTATCTAGATCAACAAATACCGCACACCGACTTCACTCATAAACGGCGATGAAGAAAACTCCTCCACCGCCTTCATGCACAAAGCTGAAAATAGAAAATAGAGAGCAAAACAAAGAAAATACAAAGTAAAGGGAAAAAAAATACTAAATCACAAAAGAACAGCAGGGATTAGACGGAGAAGATAGTGGAGGATTTCGGGTACACAGAATAAGAAATCAGCTAATTCTCTTTTTAAAAACAACACAAGTAAAGAAAAATATCAACATTGTTATCATGAGTACACAAAAACAAATACTCCCTCCGTCCCGTCCTAATTTGCACACTTTCTTTTTTCGATCGTCCCACCCCATTTTGTACACCCCAAAATGAAAAAAAAAAAAAAAAAATCCTACAATCTCTACCCTCAATCTTCATCTTTAAAAGACAACTAAAAATAAAAAATATTTTTTTCTTAATATACACACTGGAGAAGTATGCAAATTAGGTCAAGACAGGTGTGCAAAGTAGGTTGAGACGAAGGAAGTACTTTGAAAATTCTCTCCCTCCATAGTCATGAGAATGAAAGAAGACCGATGAGGAAAATGGCAATGTTATATCATATAACTAATCATTATGCAAATCAATAACATGTCTGAACACCGAAGATAATAAAATTATGCAAATACATACCACTAAACTTCACCACATGATCTATAGGTTATGTGTAAATATACAACTCAGTTCACCATTGCAGTCCATAAACTCCTTTGCCAACATCAATTTTTCATATTATTACAATGGTATCTTCATTAACACATTATTACATGAGTAAATTATCCAATTCCTACTCCATTCTTTAACTCTAGAACTGATATTATCATTCATCTTTAGAGTGAAGACCGAAGTCACTGGAAAGTATTTACATAATTATATAAACTAAGCCAAGATAAATTATACAAAAGATCTAAAAAAACAGATTGATACATATGTATGTATAATACACACCCAAGGAAATACACAACCAAATTCAAGCCTGCTAGGTTCACAATAATTCAGAAAGAAAGCAACAAACCAACAAACCAACAAATTGTGCAACTCCATAATCTGTTTCTCCCAAGCATCAAACCATTAGAAATTCGACGGGACTTAAAACCCTAGCTTAGTACGAAGCCAGTGCCTGCGCTTGGCATTGTACCTGCAAGCACCACGAAGACGTTTCATTTTCAGCTATGGTGGATATCAGAAGAGGATGAAATGAACAATAAAAGTGAGAACATAAAAGTACATGATGGTTTTGTCAGTGCACATCCGAATATAGTGTAGAATTGGTCGGTTCTGCCTCTGTTTCTTTGCTAACTTCTTCTTGTTCATGAACGTTTTGTGCGAGCTGTCAACAACTACTTGTATTTATTTTCAGAAAAAAAATAGAAATACGATACATAAAAATTTGACTCACCAATAGTAACACACCATCGAGAGATGAAGAGAAAAGATAAATTTCTTACCATTTTGACGAAGGGAGGTGCAGATCGACGAATACAATTTTTCAGCTTTTAATCTGATGTTTGGGATGAGTAAGAAATTTGGGCCATGTTTGTTACTCTCTCTCACCCCTCTCTCTTACTGATGGTTACATATGAGTGCAAGAGGCAAGCCCTAGTCCTTTAATTTTTCATCACCAGTAAAAATCTGTTATTGCGAATATCTTCCCCAAATTTCAAGGTTTCAATCAGTAATTTCTTACCGATCTAAATCAATTTGGAGTAGTAATCATCAATTCACACGCACAATAACAAAAATGGAGGTTGAGAAGGACTTACCATCGTCGGTAAGATTGTATGGCGTCGGAGAGAAGGCTGCGCTGGACATGGAAGCTGTGGTGTGCGAGAAGGTGAGTGCGATCGTCTCCAGCAACGCGGTGGTCGTCTTCACGATCAGCGGCTGCTCCATGTGCAACGTAGTGAAGCAGCTCGGTCCGAAGATCGTGACGCTTCCGGCAGCGCGATTCATTCGCTGTTATGCAGCCTCGGGGGCAGGAGGCTGCAGCAGGCGGTTGCTGCGGTTTTTGTCATCACAACGGCGATGGCGTTTCACATTAGTGGCGCGCTTGTTCATTTCCAAACATCACAGTCTGAGACGACCGGAAGAGAAGTAAATAGCGATTCCAAAAACATTGTGCGGTTGTTAAAGAGAAAATAGAAAACATATATTTGTACAGTTGTTCGGAGTATTAAAGGGAATAGATTATGCTGTGAGTCTGTCACAGGATCTTGCGAGATTGAAGGGATGAGATTATGCTTTTGAAGGGATGAGATTATGGGTATGTTTACTTAAGGCTTGGCTCAGTAGATTTAAGGGCTCAAATCTCGATAAAGCACACTCATAAACTCCTTCAACCAGATTTGGCCCAGCACTCTCCAGCCTTAAGTAAACATACCCTATGTTGTTTCCCGACTTTAGGGATTGATTAAATGTTACTTTGATAAACAATACTTGGGCTATGTTTACTTAAGACTTGACTCAATAGATTTAAGGGTTCAAATCCCGATAAAACACACTCATTAACTTCCTCAATCAGATTTGACCCAGCACTCTCCAGCCTTAAGTAAACATACCCTTGGTTTCCTTTTCAAATTGAGCGCATATATTCTGGTTATAAGTTCCTTAATTTTAGTGATTGATCGATGATTAGCTAATTATTGAATAATACCAAAATTCATCAATTTCCAGAAATGGGTGTGTGTTTAGGCGGGAAAATATGAAGTTTCTATTTTTGGACAGTTTTATATTTATATTATAGAAGACTAGTAACACTCCCGTGCGATCCCGTGCGATGCACGAAAATTTATTTAAAAAATAATAATTCAATTAAATTAAATATTATATAATCTAATATTAAAAAATAAAATATTTGAATAGTTTTGATTAAACATATAAAAATTATAAGTAATGTAATTATCCGTTTGTGTTTACATGATATATGGAATTAATATAACGTATGTTTTATAAACATATTATCTTATGGATTAACATAAAGAAATAGATATTCAAACAAAATAAAATATTTAAGAACATCAAATTGTTGTGTGAGCATATATTTAAGTGATAATGAATATTCAAACAAACGCCAATATTATCTTCATATTGAACTCAAACATATATTTAGTGTGTTTGTATCCATATTGATATGTGTGTACACCCACAATAATAAAGATTATTCAAACAAACACAAATATCTAGCTATCATAGAACCCATCAAAATATATTAAATATAATAAACTGAATAACGTTATATGTAAATTAGTGTTTTTTTTTTTCATTTTATTTAGATATTTTAACTTATCTAAATAATTTTATAATTTTGAATATACCTATTTAACTTCCTCTTTACAAAGAGAATACTAATTTCATAGATTTAATAAATTCAAAGATCCTTCAATATATGTTGAAGTTTATTCAAATAAATTCTATATTTTTATTATAAATATATGATTTATTTAAAGATACAAATTTATTAATTTAAATAAATAAATTAATTAGGTTGAAAAATGAGGAAAGTAGACATAATTGAGGTTAAATAATGTGACAAAGTAATGTTTAGATTGTAAAATCTAACAAAAATTATAAAGATCAGGCAGATTAAACTTATTTTATTTAAAAAAAAAAAATTAGATTGCAACACGTATAAAATCTCACAATTTAGGTTGCAAAGTGTAAATTTTTAAATAAAAATAACATAATAAATATAAACTATGAAAAAATGAATAAGTAATAAAAAAAATCAATATTAATTTTCATATATAAATATATAAATATGTGTGGAAATCGTAGTCCTGTGATTAACCAAACAAAATTATTATTATAACAAACTACAAATTAATATTTACAAATATAATTATTTAATAAGTCGATTATTAAATTATACTTTAACTTTTATTTTAAATTTAAGAAATTACATACTTAATTATTTAAATAATGAATTTTATCTTGACACATAAATGAAAAAAACTTATGGTCAAATTAAATAAATTAATTAGTTTTGTTTTTAATAAAATAATCAAGATAGTTATTTTTTATTAGAGAACTATTTACCTAATTTTAGTACAAACCATATTTCCAAATGAAATATCTAAATGAACAAACAATCAAATTTAGTACTAACCACCTTAAAAGCTCAAATCTTATTCAAATAATCAACGAACAAACAATATAATATTTCTAAATGAAATATTTAATTATAATATATGTGATTAGGATATCAAATTTTCCTAAAAAATATGAATAACAAATTAAAGATCTTGAAAAGAGCTTTAATTTGATATATTATACATAATTAAAAATAGATTTGAAACGAAAAATTTATTTGCGGTGTAAAAGATTAAAATAAAGTTTGATTTTTACTAAATGTGACAATAACATACTACATCCATTGTTTTTTATATACAACTTTAATTTTGGATTAGAGAATCAAAATATAGGGGAAATGGTATATTTTCAACCAAATTTCCTATCTCCCCACGAATCTCTTAAATTTATCCTAGCAGAATATTAGTTGAAGACTTAAATTTTGGAAAAGTGTCCCAATTAGGGGCCTGAATATTGGAGGTTCTCAATTCAAGGCCTGAATTTTGAGTTTTTCTCAATTAGCGGGTCAAATTCTCAATTCAGGATTACGTATTCAATAGTAGGATATATTATTTGATGTACGAAAGATTCAGTACAGAGTAGATTGAAAGTTCCAGTACGGAGTATATTGAAATGAACATTCCATATATCAGATAATGTGTCCTATTTTTCAAGACGTAAAAGTGGGAGTAAAATTCAAAATCTAGACCTCTAATAAGAAAAGAAACTCAAAATTCAGGCCCCGAATTGAAAACTCCTAAAATTCAGGCCTGGAATTGATTTTCTGAAACCTTCTAGTGGAATTTCCCAATTTATCATCATATTTTCTTTATATTATCTTTCTTCCTACTTATATATGATACTGGATATGGTAAATTAGAAAATTAGAGTTTTTCTATAATATTGGAAAATTAGAAAAAACACGCTAAACAAATATCTATTTAAAAATAATTAACAAAACCTAAAACTATATCTTATATAAAAAAAGGCATCTAATAAAATTAGAAATATGACACAGATAGTAATGAAAAAAATTAGTAAAAAAAAGGAAAAAAAGGCATCTATTTAAAAACAATCGACAAAACCTAAAACTACATCTAATAAAAATGGAGGTAGTACCAATTCTGATCCAAAATTTCAGACAAAATACAAAAAAAGCCTGTTTCACTAATCTAGTTTTGCAGGCCAATAAATAATATTTAATACATATAATTAGCACCTCCATTTTACTTTTTTATATATATATAGATTGATGGAAAGATTGCAAAGTTGTTGTTGTGGAGAATGTTGTACAAGTACAAGAAAAGAAGGCCATTACAAACATGAGAAAAAAAAAATGGAAGGAATAACGGTTAAGGAATCTATATATATATAATAAGTCAAGTCATTCAGAATTAGTAAGTTAAGATTTTTTCCGCCCAATTATTTAGTTACTATGAATAGAAGTGAATTTGAATTTCGAATTTTGCATTATCCCATGTTATATTTTGAGATCTGACGAAAATCAGCAATAATAAATCTGTAAAGATATTTAAAATAGATTTCGTTACATTATTTAAAATTTTGAAATTTGAAATTTAAAAAAATCCTTATCTGATAACATATTTGCTCCTATAAATACAGTGTCTTCAGTAAATGAGAATCACATTTGCAGCTGGGTATTTTTATTTTTTATTCATTTTGCAATTTCTTTATTTCGTCACTATTTCAGTTTATTTGATTCATATTTGATTTTGCTGAGTAATTCTGTTTCTTATTCATTTCTTTATTTCGCCAATATTTCAGTTTATTTGATTCATATTTGATTTTGCTCAGTAATTCTATTTCTTATTATTTTGCAATTTCTTAGTTTCATAACTATTACAGTTTTTTGGATTCACATTTGTGGATGCAAATTTCTATTATTCTGACATTCCTTGATTATTATGTGTCAACTTTAATACATACTTCACAATAATGGATGTTCCAACGGGACGACCTGCAAATAAAGATAAAAAAAAAATCAGCAACACTGAATCATGATCTTGGCGAAAACAACTTTAAAGATTGCAAAAATCAAATTTATCTACCATCATCTTTTTCTACGGTAATATGTAATCATATAAAAAGTTTAGATTATTTATTTCCTGTTATGTAAATTATTTAAATTGTTGTCAATATATTTTTCTAATAAAAAAATAATATGGTTTATTACATGTATACAGCCAATCCGCGAGGAATATTGGAAAATGATTTGAGATTCGCTAAATGTTCGAGGATCCGCTGATGTTGAAGACTAAATCTGATTTTATTATAGTAGATTTCAATTTTATAATTTTTATTTAAATAAATCCATGTATCAACTTCAATTGAATCGACATTATTCACAATTTTGATAATGTTTTAGTAAGCAATATAAAATCATTGAAATATATAAATTAAAATATCTCGACAAAAGCGTTGTTTAGTTAAGATATTCTAAAAAGAAAAAAAAAACATAGAGATATATATTTATAAATCAAAAGATTTCTATTGAAAAATCCATGGAGTTGAAAAGACCATATATTAATTTACTTTTCAATTGGAAATCTGATTGTCATATTAAACGATCTAAATATCTAGACCAAATCATATCAACATGGTATACACTTAATTTTGAATTGTTCATATTGTTGAGATGTTTTAGGAATTATTCATATTGTTGAGATGTTTTAGGAATTAAAAAATATGTTACAGATATGTTTTCTAGAATTTTAAAGTACATCATATCTATTTAAAATGTAGTTATATACTACAATTGATAAATAAAAGAATTTATATATATATATATATATATATATATATATATATATATATATATATATATATCTAGAATAAAAAAACGGAATACATATTTAAAATCAAACAGTAAAATATAATTGAATATTAGAAGATTTAAATATCCGGACCAAATAAAACAAAAGAATAGACATATAATTTATTTTAACATATAGTATAAAATGTAGTTGAGATATTTTAGGAATTATACATTCGGTGAAATATACTATTTCGCTAATTTAATTAACAGAATAAATATTTAAACATGTATATTTTAGAGTTTTAAATAAATCTTTATCCATAAATAGATGTTGATAATGCGCAATCCGGTAACCACACAATTAAACAAGAATCTACGTAAACAATATAAGAACACACAAGAATTACGTGGTTCGATCCGGAGATCTACGTCCACGGGCAGAAAACGGCAATCGCCGAGGTGTTCCTTTTTACTAGAACGTGGAGTTTACAGTGCGTATTACAGAATGCAAAGTGCGAACCCTAATTCAGAGTTCTTTTCACCTATTTATACTACTAAATCAAAACCCTAACTAAATCCCTATAATCTTGCCCACCAAATCTGCATGGCAGTTGGGAAAAGATCATGAGCCTTGATTCTCGGAACAGACTTGATTCGCTGGACAGAACACGCGTTGCTAGGCCTGTTGGGCCTGGGCCTCCGCGCTTGCTGGCGCGTTTGCTGGGCTGGTAAGTGAGCCCAGGTTTAACCCGGCCCGGAGTAACGACCCGAAGTAACCGGGTTATCCCTATCAGATGCCCCCCCCAGCCGAAGCGAGGAGGGAGCTTCGGTTGTCACCGGAGTGGTACGGCAAGCAGGAAGGACCGCGGCCGCTGGCGGGCCGGAGTGTTTTTGGTGGACTGAGCATATTCTCGTCCTTGGGGCTCTGTGGAGCCGTCAGTGGACGTGGTGCCGAGCTAAGCCGAAGTGCATGGTGGCGCCCAGCGAGAGACCAAATTTCCCAAAAGCAAGAACTGCGCCGGAAGGATATGACAGTCTGGCCGAGGTGGATTGTACTCCGGGGTGAGTAATCCGGCCAAAATGGAAGGAGCACCGGAGTGTAGTGGTATGACCGAGGTGGAAGGTACACCGGGGTGTAGTTTGAATCTTCCTGAAGAAGGGTGAGGCTGATGTGATTGGCGGCGCCATTATGAGAGAGAGGAATGTGACGTGACACGCTCTGCGAGTTCCAAGAAAGCTGTTCCCCACGCGCCTCGGTAACTGTAAAGCGCGTGAAGAGCACGCATGAATCTGCATCACTGAATTTGAATAGGCTGCATCAGAGCCGTCGGTTTTTTGCATTATATTGGGAATAACTGCACAGTAACTTTTCATCTTCTCCATTGCGATTCATCTGTTTAGAAAGCGGGAAAAAGAGGAAATCTGCATTTGTGATTCATCAGAGATCAAAAAATTTCTCAAATCAACCCTTTCGAATTCAAACCAAGTAAGTATGTCTTCCTCTTCATCTTCTTCATCTTCTGCCTCATCTTCGGCCTCGATCGAAGTATTAGGGGGTCCGAATACTCCGTTAGACATTCCCCCTCTCTCATACATTATTCCGGAGAGGAATGAGGTCAGGACCATAGATAGGGTCGACGGCCGGGAATGCAACGTGATGATGGTTGCTTTCCTTCCCTGCGAGGCGGAGGGTTTGGAGGTGTCCTCCGTAGCACTTCGGATGTCACAGGAACAAATTGAGAGAGAACTCCCGTCGTTTTACCTCCCCTTCGACCTCCAATACATAATCCCTACCCCCGAGGATAGGGCCTGTTGCCCACCACAGGGTTTTATCACCGTATACATAGATCCCCTTAGGGTAGGATTGAGATTACCGCTGTGGGGCGTAGTCATAGATTTGTTAAAATATTACGGTATTGCCCTCTGCCAATTAGCGCCGAACGCGGTGAGGCAGTTGGTAGGATTCACTGTAGTTTGTAAACAGGCCGGATTAGAACCGACGGTAGAGCTTTTTAGGTTTTTCTACCAATTAAAGAACTTCGGGAAGTCCAAGGGGTGGTACTCCTTTAGTCCCCGAGCCCGAGGAGGGTTCAAGGTTCAAAACCCGAGCAAAGTGGAGGGGTGGAAGGAGAGGTACATATTCGTTAGGAATAAGATAGCTCTCCCGAAGTGGAGAAGTGACGAGGTACTGGATACCGCCCCTGTGGAGAGCCCGGGGGCCGAAATAAAGCATACATTCCGGACAGTGGGGACCTTCAAAACCCTCTGCTCCGAGGAGGAGTTGGAAAAGGAGGGATTGAGCCTGTATTATTCAGGCAATGGAGACGCCGAAGAGGGTAGGATTTCTCTTTCTTGTTGCTTAAACTGTCATTCTGCGGAGAACTAACCATAGATATATTTGCAGTGGGACGCTTCGGAAAGCAACCAGCATCAGGGAGCCCCGCCAAGACTGAAGCGGCGAAGAAGAAGGGGAAAACCGCTGAGGTGTCTCCTCGGGGGAAAATGCCAACCGGTGCGCGACCGTCGACGGGGTCGGAGGAACGGGTGACGCCGGCGGGGTCTCCGGCCGTATCAAAGAAGAGGCCGGAGCCTACTGGGACTCCGCAAGAACCATCTAAGAAACCCCGGACAGGGGAGAGCTCGCAGGTAAACTTAAGTTTCTGTTCGTATTCCATGTTCCTGAATTGTCTGGTATGACGGCTGTAGATGGACTTATCTGTTTCGCTTCTGTCCAGGTTGAACAGGTGGCCCCAAGTAGGCTGGGGTTTGACGGCGCGGACGCCGAGAAAATTCTGCAGCTGGCCAAAGGAATTATAGAGGTCGGCCTAAAGAACGAGGTGAAGGCCAGGGAAGGGCTAGCTGCAACAGCGCGGGACCTTCGCGCGCGAAATGACAAACTTGCGCACGACTTGACCCAGGCACGCAAGAGGGCTGCCTTGGTCGAGACCGAGGTCGCGCGTCTGCGCGGTGTGGAGACGGAGAACCATGGTCTCCGAGGTGAGTTGATGCAGCTGCGCGCGGAAATGGAAGCGAGGGAAGCGGCCGTGGTTGGAGGGCAGAGAGCCTTGCTGAGGGTGTTCGCCGAGAAGTTATTACATTCCAGTACATTCCTTGACTTCCAGACGAAGTTTGCGGCAATAGGGGATAAAGCCACACGGGCCCTGGTGTTGGAGGAGGTAAAGGAGGCGTACCCGAATGTGGACATCAATCGTCCAGAATTCGGGTATGACCCTGAGGCGGCGGCCGAGGTGGAGAAGGCCTATTACGCCGCGCTAGCGGAGCTGCCGGAGTGGCCCTTGGTGAATGCGCTCGGGGAGAAGAGGCAGCTTCTGACTGCCGCAGAAGTTGCCAGCTGTGAAGTGGACCAGGACGAAGAATTCCTGGCATTCAGCCGCAGTGAACCGGCCACCGCGCCCCAGAGCATCGAGCCTCCCCCACAGATGGAGGTTGAAGTCCCCGCCACGACTGAGGCCGTCGTAGCTGCCGAAGGAGAAGAAGCCGAAGTGTCTGAGGGCCAGCGAGAGGAGTTGCCCGAAGAGACTGAGGCAATTGAGCGGGAGGTCAGTCGATCCCCGCAAATTTAAACTTGTAAATTTGTAGAAATGTTAGGGGTGATGTACTGGAACAATTGTACTCTTGCAATTTGAAATACAATTCCCTTTTCTTGGACTCTTGCTTTCTGTTTACTTGTATGATCAATTTATGTTTGTTGCCGAACTGTATTCAACTTTTACATGCCTGAGAGTAATCGATCTGATTGACTCTTATCATTTGTCTAGAACACCGCGGAGCTGCACGAAACAATAAAAAAGCTAATGGAATCACTTGAGTGGTTCCGCGGAGAGAAGAATCGTCTGGAAATGCACGTAGTGCCCAAGTTGAAGAAGCAGATTGCCTCGGTGGAGAAGAAGGTGGTCGAGGCCAACGAAAGAGCCAAAGACTTCGAAATGAAGTATCGAACCACAGCTGCCGAGATGAGCCGCGTCCGCGTTCACCATAAGGAGTATGAGCGGATTCTGTCCGAGTTCGGTCTTCTAACTTTTGAAGAAGTAGAAGAGCGGACCGTTGAAATGCAGAGTGACATCGCGGCGTTGATGTCGAGGAGCTCGGTCGAGTCCGCGGAGCTCGTGAGGAAACGAGAAGTCCTGGAGCTGCTGCTCAGTATGTACGAATGGCTGAAAGGCCGAATCAGGCGGAGGCCTTCTGCTGAAGAGTTCATCGCGAGCACCAGTCAGGACCGAAGTGCGTAGAAAGCTCCTCGGAAGGACAGGAAGACCAAAGGCAAGAAGAAACCCTCCGAGCAGAGCAAAGGGATAGTCATCCGAGAGCCAGCTCCGGTGACCACAGTTGAAGAAGAACCCCCGGTGGTTGCTGAGGAGATGGTCGAGGAGCTGGCCCGGGAAATCGAGGTGATGGCTCCGGAAGAGTGGGACCCTGAGCAGTGGGCTCAAACACCGAGGCCGGTGCCACAATCCAGTAACAGAGCACGGACCAGAGATGAAGCCCCGAGGGCAGCGCCCAGAGAAAGTCCTCGGCGGAGGGAGACTCGAAGGGATGACCGAGCCGGAGCCCGAGGGGGTAACAGAGCCGGAGCCCGAGGTCGAGGATTTTCAAGATCCCGGAGGACCCAACGCAGACCGAGGAGCGGGTCCCAGCGCCGGAGCGCTGAATATTGGCTCGGGGGCCGTAGGTGTTCCTTTTTACTAGAACGTGGAGTTTACAGTGCGTATTACAGAATGCAAAGTGCGAACCCTAATTCAGAGTTCTTTTCACCTATTTATACTACTAAATCAAAACCCTAACTAAATCCCTATAATCTTGCCCACCAAATCTGCATGGCAGTTGGGAAAAGATCATGGGCCTTAATTCTCGGAACAGACTTGATTCGCTGGACAGAACACGCGTTGCTGGGCCTGTTGGGCCTGGGCCTCCGCGCTTGCTGGCGCGTTTGCTGGGCTGGTAAGTGGGCTCAGGTTTAACCCGGCCCGGAGTAACGACCCGAAGTAACCGGGTTATCCCTATCAGATGTGAATTTGAATTTTGAAATTTGTAAGCTGAAATTTTTCCAGTCCATTTTAATAGTTAATAGATGTGAATTTGAATTTTGAAATTTGTAAGTTGAAATTTTTCCAGTTCATTTTAATAGTTACCACAAATAGATGTGAATTTGAATTTTGAAATTTGAAAAATCCGATGATATTAGCGGGATTCAAATTTTCGAATATTTTTTCTGTCTAAAATTCAGCAATAACATATCTTATGTATAATAGATTTGTTATAACAGAATTTGTTGCACATTTTTTAAAATTTTGAAATTTGAATTTTAAAAAAATCTTTATCCAATAACATTATTGCTCCTATAAATACATAAGGTCTTCAGTAAATGAGAATCACCTTTGCAGCTGGTATTTCTATTTCTTATTCATTTCGCAATTTCTTTATTTCGTAATTATTTCAGTTTATTTCATTCACATTAGTGGAGACTCACGTTACAGCTGGATATTCTTATTTCTTTTTCATTTCGTAATTTATATTTTTTACTGGAAATTTCTATAATTCCTTCATTCCTTGATTATTAGGTGTCAACTTTAGTAGTTCATTTCACAATTTACATTTTTTACTGTAAATATCTATAATTCCTCCCTTCCTTGATTATTATGTGTCAACTTTGATAGGTACTTCACAATGGATGCTCGAAGTACTACATGCAAATCAAGATAAGAAAAAGTCAGCAACACTGAATCTTGATTCTAGCGAAAACAAGTTTGATGATTGCAAAATTCAAATCTATCCACCATCATTGTTTTCTACGGTAATATGTAATCATATAAAAATTCAACCTATATTTTTAATTTCTGTTATGTGAATTATTTATATTATTGTCTATATATTGTGCTAAATTTTATATTTTGTTTATAACATGTACAGTCTCAATCCGTTCAAAATATTGGCAAAAGATTAGAGACAATCAACTCTTCGAGGCTTCTGAGATTGAAGACTAATTCTAATTTTATTGTAGCAGAATTCAATTTTTTAATTTCTGCAACAAATGAGATTGAAGACTAATTCTGATTTTATTGTAGCAGAATTCAATTTTTTAATTTCTGCAACAAAAATATAAGTTCATGTATCAACTTCAATTGAAATTCTAATTTTATCGCAGTATTTCATTTTTGTCATTACAATATGTTTACAATTATACTTTGAGTTTTTTTTGTCATTACAATATGTTTACAATTAAACTTTGATAAAACTCAGTCGACTATACGCAGTACTTTTTAGAAGAAATATCCCATTTAACAACTATCATGAACTATTGCAGAAAAATTTGCAAAATATTATCTTATAAACAAAATAAATTTAATATACAGATTAGTGGATAACAACTATAAAATGATATCACATATAAATTTAGAACTATCACATAATTGGAATGATTAGCGAAATCAATACTTATTAAAGACCGATTTTTATTTTAATATGAATTATAATTATGATGTGGATATATTAATATGAATTTTTTAATATATAATAATATGTAATCTTTAATTGGAGATATCTGATAACAGAATATGCAGATCATTCCAAATCTTTCAGATATGATTTTTGATTTTCTATACTCCCTATAAAAAGGGCAAAAGTCATTCCAAATCTTTCAGATATGATTTTTAATTTTATATACTCCTTATAAAAACGGCAAAAGGATGGTCGCTTGCTCGATCTCAAGAATTTCTAAATTGTAAAAATTAATGTATCAAACTATATACAGATTATTGTATATCAATAGTGATATGATATTGTATATCAATAATGATATGGAACCACCGGTGGGTTTTCTTATAGAGCCCACCCATAATGTGTTCGGCCAGCTAACACATTCCACCAAAAAAACATCTCTAAATATATTTTTTATTTCTTCCTCGCCTCTTATTCCACGAAATCAGTTTTTTTAGTATTTTTCTACTGTACAATATTTTTTTTCCCAAAATTTTATCTGTAAATTATTTTTTTCGTTTTATTTCTTCTTTCAAAAATAATTTCATTTGTTTTTTTTTTCTCTCATCTCTCTTCCAAAATCATAATATTAAATTATAATAAATTTTGAAATAGATCATACTGATTAATAATAATAAACAAACAACGAAGATATACAATCCAAAATTGCAATACAATTTAATAAGATTGAGAAAAGAATATATTTTCTTAATGATTATTCTTATATAAAGTATTTTATTAGTTTAGTTTATTAATTTTCTAAATCAAAATCCAACTTTATTTATATTAATGAGTTCATCTTATGGATATAGGAGATTATTCGATAAAAAAATTCAAAGATTTGAGGTCATCTATGTCTTAAAATCCTAAATCCAAATCCAACTCTATTTATATGAATGAGCTCATGATATGGACTATGAAGATTCAGTTCATCCTAAAATAAAATTGTATTTTCTATGTCTTTCTTAAAATTTATTTCCAATAGAGGATATGTTGTAGGTAAACTAATAAAATATTTTATATAAGAATAATCCTTACGAAAATTAATTTTTGTTTCTAATAGAAGATGTTTTGTACGTAAACTAATAAAATATTTTATATAAGAATATTCCTTTAGATTATTTGTTTCTCAATTCTATTAACTGATATCGGATTCTGGATTATGTATGTTCGCTTTATTTATTATTATCAATCAATGTAATCTATTCAAAATTTATCATAATTTAATATGAATGTTTGGATAGAGACAAGATAAAAAAAAAAAAAATCTGGAATAAGATACGAGTAAGAAATTCGTGAAAAAATTAAAATGTGTTTTTATTAGTGGAAATTACTGATTTTCCGGAGTAAGAGGCAAGGAATGAATAACACTGCAAAAGAACACAAAAGTTCTCTTTTGTAAAAAAATTTAACCATTTCTTTTTTTGTTATATATTATCAAATAAAATTGCGTTTTCAATAAAAAAAGTATTGTTCATGTTAATATTGATTTACTGTTTAAAAAAATAGCCCGTGCATCGCACGGGAGCATTTACTAGTAGGAATAATTTGTGGATTTTACAAATTATTCATAATTAGTGAAATAATATAATGTTTGTCATTTCAAATATAGTCTTCAATACGTTTCTAACTAAGTAAAAATTACTAACTAGGATTTGGAGTACTATCACTAATAATTAAGTAAATAAGGTTTCCGCTAATATTAGTGATGCAGACTAAATCTAGAAAATTAAAAAAACCCAATGCAACAAAGGAGGTAACGACACAAGATGTGCACAAAGTAGTTCAAGGGACACAAATAACCCAAGGAGAAGATTAATAGTGAAAATTATGAAAAGAAATGGAAACAACACTTCCAGGAGAATGTCAACACAAAATTAAGAAAAACTCCGGATTGGTAGAACAAACTAGTGTAACCAAATATGCCATTTTTTTCCTCATAACTACGGCATTATAATCTCTAAATTTATCTTTGTAGTAAATTAAATATAGATAATAAAAATAATAATAAATTTTTAGAATAGCAGCACCAACAAAAACAAATAAAAAAAAAACTTCTGTAGCTTCTCACTGCCTTGTTAGCATAAAGTATATCATTTAGACGTAATTAGTGTTATATTATAATATTAGTATTTTTAGTAATAGTCTCCACAAAAATAAGTAACTAACTAATAATCACTAATTCATTTAGGCCCCATTTGAATTGAGGGATTTGATTTGTCAAGGGATTTAAAATGAATAGATTTCAAAATCCTTAGATTTGAAATCCATGAACTTGAAATTCCTTGTTTGGATTTATGGTGAATTTGTGAAAGGATTTTGAAATCCAAAATTTTGAAATCCATTATTTGGCAAAAAAACTGATACAATATTTGTAAAATCTAATTTTTTTTCTTTAAAGTTTAAACTAACAATTTGTATTTATTATTAAATAAAATAATATTTATCTACATCTAAATTAATCGAACAATTTTCTTTTCCAATTATATATATACACACACATATATACATATTATGTATTTTACATCCCAAAAAATTATTGGGAGCATTTTATTGGAGATAAAAGAAAAAAAAAAGAATTAAATAAAATATTATGAACATTTTATTGGAGAACATGCAATGGGGAGAAGAGAAGAAGAGAGAGAGAGGGGGGAGGGGGGGGGGGGGAAGGGGGGGAAGGGGGAGAGAAGTGTGAGTGATGATGGATTTGAAAATGACTACCTTTGTGAAAGGATTTGAAATTCACTCAAATATAGTGTAAATTGGAGAATCTCAAATCCTGGATTTCTAAATGGATTGATTTAAAAATCTGAATTTACAAATCCACTCATTTAGTATTTTATCCAAACACATGGAGTGAATTTGATAATGGATTTACAAATCCATAGCACAAATTTCTCTATCCAAATGGGGCCTTAGAGTATTGTACTAACAATATAGTGAAATATATTTTTGCAAATTAGATTTGATCCAATCCGCAACAACTCGTCCGCGGCCGTCAGCGGATTTCCTTCAAGGCCAATGAAAAATTTCCACGTCGCAACCTCAAAAAAAAGGTCTGGAAAATGTAAAAAACACAAAAATAAGAAAAAAAAATACTTTTTAGAAACCAGATTTGATATTTTCTCTCTCTAAAGACGCAAAAGAATTTCGCTCTCTTCCATCAAAACTGATCTTCCATTTTTCTCTGTAGCGCTACCCCAACTGCCGTCACCCACCACCGCTGCCCGCAACCCGCCACCGGACTCGAAGTTCAGGCGCCGCCTTTTGGTCTTGAATGTAAGAATTTTCCTTTTCTCTTTTCTTTTTTCAGATTTTTTTTTTTTCTTATTTAGGGCTAGAACCTTTGGGCATTTAAATTAAAATTTGCTAAAATTGTAGCATTATCTGTTACAAGTTTGCAATTGATTTCTTTTGTAGAGACCAAAAATTTGTATATCAGTTGTTAATTTTTCTGAAATTACAGAATCGGTATCACAAATTGCCTTTCTTGCGACCAATATTAGATGTTGTTGAGTTCAATTGCAAAACTAGATGTTGCTGAAGTTGTCATACTAAATATCTGCAAAAAGGTGATGTTGAGTTTTAATTGCAAAACTAGCTTTTGTTGAAAACCTTAAAGATGGACTTCATATCATTTATGGTTTAGTTTAAGACGAGGGTGAGCTTATTAAAACTTAATTTTATTTCTCGATAAATGATTAATTTGGTTGATGGAGTGTCAGCTTACCAAAGCTTAATTTTGTTCTCTGTAAATGCTTAATTTGGTATTATGAGGGGTGAGCTTATAAAAAAATTAAAAACTAGAAGATGGATTTTATATCATTTAAGGTTTGATCTTACCTGTACAACATACTGGAGGGGGAGGAAGCATTTTTGTTGATAATATAAAGCAGATGTTGTTAAGGATGACACTTTTGTATTGGTGTTATTATTTGCTGCAATTTACATATTTTTGTTCACATATAACCTCGATTTCATTGTTAATGTTTTTTTTTTTCTTCTTTTGTGCTCTCTCTAATATTAAATGAACAATTATCTATTGTTTTAATGCTAATTCAATTTAGAAATATTTCATGTATGATATTAGTTCCACTTTCACCTTAATCGCTATACTTTTCTTTTATATGCTCATAACAATGTGATTTTAATTTGCTTCTCACTTTCTTCGGTCTGATTAAAACCATCTCTCGTATGCAGCATAGAATTTGATCGAGATGATGAATTATTGCTACAACTGGAGTATCACATTACATCAACATTTTTGAATTGTCATATTTTGCTTGAAATTTTATAAGGGATGTTAAAATTTGTACAAAGTTGATTGCAATTAGAGTTCTTTTATGATTGATTAATTCATTAGTTAGCTTCAAAGATTAGATAATATTGTATTTACGTTTAACTTGAACTTTATTTTTTTCCCAATTATTATTAGAGCATTTGCTGAATTTTTTTTGTGAAGTTATATTTTGTTGAAACCCATGTATATTAATTGGATATTAATTCTCAGTATTTGGGCATTAGTTCTTGATTACTGAACATAACGGGGAAATGCTTGGGAGAAAATAAAAAAATTGAGGCTATGAATAGACATTGTGATTAGACAAAAAAAAAAAAAAAAAACAAATCATATAAAAGGGGCCTTACAAATTAAAAGACAAAGATTATAAACATGAGAACAATAAAAAGATAAATGAGAAATTCATAAACTCGGGGATCTTAAAGAAAAAAGGTCGGGAAAAAAGCGCTATTTGCTAATAATTTGTGAAACCCCATATAGATGATAAATTGTACCATAATGCATTCAAGGCTAGTTGGCACGCCCGAATTAGTCAATTTTGTTTCACATTGAAGTTGGCTTATTTGTTGTATGCTAAGATTGATTGAACAATATATTTATGCATTTCCAAGTTATATCGATATGGTTTTATGTATGATATAGATGGAAGATGTCTACTCAAGTGAACTTTACACTCCACAAGTTTCGGAAGAATGCAAACCTAAAATTGGCCAGGAGTTTCTTGCAATCAATGAAGCATTTGAATTTTATAATGCATATGCGAAAGAAGCTGGGTTCAGTGTAAGACAAAATAACAGCAAGAAGAATAAAGACACAGGCGAAGTTACATGGAAATTATTTGTTTGTTATAAAGAAGGTCAAACAAGGGAATCAAAAAATGGAGCCAGTGAAAGAAGTCGAGGAATAGTTCGTGTGGGCTGCAAAGCTAAGATGTCAATTGTAAAACGACAGACAGGACCAAAATGGATTGTTAGTTCCTTTGTTGAGAATCACAATCATGGGCTTACAACCCCAAGAAAAGTGCATCTATTAAATTCTCATCGTCATGTATCAGCTGCAAAGAAAGCATTAAGTGAACATTTCTCCGAAGCCAATCTTCCAACATGTCAACAGTTGAGATTGATGGAAATTGAATCTGGAGGCCCTGAATTTATTGGATGTACTGAACGAGATATCAGAAACTATAAAAGAGATTTAAGAGAAGAATGTAAAGGAATTGATGCTGAAACGTTGATTGAGTTCTTTTCAATGGAGAAAGAGAAAAATCCTGCATTTTTCTTTGACTTTGAGCTAGATCAGGACAAAAAGTTTGTGAGATGCTTTTGGGCAGATGCTGTTGGAAGAAGATCATATAACTTTTTTTGGTGATGTTATAGTGTTTGATACAACATATAATACGAACAAGTATGGCATGATTTTTGCTCCTATAACGGGGATTAATCACCATAGGCAAACAATTGTATTTGGATGTGGCCTTTTAAGTGATGAGAAAACAGAATCTTTTGTTTGGTTATTTAGTAAGTGGCTAGAGGCTATGCCAGGCGGTCCACCTCTTGTAATTGTAACTGATCAAGATGCTGCCATGACAAAAGCCATTGCACAGGTGCTTCCAACTACCCATCATCATTATTGCATTTGGCATATCTTAAATAAGTTCTCCGAGAAAATAAATGTGGTAACACATCGAGATGGGTATCACAACTTGAAGGATGTTATTATGAACTCCGAGTCTATTGCCGAATTTCAAGAACGGTGGGTGGAGGTCATGACTAGTTCTACCTTGGAAGATAATTAATGGCTTCAGAATATTTATGAGTTGCATAGAAAATGGGTGCCTGCTTATGTCAAGCGTGTATTCAGTGCCGGAGTTTTGAGTAGCCAAAGAGCAGAGAGTTGTCATTCCTTTTTCAAAAGGTACATTACGGTGAAAAATTCGTCGATGGATTTTATCACACGATTTAACAGAGCACTCAGACATCAACGACATAATGAGTTGGAAGCTGATCACATTGATGTCACTATGCAACCGAAATTGAGGTCATTTTGGCAATTGGAAGCACAAATGGCAAAGACATACACAAAGAAAATTTTTAACATGTTCCAAGAGGAAATATCCCAGAGTCCTGCCTATTTTGTGGATAAAAAATCTGAGAATGAATTGCAAGTAATCTACACTATTTTTAGGACTGATGCAAGCTCAACATCAAGAAAACGAGAGCTTAACTTCAATAAAAGTACAGATGTAGTTTCATGCAGTTGTCGTCAATTTGAGTTCCAAGGTATTGTTTGCAGACACATTTTAGCTTATTTCCGGGTTAAGCAAAGTTTTTGGGTTACCATCTATATATATTCTACCAAGGTGGACAAAAAGTGCAAAAGTTGGGAGAGTGCAAGATGATTATGGTGGAGAAATTGAGGATATTCATAATAAATCGCTTTTGTCAAGACACTCAAAATTGGCCCATTTGGCTTCCATTGTAGTTGACGATGCATCTCTCACAGAAGATGGGTCAAACTTGCTCATGAAACAGTTAGAATATGTGCATTGTGAACTAAAGAAGATGAATATTGGTCAAGGTGAGCAACGAATATCTTTAGAAGGGAAAAATATGAATGAGAGGCGTCAAGGTATTAATGACCCTTCACAAGTTAGAGCAAAAGGATATTCCAAAAGATTGAAATCGTCAAAGGAAAAAGCAATTTCCAGAGGAAGATCTTGTCGTGGTTGTGGCTCTAATGGACATGATAAACGAAATTGTCCTACAGTGTCAGAAAGGTACATTTTTTTTATTAATATTACTATTTTCTTTTTATTATAATTTATGGAGATGATGTACATGATTTGTTTACCATTTTTTTCTTAAAAAAAACTCATATTTGCAGGCCAATCATATCTCAAATGGACCCTGTGTCACAAGATTTAATTGAAGAAGATTTTGTATCTATTGCTGGTAAATGAATTTGAATTTTCAATTTAAAGATGACATATTTTTTCACTTATATTTATGTATATTAATTTAAGTTTTGTATACTTTGTAGGATCCAATAATACTTGGGGTGGCGACCTATCACTATAAGGATTATAGTGAAGATGTTGGTTCAAAGTTGGATAAGCTTGATGAAGAACGTATATGGTGTTTAGTCTTTATGTCAGTGTCTCCATTTTGCATTGTGATAGACTAATTAATTTTCAAAAGTTTATTTGGACTTAAGAGCTTATTTTATATGAACGTCAGTATTTTGTAATAGGTGGTTTCTTTGGGTGATGGCCGAATATCGTTACTAGTAAAGAACTAGTATTTGGAGCTAATATGTTGTTCATCTCTATTTCAATTTATCTTTTGTGGCTAAATTTGTTATCCTCTTCTTCTATCATTGGTTTGTATGTTTGACAGATTAAATTTTGGAGAGGAGCATTTTAAAAATCTTGTGTCTATTTGTATTACTTGATATGTTGTGATTGATAATAAAAAATGATAAATGTGGCTAGCTATCTTGGCAAGATTGCCCTCAAGACAAAATAAATGTGACAAGACAAAAGACGTATTATATTTAATTTTGAACTGACAGAAAGAGAAGAATTTACAAATAGTTGTACACTTTCTACTCTAAAAAAATAATAAATACAAATGAGTTAAGGAGGACATTAGCTTCCAATAAATTTAATCATCACCTCCAGGTGATAATACACTCAACAATAGTTTTTTTATAACATTTTCTAATGGATAATTAAGATAATGTGAATGCTACAAAAAGAAAAGGTACAATGAAAGCTAAAATAATTGAACAATGTATGCAGATTCTACATTACTGCCTCTCATCCCGCTTGTATCCCACAACTTGTTAACCAGCATCTTCAAATATGTTATGTCGACGTACTCTTCTTTTCCAGTATATTTCCAGGGATTCGATCCTGCCACAGTAATGAACCACCTTAACTTGGTCCAGATACACTGGCTCCGAATGACGCCACAACATCGCCACCAATAAGTTGTAGATTGGTGGGATAGGCTTCGACTTCTCTTTCAAGAACATGTTCAGGAAAATCCTACCTAACACAAGCTCATCATCACAAGACAAAAATACAAAACAAAACTTCCGTACAGGTGAGAGATTATAATGAATATTTACCTGCTCCGTAAAGAGGGTGAGGGGTAACCTTGGGGGTGCTCATTAACTCATTATGCATGCTAAGCCCCAGCTCAAACAAGAGCATTCCACCATTGAAATAATACCGTCCGGCACCAGCTCAACCGGTTACTGGTGCTTCTTCGGACAGGGCAGGTCGTCCATCTCGCACATGCACGTTGAGTGTATGTTACACCAAATTCACCACCATCAAGTACAGTACAAGAGGTTAGTGTAAAGCAAAACAAGTTAATAAATTCAAAACAACTTAAATATTCACTTGACAAAATGCTCTCTCAAAAAGTTCATAACATGTTACATATGTCCAGAAAATTCATAGATACGTACCTCACATGTTACTAAGACTAAAGTGACTGATTTTTCTCCATTTCATAGATGATTTTGGTCAGGAGAATAAATAAATGTGATGGAGTGGTGGTAATTAGGATACTCCACTATTTTTTATCACATATTACAAACAAGAAACTACCAATCACTAATCATACCATATTAATCTTTAACCTCTTGTTTTAGGAATATTCAGAAAATCAAAAGGATTTTAAAGGACTTTCAACTTGTACTTAGCCTCGATATTCAAGGTCCCAATCACTAATCCTTTTCACTACATATTAATAGAATCTACAAAAACTTATGTACAAATCTTGATGATCAACTAAGCACGGTGGGGACACATTTCATAGGAGAGTACTCATCAGCACCACCGTAACCGAATATAAACTAAACCATAAATGATATGAAGTCCATCTTCAAGGTTTTCAACAAAAACTAGTTTTGCAATTGAAACTCAACATCATCGTTTTGCAGAAATTAAGTATGACAAATTCACCAACATCTGATTTTGCAGTTGAACTCAACAACATCTAATTTTGATATCAAGAAAGGAAATTTGTGATACCGATTCTATAATTTCAGAAAAATTAACAATATCTGATATACAAATTTTTTGTCTCTAGAAAAGAAATCAATTGCAAATTTTTAATAAATAATGCTACAATTTTAGCAATTTTTAATCGACAAAAAATGGTGAAACAGCATTTGAGCTCTGATGGTTTGCTATTTGAGTCTCCATCAGCAACTGCTCAAGCTTTTATAACCACTCAAAATATGGATTGTCTTAACTATTTACAATCACTTCTTTCACATTTTCCCCATGGAGGTTTCTTTCTCTATTTTCTTTAATTTTCTAATTTTGGTGCAAAATAAACTTTATTTACAGAATAAAAATAATAAATTTGCAGTACCAGCAATATGTCCTATGGATGGAGACCTAATAAAGCTGTGCGTGGTGGATCATGTACAAGGCCTGAGTCTGGCTCAATATTGCAAGCAAGAAATTGATGAAATGCTTGCCCAAATATATAGGTATACTGCTAATCTAATTTCATGGTTCAAAATTAAGCATTAACAACTGATATACAAATTTTTGGTCTCTACAAAAGAAATCAATTGCAAACTTGTAACAGATAATGCTACAATTTCAGCAAATTTTAATTTAAATGCCCAAAGGTTCTAGCCCTAAATAAGAAAAAAAAAATCTGAAAAAAGAAAAGAGAAAAGGAAAATTCTTACATTCAAGACCAAAAGGCGGCGCCTGAACTTCGAGTCCGGTGGCGGGTTGCGGGCAGCGGTGGTGGGTGACGGCGGTTGGGGTAGCGCTACAGAGAAAAATGGAAGATCAGTTTTGATGGAAGAGAGCGAAATTCTTTTGCGTCTTTAGAGAGAGAAAATATCAAATCTGGTTTCTAAAAAGTATTTTTTTTTCTTATTTTTGTGTTTTTTACATTTTCCAGACCTTTTTTTTGAGGTTGCGACGTGGAAATTTTTCATTGGCCTTGAAGGAAAGTCGCTGACGGCCGCGGACGAGTTGTTGCAGATTGGATCAAATCTGATAAGAGGTACACAAAGTGATTGAGGGATTTGAGTAAGCCGAAGGAGAATACTTACGAGGAGCAACATGAAAATTGATGGAAATAACGCTCGAAGAAGATGATCTATAAATGAGATTGAACAAGTCAATGACTAATCTAATGGATACGTGGGGTGTGAAGAATTACTAACATCAAGGATATGGAAGTACACATACATTTGGGAACCACAAATCCCCTTTCAAATTCAGACTAATTATAGAAAGGTAGATGAACAAGTGAACGCCCACTCCATTCCAATCTCAATTATTCATACCTATCTTGTTATAATATTAGGTTATATAATACTAGTGTCTAAAACTAAACCTAACAATTTACTATTATTTGTAGATCATTTGAATACTAAAAAAAACCAAATTTTGTGATATGCGTTTAAATTGTTTCAGTTTTAAACGTTTTTCTCCTTTTTATAAACATAAATATATTAATAAAACAAAAGTAATCCTAAAATTAAAACAAAAATTAAACACACCCGTTAATATTATTGACGGATAATGTACTTCTTTTAATATTATTATATAATATTTCCACTACACCAAACTAATCAGTCATTTACGCAAACTTAAAAAATATATATATATTTATATTAAAATATATTTTTTTTAAAATGTTCAACAACTAAATTTAAAAAATAATAGATCAGTTACGGATCCGTAATCAGATCAGCGGAAGACTACCTATTACATTAGTAAAAAAGAGTATTTATTTAACTTGGTATTGGGGAACTGTTGTTGCAATTACTATTAGTCAATTAATATTTGGAAAATTTTCATTTTTAGTCATTTATGTTAGGCCTTGTCTAGTAAAAATCATGTATGTTAGAAAATTTCAATTTTAGTCTCGTATTTCCAAAAGTTGTCCAATTTAAGGACACTGACCATCACCGAAGACCAATTTAGTCGGAATTAGACTAATAAATTAAGGGCTTTCGAGTGTTAATGCGCATGTGTCAAGTATTTGTCCAGATAACATGTCAAGTCACTAAATTACTTTAGTAGTTCGCCCAAAAAAAAAAAGAAAAAGAGTTAAACCCTAATTCCCGTATGAGGTGCATGCATTTCATTTCATTTTTTATTTTATTTTTCTTTCTTTCTTCATCTTTCTCAAATTTATTAGTCACGTGCGTCGCACGTGATTAATTGCGGTCAAATTGGCCGTTGATGATGGTCAGTGTCCTTAAATTTGACAGCTCTTGAAACATACAGGACTAAAATTGAAATTTTTTAAACATACAAGATTTTTACTAGACAAGGCCTAATATATAGGACTAAAAATGACTTTTTCCCATTAATATTTAGTTATATTAAATTTAACAGAATTAGTTACTATATTTATTAATTATTAATGGTCATTTATTAGGCTAAAGAAATGAGATAAGCACAATAAATTTTAGGGTTACAATTAGCGGTTCTGTGGCAACAAATTTAGAGGTGAGCAAATAACAAAAAGAATCTTATCATCATGCTTGAGTGTGTATTAGGTAACTAAAATTTGGAGAGATTTTGTTTAGATTACAAAAAAAGGTGAACCTATTAATCATTACCGCTACTTACGCTCATCTTCTCCAAAATGGACTTGTCCTCACCGTCCTATATAAACCAATCACTAAAATTGTCTGCTTTGCAACTTTCATACCCTATAATTATTTAAATTTATCTAAAGTTTTAAATTCTAATTAAAATTATTTACTTTAAAAAAATCTAATTTTCAAGTTTTAATAATTACTTAGTATTTCAGATATACGAAGAATAATAGAATAACAAAATAAAATTCAAAAGTTATTCAATAGTTGGAACAATAGAATAAAACATATGAGTTCTTCGATATTTCTTATTCTTTTCATATATATGTTGAAAAGTTTCAATTAATTATACATTTGTATTGTAAATTAAAGATTCATTTAAAGATACACATTGGTTAATGTAAAAAAAGAAATTGTTTAAGTTGCAAAATGTGAGAAAAAAGACATAATTAAAATTGGTTATGTGAAAACAAAAACATAATCAAGTTAGTTGATTTTACTTATTTAAAAGAAGTTTAGTTGCAACTTGTATAATATCATAGTTTAGGATGCAAAGTGTAATTATTTATAGAAAAATAACAATAATATATATAAAAAACAAAAAAAATAATAAAAAAATTAAGATTAATTATCATATATAAAGTTATATATATATATGAGCAGAAGTCATAGTTTTGTGATTTATCAACATAAATAATTATTATAACAAATAAACATTGGCAAATTTAATAATTTAATACGCTGATTATAAATCAAATATTAACTATCACTTTTAATTCAATAAATTATGTGTTCAATTATATATACATTGATTTTACATCGATTTTTCTCTCAATGTAATAAATGAAGAAAACTTGAGACAATTCATGTCAGATAATACAAATCGATTAGTTGTTGTTTTAATGAAATAATTAAATAAAATAATTTGTAAAAGATAATTATTTGATTGATTTTTAATTGTACTGTGAACCAATACTATATTTACTATACAACCCACAATAAACACTGAAATCTTACTCAAACAATCAATGAACAAATAATATAATATTTTAAATAAAATACCTTATATATTATATATATATATATATATATATATATATATATCATATGGATGTCAAATCAAATATCGTCAAAAGACTATTAATTTGATATAGTATACTACCTCCGTTTTTCTAGATGTTCTTTTAGATTTGGATAAAAAAATTAAGGAGCAGGGGGAGTGAACAAATAAGCCCCTTTCTAGATTTTTCTCTCCCCTTAAATCCCTTAATTTTCTCCACATTTTCTTACTATTTTTATCTAATTATATGCTAGGTTACATAATGGGAGGATTTTTAGGGATAATAAAAGAGGTAGTATAGGAAAAATTGTGGGAAAAAAAGCTAAAAGAATGTTTAATTATTAACAAACACAAAAGCTAAAAGAACATCTAAAAAAATGAGGTAGTACATAATAAATAGATTAGAAATGAAAAAAGATATTTGCAACTTTATAAAGTAAAATAAATCTTGATTCTTACCAAATGTGACAACTTACCAATCACAATTTAAAATTTTAGGCTGCAAAGTGTTACTTACAGAATTGTACATACTGCGGCTTATATATATAAAATATATAGATTTTTTTATTCATAAAATTATTTTTAAATTCTAATTATAAATAATTAAAATAACCATGAAATCTATATATATATAAAAGTAAAATGAGGGTTATTATTGTAAATTACATTTTCCTGCCTAAAATATATCTTTAATGCATTCTTAATTTCTTCTAAGACATTAATTATATTTTTTTTTCTTCAAATTAATACAATATTAAGTATTACCTTCCTTAATAAATGAATATATACTTTATCTTAAAAAGTAAAAGTTAATGTATAATTTAATGATTGACTAATTAAATTATTGTATTTACAAATAATAATTTGTTATAATTAATCATGGGACTAGGACTTTCACATATATTTATATATGATAATTAATCTTGAAATTATTTTTTTATTACATATTCATATTTTATATTTATTAATATTATTTCTTTATAAATAATTAATACACGTTACAATCTAAACTATGAGATTTTACATGTGCTCCAATCTACTACCTCCGTCCCGCCTTATTTTGCACACTTTCCTTTTTCGGCCGTCCCACCTTATTTTGCACACTCCAAAAAAGGAAGCTTTTTCCACAATCTCCACCCTCAAAATCTCAACACTCAATCTCCACCTTTAAAAAAGTCAAAGAAAAAGCAAAAATTACTTTTTCTTAACATCCGTGCCCGATCACCTGTGCAAAATAAGCCGGGACGGAGGGATTATATTTCTATTTACAAAATAAAATTAACATGTTTGAGCTAACTAGGTTTTTTAGAGCTCTCAATATAAACAATACGTTGTCGCATTTTTCCATATTTTGAAACCCAAGCAAAATATACATATATATATATATATATTAATTGTATCTTTAAATAAATTACAACATAGATATATATTATTCAGATGTGTTGAAGAATACATATGCTTTATTTTGTTAGTCCAACTATAGAATAATCATTGAATTTTATTTTATTAATATCAAGATTTATTTAAAATCTAAAAAGTATTTGAGTATATTAAACCACCATGTAAAATATTAAAACTTGAAAATTAATTTTTCTTAAAATAAAATAAATATTTATAGTTAAATTTGAAAAATTATTTGGATAAATCAAAATATTTAAAAAATTGAGAAAAATAAAATAAAACACTAATTTTCTTATAATACAATTCAATTTATTTTATTTGATATATGTTTGTGTGTCGTGTGATATTTATGTATTTGTGTTTATTTTAATATTCATTTTCAATTAAGCTATTGTGGTGTTTACATAGCTTAAGGTGGACACACACACACACACACTAAATATATGTTTGAGTTTTAATATTAGGAGATATTCATTCTTAAAAGTAGATATAATTTATTTTTTACATTTAATAATTTATCTTGATGTAAATTTATAAAATAATATATTTATAAAATGTAAGTTATATTAAATCCATATATCACTTGGGAGAAATTGATATTTACATTATTTATATTTTGGGTTTATATTATTTTGAGCGTTTTTCAGTTTTTTTTTTTCAATCACAACCTGGACTACATGTTGCAAAATGATATAAACCCACAATATAAATAATGTAAATATCAATTTCTCCCAAGTGATATATGGATTTAATATAACTTACATTTTATAAATATATTATTTTATAAATTTACATTAAGATAAAATATTCAATGTAAAAATAGATTATATCTACTTTTAAGATTGAATATTTCCTAATATTGAAACCCAAACATATATTTAGTGCGTGCGTGTATGTGTGTATCCACCTTAACATATGCGAACCCGCAATAGCTAAATTGAAAATGAATACTAAAACAAATACAAATACATAAAAATCACACGACACACCAAAATATATCAACTTATAATAAAATTAGTGTTTTCTTTTTTTTTTTTCAATTTTTTTAAATATTTTGATTTATCCAAATAATTTTTTAAAATTTAACTATAAATATTTACTTTATTTTAAGAAAAATTAATTTTCAAGTTTTAATATTTTACATGGTGGTTTAATATACTCAAATACTTTTTAGATTTTAAATAAATCTTAATATTAATAAAATAAAATTTAATGATTATTCTATAGTTGGACTAACAAAATAAAGCATGTGAATTCTTCAATATATCTTAATAATATATGTATAGTTTGCAAAATATGAAAAAATGGAACAAAGTATTGTTTATATTGAGGACTCTAAAAAACCTAGTTAGCTCAAGCATGTTAATTTTATTTTTAAAATAGAAATATAGATTGTAGCACATGTAAAATCTCATAGTTTAGATTGCAAAGTGTAATTATTATTTATAACGAAATAATATTAATAAATAGAAAATATGAATATGTAATAAAAAATAATTTCAAGATTAATTATCATATATAAATATGTGTGAAAATCGTAGTCCCATGATTAATTATAACAAATTAATATTTGTAAATATAATAATTTAATTAGTCAATCATTAAATTATACATTACTTTTACTTTTAATTTATTAAAGTATATATTCATTTATTAAGGAATGTAATACTTAATATTATATTAATTTGAAGAAAAAAATATAATTAATGCTTTATAAGAAATTAAGAATGCATTAAAGATATATTTTAGGCGGAAAAATGTAATTTACATTAATAACCCTCATTTTACTTTTATATAGCTAGTATTACTCCCATGCGATGCACGGAACACTGCTAATAAATAAATATTTTATTTTTTTAACATATAGTAAAATTTTAAGTAGTGTAAATATTCATTTCTCTCGTGTAATTCTTGAATTAAATAAATATATATATGTGTGTGTGTAAATTATTGTTACATAATAAAATTAAAATAAATATCAAAATATATAACAAATAACAAATAAAAATTTCTTTGTTAAAATTATTTTTTATAAAATTCTGACATACCGTTAGTCGGTCTATATCCTTCTTAACCTATACTAATAAATGCAAATAGTTCAATTAATTACATATGTTAAAGAAAACAAAAATATAAGAACACGCTACTTATTACAAAAATAAGATAAGATAATAATAAAATAAAATAAATAATTTATAAAAAACATAGATTTTCTTTTCAAATAATCCTATATTTTTTATTTTTAAAAATACTCTATTGCATTATTTTTATATAATTTAATTCACAAAATAAATGAATCAATGCACAATAAAAAATTAAAACATAGTTCAACTTAAAGAAGGTGAAAAGATGATTAAATTGATATATTATATATGAATATATATTAGAAACAAAAAAAATATTAGTATTATAAACAATCCTAAGGAATTTTGACAAAGAAACACACTAACAAAATGTTGAAACTGTAATATCTTTTAAGGATACATACATGAATATTTTTTCTTGAAAATATCTGATTTGCAATTGGATGAAAAAAATATTTTTTTACATATTTGGCTAAATTTTATTTTGTCATGCATACACATATTTATATATGGATTAATTTATAGAATAAAATTAATATGAAAAGGTAAATACAATAGATTAATTAATAAAAATATTTTAAAAAATTAAATTGGAAATATTTTTTTAGAAAAAATCTTCAACTAATTCGTATTGCGGTTTAAAACATTACACCAACAAACATCTGCAATAAGATTTCACCAAATAATCAACTAATAAATAATTTGTATTTATTTTATATAATATCACACTTTTATATATGTGATATGGATGTCAAATAAAAGATCATAAAACGATGATTAATTGGATATATAAAACGTAAAAATTGTTGAGATATAAAAATTATTTTTATTTAAAATTTGAGAAATAACTTTTTTTTTTTTAAAGAAGGGGAAAAAAAAACACATCAAAAGTTGACACTTCTACAAATAACCATAAATAACATAAAATATTTTGGTGGAAAAATACAACTTAACAATTTTAACAATCTTATGACATTTATATATGTATGGATTTTTTAATATATCTAAATAAATTTTCAAATTAATACGATAAATATTTCACTGTTTCTTTCTAGAATTATATTCACTTTGGAACTTTGAACATTTCACTTGGTAATTTCAGATATACTGAAATACTTCTTATTTTTAAATAAATACTAACATTAACAAAATAAAATTAAAAGTTTATTCAATAATTCGAAGACAATTTAAAGTATGTGAGTTCTTCAAATATTTAAATATTTTCATATTTTATTTGGTTTTATAATTCAATTAATTTTTATACTTTTATTGTAAATATTATACTCCCTCCGTCCCAGCCTAATTGGTCTACCTTGGTCGGGCACAGAGACTAAGAAAAAACAGATTTTGTGGAATCTTTGACTTTTTCAAAGATGGAGATTAAGGGTGGAGATTGTGAGAGAAATTTGCCATTTATGGGCTGGTCAATTAGATTGGGACAAACAGAAACGAAAGGTAGGCCAATAGGCCGGGACGGAGGGAGTATTATTTAAGGTAAAAATTGATTAATGCACAAAAAAAAAAAAAAAATCTTAGCTTGATAGAATAAAAAAAGATATAATTGAAGTTGGTTAGTGTGACAAAATATTTTTTAGGTTGCAAAGTGTAAAAAATATATCGTTGAGATTGATTCACGAAAAAACATAATTGAAAAGTATAACAAATGTCATAAAATTTAGGTTACTATATATAAAATAATATTAACACAATATACATTATATAAAAATATGAATAAGTAATAAAACAACAATCTCAATAATAATTATGATATATAAACATGCATATGCTCAAAAGTCCACGTCTAATAAAACAAACATTGTTATTATATATATATATATATATGCTAAATGTAATGATTTAATAAATTATTTATAAAATTATTTATTGATTTTTTTTCCCTTTAATTTAATGAAATATGAGTTTAATTACTTAAAAGATATTTTTTTATTCTGGTCGTAACTAAAGTAAAGAACATATTTGAAAATTCATGTGAAAAAATAAATTTGTTGAACTTTGAGAAAATACCCAATTAATTTTTTTATAAGGGGAATTATTTTATTAATTTTTACAATAAACACTTAAATATAACCTAAATAATTAATCAAGAAAGAAGTTATTGTTTTGAAATTAAATATCTCGCTCATTATAATATATGTGATATGGATGTCAAATTGAAGATTGTGAAAAGATGAATAATTTGATATATCATGCACAAAAAATGGATTAAAAAAATAAAGGTTATTTGCATTTAAAAAAATTGAAAGAAAATTATAAAGTTACCAAAATTGACAAAAAAACTTACTAAATTAGTGTAAGTTTTTGGAGGGAAAGTTAAAATGACAATTAGGCCCTCCATTTAGCGCATATATATATTGGTTTGTGGTATTTACAGTTTGAGCCTGATAGTGCCAATTTGGTGGCGGAAGTCAACATGCACAACTACATGTGGCTGTAGTGCAGCAGCGACCTCGAATGCCTGTGTAGGATGTACGACCAGCAGGTTGAACATCTACGTTGGGCGTAACTGAATATTATATGCTTCCACAGTCCCTCAAATCATTAAATAACAAGCTTGTGAAAGTTTTGATCTATCATTAGCATAACCTAAGGATTTGGATGTATTTTGTTAAGCTTAGTTGGCCAAAGCAGGCATTCACGTTTCCTTAAGATGTAATGGTAGAATAGGGCCATCCTTTTGTAACCTTCCTAGTGTTATGAAGTTTGTTGAACTCCGAAATTCCGACCTAACGTTGCTACATTTTAAAAGTAAAATTATTAACCTGTTTTCTAGAGACACATTACGACTGATTTTATTGGATATTTTTATGTGTAGATCCTAACCTTCTGACTTTGTTTAATTTTTAAAATTAATCAATTTAAAACATGTAACTATTAATAGAATAAAAATTGTATATGTTTTAACTAAACCCCGATAGGTAGATATTCGATTATCAGAGTCTTATTAATTTGATAAACCAAAAACAAAATAAATTGTTAGTCACAGTAAATACTTACGTCTAACATTACAGTAATAACAGATTAAAGGCTACATCCCTCTATTATTATATTTAATTTCAAAATATGGAATTGAAATGGGTGTGTTATCAAAGATAGTGCGAAGAAGTTTAGGTTTCGAAATTTTGACATGGACTTAGAAAAAAATTAATTATATTTTAAGAAACTGAAAATGTTTTCGTAAATAAAATAAACAAACCATTTCAGTCTGAAAATTTCAATTGTCTTTGGAACAACAACGAAGAGCTAATTCGTAAGCATATGAAATGTAGATGTAATAAGAATCTAGCCTACGACAATCCAATAAACGACAACGCTAATTACGAAATATAGTCACGAGGTCGTTCCGTTGAATTAACATAATAAATAATATCCACAATTATCTTTAAAAGCATCTATTTCATTGTTAGGTTTAAGAAAACTAACAGCGTAAACTACGGCTGAGTTATCTTATTATTTCTAAATTTTTATACTATCTCTTCAGTGCCTGAGAGACACGAAGCTGCCATTTGCAATCATTCTATTAGTTATCCAGATAAAATTATGTCTTATGACCTGCTTTTGTAACCAAAAATATATTACCCGGGATCATTCTGCCCCCGAACGACACGAATTTGTCAACGATAATCGGTCTCTGTGATGTTCGACTCAAAAGTACATAACGCGCCCTACATTTATTTCCAAAAATAATTTACAATGAACATTCGGTGCACTGACGGTACTAAGATTCTGACACTATGCGACCCGCCGATCTATATGTGGTTTACTAAATCATTTTTATTACTACGCGACTAGATTAATATTTTTATTTTTTATGGATAAGTGAAGGACGTTCACAAAATTTTGTGGAATATTAATTGGATGGCAAAAGGAAACCTTAAAAAATCACTTTTCTAACAACACTAATGTTAATTGGATTCAAGATGATTAATTCTATTTTATTCTTTAAGTAACGTTTCGAATAATAAAAATATCTTTTTTAACCAGATAGTGGTGCACTAATAACCTTATCTTCTCGTAATTTTAACCCTAATAGTATTACTTTTTTCTATTATATTTAAACTTCAAAACATGTAACTATTAAGAGAATAAACATTGTACATGTTACAATTAAGCCCCGGTAGATATATATTCGATTATCAGGGTCCTATTAATTTGATAAACCAAAAACAAAATAAATTGTAAGTCACAATAAATAATTACGTCTAACATTACAGTAATTACAGATTAAAGGCTACATTCCTCTTTTATTATATTTAATTTGAATATATGGAATTGAACAGGGTATTTTATCAATGTTTGTGAGAAGAAGTTTACGTTTCGAAATTTTGAAATGGACTTAGAAAAAAATTATATTTTAAGAAACTGAAAATGTTTTCGTAAATAAAATAAACAAAACCATTTCAGTTTGAAAATTTCAATCGTCTTTGGAACAACAATGAAGAGCTAATTCATAAGCAATATGAAATGAAGATGTAATAAGAATCTAGCCTAAGACAATCCAATAAACGACATTGCTGATTACGAATTATAGTCACGAAATCATTCCGTTAAATTAACACAATAAATAATATCCACAGTTATCTCAAAAAGCATCTATTTTTATGGTTAGGTTTAAGAAAACTAACAACGTAAACTACGGCTGAGTTATCTTATTATTTCTAAATTTTTATACTATCTCTTCAGTGTCTAAAGGACATGAAGCTGTCATTTACAATCATTTTGTTAGTTATCCAGATAAAATTATGTCTCCTGGCCTGCTTTTGTAACAAAAAATATATTACCAGGGATCATTCTGCCCCCGAACGACGCGAATCTGTCAACTGCAATCGGTCTCTGTGATGCTCGACTCAAAAGTATATAACGCGCCCTACATTTATTTCCAAAAATAATTTACAATGAACATTCGGTGCACTGACGGTACTAAGATTCTGACACTATGCGACCCGCCGATCTATATGTGGTTTACTAAATCATTTTTATTACTACGCGACTAGATTAATATTTTTATTTTTTATGGATAAGTGAAGGACGTTCACAAAATTTTGTGGAATATTAATTGGATGGGAAAAGAAAACCTTAAAAAATCACTTTTCTAACTGCACTAATGTTAACTGGATTCAAGATGGTTAATTCTATTTTATTCTTTAAGTAACGTTTCGAATAATAAAAAAATATTTATTAACCAGATAGTGGTGCACTAATAACCTTATCTTCTCGTAATTTTACTAATTTTTTCCCTAATAATATTATTTTTTGCTATTACATTTAAACTTCAAAACATGTAATTATTAAGAGAATAAACATTGTACATGTTACAATTAAGCCCCGATAGATATATATTCGATTATTAGGGTCCTATTAATTTGATAAACCAAAAAAAAAAAAAAAAATGTAAGTCACAGTGAACACTTACGTCTAGCATTACAATAATCACAAATTAAAGGCTACATTCCTCTATTATTATATTTAATTTCAAAATATGGAATTGAAATAGGTGTGTTATCAAAGATAGTGAGAAGAAGTTTACGTTTCGAAATTTTGAAATGGACTTAGAAAAAAATTAATTATATTTTAACAAACGGAGATTGTTTTCGTAATATAATAAACAAACCATTTCAGTTTGAAATTTTCAATCGTCTTTGGAACAACAACGAAGAGTTAATTTGTAAGCGATATGAAATGTAAATGTAATAAGAATCTAGCCTAAGACAATCCAATAAATGACAACGCTAATCACGAATTATAGTCACGAGGTCATTCCGTTAAATTAACATAATAAATAATATCCACAGTTATCTTAAAAACATTAGGTTTAAGAAAACTAACAGCGTAAACTACAACTGAGCTACCTTATTATTTCTAAATTTTTATATTATCTCTTCAGTGCCTGAGGGACACGAAGCTGTCATTTGCAATCATTCTGTTAGTTATCTAGATAAAATTATGTCTCCCGACCTGCTTTTGTAACCAAAAATATATTACCCGGGATTATTCTGCCCCCGAATGACATGAATCTGTAAACGGCAATCGACCTCTGTGATGTTCGACTCAAAAGTATATAACGCGCCCTACATTTATTTCAAAAAAGAATTTACAATGAACATTCGGTGTACTGACGGTACTAAGATTCTGACACTATGCAACCCGCCGATCGATCTATATCTGGTCTACTAAATAAATTTTAGTACTAAGCGACTAGATTAATTTTTTTATTTTTTTATGGATAAGTGAAGGACGTTCAAAAAGTTTTGTGGAATATTAATTGGATAAGAAAAGGAAACCTTAAAAAACACTTCTCTAACTGCACTAATGTTAACTGGATTCAAGATGGTTAATTCTTTTTTATTTTTTAAGTAACGTTTCGAATAATAAAAAAAATTTATTAACCAGATAGTGGTGCACTAATAACCTTATCTTCTCGTAATTTTACTAATTTTTTCCCTAATAATATTACTGTTTTCTACTATATTTAAACTTCAAAACATGTAACTATTAAGAGAATAAATTATGTCTCTTCTCTTGCTTTTGAAATAAAAAATATATTACCCGGGATCATTCTGCCCCTGAACGACACGAGCCTGTCAACGGCAATTGGTCTCTGTGATGTTCGACTCAAAAATATATAACACGCCCTACATTTATTTCTGAAAATAATTTAAACTTCAAAACATGTAACTATTAAGAGATCGTACATGTTATAATTAAGCCCCGATAGGTATATATTCGATTATCAGGGTCTTATTAATTTGATAACCCAAAAACAAAATAAATTGTCATTCATAATAAATACTAACGTCTAACATTACAATAAACACAGATTAAAGGATACATTCCTCTTTTATTATATTTAATTTCAAATTATGGAATTGGAAAAGGTGTTATATTAATTACTTATCTTTTTTTATCCTCTTAAAAGAACACAATTTGCATCATAATCGCTAATAACAGTGCTAAGAGACTAAATTTTTCTTAAACTCAAACATATACGTATAAGAGACAAATATTGAAAAACAACCAAAAAAAAAAAAAAAAAAAAACCAAAAAAAAAAAAATCAGAATTGTTTTTAATTATAATGCCATCCATAGCAATCATTAATTTGCCTCTATTTAGTAGCAAACCTTAAATGTTCCCATTAACATTGGCTGACTTGAGCCTTCCAATCTGACCAATTAGTATTTCTTGCATAAAAAAAAAATAATTTGATTATGTATTTGGTGGCGGTAACCAAGTAGGTTATAAATTCCACTCCATGGCCAATAATATATAAACCCCCCTTCATTGCTACCCCATTTGCACTCCCCATTCATTTAAGTTGCCGCCCTTTAGAGAACATTTCTTATACCCCCTTTCCAACATACATTCTAGAATGGAGGATGAATTCCACAACCTGTATTCTAGTATATTGGCGGCCAATAATCAACCCACGAGGAAAATATGATTTAATGAAAGAGAACAACACACATTTACAAGTAATTAATGTTTTTGCTTATTTAATTTGTCTATGCATTTAATGGTCGGTGAAGGCACTATCCATTTTTTACACCGACACTAAATTCAAGCTAACTCCACAGGGTGTAGATGAGGGTCCGGAGGATGGCACAATCGAAGAAGCAAAGACTAAGACACGACAGGGGTTGTTCTTTGAAGAAGGAAGTCCTGGTGGCAAGAAAACAACGGGAAAGGCGGGTTGCCATTTGTAGATACTACTGATGACGAGGCTGCAAATTTTACGGTGAAACAGGAAGGGTTTTTAACAATCGATAGTAGTTGGTAAACTTTAAAAACCAAGATAGCCTTAAAATGATTTAATGAAACTATAATAAAATTTGGTGCTCGAAAGAAAATGGCGATAGAGGCAATTGGTTTTGGTGGTTCTTCGGAGCTCATAGGGTGCGAATTATATAAATCATTAATACATGCTTTGTTGTTAGCATTCGACCCAGTGGCACTAACCTTAGAGATTTTGGGTAGAAAATTCTATCTTGATGTCGAAATTTTTGCCAAAATAATGGGAGTACCGGATGGGGGTTTGGATCTCATTTTCCATGGGGGCTTATGAGTCACTGACCAGATGGAAAAAAAATTTGTTACACGTTACAAAGACCGGATTGTGATAAAGACAAAAAAATTGGAACAAATTATTTATTCTTGCGAGGAATCTAATACGGATTTTCTTAGGGCTTATGTCTTTTTCGCAACATCTACCATGTTTGGTACGACGACAACTAACGAGATAAAACAGAATTATATTTATAGCATACTAGATGTGGATTTAATCCGAATTGGGCTTCCCATTATTTTGACAAAATGGTAGCTGGGATCATCAAATACATGAGGCAACAAAAACCATACACATTTCTGACAGGATGTGTTTTTTTCCTACAGGTTAGTTTTTATGAAATCTATAGTTCTATATGTTATAGCATCATTGAATAAACGTTATATTGATTCATAATGAGAAGCTCGTTATCCAGCATCTCTGTTGTGGAATGAAAATTTATAAAATTTGGGGAGGTAAAAAATGACGCTAGTTATAGTGTAATTGATAAATGATTTGAGCTTAAGCATACCATTCGCCTTTACAAAATTAGGGTTGCTTTATTAGATTAATATACTATATAAAACCTGAACTCGTTCGTAAATGTTATTTTAAATATAAAATATTCTAGTAATTATAAATTAATTATATTGTTTGTTACAAAAGCTTTATGCATCCCTAATGAAATAACATCAATGTAGTAAGTTAAAGAAGAATACAAGACTTATCTAACATGAATAATCAGTGTATCTTCGTTAATAAAAGAGGTGGAAATTATTATTACTATTAAGTAATTTGCTTTATTATAATGGTCTAATTATTACGGTTAATAATTGGAGAAATATAAACTTTCTTCTAGGGTTGGAACCTAGTTGCCTAGAAGAGTTGTACATATTTAACCAGTGCACCGCCTTTGATTCATTAGAAGAAGTATAATAAAATCTAGAAATATAATTGTTGGTCGTACCACTAACATATTACTTTAATGCACAACTAACAACTGCCACATCGCTATAAATCAACCTTTTTTAGTCATTACATTTATTTTTAGTATTAAGGTATTCTCTTTCAAATCATACGTCACTAATTTCATTTTTTAAATTTGAAACTTTTTTATGTTCACGGAATGTTTGCGTTTGGTCTCGGTGGTAAACACAACAGGTTTATTTCCTCAAAATGATTCTACCACAAAGACCTGTTATAGATGATGTTCTTCAACGAGTCGGCGTTAGAGATTTGGAGGATTGCAGGCAGTTGACAAATAAGATTAATACAAACACGTGGTGTCTAAAAATTATGGTCAGTTTTCAATAGTACCGCAATGTGGTGCTGTAGCATTATATTAGAATTTTGAAATAAAAATATGCCATGTATTTACGGGACAATTATCGAACGAAACTTGATGTGTGGATGGGTCTGGCGTGCCCCATTTGGTGGAAACAGATGTTTTGTTGGGCCCACAACAAACAAATATATGATTCATGTTTAAAAACTAATATAAGAAATGAATATATTTATTAAACAATACAATTCCCTTAAAAAAATTGTTAATTCCCATTAGAAAATAGATGGAATATATGTACCTAAACAATAGATATAATGATTATAGAAAATAAAATTAAACTTAGATATACCAAAACCGTATTTATGGCTCACTAGATATCTTTATTTGTATCAGTTTATAAATCGTCATAGTCTCCTTCGTTTAATTAGTGGTATATACACAATAAGTGTTTTCGACCGCAGTTGAAAGATACAGGGCACAGTTGGATCTAGAGGGTGGTCTTCCCTATAATAAAATGAAAAATAATTATATTTACAATACCCATCAAACTGAGGTGAAATAATGCGTAAGATTAATTCTTTTAGTCTCAAGAACTTATGTCTTCAATTTTGGTATTAAATTGGTATTGTAGGATTAATTTTTTGGACAAGATACACACATAGCTACATTCGTTCCTTGTTTTGTCCAAGTTTTTTAGGAAACTAGCTAAATTAACAGGGCAGTAAAAAAATGTTGTTGGGATTAGACAAAATAATTTAAAAAGGCTGTTAAATTTATAAAGTTTATTTTAGTTTTAGCGGTTTTTAAATAAATCAGTTCCCTTATTTATAATGAATGCATATATCTTCTGAATTTCGCAACTGTGTCGACAAAGGTAGAATACATGTCTCATGTTTCATAAAATTAATATATATAAGATTGAAAATTGCATATTCAATGAGCATCTAAATGATATGTTGCAATATGTTGGTGATAGATGTAATGATTAAGCAGTGGAAATTACACTTTTGAAATAGAATAGTTGTTTTTTTGTCGTAAATCTTTAAATCCTAACTCTTTTGTAAATATACTATTGTAGATGTAGGAGAAAGACACACTTGGGGGAACACCCACTACATAAAATGCGAACGTGGAAAGATTTCCTTGGAGATCAATGAACGAGTTCACACGATTAAATAATAAACGGAAAAAACCAATTCCATTGAATAGCCCGCCAGGAAAGGAGGGAATCATGATACTTGAAATGGTTTTGGCTGAGATTAGACAAATGCGTGAGTCGCAAGATATGTTTTTGGGTGTCGTTACAGAGTCACTAAAAATGAAGTCAACTGAGAACTTTAATACGACACACACGATACCTTGTTGGGTAACATGGAGAGAACATTAAAGGCTATGAATGTTGTTGTTTAAATGCTTGAGAACACGTCCAAAGGAAAAAACACAATTAACAGTGGAGGATATGGTGGAAGCGTTGAAAACGAGGTTTATAAAGCTGATGAGGGATCGTGCTCAAATGGGACAAAACAAATATTAACACCGGATGGAAGCGTTTCCAAGAAGCGTGGGTGTGCAATCGAATTATCAGAAGCCACCACAATCATAGATCTGAATAAAGAGGTTAGAGAGAACCGGGTCGAAGCCTCAAATAAAGTTCAAGAAGTACCACAAGTACAACTTTCTTTAATTTTTTATCTATGGGTTACATTGGTTGTGGATAAATAACAATTACAAATTATCGACTCACTATGACGGCCTACTAAATGCAGGAAACGACCGATAAAGGAAACAAGAAACTGAAGTCAATACTAAAAAAGCCATCGGAATCGCAAAGCTAGGAAGTTTTCAAAGCATGTCATGGGAACCGAGATGGGATGAGTACCACTACATGGAGGTGTTATCTGTTGCTTGGATACCCTTACAAACAATCAAAAATCTTGAAGGAGGAAAGATTATTGAAGCTCGTTATGTATGCTTTGGATTCGAATCTACCACTAAGGTATTAACTCTTCACTGTTAATGATTGTTGAATTATATATAATTATGTTGCCAATTTAACGAAGACCAAAATCATATATGCGTCAGAGAGCTAATTTCAGAAACTAGGAATACATATCTGGATCGGTACGAGTTAATGACACTGTTGCCGGGAAAGTGGCTAACCTCCGCGGTAAATATTAATTTTGAATCTTTATTTGTATATGTGATACAATATGATGAATGAAATTAACTTGTCGGAGTGTTATTATTTTTCTTTAAGGTCATAAATACCGCTTCTGACCTGCTAAATTTTGAGGAAGAGCACAAAGCCGGAATGACTATTTGGTTTTTTCCTATATTCGTGGTGGTAAAAGACGTTCTGCCCAAATTTGTATTCCTAATTTTGTTTCATGCCCATGATTTCCTAGCAAACAAAATAAGGATTACATGCGCCACACATACTACCACCGACTACAATTGCTTTATCTTTGTATTGTAGGGGGATACTGGTGCTGATGCAAATGGTTTTAGAGAGCAGTTTGATAGGATGAAGGTAAAGAGAGGGTTTTTGTTGGGCGACCTTCGCGCGATCAAGAAGGTATTTTAGGATGTTACGGTATTTTGAATCAATGATAGAAGCATAATATAAAAAAAAGTTATGCCATAAATTATTGGCACAAATATATATTTGTGAATAAGTATTCGGAAATATTCTAATACTTGAGGAAGATATAATAACATGAAATATGTTTAGTCTTTTTCACTTGCGTAACATTGTACCTTTTTTTTCACAGATTTTAGTACCTTTACATTTTTCAAACCTGGGACATTTCAAATTGGTCGTTGTTGACATGCTGCTGAAGGAAGTGGAGTGCAAGAATCTTTCCCCGGGGTCTGGATGATTCGACGAAATCAGTTATCGATGGTCTTGTATGTTTGGCCATCTGATTTGGTGAATAGGTAAATTATGTAAACATTCAAAGTTTTGATACTGAACATCCAAAATCCTGCAACTTGCTTTGTTACAAGACCAGTACCAAAAATAAATTGAGCACAACATGTTGGGTGATTTAAGGACTTTTACAGTATGTACGGTCATAGGTGGCAACAAGCAATTTAATTCGTAAGTCTTTTTTTCCCCCAATCGTATTGTCATCCTTATTTAATAAATAGTTAAAGCTCATAAAGGCATTTACAAATGCACATAGGTATGATTGTGGTATTTATGTCATAAAAATATGAAACGCTCAAGGAAGGAATATAAGACAAGTGTTAGCAGTCTGGAAGGAGCGGTAGTAGATGAGTGCGAGGTAACAATTAAAAAATTAACGCAAATATTGTAAACGCTTATAAGATTGTTGTTGATTATGTAATCCTAATATGTCTTCTTTTTTTTTTTTTTTTTTTTTTTTTGAACAGGGAGCAAGCCAGGATTTGAGGGTTAATGTGTTGTTGTGGATCGTGTCCCACGACAGCAACATTTTGAAAATTAGGATGAAGGATGATGCGGAAAATTATTTTGAGATAGTTAAAAAGAAGGGTGCAGGCACCACACAACCAAGCAAACAACCCAAAAAGGGCAAAGCGTGGACATCATTACCGATTTTTCGAAGCAACAAGAAATCAACCAGATAATTATATGTAGCATATCTAACACCAACAACCTTGATATACATTGATTTATGTATTAAAAAGCGTAGTTTGTAATCCTTGGTGATTATGAGTTGGCCGAAAGGGCAACTCCGTTTTGGACATGTCTGTAGTTTAATTAATGCAAATGCAATTTATCAATGCTAAGCTATTATGCATAATCAGTGTTCATTGGTATATGCGTACAATATAAGTATAACTATTAAACATTTGCGAATCTGGTAGCGATACATTGTTTTAACGTTATATATTTAAGCAGGTAAATTATTTGCCTTAATTGTCATTTTTTCGTTTAGTTCGAATGAGTACCTAACTTTTAATGATGTGATATTATGATGTTTGAATGAATAAGTGCACAAAATAAATTAATTTCTTGGAAATCGTTATTTGATGCACAATAGTAAATAAATAAGAATGTAAAACACTCTATTAATCGAGTCTCCATTAAGATAAAATAATTATTTAAATATTAGGGATCCACTAAATTATGTACAACCTCCAAATTTTATCCCTCAGTGGCACCGTTACCATGGTGGTACCATAGAGTCACTTTATTTTATTTCTTGATTATATTAATTTTAATATCTTAACCTACAATTGTTGTTGTTGCCAATTTATGTTGTGTGAGACGCGAATATGGAAGAATAAATTTACAATGGTGAGAGTGTTGTAAAATTTGAGAAGAAAAAAATTCTCAAAGAGAAATAAAAATAAAGTTCCGGTGGTGAGAGTTTATTTTATGTGTCTTATTGTTATTAACTTGTTTGGATTGTCGTTGCTGCCAATTTTTGTTTCCCTCTTCATCTATTATTCTTCTCGTTGGGCTGAAGACGAAAGGGTCCCATTATTGTTGGGAGGCTTTAGAAGATGTGCGCCACCCATCAACTAATCAAGCATAAGTAAAAATTAGTTTTAGATATTTTTTATTTATTATTATTATTATTATTATTGTTATTGTTATTATTATTATTATTTTCTTGAAAACTATAACTTTAGCTTATTGAATATCGAAACAAATAGTCACTCACTTGCACCTAAAAACTATACCAAATTTTAAATTATATTAATGATATCATCATTTCAATTGCCATGTCAGTAAATTCAATATATCAAAGGAAATGTATCTTGTAAGTCATTTATGTGTAAACAAATAATTTTTTTAAATTTCATTTTATCTTAAAATTTATCTAATAATGGCACCACTAAAAGAGCAGCTCAATGGCAGATTTCGTCAAATATGAGGTGAAAATGAGTCGATAGACGATAAAGATTCCAATAAACCTGAAAACATCTTTTTCAACTAAAACATACAACCCTCAACACCCGTTGCACTGGAAATCATTCCCTATCTCTTCGGATATTGCCTACATTCCAATTCTATGACACATGAGAAAACACAACATTGCAAATATTAATTTTCTTTGTATGGTATATCCAATGGAATGCAGGCAATGTTGAAAAAAATAGGGAGGAATTTTTCCCCAACTGCACTCTGTCTCATCACCGTCACTTTTATTAGGGAAAAGGAAAAAAAAACTAACATTGATACATCGACACATTGTAGAAATTGAAGACATTCCTTCTGGTGGACCAGGCCCAACCCATGAACAACAAGACTATCCATAACAATGTCGGGTTAGTTCCCTTGTACACTGGAAGACTGCACTGGGTAGGCCAAAGCAGTCTTGCAGTGCTCCATTAAGGGCCCTGCGGGCAGAACTCCTCCACAGTAGCCTGTTAGAGGGTGCCAAGTAATAACGTACCTGAAGCGTAGGGATTCATTATCAAATGCAAGGTAGATAGTTGATAATATTTGTTCAATTAGGGCATATATAACATATGACACGATTTAAGAACATTGTAATTAGGAAAAAGTTGTGGAATTAATTGACATTGTGCTGCTGCTTGGCACCTCTCACGACAACTTTCACTAGAATGTACCTTGTCAATCCTTCATCGATATTTTTCCTATTTTTGGAATGGGTCCACAAAATCAACTCTAGATGCACATATACTCATCAAAACATGTTCATACCTTTTTCCTCTCTCGGTGATGAAACGTTTGCATGTGTTTCTCAACAACCCTGTTTCTAAAAGGTAATGGTTTTAACATATCATCTAGAAAAACAATTGTAAAATGATTTCATAATTAGGAGGAATTGGAGAGCAATTCGTATCATGAGTATCACGAAGAGGAAACGAAGACTTACTTTAGAGCTTGAGTGATAACTTCAAAAGGATTAGTCCCAGCATGCATGTAAACAAGTGCAGTCCTTGGTCGGTTTCAACAACATTATCTCTTGCAACAAAATAACATAAAGAGGTCATTACACTTGTTTCGTGCCTACTTTATTGTTATTCCTACTGAACCGTATCAACTTCTAAAAACATAAACATTTACATAGGAATCATTGATTTTTTCTCAATCGTAAGACTATGTCATCTATTTATATGCATATACTTAATTCGAAGTGTTTTCTGGAGCGATGAACTACTTACCACTTTCAAGGCAGACTTCAAGATGATCCTTGTCGTTGCCTTGGAGAACTGCGCGAATTTGCCAAGAAGACAACGAAAAAAATAAAACTCTCAATTAGCCCTACTTTTCATGAAAAAACTTATAATAATTCAAACATGAAGAAATAAGAGCCTATAGATACTGACACAGACACAAGAATGATGCAGAAGTAGAAGGGGTTTATAGATTCAGGTTTGACGATGATTTTAGCAACAACTATTGTGGCTTCCAATAAATTTCAGAAGCAACCACACCATCAAATCAGACATTGAGAACAGATTCAAGTTCGGCATTCTTTCCTTGCTATGATCATATATTATATGTATATACATAAGGTATACTGCTAGCCCCAAATTGAAAAAAATAATCAACTAAAGCCCCAAATATTAATCCTGTAGAGAAGAAGGACATTGAATTGTAGTGAGTAGTTCTGAATATACCACCCTTCAGCGCCTTATGTGACATCGAATTTTAACAAACACCTAGCACACAAATTGATAAACCATCAAAATCGTAAGATAACACCCAACTAGTGGCAGTTAAATCTCATTGAGAAAGTTTTACGAACACCTGACGTGCAAATTAAAATCATCAAAATCGAAAGACATCACCTAATTAGCACCAACTAAAGCTTATTGAGGAATTTTAACAAACACCAAGCGCGCAAAGCAATACCAACAAGATCAACAAACACAATCAATGGCCTTAACAACAACTAAATATTGTTGAGGAATTATACCTACGTAAAAGAGCATTTTTGTGTTATCGTAGAACCAAACAAAAAAGGTATCACAGGCATCACCAGGACAAAATCCGCTGATATTCCTATGCCTCGACCCGACATCTGATCCAATTCATATGTTGTCATTCTTCACCAGCCTTGCTTAACAAAATTACTCATGGCCACTGTATCCCGATTCATAATCGCGCATCGATGGCATTGGGTTCCTTTAGTCAACACTAAATTATTTGCCTCCTTTTGCGAAGAACGAACACATAAATGGAAAACGGACTATTTCACTAACCTTGTCCTTCAATTTTTTTTTCTTCTTTTCTGTGTCCCCCTTTTCATTCTCTTCATTCTCCATTTCAATCCTCAATTTCACTCAGTCTCATCACCGTCTTTCTTCTTAGGGAATCGGAAAAATCTGACATTGATACATTATTAAAATTAAAAAGTTCAAGAGGGACCCAATACTAATTTTGAATTTACCACATGGTCCTTTGTTTGCACATATGCAACAGTTGCGTAGTAGAATACCCCATAAATTCATGGAATGATGGCTGGTAATAAGAATCAAACATATAATTCAGCACAACTAAACAACTTCTCTAAACAAAGGCAGTAGTAGTAATATATCATTGTCCGATAAAATCAACCAGAAAGCAGTGCAAGACAACTTAATTACGTAATCAAATTAAAACTACAACATATAAACCAAATAAGAAAAAATGAATTCGTCACAAATAATTATAATATATTCATTAATTAAGGTGTCTAATAAATAGGGTTTCAAATTGCCTTATAGTTATGATATTTCTTAATACAATTAAAGTATATACTTTCACCATGGTAGAGCTTCTCGAATGGTTTCCTTTTTGTCCTTCCTTGTAAAGCAAAATTGTGCTGGTAACTTGTAAAAGTCTCCTCGAATGATTTTTATTTTCGTCCTTCTCCCTAGAGCGAAATCGTGTTGATAACATGAAAAAGTAAAATAGAGAAATATAAAGAAGAGGAAGAAAACAGTATCTATACACTAATATAAAAGTGCCTTAAGTTTCAGCCAATTTATGTTTGGCCTAGTTTACCCTTTTTAGGTTTAAATATTCTAAGAGTAATATTGTAATTTTTTAACTTATCCTAATTACTATATTTCAATCCTAATTGTATTCTGAAATATATCCTTATACTCCCTCCGTCCCGAGATAATTTGCACACCCCTCCTGGCACGTGGAATAAGAAAGAGCTATTTTTTGCTTTCTAGTTGACTTTTTCAAATGTGGAGATTCTAAGGGTGGAGATTGTAAGAGAAATTTCTTTTTTAAGGGTGTGCAAATTATCTTGGGACACCCCGAAAAGGAAAGTGCGCAAATTATCTCGGGACGGAGGGAGTACAAGTTTTTTTTTTTTTGCTTACTTTATTTAAACATAAGTACCTTTGTGAATTTCCGAAACCAAATAAAAAAATGAGTTTTCTTAATTTTTTTAATTTTGCTAACAAAGTAAAATCTCAAGATCGTACATATCCTAATTATTATATTTTAATGCTAATTCTAATCCTAATTGTGTTCTAATATATACCCTAATACAAGGCTTTTTTTTTTTTTTTTTTGGGGTTTTTTGCTCTCCTTATTTAAACATAACTATATTTATTAATTATCTGAACCAAATAAAAAAAATGAGTTCTTTTCTTTTTTTTTTTAAAATTTTGTTACAAATTAAAATTCCAAGATCGTGGCCTAAAGTTTTATTTCGTCACAGGTCTTGATCACATTATGACATAAAACATCATTCTTCATTATATCCTTTATTTTATCCCAAGATTTATAGTTTATGAAATCTAATTATATTGAGCTATGTTGGCAGGCAATCAAATAATTTGAATCACGAGGGAACGAAGAACAGAGGTGACTATATTTCATTGAGCATTAATATTTGACACAGAACACGAATAGCTTTACCTAAATCACTGAAAAACATTATGTAGTACCAATAGTTTTGACTGAAACAAGTTTCAAAGCACAAAATTTTACATCATATTTCGACACTACTTTTGCTGCAGTTTTAGACAATAGCAGCCTCTCCACATCAGTAACAGCGACGGGTGGAGCTTCGACAGTTGCATAATACTCCACCTCCCTTTGGTGATTGGATAGCTACATGATTTGGTAAGGGAGCCACCTACTGAGACTAGTTTCATTTGACAATATCTTGGATAAGCCAATCTACATGAAAACCAATTTGAAAAAACCAAAAGGTAGAATCAATTTGTCTCTACCCATGTAAGTAGTTAGAAGAATCCTTACCTCCCACCCCTTCCTACGTACTCTCCGCACATGATACATCAATCTATTCTGCCATGACACTCATAGTTTATCTGCAAGTAAAGAAGATTTAAAAGGAAGAGATCATAAAAAGCAGTACGATCAGACAGATAAATAGAGAGATATAGAGAGAGAGAGAGAGAGAGTGAGAGAGAGAGAGAGAGAGAGATGCCAACCATGGTAAATTTTCCTAGCATAACTGAAGTTGAAAATTGGGACTTGCTAAGCTCTTCAATCTTCCTACTTAAAAATGATTACTTGAAGGGTCACTTCTCCAAACAGTTCCTCTTGTTCCTCTAGAAACTTCTTTGCAGAAAACTTGACAGAATTGTGACAACCTTTCAATTTTATTGATTAAAGTATTGGTATGTCCCTAATATTTGAAGGGATCTCCTTCAACTTGCGCAAATGTTCAAGAACAAGTTTCCGAGGCATGGAAAATGGGTGTTTTCTGTCATGTAATACTCCAGATCATTCCACCTTGAAATTTTTAAGACTTTCAGGCTGCAGAATTAGCCTTCAACAGTTTTTCAGATGCAAGGCTTTGAGTTTGAGCACCTCAAGAAGTGGTAAGGAACATATCTTTTCCATTATGTCACCGCAATGTACAGGTCTAGCTTCCAACTTCAACTTCCAGCGAGTGTTTCTTTGAAAAGCTGAAAACGCATATTGCAGAACATTCTGCACAGCAACAAACTGATTGTCAGTACAACTGATGCAAGAGAAAATTATATTCAGCGCGTATAATATCTCGAGTCACTAATTGAACGAGATTTTTTGTAGAGTAGTCTTGATTTTTGGCTAACCACGGAGAAATAAAGAAGCAAATCCAATCTCGAATTCCTTATTGGACGAGATTTCTTGGAGAGCATTCTCGATTTTTGGCTAATGCAGAGAAATCAAGAGAGGAATTGAATCATCATTCTTGATTGTTTGCTAACCTAGGAGAAATCAAGAAATAAATGAAATCGCTTAATGAAGGAGATTTCTTGAAGAGTAGTCTTGACTTTTTGCTAATCCTGGATAAATCAAGAAATGAATTGAACGGGTTCATTGATTGTGTAGAGAGGTTCATCTCTACTAATTTTTTGACATTCAAAAAACTGATTTCTTAGCGGATGGAATCCTTTGTTCTAAGATGACGTATTGTTTGTCTAAGTTCTTCAATTAGTGTAAATGAAGTAGTGTTCTTCAAGTGCACATTGCTTGATTGAAACCGGAGATGAAACATTATTTCGGAATGTCAACCTGTGTATTATTTTCACAAAGCTATGTTTTTCACTCTGAATTCCTCTATTGCAAACAATGTTTCATCCCCTGATTAGGTCCTCTGTTATACTTAAAGCACAATAGAGATAATTTTACACTTAAATGATTCATGGACCATATGGCGATAAAAATCCAACTAATTCTTGCATTGGTGAAAGGAAAGTGAAAATATTACTATCCACATTCACATTGTGAAACTACAATCCAAGGAAAGGATATATATCCAATATACATAAGGAGAAAAGATGATAAGGTTGTCTTGATATAACTGTCATATCAATGTTGAGATATGTTCTGGAATAAAAACGGTGAAATATCTATATAAATATATCTACTAAGGTCATGATAGAGTGGCTAATGAAATGACACCAAATGATGAGCAAGGTATAGTTGATGAAACAAACAGTTTCAAGATGCTACATGGGTATCTGCTCAAGAAGCTATATGGAGAATTATGGATTTAATTTGAATGAGATTTGACCACTAGTCATCAACCTGCACGATCATCTTCCAAATAAAGAATCCGTGACAGATTGGGGAAATCAAAATTTAGAAAATATATTTTCGTGAGAGCATACTTCCGAAACAATGCTCACGAATTTTTTGCAATGTGTGCAGCCAATAAAAAATCATAGAAGTATCTTTATAGGGAGTTTCCAGAGTACTATGTATGGGATAGACAAAGAAAATGTTGGAAGAAAATGATAAGAAGGCGATGCCATTGCACGTATAAGCGCTGCAAATTCTATAGAGGGAGAAATATATTATCTTAGATTTCTCTTAATTTATGTCACAGTACCAACATCTTTTAAATCTTTGCTGAGTGTAAAAGGTATACGATACTCATCTTTCAAAGATTTGCAACAAAAAGGGAATTGTTGGAAGCAAATCAAAGTATTTTCCAATGTCTTAATAAAACTATAACTTTCCAAATACCGCAAGAACTACGAAGACATTTTGCAATCATTTTGGTCTACTGTGCACCAATAGTTGTATGCGACACATATTACACTGCATTGTCTCAGAATTTCAAAAGGGATCAGGACATTCAGATAAATTAATAATTGCAAGCACTTTGAAAAGTTTGAACTTTTTTTGAGAGAGCATGGGAAAAACTATGGATCATATGACCTTCCGAAAATAGTTGTTGATTTGAAACCCGAGATGATGAAAACCCCAGATAAATTAAAGAGGAAATGTCTATTGAAATACATACAAAAGATTATGAAGTAGAGCGAATGTTGACAACAAAAAGCTTTCTCATTTATTTTAAAATGTGTAAAAAGTGAAAATGGTGCATGTAATTCTTTTATTGATGTTCCTGGTGAAAAGGGAATAACATTCTTGAACAAAGGTTTACTAGCTCATTTGAGATCCCAAAATTTAATTGTGTTTGCTAGGGTTGAGCATAAATTTATAAAATCGCCAGCACCGCCAGAACCAAACTGCATTGCGCCGCTATCCATAATATTTATTAAAAAACCGCAGCAAATATGTGGTGCAGGTTAAATTTTCGCTCAATAGCCACACTGACCGCACCGCATATTATATGTTAGTGTTCAGTATGGATCTAAACTATATGGGTTATGACTCCTGTAATATTAATTGAGAAATGAGGCCCACAATATGAATTTAGTGGTTAGTACTGCATTAATTAATGTGTTAACATATATAATTGTATAGTTGCATTTTCTTGCTACGCCACACATTACAATCACAACATCTTTATAGTCATAAATTGTCCGATGTTTTTCAACTTTACATTTGCTTGTTAGATTGTAATTATATGCTCCTACTTTTACATTTAACTAAAACCGCGAGACCGCCACAAACCGACTGTAATTGCATAAAACCGCATACTCATTTTTTTCACGTAAATCGTGGTTTAATTTTCAATAGGAAACCGAACCGCATATTGCGGTGCGGTTTAAATTTATCGAATAAAATCGCACCATGAGCACCCCTAGCGTATGCAACTGCAACATCTAGAGTAGCTGCAGGGATAATGCTTGGAGGTAGAACAACACATTCATGCTACAAAATCTGAATAAATGTAGATGAATCTACTGAATGCTCTATTTCTAAACAAAGTGGAGCTGTAGAACTCTTGCGCGAAGCCAAATCAATTTTATGGGATGAAGACCAATGGCGAAAAGATGGCAATTAAGAATGTAGATAAACTACTTAAGGATAGGATGAAGAAACTACAAGAATGGAAGAGAAGAATAAACGACGAAACTCGGAAACAAAAGTAGAAGAGTGCATTCAGATTGGAAGCGATGATGAGGCCATAGAGATCACAAAAGAAAAAATAGAGAGGGACAAAAATACAACTTCAGTTTTAGAGGATAAAACTACAGAAGATGAAGGGTAGAAAACAAGAATATCGAAGAAAAAACAATATGAACAAACTGTAACAACGGAAGATAAGAAGAAAGGAAGAAACACAAAGAGAAAAATACAACACAACGTTCAAATAGAGAGCGATGATGAGCAAACACTCAAACAATTTAACAAATCACAACAGAAAAGGCCTTGATTGAAACACCCTCTACTATTGAAGTGTCGCTTCTACTATTTCTCAAGTGCTTAACGCAGCATCAACGTAAATTTTCGAAAAAGCTATTATTATTATTATTATTATTATTATTATTATTATTATTATTATTATTATTATTATTATTATTATTATTATTATTATTATTATTATTATTATTATTATTATTATTATTATTATTATTATTATCATTATTATTATCATCTTAAACATACTTCCAAGAAATTTAGAATAACACCAATTTTCTCATCAACTTGAAATACTAAAAATTTCGAAACCAAATATCAAGTTCAAATAACAAAATAACCTCTAAAGAACCGATGAATCTCCACAAAAATTTGACAAGTCAAATAACTAGTAAATAAATGCTACCTCAAACAAAACTTGCAAACTTAACACACTACAAGAATTTTTGAAATAGACAACATATTTTATTTGTTGTCCAGTTATAAATAAGTCTGTTATTAATAGTGCTGTTGTTAAAAGTACCCTTTTAACTACAAGTAAAAACTGTTGTCTGTTCCATGAAAAACAACACTTTATATAACAGATATAATATGTTGTCTTTGTTAATTTTAACTACAGTTTGTATCCGTTGTTTAATCTTAAAACCGTTGTCTTTGTTAGTTTTAACAACAATTTTTCCCCGTTATTCTACAATTTAAATCATTGTCTATTTAATGTTAATTTTCGAATTTAGCAGCTCTTTTTACCTGTTTTATTTTACCCGTTGTACTTCATTTAAAATAGTGTCTAACAGACAATTTATTAACAATAATTATAAATCAAAACATGTTTTCTTGACGTCACAAATATGCATTCATAGATCAAAATAATTCATCTCCAATCCAAGACAAAACATGATTGTGTAAAATCTAAAAATGTGCAATTCATAAAAAAGGATAACATGTGTACTCCTTGCCACTTTAAGCCACAAAATATTAACTAATTTGGATCTAAGACTTCGAAAAATGGTCGAAACTTCACAACAACTTCTTCAAAAGATATGTACCTTCGTTGCCTTCCTGCCAATGAAAACATTATAAACGGGTATGTTAACAAAAGAATGAATCCGAAGCACCAAGACATACGAAAAAATATTTTTTTGACTAAGAAGAGGAGTAATATAGAATTTTTTTGACGTTTAAAGCACACTTAATGATCCAATAACAAGTACAAAATTGAAGAGCAGAAGACGTCACTTTTACAGTCCAAAGAAGAATACAAGAGCAGAGATGATAAGAAAAGAAAAGAGCTAACTTACCTGTCTTTTTTTCCTCTATAATAATACTAATTTCCATAATTTCAGTTAACAATATTTTTCCAGTTAGCTCTTCTTGGTCACCCCAATGGCCTAATCCATGAGACCAACTATGGAAACATGAGTCCAATGACGTTGCCGACATATTTTCTGGACATGAGTCGAATTATAGAAATATAAATTGAAAATGAAATCAGATGTCTAAACAAAGGAAAATTACTCCAAAATGCAAGGCAAAAGCTTGCGGTCAGTTTCTAATGTATAAAGCTTCACACTAGAATTTTCAGTACAACTCATGAGATTTGTAGGACATAAATTGCTATTTATTTTATTTTTCCCTTGATTTATTGACATGCTTCACAGAATAAACCTTGTATTTAAGTTCGTAAAACCTTTGAAGAACATGGTATTTTTTATACTTTCCCTTGACTAATCCACATGATGTATCGATTGCCATACCTTTGATGATTTGAAGTTGCAATCAGCAAGCTCGCCACTCTCCCACTAAGCAGTAATAGACTTCAAAGGCATATCCAGAAGTTCTATACAATAATGCCAGGTAAATGTAAGATGAAGCCAGTTAAAGGTGTACAATTGACAACTTTTTGAATAGGAAATGAAATAAAATAGAAGATTCATACCAGCAATTTTTTTCAACTTTCTAATGGATGGTATAAAATAATCCCTGTCCTTTTGAGCCTCTTGTGGCTTCCCTCTGTCATCAATGGCCAAGAGGGCTCTAGCAAAGACGAGGATGTTCAAACAACAGATGGATCAGTCTTTGAACCTGTATTGAGTGGAGAAAAGATGTTTCAGCTTAATAGTTACATAAGTTAACTAAGTATTTATGACATGACAAGTTGTACCTGCAATGTTTCTTTTGCCACTATATCATCTAAAGAAGTATCCCTCTGACAGGTCTTGTAAACGACCTCTAGAATCATGAACATACTCTTCGTAAAATGAAGGAAGTAATAAAGGCTCCTAGATGATATGTACTTTCTCAACTATGAATGTTATCTAACAAAAACCCAGCTCAAAATCTCAAAAAATGTAACCCAAAGCAGGCGAAGCAAAGAATGAAATGAAAGACAGGAAAATATGGACAAAAACTTCCTCATTTCTAGGAAATACTGATACCTGGTCAATTCAAAACTTTGCATATTAAAATTATTTAATTTGGTGGGTATACTAAAATCCAAGCTCCATCAATAGCCTAGTTAACCACAAATTGTAGCATAATCAAATAAAAGAATCTAGCTAGTAAGGATGCATGCAAAGAAGATAACACAAAAAACCATGTAAATATCTCATTTTCGACAAACACACCTATTTCTGGTTAGATATAACAAGCTGAACTTGACGCTACCATACTTCTTTAGCCATGAGCAGGAGTTTTGGAGCCAAATCAATAAATACAGCAAGTTCCTTCACATAACTAGGGAAGTAAGGGTGATACCACAAAATCAAAGGAAGGGAAAAGCATTATTATGTATACCATATCATATGCTTCTAAGTGGTAAGATTAAACATGATGCCGATGCGTTCTCCAATCAACTATTCATCTTGATCAAACCTTGCTTACTCATTCACTAAGAGAGAATTGAATAAGTGCTAAGCTTGGGATAGAATTCATAGCCACCTCTATGGGTGAACTATACATATAATAAGTGGAGGCAAGGCAACCCAATCAAATATTGTTTCTCTTTATTATTCTTTTGTAGCTGTATGTTCTATTGAAATTTTCATGAGTTATACTGCATGAAGAAGCTGATCTCATTAAATTAATGGAATATATCTTGCTCCTTCTATCACCTGAACTCTATAAAAAGATATACTAAAAATAAACAAAAGAAAAAGAAAAACATATGTATGTCATTCTAAATAGTAACTCTGTGACAATACATTAGAGTTCTCATTTTGATGCTCGCCTTTTTCTCCACAAGTCAGATGGCATTAACAGATAGTCCGAACAGAAAGCAACTTATTGCAAATGATGCTAGTGCTATAGCTAGGATTTTTCAAGCAATCATAAAATTATATGTATATTGGACAAATAAGAAGCCCAACTTCACATTTTCATATTCATAATGTCAAAGCAACAACAACAAGAGACATAAAAGTCATTCATCCATACCTCAAATGCAAGCCCAAGAATCTTGGACATTGTTTGCCTGTAGATGACCCTTTATTTATGTGCTTTGTTTTTTATGATTTCTATAGGAAACCATGGGAAGCTCTCTTCTGTTCTCATGAATTTGTATTCCAATTCTACACCAGCTAAATAATATATCTCCAACCTGCAAAAAACTATTAGAACATCATCAGGTACATTAAGTTTTGCAAGAAAAGAATTAAATTCAAAGTGCTTATATAAGGAAGCGGATGTGTCAAATCTGAAAGAAATAAGAGTGGTCCAAATTTAGTGAAATGGTAAATTTCAATAAATTGAAAGATGCCTTGTACTTTGCAAAAAGTTCTTGATACGCATAGAAGACAGAGTGAATAATTGTACTTTGAGTCTGAGTTCAGTTTAGACATATATGGAGTAGCAAGCTAGCAAGTAATCACAAAATTTTGGAGTAGGTAGTAAAAATTCACAGCTATACCAATTATCACTTGTAACTTGCATAAAAGATCCCTCATTACTAGATAGAGTAAAGTATGAATCAAGCTATTCAACATCTTTCTACTATAAGAGTGCACCAAGACTCCGTTTTTACTTCATTCAATTTTCTTAAGAAAAACAAGTTACACTCGAATCAAACCTACTAAATTTCTAATTATTCAGAAATGAAAGATGTAATATATATATATATATATATATATATATATATATATATATATATATGTATATATATATATCAGTGAGTCCAAATAAAATATTAGGGCATATTTGAACATTAGAACAGATATTAGAAGGCAAATTGTTATGTTTTTTTAATTATTCACCACCTTTCCTTGTCATTGTAGAGGTCCTTGAACATAAAATGAAATACATAAAACCAAATGCGAAATCCAATCCAAACAAAGAAAGCATAGCACTCTGAGAAGATGTGGTAAAACTGTAGTAATTGAGAAGATAAATGCAGAAAGCCATGAGCTGATATCAATTGCCAAAAAGCATTATTGTTACATATTTAAAGCGAATGCAATGATGCACTCATGAATAATAACCTGCCATATAATCTAGTAGTTCTTGTTTCCATCAGATTCATTCCTTCACTATATTCAGCAGAACCAAACCCCTCTCTGAATTCCAGAATTTATTCTCTCCAAGTTATTGAGAGAGAAATATATGAAAATCGAGGATCAAAATCCTCAAGTTAAAGCCTAACAGAAGCATTGCGTCAGAAAGAAGCCAAAATTGAGGATTTGAAGCATCAACTTCAGTTACATGGCAGATTAGTGAGGTTAAAATTTGATTCTTCATGAATACATCATTATTGAATGTGAATGTATTCACTACACACCACATAAGCTCAAAAAATAAGCAAAAACCTAGACAAACAACAGCAAACACAATTTCTAGAAGAAAATTAGTATGAAGACAAAATCTCAATAAACTTCTCCATCAGATAGTGATATATTATCACATATACAAAAACAATGAAATCGAGCTCCAGTCACAAAAACCATAACCACGAATTCGGGGCACGAAACCTAATATATTGAATTGTACAAAACAAAACCCGGTCTAAATTAAATTCTACATGAACTAACTCATCATAAAAATCCTACATGAAGTGAGCAATGGACGACTTCCTAAGCAGCCTCCCAAAATACATGGTGCGTTTGGCTCATATTTTGCTTTACAAATTGCATGCCTAGATTGAATCAACTTGGTTGATTTAGATGCTAAACACTCACTTAAACACCACAATCAAAATATCATACACAAAATACTATTACAACTATTTTTCGTTTATCTACTTCAAAATTAACTAAAAGTATATATTCATATTTAGTGGTTAAAAAAACAATATTTTAGCTTATGACAATATTTGCCCAAATAACATATACTCAAATATATCATATAGTGCTATTATATTTCTCGATGCTAACCACCATCTAGATATTTATGTCTCTATATAGCATGAGATATATACATATTTGTAAATGTATTATTCATTAAGAATATTATAATATTTCCTGGGAAAGTGGCTATATACCTGGCACTCCCACATGAAAATGTATTTTTTAATAATATAAAACTCACATGTTTTTATATATATGTGTAGAGCCATAGACATTTCTTAAAGTTTGACAAAACAAAAAATAAATAAATAACAAATTCAAGGATTTTAAAATTTGCACTAACTATGTTCTTTAAAGAATGTATGGCCATCAAATTCTTAATAGGCATCATATCAGAGAACATATTAGGATAGTTACACAAAACATTATCAAGAATGATATTAAAGAGGAAGCATTCCAGCTCAGATGAATGTATGCTAATCTAGTGGGCATGAAGGGAATCAAGCTGTAAACACACACACATACACACAACAAGACTCATTTCTCTTGCACTTGAAGACATGCTCCAATCAAACAATTACACCATCAGCGAGCAAATTTCATGGGGCACATCCACAAGAAGAACGAAAAAGGGCAGATCTTACGAAATTTGTTAGAGAAAATGATCAAGCACCCAGCAGACTCTTGTTGTCTAACAACAAGTGACTTTTTCTTGCAATTTCAAATGCTAATGCAGGTTTTAGGAGCTCATTAAGGTAAAAGAAACAAATATAGTAGATTTAGGTCTCTCACATCACATCAAACACATTTTCAAATTACTGAGACATTGAACAAATCAGACCACATATATAGCTTGAAAGAGATACCAGGTCTTTTGTTCATAGATGGCTTGAAAATTGGACCAACAACACTGGATGGTCTACGAGCATTCCTGCACTTTACTAGGATAGCAACTGCAGCACAGCAAACCACCAAGAGCACAAAAGCCGACAACGCAATGACAATGATAATTCGCACGTTCATTTTCTGATTTTTCATAGGATCAGCAGTTAGATGGTCTTGAAATCCAGGACTTACAGTAGGAGCATCACCATATAAAACAACAGATGGGGGAGAAGAAGGGAGCCCTGAATAAAAAGTAATTAGTATCTATAGCAAAGGTCAGGTAATAACATGATATAAAAGTAAGAGTTCTTATTTCACCTGGATAAGCAATATTCATTACATCATAGTCACCAAAAAGGGTTCTATTCAGAGGAACTTTCTTGTGCAGGATTCTTTGATAAGTGAGGATACTAGTTGTATTATCAAACTTCTCCCCCAGAGGAACTAGATTAATATCGACCACCGTCTTTTCTTGATTCTGACTATCTACACTATTACCAACTATTGCTACTTAACTTTGTTTAAGATAGGTGCCTGCTGCGACCTCAATCTCTAAATCAGTGACCACTGGGAAGATAGCATAGAGGGATACCCCTAATAGAAGTCTAACTTTCATTAGAAATACACACATATAGGGAGAACCAAATGGAGCTGAAGTAAGTGGCTCTGTGCAAGTCTGATCACAACCTGCCCGACCAACTCATCAGATGTCTTCCACTTTAAAAAACACGAGTAATATAATCGCAAAAAAAGTAACTGTAGAAAGGTACCATCTGTTGGTTTCTTGTTTACCCTTTTGTTCATGTGGTATGTTGCATACAATATAAGTTGAATTGTGCCCCAATCCACACCGAAAACCATTTGGAATCTGGAAAAATGTAATATTTCATTTTATGCTTTGGTAATAAGGTGAATCAAAGTTATGAAATTCAACTTTGAAAACACCACGTGTTTTTCTTTTTGTAAAAAGTCACAATGTTAAATAATAAATGCAGCTCAAAACGGAGACCAAAATGGAAAGAATTAAGCAAAACATCGACAATACATTGGCAAACAATGCGGTAATCCTCAATTTTCCAGACACATCCATATTTTCAATAACAACAAGTCACAATCACCAAATTCCTCCATCATCATATATCTTTCGGGAAAATTAAAATAAAAAGTCACCTAAGAGTACACCTACCGAAAACCATTCGTCCAGAAACTATAAAATTCCTAAATGTTGTCTAGGTAGGAGATTTAGATAATTATGTAAGAGAACATACAAAATAATTCTCGATAGTACAAATTAATTCGAACTAACTCAGTGTATAACAGCAAACCGAGTAGTTCGAGCACTCAATTGAATTCATACCTGAGGCAGAAAAATATCGTAGAGATCTGAATTGCGATTTTAGCGGCACAGGAAACTTAATCGGCAAGGAGACCAATCCGAATTTTGTGATTCTGTGCTGAGGAATGGCAGCGGAACTAAAAGCAGCAATGGCGGATCCAGCGATGAAGACGGCAACAGCAATGACTTTATTGTCATATTTCTCCACAATACAGTCAAACAGGGGATAGATGGCGGAGAAGTTGTCGAAGGCGGCAATGGCAGTGACAACTTGATCAATGCTATGGATCGATTGCATAGAGGAGGAATCGTGAATTAGAGAGAGAAAGTGACAGTGAGAGAAAGGACGAGTAGAGAGAGAGAGAGCGCGCGGGGTGAGTCGAATTCGCACGAAGAAGATAGAAATGGGTTTGGGCTCCCTGTTTTCTTTTATCGTTCAATTAGGAATTCTCTCTTTCTTTTTCTCTTATCAATTAATTAATTAACTAATGGGATTATTTTAGATAAATATCCTATTATATAGATAAAGAACCCTGATGACAATAAAATATGAATTAATGAGAAATAAAACTATTATAGATACTACTACTACTACTACTACTACTACTACTACTACTACTACTACTACTACTACTACTAATAATAATAATAATAATAATAATAATAATAATAATAATAATAATAATAATAATAATAATAATAATACTTTTTTTGTTTCATAATCCTGAAAGATGCTAAAATTAGGTACTAAGTAAATAAAGTTTTGAAGAACCCACTTATTAACAATATAATACTCCACTGTAATGGGTCTTTTTAATATAAGTGTCATATTTCATGTCTAATGGAACACTTCTCTCACAAGTGTCCTAATAAACGTGTTCTAATAGACAGTTTTTCTAGTAGTGACAAGAATAAGTGTGTAGTATTTATTATCTGATTTGGGCATTTTGCATGGATATCTATTTTGGGCTTAGTGAATAGTTGAATGGGGTTTGTGAAATAGTGAATCATTCAATAGACTTTGTTATCTGATTTGCTTAGTGAAATAGCGAATCTTTCAATGGGCTTTGGTATTTTATTCCTTTTGTGTGGATATCTGATTTGGGCTTTTTTTTTTTTTTTTTTTTTACTAAAAAACGAATCACAAAAATAAAAAGTGTTTGTATACGAAGAAAAGGAAAAGGTGATATACGATGTTTAACTTATGTAACAAAAATGAAAATTACATTTTGCAATCGAATTATTTATAGCGATTGATGATGGAGCCTAAAAAATTTAACCGGGTCAGGCCGAGCAAATATTTAATCGGGCCTAAAATTAGTTGGCCCGTCCTGACTTATTACCCTATTATATACTAAAATTACCAGGTCGGGTGGATAATTCCAATGAAGATTTTATTAAAATAAAATGCAATCTATAAAATAAAATCATAATTATTATTTTATTTCAAATATATTATTAATTATTAAAATTACATTGAAGAGTTTATTAAAATAATAATTTTACAACATAATAAAAGTATTGTAAATTAAAATGCCTTTTTACAACAGTTTTACAAAAATGTTGACAATAGTGTTGTCTATTGGAGCATTGTATTGTCAATAAACAACAGATTTGGGCAATTGTCATTAAAAATGTTGTCTATCTGTGGAAAAAGGCGCTAATAGACGACAGATGTTGAAAACAGTTGTAAAATTGTTGTCTATTAGCGTGTCTGTCGCTAATAGACAACAGATAGCGGTAAAACTGTTGTTAATTGATGAATAGACAACACTGCTAGGAAATACTGTTGTCTTTTAACTGTTGTCTATTTATGAAATTGTTGTAGTGACAATTTGAAAAAAAAATAATAAAAGTACTAAGTAAACTTTCCTAACCAGTTCCTCATAATCTCACAAAACCTTTCTTTTAATCTCAACATACTCCTTTGAAAACTTTAATAACTCAACTTATATATATATATATATATATATATATATATATATATATAATAAAACTTATTGGGCCCGGACTTGGTACCAATGCGCAACTCCATTAAAACCTAAGGTAGCTAGCCACTGGATCCTAATTGAGCAACTCAAACTCATAGGCCGGTCTCGTGACCTAACTCATAAATGGGTGATCTCGTACCCAAAACTCCTTGTGGGCGGTCTCGTGCCCAGGTACCAATATATATATATATATATATATATATATATAAATAAATAAATAATATATTTTTCAAAAAACTTTATCTTTTACTCAATACAAATGAACTCATATTTGCACACAATACTCATACAACTTCAACATGTAAATTAATAAAACAAGCAAGTCTTGACAAATTGATGCGTACAACAATCCAAGTAAACAATCGTACAAGCTACTCAATAATTAAATCAACTTCTCAAATAATACAATTCCTCATATTGTAGGTGAGAGATGTACTTACCTCGAAGTCCAAAGCTCAACAATACAAACTCTCTAAGCACGCACTAAGCTCCCTTAATCGAAACTAAATTATATAGATAGACTAATAAATAAAACATCAATTTATAAACCTACACTAAAAAATTCGAAGCACCAATTTACTACTGAGGTAACTGTTAATGAATTAATCCAATTTCACTTGACAAATTATAAACTATTTTGAAATACATGTGCACATATACATGAGCATAATTAATGCATTCATTTAGCTGTAATCATTACTAAATTCCATGTTTATGAAATACTCCCAGCAAAGATGATACAACCTATTATTATGCTCCAGGAAACAATAATTTAGAATTATTAACAATATTGTTCATAATATATTTAGTGTAATTCGGTCATCAGCTAGAATCCCGAGATCGGCACATATTTCAATCTTTCATTCATCAACAAAATTACTAAAGATAATTATGTTTGTACTACACTATTCCATAGAAAACACAATATTAGTATTTCTTCTAAAAACAACCAAAATGTGAAAAAAAGAATTTAGTATTTGTACCCTAATCATTACGCAAGTTGCGACATTAATATATATTCTTAAACTTTGTATATCCATATATATTTATATATTACAGTCCAAAAGTGATCAAGTATGGTATATCCCCTCATATATAACACTTGAATATTAACAAATTGAATAAAAGCAACAATTATTCAAGATCACAGACCTAAATTGATTAAGAAATAACCCTTTTTCCTTTTTGGTTCTGACAGGTGCTCTTAAATAGTAAATTTGCTAAAAAATTAATAGATTACTCAATTAGTAATTTGTACCTTATCTCGTTTGGAATATCACGATTCTGATTCCTTTCTTCTTCTCTCTATTGCTTTTCGGCTTTGGAGGTTATGAATTTTCTATTTTTTTTCTTTTCTACACGCAGTATTCCAATATATATAAATACCGAGGATTTAGGAGTTCTTTATTACTGATAATTCTTATTCCGCTACTTAAAGGAGTCCTGATTTAACTCAACAACTAACCATATTATTATCTTTTTTTATACAATAAATAATATCCAAAATTTATAAACAAGGGATATCTTTTAATCATTAATAAAATGGTCTTCTATATTACTAGTGTTCTAAAATTTACCAAAGTCTAACATAAACAATCAAATTATCATATTCTCACCAATAGCACACAAAATCATATAAAATATCACACACTTATCACACTAAAATACATAATAAAATATAAACACGTAGAAGCACGAAAAGTAATCACCTTTGACAAAAAAAAAAAAAAAAAAAAAAGAAAGAAGATGGGATGTTACATCGATAGCAATTTTGAATTAATTTTTCAGATAAATAGATTTGTAATTTTCCTTTTCTCTTTTAATTTTCAATTAAGATAGATGAATAATTTCATATAACCAATTTGAAGCGGTTCACTTATACGTACTAGCACAAATGTGTGATTTTACAATTTCCCTTGGGTTATTATATTATTTATTATTAGTTAATTTAGTAAAAAATGTTGTAGATCTTATTTTACACACTATGCTTCGGCTTTTACTTAAACTGTCATTTTCACAGTTACACTATTTTACGACAAAATTTATAGAATAATTTTTTTTTTACAAAAAAGGATACTATTGAGATATGATGTATTCACTTAATTATACAGAAAATTAGTGGTCTTGTAATAATATTGTGATTCACTTGTACAATTCTCGGAGAAAATAATTGACTCTTTGAATACTTTTCGCTAAAAACATTTCAAAATTGTTAAAATAAAAAAAAAATACAAAACACAAGTACTAAAATATAATTTATAAAATTAATATACTAAGTGCAGCACGTGCAATGTACGTGCCAAATTCTAGTTTATTGAAAAATGTCATTTTATATATATATATATATAGAATATAATAAAAGACTTAAATTAAAGGCACATTAATATATCTCAACTAAAAAATCGAATGTAATTAGAACATCCTAATTTTCTTCCTTCAGTCTCCACTCCCTCTCTTCCAACCTCAGTGCATGTCTCTTCTCTAATTGTCACTTCCGATCATCTAAACTACAGTAATTACAGAAATATGGAATGAGCCTCCGATTTCCCCTTCCATGTTACCCAGTTGATGAAACCCCCTTATGTCCTGGCCAAAAATGTTCAACTGACTCCAAATCTTGACCTAAATTGATCTTATGATTGCCATCTTGTTTTTTCTATGCTTCTTACGACGATAACACCGTCGCCGCCCTCAATGCGGTTTCCCACGACATCATTGGCCGTTAATCGAAGACCTTGCCGCCGTTACTAATTCTTCTTTCTGGTCCCACACTACTACAATGATTTGGAATTCGGAGATAAGAAGAAGAAGAAGATGAAAAGGACAATAAGATTAAGAAGAAAATGATAATGTCTTAAAAATGACAAAGGATTATATTCTAGTTCTTGTCTTATTTCAAGAAACCTCCCAAAACAGTTTAAAATGACGGCTAAGCGAAACTTCTCCATAAACAGGAGCACTTGTCCAGTTTCAAATGGTGTACACACTAATAGGATAATTGCCTCATTGCTTATTTTAATTAAGAATAGTGTTTCCCAGTTATGTTTTATTAGGGAAGTCGAAATCATTGCTGATTCTGAAGCTCTGAATTCAGCCGGCTGCTATTTTTTTTTTTTTAATTAAAGAAACAATGAAGAATTGTCCCTTCCTATTGCTAAAATACTTCATACTGCATATGTATCATTTTCTTGGGTTATTCTTATGCACAAATCACTGTTCTTGGAGAACACTTCGAACAAATTTATGCTTGAATTTGGGATGAGAAGCTTAGCACTATCTTTTTCAGCTTTACTGTGTATTGTGGCCCTTCTGTGTTCACATAGAGTTGTGCATGTTGATGGGTACATCAAATACAATACTGGGAGTAGCATTGTGGATGGAAAATTGAATGTTCACTTGGTTGCTCACTCGCATGATGACGTTGGTTGGCTTAAGACAGTTGATCAGTATTATGTTGGATCCAATAATTCTATTCAGGTCTCTCTGAAGTTTTCATAATTAGAGTATTTGAATTTGAGGAGTGTTTGTTTTATCTCAATCTGGGTGGTTTATAAATCTGATTTTTTGTTATTTGGTACTTGTTAATGAAGGGTGCATGTGTGGAAAATGTTCTGGACTCAGTTGTCAGTTCTTTGCTCCGTGATCCTAACAGGAAGTTTATATTTGCTGAAATGGTAAATTGCCGCTATTACACGATTTGTGTTGATTTTCTTGAAATATGCATTGCTGTGTCACATGAAAATTTCCAGCTCTTACAACGTATTTCATTGTCAATATCTGCTCATATTATGCCGAGAATTTACTAAAAAATAACGTTTGCTGTCTTTGTAGTGCGAAATAGGGGATTATGTACATTAAACTATTTTTGAATTGAGGAGTCTAATGACTACCATGTTTGAGTTTTTCTAATTGTAGGCTATAAAGTCGTTCCTGGTGTTTAGAGATAGTAAATTATGTGGCATCATTTATGTTTAGAGACTAGTTTCTACGTAGTATCGTTACTGTTGTTTTCAGTAGTTTCCTGCAAATTGTTTTAGTGGATGCCTATATAAAGACTTTGTAACTATAGGTATGTACTTTCTGCTCTAGAGGCTCCGAGTATGGGAGAGTTGCATGTCAAAAGCAAAAAAGAAGTTACTCTGTATGCATAACTAACAACGTGAAATATGTGATATGGAGCATTCATTTCTGGCTCATTGCATCTATTCCTATATCTAAGTGTAATTAGATGATAAGATAAATGGATGAAAGTACTTAAGTTCCAAGCAACATGATGATGCTATCAGTTTGCTTGGGAATCCGAAAACAGGCATTTTTCAATCGGTGGTGGGAAGAGCAGAGTCCAGAAATTCAAGAACTAGTACGAAAGCTGGTTGATGCTGGCCAATTGGAATTCGTGTATGATATTTTCTTATAAATTGATACCTACAAACTCAACTCTAGAAGTTTGACAAGATGGTCTGTCTTTGTAGAAATGGTGGATGGTGCATGCATGATGAAGCAGCTACTCATTATATAGACATGATTGACCAAACAACACTTGGCCATCAATTGTTAAAGAGTCAATTTAACAAGACTCCTCGTGCTGGATGGCAAATTGATCCATTTGGGCATTCTGCAGTGCAAGGTTACCTACTTGGAGCTGAGGTGTACAAGCAAATCTGTGATACTAGTTGGTTCTATTCATTTTTTAACTTCTTTCTTTATTTTGTAATATATTATTTTTTGTATGGAATAAGTAGCTAGGGTTCGACTCTATTCATTTTGCACGGATTGATTACCAAGATAGGGCGAAACGCAGGGGAGATAAATCTCTTGAAGTCATATGGCAGGGTTCGAGGACATTTGGTTCCTCTTCTCAGGCAAGAAAATAAATTGTTCTGCAGTTGAATTTATTTTGTTTATATGCTTCAGTCTGTCCCCTTTTTATCTTGTTATCTTGCAGATATTTGCCAATGCATTTCCTGTTCACTATAGCCCTCCCGATGGTTTTGACTTTGAAGTATATATTGACTTTGAGCCAGTCCAGGTTCTACGATTAAGAATTAGCTCAGTCCCATAGCTGTAGCTATGGTTTGTCAACTTTTTGCTTAAAAAGATATTGGATCACTTACTGCAGGATAATCCTCTCCTGTTTGACTCTAATATCGAGAAACGCGTTAATGATTTTTTGCTTGCTGCCCTGACTCAGGTAAAAACAAGCATTTCATTTATAATAAAAAAAGAGGAAGCAAGTAGTTATAGAGTCTTGTAATGTTGATCTCTTGGCTTTAATACACAGGCAAATGTTACGAGAACTAATCATATTATGTGGACTATGGGAGATGACTTCCAATATCAATACGCTGAAAAGTGGTTCAAGCAGATGGATAAACTTATCCATTATGTTAATAAGGTATTTTTCTTTGGATGTGAATGAGCTGATGAAAGGATAATGATTTTATTTTTAATATTTTTGGCTTATATGAGCATTTATATGAATAATTTTGCATCGGATGTATCCTTATGGATGCATTTGCCCCGCCCATAGTATGAGGAAATGTTTTTTCAGGTAACTGCAACAACTGCATAATATAATCCTTTCAATCACTTCACTAATAATTTCAAAGATACAGACTTCTATTCAAAAGTTTGTACTCTTTATCAACATCTTCCTAAAATAATATTGATGCATCAAGTACGTGAACTCTTCACTTCATAGATGACTTCCCAAAATAGGAATAGGATTTTGTTTCTTATAATAGATTATTAGTTGCAAAGTCATCAATGGGGTGAAGAGTTCATATACTTGAGCCATCATGAATTTTGGGAACTGGACAATGTTATCAGCATTTATTTGAATGCAAGAAAGTTAGTTCTCATTTTGTTTATAGTGAGTAACATAGCTTATTGAAACAGGATGGTCGGGTTAATGCATTATATTCAACACCATCCATATACACAGATGCAAAACTTGCTGCCAATGAATCTTGGCCTCTGAAACTCGATGATTATTTCCCGTGAGCACTAAATTACCTTATTTTGATTTCACTTAATGTACGTTTTCTATTTAAATCGATAAATGGCACCAACATAAATGTGTCTATTTATTTGATAGATATGCAGACAGTCCTAATTCTTACTGGACTGGCTATTATACAAGTCGCCCAGCCTTAAAGAGATATGTCCGTTTGCTAAGTGGATATTATCTGGTAAGTTTGTTAAAATTTAGTTACAGTTTCCCTGTCACTTAGTCTTGGTAATGATATAGTTCTGATATATAATTATAGAGATCATTCAACCTAGAGACGCCATGTTTTTTTTACTTTTTTCATCTCATTTTCCTGTATGATTAATCTCTTAAAAGAAATACCGATATACATGTAATTCATGAACTTTTAGGCAGCCCGTCAACTTGAATTTCTGGTGGGAAGGAGATCGATAAGTGCTAATACTGATCGCTTAGGTGATGCCTTAGGAATCGCACAGCACCATGATGCTATTACTGGTACTTCTAAAGTGCATACCATGAATGACTATGCAAAACGCTTGGCTATTGGAACATCCCAGGTTAGATGATCAAATTTATGATTCATAATCACATCTTACTACTACCTCCCCGCCTCCTCCCCTGCCCACAAATAAGTGCTTAGGAATCTTAATATGCAGGCAGAAACTGTTGTGAATTCAGCTTTGTCTTGTTTGGTTGGTTCAGAGTCAAATGGCGGCTGTGCTACATCTACAGTGATATTTAGCCAGGTTAAACTCACCATTTTGATCTTATTTTCTTTTTACCATCTGAAGCCCATTTCACTATGGATATTTGGGGCATTTTTTGGCATTTAAATATAAAATTCAATATGGCATTTGCTTAAATCTTGTACAAAAGATGTTCTAGGGAGATTGTACTTTTCCTTCCTCTGAGTAGCAAAACAATGTTTGGAATAATGTTGATTATCACAAGGTAAACCCAAAAGAAGTGGTGTCCATCAATGATGTCGTCCAATAAGTTTCTCATTCAGGTGAAACATGCATGACAATGTTGATGTTGCATCTTATCTTAACTTATCTAGCTTCACATTAACTATAAGAAATAATTTGGCCTAAGAATAGACAGCTGGCAATCAATTTCTGCTCTTTCTTGATTGATTTAACAATATTTTTTTATAAATCTTCTAGTAATGTTAATTCGTTGTGTTTAGCCTGTAAGACCTCGCATTGGTTCTGGAATGACATTGGAGTTGGTTTATTTGTGGTATAGCAGCTTCTTTTAACAACTTCCTATCTCTGTTGGGTTTGGCTTTTGTACGTGATATAATATCAATATGAAACAAAATGATCTTGTTATGTCAAAATCATATCATTGCTTCCTGTTGTTGCTGAATTATCTATAATAAATAGTCATTCTGCAGCTATTAAACGCAATATATTCAGTCTGTGCATGTAATTTTGCACAAGCAGCCTTCTTCTCCTCTCAGCAACTCCGTAACCTAGTAAAACATTGGAAGACAAGTTATCCAGCTCCTAAATTCAGGCTCTGGGCAACTTTTATCATTGTTTGAACTTGTTAGATGGAACTCAAAGATGTATAATTACTGCACAGTAATTAGATATTACGCCATGTGCTTTTGGTTAATCCTCTTTGATCTCATTGTTGTTTCATGTGAATGGTTGCACTTGCATAGTTAGAAATGTGCAGAAATTTCCTTTACTTTCTATACTGTGTATTACACGAAGAAAACAGTTGTAGTTTAATATGGTAATCTCATCCTCATCTAACTGCTGACTTTTCTTTGTATTTCTGCTTCTGATTTGTGAACAGTGTCAGTTACTCAACATAAGTTACTGTCCATCAACAGAAGGAGATATTTCCCAAGGGAAGACTTTGGTAATAATATTTTTCTGCTTTGCACGTCTTCAGCTATTACAACTCTCGAAATATGTTATCTGAGCGTTCTTTTCAGGTTGTTGTGGCTTACAATCCAGTTGGGTGGAACCGTACTGATTATATCAGGATTCCTGTGAGTTATGATATTCTTTTCCTTTCTGATATCTTCAGTGTACATAAATATAATGTTAATCACCCCAACTAAAGATCTGGCTAGTTCTGTTTTAGGAATTGACCAAAGTAATTAGAGGCATAAATAGACTAAGCTCTCTAGCCCTTTCTCTTCCAATCAATGTGTACAACTTGAGTTGAATCAATAATTAAGGATCACACAATTTTTTAAAAATCTTGAAGGCATGCATTTCAGATATAGACTTTGTTCAGACTTCTGTGAGTTTTTGCCTGATATTGGTCTTTATGAAATTTCGAATCCTGTTTTTCTTTAAACGTTGGTTTAATAGACTTATAATAACTACAGGTTAATGACCGCAGACTTGTTGTGAAAGATTCCACCGGGAATGTTATCGAGTCTCAATATATAGAAGTAGATACGGTAACAAGCGGACTGAGGAAATTCTATGTGGAGGCATATACTGGAATTTCAGATGAAAATGCTTCCAAATTTTGGCTTATTTTTCCAGCAACCATGCCACCTTTGGGTTGGAATACTTACTTCATTTCCAAAGAATCTCAGAAAGGTACTACAAGATATTATTCTTAAGTCTTGATTACTTGATAATTTCAGGACATATTCTTCAAAAGCCAAAGAACTAGTTTGCCTTCTCATGTCTCACTGTTCTTGAAGACTATATTTGTATTTTAATGTCACAGGAAGAAGTGGTTTTGTGTCTATGGCCACACTTCCACAGAACGAAACCATTGAAATTGGACCAGGAAACTTGAAACTGTCATTTTCGTCTTCATCTGGACAACTTAAACACATTCTCAATTCTGAAACAGGAGTAAGATGACTCTAAATTTTGCATCAGTTTAATATTCTGCAGTTAAGTTGGATTACCTCTAGATGACTTGGTTCCAATAATGTTCTGTTACATAATATAATACTGAAGAGAGAACGAGGATGAGAAAGAAACCAGAAGCCTATATCAGAAATTGGGTTTTGGTTTCATACAATTTTTTCGGATGACATAACTCAGTCCATGTGTGCTTATTCTAGGACATCGTGATTTCATGCCAGTGTATATATGGCATTATTGCCTTTGCTGCTGTCTTATAAAACTATGTGGGAGGGGGGTGACAAGGGACCAAAGATATTCAGGTCTGAAAGAGTAGCTGATGTTAGATAAATGCCAGCTTGACATCATATTTATTGTTAGAGAGCATTGACTCTAGGAATTTTTCGCCATATCCTTCAAAAGGTGCTGGGAATTTTTTATTTTGATTCCACATTTCCTACACAGGTGTGGAGTCGCGGCTGCCCAGTGGAGGCCCATACTTGCTTTATATAATTCAAATTCTTGCTTTCAAAAGAGTCGTATCGTCATTACTGTTTAAAGTTTTTCGGTATTTTAATTTTAATTTTAATTTGTGCTATAATGCATTTGCGGCCATGGTTCCCAAGAGGGTTTTACTTATATTTTTAACATTCAAGAAATTAAACTGACGTTTCTTCCCTTATCACAACTAGGAAACAACTAATGTGTTCTTGTTAGAATCACATTTGCATGCAACTTGTTCAGATTATGTTCCTTACCATCTGAGAAAATTATAATCTAATGTTTTTCTGTATATGGTTAATGTGTGTATACCAGATTCACATACCAGTACAGCAAAGCTATCTTTGGTATGGTTCAAGTGAGGGAGATGCCGACTCAAAGGTATATATACTTGATAATATTTATTAGTTTTTCTTATACTGCCATCATTTCCGTGAATACAGTAAATGCTACTCGTTTGATCATATCAAACCTTGCAGGTTCCTGGTGCATACATTTTCAGACCCACTGGATCGACTCCTACAGTGGTCTCTAAATCAGTGAGTGTTGAATATTTCACCTTTTATATGCCTTGAAATCTCTTACCGATATAGATTTCTGATTTCTTCTTTCTCTCTCTCTCTCTCTCTATCTCCCCTTAAAAGGTTCCTCTGAAAATCATAAGAGGACCGTTAGTTGATGAAGTTCATCAGCAATTCAGTCCATGGATCTACCAGGTTCAGTTTTAACTGTCTTCTTTTTCCTATGTTTCTATACCTTTTTTTCTTTTAGAAGGATAAGTGCCTCAGCTTCATCCTTTCAGTTCTATATCTAATGATAGTTTGTGTATGTTTAAAAGTTCTACATATGTATTCAGAACTAAGAACCGCATATTACAATCCAAACAAACACATGTTTTTTTTTTTCAAGTCGTTATGGAGTATATATCTTATACTCCCTCCATTCCTTTTTATCTGATCCATTTTATCCATTCATACAGACCAATTTTTCCATTAATTTGGATATCAAAACACATTCCCAGCCTTTTAACTACTCCCTTATTTATAGGAACTCAATGATTTTATCAAATTCACAATTTTTTGTTTATTTATTATTATGGTTGTTTATGGAAAAAAGAAGGTAAAATGACTTCAATAATGACATTGTAACAATTAAAAAGGAACGGCCTCTTGGATGAAATGAGACGATTAAAAAGGAACGGAGGGAGCAGTATTTAACATCTATCTTCCGTTGCCTGTACTCTAGCGTAGTCACTCATTGTCAAATTTTCAGATAATTAGAGTTTACAAAGACAAAGACCATGCTGAAGTTGAATTCACGGTTAGTGATTCACGTTACTCTTTGTTACCCATTTGGTTTTCTGTTTTTCCACCTGCAACTCAAGGAACTCCTCTAAAATTTATTTATTATTTGTTTGCCAGATTTTTTCGATTTCTAGTTTACTTGTTACATTTTATTGAAACTTTACCATCTTAATTAAAGATTGGTCCAGTTCCAACGGATGACAGTATCGGGAAAGAGGTTATCACAAGATTGACAACAGATATGGCCACTGATAAAGTGTTTTATATTGATTCCAATGGAAGAGATTTTCTAAAACGGGTATGTCTTCTATGGGATTGTGAAATATTCTCTTTTATTGAACTTTGATGAGAATCCGATCACACAAGAGGAAGGACGAGAGTGACAATTTTAATTATTAAGCATTATCTTTCTTTGTTTTAATTTCTGATTTTGATTAGGGCTTAGGCCCATTAGTTTTGTTAATGGTTGGTGCACGGGCTGTAGGGTTTAGGATTAGGGTTTAGGATTAGTATTTATATTGGACTTCTGTTGAACTTAGGGATTATTGATGAATGAATTATTTCTTTGAAGCGTAATTGCTAGTTCTAGGGTATTCGGGAATTCTGTCTTGAATCTTTAGCACGAGATCGTGAGGTCTCATCATTTGGCATCAGAGCCAAGTTTATCACAACGTAATTCTGCAGCCAAGATGACCTGGCATCAGAGCCAAGTTTATCACAACGTAATTCTGCAGCCAAGATGACCAATAGGGAATGTTTCGAAAGAATCGAGACGACGTTGGCAAAATTGAGTGAAGCAATTCGCACAATGATGACGCAGCGCGGAAATCAATCGGACGGCGAGAGCAGCGTCCGACAGCGGGATGCGCGTGATCAGCACGTGGCCAGAGAACAGGATCGAGAACTGCCGGAAGAGCGGCGCAATCGCGATCACCGCGAAGTCGCGCAGCAGGATCGCACGGGTCGCCGCGACCGCGGGGAAAGGGGCAGAGCGGACGGATTCAGGAATGGGGATCGCCGCGACCGCGGGATGGAACACCGCGACCGCGGAGAGCTGGACAGAATGGGGGACTTTCGGCGTGGGGGACGACGCGACCGTGGCAAGGAGGCTGCAACCGCGGGCCACACTGCGACCGCGGGGTGGTATTTCGCCACGGACTTGGACAGTGATTATGAGAATCCTTCTGCTAGAGATGCGCGTGGTCGGGGTATCCTCGACCCAGACCCATTCGTTGAGGATGGAAATGAAGCAGAGGATTCTGAGGAGAGTGATGAGCAGTCGGACGAGCCCGAGGATGGTGGGTCCGTCCATAGTTATGCTTCGAACCATTCGAGGGATCGGATACAAGACCATCGGCCAAGGGGAATTCGACTGAAATTCCCTAAATTTGCAGGGGAAGATCCAGGTAATTGGATTGATAAGGCCGAACAATATTTTGAGTTGCAAGCGACTAATCCGGGGAATTATGTGCAAATCGCATCTTATTACTTGGAGGGAGAAGCAAGGCAGTGGTGGTGCTGGTTTGAACTCACTATTACGGGTCGCATTTCGTGGCGAAGGTTTAAGGAGGGATTAATACTGAGATTTGGTGATTTGCAGCACGAGGATGCTAATGAAGCCTTGTATAAGCTCCATCAGATAGGTAGTTTGCGGGACTACCTACAAGAATTTGAGAGGCTAGCAAATCGTGTACCTCATTGGCCCCAAAGTGCACTTTTAGGTGCATTCATGGCAGGACTTGAACTAGAACTGGCAGCGGAGGTAAGGTTGTGGCGACCCCGGGACTTGCAAGAGGCCATCGAGCTAGCCACTCGGAAAGAGGAGCAGTTGAGGGTCAGTCGGGCAAGAGGTGGGTTCAATCGGGAAACCACAACCAGTGGAGGAATTACGCCGAGACTGATAACCGGGGCGGAAGCCGGAATGACAAATTCACCGACAGCACCTAAACCTTCGGAGGTTGGGCGAAGCCGTAATTTTTTGTCCAATGAGGAGATCAGTGGGCGACGACAAGCGGGTTTGTGTTTTACATGCAATGAAAAGTATTCGTGGAATCATAAGAACACTAAAACTGAGTCTTTTAGTGGAAGAAGTAGGGGAGGCAGAAGAATCGCCGTCCATCTATGATCAGGAGGATCCAAAAGCAGAGAAAGCAGTACTAGTGGAGTGGGCACAAGTACCGACCAACGCGTCAGTTGGGAGTAAAGAATGCGACGTGGGAAGAAGTGGGAGGGCTTCGCGCACGTTTTCCGGATCTTAACCTTGAGGACAAGGTTCTTTCGACAGTGGGGGTAATGATGAGAATTCGATCAAGGCATAAGAAGAAGGACGAGGGTGACAATTTTAATTATTAAGCATTATCTTTCTTTGTTTTAATTTCTGATTTTGATTAGGGCTTAGGCTCATTAGTTTTGTTAATGGTTGGCCCACGGGCTGTAGGGTTTAGGATTAGGGTTTAGGATTAGTATTTATATTGGACTTTTGTTGAACTTAGGGATTATTGATGAATGAATTATTTCTTTGAAGCGTAATCGCTATAGCGTAATTGCTAGTAAGCTAGGATATTCGGGAATTCTGTCTTGAATCTTTAGCACGAGACGTGAGGTCTCATCAAACTTCTGGTAGTCTTGATTGGTCTTGGTCATTGTGATCTAAAGAACAATCAATACCAAAAGAAAATTTAGTCAGAGAAGCTAATACATCTGAATTTTCTGTATACCTTGTTTTTGGTGCTCTTAGTCACTTATTTATCATAAACACTTTATATAGTTAATTTAGGGCCCAGCCTTGCTATGTGAAAGGAAAAACAGGACAGAGGTTTGTTTTAAAACCTAAAAGAGTGGTGAAAACTTATTTATCTTGTGCGCCAAATTTATCTAAGTGCATATGCTTATTGCTCAAAGATAAATATTGGAGTATTTTAGCTTTCAAAAGCACATTTTGTGTTAATAATGTTGCTGAAGATTTCAACATTGAGATAGTAAAATACTATAATACATATGAAGGCGTCTAGCGTCCAAAGAAATTTCCTACAATTTTTTTTCTGCTTTTCTTTGGGCGGGGGATATCATGATTAATAAAGAATTACGGGAAAGTTGCCTGCTTTATATTATCTGTCAGATCAAAGATATCTCCTCAACCTATAGTTTTTCCTTCTTCTGAATGTTAAGATCTCATATCCTCACCACACATTCAGGTTAGAGATTACAGAACCGACTGGCCTCTCTCTGTTACTCAACCTGTAGCCGGAAATTACTATCCAGTAACTATCTCAACTTGCCTTGCGCTTGAGCTATAATCTCTTTAATGCATTTGCTGCTTATCTTTTATTATGTATTTGTTGCATCGATTTGCAACCCCCACCACCCCCAAAGAGAAAAAAAAAAAAAAATAAATAAGAAAGAAAGAAAGAAAGAAAGAAAGAAAGAAAGAAAAGGCTTCAATCTTGAATATTTTGTTCAGATTAATCTTGGTATTTTCGTGGAGGATAAGAAGTCTGAAATTTCTGTCCTTGTTGATCGTGCCACTGGAGGATCCAGCATCAATGATGGAGAAATTGAACTGATGCTACACAGGTGCATACCTTTTAAAATTTATTTCCCTTATGATTTCATTCTAATTTTCCTGTTTTATCGAACATGTCTAATAAATTACTATGTTTCCAGACGTATAATCGAAGACAACACTGGAGGACCACTTGAACCCCTTGACGAGTCTGTCTGCGTAAAAAACAACACTACATGTGAAGGACTCACGGTATGAGCTTAGGTAGTTGAAGATGCTTGTTTCATTAACTGAGTTGGTATTTGGTAAATTAGTTTGTTCTAATCTTGTCACCTGTGATTAGGTGCGAGGAAATTATTATGTTAGCGTTAATGAGCGTGGAACTGGAGCGCGATGGAGACGAACAACTGGCCAAGAAATATATTCACCCCTTCTTTTAGCTTTTTCGCATGAGGTAAATTTTGGTATATCACTAAATATTTACCCCCAATATCTGATTAGTCAGTGGATATTTGCTGTTGCAGGATTCCAAGAATTGGAAATCTTCATATTTAACAAGGGCAACAGCCATGGAATCAGACTATACTTTACCTTTAAACACTGCGTTAATTACTCTTCAGGTGAGTGCTTGTACTTCTGTGATTATGTTGAAGTCATATGCATGGATTTTTTTCACTGATTTCTTTGATACAATATTCAGGAACTAGTCGGTGGGAGCGTACTCATTCGTCTAGCAAATCTATATGAGGTTAAGTCCCTCACTCTTGTTCTCATTTTCTTTGTTCCTAGTGTCGGACCGTTTGGAATGGAAAGATGGATAAAATATATCGAGTTTTTTATTATTCACCAATCCATTTTTAATCCATAGTATATGAAATTTTACCGTTTTATTGCAGGCGGGTGAAGATTCTGAATACTCAACAGTTGCCAAAGTTGAACTGAAAAAGATGTTCGTTGGAAAAACGGTAAAACAAATATATATTTTTTTAATTTTGGTGGACAATTTAGGGGACGCTTGGTTAGGAAGAGTGGGGATGGGTAATGAGAGTGAGAGACTCCATTCTTATTTCTTATGCTTGGTACACGTGAATAAGATAATTATTACCCTAATTTTATTAACTTCCTAATTTTGAAACAAGCGGCCCTTAGCATTCTATAAGTGGAGGGTAATAAGATGGAACAACATAGTTCTACTAGTTCCTGGATTTTAACAATAAAGATGGAGTAGGCGGTTCGAGAAAAAACAATTATGACGTCTGTCCCTAAAGAATAATTCCTTGTCTATAAGAATGAATCTCAGGTTGTGATTCAACGAGCATGTAAATTAACAACGAATACGAAAGATGTGAAATTTAATGATTCTACAAATATTGGATGACATGAGAAATAGGGAGAACCTCAAATTTATTTAATTAAAATCCAACGCCTTCATAAAAAACAACTATAACTAAATAAAGCTCCTAATCCTATTAAAAATTCAAAATAATGCCTTATGCATATAAAGCTCCTGCTATTAAAAATCTAAAATTAGAATAATGCCTATGCCGATATAACTCATAATTTAATAGAAATTCAAAATGATGAAGAAAATAATAAAGAAGGCCCAAAAACATGCAAAAATGGGCGTAAAGGCCTCACGAAGCTTTATTTCCATCATTCTCTAATGTTGGAAAGATTCGCCCTCGAATCAGAAGTAATTTTGAATTAAGAGGAGTTATCGCCTGCAAAGTACTTGATATCAAACACACTAGAAGTGCGAATATGACTTGATAGACGCATACGGGGGACATTATGATTGATCTTTGCAATAATTTCAACTAGTCTGATCATGTGTGAGAAACAGTCCTTGGACAACACCCTACGAAAAATCTCCAACTTAAAACTGAACGCCACTGCATCGTGCATTCACTGCTACCTTTAACATGCATTTACTTCTGCACATGATGGTGGTGATGGAATTGATGGCAACAATACAAACCTTCGACTTCCAAATGAGAAATTTATGTATTTTTATGTCCATCATGTAACACCCGACAATCATGTTATCACATTCCCTCCTTCCCCTCCTCATTTGACATGCATCTATAGACGTGTCACCATAGAGATCGATATATTTATCACCGACAGAGAATTGTTCAAAATCTCAATGATCAGCTGGATTATTATTACCATGTTGAAACTTTACTTAAGAGATATCTTACCAACATCTTCGGCCCTGACATTTCCCCAAGAACTAGAATAGTTATGAATGAGATACCTTGCCATTAATGACGTTGAGAGTCATTATCCTCTTGGTGTGGCTTCAAAACTCGCACATGTATTACCAAAGAACTGCTAAAGCCTCCTGATAATATTCCTTATGTACTATCCTCGTCGAATATAGGAGGGTCTGGATATTCATCAATCATGATCATCGAGACATAAGTCGCAAGTGCCTCTCGTTTTTGACATTGTGCAAGGTGATGGCCAAATTCGCCATACAAGAAACATGGAACAACATGAGAATTTCTAAGTGCGCCAGCTGAACTTGAAGGTCGGGGTTGTGCGGATGTGGGTGTCCACATCCAACCTGAGTGCTGGTATCAATTGGTGGAATGGTTGGAATGGCCTTGGTCCATGGTGATTGAATTGGTGTTCTAATAACACAATGGCTGACGAGCCTCCGAGATGGTAACACGTGCAAATTACATATTCTGAAACTGTAACTGATACCTCCAACATAAACCAGTTGATTTGGCATTTTAGGTATGTCATTTTGAGCAAACAACTGATAAAACTCTTTGGTTTATGCTATGGCAGTGCGACTTCCTTATATGAGGTTCTGCAATTTCTGATATAAAGTTCGGGTAACACTAAATGATAAAAATGTGGTGCGAAGTTGTTTGACAAATTTTCCTATTGAACAACCTTTGATTTGCCCCGACGCATGCGCACATTTTATCTGTTTCCACAATGCAGTCGGCGCGTTCACAGAGACGATGTAAGGGGCATGACAATTAGCATGTACGACTTTTTTGGTCCCAAGTGGTACAGGTTTAAATAGGAGATTGAATAAAACTCTAGCCCTTTAGCAATTTTTTTCGTAAAGCATAAATAGTGTTGTCGACTGTACAAAACTAGTTCTTACAGCCGAACTTACAAAGATAAGTTCCAGCAAACGCTTATAGCAAGTCGTTCGTTTCGAACTTACTGCAAGCAATGCATAAAGATTTTTATGCACATCAGAATATGAAACTCAGTTTTCAAGACAATGCAGTGGATAATAGTATATTACAAGAGAAGTATGAAAAAAATAAGAAAATGACCACACAAAAAATAATTATAGTGGTTTGAAGGTTGGGGTAATCCTTCTACTGTCACTCTTCCCTCATACAGTAAAAACTCAATAAGTTGTTCACACAGTGCAAATGTAGTTACATGATGTTGAAGTCCAGTGGCGGACCCACAACTTATGGTTAGGGGGCGACCAAAAAAGAACCCCCGAGAAACATTAATATACACCCGATAATAATTTTTTTTACATATATTATATCTATTACTTAAATTTAAATAGAATATCAACTATATTTATTATAAAATACTCCCTCCGTCCCGCTCAGATTTACACAATTTTCTTTTCGGTCCGTCTCACTCAGATTTGCACACTCTTAAAAAGGAAATTTCCCAAATAATCTACACCCTCAAAATCTCCATCTTCAGTCTCCACCTTTGAAAAAGTCAACCAAAAAGCAAAAAGTAATTTTTTTCTAACCTCCGTGCCCGTCCCTACGTGCAAATTTGAGCGGGACGGAGGTAGTATGTTGAAATATATCATTAGTTATATGTATATTAAAATTTAGAGTGTTTTTATTGTATATTATGAAAATAATCTAAATATACCCTAGTATTTTATAATTTTACTGGGGGCCAAAACACATATTCTTCAAAATAAATACACAATATACATATAATACATATCTTATCTTATCTTAGACATAAAAAGTGGGGGTGGGGTGGGGCTGCCAGGGCCAACCCACCATTGGGTAGGTCCGTTCTTGTTGGAATCTACTATAGTTTTCACCTATCCTCGGAGAATAAATCTCTAATTGTATCAGTTCCTCGGAACTAACATAGTCTAGTTTGAACCCCTAATTCAACATAAGACTCCCCGTTTAAATTCCACTCAAAGAGAAGGTTTATGAAAGTTTTCTTCAACTGGAAGTTGCCACCCAACGTCTAGAACAATTTAAGATGTGGTCGAGCTTTTGGATGAGATAGACTGAGAGTGAGCTGTCTATGAGCTTATTTGATCCTTAATAGACTTTGAGAATTCGTTGAAACTTGAGAAGTATGCTTGAGAACTAGCTTGTTGCTGCATTGTTATTCTTGCTACTTGGCTCTTCTTTTGCTCAGACTTTCTGCAGATTTTCAGATAGGAGGATTTGAATACTTTTCAGTTTCAAATTGTGTGTCGCGTGTTGAATTGCTCAGAATTTCAGTATCCCTCTTGGACTTCAATCAATCTCTATTTATAGCAGTTGAGTTTGTTCTTGTTGAAGAAGTAAGGAGATTCTCATTTGACATGTAATGCTCTTCGTATAACTTATAGTTGTTGTCTTTTAGCTGAGAGATTAGGTCAAAGCAGGTGCGACTATAAGTCAGTCTCCAAAATAACTTTTGTCTTTGTCAGGGTACATGTAGGGATGTCAACAGGTAGGGTAGTGTACGTGTATGCTTTCCCCATATCCTAGCCGCCTATAAAATGCCCTGCTCATACAGTACCTATTTTTCACCTTGGATAGGGTATGGGTATAATACGTTGGGTGTACGGGTACACTCGGATAATTGGGTTACCCTATATTTTATTAAAAAATATAGAAAAAAACTAACAAATTACATATAAGTCAAGAAAAAATCAACATATTACATGTAATATGTAGTCGCATTTGGAGACTGGAGTAGAGTATTGGTCACGTATTTGGCATTTGCTAGTTTCATTTTAAATATAACACCTACTATATGGGCGTGTTTACTTATCACTTGACCCAATCCATTGAGGATTAGGCCAACTGGGTCATGTTACCTCTGAGGTTGTTGACAATATATTTACTCACATCAAATCACCTTTTACACTAAAAATAAATTCCAACTCAATCTCCAACCAACAAAATCAAACACCCATTTATTTAATCCAACATTTTCTTTCCACTTTTTTTCTCCAAACTTATAGTACTCCAGCCCCATTCAACCTTAAATAAACACAACCTATGTCTGTGTTTACAGATTTGATATTTCATTCAATTATTAATGCATAATAAATTAAATAATACTCCCTCCGACCCACCTTATCTTGCACACTTTCCTTAAACGACCGTCCCACCTTATCTTGCACAGCCTAAAAAAGGAAAGTTATAACATAATCTCCACCCTCAAAATCTTCACTTTCAATCTCCACCTTCAAATCACCTTTGAAAAGTCAACAAACAACCAAAAAGCAACTTTTCTTAATATCTATGCCGACCCCCCCTGTGCAAGATAAGTCGGGACGGAGGGAGTATATATTATATAAAATTTATATATGTATATATATCGGGTAGACGGAGCGGGTAGTTGGGTATAATACTAAACTCATACCCTAACCTTACCGATTAAAATTTGGCGGGTACGAACGATACCCTACTCGTTACCCTAAAACTCGGGCACTACTCTGCCGTTTTCAGATTATACCCGCGGGTAACCCTACCTTGTAGGTAAAATTGACATCCCAAGATACATGTTGTCACGCTATTGCATAGTCAGTACAAGAACCACTCTTGTCTCCATTTGCTATATTTTTAAATCTTGAGATCGCCAACTTTTACTCGAAGTCCTTTCTGCTGACTTGCTTGTTGCATGTCTTCGTCCTATGATTCTGGTATCGTCATGAAGTGGATCGTACTACATTAAACTTTTTTGTACGCAAATTCTGCGTAAACCTTTCGTCGTTACTATCTTCAGTGCCTAAACCTATCTTCCTACAATGGAGTACTTGTTGCATGTTCTTTGATGAATTTGTTGTAGCTTCATGTTGTGACTTCTGCATAAGTAGAATTTGCGCTATCTCTTTAAGAATACAGAGGATCGAGTTCAATAGTTCCTACCTTACAACGTGGTTTTGCATCATCAAACTATACATAAATTTCCTAATAGATTTTTAACTCTAAACTTTATTAAACAACAAGTGAGCAATCCAAAAACTCATCGGATTTGGTGGCGCCAATAAACTCTGGCAAGTCTAGCTTGAACCTCGAATCCCAGTAGCATGGGTCGTCACCGCATTGATTGTTGGGAGTAGCAAGTGGCGCAAAAGGCTTGTCTAAGGTGGCTTCATCACCGGGGAGGGATAGGGCCAGGTGCGTTTGTGGGTAGTGCAACACTAGCAATGGCTTGTGCCATGAGAAATTGTACAATGGAAGCAAGTTGTTGTGACGATTCGTCAATTTGTTGCTCAAGTGCAGTTGAATCAAGTCAACATGATGGAAGAATGACGATTGACAACTGGATACCAACTGATACAACGAGCATGTAAATTAACGTTGAAAATAAAAAAACAAGACTACTTGATAATACGTACACTGGAAGACACAAGTAATAGGGAGAACACTAATTTTATTTAATCAAATTCCAACATTTCATAGAAAAGCAATACAACTATTTATGCTATGCAAGTAAAGCTCTTATTCCTATTAGAAATCCTAACTAATGCATATGCAAATAAAACTCCTAAGCCAATCAACAAATTCAAATTTATGCAATAAAATAAAAATAAATAAACAAAAAGTGAGCTATACGTAACCCACAAATTGTCTAACTGCATCTCAAGTCTCAATATAGTCCACTCATATTTGAAAAACAAATACAACTTTCTTAATGCAGTCCACTTAGTACCAATATTACCATTCTCTCTAAATTAACTTTTATAAAAGCAAAATATTATAAAATGTATATTATTCAAAAATAATAATAACATCCTATATAATAATAACAAATTTAATTAAAAGAAAGAAAAATTAACAAACACCCTCTCTCTCCCTCTCAATCCTCGACTCCAAACCGCCTCTTTTCCCACCCCCCACCCCTAATCACCGCCTCTCCCTTCCCCAAACCTCAAACTGCCCCCCTCTCCCTCCCTCCCCCAACCCAACCACACACCCAACCGCTATTCTTTCCCTAACCCAAACCCAAACGTCATGTCACCGAAGAAAGCCACCCCTCTGGCGCACCCTCACCCCACTCATCCCCTCATTTTGCTCCCTTCCCTCCAGAATCGAAAACTCAATCCTATCCTCTCCCCTTTTTTTGTGCTCAACGTGTAATCCATAATCTCCACCTCGTGAAGTTGTATATAAAGAAATCGAATCTTGGGACAACGATTTCACAGGAAAGAAACCGATATTTTTTTAAATTGATAAAAGATTGTATGCTTCCTAAGCTAGGGATTAACATAAGTTAAAGACATTTTTGGCAGAATTCAACAATGATTGAACTGTGGTTGAAGAATATGTGTTAAACTTTAGTATCATAACTCATAATCGTGTGTAAGTTTCCTTTATTTCATTTTACTTATTTTTATTTTTATTTAATGTAATTATTTTGTTTTACTTCGTTTTATTTTTGTCAAGTGTAAATAATAATATTTTGTCCAACCTTTAATTATTTGTCTTGCATTTAAATCATTTTATAATAGCATTTTAATTTATTAAATTAGTGGGTTGCATTAAAAGATTTGGTGGGCTATCGCTACTTAAATCAAATATAAGACCCCAAACGTGCAACAATGGGCTTGAAGGCCGCTCGAAACTTCATTTCCATCATGTTGTAACTTAAAAGAACATAAAGAAAAAACGCAGTATTCCACACATACTTAAAAAAATTAGTTCACTTGTATATATTATACGTCAAAATGTTAGAAAATGGAAGTGGAGGTGACTGATATATTTGGCTACTAGTTTTTTATATGCTATTTTAGTTGAATTTTACTTTGCCTTTGTATTTCAGATAAAGAAGATCAAGGAAAAAAGCTTATCAGCTAATCAGGATAAGTCTGAGATGAGGACGAGGTCTTGGAAAGTCGAAGGTGAGATTCAAGATGGGCCGACTCCAATTAGAGGTGGGCTTGTAGACATAGCAAGTCTTGTTGTTGAGCTTGGCCCAATGGAGATCCGAACTTTCATCATAACTTTCTAAACGGGCCAAATGCATTTGTTTTTTTTAATATGAATAATGTGACAACATATTATTATTATTGTTGTTGTCGTTGTTGTTATTATTATTATCATGTACAATTACATGCTTAGAGTTCATCTTATGTGATCTTAAGATTGAAGCATATTTATGTGCATTTTGTCCGTGTTGCACCATTTATCTCATCATTGAAATCGTATAATCCCCAATTATGAGTAACCTGTTAGTTAAGACAAATCAATTTGTTATTTTTCTACTGAAGCAATATATCTGTGAATATATGTAGTTGTGTCAGTGTTCTTGATCCCGATGACTCCAATAATTGGGTCAATATTAGTTTTAGTTCATTATCCTTGAACAATTAACAGAGAATCATTTATTGGTTATGTCATTGCTGGTCAAGAATTATTATTTTTCTTGGTGAGCACAAATAATTTCATGATGGAGCTAAAATCTAAATAGATGGTGGTCTTAAATAATTGTGAATGTAAGTTGCTCTTAGGACCACGAAAATATGGGATTTTGCATATGTATCTTCATTGGGTTTTTTTTTTTTTTAACTAAATTAATATTCGATTTGGAAATTCAAATTCAAAATGGTTTTTTAAATTGGTAATGACACCGGAGATATTGATGGACTTGAATAATAATGCAATTTATTTAAGTTGGACTTCAGTATGGGTTGAAGGCATTAATTGATAATATGATTATTTTGATGGGCCCAAATGACTTGAATTTTTGGCTTAGGATATTCTTTTATTAGAGTGGGAATAATTAGAAAGTCAAATGAATTTCAATTACTTGGAAATTTTAAGGTAGACAAATTGGCACAAGAGTTGAGCTCGAAATCAACTTGGGCCAGACAAATTGGGTACAAGATCAGGTGGCAAAAAAATCAACCTGGACCAAGAAGATTGCAAATGGATTTTGAAGAATTGAGTCGGCATGTGGCTCCAGTGAGAAATTCATATTTTTGTATTTTGTCTAGGATGTGCCATATAATTGTTCAGGATTTAATTATTGCTTTACTGCTTTAATTATTCGTGGATTAAATGACATTCATATAACATGTCATATAGAATTGCACGTACACATCCTAGGTACTATATCGTCATGTATTGTTGATATATTTATTTTTCAATTTCGAATTAGATAAATAACAAATATGTTGATTAATAATAGAATCATTTTAAGATGATTTAGATTAATCAATTTAAACCCCTAATTTTTTCTTAATAAAAATATCAAGTGTGAGAGGGTGCATTTTTCAAAAGAAATTGCGGCTTCCCCTAGTCCATTAGTAAAAATATGTGTATGTCTCATGCCGATTTAATTGGCCTCTCTATGGAAAAGCTGCACTTTTTTTTGTTATTAGCTTAGACCCGTATATATAGTTACGCATTAGTAAGAATATATGCATGTCTGCCCATAGGAGGACTGTATTGTTTCATCTACTAGATTGAGTTATTTATAGAATTCATATGCAAGAAATGTATATAACTCGTATCAATCTAATTTCTCTTTATAGGAGGGCTACATTTTTTTTCTATTACTGAATTGAGCTCATTAGATGAACGACTCATTAGTAGAAAGACATGGGTGTCGCATGACAATTTAATTGGTCTCATTGTAGGAGAACTGCATCGTGTCAGTGACTTGATTGAGTTTGTTTTCATGGTATATTTTTAAGAGTTAATTAAATATGTGTTCCCTACAAGCATCATAGTTAATCTACGGACTTAAGAATTATCATTATAGAGGTTATAAAATTAAATAAAAAAATATTGTGAGGACTTCATATAGAATATGTTGGATCGATCAATCAGAGGATAATAATTGTTGATATATTGCTTCAATAATTCCGATTAAATTAAGAGTGCAATTATATTATTTTAGTGGAATAGAATATAATTAATAAATTAATATGATAAAAGTCAAGAGTTGACCAGGTCATAATTAATTTATTAGAGCTTGATTTAATTGGGTCCGATCGGGTCCCTTCGGTGACTCAATATGAACTAGAATAAATTATAGAGATTATAATTTATTATTGCAATACAATAAATATATTGGATAATGATAGATATAGAAGATGGAGATATCCAGGATCTCCTATATCAAGATATGCTGCTTGGAGAAAAAGAAATAATGTGACATTATATATATAATAAGTCACGGCAATTACTTTCTACTTCTTCTTCAAAATCTCGTGTATACAATATATCCAAGGAGGTGTCCACACATCGTGTATAGCAGTGCAGTTCGTGAGAACACCGAAGAAGACTTGGAGGTTTGAAGTTACACGCTACAAAGGTATTAATTTAATCCTTCTAGCGTAAATTAATTAATTGTAGAACATAAAATAATTCGGTCGATCCTACAACGATGTATCTGATTTTCAATATTCTATATTGTGGATCGGATAGGAATCGTGATTCCATCAATTGGTATTAGAGCGTAGGTTTGATATTATTATATGTTCTCTATTAATTAATTTAATTATGCATATAGTGTTGAGCGGTGTTTTAGGTTTTCAATTTTATTATTGTTATGGATGAATGTTTTAATTTTTATTGAACAGTTTATGGCCTAGTTTTATTGGTACAAACTTGTATTTTGTATTTTCGAGTTGTACACAAGGTGGTGGATTACGACTCCATGTTTTCCCCTTGTTAGTTTTTGAAATAGGATACAAAATATGTAATTTTGTTATTGTAATTTTTGTATTTGGATGTAATTGAAAATTGTCCAAAATTTTCTGGGGTCAAACTGAAAAGTTTTAGAGAAAAGGTGGGGGGTCAATCTTCATCTTCCCCAAAATTGAGGGGCTTTTCTGCAAAAGTCCTGAAATCAGCCATTGAAGGCCTGGAGCTCCCAACCCCGATATGAAACTATCCTCGGAACCTTCCAAATACGACAGGGCGACAGTCTTCTTCACACCGCGACCTTGAAACGGAGATGGGTGGCGGCAGAAGCAGGGTTGAAGATGATAGTGGCGGCGCTACGGATTTCTGGCAGCAACTGAGATAATAGCGACGGCGGCGGACTGAAACAGGCTAGTGGCTAGGGTTCACACCACATGCCTGGATCTAGACCAATTTTTGGTCCGGGTCGGGTATGTGGGTCAGAACCGAATCTAGTCTAAGGTCATGGGTTATTTTTTTTTTTTTTTTTATTTAAATGGGTATGTCACTAACTCTCTGTTGGGCTTGTTTTCAATAAAATAAATTAATGGGCCAGAAATTGTATTTTTAGGCCTGATGGTTTTGCTGCTGGGTCATCATTGTCGGCTGCTGAAAATTTAATAATAAATCATGCTAGACCAAGAAAATTGCAGATGGACCGTGAAATATTGGACTGAGTTGTGGTTCAATTAGTTTTTCATTTTTTCTGTAATTTTGAGTCTAGGATGGCCATAGATTTGTTCTTCTTTAATTATTGCTTATTATTTGCTTTGATTATGCTTGAAATTAATTATCATTCACATAGCATGTCATATAGAATTGTATGAACACCGCTCTAGGTACTAAAATATCATGCATATTCTTTATTTATTTTCTTTTCTAATTTAGAATTAGATTTGAGAATTAATAAAGTAATTAATATTTAATTATTGAGAGTCAAAATAATTTGAAAAATATTAATTGGATTAAACCCAAATTAGTTTTATAAAATATTAAGTGTGTGAGGGTTTATTAAATCCCCGACCTCCTTTATTAGCTCATAAGTAAGAATGTATGTATGCCTCGCACTAACTCAATTAGTCTCCCTATAGGAGGGTTGCATTGTTTTCGGTTACTTGATTGGGCCCAACTATTGTAGTAAATTTTAAATTTCAATTAATTATGTTTATCCTATAAATACCATAATTATTTGATAGTTTTAAAATTTATTAAAATAAAGGTTATACACTTAAATCAAAATATTGTAAGGACTTCCTATAGAATACCCAAGCAATATTATTGAGGGTCAAATAGATGTGGTACTAAGTCAATATAACATGAGATGCGGGATATTTGATTTAGTGGGAGATCCCAACCTAACTTTAAATCAACATTTATCACTCATATAGAGGGGTATGCCTTGATTTTGGGGTTTTAGGTAATCACATAATAATGTAGTTTATGGGTCTACTAATTACAAGTTTTATTTCATGTTTTGAACATTCATTCTATGCAAGCTCATATGTGTTGTTTTATTCAGAAAAATATTTTCTAGCGCACTATCTGTGATATTGACTAAAAACCAACTAGTGGGAGATAAGTCAGATAACTACATTGATTGGAAACGTAATCTGTTGATTGGTCTCACTGCTGAGAAGTTGAAATTTGTGCTAACTGAACCTTGTCCCAAAGTGACCATGGAATCCAGTGATGAGGAATGTGAGGCTCATGACAAGCGGATTCATGCCAATGACATGGCTCGTTGTTACATTTTGGGTTCTATCTCAAATGTGTTGCAACAGAGGCATGGAGACATGGAGATATCTGCTGAGATCATAGAGAGTCTTAAAGAGATGTTCTCTCATCAAGAAAGCCAAGCACGTCAGGCTGCTATTAGAGCCATTATGACTGAGCGTATGAAGCCCGGGACGTCCGTTAGAAATCATATGCTAAATTTGATCGGAATGTTTAATGTAGCTGAGGCTTTAGGGGCTAAAATTGGTTCGGATACTCAGGTAGACATGGCACTGGAGACTCTCCCTAAGATGTTCTCCCAGTTCAAGGTCAGCTATAATATGAATAAGCTGAAAATGTCTCTGAATGAACTAATGAAAGAGCTCCAAAACACTAAAAGCATTCTTAAGGCTCAAAATGGTGATGCTTTTGTTGTTGCTTCTGTTGGAAAATCCTCATTCAAGCCGAAAGGTAAGGGTGGAAAAAAGAAGAAGTCGAATAAGAAGGGCCCACAACAATCAACAAAGAAGGCCAAAACGGATGGGAAACCTAAGGGGGAGTGTTTTAGATGCGGCGAGAAGGGCCATGGGAAAAGAAATTGCTCGGATCTCATAGGTAAGAAGCAAGCTAAGGGTGAGCTATCCTTTATTGCGTCTTGTTTAGTGGTTGATTTTACGGATACTTGGATAGTAGATTCTAGAGCCACTAACCATGTTTGCAATACTTTGCAGGGGTTCCAAGTAACTCGACAACTTAATGAAGGGGCGCATATCCTGAGGGTTGGCACAGGAGTTGTGGTTTCTGCAAAAGCTGTCAGAGTTATTTATCTTTATTTTTCAAATAAGAAGTATTTGGTTTTAAGTGATTGTTATTATGTCCTGGATATTATTAGAAATTTAATTTTTATTGCTTTATTATTCAAACAAGGATATTGTGTTCATTTTTCATTAATGACACTCGATATGTCTTTTAATAAAGTGATTGTTTGTAAGGGGCATATGGATAATGATTTATATATCTTAAAACCAACCGACAGCTCATTGCATCACACAGCTAAGCGTATAAAATTGTCTCCTTCTCATGAAACTTACTTATGGCATTTAAGACTTGGTCACGTTAATCTTAATAGGATTCATAGACTAGTAAGGGATGGTCCTTTAAGTAACTTGAAGGTGGAATCCTTGCCTGTATGTGAATCTTGTTTAGAGGGTAAAATGACTAAGAGGGCTTTTAAATCTAAGGGATTTAGGGCCAAAGAAGTTTTAGAATTAGTATACTCTGATGTATGTGGACCAATAAATGTTCCAGTCAGAGGTGGATATGAGTATTTCATCACGTTCACAGATGATTACTAAAGATATGGTTATGTTTACCTAATGGTCCACAAATCTAAGGCACTTGAGAAATTCAAGGAATTTAGATTGGAAGTGAAAAAATAATTAGGTAAGAACATAAAAACACTTCGATCAGATCGAGGTGGGGAGTATCTATTCAACGACTTTAGGACACACTTGACAGAGAATGGGATGTTATCCCAATTGAGTGCACCAAGAACCCCACAGCAAAATGGTGTCTCAGAAAGGAGAAACATGACCTTGTTGGACATGGTCAAGTCTATGCTGGGCTTCTCAACTCTCAAAACTTCTTTTTGGGGATATGCCCTACAAACAGCAATATACTTACTAAACTTGGTTCCTTCTAAATCTGTACCTAAGACACCCTTGGAGTTGTGGAATGGGTGTAAGCCTAATCTAAGACATCTTCGGACATGGGGTTGTCCAACACATATGATGAAGAGTAAGACGGAAAAGATGGAATCAAGATCAGAATATTGTTTGTTTATAGGATATCTGAAAAGAACAAGAGGGTACTATTTCTATAGTTGTCAGGATAAGAAGGTTTTCGTAAGCACAAATAAAACTTTCTTAGAGGACAAGTATATAGAAGAACGTGAATCCAAGAACAAGGTTTTTTTGGAGGAGATAAAGGAAAATATTCATAGATCATCTGCTCCAGAGATCCGCACTGAACCTGTTCATGAATTCACGACTTTACCATCCGGTGTTGAATCTAGTGGGAGAAATGTCTATGAGACAATCAACACCTAAAATGGTAGAAAATCATGCCCCTAATGTTCAATCACCCCTGGGTGGTGAGTTGGACATCGAGGAACATGAGCCGTCTCCAATTGTAAATGAACCTATAGCGACTAGACGTGCGAAGAGGGTCATTCGACTACCTTCCAGACTTGTTCTTTACGGAGAGTCTCTTGAGGCGATCTCTGTTGAACAAGAGAAAAATCCTACATCGTTTAGAGAGGCTATGGAAGATAAAGACGCTGATCATTGAAGAAGTGTTATGGATTCAGAAATGAATTCTATGTACACTAACTCTGTCTGGGATCTTGTAGACAAACCCGATGGGGTAAAACCTATTGGGTGCAAATGGGTTTACAAGAGAAAGAGAGGAATAGATGGAAAGGTAGAAATCTTCTCGCCGGTAGCTATGCTTAAGTCTATTCGAATTCTCTTGTCCATTGCGGCATTACGAAGTGTGACAAATGGATGTCAAGACCGCATTTCTTAATGGAAATCTTGACGAGAGCATCTATATGATGCAACCAGATGGTTTTATCCAAAAGGATCAAGAGCATAAAGTATGCAAGTTGAAAAGGTCCATTTATGGACTAAAACAAGTGTCTAGATCTTGGAATATTAGATTCGATCAAGCTGTGAAAAAAAAGAAAGAAGACAAAATAGTAGTTTTTCTCGTGCTGTATGTGGATGACATCCTTTTGATTAGAAATCATGTCGGAATGTTAACATCGACAAACCACTGATTGACACAAAGTTTGATATGAAGGACTTGGGTGAAGCAAACTATGTTTTGGGAATCCAGATCTTACGAGATAGGAAAAACAAAAGGATTGCTTTGTCCCAAGCTTCATACATCGACAAGATATTTGTGAGATTCGCTATGCAAGATTCCAAGAAAGGCCAAACGCCTTTCAGACATGGAATTCACTTATCAAGGGAGTAATCACTTTAGACTCCCAAAGAAGTGGAATACATGAAACGTTTTCCTTACGCTTCAGCAGTAGGAAGTCTCATGTATGCTATGCTATGTACTCGACCAGATATTTGTCATGCTGTTGGGATAGTCAGTAGATATCAGTCGGACCCAAGGCCCGAACACTGGATTGCTGTTAAACATATTCTCAAGTATCTTCGAAGAACTAGAGATTATATGTTGGTTTATTCAACATCAGACTTGGTGCCTGTGGGATACATTGATTCTGATTTTCAAGCTGATAGAGATTCTCGAAAGTCTACGTCAAGGTCATTATTCACACTTGGTGGCGGTGCTGTTGTTTGGAGGAGCATAAAACAGTCTTGTATTGCTTATTCCATTATGGAAGCTGAGTACGTGGCAGCTTGTGAAGCAGCCAAAGAAGTTGTTTGGCTTAAGAATTTTTTGCAAAGCCTAGAGGTGGTTCCTTCAGAGTCACAAAGTATTCCTTTATTTTGTGGCAATAGTGGAGCTGTGGAAAATGTAAAAGATCCTAGAAACCATCAACGCGGAAAACACATTGAGCGGGAGTATCACCTCATAAGGGATATTGTTCAGAGAGGCGATGTGACGGTGTGTAAGATTACTTCTGCAGAAAATCTTGCTGATCCCTTCACAAAAGGTTTACCGGCTGGTGTATTTCAGGGTCATATTAGAAATATAGGTGGTATACTAGACATGGCTCATTTACTCTAGGGCAAGTGGGAGAAAATGTTTGATAGTATGAGTGACCTTATTTGTCTTTACTTAGATGCCCTTGAGTAAACTTTATCTTATTGTTTTTGACATTTTGAAATGAATTTATGAGTTGTTATTTTGATTAATTCATTATGAGTTTGCATGTGTCCATGGATGGTAGATATATTTAAATCGAGTGCTTGAGTTGTTCAACACATAAAGATTCAGTTTCTTATTCGATTCGTAAATAATTTTTGTCTGCGATCAGTAAATACTTTTGGACAATTTATTTTGATTAGATCGTCTCAATTTCATTAAAGTTTGTCTTTGACTTGGTAATGAAATTGAGGATACATGTATGGTGTATTGGACAGGACCACATGGAATTTAAATTGTGTTTTGACTATACAATTTAAAATTCATTGATTGACGTATGTATTACCTTAATCCTGAGTGAATAATGTACCTTTATTACCAACTGAACATTCTTTGAGACACCAAAGAGTGAGATTATTATATTGATCAATATCTTGGTGTTTTGAAAATTAAAGTGAAGTGATCAAGAACATATATTTACAATATTGGAATCCTTCAACTATTTAATAGGCATGATCAGGATCTCACGGGTTCTTCTATGAACAGTAAATTTGAGCTCAGTATTCGATATTTGTTGTCAAATCACATTGTATGACGTAGTCACACAGGACTGTCAGATAGAAGATGAGTGTTGAGATTGACAAGTGTTTGAACATAGGCTTATTGGTCATGGTAGCCTATTGCAAATACTTTAGTTGATCGAGGGAGGCAATATATTGGATCGATCAATTAGAGGATAATAATTGTTGATATATTGCTTCAATAATTTCGATTAAATTAAGAGTGCAATTATATTATTTTAGTGGAATAGAATATAATTAATAAATTAATATGATAAGTGAAGAGTTGACCGGGTCATAATTAATTTATTAGAGCTTGATTTAATTGGGTCCGATCGGGTCTCTTCGGTGGCTCAATATGAACTTGAATAAATTGTACAGATTATAATTTATTATTGCAATACAATAAATATATTAGATAATGATAGATATAGAAGATGGTAATATCCAGGATCTCCTATATCTATCAGGATATGTTGATTGGAGAAAAAGAAATAATGTGACATTATATATATAATAAGTCATGGCACTTTCTACTTCTTCTTCAAAATCTCGTGTATACAATATATGCAAGGAGGTGTCGACACATCGTGTATTGCAGTGCAGTTCGTGAGAACAAGGGAGAAGACTTGGAGGTTTGAAGTTACACACTACAAAGGTATTAATTTAATCCTTCTAGTGTAAATTAATTAATTGTAGAACATAAAATAATTCGGTCAATCCTACAACGATGTATCCGATCTTCAATATTCTATATTGTGGATCGGATAGGAATCATGGTTCTATTAGAATATTCAAACAACATTATTGATGGTCAAAATAATGCGATACAAAATCAATATAGCATGAGATGTGAATTATATCAAATTTATTGTAAGAGTCACAAGTTAGTCATAAATCAACATTTATTCCTCCTACAGATGGGTATGTCTGATTTTGGGATTTTAGGCAGTCGCGTAATTTAGCAGTTTATTTGGTTTCCTCATTAATTTAGTTTTATTCATTTGTTAATTGTCATTCATGCATGTTCATGTTAGATTTATTTAAGGCAATATACATCTTAAGGTCCTTAAAGTATCATTTTATTTTAATTGGTCCTTGAAGTTCTAAATTTTTTTATTCAATTAGTCACTGAAGCATTTTTTATTTTAGTTGGTCCCTTATGTTTTGAAATTATCTCAATTGGCCCCTAAACTATTACAAAAGTCTATTTTAAGGCCCCTAGAAGAAAAAAATACATAAAATATGTGAAATCACCGATTTAATTCAAAACGATATTATAACATATCTTTTATTAAATAAATATTGTGTAATTTTTTATTATGATTCTTTTACCCTCAAATGAAGGTGAATTATACTAGAATATCGATTTGAACAAAACTCCGAGATTATATTTTCAAGAATTTCATCCAAACTTTAAGATAATACTTTGTGATACTTTATTTTAGTTAGAAACGTGCTAATTATTTTGAACTCTATCTATCTTATTTAAAGTAAAATTGAGCATTATCAACGAAATAACTTTAATTTTTTTTTAAATATTGTAAAGACCTTCAAACTTAAAAGATTAAAGTACTTTTGTTGATAATGTTCAATTTTACATTAAATTCAAGATAGATAGAGTTCAAAATATCTAGACTAAATTAGCACGTTTCTAAATAAAATTAAAGTACTACAAAGTATTTCTCAAAGTTTGGATAAAATTCTTGAGAAATTATAATCTTGAAGTTTTGTTCAAATCCTATTCTAGTATAATTCACCTCGTTTGGTGGTAAATGTATCATAATAAAATTACACAATATTTAATTAATAAAAGATATGTTATAATATCATTTTGAGTTAAATTAGCGATTTCACATGTTTTATGTATTTTTTTTTTCTTTTAGAGACCTTAAGATAAACTTTCGTAATAGTTTAAGGACCAATTGAAATCATTGTAAAACATAAGGGTCCAATTGAAACAAAAAATATTTCAGGGACTAATTGATTTAAAAACTTATTACTTTAAAGATCAATTAAAAGCAATGATACTTTAAGGACCATTTGAAACAAACATTAATACTTTAAGGCCCTTAAGATGTATATTGCCTTTATTTAATTTTGGAAAAATGTCTTAAAATTTTCACTATCCAAAGTCTTGTTTGATGGTCAACTAGTGATAGAAAATTCTATTGGTTGGAATGTTATTTAATATTGTCTTTTTACTAAAAAGTATTAAAGTTTGTGTTCACTGAATGATACACCTTATATATGTACACATTTATGCCGATTTATAAAATTATTTTGGTAGCATTTGCGTACAAGTTCGGTTGATTTATGTTCATATTGAGTCTAATGAGCCGAATGATGTGTTTGCTCGTTTTGTAGTTAAATTCTTATATTTTATGACAAAAATCCATTGGTGTCCGGGAGAAGAAATGAGGTAATTTGGGGCAAAACAACGATTATATGAAGTTAAAAGATATACCAGGTGAGCCAAAGTGCCCCAATCCAGCCACAAACTGAAGGAAGCCAAACCGGCCAAGATAAAGACCGGCCAGGCGGGCAGGGTTTTGACCCGGGAGGGTGAACTTATGCTAAGAAATTGTGTTTTCGTTGTTGAGGTTGGCCGACTAGGCAGTATTTGTAAACTGGCCGGGCGTGTTGGCGGTTCATGCCGTTTTGCTATCTTTCAAGTCCAAAATTAATCATCAATCATCATATCTGTTATCATAGAATAGAGCTTTGAAGGGTGGAGAGCAAGAAAAAAGAGACGAAGAAGATCAAGATCTCGAGCCAATTTATGGGTTTAGTCGTTTATTGTTGATTTTTATTCATTCAATGTTTGTCTATGATTTTAAGTATGAACATGAGTAGCTAAACTCCATTGTATTCTAGGGCCATACAGTAGGTTCGTTAAACTATGTTTTAATTTATCTGTTTTATTTTAGATCCGCTTCTATTTTCTTATCGTATGTGTTTGTGTTAACTTATGAATTTATCAATCTGATCAGTTTCTAGACTCTACTTGCTTAATAATTCGACGCCCAAGAGGGCAGGATTATTAATAGGCTTACGACAGATATCATAGGTATCAATAATCATCTGAGAGGAATGAGGTACTTGCGTAGGCATTGGTCTTAGGATCCCTTTGGAGTTACATACGTGATAGTTAGCCCTAGAGGGTAATTATTTGTACGTAATCAACACGTTAACATTATCCGGGAGGAGGGTTAACTAGAGTAGTGATCGCTCCATAAGAACTTGAATTCGGTTTAAAGGTCTAGAATATTAGGGTAATTGAACATAGGAGATCGTAACTAAAATCGAACCCTATAATACATCTTTTATATCTTATATTTTCCCATTTGTTAATTGCTTGCCACTTTTCAGCATATTTAAGTATGTACATGTTTTCTTTATAGTTTTAGTTTTAGTTTAATCACAACAACATCCTTAATTGAGAGTCTAGATATAACTGAATTATTCCATTCGGGGTATTACACTAACATAAATAACAGCCTCTGTAGGATCGACCTTGCTCACATTTGACTATATTAGCACCGTATACTTGGGGTAACACTAGGATTAGAAACAGTGTGCCACTTAACTATTTCCCACTGTACTAGTTGAGGGGTCTAATGTTGAACATTTGGAGGCATGTGATAGGTGATTTTATTCTGGTGTGTTAATTTGTTTCTACATTTGGGATTAATCTCAAATGTGTTGCGAAGACATTAGAATATGAAATTTAATAAGAACCATGAAAAGTCTTCATAAGATATTCAAGTATTTGGATTTCAAATTTGGTCTGACTATTATAAGGTCTAGCATAAAAATGCACATAAAACCTGGACGCTCATGGGAGATCAGGTGCTTGCATTGATTATGCAGCTTAACGTGGTTGAGGTTTTAAGGGATGAATCAGTTGGAGATTCAGGTTAATATGGAATTAGAGACTCCTTAAGATGTTCTCATAATTCAATCTCAGCTACAAGCTCAAATTGTTCTTGAGTATGTTGATAAAGGATAAAAATGCTAAGAATGCTCGTCAGACAAAATATGGTAATTTTTTTAATATTTGCATTGTACTGTTTTCATGTATTTTTCTTAGTTTTTTTAGCTTTTAGGAACTAACACAGGATCAACAAGCCAAGAAGTGTGAAAGATATAGCACGAAATGGGGATCGAGAAGTCGAAAAAAATAGAAAAAACACGAAAAACTCCACCGCGGCCGCGACACTTTAAACTAACGCGGCCGCGGCGTATCTGCGTAGCCACAATCGACAGGATTTCAGTTTTAAAGCCTTGCACAACACACGAAATCCAACTTTCTTCATCAAACCACTCATATTCACACATTAATTCACACACACACACGTCCACACACACTAACACTCCGATTTATCTCGGATCTTTGTCACGTTTCGAGTGAATCGGAAAAGGGCGCTAACCATTCCAACTCGATTTTTTCTCATCTAAACTCATCCGGTAAGTGAAGCTACCCTTCCCACTAGTTTATTATTATTAATTTCGGTTGATTATGCGGGTTAGGGGGATAATTTTCCATTGGAATGATTTATTGCAGTTAGTTGTATAAATACTCATAGTGAACATTTTTGCTAAATTGCTATAATTTGTGTGGTCTACTTGCGAAAGTGATAAGGTTAGTCGTGAATTTGAGTTGTCTTTGATGTGGGTTAGTTGATTTTAGCATGATTTGTGAATTTAGAATCATTGTTTCATTGAGGCAATATGTCGAGCACCTTGTGGGCGTTTAAAATAAATAGCCTAGACTAGTTCGTTTTGAATTCTTAATCTAATTCTTGAGTAAAATAGGTAATGATAGGTATGGCCCATTCTACTGGGTCGATCCAGCCCGCTCACCGGATTAATTGGACCCAAGAGCGCAAGCCCAACTTAACGAAGTCCATGCGCGGTGCAGCGGGACAAAGCCCATGCGTGGCGGGAATGACGAGTTAGAGAAAGATCCCCATGATCTTCCAAACGGCCATGCAGATATACGTGCCGGATTTTTAGGGATTCTATTAGGATTTTTATTGTGTAGTATAAATAGGAGAAATATTGTTTAGACTAGGGTTCGAATTCTCTACTCCAGAACAGTTGCTTGTAAGATTGTAATTCAAAGTCCTATAACGGACATAGTGAAAACTCTCCGAGGGTAATTTGCCTTCATCCGTGGACGTAGATCTCCGGATCGAACCACGTACATCTGTGTGTTCTTTACTTCTTTGCGATTTAGGTGGTTTCATTGTGTTAGTTGCGGTGTTGTCTTGGTAACGTGGGTTTACGCTTTATCAATTGGCGCCGTATTGCGTCAAACATGGTGAATACACGCCAGTCAGCCAATCCGACTCGATCTCATCGGAATCCTCCAGTCTATCAAAATCCTCCGTTGCAACATCAGCAAGTCCAGGATCCGCCCGTGGGGCAAACAGATGCACAACACCCCGCGCCCGCCCATGCACCGGCGCGGGTCAACCACCAACCAACCCCTGAACTACTACAGGCACAACAAGCATTCCTTCAGGAGCACGCTGCCCTATTCCAAGAATAGAATCATCAGCGCGCCGACTCCGGTGTGTGCACTGACAATGGCGCTAATCAGGTGGCACGACATCCCCGCCAAGATCAATCTCGCACTCTCAACGAAGATCCTCCCCCCCCCCCACAGAGCCAGACAGGATCGCCGCCGCCACCGGTCAGTGTCACCCGGGGAAAACCGAAGTTTTAATGGCTCTAGGCCACGTTATGCTGACCACGCCGACGCTGACCGATGCCGACCTGTCGATGTGGAGAAGCGAGTTCGCTTGGAGAAACCCCGTTTACTGGATCCCATAGAATAAGAGCAGGCTCAATTTGATACTGAGCTCGACAAGGTGTTAGGCCTTGACGCTGATGGGGAAATAATCACCCCATTCTCCCCGGAGATTCTCGCCGCACCACTCCTCAAGGGGTTTAAACTTCCACCAGTGCCCATATATAATGGTACCGGGGACCTAGGTAACTTCCTGAGCGCGTTTAAATATGCCATGTTCAATCGGGATTGCACACCACATCACTTGTGCAAGGTGTTCCCCGAATACATTCAAGACGAGGCTAGAATTTGGTTTGATTCCTTGCCTCGCGGCAGCATTACTTCCTTCTGAGATCTTGCCGAGCAGTTCTGGGCCCGCTTTCACACGTGGGCGAAACCTATGGCCACTTTGGCCGATCTGATGAATCTTGAGCAACACGACGGGGAGACTGTTTCTCAGTTTCTCGAGCGCTTCACTGCAGAGAGCCTAAAAGTAGGTAGCCGGTCCGATGATGTTATCATCACTGCTATCATGAACAGCCTCCGAGCCGGACCGCTTTACATCGAGCTCGCTCGACACCCCCCGGCCACTACCCGAGCTCTTTTTGGAACCGTAAGTAGGTTTACCAAAGCTGAAGAGCAAACCCGACAGAAGCGGGAGAAGTACGCTACTAAGAAATAATCGGACAGAGCGAAAACCGGGACCAGTACCCGTACCAGTGCTTTTAGTCGCTTGGGCAAGGGTAGGCTAGAGCCTCGCAGTGACACTCCTCAACTCACACCCCTTACGCGGTCAAGAACAGAAATACTTTCTGTTCACAAAAATGACCTACGACCATGCCCACGGATGACTGCTCCGGCAGACAAGCGCAATCGTGGAAAGTGGTGTGCGTATCACCGCGACTATGGACACGATACCGAGGAGTGTCGGGAACTCTGCAAGGAAATAGAGGACTGCTTGAAATACGGATCTCTTCGGCAATATATTGCTCGGACCGAGGACAAGCTTCAGCAGAGTAGACATGGGGGTCAACAACAAAGTCGGGGAGGCTACGATAACAGAGGCCATGGACAGGGCCGACCCCAGTGGCGTAACAACAGGACGGGAAATAATAATTACCCATGGCAAGACCAGGGCAACCGCCAACAAAATCAACCTCAGCAACCTCAATTATTGCCACCTCCGCCATCACATGGGTCTCACGAGGACAACCCACCGAACCACGTAGTTTATGGGATACTAAATGTGATCTATGACGCCATGCCAGCAGGGACTTCCCGAAGTGCTCTCAAAGCCGAAGCGCGCAGGCCCCCTCCCGATGAGCTACATCACAAGCGCCTCCATAAATTTGAAACAGTGAGCTTTATCGAGGACGACCCTGTTCCCGAGCTTACTCCTCACACAGATGCCATCGTCATTGACATGGCCATGGCCAATGTCACTGTTAAGCGAGTTTTCGTCGACAATGGCGCAGCTGTAAGTGTCATCTTCTCTTATTGCTTTTGAAAGATGGGCATACCCCGTGAGCAGCTCCGACCTGCTCCCGGGCCTCTACAGACCTTTACCCAAGGAGAGGTCCAACCTGAGGGAGTCATCAACCTCCCCGTTTCGCTTGGTACATATCCCGCCATAAAAAAACTATTTTTGTAGATTTCTATGTGGTCTCCTCCTCATTGCCATACAACATGATCCTCGGTCGGGACTGGCTCACCCCAGCCAAAGTTGTTTTCTCTACATATCACCTGACACTGAAGTTTCCTACACCCCAAGGAGAGGTTGCCATCCGTGGCAACCAGAAAATTTCTAAGGAGTGCATGCATGTCGCACTCAAGAAGACAGACAAGGCTACTCCGAAGCCTCAATTTCAAATAGCCACCCCGGAATCCGTTACGGGTGTCTCCGAGTCCCTCGGAGATGACGTTGCCGACGTGCCACTGGATCCTGCTAAACCGGATCAAACTGTTAGAGTAGGTGCAGTCAGCGTACCCCTGTTGCACAACGCAATTATTCAGACTTTAAGGGAGTACCCCGAGGTCTTTGCTTGGTCTCCCCTAGACATGCCGGGAGTCTCTCCGGATCTCATCACTCACAAACTAAATGTCAACCCTGCTGCGAAGCCAATACAGCAGAAACGGCGATAATTTGCTCCGAAAAGAAATGAAGCTATTCGAACAGAAGTCCAACAGCTCGTGGATGCAGACATCCTGTTCGAAGTCCAGTACCCATCTTGGCTCTCTAATCCAGTAATGGTAAAGAAAATCAATGGGGCTTGGAGAATGTGTGTCGATTTCTTCGATCTCAACAAACACTGTCCGAAGGACTGCTACCCTTTACCACCTATTGATCAAAAAGCCGAAGCCATCACAGGGTATAAGGTACTTTGCTTTTTGGATCGGTACAAGGGATAACACCAAGTCCACATGGATCGGCGGGACGCTGTTAAGACCTTCTTCATCACTGATTTTGGCATCTTCGCTTTCAAGAAGATGCCCTTCGGACTCAAGAATGCCGGGGCCACATATCAGCGCCTCATCGACCGCGTCTTCCGAGATCAGATAGGCTGCAATGTTGGGGTATATGTTGACGGCCTCGTTATTAAAAGCTATTCTTTGGAGTCATGTGTGCAGGACATTGCCGAGACACTTAGCACTCTGCGGCGCCATAATCTTCGGCTTAATCCAGCTAAATGCACATTCGGTGTTGGGTCGGGAAAATTCCTTGGATACATGGTATCCCAACACAGCCTCCAAGCCAACCCGATGAAAATTCGGGATGTAGTGGATCTTCAGACACCGAAGACTATGAAAGACTTCCAACGCCTAACAGGTGGCCTCGCCGCCCTAAATCGCTTTTTATCCAAGGTAATTGAGCGCCAGCTTCCCTTTTTCAAAGTTTTGTGACAAGCAAAGAAGTTTGAGTGGACTCCGCAGTGCGACAAAGCCTTCGCAGATCTGAAACAGCATCTCAGCCAGTTGCCTACTATGTCAGCACCTCTCCCCGGGGAGCCTCTTTACATATATTTAGCCTCTGCCGACGAGGCAATCAGTGCGGCTCTTGTCCGTGAAGATCACGGCACGCAACGACCCGTGTACTTTGTCAGCTGAGCCCTCCAGGGGGCCGAAAACCGCTACTCTGTGGCAGAAAAAATCAGTTTTGGCTCTAGTCATGGCGGCTCGCCTGCGTCCTTACTTTCAGGAGCACACCATCCGGGTCCTCACAAATCAACCTATTCACCGAGTCCTTGTTAAACCCGATGTATCGGGACGTTTGGCTAAGTAGGCAATTGAGCTTGGAGAGCATGACATACAGTTCCTACCTTTTTATCTCGTCGAGGTCCCGTTCAATGACCCCAGGATAAATACGCCCGCCGAGACTGCACCCCAGGCCGACTCTGAGGTCGAAGCAAACAGTTGGCAGGTCTACGTAGACGGTGCCTCCGCCACCCGCGGCAGTGGTGCCGGGGTCCTCACTGGGCCCAATGGTATGGAAGTTAAATATGTCCTACGCTTCAAGTTTAAAGTAACGAACAACGAAGTCGAGTATGAAGCGATCATTGCCGGGCTCCGGCTCGCTCAAACTTTTGGAGCTTCGCATATACGGTTATACACCAATTCTGAAGTAGTCTCCAGTCAAATCAAGGGCACATATGCGGCGAAAGATGATACGATGAAAAGGTATTTGGCTTTAACTCAAAAACTTTTGCTAACTTTCACCTCCACAGATGTTCAACAAATCCCCCAAGGAGAAAATACTAAGGCTGATACTCTCAGTAAGTTGGCCTCCGCAGTCCCGTCGAGCGTGACTCCGGACATACTTGTCAAGGAGACTTCCCATCCTTCCATAAACGAATAGGTTGTCTCTATGGTGATAGATGTAGATCCTAATTGTCTGACTCCGCTCATTCGATATCTCCGGGATGGCACCCTACCAGAGGATAAAGTACTTGCTCGGCAGATAAAACTGAAAGCACCGAGGTAAACGCTTCACGACGGAGTCCTATACCGACAGTCATTCTTGCAGCCGAGCCTCCGCTGTCTAGGTCCGGCCCAAGCCGATTATATCCTGCGTTACCTTCATGAAGGATCATGTGCAAGTCACATCGGGTCACGTACTTTAGCCAAGAAAGCACTCCGGCAGGGGTACTACTGGCCCACCTTATTCAATGAAGCGCATAATCTTGTGTCACATTGCGATAAATGTCAGCGGCATTCCCGAGTGAAGAACCTACCACAGACCGAACTCATCGGAATACAGAGCGCCTGGCCGTTTATTCAGTGGGGCATCAATATCGTGGGCCCCTTCTCAGTTGCCCCGGGAGGACTTAAGTTCCTTGTGGTCGTTGTTGATTATTTCACTAAGTGGGTCGAAGTCGAGCCACTCACTGCCATTACTGGCCAGAACATTCTAAAATTTGTCTGGTGTAACATTGTCTGCCGTTTCGGCATTCCAAGTATGATTATATCTTACAACGGCAAACAGTTTGCCAATGATCCTTTTCGATCCTGCTGCGAAGAGTTGCACATCAAACATGCTTTTACCTCGGTAGCTCACCCCCAAGCCAATGGCCAGGTCGAAGTAACGAACCGCACTCTCGTCGACGGCCTAAAGAAAAGATTAGATCAGGCCAAGGGCCTCTGGGCCGAGAATCTTCCGCAGGTTCTCTGGGCTTACCGCACAACGCCACATTTCTCAACCGGAGAAATGCCTTACAGCCTCACCTACGGCTCTGAGGCTGTCATTCCTGCCGAGATTGGGTACCCAGCCCCAGACTTTTACACCTCGATCCCGAAGCCGATGAAGAAGCACTCCAGACCAACCTCGACGAGCTTGAACATCGCCGCGAACAATCTTTCATCCGTCAGGCTAAGTGTAAACAACAAACGGCTAGATATCACAACAACCGGGTCCGAGGAACACAGTTCCAGATTGGAGACTTGGTGTTCTAGCTAAACTCTGCTAGCAAAGCCGCCCCCGAGGGCAAACTGCATGCTACTTGGGAAGGGCCTTATCGCGTCACTGCTGCCTACGCCTCCGGGAGCTATCAGCTAGCACATCAGAATGGTACCCCAGTGCCCCGCACATGGCACGTCAGCAACTTATGACGTTTTTTCCTCTAACCTGCTTGGTTAGACAGATGTTTTTCTATTTCTTTATTTTCTGCAGTATTCTCTTACTTAGTGCAACATATTAATTTTGTTGTCTTTCAGTTTTACATTACATTGTATTCCTATTGGTCCCGACATTGGATTTTAATGCAATGATTTTTAAACATATGTTATTTGCTTTGTGCGCCGCGGGGATGCCCCGACCCACACTTCTATACACTTAGTGGTATTACTTTATCACTTGTCTCCGAACTAAAGTAACCTCTCGCCCGATCCGTCCGGGGAGGTCTCCACCCTTATTTCCGGAATAGAGTAACCTCTCGCCCGATCCGTCCGGGGAGGTCTCCACCTTGTCTCCGGACTAGTGTAATCTCTCCCCTGATGCGTCCGGGGAGGTGTTTCCAATTGTCTCCGGACGCGTTCCAATATACTACGTCCTCCCGAGGACTGGAACATACATTGCATTACATCATTTAAAGCGACATTTTTACATACGCATATATTTTCATTCAAACAATATACCAAAAATTTTCCTTTATACATACACATTTCATACAAACATTTTTGTCTTTTACAAATCTCCTACATCGTTATTCTTTCTTTCCATAGGCTATCTCTTCTTGCCTCCTAACTAAAATCGTTACTCCGGCGCTTTGGCAAGCCTTGCCCTGTGCCTGGACTCCTCCGGGACCTGGCAGCACTCCGGGGCACTCCTCTGCTCCTTGGGCCCCTTTGGCTGCTTTGCCCTTCGCGGTTCGGCTGGTTCGCCCTCTTGGCTGGCCTCGATTTGTGTGCCCATTCTACTGGGTCCCACTCTGCTGGGGCCATCTCTTCAACTTCCTGGGCGAACTCACGTACTTGTTCCGTGGACTCCAAGCTTCGCTCCGGCTCCGCCACTCTCCGTCTTGCCGGACTTCTTTTGGGCCTTGACCCCTTCTTGCTGGCCCTACTCGCCACAGCGGAGCTTGGTTCCTCAATGATGATTCCTCCGTCCCGTGCTGTATGAGTTGGCCTTTTTCTGCATTGTTTGGAGGCCTTGGCCCGGCTGCTGCTTGCAACATTCTCTTCGGGGGTGCGCTGCCATCTTTTCCGGCCTTCAAGGTTTTGATACATACCGAGGAGGAGCTCCAGCACCACGCGTTTTCTGTACACCTCGGCCGAGTTCGGGTCCCCGAGGTCCATTAACTCTTTTATTTCGGCTTGCACTTCAACAATCCGGGCCTCGAGGTCCTCAAATGTTAACAGACCAAATTCTGTCAACATTCGCTCGTATTCTCGGCGGTGCACGTACATCCACTCCACCTCGGCGTCTTTTGATAAAGCACTGAGCTTGAAGTGTAGCGCACTCTCTTTAGCCTCGGTGCGAGCCTTCTCTGCCTCGGCCAAGCTCTTTTCGACAGCGGCTAGTTTTCTCTCCAGCCGGGGTACAACGTGCTTCTGCAAGTTGGCTCTTTCACCCCGGAACCAGTCCAAGGACCGCATTACACTATGCAGCTCCTCAGTGCTCTCCTATTCGCAGCTACAGATTCAGTACAATATACAGCGTACATCATGCCCGTACAAGTACAACTCAAATAAAGTGTTCACACATTCATTCAAAATTTTACTTCAGAATTCAATTAAGTACAAGGTCATTTGAAATTGGAATACATCAACAAAAATTTACATACATCCAATTCGTTATCTACAACAATTTCAGTTTATTCAAAATTGGGGGGAACTGACCTCCCCCGGTTCGGTCCCCTCGGCTGCTGCTGGTTGCTCCCCCTCCTCAGGCAAAGCCTGGCTGTCCCTGGAGCTTTGTTCCGACGCCTCCGCTGGAGGCTCCATCCTTGGAGGTGGGGCCCGGGTTCGTGGCTCCGGCGCGAACTGCCCCTTTCTATAGGCCAGGAACTCTTCGTCCTAGTCGGCATTACAGCTGGCGACCTCTTCGGCAGTAAGCACTTTGCCTTTCTCCGCCAGCGCCTCCACCAGGGGCCACTCCGGAACTTGAGCCAGCGCCTCATAGTAGGCCTCCTCCACGGTGCCTACAGAGTTATAGTCATATCCGAACTCTGGACGATAAAAGTCCACATCCGGATAGACGTCCTTCACCTTCTCCAGCAGCGCGGAGCGGGTAGCAATGTCGCCGACGGCCACGAACCTCGTTTGGTAGTCGAGGAATGTGCTCGTCTGGAGGAGCTTTTCAGCGAACGTCTTCAGTAAGGCCCTTTGGCCCTCGATCAGCGTGGCGTCTTTGCCCTTCAGCGCGGCGCGAAGCTCCGCCACTTCTCCTCGGAGCAGCCCCGCCTCTGCCTCCACTCCCCGGAGCCGAGCCACCTCTTTCTCCACCTCGCAGGCTCTTTTACGGGCCTCGGAAAGATCGTGGGAGAGCTTGTCGTTGCGGGAACTCCTCAGCCAGTTCTTCCTTCTCCTCCCTTTCGCTCCTCCTTGCGAGCTCCATAATGCCCCGAGCCAGTCGTAGCAGCTCCTCGGTCTCTGGTCCTTGCAGGCCCAGAATACTAATTACAGCGTAGCCTATTACAGCGTAGCTCGGAAAATACTAATTACATGTACCTCGGGGGCAGCGTCCGCGCGCATCCTCTTTGCCTTCGCGGGAGGCGTCAATGATGGCTCCGGCCTCTTCCTCGACCTCGGTGTCAGGCCGATCACCACCACATCATCTTCGGTCCCTTGAGACCGACCTTGAACCAGGGACACCCCTCCTCTCGGTGCCACCTCGCCAGCAGTTCCCTTCTTTTTTAATGAAGGGCTCCCAGAAACGTCTCTTCCGAAGCGTCCCACTGCAAACATAATGAACAGTTAGCATCCTTGCCATATATAACAGCTCACACAACACAATAAATAGTCCTACCCTCCTCAGACGCCCCAGCAGATAAGCCTTGACCCCGGATCGAGTTTTCTTCCGGTCCTCCCGAGTAGTAGAGGCTCAACCCGCCTCCTCCAGCTCCTCCTCCGAGCAAACTTGTTTAAAAAAGCCCACGGTGCAAAAATCCTCTACCGACTTCGGCTCCGCCACCAGGGCACTATCCACAATCTCCTCTCGTCTCCACCTCGGGAGGGTCACACTCACCTTTACAAATAAAAAAATTTCCTTCCAGCCCTCCACCTTACTAGGGTTTTTTACTTTGACGTCACCCCAGGGCCTCGGACTAAACGAGTACCACCCCTTAGCTTTTCCGAAAGCTTTAAGCTGGAAGAAAAACCTAAACATACCTAGATCGGGCTCTACCCTGACCCTCTTACACACTACCAAAAACCCTACTACTTGCCTAACAGCATTGGGCGCTAACTGGCACAATGCAATTCCGTAATACCTCAGCAGCCGCACTACGAACTCCCACAGGGTAAATCTTAGGCCCACCTTCAGTTGATCTATATACACCCCTACAAACCCCTTCGGTGGGCAACAGGCTCGGTCGCTGGGCTCCGACAATATATATTCTAAATTATATGGAAAATAAAAAGACGGCATCAGCGTTTCTAACTGCACCCGAGAGGTGCCTCCGAGGCCACCTCGAAGTCCTCCTCGAGGCAATCGCTAAAGTCTACTGCTCGGGATGCAATTTCCCTACCATCCGCAAAGTACACCGTCCTAAATTCCCTTTTCTCCGGGAATATACTATGCAATGGTTTTGCGTCAAGCGGCCGTTCCAACGTTCCCACTTCCCTAATAGAATAAGACGAAGAAGAAGACATACTTACTTGTTTCGAATAAAATGTCGATCAGAAATTTGCAAGGTGATTCTCTTTTTCTCCCGCTCTTTGTCTGTCGCAATTTGCAAATGAGAGTAAAGTGAAGCTTCCTGTACAAGCTTATATATATATATATATATATATATATATATATATATATATATATATATATATATATATATATATATATAAATTAACGGCTCAGATTGCAACCTTTCGCATTCAACGCATATGATGCATGCGTGTTTTTCACGCGCTTCACAGTTACCTAGGTGCATGGAAGACACGCGCCTTGGGATTTGGGTCAACATTATTTCAACTCCGGTTGACTACCTCACCCCTGGGGTATTTCATTTTGCCTCCGCGTGACTCTTTCACCCCGAGGGTATTTTCATTCAGTCCCTGTTAACTCATTCACCATAGCGCGTATTCCTTCTCACTCAAGAATGGTGTCAGCTTTCAACTACACGGAACTCCAATGCTCTTCTAGTACGACTTCGGCTTTAACAGGTACACCTCGTCCCACACCTACATCCTACAAACCGAAGCTCCTACCTCACTCCGGCTGGTGGGGGGCATCTGATAGGTATGGCCCATTCTACTGGGTCGATCCAGCCCGCTCACCGGATTAATTGGACCCAAGAGCGCAAGCCCAACTTAACGAAGCCCATGCGCGGTGCAGCGGGACGAAGCCCATGCGTGGCGGGAATGACGAGTTAGAGAAAGATCCCCATGATCTTCCAAACGGCCATGCAGATATACGTACCGGATTTTTAGGGATTCTATTAGGGTTTTTATTGTGTAGTATAAATAGGAGAAATATTGTTTAGACTAGGGTTCGAATTCTCTACTCCAGAACAGTTGCTTGTAAGATTGTAATTCAAAGTCCTATAACGGACATAGTGAAAACTCTCGAAGGGTAATTTGCCTTCATCCGTGGACGTAGATCTCCGGATCGAACCACGTACATCTGTGTGTTCTTTACTTCTTTGTCGTTTAGGTGGTTTCATTGTATTAGTTGCGGTGTTGTCTTGGTAACGCGGGTTTACGCTTTATCAGGTAATGTTAGTCATGATGCATAGTTTCATAGTAATATGGACCATGCTTGTAAATGATTCTCTTATGAATTGCTCAAATTGTGCATGTTTGATTGGTCAAAACTTGTTTGTCATAGGTATTATATGATCGTATTGGGTGTTCTTGATTCTAAACTTTGCAAAGTGTTGTGGTTTGTTTGTAGGTCATAGAAAAAGCGCCTCCAAGAGCGAGTAAGGGAAAGGGTAAGGGCAAGCAACCCATTATTGAGGAAGATCTCATTTAGGCTCCGGCATTCGATCCTTCGGATAGCCGATATTTTGGCTTTGTTCTGGAGAAGGCTACTCACCGGGAGAGATTCAGGAAGCTATACTACCACGCGATCATGCCCACTAGATATGGGCGAGACCAATTGCTTAAAGATATGGGGATCTACGACAATGTGTATGCCCTACTGGATGAAGCAAGGCTGAAGGGTTGATGAACCTCCAACTGCCATATAAGCGGTTAACTCTGGAGTTCCTGAGCACCCTAGAGATCACAGTGGACCCGAGCAAGTGCGGGAACAAACCAGAGAGCATCAGCTTCCAGCTTCTGGGGGAGTCGTGCACATTCATTATGGAAGAATTGGCCAAGATATACGATATGCCCTATGGAGACATCCACCACATATATGAGAAATGTCAACTCTTTTTTGGGACAGCTCAATGTTGCCCCCGGGCTCGTGGACCCGCAAGTTTATTCGGCCAAGAACTCTTGGATTCAGAATCCGGTGGTTAGGTACCTCCAGAAGCTCCTCGACCTTATCATATATGCAAGGAAGGAAACCGGAGCAAGTCGATATAATGAATTGCAATTGTTGTGGCATATTCTGCATGGCCACAAGGTGAATGTAGCTGAGATGATGATTAAATAGTTCAAAAATTTTGTTCTTTGCCAAAAGGACAACATAAAAGGACAACATATATATGGGTGGGCTCATCACCCGATCGTTGCTCATTTCAAGGTTCTTCTAGTTGATATGGAGTTGTTGACTACTCAGTTTTTGCTAGACTGGGATGATCTTGAGGAGATGCATGTAGTGACTTTGGGCTACACAGAGGGGCTGCCTCGAGCACCGGCCAACAAGAAGGTTCCATATGTCATTCAGAATGTAGGAAACCCTTTCTTCAGTTGCCCAACCCCCAGCTCACCAAGGTCACGAGGCTATGGAACATTCAGAACTTAGCCTTAGCCTCACCTGCCCACTTGGCAGATTCTCGAGAGCCCGATGTTCATGAACTGCAAAGATACCAGATCGCGCGAGCTCAGGCAGCACCTCAGCCGGAAGAAGAGGTTGAGCAAGGAGATAAGGGCCAGGCTGAAGGAAGTAGCCAATGTCCTGTGCCCAAAAAGAAGAGGCCCGTTGTTGCTGTCTAGTTATAGTGAGAATTAGGGGCATATGGAAGGGCTTATCACCTCTATACAGGACACCATTGATTTATATCGAGGAGAGGTCTAGTCTAGCCAGCAGCAGATTCTGGCAGCCCTCAATGCGAGACAAGAGCGAGAGGATTCTTGGAATCAAACAGTCGAGCAGTGTTGGCAGTTGAAGGATACCCATTGGAGTCAAGTTGAGACTTGGCAGAGGCAACAACATGAATGGCAGCAGCGACAGGAGGAGAAGTGGCAGCAAATGCAATCCTATTGGTGATAAGGGGGTCACCCACCTCCCCCACCACCTCAGTAGTAGCACTGTAAGTAAGCATCAAGCCGTACCACTCTTTTCCCCACAAACTTTGGTTTTCGACCTAGTTTGGGGGGGGGGGGTGTAAGTGGGACGACTTGGCCGCTTTTGAGCTTTATTTCTAATATTTTTGCTTTACTCTAGCTGCTAGTTCCTTGTTTGTTTGTTTTTGTTGGCCTGTGAGCCGTTGATTTTCTGGACTGTGAGCCAATTGCTTGTTTGATCAGCCTATGAGTCATGAATTGTGTCTGAGGTCATGTTTAATTCAATTTAGTAGTTATTTTGTGTGTTTGCATTTTGTTTAAGAGTCCAGTCATTTTATGTCTTTTAGTTTGTTGAGTCTAGGATTGAGTTGTTAAAGAAAAAATCGGAATTGTTGATGTTTATTGGAAAAAAAAAAAAGAAAAAAAAAGATAACACTTTGAAAGCTCAAGAATAGGCTATTAATCAAGAAATGTCTAAGATCATCTTCTAAGCCACAACATGTACTGACACATTCTTAATAAAGATTCAAGGCAAGTTCTATAGTCAATTACATATAAACAAAAAAATCCACACCGAAAGAATTATGCAATTTACTCCAAAGTTAGGAGTACATAAATAGGCTCAAATATCTCACAGGGCTATATGTGATCAAAGTTTTAAGTCCAAGATCAATTTTGTCTCAATTACTTGTCATGCTCTATCATGCGTCATTTTTCACCATTTTAACATAAATCATCATTAACTCATCGCCAACGACGCCAAAATTTGACCTCACTGTCGAGGTGCAGTAAATTAGTAAACCTAGATTTCCTCTTCTAACTTGTAGAAGTGGTAAGTCAGGGTCGAACCCACAAAGAGCAGGAAGATTCAAAGTATTCAGGTGATTTAATGTCAAAATAGTGTATTCGGCTAAGGATTGACGAAAGAACGGGTCCCGAAAAGTTTAAAACGGAGAAAAATTAAGCCAAGTACGAAGAAGTCAGTCGCGGCCGTGCAAGTGATAAAAGTGTGCTACAACAGGCTAAAAAGCATGTGAACTCTCCACGACCGCAACCCATCTGTGCGGTCGTGACCAGCCAATTCGAAGATGAGCGTGCATGTCACGGCCGCGGCTCTTTAAAAGCAGATTAAAGTCCTTGGGCCACAAGAATATCTATTTCGAGCCCAATTCAACCCTAACTTGATCCCGGCTGTAAATAGGAGCTCCTAGGTCCAAAAATACAGATTGGAGCTTTGGTTTCCGGAGAAGACGAGCAAACGAAGATCGGCACTTTTCGAATTTTTCTTTCTAGTTTGTTTATGTTAATACTTATTAATTCAAGTCTTTTGTCGCCACCATAAGCGGCTAGTCGTTTATTTCGGTCCTTAATCGATATCAAACCCTCATTCGAATCTCTTGTAATTCTTACAAATTGTTTGGAGGTTTAAGTTTTGAAACGTTTTATGTTATTCGAGCTTATTTAAATTCTTATGTGCATTGTTGCTTAGATTGATCACTTAGGTAGTTAATCGCATAATTATTGCTAGGTCATAGTCGTAATACGTAATTGTTACAAACGTCTACCCATTAGTAGCAAATAGTGATTTAATCACTAGGATAACATACGTCACTGGTCCCTTGTACCGAGCTTGCGAGTCCGACACCGTGTCTATTCCGTTACCTTAGTGCTCTATGCGTTCGGCTAATGAGGTCTAGAGAGCTTATTCTAAGATTACTCAATCGAATAGACTAATCAAAGAACTTGTTTTGGTTAGTTAAACGTAAGGGGTAACAAGGTTAGCAGAGTTTGTAGCTAATCTTGGGATAGGAGTTTCATGACTAAAACTGGAGGACAATTGCATTAATTATAAGAGTAAATCGACTAGGGGGAGACTGGATTAAGGGCTAGGATTTCTATCTTATTTGAGTTTAATTCAGTTTTTGTGTTATTTGTTTAATTCTTGTGTCTAGGTTAATTAATCCATCAAATCGAATTAAAACCCCCATTCTATATTTATATATATATATATATATATAGTTATTATTAATAGGTTATTATATTAAATTTTCCTGCTCTCTGTGGGTCCGATCCTGACTTGCCACTTCTACAAGTTAGAAGAGGAAAGCTAGGACTACTAATTTTACTGCACTTCGACAGTGCGGTCAATTGACTACTTTCCAACCAGGAAAAGTGCTTGTAGCTTAGAAGCAATTATAGGATCCACTCTGGAGGTGATGTTCACCATAACAGAGTCATACTCTAATCATAATCCTCCTAGGAAGTAAAGGACTTGGTCAGTTTCAGTAATAGCTTGACCTGATGATGCAAGACCATAAAAACAACTATTCATTTTGCTCAAGAATTCCCTCATAGGAATTCCAGCATTCTTGAGGTTATGCAGCTGTAACTTGTACCATATCACTTTTGCCTTATTCTGACTAGAGAAATTGGTCTGTAAAGTGTCCCATATCTCCTTGGACGAGCTCAGACCCACCATGAGAGTAAGGATGCTATTAGAAAAAGAAGATAGAATCCATGAAGCAAGCAATTGGTCTTGCTTCTTCCATAGAATGAAGCTAGGGTTGGGTTTTTGGCCAATGGCAGTGGTGATGGATTTCTCAGGTTTTTCTTCATCTCCGGTTATGTACCCTTCAAGGCCATAACCACGGATAGCAGTTAAGGCTTGTTACTTCCATATGAGATAGTTGGATGCATCAAGCTTAAGTGATATAAGCTGACTTTGGAGCTGGATAACAGAATTGGTTGGAGTTGGAGCAATAGGAACTGCAATAGTGGTAGTTTCAGTGGCTTCGGTTGCCATAATAGATGATTAGAGGGTAAGAAATATAGAAGAGAGAATAAGGGGAGACGTATGAAGAGACAAATCCTAAGACCTACTCTGATACCATATCAGAAAAATAGCAAGTCTAAGGAAGAAAGGCATGTTGAACAAGAAGATAAATTCAGCATCTAAGAGTGTTTTTATATTTTTGAGTTTGTGCTTGATTGTTACAAGGATCCTAATGCATCTATTTGTACATGCTAGATGATACACTATCTAGTTTTTACAATGACGGCTCAACAACATACTAGCTGTTGGATGAAATCTGAACCAAGCTTGTTACTGCAGCTTGTAACAGAAAGCTGCTGCAAGTTTGTCTTCTTCCTTGCTGCTAGGGAACTCTTGTGGCAACATACTTGATCTTCATTTATGGCTGCATCAAGGAGCTTGACCAACAGCTGTGAGTTCTGCCTTGAAGCCCAAGGCTGCTGAATCAGCTGCCCACGTAGGTGACAGTTGCAGCAACTGGAAGTTGAGACTACGACCATGGCTAAAACTACACCAAGAATCCCTTTACTCCTCGCTCTCGGTACTCTTCATCTTCATACTTTCCCTCCTTATCGGCAATCGCATCCTGATATTGTTGATATTCTGACACCAAATCGTTTGTGTTACTCTCCGTCTCAGTAAACTCATCTCGTCCATCCAGGTACTGTTAATGGGCAATGGGAATGCCCATATAACAAGCACAATAAGAAAATATACAAATTATCTGCTTTGTTCGATTTTCGGTAAAAATCGAATTATCGTTCGATTTTTATCGAACCGAACTGAATATCGAAATCCTAAAAAATAGAAAATCAAATACTAACCAGAATATGTTCAGTATGTACTGAACCGAATTGTTGATTTTAGTTTGGTTCGGTCGGTAAAACGAAACTGTGTCCATCACTAAAAAGTTTCAAATATATTTGATTCAATCAGAAATTTGAAAGACCCCTAAAAAAATCTGAAATTTGAAAGTGCGGCTAATTGTACATTAGATTTTCGAATTATTTTTTTTTTTTTTTTGAGGGAGGGGGGGGGGGGGGGGGGTGTTTTTTGTGTTGGAGGGGGGAAAGACGAGTATATTGTTTTGAAATTAATAATAAATTGCTTATATTTTCTCTTTAAAAAACATCCACTTGATTACAATTTACAATTCCTAAGCAGAGGTAGATGACTGAAATAAAAATAAAAAATATTAATAAAGTAGTATTAGGTTCGAAGAAATGCCGATTTTCGCGCGGGGGTGTTTGATTTCCTCAACTGTCATTTCCAATTCCACGCGTTCCAATCATTACTTTATCTGCCAAACTGCTTCTTCTTCCCCAAGGAAAACACCCCTGCACAACTATGGCGTCCCAAGATCCAAACCCTAATCGGACCCCAATGTACCCCCAAATCGACCCCTATTACCCCACTGCCCCTACCATCAACACTTCCACTTCCTCTCTCTATCCCAGGCTCGAAATGAATGATCTCATGGAAAACCTCTTTCCCCAATCCAGTGACGTAATTGCCCCTCGCTCCCAACCTTATTCCCCATCTGCCCCTCCCGTGTCCTCTGAGGAATTACTTCTCACAATCCCCGGCGCAATTCTTCATCTCATCGACACGCACTACTCCGTCGAGCTCGCCACCGGCGATCTCCGGATCCTCAGCCTCCGCCAGGGCGATAGCACCGTCGCCGCCCTCGCTGCGGTTTCCGACGACATCCAGTGGCCGTTAACCAAAGACCTCGCCACCGTTAAGCTCGACTCTTCCCATTACTTCTTCTCCTTTCAAGCCCCACGCGACGCCGATTCTGACTCCAGCGATGAGGACGATAAGAATAAAAAGAAGGAGAAGGATAAGAAGATGAAGAAGAAGAAGAAGGAAGCGAAAGAAGAGAATGATGTGTTAAGCTACGGGTTGACCGTAGTGTTGAAGGGGCAGGAAGGGCTACTAAAGAAATTGGACGGGATTCTCGAAACTTATAGTAATTTCTCGGTACAGAAGGTGGACGAGAAGGCGGCAATGGCGGTGGCCGGAGCTGCGGCCGGAGATATCACCATAAGGGAGCTGGAAACAGACGGGAAGAAAAAGGAGGAAGTGGAGGGGCAGTGTGCGGCGTACTGGACTACGCTGGCACCGAATGTGGAGGAGTACAGTGGGACGGCGGCGAAGCTGATAGCCAAAGGGTCCGGGCAACTGGTTAAGGGTATATTGTGGTGTGGAGATGTAACTATGGATCGGTTGAAGTGGGGAGATGAAGTTCTAAGGCAGAGAATGGCTCCTGGTGATAAAGGCGAAATTGATCCTGATACTCTTAAGAGGATAAAACGGTTAGCTCTTTTTTTTTTTTCTTCTGATTAATTGCTTGGCTAATAGTATTATTCTTACAAAATATGGATTTTGGCAATATTAGTTTGTTGGTTTGCTGTTGTCCTCGAATGTTAGCAGTTGTGAGCCACACACGCATATGTATGTATTTATATAACTGTTTGTTGTGGATGGTGTGTTGTTGGTGTAATGTGCAGGGTGAAGAGGGTGACTAAGTTGACAGAGAAAGTAGCAACAGGGGTACTTTCAGGAGTTATTAAGGTGTCGGGGTACTTTACTGGTTCTGTTGCAAACTCTAAAGTAGGAAAGAAATTATTTGGTCTTGTGCCAGGGGAGATTGTGCTTGCTTCTCTCGATGGATTTAGTATGTCATACATCCTTATATCTCTCTATATATATCTTCTGCTACCGCTGCTTTTGTGTGTGTTTGTGATGGTTTTCTGGGAAAATAGTTTCATGTCAGCTCCTAATGATGTTCATCAGCTCATGCAGCATTGTCTTTTTACTTTTCAAATCACAACTTGAGGTTGTTTTTGTATCATCATTTATTAACTTGGGATGGCATTAGAATGTTGAGTTTGGTATTTTGTAATTGAGAGAGGGAAATGACCTATGGTGATGGATGATAACAGGCAAAATCTGCGATGCTGTTGAAGTAGCGGGGAAGAATGTGATGGAAACCTCTTCCACGGTGACAACTGGGCTCGTCTCCCACAGGTAAACAACCTTATTGTATACGCCGGTTGAATTCGAATCCTAATCTGAATGTTGGGTAATTGAAGGTACGGTGAAGAGGCAGCGAAGGCAACAAGCGAGGGGCTGGATGCAGCAGGGCATGCAGTGGGAACAGCATGGGCGGTGTTTAAGATCAGGCAGGCCCTCAACCCCAAAAGTGTGTTGAAGCCCACTGCCCTAGCCAAGACTCATGCCGAAACTAGAGCTGAAATGAAGCGGAAAGCCTCCAAATGACGAATCGTATTAGAGGATTAAGCTTAAGGCTGTGGAAATTTGTTCTGAATCTTGAATTCCAACCAAATCAGGTGAGGATGAGGAAGGGACTTGGATCAAAATACAGATTCAAACATTTGTTTATTATTGTGTAAATATCATTCTGTTCTTTATTGTCAGCCTCATTTCATTGCTTGTTGTGAATTGATCAGTCTAGCAATTTTCCCATTCTGCAGAAGGTTGACAGGCTGGCAGCCCTTGCATTGCATCACTTATTTAGTGTCGCTCTTTCTAAAGTCACAAGTTTTAGATTGATAGATAATAAGATGGCTAATTTATGAATCAAGCCATTGATGCCGCAACCGCAACTTAGCAGGTTTTGCATAGACTATACCTAATTGCAAATAAAAGATTTTTAGTGTTTTGGTAATGACATTCTTATTTTTATTAGAAAAAAAGTTCAGTGCTTCACATTTTTTTGCAAATTGAATTAAATCAGTTTCAGAAACAGATGAATATAATTTTCTCTTGCAACTCCAATTGAATAACGCTTTACTCCATAAGATCATCTCCTACCCGTGGCTTTAAATCTAAACAAATTTAGGATTTTATATAAAAAAATTAATTTGATTATTATTATTATATTAATTATTATATGTACAGAGGAACTTGCCGAATATACCCCACCCCACATATATGAGGTGAAAGCTGCACTTGGACCAGGTGCTCACCTAATCAGCATCATTATATTAATACAAAATTTCTTAATGCATTCCATTTGTTTTATAAATAAAAATACAATTATAAAATTACTTTTAAATACCCTTATAATAACAAGACATAAATAATTAAAAGCAACACACTTATCTTTACATTAAATAAATATAAATAAAACAAAATAAACAAAAATTACACTGAATTATCATATATGGGTTCTGTGTTACAATATTGCTAAGGGATAATTACATATAATCATACAATTTTTTGTCATTTTTTCACTTAACTACAAAAAATATTTTTTGTTACTGATTATCATATCGCCTTTGCTGGTTTTATAAGTAACCATATGAACTTATATTCCGGCAGCATCTCCGGCCAAGTATGCACGTGACGCGCACGAGATCAGCTAAAACAGGGGTATTTACGTCATTTTGCACACTCCAACAACTCTATTTCCCCAACCAACTCTATTTAATCACTCCCTACCCCAATTAAGACACCAAAATAGCAGAAGTCATTAAAGAAGGAAGAAGAAGCTAGTTTTTCAATTCAAACGAGTTGAACGGAGAAAATAGAAGGTATTTAGGTCGGACTTTGTTTATCCGGTAAACCGGTTCGAAGGAGGAATACTACAGATTCGACGAGCTAACATTTACCGTGCTATCATTGTTAACTAAAACAGATCTACTGATTCTAGAACCGATTTAAGGGAGTCGTGAACCGGTCGGGTTGAAGGAATCGGGTCCCAACTACACTGAACCGGCAGTTGGGACATATCTGTTCTTGTAATAGATTTTCAGACTTTACAAAACAGAGCCAAAAATCGTTGCTGATTTTTCAGAGCTCAAATCAATTTTCCATTCAGTTTTTGTTCGTGTTTTTGTACTTAGAATTGTATATAGAAAATTGCTAGAACATTTTTCATCTTGGATTGCAGTTGATTGTAGAGGAAAACACTGGTGAGGAAGTTTGTTCCGATTTAGGGTTCAAATTGTGGGGTTTTCGAATTCCAATTGTACCTGAAATCAATTGTTCGTTATTAGTGGATTTGAAGGGCTTTGATTCTTCCGTAGATGTAGATCTTTTATGATCGAACCACGTTAACTCTTTTGGGTCAATTTTCTAATTCGGTTTTCGATTTTCATTGTGAAAGTGTGAGTGTGTTTTGTTGTTTGATCGAGTTCGATGAGTTTCTGCAATTTATTGGTTGAATTAACAATAATAAATAATTGTAATTATATATTCTTCTTTTAAGAATTAATTATATAATTCTACAGTAATGATAAATATTGTTGTGCCCCTAGCTGACGTGGAACATCCCCGCCAGCTCAGATGCGCATATCATCAAGTCTGTGCATACCAAACTAACGTGGCACCTCACCATGAGGCCAAGCTGGATTCGGCCTGCCAGATGACTCAGCTATGGCGTGGCTCCCCCACTTGGCCGACCTAGAACTGTCCTACCTGAATATTTTGTTTGTAGCGACGTCGGGAATATGTCTTACCTGGAACTGTCCTACCTGAATATTTTGTTTGTAGCGACGTCGGGAATATGTCTTACCTGGAATTGTCCTACCTGAATATTTTGTTCGTAGCGGCGCCGAGAAGATGTCTTACCTGGACTGTCCGACCTGGCTTTTATCCGAAAGTGCCAAGAAGATGACCTACCTGAAGATGGTCAACCTGATTATATTCCCACCTGACCCGGGTACGATCAACCTGAAACTTCTGCCCACGCTAGCAAAGACCAAGAGAACTCTGATGATCCGGCTAAGCCAGGTTCAAGATTCATTTACTACATGGAATCAACTCAGACATACTCCAGGTGGGATCAAATCAAATCATACAGACGTGACGTGGCCGACCAGATCCCATGAAATCCTCTCAAAACACCATTTGTCAAGAATCCCATAAATTTTGGGATCTTGTATCCCAGATAGGGAGAAAAATATGTACCAGGTGTAATCATTATCCCTAAGGCCTACCTAGGCGAGCTAGGAGTAGGCCTCTCTAGTATAAATAAGAGCTTTCAATGCTCATGAAAGGATTCATTCTGATTTCTCCCACTACCACTAGAAAAATCACTGTAGCAAATGTAACACAGGCGAAACGCCCAACCTGAATTGACACACCAAAAAATAGCAATAAAATGACAAAGCTAATATCACTTAGCTCGTTTCACTTACCTCGTCTTACTTAACTCAAATTCCTTGCTTATTTCATATTTATTTTTTGTGCTTTTGTCAATCGACGTGGCTCAAAATTGTTGACCCGGACACACGTCCGATAAATGACGTCAACAAAATGGCGCTAGAAGAAAGGTGTACTTGTCGTTGACAGCAACATCATTCTTGCCTGACATTCCACAATGGATGACCAGAATCATTCCCAAGCAGGATCTAGGTCAAGGGTGGGGAGCCAAGTACGAAAAGACACCCCATTGCAACATAATCGAGCACCACCCGATCAGATCAATCAAGCAGGAACGTCATCTCCCCAGGTCAAGAAAACTGCGAAAAATCTTCGCAAGCTCATGAAGTACCTCCAGTACGAATTAGACGTGTTTGAGGGAGGCGATAAGTTGCCAGCAGAGCAGGAAGGCCCAATAGATGAAGAAGTTCACTCCCAAAGACAAATTAGGGGTGACCTAAGAGGAAAACGGAAGGTGGCAGATATACAAGGACCTGCACGTAGCCAGGTAGGGGACAACCCACACCCATCTAGGCAGCCACCTGCGGCAGTCGAGAGGGAGGCAAGTGTTTTTTCTAGGCTGGGAAACAACCGAAGAGCTCGAGAGGGGGTCAACGATGGACATGTCCAGGTCAGGTCAGTACATTCCCGCCTAGGAGGGGGACATACACAGAAAGTTCCCGACCACACGCACAACCCGAACCGAGGTCGGACACATGTTGCCGACCCGACCCGAAATGGGGATGCTGAGATACGAAACTTAAAAAAGCGCCTAGCTGAGCTGGAGAATAGGGATTCTCGGTCGGCTCCGGATGAATACATCTTCAAGAGACCCTCCCCGTTCATCCCAGAAATTCTGCTCGAACCCCAACCACCAAAGTTCAAGGTCCCACAAATCAGCCCTTATAACGGGGATACTGACCCGGCCTCCCACCTTGACAAATACGCTTCCTGGATGGAATTACAAGGAGCTGGAGAGGCGATCATGTGCAAAGCATTTCCCTTGACCCTTGGAGATCGAGCTCAGAAGTGGTTTCGGTTACTCCCTCAACACTCTATTTCTGGTTGGGATGAGTTGACCTCCCAATTTCTCACACACTTCATCGGAGCAAAGGCACGAACCACCCCGAAAGAAAGGTTGGTAACTGTGAAACAACGGGGTACGGAGTCATTAAAGCAATACCTGGACAGGTTTAACAAGCTGGTGATGGAGATGGAGAGGATATCAGATGACGCAATGCTCATGACCGTCATGTCAGGTCTAAGACCGCAGACACGTTTCTGGTGGTCCGTTCATGAATCGGGGCCAAGGACCTACCAGGATTTTTTGCAAAGAGCAGAAAGGTACATCGGAGCAGAGGAGGCGACCGCCAGCTCGAATGACAGACAAAAGGATGAGAAGAAAGAACTTAAGAAACCAGGGGTGGTGAACAACTCTTTCAAGCCACCTGGGAATTTCAGGACCTTCCAAGAACCAGCTCAGGTACTACAAGTCAGGGCTTTGCTAAATACTAGTCCTGAGAATGTTTATGCCCAAATTCAGAACTCTAACATCCTACCTGAACCGAGGCCAATACGGCAAGAGGCGACCAAACTGAATCAGACAAGGTACTGTCGTTACCACAAGTCAGCTGGTCATGACACAGGTGAATGTAGGGACCTGATGGTTGAGCTCCTAAAACTGATTGACCAGGGGCACCTGAGGAGATTTGTGAAGAACCAACCTCAACCCGGACAACCCGGTCCGGGTTGGCTAGAAAATCAGCAACCTCAGATGGCCCAGCTACCACCCCCTCCCAATCAGGTCGGTAGAGAAATCCATACCCTGGTCAATTCAAACGAAAAACCTCGAAGCGAGCCAAGAAGGAGATGATCCGGGCGGCGAACAACAGTTATCAGGTATGTCATGTCATGGATCAAGGACAGCAATATGTACCAATCATATTCTCTGAGATGGATGCACAAGGAGTAGTCCAGCCTCATACTGATCCGCTGGTCATATCCATGACCATGTCCGATGTCCTGGTACACCGAATCTTGGTGGATACTGGAAGCTATGCAAATATTTTATTCTACAACACCTATTCCAGGATGGGAATGAACTGAAGCCTCCTACGTCCTACCAATGATAGAATAGTCGGTTTTGATGGGCAAGCCTCCACACCACTTGGGAAAATAGACCTGAAAGTCAAGTTCGAGTGTGACAATGTTAAGATGGAAGTCATAACGGAGTTCAAGGTGGTCAACAACCTATCTAAGTATAATGCTATCCTACGCAGACCACTCTTGATGCAACTTAAAGCTGTGACCTCAATGTACCACCCTATGTATGAAATTTCCAACACCGGTTGGTGTGATGGTGGTAAGGGGAAATCAGAGAACTGCTAGAGAATGCGATTTGGGCCTCCAACCTCGAGAGTTGAATGTGATCGAAGATGGTGGAGTAGAGGTGGAAAATATATTCGATGATGCCAACCAGGTCGGTCTTTCCGACCAGGATGTTCACGAGAATACTGACCCCAACCAGGTCGGACTTTCAAATCAGAAGAATCATGAGGATCCGAATTCCAACCAGGTCGGACTGCCGGACCTGGATGTTCACATGAACACAAATCTCAACCAGGTCGAACTGCCCGACCTGGATGTTCACATGAATACAAATCTCGACCAGGTCGGACTTCCCGACCAGAATATTCAAGAAGAGGCAAGTATGAACCAGCTCGAACATCTCAACCGAGAAGTTCAGAATGATGTCATCCATGACCAGGGTGATGCTAATATGGGGATTATACCCGATCAGATTGATCATCTCGCACCACAAGCACCTGAGCTAGAGGAGCATATGGATGGAGGTCATGTCCCAGCTGCGGCCGAACCGCAAGAAGAACCAATTGATGAGTGGGAAACTTTGGACCCACGCAAGGAAAACTCAAAGAAAAGAGTTGCACCCGTAGAAGAGGTGGATTTGGTTAAGATGGATGACCACAAACCTGAGATTGAGCTTCGGATTGGCAGGGAGTTACAAGAACCGCATCGTTCTGAGTTGATAAACTTCTTGAAAGCAAACCTGGATGTGTTTGCTTGGACCCACGAAGACATGGAAGGAATAGACCCGAAACACGCCTGCCACCATCTCAACATTGAGCTGAGTGCCAAACCTGTAAGGCAGAAACGAAGAAGACTCAGCCCAGAAAGGTACGATGCTCTGGCCTTGGAAGTGACAAAACTGCTTGGGAACAAGTTCATAAGGGAGGCACATTATCTGACCTGGGTCGCTAACCCGGTTCTGGTTCGTAAGAGCAATGGTTCATGGAGGTTATGTGTTGACTTTACCGATCTGAATAAGGCCTGCCCAAAGGATAGCTACCCGCTCCCAAATATTGACCAGCTAGTTGACGCCACAGCGGGACACAAGCTGATGAGCTTCATGGATGCATACTCCGGGTACCACCAAATCCCGATGGATCTAGACGACCAGGATCATACTTCTTTTATGACAAATAGGGGCCTTTATTGTTTCACTATGATGCCTTTCGGGCTGAAAAATGCGGGGGCGACCTACCAAAGATTGGTAAACAAAATGTTCTTTGATCAGATTGGTAAGACGATGGAAGTATATGTTGATGACATGCTTGTCAAGAGCAAAAAAGCATCATGGCATGTTAAACACTTAGCTGAGATGTTTGGCATTTTGAGATCCTACAAGATGAAGCTGAATCCAAAAAAGTGCACGTTTGAGGTCGGCTCGGGCAAGTTCTTGGGCTACATGGTTAGTCAAAGAGGAATTGAAGCCAATCCAGAAAAAATTCAGGCCATAGCCGACCTGAGGTCACCAAGGAGGGTGAAAGAAGTTCAAAGCTTGACGGGAAAGGTGGCCGCCCTGAACAGATTTGTATCCAGGTCAACTGATAAATGCAAACCATTCTTTGAAGCCATTAAAAAGAATAAGAAGTTTGAGTGGAATGAAAGCTGCTAGAAAGCATTGGAGGAGCTCAAAAAATTCCTGGTAAGCCCGCCCGTACTGTCAAAGCCGATCCCGGGAGAAAAGCTAAACTTATATTTAGCCATCTCGGATAGTGCTGTCAGCGCCGTCCTGGTCAGAATTGAGGACCAGGTCCAATACCCAGTTTACTATGTTAGTCAATCCCTACATGATGCTGAGCTGAGATATCCACCCATGGAGAAACTAGCGTACGCGCTAACTGTGTCGGCTCGAAAACTCCGGCTGTATTTTCTGGCCCATCAAGTAGAAGTCCTGACAAACTTTCCAGTCAGGCAAGCTCTCCAAAGACCAGATGCATCAGGTAGGCTGTTGAAATGGGCGGTCGAGATGGGCCAATATGGCATCTTGTACTCTCCTAGAACATCGATCAAAGGTCAAGCCTTAGCCGACTTTGTTGTTGAGTTCACACCAGGTGTGAAACTAAATGAGCATCAGTCAGACCCGTGGGAGTTGTTTGTTGATGGGTCATCCACCTCGGAATGCTCAGGAGCAGGAGTTGTCCTAATCAGCCCGGAACACCAATATTTCTGCTCGGCGCTAAGGTTCGAGTTCCCAGCCACCAACAACGAGACGGAGTATGAAGCAGTCCTAGCTGGTTTGGACATGGCAAAACAGATGGGGGTTACCCACCTGATATTGCATAGTGACTCACAGCTGGTCGTAAATCAAATACACGGGGATTACACCGCCAGAGATGAAAAAATGCTAGCCTACTTGAGGTCAGTTGAAGTCGCCTTGAAAGAGTTCAAAGAAGTTAGAGTGAATCAAATTCCGAGAACTAAGAACACCCAGGCAGATGCACTAGCCAGGTTAGCCACCAGCGAAGGGGCAGTCGCATCGGGTCAGTGAATATTGGGATGGTCAAGCACTCAGCTTTGGAAAATCAACAAATTAACACTATAGAAGAGCTTCAACCGACCTGGATGACCCCTATCATCCAGTACTTAGAAGGGGGAGTAGTGCCCTCGGACCATGCCGAGGCACGCAAGTTAAGAGTCAGGTCGGCTAGGTATACTTTAGTAGATGGTATTCTCTACAAAAGGGGATTTTCTGTTCCACTTCTTAGGTGCTTGACCGACCAGGAAGCCGAATACACCCTGAGGGAAGTTCATGAAGGCATATGTGGAAACCACGCTGGAGGCCAAGCATTAGCCTTTAAGATCATCAGACAAGGTTATTTTTGGCCCAACCTGAAAAAAGATGCCATCAGCTTTGTAAGAAGATGTGATAGGTGCCAAAGGAATGCTCCCCTGATAAAAAACCCACCTGAAGAGCTGACATCAGTCATGAGCCCTTGGCCATTCGCCAAATGGGGGATAGACCTGATTGGACCATTGCCCACCGGGAAAGGAGGAGTGAAATTTGCTGTGGTAGCCGTGGACTACTTTACCAAATGGGCTGAAGCGGAACCTTTAGCCAAGATCACTGAAGGAAAGATAACAGATTTTGTTTGGAAATCCATAATTTGCAGGTTTGGAATCCCACATTCCATCATCACTTATTACGGCAGACAATTTGACAACCAGAGGTTCAGGTCGTTCTGTGACGACCTGAAAATTAAGAAGCATTTCTCCACTCCACATCACCCCCAAGCAAATGGCCAAGTCGAGGCAGTGAACAAAATCATAAAGCATACCCTAAAAACCCGCTTGGAAGAACTGAAAGGAGCATGGACAGAAGAGCTGCCAGGTGTGCTCTGGTCATATAGGACCACAACCCGATCTGCCACGGGTGAAACACCGTTCTCCTTGGCATATGGAGCTGAAGCAATGATTCCAGTTGAGGTCGGCATCCATACCTGGAGAGTGGTGAATTACTCCGAGGAGATGAATGAGAAATCTATCCGAGCCGACCTGGATTTGTTGGACGAAAAACGGAGAGATTCAGAGCTGAAGAATGCAATATACAAACAGAGAAGCGCCCGGTATTTCAATGCTCGGGTGAAGGTTCGAAGGTTTCAGGTTGGGGACTTTGTATTGAAAAAAGTTCTTCAAAACACTAAGGAGTCGAATGCCGGGACACTTGGTCCCACTTGGGAAGGCCCTTACAAAGTAACCAGGTCACTGATTAATGGAGCATATGAGCTGGAGACCGTTCAAGGAAAGATACTACCTCACCCATGGAATGCGGAACATCTGAAGAAGTGTTACCAGTAAAGCCGAACAGAAGACATTATTTTGGCATTTTTCCTCCTTTCTACATGTTAATGAGCTCACCTTTTGTATAACGAGCTCAAGTTAGAAATCAGTTTATGTTCGAACTTCTTCAGATGTAAGTATTTTGCTATTAATCTCATAAGCATAAACCGACTCAAAGCTGGTCTCAAGATGATGAAGTGTTAAACCGACCTGGCCAGGCTAATAAGTCTTAGACCAGGTCGGCAAGGGACAAGGCAACACCACGCCCTTGATAAAAATCCAGAGTGCGGGTTTTACCCGAGAGGATAATATAAATAACCGACCTGGCCAGGCTAATAAGTCTTAGACCAGGTCGGCAAGGGACAAGGCAACACCACGCCCTTGATAAAAATCCAGAGTGCGGGTTTTACCCGAGAGGATAATATAAATAACCGACCTGGCCAGGCTAATAAATCTTAGACCAGGTCGGCAAGGGACAAGGCAACACCACACCCTTGATAAAAATTCAGAGTGCGGGTTTTACCCGAGAGAATAATATAAATAACTGACCTGGCCAGACTAGTAGGCCTTAGACCAGGTCAGCAATGGCGAAGAAAATGTAAGTGGTTCATGTAGAAGCATGAATCTAACTGATTTGGATGGAAATTCCGATGAGGAAATTTCAAATGCATATAAATAGGTACTATTAAGTTAACTGCCCAACCTGAACCAGTTCAACCAATACAAATCTGATTTGGTTGACCTGAATCAGGTCGGTATATACAAATTTCATTTCACATAGGTTGGTTGCCGACCTGGATCGGGTCAGTAATATTTATCAAGGGCAGAGCCGAGCTGAATAAAGTGCAAACGAAGAAGTAAATCATAAATCCTAGGTGAGAATAAATAGCAAAAGTATCCAAGCAGAAAGTAAAATATTAAATCCACCCAAAACATAAGTCTGGAGGCATGCCTCATACTCCTACCATAGCAAAAAGTAAATAAAGCAACAATGAAAGACTAGTCTAAACGGAGGTATCTCTGCTGGGGTCAGCTGAATGATCCACTGCAGCCTCATCATCAGACTCATCCATGCCTTCTAACTCGGCTGGGAGGGGGTTCTTCTCCTTATAGTCCTTGAGAGCCGCCTCACAGAAGCTCAAATCCAGGTCAGGTTGAGCGGCTTTGGCCTTCTTAATCAAGTCCTTATAGGCCATGATGTAGATCAGATCAGTTTCACCCTTATACACAGCTGATTTCTTGTAATCCTCGATTACTTGCTGGGTCACAACACCTGAGGGGTTTCGAGCAGCCTCAAGCTCTTTCTCTAGTTCCGCCCTAGCAATCTTCTCCGTGGCCAGTTCAGCAGCGGCTTTCCTAGCCGTTCCCAACTTTAAGGCCAAGTTATCAATTTTCTTCTTCGCCTCATCCAACTCTGTTCTGAGCTCTTCGATCACCTCAGCCTGTTTCGCAAGTTCCTTCTTGTTTTCCCTTGCCCTAAATTTCCAACCTGCAAGGTGCTCCTCCTCTTCCACAGCTTTCTCTTTAGAAAGCCAGCTGAAGTTGGAAGACAAGGTTCATTTACTACATGGAATCAGCTCAGACATACTCCAGGTGGGATCAAATCAAATCGTACAGACGTGTCGTGGCCGACCAGATCCCATGAAATCCTCTCAAAACACCATTTGTCAAGAATCCCATAAATTTTGGGATCTTGTATCCCAGATAGGGAGAAAAATATGTACCAGATGTAATCATTATCCCTAAGGCCTACCTAGGCGAGCTAGGAGTAGGCCTCTCTAGTATAAATAAGAGCTTTCAATGCTCATGAAAGGATTCATTCAGATTTCTCCCACTACCACTAGAAAAATCACTATAGCAAATGTAACACAGGCGAAACGCCCAACCTGAATTGACACACCAGAAAATAGCAATAAAATGACAAAGCTAATATCACTTAGCTCGTTTCACTTACCTCGTCTTACTTAACTCAAATTCCTTGCCTATTTCATATTTATTTTTTGTGCTTTTGTCAATCGACGTGGCTCAAAATTGTTGACCCGGACGCACATCCGATAAATGACGTCAACAAATATAATTATAAAAGCTTATAAATCAAGTGTCAATATATTAGCTCAAAATCTAACTTGCTTAATAGTTAATTACTGAACTTGTGTTCGAGCTAACTAATCGAATATTATCGATCTTGAAGCTTGGTTCGTTTATTCATTGGCAAGCATTGACTTCCTTAAAAAAAAATCAAATGGGGTTTCCCCTTTCCCGATATTTAATTATTTAGTTTAGTGTCTTTTAAATTTTATAATATGTGTACACCTCTCAAAATATGAAAAAAAAAAAATTAAATTAGTGTCTAAATTCTTTTTCTACCAACAAACTATAATCAAGTACAATATTTTGTTTCTCAACTTTTGAATAAGAATAGCACATGTTTCTAACTTTTAAATAAATCGAAAGAACATTATGCGTATGTGTTATTGATATATTACAAGTCTTGGTACTTTGGTTCAATAAATCTCTAAAATTAATAGAAATTATTTTATTAGTAAAAATTATGTAAAGAAAATAAGAAGTTTGTGTTAACTAAAAGAAATATGAGGGAATCGAAATCCCAATAAGGAGCCTGTTCTTCGAACAAGAACGAAAAATACCCATCCCGACCCAACTTTCTTATATGAAAAAATTTGTAAAAATAATTTCTAGAACGTGAAATGAGGATGGTATGGAGATAGACGTTTTCAACTATACCCGAAGCCACCATTGCCACCACTACATAATGCCCCCATTTAATGAAGCTCACAATATCAACTTATAACCCCTATAACTTTTAAGATGACAAAATCATTTTTGTCAATCATAACCTGTAATACTTTTCTAGTTTCAATGATGATTCATGAAAATAAATAATTGAAAGAATAGGAAATTGCATTTGTAAACAAAAGAATTGTGTGGCATTCAACTTGAAATAAATAATCTTGGCAAAATTGATCTTCTTGCCAAAGTTGAGAAAGCTGAAATAGGAAAGTCAAAGCAAATCATCTAGGATCAAGGAATGAAGGGACAGATTGATCTTCTTGCCAAAGTTGAGAAAGCTGAAATAGGAAAGTCAATAAATTAGATGAAATTGATTGACATGCTGGTGGAAGACTTTCTTGACGCTGTTATATAGATGAGAAGCATCCACGAAGAGGCGCGCGGCTTGACAGATTGATAACTGGGAAAAACAGCTGTCTTGACTATAGAGTTCAATCTGTGTTCAACCAGTGTTGGAACACAGGTAAGCAGATAGAGTTTATTCGGGAGAATTGACTCTTGAGTTCGGGAGAACTCTCTGCTTGTGTAGTAGAAGGGATTCTCTACATTTTGAGTACTTAATAGTCTTGGGAGTATAGTATTCAGGAGGAGTGTGTTTATGCATTGTAATATAAAATTCTATAGTACATTGTAAAGTAAATCACATCCCAGTAATAATATGCTCCAGAGGAAGGTGTCTTCCTCATATTTTCCAACCTTTAACTATTTCAGATTACGTCATGTTCATTCACAGTATGAACTAGATCGGTACAACTCTTATTTAAATCATTTGATACAAGTTATTAAAATAGCACACGCGCACATATTCTGATATTTCAATTGGTATCAGAGCAGGTTCCAGTTTTTTTACAAACAGGTAGATCCAAGGGAACAAAATGGCTTCCATTGATCATGCATCTCTACGACCTCCAATTCTGGAGGGAACCAACTACTCCTACTGGAAATCCATGATGATGGTGTACTTGAGATCCAAGAAATGCTGGCTCACAGTTGAAAGAGGATGGGACTGGCCTCAAATGGAGGACGAAGAAAAGAATCTAGTACCAAAACCAGTTCAGTCCTTTACTGAAAAGGACAAGCAAGAAGAAGAAGCAAACTACACAACATTGTACGCACTTCTAGGATCTGTAGATCCCATGAGGCACAAGATGATAGTGAAATGCACAACCGCGAAAGATGCATAGCAAATTCTGCAAAGTCAATTTGAAGGGAATGCCTCAGTCAAAACCTCAAAACTCCAGAGGTTATCTCTCCAATTTGATAACATCCAAATGAATGAGGATGAAAATATTGATGGCTTCTATGCAAGGTTCTGTGATGTAGTGAATGATTGCTACATACTTGGAGAAAACATCTCAGAAGAAAAACAGGTTTCAAAAATCATGAGAACTTTGCCATCCAGATTCAGAGAGAAAATCACTGTATTGGAATCATTCATGAAAGTCAAAGAAATGACTCTAGACGATCTTCTTGGAGAACTACGAACGTTTGAGATTAACAATGGCTAAGACAAAGTCAAGGCCAAAGGCATTGCACTAAAGCTGAAGTATCCGAAAAACAGGAAGAAGAGATCGATGACTTGGATGCTGCAAATTTTGCAGACACTATGACTTTTCTAGCAAAGAACTACGGGAAAATGATGAAGAAGTTCAACACCTCCAAGGGACAAGGAAAGAACAACTCGGGGAACTTCAACAAAAATAAATCTGGTGGGAGGAATTCAAATGGGAAGAATCAGGCCAGCAAAAAGGAGAATGACCAGTGCAGAGAGCGCAAAGGATATGGACATTATCAAGCAGAATGTCCAAATTTCTTGAGGAAAAACAAAGCTTACAAAGCAACGTGGAGTGACTCAGAAACTGATGAAGAGTCAAAGACAGATGATGCTATCAATCACACCAACAATCTTGGTCTATGTGATTCACTGAAGGATTTTACGTGTTTGATGGCACATGTTCGACCCATCAAGGAACTGACGGGAAAAGATGTGACTGATGAGTCCGAATCTGAAGATGAGTCTTGTCGTACTGCTGAACAACTTCAAGACATGTATAAGGAAATATCCTCCAGAGCTAACAAAGTTGCGCAAATCATCAAAACTCTTGAAGCTAAAGTCAGACTCTATGAAAAGAATGCTGATCCAAGCAGTTCTACTTACCCTCAAGCTCTACCAACTGTGAGGGTGATCATGCTGGAAAATGGACTGAAAATTGCACGGCAGGTAATCAGTTCCAAAGACCTTACCATAGACTCATTAAAAACTGAACTGTTTGATGTGCAGAAAGGGATAAAAAAACAGGGAAAAAGAAATCAGGATGCTCAAGAATGAGCTAACAAGACTGATGGAGGAAAACAAAAAGTCATTCCTTTCTTCCTCAATGAGGTCTGCCACAGAACGACCTACCTACGGTACAGGTAATGCATCAAGATCAGGTAACACGTTTACTGATAATTCTGATCAAGTACATCATGCCCAGGCTGTTCGAACTAGATTTAAACAGACCCCTTCAAAACATCATCATAATTCGAAGACCTTTAAATTTATCCCTACGTGTCACTATTGTTGTACAAAAGGTCATATACGTCCATTATGCAATCGGATGAAATATGACCTTTGCTCAGGCAAGATCAACATTAGGGATATATATAAAGGGAGACCTGGGACATATCAAAGATCAAGTCCTAAAACTAAAATTGATCTGAGAAATCGCATACAGTCTAAAATTTGGGTTCAAAAGGAAGGAAACAAGTGTTTCACATCTCTTCTGGCCCTCAGATCGAACATAGAAGGGACTTGGTATTTTGACAGTGGATGTTCGAGACATATGACTGGTGTTCGAACATATCTGACAAATATATCTCCAGTTGGAGATAAATTTGTCACTTTTGGAGATGGAGTAAGGAACAAAGTTATTGGTATAGGCACCCTCAATATTCGAGGAATGCCTGAATTGGAATATGTTTTGCTTGTTGAAAATTTAACGGCTAATCTCATTAGCATCAGTCAATTGTGCGATCAAGGACTGAATGTTAAATTTACACAAGGGAAATGTCATGTTCTTGATCAAAATAATCTTGATGTTCTTACTGGAACTAGAATTGTTGATCACTGTTACATTCTTGATAATGAGTTTAAATGCCATATCAGTACCATCAGTGAAATAGAATTATGGCATGAAAAACTTGGACATGTGAATTATGATCATCTGATGAATTTGTCTAAGTCGCAGGTTGTGAGAGGACTACCAAAACTCAAAAGAAAAGATCATGGTGTGTGTGGACCATGCCAATATGGAAAACAGAAACACTCCCCTCACAAACCTATTCATGATGTTCTTACTAAGCAGGTACTGGAGCTTCTTCACATGGATCTGATGGGACCAGTACAAACAGAAAGCATCAGTGGCAAGAAATACATCTTTGTTATGGTTGATGACTTCTCGCGGTACACATGGGTTAACTTCATTCGAGAAAAATCAGAAACGTTTGATATGTTTAAAACACTATGCACAAGGATCGAGAAGGAGAAACAATGCAATATAAACAAGATACGGACTGATCATGGGCGAGAATTCGAGAACTCTTCATTCACCAGTTATTGTAATTCAAGAGGAATTGGTCATGAGTTTTCGGCCCCCAAGACTCCTCAGCAAAATGGGGTCGTTGAGAGAAAGAACATAACTTTGCAGGAAATGGCTCGAGTCATGCTTGCGTCCAAAAGGATGTCACAAAGATGGTGGGCTAAAGCTGTGAACACAGCTTGCTACTTAATAAACAGAATTTATCTCAGGATAGGTATGGGAATAACCTCCTATGAGATATGGAAAGGTAAGTCTCCTAACTTAAGTCACTTGCATGTGTTTGGTTGCAAATGTTATATCTATAAGGATAGAGAAACTCTTGGAAAGTTTGAGTCTAAAAGTGATCTTGGTTTCTTCCTTGATTATGCTAACAGTAGTCGAGCGTACAGGGTATACAATCTGAGAACACAATCAGTGATGGAGAGTGTAAATGTTGTCTTCGATGACAGTTCCCGATCGAATGAAGAAATTGAGAGTGTCGAACTCAGGGTGCAGGAAGTAAGTTCCTCAGTAGTACGTTCCCCAGAGGAACAAAAGCTTGAACAAGCTGAAAATGTCGAACAAATCACTGATTCCAGAAGGGATCCTCCCAGCAAGATCTAAAAAGACCATCCAAGTGATCTAATAATAGGTGACATCAATAAAGGTATCAAAACCCGAGGTAATCCTAAACCTGATTATCGTAAAATGATTGGATACTCATACTTTGCATGCTATACTTCCACTATTAAACCACGTAACATCAAGGAAGCTCTTACGGATGAGTATTGGATTAAGGCTATGCAGGAAGAATTGGAGCAATTTGAGAGGAATGATGTTTGGGAACTTGTACCTCGGCCAAAAAATTCCAATGTGATTGGTACCAAATGGATTTTTCGCAACAAAACTGATGAATTTGGTAATATCACTAGGAATAAGGCTAGATTGGTTGCCCAATGATACACTCAAGTGGAGGGCGTTGACTTTGAGGAAACTTTTGCCCCCGTGGCACGTCTAGAGTCTGTCAGAATGCTTTTGTCCATTGCATGTGTAAAAAATTTTGTTTTATATCAAATGGATGTTAAAAGTGCGTTTCTAAATGGTTTTTTGAAAGAAGTGGCATTTGTTGAACAACCCAAAGGGTTTGAAGACCCTCACTACCCCGGATATGTATTCAATCTCAAAAAGGCACTTTATGGACTCAAACAGGCTCCTATACCTGGTATGAGAGACTCACAAAGTTTTTTCTTGATCAAGGATACAGACGAGGTGGCGCTGACAATACTCTGTTCATACTGCAAAAGAACAAGGACATTGTCATTGCACAGATTTACGTAGATGATATTGTTTTTGGGTCAACATCCAAAGTCAGAGTCAATGAGTTTGTTGAGGTCATGTCTAGGGAATTTGAGATGAGCATGGTAGGTGAACTTACGTACTTTTTAGGTCTACAGGTCAAACAAAGCAAGAACGGCATATTCATTCACCAAACCAAGTATCCCAAAAACCTTATCAAGAAGTTTGGACTTGAGAACTCAAAACACCCTGATACTCCCATGGGAACCAGCATCAAACTGTCTAAGGATAATGCAGGAAGCCCAGTTTATCCAAAACTATACAGAAGCATGATTGGTAGCTTATTATACTTAACTGCCAGTAGGTCTGACATATGTTTCAGTGTTGGTATATGTGCTAGGTACCAAGCGAATGCCAAAGAATCCCACATGACTGTTGTAAAGCGAATAATCAACTACGTCGGAGGAACCTCGGAATATGGGATCCAGTACTCTCGTGATACAAACTCAAACCTGGCAGGATACTGTGATGCCGATTGGGCAGGTGACGTGGATGACCGAAAAAACACTTCTGGAGGCTGCTTCTTTGTTGGCACAAATCTCGTATCCTGGATGAGTAAAAAGCAAAACAGCATTTCGTTGTCAACAGCTGAAGCTGAACACATTGCAGCCGGCAGCTGTAGTGCACAACTTGTTTGGATGAAACACATGCTGTATGATTATGGGTTTGATTTGAATTCTGCAAATCTTTTTTGTGATAACACTAGTGCAAGAAGTATGTCTAAGAATCTTGTTCAACATTCACGAATGAAGCATATCGACATACGGTATCACTTCATTCGCGAATTAGTTGAAGAAGGAACTGTAATTCTGGAGCATGTTCCTACGCAGGAACAACTGGCTGATATATTTACAAAATCTCTCGATGCTCAAAGGTTTCTAACTCTGAGAAAATCATTAGGAATTTGCATGTCTTTTTGAGTATATATCTCTTTTTCTGCATTTATAAATAAATAAAAAAAAATAAAAAATAAAACTCCGTGCATCTGAGGTTCTTGTATTAGGCATTTTTTAAGCATTTTGAGATATCCGTTCATTTTACCCACATTGGAAGGATAACTGCTTGAGACTTCGTTGAGACTTAATATGTCTGATATTTTCATCTTATCTGTCAGAAAGAGCTACCGTCGGAAAATGATGTAGTGAGTAACCATTCCTGTTGTGGAATCAGGGTCTCTTACACAGAAAATGACCGATCGTGTGAAAGCTGCTGATAGACGTCAAGTTTACTTGATGAACTTTTTCAATGGTGATCGGTAGTCTTTTCTATTTTATGTTCCTTTCATGGTCGTACTATTCTCCATATCACGAAGTAGTGAGGTAGTTTTCAGGCGAAAATTCTGTTAACTCTAAGTGAAAAGTGATATGAATATGCATCTTGAAGTAGTAGGGTAGCTTTCGGGCGAAAAGTTCCGATAGCTCTAAGTGAAAAGATATGCAAAGTTTACTTCATAAAGTAGTGGGGTAGTTTTTGGGCGGAAATTCCGATCGTTCTAAGTGAAACGTGAAGTACACTCTATTATGGAATTCACAAAGTAGTGGGGTAGACTTCAGATGAAAAATTTCTGTTGTTTCTAAGTGAAACGTGAATTCCAGTACGATCTTGCTGTGTAAAAAAAAAAAAAAAAAGGAGTTACAAGGTTGAGTTCTCATTAGGTTCGTCCTCTCCTGGTTCCACATGTAAATATCAGCGTCTCCGAGTTTTTCAGTAGTATTTTCCTCTTGTGGTGTACATAAAGTAAACGGATTTATTTATCATTTTTTTAGGCACATGCATGTTTTTCTCAGAGCTAAGTTATCTTATTTTCAAAATGAGATGCGTAAATAAGATTGGCTACATCTCTTCAGGATATTCAGTTGCCCATTTTAACGGGATCTCATCTATAAGGTGCAGATATTGTGCATAATTAAGGGGATCTAATTTTGGATATTATCCACTTTTTTATCTCTAATCCAGTTATTCATTTATACGCACTAACTTCTCATTTTCAGCATATCTTCCTTGCACTCTTTACCCTTCACCGTGTCTCCTCCTCTTCTAGGGTTTTATTCTTCTCAGATTGTCACTGTCTATCCATGGGTTCGTCCCTTGCCTTCTCGTTCGAAAAGGGGGAGAAAGATGAGGATGATGAGGCCGAAGCTTCTGGAGGTCGGGATGATGAAGACAATGAGAAAGAACAGGGAGTTGGTAGTGAAGACAACAGTGCACTTTCTGCGTGTTTGGGTTATTTTGGAATGTCTTGAACATAATATCATACACCCTTTTATGGTTTCCGTTTATTTTTGTTCTAACTTGGTTCTTACTGATTTTGTTCCCAATCATGTCTTCTTGCAATTACTTTGACTGTTCCCCAATCTTTGTAGTTACTCCTGTCATTGAATGTTTTAATTTTCTAACATTTTGAATTACAGGAAGGAAGCTCGGGTTTTCGAACCTGAATGCCAAGGGGGAGATTGTAAACACAAAAATTGTGTGGCATTCAACTTGAAATAAATAATCTTGGCAAAATTGCTCTTCTTGCCAAAGTTGAGAAAGCTGAAATAGGAAAGTCAAAGCAAATCATCTAGGATCAATGAATGAAGGGACAAATTGATCTTCTTGCCAAAGTTGAGAAAGCTGAAATAGGAAAGTCAATAAATTAGATGAAATTGATTGACATGCTGGTGGAAGACTTTCTTGACGCTGTTATATAGATGAGAAGCATCCATGAAGAGGTGCGTGGCTTGACAGATTGATAACTGGGAAAAACAGCTGTCTTGACTATAGAGTTCAATCTGTGTTCAACCAGTGTTGGAACACAGGTAAGCAGATAGAGTTTATTCGGGAGAATTGACTCTTGAGTTGTTCGGGAGAACAAGTTGAGTTCGGGAGAACTCTCTGCTTGTGTAGTAGAAGGAATTCTCTACATTTTGAGTACTTAATAGTCTTAGGAGTATAGTATTCAGGGGGAGTGTGTTTATGCATTGTGATATAATTTCTATAGTACATTGTAAAGTAAATCACATCCCAGTAATAATATGTTCCAGAGGAAGGTGTCTTCCTCATATTTTCCAACCTTTAACTATTTTCAGATTACGTCATGTTCATTCACAGTATGAACTAGATCGGTACAACTCTTGTTTAAATCATTTGATACAAGTTATTAAAATAGCACACGCGCACATATTCTGATATTTCAGCATTTAGTGATGTCATTAGAAAAAATGAGTTTCTTTCTATGATTGAAAATTTAATAAAATAAAAATCGCAAAGAATTTAGAGAAGGTTAACAAGAAAAAAGAAATGGCATATTTAGATAAATGAGGCCAGCCTGCCCCTTGAAAATAAGAAAGAATATAATTTTTTTAAATAATAATAATATTATTATTATTATTTTATAAATAACTTAAAATATGTCTTCAGGAATCAAAATCGTAGTAGAGATTGTAGAAACGGTAGTAGAGTTGCCCAACCCAAAGCAAACAAAGATGGGCGTAAAAAAGTTTAAATGGCCGGCCCAATGAAAACAAAGATGGGTCGAGTTAAAATTGGCCCGACGACGCACCTTTAAAGGCCTTTATATCGACCCCAAAAAAAGCCCTCAACTTAAATCCAAAACCAAAAAAAATTAGTGGCCCATGCAGGTCTCGAACCTGCGACCTTCGCGTTATTAGCACGACGCTCTAACCAGCTGAGCTAATGGGCCACGGATGTTACCAAAAAAACTATTGTTTATATTTATACATTTAATATTATTGGTGTTAGAAATTAAAGCACGTAAATCATTTACACACGTATAAGGGAATCGGTATACCTCAGTTGATTTACAGCGGAATGTATTCGGTTGATTCCCAAACCTGAAGGATCGTGCACTGATTCGTCTACAAGCCCGTCTGGACGAATGCTACTTGAGCATTCGCCGTCTACTCCACACCCTAGATTCTTGGAGGACTCCGGTGATTCTCCAAGACAGAGAATTAGAGAGAAAGGGAGAAATATGTATTCTGTGGTGTTATTTTTCCGTAGTCTACGAATACCAGTATTATTCGTATATTTATTAGTATGGGAGAGATCTATCTCCTATTATGGATAAGATCTCCATCCCTATTGGAATATATCTAATAAGATATTAAATATCTCGTCAGATATATATCCCAACTATATTGGGATTCATTGGATGCAACCAACCATTGGGTTAATTGTTTTATTGATTTTAGCTATATTCTCCGGGAAAATTTGATGTTAATTTAGGTTGCAGTGGTGATGCGAGGAACATAATAGTAGTAAGAGAGTGGATTCCGCGTTCAGAGTTTCAGCCATGAAAGACTACGAGGTAATTACTACTGTTATCTATTGTTGATATCAATTTCTGAAAATAGTGGAAGCTAACCGATTGTTTGAATTTATTTGTTGTTAAGTTCGGCAGATTTTTGTAGCTTGTTCTGGAACGCTCTCTCTTGATTTATTATTATACCGCGTTGTTTTAATTTCCCTTTTGTTTTTCTCTTTTTGAATTTCGAATGAGGGAAATGAGATCTCTAGTTTTGTTTCGTTCTCAATTTGGATTAGGGAAATTCAAAACCGTTTGGTGTGATTGGATTTGCTTGAGAATTTGTCTGTTTTGTTAGCTGGTTACTGCTTATCAAATTGATATATTTTGCCGTCAGTGGCGTAGAATGTATTTGTTGTAAGAGTATCGATTGATGGGAATGATGGTCAAGAATTATGGTGGGTTATAAGTGAATTGTAGTGGTTGAGGAATGCTTCTTCTTTTTAATGGCCCTAGATGGGCTTCTCCACCTACTCGTAACAGGCTGTCTTCTGTACATGACTTCTTCCCTTAGAATTCGAAGGAAAGGTATGATCATACATGAGGGGCCCGTGGTGGATGCTGGCTAATTCCATCAGGGTATTGGCTCTGCTTCGACTCAATTTCAAGTTGTCTATTTTCAACTTCCCTACTGAGAAAAGGGCCTCTAACTTTTCCATCAGCCCTGTTCTGAGAGTTGGTGAATCCTGTAGTTTTCTTAAGATAGATTTTGTGGATAATGAAAAAAGACAAATTTTGTTGATGATCAGATCATTATTTAACCTTCAGTTTGTTTTGAGACAAGAAAACCTATGTGTTAAGACATTCCCAGCCTAACAGAATAATTGGTTCGCATCATGGAGTGATGTGTCCATATAACAATGGAGGGGGTGGGGGTGGGGGTGGGGGTGGGGGTGTATTAGTGTCTATTTAAACACTTACCCTTCAATTTGTTTGCGCCTCCGAAGAATATGATCCTTGCCTACTTCTAAATTTTTTAGTGATAAACAAGAGGATACAATGATGCTACAAGAGTGTACATATCTTGTATAACAAATTTGATTGAGTGAACAAAATGCAATTTGTGATCTCGACCCTCAAAAGCTAAGAAGTATATTTGAAAACTGCCAACATATGTGAGAATGACTCACAAGTCCAGAAGTATAGAGTAACAAATAGATTGTTCGTCATTGGTGGAAATCAATGCATGTCTTTTGGTTGATCATGCTGCTTGCATTTGACATGTATTTCTTTTTGTATCTTATCCCATCATGACTATGAAATATGTCGTAGATTGAAGAAAAGAAGCAAGCTGCTGCAGATGTCCTATTTCAATATTCAAAATTTGCTCTGGCATGTCTTGGGAATCAGGCTCGGCCATGCGACTTAAGATTGCATCTGATGAAGGTACTCTTTGCAACTTAATTTTTATTTTCACTTTTCTTATATATTTTTCAAAGGTTATTCCGGAAATGTTGGAATTTGAATTTACGAGAAACAATATTAGCGTCCTGGGAATTGTGTGAGTGCTGTTGATTAATGATGTAGTGGTGGTGCTTTGTTTGGAGTTTGAAATAGAAGATGAAAAAGTAGTGGGCATTTTTCAGTTTATTATGCTGAAAAGTTCTTATTTTTGGACAAAGAAATTTTTGTACCAAGACCTTTACCTTGATAAGCCATCTGGCGACGGGAACCAAAGATATTCAGTTGATCCAAAATGTGTGAGATTTCATTTCCTTGAACAAAAAAGTGAATCCTTTTCTTCTTATCTTTCCACCCTGTACTCACAGGTGGGCACAGAAAGTGCAGGAGGATTATCTTTCCTTCTTAAACCTTAGTATCTATTCAAACTTTAAAATTCAATGGGTTGTCTGTCTAGGCGTTTTTTTTCCTTTTCGCATATTAGTAGCTTCTTCTGCATGTGCCTGCCTCTATGTTTTGGCATCTACTTTAAGCTCTTTAGTTAATAAAGAATTACATCAAATAATAGAATACAAGTATTACTGATACACTGTAGGATCAATATAGTACATTATGCTAATTTTAAAGAAGTTAGCTAAGCATACCAAAAACAAAAATGAAAAAGTTGGAAAGCTCATTTTGTTCTACTTCCTTTATAACCTGATAAAAATAATGTGAACGCCTCCAATGTTTTTGTGGAACGAATTCAATAAAACATGTATTTTTTTCACAGACTCATTTTTCCCATAACTGAAATGAGGTTCACTTCATTTTCCCTTTGTTTTTGGCTCTTCATTGGAAGTTTTTCTCAGGTTCTAATAACCCCCAAATAAAATAGAATAAACATTTCCCATTTATTGATTTCTTGTTTTCTTTATGCAGGAGATTTCTGGTTTGCCAACTTCATTGAAGAAGGCTTCTTCCCACGCTGCTGCTACTTCGCCTGACGTTATGGGAGAATCGTCTAGCTCAGGCACTATAAGACTTGACAAAGCTGATAGTTTCAGAGCTGTCTAAGAATTGCGCTAGTGGTCTTCGTAATGTGTTGGCTTACACCTGCTCTACCCAGTCATCTTCTGTGTGTATGTAAATGTAATGGTATGTATTTTTAGGGCATGCAGCTGCTATAGCTCAGTTTTACCAATCTCAACATTGTCAGACCAGTATTCTGATTGACAGTGAATATTGTAAGATGACAGATATTTTCACTGAAATTATTGTTGGAGAAATGGTATCTGGATCCTTAACTTCATTTTCTATTTGCTTATTAAAATGGGTCTCTGTAACTTTTATTTTTTTGGGGTAAGGCCTCTGTAACTTTTATGGTAAGCATTGAGTTTCTTGTACTTCAATTTTTGTTTAAGTTGTTTTTACTTTTGTACTTTAATTTAAAATTGTTTTTTTGCATAAAAGATGGAATATCCTCATTTCTGGTCATTGATTTGGCATAAGGACAAAATTTAATACGAATAAGTGAAACAGAATGCATAATGGGTCTGTTTGTTTATGGTTGGGTTAATCTGTTGTGGATTGTGCCCAACTCAACACGTGTTTGTTGTTGGATTTGGTATAATATATTGTCTTCAATCCTCTTACACATATCATTAATTAAACTCAATTTTCAATACAACTTTAATCAATAATCGTCATTCTTTAATTACCTCTTACACACATCATAAATCAAATCCAATTTCCAATACACCTTTAGTCAATAACCAATCATTTTTAACAAACTCTTACATACATCATCAATCAAACTCAATTCTCAATACAACTTTAATCAATAATCAATCATTCATTAACTATCACTTACACACATCAAATCACATTTACCACCTTTTATAATATAAACCAACTCCAACTCAATCTCCCAACCAACATAAACAAACACTCATTTATTTACTCCAACTTAAAGACTCCACTTTATTCTCCACAGTTTACAGTACTCCAGTCATCCACAACCATAAACAGACAGACCCAATATATGTCTTATCTATACAAAATTCAACAGCGTTAAATAATAAAGATGATGATAGATATGGTATGGACAAATTTAACCAAATATTGTATTGTTCGTCAACATATTAATAAATTAAATGTGTTTGTGAGAATATTAATAAATTAAGTTAAGTCGATCATGCCATAAGCAATTCTTAATTTTTTTTCAATTTTTATTTTTCAAAGTCGCCCCTAACATGGACTGACATTCATAATTTTTTTTTTTTATAGTCACCTACTACGGAGGCGACTTTGTGTTTTTTTTTTATATTATTAGTTTGTTGGTGTAGTTTAACAACAACAACAACAACAACAACAACAACAACAACAACAACAACAATAATAATAATAATAATAATAATAATAATAATAGTAATAATAATAATAATAATAATAATAATAATAATAATAATAATAATAGTAAACACCGTTTAAATTGTATTTATTATTCAAAAGATAAAAAGAATCTCTAATTATCCGAACCAAATTGAACCCGTTCCATTTAATTCGAAATTCTGAATCGAACTGTCCCGACAAAAATAAATAACCGCACCATACCTTCCTCATTTTTTGGATCTGTAATGAATACTCACTTTTTAAATAATCGAAGTTTGATACGGATCTGAATATTTTCAAATATTCGATTCACACCGTACCGTGCAAACGCCTAATTATTATGGTATTTATTATTATTATTATTATTATTATTATTATTATTATTATTATTATTATTATTATTATTATTATTGTTGTTGTTGTTATTGTTGTTGTTATCATCATCATCATCATCATCATTATTAAACTACAACCAATACATTAAAGATATAAAAAAAAATACACAAAGTCGCCTCCATGATAGGCGACTATCAAAAATGAAAAAAAAAAAAAATGTCGCCTCTATCGAAGACGACTTTCATTTAAAAAATTAAAATTAAAATTAATGTCTCGCCCAGGGGCGACTTTGAAAAAAAGGGAAAAAGATTGAGATTCACTCATAGCCCGAGCGACTTAACTTAATTTATTAATACTCCACAAATACACTTAATTTATTAATATGCTAATGAACCGTGCAATATTTAATTAAATTTACCCATAGTGTGGGTTGAATATTGTACATACTTTTTGCTTGGCCCAATTCTTCACAGAAAAAAGAAATATGGGACAATGTTCATCTAGGGGCCGTTTGGTTGCCCATCTCAACTATTGGGTTACTATAACTAATTGGGCTTTTGGAGTGTTAGCATACACTGAGTGTTGGCCACTGATGGGTTTGGTTGGAATGTTTAGTTGGATTTTACATCTTTAGGTACTCCAAAATTCAGTTTGGTTCGTAGCGGTAAAAACAATATTATTATTTGCAATTCCTAATTTACCCCACAAAATGTAAAATGTGGGGGGCAAAAAAACTTTTGACCCTAAAGTTCTAGATTTTCTTTTTCAATTCGATTGAGCTTTTTTTCCCAAATTCTGAAGTAAGACTTAAGAGGGAGTAGTCGCTGAAGTATTGCAGAATCAGGTAACAACGCAAAATATTACATTTCGTCTTATTGCTCTCTCAATATCTCCCCTAGTCCTCCTTCATTACCATCTTCTCCCCCAATTTGTTAAGTGCACAAATTTCACGCTCTGCAATTCCGAAGGAACGATCATGGAAGATCCAGTGTTTATTGGGCGCAGTAACCGGAATCACAATCAGCAATTTTACGGTTGAAGAAAGAGCAATTGAAGGGGATAAACCTGCCGCGGCCGTCGGCGCGGGCGGGGATGGGAGGCTACTGGATTCTACTCCCTAATTTATTTGAACAGTTGTAATTTCTACTCCCTAATTTGGACTGCCGACTACGATCCTCTGAAAGTGAACGAGCTCCAGCGCCGAGAAGAGGAAAGAGAAAGATGAGTGAACAGTAGTAATTTGAGTTTTGTATATTTATATCCCACAAGGGTAAAATCATAAATTTACATAATAGTGAAGATCTGGTTTAAGGCCTGGAGAACAGAACCCAGCCCCCCCTTGGGTTACATTCCGCAGGGCTTTAGTTGTAGCAAAATCGGGCTTGGTATAAAACCCGGGCTCCTAAACAGGCAACCAAACAAGTTAATAAGTAGGGTACATGTGGTAATAAGGCATTAACATGCAAACCAAACAGGCCCCTAGAGTATAATGTACAGTACTCTCTGTAACTCTATAATTATCAGTACTTTCTTAGAAGAACATTATTGTCCTTTCAATATACTATTGATATGTATAAAATAAAAAATTCCATATTTAACTAAATTACATAAATAATTTAGATGTGGTTCCAACATGAGAAGTTCTTATCTACTCCACCTAGAGATGGTAAAATTGGCCCGGCCCGATGGGCCGGTCCGTTTAGCCCGAAATATAGAGCGGACTGGGCCGGAGTATTAGAGGCCCGTTGGCCCGGTCCGAACGGGCTTTTCTTTTGGCGGGCCAAGCCGAAAGCCCGCGGACCGGCCTGATGGAATTGAATTTTTTTCCGTCACTAATCGAATAAGAAAAATTTAGGAATTAAATAATATCTTGTATATTATTTGAAACATGTTTTTCTTTTTTCTCTTTTTAGAGCATAAATGTATCTATTTACCGAGAAATTAAAACATTTCACTAATTTAATACTCTATTTTCTTCAGTTTTATTAGCAGAAGATGGAAAATGAATTGGATCCATGCATGCTCATTAATTATTATGTGTCGAAAAATAAAAAATTGATTAACATGTAGTATAGTACGTACACAAAAATTAAATAACTTGTGACATATATATATAACTATATATCATCATTCATTCCTTCTTTTTTATTATTATTATTATTGTTATATCTGGGGTTTAAGATATGCCTATAGATTAATAGATATCATTCCATATTGCAACGAATAATAATATGTTATCTTCCGATCAAGTTTTTTCTTAAAGAGAATTAAAGTGAAGTTCGCCTCAATATATAATTCTACTTCATGGTTAAAGTAATAAAAAAATAAAAAAATAAAAGGCTTTTTTGGCCCGATGGCCCGAGGTCCTCCGGGCCGGACCTAGCATTTCTAGGCCCGAAATAAATCGGGCCCGGCCCGACCCGGCCCGAACTTTTCCTTGGCCCCGCCCGAATTGCCACCTCTAACTCCACCAATAGAGTAAGCAAGTCGGTGGACGTGTGATACATCGCCAAAAAGAAAAATATAAATTTATTTATGTTTCGTCTACATGTTGCATATCAAAAGTAGTACAAGTATTATACAGGGTCGGACCTCCTGTTAAGCGGGAGAGTTCGTCGACTCCGACCCAAAAAAATTATAATTTTTTAAGAGCTTCAAATTATATTATTTATATATACTATAAGTATATATGTGTATAGATATGCTTATCCGAAGATAGAACTTACATCAATGAGTAGTCCAGCGGCAAAGTTACTTTAGCGAAAGCTGGTGGACTCGATCCTTCTCCCAGGCATTTGTACAATGCTTTTTGAATAAATGCGCATTGAAGTTGTGCTCAGTGAGGATGAATATGTACTGGGCAGCTGGTTTGTAGCTCTCGTATTAGAACTTTTTTTTCCCCTTCTTTAATTGCTCTAAAGACTCACAAAACCTTAACAACTAAATAACTATAATGTAGTGTTGCAGTTTGTAGCTTATAAAATAAAGAGGAATTGATTAAAAGGCCATGTTTTAGCCTATAGTAGTAAGTACATAAAGAAGCTCTTGAAGTTGGAGTTTTTTTAAGACTTTTTTTCTGGTCAACGACATCACAAAAAAGATTGAATGAATTAACTATGTTATTAATATAAAGAAACTTTGAGCAACTTGACTATACATACTTGATCAATATTTTTTCGCCAAAACTATTAAGAGAGTTGTATTTAAATATTGTTTTCAACATTTTTGTCTTTAAATTTTCAATGTTTTGATATAAATTTTCAGAGCATTAATTATTGCTTTTTTTTTTTTTTTTTTGTGCATGAATCTCATGTTTGTACATTAAATGAAAAAAAAAATTATAAGTTTAGGATCCATTGTAAAAGTTCAACTCAGAACCAAACATGACCAAGTCCTACCCTGGTATTATAGTGCCGGTATAATAAGTAGATAAAATCCTCCTTGTAACACATAATTTCAGCACTTGTTTAGTAGTACTAGATGTCCTCCCGTGCGATGCACGAGATAAACTATTGAACATGTTATTTAATTAATAATATGTAACTAAATTTTAATATTGTGGTAAAAGCATTATAACATACATACAGTGTATACACAATATTATTTGATGCATTTAACTTAAGTAAATATTAACATTTATTTTTTGATGTAGGGGAAAATGAGTCCTAAACTTAATTTCATAAAAGGTAAATTAAATTATTTTTATTATACATCAACTTCTATTAAAAAAAATCTAACCCACATTTTTCACTAATATAATTTTTATGCGATTGGACATTAATGTAAATCTAACAAATTCTTGCCATTTTACTATTTGTCATAAAAAAAAAAAACTAATTCTGGAACTCAAATAATTATTAAAATATAAAATTGTGAAAAGAACCTAAAAATTATATGTTTCTGAAATACTCTCACACGTTTTATATGAAAATATTTAATTATCTAGATATATCATAATTAACCTTGCAAAAAGTATTTTAGATTTTAATTAATTTATATACCTATATGGATATCTAATTGAAGGTCGTAAAATAAGGACTAATTTGATATATTTTTCATTAAAAATAAAATTGATACAAAAAAGTTATAATTATTTAAGCTTTTAGATTAAAAATAAGAAGAATGAAGAGAGAAGAATTTTTTTATTTGTAGATAAATATGATGGAATAACTTTTAATATAAAAAAAGATAAAATAGAAAATTGTCTTGCTAATATAAAAAGTGCAAAAAAAAGAAAAAATAAAAATAACTGCCACATGTTAAAAGAAAAAAGGTGGAGATAAAACATGGAAAAAAAAAAAAAAAAAGACCCTAAAAATACTCTGGAGATGACACATATGCAAGATATCCTGCTTTTATATTAAAGGCGGATTTCATAAAATGGTTTCTACATTATGCTAATGATTTTAGATTCAGCTAACCTTTACATTTTGAAGTACATAAAAGAAAAAAGGAAAAAAAAAAGAAATACGATTTGCAAAATAATATACTGAAATATATATATAGTATTGTCATAACGGAAAATATTAAACAATAATAAGATATGGAATAAATATAATCCAAATAATACTGGCTCTCTAATACCAAAGGAAACAACCTCACATGTCCCAACGGCTAGTCGTGAAACGGTAAACTCCAACGGTCGAATTTTCAAAACTCTTCCAAATGACTGTCTAAAGCCCACCCTTCTTCACATCCCCCTTCTGTTCTCCGCTCTCCATCTCTCTCTAACTCTCTCCGGCTGCTCTGCACTTCACCATCCCTCAATTCTCCCATTCCACACTCCCTTTCAATCATCTAAACCACAATAATAACAGAAGATGATGAAAGAAATGTGGAATGCGCCACCCGGTTTCCGGCCCACAAAATCAGCGCCGTCGTCACCGGCGAAGCCATTAGGCGTCTCCCGAACCCGGTCCGAAACCTTCCATGTCACCCACAAGGTCCCTGTTGGTGACACCCCTTATGTCCGGGCAAAAAATGTTCAAGTGAGTTCTAATTTTGACCTAATTTTTATCTTTTTATGATGATTCTTAGGGTTTTTGATTGATTGATGTTTTGGTGTAATCAGCTTGTGGAGAAGGACCCGGAGAGGGCGATTCCGTTATTCTGGGCAGCCATTAATGCGGGGGATAGAGTAGACAGTGCTCTCAAAGATATGGCCATTGTAATGAAACAGCAAAACAGGGCTGAAGAAGCCATTGAAGCTATCAAATCGTTGCGTAGCCGATGTTCCGATCAGGCACAAGAATCACTTGACAACATCTTGTTAGACCTTTACAAGGTTCACTTCTAGAATTTCACGAGACTGAAGCATATGTTTCTTGAATCTACTTCCCTTTTTCCTATATACGTTTTCTGAAATGTGTGATTCCTTTTCAGAGATGTGGAAGATTGGATGACCAAATAGCACTTTTAAGGCACAAATTGTTTCTAATCCAACAAGGAATGGCCTTTAATGGAAAGCGAACCAAGACGGCTAGATCGCAGGGGAAGAAATTTCAGGTGTCGGTCGAGCAAGAGGCGACTAGGTTGCTGGTAAGAAAACACAACCAATTCATCAAATTACTGTTTGCATATACACTCAGTCTCACCCCCTTACCAACGGTAGCTATGTGTCAGTATCTCCTAAAAAAAGCGGATCCTCAATTTAGGAATAAGATAGTTACACATCAGTGGCGTGAACATTAATATATGTTTACGACTAGTGGAGCATTTCCATATATACACTATACTCGTGCTTAAAAGTAGTGGTTTAATCAATTGGCATTGAAAAGATTGAATCTTGAATGTATAGGGCAACTTGGGATGGGCCTTGATGCAACAAAACAACTACGTCGAAGCAGAAGAGGCATATAGGAGAGCCCTTTTACTCGCACCAGATAATAACAAGATGTGCAATCTTGGGATATGCCTAATGAAGCAAGGGCGAATAGTCGAGGCGAAAGAGACCCTCCGGCGAGTGAAGCCTGCAGTAGCCGATGGCCCTAGAGGGGTGGACTCACATCTCAAGGCCTATGAGAGGGCCCAACAAATGCTGAGGGATCTTGAATCAGAAATGATGAACAAAGGCGGTGATCGTGTCGAACAGCGTAAGCTGTTTGATGCATTCTTGGGCTCTTCTGCTATCTGGCAGCCTCAACCTTGCAAGGAAAGTAACATTATTCCCACATTACCCCCCAATGGTGATGGTTTTGGAGATGAGAATGCAAATTCTAACATCATAAGAAACAATGTCCAACAGAAGAATGCTGTTATAAATTCACTCAATATTGATGCACAACCATTCTTTTCAACAAAATTTGGTTCTGTTAATGGTCCAGAAAGTCTTAAGAGGACCAGGTCTGGCAGTGTGGCTAACTTAGAGAACAGAATGCCACGCGTCGAGCCGGAAAACAAGGTGAGAAAACAGCCGGCTTCACCGGAGAAAAGCTGGGCCAATTTCTTACCGGACAGCAAGGATTTTGAGGATGCAATAATTGCAGCGGTTTTGGGGTGTGACAGTGAGAAGAGGATTATTGAGGAGATTCCTCAGAAGAAGGTTGAGAAAAGGTTGAAGGTTTTTCAGGATATTACACATTCTTTGAGTCCAAGAGCATGACTTTTTTAACATTAGATTATTTATTTATGACTTTAGGTAATTTAGTTGTTATTTGAATTAAAATAATCTTATTATTACTAATTTATTAGAGATTGGAGATGAGCTTGTTCTCCTGAGTTTCTGCAGTCCACAGCAGAATAAATGGCAAGTGAGTGGAGTGTACTGTACTACCCTTAGTCTAATTTATTCTGTGATCAATTTGCCTATTTATGGCTCCTTACTTATCAATAAATGAATCTTTATCTTTTTTATTCTTGATCATGATCCTTCAGGGTACAAATTAGCATTTGAATTAGTAATTCATACTATATTTAAATTGGACAACAAACTATATTTCTGTGCAAATACGCTCTTTAACTTTTAAAATTGGTAAAATTAAACTCCTATACTCTTAATTATGAAACAAATACAGACATTTTTAAAAGTTTAAATCAATGTATGATTTAGAAATTATTGGATAGGAGTATAAAATAAATTGAAGAATTTAAAAATCTTTAAATTTACCTTAAATTATTTTAAGTGTAAGTAGTAAAATTTGAAAACTATAAGAAACATGATAAATTCAAAGTCTCAGCCACTTTTTAATGTTTAAATTATGAAAGAATTTATGATTTTATCTTGTTATATTTAGCAATTTTGATATTTATAAGAGTTTAATTCTTTTGTCAAGCTAGAGGTTTATTTGAGTCAAGAAAAACAGAAGAATCTGCAAGTACAAAGAGTTCTAACAAGAAAATTAAGCGCGGGGAAAAATATTGAAATGTCGAAATATCGTACGTTTCATATGAAAAATTACAGAAAATGACGAAATTTTCGGTATACCGATTTCTCGGTATAGTACAAAAAAAAATCGGTATTTTCGGTATATACCGGTATACTGAAATAGTTTTGGTATTTTGATAGTTCAATAGATATACTGGTTTTTTTTTCAATATTTTGGTAGTTTGGTATTTCGCATATCAAATTTCTAATGGTATACCGAAAAAAATTCAGTATACCATTAATTGTATGGATCGGTATATACCAACATCGAACAAATTTCGGTATACCAAAATTTTGGTATGCTAATGGTATCTAATCTAACCATATTGTACCGAAAATTTATCTACGGTATCGGTATGACCACCCCTAAGGAAAACTTAGTCTCAAACTTAAACATATGTACACAAAAAAATTATAATTAAGTTTTTTTTCTCCTAATCTAAGAACAAAGAAAAAACCCTCCCCTTCCCCCACGGTAACTCGAACCCAGGACCAAAGACCTAAGTAGTAGATGCTCTGCCACTTGAGCTATCCAACTTCGTCACAAAATAATTATAATTAAGTAAATGAATAAAATTTCTCCTACATGAAATATATGGACTAGATTAGAATATGTGAGCTTTATTAATTAATAAGTCAAACTAATTAATTAATTAATTAAGCAGACATGGATATTAAGCCCATAAACCTAAAGTTATATAGTACGATATATACATATTCTCTATAGTAGAGAATTAAGAGTTTTTATCAGATAAAACTTAGTGAGACAATGTAGATTCAATAAGTGATTTCCTAACAATACCTTATTGAACAATTGTACCGAGGATAGTTCATATGGTGGATGACATATGGGTGGATACCTGAAGTGGTGAATTCAGTCGCGTTATTCCTTCCGATTAATCAACAAGTAAGTTGTTCTAATTATTGCGTGATTATTATTCAACGTACAATTCAATTATAAATCATTGATCGTTATTCTCGATTTATTCTCCGCTGTGCACATTAGATGAAATCGAGAATTCCCAACGGTAGTATCAGAGTCCGGGGCTCGATTTATAATTGTTTTGATTTATTAAATTGCGTTGTGGATTAGAATTTGGATAATTGAAATTCTCGTTTTCTTTTAAGAATTGTTGAAATTGTTTTGACAATATATTTTAAAATAAGAGTTGCAATTTTTGAAAACTGATTCATCATCGTTTCCAAACAAAACTGAACTTCTGGTTATCATTATTGAATGAATACATATTCGCCACATGATAGGGATAACTCGATCAGCTCAGGCCGGGCTAACAGCGAGGCCCAGCATGCATAAACCTGAGCTCAGGCCCAGCAAGCGCGCCAGCAAGCACAAAGGCCCAGGCCCAGCAGGCCCAGCAACACGCATTCTGTTTAGCGAATCAAATCTGTTCCGCGAATCAAGGCCATGATCTTTCCCCAACTGCCATGCAGATGTGGTGGGCAAGATTATAAGGGTTTAGTTAGGGTTTTGGTTTAGTAGTATAAATAGGTGAAAAGAACTCTGAATTAGGGTTCGCACTTTGCATTCTGTAACACGCACTGTAAACTCCGCGTTTGAGTAAAGAGAAACACCTCGGCGATTGCCGTTTCCTGCCCGTGGACGTAGATCTCCGGATCGAACCACGTAATTCTTGTGTGTTCTTATATTGTTTACATAGATTACCGTTTAATTGTGTGATTACCGGATTGTGCTTTATCAAATTGGCGCCGTCTGTGGGAACGACAAGGCAGTTTTCTGAACGCGCTAACCAACAAATTTTGACGTAATTCTTAATCATGGTGACGACTCGTTTGAATCAAGCTCGCCGCGAGGATCAATCCGACCAAGATCCACCCGTGGATCAAGTTGTGCCGCCAAGGCAATTGCCGGCAGGGAGTACATCCAATCATCAGGGTAATCAAAATCCTCCACCCCCTCAAGACCAGCAAAACCCTAATATTGCTGCTGCTCAACCACCGGTAAACATTCAAATCACCCCTGAACTGCTTCAAGATTTCTTGCAAGAGCATGCACATGTCCTTCAAGATTGGGCAGTTAATCGCTTACGTCCCGCGGGGCCTGCCGCGGGGCCTGCCGGCCATAATGCTAATCCCGTGGTGCCTCCACCCCGCTCACGCGATCAGCAGGACCCGGGACACCGCGGTCGCCAGGATCGACGACGGGAACGACCTGGTTCTTCCGAGGACCAGGGGAGTTCTAATGAATCATGACCTCGTAATGAGGAACCCGCTGATGTGGATCGCCGCCGTCCACTCAATGCGACCAAGAGAGTTCGCTATGCAAATCCTCATGCTCTGGATCTTCAAGAGTATGAGCGAGTTCAACGTAACGTTGAACTGGATAGAATCCTAGGCCTTGACGCCAATGGGGAGATCATCACGCCGTTCTCCCAGGAAATCATTGCCACTTCCCTTCCCGAAGGGTTTAAACGGCCAGCCATACCTCCTTACAATGGCACAGGAGATCCGGCCAATTTTCTTGGGGCTTTTCGGCACAGCATGCTTAGCCATGATAGCATCACATCCCTCCAGTATTGCAAAATTTTCCCTGAGTACTTACAGGATGAAGCTCGGGTTTGGTTTGATTCACTCCCGCGTGACAGCGTATCCTCCTTCAGAGAGCTCGCCGAGCACTTTTGGGCGCGGTTCGAAGCACGGGCGAAGCCCATGGCCACCCTGGCCGATGTCATGAATATGGAACAGCGGGACGGTGAAACCGTTACCCAATTCCTGGACCGTTTCACAGCGGTAAGCCTCAAGGTGGGGAATTGCCCCGACGATGTGGCCATCAACGCTTTTATGAATGGACTCCGCCCCGGAGCACTCCACACCGAGCTAGCTCGGAACACCCCGGTCACAACGCGAGCACTGTTCAAAACAGTGTGCAAATTTGCTAAGGCCGAGGAGCAGACTCGTCAGAAGCGTGAGAAGCACGCAATCAAGCGACAGGCCGACAAAGCACAAACTGGGCCTAATGTGCGACCTAGCGCATTTTCACGTTTGACCCCGGGCCGTTCAGAATCCCGAAGTGAAATTCCAAAGTTGACTCCGTTGACGAAGTCACGAGCTGAAATCCTATCTATTCACAAGAATGATCTGCGGCCTTGTCCGCGGATGACCGCGCCACCTGAGAAGAGAAATCGTGGCAAGTGGTGTGCGTACCACCGAGATCACGGGCACGAGACAGAGGAGTGCCGGGAACTCGGCAAGGAGATTGAGGACTGCCTCAAGAAGGGTCTCTTGCGGCAATACGTCGCGCGAACCGGAGACCAACCTCGGACAAACCACAATGGGGGTTCATCCCACAACCGCGGAGGTTATCACGACCGAGGCGCTCAACAAAATCGGCCACCATGGCAGAATAATCGGCCAGGACCAAATAACTATGCACGGCAAGACTCTGGCAATCGCCAGCAACCACGTCTCCCGCTACCACCTCCTCCTCCGGGGGGACCCGAAGACAACGCACCCCCTCACGTGATAAACGTGATATATGGAGTCTTACCTACCGGGGCTTCACGACATGCCTTAAAGGCAGAAGCTCGACGTCCTCCTCCCGAGGAGCCACGTCATAAACGCCTCCATCAGTCCGAGACTGTTAGCTTCACGGATAGGGACCCTGTTCCGGAGATAACACCTCACACGGACGCTATTGTCATCGACATGACTGTAGCCAACATAACAGTCCGGCGGGTCTTCGTGGACAATGGGGCCGCAGTAAGCATTATATTTTCGGACTGTTTCGAAAGGATGGGGATTTCCCGAGACCAACTCCGACCGGCCCCCGGGCCACTACAGACATTCACTCAGGGTGAAGTCCGGTCAGAAGGTATCATCACTCTCCCGACGTCGTTGGGGACTTATCCGAGGATAAAAACTATCTTCGTGGACTTTTACGTGGTGAATTCTCCATCACCATATAACATAATATTGGGACGGGACTGGCTCACCCCGGCAAAAGCCGTATGCTCCACGTATCACCTCGCGCTAAAGTTTCCCACTTCGCATGGTGAAGTGGCCATCCGCGGGAGTCAGCGGGTTTCAAAAGAGTGCATGTATGTGGCACTCAAAAAGACTGCCAAGGTTCCGCCCAAACAGCAGCTCCAGGTGACATCACCGGCCCCAGAACCTCGGGGAGGTGCCCCATTGGGGGATGCTACTGCTCAAGTCCCGCTAGATCCGTCTAAGCCGGACCAGACAGTCACTGTAGGCGCTGTGGATGTACCATGGCTGCATCAGGCCATTATTCAGACCCTACGAGAATATTCCGATGTTTTTGCATGGTCTCCTCTAGATATGCCTGGGGTTTTTCCCGAAGTGATTACTCACAAGCTGAACATCGACCCCAGCGTAAAGCCAACCAACAGAAACAGAAGAAATTCGCTCCGGAGCGAAATGAAGCCATTCGAGTTGAGGTGAAACAACTCCTAGATGCGGACATCTTGTTCGAGGTATTCTACCCCTCTTGGTTATCCAACCCGGTAATGGTAACAAAAACCAGTGGGGCATGGCGGATGTGTGTTGATTTTTCCGATCTCAATAAGCACTGTCCGAAAGACTGCTATCCTCTGCCCTCCATAGACCAAAAGGCCGAGGCCATTACGGGGTACGTGGCGCTTTGTTTCCTGGATCTGTACAAGGGCTACCATCAAATTTTTATGGATCCACAGGACGCCCTCAAAACGGCGTTTATCACTGCCTTTGGGTGCTACGTTTTTAAGAAACTGCCCTTTGGGCTCAAGAATGCTGGAGCCACCTATCAGCGGCTAATGGACTTTGTCTTCCACGACCAGATAGGTCGTAATGTTGAGAGTCTACGTCGATGATTTGGTCATCAAAAGCTCCTCTCATCCTTCATGTGTGCAGGACATTACCGAAACATTGCGCACCCTGCGGCGCTATAACTTGCGGCTCAATCCGGCAAAATGCACCTTCGGTGTTGGCTCCGGGAAGTTTCTCGGATACATGGTTTCACAAAACGGCTTGTAAGTCAATCCAGCTAAACTCCGTGATGTATTAGATCTGCAGCCCCCGAAAACGTTCAGGGATGTTCAACGGCTCACAGGTAGTTTGGCGGCCTTAAACAGATTCCTATCAAAAGCAGCAGAGCGCCAGCTCCAATTTTTTCGAATCCTGAGACAAGCGAAGTCCTTTGAGTGGACTCCAGAGTGCACCGAGGCCTTCGAGGCCTTGAAACGTCATATACAGCAGCTGCCGACCTTGTCAGTTCCTCTCCCCGGAGAGCCGCTGTACTTATATCTGGCTTCCGCCGAGGAGGCTGTCAGCGCCGCTCTTGTGCGAGAAGTGGAGGGGGTTCAACATCCCGTGTATTTTGCAAGCCGGGTGCTTCATGGAGCCGAGACGCGATATTCCGTGCTAGAAAAAACAGCTTTGGCCCTTGTTATGGCAGCTCGCCGACTTCGCCCATACTTCCAAGGACGTGAAATACGAGTCTTGACTAATCACCCTATACGCCAGATCCTTGTGAAACCCGAGGTGTCTGGGCGCCTCGCCAAGTGGGCCATTGAGTTGGGCGAATATGACATCCAGTTTCTCCCCCGCCGAGCAATTAAGGGTCAAGCACTTGCCGACTTCCTGGCCGAAGCCCCGGCAGACAATCATGAGTCCCCCGCAGACAATGACACACAGCACCACGTCACCCATGCTCCTTCACCCCGGAAGTGGCAACTGTTCGTGGATGGAGCATCCACGGTCCGAGGAAGTGGCGCCGGACTACTTCTCATCGACCCTGAGGGGGTTGAGGTTAAATATGTCATCAGATTTAAATTTAAGGTGACTAACAATGAAGCGGAATACGAGGCCGTCCTCGCCGGGCTCCGGCTCGCTCAATCTTTAGGTGCTCGTCACCTAGAGCTCTTCACGGACTCCGAGATCGTGTCCAAGCAAATTCAGGGGACTTATCTCGCCAAGGAAGAAACAATGGTCAGGTATCGCTCTCTAGCACTCAAACTCATGTCAACTTTTGATGCAGTTGTTATCCGGAAAATCCCGCGTGCTCAGAATTCCAGGGCAGACGCACTCAGCAAGTTGGCCTCCGCGGTCCAAACTAATATATCTCCGGATATCATGGTCGAAGACCTCTCCCATCCAGCAATTCATGAGGCTACAGTTTCGGTACTGACCGACGGTGATCCGAACTGGATGACTCCGATCATTCAGTATCTCCGAGATGGGATTCTGCCCACTGACAAGCTACGAGCTCGGCAAGTTGTACTCAAAGCTCCCAAATACTCCCTTCATAATGGAGTTCTATATCGACAATCGTACCTACAACCGAATCTCCGGTGCCTCGCCCCTGCCGAGGCCATTCAAGTTCTGCGGGAGGTTCACAAAGGGGCCTGCGCAAGCCATATCGGTTCCCGGACTTTAGCAAAAAAAGTTCTCCGCTGGGGATACTATTGGCCTACCCTGTTCAACGATGCTCACGACTTAGTGACTAGATGCAGCAGGTGTCAGCAACACTCCCGGGTAAAGCATTTGCCACAGACCGAGCTCACCGGAATCCAAGGTGCATGGCCGTTTATTCAATGGGGTATTGATATTGTTGGACCCTTCCCCGTTGCTCCGGGCGGGTTGAAATTCCTGGTCGTCGCCGTGGACTATTTCACTAAGTGGGTCGAGGCCGAACCACTTACAGCCATTACTGGTCAGAATATATTGAAATTCGTATGGCGCAATATTGTTTGTCGCTTCGGCATCCCGAGCACTATCATCTCGGACAATGGTAAACAGTTTGCCAATGATCCATTCCGCTCATGGTGTGAAGAGCTCCACATCAAACAGATTTTCACTTCGGTGGCTCACCCTTAAGCCAACGGGCAGGTTGAGGTTACCAATCGGACACTTCTCACAGGAATAAAGAAGCGCCTGGATAACGCCAAAGGTCTCTGGGCTGAAAACCTTCCACAAGTCCTCTGGGCTTATCGCACAACGCCGCATACATCCACCGGGGAGACTCCTTACAGTCTGACTTTCGGTTCTGAAGCCGTAATTCCTGCCGAAATCAGTGTGCCGAGTCCCCGACTCCTCACATTGGTTCCCGAGGATAATGACGATGCTCTCCGGGCAAATTTAGATGAGCTGGAAAATCGCCGTGAACAATCATTCATTCAGCAGGCCAAATGCAAACAACAAGCAGCCCGGTATCATAGCCTCCGGGTCCGAGGTACTCAATTCAATGTCGGGGACTTAGTTCTTCGACTCAACTCAGCCAGCAAAGCTGCCCCCGAAGGGAAATTACACGCTTCTTGGGAAGGCCCCTACCGCGTCATTGCTGTACACGACTCCGGTTCCTATCAGCTTGAACATATCAATGGGACCCCGATCCCCCGAAGTTGGCACGTCACAAACTTGAGACGCTTCTATCTGTAAAAGCCACATCGCAAGTACTATCTTTCCTTTAATTTCCTTTATAGTTGTTATTTCTCTTTCTACTTTTGAATTTGCTCCGGCATTTATCATTGAATAAAACTTTTCGGTTCATGCACCTCGTTGTGTTTTTCTTTACGTTACGGGGACGCCCTAACGATATCACATTATTAATATTAGTCTCCGGACCATTACGATTATCCCTCGGTTCGCCCGAGGAGATTAACATTAAGTCCCCGGACTCATATCACCTTCTCGTCTGTTTAACCGGAGAAGTGTTCTCTCCCGCCTGATCCGTCCGGGGAGATGTTACTCCCGCCTGATCCGTCCGGGGAGACGTTACTCCCGCCTGGTCCATCCGGGGAGTAATTTATTCATACTGTGTTTCCGAACACTCAACTACGTAGTTAACAATCGATAATAATTTTTACGGTGTTCCCGAACACCCGGTACAAGTCATTAATAACTCGTTGCTTTCTTTACACTCGCATATATACACTATAACGGTTTTATTATTTCCAAAATAATACAACATCAAACAGTTTTCCTAACTAATACAACAAAAATCTTGCTAAAGATTCACTACGTTATTATCTATTTTTTTCCGGAGTCTTCTCCGAGCCAATACCCGAAACCACGTCGTCTTATCTCTGATTGAGAATGTCCCGCCCTCCGGGATGGTTCTTGCACGTTCCGACGGTGCTCGGTTTCACTTCGGCTCCGGCGATGACTCATCGTTTGGTGACCCCGGTTACCTACAGCGGGCTCAGTTCTTGTTCTTGGCCCTGACATGCTGGCCCATTCTGCATGGCCCCATTCTAGTGGCGCCAGAGGATCCATCACCTCGGAGGTTTTCTCAGTACCTTCCCTTGTCTTGTGACGAAGAGGATTCGCTGTTTTCTGCGGAGTTGAGCTTTTCCTCCTTTCTCTCTCCCGAGTGTTGGCCCATTCTACAGCATCCCACTCTGCAGCTGGCATTTCGTCGATCTCCTTGGCCAGTGCCATAACTGCCGGTCCACTAGTCTCTGGTTCCCCGGCGTGAGTCCTTTCCGGTTCTTGGGGGATATCAGGCTTTGTGCTCTTGCCCCGACGTCTCTGTTTACGGCTGGGCTCTGGTTCACTTTGCTCGGCAATGTTCAAAGCTTCATTCCGAGCTTTGATTTTCTTTTCAAGCTCAACCAGAAATCCTAGCACCAGCCGGCCCCTTATGATCTCAGGATCATTCGCCTCACCTCGTTCACTCCGCCGTTGGATGTCTTCCCGAACCTCGGCCCGCCGAGCTTGAATATCTTTCGTTGATAGTCTTCCGCTGTCCACAAGAAGACGCTCGCACTCTTGCTGGTTGATACGGAGTTGTTCTAGTTCAAGATCCTTCACAACGCAGTGTGCTTTGTACTGCTTCGTTTGGTGTGCGGACTCTTTCCACGAGCTCTCCACCTTGGCATATCTTTTCTCCATTAAGGCAAGATTCCTCGACAGCCGGGGAACTTCATGCAGCATCAATATATCTCGCTCTTTCTGCAGCCAGACTATTGATGAGTTGAGTTGCTTTATCACCTCATACGGGTTTTCAATGTTTTCCTGACAAAGGAGACACCTCGGTTTTCTCAGACTTTATTATTATTCATACATTGCGTACATAAGAGAGAAGTAGCATTTATTATTCATACCAAAGAAGATTTTTCATTACTAGAGAAGACAGCTCGGGTTTTTCATTACAAAGCAAGTGATTACATGGAATCCTATTTACATGCTTATCTACTCTACAGTCTTCTCATGAGTTGGGAGGTCACTGACCTCTCCGGGGGTAGGGTTGGCTTCACTTCCTCCCGGGGCCTCCACAACATTACTTGTATCCTCAGCTGCCTTGCTGGGGCCTTCGGTCAGAGCAGGGAGAGTAGCTAGCACCTCTGGGCGGGGAATGGGAGCTCGGTCTCTTAGTTCCCGTACATAGAAGCCGTTACGAAAGCCCAGGAAGTCCTTATCCTGGTCCTCGTTGCACCGCTTTATGATGTCAGGAGTAAGGATTGTGTTCTTCTTGGCTAAGGCTTCAATCAATGGCCACTTCGGGGCCTTCGTCAGCGCCTCAAAGTATGCGCCATCTTCATTCCCGACCGCGTCGTAGTCATACCCGAAGCCGTCATAAACGTTGACCTCCGGGTATTTATCGTGAATCATCTCAAGCAGCTCGCTTCGAGTGGCCGTATCACCCGCAGCCACGAATGTGCTCAGGAACTGCAGGAATGTCCCGGTTTGCATCAGCTTCTCAGCAAACGCTTCCAGCACAGCTCCCTGACCGGAGACGACCCTATTCAGCTCCTCCCGGGCTGCATAGAGGTCACCTTTTACACTGGCAACCTCGACGGCCTGCTCGCGCAGTTTGGCCGCCTCTCTCTCGGCCACCGCTGCCCGGTCCCGAGCTGCTTTGACCCCCTTTTGAGCCTCCGCGAAGCCGGCCCTCAGCTTAGCCACCTCGGCTTCCAGCTCGGCAATCCTGCCTTGGCAGGATTCCTTTTCCAGCCTGCCCACCAGCCCGCGGACAGGCTCCAACAGTTTCTCAAGTTCGGCCCCCGCAGCCGACACCTCTACTCCTTGCCCCTACATTGACTTGCTGTTATAATGGGTCTGTGCAGAAAATAACGAAGTCATTTACGATTATACCTCGTGACCCGGGGTCACATGCAGTTTTTTCGGAGGAGGTGGAGTCGTCAGTGAGGTAATCCTTCTCTTGGTGCTCGGGGTCAGCCCCGAGAGGGGAATGGTGTCTTCAGGGTCCGCCCTGTGGCTACCCCCAGCCGATACTCTCTGCAGCTCCGGAGTTTTGGAGCTATCACCTCGGCCCCCCGAGCTGGCTTCGGTGCTTTTCCTAGCAGCGCTCTTGAACTTGCCCACTGCACATGACAAACACACATTCAGAGATTGATATTGTTATATTATATGCAACTTATGACGGAATAATAGTCCTACCCTCTTCGGCATCTCCATTTCCTGAATAATATGGGCTAAGCCCAGCCTTCTCCAGTTCCTCCTTGGAACAGAGGGTTTGGAAAGTCCCCACTTGCAGGAATATGTGCCTCACTTCGGTCCCCGGATTCTCCACAGGGGCGGTATCCTGCACCTCGTCACTCCTCCACTTCGGGAGAGCTATCTTATTCCTAACAAATATGAACTTCTCCTTCCACCCCTCTACTTTGCTCGGGTTTTGAACCTTGAACCCTCCTCGGGCTCGGGGACTAAAGGAATACCACCCCTTGGACTTCCCGAAGTTCTTTAACTGGTAGAAAAACCTAAAAAGCTCTACAGTTGGCTCTATTCCGGCCTGTTTACTAACTACAGTGAATCCTACCAGCTGCCTCACCGCGTTCGGCGCTAACTGGCAGAGGGCAATACCGTAGTATTTTAACAACTCTACGACTATGCCCCACAGCGGCAATCTCAATCCTACTCTAAGGGAGTCGATATATACGGTCATAAACCCCTGCGGTGGGCAACAGGCCCTATCCACGGGGGTAGGGATTATGTAATCAAGGTCGAAGGGAAGATAAAATGATGGGAGTTCCCTCTCAAGTTGCTCCCGCGACATCCGTAACGCTATGGACGACACCTCAAGCTCCACCACCAGGCATTTATAAAACGATACCATCATAGTGTTGCACTCTAAACCATCAACTCTGTCTATGGTTCTAATATCATCCCTCTCCGGGATGATATATGATAGGGGGGGGATATCTAACGGTTTATCTGAGCCTCCTACTACTTTGATCGAGGCCGAAGATGGGGCAGAAGATGAAGAAGATGAAGAGGATGACATACTTACTTGGTTTGAATTCGAAAGTGTGGATTTGAGAAATTTTTTATCTCTGTTGAATCACAAGCGCAGATTTCCTCTTTTTCCCGCTTTCTAAACAGATGAATTGCAATGGAGAAGATGAAAAGTTACTGTGCAGTTATTCCCAATATAAATGCAAAAAAACCGACGGCTCTGATGCAGCCTATTCAAATTCAGTGATGAAGATTTAGGCGTGCTCTTCACGCGCTTTACAGTTACCGAGGCGCGTGGGGAACAGTTGCCTTGGAACTCGCAGAGCGTGTCACTTCACGTCTCTCTCTCATTATGGCGCCGCCAATCACATCACCCTCACCCTTCCTCAGGAAGATTCAAGATACACTCCGGTGTACCTTCCACCTCGGTCATGCTACCACACTCCGGTGCTCCTCCCATTTCGGCCGTACTTCTCACTCCGGTGTACCTTCCACCTCGGCCAGACTGTCATATACTTCCAACGCGTTTTTTGCGTCTGGAGAATTCGATATCTCATCACATGTCCCGTGCACTCCGGCCCAACTCGGCACTACGTCCATTGACTGCTCCGCAGAGTCCCTGGGGCGCGGACAGACTCAGTCACGCATAAACACTTCGGCCTGCCAGAGACCCCGGTTTTCCTTCCTTACGGTTCCACCCCGGTGACAACCGAAGCTCCTACATCGCTCCGGCTGGGAGGGGGGCATCTGATAGGGATAACCCGATCAGCTCGGGTCGGGTCACCAACCCGATCAGCTCAGGCCGGGCTAACAGCGAGGCCCAGCATGCACAAACCTGAGCTCAGGCCCAGCAAGCGCGCCAGCAAGCACAAAGGCCCAGGCCCAGCAGGCCCAGCAACACGCATTCTGTTTAGCGAATCAAATCTGTTCCGCGAATCAAGGTCATGATCTTTCCCCAACTGCCATGCAGATGTGGTGGGCAAGATTATAAGGGTTTAGTTAGGGTTTTGGTTTAGTAGTATAAATAGGTGAAAAGAACTCTGAATTAGGGTTCGCACTTTGCATTATGTAACACGCACTGTAAACTCCGCGTTTGAGTAAAGAGAAACACCTCGGCGATTGCCGTTTCCTGCCCGTGGACGTAGATCTCCGGATCGAACCACGTAATTTTTGTGTGTTCTTATATTGTTTACATAGATTACCGTTTAATTGTGTGATTACTAGATTGTGCTTTATCACCACAAAATCTAGGTTTTGAACACACCCCGTAACCTGCTCGACTGCCGAAGCACCGACGATGGCGGCGACTCTCGTCGCTGCTGCGCGTACTGGCGAAGCCCCGTCGTACCGCCGTCTACTGGTTTGGCCAGCGACGGTGGTTGGCGGCGGCGTGACTAGGCAGATCAGGAGTGACTTGCTTGCTGCTCGATGCCAGTCGTAGACTACTGCTGTTGCGCGACCTGCTACTGCGGGATGTTAGTCGGCAGCAACTTGCTCGCGCTGATTGATGATTGTGGTGGTGGTGGGTCAGCGGCGGCGAGTGGTGGCTCCGCGGCGGCGACAAACAGAAGAAGTTGGATCGACAGTTGTGAGTCAGGGCGGTGGCGGCCGCGACGGTTTGCTGCTGCTGCAGCGACCTATTATTAATGATGACATCGACGGCGGCGGGGTGGTGGTGGCGTCGACCACGGCGAAGACGGTGCCCAACCCAAACCCTAAAGGGTTTTGGGCTGGGCCATCCTCGGATTGGGTTATTGAGTTGGGATTAATTCTGAACTGGGTTTGATTTAATCTACTGGGCCACAATAAAGCTGGGATGCCGTCAAGTTGCTGGGTCGGGCCCAATTCTAGGCTGGCTGATGTAGTTTTATGCAGCCCTTTGGGCTGCTGCAATTAAAAAATAAAATAAAATAGACTTAATTTAATTAATCAAATTAGATTTATTAATTAGATTAATTCTTAAGTTCCAATTACAATATTAATTTGTTAATTAGATTAATAAATCTTATTATTACTGTTTTGAAATAATAATAATAGTCTTATACATTTATATTAATTTGAAATTAACATTAAAAGTATACTTATATTAATTTAGAATTGATATATTAACCTAATAGACTAATATTAATTAGATTGATAAATTTTGATAGTATTATTAATTTGAAAAGAATAATACTAGACTCAAATTTGGAATTAATATCAAATGTATAAATATATATGTGTTAATTTGGAATTAATATATATAATTTTAATCCACATTTAATTACAGAATAAAATTTAATTGGATTAAAATTTTATTCGTCGAGCTTTTATTTGATACCTTATGTGATAAGCAATTATTTTATTTTATGTTTATCCCAATTATTATAGATCTTGAGTTTGCGTTATGTATGGGTAGACGGCGCCCAATATGTGTGGTCCGCATTTCTTATGCCTTGGTAGGCGACATTTAGTAATTGTGTTATAATTTAATATTAGATATTAAATTTAAACAATTTGTTTCACATAACAATTTTGCTCTAGAAACCAAGTCTTGTTTAGAAACAAAATGCGTCGTCCATAATAATTGTTTGAGATTCCTAATCTTTTCGGCCACGAGTTTTACACCCAAGTGTTTACTCTAAATCGACAAGACTCGGGCTCATTCATAGATGTATGGTTGACATCGTGTGATGGACTTGACTTGCTTAAATTATTTTGAGACGCCAAAGCGGCCAAAATAGTTTGAGGACACAATATTAATTGGATTAAGAAACCAAGAGTTGCAAAATTGTTGTTGCAATTGGCTTAGAGGCCTACCAAGTGATATTATTGTAGTCATCAGCCAAAGTAGAGGCTACAATAATATAGACTTGGATCTTGGACCACTAAGATATATAATTGATATAAATTAGTATTTTGTGTTCGAGGGCACAAAATATGTTAAAATTAGTGGCAGTTAATCATTACAATAAACTCTTGTTTTGATTAGTGATACAAATGTGATCCTTGTTTACTTTATTCTGATTTATTTTTTCATTCTATTATTTTATCTCGTCAGATAAAATGTCGAATTTGGCTTATTGATGGAAACAAACAAGTTGACTGGGTCAAACTTTACGGATTGGCTCTGTTGCTTGCGCTTGGTGCTAAGGCAAGATAAGATTGAGTATGTCCTGGACAAACCAATCAGTGTCATCCCTGACAAGAACTCTCCTGAGCATACTACGTTTGATGAAGAAGCTCATAAGAAGCATGTTGAGGATGCCACATCGGCTCAATGCTTAATGTTGTCCTCTATGAGTATTGAATTGCATAGGCAACATGGGAGCATGTTCCCCTATGAGATGCTGAAACACTTGGAGAGTCTGTATGCTTCAGAAGCTCAGACCATGGAGTATGAGATACTCAAGGATCTCTTCAAGTGTAAGCTTCATGATGGGGGTCAGGTTTCTGAACATATACTGATGATGATCGGATTGATTGAGAGGTTAAAATCGATTGGAACGAAGCTACCCTCAAGTGTCTCAATAAATCTAATTCTGCAGTCTCTTCCAAGTTCATTTGAAAACTTCATAGTGAATTCAACATGAGCAACACAAAGGCGACACTGTCAAAGCTTCACAACATGCTCAAGACCTATGAATCATCTACTTCTAAGGGCAACTCTTTACTCATGGTGAGATCTTCTGCAAATTCTTCCAAGCAGAAGACTAAGCAGAAGAAAGGGGGGAAATCATCTAAGGATGCGGTCTTGGAGCCTAAGAGTGGAGGGGTTCAAAAGAAGCAGAGACTACCAAAGGATGAGTGTCTGTTCTGCAATGAGAAGGGGCACTGGAAGAGAGACTGCCCGAAGTTCAAAGCACATGGTGCATTGGATGAGAGATAAGATAGTTTGTTTTGTACATTAAAATTAGACGAGATTAGATCTTCCTTCGGAGTATAAATTAGATTTATATAATTGTTATTTTTTTCTTTCGATTTCAAAGAATATTATTCCATTCCAATGTTAGACATTTAAGGTTTTTCCATCCATTTTGCAAACACTGGATGCTCATTTTGCTTAGTGGATTGTTTTATGGAAGTGTCTTTCTTTCGAATGGACTATATATGCTTGAATGTGAACAAAATATTCCTAATGTACAAGAACAACGACCTAAGCTACGTAATACAGATAATAAAACCTACTTGTGGCACTGTAGACTTGGTCATATTAATGAGAAATGAATAGCAAGATTGAGAAAGTTACACCATCTCACGTCATTTGATTTCAAATCAAATGGTGCTTGTGAATCTTGTCTCAAAGGAAACATAACAAGTTAACCACTTTCTGGGATAAACGTTATGTACCAAGGTTGTGCTCGAGTTAATCCATACAGCAGTGTGTGGATCGTTCCCAACTTAAGTAAGAGGCAGATATTCGTATTTCATAACTTTCACTGATGATTTTTCAAGGTATGAATATGGTGTTTCTCATGAAATACAAATTTGAGGCCTTCGAGAAATTTATGGAGTTTAAGTTAGAAGTCGAGAAATAACTTGGAAAAGTATTAAGATTCTCCGATCAGATCGAGGAGGGAAATACTTAAGCCGAGAGTTTCTTGATTACTTGAAATCACATGGAATCCGATCAGACTGGACACCACCGGATACACCACAGATGAATAGAGTATCCGAAAGGAGAAATTGAACTTCATTAGATATGGTTCGATCCATAATGAGTTTCACCAGTCTCCCCTTATTCCTTTGGGTTTATGCCTTACTAACCGCTGGTTATGTTCTGAATAGAGTTCCTCTTAAATCGGTCAAGCAAACATCATATCAGTTATGGTGTGGCAAGAAGTCGAGTCTTAACCATATGCGGACCTGGGGTTGTCCTGCTTTTGTTAGGAAGATGACAACTGATAAATTGAAGACTAAAAGTTAGAAATGCTAATTCGTGGATATCCTAAAGAAACTAAGGATGTGAATTCTACTGTCCTGGAGATCACAAGGTGATAGTTTCTAGAAATGTGGCGTTTTTTGAAGATATTTATATCTCCGAGGAACAAGGTCACAAAAAGGTAGATCTTGAAAAGATTCAAGAACCACAAAATAACATAGAGGATGAGGTATTGTCCAATGGAGTGGACAAGAACTCAGTGGGAGTTTTGATGATCTATTGGAAAGGGAAACAACTCTTAGAGGGTCACCTCAAGACAATGAGATGCATCAAAACAAGATATTATATCAAACCCGCAAGATAACATATAGGATGAGGTATGTCCAAAGGACTGGACAAGAACTCAGTGGGAGTTTTGATGATCTACTAGGAGGGGAAACAACTCTTAGAGGGTCACCTCAAGACAATAAGATGCATCAAAGACAAGATATTGTATCAGTCCCACCTCAAGAGAATCATAGTGAAATTCTTGAGAATATTACAAAATTTTGAAAATCATCTCACGATCAGAATAAACCGCATGAACCAATATAAAACCAACTCATTAGGCCTCAAAGGAATCGTTGTGCACCTAAAAGCGGTGTATCTATATCTATATCAAAGCGGTGTCGAGCCCAGATTTGAAGATGTGGTTGGCTGCCTTAAGATCTGAAATGGACTTGATGTACCTCAATCTAGTCTGGGAACTAGTTGATTTTCCAGATGGGGCTCGTCCCATAGGCTGCATATAGATCTTCAAGAACAAGAGAGATGCAGGTGGCGAGGTACAAACCTACAAGGCTAGGTTGGTGGCAAAGGGTTATGGGCATTGACTACGCTGAAACATTTTCGCCAGTCGCTAAGATCAAGTCCATTAGGATATTACTTGCAATAGCTACATACTATGACTTTGACATTTGGCAAATGAATGTCAAAAATGCATTTCTCAATGGAGAAATCGAAGGCACTATGTATATGTCACATCCTGAAGGTTTTGTATCCAAAGAAGAGCCGAATGGAGTATGCAAGTTAAAGAAGCCCGTTTATGGACTAAAGCAAGCATCTAGGAGTTGGAATATTTGTTTTGACAGAACTATCAAATTGTTTGATTTTGTCAGAAGCAAAGAGGATCCATGCATTTATAGTAAACGTAAGGATAGGAATTTTATCTTCCTTATCATATATGTCGGGTGATATACTGATAATGGGGAGCAATCGTTCCATATTGTAATCCGTGAAAGAGCGGATTTCAGCAAAATCTCGGTGAGGAGCACTGGAGAACTGTCAAGGCTATTCTTAAGTACCTTAGAAGGACCAAAGAATATTTCTTAAAGTTTATGGTCGACACTAGAGTCATCAGTTACTGGATATACTGATGCTAGCTTCCAAACGGACCATGATGACTTCAAGTCTCAGTTTGGACATGTTTTCGTTCTCAATGGTGGTGTAGTGAATTGGAATAGTTCCTAACAGAGTAGAACTGTCGATTCCACCACTGAAGTCGAGTATGTTGCTACATCAGAAGCTACCAAAAGGGGTTGTTGCTTTGTTGAAGTTCATAAAAGAACTAGGCTTCGGTCCAAGTGCCAGCAGTGCAATACCGTTGTATTGTGACAATGGTAAGTACGGTTGCGCTAGCAAAAGGAACCGAGGGCCACGAACAGAAATAAGCATATTCTTTGGAGACATAATCTGATTGGAGAAATAATAGATAGGGAGATGTGAAGTTAGATAGAGTATATATTGATGATAACTTGGCTAATCCTTCAACCAAACAGTTGTGTATAGCAAGGCACAACAAGAACTTTAAGAGCTTGGGTGTTAGACATGTTGGTAGTTAGCCTTGATTCAGTGGGAGTTTATAATTTGTATGTCTTAGAAACCTTTTCGTTTGAAACATTCATTCTTGATCGCATTCTATGAAATTTTGATTGTCTTTTGGGTTTATGCATTTATTAGAATAATTATTTTGATGGTCTGTTATTATTCTTATAATTATTCCCTTGAATCATGACTATCATTTATGGTGTGAGACATAAATGATATAGTATGATTCTAAAATTGTCATAACCGATGGTCATCAAGAATGCGATATTGATGACACACGATAGGTTAGCATGTCGTCTGCATCACATTCTCAGAGAATGTAGTAGGTCTCACGACTACGAGATATTAGATATCTGTGATAGACACATGGGTACTTTGGAGAGTATTGGTATACCCTACTATTAAACCGTTTGTTTCAGTGTCTAAGGTTTATTAGTGTGTGGAGTATGTAATGATCCTTTGACCTGAGGTCAATACTCATTTTGTTTGTTAAGTGAACTTCGACCAAGTACAATGCTTGCCTCCCAAAGGAGGATAAGACACGTCTTATGTTAGGTTCATCATGAGGCAAATGAAAATGGTAGTTGAATCAAGATTGAGATTCATTCCTCGATTGAAATTCAAGAGAACACTCATATTTCTCTATATTATTTGACAATAAAGTCATTGGTCAATGCAAAAGATATATTCAATTAAAGTAATTGAATATGATCGGATGTGTCATATAATAAAGATGAGAAAAGTGATTGAGTTATTTGGATAGACACATGGCAGATCCTAGGCTCAGTCGGGTGGTTCGTGAATAAAAGGATATTACATAAACTTCATATAAAGGTTATTTTTTGGATTCACATAAATGTCCTTCATATATTGAGTTCGCTGCACAACGTAGTTTAGAAGTTTTGTGCAAACTTTAATTAGATTATCGTCGATAATGGGGGCCTGAAGGGTCACACTTTATGTGTATTCCTGTTCCGCTCAAGGTTACAAGGTTAGTACTTAGAATTTTATCTATTGCTAGTCCAAGTGGGAGATTGAAAGATATTGACTAGATTAGGATAAGTGAGCTTTATTAATTAATAAGTCAGACTAATTAATTAATTAAGCATACATGGATATTAGACCCATAAACCTAAGGTTATATGGTACTATATATACATATTCTCTATAGTAGAGAATTAAGAGTTTTTATCAAATGAAACTTAGAGAGGCATTGTAGATTCAATAAGTGATTTCCTAGCAATCCCTTATTGAACAATTGTACCGAGGATAGTTCCACGGCAGATGACATGGGTGGATACCTGAAGTGGTGAATTCAGTTGTGTTATTCCTTCCGATTAATTACACAACAAGTAAATTGTTCCAACTATTGCGTGATTATTGTTCAACGTACAATTCAATTATAAATCATGATGGTTATTCTAGATTTATTATTCCGCTGTGCACATTAGATGGAATCGAGAATTCCCAACACTACATATTGTGATAGTTTGCCAACTACTAGAGAACATAAGGAGGCTCGAACAATAATAAAAGAAAGCTGAAAAATTCATCGAAAATTGGAGATCAAAGGCTACACAAAGCATGGAAGACTAGGTTGATCCATCGAAAAACGAAGATTGGAGGGTGCAAAATGTGTGAAAAAACGCACAAGCCATGGAAGTCACACAAAGCATGAAAGCAACACCAAAGCGATGAAAAAATACTCAAAGACAAACCTGTGGAGAAGAAACAATAAATAAAAGGTAAGGCAAAAAAAAAAAAAAGAGTAATACTTTTTGTAGCAAAAATATCACTTTTATCTGTAAAAGTATCACTGTAAAAAAAATATCACTTTTATCTGTAAAAGTATCACATTTTCCTATAAAAATATCAATTTTTCCTGTAAAAGTGTATTCCGTCACACGTGAGACCGTCACACACAAGACCCACTAACGTAATAGATAATTAAATCTTCTTATATACTACCCCCATTTTTTTTAGTTGTTATTCTATCTTTGGATAAAAAAAAAAAAAAGTAAGGGACTTAAGGAGTTGACAAACAAGCCCTAAACTAATTCCCTTAAAATCCCTTGATTTTTTCTTCATTTCCGTATTATTATTAACATTTTCCATAACTATAAGACCACTATTGAAAAAAGAAAATGGTAAAAATGTTAGAATGACAATTATTTACAAACATAACAAATAAGCTAGAATGACAACTAAAAATAAACGGAGGTAGTATACAAAAAAAAATCGTCTGAAAATAGTAACCTTAGAATTTTTTTGCCCAAATCCCTTTATCATTTCTGGAAAACATTACTTTTTGGTACATCATATTTGACAACTGTGAAAACGTATTAATATGATTGGTATATATGTCAATGTATCCATGGAATTATTTAGGTAGATTTTAAATGTGATTAGTTCCTTAATTTTACGCTGTTAATCCCCTATTTTTCGGTCGATATTTCTCTGTTTTCTATAATGCATAATATCTTTCTATATATTCACTCCTAATTTTATGTTATCAACCGTCTTTGATTGCCTAATTTTACATATGTCATTTTTTTAAGTAGATATGCTTTCATAATTCTTGATATTTGATAGCCTGGTCTTTTAGAATACGTTACATTTTCCCCTTTCAACTTATATGATCAATGAATGAATAACCCTAAGTATACTTTATATAAGTACGTAATAATATATTCCATAGAGTTATCACACGTTGTAGTTCTTTCATTCTTCTTCTCCAGTGCTTCTCCAAAAATCATCTGTTGCACTAGCAAAAGATAATGGCGACGTCCATTTGTTCAAATTTTTTATTTTTTTTCTAAAAATATTTGATAAAAGATAATGTGTTTATCAATTATATTAAAAGCGTTTTTATGTATATGTTTTTAATGTAATAAGTGTGGATATTTGATTGGACTTATCAGTTATCTTGTGATTTCCAGACGAAGTAGGTAGTGGGGGGCTTGTCTTTTGGTCATGGGGTAGAAGATTTAGTAAAGTTAAACGCATCAAATATTCGGCTCATGATATCTACACATTTCCATCGGAGAAAGATATGATGAACTGCTTCTTGACGGATCTGATTTGCTCTGAATTAATCTTGGTTATTTTTATGCCTCATTCTTTTCCAATAATTTTGCATGACTTACTTATTTTAATACAGTATTCTGATAAGAAATTTCTTTATTTTATTTTATTTTTCTCTTGATTCTCATTGTTGCAGTGTTCTCTCAATAACAATATTATATCTTATCACATGCTTACTACCAGTTATTAAACTGACTCATACAAATTGTGTAATTAGTTCGTAGCTATATCGTGTATTATTTGAGCAATATTTTGATTAATTATTCTTTTAATTGTTAATAATATTTCTAGACAACGAGTCAGTCTACATGGCGTAGGTTGCTGGACACGTAAGCAAAATTTCGCCAGAAATAACAGATGATTAAATTGCAAAAATAGATTATTATCATGATTTATTTTGAAAAAATGAAGTCTTTTCAATACGCAACTTTGTGAAAATTTTGTGTTTTCTTTAACAATTAAGCGGTACATATGTTGTATGTACCTACTTTATTTCCTCCATAATCTCTTAATTCTTTTGTTATATTGCTAACAAATTTAAAGTTTTTTCCCGAGGACAACAGTTTTATGATCGAAGAAATTGAGGCCGAATCGCAGCAAATTGATATAGCAAGATTTAGATTTATCCGTAAATTTTTATTGAGAAGTGATATGTTAATATAATTTATCATTACAACGATAATGTTGAAATTGTAACTTGAATTTCACCGGTTTTGGTTCATGTCGGTGCTCAAGATGGAGGTTCGCTGAGCAAAGTCTAAATTCCCGCATTTGGGTTGCGACCACGTCACAAAGGAACGCGGCCGGGACAAATTGTGGCTGGAAAAGAGGTTGGTTCTGTGGAGCGAATGTGATCGCGTTAGGAGGCCAACGCGATCGCGTCAAGCGTTAACACGGTCAATCAAATTATTTCTGGTTAAGGCATTTTTTGGGTTCAAATGAACGCGACCGCGACACTACTGTGCGGTTGCGTCTAGGTATGGCGGTGCGAATTCTGATTCTGGCCCATTAAAGGCCTAATTAATGTCTATTTCGATTTTAGGCTTATATATAAGTCTATTAGTAACCTAGAGTGCTAATTCAGAGTCCGTCTGTCAATTTGTTCTGAATCTGGATCAGTTTTTCATTATTCTCTGATCATCTGTAACCTCTGAAAAAAAGATTTCCTCTCTTCTGTCTGTGGACGTAGCCAATACATTGTTAGTGAACTACGTAATTTTGCTGTGTCAACTTTACTTGTTCTTTCTCGTATCTGTTGCAACAGATAATTTAATGTGCATTGCTATATTACAAAGTTAATTTTTATATTGTTTTGTTAATTATTTTATGGAACCCTATGCATCGTACATGTGGATATCTTGTTTGTATCGGATCCAAAAATTAACAATGGGGTGGGATGAATTATACTAAATTCTGGCATGGTCAATGAAGTTGCTTTCAACGGGGTTTTAAACTATAAAATCCTCTATAATTGAATTTATATATCTATTTTGTTAACAAAATCACGTTCAGTAGCATTAAATAAAATTATCCGTCATTTTGCTTCGAAGTGCCGTCTTTACATGCTTCATTGCCGAAAAAGTAGAGTTAATTTTATCTTGGGATGAGCTTACTCTTATTTTCGGGTTGACTTAATTAATTAGAACTACTGGTACTAATGCGCCACAAAAGGTGGAGGGCTGGGCTGGGCCTCTCCACCCCCGCCCCTGTGTTTATGAGTCTGTCCTTACGGATTAGAACGTACCGATGCAATTATATTTCTGGTTTATGACATCTTTTTTCTTGGTTGGTAAGATCCAACCTTATGATTCGATCTATATTTTCTCGATCTCACTTTTGAACTCTATTTCATCCAATGATTTTATATTTTTTTATAATTACTTTAATTATTAATTAATCATTACAAAATAGTTCTTAGCGTCACTTTTAAATATCTACTTTATAAATCATATCATATTAAATAATAAAGGTTTAAATATAAGATAAATCCTAAACTTTCACAAAAATTGCGATTATAACATAATATTTCAAATTTAACAAATTAAATCATGAACTTACCATTATTTTTCAATTTAAATTATGATCAATAATTTGGGCGGAAGATTGGGGATATGTTGCCAACTTTCACACAATATATCCCATGTGTAACATGAAATTGATATAATAATTAGAAGGTCGACCTAAAATATTTCGAATACGATTTCAAAATTATAGTTAACAAAATGCTAAATAACTTAAACCAGTCATTATGATCATTGCATCCTACGATATTCATGTGTATGTTACAATTCCTTAATGAAATGAGATTAAACGACGTCAATTTCTGTATAAAAAATACGAGTGAGTCTTATGTGTGAACCTTTACACGTGTGACGAAATACACTTTTACAGAAAATATTGATATTTTTACAGGAAAAATGGATACTTTTACAGGAAAAAGTGATACTTTTACTACATTGATACTTTTACAGATAAAGGTGATACTATTGCTACAAAAAATGATATTATTTTTTTTGTTAAGAAAATGTGATACTTTTACAGATAAACGTGATACTTTTACCGCAAAAAGTGATACTTTTTCCCGTCACATTGTGTGACGGCTGTGTGACGGTCACATACAATTTTTTGCGAAAAAATACTCCCTCCGTTTCAAATTAATTGACGTTTTAAAATATTCATCTCTTTTACTATTAATTGACGTTTTACATATTTTACACCAATTCTACCAGTTTTCTCCCGAAGTCTATCAGATATATTTCTATTTGGTCAAATCTTTATCCCCTAAAATATTCTCCATAATTATAGCGTCTTCTTCCCTCTCCCTCCTTATTCCACGCTTTCTTCCCCCTTCTTCCTTCATTCCACAATTTAAATTGAATAAAAAAAAATTCTATTTTTTTTTTCATTCTCGCGTTTTCCTCCCCTCTCCCTTCTTTATTGCACAATTTAAATTGAAGATAATTATTTAAAGATGCTAAATTTTAGGATTCATATTAGAGAGATAAATAATTAAGTGAGGGTATATCTAGAAAAAAAAAAAAATCATTCTTAATTCTTTCCTTTCATTCTAAAACGTCAATTAATTTGGAACGGATGAAGTAATATTTATTGATTATTGTTTTTGTTTTAAGACAACACCAGATCCGAAGTGTAAAAAAGTAGCCAATAAAGTTGTAATTCTTAATAGAAAAATTGACTGTGATTCGAATTACAAAACAATGTTAAGTTCATGACTTATTTCGCAAAAAATGAAAGTTATGTTAAAATTACAATTTTGTGAAAGTCAATGATTTATTTTGCAATTAAACTAATTCTAGAACACTACAACTGTTGTGTTTGGTTATGGCAAGGGGGTGCTGAGTTATCGTTGGTTGAGGATAAAAATGGGTGTTTGGTGATGTTCTCTGTAGAATAAGTTGGGGTTTATTTAGATCATGTTTATCAACAACCTTCTACAACCCAACACATAAAATATTCATTTATCTCTCATATACATACACAACATACAACTCAACCCAACTCCAATCTTTTTATATTTTATCAACAACCCATCACAACCTAACATTTTTAATAATAGTAAGTTCTTTCATCCACATACACAACCTATTTCCTAATCAACTCAATATTTTGAGCTATTATTTAATAATTGCACATTATTTTGGAAGCCTTTTTTTAATATTTAAAAGATATAAAAAAACTAGATATAAAATTGATATTTTAATTCCGCAACTATAATAAGGAGATTTTTTTATCATACACTTAAAATAACATACTAACAATAACTAAATTAAATCGAAAAAAATGAATCAAGCTAAAAATGAATTAATTCAATATATATCAATATTAGGCTTTACTTATAAAGAAAAAATAGGAATTTGATAATTTTTCAAAAAAAAAAAAAAAAAATTACATAAAAACTATCTCATGTATTTATCATCTAAATTATATTCATAAAAAGATTTAATACAACGAATCAAAATGGTACTCTTGGCAAAGTTGTGGTTGGGTTGGTCAACCAACCCACTTGAACCTGGTCATGGCTTTTTATTTCATTTTTTTTTTTAATTTTTGTCTTCTTCCTACGACCCAAGTCATGCGGTCATTGATAAACATGGCCTTGTATTATTAAATTTAAAAAGTTGATGGGATATGTGTAAGAATTAATTATGATATAATTAATTAATGATTAAAGTAAGCATTGAGAATTGTGACTGAATAATGATTTATACCATTATTAGTGGATGGTGTTTGTCCCTAACTTGATATTTCAATGGGTAGATAAAAGTAGCAATAAACAATTACCACCAGGTAGGGATGCAAATGAACCGAATCGAAGCGAATATTAAGAGATTCGATTCGAATTCGTGAAATTTGGCTTCGATTCGAATTCGATTCGATTCGTTGATCGAATTTTAAATCTGATTCGAATTCGATTCGAATTTCTTTTCCGAATATATTCGATTCGATTCGTGATTCGTAAATTTGAAATTTTCAACAAAAAATATATTGTTATTTAGAAAATATTCGATTCGAATTCGATTCGAAATCAAATTTGTCTAGATCCAAAAATTAGAAACCATATGTACTAAGGAAATTTGTATATATTTACTATTAAATATATTTTTATTTATTATAATTATATTATATAAATAAATATATATATATATCGAATCGAATCGAATCATCGAATTTGACGAATCGAATACATATATATTCGTATTCGATTCGAAATATAAACGAATAAAAAATATGATTTGAATTCGAATTCGAATTCGAATTTTACCGAATCGAATCATCCTAAACGAATTCGAATCACGAATCGAATCAGTATAATTTGATTTGACTTGCATCCCTACCACCAGGGATGAAAATCTCGCGAAAATAGGGTTCCCGAGATGCAAAGCGGGGGGATGGCTTGGTGGCCCCATTTCGCCGAGATCTCGAGATTTATCGCGAGAATCTCGGCGCCCAAATATCCTGACGCGTGGGCTGAGTCTGCCTTCCAGCTGGCGGCGAGAAATCGGTGATTCTCGCCAAAATATCGCCCCTTCTTAAGCAAAATAAATTCAGTGTTTGAACCTAAATTCGAACCTAAGATCTATTGAATCAAAGTCCAAACTTTAACTACAAGACCAAGTCAACAACTTGTTATGATTTCTACCCCTTTTTATTTTATTTAGTCTTAACTTTTAAATATTCCTCATTTATTTTGCATACCTTTAATTAGTGTTGCTTTTGAATAAAAAAGGTTATAGGTCAATCAAGAAATTTTTTATATATTGTAAATATTCTCAATGCTTTAACTTACATAATGTTGAAATAATTTTAATAAAAACTTTAATTTTATTTAAACTTTCTTAGCCTATTTAATCAAATGTATGTATTGTTTCTTATTTACCAACTAGTTGTCTATGCGTGAATTTGACTCAATTTTTAGATTAAATATTTGAATTTAAGTAGGTTTATAACAATCTATAAAATATTGTGATAAATTATCTGTTTTAATACATTTTTTTATATTTTTAAAAAAATTGCACCGATATTTTAATATTAACCGAGATCTCACAGATATCTCCGTAAATTGAAAGACCGATATTTTCGTCCTTTATTAAGCAATAATACACGACGAGGAAAGTTATTATCTTTTTCCTTAATTTGGTGAGGGGGTGTTTGGATCTGGAATATTATTAGTAAGAGTGCGATTCCAATGACACAGTCCCCTAGAAGGACACATGCATAACCTCGCCACGTCACTATCTGACTCGCATGTGTGTACGGTCCACCCTTTTAATAAATTAATAATCTTCTTCTTCCAAGCTCCCCCACTTTCGTAAAAAACTATATGTAATCTTCTTCCAGAATGATACTACTATATTGAAAATTTATTCTAACCATAATTTTTTTTTCTTGAGAAAAGCATATTTTCATATATCTTATAAAAGATTTTGTGTGCATACATATACACGTGTATAAATATTAGTGTATTTAAATGTTATTAGTAGGAAAGTGATTACTCCCTTCGTCCCTGTTTATCTTGCACAAGAAGATGGACACGAATATTAAGAAAAATTATTTTTAGTTGTTTGTTGACTTTTCAAATGTGAATTGAGGGTGAAGATTATGTTATAACTTTTCTTTTTTAGGTTGTGCAATGATAAGGTGGGACGACCGTTTAAGAAAAGTGTGCAAAATAAGGTAGGACATATGAAGTATAATTTAGTTGGTAGAGCACTTGATAATCGGATCATAGATCAAGATTAAAATTCCACAAAATTCCTCCCCATATAAGATAGTGCTTAAAAAAATCCCATTGAGTAGTATTTTATTATCATAACCTATATTATGTATAAATTTGTTTACTTTTTGAAACAGTATATATATAAGTGAATCCAAATTAATTTTGATCTAACTAAACTAATGAAAATAATTAATTTAATGTATTATTGGTTTGATTTATGAATGTACTAATTTGACAAAGTAAAGTGTTAATCTTACTTAATTTGCATATGCTTCCTCTGATCATAAATAGTTATCGTTTTAAAAAAATTCACTTCATTATTAAATACTTAGCATTCTAGAAAAAAATCGTCTTATATTATCTATGTATCTAGTCCTAGCAAGTCTCCATAAAAGCTCATAGATTTGAGGCAAACCTGTGTGCACCCTAGACAAATTTAAGTTGGACTTGCCAATTTCCACGACCATCTCGTAAAGTATTTTTGGGTTTGTAAAGGTATATCCGGTTCGAATATATTGTGTCAACTCGATAAGATACGATAAAATTCGAATCATATTGAGCCACCAAATAGAATTTGGTTATAGCCCAATAAATTATGCCCAATAAATTAATTTATATAAAAATTGATTTGTGGCTAACATTTTCATGATTTCATATAGAATAAATAAATTTGCAAATAGTGTTTTTTTAATGTTCTTAAATTTATAATATTTATTTAGAAAACTTTGAGTTGATTAATCAATTGGAAAAAAAAAATACTGGAAAAAAAATTACTGGATAAGTGTTTGAAAGGGTTTATTTTCATTTACAACCTGAATTATCGACGATTTTTTTCACTTGCAATCCGATGTAACAAACATGTATGTTACAACTCATGGTAATCATGTTTTTCAGAGCTGCAACCTATATTTCATTTTTACGCTATTTGCAAGCAACTTAACGAAACACGTGACTTGCATGCGTTGATTTAATGTTAAAATTGTAAATTAAACTCCCTCTCTCGTTCAAATTTGCGCATGTGACTAGCACATGCCACTTATTCAACTAAGACACCATACACCATTAACCAAGAAAAAACCTGAAAATCTCACAAGAAAATCCGAAAAAGGTTAGGGCTTTTGTTGATTCCAATCGAAAACGTGCAAATGGGTTGGAGAACAAGACCCATGAAAGGCCAAGAAGGGTGTTGTCCCTTCGCGAAGAACACATCCATTCGCGAAGAATCTCTGGAAATCATTGTCTTTAACGACAGCCACCATGAACAAAACACACCCGATCAATACCAGTAGTAATCTAGAGAGTCAATTCGATATCTGAATCACCAATTGATCGTGCAGAGTTGATTCGAGTAGCATGGTTTCTGTTGCGATGCTATGGCCGAGAACTGATGCTTCTTTGAGGTAAACATGATCAAACTTAATATGGACACTGCGTGTAGCGTGCATATTAGTAAGAATGTAAATGAATCCATAACTCTGCCAATTAAATCCACAACAACTATATATATATATATATATATATATAATTGTGTGTGTGTGTGCAGCCTAATTTGATGATATTTTGCTTGAATTTTGGGTATTGAAAAGGAAAACGCTCTTCATTCTTCATAAATGTCGAATTTATAACCACAGGATTATCTGCGAATTGACATAGGCACATCATTGGGATGTCAAAGGAGAAATAGAGAGAGATGGGGGATGGGGATTGAGAAGTCAAATTTACAATTTTAACCTTAAAACAATGCGTGTAAATCACTTTTTTTGTTAATTTGCCGGAAAAAAATGTAAAAATAAAATATGGGCTGCAATCACGAAAATGCAATAACCATAGGTTACAATCGGACACGTTTTCAACATCGGGTTTCAAGTGAGAAACAAACGACACATTGTAGGTTGCAAATGGAAATAAACCCTATTTGAAAACATGGCCTATGTCTATCCGCCTAGAAAGTTCGAAATCATTTTCTTTAATGATCGTGTCTTATGTTCAGTATATTTGATGTGATATTTTTTCTTTCTGGATTTGTTAATTCAATATATAAATAGAGATTGCCTATGGAATAGTTTTTCTACTAAGTTGAATTTTAAAGTTTTATTTTACTTTTTACGAAAAACATATTTGTAGTAATAACTTTAGTAGGCATGAACATGATGAATATATATATATATATATATATATATATATATATATATTAACGGTCTTGTTAGATTGAATCTCAACATAATTTAACGGGTCGATTTAGATCTTATTAAACTAGTCCGATGAAAACCTAATTGGAAATATATGATCAAGCTTTGCTTGGGCATTCGATTTTTACGTACTTGAATCTGAGTATAGCATTTATGGGTTCAATTTAGGCATGAGCAACAAAGCAAGACTCGAGAGAATTACGAAATTAGAAAACTTCAAAAATGAACAAAGCATCAATGATTTTTAAAATTAAATATTCATTTAGTACTTATATTTGAATATTCGAGACAATTCGATATGTAGATTCTCTTGGGAACGATATCAGACCAAAACAATTAAAGAAATACTATTTTTTTTATGTAATTAAAGAAATACTGACCAAAACAATTAAAGAAATACTATTTTTTGAGGTAATTAAATAAATACCACTAAGTATATTAGTGTTGTTTCCACCAAAACGTTACAAATTACGTGCTGAATTATTGTCTTTAACATTACATTAAATAGGATTCTTTGAAATTAAATCAAATGACTTATGAGAAATAAAATAAATGTTATTTTTTTGCTTTTGACCACAATTCCCTTAAATTTGTTTTTTTTTTAAAATTTTTAAATTTTCTAAACACAATTGATGTATAACTATAACAAAACTTATATACATGCACGCTAGATTGCTCAGTTACATATTTATTCATCTTGATATGTTCACCATAATGCATCACTACCACACATGTTCATTCGAGAGAAATAAAATATATATGTATAGAGAGAGAGAAATAAATAATAACTTACGTCCTATAGTGAGTAATTTTTGAACACATACCTATATCGCACTAATTTAACTGCCACACTAGTATATTAATTCGGTATATTTTTCGGTATGAAAATAATTTTTAACTGTGCTGAAGTTTATAAATAAGTCGATACAAATGTTAAGTTTTGTATTTTTCAGTTCTACATTTATACAATCGTTTAATTTCTTTCATGCATTGACCTATAAATTAATCAATTCAGTTATATTCTAAAAGCAATAGTCTAATTTACTCTTAGTTACATATTGTCACCATTAGATAATTAAAGAAGTTATGCATTGAATATCTACGGTAGCATATACGGAAGCACCATCATATGTGCTAGTTTCTGATATGTCACACCATTGATATATGAGTTGGTGATCACAAAGTGCTCGTTGTAACTCAGATAATATATATAAGAAGAATGATAGTTTCATTCCCTTATTAAGGTGTATAATAAAATAGTTTTCCACTAATTTATCCTTACTTATTGGTTAATTGAAATTGCCATTTCTAACTAAACATTTTCATATTTTCATACTCCTTCCGTTTCAAAATAAGTGTCGTTTTAATTTTTTTTGTAAAAATTAATGATTCATAAAAATGACAAATATATCCATACAAAATCCATTTAATTTGGTATGTTTTGTGGAATAAGGAAATAATCAACTAAATTAAGTAGGTCGCTTTGGGTGAAATTGGAAAAATTATGATTTTTTGATTAAAACGACACTTATTTTGAAAAAAATTAGCTCCTCTTAAACGACATTTATTTTGAAACGAATGGAATATTAGAATGAGGGCATGTTAGGAATTTTCACGTGTATTTAATGAATTTATTAATCTATATAATATTTTAAAGGGACTATGATTGTAAAGTAGGAAGTAGTTTTAAAAAAATTGTATCATTAATTTGCTATTAATCCGAAGATGAAAAAGGAAAAGAAAATTTAATAAGCATTTGGGCGTTGAGAGCATGGAAATTTAACCTTAATCAAGTAGTAGTACTATTAATTAATCTGTCGCAGAAGATTACAAATATTTTTATACCTTTTTTCAATTTTGTTAGAAAACCTTTTTTAGCCCTGAAAATGAAGAGCATTGGTTGGAGTTGGACCTCCCCTCCAATTTTGAATTTATTACCATAATATATACTGCCCGTTGGACCATCAACTTTCCCAGATCACCCTCAACAATTTATTTCAACAACAATATAATTATGTCTCATCATTTTTTGGTTTTTCTTAAATCAAACCCAATTCATCGTATTTATATAACTTTTATACTATAATTATATTTTCTAATTTTTTTTCTTAGGTTTTATGAGATATTTGTAATTACTTATCTTTTTTGTATATTTTTTTCAGTACTACTCTTTAGCAATTGATATGAGATATATAAACAAAAAAGAGGTGTAATTTTAGGAATTTAAGGAAATAGAAAAAAATTAATATAAGACTTGGTTTTTCATTTTATTTACTCATTAATTTTCTAATGGTAAACTAAAACAACGACTAAAAAACGAGGTAGTATATAATCTATTTTCTAAGGTATTTGTCACTATCTATAAGTTATAACAATTTATATTCTTTGACAATAATTTCCCGTCTTAAATGATTAAAGTATTTGTTAGAATGATTATACTCGAGTTCCAATCAGAACCTTAAAACTCCCAACAACAATTTTCAAAGAGTTCTACGTTCCAAACTCTCAACAAGAATCTAACTTTTGTTTTTTAAAATATTAGCGTAGTCAATTTGACAATTACAAATGAAAAAGATTTGTACTTATCAAATCAAATTGGCTTACTTATTCGATTATATATATCTTATTCATGAAATAATCTTTTTCTTTAATAATACAATGGATTATTAATATCTTGAAACATGACTCGACATTTTAGAAAAAAATTGTTTTTGAAACATAAATTTTACGTTTGACATAATAAATATTTGATTCAAATTCAAAAACACAATGTAGTTTTGGGATTTTCATTTAGCAAAAACGAAGAAATGGAGAAGGGTGGTAAATAAATATAAGTGGAGGGCATTTTGTGGTGAAAAGTAAGGATACATATAAACTTGGTAAATACAAATTATGGCACTCTGTCCAACAACTTCTTTCATATATACTACTGTCGTCTTCCTCCACGCTCTCTCTTCAATCTTCATCCTTTACTCTCTCTCTCTCTAATGGCGATGAAATGAGGCTACAAAAGCTCTAATACCAGGTCGTCTTCTTCTTCCTTACTGTTTTTCTCTTTTCCTTTTTGAGGGGATTCTTCTTCCTTTCTGTTGCTTTTCTATTTTCCAATTTTTTTTCTATTCTTGGCTTGTGGTAAAATTATTTGAATTAGCGAATCTGAGAAACAAAATTTAATCCATGCTTTCTGCAGGTGATTTTGCACCATTTGTTTGACCTCAACTGGAATCTCTCTAAATTTAAGTGTTTCTGATCTCTGTCAGTGTTCTGAGAACTCTCGTACTTTAACCACATTGATACATTTCTGCCCCTTTTTTCATTTTTTTTTTTTTTAAATTTCCTGTAAAATGTTTAGCTCTGATGATAAGATTATTAGTACAAAAAGGAGTGACAAAAACCTTGAATACGAATTCCAATTAAAGTAAAGGTGCATTTAACCCTCTCTCTCTCTCTCACACACACACAAGAACACAGACACTAGAGTGAGAAATGGGGTGTTGGTATTCAAGGTTAGACAGAGAAGAAATGGTTGCAAGATGTAAGGCCAGAAAGAGGTACATGAAGCAATTTGTCAAGGCTAGACACGCCTTCTCCGCCGCCCATAGCATGTATTTAAGGTCTCTTCGGAACACCGGGGCCGCTCTTCTCCAGTTCGCCAACGCCGAGACCAGCCTCCACCACCACCACCTCCCACCGTCCAACCCTTCCCAGCCCCCTCCATTGCCCAACCCACCACCCCCTATGAGCCCCATTTCCTGGACTACCACCTCCACAACTACAACCACCCCCTCATCAGCCATCCGCCCTCCTCCCCCACCGCCTCCTCCGCCGCCGGGGCCGTCCGCATCCACCTGGGATTTCTGGGACCCTTTCATGCCAACTTCCGGCCGGTCGGCAGATGAGGAAGAGTGGGAGGAGACCACCACTACCCCTTCTGAGGTGCCCACCACCCCCACTACCACAGTCGCGGCGGCGAATGTTGCTGGTCCGCCTTCTGTCATCACCGCCACAGCCACCACCGCTAGTAGTGAGCTTGCTGTGGTGGTATCTACCAAGGGTAAAGATCTGGTTGAGATCATCCAAGAACTTGATGACTACTTCTTGAAAGCTGCCAATGCCGGTGGGCCACTCTCCGCGCTTTTGGAAGTTCCCATTTGTAGCTTCAATCGCCAAGCATCCTTAGGTAATTCTCAACAGTTAAACTTTATTTGCAGTATATTTTGATTCTGATGAAGAAAAAGAAATTCAAGTATAAACTTGTAATTTACAGAATAAGAGCTAATGCAATTATTGAATTCGGTGATGTTCTTTGGCAATTTGATTGCTAAATTTAAATATTTCATTGTGTTGACTCTTATGTGTGATCTGTAAACCATACTCCTAAACTGACACAGCAGACTGTGATTTACATCTATACAAATTTTAAATTGATTCTAAAAATTTCATCTTACAGGTAAGGATTATGGTTATGGAAAGAGTTCGAGTCCCCTATTATGGACTTGGGGCTCGAGCAGTGCAAAGTGGAATGCTTTTGGGAAGTTTTGTGAGGATCCTGTAGGAAATAGTGTAACTACTGATGGCAATGCCACTCATTGTTCGACAGTTGAGAGGTTATATGCGTGGGAAAAGAAACTCTATCAAGAGGTCAAGGTACCTGATTATGATTCAAGACTGAATCTTTTTCTGGCCTAAACCTTTTTAATCTGCTCTCTGTCCAATTTTCTGATTGTCCTACAACAGATTGTTAACTTAGCATAGAGTGAACATCCTTCATGTAATATACCTACTTTGCTTATATAGCATAAAACCTGCTCTGTTTTTTAGGTCAAATGCTGCGTATTTCCAATATTTGGAAAGTGAAACTTTTTCCATTGATATACTCGTATGTATTCAATCTAAGTGAAATATTGTCTATGTGGACGTTGTAGAACGCTGAGAATTTGAAATTAGAGCATGATAAAAAAGCAGCAGTTCTGAGGAAGCTAGAGATGAAGAGTGCTGATTATTTCAAGAGTGAGAAGGCCAAAAAGGATGTCGAGAAATTGGAATCACAGCTGATGGTTGCTCTGCAAGCGATTGAGACTACCTCCTCAGAGATCATCAAATTGCGAGAATCGCAGCTTTATCCGCAACTTCTTCGGCTTGTTGAAGGGTGAGTCCTCCCCATTTTGAGTACCTAACAATGCAATCCTCTTGGGTTGTGTTTGGATTGATTTGAGGATGGATTTGGTCCCAATAGCAGCAAATCCATGTGTGGCTGTTTGGATTGATAAGGAGATGGAATCCATCACTTTTATGTTGAACTTTTTTATGTGTTGCGTGCCAACCGCAACTTTATGGCTCTATCATCTTGGCTCTAAAACTAAGCATGTGGAGATTGACTATCGAACTTCCAACTAATATGATTTGCATAGATTGGAAGAACTTATTGAAGTCTTTTAGATTGTGTTTGGATTGAGGAATTTGAAATATAAGAATTTAGGATGAATGGATTTCAAATCCATGGCAACCAAAAATCAACGGATTTTGCCATTATGGTTTTCGAACCCATCCTCAAATCTTTGCATCCAAATGCAACTTTTTTTTCCCTTTTTAGTCTTGTTGGTATGTTGGTTCTTGTTTTAGTTATTTATTTATTTATTTTATGTTTCTGTGTTTCAGGTCAATGAGCATGTGGAGAAGCATGTACGAATTCCACCAGGTCCAAACACACATAGTCCAGCAGCTCAAGTACCTCAACTCCATACCATCCATGGAGCCCACTTCCGAAATCCATCGACAATCCACCCTTCAACTTGAGCTTGAAGCCCAGCAATGGCACCTGTCTTTCTGCAACCTCATCAAGGCCCAACGTGATTATATCCAATCATTGACGGGCTGGCTCCGTCTTAGCCTCTTCCAAGTGGGCAACAACCCAATCCACAAAACCAAGCAAGATTCCACCATTTACTCTCTCTGCGAAGAATGGCAACTTGCAATCAATAACGCCCCTGACAAGGTGGCATCGGAGGGAATCAAGAGTTTCCTCACAGTGATCCATGCAATAGTAGTGCAACAAGCAGAAGAACAGAAACAGAAGAAGAGGTCAGAATCGGTATTTAAGGAGCTTGAGAAGAAAGCGGGTGAGCTTAGATCGCTAGAGAACAAACACAGCCCTTATTCTATAGCAGAGCCCGATTCAAGCAAGGATCCAGTAAGAGAGAAAAGGGCAAAGGTGGACGCTTTAAGGTCCAAAGCAGAAGATGAAAAAGCTAAGTACGAAAAGTCGATTAGTGTTACCAGGGCTATGACAATGAACAACCTACAAATGGGGCTGCCCCATGTTTTTCAGGCGATGACGGGTTTTGCTAATGTGTGCACACAAGCATTTGAATCGGTTCATAACCAGGCCAAGAGTACTGAGGATCTGCATAATGTGAAGATGATATTACCTTGAATAATAGGTTGACTTACAGACAGGCAGTGTGAGCTGAAAGAAATACATATCGAAAGTTTAAAGTGGATTTCATGTATAGAGGTATTCGGCCCATGTTCTTTAGTCTTGCCTGGTGTAGCACATTTTTCTGTTTTAGGTTCAGTTGTAGAATCCTAAGTGTTACTTGATCGTGGGTTTTTGTATCCTTGACGAAGGCAGATTATTTATATTTCTTTGACAGTTAGTTAACCGAGAGAATCAGGATTTAGTTTGGTTGTGACCTTGTGTAATATATCTTTTGCAAGAGTTTATTATTCTTCCATTTCTGTGTTAGGGTATTGTAAAGTAGGCATGAGTTTGCAGAGATGAGTTTGTGAATCTGAACTAGCATCCTTTCATCATCGGTCACTCGTAAATGAATTTAATACATCCCTACATGACCTGCTCTTGTGAATTTGAAGCAAATATTCCAGTTGTTTCCTTTATAGTGGAATTTGAAAAGATAAAAATTAAATGAAGTACATACAACTTATAAAATGTTTTGAGAGACTTCAGTAAGATATGAAAATTGAGAGCGATCGGAAAATCTATGACACCATCAGAGAAATATTTCCACCTTAATCTCCTGTCTTAAATCCATTGAACCCCACTTTGGTATTGCTTCTTGTAAAGCAGCTCCAAGGGACAGGAAGGCTATACAAGATGGACTACACCAGGACACGTCACCCAGTATGATCATATACAGATACACACGAATACATGCAAATCTACGACAGATCTGTACCTAGTGTAGTACACAAGGTGTAGCATCTACTCTATAATGCTATATAAGCTTTAAAAAGAGCAACAATTGGGTATCCTAAAAGAACATGAGAATCAGTTGATTTCCACAGAAAAATATATGTACGTCCAGTATATGTACAACATAAAATCACTCATGTGAGATCAAAGTGAAACATGCTCTACGGAAGATTATAGGTCAAACACTTCCTTTGCAACCAGATCAGACGATTGCCAACTTTGAGAGTTAGGAATGTCTCCCTTGCATTACGGCTGTTGAATAGATCCAAGGCAGCGAAATAAATTTGCTCACTAACACCTTGCAATTCATCCAATGCCCTAACACAGTCGGTGATAGAGTACTGACAGTTGAGCTTTTTTATAGCTGCTGCCCTATGTTTCGTAGCAGCAGCCATCTCCAGAATACCTCTAGCAATAGCATCTTCAATTCCTTTTCTGCCCCTCTTGCGACTGGCTAGATCTGTATACTTCTCCGACTCGGATGGCGATAATTCCTCCTCTTTTATAGTAGGTTGTCCTGGCGAAGGATATGAACAGGAAATTCCTTCGCTGCCCTTGTTCGATCCATTCTGTTCCCCACATGTCCCTGGTTCTGCAAATACTGTTTTCAATTGATTGTATATCGAGCATCCCGTACTCCTCAATATCTCAGCATCAGGATGTTCCTGAATAGCATTTTACCAGATTGTATTTTAGTCACCAACCTTTTTTTCATCAAAGAAAGGTAAAAGGCTTTTAATATGCAAGTTCTTATGAGAACAACAAACTAGGCTTTTATTCACACTACGTAAATTTGCTAAACGGATCATATCTAGCCATCGTGCTCGGTCAAGACACGCGTCCTGATTTGTATTAAAGTATAACATACCTTTTTCAATAGCTTTACCCCAAGTCATCTTATGTCTTCCCTTCCTCATTTTACGTATCTTTTTCTATAGTTTTGAGTTAATGTAAATAAATTTTCTACCCACTGTAATGCATCTAACTGTCTCATATAAATAAATGAATAAACAATATACTATTCAAAGGATAATTTGAAAATCACATATAAATACTGATCAAACTGATAAAATGTAAACAATGTAACTGCAAGATTTCCTAGAATCAGGTGCATCAGCGCAAAAATAGACATGAAAAACAAAATTATACCTTGATGTATCTATCCCATGCTTCATCTGAAGCCATGATTGCACCTGTTGTCTCATCCCACTTGAAATCAGGCTGCTCAAGTAGCATAGTCACATTAACATACTGCTTTCTTAAGGCAACATACCGGCTCTTTAGTTGCTCATTATCCCACCAGTAACCTGATTGAATCCGGAAGTTATCACAAATGAACTTCCACCCTTTCTTGCTAAAAGATTTGCTCAATTTATTTCCCTTGTGAATCTCATCTACCATCAAGTCTACCAATGTCTTAGTCAGTGATGGTGTCCACTTAGCACGTGATTGGGTCTCAGGCTGCTGCACTGGCTGAGCTTTTCTTGAACGGGTTGTTCGACTGGACATCTAATATTCACCATCAAACCAAATAACAAATATGAGAGACACGATATAGATTAGCATATCCTCCACTGGTACGAAATGTAAGAGGCCTGTAATTTCATTCTATGCTCTTGTGATTTTCCAATTGATGTTCAATATCAAATATCAAGCAGCAGATAGCCAAATTGTAGAACCAATATCATGTCAGCTTAAAAGCAATCCAGGGCGCACGAAAAAACTGTAGAATTCGGGAGGCTCGGCATGGTCCCATATATGAAGTTAGCCTCCTAGTGAGCTTCTATCGTTAAACCAATTGGTGATAGGGGTGCCTTTCAATCAATATTTCAACAAAAATGCAGCCTATAAGTGAAATTTAACGAATAATGACATCATATATACCCAAAGTTTCACTTCAGTCATAAAATTGAACTGTAATATTAAGCCAACGAGGATATAAATCAAATTTTACATTGAAATGAACCAACTGATGAAATGACTATGCATTTTGCCGGATGAATTAACACAATTCTATCATCACTAAAAACTCCAAATAATCGACTGATTCTGAAATTAAAAAAAAATTCCTAATAGCTTCATCCTATGAATTACAAATGACAATACACTGCTACAAGAATCTACGCGAACACACAGAAGGCCACAGTTAAATACCTTTGAAGATGCGAAAGAGATCAAATTACTGCATTTCCCCCGTCTTTTACCGCTGAATAGAGTGAAATTAAGGAGTAGGTTACTTTTGCGAAGGATATAATTACAGGAGGCAAGGAAAATTGAGGTTTGGTCTCTTTCTTGATTGGGGTCTGTAGTTTATTTGTTTTATTATTTTTAAAGAAAGTTTTGTTTTTGTATAATGTTTGGCCTTGTTTATTTATTCAATTATTCTTGCTCGTCTCACTTTTCTTCCTAAACACAGCCATCCTTTCCTTTTACTATTCTCACTCACTATTTTAAAATAAGTAAATTAAATCATGTAAAATCATTATTTACAGCCTCCTATTCCAAAAAAACCGCCACTTTTCTTCTCCACTCTATAGTCACAACTTTGTGGTTTTTTAACCTTGCTCGAACAATATTAAATTTCCTCATATTTGCAGATTCTTCAAGTTGTATCAACGAGATGACGTAGAAAAAAAAATTGTAATAAAGGAAATTAGGTTGCAAAAATGCTTTATTTAATATTGACGAAAATAAATTTTGTGATACAAACCTCTAAAAAATCTAATAATAATTTATCAGAAGTTTAAATTTTGTCTACAAAACGTTACATATTATTAGTATACACATGAAACAGAAATGGTTGTATGAAACCTTTGTGACAAAATTTAAACTTTAATGAATTATGATATAGATTTTTTTGAGGTTTGTATCACAAATTTAATTTCGTTAATGCTAAATAAAGCATTTTGCAGCCTAATTCCCTACATTGGATATTTTTTGAATTATTGTATCATCTCGTTGATACAACTTGAACAATCTGCAAACATGAGGAAATTTAATATTTGTTTGGTCAATGTTTAAAAATCATAAACCAGTGGCTACAGAGGGGAGAAGGAAAGTTGGAGGGTTATTTGGAATAAGGGCTGTAAAAAAAAAAAATGAGTAGAATATAAAATTTATATGATTTAATTTATTAATTTTAAAATGGTGATTGTGAATAGTAAAAGGATAGTTGTGTTTATAATTATCCTATATTTAGTCATCCGCGAACCTTTTACTTTGCCGTAATAGTGTGATGGGGCACCTCTAATAATAATAATTATTGTTACTACATCCATCTCATCAAAATGGTCACATTTCAAATTTTATTCAAATTTAAGAAAATAAATTTAATATCCTTGAAAAAGTAAATTTAATTCATAAATTTCATTATTTTGGAACACTTGTGGAATTAATATATAATCAGTCCCAACAAACATTAAGTAAAGGGATTTTACCATTTAATATGGAAAATAACTATAATATGGTACAGACAGAAAATGAATACCCAACTATCTTTGTGAAATGGAAAAGTATAATTATATTGAGTAGGTCTCTTGTACACTAAGATTCGTACAATCCGGGTCATGGACAATTTTTCATGAAAAATTATTTATGCTTATTCTTAAAGGTAATACTTGTTCTGAAGAAAGATGTCATGCTGAAAAGTATAACTGTTTATGCTTGTATTACTAAATCTGGTAAAGGTATTCTAATACGTCTATTCAGAATACATATTGATATCTTACTCGTGCTACACCGTGAATATAGACTTTGCCATTTATATTAGGATAAATTGGATAGAGTACATATGAGATCCCCTATTTCATATGTTATCATATCTTATATTCAACCATGTATCATGTGTATTCAATAAGGACTAGTTTGGTAGCCCGTATAAGATGATTGCACCGATCTCCGTTGAAAGTGGCTCAAGGTAACTAATGGGGCAACAACTCAACCTCATTATATCTACCTCTATATTTTATTAGAGCATAAATATGTTTATCATGTTTATGATAAAAGTCTTCTTCTCAAAACTAGGGATGTCCTGGGGCCTTAGATGAGACCTGTGTTAGTGTGACGGTACCATCAGCTAATAAGGGTAGGTGTAGAACCAAAAAGGGAAAAATTTCCACTATTATGCTGGTTGTATATGATCGTGATATACGACTCACATACCTTTTCCCTAGGTGGGAGGGATCTGCAGCCGATGCTAGGGTGTTATGAGATGTCGTAAGACCTAATGGATTAAAAGTCCCAAAGGGTATATTACTTATCCCTCATTAATTCTGAGTTTGAATAGGAAATACCATAAATAATGTGACATTTACTTAGAATCTGCTAATTTTGCAAAAAAATTCAAGAAACTTGTGAGACCGTGGTTACGCAAATAGTGAAGGTTTTCTATCGTCCTACCTAGGTGCTCGATACCATGTAGATGATGGAGAAATGCAGCTTCCAAGCCAAATACATTTCAAGCTCATTTTAACATGATACACACTAGAGCGTGCGACATCGTAGAACGTTCGGAATCATGAAAATGAGATGGGGCAAATTCAGAAGTACAACTTATTATTCGGTTAAGGTCCAGAATGGACTTGTCATCTTTTCTACTTCAAAATTTTATATGAGATAAAATGCATGTGGACCCCATTGAGCAACTCTTAGATGCCTGATGAACATTAAAATACTCATTTCTTTCATATTGTCTACGTTCATATTCGTTTGAGAAACATGAGTATTTTACATGTTTAGGTGCAATTTCATGTTTAATTATTTCGGGATCTGATTCACTTTTTAAGTGTTTTTTAGTTGTGTTTTGAAGGATAGGAAAATCCGGGAACTCAAGAGGACTGATTGCATTCATTTTCTCACTCCAGCTCATATCGATGCTCAAATAAGCCCGAACCAAGTCCTAGGTAAATCCAATTCGAAGATCATCGAGTCTTGGACAAAAGTCGAGAAGGCGTCTGGTCGAAAAAATGAAAAAAAGGGCTCCAAAAATACGACGCATGAAGACGACGCATGGTAGAGGGGGGAGGGGACATTGTACGTCCGATGATAGAACGCCGGGCAATTGGAGGACTTGCCGGCGGCAGTACCGGCCCCGGTAGTGGCCCAGAAGATTTATGCCGGCGGTGATACTGGCCCTTACGAGTCCGGTATGCGTCGTTGGTTTGGGTAAATCCCGACCGCTGCACATTTATTTTTTTATCGTGTCTTATTCGTCTAATGTTCGGTTGCAAGATGCTACGCCAAGAGGAGACAATATGCAACTTTCTAGCTAAGGTTGAGAGTTGATTCTACATGACGCAGCGTCAGAATTTTCGAGAAGGACGAGTCAGGTGCATTCGAGGGGTCCGACTTAACATTTAAGAAGGCCAAACATAGTTAAGTTGTATTTTGACCCTTATACCCTTACTAAGGGTTGTTCTTCAGTAGATTCTCTAAGGGTGACTGTGGGGATATGTCTCCCGTTTTAACATTTCCCCCACCCCCAATTCATGTACCACTTATCATTTGTAAAATTTCAACATTCTATTTACTCTCTCTATGATTTTCTCTTTACTTTTCTCTCTACACAAAAACTAGGGTTTTCATATTGTTCATAAGTATCCTACCTAGGGTTCTTAAGACTTTAAAGGATTTTGGGGCTTTTATTGTAACACCCGGATTCCGCAAACTCGCACCCCATATTTAAATTAATAATTTATGCATTTATATGTATATACATTATTCAAGATTTTAGCAAGCTAATATTTTTTTAAAAGGGAACAAAGTTCTATCCATAATGCAGGAAAAGCTACCAAGGAGGTTGAACTTGCTCGTATTTCACTTGACCGGCACAAGAAAGGCAACATTATAAGATAAGTTATCTCTTAAGTGATACAACACATTAAACACAGTAATAATGATATTTTATTACAATTACTACTACTAATAAATGTATACTCCCGTATCCACATAAAGGGCTCATTTGGTAGGGGTGATAAGCCCAGATTATATTACTCATATGGCCTAATCAAATATTTGGTAGCCCTTATTGCATATATGTGTTAAACAAGGGGCCCGATTAAATGGCCATATTAGGGCTTGTTAGCTATCTTACCAGATTGGTAAGATAACATCTCATGAGTGAACAATAAAATAATATAACAAATTTTGATTCCTAAGCTACCCTCAACGAGCCTGACTATCACTCTACATTCGAGACTGTAAATTAAGGCAAAACAAAAATCCCTAGTTCATAAACTCTCATAGAGAAGGAACAGGCCACGCCACTGGAGCATCCTTCGCAATCCTGCTCGAATTTTCATGGAGACAATCGGCGGAGTTAGAAATAGGCATTGATCTTCGGCGAATCAACATCTTCGAGGTACCAATACATTTTCCCTACTTCTGCATTTTCAATCCTGGTAAAACACCTATCTTTTGTTTAATTTCTTTTCGTGTTGTTCTTTTTGTTCTACACACAATGTTCGTGTAGTTGTATTGTTTATCAAATTATGAAAAATCTTGTACGTGATGAATTTGACAATGTCCAAATCAAGTATTTTTTGTTGAATAACAACTAATTTATGTTTCGAATCCTATATGTATCTAATGCTTTGGCCCAATTTTCAGCTTAGTCTAGCAATGCCCTTGATTCTTGCGTTGTGGTATACATATTTTTTAATTTCTGCTATGCTTTGGTTTATTTCTGATTTTTTGAACCGATCTAATAGCTTTTGTTTTATGTTTTTAATAAAACTCAATGTTGAGAGATGAGCTTTTTTGTGAAGGTTATAGTTGAATCCACAAAATACTGAATTGGTGCTTACACAACTGTTTCAACCTTCTTTTTTTCTTAACAATTCTGGGTGGGAGTATTTGTTCCACCACAACCGTCCAGCTGCCATTTTCATATCTTGTAGTTTAGGGTATTTTTTCAACACCCTCACATATATACATATAGGGAGAACCCCCTTTCACAATTTTGAAATAGACAAATTGGAAAATCAACCTCTCTTTAAAACTCAGCTTTGCAATGTTTAGGTCGGGAAGGTAGGATTTTGTAGTTAGTGTTCTACTTAATTTAAACATTCTAATTCTTCAGACTTAGGTATTAAGGAAAAAATAGTTATATGTCCCCTTTCTTTGTCCCTATGTTGAAAACATATTTGTAACATCGCTCTTAAAATATTTATCTACTATTGTAGATTGTAATCTGGTTTTTCCTGGTCGACTAACAAGCATGTCACAACTTATGAGGAAAAAAATGGTCGTTACAGTAGTGGTTCAACAGATGTTACAGGAGCTCGTACTCTTGCTAGTGCTTCTACTAGGGCTAATAAAAATGAAACGGGGTAGTAAGAGGAGTCGGTTTGTTGCCATTGAAAAATATAAGTATGATCGGACATTTTCTAGATTAAATCAGTCACCTTCATAGAATGGTTCGGCTAAAAGAATCTAGCTGTGTTGACAATTTTCGTGTATACTTTTGCTAGGTTGTGTTATTTATTGAGGAAGCTGGGGGGGTTTTACAGAATAACAAATACATTAGTGTAGAAGAACATGTTGCCCTATTTTTAAACATAGTTGGGCACCATAAGAAAAATTGTGTCGTGAAGTTTGATTTCATTAGGTCTGACCAAACTGCGTCCTACTACATTCATTTAGTACTCAAAGCAATTTTGAAATTGCATCTGCTACTGTTAGTCAGTCCCGACGATTGTACGAACCCAAGATGGAAATGGTTCAAGGTAATCGTTTTACTAACTAATACTTTACATGAGGGTAATCTAAGTTATTTCAGTTCACTTGTACTAATAACTGAATTAATCACACGGGAATTTTCAATCAACGAGAATGTATCCTAGGGCATCAATTTTATGAATAATCTGATAATGATTAAGTTCTAACTTATATACTTTTAAACCAATTTCTCTATCTATTAGATGACACTTAAATAACTTAGGGCCCGCTTGGTTGGGGGGTTTAGGGGTAAGGAATGAGAATGAATGAAGATTTATTTCCATTTATGGTGCTTGGTACATAATAAATAAGTTAGTCACTACCCCATTTTATTAACAATTTCCTCTTTTTCATTCCACAATATGTTTGACCCTTCATTCATACCCATTGCCATTGTCATTGATGAGTTGCAATCAAGCGGGCCCTTAGCCCTTCTCTCGAAGCGACTAAGTCGTGGATTGATCAGAACAATTACTCTCTCGAGTCAATTAATCCTAACAACTCCTGAAAGACCATTAACCTTTACTTACACAGTCATAGACAACTACGCTATATGTTGTACGTCTATTAACAACTCCTTTCTCTCGAAGCGGAATTGTTAAATGGGTAAACTAAGTCTAAGTGATCAATTTATGCTTAGTTATAAGATAAAAACAAACACATAGATAGATAACCAAAATAGGAGTCTGTAAATCAAAAGCTGAGATCAAAATTATCATAAAACCTTACTCTCTAACCAGAGACGGACTTAGTGGAAGGCCAAGGGGGGCACTGGGCCCCCCTGAAATTTCTGAAAAAACGAAGCGTATTTTGGTAATTTCATATATATATATATATATATATATATATATATATATATATTTATAAAAAAAACCAATAATCACAGGCTGATTTCACTTTGTAGATGCAGAAGTACAATACAACACAAATTTACAGAAGTGGGACGGTGGGAGGCGGAGGCCAGGAGCAGCTTCATTCTAGCAGGTTTGTTTTTCTTCCTTCTCAACTTATTGCTTCAATAATTTCTCGAATTATATACCTGGGGCTGGGATTGCGAAATTCTCCTCCAAATTGAGCCATTATGCTGTGAAGGTGGGGATACCAAAGTTCTTGAATGGCGTAGGGAAAGGAGTGGAGAAACATGTGGAGAAGTTGGAATCTGAGATTGGGGATCCAGAAGCTTCTTTTTTACTCGAACCATTAAGCTCAAGAAAAACCCACCAAACCTTTAAATTGGGAGCTCTCTAATTAATTTGAGTGAGATATGGTATCAATGGAGAGAGAAATTTGAGTTTTAAGTAAATTGGGGCTGAAAGTTTTTATTTTTATTGTTGGAAAGAACATAAAGAAAGACTTCTCCTTTATTGATATAGGAAATTATCTCTCTTTTTTGTATGTATTTCATTTTCAGTCTTTCTTTTGATGGCTCAAATTCATGGAAGATTGGAAAAAAAGGTTTAGACGGAGAAAAGTAATAAGGAAAAAAGATAATCTAATTCATAAGTATTAATTACTTTGTGAGCTTGTGATGATTTTATTGGGGTCTCATTAAGGGTGTGTTTTGCAACCTAATTAGATTAGTTAATGCTTTATTATTTAATTTGATTTCGAACCAAAAAATGGTATTATATTTATGATTCTAATTTTGTTGTTCTATTATGTAGATAATGGAACAATATTATTCAAAGACACCGCTTGTAGTCGGGACAACATCTTCATCTGTCAATTCACATGCTCTTGTTCAACCTCAAATATCATCAACTAACGAAACGAATGAGATCGATTTAGAAAATCTTCCAAGTGATCCAAGATTACAACCTAATATATTAAGCTACCCTCCTGGCTTAATTGAAGAGATACGTAGAGCTTACTTACTAAAAAAGGTCCATGTCAACCGTGCGAGCATAATTTTCCTCAAAAGATAGATGGAAATCGTAAAGGAAAATTTGTTGCAACTTGGTTTAATGAGTTTAGTGATTGGTTAGAGTATAGTATTGCAAAGGATGCAACATATTGTTTATATTATTATCTTTTTTCTGTGGGGCGTTCTGAAAGAGGGCATGATGCTTTTGTATCCGATGGATTCAATTGTTGGCGTAAAAAAGAAACATGTTGGAGATCATAATAGTGATCATAGTAAATGTAGATTGGCTTGTCAAGATTTGATGAATCAAGGTCAGCATATTGAAGTGTCTTTTTCTAAGATTTCGCAACAATCAAAGATTGATTATCGTCGTAGGTTGAATACATAGGTTATTTGTTTGCGTTATCTCTTTATGCAAAGATTAGCCTTTCGAGGAAATGATGAGTCAGAAAAATCACTGAATCAAGGAAATTTTATTGAGCTTTTGGAACTTATTGCTTCTTGTAATGAAGAAATTGATGATGTTGTGCTGAAAAATGCTCCAGAAAATCTCAAACTCACATCTCCTAAAATTCAGAAGGATATCATAAGTGCAGCTGCGATTGAGACAACCAATGCTATCCTCAAAGATCTTGGAAATGATTTTTTTGCTATTTTAGTTTATGAGTGTCGGGATGTATCTGTCAAAGAGCAAATGGGTGTTTTTATTCGTTATGTGAATAAGAATGGGTCTGTTATTGAACCTATTCTTGGTCTAGTGCATGTTAGTGATACAACCGCAACATCACTTGAAAAAGGTGTTGAGTCTTTGTTCTCCACTTAGGGCTTGAGTGTGTCTAGCTTGAGGGGTCAAGGTTATGATGGAGCTAGTAATATGAGAGGTAAATTTAAAGGATTCAAAAGTTTGGTACTAAAGAAGAGTCCTGCCGCTTATTATGTCCATTGTTTTGCTCATCAGCTCCAGTTGGCACTTGTTGCTGTTGCAAAAAATCATACAAATATTGATTCTTTTTTTAATACTACTATACGTTTATGTAATGTTGTTGGAGGTTCTTGTAAGCGCAGAGACAAGCTCCGAGAGATACAAAGGGAGAAGATCACTGAAGGAATTGGAAGTGATATGATCAAAACTGGAACAGGATTGAATAAAGAAATGACATTGAAGCGACCAGGAGATACCCGTTGGAGTTCTCATTATGGTACCCTCTTAAACTTGATACATTTATTTTCTTCTGTTAAAGAAGTTCTTGAATATGTTGAGGAGCACGGTAATGATGACTCAATAGGGCAGAAGCCTTTGATTTGCTAGATATTGTGTACCAATTTGAGTTTTTGTGCTTCATCTTATGAGAAAACTTTTGGGAATCACGCATGAACTTTCACAAGTTCTGCAAAGGAAGGATCAAGATATTGTTAATGCAATGAGTCTTGTCAAAGTAGCAAAAGCTCGTTTACAAGCAATGAGAGAAGATGGTTGGGATAATGTTTTAGCTGAAGTTTCTGAGGTTTGTATCCAACATAAGATAGATGTGTTGAAGATGACTGATCTTTATGTACCTCGAGGAAGATCAAGGAGGAACACTCAACAAGTGACTAATCTTCACCATTATCGTTTTACTTTGATGAATGGTGTGATTGACACGCAATCTAGTGAGCTAAATGATCGTTTTAATGAAGTGAACACAGAATTGCTTTTGTGTATGGCTTGTTTAGATCCGAGAGACTCATTTGCTGCATTTGATAAAGACATGCTACTCCATTTGGCGAAGTTTTATCCATATGATTTTTAGCAATTTCACTATATGAACTTGAAAGTCAACTTGACAACTTCATTTTTTATGTGCGCTTGGATTATGTGCGCTTGGATCCGAAATTCGTTGAAGTAGCTGGAATTGGAGGAATGGCTCAGAAGATGGTCACTACAAGAAAACACATTGTTTTTCCATTGGTATATTTATTGATTAAGTTGTCTTTGACCTTACCAGTTGCTATTGCCACAGTAGAAAGAGCCTTTTCAGCGATGAAGATCGTCAAGAGTTCACTTCGCAATCGTATGGACGACGATCTACTAAATGATTGTTTAGTAACATACATTGAGAAAGATGTATTTCAAGATGTTAGCAATGAAGTCATTATGCAACGATTCTAAAATATGAAGCCTAGAAGAGAAATGTTATGAGCAGTTCGATTAACTTATTAATTTAGGATGTTGTGATGTAATTTAAATTGATACATTTACTTTAGCGAAAGTATATTATCTATTTATAATTATGTTTCTTTGAATTTATTTTATCAATAATTTATTATTATTTGGGCCCCCCTGAACTTAAATCCTAGGTCCGTCGGTGTCTCTAATCCTAGGACATGAGTAGTTTAGCTACTCATGTTTAGTATCAATTCCATACAATTATTCAATGAATACAACATAAAGTAAAGAAAACTAAACAAGAAGTAAATAAACCCGATTTTTCGGCTCGTTGATCTTCGTCTTTTTGCTCTCGAGTCTTCCTTCTACTCCAATGTAAAAGTAAGAGATCGTATTATGAGTGATGATCCTTGAAAAATCGAGTTTGATTTCTATTTATAAGTTGGGGTTGAAAACCTCAAACGATTAGGATAAGAATCCCATCAAAAATCTGGATTTGCTTTAGGAAGGACTTTTGGCGCGACCGCGCCCAGCTTTCTGCTGTCAACCTCCTGAAACCATACACTTTTGGCACGACCACATTGCCTATTGGCGCAGTCACGTCAAACCTCCTGGAATCCTCTTTGAGCCACATTTTGATGCAGCCGCGTCCAAGCCTGGTGCGGTCGCGTCACTTCTTCAGCATGTTGGGCCTTGCTTTTGGCCCAATTTATGGCCCATCTTGTCATTTTTTTTACCCGTCTCTTCGTGTAACCTCACAAAGTCTTCATTTTAGCCTGAAAACCATGAAAACACTACAAAATAATCCAATACACGTCAAATGGTCCAATATATCAAATATAAACGATTCTCGACCAATTATACATGCAAATGTTACAAAATACATATGTAAATTGCCCTAATGCATGCATACACAATGTGTATCAGTAATGCCGGATCGTAGTAATTTATAGACCCGATTGCAAACTTACCACTTTGGCAGGACACACTATGAACCTCCTCCCATGACTCCATTCCATCGTAGATGTGTAGACCCTAACAATCATTCTGCACGTACACTTTTCTAAATAGCCCCACTCCACACTCTCGAACGAGTTACTAGAAGAACAAAAAATTGACAATGACTTTGGGTAGTAGCTTGGGATTCAATTACCCCAAAAAGAATCTGGAAAGCCTCATTGTTGAACCGTGAAAACGATTAGCGGATGATGATGATAATTAAAATTTCACGTTTCAATCAACACTCGTTCAACTAGCTACTATTTTCCCTACAAAATCAATTGACATTGCTCTTATGAATAACAACTTGAACCCATATGAACAGAAACTCAATGGAGATTCCAAGCCCGTTTCGGATGAATCCGATAACATTTAGTAGAAATTGGGTTCACACTTTTGCTAAAATTAGTATATGGAGATGCAACCTAAATCGCCGATACACGTTGTGTATACAAGCATTTAGGTCATTTAGCTAGATGTCTATTTTATATCATTTGCATGCATATTTTGTCGGGAATTGCTTGTATTCATTACTTTGTGTCATTTGACGTGTATATGTTTGTTTTGAGGTTATTCATGTGTTTTCAAGCAAAAAAAAAATCTATTTAGACGAAGTTTGGAAGAATAAACAAGCTAAGAAGGGACAAAAACGGAAGAAGCCAAGTTGAACCGAAGTTGGACCGGTTTGAACTGGTAGCTATCGCTACAATTGGTAGTGATCGCGACAAAAGGAGGACAAAAAGATGAAACTGGCCTTGACTAACCAATGCGACCGCGACATCCTGTGTAGCGGCCACGACAAAAGTCATATCATTAAGCTAAGAATGCTGACAAGTGAATGCGACCGCGTCCAAGGGTAGCAGCCGCGACTGTTTAATCTGTTTACTAATCCTAATACATGAAGGCTTTGATTTTTTGCCCATCTTCACCCCAACTCGTCCCTAATTATAAAAAAGAGATTTTCAAGTTCGATTTGAGCAGACAATCTCATAATTATATACTTGGAACGAAGATCAAGGAACGCAAGGGACGAAGATCAAGATTCGAGTTTATTCTTCTTTTGTTTATTTTTATTTTCAAACAATGTTTGTCTATAAATTTTGTTTGGCTTTAATCTTAGATATGAGAAGCTAAATACATTGTGTTCTATGGTTAGAGAGTATGTAATTGTTGATTATGTTTTAATTATTTGTTTAAATCTAGACTCCGATTTATCGTTATTTATATATTTTTTTCTTTATTTTTGAATTAGTTGATTTGGCCAATTAATTAGTTTTACTTGTTTAACAACTCGTTGTCCGAGAGGAGAGGATATTTAATAGGCAGACAAGTATATAATGTAGGAACCAATAGTCGTCCGAGAGGAGTGAGGTCTTACGTTGGCATTGGTTTAAAAGTTTAGGAATATAGAATAATCAAACATAGAAGATAATAACTGAAATCGAATCCCTAGAATATGTCTCAATCTTATTGGATTCTTTCTTTGATAATCATTCCTTGTTCAACAAGTCATTTAGTTTTTATTCATTATTTCTTGCAATTAGGTATTAGTTAATTACACCAAACTTTCACCAATCAAGAGTCTAGTTAGGGTAGTTTTTATTACGATTATGATACTAAACTAGGCACAAACATTAGTTTTGACTGTCACTACCTACACTAGCACCGTATACTTGCGGATTACTATGTTAGAAAATAGTGCATCAATCGCGCATCCTTTCTTTTTCTGTGAACTTTTTTTACTGGAAAAAAATTGATGGTACAATTCATATCCCTACGCATTCGACAATCTAGGATTATTGGAACAACAATCGAATTTTATGGGTACAATAGATAGCAAATACTAAAAAAATGAGAGTGATGGTCCAATATTTTCCACTATAATGGTGGGATCCGAGAAGAGAAAGTTAATAGGACGAAAATTGGACAAGAAGAGGGAATGAAACGTGCGGATGGAGTCTTACCGCTTAGTAACCAGGCAGAATCATCTTCGCAACATCTTATTGAGAGCAACGATCCAAATTTGTCCTCATGAGGTTTTCACCTAGGGCGAGGCAAATGGCCACCGCGGTATGAAGATGAGGGAAAGAGAAATGCCTAATTTTCAGCTTTCTTAGGGGTAAAATTGTACCTACAATGACACAATCAACATGTAACAATAATATTACATAGGCTACCAAACACCCAATAAAATTTATCATAACACCTAATACTCCCTATCAAATACAAGACTAGTTAAATTATACACTCAAACCATGTTATATAACCTCATGATAGGTTAAACTCCCTTATCTCATACCCCCTACCAAATGAGACAGCATTATATAGATAAGATTGCTCCAACTAATAGTCATCATATTTACTTACACGTATAAAGCCTATATGCCTAGCCCTTATACTAATCCCTTTAACCCTTCTTCCACCATGCAACCTTATCGGAACAAGTGCACCTTTTGTCCCATTGGACACGGGACAGTTTCATTTTAGTCTCAATACTCTCATTTTTTATCCTGTTAGTTTCAAACATTGCACTTGTAGTCTCAAACCTTTTTTTATTGCATTAATGGTCCTAAAATTTTGCAGTTTTCAACCTATAGCTTTTTCAGCCGTTTGTGTTTGATGGAAATAGTCACGTGCAAGGTTGTCAAAATCGCGACTCTGAGCGTACGATTTTACGCTTTTACGAGTCCACCAGTAACAAACGAGTTAACGCATTTACAAAATCGAAGTTCCACAAAATCGTGTTTCTTTTGATGCAAAATCGGCCAATTTTACTTTGTGACAGAATTCAGGCCATAAGTGATTAAACTAATGGCCAAACCAACAAATTTAAATAAATTGGGCCTTTTAGTTAGATTCTATTTTTTAAGAGCTCATCACCCAAAATAAATTTAAATCAGTTAAAAAGAATGAAAAAATAAAAAAGAAAGTGTGAAAGAATGAATTAGATTTCGGGCAAAGCTCAATTCACGCGAACCACACTACGTTACCTGTTCTTCAGTTCAGTCATAAAAAAAATTGGACATGTGTGCGCATTCAACAACTGAGTTCTTCTTCCAGGTTTTTTTTAATTCCTTTTTTTCTTTTGCGATAATTTTTTGATATTTTTTTCGATTTTTTCTGTATCTATTTGTTTCTCTTTTCTTATAGTTTTAGGATCCGCTTGGTTGAGGGGTTTAGGGGTAAGGAATGAGAATGAATGAAGACTTATTTTCATTTATGGTGTTTGGTAGGGCTGAAATTATTTTTGGTCCCGTAACTTTTCACTTGTACAATTTTGGTCCCAAAAAAAGTTAAAAAATCAATTTATTCCTGTAACTTTATATTTGGTTCGGTTTTGGTCCTTTTTTCGCCGCCGGTGATCAATTTGATCGGAAAATTGCACGTGCTAGCCACCAGACTCATTTTTCCAATCAATTTTTAAATACCTGGCATTGGCAAGTGACTTTAAAGTAAAAGTAACATAAAAAATTAAAAAATTTAAAAGAAAGCGGCGGAATCCGACGAGGTTCGAAAGGGGCTGCGCTGCTGCTGTGAGTTGTGGCGGCGACGTGGGTCTGGTGCCTCCCGTCTGGTCACGGCGGCGGAGCGGCAGCAACGTCTCGCTGCTGCTACTACACGTCTGCTGTCCTTTGGTCACAACGGCGGCGGCGGCCGGAGCGTCGGCGTTTTGGTTGCTGCCTCGCGCAACGATCGTCGATGACGACGTTGTTGGTGGCGGCGGCAGCAGCGGGTGGGTGTGTTGGACTTAAGGTTTCAGAACTGGGCTGGGTTTTGGGTCGAAATAATCTTGGTTTGGGCCAGAAAAGGGATGGACCTAACTAAAATCAGCTGGGCTACTTATTTTGGGCTGAGAACAACCCAAATTTGATTAATCTTTCCAATGGGCTGCTGTCATTTAAATGAATTGGGCCGATTTGTAAAACTGTTGGGTTTTTAATTTGGGGCTGGGCTATTTTATTATTGGCCCCGTTGATTTTACTTATTGGGCCCAGTAGATTAAATGACTATTATGACTTTAAAAAAAAAATTGAAATTATCTTAGTAATAGGCAAATTTAATTAACTAGGGCACTGTTCATCCCATAATTAAAATAATAAGCGCCTTTTTTTTTGTATTTACAGATTTAAGTGAACTCGCCTGTGCCACATGCGAGTTCACATTTTCTGACAAGTCACTGTTTAAAGTCGCCCTTGCCAGGGGCGACTTCTGTTTAAAATAAATTTTTTTTTTTTTTATTATGGTGAAAACGCCTATGCAAGAGGCGTTATACGGTATGTATACGATCCAAATACTGAAAGTCGCCCCTCCCAGGGGCGACATCTAATTAATTTTTTTTTAATTTTTTTTTTTTTTTTATTTTGAAAACGCCTCTAGGAGAGGCGATATACGGTATAGTTTGTTGCATACTTAAAGTCGCCCCTCCCAGGGGCGACATCTGACTTTTTTTTTTTTCGCCTTTTCCGTCGTCCAATGGGGTTGGGGCAGAGTAGAGGTGGCAGTGGGTATGGGTTGTGGCAGGGTAGAGGTGGCAGTGGGTAGGGGTGCAGGGGTGCAGTGGTTGGTGGGGGAGGCGGTGGTGTGTTGCAGTTAAAGTAGCAGGGAGTTGTCACATCCGGTTGAATTTTTTGAGTGAAAAATTTGACCGGATGTGTTATATATGCAGCATCCAGCAATACACAAACTCATATTTTTATCATCTTCAACCCACCTTACAGTCTCATTTTCTCTCCTTCTTCATTCTCTTGTAATCTTTTCTTTTATCTCTCGTCTTACTATACAAGAAGGTGTTGGGGCATTATATTCTGTAGGCGGTTTAGCTAAAATTGAAGAGGTATTTGCTAAGGTTATAATTTGTTTATATTTACACATTTTTCATAATTTATATTATAAATTTCGTATGTTATACTTGTGATAAATTTTATGTAATTATCTTCTAATTATTTTGAAGGTTTTTGAAGCTCCTTCAACCAAAAGTTAGTGGACACATTGCTGGTTCTCGTTTGGACTAGAAGAATCTTCATTAAGGTATCAAGATTTTATATGTAATTTTAGTTTATTTTATTTTCAATGAATGTAAATTGTAAAGAATTGAACAAAAAAAACTGTTATGTATGTGCACTGTAAAAAAAAAGATATTTTACTGTTCCTCTTAGATTTGCTATTATAGTCCATAATGTAATTGCCTCAACTGTGCCTAGTAGTTGCCTTTTTAGTGTGGATGTTTATGAAAATTTAGTTATTATTATTATTATTATTATTATTATTATTATTATTATTATTATTATTATTATTATTATTATGGCCATGTGTTGTTACTGTCATTATTATAATTGTTAATACTAATGTTATTTTATTATTATTAATAGTATTATTAGTATTAGTACTAATAATATTATTATTTTTAAAGTTACCGATATTTATATATATATATTTGTTTTTTCATAATTTTACTATGTTTATTATTATTATTATTATTATTATTATTATTATTATTATTATCATTATTATTATTATTATTATTATTAGTATTAGTATTATTATTATTATTATAATTATTATTATTATTGTCATGATTATTATTATTAATATCACTCTTGTCAGAAAATGTGACTTGTCAGAAAATGTGAACTCGCCTGTGGCACAGGCGAGTTCACTTAAATCTATAAATAAAAAAAAAAAAGTCGCTTATTATTTTAATTATAGGATGAACAGTGCCCTAGTTAATTAAATTTGCCTTAGTAATATGGCATTAACCTTTAAATCCCGATTTCAAAATAATCTATTAATTAGATTAATAAATATTTATTATTATTTTTTGAATAATAATAATAGACTTATACATTTATGTTAATTTGGAATTAACATTAAAGGTATACTTATATTAATTTAGAATTAATATATTAATTTAATAGATTAATATTAATTTATTAATTAGATTAATAAATTTTGATAGTTTATTAATTATTGAAAGAATAATATTAGACTTGTATATTTATATTAATTTAGAATTAATATTAAATATATGTATATATATTAATTTAGAATTAATATATATAATTCTAATCCACATTTAATCAAAGAATAAAATTTAATTGGATTTAAATTTTATTCGTTGAGCATTTATTTGATATTATGTGATAAGCTATTATTTGATTTTATCTTTATTCAATTTAAATTATAGTATTTTAAGACCGCTTTTATTTTTGGGTAGGCGGCGTCCAATATGTGTGGTACGCATTTCTTATGCTTGGGTAGGCGGCATCCAGTAATTGCGTTTAATTTAATATTAGATATTAAATTTAACAATTAGTATCACATATAAAATCCCAAATAAAATCAAGTTTATTTAGAAATAAAAGCGTCATCCATCATAATTGTATGAAATTCGTGATCTCTTCGTCCACGAGTTTTACACCAAAGTGTTTACTCTAAAACGACGAGGTCGGAGCTCATTCATAGATGCATGGTTGGCATCGTGTGATGGAATTGACTTGCTTAAATTATTTTGTGACGCCAAAGCGACCAAAATAGTTTAAGGACGCGATATTAATTGGATTAATAAACCAAGAATTGTAAAATTGTTTTGCAATTGGCTTAGGGGCCTGCCCAGTGATATTATTGTAGTCATCAGCCAAAGCAGAGACTACAGTAATATAGACTTGGATCTTGGACCAAGATTTATAATTATTATAAATCCGTATTTTGTGTTTGGGGACGCAAAATATGTTAAAATTAGTGGGAGCTAATCATTACAATAAACCCTTGTTTTGATTAGTGATATGAGTGTGATATTTATTTACTTTATTCTAATTTACGTTTTCCGTTTGATTATTTTCTGTTCAGATAAAAATGTCGAATTTGGCTTATAAATATTTGATGGAATCAAGCAAGTTGACTGGGTCTAACTTTGCGGATTGGCTCTGTTGCTTGTGCTTGGTGCTAAGGCAAGAAATTGAGTACGTCTTGGACGAACCAATCGGTGCCATCCCCGACAAACTTCTCCTGAGTATGTTAAGTTTGACGCAGATGCTCATAAGAAGCATGTTGAGGATGCCACGTCGGCTTAGTGTGTCATGTTGTCTTCGATGAGTATTGAACTGCATAGGCAACATGAACACATGCTCCCTTATGAGATGATAAAACACTTGGAGAGTCTGTACGCCTCACAAGCTCAGACGATGGAGTATGAGATACTCAGTGATCTCTTTAAGTGTAAACTTCATAATGGGGGTCAGGTTTCTGAGCATGTACTGAAGATGATTGGATTAATTGACAGGTTGACATCGATTGGAACGGTATTACCCTCAAGTGTCTCAACTAATCTGATCTTGTAGTCACTTCCTAGTTCTTTTGAAAACTTCATAGTGAACTTCAACATGAACAACACGAAGGCGACTTTGCCTGAGCTTCACAACATGCTTAAGACCTATGAGTCTTCCACTTCTAAAGGCAAATATGTGCTCATGGTGAGCTCTTCTGCGAACTCTTCCAAAAGGAGGAAGAAGAAGAAGAAGAAGAAGAAGAAGAAGAAGAAGAAGAAGAAGAAGAAGAAGAAGAAGAAGAAGAAAGCATCTAGCGATGTGACCTTGAAGCCTAAGAGTGGAGGGATTCAAAAGAAGCCGAAACTGCCAAAGGATGAGTGTCTATTCTGTCACGAGAAGGGACACTGGAAGAGAGATTGCCCAAAGTTCAAAGCACAAGGTGCATTGAATGGGAGCTCAGGTATGTTTGTCACTGAGATAAATATGTTTATAAACAATTCACAATCCTGGGTATTAGATACAGCTTGTGGCTCACACATTTGTAATAATGTGCAGGGTCTAGGTGACAGCAGGAAAGTGAGGCCTGAGGAGGTCGACTTACGCGTGGGAAATGGAGCAAGAGTTGCTGCTGAACGTGTAGGGACTTATAGATTAGATCTTCCTTCAGGATATAGACTAGATTTACATGATTGTTATTTTGTTCCTATAATTTCAAAGAATATTATTTCCATTCCAATGTTAGACATTCAAGGTTTTTCCTTCCATTTTGCAAGCAGTAGATGCTCGTTTTCGCTTAATGGATTGTTTTATGGAAGTGCCTCTCTTTCGAATGGTTTATATATGCTTGAATGTGAATAAAATATTCTCAATGTACAAAATAAACGACCTAAGCTAAGTAATACGAATAATAAAACCTATCTTTGACACTGTAAACTTGGTCATATCAATGAGAAAAGAATAGCAAGATTGAGAAAGTTAGACTATCTCACATCATTTGATTTCGAATCATATGGTGCTTGCGAATCTTGTCTCAAAGGAAAGATGACAAGTAAACCACTTTCTGGGAAAGGGCTACGTGCCAAGGTTGTGCTCGAGTTGATCCACACAGATATGTGTGGACCGTTCCCAACTCAAGCAAGAAGTTGATATTCGTACTTCATAACTTTTACTGATGATTTCTCAAGGTATGGATATGTGTATCTGATGAAACACAAATCTGAGGCCTTCGAGAAATTTAAGGAGTTTAAGTTAGAAGTTGAGAAACAACTTGGGAAAAGTATTAAGACTCTTCGATCAGATCGAGGAGGGGAATACTTGAGCCGAAATTTTCTTGATTACTTGAAATCACATGGAATCCGGTCAGACTGGACACCTCCAGGTACACCACAGATGAATGGAGTATCTGAAAGGAGAAATTGAACTTTATTAGATATGGTTCGATCCATGATGAGTTTCACCAGTCTCCCTTTATTTCTTTGGGGTTATGCCTTACTTATCGTTAGAGGTGGCAATTCGGGTGGCCCGGCTGGGCCGGGCCGGGCCCAGTCGGGCCAAGGGAAAGTTTGGGCCGGGTCGGGCCGGACCCGATTTATTTCGGACCTAGAAATGCTAGGCCCGGCCCGGAGGACCTCGGGCCGGCTCTGGCCATCGGGCCAAAAAGCCCACCAATGAGTTTTTTTCTTTTCTTTTTTATTACTTTAACCATGAAATAGAACTATATATTGAGGCGAACTTCAGTTTAATTCTCTTAAGAAAAAAACTTGATCGGAAGATAATATATTACTATTCGTTGCAATATGGAATGATATCTATTAATCTATAGGCATGTCTCAAACCTCAAATATAACAATAATAATAATAATAATAATAATAAAGAAGGAATAGATGAGTGATACATAGTTATATACTACACGTCACAAGTTATTTAATTTTTGTGTACGTACTATACTACATGTTAATCAATTTTTCATTTTTCGACACATAATAAATAATGAGCATGCTTAGATCCAATTCATTTTCCATCTTCGGGCTAATAAAACTGAAGAAATAGAGTATTAAATTAGTCAAATGTTTTAATTTTTCGGTAAATAGATACATTTATGCTCTACTAGAAAAAAAAAAAAAAGAAAAGCATGTTTCAAATAGTACACAAAATATTACCTAATTCCTAAATTTTTCTTATTGGATTAGTGAGGAAAAAAAAATTCAATTCCATCGGGCCGGCCCCGTGGGCTTTCGGGCCGGGCCGGGTTTGGCCCGCCAAAAGAAAAGTCCGTTCCGGCCGGCCCATAAAAGCCCAAATTTTTTTGGGCCTCTAATATTCCGGCCCAGCCCGCTCTATATTTCGGGCTAAACGGGTCGCCCATCGGGCCGGGCCAATTTTGCCAGCTCTACTTACCGTAGTTTATATTTTGAATAGAGTTCCTTCTAAATCGGTCGAGAAAACACCATATAAATTATGATGTGGCAGAAAGCCGAGTCTTAACCATATGCGGACCTGGGGTTGTCCTGTTTTTGTTAAGAAGATGATGACTGATAAGTTGGAAACTAAAAGTGAAAAATGTTATTTTGTGGGATATCCTAGAGAAACCAAAGGATATGAATTCTATTGTCCTGGAGATCACAAGGTGATAGTATCCAGAAATGTGACGTTTCTTGAAGATAATTATCTCTCCAAAGAACAAGGTTACAACACAGTAGATCTTGAAGAAATTCAAGAACCACAAGATAACATGGAGGATGAGGTATTGTCCAATGGAGTGGACAAGAACTCAGTGGGAGTTTTTGATGATCTATTGGGAGGGGAAATGACTCTTAGAGGGTTACCTCAAGATAATGAGATGCATCAAAGACAAGATATTGTATCAACCCCACCTCAAGAAAATCATAGTGAAATTCTTGAGAATATCCCAAATGTTGAAAACCTCAACACGTAGGAACCTCATCACGATCAGAATAAATCGCTTGAACCAACGCAAAACCAACTCAATAGGCCTCAAAGGAATCGTCGTGCACCTGAAAGACTAAATCTATTGGTTGAGAACCAAGATGATGAGGTTGATTCAGAAGACGACGAACCTAAGACCTATATCGAAGCGGTGTCAGGCACCGATTCGAAGATGTGGCTGACTGCCTTAACATCTGAAATGGACTCGATGTACCTCAATCTAGTTTGGGAACTAGTTGATTTGCCAGATGGGGCTCGCCCCATAGGCTGCAAATGGATCTTCAAGAAGAAGAGAGATGCAAATGGCAAGGTACAAACCTACAAGGCTAGGTTGGTGGCAAAGGGTTATAGTCAACGCGAGGGCATTGATTATGATGAAACCTTTTCGCCAGTCACTAAGATCAAGTCCATTAGGATATTACTTGCAATAGCTGCATACTATGACTTTGACATTTGGCAAATGGATGTTAAAATCGCGTTTCTCAATGGAGAACTCGAAGGCACTGTGTATATGTCACAACCTGAAGGTTTTGTATCCAAGAAAAGCCGAATGGAGTATGCAAGTTGAAGAAGTCCATTTATGGACTCAAGCAAGCATCTAGGAGTTGGAATATTTGCTTTGACAGAGCTATCAAATTGTTTGATTTTGTCAGAAGCAAAAAGGATCCATGCATTTATAGTAAACGCAAGAATGTAAATGTTGTCTTCCTTATCATATATGTTGACGATATACTGATAATGGGAAGCGATCGTTCCATGTTGCAATCCATGAAAGATTGGTTGTCTAGCTCCTTCATGATGAAAGATCTGGGTGAGGCTTCCTACATCCTTGGAATTAAGATCTATCGAGATAGACCTAATAGGATGTTGGAATTGTCTCAGTCTACTTACATAGACAAATTGCTGAGACGCTTCTCAATGGAAAATTCCAAGAAATGATTTCTTCCTATGGGACATGGCATTATATTGTCTAAGAAAGGTTGCCCTTCTAATGACAAAGAAATGAGTTACATGAAGAAGATCCCGTACGCTTCGGCTATAGAATCTATTATTTATGCCATGATATGTACTAGGCCAGATGTGGCTTATGCACTCAGCATGACAAGCAGATTTCAGCAAAATCCCGGTGAGATACACTGGAGAACTGTCAAGACTATTCTTAAGTACTTTAGAAGGGCTAAAGAATATTTCTTAGTCTATGGTGGGCAGCCAGAGTTATCAGTTACTGGGTATACTGATGCTAGCTTCCAAACAGACCATGATGACTTCAAGTCTCAGTCAGGATATGTTTTCGTTCTCAATGGTGGTGCAGTGAGTTGGAATAGTTCCAAACAGAGCACAATTGCCGATTCTACCACTGAAGTTGAATATATTGCTGCATCTGAAGCTGCCAAAGAGGCTGTTGCTTTGTTAGAGTTCGTAAAAGAACTAGGCATCGTTCCAAGTGCCAGCAGTGCAATATCGTTGTATTGTGACAACACTGGTGCGGTTGCGCAAGCAAAGGAACCCAGAGCCACGAACAGGAACAAGCACGTTCCCCGGAGATATCATCTGATCAGAGAAATAATAAATAGAGGAGATGTAAAATTAGATAGAGTACCCACTGATGATAACTTGGCTGATCCTTTCACCAAGCCGTTGTGTATAACAAAGCATAACAAGCACTTTGAGAGCCTAGGTGTTAGACATGTTGGTAGTCGGCTTTGATTCAATGGGAGTTTATAGTTTGTGTGTCTTAGAAACCTTTTTGTGAAGACATTCAAAACTTGATCATATTCTATGATAATATGTTTATCTTATGGGTTTATGCATTTATTAGAATAATTATTTTGATGGTTTGTTATTATTCTTGAGACTGTTCCCTTGAATCATGACTGCCATTTATGGTGTGAGACATAAATGATATAGTATGATTCTAAAATTGTCATAACCGATGGTCATCAAGAATGGGATATTGATGAGATGCAAAAGGTTAGCATGTGGTCTGTATCATATTCTTAGAGATTATAGTGGGTCTCACGACTATTAGATATTAGATATCTATGATGGACACATGGATACTTTGGAGAGTATTAGTACACCCTACTATTAAACCGTTTGTTTAGTGTCTACGATTTATTAGTGTGTGGAGTATGTCCTGAGGTCAATACTCATTTTATTTATTAAGTGATGAACTTTGACCAAGCACAACGACTTGCCTTCCAAAGGAGGATAAGACACGTCTTGTGTTGGGTTCATCATGAGGCAAATGGAAATAGTAGTTGAGCCAAGAAGGGGATTCATTCCTCGATTGAAATTCGAGAGAACACTTAAATTTCTCTATATTATTTGATAATAAAGTCATTGGTCAATGGAAAAGATATATTCAATTAAAGTAATTGAATATGATCGAATATGTCATATAATAAAGATGAGAAAAATGATTGAGCTATTTGGATAGACACATGACAGATCCTAGGCTTAATCGGGTGGTTCGTGAATGAAGGGATATTACATAAACTTCATATAAAGGTTGTTTTACGAATTCACGTAAACATCCTTCATATATCGAGTTCGCTGCGCAACGCAGTCTAGGTGTTTTGTGCAGACTTTAATTAGATTATCGTCGATAATGGGGGCCTGAACGGTCACACTTTATGTGTATTGTTGTTCCGCTTAAGAGTACAATATTGGTGTTTCGAATTATATCTAATGCTAGTCCAAGTGGGAGATTGAAAGTAATGGACTAGATTATGATATGGGCCTAATATTCTGGTCTGCTTAAATTAATTAATTAGTATAACCTATTAATTAATTAAAGCAGACCAGAATATTAGGCCCATATAGCTAGGTGTATGCGCTATATATATGTCTATTTCCTATTGTAGGGATAATCAATCTTGTCAGAAAGAAACACCATATATTTCAATAAGAGATTTCCTAGCGATCAATTATTGAACAATTGTACCGAGGATAGTTCCTGCGGCGGACGATATATGCGTGGATACCTGAAGTGGTGAATCAATCGCTCAATTCAGTCCGATTAATTACACAACAAGTAAGTTGTTCCAACTTTAGCGTAATTTATGCTCAACGTTTAATTCAATTATAAATCAAGATCAATATTCTCGACTGTTTATTCCGCTGCATACATTAAATGTTGTCGAGAATTCCTAACAACTCTCACTTATGACCTCATTAGACCGAAAAAGTTAACCATCACTTAATTAAAAAAAAAAAAAGATACCATTCAAATTTTGAGTTCACTCACAAAATAATAAAAAAATAGAAAAGTAAGGAAGGTAATACTTGTTGATTCTGACTTAGAAATTGTAGAATTCCTTGGAACGATACATATTGAATCTGGAAATTTTGCATTACAACTGAATGAGAGCTCAAAGAGTGTTTAGCTCTCTTTTTATATGTAAACTAACTTACAAGATAACAAAAGTAGTTTTAACTTCAAACAGTTCAAAGAGTTTTTTTAATCAAAAGCTAGAAAATGGCTTTAAAAAATCAAATGAAAATACTACTTACGAGTATCAATGAGTTAACAGGAGCAAAAGGAATGTTCTGTTTTAAATTTATTTATTTATTTAGCAATGGTGGTAATATGGTGATCCAGCTCTAACCTCACACAATTAATGATGCTAAAAAATACAAAGTTGGCATTTAATTTTTAATTCTAAGTTTACGATGAGCTGATTTTAGAAAAATATAAACATATTTATGAACAATATTAAATATAGCTTCATAACATCTTATAATGTTTTACTTATGTTATCCAGAGAATTCTATATCATTAAGAATTTCATGTAGACCTACAAATTTTTGTAAACAATTATAAATTCTCAGCGCATATATGTGTGTATGAGAATTGAGAGATCAGAGGACATTTCATTATGCTCTTTTCTTAAATTCGTAACTGATTATAGTAAAATATTGCTTAAATAGACTGTTAATCCTCAAGTAAGTATAATATGTGTACTATAAGTTCTGATATTTGGAAACATAAGTATTTGATTAATTAATTGAACCGGGTCACATGTCGTCCGATTTTGAATGAGTAAAGTTGATGTTACAATTTTTTTTTTATATTTTATTGTTTATATTCTACCTCCAAAAAGTTAAAAATTATTGTACCTTTTAAAATGTTTTCCAACATATCATATGTATAAATTTTAAATTTGTGAGCTAAGAATCTGGTTTGGCTTCACAACTGCTGTGTTGGATTTACAGAACTCAGAATGAAGTAAAAAGAAGCTGAAAATAGCACAAAATCAGTTAAACCGTTTTTGGTGGGAAAAATAGTTACAAGACTTCAACTGTTGTCAAAGAGTCCAAAACCGTTGTCAAAGGTAGAGCTGTCAAAATGAGCCCGGCCCGATGGGCCAGCCCGACCAACCCGAAAAAAAAATTGGATTGGCCCGAGTTTTTTTGGCCCGAAAAAAATTAGCCCGACTTGGCCCGACCCGAGTAGCCCGACGAGCCCGATGGGCCAAACGGCCCGACTTTATTTTTTCTCTTCTTTTTATTTTTTACTTTTCCTCCAATTAATTTTTAGAGGGAAAACCCCTCCATATTTTTTGAGTGGAAATTTGTGTGTCTACTTTTAATATTTGTTATTTTGTGCTGTGTAGAACTTGAAGTTCTAACTTTCTAAGTGTATTTGATTTCATGTACGGTGAATTTGTAAGTTTGGAATTTTAATAGGTTTAATTTGTGTAATTGATGCACGTTCTTACAATAGTGTTCCATTGGGCTGATTCGATACCAAATTTATTCATCCAAACTAAAGTGACCTATGTAAATGACATGAAAACAACTTCCCTCAGAAGTTTTATTATGGATTGATGTGAATTTCAAAATCAAGTAAAGTCTTTCTATAACTAATTAATTGTCTTATATGTTTCATAATGCATGACAGAGCGATCCTTTATTTTTTCTTTTAAACAATTAAGAACTCGAAAGAAAGTGACTGATTGTCTATAAAAATATTTTAATTATAGTTCATAATACTTGTCTTGTTTATTTATTATATAAGCGTATTTTAATTTTTAATAATTTTAATTTGTGTGTGGAAATTTGGTATTAAACAAAATTTCTTAGAAAAAATGAAAAAAATGCAGCGGGCCGAAACTGGCCCGACAACCTGATGGCCCGAGGATGGGCTGAACTAAGCCCGAAAAATGTGGCCCGAAAAAAAGTTGGCCCAGCCCGGCCCGACCCGATTTTATCTACTGGCCCGATTGAACTGGGCTGGGCTGGCCCGGCCCGACCATTTTGACAGCTCTAGTCAAAGGGTGAAGAAACCGTTGCAGGCTGATTTTGACAGTTTCCGGATTCTAGTTTTTTTTTCTGTTTTTCTGTTTTAAGAGCCAATGGATGTAGTTAGTCGGTTTTCAGGCTATATACATGATCTATACACACTTGTAAACCATTCCAAGAAGATCTCAATTGTAGAGAGGGAAAAACAAGAGTTGAGAGAAGTAGAGCTAGAAGTAGTTTGGTTTATTTCTCTTGGAAGCTTGATTGTGTGATTCTCTTGTAAAACATTTGAGTGTTAGTGAATTGGTGAATGCATTATCACCCGTGGATGTAGGTTTCACAACCGAACCACGTAAAGATCATTTGTGTTGATTTTATTTTCAGTTTTAGCTTCATATTCATTTTGTGATCATAAGGTGTGAGTCTTATTGCTTGAGTGAGTTTTGAGTCTTGTTCTTGGTCATTTTCTGGTTCTGAGTTAACAAAATTGTAAGAGCAGTATAAAAGTATTTTAAACTTTGTAAAAAATTGTTTAAGCCGCCTAGACAGACTAAATATCCGACTAACCCACTTATGATTAGATAATACTAAGAACCCATTTACCAAAATTGAGTTGACAAGACACCACCTAACTAGATGTGTTCATTATTTGGATTACTAACCATTCGAATCATTTAATTATATGGATTACTAATTCAGATATTTTGGATTCGGATTGGATAAATGGTTCGCCCAAATTTTTAAAAGGATAAATGAATTGAGTTCGAAACTTACATTTTTAGACTTCATTCGAAATTCGAGTAAGAATATGATATATATATATATATATATATATTAGGTTCATTTTCATTAAGATTAGTTGTATAAATTAGTCGCATTCAATTTCAACTAAAAGGGCCCATACAAATAAGTTTACAGAGTGAATGTAATATGTCAAGCAAATTCTATTACACATTTAAAAGGGGCACAAAAACACTGTAAATGTAACTATAGAATAGAAGTTGTATTTAACTATATGATGGTGATTGCTGAATTATATTATTGGACACCATCACACTAGTAAATGATAGAATTATTTTTATTTGCTCTTGGTATTTTTACGGAAGGAAGAAAATCACCTAGTGTACTTGGAAATGTAAATGTGTTTGTTATCGTGGGCTTATAAATTTCGAATATTTAACACACAATCTTATTAACCCGAATATCGAAACTTTGAATATCCAAATATCTGAAGTTTTTCAAATCGAATTACAAATGACTTTTTAAAATCTCCAAACCCAACTAACCCAAACTCGAATAATCCAAAACCCCAACTATTCATCTGAAAGAACACTCCTACACCTGACGACTAATCACCTAGCCCGCCTATGCCAATTTCTTATACTCCATTAATGTTATGTTAAGAATACCAGGAGCTAATCCAAGCGTTCTAAAAGTTGACCGACTGATTAAAGACAAAAAAATAATAATTTATATTTTGAGATCACTTTGCACCAGTGGTACAGATCTTAAATTCATACAATTTAGATCATGAGTAAAAATATTACTCCCTCCGTTCCTCCATTCCTTCCTAATTTGCACACCTACTCCGATGCATATACTAAGAAAAAACTATTTTTATTTTCTAGGTGACTTTTTCAAAGGTGGAGATTAAGGATGGATATTTGAAGGGTGAAAATTGTAAGAGAAATTTACTTTTTAAGAGCGTGCAGATGGACCGAAAAAATATGTGCAAATTAAAATGAGATGGAGAGAGTAATATTTATGATGAAAACGATTAATGTATATGCTCAACTCTACTAAATCCTCCTTTACTATTAAAAGAGAATTGCTAGGACACGTGTCAGTTAGCCATCTGCTTAAATTCCCTTTTTTAGCTGGGACACGTGTCCTTTTTTAATTTTTTTTTTCTACAAAAATATATTATCTGTAACCATAAATTGTGTAGTTTTTTTTGGATGTTAACTTCCATCCTATGTCACGTTAGTTTCACTTTTTTCACCTTTACACCTCAAATTTTAAAAGTGTGATAATTTTTTCGTCTCGACTCCGTTTTCTATGAAAGTTATATTAAATTAATATTCTTTTCACAATTTTCGATTTAACATCCATGATGTATATATCTAATTCAAATATTAATTTTTTAAATGTGAATTATATTTTTTTATGATTATTGTAATATTAAAAGTAATACATATAAATATAAATAAATAAATAAATATAAGATATGACATAGAAGGGAAAAAAAATTAGTTGAATAATAATAATACATTGATAGGTTAATTCATTGACATGTATCCCGTTTTATACTCTTAACAATGTATATGACATCACTCCATTATAATTTCAAATAATAATATTTCGTCCGCAGGAAAGAAAAATGATTTTAAACATACCAAAATCGTCACCGATCACAATATTCTATTTTCTGAAATTGAAAAGGAAAATAAAAAGAGAACGCCATTGGAAGTGTGAAACATGCTTGATTCACCTACCGCACCCCACCAACCTAATTACCTAACCGGCGAATAACAATCAAATTCAATTCACCACAAACAAAATGCCAAAACAAAATCTATCCATTTAGTTCAACCGACGACGACTGAAATTGGATTGTCCCGACGCCACAAATTCTCTCCGCCGCCGCTCGCCACCACCACAAATGGCATCTGCTTCTTCCTCTTTCTGCCCCAACCGCGCCTTTTCCCTCTCCACCTCTTCCGACAACCTCAACCAACTCGCGTCACTTCAACCTTTTCTGCGTTTTCCTACCGCCGCTACCTCTATTTCTTTGCGCTCTCGTTTATGCTTTGATTCTAATTCCGGTGACTTTGCGGTGAAGGCTTCGGCTACTCCTGCTGCTCCGGTGATGGATCAGTCTACCTCGTCTTCTCCTGCAGTTCCTGCAATAGTGGACGTCGATTTGGGAAATCGGAGCTACCCGATCTACATCGGCCCCGGCCTTCTCAATCAACCTGAATTGCTCCAAAGGTAGTTAATTTTCTCATTTCGAACACTTGCGTGCTGTTTCTTTTCTATTAACAGCTTGTATTAAGTTATTTATCTGCTTGTAATTAGTTTATTTCTCTGCGACATTGAGAAAAATATCTTATATTGGAAATTATGCAATAGGAAAGAAGTGGTAGTTTATTAGTTGATTAACTCACAATTGGTATGATTGTAACTAAGAACGGCTAGCTTTAAACATTGAACAATTTGAGGGGCAGATGTGATTGAATCACGAATAGAAAATATGGACTTTATTATGTTCATCCTATTCGGTGTTTGCAGTAATGATCCTTTACCATGGTTATCCATGATGTGCACGGGATTATCGTGTCCCAAGAGAAGCGTAGTTGGCTGATTGGTTTGATTTCGAGAAGGTTGAGCTTAATATAAGTTCCATAGTTTCAAACTCCTGCTGGTTTGTGAGTGTATGTTCTGGCTAGAATTTCGTGCACATCATTGGGGCGTTGTACGTTTCTCAAGTGCCCTTTAGTTCGACCTTTATGGTTTGGATGTTTATCTAAGCTGAGTAAATTTTGATATTCCTCAGCATTATTTAATAGTTTTGAAATGTTTGTTGGCTTTAAGAGATAATCTGGTAGCCATTCTCTAGTTTTCGATAGCCTTATGTTCTTAGCTACCTGATTATCTAGTTACGTGATCATCAAGAAGGTTCTTCATTACAAGATTCGTGATCATGATCAAATGTCCATTGCGATTTTGAATTGGCATGGATTTAGCCAAATCCTTTTGTATATATATACTTTAAGAGATGAGTGTTATAAGACGTACAGACTTAACAACATAATGTTAGTTTTTGTTGATTTTTCTACTTCTGTTTTGATCGAAAATTTAATTTTGCCTTTGTGTATCCTAATTCTTTTATAATGTGTAACAATAATTTGACCTCTCTCTTTGGCCTTTCTGTTGTTTACTATCTGCTTTTTTGATAATTCCCGAGCTGCTATGAATATAGGCATGTCCTTGGCAAGCAAGTCCTAATAGTCACCAACACAACAGTCGCACCATTGTATCTTGAAAAAACTATTTGGGCTTTAACGGCGGGAAACCCTAACGTCAAAGTTGAGAGTGTAATTTTGCCAGATGGGGAGCAATTTAAGGACATGGTGGGTACCAAAGCTATATCAGAGACATTGTTATCTGACCATGGGTAAACGTCTCTAATTCAGAGGTGCTGACACACTGTTCGATGCTTTCGCAGGAAACTCTAATGAAAGTCTTTGACAAAGCAATAGAATCGAGAATGGACCGGCGATGTACATTTGTTGCACTTGGTGGTGGTGTCATTGGTGACATGTGTGGGTATGCTGCAGCTTCTTATCTGCGGGGAGTGAATTTCATTCAGATTCCGACTACTGTTATGGCACAGGTATTGACTCAGTATAATTAATTGGAATCATATTCATGGTTTTTTATATTTATGGTTGTTATGTTCTTATATAGGTAGATTCTTCAGTTGGGGGCAAAACTGGAATAAATCACCGGCTTGGGAAAAATTTAATTGGAGCTTTCTATCAACCACAATGTGTGCTCATAGACACTGACACATTGAACACTTTGCCAGATCGAGAATTAGCATCGGGGCTTGCAGAAGTCATCAAGTATGGACTTATTAGAGATGCTGATTTTTTTGAGTGGCAGGAAAAGAATATGTCTGCACTGTTGGCAAGGTAATTATATGTATTAATATTACTTCCCCCATATAAACCTGGATATTCTGAGGACTATAATGCTATGCTACTTAATGTCACTCTCTTCCTTAATTTCCTGACTAATCTAATTCTTTTGAACATCGAAACTTATTAAGTTAGAAGTTGGGTATTATAAACCTGTTAAACGTAGTCTGACATGTGATAGGAGGTGGAATTAGCCTTAGCATGTACGAAATCATCTACTAACTAAAGGAAATATACACACACAGAGACAAATATATACTCCTTTTTTGTTCATTATCTCTGGCTTGATATCCAAACAGTAAATCTTCGATGTACTTTCATGTGGTAGATCTGCTTGTTTATTGTATATCCGTGAGCACACATTCTTCTTTTTCTTATTTGAATTTGACTTGTAAGTCCACTCGGCAGGGATCCAAGTGCATTTGCTTATGCTATCAAGCGCTCATGTGAAAATAAGGCTGAGGTTGTATCTTTAGACGAGAAGGAGAGTGGCTTGAGGGCAACATTAAACTTAGGTCACACTTTTGGTCATGTGAGTATCAATTTCTCAATATGTTCTGCAGTTTGTGGTTTGTGCTGTCAACATATCTGCTTTACTCAGTCGATGATACTTCTGAAATTTGAACTATATTTAGGAAAGCTTTGAAAGTAATTTTCTTTCTATTGGCATTCACAGGCAATTGAGAATGGTGTTGGATATGGACAATGGCTACACGGTGAAGCTGTTGCTGCTGGAACAGTATGTTACTCTCATAACCAGGATGGGTTTTCTTCTTGAGATATATATTACTTTGTGCTTAAAGATGGTCTATGTATGTCTATATTCAGGTAATGGCTGTTGACATGTCTTTCCGACTTGGCTGGATTGACGAGTCATTAGTAAAGCGAGTTTATAAGATCTTGCAACAGGCAAAGTTACCCACAACACCTCCAGAAACAGTGACTGTAGACATGTTCAAGTCTGTAATGGCGGTAAGATACTATTCATACAAATACAAACACAAACACAAACACAAACACAAACGCTCTCTCTCTCTAGTCTAATGGTAGTTTAAAATGCAGGTGGATAAAAAGGTAGCTGATGGTTTGCTAAGGCTCATCCTTCTGAAAGGTCCTCTTGGCAATTGTGTTTTCACCGGTGATTATGACAGACAGGCCCTCAATGATACACTGCACGCGTTTTGCAAGTCTTAGTTTAGTTTGTGTTTGAGGTATTGGCTCAATCGTGGTGTACGTAATCTTGATTCTTTGTATATCATAAGGTGTTTCCTGTACCATTACAAAAACTTCTCCTATGCCATGTTGTACAATCACAAACCTCGATAACCGCTAGTGAGGACCTACAGGTGTTCTCACATATTATTCTATTTGATGATTTAGTTATTTTCACCTTATATAAATTTTTGAGTGATATGGTGACAGGCTTTATTTGCATGCAAAGAGTTTATGAATTTTAATAGTATAATAACAGTGATCTTCTGGAACTTGATTAAAATTTATCGTACTGTGTGTTGATCAAAGTGAAACAACACTTTTAGTTTGTTTATTACTTTATATCTTTGGAAATAATGATATTGCATGTTTTCTCCTATGCGTTTGGCCTCACTAAACAAATCAGAGGTCATATCCTGTTAGACTATCTCACTGTAAGATAAACAAGCACAGTTAGTAAGAAGAAAAGTCTTAAATACGGGTTAAGAAAGATTTAACACAGTTGAAATTGTTGATCAAATTTTACTTATTTAGCTATTCGTGTTATCGTCAGATTGTAGTATTAGAATTCTTGCCTACAAATTCATTTTGTGGTCATATTTGTCACATTTAATACTAGCTTTTATGCATGGATAATTGTTTTTGTAAGATCGCTTAACATGAAAGACCATCTATAGAAAGTGATATTTTTCGAAAAAGACAATCACTGAGTTTACCTATGATTGGAGTAATGTAGACTGAGAGAGATAAAGTGAAAAGAGAAGGTCGAGTTAAATAAATAGGTGTGATTTTGTTGGTTAGAGATTGAGTTGGGGTTTGTTTTTAGTGTAAAAAGTAATAAAAAAAGTGTGTGATGTATGTAAATATATTTTCAGCATCCCAAAGGAAACACAGATCGACTAACCCAAGTCACTTTGTCGATAAGTATCATTGAAACTTTGATACTTTTTGGTTGGCATAAGAAGCTTTTTCTTTTTTAGGAAAAAATAATAGATTTTGAATTTAATTACTTGTTTTATTGAGAGATCATTTTACAAAATGTAAGTATATATTGTTACTATTTTCCAATGAAGTAAATCTCAGAATCAAAATTTAGTTATTTTTAGGAAATATTTGTGTAGATTTTGTTTCTATCAAAATGAAATTTTAGCTAAAGCCCGGGCGAAAGATTGCCAAGTGGGGATCATAGTTAGTCCAAGGCCTAAACCAACAAATAATAGGGGTTACTGGATAAAAGAACACCCAAAACTCTACTTTCCCCTCCCTATTATCCAAATTCAAATCCAAACTCATCCAATACATGTCGATATTTCAGATAACCACATCTTTTCTTTTTAATTTTGATAACAATTATTTAAAGGGATTACTGCACTCATAATCTATTTATCCCCCGCCTCTCAATCTCTTAATTTTCTCCCTTTTTTAAAGTGTATTCTTTCTGATTTTCATATCATTCTTCCAATAAAATTACATATGACAATTTTAAAATACGAGAGTATTTTGAGATAATAACAAGGATAAAGTTAAAACACAAATATTTTAAAGCATTACCTCTAAAAAGATAGAAAAAGGAAGATGGTATATATTTAAAATGTTTTATTAAATACACACTCTAAGTTGGTTCATATCTAAATATAACATAATACCCATCTTTACATAAACATTGTGAATTGTCACTAGAATAATTTGTAGCTAGTCAAGGTCATGATTTCGACTTTTAGTATTAGACATGAAATGATCAAATACAGAAAGAAATTAATTATTTTTATTGAAGACCAAATCAGGTGGAGTGGGAAAAAAATCAAGTTTTTCTTGAGGGAAGTCATTTCTGAAATTAGTTACTTAAATTATTGAAAATAAAAAATACGATAAAAGGCATATATAAATGATAATGACCCCCAGTTTACATATCCAAAAATAGAATAGGGTAAGAGAGCAACAACCCATTGATATGGACGTTTATCTGGAGCCAGGAGAGAGAAAACGTGTTGAGAGAGAAGAACGGTTCAATGGCAGCATTTCCCGGCTAATTACTGCCCACCCATTACTACCTCTCTCACCCACACACGCACTACTAACACTCCTACCTACGCACACAAATTCTTCTCCGAGATTAACTATATGTGTCTTTCCTACACTGTTTCTCTCTCTAGATCTCGATCCCCCATTTTCTCTTCTTCCCCGCCTCCCCCATACATACATTTGCTTCTTTTCTAATTTCACGGTTAGGGTTTCATTTTCTCGACTTGAGGGGTCATCTTTTGTCATTTCCCATTTTCCTGTTTGTGCGATGTTCGTTTATGTTGATTAGGTCTCTAGATAATTGCGCATTGCATCAGGTCTTCCAGAGAAGATCTGACTAACACAGAGCAATCCAGGGGGAGGGAGGGTGAGTGTAGTAAGAAGGAAGAACAAAAAGGGGGAATTTTCTGGTTTGAAGAATGAGTGCCTCGAGATTCATAAAGTGCGTCACCGTAGGCGACGGTGCCGTCGGGAAGACCTGCCTCTTGATTTCCTATACCAGCAATACCTTCCCAACGGTCAGCCTCTTAAACGAATTCTATCTGCATGTTACTTTTCTCATGATCATGCCATTGTGGTATTTCATGTAGCAATGCATAATCTCAGAATTGCTAAAATTTAAATTCTTGTTTTTATTTCTATTGTATTCTGAAGATATGCTGAAATGGAAACAGAAAGAAGCTCGATATTCCTTTATCTGATGCTTATGAATCTATATTAGGATGATTAGTTAGATTATCGTGGGTAGATGGAATAAACATGAAAGAAATGGTCATGTAGACGGGTTTTAACGTATTTTATTTTATTGGGGATTTCATTCCCATGTGCATGGCAGTCACTAAAGTAGAGTAGAAAAAGTTTATCTGGTTTGTTTAATTTCTTGAATATTCAGAATTCTATTATAATTTGTAAGGATATCCTGGAGATAAATTGAATCTGTCATTTGTGGACTCATATTTTGGATAGGTTAGAAGGTTGTCTGTTCGATGATTGTTACTGCTGATAATGAGATAAATGAACTACTTTTGTAGAAATTTGTTATTTCCCTTCCTAATTTCTTTTTCTATAACTTGTATTTCCACCATTTAATCCATTCTAATTGGATTACATATCTTATCCAAATTATGTATAATCTGACTAAGGCAAGTTTTCTCCTAAATGAGATGATACCTTGTCTTACAAAGCCAATTTCAATTTTCTCTTCCCAAGGCAATTCACAAAATGATATTGTATTACACTGGCAAGTTTGTCTTAAATGTCAAGGTAGTTCATAAATTCTAAACTTTGATTTAGCTGTCGTTATCATGTTTCTAATATGTGTATTAATGTAATTATGCTCGGAATATGTTTTTGGATGCTAAATTCTATTATCCTTTCCAGTTTGAGACATAATTCTTCATATTTAACTTTTTTCTCTACATTTGGAATGAACAGGATTATGTGCCGACTGTATTTGATAATTTCAGTGCAAATGTTGTTGTTAATGGAGCAACAGTTAACCTAGGCCTGTGGGATACTGCTGGTAATTACTAAAAATAACCTTCATTCACACCTCTATTTCGAAAGCTGTATTATATGTAGTTTAGGTATGTGTTTATTTATTCTAAATTACTGTTATAAGTTTATGAAACCTACGTTTTCCATTTTATGGAACAGGACAGGAGGACTATAATAGATTAAGACCTTTGAGTTATCGTGGAGCTGATGTTTTCATTTTGGCTTTTTCTCTCATTAGCAAGGCCAGCTATGAAAATGTTTCCAAGAAGGTAAGGATTTGATTGCTTTAAATTTTATCAGACTCTGTCTAGTGTCATCCTACATCCTATTTTTCTGGGAAGAGTTTTTACTGTCTATTGAATTTTTTCTGTCACTCATTCATCAGTGGATTCCTGAATTGAAGCACTATGCCCCTGGTGTTCCTATTGTTCTTGTTGGTACAAAACTAGGTGAGATCTCTTTCTTTTAAATTATGTGAACCAGCGTTGTGGTTACAATATAGTGGATATATTGACCATATTGATGGGGACCAAAAGCATCCCGTCAGTTTTAAGATCCCTTGCTGCCACCAAAACATGGGGGCAAAAATGTTTTTACAGGTTGCTTTCCGGTTTATGTCATATGCTACTTATATTATCCAAACTACAGATTTACTTGGTAGTATTATAAACTAAGACGTGACTCAGATAATCTTTGTTTTATGTACTACTGTCACGACTCATGAGTATTAGTACGAATTTCGACATGGTTTCACTCATGAGGGGATGTATCTGTTCAACATTCATAGTGATCAGGTCAGGTCAGGTCAAGCTATCCTACTTCTGGCCCTTATGGATCCAATCACTATATGTGTTACCTCTTTTGACTGACTTAGATTGAACACCTTGATGAAGTTGGGGGTATGTAACTGCTTCCATTAATGTTGTTTTCACCAGTATTGTTTATGCTGGGTTCAGATCTTAGTTTCTCCTTTGATTCTCCTAATGACAGTATCTGTGTTCACGTTATGATTGGTTTATTGGCACGTATGCATAAAACCATGCATTGATTGCTTGTTTCAAATTGTTGAGTAATTTCCATTTAATTGATTTAAGTGTCATTTTGAAAAGTTGAGGATATTGAAAGGCATAAATTGTTTGGATAACTACAGGAATTATGTCTGTACAATGTTACCCTTGGAAAATAACTGTTTAAATGATGTTTTCTATTTGTTGATGATTTATTTATATATGTGGATTCAGATCTTCGGGATGACAAGCAGTTCTTTATTGACCACCCAGGTGCTGCACCAATCACTGCAGCACAGGTGAGAATTGCCACTTTAATTATGTCCCTTCTGTTTCCTGTTTATTTCATTCCCCTTTTTATTGTTATGTGAGGTGACTGCGTTATGATGTTTCCTTCAATTACGCAACATCATTTCATCTTCGTCCATATTTCCAGGGGGAGGAGCTGAGAAAGTTGATCGGGTCTCCTGCTTACATTGAATGTAGTTCAAAAACACAAGAGGTTTTTACCGATCCCCCCCCCCCCCCTCTCTCTCTCTGTGGGTATGTGTGCTAATGATTCTGTACTGAATCGATTCTTGAAATGTTTTACCTCAGAATGTTAAAGGAGTTTTTGATAATGCCATTAAAGTTGTGCTCCAACCTCCGAAGCAAAAGAAGAAGAAGGGGAAGGGTCAAAAGGCTTGCTCTATATTGTGATCAGCATTAGGAGTAACAAGATATGCCAGCCAGTGACAATGCTTCTCCATTTCCGTTTGTTTTGCCTTGGAAGTAGGATTGCCCTTGCATATCTCTGATTAAACCACTATCAATCTCAAACGGTGGCTTAAATTCTGTATTGTTCTGTCGATATCCTGAGTTTTAAGGTCTCACCTTTAGGCCACTACTTTGTGTCCGCCCTGTTTTAATTCCTCTTTTGTTTCCTTCTCTTTCTTTTTTTATTTTTTAATTGGACAAAGATTTGATGATGTTGGCTAATGTAAGGGATCTTCATTCTGTCTTTGACTTGGTTGACGTTTTATATACACTTGCAGGTTGCATTAGTTTGTAATTATTCATTTGGATTCTCTTACAGATATGGCTCTTATCTTGTGCCAAGTCATTTGATGCATTTGTGTGACATGTCCACCACTCAAAGTGGTGGAGTATTTTGAATATTGCTCGTTGTTTCTCTTCGTGTTGCTTGCCTAATCATAACGCGTTTTGCTCAATATATGTTTCGATGTATCGGTGTATTATTTTCTCTGTGACAGATAAGGAATAAAGATGTTTCAACTTGAAAAGTTGAAGGATTAGATGCCTTTGGTTTTGGGTTCCACTCCCTCTTTGTGGAATAATTATGGGCAGTTTCGATTTTTAAATTTCACAACTTTCTCTTCTTTGAGCATGTTTCATTTTCATTCTTCTTTTGCAAGATTCTTGATTGAAAAATGTATTCATTTATGAAAAGAAATTGACAGGTACTAATATTGGTATCATAAGCGTGTGTGGGGGAGAATAAATTCCCCAAATTTAGTAAGCAAATTGCTCCACTCCATCTACAATATACCGAAATAATACATTTTCCATTTGAAATGTACTATTAATCACAATACTGAAGGGCGGAATTGATGCATTGAAAAGATAGTGGAGGTGGAGGTTTCTCTCAAGAGTCAAATGGTCCCTTTTTAGTTTATTTAATTAGCAAAAGGGACCCCTAATGGAATTTATACCACAAAACAATTCTCCCCTTCGTCTTCTATATAAGACAGTTTCTTGAGATATCAAGATATCATATTTTCTTCTACCTTTCCACATTGCTACTTCCTTGTATCAATTAATTCTGCCGGTAAAAGCTAAGTCGACTGGTTGTGCAATAATGGCGTCGAGAAGAATTCTGAAGGAGCTGAGAGAGTTGCAGAGAGACCCTCCTACATCATGTAGTGCTGGTAAAATCTAATAACATCAAGCACTTGTTGTTATGAATTTGTATATATGTTTTAGATGAAAAGAAAGGTTTGAATGAACAGGTCCAGTGGCTCAAGATATGTTCCATTGGCAAGCAACCATAATTGGACCAAATGATAGCCCCTATGCAGGTGGCGTTTTCCAAGTTACCATCCATTTTCCTCCTGATTATCCTTTTAAACCACCTAAGGTCATCTTTCTATCTCTCTCTTTCTATTTCATGATCATTATTATGTTATAATATGAAAAATGATGCAGGTAGCCTTCAGGACAAAAGTATTCCATCCAAACATAAACAACAATGGGAATATATGTTTGGATATCCTCAAAGATCAATGGAGTCCAGCTCTCACCATATCCAAGGTACTTATTTTCTGCTCATAATGTATAAATTACATAATACATATTATGATTATGAAATGGGGTGGTTTTGTAGGTACTTCTGTCAATATGTTCGTTGCTAACAGATCCAAATCCAGATGATCCTCTTGTTCCTGAGATAGCCCATATGTATAAAGTTGATAAGTCCAAATATGAGAGCACGGCTCGTACCTGGACCCACAAATACGCCATGTGCTAACTATTTCACCAACCCTAATAAGACCATTTATTATTTCTGATGTCACTCAATGTGTAAGGGATGCTGATTTTCTCTTTTCTTTTTTTGGGTGAGGACAACCGTGTGTGGGGTCACAATTGTATTACTATCTACTCAATTAAATCTTCTCCTTTCTAAGGAATTAATATATCTCATATTCTACACAACCCTTCGTCTTCAAACTTCAAACTAGTTTGTTCGGAAACATTCCACAAAAATATTCTGTTTGGATGGAGAGATTTGAAATGTATGGATTTAAATTAATGATTTCAAATTTTCTCAAGATTTAAGAGATTTGAAATCCACTCAAATTCTTAAAGAAATAGCTCAAAGTGAAATAATGAATTTTCAAATCCATGATAATCCAAACATCATCATTGAGTTAAATTAAGTGATTATGGGATGAGACAAAAAATTATATAAAAGAATTATTAATTTGTTGATTAGATTAATCAAATTACAGTGTAAATGAATAATACTTATAGTTATTAATGAAATGATGTGTTTACTTAAGGTTTGACTCAGTAGATTTATGAGTCCAAATCCCGATAAAATACTCATTAACTCCCTCAATCAAGTTTGGTTCAGCACTCCCAGCCTCAAGTAAACACACTGAAAGATTTGACACCAACATCTTTAGCGCATTATGATCCCTTATATACCACATGTTATCTTTCAATTAATTTGGTCAATTGTTTCCTTATTTAACTCATCTTTTCACGAAAAATTGTTGTAACTCTTTTGTATATGTATCTCCTCATGTATCCTTTTGATAATATACAAGAAATGTTTATACAAAAATTGTTGTTTCCTTTGGTTTTCTTCCTGGTACCAGAGCGGGACAAAGATCCAGCTTCTGCATAAAACATCACATATACATCGTTTTCTTTCCCTCACAATAAACTCATTCTGCTCTTCATCATCATGTTTAAGAAAACTGATGAAGCGTCTGCCACCAAACCGTCGGGATCAGCCGTGGTGGGCGTGATGTCCCCATATTTCATCTCGGGCTCTGACAGCCCCAATTTAGTTTTCACGAGTGATCTGCTTCGTTATGGAAACTATGCGGATTGGGCTATTTGCAAAAAAAAAAAAAAATTGGTTTCGTTGATGGAAGCACTCCAATTTCGAATGAAGGTTCGCTGGAGTTGTTGTAATGGAGGTGGTGCAACGCCATGGTAAGGGGTTGGTTGCACATCTGATGGACAAGGAAACCCGCAGTAGCGTGAAATACGCCAAAACCGCACAAGAAATATGGAAAGATTGCGGAAACGTTTTGCTAGTGAAAGTGCACCAAGGGCATATGAGTTCAAACGAGCGATAACACTCATGAGATTAGAAAACTCTCTGTCTCGGCCTAAACTCAAAGGTTTGTGGGATGAAATTCAAGCGATCTCGCCTACCCCCAAGTGTAAGTGCAGTGGATGTACTTGTGGGATATCCAAACAGTTAGCAACCATGAGGGAAAAATAGCGGCTATATGAATTCCTCATGGCCTTGCATGTAGTCTTCGGGACCGTTAAATTGCAAATTTTGACCATGAAATCCACAATCTCGCTTGCAGCGGCTTTTTGCATTATCTCGGTGAACTTATCGCGAAAATCGCTCTACATAACTAGGATTAGAACAACCTTCTCAATTGCAAACGTACGACTTCTGATAGAGGTAGTATAAAAGATTATCGAATCACATAGAGGATTATTATTTATTCTGTGAGAAACAACTTAAGCACTTGGAGTAGGAATAAGTTAGGCCAAACATAAATGAGGGTGGAAACTAAGCTAAACAACATAAAAGCAATTAAATGTAAACAAAGAGGCTATTGATTGATGGGGGAGATATTCCCGAGATTCGATTTCCCACAAGCTAGGAAAATAAATCAAGTAAATATAAGCTAATAGTGGGACGCAAGATGAGGGAAGGTCATTTTACCAAATTACAAATTCAAGTGGGAAAATAAGAGGGATCACTAAATTAACCCATTACAATACAATTCACCTTAGATCCTATTACTAAAGACCGACAATGGAATTAATAAAGACATGAAAAGTGAATTAATAAAGCAATCAAATCAACTCGTTAATCACCACCTCAAGCGGATCTTGCGTAAGGAACGAGGCCTTAAGATATCCTACAAGATAAAAAAATGTGATTCGGGTCCCCTTGTCGTCCTCATGGGCCCATCGGAGAGGACCGATATGCCGTTGTTTAGCTGCTCCTAAGGTATTAACCATACAAACCCACATTATCAATTCTATCTATCAACCAAATCCACATTAACACATATTGCACTAAAATTCACAATCCTAGAGTTAGGCTACTCCATAACGCCGGGAAACAAGGAAACTACTCACAGATCATCAAATCACAAACACGAATCAACAACATCAAGTAAGAAAGAACAAAAATTGAAATATGGAGAAAGGGGTAAAAAAGTGCTAAATGATTGAAGAATCCTTGTAAAACTTCAATAATCTTGACGGGTGTCATAAGCGTGAATAATCTTCACGTTCTCCTCCAAGGATGGCTTCTTCCTTGAAGAGGAGGAGAAACCGTAGCCTTAGTTCTAATTCTAGAGAGAAAAGAGAAGAGAGATTCTACAGAGAGAGAGTAATTCGAAGAGTGAAAATTTACAAATGAATTCGTTGTTTGAAAATGGGAGTGAGGGAATTCTAATATATGAGACACATTCTCATCTCCCACCGCTCAAATTCTGCATAAATAAAGCCCTTAGTAAGGGTAAAAAAATTACAAAAGCCTTGATAAGTGCAGAGTCGAACCTCTTGAATGAGTTCGATTTGTACCCGCCAAATTATATTAGGATAAGGATGGGGGTATGGGTTTATTGTTGTACCCACCTACCCAACCTGCTTCCCGATATATATAATATATTGTGTGTGTATGTGTATATATATATATATACTTCTTCATATTATGTCTTTTAACCTTCATTACTACAAATGTTCAAGGTACAAAAATAAAATATAAAAGAGAAAAATATATATTTTCTTTTAATTTTTTATTATTAATGAAATCGTTAAAGTGTTTTTTAATTTCAAGTAGACCCAAAAAAAGAGTAGTTGGTAACGTCATTTCTTACCACCAAATTAATGTACATAAATATACAATTAACCTTATCCTACAACTCTAACTAGTAGAGTGACGAGTAAAGGTCGATCCCACGTGGAACGGTCGAACAATTTTGCTTTATGTATTAAATTATTATAATCAAGCAATATAACGTAAATAAGCTAGAAAAATAATAAAGAAGTGGGGGGATCTTAATGAAATCACAGCTAACACCTAAATTTTTATTAAGCAACTTAAATAACAATTATTCTAAAAATACTTAGCAATTTAAAAATTCAAATAAACAAAGACAAATAGAATGATTTTTTAGGTTTTTGGTTTTCAAGTAATAAAATGATTCACCCTTGATCTTGCTTTCCCTTGGTCTTAGACGATTTATGCAACTATTGTTAATACCCAATTAGTTAACCTTAGAACTCCTACTCCAAGATTGATAACGAGCTCTATCAATCTTGTTGTCTCTTAAGTATAATTAATCAAAACAAGCTCTTCAATCAATCCTACTCAACTTATCAATTCCTAAAACAAGCTCTTTAAGAATCAATAGTCGAGTGCATTAAGAATTAAGACAACGAAGTAGATTCGACATAAAACAAGTAGGTTCGGTTCTAGTGGTCGAAATCTATGTTATCCCCAATAAAATAAATTTATTGTTTGCTATACGGGAATCGGATTCATAACAATTACGGAATATAAACTCAATTCTAGCAACACACAAACAAATATCCAAATGGGTGATCAAACAACAATTCAATTCATAAGCGTGAATCAACAACCCCAAATAACATTGCAAAAACATAATCCAATCGGTAATATTAACCGCAATAATCACATAAATGTCTTAGACTCAAGGTTCCACATTGATCAAGAGTGAATTCTAGGGTGCTAGCCACCCATTACACCTAATACAATCAGCAAATAGAAAAAAATACAATAAGACATGATAAATTATAGAATAAACCAAGAACTTGGGCTGAAGAATGAAAGGCCTTCAATCTTCTTCCTAATGTAGCCCTTGAGGATGATGGAGGCTGGAAAATGTGTTATTGGATGTCCAAAAGATAGGTTAATTTCGAAAGGGAGGATATATATATAAGGGAAGAGTTGTTACTTCAGTTTAAGGCAAAATCGCATTCAGAAATTTAAAACAGGGTAAAGGATCTCGGCCGAGATGCAAGTGTGTCTCGGCCGAGACGTGAAAAATGAGTTTTTCAGCTTGTGAATCGAGGGGTGATCTCGGCCGAGATGCAAATGCATTTCGGTCGAGACGTGAGAAAGAGGAGTTTAGGGCTTTTTAGGGTTTGGATTATCTCGGCCGAGATTGGATTTCATCTCCGCCGAGATCTTGATATCTTGAATTTCTGGACTTTTCCTGGAGGGTCATCTCGACCGAGATGCAATGCCTGTCTCGGTCGAGATCTTCAACTTCTCAAAACTTCAGGATTTCCCTGGGAAGTCATCTCGGCCGAAATTTGCATCCTGTCTTGACCGAGATCATCCTTTAGCCCTGTCCTTTGTTGCCTCGATCGATCCACCGACTCAGCGATCGTTTGATGCTCTTTTTTTTTTTTTTTTATCCCTTTGTACCTGTTTTAACATAAAAATGAACCCAACACATTATTTTGCCCAATGAGAATAATATGCACGAAGTTCATGTGGAATTGCACAAAAACAACACTAAAATGACACTTAAAGCGTCATAATATATGTGCACGAACACGTGTATCAGTAGTGGGTAACTTGTTTACCGGTGGGTACCCGGATACCCATAGGGTATTACCCGTATCCTACACAAAGTAAAAAATTAGCGCAATACGGTAGGGTGCGGCCAGGGCATAGGGAAGGCATGCATGTATCATATCCACCCGTTTGACATCCCTACCCTTAGGGCCTGCTTGTTTTAAAGGTATTTTACTATCCCTCTATATCCTCTTTGAAGGGATTGGGTGTAAGACTGGTTTAATTGGTCCATCACAATCTAATGCTTACATTTAAAAAATCTTCTTACTTAGAATGTGACCAATTAATCTAGTCATTTGTTTAGTTTCTCATACATGAGAGGATGGGATTAAGGGTTTTACCTTTGTTCCTCCAATTTATGTTGGTCGACTAAAAAAAGACTCCATTTCTAAAATAAAACACTATTATTTCTCTTAGAATATGACCGATTAATCAGTCATTTGTTTACTTTCTCATACATGAGAGGATGGGACTAAGGGTTTTACCTTTGTGCCCTCCAACTTATGTTGGTTGATTAAAAAAAGGCCCCATCCTAAAATAAAACTCTCTTTCTTTCTCTTAGAATGTGACTAATTACTCAAGTCCTTTGTTTACTTTCTCATATATGATGGGATTAAGGGTTTTGACCTTTGTGCCCTCCAGCTTATGTTGGTTGCTTTAAATCCATTTCTAGAATAAAACTCTCTTGTTTCTCTTCATATTCCTAATCTCAACCAATAATCACATCATAGCAATTCTCCTTAATTTCTCCATTCAGATTTTCACATTGCACGCATAGCTGCCTAAATTATTCCTCATCATCCTATTTATTCCTTTCCTCCATAGATTGGAGCAGTGGTCTTCAATCAACTCTGATACTTGTACTAAATCAATGGATGTAGATAGCGTATATAGATGATGGAATCATATCCCCGTACTTCGTAGAGTTTAATTTCCATTTTGCTTGTGAATGAAGGTCTTCACATGTGATACAAATTCAATTTCACTCAATATATATATATATATATATATATATATATATATATATATATATATATTTTTAAGTAGATCATACATACATATATTGAAAATATCCAATGTATTATGCCAACACATGTCAAGTGTAATGTGTATAGGTGTTTTATGGTGGCCCAATAAAGTGATTTATAAGACTTTGGTTTTTTTCATTTGGCATTAATGAGTACTAGTATTACTCCCGTGCGATGCACGGAAGTTTATTTAAAAAATAATTATTTTAACTAAGCTAAATATGAGGTAACCTAATATTTAAAAATGAGACCGTTTTATCCTATAAAATAAATATTTAGGAATTTTGAATTAAACATAAACAAATTATAAGTAATATAAATATAAGTTTCTTTCACATTATATATGAATTTAATATAACTTACTTTATATTTATACGTATATGTATATATACTATAAATTAGCATTAAGACAAAATATTAAAATTGAAAATAAAAAATATCTATATTCAAAATGGTTGTTTCTTATCTTCGATCCAAACACACATTTAGTGTGTATGTATCACTCTTGACCTATATGCGTACACAAATAGCTTAATTAATCAATAAGTAATGAAAAATAATTTTCAAATTAACTATCATATGTAAATTTATACAAGCGAGAAAGTAATAAGCTTGTGATATACCAAATAAAAATTTGCAAATTAATAATCTAATAAGCTAATTATAAATAGAATATTAAAATTTACTTTTAATTTAATAAAGTACGTGTTCAATTATACATACATTGATTTTCCTTTCAACTTAAGAGTAAATATACACATATACAAAATATTAAAATTGAAAATATAATATATCTATATTCAAAATGGTCGTTTCTTATCTTCGATCCAAACAACATTTAGTGTGTATTTATCACTCTTGACCTATATGCGTACACAAATAGCTTAATTAATCAATAAGTAATGAAAAATAATTTCCAAATTAACTATCATATGTAAAGTTATATAAGCGAGAAAGTAATAAGCCTGTGATATACCAAATAAAGATTTGCAAATTAATAATTTAATAAGCTGATTATAAATAAAATATTAAATTTTAATTTTAGTTTAATAAAGTGCGTGTTCAATTATACATGCATTGATTTTCCTCTCAACTTAGTAAATGAATGTCGGATAAAATAAATTGTTTAGTTGTGTTTTTAGTGAGATAGTCAAGTAAATTTTTTTTATAAGATAATTATTTGAGTGAATTTTAGTTGTATTCCGAAATAATACTATACAGTACAACCCACAATAAACGGTAAACTCTAACTCAAATATCAACAAATAAATAATCTAATATTTTAAATTGGATATCTTATTATAATATATGTTATATGGATGCTAAATAAAACATCGTCAAAAGATGATTGATTTGATGTATAATACATAATGAATAAAATAGAAATGGAATAGGTTATTTGCAACATTAAAAAGTAAAATAAATTTTGATTCTTACCAAGTGTGACAACAACTTACCGGTAATAGTCCAAAATTTTAGGCTGAAACATTAATACTTTAGTTGGATATTTTAGATATAATTTAAATATACTTATTTCAGTTGTAATGTAAAATTTTATACTTTTTTTCCTACTTTTGTTTTATATTTTTAATTTATCTAAATAATTTTTTATTTTTAATTATACATATTTAAAATTTTCTTGTTACGTTTGCAACTTCTAGCAACTTCTAACATTTCACTTGATGGTTTCAAATATACGTAGGTACTTCTTATTTTTCAATAAAACACTACTTTAATAAAATAAAGTTAAAAAGTTATTTAATAATTAAAAAAAAAATTAAAGTCTGTGTGTTCTTCAACATATTTTAATTGATGTGTAATTTATTTATATAAATGTTATATTTTTCTTACAAATAGTTTATTTATTTAAGGATAAAAAGTGATTAATGCGAATAAAGTTACTTAGGTTGTTAAGAGTAAAAAAGACATAGTTGAGGTTAGTTAGTGCGACAAAGTATTGTTTAGGTTACATAGTTTAAGAAACATACTCAATTAATATTTATATTTGAAAATTATTTTACTAATTTTAGTTGTGTTCAATCACAATAAACACTCAAATTTGACATAAATAATTAACCAACAAACAAACTACTTTTTCAAATAAAATATCTCATTATAATATATGTGACATAGATGTCAACTTAAAGATCGCGACAAGATGAATAATTTGATATATTATGCATAAAAAATGAAAAATAAATAAAAAAGTTATTTGCATTTTAAAAAAATAAAAGAAAGTTATTACTTACCAAAAATGACTAAAACTTACCACTTATGGCCCCAAAAATTCAGACGGGAAAGATAGAATTACATAAAAACCCTCCATTTGGCTTTTATATATAGAATATATAGATTAAATAGTCATGGCTTTTATGTGTCAAAAAAATTGAAACGGTTCGTTTATAAGACCATACCGGTCTTGAACAAGATCAGATATTTAGGTGCCCTTCCACTTTCTATATTGTTAGTCTTCTCATCTCGGATTATTCTCGATATTGTTCTTTCCATCTTGGATTATCATCACAGAGGATATTTTTAGTTGAGTTATTGGTGGAGCATGCTTACTTGGTTTGATTATGATGTATTAATTGATATAAAACATGTTATTTGCGATTTATAATTCTAACAACATGTTGTGTTGTTATTAATTATTATTTTCTTGGTGTATAATTTACCTTATAATAGCTTATATTATCATTTATACTAGTTTCAACCAAAATAGTTTTTCAATTCATCATAATTAATAAGGTGTTTGATATTCATGATTATTTGGGTATGATTGGGTTGATTTGGGTAAATGCTCAATAGTATATCCAACGATTTAGCATGCTTTTATATCATTATCCTAGATAAGATTTAGATTTAGTGTGGTTATTTTTACTGCAGCCTAAAGAATAGATTTAGATTTAAAAATGTACATGGATGTGACTACTTTTATCTCTTCTCCTACTTCCTCTATCTCTCTCATTTTTCTTTTTTCTTGGATAAAATTTTGTCACCATTAACGAAGATATGAAGGTTTTAAATGCAAGTTAGAGAGAGACAACACATATCTAATATCAAAAGTGATGGTAAAAAGTGTCAACACAAATTTAAAATGTACATCGAAACAGAAAATAAGAGAAGTAGTATGGAAGAAGCAACACAAAATATTGAAGAAAAGATTAAATATAACTTTGAAGACTTCAAAAACCCCGAGAGCAAGTTCGGCGACAAAAAAGGATTTGGTGAATTATTAAAATCCTTAAAGTCTCTAGATATTTGTGGAATACTTACAAAGGTGGATAAATCCAAAATAGTTACGGATTATAAGGGGGGGGGGGGGGGGGGGGGAATCTTAAGAAAATAACCATCATGGAACACGCAATAAGTAAAAGGCAAAATGCATATTTAGGTCTCTCAATTATCTGTAAGGGTAAGCATTCGGTCGGTTCGGTTGAAAATCGAACTGAACCGACAAGAATCGAAATTGAACTTTTCTATATTTTTTAAACCGAACTGAACACATCTTCTTAACTAAATCAAACCGAACCGAATTTGTTGCGCCATTGTTGCTTCAGTAATGTTGGGATTATGGTAAGATATCAGAAATTATGCTTCCTTATTTGCTTAGATTTGAATTAGGCTAGGGTTCTTTGATGCACCGAAAAACAAGGGGAAAAAGAAAATTATGTTTCTCCCTTTGGTTTCTTAATAAGTAGAGCCAAAAGGATAAATGACATGTAATATTAGGTTGAAATTTTAGAAAATAAATATTGCTGACACATACAAGTTTTAATGGAAAAACTGACAAGCATACAAACTTCCGTCACATTCCAACACGAAGGGTCCTATACAAATTCATATTCAATAAATAAGGAACCTCTACCACTAATATAATAACTAAGGGGGGCTTCACAATATTCACGGATAACTGAGGGATCTAAACTTGCATTTTGTCTAGGTAAAATCTTCCTCAAAACTCCTTTCAAGTAGTCTTCATCATCTTTATCGTGCGAGATTTGTAAACTAGTATATCTATACATGTATATATAAATAATTTGTTTGTCATCAAACATGAAATAAGTGTAAAAATCTTTCCTTGGGAGAAGACATGGTGGGAATAGAAAAAGTATTAAGGGAAAGCACATAAAGAAGTCCAATAATTTCGATCAAGGACATACATGGCTGAAGTACTAGAGTAAGATTTAAAAAGAAAAGAAAAAATAATAGACTTTTACTTGTATAAGAAAAATAACCAACACTCTATTACGTTAACTTCTGAAGTAAACTTACAAAATATAGTATTGCAAATCGAGCTAGACTCTCAACAGTTGGAACACATTCGCCGATGGTAAGCAATGAACTATGAAACACAAGAAATATGACGGAAGATAATTTTTTATGTATTAAAAATGTTGTATACATGTCGAACAATAGAAATGATCCAACTGAAATCTGTGAGTTGGTTGTGAGTTAAATAATGAAAAATGCAAAAAAAGTGATCCTTAAAGATATCATAGAAAAATAGATAAATGTTATTCAATATACAAATAACTTAAAGCGAATATTATATCTATTGTAATAAGACAAACATATATATTCTCAATGAAAATTAGGAAGTTATTGTTGTTTCACAACAATAGTAGACAAAGTGAAAAATATTTCAAATATATGATATGAAGCATGTGACACATATAATGGAGGAACCTACAAGGAAGAAGGAAACGATATTTTCCAAAGGTGTATTTGGAAATCCATGTATATAAGCTATACCGAGATAATACATTCTAAATTTTGCGAAATTAGAAATTAAAAATGCCGGACTCAAGGCTTATATGTGTAACCTATGAAATCTGTGTTAGGAATTAGGGCCCAATTAATTGAGAATTTAATCGGAAAGAAAAATAAAAGACACAAATTTGTTAACTCGGTTCGTCAATAATGATTACGTCTATGGGCACTATAAAGCCAGGAGATTTACTAATTTTTCTAGTGATCACAAATACAATGAATCATATGGGTATTTATAACCCAAACTGAGTCGCAGTCCTAAAAGCCCATTCAACTCGAATACTGCTTTTAAGACCAAAAAGAGCAATCGTATAGGCTCCATAATCCAACAATATGCACACTCTTTAGTTCATGAAAAAATTACTTCTTTTAATAAGATAATCTTATTACTCTAAAGTCATGACGTACAAGATTCCCAACCCAAAAAGGGGATATCTTGCGCAACCCAACCAGACGGATTGGTAGAAGTAAAAGAAGAACGTGTCAAATAATGTGCGACACTATTACAATCTCTAGACATGTGAGAAATTATTTAAAAACCACACGCATACATGAGCCTCTATATCGCATCCACAATAACTCCATAATAATTCAAAGAACTCACTTGCTCCGTGACTGCATGCACAGAGCCAGTCCAGAGGGGTGGGACAAGTGTCGTCACACAGGACCCCCCATCGCAAGGGCCTTTTTAAATATATATATATATATATATATATATATATATATATATATATATATATTATATTTATTATAGTGTGCTTAGTAAACAAAATTATTAAGTGCCCAATTGGTTATTGAGCCTTGAATAAGGTTCTTCCTAGTAGTAGGTTGTAGTGTTTGAATACTCTTCCTGTCAATTAGAATTTTTTTCTTTTATTTTTATATCACTAAGTTGTCCCTACTTAAAATAATAAACCACTTCCCCCCATCCATTCATACTCTTCCTGTCACTTTGAATTTTTTTCTTTTTATTTGAATTACTAAATTGCCCCTACTTAAATAATAAACCACTTCCCGTCATTCATCCCTTCAAAAGCCGACAAATAGAGTTGAATTAAATACTATAATATTATTCATGTAATTAATTTGAATATTTTTTTAAAATAATTAGGGCCCAATTCTATCTCCGCACATGGCCTTGCAAAATGCTAGACCGCACAATAAGCATGGAATCCTAAAGCTGCTCACCTTCATGGCCAAAAGATCCATAGGAATCGAAGAAGACCTGCAGGAAGAACCGTCTAAAACTAGAGACCGGATGTCGCACAAAGCGTGAAAAAATACACAAAGGCAGGAAAAAATCTCACAAAGACAAACCTGAGGAGAGAAAAAAAAAAAGAAGACAAAAACCATGACGAAACAAAATAAATAATCAATAACATGTTACAAGTATTTTCCATCTTCCTATAATTGGAGATGAGGGAAGAAGGAGGAAGCGATTTAAGCTTTCAGGAGATGGAGGAAAAGGGGGAAGGAGACTAGGTTTTTTTTTTCTTTTTCCTTTGAATGAAATAAGCTCATAAAAAGATTACTCTTCGATAAATAACATGAGTAAAAATCTTCTTTGTTCCATGTTTTCCATCGTATTCAGCAAAATGAGAGTTATATGAAATTTCACTAAGCTATAGTTAAATTGACGGAGTGTAATTCTTAACTCAATTTAGAATGTGTCCTTTACTTTTAATTTTGTTTAACTTTTTAATTTTACTTCATAGTGAATTTTCCACCTGACAAATAGTAAATTGGAATTTATACTTTTGAAAATATGGATACTTACCTTCAAAAAAGAAAATTTAGATACTCAAATCACTTCTCCTATTCACAATACACTTATCAATAAAAACTTAGCAAATTAATTTGTCTAAAAATTTATTTAATCTAATCTAATTTTAGTTTTTAAAAAATTGGGCAGTCACGGAATGAACCCAAGTGTGATCCAAGGAGATTATAACTCATTGATTACAATATTTGGCGACACGCCAGCTACGTATGTTGGATCAGTGCAAGAATACATACATCATTAGCAATGTTAAATAGGAGTGGGTTTGGATTGAGTTTTTCAGGTTTCGGGTTTTTTGAGTCGGATACCCGATAAAAATATGGGATCATGCGGGCACCCGCACCGACTGGTCGGGTTTTGCTCAATTTGTTTTCTTACCAACTACTTTAACACCTAATCAGATCCAGAAAACTAAACATCTTAAATAATTAATCAGCGCCAAACATTTGAAAGATCTAGAGAGAGATAGAAAAAGAGTAGAAAATTGAACAAACACGCAAGGTTGTGTGTGAACAGTTTATTTTTCCAGCAATTAGAATTTAATTACCACAAAAAATCAACCCCAGAAAAGAGCAACAACAGCGACAATGATGGTAGCAATGGCGGTGGCGACGGGGCGATGGTAGCAGTGTCGGTTGTGCAGACTGCAAAGTTTTGGACTTTAGGTTGGCTTTAGGGGAAAATAGATTAACAGTCCTTGACCCGCTGAACAGACTGAACAACAACCTGCTATCATTTTATTTTTAAATTCGGGTATCTGATAACCCAACGAGTAATAAAAAAACCCGACCATGTAAAACCCGACAGGTGAGGGTCGTGTGCGGGTTTAAGAGAGAACCCCAGAGAGCTGTAAAATATCTGACCCGGTCGGATAAAATCCGTGCGGATCGGGTCAGGTACCTGAACATGATTTTTAAGTGCCCACTCCTAATGGTAAGAAAAAGGTAAGAATATACAAAATGAATAGCAAACGCTGACACAACCACTAAAATGAACCAAGGGAAAAAAGGATGCAGAAAAGGAAAAGGAGCATTTATTTAGCACATGTAAGAAAAAAAGGGGCATTCAGAAAATGATAGAATAAGAAATCATATAAGCAACTTAAAGGAAAGACAGAAAATTCCAGCAAAAAAGCCGAATAAATAAAATTATAGAAAAAGAATAGTGAAAATAATTCACCACTAGAAAAGAGTCGATGGTAGAACAACGAATGGGCAAAATAGAAATAGAAAAGAAAAGAGATTTACAAAGATGGCATTGTAGATGAATGTGATGAAAGTAATAATTACCTAACACATTATTAGACAATAAATTATATACTAAAACACCCCCAAGAAAATTAAGTAAGAAAGGCCGAAATTCTCCACCAATAATTTAATACAGCCATACATTTTTATTACCTCCCGGAGTGACTTTTAAGTTGTTTATTTTTATTGCTTGTAATTTTTTAAAAGATTACTTATTTCTATTCTTTTATTCAGAGTTTGTCATTTTTTGAGGAAAAAAAAAAATCTATAATTTAAGAGTGTAATTGACAATAAAATATATATTTTTTCACAATCACCATAGGTTTAGAACATACCAGTAGATTATATTTTTATAAAGAACAAGTTTCACAGTACTAGAATAATATGAAATAAAAATAATCGTGGCAAGCTCTACTTTAAAATTAAAATCAGAGAATCGCGATAGCAAACTTTGTAAATTATAATATTGTATTTTGCCCTCAGTCGGAGGCCTTCAACCGGTATATTACAAGCAAGAGGGGCAAAATGGTCACAGGATATTTTGGTAAAACCTAGATCCAACCATCAACTTAATAAACAACATTTTACAAACTTCCTTTTGCCTTCTGAAATTGTGTTGCATTATCAAACTGAAACTTCGCAAGTCCGACGATCAGTCAACGTAGTCATCTCAAAATAAGTCCCATCTCAAAATATACAAATGAGGGTTTTGTTTCAAATAAGTCCATCTTAAGAAATACAAATGATAGTTTTGTTTCAAAACCCAATGTACGTATTATTTGTCCGAGTACAAATATATCTATAAATAAATTAATTGCACAAACAGTTACCTGTGATCAAATATATTATTCAACAAATGGAACAAGTCATTTACATACAAATGGGTTTTTAAAACTGTATCTTCATCTGATTGACAAAAAGTAAAATAGAAAAAAGAAGGAAAAATATTGATCACCGTGATACATTACTAACTCCAGCCAAGAAAGTAACAAAATCACAGCAACCACTAAAATACAAAACCTCGTACATCTGTTGCAATCAAAAGGGACTCCTCAGCAATTCCCAAAGAAAGAAATTACATACGAATTATGTACCAAACTTTCTTATTGAGAACAATGTCGCAACAACTCGAGATAGCCGGTGTCAACTAGTCAGCTTCGAGTCAAGAATTTTACTACAATTATCAACACTTTTTATGAAGTCTGCGAAGTCAGCAATTCATTTGCACCAAAAGCAGAGGCTGGTACATTCTCTTGGTGTTAAACGAGACCAGAACAAAACCGACCACTAACACTCTTCCACTTGGCACTAGTCAATTCCAGTTCTGAAGAATTTGATCAGAAACTATACCTTGATGAGCTTGTATTTCTCCCCCACAGCACCACCTTTGTCCTTCTGGAACTCTATGTACCGTAGTGTACTTGCAAGAAAAGCAGCAGCGGCTGGATCTGATGGTGAGCTGTCACCCTGCATCTCGTTTCTGATCAATTCAATCAGGTCCTGGATCGATTCAACAGTGATCTGCGAGACCCCTTTCTCATAGAAGTAGAGATACCTAAAAGTAATGATACGCTTTACTCTTAGAAATTTGAAGGAAAAACTAGCATCAAATAGGCCAACTGGTATTAGAAGTCGCATTCATTACTTGTTCAGTATCTCTATGAAGAGTAGAACTGATCCGCTGCTACCTCTAGTTGCATTGGCCATTTGTTGGACGGCATTAGCAATTCTTAATGCACGCTTTAAGCAAAGCAAGACCCTAGAGAATGTTGAGCAATCACATAATATTACGGAAGAAGCAGTTGATAATGCTAAGAGAAATTAAAATAATTCATTAATTTAATCATCTTGCAGCAGGCAATCACAAAAATTACCATTCTATTACAATAACTCCCTAGAGGCTTATATTTTTCTCGTAAATGCCTTCGTCGATAGGTACAATTGTGTAAAGACACATTTCAACCTGGTATTTGTAAATTCTGATTTTTAAAGAAAATCAAGTTCTTTTTTTCTTTTTGTAATTAGGCTAAACTCAGGGTACTTTTTGTAATCCCCTCCTTTTTTTCTTCCAAATGAATTTGGGTATGCTAGCTACGGAGTCCAAAAGTTCCATACTTGCTACAACTTACCTTTCCCCATCTCTGATACTATCGTGTTCATCAAGCCAGAACAGATGCGAGCATGCATAAACAGCTCTACACTGGTCAGGCTTCTTCAACAGCTTCGCAGAATACTAAAGGAAATAATAAGAGAAAAATGAAATAAAAATGATCATTACTACATCGCGATTAAATGAAACTGCTATTATAGTAAAAGATGAAATAAATAACCACACAGTCGTATCCCATACTAATTTGGGGTTAACATATGATTGCTAGCATATGACTAAATAGGCTTTCAATAATTTACCCCTGTGGCCTTGTGTGTCAATGCATCTCGATTTTCAATCCCGAAGACATGCATCCTCTGAAGCGTCCCTATTATTAGGTGTATGGAAGTAACCTGAGTTTTTGAATCCTACAGAAGAAATTCAGACAGAGGTCAAAATAAAAGCATGGCATTACACTTTGAGGTATGGTTGACTAACATTTAGAGCTTATGGTGTAAAGAATATGGCAAAAAAACTAAAAGGTTACCGTGATTTCTTCTTCATATAAAATATAAGCTTGGGTGAAAAATTCATATGCCACAGGTTCAAGGTCACAGTCATTTGCAGCCTGGGAATCACCAAATACGCAACCACGGATCAGATTAAGAACACTATATTCCACCAAATCCAGTTTAATAAGCAAGTACCTCAGCACATTGTAGATACAACCCTAGAGCCAGTTCAGGTACGGGAATACTTGACAAGGCTTCGATCGTCTAAAAAAAAGGGGTAAAGTTATAAGCCCAGCGATGATGAAATTAAAATGGAATCTTTCGCTGAAAAGAATCAAAGAGAAAACTTAAAATTAATTGAGAAGATATATATAGGGTTATCTTGCATCTGAAGGGGAGCAAGTGCTGAATGCATCTAAAATTAGAGGGAAAAGAAAAACAGAAGAAAAAAAATAAATGACCTACAAGGTTGACCATGGTTTTTTTTTTTCTCTCTCGAAATACATGAACCATAAACAAGTTACAAAAGAGTAAAGATAGCAGCGAAACCAACAGTCAACAGACATTGCATGTAAAATCATAAATACCTGTGCCACGATCTGAAAGATCTTCTTTGGGGTCGTTGATGCTTCATCGCCAGATGCACTTTCATCCTGACCTTCGAGCCGCCGTACCAGCTGCACAAAAGACAAATCAGATAGTGCAAACATAACATCTTCTCGAGAAGTTTAAAAAACATATCCCTTCGACTCGGGCGTGTTGACATGGAGTTCTGTTACATTTTCTAGGATTGCTGACATGGTGTTCCATTACATCTTTAAGAACCAACACTGCATAACATGTCCACTCATTCAACAACCATGTAAACACCTCTTTCTAATTACAAACAAATCCTAAAGAGGGGATGCTAACATCTCCAACAGAGTGACCATGACATACTATTATGTGAAAGGGCAAGAAAAGTGATTGGGTAATTAGTGATATAGTACCTTTTACAACAAGAAAATAGTTTACCTTGCGTTTAGTTTTCAACAGGTAAAAACAGAAATGTACCTGTGAAGTTCGCTTTCTAGATACCTTATTAGTCCAATTCATCTCCTCATGCCCTCCCTCAACCCATCCATCCCAAAGAACAAGAATATCAAAATGAGAGCTTCATAAGAAAACTCTACCCATTACTCAACATACAATGCCCGGTACCATCCAGCCGAAAGAACTGACGTGTAATTACATGAAAAATTTCCCTATAGGATAACTTGCAAGCTCTATCCTCCCCAATGTCCATGGATTGCCACTTACATCCAACCTCTTTTTTTCTGACAAGAAACATAAATTTTATTGCAATTCAAAATGTGTACATCTGTAAATTACAATCTGTGACTACATTACGTAACTCCAATTCGTCACTAGATCAGATACAGAATATGCCTAAAAAAATAAATGACACGAAAACCATAAGTCCACTCTATTTGATTCTAGACCAAACGTCTTCTAAAGTCTAATCACTATTCTAAAACATTCTCCAAGTCTAACCAAGTGGACCAGAGTACCACCACTAAAATGATTCTCCACAAGATTTTACTTCTCTTAATCCACCCTCTTTTAAAAAGCAACAACCCTTGAGCCAGACCCCAAGCTTAAAAAAAGACTTCTACGAAAAGCCTAATCTCAAGATATCCATCTTAGGCATATCAATCCATGGGTTCTGAACATCTACTTCTATGTCCATATCATGCAATTTCATCAAATCTGTACCTATATCTCAAATCATTTCCTATAAAGCTAATGCCAGAAAATCCATCTCATATATAAATTTCTAGGTCCAAAAATGAAACTGACCTCAACCCTCATGCTCTATACAGGAAAATAATATAGATTTGTCATGAAACCCACTCCTCCCCCTTTCTACCGATGACCACTCTCTCTCGATAGACGAGAGGGCCACATCGCAGGACATATTTCTATAAATTAATCAAGCCAAGGCCTAAACAAATAAAATTTTCAACTTTGCTCTTCTGATGCCTCAGAATTGGACTTATTGCATCCAGTCACAATGATGTCCCATAAAAACTATAACAGGTGCGAATACGTATAGAATTTGGGGTAAATGCGCTCTCATGAAACCACAAGAGAACCTCCAGCTTGAAGAGTTAATTTTATGTAATTTTACAAACTGCAAGACCTTAGATTCAGAATAAATTTTGTCTGCATCCAGTCACAATGATGTTCCATAAAAACTATAATAGGTGCGAATAAGTATATACTTTGGTGTAAATGAGCTCTCATGAAACAGCAACAGAACCTCCAGCTTGAAGAGTTAATTTTATGTAATTTTACAAACTACAAAACCTTAGATTCAGAATAAATTTCGTCTGATGGTCATGAATAACTACAACCACAAGTGGATACAAGATCTGGCATCATGTGAAGCCACCATTTTCCAGATGACTTCCAATCTGTGTTAAAAAGGATCAAATGTAAACCAGGAATGATTAGTATAGCTAAAATGTTGATATACCTTTAGCGAACTAAATATAAGTGGAGGAACAGTGAAGGGAAGCCTCTTTCGTCCACCGGCAGAAATATGCTTCCTCACAGTGTGGATGATCTGAAACCCAACAAGCACATGTTTGTGGTGAAATGGGACCATAAAACTAAAACAGAACAAAAATGACTGCGATACAAATACAAACAATTCAACTGGAAGTCTAAAACTTAAAATATATACAACGAAGGATCATTTCCTGGAGGAGACATATAGATAACAATGACACTACTGATCCAAGGAGAATCGACAAAAAATAAAATAAAAAATTGTAAGTGTGTGCAGAAAAAGGCCAGTAATCAAATGAGAATGGAACATTGACAAATATCATAGGCACGTAACTAGCTGTGAATATTATTCCACTTCACGAAATAGATGAAGTCAATTTGATAGCATAGAATTTAAGCTTTTATATGAACTAAATTATACAGAACTATTAGGTGCTCAACAACATGATGTCTTAACTCGCCTTACAGAACAATGTTAAAAGAAAATTACGTGCAATGTGCTATTGCTGTGTGCATTATATCGGCAGCTTAAAAAGTGATCATAAACTCAAGATTGATGTTGACTGGAGCCAAAGGATATTTGCTGGTCTTAAATGCTTTTCTCATGCCAGTCATAATTGGAGAGATATGGGTGGATTACCCAATAGTGAAGATGAGAACTTTTTATGGGCATCACCAGTCAAATACTGTAACTTTACTATCAGAGTTACCCTTACGCAATATTGGAAATGCAGATGATCGGCTAGCCAAAATGAGCAACAAAAAATGATGACGATCTATGGTGCAAAATCTTCAGTGTCCCTCTGTTACATGTTTTAGTGTTCATCATTGTAACCACATCAATAAATATTAAAACATGTAACGGAGGGGAGACATAAAAAATGCATAAATGACCTTTATCTCTGTCACAAGAGTGCATATGTCACTGTTTGCCTTCAATTATACAATAACAAATTGCTTCAGAATATACTGATATGGTATAAAACCTGAAAACTGCATTTTAGTTCATGAGGATATCCTTTGAAGTCCATTATGAATATGTTTTCCTAGAACAAGAGATGATTCCTGATTGCTTGCCAAACAAGGCAAATTCTAGAAGACACTCCTGCCCATTTAGGGTCTAATAATGCATATAGCCACAAAAGTCTTGATTCATGTTCAGGAATTTTCAAATGACAAACAAGAGATTAATGTTCAAGCTTGCTGCCGTGTTTACTTCTTAAGTGTACAAACCATGAAATAAGAAACCTAAAGGGTTAAGAAAGAGATGACAAGAAGTAGTAGGTGCTGAAATTTTAAAATTCGTTCCGACTACCATTTCCAACTTTCACCTAGAGATCAGTTAAAGTCAAACCATCTCTGTCCTCCACTGCAACAGTCATATAGAAATTCCAACGATTAAAATTTTGCGAAATCTCACCGAAATTTCGGCAAGCTTTCGCTATTTGCGCCTCACGGATAGTAAAATAGGAGGACATTTTTTTTGGTCAGGAAATCGGCGGTATTTTGGCGATTTCACCGAAATAATTGATCTCGCCAACAATCAAGGATTAATCTCGGCAATATTGCCGCCTAACAGTAACATATATACATCATGCATGTTTTGCTTCTTCTTTTTTCTCTTTTTCTTTTGGTTCTATGTTATTTAAATATTCTGTTAATTATCTGTTTTTAATCTTTTATTTTTTTTTATTGAAATATTTGTCTTTTATAAAAACATGACAAGAGTAAAATGTATTATTTTTTGTATTATAAATTTTCAATTTATATTGTTCATGCTAGAAAAAGTATATATTTCTTGTAAAAGTTTATGATTTTATGATGAATTTATGTATTAAAGTTAGTTATAGTATTTTTTAAATATTTTGTTAAATTTTTAGATTTTTAATATAATTCTTTTGTACTAATAAGTAGTAATGTTGTATGAAAATATTTCAGAATGTGTATCATATTGCCAGACAGTGTTTATAATGTTTTATATTTTATAAATTAGTTTTAAACATGTCTATGTTTATAAAGTTTTAAGATAAATATGTGTAATTTAAGTTAGTTATAACAATTTAAGAATATCATGTTAAATTTTCATATTTTTAATACATTTTCCAATATCTTCAAAAAATTGCACCGATATTTCCACCGATATTTCCGTAAAACCGATATTTTCTTCCTCGAGAAATTCTAACAATTTCTCATAGTATATAGAAACATGAATTACATTATGCAGTACACACAGTTATGACAATAGTAAAATCATGAAACTTTTTTTCCTGAATTTTGCCTAGCAAAGGAACGGAGAGGTCGATAACACAGCAAAAAAATGTCAGAGAAATGATAGTGTTGCAAAAAGTAAAAAATCTGGAGCCCCAATCAACGTTTCTGAAAATAAGAGTGTGACTACCTTCAACATGTCTTCTGGATCATCACTGTGCAGCATCTGTATGAGACGTGCAACAGCATTCTGCTCCTCTATAAAGTCCTCATCAGGCTGAGAATACGAGAAACAGAGTATCTCAGAGTAAATAATATAAATGTCAGTTAAGGCCACATATAAATTGATAGAGAACTCTACACCACCTCCTCATGAAGATCTCCATCTAGATCTCTAATGAGTCCCTTTATCAATTCAAACAATGCATCCACCTACAAGAAAAACAAGTCAAAGAAGGATCATACTTCAACCAACTAAAGTAATTTCTTGCAATACGTACCTTCTCAGCAGTTGAGATGTGAGTCTCGTTTTTCATTATATTTTGTACAATAACATTGGCCATCTCTTTGTGTGTTCCATCATTTAGATACTCCATGACACGAGGATAATTCGATAGCTTCAGTGCAGTGTCTATATCCTTATATTTCTCAAGTGGAGCGCTTAAAAGTGCAACGATTTGTTTTGTCGCTTTGCTATCTTGGAGCTTTTCTCTTCCTGAAAGTTTTTTTACACATGCTCCCTACAGAAAATGAAAAGATTTGCTTGGAGAAATTGGTACGTAAGTGTGTGTGTGTGTGTGCGTGTGTGATATTTATAGAGCTTCCTCAACAAGTTTAATACATCAGACTTCCAATGGATCTCCATTTGGATTGAAGGATTTAAGGATGGGTTTGAAATCCATAATAACAAATCCCTTGTAATTGATTGGATTGGCATGGATTTGAATTACATCAATTTCGTTTTGAACAAATTCTATTCCAACTTGGATAGATTTGAAAACCTCTCATTTCAAACCTCATCAAGTTTCATACAACAGACTTCTTAATGTATCTCCATTTGGATTGAAGGATTTAAGGATGGGTTTGAAATCCATAATAGCAAATCCCTTGTAGTTTATTGGAATGGCATGGATTTGAAATCCATCAATTTTGTTTGAACAAAATTAGTCCAACTTGAATAGAATTGAAAACTTTTCCTTTCAAATATCTCTATTTCAAATTCTTCAGTGAGATACAATGCATGATATAAGAAATTTACCAGAATTTGGTCAACATAATCAAGCCGATCGGAATGTACTTGTAGAGTAAATTTCAAGAGAGATGCATACAAAGTTACTACTCCATCAATAGGCATATTATCCTGTGCTTCTATCACCTGCACGATTAGCAGAAATCAGTCAACTGGAAGGGTTAAAAAATCTAACCAAACTTGGTCTGAGTGCGAATCCATTCACAACTTAAAGGATAAATTTTCTAAAACGCATGCAATTATAATTCGTGATGATTTCTTACATAAGGAACTACATACAGCAATTAAACCTTCAAATAATCAGATTGCATATAGTATAATCATGTACCAAATAAATACAATATCTCTTACGACTTTACAAAAGCCTCACAAGTCATGAGCGTGTGCAATATGAACACAATCAAATCAAAACCAAGGAAATTTAATGTATGTCTAATGGATGATAGCCATGATTACTAGTAAGAGGTTAGTCTTCACCTACTATACAAATGATAGGGATGCAACTCCTATACACCCATTCCATACTACATCTAGGATAAAGCAACGTTCATCAATACAATAAGTGTATTACATTAGGGAAATGTGTTCCAGCAAAAAGAATCAGTCTTTGCAACCACAATGACATTAATAAAATATATCAGATCTGATATCGAAAGTTTGTAGTTAGACCTATCACCATATCACCATTTCTGCTCATTCAAATCAAAATAAAATAACAGTAAGAATGCAAGAACTATTATATTAATCCATTATCCACTCTATCATATACAAGTTTTAAATATTTGGATGTATTCTACACAGATTTACCTTGCCGATGGCATTGTTCAGCTTCCCAAATGCTTCTACTTGAAAAAATTCAGGTAAAACCTGCAGCATGAAACTCATGAGGCACAATATTTCACACCAATTTTTTTGAAGTTACACGTTACTTACTTCTGGACCAGAAGCAGCATAGTTTGAGAGCCTTTCCATTAAACGAGCAAGCACTGTTTTTACGTCAACAGAAGGCTGCAAAAAAAGCATGAAGGAGAATGATGTAAACTTCAATTGACATAAAAGACAATGCCATCATCACTTAGACATAGAAATCAAGCCTAGTACTTTAGCCTAGTATTTTTAAGAATCAATCCGTCAAATAAGGTATAGTAACGACCTGAAGTTGAGGGCAGGCATTCAATAAGGTTTCAAGAGTCTGCAAGTGGTATTCATCAGGGAAGACTTGAATTATGCAATCCATTAAGTAATGTTGGGCAAGCTCATCTTTGCAGTTGACGACCTAAAGCCAGAGATGCATAACATTAAATTACAAGTATAGAAATAGCAATAAGTAATACAGTGTAAGTCAAACATTACTTGCTCCAACACCCTGGGAAGCACAATTTCTTTGTACATTTCAAGGTCAACACCCTCAATCTGGCTGAGGACATGAAGGTTCTTACCAACCTAACCAAATATTCCAGACAAAGACATGAAATTGGTAAGTACACTCAACCACTAATATCAAGGAATATTTAAATTAGTTGAGGGTGTTTACAAGATCACGAAGCTCACTCCTTTCTTTTTCCCTCTTCTCTTTTTCTCTAGTTGGTCCCTGCAAATAAGTAAAGGCAATTTGCAAGAAAAAATTAACAATAAAAAAAACTATAAATCATTCCAAAATAGAAAATGAAAACATCTGCAATTGATACAGATCTGCTCTCATCTCACCTGATGTTGCATTCTAACCCAAAGTTTGTTCATTTCGGTGAAATTCTGGAGCACAAACTCAACAGCATCGATGACGGTATCAGCATCCCTGCAAATGAAGTCCATTCAGAGTTTCAGAAAGAAAAAAAATATATACGTGTATATATATATATATATATGAATAACATGCACAAAAGGCAGAAATTACCATATCAAGAGAACCTGAACCCCACTTGAGCAAGAGATAAAATACTAACATAAGTGCAAAGATCCTTACACTTAAAGGCTGGTTTCGGGTTAAATGAAAATGAAAATATTTTTAATACATGCATGCCAAGTCAAAAGAATATAATATTCTTATTTCTGATATGCTTGAAATTACATGAGGTTAAACACACATGTAGAAGCCCCCGTCCAATTTAAACCCTAGAATCCACACGGGATCTCTGGATTCAACTTATTCTTACAAACTCCCAAAATCATATCTCTACAATAAGGAGTCAGCCCTACAATTAAAATGGTGCTCGGTTGGATCATTTGGAGGAGCGGGAACAAAAAATGAAATCCAACCTTTGAGGAATGAACCCTTACTCTCCTGAAAGGGACGGATGAAGCATATTCCTTACAACGTTATACCTACTCCATTATCCCATACCCGTCTGAAGACTACTCTATCTGCAAAACTGATGAAATGATAATGACAGTACTGAGCTGTCAGCTACAGGTTTCTTCCGTTCCCAGGTGGAAAAAAGTTGAGCAAATATATTAAAATGCAAAACACTCACAACTTAACTAAAGCAGGAACTTCATGCTAATAACCACAATCTCTAGTCAAAGATATAATGGAATTACCAGAAAATCAACTGTTTTCAGTAAGTCTAAGGTATAAATCCCCAGGGAACTTAATTAAACTATATCTTGAGAGAAGAAAGTGGGCATCAATACAGGAGTGTTATCTCATAGAATGATTATGGACCTTACATGTATAATCTATAAAGTCAAATTCACAGAGAAACATATAATAACAGTATTACATACTTACCCCTCATATTCAGATCCAAGGTCAGGCAGTTTATCTTTACTGACTTGAGATAAGTAACTCCTTAGAAAGAGCCCACGCAGAGGATGTTGGATGCCGCGACACATTTCTACTAGATCGTTAAGAACAGCCTTTGCTGGAGCTTCTTTTGATTTTATGTATACAGAACCCACAGTACAGAGCAAATATCTAACAAAAGAAAATGAAAGAAGTATGAGCAACGACATCATATACAAATACAGACCACGGACATGTATAAAATTCAATCTTAAGGCAAGTGATAGAGTGACAAGAGCTCCATTTGACTTGGAGGCAACAATATCCAACTCCAAACCACGGGATGCTGGAACCTCGTGCATTAACTTTGCCATCTTTAGAACAAATTATAAAAAATGAAACAATCATTCAAGTGACTCTCATACATGATCAAAATTCCCAGAGGATAAACCCAAGTTTAGTGCACTTATATATATTCATTTTCCTTTAATCCTGACTGCAAGAAATAAAAGGAAAAAACAAATGAAGAAAGAAAAGATAGCATTGTCAGTCACATGACTGTCCTACAACAAATCTAATTTATTTGTTCCTTGTGTAAACATATAGCCACTCAATTTCTACTGCAAAAGCACTTACAGAAAAGCAAGTAAGTTCTAATAGCAAATGCAAAACCAACAAGAGAGAAACATTTTACCGGGAAAAAAATAATAATAATAATAATAGCAAATGCAATACAACAAACGAAAATCAATGATCCCTTACAATCTTGGCAAGATGTTTCCAGCATGCTGTACAAGCTCATAAAGCTCAAGGATCGAGCATCCGCGGCCAGCCTCCTCCTTGAAGAATATTTCCAATTTCCTCAATTCATCAAATGCTCTCATATCTACAATCCGAAGTCAAATTTAAAATATGATCAACAGAAACTAGTAAAAATAGATGAAACAGGAAAAGCCACGCTTCACACACAAAGTTCATAGTATTTGTGAGGGGAAAGCCTCGAAGTTCGGAGCTCCGATAGCATCTGAGCCGAGTACTTGAGGGCGTCCTTCAAATTGTTCGAATCCTACAAATTCCAACCAATTGCAATTCAAAAACTAGGGTTTAAGTGAATCGGAGAAATTACATAAAAGAACCCAAAAGAAAAAATAAGAAAAATGCAAGTACGAGAGCGCGATGCATGAAATAGGCGTTCTGTTGAAGACCGGTGATCCCGGCGGCGAGCCATTTTTCTTCGTCTTCAACTCCGTCCGCGATCATCCTCTTAATTTCTCTCTTCTCTGTGTTGTGAGCACTTGGACAAATTAGCAGGGGTCAGGACACTGAGGAACAACAACAACAACGAATAACGAAGAAATTAAAATTTTAAAATAAGAATTAAAAAGATGGTGGTTAATAAGAAAAAAATAAATATTGTGGGATTTATTTAATACAAAAATTAAGTACAGATCCTGCGTGGCGATCTATAATGCTATCTTGACTTGGGTTTACACAACATGAGTTACAGCGCTGCGCTACAAGTTGCATTATACATTTATATTTGATTAATTAAACTAAAATACAACTTTCTTTCTTTTTTTCTTTGAGAAATACAACCTTCTAAAACTATGTATTTTATACACTATTCTATTATATTAGTTTATTGATTTAATTTATTCAATATGCCATTTATTTGTGAAATTAGAACTGTTATGTCATTTAACTAGACTACTAAAATAAGGGATTAACTTTTGGAATGACTCATATTTTTCAATAAAAAGTATTTCAAGACAATACTTTCGGTTTCTAATGCATATTATTAAGGTCCTTGTGCAATGCACAACTTGCAAATAAGTAGAACATTTTATCAAAATGAAAGAATTATTTAATGTTATGGCAAAAGAATATAGTGAAAATAGAAATCAGTATATATAATAACATTAATTAATTAACTACACCAATAGTATGTTTATATAATTATGAGCATGATAAAATATAAGAAATTAAATATGATTTTTGTCGAAAAATAAAATTTACCCCGTTTCATAATAATAGTCTCATTTTAGAAAGAAAAAAAGAATTATCTCAAAATGGCAGTTTGGTTTAAACTAAAGTTACAACTAAAAAAACAAACGGAGGTGATTCTAAAATATAAAAATCAAGTATGCCATATATACTTCCACTAAATAACGAATCAAACAAAAAAATGAAATCTCAGGCATTCTCCAATATCCGAATCAAGCTACGTATTTGAACATATAGTATTTGTTGGATTTCTTCTCTCAATTCTTGTTCAACCTGTACTTCAATTCTATTTTTAATTTTTATCAAATAAAGCTGCAACATTTTAAAATTCTATCAATAGTAAATCATATCAAAGGCAAAACAACATATCTTAAACATACAACTCAATTGTTGCACATAGTCGCACACACCCAACACCTTATCTCCTTTCATTATCTGTGCAATTGCAGCATCGATATTGAGACGTCTATGATTCTCCACCATTTCAATCACTTTTTTATGTTCACTCACTGGTGTTAAAGGTATCTGAAGCGCGAAAAACAAAGTTGAAATAAACAAATTTAATAATTAAATTAAGAGAACAACTCATGTCGAAAAGAGATTAGACGAATGATACATGAGACGAAACAAATCACTGACCGACCCTGCTCTTTCTCACTTTGTCAGTGAACTTGGAGTTGAACTCAAACAATCATTCTGAGAGACGAATTTAGTATCCGGCTCCTTATTTAGTATCTTATACATACATGAACGTGAAGGAAGTAATTTAATAACATCATCATCCTTCAAATTCAACTAACTCTTGATACTCATCTCCTCCGCACTATTAAAGAGCAGCAAAACTGTAGCCCAAAGAAAGTCTAATGGGCGTTAATTATGGGCAATTTGTGCCAATATAAAGAAAATATGGTGGGCGCGAATATTGGAAAATTTGTCTCATTTTTTAGCAATAATTACGGACACATTTATTGGGCGCTGATCCTATCCCAGAATTACACTGTAACTAAATTTTTGCGCTGATATAGCCAAAGATTACTAAGACACATATATGGAAAATCGTATTATGGACAGGTTTTTGCAATGAGTTATTGTGAGTAGGTTAATGTTTTTTGTGACACATTTTCGTATATTTTGGTTAGGTTTTTGTAAGGAATTTGATGGAAGACTTGGGCTGAATTTGGAATATGTGGCTAGTACGAGATAAATTTGATGTTGATTGTAACTAAAGTTTAGGCTAAATTCACGAGACAGATTCTTGTGACACATGATTTGGGATGAATTTATTTGTACGTATGTAATAAGCAAAGTCAGCTAATTTTAGTAAGTTTTAATTTTTCTCACCCATTTCATAAGTTATTATTTCCGTAAGGGATTTTAAAATTCGAATTCTTCCTTGTCCAATGTTTTTTTGTTATATTTTGAAAGTTCGAACTTATACTGTTCCAATTTTTATGCTATTTTTCTCGCAGAAATTGGATATATAAAATTTTGTTATGAGTAAATTGAAATTGAAATACCTATAATAATGCAATACAATCAGGAATAAATTGAGGAATTCAAATTCAAATGTTTAAAATTACATCCCTATTTACAACCATATATAGATACATCCGTGTTTTCCAAATCCTCAATTTTCTACTTGGAGATGATTCTTCTAGCAAAGAATAAAGTGAGTTCTTTCAGTGGACCCAGAGTGGATGGAATCTATCCTGATATGTTGTTATTGTCCAATTCAAGCTGCTTTAAGTTGGAGAAATTGTGAATATATTCCATGTCAAATTGTTCAAACTCAGGTCTAAAGTGGCAAGGGATGAAGAGTTTCGAACCGGTGATGGGATTTCACCGGTGAGGTTCCTGTTTAAGAACTTGAAGGATAAGGTTGAGTAGGAAAGGTAGTGGGAAGATAGACAGAGCTGATGGTAATATCGGATACAAATTGTTGATTGGTATATAGTATGCAATCTCATTTACATGGATTTGGGTCTGTAGGATTCCACGAAGAATTGAATGTCGAAAGTCATCCCAAAAGAGACAGACCTTCTTGGTTCATAGAAGCGATGGTAGGAGACAAGCATATTTGAAGAAGCAAGAGAAATAATAAGGTAATGGCTTTAGCCTGATGAAGTTTGAGTATTGTTGTTGTTTTTCATCTTCTTCTTGCAAAACTGAAACATGTTATAAGAATTAATATCTCTATCATAGTCATTGAATATGCTTTTCCAAAACACCCTATCATTTTATTTATTTGTTCAAGTTGCAAACTCTATTTAAGAAAATAACTTCTTCCCGACTCTCAACTTTATCTGCAGAGAGAAAAAAAGCAGAGAGCAAAATTGTCATTCCTGCATATTCTTAATTTGATCATATCAGCAAAGACCAAAGGAAATAGTTCAATGCAACCATTTCCAGTACTCTCCATAGTTTTAGGTAAATGTGGCAAAGGTAGCCTCTCGATCTGTTTTTTATTTTTTTTTTTTTAAATTTTCAATTTTTTGGATAATATTCGATGGTATAATGCTCGATCTAAGTTATAGATTTTGTATTCTTTCAAATATAGTGTTATTTAAATTTCCTTGCTTTGTTTTAGTTCAAAGAGATCTGATAATTGAGAGCGATTTTATAATCATTTGAAATCTGAATTATATCGTGTAAGACATATGTCCATTCTTCATCCTTAAACCATATCTTTTATTGCACTAATCTAATTACTTATGTGTTTTTTTGTTGTTGATTGGTACTTATTGGTCCAAAACATGTTTTAATTTCTAGATTATGGGTCTTTGTTGCTAAACAGGAGCTGGGATAGTGTCTTAACAAAGATGAAGACCACGCGCAATAGATTAGGTGTATGTTGTTTGAACACTAAGATGAAGCTTTTCCAAGAAAAGGAATGCCAGATGGTCCAGGTCATCACCACTTAGCTAAATTTCCACAATATGAAGAAGCTTATAATTGAATTATGTTATTTGCAAAGCCCTTTATGATGGCTTTATAGTGGAAGAGTGTGGGGTCTATGAGTTGAAGAAAAAAAGGATGTGCGTAATTGAAATTAGTGCAAAACATCATCTTTTAACATATAAAAGTTCTTTTTCTATTGCGGGCTTATAATGTACCATCTCTTCTCTAAAAATGGATGATATTATTTAATTGCATAAATTATCCTTTATGAAATTTGGGAAGCTGCATAGAAGCATTGATGTAATTTCTTATATACATTTGTATGTTTGCTATATTTACTGAGAGTTGGGCTTAGGTTCTATTGGGATTTTGTGTTCTTCTAGACCATACGTCACTTTTGGTAACACAAAAGGTAGTATTTCCTTTGGGTGTTATTTTCTGGAAATGTTATGTTTTGTTTTCTGTTATTTGAAAATGTTTATTTTTTTTATTTTCATGTCTAAAACATTGTGTGTTCGATTCCCTAACAAACTAGGTAGAGGTGTTGTCGAAGTTATAAAAATTCTTAACTAAATTTTGCTGAGCACCTACGCTTATTATTTTTAATATTTGCTAGGTTTGCAATTTTACTTCATTTACTATATTCCAAGGTGTAAAATTCAACTAAAAATTTGTGATCTGTTATGTTTTCAGTTCATCCCAATTAGATGATTATTTTGTATGCATTTATGTTTTGAGGCGTTGAGAAATTGAAGAATGGTCATGTTGCAAATAACTGTAAGACGAGGAATTTAGTAAGGTTAGCAATTAATAGGATTAGCATCATCGCATCCAGACGAGTTTAGTCGTCATGTATGTAATTTATAGGATTTAAAAATTGATGATCTAGCTTGATAATCTTATCAATAAAGTAAGCGAGAGTGGACAACAACGGTAGATGTTGATGTCTATCGGCAAAAATATGTTATAGGTCGCTTGATTTATGCTTGATTATAGGCATCAACGGAATTGCATATAATCCAACAAATTATGTATCATGGTGGTACACCACTTGTATCCATCAGCTGATGTATCAAGATCTCATAGAATGCAACTAATTATCATATTCATAATTCGGATGAGATCATTACACATTAGCGGTGGGTAAGGGAGCATTTTTGTCTGGTGATAACTGGTTGTAAAACTAGACTACTAGCAAGACTACATATTGACTATATGCGAAACAAATTGATACTATCTCGATTCAAGCAGAATAGCTCCTAATTCTTTTTGATAAAGTACTCTGAAATGTACCTTATGAAGCCTTATATATCATGTCTTTTCTAAGACAAGTGATGGTTAGCAAATACCTATCAAAAGTTGGTGATGAGTGATGTCTAACAACAAAAACATCCTCTAAGATATTTCACTTTTTATAATGGAAATAACTGAATCCATTTGCATCTTTTGTTTTTGTGGTTGTACAGTGTTAAATCGGGCTAAGAAGTGGCTATGCTTCGTGGTTTAGTGGTGGTCGAGGGAATAGTGACTATCGTCAGCACTGCAATGTTGGAATATGGATGTCGGAAACCTAAATCTCTATTAAAAAAAGGAATCGTTGTAGTTTTATACTGTCGCCCACACTGCAACAGTGGAATATGTCTAGTGGAAACCTAAATTTTTTATTTAAAACAAGTTCATAGTTGTAGTTTTATCTATTGTTATTCTTATTGTATCATATACATTATGTACATGCTTAAATATCCATGTTTCATTTAAATCTACAAATCATTATACCCATGAGAGTTTACTTTTTTGAATTCAATAAAAGCGTGCATGTTCCAAAATTCTCTTAAAGTGTTGAGAAAAGCGTGAAGCATGAAGAACATGACTTAAATGAATGAGGCTAATAGATAAAAGAGAAATGAAGCTTGAGTGGCACAAATATAGGATTATGTTTTTAAAGAAATCCATCATGACTCATATCTATTGGAAAACATAATGCAACTATATTATCTATATTGGACGACCTTTGAATATTATTTTATTTATTATTTATTTTTGTATAACTTCTATGGATACACGAGGATATGCAATAGTCGGCTAACTCTACCCTACTCAAGTGAATAGTGTTCAAGTGGGGGATCTGCCATACATTTTCGTGTATGGTGGATCACTTTTGATTTAATTGTCGCGATAGTCATTAGATATAAGAAAAGATTATCCATAACATCATCATATAAGTTGCAATTGTCCATTCAAAATAGGAAAATTATGGGTTCACCTTTCTTTTGATATCATGATCTTTTTTCCTTTTCCTTTGCACGGGATTTGAGCGTTGGAGAATAAGTAAGAGCCCTATACTTCATTGCTTAGAAACCAAAGCCTTTTTCGTTTCATAAGCATAACAAAGATATGTGTATTGTTTACATTACTTAGGTTACTTTTGAGGATATATTATCCAAATTTATTCACTTTGTTTTACCATGAAATTTAATTCTTCTCTATCATGCAAGATAAACACATCATATTTTGTTGCCCGTTGGTTATGCATGTGTATTTAATTGTTACAATTTTTTTACAAATGTTCATATTATTTCACCTTTTTTTAGATATATGGTTTGGGAGGATTGGAAGTCCTGTGACCACCATTTTTGCAATATGAGTAAGACTTATGTTTTATATGCATTGATCTTTTTATTTACAATGGGTCAACCCGATCCAACTGGATATTAATATTTTTCTTAATTAAAAAAATAGATTGATTGATACTTTTTTCGGGAAAATATGAGACATCATGTTTTCTTTTTGTTGTTTAACAAAATCATGCATTTTCTCAGAAAAGTATTAGTTTTCCTGCAAAAGTATAACTTTTATGGAAAAGGAGTATTAATTGCTGGGACATTGATGACAAATGAAATGGATTCCAATTTTTTTATTCAACACATTGCTTGAGGTCCGTTCGGGTTAGACCAATAAGGTGGCTAAAAGTATCACTTAACTAACCAAAAGTATTACTTTTTTATTTATTTATAAAAGAATCAATTACTGATACTTTTATAAAAAAAGGTTAATATATTTGGCCAATTAAGTCATTCTTTTTGCTAAAAAGGCAATACTTCCATAACCATTCCGACCCATTATACATAAAAAGATCCACACATATGATATTTTAAAGTTTTATCTTGCAATATTATTTTCTCTTTTCTTAGAAGTATTAAAAAGAAAAAGATAGTTCAAAAACTACATTGGAGTCAATTATTCACGAAATCAATGAAATGATTGAACTAAAAAATATAAATAAATAAGTATACATAATTCATTAGTTGTCTTCACTTTAATAGGAATCATGTGTGCTATGGTTTGTTATTATTGTAAGTTCATTGTACGATATTATTTTAGTTCATTGTAATAAATATTGTATATTTATACGAGTATTTATTTTTGCATTTACAATCATAAAATCTTTCTGCAATACTTAAACATTTTATTAATACATAAAGAAAAATATGTTGTGTATCTAGTAATTTTTTTTCTAAAATAAGGTAAATCATATATGTATAAAAATGACAAAAGAATTAGTTTAAACAAAATTGCATCTTAGTTTTTTATATGAAATAGAATTTTTCAATGTTTACCAAACTAAAACACTGAATATTCAAGTTAGAATAATTTTAGATTTTTTGTGTGATAAAGGCGCAATCCGGTATCCAAGAAACTCAACGAAAACCTATGCAAGAAATATGGAAAAACACAAGATGTACGTGGTTCGATCCGGAGATCTACGTCCACGGGCTCAAAATAGCACCTGCCGAGGTGTTTCTTTCACTATCTCTTTGAGTTTACACGTAATAATTTCATAATACAGAATGCGAACCCTAATCCTGAGAACAATTCTCCTATTTATACTCATCAATTCCAAACCCTAACTAACTCCCTATAATTGCGCCTATTTTCTGTTGCATGGAAGTTGGGAGCAGATCGTGGGCCTGTAATCTTGGGATACGCTGCAGTTGGGCCACGCTCTTTTAGGCCACGCATGCTTCTGGGCCGGTTAAGTTACTGGGGCCCCGCATGCTTCTGGGCCGATTACTGGGCTGGGTCGGACCGGAGTGTCGACCCGATCCGAAGCTAATGGACCATACCCATCAGATGCCCCCCCCCAGCCGGAGCGAGGAAGGAGCTTCGGTTATGACCGGGTTGGGGTTGCCAACCAGAGGAGCCGCGGTTACTGGTAAGCCGAAGTATTTTTGGGAAGCCGAGAATTTTCGGAGCCGGAGTTAATCCGTGGTGTAGTCCGCGGGGGCCAAATCAAACGAGACTGAACATCCCCGAGGTGATAGCGAGGGCCCGAGCACCTCGACGGCAGCAAAGTGTGGCGAAAGAAAACAGCAGTCTGGCTGAGGTGAAGGAGGCACCGGGGTGCTTTCCAAATCTTCCTGGGCAAGGATGGGGTTGATGTGATTGGCGGCGCCATCATGAGAGAGAGGGATGTGAAGTGACACGCTCTACAATTTCCAATGAACTTGTTCCCCACGCGCCTTGGGAACCGCAAGGCGCGTGATTAGCACGTCCAAATCTCAATCGCTGAATTTGAACAGGCTGTATCAGGGCCGTTGGTTCTTTGAGTATATATTTGGAATAATGGCACAGTACACTTCATCTTCTTCATTGCGATTTGCCAGTTTTAGAAAGCGAGAAAAAAGGAGAATTTTGTGCGCCTGTGATTCATCTCAAATCAAAACTTCTCAAACTTAAACCAAGTAAGTATGCCTTCTTCTTCATCTTCTTCTTCTGTTCAAGAAGTAGGGACTCAGAGCGCTCCGTTAGATGTGCCACCCCTTCGATATGTTATTCCGGAGAGGAGTGAGATTAGGATAGTAGAAAGGGCCGACGGCATGGAAACCAATTTTCTTGGAGCTTTCAGGCACAACATGCTTAGCCGCGATCATACTACCTCTCTTCACTACTGTAAGATTTTCCCTGAGTATCTTCAGGACGAGGCTCGGGTATGGTTTGATTCTCTCCCTCGTAATAGCATATCCTCTTTTAGAGAACTTGCCGAACACTTTTGGGCGCGTTTCGAAGCACGTGCCAAGCCCATGGCCACTTTGGCCGATCTCATGAATATGGAACAACGGGACGGCGAAACTGTTACCCAATTCCTTGATCGCTTTACAGCGGAGAGTCTTAAGGTAGGGAGCTGTTCGGATGATGTTATCATCAATGCATTCATGAATGGTCTCCGACCCGGGCCACTCTACACCGAGTTGGTTCGTAATCCACCGGTCACGACCCAAGCACTGTTTAATACTGTGTGCAGATATGCCAAGGCCGAGGAGCAAACTCGTCGGAAGCGTGAGAAACATGCCAGTAAGCGGCAGTCCGATAGGGCACAGGCTGGGCCTAGCACACGACCTAGTGCCTTTTCTCATCTGAATCAGGGGCGTTCAGAATCTCGAGGGGATATTCCACAATTCACCCCGCTGACAAAATCGCGAGCTGAAATTCTTTCTATTCATAAGAACGATTTACGGCCCAGTCCGCGAATGACTGCTCCGCCTGAAAAGCGAAACCGCGGAAAGTGGTGTGCGTACCACCGCGATCATGGGCACGAGACGGAAGAGTGTCGAGAGCTCAGCAAGGAAATTGAGGATTGTTTAAGGAAAGGTCTCTTGTGACAATATATTGCGCGGACTGATGACAAGCCTCGGACAAATCAGAATGGGGGTTCGTCTCACAACCGCGGAGGTTATCACGACCGGGGTTCGCAACCAAATCGGCCGCCGTGGCAAAATAATCGACCGCGGTCTAATAATTATGCACGGCAAGACCCGGGCAATCGTCAACAACCTCGTTTTCTGCCACCGCCCCCTCCTCCGGGAGGACCCGGAGACAATGCACCCACTCATGTCATAAACGTGATATATGGGGCCCTCCCCACTGGGGCTTCGCGAAATGCCTTGAAGGCAGAGGCTCGCCTTCCTCCTCCCGAGGAGCCACGTCATAAGCGCCTCCATCAATCCGAAACTGTTAGTTTCACAGATAGAGACTCGGTTCCAGAGATAACACCCCATACTGACGCCATCGTCATCGACATGGCTGTAGCCAATGTTACAATAAAGCGAGTCTTCGTCGACAATGGAGCCGCAGTGAGTGTTATATTCGCCGACTGTTTCCAAAAGATGGGGATTCCTCGGGATCAACTTCGGCCGGCCCCCGGGCCATTGCAGACTTTCACCCAGGGTGAAGTCCAGCCAGAAGGCGTCATCACTCTCCCGGCGTCTCTGGGAACTTATCCGGCGATAAAAACCATTTTCGTGGATTTTTACGTGGTTAACTCCCCGTCACCGTACAATATGATCTTGGGTCGGGATTGGCTTACTCCCGCAAAAGTCATATGCTCCACATATCACCTCGCGTTAAAATTCCCTACATCGCACGGCGAAGTGGCTATCCGCGGAAGTCAGCGGGTTTCTAAGGAGTGCATGTACGTCGCGCTAAAAAAGACAACCAAGGTTCTTCCCAAACAGCAGCTTCAGGTGGCATCATCGGCCCTTGAACCCCATGTATGTACCTCATTGGGGGACACCACTGTCCAGGTGCCGCTCGATCCATCCAAGCCTGAACAAACAGTAACTGTCGGTGCCGTGGTTACATCAGGCCATCATTCAGACCTTGCGAGAGTATTCCGATGTCTTTGCATGGTCCCCTTTGGATATGCCTGGGGTCTCTCCTGATGTAATAACCCACAAACTGAACATCGATCCCAGCGTTAAGCCTATACAACAAAAACAAAGGAAATTCGCTCCGGAGTGGAATGCGGCCATTCGAATCGAGGTACAACAACTTTTAGATGCAGATATCTTGTTCGAAGTGTATTACTCTTTTTGGTTGTCCAATCCAGTGATGGTATTAAAGTCCAGCGGGGCATGGCGGATGTGTGTCGATTTTTCCGATCTCAATAAGCATTGTCCGAAGGACTGTTATCCTCTGCCCTCCATCGACCAAAAAGCCGAAGCCATTACTGGGCATGTGGCGCTTTGTTTCTTGGACTTATATAAGGGATACCATCAGATCTTCATGGATCGTCAGGATGCCCTCAAAACGGCATTTATCACTGATTTTGGGTGTTTTGCTTTTAAGAAAATGCCCTTCGGGCTCAAGAACGCGGGGGCCACATATCAACGTCTCATGGACCGCGTGTTTCGCGATCAAATTGGCCGCAATGTTGAGGTTTACGTTGATGATCTAGTCATCAAAAGCGCCTCACATTCTTCATGTGTGCAAGACATTGTTGAAACGTTGCGTACTCTGCGGCGTTACAATTTGCGACTTAATCCGGCGAAATGTACCTTCGGCGTTGGTTCCGGAAAGTTCCTCGGGTATATGATTTCGCAGCATGGCCTTCAGGCCAATCCAGCTAAGCTTCGGGATGTGTTAGATCTGCAACCACCGAAGACGTTCAGAGACGTTCAACGCCTCACGGGTGGTTTGGCGGCCTTAAACCGTTTTTTGTCTAAAGCAGCTGAGAGACAACTCCCATTCTTCAAAATTTTGAGACAGGCAAAGTCATTTGAGTGGACTCCGCAGTGCACCGAGGCTTTCGAGGCTTTAAAGCGTCATATACAGCAACTGCCCACTCTATCAGTTCCTCTCTCCGGAGAGCCGCTCTATATATATTTGGCTTCTGCTGAGGAAGCCATTAGCGCCGCTCTTGTGCGAGAAGTCAGTGGTGTTCAACATCCGGTGTATTTTGCAAGCCGAGTACTTCACGGGGCGGAGACACGGTACTCCATGTTGGAAAAAACAGTACTCGCACTTGTCATGGCAGCTCGGCGCTTGCGGCCATACTTCCAAGGGCGCGAAATACGGGTTCTGACCAATCATCCCATCCGTCAGATTCTTGTCAAGCCCGAGGTGTCAGGGCGCCTCGCCAAGTGGGCTGTCGAATTAGGCGAATATGATATTCAATTTCTTCCCCGCCGAGCTATCAAGGGTCAAGCACTTGCAGACTTTTTGGCTGAAACCCCAGGGGATAATCATGAATCTTCTGCAGACAATGGTACCCATCACCCTGCTACCCTTGAACCCACACCTCGCAAGTGGCAATTATATGTGGATGGTGCATCCACAACTCACGGAAGTGGTGCCGGGGTGCTTCTCATTAACCCCGAGGGAGTTGAAGTTAAGTACGTCATCCAATTCAAATTTAAGGTGACCAATAATGAAGCAGAATACAAGGCAGTTCTCGCTGGGCTCCGGCTCGCTCGATCCTTAGCTATCCGCCATCTTGAGCTATTGACGAACTCCGAGATTGTATCCAATCAGATCCGGGGTACTTACGCCGCTAAGGGTGAAACGATGATCAGGTATCTCGCTTTAACACTCCGACTTATGTCAACTTTTGATACGATTGTTGTCCAGAAGGTACCACGTACACAGAATGCCAAAGCAGACGCGCTCAGTAAATTAGCCTCCGCGGTCCGCACTAATGTGTCTTCGGATATTCTGGTCGAAGATATATTTCATCCGGCGATTCATGAGGCAACGGTCTCGGCATTGGTGGATAGTGATCAGAATTGGATGACTCCTATTGTTCAGTATCTCCGGGATGGAACTTTGCCTAATGACAAGCTGCGAGCTCGGCAGATAGTTCTAAAGGCACCCAAGTACTCATTCCATGATGGGATTTTGTATCGACGGTCGTACTTACAACCAAATCTCCGGTGCCTTGCTCCTGCCCAGGCTGATCAGGTTCTCCGGGAGGTTCACGAAGGGGCTTGCGCCAGTCACATCGGATCACGGACGTTGGCCAAGAAAATTCTTCGATGGGGGTATTATTGGCCAACCTTATTCAACGATGCCCACGATTTGGTAACCAAGTGCAGCAAGTGTCAACTGCACTCTCGTGTGAAGCATCTGCCGCAAACCGAGCTCACTAGAATTCAGAGTGCGTGGCCATTTATCCAATGGGGAATCGACATTGTCGGCCCGTTCCCAGTCGCTCCGGGGGGATTGAAATTTCTGGTCGTCGCCGTAGATTACTTCACTAAGTGGGTAGAAGTCGAACCTCTTACTGCCATCACTGGTCAAAACATCTTGAAGTTCGTCTGGCGAAATATTGTATGTCGCTTTGGCATACCGAGCACTATTATTTCGGATAACGGCAAACAGTTTGCCAACGATCCCTTCCGGTCATGGTGCGAGGAGCTCCATATCAAACAAATTTTCACCTCGGTTGCTCACCCTCAAGCCAATGGTCAGGTCGAAGTCACTAATCGTACGCTGCTTGCGGGTATAAAGAAACGCCTGGATAATGCTAAAGGTCTTTGGGCCGAAAATCTTCCGCAAGTTCTATGGGCTTATCGCACAACGCTGCATACCTCTACCGGGGAGACCCCCTACAGCCTTACTTACGGCTCCGAAGCTGTTATTCCGGCGGAAATCAGCGTACCAAGCCCCCGCCTCGTAACATTGATTCCCGAGGATAATGACGAAGCTTTCCGTGCAAATTTGGATGAGCTTGAATATCGTCGTGATCAATCGTTCATCCAGCAGGCCAGGTGTAAACAACGTGCAACTCAGTATCATCACCTCCGGGTTCGAGGCACTCAGTTCAATGTCGGGGACCTAGTACTTCGACTCAATTTAGCCAGCAAAGCTGCCCCCGAGGGGAAATTACATGCTTCTTGGGAAGGTCCTTATCGTATCGTTGCCGCACACGATTCCGGATCCTACCAGTTAGAGCATCTCGATGGAACCCCAATTCCCCGAAGCTGGCATGTTACCAACTTGAGACGCTTCTATCTGTGAATGCCAAATGACAAGTATCATCCTTATCTTTATGATCATTGTACGCTACCTTTTCATTACTATTTATCTTTGTATTCTTTAAGTGGCTCCGGCACTCACCATTGAATAAGATCTCTTTATTTGTGCATTTTACTGTACTTTCTTCTACGTTACTGGGACGCCCTAACGTAGTCGTATTATTATTACTCGTCCCCGGACAATTGGTTCTCTTTCCCGATCCGTCCGGGGAGATTCACATTTCGTCTCCGGACTCATACCCCCTCTCGCCTGTTAAACCAGAGAGGGTGTTGTACTCCCGCCCGATCCGTCCGGGGAGGTTTTAATTGGCGCCGTCCATGTCGTGTTCCCGAACACCCAATAATGCAATTTTTATTTCTGGTTAACACCTCATGGTTTTCCTTTACATAACTTTGCACACTAAACGGTTTGTTACATTTTTTCGATTAAATGCCAAAAGGTTCTTTACATAAGCCTTCAACAAAAAAAAAAAAACAACAACAACAACAACAAACAAACAAAAAAGTAGAGATTTTTCTTTACAATTATCTACGGCCTCCGAGCCAGTATTCGGCGCTCCGGCGTTGAGGTCTATTCCTGGACCTACGCCGTGTCCTCTGGGATCTTGTGGTTCCTCGGCCTTGGGCTCCGGCTCCTTCCCCTCCGCGGGCCCCCCGACGTCGTGGACTCGTCCTTGGCGCTTGTCTGGGAGTTTCGTCTCTTGTGCGAGCTCGACTACTTGGCTGCGGGGTAGACCTCGGAGTTTGGGCCCATTGCACAGGATCCCATTCCTCGGGAGCCATTACTTCGATTTCTTTGGCCAGCTCTTCGACTACCTCTTCGGCGACAACAGTGGGCTCTTCTTCAATCGTAGTCACTGGAACTGGCTCTCGAATAATAATTCCTTTGCTCTTTCCCGCTGGCTTCTTTTTACCCTTCCGGGGGGTTTTCGAAGTACCTTGGCTCCGGCTAGAACTCGCAATGAATTCCTCGGCAGAGGGCCGCCACCTGCCACGGCCTTTCAATCCTTCATACATGCTGAGGAGTAACTCCAACACCTCTCGCTTTCTTACAAGCTCCGAGGACTCGGCTGGGCCCTTCGCCATAAGTGCTGAAATTTCATTCTGAATCTCTACTACCCGCGCTTCAACTTCCTCAAACGTCAGTAAGCCGAACTCGGTCAGTATCCGGTCATACTCCCTTTGATGGATGAGGACTCGGTCCAGTTCAGCAACTTTCGCCAGATACTTTAACTCCTGGTCCCAGGCTTTCTCCTCGGCCTCCTTCGCCCTTCTCTCCGCAGCGGCCACCTGCTTTTCTAGCTTCGGCACTACTTGCATTTGCAAGTTATTCTTCTCTCCGCGGAACCACTCTAATGATTGCATGAGCTTTTTTATGGTGTCGTGCAACTCTGCGGTATTCTGAACAGATAACGGAATTAACAAGAAAGATTAATCTCAAGCACACAATGTACGACAACTCAGTTAATCAACGCAATTTCTATTCAAAACAATCAGTTTACATAATCCATGGTCCGGTTCAGGGGATTTACATTTACTCCTACAATCTAATACATCAAATCTGAGGGGAACGACTAACCTCCTCCTCGGTCCCCTCGGCCTCTTCAGGTACCTCCTCCTGTCGACCTTCAGCCGCTCTTGCCTCCTCCTCTACGGCAACTGCGTCGGCTTCTATGCGGGCGGGGGGTTCTTTGTCTCGGGGCTCGGAGATAAGCTCACCTCGGCGGAATGCCAAGAATTCCTGGTCTTGGTCCACCTCACAGTTGGCAATCTCCTCGGCCTTCAGAATTTGTCTCTTCTCTGCTAAAGCCTTCATTAGAGGCCACTCCAGCAGATGCGCTAACGCTGTGTAGTAGGCCTTCTCCACCCTGGCCACGGCATCATAGTCGTACCCAAATTCTGGACAATATACATCCACATTCGGGTAGACTTCCTTGATCTGCTCCAGCAACACAGATCGCGTGGCCTTGTCCCCGATTTCAACAAATTTAGTCTGAAAGTCAAGAAACGTGCTTGTTTGGAACAGTTTCTAAGCGAGGGCCCGAGCACCACGACGGCAGCAAAGTGTGGCGAAAGAAAACAACAGTCTGGCCGAGGTGAAGGAGGCACCGGGGTGCTTTCCAAATTTTCCTGGGCAAGGATGGGATTAATGTGATTGGCGGCGATCGACATCTGCAGGTTCGTCGTTGCGCTGTCTTGACCCATTAGAACTCCCATGGTCCTCGGGAGAACCGGGTCGCTCCCGTCGCCGATCCTGACGCCCGCGGTGCACCGGGTCTTGTCGATCGTGCGAGTGCTGACGATGTGGATGCACTGCGGGATTGGTAGCGTGTCCGGTAGGTCCATCAGGATTCAGGCGATTGGCCACCCAGTCTTGAAGAACATGAGCATGCTCTTGTAGGAAAGCTTGGAGTAATTCTGGAGTTATTTGAATATTAACCTGCGGCCGGGCGGCAACGGGATTAGGGTTTTGCATGTCTTGCGGGGGGCAGAGGTAAGAATTGGTTGCCCGGATTCATAATCGGGCCTTGGTTGCCCTGCTGATGAGATGTATCCTGCATCGGCGATTGCCTCGGCGGCAAAATTTGATCCACGGGTGGATCTTGGTTGACCTGATCACCTTGGCGAGACTGATTTAAGCGAGTAGTCACCATAGTTTATCAAATACAATGCCAATATCACAATCACTTGCGGTTCCCACAGACGGCGCCAATTGATAAAGCGCAATCCGGTATCCAAGAAACTCAACGAAAACCTATGCAAGAAATATGGAAAAACACAAGATGTACGTGGTTCGATCCGGAGTTCTACGTCCACGGGCTCAAAATAGCACCTGCCGAGGTGTTTATTTCACTATCTCTTTGAGTTTACACGTAATAATTTCAGAATACAGAATGCGAACCCTAATCCTGAGAACAATTCTCCTATTTATACTCATCAATTCCAAACCCTAACTAACTCCCTATAATTGCGCCTATTTTCCGTTGCATGGAAGTTGGGAGCAGATCGTGGGCCTGGAATCTTGGGATACGCTGCAGTTGGGCCACGCTCTTTTAGGCCACGCATGCTTCTGGGCCGGTTAAGTTACTGGGGCCCCGCATGCTTCTGGGCCGATTACTGGGCTGGGTCGGATCGGAGTGTCGACCCGATCCGAAGCTAATGGACCATACCCATCATTGTGTGTGTGTGTGTTCGTGTTTTTTTTTTTATGTAACTATCACATAATTATTTGACCCGTTCATATATCTATCAATTGTCTGTTTACAATTGTTGTCTCATGTTTGCCTTTGTACTAGAAAGCAAGACTGTAGACATACCAGTTGTATGTCGTTGTCTTAGAAGTTATTTATTGTAAACGACTGACTTTTAAAGAAAATGTGACAAGCGCGGTAAGAGTAGTCATGTTTTCACTAAACAAATAATATATTGAAAATATTCTAGAATTTGTATTACACACTAGAAATTTATTTTTTTAACATAAAGATTCTATAGATTAATGATTGTGATTTTACTTCATTCGTATTTGAGCACTAACCACTAAATTTCAAACAGTATAACTTTTTTTTTTTTTTTTTTAATTATGATGTATTTGAATTGTATAATATCATACACACAAAAACGAACAAAAATAATAATATGCCCGTGCATCGCACTGTTGTGGTGTCTAGAGTGACTAATCGCAGAGGATTGGAGATTTTAAGCTATGGGGGTGATAGTAGGTGTAGTAGTAAAACTACCAATGTTGTATATAAGGAGATATTTCAAAATTTGTGAATTTATTTAATTTTCCATATAATAATAATTTAACGCATCATTATATCAAGCCTTTTAATAAATTCATTCATTTTGCACTTGCAAAAATAATGTTAAATAACACACAAAAGAAAAGAAAAGTTATTTTTTAACAAATTTTGACCATTTCTCTTCATTTTTTTGTTATATATAATCAAATACAAATTCTTTTGTAATAAAAATGTACTTTTCGTGACAATGGTGACTTATTCTTGAAAAAATAAAATAGCATGTGCATCACATGACTGCATTTACTAGTTTCTTTATATAATGATGTACAAATTATTTTCTGATTTAAATTTACATTGTAATTAAATGGAGAGATGATTTTATGGGAATATTGGGTCAGGATTTCTTATATAACGATGTACAACATATTTGCTGAATCTAAATTGTAATTAATCAGAGAGCTGATTTTATGCAGATTTGTCAATATATTGATTTAATATAAACAATGATCTTGTTTAATTTGGCAAATATCACGGTCAACATTGTCTGAAAATGTGTTCAAATTATTTTCGGACTACAATTAAGAAAAAATGTGTGTCCCAATATTATCAAGAAGTTTTGGGCGGAAAGATTTCACTTTCCTTTTTCGGCAGTCCTACCCTATTTTGCACACCTTAAAATGGAAAGATTTCACTCACATATTATCCTCATAACACACACCTATTTACAAAATTGTCATTACTTTTTCTGTTTAAGAAATTTGATAATTATGTTTTTTCCTAAACCCAATTTCATTAACCCAAAAACCTATCCTAATTAATCTACCCAAACCCAGCCCAAAACATCGAACCACCCACAGAATTTCACACACCCAACCCATACCCAACCCATTTTCTGGATCATTACTCTCTCTCGTATCACTCTTTCTCTTCAAAACCCTAGATCTTGTTCTTGGCAGCCAAAGTGAAACTAGGATTTCTTCCCCTAAATCGCCGCTCTATCTAGGGTTTGTGGTCCATTGTTGCTATTATTATGTTCTTCTACTAGATCTGCTAGATCTGTTCACTATTTTCTGGATTTCGGGTCTGAAAAAAATGGATGATTCTCCTCCTTATGACGAAATCGCGTACGATTCGGAGGATTCTTTCGTACCTGAGACTCAGTTACCGGAGCCGGCGCCGTCGTTGGAATCTGAAGCAATTAATGTCGATTTCGAAGAGGTGTGTTCGAAATGGGTTGCCGTTAGCGGGCTGCTCAGAACAAAGGAACTCCGGGAGCATTACATGGCTTGCCTCGCGATCTGGGTTCCGGCAGTTTTAAAGGTCTATGTAAAATTTTCTCAACCTTTTGAGTTTATGATACCCCAGATATGGGCTGTGATGATGTTTATATGTGCCTATGTTTCTTATCTGATCCAGTTTTCTGCGTTCTTGTGCCCCTGTGTGGGCTTCGATTTATTTGCATGTTCGATCTGTGAAATTGTTCATGACTTTTGTTAACCCCTGTGCGGGCTTTCATTGAACTGGAACAATCCCTGTATACGTTTACTTGTCATTTTGATCTGGGCCGTTAAGTATTGCTGTGTAACTGAACCCCTGTGAGGGTTATGACTATGCTGGAAAATTTGATGTGGTTTACGTTTATACTGAAAAATCCCCTGTGTGGGTTCTGAATATGCTGAAAAATCCCCTGTGTGGGTTCATTTATGCTGAAAAATCCCCTGTGTAGGTTATATTTATGCTGAAAAAATCCCTGTGTGGGTTCATTTACATGAGGAAAATCTGTTGGTGTAGAATGAAACAATTGGTAGCTTGAAATAAATGATGTTTTTTGTAGAATTCTAATATTTCAATGTTGCCTTTTGTTGTTGGTTAAGTGTGATTGCTGAATTGGTCTTGTTGTTGAAGATGGCAGCTTAAACTAGTTTATGGTTGCCCTTCAACTATGTTGGTTTAAAAAAAAGTAACCCTATAATGAATTTTTCCTGAGGGTGAAGTGGGGTGAATAATAATGTTTGAACATGTAGATTATGCATGAAAAACTGAAATTACTTATATTGATTTCTATGTTTATGGCCTAAACAAAATGTATACATCTATATGATGATTATGACATAAACATATGATCCCCCCCCCCTCCCCCAAAAAAAAAAAAAAAAATCCTAGGCTCTAATATATTAATAACCCAAAGCACACATTAGACCACCAATCTCATAACTCCCACCAGCCCGTTCTTTTTTAATCAAATGATCAATAACATGTCTCACTACTTCTTCTTTGACCTCTAGGGTTGTCGGTAGCAGCCCCTCCTTACTCAAATGGCTCTTGCCCAGATGTGGCAGCTTGTAATTGTAGTGGCCCTTCTGTTTCATAATTTTTGTCATGCATGCTTGTAAACTGAGGAACACATAGTTCAGTTTGAATGCCTCCAGTTGTTCATATGATGTTATGACATTCTTTACAAGGTCCTCCACATTATATGACGATGTTTCAATCTGTAGCGATTGAATGGCTCTGAAAAAACCTAGGTCTAGGATATTAGTGTCTGGTGAGTTGGGTGGTTGAAACATTAGCTGAACATCAAACTCATCTGTTGATGCTGCCTGTTTAAATTCGGGGTCGAAATTTCTTATATGAGGCTTCGCATTATCCTGTTGAATCAAAATTCGCCGGCTTGCATTTCTTGGCCATTTTACCTTTATGGCAGGTATAATCTGAAATTTTAACCCGTATGGCAGTAAATGTTAAAAAAAAAAAACATAAACTTTTTATAATGTCACCAATGCAACTAATTATTGTGAAATTTCACTTAGGAGACTTATAAGAAGATGTTTGCTAAGTGATGAAAATTTTCTGATAGCATAGCATACCTGTTGCAATAGGCAGTCTCTGATTACTTGCTTGTTGGTGGTTTCAATCGGTTTAGTGACTAAAGTCCCTCGAACTCGATTTTTGCTGTTTCGAAGAGTGGGTTCAGTTGTTGTGAATGGAAAAATACTAATTTTCCATCAAACACTAAATCTCCTTCGGCCGAAAATTGAGGTCTAGAAACGACACACATAAACATGACCTTAGTGATAAATCGTTTGCTTTTACATGACCTATATGTATCCTCTTCTTCCTCCAATTTATATGCCCTTTTTAGTTGCTCTTTGCATGTAAAACCACTTTTCGTCTATATGAACAATGTTGTGCATCGTATTGTACCTGATTTTTCCCAGCTGTGAATCTAGATGCAAGTTTCTTAAACTGAATTTTAACCTCTGTATCATGTTTGCTTCGGTTAATGTTGGCTTGATTGCGTGTGTATGAGGTTTGATTACCCTTGTCTTGACCCACCATCCAACTTGGCTTTTACTTGCCTTCAACTCTTTAGCTAGCCTTCTTATACTGCCCCTTTTACTGAATGGAATAACTTTGACTCCTCGATGTCCAATTCTGCTGGTTTTGGACCAACAGTCCGTTTTTGTGCTAAAAATGTAACCGGTGACCCTTCGGCTATTTGTTTCTTTGCAGATTTTCATATCAAATGAACCGTCCAGCGACTAACTCCATATGATGTAGCCGCTGACCTGATCTTGCCATAGTTGACGATCCCATTGGTCGAGTTGACTAACATATATTGCGCGATCATGGTCCGGTCTGATGGAGAAATGTGAGGTTGTTTTCGATTGTTAGGCATATTCACTTTTCTGTTCTAGTTTTAGCAGCTCATAAATGTTGAGTTAATGCCGTTGTAACAGCTTTTATAGAGACGTTTTGACTCTAATATTTTGATTTTTTAGGGGTAAACTTGAATTGTAATTGGCCAATGTATTTAGAGGGAAAAACTGATGTAATGCCTGTTAATTTTTGTTGTGCGAGGGAATTTTTTCCCTAGAACAGTTTGGTGAAATTTGAATTGTTGGGTTGGTGAATTTGATTTTTTTTTTTACATCTGTAGTGATTTTTATTTTGAATTATTCAACAGGTTTAAATTCTGAGAAAATGAGGGAAAGATTAACATTAACATTGTTAATCTTTCCCTAAGCTGGCAGCTTGATTTTGTTGACTAGTCAGCTTAAATAGTAAAAAATAACTTTTTCTTAATATACGCGCCGGACCACCTGTGCAATTTAGGCCTGGATGGAGGGAGTATTAAGTAAGATGACGTATGAGTAAACAATTTTAAAAAGTGAACTTTATTGCTTGTCTAAACAATTTTATTTAATAAGATTATAAATAATTATGTTCTTTTTTAGTGGTTTTTGTCTTTTTAATTCTTAAAACTTAATTTGCATCACTTGGACCCTAGCCCTCCCCTTTTTGCACGCTTTGTTTGCAGTATTTTACTATACTAGATATATAACTGGTCCGTTCAATTCACCGGATTTTATAAATTTTTAGTTATGAAAATATTTGTATTTTATATTTGAGATTTTTTATGCTACAATATTCATTTAAAAAATGATAGATAAAAATTATTATGTTATTATCATTTATAAACATTTGCGGCTATTTTATTATTATACGTTCTTTTATATGTTCTCTAACGTAAAGAAGTTTGTGGGTTTTATCTTTCCTTCTTTTTTTCCCTTTCTTTTGTTTGTTCAAGTATTTTTCTTGAGTATAAATATTGAAAATAAAATCAAACTTAAATGAAATAAATAAATTAATGGTAATTTAGCTTAATTAATGAGTATAACTTAAATCAAATATGTATGACAATAAATAGATAGTAGATAGTATATAGACACCCAAATGGACAACACATAGACGCTAGTAGACGATATATGACAATTTGGGAGTGCTCTCCATATCTTATATGTCACAAAAGAAGAGTGTGAATTCTCTTTTGTATATAAAGATTTATTTTAAAATAGAAAAAATAAAAGGATCTTTTAAGCAAGCGGTGCATTACTATGTTATGCCTACATATCTTTTGTTTTTACGCCCACATTTTGACTTTAGTTACAACTCGTGTTAGCAGATTAAATTGTACAAAATAATTTAGACCAAGCTCTATTTCACAAGTATACGTACATGTAAACTTGGTCATGTGATCCGTATTATTTTAGTACAAAGGGAAGGCATATAGGGGGTGTTGATTGAATCTAAAACATGTGACCTCTTAATTCTATATCAAGAGTGATGACATTAGAATATAACATTCTTGGCATGTGAAATATGTTTTCAGAATTTAGACTACGTGGTTCATTTTTTTAGGGGAATAAACTAACCTTGTTAAATGAAATACCCATAAAATAATACTAGTAATAATTTGAGCTTTAAGTTATTTTAGGGTCTAACTATATTGTAAAGACTTGTAATAAATTTCACTAAAGAGGCTCTACGACAAACATAAATTTTTATAAAGACAATTTTTTTTAGGAAAACAACCATAAGAAAAACCAAGCAATTTCGATAAATATTTTTCTTTTTCGAATAAAACAATATTCAACTTATAGCGGAAGCTACCAAGTATATCCAAATAAAAGACTAACGACATGTTTTGACTCAACGATTTACCAAAATCCAAATTTCAACAACACAAAATTCAAAGTCATCAATGTAAATAAAATGGATAAATATATCATACTAATAAATCTTTTCTCGACTCCTCGCCAACTCCGAGCTCCTTAATTTGAATTTTTTTAGATGGGATGAGTATAACGAATGCACTCAGTGGGGGCCTATGCATTGTTCAAATTGACTATGCAAAAGAAAACATGACATTCATACTCATAAAAATCAACAATAAAAAATCTAGAGCACAGTGTCTCCAATGACCACTTAACGGTCACGGACCTATATATGGTCCTTGGCTCTTGAGCACAATGCCTCCAAGGATCACTTAATGATCTCGGGTCTATTTATGGTCCCTAGCTCATATATTAATGTGCTATAATATAAATTCAATATGCACGGTAGGCTACCTCAAGGACCACATAACGATCCCGAACCTATTTACAGCTCCTGGCAAGCATCCTCTCAATATAAATCATATAAGGAATCAATCACGTATCACATCACATAATCATATCAATATGAACAATTATACCAATTGCATAATTAAAAATCTCACCTTAAAGGTCTTGCAGTTTCTTGACGTTCAAAGCTGACTTTATTAAGTCTATAGTTTCCCACCCGTGCGATGCACAGGTTATAATTTTTTGTATTAAATTATTATTAAAATATAAAGGTAAATATGTATAATAATAAAAATTAAAATAAGTAATGAATAAAATATATTAGATATGACTTGTACGAAATGTTGTACTATAATAGGTAAAAATTTGATACTACCTTCGTCCTGCCTAACTTTGCACGGTTGAAGAAAAAGTTATTTTTGCTTTTTAGTTGACTTTTCCAAAGATGGAGATTGAGGGTGAAGATTGTGAGAGAAATTTCTTTTCCTTTTTAAGGGTGTGCAAAATTATGTGGGACGGGTCAAAAGAGAAAATATGCAAAATTAGACAGGACTTAGGGAGTATAAAATATATTGCATGACACTGGTTATGTGATAATTGTATATTTGTGATATTTGAATAATATACTAATGCAATTACATATTCGTATAAGGCGAAGCAATGCCAGAAGTCACATATATTATATTTCGTATTTAGTAATATTAGCATGAGACTGCGCAATGGTATTAGTTTATTAATCAAAGGTGCTAAAGTATATAACATTGTGACGTATTTTAAAAAAAAAATCAATCTTATATTTGTAACATCATTTTTCTTTTCACAAGAGAGGCACTAATTCAGTCATCAAATCATTTTAACTATTATATCTAAGCTTTTGAAGATAAATTGTAACTTTAACAAATCGACCCATTTTTTTATCAAATTTCCGTAGAACAAAATGATTCACCAAAATTATTATAATAGGACAAATTAAAATAAAAGAAATTAATCTTCTAGAAAAGAGTAGATAATTTTTCAAATGAAATATTATTTTGATAATATTTGACATTTCTATTTTATATACAAAAAAAATAATTAAAATTGAAATGTAGCATAATAATCATAAAAAAAGTAAGTTACACTTAAAAATTAATATTTAATATATGCATAATGGATGTCAAATCGAAGATCGTGAAACAAAGATTAATTCAATATATTTCTTACAAAAAACGAAGTTGAATCGAAAAAGTTATACGACTTTTAAATATTAATGGGAAAAGCAAAAAAATGTGATTGGTTGGCTTTTAACCAACTCTCTCATATTTCTCTCTTTTCCATTCTTCTTTTCTTTTTTAAGCTAAAGAAAATTAAATTATCAATGAATTAGAATTTAAAAAAACTCAAAAAGCTAAGAAAAAGACACATAAGCAGTTTGACTTCAAAGAGTTTACTTTTAAGAATAAGGTAGATTTCTATTATCCCTTGGCCTAACATATAAATTTATACTTATATTAGTAAGCATCTTAATAGTGTTAATAATTAATGCATTTAGAACTTGATTTAGACTTAAATCTTTTAACATAAAAAGAAAGGGTATTTAGGTTATTACTAATATTTATATATAATATTCAAAGGATGATTTCAATTGATGTGGCATATGTGGAAAATGCATAGGAGAATTGAAGATCGCCTGATGACCTGCACAACACACACTGAAATTGAAAAATATATACTCTTAACGCAAAATTATAACCTCTCTTTACATATGCAATCACACATCATACACACATATCATATATGTCGTACTATTTTTAAAAAGCAAATATCATTAAATTACTAGAATTAGTCAGCACTAATTGACACGAACAAAAAGAAATGATCAAAACAACATAAAAAGATATGAAAAAATTGTAGCACAAGACTACTAGATCTAAACCTATACAGGTCTAAATCTAGTAAATCAAACAACTCGCTCTTGTGTTGGGCAAATCATGTATCATAATACTTGATCTCGAATTATCATTGATCTTCAGGTAAAAGCCCCAAGAAATGAGCGAATCAAAGTAGAAAAGCTCAATGATGGTTGAATCTTTAAAACGAACACCACAAAAATGGATCTCCCATTATTTCAAGGACTATTATTTCCACTTATTGAGGAGAGATGAAAATTTTCATGAAGCGAGACGAAGAGGAAAAAAGAAAAGGTGAAATCTTCCCCTATCTTCCCATGAAGAAGATGGGAGAGGAAAAAAACGGCTAGTTTAGATTAAAGATGGATGTTTAGAGAGAAGATGGAGAGAGCGACTAGGTTTTCGGTAGTAGTCTTCTTATTGACATATATGGTACCCATTGCACTATATCACATATAATTAATACATTTAATCAACTCCACATATATAATTAACACCACATATGCGGCCACACAACAGTACTTGATCACATACACTTGACATCACATTAAATGCACTCACACTAAACACAACACATACATGCACGATATATATATATATATATATATATATGTATATATATATATACACAAAATCACACACACCTCTGTAACACACATACACACCTGCATTAATATACTAACTCACACATACACACATACACACATATATTCACGTTATACCTTGCACACAATTCCATTCATGCATGCGCCCATAAAAGTGAAACACATAAGACCCAATTTTTCTTTTATATCTCATTCTGTAAAAGTCAGATTTATAATAACATATAAAATTGTCACTTTAAAGATTTCAATCCTCAATTATATCATCAAACTTCAATAGATTATTTATAATTAACTAAATCAATTATTTACCCTGTAGAGATTGAGTCAAACTATATAACACCTGATAAGGCTACGAAAACTTACAAAAAAATAATCAAAAGAAATACAGACCTTTGCAACTTCATGGAAGAACAAAGAAAGATGATGGAACTCTCCTATTTTCCTTCGTAGAACTGGCGTGTTTTAGTTTTTGGGCTTGAGTCAATTTTTACTATATTTTACATCTATGTGTGTGTGTGTGTAGGATTTTCAATTAGATGTTTAATAGGATTGAGCTTTTATTTATGGGCCAGTGGGTTTTATTGTGGATATTTTTTCCAACTTCTTTATATAAATAAAAACAAATATTTAATTACTACTATTACTATTATATATATATCAACATATCTACATTTTCTTCGGGTCTTTATAGGAGCTAACTAATATAATTAATTTTTAGCAAATAAATAATAAGCTAAAAATATGGAGTGTTACAAGACTATTTCATAGTTTATGTTCGGAGCTCATATCCTTAAATCAAAGCCAAAGTCCATGATTTTTCTTAGTTGAATAGAAAGCACAATCCTACTTAATATAAAACAAAAACCTCTCAATTTAAAACTCTATCTATTTCCCGCCCATATAGGGCCTCTATATATAGAAAAATGTGTTTCAAGGTATATTTTGGCTGAACTACGTTGTTGTGCGTTACATTGACTACCAGCTAAATCAAACCGAGATTAGATAAGTAATAATGTAAGGAAAGTATTAATGCTGATTTATTTGCCTTCCATGTTTGATAAATTTAATAGTAAGACATCAGTTTGTACAAAGGCAACTTGCATATGATTTTTCAAGATTAGCCAGTTGCCATATGACAAAATTTTGACGCTGTAATAGACATCCCAATCAAATCGAGATGAAATTTCGAAAAATTCTAAATATATGTAAATTTTCTCCATCATCCAATTTCGCAGATTCTAGACTGTATCTCCCACGTAATTTTCCATAATCCCCGTCCAATTGCCATCTCGCAGTTGATTTTCCACCTATTTCTTTTGAATATTCTATCGTTGTTCCTGGGCTCCGTCGATCAGTCATGTAAGATTGTAGATTATTTCAAAAAGCAAATATCAATACCATGTTTACAAGTAGTTTCCAATTATCGACGTTTGAATTTTGTGCTATATAAACACTTTAGTCATTTTTCGTAGGCGTCTGTTGGTCATCGTTCTATCGGGGGTCGAAAGCTTTCAAGAATCAAGTTCAATTTTCTGTGCATCTCGCATGACATAGAACACATGGCTTCTAACAATGTAACTTCCGGGCTACAGCCTGAGAAAAAGTGCTTGAACGTGTTCAAATCGCATGACGTGTACGACTTTTGTGTAAGTCAGTGTGTTTTACGAACTGCCTTTATCTGCCATGTTACGTCCTAACACTTATTTCTTTTTATCTTTTCTGTTCAGCCGATTCCCCCTGACTTTGTTAGCCAATTCCCTTCTGGACTTCCGGAAGAGGTATGAATACGTAACATTCAGTTCATAACCTTCCGTGTAGAAGTTCAAAAGATTCAGACACATTTTTTCACTTATGGTTGGTCAAACTTTGTGTTCGATAACTGAATTGCGGAGTCCGATTTTATCTTCTTCTTTTTTTTTTTTTTTTTTTTTTTTTTTTAACTTTGATCAATTATTTTTAGACACATGTGTTTAAGCGGAAATGTATCTCAAGTCAAGTATGCCGAATAGTGACGTCCCAAAGTTTATTTTAGGTATTGTGTTATTGTGTATTAAATTTTTATTTTATTTTTTTAGTTAAACTGTATTATTTGATCATTATAATTGATTTAATTATTATTTGTATAGTCAAGTGTCGTATGGATAATTTTGATCCAGGGGTTGATCTCGATGTGCCCATGGAAGTAGACGTGCGGTTTGATCCGGATATGAAATTTGCATGTGATCGGTACGTAGTAAGTGTAAACTGATGTCCTTGATTTTTCAATAAAACTTGGATTTCAACTTTTTTTATTATAGATTTAAAAATTTTGGTAATTTTGTATTTTTCATTTTTTTTTAGTTATAGTTTACAGAGACCATCCTGACCGAATAGTCCCTCCAGTGAATAAGGGTAATCCTAGTGTTGATGATGGTGATTCTTCTAATGTGGTTGGACCGCTGACAAATGGGGTTTTCAATCATGAAAACACGCTTAGAATAAAGGTTTTATCGTGTATTTATTACATTCTAAGCTCTCGTCTGTCATAAAATTCGTATTTTCTTTCTCTCGTCGGAAAAACTTTGCTTTTGAGCATTTTGTAGGTAAAACAGGTGTACAAAGAGTCGACGAGTAGAAGAGAGTCGAAGAAATCAAGATTATCGTGTATTTATTACATTCTAAGCTCTCGTCTGTCATAAAATTCGTATTTTCTTTCTCTCGTCGGAAAAACTTTGTTTTTGAGCATTTTGTAGGTAAAACAGGTGTACAAAGAGTCGACGAGTAGAAGAGAGTCGAAGAAATCAAGAAAAAACTCGAAGAATGAAGAAACGGGCCAAAATTGGGCCGTGCACGGTCACAACCGTGCAAGCCTTCAGGACCGTGCACGGCCCATGCGCGTTGAAAGAAGAGGTGCCCCTGCACGGACCGTGCATACCTCCAGAAAGTTTGGGTTTTTTTGGGGTTGTGCACGGTCACTACCGTGCAAGGGTTGCACGGACCGTGCACGAACGCCGGAAAAGTGGGCTTTTCAGCCCCAAAACCTTATTTTTTGGCCCAAGACCCTAAAAAAAGCCCAATTGGGTGTATAGGTGCCCTAATTTCAGTTTTTCATACACCATACATTCAATAGCCACTTTTTAGAGAGAGAGAATCTTGAGAGCATTTTTGGGGATTCCACATGAAGATCAAGAATTACCAACATTAAAATAGGTTTTATCTTTTCATTTTCATTTAATATTTGTATGAACATGATTATGTCTATATTTTTGTGTTTATCTTTTATTATGATTATGGTTGGCTAATTTCCTTAATCTAGGTTTAGAGAGTAAATTATGGGTGTTTAGTTATTATTAACCGATTAATTCAACTCCGTGTTATGCTATTGATTGATTAATTGTTTATAAATGTTTGTTGAATGAATTGATCACTTATTTAACATTATTGAGGATTAAATTGGATCCGAGAGAGGAGATTTGATCCAAGATCACATTAATTAACATGATTAAGCAATAAAACCGAGAGGTTTGCGCTAGTTGTGGGAACTTTGGTCTTAGAATCAATTAGGAGTTGTATTTGATTAATCAACCAGAGACGGTGATTAATCTTATACAATCAACACGTAATTTGGTCCGAGAGGGGGTTTTACATATGTTTGTGATCGTTCCTTAATACATAGCATTCGGTTAAAAGTTGAATTGAATTGGATTAGTAGTGATTAGATGCCCGTAATCGAAATCTAAGCCTAGATCTCCCTTATTAATTGTTTAATCCCTAGAATTGTTCTCTAGTTCATCATATTAGTGTTAATTTCTTGTTTAATTGAATTAGTTCATAAAATACCAAAAAGCACTCATTTGATCGTCTAGTTAGCCATTTAAATGTTTATGTCACTTTACTTTTCCGATATCGATACCAATCCTCGTGGGATCGACCTTGTACTCGCTTAGTACTACTATTGAAGCCGTGCACTTGCGCTTGCTCAATTTTAGTTGCAAATACTAAGTTTGCTTGTCAAAATTTTGGCGCCGTTGCCGGGGATTCGGTAACGATAGTCGGAAAGTGTTGTTCTAGGCATTTAGTGATACTCTAGACACTTTCTTTTTGTTCTTATATAGTTTAGTTTATTTTTTTTTTTTATCAGTCATTAATTGAGCTTACGGGATCATTTTTTTATTGTTGTGCAAGGTGTTGATGCACTTGAGGTCGCAAGGATTAGAAGGCTTGTTACCTATTGATCCGGAAATTGAAGCAACTTGTAGACACAATCAAGGGAGAAGGAATAGAGAAAGAAGCATGGAAGCCGGAGATAACGACCCAAGAGTTGTCAATCAAGTTGAGAGGAATGCACCTCTAATTCCGCCCGATCAAGCAAACATCTATCATCAAATGATAGAGATGATGCGGAAACAGCAAGAAGAGGTGAATGCTCTCCGGAATTGGAGAGAGCAAGTGCTTAACCCTCCACCCAAGGCACTATTCAAGACTTTCTAAAACCGGTAGCAAACCGGAATTTTGGTGGGATGGGTAGAGCACCCATGAATGCAGTAAATTTCGAGTTAAAGCCGACGCTCATTAACATCATCCAACATAGGGGTGGGAAAAAAATACCAAAATGCCAAAATACCGTACATATCGTATCGAAAAATTACCGAAAATACCAGAATTTTTGGTACATCGAATTTTTGGTACGGTATAATACCGTACCAGAAATTTTCGGTACGGTAACGGTGTGAGATTTTAAAAAGTTCGGTATTTCGGTATAAAAGTTCGGTATTTTCGGTATATATCGGTATATCGAAATTTTTTCGGTATTTTGGTAGTTCGGTATATCAAATTCCTAACAGCATACCGTAAATTTTCGTTATACCAAAATCAACGGTATGGATCAGTATATACCGATACCGATACAAAATTTGGTATACCGAATTTTCGGTACGGTATCGGTATTTACCGATATCATACCGAATTTTCGGTATGCCGAATTTCGGGATACCGAAATTTTTGGTACGGTAACGGTATGAATTTTCGGCGTACCGAAAATTTCGGTACGGTAATGGTACCGTACCGAACCATCCCTAATCCAACAGAACCAGTTTGGAGGCCATCCTAGTGAAGACCCGAATTTGCATTTGCCAACGTTCTTGGAAGTATGTAGGACGATTCAAATCAACCAAGTCCCGCCTTTTCTCGTTTTCATTGAGAGATAGGGAAAAGTTGTGTTACAACTCCCTTGGCAACGAAGATATCCGAACATGGGATGATCTCCATCAGAGGTTCCTTCAGAAGTACTTCCCGGTGAGTAAGACCATTAGATTGAGAGGAGAAATCACACAATTCAGTCAGTTTGATGCTGAACCATTATGGGAGGCATGGGAGCGTTTCAAAGACTTACTCCGGAAGTGCCCCCAACATGGGTTGCAAGATAAGGAGCAAATTTGTTACTTCTATAACGAATTATTCGGGCCTACAAGAGAAATCATGGATGCAGCCGCTAGTGGTTTATTGTTGGCAAGAACGGCGAGAGATGCAACATCAATTATTGAGGACATGGCCATAAATTCATATCATTGGCCAAACGAAAGGAACAAACCAAGGGTGGTTGAAAGTGCAGTGGAAAAAGAGGCAAGCTCTTCACTATCAACTCAAATAACGGCTTTGTCAAAACAATTGGAGTCACTAACCAAAGCCGCCTCTTCTGTCCAAGTGGAGCAAAGTGCAAAGATCATTTTTGCACAAGAAGACCCCGAGGATTGTAACTTCATTCATCAAAGGGGTTATGGAAACCAAAGGGGACACCAATATCCACATCCGGGGCAAGGCCAACATTCGAACTACAATCACAACCAACACCAATCGGGTTACTAACAATAGGGATCAAAGGGTCATCAAAATATTTCCTATGGCAACCCCAACAATTCGATCCAACCACCACCTGGATTCTCCGTTACCAATGGGGTAATAAACGAAGGAAGGAAGCCAAGCTTAAAGGAACTCTTGACATCGTTCATTTCAAGGACGGATGAAAAAATGTCACAATGGACAATTCTTTCGCAAAGTTTCAAGTTGATGTCAACAAGAGCATTGTGACGAGTGAGGCCGACATTAAAAGCTTGCAATTGCAAATGAGCCAGTTAGCCCAAGCCATTAGCCCCCAACACCAAAAGGGGTAGTTTCCGAGTGACACGGTGAAGAATCCAAAGGAACAATGCAAGCAATTTGACTAAGAAGTGGAACCGAGTATGAAGGACCAAAGCTACCTGTGGATGGTGACCAAGTGATTGAGAAAGAGCATCTAGAAAAGAAAACCAAACCCAAGGATCGTGGGGAATCAAGTGGAAAAGGGACCGTGAAGCCAAACTCCACTCCTAACTCTATTCCTTTTACTTATGTCCCTCCCCTCCCATTTCCACAAACTTATCAAAAGAAAAAGTTGGATAACCAATTTGCTAAGTTTTTGGAAATCTTCAAAAAATTGCATATCAACATTCTTTTTATTGATGCTTTGCAACAAATGTCTAATTATGCTAAATTTTTTAAGGAGGTGATATCGAAGAAGAGGAGGTTGGAGGCATATGAGGCGGTTAACTTAACCGAGGAGTGTAGTGCCGTGATTCAAAGAAGAATCCCTTAAAAGAAGAAGGATCCAGGTAGCTTTACAATTTCTTGTATTATTGGGGATAAAAAGTTTGAAAAAGCATTATGTGATCTTGAGGCAAGCATTAATCTCATGCCACTTTCTATATTCAATAAATTGGAAATTGGAACCATCAAACCTACCACTATCACTTTGCAAATGGCGGATAGGTCTTTGACCTATCCTTAAGGGATAGTGGAGGATGTGTTGATCAAAGTAGGTGAGTTCATAATCCCCGTGGATTTTGAAGTTTTGGACATGAATGAGGACAAAGAAGTCCCCTTGATTTCGGGCCGTCCGTTTCTAGCAACGGGTGGAGCCCTCATTGATGTTCAAAAGGGAGAACTCACCTTACGAGTGAATGATGAAAATGTTACTTTTTCAATTTATAAGGCAATGAGGTTTCACAACGTGGATGAGGTTAATGTTATAGAGGAATGTAATGCTTTAGACTTGCTAGATATCAATGATACAAGAAATTTCCTAGCTTCTAGTGATATTGACTCTTTAGAGATTTGCTTGCACGATTCTATATTTGCATGTACTAACAATGAAGCTAACAATGTTGATATTGTGGATAGTGTTAGTGCATTGAATTCTTTGCAGGAGGTGCCTAAAGAGGAAGTTTCTTGGTTAAAATTGGAGGATGAGGGGTCAACCGAGCTAAAGGAGTCTAAGGGCAAAGAAGAAGAAGGACCCAACATTGAATTGAAATCTCTTCCCGACCACTTGAGGTATGAGTACCTCGATGAAGGTAAGAAATTTCCGATCATCATTTCTGCATATCTCAATGAGGGTGAATGTGAAAAATTGATTAAAATGTTGAAAAAGCACAAGAGTGCTATTGGATGGTCCATCTAGGATCTTAAGGGGATTAGCCCCGCTATTTGCATGCATAAAATTCTAATGGAAGAGGACTATAAACCGAGTCTGCAAAGTCAGCGTAGGATAAATCCAAATCTGCAAGAGGTGGCGAGGAAAGAAGTTTTGAAATGGCTTGATAATGGCATAGTCTTTCCTATATCTGATAGCAAGTGGGTGAGTCCTACCCAAGTAGTGCCTAAGAAAGGAGGAATAACGGTAGTTATGGTGAGTGATTTAGAAGAAGTAGCCACTAGGTTGATAACCGCTTGGAGGGTTTGTATTGACTACTGGAAGTTGAATGCTGCTACTAGGAAAGATCATTTCCCCCTTCCATTTCTTGACCAAATGTTGGATAGATTTGCCAGGTATGACTACTATTGCTTTTTGGATGGGTACTCTGGGTACATTCTAATTATGATTTGCTCGGAGGATCAAGAAAAAACAGCTTTTGTATGCCCATATGACATTTTTGCTTTTAGGAGAATGCCCTTTGGCTTATGTAATGCACCGACTACTTTCCAATGGTGCATGATGGCTATTTTTAGTGGGTTGATCGAGAATGTGATGGAAGTATTCATGGATGATTTTTCTATTTTCGGTTTATCATTTGATCATTGCCTGTTTAACTTATCTCTAGTATTGCAGCGTTGTGAAGACACTAACCTTGTATTAAATTGGGAAAAATGTCACTTCATTGTAAGAGAAGGTATAGTGTTAGGGCATAAGGTTTCAGCTGCGGGGTTGGAGGTAGACCGAGCCAAGGTGGTTTCCATTGAAAGACTACCATCACCAACCAATGAGAAGGGAATCCGAAGTTTTTAGGCCATGCGGGTTTTTACCGAAGGTTTATTCGTGATTTTTCAAAAATTGCTAAGCCTTTGTTTCACCTTTTGGAAAAAGATGTTGCTTATGTTTTCGATGATTCCTGTTTACAGGCCTTCGAGGTGTTGAAGAAAGTGTTGGTTTCGGCACCAGTCTTGGTATCACCCGATTGGAACCAACCTTTTGAGCTCATGTGTGATGCGAGTGATACAGCAGTCGGGGCAGTCTTGGGACAAAAGAAGGATAAAATCTTCCGAGTGATATATTACGGGAGTAAAAGTCTTGACCTAACTCAGTCAAACTACACAACAACCGAGAAGAAGATATTAGCGGTGGTATATGGATTCGACAAATTTCGTGCCTTTCTTGTGGGCACGAAAACGATTGTGTGCACCGACCACGCAGCCATCCGGTACCTCTTCGATCAAAAGGATGCCAAGCCAAGACTCATCCGATGGATCCTGCTTCTACAAGAATTTGACTTGGAAATCAAGGATCTAAAAGGATGTGAGAATGTTGTAGCCGATCATCTTTCGAGGATTGAGAATGAGGTGGATAAAAAAGGGCAACAAGAGGTGATCAAGGAGACATTCCCTGATGAACACCTCATGATGGTGATTGCTCGACTCCCGTGGTATGCTAACATTGTGAACTACTTAGTTTGTGGAGCACCACCACCCGGCCTCTCATCACATCAAAAGAAGAAGTTTTATCACGAAGCAAGGTTTTATATATGGGATAATCCATACCTTTTTCGAAAAAGTGCTGAGTCGATTATCCGGAGGTGTGTGTCTGAGGAAGAGGGTCGAGAGATTATCGAGCAATGTCACTCTTCACCAAGTGGAGGACACTTCGCGGTCAACAGAACGACAACTAAGGTGCTTCAAAGTGGATTCTATTGGCCAACGATCTTTCAAGATTGCCACGACTTCATCAAGCAATGTGATCGGTGCCAACGAACCGGTGGGATCTCGAAAAGATATGAAATGCCAGTTGCCAATTCTATTGAAGTTGAACTGTTTAACGTTTGGGGAATCGACTTCATAGGACCATTCCCATCATCTCAAGGCTATCAATACATTCTGTTAGTGGTTGATTATGTTTCCCGATGGGTTGAAGTCATCCCTACATCGACCAATGACTCTAAGGTGGTACTAAGATTTCTTGTGAAGAATATCATCACTCGTTATGGAGCACCTAGAACATTGCTTAGTGATGGAGAGTCGCATTTCTGTAATAAATGGCTCAATGGTTTATTGGCCCGGTACGGTGTGAAGCATAGGGTGACTACACCATATCACCCTCAAGCGAATGGCCAAGCCGAATTAGCTAACCAGGAAATCAAACAAGTCCTCGAGAAATCAGTAAGTGGAAACCGAAAGGACTGGGCTTTAAAGTTGGATGATGCATTATGGGCGTACAGAACGGCCTACAAGACACCTCTTGGTATGTCTCCTTATCAACTTGTATTTGGAAAATCATGCCATTTGCCCGTGGAGCATGAACATCGTGCATATTGGGCGATAAAGAAGTTGAATTTCAACTTCCATTCGGCTGGGGCAAATAGGGTGTTGCAATTGAACGAACTTGATGAGTTCTGAAATCAAGCATTTGAGAATTCAAGGGTGTACAAGGAACGAGTCAAGAGGTTTCATGACAAATTGATCATCAAAAGAGAGTTTTGTCATGGAGACCAAGTCCTTTTGTTCAATTCTCGTCTCCAACTCTTTCCCGGGAAGCTAAAATCAAAATGGTCGGGATCCTTCACAGTCAAGAGAGTGCTACCAAGCGGAGTTATCGAGCTACTTAATACCGACGGGAGCACGTTTATGGTGAATGGCCAAAGAGTAAAGAGGTACTTTGGCCAAGAACAAGAAAGAGAAGTTCACCAACTGTCTTTGGTTGAACCGCATTAAACCGAGATAAACAGGCGTCCGGCTGAAGACGTTAAATTTAGCGCTTGTCGGGAGGCAACCCGGCGGTTCAATTTCTTCAATTTCGTATTTTTATTAGTTAGATAGTTTAATTAAATTGTTTCTAAGCTTTTTGTTGTTGAATAATGGCAGGAAAATGCAAGGAATGACAATAAAAGTGATTGGGATGCAAAATGGGTGAGAAGGGCTTAAAAAAACGGACTCGTGCAACAAAACAGTGAAAACCCCAAATTGGGGTCGTGCACGGTCGGTTGCACGGACCGTGCAACGTCCAGAAAGTTCCCTATTTTTGGGTCGTGCACGGTCACGACCGTGCAAGGGTGCACGGACCGTGCACGACCAAACTTGGACAGGGGCAGTATTAAATCGCGAAAAACACACCCATTCTCATTCCCTCTCTTCTCAAACACGCGAAAACACACAAAAACACACACACACACACACAAATTCGACGCAAATCCTTGGAGAATCAACACATTCAAGTCCTATTCTCCCTAACATCACAAGGTATGTCCACTTAATTTCAATAAAATTCGAATTTTTTGGCCAATTTTCTCAAACTAGGGGTTAGGTGTATATCTTGCATATAATTTCGAATTTCTTGTTGGTTTGTGGGTAGATTGACTTGTTGAGTATATATTGTTGATGATTGAGTTTAGGGAGTAGATAGAATTTGAAATTGTTCAATTCGGAGTTATAAATTCGTTGGAGCATTTTATCGAACACCTTATGTGGAATGGTTTTTGTGCTTGTTTTGTTGATTCAAGGCCAATTGTTGCCTATTCTTATGATTTGTTCCGATTATATGCTCCAAATAATTGTAGTAACGAATGAATTCATGAACATTGAGGTGTATCGAATGTGTAGATGCAAGATAGATGATTTTTCTTAATAAATTGATGATTTTTTTATCCTTTTACACTTCATGAATATCATTCATTCACGTTAATAATCCGTAGAATTGACCTCCCATACCTCAAGCTAGTCGGGATTGTAGTGCAATACAATTTGTCTTATCTCAAACACACAACACCAAACTAGTTTGAGGGTATGTGTTACTTACTTGGAGTTGTTGAATGCAATTGAGTCAAACTAAATTGTAGTATGATATGTTGTACACATTTCTTAATCTCAACCACATACTACAAATTAGTTTGAGGGAAGCACTAATGAAATGAATTTGATTGCCCAAGAATGGAAAGCTTTATTGTGGGAATTGTGTGCTATGTGTGTTATTTGTTGTTAATGTTGATTGGTGATCAAACTAGATATGAGGACATATGTAATTTGGAACGCATTAATTTTTAACATATGCCTCAAGTCTAGTTTGAGGGGGTTGATGAGAAATTGTGTCACTTGTTTTGGGTAATTGTAGTTCACATCTTCTCATACCGAATATGGGTCCAAAAAGAAAAGCTGCAAGGGTAGGAGAGTCGAGTTCACGGGGCACACAAGAACCCGTTGAGCAAAGTGAACCCGGGGAAATTAGTCAAGGTGAGTATGGCATCAATTTCAGCCAGATATCGGAATCAGAGACGGTCCGGGAACGTTGGAGCATGTTGGTCAAGAGAAGGATTATTCCAATTCTATATCCCGACCCACCAACTATGGATGAGTTGGGCATCCGGGAAGACGTAGAAACTCTAATCCCACGAATGGATTGGAGTTACTTTCTCTATGGGTGTTGGCCAACTTATAAGGAGCTGGTCTTGGAGTTCTTCTCAACACTCAATGTGGTCATGCACTGTGAGAAAGCCTTAAGCATGACATTTCGGCTGGGGAACTAGCCCCGGGAGCTGCACTCGGGACGAGTGGGAGAGATCTTCCGGTTTTAGACCACTAGAAATTTTACACAGCATGAAGACTTCAATTCCCAAGACATCTGGCCTCAAATCAGCTATCAGTCGGATGCCACACCATCTCACCCTACTTACAATGCTAGCAGATCAAAGCCGATCGAAATTCGAAATCCAACATTCAGATATTTGGCTAAGATTATGCAGAACACCTTGTTCGCGAGGAATGAAGCAGGAGGCCTCCGGGCGGGGGGAGGACGAGCTGTATATGTTGTGGTGCATGATGGCACCCCAAAAGGTCCGATCAGCACCCCACCTTATGGGCCAGTTCAATTTGATAGCACATGAAACAGGTGCTATACGAATTGGAGGCTTCATCACTGCCTTGGCAAGACACTTCAAGATCAACTTGTCAATATATCAACCGATGACTGGTGACTCTAGGATAACAACAGAAATTCTTAAGCAATCTCATTACATCAAGTTATCCAAGGAGGGAGTGTGGATGTGGCAGCAGCGAGAGGGTGGACCATTTCCCCTACCCAACGCCACCTTGACCACAGTGATGAGGCTTAAAAACTGGTTAATGATGACCCCGGCCCATGTAGAAATGATTCAGAAGGGGCCAGCCGGAGCTCAACTTCTGCCCAGACAAGTGCCTACAGAAGAACAGATGGAAGAGGATCAGGAGATCCGAAACATCGAGGAGGGGTTTCTTGGATAGCAAGGGGAGGAGTCTTCCTCCCGATAGCGCGGGGAATCCCCAACAGTCATGGAACGGTTGAGAGTTGTGGAGGCGGCCATCAACGAGCTTAAAGAGCAACAACGACTGCTTATGGCCAACCAAACCGACATGATGAGAACTTAGCAAATTTTGACAACGGGTCAGGCCACCATCATGGGCGCGTTATCGAAAATCTTGGAAGCCCAGAAGGTCAGTTCTAAAGAAGAGAGGCGGATGGCTAAAATGTTGCAAAAGCTTGAGGATTTAAACGTGCAAGCCGGTCACTATGATCCAACACCACCCTCCCCTTAGGGAGAGTTTGTAAGTTATTTGCAACATCTCTACTTTTTGAAACTATTTTAACGCATTTTGGAATTTAGTTTAAAATAGTTTGAGGGGGGATGTATGTTGCGAAATTCTGAGGGTGGTTGCTCGTCTTTCTTGTGTTTGTACTGCCAAACTGCAATTATGTTTTGATTTTAATGTAGTTTTTGTTTTAAACTGTTAATTTTAGTTAATTTGTTAAGCTATGTTTGTCTTTAGTTGTTGATAGTTTGAATAAATCGTATGTTGATCTTTATGCAAAAAAAAAAAAAAAGGGAAGAGAAGATATTAGGTTAATGAGGTATTGGAAATGTTTTCAATGACGATATATAAAATGGTTTTTGAGCGAAATTGTGATACATGCACACACTTGTTTTGGAACAATGATAAATCACAATATATAAGCCGGTGAGCTTTTGAGCCAAAATGAGGAACTCCTACTTTTGGAGTTTAATATTTTCCTTGATTTGTGTGATGTTGATCATGTGCATAGCATCTCTAGAACTTGTCTTGCGTCTACTTGAAATCATGAAATATATTTATGAGCATCGAAAATGATTTTAGGCGATCTTGGATTTCAACCCATTTTTTAGCCTAAAAATCCATTTCTACCCCTTTATACAAATTACCCCTAGTAAACCAAGTTGAACTTGTAGTCTTGTTCTTGATAGCCAAAAATTATAAGCCATATCCATCTTTTAAGCTTTTTCCCACACTTGTATGAACGAGTTGAAAGAGGAAATTAGAAGATAGATATGAGTAAGGACTACAAAGATGATGAGAATGGGATAATGAAAAAAAAGAAAAAGAAAAAAGAATATTATTACATTTCATTTCGATTGGGTGTTTATAGTTTATGACCAAGAAATGATTAAAAGAAACCAATAATAGAGCTTACTTTGATTGAGTTAGAAGTCAAAATATTGCTAACTCACATTTTATGCACAAGAGTTGGTTGTGGTGATTTGGAGAAGGTGAAAGGAACATTGAAGTGTTGAAATGATGAAAAGGGAGTGAGAGTAAAACTTATATGAGGGCTAGTTGAGTGCAACTCAATCGATCCAAGTTCAGTCTCTACACCCAAACATATCTCACCTAGTCTAAAAAGCCTATATTACAACCAAAACAAAAGACCTTTTTTATTCTTTGCTCATAAGTTATCAAAAGTGAAGAAGAGATTAGACAATAGGCAAGCATATGGTAGGGCATGTATATGTATACAACTTGAGCGATACACAACCCTATTATATACACTTGAGTGCTTGAGTGATACACTTGTCTGTGAGGATATTGTGATGATTCAAAAAGTCCTTAACTTGTGATGTTGCATAGATAGAATGTGTTCTTAGTCTGAGACATATATTTCCAAGTAAAATCGATAATACCTATATGTTTTCTTCCAACTGAAAAAGAAAATTCTCATTCTTTTGATATTATTTGCTCAGGGACGAGCAAGGATTTAGTTTGAGGGGGTTGACAAACGGGGTTTTCAATCATGAAAACACACTTAGAATAAAGTTTTTATCGTGTATTTATTACATTCTAAGCTCTCGTCTGTCATAAAATTTGTATTTTCTTTCTCTCGTCAGAAAAACTTTGTTTTTGAGCATTTTGTAGGTAAAACAGGTGTACAAAGAGTCGACGAGTCGAAGAGAGTCGAAGAAATCAAGAAAAAACCCGAAGAATGAAGAAACGAGCCAAAATTAGGTCGTGCACGGTCACAACCGTGCAAGCCTTTAGGACCGTGCACGGCCCGTGCGTGCTGAAGGAAGAGGTGCCCAGAGCTAGGCGCATGGTCATGACTGTGCGCCCCTGCACGGACCGTGCACGCCTCTAGAAAGTTTAGGTTTTTTGGGGTTGTGCACGGTCACGACCATGCAAGGGTTGCATGGACCGTGCACGAACGCCGGAAAAGTGGGCTTTTAAGCTCCAAAACCTTATTTCCTGGCCCAAGACCCTAAAAAAAGCCCCAATTGGGTGTGTAGGTGCCCTAATTTCAGTTTTTCATACAACATACATTCAATAGCCACTTTTTAGAGAGAGAGATCTTGAGAGCATTTTTTGGGATTCCACATGAAGATCAAGAATTATCAACATTAAAATAGGTTTTATCTTTCCATTTTCATTTAATATTTGTATGAACATGATTATGTCTATATATTTGTGATCTTTTATTATGATTATGGTTGGCTAATTTCTTTAATCTAGGTTTAGAGAGTAAATTATGGGTGTTTAGTTATTATTAGCCGATTAATTCAACTCCGTGTTATGCTATTGATTGATTAATTGTTTATAAATGTTTGTTGAATGAATTGATCACTTATTTAACATCATTGAGGATTAAATCAGAACCGAGAGGGGAGATTTGATCCAAGATCACATTAATTAACATGATTAAGCAATAAAACCGAGAGGTTTATGCTAGTTGTGGGAACTTTGGTCTTAGAATCGATTAGGAGTTATATTTGATTAATCAACCGGAGACGGTGATTAATCTTATACAATCAACATGCAATTCACTCCGAGAGGGGGTTTTACATATGTTTGTGATCGTTCCTTAATACATAGCATTCGATTAAAAGTTTAATTGAATTGGATTAGTAGTGATTAGATGCCCGTAATCGAAATCTAAGCCTAGATCTCCCTTATTAATTTTTTAATCCCTATAGTTGTTCTCTAGTTCATCATATTAGTGTTAATTTCTTGTTTAATTGAATTAGTTCTTAAAATACCAAAAACCACTCATTTGATCGTCTAGTTAGCCATTTAAATGTTTATGTCACTTCACTTTTCCAATATCGATACCAATCCTCGTGGGATCGACCTTGTACTCGCTTAGTACTACTACGCCTTGCACTTGCGGTTGCTCAATTTTAGTTGCAAAAACTAAGTTTGCGTGTCAACCGCAACCTGTAGTGTCAGATGTTTGCTATTTTAGCGAATTTTTTTCTAATAAGATTTTTGGTTCATTTAGGAGTTCTACTGTTATGATTAATGATGGGCATCTGATGAAACCTCGGCTGGTGAGTTTTTTCCTGTTTATTTTCTAAATTATAGTTGTACTAGTAATTCACATAAACTCTGATGACTTAATTTATTTATCTTTTGTACTACTTCTTTCGCAATGTATTCCTATGAATTTCTGGAGGACTCTTTCAAAGAACGTTGAGGAGCCTTCAAGTTTGTGAGGATATCTATGAGGGGCAAACATTGGAGCATTGGAGCCCTTTATAGGGAACTCGTGTATTGATGTTTGGGGGGGAGGGGGGCTTAGTGATTTTCTAGACGAGAATGATTTTTTCAGGGGTTCAAAGTTGACCTTTGTGTTGGTCGATGAGGATAAACTTTTTTTCAAGGTGAAGGTTGAGGATTAGTCTCGACATATTATTATTATTGTTTGTAATTGGTTATATGTTTTTTTCTTTTTCCAAGATTCGTGTTTGAGATTTCTATTTCCACCCACAGATAAATTTACCATTTTCGAAATGTATTGGTACAATGTTTTGAGATATTAGATTTTTTCTTGATTTGATGAAATAAGCCTGCGTTTTGTTATTTTTTTTATTTTCGTAGCTTATATTGCGTTTTTTATTTGTCGCCATGGTGGTATGTGGGCAGTATAATATATCACATGCAAATTTGATATACCATTGTCACAAATCCTAATGGTGAACTATGATTGTTGCTTCTACTTATGTATCATTGATATAGATATATTTGACTACCAAATAGTAAATTCAGTATGTCATTTTTTATTGAGCTTGGGAAGCCATCTATGAGTTTCAAAACTTACAAATCGGCCTATTGTACGAATGATTAAGCTATTTAAATATATTGTGGATTAGACTATTGTGTGAATGATAATAGGATAAGATGATAAGCCTTCAAATCTTTCAAATACGTCTATTATATGGACTAGTATCACTCCCGTGCAATGCACGGAAGTATGTTAACATTATAGTATATTTTGATAAAATTAAATACTATATGATGTTATTTTTTAAAATGTGAACCTTGTACACACAATAAAATAAATAATTCAAAATCTTGAATTATCATATAGTAAAATTTTGAATAGTGTAAATATCCGCTTCTCTCGTGAAATTTATGGATTGAATATATACTTATTATTTATAAAAAAATTATTATTACGAAATAGAATTTGAAATAAATATTAAGTATGACAATTAAAATACACATTTTAATTTTTTTTTTATTAACTCAAATGTTACTGTAGGTAGTCTGTATCCTTCTTAACCTATGCGAATACCACAAATAATCTCATTAATTATATATATTAAAATAAACATAAACATAAATAAAAATATAATAACAGGCCAACTTATTAAAATAATAATTATAAGATAATAAAAAATAAATTGAATAATTTATAAGAAAATTATATTTTTCTTTTAAATAATCTCATATTTGTTATTGTTAAAAATAGTCAATTGATTCATTTTTTATAATTTCATTCCCATTATAAATAGTCTAATCCACAATAAAAAGTCAAAACTTACTTCAACTTAAAGTAGGTGAAAAAATTATTAATTTCGTATACTATATGTAAAAATACATTAGAAATAAAAAAAAAAATTGTTATTATATAAAAAAAATTGTTGAAAAAAAAAAAAACAAACTGACAAAATTGTGATAGGTTAAGAACTCCTTAGGGACAAATACATGAATAATACACTTGAAAATGTCCAACTTGCAATTGGAGGGGAAAATAATTTTCTTTATTACATATTTGGCTCCATTTTATTTAATTAGACAAAAACGCATATTCATATGTATATAAGTATATATATAGATTAATTTACCGAATAAAACTAAGATAGAAAGATACATACAATAAATAAATTAATTAAAGTATTTATAAAAAATAGATTTTTTTTTATAAAAAATATTTAACTAATTCTTACAGTTTAAATTTGACACCAATAAATATGCACAATACGTACTGAGATCTAACCAAATAACTAATCAATATATATAAAATTATCTTTTTATTTTTTTAAATATCACACTTTTATATATATGATATGTATGTTAAATTAAAGATCATGAAAAGATAATAATTATATATATAATATGCAAAAAATGGTTATGATACAAAATACTATTTGTATTTAAAATTTTGAAAAAATACTTCTTTAGAAAGAAGGGAAAAAAAAAATCAAAAGTTCGCATTTGTCCAAATAATCATAAATAACACAAAATATAATGGTTGGGAAATACAATTTACAATCTTAACTTTCTTATAAATTTTATATATGTGTAAATTTTTTAATATATCTATATAAACTTTCAAGTTCTAGCTATAAATATTTACTTGTTCCTTTCTAAAATTAGATTCTCATTTGCAACTTATAATATTTTACTTGATGATATCAGATATACCCAAAATATTTCTAAATAAATCCTAACATTAACAAAATAAAATTCAAAAGTTATTCATAATTCGAATAACAATTTAAAGTGTGTGAATTCTAAAAAATACTTAAGTATGTTTATATTTTATTTGGTATTGTAATTTATTCAAATTATTTTTACATTTATAATGCAAATATTATATCTATCTAACTATGAAATTGGTTAATGAAAAAGCTATTGCTTAGGTTGCAAAAAGTTTTTTTTTTTTAAAAAAAAGCAGTTGAATTTTAATAGTTTTACAAAGTATTTATAGATTAAAAAGTGTAAAAAAATATAGTTGATGTTAGTCACATAAAAAAATCAACTAAAAAAAGATTGAAAGATGTAACGAATGTCATAATTTAGGTTGCAAAATGTAACTTAACAAAATAATTTTAAAAAAAAATACATATTATGAAAATACGAATTAGTAATAAAAGAATAACCTGAATAATAATTATGATATATAAATATGTAGTCGCTCTAAGTTCCCATACCTCCGTGACTAATCAAACAAACATTGTTATTATAAAAAATATACTCTTTCCGTTCCTTTTTTGATCTTTTAGGTTCTTAATGATTTTTCGAATTAATTGATCTTTTATCTATTTTTTACAATTTCTCTCAATTTTGCCCTATGTCAATCCTAAAATATTTCTTACTTTCCAACCTAGATTTGAGATAGATGTGAGAGAGAAATGAGATTACTGGAGATATATTTGGAAAAAAAAAAATTGAATTCTTAATTCTTCCATTTTTTTCTTTCTAAAAGATCAATTAAAAAGAAACGAAGGGAGTATATTAGTAGATGTAAGTAACTATTTAATAAATTGCTTGTAAAATATTAATTTTTGACTTTTAACTTAATAAAATAAGAGTTTCATTATTTAAACAATGATTTTTATCCCGGGCGTAACTTAGGTAAAGAAAATGTATTAAAAATTCATGTCATATAAAATAAATAAATTTTTTGTAGTTTAAAAGAACTCAACTAATCAAAATAATTAACAATAAATCTAATATATGTGTTATGGATGTCAAATTGAAGATCGTGAAAAGATGAATAATTTGATATATTATGTATAAAAAACAGATTAAAAATAAAAAAGTTATTTGCATTTTACAAAATAAAAAAGAAAATTATTACTTACCAAAATTGACAAAACCTTACTAAATTAATGTTAAAGTTTTAGGCGGGAAAAATAAAATGACATAAAAGCCCTCCATTCTACTTTTATATATACTAGTATTTGCCCGTGCGATGCACGGGAAGATCATCTCTAAATAGCGATTAATATAATTGTGATTCGATATATCTATATATATCTTAAAAAAACTACGAAGAATTAAAGTATAATATGATAAACAGGAAAACAAATCATCGTTATTGAGAAAAATTCATATAATATGGTAATTCAACAACTAATAACACGATATGAAACTAAATATCCACTAATAATTAAAATTTGTAACATCACGTAAACATAACTATTACAAATTTTGAAAAACTTCCTTATAGACAACATTTGTGGTGGTCTTTCTTTCCGGATCTTCGTCATCACATATTACAACCTTCAAGCCCTTTCGATTCGTAACGCGAGAGACAGCGACATACAACTGACCATGACAAAACACAGGTTTCTTCAAGAATAAACCAACATGGTTAAGAGACTGACCCTGACTTTTATTTATCGTCATCGCATAAGAAACAATAAATGGAAATTGTCTCCTCTGAAATCGGAAAGGCATTCTTTTATCGGAAGGTGTCACAGATAACCGAGGAATCAGAACCTTTACACCAGCATTATCCCCTGATATAACCTTTCCCTGAATCACGTGATCTCCAAGTTTTGTAAGCACCAGTCTTGTACCATTGCATAAACCAAGTGCATGATCTATGTTTCGTAATAACATAACCGGTGTACCAATTTTGAGATTTAATTCGTGATTGGGTAGTCCAGAGCACTTAATTGAATTCAGAAATTCAGGTGTATGAAGATCATTTAGTAGATCCACATTCGCATCAGATTTGCACGGCGTATCCGAACTTAAGTACGTCCGACCTTGGGAGGTGTTCTTTGAAGTCATATATTCATTAATAGACTCAACAACATTCAAAGTTGGTGCCAATATAGCTCTACCATGTAGATATGCAGTATCATCACCCACTTTACCAAAATTTGGATAAGTACTCTCAACAATCGTTGCAATGGGATTCTCACCACTGTGTAGCAATATATCTTCCGGGATGTCAATCTCAACTTCTCCATCATTCGGTCCACCAATAATACCATCCCCAATACTCGCTATCCATTCAGAAAATGCTCTTAAATCATGTCCTTCTGCATCATTAGGAAGATTCTGTAGCCTCATATTTTTTGTTAGTCGCAAGACTTTAAAATGCGGCCACAAATAAGATGAATTGATGGTGGCATGCACTATATCTTGACGTGTACCCTTTGGCACTACAGGTAGAATCTGCCTGAAATCTCCGCCTAGCACAACAATCTTGCCACCAAATGGAATCTCCTTCTTTGTTATGTCTTGAAGTAATCTGTCCAAAGTTTCGAAACAGCTTTTGTGCATCATCTTGGCTTCGTCCCATATAATCAGCTTTGATTTCCCAATCATTTCAGCTAAAGGACTACCCAACGTTATACTGGATCCCGAGTCCTCATGAACATTAAGTGGGATTTTGAATCGTGAATGCGCAGTCCTTCCACCAGGCAGTAGAAGTGATGCAATGCCGCTCGACGCAACATTCAAAACTATTTCACCTCTGGATCGTATAGCAGCCGACAGTGTTCTCCAAATAAAAGTCTTTCCAGTTCCTCCGTAACCATATACAAAGAATGCTCCTCCATTATCAGAATCCACGGAATTCATAACAGTAGAGTAAACTATTTTCTGTTCGTCAGTCATATCAGCAACTAACTTCTCGTGCTCAGTAGATAGAGCTTTCCGATCATACATCAACTCATCAGCAATGAAACGATTTCCAGTACTTGACTCAATGGAGAAGTCAGCAATTGGCATAGGATCGTAATCAGAAAGACTCTTCCCACGACTTCGGAGCATCTTCTCAATTTCCACAAGAGTTAGATTTCTTATTTCCTCCTCAGTTAGTTTCAGATCTACAAACCAAACATTAACTTTTTCTCAATATTCATAAATCATCAAAGTTTAAATTTACAAAAGAAGTTTAATATTTAAATGTACAACTTATATCTATTTATACCTTGATTCTTCATATTGAGACGTTGTTTGTACAAAATGTCATCCGATAAATATGTCCAACATTGCTCCCATACATGTTCTGGGCGCCCAATTGAATTAGAGAATAAAAGTGTAACAAACAGCCCTCTTAGGTGTTGGGCCGATGCCCAATGACTTGCCTCTTCAATGCCCTCAATATACTCCCTATCATCCTCAAGTAAACCCCTAGCAAAGCAAGCATCCCGATACGTCTCGTATTGTACAACACCCACTTTTTTTATATCAGCATAACATTTGCAACCTTTAACAATGTTCAAGAGATACCTAGCGTAGTATGGATCGCCGCATCCAGGTGGAACATAATGAAGTCTACCTATTGCTTTTCCCTTTTCCCTTTTTACCCATTCTCTATTCTTCTGCTTCCACACAAAGTTTTGAGGAAACTGGCAATATGTTAACTCGTTAGCCTCGGGGTATTTCTTATTTGCTTCAAACCATCCCAAAAACATACTTTTACTAACACTATGTCGTTCTACAATATTCTCCAATGGCTCATTTTCAGAGAATACAACTGACTGTTGATCTTCAAGATGAAAACTTAAGCGTTCCACAGGAGGATAACGGTACTGAATTTCAAAACCAAAAATCCTCCAAGACGCTTCGCATGGAGATATATACCGACAATCATAGTACATACTTATCTCATCTACTATATTGCCAGAAGCATTATCGGCACTTGCTTTGTAGAAGCCAGCTGTTACACGATCGTGACCTTTATTTATGTACTTGAACAAATACTTTATAGACCTGGATTGGTTGCACCATTCAACATTTATGTGTGCTCCATATTTTAGAAGAAGATATCTATTATGAGGCACTACATAAGAATTGTTCAATGGTATACCACTTTTCATGACAGACCGTCCGTCGTCTCTCCGCTTATAAACAGGATATCCTTCATCATCAATAGTAGTACATTCAACAAATCTCTTTGGAAAGTGCTTCGTACATTTACCATCATCGTCCATACAGGGAGAGTTTGGACGCACTATTCCACATGGACCATGGATCATGAATTCTTGCACGGCTAAGTAATACTTGGGATCAGTTGACTCATCAGGAATTTCAGCAGAAATGATTCGATCAATGTCAGTAGGAGTTGGGAACTTATCCTCTTTTGCAAGAAAAAGAAGGATGTGCGCGTGTGGCAATCCACGCTTTTGAAATTCAATCGTGTAGATAACTGGACAATAAAAAATATATGTAAGATAACGTACTTAACAAAATTATTAACAAAAAATTTCTACACACTTAGGTTAAGAATATTATTTAATAAATTACCTGCTATAACGGTTCCGAAAAGTTTCTTACAACGAAGCTCGTCAATGAGTGAGTCCAATTTCATCTTGAAAACCCTAACAATGATATCAGGTCGATCTTCTGGCTTCAGATTTTGTGCGTCTAGAAACCGAACGATTTCTGGCCATTTTGGATTACATGTAAAAGTAATAAATAAATCAGGATAATTTGCCCATCTGCAAATGGCCATTGCATCATGATAACTCTGAATCATGTAGCGAGGTCCACCGGTATATGATGACGGCAATACAATTCTCAAACCCATAAAGCTAATATCAGTTTCGCCACGTAAAAGAGCATCTGCGAGACCACTGTATAGTTCTACACGCAACGCCTTTTGATTCAATCTGATAAACAACAATCTAATTGATTCAATAATTGTATAAAGATCAACGACAACTTGTTGGGTCAGCCTTCTGCTATTCAAAATTGTTGATCTCTCAGATGACCTTTGTTGTAGGCGAAACGCAGCAAACTCTCTCATGCTAACTTTTTTCCTACCACCACCAGCAGATTCCCTTCCATCAGCAAAGGGAATATTTTCATTATAACCGTCCTCGCCATAAGGAAACAACAGTGGATATTGAAGTCCTAAATAAGATGAATGTAATTCATTTATCCGTTTCAATGTCCCACTTTGTGTTTCAACAATAATATCTCGATCTCCTAGCGCTCGATCAAGATCTCCTACAACCAATGCTGCCACTTCTGATACAGCTGGAAGATTATATCTTCTACGATCAGTTGTCCTCTCACTAACCAACTTGATTCTCACATCAGCACGTCCTTCTTCTGATATTTTCTGAGCAGCCATCCTAAATGTTTTAACTAAAACATTATATTCATCAAGCATACACTTCAACTCTCTGACCAGTTCAGAATGGAGAGTATCACTGTCTCTTCTATTCCTACAAAAACAATATTAAGACATTATTATTTACACATCATGCAAAAAAGGATTGAAATATATATATTAAAAAAAAAGGTGAAAACAATAATGTATTTAAGTTTCATTACCTCACAGCATTGATTCGATTTGAAATTTCATTCTCAGTATCGTATATATACAGCTGGGCAAACTTGGGCGTCGTCCCTTCAGTAGGAAGTAAACTGCCAATAAGATGGTAATTTTGACCATGTAGTTGGAATACTGGTGGCCCACCACCTGTGTTCATGGTAGAATCTATCTTCCCACCCATAGATGTGAATGAGAACATGTTATTATAGGATCTTATACTTTCCAAGTAGTGTTTGCTTCTTGCAGTTTGACCCTCCAACAGTTCTTGTAGTAGCCGTGGAGGTGGTGTCAATAAGGGTAACTGAAATTTCCCTTTCATGCAACACAAGCTGTATACTGGATAAACGGACTTTGGATAAGAAGACAATCTCTCCTCAAACCAAAACATCGCGCCACAATGTTTGCAACTGTACGTGGTGTCAACAAAATCCAAATAGTCTATGAAGAAATGAAAAAAAAACAAAAAAGACAATTAAAACATCGAGAAAATTTAATAATGATCAAAAAATAAATATATAATTATAATAATAATCAATTATCAATTATACCATAACGAAAAAAATAATTCATACCTATCGCGGCAGGATTATTGTTATGCGCCTTGTTTGGTTTCACTGATTTGAAAAAAAGCACATCAATTAATTAAATTATTTAGTCACAAAAATAATTATTAACTAAAAAGAAAATTAATAAATTAATTTTCAAATAAATAAGAAAGTTATCTTACACTTTCTCGATGTTCTTTTAGGCTTAGGTTGATCAGTATTTATAACCGGAATATTGCATACATCATCCGTCAAATCGACAATACATGATTCATTTATCGATCTTGTATTATGGACTCCAACATTATTTGAAGTTCCTGTAAATTGTTAATTGAGTATATAAAAGCTAAATGAACCAAATTATTTAAATGTTAAATATTAAAAACATTATTGTAGTTCAACTATACTGATAACTAATCATATCAGAACATGTTTAAATTAATACTCCCTCCGTCCAAGCTAACTTTGCATACTTTCCTTTTCGGTCCGTCTCACCTAACTTTGCACACCCTTAAACCGGAAATCTCTCTCACAATCTCCACCCTCAAAATCTCCAGCCTCAATCTCCACCTTTAAAAAAGTCAAAGATTCCCCAAAATCTGTTTTTCTTAACATCCGTGTCAGGTCAACCGTGCAAAGTTAGCTGGGACGGAGGTAGTATTTTATAATCTACTTACAAATCTGCATGAATACAATAATGACATCAAAAAGATTGAACTTACCATTTGTAATGTCGCGGAAAGCAGTCCTTGATAATGGATATGTCACAGTACTTAATTCCACATCAGTACCAAACATACTACGCTTGCTACTTTTCGAAGAAGACGCAAAATTGCTAGAATTTACTGGAGTAGAGTTTTCTAAAAAATATACAAAGTCCATTGATATTAACATAACACATGAATAATATTAATTCAAATGGGCTAAAATGAGATATAAATATTAAAAAATTCCATTAGGCCATAATCGGGCCAAAAGTCATAGCACTTATTCTATAAACAACTTAAAACATTTAGCTTATAAAAATCAGTTACCTCATAAATAATTAATCATGTTATAAAAATAAATTAATCAAACACCTTAAATCAAATAAGAAATATTTCATACTTCAAATAATTAGCTTATACATATATAGATGGAATTATACTCACCATGTGCCATAATCAGGCCAAACAAAAAAAAAAATGAAATTATTGATATCAACATCATATACATACTCCCAAACCGGGACATCTATATCCAGCCCAAAAACAATTAAATCATATCTTAAATCCCCAGATCCAGCCCAACTTCTTGATCCAGCCCATTTACATAATAAATAAACAAAAAAAATAACACAGCTTAAAGCCCCAGATCCAGATTCTCATTCTTGCATTAACACGTTTTAATATAACGTTAGTGTACTTCTTCCAGATTCTTCTATCACACACTTCACACCAAAGCTTAACCTCCCACTTCAGCTTAGCTTACTCCGTCCATTCAGCTTCCCCGTCCATTCATCTTCTCCGTCCAGATCATACACAACTCTCTCCTATTGCACTCGGAAAGCCTAATATATCCAACATATTGTTAAAGGTTATAATAACCTTTGCCATTCCCGTTTCTTAATTAGATCAGAAACCCTAATTTCTTAACCCCCTTTTACCAAATTCAAATATTTTACAAAATTAATTGCATCTCCTGTTCTTCATTTATAAAAAGTTCAGATCGTTCAAGCTGAGTTATCGAACAACTGTTAAAAAGGTATTATACATTTACTCAATTTTTTTTATCTTTTATACATATATTTTCTTATGTTGTGTGATTTTGATTTTATTTTTGTTGTTTCAACAACTTTTAAGTGGCGAAACTATGGATTCAACAGTGCATGTTGAATCCGATAACCCCAAGGTGATAAAAGATGTATCATATGTGCGGTGAATCTTCGATTCAGGTTTGGTTTTAATAGATCTAACATATTTACTGTTTAAATTTTCATTTCTTTCAATGAGATGAATTAATTTGTTGTTTTTTCCATTTTTTTTCAGATTTTGGTAGGAGTTCCTTGAATCGGGTTTTCAGATCTGATAATAGGAGCGATGAAGAAGGTATAACTACCAGTTTTTTATGTTTATGTTTATTTTCATCTCAAAAGAGAGGTAAAATAGTTTTGATTATGGTTTATATTCATTATATATTTTTATATACAAATCTGTTTTTCAAGAAAATTGAAGCATTCAATTGATTTTTTAAATGTTTTTTTTATTATGGTTTATAAATGTAGATAATATGATTTTGACTATATATCATATTTGGTTCATATTGTGTGATTTTGATTTATATTTTGTTGCTTTCGGTCTTGTTTAAGTGTAGAAAATATGGATTCAACAGTGCATGTTGAATCTGATAACTCCACGGTGATAAAAATATATAATATGTGCGGTGAAATCATCGATTTGGTAATATGATTTTAATAGATCTAAAAGTTTTGCTGTCTAAATTATTATTTTTCTAATTACATGCACTAATTTGTTATATTTTCCCATTATTTTGTTAGACCAGTATAAGTTACTTGGGTCGGTGGTTCAGATCAATGAAGAGAGTGAAGACTAATTCTTTAAAATATCACGGGGATTCTGGAATCAACAGATAAGTACATAATTTTGGTATTGGTTTACACTCATTTCACATTTAGATTAGATGTAATGTTGAATATGTTTGCTCCGCTCAAAAGTAAACAATAAATTCATTTTGAGTAATGAATTTTTACTACTGAACTGTGGCTTTTATAAACATATATGTATTACTAATGATTTTCTGCAATTCGTTATTTGTTGTGATATTATGATGGAAACATGTAAAAAGGAAATGCATGTTTTTTTTATATATTTTTTTAATATCTGAAATCACCTTGAAATGAATCCATATAAGTTCATTCTCCCTAATATTGATTTATGTTGTTGGTGTCATTTGAAGCACCACAACTGTATAAAATAAAATTTGTTGTTTAAACATTCAAATAGTGTATGCATCTACATATATGTGACTTAAGTAATAGTTTCGTCTTATATGATCATGCAAATGACTATTTTCGACAATATTATTCAATGTTATATTGTTAATCAGTCTCATGATTCTTAATCTAACCTATACTAATTTTTAAAAATTCCCCTGTTTAACATATGTAAAATTTTAACATTAATTCTCATTAATTCTGAACTGAAAGTAACCAAATGATTAAAATTGGCATTTGCAAACTTGACAGGATATATTCCTTAATATTCTGATTTGTAGTTGATTTTATTATTATTGCTATTAGCTAACTAAGCAATTCATCAATTTAACTGCAGGTACACGTAAATTCTTTACAAATCATGAGACTGGATATGGAGACAGAGCATCAATGAATTGTCACAATACAAAGATAAGTATCTACACACTTTAAACCTTATAACGATACAATAGAACAATATAATTTTCAGATTTTGAAAAACGTACCATCTCTTGAATGCTTTCTTCCAATTGTGAATGATCCAGAGAGTTTGACCATATCTGCTTTTCAATGTTATACTGCGTTTCTGTATTGAACTTCTTGTTTGTTTGATGAGAACCCTTTTACTGATGCTCTGATATTCGCTATTGCAATTTATGTTTGATATGCTTTGGAATAATAGGTTATGTATAAAGATAGATATCTAAATATATATATATATGTATATATATATATATTCTAGATAGTTTCTCCAGTGTGAGTAAGATATTTTTCATTAATATTCTAATCTGCTTATTTTTTTCGTGTGATGTATATCCATATTTAAACTGTTTTGCCTATTATACGGGAAGTTTGGGTTTTTTATTAACAAATCTATTTGATACTTATGGTTTTTTATTTAATTATATACTGAATATATTGTAAATATCTATCTTTTTTTTCATACTTCGGATTTTAAGTCATATCTATATCTATATCTATATAAAAACAAAAAATTAGGGCATATCAAAATAAATGTTACATATTCAATTTTGTGATTTTCAGAAAACCCATATCCTCTAATTGTGCCCTATGTATGTCATTGTTTTAAAAGTTTCTAACGGTTTTTATCACAAAATTTATTATTCTAGTTCAATATGAATCTTCACCTAATCCTTATAGATATGTTATATATATATATATATATATATATATATATATATATATATATATATAGATTATATTAAGATGTATAAGTCGTTTCATATTATATAAATATTTTCTAAAGATTACATATATACATATACTTAAATATCTATATCTATATCTATATTTATATCATACAATTATAGTTTATTTTCATCTCGAGCCAATATCTATTTGTATGTTCTTTAAAAACGATGGATTAGTTTTGTTGTATTATCTGTCAATTAACACGTCTTATTGTACATTATACTTGAGACTCCATAAATTGATACCAAAAAACATCGTTCCTCCAAAAAGTTTTAAGCTGATCATAATGAATGATTATGTATATCATACAATTATAGTTTATTTACATCTTGTTAATTATCTATTTGTATGTTCCCTAAAAACGACGGTTTAGTTGTGTTGTATTATCTGTCAATTAACATGTCTTATTGTACTTTACACTTGAGACTCCATAAATTGATACCAAAAAACATAGGAACATAAAAAAAAGATATAAGTTGACCTGAATTGAATGATTATGTATAATTAGCAAAATAAAAAAAACTAATCTAAACGAAAATGTTTACGATAACTAAACAATAATATACGCAAAAAAAAAAAAATGAAAAATAGGTATTTAGTAAACATAAACTCGGAAAGTCAGCTTCTCCTCCGGGTCCATCTCTAACATGAAAGTTCTGCCAACTGATAAATTGTTATCACGTAGAAAGTGATATAAGTCTGTTAACTCTGCTGAGTAGCCATTGTCCCTTGAAATACCAACTGTCCAGTATTGTATTCCTCGAAATATAGTTGCAGTATCTCTATTTGAATCACCCCACTTGTTAAAATCGTGTTTAAACAGATCCCGTATAACCTGTCTCATGTATATAAGCAATCAAATAAACATGTTTTGTGAATATTTTCAAAAAATTTAAAATCCAAAAAATTTTAAAATACTGTAATTAGGCATCAAACATTTTGTTGTTCATATTCTTAAGACATATGCACCATACCACTTTTTTGCTGACAACATGTTCTTCAGTTACTTCTATAGTAAACGACGGATACTCATCGTCGTCAATGACTATAGCCGAATCAGGCGAACTGTGTTTTTAAAACAAAAAATGATATAAAAAACAATCATAAACTTCACGAAATAAAAGTTTTACACAAAGTTAACATTATTTTTCACAATGGATGTAATTAAAAGACTTACTCTCCTTCCATATACATTTGATCTGAATCTTCACGCGTTCTAGTCACAACAATGCTGCGTGTTTCCTTTTTATCGATATTGTAACATAGTATGAGACAAACTATCTTTAAATAGAGCATGTTGAGTGTTGATCAAGTAATCGATATGTCAGTTAGATATTATAAGATATGCTTTTTACTAATTTAATAGTATAAAAATATGTATAATACTTTGATATACTCAAGTCTTGTCTATATGCAATATAATAACGTATATAATACTTATCTAAATTTATCTAATGTTATCTATTTTTTAATATGATATACTTAGATATGAAAGTAACAGATTGAACTTCAAATAAATTAATTTTATGGTTAGTACTATAGTTTCCATCGTCTCAAACGAATTTATTTGCAAATATCATTCATTTGAAGAGAATAAAAAATTAATATGATAACGTTGATAGGTATCTAAAAAAAACTAATCTTATCTATATTTTAATATAATTCATTTGAAAAAAAAAAATTAATATAATAACGTTTGTAGGTATCTAAATTTACCTAATCTGATCTATATTTTATTATAATATACTTAGACTTATATATCACTTGTTAAGATAAAACCGAATCATTAATAACATCAAATTTTATTACTGTCAGATTTATATATGTATAATAAGTTTTAATTATATTGGATTCATCACTAAATCATATTCTGATACATTATAATCAATTAATTATGTTTTTTTCTATATATGTTACGCTAGATTAATTAATTTCACATAAATGTTGTTTTTTCATATGCTGATATATTTTAATCAATTAATCTTCAAGATATTTAATGTTGTTTTTTTATATAATCAATTAATGTTTTTATATATATATATAGATATATAGATATATGTCATACTAAAACTTGTTTCATATTTTTAATATGATATATAGGTTTTTAGATGTGTGTAACTTGAGTATTTCAAGTACAGGATTCACATATAAATACTATAATGGTACATGGCATACAATCAAGCAAGAGATTGTTTTATTATTATCAAACATGATTAAGGTGTAACAAATGAAACAGTTATACTACAGTTATACTTCGTCACTAACTTGTATATTTGTTTCAAATCTTCAAATTATTTTTGTTACACTTTATGTACTATATTCTATTTTGAATGAAGAAAGTAAGGCAAATTTCTCCGAATTTCACATCATTTAAATGTAGTAAATTATTTAATCGATTTTTGTCTATATTATATCTATGTTATTAATATGTGACTAAGTTTATTTATATCACTGTTTAGTTTGTACTTGTGGGTGCTTTCAAAAGATGTCATTTTAAAAGAATAGAGTTAGATATTACAGAAAGATTTATATTGTTTTTCAAGGTACGTAAGTTATCATCCATTTTATCATAGGTTAATATGAATCTCCACATGATCCAAACATATAGGGTTTAGAGATATAATTAAAAGGAAAGAGTATAGGAAATCCTTAGAATATCAATATTGCATAAAAGAGTCAATTCATTAAGCAAAATATAAATCAACTTGGTAAATCAAAGCAAAAACTTGAAAATGGTTCAAAACAAAACGGACAAAAAATGAATACTAAGAATGCATAAATGTTTTATGGTTTCTCTTGCTTGATAGCTTTGCGGCTGGTAGAACTCTTATCCAGCTCGTCTATGAGCTTCCGCTTAACCTTCGTCTCTGTATCACGTTCCACAGTGCCGTCAATATAATCATCCACCACATCTTTTCCATTAGAACTTTCACCCACCATGACTCCATTAAGCTCTTTGTCCGTAGGGGTAACACGGTCGTTTTGGCCTTTTTCCCCCTTCAACTTTTTGTCCGGTGTTGTTACCTCATCCTCGGAGGAATCACCATCCGATTCATTTTCTTTCCGCCCGAGCTTAGAAATAAGATCTGACTCCTATATAATATCAATACAGATTTGTCAACAATTAGATTGTTAAAGTAAGTAATAATTTTGAACGTCTATGGGTAAGTATATTAAAATAAAGGGGAGCATATTACTTTACTTATCTGACTTTGCACATATGACCTACAAAACCTAGATAACAGGTCCGCATCATCCGTCAACTTGGTCACACAATATGTAACTCTAGCTCCTCTAGAATAATCAGTCTTTCTAGCAACTTTAAATAGAACAGTACGATCAGCCAGTTTCCCAACAAAGTAGTCAACAACACCGGGTTCAGCATCCTACAACACAAGTGATATAAATAAAGTTCAATATTTTTTTTTTGAAATATTTTAGACAATATGCATATAATATATGTAATTTTCATTTGAAAGCACCCACGTCTTCGGTTTTTAGTTCATTGGCGGTTTTGCCAAATATAATCTGTCCTTCAGCATCCCACACTATAAAAAGTGCATTATAGGTCTCATCAATTACCCGAAGTACCAGCTTAAACCTGTAGATATATCAGTATTTGTTAATTTACATGATATATTCGCCTTTTTAAGTATTATATATGTATGTAACTTAGATGTGGTGTTTTACAATTTAGTTACTTGCCTGTAATTGTTGTTGGCCTCAACATCGCCGCACTCTCTGCAGTTCCATTTACCATCAACTGAATTTAGCTTACGATGGCACTTAACACATGTCATGTACCAAATGTCTTTTGGGTTTTCAACTTCAGCTATAGTGCAATACACCCAGAATGTTCCATCCTGTGACATAACAGAATGCATAAACTCTCAATCATAATATTTATTATTTTTTTAATAAAAGTTTAATAGGAATGAAACATATATGTATTAAGAAACTAATTTTTAAAAAGTTAGATAACAACCTCGCCTTCACACAATTCTTGCAGATTTCTAACAATGGCTCTACCAGAAGAAAGCTCACTTGCGGGTGACGCCCAGATCTAGATGATTGGGTGATAGCAACCTGCCTTGACGGTGTGGGTGACGCAGCAATCCTTTTCAGAAAGTAAGTGAATTAGAACCCAACTATTATATTGTTAGTATTTTGATTAAGCTAAACACATAAAACATGATTTTGACTTACAATTTCTTGAATTCAGTAATCTCCCATATATTGCCGTCCACAAACATTTGTGTGCAATTGTATGTATTGGACACCTTCACAGTGTCTGTAGGAATAAATTACAATGGTTACTTAAATTACAGTTGAGTTATGGAATGTATTTTAAATCAAATCATATTTATTCTTTCAACATAATCACCAATAAAAATATAGTACCTCTAAAAATCTTTGGTCTGCAAAACTGCATGACTATAACAACCGGTTCAAAGGTTGGCCGATTGTAGCAATGCATAACTTTGTCAACAAACTCTTCCCAAAGAGTAATTGTTAGCCTACGACCACTTTTGTTTAAACAATTCGGATAATCAGTGTATACATTAGAAGAATTCAAAACAACTAAACCTTTAAAATATTTACCTCATGTCCTCAATTTCGATCTCCATCAGCAACTTGTTGCCATCTTTTGTAGGCATATTTGTGGGAGGGTGCGTCTCAACCAACCTTCCAATAACATCTGCATTTGATTTTAAGTATTATAAAGTTCCACCCAAGTTAGTTTACATGTTCTTCAATCTGAATCATTAACAATACATAAAATCAAAAAAAAAAAAAAAAAAAAAAAAAAACAAATTACTAACCAAACAGTAGGCACTCATCCGCTGCTTTCAATTTAGCAATCTCATCAAATTTTTTAAAGATAAACCTATTGTTAGGGAAGGCTGCATCACGAATTTGCCTTATTACAGTCCTCCCATAAAAGGAAAATTTATGAGTATGGGTGGCAGTCTTGTAACGTAGTTCGTCCTTTGAAACCATAAAATTATGGATTATGTACAAATTGCCTTCACGTAGCTTCGCACGCACATTATCCATGTGGGGTGCTCTAGCTGAACCTCGTATAGTAGATCCCTGAAAATAATTTTAATTAAAAGTAAGTTGAACAACTCATTTACTTTAAATAATTATTTTACATTATTGAAATTAACCAAATACACAGATAATTAGTGTGAAGTTTAAGATTGAATATTTCAGACTTCATGTTCATACAGTTTAAAAAGTATAAGAAAACGTCTTATTGACAAATCCGTAGGTCAATTTAATGGATTTTCAGATTTAGAACAACAACATGTCAATTCTGAAGATAATAAGCACATACGTCGATGATTTCTGATAATAAGTTTCTTTGACTGTAATTAGAATGTAAATATTTAAACATTTGCACATTGAGTCAGTTTGAATATTGTCACAATGAAATTGAATTAGTCAGCTATCGAAATACTATGTCATTTACCTCAATGTCTCTAAAGACACACTCAAAGCTTTGAATTTGATCTGGATTTTTGAATACAGGTGTATCATACGCCCTGACCAATCGCAGCTTCATAGCCCAGTCAGATCTAGTTGCGTTGATCTCACTTATCTTTGAAAAGACGGGTGCCATCTCCTAAAAAAGGATATGAATTGCGATAAGGTATATCAAAACAATGTGCTAAATCATCGAATGTTCAAATAGATATAACACATCCAAAAAAAACAATTACCGAAGATTATTATCTATATATACAAATAAATCGAGGGTATAATACAATTTTTTTCGTAGATTAAAGATTTCATCCAATCAATACAACATGTAACATACTTTAGAAACTTATAGAAGTATAAGACTGTTTCAGAAACGCCTTTTACTACATACTTTCAGAGTGCATCTAATATATTTATTATTTTCTGCAGGAGATGATTTTTTAGGAGGATAAAGATTCTCCATGAAAATAAATCTGTAATAGTTAATAGGTGATCAGTCAATGTTGATAAACAAAAATTATTATGGTGTACAGAGTTTATTTATTACTCAAATGACAAATACAGACGTGAAACAGAATACATAACATGGACATAATTGTGAGCTCGGATGCACAGTAGTTCCGTGCATCGCAACAGTTTCAGAACAACATTAGAATAAAATACCCACAACGTTACTTCGGAGCTCAAGAATGTATAGCCGGCGGTGGAATAATCGTGATTGTGATGTGATTTATTTCGCCTTTTTATAGATGACTCATTAGGGTTAATTATGATCTAGAACCCTAAAATCCAGATTACAAATTTTTTTCAGATTCATTTTCCGGATTTACTAAGTTATTTTATGGTATATTAATAATCACTATTGTATATTCATTGGATGATGAGATATCTAACAGAGATATTATCTCAACAACTTTTACAATGCAACGAAAATGTTGTTTTTTTACCAAACAAAATGAGATTTTGGCTCCTACATAAATGCATAATCAGTTTTTATATAAAATCATGAGCTGTCACATTTAGTTGCCCAAATTGGCATGTGCAAATGGGCGGGAAAACACTACTTTTTCTAATTGTGGTAACAACTCATTTTGTTTTTATATATATATAGATATAGATGAGTAGGTTATTTAGATGTCCTGTGGAGTAGACTCATTATTATGTGTGTTTGATGTTCTTGAAACAACTCTAGCTAAGAGCTAAATTAATAAAAGTCAGATTTAGTATGTTACGATTCTGTTATAAGTCGGCTTTGCATTTCACGGATTATTTTTTACCCACCACATTTTCTTTGGTCTTTAGCGAGCAGCCAGATTCACATTCCAAAATCAAAACGACAAGAACTAAATGTTTGATTTAATCCAATGAATGTTGTCGTAATGTTAGATAACTGCTCAACAGATTAATATATTATATGGAACAAAAAGTTGTCACGTAGAGCCTGAGGACATGTATCTTTCTCAAATTATTTTACAATGTACAATAAAATGGTTTGAACAATACTACTTCTTTCTAAATCTCATTTGGATTCCATCTTTTACACACTTCAAGATGAACAAATTTGTTTGCCAAAAGGAACACGACGTGTTCAATGTTTGATATAATCTAATTAATGTTATCATATTGTCCCATAGTTGCTCAACACAGTAAGGCTATGTTTACTTAAGACTTGACTCAGTAGATTTAAGGGCTCAAATCTCGATAAAGCACACTTATTAACTCCCTCAGCCAAGTTTGGGCCAGCACTCTTCAGCCTTAAGTAAACATACCCTAATAATTCGATTGTTATGTGATTCAAAATGATAAACTTTGTAAAAAATTCCGGCGCATTACTCGTTGGTATAGCTAGTAGAGCATCAGGTTCGGGTGTAATAAATCATTATACTTAAATGGTCTTCTACGATTTAAGGCTACCGATAGAGACTTTACCAGGTATCATAAGATGCAATTAAAGAAGAAGCTCCCCTGAGATTGTTGTATGCGTGTCAACTCCATTTTCGTATTGATTAGTAGTAGTGGTGGCACTAATTGGGGGATTCTGTTTCATGTTGCCAGTTTCCATACCATACAACCTTTGATTAGTGTGATATGGAAAATAAAAAGGAAAATTTTGAGGAGTGTATATTAAGTAAGATATCACCATCAACAATTTTCTATATTCATAAGATGTGGATAAGAGTAAGCTATACAAATATGTACATATATTTACCGAGAAATTGACAAGATATTGATTTCCTTGATTTCATGCATGGTTAGGGCCAATTTCCCAACAATTTCTTAAGTCACAGGTTAGAGAAAAAAAAAACACCCTCCCAAATAAGCGTAATTTTCGTTCTGATTTAGCACTGATTCTCGCATAATTGCTGTAGATACACTGTAAAGATCAACCACATAAACTCACCAAACTATGTTCGGCCAAAAATGAAGAGCAATGGCCGAAATACACCAGACAAATCGGACGAACCAGAGAACGGAAATGAAAATACGCGAACAGAAAGAAAGAAGAACAACACACGAAAGTTTTACGTGGTTCGAACAATTGTTCTACATCCACGGAGGATTAACACACCTCAATTTACTATCAATCCCTCAAGAATACAAGAATCACTCCAGAATTACACAGCCTCTCAGTCTAGAACCCTAAAAACTGAATCCGTAATTCTAATCACTCAATTCTCTCTTGATGATGATAAAACCAGAGGGAAAACTGTAAATTGTGTATCTATACATCATATAACACAACTCTATATAAAAAAACAGCTCAAATCACCCGGGAAAAGTAACTATCAGCTAAACTGTTCTGCAACGGTTATAAAACAGTTGTCTATTCTGTTTTTCTGAAACTGCTTTCATAACCACCCTGAACCGGTGGTTATGACTTCGGCTTTCTTCATGATTCGGTTTTTCCCGACCGGTTCTTCAGCTGCTTGACCCGGTTCCTAAACCAGCACCATCTTTCATACAGACTTTGGGTATCTTTGATGCAATTGATCCATTCGTCACAAATCTCCACCTCAATAAATCAAAGTGTGTATCATTTCCTCAATCCTCACCATGTATTGCTTCAGAAACATGACTCAAGCTTAACCAAGCTTGAGCGATAGACAAACTTTGCTCCAGGAACTGATTTTGTAAGAAAATCAGCAGCATTCTCCTTGGTATGTACTTTCTTCACCACCACTGTTCCAGCCTCAATAATACTCTAACAAAATGCATCTTCACATCTATGTGCTTCGATCTTTCATGAAAAACATGGTGTTTAACCAGATGTAGCGTACTCTGATTATCACATAATACTGTAACACACTTCTGTCTTACACCAAAGTCTTTCAGAATTCCTTTCAGCCAAATAGTTTCTTTCCAAGCATCTGTTACTGCAATGTATTCTGCTTCTGTTGTGGATAATGCCACTACTGGTTGGTGTACTGACCTCCAAGAGACTGTTGTTCCATATAAAGTGAACACATACCCTGAAATAGACTTTCTAGTATCTAGATTTCCAGCAAAATCAGCATCCACAAATCCCAACAAGGGATCACAATCAGAGTTTGTTTTCACATATTTCAAACCTAAGCTGACTGTTCCTTTCAGATATCTCAGAATATGCTTCAGAGCTTCCCAGTGCTCTCTTCCAGGGTTTGCCATAAACCTACTAACCAAGGATATTGCAAATGCCAAATCTGGCCGGCTACAGATCATACCATACATGAGACTCCCTACTCCACTTGCATAAGGTATACTTTGCATGTATTTCTCTTCAGCAGGTGTCTTAGGGCTTTGATCTCTTGATAGTTTGGTTTGTTGCCCCACTGGAATTACCAATGGTTTTGATTCATGCATGTTAAACCTCTCCAGTACCTTTTGTAGGTAATCCCTCTGAGATAAACACAACACTCCAGCTTCTCTGTCTCTGATAATATCCATTCCTAGCATTTTCTTTGCATTTCCCAGATCTTTCATTTCAAATTCTGTGCTTAACTTTCCCTTTAGCTGTTGAATCTTCAGCTTACTCTTGCTAGCTATTAACATATCATCTACATATAACAACAGGTATATCTGATCTGCTTTTGCATTCTTCTCAAAGTATACACAGTTGTCATATAGACTTCAAACAAACCCAGTATTTATCATGAACTCATTGAACTTTTTGTTCCATTGCCTTGGGCTTGGCTTCAACCCATACAAAGACTTCCTAAGATAACATACCTTGTCTTCTTCCCCAGGTTTTTCAAAACCCTCAGGCTGCTTCATGTAGATATCTTCCATTAACTCTCTATGTAGGAAAGCAGTCTTGACATCTAGTTGTTGGAGTTCAAGATTTTCCTGTGTAACTTTTGCCAGCAAGATTCTAATGGAAGTATGCTTGACTACTGGTGAAAATACTTCATGGAAATCAATCCCTTCCCTCTGAGTGAATCCTCTTGCTACCAACCTAGCTTTATATCTGAGTTTCTCACCATTTACCACTTCCAGTTTCTTCTTAAAAATCCATTTTGAGCTTATAAGTTTCTGACCACTTGGCTTCTTTACTAGATCCCATGTATGGTTTCTCCCCAGGGAATTCATTTCTTCCATCATAGCATTCATCCATTGTTTCTTCTCAACTCCTCTGATGGCTTCTGTATAATTCTGTGGTTCTGTGTACTCAAGAGATTCTGCAGCATTCAATGCATAATATACCATGTCAGCTTGTCCATACCTCCTTGGTGGATGAACTTCTCTCCTGGCTCTATCTCTTGCCAAACTGTAGTTTCTTAGGTTGTTCTGATCAGGGTGGTCTTCTTCACTATCTGAGGAACTACTTGATTCTTCAGGATTTACTGGTTGAATTTCCTGTTGAGTTCTTACTCCTGATACCTCCACCTCAACTGGTGAGATTTCCTCTTGAGTAACCCCCTCAGTTTCTGACTGATTTTCAGTTGAGAGATATCCCATAACTCCTTCATTGAACTTCACATCTCTACTAATGATAAGCTTCTTGTGTCCTTTTTCAACACACCACAACCTGTAACCCTTTGTTCCTTCTGGATAGCCAAGGAAAACACACCTTAATGCTCTAGGGTCCAGTTTGTCCTGCTTTATGTGAGTGAATGCCAAACACCCAAATACTTTGAGCTCTGAATAGTTTGGCATCCTCCCATACCAGATTTCATCTGGAGTCTTGAAATCCAATGTTGATGAGGGAGTTTTGTTGATAAGGTAGCAAGCTGTGTTTACTGTTTCTCCCCAGAAGACTTTAGGAAGCTTTGCATCTATCATCATGCACCTGACCTTTTCCAGAATGGTCCTGTTTAATCTCTTAGCAATGCCATTCTGTTGGGGGTTTAGTGGTACTGTTCTGTGCCTCACAATTCCCCTTTCTTTACAGAATTCTGTGAATTCATTTGACAAATACTCAAGTCCATTGTCAGTTCTCAGATATTTGAGCTTTCTACCTCTTTGGTTTTCTACTTGAGTGCACCAGTCCTTAAACTTTGAGAATGCCTCACTCTTCTACTTTAGGATGTATACCCGCACCTTTCTGCTGTAATCATCTATTATTGTCATAAAATACTTTCCACCACTTAATGTTTCTGTTCTGGCAGGCCCCCATACATCAGAGTGTGCATAATCTAAAATTTCCTTGGTTGTGTGTGCTGCAATCCCATAAGTTAATTTCTTTGACTTTCCCATTGCACACTGGTCACAGAATTCCAAGCTGTTTGAGTTCATATTTCCAATTACTCCTCTCTTTGCCAGCTCCTTCATTCCTTTTATGCCCATATGGCCCATTCTTTTGTGCCATATCATCACTTCTGATTTACTTAAGGTGACATCTGCAGACCCCATAACAGATTCTCCAAGCAAAATGAACAGACCATTCTGTTTTTCCCCTTTCATTACTACTTTATTATTCTTAGTAATATGAATATATCCATTCACAGTACTAAATTCACAGCCGGTTTCATTCAAGGAACCAAGGGATATTAAATTCCTCTTGAGTGATGGTACATACCTCACATTTGAGATAATTCTTGGAACTCCATCATGCATTTGAATCTTCACAGAGCCCACTCCTTTGACTTTACAGGACTGATCATTTCCTAGAAGGACAATTCCCCCATCTGTTTTAGTCAGTTGTTGAAACAGATGCTCATGAGGACACATGTGAAATGAGCATCCTGTGTCTAACACCCACTCCTTGGTTATTCTACCCTCTGATACATTCAACACCTCTGCCAGATCATCTGCTTGTTCTACTACTGCAGCATCTGCTTCCTTCTTCTCAGATTTGTTCTTCCTTGATGGGCAGTTCTTCTTGAGATACCCTGTCTGTTTACAAGAATAGCATCTCCTTTTCTCCACCCAATCTGATGGTTTCTTGAACTCGTTTTCATCAGTTTTATGGTCTTTCTGGCCTTGATTTTGATGCTTCTTCTTTTGGAATTGCTTCTTGAATTTCACATTCAAACCTTCAGCAGCAGGGTTGAATTTCTGATCACCTTGAAGTTGTAATCCTTTGGTTTTCAGGGAAGTAACTATTACATCATAGCTTAATTTCTCCTGTCTACCAAACATTAAAGTATCCCTAAAATTTCCAAGTGACTTAGGTAGAGAATTCAATAACATAAGAGATTTATCATCTTCTTCCAGATTTACCCCAAGATCTTCAAGATCATCAATCAAGTGATTAAAATCATCAAGTTGGTCAATCAACGACTTCTCCTCAGTCATTTTGAAAGACAGCAATTTCTGTTTAAGGAATAGTTTGTTGGTTACCGTTTTTGATTGATACAACTCCTCCAGCTTCGACCATGCCTCCAAAGTTGTTTTGCATCTTGAGATTTCTCTGAGTGGTTTATCTCCCAGACACAGGATAATCGAGCTTAGGGCCTTCTGATCAGTTTCTTGAAACTTTGGCCTCTCTGCAAGTGGCCAATCTTCTTGAGCCTTTAATGCCATGGATAACCCATTCTGAATCAGAATTGCGTTCATCTTTATCTTCCAAAGAGCAAAATCATTCTTCCCCGTAAATCTGTCCACCTCCATCTTCATGCCTGCCATGGATCTCTTCTCAGGTTCTCAAAGTTTCCCACAGACGGCGCCACTTTGTTAAGATCAACCACATAAACTCACCAAACTATGTTCGGCCAAAAATGAAGAGCAATGGCCGAAATACACCAGACAAATCGGACGAACCAGAGAACGGAAATGAAAATACGCGAACAAAAAGAAAGAAGAACAACACACGAAAGTTTTACGTGGTTCGAACAATTGTTCTACATCCACGGAGGATTAACACACCTCAATTTACTATCAATCCCTCAAGAATACAAGAATCACTCCAGAATTACACAGCCTCTCAGTCTAGAACCCTAAAAACTGAATCCGTAATTCTAATCACTCAATTCTCTCTTGATGATGACAAAACCAGAGGGAAAACTGTAAATTGTGTATCTATACATCATATAACACAACTCTATATAAAAGAAACAGCTCAAATCACCCGGGAAAAGTAACTATCAGCTAAACTGTTCTGCAACGGTTATAAAACCGTTGTCTATTCTGTTTTTCTGAAACTGCTTTCATAACCACCCTGAACCGGTGGTTATGACTTCGGCTTTCTTCATGATTCGGTTTTTCCCGACCGGTTCTTCAGCTGCTTGACCCGGTTCCTGAACCAGCACCATCTTTCATACAGACTTTGGGTATCTTTGATGCAATTGATCCATTCTTCACATACACAAATTTTTTATCAAATCAGAAGACGCCACTTGTCAAAGTGATGGGATATTACTAAATTAAATTACATTAATTTAGTAAGTATCCAAAAGATTCCATATATAAGATATTGCGTAAATAAACTCCGTCAAAATTGAGATAACTCAGATCGAATTTACTATTAAAGTGGATCTATATATCACGTGCGAATGATCTTTGAATTTATTTAAAGTGGATTATGATAATTGAAATTCACGAGCGTGAATAAGTTTGACTATTAAAGTTATTCTTATGTTTAGATGATCCAATTAATAATAATTAATTAAGCTGATGATTATCTCAAAGCTATTAATAGATACGATATTGTGGAGGACTAATCAAATTACTCCATCCAGATCCTAGGCCCATTAGGATTCTCCATCCTACAACTATTTATAGGGCCTAATTTCCCACCAAAATTCACAACAACAAAACACAAGTTCAAGAAACAAGTGGAAGGTGTTATAAAGCCATTCTTGAGATTTTCAAGGCGTTACAAAGCCAATCTTGAGATTTTCTACGTTTGATTGAGATTAAAGCATATCGTTTAATCTAAAATCAAGCTTACAGGGCTTTGGATTAACGTTACTCAAGTCAAATTCCAGAACCGGGGAAGATCAAAGTCAACTATGAGTTTGAAGACATTATACAATTGGAGAGAATAATCAGAGGACAATTAGAGATAGAAACTCACAAGTTGTAAACATTACTCATTTGATCCAAGAAATTTAATCTTGTACATCTTTTTCTTGTTTATTTATTTAATACACAAAATTTGTTGTTACAAATTTGGTACGCCCAGTGGAACAACCTCTACCTCTCATCTCTTTTCGAAACATAGTTTGAAGTTCCAAGGAAGAGATCTCCATCTTTTATCATCGATGGTGTTTCGACGAGTCATGAAGATGTCATTCCAAACTAAAAGCATGTGGGAGTTCTACGCGAACAAGCTGATGGAAGGGCATATGTATGTTTTGAAGAATTTTATCATTGCCGACAACAATATGTGTTATAAAACTACCACGAACCAATTCAAAATTCTTTTCATAAGTCAGACCCGAGTTACTAAAGTTTTTGATGAGTCGTTTCCTTTGTAGTTGTATGACTTTTTTCCTTTGGCCAAGCTGTTGAATTTTGATCAGCTGGAGGAGAATCGGTTGATTGATGAGTTTTAATGGTATTTACATGATTGTGTTTATTAAATTTTCAAAATTAGTTCATCTTTTGATTTTACGTGTTAGTTCAGCCTAACTTATTATGATATAAAATCAAATTTCATGGCAAGGGTCATATCTGTAACACCACCTCAATACAAGGATATATGGGGAGGTGTTACTCGGATGATGAATGTTGTATTGGAAGATACAGAGTTTGTATTTCAAATACATAAATATGAATTAAAAAAATGACGTCTTTTTTTAAATATTCTGTATCTTTTTAATTATATTTCCTGTTTCTTACATTCAAATTCTTTTAGGTGTTTTAATTTATTAGAGACAATACAATTACATGCACGCTTTGGGGGGAATTTGTGATGAGATGATGAAGATGGTTGAGAATGGAGGCGAGGACCCACCAGTTGCCATACTACAATTATATAGAGCCAAGCAATTTCGTCGTATGTGCAATGTAGAGTTATATCTTAGGTGGTTTTAAAATGATTTAATATTGTTGTTGAATCCTAAAATTCTACGATCATTTCAGGTCAGGTTACTGTCTCTAACACCTTCCATGCTTCTAGAATTGTTTTTAATGCTGACACAGATGAACTTAAAGAGTTTAGGAAAATGTATTGAAAACATTTCTCTTATGTGGCTGGTAGGGGTGTTCAATTTTCGGCCAAAATTGAAAAAACCAATCGAACCAATATCAGCATTTCGGTTCGATTATATATTTTTCGGTTCGATTTTAATTTTGAAATTTCAAAGAATTTGGTTATTGATTTCGGTTTTCATACTGAAAATTTGATATCCAACCGAAACCCAACCGATAACGGGTAACTACTAAATTTTCTTGTCATCTTATTTTATTTCTACTTTTACCCTTTGATTTTAAAAATTTGACTAAACTACCCCACCAATCCACCACGTCCCCACCGCAGTAAAACTGAAAAAAAAAAAAAAAAACATTTAACATTTGATGGTTCTTTATTGCAAAACATTAAAAGTTGAAAATTTTGAATAATTATCAATTATCGGCTTTAACCGAAACCATAATTTTCATTTGGTTGAGGTAGGTTTTCAATACTATTCAGTCAGTTTCGGTTTCCAACTTTGATCAAACTGGTTCAGTTCAGTTTTCAACCGATGAAAACCCCTAGTGGTTGGATATGATTGTGATATGTAATTTTTGTTGCATTTTACTTATGATCTTATAATGGTAGGTTAAAGTCTAGGTATGCTACAACAATTCTATAAGTATGGTTTCATTAGCCTCTGGTGGATCTCAGGACAATGAGTTACAAAAGGGAAAGTTGCAGACTATAACTATCCGTCATTACGGAGAGTCGTGAGGTGTTACTCAAATTCATACTTAATATTTATATTATCAATTTTTTTAGCACAACGTTTACGTAATAACATGTTAGCATAATTTAAATGTCATGTGATAAATATTATCGTGCAGTCGAGATCGTATTTGGAGTGTTCTTATCTGTCATGTGATAAATGTTTTCACAAGGTCAGGATTGTGAAAGGAAAGCTCTGGAGTAACAGTTGTAATAGACACAATGTTTCAAGTCATTTGAGGTATTTATGAAATTATATATTTTTTTATATAATAAGATTAGTTATCTTTTTAGCTTTAACCTTTCATTTACATATATGGTATTTATACCAATCTTCCAATTCTACAAATTTGTTTGCGTACTCGATAAGGCATATAGTGTTCTCTGTATCCTGTGGGACAATGTATGTATTGAGCTATTAGGGAAGTCTGCATTTGATATGAAGAGTTCTTTTGTTGGGCATAGTATCTTACTTAAAATAAAACCTTTAAATTTATTTTAACTTTTTTCCAGTTATTTTGCATATCAGCCTAATTCATTATTATTCTTTCTATTACATGGAGGGGATGGTATATCTAATCCAATAGATATAGTCCATGATTGAGAATGAGTACCTTTTTAAAGTTCAGGTCAAGGGTGATAAGGTTTCTGGATATCAGAGTGCTGCCTACAACATAGTAAAAATGTGCATTTATAGCGATATACTAAGAAAAATATTAATATGATTTTTTTTTTTTTTTAATTATGTAGGAATCTGATATTCTTTCTAAAATGGATATTGGAAGTGTTTCTAAAATATAGTATCGATTTTCATAAAATTTATCGTTTTGATTAAGATATTTACGCTTCTTATTTTTCAAGGTTGATTGCTTTTGCAGGTTCATACTGGTGATGAGGTTAGTTCGCCAGAAAAGACAGGTTGCTATGTGAGAAAAGACAAAGATGTTGTTATCGAGGAGTGCAAGCTCAGTCTACATGATTCGTTCTCAATCAAATGAGGCGCTGAAGAGGAGCAAGACAATACACAAGACCTCGTACAGAGTCATGAACCCACATTAGGATGTAAACAATGGACAAGGATCCTCTGCTAGTTTGACAACCTAGCAATTAGTGTATTTTACGAAATGACATAGTTTAGGAGAGCTCATTCGGAGCGGGATAGGTAGTAGAGTTGGGATATCTATGTAAAATATAACATGTATAATTTTTTTTCTCCTAAGAACAAAGAAAAAGTCCTCCCCTTCCCCTCCAAGGTGATTTGAACCCAGGACAAAAGGTCTAGGCAGTGGATACTCTCGCCACTTGAGCTATCCAACTTTGTCACATGTATGATTTTATTATCAAAACACAAGTTCGAGGGGTCTGAGAGATTCGCCCCATTTAAATTTTGGGGTTTATTTTCATTTTTATATTGGTCAGTGTCTTTTTTGCAACATAGTAGTGCATATTATAAAATTTCAATTGGTATAAAGAGTGGCTTTTTATTCTAATATGGTCGATTTTGGAGAAATTCACGTTGTCCCTACTCGATGGAACGAACTTTAACTATTAAAACTCACATACAATGGCGCATTTGGAAGCCATGTGTGATGAATATTAGAAGATAGTCGAAAGCGGATGGTCATTACCTCTTGATTAAAACTCGACTACACAAAGGCCAAAAGATAAGTGGTGACTGCTCCGGAAAAGGAATAGTACAAAGTGAATCACAAGGCTCTCATCTTCATTCGAACCGTTGTTGATCAAATCTAGTACACGAAAATCTACAACTGCAAAATAGCCAAAGAAACTTAGAACTTGCTCGTGAATTACTTTGAAGAAACAAAGGAAGTAAAGAATTCGGCAATTTTAATTAATTACGGTACTGTTCACACACTTATTAAAATAATAAGTGTGCTTTTTATTTATTTATCAGTTTAAGGGAACTCGCCTGTGGCACAGGCGAGTTCACTTAAACCTGACAATCACTGTTGAATCTCGCCCCTGCCAGGGGCGAGTTCTAAAAAAATATTTTTTTTTTTTGGGAGGGGACTGATCTTGCCTGTGCCATGGGCGAGATCAAGTATACACAGAAAACATACGTAAACTCGCCCCTGGCAGGGGCGAGTTCTGTTATTTAAATTCTTTTCTTCTTTATGATTATATATATATATATATATATATATATATATATATATATATATTATCTATTATTTAATTTTCTTTTAGGATTATATATATTATATCTTATTCCATATATTTTTTTTTATCTTGTCTCTATCAAAACATTCATATTAAATTATGATAAATTTTGAATAGATTACACTGATTGATAATAATAAATAAAGCGAATATACGTAATCCAGAATTCGATATCAGTTAATAGAATTGAGAAACAAATAATCTAAAGGATTATTCTTATATAAAATATTTTATTATTTTACGTACAAAACATCTTCTATTAGAAACAAAAATAAATTTTTTTAAGGATTATTCGTATATAAAATATTTTATTAGTTTACCTACAAAATATCCTCTATTGGAAATAAATTTTAAGAAAGACATAGAAAATACATTTTTATTTTAGGATGAACTGAATCTTCATAGTCCATATCATGTGCTCATTCATATAAATAGAGTTGGATTTGGATTTAGAATTTTAAAAGACATAGATGGCCTCAAATCTTTCAATTTTTTTATCGAATAATCTCCTATATCCATAAGATGAACTCATTAATATAAATAAAGTTGGATTTTGATTTAGAAAATTAATGAACTAAACTAATAAAATACTTTATATAATAAGAATATTCTTTTCTCAATTTTATTAAATTGTATTGCAATTTTGGATGATATATCTTCGTTGTTTGTTTATTATTATTAATCTATATGATCTATTTCAAAATTTATTATAATTTAATATTAAGATTTTGGAAGAGAGATGAGAGAAGAAAAAAAACAAATGAAATTATTTTTGAGAGAAGAAATAAAATGGATAAAATAATTTACAGATAAAATAATTTTGGGAAAAAAAATATTGTACAGTGAAAAATACTAAGAAAACTGATTTCGTGGAATAAGAGGCGGGGAAGAAATAAAAAATATATTTAGCGTGTTTTTTGGTGGAGTGTATTAGCTGGCCGAACACATTATGGGTGGACTCTATAAGAAAACCCACTGGTGGTTCCATATCATTATTGATATACAATATCATATAATTATTGATATACAATAATCTATACATACAATATCATATCATTATTGATATACAATAATCTATATATAGTTTGATACATTGATTTTTACAATTTACTAGTATATATATAAAATCCTAAAAAAATAAAATAATAGATAATATATATATATATAAAATCCTAAAAGAAAATTAAATAATAGATAATATATATATATATATATATATATATATATATAAAAACAAAATGGATTTATACTACTTTTGGAAAAGAAGTGTTTTTCCCGCCCATTTATCATTACTTATTTGGGAAAGAAAACATGTAAAAACAATAAAATCATACTGATTTGATGATCCCTTAAAATAGCCGACAAAATCTCTTTTATTTGGTAATTTGTTACAATTTTATACATTAGTTTGAGAACAAAATCAATTTCCCCCTATAAAATATATGGTTGAGATTTTCACTCTTTGTTGATATCGAAAGAGTATCAATTTTAATTAAAATGAATTAATCTATATATATATCTATATATATAATAACAAAATGTATTGTTTCCACAATTAAAAAAAATATTTTTTTCTCGCTCATTTTACATACGTAATTGGGAAACAAAAAATTGTGCAAAACAGAACAATCCAATTTAATTGGCAACCTGTTTGATGCATCTGGAGAAATCTCTTAATTTTAACAAATTAATCGTTTTATACATTTAACCTAAAACATAATTAATTTTATTCCAAAATAAATTTGTCGAGATATTCCCTCTATTTTAAAAAATAAAAAAATCAATTCATAATATAGTAACTACAATGTGTCTACATTCATCTATATTGTTAAACAAATCATTTTCTCAAAAAATATCTGTATAGATTTGTTAGCAAAAAAATAGGGGTTTTGAGAACACATTCAAACCCCAACAATATCAAAAGATTCTAAATAAATATAATTGATCGAATCAAAAAAATAAATAAATATAATTGCACATAATTAGGGTGCAAAAAACTAACATCAAACCCTAGCTTTTAGTTTAAATACTAGATCATTTTTTTCCCTAAAACACACTTCCATAACTCCATATACTCTCGGTCGAATCAACCCGAATCCTATCGCTACTCTTCTTGTTTTCATCCGACAAAGTCTTTGGTTAATCATTAGAAGAAGAATGCGATGGTTCACCACGCTCACGAGAAGTAACACGAGTAGAAGATATGAGTGCAGGAGGTCTGTCATCAGCTTTGAGGCACGAATTGTGGCATCTGGATGAGGCTCGGAAGAAGCTTTAGCCCAAGCAATCTATTTTTCTTTCCTTTCCTTTAGAGCTTTCTGGACTAAGAATGCTCTGACCATTGTAAATGTATATTTAGTTATTTACGTGTATATGTAGTTTTATTTTAATTTTTTCTAATTGAATTAACAATAGATGTTAGATTATAAATTTTCCTTCTCGACACCAATAAATTGAGGATGATTGAGTTCAAATCGAGACTCAATCTTTCAGTTTTTCAGTCATCAAACTCGAGCATATACATTGATTCGATTACATTTCTATATAATAGCATAAAAAACTAACATGCATCACATTTTTATTCATTCCATTTTCTCTTCAGTTGATATGGGTTAAATGCAATTCTGCAAATTTTATGCACTTCTCTTTCTTCATCAATTTCTTTTTCCCGTATGAGCTATCAAGTTGTTTTTAGAAAAATCTCCCTATCAAGTTAGAATAAAATTTTCAAACTACAATAAGGGTAAGAAAACCAAGGGCTAAATAAATTACCACTAAACTATACAAATTTAAAAAAAAAAAAAAAATTAGAGAGATGTATATGTGAGTTTATCAACAGAACTGTAACCTCTCCAACTAATCCTCCGGGTTAATAATTTATATTCTTTAGAGGATTTAATAATTTATACTATTATATATAGTGATACCAAAGGATTCTACAATACAGAAAAAAAAAAAAAAAAAAAAAAAAAAAAAAAAAGAAGAAATTTCAGAATAGTGACTAGGAGCTAGGGTGAGTACCGTGCGTAGCGGTTTGGAAATTCGAAATTTTTTGGAACCAAACTAAAATTAAAAAATATCCGGAGATTTCTAATAAAATCTCCAGAATCACTCCACCTATCAGTTCCTTCTGCAGATGGAATCTATTTGCTTCGAGTAATCGGTGATTTTTGAATTTTTAATTTAAAATAAATATTGTTATTTGAAAAAACTACATGAAATGATAATTGTATTGTTGTATCTAAGATAAAACTATATTCTCTATAAAAAAGATTGTACAATAGTATCTTAAAATATAGTATCTAAGTTATATCTTACAACAACTCCTAAACCTAAGCTTATAAAAATAAACTTTACAAGTTAGTAAAGTAAACGACTCATCTAAAAAGGAATAACACTAAATTATAAAGTTGTTAGCTTTGGTTAATAAACCTCTTTTTCGTATACCTTACAATAAAATTTGCCTCATACATGAGTTTTCGTTCTCTTTTAGTTATAAATAGCTTAAAATGACTAACTATGGTGAAATCATAATTAACTTAAAAAGAAATATGAGATTTCACCAAAAAAATGGAGAACCATAAGCGTTAGAGTTCATGTTTATGAATTCTACCTTTATATATTTTAATAATGAACTATTAGATTATAATAAATTTTATTGGCAAATTTAACTAAAAAGTAAGTTAAATTTAAACATATTATTTATGATCTATTACTTTATATAAACTACAAACATTTATACTATCTATATTCTATATTTTATATCTATATATATAATAACAAATTACATATTTTTTTTATAAATCATTTTATCGCTCATATGGCTTGCCAATTTGGGAAATAAAAATCACCAGGAAAAAAAAAAGATTTCCCTCCATTTTTTCCACCCAAACACTAGGGAAGTTTTAGATTTTGACTAGATTTTTTGGAAACAATGACATACCAACTTTTTCGCAGCACTTTAACATTCTAAGTTAATAAAAAGTTATGACGGTTTCAAACAAAAAATAAAAAGATATAAACTTCAAATCTTTTCAAATTAATGCATGAGATAACTAAAATATAGGTTTGGATGTGAAATAACATATCATGATTCTATTTACTAGACAAAAGCTTAATAGTGAGTACGCAAGTGATTTGCTTTTTGGGTGGAGTACGCAAATGATATTTTGATCAAGATGCACAAACAATATAAAATAACGGTTAATTTTACCCTACCCCCGTGAGTAATGAACGTATACACTATGAACCATTGGATTAGTCCATGTGTAGATGTGAATCAAAGTAATATTAACCTTTGATTTTATCTCTACACATGCACTAATCCAATGATGTATGAAGTATGCATGTAAAATTTATATTACTATAGATACGTACAATCAATTAAAACGTCTTCCTACGCATCGCGTGGGTACCTATCTAGTATATATATATATAAAATCTTAAATACGTGAAGAAAAGAATTTAAATAACAGAACTCGCCCCTGCTAGGGGCGAGTTTACGTATATTTTCTCTATCTACTTGATCTCGCCCATGGCACAGGCGAGATCAATCTCATCCAAAAAAAAAAAAAAAAATTTAAGAACTCGCCCCTGCGAGGGGCGAGATTGAACAGTCATTGTCAGATTTAAGTGAACTCGCCTGTGGCACAGGCGAGTTCACTTAAACTGATAAATAGAAAAAAAGTACACTTATTATTTTAATACGTGCGTGAACAGTACCGTATTTAATTAAAATTGCCAAAGAATTCCAAGTGAAGGAAATTGTAAAATCAGTTTGATAGCCTCAAGATGGAGGACAGTGAGTCATTGATCAATATCACTAGCGATTTATCGGGATCGTGACAAAAGGCTATCACTTGGAGGTACTAACTAGAATCACTAATGGTGGGAAAATTTTTTAGAACCCCTTTGGTTCAGTTATCAGAGAAAGTCACAATGATTGACACTTTAAAAGATGTCGAACATATGAGATCGATTAGCTATTTGGAGATCTCCTCACTTTCAAACTTAAAGAACTATTTGATATCAATGAGTAGAGGCATAGAACTCAAGGCAAAGTCCATTACAAGGATGAAGAAGCTAGCGGACGTGATCCTGACCTGTCGAAAATAGCAAAGAATATGATATTGTCCACAAATAAATTTGGGGACATGATGCCGGAAGAATGACCAGAATCTCTATACGATAGGTAAGAAACCAAGTCAAGCTTTTGAGTAACCCTAATTTTTCTTCAAGTTTTGCAGGTTCAACACTAGACAAAGTTAGATGTAGGGAATGCAATGGTTGATGTCACTTTTAGAAAGAGCGTGATATGTTTCCAAGAAGGCAAAACGAGTCCCTGATGAATATGGTAATGCAGAAGAGAATGATAATTCGAGCAAACTAGCAGTTTTATGAGAATTCTATGTGTGTCTCTGGGGGGAAACCAAAACCAAAGAAACAAATACCGAAGAAACCCCAGGCATGTTCCAACATAAGTTACCCGTCATTTTTTAATCTGATGCTTCTAATGAAGAAACATGTCCCACAATTGAGGAGATACAAAATATGTACAAAATATTTTCAGAACAAATTGGAAACGGCTCCATGCACAATCACTCTTCTAGATGGAATAAACCTGCCCAAATGACATGAGGCGGAATAATTGATCGTGGTATTGTGTGTTGCAACATTTTAGGGGTGACTTTAGAAAGAAGAAAATCTTGTTTGTACTCATCTGTCTATTATGGTGTTATTGGACATCTTCATCCAAACTGCTATAAGATGAAAGCTGACTACTTGTATACTCTTTTAGGTTGGACTTTAGAGACCATCCTCGAAGAACACCACGAAGAAAGGTTGATGTGAGACCACCACAACACACGAAGACACGTCAAGTTTGGGTTCTTAAGAATTATATTTGTTTTAATGTTCATCACTCGTGGGATTTGCGAGCTACTCTAAAACCAATTGGAGGAATAAGGAATCCTTATTTATTTTGGCCTTGTTTTAATATATGTGCTAGTTCTGAAATTGATGTGGAATTTCATGTAGTTCTTTACCAAATGTTATACTTGTTTACAAATTGTGTGACGCTTATTACACGAGTTCTATCATATTATTGCAGTAAGCATCTTTTCCATGACTTGATGAGTGTATGTACAAATTCTCACCTTTTATATATATTCGTGGTGTCATTTTAATCCACAAAAATAAGTTATGGACATGTGTTTATATTTTTATTTTTTCGGTTCCATTATTCTGATCCCTGGATAATGTGGAACACTACAAAAAAAAAACGTTGTTTCATCGCTAACTACACCAATTTCGTCGCTAAAATTAAATAGCGACGGATTACCGACGGAACACATTCCGTCGGCAAATTGCTGGTCGCTAAATTTTACCGACGAAATTCTCATCCGTCGCCAAAAATAGCGACGGATTCGTTTGTCGCTAAAGAAAAAATTATGTTGCTAAAGTATGACAAAACATGTCAATTTATTAAAAATTTACTGACGGAATTTTCGTCTTTGGCAACAAATAATTCCATCACCAATTAGTGACGGAACGTCCGTCACTAAATGCCATTAGAATTACCGGCGGAACAATTCCCTTGGCAATTAGTGACGGAAATTATGTCGCTAAATTGATTATAAATGGCACTTAATAAACCATTTACTGACAAAATTTTCTGTCACTAATTACCTAGTTCAGTGAAAATTGTATTCCGAATTTGTAAGTATAGCTGTATCTATCAATAAGTTTTTGAAACTCTTCAGTTGTAAGAGTAAAACCTAAATTTTAACACAAAAAAAATATGCCCAAATCATCATAACATATTCAAAGTGAAATTCTAAAATAACATACACCATCCAAATACAATTTGGATTCAAACTACAATTCAAGATTCGATGCTAGATCAACAAACCCAAACAAAAAGAGAATAAAACCAGAAAAAAAAAAAATCGATCAACAAATCCAACCGAAAAAGTTTTGATCCAACCTAACACAATCTAGTAAATCTAGCCGTCATTCAAATCACCATCATCATCATCATCATCATCCGTGCTATCATCATTCACAGCAGATTGAATGTGTAACGCCCCAATCCCATTAACTCGGAATTGAAGTGCTACTAAATTTTTCTTTTCTTTTGATTAAGTAATAAATAAATAAAAAAAAAAGTGCGAAAGCGTGAGATAAAATACTTATTGGATAAAAGTAGAAATTTTATTGACAATAAGACACTGCCAAAACATATTTACACTAGTGGTTCCAAAGTTTCTAAGAAAATGCAAATCCCGGATTTTGTGACACACAAACTTATTTATATACATAGAAGAGGCAAAAACATCTTTGAGTTGCGGGTAGAAGAAGGAACCCGGTGACCCTTGCCGCAACAGCCCCGCCACCTCGCTCAACTAACCTGAAGATTTGTAATTATGGGCATGAGTATAAACTCAGTGGGAACTTTGTAGCAATTATACTAAATGAAGATGCATAATAATAAATACATTCTTGACTTAGGAGTCCATCTTACGACTCAAAAGCCATATTGCTAGACTTAGGGGCCAATCTTACGACTCCCAAGCCTTACTCAAAAGCCAATCTTACGACTTAAGAGCCTTTCTCAAAAGCCAATCTTACGACTTAAGAGGTATCATATCAATAAGCCCGAGGGCAAACATATTTATCAAAGTACATGTTCAATAGCATAATGTACTTACAAATAGCCCAGTCACCCACCTTGTTTTGCTGCTTTAAAGTACGTAATTCGCGTATGTCCCAAGGCCTGACTCGCACTACACCAAGCACATGTTGTTTAATTAATTAGTATTACTTATCGAGTTTAGCATTTTAAAAATAAGTAAGTGTGGTACACTATTCTTGAATTATGTCTATTTTTACAATTTCTAACATATAAGCCAAGTTATTATAAATTATAGTCCTAAATTAAAAGGCCTAATATGTTATTAAATTTAAATTATTAACTACATTGATAAATATTTTAAACTAACTAACATGCATCTTAAACAACAACTATTTAATACAAACTTAAGAAAATAGCTAAATTTATAAATCTACTTAAATCAAGAAAATAATTAAATTCTTAAATCTATATAAACTATAAATGACAATGACAAGAAAAATAAAAAAGACTATTAAAGAAGACGTACCTCAAAAGATTTTAACACTATTCAACAACTTCCCAAAACACCGGTCCGAGCGTTGTCGAGAATAAACTTATAAGGACCTCCTAGTTAAAGGAATCCCATATTATATGTATTGTAAATATTTTATATATTCCTTCTCATGTTTGTAAAGAAAGTTTATTACAATATTTATGGACATTTTAGGTATTCTTTTCCTTCTTTTTTGTCGATGTGGGATATTAAAATGTCCTTTTAATTCAATGTAGGATAAAACCACTTCTTCACTTGACGGAAATGGGTATTAATTTGATGGAGCAAACATCTATAGGTTATTTACTTTATTTAGTAACTTCATCCTAACTATGCTAACATATTACTATATTATTATTATTACTATATTACCTTAGGTATAGTTACGTACTATATAAGGTAATGGTTTATATTTATATATATTTATATACTTTTAATTATTATTATTAATTTTTTTTTTAGAATAGCTATTTTAGATTCAACATTTATATGTTTTTTTTAAGTCCGATATTAGTTTTGGGTTCCTATATCATGTATTCTTAGTTCTTATCTTTTCGGTGCTAGGAGTGCAGTCGACCTGGTACATCGCGATAATACTTATTTTCCTAAAATAAAATCATAAAAGTCAAATAACTTTACAATTTAGACTAAAATAAAATTGGTAAAAGATTTTAAGATGCAAAGAATATATTTTATTGGATTTCAAAGATTCGGGGTATCACAGAATGCCCAGCTCGTCTGGTCGATTTCATATTTCACTTATATATAGTAGCTCAAGCAAAGTACCTTACAATACATGTGGCATCAGTTTGAAGGTAGTTTTAATCATATTAACTCTACGTCACACAAACTAACTACATAAAGCATTCTAAGTTTCTAAATATAACAAAGAGTTATGGAATCATTTCATTAAGGGTTAATTACAGAATGCAACCTGTACTATTGGCCTTTTTTCCATTTTTAGTCCAAAGTAAATATTTTTTCCGATTGCAACCTGTATAACGTATTTTTGTTGCAGTTTGCAACTCCGGCCATATTTCAGGCTATATAGGCCATGTGCCATGCACATGACCTACATGGGCCAATAATATGACAACACGTGGCCACTAATTAAAAAAAATCGAAAAAAGAAAAAAAATACTTATAAATTATTTAAAATTTTCAAAATAATTCACAAAAAAATATAAAAATAATTAAAATTTATAAATATTTAATATAAAAAAAATTGAAAATTTAGGAAATTAACAAAAAATTCTAAAAATAATTTAAAAATTCAGGAATAAATATAAAAAAAAAAAGAAAAATCGAAAATACTTATAAATTATTTTAAAAAAGTAAATTTTTTTATTAAAAATATAAAAATTATATACATATCAAAATAATTTTATATAAAAAAATAAAATATTCCGAAAATTTTGAAATTCAGGAAATTAACAAAAAAAAAATTCTAAAATTAATTTTAAAAATTCTGAAAATAAATATAAAAAATCAAAAATAGTTTTATTTTGAAAAAAAATCAAAAAATTAGTAAATTATTTTAAAAAATTTAAATTTTTTATTAAAAATATAAAATTATATAAAAATTTCAATAATTTTATATAAAAAATGAAAAAAAATTAAAAATTTTAAAATCCGGGAAATTAACATAAATCTAATTTGTTTTTTTGTTAATTTCCTGAATTTTAAAAAATTTAGAATTTTAAGAATAAATTTTTTTTTTTAATTTCCTGAATTTTAAAATTCTCTCGTTGGCGGACACATTGAAGGAGATTCAGCTGTTCGGTGCAGACGTCAAACTAGAAATAGAAATAGAAAAAAGAAAAGAGAAGCTGGCCTTCCCTTTCGCAGTTCCGTCGTCGTCTTGCCGCTTGAATAGCTGTCGAGTTTCATTAGGCCGAGAAGCCAGGTCTTCAGAGAAGACCCACACTTCTACTGTCCATGATAATTATTATTGTTCTATGCGCGCGTAAAAAAAATGGAGAGGAATTGGAAATTTAATTCTCAATTCTCAAATGCATTTAAAATAACTTTCAGAAGTAATCTTTTTTAATTATTTGGATAATGAATTTGAAATTTTCAAAATAATTATTCAAATTTTATATTTAGTTCTAGAAATTTTAAAATAAATTTTAGATTTTTTGTTAATTTCTTGAATTTTAAAATTTTCAATTTTTTTTTAATTTTTTAAATAAAATTATTTAGAAATTTATATAATTTTATATTTTTAATAAATTATTTTAATTTTTTAAATAATTTACAATTTTTTCAGTTTTTTGTCAAAATAAAAGTATTTTTGATTTTTCTTTATATTTATTTTCAGAATTTTTAAAATTATTTTAGAATTTTTTGTTAGTTTCTTGAATTTAAAAATTTTCAAAATATTTTTTTATTTTTTATATTAAATATTTATAAATTTAAATTATTTTTATATTTTTTATGAATTATTTTGAAATTTTGAAATAATTTATAAGTATTTGTTTTTTTTTTTTTTCGTTTTTTTTTTTTTTTTGTTATTAGTGACCACGTGTCGCCATATTATTGGCCCATGAAGGTCATGTGTATGGCACATGGCCTATATAACCTGAAATATGGCCGGAGTTGCAAACTGCAACAAAAACGTGTTATACAGGTTGCAATCGGAAAAAATATTTAGTTTGGACTAGAAATGGAAAAAGGGCCAATAGTACAGGTTGCATTTTGTAATTAACCCTTTCATTAAACTACACACTCAATCATCCAAAAACAAAAAAATTGAGGGCTCCTATACGATGCACTTTTTCTTTTCCTAAAAATTAGTCAGTTTTGTAGATTTGCAAGGAGGAGGAAGAAGAAGAATAATAATAAAGTTCTTACCCATTGAATAAAATTCAACAAGAAATCAAACTTTTCATCACCCAATCCATACCAAAATTCAACATGAAATAGCCATCAATTATTACAGTTCTTTACATCCATTGTCCATTATATTGGTGGTTCGGATAAAAAAATCAAGAATTTATAAATGAACTAGATTAAAACTAATAGCAAAAAGTAACACCGTGATCTTCATCACCACAATCCCAATCTCAACTCCAACATATAATTACTACTAATACACAGACTTACTCATGAAGAAGTTAACAAGGCAGATCAGTTCAAAACGAAGTCAACGACAACTCAATCCAGTAGCTCAGCTATTAAGGAAATAAAAACACAGACGCAAATAATACTCACCTAAGGTCCCAAAAACTGATTCTTTTACCGAGTTCTGCATATGGATCATATCATTCCTTTAATCATTCTATTGGTTGAAGAGAAAAACAAAGAAAACCAAGTGAAAACAATCTGCAGCAAATAAAGATATTTGTTCACAATATTTATATATATATATATATATATATATATATATATGAGGTATCCTAATAAGTATAAAATGAACTACTAGTGTGAGCAGCTTTGTTCTTTTTCCCCTATCAATTTGCCTTTATTAAAAAAATCGATAAACATTTGCCTTCTCTTATGATTGTTTTGCATTTGAAGTTAGCGTATTCTGTACTTTTCTAGGGTTTGTTACTACCGGATGCCATTACCAAATTTACAATCAATAATTTTATATTATCAAATGGATCAGGAAACTAGATCTCTAAGAAATCCCAACCTGAACCTATATTTCTTCTCAAATCTACCATCAGAACTCATTATCGACATCCTCTCAAGGCTCCCTGTTCGAATCAATATGAAATTGCAAGTGTTTGCAGGTCATGGCTCGTTTTAATCTAGACTCGTGAGTTTGCCAAGTCACATCGTTCTAAATCAGTCCTCGCACTGGTTGTTTACGAGAAAGATAATTTATTTATATCTTATATTCTAAATCACGTTTGCTTTTGCTTTTCTGTACCCTACTAATACCAATTAATTTGTTCAACTCTTAAACCATGCTTTAAACCCAGAATGTGATAATGATAATAATAACAGCACAAAAGACAAGCTGTAGAAAATTATTTGCGACAATGCTAGCCTATATCCATGATAATCGGAGACCAGCACAAAATAGAAAAAGGGGCGTCATGGTGAAGTAACCCTAGATGTTGCTTTACAGCCACATTAGCACATAGGTAGGGTTCGATTACTCACCAGCGACCGCCGCCCCAAAAGTTTCTCCGTTAGCCGACGGATACGAGCAGGAGCGCACGAGATTGAGGACTACGATGGGAGGCAGCGCACGAAATTGAGGACAGTGAGGCCGTCGGATACGCTGGCGGCAAGGGCGGCAGGATATGGCTGGAGGGCAACGGGTGGGAGAGCGAGGAGGGTTTCTTCAATTTAGGGGAGATGTTTCAATTTGGGATATGTGAATTAGAAATTGTAGATCTCTCTTTGGCGGATGGAAGAAACGTCAGATTTTTTATTTCTTGTGTATTTGATATATATATATTTATATTTTATCTTCCTTTGAGTTTATATCTTCGGCTGTGTTTGTTTGGGGTTCCCCTCGGTCCATTGAGGGACCCCAATCCCAATAAAGCACACTCATTAACTCTCTCAATCAATAGTAACTCAGCCTTCCCCAACCTTAAACAAATACACCCTTCAAGTGGAAAACTTAGCATAATAAGTTCAAAGGTCACCTAATATAAATTTGATTATTTTCTTTTGAACATTGACATACAAATTTCTATTTTTTTCTCAATTTAGAGATTAACTAAATATAAAGAGGAAAATGGTAGAGGTTGCAACTCAGCTTATCGAGTCAGATTCGTATCTGATTTCGGATCGATTCGGGTTATATATAAGAAATAATTCGAAACATATAATTATTATATTCTAAAAAAATATAGATTTATGATCGCTTTGGCTTAAAATCGGATTAATCGTTTTGTGTCAGATTGGTTGCAGGTTTTCGCAGTAAATTTGTGACGGGTTGAGTTGGATTTGTTGAATTTGTCGGGTCGAATTAGGTGTTTTCACCCGTAGAAAATGACCATTGATTGATGCAAAAACATTTTGCTTACGATATTAACGGGGTAAAGAGGTGAAGGACAAATGGTTGACGCAACAGGGAAAAAGTTCATCCTAAACTAGAATTATCAAGCAAAATGCATTTCAAGCCCGTTATTTATTAAATTAGAATTGTAATGATGATTCCCCTAATTAAAACACCAAATATTTATTTATCATTTTAATCAATTTTTACGTATGATATAGTCAAATTAATTATGTTTTATTTGGCTTGGCGTCTCAATGATAGAAAATTCGGTTGCAAAAAGAATATTAAAGCAAAAATATTTGGATTATCGAAGTATTAGTGACGGAATCTCCTGTCGCTAATTTAAAAGCTAAGGGTTTTACCCGGGCGGGAATATTTGCTGCTCACAATAGTGACGGATTTTTCGTCGTTAATTAATGACGGAAAATTCGGTCGCAAAAAAACCTGTTAAAACGACAACGTTTTGGTTGTCGAATGATTAGCGATGGAAAATGTCTGTCGTTAATTAACGGTGGAATAATTTCGTCGTCAATTCCGTCGCTAAAGTGACGAACATATTTGCCACAAAAAATAGTGACGGATTTTCCGTCGTTAATTAATAAGAGAATATTCTATAAAATATGAACTATACGACAACGTTTTTTAATTAGTGACGGAATATTCCGTCGTTAATTAACGATGAATTTATTTTTGTCGCCAAATTCCGTCGCTAAATCGGCGGGAATTATTTGTCTCTCGAATAGTGACGGATTCTCGACCAAAAAAAATCCGTCGGTAAATTCCGTCGCTATTCCGTCGCTAAGTCGTCGGTAATAATTTTTTATTTTTTATATATTAGTTTCCGTCGCTAGTCGGTCACGAATCGGTCGCTAATTACCGATGGATATTTTCCGTCGGTAAATCCGTCGCTAAAGAGCGTTTTTTTTGTAGTGGAAAATGTGTTGTGGGCTCAAGTAAAAGAGTGGTTTAGACCTAAACCCTTACCCTAAAAAAATCGAGATCTATTACACTGAAACATATTTCTTTTTCTAATATAGTTGTTAAGTTGTAGCTCACTACACTATCACACATCTCTCATATAATCCCTAGCTGTCGTCATCCTTTGTTCATAATTTTGTAGTTTAAATGAGTTTGACCGTAACCAACAAGATTTTGATCTTCTTTAAAAAAATCCATAATTATTATTTATTATTTAATGTTAGTCCTAAAAACCTTCATAATAAATTATGTTTAAACCTTGCAATTTGATTTTCCAAACGTTGCATTCAATTCATTCTTGGACTTGTAAACATAATGCTTAGGTTATATATATGAGTAGTTTTGGTCAATAAAAAGAGAGATAACTCATCATATTTTATTCTCTTTACATACTACAATATTAATGGTTGAAATCATACATTCGTCGCCCTCCTAGCTTACCCTAGAAATTTTGTTGTATCATGGGGGACTACTCAAGTAAATTCATTAGAACAGTGTTACTACAACACACCTTAATTAGAAATTTCCTTTTTCTACTACATAATATTTCATCAAATCTCAACAATCTAAAAGATCTATCCACCCAAAAGATACAAATACCTCCCAAGATACTGCGATAGTTTCCAGAAACATATAGAGGAACTGAGTTGTTGCTATAAAAAATCGACTATTTGATTTTTATTTCCCTATCAGGTATGTTTATAGACCCTTATCTCTATAACAAAAGTATACCAAAATTGTGTGACGAAACTCATCCTATCAAGTTGCTCTAGTTAAATTCATAATTTTTTTTGGTTTTAATATATTGGATAGATTAAAGTTTTCATTTGTTTGATGCAAATATTTTGAGGACGTCACACACACTTGAGTGTGGGCAAGTAAGTTTATTTTCCTTAGTAACTTCAATGGTCTTATATAAACAGAGATTCTTATATGAAATTATTTAATAAATATATAGTTTAATTGGAGGTTAAAAAAAATCTAAATATGATTTTAGTTTAGTTACTACTTAAATAACTTTCTAATAGTTAGAATTGGAAAACAGATTTTGCATATTATTTTAGCATTTATGAAAATTACTTCTTCAATTTATTTTATTGAGATGAATTTTGTAGCAAGGGTTAGAGCATATGTCTTATGAGTATTTCTATTCTTAATCTTTGGTAGAAAAAAAAAAGTTAGATATTTGTTTCAAGTGCAATTTATTCTTCATTACATATGTGATTATAGTTGAATTAAATGCATAATGCTATCTCACTTGATATTGTTTTTGACCAAAAATAAAATTTTGTATGTTGATTTTTACTACACCTATTGAAAATAATTAATATTTTATTTTGCATAGAATAAATATGTGCCCATAATTGGAAAAAATGGAGAATGATGCTAGTTCCAGATGCTTACAGGTAAATAATTGTAACACCCTGCAACTTATGTCTATTATTTGATTTCAGAATATGATTAACGTGTTTGTGTGACTAATCAAGTATTATACAATTAATGACAATTTTCTAAGTTTTGGGCTTCGATATTCTTTTATATTGTTAAGAATAGGTTACAAGCATCATTATTAAGTTAAGCCCAAAATCGTTTTTTTTTTTTTTTAATTCGGGCTCAAGCTAGTTATACTTTATTTTCAAGATATTATATTTGGGCTCAATGTTAAAACTTAAGTTGTGAGCATGACCCGTTAATTAGCCCAGATTAATTACTTTTCAGCCCAAAATATTGAGTCCTTATAAAAGTAGAATCTTATCAACCTAATTATAAATAAGCTAACAAAAACCCTATCCTCTATAAAAAAAAGTTAAAGTATCGGATCGCCCAAGGAAAAGAGAAGGAAACTCAGAGTTTTGGAATTCTATTTCCAGAATTGATGCCACCATAGGTAAGTAATTTCTAAATCATCCTCTTAGTGCTGATGGACTTAATTAGTAGTTAGTGTGATAAAAGCTAGGGATTGGGTTTTTTAAGGTTTATGAAATTAGTGTTACGGCAAGTGGCCGATATCATCATTAAGACTTTCAAATTTATGTTGCTAAGTTAGATACTGTTGATTCAATTTTAATGTATATATAGGAAATTTGAATTAGAATATAGTGACATTTTCGTAGTTAAACTTTAAGTAATCAAATCGATATAATATCAGTACATGCATTGATTGGAATGGTTAATAAATCATGTCATACTTTTCTTACTTTTATTGCTTGAATTGGAATAATATGTTACATATTCACAATCATTGTCAGTTTGGGTATTGGCTATCTAAATAATTAGTTTAATCATTCACAGTTTCCTTATTATTATATTTTTTGTCATTGCATAGCTAACTAAGAGTGTATATTTAACTAAGAGTGCTGGATGTATTCATTGATTAAATTCATATGATGAAAGGTTGCAGAATTAGTTAATAAATTGAGAGATATTAGCAATGGTACACTGGATTTATATATTTTTTTATTTGATTTATTAAAATTGCTTATGATCTAGATTCGGCTGATAGAGCTTAGTACGTGTTAAAGAACTTGAGGCTTGCGGTACCGTAAGTGGCGGACTAAAGATAAGTACATCTCTCACCTGCAATATTGAGTAGTTCAATTTTAATATTTGTACATATTATATGCAGTTTACTTGAGTTTGAGTTTATTATATGTGTTTATACAGTGAAGTTACTTGAGTTGATCTGTTATTGTAACTAAATGTGAAGTTTACTTGAGCTCGATGGTATTCTTTGTCTATAATGTGAAGTTTACTTGAGCTCGATTCTGTTAGTTGCGACTATAATGTGAAGTTTGCTTGAGCTTGATGGTATTACTTGAGACTATAATTTGAAATTTAGTTGAGTTTGATTTTATTGTTTATGTCTATTGTGTGAAGTTTTCTTGAACAACTTTATATGGTTCAGGTGGTCCAGTTTTATTTTCTATTGAAGGTATATGCCTAAAGTTTACTTAGTAAAATTCAAGGAGATAGTAGTCCATGTTGATTTAAGTCGAATAAAAAGAATATTTTGTGAGTACATCTAAAGGTCGGTCTATGAAAATATTCATGAACCACATAATTCTTCCATCTAGAATTGTATTATCATTATAAATTAATTTGATCATAACATGTATTTAAGTACTAGATCTGTTAGATTATATAATCATGAGTTACACAAAATTTAATATTTAATGTGTACATACAAATTAAGTATTTCTTCCATTTGATAACTTATTTCAGTTCAAGTTTCATGGCATTAATCACACTAATATAAGTTTTCTATACGATGGGCTTGTTTAAAATGGAAGTAGATAGCAGACAAAAGTCTCACCTACAGTATGAGTAGCTTAATCTTGTAATTCTGTCTATTGCATGAAGTTTACTTAAATTATCTTATAAAATTAAAATTAGCGCAAGTCCATTGTGTTTGTTAAAATTATACGATGAGCATGCTACAAGTATTTTATAGGAGATTTAGTAGTTAGTATTATATGCAAAGTAAGTGAGTTCGAATTTCTCTTGGTGTTTAAGTTAGGTTAAAATAAAAGAAATAAAAAGAATATTGCGTGAGTACATCTTTCACCTGCAATATGAGTAGTTTAAAATTATGATCTAAATATTTATTTTAAGTGTATTTTATATGATGTTTATTTCAACTGTTGTAATTGGTTTTAGTAAGTAATACTCTCATCGAGATATGATATGAATAGATTGATTTTACCATTTGTGCCTATTAACTAAGATTTACTTGAGATCGATTCTAATATTTGTGTATATTATGTGAAATTCATTTGAGATTGTTTCTATTATTTGTGCCTATTGTGTGAGATTTACTTGAGATTGCTTCTTATATTTGTGCCTAGTATGTGAAAGTTACTTGTGTCTGATTACATTAATTGTGCCTATTATTTGAAATTTAATTGAGCTTGATTCTATTATTTGAGTCTATTATGTGAAGTTGTGCATATTATGTGAAGTATGTGTAAGTTGTCCAATGATTTAGTTAGTCAAGCTTTATTATGTTATTTTGAGGTTGTATGTGCATTTAACGTTGATATAAGAATTTTGTACGAGATTTTGGTCTAACTTGTCTAATAGTGAGTTACATTTTTACAAAAGTAAAGTATGATTTAAGTATTTTAAGTATATTTTCTTATATTTAAGGACTGGTACCAGGGCATGCACGAGATCGCCCTATGAGTTTTAGTTGTTCCATTAGAATCCAATGGCTAGCTACCATTGTCTTAATGGAGTTGCGCGCATTAGTATCAAGTCCGGGCCCTTAGTAGTTTTATTATATTTAGTATATGAGATATTAGATGAGTTTGAGCAAATATAAGCCCATATTGTATTATGCAAAGCTTTGAGAAAATTTTATTATTTTATTACTCCCTTCGTTCCATATTAGTTGATGTTTTAGGAAATTCTTCCCTTTTCTAATTAATTGATATTTTATATATTTTTCATCAATTCTACCAATTTTCTCTCTGGGCTCAATCCTAAAATATCTCTACTTGTCAATCTATCTGAGATATTTTAATTTGGTCAAATCTTTAGTTGAGGGTATATCTGTCAAAATATTTCATCCTTAATTCTTCTCTTTCATCCTAAAACGTCAATTAATATGGAACGAAAAGAGTATATTTTTAGAACTGGTACAAGGGCTCGAGACCATCCACCAATGAGTTTTTAAGTACGAGACCACCCAACTATGAGTAAAGGCACGAGATCGCCCAATGAGAAGACCCCCTCCCCCCCATGAGTTTTATGAGTAAAGGTCAAGGCCCTACGAGTTTTATGAGTAAGGGCACGAGGCCCTATGAGTTTATGTTGCTCCGTTATGATTCAGTGACTTGCTACCATGAGTCTTAATGGAGTTGCGCACATTGGTTCCATGTCTGGGGCCACAATAGTTTTTATTATATAGTATATGAGTTTTTGATTTATTAGATGATTTCAAAGTATTTCAATTGAGTTTCATAATATAAGTGTACCTATTTGTAAAGTAATATTTTTTAAGTACTTGAGTTTTAAACGAAAATATTATGTGCGATAGGTGATGTACTTACTAAGCATTAGCTTATAGTTATTTACCTCATATTGCAGATAAATGCAAGAGTTAGAAGGGAGCAAGACCGGTGTGGAAATGATAGTGGCGGCGGATCCTCGGAATTGGTTAAAGATTATTTTAAGTTAAATATTCTTTTTGAATAATGATAAGTTGTTCACCTTGTATTTTCTTAGTGACTTTTAAGTTAATTTTTCTGAAGTTATAACACGAGTTGAAGTTTTCAAGTCTTGTAAAACTGAAAAGCCCGGCTATTCTTTCTAGTACTTTTTGAGTTAGATTTGCTTGAATTATTTTTCCTATATTTTAAAATGATCAGTCAAAGTTTGATATTTGGTCTTTAAAAAGAGAAGTTTAATTCCAGTTTTAAAAAAAAAAAAAAATCTATAAAAGATTATCCTTTGGATAGTTTATTGGTATGAATGGTCAAAAGTTCTAGCCTTATTGAGTATAAGTAACATCCCACTAGGGATGGTGTTATAATAACCAAGGAGACAAATATACCTTATTTAATGATTTTTCTAGAAGAATGGATTTTACACCATGATAAATGTGTCACTTTATAAGAAGATTATGAAAATGTAGGGGGTGTTAATCAAGTTTCATGAATGTCTCTGCAAACCTTGAATATGCATTAATTTAAGTACTCTATCAATATATCATGGGAAATTACATTGAATTTTGCTTATTATTTTGATATAAATAAAAACTTAGAGTTTCTAGAGATGAATATACTCACATTGAGAAAAAAAAGTTTGGAGATTGTTTAGATCTTTAACACATTATCTCTGAATTGAACTTGAGTAGTAACGGAAATAGTTTGATCACATATCTTGATGATTTACTCTTATAAGTAACAAATATGCTTGTATATAACTTGGCTTTGGTGAATATATATTTCGTGATATGTGATACTAACATTTGATTTATGTGCTCAATTTGAAATAGCAAAGAGATACCATAAATTATGTTGATATTGCGATGAGTTAAATGTCTATGAATATTATCTTGGAGTGGGCCAGTAGTTTCACACAGGTGGGGTGAATTTACTTTTGAAGCTATCATTATTACTATTGCAAGATCGGAATATTTATGGTCTGAAATTAGCTGGCAATGAGATTGAGTGGCTAAGAAACTTCTTAGCTAGTGTTCCTCTTGGTATGGGACCAACATTATTGGTGTTGATGTTATGATTGTCATGTGGCAATAGCCATTTCAAAGAACAAAAATTTCAATGATAAAAATAGACATTCGTCTGAAGAGAGAAAGTGGTGAAGCAACTATTATTGAGTTATATCGATGGATTATGTGAAGTCAGAACTGAATCTGGCTAATTTTAATAGTGATGGTAACCCAATATTAGTGATTGAAGATCCCATGAATAAGGTTCAAATGGATAATAACAAGTCACTTGTCAGTCTGCTAACCTAATATAACTATTTTCCCCTCCTATGATGTGTGTAGTGCTACACAACAATATTGAGAGGATAAGCTAATTTTTTTTAATGAGTTTCATATCCCTTATGGATGATATATTATTTGCAGAATTTACTCGATGGACTCACCTATATGAGTATGGAGTCGCTCCAATGAGATCGTGACTAAGTCTCTAGAGCACTTATGAACTATGAGGTACGAGTATGGTCGATAAAGTGCAACATCGAGTTGAACAACGAAATTATTTGAGTGAAATGTGATAAGAATTTTAACCTACAGTAAAGTGACTTTAGTTTATAGAAGTTAAAAATTTCACTAAAGCTCTGTTAGTTATGTCTTATCTTTCTAGGTCTAGTTCATAATAAAAAAAACACTAGATTCGATGCATTATACACTCGTAGGCTTACAGGAGAAGTTTTTTATTATTTTCTACAAAATGCTTTCTTTTCAAATAGGTGGGATTGTTCGAAAAAATGTAATTCCAAATAAACTATTTATACATTATAATATATAATTATTATATTTATCTTTATAATTTGAAAATATATTTTGTAGTTTAAATAAGTTTGATCTTGTTGGAAATAAAGAAGAAACAAAGAACAGTCCTTGCATGTATTAATGGATGTTCTGCATGTACTCAACTTTATATTAATTGTGTGTTGTCTTCATTGTTAGGTGTTGAATAGTCAAAGTCAGGTGTTGTATAGGATGTGACAAGTGTCACAATCCTAGTATGTGCTTGTACAAGATGTTAGGGTTAAGTTGCTATATATAGAGTTGTATTGCACATTGGTTAAAGCAATTTGTGATGCACTAGCTGCTGCAGGACAAAAGCTGAGTGATGAAGACCAGATAATGCACGTGCTAGGAGGATTAAGTGATGAATATAATGATGTTATGGTATCTGTCACCTCAAAGATAGATTCATACACTTTGAGGGATGTTTGTGGTCTGTTGTTAAGTTATGAAAGCAGATTGGACAGTCTATCTGGGAGTATAGAGGAGAATCTTCCCATGGCTAACATGGCTTCACAAGGTGGAGACAAGAATGGAGGAAATGCCTTCGGAGGAAGAAGAAGTTACAACAGCAGAGGTGGAAGAAACAATAATCCCAGAGGTGGATTTGGAAGAGGAAGAGGTGGCAGATTTAGAAATGGAAAATCATTCTGCCAGATCTGTGGTTTTAATAACACTCACACTTCTGATAAGTGTTATTACAAGGATTCCTATAAGCCACCTAACAACAACCAAGGTGGTTATAGGAATAACAACAACCAAGGAGGCAGGTTTAACACCTACCAAGCCAACCAAGCAACTACTGGCTTCACTTAACAAGATTACAACTCAGAGTACTCTGCTTGGTTCCCTGACTCAGGTGCCTCAAGCCATGTTACATATGATTTGGCCAATCTCAATGTAGCAGCAGATTATCAAGGGAACAACAAGTTGCATCTTGGAAATAGATCAGGTTTGAATATTTCTCATATTGGTAACTCACACTTTAAATCCCTCAATCCTTCTTACAACACTGTTTTTATCATAAATCATCTCCTACATGTTCCTGAAATTACTAAGAATCTTCTTAGTGTTTCACAATTTTGTAAAGATAATAATGTATTCTTTGAGTTTCACCCTTCTCAATGTTTTGTTAAGGATCAAGCTAGTAGAACAGTACTTCTCCAAGGGAGTCTTGAAGAGGATCTATACAAGTTTGAGCTCATTAATGCCACCAAGAACAAGTCTGATGTCCCTAGAGTCCTAAATCCACTAGTCAAAACCGCTCTCAAGAAAGCTTGTTAAACAATTCCTTTTATCCTTTGTGTTTTTTAGTTTTAGAGTCTTCTAGTTCTATTGTTTCCAAGAAGAGGGTAGGTTTAGGGATATGGCACAATAGATTGGGTCATGCTTCTCAAGATATTGTAGCCAAAGCTCTAAAAGGTTGTAACCCCAGTATTCCAGTTAATGAAAAAACTTTACCTTGCTCAGCATGTTTTTCATCTAAATCTCATGCACTTCCATATTCTGATTCTTTGTCTATTTATGATGAACCCTTTGCCCTTATTCATTCTGATTTATGGGGACCAGCCCCTAAGAAATCTATCACTGGCTATCAATATTATGTCACTTTTATTGACCACATGTCTAGATACACTTGGGTATATTTCCTTAAATTGAAATTTGAAGTCTATGAAGCATTTCTACACTTCAAATCCTTTGTGTCAAATCAGTTTCAAAAGACTATCAAGTCTGTCCAAAGTGACTGGGGGGGTGAATATAGGGGTCTATCTAATCTGTTCCAGGAAAATGGCATTTCACATAGAGTATCATGTCCTTACACCCCTCAACAAAACGGCCTTGCTGAGAGAAAGAACAGACACATTGTTGAAGTTGGTTTGGCATTAATGGCTCAATCATGTGCACCTCAATACCTCTGGTCTGATGCTTTTAAAACAGCTATGCATATCATAAATAGATTACCTGCCAAAACCCTCAAATACCTTTCACCCTTTGAAAGAATCTTTAACAGAAAACCTGACATTACTCATCTCAGAGTGTTTGGCTATCTTTGTTACCCCAACCTTAGACCTTATACCAAAAAAAATTTGAAAGTAGGTCTGAGCCAAGCACATTCATTGGCTATGCTGATGGATATAAGGGCTATAAAGTCCTTTTAGGTTTTGGAAAAAATTTAGTAACCAGAAATGTGGTCTTCTTTGAAAATATTTTTCCCTTCTCCAGTCAGAAAAATCCAACAGATACATCCACTAGCATTAATGAAACCCAAACCCTGTCACCGCCTGTTGTCACTCTCAAACCTGTCATTTCTAACAAACACTACCATCCAATAGACAATGTCCAATCCAGTACACCCAATAGTCCAGCCAGCTCACAAAAGGGCTCCTCTAAATCCACTTCACTTTCACCAAGCCAAACTGACCCTACACAACTGTCCACACCTAATTCCCCTATCACTCATGAGTTATCAAATGAGAAAAATGCAAATACTGAGCTCATTGCTAAGATGACAACTTGTCAAAAGGGACAAAATATACATCCAATGAGGACAAGGGCAAAGGATGGAATTAGAAAGCCTAAAGTTTTTGTTGCTTCACTTGATCCTGAAACATAACCAAACTCCTTTGAAGAAGCAAAAACTTCACCTCATTGGGTAGAGGCAATGAAACAGGAGTTGGAGGCAATGAAGAAGAATCATACCTGGACCTTTCAACCTTTACCAGCTGGACAGAGAGTTGTTGGTTGTAGGTGGGTGTTCAAAATAAAAAGAAATGCTAATGGGAGTATAGCAACACATAAAGCCAGGTTAGTGGCCAAAGGTTACACTCAAACTCATGGCTTTGATTACGAAGAGACCTTTAGTCCTGTTGTGAAGCCCGTTAGTATAAGAACAGTTCTCAGCATTGCTATTAGTCAAGGATGGGAAATTAGGCAATTGGATGTGATCAATGCCTTCTTGAATGGAGAGTTAGAAAAGGAAGTGTTCATGCAACAACCCCCTGGTTTTGAAGTGGGAAAGCAAAAAGGACTTGTCTGCAGATTATCTAAAGCCATCTATGGCTTGAAACAAGCATCAAGGGCCTGGTTTATCAAGTTAAAATGTGTCTTAAGGGACCTTGGTTTCAGATTCTCAATTGCAGACAATTCCTTATACTATAGATTCACTCCTGACTCTTGTATCATCCTGCTTGTCTATGTGGATGACATCCTAATTACAGGTAGTAAGAAGGAAGAGATGGAGAATCTTATTGAGATGCTTGATTCAAAATTTTCTCTGAATGATCTGGGAAGAGTGCATCAGTTTTTTGGGATTGAAGTATCTTATACAAGTTATGGGATCCATCTGTGCCAGGAGCAATACATTCAATCCCTGCTTAAAAAGGTGGGCATGGAAACAGCAAAGGGAGTTCCAACCCCCATGGTCACATCTCCTCCATTGTCAAGACATGTTGGTGAAACCGAAGCGAATGCTACCCTATACAGAAGCATCATAGGAGGGTTGCAGTACACTACCCTCACCAGGCCTGAGATTTCCTTTACTGTTAACAAACTAAGGCAGTACATGCAAAGGCCACTTAATACCCATTGGAGAGCTGTAAAAAGACTACTGAGATACTTAGCAGGAAGTCTAAGTCTTGGCCTAGCAATTTCTAAATCCTCAATTGATAGCTTGACATCATTTGCAGATTCTGACTGGGCAACCCATGTAGATGATAGAAAATCGGTTTCAGGCTTTTGTGTTTACCTTGGGCAGAATCTGGTTTCATGGTGTTCGAAGAAGCAGATTTCATTGTCTCGTTCGAGCACTGAAGTAGAGTGTAGATGCATAGCTCACTGTGCATCAAGTGTTATTTGGATAAAGTCCTTATTGTCTGAACTAAAAATTTATTTGTCCAAACCTCCAGTAATTTGGACAGATAATGTTGGAGCTGAATGGTTGGCGATGAATCCAATGATGCACTCAAGAATGAAACACGTGGAATAGGACGTTCATTTCATTAGAGAGAAAGTTGGTGATGGAAGTCTATGTGTGCAGCATGTCCCAAGCTTTGAGCAAACCGCAGATGTTCTAACTAAAGCATTATCAACACAATTCTTCACACGGTGTCATAACAAAGATGAAGATAATCCCCAAGACCGTGTTCGAATTGAGGAGGGATGTTGGAAATAAAGAAGAAACAAAGAACAGTCCTTGCATGTATTAATAGATGTTCTGCATGTAGTCAACTTTATATTAATTGTGTGTTGTCTTCTTGTTAGGTGTTGAATAGTCAAAGTCAGGTGTTGTGTTGGATGTGTGACAAGTGTCACAATCCTAGTATGTGATGGTACAAGATGTTAGGGTTCAGTTGCTATATATAGAGTTGTACTGCACATTGGTTAAAGCAATCAAACAGTTCAATAACCGAGCTATCAGCTATGAGTTCATTATACTGTCCCTTTCATTTCCTGATTATCAATGCTTTGTCTAGCTTGATTTCAACCAGATCTTAACCACCAAGTATTTTAATATTCTTTAAATAATTCATGTTACGATTACTTTTTGTTATATAACGTTAGTCCTAAAATCCTTCATAAAGAATCGTGTTTAAAGCTTGCAGTTGATATTCCCAAATGTTGGCATTCAAATTAGGGTTAATTGCAGCAACTCCACTAAACTATCTACGTTTTTTCATATAAATCACTAAACCTTTTTTTATTGCATTGATACATATAAATTATACGAGTTTTGCAGATAAACCATAATACTTATTTTTCAATTGGCAGATGAACCATTAAACTTATTTTTCGATCATTTCTTTTTTCCAGAAATCCACACGTGGCTTGCGCGTGATAAACTTTTAATGACTTTTTTTGTACAAACAACCTTTTTAGTATGCTAAAAGTATAAATTTCTTTCACACCTTTCTTTTTCATAACAATTTCTTTAAATCATCAATAGTTCTCTCTCCTAATATCTAGAACCTCCATTGTTAAAAAAAATTTCATCAATAGTTCTCTCTCCTAATATCTAGAACCTCCATTGTTGAAGGAATCATCAATAGTTCTCTCTCCTAATATCTAGAACCTCCATTGTTGAAGATGAGCGGCTCCTCTACCTACTAAAAAGTGTGTTTGGACAAAAAAAATCCTTAAAAATTTATAACGCGCAAGTTACATGTGGAATTCCTGTGAAAAATGATTGGAAAATAAGTTTAGTGTTGTATATGCCAAAACCCTTATAGTTTATATATATAAGTGCCACAAGAAAAAGAGTTCAGTGATTTATGTGCAAAAACGGTGATAGTTTAATATGGTTGATGTAATTAACCCTCCAAAATTATTCTTGGACTAGTAAGCATTATATTTACACTATATATGAGTAGCTTAGTGAGCAAAAAGAAAGATAACTCATCATATTTTATTCCTTCACATACTACAACATTGCTGGGTTGAAATCATGTATTCGTTGTTCCTACTTCTAGCTTACGCCAAAAGTATTGTTGTATCCTGAGGATTGTTCAAGTAAATTCTTTAGAACACTGTTACTATAACACACCCCATAAACTTTATTTTTCTATTACATAATATTTCCAGAAGCCCAACAATACCATAGCTAACACTGCCTCCAAGTCAAGGAAGCGCAACTGATAGTCTCTCCCGTAATCGAAAAAAATATTATGTCCTCTAATGATGTCGTTCCGGTCAAATAATGGCGTTCGATTCTTTGATTTCATGTCTGATGTTACTTTTGCATTGCTTTCGCCTTCTTTCATGTGTTATTTTGTGCAGATTTGATTTGCACTTTATGCTAAATAAGGGGAAGATAGACATAAAACTATGATAAAGACGACACAAACTAAGGGGGATAATTTGTCTTACAAATATCTAGGTTTCAGTTATATTATTAGGTGAATTAAATTCGTTATATAATAGGTAAATCAAAATTTATAAGAAATTACTCACACTTTTATAATAATAATAATAATAATTAAAAAAAAAATAGTAGATAGTAGATTAAAATAAAAATCAGTAACCCCTTCGAGCAATCTCTTCCTCCCTCCTCCTACAGAGCTCCTAAGCCGAATCAACACAGAAAATCAACAAGAATACTTTAACAAATTCGTAAAATTAATTATAGTTCAACCCAGGAACTAGCTTGAGATACAAGTAGCAACTCGAGTTCTTATTTTTCTGCTCCATTTTATATGTATTGTCTTTACCATCGTTTTTCATTTTTTCTGGGAATCGATATACTTTATGCAATGTTAGTCTATTAAAATATCATAATTTATTTGCTTTTTTTATTTTTGGAAGATTTTGCTTTGGAGTTCAGTGGCGTTGTAGATGGGAAAAGAGAGGGGGTGCTTTCTAGTATTTCAACGATACATATTTTATTATTTGTAGGCTGATCAATTTTATCTTTGTTACATTTTAATTCAAACTCATTATTTGATTGTTTAAATAAAATTGAATTACTAGAATTCCAGTATTTAACAGGCTTGAAATCCCAACATCGCACATAGATAGAAACAACTCCATTTGTAATATTAAAGTGCAAACCAAATTCTCTCTGCATCCTGAAAGAATATCTAAGATGATGTTATGTTACACTCACTGTACATAACACTTACAAACAACTCATTTACCTGTACAGGATGATGTTCTAATGTCATACAAACATAACAGCCCTGTCGATCTAGTATTCTATGTATTGTATGGTCGGTGCGCTTGTCATCGTCTTCTCAGGATCTGTCCAAGCCAAAACAAGAACCTCATTTCGTTTTTTAACTGTATCTAACAGAACATTGGATCATAGATGGTTTCTCAAATAGAGTACCTTTAACTTCACGTATATCGACTTCTCGCCATTCTTGGACAAGGGCACAACAGCAGCATATCAGGTGGGACACAAAATCATCAAACAAGCCTCCCTACAACGATTCAAATGCACAAAATCTAGTGACACAAAGATGAAAATAAAAGGACAATAATGTTAGGATAGAGAGATTACCTTAATGTTAAATACTTTACGAAGCTTCCTTCTGATGCAACAAGTATAGCAGCAGCAGGACAATATCAAAGAATAAGCCATTAAGTCATTACAGGTCTCTGCAGGAGCTGCAAATCAGAGACATTAATTGTAGTCCAAGGAATTTTATACGTTAAAATAGGGAAAACTGGTTAGATCTGTTCCATTATTTTGTTGACGAGGCTGAAGAAAAAAAGAACACAAAGAAATTCTTGTATGAAAAGTTTCTATTGATAAAAATGTGAATGTCTAAACACCAAAGTTAGTTTAACTCTGGTTTAGGAACAAACGTCACATTTACTCCCTTCTATAGGAAGATATTTTGATCTTGGAACTGAGTTCTTAAATTAGCTATATTCGGTTTTGTGTTGCTTTAACTCAATATAAAGGAGTCGAAGTCTATAAATTCCTAATCAACTCTCGCCCTCCCATTCCCTCTATCTTTTTCTCTCCATCCTCTCGTGTTCCCTCACTCTTCCTCCACTTATATTCTGTTAAATAAACACATAAATAAAAAGAGCATAAAAAGGAAAAAAAGAGAAATATAGTATATTACTATATTATATATGTAAAGCTAAGTCCTTTTTTTGGGAGCAACCTCACCTTTTTAACAGTTCAGTGCGGGGAAAAAATCAACAGTAAATACATAGAGAGAGAGTGCTTTGAAAGTCCATTAGGAATGCAAGAGCAATCAAAAGGAAATGCATTACGCAGTTGTCGGTTGAGAATTCAATTATTTCATATTACTTACAGACGTGTCTATCATTTGCCACTGAAGCAATTCTGGATAATGTGCCACAAGGAAAAAACAAGGTTTTTATGCCTGCAAATTGTATAAATTAAATGAGAACATAGCATAGATTGAAAAAGAAAAGAAAGCAAAACAAAAAATGAAAACACAATATCAAGAACAGATCAAACAATAGCGGGCCGATGTTTCAGTAAGCATATAATACGGCACAACTTTGCCTTTTCACAAATATAGTATCTCTCTCCAGGTAAAACCTGCTTGTACCTAGTAATGGATGACTCTGTATATCTATGTATGAGATGTGTATTTATAAATTAACTTTCTGCATTACATGCCCCCCTTGTTTATAAAAGGACAACTTTAATTTGGAAATGCGTATCGAAATTTGAGTTCATCTAAAAATTTAACCCCTTCCTTTATTCAACAAGATTGGAGGAACTTCCTCCATGCATTAGTTTTCTCATTGTAACACTATAACGCAGTGGCATGAAAGAACAATTTAAGCATTTTAGCCCTTTGACTATCTAATCCACGGACATATGCTAAATAGGTTGAATCAAGCGTGTCTTTGTTTTAGTCTTTCTCTCTGTAGTTGTTATTTCTTATAGATCAAACTGCAACAGATACATTTTAAGAGACTTAAAATAACAAGTAAAACATATACAACTAGCATTCAAAAAGAGCAAGCAAACAAAGAGAAACATACAAAGCAGAGGTTCCGAACAGCAACCAAGCAAATCTGAGTGCCATTCATCCGCTGAACCTTTAGATGGGAGCAAATCTTGTGTAGAGGAAACCGAAGATGTATTCCTGTAAAAGAAAATAAAAATACAGGTAAGATTATATCAAGAGGCTGCAAAACTTTAATATATATATAAATATATATATATATAAGTACCACTTGTATGGCAATATAAGTATATTTATACTATTTTAGAACAGCACTACAAATGAGAGAGAGAGAGAGAGAGAGAGAGAGAGAACCTTGAAGGTGCCTGTTTCCCACTGTGCTTAGAGTAGTTTCTATCATATAGTTCCTTTTCGCTGTTGACATTTACATGAGCCTTCTCCACCTTTGATTCTTTCAAACTTTTTTCTGGCAAAGAAGTTGCTGCAACTGCTTCTGTAACCTCAAGCAGATGCTGAATCACTTCACATTGGGTAACATCCAAATTAGATTGTGAGTGTTGTAGTTCGATTTGAAGCTTCTGGTTTTCCTTTTTTATGGCCTCACAAATGGGCATGTTTGGGTAGGTACAAGAAAGGGATTTCTTCAAAACAATGGTATCATGTCGTGACGGCTCACGTTTGAGAATCACGTTTTGCACCTTTCTATCCTCGTCATCCAATGTGTACTCATGTTGGTCTCTTTCGATCATTTCAATCCGCTCCTGATATAGAAGAGCCAATGGGTATCCCAAAACAATGTGTGTGAGATTTAAAGAAATAATAACTATGACACAAAGTAATGTTTGCATTCTAGTCTTTAAGTGTGATTATGTAGAGAAGATGATATAGATGACAAATAAATTCAATCATCTGAATAGGTCGAGCAAAAAGAGTTTCATGTTATCTCTTGGTATATGCTGAATTGTGAATGTAGGAATATTAGACTGAAATCTGAGGGGATGACAGTCGATCAAATTTTACAGTCAAGGACACCACAGGAAAAATAAGCCATGCACTCTCCGAAAACTGTATCTCTTTAGGACTGTGTATTTTGCCCCTGCACATTCATCTTTTCTAGGTTTGTTGCCCCTTGCACTTTGCTAACTTTGGCCCTTCCATCAGGGGCATTTCCTCCCTTGTGGTTAGAGCACCCCCACCCCCTCAAATTTTTATTTATTCCCTAATTTTATTTAATTATTTAATATTAATTTTTACTCCATAAGTTTAGTAGATTCAGCCCCCAGCGCTAATTAGTTCCACCCCCCAATTCATCTAGCTCCGCCCCTGCTCTTCATTAACAAAGCAGGGGGGCAAAAGTAAGGAAAACGAAAGAGCAGGGTCAAAAGAAGGAAAACAAAATATGGGTCAAGATTTAACTAGGAGATAGATAAAATTAAGTTCGGGAGGGGTGAGGGGATTACAGGGGCAAAACTATGCATTTCCTGTATTCTAACTCTTATTATGTAGTCCAATTAGTGATCATATGCATTGAAGTTTTACAATAATTTCCTTAACTAAGCATGCAAAATGTAAAACAAGAAGGAACAGTTACCATGCCTAAAGTAAAAATACAGTTACACAAACAATATTTCATATAGTTTTAAAGTAGGCTGCTTCTTTCCTTATGGCCTGACTGCTACTCTAGATAATTTGATTGACTACCAGTTAACAGAGAATTTCTTTATAGATCTAGATGCCTTTTTGCTAATTTACAAATCAAGTTAAAGTTCTCAGAAATAAGGACTGTGTTCTAACATTGACATCTCAACCACCGGTGAGTTTTCAGTCATGATTGCAATTGTGCAGCAGCAAGTTTGGTAAAACGTCGGTAAAGAATCAATAACAGCAAACCAGAGCTAATACCACTAATCAGAAGATTCTACACATCTAGACTAACTACCAAATCATATTCGTAAAATTCAAGCATCATCCCTTGAGGGTTTCTCAACATAATTCAGCCATTCCACACCAATTATATCAAAATTTATATGCATTTAGACAACTACAGATGCACAAATTCAACAAAAGTTCATATGCTACTGAAATCAAATAATTAATCAAGAATGAGATAATAACGCGATTGATACCCGAAAACGAGCATTATCAACGAGGGTAATGAGAGGTATGATCTTCAAATATCGATCAATCTCACTCTGAGCCTTCCTAAACTGGTAAACAATGTTCCACCCCATTGCAAGCAGATAGAGGTAGCTCCGATCCTGACAACTGTTAACCAAAATGTAGGACCTTCTCAGTGCATCTTCGAGCTGTTCTAATGGCTCTCGAGTTTCTGGATACTTTTTCAGCTCTGAAATCTTTAGGGACTCCAATAAGTTCCCAATTAGCTTCAGATGCCTAGCGAATTGCTGGCAATTCTGCTTGTGCATTCTGGCAGTGTTTGCCGCCTTCACTATCATTCCGATCAGCTTCACCGCGTCCAGTCCGGCCAGTTGGGCAATATTTGCAATTTCCCCAAAATGCTCCCATGATGACATTCTTGAACTTCCTTACAAAACTCAACCTCTAAGCTACTCTAATTAAGCCCAAGAATCAGAACACACCCCAGATCAGCAGATCACTGAAAAATCGTCTTTTTCTGATCATGGGAACTTCCCAATTGATTATTACTTGACATTTTCACCCAACAAAATCACATTCCTCGAATCTTCGCTGCAATAAGCCAATAAAAAGAGGCAATTCAAACAATTTCCAAAACGAAACACAGATTTTCAAGAATTGAAAAAACAGAGACTGAAAAGATACAGTGAAGAAAAAAGAGTGATTACCACACTTCATCTGGATTTCTTTTCTCCGACAAAGAGAAAGGTCAAACAAAAAAAAGGCTGCAACTAATAAAAGATTGTTTGACTAACCCTTTTACTAAAATAACCAAATCATAAACTAAATAAACACAAATCCATAAATCCACCTTTACAGATTCAAGGAATCCACCGTTTAGTTCCCCAGACTGTGTAAATTCATATAGTTGAGAAACAATTAAGCAATCTGGAATTCTGTATCAAAGAAAAAGCGGCAGTTTCAGGAGTTGGGGGCAAAATCAGTGTCAGAGCAAAAAGACAGAAAAGACTGAAATTGAGTATAAATATGTAATAAAGAATAGAGACTGTGTCTAGAGTGATGAGTCCAAATATAAACACAGAAATGTGTGTGGTCTCTGTCACTGAGGAATCACGGTGACCGCTGCGGTGTGGGTTGTCGGTACACAGTTTGGTGAGCTGAGTGTGACTCCGTGACTACTCACACACTCTCACGGTCACTATAAAAAATGGAAATTTGATGGGATACACCTCAGTATGCCCCGTCATAAATTCTCCCGTCATTTTCCATCCTTTATATACTTAAAAATGAAAATCACCTTGATAAGTGTCATTTTCACATACAATTTATCAAGTGTCACTAGACCATGATTATTGGTGATCCATACTTGAGGGTCATCCAAATAAAACAAAATAATATGTAAAAATAAAAAGATTAATTGTAAAAAATCTTATGACCTTCCACAATCAGGTTAGTCAACCATGATCAACCTATTCCACAACTCAATTCTATTTCACAATCTGCCACGTATCATTATTTCATTGGTCATATTAAATTATTAATTGGATATTTAATAATAAATAAATAAAATAATTTTTATTTTACAAAAGTTAATTTTTAATTAAAATCCTTTTTTTTCTCTATAAGTAGAGCCTAATATTGACATTACGGCTGTGCATGGAGCTTGGAGATTATCGAAATTGGATCGAAATTCGGACCGAATTAGTTCCGAATCGAAAATATTCATTGACTATTTGACCTTTCTGAACCGAACTGAACCATTATTTTTTTGGTGCGGATTTGGATATCTAATTTGGTTATTATTTTAGCATGTTATTTTAAACGCACCGAAAAAAATCACCTTATTATAATTACGGAATTAAAATAATTCTTTTTTCCTTGAAATATATTAAAAAGGCGCGAAAAAGAATATGCAATTATTAAACCGTAGCAAAAATATTGATTTTATTAGAAAATACGTTATGTATTTGGATAAAAGAAATTAACATTTATTAAAATGTTGGGTTGTGTTAGGCTATTGATAAAATGTGAAAATATATTTTTTAGGTTGTGGAGTATGTTGTGTATGTGGAGGAGAGAGAAATTAATATTTTATTATAAGTTGGGTTGTGATGGGTTGTTGATAAACCTAGTCTTATCTCAAGTTATTTTTGGATGGAAATATTCGAAAAACAAAGGATTTAATTTCTAATTTTTTGTATTTAGAAATCTATTCATTTCAAATCCATATCAAATTCTTTGTTTAGATTTTTAAATTCGAATGAGTGGATCTTAATTATCTGAACTTTTTTTTTCAATATTTTCTTAACATTTTTTAAAGGATGATGATAATGAAAGTGTGTGTACTATGTGCGTGAAATGTGTGCGCGTGTAGTATGTGTGTGAAGTGTGTGCTTGTAATTTGTGTATGTACTGTGTGGGGGGTATGTGCGTGTAGTATGTACATAGTATGTGAAGTGTGTGAGAGGTGTGTGCAGTATGTGTAGTGTTGTTTGCGTACTGTGTGCATGTAGTATGTGTGTGTACTGTGTGCGTGTAGTATGTGAAGTGTGTGAGCGTACGTGTAGTGGTGTTGTGTGTGTAGTATGTGTGTGAAGTGTATGAAATGCGTGTGAAGTGTGTGTGCGTGTGTATGTGTTGCGTGTACTATGTGAAATGTGTGGGATAATGTAACTATACATATATAAGGGGTAAGATGAATTTATAAATGAATAGGTTGTTGGATGAATTTGAAATCCATCCAAAGCGAACTAGAAATTTAGCAGGGATTTAAAATCCATTAATTTAATTTTTTTTGCCAAACAAGTTTGGTGGATTTAATGGTGGATTTCAAAATTAACCCATCAAATCCCTCCATTTAAATGGACCCTCAAAGTTTTTGGAAATATAAGATATATTATAATAATTCAATATTTAATAAATCTATTTTTTTCCACGGATAAGGTTAGTATAATTATTGCAGCTAGTGAACCATATTTCTCGGTTCAAGTTGTGATTTAAAATTTAAAATATTTCAATATTTAAAATTTCTATATTTTTTAATTTTCCCTAGATAAATTCATTAAATAATTGCAGCTAATTACAATTGCGGTTCTCAGTAGTGTTATTAAAAATCAAGACTATGTGCTTTCAAATTCTAATATATAAGCATTTCAATAATCTATAAAAACTCTGAAAATAAAAAATCACAGGGACTTGAATTTCAAATTCGGATATATCATCAGAACTATTAAAAATTCATAGTTAGTTTTTTTATTCTATACTTTTTGAAACATAGTCTCCTTTTTAATAGAAAATGCATATGCATTTCTATAACATAACGTATATAGGTTTATTTCCTATAATATAACATATATAATATTGAGTAGTCCGTATTAAATGGACGCAATATATAAGGACCTTCTGTATTTTTATCAAAATATATTTAACTTTTTTGTAATTTTTTTATTTATAATTTATTTTATATTATTATGTAAATACACAGTTACATTTAAGAGTATTAAATTGACGCGATGTGTAGAGACATTTCAAATAATTTATTTAATATTATTATTTAAAAAATATACATTTTTATTTGAGAGCCTATTATATTGATGTGGTATATAGATAGTCTATACAACATTTTTTTAGATAATTACTTTTTACAACTCTTCACTATTACTATTTATATACTTAAAACTAACAAGTATGCATCTTACAAAAAAATAATTTTATATATTAGTAACCTCTTCACTTTTTTATTGAAAAATAAATAAAGTTAACAGACGCGTGAAAATTTTTCACGGGTACTTTACTAATTTTATACACTAAATGGTAGACATCTTGAATAAAATAATGGCAAATTCTATTTACACCACAAAAATTACTCGTTGCCTATGTTCTAAAAGATGCTAGGCACTAGTCGACTAACAGATTAAGGTCTAGCGCCTTATTTGGTCTAGGCGCGGTTAATCGCTCTAAGAGGAGTTAGGCGGGGAGGAGTCGGGAGAAAATGTAGGCGGTCAAGAACGTCTAGCGCCTAGACGAGATATAGTCGGAGGTAGACGAGACTTTTAGAACAGAGCTCTCGCACCATATTTACTTTGCGTATTTGGCTAAACTTATTTAAAATATCTTATAACCTCTAACATCTTATAAGAAGTTTTTAGAGCTTATAAGATGTTAAATCTTATTTAAAAATAAGTTATTTAAGTGTTTGATTATAATAAGATGATAGAGCTTATAAGATATTAGTAACGACATTTTTTGTAACTAGAATAATAAAATTTGAAGTAGTTATTCAAAATAAAATCTTATTTGAGAAATAAGTTAGTCTTTCCTTACTTTTACAAAAACAACTTATAAGCTACCAACAACTTATTTTGAAATGAAACAAGATCTTATTTAAAAATATTATCAAACACTTTGAAGGAACTTATAAGCTCTTAAACATCTTATAAGATATTTTGAACACCTTCTAAAAATATTACACTACACCATTTGACAATTTCACCCTTCAAAAAAAAAGCATTTTTTCCTTTTCTCCCCAGCTCCTCCGAAAACCTTCCTCCACTTTCTTTCTTGATCTTTCTTTCTGAAATCCACCCTATCTCAAAAGTTTATTTACCATGGTGTATATATTATTTTAAAACTTGTTTGATGTAAATAATTTTGATGAACAAAGGAATCATTGTAATCCATCAATCCAAACCGACGAACAAAACAAAACGTTCTGAAAGCATTCACAAGTTTGAGTTCACTTCTACTAAAAGTCATGCTCAATTGAAATGCAACCATCCTCAATAGAAACTAGCAGACATGGTCAGGATGGAATGACAAAAGTAACCCTTTGTGAATGATAATCTTCATCCTTTATAGAAATCCACTCTCCTTCATTTTAAGTTTGAACATCTCTGCTAAAAGTCTATACATACCTTAACCTTCATTATTAGTAAAGAGAAGCGACTTTAGCCTCAATAAAGTGATTAACCATCATCTGCATTTTCTGAATTTATGCATATACTGCTTGCGTGATTTGTGCATAGGAACAAGAAAGGTGAAATAATGGAGGGTTGAGTCTTAATTTGAAGAAAAATGGTAAATTATATAAGGGCAAATTTGTCCAAAAACTTTTGTGGTTTTTAGAGAGGTCATGGTGGTATGCATAGAAACTACCCAAAATTTAATAATCATCTATTTTTTTCAAATACGCCGTCATGAGGTCGTCTGGAAAGTTTCCATAAGGGGACTGGGCCTAGCTAAATTTGTTTTAGTTTATAGATCGTCCAACCATGGCCCATCCCATTTCAATTAAAAGCCACAATAAACTCTACTCTCTCCGGTTTGTTACATTGATGTGCATCAGATCTCACCCTATCTCTTTTTGTCGCTAGTTTTTCGATACTTGCTCTCTCTCTAGCTTTATTCATGACGTTTTGTCGCTCTCTCTCCCTCCAGAAATTTTTCCTCTTACCCTACTAAATTGGCAGGGAAGCTACTGTAGAGGTTTGTTATCTTTGGATCTTCTCTTAATGGCATCTCACAATTGGCCTAACGTTGAATTTTTCATGGATTCTCCGTCCATGATTTATTGCTTTCCTGACTCTCTCAACTACCTCTATGTATGTGCATTTACAGTAGAATGTGTGCTTTTATTGAGTGTTATTTTTTTATGTGATTATACATGAATATATTCTTGATTTTTTTGGAAAATTTATTTTGGGGCGTGAAGAGCAAACCCTCGTCAATGTTTTGACGGCTTTTGCAGTGGATCTCTGCAAAGTAGATGTTGTGCAATGTGATTTTGTAATTTAATGCCGATTTATTGGTGTATATGTTTGATATAAGATTTGTTTATAAATAGAGTATAGAATGGTAAGCAAAGACCACCGCTCTGTCACAACCCACACTCTATACACCACCTATGATTTGTGATGTTGTTCTTATTGTCTGGAGATGAACCAGAAGCGTTGGAAGAAGTCAGGATTCGTAGAGTCCGTTGAGAGTAGTGTTCGACCATCTCCATCTCCCATAAGAAAGGTACTAATTTTGTTAGACAAATCAACTCCAAAACACACAACACTAAGAACTGGAACAGGTTCGAAGACTATTCGTTTGAGAAACACAAGACTGTTCGGCCAGAGTTGTGACCGAAAGACTCTTTGCGCAGAACTGAAAACAAAATGAATCACACAATCGTTTTACGTGGTTCGTTCAAGATGAACTACATCCACGGAGGCCAGGCACACCTCAATTCACTAAGATAATCAATCAATTACAAGAATTACACTCAGAATCGTAAATGCCCAATTCTGGAACAAATTAGGGCAGAAACACTTTAGCTAGCTAATTCTCTCTGTAATCTATGAAAACTGGAAATTGCTCGACGTGGTGATCAAGTCCTTGAAGAGAGCTTCTCAATGATATAAGTCTTGCAGCTCGAATGTAACTACCCAGGAAGTTCTAACTGCTTGAAGTCGACTGCTGCTACAGGACAAATGTGACGGTTTTACTCCGTCACAAACTGAAACCTCCTCGTCACAATTGACGGTTATGACCAACAACCCTGAACCCGGTTCTTTTTGTGCAGCTTCACTTCTTCACGCTGAAACCCGGTTTTATCACCCGGTTCTCCACCTCCTGAATCCGGTTCCACATTCTAGACACATCATATTACATTGTATAGCTCACTTGATGATATTGATCACTCCCTCACAAATCTCCACCTCAATGAATCAAGTACACCTGTATCTGCCTCACCACTGCACTTCTGTTATAGCTCTTCATTACACTGCTCTAGCTGCAGCAAGCTTGAGCAATGATCCACCTTGTTTCCAGGTACTCCCTTTGTGAGAAAATCCGCAGGATTATGCAGAGTATGCACCTTCCTTACCTCAACAGAACCAGAATCTATAACATCTCTAGCAAAATGTAACCTCACATCAATGTGTTTTGATCTTTCATGGAATGCTTGATGTTTCACAAGATGCAAAGCACTTTGATTATCACAGTAGATTACTACACACCTCTGCTTGATGTCCAAATCCCTTAACACCCCTTTCAACCAGATTGACTCTTTGATGGCTTCAGTTAAAGAAATGTATTCTGCTTCTGTAGTAGATAGTGCCACAACAGATTGTTGAGCACTCCTCCAGCTGATGGCTGTCCCATATAAGGTAAACACAAATCCAGAGATTGACTTCCTTGTGTCCACATTTGCTGCAAAATCAGAGTCAGCAAATCCTTCCAAAGCAACAGTACATCCACCTGCTTTCTTCTCAAATTTCAGTGACTTGTTCACTGATCCTTTTTAGATACCTCATCACATGTTTCAAGGCTTCCCAGTGTTCAACTCCTGGATTTGACATGAATCTGCTTACCAAAGATACAGCATATGCCAAATCAGGTCTACTACAGATCATTCCATACATAAGACTTCCTACTCCACTTGCATAGGGAATACTGCTCATCTGTATGATCTCTTCTTCATTCTTTGGGCATTGATCTTTGGAAAGTTTCTTCTGTAGGTTAACCGGAGTGGAGAGAGGTTTGGCTTCATGCATATGAAACCTCTCCAACACTTTCTGAAGATATTGTCTCTGAGATAACCACAGCACTCCAGCTTCTCTGTTTCTTATAATGTTCATTCCCAATATCTTCTTTGCTTCTCCCAGATCCTTCATGTCAAACTCAGCATTAAGTCTATCCTTCAACCATTGTATTTTCTCCTTGTTTCTACTAGCAATTAGCATGTCATCCACATACAACAGAAGAAACACTTTATCTTGCTTTGAAACTTTGTTGAAGTAAACACAACTGTCATAAAGGCTTCTTACAAAACCAGTACTGATCATGAAGTCATTGAACCTCTTGTTCCACTGCCTTGGACTTTGTTTAAGTCCATATAGTGACTTCTTGAGCAAACACACTTTGTCTTCTTTCCCAGGAATGACAAAGCCTTCTGGCTGTTTCATATAAATTTCCTCATTCAGTTCTCCATGTAAGAATGCTGTCTTTACATCAAGTTGTTGCAGTTCCATGTCCTCCTGTGTGACCTTTGATAAAAGCAATCTGATTGAGCAGTGTTTTACCACTGGAGAAAAGACCTCATTGTAGTCAATTCCTTCTCTTTGAGTGAAACCCCTGGCTACCAACCTTGCTTTAAATCTCACTTTCTTGGACCCTGCTGTTTCCAGTTTCTTCTTGTATATCCACTTGGAGCTCACAAGCTTTTGACCTTTTGGTTTCTCCACCAGTATCCAGGTCTTATTCCTTTCCAGAGATTCCATTTCTTCAGTCATTGCCTGTATCTAGTGTTCACCTTCCTCACAACCTAATGCTTCTTGAAAACTGCTAGGCTCTTGTGATTCCAGGTCTTCAGCAACACTTAAGGCATAGTAGACACTTCCAGCTTGGCCATAGAAGTCAGGCCTGTTGATTGTTCTTCTAGGCCTATCCCTTCCAATGCTGTAACCTCTGATGTTTTGAGCTGGTTCAGTTTGTGTTTCCTCTTCAGATGATAAATCACTGTCTTGTGCTTCTGTGTGTGGTTGAGGTGTGTGATTATCTTCTGCAGGTTGCTCCACCTGAATTGATATCTCCTATGCCTCTTTTGCAGCATCAAATTCTTCCTTAGAGCCTGTAGAAGTATAGGCCATCATATTCTCATTAAACTTCACATCTCTGCTTGTGATTATCTTCTGATTTCCTTGTTCCAGGCACCACAATCTGTAACCCTTAATTCCATCCGGATATCCAAGAAACACACATCTGAGAGCCCTTGCATCTAATTTGTCTTGCCTGATGTGGGCAAAAGCAAGACATCCAAACACCCTTAATCCTTCATAGCTTGGTTTCTGTCCACTCCACACCTCTTCAGGTGTTTTGAACCCAATTACTGATGAGGGTGACCTGTTTATAAGATAACATGCTGTGGCCATAGTTTCTCCCCAGAACACCTTTGGTAACCCAGCATCCAGCAGCATACACCTCACTCTTTCCAGAAGAGTCCTGTTAAACCTCTCTGCAACTCCATTTTGTTGAGGATTCATAGGCACAGTTCTGTGTCTTTTTATTCCTCTTTCCTCACAGAAATTTGTGAATTCTGTAGAGAGGTACTCCAGTCCATTGTCAGTCCTCAGATGCTTCAGCTTCTTTCCTTTGACATTCTCCATTTGGATCAACCATGTTTTGAACTTATGAAAGGCATCACTCTTGTTCTTCAGTAACATGATCCACACTTTCCTGCTGTAGTCATCAATCAAGGACATGAAATATCTGGCACCACCATGTGATTCTGTTCTTGCAGGACCCCATATGTCAGAATGAACATAATCTAATGGTTCTTGAGTTGTATGCACTCCCTTTCCATAGGGCAACTTCTTGGACTTGCCCAGAGCACACTGATCACAGAACTCCAGTTCTTGATTTCCCAGTTTTCCAATAGCTCCACTCCTTTCCAATTCTTTCAGTCCCTTTACTCCTATGTGCCCAAGTCTCTTATGCCATTTAGCAATCTCAGAATTGTTCAAGACCACATCTACACTTCCAACAATAGGTGAGCCAATCAGGATAAATAGTCCATTATGCTGTCTTCCTTTTATCACCATTTTTCCATGTTTTGTGATATGCAAGAATCCATCTACTGAGCTAAACTGACATCCACTGGTTACCAATGAGCCAAGAGATAGAAGATTTCTTTTGAGGCCAGGAACATACCTAACATTTGAGATGATTCTGATCACCCCATCAAACATTCTAATGCTCACTGATCCCACTCCTTTGACCTGACAGGATTGGTCATTTCCCAGGAGAACATTTCCCCCATCTTCTTCCTTCAGTTCATTAAACCAAGTCTGATTGGGACACATATGAAACGAACACCCTGTGTCCAGGACCCATTCCTTCACCATTCTTGAATCAGTAACATTTAATACTTCTGGAGAGTCTTGTTGGTGATCAATAGCAGCAGCTTCTGCTCCTTGATTTCCTCCTTTCTTATTCTTCTTTGGACAATCCTTCTTCAAGTGACCTGGCTGTTTACACTTGAAGCATTTCCTCTTTTCCACCCAGTCATTTCCCTTCTTAGAGTTTGAGTCCCCTGACTTTGGATCCTTGGCATTTTGGCCCTTCTTTCCTTGCCATGGTTTCTTGAATTTGACATTCAAGCCTTCTCCGGGTTGCACCAAGCCTTTGTCTCCTTGAGTCTGAAAACATTTTGACCTCAGAGCCTTCACTATCCCATCATAGGACAGTTGCTCATCTCTTCCATACATCAGGGCATCCTTGAAACTTTCCATGGATTTTGGTAGAATGTTTAACACCATCAATGCCTTGTCATCCTCCTCCAGCTTCACATCCAGATCCTCCAATTCTTCAATCATCTTAATGAATTCATCAAGTTGATCAGAAATTACCTTGTCTTCTGTGATTTTGAAGGCCAACATCTTCTGCTTCAGGAACAGTTTGTTGGAAACTGACTTGGATTGATACAGCTCTTCCAATTTCCTCCATGCTTCCAAGGAACTCTTGCTTCTTGACACCTCCCTCAATGGTTTATCACCCAAGCACAGGAAGATAAGACTTAGGGCCTTCTTATCAACTGCTGCAAACTTGGATTTCTCAGTTTCTTCCCACGATTCCAGAGGTAGCAATGCAAGATCAAGGCTATTGTGAACCAGGACTGCATTCATCTTGATCTTCCACAATGTGAAGTCATTCCTTCCAGTAAACTTCTCAAAATCCATCTTCATACCAGCCATTCCTCTTCTTCTTTGACTTGTGCGAGCTGATTCCCACAGACGGCGCCACTTGTTAGACAAATCAACTCCAAAACACACAACACTAAGAACTGGAACAGGTTCGAAGACTATTCGTTTGAGAAACACAAGACTGTTCGGCCAGAGTTGTGACCGAAAGACTCTTTGCGCAGAACTGAAAACAAAATGAATCACACAATCGTTTTACGTGGTTCGTTCAAGATGAACTACATCCACGGAGGCCAGGCACACCTCAATTCACTAAGATAATCAATCAATTACAAGAATTACACTCAGAATCGTAAATGCCCAATTCTGGAACAAATTAGGGCAGAAACACTTTAGCTAGCTAATTCTCTCTGTAATCTATGAAAACTGGAAATTGCTCGACGTGGTGATCAAGTCTGATTGAAGAGAGCTTCTCAATGATATAAGTCTTGCAGCTCGAATGTAACTACCCAGGAAGTTCTAACTGCTTGAAGTCGACTGCTGCTACAGGACAAATGTGACGGTTTTACTCCGTCACAAACTGAAACCTCCTCGTCACAATTGACGGTTATGACCAACAACCCTGAACCCGGTTCTTTTTGTGCAGCTTCACTTCTTCACGCTGAAACTCGGTTTTATCACCCGGTTCTCCACCTCCTGAATCCGGTTCCACATTCTAGACACATCATATTACATTGTATAGCTCACTTGATGATATTGATCACTCCCTCACAAATTTGTTGGCACGGGTGACGCTAAAAATCCTCGGATATAGTCAAAACTTGGCAGTCATGTGTAACGCGTTTTAATCTGTTTTGGTCTGTGTGTTCTTGGGGTTGATTATGTGACTTGTATGGTCCTCTGGGGTTGTTTTGCATGTTAAAAGACCAAATTATGCTTGATTTGATATGTTCCTGGTTTAATTCTTTATATTTCTTTCTAGGATTATTAGTCGGTTTCTGCATGTTAGTTGGGGTGGAATATTATGTTTGGGTGTTGATGGTTTTTATGTTGTTAGTCAGTTTCTACTAGGATAATTTTGTATGTTTCTTTTATGTTTTCGATGGATAGGGTATTCTGTTTTTCCAATGTATAACTGATGGTTTGGATATTGATGTTTTGGGTGTTGTTGGTTTTGGTATTATTATGTTTTTAATATGCTCTTATTTTAATGCTCAATGTTGTTATGCTCTTGTTGATATGCTCTGATGATGTGATAGTTTCAGTATTCTGAATTTGTTGATATGCTCTGATGTTTGATGATATGCTATGTTCCTCGCTCTGTTTATATGCTATGATGTTTGATGATATGCTATGTTCCTCACTATGTTTATAACCCATACACGATGATATATACTCGTCTTGATTGGGTTTCTTCTACGCTCAAGTAGGGAAGTAAGTCATCCCTCCTTAACGAGTTTAGGTACATGATTTTCCTAAATTATTATATTTATAATTTTTTAATTGTTTTGAGAGAATGGATGAAGTTTTTGATTATTATCACATGAATGTGCAAACCCTATTTTTTGTTTGTTTTAAAAAATACTCTTTAATTGCACTTTGAATCATGTTATCCGTGTTTGTGATTTGCTTATCTTTATTTGTATGTGTTTGTGTCGAAGGGCTCGTGTAGTGTGCGAACATATACCAAATGGATTCATTCCACACCTATCTGGTGAAACCAACTAATAGTTTTGTTGATTATGGATGGTCTATTGTTATTATCACTTCCAATTCTATTAAATAATGAACTATCCATTCTTTATTAGATAAATGGAAGGTGAGTATTTGTAATAAGTTTCTGCTACATTATTGATTACATTAGTTTTGTTGTAATATCGGAATGATGGTGGTGTTATTTTGGGTTGAATAAATCGTTAGCTTTAAATTTTCCATTACTTTTTTCTTGAGCTACTCAATACTCACAAGTTGAAAAGTTTCTTTTCTAGAACAGAACGTCGACAAACAATACTTTGAACCAAAAAAAATATAAATTTATTTAGGAACTTTAAGAAATATGGTTTAGATAGTTGAATCAAAGACATACTGATAGGATAGAAAAAAATGAAAAATTTCTAATATGATTTTTATTAAGACCATACTAATTTCCAAAATATAGATTCTTTCTAGGATTAAAAAAAAATATTTTCAGTGTTGCTTTTGAAAATCAAATTACTAACTTAAATGTATGTTTTCGATTTTCATCATTTTGCATACTTGACTATCGACAAATTATAATAATTGAATCATTTTGTTAAAAAAAATATTCTAGATGCCTAGAGTCCATGCACCCGTTGAGAAAATGTCATGGTCAAAGGAAAATGAGGTCAACTTCATCTTCCTCTATCACTAGGAGTATCTCAATGGCCAACTCCTTACCTTGACTGTCTCCAACCCAACTCTTAGGCAAATTTGCTTGAAGCTTAAAATTATGTGAACAGATCAATCAGTGTACATCATTGCCCACTGTACAATCAAGTGGAGGAATTCGAAGCGTGCATGAAATATCTTGTACCAGCTAAGGGACAAGAGAGGGTCGGTCTTAGCCTGGGACAATATTATTTATGGTATGGAAGATGTTATGGAGCAGATCTATGCGGTAACTAACTCATAAATGATATTTCAAATATTATAATTTTCTAAATAAACTAACCTAATTTGATAAAATATTATTTTAGGAGCATTGTGACAATTGGGCCACCATATGGCGTGGACTCCCCTATTCCCACCACTGCACCGACCTATTCGGCAAGAAAATACCAGTGGAAGTAGCGCGCGCTCATCCATTTTTGTCAATGATGTTGAGGAGAGGAGTGGCATCGATACTGTCAATGGTCCGAATGCTAGAATAAAGGCCAATTCGGAGACTATGAATCAAGCGAGCATTGGAGGCTTTAATAATCCAAGCCATAGACGTTCGGTCGGTCTTGCTGAATGTTAGGCGGCGCTCACTCGCATGTTGGATAACTTCAATGGCTACCTTCTTGAGGGGTATGGGAATTCTATGGTACTATAATTTGGTACATGGAATGGATGGGATTCCAGCGCATAAAATGCATTGAGCGGGAGAGATGTAATCTAAAGTAGCTCACTACATATTTTTGGCATTCACCTCGAGGACAGGCACTGGTGGATATTGGGGTTGATCTGAGATGATAGGGTTCTAACAATCTTGTTATGCTTAGGAACTTGATTAGTTAGCTTTATGCCAATGTACTATATGTGATGGGGCCAACAATTGCCCAAAATTTCCCCAAATTTGCTATGTGTGCCTTTCTTACTTCCTTTTTACTTGTTTTGCATACTTGTTTATAGTATAATCATTTATGCTTGAGCGTTAAATTGTTCTTCATACTCGGACATTTCCTAACCTGAGTAGTTGAGTTCCTTACATAAATACATTACTATAACAATTTATGTTTAAGGAGAATGGCTAATAATGGTGAACTAAGGGACCAAAAGGTTAATGATGACGAGGGATAATCACTTGATTCATGCATGAGGTTGTCTTGCCTCTAACTTCTATACGGACTTGAGTTTCGAGGCACGCTTCTAGGCTACCGAGTAGTGATTGGCAATGGGAGATCATAACGGGGACCGAAGATAGATTCTATGATATATACATGCATTTGACTCACCCTAAAATAGCCTTGTGTCCCCATCTTGAATCAATGAGGCTTATTTATGATTGTCAGCAGACCCGTATCTCGTGTCTTGAATCAGTGGCAATCTTCTTGAGAACCGTGAGTATGAACTTGCGCCAATGTGATATAATGGAACGATCCCAACACTTGGGCGAGGCCGTCAATCGGTAGGTTAGGGGGATCATGCATGGCCTTTGTAGCCTATCTCCAGAAATTCATCTCCACTTCTAATTACAATCATATCCATCCAAGAGTCCATAACAATGATTCATGTTTCCAATACTTTGAGGTATGGAAATTTCTAATATATTAGCTTTTATATTCGAAGTACATGGAACTTCATGTGCCATAGTATTATTAAAGACTTCTTCAAATTAAACTAGGTGTAATTGGAGCTATGGATGGCACTTTGATCCTGCCTGGGTCCTCATTAAGCTTCAAAATGTGTACAGATCAAGGAAGTCATATGTGTCTCTCAATGTTTCTGCCATATGTGACTTTGACATGCAATTCAACTACGTATTGACCGGTTGGGAGGGAAGTGCTAGAGATGCCCATATGCTAACAAATACGATCTGAAATGATGGTACTTCTTCAAATTCTAGTCTTCTTATTAGTTACTGTAATATTGACATGATAATATTATTTACGCAAAGTCCATTTTATTGTTCATCGTTAGGTCGTTATTATCTTGTGGATGTCGGATATGCAAATTACGAACCATTCCCAGCGCCCTATAGGAATATCAGATATCATTTGCTTGAATGGAATGATGTCGGGGTTGTTGCTCAAAAGCCTCGTGATCTATTCAATCACATGCATGCTCGATTGAGGAACTAGATCGAGCGAGCCTTTGGTGTCCTGAAGAGTATACTCCGACATGGCATACCGAGGTATATAATCAGGAATAAGGTGAAGATGGTCATTGCATGTTGTGTGAATTGTGATACACAACTTTGTTCATAGACAGTGCCTTTGGAATACATTTTGCAAAGGGATACATCCACATTACGAGGATAGCAACCTTGTTTTTTGGGGACAAACCACCTGAATGCACACAATGTTGCTGCACAAAATATGATGAATTGGCCCGAGCAATGTGGGACAATAGAGACGGTTAGGAGCATTGACTGGGCAAGTTTGGATGCTTATGACTTGCTTTATGAACTTGCTATTTATGTTGGATAGTTTTATTTATATGTATATATGATGTTTGGATTTGTTTTTCCTAAACCATATGTTTGCTTTATGTGTGGTGTGGAGACAATTTAGATTTGTTTATGATGATGTTGTATTAATGTTCATTTCACTTGGACTTATGATACTATTTAATTATGTATTATTTTATGTATTCTAGGGACTTCAAATGGTTAGTTGTTTCTTTTTTTTTTTTCTTCTTGACAGGATATGGACATAGATCAAAACCCTCCCTGCAGGTGTGGGGCTGGGCGAAATAATAATCAGGGTCGCTAACACCCCTGCGAATAGAGGTTTATTGATGCCCATTTGGGATCGATCACGGAGGTGGATTTATTTAGGTAGATTCATGGATATTGTACAAACGAGCAATGGTTCGTACATCCTAATCACATACAACACCATCGACTGGACACTGTCAACAAGAGGATAGTGATGTGGGAAGTTCGGTATTCACTAGTCCAGCACCAACTCTAACTCTTGCACCACACACAGATGGCCTCTTATTTTGGTTTCTCGTCCCAATATTAAGGTCCTAGTTGTTAAAATATTATTTGCCTAGTTGTTCACTTTTTAATATATAATTTGGTACTCTAATTAATCACAAATATTTGAGCACATATTGTAATATCTAAGTCAGTACTGTTGTTGTTCGAAAAAGTTTGTTTAGATTGAATAAACCATCAAAAACATTTTTATGGTGAATGTTTGTATTCATTAAATGTAAAACTTATAAATATGAAAAATCATTTTAAAATATCGAACATAATTGGATATTGATTATAATACCGCCAATTATGGATAATTTTAATTATTTTATTGAAAAATATTCTTAAAAATTATTGGTTGTTTTGGGCAAATGAGAAAAAAAAAAAAGATTTCATATTATTTTTTATTAAATAAAATAACTTTTATTAATATATAATTTTAAAATAACACTACCAACCATCTAATATAACAAACAAGCCAACAATTATCAACCATCTATTTTTTTAATCATAATAAACCAATTATTATTAATTAATCAACTTTATCACCCATCAATTCAACATAATTCTCAACCTACTTTTAATCATTACTCAATTACCTAATCATAACTTGCACCATCTTTTACATTATAATAATATTATCCTACCACCCACAATCCTATTGATTTGACATGAACATTACACATCTTACTCTACTTTATCTTAAAATAAAAAGGGATAATTACATATAACCATACAACCTTTGACCCTTTTTTCACTTAACTACAAAAAGTATTTTTTGATACAGATTCCCATATAACCTTTGTGGGTTTTATAAGTAACCATATGAACTTTTTTTCCGGCAGCATCTCCGGCCAAGTATGTACGTGGCGCGCACAGAGTCAGCTAAAACAGGGGTATTTACGTCATTTTGCACACTCCAACAGCTCTATTTCTCCAACCACCTCTATATAATTATTCCCTACCCCAATTTAAGACACCAAAATAGCAGAAGCCAATAAAGAAGGAAGAAGAAGCTAGTTTTTCAATTCAAACAAGTTGAACGGAGAAAATGGAAGGCATGGAGGTCGGGCTTTGTTTCTTTGGTAGACCGGTTCGACCACCACAATCGAACATAGTAAGCTTCGTTGAACCCTGCGATGGAACAGGGTGAACTTGAACCGTATTCAAATTATTTGTTATATCAAAACAAAGAAAATGTTGGCAAGTTTGTAACCATAAAAACATCATATTCGAATCAAATTTGCTTTCTTTCAATTGTTAGTATTTTATTTTAGATGAAATAAGCTTTACCTTTAGAGCCATACAACACAAAAATTAACAGAAATAGGGGAATTAAAATAAAATTAAACTAAAGTATAACTTTTCTTTATATGTAGTATAATTATTCAAATAATCAGTATAAATATACATGTCTACAATGCTCAATATAAATACAACATAAAGAATAAATATATAAATACACAAACATATATATACCTTTCCAATACATCCTCCCCACTACAAAAATATGATCAACACAGATAACATAGTGGAAAAATTTCCTGTAGCTACGCTGTTTATTTTACCCTATAATTAAGCTAAACCCTTCGACTGCAGTCTCACTATACGCATTCTTGCCACCAACAACAGCAGTGTCAAAATGCCATCCGCTTTAGTTAACAGTGATAGCACGGTAAATGTTAGCTCGACGAATCTATAGTATTTCTTCTTCAAACCGGTCTACCGGAGAAACAAAGTCCAACCTCCATACCTTCCATTTTCTCCGTTCAACTCGTTTGAATTGAAAAACTAGCTTCTTCTTCCTTCTTTAATGGCTTCTGCTATTTTGGTGTCTTAAATTGGGGTAGGGAGTGATTACATAGAGGCGGTTGGGGAAATAGAGTTGTTGGAGTGTGCAAAATAACGTAAATATCCCTGTTTTAGCTGACCCCGTGCGCGCCACGTGCATACTTGGCCGGAGTTGCTGCCGGAAAAAAAGTTCATATGGTTACTTATAAAACCCGCAAAGGTTATATGGAAATCTGTAATAAAAAATACTTTTTGTAGTAATGTGAAAAAAGGACTAAAGGTTGTATGGTTATATGTAATTATCCCAAATAAAAATTACTTCATACTATTCAAATGGTCGTCACCCATCCCGGATATGTTCCAGCCGGATGTGCTACGACCAACTACATTATTTTCCAAGTATCCATTAAGAGTCGACTATCAGAAAAAATATAATGACATAATTTTCTTTGGCATCTGTTGAAACAATTCAAATACAAAGAAATTTGAAATGGAAGAGATTCATTTTCTCCTCAAATATTTGGACTTTTACTCGAATGAAGAAATATTGTGATTGTGCTCTTAGATTACAAGAAAAAAGTCATTTTCATATTTTTCCTTCTCAAACTATTGGAAGATTTAGGTAAGTACAAAAAAGTCAAAATGAGAAAGAACACAACAGGAAAGGTAAATACAAACAAACGTAAACGTAAAGTTGACAATGCAAAGAACACCAAAGTTAATGTGCTTCACTAACAACTTGTTAGCTACATCCACGGCCAAACGAGAGGAACCAATTTAATATGACAAAGTATTTACAATATAGGACTGAGACAAACTTTGACCCTAGGTCAAAAGATGACCTCTTCATCCTATTAACCAAACGACTCTAAATTGGAAACTAGAGTCCCAAAATAAATTGAATATCCTAGACCAACTGAATATCAAGTACTCAACAAATACCAACTCTATAATATCTCAGAATGACAACGAATAATCAATACAATGCCAATAGGACTATTTATAAGCCCCCAAATCCGATCTAGACACAAAATAGAGCAAACTGGGCCTAAAAATGCATAAGCCCATGATCTACGCCTAATCTTGTCACGGCAACTAACGTGACCGTGTTGCCTAGACCTGTCGCGGCCACGACCAGCTGTTGCAACCACGACGACATCCCAACGCCAAAGTCACTTATACGTCCACTTTTGACACAACTATGTTGCATTCTAATACGGACGCGTTGCTTTCAACACGTGCAGTGTATTTCTCCACCTCACACGAATGACGAACCAAACCGAACTCGATTCAAGGCACAATTCTAACAATCTCCATCTTGACTTGAATCCACAAATGACACGACTCTTCGGACAAAGCTCCACCTTAATTCTAAATCCTCTAACAGATTTCAAACAGAATGTACCGAATGTATCCAAACAATCCAAATGCGTCAGATGTACTCAATGTACCAAATGCGCCATAAATATCCAAACATACGAGTGACTCCTCGTACCTAAATTGTCCCAAACAATAGGACACTAACAATTTTTAACAGCAGTAGAACCAAACAAAGTTGAACCTTGCATTAAATATAAAGTTCCCCTTTTAACGCCCTTCAAAATCACGTTTCGAACCCTTGCAGACGTTCAAAACTCCACGTTCACCTTCGAAATTAAAACCCCTACTATCTAATTAGTGAAATCAGATTCCTCCCCATAAGTGGAACATGTTTGACATCGTTCAACGTGCACAGCCTACCATCACGTGTCCTAACCTTGATGGAGCCTATTCCGATCATCTTGCATTTGGAACCATTGGTCAAAGAGATATTGCTACATTCCACCTGCTCATAGGTTGCGAACCACTCCCTACACGGACATATATGGTAAGACATCCCAGAGTCAAGAACCCACGCATCAGAATTATGTGTTTGTTTCTCAGCAACTAGGACCGAATCCTCATCAGAGTAGGCATCAACTCCTTCAACAACATCAACAATACTTTCCTGCTTTTGCTTTAACTTCGAACATGCATACTTCCAATGCTCTATCTCCCTACAGTCTTTGCAAATATCTCCTGGTTTAGAACTTTTGGGGCATGAATTCTTCTTGAACTTCTTTTTTCTCAAATTTTCCGAACCCCGATTATCACTGACTCCTAGCACAATAGTCTGATTCCCCGTACTTGCAATAGTCGCCTGATGGCGCAACTCTCTAGAATGTAGCGATGATCTCGCCTCTTCCATAAACACATAATCTTTTCCAATAACAAATGACTGCACAAAATTCTCATATGACGACTGTAGAGAAACCAACAAAATCAAAATAGCATCCTGATCTTCTATTTTAACATCAATGTTACGCAATTCTAATAGGAATGTGTTCAATTGATCTAAGTGTTCACGAAGAGACTGACCTTCGTACATATGCAACCTGAACAAACATTGCTTTAAAAGAAACTTATTGTTAAGCGACTTAGTCATGTACAACTTCTCTAGTTTCGACCATAACCCCTGTGCAGGTTCCTCCCCTACTACCTCGATAATGATGTCATCTTCGAGACACATCATGATCAGTTAATGTGTTTTCTCCTCCAGATTGGCAATCTAGACAGTCACCGGGACCTCGGCCTCTCCCTGATCCACTGTCTTGCCATTGTCCTTCTTTAGCTTCAGCATCAGCGGTGCCCACAACCCTTGTTGTTTCAACAAGGCTCGCATCATAATATGCCATAGACTAAAATTGTTCCTCCTTATAAATTTTTTGATCTTCACGTTTATCCCAGACATCTTTCTCATCGAATTGCAAAAACTCGAAAGCTTTGATACCAGTTGTTGAGATATAACGCAGCAGGAAAGATAAATACGAACAAACATAAACGTGAAGTCGACAATGCAAAGAATACCAAAGTTAACGTGGTTCACTAACAACTTGTTAGCTACGTCCACAGTCAAATGAGAGGAACCAATTCAATACGACAAAGTTCCAAAATAACCAAACGACGAACTCTGACCCTAGGCCAAAAGACGAACTCTCTTTCTTAATAACCAAACGACTCTAAACCCGAAAATAAAGTTCCAAAACAAAACTGAATATCCTAGACCAACTGAATACCAAGTACTCAACAAATACTAACTCTAGAATATCTCAGAATGACAACAAATAATCAATACAATGCCAATAGGACTACTTATAAGCCCCCAAATCCAGCCTAGACACAAAACAAAAAAACTAGGCCTAAAAATGTGTAAGCCCATGATCTGTCGCGACAATTGACGCGACCGCGTCCAACAACTGACGCAACTACGTTGCCTAGACCTATCGCGGCCGCGACTAGCTGTCGCAACCGCGACGAGACCCCAGCGCCAAAGTCACTTATACAACCACTTTTGACGCTACCGTGTTGCATTCTGACGCGGTCGTGTTGCTTCCAATGTGAGCTAAATAATTCTCCACCTTGACACGAACAAGAACCAAACCAACTGAATTCAAGGCACAATTCTAACAAAAAATTGTAGAAGGAGTGTACCTACAACTTCTATTCCATTAGGATTCCACGAAACAGAAAGACAAAATAATTTCCACATCAACAACAGGCAAATTGAGTTTGGCATGAAGGAGTTTGCGCTAGTTGGAGGCCTCAAATCAGGCTCTTATCCAAGCATTAACCTCAAGTAGTCTTTCTATGACCAAATACTTAAAGGGAAGACAACATTAGCACATGTTGAAGTGGAGAAGGTCTTCATTTCAACAACTCTACAAGAGGATAGGGCTGGTGAGGATTGATAGGGATGGCCCGATCACTTCGGGTCGGGTTAATACCTGAGCCCACTGACAGGCCCAGCACGCGTAGGCCCAGCAAGCACGCGTAGGCCCAACACGCGTAGGCCCAGCAGGTCCAGAAACACGCGTCGGCCCAACGGGTGGTTTGTTCCGCGAATCAAGGCCCACGATCCGTTCACGCGTAGGCCCAGCAGGTCCAGAAACACGCGTCGGCCCAACGGGTGGTTTGTTCCGCGAATCAAGGCCCACGATCCGTTCCCAACCGCCATGCAGCGGGAAATAGGCGTGAGAATAGGGAATTAGTTAGGGTTCAGTTAGGGTTTAGGAAAGTTGAGTATAAATATGAGAAAAGAACTCTGAATTAGGGTTCGCATTCTGTATTCTGAATTACTACATGTAAACTCAAAGCTCGAGTAAAAGAAACACCTCGGCAAGTGTTATTTTCTGCCCGTGGACGTAGATCTCCGGATCGAACCACGTAAATCTTATGTGTTTTCATATTGCTTACGTAGGTTTTTGTTAAGTTTCTTGGATATCGGATTGCGCATTATCAATTGGCGCCGTCTGTGGGAACTGCAAAGCAATTTTTGACGTTAATAGTGCATTCAAATATCATGGTGATGACTCGACTGAATCAATCTCGCCACGGTGATCAATCCAATCAAGATCCACCCGTGGATCAGGTTTTGCCGCCGAGGCAGTCGCCGACAAGAGGTGCGTCTCATCATCAGGGCAACCAAGGCCCGGTTGTGAATCCAGACAACCAGTTCTTGCCTCCACCCCCACAAGACATGCAAAACCCTAATCCCGTTGCTGCCCAGCCACCGGTTAACATTCAAATCACTCCAGAATTGCTCCAGGCTTTCCTACAAGAGCATGCTCATGTTCTTCAAGACTGGGCGGCTAATCGCCTACACCCCGCGGGGCCTGCCGGACATGATGCCAATCCCGCGGTGCCTCCACATCGTCAGCACTCGCGTGATCAACAAGACCCGGGGCATCGCGGGCGTCAGGATCGGCGACGGGAACGACCTGGTTCTTCCGAGGACCATGGGAGTTCTAACGAATCACGACAACGCAATGATGAACCTACCGATGTCGATCGCGCCGTCCACTCAACGCGGCTAAGAGAGTTCGTTATGCCAATCCTCATACTCTAGATCTTCAAGAGTATGAGCGAGTCCAACGCAATGTCGAACTGGACAAAATCCTGGGCCTTGATGTCAATGGAGATATCATCACACCGTTCTCCCAAGAAATCATGGCCATCTCCCTTCCCGAAGGGTTCAAACGGCCGGCCATACCACCTTACGACGGCACCGGAGATCCAGCCAATTTTCTTGGAGCTTTCAGGCATAACATGCTTAGCCGCGATCACACTACATCCCTCCATTACTGTAAGATTTTCCCTGAGTACCTTCAGGATGAAGCTCGGGTTTGGTTTGATTCTCTCCCACGCAACAGCGTATCTTCTTTTAGAGAACTCGCCGAACACTTTTGGGCACGTTTCGAAGCACGTGCGAAGCCCATGGCCACCTTGGCCGACCTCATGAATATGGAACAACGGGACGGTGAAACCGTTACCCAATTTCTTGACCGCTTTACAGCGGAGAGCCTCAAGGTGGGAAATTGCTCAGATGACGTAGTCATCAACGCATTCATGAATGGACTCCGTCCCGGACCACTTTACACCGAGTTGGTTCGAAATCCACCGGTCACAACCCGAGCACTATTCAAAACGGTGTGCAGTTATGCTAAGGCCGAGGAGCAGACTCGCCGGAAACGTGAGAAACATGCTAGCAAGCGGCAGTCCGACAGGGCACAAGCTGGGCCTAGCACGCGACCGAGTGCCTTTTCTCGTCTGAACCCGGGGCGTTCAGAATCCCGAGGCGATATTCCACAATTTACTCCGTTGACAAAGTCACGAGCCGAAATCCTTTCTGTTCACAAGAACGATCTACGGCCTTGTCCGCGGATGACTGCTCCGCCTGAAAAGAGGAACTGTGGAAAGTGGTGTGCGTCCCACCGAGATCATGGGCACGAGACAGAAGAGTGCCGAGAGCTCAGCAAGGAAATCGAGGAGTGTCTAAGGAAAGGTCTCCTGCGACAATACATCGCGCGAACCGACGACAAACCTCGGACAAGCCAGAATGGGGGTTCATCTCATAACCGCGGAGGTTATCATGACCGGGGCGCACAACAGAATCGGCCGCCGTGGCAAAATAATCGGCCGGGACCTAGCAATAATGCACGGCAAGACTCTGGCAATCGCCAACAGCCTCGTTTTCTGCCACCACCTCCTCCTCCGGGAGGACCCGGAGACAATGCACCCACTCACGTAATAAACGTGATATACGGGGCCCTTCCCACCGGGGTTTCACGAAATGCCTTGAAGGCAGAGGCTCGCCGTCCTCCTCCCGAGGAGCCACGTCATAAGCGCCTCCATCAATCCGAAACTGTTAGTTTCACAGACAGGGACCCTGTTCCAGAGATAACACCTCATACTGATGCCATTGTCATCGACATGACTGTGGCCAATATCACAATAAAGCGGGTCTTCGTGGACAATGGAGCCGCAGTGAGTGTCATATTTGCCGACTGTTTTTAGAAGATGGGGATTCCTCGGGAACAACTTCGGCCGGCCCCCGGGACACTGCAGACTTTCACTCAGGGTGAAGTCCAGCCAGAGGGTGTCATCACTCTCCCGGCGTCTTTGGGGACTTATCCGGCGATAAAAACCATTTTCGTGGATTTCTATGTGGTGAACTCCCCATCACCGTACAACATGATCTTGGGCCGGGACTGGCTTACCCCCGCCAAAGCCATATGCTCCACATACCACCTCGCTCTAAAGTTCCCCACTTCGCATGGCGAAGTGGCTATCCGCGGGAGTCAGCGGGTTTCAAAGGAGTGTATGTACGTGGCACTCAAAAAGACTGCTAAAGTTCCTCCCGAACAGCAGCTTCAGGTAGCATCATCGGCTCTTGAACCTCGGGTATGTACCTCATTGGGGGATGCCACCGCCCAAGTACCGCTTGATCCGTCCAAGCCGGAACAGACTGTAACTGTCGGAGCCGTGGATGTGCCATGGTTACACCAGGCTATCATTCAGACCTTGCGAGAATATTCCGATGTCTTCGCATGGTCTCCTCTAGATATGCCCGGGGTCTTTCCCGATATAATAACCCACAAGCTGAACATCGATCCTAGCGTAAAGCCTATACAGCAGAAGCAAAGGAAATTCGCTCCGGAGCGAAATGACGCAATTCGAATCGAGGTGCAACAACTCTTGGATGCGGACATTCTGTTCGAAGTATATTACCCCTCCTGGCTATCCAATCCAGTAATGGTGATTAAGTCCAGTGGGGCATGGCGGATGTGCGTCGATTTCTCCGACCTCAATAAACATTGTCCGAAGGACTGCTATCCTCTACCTTCCATCGACCAGAAGGCCGAAGCCATTACTGGTTACGTGGCGCTTTGTTTCTTAGATCTGTATAAGGGATCCCACCAGACGGTCAGGTTGAAGTCACCAATCGTACACTGCTCACGGGTATAAAGAAACGCCTGGATAATGCCAAAGGTCTTTGGGCTGAAAACCTTCCGCAAGTCCTATGGGCTTACCGCACGACACCTCATACCTCTACCGGGGAGACTCCTTACAGCCTTACTTATGGATCCGAAGCCGTTATTCCTGCGGAAATCGGTGTACCAAGCCCCCGCCTCATCACATTGGTTCCAGAGGATAATGACGAGGCTCTCCGAGCGAATTTGGATGAGCTTGAAAATCGTCGTGACCAATCATTCATTCAACAGGCCAGGTGTAAACAACGTGCAGCCCAGTATCATAACCTCCGGGTCCGGGGCACTCAGTTCAATGTCGGGGACCTAGTGCTTCGGCTCAATTCAGCCAGCAAAGCTGCCCCCGAGCGAAAATTACATGCTTCTTGGGAGGGTCCCTACCGCGTCGTTGCCGCGCACGATTCCGGATCCTATCAGTTAGAGCATCTCAATGGCACCTCGATTCCCCGAAGCTGGCACGTTACCAACTTGAGGCGCTTTTATCTGTGAATGCCAAATCACAAGTACCATCTTATCTTTATGCTCATTGTACGTTTCTTTTATGATTGTTATCTCTCTTTGTATTCTTTAATTTGCTCCGGCACTTATCATTGAATAAAAGTTCTTTGTTTATGCATCTTGCTGTGTTCACTTTTACGTTACGGGGACGCCCTAACGCATTCATAAAATTATTATCCGTCTCCGGACAATTAACTCTCTCTCTCTCGATCCGTCCGAGGAGATTCACATTCCGTCCCCGGACTCATATCACTTTCTCGCCTGTCTAACCGGAGAAGTGGCTACTCCCGCCTGACCCGTCCGGGGAGATTTTACTCCCGCCCGATCCGTCCGGGGAGATTTGCATTGGATTTATCCATACTGTGTTCCCGAACACTCAATTAAAACAGGTATCACTTTTAGAGCATAACTTGTTGTTTTCCTTAACACATTTATGCACACCAAAACGATCTTATTATTTTCCGAATAATCCTACGACAAAAAGTTCTTTACATAAAACTAAAAACAAAAAAAAACACACAAACAATCATCTACGGCCCCCGAGCCAGTATTCAGCGCTCCGGCGTTGAGGCCTACTCCTAGATCTGCGTTGTGTCCTCCGGGATCTTGTAGATCCTCGACCTCGGGCTCCGGCTCTTTCCCCTCCGCGGGCTCCCCGACGCCGTGGACTTGTCCTTGGTGCTTGTCGGGGAATTTCGTCCCTTGTATGAGCACAGCTACCTGGCTGCGGAGCAGACCTCGAAGTTTGGGCCCACTGCACAGGGTCCCACTCCTCCGGAGCCATCACTTCAATTTCTCTGGCCAGTTCCTCGACTACTTCTTCGGCGATCACATCGGGCTCTTCTTCAATCGTGGTCACTGGAGCTGGCTCTCGGATAACAATGCCTTTGCTCCTTCTAGAGGGTTTCTTTTTATCCTTCCGGGGAGCTTTTGGGGTCCCTTGGCCCCGGCTTGAACTCGCAATGAATTCCTCGGCAGAAGGCCTCCACCTGCCTCGGCCCTTCAGCCCTTCGTACATGCTGAGAAGCAACTCCAGAACTTCTCGCTTTCTTACAAGCTCCGAGGACTCCGCTGGGTTATTTGCCACAAGCGCCGAGATTTCGCCCTGAATCTTTACGACCCGCTCCTCCACTTCCTCAAAGGTAAGAAGGCCGAACTCCGACAGTATCCGGTCATATTCCCTTTGATGAACGAGGACACGACTCATTTCAGCAGCTTTAGCCCGGTACTTCAGTTCGAAATCTTTGGCTCTTTCTTCGGCTTCACCTGCTTTCCTCTCTGCCGAGGCCACTTGCTTTTCTAGCTTTGGCACTACGTGCATTTGCAGGTTGTTCTTTTCTTCGCGGAACCACTCAAGTGATCGCATGAGTTTCTTTATTGTTTCGTGCAATTCCGCGGTATTCTAAGCAGACAGAAGAGTCAACCAGATCGATCAATCTCAAGTATGTAAAGAGTTGGAATTCAGTTCGAAAACAACATCAATTGATCATGCAAGCAAAAGGAAGACGAAGTGTCTGAGAAACAAAAATTCTTTTCAACAAAATGGAAGTACAATATCCAGAATTCAGTACAATGTTCGCATATACTCCTATTATCTACAATTTTAAATTTGCGGGGAACGACTGACCTCCCGCTCAGTTCCCTCAATATCTTCGGGCAACACCTCTCGCCGGCCCTCTGACACTTCGGCTTCTCCCTCTTCATTCGCGATGATAGCTTCGTCCGCAGTTATGGCTTCGACCTCCATCCGATGGGGGGTTCTTTGTTTCGGGGCTCGGAGACCAGCTCACCCCGGCGGAACGCCATGAACTCTTGGTCCTGGTCCACCTCACAGTTGGCGATCTCCGCGGCCGTCAGCAGTTGCTTCTTCTCCCCTAGAGCCTTCACCAGGGGCCACTCCGGCAGATTCGCTAGAGCTGCGTAGTAGGCCTTTTCCACTCCGGCCACTGCCTCAAAGTTGTACCCGAATTCTAGACGATATACATCCACATTCGGGTAGACCTCCTTCACCTGCTCCAGCAGCGCGAATCGTGTGGTCTGGTCCCCTATTGCCACAAACTCCGTCTGGAAGTCAAGGAACGTGCTGGTTTGGAATAATTTGTCGGTGAATGCCTTCAGCATCGCTCCTTGCCCTTCGACTACGGCAGCTTCCCGAGCCTCCATCTCTGCCCGCAGCCGCAGTACTTCACCTCGGAGGACATTGGTCTCTGCCTCCACTCCGCGCAGACGCGCAACCTCATTTTCGACCAAGGCAGCCCTCTTGCGTGCCTCGGTCAGGTCGTGGGTTAATCGGTCGTTGCGCGCCCGAAGCTCCCTTGCCACTTCGGCCAGTTCCTCCTTGCCTTCCTTCTCGCTCTTCCGACCGAGGTCCAGGATACCTCGCGCCAAGCGCAGAAGTTCTTCGGCGTCCGCGCCTTCCAACCCCAGCAGACCAGGGGCCACTTGTTCCACCTGGATAATTACACAAGACATGACACCGAACTCAGTATTAATAGTACACACTTCGTGTGCGTAAAAATTGTGAGCAGCGTTTCAAATTTACCTCCGTGCTCTCCCCTACTCGGGGTCTTTTGGATGGTGACAGCGGAGTCCCGATAGGCTCCGGCCTCCTCTTCGTTCCGGGAATTGACCCCGCCGGCACAACTCGTTCTTCCGACCCTGCAGACGGTCGTGGACTGGGCACCGTCTTCATCCGAGGAGACACCTCAGTAGATTTACCTTTTTTCTTGGCCGCTGCAGCCGCCGCGGGGCTTCCGGCTGGTTCTTTTCCGAAGCGTCCCACTGCATACAGAGGTTATAGTTAGTCCTATGTAAGACAACAGTTGTAAAAAGCAAGATAGAAGAACTCCTACCCTCTTCGGCATCCGCATCGCCCGAATAATACGGGCTCAGTCCTGCCCCCTCCAGTTCTTCCTCGGAACAGAGGGTTTTGAAAGTCCCCACTGACCGGAATACATGTAGGACTTCGGCCTCCGGGTTCTCCACCGGAGCGGTATCAAGTACCTCATCCTCCTCCACTTCGGGATGGCTACTTTGTTCTTTACATATATAAACCTCTCCTTCCATCCCTCCACCTTACTAGGGTTTTGAACCTTGAACCCACCTCGGGCTCGGGGACTGAATGAGTACCACCCCTTGGATTTCCCGAAGTTTTTTAATTGGTAGAAAAACCTAAAAAGCTCTACGGTCGGTTCTATCCCGGCGTTCTTGCACACTACGGTGAATCCCACTACTTGCCTCACCGCGTTCGGCGCTAGTTGGCTCAAGGCAATACCGTAGTATTTCAGCAATTGGATCACAATGTCCCACAGAGGCAGTCTCAAGCCTATTCTAAGGGGATCTATGTACACACTAATAAACCCCTGCGGCGGGCAGCAGGCCCTATCATCGGGGTTCGGTATTATGTACTCTAAGTTAAATGGAAAGTAAAATGAAGGGATTTCTCTCTCAATCTGCACTCGCGACATCCGTAATGCTACAGAGGCCACCTCAAAATCCTCCTCCGCGCATTGATAAAAAGCGACCATCATAACATTGCTTTCCAGGCCATCGGCCCTGTCTACGGTCCTAATTCTCATTCCTTTCCGGAATGAGATACCGAAGGGGGGGGACATCTAACGGGGCACTCGTAGTCCCTACTTCTTGAATAGAGGCAGAAGATGAAGAAGAAGGCATACTTACTTGGGTAGAGTTTGAGAAGTTTGGATTTGAGATGAATCACAAGCACAGAATTCCCCTCTTTTTCCCGCTTTCTAAACTGGTAAATCGCAATGAAGAAGATGAAAAGTTACTGTGCAGTTATTCCAAATATATACGCAAAAAACCAACGGCTCTGATACAGCCTATTCAAATTAAGTGATGGAGATTTAGACGTGCTCCTCACGCGCTTTACAGTTCCCAAGGCGCGTGGGGAACAGGTTTATTGGAAATCGCAGAGCGTGTCACTTCACATCCCTCTCTCTCATGATGGCGCCGCCAATCACATCAACCTCACCCTTCGTCAGGAAGATTTAAACTGCACTCCGGTGATCCCTTTACCTCGGCCATACTACCACACTCCGGCGCTCCCTTCATTGTGGCCAGACTACTACACTCCGGTGTACCCTCCACCTCGGCCAGGTCATTATATACTTCCGACACGTTTCTTGCTTTTGGGAAATTCGGTATCTCGCTATCTGTCCTGTGCACTTCGGCCTAGTTCGGTTCCGCTTCCGCAGACTGCGCCGCGGAGTCCCTGGGACGCGGATAGACTTAGTCATCCACAAACACTTCGGCGCGCCCGCGACCACGGCCCCTCTTGATTATGGTTCCACCCCGGTGACAACCGAAGCTCCTTCCTTGCTTCGGCTAGGGGGGGGGGCATCTGATAGGGATGGCCCAATCACTTCGGGTCGGGTTAATACCTGAGCCCACTGACAGGCCCAGCACACGTAGGCCCAACACGCGTAGGCCCAGCAGGTCCAGAAACACGCGTCGGTCCAACGGGTGGTTTGTTCCGCGAATCAAGGCCCACGATCCGTTCACGCGTAGGCCCAGCAGGTCCAGAAACACGCGTCGGCCCAACGGGTGGTTTGTTCCGCGAATCAAGGCCCACGATCTGTTTCCAACCGCCATGCAGCGGGAAATAGGCGTGAGAATAGGGAATTAGTTAGGGTTCAGTTAGGGTTTAGGAAAGTTGAGTATAAATATGAGAAAAGAACTCTGAATTAGGGTTCGCATTCTGTATTCTGAATTACTACGTGTAAACTCAAAGCTCGAGTAAAAGAAACACCTCGGCAAGTGTTATTTTCTGCCCGTGGACGTAGATCTCCGGATCGAACCACGTAAATCTTGTGTGTTTTCATATTGCTTACGTAGATTTTTGTTAAGTTTCTTGGATATCGGATTGCGCATTATCAAGGATAGTTTGAAGCTCTTCTTGTTTCATTTTATGTATGGTGCTATGCTTACGAAGGACCGGACATCAGAGCCAGTTGATGTCCCTATATACATCTAATAGATGATTTCTTATATTGCTAAGGAATTGGTGAGCGTGGGCTCTCATAAAAATCTGCACACTTCTTCATCAATTGCAATTTCAAGACTAAGTTTTCTCTCTCTTTTCTTTCTTTGCATTTATTGTTCTTACTCTTTCTTGTTTTCAATGCTTAAATCGTACTCTTGTATGGATGATGAAGTGCTATTTATGAGTTGTAAGTAGTTGAATGTGATTTTCAATGTAACACTGCCACTCCCTAATAGCTTAATTTACAACAATTAAGATTTATTTTTTTTTTAATAAAATAGACTTTGTGTACACTTGCAATTTTATTTTATTTTTGGTAAAAACAAACATAAGACAAAATACTACATTACGTTAACATTCTCAAAAGACATCACTAACCCCACGAAATACTTTAGAGACTTAATACAAAATATCTAGACTATGAGCCCGACAGGTCGTCATCCATGTACACAACTTTCAGAATCTGAAGGGACTTCCACCTCCAAGTCAGTATTTAACAAGTTTGTCTACAATGAGAGAACTAATTGAGCTAAAACTCACTAAATAAAAATCATGCATGAAATACTGCACAAATACGACCGACTTGTGAAATGTCAAGTTTTGCATGAAATTATTTCTTGAAACTCTTTTCTCAAGCGAACTTCTTTCGGTGGGAATTGACTCCCATCATTGCATAAACCTCACTAAAATCACTCATTGACCATACTCGTGACTGCCTAGGGCACATCCTCATCCCTTTTAGTCTACTTGTGTCATCATTGATGGTCGGTATGACCAAGTGGGCTATCATCTCATCAAGTTACTTTTAACAACAAAATAAAACACTTTATACAGAGATGTACATATGCACATATTACAATTAATTATTACAAATAATAAGCACAAATACTATGTTCAAGCATTGTAGGTGCATATGAATTTCTACTTACCTTTTACTCGTAGGGTGCTACTGTCTTCTTGCTCGATAATGTTCTAGGTTTGTCACACTCTAGTAACTCAACTCTATTGTTTACTCACTACAATGAAAATGGTTTTTTTAGACCACAAAAAGTGGTCTCAAATAATGGGTATTTGCCACAACTTATGAGAAGTGATCTCAAATAATGAGTATTTGTCACCACTTATGAGTATTTGTCACAATTTTATTGTTGTCTCAATAACTCGGATGCAAATAATATATTTATGACCACAAAAGTGTCTTAAATGCGTGTAAAATATTATTTGCAACAACTAGTTGTCTGTAAAAATAGTCTTAAAGCGGTCTCAAATAATTTATACAGAGATTTGTGACAACAAGTGATTATAAATAACTTATTATTAGTGATCACACTTGTGATCTTAAAAATATTGCACAAAAAATCTCTTTTATTGCAGTGACTACAAAATTAATATTTATGGGATTCAAGTTAGGTTGTCAAGCTAACACCAGACCACAAATTTTTTGTTTTATATATCTTCAAATTACGCTTGCAACAGAGTGGAACTTAGCTAATTAGCGTAATTATTACAAAATCAGCAGCACAACAACAATACACTCACTTGTTTTCCCATTTCTTAATTCCTGGCTACATGAAATTGTCCAAATTAACTTAGGGTATGTTTGGTTGGGGTTAACCCAATCCATCAGAAGTTGGTCCAACCCTCTCTATGTTTGTTTATACAGGTTGGTCCAATCATTATAAACCACCACAAATTCCAATATCACTTTAATCATAAAATTAATTATTATTAACAAACTTTTACACACATCACATCATATTTTACAATTAAAAATTATATCATACACTATAATCACTATCCTCAGTCAACAGTACCCGAATCACCCCAGCCCCAATCAAATATGCAGTTATTGTTCCTTTACCATATTTAAGAAATGATATGTCATTCAATCATATTTGTAAACATAATGATTACAAATCCAATTAGATTTGTTGCCCTTTCCGTACATACAACTAAACTCCCCAAATATTACTATCTTATATCTAATAGTTGTTGTAGAGATTTTGTTATATTACATATAATAATCAGTGGTATTCATTTAAAATAAACTAGTATCATTCTCGTGTGATGCACAATTTGTAAATATCAATTTTGATAAAATTCGCAATACTTTCTACGCAACATCAATGACCTTTCAGTTAACCAATGAGGAAGTGTCAGCTCAGTTACCAATTAACATATTTTAAATACCGAATATTAAGAAAAAAGGAAAATATCTTATTTATGATTTTATGTGGAGAATAAATGGACTGGGATAATAGGTTATATAAGATTATGATGTATTAAATGATTTAATTGAGTTGTCCAATAGGATATTCTTCATCTCTTATTTACTTGGATCAGTTAATGGCTGCCTTCTTAATTTTTTATGGGAATTTCCAATTTCACACCATATCTACACCAAACATTTCTCCGTAACTAATCGTCTCTTGCCTGATCCGACAGCAACTTCCATTTGCTACAATTTCCAGAAGTCATATTTTTCCAACTAATCCCTCACCGACACTCTTCTATTCGCAAATCCGTGGAACCCAAAAAATTCCACCAAGCTCGACCAACATGCTGGCGACGAAAGCCGCCAACTTCAAATTGTTCTCTGGCTGCGGAATTTTAGGGCTTGAAGACGTAGGCAGGCCCTCGCAATCACAAAATTCCCTTTTTGTTTTGCAGGATTTGATTAATATGGGAGAAATATCTGAATATTTTGTAAGGCTTATTTTGATTTATAGGGTAAGTTATCCCAATCCTTTGAAAAATATTTCCAAGACCATCCAAATGATACTGAACTAAACAGGACATTATAATTACACAACTATATAACAATGCTATAATGTTTTTGAGAGTCTCCTTCATAAGTCGAATCTCTTATTATTATTTTTTGTCAAATTATTTTATCCCATATGCATAGATTACTTATTTAAGCTAATTAATTTTAATCACTAGAACATAATCTTAACTATTTTATCATTTTAAGTTAAGCCTTACTTTATTAATCCACCTATTTCCATCAGTGAATTTATTACATTTAGGAGTTATAAACTAACTCAATTATCTAGTTAGTTAAAATATTCTAGTATACATAAAGTTTAAATATTTCAAAGGCAAATGTTATAAACTTATTAATTAGTAGTTAAGTATAAAGCTAATTCAGTTCTTCCTTCTGTTATTATTATCATTATCATTTTGTTTAAACAAAGATTAAGCAAAAGTAAGATGGACATAGTGGAAATAAATTCTCTGATGTTCTTATTTTTATTCTTCTTCTGTTTTTTTTTTTTTTTTTTTTTTTTTTTAAATGAATTCTAAACATTATTGTCTATTAAATCTTCAATCAACGTTCGACAAGAATCCTTAAAAATGCTTTAATCGTAATTAACACAACCTGATTTGGAATAGCCTCCCTTTTTTCCTCGTTTCCTCTTGTTGGGTTAGATCTTTATCTTTTTTTTTTTTTTTCTTAAAACTATCACACACACGCGCAAATATATATATATATATATATATATATATATATATATATATATTTCTCTTTTTTTTTTGAGTGACATTGCCTAAAAATTTTATGTGGCTGAGTCGGTGGCGGCCTTGGAAGGTAGGGCTGTGCACGAAGCTTGGAGATTATCGAAACCGTACCAAAATTTGGATCGAATAAATTCCGAACTGAAAAAATTCGTTGACCATTTGACTTTTTCTGAATCGAACTGAACCGATTATGTTTTTTGTACGGATTTGGATATTTCTCAATTTTCCGAACCGAAACCCGTATTGAACCGTACTGAATCATACCGAACTGTATTGAACCGAATAACCGAATAAAATAACAAATTATAAATTTAAAAATATATTATCCTAATAGATTAATTTAAATAAGAATTAAAAATTAAATTATTCATAATTTTGTAGTTTGTTTTATGTAACATAGATTTTTAAAAATATTATATTTAATTATCATATAATTTTCATAACACAAGTTAGTTAGTTGGAAACAATTTTGATGTAATAAAATTATTTATATTAGTTAGACGTCAATATATTATATTCAATTGAATTTATTATTCAAAAGATAAAATAAATCTTCGATTATCCGAACTGAACCGAACCGAGTTGAACCGTTCCGTTAGATCCGAAATTCTGAACCGAACTGTCCCGAAAAAATAAATAATCATACCGTCCTGATTTTTTGGATCGGTAATGGATACTCATTTTTTAAATAACCGAAGTTTGGTATGAATCTGGATATTTTCAAATATCCGATCCACACCGTATCGTGCACACCCCTATTGGAAGGGGTGCAGCTTGAGAAGGAGATGGGGGTCGCGAAGTTGACTATGCAAATTTATGGCACAAACTGTCGTCCAGGAGGAAGGATTTATCTTACGTTGGGTCCATTGTCTTGTCTATTTTTAATGTTATTTCGTCTTTTAAGTCGGTTGATTTTAGTTAAGTTCATCGGACGGCTAATAGTGTTATGTATCAATTAGCTAAGTACGTTCTTTCTGTTTCATGATTTGATAGAGAGGTCGGGCCTATACCCCCACCTCTTGAACATCTTGTTTTCGACGAGACCTTTAGCCCGTAGTTATATCTATCATATGGAATTTTTTTAAAAAAAAACAAACAAACAAACAATGTGAAATTTCAAATTGACACCTGTAAATTTTACTATCATCATTATCTATACTATTTGTCCAATCGTGTGATGTACGGATTAGAGTTTTTTCGCAAAACAATATCAATATAATTAAAATCAAATTTACTCTTGAAACTTTGTGAGTAAAAAATTGAAATAGATATTTTATTTTGAGATACATATGCATCAAAGTATGTAGTGAATACAAATTACAAATGAATGTAATTTTTAGAGACCTCAATATTAATTACTGTATTTATGACTTTTATCTTCAATACAAATCATGGCATATCTACAAATCATTGTATCATAAATATTTTTTATATATACAAAATGATGGCTGGCTGTATTTTTATTTTTTTTTTGGTTTATCACTATATTTAAAAATGTTAATATTAAATCAAATGTGAAGACACATTTAATTAAAATTTTGACACTAAAGCTAGATTAAAGGTAAAAAAGGAAAAAGAGAAAGAAAAGATGCCAATGAAAAATGATTCAACATGATGGCCAAAATCTGGCCAAATAGCAAGAATAATATACATATATATACATACATATATATATATATTTTTAAAGATGAAAGATGAATTTAGAACTCCCACTTTTCCTATTGTTGTATTCCCTCCGTCCCGATCTAACCTGTCTAGGTTGACCGGGCACAGAGGTTAAGAAAAAATAGATTTTTTGGAATCTTTGACTTTTTTAAAGGTGGAGATTGAGAATGGAGATTTTGAGGGTGAAGATTGTGAGAGAAATTTGTCATTTATGGGGCTAACAGATTAAGGTGGGACAAATCAAAATGGCAAGTAGACAGGTTAAGTTGGGACGAAGGTAGTATAATATAAGTTAAAACTTGGTATGCCACTCCAACACCCGTACTAAGAAGACACGATCCACTGAAAAGCCCACCAACCACTTAGGATATCTCCAATGATATACCTGAAAAACGGGTATTTCATTTGTCACATCAACGCTACCTCAAAAATTAAAATACTTATACCTCAAAACAAAACTCCTCCCCAACAATATACCCAAAAAGTAGGAATATGTGGGGGGTCCACTTCAATATCTTTTTTATCTTTTTTTATTTATTAATCTATCAACTAAATTAATTATTTGATTTTAGAATAAATAATAAATGATTAATATTTCGACTATTTTAGTTTTTTATATTGTATTATATTTCGAAAAAAAATTCCCAAAAAGATTATTATTAATTTTTTTATTCATATAAAACGTAAAAATACAAAACGAAAGCACACACGGTACATTAAAAAATCCGAAAGCAAGAAAGTAAATTTCGAGGGCTAACTTAATATTTAGCTAATTGTTGTCAGATCAGGTCCAAACATGCTCAATTAGATCCTGTCGAAGCTGGTGATGTTTCTGCTTATCGCACAGTTGAACACCTCTCCGGATGTAGTCATTGAATGCTCCGGTTGATCCTTGACTTACTTGTGGAGGTGGCGTAGCGTAATTGGGATAGTTGGACCAATCGGCCAGTGCATTTCCTTCATTTTCAATTATCATGTTGTGCAATATAATGCAAGCTAACATTATATCCTTCAAGTTATTCTTGTACCAGAAACGACTTGGACCTTTAATCATTGCCCAATGAGCTTGAAGCACTCCAAATGCACGTTCGACATCCTCTCTAGCAGCCTCTTGCAGTTCTTTGGAATGTTTTCTCTTCGGATCTTGTGGACATGGAAAGCTTTTCACAAAACTAGCCCACTCTAGATAGATTTCATCTGTAAGATAGTATCCTTGATTATATTGCTTGCCATTGATTGTAAAATTAATGGATGGAGCGCGACCTTGCAAAGTATCCGTGAATAAAGGAGACTGGTTGAGCACGTTTATGTCGTTGTTAGATCCTACAACTCCAAAGTAGGCATGCCATATCCACAAATCTGCAGACGCAACCGTTTTGAACATGATAGTTGGGATGCCATGATCACCGCGTGTGAATTGGCCTTTCCAAGCAACTGGACAGTTCTTCCAGTCCCAATGCATACAATCAAGACTCCCCAGCATTCTGGAAAATCCGTGCCTTTCTTCATGCATTTGTAACAACTGCTGATAATCCAGGGCATTGGGTTTCTTTAAGTAGTGTCCGCTGAATAGTTCAATCACACCGCGGCAAAAATTAAAGAGACATTCAATGGCGATTGTTTCGGCAACACATAGGTACTCATCGTGATGGTCGGCAGATCCACCATACACCAATTGATGAATAGCCACTGTGCACTTTTGTAGTGGGGAGAACCCTTTTTTACCAACTGCATCGATCCTCCACTAAAAATAGTCATAGTTGGACTCTAATGTATTCACTATCCGCAAGAACAACTCTCTACACATACGAAAATGTCGACGAAATACATCACTTCCGTATATCGGATCTTCAGTGAAGTAATCAAGGTAGAGTCTTGTGTGTCCCGCGTCACGATCTCGTTCCACATATGTTATTCGTTTTCTGACTCCGCCGACAGATTTCCCAGCACCGCCAAGTAACTCTCGTTTTGTTTGAAGCAACGACTATATCTCTATCTCTGTCATGTCATCAATTAAGAATTCAAGAAGACTCTCACTCTCACTTTCCCCGGATAACGAGTGAGAAAACGAAGACATGTTTGAGAGATGGATAGAAACTCAAGGGACGAAGTAATAGTGATGTGTAATGGTTTGAGATGAGAGATGAAACAATCCGATTAGAGTCTATTAATAGAAAACGAAAGCACACAATGACTACTTTTACAACGGCTACTTTTATAGCAGCTAGTTTTACAATGGCTACTTTTATAACGGCTAGTTTTACAACGGCTACTTTAATAACGGCTAGTTTAACAATGAAAGCACACAACGGCTAGTTTAGCAACGAAAGCACACAACGGCTAGCTTAACAACGAAAGCACACAACGACTAGGCACACAACAACTAATTTTCAAACCTACAACCCCCAACTGTTCTTGATTTTATGACACATGTGGAGATGGATACGAAGTTGTTCTTCTGTCATCTTCGAGGTATCCTTCATGAGTATTTTACACTCACGTGAAGCAGTAGGCCTTTAAGTTTTTTCTTGTTATGTTCTTCCAAGACCCGAAGCCTTTGCTCAATCCCGTCTCTGTTATCTTCGGAAGAGGTGCTTGCTTTTCCTTTACCTTTCTCATTCGCTTTGCCCTTTCTGGCCCATGGGATGGGTGCATTCTACCCTGACTTCCTCCCCAGCGCTTGAATCAGTGTTGGAAGATGTTACATACCCTCCAGATGCAGAGATTTTTGTTTTTTTGGGTCCACAAACATCATCATCTGGATCGGCAAACTTTGGACTGTCTTTCAAAATACTCCAAGCACCCATATACCTAAAAGAAGTGCCCTCGTGTTTCACTTTGTATTGGGCCTTCGCTTTCTCTATAATATCCGCATCACTACAACTACTTCCCCAAGCCTTGTTCTCCTGATTAAAACAGCAACAAAACCATTTCACTTGTTTCAGGAGTGTATAGTAATGTGTCTTTAACACATCATGATGCCTAAACAGCGTGTTGCTTGGACGATTCTGGTTGTACGCCTCACCGATTCGGACTCACATTTGTTACAACTTTTGCGAGTTGCCGACCACAGAGTCTGTGCTTATATCGAGCCAACAACTTGCAAGAAGAATGTTTTCTGCATCAAAGTAAGTATTCTTTTGTACAGCTGGAACCTTTGGCGGTTCATCGACAGTTTCAAAGTTGGCAGAGAGATTTATCCGCTCAAGTCCTATAGGAGAGAATTGAGGCGTGAGAGGAGACAAACGCTAAGAAGTTGGAGTTGGAGTGTCTCGGTTTGTATCCGAACCATCAGTGCTGGGTCTTCTTGATGAATTTGTGCCCATTGCCGGACAAAATCCGAATTGAGGAACTGACATGTGGGGAATTTGATTTGGATGCATGTAGAATAATGCTCTATATGAATTGAGCGGATTGAATTGAGTGTTACTACCTTCCGAAAAATTTGAAAAATGGGTTGGATAATTGTGGGGCTGAAAATTAGGATTTTCAGGATGGAAGTTGGTGATCGGTGGACGAAAATTGATATTTGGAGGCGATGCATTTTCTCCACAATTTGAAGAATTATACCATTGAATCCATGAATCTTATCCATTTTTCAGATGAGAAGTGTGAAATTTGGCTAGAAAATTGAAATTTTAGTAGTAGTAGAGAATGTAGAAAATATAGAGAATGTAGAAAATGGTGAATTGAGAACATATATTTATAGGAAAAATTTAAATATTAAAAAAAAATATAGTCGATGGAAGATGGTAATTAAAAAAAGAAGAAGAGAAAGTCGTTGCAAACGGCTATTTTGTTCTCTAAAATATACTAAATAGTATTCAAACGAATAAAGAAAATAGAAAAAACGTAAGAAAAAAATAATAACAAGGGGGGTGAGGGGGACGGGTCTGCAGGTGCGGGCCCCACACGCACGTGGGTGCCACACGCCCTGCCTGACCCTTTTTTTCCGCGCGTGTTGCCCCCTTGGCTCCCTTTCCCACGCGCCTTCCGCCTTTAATTCCTGGGAAGCATTTTTGCTACCTGGGAATAATTCCCCTTCCCCAATTTCTCCCCTTCCCCCCCCCCCCCCCCCAAAATGGCAAAATACCTCATTTTTGGTATTTTTGAAATTACATGTCATCAAATACATTATCGATGGGGATGCTCTTACAAATCTAAGAGAAACACATCAAGAACCATAACAACTGTACCTTGAAATTATGCGAAAAAATAATCAAGTCCTTCCAAGTTCCATGTAATCTAACATGCATAAAAAAACATATATATACATATTCTGAAGATAAAAACCAAATAAATTGTTGATCGACTCCCTACTTAAATCACATACACATTCATGCGATGCAAGAAATTGATGATTATAAACCAAAATTAATTTGCCATCAATCAAACTTTCCTTATGCGAGATGTTTCACTCAGACTATCAACATTATCTTTAGGAAAATGTCTTACGAAGAATCATATACATAATTATCTCATTGCAAAGATAAAAAGTCTATATTCTTCTCTTTGATCAACACACTAAATCTGTATTTTAGAAATTACAGTGAGATATATGTCTAGAAATTGATTCCTATAAACATCTTTCAAACATAACCTTTATTCATTTGTGAGCCACACATACCTACACTAATTAATATCAATTCATCTACATTTATCAACTCTCTCAGTAATTTTCTTTTACTAAATCTACAAAAAGGAAAAATTTCATTAGATTCTTCAGCTTTTCATTCTTGATGAAATCCAAAATCCCAACTAATTTCTATATTCAAAATAGAATAGACACAAAATACATACATATACTGGAGGTCCTAGAGAGATCATGGTTGGTGTCTTTAAGACAGGGGTACAGCTCAAAGATCAATTAAGCCCACGTAACATTATTTTCCAGTAACGTGACTATACCTTCAAATCATATTTCTAGTAAATGAGTATCTCTCATCACCCACATAGGAACATGAGTATATACATATCTTGAGTTGTTGCTAAGCAAATTATCTGCAATTTTATGTTCTCTAACTTCATCACCCGCCTTTTCTATTGCTAAGATCTAATTGCATATCAAGTTTTCTCAACAGTAAAGGAAAGAGTTCTCCCAAATTCAACTTGAAGAATGAGGCTGGTTCGGACGGATACGGTCTTTTAATGAATCCCCCCCCCCCCCCCCTCTATAGGGACCTTCCTGTAAATATGGATAATCAACTTCAGCAATATATGCAATGTAGAGAAGGGCAAAGTCAATTCAGGTAAAAAAGTTAATGCAACCGAAGTACATATTTATGCAGATCTTGAAACCCACTTGAGGATAAATAATTCGTAAGATCTGTGTGTGATTTGTCAAAAAATTAAATAGTATTCTACCACCACTACAACAATTCTGCAAAACGACAACGGTTGGAAAACCGTTGTCGTTTGCTATAAATGAGCGTTGTTGTAACTGGCGTTGTAGTAGACCCTACCTACCAACACGATTTTTGACTGTTGTCGAAGACCTTTACCACAACGGTTTTTAACCATTGTGATTGACCTTTACAACAATGCTCATTACAATGCAGCTTAACCGTTGTCGATTGTTTCACAACGCTTATTGTTAACAACAGTTATTAACCGTTGTCGTTTGGGCCTTTACAACAACGGTCATTACAAGGGTTTTTGACCGTTGTGGTTTTAATTTTTACATCAACATAAAGACAACGGTGTTTTACCGTTGTCGTTTAACCTTTATAATATAGATTTTTGACCGTTGTCGTTTTTAACTTTTATTAGGTATTATTTTCCTGTTTTAATATTTTTAAATAATTCAATATAAATAATAAATAATTCACAAACAATAAATCATGAGAGAAGCGATGATTAGAAAATACAAGAAAAGATAAAGCAACCAATAAATCATAAACCCCACAAGAATTCACACATTCGCACAAAAATCCATGTGAATCTAACAAAAACCCAATCCGAGAATCAATCATGGTTATAGTCAGAAATCAATCCAAATTTGCTTTTAACCTCTTCCTCTTCTTCTTCATCATCTTCGGCGTCCCACAAGAATCGAGCATATGAATCCAAAACATATATAGCTGCACAAAAATCAACATTACGACAGTTTTAACAAATCAATTTCAACAGAAGTTCACTAAATTTTGATTATAAAAAGCGATGAAAATGAGTTAAAGTTATTTTGTAATGATTAAGATGTTTGGATGATTACTGAGACAATTATTGAATAATGTATTGAATTATGTAAGATGATTGATGAGAGAGAGATAGTAGATGTTGCTTTTTCGAGAGGGTGAAGGTAAGTTGGATTCGGCCAATATAAGAAGTAAATCTTGCACATGTTCTCATTTCACCTATCCTGACATGATACATATAATTGAATCTCATGTTCTCATTTTGATGAATCACTTCATACTTTCAGCTTTCATTGATTAAAGATAACAACAGAACACAGTTATACATTTTCTTGCTTACTTATACTTCAAACATTCTTATAACTGATTCCGTGGTCAAGATATATTCCTCACTGATTAAAGATCACAACTGTCATAGATGAAAAATGGTTACGCTAAATTGTTTCCACAAATTATACCCAAGCCAAAAGAAATTTCTTCCAATTCATGCAATGCACAACTTAAACATAAAATAATCAGCAGAAACACATCAATAATGGAACAGATACTAGTAAGATGACAAACCGCGATGACAACAATGATAGAAAAAACCATTTTCATAAAAAATAGCTAAATGGCAGAAAAAATCAAATCACCTCACGTAAGAGTGCGATGATTATTCTCATTTCAAGCTCCCCTAACTCCAAGAAAATCTGCATGTAAGAAGTATAACATAGGGCATGAGTTATTTTTTTCAATAATAAAAACTCCGTATCTAAACCTCAGAATCTCATATAACATGGGTACGACCTGGTATTTCTGGATATCAGGTATGACTTTAAAAGACTCACATAGGAGAGAGTATGCTGTAAACATGAACAAAATACAGGATGGCTAGCTCAAATCGTATGAAAAGCAGCAATATGAAGTACCTGCTGCTGGTGGAGGCGATTTTCATGCTCCAGCTCCTCAAGTTCTTCCTGCATTTAGAGCAGAACATCAGCCAGCGATTAGACTGTATACATCATCTCAAATACACATCCAGATGCAGACAAGACAAGTTTTGGAAACAACACTCAGAGAAGCGTTGGAACTCTTTTCACCAGAAAGTTGGCTTTGTAGATAACTTAGCACACCTAGAACATTATTTCCATGTAAGTCTTTAATAAATTGTTTCAATTCTGTCATTTTCAGAATTAGTCAAGTTACCCTCTTCTTAGAGACTTCTTTTAAGCCATACAGGTATACTGATTTTATACCAACAGAGTTTATCATCAGTGAACATTGATGTTCATGTGCGGTTTGTGAAGCCTCCGCGAAAGTAGATCATGCTACCCTCTACTTTTCTCCCTCGTCATTTTTTCTTCCTTCAGTCCATTTTAATAAAATTATTACTCGTAGCTTCAACTTGTTCATTTATTCACCACTTTATAATATCAATCCTTATCCCAGGACAACATAAACTTAAAACGGCTTGAAATTTATGAATTGTTGTGCTGTCAAAGAACAGAAGAACACATAATTGAAGTGCGAGAATATGCCGCTGTGTTTGAGCAAGCTCCTCTTCCCTTTGGGATTGTTGTCTTGCCAATATCTGAAACATCACAACTAAATTAAAAACATGGCCCTGTGTGATTTGCATCAAAGTTTCAAGATTAATACTAAAGAAAGATTAGTACTTTCAGTCGCAACATGATTTTTTCTGTGCATATAGACTTGAAATTTATGAATTGTTGTCTTTATGTACTGTCCCTTAATAATTGAAAAAATATATATAATATAAAGGAGAAAGGGGGTGTGATTTTAAAATTTAAGGAAATAGATGAGACTAGTTCATTAATTTTATTTATTTCTTAATTTTCTAATTCTAAGTTAATGGAAGGTAGTATTAGATTTCAATCTACTAAAAAAAATTCTAGAAATAAATCCCACGCATGCATCACATCATTTTCACAATGTAATAAAGCATTCATCAGCAGCTTTCCTAGTTAAATGCAGGTAAACCGAAATGAATCTCAGTATGCGCATTAACCAATTATAGATGATAGTTGTAAGTTCATAATGCTTAATCTCTATCCCATTTCTCTCAAGTATATAACTCCCAGCTATGTACATGAATTCTTAATTAAAGATCATTCAGCAAGCAAACAAATAGTACATGAGATCAGGCTAAGACAAAGTTAGCTAATTAACGATCCTACACTACCAAATTACACCACATATACAACATTATAGAACTTACCACATGAGTGACTCCATCGCAAGCGTTAATGACTTGTCTGGTAAGCAACCCTGAGGTATTCCAAGAAAGCACATCAACACCCTATTCGACAGGAATGCTAAAACTGTAACAAAATTTTATAAAATGGACAATAACCTGTCAAGATAGTGGGCTTTTGTTCTCATTCCAAGACGTAAACCAAAACCTCTAGAAAGAAAGTAGAGCCATGTGCACATTCTTCCAATTGCATTGTCTGAATAGGTACTATAGTCAAAGGTGCTAACACACTAAGAACTTAGACTAATGTTCTATAGAATGTAAAGCAGACAAACAAGATAAACAAGAACCTAAAAGATGCTGATGGCAAAGTACTTCTTATTACCTTGGGATCATACGTCCTTCCACTTATGAAATTAACATCTCGTTTGAATGAATAAGTTTCAGCAGATACTTCCTGAGAATCGAACTCAAAATAAGAAGCAGCTTTCTTGTAGGAGAAACTGTATCTTGGAGAAAAAAAAGAAAAAGATTGAAAGTCAAAAAAATAGAAAGAGTAAATCCCTGCAAACTTATTCTCACTTCTTTCTTTTTTGTTTTTCTTGTTTTCCTTAATCTGTTTTCTTTTTCTTTCTAGTAGTATATTTATGTGCACCAATAGAATTCAACAAAACGGAGAGAGTGATTATATACACACCAAAAGTGCCTTCAAATTTTGAAACGGTGTGGTGACTCGATCGATCTGGCAGCCATTTCACAAGGCCAAAATCACATACCTGAATTTAAAGTGAATTGGATAAATTCATTTGAAGTTACTAGACCAAAAGTAGGCACGGAGGTTACAAAAGGATACTATGGGGTAACGATGAAACTATTGCGTGCAGGATCATGATAATCAACATTGCAAACACCTAGAAGAAGAGATATACTGTTGAATTCCATGTCAACAACAGGAGTATACAAGAATAGCACAAACAACTATTTCAGCCCAATCATGATATATATTCAATAGACTGTCTAATGGCTTTATAAATAACGTACACATCCTTCATGTCTAAAACTCTCACAGATAATTGGAGAAATATATCTCCAATCGAGTTACAGCACGTCTGGTCCAAAAAATAAGCAACACAAGGATTTCAGTCAAGCAAAGCTCTATAGTGCGTATAGGCAGCCAAGCCAATCCTGTTGGTAGTTGGTTCCACTTTAGAATTTATAACACCTAATCCATTATAAAAACCATGCAGACCAAGGTAACTCAGGCAAATGTGATCAATTTATGGAGAATCGCAGCTTAGATAACTCATCTAAACACACCCCCACCCCACCAGGGAAAAAACCAAAATAGAGAATTTCTAATTGCTAGAAAATTGGCCAAAGCCACTCATATCTAAATTGCACTTTCTGTTGTAGGCACATAATGATATAGCTACGATTGCAGATGCAAAGACTATCCCAATTTAAACAAAGAGACATTCTAAGTAATTCGTTCTTAACTCCACCCTTGTCAACATTATCTCCAGTATATTTTTTTCTTTCAGAGACATTAGTTATTCACGTATAAGTCAGGGAAATTACAGAACCAGTTGGCATTCAGCCTTCATCACTAGATAGTTCTTCCTTACATGATGAAAGATTGAAAAAAAACTGGTGGCATGTAGGCTACTATTGGGTATAAGATATGTGTGTGGTGTGAATTAATATTCATTACAATATAAGAGATATCCTCAACACTGTTTTACTCTATACGTGTGCAGTAAAGGTGTGGATGCTAATAAAGAAAAACCCCTCTATCTCAACAAAAAAATCCAGCATTTAAACTCTTTTGATTGGTATCCAAATTGTAGACAATAAGGCAAGGTCTTCAACTATCAAAGAAATATAACAAGCATAACAGTCTGTACCTGAGCATTACCACCAAGGTCCTCTTCATCCTCATCTTCCTGAACAATCCCTGTTGGATATGTTAAATTAATAAGTAATCACATAGTTCCTACTCATAACTGAAGGAATGATTAAGCAAGGAACAAGTGGTGATTGATTTGGACTCACTTTCATTTATCCCATCAAAATTGATGAGTAATCACATAGCTGCCATGTCTTGTTCTTCAGCATCTTGTAAGGCTCTGGCATAGGCCTCATCGTTTGGAAAGGTAGACGGATCCAATTCAACATTTTGGTCATCCTCTTTTCTCTTTCAGTGCCACGCTCCTCTAGTGCATCGCCTTCATCATCGTCCACATCAACCTCAGATGCATCGTAGTCCTCTTCACTAGCATCATCATAATCATCTTCATCAAAATCATCGCCTACACCATAACTTTCAGCTTTCCAACTTCCATAAGCAGTGTTAGTGCAATTAAAGTTTTATCTACTGAGCAAGGATGACGACAGGGCGACTAGGGTGATGCCTCCGTGATTTGGTGCAACTAAAGCTTTATCTTCGAAAGTTTTATCTTGGAGAGGATGATGGCAGGCGGAAGAGAGCACAGTAGTGAGGGTGACGACGGAGTAGCGAGGACGGCGACGGGACAGCGGGACGGAGGCGGGACGGTGGTGGCCGACTAGGGTTCACATTATAACCTCCTGCGGGGGGAGAGCGCCAGCTGCACGGCGAGGTGACGCGCCGGCGTCAGCGTCAACGTCGATTGGGCGGCGGCTGGGCGGCGAAGGAGCAATCTAGGGTTCTTTTAGGGTAAGAGTTAATTTGTGAATTGTAAAAATGATTTTGGGGGTAAAAGTTAATTTATGAAATGTAAAATGTGTTTGGGGTAAAAATGAAAATAACAGGGATTTGATCACTATTTTAATAATTTTATAAAAATTAAAAAATTATGTTGCAAAACAACAACGGTAACAACAACGGAACAGTATAACCGTTGTTGTTCAGCGTATTCATCCACTAAACCACAACGGTAAAACTTATAACAATGGTTACTTTTTAATAGACAACGGTTTTGAGCAAAAACCGTTGTCTTTGAGGCGTTGTTGTTTATCAGATTTCTTGTAGTGCACTCAGTTTTCTTCACATTTTTCACTCATGAAAATAATAAAACTAAATTCTACAACAGAGAAAACACTTCTTTTCATTTTGACAAAGGTTAAGTCAAATACAACAACACATCTTCCAGACTTTGTAGACATTCTAAAAGAAATTTTGAAGAGATGTGTCAAACATTGTTATTGTTATAAGCAAACGAAAGGAGAGTCGACACATATTAATATCTTTTTATCCCTAATCCACAAATTGAAAGAATGCGATACAAATTTGCATTAACTAAGACTTTTGTTTTCTATTTCTAATTCAAAAGAAGACAAAAGGTTAAAAGATTACCAAAAGTCGCCCTAAAATTCCAGATTCCAGCTATCAAAATAAGAATAAGCAGAAATGCTCATCTTTGCAAAGTTCAGCAGTGGTGATTGCCATGACAACAAAATAAAAGACGAATCTCATCAGTGAATCCCAAAATATTGAAAATGACTCCAACTTGATAGACAATTATACGACTGAAATAGAAGAATATGCGACAATCTCACATCAATGGTGCGCATCACATAGGCCTTCAGAAAACCCCAGCAGCCCACATACTTGTCTAGATCTAGAAAGCAAACCAAAAGAACTGGTACCTAAATCTGAACGCCATAATCACCAAACCACCAACGCCCTTTGGTTTTTGCCGCTATGACCAACCACTAGATTTATTGCCGAATCCAATTAAGGAAAAAGAAAATAAACTTCATTATTGAAATGAAATAATGAAAACGTATGTTCTTCACAGACAAAAAATTGCTAGTGAAACTAACCTGAAAATCAAGCAACCCATAAATAAAAATAATCAGGCAATGATGGTGAACCTTTTAGAAGAGATTCGTTTGAAATCTAGGGTTTGAAATCCTCTACTATTGCTTCGTATCTTGCAATTGATATTCTTATACTTCTTTGAAGTCTCGTTCTATCCGTAGATAAATGAAGTTTTGACATGTTTTGACAGAAAATTGCCCTTGTATTGTACGATTTAGCATTTGCAATTGGAAATAGAAAATGAAGGTCATGCCCTTCAGCGATCCTCTCTGCAAGTTGCAACTGCTAGAGAAAATAGTGTGTCGTGGCCTTCAGCATCTTATTTACTTTAAATTAAAGCCGAATTTGCTCTAAATTTGTGAGGAAGACACGTATTTCCAGCGATTCTTACGCAACTCCCCTTTTATATTAAAGGTAGATTTTATTGGAAATCGTCTGCTTGTATTATGTAGAATTACTACATAGGCTCATGTTTATCAATTATTACAATTTCTTTTATATATCATAATATTTTTGTCTATCTTATTTTGTGGAAGTAAAGTAGGACTGGCAATCTCTAACACGATCCGAACAACCTGACACGACCCAACTCAAAAATTGAGGGTTAGGGTCGACACGAACCCATTGCGGGTCAGGAATGGGTTGAACCCGAATGATCCAAAAAAAATGGGTTGGGTTGGGTCAACCCGCAGGTCAACCCGCAACCTATTTTCACATATATAAATTAATGATTTTTTTTTTAATTTCTAATTTTTGGGTTGAAATGGGTTGAGTGGGTCGACCCGCAATCTGAATGGATTGGGTTAGGGTTTGCGGGTCTCAATCCATTCGGGTTGTAGGTCGGGTTAGGGTTGGGAAAAAGTTCGTAATAACTAGGTCTCAACCCGACCCGTTTGACACCCCTAAAGTAAAGTTGCCAATTAACTATAACCATAAAAATAACCCATATATATAATATTTACTATCTAACCCAATTAACTATATTTAGAACTTACATATTTTTAAGTAGGTATATAGATTCTTGGAGTGAGACTCATGAGGCCATGTAACTATATACATATAAATGAAATATTATTAGTTAGTTGATTTCAATGTAATACTCATAATATGTCTCATAGATATTATATGTATTTAATAAACTTTTATTTTATTTGACCAGATTAATGACAACTTAAAAATTATGGGATGTTACAATTGAGAGTAGTCCAACCCTAGTATATCGGTCCTCTTCGATGGGCCAATTGGAGACGACGAAATGACCCGAATCATATTTGTTGATCTTGTAGGATGTCTTAAGGCGCTCTCCTTAAACCAGAATCACATGGGATGGAGATTTGATTTGTTGATTGAATATTTTAGAATGTCACTTGCTTGTATTAATTGGTTCCCATTGTCAGTCTTTATTGATAGGAATCAAAGTGAGTTTCATAGTTATTTGGTTGGCTTATTGACCCCTCTTGTTGGACTATTTGGATTTCTAATGGAGACACATGACCTTCCTTCACAACCCAATGGTTAGTTTGTGATTGCTAGACTATAATCCTAGAATTAGGGTGAAACCTATACTTTGGAAACCCACTCCTTAGTTCTTGAGTCATGTTACTATTGTTTAATTGGTGTTTGTATAGTGCTTAATTAAGTTTACCTACTATGGAATTTGCCTAACTTAACTGAATATTTGACTTGGAGTGTGTTATACGAGAATATCCTCCCAGTGGATTCGACAATCTTTTATACTACCATTGTCACAAATTGTACACTTGCGATTTAGAAGGTCATTGTAATCGTAATGATTTATAGTGATTTTCAAGACAAGTTCAGTATCATTCAATGAACTAAGTCTTCAACATATTCTATTGAAAACTGCCGATGTCCTTACTAGACCAGTAAGCTTCTAATTCTTCAGTAGACTAAGGAACAAGTCATTGCCTTGCTCTTAGCCTCCCTAGAATTGAGGGGGAATGTTGGTCACATTTCCAGCTCAAGCTCCAACAACACTTCCACCTCAGCATGCCAAGCAAGCAAGATCAGTCCTCGTCATCGAGCAATGAAGACAAAACTAACAGCTCATGCTAAACAACCTCTGCAGATGTTGGAGGACCACACAACCATTTGTTATCATTCTGACATTGGACAGTACAACATGGTCCAAGATGTTTCCTTGTTTTCCTATAGCTGCTAGGTTAAAAATCCTAGACATAGTAGCATTATTGATGATGTGTAAAATGGAGAATTTTGCCATTTTGTAAATCATCTTTTCATCAATGAAACAATATTTTAGCTCAATATATTTATTGTAAATCATCTTTTCATCATATTTTGTAATTAAAATAATAAAACTTGAAGTAGTTAATAAAAAATAAGATCTTATTTGAGAAATAAGTTGAACTCTCCCTACTTCTTTAAAAACAACTTATAAGATCTTAAAAGCTTATTTTGGAATGAAATATGATCTTATTTAATAAAAAATGTTGTGGAACACATTGCATGAGCTTATAAACTCCTTGACATCTTATAAGATGCTTTGATCGATGCACAATTTGAAATGCGTACCATTGTTTTTTGTAAATAATTTATTTTATTGAATAAATGTGAGATATAACAACTTTAAAAAAAAAAAAAAAATAGATGCGGTTTTGTTCTATAATATGTTTGTTTTAATAGAAGTATATCTTTTTATTTAATTTTTATTTGCAGCTCTAACACACAACAAATACTCAAATCAACCCCAAATAATCAGTTAAAAGACATTTTATTTTCGACTCTAACTTATAATCCAACTATATATGATCTGATTGCCAAATAAAATATTGTAAAAAGATGATTAAGTTGATATATTATACATAAAAATTTATTAGAAACGAATGAGTTATATAAGAAGCAAATATGTTGTCTTAGGTTTTCTCCCACCCTTAGCGCCTCCAGTCCACACTTTCTAGGATTTTGCGATTCCGTCATTATTTCTCACTCGCTCCTCTCACCTTATTTTGCCTTTATTTTCTTCTGTCTTTGCAGGTCTCACCCAGCGAAAGGTTTTAGTTATCAACATTCAGGTGCAGTCAACATGTTCTTGGCCCTGGCTTGGTGTTAGGGTTTCTTCCTTGCCCACTCTGATCCATATCCCACCACTTATATACATCGCCCACCTCTCACAATATCTTACGGCTAAAGCTTTGGAAAGTCTATACTCACGACTCTCCCTTAATGCATCCGAATTGAAGCCGGTGGTTCTCTCTTCTAATATTCCGATTCAGTTGGATAAATCTTCACACTTATCTGGGAAATTCTTCATTCCTCGATCTCTAACATCCCTGCAAGTGGATGACGTCTTTCGCCAGCTTTGGTTCCCGTCTGGTGATGGTGATATGCACGTCACCACTGTAGGAGAGACCATCTTCCGTTTCTCCTTTGCTCAACAAGATGATGTCGCGTGAGTACTTCAAGGTGCGTCATGGTGTTTTGATAAATATTTGATGCTTCTGCGCACTATGGATTCGGACACTTCAGCATCCTCTCTGAAATTTCGTTTCTCGCCATTTTGGGTGCAAGTGCACGACCTTCCTCTAGATTTTATGAAATACAAGGTTGGGATGACCATTGCAGATAGGATTGGCTCATTCTTTGATGTGACACATGACACTGGTGGCCTTCTCATTGACCATTTTCTTCGCATTCACATTGATATTGATATATCAAAGCCCCTTAAGCGGGTCGTTTATCTAAAGGTAAAACTATGTGTTGTTACCTCCAGTATGAAAGGTTGCCCATCTTCTGTTATCGTTGTGGTTGTCTAAATCACACTGATTGCAAATGCCCGGATAAGGCTCTCCGTACCACTATTGTGCCAATAGCTTACCTTTATGATGCCTAGCTCCACGCTCTATTAGATAACAACCCGTTTTCTCCCCTCCGCTCTACCTCTCAACCCTCTAAGCATCATGTTTCTGTCAACTCTCATCCTCAATCTGCTCTGCGCAACAAGAGAATGTTGATTGATGAACCTTCGGATCCTTCAGACTTTGATTCACAAAAAAAAATGACTGAAAATTCACTCTGATATTGGATACATTGGAAGCAACCATCATTTTACCTCTGTTCTCCAACAAATGTGCGCAACAGAGCATTTGGCAAGGTAGCCCAGCCCACCAATGAATCTTCTTGAGCTAGTCGGGGGCTTAGGAACCCCAGTACAATTCATGAATTGTGCGAAAGTATTCGTAAGAAGAAGCCCACTCTTATTTTTCTCAGAAAAACCAAGAGTACTTTTGTAACCTTTGACAAAATCATAACTCGTTTGAACTTTTTTGGCATTTGTGTTCCATCCCGAGGCCAGTCTGGAGGCCTTGAACTTTTGTCACACAAAGCACTAGATGTTTCCTCCATCATGTCAAACAACTTCATTGTCGTCACCCTCTCTATTGATAATCAATTATGTCGCCTCACCAAGTATTATGGAGAACCTAATGTATATTGGTGTCGTGCTTCACAGAAAAAAATTTACATCTGTACATATCACTCGAAGATTTCCTGGTTATATTTTAGCGACTTCAATGAGATGCAAATTTTATTTGAATTTTGGGAGGCCGTTTCTCAATCGTCTTGGCAAATGCTAGCATTCCAGGATGCTCTCGATCACTGCCCTTTATCAGATATTGGTTACAATAGCTAGAAATTCACATGGCTCCCGGCCCTCCCTTTCCCACGTACTCAAAAAGCTCGCCTCGACTGTGTTATTGCCAATATGTCCTGGCATTGTCTATCTTTATCTTCAATAGTACACTACGACTCAGCCCATTTTTCTGACCATTCAATTCTCCATATTACCACTAGCTCTCTTCCTGTATCCAGCATCTTGTCATCGACCTCAAAGCCTTCTCGCTTTGAATCCTTATGGGTAAAGTCACCAGAATGTTTGAATATAACTGATACTGCATTGAATATTGATTTGGGCTCATTGCATGATAAACTCGCCCAATATACCTCAACACTTTCACGTTGGGGTGGCAGCATGTCCTCTGATACGAAAAAAGAGATTTGCACAAATAAAAAAGAAGTTCAACACCCTCTTATAAGGCCTCATCACTCCCGATATTAAGTTGCAAATCTCACTCTCCAACCCCACCTTGAAGTGCTTCTTGACAAGGAGAGTATTGTTTAGAAACAACGAGCCAATCAAAATTAGCTTCATGAAGGTGATCCGAACACCTAATTTTTCCATGTACAAGCCACCGCCGAAAAGAAATAAATCATATCGCTGTGCTAAAAAGATCGACAGGTTCTCTGTGTTATGACAAAGAACAAACCAACAAATCATATTGGCAGACATCCCTAATATTTTCTCATCTATCCACCCTGATCCCTCCCTTGTCCATGATACTCTACGCAGGGACAGACCTCGTATCACACCTGCACCGGATGTTGTTCGAACTGCGCCTTTCTCCGCGGTTGAGGTTGTAAAGGCCTTAAACGAAATGCACCAATACAAAATTCCCCGGCCCTGACGGTATAAATCCAGTCTTCTATAAAAAATATTGGCATATTGATGGGTCTGATATGACTAATCTTGTGCTTAATGTGCTTAATCATTACGCCCTCCCTCATTCTGTTAACAACATTCATATTGTTTTCATTCGAAAAGTGAAAGCCTAACTCTATTACTCAATTATGTCCTTTCAGTTTATGTAATATCATCTATAAATTGGTTTCTAAAGTTCTGTCTAATAGAATTAGAACTTGCCTTTCTCATATTATATCCGAGTCACAATCAACTTTTATCCTGGGGCGGCTTATCACTGATAAGATCCTTAGAATTGCATCATCATATGAAAATTAAACATAGTGGGCTGGTCGGTCTCATGTCTATTAAGCTCGATATGAGTAAGGCCTTTGATCGCATTGAGTGGTCTTTGTGCACATTGTTCTTATCTCTTTACGCTTTCCATCTTCTTTCCATGATGTTATATAATCTTGCATATCCACGGTGGATTTTAGTTTCCTTATATATGGTGCAAATTTTGGCTCCGTAATGCCACGACGAGGTGTGCATCAGGGAGACCCGATTTCCCCATACCTATTTTTTTTTTTGGGATAAGGTGTTCTCGTGTATTTTTTAATATTTGCATATCTGTCAAAAGATTCACGCTATTAAAATTTGTTAATCGGTGCTAGTTATTTTTCATCTCTTTTTTGCAGATGATACTCTTCGTTTTGGTACAACTTCCTCTAAAGAAGCCTGCCATTTGAAGTTTGCAGTCAGCCTATATGAAATAATATATGGCCAGCGTATTAATCTTGAGAAATTGGGAGTCACATTCAACCCAGTACCCCATTGCCAGTCCGCTCTGAAATCAGCTATATTCTTGTTCTACCGCAAGTAGAATTACACGCCAAATATCTCGGCTTACCTTCTGTTGTGGGCCGTAAGAAGAAAGAGGTTTCTGCTAGCATAAAATATTGAATCCTGAAAAGTATCATGGGATGGGAAGGAAAACAACTTAGTAAAGCCGGTAAAGAAGTGTTGATCATATGGGTTATTCAGGCAATCCTGACTTATATTATATCATGTTTCAAGCTATTGGATGCTGTTATCGATGACATTAAGCGGTGTACCAAGTCTTATTGGCGAGGGGATTCATCATCTACTACCAAAATTAGGTGGCAATCCTGGACGAAGTTAACTCAACTAATGTATGATGGTGGCCTTGTTTCAGAAATCTCAGAGCCTTCAATTTTGCTATGTTAAGCAAACAGGTGTGGCACCTCTTGGTTTACACATCTTCTCTTCTGTCTTGTCACTTGAAATCAAAGCACTTTCCAAGCACGAATATCTTTGCAGCATCATGTGGAACTCTTCCCTCTTACACTTGGAGGAGCTTTCTAGACGGTGTTCGCGTGATTTCGTTCGGTTTTAGACCAATTTTGTGGGGCATTTCTACCAGAGCGTGGCATGATTGTTAGTTGCGCAAGCTGCCCCATTTCATGGTTAACACCTTCCCTAATACCTTGCCGCAACGAGCTGATGTTGTGTTACTTTTTTTATCTCGACAAGTGGGGTTGGAATGAACCTCTAGTGCCCTCATTTTCCCCGATGAAGAGGCAACTGTAGTGCCCTAGTTCCGGGTTAGGGAAGTGAAGTTCCACGTACTTACCTGGTTATTTTTTTTTTCTTTTTCTTTCCTTTACTTACTTAACCTTAGGAGTTATGTAGCGAAGAGAAACTCGTAGCCTAAGTTGTATCGAACAGAAACTCACACTAAAGGAATATTAAAGCGGAATATAATGTAAACAAAAAGTAGATTAAGTTAAGATTAATTAGTATTACTTAACTATTACATGCTGGATTCATAAGTTCACGGGAAATGCCTAAGAAAGATCTCCCAGCACAACCAATACACAGATAGTAAGATAAGGAGTCCTACAAGACACCTAGTCACGGTCACAACCCATGGTCCCAGCATCGCCATTTCTTGAAAAACGATCTTTAGAGAAAACGTGAGTTGTAGACTCAGTGGATAAAACTAATATTTAATTAAAAACTTAAACAATACGCATGCCCACCTGACGTCATTTTGCCTCCCTCCTTAAGTAGGATTGGACTCTCAACGTATCTGCCCATCGCATACTAACCCATTTCTGGTTAACAGCCTTAACATATGCGGCCCTTGTAGCTTGCTCATTTCACAAACATATATATTAAATTAGAAACTAAACAACAATGTTACTCACTTCCGTAAGCTTCAGTCTGTTTCAGTAACTGCTGGAGACTATCCGTACTGATCCACATCTAGTGTGCTACCTACTATCATTTGCACTATTATTCTTTTCTTTGATTACTCTATATCCTTACTGAAGTCCTGTATTATTTAACTAAGCCAGGTTTATGTTTATATCATATTCTTGGGTTGACTATTTCAAATCCTAATCACTTATTCGAATATTACTTGTATATTGCATCTACCTTTCAAGTCATTTAGGTTCACCATATTAGAGTCACCATTTGCATATCAAGTTATAACATAGCATATACAATGTTCATTCAAGTTGCATACTGATATTCTAAGTATGCATTATAAGTTCAATCAAGCTTCACATAAAATCATAACATTTTGAATATAACTAATCAACTAAATCATGCTTGCATTTGAGATCATAAGATGTAGCTTAAATTTGCAATATAACACAATCAAATACATAAAATCATGCCATTATACCTAACATTCTTATCAATCTTTTGTATATAAAATCATAATTTGCAACATACTTATGCATATTATAATCCAACACATCATCATAATCATCCACGTTACCTATTTACATAAACACATAAACACATTTTCAAATAAATCTAAATTCAAACCCTAATCTATTTTCGAAACCCTAATTCAAATCCTAATCACTAAACCTTATTTCAGCTTATGCCAATTCTTCTTATTCCATTTCCTAACCTTTTGAGCTAGCCTCCTAAAGCCCATTTGTTCATTATATGAGTACTAGTATTATTTATGAATGACCTAGTACTTAACCTTATTCAACTACTAATTCAATCAAGTGCCAAATTATTTCCTAAGTCATCTAATTATTCATTTTATCTTTAACATATCTTAAATAATTTATTAATTTAGTTGGGGGCTTGAACCGACCTGATTTCGGTTTGGTTCGGCCCAACCCTATTTAACCGGCTCAATTCCTATTTTACAACCCAACTTAATTATCTAAACCAACTAAACACCTACATGCTCAAGATTATCCACCTTGGCCCAACTTTATCAAACCTATCCCCAGTCCATTTAAATTGTAAATCTAAACCCAAATTCCTAGTCTAATAGTAAATCTAAACCCAAATTCCTAGCCCATTAGACTTACTTTAATCTATTCAATCCCAATTATATATATATATCATAGTTGATCTAGATTAATTTTATTACCACTTTCTTCCTAATTTATATCAACCCTTTGTATTCTAAAAAATATTAAACTCATTTCATTAACTTTTCCAATTCCAATGCCCTAGACTATATTGCCAAAACATCACACACACACACACAAACAAACACACACACACGTATACTAACAAAAACCATTGTCGTCATCTTGCTAATCTCCCAAATAATTAATCAAATTAGTTAAACAAATGAATTAATCATCCGAACCTCTTACTACCGAAACATTTAGCTAATTTTTTTACCAAGATTATAACTAAAAATTTAGTAAATATTTTTACTCAATCCTAGTCCATATTCCTCCTAAATCACACTATATCATTTTGTCAAACATCATACACATTTTTAACAATTTGTTGAAAAATCTACTTTGAGCAAAATTAACCATCCTTTGCAAAATATTTCAAACATCTCACAAATCAACCACGATATAAACTTAATTAAACACATTACCATAAAATTACTCATTTTAACTTTAAATCAACATGCAAGTCATTCTCTAAATAAACACATCCATTTCCTACTCAAAACTCTCAAGAAAAAAATAATCATCATAAGTAATCTAACCAAAACATATCTCAAATTTTTGACAAAATCTTTGCTCAATTTTCACATGCAATACATTGATCATTAACATGCAACTACTGAAAACATTCTCTACCACAATCTTCCTAAATTAAACAAGATCATACCAAAAGCATCACATGCAATCACATAGAATTATCACAAAATGCATAATCCTAGTATAAACCTAATTTCTATATGCATACATGCTTTCCCTTTGATCATTTGTGTGTGTTTGTGTACATTATTGGGGCTATCCAAAAAGAATTTGTTCAACGCTGCATATTTTGGCTCCTCAATCCCCGCCCGGCCAAGTACAAATTTATTTTGACGGTGGTACTTCGATGGCTCGAAACTCTTGTTATGCTGGCATTTTCATCTGCACCAGCGGTCGAGTTTTCATGAGTGCTGTCATTGGAGATGGTTGTGGACCTTGGTGATCATGATTTTTGTGTTTCTGGAGATTCTAGCACCGCGATTTTTGCTCCCTTGGGTGACTCCGATTGCTCTGTTGTTTGTCTTCCCTTACTTTTAGATATCAAATCTTTACTTTCTCTGTTCCCTGATTGTAAGCTTTACTGGATTAGTCGAATGGAGAATTTTGTAGTACATAGTTTAGCCATGTTTGTAGTACATAATTTTGACATTCGTCGCCTGACTTCTTTTGTGAGTCAGTGCTGAATGCTTCCAGCTCACTTTAATGAATTTTATTTACCTCATAAAAAGGAGCAAATATGTTGATTAAATAAAATTAAAATCATACATAAAATAACATAATTGTATAGTCAACCATTTTCATTATTATTATTATTATTATAATTATAATCTATATCTATATATCTATATAATAACAAAATCCACCCAAAATAGTAACCTGAGAAATTTTCCTCCTAAATCCTTTTGCCATTTCTGTAAAATATTATTTTGGTATAAAATATTTTATTTGGAGAGAAATTTACATATATTTGGCTATAACATATTTAGGCACCATTATCTCAAACCAATAGTAAGTCCCCACAATCAGCTTAATTTGTTCAAGTCTATAAAATGTTATACTCATGCAACCTTCCTAAAAAGATCTGAAACTCATATCTCACAGAATCTGTTCTGCACAATCAATTTATTTTTTTAATTGAAATCAACATTAATCAAGCCGTTGTTTCAGCTAAATTTGGTCTCTACTTCCAAATTTTATTCTTCTTTTAATAATTTTATTTGCTGTGAAGATTAAGAGATCCAAAACTGAGGGAGAAGGGAGGCGACATCACCACCCACCAAAGTAACAGAGAGAGACCGACATTGTGCGAGAGTGTGATGGAGAGAGAGTGTGTGTGTGACCAAAATTGTGTGAGAGAAATCAACATAATTATCTAGAATCTAAAATGGTGTTGGGGGGGGGGGGGGGGCAAAAATATGGGGAAGGGAGTGGGATGGGAGTATGTTTGTTTACAACAACAAAATTACTATTTTTTTTTTTTTGTTTCTAAAATCCTATGTATTATGTTTACTGTACTCATTCTTCTTCAATTAATTTTATTTTCACTTAATGTGTTTTAATTGTTTAGTTATGTGTATAAAAAAATTATGATCAAGTACATTCGTACCAAGAAAGGGAAAATAAATAAATAAAGAAAAAATTAAAACAGAAAAAATAGATTTAGTACGATTTTATCAAATAAACCACTAATGATTTATTTTATATTTAATGTTTAATTTGATTTTGTTTCATTTTCTATTAATTAGTTTTCTTATTAATTTTTTTAATCATATAAAAATATAAAAATTAAATTATTTAGTAAATATTTTATAATTTCAATATTTTATTTTTGAAAAAAAAGTCATCTAATTTTTTGAAACAAAAAATGTTTTGTTTCATTTCTAATGTGGTTTTCCTATATAATAAAGTAAATTAGTCACCCATTATCGATCTATAGTTTTTTTAGGGGTATTATCGATCTATAGTTTGGAATCATATTGTATAAATAAATTGAATTAAATTAAAGGCATGTAATTGTTTGTTGGTTGATTATGTGGATTAATTATTAGTGTGTTTGTGTTGCACATAAAAATTAATAAAATTAGAATGTTGTGTTGTCGATACTCAATAAAAGCTTTTGAAAATTTATTGAACATTATATTTGAAAAAAATAAAAAATTTAGATACTTTGGATACATAATGTTTACCATAAAATTATAAAATATACATATATACACTCATCCTTTGTACAAGATGATCAACATGACTTTCATACAAGGATGCTATAAATATTATACATTAAGAAAAATGAATAGAATATTCTATAATTTACTCAAATTTATGTACTTTTAATTTTAATACTTTTCATTAACATATAATTTTTCATCTCTTATTATATATTGATCGTAATATTTTATTATATTAAAATTATATAAACATATAACAATCTTATTATTTATTCATTTAAATTTATAATATATATACTATTCATTATGATGATTTTTATTTTTATTGTCCAGAATTAACACGCACGGTACCATTATGATGATTGATGTCGAGTGCTTTGCTCATTAGATGTAACGGCTGCATAATTGACGGACCAAATATGTTGATTTAATGAGAATAATATAATACATTTACTAAATTAACTCTGTTATACAACCCGAAGTGAGCCCAGGTTGAAGTTTGGAGCAAATGGAGCTATGTTATTTTGGTAGGTTTACTGCTTTTAAATATGAACAAAGATGTGTATATCACAAGGCACTAGGTGAAACTTTACTTTGATTCACAAAGTAAACATGCATATGTTGCACCCCTTTTGAAGTAATCATTTGTGCTATATAATTGTTGTGGCATTTATTAGTGTAATAATAATTGAACGAGTTATAAAATATAATTCTTGCATGCGTAATTTTTAATTTTATTCTAGGATAATAATTTTTTTTAAACATCTCTTGTTATATTTTAATGATATGATATGATGTTGAAACACGATTTGACTGGCCCAAACTTTAATGGATTGGACCAAGTGTTAAGTAAACATATCCCACTCTCCATTTAGTGAGCACTAGGTTGATAAGAGTGTGAGACCCGGTCTTTTAACATATGACTATGCAAGTTATAACATACTCATTATATGTAGGAATACATAGTCCTTTTCAAGTATAGTTGTTCTAATTTAATTTTGTTTTTTACTAAGACTTAACTAAAAGAGGAGTATGGAAATAAGAATACCCTCAAAAAAGAAAAGAGGAGTATTGTAATAAGAGTAAAGATGTGGATATAAAAGAACCGATCGAAAGTCTACACCTATAGCAAGTGATTAGGATTTTTTGTAAACTTATAGTTAAAAGTGATGTAATTTTTGACTCACTAATTGAAACATAACTACATGAGGTAGAAATATTTCTTCACTCACAATAAAATCATAAAGAAAATATAAAACAATTTAATTGCCAATTCATACACATAAATAAATTGAAGTTTTGGTTATATACAGCAAAGCATTACAAGTGCTGAGTCAGCAACACCCTTAAAAAAGTTAATTAGGAGTTACAAAAATCAAGAGAATTGGCAATAAAACCACAAAATTAGTGTAGTATTTTAATCTCTTCAGTCAGTATCCAAATCACATCAACAGGAGTAATTAATATTAATAATAATAATAATGGGTAATAAAAACAAGGGAACAGAGTGGGCCCACGTGGAATATGCCCCCCCGGAATCTATGCCTGAGACTGAGAATTACATTGGATTCTCTGCCATCACCCCCACGTATGTCTTTATCCAATCAGAAAGCGACGTGTGGCCGCAAGGGGTGCCATTACCTGCGGTTATTGTATTCAATAAGGTAACTGTAGCCCCAAAAATTGGCGGGCAAATTCACTATCCAAATTATTTTCAAATTTACACTTTCGCGTAAACAAAACCCTAGCCCCCCCCTTTACCTTTTCTCATTTCCCTCCTCTTTTCCCCCCCTTTCTCTCACCTCTTCAGAGCCGGCTGGAACTTCTAGGATTTTTGATTATGCGAGGTTTGTTGTTCTTAATTAGTTCTACGGTTATCCTTTTCTGTTTTATTTTATTTTTTACCTTTTCTTTGGAGACCAATTTTTGTAGATTTCAGCTGCGTCTTCTCATTTTGAAGATTTTTTTTTTTCGTGTTATCATGTTTTTACATATAGTTGTTTGATTTACGGCTGCTTTGCTCTTAATTCATTTACTTGTTTGATTTTTGCACTTATAATTGTGCTCTTGATATAGACGGAGTAAATAGTTTACTAAGAGTGATTAGGGTTTGTCTGGTGAAAATAATTGTTCTGGTCTTCAGAATTCAAACATCTCTGATTATGCTCAATTGTGCTCTGGTTTTAGTTGTACGACTGAGATTCAAACTTTTGTACTTATTCACGAGACTACTCTGATTCGTTAAATGACTGATTTCTTTTTTCTTTTTCTTTTGTGTTCTTGTTTTTAGCTTATTTTTGAAGTTATTTTAATAAAAGCTGCTACCAAGGAAATTTGGGGAAAAGGAATAAAGCTTCTCATTTAGGAAGAAACGTCCTGCAGAATGGCCAAGGTGTCTCCAAACGACAGGCAACCGAGAAATGGTAGACAGAAAAGGAGGTCAAGAAATGCAAAAAATAAGTATTTGAAGCCCGGTGCTCTTGCCCGGATACGGGACAGCAGGGCATCTGGTTCTAAATCTTGTACAGATCTTGGAAAGAAACGAGTTGCGGTTTTTACTGCCAACGAAACTGAAGCAGTCAATTCAGAGGCTGATCAGCTCATAAACACTGATAAAAGCCCCTTGCTTTTATCTCCTGTAAGGTCTCCTCCATTCTTACCATCTGATGTTTTCAGTCTAAATAATTTGGGGAACACCCCGAGGACTCCTCGAGCTGAAGAATGCGAGTCCGAGTCAAGGCTTGAGTCTCTCCCTGTTGATTTGCTGGTATTGTGCATCTTAAGTCTCCTCATAATTTTGCTATCTAAATCTGTATTTGCTGCAACTCTTAGATGATGCTTGTATGCGGATTGTTTGGTACCATTATGCTTACTTTTTACTCGGAATCAGTCAGAAGTATGTGATTTATTCACTGAGTATGCAACTCTGTTTTTGCACTTACCTGCTGTTTGTTCAAACTCAATGCTTTCATGTTTTCTTATATAAGGTGTATTAAGGCCTATAACTATGTTTTATTATATCAAGCAGATATTACTGTTCTCTTTGAGTATTTCTTCAATCATTTTCTACTGGTTTTTAGCCTTTTTCTAGACATTCTGAGTTTCTCCTTTTGTATATGGGGAACATGAAGATTAGTCCACACTATAGTGGAGAAATGTTGAATACTAAAACCCTCAGCTCCAATGTTACCACTTGTTTCTGTCTCTTTCTTCACTTGTAATCTCACATAACTCACGATTTTCTTTAGTTTTGTTGTTCTTTTTCTTACTACTGCCGTGATTTACATTTGATTGGATTAATTTCTATCATTAGGTCAAAATACTCTGCCACCTACACCATGATCAACTCCGAGCAGTTTTCCATGTCTCACAGAAGATTCGGAAGGCGGTGAGTTTTAGTCTCCAATGCTTCATTCCTACTGAATGCAATGTTTTCCATTTTTATTCAAAATACCTGTGACTTTTATAAAGAATGTGGTAACACTTTCTTTTGTTTTGATTACAAAAAAGGTTGTCATAGCAAGGCAGTACCACTTTAATTACACCACGCCAGATAGAACAAGGCAAGAAATGCTGAATGCTACGACTCCGCTCCCAACAGATCACTGGCCTTTTATGGGGTAAGCATCTCAACTCCTGTTACGGGGTTCCTAATAATATTTTCAATGCCTTAACACGATACACCTACTTGCAGCAAGGTAGGAGGAAAAGGAATCTCAATAGGTAGTCCCCACACACCAAAGGCTCCCAAGCATGCGCCCCGCCCTCCTTCCCGTTTGAGGTACACTGAAATGAAGCAAGTTACAGCTGTTCTGTTCCAGGACTCATCGTTTTCTTCCAAGTGTTTGGTGCCGTCTGTAATCCAGAAGCCCATATGCAAAACCTTGGTTTCCAATAGAGTTCTATTCTACGAGGATGAGTTGTGCCAAGCTGTTGCTCAAAATAAACTCCGTTGATTTTATCATGGGCTCTCGTATGTGTATAATATTCTCTCATAGTTGCAGGAAAGTTCAGGTAGATTTTGTAGCTTCACAATAGTGTTTGTTGGCTCGAGTATTATGATTAGGATGGGTTTCAGATAAATAATCAATTATAATGATCGTATGTACAGTTCTCCCTTCAACTATGGGGTTTTCAGTTATGTAAATTTTCTTTATTGTCTTTGTCCTAGTTAACTAGACAGGATTCATACCGACCGTTGAGTGTGATCTTGATATTCAAGAAACAAACTCGAAACAAGCACCTAAACGAGCTTCCTTGAATAACTTGAAAAATCAATAAAAAACAATTGAATATACATCAGGGAAGAGAATACAACTCTATTTACGCCTACAAACAAATTTGCGTTCACACTCCCACTGGTATATAATATAACACAAAGCAAGTCGCAGTCCGAAAATGGATTGCAAGTTACATACCAAATTAGCCACAATTACTTTATGTATTGTAAGGTATGTGCAAGAATGGGGCTGACATTAATGGGCACTGACAAGGAATGGATGCTGGCATACACTGCATTCTATGGTTTCAGAACCAGATGCTGGAACCTGGACCTGAAAGTTACATTAGTTTCAGAGTACTGTTAGCAGTTTTTCTGAAAGGTTAATACATATATTTTTTTAATCTACTGAAAGGTTATATAGGTGAAAGAAGATGCTACAGAGCAAGAAACGAAGAAAACCTGTAAATGGACGGTGCATGTTGGACAAGCAACTTCTCTCATTCGAGTGTTAGAGACTTCAGGTTTCACCCCTAGAAATGTTATAATGAGTTGGTTAGCTCATAGTTGACATACAATTGACCAGAATATTCGACATTAATGTATGAAACATGAAGGAAGAAATGCTTCACTAAGCATTATTACCTGTCCTCCGCTTCTTGTCCATCTCCTCCTGTAACAAAAAACAATCCATTAGAGATATGCTAACTGTTCTGTCGAACCTATAGGAGTCCTGTCCAATCATTCAGGAAAACGTATTTATTTTTCATTTTCTGTTCTCTTACACATATGAGCATATATACTGCAGTAAGGTTCTTTTCTTGGGCTGTATGTGTACAATTTTGATAAAATCTTTTCAAAACGTTCTAGTTATTGCACATGGCATAAAATGAAACGCCCTAGAAAATATGCATTTACAGATAAATGATAGAGCAAGCAAACCCTCATGCATAAAGATCTTTCCTTTTAAGTTACTAAAGAGGTTATGCATATTGACCCCAAATCCTAAACATGAAAAAAATATAACTGTAAATGAAAAAAAGAATCCCTCTTAGGAATCTAAGGCCCCATTTGGATGGAGGAATTTGATTTGCCAAGGAATTTAAAATGAATTAAAACTATGGACTTGAAATCCCTTGTTTGGATTTATGGTAGATTTGTTAAAGGATTTTTAAATCCATTGTTTGGCAAAAAAACCGATACAATATTTGTAAAATTCAATTTTTTTCTTTAAAGTTTAAACTAACAATTTATATTTTTTACTAAATAAAATACTCCCCCCGTCCCGCTCTAATTTGCCTACTTTCCTTTTTGGTTTGTCCCAATCTAATTTGCCAACCCATAAATGGAAAATTTCTCTCACAATCTCCACCCTCAAAATCTCCACATTCAATCTCCACCTTTGAAAAAGTCAAAGATTCCATAAAATCTGCTTTTTTTTAACCTCCGTGCCCGGCCAAGGTAGGCAAATTGGGCCGGGACGGAGGGAGTAATATTTATCTACATCTAAATTAACAGAACAATTTTTTTTTTCCAATTATATGTATACACAAATATATACATTTTATGTATTTTATATCCCAAAAAATTATTGAGAGCATTTTATTGGAGATGATAGAAAAAAAGAATAAAAAAAATACTGAGAGCATTTCATTGGAGAACGAGAGGGGGAGGGGAGAGAGAAGTGTGAGTGAGGAGGGATTTGTAAATGACTATCCTAGTCAAAGGATTTGAAATCCACCCAAATATAGTGTAAAATGATGAATCTCAAATCTTGGATTTCTAATTGGGTTGATTTAAAAATCTGAATTTAACAATCCACTAATTTAATATTTTATCCAAACACATGGAGTGGATTTGACAATGAATTTATAAATTCATAGCACAAATCCCTCCATCCAAATGGGGCATAAAATATTTTATGGAAAATAAGTTAATGGCTGCCAATTACCTGAAGTTTTCTAGCAAGATCCTCATGGCTCTGCAACCCCGCAACTCTACCTGGCGATACTTTATTGCTAAGCCGTTGGGTTACTTCTGCCTGCATAGAGAAAAGAAAAAAAAAGTCAACATCAGGGAAACAAAATAGAAAAGTATATAACATCTAAGGCGTCTATACCAATTTATGCAACCTGACATTATCATGACATATTCAAGTAGTGGGAATAATTTAAAACTCTAATCTTTCATACAGTAAAATAAAATAAAAATGGAAGGAGAGGACATAATCAGTATAGATTAAAAGGGGAATCACAGTGGAAATGTTATGAATGCAAAAAAAGAAAAAAAGAAAAAAATGATAATAAAAATTCTAATGCAGCATTCTTTAGAACTTACAAGTGAACAAACATAAATCTGAGATGCACCTTTCTTGTATTTGAAAAGTTCTATAAATGCAGAAGTCTGTACTCCGTTAGATACTTAGATTTGATTCAGCAAAAAAGCTACACACTACGCAATTTTAAGATGTCAGCTATGAGAAGGGCAAAAGCAAAAATTCTGAAAAGAAGTATATGGATCACATGCATGATCCCTGCTAGAGAGAGAGAGAGAGAAGAAGAAGAAGAAGAAGAAACGGGAACTTCTAAGAAGAAGAAGAAGAAAGTATGGTGAAGGAAAGCCACAAGCAATTCTAGAATTAGTCATCAGAGAAGGGTAGGCAACACTCAAGACAGAGTAGATGTGATCAATAAACATCCAGAATTTGGTGTGGTCACTAATTAGATAGCCAAAACTAGGCACTGAAGCTACAAAAGGATACTATGGGGTAACGATGAAACTATTGCGTGCAGGATCATGATAATCAACATTACAAACATCTAAAAGAAGAGATATACTGTTGAATTCCATGTCAACAACAGGAGGTATACAAGAATAGCACAAACAACTACTCCAGCCCGATCAATTGAAAAGGTATTGCAACCGTATACATTCATCAGACATACCAGCATGCCTAGGATGCAACAATATTCCATTTTTCTCTAACAATTGAAAGGTATTTCGATCGTAAGCCCTTGTCAGGGGTACTAGCATGCCTAGGATGTTAGCACTAACAAAACTTCCATTTTGCTCTAACAATTTTTAGTCGCTCTTGAAGCAAAGAACTTGCAGAGCATTATCATTTCATTGCTTAAGCACCTAATTGCATTCCCAACTTCAGATTGTTGGCCATGAAAGAAGCTCTAGGTATACACAATAGAACATACCATGCATCCATCACAAACTCGAACTGGTTGAGCATGCTCATCTGCTGTCAGGGCAATTCTCCCTTGTGTGCACTTGTCACAGAAAATATCCCCACAGTTCCGGCAATGATGCTGATGACATGCAGACAAAGAAAGAAAACCCAGTAAGAAAAGAATATTACGCTCCAGTATGCAGCCAACACGAGGCTTAACAACGTAGATGGAAAGAACAATAGAGTATATAAGATCTCATAGAAATTAATCCAAAACAATAAATTACTAGAATGAATAACTAATATTCGACTCTTATTATCTAAGTGTATTTTAGTGTTAACAGTAGCTTATTATCGGAAATTCTCAATTAAAAAGAATCAGAAATGCACTTCCTTGTTTATGGGCAGTCACCCCCTCCTATCAGAAATATTAGTTATGATACCCGTGATGATATCACTATCTAATAAGCTTCTGAAATGGGACTGGAACTGATCTTAAACCAAAAGCAAACGCTTAAAGGTTTATACCTTATATTGGATTCTGTACTGAGGTCCACTCATCCCTCTTAATATAAAAGCAGGACAGCCTATGTACACATGGCAGCCTGTGATTTTTCCGTATAAATAAATTTAAATCTAAATTGTTAATAAAAATTAAAATTCTACTTTCAACTGCCATTCAAAGTGTCTTCACATTGTGGCTCCAGATATTTTTGTTTTTATCTTTTCCAAGTTTTTCCACTTCTTGCGGACTTGCGGTTGTTATTTTACTACATAACAAAATTATACTCATACCTCATTACATAAATGCGATCACCGTTTTTGATGTTTTAATTTTTATTTTTCCTTATGTTAATAAAAAAAGTTAATAATGTATGCTATTCATAACACTATAATTTTTGGGTAAAAAGTTTTTCTCATCCAAAAAGTTTTACCAATTTTGATTCAATGATCGTTGGTCCTTTCGATTTAGGTCGTTAAATTGCAAAACTTGACAAATTAGTTGTTTAACTTTCGAAAATTGACAAATTCAACAAATTGGCATTATCAGCCATAGGCGATGACATAATAAATTTATCGAATTTTAAAAGTTAAATGACCAATTAATTACTTCTATAAATTTTGTATATAAGGAAGTTTTCTGCAATTTAATGTATATTTTTTTGTTAATATACACTTTTACCACTTTAAGCCATTTTACATCGTTTACCAAAAAATAAATATTTTAATGTCATTTATTAGTTATTTAAAGGAAAATTTTATTCCGTGCATCGCACGAGTGGAAATCTAGTAATTGTAAAAGCTAGAAAAATTTTGTGCATGAACTCTATCTTATTTCTCCTCCTTTTGACTCTTCAGCTTTAGCAAAACATACTGATCTAGTCTCAACACTATTCCCTGATTTTTGCAGTCTTCAACACTTGTACTGGATTCTGTACTGAATTCCACCCATAGTTGTGAAAGCTAGAAATTTGTGCATGAACTCTATCTTATTTCTCCTCCTTTTGACTTATTCAGCTTTAAAACATACTAACCTAGTCTCACACTATACCATAATTTTGGCAGTCTCAAAATTCACCCAAATGTTCTACATTACAAATACAAACCCTAAATTCCACAGTTATGTGGCACACTTAAGAAAAATTTGGTGAAAATTAACACGTAGGCCATAGCAGAATTAACACAGATGCTAACCTTCCTATTAAAAGCATTAAAATCGGATCTGCAAGCTGTGCATTTGGTTACTGCTTCATCTGGAACCTATACATGAGATGCAAAAATAGCAAGTCACATGACGAAATGGAATTGAATCCTTCGAGAAAAGACAAAAAGTAAATCAAGACATGTAATCTAACCCAGTGATCTTTCTCCTCATTAATGGGCTTTATCAAGGTCCTCCAATCTATAAATCCTTTCTTCTTTTCCAACGATTGCTCAGATTCCTTAACTAGATCTGAAGAGTTGCTGCTAGAACCTATCTCCTTGAACTGTTCATATGAGGCAAAGATGCAGTTACAACAATGTCATGTAAGATGATGTCATGTAGAGCTTAGTAACAAATACAAGTAAACAGAACACAGGTAGGTTCTCAGCATCACAAATATAAACGAGAAACAGATCCAACTAAAATTTCTTGTTATTTCGGAACAAAAATTACCTCAGAAGAAAATTAATACCCACTGAATGGATGTTGGCCCAAATGGACACAGAGCTGCACCTTTTATGGTATCTGTTTTTCTATACAAATGATTTTTGATGTGCAAGCAATTTTTTTTTCTTGCAACTATCATTTTTTTATTTAAACTATCAGAATATGACAAAGTAGGTTAAAGATTCATGGTATGGAAAGCAATAAAAATCATAACAGCCTTCCTAAGAAGAAAAGACATAATACAAATATTTAGAACGATGCTGCATTTTATTGTCAAAACATTGGAAGCTATATGATTACAGGGCTCAGGTGTTAGAAGGGGGAGGGGGTCATCATCCAAGCTTTCAGCTGGTATTCATGGTTACAAAAAAACGTAGAATATCTAGAGATATGAGGAGTACTCAGAGGAATTAGGGATCCATAGAAATAGTATTTCCATGGATTCTTAGTGCGCAAGTATACTTTGTATGATGGAAACCGGCCCATTAATTTCTGAGTTGAAAGGAAGGATATCAGCCCTCAAACGACAACCAGGAAGGAGTATTTATATAAAGAATTAATTATATGTCCTGTATATCATGATATTTCAGATAACAATAGTCAGTCCTCTGGAAGTGCTTTACAGAACAACCACGAAGCAATGAAAGGAGTAGTTAAGCGTCTTGTGTAGATAGCAAACTTTAATACTTCTACACAATCAAGTACTGTAATCTCAATATCAAAATCAAGCCACATCCATACTACAATTCCACGCTATAGGATAGTGTTAAACAAAGATATGATATAACGTCGGATCCATGACGAACAGTCGGCCTAAAGTACGTTGTCAATGGACTAAAGCTTGTCGTAAGCATGCTTAATAAATCAGTAAGCCACTAAATAATTTAAGCAAGGACTGTGGCAAGATAAACTAACATAATAGGGGAAACATGTCAACCTGTATGCTTGCAGCTGTCACTGTATCCAGAATATTGTTCGTCGTATAACTATTTGATTTCAGCCTAATCCGTCTTGGTTCAGGATCAACACTGGTTTTGGCCCAAAACGCAAAGATATAGGAATCTAACACCTGGGAAGAAAACATAACAAACTTAATAAAATCTCTTGAGACAAAGTTAGAAGTGAATTGAGCTCTCAAAAAAATAGGCTTTACAAACTTACCTCCCATCTAGTAACTGTGTCAAGTGGATAAATTTTTAATGTCCGACTAGTTGCTGGTTCCAAAAGGCGAATGCCATCCAGGCCAATCTAAAACCAGTTCAAAACTCTATCATAAGTCAATGGAATTACCAAATGCTCGTTTTATAAAGGCAACTCAAGACATCGTCAATAACAATTGAAGCACATATCAACAAGCAGGTAAATGTTGTACTCACATTTTTTACCAATAACCTTTAACTCAATTTGTAACAATTAGCCTGAGCACTTTCAACTCAAGTGAACGCAATTTTATCCAGATTCAATAAGAAGGCATTGGAAAAGCACAGGATTTTATCCAGATTTGAACAAGTACCAAATAAGCAACCAAATTAAGCAACATAAGAATTGAATTGTCAAATAGTGTTCACAAACCTGGCAAAGAACATCCATATCAGCCTGACCAAACCCTTCAGACAGCAACTTCACACGAAACTTCTGAACACCACTCTTAACATCCTCAGAATCCTCAGCCTTCGGAACCGCCTTAACAATCTTAGGCGCAGAATTTCCAAACCCAGTCTGCTCTTTTCCAGCATGAACATTAATTGGCCTCCCATAATCATCAAACATCAACCCACCGCCGCTTCCAGAATCCGGAGATCGACCTCCTTTCCCACCATAAGGAGGCTTCACTTGAGCAGCATCATATTTGTAAACCCCGTCATCATGCCTTCTTTGATCGCCTACATAATTCAGGTTGTTTTCGAATGAATTGGCATGATATGGCAAATCCGACGAGCCATACGAGTATGAATTCGAGGAGTAAGAGGGATCATATGCAGGTTCAGGATTAGGGTTACTGTTTGTCAGGCCATAATCGTAATTGAGAGGGGGCTGATTTTGATGGTGATACTGAGAAGAATCCTGGAGGTGAGGAAAAGAGTATTGAGGGGGATTAGGGGCATGATCGGGATTCGGAGGGAAAGGGGTGTAATTGGAGGTGAAACTTGAATAATCGGGCGCCGACACCGTGACAGGAGGAGCGGAGGCGTACGGGGAGGCGGAAACAGGATTGAACGGCGGAAGATCGGAGGTGCCGGCGGCGGTGTTCTGATAGTACTGGTGGTAATAGGATGGCACGGTGGTGTCAGTTTGGTGGTGCATCTCCTCCTCTTCTTCTTCTTCTTCTCCTTCTCCGAGTATTGATGATATGATTATAGCTGACTTTCTGCAAATTTTGGTGGTAAAATATGGAAAGAAATCGTGAGAGGAAGTTGATACTTGTTCAATAATTTTGGACAAGTGAAATTGTTGGGAGGTTCTGGAGCTTTATTCCCGGGACAAAATTGTTATTTTACATCTACACCCCTACCGTGTTCGTGATAGGCCACGTAAATTCTGGGCCGACGTATGTTCGGGCTCATTTGGTCCAACTCATATTTAGATATTGTTATAGATTTAAAAAGAATCTTCAAATTATAGATTATTATGTCAAAAGGATTTAAAAGTGCGTAGCATTTGAATTACACGTGTAATGTAGTAAATGTAAAAGTTTAAGTGTTCAAAAAGAGAAATCATATAAAATAAGGGCAGGTTTGGTTGTAATTTGTAAGTATAAGGTTGGAAAAGCATAGGGATATTAATTTTACCCGCGGGTAATCCTACTCGACGAGTAAACAGGTAATATGGTCGGGTATCGCTCGAACCCGATATTTTTGTCATCGGGTAAGATACGGGTTTAGCATATTACCCAATTATCCTACCCGTCTACCCGATTACATACTTATGTATTATTTTACATGTTATATATTATATAATTATCATTATATTTAATATATTATGTTTATAATATATCTATATATATATATATATATAAAAACAAAATGAATTTATACTATAATTGAAAAATAGTGTTTTTCCCGCTCAAACTGCTTACTATATATGGTAATAAAAAATATTTTTTTAATTAAAAAAAGAACATAATATATGCCTAAAATATCTCCGAATCTGGTACATATATATGAAATAGTAATGTTTTCGCAAAATTAGGGAAGTTGTTGCTAAATTTATTGGAATGAGTTTTTTTGTCCCTAAATATAAGTAATAATTAGTTGTATCCAGATTTACTTTACAAAATTATCAAATCGTAAGATACAAATCAATCTTTAACCATAATATTTTAGAATGAATCTTTACCAATATTATTTATGTTACAATACCTAAATAAATCAGCTATTTCTTTTATCGAAATTACTATGCAAATGAATCTACAAATTTATTTTATCGCATAAAATAAGGGTAAAAAATAGTAATTACAAACCCTATATTCCAACTATCTAAAAAATGTATTATTTTTATACCTGGAAATAAAGCATTTCATCCCCCTCCCCCCCAACTTATATACTTATTTGGGAAATAAAAATTTGTTTTATTTATTTGACTGTAAATTTTAATTTATGGCTGGCTCACTTACCTATCTTTTTTACTCCGATAAATTAGAAACAGTTTTCTTAACTAGCTAATTTAGTAAAAATTAAATCAAATCACATTTTTTTGTGTGGAAGCTATGTATCCCTCCCTAAAAATCTATATCTATATATATAATAAGCCAAGTCATCCAAAATTAGTAAGTTGAAACTTTTTCCGCCCATTTTAATAGTTACCATAAATAGATGTGAATTCGAATATTGAAATTTGAAAAATCCAATGATATTAGCGGGATTCAAGTTTTCGAATATTTTTTCCGGCTAAAATTCAGCAATAACAAATCTGTACATATATGTATAACAGAATTTGTTGCACATTTTTTAAAATTTTGAAATTCGAATTTAAATTTTTTTTTATCCAATAACATTATTGCTCCTATAAATACATAAGGTCTTCAGTAAATGAAAATCACTAGCTACTTGTGCCGCTGTTATTTCTATTTCTTATTCATTTCTCAATTTACATTTTTTACTGCAAATTTCTATAATTCCTTCATTCCTTTATTATTATATGTCAACTTTGATAGTTCATTTCGCAATTTACATTTTTTACTGCAAATTTGTATAATTCCTTCGTTCCTTGATTATTATGGGTCATTTTTTACTGCAAATTTGTATAATTCCTTCGTTCCTTGAGTATTATGGGTCAACTTTGATAGGTACTTCACAATGGATGCTCCCAAAATACTACATGCAAATCAAGATAAGAAAATATCAGCAACACTAAATCTTGATTATGGCGAAAACAAGTTTGATGATTGCAGAATTCAAATCTATATACCATCATCGTTTTCTACGGTAATCTGTAATCATATAAAAATTCAACTTATATTTTTAATTTATGTTATGTGAATTATTTATATTATTGTCCATATATTGTGCTAAACTTTACATTTTGTTTATAACATGTACAGTCTTAATCCGTTCAAAATATTGGCAAAAGATTAGAGACAATCAACTCATCCGACGATCAGCTGAGATTAAAGACTAATTTTGATTTTATTGTAGCAGAATTCAGTTTTTTAATTTCTGCAAAAATAAGTTCATGTATCAACTTCAATTGAAATTTTAATTTTATGGCAGTATTTCATCTTTGTCATTACAATATGTTTACAATTAAACTTTGATAAAACTCAGTCGAAAAAGTTTACTATACGCAAGACTTTTAAGAAGAAATATCCCATTTAACAACTATCATTAACTATTGCTGAAAAATTTTCAAAATATTATGTTATAAACAAAATAAATTTAATATACAGATTGATTGATAACAACTATAAAATGATATCACATATAAGAACTATCACATAATTTAAATGATTAGCAAATCAATACTCATTATAGACCGAATTTTTATTTTAATATAAATTATAATTATGATGTGTATATTAATATATGAATTACCATAGTTTTACCAAAAAATAGAAGTGATTTTATCAATTTTTAATATACAATAATATGTAATCTTTAATTGAAGATATCTTGATAACAGAATGTTCAGATCATTCCAAATCTGAATGATCTTTCAGATATGATTTCTAATTTTCTATATTTCTATAAAAAGGGCAAAAGGATGGGCGCTTGCTTGATCTCAAGAATTTCTAAATTGTAAAAATCAATGTTAGATTATTGTATATCAATAATGATATGGAACCACCCGTGATTTTTCTTATAGAGTCCACCCTGATGTGTTCGGTCAACTAACACAATCCACCAAAAAAAACAACGCTAAATATATTTTTGATTCCTTCCTTCGCCTCTTATTCCACAAAATCAGTTTTTTTAGTTTTTTTTCCACAGTACAATATTATTTTTTCCCAAAATTATTTTATCCCTTATATTTCTTCTCTCGAAAATAATTTCATTTGTTTTTTTTCTTCTCTCATCTCTCTTCCAAAATCTTAATATTAAATTATAATAAATTTTGGAATAGATCATACTAATTAATAATAATAAACAAACAACCAAGATATACAATCCAAAATTGCTTTACAATTTAATAAGATTGAGAAAAGAATATATTTTCTTAATGATTATTCTTATATAAAGTATTTAATTAGTTTAGTCCATTAATTTTTTAAATTAAAATTCAACTTTATTTATATTAATGAGCTCATCTTATGGATATAGGAGATTATTGGATAAAAAGATTGAAAGATTTGAAGTCATCTATGTCTTTTAAAATTCTAAATCCAAATCCAACTCTATTTATATGAATGAACTCATCATATGGACTATGAAGATTCAGTTCATCCTAAATAAAATTATATTTTCTATGTCTTTCTTAAAATTTATTTCCAATAGAGGATATTTTGTAGGTATACTAATAAAATATTTTATATAAGAATAATCCTTAAAAGAAAATTATGTTTGTTTCCAATAGAAGATGTTTTGTACGTAAACTAATAAAATATTTTATATAAGAATAATCCTTAAGATTATTTGTTTCTCAATTCTATTAACTGATATCGGATTCTGGATTATGTATGTTCGCTTTATTTATTATTACCAATCAGTGTAGTCTATTCAAAATTTAATATTAATTTTTTGATAGAGACAAGATATAAAAATAAAATAAAAAACTGGAACAAGATACGAGTAAGAAATTCGTGAAAAAATTAAAATGTGTTTTTATTAGTGGAAATGACTGATTTTCCGGAGTAAGAGGCAATGAATGAATAACACTGCAAAAGAACACAAAAGTTTTCTTTGTAAAAATTTTTAACCATTTCCTTTTTTGTTATATATTATCAAATAAAAATGTGTTTTCAATAAAACGTATTGTTCATGTTAATATTGATTTACTTTTTAAAAAAATAGCCTGTGCATCGCTAGAATGACAACTATTTACAAACAAAATAAATTAGTTAGAATGACAACTAAAAACAACGGAGGTAGTACTACATTAATTAATTAGTTTATGGAGAAAAAAAAAATTCTTATGGAAGTTCCCCACGTTGACTACCTACTTCTTATTTTTTTTTTTTTTTTGGTTGATTATTGCTAGGAAGAAACCTATTCTTCACATTTACTTTTTCCCGTGCATCGCACGGGGTAACTACTAGTTATTTTAAAAGAACATTTAATGTAACATTTACATATTATATATGTTATATTTGATTTATTGTATCACATTATATATGATATATATACATATTACATATTATTTATAATATTTTTATATATCAATCGGGTAACCCGATTACCCGCGGGCAACTCGATCACCCAACGGGTATTACCCGTACCCGTACCCGTACCCGTACCCGAATCAAATAGGGTAGGGTATGAGGGACGCATACCCGTACCCTACCCGACCCATTTACATCTCTAGAAAAGCAGGGTAACATTGTGAATAATAGGTTTGGTTTCCTTTTTTTGCTAATTCTGTAAATCCACGACATGCGTTTAATAACCAGCCGACCTTCGATCCCCATACCACCTCGAAGGGCCGGTTTTGTTAATCAGCCCAAATCCACCTCACATGGCCCACGTGTTGTCTACTTGCGGTTTACCTAAAATACCCCAAAGGGGGAAAAATTTCCTATTACCCTAGTTTATGTCTTCTTCGTGCCCCAACGAAAGACGAGTTCTCAGCATCTTTGTTTCTCAGCTAACTAACATCATCGAGTACTGCTAAGATTAGTTCAGATCAACGATCTGTTACCGATACATGTTAAATCGAGACAAACTTCCCCTCAGATTTCTTATTTTCTTTGATTTTTTTTCTTCAAGGTGTTGTTTTTGGTATATCTTTTATGTGTTTCGGCTTTATTTTTTTGGCAATGCTTTTCTTTGCTTGTTGAACATGTTTTGCTGCCGTTCGATTTCTTGGTGGTGCGGTTGCATATGTGCAAGGCTTACTACACTGCTAGACCATGTGTTCCACGGAGCTTCGGATGAAGATACCTTTATGCGAATTCTAGAAAAGTCTATAGTTTCTACTGTCTTTATCGTTAAGTTTTGACTGCGGAGCATTATGGATTTCCACTGGTGTGGTAGTTGTTTTATGTTTCTGTTATTGGTCTTGCGAGGTGAAGGAATATCTTGGCTTCACATGTTACAAGTCATTTTTGGTTGACATCGAGTTCGTCCATGTTCTAGATCTCAGTATCAAGTTGTTTTTATGTTCTAAAGACCAACTGTTGGGACTTCTTTTTGCTGGTATATTTCAATAAGTTGTCTGATTCTCTAATGTCATAAATTTTCAGTTCTGTAGATGGCCCGTCTTAGGCGACATTTAGTTGAAATTACGTTGGTGGTTGAGAAAATTGTGCTACAAGTTATTTTTCTCTTAAATTTTTTATCTTTCAACTGTGCTAGCAACCTAGTCCAAACACATAAGCTTAGCGACCGTTTGATAAGATACAAAATGGCACGATGGTACCCAGCTGCATGTTGTACCTTAATTCCCTAGTGTGCCAAAATGACACTGATTGTTTCGCGAAGCTGAACTTGTTCCGATAAATCGTTCAAAAAGTGTTTATTTCGAATAACTTTCTGTTCTCGCAAGCGTACGAGATTCAAACAGAGGTAGTATTATATCGATCCACAGAGAGGACATCCGTGTGAACTACCCGTATCATAATTTCCTAAGTTTAGCAATTGGAGTTAAGAGTTGATTTATACTAAATGAAATAAAAAGATAGAAAGGGATAAATAAGGGAAAATGCTTCCCGAAACTCGGCTTCACCCAAAATTTGAGGGGTTAATGTCCAAACACCATTAAGTCAAGATAAAGAGGGAACAATTGGTTGAACTCCTACCTAAATAGCGTCCCAATAGATAGTGTAGGTGTCAATTCAATTTCATCAAGTGGACATGTCTTGTAGTAGAGATTGAGAAGAATCAGGAACCGGGTTTAGGTTGGGAAGAACCGGGCTAGAGAGTCGGGTTTACAGCAGTTCAGTTTTGGAGATTGTTGAAGAACCGGAGTCATGACGGTTATAACAGAATTATGAAACGGTTTTGAACCGTTGCATGTGAAACCGTTGTCGAAGGCGCGTGAACCAGTTTTAAAGCAGTTGAAACAGAATTGCTTCCAGCTTCTGGAGCTTCTTGATTAGAGCTTAGTTCTTTAAATACATTTGTTCCACTTGTAGAGACGAGTTGATACACGTTGTTTTCCCTCTGTAAACACTACACAATCATTAGAATTAGAAAGCTAGGGTTCTTAAGCTCAATTCGGATTGTGAATTGGGGCTTCTGGTTTTCTGGGATATTTCTTGTAATTAATTGTTCAGTGGAGTGAATTGAGGTGTATAGAGCCTCCGTGGATGTAGATCACATTGATCGAACCACGTAAAAGCTTTGTGTTCTTCATTTTGTTTCTGGTTTTGAATTCGGTTCTTGGTTGGCCGATTTTCAGTTTGATTTTCATTCTTTTCTGGATTGAATTCATTTGTGTGTGTTGTAAGTGATTCAAAACTTAACAAGTGACGCCGTCTGTGGGAAACACTACACACACACTCAAAGAAGAAGCAAGAATGGCTGGAGTAAAGATGGATATGGAGAAGTTTTCAGGTAAGAATGACTTCTCACTCTGGAAGATCAAAATGAATGCAGTACTGATTCAAAATGGCCTAGACTCTGCACTTCTTCCTGTTGATCAATGGCCTGATGTTGAGAAATCCAAGTTTCCAGAATTGGATAAGAAGGCTTTGAGTCTGATATTCCTATGTCTGGGTGATAAACCTTTGAGGGAGGTATCAAGGTGCAAGAATACAGTGGAGGCATGGGGAAAACTGGAGGAACTTTACCAATCAAAGTCTATATCAAACAAATTATTTCTGAAGCAGAAATTGATGTCTTTCAAAATCACTGATGATAAGGTCATTTCTGATCAACTTGATGAGTTTGTCAAGATGATTGAAGAATTAAAAGATCTGGGGGTGAACTTGGAGGATGATGATAAGGCTCTGATGGTGCTGAATGTTCTTCCAAAGTCCATGGAAAGTTTTAAAGATGCACTGATGTTTGGAAGGGATGGAAAAATCAGCTATGAATCCATCCTGTCAGCATTGAAGGCAAAGTGCTTTCAAAATCAGGGAGAAAAGGGCTCTGCACAGGCTGGAGAAGGTTTGAACATTAAGTTCAAAAAGAATTTTCATAAGAAGAAGTTTCAGGGATTCAAAGATAACAAATCTGGAACTCAGAATGCAAAGAAACAAGGAGACTGGGTTGAAACCAGAAAGTGTTTCAAATGCAAGCAAGCTGGACATTTAAAGAAGGACTGTTCACAAAAGAAGAAGAAACAGGAGACTCAGAGGGCAGAAGTGGCTATGACTGAGCATCAAGAAGACACTCCAGAAGTCTTAAACATCACAGACACAAAAATGGAAAAGGAATGGGTTCTTGATACTGGGTGTTCATTCCATATGTGTCCCAATGAATCCTGGTTCAAGGATTTACAGAAAGAAGATGGTGGATGTGTATTACTGGGAAATGACCACTCCTGCAGAGTTAAAGGCACATGATCAGTTCAAATAAAAATGTATGATGGAGTCATCAGAACTATTTCTCAAGTAAGGTATGTTCCTGGACTGAAGAGAAATCTCCTATCCCTTGGTTCTCTTGTGGTAAATGGCTGTCAGTTCAATTCCCTAGATGGTTATCTTCACATCACTAAACACAACAAGCTGGTAATCAAAGGAAGGCAACACAATGGCCTGTTTATTCTGATTGGATCCCCTGTGTTAGGTTGTGCTGAATATGTGATAAGTAGAGAAGATGTCATGAAGTGGCATAGAAGACTGGGTCATATTGGAGAGAAAGGATTGAATGAGCTATCAAAGAGGGGCATCATTGGTGAAATGGGAAATAGGACACTGGATTTCTGTGACAAATGTGCTCCGGGAAAGGCCAAGAAGCTGCCTTATGCTAAAGGGATACATTCTACTCAAGAACCACTTGATTATGTACACTCTGATATTTGGGGGCAAGAACAGAAACACATGGAGGAGGAAGGTATTTCATGTCCATCATTGATGATTACAGTAGAAAAACATGGGTATTTGTTTTAAGGAACAAGAGTGATGCATTCGTTAAGTTTAAAACATGGTTGAGCCAGGTGGAGAACCTAAGAGGGAAGAAACTGAAACATCTTAGGACAGATAATGGCTTGGAATATCTATCAACTGAATTCACAGGGTTTTGTGAAGGTAAGGGCATCATAAGGCACATAACTGTTCCATTAAACCCTCAACAAAATGGGATTGCTGAAAGATTTAACAGAATTGTGTTGGAAAGAGTTAGATGTATGCTGATTGATGCTGGATTACCTAAATCCTTCTGGGGAGAAACAATAAATACTGCATGCTATTTGATAAACAGGTCATCATCATCAACTCTAGGATTTAAAACTCCAGAAGAAGTTTGGAGTGGAAAGGTACCAAACTACTATGACTTAAGAGTGTTTGGTTGTCTGGCCTATGCTCACATTAGGCAAGACAAACTTGATGCAAGAGCACAGAGATGTGTATTCCTATGATATCCTGAGGGCATAAAAGGCTACAGGTTATGGTGCTTGGAATAGGGAAACCAGAAACTCTTGATAAGCAGAGATGTAAAGTTCAATGAGGATGTGATGGGATACAACTCTACTGGAAGTCAAGAGGAAGCTGATGGTGCTGTGGAACCTGAAAGAGTTTCCATTCAGGTGGAGCTTACTGAAGAACATATATCACCAGAGAAAGATGCTCAAGCTCAACAAGAAGATGACAGTTCATCAGAAGATGAAGAGAGTCACATTGAGATTGCAAATCTCAGAACTTATAGCATTGGAAGAGACAGGCCAAGGAGACAAATCCACAAGCCTGATTTTTATGGTCAAGCTGGAAGTGTCTATTATGCACTAAGTATAGCAGAAGACTTGGAGTTTCAAGAGCCCAGTAGTTTCAAGGAAGCTATAAGTTGCAGTGAAAGTGAACACTGGATAGGGGCCATGATGGAGGAAATGGAATCTCTGGAGAAGAATCAAACCTGGAAGCTTGTAGACAGACCAAAGGGGCAGAATTTAGTTAGCTCAAAATGGATCTACAAGAAGAAGGTGGAGGCTGGGAAAGCTGTCAAAACCAGATACAAAGCAAGGCTGGTGGCTAGGGGCTTTACACAAAGAGAAGGTATTGATTATAATGAGGTATTTTCTCCAGTAGTGAAGCATTGCTCTATCAGGTTACTTCTATCAAAGGTTACTCAAGAAGACATGGAACTACATCAGTTAGATGTCAAGACAGCATTCCTGCATGGTGATCTAGTTGAAAAGATATACATGAAGCAACCTGAGGGCTTTGTGATTCCAGGAAATGAAGAGAAGGTCTGTTTTCTCAAGAAGTCACTCTATGGGTTGAAACAGAGTCCCAGGCAGTGGAATAAGAAGTTCAATGAGTTCATGATTAGTGCAGGATTCATAAGAAGCTTATATGACAGCCGTGTATACTTTCACAAAGGTTCAAGAGTTGAACAAGTGTTTCTGCTGTTATATGTGGATGATATGCTCATTGCCAATAAGAGTATTGATAAGATACAACAACTAAAGGGAAGATTAAGTTCAGAATTTGACATGAAGGATCTTGGGGAAGCTAGGAAAATTCTGGGAATGGACATCATTAGAAGAAGAAAAACTGGAACACTATGGCTCTCACAGAAACAGTATTTGCAGAAGGTTGTGGAGAGATTTCACATACATGAGTCAAGACCAGTAAGTATCCCAGTTAATCTACAAACTAAGCTGTCCAAGGATCAGTGTCCTAAGACAGAAGCTGAGGAGATTCACATGAAGAATGTTCCATATGCCAGTGGTGTTGGCAGTTTGATGTATGGAATGATATGCAGCAGGCCAGACTTGGCCTATAGTGTGTCTCTGGTAAGCAGGTATATGTCAAATCCTGGAGAATCACATTGGGAAACTTTGAAGCAGGTTTTAAGATATCTGAAAGGGTCTGTCAGTGTGGGGTTAAAGTTTCAAAACCAAGAAGCTAGTACTATACCTTTGGTTGGATATGTTGATGCAGACTTTGCTGGGAACTTGGATACTAGGAAATCTATTACAGGGTATGTCTTTACTTTGTATGGGACATCTGTAAGTTGGAAGAGTGTGCAACAGCCTGTGGTTGCATTGTCAACAACTGAGGCAGAATACATTGCCTTAACTGAGGCAATCAAGGAAGCTCTGTGACTCAAGGGAATCCTCAAGGACTTGGGGATAAGACAAGAATGTGTTACTATTCAGTGTGATAACCAAAGTGCTCTTCACTTGGTGAAACATCAAGCTTTTCATGAGAGGTCTAAGCATAATGATGTTAGACTTCATTTTTCAAGGGATATAATTGAAGCTGGATCTGTTGAAGTGAAGAAAGTGCATACTATGGACAATGCAGCGAATTTCCTGACTAAGGCAGTTCCTAGGAGCAAGATGGTTCATTGCTCAAGCCTAATAAGGCTTGAACAATGCAATTAAAACCTGGAGGTGACAAGGCAGTTTGAGGTAATGAAGTGCACTTGAATTCATTGAGGTGGAGATTTGTAGGTGTCAATTCAATTTCATCAAGTGGACATGTCTTGTAGTAAAGATTGAGAAGAATCAGGAACCGGGTTTAGGTTGGGAAGAACCGAGCCAGAGAGTCGGGTTTAAAGCAGTTCAGTTTTGGAGATTGTTGAAGAACCGGAGTCATGACAGTTATAACAGAATTATGCAACGTATTTTGAACCGTTGCATGTGAAACCGTTGTCGAAGGCGCGTGAACCAGTTTTAAAGCAGTTGAAACAGAATTGCTTCCAGCTTCTGGAGCTTCTTGATTCGAGCTTAGTTCTTTATATACATTTGTTCCACTTGTAGAGACGAGTTGGTACACGTTGTTTTCCCTCTGTAAACACTACACAATCATTAGAATTAGAAAGCTAGGGTTCTTAAGCTCAATTCGGATTGTGAATTGGGGCTTCTGGTTTTCTGGGATATTTCTTGTAATTGATTGTTCAGTAGAGTGAATTGAGGTGTATAGAGCCTCCGTGGATGTAGAACACATTGATCGAACCACGTAAAAGCTTTGTATTCTTCATTTTGTTTCTGGTTTTGCGTTCGGTTCTTGGTTGGCCGATTTTCAGTTTGATTTTCATTCTTTTCTGGATTGAATTCATTTGTGTGTATTGTAAGTGATTCAAAACTTAACAGATAGAAATCCCGGGATATGGTTTAGGTGTCATATCCCCCTAGTGTTGGAGAATAAATGAGGTTCTATAAAAAATACCTAAATGGTTAGCAAACAAAATTAATCAACCCCGGGCCCCGAATTACCAATTGAGTAGACTAAAACAATCTATTGTGGCTTCTCCTACATTATAGACCGATGTAGGGGTGAGATTTTGCTACACGCACAACCTAGACTATCGTGTTTATCCCAATCGAGACTTCCTAGGCTCTATTCCCTCTTTTTATAGGTCTTCTCCTTCATAGGTCTCCACCTTATAAATCGAGTTTTAATTGATTTGAGTCTGCGAATTAGATTTCCTTCCTTATATTGAGGCACAAAATCTAATCCTAAGCTCACCTAAGATCAAATTGGATTCCTTCGAGAAGGTGGCAAACCCTAGCCTAAGGTCCAAATCATCATTTCCTAAGTGCACAATTATATAAAAGAAGGCTAAATTATCGAGAGTTCAAGCCACCGAGTCACACCTATAATAAAGCCTAATTTCATATTAAAATCATATAAATAAATTAAGTACAAACCCTAGGTTACCAATCCAAAATCAAATTGACCATCAAAATAACATGGACATCAACCCCGAAGCTCGGGTTACTCCCTTACTTCGGAAAACAAGAAGAACTACTCACGAATCATCAACAATAACCCAATAAATATCATCATCAAGCAAGAAAATAAAATAAAGTAAAATAGAGAGTGATAAGGATAAGAAAAGCTTATTGATGATAATCGAGAAATCTTCGATAAAACTTCATGGTTGTCACCCCCTTGGAGCAATCCTTACAATTTCTTCAAGAACCCTAGTTCCCCTCTTTTAGAGAGAAGAAAGCCTAGTTGAAATTCTGAAAATGCAAAAATAGAGAGAGTTCTAATCGAAAATGAAAAATGACTAAGTAAAAAGTTGTTGTGAATAAAAAGGGGGAGGGGGTATTTATAGACACCCACTCCCCAAACATACAATGGTAAGAAACCAGCTGAAAAGTCCCCTAAAAGTAAGGGTAAAATAGTCAAAGCAAATCGGAACACAAGGGATTGTAAGTTGTTGGTCGAACCCCCCTTCGTGCTCTTGACTCAAACTTGACGCGAATTCTGGGAAGAATTAGCTCAGAATTGGCTTTCAGTCAAAACACGAAAATCGTAGGTCTTTGTCTTGGCTACGAGTGACTGCTTGAATCACTTGAATTGAAGCTCGGATGAAGAAGTTACTGCCAAAAAATGAACATGGGCGAAACAGGGGACTAACCGCGAACTACTTGTCCAACTGCCGGTCTGGCAGCCGGGCCGGTCGTGGCAGCGGCAGTTTCTTTGATGACACACTGGACCGACTACCGGTGGTCCTGCCGGTCCGATAGTAGCCCCGGTAGTTGCCCTTTCCTTTGTTTTACACCTCCGTCTTTCGTCACCGTTTTGAACCCCTTCCTTTCGTTTTCTCAACCCGATCCTTTCACGACTTTTGTTCGTGACTCGACGAACTTCAATTTGAGCTTTTTTGGGGTCTGATTCGGGCCCGTTTAGGCCTCAGTTTGCTGGCTTGAATCCAGAGCATGTGCGATTACCCTTGTCTTCTTCCTTCTTCGATTTGGGGCTTTTCTATCCATTTTCTCGGCCCGAGTTCTTCATGGTTTTTCTTCATGGCTTGATGATATTTAAGTTGGGCCTCTTTCTGACCCATTTTGGGCCCATTTGGGCCTTAGGATTCGTGCAGGAGTGTGAAAATAGACTCGAACATTCTTCTAAATTCCTCCGAGCTTCTTAACCTTCAAAATTAGACTAAAAAACACACGAAAGCGCATCAAATCATATTAAAAAGGAAATTCAACTCGGAAATGCACTAAAGTTCAAAAATCACACATAAACATATCAATTACTCGTAATTCCTTACAAAATATGAACGAAAAAAGTGCAAGAAAAACGATAATTTTTACGTTCATCAGAAGCTAAGGATTCATCCGATACTTTCTCCTGGTTGTGCTTCTTCTTGCACCACACGGGTGGTTTAAGCGACAACAACTACGCTAGTATCCACGAAATGGTTTTCCTTTTTCTCACTGTTGTTGCTCACCACACCAAGCTAGTTTGATTTTAAAGGCATCATGCATACCTTGAGCGTCCACTTTCACTCAGTTTTAAATACTATCCTCAAGCTACACCCAATTCTCCTAGCCAAGCCGGAACCAATCAATGAACTTGCACCACCCTCGGTGGAAATGGTTCAAGGTACCATTTACACAACTTTTTCAAGAATATTAACTTCTTTGCTTCACATAAGTCGCCAGCCGTTCCGCTTTCTAATTAACTGTTAACTTACCAGGGATGCTTAGGAGGCGTTTGACGGTACATATTTAAAAGTTACTATTCTAGAAATTGAAAAGCCTCGTTATAGGACGCAGAAAGGGACAATTTTGGTTAGCGTGTTAGCGACGTGTGATTTTAACATGAAGTTCATATACCTTTTAACCGGATGGGAGAGATCCGCTGTTGATGCTAGGATTCTTAGTGACGCTGTTAGTAGACCATCGGGCCCGAAAGTACCAGAAGGTAATGCTTTCTTCCTTCGAGTATGGCCATGTGAATTGATTGTTAATAAGGGTGTTTAAAAAAAGAAACAAAATAAAACAACATAAAAAATGCAATATTGGTAAATTATATGAAAAAGAGAAAATTTAGTTTGCATAAGTAGGGTTTTGACGTCTAATTTCTCGAATAACCACTAATATACTTCATATTGACTCTTTACTAGCATTCTTTATAATACTCCGCCACTAATTCCTTACCTGTATTGCCTGACTCCTTCCCCAGGCCATTTCTACCTCTGCGACAATGGGTACATGAGTAGTGAGGGTTTTTTGACACCATACAAGTCTGTTCATTATCCCCTTAAAGATTGGGGGTCCGGTCCTTCGCTTCCGAAAAACTATCAAGAATTCTATAACATGAACTACTGTAGGGCTAGAAATGTCATTGAGCGTTCAATTGGCCTGTTGAAGAAGCGATGGTCAATGCTACGTTCCCCTAATTTTTATCCAATTAAGGTTCAAAGCCATCAGATAATGGCTTGTGTTGTTCTTCATAATTTCATTCGGACAGTTATGCTGAACGATCCCTTGCTAGATTCCTTGGATGATATAACATTAGAAGGTGAAAACTCTGAAGCTCCCAAATTAATCGATAGATTGGAATCAACATAAGCGTGGAAAGGGTATCAAGATTATCTCGCCAAGCTCATGTTCAACAAGTGGAAGAGTCGTTAGCTAGTGGTTGTGTTTTGTTACTTCATACTCCAAAAAACATAATTAATTCCATATTTTGTATTATGTAATCACTCACTTTTCTACTCCTTCTGAGGTTCTATTTCCTTACGATGTATGGTTTTAATGGATCGTAATTGATTCCGTAACTTTGCTTACGATTACATTTGTGACATCTAGTGACTAATATCTGTAACTTTTTGAACAAATCAAAACTGCTAAACTTTGATATATTCAGGCGCCCTCATCTGTTGCATTGGCAACCATGAATTTCTATATTTTTTTTTTGGGATTTTGGGCATCATCTCTCATGTAACTTTCTATACATTAATTTCCAGTTGTTCTTATTGGTGATTTCACCTATCCTCATTACACAGATTCTGACATGGCTCATAACATAAGCTGGTTTCAACGTCGTCAGTGACTACAGGCCGAAAAAGGCCACCGGGGGTGGGGCACGCGTGAAGAAGACGTATTAATTACAGAATGAAAAAAAATAATAGCTAGGGGGTGGAAGTCCGATAATAGCTTCCGTCCATGCTATCTGCAAGTACTTGAAGGAATTATGCTTAAATCTTTCCCGAGGACGGATCTCAGAGCATTGCCCTATATCAACTCCTGTGTCCACATATGGAAAAAATATTATGAGCGTTTATTTTTTATGCTTTCGAAGACGGGAATTGAGCTGGACCTCAAGACAAAGATGATAGACCCGACTGACGAAGCTTGAATCACATGTTAAGGTACATACATATACTCTATGCATCATTATAATAGTTGATTAATTTACATTTTTTTAGTCTACATTGGAACCTGTTGCTAGCACTTTGTGTGATTTACAGGTTGACCCGAATGCTCACTTGATGTGCCATAAGACTTGGCCGTACGACGAAGATTGGTGTAAAATCTTCGGTAAGGACCGTGCAAATGGTAGAGGGGCCGAGGACATTGGCGACACATCTGCATCCCCCACCGGACCTCAATCCGCTGCAACCAAAATGGATGAAGCACCACCTCCTGCCCTCAATAGCCTCTTTAGTGTCTGGACTGATGAAATTGAACCCGTACCAGCACCGGAAAGGCCTTCGAGCAGCAACACTGCCACCAAGAAAGTTGTGAGTCGTAAGAGGAAGCTGTCCGAGCAGTCAGAAGCAATGGCAGAGAGCATCTCCTAGTTCTGTACTGGCGCATTGAAAAGGCTAGCCGACATCGCTGAGCGCATAGGATATGAAGTTAATATCAGTAAGGCGAGAAAAGAGGTTTTCATATTCATTGATAAGATCTATGGGTTGTCTCTCCAGGACAAGCTCCACGCAACGAAACTGCTCAATCAAAATACAGAAGATCTGGATATTTTCTCAGGCCTATCAAATGAGGCCAAGGAGGAATAGACGCACATGAAATTGGGGGAAGCTCTGATTGTACGGGTTTAGGGTACGTATGAATGGATGTTTTTTGTATGGGCATTAGCAATTGATGGTTATTTCTAATCTAGACGATCGAAAGCTATCTATTAGTAATTAAACTGTTGATGGATGCAACTACTTGGTATTTTTGGAATTTGATGTTCTATGTAAGTAATGATCTATTCCGGCTACTACTGATGATAATATATTTGACTTGTTGCTTTAGGTGAAGCTCTGGATTCTTATATTTAAGATTGGCTATTTTGCGAGACTAACACTATGTGTCCCTGATACCATTTTGGATAGGTGCAACATATCTTTGTTTGGGCTCATTTATTGGAGTTGTTTAAGCTTTTTGCCTATGTGTGTGGTCGTATTTTTTCCACTTATTTGCTGCCTGTTACCGTCGGTTTAGGGAGTAACCACTCCACATTAATTTGGACGCTATGTCTCAAAAGAATTTAACGATTTTGACTTCAAAAAAAGGGCAAAGCACACAAACATGTTGCTTAGCTTATGAACAAAAAAAAACCTTTGTATACTCTATGTTGTTTTGGTAATTTGTATGTTCAAGAGTATCTATGCTGATGCGCTTTCCATGTGCCCATGTGTAATTATGTTATCTTAACCATGTTTATTTCTGGTGACACAAGGAATAAATCGGCTGCCTTGGTTTGCTATTCTATTAGATATTATGTCTTTTCTTTATTTTTCTGGTCCGTATTGCTCCAAGCCTTCTAATTATTCTTTTGTTATCACACCCCTTCATCTGCTACCTAACATACACTCTTGCATAACGAAGTGGTATAAGATAGTATGAATCTATCTTGTGGCCTTTAATGCTTAATTAATACCCGAAATACGATATACACAAACCAACACAAATTAAAAAGGTAAAAAAATAAAAAAAGTTAAGAAGAAGCCAACTGCATGAAATGATACATGAACGGACATTAACATACGGTAATTAGACCCTCCTAAGTAAGAGCGGTAACCCACATCACAGGTGCCAATAACAACAATGGCATTTAGGTAGAATTACAAATCAAACTGAAAATAACTAGCTTGGCTTTTTTTACTTCCACAAACACCCACAACTTTTTTCATTTTTCGATGCCTCTTCATCAGCTTCGGTTTTCATTACATCCTTTAGGTCGTCGGCAACAACATCCTTGCATGTCAGACCGTTCTCCCCGGACTCAACCTCAGAGCCATGAGTGGCCACATCGAAAACTGAGGAACTTGGTGAATGAACCCCACCAGACATCCCCAGAGAAGAACTACCGTATCCATTCCCAATGATGTATCGCCAAAACCAAGACCCGAATAAACAATCATAGATTTTACGAGGTTAATTCAAACCTCAGGGAAGCTCAAATCTGAAGACTCGCTTGAGATTTGAACAATATCCTCCAACCTACACCAACCAACTGAATCCTCCGCTTGCTTGAAATCAACCGAAGGTTCTCATACTCGACCTCTCCCTGAGTCATGTACGCTACTGCAAGATGGCAGCTCTAGCGAAACATATAAAATATGCGACACTCTATGAGTAATGATAGGTTGCAACAAGAAAAATCTAAAAAAAAGAAAAAAACAACACCGTACAAAACTAAAACTCGCACTCCATATGCACATCCATTACCTCCAATATATGATTACTTCTACCGAACGGTGTTTGCAATGTTATTCAATTTTACATACCTTATAGATTTCAGTCTATAGGGCCGCGTCACATTCTATCTTTTGTGTCTCCAGGTCGAATGTGACTCCATGATATTTTGGGACGTAGTAGAACGTCTTATACCTCCTATGTAGATTCCTAACCCTGTCAGCACAGAACTCGAAGTCGATATTTAGCTCAGTGTTTAGGGCCCTCAACAAACGTCGTATGGTAACCATGTTCTTTCGATTGAGGTTGAACTATCCCCACTCTTTCTCCGCCCAAAGCATCTCTATGAAACTCTTGTCGACGGTCTGCGTCCATGACTCAGTGTAAAACATGAAAGCTTGTGCAAGTCCGGCTAGAGTTGGTGTTGTAGACGGTGAACTCATGATGTAGCTCGATAAGGGATTTGAAAGGAATTAAAAGGATGACAAAGAGAGAGTAGTTAATGTGAGGGATATGTGAGGTATGCTCTGCCTTTTTATCTACTGTATGAGCTGTTTGCATGAGGATCTTTTTAGTAAATTGGTAATTAATAAAGAAGAAAAAAAATAAAGGCCTTGAAGGGTGTGAAATTTTAACCCGATGCGTTCACGTGAAGGACCTAGCCTTTCAGGTAATAGATGAGAAAGAAGACTAAAAGGAAGGATTCTTTCTTACAAACTCAAAGGAATCCAAATCTTCAATCTTCATTGCTTGTTTTCATATCTTTGTACAACTACTACACCTGCATTCATATGCTTGGTTGGATAAGTGGTAAAGGTGGCCATGTGTTAGGAATTTATCCCACCCACAACCACGACACGACTAGATAATCGGATAAAGAAAACAATAAAATAGCAAACAATAAGACAACAATTTGATTACCCAGTTCGTTACGAAGTGTAACTACGTTTGGGGGCGATACCAAGCCAGGATATTTACTAGAGTGATGAATTTTCGGAATTACAATGAGCAATGAAGGAAACCCTTATTTATAATAACACCTTGGGCCTCAAAATCTGATCCTGACTTGAGGCCCAAGAAAACTGGCCGCGAGACTCGCCTCGGCCGAGGCCACTTCTTGCCTCGGCCGCGGCAATTTCTCAGTGCTAACCCCTTCGCGTACAGACTCCGGGACTCGGTCGAGGCCACCTGCCTCGGTCGAGTCGTCTTCTCGCTCCCCTGTTTCGTCAATCCTGCTTTGGCCGCGGCCTCCCGCCTCGGCCGAGTTGCTCCTGGACGAGTTTTGGGCTCCATACTCAACAATCTCCCACTTGGAGACTAAAACACCTTCAAAGCAAATTTCCTCCTCTTTTCTTCCTTCCCGTTTCCTACTTGGTATCACCATCTCCTCTTCTTCTTCACGTTTCGAGGCCAATTGAAGTTATGCACAACTTCAATTTATCACCAACCTGCTTTGCCTCTGCAAAGCTCTCAGGTTCACCACCATCAGTCAACAATAAGTAAAAGTTAGAGGGTGAATACTTATCTGGTGGCCTTCGGTCTCTAGCTGGTCTTTGAGGTGGTGGTGGTGTTCTTGGTTCGTCATTATGAACCTCCTCATCGACCGGACTCCCTTTGCTCCCACTCGAGTCTAGATCGGGTAACTCAACAGTGCGGAGCTTTCCACTATCAGCGCCCAAATCCTTCATCCTATCCTTGTACATAACCTGTTCATTGAATATAACATCTCGGCTGCGAATTACTTTTCGGCTTTGCTCATCCCATAGCCTATAGCCGAACTCATTGCCGCCATACCCAACAAACGTACACTTCACAGACTTGGCATCTAGCTTATTTCTCCCAACAGAATCCAAAAGAGCGTAAGCAACACAACCGAAAATACGCAAGTAAGATAGATTTACCTCCTTTCCAGTCCACTCCTCCTCGGGTATCCGATTATCCAAGGGAACCGATGGACCTCGGTTGATCAGGAATGCATTTGTGCTAACTGCATCCGCCCAAAACGACTGAGGCAGTCCGCTCTTCAGTCTCATGCATCTCGCCCGTTCATTTAGAGTTCTGTTCATCCTCTCGGCCACACCATTCTGCTGGGGCGTTCCACGTACAGTCCTCTCTGTACGAATCCCATGCTCAGCACAATACTCCTTGAACTCCTTGAGTTCATATTCGCCACCATTGTCGGAACGCAGGCACTTCACCTTCAACCCCGTCTCCGTCTCAACCAAGGCCTTCCACATTTTGAAAACATCAAATGCATTAGACTTATTTTTCAGAAAATAAATCCATACCTTGCGGGTTGAATCGTCGATGAACGTCATGTAGTACATCGATCCTCCAATGGACGCCACCGGAGCTGGTCCCCATAGATCGCTATGGACCAACTCTAGCTTCTCCTTCTTCAGGGCCCTGCCACTCCTCGAGAAACTCACTCGCCTTTGTTTCCCGAAGACAGAATCTTCACACATACCAACCTCCACGGTTTGTAAACCAGGCAGTTTACCCTTTGAACTCATGACCTTCATCCCTTTCTCGCTCATGTGGCCCAGCCGGCAGTGCCACAAATCTACATCACCATTACCACTCGCAAGATCAAGGGAATCCTGCGAGTTACTAGTCATGTACAGCGTTCCTTCCTTCTTACCACGAGCTACTACCATAGCTCCCTTGGTAATCTTCCAGTTGCTACAACCAAACGTTACTACGTAACCTTCCTTGTCAAGCTGTCCAACTGAAAGCAAGTTTCTCTTTAATCCAGGGATATGTCTCATTCCATTCAACATCAGTTTTGAGCCATTTGATGTCTTAACCTTTACGTTTCCCTTACCCACGATTTTCAGGGGTTCATCATCTGCCAGATACACCTGTCCAAAATCGCCAGAAACATAATTTTGCATTATACTAAAGTTACCGCATGAATGGAATGATGCGCCGGAATCCAAGACCCAAGACTCCATGGGACTGCACACGCTCAAGACCAATGCATCGCCATCATCCTCATCCGTGGCTGCATTCGCTGTCTTCCTGTCTGCCTGATCCCCCTTGTTCTTCTTCGGCGCCTTGCACTGGTATTTGAAGTGACCAACCTCGTCACAATTCCAGCACTTTTTCGTCTGACTCTTCCCTCTGGATTTTGACCTCCCCTAGACTGCCTTCCCTTCTGTCTGCCTCTGTTCTCGGTATTCAGTGCTGACCCTGAGGACGATCCTGATCCTGATTCGTTTCTCCGAATCTCCTCCCCGATCATCAAGTCCCTCACCCTGTCAAACTTCAGCTTAGCGTCTGTGGCGCTAACGGCTGTCACTGTACCGGCCCAACTGTCTGGTAGAGAAGATAGCATTATTAGGGCCCGAATCTCATCATCAAACTTTATATCCACCGAGTCCAACTGTGAGGTTAGCATGTTGAACTCATTCAAGTGTTGCTGTACTGGTGTTCCCTCCGTCATCCTCAGATTAAACAACCGTCTAATCAGATGAACCTTGTTTGCCGTCGATGGTTTTTGATACATCTCCTCCAAGGTTTTCAGCATCTCCCGTGTAGACTTCGCGCCTGTGGTATGGTAAGCCACTTCCTTGGACAGCGACAGACGCACCGCGCTCATCGCTTTCCTGTCCAATAACTCCCACTCCTCCGCAGACATCTTCTCGGGCTTCTCCTTGAGGGGCTGGTGCAAATCCTTACCGTATAGGTAATCTTTAATTTGCATCTTCCAGAATCCATAATCAGTCCCATCGAATCTCTCCACCGAAATCTTTCCGTCGTTCATCGTGAATACTCCCAGGAAAACTAACCTGATGCTCTGATACCAGTAGTTAGGAATTTATCCCACCCACAACCACGACACGACTAGATAATCGGATAAAGAAAACAATAAAATAGCAAACAATAAGACAACAATTTGATTACCCAGTTCGTTACGATGTGTAACTACGTCTGGGGGCGATACCAAGCCAGGATATTTAGTAGAGTGATGAATTTTCGGAATTACAATGAGCAATGAAGGAAACCCTTATTTATAATAACACCTTGGGCCTCAAAATCTGATCCTGACTTGAGGCCCAAGAAAACTGGCCGCGAGACTCGCCTCGGCCGAGGCCACTTCTTGCCTCGGCCGCGGCACTTTCTCAGTGCTAACCCCTTCGCGTACAGACTCCGGGACTCGGTCGAGGCCACCTGCCTCGGTCGAGTCGTCTTCTCGCCTCGGCCGAGGCCTCCTGCCTCGGCCGAGTTGTTCTCTCGGCACAAACTCCCCTGTTTCGTCAATCCTGCCTCGGCCGTGGCCTCCCGCCTCGGCCGAGTTGCTCCTGGACGAGTTTTGGGCTCCATACTCAACACCATGTTCATGATAAGACGATCGAAGACCAACTTTCCTATACCCTCTATTATAATGAGCCGCAACTTTTGCTGAAACCATATGCGAAAATAATTTTTAATGTTCAGATTAATGCCACTTAATTTTAATTATTTATCTGGTATGCAGATTCGATCAGGTTTAGTTTACAGGTAGGAAATTGTTAGGTGTGTGTACCTACCAATCTAATCGCGGACATAACGGGCCGCCCCTACACAACTTACTAAAGCCGAGTTAGAGGGGAAGCAAGTAAAATATAACAAAATACAAAAAATGGTTGTAGGAATTAGATACATAGTTCGCTACGGAACCTAAAATTTTAGGGTTAAAAGATGTATGCTATGCATTGCATTTTTTTGTTAATTACAAAGGACGTTTTACTTAACATCTTAAGCTATTAGAGAAGTAGCTTGTGAAGGAATTTGCAATAGTTTTTCCTAGACTTAACAAAAGCTATAAAAACATCATGACTCAATACCATCCACAAAATTAATATATACATACATATATATATATATATATATATATATATATATATATCTGTGTGTGTGCGTGTGTGTATGTGTGTTTGTGTGTTTGTGTTTATTTGTGGACGTAGTAATTAAATTTTATTTACGTACTTTTAAAGTTGCAAGTGTAACTAAAACCCACAAAAAACCACAAAAAAACTTCTTTTGGCATAGTATGTTCCCGGTCCAACTAACTCGCATTTGAAGATAAAATTGGGATATCAATTACAGAGTGCGTATCCTTGAATAGTATACGCATAGGGAGTGGCTCCACCAATTATAAATATACATGATCACAAAGTCAAAAAAAACAAAAAAAAACTTGAGAATATGTGCCATGAGTGACAACAAGTTGGATGTAATACCAAATTTAACCTACGAGATAAGATGGACACTGACTTAGATAGTACAACCTGATGAACAAGATGAATGATGCAAGGGTGTTTGATTAATCTCAAACAATATCTAACCCTTCTTCATCTATTTGGTAGTCAATGAAAACAACAAAAAGATGACTCCGCACACCCAACCTCAAACTTACAAGAAAATAAAGAACCACAATATGCCCTAACGACATATGAGGTAACGATTAAATTGAACGGATGGGGTCATGAAAATAACACGCATGGAGACATAACAAAACTAGCTATCCCCCACGGTAGTGGTCACTTTTTCTGAATGGGCTGCATGAAGCTTGTGAGCTTGGCCACGAACCGGATGGTTCTGCATTAACATGGCTAGTGTAGGCTTTGGGTCTGCTAAACCAATTCGCTGAGTTGGCTTCATTGGAGGAGAAGCGTATATCGCTGCTCCTACTATGGTCGTAGGATACACTCTCACTATCATTGGGGTACCCAGCAATTTTCTCCGCGAAGCAGTTCGATGTGTGTTCACCTTTGTAAATACTAGTTCAATATCATCAAAGTGTGACTACTTCTATTCAAATCAATTTTCTGAACTTGGAACCGAGTTTAGTTGGTAGAGAACCGGATTGGAGAGCCGAGTTGAAGATTTGGACCGAATGTCACAACTAATGGTTCAAGTTTGTTTTGACAATCGCGTGCATCGGTTTTCTGAGGGAGCTTTGACAACAGTTTCCGTAACCATTTTATAGCTCAACTTGCAGATCAACTTGTAGCTCCAGATTCGAGAAGATTCGAGGCCAACTAATTGTATAGAGTTAGGTTTTTTTGTTATTGCGAAAGTAGCAAAAATTTCCCCTTGTATCTATAATGAATCAGAGAGAATTGTGAGATTAAGGTTCTTGGTTTCAATTTGGGGGTTTAAGAGAACTTGTACAATTCGTGTAATCTTTTGATCCTAATAGTGAATTGAGGTGTGTGGATCCTCCGTGGATGTAGAACATTAGTTCGAACCATGTAAAACTAGTTGTGTTCGATTTAGATTCAGTTTTTCTGCGCAGTTTCTTATTCGATTTGTCTTCAATTTTGTGGCCGAACATTGTTAAGGTGTTCGATCTGTGTGTTCCATCTTCACTCGAACTCACTATTTGTGATTTTGTGTGATCGATTTTTCTAACAATTGGCCCCATCTGTGGGAAACCAACCTGCTGAAGATAGATCAATGGCTGGAATGAGGATGGAGGTTCAGAGGTTCACAGGTAAGAACAATTTTGATTTGTGGAAGATCAAGATGAAGGCAATCTTGATTCAAAACGGTTTGGCCATGGCTTTAAAACCTGAAGCTGAGTGTTGATGCTGAGAAGCCAAAATACGCAGAAATGGACCAAAAGACACTGAGTTCAATCATCCTATGTCTTGGGGACAAACCCTTGAGGAAAATCTCAAGATCCAAGACAGCACTTGAGGCCTGGGGAAAGTTTGAGGAGCTTTATCAATCCAAAATTGTCACAAACAAGTTATTTTCGAAACAGAAACTCTTGGCTTTCAAGATGACTGATGATAAGGCATTGATTGATCAATTGGAAGAATTTTACCGAATGATCGATGATCTAGAAGACCTGGGGGTGAAAATGGAAGAAGATGACAAATCCCTCATGTTGTTGAATTCATTGCTAAGGTCAATGGAGAATTTCAAGGATACTTTGATGTTTGGTAGGCAAGACAAGTTGAGTTTTGACTCAATTGTCACTGCTTTGAAGACCAAAGGTTTACAACTTCAAGGGGACAAGAAATCAAATCCTGTTGCTGAGGGATTGAACATCAAGTTCAAGAAAAACCATCATAAGAAGAAGGGGTAAACTCAGAACCAGAAAGATAAGAAATCTGCAAATGAAGGAACAAAGAAATCTTCTGATTGGGTTGGAGAAAAGGAGGGGCTACGCATGTAAACAGGTGGGACATCTAAAGAAAAACTGTCCTCAAAAGAAGATAAAAACTTAGGGAAAAGAAACAGATGCTGCTGTTGTTGAGAATGACCTTGAATCAACTGAAGTACTCAACATAATAGAAGCAAGAATGGCTGATGAATGGGTCTTGGACACAGGTTGCTCATTTCATATATGTCCTAATGAACACTGGTTCCAAGATCTCAATAAATCTGATGGTGGATCTGTGCTTTTGGGTAATGACCAGTCCTGCAAAGTGCAAGGAATTAGGTCTGTCAGAATACAAATGTTTGATGGTATCTCAAGGGTGATCTCTAATGTAAGGTTGTTCCTGGCCTGAAAAGAAACCTCATGTCCTTAGGGTCTCTAAATGCTTCAGGGTGTGAATTTAGTACTGTTAATGGTCAAATCTACATAACTAAATGAAATAAAGTGGTGATAAGGAAAGAAACATAATGGATTGTTTATACTGATCGGAAAGCCTGTTAGTGGATCTGTGATGGCTCTGAGTAAAACTAAACTAGTGATATGGAATAAGAGATTGGGGCATATTGGGGAAAAGGGAATGATAGAATTATCAAAGAAAGGTGTCATTGGATACTTGGGATCAAACAATTTGGATTTCTGTGAATGTTGTGCACTTGGAAAATAAAAGAAACTGCCCTATGGTACTCATAGCACTCAAGAGCCATTGTATTATGTTCATTCAGACATTTGGGGACCTGCAAGGACTAAGACTCATGGTGGAGGAAGGTATTTCATGATTATAATAGATGACTTCAGCAGGAAAGTGTGGGTATTCATACTAAAGCAGAAAAGTGAAGCATTTACCAAATTCAGAGATTGGCTTGTTCAAACTGAAAATTTGAGAGGCAAAAAGCTTAAGCATCTCAGGGCAGATATTGGCTTGGAATATCTATCCACTGAGTTCAATGACTTGTGCAAGGAAACGGGAATAACAAGTCACAAGACTATTCCATTAAACCCACAACAAAATGGGTTAGCAGAAAGGTTAAATAGGACTATTCTGGAGAGAGTCAGGTGCATGCTTGTGGATGCCAAACTCCCTAAGTCATTTTGGGGAGAAACTGTTAGTACTGCTTGCTATCTTATCAACAAAACCCCTTCATCTGTTCTCAATTTCAAAATACCAGATGAAATCTGGTATGGTAGGCTTTCTAACTATTATGAACTTAAAGTGTTTGGATGTTTAGCCTTTGCAGATCTTAGGCAAGATAAGCTTGATCCAAGAGCTTTAAGATGTGTGTTCCCTGGTTATCTAGAAGGGATAAAAGGTTACATATTATGGTGTTTAGAAAAGGGACATAAAAAACTGTTGGTTAGCAGAGATGTAAAATTTAATGAGCATGTTATGGGGTATATCTCAACTGGAGACAAGAGTGAAATGGATGGAGCAGAATCATCTGATAAACTGTCTGTTGAGGTGGAGATCCCACAGGGCAACATTCCATCTGGAAATGAACATTTAGATCCTGATTCCAGTAGCAGTTCCTCAGATGATGAAGGCAGACAAGCTGGTGAACATAATCTCAAAAACTATAGCATAGCTAGAGACGGACCAAGAAGACAGATTCATAGACCTGATTTTATGGTCAAGCTGGTATAGTTTATTTTGCTTTAAGAGTGGCAGAATCCCTTGAGCATAATGAACCACCAAATTATAAAGAGGCTGTTAGTGGAAGTGAAACAGAGCACTGGTTGAGTGCATTGATGGAAGAGATGCAGTCTCTAGAAAGGAATCACACTTGGAACTTGGTGGATAAACCAAAAGGACAAAAGCTGGTGACTTCAAAGTGGATTTTTAAGAAGAAACTAAAGATTGGAGACAGTGAAAGGTTAAGATACAAAGCAAGACTTGTAGCTAGAGGATTTACCCAAAGAGAGGGCATAGACTTTAATGAAGTCTTCTCTCCTGTTGTTAAACATTGTTCCATCAGACTTCTACTAGCAAAAGTCATACAAGAAGACCTTGAATTACAACAGATGGATGTCAAGACTGCTTTCTTGCATGGGGACCTAGTTGAAGACATCTACATGAAGCAGCCTGAAGGATTTGTGCTTCCTAGTAATGAAGAAAAGGTTTGTCATCTCAGGAAATCTCTTTATGGGTTAAAGCAAAGTCCTAGGTAGTGGAATAAGAAGTTTACTGAGTTCATGATAAAGTCTGGGTTCATTAGAAGCTTATATGACAGTTGTGTGTTACTTTGAGAATCAGGCTAAGACTGATCTGGTATATCTGCTCTTATATGTGGATAACATGTTAATAACCAGCAAGAGTAAGCTGAAGATACAACACTTGAAGCAACAACTAAGTTCAGATTTTGAAATGAAAGATTTATGAAATGCAAAGAAGATTCTGGGAATTGACATTCTCAGAGATAGAGATGTTGGTATACTGTGTTTATCTCAGAGGAATTATCTACAGAAGATGATTGAGAGGTTTAATATGCATGAGGCAACGTCTGTTGTTACACCAGTAGCACAACATATCAAACTTTCAAAGGATCAATGTCCTAAAACTCCAGCTGAGGACAGTCACATGAGGAACATTCCATATGCAAGTGGAGTATGATTTGTAGTAGGCCAGATCTTGCTTATGGTGTATCACTTGTTAGTAGGTTTATGTCTAATCTTGGGAAAGAACACTGGGAGGCTTTGAAGTACAAACTAAGATACTTAAAAGGTTCAGTCAGTCTTGGATTAAAGTTTGAAAGAGTGAACACTGCAGTAGATCCATTACTGGGGTATGTAGATGCTGATTTTACTGGAAATATAGATACAAGGAAGTCAATTTCAGGTTGTATCTTTACCCTTTATGGTACTGTGGTAAGTTGGAGATCCATACATCAATCTGTGGTAGCTTTATCAACCACAGAAACTGAATATATTGCAGTCACAGATGCATTCAGAGAATCAGTTTGGTTAAGGGACATTCTTAAGGATTTTGGGATTGAGCAGAAGTGTGTCACTGTTTTGTGTGACAACCAGAGTACATTGTACTTGGTTAAACACCAAGTGTTAATTGAAAAGGTCAAAGCACATTGACGTGAAACTGCACTTTGTTAGAGACATAGTGGAAGCTGGTTCTGTTGTTGTCAAGAAGGTGCACACAGATGACAATGCTGCATATTTTCTTACAAAATCTGTGCCTGGAGCTAAATTTGGTCGTTGCACGAGCTTAGTGATGCTTGTGCCCTGTGTTTGAAGCATGGAAGTGAAGGTAGGTTGAGGGTGTGATGCCACTTTGATTTATTGAAGTGAAGATTTGTAAATACTAGTTCAATATCATCAAAGTGTGACTACTTCTATTCAAATCGGTTTTCTGAACTTGGAACCGGGTTTAGTTGGTAGAGAATTAGACCAGAGAGCCGAATTGAAGAGTTGGACCGAATGTCACAACTAACAGTTCAACTTTGCTGTGACAATCACGTGCAACAGTTTTCTGAGGGAGCTTTGACAATGGTTTTCATAACCGTTTTGTAGCTCAACTTGCAGATCAACTTGTAGCTCAAGATTCGAGAAGATTCGAGGCCAACTCATTGTATGGATTTAGGTTCTTTGTTATTGAGAACACAGTAGCAAAAACTTCCCCTTGTATCTATTTGGAATCAGAGAGAATTGCGAGATTAAGGTTCTTGGTTTCAAATTGGGGTTTCAATTTGGGGATTTGAGAGAACTTGTACAATTCTTGTAATCTTTTGATCCTAATAGTGAATTGAGGTGTGTGGATCCTCCATGGATGTAGAACATTAGTTCGAACCACGTAAAACTTTGGTTGTGTTCGACTTAGATTCAGTTTTTCTGCGTAGTTTCTTGTTCGATCTTCTTCAATTTTGTAGTCGAACATTGTTAAGGTGTTCGATCTGTGTGTTCCATCTTCGTCCAAACTCACTGTTTGTGATTTTGTGTGATCAGTTTTTCTAATAATTGACGCCGTCTGTTAGAAAACTATGTAGATTAGATTATAGCTTTAGTAGGATTTTAAAATATTCACTCAAGAACCAGCTACTAATCATTGTTGTATGGAACATAGGCAAATGCAAAGCCTCAGTATTGCATGCAAAATATTATTGCAAAATTGCTTATTACAAATCCTAGTGTTATGGAAATTTTGTTAAACGAAAATCGCAATATTGGCAGGACAAATTATGAAGACACCACTAATATGAAGACCATAAATAATACATCAAAATGAGACCTAATACACATAACACCATACATAAACTCTAGAAATTACAAAAACATAACGATAATTGCATAAGTGGGTTTCAAAATATACTAACGATGAAATCATTTCTAACACGTTAGGACCAATTAGAAGTATCAACCTTGTTGAAGCAAGGGAGACGAATGGATGGACGGCCGAAAAAATGGAGGTACCAACCACCTTCAAAACGTGGGCATAACATGCCTAGCTGGACACGTTCATCGAAATCCAAAACTTGCTTACTCGGGTTGGGTTCGTGTAATGGAGTGAGCATACCTCCGAGGACAATCAGTTCACTGTATCTAGAGCTGCCAAAAATTGGCCAACCTAGCCCCAAATATTATCGAAGATGGGCCGGGAAAATAGGGGCCCGAAAAAAAAAATTCGAGCCTATTGGGCCCGACCTGATCGAGCTTTTATTTTGGTGGGTCGAATGGCAGGCTGGCCCGATTTGCAAATTCTTTTATTTTTTATTTTTTCATTTGTTTGACTTGCGTGACTGACCGAGATAGTGAGAGTGAGAAGCTAAGAGTCAAGACTCGAGACCGTCTTCTTTCTTCCCACAGGAAACCCTAGCCATTCGCTGCACGGCTACAGCCTCCGAAAGCGTAGCCGCTGGCGCCGCTAGTCGTCCAACGTCAGCGCCACTGCTCCCTCATCATCTCATCAGTTGTCGACTCGTCGTCAAGAGGTAATTGCTGAAATCTATCTACCAACTCTAGATTTGCTTGTATGTTGTCGTTTCATTTATAAAACAAGCGTGGATATCGTTGTTTCATATTCTTTCTACCAAATCTAGTTTTGCTTCATATTGCTAAAAACACACACTAATGTGTGTATCAGTATATGTGTATATAATTAATAATGATAGGACCAATAGGAATTACAATAATATAGTGTCTAGAAGAAACCCGACCTTTGTTTATTTCTTTACGTTTTTACGTGTGCTTGAATGGGTGTAAGTGTATTGTATAGAAACTGAAGTACTTACAGTAAAATGTTACATAAGGCCAGTTGAAGCTTCTTAACAATTCAGTTCTTGGAACATGCTAACAAATTACATCACATAAATATTGATTACATTTACGCCACATAAAACTTGAAGTTAAAATATAAATTATGTTCCAATTCTGTTTGATAGTGCATATTTAATTATAATTAATACTTACAGTAGAGAAAACAAGGGTTTTCTAATATTAATATGATCTTGTTTGTAGCCTATTTGTCTAATTTTATAATTAAAAAATTTGTTTCATTGTTAATTTTAGCCTCCAGTTAGTGGAATATTGATTTCTGATTTTAAGAAAAATATTTTACTCGAATTTAGTTAAAAGTTTCAAATGATGCTTCTGGAATAAGGTAGATTTAAAATTTAACTATAAAGGAGTATTAGGAATATAATTAAAGCATAATTACAAAGAGAAAAGATAAGTTCAGTGTATTATTGATTCATTATTCATTATCATATATTTCAAGTTTTTGTTTCGAAAATAAACTTCAAATTATTATCCAGTTGAGAGGTTTTTTTTTTTTTTTTTTAATATTCTAACACTTCAAATTTTCTGTTTCGAAAATATTCAAATTATTATTTCAAATTTTAGGGTTAATCTTATTTTGCAACATGTGCTGTAACTATTCTAGCACAATTGTTTTCTTATTTTTAGATTAGCAAAAATGGAAGATATTGGATGAAATCTAGCGAGTATCGATGAAGAATTGGAAATGTTCGATGAACACGACGACGACTTCGAAATGTTTGAATCACCTCCTCCCACCAACAGACCCACCACTAGAGTTAAAAGTGTTGCATGAACTACTTCTTCTTCTACTGTTGGTGCAAAGCATAATAGGGAACATGTAAAGACTAAGATTATTGGTGAAAATGTTGTAGATGATGGTATTGATAATGAATCTAATGATAAAGGACCCAAGTCTGTGGCGTGGCAATCTTTTGAAAAACTTAAGGAGCTGGTTAATGGGCACAAAAGTGCAAATGCAAGGGTTGTGGTAAACAAGAGCTGTGCATCTAGTGGGGTTGTGCTCATCTCAAGCGTCATATGGAGAAATGTCTTAATCTTCCTTGTTATGACATGCTAGATAACCAAGCTGCATGCACAAAGAGATTCACCTTTGATAGTAAGGCTTATAGAGATCCACTTGCTAAAAGTATAATTTTGCATGTTCTTCCATTTAGTTATGCTGAATATGAACAAAATATTGAATCCTGAATTTCACCCTGTGTCTCGAAATACCGCCAAAAATGATTGTTGGAATGTGTACTTAAGTGAAAAGGCAAAGCTAAAGAGTGAGTTAGCTTTAATTCCTGGTATCTATTTGACTTCTGATGTATGGACTGCAGTAACTATACAAGGTTATATGACTCTCACAACTCATTATGTTGATAACAATTTTAAGTTGAATAGAAAATTACTTGCATTTGTTGATTTGAATTGTCAACATACTGGGGCTGAACTAATAAGGCTTATGGAGTGCTTAAGGAGTGGAGGATAGACTCCAATTTTTTTCTCTCACATTGGACAATGCATCTCCTAACGATGTCATGCAAAAAAGTTAAAAGAGAGAATTAATTTGCAAAATGGTTTGTTAGGTAAGGGTGAATTTTATCATGTGAGGTGTTGTGCACATATTTTGAATCTTATTGTTCATGATGGATTGAAAGAGGTGGGTACTGCTTTGCATAAGATTAGGGAAAGTTTTAAGTATGTGAAGGCTACGGAGGGGAAATTAAGATAATTTAAAAAATGTGTTGAAGAAGTGCACTTGAATTATGTTTTATGTGGTTTCTTGAGATTGGGTGTGGCAACTAGATGGAATTCCACGTATATGATGCTTGAAAGTGTAATAAATATAGACGTGCATTCACTAGCTTGAGCTTTAATGATGATAAATTCCCACATTGTCCAACAAGTGAAGAGTGGGAAAGAGCAGAGAAGATAAGAATTTTTTTGGCTCCATTTTACCACATCACTGATTTGATTTCCGGGTCTCCTTATCTTACATCCAACTTATATTTCATGCAAATTGCAAGTATAGAAATTAAGTTGAATGAATATTTGACTTGTGAGGATGTGAAACTCAAAGATATGGTTTGATAATTATTGGAGTGAATATCCTATCATTCTTGCACTTGGATGTGTTTTTAACCCGAAGGTGAAGTTGAACTTCATGAGTTTTTGCTATAAAAAGCTTTATCCTCTTGATCATGAAGAAAAAGTGAATATGGAAAAGGAGGCCTTGTATAAGCTCTTTGCTGAATATGGGGCTTCATCAAACTCATCTCAAGCTAGCTCATCAAGAGATCTCCAATCTAGACAAGGATCCAAGGAAAAATGGAGGAAGCTCTTTATTTATGTCATCCATGCTTGAAGTAAGTATGGGGAACATTTTTAGCTTTCACTAATAATATCCACGAATGATGGCAAGTCACAACTCAATATATACTTAGATGAAGCATGTGCAGTGGGAAGTGACACATATGTGCTTGATTATTGGAAGGTGAATAAGCATCGATTTCTACAATTGGCAATTATGGCTTGTGACATTTGAGTATTCCAATCACAACAGTGGTTTTCGAGTCCTCATTTAGCATTTGTGGTCTCATCTTCTATTCAATACTTGTTTTCTTAATGCTTGACTTCCTTTGCAGATATGCCGGAGGTGGAGGAGATAAGATTTTCAAATCAAGATTCTAAAGTTTTTCTTGATGAGGACTTAACCGAGGATAAGTGATTACTATTAAGATTGAGATTGGATTATGTTGTGATTTGGAGATTGGTTGAATTATGTTTATGTTTTTATTACGCAATATGATTTGTGAATGGTTGAATTATGTTTATGTTTTTATTATATTGTGATTATGGTTTAGTATTGTGATTTAGTATTGGGATTGTGGATGATTGAATTTTGTTTGTGCTTTTATGTGGTGTTTGTTGAGTTGTGTTTATTTTGTTTATTTGGAAATTAAGAAGGCATTAGGAACTAGTAATGGATGTCCCAATTCCAATCTTGATAATTGGCAATATTCATAGAATTTGCATTGATGTTATGTAGTTTGTAGACTAGACATGAGCCAATAAAGAAAAAATATAGAATTTGAAGAAAAGGAAAAAAATTATTGGTGGGTTTTTTTGGCCTGATAGTCCAATGGACTGAGGTGCGCCGGGCTGGGCCTAGCATTTCTGGGCCCAAAATAAATCGGGCCCGGCCTGGACGGGGCCCATATTGCCAGCTCTAATTGTATCGCCTAACATCTTCCATGTACTTAAACATAAAGTACCCACATTGACTTGATTGCGGATGGTTAAACACCAGAGGGCAAACAAATCCATAGGAACAACCTTTTGGACCCCCTTACGCCTGGCAAAAATTGTATTGGCGATAACATAGTGGAGGTAACCAAGAGTGGGATTGCGAATTTGACTTGCATTTGCGAACAACATATCATAGTCAGTAAACACAGTGATTCGGAGCCAAAAAGCGCTTGGTTCGAGCTCTAGGTACTCGGTTCAACACTCAGCCTGACGTATTGCATATATCTCGTTCAGCTCGACAATTGGGAGCCTATAGCGAACACTAAGTAGAGTGAACTCAATTGAAAAACCTTCAACCCACCGATTGTCTGTGTTGAGTAAGTTAAGTGAGCTCAAGAATTTAGACACAAGAGTAGGTCACATGTGAGTTCGAAGGCTCAACAAACCAAATCAATCACTCCGGCTTCGGAAGCTTATCACATCGGGGATCGAAAGAACGTAGGCGGTTACGGAAGCATCATAAAAATTTTGTGGATACAACCTGTTGGCCTAGGCTAGTGCGTCTGTGTCAATTGAAGTCCTCATTTTAGTCAGTGTGAATGATAGGGGGAAAATTATACCTTTGGTCCCACAGGACACAGGTGTATTTCATTTTGGCCCCAGCCCTACCACAAGTGACCCCAAAAAAATTTTTAGTTGCACTTTTGGTCCTACCGTTACGTTTTTTGTTAACTTTTTAACACTTTTGGTCCCATTCGAAATAATATTGTTGGTCCCATGCGCTTTAACCTATTTGACGGAAAAATATGTTCTTGGAGAAAAAAAACTAGCAACTTCCTCATCTTCAGTTTCTTATCCATATATTTTTTTTACATAAATAATTACATTTTTGTATGCTTTCAAGTGAATGCATTTTCTTCAGCTATAAATTCGGAAATAGGAAACATTCAACCTTTAGGTAGCATTACAGAAGATTCAGATCTATCTTATTGTGACTATACTACTCCCACCGAATATTTGAAAACTCAACACCCAGAGAACATGTCTATTCAATCATAATCAATTCAAGAAACAATCTAGCTGCTCCCAAAGTACCACAGAACAAAGAAGAAAGCAAAAAAGTCCTGAAACAACTCAAGAAAGCATAAAAACACAGATTGGTGTACTAAAAGGGTGGATCCAACGACCAGTAATTCTCTCCTCCAAGATAGCATCATCAATGGCAAAGTTGAGAACTTTGTCAACCTTGGTTCCATGTTTTTCAAGCATCTCATCAAGCGGAAGATAAGGAGCAGATGACATCAGATTAGAATATCATAAAGTAACCGAAAAAGTTGCATTGCAAATAGTTTACCTTTTGAGCTTGGACAATTGTTCTTGGAAATCCATCAATAATGAAACCTCTCTGACAGGACGGCTTCTTCAATGCCTCGTCTATTATCCCAACCACCAAATCATCATAAACAAGATCTCCCTGAAAAATCACAACATAATAGATTTGGTCACAGGTTATTAAGTCGGTTAATGTGTTACAAAAACAGATCATGAAGATACCTTTTCCATGGCTTCTTTGGCCTTAACACCAATGGGAGTCTTGGCAGAAACATAAGCTCCAAGCATATCACATGGCCAGATGGCATAAACAAAGCTCGTGAGTGCCTTCTCCTGATCCGGTGGATCTGTAAAATTATATTAAAGGATACAAAGCATTAGAAAATTTAAAGTAGATTTAGGGAAGGACACATTTTTTTCTAGCTGCACACATTCCCAAGAATTCAGAAATCCTGCATCCATAAACTCAGACACTCCAAATCTTTTAGGTGACTCAATTTTGTGAACATAATACTTCAATGGCGAACACAAGTTAAACTTCCTTATAATACACAATAACGTGATAATTTTCAATCAACTAATGGGAGAAGGCTTCATAGTCAGTTTGAAAGAGAACAAAAGTATCATGATTCAAACATTAGAGTAGATTACGGTGTACAAAAACTTGAAAAACACAAACCAAAATAAAACAAAGAACAAATTACGACTAATTTCACTGTAACACGTGATAATATTAGCTAAACTGAATCATTGCAAATTTACCATTTTATTGATTACATGGTGAGATAGTATTTGATTTTTAGAGATTGATTACTCAATCAAGAAAAGGACCATAAATAAACAATCTAGGGTTCAATGGACGAAATTCACCTCTTTTTCCCGTCTGTGTAATACTCATGAGGATCAAAATCAGGCATTTCCGACAAACGAGACACTTCAAAAGCAAAGATCCGCCGACGTTAGACCATGCAACGAGCGCGAACTCCAGCAGTCCATCGGAAGGGCAATCCTCCGTCTTCGCCCAAATGATTTGGGGGTGTTTTGTTTGAAAAGGGGAAAAAACGATTATTTTCCCTCTTTTAAATTTTTTTTAGGGTTGGTTTATGACGTCATCAAACAACCACATGATAAAAGCGTTAGTTTTTTACGGTATGGGACTAAAGTTGCTAGTACATGGGATACTAATAAAAAAGGGATTGGGACCAAAAGTGCAACTAAATTTGTTTTTGGGGTCACTGTGCTAAGGATGGGACCAAAATGAAACAGGCTCGTGTCCTGTGAAATCGTAATTTTCTCAAATCGTAAGTGAATGATATGTGACGGGGTCAGACTGGTAAGGACATGTTTCCACTGGGAGTAATTGGAAATATTTATAATGAGAATGGGTGATAGAGGGTTTGCGAGTTAGTGGTAAATTGGCAAAGGGGGACGGGAGGGATGGGGGGAGATGGGAAGAGGTATGGTATGGTTTTCTTGACATATTTGTTTGAAAGCAAGTTGGGTAGGTGATCTTATTTAACCAAGGGGTAAAGAGTAATAGACAAACTAGGGGTAAAAAACATTGGACTTAAAAAAAGAATTAAATTAAAAATAACAGAAAGAATATTTAAAAGTTTGGCAGATCCATTCATTGACATCGTCCTTGTGGCAAGTCGACGGACATAAATGAGGTTTTTAATAAGTTTCGGAGCATGCAAAACTTTAGTTAATTTCAAGGGTGGGTGGGGTGGGTTAAACGTTGTATTACCAAGACCACAAATTGGAACGTGTTCACCACTACCGACTATAATGCTATGATTACGACGCAATTTAGAAAAGACGAGAGAGTACCTGAATTCATGGTCATATGGGATGTGGCACTGGTATCCAGATACTAGTTGTCATCAGGCGAGTTCAGGGTCATCCTATGCATGGCCGATTCAACGTCCTTGGGCTCGTATTCGGGCAAAGGGGACGTGTGAGTTGCATAGGCCTGCTGTAAAGGAGCTGGGCCTAGAATGCCGGCTGGAGTCGGTCTCGGGATCGGAGAAGGTGACCATGGATAAGACGGCCAAGGCGTCGTCAGATAAGGACAAGGCGGAAAACCCCATCCTGGATATTGCCACGGTTGAAATGGCCAATGTTGTGCAACGGCTGGACGTGGCTGCGACGATGTCGTACCAAATCGGGCATTCAATATTGATTTTAATAGAGGACCAATGCATGAATGCACCTATAACGGTAACGTCTCTAGCTACGTGAAAATATACTAAGTAAAATGAAGCAATGGGAGCAATTGCTAAGCTGTCAACATCGTATTAATCAGAAACTAGTCGGGGTTAATAAGACATATGAACTGAATCAATGCTAAAAACAGAGAGTAGGATGTTACTACGGATATATACACAACCTACTCAAGCATATAAAATTCTGCAGTAGAGCACGTAATGGACAACACAGACTTGGACCTAAAGCAATTTAGTCAACATAATGATTCAAAACGTAAACACGCAAAGATCCGTAGCAACAAAACAGGCCACTGAGCAGGCTAAGTCATATAAAGAAGACCCAGCCCGGTGGAAATTCACATAACAAATCCTTCAAAGTTTGATACAAATTAAATAAATAGCAAAATAAGATAGTCAACATTCATCAAAGAAAGTACGGTGCATGGTTACATTCTAGTGCCCAAAAATACATCATTGTCAAACAACTGCAGTTATCAGTTCAAGGGGACGTTAGGTCCTAAAATCAAACCTTCAATTTGGAAAGCTTACAGTCATTTGACTTGACTGTCTTTGGAATCACTGAGTTCGATCACCTCTAGGGGTTCGGCGTAGGGACTGAGATCCGTAAGATATCTGTCCTGCCTCCTCGGTCATAGAGGTACTCGCAAGCGGCATAAAGGGGAGAAACCGAACCTCCGGAAATACTGGAAGCATTCATTTTCATACCAAGGCAGCTGTAATAAATAATAACATCAAGAGTTAAATGACTAAGAATGATAATAACAAGGAAATCGATAGTAACAAAAGAACTATTATACAATAGATGCTACTTATTTTTCCAAAGAAGGTAATTTGTGTACCTGCTTTATATGAGCTTAGTAACCTTGTCATCATACATGTCTTATTGTACACCAGGTATGTTGAGAATGTCTTTGAACACCTCGTACATTGCATGATCCACCATCATATGAGTCTTGATGAATTAAGGAGTAAGTTTAAGATCGCCGAAACGGACTTGCATTTCATGAGCACATTTCTCAAGGATTATAATGTATGATTCTTCGTCACTGATGAAGTTGTCAAAACTTTCTTCACATATCTTGTCATACAAGACAGTCTACTTTTCACCGATGAGGTAGGTGGTGAGCCTTTTTAGGGCAAAATGGGGAACAACCATGAAACAAGTGTTAAGCAACAAATGGAAGCAATTAAAATACAAATAGCCTTAACAATGAGTAAGGATTCAGCAATATGATGAGTAAGGCATGACCCAATCATAGTTATTCATGATCCGTATAAACAAAGGAATGGGTTCAAACAAAAGCTTTGGGTGTTCGGACTTGATTACCGAAAACATCATGCATTGACACAAACTACATATTTGGATAGAATAATAGTCCGAGACTTAAAAAGAAGAGGATGAGCAATGTCGTAGATTGCAGTGAGAAATAAGAAGATGTAATACAATGCACAATATAACATAAGAAGTTCAAGAAGGTAACATCATATTGATTTATTACAGAATAAGAATACACCTAAAGACAAGCTAAACCATACATCGGAAAAGAGTAGTTGCAACCCCAAACAATCAAAACAATATTTTTTTGGGACTTTTGCATCGGCCTAAGTATTTTGTCTCTCGATTTTCATGCCAGATGATACATACAAAACATCAAAAATAAAAAATTAGGGGTACATGTCAAATAAAGGGTCATCCATGATCACACAATCATATAAAGTACAATAGAAACCCTATCCCAACTTCATGAAACAACCTAGAAAAAGTTACATGCATTGTCGAACACAAAACATGTATTACACCTAAATCATATCAGGAAACCATTTGTGCTAAGAAATAGGGAAAGGGATAAATCAACCATTTTTGCAAAGATATGAGGGGAAAAACATAGGTACTGTACCTTCTGATTTGACCTTGCCTGATGCTTCTCACGTAGAACTCCAGCCGGATATCATCTACGATGGTTTCGCCAAAGGGAACGTAGTTGAGCAGGGAAGAGGAACCCCTTTGTTTGAGTTGTTAACAATTAAAGGAAATTGAAAGGAGGAGATAATCTTACCAGCTTTATGATGATGCTGAAGCAGTTACCGAGAGAAGAGAGAGCAGGGAAGTTCAAAGGCCAAATTGATAATGATGACGATGGCACGAGTGCAAATAAAGTCTAAAAATAGGAATACTAACGTCCTAAATCTAGTAATACATTGGTTTGTTGGACAATCAAACGGTTGAATAGTTCTAAACCCATAGATAGGAGCAAACAACTTATTAAGGCGTTACATTATGCCTATCCATCCTAATAAATGGGTTGGCCACCTATCATCCCAAAACCCAACCCACTAACCAAACCTGTCCTAAACACACTAACATTGTAAAACAATTATAACTAATAAGAAAAAAATACAAAATTGCTTAAAAGAAGCAAGTATAAACACTGCTTTAAGAATGTGCAAAATTGAGCTTGGAAATATGTATCAAATCCAGGACTTATTCTATAGTACGTACCCACTTAAGTAGCATATAATTTACCCAAATCCATCACTCTGATCTCTTAAACATTAGACATGTGCCTACCTAGAATAGGCAGCTATCTAATTAGACAGGTGCCCGTTGAATTGATTTTTTTCATTTGTATTGTTATTTTTTAAAATTTTAACCTCAAATCTCGCTCATGATAGACTAATCCCCAAATGCAACATCACTACTATAGGTTGCAATTTGGACACACAATTGGAGATCAGGTCATCGGACCAACATTACATGTTAGATTGGACTATTCTACCCACAATTTTACTGGACAAAAGAATTAGAACCCTAAACTAACCAAGTCCCCAAAAATATATTAAGATTTTTTTATTGTTTCACAGTTTATTGGACACATTGGTCTATATGATTAAACCTATCAAGCTTAATAATACTTCACATTAATTTTTTTATGACACCACTCATCTAAAATATGAGACAAGATCGATTCTGTTGCCACCTTGTCTATTTATTCTTCAATTCGTCGTCTAAATTTTTCATTCCTAAATGCTTTCCCATTCTCTGCAACTCCACTTGCTCATTCTTAATACATTGAACCAGTTGAAAATGATCACATGGAAGCTCTGTATCTAGTATCAACTGTTTAAATTGGAATAATAATTGAAGAAACCCTAAAGAAAATGAACTCTTTAAGTAAAAAACAGAAAAAAAGAGGACGTTGGTACCCGATAAAACCCTGGCGGGCAATACCGACAAAAATTTAACTCGTGATGTCGAGTCGGGTTCCGAGTAACTACCATCCAACTTTCAAATTCTAACCGTCTTTCTGACTGACGTTCACCACTTTCCCTCTCTGCAATATATCCCAAAATTTCAAACATGTCTCCCCAATTCATTTTCTTGTTGTCAATCTACCAATTATGGATGTTTTCATTCTCCACCGCTCGGATTTTCACCTTGGAAATTCACCACCGGTTTTCCGATCAGGTCAAGCAGTGGTCTATCCAGAGTAGGGCAGGTTTCCCGGTTCAAAATTGGCCGGAAAAGGGTAGTATCGAGTACTATGCGCTGCTAGTGAGCCATGATATCGCGATTCGTGGGCGGTCGTTGTCGACTTTTGATGCTGCTCTCACTTTCTCAGACGGCAATGCAACTTTCCGGATCAGCTCTTTAGGATTGTAAGAAAACCATTAAATGAAAATGATGCCTCCTGTTTCTAAATAGGTTTCGCTCAATATCTGTGTGATACCGATGAAGTAAAGCGTTGGAATTGGAACTGGCGGTACACATAATGACCCCTCAAATTCGAACAGAGACACATACATATGTGTGTGTGTGTGTGTGTGTAATATTTCACTTATTAGAAAATGCAATTCAATGAGCTTTTTTATGTGCATTTAGATACAATACTATACCGTTCTTGACTGAATTGTTGAATATTTATCTATTATGCAATTGGTGTTTGCTGTTCTGACGTGAGTGCCATTGCTATTTAACTTGTACATGGAGGATGGTGTAGTTTGCACTACACGACGGTGATGGTGGGTACTCCAGGGATGAAGTTTCTGGTGGCGCTTGATACAGGGAGTGATTTGTTTTGGGTTCCATGTCATTGTAAGGAATGTGCAGCAACGGAGGATTCACCTCTTAGTTCTGTATGACCCCTTGAGCATTTTCCTTTTCTCGGTTGTCTGCTGTTCAGCTTTATCTTCACTGAGTGACTATTTTTATCTGCTTGACTGTGTTTGCTTCCTCTGAAAATGGTACTTTTACTGCTGTTAGACTGTAAAACATCAATTAAGTGAGGAACCGACAAGTTGATAGGTTCTATTTTTCGTTTTTGACCTGCTTGACATAATGTTTTAAAACCTCCCAACATGGTATATTTTGTATTCTATTTTCCTCTGAAAAGTGCAACGTAGGGTGCAAGGAGACTCTACTAACTTAAGTCTGTATGGGCTTTAGATGGATGATGCTATATTTTGGCACGCCTTCTGGAATCTTGACATTCAATTCTTAATTGATAATGTTCTCTTGAATTTCACCTAACTTTCTTGATTCACCTATTTATTTTTTGGGATCATAGATTGTTGATCCCCTTAGTTTATTAGGTCAGTGTCGTTTGTTGTTAATGACAATATGTAATTGATTTTCTTCGCGATGGCAGGATTTTCAGCTTAGCATATATGATGCAGATGGTTCATCTACTAGCAAAAATGTCACCTGCAACAATGACCTATGTACCTATCATGAAAGCTGCATTGATACTTCTTCTAATTGCCCTTACTATGTGTCATATGTCTCCTCAGAGACTTCAACTTCTGGAATTCTTTTGGAGGATATCTTACATTTAAGGTCCTTGGACAATGACCAGGACCTTATAAAGGCATATGTGACGTTTGGGTTAGTTGATGGAATCTCTACATTTGTATTACTGATGTACTTACTTTGAGATTTCTGTTGTTAATCTTATGAATTTTTTTTTTCTGACATTGACAAACTATGTAGTTGCCTCTAGCTTATCAGCATGATTATAGGACCAAATCCTCTCTCCAAAACAGTTTCTTAGTCAATTATGGGGTTGTGTTCACTTCACAGTTGACTGGGGAAAATGACCCCATTAACTTCACTGGAAACTTGAAGTCATTTGCACATAATCTCATGTTTTTCTTTTTAAGATTAGATAAAGGGTGAATAACTATCATAAACCCTATGCAAAAATGTGGGATTTCTTGAAATTCTAGGTCTGCAAAATACTTAACTTTCACCGATTCAACATAACTTGATTGTACTTTTAATTTCTTCAAAACTATATTCTAACTTGAAATGTGCAGCTGTGGGCAGGTCCAAACAGGTTCCTTCTTAGATATTGCAGCTCCAAATGGCCTACTTGGACTAGGTTTCGAGAAAGTATCTGTTCCTAGTACCTTGTTCAAGGAAGGTTATATAGCAAACTCTTTCTCCTTGTGTTTTGGGCAAGATGGGACAGGAAGGATTAACTTTGGAGATAAGGGTAGCCTTGATCAGGACGAGACCCCATTCAACATGGACTTATTGCAGTGAGTGCATGTTTTTTTCTTTCTTCCTCATCCTCTCATTTTCCATTGTATATTTGTTGATAGCTTGTATACTTAGCAGCGAGCTACTAATGTGTTGTTTGTTGTCTTCACTGATACTACCTTGCAGCCCAATGTATAATGTTAATGCAACTCAAATTCGCGTGGGAACTACTATCCTTGATTCCCAGTTTACAGCGCTTTTTGATTCTGGCACCTCGTTCACATACCTTGTTGACCCGATCTATACATTGCTATCAGACAGTGTAAGCCCTTAGATAAGATGGCATATCCAAATTAGACATGCTCATTCTTATAACTTATTAGTCTCCTCTAGTTCCATTCTCAAGTACGGGATACACGACGACCACCTGATCCGAGACTGCCTTTTGATTACTGTTATATTATGAGGTCAGAGCCAAAATGTGCTTTCTTCCCAAGTTTCATCCAGACACATCCTTAAGTACTTTTCTGTTTTTCTTGATGAGGATAGCCCCAACACAACTACCAGTTTGATTCCTGCTATGAGCCTGACTATGGATGGGGGAAGCGAGCTGGTTGTCTATGATCCAGTAATTGTTATCTCCAGTCTGGTAATGTAAATAAATGCAGCTTAATATTTTTTTCACTCAGTTTGTCCCGTCCTTTTTTCTATCTGTTACTCAAATGAGGTTCTGCTTGTAATTTGAAGCATGAATTTGTTTATTGCCTGGCCTTTGTCAAGAGTCAAGAACTGAATATAATCGGACGTAAGTTTTCTAATTGTAATCAACATCTCCTGTTTTCTTTCTCTGCTTTCTCCCTTACCTGTCTATTCTTCCTGTTTCCGCAGAAAATAATGCTCTACCTCTTACTCTCTCTCTCTCCGCCTCCCCCTTCCCCCTCCCTCCTTCTGTGTTACCTTCATTTGATATGACCACTTGGGGGCAATAATCTTGATGCAGAAAATTTTATGACTGGCTACCGCATTGTTTTTGATAGGGAAAGACTTGTTCTTGGTTGGAAGAAGTTCGATTGTAAGTTTTGTAGGAGTTAGTTTATTGCGTATTTGCCTATTATTTGAGTTTACCAATTTGTAAAGTGAATGAACAAAATCACAGGTTATGAACTGGACGAATCAAATGTTTTTGGACCTAAACCCATAAACTTTGCAAGCGACCCACCAGTTGGCGCTGTTGGCTTACCTCAATCTAATGAACCAAACAGCAAAACTGCCCGGAATTTACCGGCACCATCATTGTACAGATACAGTAAATTTGATCTGATTCATTCTCTTTTAATATCTCTGATCTTAGTCTTTCAATGACCATAACCAATACACAGCCCTTGTGTATTCTTTTGGATCCATAGATGTATTAGAATTCTCATTCTTGATTTTAGCTACAACTGGAGGAGATGCAATAACATTGGCAATAGAATACATGAATGTATAAATTGTTGATTCATAGCACAATTGTGCTGATGAAGACGAAAATGGTTGTTTTAATGATTGATTAGTCAATTACTGAGCAGCAGCTGGCGAGCTCGGACAGTGATCTGAAGGCGAGCCAATGCGTGCATGCAATCCAGAGCTATCCGGGCCTGTCTTCTCACGGTCACCCCACGTACAAGTGCCTGCAGCTTCACTAAGCTCCGCAGCGCTCTATAAGCCCTTCTTGCCTATACATACACGTACACATACATCAGTATGTGTATATGATTGATTCACAGTTAGAGTAATGAATGCAGGAAACATCAAGAGAAACATATAGATAGATAAGTATACAAGATGACTCCTAAAACATGCTTGGATTGTGATGGCAGCAAGGTCTTCCCTGGACAAGAAATCCGAGCCGGCGTTGTCTCCATGTGAGCTGGTGGTGATGAGTTCTTGGCTGAAGTTCCCATTGTTAGTATGGACAACAATGATGGTATTGCTTTCATGAGATGATTTGAAAAGTTTTCTCCGGATGCCACCCCACCAGAGATTCTCTTTGTTCCGGCCCATAATTTGGTATTTGATTCTTGATTTGGGATTCAACAAAGAAATTTGCAGATATCTATATATATTAGTCAAGTTTTAGTGTGTGGGTATCATGTTTGTTATGAGGGAGCACCTTTTTGCAGGCCTTGCAACGTGCTAAGCTGAATGGGGTTGATTATTTGTCAAATGAGCACTTAGTCATACTTTGGTCTATCTAGCCATGTTAATTTATTTATATTTGGAAATCGTTTTTTAAAGAGAAAATAAGCAGGATGATTCTGGTCGGGACTTATTTTAATTTTAACAGAAGTTCATCGATACACAAATTTTTATGTACATCAAATGCAAATATCTTAAATTCATGCAAATTGGGTTGTGGGTGGATCTGCGAATTTTAGGGAAATTCTCAAGAAAATGTATCATTATTTATATTGAGAGTTATTACTTATTTTGAAGAAATATATGTAGCAATTTGAACCGTCCATCCTAAACAGTCGAAACCTATCGAGACAAATTTTAGGTTGAAACAGGTTGACTCAGGATTACATGAGCCACATCTAGTCTAGCACAACCAACTTCTTAAAATAATGTTGAATTGTCAGACCAATACATCGAGTCAGGCATAGTAGGTATGACTTTACTGCTGGCTTAAATCTACTCAGCCCACCCAACCCATACAGCAGGCAATGACCTTGTTGCCATCTCACTTCGACCAAACCCGACTGGATACAATTTATCCTCCTGATTAATTGATTTTTTCGCAACAAAAAATTTCGGGTATCACATTTTGATTGCGTCCTTGCAAGGATAGTGTTGACTCACGCGTGGCAAAATTGGTCTAACCCGCCCAACATTTTAAACAGATTGGAACATAAGAATCTTGGCATGAACCGACTCGATCGGCCAAAATGAATGACCACGAACTAGCCCAAAAATCATAAGTATATTTTAGGGGATGAAGTGGGCATTGTTCACTATTCTTTTATGAGATGAAATTTAGAACCGATCCAACACAAAAAATTTTAACCCGATAAACTAAGTCAGACCGTTTGAATTGCTACCTCTTATGAGCATGATGTTGTTTCAATTTCGGTCTTGCCAATATTATTGCAAATGCTACCTGGATTCCTCATTTTACAAGATTCAAATTTCCTTTTATTAACTATATATTATATTAAGCCCGTGCGATGCACGGGATTTACAAAAATAAACACCTTAAGCATTATATATTTAGTTTTTCTAAAAGATGTCTCAAACCGTTATGTATCATTTATCAATAGAGACAACAACACTGATATGAATTATATATATTATTGTGTCTAATTCTAATGGAAAATAGTTTCCATTGAAAAAGGAAAAGAAAAGAGTAATTCTCTTGATGATTTACTCCATCTTTTTCTTACTAAAAAAACTATTCATAATTGCATATTAACTTTTAAATTGTAATAAATTAATAATCAGAGTAGAATTAGATGAAAAATTTAAGGACTGAGGAGGAGAATGCACCACAATTGTCCATATCAAGGTGATTGAGGAAATAGAGTTTTTCATTTTATTTTCTTAGATGAACAATTAACCAATGTATGTCAATTTCAAATTTAATAAATTTATAACATGAAAAATATGGGATGAAGATCAATCCTCTTAAGTTAACTATGAAAATCACACATTAACTATTAATTTGATAGAGATAACCCAATTTTTATTTTTATGATCAACCCTCCTTAGTTAAACCATGAGAATCACACATCAACCATTAATTTGCTATTATTATTATTATTATTATTATTATTATTATTATTATTACTATTGTTATTATTATTATTATTATTTGAATTGACACCATCTTTTGTTAGAACATAGAGACATTATCCAAAATTTACAAAATATAAACATACCGTCCAATTGTCCATACCGTCCAAGGTGATTGAGGATGCAAGACTAAACAGAGTTTTTCATTCTATTTTTATTTCTAAATGAACTATTAACAACTGTATATCAACCTCAAATTGCACTAAATTTATAATATGAAAAATATTGGATGAAGATCAACCCTCGTAAGTTAAACCATTATATTTGAAGATCATCTGCTCAATCTGCTTCCACCACCTACGATTTAATCTAAGCAAAATGTAAATAGATGCAATACACACTTAAGTTTATCGAAATATATTAATACATAAATCAACTGTAGTCACCCTCAAAGTAACAAAACTAACAAAAGTTCATATATTAGTGTTATTTTTAACGAAGTTTAAACGTTTAATCCATAGCAAAACAATAAATTAAATTAATTACCTTTTGGACTTCTTTTTTCTTTTAATGGAGTTTGTGGGCTTCATGAAATATCTTAAGTGAAATTTAGAGGACGCTTGGCATAATTTGAAGACATGTGATTGATGAGGTATCACAACAGAAGAGAGTGTATTCTCCTTTTATACATATAAATGTTTCCTTATGAAACCTGTTGACAGTTACAACTCCGACACTGAAATCATACTAGTGTTATATATCAAATATAAGTTTTTTGACCCATGAAATTATCATAAAAAGTCTTTCTCAATTTCCACTGACCCCACCTCAATAAGAAATTGTACTTAAAAGAAAAGAAAAAAAAGCCTTCTCCAATTTAACCATATTAAAAAAAGGGAAAAGGGAAAAGGTAAAATGTAGAATGTAAAATAAAATTAAAAATTTTCAAATTCGAAAAGGAATTTATTTCCCCAATTTTTTATCCATATTTATATTCTCTTAATTGTTTTGTCCGTGAATTCTCCTCACTTTCTCTCATTTTTTTCTTCCAACTCTCTCTAACTCTCTCCTCTCCATTTCACATCTTCTTTTCTCTCATATGCTCCACCTCCATATTTGAATTATTTTTTTAGGTGTGTGTTTGGTCTTGTTTTTTCTTGATTTTTTTTTGTTTCTCGATCTATCCATAATTTTTTTTTTTGTTTAGATAATAATTGTAATGATATATTTATATGTTAGTTTTCTTTTTCATTGTTTAAGTTTTGCAAACAAAAAGGTTATTTTGTATTGTAAGCAACTAACTTGTGTAAAAAGCATGGTTGTTTTGTGTTATAAACAACTAAGTTGTGAAAAAGGCTATTTTTATTATTTTGAATAAGTAAAGCTATTTATGATTTAAGGGCCTTTGACTAGACCACTTCTGAAAATTTCCCAATGATACTACTTGTTATTCTGCAAACCAAAATAAGTTATATCATACTGTTAGAGGATAATTGGGCATATATATTCCCAGTTCTGATGTCTATCGCAACATCGAGTAGTGAGGTGGTCAATCTCATACTAAGGGCATAACGTGATTGGAGGCCCAGATCACCTATATAGGTATTTGGAGACCCGAGAGCATTGTGAACACCTTGAGCAACTAAATATATTATTGAGGGTGGGAGTAAGTCGTAGAACTTCCAAGGTACCCAAATTCGATAAGCGAAAGAAATCTTCGACCCTGAACAATCCAGAGCTGAAGGGAAATATCCCCACCAACTCAGTATGGACCCAACGCTAAGGTCCCAAAGCTGAGCTGGGGGGCGCATGCAGAAGACACAAGTTGCGCCTGGCATAGCTAGAGTTGGGTTGACTTCACACTTGGCAGTGGTGTGACCTCTCACGCACTCTGTTTGACAAAAGCTACACAATCGTCGTCTTCTTTCTCAGAAAATGAGGATACTATCTCACAAAAAGCATCAGGTAACAAAGTTGTATTGTCCACGTGATAAAGTTGGTCTCTTAATAAGAAGACTATTCAAACCTTTGCCCTACATAGCAGTAAGTATACTTAACACTCCCTTTCAATTTTCAAAGACTCTACAAACTTTTACTATTTTCTCACTGTTACATTATTTTCATTCTCACTCTTTCGAGTAGAATACTGACTTGAGCACCAGAGGCTCTACGCTGAGACACTCCCCTCTCTGTTTTGCAGATATCGAGCATATTTTTCGAGTAGGAATTCAACTTGGTCCTGCGGCCGATTTAGAACTCTTTATTAGGCACAGTTTGATAATGTTCATATCTTAACTTGTTGAAGGCCAATTCCATATCGTCCATACGGGCCATATCACATACCATACTTACATATTTTAAAATTTTCTTGCTAAAGGTTTGCAATGTGTTAATGAATTAATATAAAAAAGTACCATGTACTATGCACATTGTATCACTTAAGTACCTTATTGTTTTTGAACATTGCAACCCATAGTTAATGCGTTTTTTCCGTTTGCAACCTGACAACACTTTTTCTAACCTAGTATTCGCAAGTATGCGGTGCAACTATAGCTAGTAGTGAGCAATGTCGATCCCACAGAGACTGTTACTTATGTTAATTTAGTACTCCGAATAGAATATTTCAGGTCAATCTAGATTCTCGAATAAAGATGGTTGTTATGATTAAACTAAAACTAAAATTGGAAGCAAAAAAATTAACAAGTAGAACGCTTAAATGATGGCAAATAATTGATAATTGAGAAGAAATCAAGTATAAAAGACGTATCCTATGGTTCAATTTTAATTACGATCTCTTATGTTCAATTACCCTAGTATTCGAGACCTTTAAACTGAATTTAAGTTCTTATAGGCGATCACTGCTCTAGTTAGCCGTCCCATCGGAGGATGCTAATGTGTTGATTACGTAGGAATAATTACTCTTTCGGGCTAACTATCATATTCGCAACTCCAAAGGGATCCTAAGACCAATGCCTACACAAGTACATCACTCCTCTCGGACGATTGTTGATACCTATGCTATGTGTCGCAAGCCTATTAACAACCCTCTCGGGCGTCAACTTATTAAGAAATTCGAATAAAGCAATGGATCAGATTGATAAATTCATAAGAACAAGCACAAACACATAAGATAAGAACATTGAATGGAGTCTACAATAAAAATAATAATAAAACATAGTCGAATAAAAAATCTACTTTCTAGCCCTAGAACACAAAGGGCGTTTAACTACTCATGTTTATAATAAAATCTAACATATGTTCATAGATAAACATATAATTAAAGAAATTAAACTAAAATAATAAATGACTAAACTCACAATCTTGAATCTTGATCTTCGCCTCTTGATTCCTGCTCTTCAATTCAAGCCTCCAAGATGAATAATATGGTATGTGATTTGATTGGAAAGTCTAATTTTTGTACTTGGGAACCCATATTTATAAGTTGGGATGGTTTGGGGTGAAAACGGGCTGAAAATTGGCCGAAACGGACGAAAAACGCGTGAACTGACACTCCTGCCTGGCCGGGCTAAAATCTTGCCCGGTCGGGCTGAATATACAACATGAAATTGATATTTTTTTTAGAAAAAAGTTTTGCTAGGCAGTAGCCCGACTTCCAAGCAATTTTTAGGGTCTTCCGGTCAAAATTTGGCCTTGGCTAATTTTGACAAAGTTGTAGCCCTTTGAGTTAGTTTTCCAGTATCCCTAATGTCACCTCATTTGGGCATGTGGATCTCAAGATATGAGAAAAATACTAGAGGTGTGTTAAGCTGAAAATCTTGCATTTTTCCCCTTTTTGCCGTTTCACCTCGTCTCTCGCTCATTTCTTCTCAAAACTTCATCCTTATGGACTTTTGACCTAAAATATAGGAATTTTATCTAAAAAAAAAAGAAAAAACACGTCATCTGGATCAAGATAATCAATTTGAACATAAACCAACCAAATTTGTATGCAGTCACTACCAAAATAACTCTATAAATCAGCCTAAATGCATGTATACACTATGTGTATCACAACCCACCTTAGGTTTTCCAACCAAAGACACATCACATGACTTGCACGTGCGTTATTAAGGGAAAAACTTGGAATTCCCACCCTACTTGGACATTCTGTTTAAAATCTGAAAATAATTTAAAAGAATCTGGAAATTATGTTAAAACAAGATATCATTTAAAAATATAGAAATTAAAAAAAAAAAAATTATTTGTTAGATCTGGAATTTTTTTTGTAAAAATATTACGATAATACTAAAAATATCTGGTACACGTGGTAGTGCACACACTTTTAGGTCAATTTAAGTGTCTTTTTACGGACTTTTGTGTGCATATTCACGTGTGTTTGTGCGTTTATTTCTCATTGGGCAAATTTGACGTGTTTGGTTCATTTCAATGCCAAGACAGGTGAATTAAGGCCGAAAAACAGGTTCGAAGATCTCAAATTGACAAATCGAGGCAAAGGAAGAAGAAAACAAGGAAAAACAGGGGACCATGCCCGAGGAGATGGTGCCATGCCCGTGGCTCAGGCCACGGCCGAGGCAGTCCAATGCCACGACCGTGGTAAATTTTCCAAAGAAGGCCAAATTTCAGCTCACCTGCCATGACCGAGGCAACCAACGCCACGACTGTGGCGAGCCAATCACCACGACCGCGGTCAGACTTAGCCGCGACCGTGGCCAATCCCCCAAAAGAAGGGCAAATCCAGCCCAATCAAGACCACGACCGAGGCTCTTACTAGACCACAGCCGCGGCCCCAAAAAGGGTCCAAAACCCTTGTTTTCACCACGCCTGCGCCCAACTTTGTGCCACGGCCGCGGCGGGGTTCCTTGTTTTAAAAACCCAAACACGTTTTTGCCTAAATTGGAGCTAACACTTTCTCCCCTATATATATATATCCTCCAATTCGAAATTGACCTACCTTGGAACATATTTCCAGCCACTTTGAAGCCTCCATCCTCATCAAGAACACATTGGGAAGAAGATTGAAGGCCAATTCATCCTCAACCCAAAGTTCTTGGTTTAATCTTCAAATTTATCATGTTTTCTTACAATTCTAGCTATTTTCTGATTGTATTAGTTAATATGGGTGGCTAGCACCCTTTAGTTCATCCTTGATCATTGTGGAACCTTGAGTTGAAGATATTGATGTGATTATTGCGGTTAATGTTACCGAGATTATTGTGTATTAAAGTGTTTTGTGTTATTTGTTGTTATTGAGTCACATTTATGAATTGATTATTGGATTGATCACCTTTTAAGGGATTTATGAATGTGTTGCTAGAATAGGAAATTACTATCCGTAATTGTAGGATTTCCGATTCCCGTGTAGCAAACAATAGATTTATTTATTGGTGATAACACAAAGTTCAACCACTAAAACCGAGCTTGCGAGTTTCATGTTGAATTTATCTCGTTGTCCTAGTGTTTAATGCATCTGGTTATTGGATCTAAGAGAGCTTGTTTGGGGATTCGGTTAAATTGAATAGGGTTAGTCGAAGAGCTTATTTTGATTAACTAAGATTAAGGGACAACAAGGCTATTAAAGCTTGTTAATAGCCTTGAGATAAGGGCTTGAATCACAACTAAATCGGGCATTAACATAGTTGCATCAATCGTCTAAGACCAAGGGGAAGCATGATCAAGGGTGGATTCTTTTATTACTTAAAAACCAAAACCGAAAAAGATCTCTTCTATTGTCTTTGATTATTTGTTTCTTTTAATTTTGTTTAGTTGCTTTTATTTGCTACTAGTAGATTTTTAGTCCTTAATCAACCCCCCCCATCTTTATTGCTTTCTTAAGTATTTACTTCTTGCATATTTAATCATAAAATTGATTGGCATTGTAATCAAAACTATTCGGCCGTTACTCGTGGGATCGACCCTTACTTGACACTCTACTAGTTAGAGTAGTAGGATAAGGTATAGTGTATTCTTTGTACATATTTAATTTGGTAAAGTGACACACGACAGTCGCGCTACCAAATTTTGGCGCCGTTGCCGGGGACCGGTGATTAGAATAGAGTTGATTTGTTGATCAAACATTATGATTAATTACATATATAGTTATCTTCTTGTTTAGATTAGTAATTTCATAATCTTACTTTGTTTCTTTATTTTTGTTTACTTGTAGTGAATGTTCTTGCGTTCGCAAGGAGAAAAAGGACTGTTATTTGAACCTGATATTAAAGAACGTGAACGAGAATTGAGAAGGAGAGCTCGAGATTTGGAGCAAGTCCGAGAAAGAAACGAAGTACTGAATTTAGGGGGTGAAGAGATCATCAACTTGGAAGAAATGGCTGAGGATCAAGGTCAAGAAAGAACAATGAAGGAGTTGGCTAACACCAGGGTTGCTCAAGAACCCTTGTGCATCACCTTCCTAGCTATAGGAAACGATACTGCTTTCAAGTTGAAATCAGGCATCCACCTACTACCTTCCTTTCATGGGCTGTCCGGAGAGGACCCTCATAAACACCTTAAAGAGTTTCACGTGGTTTGTTCAAGTATGAAGCCATCGAGGGTGACGGAAGAACAGATCAAATTTCGAGCATTTTCATTTTCACTGAAGGACCTTGCTAGGGATTGGTTATACTACCTACCATCCGGATCAATCACCACCTGAGAGCATATGGAAACCCAATTCCTTGAAAAATATTTCCCAGCTTCTCGAGCCACCAACATTCGAAAAGAGATCAGTGGAGTGAGGCAGATGCAATGGGAAACACTATATGAGTACTGGGAACAATTTAAGAGACTTGTAGGAAGTTGCCCTCCACATCAAATCACTCCACAGTTGCTAATCCAGTACTGGTACGAGGGATTGTGTCTGACGGATCGAAATATGATTGATTTAACGAGTGGAGGGGTTCTATCTGATAAGACACCTACCGAGGCTCGGGCATTGATTTTAAAAATGGCCGCCAACACTCAGCATTTTGGGTGTAGAGAGCCGGTGAGAAGAGTCAAGGATGTGATCGACTCGAGTGTTGAAGAGAGGTTGGACCAGCTCACCGACTTGGTGAAGAAAGTGATCTCGGGTGGCACTCCTACTCCAAAGCCTTGCAGAATTTGTCAAGTAACCGAACATTCCATTGACACTTGCCCTATTCTCGGGGAAGAGATGGAGGCCCATGCCAATGCGGTTCACAACTTTAATCCTAACTCATCCGGGAGGAAGTATGATCCTTACTCACAATCATATAACCCGGGATGGAGAGACCACCCGAATTTCAAATATGGCAATCAGAATTCGAGCATGAATCAACAAGGTGATCACAGTGGGCAAAACCAACCCCCTTTTCCTAGGGGAATGTTCCAGCAAAGACAGCCACCCGAGGAGGCACCTTGTGATCCATCTCTTTCGGACATTGTTAAAAGCTTAGCCACTAGCACGCTCCAATTGCAAAAAGAATCGAGTTCGAGATTTCAGAGCATCGAGAATCAAGTTAGTAAGATAGCTTCGGCAATATCAAGACTCGAAAGTGCACAAGGAGGAAAATTATCGGCTCAACCGGAAGTCAACCCGAAAAACGTGAGTGCCATTTTTGCTATGAATGAGGAGTTACTTGGAGAGCCTGAAAAGCCCGGGTACACACCTCCCCATGTGGTTGAAGTTAAAGTTCGGACACCAAAGTGAAAACTTGCAAAGGAGTCGAGGAAGCAAAAGGAAGCGGTGGCGGCATGTTTCTCCGACCATTTATTGCCATTCCCCATTAAGAAGCACTTCTCATCCAAGGAAACCAAGAAGGTGAAAGACAAGGGAGAAACAGAGGCCCTTCAAGAGGTAGAGAGTAAAGTTGAGAATGTTAGTGTAAGTACCTTGAGGAGCGGAAAAGTGCTCGGGAAGCCACCCAAGAGCCTCCCTCACTTGGAGGATGAAGAAGAAAAGGGAAAAGAAAGAGAATCTGTTGAAGGAAGAACCATACCAATCCCCATTGAGGATCCGAAGCTCAACATTCCAACACTGACCGTAACCCCACCACTTCCATTCCCGTGCCTAATCAAGAAAGCTGTAGACAAAGACAGAGAACGGGAAATGCTTGAAATATTTCAGAAAGTGGAGATCACAATTCCACTGATTGAAGATGTGAAACAGATCCCACGGTATGCAAAATTTTTGAAGGGTCTATGCACAAACAAAAGAAGGCCTCAAGGAAATAACAAGGTACTCAGGAGGGAAAGTGTGTCTGCCATATTTCAAAAGAAACTCCCTCAAAAGTGCAAGGACCCGGGAATGTTCGTTATCCCGTGTAAGATTGGTAAATGTCTAATTGAGAAAGCTATGCTTGATTGATTGATTGATGCCCCCGTTCGATGTTTCAGAGCCTAAATTTAGGGCCATTGAAAGAAACTAAGGTTGTTATCCAACTCGCCAATCGAAGTACCTCATTCCCGGATGAAAATGTGCTTGTTGAGGTTAATAATCTTATTTTCCCGGCCGACTTCTATATATTAGATATGCAAAGAGACACAACAAACTCCACACTTATTTTGTTGGGAAGGCCGTTCATGAACACCTCCCAAACAAAAATAGATGTGCGTGAGGGGACTCTCACCATGGAGTTTGAAGGTCAAATTGTGAAATTTAATATATTCAAGTCCATGAAACACTCTGAAGATGTATATGATGTTTTCTCTATTGAGTTCATTGACTTGCTCGGGAAAGATAGTGTTGCTTTTAACAACAAGAAAGTTAGGAAGAGATTGCATGAAAGGAAGGCAGAGGATGTGGAAAGAATAAGTTTGGGGATCCAAGAGGATCCGGGTGAACTTGACCCGGAAATTAAGTTGCCAGAAGACGGTAAGGAAAAGTGGGAGGCCCGTAAGGCCCGCGGGGATTGAATGAAGCACGTAAGGAAGGGACCGAGGAACCCTTCCCGGTCAATTGAACTAAAAGAGCTGCCGTCAAGCCAACGACGTTAAACAAAGGCGCTTGTCGAGAGGCAACCCGGCGGTTACTCGTTTTCTCGCATTTTAAATTCATAGTTTAGTAGCTTTACTAATATTTTAGTGTTTTAAATTATTTTGTTTAAATGTGTGTAAGTGCCCAACAATCCATTCAAAGAGATAGTGTGAAATGGGGGTGAAGGAGCCCAAAATGGAGGAATTACCCAGGAGAACTCACCACGGCCGTGGCACATAATCCACCTCGGCCGCGGCCTCCAACGGGGAAAAATGTCAAGTCATTCTGGACAACTCACCTCGGTCGTGGCCCTTCAATGCCACGACCGTGGCCAAGTATTGCCGCGACCGAGGTCATGTATTGCCGTGCCCGAGGTCAAGAACGTGAAAAATGTTAATCCATTCTGGACAAATGGCCACGGCCGCGGCAAGTACGTGCCATGCCCGTGGTGAAGAAAAGCCTCGGCCGTGGTGTTCCCAGACCACGCCCGAGGTCATTCATGCCCAAAAATCCTGAATCTCACTGGAAGGATTGTCACGGCCGCGACATATCAGTGCCACGCCCGCGGGGAAGCTTATCATTTGCCACGACCGTGGCGAGCTTTGCGCCTCGGCCGCGGCCAATTCCCAGGTATAAATAGCCAGCCGCGGGCGAGGTAGGGCATTTCACCCCTCCTCCTCGCGAAATTGGCGAAACACACACACACAAAATCCGCCATTTTTACTCAATTTCTTCCTCTCAAATTCACACCACACCTCACCCACATCATCATAAACTATTCTATCCAAAAAATTTTGGATTTGGAGCAAAGTCGGGGTCGAGTTGAAAAGGGTTGCGAAAAATCAAACTTCAAATTTTTTCGATTAAACTCGACCGGTAAGTACGACTATCTTTTTCCCTCAATCTTTATTTGTTTATTATGAACTTTGTTTTTAAGATTTGGGGCAAATTTGTTGTTGGACTAGTTGATATATTGATATTGGTTGTGCACACGAATTTTGTGAATTTTTGCCAATGTTGAATGTTTTTACGTAATCTAACACTAAATTTGTAGTGATAGCCTTTGTTTTTGCATGATTTGTTGATGATGGATGAGGATTAGTTTGAGAATCATTGAACATTGAGGATTGAAGTTGATTTTTGCTATATCACTAACCACTCAACATGCATTCCTTCTTGTTACCCTTTTTGCTGTTTGATTCTATTATTATGTTCAATTATTAGGTTGATTGGTGAATTTGTGTGAAGAGTAGACACTTTTAGACTCTTGATAATAATGAAACGAAATTAACCTATTTTGGTTGAGCATTGGTAGAATTTTCTTGCAATAAGATAATGATTGGGCGTGTTTGTCATATATGCACATTTAATCATGTCAACTGAGTCATCTAGATTGCGAATTCACTTGTGATATTCTGTGTTAGTTGAACATGAGTGATTGGTCTTCTATTTGATTAGAGTTAATGTTTAAATTGGTGATAAGTGTTAAAACTCGGAAATTAAGTGTGTGTGTGTTTGTCTTGTAGGCCAAATGAGACCATCAAAGAAGACATCCAAGAAATCCGCTGGCACAAGCATGGGCACACCAAGTATAGGAAAGGGGAAGGGCAAGTTGGTGATCTGGGACCCCATCCCGGAGGAACCGAAGATCGAAACCCCGGAGGTCCCAACGTCCACAGGGCCAGACAGTCGACTTTTCGACATCATATTGGACGACTCGATTCACCAACAAAGATTTGCCCGATTAATGAAGAGTCAGATGGTTGCCACCCGTTATTTCAGAACCGAGTGTTTGACTGATATGGGAATCAAGGATAATGTCGACGAGTTTCTGAGAGCATCGGGCCTCATTGGACTGTTCACTCCAAGGCCCACCTACCAACGATTCGTCCTTGAGTTCTTCAGCACACTGACTGTTCGATCCAACTCCGAAAAATGTGGAAACAGAATCCACAGTATTTCGTTCCACCTGCTGAACAAAAAGATGACACTCACATCAGCGGAGTTGAGGAGGATTTATGGTTTCAAGGAAAACCCCTCCACTACAAACTTGGAAAGTATCGATGAGTTCAACGTCGGGCGGTTCTGGGGGCAAATAACTGTTGCTCCCGGCTTGGTTGAACCGCAAGCCTTCGATTCTAAGAGCTCCAAAACGAGCTGGATCAGAAGTCCAGTCGTAAAGGTTTTACTAAGGCTTCTGGCGTTGATACTTTTTGGGAGGAAGGAGACGGGGGAAGCAAGGATGGCTGAGCTCAGTATCCTATGGTCCATTCTCAAAAGGACCAATAGGAGATATGAAGAAGTGTTGATTGAGTCTTTTGAGAGGACGGTGAAGGAACTGACGGCGACCAGAAAGAAAGAGCCTAAGCAATATGATCCAATCTTCAGCGGAGCTCTTATCACACCAATTTTAGAGCATTGTGGAGTTCCGTTGATCGACTTCAAGGTTGTTTCAGACTCGTTCCTTCTGGGTTGGGAAGATTTAGTCAACATGAGGATTGCTGCTTTGGGACTGGAAGATGGAGTCTCCGTTCCCTACGTGATCCAAAATGTAGGGCCAATGCTACGCCTTCCCAAGCCAGACCTCACCCGCATCAGAGACCTCAAATCCACAACCAACTTGGCCTTGAGCTCAGCTGCACACTAGGCAGCCTCGAGGGAACCCAGTGACCTCGAGTTCCGGAAATATCAGAGAGGCCAAGTGTCGGAACCTGCTGCAGAAGGGATTGACCTCACAGGGGAGGGTGCGAGCAACCGTCAATCATGAAATAGACCCGTATCCGCTGTTCAGTCCCAGACCGAGTTTCAACAACAAGTGGATGAGAGATTGAGCACAATGGTGGGGGACATCAAGGAGATGAAGTCGGACATTCGGGAGATCAAGGGGAATCAGAGCAAGATCCTCGAGGCACTCAACAGCCTTCGAGAATGTTTTGGTGGTCAAAGTTCCCGATCTTCACGACCGTCCAAATCTTTGTGAGTAGGAGTACCAAGAATATCCTTCCTCTTTTTCAGAAAACTTAGTTTTCAACTAAGTTTGGGGAGAAAAGTAAGAAGTAGGATGTTCTTGGCCACCCCGGTGTTGAAATCTCTCATGTTTCATTTCCATATCTTACTGCTTGTTGACTATTTAGGCCTGTGTGCCCCTTCTGTTTTGCCTATACTTGGGATTCATGGCGCGTGGGCCGTTTGATTGTTGTTTTTGCCTTTGTGAACTTGTTTGCACTATTTCATTAGATAATGTGTTGGATTTTCTTTTAGGATGTTGTGTATTTGATTGGCCTGTGTGCCATTTTCTACTATCATATTTGTTTGGTTAAGTCCAATTGAACTTTGTTATTTATATGATGAAGCTGTGGCACCTACATGCATAGTCGTAATGATTTGGTATTTTTAGTAGATTGGGATGGATGGTTTTGAATAAATGGTTGAGTTAGTTAAGCACCAATCCGTACCCTTTCTTTCCACAAACTTTGATTTTCAATCAAGTTTGGGGAGGGGTTGGTAGGTGTACGGATTTGGCCGCTTGGAAAAGTTGATTGGACCAAATTGGAATGAAAATGTGGCAAACGGTTAATGATGACAAAATTTTTCATAGAAATTGAAAATTTGGCTGACGAAATTGAGACTTTTAATCAAATTGTTGCCTAGTGAGTTTTTGAGCCTTAAAAGACACTCCCACAATTGGAGTGATTTAAACTTTCTTTCGGTGTGAAATTTATTGAGTGCATCTAATGTCTCTAGAACTTGCCTTGATTCTCTATTTTGAATGATTCGGTGTGTGACATTGAAAATGATCTTAGGCAATTCTTGACTTAAGCCTATTTCAAACTTGATAATATACCCTTTTTCACCAAAAGATCGAAAATTTGCCTCTAGTTAGCCCCTTGAGCTTTTAGCCCCTTGTTTGACAGCCCAACTCTACAAGCCAAATACCTTTCGATTTAGCCTTTGACCTTAATTGGACTATTTGAGCATGAGGGAGGCGGTTGGAAGGTAGTGGGGTAAATTTGGGATTGAAAGGGGTAAACTATTGGGAATATTGAAGGGTGAAAGGAATTGAAACAATATGCAAAGAATCGAGAATATTAGTCCTCTCCAATTTTTGTTTGTATTTGATATAAAAAAAAAAAAATCGAAAATCGAAAAAAGTAGAAAAATCAGAAAAACAAAAGAAAAGTTAGTGTATATACTCAATTGTTGCTTTTGATTTGGAGAGGCTAGTAATGTAAAGGCCTTTTAATAGATGTTCTCAAAGTTGTAAAAATTCAAAAGAAAATACACTCCAAGGGAGAATTGAGAAAGCATTTAGGTTGTAGACTTTGTGGTAAGGAGAATAAATCAATTTTTGGGATTAGTTTACTAAGGAAGTGAAGAGTGAGGTTGAGTGACCGTTTTTTGAGGGGTAGATGGGTAGTGCACGACTCATCTAGTCCGTTTTATAGTCACTTATACCAGAAATTTTCCCACCTTACCCCAAGCCAACATTACAACCCGTTAAAGACCTTTTTGATTCTTTGTCACACATGTCGGGTATACATCGAAGTTTAGATGATTGGCAAGCCTATGGTAGACATTATTTGCATTTCAATGTGAGCGTATATACTACCTATTCAATACACTCGCGAGTCAAGAGATACACTCATCCGGTAAGGATTTCAAGTTGAGAGTGTCAAGTCTTGAAAGTAGTTGATATGGTTCTATCTCTTATGCTCAATGTTATCATGATTGCCTAACTTTTGAAAATTTATTCTGAAATCGATTTTGCCACTTAAATCTGCCCTAACAAGTGTCCTTTCTTCTTTTTCTTTATTTGTTCGGGACGAACAAAGATCTAAGTTTGGGGAGATTTGGTACATGTGGTAGTGCACACACTTTTAGGTCAATTTAAGTGTCTTTTTACGGACTTTTGCGTGCATATTCACGTGTGTTTGTGCGTTTATTTCTCTTTGGGCAAATTGACGTGTTTGGTTCATTTCCAAGTCAAGACAGGTGAATTAAGGCCGAAAAACAGGTTCGAAGATCTCAAATTGACAAATCGAGTGCAAAGGAAGAAGAAAACAAGGAAAAACAGGGGACCATGCCCGAGGAGATGGTGCCACGCCCGTGGCTCAGGCCACGGCCGAGGCAGTCCAATGCCACGACCGTGGTAAATTTTCCAAAGAAGGCCAAATTTCAGCTCACCTGCCATGACCAAGGCAACCAACGCCACGACCGTGGCGAGCCAATCACCACGACCGCGGTCAGACTTAGCCGCGACCGTGGCCAATCCCCCAAAAGAAGGGCAAATCCAGCACAATCAAGACCACGGCCGAGGCTCTTACTAGACCACAGCCGCGGCCCCAAAAAGGGTCCAAAACCCTTGTTTTCACCACGCCCGCGCCCAACTTTGTGCCACGGCCGCGGCGGGGTTCCTTGTTTTAAAAACCCAAACACGTTTTTGCCTAAATTGGAGCTAACACTTTCTCCCCTATATATATATCCTCCAATTCGAAATTGACCTACCTTGGAACATATTTCCAGCCACTTTGAAGCCTCCATCCTCATCAAGAACACATTGGGAAGAAGATTGAAGGCCAATTCATCCTCAACCCAAAGTTCTTAGTTTAATCTTCAAATTTATCATGTTTTCTTACAATTCTAGTTATTTTCTGATTGTATTAGTTAATATGGGTGGCTAGCACCCTTTAGTTCATCCTTGATCATTGTGGAACCTTGAGTTAAAGATATTGATGTGATTATTGCGGTTAATGTTACCGAGATTATTGTGTATTCAAGTGTTTTGTGTTATTTGTTGTTATTGAGTCACATTTATGAATTGATTATTGGATTGATCATCCTTTAAGGGAATTATGAATGTGTTGCTAGAATAGGAAATTACTATCCGTAATTGTAGGATTTCTGATTCCCGTGTAGCAAACAATAGATTTATTTATTGGTGATAACACAAAGTTCAACCACTAAAACCGAGCTTGCGAGTTTTATGTTGAATTTATCTCGTTATCCTAGTGTTTAATGCATTTGGTTATTGGATCTAAGAGAGCTTGTTAGGGGATTCAGTTAAATTAAATAGGGTTAGTCGAAGAGCTTATTTTGATTAACTAAGATTAAGGGACAACAAGGCTATTAGAGCTTGTTAATAGCCTTGAGATAAGGGCTTGAATCACAACTAAATCGGGCATTAACATAGTTGCATCAATCGTCTAAGACCAAGGGGAAGCATGATCAAGGGTGGATTCTTTTATTACTTAAAAACCAAAACCGAAAAAGATCTCTTATATTGTCTTTGATTATTTATTTCTTTTAATTTCGTTTAGTTGCTTCTATTTGCTACTAGTAGATTTTTAGTCCTTAATCAATCTCCCACATCATTATTGCTTTCTTAAGTATTTACTTCTTGCATATTTAATCATAAAATTGATTGGCATCGGAATCAAAACTATTCGGCCGTTCCTCGTGGGATCGACCCTTACTTGCCACTCTACTAGTTAGAGTAGTAGGATAAGGTATAGTGTATTCTTTGTACACATTTAATTTGGTAAAGTGACACACGACAGTCGCGCTACCAATATCTTTAGAACATCAGTAAATTATTTTTAAAATCCGCAAATAATATTTAAGAAGTTAAAATACTCTTAAAAATAAATTTTAAATTCTAAAAAAATTAAAAAGTATTTTAGAATCTTCTTAAAATATAAAAATCTTCTAAATGCAAGATCTAAAAATGATCTGAAAGAACTCTAGAAAAGTATCTTAGTCGTTTTTAAAAAAATTACTATAATTATGCAATGGGTAAATCTTGTTAATTCAACCATCCCACCATCCCACTCCAACCTCTTGGGCACATAAAAAAATTAAAGTTCTTTTCAAATTATTATAGTAATTTACATATTTCAAAGATTATATAAAAGTTTTTAAGATTATTTTCATGCATTTTAAATAATTTTATGATTTTTAATTTTTTTTCTCACTATTTAGTGTTGCTTTCCATTTTCAAAGATAAACGCTAATACTAGTCGAACTTTTCCAAAAAAAAAAAAAAATTGTTTTAAAATATTTTAGATACTGGAAAATTATTTACAGATTTTCTAAAACATTTAAAAATGCGTAAATAATTTTTCTAAATGTCTAAAACATTTTCAAACCAATAATTTCAATAGACATCATAGACTGGGCAATTCAAGTTGTTAGATATTAAAGCACGTAAAATACATACACACGCATATGGGAATCGATATAACTCAATTGAGTTGCAGCGGCAAGTGTTTGGTTGATTCCCAAAGTGATGGATCGTACACTGATTCGTCTACTAACCTGTCTGGACGAATACTACTAGAGCATCCGCCGTCGTCTTCACACCCTAGACTCTTGGAGGACTCCGGTGATTCTCCAAGAAAAAGAATTAGAGAGAAAAGGGAGAAATATGTATTCTGTGGTATTGTTTTTCCGTCGTATACGAATACCAGTATATTCGTATATATACTAGTATAAGAGAGATCTATCTCCTATTATGGATAGGATCTTCATCCCTATTGGGAATATATCTGATAAGATATTAAATATCTCATCAGATATATATCCCAACTATATTGGGATCCATCATATATGGATGCAACCAACATCTCTTACTCATACAAATCTGATCTGACTTCTTCGAATCTGAAAGACTCCACAATTCTCATCATCATATCTCTTCTTTCATACAGAGACTAAGGCGTGCGACCAAGCGAGAACATAATGGAACAAAGTGAAGAGAGTTATATTAAGTTATCACCCAACTAACATAATTCATCAACTCAGGAGACTCGCTGTGTACCCCAAACTACATGGTTGCACTAGACCAAACATGTCTGACCCCTCGTATTCATATAGAGCATGTTTGACCCCTTAATTGTATCTATGCTCATGACTATGTCAAAACTAATTCGACTTAGTCGGCCGGCCTATGAGCCATAGTACACAAGCGCATTACCAGCTTATTTTTTCCCTGGCCTCTTATGTCAATCTACTTGGTCTTGACAGCTTTCTTAGTCATGCTCCGACAGACCGTATCAACCATGGCCATTGAACACATGCTAAAGTAGCGTCATCAAGCTTACACTTCATGACAAAGTCCAAAGTCCCAAAGGGCACAAAAAACACTATAAGAGCTCACACAGTGACGAAGCAGGGATCTAGTCGGTCACTCCTCTTACTAAGGTCGTCATTAAGCACATGTAGTATGAATACATGCTATGATGGAGCTCCCACTCAAATTTGGGCATGTCACGCTATGAACATCATACGAGTCTTAGTCCAGTCGCTCTTCTAGCGTCTGACTTGCGGACCACTTAGGAATTTGTCTCCAACACAACTCCTAATGATTCGCACACTCGGCTAGTAAGAAGCTTTTATGAAGTTAGGACATTCTTCATAATCGATCGAGTATGATCTCATCCTGGCCTCTTGCCAAGGCGACTATGGGTAACAACCTTTCGTGTTGTTCCTTTCACGAAGGTGATCACTCAAGTGTTTGATCTGCCAGTCTCATCCCGTTCGCTCACCAAAGCGCCAGGGCGATTTCCCGTGTGAGTGGGACAATCCAAGCCTTGTGACATATCACACATAATAGACACATTACTTCTAACATATAATAAGAGCACATTTTATTGATAAATAAAATTGTTCATACAGGCTAAAAGAATTTTAAATTCTACGAAGTCCCATACTCCTAACATGCCTTTGAAATACATCTCTACTCAAAGGCTTGGTGAAAGGATCAGCTATCATTTCACCAGTGGGAACGTGCCTGAGAACCACTTGCCCCTGCGCAATATTATCTCGGATGAAGTGGTATCTGGTGTCAATATGCTTGGTCCTCCCATGATACTTGGGGTCCTTAGCATATGCTAGTGCTGCTGTGTTATCACAAAGGACAACTACTGCATCATCTACATGCGCCGTGACGCGCAAAGTCTGAAGAAATCTTCTCAACCAGATAGCCTCCTGAACTGCAGATGTACAAGCGATGTACTTTGCTTCCATAGTGGATAGAGATATACAAGGCTGCTTCTTGCTACACCAAGTGATAGCAGCGCCACCTAACAAGAATGCATATCCCGATGTGGATTTGCGTTCATCTCTATCTGCTGATCCATCAGCATCGCTGTAACCAAGTAGCTTCAAACTGCCACCGTGATAGCACAAAGCTAAATCACTTGTCCCATTTAGATATCTAAGTATCCTTTTGACTGCAGCCCAGTGAGCGCGTCCGGGATTACTTTGATACCTACTCACCATCCCTACTGCAAAGCACAAGTCTGGTCGAGTACACATCATTGCGTACATCAAACTCCCTACCGCGCTTGCATAAGGAACCTTAGCCATGCTTTCTTTTTCATCATCTGTTTTTGGGCATAGATCTTTGCTGAGAACACAATATTTTTCCATAGGCGTGTCAACGGGTTTAGCATTATGCATACGAAACCGCTCCAGAACCCTCTTAATATAAGTCTCTTGAGACAAAGTTAAGAGTCTCTTTGAGCGATCTCGGTGTATCTTAACACCAAGTATGTATTCTGCCTCTCCCATGTCTTTCATCTCAAAAATAGATGATAGCCACTGCTGAGTGGCGACAATTATCTCCGTATCATTTCCAGCCAGCAAGTGTTTAGGGTTTAGGTTGATCCATATAGATCTCATCACCCAGTTCTCCATTGAGCAATGCTGTCTTCACATCCATTTGGAACAGTTCCAAATCAAGATGGGCGACAATTGCTAAAATGAGACGGATAGAGGCAAACCTCACCACCGGGGAGAATGTCTCTTCATAGTCCACACCTTCTTTTTGGGTAAAGCCTTTCGCCACCAGGCGACCCTTATACTTGTCTATCGAGCCATCTGCTTTTTGCTTGACTTTGAGAACCCACTTGTTCCCAATTGTCTTACGTCCAGACGGTAGATCGACTAGCTCCCAAACTTGGTTCTTAGCCATCGAACTCATCTCTTCCTCCATAGCACTTATCCACTCTTTAGCATTTGGAGAAGTTACAGCCTCTTCATAAGTGACTGGCTCATCAACATCCATTGTTGCGCACATGAAAGATACCCCTTCGAGTTCAAAACGTCTTCGGGGACTTGTTCCACGCTTGCTCCTGCGCAACTCTAGATCTTGAGAGTCTTCATGTAATGGAATTCTCCCACTGACTCTAAGATCGCTCTCATTATTCCCGTCGATTGCTGGATTTGGTTGTAAAACCGCATCCTCGCCAGGAATTCCAGCGTTGTCTTCGGGATCTTGTAACTCATAAAGTTTAAGATCTCCTTTAAGTTCTCCAATTGTTGGAAATTCCTCCTCGAGGAAATTGACATCGCGCGACTCAATTTCTATCATTCCTCCGTCAGGATGTTCACCATACATCACATAGCCTTTCGAGTGGTCACAGTATCTTATAAAGATATGTTTGACTGCTCTAGGACCAAGTTTCCAATGCTTATGGGAAGTATTATGAACAAACCATGCTGGCCCCCAAGGGCGCAAACCGTCTAAGTTGGGCTTTCTTTCATGCCACAACTCATACGGCGTCGAAGGAACTGACTTAGACGGCACACGGTTCAATATGTAGGCAGCAGTTAAGATTGCATCTCCCCAAAAGGATATTGGTAGATTTGCTTGCGCCATCATTGATCTGGCCATGTCCAAAAGTGTCCTATTCCTCTTCTCTGCAACACCATTTTGTTGCGGAGTGTATGGAATTGACAGTTGTCTTATGATCCCTTTTTCCTCACAGTATTGCCTGAACTGATCAGACAAGTATTCTCGCCCTCTATCAGTGCGCAAAGTTTTAAGTTACCTATCTCTTTGGTTCTCAACCTCCGCTAAGAATCGCTTAAAGCAATCAAGCGCTTCTGAGCGGTGAGACTGAACCATAGCGCGAATAATCATCAATAAATGTGAGGAAATAGGATGCACCGTGTCGTGCCTTCACACTTACGGGTCCGCATATGTCCGAGTGAATTAACTCTAGAGGTTGAGTAGCTCTTTTTGCCTTTCCGAAAGGCTTTCGGCAGGCTTTTCCTGCCAGACATGGTTCGCACACAGGAAGGTTGACTTTAGCGAGATTGCCAAAAAGGCCTTCTCAAGCTAACCTAGTCATCCTTTCACGTCCTATATATCCTAACCTTGCATGCGATTTATTTAAATCATTCAAAATATCAACAGACGAAGAAATAAAAGTAGTGCATTCAATAGATAAATCCAACATGAAAAATCCATTGTTCATATGTCCTACGCCATAAAGGTTGTTGCCGAGAAAAATAGATAACATGGTCTTTTCAAACAAGAAAGAAAAATCTTGACTCAAAAGTGCTGAATCTGAAAGTAAATTACACCGAATACTAGGCGCATAAAGCACATCACTAAGGAGTAGCTCGCGCCCAGTGCTAAGTTTGAGCTGGTATGCACCAACTCCCACCACTTCTTCTTGCGTGCCATTTTCCATAGCAATGTAGTGGCTGCCCGCTGGTACTCGATGATAATCTACAAATCCTGCTCTCTATTTTGTCACATGTTTGGTTGCTCCTGAGTCTACAATCCAACCATGTAGAGAATTAGCAACGAACACATGTGAACTGACAAATGAATCAGTAGAGCTAGGAGCAGGTCTTACCTTCTTTGGCTCAGTACAACTACGAGCAAAGTGACTCGTCTTTCCACAGTTATAGCAGGTGTCTTTCTTCTTTCCACCCCTTTTTCCACGGTGACGCTTTTTAGCCTTTCCACCTTGCGGGCCCAAGTTTTGGTTTTTCGCGGTGCTTTGTCCTGCATTCTTTTGCTTTTTCCAACGGTTGCCTGTGTTAGGCTTGCGTTGCGCAGTATGTGCGACGAAAGCAGCCGCTTGTGCTCTTTCCGCCTCTCGATGGTCAGCCTCGAGTCTAAGATGACTGGCGACGCTGTCAAAGGTCTGGATTTGTTTGTTGTGTGTGATTACAAGTTTAACTTGTCCCCAAGTCTGCTCAGGTAGCGACCTTAGGACTGCCAAAACTTGTTGTTCATTGGTGAGTTCATTTCCAGCATTTTGAAGCTCTTGAATCATGTCTTTCATGACATCAAGATGCTGGCCCATGGTGTGCTTAGGGTCAAGTACGTACTGATTGAATTTAAGGGTTAAAGCCCTTAGTCTCGTTGCCGAGGTAGTGCCGTACGTGACCTTTAAGTCGTCCCACAGCTCTTTAGCTGTAGGAAACGTCTCGAACTCACGAATTAGATGATCCTGCATGCAGCTAAGCATAGTATAGCGCGCATACCGATCTTGATTCGCCCACTTATTGTACGCGTCTAAATCGCGATGATATTGGGCATTTTGATCGTTCTCTGGCTCAACCGGCGCGGCCATAGTCTCGGTGAGATGGTCAAGGACCTTCATATTGTGTAGCAGAAACTGGATCTTACGGTGCCACATGGCATACGCAAAATATGTTAGAAGGTTGTCTATTTAATATTTTTATTCGGGTCCAAATAAAATTTTATTATTTCTCACAAGTGAATGGAATCGAAAATTCACCGCATAGGCTCATAATCATCTCCCACTCAATTGAAGACGATAATAAAAAATTAAATGATCGCGAATAAAAATTGTCCATCGCAAGAACATTCATAAAATAATAATAATTTTAATAATAATAATAATAATAATAATAATAATAATAATAATAATAATAATAATAATAATAATAATAATAATAATAATAATAATAATAATAATAATAATAATAATAATAATAATAATAATAATAATAATAATAAAGTGAGATGTTAATAACCTATGGTGGTAAATACGAAACAACAAAAATTACATGGCCTTAAAAATGGCCCCTCTAATACATGTGCCCTAGTGAGAAACGAAAAACAAAATAAATAAAAAATAACAATTTTCGTTCCTACTACAATATTCTATATAAAAAACATGTCAACATCGTATTACAACCACCATCATAAACATCTCATACATACATTAATCAACATCACTCGCGTAATAAAAATACGCAAACAATTAAATTAAAGCACATAATGCATGTAATTAATTTAACCAAAGATTAATAGACACACACACACACACATATATCATTATTATTAACATTGCAGCACTATCCCAATTTAAAAAAAATGAATTATTAGTCCAAATTCCGGGCCCAACCCAGAAATCCTCAAACCCTAGCCCGCTGGCGCCGCCGGCGAGTAGCAACAGCGCAGCAGCAACAGCGGAGAAGCAGCGCTGGAGTAGCGGCGAAGCCGTATGGAAGAAGCAGCGGCGAAGCCGTATGGAAGAAGTTGCGGCGAAGTTGCGCGCAGCACAGCTGCGCAAGGGCAGCAGCGGGTGACTGCGCAGCAGCGAAGGAGCAGCGCCGCCGTCGCGCGCGCAGGAGAAACAAGGGCGCAGCGGAGCATCGACGCCGCACGCAAGGCAGTGGCGCTGCGGTGTTCGCAACGGTAGCAGCGGCCGCGCCGCCGTCAAATCAGCCACTGTTATAATTCATTATTATATATATATATATATTTGTTTTAATAAGAAAACGAGGCTGCATGTTTGGGTTTGGGAAATAACTTAATGAAACGTTTTCCTTTTTTCTCCATTCAAGAACTAATAGGAAATTAAAAAATTAACCTAGGCGAGAACGAATCATTACTCGCTCTGATACCACTGTTAGATATTAAAGCACGTAAAATACATACACACGTATATGGGAATCGATATACCTCAATTGAGTTGCAGCGGAAAGTGTTTGGTTGATTCCCAAAGTGATGGATCGTACACTGATTCATCTACTAGCCCGTCTGGACGAATACTACTAGAGCATCCGCCGTCGTCTTCACACCCTAGACTCTTGGAGGACTCCGGTGATTCTCCAAGAAAAAGAATTAGAGAGAAAAGGGAGAAATATGTATTCTGTGGTATTGTTTTTTCGTCGTATACGAATACCAATATATTCGTATATATACTAGTATGGGAGAGATCTATCTCCTATCCTATCGAGAGTATATCTGATAAGATATTAAATATTTCATCAGATATATATCCCAACTATATTGGGATTTATCAGATATGAATGCAACCAACACAAGTGAACTCCAAATAATAGACACAATATAAAAATTAAGTCACTCATATTTCAGGGGAAGTAAAAATAATGTTAAACTAGGGTTCGGACTTTGATAGGGTGATGGCAGCTTAGGGATTGGCTAGGGTGCAGACTGATATTGTTGCTAGATGGGAGAGGCCAGCGGTCGGAGAGCTTCGTCTGGATGTTGATGATGAACGAGCCAAATATGGTGTGGGGTTTGTACAACGAGATGATATGGGAGGCTTAGTGGCCGCTGGTTGCCACCAGATACGTCGGCCCGACTCAGTGTTGCCTGCTGAACTCCATGCTTTGAGAGCAAGATACGGTTCTGCTTGGAATGTGGTTTCGATAAGGCGCGTGTTTTCTCACTCTGTGTTTGCTTCATATGCAGTCACGGGTAGGGACGAATCTAAATTATGGGGTTGGGGGGCCCTGCTTTCCTCTCCTCCATCCCACCTCTCACCTCACTATTTGTATAATATGTTATATTGTGTATTTATTTTAAAGAATGTGTGTTTTTTGACCCCCTCAAAATTATAAACATTAGTATAAATTTAGAAAATTTTCATACTATGCAATAAACACTCTAAATTTTTAATATATTGATAAGTAATGATATATTTCGACATATTTAATAATAAATATTGTCGATATTCTAAATAATATATTTAATATTTATTTGCACTTGTATATAAATATTGGTCGGTGATTTTTTCGTTTGTCGCCCCCTCCTAACCTTTTGTTATGGATCTTTACCTAGTCACTGGGAGCTCATTGAACTACAATGCTCTTATAGTGGATGAGATTCGGAGTTCACTACACATGAATAGCTTTTTAGGCCTTGAGCATATGTCGCGTATGTTTGACTATGTAGCGTATAATCTGACCCGTTTTTCTTTTTCTTCTGACACTCCGTATACTTAGATAGGACATAATTTTTCGTATTGGATTGAGAACCTTACACTTAAGGACTTGCACTCAACTTAAGTAATAAGATTTCTAATTTTGATTAAAAAACATGCAAATTATACTTCGTGTTAACCCTATTGCAATTGTTAAATACATAACAGGCTGCGTTATTTAAAGGTACTAGGACATTTAAGTTGATAGTGATTGTTGAGAGAAATGATTAACTACTATTGAAAGGACAAATGTTACATAACTCACATTGATAATCAAGTTCAAAACCAAGCAAATTTCTTTAATCAAAACAACATTTATAGTCCAAATCAAGTTAAACCCTTATAAAGTCCAAAGCAATAAATGAAACACCAAACTTATTAAAACACTCACTTGGATCGCACAAAGTCAGATCTCCCAGAAATTCACCAAAAGATTTATGTATCTCTACACAAAAAAAAATAAATATATATATATATTTTTTAGATAAAATTTTATCCTCTTTAACTATTCTAAATTTGTCATAAAAGTTATAAATACTCAATCGACCTTGGAAAATTTTCGATTCGATACTTGTTAATTATAAAACTACATCATCTTAGAATATGATTACTCAATGATTTTAATAGCTTTCTCTTAAATAGATTTTGTCAAACATTTCCACACCATGTAATAGTAAAACATAAATAGTTCCCTAAACATGCTTTCATTTTATCTTCTGAGACAAATAGTGAAAATTGGTAAAACAAAAATGAGAACTGTTAATGCGCAATCCGGTAATTACGAAATATAAGATAATCAATGTAAACAATATGGAAAAACACACAGGATTTACGTGGTTCGATCCGGAGATCTACGTCCACGGGCAGAAAACGGCAATCGCCGGGGTGTTACTTTTACTATAAAGTTTGGGTTTACACGGAGTAATTTAGAATGCGGAATTCGAACCCTTAATCAGAGTTCTTTCCTCCTATTTATACTATCAAATCAAAACCCTAACTAAATCCTTATAATCTTGCTCACCAAATCTGCATGGCAGTTGGGAGAAGATCATGGGCCTTGATTTGTGGAACAGACTTGATTCGCTGAACAGAACGCGTGTTGTTGGGCCTGCTGGGCCTGGGCCTTCGCGCTTGCTGGCGCGTTTGCTGGGCCGGTGAGTGGGCTCAGGTTTTGACCCGACCCGAAGTGACCGGGTTATCCCTATCAGATGCCCCCCCCAGCCGAAGCGAGGAGGGAGCTTCGGTTGTCACCGGAGTGGTATGGTAAGCAGGGAGTACCGGGGTCGCTGGCGGGACGAAGTATTTATGGAGGGCGGAGTATGTCCGTGTCCCGGGTACTCTACGGAGTCGTCATCGGACGTGGTGCGGAGCTAGGCCGAAGTGCACGGGGCGCGCAGCGAGATACCAAATCTTCCAGAAGCAAGAAATGCGTTGGAAGGATATGATAGCCTGGCCGAGGTGGAGGGTACACCGGAGTGAGTACTCTGGCCAGAATGGAGGAAGCACCGGAGTGTGGTAGTATGACCGAGGTGGAAGGTACACCGGGGTGTAGTTTGAATCTTCCTGAAGAAAGGTGAGGCTGATGTGATTGGCGGCGCCATCAGGACGTTCTGCGACTCCCCATAAACCGAACTGAGCCCTTATTACTCGGGCAATTTGGTTGTAACCGGGGTGGAGCTGAGGTATCTCCCCGGGGGAAGATGCCACTCAGTGCGAGACCCATCGTAGGGCCGAGGAGCGAGGAGTGGCGGCGGAGACCGGTGTGGAGGAGGCTTTCTACATAGCTTTAACACATCTGCCGAAGTGGCCTAAGTTCGTGACATCCAAGGGCCCGCGGAGGGGACAAAGCCGGAGCTAAAGTCTGGGGAACAACAGAATCCCTTAGGACCCGGAGGAGGTCCGGGAATAGATCTCAATGCCGGAGCGCCGAACACTAGCACGAAGGCCGCAGATAATTGTAAAGAAAGACTCCCCGGACGGATCGGGTTAATAGGTGTTCGAAAACACTATATGGTCGGAACCAATTAAAATCTCCCCGGACGGATCGGGGGAGAGAGTGATATGAGTCCGGAGACAAAATGTGACTCTCCCCGGACGGATCGGGGGAGAGAATGATATGAGTCCGGAGACAAAATGTGACTCTCCCCGGACGGATCGGGGGAGAGAATGATATGAGTCCGGAGACAAAATGTGACTCTCCCCGGACGGATCGGGGGAGAGAATGATATGAGTCCGGAGACAAAATGTGACTCTCCCCGGACGGATCGGGGGAGAGAATGATATGAGTCCGGAGACAAAATGTGACTCTCCCCGGACGGATCGGGGGAGTGATTTAGTTGTCCGGAGACCACTAATGATAACATAAATGCGTTAGGGCGTCCCCGTAACGTAAAATAGAACATAGTAAAATGCATAAACAAAGAATTTTTCATTGAATGATGAGTGCCGGAGCAATCTAAACACTCCGGAGAGGAATTACAACGAAAAAGAACGGTACAATAAGTGTAAAGATAAGAACAATACTTGTGGCTTAACTTCACTCTGGGTGAAAGTTTGTAATGGCCCGGGGGCCGGCCGAAGGTGCTTACAAGGAATCCCCACTCTATCCTGACCGGGGCTGGTCATCGATTCGAGCAACGTACTGTTGCAGGAGACCGTTCTTTAGACAGTCTTCGATTTCTTTTCCGAGGTCTCGGCACTCCTCTGTCTCATGTCCGTGATCATGGTGGTACGCGCACCACTTCTTGTGGTTTCGCTTCCCTGCCGGAGCAGTCATCCGCGGACACGGCCGTAAATCATTCTCATGAACCGAAAGGATTTCGGCTCGCGATTTTGTAAGCGGGGTGAATTGTGGAATTTCACCTCGAGGTTCTGAACGCCCCGGGTTCAGACGGGAAAAGACACTAGGTCGTGTGCTAGGTCCAGTTTGTGCTTTGTCGAGCTGCCGCTTGCTAACGTGTTTCTCACGTTTCCGGTGAGTCTGCTCCTCGGCCTTAGCAAATTTGCACACCGTGTTGAACAGTGCTCGGGTTGTGACTGGTGTGTTTCGAACCAACTCGGTGTAGAGTGGTCCGCGGCGGAGTCCGTTCATGAACGCGTTGATGATTACATCATCTGAGCAGTTTCCCACTTTGAGGCTCTCCGCTGTGAAGCGGTCAAGGAATTGGGTAATAGCTTCGCCTTCCCGTTGTTCCATATTCATGAGGTCGGCCAGGGTGGCCATGGACTTTGCCCGTGCTTCGAACCGTGTCCAAAAATGCTCGGCGAGTTCTCTGAAGGAGGATACGCTGTTGCGTGGGAGTGAATCAAACCAAACCCGAGCTTCATCCTGTAAGTACTCAGGAAAAATCCTGCAGTACTGAAGGGATGTGATGTTATCATGGCTAAGCATGCTGGGCCGGCCAGTGGGCTCAGGTATTAACCCGACCCGAAGTGATCGGGCCATCCCTATCAGATGCCCCTCCCCCAGCCGAAGCGAGGAAGGAGCTTCGGTTGTCACCGGGGTGGAACCATAAGCAAGAAGGGCCGTGGTCGCGGTCGCGCCGAAGTGTTTGTGGATGACCAAGACTGCTCCGCGTCTAAGATATTCCGCAGCGTAGTCCGTGGAAGCTGAATCGAACTAGGTCGAACTACACCGGGGTAATACCAAGATAACGAGTAATCTGGCCGAGGTGATGAGAGCACCGGAGTGCAATAGTCTGACCGAGGTGATGGGAGCACCGAGGTGAAGGGGGCACCGGAGTGATGAGAGCACCGGAGTGTCTGCCAAATCATCCTGGGCAAGGATGGGGTGCAGTGAAGGGAGCACCGGAGTGTAGTAGTCTGGCCGCGGTCTACTCCGCAGCCGAGTCGTTGGGCTCGCTAAATCTCAACGCCGGAGCGCCGAATATTGGCTCGGAGGCCGTAAATAATTGACCAGAAATAAGAACTTCTTTATCGGGTGTTCGGGCACACGACATGGACATTGCCAATGCGAATCTCCCCGGACGGATCGGGGGAGAGATTTAATTGTCCGGAGACGGAGGTTTAATTGTCCGGAGACGAAGGTTTAATTGTCCGGAGACGAAGGTTTAATTGTCCGGAGACGAAGGTTTAATTGTCCTGGTGGCAGCATGTGTTGAGTTGTGGAGCCAAAACAGGGGAACAGGGGTGTTCCTCGCTGGAAAGTAATCTCGGCCGAGACGGAGAAGGATCTCGGCCGAGACGGGCTGTCGAGTCATCTCGGCCGAGACAGAGAGTGATCTCGGCCGAGACATGAGGGCAGGCAAAATAGAAGTTTGCCCCGGAGAGCCATCTCGGCCGAGACAGAGAGTGATCTCGGCCGAGACGTGAAGGCAGGCAAATATGGAAGTTTGCCCTGGAGAGCCATCTCGGCCGAGACAGATAATGATCTCGGCCGAGACAGATAATGATCTCGGCCGAGACGTAAAGGCAGGCAAAACTGGAAGTTTGCCCTGGATCGGCCGAGACAGAGAGTGATCTCGGCCGAGACGTGAAGGCAGGCAAATATGGAAGTTTGCCCTGGAGAGCCATCTCGGCCGAGACAGATAATGATCTCGGCCGAGACGTAAAGGCAGGCAAAACTGGAAGTTTGCCCTGGAGAGTCATCTTGGCCGAGACAGAGAGTGATCTCGGCCGAGACGTGAACACCGACCTATCACCTCGGCCGTGATTTTGCGAGACCACAGGTTCCAATCCTGAATCAATGATCGTCGTAGGCAAACCCATATTTGTAGAATACGAAGAATACATATTCCCAGAAATATCATGAACAGTAATTGTATTACCCGGAATGAAGCGAGGTGGGGATTATGCCGAGACGACGGAGGGCGACCTGGCGGCGGCGGTTATGATGCCGAGACGGCGGAGGGCGGCCTGGCGGCGGCGATGATGATGCCGAGACGGCGGAGGGCGGCCTGGCGGCGGCGATGATGATGCCGAGACGGCGGAGGGCGGCCTGACGGCGGCGATTATGATGCCGAGACGGCGGAGGGCGGCCTGGCGGCGGCGATGATGATGCCGAGACGGCGGGGGGCGGCCTGACGGCGGCGATTATGATGCCGAGACGGCGGAGGGTGGCCTGGCGGCGGCGATGATGATGCCGAGACGGCGGAGGGCGGCCTGGCGGCGGCGGTTATGATGCCGAGACGGCGGAGGGCGGCCTGGCGGCGGCGATGATGATGCCAAGACGGCGGAGGGCGGCCTGACGGCGGCGATTATGATGCCGAGACGGCGGAGAGCGGCCTGACGGCGGCGATTATGATGCCGAGACGGCGGAGGGCGGCCTGGCGGCGGCGATGATGATGCCGAGACGGCGGAGGGCGGCCTGACGACGGCGATTATGATTGTGTCGAGGGTTCCCACAGACGGCGCCATTTTGTTAATGCGCAATCCGGTAATTACGAAATATAAGATAATCAATGTAAACAATATGCAAAAACACACAGGATTTACGTGGTTCGATCCGGAGATCTACGTCCACGAGCAGAAAACGGCAATCGCCGGGGTGTTACTTTTACTATAAAGTTTGGGTTTACACGGAGTAATTTAGAATGCGGAATTCGAACCCTTAATCAGAGTTCTTTCCTCCTATTTATACTATCAAATCAAAACCCTAACTAAATCCTTATAATCTTGCTCACCAAATCTGCATGGCAGTTGGGAGAAGATCATGGACCTTGATTTGTGGAACAGACTTGATTCGCTGAACAGAACGCGTGTTGTTGGCCCTGCTGGGCCTGGGCCTTCGCGCTTGCTTGCGCGTTTGCTGGGCCGGTGAGTGGGCTCAGATTTTGACCCGACCCGAAGTGACCGGGTTATCCCTATCAAGAACCCCTCCCTAATCTCTCTCTCTATATATATATAAAAGCATAACAATTTTCTATTTTTAGCCGAAACTTAAATTTTCGCCCATTGCACATTTCCACAACGGGAAGGACATGCATCATCATCTGTACGATTTGATAAAGCATAATTATGTGATTCATGCACTAATAATAGTTATTTATTCAGCATATTGTTTTAAGGCCTAATGGTCATAATATCCTTGAATTGTGTTTGGTAGATATGGAAAATTGAAATTATGTCGGATTCTATATATACCAAACATAAAACATCTATCATTGACCAACTAAAATTATCCCTTAATTATAATTGTCAAGTTTTCCTATAATTTTGGTAATTATATTAATTAATGACTTCTCTGAATTTAAGGGATGTTGTTACTAACATATGTTAAGCAAAATCGGTTTCCTAAATTACACACTTTGTCACTTCTTACAGAATTTATATCTTCATGATCTCAACCGTCAACCTTAATTTCTTAATCTCAACTTTTATCTAAATAAAAGGGATAATTACAAAATGACCGTTAAACTATCAATACTTTTTCACTTCGACATATAAACTATTAACATTGACTAAACCGTCGTCAACCTATTTGAATATTACTATCCGAAAGTTGTTGGCCATAACACCGTCCAAATCCATTGCACATCCGGTTTTGCAAAACCACCTTTGGGACAGAATTTGGGCGATATTCTGACAAACAACTTTTGAGTAGTAATATTCAAATAGGTTGGCGGTGATTTAGTCAATATTAATAATTTATATGTCAAAGTGAAAAAATGCTAATAGTTCGACGATCATTTTGTAATAATCCCTAAATAAAAACCAATTGTAAAAATGACGCCACTTACAGAAGATAATGCGTATATGTATAAACTTTAATTAATGGTATGCAATATATTGGTATTTTAATTTCCAATTCGTCCAATAGAAATGGATGTCCTTATAGTAATTTTTTTAGAATTCATAGTTCCATGACTTATCATATAAAAAACAATAAAAACTGTAGGAGAATTTTCTTGCCATTTACTTATCTTTAGAATGTCTCTCTCGTCATTTATTTTTTTTTATTTTTTTTTAGGTTTCTCGCATCACTTACTCATTTTTTTTTATTTTGTTGCAGAAGATTTTCGATTGTCGCAACTCTCCAGGGATCTTCATTTTCACTCTTCTTGTAAGCATATCAACAATAATATGAATTGTGATTTTTATTGTTTTTGTGCATATTGCATTTATTGGTTTTTAAATTTATAGAATCTGATTTTGGATATTCTATATAATTCATTTTATTTTTATTTTTTAATTCAGATTTCTTTAGCAGCCCTTGAAAAAATACACAAACGTTCTCATCATAACTTGTGTGTAATTTATGCCACTACATTGGTAAGGCACTTAAGTTTGTTGGATTATGGTGCACATGTGGTAATATTATTTTGCTTCTCATAATCTCAAATTTCATCAAAACACTATTTCATCAGTTTAGGAGCTGCTTCAATTTTTTCGGATAAGACCTGTCATCGCATTAGTTGTTGAAGAATCTTTTACAATCGTTGAACAATCCCGTCATTTGTTCCTAATGCCAGCAGCCCAACATTATCTCTACTTGATATTAGAGAATCCAAAAAATTTTATGTAGATTTATATGTTCGTATTTTAGTTTGTTCGATATTGTGCATGATATATGGCTTCATCATTTGTTTAATTGTTTAGTTTTTATGTTTGTGCATGATTTTGTTTATAATGTTTACTTTGTACAACTTTGTGTTAAAAAATGTTGATCTCATTATTGATAGGGACAACCCGGTCACTTCGAGTCGGGTTAATACCTGAGCCCACTGACCGGCCCAGCACGCGTAGGCCCAGCAGGCCCAGGAACACGCGTTGGCCCAACATGTGGTTTATTCCGCGAATCAAGGCTCAGGATTCGTTCCCAACCGCCATGCAACGGGAAATAGGCGTGAGAATAGGGAGTTTGTTAGGGTTAAGTTAGGGTTTAGGAAAAGCTGAGTATAAATGTGAGAAAAGAACTCGGAATTAGGGTTCACACTCTGTATACTGAATTACTACCTGTAAACTCAACGTTCTAGTGAAAGAAACACCTCGGCAAGAGTGATTTTCTGCCCGTGGACGTAGATCTCCGGATCGAACCACGTATATCCTGTGTGCTTTTATATTTCTTGCATTGATTTAGGCTGAATTGATTGGATACCGGATTGCGCTTTATCAATTGGCGCCGTCTGTGGGAACGTAAAGCAATTTTTGACGTTCATAGCGTATTCCAGAATCATGGTGACAACTCGTTTGAATCAATCTCGCCACGGCGATCAATCCAACCAGGATCCACCCGTGGATCAAGTTTTGCCGCCGGGGCAATTTCCGGCAAGGAGTGCATCTCATCATCAGGGCAATCAAAACACGGTTGCGAATCCAGACAATCAGAATTTACCTCCACCCCGTCAAGACATGCAAAACCCTAACATTGTTGCTGCCCAACCACCGGTTAACATTCAAATTACTCCAGAATTGCTCCAGGTTTTCTTACAAGAACATGCACATGTTCTTCAAGATTGGGCAGCTAATCGTCTACATCCCGCGGGACCCGCCGTGGGTCCCGCCGGACATGATGCTAATCCCGCGGTGCCTCCACCTCATCAGCACTCGCGTGATCAACAAGACCCGGGGCATCGCGGGCGTCAGGATCGGCAACGGGAACGACCTGGTTCCTCCGAGAACCATGGGAGTTCTAACGAATCACGACCGCGCAACGATGAACCTATTGATATGGATCACCGCCGTCCACTCAACGCTACTAAGAGAGTTCGCTACGCCAATCCTCATGCTCTAGATCTTCAAGAGTATGAGCGAGTTCAACGCAATGTTGAACTGGACAAAATTCTGGGCCTTGATGCCAATGGAGATATCATCACACCGTTCTCCCAAGAAATCATGGCCACCACCCTTCCCGAAGGGTTCAAACGGCCGGCCATACCACCTTACGATGGTACCGGAGATCCGGCCAATTTTCTTGGAGCTTTCCGGCACAACATGCTTAGCCGTGATAACACTACATCCCTCCATTACTGTAAGATTTTCCCCGAATACTTACAGGATGAAGCTCGGGTTTGGTTTGATTCTCTCCCGCGTAACAGCGTATCCTCTTTCAGAGAACTCGCCGAGCACTTTTGGGCGCGGTTTGAAGCACGGGCGAAGCCCATGGCCACCCTGGCCGATGTCATGAATATGGAACAGCGGGACGGTGAAACCGTTACCCAATTTCTTGACCGCTTCACAGCGGTAAGCCTCAAGGTGGGAAATTGTCCCGAAGACGTAGTCATCAACGCATTCATGAATGGACTCCGTCCCGGGGCACTTTACAGCGAGTTGGTTCGAAACACACCGGTCACAACTCGAGCACTGTTCCACACGGTGTGCAAATTTGCTAAGGCCGAGGAGCAGACTCGCCGGAAACGTGAGAAACATGCTAGCAAGCGGCAGTCCGACAAAGCACAAACCGGGCCTAGTATGCGACCTAGTGCTTTTTCCCGCTTGACCCCGGGGCGTTCAGAATCCCGAGGCGATATTCCACAATTGACTCCGTTGACAAAGTCGCGAGCTGAGATCCTTTCTATTCACAAGAACGACCTACGACCTTGTCCGCGGATGACTGCTCCGCCCGAAAAAAGGAATCGTGGGAAGTGGTGTGCGTACCACCGAGATCATGGGCACGAGAGGAGTGCCGAGAACTCAGTAAGGAAATCGAGGAGTGCCTGAGGAAAGGTTTCTTGCGCCAATACATTGCGCGGGCCGATGACAAGCCTCAGACGGGTCAGAATGGGGGGTTGTCCCATAATCGTGGAGGTTATCATGACCGCGGTACACAACAAAATCGACCGCCGTGGCAGAATAATCGGCCGGGGCCTAGTAATTACGCACGGCAAGATTCTGGCAATCGCCAACAACCACGTCTTCTGCCACCACCTCCTCCTCCGGGAGGACCCGGAGACAACGCACCCCCTCACGTGATAAACGTGATATATGGGGCCCTTCCCACTGGGGCCTCGCGACATGTCTTGAAGGCAGAGGCTCGACGTCCTCCTCCCGAGGAGCCACGTCATAAACGCCTCCATCAATCCGAGACTGTCAGCTTCACGGATAGAGACCCGGTTCCGGAGATAACACCTCATACTGACGCTATTGTCATCGACATGACTGTAGCCAATATAACAATAAGGCGAGTCTTCGTGGATAATGGAGCCGCGGTGAGTGTTATATTTGCCGACTGTTTCCAAAGGATGGGGATTCCTCGGGAACAACTTCGGCCGGCCCCCGGGCCACTGCAGACTTTCACCCAGGGTGAAGTCCAGCCAGAAGGAGTTATCACTCTCCCGGCATCTCTGGGAACCTATCCGAAGATAAAAACCATCTTCGTGGATTTTTATGTGGTGAATTTCCCGTCACCGTACAACATGATCTTGGGCCGGGACTGGCTTACCCCCGCCAAAGCCATATGCTCCACATATCACCTCGCACTGAAGTTCCCCACTTCACATGGCGAAGTGGCTATCCGCAGGAGTCAGCGGGTTTCAAAGGAGTGTATGTACGTGGCACTCAAAAAGACTGCTAAAGTTCCTCCCAAACAGCAGCTTCAGGTAGCATCATCGGTTCTGGAACCTCGGGAGTGTACCTCGTTGGGGGATGCCACCGCTCAAGTACCGCTTGATCCGTCCAAGCCAGAACAGACTGTAACCGTCGGAGCCGTGGATGTGCCATGGTTACACCAGGCTATAATTCAGACCTTGCGAGAATATTCCGATGTCTTCGCATGGTCTCCTCTAGATATGCCCGGGGTCTCTCCTGATATAATAACACACAAGCTGAACATCGATCCCAGCATAAAGCCCATCCAACAAAAGCAGAGGAAGTTTGCTCCGGAACGAAATGAAGCTATTCGAGTCGAGGTGAAACAACTCTTGGATGCGGACATCTTGTTCGAAGTATTTTACCCCTCTTGGCTATCCAATCCAGTGATGGTGACAAAGACCAGTGGGGCATGGCGGATGTGTGTCGACTTCTCCGATCTCAATAAACACTGTCCGAAAGACTGTTATCCTCTGCCCTCCATTGACCAAAAGGCTGAAGCCATTACAGGGTACGTGGCACTCTGCTTCCTAGATCTATATAAGGGATACCGTCAGATTTTTATGGATCCGCAGGATGCCCTTAAAACGGCATTCATCACTACTTTTGGGTGCTATGCTTTTAAGAAAATGCCCTTCGGACTCAAGAACGCCGGAGCTACGTACCAGCATCTTATGGACAGTGTTTTCCACGATCAGATTGGCCGTAACGTCGAGGTTTACGTCGATGACCTGGTCATTAAGAGTTCCTCCCATCCTTCATGTGTACAAGACATTGCCGAAACTTTGCGCACTCTGCGGCGCTATAACTTGCGACTCAATCCAGCCAAATGCACTTTCGGTGTCGGCTCCGGCAAGTTTCTGGGTTATATGGTTTCACAACATGGTCTGCAGGCCAACCCGGCCAAACTTCGGGATGTGCTAGAACTACAGCCACCCAAGATATTCAGGGACGTTCAACGCCTCACAGGTGGTTTGGCGGCCTTAAATCGATTCTTATCTAAGGCGGCGGAGCGCCAGCTCCCATTCTTCAAAGTCCTGAGATAGGCAAAGTCCTTTGAGTGGACTCCGGAGTGCACCGAGGCATTCGATGCTTTGAAACGTCATATACAGCAGCTGCCTACTTTGTCAGTTCCTCTCCCCGGAGAGCCGCTTTACTTATACTTGGCTTCCGCCGAGGAAGCTATTAGTGCTGCACTTGTACGCGAAGTCAATGGGGTTCAGCATCCCGTGTATTTCGCAAGTCGTGTTCTTCACGGGGCAGAGACACGATACTCCGCGTTAGAAAAAACTGCTTTGGCAATTGTTATGGTAGCTCGGCGTCTACGGCCATATTTCCAAGGGCGAGAAATACGGGTTCTGACCAATCATCCTATCCGCCAGATTCTTGTCAAACCCGAGGTGTCTGGGCGCCTCGCAAAGTGGGCCGTCGAGTTAGGCGAATATGATATTCAATATCTTCCCCGACGAGCAATCAAGGGTCAGGCACTCGCCGACTTTCTGGCTGAAACCCCGGGAGACAATCATGAGTCTCCGACAAACAGTGATACACATCACCCCGCTACCCACATACCTTCACATAGGAAATGGCAGCTATATGTGGATGGAGCATCCACAACTCGAGGAAGTGGTGCCGGGGTGCTTCTCATCGACCCCGAGGAGGTTGAAGTTAAATACGTCATCCGATTCAAGTTCAATGTGACTAATAATGAAGCGGAGTACGAGGCAGTTCTCGCCGGGCTCTGGCTCGCTCAATCTTTAGGTGTTCGTCATCTTGAGCTCTTCACGGACTCCGAGATCGTGTCCAAGCAAATTCAGGGGACTTATGTCGCCAAGGATGAAACAATGGTCAGGTATCGTGCTCTAACACTCAAGCTCATGTCAACTTTTGATGTAGTTATTATCCAGAAAATACCGCGCGCTCAAAATGCAAGAGCAGACGCGCTCAGCAAGTTGGCCTCCGCGGTCCGAACTAATATATCTCCGGATATCATGGTCGAAGACCTATCTCATCCAGCAATTCATGAGGCCACAGTTTCGGTACTGACCGATAGTGATCCGAATTGGATGACTCCTATCATCCAATATCTCCGAGATGGAATCCTGCCCACTGACAAGCTACGAGTTCGGCAAGTTGTCCTCAAAGCCCCCAAATACTCCTTTCATGATGGAGTCTTATACCGGCGGTCATACCTATAACTGAGTCTCCGGTGTCTTGCTCCTGCCGAAGCTACCCAAATTCTGTGGGAGGTTCACGAAGGGGCCTGTGCCCGCCATATCGGCTCCCGGACATTAGCCAAGAAAGTTCTCCGCTGGGGATACTATTGGCCAACCCTGTTCAACGATGCTCACGACTTAGTGACCAAATGCAGCAAGTGCCAGCTGCACTCCCGGGTAAAGCATCTGCCACAGACCGAGCTCACTGGAATCCAGAGTGCGTGGCCGTTTATTCAGTGGGGTATCGACATTGTTGGCCCATTCCCCGTTGCTCCGGGAGGATTGAAGTTCCTGGTCGTTGCCGTAGACTACTTCACTAAGTGGGTCGAAGCCGAACCACTTACGGCCATTACTGGTCAGAATATCTTGAAATTTGTGTGGCGCAATATTGTTTGTCGCTTCGGCATCCCGAGCACTATTATCTCGGACAACGGTAAACAGTTTGCCAACGATCCATTTCGGTCATGGTGTGAAGAGCTCCACATCAAACAAATTTTCACTTCGGTTGCTCACCCTCAACCCAACGGGCAGGTAGAAGTCACCAATCGGACACTGCTCACGGGAATAAAAAAGCGCCTGGATAATGCCAAGGGTCTCTGGGCTGAAAACCTTCCACAAGTCCTATGGGCTTATCGCACAACACCGCATACCTCTACCGGGGAGACTCCTTACAGCCTTACTTACGGTTCCGAAGCCGTTATCCCTGCTGAGATCAGTGTACCGAGCCCCCGCCTTCTCACATTGGTTCCAGAGGATAATGACGAGGCTCTCCGGGCAAATTTGGATGAGCTTGAAAATCGCCGTGACCAATCATTCATTCAACATGCCAGGTGTAAACAACGAGCAGCCCAGTATCATAACCTCCGGGTCCGAGGTACTCAGTTCAATGTCGGGGACTTAGTTCTTCGGTTCAACTCAGCCACCAAAGCTGCCCCCGAGGGGAAATTACATGCTTCTTGGGAAGGTCCCTACCGAGTCGTTGCCGCACACGATTCTGGATCCTATCAGCTAGAGCATCTCAACGGGACCCCGATTCCCCGAAGCTGGCACGTCACTAACTTGAGACGCTTCTATCTGTGAAGGCCAAATCTCAAGTACCATCTTATCTTTAATTTCTTTTATAGTTGTTATCTCTCTTTGTACTTTTGAGTTTGCTCCGGCATTTATCATTGAATAAAAATTCTTTGCTTATATATCTTGCTGTGTTTCCCTTTACGTTACGGGGACGCCCTAACGCAATCATATTATCGTTATTAGTCTCCGGACAATTAAATCTCTTCCTTGGTCCGTCCGAGGAGATTTGCATTTCGTCCCCGGACTTATATCACTTTCTCGCCTGTTTAACCGGAGAAGTGTTTACTCCCGCCTGATCCGTCCGGGGAGGTATTACTCCTGCCTGATCCGTCCGGGGAGATTGGATTTATCCATACTGTGTTCCCGAACACCCAATTAAAATAGTTAATAATTTTTCCCGTCGTGTTCCCGAACACCCGATTAAAATGGTTCGTACACACCGCAACAGTTTTATTATCTTCTGAATATTACAACATCAAGAAGTTTTTTACATAAGACTTCAAAAAAAAAAAAAAAAAACAAAGCAACAAAAAGGAGAAAACCACTATCTACGGTCCCCGAGCCAATATTCAGCGCCCCGGCGTTGCGGCCTGCTCCTCGATCTTCGCTGTGTCCTCCGGGACCTTGAAGTTCTTCGGCCTCGGGCTCCGACTCTTTCTCCCCCGCGAGCTTCCCTACGCCGAGGACTTGCTCTAGGCGCTTGCCTGGGGACTTCGTCTCTGGTCCGCGCTCGGCCACTAAATTGTGGAGCGGACCACGGGGTCTGGGCCCACTGCACAGGGTCCCACTCCTCCGGAGCCATCACCTCAATTTCTCTGGCCAACTCCTCAACTATTTCTTCGGCAACCACAGCAGGCTCTTCTTCGACCGTGGTCACTGGGGTTGGCTCCCGAATAACTATGCCTTGGCTCTTTCCAGAAGGTTTCTTTTTGTCCTTCCGAGGTGCTTTCGGGGTACCTTGTCTCCGGCTTGTACTGGCAATAAATTCCTCAGCAGAGGGCCTCCACCTGCCTCGGCCCTTGAGCCCTTCGTACATGCTAAGGAGCAATTCTAGCACTTCTCGCTTCCTTACGAGCTCCGAGGCCTCCGCGAGGTTATTTGCTGTAAGCGCTGCGATTTCACCCTAGATCTCTACGACCCGCTCCTCTACTTCCTCAAAGGTCAGAAGGCCGAACTCCGAAAGTATTCTATCATATTCCCTTTGATGGACGAGGACACGGCTCATCTCGGCAGCTGTAGTCCGGTATTTCATCTCGAAGTCTTTGGCTCTCTCCTCGGCCTCAACCACTTTCCTCTCTGCCGAGGCTACATGCTTCTCTAGCTTTGGCACTACGTGCATTTGCAGATGATTCTTTTCTCCGCGGAACCACTCAAGTGATCGCATGAGCTTCTTTATTGTTTCGTGTAGTTCCGCGGTATTCTAAACAGAAAGAAGTGTCAACCAGATCGATTACTCTCAAGTATGTAAAAAGTTGGAGTTCAGTTCGACAATAGGCATAAATTAATCATGCAAATAAAAAGAGAAGTTCAAGAGTCTGAGGAACAGAAAATTATATTTCACAATACAGAAGTACAATTGTTCCAAATTTGGTACATTGATTCGCATACATTCCTAAACTATACAATTTTAAATTTGCGGGAATCGACTGACCTCCCGCTCAGTTGCCTCAGTCTCTTCGGGCAACCCCTCTCGCTGGCCCTCGGACACTTCGGCTTCACCTTCCTCAGTTGCTGCGACGGCTTCGATCGCAGCTGGGGCTTCGACCTCCATCCGTGGAGGGGGTTCTCTGCTTCGGGGTGCGGTGACCAGCTCACCTCGGCGGAATGCCATAAATTCTGGATCCTGGTCCACCTCACAGTTGGCGACCTCCGCAGCTGTCAGCAGCTGTTTTTTCTCCGCCAGAGCCTTCACCAGGGGCCACTCCGGCAGATTCGCCAGAGCCGCATAGTAGGCCTTCTCCACTCCGGCCACTACTTCAAAGTCATACCCGAATTCTGGACGATATACGTCCACATTCGGGTAGACCTCTTTCACCTGCTCCAGCAGCGCGGATCGAGTGGCCTGGTCCCCTATGGCCACGAACTCCGTCTGGAAGTCGAGGAACTTGCTGGTTTGGAATAACTTATCAGCGAATGCCTTCAGCACTGCTCCTTGTCCCTCGACCACAGCAGCTTCCCGAGCTTCCATTTCTGCCCGCAGCCGCAACACTTCACCCCGGAGGACATTATTCTCCGCCTCCACCCCGCGTAGACGCGCAACCTCGGTTTCGACCAAGGAAGCTCTCTTGCGTGCCTCGGTCATATCATGAGTGAGTCGGTCATTGCGCGCTCGGAGCTCTTCCTTCCCCTCCTTCTCGCTCTTGCGGCCGAGGTCTAGGATACCTCGCGCCAAGCGCAGAAGCTCTTCGGCGTCCGCGCCCTCCAACCCCAGCAGACTCGGGGCCACTTGTTCAACCTGGACAATTACACAAAAAATGATATTAAACTCAGTGCTACGTAATTACGAACAGCGTTTCAAGTTTACCTCAGTGCTCTCCCCTACCCGGGGTCTTTTGGACGGTGCTTGCGGAGTCCCGGTAGGCTCCGGCCTCTTCTTCGTTCCGGGGGTTGACCCTGCCGGCACAACCCGTTCTTCCGACCCCGCCGACGGTCGTGGACTGGGCACTGTCTTCCCCCGGGGAGACACCTCAGTGGCCTTCCCCTTCTTTTTTGCTGCAGCAACAGCCGCGGGGCTTCCAGCAGGCTCTTTCCCGAAGCATCCCACTGCATATAAAAGTTCGTTTTAGTCTTACGCAAACAACAGTTGTAACAAGCAAGATACAAGAATTCCTACCCTCTTCGGCGCCCGCATTGCCCGAATAATACGGGCTCAGTCCTGCCTCCTCCAATTCCTCCTCGGAACAGAGGGTTTTGAAAGTCCCCACTGTCCGGAATGTATGTATCACTTCGGCCCCCGGGCTCTCCACAGGAGCGGTATCAAGCACCTCCTCACTCCTCCACTTCGGGAGAGCTACTTTATTCCTAATAAATATAAACCTCTCCTTCCACCCCTCTACCTTACTCGGGTTCTGAACCTTGAACACACCTCGGGCTCGGGGACTAAAGGAATACCACCCTTTGGATTTCCCGAAGTTTTTTAACTGGAAGAAGAACCTAAAAAGCTCTACGGTCGGTTTTAATCCGGCGTTTTTACAAACCACCGTGAATCCCACTACCTGCCTCACCGCGTTCGGCGCTAATTGGCTAAGGGCAATACCGTAGTAATTCAGCAATTGGATCACAATGTCCCACAGGGGCAGCCTCAGGCCTATTCTAAGGGGATCTATGTACACACTAATAAACCCCTGCGGTGGGCAGCAGGCCCTATCCCCGGGGTCCGGTATTATATACTCTAGGTTGAAGGGAAAGAAAAATAAAGGGATTTCTCTCTCAATTTGCTCTCGCGGCATCCGTAACGCTATCGAGGATACCTCCAACTCCTCCTCCGCGCAGGGGTAGAAGGCAACCATCATAACGTTACTTTCCAGCCCATCGGCCCTGTCTACGGTCCTAACCTCATTCCTCTCCGGAATGAGATACGACAGGGGAGGGATATCTAACGGAGCCCCCGGAGTCCCTACTACTTCAATAGAGGCAGAAGATGAGGCAGAAGATGAAGAGGAGGACATACTTACTTGGGTGGGATTTGAGAAGTTTTGATTTGAGATGGATTGCAAGCACAAAATCCCTCTTTTTCCCGCTTTCTAAACAGATGAATCGCAATGAAGAAGATGAAAAGTTACTGTGCAGTTATTCCAATTATATACGCAAAAAACCAGCGGCTCAGATGCAGCCTATTCAAATTCAGTGATGGAGATTTAAACGTGCTCTTCACGCGCTTTGCAGTTCCCATGGCGCGTGGGGAACAGGTTTCTTGGAAATCGCAGAGCGTGTCACTTCACATCCCTCTCTCTCATGATGGCGCCGCCAATCACATCAACCTCACCCTTCGTCAGGAAGATTCAAACTACACTCCGGTGTACCCTCCACCTCGGCCAGGTTGTTATATACTTCCAACGCGTTTCTTGCTTCTGGGAAATTTGGTATCTCGATAAATGTCTTGTGCACTTCGGCCTAGCTCGACTCCGCGTCCGCAGACTGCTCCGCAGAGTCCCCAGGGACGCGGATAGACTTAGTCAACCATAAACACTTCGGCCCGCCAACGACCACGGCCCTTCTTGCTTACGATTCCACCCCGGTGACAACCGAAGCTCCCTCCTCGCTTCGGCTGGGGGAGGGGCATCTGATAGGGATAACCCGGTCACTTCGGGTCGGGTTAATACCTGAGCCCACTGACCGGCCCAGCACGCGTAGGCCCAGCAGGCCCAGGAACACGCGTTGGCCCAACATGTGGTTTATTCCGCGAATCAAGGCTCAGGATTCGTTCCCAACCGCCATGCAGCGGGAAATAGGCGTGAGAATAGGGAGTTTGTTAGGGTTAAGTTAGGGTTTAGGAAAAGCTGAGTATAAATGTGAGAAAAGAACTCGGAATTAGGGTTCACACTCTGTATACTGAATTACTACCTGTAAACTCAACGTTCTAGTGAAAGAAACACCTCGGCAAGAGTGATTTTCTACCCGTGGACGTAGATCTCCGGATCGAACCACGTATATCCTGTGTGCTTTTATATTTCTTGCATTGATTTAGGCTGAATTGATTGGATACCGGATTGCGCTTTATCAATTATAGAATGAAACTTGAAGATTTAGAAGTAATTCGACAATAATGAATCCTGAATTTCATTTGTAGTTGCTAACAAATTTCGTTTTTTTTAAAATCGAGTAGGATTTTATTAGAAGATAATAATATTTATTTTTAGATGGTTAGTCAATTTGAATCAATCATATAATGTTTATCTAAATTTTCTACTCAGTCTTTTTGTTTCTGTTTTTGTTTTTTTTTTTTTTTTTTAATTTGAGTATTAAATTAATCTCATACTATTTGATTTGTATTTTTGCAGGTTTTCATACATTTGTTGTTAACCAACAACATCCGGAATTTGAATGACTACAATGGTAATTAATAAGAAAATTTTGTTTGATTTATATTCTGGAATTGATTACAAATTTTGTTTTATTTTCGAAGCAGGTAGGGTTTGCCATTTCTTTTAGCAGATAATAAAATAATTTTTTAGATGGTCCTTCAGTTTAGATCAATCATACAATGTTTTTGTTTATCTTTTGTATTTTCTACTCCGTCTTTTTTTATATAAGTAATATGTAATTGATTGATCTCATGCTGCTTGATTCTTATTTTTTTTTCAAGGTTTTATGCATTTGATGTTGACCGACTACATCTATTTCTCTCTTCCATTTTAACCTCACCTCCACTGAATACGGGTAGTGTTTTTTTTTTTTTTTTTCACACTACTAATTGTGTTGCTTTTTTTTTTCTTCCCACAAAAATGTTGTTGATAATTTAGTTCCATACATTTCTTTCTAGAGTGGTAGCAATTGTATTTTAATAGCGAGTTTTATACCTTTTTAATTCATTGATTTCTTTGTCGATTTCTTTGTGCGTGTTTTATATTTCTTTTTCCGTGATATCGATATTAATTTTCTTTTTATTGTTATCTCATGCTAATACGGATCTTAAATGTTGCACTTAACTAGGCATGAGAAACATGTTCTTGAAGGAAAGGTCATAACTAGAAATAACTATGGGGACATGGTCATAATTCCAAGGCTTTTCCTAACTCCTTCAAATTTAAAAAAAAAAAAGATAGTTTCCAATTATAGTGTCTTGTGTAATGACAATCAACAAGAGTCAAGGACAATCGTTGTCTCATGTAAGACTTTTTTTGGAAAAAAAATGGTATTCAGTCATGGTTAATTAAATGTAGCAGTTTCGAGGGTAACCAACATAAAGGGGCTGAAAATATTGACTTGCTACGATAAAGCTGCTGAACAAAAAACAACAAAGAATGTTGTCTTTCAAGAAGTTTTTCAAAATGGGTCATTTCGTGATTTGCATGTAAATGTAAGGAAGAGATTAATTAAATAAATCATTTTGTTTCTTCGTATTTGTTTTAAAACGTGATCAATAGCTTATTTACTTTGAAAGAAATATTTTACAATATGCATTAAATTTTGTGAATAAAAAATGAAGCTTTTTATGGACATCCCGTGCATTGCACAGGTGGTAATACTAGGACTGTATAATACACTTAACATTTTGAAGTATCAATATTTGCAGTTTCCTATATAAAATATACATATTATTGTAACTAACCATCTGCATCAAATCTCAACTACTTGATGGCGGTATGCATGTCCAGCAGCTAAAATATGCTTTAGCCGTGAAAGAATTTGAGCTCCTAATTCAACCAGTTTTGCACAAGGTGTTGAAAAACTTTCAACGAACCATTCAAGATTAATTGAAATTCAATACAAAACGTACACAATGCAAATCAGAGTTTAGACTTCAATCAAAAGTCACATATACAAAAGCCTGAGCATCTTTCATCTTACTCATAGCGGAAATAATTGTTTTGTACATTGTACAACAAAACCTATGGATTAAATGAACAAGATAATCTTTCAATCCTTTCTTTCTAAAATAATTTAACACACTAAAAGGAGAATTTCAGTGGAAGAGATTCTCTCAATGCCTCACAAGATACAAGTGAGAAAGTATGCAAGACTGTTTTCAAACCTCGAATGATCACCCTTGAAACTCTTTTTCTCTTTTTTTTTTCTTCTCTTTTCTTCGTTTACCTTTCTAACTTCGTTTTTCCCTTTTATACTTGATCTCCTCGATGATTACCTGAGGGACAGAGAGAAGAAAGAAAAACCAATGAAAGTTTCACTTGAAAAAAAAGATTAGTTTGAACCGTTAGTTATTAGTTAATTTTGGATAAGGTTTTAGTTTCCCAAAACCATATCCACACTTATCTAATCAACACATCGAGTATATATATAAATTATAATAATAAGGAATATATATAAAATAGAAATAAAACAAAAAGATGTCAGCAAGGTGAAAATTATATTAGAGATTAAATATTGAAGTGGCTCACAAGGTGTGGTAACACAATGTGCAACACTGAGTGTTGAAACACCTTGTGAGTACCAGTTTCTAACAATTTCCCCCCTTTTCACCTTGTTGGCTAAAACCTATGAAGACTCAAAGAACATATAAGAACAAATAGTTAGAATAATAACTATAAGTTACATAGACATAGTTACGAAAAACAACCAAGTTAGACACATATAACTAAAGAGTGGTGGTGGATCACAAACAGCCCTACACACTCCACCTAGATGTAATATGCATATCACAAACACCACACATACAGGGAGAGTGGTGATGGATCACAAACAACCCCACTCGCTCCTCCTTAATATCATACTCCCCCCCCCTCCCCGTAACATAGTAAATCCATAATTGCATACTCCCCCTTAACACCACATTAACTAACACATATCAATACGATGTCCAACTTCTAGAACACGTACAAAAATGAAATCAGAAAATATTTGTTGTAGAAACACCTTTTTTTCATATTAGATAAGTCATACACCATCAGTTCTCCCTTCGTCTAGATCCAGCTTCATTTGTACCAACACTTCGTCTTACACCACTTTCTCCAACATCACCGGTTCCAACAGTTTCACCACCAGGTACTTCTCCTCCTTTTTGGCCAGGAAGAAGGCTTTTAAGATCATACTCAACTTGAGCCTAATAAGTCACATGTATCTGTGCTCTATGATAGCAGGAATTGACCATCTGAATCCGAGACAGAATTTTTGACACATGAATATTAACTGTGGCAGAAGGTGTTGAAGCACTGTCTGGAACACCTGCAAATATTTCCTCTGGACTCTTTGGGATTTCCACCACATCACAGATGTGTGGTAGTTCTAACAGTTTACAATCATTTATCAAAGTAGAATCAAGAGAAAAAGTGGCCGGAATAGACAGTTTTTTACTTTTCAACATGCCCCAAATCAGACCACGAAAGGCTGACTCACTTTTAGCAAAGGACATAACAGTGTCAAAAATCAGTTGGCCCAAATTAAATTTCAAACCATTTCCAATCTTGTAGAGCAAACACATTTGTGCATGAGTGACCACATTGCGATTTTCCGAAGGAAACCCAAGCAATTTTGTGACATATTGCATATTTTGAAGTGAGTTTATAAGAAGGGTTTTCTTATTTCTTTGACATTGAGTGATTATTCCTCCAGTAAGATGTGAAATGATGGAGTTCAAATTAGTATGAATGACTTCATTAATAATAGAAGGAAAACCCAAAAAGTCATTTATTAGTGAGGAAGTGAACAAGAGAATCTTCTTTCTCCAATACACTTGCCCAAAGCATGGGCTTGAGGGATCTTTCATGGAGTTGGTAAGGTTACAGTAAAATTCCCTCACCAATTCTTTCACAAAACTGCAATTATTGGTCAGAGTTTTGCCAAGATGGATGGATTTTAGAAAAGAGATAAGGCCAAACGACTCAATTTGGTGGGTGTCTAGCTACCTTTAAAAAATTGTATCTCTATCCTTATAGTACTTCCATTTATTGAAGACATCAAGAGTGTAAAACAGATTGGAATAACGCTTTGTTACCTCGAGTGTTGAAGCACTTTGTACAACACGTTTGGAAGGCTTGGATGGAGAATCTGATTCAGTTTAGTCAGTTTCACTAGAATTTTGAGTATTTGAAATCTCAACATCAGAGTCGCTTGAATCATCAGGATCTTCAGAGGCATCATATTCTAGTTCCATAGAGTTGAGTTCATCATCCAATTCTCTTGCAAAAGCTTCCAAATTTTTAGGCATTTCATCCCCCAGTTCATCCAATATTTTCTTCAACCATATTTTCCTCAACAGGAAAATGAACATACTCTCCCTGAGCACGAGGACGATTGTGATGTCTCCATCTCAAAGAAACTTATCTTTGTTAGAAAAATGGGTAACATCACTAAAATCTATAAAAATCCTTGAACTTTAATTGATGAAAATTTATGTTTTGCTCGAAATAATAAATACTCAACAGATGTTTGTAAGTCACGTTGACACAATCTTAAAACAAGCGGAAGCTCATAATTACTTCAAGATAGTTCATCATAACTTTTAAATAGAGGTCGCATAGTTTGAAAAAGTAGTTTAACAAAGTTTAAAGCGGAAGTGCGTAACGAAATCTTCACAGTTTGCTTACATGACCCACAAAATAGAGTTTAATAAAGTTCTTTATCAATTATTAGTAGCTTGCACTTCGGACGAGGGCCCACATCCATCTTCATTCCTCTTCCACATTAGTACCTGAAAGGAGGGGGTGAGTGTTCGAGAAAAGCACTCTGTGGGTTCACTCGGTTGCCCACTTAGATGTCATACAAAAAATTGCAATAATGGACAGTTACATAAAAAAAATGCATATACCATCAACACATAAAACACACCCGAAAACATGATGGACTCTAAATTAAAATAAATATACACATATATACATAATATATAGATACACATAGGTGGGGCACGTGTTGCCCCGCTCGAGCAGCATAGCATATTCGGGAGCGACCCGAGGGTGATCTTTCGATCCATAACATGTACGGTGTTACCCGTAGAGCATAATCATAAACGGTTTTACCCGTAAGCATAATCATATACGGTTTTACCCGTAAGCATAATCATGTACGGTTTTACCCGTAAAGCATAGCATGTACAGTTTTACCCGTAAAGTTTTTGAAAAGCATAGCATGTACGGTTTTACCCGCAAGGTTTTTGAAAAGCATAGCATGTATGGTTTTACCCGTAAGGTTTTTGAAAAGCATAACGTGTACGATTTTACTCGTAAGGTTTTTGAAAAGTATAGCATGTACGGTTTTACCCGTAAAGTTTTTGAAAAGCATAGCATGTACGATTTTACCCGTAAATTTTTCGAAAAGCGTAGCATGTACGGTTTTACCCGTAAGGTTTTTGAAAAGCATAACGTGTACGGTTTTACCCGTGAGATTTTTGAAAAGCTTAGCATGTACGGTTTTACCTGTAAGATTTTTGGAAAAGCATAGCATGTACGGTTTTACCCGTAATGTTTTTGAAAAGCGTAGCATGTACGATTTTATCCGTAAGATTTTTGAAAAGCATACAATATTCGGGAGCGACCCAAGGATTTGTACGGTGTTACCCGCAGCCCTAACATAGCTAGTACGGTATTACCCGTATACAATACACATAATATGATTTACCCATGACTTCACATAAATTTCACACAAGTTTCACATAAATTTCACATACTCGTCACATAAACATAGGCGTAAGCAACATTCATGTGAAAACCATTATAACAATAATTTGCATGAAAAACAAGTAGACAACATAAAATAGCCACATAGAGTTACCCCACCTAGAAGTGTGTACGACTAGTTGGTTGTATAGTCCTTCTATAGACAGAGGCCCTCTTCTACTTCAACTTCTTTTAGTCCTACAATATATAATACTTGTTTTAGCATAGGTGGGTACTAGGCTTTAAACATAAATTGAAGAATTGGAGCAAAATTTGTAATTTTATAAAAGTTGAGGGACCATTTTGTAATTTTATAAAATATTTCAGATTTATACTTTTATGTAAAACTCTAGATTTTGTAATTTGGGTTCTATGAGAATTGGTTTGAGCCGAATCGGATTAAAAACGAGTATTTTATGACATTTTAAAGGTCTAGTGGCATTGTTGTAATTTCTATAGTGGCAAATTTGTATAAAAAGGGCAGTGGCATTTTCGTAAATACATGAATTTATTGACTTCCAAAAAGGCTGATAGAAATCGAAAATCAAAAATTGCATTTTAACCCTTAAAGAATATCTAATTTTTTAAAAAAAGATGGTACAAGAATTTGTGCAGCAACTTTGACCAAACTTTTCTGATGACTCGGTCGTCGGAATTATAATTAGGACATGGCTATGGAAAGCTCTCGTCAAGAGCTTTCCAGAATGACCAGCCACAATAGAATCGGAGTTTAGAACAAAAAGTTATGGCTCTTTGAAGGTGGTTCGGTTATATAGGTTTTGCCTAAACTTTGACCGGCCATAACCGGAGTTCTAGAGCTCGGATTGTGATTCCAAAAATTGTTCCGGAATTCTCTCGCTGAGCACTATCATATTATATAATAAAATATGGGTTTTGATAAAGGAACGAAAATGAAAATGGGGCAGTAGCTGATCCGACGAGTCTAAAAAGCTGTCGGGTCAGTTTTCCGACGACTTCGCCGTATTTCGGTGGCTAGAGATGAAACATTTGAGATGGAAAGAAAGAAGACTTACAAGCTCTGTTGTGGGAGAAGAAAGGAAGACTTCAAGCTATGTTTTGGTGGGAGGAGGTGATGGAATGAAGACTTCCTCACACCTCTATTTATAGACCTATCAAGCACAAAACCATGGGAATAAAACCGTGGTATCGGCTGCTAGTTTTGAGCAATAATGAGGGTATAAACCCATGGAATTTAGCCATTGGTTTGGGAAATATTGTGGGCATAAAACCATGGAATTTAGCCATTGGTTTTGGGAAATATTGTAGGCATAAAACCATGGAATTTAGCCATTATTTTTGGGAAATAATCCTATGGAGAGGGCTTACCATAAAATGTAGACTTCTCTTATCATTGGGTAAAATAACGTCTAAACGTTGTCTAATTAAAATTATGTATCCCGATCCATTAAAATATTATTCATATCATTACTTACAAGGATCAATAATAATGCAAGTGTAAGAAAAATAATTACAATAAGTATAATGCGCACAAAAATAATGCAACTAATAGATATTCAAGTAAAATAATGCAACCAGAAAATTCGGGTCGTTACAACGATTCTTCAAACCTTGAACAAATTGAGCAAGAGTCTGATAAGGAGCATAGCCAGGAATTTGCTCTTCTTCAGGAGTAGAAGAACTTGGAACAATAGAAACTTGAGAAGGGGGTGCACCACTGTGAGAAACACCTTTTGATGGTTGTCCAACATCTGTTGATTTCTTCTTGGACCTTTCGTCAAACATCTTCTATGATTTGGGAGAAGAAATCAACACATCAAAATCTAGGTCATCCACACTGTCATCATCATCATCAGAGGCTAATTTGTACTTGGAGGGGGCTTCATGGTTTGAGGACCCTTCTTGGTGGAAAAAGGTCCATGTTCACCAAGAGTAGGTGAAAGCCCCCTTTGGCGTTTAGAAACCCTAGTAGACGGCCTGATTGGGCTTGAACAATGGTTATTGGTTCAAAATTGGGTGGATCATCAACATCCACTGGGTTGCCAAAATCACCAGGCAGTCGCATGCTACGATAAACATCTTGTGGAACAAATTCTTCCAACGTTATTGAAGCCGCTGAAACAGGATGAGAAGGACTCACAGATTCTGAGAGCGGAGGTGTTTCAACACTTTGGGCAGCACCAGGTGGATTTGATTTAGCATATTCTGATCGAATATCAAATAGGTTCTGCAATGGGTTAGCCATAATAGGTGCTGAAAGTGTTTCTGCAGAATTAAAAGAGACGCGAGTGGAAGCAGAATGAGATGAAGAAAGTGATGAAAGCAATGGGGTATTTTGGTAATTGAAGGGCTCCTTCATACAAGCAATGATATTAGTGATTTGTTCATCTGAGCCAGTCATATTGTAGAGAGAATGAAACGAAAAACTTTTAATAACGATTGAAAAATAATTTAAATACATAAATAAACAACAATTAAGAAAACATCAAGACCTAAAAACTACCCAATCTCACTAGATAATGATGGAAAAGAGCACAATTTTAGGGAGGAGGTTAATATAAGAGACAAGGCAGTTACATATCACAAAGATTAAGGAAAAAATAATTTTTTTTTATATATTAAAAAGGATAAAATAAATAAACAAAAAAATTGAAAATACTTCAGTAAAAGAGAAGGAAAAAAAAGTTGTAGGATTTTGGGTCATAAAAGATATGGTGTATCTCCAAGTGATCCAATACCATTAAGAGTCTCAGAGGTATCTGAGTTTTTTATGGAGTCACCTTTTCAACAAGGAACTTACCCGATTCTTTGATTTCATCAATAAAATCATTATCAAACAAAAATCTGAACCAATTAATAAAAATTCGGACTAGATAATGACAAGATAGAAATCAAGAGAAATAGATAAGAGATTTAGAGAATTTCCATATCACCCAAAAGTGACATAGTTTTTTTTTTATTTATTTATTTTTTTTTTTAAAGTCTATTTTTACAAGAAGTAGTAAGAAGAAACAAAGAAAAGAATTGAACATAAAAAAATAACTTAATAAAAACTGTACAGGGTATTGGAACACTTTGTAAAACACTTTTCACAAAGTTCCTAACCCGAGAGATTTCTTAAGCCAAGAAAACCTCTCAAAGTCTAAACCTTTTGTGAAAATGACTGCCAATTGTCTCTCTGTAGGGATATGTTCAATTTCGATGATTCTTTTCTCAGCAAGATCCTTAATAAAATGATGTATAATATCTATGTGTTTTGTCGTGGAGTTTTGAACCGGGTTCTTAGTAATGTCAATAGCACTAGAATTATCATAGAATACAGTGAGAATAATGCTCCCAAGCCCATAATCATCCAAAATTTGTTGCGCCCACAGTAATTGAGTGCAACAACTACCAAGAGCTATATATTCGAACTCCGCATTGGATAACGACACACAATTTTGTTTCTTACAATGCCAAGACACCAGATTATTTCCTAGATAAAAACACCCTCCTGAAGTACTTTTCCTATCATCTACATCTCCAACCCAATCAACATCACAAAAACCTACCAAGTTTGTGTTCGTGTCCTTTGAGTACCAAATACTCAAGTCAAAAGTCCCATTGACATATTTAATGATCCTTTTTACATCATTTAAATAATACAATTTTGGATCAGATTGATATCGTGCACAAACATAGAAACTATAACATAAATCAAGACGACTCGCTGTAAGATAAAGAAGACTGCCAATCATGCTCTTGTACAAGGTTGTCCAACACCTTGTCCATCACTACCCTTACAAATTTTAAAATTGGAACTCAAAGGGGTTTTCATATGCTTACCAGATAGTAAATTAAACTTTTTAACAAGTCCTTTTGCATAGTTGGAATGAGTTATGAATGTACCATGTTTAAGTTGTTTGATTTGAAGTCTAAGAAAGAATTTCAGTTCGCCGACAAGACTCATTTCAAATGTTGATGACATTTTTTGGACAAAATTTTGTAATTGTTTATCACATGTAGAGCCAAACCTAATATCATCAACATGCACTTGAGCAATGGTAATATGAGACACATTCCTTTGAATAAAAAGAGTTTTATCAACATTCCTCGTTCAAAACCGAGTGTCATAAAAAATTCAGTCATCGATCATACCATGCTCTAGGGGCTTGCTTCAACCCATACAAAGCCTTTTTTAGTTTGAAGACTTGACCAGGTTGTAAGGATCTATAAATCCTTTGGGTTGTTCAACAAATGCTTCCTCATTCGAAAAAGCATGTTTAACATCCATTTGAAATAGTTTTATTTTAAGAAAACATCAAACAACTGTAAAAAATCGAATTGATTCCAGTCGAGCAACAAGAGCAAAATTTAATCATAACCACGCCCTTCACCTTGTGTGTACCCTTGAGCTACAAGACTAGCTTTATTACGAACAACTTTTCCAAATTCATCAATTTTATTTTGAAATATCTATTTAGCCCCAATTACATTCACACCATCAGGTTTGGGAACCAAATCCCATACATCACTACGAGTGAATTGATGAAGCTCTTTATGCATTTGTTGAATCCAGAACTCATCCTTAAGAGCTTCATCAATGTTTTTTGGTTCTAGATTTGACATGAAATAGTTATCATGCACAATTTGAAATGAGAAGGTAAGACAAGCTATCTTTACCATTTTGGAGTAATCCTTTCATTCCTTGGCACTAGTACGAAGCTTATCATGAACATTACCTATTACATGAGAAATGGGATGATCTCTTCATATTCTGTCAGGTGGATCTCTTCTTACATGTGTATCTTCATGCGAAACATTTTGATGTACAGAAGGTTCAAGTTCATCAACATGATCTTGAGCATTTTGTGTAGGATTTTGTTCAGTTTGATCCTGAGTTTCAAGAGGTGTTGCAACGCCTTCTTGAACACTTTCCTCAATTGGTTTCAGAAGTGAACTTTCTTTATGTTCCAACAAATCTTGTACTTGATTTTCATTTCTATTACCTACAATGTCTGAGAAATCATCAAATACAACATTTATTGAAAATTCAAAAAGCATGACTATTCGAAGAGTAACCAATAAATAGTCCATTGTCACTTTTTGAATCAAATTTACCTAAAGGATCCCGGTCATTTAAAATGAAGCATAAGCATCCAAAAACATGAAAGTACTTAAGATTTGGCTTTTTGCCCTTGAGTATTTCATATGGTGTCATAGTACTTCCATGCCTTAGATATACTCGATTTGAAATGTGACATACAGTACTAACAACTTCAGCCTAAATTCGTTTCGAATTTTTTTAGCACACAACATAACACATGTCATTTCTTGAAGCAATTTATTCTTCCTTTCAGCTACCCCATTTTGTTCAGCTGTTTTAGGAGCTAAAAATTCATGTTTAATCCCCTTTTTAGCACAAAATTCTGAAAACAAGACTTTTTCAAACTCTCTCCCATGATCACTCCTAATCTGATTAAACTAAACTCCAAATGAAGTATGGATTTGTGTGGCAACATTTTTTAAAGAGTTAAAAGTGTCAGATTTTTCTTTGAGAAAAAAAAACCCAAGTACATTTGGAAAAATCATCTATACACACAAACATACCTCTTACCTCTCAAACCGTCAATCTCAATTGGACCCATTAGATCCGTATGGAAAAGTTCAAAACAGTGAGAAGTACCAAAGTGTTGCAACACTTTATGCATACTTTTGGTTTGATTACCTTTAGCACAAGATTTGCAGACTTTCTCGATTTTACCAGTCAATTTAGGCAGACCTTTTACAACTTCCAAGTTTACAATTTTCTTCAACTGTTGGAAATTGACATGTCCTAGTTTCTAATGCCGCAAGTCAACTTTATTAATCTGAGCTTTTTGACAATCTATTCCCTCTTCAATTAAATAATAGTTATTCGAAGCTCTTGACCCTATCATAATGCACTCATTTCCAAGATTATATACCCTACACAAATCCTTTTCAAACTTGACATGTAAGTTCTCATCACAAAGTTGACTAATGTTAATTAAATTAGCCATTAGTCCTTGAACGTGAAAAACATTACAAAGATTTGGAAGACCTGGGAAATTCAAAGTTCCCTTTCCAATGATTTTACCTTTAGCACCTCCACCAAAAGTCACTTTACCTCCATCAACACTTCCATAATTCTTCAAAAAATACTTTGTTCTCATCATGTGACGAGAACAACCACTATCAAAGTACCACACACATCAACACACAGAGATGTATAAATCATGTTGCAATACTCATTATTATGAGATTTCTCATTGGATGATGAAGTTGTTCTTGGTTTTGAACAACATTTTGAATGTTGTTGCAACACAACTTTAGACATATTTGATAGCTTTCTCCTAAAGATTTTTCTTGTCCTTCTAAAACAGAAAGGACTTATGTGCCCATGTATAGAACAAAAATCACATACAAATTGGTTTTCATTTGATTCAGCTTCTATTCTAAGTTTTTTAATTCCAGAAGACAAACCTGAGTTAGAAATGATAGCTTCAAGAGTTTTGTCCTTTTGAAACTACAAGAAAAAAATTAAATTAGAGACGAAAAAATTCGTCTCTATTTACATGATATCGGTTTCTAAAGTAAAGTAGTGACAGATTAGTGACGAAATGGTTAGTCTGTATAATGCTGGTCTCTCAAATTTAGAGATTGATTTTATTCAGTCTTTAAATTTAGTGACGGAATTTCCCTCTCTATTATGAAATTAGAGACCGAATTACCTACCAAATTGAGATGGATTATGTTCGTCTCTAATATTCGGTTGCTATCACTAATTTGATACTGATGATTTTTTGTCACTTTCCGTCACCATTCTATTTCTGTTCTGTTTTTATTTTGTGACTGATATTATCAGTACTAATTTCCGCCTCTAATATGATTTTTTTTTTTTTGTAGTGTGAGATAAACTCTTTTCCAAGTTAAGGATTTTCCTCTTCAATTTTTCATTTTCTGATTTACTTCTTTGAGACCTTTTAGAGCAATTACCAGTTCACCATACATTTCTCTAAAAGCACATAGAAGTAACTCAGATTCAGTAATTTCATAATCGTTATTCACATTCATTGTTTCATCAAGTGTTTCAACATTTTGCAGCATACTCAATTCCTCCACTTTGACCATTAGTGCTGAAACCTCTTGTAAATTATGAATTTCTTCATCTTAATCATATCTTCTTCACTTAATGTAAGAATAAGATTTGTGCCTTTTTTCATTAGATTATTAGCATAGTGACCAAATCCAGAACATGCTCTACATTGAATATTCTTCAACTCCTTTGGAGCATATGAAGTGTCATTTACGTTATTGAAACTTGAATTAGAATTCTGACCATTAGACTTGTTAAACTAATTCTTGACAGGCTCTAATCTTAACCCTTAATTACCGCTAGTGTACAGGTGTATGTGTATGTAGTGGAAGTCAAGGTCGATCCACAGGGAATGAGTTTAGGTAGTTCGATACCCTAATTATATAGGATTATCCTAACTAGACACTGGAATTGGGAAGGATTGTTATAACTAAAATATATTGCATATAGTCCTATTAAACGAATTAATTATCAAAAATTAATTTCCAATCAAAGAGAATGTATCCTAGGGTGTTGATTTCAGGAATTACGCTAATGAATGCTTAAGCTCTAAATTATAAACCTTTAAACCAGTTTTAATATCTATTAGGCGGCACTTAATTAACTTAGCCCTTCTCCCGAAGTGACTAAGTCGTAGATTAATTAGAAAAATTATTCTCCCGAGTCAATTAATATTAACAACTCCCAAAAGCCCCTTAACCTTTGCCTACACAATCATAGAAAACTACGCTATACGTCATACATCTATTAACAATTTACTCCTCCCGAAGCAGAATTGTTAAATGATTAGACTTAGCCTGAGTGATCAGGTTATGCTCAATCATAAAATAATAACAAACATGTAGATAGATACTAAAAACCGAAGTTTATAACTTAAATAATAGAATCAAACATAATTGTAAATCTCTACTTTCTAACCCTAGGACACGAGTAATTTAGTTACTCATGCCTACTAACAAATCCAAACAATAATCCAAGAAAAACATTGTAATGAATCAATTCTAGACAAGAAATAAATAAACCCGAATAGTCGGCTCTTCGATCTTCGTCACATATTGCTCTTTGATCTCATTTCCAAAACTTCTCCGAATGTGTATTGTCTCCTATTTTTGGACCTAGAGACATCCTTTTATAGTTGGGAACGAATTGGGGTGAAGATAGGATTGAAACAGACAAAAATGCATAATCCATAATTGCAGTGCCTTACGGAACTCGCCCGAGTTAGGAATAACTCGCCCGAGTTAGGCAACTCGGCTGAGTTGAATGGGCCTTGACCGAATTACTGCTCTTGGCCTAAACTCTCTTTTCGTTCAACTCGGCGTCGACCGAGTTGCTTTTAGGCCTCGGCGAGTCAGCTAGTTCTGCCGGAACTCCGATTCTTCTTCGTTTCTTCCAACTTTCTTGCTCGTTTTTCATCCGAACTTTTCCCAAGCGGACTTTTTAGCCTTTTTATACCTGATTATCACTAAAACAAGCACACACACGTCATCTAGCTCAAGATAATGAATTTAAGCATATTTCAACTAGATAAACATGCAAATCTTAACAAATATGTCCCTAAATCGACCTAAAATGCATGTATAAACGACGTGTATCAAACTACTCCAAACTTAGACATTGTTCGTCTCGAACAATAAAATAAAACAAAGAAATTCAAGGAATACAAACTTTTAGGGCAATTAGATATTGAATCTAGCCTCTGGGGTTTTTTTTCTATCAAACCGACAACTTAAACTTTTGAGCATTGGTGACAGGGCAATTTTTCAACTGCTTTCGAGACAATAACTTAATAACAAAGATCCTCACCGGTTAAGTGTATCGCTCTTCTCTCAAGTGTGTAATATGGAAAGTGTTTACGCTCAGAATTGGACCACATGCACCGTCTACCATATGCCTATTGTCTAAATTAGACCTCGTACTTGACATATGTGACAAATTATTTTGGTTGTAATGTTGGCTTAAGGTAAGGTGGGATAAATTTGGATATAAGTGACTAATTATTGGACCAATCAAGTTTTTCCTAACCTGACTACCCCTCAACATTGTTCACTCAATCCTCACTCTTCAATTTTCAGAAAACCACTCAATATGATTTTGTCACCCTACAAAAGCACTTCTTTTATCAACCAAGAACTTCAATGCTTATTTTTAACCGAGTACCACATTGGAAATATTCGTCTTTCACACAACTTAAGCATACTTAGGCACTTTCTCATCATTAACCCCTCCTAGTAACAAAACACAACATGTATTTACAACCTTTTTTTTAATGCAATTAAAAAAAAAAAAAAGAGGGGTCATCTATTTCTTTTCATTTACCTAATTCATGTATCTCTTCACCGAATCGTCCCAAACATCCATTGCACTTGATAATTTTACCCTATCTACCTTCCTATCAACCTCCCTCTTACTCAATTAGTCCAATTAATCAGGCCAAAGGCTAAAAGAAAGGTATAAGCTTGTATTGTTCGGCTTTGAAAAATAAGGCTTAAAGCTCAAAGTGGCTAACTATGGATTTTTCAAGTTTTGGTGAAAAGGATTATTTTAAGGCTTAAAACAGGCTTTTTAACAAAACAATGCCTAAATCTAAGCCACAACATGCACTTGACACATTCTTACAAAGACGCAAGATAAGTTCTAGAGACTAAATACAATGCGACCAATCAATTCACACCGAAAGAATGACAATATTACTCCAAAAATAGGAGTACATATAAAGCTCAAATCTCACAGGATAATTTTGATCATTGTTCAAGTTTAAGCTCAAATTCCTCTCCAAATACCTATCATGCTCTTATTATGTGTCAACATTCTATTTATTCAAAATTCAACTCGTCATTGACACATCATCATCTATCAACCCTTTTTATGCTTCTTAAGACTCGGTTTTTCTTTACTCCATCTTAACAAAATGTAAACTAACTTAAGAAAATAATAAATGCACAAACTCAAATAGATCCTACTTAACATAAATTGACAAATCAACAATTGGGCACACAGACCCAACAATTCTCATCACTCAACAGGACTCACAGACCCTTCATCAATGAAAAGAGGCAAGACATAGAATAATGAAACACAAGCAAGAACAACAATAAACTCAATAGCATTGAATGTAATAACAGCAATAAACATAAAAACGGCCAAGACGTGTCATTATCCACCCCCTCCCCCAAACTTGGTTGTCTGGGTGCTTACTCATAATGGTACTGAGGTGGAGGTAGTGGTGGTGGGTTAAAGCCCCATGACTGCCAGAATTGAGCCATTGCATCCAACTGCTACTGCTGATAAGCCTGTCTCTGCTCATGTTGGGTCCACCTCGCATCTTGTTGTTGTCGCCACGTTGTATCAATATTCATCTCTCATCCTGTTGAGCTTACATTGCCTCTTGCTGTGCTATCCACTATTTGTCTTCATCTATTCTTTGATGTTGGTGTGCCATCAAATTGTTCAATGATGTGGTCAATGAAGAGAGTACCTGAGCCCTGTTCTCGTGGCTTTCTTGCTCCGATCCACTTGGGATGTCAGCTTAACTATCAATTCGGTGCACAACTTGATAAAGTCAAATCTCATCTGGAGTAGGATCGACTTCTTGGGCTTGATGGGCTGGTGAGTTCATCTTCCAATTATCTATGTCCTTGAGCCCCTCAATCTTACTCAGGTGGGAGTTGGGAAGATGGAGGAATCTACCTCTATTCTGCAAAAGTAAATATTGCTCCTCACGTCTACTCCAAAAAATCATCTCCAATCTACAAACATCTTCCACGGATATATGGGTGTCTCCGGGTACTGTCTCAGCTGAGTCATCATCAGTGACAATTTGAAAGTGGTCAACTATAGAGTAATAAGACCCCAAATCGAAATATCTCCCGATTGTTTCACCACTTGGCGATCGAACTGCTCCATCAAAATTTGGTTGAGATCAATTTGTCATCCCATTGCCACACACCATAAGAGAAACATCTCCTTCTGAGTCACAGTACCCGTCTCAGGTCGAGCAAGCACAGTATAGGCAAGGAGGCGATGCAAATACCGGAATATAGCATTTTGAATCCAAGACACCTTGTTTCTCAATGGATCGCTCTTCATCCAAGGAACAAGTCCAGGGACTTCTACCATGTGATTCCAAAATGTATGCTCATTGTAGTCGTCCAACAGGGTGCAATCTCAGTATCAAAAAGCTTGTAGATATCATTTAGTACAGCCCGAGTGAGTGTGTAGGTCTTATTACGAAACCCGAATGACATACTATGTAAATGTCAGTTCAATATCATTAAGTGTTCATGAAATGTAGTAGACGTTTTGAGGATTCCAGAACCGGGTTTGGAATGCGGAGAACCGGGTCAGAGAACCGGGTTTTAACCAGATCAGTGAAAGAGGTTAAAATGGGAACTGGGTCCAAGTTTGTTATAACTGTCGTTTGTAACAGATTTAAACCGTTGCATGAAAAATCATTGTGGAAAGCTCGCAGCAGCAGTTTTGAGCAGTTGAGTCAAAATTGGTTACACCTTCTTCAACTCTCTGATTCGAGCTCCGACCTTCATATACATTGTAAACACTTGAAGTTGTGAGTTGATTCACAATTCTTTCCCTCTGTAAACATTACTCAATCAAGAGAATTATATTGCTAGGGTTTTATGCTCAATTCAAGCTGTGAATTGGGATTTCTGGTTTTCTGGATGTATTCTTGAAATTGATTGAGTAGTGAAGTGAATTGAGGTGTATAGAACCTCCGTGGATGTAGATCACATTGATCGAACCACGTAAAATCCCTGTGTTCATCATTTTTCTTTCCTATTCTTGGTTCGATTTCTAGTGGCCGAATTCTTTGTTGTTTTTCATTCAATACTGGTTGTGTGTTGTTTGTGTGTGAGTGTGACTTGATCATAACAATTGGCGCCGTCTGCGGGAAGCCTGCTCATGAAACAAGGAGATAAAGATGTTAGGAATGAAGATGGATGTGGAAAAATTCTCAGGGAGGAATGACTTCCATCTTTGGAAGATCAAGATGAAGGCTATTCTGTTTCAAAACGGGCTGGTAGGTGCTCTCAAGCTTGAAAATGACTGGATAGAGACAGAGAAGCCTAAATATGCAGAAATGGATCAAAAGGCTTTGAGTTTAATCATCCTGTGTCTAGGAGATAAGCCATTAAGGGAAGTTTCAAGGTGCTCGACTGCAATAGAGGCTTGGACCAAGCTGGAGGAACTATATCAGTCCAAGTCTGTATCAAATAAGCTGTTTCTCAAACAGAGGTTACTGGCCTTCAAATTGTGGAAGAAAAAGACATTTCTGATCAATTGGATGAGTTTTTAAAATTTCTTGATGAGCTGGACGATCTTGGAGTAACTATGGAGGATGATGACAGAGCTTTAATGGTGTTAAATGCTCTACCAAGTTCCATGGAAGGGTTTAAAGATACTTTGATGTTTGGGAGGCAGGACAAACTTAGTTATGACTCAATAATCACTTCTTTGAAGACCAAATGCTTACAGAATCAAGGAGAAAAGAAGGTGACTCAATCTGGTGAAGGATTGAATGTCAAGTTCAAGAAGAATTACCAAAAGAAGAAGGGCCAAACCTCAAAGAATCACAAGATTGGCAACACTGCTCCAAAGAAACCTGGACAATGGATAGAGAACAGGAAATGTTTCAAGTGCAAGCAAGTAGGGCATCTAAAGAAAGATTGCCCTCAGAAGATGAAGAAGAAAGAAGGCCATGGTAGAGAAGCTGCTACTGTTGAACATGGAGAAGACACACCAGAGGTCTTGAATGTTACTGAGTAAAAAATGGAGTTGGAATGGGTACTGGATACAGGCTGCTCCTTTCATATGTGTCCTCATAAAGAATGGTTCCAAAACCTCAAGCAAGAAGATGGAGGGTGTGTACTGCTGGGAAATGACCAATCCTGCAGGGTTCAAGGCACTGGATCAGTAAGCATCAACATGTTTGATGGTATTAACAGGCAAATTATAAATGTAAGGTACGTGCCTGGACTTAAAAGAAATCTGATCTCCCTAGGATCTCTAATTGCTACTGGGTGTGAATTTAAGTCAGTTGATGGCCAACTACACATAACCAAAGAGAATAAACTGGTAATCAAGGGAAGACAACACAATGGATTGTTTATTTTGATAGGAAAACCAGTGGTTGGGAGTGTGGAGAATATCTTGGCTAAGGATGAACTAACCCTGTGGCATAAGAGGTTGGGACACATTGGGGAGAGAGGACTGAAAGAGCTATCCAGAAGAGGGATAATAGGAGAGGTTGGGAATCAAACACTTGAATTTTGTGACAAATGCGCACTGGGCAAATCACAAAAACTGCCTTATGCCAAAGGGATTCACATCACTCAAGAACCTCTAGATTATGTTCACTCTGATATCTGGGGACCATCCAGGGCTGAAACTCATGGAGGAGGAAAGTATTTCATGTCTGTTATTGATGATTTCAGTAGGAAAGTATGGGTGTTTATCTTAAGAAACAATAGTGATGCCTTCACTAAATTCAAGACATGGTTGCTTCAAATGGAAACCTTGAAGGGAAAGAAACTCAAGCATTTAAGAACTGACAATGGCCTAGAATATCTATCTACTGAGTTTAGAATCTTCTGTAATGAAAGGGGATTTACCATACACAGAACATTCCCCATGAATCCACAACAGAATAGAGTGGCAGAAAGATTCAACAGAACTGTTCTTGAAAGAGTAAGGAGTATGTTACTTGATGCTAGGTTGCCAAAGGTGTTCTGGGGAGAAACAATAAACACAGCATGTTATCTAATAAACAGATCTCCTACATCAATTCTAGGGTTCAAAACACCAGAAGAAGTATGGAATGGAAGAATTCCAGATTACTCAGGATTAAAGGTGTTTGGATGTTTGGCATATGCTCACATGAGATCAGATAAACTTGATCCTAGAGCTTACAGGTGTGTGTTTCTGGGATATCCAGAGGGAATCAAGGGTTACAGGTTATGGTGCATGGAACCTGGGAATCAGAAATTGATGATCAACAGAGATGTAAAGTTCAATGAATCCATTATGGGATATCATTTCTCTGGGAATCAAGGAAAGCATGATGGAGGCTCTGAATCAGAAAGAATATCAGTTCAGGTGGAGACTCAGAAGGATCATGAAACACAGAGAGGTGAAAACTTGGCTGATCACTCCATTGATAGTTCTTCAGAAGAAGAAGACATATCACCCAGAAATCCAAACCTGAGAGAGTACAGCATTGCCAGAGACAGACCAAGGAGGCAAATACAGAAACCAGACTTTTATGGACAGGCTGGAAGTGTACATTATGCACTCAGTGTTGCTGAAGAAATAGAAAATCATGAGCCACAAAACTTCAAGGAAGCAGTCAGTGCTGATGAAAGTGAATACTGGATTAGTGCAATTATGGAGGAAATGGAATCTTTGGAAAGAAATGGCACTTGGAAACTGGTGGATAAACCAAAGGGACAAAAGCTGGTAAGTTCCAAATGGATTTACAAGAAGAAAGTTGAAGTTGGAATCTCAGACAAGATAAGGTATAAGGCAAGGTTGGTAGCAAGGGGTTTTACTCAGAGGGAAGGCATTGATTTCAATGCAGTTTTCTCTCATGTAGTAAAGCATTGTTCAATCAGACTACTTCTGTCAAAAGTAACTCAAGAGGATGTGGAGTTACAACAGCTGGATGTAAAGACAGCTTTCTTACATGGAGACTTAGTTGAGAACATTTATATGAAGCAGCCTGAGGGATTTGTGATTCCAGGAAATGAAGAGAAAGTATATTTTCTCAAGAAGTCATTATATGGATTGAAGCAAAGTCCAAGGCAGTGGAATAAGAAGTTCAATGAGTTTATGTTAAAAGCTGGTTTTGTTAGAAGTTTGTATGATAGTTGTGTTTATTTTGATAAAAGTTTAAGTGTTGATCCTGTATACCTGTTGCTATATGTGGATGACATGCTCATTGCAAGCAAGAGCTCACATAAACTACATCAGCTTAAGCAGAAATTGAGTTCTGAATTTGACATGAAGGACTTAGGAGATGCCAAGAAGATTCTTGGAATGAATATAATCAGAGACAGAGCTGCTGGTTGTTTATGGTTGCCTCAGAAGTATTATCTTCAGAAAATGGTGGAGAGGTTTCAAATGCATGAGGCTAAGACACTGAGTATTCCAGTAAGCCAACAACTCAGATTATCAAAGGAGCAGAGTCCTAAGACAGCAGAAGAAGAGACATACATGAGAAGTGTGCCTTATGCTAGTGGAGTTGGGAGTCTGATGTATGGGATGATATGCAGTAGACTAGACTTAGCATATTGTGTGTCTTTGGTCAGCAGATATATGTCAATTCCAGGGAAAGCTCACTGGGAGGCTTTGAAGCAGGTTTTGAGGTATCTAAAGGGAATAGTAAGTCTGGGTTTGAAGTTTCAGAAGCAGGCAAACATGGTTATTCCTTTGGAAGGTTTTGCAGATGCTGATTTTGCTGGTAATATTGATACCAGAAAGTCGATCACAGGCTATGTTTTCACATTATATGGTACTGCAGTTAGCTGGAGAAGTGTGCAACAATCAGTGGTGGCTTTGTCAACTATAGAAGCTGAATACATGGCTTTGACAGAGGCAATCAAGGAAGCTGTGTGGTTAAAAGGTATTCTGAAGGATCTGGGGATAAAGCAGGATTGTGTTACTATATATTGTGACAATCAGAGTGCATTACATCTATAGAAACATCAAGCTTTCCATGAAAGATCCAAGCACATAGATGTCAGATTGCATTTTGCAAGAGATGTGATTGATGCAGGGTCTGTGGAGGTTAGGAAGGTCCATACAAGTGACAATGCTGCTGATTTTCTAACCAAAGCAGTGCCTGGGAGTAAGATGGTTCATTGCTTAAGCCTAATTAGGCTTGAACGATGTGATTAAAAGGTGGAGAGCAAGGCAGGTTGAGGTGATGAAATACACTTGAGTTCATTGAGGTGGAGATTTGTAAATGTCAGTTCAATATCATCAAGTGTGAAATGTAGTCGAGGTTTTGAGGATTCCAGAACCGAGTTTGGAATGCGGAGAACTGGGTCAGAGAACCAGGTTTTAACCAGATCAGTGAAAGAGGTTAAAATGGGAACCGGGCCAAGTTTGTTATAACTGCCGTTTGCAACAGATTTAAACCGTTGCATGAAAAACCGTTGTTCAAAGCTCGCAGCAGCAATTTTGAGCAGTTGAGTCAAAATTGGTTACAACTTCTTCAACTCTCTGATTCGAGCTCCGGCCTTCATATATATTGTAAAAACTTAAATTTTCCAGTTGATTCACGATTCTTTCCCTCTGTAAACATTACTCAATCAAGAGAATTAGATTGCTAGGGTTTTATGCTCAATTGAAGCTGTGAATTGGGATTTCTGGTTTTCTGGATGTATTCTTGAAATTGATTGAGTATTGAAGTGAATTGAGGTGTATAGAACCTCCATGGATGTAGATCACATAAATCGAACCACGTAAAATCCCTGTGTTCATCATTTTTCTTTCATGTTCTTGGTTCGGTTTCTAGTGGCTGAATTCTTTGTTGCTTTTCAGTTAATACTGGATGTGTGTTGTTTGTGTGTGAGTGTGACTTGATCATAACATACTACCTGGTTTCCCATCTTAAGCAGAGGTCAGATGTAGAACTAGAGTAGAAAGAAACTCTAGAGTATCATTTCGACATGTTATTCACTTTTTGCCCAACAGTGTCCTCCATCCGACCCTCTTGAGCATCCATAGATTCGTGTGCAGTGTTCTAAAAATCGTTAGTCGCTAGTCGGTCGGTCCACTGGGGCCTAGCGCGCTGCCTAGGCGGCACCACCTTAAACGAATAATTTTAATTATTTATAAATATTTAATAAGTAAATAATATATAAAAAAAATTGAAAATAATAGCAACCTATCATAAACAAAATATATTTTGCCTTTTTAGCCGACATAGTCAAGAATAATGCAATATTTAATTTACATGTATAATACCGTAAACCCTGAAAGACAAAACTCAATAGTCGATACTGAATAAAGCAATAGGGAAGCATTAGCCCATAATATAAGTCAAAGATCAAAATATATCATCCAAATATTCTAAACAATAAATTTGAGGTCATTAAGCAAAAAAAATAAACAAAATAATTTTTATTTTTTATTTTTAAAAACAAAGCGCGTTAGGTGGGCTAGGCGGCCCCTAATCGGGGTTTGACGGCGCCGAAATTGACCAGCGCCAAAAACAGCCGAATAAGAGAAAAACGGGTCGGGCTTGGGCCGCCTAGCCCGTTTTTTAGAACAATGTTCGTGTGGATGCCCAGATAATCTTTCGTTTTGGATTCGGTATATTTAGTGGGGACGATTGATGAACGTAAAACTTACCATTTTTTCACTTTTCACGTTCATATTTTGTAGGGAATTATGTGTAATTGATATGTTCATGTGTGATTTCTTTCTTTATTGTATTATCAGGTTGATGTTCCTTTTTATTATGATTTGATGCGCTTTTGGGTGTTTCTAATCATATTTTGAAGGTTAGGAAATTCGAAGAAATATAGAAGATTGTTCAAATCCATTTTCACACCCCAACCTGCATCCTGAGGCTAAAATGGGCCCAAGATGGGTTGGGATCAGGCCCAATCAAAAGACCATTGAGCCAAGAGAAAAGCTCGTGAAGAAGTCAGGTTAAGAAAATGGATAGAAAAGCCCCGAATTGAAGAAAGATTGAAGACAAGGGAAATTGCACATGCTTCATGTTCCAACCCACAAACCAAGGCACAAAAGAGTCCAAATCAGACCCGAAAAGATCTCAAATCGAAGTTCGCTAAGTCACAAACAAAATTCATGAAGAGGTCGGGTCGAGAAAACGAGAGGAAGGGGTCCGAAACGACGACGGAAGACGGAGGTGCAAAACAGGAGAAACAGACCAACGACGCCACTACCGGACCGTCAGGACCACCGGTAGTCAGTCTAGAATGTCTCGCAACTCGCAGCCGCTATCACGACTGGCCCATCTTCCGGCCCAGCTGCCGGACCGGCAGTGGGCCCGGTAGTCCGCGACCGATCCCTGTTTCGCACCATGTTTGTTTTTCGGTCGTAATTTCTTCATCCGAGCTCTGATTCAAGTGATTCAAGTGGCCACGCTTAGCCAAGACGAAGACCTACAACTTTTATATTTTGGATATTGTAGGCTAAGCTTTCTCATTCTCTATCTTCTCATTTATTGTATTTTCATTTATTACACTCATCCCCATCCCATTTAATGCTTAGTCTATGTATTTATTGTGCTCTTGTTGATATATTTATGACTTGTGAGTAGTTAGTTTAGGATTCTAGGGCTGCGAGTAGCTTAACCCTAGAATTTATGATTCTTGTTGATTGTTGATTAAATTGTGGGGATTATGTGTGTTTGGAATCAATACTACGGAATTGTATGGATTATATTCTAGGAGTAGCTAATCGCGAATATATTGGTTCTCCCCGAAGGCCAATGAGGGACGAAGGGAGAACCTGAATCATGTGTATTGATCTTGTAGGATGTTTTAGGGGTTCGCTCCCTAGGCTAGATCCTCTTGGGGTAGGATTTTGAGGATTAACTATATTATTTTCATAATTTACTCACCTTTAGGTCTAGTAATCCCATCATTGTCCATAATGATTGGGATTGGATTAGGTGATAGTTAGTTAATTTGGTAAAACTCCCTCTTGTTACCCGTTTGGATTCTCAAATTGGAACAAAACCTTCCAAGACAACCTCTCGTTTAACTGGTAATCGCAAGGCATACTTTCTAGAAAATAGGTGAAACCTTACCTTAGAAACCCGCTTTTAATTGAGAGTAATTCTTAAAATCATAATTGCACATTTAATATTTTTAGGAATAAATTAATCTACTTCTATTTCCCCACTTAGCTTAAATTTGCTAATCGATAGACCTTCAGTCTGCTCCATGAGAATATCCTCTGTGTGCCCCATTTAGAACGCTTTTCGTGGACAAGTTCATGGCGCCGTTGCCGGCGAGAATTTCCTCCTCGTAAAGCCATTGTAGGGTCAATTGTGGGTTGATGTTAGGCTTGTAGATATTTATTGATTTTCTTGTCTATTGCCGGTGTTTGCATTTTGTTAAGTTGTTTTACTTATAAAAAAATTTCACAAAAAATAACCTTTATTATCTTACTTTATTGAATTCTTGCTATGAATCGTGGAAAAGGCAAATTCCACTACACCGGGATCACGACTCCCTACTCCTGGCTCACCGAGCCCAAAAAAACTTGCGCGGGAGTAGATGTCACCCCGGCTATGGTGAATTTGGCTAGAGAGATGAAATTTAGTGGGAAAGAAAGGGAAGATCCGTATGAACATCTAGAGGAATTTTTACAAATTCGTGAATGTGTAAAAATCTCCAATGATGTCATAACCGAATACTCGATCAAACTCTTTCAATTTACACTTGAAGGAGCCGCAAAATATGGTTTCGTGAAGAGGCATTCGACTTCTCATCTCTATGGGAGGATGTTTCCACCTCTTTCCTTCATAAATTCTTTCCGGCTGGAAAAAGTGCAAGGCTAAGGCGTGAAATCTCAAATTTCATCCAACGAGATGATGAGCGTTGATTTGAATCTTGGGAAAGACTTTTAAACTTGTGTAGGTCATGTCCACACCATGGTTTTGATGATGCTTTTGTTATTAATGTCTTCTATGCCGGATTAACTCCCGATGAACGTGTTTTCATAGATGTAGCTTGGGAGGATTTTTCCTCAACAAGGAAGTTGATAAAGCCATCGCTTGGTTAAAAGAGATGGCCTCCAATCAAAATCAATGGGACCAAGAAGATAAAAATAGGAAGAGGCAAAATCAAGAGGAAGGTGTAAAAAGGGAAAAACATGAATCAAATGACCAAGGTGACACACCTAATCAACATGACGTGCATGAGGGATTTAAGGTAAGTACCGCTCACCCTCTTTGTGTGGGATGTCAAAGTGCTATTAACCATTCGTGTACTAGAAATTCTTCTAGAAGGACGGAACCTCGTGTTGAATTGGTTAATAGTAGCTCTAGTGAGGATGAGTTCGATGAGGTTTCCACTAGAGAACAAATTCATGGTTTAGTAGGAAACCTTGTTCGGAAGAGCGGTGCTAAGGAAAGAGATTGTGCCCTTGGATTAGAAAACCTTTGTAATGTTCTTCGTGATATTGATAAGAGCATGATCATTCCTCAAGGTAACTCTCGTTTCACTCATTTGGAAAGCGGCAATGCTGTGGCCCTAAGAAGTGGACGACCTCTTAGAGAACTTGAGTGGGGAACCCACGGAAGGATTTCTAATGATAAGGGTAAGGAAAAAGTAACCGAGGAACCATTTTTTTAAGAGAGAGATGACCTTCCTTCATTTGAAAGTTACTCTTCCCCCAATGAAACTCCACCTCGATTATCGATAATTTAAAAAAATTCTTGATGCTATAAATCGATTAACTCTAATGCTACCTTTTGCCGAGACAGTGTCCACTGTTCCCTAGTTTGGAAATTTTTTAAAGGATATCATAAATAACAAGAAATATTGGGGACAAACGGAAAAAGTCTATCTAGCCGAAGACATTAGTGCCATCATCCAAAATAAGCCTTATTCTAAGCTTAAGGACCCTGGTAGTTTCACTATTGGGTGCTCTACTTATGATGTTCAAGTAGATAGGGCTTTACTTGACCTTGGTGCTAGTGTTAGTTTATTACCTTCGTCCATTGTGAAGCAACTCAAAGATTATGATCTTAAAAACACCTCTATTTCACTTCAATTAGCCGATCGATCCATTAAGAAACCTATGGGAGTTCTTGAATATGTTCCCGTCCGCATCAACGGAGTTGACATTCCGGTTAATTTTGTCGTTCTCGACATGGACGAGGACCCCAAGTACCTCATAATTCTTGGTTGACCTTTCATGGCTACGGCGGGTGCCACTGATGTGAAAGACGGGAGTGTTTCACTTGAACTTGGTGACCAAAGGGTTGAATTCATCCTTAATGGTTACATTAACCAACCCTCCCAAAATGAGAAATGTTTCAAGATTGATGTGCTCGAAAACGTGGTTGAGGAAGAAGTAAGCTCCCTCCTCGAGGATGAATCATAGAAAAAGGTCGTAGAGCACATGGGATGGGAAGAAGAATTCGATTGTGAATCATGTGAAACACTAATAGGGAGTGTCGTCAAGGATGAAGAGATCGAACTCACAAGGGAAGAACTTATGGAAGTAAGTGAAGTCATTTCAAGGGAGGAGTCGGAACCTCCAAAGGTAGAACTAAAACCTCTCCCTTCCCATTTGAGGTATGAGTTTCTTGGCCCCGAATCTACTTACTCGATAATTGTAAGTGCTTACTTGAAAGAGGAAGAATGTGATAAATTGTGGAAAGTCTTGAGAAAATATAGACATACTCTAGGGTATTCTATAAAAGACCTAAAGGGCATCCATCATTCTTATTGCACACAATGCATCTTGCTTGAAGAGGACCACAAACCTAAACGACAACGAAAACGCCGTTTGAATCCTAACATGCAAGATGTAGTGAAGAAGGAAATGTTAAAACTTCTTGATGTAGGAATCATTTTTCCAATTTCTGATAGCACTTGGTGAGTCCTACCTAAGTGGTACTGAAGAAAGGAGGCATCACCGTGGTACCTAATGAACGTCATGAAATGATATCTACAAGAATGGTTGTAGGGTGGAGGATGTGTATTGATTTTAGGGAACTAAATAAATACATGAAAAAGGACCATTTCCCTTTACCTTTCATAGATCAACTGTTGGAAAGGCTTGCTAAGCACTCCCACTTTTGTTTCTTAGATGTGTATTCGGGTTATTTTCAAATATCTATCCACCCCGATGACCTACACTTAACCACTTTCACATGTCCATTTAGCACATTTTCTTGGAGAAGAATGCCTTTCGGGCTTTGTAATGCCCCGGCTATCTTTCTAAGGTGCATGATGGGCATCTTTTCCAATTTAATCGAAAATATTATGGTCATATTTATGGGTGACTTCTCTGTTTATGGCACTAACTTTGATTCTTGTTTTAAAAATCTAACAAAAGTGTTGCAGAGATGTTCAGAAGTGATTTGGTGCTCAATTGGGAGAAGTACCACTTTATGGTGAATGAAGAAATTGTGTTAGGGAACTTAATTTCCGAGCGGGGAATTGAAGTGGACAAGGCCAAGGTTTTGGTGATAAAGGAGCTATCTCCACCAATTTGTGTGTCAAGGAACGAAGCTTCCTCGGTCATGCCGATTTTTATCGGCGGTTTATCAAGGATTTTTCAAAAATCGCAAAACCCTTATCTAATTTGTTGGCTAAGGATGTTGAGTTTATTTTTTTATCAATCTTGCCTTGATGCATTCCACAGGTTAAAGGAAGCTTTGGTTTCGGCCCCCATTATTCAACCCCCTGATTGGATTCTTCCATTTGAATTAATGTGCAATGCAAGTAACTACGCCATTGGGGTAGTTTTGGGACAAAAGAAAGACAAAAACTTGCATGCCATTTACTATGCTAGCAAGAGTATGGATCAAGCTCAATTGAATTATACAACCACCGAAAAAGAGCTCTTAGCCATCATTTTTGCAGTCGACAAGTTCAGAGCATACATAATCGGGTCAAAGGTGTGAGTTCACATTGATCATTCGGTAATCCGCTACTTGATGACTAAGAAGGACGCCAAACCTCAGTTGATTCGTTGGGTGCTCTTGCTCCAAGAGTTTGATTTTGGAAATCATTGATAGAAAAGGAGCGGAGAATGGGGGTAGTCGATCACCTCTCCCGGATCCGATTAGATGAAGAGAAAAGGCCAAGTCAGGCTAAGACCAACGAATATTTTCCGAATGAGAGGTTATGGTTTGGGTATTCGCATGCACCTTGGTATGTGGATTTTGCTAACTACCTAGTGGGGGGACATCTTCCCCCAGGGATGGAATATCAACAAAGACGGAAATTCCTGTCGGACGTAAAGCATTATTATTGGAGTGACCCTTTCCTTTACAAAAGGGGAGATGATGAGATTTTTCAGAAGTGTGTACCCAAGGAAGAGCAAGAAGCAATCCTTGAAAGGTGCCATGCATCTCCTTGGGGAGGACATGGTGGATCAGATAAAACGTGAAAACGAGTGCTAATGGCGGGATTTTTCTAGCCTACTTTGAAGAGCGATGCCGTTAGATTTGTGGCAAGGTGTGATGCATGCCAAAGAGTGGGAAGGATTTCAACAAGAAATGAAATGCCTCAACATCTCATGCTAGCAGTTGAGATTTTCGATGTTTGGGGCATTGACTTTATGGGCCCATTTCCACCCTCATTTGGGAACCAATACATTTTGGTAGCTGTTGATTATGTATCCAAATGGGTCGAAGCTATAGCTACAAGCACTTGTGACACCAAGCCCGTCATAAGACTTTTTAAAAACACCATTTTTCTGAGGTATGGAATTCCTAGGGTGGTGATTAGTGATGGTAGATCACACTTTGTTGGGAAAGCTTTCACTAGTGTGTTGAAGTCTTATGGAGTTGATCACCGAGTAGCTTCCCCTTACCATCCTCAAACAAACTGACAAGTCGAAGTTTCAAATAAAGAGTTAAAGGCGATCTTGAATAAGACGGTCTCTAAATCGAAAAATGATTGGTCTCTCAAGCTTAGTGACGCACTTTAGGCGTATAGCACCGCTTTCAAGACCCCTATTGGAATGACTCCTTTCAAGCTTATCTACGGGAAATCATGTCACCTGCAGGTTGAATTGGAGCAGAAAGCCTTGTGGGCCATCAAGGAGTTAAACTATAACCTTAAGGAAGCCGGTGACAAGAGGAAACTCGATCTTGTAGAGTTTGAAGAGCTTAGGCTAAATGCCTATGAGAATTCTAAGATTTACAAGGAAAGAACGAAAAGGTGGCATGATAGGAATATTCGGGTTAGGCATTTCAAGCAAGGGCGAAAGGTTCTACTTTTCGACTCCCGACTCTCGATGTTTCTCTAGAAATTTAGGTTCCTTTGGAGGGGTTCTTTTGTTGTTGAGAGAGTACATGGGAACGGAGCGGTAGAATCAATGACCCCGAGAGAGAGATTGTTATGGTGAATGGTCACCGGTTGAAGAATTATGTGCAAGATGAAGACATTGCTCCAGACGAGAGTCGCACTCTCAACGAGTCTAACCGGACCACCCCTTGAACCGCCACCAAATGTCAGGCCGTCGACTTTAAAGAAAGTGCTCTTGGGAGGCAACCCAAGGAATTTTAATTAATTGCTTTCTAATTTGTCATTAGTGTAGTTTAATTTCTCAAGTAAGTATTTAGTTTTATTTATGTCTTGGTAATCTATTTTTTGTGCCATTTCAGGTTTGAACAATCGAGAAGGAGACGAAAGACTTTTTGAGTGGAGAATCTTGAAGAAGTCACATGTTCTTCCAAGATTTTTGATCCTTTGGACATTAACAAGAAGACAAGTTTGTGGGAAGAGAATCCCCCTTTATTGAGTTGGGAGTATGACATGCATGCAAACAAGAAGCCTATCATTAAAGCAAGATATGAATACTCAAGGAGATGGTGATGGCTCATAGTTACCCCCAACATTTTGTCACATTAAAGGACTTAATCCTAGACTCAACTAAAATGCAAAGTACACAGAAGCTAAACATAATCCAACTCGCAAAGACAGTGGCTCACAGGCCAGATGATCAACCAAGTAATTGGCTCACAGGCCAACACTCAATAAACAAACAAGAAACTCGCAGCTAGCACAAAGCAAGAAAATATATAAAAATAAAGCTCAAAGCTCAAAAGCGGCCAAGTCGTCCCACTTACACCCCCTCCGCCAAACTTGGTTGAAAACCACAATTTGTGAGGAAAAGAAGGGTACGACTTGGTGCTTACTTACAGTACTCCTGCTGAGGTGGTGGTTGGAAGCTATGTTTGCTCCAATATTTGGTTATCGCACCCCACTAAATGTCTTGTTATATCCATCATGCTCCACTACTATTTGAATTCGAGTCTCGTTAGTTCCTACAAACTACTCAAAAACGAAAAGAAAATGCATCAAATAGAAAATAATAATAAAATGCATAATTTTAAAAGTAAAAATACGATAAACATCGGGTTGCCTCCCAACAAGCGCCTTTGCTTTACGTCGTTGGCACCGGTTCACATCCATTTAGGGTTTGATCCATGGTGGTTTCCACATTGGCCCCGAACAATTAAAGCATTTTACCTCCTTCATTTTCTCACGCTGTCTTTTATGATGCCTCCAAGATATAGAAGTATTCAGCTTATCCCTGCAACTCAGCTCACAGTTTCTTTCACCAAACGAGTTAATAACATCATTAGGCATAACTGAATAGACATTTTCAGAGAATTCAATTACATCATATATGTTAAATTTAACGATGTGTCCATCGAACTCCATCGTGAGTGTTCCGTCACGAACGTCTATCTTTGTTTGAGAGGTGTTTAAAAACGTCCTCCCTAACAATATAGGCGTAGAACTTGATGTATCGCCGTTCATATCTAACACATAGAAATCTGCCGGAAATACTAAGTCGCCTACTTCCACTAGCACATCTTCTAAGACCCCATCAGGGTATGTACTATGGTCAACTAATTGAATTACTATCCTCGTTTCTTTTAATGGCACAAGTTTTAGTACATGAAAAAAAGAACGAGGCATGATATTTATAGAGGCACCTAGATCTAGCATAGCTCTCTCTATGGTGTGATTTCCTATCGAATAGGATATTACGAACATACCTGGGTCCTTGCACTTCGAGGGAATCTTCTTTTGGAAGATGGCTAACACATTCTCCCCCATGATCACTTTCTCATCTCCCTTTAATCTGCGTATGTTAGTGCATAGATCTTTAAGGAATTTAGCATACATCGGGATTTGTCTGATCGTGTCGATTAACGGAATGTTTATCTTGACCTTTCTGAATACATCCAAGATCTTTTTTTCCTAAGTATCTTTCACTTTCGTTGCAATTCGACTAGGAAACGGAAGTGATTGAGCCGGAACAAGTGGTAAACTGGGTTATTTTCTCGAGCAATAAGTCTCTGCCGAGATTGTTTGCTCGACTTTCCCTTTGTTTTTCTCGATTCTTTCATCAATTTCCTCTTCTAAACTTCGCCCGGGCTTGTTAGGCTCTCCAAGATTAGTTTCACTTCTCAGTGTGATAGCGCGTACGTTTCTGGGGTTGGTCTCAGGCTGAGTTGGTAAATTGCTATTGTTTGCACTCTCTAAACGACTCACAACAGTAGCTAATTGACTCACTTGAGTCTCAAGGTTCTTGATGCTTGATTGTGTGTCTTTTTGAAACTGAATATTATTCGTTGCCAAGATCTTGACGATGTCTTCTAATGACGGGCCGAGAGCTTGCTCAGTCGATTGCCTCTGTTGGTACATGCCCCAAGGGAGGCGATTTTTATCGTTCGACTGTTGTAGCTGATTACCATACCTCAAGTTGGGATGATCCCTCCACCCCGGATCTTAAGAGTTGGAGTAGGGGTCATACCTTCTTTGCTGAAAATTGTCCGAGCTAACGGCATTCGCATGGGCCTCCAATTCATTCCCTAGAACTTGGCACTCGTCTGTCGAGTGCTCCAATGTTTCACAAATCCAGCAGGGCTTGATAACAGCCTTGCCCCCTGAAGCAACCTTTCTTACCAGAGTTGTTACCGCGTCAAGCTTGTCTTCTATGGCTGAGTTGGTCATCTTTCTCACTGATTTGAGTTGTGCATCTCTACACCCAAATTGCTGCGAGTTTGCAGCATCTTTGATATCAGTTTTCTAGCTGCAGTTGGAGTTTTTTCCACTAGCACTCCCCCACTAGTTGAATCTATCATGTTCCGATCCGCCATTGAAAAACCTTCATAGAAGTACTAGAGTAACATTTGATCGGTTATCTGATGTTGTGGACAACTTGCAACTAGTTTCTTGAACCGCTCCCAATACTCATACAAAGTCTCACTGTGCCTTTGTACAATTCCACTTATCTCCTTTATGAGGTTTGTAGCTCTAGATGCTGGGAAATATTTTTCTAATAATAGCCTTTATATATTCCCCCATGTGGTGATAGAAGCTGGAGGAAGATAGTAGAGTTCACTCCTTGTTAAATCCTTCATGGAGAAGGGGAAAGCCCGTAACTTGATTGCTTCTTCACTAACAGTAGTGGGCTTCATACTCGAGCAGACGACGTGGAATTCCTTAAAATTTTTGTGGGGATCCTCGTCCAAGAGGCCATGGTATGAGGGCAACAGATGGATTAACCCAGATTTCAGTTCAAATGTAGTGTTTTCTCCCAAGTTGGGGAAAGTGATGCATAGGGGCTGGTGAGTGGCTCCAGCGGTAGCCAATTCTTTCATAGACTTTTCTGCTGCCATGATTGTCTGATCGTTTTCTGAATCAAAAAGGATAGGTTCAGTTTCAGAATATGAAATTTCAGTTTTCTCTAAAATCTCTCTTGCTTGTTTCCTCAGAATTCGGTCTCTTCGAGTAATCTCTGGATTGAATTGCTAGTCTTTGTTACCGTGTGAACGAGTGATCATTCACAACTGTAATAAGATGCAAATGACAAGTGAATGCTTAGTGTATATAAAAAAACTATAATAACAAAAATAAAACTAATAATGGTTAATACAAAAACGCAATTAATTTCAACTGTTCCTCGGTAACGGCGCCAAAATTTAACCGCACTGTCGGGTGCAGTCAAATTAGTTATTATTTTCCTAACTTCCTTCCTAATAGTAGGTAGAGTAAGTCAGGGTCGATCCCACAGGGAACAGAGAAACTTATCGAATTATTGTATTAAACCAATTTGTATAACCAATTTATGCTACTAATTAACAGACTATATAATATATACTAGAGTGTGGGGGGAGTTGTTTTGAGTAAATGGACTAAGCAATTAACAATTAAACTAACAAACTAACGATGAATTTACTTATGATAAAAACATTCCTGCCTTTAACTAGTATCCCCCTAGTCCGAATTACTTGTAAATATTGCAACCGTTTGACAAACTAGTTCTGAGATCCCTACTCCAAGAATTAACAAGTACACTTAGTTAATCCTTGTTACCCCTTAGGTATAATTAATCATAAATTCGCTCAGTAATTAATCATATCCATCCTAGGATACGATCGCTATAACACTATTAATCAAAAATAGAGAACTAAGGCAACAGAGTAGGTGCGGGGTTGTATTCGCAAGCTCGGTACAAGTGACCGCGGCTTATGTTATCCTAGTAAATAAATCACAATTTTCTACTTTTAGACATGAACGCATAACAATACGGATTATGAATTTATGACCTAGCAACATTTATATGCCTACTACCCGGGTGATTTGTCCAAATAACACACATATAAAAGATATGAAGAAAGCAAATGACATAAATAATCTCATAACATAGTTAAATCAAACAATTACCAGAATAATTACAAAAACATCGTTCTAGGGTTCAACTTAGTTAAAGACGGAAAAAAAAGGCTTAGTCGATCATAGCGATCGCTAAGAACAAACTAATAGTGTAAAACATAAACTAAAAAACCTGAGATGCCGAATCTTGATCCTTCGTGCTCTTCTGAATTCCCAAGTCTGTGCTCTCAAAATCAAGGTAAAAGTTATATTTTCGAACTTGGGATCTTCCTTTTATAGTTAGGGATGAATTAGGCTTAATTTGAACTTGAAAAGACAATTTTTGAGCAAATCCTATTCTGACTATACATCAGTCTCGGCCGAGAATGTACAGTCTCGGGAGAGCGAATTCTTGGCCGAGAATAAGCTGTCTTGGTCGAGATTCTTCTTCAGCCAAAATTCTGGTTTCTCTGATCTTCTATCTCGGCCAAGCCCTTACTATCTCGGGCCGAGCTCAATTTCCTGAAGCTTTAGCTCGATTTTATCGATTTTTGACTTATGGAACTTGTTTTCAACATCCATCTTTAGTCGAGTTCGACTTTTTGGTCTAGATTCACCCAAATAGCTTCAAAACAAGTCAAAAACATCAAGTTGCCCAATAACATAAATATGAACAATTCACGATCAATTACGCATGCAAATGTCACTAAATAGACACTTACCTAGACCTATTATACATGTATAAACACGTGTACCATCTACCAAGTCAACCTTGAGGAAATGAACAATTCCAACTGTTTTTGGAAGGAAATGACGGGCTATCGCTTCTTCAATGAAGATAGTGCAAGGGCAATCCAAATCAAGAATCCAAACTTGAGGTATCTTCACTATTGCATCAGCCACACGGTTTATGGTAGCGGAAGCAATCCTAATGCGGTCACCAAATGGAGCTTATTTGCTCTTTGGTCTTGTGTGGTGGGAAATGAAGTCAACATGGGATACTTCTTCCTCAAACATTTGGTGCAATATGTCATTCCATATGACACGGCGTGTGTAGTCGGAGGTCTGATTACACGCACTCTCATTGTGGTTGGTGTGGACACCACTCCTTATCGAGAAGTTCAAGGGCTCACAAAGCTCACCAAGGAGGACCTTATAGCATGTAGGATGATCAAGAGGAATCGAAGCGGCCTCATTAAGCTTAACTTTGAAGCCCGAAGAAGAATGGTGCTCCGAACTACCTTCACACATACCTCAACATTGATTAAAATTGGGAGATGCCGACTAGGGTTGGACATGATGATGTAGGAGAGGAAGACCATTGGAGGGTCGGAGTTGGCCCGTCAAGCCCCAACTAAGTCGGTACCATACACTCTCCATATGTCTTTAATTTCTTGTTTGATTTCTTTATGTTATTAGGACATTTATTTGGTGGGAGAGTGCATTTTAAAAAACTCATTTTTAGTTGCATGCTTTAGGGTCGTTCAACTTGAAATAAGGAGTAGGATGGCCATGAGAATGGTTATGATTTCTTTTTTAACTAGAAAATCATGGCATGTTTGGTAACCTTGCATACATGTAGGATCTTTTGCTTGCCATTGAATTAATCACTTGTTGATGCACATGTTTCCAAACTCTTTCACAACTTGAGCTCGAGAATTTCGCTCAAGTTTATGGGGAGGAAGGAGTGATTATTGTTTTATATTCTTGACGAGGACGCTCCTCACTGTTGATTGATTATCTCATGACCATGATCTATGCCACCTATCCATCATTAGGTTTTATGGTTTATTCTTTATGTTTTGCTTGAATAAATGCACTTGAAGGGATGTTATTGGTAGAACCCCGTTTTGTGTAAATGATAAGAAATTTGGATGTGTCCACTAATGTTGTGAAAAGAAGAAGGTGGAATCGCTAAGAAGGATTGAGCAATAAAAACTAGAGAGTTCCTTACCTAATTCAATACAAAAGTGAAATTACAAGTTGATGAGTAGGGAGAATTTCGGAATAATAAATAGGACTAGAAGTGTGAAAATAAAATAGCTCATCCCGAAGTCTTGTTGCTTGTGGTCGTCACTTCAATTCCAAAACACACACTACACGACCAAGGGTGTTGAGCAAAACCTAGAATGCATTAGCCATAGGTGGAAAAATGAAGGAGATGTAGGAGGAGTAATAAGGTGGATTAGGTCACCAAGCAAGGTCATTGCATTCAATTATTGTAATACATCCTAGTAAACATCCATAAACTCTAGTCATTGAGTCGAGCATAAACTGAAAAAATACGTTTATGAAACGTAAGAAAAAAAAGAAGCTCAAAAAAATCGATCAAGTATGAAATCATTGTAAATGTTGTAAAAACTCGACAAGAGTATTGTTTGATAAGCACAATATTGCTAGGATGACAATTCTATCTTTCTAGACCAAGCCCGGTGGAAAAAGGAGAAATAGGGAGGTAAAATTAAAGAAACAGTTGGCTCGAGGGAGAAAAGAGCCGCATCACCCACACTGGGAGAGTGCGTGGCCTCTTCCTAAAATGAACCGAGCTAAATCACCTATGGTTAAAATTTCGAAAAATAGCAATTCATCCAAGGTCACACACATAAGCACGTTTTGGAAAGAAGTGAAGAGCTCCTAGTGCTTAACTTAGGGGAAGGTGAAATAAAAATAGCATTTGTTCTCTTAAGTCTTATGCCATCATGTTCCCCTACTCCTTTGCAAACCGCTTGAATTAAGTAAGTGTGGTGAACTAAAAAGTTAAAAATGTTGCTCACCTAAGAGAGATCTTCATTAATTGTGTGGACCTCCAATGACTCTACGAATTTATTTTCTCTTTGTGCTTAATTGTTTAATTTGCTCAGGGACGAGCAAAGCTTAAGTTTGTGGGGATGATGAACGTGAAAATTACCATTTTTCTTGCACTTTTCACGTTCATATTTTGTAGGGAATTACGTGTAATTGATATGTTCATCTATAATTTTTTGCTTTATTGTATTATCAGGTTGATTTTCCTTTTTAGTATGATTTGATGTGTTTTTGGGTATTTTTGAGTCATATTTTGTAGGTTAGGAAATTCGAAGAAATTTAAAAGATTGTTCAAGTCCATTTTCACACCCCGGCCCGCATCTTGAGGCCCAAACAGACCCAAAATGGGTCGGGATCAGGCCCAAACCAAAAGACCATCGAGCCACGAGAAAAATTCGTGAAGAAGTCGGATCAAGAAAATGGATAGAAAGCCCTGAATTGAAGAAAGATTGAAGACAAGGGCAATTGCACATGCTATATGTTGCAACCCGCAAATTGAGGCCCAAATGAGTCTGAATTAGACTTTACAAGAGCTCAAATCAAAATTCGTCGAGTCACGAACGAAAATCGTGAAGAGGTCGGGACGAGAAAACGAGAGGAAGGGGTCCGAAACAGCGACGAAAGATGGAGGTGCAAAACAGGAGAAACGAACCAACGACTGGGGCCACTACTGGACCGGTAGGACCACCGGTAGTCGGTCCAGAATTTCCCTCAACTCACAGCCACTATTACGACCTGCCCGGCTACTGGACCGGCAGTAGGCCCGGTAGTCCGCGGCCGGGCCCCTGTTTCGCCCCATATTCGTTTTTCATTTGTAACTTCCTTATCCAAGCTCTGATTTAAGTGATTCAAGTGGCCATGCGTAGCCAAGACGAAGGCCTACAACTTTCATGTTTAGACCATGAGCTAATTCTGAGCCGATTCTTCCCATAATTCATGTGAAAATTGAGTCGAGCGCTCGAGAGGGGGTTCGACCAAGAACTTACAATCCCTTGTGTTTTACTTTGCTTTTGACTATTTTACCCTTACTTATGGGGACCTTTTCAAAAGATTTTTCACTCTTGTATGTGTGGGGAGTGGGTGTGTATAAATACCCCCTCCTCCTTTATGTTAAAAACCTTGTAAACACATTTTCTATTTTCAGATTTTTGGCTATTCTAATTACTCTCTCTCCAAAATATTCTCCTACTTTTCTCTCTAGAACTAGAGTTCTTCATTTTCTTCTAGAATTCACTTAGGGTTCTTGAAGACCTGAAGGATTTTAGGGTTTTTCGAATATTGTAGGCGAAATCCAACTACGAACAAGGATTGAAGCTCAATTGGAGAAATCATACTAGACTAAGCTTTCTCATTCTCTATCTTCTCATTTATTGCATTTTCATTTATTACACTCATCCCCATCCTATTTAATGCTTAGTCTATGTATATATTGTGCTCTTGTTGATATATTCATGCTTGTGAGTAGTTAGTTTAGGTTTCTATGGTCGGGAGTAGTCTAACCCTAGAATTTATGATTCTTATTGATTGTTGATTAAATTGTGGGGATTATTTGTGTTTGGAATCAATACTATATGAATTATATTCTAGGAGTAGCTAATCGAGAATATATTGGTTCTCCCCGAAGGCCCATGAGGGATGAAGGGAGAACTCGAATCGGGTGTATTGCTCTTGTAGGATGTTTTAGGGCTTCGCTCCCTATGCTAGATCCTCTTGGGGTAGGATTTTGAGGATTAACTATATTATTTTCATAATTTACCCACCTTTAGGTCTAGTAATCCCATCATTGTCCGTAATGATTGGGACTGGAGTGAATTAGGTGATAGTTAGTTAATTTGGTAAAACTCCCTCTTGTTACCCGTTTGGATTCCCAAATTGGAACAAAACCTTCCGACACAACCTCTCGTTTAATTGGTAATCGCAAGGCATAATTTCTAGAAAATAGGTGAAACCTTACCTTAGAAACCTGCTTTTAGTTGAGAGTATTTCTTAAAATCATAATTTGCACCTTTAATATTTTTAGGAATTAATTAATTAATTTCTATTTTCCCACTTAGCCTAAATTTTCTAATCGATAGACATTCGGTGTGTTCCACGAGAATATCGTCTTTGTGGTTCGATAATCTTTTATACTACCACTGTCACAAGCCGTACGCTTGCGGTTTGAGAAATGTGTTCTAATTGTAATGATTTAGAACGCTATTCGGGGACAAGTTCAATGATATTTCCCCTATATCAAATTAGCACGAACGAGATGTAAACATCAATATAACTATCAATATTAACTTCTCTGTCACTAAACTATACTCAAGAATCATAACGCACAGAACATGTTCGATAAAATGCCACAACGAAAAATTCATGTTAATTGAACTAATGCTACTCTAAATTAAATCTCCACAACATATACTACTCAACTATATCATCAATTCACAAAATTAAAAATAATAATAAGTATTCCCCAACCTATAATTGCTAGAAATTTTCACTACAAGTGCATATTACAATGTTATGCTAAAAAAATCAACAAATTCAACTAAGATTCCAACCAACTAATACAAGAACTATAATTGATAAACAAATAAGTTCAAGTTAAGCATTCTTACCGGAAATATTTAGTCGAAAGGCCCTTCTCGCAATTGAGCCCTAGGTGGAGAATGAAGTCTCAATTGGCCTCTTTCAAAAGATTAAATTGATAGACTTTGAGGAATATGAAGTGGGTGTGTGAATTTGTGTTTCTTTTCACAAGATTAGAGGTTTTTAAGAGGTAATGGAGGTGAGGGAAGTGGGAGTTTTCAAGTTTTAAAGAGGGAGAAGAAGGAAAAAGTAAAATAGAATGAAAAGAGAAGTGAAAAAAATGGATTTTGAACCTGACCTGCGTCTCGACCTAGTTGGAGACGGCCTCCGTCGAGTTCCTGTATACTGGAACGAGTGTGTTTGGCCCTGCGATGCACCTTGGTCGAGTTTCCTAAAGCTGTGACCGAGTTGGTACTGGAACCGGGCGTTTTTGAACTGAAATATGACTCGATCGAGTTGCCTGAGGCCTCAACAGAGTTGGGGCTTACTGGACCAAGCCATTCTTTGGCTCAAAACTTGCCTCGGCCGAGTTGGTTTGGCCTCGGGCGAGTTGTTCCTCATTGTATATCCCTTGTTTTTGCCCTTCTAGACTTCATTTTTATTCATTTTTCTCTCATCTTTTCACTTTTTTTTTCCATTGCTTCTTCCACTATGTCCTGTTAACCTATAGCTGACGAACAAACAAATTAAACACTTCAAAATACTATAAATAATAAAAAATTAATATGAAAATAATCAAATAAAAATTGTAAACGTCGGGTTGCTTCCCGACAAGCGCTAAATTTTACGTCTTCAACCCGATGACCTTTTCGGTTCTATTTTAGCTCCCTCAACCGCACCACATATACGATTTTAATTTGTTCCAGCTTGTAGTATTGATTTATCCTTTGCCCGTTACAAGAAGTGCCTCCATCTTTGTTTATCAACTCTATTACTCCGAAGGCACGAACAGTTTTGATCGTGAATGGGTCCCGACCACCTAGATTTAACTTACCCGAAAATATTCGTAGATGCGGATTAAACAATAAGACTTGGTCACCGGCTTCAAATCTTCGATTCTTTATCATGCAGTCACGAAATCGTTTGACGCGCTCTTTGTACAAACTGGAGTTCGCAAAAGCTTGATTTCTAAATTCATCCAATTCGTGAGCTTAAGAAGTCACGATTTCCCGGCTGCCTCAAAGTCAAAATTCAACTTCTTGACTGCCCAGTAGGCTCGATGCTCTAATCCATCAGCAGATGACATGCTTTCGAAAAATGAGATGATACGGCGAAAGTCTTAATGGAGTCTTGTATGCCATCCTATACGCCCATAGTGCATCATCTAACTTCGTCAATCAATCTTTTATGTTCACGTTTACTGACTTCTCAAGAATTTTCTTGATTTCACGATTGGCCAGTTCCACTTGACCATTGGCTTGAGGATGATACAAAGTGGTAACTCGGTGCTTCACCCTATACTTGGTTAATAGTGCAGTTAGCCACTTGTTGCAAAAATGTGACCCTTCATCGCTTAATAAAGCTCTTGGAGTCCCGTACCTCGTGATAATGTACTTTTGGAGAAATTTTAGTACTAATTTGGCATCATTTGTTTGGATCGAAATAGCCTCCACCCATCGTGACACGTATTCAATGAAAACTAAGATATATTAGAACCCGTTCAAATATGGAAAGGGTCCCATGAAGTCTATGCCCCAAACATCAAATAGCTCTATTTCAATGATAGTGGTGAGGGGCATCTCATGCTTTCCTGATATTCCTCCCGTCCTTTGGCAGCGGTCACACTGCAAGATAAATCATGAGAATCCTTATAGATCATCGGCCAATTAAATCTGCTTCAGAGCACCTTTGTGGTTGTTTGTGCTGATGCAAAATATCCCCCACTTGGGGATGAGTGACATTAGTGATTATGCCCCTTACTTCAGTATAAGGGACACACACTCGGATAATAGTGTCTGCACATCTTCTGCATAGGTAAGGATCGTTCCATATGTAGAACTTAGCATCATGATAAAACTTTTTCTTCTTATGGGACGGTAATCCAGCTTAATTCCACTTACTACATGGTTCACATCTCGATATACCATGGAGCATCTACCACAACCAAAACGTACTCATCCGAAAATGTGTCATTAATTGCCTCTTGTTGTCCCTTTTCATCCGCTTCATTCTCAATTCGACAAGTGATCGGCAGCCACATTTTCAAATCCCCTTCTATCTCAAAATTCCATGTCGAGTTCTTGCAACATAAGTACTTATCTGATTAACCTTGGCTTTGAATCTTTCTTTGTAAAAAAATACCGAAGGGCTGCATGGTCAGTGTATACTATTGTCTTTACTTGTATTAGATAAGCTCTGAATTTGTCACATGCATAGACAACAACTAGCAACTCCTTCGCCGTGGTAGTGTAGTTTGCTTGGGTTGAATCAAGGGTCCTGCTGGCATAGTAGATGACTCGGAAAATCTTTTCTCTCTTTTCGCCCAAAGTTGCCCCTACAACCATATCGCTCGCATCATGCATCATCTCGAATGGTTGAGACCAATCTGGTGTGATCAATACCGTGGCAGTCACTAACACTTTTGGTACCTCCTCAACAGCTTTCTTCCTTATATCCTCATTGTTGGACTTCCTTTTGGAGCTTCCTGCAAGGCATCTAGAGCACTAACACTTTCCACAAGATCAAGGTTAGTAGATTCATGGTGATCAACATTAAAGATAGAATCAACAAGGCAAACTTCAAGGGCATCACAATCACTAGGTAAGATTAAGTTCCTATGTAATGTGGCATCTATACACTGTATAGAGCCACATGTTTCAATTTGATTAACTTCCTCACTATCCTGTTGCTGTAGAGATTTATATATAGAAAATGTGACTTTCTCCTCATCTACCCTCAAAGTTAATTCTCCCTTTTGGACATCTATAAGAGCCTTACCCATTGCTAAAAACGGGCGACCTAAAATCAAGGGGACCTCCTTGTCTTCTATCATGTCTAGGACTACAAAATCAGCGAGAATTATAAATTTACCAACTTTTAACAAAAAAAACCTCTACAATGCCCCGTGGCCAACTCATAGAGCAATTGGCCACTTGTAGGGCTATGGTAGTGGGTTCCATTGTGTCTATTCCTAGTGTTTCAAATATAGACAGAGGCATTAAGTTGATACTAGCTCATAGATCGCACAGTGCTTTATTAAAAGTTTCATTACCTATTTTTCATTCAAGAGAAAACTACCTGGATCTTTGCGCCTCAAGGGTAGTTTCCTTTGGATCACTGCACTGCACTCTTCTGTCAAGTTCACCCTCTCAATGTCCTCCCACTTTCTCTTCTTTGCAATCACCTCCTTCCAGAATTTCGTATAGTTTGGCATTAGTTGTAGTGCTTCAACAAACGGAATGTTGATTTGGATCCTCTTTAATACATCCAAAAACTTTGCGAACTGTTCATCGATCTTCTTCTTCCTTAGGACTTGTGGGAATGGAATAGGAGGGACATATGCTGGTGTGTTGGCTTTGATATCTCACCCCTCACTCGGTTTCAAGGCGTCTTTTTTACCCTTTTCGTTTCCTTGTGCCCCTCTTTCTTCCTCCAATTGCTCTTTCTCTACTACCTTGTCTTTATCAACCGGCAGCTTCGGACCCTCATATTCATGCCACTTCTCAACCAAATTGTGAGGAAGTGATCAATATCATCAAGTGAGCTACTCAATGTAATAGGACGTGTCTAGAATGAGGAACCGGATTCAGGAGGTGGAGAACCGGATGAGAAAACCGGGTTTTAGCGTGAAGAAGTGAAGCTGTTCAAGAAAACCGGGTTCAGGGTTGTTGAGTGATAACTGTCGTTTGTGACGAGTTTGTTACAGTTTTGTGACGGAATAAACCGTCACATTTGTCCGGTAGCAGCAGTCGACTTCAAGCAGTTAGAACTTCCTGGGTAGTTACATTCGAGCTGCAAGACCTATATCATTGGAAAGCTCTCTTCAAGGAGAAGGTCACTACGTCGAGCAATTTCCAGTTTTCATAGATTACAGAGAGAATTAAAGAGTGAAAGTATTTCTGCCCTAATTTGTTCCAGAATTGGGCATTTTCAGTTCTGAGTGTAATTCTTGTAATTGATTGATTATCTTAGTGAATTGAGGTGTGCCTGGCCTCCGTGGATGTAGTTCATCTTGAACGAACCACGTAAAAGGATTGTGTGATTCATTTTTGTTTTCAGTTCTGCGCGAAGTGGTTTTCGGTCACAACTCTGGCCGAACATTCTTGTGTTTCTCAAACTGTTAATCTTCGAACCTGTTCCAGTTCTTGGTGGTGTGCGTTTTGGAGTTGATTTGTCTAACAAGTGGCGCCGTCTGTGGGAATCAGCTCGCACAAGTCAAAGAAGAGGAGGAATGGCTGGTATGAAGATGGATTTTGAGAAGTTTACTGGAAGAAATGATTTCACATTGTGGAAGATCAAGATGAATGCAGTCCTGGTTCACAATAGCCTTGATCTTGCATTGCTACCTCTGGAATCATGGGAAGAAACTGAGAAACCTAAGTTTGCAGCAGTGGATAAGAAGGCCCTGAGTCTTATCTTCCTGTGCTTGGGTGATAAACCGTTGAGGGAGGTGTCAAGAAGCAAGAGTTCCTTGGAAGCATGGAGGAAATTGGAAGAGCTGTATCAATCCAAGTCTGTATCCAACAAACTGTTCCTGAAGCAGAAGATGTTGGCCTTCAAAATCACAGAAGACAAGGTAATTTCTGATCAACTTGATGAATTTATTAAGATGATTGAAGAATTGGAGGATCTGGATGTGAAACTGGAGGAGGATGACAAGGCATTGATGGTGTTAAACATTCTTCCAAAATCCATGGAAAGTTTCAAGGATGCCTTGATGTATGGAAGAGATGAGCAGCTGTCCTATGATGGAATAGTGAAGGCTCTGAGGTCAAAATGTTTTCAGACTCAAGGAGACAAAGGCTTGGTGCAACCTGGAGAGGGCTTGAATGTCAAATTCAAGAAACCATGGCAAGGAAAGAAGGGTCAAAATGCCAAGGATCCAAAGTCAGGGGATTCAAATTCTAAGAAGGGAAATGACTGGGTTGAAAAGAGGAAATGCTTCAAGTGTAAACAGCCAGGTCACTTGAAGAAGGATTGCCCTAAGAAGAATAAGAAAGCAGGAAATCAAGGAGCAGAAGCTGCTGCCATTGATCACCAACAAGACCCTCCAGAAGTATTAAATGTTACTGATTCAAGAATGGTGAAGGAGTGGGTCCTGGACACAGGGTGTTCTTTTCATATGTGTCCTAATCAGACTTGGTTTAATGAACTGAAGAAAGAAGATGGGGGAAATGTTCTCCTGGGAAATGACCAATCCTGTCAGGTCAAAGGAGTGGGATCAGTGAGCATTAGAATGTTTGATGGTGTGATCAGAATCATATCAAATGTGAGATATGTTCCTGGCCTTAAAAGAAATCTTCTATCTCTTGGCTCATTGGTAACCAGTGGATGTCAGTTTAGCTCAGTAGATGGATTCTTGCATATCACAAAACATGGAAAAATGGTGATAAAAGGAAGACAGCATAATGGACTATTTATCCTGATTGGCTCACCTATTGTTGGAAGTGTAGATGTGGTCTTGAATAATTCTGAGATTGCTAAATGGCATAAGAGACTTGGGCACATAGGAGTAAAGGGACTGAAAGAATTGGAAAGGAGTGGAGTTATTGGAAACCTGGGGAATCAAGAACTGGAATTTTGTGATCAATGTGCTTTAGGCAAAGCCAAGAAGTTACCTTATGGAAAGGGAGTTCATACAACCCAAGAACCATTGGAGTATGTTCATTCTGACATATGGGGTCCTGCAAGAACAGAATCACATGGTGGTGCCAGATACTTCATGTCCTTGATTGATGACTACAGCAGGAAAGTATGGATCATGTTACTGAAGAACAAGAGTGATGCCTTTCATAAGTTCAAAACATGGTTGATCCAACTGGAAAATGTCAAAGGAAAGAAGCTGAAACATCTGAGGACTGACAATGGACTTGAGTACCTCTCTACAGAGTTCACAAATTTCTGTGAGGAAAGAGGAATAAAGAGACACAGAACTGTGCCAATGAATCCTCAACAGAATGGAGTTGCAGAGAGGTTCAACAGGACTCTCCTGGAAAGAGTGAGGTGTATGCTGCTGGATGCTGGGTTGCCAAAGGTGTTTTGGGGAGAAACCATGGCCACAGCATGTTATCTTATCAACAGGTCACCCTCATCAGTAATTGGGTTCAAAACACCTGAAGAGGTGTGGAGTGGACAGAAACCAAGCTATGAAGGATTAAGGGTGTTTGGATGTCTTGCTTTTGCCCACATCAGGCAAGACAAATTAGATACAAGGGCTCTCAGATGTGTGTTTCTTGGATATCCGGATGGAATTAAGGGTTACAGATTGTGGTGCCTGGAACAAGGAAATCAGAAGATAATCACAAGTAGAGATGTGAAGTTTAATGAGAATGTGATGGCCTATACTTCTACAGGCTCCAAGGAAGAATTTGATGCTGCAAAAGAGGCAGAGGAGATCTCAATTCAGGTGGAGCAACCTGCAGAAGACAATCACACACCTCAACCACACACAGAAGCACAAGACAGTGATTCATCATCTGAAGAGGAAACACAAACTGAACCAGCTCAAAACATCAGAGGATACAGCATTGGTAGGGATAGGCCTAGAAGAACAATCAACAGGCCTGATTTCTATGGTCAAGCTGGAAGTGTCTATTATGCCTTAAGTGTTGCTGAAGACCTGGAATCACAAGAGCCTAGCAGCTTTCAAGAAGCATTAGAGTGTGAGGAAGGTGAACACGGGATACAGGCAATGACTGAAGAAATGGAGTCTCTGGAAAGGAATAAGACCTGGATACTGGTTGAGAAACAAAAAGGTCAAAAGCTTGTAAGCTCCAAGTGGATATACAAGAAGAAACTGGAAACAGCAGGGTCCAAGCAGGTGAGATTTAAAGCAAGGTTGGTAGCCAGGGGTTTTACTCAAAGAGAAGGAATTGATTACAATGAGGTCTTTTCTCCGGTGGTAAAACATTGCTCAATCAGATTGCTTTTATCAAAGGTCACACAGGAGGACATGGAACTGCAACAACTTGATGTAAAGACAGCATTCTTACATGGAGAACTGAATGAGGAAATTTATATGAAGCAGCCAGAAGGCTTTGTCATTCCTGGGAAAGAAGACAAAGTGTGTTTGCTCAAGAAGTCACTATATGGACTTAAACAAAGTCCAAGGCAGTGGAACAAGAGGTTCAATGACTTCATGATCAGTACTGGTTTTGTAAGAAGCCTTTATGACAGTTGTGTGTACTTCAACAAAGTTTCAAAGCAAGATAAAGTGTTTCTTCTATTGTATGTGGATGATATGCTTATTGCTAGCAGAAACAAGGAGAAAATACAATGGTTGAAGGATAGACTTAATGCTGAGTTTGACATGAAGGATCTGGGAGAAGCAAAGAAGATATTGGGAATGAACATTATAAGAAACAGAGAAGCTGGAGTGCTGTGGTTATCTCAGAAACAATATCTTCAGAAAGTGTTGGAGAGGTTTCATATGCATGAAGCCAAACCTCTCTCCACTCCGGTTAACCTACAGAAGAAACTTTCCAAAGATCAAAGCCCAAAGAATGAAGAGGAGATCATACAGATGAGCAGTATTCCCTATGCAAGTGGAGTAGGAAGTCTTATGTATGGAATGATCTGTAGCAGGCCTGACTTGGCATATGCTGTATCTTTGGTAAGCAGATTCACGTCAAATCCAGGAGTTGAACACTGGGAAGCTTTGAAACATGTGATGAGGTATCTAAAAGGATCAGTGAACAAGTCACTGAAATTTGAGAAGAAAGCAGGTGGAGGTACTGTTGCATTGGAAGGTTTTGCTGACTCGGATTTTGCAGCAAATGTGGACACAAGGAAGTCAATCTCTGGGTTTGTGTTTACCTTATATGGGACAGCCATCAGCTGGAGGAGTGCACAACAATCTGTTGTGGCACTATCTACTACAGAAGCAGAATATATCTCCTTAACTGAAGCTATCAAGGAGTCAATCTGGTTGAAAGGGGTGTTAAAGGACTTGGACATCAAGCAGAGGTGTGTAGTAATCTACTGTGATAATCAAAGTGCTTTGCATCTTGTGAAACATCAAGCATTTCATGAAAGATCAAAACACATTGATGTGAGGTTACATTTTGCTAGAGATGTTATAGATTCTGGTTCTGTTGAGGTAAGGAAGGTGCATACTTTGCATAATCCTGCGGATTTTCTCACAAAGGGTGTACCGGGAAACAAGGTGGATCATTGCTCAAGCTTGCTGCAGCTAGAGCAGTGTAATGAAGAGCTATAACAGAAGTGCAGTGGTGAGGCAGAAACAGGTGTACTTGATTCATTGAGGTGGAGATTTGTGAGGAAGTGATCAATATCATCAAGTGAGCTACTCAATGTAATAGGACGTGTCTAGAATGAGGAACCGGATTCAGGAGGTGGAGAACCGGATGAGAAAACCGGGTTTTAGCGTGAAGAAGTGAAGCTGTTCAAGAAAACCGGGTTCAGGGTTGTTGAGTGATAACTGTCGTTTGTGACGAGTTTGTTACAGTTTTGTGACGGAATAAACCGTCACATTTGTCCGGTAGCAGCAGTCGACTTCAAGCAGTTAGAACTTCCTGGGTAGTTACATTCGAGCTGCAAGACCTATATCATTGGAAAGCTCTCTTCAAGGAGAAGGTCACTACGTCGAGCAATTTCCAGTTTTCATAGATTACAGAGAGAATTAAAGAGTGAAAGTATTTCTGCCCTAATTTGTTCCAGAATTGGGCATTTTCAGTTCTGAGTGTAATTCTTGTAATTGATTGATTATCTTAGTGAATTGAGGTGTGCCTGGCCTCCGTGGATGTAGTTCATCTTGAACGAACCACGTAAAAGGATTGTGTGATTCATTTTTGTTTTCAGTTCTGCGCGAAGTGGTTTTCGGTCACAACTCTGGCCGAACATTCTTGTGTTTCTCAAACTGTTAATCTTCGAACCTGTTCCAGTTCTTGGTGGTGTGCGTTTTGGAGTTGATTTGTCTAACACAAATCGCTTGACATTGTTCTCTCGGAATCTTCACTATGTCACTGGGGAATTGCCCTTGCTTATGCTAGGCTCCAACAATCTTTATTAGCTGACTCATGTTGGTAGAAATTTCGTTGATGCTATTCTTGAGTCACTTGATGTCTGCTCCTTGACCAGTCATTTGCTTGTTTAGCTCAATAAATATTTTATCCATCTTTTTCTCCGATTGGGCTAGTTTTTCATCATAGTTAGTAAACTGTGACTGCACTATCTCCTCTTGTGTCAGCTTCCGGCCATCATGGATCATCCATTCATGACGGCGAGTCCTGGTGGCAGATTGAGTGAATTATTTGCATTGTTATAGGAGAAGTTCTGGTGATTCCGGTTAGGTTGCCACTGATTGTACCTCGGCTGATTATTTTGGAAGTTATTGAAGTTCAAGATACATAATGCATACCTCATATTTTTCTCCATCAGACAACCTCTCATGACAGCATCCACATGATCACGTGCTGGAGCAAGCAAACCATTATAGAATATGCACACCTGCTGCTTCTTCGAGAACCCATGTTGGGGACAACTCTAGATAAGATCCTAGAATCTTTCCTAAGCTTCACCGAACGGTTCTTGATCCAATTGCTTGAACTGATTTATCTTATTCTGTAGATCTAGAATTTTTCTCGATGGAATGTACTTCAAAAGAAATCTTGTGCTCAAGTCCTCCCATTCTGTGACGTCATCTAGCGAATTATACCATTGGAGTGCTTTGTTCTTCAGTGAGAACGGGAACAATCTCATTTTACTTGCTCGTGTGGCACATGATTCATCTTGATCGTTTCAGCTAGTGTTATCATAACCAGACCGGACCGGCTAGTTCAACCGGTTGGACCGGGAACCAGTCCCCTGTTCGGTCTGGATGGAGTATCATAACTGGATTACCGATCGGATCGGGAAAAAAAATACATCGAACCGGAGAAAATTGCTAAATCGAACAGAATCGGAGCAGTAAAATCAGATCTGGTAACCGGTTGTTGAAAAACCAGAAAAGATAAAGAGAAAAAGAGATACAGGGAGAGAAACTTTCAAATCTAGATCTAAAAATGCTCCTCCTTTTCACCATAGCAACACAAATCGAATAGTAAATTTATATTAGACAAGTCTGCATTTGAAAAACATTAAAAACGTCTATATTAATCGCTTTCGTATGATGTGCTTGTGTTTAACAGAAAGAGAGACTTAGGTGGTAAGAAACAACGCTTTAGTGTGTAAAAGATAAAGAGAGTTTATAGAGTTAGAAATGGGGGAAGACTTGTGCAGAGATAACACAGACGGGGAAAACTGGCGAAAGGGGATATTAGAGGGGATAGGATAACCTGTTTTATGTCCTTGAACTTTTGGATCCAAATTTTTCTAATCTATTAAATTCAATTATATTATAATTTTTATTTATTTTATTATTAATTATATATCTCATTAATCCTGAATAATTATATAAATATATATTACATAAAAATACATTTTCTATTAATACGGTGCAACCGGCGGTCGAACCGATTCAACCGGTCGAACCGCTAACTAATAGGATCGGTTTGAGTACCGGTCCGATTATAACAACACTGGTTTTAGCCAACCTGCAGAACTTATTCAGATGCATGTTCGGGTCTTCTAGCTCACTATCACCAAATTGGTTCTACTGCACAATATTTATCAGTGTTGGCTTTAAATCGAAGCTATTGGCAGTTAATAGCGGTGGTTGCACTCCTCCAATCGGTTGATTTGGCATGGGACGAAGACAATCACTTATGGGTGGGATGTCCTCGTCCACGTCACCTTGAGCAATCTGAGCTTGTCTCTGCTGAACTGGCAGCTGCTGCTGCTGTGGTGGTGGTTGTTGCTGCAACAGATTAGTTACTCTATCGTCCAAATGGGCCAAGGCCCTTAATATCCGATTCAGAAATCCTCTTTATTCTAATTTTGTGGAACATTCTCCATCTCGAATTTGAGATTTCTTCTTGTTCGGTATCCTCGGGCAGTTACCTCAATCTCAAGATCAAAAGGAACAAGGTGTTCTTTCCTTTTTAATCTAGTTTGCATGCGAAAACCTGAAAACACCAACAAAAAGAATACTACATAACACAGAAATAAATAAAACGAATTTGAATAACAAAAATTATATTGCAATAAAATAACATGTAGTCTAGTGTCCTCCGATTACTCGGGATAAAAACTAAGGCGCTAAACCTATTCCCCGACAACGGCACCAAATACTTGACGTACTCTAATACTAACCCTTAATTACTACAAGTGTATGGGTGTAGCTGTATGTAGTGGATGTCAAGGTTGATCCACAGGAAATGAGTTTAAGTAGTTCAATAGCCTAATTATCTAGGATTATCTTATCTAGACACTGGAATTCGGAAGGATTGTTTATTACTAAACTATATTGCATAGAGTCCTATTAACCAAATTAATTATCAAGAGTTGATTTCCAATCAAAGAAAACGTAACCTAGGGTGTTGATTTCAGGAATTACGCTAATAAATGATTAATCTCTAAATTGTACACCTTTAAACCAGTTTTAATATCTGATAGCCGGCACTTAATTAACTTAGTCCTTCTCTCGAAGCGACTAAATTGTAGATTAATTAGAACAATTACTCTCCCGAGTCAATTAATCCTAACAACTCCCAAAAGCCCTTTAACCTTTGCCTACGCAGTCATAGACAACTACGTTATACGCCGTACATTTATTAACAATTCCCTCCTCCCGAAGTGGAATTGTTAAACGATTAGACCAAGCCTGATTGATCAGGTTATGCTCAATCATAAAATAACAACAAACATGTAGATATATACTAAAAATTGGAGTTTATAACTTAAATGATAAAATCAAACATAATAGTAAATCCCTACTTTCTAACCCTAGGACACGAGTAATTTAGCTACTCATGCCTACTATCAAATCCAAACAAAATCCAAGGAAAACATCGTAATGAATAAAAACTAGACAAGAAACAAATAAACTCGAATGGTCAGCTCTTCGATCTCACTGCCGAAACTTCTCTGAATGAGTATTGTCTCCTATTTTCGGACCTAGAGACCTTTTTTTATAGTTGGGAACGAATTGGGGTAAATATGGGCTTGAAATAGAAAAAAACGCGTAAAATCCATAATTGCACTGCCTTATGGAACTCGTTCGCGTTGGCGATAACTCGCCTGAGTTGGGCAACTCGGGCGAGTTGAATGGGCCTCAACCGAGTTACTGCTCTCGGCCTAAAACTCTCATTTCCTTCAACTTGGCCTCGACCGAGTTGCTTTTAGACCTCGATCGAGTTAGCTAGTTCTGCCTGAATTCCGATTCTTCTTCGTTTCTTCCAACTTTCTTGCTCGTTTTTCATCCAGACTTCGCCCAAACAGTCTTTTTAGCCTTTTTATACATGTTTATCACTAAAACAAGCACAAACACATAATCTAGCTCAAGATAATGAATTTAAGCATATTCAACTAGATACACATGCAAATGTTATCAAATATGTCCCTAAATCGACCTAAAATGCATGTATAAACAACGTGCATCAATTCTTCCAGCATTTTGACCTTCAAAACTTTTTTGTAACAGGGTTGAAAACGCCTTTGGAAACATTTTTCTTTTTATTTTAGACAAGAATCTTTGATTTTTTTTTTTGTTAAGTAAGCAATAAGATCATCAGGATTCTCATTTAAAAGTATGTTGCCAACCTTTTTGTTTTGAACTTTATTCTTCAAATTGTGATGGGAAAGCAATAGATTTGTTGCTTCCTCTCATTTGTTGTTGTTGATTCAAGTTCAACTTAAAAGTCTGAAGTATTCCTATGAGTTCATCTAAAGACATCTTAGATGTATCACGTGAATCTTCCAATGGGTATACTTTAATGTTGAATCTCTCAGGAAGTGTTCGCAATACCTTATTTACCAACCTTTCGTTGCTGATTGAATTGCCAGAGCATGAGACTTATTTGCTAGTTCACACAAACGAGCATTATAAGATGATATTGTTCTGTTTCATCCATCTTCAATGTTTTGAAACATGTTGCAATCATCCTAAGCTTTGAGTTTCTGACACTCTTAGATCCTTCACATTGTCGCTGCAGAGTTTCCCATGCATCCTTTGCTTAAACACAATTTTGAAGATCCTAAACAAGGATAAGTCCACAGATCCAAAGTTTGCGTTTATTGCTTTAGAGTTGTAGCCCAAAAGAACAAACTCATCATTCGTCCAATCTGGTTTAGATTTGGGCACAATGTCACCATCTTCATCCTCCTTGCGGAGTTATGTCCAACCAACCACTATTGATCTCCATGTGTGTTCATTAAGAGACTTAGCCCGCATCTTGAATTTCCAGATTAAATAGTTCGTTCCATCTAAGATGGGTGGTCGCATGATTGCAGTACCAGCGACATCCATAATTCTTTACCTCAGGATCACACTTAATAATGTCAAGCGAAGGCTCTGCTACCAATTGAAAGAATTTGAGCCCCTAGTTCAACCGGTGTTGCACAAGGTGTTGAAACACTTTCAACAAACCATTCAAGATTGATTGAAATTCAATACAAAATGTACACAATCCAAATCAGAGTTTAGGCTTCAATGAAAAGCCAACCATACAAAAGTCTAAGTATCTTTAATCTTACTCACAACAAAAATAATTATTTTGTACATTGTACAACAAAATCTATGGATTGAATGAACAAGACAATCTTTCAATCCTTTTTCTTTCTAAACTAATCTAGCACACTAAAGAAGAATTTCAGTGGAAGAGATTCTCACAATGCCTCAAAAGATACAAGTGAGAAAGTATGCAAGACTGTTCTCAAATCTCGAATGATCACCCTTCAAACTTTTTCTCTTTTTTTTTTTTTTTTTTTCTCTTTTCTTTGTTTACCTTCCTAACTTCATTTTTTTTCCTTTTATACTTGATCTCCTTGACGATTGCCTGAGGGACAGAGAGTAGAAAGAAAAACAACGAAAGCTTCCCTTGAACAGAAATATTAGTTTGAATCATTAGTTATTAGTTAAGTTTGGATAAGGTTTTAGTTTCCTAAACCTTATCCACACTTATCAAATCAACACATCGAGTATATATATAAATTATAATTATAAGGGAATATATATAAAATAGAAATAAAACAAAAAGAAGTCAGCAAGGTATTAGAGATTAAATACTGAAGTGGCTCACAAGGTGTGGTAACACAATGTGCAACACTTAGTGTTGAAACACCTTGTGAGTACTAGTTTCTAACAAGTCGGAAATTGACAACATATGTATTTTCACATAGCAATGTATACTAAGCAAACTTTTTTAATTTGGTTTGCAATTCGAATTTAAATCGGAATATAAATCTATTTAATTGTTCGTATATATTTCAAATACACACACAAATATTAATCTATTTGATTCGCGTTTTCCATATTAAAGTCGAATTACGTATATACATGTCTATGTATGTGTATATGTGGTTGTCAATGTTGTGACAAGATATTTTAAGGAATTACAATATACAAAATTAAATTTATTAAAATATCTTTGGGTACTCTTTGATTTGATTTGACTTCAAGCTTATACTTATAATTTAGAATTAAGAAAAAATGACACTTAGATTTATATTTGAAAACAAATATTAGAATTATTTCAAATTACTTTAATGTTTTGAGCGAACTGAATACAAGTAAAAAAGTAATATTTAAAGATAATTCGAATTAAAATCAAAATACTCTTTAAAGTTTACGAATACAAATTAAATATATTCGTATTTTATTCGATTCACTTCGTATACATCCCTAGTTTCACATGGTGAACTGCTAACATTAAAATGTGCCAAATTTGCCAGGGAAGTGCGTTTATATTTACAGAGTGAAAATTATTCAAATATTCTAAAATACTACTCCCATCCAAGGATGAAAACATTATTTTTCTTGCAAATATCGGTGCTCTAACTTTACGAAAATATCTGTCAAATATCGGTATCAGTTGAAATATTAGTTCAATTTTTTAAAAAATATTTGAAAATATTTTAATTCAAAAAATTAACATGATATTTGATAAATTGTTATAACTAACTTAAATACACATATTTATCTTAAAATTTTATACCAGTGGACATGTTTACAACTAATTTATAAATCTTAAATAATATGAATGTCATCAGGAAAAATGATAAACATTTTCTAGGCCCCTACTACTCTTATATTCCTAAAATATGAGATCTTTATCTCCAACATGTGCAACATTAGTAAAATGGACGTCAATCTGTCACTTCATCAACTCCCCACGATTTCAAATAAATAAATAAAACGAAAATAGCCACAACAAGTTGAAACAGTTGATATATCGGCGATATTACGAAATGTACATAATGTCAACCGAAATCAATATATACCGATATTTCGACAATATTTCAGCAAAATTTTGACAGAAATACATTGCACCCCTCATTTCATTATGGGAGGTAAAAAAATCATAATTTCGTCGAAGAGATTTTTAAAACTATTTTCCCTTCATCATATAATGAGAGTGTTGTTTAACTATGTACAACGTTTTATTTATACTCTATTGATAAATGTGGTGGTAGTAGCAGTAGCAGTAGCAGTAGCAGTAGCAGTAACAGTACATAACGTTTTCCGCCATTAGTGTTGCTTTCCTTTTCCCTCAAGAACTTGTTATATCAGTCCCTCAAACAAAAAATTGAATCGACCTCTGTTTTCCATGATAATATTGGAAGAATTTATAGCTAATAGCCCATGGTGTCTAAATGTCTACTTGGAAAAATTGTTTATTTACGTAGCTTATATTATTGTGTTCAAAGAAGTTTATAGTCCATGGTGGATTGAATTGTTCATTGTCTTCTTTCACTTAAATTATAATCATTTTCACTAAGATTGTTAAGTTAGAATGTTAGAGTTTATAAAAGTACACGAAGAGAAACAAAATGATGGAATTTTTTTTGGTGAATTAGAGATGAAGAAGAAAGTCAAATGATAAGATTAGTTTAATATTTATTTTTTAAAAAATTTATAAGAGAGTAATTTGGTCAATTAACTTAGGATTATTTTAATCTACAAGATAAATTTAGTGTATAAAGGATTTTGTGGTAATAACGGTGACTGCAATGGTAGAAGCAAGTTGATGTTGAAGTTGGTTTTTTCAACTTTAATATTGGTGTGGGGATTCACCTTCAAGGTGAAAGGTGGAGCTGGGTTAGGGAAAAAAGGGGAAGAAGGGAGAGTGGGTGAAACAGAAGATGGAGGACATGCCTTTATATATATATATATATATATATATATATATATATATATATATATATATTACCGCTCCATTTTGTCAACGCCTATAAATAAAAATATTATTTTACCATTTGCAATGTGTACAATGATTAGGAAAAAAAAATAAAAAAAAGATTAATTATGTCAAATTATATATTCCTTTTGCAACGGTTAAAACTGAAAAATTAAAAAAAATACCTTTTGTGATAATTGATTAATCTTTTCATCTATTAATATGTCCAACTTATTGTTTTTCCACTACCACACATCTCTTCTATTTTCATTCCTAAAATTTCTACTTTTTTTTTGTGTAATAATTTTTTGTCATCTCTTCATCCGAAATGGCTGATAAATATGGTGAATCATGGCAAAAAAAAAAATGTTCATTAAATACTGAAGGAGATTCAAGTTCTCAAAATTCTCAAGCTGGGTCTCGCCCAAACCCCCAATTTTCTCCATTTTCTTATCCACCACAATTTCCACAAAATGTTCCCTCTAGTTCAAATGTGGCTCCAACTGCTTCATTCTTCATGAATCTGACCGATTTTTTCCCAGCAATGGGAGACCAGTTTATGATGTCGCCAGCTCTACAAGGATTTTCTCCAGCAGCTTCACAAAGGGTGTCACCAAACGATTCTAGACAATCGAGTGTAGGAGCGTCCAAAACTGATAACGAGTCAACACCACATTTTTTGGGTTTTGGCTCTCAATTTCCACCACACTCCACACAAATCGCGATACAAAACATTAACCTTGTCGGAGATGATAATAGTGGTAATACAAATAATAATGTAGCTAGTGTCGGACCTCGCCAGAAGAAAGAGACATAGACGGCGGAAGAAGAGAATATTCTTTCAAAAGCCTAGAGCACCATCAACAATGACTCTATAGTTGGCAATGCACAGAATACTAGGCAATTCTGGGAAAACAATGCAAAGTACTACTATGATAATAGACCCGCGGACACTCCTAGACGAACTTAGTTAAGCGTTACTTCACACTAAATCATGTGGCGCCTGATGTTTTGGTCTTTTCAAGATGGTACAATAATTTTTACAACAAACGGGCTAATGGTTAGAGCGACGATGATGTTTTGAAGGCAACTTATGCCCAGTGGAACTCTGTCTACAAGAAAAAAAGACTTCAAGATCCATATGTTATGGGTTCTAAAAGATGAAGAGAAATGGAAGCCCCAACCGATAGACAATCACTCCAACAAAAAGGAGAGGACATATGAATCTGGTGGGCACATTACCTCAAGAAAACCTAATATAGATGCTAATAGTTCAGTTTGCTCCCCTCCAATTGGACAACAGAGGGCAAAGAGACAAAGAAAGGCTAAAGCCAAAGTCACAGACGATAGAAGGGTTACTGAAAAATGGGAACAAATGCAACAATATCAAATGAAAAAATTAGCATTCAAAGAAGTTGAGCTGAAGCAAGAAGACATCAAACTTAAGCAGAGGGATTACAATATAATCATGAAGGACACTACTAGAATGACAAAGAGACTACTTCAATACCATATGAAAATGATTGAAGAAATTATGGAAAGATGTGGCATACAAATGTAGAAGTGTTGTTCGTCATGTTGATGGTGTCCTACCTGTTGTAGTGTTTTTTTTTTTTTTTTTATGTATTTCAAATTTCAAATTATTATGTGTAGTTGTAAAGCTTGTGGCTTATTGTTATAATTTATCAGTTATTAGCTAACCGCATTTTTGTTACCGTTGTCAAATAAACCTTTTCAAACTAGCTGTAGTAAAATAGCCGTTGGCAAATAGCAGCGGCAAACTAATCGTTGTAGACTTTGCCCATAAATATTATCCCCGTCGAATCTCAATTGTATCAACATTCTAACAAATCTCTCAACTATTTTAAAAATGTCAGATGATCTAAGAGAAGCAATAATTTGTGAATTCTGGATAAATGATTTAAAGAAGATGCGGAAGATGACGTTAACCGCATGATGATAACGATGCTTGACGAAAAAGAACGGGCACATCAAGCAGTCGAGAGTTCTTCAAGAAGAAGCAGCACGAGAAGATACGTTGATCGAGAGCGTGAAGAAGGTCACGATCGTTTTGTCCGTGATTATTTCGCCAACGATCCAACATACAAAGCTCGTACATTTCTCGCCAATTTCAAATGCGAAGAGAATTATTTCTTCGCGTAGTCGATACCTTGGAAAATCATTCAACTTATTCCACATTGAGGCGTGATGCAACTGGAAGGAATGGTTTATCACTGCTTCAAAAGTGCAAGGCAGCCATTTGGCAATTAACTTATGCATTTTCCGCCGTCTCTGTCGATGAGTATATACATATGTTGTTAACGTGTACAAAGATCGATACTTGAGAAGGCCGAATGTGGCGAATACTCAATGTTTGATTCAAATGTACGAGCAACGACACGACTTTCCGGGAATGTTGGAGAGTTTCGATTGCATGCACTGAGATTGGAGAAATTACCTTGTCGCTTGGAAAGGGCAATATACTAGAGGCAACAATATCGTCCCAATAATAGTCCTTGGAGCGGTCACATCTCAAGACTTGTGGATATGACATGCTTTTTTTGGGATTTCTGGATCGCGTAATGATATTATCATCTATAACGAATCACCATTGTTCAACGACATCCTTCAAGGAAATGCTCCGGAAGTTGATTTCATGATAAATGGAACGTTGTATACAAAAAGATAGTATTATTTGGCGGATGGAATCTACCCAGATAGGCTTTTTCGTGAAGAGCTTCTCATATTCTATGGATCCAAAGCGGAGGAAGTTCAAAGTAAGACAAGAAACTACAAGAAAAAATGTCGAGAGCGCGTTTGGAACGCTACAGTCCCGTTGGGCGATAGTTAGAGGTCCGGAATGATCTTATTACAATAGTGACCTAAGAAATATTATGTATACATGTATTATTCTGCACAACAAGATAATTGAAGATGAAAGGGAGCAAGAGTTCAATTGGTCAGATGATGATTTTCTTCCTCCAACATCAATACAATTGGGCTCCATCCCCGAATTTCAAGCTTACCTCCGTAATTACTGATCATGGAGAACTACATAGCAGAGAAACACACCAGCTTCAAGTCAACTTGGTTGAGCATATTCGGTCATATTATGGATCCGATGAGTGAAGAAAAAATTATTATTGTTGTTATTATTATTATTATTGTTGTTGATGTTATTATTATTGTTTTTTTATCAAAAAATGATATACCTTTTTACTATTTTCATACGCAATATAGTCTTTACCATTGTAAAAAATTGTTCAATCTTCATAATAATATTCTTTTAATTAAATTAATATTATTGTTTATATAAAAGTTGTGAAATTATAAATTAAGTTGATATGGTGTATAGAAATTGCAAATAAAATTAGGATATTAAAAATATATATCTATAAATAATGTGTAAATTGGTGGAACTCATGTTGAAGTTGTCTTTCTAGGTTCATTATTGATCTATAAATAATGTGTAAATTGGTGGAACTCATACTGAAGTTGTCTTTCTAGGTTCATTATTGTAGAAATGAGATAGCATAAATTGTTGGTTCTTAATTTTGAAGAGGCGCTGAGATGACGAAGTTGAACCTACTTTTATAAAAACATTGTAGCAACCACCCTAATAACTGCCTTTGATAAATACACAACTCCCTAAAAGTCCAATTTAAGTTTTATGAGACTTATCTAATTATGCATCGTGAAACTTTGGACACAAAACTTGTTTTGGAAGATGAAAAATTTTAGAAGATGAAAGGGAACATAAAAATAGATATCCAAATGAGTTGCCAAACATTATGAAGTCCTTTTCCTTTCCAAAATAGAGAAGAAGGAAACAAAATTACAAAGTTTTATCAGAAAGATTTCACATCAAATCAATGTCAGATGATATCTTATTTTTATAAAAATTCAAAACAAAGAGTACAAGTATAGAAAGCAACAAAACATCAAATCAAACATCAACGCAATAGCAGAAATAATCAGCTTAAAGAAAATTTGCAGAAAAAGAAAGATAATGAAGTAGATAGCCTTACCTCTACCTTGTACAAAAATATTCCTCCCCTCTCTACCCGCCCCCGCCCCCGCCCCCGCCCCCGCCCCCACCCCCACCCCCCTGGCCCTAATTCCTACCCTCTACCCCCTACCCCCACCTACCCACTCTCTCCCTCCCTCCCCCATTCTTGGCTGTGCACACACAGTTAAAATAAGCCAAAAGAGCAAAAAGGTACACCTTTTAGACCATTTTTAGACAATAAATTACTTGTTTCTTCCTTCCTAAGATAAGATATTACTACATAAATAAATTCATCAAAATAACTACAAATTTTATTTCTTTAAGTGGTGTCAAAATGGAGCAGTTGAAGTTCTATGGAGAGGCTTCTTTCTGAGATGTTCAGCAGCAGCAGCAACTCTATATAACTGACAAAACACAATTTATCACTCAATTATATGTCTTTCCCTCTATAGAAACAAATAAGCATGTGTATATATGGCAAAATAATAACAGACAGTTTGTTGTTAAAATATGTCCATATTGCCAAAACAGGGCCACATGATTTATCTAACTAAATATGCCATTTACAGCAGGAATTATGCACATATAAATTATGGGGGTTTTCTCCCCTTTTATCTTCATAATGGCAAAAAAGAGAAAAGGGCTTTCGATAAAAGGACTTTTTTTGAGGGTTTGCAAAGAAACAATGATTAGCTTGAAATATGCAGAATATAAAATATATATAAAAAAACATACATACACACACACACACACACCTCCTGTTGCTGTTTCTTGAGCCTTGAATTCTCTTCAAGCAAATTGGCTACTTCCTGCTCTAACTCATTCGTGTAAGCCTGTAAAATACCCAACAAACTGGTCTTCAATAACATACATATGCAAGAAAACAATTTAGCAGTCAATAGTAGAAAAAAGGTCAATTTCAAGAATCAATTTTGCGTTTTATTTTCACTAAATTTTCTGAATGTTAGGTGATAACAAGCATAATTTCTTAATATCTACCAAATTAAATTCGAACAGGACTTAAAATGAAGAGAGAGAAGATGATTTCCTGCTTCCTAGCCCTGGAGCGAGCAGCAGACTCACGGTTCTTGATCATACGCTTATGGCGACGGTCGCCGGAGCTCCTGTCAAAATCTGGAAACTTCTTCTTCCCGCCGCCGGCATTGTCGTCAGGAAACGCCGCGTTGACATGCGGAATGTGGTGAATCTGATGATGGGGCTGCAACAGCAATGAGCTGAAGTGATGATCAGGAGCAGAGTTCAAGGTGAGCATCGTTGGAGGAAGCGGCGGCGGTGGCGGCGGAGGGGGGACAGAAGACGGCGGCGGATCTTTGGAGAAAAAGTCCTGAAGAATGACGCCTGGGCTGGTGGGTTGGCGGCGGAGATCGGAGGCGAGAGTGATGTCTTTCCAGACTTCCTCCATCGTTCTGGGACGCCTGGGATTGGTAGTTGCGACGGCGGAGATGGCGGCGTACGGCGGAGATGAAGAAGAAGTGGAAGATGAGAGTGAGCGTGAATGAACAGAAGAGGAAGAAGAAGAAGATGTCCACATTTGGAGAAGCAGTGGGAGTAGGACAGGGAACAACTTGTTTGGGGTTGTGGGGTTTAGTACTATGTTCAAAACTCCTTATCACTCCACTTGTCCTTTACTTTCTTTTCTCTCTCCCTCTTCGCTCTTTAACAAAATCATATCAACTTCTCGGGCTTTAATATATTACATGCTCGTTTGGTAGCCTATATAAGCCCAAATAATATAATATATTAGACTTAATCAATTGTTTAGTACTCAAGATAATATATATGTATTAAAACAAGGGGCTCAGTATAAACTCATGATAAATTCTTAAAAACAATTAATTATTTCGGACATGATAGCTTATATTATCTTCTATCATGGGGCTTATTAAAATTTTTTCAGCCTTTCACAAAATAATTCAGTTTCATAAACTGGCGCCCAAATTCATTTGTTACAACTAGTATCGCTCCCGTGCGATGCACGTAAACTTATTTAAAAACTAATTATTTAATTTAATTAAATATTATATAATCTAATATAAAAAATTGAATTATTATATCCTAACTAAATGAATATTTAAATAATTATTTTTTCTTGTTTTACGATCACAACCTGACCTTTGCGGTTTCCCACCTTTACAAGCGTTGGTAGCAATTTCGGAAAGAAAAGAAACTATTTAAAAATAATAAAAATATTTAGAAAATAAAATATTTATTTTTAAATTCTAAAAAATTATTTAAAATATCAGAAACTAAAATAATGTTTAAGTTTTAAATAAATCTTGATATTGATAAAATAAAATTCAATGGTTATTCTATAGTTGGATTAACAAAATAAAGCATATGAATTCTTCAATATATTTAAATAATATCATGTATACGTTAAAATTTATTTAAACAAATTCTACATTTTTATTATGAATATTAGATTTATTTAAAGATACAATATATATATATATATATATATATATGTATATATATATTGCTTAGGTTGCAAATATGGAAAAATGCGACAAAGTATTGTTTATATTGAGAACTCTAAAAAAGCTATAAAGCTCAAGCATGTTAATTTTATTTTTATATAGAAATATACATTGTAGCACATGTAAAATCTCATAGTTTAAATTGCAAAGTGTAATTATTAATTATAAAGAAATAATATTAATAATTGGAATTAAAAAATTGCAGAGGAAAAAGAAAAAAAAATCAAAATTGGAATTGGAATTAAAAAATTGCGGCGCCCCCGATGAAACGCACCGGAAGAGATGAAATTTGATGATGTCGTATGCTGGTGAAGAAAGGGAAATAAGAGAGGAGTTTGATTTTTTAGAATATAAAATATTTACATATGAAATTTTATAAAAAAAAAATATATATAGGGACAAATTAGGAAATCCAGTTTATTTTGAGGTCTTATACTGGACGTTATAATGGCTACCAAATGTCTAATATAATATATGAGAATGAGGAAATACAACCTACCAAACTCAAGATGGCATTGTTTATGTTGTTTCGACTTGATATGCTATCTGATGATAGTTTATACAATGTTTACCAATATAGGCTACCAAATGAGACCTACTAGTAAATGCACTTGTGCGATGCACGGACTATGTTATTTTATAAAATTAGATCGACATTATCAATAACGTTTTTATTAAAAAAAGGAATATGTATATTATATAATATAAAAAGAACTGAAAAAGATAAAAATTTGTAAAATAGTAAAATTTTAGTTTATTTAGATATTTTAAAGTAACCATTTCTTAAAACATTAAAAAGAACTAAAATAAACATTTATAAATTCTGAAATATCTCCTTATACATAACATAAGTAGTCTTACTACTACATTTACCATCTCCACCACAAATTAAAATTTTCAATCCTCTACGATTTGTAACTCTAGACAGACATAAAGTTGTCCAACATGAGAGAGTGGTTGACATTGGCTCTTGTTTATTGTCATTGCATAAGAAACAATGAGAGGAAATAGCCTTCTTTGGAACTTGAATGACAATGTTTTATCAGAAAGTGTTAGAGTCATTCTGGGTATTAGAATAGTATCACCCACATTACTTCCTGAAAGCAAACGTGTGTGCAGAACATGATCAGTCATCTTAGTAATAATCATCTGTGTTTCATTACACAATCCAAGCGAGTGGTCAATGTTCCTTAACAATATCAATAGAGTACCCACTTTCAAATTCAATTGATGATTAGGTACTCCTGAATACTTGATTGTATTAAAAAATGCCGGTGCGTGTACATCTTGCAATAAGTTTATCCCCGAATCTGACTTGCAGTGGCTATCAGAACTCAAATACATGTTGTCCTCATGCTTATTTTTGGACGTCATATACTCATTTATAGAGTTCATTTCATCAAGTGTTGGTGCCAAATTGCTCTGCGCTCTAGTATGATGAGTCATTAGTTGTCCGTTCAAAATCAGGATAAGTACTTCCTACTATTTCGGCAATAGGATCCTCTGAAGTCTTCAGTAATATGTCATCCGGTATATCAATATTGAATATCCACAACACCATTATTAGGACCCCCTAGATTACCATCTCCTACACTCGCAATCCACTCGTAGAATTTCTTCAACTCCTCACATTCAGTATTTGAAGCAAGATTTTGTAGTCTCATATTTTTTTATAATCTCATCACGCTACAATCTTACCACAAATATGATGAGTTCACACTTGCACTAAAGATGTCTTGTCTACTATCATTGGGGACAACGGGTAATATTTGCCGGAAATCACCTCCAAGGACAACAATCTTTCCACCGAAAGTATAATCGCACTCCATTATATTCAGAGTCTTATCTAGAATCTTGAAGCAATGTTTGTGCATCATTGGTGCTTCGTCCCATATTATCAATCGGCACTTCACAAAAAATTATGCTAAAGGTGTTCCTTTTTTTGACAGAATACAGTGAATCCTCATTGAGATTGATCGAGATCTTGAATCTAGAATGACCTGTTCTTCCACCTGGTAGTAGTAGTAGTGATGCAATACCACTTGATGCAACATTCAACATTATCTCCCCTTTCAATCGGATAGCTGCCGACAGAGTCCTCCAAACAAATGTCTTTTCGGTGCCTCCGTATTCATATACAAAAAAGATACCACCTTTATTAGTGTCAACTGCATCCATTACTTCCTTGTAGACATGAAGTTGGTTAGTATTCATTTTACGCAACAACTCTTCATGTTCCTTATGCAATTCCTCTTTATTATACTGCAACTCATCTACAATGAATTTGTTCTAATAAGTTGTACATCTCTCAACATCAGGCACGGGTATCAGTGGATAGTCACTCAATCTCTTGCCCCGATTAATTAGTAATTTCTCAATCTCCAGTAAAACAAAATTCTTTACATCCTTAGGACTAAGTCTGCAATTACAAAGATAACAAATTATACCTAATATTTAATTTTAAATTAAATATAACAATAACACCAATTAAATTAAATATCAATATCTATTTATATATATTTATACCTATATATGTACTTAAGTTCATATTTTAAAAATCTACACTACAAGAAATCTGCTAAACAACAACGCCACTAAGACAACGGTTTTTGTTTTAAACCGTTGTCTATTTACAAGTAACCGTTGTTGTAAATATAACCGTTGTTGTTTAGCGAATAAATAAGTTAAACAACAATGGTTATGTGGTACCGTTGTTGTGTTTCGTTGCTGTTTAGCGTCTATTTTTTTAAAAATTATTTTTGAAACAGAAATGTCATTTTATTTTCCTTTTTTTTCTTTCTCAAATGACGTTTTTAACAATGAATGTTTTTCTCTCAGACCTAATTCTCCCCTAAATTATACCATAGCTGCGACAAGGTCACCATCGCCACCTCACCATGTCCTCCCAGCCCCACCTCGCCCCCGCCTTCTCACTGCCGTCGGCGCGTCGTCGACCACCGCAGGACCGCCTCGCCCTGCCCCAGCCGTAAACCTTCAATTTATTTTGCCCCGTCGTCGTCTTCTCCGTGCCCTCACCCTCCCCGGTGCATCAATTTCCTGATATAAGGTAAATCTCTCTCCCTTTCTCTCGTCTGAAAACGTCCAAACCCTAGCCGTGCACTAATTGCCCCGCCACTTGCCCGCCATCGCCTCGCCTCTGGCCTGCTGTCGCCCCGCCTCTGGCCCGCTGACGTCCCGCCCCTGGCCTGCCGTCGTCTTGCCCCTGTAGTCTCCTCGCACTTGTGCTCTCGACCTCCCGGTGTTGTTGCTCTCTCTCACCAAAATTCCTTCTTCTTCAACGTCCTCGATGATGAGCTGATGTTATACGGGTCAGAATCAAGCTGGATCGAGGCCCCATCTCATTGCCATCACCTTGCGTCGTTATCGCCGGATCCGATACACATCTCCATCCCCGATTCCATTTGCAAAAGGTTTGCTGCTCGTTCTAAAATTTTATAGCACTATTGTATTACTACAGTTTTGAGATTCATAATTAATGCATTATGTTATCTGTTCTAATATTCCTAGGCAAAATTCCAGGATTTTCAAGTGGCAAGATTATTGTCAATATGAACTTTGAGGTATTACAGAAAATGGATGTAGTTAATTCTAACTGAGTCAAGCCGAAAAAACTCGAGTTGTTTAGGCTTTTAATCAAGCTCCAACTGCATTTCCATTTGAATTTGAAAATATATAATAATGAAGGTAAAGTTAATTCCATGTTGAAATTAGGATGCTCCTTTAGCAAGTTAAAGGAACCAACTGAGCTAAGTTTGAGCACTCATTAAGTAATAACATAACTTAAAGCTCGTAAAATATCACAATCTAATTCTTTCATGGATTTACAATTTATTATTTAAAGTTCAATTATTACTTTGGATTCATGATATACTTTTCAATTCCATGTAGCTAAAAGGCTACCGCTTTTATTTTTCATATATCATACTAAATCTTGGCATTGTGGTGATTAAATTAACCTAATTTTATTATTCGGAATTTGTATTTGTAAGTGAAGAAGGAAGTAAAGAACAATTCTAAAAGAAACAATTTAATAACAAAAAGTTATCGCATCGAAGTCATCCATATTAAGCAATTTACTTCTTTGTATTTTTTGGATTGAGAAGATTATGTACTTTATGTCACATACAACTTTTTATCATGTCTCGTTAAGAATACATATTAGGTAAAAAAGAAATCAAACCTCAAATAACATATTAGGTAATCAAGAAATCAAACCTCAATGAAATGGCCTAAATGCAATAAAAATGGACACTTTAGAACTACATTACAATTTGTCCATATCGTCGAGAAATAACCTTTCACAAGAATTGGGAATTTTTATTCAAATGGATATTCATGGATATGCATGTTTTAGGAAGAAGTATGAAGTAATTTTTTTTAACAATTATTTATCCCTTCTGCTTTCAGATTGATTCTCAGTTTATCTATTTTTTTTTTTTTTTAAGTTAGTTCCAAATTCTTGAAGTTGAAGTGTTTTATTTACATTCTGAATGACATCTAAGAAAACATCAGTGCATAATGTTCTTCTGCAATATGAGTACACAGATATTATTTAGAAACTAGTACCTGAAATTGAGAAACTAGTACCTGAAATTGAGAAATAGGATACAATAATTTTTGTGAAGGAAAGCAGCTTGGTCATCATTGTGATTTGTGTTAGTTAGTAACCTTTGCACCTAAAAAAAAAAAAAAACCCTTAATCTTTGTTACTAGGGAGTTTGCCAACTATACTAAATAGTTTAAAAAAAATGGGTTAGGAAATATGACTTAGGGGGTGTTTGCAATCCATAGTTATTGGTTTAAAATCACTTTTCCGTCCAAGAATTGCTTTTGGGAACATTTGAAATATCAACTGCATGCAACTGTTCTTCAGTTTCCATTTGGACAGATTCAGTTGAAAGAGTCTGTGACCATTTTGTTATGCTAAGATGCCTGTTGTATGTGTATATTCATGAAATTTTTATATCCCTTTAGATTTTTTGGTATATTTGAATAGGAGGAGAAGTAAGCCTTTGAAGCAACCTAAGGCATAAAATAAAGAATACGATGAGGTATTGGTTTCTGCAATTGATTTCCCATTATTTTGTTAATTGGAATATGAAAACCCGGTGGTATTTTTTTAAATTTTGAGTATCAATATTCTAGTTGAGCTCATTGCATATAGTTAGCTTTTGGGCTTTTATCGGCCATCCTATGTCGTCTTCGTGCCTATTTATAGTCCTAGTATTGTGGAATTCAAGATTCTCCAGTTCTGAGTTCAAGAGGGATACAGTTTCCTCTCTATCTTGAGTGAGAAGTTTTTCTTATTTGATTACTCCTTTTCTAGGGAAGTTCATGAATAAGCAATAAAGCAAGACTGGAAGTGTGTAAGCTGAAATGCATAGACAAGTGCAGGTTGCTGCTCGAAGAGAGAAACTAAAGCAGGCCTACCTCCGAAAGCAACTTGAGAAGATTGTAAGGAAAAAGGCAAGTGTTACGTTTTATTTGTCTGAGGATATTGGTATTGTATATCATATATTCTGAGAAACATTTCTAGGTTTTCCTGCTTATTGATGATTATGTGTTGCCAATTCCAATGGAGTACTTATTCTTGCAGATATTTTTTTGATAACAGTTGAATTGCTGCAGATAGAAAATAGACTGCTTCTGAACTTTTGGTCTACTCTAGTATTCCAAGAGAAAGTTCTAGTGTTGTTATGCGCAACTCTCTTTTATAGTTATGTTGATTCTACACGAGCATTGCATCTAAGTGAACGGTAGAATGAGCTTATTTGTATAGGATGTTATTTATTTGTTTGATCCTCACATAATGCTTAATTTGTTGGGAATTGATTCTTGTTTTGGATTGTTCGGAAGTTCTGAATGATCCTTTTGCTGGAGATGGTTGGAGCTTGGGCTGATAGTAACCAAATCCATTATTGAATTATCATACTGAATAAAAATGTGAATTTAAGATTTTCTTTTTTACTTTGGTTGTTGATTGCAATCTTCATGCTCTGCACGTATATTATCAACAAGGAGATGACAATAGTCTAATACATTGTTGCTTTTCAGACGGATATGCAGGTGAGGGATAAAATTCTGACCCTGATTGGGTCTTGGTGCGATGCATTTGGTAGGTCCGGAGCAAAACATCCTCACTACTTTATGGCTTATGAGGAGCTGAGGGTAATATTCTTGTCCACTTCTTTTATATACGTGCATATAAATGGTTTAGTTGGTGACATTAGTGGGGAAAAAGGTAAAAATGGAGGAAAATCTATTCATATGGTAAAATCTCTCTCTCTCTCTCTCTCTCTCTCTGCACAGCGGTCTGGTGTACAGTTTCCTCGGCGTCCGCCTGATGCAGGTCTGATATTTACTCCACCTGTTACACATCCAACACAACCCCAACCCGGCTATGGGATGCCGAGTAGTTCTTCAACAAGGCTTGATGAAGCCATGGCAGCTGAAGATAATCTAAGTTTTGAATAAGGCCTATATGAATATATTTCTAATATGCTTTATTACTGTGCCCTATTCACTTGTGAAGCAGTGTTTGTTATCTCTTTTACATTTGGTGTTCTTGTAGTTTATCGAGCATAAACGCCATGCACAATGTTGTTGAGTTATTGGCTGATATGCTGCAAGCTGTTAATCCAAGTGACCGATTGGTATTGCATTTCAATCCCTTCTCTTTGTTATAAAAAAAATGAAAAAGTCAGATGTCCTCAGTATTGTTCTGTTTCTTTAGGCTATCAAAGATGAAGTGATAATCGACCTTGTTGAGCAATGCTGTGGCAATCAGAAAAAGTTGATGCAGTTGTTGGAGACAACCGGGTTAGCTTTGTTTAAAATCTTTAATTTCTCATTGCCACTTTCATTATAAGTGTCTATTATTAAATCTAAATATAGTAAATTTTGATATTTAGCCTACTTTCACCTTAAAACAAAGAAAATTAAACTTCTTAAATTATTTTCCAAGGGAGGTTGAAATCTATATGTAATCTATTTATTTATTTTCTCTATGAAATGTATATTATACAAATAAAAACAAAATAACAAAGAAGAAGAGAAAAGAAAAAAAATTGAGTGGATTGTATTCGGGTAATGATTCTCTATCCCACATTTACTCGGTCATAATCGTGTCCCACTCTAAAATTGAACTATACAACATGAATCATGAACCATCATATTATGATTGTTTACAAGAAATGGGGGTTCTGGATTTTGTTCATCTTCCACAGCTGAGGATGTTACCAGAGGAATTGATGCCTCTGCCTCACTGCTATTGTTACAGGTCCACTCCAACATTATCCATATACTGCATTCTTTTATATTCATGCATCATTTTGTAAGCTGCTTTAAGCCTTTATATTTCATTTATGTGTAAATTATATAAACTTCATCCATTTCAATTCTATTCTGCAGAATTCGCAACAATATTCTATACATGTCTTTCTAGTACATAAATATATAGAAAGGATAGTGATTTTAGTAGAAATACAGGGGCATCAAGTGGCATCGGATTAGAAACTACACGCGTACTCGCTAAGCGTGGGGTCCATGTTGTAATGGCTATCAGGAATATGCAATCTGGAAAGGATATTAAAGAACGATTAGTCAAGGAAAATCCTGCTGCTAAAATTGATGCCATGGAATTAGATGTGAGCTCATTGCAGTCTGTTAAAAGTTTTGCATCCGAGTTTAAGTCTTCAGGTCTTCCTTTGAACATCTTGATGTAAGTCTTTCCCAATCTATCTTTCAATCTTGTTGGTTCTTATTTGAGGTTTAATGGTGTTTTTGTCTGCTGCTAGTAATAATGCTGGAATAATGGCACCCCCCTTCACCCTCACTTCTGATAAGATAGAGTTACAGTTTGCAACAAACTACTTAGGTACGTACTTTGCCTATATTGGTATACACACACTAGAAAAAAACCTCACATGGTAATGGTTTTGCAGGTCATTTTCTTCTCACACATTTGTTGTTGGACACAATGAAGAAAACCACTCGTGACATGAAAAAGGAGGGAAGGATTGTGAATGTTCCATCATATTTGACAGTTTTAGAATCTCTTCGTCTTAATCATACATAACCTTAAATAAACATATTATTTTGCAGGTTACTTATGTATCCTCAATTTGCTTCTCTACTAGGAATAAAGGAACTTCGCCAATGTTGTGCTACATGGTTGCAAATTCAACAATTCCTTCTACGGCGTCGTAGTTGGAAAGTATGACCATTTATTCTTAATTTTACCACACCATTGTAATAATTAGCGATCCGTGCAAAAATTGATGTGAGCCATATAAAGATCTCATATGTCTGAAATGAAATGAGCCATATTTGGTCGTGTAGTTAATTTTTTGTATTAGTTAGTCAATTTGGATGATTTTTTACTATCAAAATAATTGTTGGTTTATATACGTTTTTTTTCCTTTTATGTGATGTAATTTATTAAATTATTTATTATTTAAAAATATTAAAATAGGAAAATAATATCTAATAACAGGTACCACAAACCCCTATTAAAAAGGTTAAACGACAGCGGTAAAAAAATCGTTGTCTTTACGTTGTTGTAAAAATTAAAACCACAACAGTTAAAAGCCCTTGTAATGACTGTTGTTGTAAAGGCTCAAACGACAACGGTTAATAACTGTTATTAACAATAATTGTTGTGATACAAACAACAACGGTTAAGCTACGTTGTAAAGGCCGTTGTTGTAACCGTCAATCACAACGGTTAAAAACCGTTGTGGTATAGGTCTTCGACAATGGTCAAAAACCGTTGTGGTAGGTAGGGGGCCGTTGTTGTAAGAGTCAATCACAACGGTTAAAAACCGTTGTGGTATAGGTCTTCGACAACGGTCAAAAACCGTTGTGGTAGGTAGGGGTCTACTACAACGCCAGGTACGATAACGCTCATTTATCACAAACGACAACGGTTTTCCACCGTTGTCGTTTTGCAGAATTGTTGTAGTGCTACATAATTATATAGTTTATTTGTGAAAAAGAATACCTTGATTATTCATCAGTTGTCGTTGTCTATACAAAATATCGTCGGATAAATATGTCCAACACTGTTCCCAAACTACCTCAGGCCGGCTTAAACAATCTGATGAAAGAAGCGTCGCAAACAACCATCTAACTGATTGAGCTAATGCCCAATAGCTTGCCTCTACAATTCCACCAATGTACTCTCTATCGTCTTTCAACAATCCCAATGCATAGCAAGCATCACGGCATATTTCGTACTGTACATTGTGGATCTTTTTAACATCATTGAGACATTTGCATCCAGTTACTACAATTAGAAGACATCATACATAGTATGCATCCCCTGTTCCAGGAGGTACGTAGTAAAGCCTCGCAAGATAAAATTCTCACTCCCTTGGAACCAACTTCTTGTCCTTTGGCTTCCAGTCAAACTTTTGAGGAAATTCTACAAATGTGAGATCTTTTGCAAGATTCTCATACTCTATTTTAGCTTTGAACCATCCTAAAAATATGCTTTCATGTACAGTTGGCCGATCAATAACAAAATTCAAAGTACCAGATTCTGAAATGATTACGGGTTGTTGATTTGGTAGATGAAATGACAGTGTTTTCACCACTATCAGTATTTTCACTCTTGTAAAAACCAACAGTTATACGATCATCACCTTTGTTCATATATTCGAATAGGTGCTTTATTGATCGAGATTGATTACATCATTCAACATTTAAGTGTGCTCCTTACCTAATTAGGAGATACTGATTATGCGAAACGACATATCTGTTGTCCAGATGAATACCACCCTTCTCAACCGTTCTTTCTGTATCTCGCCGTCTATACAAAGGGTAACCATCATTGTCCACATTTGTTACATCCACGATTTTCTCAGGGAAATTTTTTGTGCAAGATTTGTCGACCATGCTAGGTGAATTTGGCTTTAGAATCCCACATGGTCCGTGGATCATGTAATCACGTATTGCAGCATAGTACTTGGGATCTTCTTCCTCATTTGGAATTTCAGCCAAAATTATTCGGTCTATTGTCCTTTCCAATAGAGTACTTGTCCTCTTTTGCAAGGAAAAGTAGGATATAAGCATGGGGACGTCCTCTATTCTGGAATTCTGCTGTGTATATGACTGAAAATAAAAATATATATTATGTTATTGTCATGATATTCTGAGAATTATAAAAAAATGACTAATTCAAAATAATCAAATAAACAACATCTACATATATAATGATAATAGATTACCTGCTATGACTTTGTCGAAAACTTTTATTATATTTCAGATCCTTTATCAATAGATCTAATTTCATCTTGAATACTCGAACCACTATATCAGGCCGATCTTCCGGTTTAAGATTCCTGGGTTCAAGAAATCATGTAATTTCTGGCCACTTTGGATTGCAAATGAACGTAATGAAAAGGTCTGGATAATTTTCCCATCTGCATATTGTCATTGCATCTTGATAATTCTGAATCATATATCTGGCACCACTTATAAAGCTATGGGGTAAAATAATCCTCTGGCCAACCTTACTTAGATCTGTTTCTCCCCGAATAAATGCATCCTGCAAACCACTGCACATATCATAACGTATTTGTGATTGGTGGCTACATACAAACCATAACCTGGAAGACTCGATTAAAGTGTATATATCTACGTTACATTGTCGCAAGAGTCTTCGACTGGAAAGAATCAATTATACCTCTCCATTCCTTTCGTGTAAGGAAATATCAATGGATATTGTAATCCAAGGTAAGAAGCGTGTAATTCTTTAATACGCTTTAATTATCTAGACCTGGTCTCGACTATGATGTCCATGTCCCCCATTGCTCGATCAAAATCATCTACAACCAATGCTGCAACCTTTGAAACTGTAGGTATATTATACGTCCTTGCATCTTCGTGCCTTCTACCAATGAGTTGTAGTTTAACATCAGTACGATCCTAAACAATTATTTTTTCCCATGTCATTCTAAACGATTTTACCAAACATTATGTTCATCTAACATGTTTTTCAGCTGAAACATTATCAAGATGTAGGTTATTATCAGCAATATTTGACCTGAAAATTATATAATACTCCATGTGTTATTATATTTATTTAAAATGCACAAATAGTTGCATAAAATTCATGAAAATAACAAAATAACTAAAAAATGGTGAAATAATACCTGACAGACTTTATACGAATTTGAAGTTCATCTTCGGTGTCGTATATATATAGCTGAGCAAATTTCAAAGAGGAGCCTTCGAACGGTAGTGAACTCCCAATAAGATGATAATTTTTTTCCGTTCAGCGTGAATACTGGTGGAGAATTTCCTGTATTCATACTTTTATCCAACCTTCAACCCATTGATCTGAAGCAAAACATATTGTCGTATGATCTTATATTATCCAAATAGTGTTTTGACTTGTCAGAATGTCCAAACACTAAATCATACAAAAATTGCGATGAAATGTGCATCTTTAGCATCTGTATTTTTCCATGTATACAGCAACCTGAATATCTTGGAGTTGTTGTTTGATGACGAGGATTCAACAGCATTTTGCAAAGAAAAAGCATAAATTAAATTATCAAAATACCTTGTTTGGATTGTTATGGGTTGTCCGCGATGCGGTGGGGATTGTGGAAACCGGGTTTGGATCATCAATTGGTGGACTAAAACTGGTACCTGAATGACCCTCACAATGTCCACCCATCAATAAGTGCTCGTACATTGTAGGTCCCTTTTGCAACACTTTATCACCACCCATTAAATCTTTCATATTTGACCAATCATGATTATCCCCAACATCCACTACGTCATCCTCAACTCGTCTAATGTTCACGATCGGTTTAGGTGGTTTAACCTTACAGTTCGAACAATCAATCTCAAACATTGTTAAAGAATGAAATTAGAACAAACTACATACATTTAACGCATCAATTGGGACTGCATCGCCAATATCATCATTCAATCTTATTGTTAATTACCCATGATCAGTTTCGACTTCAAAATTTTACGAAATTTCACCAATTTTATCAAGTTAAAAAAAAACAGCCCAATTAACAACACATGTTGAACGAGTCCTTATATCAGTCGCAAATATACATACCATGTTTGGGGCAACCGCTGCTGCCTTTGCTTGTTTTCGTGGCCTGCCTCGTTTCTTTTCTTTTGGGTTTGGAGAGCTTAGGAGCTTCTTACGGTGCTTTTGAGACGTCATATTTTGCTACAAAATAATAAAAAAATGGGTTAGAAGACTAAGAGTGGTTCATATAAAAAAGATATATTAAATCAAAATAATAAAAAAATGGTTTAGAAGACTTACAGGCCCGTTCCTTGCGGGGGAGGGATTTGCATCTTTGGGCTAATCATAAGACGGTGGAGGTGGTACGGGATCGGTAGGCTGGGCTCCATCTTCAACGAACAGCGGGCATTTTGGACTACGTGAGTTATGCCCCGTTCCACCACATTTTCTACAATTCACCGTTGATTGCTGCTGCTTCATCCTTACCTTTTTCTCTTCAACAGTTGTTGACTTTCTCTTCCTCCCCCCGCTCTTCGGCTCATCCGCTTCTCTACGTCTAGCCGTAGGTGGCCTACCCCGTTTCTTCTTACCAAATGATGGAGGCAGCGGTGGGATATACATGGTGTCACCCCAAAGTGCTTCATAAGATATGCCCATGATTGCGGGCTCGTAGACCTTGATGTACGTCTCAACATAATAATACTTGTCCACGTAGTCTTCCACCTCTTTCTCTTCAGCTGAAATGGCACATAGTGCGTGCTTACAAGGAATGCCGGTCAAATCCCTCGACCGGCAGCTACAAGTCATTTTTTGCAGATTCACTGTATACTGACTACCGTCACTTCTAGTCGTAATCTGATAATTGAAGTTATTGCACTTCATAGGCACGAAATCTGACATCCTCTCCTGATAGAGATCTAATTTTTTTTTCAATTTTCAGACAGATTTTCCCATTCCATTTGGCCATTGCTCGATCACGATTCTTTTGCAGCCTTGTCATAAGATAAACTCGTATCCATTCAAGCATTGTGATTATTGGTTTATCCCGGGCTTCCAAGATTGTTGAATTGAAAGACTCACAAGCATTGTTCAATAGCATATCACATTTGGCCTTCTCTCGGAAGAATGCTTTGCTTCATTGGTTCGGGGGTTTGTCGTTGAACCACTCCCACACATATTGATTATACTACCTTATTTCCCTCATTTTTATCCTAAACTCGCCGGGTGTGGTAGACTGGGCTGCTGCCCATAGCATATTCTTGAACATCAAACCTGTCCAACCCGCTATCTTCATGTTATTATGCAAGTGGCGTACACAAAATCGATGCTCGGCACCCGGGAAGACACTCTCACAAACGTTCTTCAAGCCCTTTGGTTTATCAGATATGAAGGTGTAGTCTCTGGGATTAACAATGTACAAATCTCGCTTCAACACCGTCAAGAACCACTCCCATGTTTCGGTTGTCTCCGACGCTACCACCGCATAAGCTATGGGGAAGAGATTATTGTTCGGATCGATGCCAACAGCTGTGAGAAGAATACCCCCATACTCAGTTTTAAGAAAGCAGTCGTCCACCCCAATAATGGGCCGGCAGCCCCCTAAAAACCCCTTCTTGAGGGCATCAAAACAGCAGTAGAAGTGGCTAAATCTGTTCTCCCCATCTACTCCCCATATGATAGTAGATCCTGGGTTGGTTTTTCATAACTCCTCGGGCTACGACCACAACTCACCAAATTGGTCATTAGGGTTTCCTTGGATCAGCTCCAGATCCTTCTTCTTGGCTCGGTATGCCTGCTTCCGGGAAACATGACACTCAACATCATTAATAGTATATGCCCGAAATCCATGCATCGACCTTTTAGCATCACTTTGAAACCTTTGGATATATCATTCGCTAAGCCAGGTGCTTTTCAAATTCTTAACCTTGTAAATGGTGGCACAAGAATGCTTGTCGTGATACTCTCTTAATTGCCAACAATTCTCACCCTTTAATTTGTGCAGCTGCATTCTCCACCCGCAAGTCGTCGTTTTGTACTGTACATACACCCGATTGTCATCATTTTTCACTGTTTTGAGGGTTATCTTTGTTAGAATGGCGTGAGATTGAACCGCCTTCCTAAACTCTTGCTTCGAACTAAAATATTGTTCTAGAGCAAAGACAATTTTGAAGATAGTCTTCGAGTTGAAAACGGGGTATTTAGGTTGGTTTGTCTCACCATCAGATACTCTAGTTTCATCAAAATCATCAACTTCGTCGTACACAACATCGCCTTCCTCCTCACTTGACTCACCCGGAGACACTTCATTATCATATTCAACATAAGCCGGATCAACGGTGCATTTTGCCTTCCCTTCGCTCGGTTTCTCACCTCCTTCATCATCTTCAATGTCATCCCCTATGACAAACTCGGGTTCCTCCTGAATCTCATCGCTCAAATTACCATCTTCATCCCCCTCTTCTTCACTCCTCTCCTCTTCTAAATCGACGGCAGCCTTGGGTGATTCGATAGAACCACTAAGTAAGTGAGGTTCAGGATCTAGGGAACCCGTGTAGACATGGAGCTCTCTTGTTCGCATATGCTTCTTTGCCCAACCCTGGAAATCATTAGTTTCACAAATCAGCCTCCACCCTCCCCTAACTTTTTTTATAAAACCTAACAGCTCCTTTCAGCTGCATCTTCATACCCGCAAACAGCCCTAAATCCTCAATCCTCACTCTATTAGCATTTACAAAGCCAAAAACCAATCGATCCCCTCCAACATACTTGGGTTTTTCTGTAGCAAAATGCCCCCCGTAATGTAACACGAGTGTACAGTCGAAGGACCAATCATCTGACAACAAATAAGCAACAAAAAAACAAAACTCATTACTATAACAACCAAAAGCAGAATAAAATAGTTGGCCCACACACACTGTAGTAATTTTACAATTAAAAATTGAATAAATTTGTGCAAATAAACAAGGAAAAAGGGACCAAGTGGTCCACCATGTCCCGTTAAAAGCATCAACAGAATAAAATAAGCTAACTATAGGATAATAAATCACAAATAACTGCACATGGGCCACCACCCAACTACACATTAAAACCCTAGACAGTATATATAGTGGACAATCTATATTGGTCTCCTCATATGTATAAAATCGAAGAAAATACTGTAAATATGGTGCAAACATACCATATTTAGGGTTTGGTTTGTCCACATCTGCAATTTGCCGGAGTTTGACCATTCCGGCAGGCTGAGCGACGAACGAAATTGAAGACCGGCGTTGATTTCCTTGGACGAAATTAGCTCAGAAGCGTGAGGGCAAATATGGGTTTGGGTTCCTTGGCTCTCGTCTTTATGGAAATTTCATTCACAAATTAGAATTTTTAAAGTTTTGATTTCTTACTGTTGATGGATTAGGGAAATGCATTTGTGATAAATTAATAAGATTAGAACTCACGTTTTTAAGTCTAGTTGGAAATATGCTTTTTTTTTTTTTTTTTTTTTTAGAAATTGTAACAATATGACATGTCCAGCCTAGTCAGCATAGTAATACACGTGGCGCAATTCCCCCAATTTTGGATCTCACGTGAGCAGCACGTGCGCATCTCCGGTGACTAAAGTGATCGGAGATTGAATTTGTCCTTAAATTGGACATTGCAAAGAAGATACAGGACCAAAATTGAAATTATGTAATATACAGGATTGGTTTTGGACACGTCCTAACATACAGGACCAGTTTCGAATTTTTCCCTTAATATAGGTAAAGATACGGAATATAATGATAAATCAATCTGCATATTTGATCAATCTTTTATATATACTTTGTTTTTTTGTTATATATATGCAATAGAAAGAATAATCAATAATTATATTTATAGACACATTAGATTTTATAGTATATATACGGAACTTGAATACAAAACTTTAATATATGTAAATATATCGAATGTAATAATGATTAATCAATATGTATATCTAATCTTGCTTTTATATACACAGTTTTATTTTTGGGTACATCTCTGTAATATAACATATAATCAATCATTATATTTCATAATATTCATTCGATGTGGATTTTTTTATTAAATATATTGAAAGTATAATTTTATAAATATTCATCTTTGCTCAGAATTGCTTATAGATGTTCTTTTCCGAACTAATGATACATTAATACTGTATAATAATTTTTACTCATATTCTTTTTCATCTTCTAAATTATAATATGTATTCTTAATATTCAAAATCACGGAATGTTTGTCACTATTCAATTTTAATCTTAGTTTGTCATAGCAAAACAAAAGTCACAACAAATAATAATTTAAATTTAAAATAGATACATGAATTGATGATAATAGAAAATAGAAAATGGAAATCTACTACAATCCAAAATAAAAAAATGTTTGAAATTACAATTTTTTTTACATTAGCCTTCAAAATCATCTGAATCTCGATTGACTTGATTTTCTCTAATCTTTTGTCAATATTCTGTCTGGATTGGCCGTATAAAGATTTTGTAACCAATTTTTTTGTTAGCACAATGTAGTGGAAATAATATAAAACAATCTCATAAAAGAGATTGAATAAATAATTCAATATACGATTATGTATTACCGTGAAAAACATTGATGGTAGATAAATTTGAATTCTGCTACCATCATTATTGATTATTCTGGAATTAACTTTCAGTAAGACTGATTTATTCTTGCCGTCATTTTCAGGTAGTTCCTTTGGAGCATCCATTGTAACGTGCCTATCAAACCTGAAACGGAAAAATAATGAAATGTAGAAATGAGACAAATAGGCAGTCACAAATGTGAATCACAGAAACTAAAGATAAATAAATGTGTGTATTTATAGATGAAATTATGTAATCAAATAAAGATTATTTCAAAATTCAAACAAATTTGAACGCATTCTGTTGGAGAATCTTGTACAGATTTGGTTTTTCACATTTTTTGACAAAAAATAGTTTTGAATAGTCGAATTACTGGATATTAAATCGGATAACTTAAAATTCAAAATTCAAAAAATCGTCTATAAATAGTAACTTATAAAATGGGTGGGAAAAAGTTCAACTTACTAAATTCTGCTGACTTGCCTTATTATATCTATTTGTATATATATATATAGATAATAATAATAATAATAATAATGTTCTATGTCTAATTAAGGTTTAGTCGGAGTTAGTGAAGTATAATAAAATTTGGTGTTTTTGTAATAGAAGACTTCTAAGCAAAATATTGCTAAAAGTATAGTAGCAAATTCTCCTACTTTTTTTTAGGGTTGAAACATCGATCTCATTATGATAGGGCAACAACCTCATTGTCTACAATAAACGATAATGCCTCAGGGACAGGACCCGAGTTAAAACGAGGAAAAGAAAACGTAAAAGTAAATTACGCTAAAGAGTGCGCAAGATAGTTCGCATCTCTAACATAATCAAAAGAAATTGAATTAAAACGTGGCACCATATCTAATATATCCTGTACTATGCAACCAACTTCAGACATATCCCTTTTCTTTAACAGAATTCGCTGAAATAAGCTCTTACAATCACCTTCCACTGGTAGCTTTTGTATGCCTACTTCCAACGCCATGGTCATCCCTTCCCGACATGCTAGTGCTTCCCCAACTTCAATGGAATATGCAGCAGCCAACCTTTCAGTCCGTGATTGGATGACTCCCCCTCTGCAGTCGCGTAGGACAGCACCCAGCCCCGTCCCCACTTGCTGTACAATAGAAGCATTAGTATTTAGTTTGACCCATCCGATTTTTGGACAACTCCACAATCCCGACCTCTTGGACATCTTCAAATTCCTATTGTTCGTCTGCCCTGTAATCTGATACTCTGACAGAATTCCGAGTGATTTCGCAAAACACTGTTCCTGAGATTCGTTTCTTCTATTGAAACTGATTTCATTTCTGCTCCACAATATCCCATATAACAACGAACAAAACAGGCATTGTAACCCCTCCTCCTTGCTGCTGTAAACGTCATATATCCAGTCCTCAATAGTTGCATGCTCTATTTGAGCCTGCTGTTGAAGTCTGGTTGGTGCAGCAGCCTAAAAAATCTACCTCCAACTGCAATCCCGTAGGGCATGTCCTAACGTTTCGTTTTCCTCTCCACACCTAGGACATTTGTTGTCCACCTTTACACCTCGACGCACTAGAGCCGCTTTCACAGGAATAACCCCCTTAATAACCCTCCATACAAAAATAATGATTTTTGGGGGTATATTCAAACCCCACAGCTAGAGGTGGCAATTCGGGCGGCCCGGCGGGCTCGGGCCGGGCCCAGTCGGGTCAAGGAAAAGTTCGGGCCGGGTCGGGCCGGGCCCGATTTATTTCGGGCCTAGAAATGTTAGGCCCGGCCCGGAGGACCTCGGGCCATCGGGTCATCGGGCCAAAAAAGCCCACCAATGAGTTTTTTTTTTTATTACTTTTACTATGAAGTCGAATTATATATTGAGGCGAACTTCAGTTTAATTTTCATAAGAAAAAACTTGATCGGAAGATAATATATTACTATTCGTTGCAATATGGAATGATATCTATTAATCCATAGGCATGTCTTAAACCCCAGATATAACAATAATAATAATAATAATAATAATAATAATAATAATAATAATAATAATAATAATAATAATAATAATAATAATAATAATAATAATAATAATAATAATAATAATAATAATAATAATAATAATAATAATAATAATAATAATAATAATAATAATAATAATAATAATAATAATAATAATAATAATAATAAAGAAGGAATGGATGATGATATATAGTTATATACTATATGTCACAAGTTATTTAATTTTTGTGTACGTACTATATTACATGTTAATCAATTTTTCATTTTTCGACACATAATAATTAATGAGCATGCTTGGATCTAATTCATTTTCCATCTTCTACTAATAAAGCTGAACAAATAGAGTATTGAATTAGTCAAATGTTTTAATTTCTCGGTAAATAGATAGATTTATGTTCTGCTAGAAAGAGAAAAAAGAAAAACATGTTTCAAATAGTACACAAGATATTACTTAATTCCTAATTTTTTCTTATTCGATTAGTGAGGAGAAAAAAATTCAATTCAATCGGGCCGGCCCGCGGGCCTTCGGGCCGGGCCGGGCTTGGCCCGCCAAAAGAAAAGCCCGTTCGGGCCGGGCCAAAAAAGCCCGAATTTTTTCGGGCCTCTAATATTCCGGCCCAGGCCGCTCTATATTTCGGGCTAAACGGGCCGGCCCATCGGGCCGGGCCTATTTTGCCATCTCTACCCACAGCCACTTCCAGAAGCTCTTCCCTCTATTTGAAGAGGAAACTACTGATCTCTCATCATCCAAAGCTACCATAGCACATTTATATCCCATTCGGACAGAATACATCCCATCTTTCGTATAATTCCATCTGATTATATACTTAGATTGATGTCGAGCGAGTGGAATAGTAAGAATCTGCTAGACCTCGTCTGGCCGAAACATATTATCAATCTTCCCACTATCCCATTCCCTTCTACCAATCTCCATTAAGTCACAGACACGCATTTCTATTGGCTAATTACCTCGTTCCGACCTGATTCGAAATGAAGGACCGTTCGGCAACCAAGCGCCGTTCCAAACAGAAATATCCCTTCCGTCTCCCACAGTCCATCGAATTCCTCTTTTCAACACCTCTCTACCCACTAAAATACTACGCCAAGAATCGCTAGGATTATAACCCATCTTCGCCTCTAAAAAGGATGTTCTAGGAAAATACCTCGCCTTCAAAGTTCTTGCTAGAAGGGAATTCTCATAACTCACCAACCTCCACCCTTGCTTAGCGAGCATAGCCCTATTAAAAGATCCAAACTCTCTAAATCCCAGCCCGCCTTCATATTTTGGCCTACACAATTTTTGCCAAGACACCCAATGAATGTTTCTCTCTTCCGCTTTTTGACCCCACCAAAAGGATGAAACAATAGATGTGAGGGTACTACAAACTGAATCAGGAAGAAGGAAACAACCCATAATATATGTTGGTATGGATTGCGCCACTGCCTTAATCAAAATCATTTTACCCGCCATAGATAGTGTTCGCTCTTTTCACCCCTTTAGTTTTTTCCGTATATGATCAACCATCCTACCAAACACTTCCTTTTTCGACCTTCCAATTACCGCAAGCAGTCCCAAATATGTGGCATGTTTATCCACCACAGTGACACCTAATCTGGATGTCAATTCATGTCTCTTGTCACTCATCACTCCATTACTAAACGCCACTTCCGATTTGTCAAAAATTATCATTTGACCTGATGCATTCTCATATTTAGTAACAATATCATTCACATTCATAATCTCCGATGCTGTTGCACGTCCAAATATCAGACTGTCAAATATCAAATTTATCTCGCAATTTTTCATAAAAATATATTATATGAATAAAATCCAATGTTCACTACATAATGGTGAATAACCGTATATGCGATGCAAAGCATAAATTGTCTTTACCATATATTTTACTTTTATCTTTTATTTTATAGATATATTTTTGTACATTCGTTATTTTATAAAAATATTTCAAAAATTCCATAAAGAAATAATGTATTTAAAATTTCACATAATAAAATGAAATTTATTTAAATATGAACCATGTCCTCAGAATGATCAATATATATGTGGAATACAATGGAAAATAACGTAATAACGAATATGAAATAATTTAATTGGTGTTAAATAAGAAATATAGAATGGCGAAACAGTATTCCACCCTTAAATATGTTAATAATAAACCACAATGATTATTAAGAATCGTATGCTAATTATGTTTGAGAATATATAAAATGGATTTATAATTCAACAATATAAAACCAGAGTAATATTAAATGGTAAGGTCCATGCAATCAGGATCATGAGTTAAAAGGTATTATTATTTATGCCTAAAAGTATTACATGTGATGGGTAAACGTATCACAGTGAAAATGTACTACCGTTTATACTTAAAGGTATTACACTTACCTTTAAGTATAAATGGTGACACCTAACCTGAACTGCACCGTACAATTGATGCACATGAGACTTTATCATATTAAATTAGTGTAATTGATAGATTAATAATTAGAAACAGAAGAAAAATAATGAAAATAAGAAGATGAATCTCCAGAGTATGGGTTTCGACGTATTATGTTGGATTTATTTTCGAATAATTCATCAACTTGGTTGGTTATGTAAATTTTTCGATTTCATTAGTTTTATTTATGGACAAACTTAAAAAAAAAAATTTGTTTGGAGTGTTAAATAATGTATGTATCTGAATTTTGTTATACTAAAATTTATTTTTCCTTATTATTGTATTTTCTCTATTTTATAAAAAGAGTTATATGTCTAAATAAGAGTCATGTTTTAAATATTAATGTCTCGTTTTCTTATCTTAAGTAAAACATTTTTCTTTCTGTTTCATGAATGATTTAGATATATGATAGAATAAGTCAGAAAAATAAATAAGTTGAGTAAGTAAGAATTGATAATTTTTAAGAGTGATACTTTTGTCTAAATAGCAAAAAATACAAAGTTATACATTTTCAAACATAACTCGTTTTATATGATAGAGTGAACATTATTAACTAGGGTCCATTTACTTCGTATGATTAGGTTGAATAAGGACTAATTGTTCAGGTTAATCCATCATTTACTTCGTTGGTTGTTAAAAGGTGTCTTATCCTGGATACCCGGGATAACACGAATTCCAATGCAATTTTACCCCCATTACCTATCCCACCTCAATAGGTGGGTTTATTAATCTCGGAGGTTGAATCAGGAACCGTCGCTCGGACCAGTCCGGAATACCCTGTAAAACCATTTTAATGTCCAACCGGAAAAATCGGATTGAACCAGAGAACTCGAAAAAAACCGGTTATTCCTCTTCTTTTGCAATTTTTTATTTATTTTTTTGAGTTTTTTTTTTATTATGTTGTGTTTATTCCACTTATAGATTTTCCTTTGTTTATGGGTTTATAGAGTTTTAACAAGTTACTCACTATTTATCATACTAGATGTCCTCCCGTGCGATGCACGGGATAAACTATTGAACATTTTATTTAATTAATAATATGTGATTAAATTTTAATTTTATTGTAAAAACATTATAACATACATACAGTGTATACGCACAATATTATTTGATGTATTTAACTTAAGTAAATATTAACATTTATTTTTTGATGTAGGGGAATATGAGTCTTAAACTTAGTTTCATAAAAAGTAAACTAAATTATTTTTATTATGCATCAACTTCTATTGAAAATATATAACCCACATTTTTCACTAATATAATTTTTATGCGATTGGACATTAATGTAAATCTAACAAATTCTTGTCATTTTACTATTTGTCATAAAAACAAACAAATTGTGGGACTCAAATAATTATTAAAATATAAAATTGTGAAAAGAAACTAAAAATTATATGTTTATGAAATACTCTCACACTTTTTATATGAAAATATTCAATTATCTAAATACATCATAATTAACCTTGCAAAAAGTATTTTAGATTTAAATTAATTCATTTATAAATCTATATGGATATCTAATTGAAGGTCGTAAAATAAGGACTAATTTGATATATTTTTCATTAAAAATAAAATTGATACAAAAAAGTTATAATTATTTCAGCTTTTAGATTAAAAATAAGAAGAATGAAGAGAGAGAAAATTTTTTATTTGTATATAAGAACATATGATGGAATAACTTTCAATATAAAAAAAAAAGATAAAATAGAAAATTATCTTGCTGATATAAAAAGTGCAAAAAAAAACAAAATTACCGACAACCGCAAAAAATAAAAATAAAAAATAACTGCCACATGTTAAAAAAGAAAAAGAAAAAGAGTGGAGATAAAATATGGAAAAAAAGAAAAAAGAAAAAGGTCCTAGAAATACTCTGGAGATGACACATATGCAAAATATCCTGTTTTTATATTAAAGGGGGATTTATCATGTTTGGAAATAGATTTTGGAGGTAAAAGAAGTTTATGGACAATTAATTATTAAATTTTATTCAAGACATCCATAGTCTTAGTCGTTTATTAAGTTATAATTTTCTTTATTTGAAATTTGAAGTTTAATTGATAGGTTTTTTTTTGTGGATGCTAATATATATAATTACATCAGAAAAATTAATAAATGATGACTACTACTTTTCCGGTAAGACTACATACCCAATCGGTTATGTTATAACAACACTGCATGAGACAATATTGGATAGAATTTTTTTTTTTATAAATAATGGAGTAGAACTTAATCACTCCGAGTAAACATTGAATAAGATATGTCGAATTATCCCAATTTCTTATTTTAATATACCATAATTTTATACACACAACCCTAAATAATTCCGTCCCACTGTAACTCAATAGATGACCTCAATTTGACCCTAAATAATTATCGTTTTACACATTATAGGGAAAATTAAACTCCTTGAAATGGACAAATACAGCCCATATAATCTCTCCCCCTCGGCCCATCTTTTTTTGGTATAAAAACCTTTATTTTTCTCTCTAAATATCATTATTCTCTTATAAATGGTTTCATTATCTGAGGTAAAATATAAGATTTTTAGAAATATTTATTTGGAGAAGATCAAATATGATATTAGAAGGAATATAATTTTTTTTTTTTTCTTTCTTGTGGTTAAAATGGTAATTATTTAACAACAAAGTAATTTGTCTAAAATGACTAGTATTATGGATCAGGGGGATTAACTTATTATTCATTCCACTGACGAAAGGTAATTCATTCTTAAGATATGGTGTTATCTCAGGTCGATTGAGCCGTAATATTTTAAAAAACATATAAAAGTGCGAGAGTCACTTCTCAACTCATGGGTTACCCATGAACCTAGTGCAAGAAGATGGCAGTGTCTCGTGCCGAGAGCTGCATTTGGAGTGGTCGTGTGTTTGGTGAAAATGAAAAGTCAGTTCAATGTGGGATATGTGATTCGTTACTCACGAGGAGATGTACAAGTGGCGGGTGCTTGTTTGATACCCCAACCATGCTCGGTGTTGGCGGCGGAGTTAATGACCACGTTTTATGAGTGGCGTTTCTACAAAGATTTGGCTGTGGAGGTTTTGTATGTTTTCCCGGATTCATGTTAGCAATGCAAACAGTCATTGCAATACAACATTATTTGGGTCCAGTAAGGAATATCCAGTCCGATGTTTTGGACTTATATATTCATCCTTGGGTTTTGTGTGTTCACCATGTTTCACGGGTAGCTAATGCCATGGTTTACGTTTTGTCTAAGTTTGATATATCCTCACATTCTTCTCATTCTTAAGTTGAGGCATATTTTTCTAGTTGGTTAAAAACTCTCATGTTCACGGATTCTGTAACACCCCATAAATTATTAATCGTTTACCTTATTTGAGTATTAAGGGGATGTTTGCTTGGGGTTTGCCAAACCCATAATCAGTTTGGCCAACCTCAAGTGATGTTTGTTTGGCCAAGCTACGATATTAGGGTTTGGTGGGGGGACATCAATCACAAATCAAAAAATTATTTTAATTATTCTCCCAATCATTAATAACTACCTCTTACTCATATTACATCACATTTCACAATTAATAATTAAATTTCTCACCCAATCAAACATCACTCTTTAACATCCCAAGTCATTAACTCCAGCCACTTCCCCCAGCCCAGCCACCCCAGCCCCAAGCAAACATCTCCTAAGTTTCTTTAAATAATTTATACTAATTATTATTTCAACTTATGGCTAAAAGTATAGTCTATGTCACTAGCTAGGCTTTTAATTAATTTGAACAAGAGCCCAATGCATTAGTCAAGCCCAAGCCTCTGAATTTTAATTGTTGTTCATATATTATTATAATAATATAGAATGATTAAATATAGAATCCTACTAGAATATTAAAAGTCTTGATGAACAAGTAATACATAATCCTATTAGAATAAAGATAATCCTATTAGAATTAGGATAACTGAGATTGATACCTATAAATATATGGGCTCATAATTGAATAATTACACATACAAATCACAAGATGCAATATTTTCACCCTCTTTAACATAAATTTTCTTCAATAAGCCCTAATGGTCCTTGGAGAGCTGACATCATCGTCCGAACCTTGTTTTCCTCTTTCACTCTATCATAAGGTATCTTCTTTATAAAATTCGAAAAAATTTATTATTTTTTTTATAAAATTTCAGTATGTTATTCCATAACATATTTTCAAGTTGTAGTAAATAGTTCAATCGCATATAAGCCATATTTTATTTAATATTAATTTTCTATCTTCGATGATCCAGATTTTCAATATTTTGTTTTTCCATCTTGATAATTCATATATTTACAGGTCCTCAAATCTATATGATTTTTAGATATGTGTTTTCCCCATTATGTTTGTTTTATCCTATAAAAAGTTTAAGGGTCCGTTTGCTTAAGATTGGACTCAGTAGATTTAGAGGACCAAATTTCAATAAAGCACACTCATTAACTCCTCCAGCCAGATTTCGCCCAGCACTCCCCATCTTAAGCAAACGGACAGAATCCATCAAGTAGTTTTTGAGTTATGAATATTTTCTTAGGGTAACACATAATTTACTGCTGCAACTATATCCATTTTGAAAATTTTAAATTCATATTCATGAAATTTAAATATGACATTTATATATGAGTTATGTACTTATGTTCAAAATTTTATATATTTTGTCCTTATATTTTATGAGAGATCAAATATTTATTCACTACTACGCAATATATATAAGTATATAACTTTCTACTTTCTTTCAAAATATTTCCACACCTTTTCAAAGATCATGGCCAAGCCCTATATTCCTATTTATTTATTTCTAAGCCATTATAATATATATATATATATATATATATATATATAATATCAATACTATGGTGAGGACGAAATCGAGGCACGAAGGATTATGAGCATACTTCGCATGAGCATATTCCACGAGTTTCTCGAAGTGCATTCACACATCGCATTTCAGGTGGAGCTTTCCTGTTTATGATAATTATTTGCTTAATTAGTTGTGTTGATATTATATATGTCATATTATCAAGTTTCAAGTGTATATTCAATTTTATTGGATATACAAATTCAAGTTCCAACAGTACATGGATTACAAGTTACATGTTATAACTGTTTATATTTTATGCTTTTAATTTTGTGTATGATCGTTATAAGTTGTGATTTTTCACGAGCTGAAGGAAGCTCGCCCCAACCCACTATTGAACCTTTTAGGTTAATTTGGAGCGAGTCGATGGAGTATGAGATGGAGCCGAAAGCATATGATGAACAATAATTTAATTTTATTTATATTAATGCTAGTTGAGTAACTAATTGTTCATATGCACCTATTTGTTAACTTTATTTGACTAACTAGTTTTGGTAAGCTGTATTGTTTAGTTATAACTAAAATTATAATAATCATATTTTTGCTGAGATTATATGATTTATTTGAATTATTTCTTATGTTACGAATTTAATTATTTTTAACCTAATTAACTGGTTGCATGTAGGGGTGTTCATCGGCCAGAAACTGAACTGAATTAACAAAACCAAAAACTGAAATCTTTAAAAACTGTTAACCGAAACCGAATCGAAAATTATCAAAAATCGAAATCAATCGGTTCGGTTGCGGTCAAAACCGAAAACCGAATTTTTTACACTAATTTTTAAGTTTTTCACTAAAATTAAACTTTGAATATTAACTGCATTTGAATAAAAACTCTTGATCTAAAAATGAGTTGGTCGAAGAGTCAACTTTTCTTGTTATCTAAAAGAGTACAGGATGCTAATCAGAATGGACGTGAGAAAGCAACAAACTACGATGATGTAGATTAGGTTTTATTTTCCCCTTAGTTGTTACTTGTTAGATAGAAAATGAAATTTAAATGAAATGAAATTAAAATGCAAATGAAAGACAAATGAGGAGGGGGGTTTTAATTTAAGGGGTACTTAATTCGGTTTTTCGATTTCTAATGCGGTTTTTATTGGAAAAAACCGAACCGAATCGAAAACCAAAATATTATTATATATAAAACCAAAACCAAACTCGTCAAAAGAAAAACTGAACCGAATTTTACATTTCGGTTAGATTCGGGCGGTTTTTTCGGTTTCAACCGAATAGTGAACACCCCTTCTTGCATGGTTAGTAGAGGTATTAGACTTTATAAACATTGCGATAATTTGGATATTCATGTTGAACTGTTTGAATACTATTAGAAGTGTTTGGTGTAACGAGTTGTACGATAATAAATATTATTAATTTCTTGTTGCTATATTCCATAGCCATTTTTTTCAATTATTAGCTACGGATACATTAAAAAGTATAATTTGTTCGAGAGCCATGTTATTATGTGTTTTATTAAGTTTCCGCTGCTACAGATGATTTATATTTGAATCTATTAGGTTTGAGATCAATATGAAATTATGATATGATTAATCATGTTTCAGGTTAATTTGTTAGATACATGTCTAGGACTTAAATAAGGTATATTATTTTCCGTTGCTACATGTGATAGGGAGTTTAATATTAGCATGTTTATGTGGTTCCCTTAACGGCTTGATTATGAATTGTCTTTTATTTATAAGAAAAAAAGAAATCTCATAATTTAATTTATAGCAATTTAATTAGAATCAATTAATTTTATAAAAATCAGGTCATTAGGGATTCAATTTAGTTGTTAATGCAAGTGGTTTTTAATTTGAAGCTCTTGAAACATATTATCCTAGTTGGTTTTATTTTTTTGTATTTTATATATTCATCTATCCCACAAAGATAGACTTGCAATAATTTTTACATCGATTAAGAAATTGTAGTTATTGTAATTAAGACATTAAATTTTGACTCCATTATCCTTTTATACCCCACATCTCGTTCATTATATACATACATTTGGTAGATATATAGATATTAGGTAATATTAACTAAGGTCAAATATGGAGTGGAAAAATTGATTATGTGTTTGTTATCATACATAACATATATATTTGTTGGATGGACTAAAGTGAAAATCAAATATATCTATATGGGACAGATAAAGTATATATGTCCCTCTCTTTCTAGATACTAGTCGTTATTGGCATCATTGAAGGAATACATTAGGTGCACGGTGCAATCCATGTAAAATATCAGTGTTTATACTAAAAGATTGAAAGAATATTGGGAAATATTTCTTTGAATTATCTGAAGTTTTACAGTGTAGATATATACAACAAATAGCTAACTAACTCCACAATTCTAGCTACTATTCTTGCTAACCAAATACAGAAAATATATTAACATATTACAAAAATATATTAACAAATATATTCTATCACTCCCCCACAGTCGAAATGGGAGGTCGGCGAAAGTTGAGACTATTGCGAAAATCTTCAAATAGCACCAATGGAAGTCCCTTCGTAAAAATATCCGCAATTTGATAACGAGATAGAACATGTAACAACCTGACGTCACCACGAGCGACCTTCTCTCGAACAAAGTGAATATTCATCTCAATATGTTTCGTGATTTAGTGTTGTATGGATTACAGGAAAGATAAATAGCACTGATATTATCACAATAGACCAAAGTAGCTTTTGAAATGGGACAGTGAAGTTCTAAAAGGAGGTTTCGAAGCCAACAGGACTAAAAAACCACATGTGTGACACCACGATACTCAGCCTCAGCACTGGAGTGCCTTACGGTAGTTTGTGTTGGTAGACCATGAGATTAAATTATCCCCAAGAAAAACACAATATCCAGAAGTCGACCGCGGGGTATCCGTATAATGCGCTTAAGGGCATGCATGTGTTTGTCATGAGGATCATGCATGAATAAGCAGACTTGTTGAACAACATATGAGATATCTGGTTGGGTAAACGTGAGGTACTGAAGAGCACCTGCAAGACTACGATAAAGGGATGCATCAGAATAAGGGGACCTGCCGGAGGAACTGAGCTTCGGCTTAGTATCAACCGGTGTGGCAGATGGTTTACACGATGACATGCCAGCGCGGTTAATAATTTCCATAGCATATTTTCGTTGAGACAAAAATAGACCATCCTTATGATGAGTGACTGCTATACCCAGAAAATAACTCAATGGTCCCAAGTCCTACATAGCAAATTCAGAATTGAGGAGAGAAATAAAAGACTTTCGAAGAGCATCAGTGGAGGCAGTTAAAATGATATTATCCACATACAATAATAGATAAGTCATATTATGTCCATTACGATAGATAAATAAAGAGTGATCTGATTGACTATGAGAGAAACCAAGAGAAGACACATAATCTGCAAAGCGGCGATACCAAGTACGAGGAGCTTGCTTAAGGCCATATAAAGATTTCTTAAGTAAGCAGACATGGTCGGGTTTATCTCGGTCCCGAAACCCGAGCGGTTGATGCATATAGACTGTGTCTTTAAGTTCCCCATGGAGAAAAACATTTTTGACATCAAGTTGATGTATCGGCCATGCTTTGGACAAAGACAGACTCAGAACAGTACGAATTGTTGCCGGTTTGACAACAGGGTTGAACGTTTCCCCACAATCAATGCCCACCTGTTGAGTTTTACCATCACCTACAGGACGGGCTTTATGCCGCTCAAAAGAACCACCAGGTTTTTCTTTATGAGTAAATATCCACATTGACCAAATAATATTAGCATTAAGAGGACGAGGAACCAACTCCCACGTCTTATTTTTAATAAGAGCATCAAATTCATCAGTCATAGCCATTTTCCAATTCGGGTCACGGAGAGCAGAAATAGGATTCTTTAGTAAGGGAGATTTTATTGTGGCGGTGTGGAGATTAAAGTGGCATTTTGGTTTGAAAATGCCACGCAGACTCCGTGTAACCAGACGTTGATCAGGATTGGGCAATGGTGGTTGGCAGAGGTTATGAGGCTCAACAGGACAGGTGGTTTGGCAAGGAGTGGAAGGCGTGGTAGATCGGCCAGTTTGAGCCCATTGATTAACGAAATAAGAATTAAGATCATCATCAAGAAAATCATATGTAGAAGGTGAATCACTCTGAAGTTTAGCAAAGGGAAATTGTGTTTCATCAAATATAACGTGACGATTTATGATGATTTTCTGTGTAGATAAATCATAGCATTTATAGCCACAGTGATTTGAAGGATAACCTAGAAACACACAAGGAGTTGACCGAGCTTGAAGCTTGTGGATAGTTGTAGAAGGAAACAACGGGTAACACAAACACCCAAAAACTCGTAGATGAGAAAATTGAGGGGCTTTGTGATATAGAATTTCGAGCGGTGATGTATAGGCAAGAGACTGAATAGGAAGAAAGTTGAGGAGATAAGTTGCCATTTGTAGTGCGTGATGCCAAAAGGAGTGGGGTAAAGAAGCATGGGCTAATAAAGTACAAATCATGTTATTAGTAGTCCGAACTTTTCGCTCAGCTTTTCCATTTTGTGATGAAGTGTGAGGACAGGAGAAGCGAAAAGACAAACCATTCTTTTGACAAAACGCATAAAAAACCCCATTATCAAATTCCCGCCCATTATCACACTGAATCGTTTTTATGTCTCGTTCAAATTGAGTCCGAATATGCGCCCGAAGCGAGAGAAATTTAGAGTAGACATAAGATTTGTGGGAAATAGGGAAAGTCCACAAAAAGTTTATGTGATCATCTAAAAACAAGACATAATATAGATGACCCATTGAACTCAAAACGGGAGAAGTCCAAAGATCACTATGTATAAAATCAAACGACATCAAAGTATGCAAATTGGAAGCAACAAAAGGGAACTTAACATGTTTTCCAATTGAACAAGCATGACAAATTGAAATATCACTAGACTTATTACATGGAATCAATTTATTTTGCTTAAGAGACTCAAATATGGGTTTGCCCGGATGTCCCAGTCGAGCATGCCATAAAGACGGTGCGAAAGCAGCAAAAGTGGAAGGAGGCGTAGTGAGTGTTTGGTTGATGGATGTGACAGGATAAAGCTCCCCCCGACTCTCACATCTCATGAGGCATCTCTCTGTCCGAAAATCCTTCACAGAAAATCCAAACGGGTCAAATTCCATAGAAACGAAATTATCAGTAGTGAACTTTCTGACGGATATTAAGTTTTTGATAATGTCAGGGGCATGAAGGACATTTTTCAAAGCCAGGGGAGGATTAAATGAAGACAAAGTAGTATGACCATAACCACGAATTGGAATAGAATGACCATTCCCAACAATTATACCACGATTACTGCTCAAATTTAAATAAGGCGTGAGAGTACCTGACAAAGAAGTCATGTGAGACGTAGCCCTGGTGTCCATGTACCAATTAGCGTCAGGTGGAGTAAGGCCGAGAGTGTGCATGGCCTGCTCAATATCCGTAGGAGAAGACGGAGCATGGACATTAAATGATTGAGACTGTTGCATTGGACGAGGTCCAATAATATCGGGCTGAGAGGGTGGGCTTTGAAAAGAATTAGTTGACCTAGGCCACGTGTTTGTGGGATAAGGGCAACGTGGTATTGGCCACTGCCATCCCCATGGAACCCACCGTTGGGGAGGTGGCAGCCCATACCCACGGCCATTGCTGCTACTGCCAAGGCTGTCATTCAAAGAGCGACCACCGTTAAAACCATGACCGCCAAAACGATCGCCGCCTTTCTTACCCGGAGGGCGGTGCTGCCCTTTCTTTCCACCAGAGGGAGTTTTATCCGGTGCAACAAGATGTTGAGCGGCAAGCATGACGGCTGCAGTTGCTGCCTTCTTACGTAATCCAGCTTCCTCAAGTGTCAACATAGAACGAGCTTTGTAAATCTTTGGCGGAGGATCAGTCTGTTGGATGAGAGTGCCAACATTTTGATATGCCTCCGTGAGGCCGGAGACGATCTGTAAAACGAGACGATCGTCCGACACTAGCACCAACATTTTTCAATTGATCAACCAATTCTTTGTGATTTTGGCAATAAGCCGAAACAGAGGAAAAATCTGCCATGACTGTCTGCGAGAAGTCTTGTTCAAGAGTGACAACACGGGAATTTTGTTGTCTTGAAACACATCGCGTAGGCGATTCCAAGTTGCCATGGCCGTAGAATCGGGTTTTAAGAATGGTATTTGTGAGATCCTTGGAGATGGTAGAGAAAATCCACCCAAGAACAGTGGCATCAAGAGTGGCCCACATCTCCGTATCATCAGCCGTCTGTGGCGCAACGACTCCGGTGGTGGCCGGAATGATATGGTGGAGGACTCGGTGGGAACGAGCATGGATTTTGAAAAGCTCTGCCCAGGTGGCGTATTGAACGTTTTCATACTCAAGAGTGATCGGAATGTTATCTTTGACATTCGACAACGGAAGAGTAGGATGAAAGGTGTTTTTGGAAGTAGACATGGTGGCGTGAGGCCGGAGGAGAAGGAGAAGAAATCTCGTAGAAGGAGACGAGAGAGGCTGCGGAAGAAACTAGGGTTGAGGATCCTAGTCTGATACCATGAAAGAATATTGGGAAATATTTCCTTGAATTATCTGATGTTTTACAGTGTATATATATACAACAAATAGCTAACTAACTCCACAATTCTAGCTACTATTCTTACTAACCAAATACTGAAAATATATTAACAAATTACAAGAATATATTAACAAATATATTCTAACAAAGATATTACTCATCCTGGGTAAAGGTAAAATAAATAATATCTTTTAGTAAAAACACTAATACATTTTCAGCATGATACATTTCTTTATAACAAGTAATACCTGTAAGGATAAACTCTAACACATTTTTATGAAAAAATTGTCCATGACCCGGAGTCTGCGGATCTAAAATTCATGCAATTGGTGTACAAGAAAACTACTATTTATAATAACTGTTGGAATGAACAATACAACCATGTGTAATCTATTTCTATCATCCTAATTATTTTAACTTTACAAAACCTTTATTTATCTATAATTTCTATTATTTAAGGCGATGGTAATTTCTTTTTTTAAAAAAGTATCTTTATTTATCTATAATTTTTATTAGTTGAGCAATGATAAAATTGAGGTTTAGGTTGGTTTATTATGATTTATCTTGAAGCAATACTCAAATAAATATGATTTTTTATAGTGAGACTTATTCTTTTAAACAAAATATTTTTTAAAAATAATTACTAGTATTTAGAAATGGAGAAAATTTTAATTTTGAACTTTTATGATATTACACAACATAAGTGCATAAGCACTTAGGATTCTATAGTCCACTTTTACCCTATTTCATTCGTGTTCCACTTTAAAATCGAGCCAATTATAATTAGTTTTTTATAATTTATGAATTTAAAGTTCATTATTTAGATTCATGATTCAGGATTCATGTTTAGATTTCATATTTAAAGCGTAGGATTCGACTTTCTTGGACTAGGGTTTATTTTCTATTGTAAACTTACGATGATACGATTCACGGTTCATGGTTAATGATTTACTGATTTAGTGTTTATAATTCAATAGATCATAGTTTAGGGTTCATGATTCATGTGTTCGGAGTTCACGATTTATGTTGTGTGTCTCGATTTTAAGGTGGAATAGGGTTGGGACAGGGTAATTGTGGGATAGAGGATCTTTTCCCATAAGTTGTAGTTTGGATTGGTCAATCAATCATTCCACAATTCAATCTCATCTCACAATACATATCAATACTTAATTGGTTTTTTTTTTTTTTTTTTAATTCTCTACAAGTAGAGTCTAATGTTGACATATTTTGAATTAAAATTTGAAGTCCTTTAAAAAGAGTCTAATGTTATCTCTTTTCTCACATGTATTTGTAACTTAATTCATTTTTTCAATTTCGTATTTCAACTTTTGCAATTTTAATGTAGTTATTATGTTAGCATGTTATTTTAAATGGATGGAAAAAAAATTAAAATTAATTTTCTTTTCCTTGAAATATATTAGTAAAATCATTAAAAACAATATGTAATTATTCAACCGTAGTAAAAATATTGATTTTATTAGTAAATAGGTTATGTATTTGAATAAAGGAAATTAATAGTTATTAAAATACTAGGTTGTGTTGGATTATTGATAAAATATAAAAATATATTTTTTAAGTTGTGAAATTGTGTATATGAATAAAAAAAAATTAATATTTTATTAATAATTTGGATTGTGATGAATCGTTGATAAATATGATCTAAATATGGATGTTGGGGGAACAAAGGTGGTGTTTGCAAACTCAATTAGACACTCAAAATCAATTTTTAAAAGCACTTTATACAAGCTAGAGTGTTTGTAAACTCACTTTTGGGACACAAAATAGCTTTTGAAAAACAATTAAAAGCTGATTTTCAGAAGCTGCTAACAGTCAGATTCTATCAGCTTTTAGCTTTAACACAATTTTATTTCCAAACACTACCAAATTCTAAACTTTTTTTCAAAATCAATTATAAGCACTTTTCTAAAAGCACAATTGTTTGCAAACACCCCCAAAGTCTCTTGTAGGATAAACTTTTACTGTAGGAGAACTTTTTCAATTACTAATTATTCCCAAAATATATATAGGGAAGAGAGAAGGATATAAATGTTGAATAAGTATCTGGGGCCTATGTACGGCGAATAGTTGGGTCAATTCTGTGCATTGTCTTGTCCGAGTGATACATACTGTATACACGTTGCCCCACTTTCATTCAAAACTGCCCCTTCCCCTCTTCTTGGCCCCACCACAAGATTTTAATCCATTATTTTCTTTTATTTGGAATTCTCTTTCACCAAAATATTCTCTAACTTCACTTTTAAATTTTAATATACACACACGTCTGTACATATATGTACGTCATATTTCAAAATTGTAAAACAAATTTTTTGACGTACATATGTTGAATCCGCACAATTGAGTGGTGGTGTGTCCGTAAAAAACTAGGGGATGTTTGCTTGGGGTTTGCCAAACCCATAATCAGTTTGGCCAACTTCAAGTGATGTTTGTTTGGCCAAGCCACGATATTAGGGTTTGGTGGGGGGACATGAATCACAAATCAAAAAATTATTTTAATTATTCTTCCAATCATTAATAACTACCTCTTACTCATATTACATCACATTTCACAATTAATAATTAAATTTCCCACCCAACCAAACATCACTCTTTAACATCCTAAACCATTAACTCCAGCCACTTCCCCCAGCCCAGCCACCCCAGCCCCAAGCAAACATCCCCTAGTACTTCCTCCACCGAATGAATTTGAACAATTTTCGAATTCGGTCGTCTCAAGTAAACCTGCACACTTTCTAATAAGAAAAGTTATAGTACAATCTCCACCCCCAATCTTCACTCTCAATCCACATTTGAAAAGTCAACAAAATCCCAAAAAAATATTTTTTCTTAATATCTGTGCCGACCCCCCTATGCAAGTGCATTTGGGACGAAGGAAGTAATATCTTTTCGCATAGTCACTAATACATACATTTTTCCCAATAAGTAATAACTTTAAATATAAATACTAAGTACATATTTGATTAGGGCTGGGGACTGTTGATTGAGGATAATGACTGGAGTTAGTGACTGTAGTGTTAAAGAGTGATGTTTGTTTGGGTGGTTGGATTAGTGATTGTAGTGTAGGATATAATTTCAAATTGTAAAATGTAATGTGATGTGTGTAAGATGTTGTTATTGATAATTGGTTGATGTTTGTTTGAGTGGTTGCGGTAGTGATTGTAGTATAAGATATTGTAAAAAATGATGTGATGTGTGCAAGAGGTTGTTATTGATGATTGATTTAATGATTAAAGTAGTATTGTGATTTGTGATTAATTAATAATGTGTATGATTGTTGATAGGTGATTGTTTGAGGGAATTTGTGGTCCAACCCTAATAAGAGAGGGATTGCTACAACTATTGAGTCAAACATATATTGGGTTGACCCTTTTTATAAAAAATACTCTTAGGGGATACTTGGTTTGGGATGTAATGGCATGTGCCACGTCCGATGGAGAACATCCACGGATGAAACATCCAAAAATGTATTTTAGTTCAAGGGTATAGTAGGGTAGGATGTGCATTGGAAATTGTAAAAGATGTATTGGAAATTGTAAAAGGTGTGTTGAAAATTGTAAAAGGAGATGTAGGTAATAGGATGTAGATGTGGAGGAATGATGCATTCGATGTAAAGTGAAATACGTTGCGGACGGGTCATGCCCAATTCGGATGGCACCATGCCAATCCAAGTATCCCTTTAATGAATCCATCGGCAACCTGAATTAAACAAACCTAGTGTACGTCACATATATTCAAATGCAAATTGTGGGTGTGTTGTTGGAGGGGGGAGGGAGTGGGTGTGTGTTGTTTGGGGAGGGGGTGGGGGGGTTTGAACACAACTAGAAAGTATTATGACATAATGCTATATATTAACTTCTTTGTGGAATCTTTGAAAGATATGAGTAGGGTTACCTGCCTAGTAATGCCAAGCTGAAACTCAATTGTAAAACTTATTAATGAAAGAAATAGTAGAAAACTCTAAACTTGATCAAGCTTTCGAGCTTGCCAGTCGAGTATTATACTTAGATATCGACTCAATTAATATCTAGTTAATCTTGAGTAGCTCGTGACCATTTATGCTCTTCAAATTCCAAAATCATTTAATTTAAGGAGTATTTAGAATAAACAGAAAATAAAATAAAATACTGGCAATGATAGTAGAAGATATGACGTCTATTATTTAATATGTAGGGTTATGGTATTCCCAAGCATGATCTAATATCTTTGTCTTAGTAATAGAATGACCTAATTGTAAGAAAAATCATCACCTTTTTCGAAATTATAATGTAAGCCTAACTTTTAACATTTAGCAATACAAAATACCACTTGCACTTATAGTGGCAAATCTATTCATCGGTAAATTTTCGGTCCCCAAAGTTCACAATTCTGGTTTTTGTATCATATCATTTGTCACATCTTTTATAAATAAAAGATAGAAGAACTTTTAAAATTGTAAAAAATATCAACATTTTCAAGAAATTGCAATATAATCCTAAAGTTTCACATTTGCACAAAAAATCACATAAACATCACATCATTTTCTTAAATTGCAATTTAAATCTAAGTTACCAAAAGAAAAACTCTACTTCTAAAATAATAGCAATTTAAAACTGATTTTAAATTTTCAAAATAAGAGTAGGAAAAAACGAATCACCTTCAACTAATAATTGTGGTATCTATATGTAATTGTTCGTATTGTATTTGAGTCGTGTATTATGACATGTGATAATATTGTTACTTTGAACTATCAGAAATATAAGTTTTCAGGCAAAACATAAAAATTTAATATATGTCAGTCAAAGTAATGCACCACATAATTTAGACTACATCCCTTTTTAGTCTCATAACTCTACGTGATCCATTTTTGAGAAATCCTATTTAATGATGCAAGTTTGCAACTTCAAAAAATAAGTTAAATGGTTGTCAAAGTCTATGTTGTTAAAAATCTAGAAGCTTCCAATGAAGTTCTCCTTTGAATGCACTTACTAATTTATAGAGTTTAATAACCTGGAAACACATTTACTAGGCTCCAAAGAACAAGTTAAAGGTGATTCGTTTTTTCCTACTCTTATTTTGAAAATTTAAGTTTAAATTGCAGTTGTTTTAAAGTAGAGGTTTTTTGCAACTTAGATTTAAATTTCAATTTAAAAATTAACTTTAGGATTATACTGTAATTTCTTGAAAATGTTGAACTTTTTTTTTTTTTTACAAAAAAAATTAAAAAGTATTCTATCTTTTCTTTTATAAATGATGTGACACTTTTTTCGGATACATGGACTCCGGTTACCAAAAAATTTACGGATGATCAAATTTGTAATTATGAGGGAAATCATATTTTGTTTTGTTAAATTCTAAAAGTTATGCTTAAATTACAATTTCGAAAAAAGTGGTGATTTTTCATGTAGTTAAGCCTAATAAAATTATATTAGAAGTTTTAGAATAAAATTGGAAAGTTTGTTTATAGCTGGATCCAACCTTACATGTATTTGTTTAATGAAAAAGATGCTTGGGTAGAATATATCCACCCAGAATGCCAAAAAGAAGTGAATAGTTTTTTTTATGTCAAATGTCTAAAGTACCCCCAGCCATATTTTCATTTTTTTTTTTTATTACTTTGAACGATAGTTTTATAAATAAAAAAACCTCCGAAGAGGAGTATACAAAGATACATGTTGTAGCCAAATGACTATGAATATTCCAAAAGGAAATCTCGGAGCACCATTCCAAATGTATGGGTTCTGACTAACCCGTCTCAAGAAAAGGATAAAATGCACTCCCACCAGAGGAGACTCGAATGTTCCCAAAAGGAAATCTGAACAAGAAAAAAAACAGCAAAACCAAATCTAGACTGCACTGGTGCAAATCACCCTACATCTAAATACGATTCTGACATCAAACACCAAATCTAGCCTGGACTGGTGCAAAGCACCCTACATTTGAACATGGATCAAACAAAAAGAAAATGAAGCAACAGGGAAAAAAATAGCAAATAACCCAAGTAGCCAAAAGGTCCTCTCCCTTTTCTCCATAGCCGCACTCTTCTTCCAGCCGATCACCGACTCGCAGCAACATTCATGCCACAAAGGCTCCGTCCACCATAATCCTCTTGAACAACAAGGCCTTCCAAGCATCTCCAGCTTCATATGTCCTTTTGAGTAAATAAGTTCTTGAACACTCTATTCGACAAAGGGAAAGCCTAGAAAGGGGAGAACATCAAATCCGAAGGGTGGGGAAATGAAGGACTCTCCGGCAACACCTTGAGTCACTGAAAAGAGACAGATCAGAGCTGGGAGGGGAAGAAGAACCGAACCGGTAAAGAGGGAGGAAGAGAGAGTTAGATCTGAGATCTCCTTTTAGAGAGAGAAAGTTAGATTTCTTGTTCTTTGACCCAAATTTATCAGCCATATTTTCATTTCATTGTTCACTTTTCGCTCATATTTGAGTATTTCGTTTGAATTTGAATTTTAAATTGGATATGATCCTTCCTCTCTCTCCTCTCTCATATCTCCTCTATCGCCTCTCTGTATCACTTTCCAACAAAAATCATATATCTCTCTTTGCTCCCCTCTCACTGCCTCTGGTTCCCTTCCCTGCTTTCCTCTTTTCTCAATATCCCACACCAGGATTATTTTTTATTCTTTGCGGAGCTAATTTTTTTTTGTGATTCGGAATAATTACCATGTTCTCTCCTCAACCATTTTTGGTAAACCCTAGCTCTGGATGTTCATATGACTCCATTCCCAATGTTTAGTAATTATGTTTCCTTGCTCGCTATATCCCAAAATACAGTTTTCCCATCTAAATCTTTGATAAAGCGCAATCCGATATCCAAGAATCTTTAACAAAAAACTCACGTATGCAATATGAAAAGAACACAAGATTTACGTGGTTCGATCCGGAGATCTACGTCCACGGGCAGAAAATCACTCTTGCCGAGGTGTTTCTTTCACTAGAACTTTGAGTTTACAAGCAATAACTCAGAATCCAGAATGCGAACCCTAATTCAGAGTTCTTTTCTCATATTTATACTCAACTTTCCTAAACCCTAACTGAACCCTAACTAACTCCCTACTTTCACGCCTATTTCCCGCTGCATGGCAGTTGGGAACGGATCATGAGCCATGATTCGCGGAACAAACCATCTGTTGGGCCGACGCGTGTTCCTGGGCCTACTGGGCCTACGCGTGCTTGCTGGGCCTACGCGTGCTGGGCCGGTCAGTGGGCTCAGGTATTAGCCCGACCCGAAGTGCTCGGGTTATCCCTATCAGATGCCCCCTCCCCCCCAGCCGAAGCGAGGAAGGAGCTTCGGTTGTCACCGGGGTGGAACCGTAAGCAAGAAGGGTCGCGGTCGCGGGCGCGCCGAAGTGTTTTTGGATTCCTAAGTCTATCCGCGTCCCCGGGACTCCACGGAGCAGTCTGCGGAAGCGGAGTCGAACTAGGCCGAAGTGCACAGGACATATAGCGGGATACCGAATTTCCCAGAAGCAAGAAACGTGTTGGAAGTATATAACAACCTGGCCGAGGTGGAGGGTACACCGGAGTGTAGTAGTCTGTCCAAAATGAAGGAAGCACCGGAGTGTGGTGGTATGACCGAGGTAAAAGAATCACCGGAGTGTAGTTTGAATCTTCCTGACGAAGGGTGAGGTTGATGTGATTGGCGGCGCCATCATGAGAGAGAGGGATGTGAAGTGACACGCTTTGTGATTTCCAAGAAACCTGTTCCCCACGCGCCTTGGGAACTGTAAAGCGCGTGAAGAGCACGTTTAAATCTCCATCACTGAATTTGAATAGGCTGCATCAGAGTCGTCGGTTTTTTGTGTATATATTTGGAATAACTGCACAGTAACTTTTCATCTTCTTCATTGCGATTTATCAGTTTAGAAAGCGGGAAAAAGAGGGAATTGTGCTTGCAATCCATCTCAAATCAAAACTTCTCAAATCCAATCAAGTAAGTATGTCTTCCTCTTCATCTTCTTCATCTTCTGCCTCTATTGAAGAAGTAGGTACTACTGATGCTCCGTTAAATATCCCCCCCCTTCGATATCTCATTCCGGAGAGGAATGAGATTAGGACCGTAGACAGGGCCGATGGGCTGGAAAGCAACGTTATGATGGTTGCCTTCTATCCATGTGCGGAGGAGGGTTTGGAGGTGGCCTCTGTATCGTTACGGATGACGCGAGAGCAAATTGAGAGAGAAATCCCTTTATTTTTCTTTCCCTTCAACCTAGAGTATATGATACCGAACCCCAAGGATAGGGCCTGTTGCCCACCGCAGGGGTTTATTAGTGTGTACATAGATCCCCTTAGAATAGGCCTGAGATTGCCCCTGTGGGACATCGTGGTCAAGTTACTGAGATACTACGGCATTGCCTTAAGCCAGCTGGCGCCGAACGCGGTGAGGCAAGTGGTGGGATTCACCGTAGTATGTAAGAATGCTTCGATAGAACCTACCGTAGAGCTGTTTAGGTTTTTCTTCCAATTAAAAAATTTCGGGAAATCCAAGGGGTGGTACTCCTTCAGCCCCCGAGCCCGAGGTGGGTTCAAGGTTCAAAACCCAAGTAAGGTAGAGGGGTGGAAGGAGAGGTTTATATTTATAAGAAACAAAGTAGCTCTCCCGAAGTGGAGAAGGGACGAGGTACTTGATACCGCTCCGGTGGAGAGCCCGGAGGCCAAAGTGATACATGCATTCCGGTCAGTGGGGACTTTCAAAACCCTCTGTTCCGAGGAAGAATTGGAGGAGGCAGGGCTGAGCCCGTATTATTCGGGCAATGCGGGCGCCGAAGAGGGTAGGAGTCTCTCTATCTTGCTTTTTACAACTGTTGATTGTGTATATGACTAACTTTACCTTCTGTGTGCAGTGGGACGCTTCGGGAAAGAACCGACTGGGAGCCCCGCAGCGTCGGCGCCGGCCAAAAAGAAGGGGAAAGCCGCTGAGGTGTCTCCCCGGGGGAAGATGCCACCCAGTGCGCGGCCCAGCGCTGGGTCGGAGGAGCAGGTGGGAGTGGCGAGGCCTGCTCCCGGATCTAAAAAGAGGCCGGAGCCATCATCCGGGACTCCTCCATCAGCAGCTAAAAGACTCCGCCCGGAGGAGAGTATGGAGGTACATTTCTGATATACTGTTAGTTACCACAAATGCTTCGTATGTTATCTGTGCTGACTATGGTCTGTGGTTATTGGTGGCAGGTGAGGGAACAGGGGCCCTCAAGTCTGCTGGGGTTGGAGGGGCCCGATGCCGAAGAACTTCTGCGCTTGGCGCGAGGTATCCTGGACCTCGATCGGAAGAGCGAGAAGGAAGGCAAGGAGGAACTGGCCGAAGTGGCAAGGGAGCTTCGGGCGCGCAACGACCGATTGACCCACGATATGTCCGAGGCACGCAAGAGGGCTGCCTCGGTCGAAAACGAGGTTGCGCGTCTGCGCGGAGTGGAGGCGGAGAATAATGTCCTCCGTGGTGAAGTGCTGCAGCTGCGAGCAGAGATGGAGTCTCGGGAAGCTGCCGTAGTCGAAGGGCAAGGAGCGATGCTGAAGGCATTCGCCGACAGATTATTCCAAACTAGCACGTTCCTTGACTTCCAGACGGAGTTCGTGGCTATAGGGGACCAGGCCACTCGATCCGCGTTACTGGAGCAGGTGAAGGAGGTCTACCCGAATGTGGACGTATATCGTCCAGAATTCGGGTATAACTTTGAGGCAGTGGCCGGAGTGGAAAAGGCCTACTATGCGAATCAATGTACTGAGTCTGGAACATTGTACTTCTGCTTGTTGAATGTAATTTTTTGTTTCTCAGATTCTCTGTCTTTCCTTTGCTTGCATGATCAATTTATGCTTGTTTTCGAACTGAACTTCAACTCTTTGAATACTTAAGATTGATCGATCTGGTTGACTCTTCTTTCTGTTTAGAACACCGCGGAACTACACGAAACAATAAAGAAACTCATGCGATCACTTGAGTGGTTCCGCGAGGAAAAGAACAACCTGCAAATGCACGTAGTGCCAAAGCTAGAAAAGCAGGTGGCCTCGGCAGAGAGGAAAGTGGTTGAAGCCGAAGAGAGAGCCAAAGATTTTGAGATGAAATATCGGTCTACCGCTGCCGAGATGAGCCGTGTCCTTGTTCATCAAAGGGAGTATGATCGGATACTGTCGGAGTTCGGTCTTCTGACCTTTGAGGAAGTGGAGGAGCGGGTCGTAGAGATCCAAAGCGAAATCTCAGCACTTACGGCAAATAACCCCGCGGAGGCCTCAGAGCTTGTAAGAAAGCGAGAAGTGCTAGAGTTGCTTCTTAGCATGTACGAAGGGCTCAAGGGCCGAGGCAGGTGGAGGCCTTCTGCCGAGGAATTCATCGCGAGTTCAAGCCGGAGACAAGGTACCCCGAAAGCGCCCCGGAAGGATAAAAAGAAACCCTCTGGAAAGAGCCAAGGCATCGTTATTTGGGAGCCAGCTCCTGTGACCACGATCGAAGAAGAGCCCGCTGTGGTTGCTGAAGAAGTAGTCGAGGAGCTGGCCAGAGAAATTGAAGTGATGGCTCCGGAGGAATGGGACCCTGTGCAGTGGGCCCAAACCCCGAGGTCCGCTCCTCAACCAAGTAACCGAGCTCGGACTAGAGACGAAGTCCCCAGGCAAACGCCTAGAGCAAGTCCTCGGCGTCGGGAAGCTCGCGGTGGAGAAAGACCCGGAGCCCGAGGTCGAGGATCTACAAGTTACCGGAGGACACAGCGCAGATCGAGGAGCAGGCCGCAACGCCGGGGCGCTGAATATTGGCTCGGGGGCCGTAGATAATGGCTTTTCTCTTTGTTGTTTTGTTTGTTTTGTTTTTGTTTGTTTTTTTTTTTTTTTGAAGTCTTATGTAAAAAACTGCTTGATGTTGTATTATTCAGAAGATAATAAAAACTGTTGCGGTGTGTATAGACGGGTTTAAGGAAAGCAACAAGTTACTAACCATTTTAACCGGGTGTTCGGGAACACACTACGAAAAATTATTAATTATTTCAATTGGGTGTTCGGGAACACAGTATGGATAAATCCAATCTCCCCGAACGGATCAGGCGGGAGTAACATCTCCCCGGACGGATCAGGCGGGAGTAAACACTTCTCCGGTTAAACAGGCGAGAAAGCGATACGAGTCCGGGGACTAAAATACGAATCTCCTCGGACGGACCGAGAGAGAGAGGTTTAATTGTCCGGAGACTAATAATGATAATACGATTGCGTTAGGGCGTCCCCGTAACGTAAACGGAAACACAGCAAGATGCATAAACAAAGAATTTTTATTCGATGATAAGTGCCGGAGCAAACTAAACAATACAAAGGTAGATGATAATCATAAAAGAAACATACAATGAGCAGAAAGAGCAGATGGTACTTGTGATTTGGCCTTCACAGGTAGAAGCGCCTCAAGTTGGTTACGTGCCATCTTCGGGGAATCGGGGTTCCGTTGAGATGCTCTAGCTGATAGGATCCGGAATCGTGCGCGGCAACGACTCGGTAAGGACCTTCCCAAGAAGCATGTAATTTCCCCTCAGGGGCAGCTTTGCTGGCTGAGTTGAGCCGAAGAACTAGGTCCCCGACATTGAACTGAGTACCCCGGACCCGGAGGTTATGATACTGGGCTGCTTTACACCTGGCCTGTTGAATGAATGATTGGTCACGACGATTTTCAAGCTCGTCCAAATTTGCCCGGAGAGCCTCGTCATTATTCTCTGGAACCAATGTGAGGAGGCGGGGGCTTGGTATACTAATTTCAGCAGGGATAACGGCTTCGGAACCATAAGTAAGGCTGTAAGGAGTCTCCCCGGTAGAGGTGTGCGGTGTTGTGCGATAAGCCCATAGGACTTGTGGAAGGTTTTCAGCCCAGAGACCTTTGGCATTATCCAGGCGCTTCTTTATTCCCGTGAGCAGTGTCCTATTGGTGACTTCAACTTGACCGTTGGCTTGAGGGTGAGCAACCGAGGTGAAAATTTGTTTGATGTGAAGCTCTTCGCACCATGACCGAAAGGGATCATTGGCAAATTGTTTACCATTGTCCGAGATAATAGTACTCGGGATGCCGAAGCGACAAACAATATTGCGCCACACAAATTTCAAGATATTCTGACCAGTAATGGCCGTAAGTGGTTCGGCTTCGACCCACTTAGTGAAGTAGTCTACGGCAACGACCAGGAACTTCAATCCTCCCGGAGCAACGGGGAATGGGCCAACAATGTCGATACCCCACTGAATAAACGGCCATGCACTCTGGATTCCAGTGAGCTCGGTCTGCGGCAAATGCTTTACACGGGAGTGCAGCTGACACTTGCTGCATTTGGTCACTAAGTCGTGTGCATCGTTGAATAGGGTTGGCCAATAATATCCCCAGCGGAGAACTTTCTTGGCCAGTGTCCGGGAGCCGATATGGCTGGCACAGGCCCCTTCGTGAACTTTCCGTAGCACTTGGGTAGCTTCGGTAGGAGCGAGACACCGGAGACTCGGTTGTAGGTATGATCGCCGGTACAAGACTCCATTATGAAAGGAGTATTTGGGTGCTTTGAGGACAATTTGCCGAGCTCGCAACTTATCAGTAGGCAGAATTCCATCTCGGAGATATTGAATGATAGGAGTCATCCAATTCGGATCACTATCGGTCAATACCGAAACTGTGGCCTCATGAATTGCTGGATGTAATAAGTCTTCGACCATGATATCCGGAGATATATTAGTTCGGACCGCGGATGCCAACTTGCTGAGCGCGTCTGCTCTTGCATTCTGGGCACGTGGTATTTTTTGGATAACAACTGTATCAAGAGTTGACATGAGATTGAGTGTTAGAGCACGATACCTGATCATTGTTTCATCCTTGGCGACATAAGTCCCCTGGATTTGCTTGGACACGACCTCGGAGTCCGTGAAGAGCTCAAGATGACGAGCGCCTAAGGATTGAGCGAGCCGGAGCCCGGCGAGAACTGCTTCGTACTCCGCTTCATTATTAGTCACCTTAAATTTGAATCGGATGACGTATTTAACTTCAACCCCCTGGGGGTCAATGAGAAGCAGTCCGGCACCACTTCCTCGAGTCGTGGATGCTCCATCCACGAATAGTTGCCACTTCCGAGGTGAGGAAACGAGGGTAGCGGGGTGATGTGTATCACTGTCTGTCAGAGACTCATGATTGTCTCCCGGGGTTTCAGCCAGAAAGTCGGCGAGTGCTTGACCTTTGATTGCCCGGCGGGGAAGGTATTGAATATCATATTCGCCTAACTCGACGGCCCACTTTGCGAGGCGCCCAGACACCTCGGGTTTGACAAGAACCTGACGGATAGGATGATTGGTCAGAACCCGTATTTCACGTCCTTGGAAATATGGCCGTAGACGCCGAGCTGCCATAACAAGGGCCAAAGCGGTTTTTTCTAACACGGAGTACCGTGTCTCCGCCCCGTGGAGAACACGACTTGCGAAATACACGGGACGTTGAACCCCATTGACTTCGCGCACAAGTGCACCGCTAATAGCTTCCTCGGCGGAAGCCAAATATAAGTAAAGCGGCTCTCCGGGGAGAGGAACTGACAAAGTTGGCAGCTGCTGTATATGACGTTTCAAAGCCTCGAAGGCCTCGGTGCACTCCGGAGTCCACTCAAAGGACTTCGCCTGTCTCAAGATTTTGAAGAATGGGAGCTGGCGCTCTGCCGCTTTAGATAAGAATCGATTTAAGGCCGCCAAACCACCTGTGAGGCGTTGAACGTCCCTGAATGTCTTGGGTGGCTGCAGTTCTAGCACATCCCGAAGTTTGGCCGGGTTGGCCTGCAAACCGTGTTGTGAAACCATATAACCCAGAAACTTGCCGGAGCCGACGCCGAATGTGCATTTTGCTGGATTAAGGCGCAAATTGTAGCTTCGCAGGGTGCGCAACGTTTCGGCAATGTCTTGCACACATGAAGAATGGGAGATACTCTTTATAACAAGGTCATCAACGTAAACCTCGACGTTGCGGCCAATCTGGCCGTGGAAAACCCGGTCCATGAGACGCTGGTATGTAGCTCCGGCGTTCTTGAGCCCGAAGGGCATTTTCTTAAAAGCATAGCACCCAAAAGCAGTGATGAATGCCGTTTTAAGGGCATCCTGCGGATCCATAAAAATCTGATGGTATCCCTTATATAGATCTAGGAAGCAAAGTGCCACGTACCCCGTAATGGCTTCGGCCTTTTGGTCGATGGAGGGCAGAGGATAACAGTCTTTCGGACAGTGTTTATTGAGATCGGAGAAGTCAACACACATCCGCCATGCCCCACTGGTCTTTGTCACCATTACCGGATTGGATAGCCAAGAGGGGTAAAATACTTCGAACAAGATGTCCGCATCCAAGAGTTGTTTCACCTCGACTCGAATAGCTTCATTTCGCTCCGGAGCGAACTTCCTCTGCTTTTGCTGTACAGGTTTTACACTGGGATCGATGTTCAGCTTGTGTGTTATTATGTCGGGAGAGACCCCGGGCATATCTAGAGGAGACCATGCGAAGACATCGGAATATTCTCGCAAGGTCTGAATTATAGCCTGATGTAGCCATGGCACATCCACGGCTCCGATGGTTACAGTCTGTTCCGGCTTGGACGGATCAAGCGGTACTTGAGCGGTGGCATCCCCCAACGAGGTACATTCCCGAGGTTCCAGAACCGATGATGCTACCTGAAGCTGCTGTTTGGGAGGAACTTTAGCAGTCTTTTTGAGTGCCACGTACATACACTCCTTTGAAACCCGCTGACTCCCGCGGATAGCCACTTCGCCATGCGAAGTGGGGAACTTTAGTGCGAGGTAATACGTGGAGCATATGGATTTGGCGGGGGTAAGCCAGTCCCGGCCCAAGATCATGTTGTACGGTGATGGGGAATTCACCACATAAAAATCCACGAAAATGGTTTTTAATGCCGGATAAGTCCCCAAAGACGCCGGGAGAGTGATGATACCCTCTGGCTGGACTTCACCCTGAGTGAAAGTTTGCAGTGGCCCGGGGGCTGGCCGAAGTTGTTCCCGAGGAATCCCCATCCTTTGGAAACAGTCGGCAAATATAACACTCACCGCGGCCCCATTATCCACGAAGACCCGCCTTATTGTTATGTTGGCTACAGTCATGTCGATGACAATAGCGTCAGTATGAGGTGTTATCTCCGGAACCGGGTCTCTATCCGTGAAGCTGACAGTCTCGGATTGATGGAGGCGTTTATGACGTGGCTCCTCGGGAGGAGGACGTCGAGCCTCTGCCTTCAAGGCATGTCGCGAAGCCCCGGTGGGGAGGGCCCCATATATCACGTTTATTACGTGAGGAGGTGCATTGTCTCCGGGTCCTCCCGGAGGAGGAGGTGGTGGCGGAAGACGTGGTTGTTGGCGATTGCCGGAATCTTGCCGTGCGTAATTACTATCCTGGCCGATTATTCTGCCACGGCGGCCGATTCTGTGGGGTGCCTCGGTCATGATAACCTCCGTGATTGTGAGACGAGCCCCTATTGTGGTTTGTCCGAGGTTGGTCATCGGTTCGCGCAACATATTGTCGCAGAAGACCCTTCTTGAGGCATTCCTCAATCTCCCTGCTAAGTTCCCGGCACTCCTCTGTCTCGTGCCCATGATCTCGGTGGTACGCACACCACTTTCCACGGTTCCTCTTCTCAGGAGGAGCAGTCATCCGCGGACAGGGCCGCAGATCATTCTTGTGAACCGAAAGGATTTCAGCTCGTGACTTTGTCAGCGGAGTCAATTGTGGAATATCGCCTCGGGATTCTGAACGCCCCGGGTTCAGACGGGAAAAGGCACTAGGTCGCGTACTAGGCCCAGTTTGTGCCTTGTCGGACTGCCGCTTGCTAGCATGTTTCTCACGTTTCCGGCGAGTCTGCTCCTCGGCCTTAGCAAATTTGCACACCGTTTTGAACAGTGCTCGGGTTGTGACCGGTGTGTTACGAACCAACTCGGTGTAAAGTGTTCCAGGACGGAGTCCATTCATGAATGCGTTGATGACTACGTCTTCGGAGCAACTTCCCACCTTGAGGCTTTCCGCTGTAAAGCGGTCAAGAAACTGGGTAACGATTTCAGCTTCCCGCTGTTCCATATTCATGAGGTCGACCAAAGTGGCCATGGGCTTCGCCCGTGCTTCGAACCGCGCCCAAAAGTGTTCGGCGAGTTCTCTGAAAGAGGATACGCTGTTGCGCGGTAGAGAATCAAACCAGACCCGAGCCTCATCCTGTAAGTACTCGGGGAAAATTTTACAGTAATGGAGGGATGTAGTGTTATCGCGGCTAAGCATGTTGTGCCGGAAAGCTCCAAGAAAATTGGCCGGATCTCCGGTGCCATCGTAAGGTGGTATGGCCGGCCGTTTAAACCCTTCGGGAAGGGAGGTGGCCATGATTTCTTGGGAGAACGGTGTGATGATATCTCCATTGGCATCAAGGCCCAGAATTCTGTCCAGTTCAACATTGCGTTGAACTCGCTCATACTCTTGAAGATCTAGAGCATGAGGATTGGCATAGCGAACTCTCTTAGCCGCGTTGAGTGGACGGCGGCGATCCATATCGGTAGGTTCATCGTTGCGCGGTCGTGATTCGTTAGAACTTCCGTGGTCCTCGGAGGAACCAGGTCGTTCCCGTCGCCGATCCTGACGCCAGCGATGCCCCGAGTCTTGTTGATCACGCGAGTGTTGACGAGGTGGAGGCACCGCGGGATTAGCATTATTACCGGCAGGCCCAGCGGCAGGCCCCGCGGGATGTAGGCGATCAGCTGCCCAATTTTGAAGAACATGTGCATGCTCTTGCAAGAAAGCCTGGAGCAATTCTGGGGTGATTTGAATGTTAACCGGTGGTTGGGCAGCAGCGGGATTAGGGTTTTGCATATTTTGAGGGGGTGGAGGTAAATTCTGATTGTCTGGATTCGCAACCGGGTCTTGATTACCCTGATGATGAGATGTGCTCCTTGCCGGCAATTGCCTCGGCGGCAAAACTTGATCCACGGGTGGATCTTGGTTGGATTGATCACCGTGGCGAGATTGATTCAAACGAGTCGTCACCATGATCTTTGAATACGCTGTGAATGTCAAAAAGTGCTTTGTCGATTCCCACAGACGGCGCCAATTGATAAAGCGCAATCCGATATCCAAGAATCTTTAACAAAAAACTCACGTATGCAATATGAAAAGAACACAAGATTTACGTGGTTCGATCCGGAGATCTACGTCCACGGGCAGAAAATCACTCTTGCCGAGGTGTTTCTTTCACTAGAACTTTGAGTTTACAAGCAATAACTCAGAATCCAGAATGCGAACCCTAATTCAGAGTTCTTTTCTCATATTTATACTCAACTTTCCTAAACCCTAACTGAACCCTAACTAACTCCCTACTTTCACGCCTATTTCCCGCTGCATGGCAGTTGGGAACGGATCATGAGGCATGATTCGCGGAACAAACCATCTGTTGGGCCGACGCGTGTTCCTGGGCCTACTGGGCCTACGCGTGCTGGGCCTACGCGTGCTTGCTGGGCCTACGCGTGCTGGGCCGGTCAGTGGGCTCAGGTATTAGCCCGACCCGAAGTGATCGGGTTATCCCTATCAATCTCCTAATTAAAAAGGTGGACATTCTGTGTTTAGTGGAGATTAAGCGCCTGGTTTCACAAAGCAGTCATAATATTATGTTGTATTCAAGGGGGGTCCAGGCAGGTTATATGGCAGCTGGGAGGAGTGTGCTCCTCATGTTCTGTGATTCAGTGGCGTCGTTCACATTTCTTATCTATCCGAGATAGAAGCCATTGAGGCCTATGAAGCATATTTTCGAGGCCTCACAGATGAAGAAGATACATCCAATGTTTTTGTGTACGAATCTTGTTAATTCAACTCAAGAATTCCAGAAAATCACACAAACTTGAACACAACACTCAAACACACCCACACTCTGAATCTAGAAAGAAAAGAATACGCAAAAAAACAACACGAACAACTTTTACGTGGTTTGATCCTTGAGATCTACATCCACGGAAGAATCAGAGCTCTTCAATTCACTAATCAATCGAAAGAATTACCCAATTACACTTTAGATTTGTGAAACCCCCAAATCATAACCTGATATTGGAACAAACCCTAAACTCAAGTGTAACTCTCCCCAATCTCTCAATTACAAGCTGAAAATAAGTCTATGATAATCTGTATCTTATTCCGCACACATACAAGCAGTTACAACAGACAAACAAATCAAATTTGAGTCCAGGAATCAAAACTGTGCATGGCTCTGCTTCTTCGCATTTAAAATTCTATTTTGATAACAGAATTTTCCAACTGTCGGTTCAAGCAAGTTGGGATCCGATTTAGCAACTCCATCTGGTTCTTATCTTCTTGAACCCGGTTCCTCGATTCACTTCATCAGTATAACGTGTGTGTATGCTTCTTTGTTGAAATTTATCACCATACAACAAATCTAATGGGTTCCCATCGTGCTTCTGTAAGGCAGAGAGTAGCAGGTACGTAATGAAGGAAATGATATCAAGCCATACTGCCAGTGTTAAAGATATTTATAGCAATCCTGACTCTATGATGCCCCTAAAAGTTTTCATTTTGTGCTTTTGTTGTAGGCTCAGTTGTTGGGGGTTCTATCATGTTTATATTAAACAATTTCTAATGTTAATTTTTTTTTTTTTGAAAGGTAATATTTCATTCATTCATCATGATTTGGCAAATGCCTTACATCTTGAGCAATAAAGGGGGTGATAGACGGAGGCACTTCCTCAATCCAAAAGATTTCGGAATTATCATCTATCAGCAAGTCTAGGGGTGAAAGTGAACTGCAAACACCTAAGGGAGGTACAAATAGCTACAATACCGTCCTTGACAAGCTCCACCGTTGGGTCCAAGGTCTGTTTCCCTTGCAACCCGCTTACCAGATTTTGACAGTCAGATTCCATGCAAAGCATGGTAAGACCACTTGCAGTAGAACTACGAATAGCAAAAAGCATGGCTAATCCCTCCAAAGATGTAATACTCCCCTCAACTCGAGTCCGCTTCACCCCTCCCATCGATCACGTCCCCCGTGTGGTCCCGAACCACGAATCCAAAGCCGACACTCCCATCAGCAAAACATGCAACATCACTGTTTACTTTTAGCATACCTGGTGGTGGCGATTTCCTACCCTCTCGTAAGTTCGGTTTTGGCTCCCTCGATGCTTTTCTTGGTGTCTCGTGATTTAGTTCAATTGCCAATTTTTGGGACATTTAGATAAGATTTTCCCAATCAAAGGGTTGGCCTTCAAAGTAAAATCGATTACGAGCACACTAGATTTGCCACGCTAGGATGCACAACATTTCCAATCTATCTCCTTTCATCACCCCCATACTACACCATAGGAAGTTACGAAAATTTCCATTTGTTAGACACGCCATCTCATAGCGCAGTGGACTTGTCTTCCAAATATGTTTCGTGCATTGGCATTTTAGCATCAGGTGGGCTAGGCTTTCTATATCCTCTCCACATAATCCACAAACCGGGTCTTCCTCCCAAGCTCGCAGTGCCAGGTTCTCCTTCGTGGGAAGTGCATCATGTGTTGCGCGCCAAATGAATACTCTGATTTTTGGAACCACTTTGATTTGCCAAATCAGCTTACATAACTTTGTTTCAGAGCTGCTCTCTGTACGTTCCTTTTGCATGTCGGACAGATGGTCAATGGCGAGGTGGTAAGCACTTCGGACCGTGAACTTACCCGATTTTGTTGGCTGCCAAAATCGTATGTCGGGGGGCAGTCTGAAGCTCAGTGGCTTGCGCAAGATGGCTGCTGCATCAGTTGGGTTGAAACTTTGAAGTACCAGGTCGTGGTTCCATTGTTGCTGGTCATTGTTGATCAGATAATCGACAGTGGCAGCGGCTGGTATGTGTTCTGCCACTATGGTTGGTTTTCGAAGCTTTTCGTTTCCAATCCACCGGTAGTTTCGAATAGGTACAGTTCTTCCATTCCCAATCCTCCACTTCTTCCACTAGTTCTTTCACTGCTAGTAGGCTCCTCCACACGAAGCTTGGTTGGTAGCCATGTGTTGCATCCTTCAATTCATTTCGAGGGAAGTATTTTGCTTTAAAAATTTGGAAAGCTAGCGAATTTGGGGCCGAATATAACCGCCACAGCTGTTTCGCTAGCATAGCCAAATTAAAAAAATGTAGTTCCTTAAATCCCATACCCTCTCTCGACTTTGCCGTTGACATCACACTCCATTTTCTCCAATGATGTTTTCGTTCTCCCTCTCCATACCCCCACCAGAATCGAATCATAGCTTTCTCCATCGCTTGGCATATAGAGATCGGAAGTAAGAAACAAGACATGAGATATGTTGGTATAGACTGCACTACCGCCTTGATCAGAATCTCTCTCCCCGCTTGTGATAACGTTTTCTCTTTCCACCCTTTTAATCTACTGATTACCCTCTCTAGGATCGCTCCGAACACCTCTTTTTTCCTTCTCCCTACTAAAGTTGGTAATCCCAGGTACTTGCTATGTTTTTCGACATGCCTTACCCCCAATCGATCACATAAGGCCACTCTCCGACCTGCCTCCACATTCCCTCTCGCACTCATCTCAGATTTTTCCAAGTTGATCTTCTGGCCCGATGCCCTCTCATATAACAATAACACTTCAGCCACCTTATCCACCTCCGTATCAGTCGTCCGGAAGAATAAGATGCTATTGTCCGCGAAGAGGAGATGGGATACATAAGGTGCTCTTCTCGCTACCCGAAAGCCATGAATGCTTCTGTCCTGCTCTGCTTTTCGTAAGAGGGCTGAGAAGCCTTCTGCACAAAACAAATATAAGTATGGTGATAGAGGATCTCCTTGGCAGAGTCCTCTCTCGGGAGAGAATACATCAGTAGGTGTACCATTCATAAGGATCGAATAAGAAACAGTAGTGACACGTCTCAAAATAAGCTCAATAAATCTGGAATGAAAGCCCAATTTTTCAAGTATAGACTTTAAAAAAATCTAATTGACTCTATCATAAGCCTTACTCATATCCAGTTTAAGGGCCAAGTGACCAACCCGACATGTTTTCTTCTTTTTCATCGAATGAAATGTTTCAAAGGCTACCATTGCGTTATCAGTAATGAGACGACCGGGAAGGAAAGCACTTTGAGAATTGGAGATAATATCAGGCAGTATACTTTTCAACCTATTAGCTATGGTCTTGGTCAAGACACGGAAGACCACATTGCAGAGGCTAATGGGTCAAAAATCTTTTGGTGAAGTTGGTGATTTGGTTTTAGGAATAAGTACGACATTAGTAAGATTAAGGGAGGAGGGGTCCATGCCATTGTTTAAGATGCTAAGAATGCAATTTACCACATCAGAACTAATAACATGCCAGAAATTTTGGTAAAAGGCCGGGGACATACCATCTGGTCCAGGTACTTTTGAGGGGTGCATTTGTTTTAGGGCTCCTCCTCAGTGAATGGAGTCATGAGGCTTTCATTCATGTCTGGTGTGACTCTGGTATTTACAGATTCAAGAACCGCTGCGATATCGGAAGGTGGAACGGATCTGAACATGTCCCTAAAATACTCCACAAACACTTTCGAGATATCTGCCTCCTCCTCAACCCACTTTCCTCTCACATCCATAATTTAGTCACTCTATTTCGCTTCCTTCGCTGGGTTGCCTTTTGATGGAAGAATGAGGTATTCCTATCGCCCTCCCTTAACCATAGAATTCGTGATCTTTGCAGCCATACCGTCTCCTCTTGTTTCATTAACTCATCCAGAGTATTTTCCACACCTTTGCATTCATCTACTACCTCCTCAGACTGGGTAGCTTTTTGTAGTTCACACAGTTTGCTCAATAGCTCACTTATTCGGTTTCTCACATTTCAAAAAGTGACCTTATCCCATGTGCTTAGAGCCTCACCACATTTTTGTATTTTTTCCTTCAGGGCCTGGGGACTGTCGGTCCAGTTTTCTTTTAAGACGTCTTCGCATGCCTTATGTTGGAGCCACATATTTTCGAACATGAATCTCTTGGGTTTCTTGCTGTGTTTCCTTGGTTTGGCGGTCCGGAACTGTCTTGGACTAAAATGCATCAAAAGCGGGTGGTGGTCGGATTTGTATCTGTCGAGGTGAGAAATGTGCCAATAAGGATATAGTGATCTCCATGCAGTGTTACCTAGGCACCTATCCAATCTTTCTTGTATGTTATCTTCCCCCTTTTGGCCATTTGTCCACGTGAATTGATGGCCTTAGTGGAAGCCGAGGTCTTGAACATCACAGTCTTTAATCATCGTTCGAAACAATGACATTGATCCTCCAAAGCGGAGGGTACCTCCATGTTTTTCTCCCGACCATAGAATTTCACTGTAGTCACCCATACACAACCAAGGCCGTTGAGTCCCCGGGTCAAGCTGTCTCATTAACTGCCACGTTCTACTTTTCTGTCCTGATTTCGGCCATCCGTATATGCCAGTGAGTACCCATTTGTATCCTCTATCCTCCTCTATCTCCATTGAAATGTAGTTAGTGCAACAAGATAAAATCATAAGTTGTACCTCCTCTCTCCATAAGACACAGAGTCCGCCACTACGCGCTCTACCCTGGCCTATGCAGTCTACTGTGACGCTTCCATGAAAGCCAAGAGTCCGTGAGTTTAGTCTTTCCATTTGTATCTGTTTGGATTTTGTTTCCATCAAGAATACAACATCCAGATTTTCCTCACGTAGGAACTTCTTCAGAGCTCGAATTGTCACTCGGTTCCCAAGCCCGCGATAATTCCAACTTAAAGCAATCATTGGTGTCGGCGGTGCCGAGAGTTGGTCACCGCCGGGGATATGTCTTCATCCAGTATGGTCATCTGTCTGCCCTTCTTGTTTTTCTTATACATATCATTTTTCATGTCAGAATCCAATTGCCTTTTCTTTCCTGACTGACTTTTTGGGAACTCATTAGAGACTATTCTGTCCTTCTGTCTTTCAATTTTTACCTTCCTTAGGTTGGTTTGGAGTATGCTGTATCATGGCTGTGTTGTGCTAGTTGTTGTAGGACATATGTGGGGGTTAAGGTTTGTATCGAAGTGGTCACATGTGTGTTTAGCATGGTAGTGATTGGTGGTAGTCTTGTGTTGGTTTTGGCATATGGTTCTGTTCTGCTGTTTACTTTGTGGTTTGTGGTTAGTGTGAAGTCGGGGTGTTAGGTTTCTAGTGGTGGTGTAAGGTTGGTATTGGGTATGGGGTGGGAGTTGGGTATGGTGGGATTTTTGTTCTCCTCAACAGTGAGTGTGTTATCTGTTTTGGGTGATTTGTGTGTATGTGGAACGTTGGGGTTAGGATTGTCTAGTTCTGTTGAATGAGAATTGGATATGGTGTAGGGTGGGTTTATAGTATTATATATGGGGCTTGTGGGTGTATGGTGGGTGGGATTTACGTTGGCAACATGGTTGGTGGGGACAGGGTGTTTTGGCATTAAGTATAGGTGTTGGTTTGTCACAAGGTTATGGTTCTCATTAATGGTGAAGTTATGAGTATGCAAGTGGGTGGGGTTATATTTATGGGCTGTAGGTATTTTTATCATGGGGGTTCATTATTTCAGGTTTTTCAGAATCTCCTTTCGGTATTTCGTAGCTTCTTTTCTCCGTGCATTTCATTTGTATAAGGTTAGTCGACAGGTCAGAGATTACCTGCTCCGCTACGATCCCAGTTTCACTATCGGGTCCTGTCCCGGATCGGGGTTGTGGGTGTTGTCGTTTAAAGGCATCGAAAATTCTTCTCCTCGTTTGGACAGAAGCAGACTTTGTTTCCTCCCGGATTATCACCTTCATGTGTTTCATCGGTGAAGCTTTGATTGTGTCACTATATGGCATGTTTTCGTCTTCAAGACCCAAGTACTCATCATGGTCCTCCACCACATCGCATTCTTTCTTTATATGGCCGAGACAGCCACATATGTAGCAGAAGTTCGGTAGCCTTTCGTATTTTATCGGGATCCATATGGTGTTTTGCTGAAGGGCGATGTTAGTACCTGTTCTTAGCGATTGTGTTAGGTCCAGTGTTACTTTCATTCGCATGCTTCGGTTCACTCCAACAAGTGAGGTTTTATCAGTTGTGACAAATTTCCCGATTCGGTTTCCTATTGCTGTAACTGATGCCTCTGTTCTAGCCCGTAGAGGGAGATCATAAATTCGAACCCAGAAATCGGACTCCTCCAGCTTGACCTCAGATGGTCGTTCATCGCTCTCTAGTTCCTTCAATGCTAGCAGGTTCTTGCCAAATGCCAAGGTACTAAATCCAGAACGTCGTCCACATCACGGGCACAGTTAAACTGAAAGGAGAACAAATTTGTTTCAACATCTGTTGCCATCATTCCTTTGCTCGGTCTCCATGCCTTGCGCATTTGCTCCAGTAACCCATAGCTATTGAATGGTTTTTCAGTCCACACTTTCCCAATTAGGCACAGAGTACGCCCCCCATTGCAGCTTCCTTCACCCTCTTCTATTACTATCGGTGATTCATCCCTTTCGCTCATTCTTCTGTTCAGATCCGATGCCATTCCGATTCAGCGGTCTTAACCTGAAAGGAAACACAGAAAATACAGCCAAAACAAAGACAATGAAAGCTCAAGAACCCAATCGTCGATTCAGTCGAGAGGCAGATCCCAAAAAAAAAAACAAAAGCAAATTCCAAGCCCTAGAACTCCAAAAGAGAGCAGAGGTATATCTGTTGAAGGGGAGATGACAAAGGGGGATCAATTCCGCCCAGTAACTTGACGGAAAATAAATATTGAGATTCAGAAATCACTACACTCGCCGGGAAGAGAGATGCAAGACCAAATCGCTCCGGAATGAGGACGAGACCTTACAGGACTTAGGGACAAAAAAATTCCTACTTCATCATCAAGTTACAAATTCTAATGTTATTGGTTGCTGATTGAAATTTATTTTCCTTTTGTAATGAAACTGGTCATATTGGTTTTCCAGTGAGGGTGATATAATATATATACAATATCTTAGCTTAGGGGTTTTAACCGTTTTACACCTAATCCCTCAGCAGGTACAATTTCAACAACTTAATTGCTCTTCGTAACCATGGTTAACCTATTACTTGACATCTAACTAATGATTACGGTAATTATATACTTAATCATTGTTAATTATACTCCAATTCACGCCTGTCAAAACTAACTAGTTATTTTTTACAATGGTTTACACAATCAATAATGACACATTACATATCACAAACAATATACAGTACAACATGATGATAACAACTGAGATGAATACAAATGATAAAGAGGCTTATAATGCACTCAACTTGTTTCCATGATTCCGACCATAAAATTTCCACTCCTCCATTTGTAGTGTTAGTTATTTGATGCACTATTTTCTAACCTAGTAAACCGCAAGTGTACGGTGCTAGTGTAGCTAGTGGAAAAATGTCTATCCCACAGAGATTGTGTTTTATGTTCAGTTTACTACCCCAATTTTAATAGTTTTACCCTATCTACACTCTCGAATAAAAGGATTTGGTTGCTGCAAATAAGTAATTAAACTAATTAGACGCTTGATTAACAAATAGCAAAGGAAGATTCTAGTAAGATTAAAATGTATCCTAGGGTTTCGATTTCAATTATGATCTTCTACGTTTGATTAACCTAAACTCTAGACTTTTAAAAGAATTCTATCGTTTATTAGGCGGCAAGAATATTAATTAGCCGCTAACGTGTAGATCGGTTAAGGACAATTACTCTCTCGGGCTAACTATCTCCTAACGACTCCTTGGAGACCCTAAACTAATGCTTACGAAAACACCTCACTCCTCTCGGGCGACTATTGGTATTTACGCTAAATGTCATATGTCTCTTAAAAAAACTCTTCTCTCGGACGCTGAATTGTTAAACTCATAGAAAAATATCAAGTTGATCCAATTATGTGAATAAAAAAGAGTTATATATAAACGACAAAACGAAGTCCAGAATTAAACAATTCAATCAAAACATAGTCGATAACGTAACATACTTTCTAACCTTAGAACACAAAGAATTTAGCTACTCATGACTAGAGATAAAAACCAATAACATTCGTAGACAAACATTGTTGTAAAATTAAAAAAAAAAAAAAAAAAAAAAAGATAACAAAAACATGGAATCTTGATCTCGATTATCGTCTCTTGCATTCTTGCTCATCAATCCAAGCTTCCGATGTTTCTCCAATGATAAAAGTGTGTTTTTCTAGGACTTCGAAGGTTTTATTTATAGTTTGGGATAGATTTTGGTTGAAATAGGCCGAAAATCAACTAAAATGCGTAAAAGCCCCTCAGATTCGCCATTCGACCGTGGACGGTTCAGCTGTTGTGGCCGATTCAGTGACGCCCAACACAGCCGCTTTGGCGGGTCAGTACTAACATCACTTTCTAGGTGTAATTTTGCGGCCGCGTCCACGAACGCGGTCGGTTTGGCTCAAAACTGGCCCGTACCCGATTTTCCTCTTTTGTTTCGGTTTCTGACCACGTTTCTTCTGTTTTTACCTCTATGTGACTTGTTTACTTCTCCGAAGCTCGTCGAAATTAACGTTTTGGCATAAATTTACCTAGTTATCTCCAAAACAAGCACAAAACACGTCTTACGACACAATATGACGAATATAAACATATTTTGGCCAGCTACACATGCAAATCATTACTCTTCTAATTTGACCTAAATGCGGCATAAAAAATGTGTATCATTGTTATTAGGAAATGGATGTGAGTGTGAATCTAAGGGGATTAGATAATGAGAACTTTGAACACATCAAGTCATATATATGATTTGAGAGTGGCTTTGTAAACACATCATGTACTTGATTTTCTGAGGCTAGGCGTTTGATTTCCAGCAACTAAGTGCTGAACATTTTCTCCAACAAAATGTACATCAACCTTAATATGTTTAGTTTTAATATGAAACACTAGGTTAGAAGCTAGGGATATATCTTCCATATTATCACACTACATGACTGATGGTGTGTTAATAGTAAAATCAAGTTTTTGAAACACAAATTTTAGCCAAGCTAAGTCAGTGGTTGCTACTGCTAGAGCTATGTTCTTGGATTCAATATTTCTTCTAGCAACATCTGTCTACTAGATCTCCAGGTGAGTAAATCGAGCCCTATAAATATACAAAATCCTCCTGTAGATTTCATATCATCTACTGAACTTGCCCAATCAGCATCGGTAAAACATTGTAAGGATAATCTAGGAACATGTTTAAATGTTAAACCTCTAGCAACTGTACGTTTTACATATCTAAAAACCCTCTGACAAGCACTCAAATGATTTATAGTTGGTGCTTGTCGGAATTGGGACAGTTTGTTGATAATATAAGACAAGTCGGGTCTTGTAATTTTCAAAATATATAGCGAGCCGATTGCACTTCTGTACAAAGAAGAGCAATCAGATAACTCACCATCATTTAAGTAGAGCTTCTAATTTGAGCACTAAGGAGTGGGACTTCTTGGAATTGATCATATTGGCATCTTTCAATAAATCAATAACATATTTGTGCTGATTTAAAATCAAGCACTCCTTTGTTCTGTAAACTTCAAAATCCAAGCAGTATTGATCGCCACTTAGAGATTTTAGACCAATTTTTTTTGTCAAGGGCATCTATAATCTGTTGAATGTGCTGACGGTCATCACTTGTCACTAAGATGTCATCAACATAAACACGAAGTAAAAGAAGTTTTTAGTATGAGCTTGACGTAGGAGAGAATTGTCAGAGACTGAAACTTTAAAACCAAGAGAGATAAAAAAAAAAAAAAAGGATTCTCATTGTGTAAGTCCAAGACATTGGTCCCTGTTTTAGAGTGATCTTATGAGTTTACATACATGAATTGGCTTTTATCTATTCAATAGAATCTCTGATACGTGGGATTTGTCGATATCACACGAACACCAAATTAATATATGTATATTAGAATATACATACTTTTCCTTGATCCACTACTCTAACTAGTAGAGTGGTAAATATGGATCGATCCCACGAGGAATGGTCGAACAACTTTGTTTTATGTATTAAACAATTATGATTAAGTAATAGAATATAAACAAGCTAGAAAAACAATAAAGATATGGGAGGGGAGTTTTGATATCATCACAACTAACACCTAATTGTAATTAAGCAAACTAAATCACAATTACTCTAAAAGCACTTAACAAATTAACAATTCAAGTAAACAAAGACCATAGAATGATTTTTAGTTTTATAAATGATAAAAGGATTCAACCCTTGATCGAGTACCCCCTTGGTCCAGATAATCTATGTAATTGATGTTACTACCCGATTGATTAGCCTTAGAACCCATACTCCAAGATTAATAACAAGCTCTATTAACCTTGTTGTCTCTTAAGTATAATTAATCGAAACAAGCTCTTCAATTAATTCTACTCAACTTATCAATTCCTAAAATAAACTCTCTCAGAATCAATAGCCAAATACATTAAGAATCAAGACAACGAAGTAGATTCGACATAAAACTCACAAGCTCAGTTTTAATGGTGGAACTTTGTGTTATCCCCAATGGAATAGATCTATTGTTTGCTACATGAGAATCGGATTGTAACAATTATGGATTACAAACCCAATTCTAGCAACACACAAACAAATATCCAAATGTGTGATCAAACCACAATTCAACTCATAAGTGTGAATTAACAATACCAAATAACATAGAACATTCCAAAACATAATCCAATCGGTTAATAACCATAAAAATTACATAAACATCCTGATAGGGATGGCCCGGTCACTTCGGGTCGGGTTAATACCTAACGCCTTGGCCCACTAACTGGCCCAAAACCTCGTCCCATTAACCGGCCTAGGCGCGGCCCAACTCATGGCTTGATCCGCGACTCAAGGCCCATGATTCGCTTCCAACCGCCACGCAGCGGAAAATAGGCGCGAGAATAGGGAATTAGTTAGGGTTTGTTAGGAGATAGTATAAATAGGAGGAAAGAACTCTGAATTAGGGTTCGCATTCTGTATTCTGAATTATTACGTGTAAACTCAAAGAACTAGTAAAATCAACACCTCGGCAGGTGCTATTTTGTGCCCGTGGACGTAGATCTCCGGATCGAACCACGTAAATCGTGTGTTTTTCATATTGTTTGCGTAAGTTTTCGTTAAGTTTCGTGGATATCAGATTGCGCTTTATCAATTGGCGCCGTCTGTGGGAACGACAAAGTAGTTTTTGACATTAACAGTGCCTTCAGAAATCATGGTGATGACTCGTCAGAATCAATCTCGCCAGGGTGATCAAGCCAGTCAAGATCCACCCGTGGATCCAGTTTTGCCGCCGAGGCAATCGCCGATAAGAGGTACGTCACATCATCAGGGCAACCGAGGCTCGATTATGAATCCAGACAACCAGTTCTTACCTCCATCCCCACAAGACATGCAAAACCCTAATCCCGGTGCTGCCCAGCCACCGGTTAACATTCAAATCACTCCAGAATTGCTCCAGGCCTTCCTACAAGAGCATGCCCATGTTCTTCAAGACTGGGCGGCTAACCGCCTAAAAATCACGAGGGACCTGCCGGACAGGATGCCAATCCCGCGGTGCCTCCACATCGTCAGCACTCGCGTGATCGACAAGACCCGGGGCATCGCGGGCGTCAGGATCGGCGACGGGAACGACCTGGTTCTCCCGAGGACCATGGGAGTTCTAATGAATCACGGCAGCGCAACGATGAACTTACCGATGTCGATCGTCGCCGTCCACTCAATGCGGCTAAAAGAGTCCGTCATGCAAATCCTCATACTCTAGATCTTCAAGAGTATGAGCGAGTTCAACGCAATGTCGAACTGGACAGAATCCTGGGCCTTGATGCCAATGGAGATATCATCACACCGTTCTCCCAAGAAATCATGGCCACCTCCCTTCCCGAAGGGTTCAAAAGGCCAGCCATACCTCCATACGATGGCACCGGGGATCCGGCCAATTTTCTTGGAGCTTTCAGGCACAACATGCTAAGCCGTGATCATACTACGTCCCTTCATTATTGCAAAATTTTCCCTGAGTACCTTTAGGATGAAGCTCGGGTTTGGTTTGATTCGCTTCCTCGCAATAGTGTGTCCTCTTTCAGAGAGCTAGCCGAGCATTTTTGGGCGCGTTTCGAAGCACGTGCGAAACCCATGGCCACCTTGGCCGACCTCATGAATATGGAACAGCGGGAAGGCGAAGCCGTTGCCCAATTTCTTGATCGCTTTACAGCGGAGAGTCTCAAGGTGGGAAATTGCTCAGATGATGTAATCATCAGCGCATTCATGAATGGACTCCGTCCCGGACCACTTTACACCGAGTTGGTTCGTAATCCACCGGTAACAACCAGAGCACTGTTCAAAACGGTGTGCAGATATGCTAAGGCCGAGGAGCAGACTCGTCGGAAGCGCGAGAAACATGCTAGCAAGCGGCAGTCCGACAGGGCACAAGCTTGGCCTAGCACACGACCTAGTGCCTTTTCTCGTCTGAACCCGGGGCGTTCAGAATCTCGAGGTGATATTCCACAATTCACTACGCTGACAAAATCACGAGCTGAAATTCTTTCTGTTCACAAGAATGATTTACGGTCCTGTCCGCGTATGACTGCTCCGCCTGAAAAGAGGAACCGGGGAAAGTGGTGTGCGTACCACCGAGATCATGGGCACGAGACAGAGGAGTGCCGAGAGCTCAGCAAGGAAATTGAAGATTGTCTAAAGAACGGTTTCTTGCAGCAGTACATTGCTCGGACCGATGACCAGCCTCGGTCAGGCCAGAGTGGGGGTTCATCCCAAAACCATGGAGGTTCTCATGACCGTGGGCCTATGAACATCGAATAACAAGTACTGTTCTTATCTTTACATTTATTGTACAGTTCTTTTTCGTTGTGATTCCTCTTCATATTGTTTAGATTGCTCCGGCACTCATCATTGAATAAATACTCTTTGTTTATGCATCTTGTTGTATTCTCTTTTACGTTACGGGGACGCCCTAGTGTAGTAGTACTATTATTATTCGTCTCCGGACAATTGAATCTCTCTCCCGATTCGTCCGGGAAGATTCACGTTTTGTCCCCGGACTCATATCACTCTCCCGCCTGATCCGTCCGGGGAGATTTTACTCCCGCCTGATCCATCCGGGGAGATTTTACTCCCGCCTGATCCGCCCGGGGAGATTTTACTCCCGCCTGATCCGTCCGGGGAGATTTTTTACTCCCGCCTGATCCGTCCGGGGAGATTTTACTCCCGCCTGATCCGTCCGGGGAGATTTTAATTGGAGCCGTCCATATAGTGTTCCCGAACACCTATTAACCCGATCCGTCCGGGGAGATTTTTCTTTACAATTATCTATGGCCTCCGAGCCAGCATTCGGCGCTCCGGCGTTGAGATCTATTCCCGGACCTCCTCCGGGTCCTACGGGATTCTGTCACTCCTCCTACGGGATTCTGTCATTCCTCGGCCTTGAGCTCCGACTCTCTCCCCTCCGCGGGCCCTTGGATGTCACGGACTTCAGCAGAGGCCACTCCGGCAGATGCGTTAAAGCTGTGTAGTAGGCCTTTTCCACCCCGGTCTCCGCCGCCACTACCCGCTCCTCAGACCCAACGATGGGTCTCGCACAGGGTGACATCTTCCCCCGGGGAGACACCTCAGCAGTTTTTCCCTTATTCTTGGCTGCCACAGCCACTGCGGGGCTTCCGGCTAGCTCTTTTCCGAAGCGTTTCACCGCATCCCGGATTTGAAGTTAGTCCTGTACAAGGCAACAGTTTTTACAAACAAGATATGAGAACTCCTACGCTCCTTGGCAGCCGCATCGCCCGAATAATACGGGCTCAGTCCAGCCCCCGCCAGCTCCTCCTCAGTATAGAGGGTCTTGAAAGTCCCCACTGTCCGGAATGGATGTACAACCTCGGCCTCCGGATTCTCCAATCTTCTTCCGCCACACTTTATTGCTTTTGGGGGAGCTCGCGGTCTCGCTATCACCTCGGTGGCATTCAATCCAATTCGGTTCAGCCTCCATAGACTCTGTCACGGAGTACCTTAGCCGCAGAAAGTCTTGGCCATCCAAAAACACTTCGGCTCGCCAGCGACCACGGCTCATCTTCCCTACAGCTCCACCCCGGTTACAACCGAAGCTCCTTCCTCGCTCCGGCTGGGGGGGGGGGCATCTGATAGGGATGGGCCGGTCACTTCGGGTCAGGTTAATACCTAACGCCTTGGCCCACTAACTGGCCCAAAACCTCGTCCCATTAACCGGCCTAGGCGCGGCCCAACTCATGGCTTGATCCGCGACTCAAGGCCCATGATTCGCTCCCAACCGCCACGCAGCGGAAAATAGGCGCGAGAATAGGGAATTAGTTAGGGTTTGTTAGGAGATAGTATAAATAGGAGGAAAGAACTCCGAATTAGGGTTCGCATTCTGTATTCTGAATTATTACGTGTAAACTCAAAGAACTAGTAAAATCAACACCTCGGCAGGTGCTATTTTGTGCCCGTGGACGTAGATCTCCGGATCGAACCACGTAAATCGTGTGTTTTTCATATTGTTTGCGTGAGTTTTCGTTAAGTTTCGTGGATATCAGATTGCGCTTTATCACATCCTAAATTCAAGGTTCAACTAATGATCAAGGGTTGAATAAACGAGTGCTAGCCACTCATATCAACTAATACAAAGGTAAAATAAGTAGAAATCATAATAAGAAATAAAAACTAGATAGAATGAACCAAAAGATGATGATCTCTTGATTTGATCTTCACTTCTTCTCCAAATCCTTGATCCAATGGTGAATGTAGGGTGTAAAATAGGTAAAAGATGCCCTAATTTGAATTGTGGACCTTATATATATAGAGGTGGGGGGTTAGGCTGAAAATAGACCTAAAACGTGTTTCAGGATGAAAATAGGGTACCGAATCGCGGCCACGATGTCCATTTGAACGGTGGTCGCAGCCACAAATCTGTTGTTGAGGCTTTTGGCTTGTTATTTCGTTAGGTTGGTCGCGGTCGCAACGACTCGCACGAAGCATGTTCAACCTCTTTTTCATGTCTCGTTCTTCATTTCAGACTTCTTCGAGATTTGACTTTTGGTCTTAATTTAGTTGTATTATCTTGAAACGATTCCAAACACATCAATCTGCCCAATAAAATAATTATAAACAGTACACGGTAAAAAATGCATGCAAATGTCATTAAAACGAAACTTAATTCGACCTAAAATGCATGCATGAACACGTATACCAAATCTCTCCAAACTTAAACCGTTGTTCATCCCGAACAAATTGAAACAAAGAAAAAGAAGAAAAGAACACGTGTTAGGGAAGATTTAAGTGGCGAATTCAGTTTCAGACGAAGTTTTCAAAAGTAAGACAACCATGATCAGATAAACATATATGATATAACAACTTCAACTACTTTTGAGACTTGAAACCCTCAACTAAAGATCCTCACCGGGTGAGTGTATCTCTCGATTCTCAAGTGTATCAAATAGGTAGTATTTTTTTCTCACATTGAAATGCATGTAACGACTACCATATGCTTGCCAATCTTCTAAACTCGAATTTGTTCTCAACACATGTGACAAAGAATAAAAAATGTCTTATTTTTTTATTGTAATGTTGGTAAGCTGGGATAGATATGGGCAAGAGTGACTAATTCTTGGACTAATTGAGTTAGCTACTCTCAATCACACCTGAAACAACATTCACTCTTTCCACACTCTCTCACTTCCCTAGTAAATTAATCCCAAAATTGATTTCTTCACCCTATTATAAACTCACAACCTAAATGCTTTTTTCAATTCTCCCTTGGATGTGTTTTCTTTTGAATTTTCTAACGTTGAGAACATTGGTCAAGAAGCATTTATGTTACTAGTTTCTCCCAATCAAAAGCAATGAAATAAATATATGCATCCGACTTTTTCTTTTCTTTTCTGATTTTCAAATTTTTTCATTTTTTTTTTTTGAGTGATTGTAAAAAAAATCGCAAACTCTAGGAGAGTCTAGTTTTCCCAATTATTTTCCTATTGTTTCAATTCTTTTCACCCTTCAATATTCCTAATAGTTTTACCCATTTAATCCCAAATTTTATCCGACTGCCTTCCAACCACCTCCCTCATACTCAAATAGTCCAATTAGGGTCAAAGGCTAAATCAAAACATATTCGGCTTGTAGAGTTGGGCTATCAAATGAAAAGCTAAAAGCTCAAAGGGCTAACTAGGGGCAATATTCCATTTTTTATAATCTTTTTTTTTTGGTGAAAATGGTAACATTTTGAAGTTTAAAAATAAGCTCAAAATCAAGAATTACCTAAGATCATTTTCTAAGTCACACAATGTACCGACTTATTCAAAATAGAGAATCAAGGCAAGTTCTAGAGACAATCACATGCAATCAATGAATACACACCGAAAGAAGGTATAAGTAACTCCGAAATTGGGAGTACAATTGAGGCTCAAAAACTCACAAGGCAAATTTTTTTGATCAAAAGTTTTTAGTACAAGCTCAATTTCACCTCAGTTGCCATCATGCTCTAGCATGTGCCCTCTTTCTTTTTCAAAAGTTTCCGTAAAAAATCGCCTCATCATTAATCATTCGCTAAATGTCAATCCCAAACACGATCCATATAAAACAATATTGAGAGCGGCTAACACGTACACCTACAACCCCCTTCCCCAAATTTGGTTGAAAAACCAAAGTGTGTGGGAAAGAAAGGGGTACGAATTGGTGTTCTACAAAAGACAATCAATCAACACTCCCAATTGGTTCTTATTGACTTAAATTAACAATGCGAAAGACTAATCCAGATAAAGATACCAATCCATCCCAAAAGGAGGTAATAGAGTAGCATACGAAAATAAGCTCGCGAATGGCCAAGACGTCCCACTACCACCTCTTCCCCAAACTTGGTTGAAAATCAAAGTTTGTGGGAAAGAAAGTGGTACGCCTTGGTGCTCCAGCTCACAGTGTCTTTTGGGCTTCGTCCCCCCCCCCCCTAATTGGTGCTATCTCTTTATATTTCGTGGCTTGATTGGTTTCTTGTCATTATAGTCCCTGCATACTAGAAGAAAATGATAAGAAAAAATCTACAAACATGAAATGACAATAAACTAAGAAATTAAAAGGAAAATAACGATAACTGTCTGATTGTGTTCTGACAAGCGCCTTTATTTTACGTCGTTGGCTCGACCTATTCACTTTCCCTTTAGCGTTTGTTCCAAGGTTGTTTCCATATTGGCCCTGACCAATTCAAGCACTTTACTTCCTTTAGCTTCTCACCTTCCTCTTTACGATGCCTTAAAGATGTAGAAATATTCAACTTATTCTTGCACCACATCTCAAATTCTTTCTCAACAGGAGGGTTAATAACATCATTAGGGAAAACAGGATGGACATCTTCGGGAAACCACATGGCATCAAAAATATTGAACTTGACAGTTCGACCATCAAACTCCATTGTGTGGGTGACCTCACGAACATCAATCTTTGTTTGGGAAGTGTTTAGAAAAGGTCTTCCCAACAAGACTAGTGTGGATATTGATTAATTGCCTTGCATGTCCAACACATAATAATCAACTGGGAACACAAGTTCATCGACTTCAATTAGTACTTCCTCGATCACCCCATCGGGATACGAAATGCTTCGTTCGGCTAGTTGAATGACGACTCTTGTTTCCTTGAGTGGTCCCAAATTTAAAGAATGAAAAATTGAGCGCGACATAGCGTTAATTGAAGCTCCTAAGTCAAGCATTGCACGTTCAATCTTACAGTTACCTATCTTGCATGGGATTACGAACATTCCGAGATCTTTACACTTCGGTGGAAGTTTCTTTTGAAAGATTGTGGATACTGACCGCCATTCTTCTCGGCCGAGAATGGCTTGTCCCAGCCGAGCCTTAAGCTGTTGTCTCGGCCGAGAATCATCGCCTCGGCCGAGGCCATTCCACAGCTAAACTCGTGGATTTCCTCTGACCTTCTGGCTCAGCCGAGACCTTATAGTCTCGATCGAGCTCAATTTCCTGAAGCTTTGGCTTGATTTTCTCGATTTTTTACTTATGGAACTTGTTTTCAACATCCATCTTTATTCGAGTTGACTTTTGGGTCTAAATTCACTCAAATAACTTCAAAACAAGTCACAAACATCAAATGGTCCAATAATGCAAATACGAGTAATACACGGTCAATTACGCATGCAAATGTCACTAAATGAACACTTAATTCGACCTATTATGCTTGCATAATCACGTGTACCAAAATCCCCCAAACTTAAACCTTTGTTCGTCCCGAACAATGCAAAACAAAGAATAAACACAAAAGACACGTGTTAAGGGAGACTTAAGTGGCAAACATAGTTCCAGACTGATTTTTATAAAGCAAGACAACATGATAAGCTGAGCATATCCGACATAGCAACTTAGACTACTTTCGAGACTCGATACTTCCAACAAGTTCCTTACCAGTTAAGTGTATCACTCATATCTCAAGTGTATAAGGTAAATTCATTTCACTCACATTGGACTACATTCAATGCCTACCATATGCTTGCCCGATATCTAAATCAGACCTCGTTCTTGACATGTGTGACATAGGATAAGAAAGGTCTTTATTTTAGGTTGTAATGTAGGCTTAAGGTGAGGTGGGAAATATTTAGGCAAAAGTGACTAATCTTTGGACTAATCAAGTTTTTCCTACTCAACCACCCCTCAAACAATCACTTAATCGTCACTCTCCAAATTTCAGCAAACCTTCCCGCAAGAAAGTTTCTTCACCCCTCAAAAGCACTTACAAGAACCTAAGTGCTTTTTCATGCTTCATTTTCGGGTACCACAATTATTGGGACTATCCAATTTTTCATCAACTTAAACATTACAGCACTTTTAGACTAACCTCTCCTCTAAGCAAAAATAGAAACCAAACTTATTTACACGACTTTTTCTTTTTTCTTTTTTGTCTTTTTTTTTACGTTTTTTTTTCAATCGTAAATAACTACTCAAACAATAACCAATATGTCACACTTCCACCCCCTCCCCCAAACTTGGTTGAAAACCAACGTTTGTGGGGAAAAGAGTGGGATGAATTGGTTCTCTAAACATAACAACTAGGAGAGGTTATTTTAGTCTTGATTTCTTTACCTATCATTGTGATATCCCTTTCTTTTTTCAAAACTTTCCATCTTTCACCCATATTAATCCCAAATATTCTCGACTACTTTTCAATCCTCCTCCCTCATACTCACTCTTAGTCCAAATGGGCCAAAGGTTTAATTATTGAAAGGATATGGCTTGTAAAGTAAGGCTATCAAAGAATCAGCTACAAAGCTCAAATGGGCTAACAACAGAAAATTTATTGGTCAAAAGGAAAACATATTAAGGCTACAAAAAAGGTTAGTGGTACGTGTCGTCGGACCGTACCAAATTAATTGTATAAAATTTTACTAACCTTATCAACTATTCTAACTAGTAGAATGGTAAATAAGGGTCGATCCCACAGGGAACGGCCGAACAATTTTGATTCCAATGCCAAGCAATTTATAATTAAATATGCAAGAAATAAATGCTTAAGAAAGCAATAAAGGTTGGGGGGGCTTGATAATGGACTAACAATCTACGAGTAACAAATAAAGGCAACTAAACGAAATTAAAAGCATTTAACATTCGAATTTAAAGAAACAAATAATCAAAGACAATAGAAGAGATTTTCTCGATTTATGGTTTTCAAGTAATAACAACATATAACACAAAACACTTGAATACACAATATTTTCGGTAACATTAACCGCAATAATCACATCAATGTCTTCAATTCAAGGTTCCACAATGATCAAGGGTGAACTAAAGGGTGCTAGCCACCCATTTTACCTAATACAATCAGCAAATAAATAGAAACATAAGAAAACATGATAAATTTGAGATTAAACCAAGAACTTTGGGTTGAGGATGAATTGGCCCTCAATCTTCTTCACAATGTGTTCTTGAGGAGGATGGAGGCTCCAAAGTGGCTGGAATTGTGTTCTCCACTAGGTCAATTTCGAATTAGAGGATATATATATATATATAGGGGAGAAAGTGTTAGCTCAAATTTAGGAAAAAACGTGTTTGGATTTTTAAAATAGGGAACCCCGCTGCGGCCGTGGTACAAAGTTGGCTGCTGGCGTGGTGAAAACAAGGGTTTTGGGCCCAATTGGGGCCACGGCTGTGTTCCAGTAACCGCCTCGGCCGTGGTCTTGGTTGGGCTGGATTTGCCCTTCTTCTGGATCTTTGGCCACGGCCGCGGCTGATTCTGACCGCGATCGTGGGGCTTGGCTCGCCACTGTCGTGGCGTTGGACTGCCTCGTAATAAATAATAAAATTTAGCAAGTAATGTTGATGAAAGAAAAACAAAAACACCGAACCATATTAAATAAACATAACATTCAAAAATAAACTTATCACCACAATCTTACTTGCTTTAATATATAATCATAAATAGAACCAATTATATTTTGAAAGTTTTTTTTTTTAAGGGTAGGCGCTGAACATTTTATCTAATTATTGCACGATGTATATAAATGATAAGATTTAGCTATATGAGTTTTCTGTCATATCTAATCTAATAAGATATATATCTTTTATATGATCTTGGAAAATCTTGTATCCAACAGTATAGTTACACACAATTTTTTCTCAATTTAACTTATTAATTCTTATTTTTTACTGATATATATGATTGATACGACTTAGATATCGTAATTTGAAAATATATGGCTTGAAAATTTTAAACAATGGACTTATCATTAAACTTTGATTTAGTTATTCAATAATTATCACAAGATTTTGATTCAGTTATTGACTTTCATAATTTATGTGCTTTTATAAGGATAACTTGAGTTATCAATGGATGATAGTTAACATAATTCCAATGTACATAATTCTTAACTTTCATATACCAAATTTATTCCTCTATATTGCCTTTTTTTTTTAAAAAAAAAAAAAAAGATATTATAGGGTGTGTTATTTTGTCACTTCGCACAATCCAAATGTTGGATTCGGCTCGGCTACCCAACCGTGTATGTATGTATATTTCGTACAATATATGCAGTACAAACCAAACGCACATTTATTTAATCTAACCTACTCTGTTCATTTTATTTTCATCAGCCTACAGTACTCTAGCATACTCCATCAATAAACAATCATTATTCATTCATAGATAGATGCTCATAATATAACACATTTCCCACAAATTATCATGTCGATTTTTTTTGCTCACACCTTGCAAACTTTGGTCAAGGCTATACACGTGCAGTAAAAAAATAATATATATATATATATATATATATATATATATATATTATATAATAAGTTGTGGAATATTGTGGAAAATTTATATGTATTTTGGAAAAGAAAATTTTGTTAACTAAATTAAATAGGCTGTTTAGGGTAATATTGAAAGTTTTATGGTTCTTTTTTTGGTAAAACAACATTGCTTGTTTGAACACTTTTATCTTATACTCCCTTCGTCCCGGCCTAATTGGCCTACCTTGGCCGAGCACGGAGACTAAGAAAAAGCAGATTTTGTGCAATCTTTGACTTTTTCAAAGGTGGAGATTAAGAGTGGAGATTTTGAGGGTGAAGATTGTGAGAGAAATTTGTCATTTATGGGCTAGGACAATTAAATTGGGACAAACTAAAACGGAAAGTAGGCCAATTAGGTCGGGACGGAGGGAGTATAAATCATGATATTTTGGATTGGAGGAAGTGTGTACTGATGTGAAATGTGATATATTTTTAGCATTCTATGTTCTCATTAATATACTACAAATAGCAACAAATAAAATGTCTATCAAATAGCAAAATCTAGTTTAATACTAAAAGAAGATTGCATAAAAATAGGGAAAGACACGTGTCGCTCACACAATTTTTTGCCGAATTTTTGTTTTATTTTTTTTTTTAAAATCTTCTTAAATACGTAGAGAGCCTAAAGAATGGGAGACATGTGTCTTATCCACGTGGGTTCTCCTCCAATCATTTTTTTTCTTTTGCCTTCGAAAATTCAAAGTCTTATAACTTTTTCGTCTCAACTTGATTTTTCATGAGAAATATATCAAATTATTTCTCTTTTGACGATCTTCAATTTAACATCCATAATGCATATACTATAATTAAAATATTAACTTTTAAGTGTAAAATACCTTTTTAGGATATTAATGATATATTTTGATTTTCTCAAAAAATTATATATTTTGATTTCTAAACATTTATATATAAAATTAAAATGTGATAGAATTTCCAAAATGAATTTTTTTAACCGATTGAAATTTTTATAAGATTAAAATTATTTACTTTAACTTTACCTTTTTTTTATCTTAATAATTTTTGGATAGTTTAAATTATTTGGTTTAAAAAAATTCACAAAAAATACAAATTCATTAGGTTTACACTTTACAATAGAAAAAAAGGCTTAGATATATTTGCTAAAGTGATTTGTTGATTGAATTAGTTTGCTTATTATCTTTTTTCTATTTTGTGAAAAGAAAAATTATATTAACTAAAAACATAATAAGTCAATTTTTTTTTTTTTAATATGACATGATAATATAATTTACCACTCATATACTTAAGTAACTAATATCTTTATAGCTTCTTATACTAATATTATATTATTTAATATATTTTGCTTGCAAACAATAATTATTCAAAATATTTGACATTGTTTTATCCGTAAATGCATGTGTAATTATTACAACTGGTGTAATGTAAACTGAAATAATTGGGGGGGGGGGGGGGGGGGATGAATCAAATTTCAAGTGTACATTTCAAATTTTACTTAAAACATCATCAGATCATACATTCAAATAATTGAATCGACGAAAATTATGAAAATAGAATTGGTAGTTTCTGTTTGTAATAATGAAATGTATTAAAAGTAAAAATATAAAAAATTGAATAGTAAAAAAATTATGAAAATCTAACCCGTAGTTTCAATTTGTAATAATGAAAAATATTACATGTAAAAAAAATCGACATGTAAGGAGGAAGAAAGATTATTGGACAAAAGAATATCAACTCCCGATTTTATATTCTCAAATAATATATAGGCTGATAATTTCATTATTATTATTGAAAAAGTACTCATCCCGTGGATCATACGGGTGGACATCTAGTTAATCTTATAACAGCGAATAAATTACTTGCATTAAACTAAAACCAAGCTGGATGTGAGAATATGTAATTGAGGCATGTTCCAGGACAAAGCAACCACAAAAATAAATATAAATAAAAACAAAGCACAATTAACAGATTTCGAGGAACAACATGCTTTATTCAGTCTTCTTATATCTTGAGTTTCTTCCTCTCAAGCTCGTTAACACAATTAGGTTCCTCGTTTTCATCGTTGCATGCCTGCGAGTCTATAACATTACACTTGGTTGTCCTTCAACATCCTCTTTCATGATTTGTTCATCGACCGCCAAGCTTATTGGAGATCACCATTGAAATCCTATATAAGCAACACCAATAAAAAATCATAAGATTTGTAAATTTTGATTACTAAGTTTATTTAAAAGTCATAATTTATCAAACTTTGTTTACACAATACAAATCTAATATTTTGTCTACAATAATTATTATTCTCCATATTATATACTAAAAATTCATATACAACAACACTATATAGTATTTAAAATCGACATACCACACAAGATAATTTAGTAGAATAAGCATTCAGTAGCCCCTAGCATAGCAGACATCATGATATATTTCATACTTAAAATCTTTATGGAACAGTAAATTGTCAAATTGTAGTTGGCTTGGTAACTACACTCATCATACACCTCAAAAAATAAGCATCATCATATTCTCGACCTATTGCATGTGCTTGGAAGAACAATATTGCATCCTTTGTTTCCCCCCCTCAAATCTGCATATGACATGCCAAATGAACACATAATATATATTGCATATAAAATATTTAATTTTTCATTGAAATTTACAAAGAATAGATGGAAAAACATTACCTGATGATTCACAATCATCATATCTGTGCTTTTGCATTGCGCTGGAAGATACTTAGTACCTAGGAATTAAAAAAGAACTATAAACAGTTGAGCCAATTGAAAGGCCTAGCGATAAGTGTGTCGACTTTACATTTATATGTAACCAACTAAAGGTGTCAACATATAGCAATTCTGAACAGCTAATATGTATATACCATATATGTGCTACAAATTAATTTGTCAACACATGGAGGACTTTCTATATAATTTCAAATCAACGGATTAATAATGCCTTAAATATTGTGATTTACATCTAATAATTAATTTAGTAATTGATTGATATTGATTGAAACAAAAATTTCCATAAATTGTGTGAATCAATTTTTAAGCATGTACATAATTTTCCATGTACATTCAAATCAACATAATATTTACCTTACATACTTGTTTCTAAATTAGTATATTAATTTGGGCGGAAAAATACTGAAAGTACTATATATAGAGGGTTCCACTATGATATTAAGTATGATTTAATATACTTACCTAATCTTCATATAATATATCATCTTTAAAAATATAGCACACTAGTGTTTATATAATTGATCATTTTCTAAAAGGGAATACTACAATTAATATACCATCTAAAATATACGTGTTTTTATAGTTTGCTATATAAATTTTTTTATATCGCAAATCTCCATCTCTAGTAAATCTTAATTATTGAATTTAATTATCGACGATTGAGATTTCTCTCAGATAATAATTTACAACAAAATTATAAATTTAAATTGTAAATTATAACAAAAAATAATTTAAGTAAGTCTTGTGTGTGAACGGTCACACGTGTGACGAAATACACTTTTATAGAAAACATTATACTTTTACAGAAAAAAGTGATACTTTTACTACATTGATACTTTTACAGATAAATGTGATATCTTTGCTACAAAAATTGATACTTTTTTTTTATTAAAAACATGTGATATTTTTACGATAAACTTGATACTTTTACCACAAAAAGTAATACTCCCTCCGTCCCGGCTTAAGTTTCCTACTTTGACTGGGCACGGAGGTTAAGAAAAAGCAGATTTTATGGAATCTTTGACCTTTTTAAAGGTGGAGATTGAAGGTGGAGATTTTGAGGGTGGAGATTGATAGAGAAGTTTGCCATTTATGGGCTGAAAAGTTAAGTTGGGACAAACAAAAAAGGAAAGTAGGAAAGTTAGAGTGGGACGAAGGTAGTACATTTTTCCGTCACACCGTGTGACGACTGTGTAGCGGTTTTTTGCCAAATAATTTTTAGTCAAATTACTAAAACACAGAAGAATTTAGATGAAAATATATAAGCGTATAACTAATAACTACTGACATTTACAATAAGTGATAATTGAAATTGAGGATGGCGGTTCAAGAATCTCAACGACAAGGCAAGGCATAAAATTTAAAGCTTGACCCGTCCCACGCGCTGACCTTCGTGTTGAATCACCGAATTCTCCGACAAGACAAGAATTTTTGGCCAGGGTTTATTTTACGTTCCTACTCTTTTGAACGTGGTCCCTCTCTATTCTCCCTCCCTTCCTCTCCATCGACACGCATCAACTCCCTTCGCACACTGCATTTACTATGTGTATTCTCTGCATTTGTAAATTTGCACCTGTTTAGTTTCTTCTCAAAGTAGCCGTAGATCTGGATCCAAATTCGAGCCCGTCGGAGGCGGTGGCGCCGCCGATGGTCAAGGTAGATGAAGGTGCCTCTTCAGCGAGTTCCGAAGAAGTTCCCGTCAATTTCGAGGAAATTGCTCAGGTTACCGCTGCTACAATGGATAGTAGCACTGGCACTAACGCTGCTGCTAATGGCGGCGGCACCAATTCTTCTGGTGAGTCAGGGTGTCTTTTTTAATACATAAGTCGCGCAATTGTAGGATTATGAATTGAAGTTCGGAAAGCGATCGAATTCTGAATTTTTGGTTGGTTATTCTGTGGTACTTCGGTTTGTCATTTTATTCGAGTCATGAATTTATCTTCATTTATGTTAGATTACTTTGTTAATTTGTGAGTGGTCTTATTGATGGTGGAAGGGAATTCGGGAGTTGTTATTCCTCGAATGAATACTATGCCGCCGGAAATTTTGAATTCTGAGAAGGTGGAAGTGCCTGTGGGGTTGGAAATATCAAAAACGGAGAGGCAAAATAATAATGTTCTTGCTGAAGAGGCTGCACAGATATTTGATGACCGAATTCCTTTACAGCAGAAGGTAAAGATCCTTTTCAGGTTCTTAAAGTGTCATTTGTGCATTGTTACTCTTTTTTTAAAATAATTTAATATGAATGACTGGTCCCTTTCCAATTTAAATTTGTTTGCGCCTAAGCAACTCATATTTCTGTATCTATTCCGTTAGTATCATGCAATATTATCACAAATTCTCACGTTGATATCTAAATAAATAACTAAATACGAGGAACAATTCGTTATGAATTAATCTGTAGCTAATGAACTCTTTCATCAACTTGAATTGGAGATTGGTCTTGACTCTCAGTATATATTCATTATTGACTTAGCTGCTCATTATATAAAGAAGCTTACTCTCTGCTACTACTTGTGCTAATCTCTAACTTATTCTCTGCTTGACTACTTATCCTAATCCCTGCATGTTTAGAAAGCTATTGTGCTCATCTAGTAACATAGAAGCATATATTTCCATGTCTTTTGCCTCATGCCAGAATGTGTCAAATGCTTGGTATTAAGTAAAACATCATAACCACATTTCCCGTCTCCAACTGAAGCAACAATGATATGTAAGTTCCAAACACAATTTGTTATCTAGTCAACCTATCATGGTGTATACTTGTCTTATAATCCATTTATGGAAATCCTATATCATTCAGTTTCTAGCATACTTCATATTTTCTATTTCAACCAAGTATAACGCTGTAATTACTTTTGGAATTCATAATTTGTTTACTTGTGGTTATTTTCCTAGGATGTATTTCAAATTGTCGAAACAGAATACATGCCTGTATTTTCGGTAAATATTGAAAACACTGCAGCTCAAATTGTTGAACAGATTTGCTACTGTTAAAGATGACGGAACTGTAGAATTTGAAGTTCCAGTTGATGTTGAACCTCGTATCCTCAGAGCTGTTTCTGAAAACGTATATAATCAAGTTGATGAAGAAGCTCTTGATGCAACAGAACTTAAGTATATTCCTCCACTACAGATTGTAATGCTTATTGTTGGAACTCGTGGAGATGTGCAGCCGTTTGTTGCAATTGGAAAGCGACTACAGGTATGTCAGTAGCATTGCTTTACATGCAACAATACTTGCTTACCAATTTATGTTATCTATATGTACTCTTTAATAGCTGAAAAGGGCCATTGATGTCTCAAACTATTCTATTCTGTCATATGGAAGTTTAATTTGCCTTTTTGGCAAACCTTCTTTTTTGTTTTCTCTCCATCCAAGTCTTTGGGTTGTAAAGATTCATTCCTATCGTCCATATGCCCTATCTGTCCTTCCCCCTACTTGTTCTTACTTTCCCATTCAATTTTACCCTCTCAGAAACTCAGTTTTATCTCTGAAATGATCTCTTCATAACCACAGTTCTCATTCATCTTTTGATCCATCTAGGAGTTGAATGTCAAACAAAGCCAACTCTCTAAAGATGTTTCAACTATGTCTCATACTTGATGGATCAGATATAGTTGTTGCTCCCCTTCCCCGTCCCTTTTATCATGAATTACAGTTTGTGACGTTTTGCATTGATTTTACATGCATCGAGAGTGCTCTCTGCTAGTCTCATAAGAAAGGCATCTGGTGCTAAGTACAGTTATGTCCACTTGCATAGTTCTTTGTTTTGGAAGGACGGATATAATATATATATATATATATATATATATATATATATAAAGGAAGGATTTTCCCCCTTATCACAGCTGGATATCCTCTTTATGACGTTGATGAGAATGCTTGGTGCAGGATTATCGTCATCGTGTTAGATTGGCCACTCATTCCAATTTCAAAGAGTTTGTTTTGACATTTGGGTTGGAATTCTATCCTCTCGGAGGGGATCCAAAAGTTCTTGCTGGATGTATGTTTCTAATTTCTTTTCCTTTTCTTCATTAAATAAACATATGATTACTTGGGGTCTTGATTGTGCTTTATTCTGGCTTTTGATTCTTCTTTTTCCTTGTTATTTTTTTTCCTCTGTTCGAAATTATGATGCTTCATTGATGCTTTGACTTTAATTGTTCAATCAATGCTAGACTACACGCCTTATTTTATTGTGAATGTGTTTGTTATGATGTGATAATTAGTGAATATTTACTTAATGACCCATGTGCAACATGAAGTCAAGATTTATTTAATGTTCATGTGCAACAAGCGTCATATTGGTAAGCATATTGTAGCTTAGTGCCAGCAGGCAGTGCTTCACAGAAATTAAATACGTCTTTTTATTACTGAATTTTTTAGCGCTTGAATTTCTTCACTAAGTTGAAGTGTCTGCAGCTTTTAGAGTTTTTTTTTGGTTATTTACATGACCACTAATCGAAGCCATATATAGAAACTGCATAACGTGCTGAAATAAGTTTAGTGGTGTGGAATTGGAGAGCTCAAAAAGGCTGATAGTAGCAATCATGTGTGCTGTTGATGTGCTTGGCTATCCCCAAATTCTCTTGGGCTTTTTGCTGGACTGGAATGGTGCGCACTGCGGGTGCATTTTGGACTGCAATATTGTTTGTGTAGCTGTGATTGGTAGCTTTCTGCTGTTACATTGTACACTTCTGAACCTTTTAAAATATGGTCTGAGTGCTTATCGACATGATTAATTACATTTCTGAATGTGGATCTGTTAACATTGTTATTAGACAATGATAGATTGCCATTTATTTGTATACTTAGATACTGTGAGATTGTTATGATTCAGTGTTGAATACTTTCTGCTGTGTGAACCCTGCTCATTGTTGTTGTCCCAAACCTAAATGTCCTAGAAAGGATTGATTCCCCTGAAAGGATATACAGTAAACTGATTGATGCACTCTCTTTTCTGCAGATATGGTAAAGAACAAAGGGTTTTTGCCTTCCGGGCCTTCAGAAATACCCATACAAAGAAATCAAATAAAAGAAATAATATATTCACTGCTTCCTGCATGCAAAGAACCTGATATGGACACTGGGATTCCGTTTAAAGCAGATGCGATAATTGCTAATCCTCCAGCATACGGTTAGATAACATGACCTATTTTTATATTTCCTATATGAAATAGATATCTTTGAACTCTTTCTTACCTTGCAATGTTCCATTTGATGGACAGCCTACTCCTAAATGTTGCCTTGGGGGGTAGAGAATGCCTTTCAAAAGGTTATCTAGTAGAACCCATATTGGCACGTAGCTAAACTTCCGTGCTATTGTAGATTGGAAATTGACTATATCTGTAATATACTTATCTATATAATGTCAATTAGCTTACTTTGTGATTTTCCTAAATTTAGTATTTGAAATATTTCTATCTGCTAACTTAGGGAACATTGCAGGGCACACCCATGTTGCTGAAGCATTGAAAATACCAATTCATATATTTTTCACGATGCCATGGACGTAAGTATTATAAGTATCAAATTTTAGGCATGGACTAAAATTTCTATCCTTTTGGTTTGTCAAATAATATCTGATTGTCATTTGAGGAATTTCTCCTACCTACCACCCCCTCTTTCTAAGTTCCAGTGTTTTATGCAGGCCAACCAGTGAATTTCCTCATCCGCTGTCCCGTGTTAAGCAATCAGCAGGATATAGAGTGCGTTTTTACTTCTTTGGGAATTAGTCACCATTTATAAATTTATCATCATGGTATTTCTGCATATTGTGATATCTTATTCTTGAATTTTTTGCAGTTATCATATCAGATCGTTGACTCCTTGATTTGGCTAGGAATACGAGACATGATAAATGATGTTAGGAAAAAGAAGCTGAAGTTACGACCAGTCACATATTTGAGCGGCTCACAAGGGTCTGAGTCAGATATTCCACATGGATATATCTGGAGTCCTCACCTTGTCCCTAAACCAAATGGTGTTCATTTCATAATTTTATTTATATTTATTACTTTTCAAATTCTTGTGCTTGAGCCTTTCTCAACCATGACCTGAAACTTCTTGTCGCTAATTCCTAGTTCTATTTCATCTGTATTAATAAATATAACTGCATGTGCATGCTCAGAGTGCTAATGAGCTTTGTAGCCATATTCTTTTGCAGATTGGGGACCCAAGGTTGACGTAGTTGGATTTTGCTTCCTTGATCTTGCAACAAATTATGAACCACCCGAGCCACTTTTAGATTGGCTTAAAGCTGGTCCAAAACCTATTTATATTGGGTTTGGTAGTCTGGTAAGTATTTCAAGGTTCTTTATATCCCAAAAATAATACCCGACTCTCAAAGAAGAAGAGGAAAGCTAAAAAACGGGAGTGACAAGAGCCTTTTGACTGCATTTTTGACATGAAGTATTTCTTCTGTGAAATGGTGTTTGAACTTTGATTGAGGAAACAGCATTAAGTTCAATGGGTGATAAGAAACCCAGTTCACTTTATTTTAAGGAATTTTAACATTAAAATCAATAGTGGGACTGGGTCATCGGTTACAGCATGTGTCCTGCATGTAGTAGTGACTGTTCTGTGTTGTAGATGCTCCTTTCCAGTTGCTTTTGGCTGATTAATGCTTCTTTATATGGTTTTCCGTGTTTCTGCTCTGATTTTATCCGATATGCGCTCACATGGTTTCCATTGAGATTTCCACCGTTTCAGCTTCTTTGATTGGGTTCTATATTTCTTGATAACAATTGATTTCCCCCCTTCTCTCATGATCTCAGCCTGTTCAAGAGCCTGAGAAAATGAGAAATAATAGTCGAAGCCTTAGAAATAACTAATCAAAGGGGAATCATTAACAAAGGCTGGGGTGGCCTTGGCAACTGTGAGCTACCTTTCTGTTGTTCTTTCCTTCAATGACTCATTAATTGTATATCATACTTCCTTTAAAATTTGGTTAATTCAAAATTTAATGTTTCTTCTCAGTGGCAGAAGAAAAAGACTTTGTATATCTTCTTGATAACTGCCCTCATGACTGGCTGTTCTTGCAATGTGCTTCTGTGGTGAGTTGATATATTTTGGTGGTTGCACTTTGGAACCCTCCCCCCCAAATATATATAATTTGTGACTGTATCATTCTAATTGTATTTACATTTGTATAAAGGAGAAATGAAGATTCGGGTGTGATTATGTTTTTTTCATATATTTAATTTTAGTGACTAGTGAGGAAAACTAGTTTTGGAGAGAGAAATGAGTTTTCAGTGTTTGGATGTGATTTTAATGTGAGGTGGACAATATAATCCCCCCTCAAAAGAAGTACTAGAGGACGAATAAAAATGTGATTTAATTGCTGTGATCTTTTCAAGATAAAAAATGAGAAGTTCAAATCTCAAAATTAAACTGCCCTTCAACTCAAAAATAAAGTGCAACTAATTTTTTTGAGAAAATCTCCTTTAGCAACCTCTGACTTATATCTCTATCTCCTGGGGAGTGGGTTTTGCTATTTCTTCGTTTGTTAGTGGGGCAGTTTGCCAGTGGTGATTTTGTTTTCTGCTGATTGATCATGTTCTATTAATTTGAGGAACCAGGAATCCATAATATTTTGTGTGTAAATGTGGGAACCTTTGGAGGGAAAAAAATTGATGTATGAATTTTGAGCACTATGGTGCGTTATTGCTGTTAACCAATTTGTCTGTAGGTGCACCATGGTGGTGCGGGAACAACGGCTGCTGGTCTTAAAGCTGTGGTAATTATAACATGATATTGAGTTACATAATGTCTTTCCGTTTGACTGTTAAGAGTTTTTGTTTAATTTTTGTCTGCAACACAGTGCCCAACAACTATCATTCCATTCTTTGGCGACCAACCATTTTGGGGAGAAAGGGTCCATGCCAGAGGCGTAGGCCCTCCACCAATTCCAGTTGAAGAGTTTGCACTCGATAAGTTGGTTGCTGCAATTAACTTTATGCTAGATCCAAAGGTACCATGCTTTGAGGTTGAAAAGTTTATTAAAGAAGTGATCTTTTGGTATTTTATGCTTCTAATATGGAATAATTATGAAAACCACCCTTTACTTTTTAGCCTAATTACAACATGCCTAATGAAGTTTGCTTCCTTACTAGCCCCCTTAAGAGTATCAGGCTTGTATTTTTCGTGCACCCTTCAGTGCAATTTTTGAGGAAACAAACTTTTGTGGTTATTACCCTAAATTTCTTAATAATATATATTTTTTATTTTGTGTATATATATATATTCCTAATTATCATTTGAATAATTAGGCTACATCTCAAAGGTAGTAGCAAATTATAGCAAGTTAGCAATACAGGAAAGAGGTGGAAACCCCTTATTTGTAAATATTGAGGTGGCAGAGGTTGAATGTAAAGTAGATGTAATTATTTTGCAGGTTAAGGAACGTGCGGTTGAACTGGCAAAAGCCATGGAAAATGAGGATGGGGTTACAGGAGCTGTGAAAGCATTCTTCAAACATCTCCCTCGTAAAAAACTTGAATCTGATCCTACTGATCCTACGCCTTCACGCTTTTTCTCCATCCGTAGGTGTTTTGGTTGCTCCTAGAGAGGTATAGATAATGTTGGCCTTTGACACAAGTTTTATTCTTTATTCGTATCACTGTTACTATTATGACTCGTGTAGTAATACTTCTCTCATGCCGATAACTGTTTACTGATGCCATTACCATATTATCCACACAACTAGTATTAGTAGTTCCCCAGGATAAAGTTTTGAGCGGCATTTTTATGTGTAACATAGAGTTTGTTGGCTGTAACAGAAATTGTTGGAAAACTTAAAATTTACCAACAGTTGGTTGAATGGGTGTTGCATATACTGTAATGTAGCAAGAGCGTGTGTAGTGTATATAACGTGGCGCTTCTGTTTCGGTATCGGGACATTCATCTTGGGGTTCCATATGGATTGAAATAATCTCGCGGTGTTATTTAGATTGATATGGGTTTGAAATCCATCAATTATAATTTTGAACTAAATGGCAAGTATGTTGAGGTTGTTTTTGGATTGAGTTCACTGAAGTTAGAGAGGATTTGAAATCCACTTAAATTCTTCAAAAATAGTTCAAAATAAAATTATAAATTTTTAAATCAATGATAATTCAAACATAAGTGAATTTGAGACTAATAAATTGCAAATCATCCTTAAATTTTTCCATCCAAATGCAATCCTAATGTATTTAGGGGGCACATTCGCTTCTCTTGGCCCCATTAAAATGTTAATACTATATTACCAGGGACCTTAGAAATTCTAATGACATAAATATATAACAGAAATAAACCTATTTCTTGGGCATGAATATTTATTTAGTAAACTATGTACTATTTCCGTTCCAACTTAACTTGCCTACTTGCAATTTTGGTTTGTCTCATTTTAACTGTCAGCTCCATAAATGACAAATTTCTCTTACAATCTCCACCCTTAAAATTTTCATTCTCAATCTCCACCTTTAAAAAAGTCTAAGATTTCACAAAATCTGTTTTTCTTAACCTTCGTGCCCGGTCAACCTAGGCAGGTTAAGCCGAGACGGAGGGAGTATATATTAGAAATTAGCAATAAAGCTAATACATATACAAAAATCCAAAAAACAGAGCATAGAAACAATGAAATGTAATTGTATTAATTGAATAAACTTATTGAGTTTGTCAATATCATTAATAACATAATTTTATTTTGAAGTTTAATGAATCTGTAAATACGTAGCTCATGCTATTACCAAACGAACCCTAACAAATATGCGACAAAGTGCTTTTGGACTTTTCAATGCATCCCGTCAAATTTCAATCATATCTTTTTTCATTTGACAGAAGTTAAAATTAGAGAAAAAAAAAAAAAAACAATTAAAGGACAAAAGACGGACAAGAAAGCGTTGCTTCCTCCACCTTTTCGTTCCTCATCCTAATCTGTGTCATTGCACCTTATGCACTCTCATCTTCTTATCTCAACGCTTATTTCCCAGTGGAACTATAGGCTTCACATGCATATCTCTATATTAGAGCTTGTCCAATCTAATACTCGATCCACAGAGATCAAACTATCATTATATCGTTCGACATTATACTGTGAACATAGTATCCAATGTTCGACTTGTTAGAACGAACACGAGTTAGTTCGATCCTGTTCGAAATAAGATGTGAAAGCATGAACATAGCCAAGAACTCGTATTGCGCATAGGTTAAAGAAGAAAAATGTCTGGGAGGGAGGGAAGAAAGAGGGAGAAGGAGTAGAGAGGCAGGCAGAAGGGTAGCGTGGGGTTGCAGTCAGAGAGAGTAAGGTTGGGAAAAAAGGGGATAAATTGGAGTATAATAAATGGTAAAATCTTTCAGTATTTTATGGGTGTTTTAGTTTAGCCATAGTAATTTTTTTATTACTTAATAATAGTTTCATTATACTAATAATATGTTTTTCAATTTTATTATTGTTGTATACAACGTAACTATACAAAATGTAAGAACATATATGATATGAAATAAAAAAAAAACTTGAAACTTAACAAAGTGGGAGTATTGATAGAAACAAAGTGTGCACCAAATATAGAGATAACAAATTTAATAAACTATTAACTCATGTTCTAGAATCTATATGCACAATGTTTACAATTGGTTTGTTATGTTCGTTCTCTTCGTCAACGTACAATAGAATTCTCAAACTATATCATTACGTAATTTTTGAAAAAATAATATAAATATATTCGTAATTTAAAACTAATTTCTGCAAAAAGAGATTAACATTTAGCAGAACTCGACTCTGACTATTGTTGGCTGTCATAGCATATGCAACCAGTAGGAGAAAATTTTAGGTGTTGATTTGTTGAAATTTGAAAGACAATTTTAGATTAGACAAGGTCACATATGATGCACAACGTTTTAAAAAATTATTTAGAAATTTATTGAAAAAACAATAAATAAATAAACAAAAGCTCAAAGTTGCAAAGCAACTGAGCTTTCAGGCCAATCTTTCACCACTGACTAATGTCCAATACGTCCCTCATTAACGTTATATTGGTCACACATTTGACCCAATTTGTTTATATTTTTACCCAAAAAAAAAAAAAAATCCATTTTAAAAATTTGAACAAATATATGGAAATGACATTTAATCCGAAAAACATGTGTTCATATTTTTTATATCAAGTAGGATATTCATCTTTACTAAGATAATAATGCGAAACAATCAATAATATAACCTAAACAATAAAATATTTTTTAATTTCATTGAAAGAATTTCATAATTTTAATACCTCGCATTGATTAAAAAGAAAGTGGGTTACAATTGTCTGTATCTAAATTGTTCGATTTTTGTTACTAAGCTATGAGAGTGTTTCCATTTGCTTATTTTAAGCAAACATTAATTTGATTATAACTTAATATAAGTTGGAACGAGTGTTTAGGATGCTTGACTTCTACTATAAAATTAATTACATGGAAGCCAAAAGTCATAAACATCAAATAAACTACTTTTATATGTTTATTAGTAAATTAAAAGATCATAAGCACTTATTTTGTTGGGCCCTGATTGGACATGCATCTCAACATTGGTATGATATTATCCGCTTTGGGCCAAATCCGCACAATTTTGTTCTTAGGCTAACTCCCGAAAGGCCTCATACTAATGGATATATTTCAATCCTAATGAACCCCATGATCTTCTCATGTATATCCGATGTGGGACTTTGTTGAACAATTCTAACACCCCCCCTTCAAATAAAGGGTCACCGAACCTCCCCTCAAATGAACCACCGAGTCGATTACCCAAGTTTGCTCCATCCAGTCAATTATTACCCATGTCTGCTCCTTCCAGTCAACTAGCCATCTCCACCGCATTTGGGCACACGCCTTATGTGGACTCTGTGGCTCTTATTTTCGTTGGAGAGTCGGCCTACCCAGGTGCATAACATGGTCTCTACACTTGGTCCGTAGAGCCGAACTTTTCATACCGCCGTTGGAACCTGCTAGCCCTACCTAGGAGTACCTCACCTAGTCCGTAGAGCCGAATTTGTTATCTCTTGCTGGGGAGCCAGCTCTACCCAGGTGCACTGCACCTGGACATGTCATCTCTGCGGCTTTATTTGGCACTCCGAGGATCTCCACCACATCGGTTCAATCATGGCTCTGATACTCTTTGTTGGGCCCTTACTGAGTCTGCATCTCCACATTTGTATGATATTGTCCGCTTTGGGTAGAATATGCACGATTTTTTTCTTGGGCTAACTCCCAAAAGGTCTCATACCATTGGAGATATTTCAATTCTAATAAACCCTATGATCTTCCATGTATATCTAATGTGGGACTTTGTTGACAATCCTAACATCCTCTCCTTCAAATAAATGACCACTGAACCTCGCCTCTAACGAATGACCGAGCTATGTATGCTCTATCCAGTCGACTAGTCATCTCTACCGTATTTGGGCAAACGCCTTACGTGAAGTCGATGGTTTTACTGGCGCTGGAGACCCAGCCTACCCAGGTGCACATAGCCTGGTCTCTGTACTTGGTCCATAGAGCTGGACTTCTCGTATCTCCGCTGGAGAGCTAAGTTCTACCCAGGTGTACATCACCTGGCCCGTAGAGCCGGACATGTAGTCTCTCCTGTAGAGCTAGTCCTACCCAGATGCACCTAACCAGGTCTCTGCACTTGGTATGTAGAGCGGACTAGCCTTATCTACGTGTACCTCACCTAGTTGGTAGAGCCGGATGTTTCATCTCTTAATGGGGAGCCAGCCCTACCCATGTGCACCTCACCTGGTCCATAGAGCCAGGTTTATCATCTCTGCGACTTTATTTGGCACTCTGAGGATCTCCACCACATCGGTTAAATCTAGGAGCATGGCCGTGATACCATTTGTTGGGCCCTAACTAGGCCTGCATCTCTACATTGGTATAATATTGTGCTTTGGGCCAAACATGCACGACGTTGTTCTTAGGCTAACTCTCAAAAGGCCTCATATCAATGGAGATACTGTAACCCTAATCTTCTATGTATATCCGATATGGGATTTTGTTGAAAATCCTAACATATTATCAAACACTACAATCCCCCAAGAACCTTGTAGTTCGATTGCATCACTCTTGGTCTTGTAACAAAGAGGTTAAAGGTTTTAGACCCATTAGCCATCCCTAATTCCCCAATGTACTGAAAAACACTACAATTCTAAAATATTACTTTAAACTACTTAATTCTCAAACACCACTCTCTTTTAATTATAAGTGATTGCAGCTGGAAAATTTATTTTATTTACTTCTTCAAAAATAAAAGCAAAGAAAAAAGTTCCTTTCCGCTAGGGTTTTCAGCTGGCAAGAGCCCTAACCTCACCGTTTGCGTTTTTCAGCCCTTGTGGTCGTTTCTCCACCAGGTTTTTCTCTGGTTGTCTTCTGCTTTCCTGATACAAGTGTAGGTTCGGTGGTTGTGTTGCGGTTTTCTAATGTTGGAGGTTAATATTTTTTTTTTTTTTTGGGTGAACAATGGGGACTGGAGAAGTTATGTCATTAATGGTGATGCGGGATTCGTTGCGATTATCTGAAGTTGAGGCGGATGATGTGGTCGTGGAGGTAGGTGCCGGTTCGCTCTTAAACATCCTATTTGTCAACTAGATCTTAGTGTGGCTTTATGGCGAATATGGCAATTGGAGGGCTCTTTGGAGGTATATGATATTGGTAGGTGATGTTTGCTTTTCAATTTGGTAACTCTAACGAATGCGCTCAGAGTCTGCGAAACCAACCTTGTAACGTCAATGTGGCCCTTCTGGGGTTGGGGAGATTGGGTGGTGATCAGAAACCTGATTCGCTGGTGATCGACTAGGTGTCATTTTGGGTCTAACTGCATGGGCTTCAACTCAGACACATGACGAACGAAATCGGACGGGTGATTGGAAGAAAGATTGGACGCGTGCGGGACGTTGATGTGCCACGTGGTCTGGGCCAGTATTTACACGTCCGAGTAATGGTTTATATATTGAAGTTGCTTTCCCGAGAGACATCAATTTTCATACGTGGCATCTGGGATGTGATGTTATGTCAATATGGGACATATGAGAAGCTGTTAGACTTTTGTTATGGGTGTAGTAATTAAGTTGGATCACGTTGAAAGAAATTGCCCGATATTGTCTGAGGTGAAAGAATTGGAGAAGGTGGTGCCGAGACAATATGGCCTGTGGTTGCGGGTTGATGGGCAATGTCTTTCAACGGTCGAGACAATCGAGAGTATGATTTGTGCTAGTCTTGGTGCTGAGGTGGGCCGGCGGAGGGATTTTGCAGTTGATCCTGCATTCGGTTGAGGTTGTGCGATGAAGAGATGCTCAAGCTGACCCTAATGGGTCAGATGGAGATGTTGTTTCAGTGGCAGGTGCTTCGGTCGAGATTATTTTTTGAGCATGCATGGTTGTGCGAAAATGAATTTGTGGGTGTGATGGAGGAATTTAGGAATGGTCTTGATAATAATGTCACTGTCTCAACTAAATTAGCAGCACCACGCAATACTTTGCGAAATTGGGCTAGTTCTTAGTTTGGGAATTTGAAGAAGCATATTGCTGGCACAAGATGCTAACTTGATGTAGTGTTACGTCTTTAACAGGGGGTGTTGATACATCTATTGTTCGAGGGCTACAGAGTGAAACTGAGAGTTTAATTGTGAAAGTGCAGACACATTGGAAACAACAGTCTTGGGTGAATTTGTTACAATAGGGGGACCGGAATACGCAATATTTTCATGCTAGTGCTACTGATAGGCGACAATGTAACCATATATCAGGATTGATGAATGGGCATGGTGAGTGGTATGGGACGACTTCTACTATGGCTGGAATCATTGTCCATTTCTACAATAAATTATTTGCGCCTTCTCATCCCTCTGAGGCTGTCATTGATGTGGTACTTGATTTTATTGAGCCTTGTGTATTGAATGCCATGAGTATCGAACTTTGCGAATCGTATTCAGCGGAAGAAGTTCAGAAGGCCCTATTTGATATACATCCCTCTAAACCCCCAGAGTTGGGTGGCTTTACAATGTTGTTCTTAAGACTTGGGCTTTCAAAAGAGAGGCAGTGGTGTTGGCGGTGGTGGATGTTCTCAACAATGGGGCTGAGTTGAGTGAGTAGAATCGTACATTAGTGATGCTTATTCCGAAGACGTCACAACCTCGTACTCAGAAAGATTACGGTCTATTAGCCTATGCAATACTACTGCAAAATTATATCTAAAGTTTTAACAAATTGGTTAGGGCCAATACTTGATAAGATTGTTGATCAATAATAAAGTGATTTCACCCTAGGTTGTCTGATTACCGATAATTTTCTTATTGATTTTGAGTGCATGCATTGGCTCTGGTGCAATAAACAAACATGGACAGGGTATTGCACATTCAAAATTGGATATGAGTAAAACCTATGACAGGGTCAAGTGAAATTTTCTTTGTGCGTTAATGAGCAACTTGGGCTTTTCTCCGAGTCTGGTTGAACTGGTCCAGGAATGTCTCTCGTCGGTATCTTATGTATTCAATCTTAACGGGGAGGTGGTGGGGGATGTTCGACCTTATCGCGGTTTGCACCAAGGTGATCCTTTGTTTCCGCTATTATTTGCTTTGTGCTCACATTGTATTTTGACCATTTTGCGACTTTTGCAAGAGCATGGCTTGTTTCATGGTGTTCGCATAGCTTCCACTTGCCCAAAAATATTGCACTATTTTCACCAACGCCAGTCTTCTATTTTTAGGGAGACGACTAATGATGCTTTGCAGGTGAAAGATTGTCTCAAGTTGCATGAAAATGCGTCTAGGCAGCTGATTAATTATGACAAATCTGTTGTTACTTTTAGCCCTACGGTGTCGAATCTGGTAATTTCCTCTATTAAGGGTATTCTTCACTTCGGTCTTTCAGGGATATGATTTATATTTGGGTTTGCCAACCTTTTCTTGTGTAATAAGAATTGTAATTTCGGTTCCTTCGAGAGAGATTGTTGCGAAAGGTGGATACATGGGGTAATAAGTTGTTTTCTCGGCGTGGCAAAGAGTTCATGATTAAGGAAGTTTTACAAGCAATCCCCACTTATGTTATCTCTTGTTTCCGGGTGCCTTCTTCAATTTGTTGACATTTGGAGCAGCACTGTGCGAACTTTTGGTGGGGATCGCAGTAAGAGAGTAAGGGCATGCATTGGGCATCTTGGAGTCGTCTATGTTGACAAAAGGAAGATGGAGGTTTGGGTTTTTGGAATTTTGTGGCCTTTAATAAGACATTGCTTGCCAAATAGGTATGGCAAATTATCCGAGATCCTAATTCACTTGTTGCACGACTGTTTAAGGGGATGTATTTTAAACATGGTGACATCTTGGACGTTGATGTCAATCCGAACGCGTCTATATGTTGTGATTTAATTCGCTTAATGTGGAGAGTGGGCGATGATCGTAGTATTGCTCCGTACAAAGATGCTTGTATTCCAGGCTTAGCGTCTGACCCGAATTACTTCACACCTTGCTGTCTTCGAGTGTCCGGGTATCGGATTTTCTTACTCCGGGAAGGATTTGGGATGAACAATAGTGGGCCAAAATCCTTCGCCAAATCGGCGCTATAGGAGATTCGACGAGAAATTTGTCTACATGGTGAAGACTGGGTATAGATTGGCCATAGGTGGTTTTGAGCCTCTGTCATCTTCGGTGGCAAATTGTAATGGATCGTGGAATTTTTTGTAGGCTTTGTTTGTACTGTCGAAGGTTAAAATCATTTTATAGCAAACTTCGTCTAATTTTATTGCTCTTCAGTACAATCTTAATCGCCATGTTCTAACATCTCCTATGTGTAAGTCATGCCCAGCTACGTTGGGGACTACGATGCATGAAGGATAGTTGTTTCTGGACCACAGTAAAGGCTATGAAATTTGCCACTTTCCATGAGTGTGGTGACTAGTGAGATGATTAACATCTTATTTGGGACCGACTTGTTTCGTATTTTTGTTGTTGCTACGTGGAGTATTCTGAGAGCAGTATTTACTTGGAATCATGGGGAGGGGAAGGATTGAAAAAGCCCGAATTGGTTTGATGTAAATAGAGCTCAAGAAGCTCATGGGTTGCGTGAGTTGACTTGCCAGTGATGTGCTGTCGCTCCACCTTCCTGGACGCCGCCAACTGCTAGGATGATGCGACTGGACATTGATGTTGTTGTCGACGAGGGAAGAGGTAAGATTGGTGATGGATTTGTGTTGCATGCTGACCTTGGACAGGTTTAGCGGCAACCCGTCATGGTATGCAACGGTTAGTTTTGGTGGTGGCGGCTGAGTTATTGGCTTTGGAGAGTGGAATCAATTTTTTTTTTTTTTTTTTTTTTTTTTTTTCGGATTGTGGTTATAGGAGTGTTAGTGTTAATTCGGATTATTTGCTTGGTGTGCATGCAGTCACGGAGCGGGAGAGTTCGTTAGATTATTGTGACCTTATTGTCAACTAGTTCACAAATTACTGCAAGGGAGTAACTTCTTAAGTCTTAAGTATATGCCCCGTTGATGCAATATGGTCGCACATAGTTTAGCGCATTTTTCTTTTTTCTTCTGTCAATCCTTATATTTGGATGGAGCATGATGTATAGGGTTGGGTTGAAAATCTTGTACTTAAAGACTTGTAATAAGATTCTCCATTCTTATAAAGAAAAAAAAAAAAAAAGCAAAGAAAAACACTCTCTATAAGTGGAAGAAGTAAAATTTGTGTGTGAATGTAGTCTCGATGCCTTTATTTTATGGAGACAATTTAAGTGTTTTTCATGCTACTCCCTCAGTCCCACAAAGATAAGCTTACATGCTTTTTCACACAGACCAAGAAATAAGAGGTTATTATAGTTAGGGCGTTAAATTTTTTCCATATTTAGTTAAAGATACATTAAATATGGGCAAAAGATGAAAATGAGAAATTAATAAAACAGCAAATATATTAACAAGCCTATCTTTATGGAATAAACGAAAATGAAAAGGAAAACCTATCTTTGTAGGAGAGAGGGAGTATTATTTTTTGTTATCACAAAGTATTAGACTATGTTTTTGATCAGCCCGCCTAATTGGGAACGTGTCGATCTAATTCTGCCATTCATTTTGGAACTATTTATTTGGTTGAATGAACCCGACCATACAGTTTTCCTCCTACTATTTTCTCAGTTTCTCTTTCTCCCGCTCTATTTCTCATAATTATGTTATAAATTTCATTAAGTACGTAAATAATTTATCCGATCATTACAAACAACTCTTTGGACATATTTTCATCACTTTTTAAACGCATGCTTTATAAATTATATGATATTCAATTCCCAAATCAAATACAATTTTTTTGGTTCATACAACTCATGATTTTCACTAACAAATTTAGCGTGCACCCTCCACTATAAACCAACATATATAGAGATGGCAAAACTGGCCCGGCCCGTTTAGCCTGAAATATAGAGCGGGTTGGGCCGGAATATTAGAGGCCCGAAAAAATTCGGGCTTTTTTGGCCCGGTCAGAACGAACTTTTCTTTTGGCGGGCCAAGCCTAGCCCGGCGGGCCGGCCCGATTGAATTGAATTTTTTTCTCCTCACTAATCGAATAAGAAAAAATTAGGAATTAAGTAATATCTTGTGTACTATTTGAAACATGTTTTTCTTTTTTCTCTTTCTAGCAGAACATAAATCTATCTATTTACCGATAAATTAATACATTTGACTAATTTAATACTCTATTTCTTCAGTTTTATTAGCAGAAGATGGAAAATGAATTAGATCCAAGCATGCTCATTAATTATTATGTGTCGAAAAATGAAAAATTGATTAACATGTAATATAGTACGTATACAAAAATTAAATAACTTGTGATATATAGTATATAACTATATATCATCATCCATTCCTTCTTTATTATTATTATTATTATTATTATTATTATTATTATTATTATTATTATTATTATTATTATTATTATTATTATTATTATTATTATTATTATTATTATTATTATTATTATTATTATTATTATTATTATTATTATTATTATTATTATTATTATTAATAATAATAATAATAATTTTTTATTTTTATTATTATTATTATTATTATTATTATTATTATTATTATTATTATTATTATTATTATTATTATTATTATTATTATAATTATTATTATTATTATTATTATTATTATTATTATTATTATTATTATTATTATTATTATTATTATTATTATTGTTATATCTGGGGTTTAAGACATGCCTATAGATTAATAGATATCATTCCATATTGCAACGAATAGTAATATATTATCTTCCGATCAAGTTCTTTCTTAAGAGAATTAAACTGAAGTTCGCCTCAATATATAATTCTACTTCATAGTTAAAGTAATAAAAAAAAAAAAACTCATTGGTGGGCTTTTTTGACCCGATGGCCCGAGGTCCTCTGGGCCGGGCCTAACATTTCTAGGCCCGAAATAAATCGGGCCCGGCCCGGACTTTTTCTTGGCCCGACTGGACCCGGCCCGAGCCCGTCGGGCAGCCCGAATTGCCACCTCTAAACATATATGAATGCCTTGGTTTGGTGTAGGAGCATATGCACTTGGGGCTGTGGGATACAGTTGGGAAAAAAGTTATATTTATGATTGCAAAGAATAGAGCTTTCGCTGAACAACTCGTTAATAAGCTTGTTTATTTAAATAGACGAATAATTTTTCGAGCTTGTTTTTTAAACTAAGAGAGCTTGAACATGGATGATTCATTCACTAAAAGCTTGTGAACAAACTTGTTCGTAACTCTATTAATAATAACAATAATAATAAGAAAAATAACCACAAAATGTTTATACTACATCTAATATAATATTTCATACATTACCTCTTGTTATAATAAACATTTTGTTAAATTTGTTTATTTGTATGGAGATTTAGGAAAAATGTGTGTATATTTGATGTTCGTGAATAAAATAATTAGTTGTTTACGATAAAAAAATATTTACGAACATGGTCAAATGCGTTCACGAACACGTTTGTGAATATAATTGAACACTCTCAAATATAGTTCGGCTCGGCTCGAGTTCGACTAAAAATAAATGAACAACACATGAACACAACAAGCTCGGCTCGGGTCGGCTTATTTGTAGCCCTAGTTGTACCCCCTAAATTACTACTGTACCCTCGTCGGATCCAATTGAGATAGTAGTTTCTATTTTAGTGTTTAACTTTTATTTTCATATTTGGATTCGATAACTTTAATATTAAATGATAGTTTTGTACATTTTCAGTTATATCGTACTCCTCTTCTACATATGTATAATTTTACAAATCGTACCCCCAATTTCAAAATCTTGTATACGCTCCTGGTTTGGAGGGTCCATAAATAAGTAGGTCGTAGGGTGAGAAGGTTGAGATAAACAAGTTAAAGGTATGGTGTAATATCCCAAAATTTTAGTGTATTATTTAATTCTAAAATATTATTTTACATGTTCGTATAAATAATTATATATATAATTTATTACGTCTTTCTAAACTAGTGTCTTTGTATCGTTTTGTAAAACAAAATATTATTACTCAAATTAAGTTCAAAATCTTATTTATAATATTTTGATTCCAGGCCAGTTATAAGCTTTAAAATAACATATTCAGCCATCATATGATTAAATATCTCCCGGTATTTTTCCCAATTACCATTATTATTATTATTATTATTATTATTATTATTATTATTATTATTATTATTATTATTATTATTATTATTATTATTATTATTATTATTATTATTATTATTATTATTATTATTATTATTATTATTATTATTATTGTTGTTGTTGTTGTTGTTGTTGTTGTTGTTGTTGTTGTTGTTGTTGTTGTTATCATCATCATCATTAGTATTATTATTTTGTTAACTTATTAAGTTGGCAAATCATTTTTATCCAATGTTGGGTTAGGCCCAACACCAATTCAATTTGGCCATTTAATATTTCTAAGCATAATTTATATCGGAAATTATTATTATTAACTTGCAAATCCATTTATTTGCAATTTACTCGTTTATTTATTAATTTTCTTAAACCTGACGTCTCAATAGGAATTACTTTATTGCATTCATTCATTTATTCATGCATGTCATAATAAGCCCATCGCTTTGAGCCCAAGACTCAAGCACAGTTCACTAATGTGCAAGGGCCCATGTCTTGAGCCCAAAAGCATTCAGAATTCCAACAACTGAATTACGCTAATTACTAGTAAGGAAGATTTTTGGAAATCTGATAATCCCTATCCAAATATTCCTAAACCTAGTAGGAATACATTATATATCCCGCAACTAAACAATAAGATATTTTTCCCTCATACCAATCTTGGCCGCGGCCAATTCATGAAAACCACCACCATCACGCCACCACCCTCAAGCATCCTTCCAACCCTATTTATACCCAGATCGACAATGGGTCTCGTTCCTGGGCTGAAACACCGAATCCAGAGGAGGTCGAAGAGGTACAACTATTCATTCCCTCTCAAAACAAACAGCTTTATTTCCGAAAATTTTACCATACCAACACCAATTTCACAGCCTTGTTCAACTGTATCATAATTCTGTAAGCGTAAATGAATTTCTTCCCTCTTCAATTCTATTATCTCAATCGGCCAATAATAAAACCGTTTTTTCTCTGTTTAGTCAAATGCAATAAATTTTGGAGAGGATAATGAGTGTTGTGTGTGTTGTAGGGCATGAGTGTGTGTGCATGTTTTAGTGTGTGTGTGCGCGTGAGTTGATGTGTGTGCAGGTGTGTGTGTATGTATAAGGTTAGTATGCGTGTTGTAGTGCATGAGTGTGTCTATGTTTATGTGTGTGAGTGACTGTGTTACATATTGTGTGTGTAGATATGTGTATCAGTACGTGTGTATATATATAGTTATAGGCGTGCTGGTGTATGGGCGTGCTGGTGTGGGAAATGGGATATAATATGTGTGTGTCCGGTAATAAAGTACAGGATGGAAATGGGAAGGCAGACTTACGGAAGGGAGGGAAATCAATTAAGTTGCTTGAATGATGTGATTTTATTCCCTACCTATTGAAAAATGATCCTGCAGAGTCCACTTATAACACTTAATACTCAATTACTGTCAAATTCATTCCATTAGCCTTTCAGCGGAATGATTATCATTCTGCAGCTACACCATTTAATCTGTTCTGTCCAAATCTCTTGTCTAATTTTCTTGTTATTAAAATTTAAATAACAATAATATTAAGATACGTGTCCCGTACGCGTAGGTTGCACGGAATTCGGATCACGGGCTTAGCATTTGCATGTCATTTCATCGACTTTATTCAAGTCAATTCAGGTGGGGGTTTATCGCTTTAATTATATTTACTTGACTGCCTACGTGTGCTATTATTTTCAAGTTGTTACTTGCCAATACAAGTAATTATTCAATTTGCTACTTGCCAATACAAGTTTAGCTTATTACCATTATGCTACTTGCCAATACAAGTTTAGTCCATTACCAGTATGCTACTTGCCAATACAAGTTAGCTCTATGTGTCTTGCCAATACAAGCACATCATTATGATAATTGTTACATTGTATGCCTCTTGTATTTGTAATTATTGTGATAAGTTGTAATCCTCCACGAGCTAAAGGAAGCTCACCCCAACCCAATATTCATCCTTTCAGGTTACCTCGGTGTGGGTCGGGAGTGAGACGGGGCTTGGAGCATATGATAGCCACTAAACTTTTAGTAAATAATTACCATTTATATGTAGCTACTTGAAATTTATGTGGAGGTATTGAAATGACTAGTTGTGCTAGATTAATAGGTAAAATATTAATAAAGTTACATGACTACTTACTTAACTATCTTCGAGATATGTGATATTTACATAAATTACTTGTTTGAATGTTTATCAAGGTTTCAAATATTATGTGACAATGCATGAGTGAATTATTATATGATCTCTTAATGAAATACAATAAGTAATATATAGATTAAATAAGTACACTCGTATGGTCTCCCTCCATACGATCAACGTTATATTATGTGATGTTAATTAATTATATTGTAAGCAGATGTGATGATTAAATTATATTTTGTTGGAGGTGTGATAAGTTTATCTTAATAATATTATTCGTGATATGTTTATTAACATTATGTTCCAATAATTTAACTAATAAATAAATTATTTGTCTATACTTAGTTGTTGATTTATGTATGTTTATTTATAAATTTCACTACTATGTTAGTTGCTAAATAGGTCTCCGCCTTGCTACAGTCTAGACTTTATATGTACTTATTTACATTGTGTTATGACTTATGGTTTCGATACTATGCAAAATTTATATTTGAATTTATTGAGGTTATAGATTATAAAAGACCCCTGATATGAGTTAATTATGATCTTAGAATTAATTTGATAAAAACAGGTTTGTATATTTATTGAATTATTTGTATTGAATGTATGCGTAGGAATAATACAAACCTATTTGAAATATTTCTCTAGTATCGTATGGATGCTTAATTGTCTTATCTGAACTATCCAAAAGTGCAAACTGATTTTAGTATTAAAGTATTGACCAAAATAATTGTTTAGTTTTTTGCTTTCGACCAAATTGTGCTGATGTAATACGTCGTATTAATTATTCATATATTCTTGAATAGTTAATATTATGAAAGGTGTCTTGGATAAAATCATGATTATTATGTGAAGTTGATTGGTCAGGTTAATCTTTGGGAATAATTCTATTTTATTATTTTAGTTTAAATTAATCTTCCATGATCGCTTATTTGTCAATAACTGATATGGGTTTGACTCGTGATTGTATATTTGTTTTATTGTTTCATGTGTTGTGAAGTTTTATGATATTCAAGTGATGTTAGTTGATATAGGATAATTAATCGGGATTTAATATCTAATTTAATATTACTTGTTAAATAAATTCAATTGCATTATTATTTGGTTCTTTTAACGGTCTGTCTAGTATTGTCTTTTATAGATATATATAGGGAAAAAAAAATTTACTTATTTCTATTTAAAATTGCTTTAAAATATTTATTGAAAATCGGGTCGTTACATATGGCCTTTGTGATGGAGAGGAAGTATTGCTGCAGGATTGTGGTGGCTTAGTTTGGAAGCCTAGTTAGTAAGATGCCATTTTTGGGAAAATGGACCACTTCAAACATGTATGGAATTGGTGACAAAAACAAACATCGCTATGACGGTGGAGTCAGATAAATGTATGTGGGACTGCCATCCCAGGCCCCATCACTCTATTTATTGCCCCTCTGTAACCTGCAACTCAACATAACAACACTTAATTAAGCTTCATCTGACTTCCTCACTGATTCCCCCTTCACTTCAAAAAGAGACACAACTACTGTTTCATTGGAGAACAAAGTTGATAACAATTAACACCACTATTACTGCTTAATGGGGTACACCTAACTAGCAGTTATGGAGAAAGACAAAACAAAAAAACCAAACCCCCACCATCACCCCCTAATGGTCATGCCTGTCAGAAAATGTTAGAAAGATGGATTCTATTTTTCTACCTATTGCACATTTATCACAATACCTCTACTCACCAATCACTCTCCCTGCATAAACATACTGATGCAACATTACTTCTCTCTCTCTTATCTCTTCTGTTCACGAGCCCATACACCCTCTTGTGCCTAATGCCAATGCCAAGGCACTCTTTTTTATAAAAGGGATACTCTCCAACCCCACACACACACTACATATCTTCCCATATTTCAACTCTGCCAGTCTTCTACTTTCTTTACATAAAACAATTTTGATACTAAACTAGGAACAAACAATGGAGTGTGAGAATGCAAGTCATGGTACAGCAAGCAATGCAGAAGATACAACAAAATGCTTCCCTTGCCTATACTGCTCAAGAAAGTTCCACAGTTCACAAGCGCTAGGAGGCCATCAAAACGCACACAAGAAAGAACGAAACGCAGCAAGAAGGAACAAGAGGACTTACGACGAATACCCTCTAAACACTTTTTCATCCTCTCCACCGCCGTTGCTGTTCTCTCCCAACTATCCCATTGGCATTATGAATCCTTTCCAGCCATATATAACTGCTCATGCTGCAAGTTTCTGCCACTACCCGATCACCGATCGATTCGGACCAAACGGGGCGACCCGGTTCGATCAGAATGACGTGGTTTACGGCGGGAGGAGCATCAGAAGATGCAGTGGATCCGGGGTAGATGAAATTGAGAGCCATGGGATTGAGAATAACAAGCTTGATTTATCTCTTCATTTGTAGGAGAAATTCATTTGAGTTTATCCATGGCGGAGTTTTATTTTCCCTCCCAATTTTGGTCTTCAATAAATCTTACAAATAATGAATTACGCTGCCTTTAATTTCTTAGGTTTATTTAATTTTTTTAGTAGAGGATTTTGGGTAATGGCGAGACGTTGATATCTCGACAATTTTCTGTGTTTAAATTATAATAATATTCTTTTCTCAATGATGAAAAATATTATAGTAAGTCGGTTAAATGTATTGTGTTTCTCTCCCTATTTTCTAAGCAAGATGCATGTTTAGATTTCTCAATTATCCGTGATATTTTTAAAGGTCCCTTAGTTATTATAATAGTGATAGAAGTTACTTTGTTATTAAATATAAATTTTTATAGATTTTTCCATCTTATTTTGTTAGTATTGTACACACATGCACTAATGTTTGTGAGTGAGTTTGAGGTAGAAAAATAGAAAGTACGTTTTATTTTCAATTTTATTTGTTTAGCAGGGGGTTAATTAGAAAAGTGCTTATGTGTACAAGTGTTATATGCTTTGAAAAGAGTTGAGTAGTCCTAGAGTGGTATTCACTTAATGTTGAGATTAAAGCACTTAGTTGATGATGTAATGCCTTCGAATTAGTTTTGAAGGGGTGAAGTGAAGAACCCATATTTCTTTTGTTTTCTGAGATTTGAAGAATGAGGAAGGAGAGAACATTGTCTGAGAGGTGTTCGAGTTATGAATAACTTGATTAGTCCAAATATGAGTAATTTCTATCCAAAAAATTGTCCCACCTTAACTTAAGCCTACATTACAACAAAAAAATAAAGACCTTTCTGATTCTTTGTTCATACATGTCACATATGAAGCATAGGTTAGACAATAGGCAAACATATGGTAGACTGTGCATGTGCGTAAACACGTCTCATTTTATAAACTTGACAGATGAACGATGCATTTATCCGGTGAGGATAATCTATTTGAAGTGTAATGTCACGAAGTAGTTGATATATATTATGTCAAATATGCGTATTAGTCTATGTTGTTTGTTTTTGAAAATATTCTGAGACTAGATTTGTCGCATTAGGGGGTGATGGTGGGGGTTTGGTTTTCTTGTTTTGTCTTTCTCCATAACTGCTAGTTAGGTGTACCCCATTAAGCAGTAATAGTGGTGTTAATTGTTATCAACTTTGTTCTCCAATGAAACAGTAGTTGTGTCTCTTTTTGAAATGAAGGGGGAATCAGTGAGGAAGTCAGATGAAGCTTAATTAAGTGTTGTTATGTTGAGTTGCAGGTTACAGAGGGGCAATAAATAGAGTGATGGGGCCTGGGATGGCAGTCCCACATACATTTATCTGACTCCACCGCCATAGCGATGTTTGTTTTTGTCACCAATTCCATACATGTTTGAAGTGGTCCATTTTCCAAAAAATGGCATCTTACTAACTAGGCTTCCAAACTAAGCCACCACACTTCTGCAGCAATATTTCCTCTCCATCACAAAGGCCATATGTGACGACCCGATTTTCAATAAATATTTTAAAGCAATTTTAAATAGAAATAAGTAAATTTTTTTTCCCTATATATATCTATAAAAGACAATACTAGACAGACCGTTAAAAGAACCAAATAATAATGCAATTGAATTTATTTAACAAGTAATATTAAATTAGATATTAAATCCCGATTAATTATCCTATATCAACTAACATCACTTGAATATCATAAAACTTCACAACACATGAAACAATAAAACAAATATACAATCACGAGTCAAACCCATATCAGTTATTGACAAATAAGCGATCATGGAAGATTAATTTAAACTAAAATAATAAAATAGAATTATTCCCAAAGATTAACCTGACCAATCAACTTCACATAATAATCATGATTTTATCCAAGACACCTTTCATAATATTAACTATTCAAGAATATATGAATAATTAATACGACGTATTACATCAGCACAATTTGGTCGAAAGCAAACAACTAAACAATTATTTTGGTCAATACTTTAATACTAAAATCAGTTTGCACTTTTGGATAGTTCAGATAAGACAATTAAGCATCCATACGATACTAGAGAAATATTTCAAATAAGTTTATATTATTCCTACGCATACATTCAATACAAATAATTCAATAAATATACAAACCTGTTTTTATCAAATTAATTCTAAGATCATAATTAACTCATATCAGGGGTCTTTTATAATCTATAACCTCAATAAATTCAAATATAAATTTTGCATAGTATCGAAACCATAAGTCATAACACAATGTAAATAAGTACATATAAAGTCTAGACTGTAGCAAGGCGGAGACCTATTTAGCAACTAACATAGTAGTGAAATTTATAAATAAACATACACAAATCAACAACTAAGTATAGACAAATAATTTATTTATTAGTTAAATTATTGGAACATAATGTTAATAAACATATCACGAATAATATTATTAAGATAAACTTATCACACCTCCAACAAAATATAATTTAATCATCACATCTGCTTACAATATAATTAATTAACATCACATAATATAACGTTGATCGTATGGAGGGAGACCATACGAGTGTACTTATTTAATCTATATATTACTTATTGTATTTCATTAAGAGATCATATAATAATTCACTCATGCATTGTCACATAATATTTGAAACCTTGATAAACATTCAAACAAGTAATTTATGTAAATATCACATATCTCGAAGATAGTTAAGTAAGTAGTCATGTAACTTTATTAATATTTTACCTATTAATCTAGCACAACTAGTCATTTCAATACCTCCACATAAATTTCAAGTAGCTACATATAAATGGTAATTATTTACTAAAAGTTTAGTGGCTATCATATGCTCCAAGCCCCGCCTCACTCCACCGACCCACACCTTCAGGATGAATATTGGGTTGGGGTGAGCTTCCTTTAGCTCGTGGAGGATTACAACTTATCACAATAATTACAAATACAAGAGGCGTACAATGTAACAATTATCATAATGATGTGCTTGTATTGGCAAGACACATAGAGCTAACTTGTATTGGCAAGTAGCATACTGGTAATGGGCTAAACTTGTATTGGCAAGTAGCATAATGGCAATAAGCTAAACTTGTATTGGCAAGTAGCAAATTGAATAATTACTTGTATTGGCAAGTAACAACTTGAAAATAATAGCACACGTAGGCAGTCAAGTAAATATAATTAAAGCGATAAATAATAAACCCCCACCTGAATTGACTTGAATAAAGTCGATGAAATGACATGCAAATGCTAAGCCCGTGATCCGAATTCCGTGCAACCTACGCGTACGGGACACATATCTTAATATTATTGTTATTTAAATTTTAATAACAAGAAAATTGGACAAGAGATTTGGACAGAACAAATTAAATGGTGTAGCTGCAGAATGATAATCATTCCGCTGAAAGGCTAATGGAATGAATTTGACAGTAATTGAGTATTAAGTGTTATAAGTGGACTCTGCAGGATCATTTTTCAATAGGTAGGGAATAAAATCACATCATTCAAGCAACTTAATTGATTTCCCTCCCTTCCGTAAGTCTGCCTTCCCATTTCCATCCTGTACTTTATTACCGGACACACACATATTATATCCCATTTCCCACACCAGCACGCCCATACACCAGCACGCCTATAACTATATATATACACACGTACTGATACACATATCTACACACACAATATGTAACACAGTCACTCACACACATAAACATAGACACACTCATGCACTACAACACGCATACTAACCTTATACATACACACACACCTGCACACACATCAACTCACGCGCACACACACACTAAAACATGCACACACACTCATGCCCTACAACACACACAACACTCATTATCCTCTCCAAAATTTATTGCGTTTGACTAAACAGAGAAAAAACGGTTTTATTATTGGCCGATTGAGATAATAGAATTGAAGAGGGAAGAAATTCATTTACGCTTATACAATTGAACAAGGCTGTGAAATTGGTGTTGGTATGGTAAAATTTCCGGAAATAAAGCTGTTTGTTTTGAGAGGGAATGAATAGTTGTACCTCTTCGACCTCCTCTGGATTTGGTGTTTCAGCCCAGGAACGAGACCCATTGTCGATCTGGGTATAAATAGGGTTGGAAGGATGCTTGAGGGTGGTGGCGTGATGGTGGTGGTTTTCATGAATTGGCCGCGGCCAAGATTGGTATGAGGGAAAAATATCTTATTGTTTAGTTGCGGGATATATAATGTATTCCTACTAGGTTTAGGAATATTTGGATAGGGATTATCAGATTTCCAAAAATCTTCCTTACTAGTAATTAGCGTAATTCAGTTGTTGGAATTCTGAATGCTTTTGGGCTCAAGACATGGGCCCTTGCACATTAGTGAACTGGGCTTGAGTCTTGGGCTCAAAGCGATGGGCTTATTATGACATGCATGAATAAATGAATGAATGCAATAAAGTAATTCCTATTGAGACGTCAGGTTTAAGAAAATTAATAAATAAACGAGTAAATTGCAAATAAATGGATTTGCAAGTTAATAATAATAATTTCCGATATAAATTATGCTTAGAAATATTAAATGGCCAAATTGAATTGGTGTTGGGCCTAACCCAACATTGGATAAAAATGATTTGCCAACTTAATAAGTTAACAAAATAATAATACTAATGATGATGATGATAACAACAACAACAACAACAACAACAACAACAACAATAATAATAATAATAATAATAATAATAATAATAATAATAATAATAATAATAATAATAATAATAATAATAATAATAATAATAATAATAATGATAATTGGGAAAAATACCGGGAGATATTTAATCAAGATGAGGGCCGAATATGTTATTTTAAAGCTTATAACTGGCCTGGAATCAAAATATTATAAATAAGATTTTGAGCTTAATTTGAGTAATAATATTTTGTTTTACAAAATGATACAAAGACACTAGTTTAGAAAGACGTAATAAATTATATATATAATTATTTATGCGAACATGTAAAATAATATTTTGGAATTAAATAATACACTAAATTTTGGGATATTACAATATTTTTTCATAAAAAATAAAATTGATACAAAACAATTATAACGTTTAAACTTTTAGGTTAAATATATATAAAAAAGAGAGGATATTTTAGATTGGTAGATCCCCCCAACTCATACGTCCATCATTTTGTAAATGTTAAAAGGACAAATGACATGAAAAGGACATGTACTTTTTTAAGCAGAATTATTGTAGAGATGACTTATAAGAATATTTGTACAAGAATTTAATTTTAAAATAGAACATGGCTGCGACACAATGAAAATGGGGCAAAGGATGCCAATTGAATTGCCTAGTTGCCCCCAATTAGGATGGATAAATGTGCAGACACGCTCTTCTATACTTAATTTTAGGGGTGAACATGGTCCAGAGCGGTTCGAAAATATGAAAATCTCCAGAACCAAACAAAAGCTCGGAGCTATTCGGAGATTTCCAAAATAAAATCTCTAAAACCGCTCCGTTGATCGGTTCAGTTCCTTCCGGAGATCGGATCTATTCGGTCCAATTATTCGGAGCTCTTTGGACTCGACCGAGTCGACTCCTTCGACATTTTTTTATGGACATTACGAATGTTTAGCTCTACCGAGTTGCTTTTGTGACTCGGTCTAGTCATTCCTTTTTTGCTTCCATACTTCATCGTTTCTTCCCCCTTTTGACTTTGCTTATCAAACTTCATCAAAATGGAATTTTTAGCTCAAAACATCACTTAAATAACCTCAAGAAAAGCACAAAACACGTCAAACGGCACAATAAAACGAATATAGGCACAATTCGAACAATTATGCATGAAAATGTCATAAACTTCTCTTCTAAATCTACCTGATGCATGCATACACGACATGTATCACACGACTTCGGCAGATCACTTGCAGGCCTCGTCATTTCTTCCTGCGGTGCCCGCGAAATTCTTGATGCGCATGTAGCTTCATTGAAGATCATGTTGCACCTTTTGCGCATGTTGTTTCTTCTTTGGGGTCTCCACATTACTCTGAAGAATTCAGGAAGGACCTACATACGATCCTGTTGTCTTGTGCAGCAGATTCATCTAGGGTTCCGGCCCCGATCATGTCCTTGGCAACATAGGCTACATCTCTCTCTCTCTCTCTTCCGATGCAATTAGGGTTGCCTCCGAGAATAAAGCATTGCCCACTCAGGTGCCGCCGACTAGGTCCTCTACACTGTCGATAATCGCTAACCAATCTGTAGGTTTCTTGACTCAGATGTTGTCAAAAAATCAGATTCAGGCGTTGTCCTCCGCTCCAATTCTAATGCCTACATTCTTGCTATAGCAATCTTGGCTTTTTGCATGGTCTTCGACCAACAACTCATGCTCCACCGGCTTCAATAGTGAATACACTACCAATTTCCAATCTATCATATGCGCATGCCCTGTTCGGTCCATCGGGGACGAACACGCATGGCATGTTCGATTCTTCCGCGTCGAACACTCATGCCCCGTTCAGTTCTTCGAGATCGAACGCGATATAGACCGAATTATCTACCACAACTCGTTGCATGGTTCTTACAACCTTGATCAAGACTCGTGAAGACATCTCATCGACTACCATTGTGAGGAAGTGATCAATATCATCAAGTGAGCTATACAAGGTAATAGGATGTGTCTAGAATGAGGAACCGGAATCAGGAGGTGGAGAACCGGATGATAAAACCGGGTTTCAGCATGAAGAAGTGAAGCTGTGCACAGAAAACCGGGTTCAGGGTTGTTGAGCTTAACCGTCAATTGTGACGAGGAGGTTTCAGTTTTGTGACGGAATAAACCGTCACATTTGTCCTGTAGCAGCAGTCGACTTCAAGCAGTTAGAACTTCCTGGGTAGTTACATTCGAGCTACAAGACCTATATCATTGAACAGCTCTCTTCAAGGAGATCATCACCACGTCGAGCAATTTCCAGTTTTCATAGATTACAGAGAGAATTAGATAGCTAAAGTGTTTCTGCCCTAATTTGTTCCAGAATTGGGCATTTACGTTTCAGAGTGTAATTCTTGTAATTGATTGATTATCTTAGTGAATTGAGGTGTGCCTGGCCTCCGTGGATGTAGTTCATCTTGAACGAACCACGTAAAACGATTGTGTGATTCATTTCATTTTCAGTTCTGCGCGAAGTGTGTTTCGGTCACAACTCTGGCCGAACAGTCTTGTGTTTCTCAAACGAATTAGTCTTAGAACCTGTTCCAGTTTCTTGGTGTTGTGTGTTTGGAGTTGATTTGTCTAACAAGTGGCGCCGTCTGTGGGAATCAGCTCGCACAAGTCAAAGAAGAGGAGGAATGGCTGGTATGAAGATGGATTTTGAGAAGTTTACTGGAAGGAATGACTTCACATTGTGGAAGATCAAGATGAATGCAGTCCTGGTTCACAATAGCCTTGATCTTGCATTGCTACCTCTGGAATCATGGGAAGAAACTGAGAAATCCAAGTTTGCAGCCGTTGACAAGAAGGCCCTAAGTCTTATCTTCCTGTGCTTGGGTGATAAACCATTGAGGGAGGTGTCAAGAAGCAAGAGTTCCTTGGAAGCATGGAGGAAATTGGAAGAGCTGTATCAATCCAAGTCAGTTTCCAACAAACTGTTCCTGAAGCAGAAGATGTTGGCCTTCAAAATCACAGAAGACAAAGTAATTTCTGATCAACTTGATGAATTCATTAAGATGATTGAAGAATTGGAGGATCTGGATGTGAAACTGGAGGAGGATGACAAGGCATTGATGGTGTTAAACATCCTTCCAAAATCCATGGAAAGTTTTAAGGATGCCTTGATGTATGGAAGAGATGAGCAGCTGTCCTATGATGGAATAGTGAAGGCTCTGAGGTCGAAATGCTTTCAGACTCAAGGAGACAAAGGCATGGTGCAACCTGGAGAAGGCTTGAATGTCAAATTCAAGAAACCATGGCAAGGAAAGAAGGGTCAAAATGCCAAGGATCCAAAGTCAGGGGATCCAAACTCTAAGAAGGGAAATGACTGGGTGGAAAAGAGGAAATGCTTCAAGTGTAAACAGCCAGGTCACTTGAAGAAGGATTGTCCTAAGAAGAATAAGAAAGGAGGAAATCAAGGAGCAGAAGCTGCTGCCATTGATCACCAACAAGACTCTCCAGAAGTATTAAATGTTACTGATTCAAGAATGGTGAAGGAATGGGTCCTGGACACAGGGTGTTCTTTTCATATGTGTCCTAATCAGACTTGGTTGAATGAACTGAAGGAAGAAGATGGGGGAAATGTTCTCCTGGGAAATGACCAATCCTGCCAGGTCAAAGGAGTGGGATCAGTGAGCATTAGAATGTTTGATGGGGTGATCAGAATCATCTCAAATGTTAGGTATGTTCCTGGCCTCAAAAGAAATCTTCTATCACTTGGATCATTGGTAACCAGTGGATGTCAGTTTAGCTCAGTAGATGGATTCTTGCATATCACAAAACATGGAAAAATGGTGATAAAAGGAAGACAGCATAATGGACTATTTATCCTGATTGGCTCACCTATTGTTGGAAGTGTAGATGTGGTCCTGAACAATTCTGAGATTGCTAAATGGCATAAGAGACTTGGGCACATAGGAGTAAAGGGACTGAAAGAGTTGGAAAGGAGTGGAGTTATTGGAAACCTGGGGAATCAAGAACTGGAGTTCTGTGATCAATGTGCACTAGGCAAAGCCAAGAAGTTACCTTATGGAAAGGGAGTTCATACAACCCAAGAACCATTGGAGTATGTTCATTCTGACATATGGGGTCCTGCAAGAACAGAATCACATGTCCTTGATTAATGACTACAGCAGGAAAGTATGGATCATGTTACTGAAGAACAAGAGTGATGCATTTCATAAGTTCAAAACATGGTTGATCCAACTTGAAAATGTCAAAGGAAAGAAACTGAAGCATCTAAGGACTGACAATGGACTGGAGTACCTCTCTACAGAATTTACAAATTTCTGTGAAGAAAGAGGAATCAAGAGACACAGGACTGTGCCAATGAATCCTCAACAGAATGGAGTTGCAGAGAGATTTAACAGGACTCTCCTGGAAAGAGTGAGGTGTATGCTGTTGGATGCTGGGTTACCAAAGGTGTTCTGGGGAGAAACAATGGCCACAACATGCTATCTCATTAACAGGTCACCCTCATCAGTAATTGGGTTCAAAACACCTGAAGAGGTGTGGAGTGGACAGAAACCAAGCTATGAAGGATTAAGGGTGTTTGGATGTCTTGCTTTTGCCTACACCAGGCAAGACAAATTAGATGCAAGGGCTCTCAGATGTGTATTTCTTGGATATCCGGATGGAATTAAGGGTTACAGATTGTGGTGCCTAGAACAAGGAAATCAGAAGATAATCACCAGCAGAGATGTGAAGTTTAATGAGAATGTGATGGCCTATACTTCTACAGGCTCTAAGGAAGAATGTGATGCTGCAAAAGAGGCAGAGGAGATATCAATTCAGGTGGAGAAACCTGCAGAAGACAATCACACACCTAAACCACACACAGAAGCACAAGACAGTGATTCATCATCTGAAGAGGAAACACAAACTGAACCAGCTCAAAACATCAGAGGATACAGCATTGGTAGGGATAGGCCTAGAAGAACAATCAACATGCCTGACTTCTATGGCCAAGCTGGAAGTGTCTATTATGCCTTAAGTGTTGCTGAAGACCTAGAATCACAAGAGCCTAGCAGCTTTCAAGAAGCATTAGATTGTGAGGAAGGTGAACACTGGATACAGGCAATGACTGAAGAAATGGAGTCTCTGGAAAAGAATAAGACCTGGACTTTGGTGGAGAAACCAAAAGGTCAGAAGCTTGTAAGCTCCAAGTGGATATACAAGAAGAAACTGGAATCAGCAGGGTCCAAGCAGGTGAGATTTAAAGCAAGGTTGGTAGCCAGGGGTTTTACTCAAAGAGAAGGAATTGATTACAATGAGGTCTTCTCTCCGGTGGTAAAACATTGCTCAATCAGATTACTTTTATCAAAGGTCACACAGGAGGACATGGAACTGCAACAACTGGATGTAAAGACAGCATTCTTACATGGAGAACTTAATGAGGAAATTTATATGAAACAGCCAGAAGGCTTTATCATTCCTGGAAAAGAAGACCAAGTATGTTTGCTCAAGAAGTCACTTTATGGACTTAAACAAAGTCCAAGACAGTGGAACAAGAGATTCAATGACTTCATGATCAGTACTGGGTTTGTAAGAAGCCTTTATGACAGTTGTGTTTACTTCAACAAAGTTTCAAAGCAAGATAAAGTGTTTCTTCTATTGTATGTGGATGACATGCTAATTGCCAGCAGAAACAAGGATAAAATACAATGGTTGAAGGATAGACTTAATGCTGAGTTTGACATGAAGGATCTGGGAGAAGCAAAGAAGATATTGGGAATGAACATTATAAGAAACAGAGAAGCTGGAGTGCTGTGGTTATCTCAGAGACAATATCTTCAGAAAGTGTTGGAGAGGTTTCATATGCATGAAGCCAAACCTCTCTCCACTCCGGTTAACCTACAGAAGAAACTTTCCAAAGATCAATGCCCAAAGAATGAAGAAGAGATCATACAGATGAGCAGTATTCCCTATGCAAGTGGAGTAGGAAGTCTTATGTATGGAATGATCTGTAGCAGACCTGATTTGGCATATGCTGTATCTTTGGTAAGCAGATTCATGTCAAATCCAGGAATTGAACACTGGGAAGCCTTGAAACATGTGATGAGGTATCTAAAAGGATCAGTAAACTGGTCACTGAAATTTGAGAAGAAAGCAGATGGAGGTACTGTTGCATTGGAGGGATTTGCTGACTCTGATTTTGCAGCAAATGTGGACACAAGGAAGTCAATTTCTGGGTTTGTGTTTACCTTATATGGGACAGCCATCAGCTGGAGGAGTGCTCAACAATCTGTTGTGGCACTATCTACTACAGAAGCAGAATATATTTCTTTAACTGAAGCCATCAAAGAGTCAATCTGGTTGAAAGGGGTGTTAAGGGAGTTGGACATCAGGCAGAGGTGTGTAGTAATCTACTGTGATAATCAAAGTGCTTTGCATCTGGTGAAACATCAAGCATTTCATGAAAGATCAAAACACATTGATGTGAGGTTACATTTTGCTAGAGATGTCATAGATTCTGGTTCTGTTGAAGTAAGGAAGGTGCATACTCTGCATAATCCTGCGGATTTTCTCACGAAGGGGTTACCTGGAAACAAGGTGGATCATTGCTCAAGCTTACTGCAGCTAGAGCAGTGTAATGAAGAGCTATAACAGAAATGCAGTGGTGAGGCAGAAAAAACAGGTGTACTTGATTCATTGAGGTGGAGATTTGTGAGGAAGTGATCAATATCATCAAGTGAGCTATACAAGGTAATAGGATGTGTCTAGAATGAGGAACCGGAATCAGGAGGTGGAGAACCGGATGATAAAACCGGGTTTCAGCATGAAGAAGTGAAGCTGTGCACAGAAAACCGGGTTCAGGGTTGTTGAGCTTAACCGTCAATTGTGACGAGGAGGTTTCAGTTTTGTGACGGAATAAACCGTCACATTTGTCCTGTAGCAGCAGTCGACTTCAAGCAGTTAGAACTTCCTGGGTAGTTACATTCGAGCTACAAGACCTATATCATTGAACAGCTTTCTTCAAGGAGATCATCACCACGTCGAGCAATTTCCAGTTTTCATAGATTACAGAGAGAATTAGATAGCTAAAGTGTTTCTGCCCTAATTTGTTCCAGAATTGGGCATTTACGTTTCAGAGTGTAATTCTTGTAATTGATTGATTATCTTAGTGAATTGAGGTGTGCCTGGCCTCCGTGGATGTAGTTCATCTTGAACGAACCACGTAAAACGATTGTGTGATTCATTTCATTTTCAGTTCTGCGCGAAGTGTGTTTCGGTCACAACTCTGGCCGAACAGTCTTGTGTTTCTCAAACAAATTAGTCTTCGAACCTGTTCCAGTTTCTTGGTGTTGTGTGTTTGGAGTTGATTTGTCTAACAACCATCTTCAGTCCTAAGCTTTCTCCGGTGCCTTCATCGGAGCCTACTCTTAAAGGTTTGATTCCCTCTATCTCGGTCGATGTTTCCCATTATAATTCTCATGTGCCATATTTCAATGCTTTCACTTTCTCTGGTTGGGTTTTTTTTGTTAAAAAAAAAAGTCGAGGTCTTTGCTTGATTTGAAAAATAAATTGGATATTGTATGGGGTTTATCGCACCCTTAGAGGATTGTTCCTCAGAGTCTTGGTTGTCATAACTTTCAATTCGGTAGCAGAGAGGACCTTGATTAGACTTTTGCTAGAAAGGTTCTGTCCTTGCAGCCTGGCACCCTCCATTTATCTAAGCAGGTGCCGGGTTTCAATCCTTATAATATCAAGTCTTCTGTCCCACAGGTGTGGATTAGGATAAATGACATTCTGATTGAATATTGGCATTCCCTGAATATTTTGGGGGATGCTGAGCCAGTGGTCACCCCTATACAGCTTGCTTATGGGTTCTTACATGAACTTTTCTCGGCTCTTGGTTGAGGTTGATTTTAAAAATCCTTTAATTGCGGAGACTATGCTTGAGATCTCTGATTCTTGTGTTGTTGCTAGCATATTGTAGAATTGTTTAGATTTTTGTACCCATTACTCTGTTGTAGGGCATCGTTTATCCTCTTGCATGCAGAAGCCCAACGCATCTTGCCAAACTACCCAGACGACCCGATCTAAATCTCGTCCACGCTCACCCACTGAGCAGCGTGGCCGATCCCAGGTTTCCAGACAAGTATATCAGCCTAAGTGTCCCACTGTTTCACAACAGATTGACAATACGACCAATCCTATGACACAGGCTCAGATAGTGGTTTCCTCTATTACACCGATTATGGCGTTTCAGCTGCTCCTCAATCTTAGCCTATGCCTGCCCTGACTACAAATCCCATTTTGATATTCACCTCTACCGGGTTTCATGCTATAATTCTTTTGTGGCATTGGATGCCAATTTGGGTGACTTTGATCCACCTGATGCTCAACCTACCTCTACGACTCCCACTCCAGCATTCACTTGTACTCGGGTTACGTGCTCTAATTCCTTTGCGGCATTGGATGCCAACTTGGATGACTTTGATCCACCTGATGCTCATCCGCCGAAAATGGTCTCCTGCATGCATTGGTTATTCATCAACAGGTTTCAGCTGCTCAGGCTCAAGGCTCTCCTCCATTGGTTCCACTTGCCCAGCTCCCGCTGGTTACCCGTGCTCACGCTTCTAAGGGCCAACTTACTCGCAGGTCGTCTCGCTTACAACAGAAATCTTAGTATAAGAATAGTATCCAAGAGTTACGGTCTGTTGCTAAGGAGAATTTTCAGGTGGTGAATCACTCCACATCAGCCGCATTGTTTGACATGTGTCGAGTCGCCACGAGCAATTGGGCTAATAGCATTGAACTGGACGATTCGCCGCCTGAGCAGGTGCTTATCCGGGTTGGACATGAAGACTGATAGGGATGACCCGGTTACCTCGGGCCGGGGTTAATCGGGTCGGGTTAATCCTGAGCCCATTCACCAGTTCAGCGAGCATGCCAGCAAGCGCGAAGGCCCAGGCCCAACAGGCCCAGCAACACGCATTCGGCCCAGCGAATCAAATCTGTTCCGTGAATCAAGGCCCATGATCTTTTCCCAACTGCCATGCAGATTTGGGAGGCAAGATTATAGGGATTTAGTTAGGGTTTGGGTTTAGTAGTATAAATAGAGGAAAAGAACTCTGAATTAGGGTTCGGACTTCGTTTTCTGCAACACGCATTGTAAACTGAATATTCGAGTGAAAGAAACACCTCGGCAATTGCCGTTTTCTCCCCGTTGACGTAGATCTCCGGATCGAACCACGTAAATCCTGTGTGTTTTTATATTGTTTGCGTAGTTTATTGATTGAATTGTGTGATTATCGGATTGCGTTTTATCAAATTGGCGCCGTCTGTGGGAACCGACAAGGCAGTTTTTCGAACGCATTAGCCGGTAATCTTTGACGTTCGCATTGCATTCAAGAATCATGGTGACGACTCGCCTGAATCAAGCCCGCCGTGGAGATCATTCCGATCAAGATCCACCCGTGGATCAAGTTGCACCGCCGAGGCAATTGCCGGAAGCGAGTACATCCAATCATCAGGGTAATCAGAACCCTCCACCCCCCCAAGATCAGCAAGACCCTAATATTGCTGTTGCACAGCCACCGGTGAACATTCAAATCACCCTAGAACTGCTCCAAGATTTCTTACAGGAGCATGCGCATGTCCTACAAGATTGGGCAGTTAATCGCCTGCGTCCAGCAGGGCCTGCCGCAGAACCTGTTAACCATAATGATAATCCTGGGGTGCCTCCACCCCGCCCGCGCGGACAGCAGGAACCGGGCTATCGTGGGCGTCAGGGTCGGCGACGGGAACGACCCGGTTCTTCCGAGGACCTTGGGAGTTCAAACGGATCACGACCTCGCAATGAGGAACTAGCTGATGTGGATCGCCGTCGTCCACTTAACGCGGCTAAAAAAGCTCGCTACGCTGACTCTCATGCTCAGGATCTCCAAGAGTATGAGCGGGTTCAGCGCAACGTCGAACTGGACAGAATCCTAGGTCTTGATGCCAATGGAGAGATTATCACGCCGTTCTCCTCCGAAATCATGGCCATCACCCTTCCCGAAGGGTTCAAACGGCCAGCTATATCACCTTACAACGGCACAGGAGATCCGGCCAACTTTCTTGGCTCTTTTAGGCACAGTATGCTTAGTCATGATAACATCACATCCCTTCAGTACTGTAGGATTTTCCCGGAGTACTTACAGGATGAAGCTCGGGTCTGGTTTGATTCTCTCCCGCGAGACAGCATATCCTCATTCAGAGAACTCGCCGAGCACTTCTGGGCAAGGTTCGAAGCCCGAGCAAAGCCCATGGCCACTCTGGCCGATGTTATGAGTATGGAACAACGGGACGGTGAATCCGTTACTCAATTTCTGGACCGTTTCACAGCGGTAAGTCTCAAGGTGGGAAATTGCCCCGACGACGTGGTCATCAACGCTTTCATGAATGGACTCCGCCCTGGAGCACTCCACACCGAGTTAGCTCGGAACTCCCCGATCACAACTCGAGCACTGTTCAAAACAGTGTGTAAATTTGCTAAGGCCGAAGAACAGACACGGCAGAAGCGTGAGAAGCACGCAATCAAGCGACATGACAGCGCCCCCTGAAAAGAGAAACCGTGGAAAGTGGTGCGCATACCACCGAGATCACGGACATGAGACAGAGGAGTGCCGAGAACTCGGTAAGGAGATTGAGGAATGCCTCAAGAAAGGATTTTTGCGGCAATACATTGCGCGAACCGGAGACCAACCCCGGGCAAACCACAATGGGGGCTCGTCTCATCACCGCGGAGGTTATCATGATCGGGATAATCAACAAAATCGGCCACATTGGCAGAATAATCGGCAGGGACCCAGTAACTACGCGCGACAAGATTCTGGCAATCGCCAGCCGACGCGTCTCCCACTTCCACCTCCTCCTCCTCCTCCGGGAGGACCCGGGGACAACGCACCCCCACACGTGATAAGCGTGATATATGGAGCCCTACCCACCGGGGCTTCGCGACATGCCTTAAAGGCAGAGGCTCGACGTCCTCCTCCCGAGGAGCCACGTCACAAACGTCTCCATCAGTCCGAGACTATCAGCTTCACGGATAGGGATCCGGTTCCAGAGATAACACCCCACACTGACGCTATTGTCATCGATATGACTGTAGCTAACATAACAATACGGCGGGTCTTCGTGGACAACGGTGCCGCAGTAAGCATCATATTCGCGGATTGTTTCGAGAGGATGGGGATCTCCCGAGACCAACTTCGACCGGCCCCCGGGCCATTACAGACATTCACTCAGGGTGAAGTCCGGCCGGAAGGTATCATTACTCTCCCAGCGTCTTTGGGGACTTATCCGAAGATAAAAACTATCTTTGTAGACTTTTACGTGGTGAATTCTCCCTCACCATATAACATGATATTGGGCCGAGATTGGCTCACCCCGGCGAAAGCCATATGCTCCACGTATCACCTCGCGCTAAAGTTTCCCACTTCGCATGGTGAAGTGACCATCCGTGGCAGTCAACGGGTCTCAAAAGAGTGCATGTATGTGGCGCTCAAGAAGACTGCTAAGGTTTCTCCCAAACAGCAGCTTCAGGTAACATCACAGATTCTGGAACCTCGGGATCGTACCACATTGGGAGATGCCACTGCTCAAATCCCGCTAGATCCGTCTAAGCCGGAGCAGACAGTAACAGTAGGGGCCGTGGATGTGCCATGGCTACATCAGGCCATTATCCAGACCCTGCGAGAGTATTCTGATGTTTTCGCATGGTCTCCTCTGGACATGCCCGGAGTCTCTCCCGAGGTGATCACCCACAAATTGAATATCGATCCCAGTGTCAAGCCAATCCAACAGAAGCAAAGGAAATTCGCTCCGGAGCGAAATGATGCCATTCGAATTGAGGTGAAGCAACTCCTAGATGCGGACATCTTGTTCGAGGTATTCTACCCCTCCTGGTTGTCCAATCCAGTAATGGTAACAAAAAGCAGTGGGGCGTGGCGGATGTGTGTCGATTTTTCCGATCTTAATAAGCACTGTCCCAAGGATTGCTATCCACTGCCCTCCATCGATCAAAAGGCCGAAGCCGTTACGGGGTACGTGGCGCTTTGTTTCTTGGACCTGTACAAAGGCTATCATCAGATCTTTATGGATCCACAGGATGCTATCAAAACGGCGTTTATCACTGCCTTTGGATGCTACGCTTTCAAGAAACTGCCCTTCGGGCTCAAGAATGCTGGGGCCACCTATCAGCGCCTAATGGACTTTGTCTTCCACGACCAGATAGGTCGCAATGTTGAGGTTTACGTCGATGACTTGGTCATCAAAAGCTCCTCCCATCCTTCATGTGTGCAGGATATCGCCGAAACATTGCGCACCCTGCGGCGCTATAACTTGCGACTCAATCCGGCAAAATGCACTTTCGGTGTTGGCTCTGGGAAGTTCCTCGGATACATGGTTTCACAAAACGGCTTGCAAGCCAATCCAGCTAAACTCCGTGATGTATTAGATTTGCAGTCTCCAAAAACATTCAGGGAAGTTCAACGCCTTACAGGTGGCCTAGCGGCTTTAAACCGATTCTTATCGAAGGCAGCGGAGCGTCAGCTCCCATTTTTCAAGATCCTGAGGCAAGCGAAGTCCTTTGAGTGGACTCCAGAGTGCACCGAGGCTTTTGAAGCCTTGAAACTGCATATACAGCAGCTGCCTACTTTGTCAGTTCCACTCCCCGGAGAACCACTGTATTTATATCTGGCATCCGCCAAAGAAGCTGTTAGCGCCGCTCTTGTGCGCGAAGTGGAGGGGGTTCAACATCCCGTATATTTTGCAAGCCGGGTGCTCCATGGAGCCGAGACGCGATATTCAGAACTTGAAAAAACTGCTTTGGCCCTTGTTATGGCAGCTCGGCGTCTTCGGCCATACTTCCAGGGGCGTGAAATACGAGTCCTAACCAATCACCCTATACGCCAGATCCTTGTGAAACCCGAGGTGTCCGGACGCCTCGCGAAGTGGGCAATTGAGTTAGGTGAGTATGATATCCAGTTCCTCCCCCGCCGACCAATTAAAGGTCAAGCACTCGCTGACTTCCTGGCCGAAACCACCGCAGATAATCGTGAGTCCCCCGCAGACAATGATACAACACACCGCGTTACACCCGCACCTCCATCACGGATGTGGCAACTATTTGTAGATGGAGCATCCACAGTCCGAGGAAGTGGTGCCGGGCTGCTTCTCATTGACCCCGAGGGGGTCGAGGTCAAATATGTCATCCGATTCAAATTTAAGGTGACTAACAATACAGCAGAGTACGAGGCAGTCCTCGCCGGGCTCCGGCTCGCTCAATCTTTAGATGTTCGTCACTTAGAGCTTTTCACGGACTCCGAGATCGTGTCTAAGCAAATTCAGGGGACTTATGTCGCCAAAGAAGAAACAATGGTCAGGTACCGCGCTCTAACACTCAAATTCATGTCAACTTTGGATACGGTTATTGTGAGGAAGTGATCAATATCATCAAGTGAGCTACTCAAGGTAATAGGATGTGTCTAGAATGGGGAACCGGAATCAGGAGGTAAAGAACCGGACAGATAAACCGGGTTTTGGCGTGAAGAAGTGAAGCTGTTCAAGAAAAACCGGGTTCAGGGTTGTTGAGGGATAACTGTCGTTTGTGACGAGTTTGTTACAGGTTTGTGACTGAATAAACCGTCACATTTGTCCGGTAGCAGCAGTCGTCTTCAAGCGGTTAGAACTTCCTGGGTAGTTACATTCGAGCTGCAAGACTTATATCATTGAAAAGCTCTCTTCAAGGAGAAGATCACCACGTTGAGCAATTTCCAGTTTTCATAGATTACAGAGAGAATTTGAGAGTGAAAGTATTTCTGCCCTAATTTGTTCCAGAATTGGGCATATTCATTTCTGAGTATAATTCCTGTAATTGATTGATTATCTTAGTGAATTGAGGTGTGCCTGGCCTCCGTGGATGTAGTTCATCTTGAACGAACCACGTAAAACGATTGTGTGATTCATTTTATTTCCAGTTCTGCGCGAAGTGTTTTTCGGTCACAACTCTGGCCGAACAAGCTGTGTGTTTTCAAACTGTTGATCTTCGAACCTGTTCCAGTTTCTTAGTGTTGTGTGTTTGAGAGTTGATTTGTCTAACAAGTGGCGCCGTCTGTGGGAATCAGCTCGCACAAGTCAAAGAAGAGGAGGAATGGCTGGTATGAAGATGGATTTTGAGAAGTTTACTGGAAGGAATGACTTCACATTGTGGAAGATCAAGATGAATGCTGTCCTGGTTCACAATAGCCTTGATCTTGCATTGCTACCTCTGGAATCATGGGAAGAAACTGAGAAACCTAAGTTTGCAGCAGTGGATAAGAAGGCCCTAAGTCTTATCTTCCTGTGCTTGGGTGATAAACCGTTGAGGGAGGTGTCAAGAAGCAAGAGTTCCTTGGAAGCATGGAGGAAATTGGAAGAGCTGTATCAATCCAAGTCAGTTTCCAACAAACTGTTCCTGAAGCAGAAGATGTTGGCCTTCAAAATCACAGAAGACAAGGTAATTTCTGATCAACTTGATGAATTCATTAAGATGATTGAAGAATTGGAGGATCTGGATGTGAAACTGGAGGAGGATGACAAGGCATTGATGGTGTTAAACATCCTTCCAAAATCCATGGAAAGTTTTAAGGATGCCTTGATGTATGGAAGAGATGAGCAGCTGTCCTATGATGGAATAGTGAAGGCTCTGAGGTCAAAATGCTTTCAGACTCAAGGAGATAAAGGCATGGTGCAACCTGGAGAAGGCTTGAATGTCAAATTCAAGAAACTATGGCAAGGAAAGAAGGGTCAAAATGCCAAGGATCCAAAGTCAGGGGACTCAAACTCTAAGAAGGGAAATGACTGGGTTGAAAAGAGGAAATGCTTCAAGTGTAAACAGCCAGGTCACTTGAAGAAGGATTGTCCTAAGAAGAATAAGAAAGCAGGAAATCAAGGAGCAGAAGCTGCTGCCATTGATCACCAAGAAGACCCTCCAGAAGTTTTAAATGTTACTGATTCAAGAATGGTGAAGGAATGGGTCTTAGACACTGGGTGTTCTTTTCATATGTGTCCTAATCAGACTTGGTTTAATGAACTGAAGAAAGAAGATGGGGGAAACGTTCTCCTGGGAAATGACCAATCCTGTCAGGTCAAAGGAGTGGGATCAGTGAGCATTAGAATGTTTGATGGTGTGATCAGAATCATATCAAATGTGAGGTATGTTCCTGGCCTTAAAAGAAATCTTCTATCTCTTGGCTCATTGGTAACCAGTGGATGTCAGTTTAGCTCAGTAGATGGATTCTTGCATATCACAAAACATGGAAAAATGGTGATAAAAGGAAGACAACATAATGGACTATTTATCCTGATTGGCTCACCTATTGTTGGAAGTGTAGATGTGGTCCTGAATAATTCTGAGATTGCAAAATGGCATAAGAGACTTGGGCACATAGGAGTAAAGGGACTGAAAGAATTGGAAAGGAGTGGAGTTATTGGAAACCTGGGGAATCAAGAACTGGAGTTCTGTGATCAATGTGCTCTAGGCAAAGCCAAGAAGTTACCTTATGGAAAGGGAGCTCATACTACCCAAGAACCATTGGAGTATGTTCATTCTGACATATGGGGCCCTGCAAGAACAGAATCACATGGTGGTGCCAGATATTTCATGTCCTTGATTGATGACTACAGCAGGAAAGTATGGATCATGTTACTGAAGAACAAGAGTGATGCCTTTCATAAGTTCAAAACATGGTTGATCCAACTGGAAAATGTCAAAGGAAAGAAGCTGAAGCATCTGAGGACTGACAATGGACTGGAGTACCTCTCTACAGAGTTCACAAATTTCTGTGAGGAAAGAGGAATAAAGAGACACAGAACTGTGCCAATGAATCCTCAACAGAATGGAGTTGCAGAGAGGTTTAACAGGACTCTCCTGGAAAGAGTGAGGTGTATGCTGTTGGATGCTGGGTTGCCAAAGGTGTTTTGGGGAGAAACCATGGCCACAGCATGCTATCTTATTAACAGGTCACCCTCATCAGTAATTGGGTTCAAAACACCTGAAGAAGTGTGGAGTGGACAGAAACCAAGCTATGAAGGATTAAGGGTGTTTGGATGTCTTGCTTTTGCCCACACCAGGCAAGACAAATTAGATGCAAGGGCTCTCAGATGTGCATTTCTTGGATATCCAGATGGAATTAAGGGTTACAGATTGTGGTGCCTGGAACAAGGAAATCAGAAGATAATCACAAGTAGAGATGTGAAGTTTAATGAGAATGTGATGGCCTATACATCTACAGGCTCTAAGGAAGAATTTGATGCTGCAAAAGAGGCAGAGGAGATATCAATTCAGGTGGAGCAACCTGCAGAAGATAATCACACACCTCAACCACACACAGAAGCACAAGACAGTGATTCATCATCTGAAGAGGAAACACAAACTGAACCAGCTCAAAACATCAGAGGATACAGCATTGGAAGGGATAGGCCTAGAAGATTAATCAACAGGCCTGATTTCTATGGCCAAGCTGGAAGTGTCTATTATGCTTTAAGTGTTGCTGAAGACCTGGAATCACAAGAGCCTAGCAGCTTTCAAGAAGCATTAGGTTGTGAGGAAGGTGAACACTGGATACAGGCAATGACTGAAGAAATGGAGTCTCTGGAAAAGAATAAGACCTGGATATTGGTGGAGAAACCAAAAGGTCAAAAGCTTGTAAGCTCCAAGTGGATATACAAGAAGAAACTGGAAACAACAGGGTCCAAGCAGGTGAGATTTAAAGCAAGGTTGGTAGCCAGGGGTTTTACTCAAAGAGAAGGAATTGATTACAATGAGGTCTTTTCTCCGGTGGTAAAACATTGCTCAATCAGATTGCTTTTATCAAAGGTCACACAGGAGGACATGGAACTGCAACAACTTGATGTAAAGACAGCATTCTTACATGGAGAACTAAATGAGGAAATTTATATGAAACAGCCAGAAGGCTTTGTCATTCCTGGGAAAGAAGACAAAGTGTGTTTACTCAAGAAGTCACTATATGGGCTTAAACAAAGTCCAAGGCAGTGGAACAAGAGGTTCAATGACTTCATGATCAGTACTGGTTTTGTAAGAAGCCTTTATGACAGTTGTGTTTACTTCAACAAAGTTTCAAAGCAAGATAAAGTATTTCTTCTATTGTATGTGGATGACATGCTAATTGCTAGCAGAAACAAGGAGAAAATACAATGGTTGAAGGATAGACTTAATGCTGAGTTTGACATGAAGGATCTGGGAGAAGCAAAGAAGATATTGGGAATGAACATTATAAGAAACAGAGAAGCTGGAGTGCTGTGGCTATCTCAAAGACAATATATTCAGAAAGTGCTGGAGAGGTTTCATATGCATGAAGCCAAACCTCTCTCCACTCCAGTTAATCTACAGAAGAAACTTTCCAAAGATCAATGCCCAAATACTGAAGAGGAGATCATACAGATGAGCAACATTCCCTATGCAAGTGGGGTAGGAAGTCTTATGTATGGAATGATCTGTAGCAGGCCTGATTTAGCATATGCTGTATCTTTGGTAAGCAGATTCATGTCAAATCCAGGAGTTGAACACTGGGAAGCTTTGAAACATGTGATGAGGTATCTAAAAGGATCAGTGAACAAGTCACTGAAATTTAAGAAGAAAGCAGATGGAGGTACTGTTACATTGGAGGGATTTGCTGACTCTGATTTTGCAGCAAATGTGGACACAAGGAAGTCAATCTCTGGATTTGTGTTTACCTTATATGGGACAACCATCAGCTGGAGGAGTGCACAACAATCTGTTGTGGCACTATCTACTACAGAAGCAGAATATATCTCCTTAACTGAAGCTATCAAGGAGTCAATCTGGTTGAAAGGGGTGTTAAAGGACTTGGACATCAAGCAGAGGTGTGTAGTAATCTACTGTGATAATCAAAGTGCTTTGCATCTTGTGAAACATCAAGCATTTCATGAAAGATCAAAACACATTGATGTGAGGTTACATTTTGCTAGAGATGTCATAGATTCTGGTTCTGTTGAGGTAAGGAAGGTACATACTTTGCATAATCCTGCGGATTTTCTCACAAAGGGGTTACCTGGAAACAAGGTGGATCATTGCTCGAGCTTGCTGCAGCTTGAGCAGTGTAATGAAGAGCTATAACAGAAGTGCAGTGGTGAGGCAGAAAACAGGTGCACTTGATTCATTGAGGTGGAGATTTGTGAGGAAGTGATCAATATCATCAAGTGAGCTACTCAAGGTAATAGGATGTGTCTAGAATGGGGAACCGGAATCAGGAGGTAAAGAACCGGACAGATAAACCGGGTTTTGGCGTGAAGAAGTGAAGCTGTTCAAGAAAAACCGGGTTCAGGGTTGTTGAGGGATAACTGTCGTTTGTGACGAGTTTGTTACAGGTTTGTGACTGAATAAACCGTCACATTTGTCCGGTAGCAGCAGTCGTCTTCAAGCGGTTAGAACTTCCTGGGTAGTTACATTCGAGCTGCAAGACTTATATCATTGAAAAGCTCTCTTCAAGGAGAAGATCACCACGTTGAGCAATTTCCAGTTTTCATAGATTACAGAGAGAATTTGAGAGTGAAAGTATTTCTGCCCTAATTTGTTCCAGAATTGGGCATATTCATTTCTGAGTATAATTCCTGTAATTGATTGATTATCTTAGTGAATTGAGGTGTGCCTGGCCTCCGTGGATGTAGTTCATCTTGAACGAACCACGTAAAACGATTGTGTGATTCATTTTATTTCCAGTTCTGCGCGAAGTGTTTTTCGGTCACAACTCTGGCCGAACAAGCTGTGTGTTTTCAAACTGTTGATCTTCGAACCTGTTCCAGTTTCTTAGTGTTGTGTGTTTGAGAGTTGATTTGTCTAACAGTTATTATCCGAAAAATTCCGCGTGCTCAAAATTCCAGGGCGGACGCACTCAGCAAATTGGCCTCCGTGGTCCACACTAATATATCTCCGGATATCAAGGTTGAAGACCTTTCCCATCCAGCTATTCATGAGGCTACAATCTCGGTACTGACCAACGGTGATCCGAACTGGATGACTCCGATCATTCAGTATCTGCAAGATGGGATTCTACCCACTGACAAGCTACGAGCTCGGCAAGTTGTGCTCAAAGCTCCCAAGTACTCCCTTCATAATGGAGTTCTATACCGACAATCGTACCTACAACCGAGTCTTCGGTGCCTCACCCCTGCCGAGGCTATTCAAGTTCTGCGAGAGGTTCATGAAGGGGCCTGTGCAAGCCATATTGGTTCCCGAACTCTGGCGAAAAAAGTTCTCCGTTGGGGATACTATTGGCCTACCCTATTCAACGATGCTCACGACTTAGTGACTAGATGTAGCAAGTGTCAGCTACACTCCAGGGTGAAGCATTTGCCACAGACCGAGCTCACCGGAATCCAAGGAGCATGGCCGTTCATCCAATGGGGCATTGATATTGTTGGGCCTTTCCCTGTCGCTCCGGGAGGGTTGAAATTCTTGGTCGTCGCCGTAGACTACTTCACTAAGTGGGTCAAGGCAGAACCACTTACGGCTATCACCGGACAGAACATTTTAAAGTTTGTATGGCGCAATATTGTTTGCCGCTTCGGAATCCCGAGCACTATCATCTCGGACAACGGTAAACAGTTTGCCAATGATCCATTCCGCTCATGGTGTGAAGAACTCCACATCAAGCAGATTTTCACTTCGGTAGCTCACCCTCAAGCAAACGGGCAGGTTGAGGTCACCAACCGGACCCTTCTCACGGGAATAAAAAAGCGCCTGGATAATGCCAAAGGACTCTGGGCTGAAAACCTTCCACAAGTCTTATGGGCCATTCGGACAACGCCGCACACCTCCACCGGAGAGACTCCTTACAGCCTTACTTACGGCTCCGAAGCCGTTATCCCCGCAGAGATCAGTGTGCCGAGTCCCCGCCTCCTCACATTAGTTCCGGATAATAATGACGAGGCTCTTCGCGCAAATCTAGATGAGCTCGAGAATCGCCGAGAACAATCGTTCATTCAGCAGGCTAGGTACAAACAGAGAGCTGCTCAGTATTACAACCTCCGGGTTCGAGGTACACAATTCAATGTCGGGGACTTAGTCCTCCGACTTAACTCGGCCAGCAAAGCTGCCCCCGAGGGCAAACTACATGCTTCATGGGAAGGCCCCTACCGAGTCATTGCCGCACACGACTCCGGCTCTTATCAACTTGAACATCTTAACGGGACCCCGATTCCCCGAAGTTGGCACATCACAAATTTGAAACGCTTCTATCTGTGAAAGCCGCGCTGCAAGTACTATCTTTCCTTTGATTTCTTTTTTAGTTATTATTTCCCTTTGTACTTTTGAAGTTTGCTCCGGCACTTATGACTGAATAAAACATCTCGGTTTATGCATCTCGTTGTGTTTTTCTTTACGTTACGGGGACGCCCTAACACTAACATATAATCGCTGTTGGTCTCCGGACCATCACAACTGTCCCTCGATCCGTCCGAGGAGATCCACATTTAGTCTCCGGACTCGTATCACTTTCTCGTCTGATTAATCGGAGAAGTGTATTCTCCTGCCTGATCCGTCCGGGGAGACATTACTCCTGCCTGATCCGTCCGGGGAGTAACCTATTCATATTGTGTTTCCGAACACCTATTTAAGACAGTTAACAAGTTCTTTATATGTTCCCGAACACCCGATTAAATGATTTGTAACGAGTTACTTTCATTAAACAGTTATCATCTTTCGAATATTACATATCACATGGTCTTCAAAAAAAAAAAAAATAACAACAAGGCAATAGCTAAACCTACTGTCTATGGCCCCCGAGCCAATATTGCGCGCTCCGGTGCTGGGACCCGCTCCCCGATCTGTGTTGCGTCCTCCGGGATCTTAAAGATCTTTGACCTCGGGCTCCGGCTCTATTACCCTCTCGGGGTCTGGCTCGGACATCCCTTTGCGGTTCTCTTCGCCGAGGACTTTCTCTAGGCGATGGCCTAGGAGCTTGATCTCTGGTCCGTTCTCTGCTACTTCGTTATGACGTGGACCTTGGGGTTTGAGCCCATTGCTCCGGGTCCCACTCCTCCGGGACCATCGCCTCAATCTCTTGAGTCAGCTCATCGACTACCTGTTCGGCAATCGACACGGGCTCCTCTTCATTTATAGTCACCGGAGTTGGCTCTCGGATGACTATGCCTTTGCTCTGCTCAGAAGGCTTTTTCTTGCCTTTGGTCTTCTTCTCCTTCCGAGGAGCTTTTTGTGTGAGGAAGTGATCAATATCATCAAGTGAGCTACTCAATGTAATAGGACGTGTCTAGAATGAGGAACCGGATTCAGGAGGTGGAGAACCGGATGAGAAAACCGGGTTTTAGCGTGAAGAAGTGAAGCTGTTCAAGAAAACCGGGTTCAGGGTTGTTGAGTGATAACTGTCGTTTGTGACGAGTTTGTTACAGTTTTGTGACGGAATAAACCGTCACATTTGTCCGGTAGCAGCAGTCGACTTCAAGCAGTTAGAACTTCCTGGGTAGTTACATTCGAGCTGCAAGACCTATATCATTGGAAAGCTCTCTTCAAGGAGAAGGTCACTACGTCGAGCAATTTCCAGTTTTCATAGATTACAGAGAGAATTAAAGAGTGAAAGTATTTCTGCCCTAATTTGTTCCAGAATTGGGCATTTTCAGTTCTGAGTGTAATTCTTGTAATTGATTGATTATCTTAGTGAATAGAGGTGTGCCTGGCCTCCGTGGATGTAGTTCATCTTGAACGAACCACGTAAAAGGATTGTGTGATTCATTTTTGTTTTCAGTTTTGCGCGAAGTGGTTTTCGGTCACAACTCTGGCCGAACATTCTTGTGTTTCTCAAACTGTTAATCTTCGAACCTGTTCCAGTTCTTGGTGGTGTGCGTTTTGGAGTTGATTTGTCTAACAAGTGGCGCCGTCTGTGGGAATCAGCTCGCACAAGTCAAAGAAGAGGAGGAATGGCTGGTATGAAGATGGATTTTGAGAAGTTTACTGGAAGAAATGATTTCACATTGTGGAAGATCAAGATGAATGCAGTCCTGGTTCACAATAGCCTTGATCTTGCATTGCTACCTCTGGAATCATGGGAAGAAAATGAGAAACCTAAGTTTGCAGCAGTGGATAAGAAGGCCCTGAGTCTTATCTTCCTGTGCTTGGGTGATAAACCGTTGAGGGAGGTGTCAAGAAGCAAGAGTTCCTTGGAAGCATGGAGGAAATTGGAAGAGCTGTATCAATCCAAGTCTGTATCCAACAAACTGTTCCTGAAGCAGAAGATGTTGGCCTTCAAAATCACAGAAGACAAGGTAATTTCTGATCAACTTGATGAATTTATTAAGATGATTGAAGAATTGGAGGATCTGGATGTGAAACTGGAGGAGGATGACAAGGCATTGATGGTGTTAAACATTCTTCCAAAATCCATGGAAAGTTTCAAGGATGCCTTGATGTATGGAAGAGATGAGCAGCTGTCCTATGATGGAATAGTGAAGGCTCTGAGGTCAAAATGTTTTCAGACTCAAGGAGACAAAGGCTTGGTGCAACCTGGAGAGGGCTTGAATGTCAAATTCAAGAAACCATGGCAAGGAAAGAAGGGTCAAAATGCCAAGGATCCAAAGTCAGGGGATTCAAATTCTAAGAAGGGAAATGACTGGGTTGAAAAAAGGAAATGCTTCAAGTGTAAACAGCCAGGTCACTTGAAGAAGGATTGCCCTAAGAAGAATAAGAAAGCAGGAAATCAAGGAGCAGAAGCTGCTGCCATTGATCACCAACAAGACCCTCCAGAAGTATTAAATGTTACTGATTCAAGAATGGTGAAGGAGTGGGTCCTGGACACAGGGTGTTCTTTTCATATGTGTCCTAATCAGACTTGGTTTAATGAACTGAAGAAAGAAGATGGGGGAAATGTTCTCCTGGGAAATGACCAATCCTGTCAGGTCAAAGGAGTGGGATCAGTGAGCATTAGAATGTTTGATGGTGTGATCAGAATCATATCAAATGTGAGATATGTTCCTGGCCTTAAAAGAAATCTTCTATCTCTTGGCTCATTGGTAACCAGTGGATGTCAGTTTAGCTCAGTAGATGGATTCTTGCATATCACAAAACATGGAAAAATGGTGATAAAAGGAAGACAGCATAATGGACTATTTATCCTGATTGGCTCACCTATTGTTGGAAGTGTAGATGTGGTCTTGAATAATTCTGAGATTGCTAAATGGCATAAGAGACTTGGGCACATAGGAGTAAAGGGACTGAAAGAATTGGAAAGGAGTGGAGTTATTGGAAACCTGGGGAATCAAGAACTGGAATTTTGTGATCAATGTGCTTTAGGCAAAGCCAAGAAGTTACCTTATGGAAAGGGAGTTCATACAACCCAAGAACCATTGGAGTATGTTCATTCTGACATATGGGGTCCTGCAAGAACAGAATCACATGGTGGTGCCAGATACTTCATGTCCTTGATTGATGACTACAGCAGGAAAGTATGGATCATGTTACTGAAGAACAAGAGTGATGCCTTTCATAAGTTCAAAACATGGTTGATCCAACTGGAAAATGTCAAAGGAAAGAAGCTGAAACATCTGAGGACTGACAATGGACTTGAGTACCTCTCTACAGAGTTCACAAATTTCTGTGAGGAAAGAGGAATAAAGAGACACAGAACTGTGCCAATGAATCCTCAACAGAATGGAGTTGCATAGAGGTTCACCAGGACTCTCCTGGAAAGAGTGAGGTGTATGCTGCTGGATGCTGGGTTGCCAAAGGTGTTTTGGGGAGAAACCATGGCCACAGCATGCTATCTTATCAACAGGTCACCCTCATCAGTAATTGGGTTCAAAACACCTGAAGAGGTGTGGAGTGGACAGAAACCAAGCTATGAAGGATTAAGGGTGTTTGGATGTCTTGCTTTTGCCCACATCAGGCAAGACAAATTAGATGCAAGGGCTCTCAGATGTGTGTTTCTTGGATATCCGGATGGAATTAAGGGTTACAGATTGTGGTGCCTGGAACAAGGAAATCAGAAGATAATCACAAGTAGAGATGTGAAGTTTAATGAGAATGTGATGGCCTATACTTCTACAGGCTCCAAGGAAGAATTTGATGCTGCAAAAGAGGCAGAGGAGATCTCAATTCAGGTGGAGCAACCTGCAGAAGACAATCACACACCTCAACCACACACAGAAGCACAAGACAGTGATTCATCATCTGAAGAGGAAACACAAACTGAACCAGCTCAAAACATCAGAGGATACAGCATTGGTAGGGATAGGCCTAGAAGAACAATCAACAGGCCTGATTTCTATGGTCAAGCTGGAAGTGTCTATTATGCCTTATGTGTTGCTGAAGACCTGGAATCACAAGAGCCTAGCAGCTTTCAAGAAGCATTAGAGTGTGAGGAAGGTGAACACTGGATACAGGCAATGACTGAAGAAATGGAGTCTCTGGAAAGGAATAAGACCTGGATACTGGTTGAGAAACAAAAAGGTCAAAAGCTTGTAAGCTCCAAGTGGATATACAAGAAGAAACTGGAAACAGCAGGGTCCAAGCAGGTGAGATTTAAAGCAAGGTTGGTAGCCAGGGGTTTTACTCAAAGAGAAGGAATTGATTACAATGAGGTCTTTTCTCCGGTGGTAAAACATTGCTCAATCAGATTGCTTTTATCAAAGGTCACACAGGAGGACATGGAACTGCAACAACTTGATGTAAAGACAACATTCTTACATGGAGAACTGAATGAGGAAATTAATATGAAGCAGCCAGAAGGCTTTGTCATTCCTGGGAAAGAAGACAAAGTGTGTTTGCTCAAGAAGTCACTATATGGACTTAAACAAAGTCCAAGGCAGTGGAACAAGAGGTTCAATGACTTCATGATCAGTACTGGTTTTGTAAGAAGCCTTTATGACAGTTGTGTGTACTTCAACAAAGTTTCAAAGCAAGATAAAGTGTTTCTTCTATTGTATGTGGATGATATGCTTATTGCTAGCAGAAACAAGGAGAAAATACAATGGTTGAAGGATAGACTTAATGCTGAGTTTGACATGAAGGATCTGGGAGAAGCAAAGAAGATATTGGGAATGAACATTATAAGAAACAGAGAAGCTGGAGTGCTGTGGTTATCTCAGAAACAATATCTTCAGAAAGTGTTGGAGAGGTTTCATATGCATGAAGCCAAACCTCTCTCCACTCCGGTTAACCTACAGAAGAAACTTTCCAAAGATCAAAGCCCAAAGAATGAAGAGGAGATCATACAGATGAGCAGTATTCCCTATGCAAGTGGAGTAGGAAGTCTTATGTATGGAATGATCTGTAGCAGGCCTGACTTGGCATATGCTGTATCTTTGGTAAGCAGATTCATGTCAAATCCAGGAGTTGAACACTGGGAAGCTTTGAAACATGTGATGAGGTATCTAAAAGGATCAGTGAACAAGTCACTGAAATTTGAGAAGAAAGCAGGTGGAGGTACTGTTGCATTGGAAGGTTTTGCTGACTCGGATTTTGCAGCAAATGTGGACACAAGGAAGTCAATCTCTGGGTTTGTGTTTACCTTATATGGGACAACCATCAGCTGGAGGAGTGCACAACAATCTGTTGTGGCACTATCTACTACGATAGCAGAATATATCTCCTTAACTGAAGCTATCAAGGAGTCAATCTGGTTGAAAGGGGTGTTAAAGGACTTGGACATCAAGCAGAGGTGTGTAGTAATCTACTGTGATAATCAAAGTGCTTTGCATCTTGTGAAACATCAAGCATTTCATGAAAGATCAAAACACATTGATGTGAGGTTACATTTTGCTAGAGATGTTATAGATTCTGGTTCTGTTGAGGTAAGGAAGGTGCATACTTTGCATAATCCTGCGGATTTTCTCACAAAGGGTGTACCGGGAAACAAGGTGGATCATTGCTCAAGCTTGCTGCAGCTAGAGCAGTGTAATGAAGAGCTATAACAGAAGTGCAGTGGTGAGGCAGAAACAGGTGTACTTGATTCATTGAGGTGGAGATTTGTGAGGAAGTGATCAATATCATCAAGTGAGCTACTCAATGTAATAGGACGTGTCTAGAATGAGGAACCGGATTCAGGAGGTGGAGAACCGGATGAGAAAACCGGGTTTTAGCGTGAAGAAGTGAAGCTGTTCAAGAAAACCGGGTTCAGGGTTGTTGAGTGATAACTGTCGTTTGTGACGAGTTTGTTACAGTTTTGTGACGGAATAAACCGTCACATTTGTCCGGTAGCAGCAGTCGACTTCAAGCAGTTAGAACTTCCTGGGTAGTTACATTCGAGCTGCAAGACCTATATCATTGGAAAGCTCTCTTCAAGGAGAAGGTCACTACGTCGAGCAATTTCCAGTTTTCATAGATTACAGAGAGAATTAAAGAGTGAAAGTATTTCTGCCCTAATTTGTTCCAGAATTGGGCATTTTCAGTTCTGAGTGTAATTCTTGTAATTGATTGATTATCTTAGTGAATTGAGGTGTGCCTGGCCTCCGTGGATGTAGTTCATCTTGAACGAACCACGTAAAAGGATTGTGTGATTCATTTTTGTTTTCAGTTCTGCGCGAAGTGGTTTTCGGTCACAACTCTGGCCGAACATTCTTGTGTTTCTCAAACTGTTAATCTTCGAACCTGTTCCAGTTCTTGGTGGTGTGCGTTTTGGAGTTGATTTGTCTAACATTTTGCGTACTTCGGTCCTGGCTTGTGCTCGCAATAAACTCTTCAGCAGCGGGCCGCCGCCTGATTCGGCCCTTTAGCCCTTCGTACATACTAAGCAGCAATTCCAGGATTTCTCTTTTTCTCACCAGCTCCGCGGACTCGACCGAGCTCCTCGACATCAAAGCCGTGATGTCACTTTGGATTTCAACAGTCCGCTCTTCTACTTCTTCAAAAGTTAGAAGACCGAACTCGGACAAAATCCGTTCATATTCCTTGTGGTGAACGCGCACGCGGCTCATCTCGCCAGCTGTGGTTCGATACTTCATTTCGAAGTCTTTGGCCCTTTCATTGGCCTCGACCACCTTCTCCTCTACCGAGGCTATCTGCTTCTTCAACTTCGGCACTACTTGCATTTCCAGACGGTTCTTCTCTCCGCGGAACCACTCAAGTGATTTCATTAACTTCTTTATTGTCTCGTGTAGCTCCACGGTGTTCTAAACAGTAGTAAATCAAACAGAGTTACTCTCAACATATAAGAGTTGAATACAGTTCGGCAACACACAACGGATTACGTAAATGAAAAGATTGCAAGGGTCCTGTGAGGAAGTGGTCAATATCATCAAGTGAGCTATACAATGTAATATGATGTGTCTAGAATGTGGAACCGGATTCAGGAGGTGGAGAACCGGATGATAAAACCGGGTTTCAGCGTGAAGAAGTGAAGCTGTACAAAAAGAACCGGGTTCAGGGTTGTTGAGCATAACCGTCAATTGTGTCGAGGAGGTTTCAGCTTTGTGACGGACTAAACCGTCACATTTGTCCTGTAGCAGCAGTCGACTTCAAGCAGTTAGAACTTCCTGGGTAGTTACATTCGAGCTACAAGACCTATATCATTGAACAGCTCTCTTCAAGGAGAAGATCACCACGTCGAGCAATTTCCAGTTTTCATAGATTACAGAGAGAATTAGATAGCTAAAGTGTTTCTGCCCTAATTTGTTCCAGAATTGGGCATTTACGTTTCAGAGTGTAATTCTTGTAATTGATTGATTATCTTAGTGAATTGAGGTGTGCCTGGCCTCCGTGGATGTAGTTCATCTTGAACGAACCACGTAAAACGATTGTGTGATTCATTTCATTTTCAGTTCTGCGCGAAGTGTGTTTCGGTCACAACTCTGGCCGAACAGTCTTGTGTTTCTCAAACGAATTAGTCTTCGAACCTGTTCCAGTTTCTTGGTGTTGTGTGTTTGGAGTTGATTTGTCTAACAAGTGGCGCCGTCTGTGGGAATCAGCTCGCACAAGTCAAAGAAGAGGAGGAATGGCTGGTATGAAGATGGATTTTGAGAAGTTTACTGGAAGGAATGACTTCACATTGTGGAAGATCAAGATGAATGCAGTCCTGGTTCACAATAGCCTTGATCTTGCATTGCTACCTCTGGAATCATGGGAAGAAACTGAGAAATCCAAGTTTGCAGCCGTTGACAAGAAGGCCCTAAGTCTTATCTTCCTGTGCTTGGGTGATAAACCATTGAGGGAGGTGTCAAGAAGCAAGAGTTCCTTGGAAGCATGGAGGAAATTGGAAGAGCTGTATCAATCCAAGTCAGTTTCCAACAAACTGTTCCTGAAGCAGAAGATGTTGGCCTTCAAAATCACAGAAGACAAAGTAATTTCTGATCAACTTGATGAATTCATTAAGATGATTGAAGAATTGGAGGATCTGGATGTGAAACTGGAGGAGGATGACAAGGCATTGATGGTGTTAAACATTCTTCCAAAATCCATGGAAAGTTTTAAGGATGCCTTGATGTATGGAAGAGATGAGCAGCTGTCCTATGATGGAATAGTGAAGGCTCTGAGGTCGAAATGCTTTCAGACTCAAGGAGACAAAGGCATGGTGCAACCTGGAGAAGGCTTGAATGTCAAATTCAAGAAACCATGGCAAGGAAAGAAGGGTCAAACTGCCAAAGATCCAAAGTTAGGGGATCCAAACTCTAAGAAGGGAAATGACTGGGTGGAAAAGAGGAAATGCTTCAAGTGTAAACAGCCAGGTCACTTGAAGAAGGATTGTCCTAAGAAGAATAAGAAAGGAGGAAATCAAGGAGCAGAAGCTGCTGCCATTGATCACCAACAAGACTCTCCAGAAGTATTAAATGTTACTGATTCAAGAATGGTGAAGGAATGGGTCCTGGACACAGGGTGTTCTTTTCATATGTGTCCCAATCAGACTTGGTTTAATGAACTGAAGGAAGAAGATGGGGGAAATGTTCTCCTGGGAAATGACCAATCCTGCCAGGTCAAAGGAGTGGGATCAGTGAGCATTAGAATGTTTGATGGGGTGATCAGAATCATCTCAAATGTTAGGTATGTTCCTGGCCTCAAAAGAAATCTTCTATCTCTTGGCTCATTGGTAACCAGTGGATGTCAGTTTAGCTCAGTAGATGGATTCTTGCATATCACAAAACATGGAAAAATGGTGATAAAAGGAAGACAGCATAATGGACTATTTATCCTGATTGGCTCACCTGTTGTTGGAAGTGTAGATGTGGTCTTGAACAATTCTGAGATTGCTAAATGGCATAAGAGACTTGGGCACATAGGAGTAAAGGGACTGAAAGAATTGGAAAGGAGTGGAGTCATTGGAAACCTGGGGAATCAAGAACTGGAGTTCTGTGATCAATGTGCTCTAGGCAAAGCCAAGAAGTTACCTTATGGAAAGGGAGTTCATACAACCCAAGAACCATTGGAATATGTTCATTCTGACATATGGGGTCCTGCAAGAACAGAATCACATGGTGGTGCCAGATACTTCATGTCCTTGATTGATGACTACAGCAGGAAAGTATGGATCATGTTACTGAAGAACAAGAGTGATGCATTTCATAAGTTCAAAACATGGTTGATCCAACTTGAAAATGTCAAAGGAAAGAAGCTGAAGCATCTGAGGACTGACAATGGACTGGAGTACCTCTCTACAGAGTTCACAAATTTCTGTGAGGAAAGAGGAATAAAGAGACACAGAACTGTGCCAATGAATCCTCAACAAAATGGAGTTGCAGAGAGGTTTAACAGGACTCTTCTGGAAAGAGTGAGGTGTATGCTGCTGGATGCTGGGTTACCAAAGGTGTTCTGGGGAGAAACTATGGCCACAGCATGCTATCTTATAAACAGGTCACCCTCATCAGTAATTGGGTTCAAAACACCTGAAGAGGTGTGGAGTGGACAGAAACCAAGCTATGAAGGATTAAGGGTGTTTGGATGTCTTGCTTTTGCCCACATCAGGCAAGACAAATTAGATGCAAGGGCTCTCAGATGTGTGTTTCTTGGATATCCGGATGGAATCAAGGGTTACAGATTGTGGTGCCTAGAACAAGGAAATCAGAAGATAATCACCAGCAGAGATGTGAAGTTTAATGAGAATGTGATGGCCTATACTTCTACAGGTTCTAAGGAAGAATGTGATGCTGCAAAAGAGGCAGAGGAGATATCAATTCAGGTGGAGCAACCTGCAGAAGACAAGCACACACCTAAACCACTCACAGAAGCACAAGACAGTGATTCATCATCTGAAGAGGAAACACAAACTGAACCAGCTCAAAACCTCAGAGGATACAGCATTGGCAGGGATAGGCCTAGAAGAACAATCAACAGGCCTGACTTCTATGGCCAAGCTGGAAGTGTCTATTATGCCTTAAGTGTTGCTGAAGACCTAGAATCACAAGAGCCTAGCAGCTTTCAAGAAGCATTAGAGTGTGAGGAAGGTGAACACTGGATACAGGCAATGACTGAAGAAATGGAGTCTCTGGAAAAGAATAAGACCTGGATTTTGGTGGAGAAACCAAAAGGTCAAAAGCTTGTAAGCTCCAAGTGGATATACAAGAAGAAACTTGAAACATCAGGGTCCAAGCAGGTGAGATTTAAAGCAAGGTTGGTAGCCAGGGGTTTTACTCAAAGAGAAGGAATTGATTACAATGAGGTCTTTTCTCCGGTGGTAAAACATTGCTCAATCAGATTGCTTTTATCAAAGGTCACACAGGAAGACATGGAACTACAACAACTGGATGTAAAGACAGCATTCTTACATGGAGAACTTAATGAGGAAATTTATATGAAACAGCCAGAAGGCTTTATCATTCCTGGAAAAGAAGACCAAGTATGTTTGCTCAAGAAGTCACTATATGGACTTAAACAAAGTCCAAGACAGTGGAACAAGAGGTTCAATGACTTCATGATCAGTACTGGTTTTGTAAGAAGCCTTTATGACAGTTGTGTTTACTTCAACAAAGTTTCAAAGCAAGATAAAGTGTTCCTTCTGTTGTATGTGGATGACATGCTAATTGCCAGCAGAAACAAGGATAAAATACAATGGTTGAAGGATAGACTTAATGCTGAGTTTGACATGAAGGATCTGGGAGAAGCAAAGAAGATATTGGGAATGAACATTATAAGAAACAGAGAAGCTGGAGTGCTGTGGTTATCTCAGAGACAATATCTTCAGAAAGTGTTGGAGAGGTTTCATATGCATGAAGCCAAACCTCTCTCCACTCCGGTTAACCTACAGAAGAAACTTTCCAAAGATCAATGCCCAAAGAATGAAGAAGAGATCATACAGATGAGCAGTATTCCCTATGCAAGTGGAGTAGGAAGTCTTATGTATGGAATGATCTGTAGCAGACCTGATTTGGCATATGCTGTATCTTTGGTAAGCAGATTCATGTCAAATCCAGGAATTGAACACTGGGAAGCCTTGAAACATGTGATGAGGTATCTAAAAGGATCAGTAAACAAGTCACTGAAATTTGAGAAGAAAGCAGATGGAGGTACTGTTGCATTGGAGGGATTTGCTGACTCTGACTTTGCAGCAAATGTGGACACAAGGAAGTCAATATCTGGGTTTGTGTTTACCCTATATGGGACAGCCATCAGCTGGAGGAGTGCTCAACAATCTGTTGTGGCACTATCTACTACAGAAGCAGAATATATTTCTTTAACTGAAGCCATCAAAGAGTCAATCTGGTTGAAAGGGGTGTTAAGGGATTTGGACATCAGGCAGAGGTGTGTAGTAATCTACTGTGATAATCAAAGTGCTTTGCATCTGGTGAAACATCAAGCATTTCATGAAAGATCAAAACACATTGATGTGAGGTTACATTTTGCTAGAGATGTCATAGATTCTGGTTCTGTTGAAGTAAGGAAGGTGCATACTCTGCATAATCCTGCGGATTTTCTCACGAAGGGAGTACCTGGAAACAAGGTGGATCATTGCTCAAGCTTGCTGCAGCTAGAGCAGTGTAATGAAGAGCTATAATAGAAAATGCAGTGGTGAGGCAGAAAACAGGTGTACTTGATTCATTGAGGTGGAGATTTGTGAGGAAGTGGTCAATATCATCAAGTGAGCTATACAATGTAATATGATGTGTCTAGAATGTGGAACCGGATTCAGGAGGTGGAGAACCGGATGATAAAACCGGGTTTCAGCGTGAAGAAGTGAAGCTGTACAAAAAGAACCGGGTTCAGGGTTGTTGAGCATAACCGTTAATTGTGACGAGGAGGTTTCAGCTTTGTGACGGACTAAACCGTCACATTTGTCCTGTAGCAGCAGTCGACTTCAAGCAGTTAGAACTTCCTGGGTAGTTACATTCGAGCTACAAGACCTATATCATTGAACAGCTCTCTTCAAGGAGAAGATCACCACGTCGAGCAATTTCCAGTTTTCATAGATTACAGAGAGAATTAGATAGCTAAAGTGTTTCTGCCCTAATTTGTTCCAGAATTGGGCATTTACGTTTCAGAGTGTAATTCTTGTAATTGATTGATTATCTTAGTGAATTGAGGTGTGCCTGGCCTCCGTGGATGTAGTTCATCTTGAACGAACCACGTAAAACGATTGTGTGATTCATTTCATTTTCAGTTCTGCGCGAAGTGTGTTTCGGTCACAACTCTGGCCGAACAGTCTTGTGTTTCTCAAACGAATTAGTCTTCGAACCTGTTCCAGTTTCTTGGTGTTGTGTGTTTGGAGTTGATTTGTCTAACAGGTCCAAAAAGAGGAAATTGTATTTCACATGGCCGAAGTACAAGTTACATCATTCCTATAATTTCTACAAATTTACAGATTTAAATTTGCGGGGATCTACTGACCTCCCGCTCAATTGCCTCAGTTTCCTCGGGTAACTCTTCTTGCTGGCCCTCGGTCACTTCGGCATTTCTCCCTTCGGCTGCTACGACGGCCTCGGCTTCAGCGGGGACTTCAGCTTCCATCGGTGGGAGGGGCTCGGTGCTTTGGGGGGCTGGAACCAGTTCGCCTCTGCAGAAGGCCAGGAATTCAGCATCCTGGTCCACTTCGCAGTTCGCGATTTCTGCTGCAGTCAGGAGCTGTCTTCTCCCCCCGAGTGTGTTCACCAACGGCCACTCCGGCAGCTCTGTCAAAGAGGCGTAGTAGGCCTTTTCCACCTCGGCCGCTGCCTCAGGGTCATACCCGAATTCTGGACGAGTAATGTCCACATCCGGGTATGCCTCCTTCACCTCCTCCAGCACCATGGCTCGGGTGGCCTTATCCCCAATTGCCACAAACTTCGTCTGGAAGTCGAGGAAAGTTGTGGTCTTGAACAGCTTCTCGGCGAAGGTCCTCAGCAGGGCTCCCTGACCCCCAACCACGGCCGCCTCCCTCGCCTCCATCTCTGCCCGCAGCTGCATCAGCTCTCCGCGGAGGCCGTGATTCTCTGTCTCTACGCTGCGCAGACGCGCGACCTCGGACTCAACCGCGGCAGCCCTCTTGCGTGCCTGGGTCAAGTCGTAAGACAACTTGTCATTTTTAGCGCGAAGCTCCCGCGCCGTCGCAGCTAGCCCCTCCTTGGCCTCTATTTCGCCTTTCAGGCCGACCTCAATTATCCCTTTGGCCAGCCGAAGAATCTTCTCGGCATCTGTGCTGTCAAACCCCAGCATACTGGGGATCACCTGCGCTCCCTGGAAAAGTTAAACACAACGCGGCACGGATTAGACCTCGGTTATACCCCTCGCGTAAGTTTGCGTAATGGGCAACGTTTTTTAGGGTTACCTGCGAGCTCTCCCCAGTCCGGGGCTTCTTGGATGGAGCCTGTGGCGTCCCAGTAGGCTCCGGCCTCTTCTTTGGCAACGCCGGGGACCCCGCCACCGGCATTCTTTCCTCCGACCCAGCCGACGGTCGCGAGCCGGTTGGTATCTTCCCCCGGGCAGGTACTTCCGCGGCCTTCCCCTTCTTCGTGGCCGCTTCAGTCTTAGCGGGACTCCCTGATGCAGATTGCTTTCCGAAGCGTCCCACTGCATATATATATCACCGGTTAATTCTACGCAAAACAGTAAGCTTAAATAACAGGACACAAGAACTCCTACCCTCTTCGGCATTTCCATCTCCCGAATAATATGGGCTAAGCCCAGCCTTCTCCAGTTCCTCCTCGGAACAAAGGGTTTGGAAAGTTCCCACTTGCAGGAATATGTGCCTCGTCTCGGGCCCCGGATTCTCCACCGGGGCGGTATCTTGCACCTCGTCACTCCTCCACTTCGGGAGGGCTATTTTATTCCTGACAAATACGAACTTCTCCTTCCACCCCTCTACTTTGCTCGGGTTTTGAACCTTGAACCCTCCGCGGGCTCGAGGACTAAAGGAGTACCACCCCTTAGACTTCCCGAAGTTCTTAAGCTGGTAAAAGAACCTAAAGAGTTCTATCGTTGGTTCTATTCCGGCCTGTTTGCTAACTACAGTGAACCCTACTAACTGCCTCACCGCGTTCGGCGCTAACTGGCAGAGGGCAATGCCGTAATATCTTAACAACTCTACGACTATGCCCCACAACGGCAACCTCAATCCTACTCTAAGGGGGTCAATATATACAGTCATAAACCCCTGCGGTGGGCAACAGGCCCTATCCTCGGGGGTCGGAATTATGTACTCAAGGTCGAAAGGAAGATAAAATGATGGGAGTTCCCTCTCAAGCTGCCCCCGCGACATCCGTAAACCTATGGAGGACACCTCAAGATCAACCGCCGGACATTCGTAAAACGATACCGTCCTGGTATTACACTCTAAACCATCGACTCTCTCTATGGTTCTTATCACATCCCTCTCCGGAAAGATATATGCTAGGGGGGGAACATCTAATGGTTTATCCGAATCCCCCACTACTTTGACTGAGGCCGAGGAGGGGGCAGAAGATGAAGCAGATGAAGAGGATGACATACTTACTTGATTTCAATTTGAAAGGATGGATTCAAGAATTTTTGATCTCTGATGAATCTCACAGGCAAAGTTCCTCTTTTTCCCGCTTTCTATAACAGATGAATCGCAATAGAGAAGATGAAAAGTTACTGTGCAGTTATTCCTTGTATAAATGCAAAAAACCGACGGCTCTGATGCAACCTATTCAAATTCAGTGATGAGGATTCATGCGTGCTTCTCACGCGCTTTACAGTTACCGAGGCGCGTGGGGAACAGCTGTCTTGGAACTCGCAGAGCGTGTCAAATCACGTCTCTCTCTCTCATTATGGCGCCGCCAATCGCATCAGCCTCACCCTTCTTCAGGAAGATTCAAGATACACTCCGGTCTACTTTCCACCTCGGCCATACTACCACACTCCGGTGCCCCAACCATTTCGGCCAAATTACTCAATCCAGTGTCCCATCCACCTCGGCCAAACTGTAATGTACTTACAACGCGTTTTTCGCTCCTGGGAAATTTGATATCTCATTATAGGTCCCAGACACCTCGGCCCAACTCGGTACTGTGTCCAGTGACTGCTCCGCGAGGTCCCAGGGACGCGGACACACTCCGTCACGCATAAACACTTCGGCTTGCCAGTGACCCCGGTCTTCTTGCTTACAGTTCCACCCCGGTGACAACCGAAGCTCCTACCTCGCTTCGGCTGGGGGGGGGGGGCATCTGATAGGGATGACCCGGTTACCTCGGGCCGGGGTTAATCGGGTCGGGTTAATCCTGAGCCCATTCACCAGTTCAGCGAGCATGCCAGCAAGCGCGAAGGCCCAGGCCCAACAGGCCCAGCAACACGCATTCGGCCCAGCGAATCAAATCTGTTCCGTGAATCAAGGCCCATGATCTTTTCCCAACTGCCATGCAGATTTGGGAGGCAAGATTATAGGGATTTAGTTAGGGTTTGGGTTTAGTAGTATAAATAGAGGAAAATAACTTTGAATTAGGGTTCGGACTTCGTTTTCTGCAACACGCATTGTAAACTGAATATTCGAGTGAAAGAAACACCTCGGCAATTGCCGTTTTCTCCCCGTGGACGTAGATCTCCGGATCGAACCACGTAAATCCTGTGTGTTTTTATATTGTTTGCGTAGTTTATTGATTGAATTGTGTGATTATCGGATTGCGTTTTATCAAAGACCATACTCTTGAATGCATGCTCTTTTCAGCATACTACCGACTTGTGGTAGTGCTTTGTTTTCTTATTATGTATTTGTTTATTTTTCGCTCTTTCGAGCGTACTATTTGTTGAAGCTTCTCAGCTTTGCATAGAGAGCTAGGGCTTGCTACATTTTTGCGACCTTTTATTTTCCTTGTATACAACATCTATTTATAAAGGTAACTCTTCACGCCCCTATTGTGTGCATATCCTAATGTATATATTATAGATGTTTCGCCAATTAATAATGTAGCTACTTAATTAAAAGATTTAGAAAAAATGAAATCGATCCACCGCTAATGAGTAAGCTCTTGATCTTTTTTATCTCAACTTTTTATCTATTTTAGTTTTTAAATTAGCGACATCTACATTTTTTGTTTCGGCCTATCTCCGACATATATTTTAAGGTACTAAAAACATTGGGCAAAAATTTAAATATATCGTACATATGGATCTTTTTATGTCGATATGTTAGACTATTCAACCCGATTTTATTTAGTGTTTAATTGATTCTAGAAGTATGAATTTTTTGATTAAAAAAATATCATTTTATTAGCCAATGATATTACTCGTTATTGGTACTATTATTAAAGAGAAAAATTATAATTCCCTATTGTGCGATTCATGATTTATAATATACTTATTTGTAAAAAATAAGAAAGTCAAATAATCGAACAAAAAAATTGAATAAGTTAATTTATGTTAAATAAGTATTCAAATCTAAACATAATAATTAACCAACAAACAATTGTAAATATCACATTCAATATATTATATCAAAATATTCAATATTGGAATCAAATTAAATACTAAGAAAGTAGGACTGTTTTTTATCTATTGCAAATAAAAAGTTAGATTCAAAATAGAAAAAGTTATTGGTACCTTTAGGATGTTGGAAAAATAAAAACAATTGAGAGAGAACACACACACAGAGCTACAAAAAATGGTGCAAATTCTAAAAATTTTCTATTCTTAAAGTTGGTGCATGCATTCCTCCGTTGTTTTTTTCTTTATAATAAAATAAATATTATTTTTGAATCTATAAACTAAAAAATAGTTAGTTTTACTATTTTTGAACAATTGTACTATTGTAAGAAAAAAAATAAAATATATATATATATGTATATATAGATTTGTTCATAAAATAAAATTAATGTTTTAAAAATAAATCTAACTAACTAATATTTTAAAAGTGTAGCTAATAAGTATTAATACAAAACAAATATACATAGTATTTATTTAATTTCTATTTGTATCTCTACCCTAATCAGATCATTGAACTCATATTAGATAAACAAATCTAACCTAAATATCGACAAACAATTGTATTTTTCTTACCCTATTTTCAAATATGCGATGTAGATGCCAAATCAAAAGTCATAAAAAAATAATTTGCTATATTTTTCATTATAAAAGAAAAATGAACCGAAATTTTATTTTGTTTGTAATTTAATATATTTTTATTTATAAAATGTATCAATCGAAAATTGTCACCAATAATTCTTGGGGTTTTATCGGTCAAAGACCCGAAAGATAGGTCAACTATTAATTCAGGTCCTGAAAGTATTTTCTTTTACCAATCTAAGGCCTAAAAGATTAGGAACTATCAGTGGAAGGCCCATAAATCTAAAACAATTGTAGGGTCTATTTGGAAAATTGCAAAACCAATAAAATAAAATTGTCTAGAAGTAAAAAGTAGGGGAAATATACGTCAAAAGTCTTCCACTATATTATTAGTTTTAGAACTATTGTTTTTTTTTTTTAAAAAAATCGTTATTATATTTAAATTTTCTGTAGTTTCTGTTTTAAAGTTGTTATTTCTTAAAAAGTTATGTTCCCTTTTTAGTCATATGCAGGGGAAACTTATTATTTTTAAAAACTGTAAGTTACTTTTTTGAGTTCATAACTTTTAAATTCATTTATACATATTTAAGTAAATTGTATTTTTTTTCTTATTTAAATATATTTTTTGTTAATTTATATATATTAAAAATAAATTTTAAATTATTTAATTATTTAGATATATCAAATAACAATTTTAAATTTAATAATGTAATGAAAGACTTTTGACGTATATTTCACTGCTTATCACTTTGAGACAATGTTATTTTGTTGGTCTTGTAATGTTCCAAACAAACCCTATAATGATTTTAGATTTATGGATTTTTCATTGATAGTTTTCAATCTTTTAAGCCCTAAATTGATAGAAATCATCTTTCAGGACCTGAATTGATAGTTGACCTATCTTTTGGGTCCTTGACCAATAAAACTCTTTTTATATAGCAAATTGGCAACACAAATTTAAAATTTGACCTAATTTTGTGAAGATCTTAAGATATATATACAATGTTTTACCATATTTATATAAATATTTTATTATGTTAGTCATGATTTAAATTAACCAAATTTAGAAGGTGAAAATTGACGGGAAAATGTGTCTAATTCCTTTTATAGAGGGTTCTCTTTTATTTTAAAGTAAGATTAATACATTTGGCCAACTAACTAATATCTTATTGACTTGATCCCCACGGACTTGCAAAACTGCGTTACACAACAAAAAAATTGGCATACATTTCGCACATCCAACTACTCCCAACAGATTAATACTTTCCGAGAAAAAAACTAATACTTTTTCAAGAAAATGTATAAGTTTTTTTCCTTTTTCTTTTTTCTTTTTTGTAAAAAATATTATATAAAAGTAGATGATGAGATATCAATATGGGGGTTATAACTTATAAATGATTTTCTTGTATATAAATTTGACGGTAAAAACTCATAAAACTTGACAAGAACACATAAAGTTAAAAAAACACAAGAATTATTAAGTTTTACAAGAAAAGTATTACAATTTCAAGAAAATACATTACATTTTGAAGTAAAAGTAACAAATACTTTTTTCTGGAAGCATAATATATTTTTAATAAGATGTAGTATTTTTTCCAAATGTAGTACATTTAAACTAATCAAACTAAAAAATAGGTTAATACAATCTGAGTGTTATAAAGAGAACTTATATAAAATTTAATATTGAAAACTTATATAAACTTGAGAAGAACACATGATTTATTTAAAGATTTAAAGAAACACATGAATTATTAAGTTTTCTAAAAAAAATATTACAATTTACGAAAATGTATTATGTTTCCTAGAAAAGTTAACCAGTCATTTTGGATGCAATTTTTTCTTTAAACTGAGTGAAAATTTGAATTTCGATTGGGTCAAGGTCGAAAATTTGTACATAAGAAGATCCATGCATATGAGGTACATAAATCCTACTCAAACCTTGTACTTGAACCTCACTTTTGGCTTGAAATTAAGAGGTCTCAAGCTCTAAACCCTATATCCACCCTCTAAATCCTTATTGTACTAAAAAAAAAAAAAAAATGCCCACAGTAGATAGGTGAAGGACTGCATATATTAAATATCTTAAAAACTCTTGCATTTTATAAAGTATTTTTTGATTTTATAAGGGTCAATTACCAAAATCAGCCCGTACTTTGTCACTTTTTACACTCTGGAACCTAAACTTTATTTTTTCACATATTGTAACCTAAAGTCCACATTTTTTACACAATGCAACTTCCGGCGACATTTTTTTTGTGAAAAAGCCACACGTGGATTGCACATGTGAAAAATGGACTTTTTTTCATTTGTTATTTTTCACTTTTTCAGATGCCAAATTATAAAAAAGAACAATCTATTAGATTTAATTTTTATTAATAAAGTTTTTTTTTTTAAAATAATTTGGAACCTGCAAAAGTGAGAAATAACAAAAAGATCCCACTTTTGACATGTATAGGCCACATGTGGCCTTTTTTATGGAAAATGTTGTTGAGGTTGCATTGTGTTAGACAAATCAACTCCAAAACACACACCACCAAGAACTGGAACAGGTTCGAAGATTAATCGTTCGAGAAAACACAAGACTGTTCGGCCAGAGTTGTGACCGAAAGACACTTCGCGCAGAACTGAAACAAAAATGAATCACACAATCGTTTTACGTGGTTCGTTCAAGATGAACTACATCCACGGAGGCCAGGCACACCTCAATTCACTAAGATAATCAATCAATTACAGGAATTACACTAAAAAATGAATATGCCCAATTCTGGAACAAATTAGGGCAGAAACACTTTCACTATTTAATTCTCTCTGTAATCTATGAAAACTGGAAATTGCTCGACGTGGTGACCTTCTCCTTGAAGAGAGCTTTCCAATGATATAGGCCTTGCAGCTCGAATGTAACTACCCAGGAAGTTCTAACTGCTTGAAGTCGACTGCTGCTACCGGACAAATGTGACGGTTTATTCCGTCACAAAGCTGAAACTAACTTGTCACAAACGACAGTTATCCCTCAACAACCCTGAACCCGGTTTTCTTGAATAGCTTCACTTCTTCACGCTAAAACCCGGTTTTCTCATCCGGTTCTCCACCTCCTGAATCCGGTTCCTCATTCTAGACACATCCTATTACATTGTGTAGCTCACTTGATGAAATTGATCACTTCCTCACAAATCTCCACCTCAATGAATCAAGTACACCTGTTTCTGCCTCACCACTGCACTTCTGTTATAGTTCTTCATTACACTGCTCTAGCTGCAGCAAGTTTGAGCAATGATCCACCTTGTTTCCAGGTACACCCTTTGTGAGAAAATCCGCAGGATTATGCAAAGTATGCACCTTCCTTACCTCAACAGAACCAGAATCTATGACATCTCTAGCAAAATGTAACCTCACATCAATGTGTTTTGATCTTTCATGAAATGCTTGATGTTTCACAAGATGCAAAGCACTTTGATTATCACAGTAGATTACTACACACCTCTGCTTGATGTCCAAATCCTTTAACACCCCTTTCAACCAGATTGACTCCTTGATGGCTTCAGTTAAGGAAATATATTCTGCTTCAGTAGTAGATAGTGCCACAACAGATTGTTGTGCACTCCTCCAGCTGATGGCTGTCCCATATAAGGTAAACACAAATCCAGAGATTGACTTCCTTGTGTCCACATTTGCTGCAAAATCCGAGTCAGCAAATCCCTCCAATGCAACAGTACCTCCATCTGCTTTCTTCTCAACCAGTGACTTGTTCACTGATCCTTTTAGATACCTCATCACATGTTTCAAAGCTTCCCAGTGTTCAACTCCTGGATTTGACATGAATCTGCTTACCAAAGATACAGCATATGCCAAATCAGGCCTGCTACAGATCATTCCATACATAAGACTTCCTACTCCACTTGCATAGGGAATACTGCTCATCTGTATGATCTCTTCTTCATTCTTTGGGCTTTGATCTTTGGAAAGTTTCTTCTGTAGATTAACCGGAGTGAAGAGAGGTTTGGCTTCATGCATATGAAACCTCTCCAACACTTTCTGAAGATATTGTTTCTGAGATAACCACAGCACTCCAGCTTCTCTGTTTCTTATAATGTTCATTCCCAATATCTTCTTTGCTTCTCCCAGATCCTTCATGTCAAACTCAGCATTAAGTCTCTCCTTCAACCATTGTATTTTCTCCTTGTTTCTGCTAGCAATTAGCATGTCATCCACATACAATAGAAGAAACACTTTATCTTGCTTTGAAACTTTGTTGAAGTAAACACAACTGTCATAAAGGCTTCTTACAAAACCAGTACTGATCATGAAGTCATTGAACCTCTTGTTCCACTGTCTTGGACTTTGTTTAAGTCCATATAGTGACTTCTTGAGCAAACACACTTTGTCTTCTTTCCCAGGAATGACAAAGCCTTCTGGCTGTTTCATATAAATTTCCTCATTCAGTTCTCCATGTAAGAATGCTGTCTTTACATCAAGTTGTTGCAGTTCCATGTCCTCCTGTGTGACCTTTGATAAAAGCAATCTGATTGAGCAATGTTTTACCACCGGAGAAAAGACCTCATTGTAATCAATTCCTTCTCTTTGAGTAAAACCCCTGGCTACCAACCTTGCTTTAAATCTCACCTGCTTGGACCCTGCTGTTTTCAGTTTCTTCTTGTATATCCACTTGGAGCTTACAAGCTTTTGACCTTTTGGTTTCTCCACCAATATCCAGGTCTTATTCTTTTCCAGAGACTCCATTTCTTCAGTCATTGCCTGTATCCAGTGTTCACCTTCCTCACAATCTAATGCTTCTTGAAAGCTGCTAGGCTCTTGTGATTCCAGGTCTTCAGCAACACTTAAGGCATAATAGACACTTCCAGCTTGGCCATAGAAATCAGGCCTGTTGATTGTTCTTCTAGGCCTATCCCTTCCAATGCTGTATCCTCTGATGTTTTGAGCTGGTTCAGTTTGTGTTTCCTCTTCAGATGATGAATCACTGTCTTGTGCTTCTGTGTGTGGTTGAGGTGTGTGATTGTCTTCTGCAGGTTGCTCCACCTGAATTGATATCTCCTCTGCCTCTTTTGCAGCATCAAATTCTTCCTTAGAGCCTGTAGAAGTATAGGCCATCACATTCTCATTAAACTTCACATCTCTACTTGTGATTATCTTCTGATTTCCTTGTTCCAGGCACCACAATCTGTAACCCTTAATTCCATCTGGATATCCAAGAAATGCACATCTGAGAGCCCTTGCATCTAATTTGTCTTGCCTGGTGTGGGCAAAAGCAAGACATCCAAACACCCTTAATCCTTCATAGCTTGGTTTCTGTCCACTCCACACCTCTTCAGGTGTTTTGAACCCAATTACTGATGAGGGTGACCTGTTAATAAGATAGCATGCTGTGGCCATGGTTTCTCCCCAAAACACCTTTGGCAACCCAGCATCCAATAGCATACACCTCACTCTTTCCAGGAGAGTCCTGTTAAACCTCTCTGCAACTCCATTCTGTTGAGGATTCATTGGCACAGTTCTGTGTCTCTTTATTCCTCTTTCCTCACAGAAATTTGTGAACTCTGTAGAGAGGTACTCCAGTCCATTGTCAGTCCTCAGATGCTTCAGCTTCTTTCCTTTGACATTTTCCAGTTGGATCAACCATGTTTTGAACTTATGAAAGGCATCACTCTTGTTCTTTAGTAACATGATCCATACTTTCCTGCTGTAGTCATCAATCAAGGACATGAAATATCTGGCACCACCATGTGATTCTGTTCTTGCAGGACCCCATATGTCAGAATGAACATACTCCAATGGTTCTTGGGTTGTATGAGCTCCCTTTCCATAGGGTAACTTCTTGGCTTTGCCTAGAGCACATTGATCACAGAATTCCAGATCTTGATTCCCCAGGTTTCCAATAACTCCACTCCTTTCCAATTCTTTCAGTCCCTTTACTCCTATGTGCCCAAGTCTCTTATGCCATTTAGCAATCTCAGAATTATTCAAGACCACATCTACACTTCCAACAATAGGTGAGCCAATCAGGATAAATAGTCCATTATGCTGTCTTCCTTTTATCACCATTTTTCCATGTTTTGTGACATGCAAGAATCCATCTACTGAGCTAAACTGACATCCACTGGTTACCAATGAGCCAAGAGATAGAAGATTTCTTTTAAGGCCAGGAACATACCTCACATTTGATATGATTCTGATCACACCATCAAACATTCTAATGCTCACTGATCCCACTCCTTTGACCTGACAGGATTGGTCATTTCCCAGGAGAACATTTCCCCCATCTTCTTTCTTCAGTTCACTAAACCAAGTCTGATTAGGGCACATATGAAAAGAACACCCTGTGTCCAAGACCCATTCCTTCACCATTCTTGAATCAGTAACATTTAATACTTCTGGAGGGTCTTGTTGGTGATCAATGGCAGCAGCTTCTGCTCCTTGATTTCCTGCTTTCTTATTCTTCTTAGGACAATCCTTCTTCAAGTGACCTGGCTGTTTACACTTGAAGCATTTCCTCTTTTCAACCCAGTCATTTCCCTTTTTAGAATTTGAGTCCCCTGACTTTGGATCCTTGGCATTTTGACCCTTCTTTCCTTGCCATGGTTTCTTGAATTTGACATTCAAGCCCTCTCCAGGTTGCACCGAGCCTTTGTCTCCTTGAGTCTGAAAACATTTTGACCTCAGAGCCTTCACTATTCCATCATAGGACAGCTGCTCATCTCTTCCATACATCAGGGCATCCTTGAAACTTTCCATGGATTTTGGAAGAATGTTTAACACCATCAATGCCTTGTCATCCTCCTCCAGTTTCACATCCAGATCCTCCAATTCTTCAATCATCTTAATGAATTCATCAAGTTGATCAGAAATTACCTTGTCTTCTGTGATTTTGAAGGCCAACATCTTCTGCTTCAGGAACAGTTTGTTGGATACAGACTTGGATTGATACAGCTCTTCCAATTTCCTCCATGCTTCCAAGGAACTCTTGCTTCTTGACACCTCCCTCAACGGTTTATCACCCAAGCACAGGAAGATAAGACTTAGAGCCTTCTTATCCACTGCTGCAAACTTAGGTTTCTCAGTTTCTTCCCATGATTCCAGAGGTAGCAATGCAAGATCAAGGCTGTTGTGAACCAGGACTGCATTCATCTTGATCTTCCACAATGTGAAATCATTCCTTCCAGTAAACTTCTCAAAATCCATCTTCATACCAGCCATTCCTCCTCTTCTTTGACTTGTGCGAGCTAATTCCCACAGACGGCGCCACTTGTTAGACAAATCAACTCCAAAACACACACCACCAAGAACTGGAACAGGTTCGAAGATTAATCGTTCGAGAAAACACAAGACTGTTCGGCCAGAGTTGTGACCGAAAGACACTTCGCGCAGAACTGAAACAAAAATGAATCACACAATCGTTTTACGTGGTTCGTTCAAGATGAACTACATCCACGGAGGCCAGGCACACCTCAATTCACTAAGATAATCAATCAATTACAGGAATTACACTCAAAAATGAATATGCCCAATTCTGGAACAAATTAGGGCAGAAACACTTTCACTATTTAATTCTCTCTGTAATCTATGAAAACTGGAAATTGCTCGACGTGGTGACCTTCTCCTTGAAGAGAGCTTTCCAATGATATAGGCCTTGCAGCTCGAATGTAACTACCCAGGAAGTTCTAACTGCTTGAAGTCGACTGCTGCTACCGGACAAATGTGACGGTTTATTCCGTCACAAAGCTGAAACTAACTTGTCACAAACGACAGTTATCCCTCAACAACCCTGAACCCGGTTTTCTTGAACAGCTTCACTTCTTCACGCTAAAACCCAGTTTTCTCATCCGGTTCTCCACCTCCTGAATCCGGTTCCTCATTCTAGACACATCCTATTACATTGTGTAGCTCACTTGATGAAATTGATCACTTCCTCACACATTGTATAAAAAATATGGACTCTAGGTTGCAATCTGTGAAAAAAAAAAGTTTAGGTTGCACAGTGTAAAAAGTGACAAAGTACAGGGTGCTTTTCGTAATAAACCTAATTTACAATGTATTTTTATCTTTCAAAATAAATTGCACAACATTTGGAGAAGAAATGTTAATAGAATTTACAAGATATTAACGATGACAATTATGCTATCATGTGATAAATGAGTTATTCGAAATAGATCCTTTATTTTAGAATTTCATATATATGTGTGTGTGTGTGTGTGTTGGTCCCATGTGGTAGAGGTTTAGAAGGAGGGGTGCTTTAAAAAACCACTAACTTGATTTTTCTTTTTCAAACACTTTGAGCAGTAGAATGTTGCATGCTGTAAGAAACTGGTTCGTAAAACAAAAATGATATAGTAAACAATCTTAAGATAGTAGGACACAACAGACTAGACTTAAACTGCCTATAGTAAGCAATGCTCAGGTAGAGTTTTATGCAGCGAAATAATGCAAATTCGTTTTCTTACTACGTCCACTTTTCTCACAGGAAAAATTCAGTAAGCTATTCACACAGTATAAACTTAGCTACGCCAATGTCGAAGTCCAACTTAACTTCTTTAAGTAGTTTTTGCCTATCCTCGGAAGGCTACTCATCTACGATACACACGTTCCTCGGTACACCTAGTCTACTTTGAATTTCAGATTCAAACAAAGACTGCCCGTTCAAAAACTGCTCGTTATATTGGTTTAATGAAAGTATTTCTTCAACATCTGGTAGTTACCTCTAAACTTGAATATCAGTTGAGATGTGGACAAGCTTCTTTGATGAGAAGGATTAGGACCGAGACAAAACTTGACAGCTAGCTTGACTTGAGAATCTTGTTGCAACTTGAGCGTGCTTGCTATTTGCTCTTGTATACTTGGTGTTTGAAATTTATGTTTAGCTTAGATGATAGAAAAACCTCCTGTAAGGTATGAACTAGTGCCCCAAAAGTTCTGTAAATCTTTGTAATAGATTGGGCTAATCTCTATTTAGGCAGAAGTTGCAACAAGCAAGCAACAAGATCATCAAGGTTGCTCGAAGCAACATGTCCTCTATCACAATAAGGAGTGCAGACTGCAGTGATCACGCAACACGGTTGCTTATTCCCATCCAGCATACAACATTGCTTGCAACAAGAAAGATACAACCAGCAAGCAAAGAGGAATCATGGCCAAATGTCAAAGTCAATGTCAAAAGTCAGGGTATTCGAATTAAAAAATATAGCCAGTGGAGTAAAGTTTAAAACCTTTTACTGACTATCGAATAGCATGGGGACACGTCACCTGACATATAGTAAAAACAACACTGGCATTGACACCAAGCTACCACTCTAACCAACTCCATGCGAGAAAGGACAAACGACTATTTTCCATACGAGTAGCATTAAATATCAACTGGATTATTTCTCTCTCTTCAACCAGAAAAAATCCCAACTGCTATAACTAAAAGGCGATGGAGGACGATGCAAAGGCTACCGAAATAACGAAATACTGAAAGCAATACTTCGCATCAAGCACCCAACGTTCTTATTCAAAGCTTCAAACCTACACTCTGATAATAATATCAGTGTTTATGCAAAGTATACAAGAGTGATTGTGCTGTCGAGACACGCAAAATTAATAACCTTATCCGACCTCTACTAACAAGTAGCAGCGGCAAGTAAGGGTCGATCTCACCGGGACCAGATGAATTAATTGCATTTCTAATATTAATTACTAAACAAGCAAAAGTAAATTGGGGGGGGGGGGGGTGTTTGGTTAAATTTATATCTAACTACTCAAGTAATTAATAAACTAAAGAGTTCAAATAATTAAATAAGTAGATAACACGATTTAGTCAATATCAAAACAATATCAGTTCTTAGTTCAGTACCCCCCCCCACTCGAAGTGTGGATCAATTAACTAATTGTATTTGACGATCCATCCCACAGTTCTCTAACCCTAGACCGACAATAAGCCCAATCCACCCAAATTAGGGTTAGGCATTCGGTAAAACCGAACCGAATTGACATTTCGGTAAATCGAACTAAAATTTAGTATAATATGTAAAATCAAATACCGAACCGAATTAATATATTTCAGTTCGGTAAAAATCGAAATATTTCAATTTTCGATAAAAAATCAAATTTTGTTTTAAAAAAAAATGGTAATTTCCAACCGAAATTCTAATCATTTCCCTTTTTTTTTTTTTTTTTTTTTTGTTTAACCTTGAAAAATCGGAGTTTCTGTAACCTCATTTCCTTCCTGGCTTCCCATGAGTCATGCATGAGATTTATTAAATTTTATTTGGGGCAATTGTTAATGAGCATGCATTATTAAAGCCCAATAATATAAATGCCCAATATAAAAATAATATATACATATTAGCTGCCTCTATATGGTTTTTACCGAACCGAATACCAAAATTTAAAAAAATGAAAAATTGAATACAGAACTAAATTTATTCGGTTCAGCTCAGTACGTACTAAATTGCCAGTTTCGGTTCGGTCGGTAAACCAAAATATGCCCACCTCTAGCCCGAATCGTCCCTTAATTCTAGTTAAGTAATTTCCTACCTTATTTAATTGAACAACTTAGAACAAACTCTCTACGTTTAATTCATTTAACACATTATTTATTAGGATAATAGGTCAGACTAGACTCCAAATACACAAGCTCGATTCAGATGACCTAGATTTGTATTACCCCTCACGAATTATTTGTTAATTGCTACTTATGATTATAAAACTGCAACAATTACGAAATATATTCTATAATCTATTGATAGACATCAATAACCTAATCCGACGGTCCCTATCAAATCAAGCAATTGAAATCTCATAAATCAAACAATCAAGTAATACAAACAAACCATTAGACATAAATCAAAACATGACTACAGATTAATTAATATAATAACACAAGTAGGGTTCAACATCCATTTAAACTGGAAAAAAAGTAATTTAGATACACATAGTCATATTAATGTCTAAAATCTCATAATAATAAAACAATGACACAATTAAAACAAGCGGAAAATAAAACCAAACAAATTCGAAGACCCTGTCTTGAAAAGTTGCACCTTGCCCCACTGCTACTCCACGTGAATTGAATGAAAATCCATAACGTCTCTTTAACATTTTAATAAGGCCAAATGGGCTTTGTTTCCATTCAAACAAGTTGGCACCCATTTTGGACCTTTTCTAATCACAAGGTTTTTTGGCCTTTTATGGCCCAATAGGAGACAATCAAAGTCAAGCCCCCTACTTGGGCTTTTCCTTTAACTTTCCAGGCCTGTTGGCCTTCTTCCTCTTTCAACTTGGCCTCGCGCACAGTTTCCTTTATGGGGCAATTTCGGTCCTTTTCTTCATTCATCATATTCTTGGGTCATCTTGATTTACTTGTTGATCTGACCCAAGGGATCCAAAATTTCTCCGATTATAGTACAATTTAACATAAAACACAACTTGGAGTATTTGAATTTAATGTGTGCAGATAAGTAGAAAAATAATCGGTGCATAATAGATAAAATGCATCCTAACAATCTAAATAATGCATTTTTTTGCACTTATCAAAGAGCAACATAGCAAGCAGCAAGCACACAAGTGAAGATCCAAGCTACAACAACTCTCAAGTCAAGCTAGCTCTCAAACTTTGTCTCTGACATAATCCTTCTTAAATCAGGAAGCTTGCCCACTTATCTCATCTGTTTTTCCTTTTCTCTGCATTCTGAGCTACGATAGAAAGGTGTCTTAGGCGCTTCTGTGATTGAAATTCCTCGGGAGAACTTAATCGCGGTGGGAAGCACTAGTGAGAAAGTGAATAGGGTAGCGACAGGTCGTAGGTGGAAGGTCGAATGAGGCGAACCCCTATTAGGCTAGTCAAAAGATGTTCGTTTAAGGGCCTTAGGAGATCTATAAGAATAGAACTATGTTCTTACCCACATTAGTAATGAGGATTCGGAATATCACACATTGATCAATTAAAGAGAGATTCAACCACTAAAAGAAGGATCTATTCTTTGGGATCCTTCCTTTCTTCAAATGGAAGGAATGGAGATCCAATAGTTTGGCTGTTTTGCGTACGTAATTTTTCTTCAGGCTCTGTTCATTCACAAGCTACATCAGTGGTTAAGAAAAAGGGCGTTGGGATTGAATAACAGAGCTTCTTCTTCTATAATAAATCTTGGGCATATATCTGGTGAAGGATGGAGATCACGCACTGCAAAGGGAAACTACCAGGTCTTTAGTCAATTTCAATTAACAAGCTTTCAAACAAGTGTAAGAACCCAAAGAAGGAGAAACGCAAAGTAGTCTTATGAACCTGTTTCTAATCGAGAACAACCAACTGTACTTTTCTTCTCATACAAGATTTTTCTTATCCGAATGAAATGGTAGAAATGACTTATCCGACTGATCCAACATTGTTCTTTATCATGACTCTTCTGAGTCTGAGACTTCCCAACAAACCCTGTTGACTCGGAGTATTCAATCCTCATTCGTTTAGCCATCTTCTTGGCTTCTTGTCATTTGATCTAGGAGAATCAACCTTAAGGAAGGGAACCTAGGAGCGTAGTTTAGCCTGTGTTCGAACCACTGATTCTTTAATTTCACCAACTGCAAAGAAGATTAATTTCGATTTTTGCATCTGGGAACAAAAAGACCAGTTGATACTTTCATGGATCATTACCTCCATGACCGATGATATTCTACTGCAATTTATGAATTATGAAACTATAGTTCAGCTATGGACACAATCGAGGTAAGTTTTTATGTTCAGATTCGTGCGAAAGTAAGTCAGTATCTTCAATTACAAAATTAGAAAAGATGATCGTTTCCATGAATGAATCTCTATTCAAGACTTGTAGTTATGTTGACACTTTGACATTAGTTAGTCACAAGCTTGATGATAAATCACACATTGATTCCATATTCGATGATCTTCCATCAGAGTATGATACTTTCGTCTTGTTTGTTAAAACTAGCCTCAATCCGTGGACAATTGCAAACATAGAGGCTCAGGGATAGAGGCTCTACTTCTTTCTGAAGAGACTCGTGTTGAGAAGCAGTATCCTACCATTTAAAGTGCCATGGTGAATGTTTTAATCAATTTGTTAACCAAAGCGAACATTAAGAACAACAATTCTCAGAATTTTGGAAATCATTCCGAGAACTTTACTCAGAATAGAGGTGGCCGCAATGACAATACCAGAGGCAGTTATTCCAATAATTGAGGTGGTGGTCGTAGCAATTGGAAGGTAACCAATTCGAGAGTGTGGTGATTTTGTGGTAAGCCTAATCACATAACTTCTAAATGCTTTCATCGAAATGTCTTGAGTATAATCCCCCGTTCATGCCCAACAACCAGCCTCAAGGTTATGTGTCATACACTCGCAACAACCAGCCTCAAGGGTATGCTACTCAATTTCACTCACATAATAACTCTACCTCCACTTCCAACATATCTATCCCTGAGTCACCTTAACAGATGCAGTGGTATCCCGACTCCGGTGCCATTCACCCCCTGGCTACTGACACTCGGTCTCTCTCTCAGAAATCAGTTTATCAAGGTCATGACTAAGTTCTTGTTGATGATGGTAAGTGCCTTCATATTGCCTATGTTGGTAACACTTCTTTCTCATCTCCTTTTCAATCCTCTAGAACTCTTAGTCTTCAAAATATCCTTCATGTCCCTAAAACACTGAAAAATCTACCATGTATGTCCAAGTTTTCTAGAGATAATAATGTGATGTTTGAATTTTATCCTTCTCTTTGTTTTGTTAAGGATATCTCAATTGGGGACAAACTCCTTCAAGGCCATCTAGAAAACGGGTTGTATGTGTTCTCCTCCATAAAAATCATCTCCAAGGATCATTCCCAAGCCATTGAGTTCTCCAATCTGTAATGTTGTTTCCACTTCAGATTCTATTGATGTTTGGCACACTAGGTAGGGCACCCTAGTGATTCTGTTCTACAACTTGTATTCAAGACCTCACATATTTATGTTCCTAATAAGAATAAAAGTCTTTAATATGTTTGCCAAGTATGTTGTAGTGGCAAGTTACATCATTTTCCTTTTCCTAAGTGAACACTACATACACTGCCATTAGCCTTGGTCCACTTTGATCTTTGGGGTCCTGCTCCCATTCTTTATTCTAGTGGATATAGGTACTGTATCAGCTTTATTAATGCTTATTCTAGATTCACTTGGTTATTCCTCTTGACACAAAAAATATAAGCTTTCCAAGGTTTCATTACATTGCAATCTGACTGGGGTGGGGAATGCAAATCATTTTCCAGCTTCTTATCCAAAGAAGGGATCATTAATGGGTTTTCTTGCTTTCATATACATTAGCAAAATGGCTTGGCTGAATGAAAACATAGACACATTGTTGATGTTGGTCTCACATTGCTTGTCCAAGCTTCTCTTCCTCTAAAATTTTAGGATGAAGCCTTTAGGACAATAATTTTTCTTATTAATAGACTTCCTTCTCCTAATACACAATCTATATCCCTCTTGATATCTTGTTTAAAACTGTACCACAATATAAGCAATTGAAAACCTCTGGGTGTTTGTGTTTTCCTCTTCTCAAACCTTATAATTAGCACAATGGTTACAGTCCCAGCCTTTTACTTTTATGGGCTATAGCATTAACCATAAAGGTTACAAGTGCTTATTCACAAAGGGGAGAATTTTCATTTCTAGAGATGTTGTGTTTGATGAAAATAATTTCCCTATGCCTCCTCAAGTTCTATTCCTGTCCAACCTCTTGTGTCTTTTGATTCACTTTCACTCTTACCTACTGTATTTAGGCTTCATCACCTGTTGCGCATTGTTCATCCCCTACTGCACAGGGTTCGACCTTTTCCTGTGAAGTGTGCTAGGGGCTGCTTGATGGGGCCTCTGCTGGGAGCGGCAACTGTTGGGGCTGATTCAAAGCTTCATCTGCTGCATATTCTTAGGTTGAAGAGGTAGCAAGGGGTTAATGCTGGCTCAGAGGCGGGATAGAGAGAACAACATAGGAATCAATAGTGTTAGACCCTTGATCCTTCGTTATGTGTACTGAATCATGATCAAGAGAAGCAAATCGTGGTGATGAGGGTGCTGGCTCAGGCTCATCAAAGAGTTACCTGACAATACTTTTCAAGAGATGGGTCTTGAATAACCTCATTCTCTTCTTCTATAGAGGTTGATCACTGCTCTCTTTTACTTTCTCTTTTCACACAGTCCAAGAAGAAATGATTGGTTCCTTTACAGGTCTCAATCGTTGAGATCTCTTCTTGGGAGAGCGTTTCAAACAAAAAGGCCTTGTTCTTGCTGACTGCAGCAGTAGGCACTAAGGTGACCTCTCTCTCTTCCTCTCTTCTCTTGGAGCCTTCGCTTGTACCCCAATCCACTTGACCTTCTCTAGTTCTGAGCCTCCAGTAATTCCGCTACCGAGACTGTACAGAATGTAGTTGAGCATGATTCCATAGCACTTGCGTCTTTTTATCTTAGTGACCTCCCCTTTTAGACGAGTGAAGAGAAACATTGGCCAATTTATTGGTTCCTCTTTCTGTACTACTATCATCAGTCGGAATCTGGGACAGACACACTTGTCATGATTCCCAGTTTTGCACTCTATGCTACGACTACACATGTTATGCAGAAACATAAACTCGAAGAGAAAAGTGACCTTGGTACATGATTCATGCACGTTCACTGCCTACTAGTTGCTTGTAAAATCCCTCCAGCATTCAAGCAGTAAATCCCCACCATAGATCTTCAGTTGCGTCGGAGTGATCCCTTCCTTCGACATATTATAGATCTTGGCGAGTGTGGAAGGAGTGATCTCAACACTATTCTCCTCCACAGTGCATGCTATGGTGGTTGGTTCACCCTTTTGATTGCGGGTCACCTGTGCAGTTTTGTAGTACTGCTCCAACAAGCTCTCTTGGTATCTTGGTGGGTGTGCACTATGAAAGAAAGTTAGGTGACTCGATCATAACTTCTGCCATATCGTCTCGATCAATTGAGATCCTAGGTTTCTCTTCACCATCTGTATCTGAAGATACTTGACACAAGCAAGACGTCCTTCAATAAAATCAGGACTTCTTGATCGGAGTATATTTTTTAGATGCCATTGAAGCTTATTCGAGAAGAAGGCTTGATGATCTAAAAACTGGATCTTTAGAGTTTTTTCTCTAAAAGATGTGATCGAAAAGTCTTTTTAGACTTTCTAAGTTTAGGTATATATAACCTTTTTATTGTAGATAATCAGAAATGACTCTTGGTTCACTCGCAAGAAATTCGTGCTATTTAAACAATTCAGATTTATTGATGGGAAGATGAATTTGAATTAGTGGCTATTTTTTAATAAGTGCATTGGTCAAATATAAATCGCCATAATTAACTCTGGTAAAGGCAACTGTTGTGGCGCAGTAAATGACATGTGCATTAAATGCGGCAAAGAAGGAATATTTTCCCGCTTTAAAAACTGTAAAGTTTTTAAGGTTGAGCATACTAAATGCTATGGGGAATTATTAATGTTGTAGCAGTGATGCAGTAAGCGTTAGATTTTGTAGACATTAAATACTTTCAATATTTGTGTCACAATGAGGTTACTGCAGTAAACTTCAATGAATCGCTGTATATCAGCTTACTGTGTTTCTCCGTACTGTGTTTCTTGTTGTAGGCATATTCGTGAATCACCACAAGTTGTCTGTTACCATCCTACTTAAAAAAAATTCTTACTTGATGTATGCAACGTTTCACCGTACACTACATACAACATTCACCCTTGCTCCAGTAGTGTTACAGTAAACTGCTTAAAGTTTGTTTTAATGCTTCCACCAACAACAAAATTTCCTACAAGGGTTTTTCTACAAAAGTAGCATCCCTAATTTAGTCCTAACCATACTGAAACAAGATTCACATAGAGGTTTAGTGAAAATATCAACTAACCGTATGCCTATATGAATATTTTCAAGTTTGACATCCTTCTTTTCCACACGATCGTGAATAAAGTGATGTCTTACTTCTATATGGTTGGTCCTTGAGTGAAGAGCTGCATTGTGTGTGATAATAATTGCACTAGTGTTATCACATATATAGGCGTTTCTCTTGCGAGTATCCCATAATCCTTCAATTGTGGTTGCATCCACAGTATATGCGTACAGTAGCTCTCAGCAGCGATATATTCTGATTTCGCTGTAGACATTGCGATAGATTGTTATGTTTTTGCTAAACCATGAATCTAGTCTATTTCCAAAAATTAATAAGTTCCATTCGTGCTTTTGCGGTCAATTTTGCAATCAACGAAGTCAGAGTCTGAGTATTCTTTGAGCTCGAACCCTCCATCCCTTGGGTACAAAAACCCTACCCCAGTTGTGCCCCTTAGATACCTCAGGATTCTCTTAGCTGCTAGGAGGTGAGACTCCTTAAGTGCTGCCTTGTATCATGCACAAACTCCTATAACAAGTAAGATGCCAGGTCTGCTTGCTGTGAGATGCAGAAATGAGCCAATAAATCTTTTGTACTGTGTGATATCAACATTCTTTCCTTCTTCATCTTTGTCAAGTCTAGTTGTTGAACTCATAGGAACGCTTGCAGAGGTTAAATTTTCTTTCCCAAACTTCTTGAGTAGTTCCTTTGTGTACTTGGCTTGATTGATTAAAATGTCATCATCCACCAATCTTAATTGAATTCCAAGAAAGATGCTTAACTCTGTCATCATGCTCATTTTGAACTTGCTTTGCATCAACAGGGAGAACTTCTTGCATAGTTCTTTGTCAGTTGACCCAAAAATAATGTCATCAACATAAATTTGGGGGTCAATTACCAAAAGCAACCTGTACAATGGGCCTTTTTTACTTTTGCAACCTAAACTTTTTATTTTTTTCGATGACAACCTGTACTTATTGTTTTTTCTCGATTTTCAACCTCCGACGGTATAGGCCATGTGATTTGCACATGTTTCTTTTTCGACCAATAATATGGCGACACGTGGCGACTCAAAAAATATTAATAAATATTTTAAAATTTTCATAAAGTTAAGAAATAAATCCAGAAAATTAAAAAAAAAATATTTCTCAAATTATTTTAGAAATTCTAAAAATATATTTAAAATTTTAAGAAAAAAATATTTATAATCCAAAAAAAAATTCTATAATTAATTTAAAAATTCTAAAATTTCATTCAAAATTCAAAAAATTCATTTATAAATTCAGAAAATAAAAAATTTTATTTCGAACATTAATTTGAAAATTATAAAAATTAATGCAAAATTAAGAAAATCCATTTAAAATCAGAAAATTAATTTGAAAAATTTGAAAATTAAAAAAATTATTTAAGAAATTAATTTAAAAATTCTCAAAATTAATTATAAAATGTAGAAAATTAGTATAAATAATTTATTTATTTTTTGGATTATAAATAATTTTTTAATTTTAAATAAAATTTTAGAATTTCTAAATAATTTCAGAAATATTTTTTAATTTTCTGGATTTATTTATGAAATTTCTGAAAATTTTAAAATAATTATTAATGTTTCTTTTTACATTTTATTTGTAGCCACGTGTCGCCATGTTATTGGTCCAAAAAGAAACATGTGCAAATTACATGGCTTATATAGTTGAAAATATCGCCGGAGGTTGAAAATCGAAAAAAACAATTAGTATAGGTTGTCATCGGAAAAAATCAAAAGTTTAGGTTGCAGTAGTAAAAAAGGCTCATAGTACAGGTTGCTTTTAGTAACCGACCCTAAATTTGGACTAATAATGTCCTCTTGCTATCTTAGATTCTAAATAAAGTTTTATCTACAACACCTTTCGGGAATCCTCTTTGGACTAAATACTGTGACAGAGTATCATACCAAGCTCAAGGCGCTTTCTTAAGGCCATACAATGCAATTCCTTCTTTAGCTTGTAGACTCTATCTTCAGTTGGAGCATCAAACCCTGGTGTTGTTCATATAGACCACTTCAGCTACAAGTCCATTCAGGAATGCACTATTCACATCTATCTAGTATACAGTGAAGTTACTGTGTGCAACAAACACCAGAAATATTTTAATTGCTTCAAGTCTGGCTACAGGGGCAAAGGTTTCATGAAAATTTGCCATCCTCCTGAAGTAGCCTATAGCAACTAACCGTGCTTTGTTCCTGATGACAAGCCCTAACTCATCCAGCTTGTTGTTTAAACCCATTTGGACCTAATTACACCTTGATGAGTAGGCCTGAGAACCAAATTTCAAACTTCATTTCTCTCAAACCCATTGAGCTCTTCCTGCATGGCTTGTACCCAATAAGGATCACATAGAGCTTTCTCAATGGTACCGGGTTCCATTTGAGATACGAAGCAGGAGAACATGACTTCATAAAGTGCATATCTTCTTGTCCTTACTCCATCATTTATTCTCCCTATGACCAAGGTTGGTGATGATCTCTGAACCATCTCCTTTTAGATTCCAAACCTTGATTCACAACAACTTGCTGAGTTCCCTATTGTGATGTAGGTTCTGGTTATGTAGCTTATGATGTAGGGTTCGCAGTACCTTCAATTGCTACTCCATCTTCCAATGTAGGTTCTTCTTAGCTAGAGCTGGCGGCTGGATCTCTACATAAGGAACATGTTCCTTATACTTTTCTAACCTGATCTCTTCAACTCTTGTTATTATCCCTTCTAATCCTTCTGGGTTGCAGTAGGTTCATCAAAGACCACATGTGGCGAGTCTTCCACCATAATTGTTCTTTTATTGAACACTCAAATTGATTTTCTTACACAGAAGTATCCCAAAAATACTCGTCGAAGACATTTAGATGCTCCTTCCCATTATTCAGCACAAAACATCTACAAACAAAGATATGGAAGTATGATATGTTAGGCGTTCTTCCACTCCACAACATGTAGGGCATCTTATCTAGATCTTTGTTGATGAGACATCTGTTTTGCGTATAGCATGCTGTGTTAGGTTCCTCTGCCCATAATGGTTTTGGAAATTGAGCTTTAACAATCATTGTTCTAGCAGCTTCTTTCAATGTTCTATTCCTTTTTTCTGCTACACCATTTTGCTGAGGAGTCCTTGCAGCTGAATACTCATAATGAATTCCATTGCTGTTGCGGAAAATCTCTATGCCCTTGTTAAGTATTCAGTACCTTGATCTAATCTGATCTTGACAATGTTGAGGCCTTTTTCATTTTGGATTCTCTTCATAAAGTATGGGAGCTTCTTTAGAGTATATGATTTATTGGTTATGAACACAATCCAAATGTATTTGGAGAAGTCATCTACTACTACTAGTAAGTACTTCATCCCACTCAAACTTACTGGTTCAATGGGGTCCAAAGAGGTCCATATGTAGTAGATCAAGGAGCTTGTGAGATTATCTTACATGCTTGTCTTTGAAAGCCTTCCTGGTTTGCTTACCTTTCAAGCATGCATCATACACACTCTCCTTTCTCTACATCTGGTAATCCACTTACTAACCCTTTGCGTGCCAGCTTGTTGATAGTCTTGAAATTCAGATGACTCATCCTCTTATGCCATAGCCAGCTGAGTTCAGGAGTGCTTTTACTATGAAGCAGGAGAGCTCTCCTCCAGTAGATTACCAGTTAGCTAGATAAATGTTACCCTTTTCTAGTGCCTATGAGCTTTATTTGGTTGGACTTGGCATCTCTTATCAAGCATTTCCCTTGAGTGAACTCTATAGAATGCCCCTAGTCACAACACTGTTTTATGCTCAGTAGGTCGTATTGTAAACCTTCGACGAAGTAGACATCTGCTATGATGACCTTGTTTTTTTAGAAAGTCCCAACACATTTGGTGATACCCTTGGCATTGTTTCCAAATACCACCTTAGATCATTTGCAGTTTTTGAAATCTTTAAGGGAATTCTTGTTGTCTGTCATATGTCTAGCACACCCTTTGTCGATGTACCATGACTGCACTGTCGTGGTGCGGTAAATTAACAAAACCTAGCTACCCTTCTAGCTTGTAGAAGTGATAAGTAGGGTCGATGACACAGGGAACAGGAAGACTTTATAGTGTGTGATAGAAACCTAATACTAGCAATATATGAATAAATATATAAGTAATGGAGGGTTTTGTAGTTTGATTCCTAATTAACTAATGAGCTAAAATAGAAATTAAGCAATTAACTGTGACAATATTCTACTTATGATGTGATGAATCCCATCTCTTAATCTTATCTCCCCCTAGTTTATACTACCCCGTGATAGATGCAATTATTAACCAATTTTAACCATAAAACTCCTACCACCCCAAGATTAGCAACAAGCTCTGCAAACCTCGTTATCCCTTATGTTTAACTAACCAAAATAAGCTCTTTATTTAGTCTATCCAGTTGAGTGATCTCAGAACAAGCTCTCTGGATCTCATTAAATGGACGCCTAGAGTACTAGGATAACGGAATAGACACGGTGTGGGCCTCGTAAGCTCGGACCCCACTCACTATTCGCTACTAAATGACTATAAGTTCGTAACAATTGCGGATTACGATTATAACCTAGCGTTACTTATGCAACTAATATCCTAGGGGATCAATCTAACACCTAAACACATAAGCATTGGAAAATAAACAAATGGTATAACAACTTTTTAAGGTAAACAATCGGTTAACAACTACTGTAAATATCACAAGATAATTAAACTAGGGTTTGACTCAACTAAGGACTGAAATATCCTACTAGCCGCTCACGGCGGTGACAAAAGATAAATTAAAATCAGAATACATAATTGAAATAACTCAAAGGAATGAAAAAACCGAAAAATTGTCGATCTTGATTGCTCGTCTCCTTCGGAATCCTCTGAATAATGCTCTCTCGTAAGGTAAAAGTGTTTAATTCCCGGACATAAGGATCCCTTTATGTAGAGGACGTCAAGTTGGGGTGGTTTTGGGCTCAAATTCGGAAGTCTTGTCGCCCAACGAGTAAATAGCCGCCTTAACAGGCCGCGGCCGCGAAAAATGGCGGCGCCCGCACTCGCTTCATGGCTTCAATACCCCGCGGCCACGCTCAGGTGCCGCGGCCGCGCCATTTGTACATCAATTTGGGCTCGTTGCTTCGGTTTGGCTGCGGCTGCGCACTTGGTTCGTGGTCGCGGAGATATTTTCCCTGTTTCCACGTATTTTTACATCATTTGACTTCCCGGACTTCGTTCTTTGTTGTACATCCGGCCTAATGCAAATACTTGGCCTTATATCACCTAGTTAGCTCAAAACGGAACCACAAGCGTCAAACGATCCAAAGATATAAAATAATCCACACATGATCAATTATACGCGCAAACATTGTAATTCAACACTTAAACAGACTTAAAGTTCACAAATAAACGCGTGTACCAAAATTCCCCAAACTTACACCTTTGTTCGTCCCGAACAAATCTAAACCAAACATATAATCAAGACACGGGTTTACGGCACTTTAAGTGGCAATTGCGAGTTTCAGAATAGTTTATCAAAAGCACATCAACATGATATGAACGAGTATATTTGACAGAGTAACTTCAACTACTTTCAAGACTTACAAATTTTAACAATTGATCCTCACCGGAAATGTGTATCACTCATCTCTCAAGTGTATAAGATATGCTAAGTTTTCACTCACATTGACTTATATGCAACCACTACCATATGCTTGCCTATTATCTAAGTCGGATCTAGTACTCGACATGCATGGCAAAGAATAAAAAAGGTCTTCAATTAGATTGTAATGTAGGCTTAGGTAAGGTGGGATAAATTTTTGAGTGAAAGTGACTAGCAAATGGACTAACCGATTTATTTCTAACTCAACCACCCCTTAAAACAATTACTCACATCTCACTCTCCATATTTCAGTAAATCACTCCAAAGAATGACTTCTTCTTCCCACGGAAGTTCTTTTACAACCAAGTGCTTTTCTTTTCTCATTTTTTCTTTTTTTTTCTTTTCTCTTTTTTTTTTTCAACTAAGCACTTTTCATCCTCCCCTCCTCAAGACAAGCTTCTTGTGTACTCGACTCATGTCATCCTTACTTTTGTATTATTCAAGTCAAAGAGTCTAACAATTTAGCACATAGGAGGGTTAAACCTTCTTGATTTTTTCTATCACCAATTCCCTTTTCATCTTTTATTTTATTCCCTTTTTCAGCCCATGGTAATCCCGAATAACATCCCCGATTACCTTTCCTTTCCCCTCCCTCTTAACAAGATTAGTCCAATAAGGTCAAAGGCTAATGTGAAAGATGTTTGACTTGTAATATCCGGCTAGCAAATAACAGACTCACGACTCAAACGGGCTAACTAGAGGATTTTTTTTTTCAAAATTTTGGTCAAAAGGGTAATTATTTTGAGGCTCTGAAATAGGCTAAAATCAAGAAATGCCTAAGATCATATTCTAAGCTACAACACATACCGACTTTTTCACGACAGAGATGCAAGGCAAGTTCTAGAGTCTATTTGCACATAAACAATGAAAATCACACCGAAATAATTCATACAAGTTACTCCAAGAATGGGAGTACAATTATGGGCTTCAATTTCCTCACAGGGTAATTTCTGATCAATGTTTCAATTCAAAGCTCAATTTCATCTCCATTACTCGTCTTGCTCTATCATGTGCTAATTTATCACAATATTCCACAAGAAATCATCATTAACTCATTGTTATTATCACCTTAATGTGCATTTTTTTCTCTTTCTCAATAGCATATTTTGGTTTTATTTTCCTATCCTAGACTCGATCTAGTCTCAACAAGACAAAATAATAAAACATAACCAAGAATGTCAACTATGGCTCACAGGCCCAACGCGCGAATAATGGCACATAGGCCCAACACACGAACAATGGCACACAGGCCCAACACATGCAAAAATAAAGCAAAGGACAATAGAAGAGGAAAATAGAAGTAAAGCATAGAATTTAAAGACACTAAAAAAAACTAACGCTGCCAAGTCGTCTCACTTCACACCCCCTCCCCCAAACTTGGTTGAAAAATCAAAGTTTGAGGAGAAAAATAGTGGTGCGGCTTGGTGCGTACTTACAATGCTTTACTCATGCGGCGACGGGGGTGGATGACCCCCTTGTCCCCAAAAGGACCTCATGTGCTACCACTGAGCCTCATGTTCCTGCTGCCCTTTTTGCTTTTGCTCCCAACGGCTATCCTCTAGCTGCCATCGACTCTCCACTGCATGCTAATGAGTGTCTTTCAACTGCCACCGCTGCTCCATGGTTTGATGCCATGTAGTCTCATACGCGTGTCCGGCCTGGAGGGCTGTCATGATCTCCTGATGGCCCGATTGGGCCTCTCCTCTGTAAAGGTCCAGGTTATCCTGGAGAGAGGTGATGAGCCCTTCCACATGATCTTGGAATTTCCACTGTGACTGTATAGCGGCAGCGGGCCTCTTCTTCTTGGGCTGGCGGTGACTGCTTCCTTCAGCGGGGTCGGGGCCCTCATGACCCTGATTGGTGTCATCGTCCGGCTGAGGTACAGTCGGGACTCAACCTGTTTGGTATTGTGGTAGTTGGTGGCGTCGGGCTGTCGGGACTCGGCCAAGTGAGCGGGGGAGGCTAAAGTCAAATTCCGAGAACTGGAGATGTTTGTCACCTCAGTGAGCCGGGGATTGGGTAGGCGGAGGAATGGTCCCACATTTTGTATGACATATGGGATGGTCTTATTTGATGGTGTATGGGCCAACCCCTCCTTGTAGCTCAAAGTCACCACTCTCATCTTCTCTAAATCTTCCCAAGTGAGGAGGAACTGAGTGGTCACTGGTTCCAAATCAACCAAAGGAACACCACAGTTGGCAGCTATCGGAGTAATGAGACCTCCCACATAGATGTTCTCCCTCTGTTTGAGCACTACTTTCTCAAAGTGCTCAAGCATCAACTCGGCTACTGTCACCCTTTTCCTTCATCAGTATATGCCACAACAATTTCAACTAATTGTAACTGGAAGCCCCCGTCTCTTTCCTCGCATAAATAGTAAAGTTGAGGAGCTTCTGAATATACCTGACCACTGGGCTATGAATCTAGGAGTTCTTGGCGGAGAAAGGTTGGGCTTCAACAAGGCCTGGGCCAATTGTGAGTTGTCCCCAAAAAGCATTCACATCAAACTGGTCAGAGCAATGGTAGACATTGGCATAAGGCATTGTTCTGAAATTCACCTCACATAAAATAATCAATAAACTGTTCGGATACTAAATTCACAAGAATGAACGAACAGACAGTTATTGTTCGAACACAAACTTCCCAGAACGGGCGAACAAGAACAGACGCAGAATTAAGAACAAGAATTACACAAATAGGCTTTACGTGGTTCGATCCCATGGGATCTACACCCACGGAGGCTCTACACACCTCAATTCACTATACTTAAGTAGAAATTACAAGAATTAACCAAAAACTAGCCAAGCCCCAATTCACAGATCGAATTTGGCTTTAGAACCTTAGCTTTATAATTCTCTCTACAGTAGTGTATACAAGGGAAAAATGTGATAATTGTGTTCATCTTCTCAAGAGCTTTAAACCTATACCAAGAATTGTCTATAATCTTCATGAAGAGAGAGCTATAACCGCTGCAAGTTGCGAGCTGCAGTTTGTTACAAAACGGTTAAGACACAACGGTTTCTGGTAGCTGAAAACCGTTGTGTTTGGCATCTTGTACACCTATCCCTTTCAGCCCGAAAACCTGTTGTAGTAATACCCCTTCTTCTTTACTCGATCAAATCTGGTTCTTCCAGTCCGGTTCCTGGACTTCTGACTCCGGTTCTGAAATCCCAACACATCATATTCCATATAGGCACCACCTTGATGATATTGAACATATTCTCACAAATCTCCACCTCAATGAAATCAAGTGTGTGTCATCACCTGTGAGGAAGTGGTCAATATCATCAAGTGAGCTATACAATGTAATATGATGTGTCTAGAATGTGGAACCGGATTCAGGAGGTGGAGAACCAGATGATAAAACCGGGTTTCAGCGTGAAGAAGTGAAGCTGTACAAAAAGAACCGGGTTCAGGGTTGTTGAGCATAACCGTCAATTGTGACGAGGAGGTTTCAGCTTTGTGACGGACTAAACCGTCACATTTGTCCTGTAGCAGCAGTCGACTTCAAGCAGTTAGAACTTCCTGGGTAGTTACATTCGAGCTACAAGACCTATATCATTGAACAGCTCTCTTCAAGGAGATCATCACCACGTCGAGCAATTTCCAGTTTTCATAGATTACAGAGAGAATTAGATAGCTAAAGTGTTTCTGCCCTAATTTGTTCCAGAATTGGGCATTTACGTTTCAGAGTGTAATTCTTGTAATTGATTGATTATCTTAGTGAATTGAGGTGTGCCTGGCCTCCGTGGATGTAGTTCATCTTGAACGAACCACGTAAAACGATTGTGTGATTCATTTCATTTTCAGTTCTGCGCGAAGTGTGTTTCGGTCACAACTCTGGCCGAACAGTCTTGTGTTTCTCAATCGAATTAGTCTTCGAACCTGTTCCAGTTTCTTGGTGTTGTGTGTTTGGAGTTGATTTGTCTAAACAAGTGGCGCCGTCTGTGGGAATCAGCTCGCACAAGTCAAAGAAGAGGAGGAATGGCTGGCATGAAGATGGATTTTGAGAAGTTTACTGGAAGGAATGACTTCACATTGTGGAAGATCAAGATGAATGCAGTCCTGGTTCACAATAGCCTTGATCTTGCATTGCTACCTCTGGAATCATGGGAAGAAACTGAGAAATCCAAGTTTGCAGCCGTTGATAAGAAGGCCCTAAGTCTTATCTTCCTGTGCTTGGGTGATAAACCATTGAGGGAGGTGTCAAGAAGCAAGAGTTCCTTGGAAGCATGGAGGAAATTGGAAGAGCTGTATCAATCCAAGTCAGTTTCCAACAAACTGTTCCTGAAGCAGAAGATGTTGGCCTTCAAAATCACAGAAGACAAGGTAATTTCTGATCAACTTGATGAATTCATTAAGATGATTGAAGAATTGGAGGATCTGGATGTGAAACTGGAGGAGGATGACAAGGCATTGATGGTGTTAAACATTCTTCCAAAATCCATGGAAAGTTTTAAGGATGCCTTGATGTATGGAAGAGATGAGCAGCTGTCCTATGATGGAATAGTGAAGGCTCTGAGGTCGAAATGCTTTCAGACTCAAGGAGACAAAGGCATGGTGCAACCTGGAGAAGGCTTGAATGTCAAATTCAAGAAACCATGGCAAGGAAAGAAGGGTCAAAATGCCAAGGATCCAAAGTCAGGGGATCCAAACTCTAAGAAGGGAAATGACTGGGTGGAAAAGAGGAAATGCTTCAAGTGTAAACAGCCAGGTCACTTGAAGAAGGATTGTCCTAAGAAGAATAAGAAAGGAGGAAATCAAGGAGCAGAAGCTGCTGCCATTGATCACCAACAAGACTCTCCAGAAGTATTAAATGTTACTGATTCAAGAATGGTGAAGGAATGGGTCCTGGACACAGGGTGTTCTTTTCATATGTGTCCCAATCAGACTTGGTTTAATGAACTGAAGGAAGAAGATGGGGGAAATGTTCTCCTGGGAAATGACCAATCCTGCCAGGTCAAAGGAGTGGGATCAGTGAGCATTAGAATGTTTGATGGGGTGATCAGAATCATCTCAAATGTTAGGTATGTTCCTGGCCTCAAAAGAAATCTTCTATCACTTGGATCATTGGTAACCAGTGGATGTCAGTTTAGCTCAGTAGATGGATTCTTGCATATCACAAAACATGGAAAAATAGTGATAAAAGGAAGACAGCATAATGGACTATTTATCCTGATTGGCTCACCTATTGTTGGAAGTGTAGATGTGGTCCTGAACAATTCTGAGATTGCTAAATGGCATAAGAGACTTGGGCACATAGGAGTAAAGGGACTGAAAGAGTTGGAAAGGAGTGGAGTTATTGGAAACCTGGGGAATCAAGAACTGGAGTTCTGTGATCAATGTGCACTAGGCAAAGCCAAGAAGTTACCTTATGGAAAGGGAGTTCATACAACCCAAGAACCATTGGAGTATGTTCATTCTGACATATGGGGTCCTGCAAGAACAGAATCACATGGTGGTGCCAGATACTTCATGTCCTTGATTGATGACTACAGCAGGAAAGTATGGATCATGTTACTGAAGAACAAGAGTGATGCATTTCATAAGTTCAAAACATGGTTGATCCAACTTGAAAATGTCAAAGGAAAGAAACTGAAGCATCTAAAGACTGACAATGGACTGGAGTACCTCTCTACAGAATTTACAAATTTCTGTGAAGAAAGAGGAATCAAGAGACACAGGACTGTGCCAATGAATCCTCAACAGAATGGAGTTGCAGAGAGATTTACCAGGACTCTCCTGGAAAGAGTGAGGTGTATGCTGTTGGATGCTGGGTTACCAAAGGTGTTCTGGGGAGAAACAATGGCCACAGCATGCTATCTCATTAACAGGTCACCCTCATCAGTAATTGGGTTCAAAACACCTGAAGAGGTGTGGAGTGGACAGAAACCAAGCTATGAAGGATTAAGGGTGTTTGGATGTCTTGCTTTTGCCTACACCAGGCAAGACAAATTAGATGCAAGGGCTCTCAGATGTGTATTTCTTGGATATCCGGATGGAATTAAGGGTTACAGATTGTGGTGCCTAGAACAAGGAAATCAGAAGATAATCACCAGCAGAGATGTGAAGTTTAATGAGAATGTGATGGCCTATACTTCTACAGGCTCTAAGGAAGAATGTGATGCTGCAAAAGAGGCAGAGGAGATATCAATTCAGGTGGAGAAACCTGCAGAAGAAAATCACACACCTAAACCACACACAGAAGCACAAGACAGTGATTCATCATCTGAAGAGGAAACACAAACTGAACCAGCTCAAAACATCAGAGGATACAGCATTGGTAGGGATAGGCCTAGAAGAACAATCAACAGGCCTGACTTCTATGGCCAAGCTGGAAGTGTCTATTATGCCTTAAGTGTTGCTGAAGACCTAGAATCACAAGAGCCTAGCAGCTTTCAAGAAGCATTAGATTGTGAGGAAGGTGAACACTGGATACAGGCAATGACTGAAGAAATGGAGTCTCTGGAAAAGAATAAGACCTGGACTTTGGTGGAGAAACCAAAAGGTCAGAAGCTTGTAAGCTCCAAGTGGATATACAAGAAGAAACTGGAATCAGCAGGGTCCAAGCAGGTGAGATTTAAAGCAAGGTTGGTAGCCAGGGGTTTTACTCAAAGAGAAGGAATTGATTACAATGAGGTCTTCTCTCCGGTGGTAAAACATTGCTCAATCAGATTACTTTTATCAAAGGTCACACAGGAGGACATGGAACTGCAACAACTGGATGTAAAGACAGCATTCTTACATGGAGAACTTAATGAGGAAATTTATATGAAACAGCCAGAAGGCTTTATCATTCCTGGAAAAGAAGACCAAGTATGTTTGCTCAAGAAGTCACTTTATGGACTTAAACAAAGTCCAAGACAGTGGAACAAGAGATTCAATGACTTCATGATCAGTACTGGGTTTGTAAGAAGCCTTTATGACAGTTGTGTTTACTTCAACAAAGTTTCAAAGCAAGATAAAGTGTTTCTTCTGTTGTATGTGGATGACATGCTAATTGCCAGCAGAAACAAGGATAAAATACAATGGTTGAAGGATAGACTTAATGCTGAGTTTGACATGAAGGATCTGGGAGAAGCAAAGAAGATATTGGGAATGAACATTATAAGAAACAGAGAAGCTGGAGTGCTGTGGTTATCTCAGAGACAATATCTTCAGAAAGTGTTGGAGAGGTTTCATATGCATGAAGCCAAACCTCTCTCCACTCCGGTTAACCTACAGAAGAAACTTTCCAAAGATCAATGCCCAAAGAATGAAGAAGAGATCATACAGATGAGCAGTATTCCCTATGCAAGTGGAGTAGGAAGTCTTATGTATGGAATGATCTGTAGCAGACCTGATTTGGCATATGCTGTATCTTTGGTAAGCAGATTCATGTCAAATCCAGGAATTGAACACTGGGAAGCCTTGAAACATGTGATGAGGTATCTAAAAGGATCAGTAAACAGGTCACTGAAATTTGAGAAGAAAGCAGATGGAGGTACTGTTGCATTGGAGGGATTTGCTGACTCTGATTTTGCAGCAAATGTGGACACAAGGAAGTCAATTTCTGGGTTTGTGTTTACCTTATATGGGACAGCCATCAGCTGGAGGAGTGCTCAACAATCTGTTGTGGCACTATCTACTACAGAAGCAGAATATATTTCTTTAACTGAAGCCATCAAAGAGTCAATCTGGTTGAAAGGGGTGTTAAGGGATTTGGACATCAGGCAGAGGTGTGTAGTAATCTACTGTGATAATCAAAGTGCTTTGCATCTGGTGAAACATCAAGCATTTCATGAAAGATCAAAACACATTGATGTGAGGTTACATTTTGCTAGAGATGTCATAGATTCTGGTTCTGTTGAAGTAAGGAAGGTGCATACTCTGCATAATCCTACGGATTTTCTCACGAAGGGGTTACCTGGAAACAAGATGGATCATTGCTCAAGCTTGCTGCAGCTAGAGCAGTGTAATGAAGAGCTATAACAGAAAATGCAGTGGTGAGGCAGAAAACAGGTGTACTTGATTCATTGAGGTGGAGATTTGTGAGGAAGTGGTCAATATCATCAAGTGAGCTATACAATGTAATATGATGTGTCTAGAATGTGGAACCGGATTCAGGAGGTGGAGAACCGGATGATAAAACCGGGTTTCAGCGTGAAGAAGTGAAGCTGTACAAAAAGAACCGGGTTCAGGGTTGTTGAGCATAACCGTCAATTGTGACGAGGAGGTTTCAGCTTTGTGACGGACTAAACCGTCACATTTGTCCTGTAGCAGCAGTCGACTTCAATCAGTTAGAACTTCCTGGGTAGTTACATTCGAGCTACAAGACCTATATCATTGAACAGCTCTCTTCAAGGAGATCATCACCACGTCGAGCAATTTCCAGTTTTCATAGATTACAGAGAGAATTAGATAGCTAAAGTGTTTCTGCCCTAATTTGTTCCAGAATTGGGCATTTACGTTTTAGAGTGTAATTCTTGTAATTGATTGATTATCTTAGTGAATTGAGGTGTGCCTGGCCTCCGTGGATGTAGTTCATCTTGAACGAACCACGTAAAACGATTGTGTGATTCATTTCATTTTCAGTTCTGCGCGAAGTGTGTTTCGGTCACAACTCTGGCCGAACAGTCTTGTGTTTCTCAATCGAATTAGTCTTCGAACCTGTTCCAGTTTCTTGGTGTTGTGTGTTTGGAGTTGATTTGTCTAAACATCACCTCATCATGCCCTTCACTTTATGCTTCAAACACATTGTTCAATCCTGATTAGGCTCGAGCAATGTCTCAATTTGTTACCTGATACAGCCTTAGTTAGAAAATCCGCTGCATTGTCATCTATATGCACTTACTTTACCTCCACAGCCCCTGAATCAATAACATCTCTCACAAAATGCATTCTAACATCAATGTGTTTTGAGCTTTCATAAAATGCTTGATGTTTTACCAAGTGTGGAGTGCACTTTGATTCTCACAAAGGATTGTAACACACTTCTGAACAATTCCCAAATCCCTCAAAATTCCCGTAAGCCATACAACTTCTTTAATTGCATCAGTGATGGCCATATATTCAGCTTCTGTAGTAGATAGGGCCACTACAGATTGTTGTATGCTTCTCCAACTTATTGCAGTACCATAAAATGTAAACACATACCCAGACATTGATCTTCTTGTATCAACGTTTCCTGCAAAGTCAGCATCTACAAACCCTAGCAATGGAACAATATTCTGAGCTTGCTTCTCAAACTTTAATCCTAAAGTCACTGATCCCTTTAGATATCTCAACACTTGTTTCAGAGCTTCCCAATGAGACTTTCCTAGATTTGACATGAATCTGCTTACCAAAGAAACACAGTAGGCTAAGTCAGGTCTACTGCAAATCATTCCATACATCAAACTTCTAACACCACTTGCATATGGTATATTTCTCATGTGTTCTTCTTCTTCAGTGGTTTTGGGACATTGATCCTTGGATAACTTTGTCTGCTGATTCACTGGAAAACTCAGACTCTTGGATTCATGCATGTTGAACCTCTCCACCACCTTTTGAAGATAGTTCCTTTGAGATACGAACAACATTCCAACTTTCCTGTTTCTACTGATATCCATCACAAGAATCTTCCTTGCATCCCCCAGATCCTTCATATCAAACTCTGAATTTAATTTCTTCTTGAGCTGATGGATCTTATGCTTACATTTACTAGCTATAAGCATATCATCCACATAAAGTAACAGATACACATGCTCAACCTTAGAATTCTTACAAAAGTTAACTTAACTATCATATAAGCTTTTGGTAAAGCCTGCATTTATCATAAACTCATTGAATTTCTTGTTCTACTGTCTTGGACTTTGTTTTAACCCATAGAGTGACTTCCTGAGATAGCACACCTTATCTTCACTTCATGGAACCACAAAGCCTTGAGGTTGCTTCATATATATGTTTTCAATCAAGTCTCCATGTAAGAATGCAGTTTTTACATCCAGTTGTTGCAATTCCATATCCTCTTGAGTTACCTTTGATAACAGAAGTCTAATTGAGCAATGCTTCACCACAGGAGAGAATACTTCATTGAAATCTATACCCTCCCTTTATGTGAACCCTCTGGCTACAAGCCTTGCCTTGTACCTTACCTTTTCAGTGTCTCCAGCTTCAATCTTCCTCTTATAAATCCACTTGGAACTCACTAGCTTCTGTCTCTTTGGCTTATCCACCAGCTTCCAGGTGTTATTCCTTTCCAAAGATTCCATTTCCTCCATCATAGCACTAATCCAGTTTTCACTTTCATTTCCATTTACTGCTTCTTTGAAACTTTGAGGTTCATGGTGTTCTATGTCCTCTACAACACTGAGTGCATAGTGCACACTTCCTTCTTGTCCATAGAAATCTGGTTTCTGGATTTGTCTCCTTGGTCTATCCCTGGCAATGCTATAATTTCTAAGATTTGGTGTCTCAGGTTGTCTTCTCTGGGTTTAGTGTTATTTTGTGAACACTCCACCTCAACTGAGGCTTTATCAGCTTCCACAGCATCCTAGAACTCTTTCACACTTCCAGCAGAAGTATACCCCATCACATTCTCATTGAACTTCACATCCCTACTTACAATAAGTTTCTGATTTCCAGGCTCCAAACACCACAACATGTATGCTTTCACCCCATCTGGATAACCCAAGAACACACATCTGAGGGCCCTTAGATCAAGTTTGTCTTGCTTCACATGAGCAAAAGCAAGACAGCCAAACACCTTCAAATCTGTATAATCACTGCTCCATTCCATACTTCATCAGGTGTTTTGAATCCTAATGATAATGATGGTGATTTGTTGATGAGATAACATGCAGTGTTCACTGTTTCACCCCAGAACACCTTAGGTAGACCAGCATTATGCAGCATACATCTCACCCTTTCAAGAATGGTTCTATTGAACCTTTCAGCAACTCCATTCTGTTGTGGATTCATTGGCACAATTTTGTGTCTTGTGATCCTTTTTCTTCACAAAACTCATTGAATTCAGTGGATAAGTATTCCAGCCCATTGTCAGTCCTCAGGTGTTTAAGCTTCTTGCCCTTTAAGTTCTCCACTGAATCAACCATGATTTGAACTTACTGAATGCATCACCCTTGTTTTTCAGCATAAACACCCATATTTCTCTGCTGAAGTCATTAATGATTGTCATGAAATATCTCCCTCCACCATGTGTTTCTATCCTAGATGGACCCTAGATATCAGAATGCACATAATAAAAAAAACTTCTTGAGTGGAATGAACACCCTTTCCATAAGACAGTTTTTGGGACTTGCCTAGTGCACATTTATCACAAGACTCAAGTGTTTCTGATCCTATGTCACCAATTATGTCTCTTCTAGATAACTCTTTCAGACCTCTCTCCCCAATGTGCCCAAGTCTCTTATGCCACAGCATAAGCTCAGTTTTACTCAACATATTATCCAAGCTTCCACAAACTGGTTTTCCAATCAAGATAAACAGCACATTATGCTTCCTACCCTTGATCACCAACTTCTTGTCTTTTGTAATGTGTAAGATACCATCTATTGATTTGAACTCACATCCAGTTGCATTTAAAGAACCCAGGGAGCATAAATTTCTTTTAAGACCAGGTACATACCTTACATTTAAGATGGTTCTTGTAACACCATCAAACATGGTGATCTTGACTGAACCAGTGCCCATAACTTTGCAAGAATGGTCATTTCCCAGTAGCACACTTCCTCCACCTTCCTTCTTAAGGTCTTGAAACCAGTGTTCGTTTGGACACATGTGAAAAGAACATCCAGTATCCAAGATCCACTCATTTTCCATCCTTGAATCTGTGATGTTTAAAACTTCTAAAGTATTTGAATCATGCTCAACTGTTTCAGCTTCTGCGCTTTAGCCTTCTTTCTTCTTCTTCTTTAATGGACAATTCTTCTTCAAGTGTCCAACCTATTTACAGCTTAAACACTTTCTTTTCTCTACCCAATCTCCAGCCTTCTTTGAGCCATCATTCCCATCCTTGGAGTCTTTGAACCCTTAGCCCTTCTTCTTTTGATTATTTCTCTTGAACTTGATGTTCAAACCTTTACCAGACTGGTTGGGTTTCTTTTCTCCTTGATTCTGCAGACATTTGGTCTTCAAGGCAGTCATAATTGAGTCATAACTCAACTTCTCCTGCATTCCAAACATGAGAGTATCTTTAAAACTCTCCACGGATCTTGGCAGTGCATTCAACACCATCAGGGCTTTGTCTTCTTCTTCAATCTTGACAGCCAAATCCTCCAGTTCATCAATCAGCTTTGTGAATTCATCTAGTTGGTCAGAAATTACCTTATCATCACTCATCCTGAAGGCAAGCAACTTCTGTTTGAGGAAGAGCTTATTTGAAACTGACTTTGACTGATAAATTTCTTCCAGTTTTGCCTAGGCCTCTATGGCAGTTTTACACCTGGAAATCTCCCTCAATGGCTTATCACCAAGACACAGGATGATCATACTCAAGGCCTTCTGATCTATATCCCCAAACTTGGGTTTCTCAGCTCCAACCACTTATCAACAGGTTTGAGAGCATTTGAAAGCCCATTTTGAATCAAAATGGCATTCATCTTGATCTTCCACAATGCAAAGTCATTCTTGCCGAAGACCTTGTCCAAATCCATCTTCATTCTTGCCATTTCTCCTTCTTTTTCTGGTGTGAGAGTGGTCCCCACAGACGGCGCCACTTGTTGTGAAATTCACCTCACATAAAATAACCCAGAAACTGTTCGGATACTAAACTCACAAGAATGAATAACCAAACAGTTATTGTTCGAACATAAACTTCCCAGAACGGCCGAACAAGAACAGACGTAGAATTAAGAACAAGAATCACACAAAGAGCTTTTACGTGGTTCGATCCAATGTGAACTACATCCACGGAGGCTCTACACACCTCAAGTCACTATACTCAAGCAGAAATTTTAAGAATTAACCAAAAACTAGCAAAGCCCCAATTCACAGATCGAAATTGGATTTAGGACCCTAGCTTTTTAATTCTCTCTCTACAATAGTGTATACAAGGGAAAAATGTGATAATTGTGTTCGTCTTCTCAAGAGCTTTAAACCTATACCAAGAATGTGTCTCGAATCTTCATGAAGAGAGAGCTATAAATGCTGGAAGTTGCGAGCTGCAGTTTGTTACAAAACGGTTAAGACAACGGTTTTTGCCAGCTGAAAACCGTTTTGTTTGGCATCTTGTATAACTGTCCCTTTCAGCCTAAAAACCCGGTTCAGTAACACCCCTTCTTCTTTACTCGATCAAATCCGATTCTTCCAGTCCAGTTCTTAGACTTCTGACTGCGGTTCTGAAATCCCAACACATCATATTCAATATAGGCACCACCTTGATGATATTGAACATATTCTCACAGGCATGTCATAAATCTTTTAGAGTTCCCCCATTGTCTTAGTGAAAGATTGCCCCATTAGTTGAAATGTGATGCTTTCGGGCACATTGCCGCACTTGTTGGGATCCATGGCGAGTTCGAGGGTGCTAAGAAATTCAAGAGTTAGCCTCTTATATGTCAGTTGGGGTCTTATGACCCCCGAACTCCGGCCGAATCCAAGAGGGAGCATACATTATCGTATATTCCCATATCCTTGAGGAGCTGGTCTCGACCGTACCGAGTGTCCATGATCAGGCGGTTGTAAAGTTTCTGGAACCGCTCTTGTTGCGATGCCTTTTCCAATACAATGCCGAAGTATCGCCTATCAGCGGGGTCGGAGGATGGAGCCTGAACTGGGGCTTCCACAGGTGGCTCTTCGACCATGGGTTGCTTGCCCTTGGAGTCTTCGACTAGCGCGGGGAGGCATTTTAGCTTACCTGGCCACGACCAGGATTTTATGCTGCTGTCCATCAGACTGCGGCCGAGCACAATGGTCGCGGTCGCGCGAAGTCTACCACAAAGATAACTTCCTGGAGTCTTTTTTTTGTCGAGGGTATTCTTTTTCGAGCCTTTGGTTTATTTCCTTCTTTTCTCGACCCCCGTCTCATATGGTATCTGTTTCGCCTCGTGTTTTGGTAATCTTGGTTATGTGAACTTCGAAAATACAAAAACATGAAAGAAAATTAATCTCATACTAAATAAAAAAACTAAAGAAAGGAAGAACCGTAAACATCGGGTTGCCTCCCGACAAGCGCTGTTGCTTTACGTCGTTTGCTCGATGAATGCACGTTCCCTTAGCGTTTGTTCCAAGGTGGTTTCCATTTTGGCTCTGACCAATTCAGGGACTTCACTTCATCCCGCTTCTCACTCTCCTCTTTACGATGTCTCACTGATGTGGAACGATTCAACTTGTCCCTACACCTCATCTCAAAGTTCTTTTCAACATGGGGGTTAGTAGCATCCTGAGGGAAAACAAAATGGACTTCGTCAGGACATCCCATGGTATCATAATTATGAAACCTAAAAGTGTGCCCATCAAATTCCATAGTTAGGGTACCCTCACTGACATCAATTTTAGTTTGGGCGGTGTTCAAGAATGACCGCACTAACAAAATTGGTGGAGATGTAGAATAATCCCCACGCATGTTGAGAACATAGAAATCAGCTGGGAATATGAGTCCACCTACTTCAACTAAGACATCTTCAATTAAACCATCAGGATACGTGTTACTACGGTCTGCTAACTGTATAACTACCCTGGTTTCTTTTAGTGGTCCTAGATGGAATGACAAACATACCTGGTTCCTTGCATTTAGGTGGGATCTTCTTTTGGACGATTGCTGAGACGTTTTCCCCGATAAGGACCTTTTCATCCCCCTTTAGTTTACGCTTGTTGGTACAGAGCTCTTTTAAAAATTTAGTGTATCTTGGGATTCGCTTTATGGCATCGATCAAGGGGATGTTTATGTCAACCTTGCGGAACACATCCAAAATTTCCTTCTCCTTGTCTGCTCGTACTGTTCTGATCATGCGACCATGGAAAGAAAGTGATTGAGCCAGACTTGGGACAGTTTTCTGCAGAACAGGGGTTGCGGTTGCGCCACTTGTACAGGGCCTCCATCTTCAGCCTCGTCGAGCAAGTCGCGGCCGCGAATGTCAGTCGCAGTCGGGGCTCGGTCTTGCACAGTTTCCTTCGGATTTTCATTTTTACCATATTCTAATGTTTGCCCAGGCTTCTTAAGCTCTCCAAGCTGAGTTCCACTTCTTAGTGTGATGGCGCTGACATTTCGTGGATTTATTTCCGCTTGTGCTGGCAATTTTCCGCTCTGCATATTTTTTATTCGACTTATAGCGGCTGCCATCTGACTCATTTGCGTCTTGAGATTCTTAATGCTAGAAGTGGCATCTTTCTAAAATTGCACAGTATTTGTCGCTAGAGTCTTGACAATATCAGCCAAAGATGAGTCAGGTGCTTGTTCAGCTGGTTGCCTCGGATAATACATACCTCTAGGTGGTGGAGGTTGGTTTTGCCCACTCGGTTGAGCTTGCTGATTGCCATAGCAGAAATTAGGATGATCCCTCCATCCCGAATTGTAGGACTGAGAATAGGGATCATATTTTCGCCCTTGGAAATTTCCAGTTCCGACGGCATTGGCATATGCGTCGATCTCACCTCCCAGAACATTTCAGTTATCAGTCGTGTGGTCCGTGGTGTCACATATGCGGCAAGGTCGAACAGATGAATCAACCCCCCAGAATAACTTTCTGAACCAGTTTAGTGAGCTGATCAATCTTTGCATCTATTTGGGAATCGTTTACCTCTCTCACTATCCGCGTGGATGCATCCCTACTCCCAAACTACTGTGTCTTAGCTGCCATTTTCGATATAAGTGCTCGTGCTGCTGTTGGACTATTATCATATAGGTCGCCCCTGCTGGCGGAGTCTAATATATTCCTATTCGACTGATTCAAACCTTCATAGAAATATTGGATAAGCGGCTAATCGGTTATTTGATGTTGCGGGCATCTGGCCCCAAGCTTCTCGAAGCGTTCTCGATATTCATACAAGGTTTCTCCGGGCAGTTGCACCAATCCACTTATTTCTTTCCGTCTATTAGTGGCCCTGGATGCTGGAAAGTACTTTTCCAAGAATTGGGCCTCCATTTCCTCCCAAGTTTTTATAGATGCCAAGGGAAGGTAATAGAGCTAATCTTTGGCCATATCCTTTAGAGAAAAGGGGATTGCACGCAGCTTAATCTATTCTTCTGTGACTTTGGTTGGTTTCATGCTCGAACAGACAATATGGAACTCTTTCAGATGCTTATGAGGGTCTTCTCCTGCTAACCCATGGAACGAGGGCAACCGATGAATTAACCCTGAGCGAAGTTCAAAAGTGGTGTGCTCCCCTAGGTCGGGGAAGGTGATGCAGAGAGGCTGGTGAGTGGCACCAGTGTAAGCCAATTCCTTCATAGTTCTTTTGGCTGCCATTGATTCTAACTTGGATTTAGAATTGGAAGGGTTCTCGGTTGCGAAAGGCAAATATTCAAACTTCTCTCGATTTTCTCTTGCTTATCTTCTCAAAATACGATCCCTACGAGTTATCTCTGGATCATAAAGCAATTCTTTATTCCCGTGTGAACGGGTGATAATTCACTGTTGAAACAAGACTAAAACGAATGAGTTTCCAAATTTATAGCAATTATATATGGGAAAGTAAAATTACTAAACGAATTATAAAACTAATAATACTAAACACTCAAAATCTTGGACCGCTCCCCGGCAACAATGCCAAAATTTAACCGCACTGTCGTGGAACAGTTAATTAACAAAACCTAGCTACCCTTCTATCTTGTAGAAACGATACGTAGGGTCGATCTCACGGGGAACAGGAAGACTTTATAATGTTTGATAGAAACCTAATACTAGCAATATATTAATAAATATATAAGTAATGAGGGTTTTGTAGTTTGATTCCTCATTAACTAATGAGCTAAAACAGAAATTAAGTAATTAACTATGACAATATTCTACTTATGATGTGACGAATCCGAACCCTTAATCTTATCTCCCCCTAGTTTATACTACCCTGTGATAGATGCAATTATTAACCAATTTTAACCATAAAACTCCTACCCCGAGGTTAGCAACAAGCTCGGCTAACCTCGTTATCCCTTATGTTTAACTAACCAAAACAAGCTCTTTGGTTAGTCTATCCAGTTGAGTGATCTCAGAACAAGCTCTCTGGATCTCATTAATGATACACGTTAATTATGCTTGTAATTAGGTCGAGTTATGATACTATTTTATAGGAATTATTTGCATAGATGGTCAAGAATTGGATGAAATGTTATATAAGTGACCAATTAACGTACTCGACTTGTTTTAAGGTGTTTTTGAGCTTTTTCAGGATTAAAGGTTGTGATTTACGACTACCGGACGAGGAAACGAGTTGGAAAAGAGGAAAACCGGCCCAGAAGAGTGAAAACCGTTCAAGAACCGGTCCAAACCGGTCCGAACCGGCCTGAACCGGTCCAGGAGCAAAACGGGGCTAGAACCGACACGACTGCGTCAGACCTTCAACACGGCCGTGTCAAAAGTGGCCTGCAACGCGCTGTTAGTTCTGGAATAGAACACGGTCGTGTCACAAAGCAACACGGCCGTGTCAAATTGTTGCTGGAAAAGGAAAAATTGCAAAGCAACACGGCCGTGTCAAAAAGGCCGCCGATAAGAGAGATCCTGTTTAAAAGGGGATTTGATTTCCTAATAGGATTTTGAGCTTATCTTCTCAAAGATTCGTCCCCAACTCTATAAAAAGGACCTCAAGCTCTAGGAAAAGGAGAATCAATCAGAGAAGAACATCAATTACATCATTCCACCTAGAAGAACTCTTGGCGGACAAGGAAGACGAAGATCATCGAGACGGATTCATCCGGGTTTAATTATTCTTTTCTTAGTTTTAATTCTTTACAATGTTTTTATTAGAATTTTGCATTGGATTATTACTAGGCATGAGTAGCTAAGCTATTCGTGTCCTAGGGTTAGAAAATAGGGATTTTTATGACAATGGTTTGATTATGATTTAATCTATTAATTCCGTTCTTTAATTGTTTTATCTCTATGTTTGTGCTTACAACTAGATTTAGCTTGATCACCTAGATTTAGTAATTTAGTTTAGCAGTCCAAACCAGCAGGCAGGAGGAGTACAACCTCCACCACTTAATGCCAACAATTTCGAGCTGAAGCCTGCACTAATCAACATAGTGCAGCAAAACCAGTATGGGGGAAGTGCTTTGGAGGATCCGAATGCGCATCTGATCAAGTTTCGCAGACTGGCCGACACAATCAAGATCAATCATGTGCCGCACGAGCAGGTCAAGATGAGATTGTTCCCCTTCTCACTGAAGGACAGAGCACTACAGTGGTTCAATTCACTAGAAGATATCAGAGATTGGGAAGACTTGAGTACTTCTTTTCTGTTGAAGTACTTTCCACCAAGCAAAATGCTCGACCTGCAGAACCAAATTAATCAGTTCAAACAGCTGGACCAAGAGCCATTCGGAGAGGCTTGGGAGCGATTCCGGGATCTTATCCGGAGTTGCCCTCAACATGGGTTCACCAAGAAGCAGCAAGTGTGCAAGTTCTACAATGGTTTACTTGCTCCGACTAGAAACCAAGTGGATGCAGCTGCGGGTGGAAGTTTGATGGAGAAGTCAGTCAGGATGGCATTCTCAATCCTGGACGCGATGGCAAGAACGAGCTACCAATGGTCAAATGAGAGAAACATGCCAAGGAGGGTAGCAAGTGTCCAGAAAGTCGAGCCCGTCAATAATGAGCCACTTGAAAAGCTCACAGCACAAGTAACAGCATTGACAAGCCAGGTGAATTTGCTAACTAATCTTACGTTAGCACAACAGCCAGGGGGTCCGGAAGAAGTTGAAGAGGTAAAATTTGTGAATCAACGAAACTTCAACAATTTCCAAAACAATCAACCTCGGTACAATCAGTACCCTCAGAATCAGAACCATCAGAACTTTTCATATGGGAACGCGCAAAATACACTTCATCCGCCACCCGGATTCGCTGTTACAAATGGCATGATCCATGATGGTAAGAAGCCATCACAAGAAGAGATTGCGCAGTCACAATTTGAAAAGTATGATGAAAAGTTAGCTCAGTTGTAGAAGAAAGTAGATGGGAAATTTATGGAGCTAAACAAGCATATCACTGGGCAAGGGGCAGACATCAAGAGGCTCGAGAACACACTGGTGCAGACTCAAGCTAGCATTGGAGAATTGTCATCAAACATGAGCCAACTGATAAAGATAGTAGGAGCTCAACACAAGCAAGGCCAATATCCGAGTGATACAGTGGTTAATCCTAAGGAGCACTGCAATATTGTGGAGCTAGAGGAGCATGAAGAGAGCATGAAGGACCAAGAAGCGAAGGAATCAAGCGAGGAAGTCAAAAACATGGAGAAGGAGGAGGTCAAATCAATCATAGATAAGAAAGTTCATCTCCTATTCTTGATGAGTCTTTTGATTTTTGTTTTAAAAATTCGTTCTTTGCTAACCTTGATCCTTTAGAGCTTCTAGAGCTATTGTTGTGAAACAGGAACCAATAAAGGAGAGAATCCAAGATAAAGAGGAAACCAAGAATAGGAATGATGGAAAAGAGACGACGAAGAAGAAACCGAGCAGTCCCAAAAAGAATGCAACAAGAAGCATGAAACCAAGAAGAGCAACAAAAGCAAAAGATCCAGGGAGTTTTACTATTTCTTGCTCAATTGGTAGTCATAATTTTCAAAATGTTATGTGTGATTTGGGGTCTAGCATAAATTTGATGTCTCTTAAGCAGTATAGACAATTAGGATTAAGGGAAATTAAACGATCCTTTACTACTATCAAATTGGCGGATGGATCTTCATTAACGCCGTTGGGAGTAGCAGAGGATGTAGTGGTAAGAGTGTTAAATTGTGAATTTCCTAGTGATTTCTTAGTTGTCGACATGAAAGGGAATGATGAATTTCCTTTCATCTTAGGAAGACCCTTCTTGGCGACTAGCCAAGCACTAATAGATGTACCTAAAGGGGAGTTGATTTTTCGGGTTCAAAACGAAATAATCACACTCAAAATACATAAGTCGGATCTAAGGGGTAGGCACAATTGTAGCATTATTTACACTACCCAAGCTGCTGTAGAAAATCCTCATGTCCCAAATAGCTCTTTAATCGTTCAGAAAACATCCAACTCGGGGTGGCTAGAAAATGGTTGATAGGAAAAGGACGTCCGGCTGATGACGTAAAACAAAGCGCTTGTCGGGAGGCAACCCGATGTTTATCGCTTTATTTTTAGTATTCCGTTAATTTTATGTTTTTACTTGTATTTTAGTGTTTTATGTTTTTAGGAATCAACATGGACGAGTGTGAAAGAAACGGGGGTCGAAAAGACGAAAAATCGCATGAAGAAGGAAATTAGAGTAACACGGCCGTGTCAACCTGCAACACGGCCGTGTCAAAACTGGCGTCAAACGTGTGGAATCGTCTGGAAAGCAACACGGCCGTGTCACCAAATCAACACGACCGCGTCCAATTCAGCTCAAACGCAACACGGCCGTGTCACAAAAACGACACGGCCGCGTCAAAATCATGCCAGAAACAAATTTTTGGTTCAACAGCAACACGGCCGCGTCAGCATTAGAACACGGCCGCGTCAAAATCATTCCCCAAACACCAATTAAAGCTGGAAAGCAACACGGCCACATCACATGCTGGACGCGGCCGCGTCAAAATTAACCCAGAACATCAACTTTGGCTCAAATGTGACACGGCCGTGTCCAACCTTCAACACGGCCGCGTCAGAACCTCAACAGCTGAAAAATGTGAAGCAAAGGCTTGATACGGAGCCAGTAGGAGTTCAAAACGCCGCCTCCGTCGCAACGATTTGTAAGTTAGCACCAAGGTGTACCACGTTTTTCCTCCAAACATTGGCTTTCAGCCAAGTTTGGGGGAGGGGGTAGACCGTGGAACGTCTTGGCAGCTATATTTCTAGTTTTGATTTACTTTTCAGTTGATCGTTCGAGAGTCTTGCTGTTAATTGTGGGTCCGTGTGCCCATTGTGCTGAGTTTTATTGTTTCGATTGGTGTTATCGGGTCTGTGAGCCCATTTATCTGCTTTATTGGTGCTGATGGGTCTGTGAGCCCAAGTTTGATTACATTTCATTTCATGTTGAGTTTTAGGAGTTTAGAGTCTATTAGTGTTTTAGTTTTTAGAGTCATAAGAATAATAAAACCCGGAATAGGTAACAAGTGAAAAAAAATTAAAAAGAGAACAATAGGGAAAGATGGATGATGAATAGTTAATGATGAGATGATTTTGAGAAGTAGATGAAAAAATGGCACATAATAGAGCATGAGAGGTGTTTTGAGACGAAATTGAGCTTGAACTTAGAATATTCAATCAAAATTAACCTTGTGAGAATTTGAGCCTGATTATATTCCAATCTTTGGAGTAATATACTTTCTTTCGGTGTGAATTTGATTGAATATGTGTACTAGTCGCTAGAACTTGCCTTGAGTCTTTACTAAGAATGTGTCAAGTATGTGTTGTGATTTAGGAAATGATATTAGGCAACTTTTTGTTTAAGCCTATTTGCTTGAACCCTGAAAATTGCCTTTGACCCATAATGGAAAAATTGTCCCTAGTTAGCCCAATTGAGCCTTATAACCTTATTTATTCATAACCTAACAATATCAGCCAAAACCTTTTGATTTAACTCTTTTGGCCCTAATTGGATTAATCAAGTTAGAGGGAGGAGAATTGGAAGGAATTTTTGGGTGATCAATTTGTGGGAAGGAATGGGAAGTAGGGATATTTTCAAAAGATGAAGGAAATAAGAGAAAAGTGATAGGTGAAAAACGAAGAATGGCCACTCCTAGAAAAAAAAAAAAAAAAAAAAAAAAAAAGAAAACAAAAAAAAAAAAAGAAAAAAAGGAAAAACAAAGAAAAAAAAAAAAGAAAAGAAAAGTTTGTTGTTGTTAGTATTCTAGAGGAGAGGCTAGGAAATAAAGTGCTCAAATTGTGAAATTGATTAGAACAGTCGGGTAGTCCCAAAAATGTGGTACCCGCAGAATTGAAAAGCACTTAAGTTGTACGGACTTTTGAAGGTGAAGAAGTCACTTTGAGGGGTGATTTGCTGAGATTTGAAGAGTGAGGTTGAGTGATTGTATTGAGGGGTAGTCGGGTTAGACGTAACTTGATTAGTCCAATGAATAGTCACTTCTATCTAAATGTATCCCACCTTACCTTAAGCCCACATTACAACCAAAATAAAGACATTTTTGATCCTTTGTCACACATATCAAGTACGAGATCTAGTTTAGACGATTGGCAAGCATATGGTAGGCCTTGCATGTAATTCAATATGAGTGGAAATTATTTTAGCCTAAACACTTGAGAGATGAGTGAAACACTTAACCGGTGAGGGTTGAATGATTCGAAAGTTCAAAGTCTCGAGATTAGTTGATTTTCGCATTATCACATATGCTCAAGTGAATTATGTTGCCTAGTTGTTTTAAGAAAAATCAGACTGAAACTGAATTCATCATCTAGTCGCCCTAAACAGATGCATAATCACTTGTATTCTTTGTGTCTTTGTGTATGATGTTCGGGACGAACAACAGTTTAAGTTTGGGGGGTTTTGATACACGTTAATTATGCTTGTAATTAGGTCGAGTTATGATACTATTTTATAAGAATTATTTGCATAGATGGTCAAGAATTGGATGAAATGTTATATAAGTGACCAATTAACGTACTCGACTTGTTTAAGGTGTTTTTGAGCTTTTTCAGGATTAAAGGTTGTGATTTACGACTACCGGACGAGGAAACGAGTTGGAAAAGAGGAAAACCGGCCCAGAAGAGTGAAAACCGTTCAAGAACCAGTCCAAACCGGTCCGAACCGGCCTGAACCGGTCCAGGAGCAAAACGGGGCTAGAACCGACACGGCCGCGTCAGACCTTCAACACGGCCGTGTCAAAAGTGGCCTGCAACGCGCTGTTAGTTCTAGAATAGAACACGGCCGTGTCACAAAGCAACACGGCCGTGTCAAATTGTTGTTGGAAAAGGAAAAATTGCAAAGCAACACGGCCGTGTCAAAAAGGCCGCCGATAAGAGAGATCCTGTTTAAAAGAGGATTTGATTTCCTAATAGGATTTTGAGCTTATCTTCTCAAAGATTCGTCCCCAACTCTATAAAAAGGACCTCAAGCTCTAGGAAAAGGAGAATCAATCAAAGAAGAACATCAATTACATCATTCCACCTAGAAGAACTCTTGGCGGACAAGGAAGACGAAGATCATCGAGACGGATTCATCCGGGTTTAATTATTCTTTTCTTAGTTTTAATTCTTTACAATGTTTTTATTAGAATTTTGCATTGGATTATTACTAGGCATGAGTAGCTAAGCTATTCGTGTCCTAGGGTTAGAAAGTAGGGATTTTTATGACAATGGTTTTATTATGATTTAATCTATTAATTCCGTTCTTTAATTGTTTTATCTCTATGTTTGTGCTTACAACTAGATTTAGCTTGATCACCTAGATTTAGTAATTTAGTTTAGCAATTCCGCTTCGAGAGGAGGGAATCGTTATCAGACTTAGAACATAGAGCGCAGTTGTCTATGACTGTGTAGGCCGTGGCTTAGGATCGTTTGGGAGTTATTAGGTTTAATTGACTCGAGAGGATAATTAGCTTAATTAATCAACGGTTTAATCGCTTCGAGAGAAGGATTAGATTATTGTCGTGCCGCCAAATAAACATTAGAATTGGTAAATTTATAGGTCAATTGTATTCAACATTGAAATAATATCCTGAAATCGAAGCCCTAGGATACCTTTTCTCAGTGATTTTAGTTCTCTTTGTTTACCAATTATTAGTTAAATTCCTCAGTTTTTATTGAAATTAATCTTTTACAACTTAGTATCTAGTTAGGACATTCCTAGAGTATTAGGGTATCAAACTACCTAAAACTATTTCTTGTGGGATCGACCTTGACAATAGTATTACACCTACATCCGTACACTTGCGGAACACTAGGTTAGAAATCGACGTGTCAATTAACTGGACGCCTAGAGTACTAGGATAATAGAATAGACACGGTGTAGGTCTCGTAAGCTCGGACCCATTCAGATCAAGCTATATTACCCTAGTGATATCACTCACTATTCGCTACTAAGTGACTATAAGTTCGTAACAATTGCGAATTACGATTATAACCTAGCGTTACTATGCAATTAATATCCTAGGTGATTAATCTAGCACATAAACACATAAGCGTTGAAAAATAAACAAATAGTATAACAATGTTTTAAGGTAAACAATCGGTTAACAACTACTGTAAATATCACAAGATAATTAAACTAGAGTTCGACTCGACTAAGGACTGAAATATCCTACTAGTCGCTCATGGCGGTGACAAAAGATAAATTAAAATCAGAATACATAATTGAAATTACTCAAAGGAATGAAAAACCCAAAAAACTATCGATCTTGATTGCTCGTCTCCTTCGGAATCCTCTCAATATTGCTCTCTCGTAACGTAAAAGTCTCTAATTCCTAGACATAAGGATCCCTTTATGTAGAGGAGGTCAAGTTGGGGTGGTTTTGGGCTCAAATTTAGAAGTCTTGTGGCACAAGGAGTAAGTAGCCGCCGTAACAGGCTGCGGCCGCGAAAAATGGCCGCACCCGTGCTCGCTTCATGGCTTCAATACGCCGCGGTTGTGCTCAGGTGCCACGGCCGTGCCATTTGTACAACAATTTGGGCTCGTTGCTTTAGTTTGGCCGAGGTCACGCACTTGGGTCGCGGTTGAGGAGATCTTTTCCCTGATTCCACGCGTTTTTACTTTATTTGACTTCCTGGACTTTGTTCCTTTGTCGTACATCCGGCCTAGTGCAAATACTTGGCCTTATATCACTTAAGTAGCTCAAGACAAAACTACAAGCGTTAAACGATCCAAAGATATAAAAACAATCCACACATGATCAATTATACACACAAACATTGTAATTCGACACTTAAACAGACTTAAAGTGCACAAATAAACGCGTGTACCATACCACATGTCACTATGTCCAATAGGCAATGTGACCTGCACAATTGATTAAGTAGACTTTTGTAGCCATTGCTTAGTGGGTCTTTGGGAATTAGTCTTTCTTGAAATCTATATATTATTGAAACACTAAGTAGCAAATGGTTTTTTCGGGACAACTTGCTTGGGGTACACCGTGGAAGGTTTTCCTTTTTCTGGTGTACTAAGAGCAAGTTGGTTCCTTGGTTGGAGCGAGCTTTTGGCAGTTCCTCCTAGCCTTGTATGAACGCATGTGAGCATCGAGATTAGTCTTTTGTTGCTTGCTCTTAGGCTGTTATAAGAACATACTGCATCCAGTAGCCGAAGCTTGTTGTATGTTGTTGCTTCCTACTGCACTGTTTCCTAGTGTGCTTACAACAACTGACTTCCCCGTATCAAGTTTATAGCTTGATTCGAGTCTAGGTTTTCATGTAGGGATATTCTCCATACTTCTAGGTTTGCCTTTATGTTTGCTAGGGAGTGTTTGTGTTTCAAACTTACTTACTGTTGGAACATCAGTAGAAATACTTACGGTTAAAAGTTCAAAACTGTGTCAGAGTTTCCTATCCCTGTCATGTCAGATAGGTTCCTCTGAACATCTAATATTTTTTCCAAATTCCTTGATGATCTACTGAAAGACATGATGGTTGAAATCAATTTCTTTTCCTTCTCAGCCTGAAGGGTGAGTGACATCTTCAACTTACTTACTTTCTCCCGAAGAAAACAATAGTCAATTGCTTCAGCTGTAAGTTTTTCAACTTCAATTGTAACGACTGCATTTTCTCCAAGAAGCTGCATGTTCTCAGCCTTCAGTTCTTCATATGACTTATTAGCTAGGTCAAAGTCAGCAATAATCTATCTAAACAAAATGAGTAAGCTTTCATAATCAACATTCTCTAATCTTGAAGGGGTACTGGGAGAATCCAATTCTACATGATCGCCAATCTCTTTCTCTATGAGGCAAACAAGTGCATCGCCATCAGAATATGAAGAATTGTCGAAGTCTGAATCTTCACATGATGTAGGTTCCCTTGATGATAGTGGAATATCTTTGATAGATTTTGCTCAAGGAGACCTTTTAGCTGAGCTTTCTCCATATCCTTCTATCCCATCTTTGCTTGCAAACTTCCTCAGAAGTAAGGCCATCTCATCAGGCGTGTGCTCCTCCTTAGTAGGAACTTGAAGTTGCTGCTGTTGCACGATGGTGGTTACTGAACATCTGAAGTTGTTGTGAGGCGTTGCTTGCTACTAGGGCTTTGGTTAAAACAACACTCTCTTCTTCTTCTCTCCTTCTCCAATAAATATTATATTCAAAGGATTTGAGATCAGAGAATAGTTCGTGAATACTCTTCCTACCTAGCTTATTTGAGCTTCTCATCGGAATGTTCCTTACATCCCAGTCAGATGTGAGAGCTTGTAGCAGCTTGGTGGTTATCTCCTGCTGGGAGTAGACTTTCCCAACATGCACCAACTCATTTAGGATTGTTGCGTATCTAGCATCTAGTTGTTCAGAAGCTCTCTAGGTTTTACCTTGAAGAGCTCGAAGTTTAAAGTTGTAGTAGCTACTCTATTTTCACGAAGTAGAGCTAAACCAACACGTATTTCCCTCAACAAGTCCAAAATGTCCTTGGCAGTCTTGCATGCCTTGACTTTACTGGAAGTACCATAGTCCAACGTGGAAAAAAGTACATTTATTGCCAAATTATCTAACTTCGACCTCTTTCTATCGTTAGCAATCCATTCATCACGTGTCTTTTCCACCATGGATGGGGTGCAGGTTCACCTTCCACTCGCACAATAATATTGCTCTTCATGACTACTGGTGGACCTTCAATGGTGATTGACCACATCTTATCATGCATGAAAGCCAACTGGGCTCTTTGACAAGAAAAAGTTTTTACTTTTGAAAACGTGCTTTTGGATTGAAAATGGTTGGATATGGTTTAGCTACCAAGGAATATTCATGTGTGAAACCAACTCCTCTGGTACCACTTATTGGTCCTAAGTGATAGAGGTTTAGAGGAAGTGGGAGGGGTAAATAAACCTCTAACTCGATTTCTCTTTTCCAAACATGTTGATCAATAGTATGCTACTTACTGTAAGAAAATGGTTCTTATAGTTAAGCTATTACAATAAGTAACCTTAAAATAGTAGGCACACATCAGACTTGACTTAAGTTGTCTACAGTAAGCAGTGCTCAGGTAGAGTTTTATGCAGCGAAATAATGCAAATCCATTTTCTTACAAAGCAATGTCATGAGGAAGTAATATGCCAACAACATTAATAAAAGCAGTATGAAAATACACAAAAAAGATTATAGTGGTTCAAAGGTGGGGGTAATCCTTCTACATCCACTCTTCCCTCACACAGGGAAAACTCAATAAGCGTTCACACATTACAAACTTAGTTATACCGAAGTCTAAGTCCAACTTAGCTCCTTACAGAAGTTTTTACCTAACCTCGGAAGGTTACTCCTCAACTATATACACGCTCCTCAGAACACATAGTCTACTTTGAATCCCGAATTCGAACGAAGACTCCCCATTCAAAAACTACTCTTTAGATTGGTTTATTGAAATTTTTTCTTGAACTTCTGGCAACTTCCTCTAACCTTGAATATCAGTTGAATCTTCCTTGATAAGAAGGATTAAGACCGAGACAAAGCTTGAGAGCTAGCTTGACTTGAGAATCTTGCTGCAGCTTGAATCTTCACTTGATGAGTGCTTTACTGCGTGCTTGCTATTTACTCTTGTATACTTGGCACAAACACTTGTAAGATTATCAGAGTGGTGGACATTTTAAAGCTTTGACTTCGAAAGCTTGAGTGTTTGATGTGAAGTAATTTTGGTTGCTCAATAAATCGATAGCCTTTGCTCGTCCTCCATCTCCTTCTGTTTATAGTTGTTGGAATTTCTTCTTGTTGAAGAGAGAGAAAAATATTTTCTTTGAAATTTAATGCTTTATGTACGACTTTAGAGCCATTTCTCCTATCTGCTGGGGTTAGGTCAGAGTGGTTGCCGCTTGATGTTAGTGTATGCAGTTTTGCTTTTGCATTTCGTCAGGTTACGTGTCCCTACATTATTGGATAGTCAGTACAAGATTTGAATCTTTTCTCTACCGGATATATTTTTTAATATTTGAACCTTTGACTTTGACTTAATCACTGCTGACATAATTGTTGCTTGCTTACTGGTAGGGTCCTCCTTTTTGCAAGCAATGTTGTATGCTACGGAAGTATAAGCAACCTTATTGCGTGCTCATTGCACTCTCTGTTTCGTTACTGCTTACTTGGACTCCTTGGTGCATGTTAACGTGATGTCGTTGATGTATGCTTGTTGTGGCTCTTGCCTAAGTAGAACTAGCCTTGTCTATTACAATGATTACAGAAATTGTGGGGCACTAGTTCTTGCCTTACAACGTGGTTTTGTCATCATCAAAACTAAACATAAATTTCCTAAAAATATTATATATATATATATATATATATATATATATATATATATATCGAAACTTGATCATCTACATTTTTTTGAAACATAAATCAGTTAGATTAATTAGCTGGAATCAGCCACCACTAAATGATAAAGAAAATGGGGGGTGTGGAACCCCATGTAACACAATCTAATGAATTTTTTTCACATATTGAGCTAAAGCATGAGCAATGAATTATCCAATCTACTATTCCGGATTAGACAGCTCGAGGGAAAGTAATAAGCATCTATTGAATGTCGTATAAAACTGAAAGACAAAGGGTAGCACAATCGGCCTTCCCGAGAGAGGCGAGGATAACGATGCTTAAATTCCTAAAACTTAGAAGTCTTGAATATTAACCCCTTAGGTCAGAATGAGAGCTTCCCCAAAGTTCCATAAAACATCGATTATTTTGGGTTAAATTACCTAGAAATGTATTTACTGGAGCTCGAATAAAGCCCCCATCAGCGCCCTGGATATTGACGCCCGCATAGGCTGAGTTACGACATGTGGAAATCACTTCGTAAAAAAAAATATGGTTCGCTTAGGGGATGGATCAGAGATTGGAAGATAGACCAGCGAAAGGGAATGGCTAAGATTTGTACAAGCATTTTGAAGCTCCTTCAGTTGACAAGTCGCAAGTGAAACCGAGATGTGTGGATCATGATGGATGCTAAAGAAGATAAGGCCATTGAGATGATAGCAAAGATGGTTAATTATAATCACAGTGTACTCTAACATGTTTATCAACCGAGAGAATCATATTTAAGAACCACAAATCCGGAGGAGCTTGTGCAAAGGACATGAAAAATTCTAAGATACCAGCAGCTTGCCATATACTGGAGGAGGTTGGAGTAGCTTGCTATATGATGATGGATGGGAAGAGGCTTCGACCAAGTCGAGCATATGATCAACATTATAGTTGTACGCTGACTTGACCGAGAACTTCTCCGATTGATGGTGTTGCCAAATCCATTTATCAGAATAATGTATATTCCGCAGCGATAGTGAAAGGATTGCATTTTCCCTCCGTCGAGTCGAAGATAGAGTTGATTAACGAGGAGTTTTATTTTCCAGTGTGTTGGTCAAGAGTGCGCTAACAAGAGCATCATGCGAGAGGCTGGTGGGAGTGTTGCGAACCATAAAAGTCGGTGGTTTAGGGAGCCACCTATATTTCCATGGGCATGTTTGATTCCCCGAACAAGTCAATCATCGACTCCCCAAGAGAATAACCTTTTTGCCTTCAAGAATGCTTCTCCAAGTAAACAAAGAATTTCGACCAAGAGAACTATCCAAAAAAAGAAATGGACGGATGATATTTCACCTTTAAAATGCATGTAATAAGTGGGTGGGATTGGTGAGAAGACGTCATGCTTGTTTTCTAAGCATATCCATATTGAAAGCCTTCAATGATCGAAATGGAAGACCCTTTTGATGCTTACTTCTTTCCAAGGAAGGAAGCCCAAGATACCAATCTAGTTTTGTTGAAACCATCTCCACCACCCCACCATAAGGATTTTTCTAAGGCATCAAGATCATATTAAAACTCTATTCGGGATACAAAAATAGGACATCACGCATGTGGGAATAGTCTGGATGACTAATTTTATGAGAACTTCCTTCCCCACCTTGCTAAGAGTGTTTTACTTTCCAGCCCGAGACACGCTTCCAAACTCGATCCCTTACACTTGAAAAAATCTCACTTTTTCCCTTCCAATGACTGATAGTAGGCCCAGGTATTTTTCATGCGACTCTACCTGTGGGATACTCAATATGTTATATGTTACAGAAGCGACATTAGGAAGGGTGTTTAGAGTAAGAATGACTCCATATTTTCCAGATTAGTACACCTAGCTAGAGACCATATAATTCTATGGCATATTTATGTATCACACCTCATCCACATAAGTCCTTCAAACAAAAGCGTGGCATCTGCAAAAAATAAATGGGAGACAATTGTCCTTGAGATTTTGATGCCATTAATGTTTCGGCAAATCTGAAGATCCTGCAAGAGACATTAAATCACTTTCGCACAAATAATGAACAAGTATGGTTAGAGTAGGTCTCCTGGACGGATATCCCTTTGAGGGACCAGAGAACCAAATGACAAATCATTTAACAAGAATATGAATTTGACGGAGGAATTGCAAGTATAAATGTGGTCACGGAATATTCTAGGGAAACCCGTCCGGCTAAGAATGCTATAGACGAAGGACTATTCTATAAGGTAGAATGCTTTACTCATATTAAGATTGATAGACATAAAACCCTCCCTCCCTATTCGTTTGTGTTTCATGAAATGATGCAATTCATAGAAATTACTACCAATAATTTAGGTTAAATGGTTCATTACTCATGTCAGCATTTGTTCTTTATCGAGCCACCAATCCATAAGTTGAATGGTAAAAATAGAAGGAAACGATCATCTCTTAAAAAGACAAAAGAACAAATTATTAATAATTATATAATAGGAGTAAGATAAATTATTTACGTCTAACACGGTATTAGATGGTATTGTTTTCCCAAGATTGGGCTTTACTAATTTATTTATGGGCAATTCTATTCACGGCCTAAAAATTACTCTACTCAACCACCAAACACCAAAATCTTTATCTTACCCTCTTAAACACACAACCTGGTTCCTTTTTCTTTTGCTTTTCTCTGATCTTTTTTTCTTTTTCTTTTTTTCTTTTTCTTCATCTCATAGCCTCCCCTTCTGGAAGAGTTGGACGGCAGAGACTCATCAACATCGTGAAAGAGTTCGACCAAGACTTTTTCTTTTAATCGAAGAATTTGTACAAATTACTTAATCATACACAGGGAATTTATAAATAATGATATGTAATTTGATAAAGGTTTGATTTTTGGATCTCTTGAAATTTATTGATAAGAAGTTTCATGCTAGAAAAATCCGTGTGGATATATGATGGGGAATTAACTGTAAAAAGGAAGAAGGAGTTTAAGAGTAAAATGATGAATATATTTAGCAGTTGTAGATAGAGATTTAGTGGTTGTAAATAGAATTACCCTTTATTTTATTTCCATTAGCAACTTTGGGCCTGACGGATCTTGTGTTTTATGCCTCCAATTTAGGCCTTCGTATGGCCCATCATTATACACTGTTAAAAAGATTTGGTTTCCCAATCCAAAAAAAAAAAAAAATGATTTCAGTAATCACAGCCATATTTTTGGTTAAAAAACAAGTGTGTAATAATGTTTTTATTTCTTGAATTAACGACGCAATACCAACTACTAAAGAACCAATTAAATTATATGGACAAGAGTATCATGGTTCTATGTTTAAAAGGGTATGTTGTGGAAGAAGAAATTTGGCCCCATTACCTCATATAAAAAATCATTAAACAGTCATTAAACTGTGTAATATCACTATCACGAAGATAATAATTTGTATTGCTTTCATGGATTCACAAAAATATTATTTATAAAGTAATAATCTAACATTATTATAAATGTGACCATTATGTTTACTTAGATAAAAAACTCTACATTTTTTTTAAATATAAAATTTATAAATAATGTAAATATCAATTTCTTTTGTGCGATGTTTGAAATGAGTATAAACTTATTTTTTATTAATAACATTAAGATAAAATATGATTAACCATTAGATTCTCTTGTTCTTTCTGATTTATATAATCATCCACAATAGCTTAACAAAATACAAATTAGAAAACTAACACAAATATCTAAACAACACACGACTGACCAAAAATATTAAAATTAAATAATAAATAAAATAAATTGAATAAACATATAAGAATATTAGTTTTTCTAATTTCTCTTAGTCAAATAATTCCATATTTCTACCAATTAATTAATTGAGTAAATTCACACACAATCTGTTTCATAATGAGAGTCCTATTTAAAAATGTAAAACCCTTTCTCGTTAATTTGATGAATGTAAAACTCTAAAAAAAGTCACGAGTTCATACTTTAACGACCTCTTAGTTTTAATTATTACTTGCCTAATCAAATATAACTAATTTTTGAAATTACAGATCTTCATATTTTTCTTGAACGAGTAAATGAGATATTAATTTTTAAAATAGGACACTCATTTTAGGACTAAAAAAATTCTGTAACCAGACTCTCGTTATGGACAGAGAGAATATATTAAATCACATTTCTACTTATATTAGGATTGATACAAATTTATATAAAAACTAGAAGAAAAATTAAATTAAAACAAATTGATTAACTGTATTAAAAAAATAAAATAGTTGAATAATCTTATTATAAGAAAATTATTACAGTCGTTGTTCTAAACTTCCCTACCTAAATCCGATTAGGCCCTACCTACGCGCTAGACCGTCATTCGTCGCTTACGTTTTTTTCCCGATTCTTTCCCACATAATTTTACCTAAATCCTGTTTAACCTCGCCTAAGCCCCAATTAGGCCCTCGATCCCATACTATCATCGGTTGCCTATGTTTTAGAACATCGTTTACAACTCAAAGAAAATATAAGTATTCCATAAACAAAAGAACGTAAAAATACGATTAATTTGATACAAGCTTATTACAAGACACAAGCAAAAACGAAAGCATACAATTTAATAAGTTGGTTCGGCTTTTATGGCTTATTATTACACTTCATTTTTATCTAATTTAAAGCTATCATATGATGAATCTAAATATAAAACAAATTAATAGAGCATATACAAATTTTATAGTAGAAAGTTGAGAGAAAAATTCGAAGAATTGAATTTTTGAGATTTTTTCTTACATTGAAATGAAAGCTTCGTACTCTTAGCTGTCCTTGAGATTATTTCTACTGAATTTTTATGAGTTGGGCTGAATATTTGGATGTTAAAATCCACTGGCCATATTGGGTGGAAAAGTTTAGTTTTTTCAACTCCAATATTTAGGGATTGGGTTATAAAACTGTTACAAAATATCCAAGGTTTTCAAATATTAATTAAAATATTCATACTTTTATGTCGCACAATATTTTAACGTAATATGAGTTGTAAAATAAAATTTTATTTTATAAAAGTCACTAAAATAAATTTATTTTGCTTAACAGTTTAAACTCATTTACCTTAAATCTATGTAATTGTTTAAAACGGGAAATTAGATGCATAATATATCATATATTTCCACATTCATGTCATATGTGAACATATTTATTGGCACAAAAAATAATTAAAATCACCTAATAGAAATTAAAGTGGAATTTGTTGGTCTATGTGTTCACCAAAAAATGGCGCACAATATTTCTAACATAAATTTAAACACTAATCTATTACAATTTCAAGAGACTCCAAAATATCTTCTGGATATGGATTGGCATCTGAGATTAAGCAGCAAAATAAGTTGACCTTTCTTCAATGAGTCTTCGGAAAGAATTCTGAAAATTGATGTCGGGTGTAAGGTTGACCCAACCTTTCGAACAATCTCAGACTTTAAAATTTTTAACCAATTATAGAACGCCCTCTGGAGTGAATCTGGAACACTACTGGTTCTGGAACCTGAGAACCTCCTGGAATGGACGGAATCTATTGATTCTGGATTCTAGAAAACTAACAGAAACAGATGTTGGACAGAAGGTTGATAACACTGAACTCAACCTCTAAGACAAACAACCTAGGAAGAGAGAATGATAAGTCGAGTCGAGGTTAGACCTCTCTCCACAAAATCAATATGTCCCGGCAAATGTTCACGGTTTGACATATCGTTCCCAATGATAAACGACTTCCTCTTTTGGAATAGTAGCACCACTACTCTAAAAGCACGCGCAAACTAGAACGATGTTTGAGAACTTGAGAGAATTTCTATATGCGAAAAATAAGTTTTATGCAAAAGAATTTTCAGAATGCAATGTATGCTTCTAGTATTCCAATTTATCTACTAGTATGTTCTTCAAGTGTATGCGATTCTTCTACAAGATGTGCTTTATATATATAGTATATGGCACTCTACCACATTCAAATGAGGGATTAATAACCCTTAGTAGGTAACATTATGATATTGAAATCAACCCTTTTATGGAGGCTTTATAACATTCATGTCATGTCATAACTTGTAGGAGTTACACCTCCTTTATCACCTTCATGATGTCCATTAACTCCAAGAAGTTACACCTCTTAGGAAATACACACGAGTATTCAACGGTCACTTGAGACCGGTCAACCGGGTCGAGGCCGAGTGAAAAAATTAAATGGCACTTAGTCGAACCGAGCATGCACACGTGTGATGCTCATTTGCCCACCCGCAAGTGTAGTCGTTGAACACCTCTCTATAGTATTCTTACTTATAAGTTAGAATCACAAATCACATCATGAATTTTTCAATGTGAGATAGACTTTCTAGTCTTTTCCACCTCCCACATTTCTACAAATGCCATTTGTTTAGTGGCTAACTTTATTTATTAATTTATTGAGAACTTTTATAATGCACCGGGTGTACCAGTACCCCAATAGATTCTAACCATTAGATTTTCATATTTTAATTATCGCCTTTAGATTCTACAACCTGCTACTTGAATTAGGTTGTCCATATAAAATAATAATTTAAACATTTAAATGGAAAATCCACTTGACACTTAATAGTCATGCTTTTCATTGTTTTATCATTTCGATTTTTATTTTATTATCTTTTTGGTTTTGGGATTAAGATTGTCGCTCATCATTTTTCTTTTTCTTTTTTTTTTTTCGTCTTCTTTTTTATCTTTTCTTTTGCAATAATAGTATGTCGGTTTTTTTTTTTTTTTTTTTTTTTTTTTTTTTTGTCTTCCTAGTGCAATATTTTCTTTCCTTTTTCTATTTATTCTCTTTTATTGTTTTTAAGTAAAATAAATAATAATAATGAAAATAACAACAACAACATCAACAATAATAGCAACAACAACAACAACAATATTATTATTATTATTATTATTATTATTATTGTTATTATTATTATTTTTATTATTATTATTATTATTATTATTATTATTATTATTATTATTATTATTATTATTATTATTATTATTATTATTATTATTATGGTATTAGTGCCCTAGTTTGTTTTTCTGATAAATTTTATTTTGGATTATAGAACGATAATATGTTTAGCGATTCATTAAATAGTCACAAAGATTTAATTAAAATAAGTTGCTCGTGAATTATTCGAATCTCGATTCGTCAAAAGTTTAATCAAACTCATTTAATGCGACTCGTTAAAATAAGCGAACTAAACTCAAAATTGATGATATTCGGTTTGTTTATAGGCACGTATGCTAGTTCGTAAAAGTTAAACTAATGTATTGATAGTTAATTCATAATTTTATAACAATAATTATAAAAAAAAATATAGAATTACATAATTAAAATTATTTATTCGTATGTATGTAATTAATTAATTTTAGTAAGTATATTATAATTTCAAAATTTTGTAACTTATTTTTAATTAGTTAATTATATATATATATATATATATAATATTTATTGAATTTCTTTGGGCTCTATCAGGCTCGAGTAAGCTCGCGAGCCATTAATATATTTGATAACTTAACCTCAAGTTCGACTCGATAGTTAATGAATCAAACTCAAATTCTAAGATATTCGGTTCGGCTCGATTTGATTACATCCCTATTATAGTTACAATATTTTTAATTTTAGTTGTGCGCAAGAATTAGATAATTTCATTTTATACTTGAAAAACAACAACTTTTTAATAAAGTAATAATCAATAATAATATTTTTTGAAAAACAAGCCAAGTACACGAATTACTAAAGAAAAAATAAAAAGACCAGAATTAGAACACAAAGAGATAATAATCTTATAAAAAAGACGAGCTCAAACAAATTACTATCATTATAGAATTATATATAGGGAGAGACAAGCTCAAACAAAATAATATATTTATAGGCTAATTCGAATAAACAAACTCAAACAACATAATATTACATAGGGAAAAGGGGCAAATAAACACTTCAACTTATATCCCAAGTTCAAATTAACACTTGAACAACAGTTTTGTCCAATAAAACACTTAAACTTTTATTTTGGGATAAATAGACACCTGAACTTTTAATTCTTAAAAAAAAATCAACAGTTCTGTCTAAATTAGGGTTAACGGTGTTTGTTAATAGTACTCTAATAATTAAAAGAAAAGTTGAATATCATACAATTTCAACTCTAGACAGATTTAACCATTAAAATCACAGTTTACACATTATACTACACAACTCGTACCAAGAACAATGAAAATCACTGCAAAAGTTTTCTAAGATGTAAATTATTTCAATTTTCTTCTAGCAGAAACGAGAATGACCTTTTTACTCCAAGAACCACAATTCGAATTGCTCCCCTGCAAATTCCTCCTGATTTTCGAAACTCTCCAAGCGTCTTTCGACAATGGAGCAGCTGATGGAACATAACCGGATTTGTGAAAAGAAGTTTCCAGGTCTTCACTGGAGTTACTCATCTTCTTGTTTCTGTTACACCGACAACGTGCAGTCTAGACAGCGACACATACAAGTTTTGCACCATCAGTGGAGGGCTGAGAGGTGGGATATTTTCGGTGTGTGTTTCATTGTTCTAGGCTGCATTTTCCATCTGAATGGAATACTTCGGCCGACGGAACCTTGGTGGTCAACGGATTAGAAAACTAGTCTTCAGCAGAAACTTGAGAGAGAATTCCGCTTAGACATAACAAACACTGTTAACTCTGATTTAGATGGAAGTGTTGATTTATCTTAGATCTAAGAGTTAATGTGTCTATTTGTCCTAATTTAAAAGCTTAAGTGTCTTATTGAACAAAAAAATTGTTCAGGTGTGGATTTGAATTTGAGGTACAAGTTAGAGGTTATGTTTGCCCCTTTTCCCTATTACATAAGCTGATAGAGGAAACGAACTCAACCGAGATCGTATCTCATACTCCTACAGAAAAAAAGAAAAAAAAAAAAAAGGTCAAGCAAAATAATATCTTATGGATTCATAGAAAATAAGAAAAAAAAGTTCAAGCAATAGGCTTATAGGGAAACTAAGCTCGTTTAAGCATAATGATAAAAAAAAATTAATAATAATTTTTATCAATTAGAAAGTAAAATAAAATACTCCTTTCGTCCCATAATGTAAGTCATGTTTGGAAAGGTACAATTTTTTATTTTTAGCCAATTTTTAAGGTACAATTCTCTGAAAATCATCAATTATCAGTTACACAATTTTTTTTTTATTTTTTTATTTAATTTATTCAATTATATGTTTCTAATCCATTAAATAAAATAACATGTAATGTAAATTGAACAAACATTAAAAGAAGTAGAATTAGGATAAAAATTTACGTAGGGAGTAACATTTTACGTTAGAAGTACAATCAAATTCGATAGTATCTACAAACTATATTCTTTTATATCTTAATTAAAATAAAATAACATGTAATTTAAAGTGAACAAACATTAAAGAAGTAGTTTTAGGACAAAAATTCATGCATATATTTGAAATCTTGCATAAATTTTAATTTGTAGACATTAACATTTTAATAGTCAAGATATTTTTCATGATAAGAGCTATATTAATTTAATTGACTATTTATTTATTGATATTGAGGAACGAATATTTTGAACATATTTTATTTTATCAAATCCTAAAACTTTAAGATATGTTAGTAATTCAAGTAATTTTTCATTTACAAAATAACTATTATTAATTTACTATAAAATTTTAGTTATTTAAAAATGATCCAAAATTATGTTTCAAACTCAAAATATTAAAAGTTGAATATCCAAAATGTTAAAAGCCCAACATCTAATATTAGAAGACCAAGACCCAAATAATTCGTGTAGGCCACTAATTTACTATTGTAAGTGAATTCTTAGGTGCACCGGTGCCCTAGGTGCACCCTATAATTCCTCTAATTTCTCATTCACTGAAATTCGAATTTTTAAAAAAACAATACGCTATGACCATCTACTTGAAACATAGATTTATTTTATACTCCCTCCGTTCCATAATAATTGACGTTTTAGGAGGTTCTTTTCTTTTCTTATTAATTGACGTTTTACATTTTTTTTCACTAATTCTACCCGTTTTCTCCCTTGACTCAATCCTTAAAAATCTCTACTTTTAAATCTATCAGAAATATCTTTATTTGGTTAATCTTTATCTCCTAAAATATTCTGCTTATTATAGCGTCTTCTTCCCTCTTCCTCCTTATTCCACGCCCTTATTCCCTCTCTCTCCTTAATTCAGGCTTTCTTCCCCTCTTCCTCCTTCATTCCCCAATTTAAATTGAATAAAAGAAATAGCTTAAGTTACGGAATTCTCTAGTCTATATTTCTAACAGATAGCTTGATTTAATGATACAATGAGGAAAGTTAAATATAGCCTTATGGAATTGTCTGGATATATGTCTAATAGCATTATCTAGAATTGTCTATTATGGAGAAACATACAATGGATGCTCTAAATGCCAGAGATTATCTAGTACATCCATGAGATTTTAGTGTATGTTAGTTGTAGGATGGAAGATGGAAATTCAGAGAGAGAAAAGATAAATATTTAAAGATGCCGGAGTTTCACTCTCCAGCAATGACGAGAAAAGATGGAATTTCAGAGAGAGAAAAGATAAATATTTAAAGATGCTAAATTTTAGGAGTCATATAAGAGAGATAAATAATTAAGTGAGGGATAAATTTGTAAAAAAAATTCATTCTTAATTCTTCCCTTTCTTTCTAAAACGTCAATTATTATGGAACGGATGGAGTACTATTTAATTCATCTAGAATTAAATATTTAACCACTTCCAAATTGATTTCTTTAAACCAATTTCTGATAGAATTTTCCTAACTAGTTTCTATAAAATAAATTCTTGATCCGCAAAACTAACTTAATTGCTCAAACAATAATTCTCATTACATTTCCTCTGATTTTATAGTATTTTCATTCATTAAATCATTTATTATTTAACAGTACTGTGCAAGTTCATGCAGTTGAACTTCCCTTCAAATCAAATCTACCTTAGAATCTTCCAAAAGGTTAAGCATCATAAGAAATAACACCTTTAATGTTTTAGATAATGAAGTTTTCAATAAATGAAACATTACCTTCGAAAGAAAAATATGAGGGCCGTGTTTCTTTATTACTTTTTTTTTTATCACCTTTTACATTAAAAATAAATCACAGACCAATTTGCAACCAACAAAACTAAACACTAGTTTATTAAACTCAACCTTCTTTTTTCACTTTATTTCTCCTAGTCTATAGTACTCTAGCGTTAAATAACTTTTTGACTACATTTTATGAAATTATTTCTTTCTCATTTGTTTATCAACTTGGTTCAAAGTGAGTGAGTTAGAAATAAACTAATCTGAATATAAATTGACGTTATTAGTTGAAACTGTAACTTTGTTTGCAGCTTTGGTAATATACATAAGATGAAGATAAAGTGAATAAAGCAAAGCATGTTGTAATTATTGTGGATAGATTTTGGTAATTAATCTGAAGGAAGGCAGCCTAATTAGTGTATTTAGTTGAAGAAATAATAGGCTGCCCGGGCTGCCCATGTGAAAATTATTAAGGCGTGGCGTGGAGAGATGGGATATGGGGCAACCCATCCATGCCAGATTCTCCCATCACATGTTCTTTGCCCTAATCAATCCGACAAATTTCTTTTCTCATAAAACTACCTTATACCACACAATTCTATTTATTTTTATCTTAGACACCAAAACAGGACAAGTGTTCCAGTAAAAATGATTGAAATTATTTTGTTTCAGAAGGCATCTCGATTTTATAATGCTCAATAAAATCATCAGCACCAATATGCATATCATTTTGTTTTTACATCTTACTATATTATAATAAGAGACAACTTTCTGTAAAACAAAATCATAAAATATATTTTTTGCGCTCATTCCACCTTTTAAAATTAGCAAATTTAAATCATCACTAATATAGTGAAAGATAGGTATATATAGTAAAATTATTTCAAGATTAGTTCCAAAGTTTTTTTGGAGATTTACTATAAAATAAATTACAAGTGATAACTTATGATTGATTTATATCATAAAAAAATTAATCAAAAATAATTCTTTTTTAGTTATTTCATTTTTTATGTAAAATATATCAAGTTAATCTTCTTCTCTTTCACGGCCTTTAATTTGATACATAGTTGCATATTCTAAAATAAATTACATTCATAAAAATGTAATTATTTATCGATTGTTTAGGTTAGATTTATGCATGTAATACGATTTCAAGCGGCTTAAGTTCTAATGCAGCAATTTAGCCCTCTTCTGGAGGATTTACCATGGCCGTGGGCTGGTTAGCCTCGGCCGTGGCCTGAGCCACGAGCGTGGCATCATCACCTCGGGCATGGTCCCCCGTTTTTCCTTGTTTTCTTTTTCCTTTAAGCTCGAATTGTCAATTTGAGATTTTCGAACCTATTTTTCGGTCTTAATTCACCTGTCTTGACATGGAAATAAACCAAACACGTCAAGTTGCCCAATGAGAAATAAACGCACAAAACACACGTGAATATGCACATAAAAGTCCGTAAAAAGACACTTAAATTGACCTAAAAGTGTGTGCACTACCACGTGTACCAAATCTCCCCAAACTTAGACCTTTGTTCGTCCCAAACAAATAAACAAAAAGAAGAAAGGACACTTGTTAGGGCAGATTTAAGTGGCAATCGATTTCAGAAGAAATTTTCAAAAGTTAGGCAATTATGATAACATTGAGCATAAGAGATAGAGCCATATCAACTACTTTCAAGACTTCACACTCTCAACTTGAAATCCTTACCCTATTACAAACTCACAACCTAAATGCTTACCCTATAGGATAAGTGTATCTCTCAACTCTCAAGTGTATTGATTAGGTAGTATATACGTTCACATTGAAATGCAAAGAATGTCTACCATAGGCTTGCCAATCATCTAAACTTCAACGTATACTCGACATGTGTGACAAGGAATCAAAAGGTCTTTAACGGTTTGTAATGGTTTGGGGTAAGGTGGGATAATTTTGGGTAGAAGTGACTATAAAATGGACTAAATGAGTTAGCTAATCTCATCTACCCCTCAGACAACAATCACTCTACCTCACTCTTAACTTCCTTAGTAAAGCAATCACAAATTGATTTCTTCACCCTATTACAAACTCACAACCTAAATGCTTCTTTTCCATTTCTCCCTTTAGTGTGTTTTCTTTCGAATTTTGTTTCCATCTTTGAGAACACCGGTCAAAAAGAACATTTATATTACTAGTCTCTCCTAATCGAAAGCAGTGAACAAAATATATACAATCGACTTTTTCTTTCTTTTCCTATTTTCGATTTTTTTTTTTTTTTTACAAACTATTTTCAAACACTATGAGAGACTAGTTTTCTCAATTCTTTGCCTATTGTTTCAATTCCTTTCACCCTTCAATATTCTCAATAGTTTACCCCTTTCAATCCCAAATTTACCCGACTACTTTCCAACCGCCTCCCTCATACTCAAATAGTCCAATTAAGGTCAAAGGCTAAATTGAAAGGTACTTGGCTTGTAGAGTTGTGTTGTCAAACAAGAGGCTAAAAGCTCAAGGGGTTAACTAGAGGCAAATTTTCGATCTTTTGGTGAAAAAAGGGTGTATTTTCAAGTTTGAAATAGGCTTAAGTCAAGAATTGCCTAAGATCATTTTCAATGTCACACACCGAATCATTCAAAATAGAGAATCAAGGCAAGTTCTAGAGACAACTAGATGCATTCAATGAATTTCACACCGAAAGAAGGTTTAAATCACTCCAATTGTGGGAGTATCTTTTAAGGCTCAAAAACTCACTAGGCAACAATTTGATCAAAAGTTTTGAATGTAAGCTCAATTTCGTCCCATAGCCTATCATGCTCTACCATGAGCCAAATTTTAAATTTTGATGAAAATTTTTGTCATCATTAACCGTTTGCCACATTTTCATTCCAATTTGGTCCAATCAACTTTTTCAAGCGGCCAAATCCGTACACCTACCACCCCCTCCCCAAACTTGATTGAAAATCAAAGTTTGTGGAAAGAAAGTGTACGGATTGGTGCTTAATGAACTCAACCATTTATTCAACACCATCCATCCCAATCTACTAAAAATACCAAATTATTACTACTATGCATGTAGGTGCCAAAACTTCATCATATATAAATAACAAAGCTCAATTTAACTTAACCAAATAAATACGATAGTAGAAAATGGCACGCAGGCCAATCAATTCACAACATAGTGAAAAGGGTGGATTTTATGTGTGTGTGAGTGTGTGTTTCGCAAATTCGCGAGGAGAAGGAGGAGAAATGCTCTACCTCGCCCGCGTCTGCTTATTTATACCTAGCAAATGGCAGCGGCAGAGGCGCAAAGCGTGCCGCGGCCGTGGCGAATGATCGAGCTTACCGCGGGCGTGGCACTGATATCCCGCGGCTGTGGCAATTCTTTCAGTGGGCTTCAGGGATTTGGGCATGAATAGCCTTGGGCGTGGTCTGGGAACACCACGGGCGAGGCATACTTCGCCACGGTCGTGGTGTTTCTCCAGGGTAATTCCTCCATTGTGGACTCCTATACCCCCATTTCACACCATCTCTTTGAATGGCTTGTTTGGTACCTACACACTTTTTAACCAAAATAATTCAAAATACTAAAATAATAGTAAAGCTACTAAACTATGAATTTAAAATGCGAGAAAACGAGTAACCGCCAGGTTGCCTCCCGACAAGCGCCTTTGTTTAACGTCGTTGGCTCGACGGAAGCTCTTTTAGCTCAGTGGTGGGTCTTCTACTCGTTCTTCTTCACTGGAACTTTCTTGACAGCTTTCGAAATACGGCTTGAGTAAATGTCCATTCACTTTAAAAATCTTGCCCGTTTTACTGCTTTCTATCTCAATGGCCCCATGTGGGAATACCTTCTTGACAATGAATGGTCCAATCCATCTCGATTGAAGCTTTCGAAAAATAATTTTAACCTTGAGTGGTACAAAAGTACCTTCTCTCCAACCACAAATTTTTTTCGGGAAATTCTTGCATCATGAAAGGCCTTGGTTTTCTCCTTATATATCAATGCATTTTCGAAAGCCTCATTCCGAATTTCTTCTAGCTCTTGGAGTTGAAGTTTCCGGTGCACACCCGCCTCATCTAATCTCATGTTACATCTCCGGATGGCCCAATAGGCTTTGTGCTCGAGTTCAACCAGAAGATGGCATGGTTTGCCATAAACAAGGCGATATGGGGACATACCTATAGGAGTTTTGTAGGCGGTCCGGTATGCCCATAAGGCATCATCAAGCCTCAAACTCCAGTCCTTCCAGTTTGGTTGGACGGTTTTCTCTAGCACTAACTTGATCTCTCGATTTGAAGTCTCGGCTATCCCATTCGTTTGTGGATGATATGGAGTAGGCACTTTATACAAAATTGAATATTTCTTGAAGAGTGCTTCGATGGTCCGGTTGCAAAAGTGCGTACCCCTATCACTTATGATGGCCCTCGGGATTCTAAATCTAGCAAATATGTTGGACTTGACGAAATCCGAAACAACCCTTGAATCATTTGTACGAGTAGCCCTTGCTTCCACCCATTTGGACACATAGTGTACAACCAAAAGGATATAAAGATTCCCATAAGAAGATGGGAATGGACCCATGAAATCCATGCCCCAAATGTCGAAAATTTCGCATACCATGATTGACTGTTGGGGCATTTGATTTCTTTGTGAGATGTTCCCCATCTTTTGATAGTTGTCACATGATTTGCAAAAAGTATATGCATCCTCGAACAAGGTTGGCCAAAAGAACCCACTCTCGAGAACCTTGTGTGCTGTCCTCTTTGGACCAAAGTGTCCCCCACAGGCATAGGAGTGACAGAAAGCAAGTATCGATTGATCCTCTGCTTCCGGAATGCACCTTCGTATCACTTGATCTGAACCATGTTTCCATAAGTACGGATCATCCCAAAAGTAGTGTTTCGCCTCGCTTTTCAATCTATCTCTTTGGGCCCTGTTCATGCTATCGGGGTATACTCCTCTCACCAAGTAATTTGCCAAGTTGGCATACCATGGGACACTCAAAACCGATGCCATGAATAACTGCTCATCTGGGAAGCTCTCCTTCAGGGGCACTTCGTCCTCCTCTTGTATCAATTGGCTTAAGTGATCAGCCACCGAATTTTCCTTTCCCTTCTTGTCTTTGATTTCCAAATCAAATTCTTGAAGTAGCAAAATTCATCTTATGAGTCTTGGTTTAGTTTCCTTCTTTGATAATAGAAACCGAAGAGCTGCATGATCAGAAAAAACGATAATCTTAGTACCAAGCAGATATGATCTAAATTTTTCTAAAGCAAAAACTATGGCCAAGAGTTCTTTTTCTGTGGTAGTATAATTTGCTTGTGCCGGATTTAGGGTCCTTGAGGCATAGTAGATCACATGGGCTGCTTTTTTCTTTCGTTGCCCCAATACCGCTCCCACTGTATAGTCGCTTGCATCGCACATTCTCTCGAACGGCAATGTCCAATCCGGAGGTTGGATAATTGGGGGCGATGTAAGGGCCTCCTTGAGCTGATCAAAGGCGATCTTGCAATCAGTAGACATCTCATATTCAACGTCCTTTTGCAATAGCCGTCACAGAAGAGCAGAGATCTTTGAAAAATCCTTAATGAAACGCCTATAGAAACCTGCATGGCCAAGAAATGATCGCACTTCCCGCACAGTTGCGGGGTAAGGCAGTGCAACAATAAGATGAACTTTAGATTTATCAACTTCAATGCCTTTTGATGAAATTATATGCCGAAGAACGATGCCTTGCTCAACCATAAAATGGCATTTCTCCCAATTTAAAATAAGATTTGTTTCTATGCACCTTTTCAGAATTTTAGCAAGATTCTCAAGGCATTTTTCGAAAGACTCACCATACACGCTAAAATCGTCCATGAAAACTTCAATAATATGACCAACATATTCGGAAAAGATACTTACCATGCACCGTTGAAAGGTGGTCGGAGCATTGCATAGCCCAAATGGCATTCTCCTCCATGCAAAGGTACCGAAGGGACATGTAAAAGTGGTCTTCTCTTGATCTTCTAGGGAAATGGCTATTTGAAAATATCCGGAGTATCTATCCAAGAAGCAGTAGAAGGAATGCCCGGCCAACCTCTCGAGCATTTGGTCGATGAATGGTAAGGGAAAGTGATCGTTGCGGGTCATGGCGTTCAGTTTGAGGTAATCTATGCACACCCTCCACCCGGTTTGCAAACGGGTGGGAACCAATTCCCCATCTTTACTCTCCACTACCGTCACTCCCGAATTTTTGGGCACGACTTGTGTTGGGCTCACATATTTGCTATCCGACATAGGGTAGATAATCCCAACATCGAGTAGCTTGATGATTTCCTTCTTCACCACCTCCATCATAGGTGGGTTAAGTCACCTTTGGGGTTCCCGACTTGGTTTTGAATCCTCCTCAAGTAGAATGCGGTGCATATAAAGAGATGGACTAATGCCCTTGATGTCGGCAATAGTCCAACCAATCGCTCCCTTGTGTTCTCCAAGGACCTCTATCAAGGATGCTTCTTGGCTTGGAGACATCTTGGATGAGATGATCACCGGTAGTGTCTCATTCGCTCCTAGGTAAGCATACTTCAAGTGGTCGGGAAGAGACTTGAGCTCAAGAGTCGGGGCCTCCACTGTAGAAGGTAACATCTTCTTGTGTGTATCTGGAATTGGGATGAACTTTTGCGGATATTTTGGTGGGGATGGCTTAGTTGTATGCATTTGTGCCACTGTTTCCACCAATGCCTCATTAGTCTGCCAAACCTCTTTTCCCTCCTCTAGATGAGTGGTAAGCGAAACTTCCATTGGGTTCGTACATGACAACTCTAACAACTCTTCCACAAGTGGATCAATAACATCAATGGAAAATACAAAATGAACATCCTCCGGGAACCGCATTGCATCAAAGATATTAAAATTGACAATTTGACCATGAAATTCCATCGTGAGGGTGCCTTCACGAACATCGATCTTGGTTTGGGAAGTATTTAGAAATGGTCTTCCCAACAAGATCGATGTGGGCATTGATGGATCGCTTTGCATGTCCAAACATAGAAATCAGCGGGAAACATGAGTTCGTCAACTTCAACTAGCACGTCCTCGATCACCCCATCGGGATACGAAGTGCTTCGGTCGGCTAGTTGAATGACGGAAAATTGAACGAGGCATAACATTGATTGATGCTCCTAGGTCTAGCATAGCATGGTCAACCCGTTGGTTGTTTATTTTGCAAGGAATAACAAACATACCGGGATCTTTGCATTTCTGTGGGAGCTTTTTCTGGAAAACCGCAGAAATATTTTCCCCCATGATCACTCTTTCATTCCCCTTGAGCTTCCTCTTGTTAATGCACAAGTCCTTGAGGAACTTAGCATATGTCGGAATTTGCTTAACGGCATCAATAAAAGGGATGTTTACTTCCACCTTCCGAAACACTTCTAGAATGTCCCGATCCTTGTTTCTATCTATTACCCTCTTGATTTGACTTGGGAAGGGAAGTGGTGGAGTAGGAATAGGCTATTCAGGGGCCACATCTGAGGCATTAGTGGCCACGGCCGTGGTGATTCTTCCAGATTGGTGGCCTGTTTGTTGCTGAAGAAGGCCGCGGTCGTGGCAGTCAGAGGCCGCGGCCGAGGTGTCCACCACGGGTGAGGCAACTGTCACCTCGAGCGTGGTAATTCTTCCAGTAGGCTTTCCTTCGAACTCAATTTGACCATGGCCAAGGTCTCCTTGTGCCTCGGGGGTTTCTTCAGTAAAGTTTCCCTCTTTTTCATCTTCCTCTTCACCCCCAAAGTGATGCCCGGGCTTGTTAGGCTCTCCAAGCACCACCCTGCTCCTCAGGGTGATTGTACTAACGTTTTTGGGATTGATTTCTGGTTGAGCCGGAAGTTTGCCACTATTTGCACTTTCAAGTCTCGATACCGCTGAAGCTATCTGACTAACTTGATTCTCTATGCTCTAAAATCTCGAACTCGATTCTTTTTGCAATTGAAGCGTGCTAGTAGCTAAGCTTTTAACAATGTCCGACAGAGATGGATCATAGGGTACCTGCTCGGGTGGCTGTCTTTGCTGGAACATTCCCCTAGGAAAATGGGGTCGGTTGTGCCCACTATGATCACCTTGTTGATTCATGCTTGGATTCTGATTGCCATATTTGAAATTCAGATGGTCCCTCCATCCCGGGTTATATATAATTGTGAATAAGGATCATACTTCCTCCCGGATGAGTTAGGATTGAAGTTGTGAACCGCATTGGCATGGGCCTCCATCTCTTCTCCGAGAATAGGGCAAGTGTCAGTGGAGTGCTCGGTTACCTGGAAGATTCTGCAAGGTTTTGTAGTAGGAGTGCCAACCGAGATCACTTTCTTCACCAAGTCGACGAGCTGGTCCAATCTTTCTTCCACAGTTGAATAGATAACATCTTTGATTCGCCTCACTGGTTATCTACAACCGAACTGTTGAGTGTTAGCGGCCATCTTGGAAATCAATGTCCGTGCCTCGGTTGGGATCTAGAACCCCTCCACTCGCCGAATCAATCATGTTTCGATCTGTTAGACACAACCCCTCATACCAATACTGAATTAACAACTGTGGAGTGATTTGATGTGGCGGGCAACTTCCTACAAGCCTCTTAAATCGTTCCCAGTACTCATACAATGTTTCCCCCTGCATTTGCCTCACTCCACTAATTTCTTTTCGGATGTTGGTGGCTCGAGAAGCTGGGAAATACTTTTCAAGAAACTGTGTTTCCATTTGCTCCCAAGTAGTAATGGAACCCGATGGCAAGTAGTACAACCAGTCTCTAGCAAGATCTTTCAATGAGAAAGGAAATGCTCGAAGCTTAATTTGCTCTTCAGTCACCCTCGATGGCTTCATGCTCGAACATACCACATGAAATTCTTTCAGGTGTTTATGTGGGTCCTCCCTGGATAGCCCATGAAAGGAAGGTAGTAGGTGGATGAGCCCCGATTTCAACTCGAAAGCAGTATCGTTTCCTATAGCTGGGAAGGTGATGCACAAGAGTTCTTGAGCAACCCTTGTGTTAGCCAATTCCTTCATTGTTCTTTCCTGACCTTGATCTTCAGCCATTTCTTCTAAGTTGATGATCTCTTCACCCCTTAAATTCAATACTTCGACTCCTTCTCAGACTTGCTCCAAATCTCGAGCTCTCCTTCTCAATTCTCGTTCACGTTCTACAATATCAGGTTCAAATAACAGTCCTTTTTCTCCTTGCGAACGCAAGAACATTCATTACGAGTAAACGAAAATAAAGAAACAAAGTAAGATTATAAAATTACTAATCTAAACAAGAAAATAACTATATATGTAATTAACCATGATGCTTGATCAACAAATCAACACTATTCTATCGCCGTTCCCCGGCAACGGCGCCAAAATTTGGTACGTGTCGTCGGACCGTACCAAATTAATTGTATAAAATTATACTAACCTTATCAACTATTCTAACTAGTAGAATGGTAAATAAGGGTCGATCCCACAGGGAACGGCCGAACAATTTTGATTCCGATGCCAAGCAATTTATAATTAAATATGCAAGAAATAAATGCTTAAGAAAGCAATAAAGGTTAGGGGGGCTTGATAATGGACTAACAATCTAATAGTAATAAATAAGGCAACTAAACGAAATTAGAAGCATTTAACATTCGAATTCAAAGAAACAAATAATCAAAGACAATAGAAGAGATTTTCTCGGTTTTGGGTTTTCAAGTAATAAAACGATCCACCCTTGATCATGCTTCCCCTTGGTCTTAGGCGATTCATGCAACTATGTTAATGCCCCATTAAATTGTGATTCAAGCCCTTATCTCAAGGCTACAAACAAGCTCTAATAGCCTTGTTGTCCCTTAATCTTAGTTAATCAAAATAAGCTCTTCGACTAACCCTATTCAATTTAATCGAATCCTCGAACAAGCTCTCTTAGATTCAATAACCAAATTCATTAAACACTAAGACAACGAGATAAATTTAACATAAAACTCGCAAGCTCGGTTTTAGTGGTTGAACTTTGTGTTATCACCAATAAATATTTATTGTTTGCTACAAATGAGTCGAAAGCACTACAATTACGGATAGCTACCCCGACTACTAGCAACACATTCACAAATCCCTTAAAGGGTGATCAATCCAATAATCAATTCATAAATGCGACTCAATAACAACAAATAACACAAAATACTTGAATACACAATATTTTCGGTAACATTAACCGCAATAATCACATCAATGTCTTCAACTCAAGGTTCCACAATGATCAAGGGTGATCTAAAGGGTGCTAGCCACCCATTTTACCTAATACAATCAGCAAATAAATAGAAACATAAGAAAACATGATAAATTTCAGATTAAACCAAGAACTTTAGGTTGAGGATGAATTGGCCTTCAATCTTCTTCCCAATGTGTTCTTGAGGAGGATGGAGGCTCCAAAGTGGCTAGAATTGTGTTCTCCACTAGGTCAATTTTGAATTAGAGGATATATATATATATAAGGGAGAAAGTGTTAGCTCAAATTTAGGCAAAAACGTATTTGGATTTTTAAAACAGGGAACCCCGCCGCAGCCGTGGGACAAAGTTGGCCGCGAGCGTGGTGAAAACAAGGGTTTTGGGCCCAATTGGGGCCACGGCCGTGGTCCAGTAACCGCCTCGGCAGTGGTCTTGGTTGGGCTGGATTTGCCCTTCTTCTGGATCTTCCCACGGCTGATTCTGGCCGCGGTCGTGGGGCTTGGCTCGCCACGGTCGTGGCGTTGGACTGTCTCGATCGTGGCAGGTAATGCAGCAATTTGGCCCTCTTCTGGAGGATTTACCATGGCCGTGGTCTGGTTAGCCTCGGAAGTGGCCTGAGCCACGAGCGTGGCATGGCCCCCTGTTTTTCCTTGTTTTCTTTTTCCTTTGAGCTCGAATTGTCAATTTGAGATCTTCGAACCTGTTTTTCGGCCTTAATTCACCTGTCTTGACATGGAAATGAACCAAACACATCAAGTTGCCCAATGAGAAATAAACGCACAAAACACACGTGAATATGCACACAAAAGTCCGTAAAAAGACACTTAAATTGACCTAAAAGTGTGTGCACTACCACGTGTACCAGTTAGAAATAAAAAACCACCTAAAATCATTTCCTATATCACAACATGTCTGACATATTCACAATAGAGACTCCAGGCAAGTTCTAGAGACGACTACATATAACCAAAGATTCACAGCGAAAGAATGTAGATATTACTCCAAAGATGGGAGTACAAAATTTGGCTCAAAAACTCACAAGGTTATATGTGATCACAAGTTTCAAGTGCAAGCTCAATTTTATCTTCATTACACATCATGCTCTATCATATGTCAATTTCTTCAAATTTTAAGTAAGAATCATGATCATCATTAACTAGTTGCACACTTGTCATTACCCTAATATTTTGTCCTTAGACACACATCAATATCAAATTATAATCTCGATTTTTCAACTGACCCAATCCTAGACTCAACTAAAATGCAAAGTACATAACAACTAAACATGACCCAACTTGCAATGACAGTGACTCACAGGCCAGACGATCAACCAAGTAATTGGCTCACAGGCCAACACTCAATAAACAAACAAGAAACTCGCATCTAGCACAAAGCAAGAAACTATATGAAAATAAAGCTCAAAGCTCAAAAAGGGCCAAGTCGTCCCACTTACACCCCCTTCCACAAACTTGGTTGAAAACCACAGTTTATGGGGGAAAAGAAGGGTACGACTTGGTGCTTACTTACAGTACTCCTGCTAAGGTGGTGGTTGGAAGCTATGTTTGCTCTAATATTTGGCTATCGCGCCCCACCAAATGTCTTGTCATATCCATCCTACTCCACTACTATGTTGATTTCAACTCATGTTAGTTCCCACATACTAATAAAAAATGATAATAAAACTCATCAAACAGAAAATAACAATAAGCATTAACAAGCAAAATATGATAAACATCAGGTTGCCTCTCGACAAGCGCCTTTGTTTTACATCGTTGGCTCGACTGAAGACTTCTCTTTTAGAAAATATACCAAGGAGGTTTGCGGGCTGGTCTTGACGATTGTGGCTCCTTCACTACCGCATGAGTTTTCATTCTAACTCATTTCCTTCTCAGGTATGCACTTGGAGTCATGTTCAAATTGTACCCACACTTTAATTCTTTTTCACAGACTGTATGTAACACAGTAGGTGACCCAGTGTGTGTCGTTAACTCAACACATGGCGGGATACTGGACGATCCAATGTGCATCTTCAATACAATGTCTGTCAACACACTTGATGACCCAGTATGCTTCTGGCACATAATGCCTGATGGCACATAGGATGACCCAATGTGCATCTCGCATCTAATGTGCGTCTGTTCAACCTAATTTGTGATGCCCTCTTCATTCTGCAACACTTGTACGTGCTTTTCATCCTCTCTAGGTTGTTCTTCGCTCCTCAAAATCAAGACATTTTCGTTCATCAGATTTTCCTTGGGCTGGGAAGCCAATGTCTCTCTTTCAGTAACCTGCTTACCACGCTAACCAATGGACTAATTTAAGTCTCAAGATTCCTTATTTTCTATCGTGTCTCTTCCTGAAATTGCAGAGTGTCAAAAACCAAGATTTTCACCATATCTTCCAATGACATATTGGAATTTTGTTCTGCCATGACATCAAAAGAACAGCAACAGTCCTGGAGAAAGTAGCACTTCGACCAGCACATAGGATGACCCAAAGGTTACGAACAATAATGAAAATAACTAGTACTAATTAACAGAAGAAAATACGTAACTAAAATATCAGAGAATATGGTTAGCATAAGAAACACAATTAATTTAAACCATTCCCCGGCAACGGCACCAAAATTTGATCTCCATTCTTCTCGGCCGAGAATGGCTTGTCTCGGCCGAGCCTTGAGCTGTTGTCTCGGCCGAGAATCATCGCCTCGGCCGAGGCAATTCCACAGCCAAACTCGTGGATTTCCTCTGACCTTCTGGCTCGGCCGAGCCCTCATAGTCTCGACCGAGCTCAATTTCCTAAAGCTTTGGCACGATTTCTCAGTTTTTTACTTGTGGAACTTGTTTTCAACATCCATCTTTAGCCGAGTTCGACATTTTGGTCTAAATTCACCCAAATAACTTCAAAATAAGTCACAAACATCAAATCGTCCAATAATGCAAATGCGAGTAATACACGGTCAATTACGCATTCAAATGGCATAAAATGAACACTTAATTCGACCTATTATGCTTGCATAATCACTTGTACCAGATACACTCTCTCCCATGATCACTTTTTCATTGCCCTTTAGCTTCCTCTTGTTAGTGCCACAAGTCCTTGAGAAATTTTGTATACCGGGGAATTTGTTTCACGACATCAATCAAGGGAATGTTTATCTACATCTTCCGAAACACTTCTAGCATCTCTTTATCTTTGTTTATGTCCACCACCTTTGTAATTCAGCTTGGAAACGAGAGTGGTGGAGTCAGCATAGAAGTTGAGACATTGGGTTTTGAAGTTGCAGGGGTCGCGGTCGTGTCTTCCTTCCGCCATCGCTACTGACACATCGAAGCTGGAGAGGGTGTTTCGATCGACTGGTCTCGGGCGCTTCTGGTCGCGGCCGCATGGGTTATTTTGAACCCACCCTTAGTTTCTTCTTGATTTTCATCCTCCAAAGGATGTCCGAGCTTTTGGGGCTTTCTAAGCATCGCTCCGCTTCTGAGGGTGATGGCCCTGACATTTTTGGGGTTGATTTCTGATTAAGCTGGCAATTTGCCACTGTTTGCACTTTCAAGTTAAGACACTGAGGTTGTAAGTTGGCTAACTTGCATTTCAAGGTTCTTGATGCTCGATTGAGTGTCCTTCTGAAACTATACTGTGTTGGTTGCTAGGCTCTTCACAATGTTTTCTAATGATGACCAAATGATAATTCAGTCGATTGCTTTTGTTAGTACATCCTCTCGGTTGAGGTGCTCGACCTTGGCCTTGGTCACTTTGTTGGCCACCTTGGTTACCATACCGAAAATTTGGATGATCTCTCCACCTCGGATTGTAACTTTGAGAAAAAGGGTCATACCTCCTTACCCCGTTGAAGTTGCCAACGGCGATTGCGTGAGCTTCAATCTCTTCACCCAAGATTGGGCATGTGTCAATATTGTGCTCGGTGGTTTGAAAAGTCCTACACGGCCAAGGGGCTTGACTGTTGCCCGAGGCCACCTTTTTTACCAAGTTAGTAAGCTACTCCAATTTGTCATCAATAGTTGAATCATGTACCTCCCTAACTGTCCTTGTTGGCTCACGACACCCAAATTGTTGGGAATTTGTAGCCCTCTTGGAAATTAACGAATGAGAGGTTGTTGGAGTCTTCTTAACCAATGCTCCTCCACTTGTCGATTTGATCATGTTCCGATTGGTCAAGGATAGGCCTTCATAGAAGTATTGTATAAGAAGTTGATCAGTGGTCTGGTGTTATAGGCAACTAGCAACTAACTTCTTAAACATTTCCCAATACTCATATAGTGTCTCTTCTTGGGATTGCCGAATACCACTAATTTGCTTTCGAATATTGGTGGCCCGAGAGGCCGGAAAGTAATTCTCAAGGAATTATGTCTCTATCTGTTCCCACGTTGTAATAGAAGCCGGTGGGAGGTAGTATAGCCAATTTGGCTAGATCCTTGAGGGAAAAAGGGAACGCCATTAACTTTATTTGCTCCTCCGACACCTTTGTAGACTTCATACTAGAACAAACAATATGAAACTCCTTGAGGTGCTTATGTGGGTCTTCTCCCAAAAGATGGAGGAAAGATGGTAGCAAGTGTATAAGACCCGACTTCAATTCGAAAGTCGTGTCCTCTCTAAACTTGGGGAAGGTAATACATAGGGATTGGTGTGTGACTCCCCGTGTTTGCTAGCTCCTTCATGGTCCTCTTAGGTACCCTTTCATTCACCATTTCTTCTCTCGGTTCTTCTTCGTGTTCAAGATTTAATCCTTCAAATTCTCCACAAATTTGTTCAAAAACTCTAGCTCCTCTCCTTAAAATACGCTCACGTAAGACGATGTCGGGTTCAAATAGCAAACCCTTATCCCCGTGAGAGCTTGTGAACAACAACCACTAGGTCCAAGCAACAAACAATAGGTAGTGAATATAAAATCAACTAAGTAAAGAAAACACAACTAACTAAAATAGAAAAAAATGATGCTTAACACTAAAAATAAAATCGTTCTAACACTGTTCCCCGACAACGGCGCTAAACTTTGATACGTGTGATTTGTCAATATCACACGAACACCAAATTAATATATGTATATTAGAATATACATACTTATCCTTCATCCACTACTCTAACTAGTAGAGTGGTAAATAAGGGTCGATCCCACGAGGAATGGTCGAACAATTTTGTTTTATGTATTAAACAATTATTATTAAGCAATAGAATATAAATAAGCTAGAAAAACAACAAAGATGTAGGAGGGGAGGTTTGATGTAATCACAACTAACACCTAATTGCAATTAAGCAAATCAAATCACAATTACTCTAAAAGCACTTAACAAATTAAAAATTCAAGTTAACAAAGATAATAAAATTATTTTTAGTTTATAAATGATAAAAGGATTCAACCCTTAATCGAGTACCCCCCTTGGTCCGGATAATCTATGTAATTGATGTTACTACCTGATTAATTAGCCTTAGAACCCCTACTCCAAGATTAATAACAAGTTGTAGTCTCTTAAGTATAACTAATCAAAACAAGCTCTTCCTTTAATCCTACTCAACTTATCAATTCATAAAATAAGCTCTCTAAGAATCAATACACAAATGCATTAAGAATCAAGCCAGCGGAATAGATTCGATATAAAACTCACAAGCTCGGTTTTAGTGGTCGAACTCTATGTTATCCCCAATAGAATAAATCCATTGTTTGCTACACGGGAATCAGATTCATAACAATTATGGATTACAAACCCAATTCTAGCAACACACAAACAAATATCTAAATGGGTCATCAAACCATAATTCAACTCATAAGTGTGAATCAACAATATCAAATAACACAGAACATTTCAAAACATAATCCAATCAGTTAATAATCGTAAAAATTACATAAACATCCTAAATCCAAGGTTTAGCTAATGATCAAGGGTTGAATAAATGAATGCTAGCCACTCATATCAACTAATACAAAGCTAAAATGAGTAGAAATCATAATACGAAATAAAACTAGATAGAGTGAACCAAAAGATGATGATCTCTTGATTTGATCTTCACTTCTTCACCAAATCCTTGCTCTAATGGTGAATGTAGGCTGGAAAATAGGTAAAATATGCCCTAATTTGAAATTGTGGACCTTATATATATATAAGTAAGGGGGTTGGGCTGAAAATATGCCTAAAACATGTTTCAGGATGAAAACAGGGTACCGGATTGTGGCCGCGAACTATTTGGCTCGGCTACTTGGTCGCAGCCGCGAACAGTGGTCACGATCGTGAATCTGTTGTTGAGGCTTTTGTCTTGTTATTTCGTTAGGTTGGTCGCGGTCACGACGACTTGCACGAAGCATGTTTGGCCTCTTTTTCATCCTTGGCTCGTTCTTCGTTATGGACTTCTTCGAGACTCAACTTTTGGTCTTAATTTACCTGTATTATCCTGAAATATTTATAAACAAGTCAATATGCCCAATAAAATAATTATGAACAATACATGGTCGAAAATGCATGCAAATATCATTAAAACGACACTTAATTTGACCTAAAATGCATGCATGAACACGTGTATCAATCTCCAGGCTGCTCATGTATACAATTGCTTTTAAGGTGCCATATAGAAAGGCATTATTAATGTCAATTTGTCTAATAGACCATCCCTTAGTAACAGTATTGTGATAATATAGTCCTTATATAATAGGCTTCACTTCAGGGCTATATGTTTCAAAGTAACCCATTCCTGGACTTTGTTGAATACCTTTAGCAACACTCCTGGCTTTGTACCTCTTTCACCTTGGTTTTCCATTGGTGGAGATAGAATATATATATATACACACACAATGTCTTAGTTGATGGGCTTTAATCGTTATACAGCTAATCCCTCAGCTGATACAGTTTCAACAACTTAACTCCTCGTCCTAACCATAGTTAAATTATAACTAACATCTAACTAATTCTTATTATCAATTATACTCTAATAGATATAACCTATAAGTTTCAGTATCCCAAAATTAACAACTTCAATTAATTTGTAGTCGGATGAGGAGTCCGATACTATTTTTATAATTGCCCTTGCAAATGATTGAAATTGGGGGTAATGCTTTAACCGAACTTATATAGAATGTTGTTCTACTTAACTCAGGTTCTAAATAGTATTAATGGGTATCATATTATAATAACCCAAAAAAAAAGGTTAAGGCCAAGAACATAGTTCTCAGGCCACTAAAAAAATAGGAAATGATAAACTTCATACATAATTTTTTAAGAAGGAACTTGTTTGAAGAATCAAGACACTTAGCTAAGCATAAAATTAGCTTATTGGTTTGCAAAGATATGACAGAACATCAAATTCATATTTGTAATTCACAACCTAATTTAATAAGGCAGACGAACGAGGGAAATGAAGGTTAGAATGTTATTCTTGGTATTTCTTGAGGGATTCCGATCTCATGCATTAAACCATTTTTTGCGCGATAACGTGGGCGCGAGATTCAGGTCTCGGAAGCACAGTACGTACAAGGGTTTTGTCTTCGTAGGAAGGGAAACCAACGTATCTGAACCACTTCAACAACGAGCGTTCCTACGAAAAGATAATTGGAATCCAGAGATTAGCCCAACTTTGCACCCCAACTATTAATTCAATAGTTTTGTAGCCAATAGCAAATATTAGGTTGTGTAAGAGCAACAAGTTTTAACATTCTTATGAATAACGGATCCTTATTCTATTCAAATGTTGAAAATTAGTTTAATGTATTGTAGAACGGTAATAAGGGGTATAATTATCTTATTTAATTAATTGTTTTTACCTTTCAGAGCATAAATAAATACCATAGTAAAGAAATCCATGTGGTAACATAGTACCTTCTTTCCATTTTTGAACTGTACCATGTATGTCTCGTCAACATAGACTCTGTTGTAACTATATCGTACCCAACGCCGAGACTTTTATGGAGACATAACCTGAACAAATCATAGATCATAAATAACTATTGCAGCTTGAACATGATAATGTTATTGGTGATAGCGACACCAGCCTAAAATATCAGCATTTCACACTCCGCTTAGCTATTTCTCCCAATCAGTTTCGTATTGCATCTTTTGATCTCTAAGAACCTCGGTCACCATTCGCAATATTAACTCTAACGTAGAATATTCCCATCTCCCCTAGTGTAGATTGTTAAGCATAGCGAGTCTAGGATGTTGGTCCATTCCTAAAAGAACATTGTCTTTAAGGTAAATAGAGGACGCATGAACGTTAGAGATGAAAAAACACGTGGGCGTACTTTTCAAAAGAAATGCATACAATATGTTCTTCTTATTTCATTAATCCTAATGTGTATAGCATGGCACTTCAATTCTGGTAAGTAACACCATATACTATATAATACAATTGCTCTCACATCGGCAAAGCTTTAATTTATTTTAGGGGCAAAAAATTTTATGGTATCACCCCTTCATAATTCATTAGATTAACAAAACTTAATTTCTCAAAAACAAAATGATACGGGCATCCGCTACCATTCACATTTAGAGTTTAAGATGAACTCCCTATTTATCTCTCTATTATGCACCCTTCTTCTCTTGTTAATCTGGAAAATTGAACCGCATATAGAAAACAATTGCATATAGCAGCAGCGTAACTTTCCCATTTAGTCATGCTAGCACACAACCGAACTGTTGGTGGAATGATCTTCATACAGCTGTATATGTGATTAATATGCATCCTATATCAGTATTTTGCCTTCAAACACCACTATCACCCCCTATCTAGCACTAATAATAATTTGCATCTTCTGAAAGGAGTTGCTGACCATAAATTAGCAAAGGGTCAATATAAATATATTAAATGTGGTTTGTTTGTGTAAGGAGTGATTCAATCACCATATCGATTGTGTAGCCATGTATTTTGATATATAAATATATGAGAAGATTACATAGATTGAGTGAAATCATAAAATAACAAGTACAACAGTAAAATATACACTTTAAAGAATATAAATAAATCTATTACTTATTTATCCTTAATACCCCCCCGTGAAGCAATGCGTGGGATGAAGGAAAACGCGAAGCTTGGACCTTAGAAATTTAAAAAGGGGATGGAGCAGGCTTTTAGTGAAAATGTTTGCGAGCTGAAGATGAGATGGCACGAACTTCATATGAAACTTGCCACAAGAAATAATTCACGTACAAAATGAAAATCGATGTCAATATGTTTTGCCCGCTTATGTGCAATAGGATTTTGGCACAAGAAATTGGCACTCTTATTGTCACAAAGAAGAAGAGACCGAGCAGAGGGCAGGCACTTCAGCTCATGAAGGAGATTCGAGAGCCATATAACTTCTGCAACATTATTAGCTAAAGATCGATATTCAGATTCATAACTGGATCGGGAAATAGTGGGTTATTTCTTGGCACTCTCGAAATGAGATTTCCACCAAAAAAATAGAGTATCTGGCAGTGGAATGTTGTGTCTCAACACAACGAGCCCAATCAGCATCGGAGTAGCCAAAAATTATGTATTCTGATTAACGAATAAAAGAGAGAGCAAAGTGCATAGTCCGTTTGACGTATCAGAGAATGCGCTTGACACCAAGGAAATGATCAGCAGTGTGCGACTGTAAAAACTGACTGACAAGGTTGACTGAGTATGAGAGACCTGAGTGAGTAATCATTAGATACTATGGAGCACCAACAAGAGACCGATATAAATTTGGATCATGAAAAGGATCTCGCGAGCTAAGAAGGGAGTCACCCACAGCCAAGGTTGTAGAAACGAGCTTCGAATCCAAAAGACCAGCCCGATCTAAGATATCATGGGTGTACTTAGCTTGACCAACAAGCAAACTATTCGAGGTGTGAGATATATTAATTTAGATGACCAAGATCCTGAATGGCAACCTCATGATAAGTACGAGCAATGAAACGACGAAGCAGCTCAGGATCAGAACCTGTTATAATTATGTCATCAACATAGAGCAGGAGAAATGACAAAAGTACCTTGATGCAGAAAAAATAAAGATAAGTTCGACTGACTTGCACGAAAATCAATGCCAAGAAGATAAGCACTGAACACTAAAACCAGGCTAAGAGAGCTTAACGAAGCCCATATAAGCATTCTTCAATCGAAAAATATGATCAGGAAAGTGGGGTTCGAAAAGCCAGGAGGTTGAGCCATGTAAACTGGTTTAGTGAGAATGCCATTTAGGAAGGCATTCTTGACATTGAGTTGATGGAGAGGCCATTGAATAAACTGAAAGAGCCAAATTAACCCGGACTATGGAAGCGTTGGCAACTAGACTGAAAGTATGATGAAAGTCAAAACCCGGAATATGGCTAAAACTTTGGGCCACTAAACGAGCCTTGTGTCGCTCAACAAAACCATTTGAGTGATACTTGGTCTTGAACACCCATGTGGAACCAACAATATTAGTGTCAGGAGGCCGAGGAACCAAATCCCATGTCTGATTAGATTAAAGAGCATCAATTTCTTCTTGCATAGCAGAAAGCCATGCGGGAGACTTAATAGCTGGCTTAAAACCCTGACATTTAGATGATGCGACCAGAGCAGAAAGTAAGGCAAAAAAAGTAAGATTGAAAGGATAATACAACTTAAAGATACCCGACTTAGCATGAGTCACTATCAGATGGGAGGGTAGTGGAGCAATGGGCGGCACGAGATCAATTTAGGGATCAGGGTCATGAACCAAAATAGGAGTCGGAGGTTGGAAACTAGAGGTGTCAACTTATCAAGCGGATATTTCTATGAGTAAGGAAAAAATACAACATCTGAAAGACTTGAAATTAGCATAATTTGGTGGCGTACCAAAAAGTAGTTCAAAAAGAGATTTATCATGCAAGATAGACAAAGACAGTCGGTTTATAACATAAACTGCAGTGGCAAAAAGGTCAAACCACAGAGAAGAAGGAGCATGAGCAAGAAATAACATGGATAAACTAGATTTAGAAATATGACGATGTTTTCGTTCTGCCCTACCATTTTGCTGGGGTGTATAAGGACGATAAATTCAATGAAGAATCCCATCCAAGTTTTGTAAAATTACAAACCCGATTAATAAAGAATTATGTCCCCCTCGTCGCTTTGAAACACCTTTAATGATGTGGGGAATTGATTACAAACAAAGCTGCAAACAAACGTATCAAAAAATCCAATTTAGCATGCTAAAGGTATATCCATGTAAACCATCTGTAGTAGAAATTGGAGTAGGTCCCCAAGAATCACAATGAAATAAATCAAGCACACGACCAACACATTTTTCATCTACTTCTATTATAAAAGTGTGAGTTATTTCTTACAAAATTTGATTTGCCTATTATATCCTTAATGAATTTTAATTTTTAAGGTTAGTTTGGTAACTATATCTTTAAAGTTTTATTTATAAACTATATCTTTGAATTTTTATTTATATGGTTAGACAAATTTCATTTGCCTATTATATCATTAATGAATTTTAATTTTTAAGGTTAGTTTATTATTATGTTCTCAAAGTTTTATTTATTTGGTTAGAGCCCTATATAATACATCTATCAATTCATGGATATGACACACTAAAAACATTCATGGATGTGATATATAATTCATCTAATGGCATAAGTTGAACCTACGTCTTAATCATATTCTATATTTTTCTTTATTTTTAATAATATACATAACATTATTATTTTTATTAGCTTTTATTATAAAATTTCTTTTTAATTTCTTATCTCTTTTATAATGAGATTCGTTTATATAATTGTCAGAAAAGAAAATTGTAGAAAAAGAAAAAAAAAAAAACCATTAATTAGTAAACTTTTAAGGCTAATTTAGTAACTTTATTTTTTATAGTTTTATTTACTTAGTAAGATTTACTTTATAATTGAAATTCATCCTTCAAGTCTCAACTTATGAAATTTTCAATCACATTTCATATGATATATAGTTCAACTGATGACATAAGCTGAACCTAAATATTCGTAATATCTTATATTATTATTCCTTTGTAGTAAAGTACATTATATTATTCTTTTTATTTGTTTACAGTTTATTTGATTCTTCATAAATTTTCAATAATTTTTCTAATTGCAGGTTTCTTCAATAATTGAAGAGAAAGGAGAAAGACCGATTAGCACAAATGTAATTACAATAAGTAAAATCAAAGAATAAAATGACTTGCATGTGAAATCGTTGAGATTATATTTTAAAATTAACTTTTGAGTGAGTAAAAAGACATGTTAGAAAATTGTATTTTTTTTGTGTACCACTTTACTAAAGTCCAACAATAAAAAATAATGTCAAAACAACTGAATAAGAACTATATGATGATAAAATGAATAGAAGTGAGAAATGCATTGTGAAGAAAGATAACACAAACGTATGAATAGATTTTATTATTAGTAGATATAATTTTATTAACATAATGAACAAAATTATAAAAAAACTAACGTAAAAATTATAAACATGAAAGGGTCTAAGTGAATTTTCATTACAAAAAAAATTATAATAGACGAGTCTAGGTAATATAATAAAAAATCAAAGAATAAACTAATGTGAAAGTGTCAGATATATTATACAATGAGAAAAGAATACAAAAACAAAAATTAAATATCTACAGTTAAATGCACATACAAGTTAATTATACAATGTAGTATTTCAAAATTTGGATTAAACTAGGCATACATTTAGCCTTACTGTTTAAATTTAGATTAAACTAGCAATATATATATTTACACGCTAAATTTCTTTGTATGAGCATTACTATTATGCTTGTAAGAAATGAGGTTATATATTATATTTATTTTCAATGATTTAGAAGAATGAAATCGATATACTTCTTAAGTAACATTTATAAACATTACAACAAGATAAAATAATAATTGATTTACGAATTTTATTGAATTCAAAAAATATACAATAAAGTCATTTATATATTTATACATACATACATACATATATATATATATATATATATATATATATATATAAGATGAAAAAGATGGAGGAAAACGGTAAAAGTAACTTATATATGAATCAGTAAAAGATATATCTGAAGATATAAAAACTATAAATGCATCGGTCATGATATTGTGTAAATTTAGATACTATTTGTCTATTCAATGGATCGATTTTATTCAAATAAATCTATAGATTGAACATCATTTTTAATCACATACCTTATACACCTACACAAATATCCTCACTAATATAATACTTTTAATAGGTGATGTAATTTGAGTAGACCATAGAAAAAACCGTTATGTTAGAAAATTAGAGAGACATAAAAATCACAAAGGTTTATAATAATTGGAGTTTAGACTGAGGTGTGAAATTTTATTGTACTAATAATAGAAATAATAAAATGGCAAACATAAAAATTAGTGAACATGAATAGTTGCACCAGATTCTTTTAAATATTTAAGATCTAACATTAAACAAATTATTAAATCAATAAAAATATTATATATATATATATATATATATTAAGCATATGTAATAAATTGATAAATGAATTTACTATGCTATATAAATTATAGGGTACAATAAAGAATAAAAAAGAACTAACAAGAAATAATGAACTAAGTTGTACTGTGAATGATTCAAAAATTATACTATGTGAATGAGTATCACATAATTAAATTAAAACATGCTGAAAAATAAAGACAGTGAAATGTGAATGTTAATATTAACTTGACAGTAGATTAGATAAAAAATAATTACGTTGAATAGAGTATTGTATAGTCTAAATAAAAAATAAAATGAGAGAAATAAAATCGAAATGCATGGTTTAAACAAGTATATATAAGACTCTTAAATGAATGTGCAATGTTTGAAAAATTAGGAGTATTTTACTATAACTAAATAAGGAATTAAAGACATTACAAATTAGTTATAACATTTATTAGATTTTATATAGATTATAGCATGTGTGTTGATTGAAGATTGTGAAACACTATATATATAGTCAACCTTCCATAAAAAATATTATTTATTTTGTAATTATACTATAGTAGAATTTTTATTTAAATAACGCATAATTTTTAAATTTCGATGTTGCATTGAGAAAATAATTAAGGGAAATTGAAATAAACAATCTTAAATCGATAAATAAATTATATTAAAGAGGGTTATACTTAATAGTAATTAAAAAAAAAGGAATAGAAAATAACTTTCATAACAAAAGTTGGATGTTGGACCTTGATACTAAGTTGCTGGAAGTCTTTCCTCACACTAAAATATGTAAAGAATTTCATGTGCAAATGTATGTTGAAATCGAAATTATTTATTAGAGATAGAAAAATACGTTAGGCCTAATATTTTGTATGTTATATAACAAATAATTAACTTATGAATGTCAGTTGATGATGTAATGAAACAATTAAAAATGTGTTTTTCTTCAAATGCCAGTGATTTGGTGCAAAACGTAAAAATATATGTCTCATTATTACGTATATAATTTTTCAATCATCGTATAACTTTATTCAAGATATACTAATGATGACTGAGTCTGTGTATAATAAGAAGAAAACAATAGTTTGAATAAATCAAATTTTACATGTATAATAGAAAATTCTGTAAGACCACATATTTCTACATTATATCATGGTATATCGTTTTTTACGAATCATTTAATATTAATTATTATAACTTATTTTATTAATTAAGATTAAGGTTATTTAACTTTTCTATTTATCTTTTATGATTCTTTTAGTTTTTAGTTGATTTAAAATTATGTTTGTTTAATAGATTAATTTTTATTACATTGAATTATCTACGAAGTTGTGTATATATATTACATTGATCACAATGTACCATTATTTTACGTCCAAATTAATTTTTTTTAAATAATAGTAAAAAAATATAAACACGTGCAACGCACGTGCGCAGTACTAGTTTAAATAAACGTATAAGTTGCCTCTATGCCCAAGTGGCACGAGGAACAAACACCATGTGTAAGCAATAAATACGTAACAGATAACTGCCCAAGTTTATTAAATAAGGTAATAACAGAAATTGGGACATGCCCCAATTGCAAGTGTCATAAATCATAACTAGCTTTCAAAGCTTTAGTAATAATAACAACAACTAATACAGAGTTTCCACGTTCACATCTGCCATGTGCCAGAATTGCCTTTGCTGTGCAATTCTGAATAGTAAAAATCTTATCAAGGAAAATCTCATCAACAGGAAAATCATTAGGTAACTTGCTGATGGATAAAGTTTTGGTTAAATGAGGAACAACCAAAACATCCAACAAATGAATATCACCAGACAATTTACTAGTGTCAATATGAGAAATAGACAGGGAGTCCCAGTTACCAACAATATTAGAACCGTTACCCGTATGCGACTCAAAAGAGTCCAATGTAGATTTCTGAGCAGTCATGTGAGCAGAAGCACCGGAATCCAAATACCAATCTTGAGATGAGACAGAAACATTGCAAGTGGCACTAAAAGCTTGAGCAAGATGAGCAGACGATTCAGGCGAGCGAGAATTGACAAACTGAGAGCATTTGTCAGCATAGTGCTCCCCACGACATATTCGACCACCATAATTATTACCACCGCGACCACCTTTCGAGCCACGTCGATAAGTGGGGCTGGACGCATGAGAAAAGGGTTGCCCGCCGCGAGCATGCACCAAAAATGCTGGTTGAGGAGCAGCAGGATGCTCCGTTGATCAGTGCAATATGTCGTATTGCTTGGCCTAGTGCAGAAGGTCCTGAAATGAAGGAACATGAGTCATGGACTTACGGGTGTCGGAAAACCCTAAATTAAGACCCTAACCATAAAGAAACCAGTGGCTTTTGTCCAAGTCATCAATCGGGCCACCAATAGAGGATACTTGATCGCACAAAGCTTTAAATTTATGACCAAAATCGTCAACAGAAAGCTATCCCGACGAAGAAATAGTAATTCCTCGCGAAGTGGCAAAGCACGGGACGTAGAGGCATGAGAGAATGCAGCCTCCAAAGCAAGCCATGCTGAGCGAGACGTCGTGCAATCCATGACCTCAGCCATAGATTCTTCCATCAGCTCGAAAACAAGATACCTAATAGTTTTTTATCATTCATATGCCACGCGAGATAATCTGGATTTGGAACTGTGTGGTGGAAGCAGACTGATTTCTAGAATTGGACGAAATAGTGAAAGAAGGAGGGAGAGACGTACCATCCACAAGGAGGTTGAAACAAATCAACATCGTCATCACTTGTCTCTTCCAGAGAAGATAGTTGGTCGAGGAAAGTTTAATTAGGACCATATGTATCATCTTTGCGATCGAAATCAGATCACTAGGGGAGGAAGACGATGCCACGAAGATGGTTTACGAAGGAGACAAATTCGGCAATCGAAGCTGAGAAGAGGCGTGAGGCCGGAAGGAAGAATCACGAGAGAGAGAGAGAGAGAGAGAGAGAGAGAGAGGGTTTTGTAGTGAATTATGTGTGATGCCATGTGAGGAATGATTCAAATCACCACAATGATTGTGTGGCCGTGTATATTGAGTGAAATCAAGAAAAGGGTAGGTACAATAATATAATATACACTTAAAAGAATACAAATAAATATATTCCTTATTTATCCTTAATAGTTTGGTTTTTCTTAGCGTAGGCTTCTAAATACTGAATACACTATCGTTTAATTGGATAAGTGGGGAAATCATGAAGAACAGACATCAATGAAAGCTCATAGAGTTGCTTGGTAAATGGAGACAATGTCGATCGTTGGTTTTTCAGCTGCCATAATGAAGTTATCAGCTGGATCACTCAATTATACTCTAATAGAGTTCAAGAAAATCTCACCATCCATATGCACAGGTGTGTTTTGGGAGTTTCACATTTTAGGTTTTTGCGCTCAAGCGCTGGCAACACGTAAATATCGATGACATTACCGAAATCTGAAAAACTGCAGGATGTGGTTGTTGATATGTCTGAAGACCTAAAGCTAATGGCAAGGGAAACGGTGCAGCTAAGGATGCTTCTAAAACTGATTGTAATCATGCTACTTTTGTCTCGAACACCTAGTATGTTGAAGTCGATAGGTTAAAGTAAAAATTGAAGTAGATCCTGACTAGTAGAGGTGGCAATTCAGGCGGCCCGACCAGGCCGGGCCTGGTCGGGCCAAGGGGTAGTTCAGGCAGGGCCCGATATATTTCGGGCCTAGAAATGTTAGGCCTGACCCAGCAGACGTCGGGTCATCGGGCCAAAAAAGTCCACCAATGAGTTTTTTCCTTTTCTTTTTTGTTACTTTAACCATGAAGTAGAATTATATATTGAGGCGAACTTCAGTATAATTCTCTTAAGAAAAAATCTGATGGGAAAATAATATATTACTATTCATTGCAATATGGAATCATATCTATAGGCATGTCTCAAACCCCAGATATAACAATAATAATAATAATAATAATAATAATAAAAAAATAAAAAAAAAAGAATGGATGATGACATATAGTTATATACTACACGTCACAAGTTATTTAATTTTTGTATACGTACTATACCATATGTTAATCAATTCTCCATTTCTCGACACATAATAATTAATGAGCATGCTTGCATCCAATTCATTTTCCATCTTCGGCTAATAAAATTGAAGAAATAGAGTATTAAATTAGTCAAATGTTTTAATTTCTCGGTAAATAGATACATTTATACTCTGCTAGAAAAAAAAAAAAAGAAAACTTGTTTCAAATAGTACACAAGATATTACCTAATTCCAAAAAATTTCTTATTCAATTAGTGAGGGAAAAAAAATTCAATTCCATCGGGCCGGCCCGCAGGCCTTCGGACCGGGTCGGGTCGGGCCCACCAAAAGAAAAGCCCGTTCGGGCCGGGCCAAAAAAGTCTGAATTTTTTCGGGCCTCTAATATTCCAGCCCAGTCCGCTCTATATTTCGGGTTAAACGGACTAGCCCATCGGGCCGGGCCAGTTTTGCCAGCTTTACTGACTAGATCCAACTTAGTCTTGTTTGTTTGACATGCCGTATTTTTTATCTATGTAATGGGCAGTTTTTGTAATATGTAATATTTCTAGAATCCACTTGTGCAATGCATTTGTATAAGGCAAAATAAATGTTTTACCAGATATTATGTGCAAAAGGAATGGACAAATACAGCCAAATGGTAACAGAAACTACCCAAAACTACACACCAGAATTGAGCAAAAACAACAACATAATCATCACAAAAACAGGGCATAATTATGGACATTGCAATAATACAATCACAAACATAATACTAAGCAAGATATTAAAATTGATTAATTAAGAATATCTCTCTTCATATAGGTTGAATGGATGATAACCACACTACCAAATTCCAGTTTTTCATGCTCTCAAAGGAGCACAAAAACATGGCAAACACACCCCAATAGAACTATCAAATAGGACATCATATCTTAAGAAAAATACCTACAAAAGATTGTCTGAAATGACTTCGGGAACTGATAGTGTTCCATTTAGCTTCACCTTCTACAAACACATGCCTAATTTTTTTTTCTTGAACTTTAGCTTTTCGTTTTTTAAGTTCAGAGGCTGAAGTCAGACTGTACAAGTGCACAAAGTTATTACCTTTTTCATTGAACACTTTTATTGATCCTTTACCTTTGTTTGGTTCTTCCACTGTGGAGCGTAGACCAATAAAAGATCTAGGATGAAAGCTCATTGGGGGAGGTACCTGTTAGGAATTCTCAACTACATCTAATGTACGCAGCGGAATAATAAATCGAGAATATTGATCGTGATTTATAACTGATTTAAACGTTGAGCATAAATTACGCTAAAGTTGGAACAACTTACTTGTTGCGTAATTGATCGGACCAAATTGCGCGATTGATTCACCACTTCAGGTATCCACGCGTATATCGTCCGCCGCAGGAACTATCCTCGGTACAATTATTCGATAAGTGATCGCTAGGAAATCACTTATCAAATTCTATAGTGCCTCCAATTTTTATCTGATAAAAACTCTTAATTCTCTACTATAGAGAATATGTATATATAGTACCATATAACCCTAGGTTTATGGGCCTAATATCCATGTCCACTTAATTAATTAATTAGTCTGACTTATTAATTAATAAAGCCCACATATCCTAATCTAGTCCATATCTTTCAATCTCCCACTTGGACTAGCATTAGATATAATTCGAAACACCAACTTTGTACCCTTGAGCGGAACAACAATACACATAAAGTGTGACCCTTCAGGCCCCCATTATCGACGATAATCTAATTAAAGTCTGCACAAAACTCCTAGACTGCGTTGCGCAGCGAACTCGATATATGAAGGACGTTTACGTGAATCTAGTAAACAAACTTTTATATGAAGTTTATGTAATATCCCTTCATTCGCGAACCACCTGATTGAGCCTAGGATCTGCCATGTGTATCCAAATAGCTCAATCATTTTTCTCATCTTTATTATATGACACATTCGATCATATTCAATTACTTTAATTGAATATATCTTTTGCATTGGCCAATGACTTTATTGTCAAATAATATAGAGAAATATGAGTGTTCTCTCGAGTTTCAATCGAGGAATGAATCTCATTCTTGGCTCAACTACCATTTTCATTTGCCTCATGATGAACCCAACACAAGACGTGTCTTATCCTCCTTTGGGATGCAAGCGTTGTACTTGGTCAAAGTTCATCACTTAACAAACAAAATGAGTATTGACCTCAGGTCAAAGGATCATTACATACTTCACACACTAATAAACCGTAGACACTGAAAACAAACGGTTTAATAGTAGGGTATACCAATACTCTCCAAAGTACCCATGTGTCCATCACGGATATCTAATATCTCGTAGTCGTGAGACCTACTACATTCTCTGAGAATGTGATGCAGACCACATGCTAACCTATCGTGTGTCATCAATATCCCATTCTCGATGACCATTGGTTATGGCAATTTTAGAATCATACTATATCATTTATGTCTCACACCATATGTAACAGTCATGATTCAAGGGAACAATTATAAGAATAATAACAAACCATCAAAATAATTATTCTAATAAATGCATAAACTCAAAAGACAATCAAAATGTCATTGAATGTGATCGAGAATGAATGTCTCAAACGTAAGGTTTTTAAGACATGCAAACTATAAACTCCCACTGAATCAAAGCCAACTACCAATGTGACAAGCTCTCAAAGTGTTTGTTGTGCCTTACTATACACAACTGTTTGGTTGAAGGATTAACCAAGTTATCATCAGTGGATACTCTATCTAACTTCACATCTCCCTATCTATTATTCTCCAATCAGATTATATCTACTGGGAATATGCTTATTCCTGTCTGTGGCTCTCGGTTCCTTTTGCTAGAGCAACCGCACTTACCGTTGTCACAATACAACGGTATTGCACTGTTGGCACGTGGAACGACACCTAGTTCTTTTACGAACTTTAACAAAGCAACAATCCCTTTTTGGCAGCTTTAGATTTAGCAATATACTCGGCTTTAGTGTTGGAATCGACAGTTCTACTCTGTTTGGAACTATTCCGATTCACTGCACCACCATTTAGAACGAAAACATATCCAGACAAAGACTTGAAGTCATCATGGTCCGTTGAAAGCCAACATCTGTATACCCAGTAACTGATGACTCTAGCTGCCCACCATAGACTTTAAGAAATATTCTTTAGTCCTTCTAAGGTACTTAAGAATAGTCTTGACAGTTCTCCAGTATTCCTTACCGAGATTTTGCTGAAATCTGCTCTTTCACGGATTACAACATGGAATGATTGCTCTCCATTATCAGTTTATTGTCGACATATATGATAAGGAAGACAACATTTCATTCTTACGTTTACTATAAACGCATAGATCCTATTTGCTTCTGATAAAATCAAACAATTTGATAGCTTTGTCAAAACAAATATTCCAACTCCTAGATGCTTGCTTGAGTCCACAAATGAACTTCTTTAACTTGCATACTTCATTCGGTTTTTCTTTGGATACAAAACCTTCAGGTTGTGACATATACACAGTGCCTTCGATTCTCCATTAAGAAATGTGGTTTTAACATCCATTTGCCAAATGTCCAAGTCATAGTATGCAGCTATTGCAAGTAATATCCTAATGGACTTGATATTAGTGACTGGCGAAAAGGTTTCATCATAGTCAATGCTCTTGCGCTGACTATAACCATTTGCCACCAACCTAGCCTTGTAGGTTTGTACCTTGCCACCTGCATCTCTCTTCTTCTTGAAGATCCATTTGCAGTCTATGGGACGATCCCCAATTGGCAAATCAACTAGTTCCCAGACTAGATTGAGGTACATCGAGTCCATTTCAGATGTTAAGGCAGCCAGCCACATCTTCGAATCGGTGCCTGACACCGCTTCGATATAGGTCTTAGGTTCGTCGTCTTCTGAATCAACCTCATCATCTTGGTTCTCAACCAATAGATTTAGTCTTTCAGGTGCACGACGATGCCTTTGAGGCCTATTGAGTTGGTTTTGTGTTGGTTCATTCGGTTTATTCTGATCGTGAGTTGGTTTTCAACATTTTAGAATATTCTCAAGAATTTCACTATGATTCTCTTGAGTTGGGATTGATACAATATCTTGTCTTTGATGCATCTTATTATCTTGAAGTGACCCTCTAAGAGTTGTTTCCCCTCCCAATAGATCATCAAAACTCCCACTGAGTTCTTGTCCACTCCATTGGACAAGACCTCGTCCTTTATGTTATCTTGCGGGTTTGATACAATATCTTGTTTTGATGCATCTCATTGTCTTGAGGTGACCCTCTAAGAGTCATTTCCCCTCCCAATAGATCATCGAAAACTCCCATTGAGTTCTTGTCCACTCCATTGGACAAGACCTCATCCTCTATGTTATTTTGTGGTTCTTGAATCTTTTCAAGATCTACTTTGTTGTGACCTTGTTCCTTGGAGATATAAATATCTTCAAGAGACGCCACATTCTTGGAAACTATCACCTGGTGATCTCCAGGGCAGTAGAATTCATATCCTTAGTTTCCTGAGCACAGAGTTGCCTTTAGAAGTAGATGATTCGTAGGTCTTGAGCGTGTCGTGAAGCTCTGGCAGTGTTGCCTTCGTGTTGCTCACGTTGAAATTCACTATGAAGTTTTCAAATGAACTTGGAAGAGACTGCAAAATCAGATTTATTGAGACACTTGAGGGTAGCTTCGTTCCAATCGATTCCAACCTCTCAATCAATCCGATCATCTTCAATATATGTTCAAAAAACCTGGCTCCCATCATGAAGCTTACACGTGCAGAGATCTCTGAGTATCTCATACTCCATGGTCTGAGCTTCTGAAGCGTACAGACTCTCCAAGTGGGAACATGCTCCAATGTTGCCTATGCAGTTCAATACTCATAGAGAACAACATTAAGCATTGAGCCGATATGGCATCCTCAACATGTTTCTTATGAGCTTCTTCGTCTAACGTAGCGACAGCGTACTCAGGAGAATTCTTGTCAGGGATGACACTGATTGGATTGTCCAAGACATACTCAATCTCGTCTTGCCTTAGCACCAATCGCAAACAACGGAATCAATCCGTAAGATTTGACCTAGTCAACTTGTTTGTTTCCATGAAACATTTATAAGCCAAAACGACATTTTATCTCACGAGAAAATAATAAATGGGAAAATAAATTAGAATAAAGTGAACAAAGATCACATTCGTATCACTAATCAAAACAAGAGTTTATTGTAATGATTAGCTCCCACTAATTTTAACATATTTTGCGCCCCCAAACACAAAATATGGATTTATAACAATTATAAATCTTAGTGGTGCAAGATCCAAGTCTATATTACTGCAGCCTCTTCTTTGGCTGATGACTACAATAATATCACTAGGTAGGCCTCTAAGCCAATTGCAACAACAATTTGCAATTTTTGGTTTATTAATCCAATTAATATTTGCGTCCTTAAACTATTTTGGTCGCTTTGGCGTCACAAAATAATTTAAGCAAGTCAATTCCATCACACGATGCCAACCATGCATCTATGAATGAGCCCCAACCTCGTCGTTTTAGAGTAAACACTTTGGTGTAAAACTCTTGGACGAAGAGATTAAGAATTTCGGACAATTATGATGGACAACGCTTTTATTTCTAAATAAGACTTGGTTTTAGTGGGGATTTTATATGTGATACTAATTGTTAAATTTAATATCTAATATTAAATTAAACGCAATTACTGGGTGCCGCCTACCCAGGCATAAAAAATGCGGACAACACATATTGGGCGCCGCCTACCCAAACATAAAAGCGGTCTTAAATTACTATAATTTAAATTGAATAAGCATAAAATCAAATAATAGCTTATCACATAATATCAAATAAATGCTCAGAATAAATTATTAATCCAATTAAAATTTTATTCTTCAATTAAATGTGGATTAAAATTATTATTAATTCTAAATTAATAAATATACATTTATTATTAATTCCAAATTAATATAAATATATAAGTCTAGTATTATCCTTTCAAAATAATAATATTATTATAATTTATTAATCTAGTAATTAATAAATTAGTACTAGTCTATTAGATTAATATATTAATTCCAAATTAATATATAAGTATACCTTTAATGTATAAGTCTATTATTATTATTTCGAAATAATAATAATATGATTCATTAGTCTAATTAACAAATTAATATGTAATTGAGATTTTGAATTAATCTAATTAATAAATCTAATTTAAATAATTAAATTAAATCAAAAGTTTTTTTTTTTTTTTAATGATCAACAACATCAGTTCGTTGGACCCAGCCATGCTTCCGCACAGGCCGCACAGCTGCTACAACAACTGGTTGATAGTCTTCATTTATTTTAGGTGGGCCAGCACTTGAAAAGCCTGACCAAACAAGTCCAGCCCATCCCATTTTTGCCCCAGCCCAAAATTCAGTCCAGCCCAAATTCTAAAATGGCCCAGTCTAACTCATCACGCCTAACCCAAAATTTCAAAACCCTAGCCCAATGTTTTGAGAACTGCCAACCTCGCCACCGCCACCGCCGCCAGATCGTCCTATGAAATAGACCGGCAACGCAGCAGGAGAGCGACGACCGCCGTCAAAATGCGCAGCAGCAGCGGCGACGGTACTCCACGCAGCAGCCACCGCCGCGTCGTCAACGCACGCAGCGGCAGTAGAGCCGCTGTCGTATGCCGCCGTCTCGGACAACAAGGCGCAACAGTAACAACAAACCATTTCCGCCGCCGTCGACTAGGACAGCAGAAGCCGGACAGCCATCGTCGCCGCCTTGGCTACAACAGCAGCTAAATAACGCGACTTAGATTGTTTTGTGGTCATCAATGGTGTTGCAATTAATCAATTGAAAAAAGTTTGTATTCTTTCCAAGAAATTGAATAAACAAGTTAATTAATTAACTGTACAACCACGCCTAAGAAACCAAAACAAGTTTCATTCTTTCCAAGAAATTAAACTTGGTTATAGTCAGTATGTTAATTGTTATCCAATACTATTTCGAATAAAGTGAAACAATTTCAAAATTAATTATTCAAAACAAAATCAGAATTTCAATTATATAAAATTTTAATCCACAATTTAATCTGATTGAAAATCAATTATAAATCGAGCCCCGGGCTCTGATACCACTGTTAGGAATTCTCGACTACATCTAATGTACGCAGCAGAATAATAAATCGAGAATATTGATCGTGATTTATAACTGATTTAAACGTTGAGCATAAATTACGCTAAAGTTGGAACAACTTACTTGTTGCGTAATTGATCGGACCAAATTGCGCGATTGATTCACCACTTCAGGTATCCACGCGTATATCGTCCGCCGCAGGAACTATCCTCGGTACAATTATTCGATAAGTGATCGCTAGGAAATCACTTATCAAATTCTATAGTGCCTCCAATTTTTATCTGATAAAAACCCTTAATTCTCTACTATAGAGAACATGTATATAGTACCATATAACCCTAGGTTTATGGGCCTAATATCCATGTCCACTTAATTAATTAATTAGTCTGATTTATTAATTAATAAAGCCCACATATCCTAATCTAGTCCATATCTTTCAGTGCCATAACGTGGACACTAATCTGATGGTTGTGGGGCACCGGTGGACCTTGCCACATAGTATGGTGTAGATTTTGATGAACTTGATTCTTTAGCTGAAAAGTTGGTAGCATTTTTTCCTCTCCTAGCTCTTTTAAGCATTTCTTTTCCATAATTATAATATGTTATGTACCTATTATGAACAAAATTAATATTAAGAGTAGATAACTTCCAAGCCTTTGTCTGCCCATTCTTGTTGATGGCCTTTTACTGTTAGGATAATCATCATTCAATTGTCGGAATGCATACAAACATACATGAAAAAAACATAATTAGTAGCTAAAAAAATAGTGTATTGCATTTGAAAAAATATTACTCATTTTTACTTACCACTTCAACATCAGCCTCCCCGTTGTCATCCTCTTGTGTCATAATAGGATATTCATCTGGTTGGGTTATTTCTTCTAGTTTTGTTGCACCTTCAACTTTAGACCCTTCAGCCACATACTCTTCCAGTGCTTCTTGAGACTTTCTGAGATGACAACATAAATTCATTGTGTCCATCTCACCACAATGATGATATTTTACTTTGTTTTTCAGTTTTTTCATTTTTTGTAAGTTGTTCTTATTTTTCTTCTTTTACTTTGGATCCTCAATATGTGCATCAAACCTCCTTGCTTTCTGAGGTCTCCCTTTTTTCTTTTTTCCAAAATGTGGTGGAAGAGGAGGAATATAGCCTATCATATTCCAGAGTTCTTCTCCATTCATAAATCATAGGTAAAATTACATGTTCATATATTGCACTGTATGTCTCACAAGAATATAAACTTGCACATAAGGGTCTGGATCCTTTTCTTGTGCACAAATTGCACTAACTGCATGTTTGCAAGGATTCCACACACATCCCATTTCATACAATCACAGCTCTTTCCTAAAAGATCCACAACATACCTAGAACCATCTAAACTTGATAGCTCATAATTAAATTCATTAGATTTTACAGTCAAAGGAATCTTCTATATTCTTTGCTACAATCCTTCTTATCCTTTGCCATATTGTTCTCCATTCCACTTCCATTATCATTTGCCTCTGTTTTATGGAGTTTTGACATCATGTAATCCCGGATCCATAACATCATGGTCAGGATGCTCTTCTCCCTAGCATCCAGCAGACAAGAGTTATATTGCTCACACATGTTGTTGACTAGTCTCTCACACGTCCCAAAGGTATTGAAGTGTGGCCTAGACCACTGTGTGAGTACTTCTCTTGTAATCACTCAAGACATCTGGGAGCTGGTTTTCCAAGCTGAATGAATGTTCTGTTAAAACTAGGCACAATTGTTGCTTTTGCAACCTTCCAAAGAAGTCTCTTTAGTGCATCACCTCTGAAACCCTCTTTATGTTTCCAAGCAAATATCTTACACATGATCTATTTTTAACACTTGAAAACACCTTCTCAAATGCTCCGACCAGTCCTTTTTGTTTATTTGACATGAATGTGTAAACATCCTCTCTTCCACCTAATAGATCTTCCTTCAACAAAGTCAAGAACCACTTCCAACTATCCATGTTTTCAACTCCAAGCACTGCATATGCAAGAGGATATAGGTCATTCTCTAGATCCCTAAACACTATAGTAAGAAGAACCCCAGGAGTAGGTCCTCTTAAGTGGTCGTCATCAACCCATGTCCAAGGCTTGCAACCAGATTTGAGGCCTTATTTCAATTCCCCAAGACAAACATACATCCTTTTAAATTTGTTACCTTATGGTGTGGTGTCAACGTGGAGTATAACTATGGCCTGGTTGCTTCTCTGTCAAGGTATCAACATAATCCCACAACTTTGAGTACTGCTCAGTGCTATCACCTTCAATCAACTTTAGGGACTTATTCTTTGACCTGTAAGCTTGGAAAGGTGAGACATAGACTCCTAATGTCTCAATTGCTTCCATTTTGAATCCCCTTACATTTCTTTAGGATCATGCCTAAAAGCCCTCTCATATCTTTGCGCCAACCACTTAGAATTTGCATAATCCACATGGTATTGGTTGGGACATGTATATGTGAGTTTAAGCATCCTAATTTGAAATGATTCTTCATTTTTTACCTTTAGTGCATTGATATGCCAAGCACAGCATGGGATCTTAGCATCTGCCATATATCCTTCTGACGTCGATCTTTGTGAATCTTGTTGGATGCCTATGCTTGATAGAGTAGATATTCAAAACTTGTTTGAAAAGCTACTTGGAGCTGAATATCTGCTCCAACATAAAGTTCGGTTAAGTTTTGTTGAAGCCCTTAACACAATGCTTTCCTTCTAGTTCTCAATTTCATCCTTCTCTGAAGCAACACTCTCAAATTTAAATTGATTACTATGAATGGCATCCCTCTCACTTGTATCCGAACTCTCTTTATCATTTACGTCTCTATGCAAACTTGGTCCAACCCACTCCACTTCTAAGTCTATCTTCTCATTTGTAGGAATATATTCCTTGGTTTCTACTATAGAAAGATTACAAGTATATATACAAAATAGAGATTGACCTAATCATCTATTAAAGGGAAATCATATCTTAACTAATCTTTAAAATATACATCATGTCTAAACTAATATATATAATATATTTATAGCACCCCCAATCGAAGCGGAAGGCTCTAGTACGATGGGGTTGGTTCTGAAATCAGAGAAAAATATGCAGGGAAGTTATTTCGTAAAAATATCGACAATTTGGTAGTGCGAGGGAACATAGAGAACGCAAACCTCACCTTGAGAAACTTTCTCACGTACAAATGCATATCCATTTATATGTGTTTATTTAGTTCATGTTGAATAGGATTAACAGATAAGTATATGCACTTCATTATCACAGTAAATAAGAGTGGCCTTTCGAACAGGACAATGAAGTTCCAACAGTAAATTGTGAATTCAACAAGAATTGGAGACGAAATTGGTCACGCCTCTGTATTCTGCTTCGGCACTCAAGTGGGACAAAGTCAGCTGGCATTTTGAAGACCAGGAGATGATATTATCTCCAAGAAACAATAACCGGAGGTGGAGCAGTGGGTGTCATGACAACCACCCCAATTGGTGTTAGTGTAGGAAATAAGAGAATCTAGCAATGACGGATACAAGTGTAAACCCATGTCTTTTGTGCCCTAAATATAGCGGATGAAGCATATGAGTGCGTGCATATGTTCATCTCGAGGATCATGCATGTCTAAACAAATATGTTGAACGGCATAGGAGATATCAAGTCGAGTGAAAGTGTGATACTGCAAGACGCCAGCTAAACTATGATAGTGAGTGGGGTAGCTAAAAGGTGATCTGAATGTGGCACTAACTTTAGTTTTGGTGTCATTTGGAGTCGTAGAGGGGAGATGGAAGATGTGCCGACACGGTTGATTGTCTCCTGTGAGTATTTCTTTTGCGGCAAAAACATACCTTCCTTGTGACGAACAACATAAATACCTAAAAATAAATCAGAGGACCAAGGTCCTTCATGGAAGATTCAGTGCCCAAGGATTTTATGATTGAAGAGTGTAGAGCGTCACTAGAAGTGGTAAGTATAATGTCATCGATGTAGAGTAATATATATATATATACACTTTCAAACTGCGATAAATGAAGAGCAGGTGATTGCACTTGCTGTGAGAGAAACCAAGGCTGGAGATATAATTGGCAAAGCATGGTCCCATGCTCGAGGAGTCTATTTGAGACCATACAAAGATTTCCTCAAGAGACAAACATAATCGGTGTGAGTGGCATCCCGAAACTCCATAGGTTATTTTTAGGTTGTTGCTTTAAGATGCCCGAGTAAAAAAACGTTCTTCACATTTAGCTAATGGATAAGCCAAGATTTAGATAGCGCAATACTGAGAATGGCACGAATAATCATCGGGTTACGATGGGGCTGAATGTTTCATCACGGTCTACTTGAACCTGTTGAGACCTGTCATCACCAAAAATTCGGGTTTTGTGCCTCTCAAAAGAACCATCAGAGTTAAATTTATGACGATAAATTCACACAGAACGAATAATATTAACATTTGATAGACGAGGAACTAACTCCCACATCTTATTTTTTATAAGCGGATTTTTGTCACACATAGCGGTATATCAATTCGGGTCAGAAAGAGCAAGTTTGTGGGTTTTAGGTAACAGTGATGGACGCATAGAGGTGGCGAGGTTAAAAAGTTGTTTAGGTTTGAAGATTCCGGCTTTGCTCCAGGTGCACATGTCATGAGTGTTTGGTTGGGCAGTTTGTTGGGATGGGAGAGAATGTTTGGGCAATTTGTGGATGGGATGGAGGGTGAGCTTGACGGAGTGTTTGTGAGCTGGTGCGGGGATTTGGTTCGGCTAGAAGGGAGTTATTTTAGGGTGCTGGTGTGGCAGTAGGGGCAAGGGAAGGTGTTGGTGCTAAGTTACGTACTGGCTTGGGGGGCGTTTGTGGTGAAGTGGGGTTCGGTGGCGGTGTTGGTTGGGGAGTAAAATGAGAGAGCAGCAGAGAGATGTCATCATCGAGTAACAAGTAAGGAGAAGGAGGCGAAGCACGAAACGTAGAGAACAGAAAAATAGATTCGACGAATTTGACATAAAAAGAAAGAATGATTTTCCAGTAGAGATACTGTTAAAACCAAGATTTCACAAGGTATTACAACACCTTGTACTTCACAATGTGTGACAACACCTTGTGAAGTATAAACTGTTTTTATCCTTGATTATTTTCACCTCACTGGATTAGTTTATATGTGTGTGTGTGTATGTGTGTGTGTCTATTTATTTGTTTAATTAATAGGTGATGGTTAATATTGGATAAAGATTTGTAAATCAAATGCTTATCCAAATGAACCATCCCTGTATCTCTTACGTAATTAACTAGCAAACTTCCAAAGGAAGATTTGTTTTGTTTCTTTCTCTCTCTCAGGTAAATTTCAACCAATGATTATAAAAGGAGAGGGAAAGCATGTGAATATGGGGTTGAGAAAAATAGAAAAGGAATAAGAACAACAAGAAAATGTTGAGAGACTAGATCACAAAGCTGAAGCTTTTCTTTCATACACTCTCACTTGTTCCTTGTGAGATTATGAAGAATTCTGAATCCTTAGATTCTCCTTTTTAATTGTGTGTTAGATTAGTTGAAAGAAAATTGAATTTATAGATTGTATTCGTCAGTCAATTCATAATCAAAAGTTTAATGTACAAACTTTATATACAACTCTGCAAGAAAGGAAGATTGCTTAGATTTTATATTATCTAAGTTTTGTTTGAATCCTCTCCTGATATATCTATAAGTATTGTATTACATTTTTTATCAACTTAGTTGTTCTAAGAGTGATTATCCAATCGTGTTGCAACACTCTGTGCAACACCACCCAAATAAGGGGCACAAATTCGTTCAGATATCATAACATTTATAGCCACGATGCTCTGTGGGGTAGCCCAGAAAAATGTACGCAGTGGATCTTGCTTGGAGTTTGTTAATCTGGGTTGAGGGAGTGAGGGTGTAGCACAGACAACCGAAGAAACGTAAGTGGGAATAAGAAGGTGTATGATTGTAGAGAATTTAAGTGGGAGATTTATGGGAAAGTATTTTAGTAGGAAGAATGTTTAGTGGATACATGTCCATTTGGAGTTTGTGATGCAAAAAATAGGATGGCATGGAGGAATGAACAAGAAGGGTGCGCATTAGATTGTTAATATTGAATTGTACGTTTAGCTTGGCCATTTTGAGTGGATGTGTGTGGGCAGGTGTGAGTATTGGGTCAATATCATCAAACTAATATTAAGCTTGAAGTGTGTGTTGTGTTGAGTCAGGAACCGGGGTTATTGGGCTAAGAACCGGACCGGGTAACCAGGTTTGAGAGGTAGACCGAATGAATTAACCACCTTGAACCGGCAGTTGGGATTTGAAGATGCAAGTGGCATTCACAATGGTTTTATGTCACTTTCACAACGGTTTTTAGCTCGATTTTCATCAAGAAATTGATTGGCGGTTTCAAGCTTGATTCGTGCTCAACAAGCTTTGTAGTTTAGGGCCTTTTGATGTCTATTAGCTAGCATTTTACTTTTCTCCACATGATTGTAACAATTAACTGAGAATTAGTTGATTAGGGTTCTATGGGTTGTTTTAGGGTTCTAGAAAGGGAATTCTTAGAATCGGGCTTAATTCTTGAATTGTTTGTGAAGCTTAGTGAATTGAGAAACATAGATCCTCCGTGGATGTAGATCAACCTTGATCGAACCACGTAAACATTTTCTTGTGCATTTTCATTCAAGTTTCTGCATGTGTTCTTGTTCGGCCAATCTGAAAACTAACGGCCGAACTTAGTTTGTGATTGTATGCGTTCGGTTTTGAAGCTTGTACAGTGTGTTTGAAGTCTGAGAAAGGCAAGAAATGAGGAGATGATATGTTTGATGTTCATTAAGGTGGAGATTTGTGAATATTGGTTCAATTTCATCAAACTAATATTGAGCTTGAAGTGTGTGTTGTGCTGAGTCAGGAACCGAGGTTATTGGGCTAAGAACCGGACCGGGTAACCAGGTTTGAGAGATAGACGGAAGGAACTAACCACCTTGAACCGGCAGTTGGGATTTGAAGATACAAGTGCCATCCACAACGATTTTCTGTCACTTTCACAACGATTTTCAGCTCGATTTTCATCAAGAAATTAATTGGCGGTTTCTAGCTTGATTCGTGCTCAACAAACTTCGTAGTTTAGGGCGACTTGATGTATATTAGCTAGCAGTTTACTTTTCTCCACATGATTGTAACAATTAACTGAGAATTAGCTTATTAGGGTTCTACAGGTTGTTTTAGGGTTCTACAAAGGGAAATCGTAGAATCGGGCTTAATTCTTGTAATTGTTTGTGAAGCTTAGTGAATTGAGGAACATAGATCTTCCATGGACGTAGATCAACCTTGATCGAACCACGTAAACGTTTTCTTGTGCATTTTCATTCAAGTTTCTACATCTGTTCTTGTTCGGCCAATCTGGAAATTAACGACTGAACTTAGTTTGTGATTGTATGCGTTTGGTTTTGATTTCCAACAGCAGGAAGAATGGAAAACCATGTCGTTTTGAGCACATAATGATTTAAATAATGAATTATCGTATTCTTTTCCATTATCACATTGGAAGGATTTAATTTGCATAGCAAACTAAGTATTGATGTATTTGCTAAAGGTAAGAAAATGAGAGAAAACTTGAGATTTTGCATAAATAGGAAATGTCCACAAAAAATTAGAAAATCATCAAGAAGTAGTACATAGTATTTGTGATCAACAGAACTGAGGGTGGGGGAAGTCCATAAATCACTATGAACAATATCAAAAGGTAAATATGTAGAAGACATAGACGGAGAAAATGGCAATTTACCATGTTTGCCCAAACCACACGATGGAAAATGTATAGATGACATTGTCTTATTAAATTCGATAAAATTATGTTTTCTAAGAAAATTGCAAATAGAAATGTGGATGGCATAAACGATACTACCATAATGAGGGAGATATGGCTGCAAAAATGGACGGGTTACTGGGACAATTTTGATTCTTTACGTGAGTAAGTGGAAATAGCTCGCCTTGACTTTCACAACTAATAATGGCGTCTCCATTTGAATATCTTTCAGTGAAAACCTAAACAGATCAGATTCAACGGAGACATTGTTATCAATGGTAAACGACAAGCATATATAAGATTTATTATGAGTTTAGGAGCATGTAATAGATTATTTAGGTGCAAAGGTGGGTTAGGATGGGGTAGGGATGTCTGACCATAACTACAGATGGGAATTTCTTGACCACTACCAACTACAATATTATAATTATTAATATGCAAATTAAAATAAGGCGTAAACATACCTTGATTGGTGGTCATATGAGACGTTACCCCTGCCAGGGTACAGGTTGCAGCAATTGCTGCCATGGTGCGGCGTATGGCCAAGCTGGTAGAGAAGAGAAATGTTGGTGGTTGTTAGCCCCACTGCCACTACCACGGGAACCATTAGGTCGTCCCCCACAGCTATCACGACCAGTGTCGCCTCTGTCACCACGACTCCCATGTTCATATCGGCATCCAAGACTACTGCTATTGGATCTAGGACTGCCGCTACCACCCTAGCTAGAGTTTTAGGGCAGGACCGGCGATTCCTCTGAGAACATTTGAAAGATAAGGGCAGCAGTGGTTTACGTTGGTGGCATTCGACGCCTATTTGGCCTTCCTTGATTCTTCGAGAGTTAAACGTTATCGAGCTTCATAGAATTATGGAAGCATATCGGCTTGATTGATGTGTGTGGCAACATTGTCATAATTTTCGTTGAGCCCCGCAACAAGTTGAAGAACAAGGTAGTTATTGGACACCAAAGCACCAACGTTGGCAAGCTAATCAATGATCATCTTTAGTTCTTGACAGTAATCGGAGATATTGGAGAAAACATCCAAACGAATGTTTGAGAGTTGATTTTCCAAGAAAACTACATTAGAAGTTTTATCATCTTGAAAAATCTTTTTCAAGTTTCCCCATGCTTGGAATGCGGTGGAATTCGGTGTGATGTTCGTGTGTAAAAGATCATTCGAAAACGTGCTATAAATCTATTTTAGGACAACAATATCCAAGTGTGACCGCTCCTTAGTATCAACGGCGGGTTGTTTGTCTTTAGCAACGTCTAGGGGTTGCTTCTCCTTATCAATGTCCGTTTTGGGGATGATGTGGTCGTGGACTTGATAAACATGGTAATGGATCTTGAAGAGTTTGGCTAGGAAGAATATTGCCCTTTTCTGTCTCAAGAACGATTAGAATCACGTTCTTGATATGGGATGCCCCAAGAGCGGGAAGAATCTTTGAGTCGGAAGTTTTGGAGGAGGAGGAATCCGACATGGTGACCATTGATAGAGAGAGGATGGAAGAGAGGGGAAAAGAGTTTAGGTTTCTGATACCATGTACGAATATGTTCCTTGGTTTCTTCTATAGAAAGATTACAAGTACATACACAATACAGAGATTGAACTAATCATCTAATAAAGGGAAATCATATCTCAACTAATCTTTACAATATACATCATATCTAAACTAATTGTACAATATATCTATCATCATTAAAAAATATGTCATCTAACAGCTCATCACAACTATCTTTCTTCCCCACAAAATCTTCATCACTTGAATCGGTCTTCTCACCACACTCAACCCCTACATAACCCTCATTCCCTACTCCTTCCAATAATTGAAGTTGTTGGTGTATCAAGTTTTTCTAATGCACCAACTTCTAATGTAGGAGGCTTGTCTGCTACCTGAATATTCTAAGCATATTTCTCTTGACCAGTCTCTGATGCACCTTGAATATACACTATTTCACCTTAGGCTCTTCATCTAAATCCGGAATAGCAGTCTTGGGCCCTTCCAAAAACATAATAAACTCTTATTTTTTGCACCCAACAGAATCATCCACATATCATATTCACGTTCTACCATCTTTAACCCACTTCCCTCCACCATTTCATATAATTTTACTCTCCATATACCCCATATGTTCACAAACATCCTCAAGATACACCGAACTAAGTTTTTTGGTATCAACAATATCAAAGCAACACTCTATTTTTTCTATCAAACCCAGTTTGTCGATATCCCTCACCACCATTCCACCATGCTTGAGTCTTAAAGTTATACCAAAATCAACTTGTCATGGACATATAATTCCATTGTTTCAGTTCCATTAGAGGTATGTATGGAACTCGAATTTACCGAACTATACCAAAAATCTGACCGAAATCATACCGAACTGAAAGAACCATTGACTTCTCACTTTCTCCAAACCAATTGTATAGAAAAAATTACAGGTACGGTTTTGGATATCAGTAGATATCCGTACCCAAATCATACCAAACTGGACCAAACTATCCTAAACCATCCCATACCAAAAACCATAATTACAAAAATATATACGTGTATTAATAATTTCATACACACGGAGCAGTTTATTAGTTAATATATTTAATATAAATTATAATTACAAAATTAATAGATGCCCTAGCTTATAAATACCTCGCACCCTCCTTCCTCTTACCTTAGCTTATGAATTAACATTCAGCATAGATGGTCGTGCGAACTTTGGATTACTTTACAAGCTCTTTAACTCCTACTATAGCTAAAATACTTTTGTGTTGCAAGATTGCTTGACAAGCTCTAAAATACCTCTTGTAGTTGAAGAATTATTAGAAGATCTTGAAAAATGAGAATTGGGTAATCAATTTTCGCATGTATATAAAATTAGATTTTCTCATAGATTTTTTATGAAGCGTGTATCTTGTTTTTCTATACTTTTCATAGAGTTAACTCAAGACCCTCAAAATCTGACATAACATCTGGCCAAGTATTTTCACTAGATTGTTGGTTTCAGGATTGCCATTCTTATAGCTAGATATGTATATATCTTCTAATTAATAATACCAAACTGGACCAAACTATCCTAAACCGTCCCATACCAAAAACCATAATTACAAAAATATATACGTGTATTAATAATTTCATACACACAGAGCAGTTTATTAGTTAATATATTTAATATAAATTATAATTACAAAATTAATAGATGCCCTAGCTTATAAATACCTCGCACCCTCCTTCCTCTTACCTTTAGCTTATGAATTAACATTCAGCATAGATGGTCGTGCGAACTTTGGATAACTTTACGAGCTCTTTAACTCCTACTATAGCTAAAATACTTTTGTGTTGCAAGATTGCTTGACAAGCTCTAAAACACCTCTTGTAGTTGAAGAATTATTAGATCATCTTGAAAAATGAGAATTGGGTAATCAATTTTCGCATGTATATAAAATTAGATTTTCTCATAGATTTTTTATGAAGCGTGTATCTTGTTTTTCTATACTTTTCATAGAGTTAACTCAAGACCCTCAAAATCTGACACAACATCTGGCCAAGTATTTTCACTAGATTGTTGGTTTCAGGATTGCCATTCTTATAGCTAGATATGTATATATCTTCTAATTAATAATACCAAACTGGACCAAACTATCATAAACCGTCCCATACCAAAAACCATAATTACAAAAATATATACGTGTATTAATAATTTCATACACACAGAGCAGTTTATTAGTTAATATATTTAATATAAATTATAATTACAAAATTAATAGATGCCCTAGCTTATAAATACCTCGCACCCTCCTTCCTCTTACCTTAGCTTATGAATTAACATTCAGCATAGATGGTCGTGCGAACTTTGGATTACTTTACGAGCTCTTTAACTCCTACTATAGCTAAAATACTTTTGTGTTGCAAGATTGCTTGACAAGCTCTAAAACACCTCTTGTAGTTGAAGAATTATTAGAAGATCTTGAAAAATGAGAATTGGGTTAATCAATTTTCGCATGTATATAAAATTAGATTTTCTCATAGATTTTTTATGAAGCGTGTATCTTGTTTTTCTATACTTTTCATAGAGTTAACTCAAGACCCTCAAAATCTGACACAACATCTGGCCAAGTATTTTCACTAGATTGTTGGTTTCAGGATTGCCATTCTTATAGCTAGATATGTATATATCTTCTAATTTTGAATTTTCCCAGAAGAAGTATGATTCTCTGTTCTTTTGGTTCTTAGTTGAAACACAAGTTTTGTCAAGGTTCACTTGTAACTTGATGTTTATGTAATTTTTATTTTAGCTACAACTTTGATATGAGCATTTTTTTCCTTTTTTTTAATCTTTGCTATTAATTTTTTTTTAAATCTCTAAATAATCGAGTATCTTGTATTGAACCAAACCGTCTTACTAGATCCGTCAGATCTGGAAATTTATATCTTTATAAGCTTTAGATCGATTTCAGACGGGCTCACCACCCACCATCCCGTCCCGGTGTCGCTTGATAGGTCCAGCCATGGACTTTGTTGAGAATTTTTAGCTGGTCCACGCCACTACCCGCATCCACCTAGAGGAAAGTAAATGCATGATATAAAGTGCATGAGGACTCTCACCGCCTCCATGTGGAGTTCGAGGTTGGCGACCTTGTTTGGGTTGTGCTTACAAATGATCGCTTTCCTGCTCATCAGTATAACAAGCTTACATCTCGGAAAATTAGACCTGTGGAAGTGGTGGAGAAGGTCAATCCTAACGCCTACCATCTGTGCCTTCCTCCTCGGTTGCATACCTTCGATATTTTTAACGTCAAACATTTAGTACCGTATGTTGGTGATCCATTGCTTGGAGAAGAGACCCGTGACAATCCGAGGGCAAATCATTCCGACGGGGGAGGGAATGATGGAAAAGCTTTGGGGTGATACTTAACTTTTTTGCGATTACGAACTGTATTATCATGTGGACACCCATAAGTTCCATATAGAAATGACAAATGTGAACAATGACATTAATAAAAAAACTGAGGGTGAGGGGCCACGTTCAAAAATGCCCACAAAACCTCCCCACCAACCCAACAAAAATATCCACCAACCATATTCAACGTAAATAGAAATAGAGTAGACACATGGTTGGGGACCATGTGTTGCCATTATAAATAAACTAAGATTAACAGACACCTACTACTTCAAATCGTACAATCACAAAAAAAAAACTATCCATTAAGAAAATGCAAAGTACAGGATCTAACAATATTGGTTTAATAATCTAGAAAAAAAGGATTTAGATTACTATAATTAAGGGGTGGATAAGGGACCATCCACTACCTACGCAACATCTTGAAGTCTCGCTGCAACCTTTTTGCAAGACCTGAACGTGCAACGAGAAGAAATTTGAGGGTGGGAGGCAAATTGTAAAAGATGGGTTAAACATTAGGGATCAGTATTTTGTAATTTAGGTGTGATTGCAATCTTCTTTTACGTTTAATTTGTTTTTTTAAGTTGTTGATGTCATTTAACATCCATGTGCCGCACACATGGCTAAAAATGTTAATATTAAATGGTGTAGGAAAAATGTTAAATATTGGGATTACTAGTGCATGCGACTTAATTCTGTGGATAAAAGTGCTCGATTTTGAATTTGTGGGATCAAAAGTGAAAACTTTGGGACCAAAATAAAACAGGTCTACGTAGGCCAAAGTGTAATTTTCTCCATATTATGAAAACTTATCTAATTTTTATCCTAGTATTTGATAATTTTGAAGGGGGCAAAACATACACATTCTTCAAATTAGATATGCAATATGCATATTATACATATTTTTAGGAATAAAAATAGTGGAGTTGGGGAGCAAGGCCACCCTTGGCTACACTCACAAAATCTATTAAAAAAACATTGCATGTTGTTTTGTAATTTTTTAGTATTGTCTATAAAGGACCATACACACAAAGACAAAAACATGCACACAAGTTGAACTCTTAGACCATGTATCATTTACATGCATAATATATTAGATTTTAAGTATTTTGGATTGCATATGTAGTTTCTTTGTACCACGACCTTTGACTATTTCAGCACAAGTTTTCAAAATTTTCGATAAATCAATACTCATACATTCTAAAATCCTTTATAACAATAATATAATCTTAGCATATATTAGTAATACACTGAATATTTTTCTATACCGTGCATTGTACGAGCTTACTTACCTATATAAATATTACATTTTTATATTAAACTGTTTTAATATTTTAAAATGTTCCAACTAGTACAGCACATATATGAATGAACATCTAATATACATGTACACATGTATATATATGAAAATATATAACTTGAATTCCTAGACGGTTGTCCCTTTTGACGCTTATACAAAGCCGGTACCGAAAGTAGGATAAGGTAAAACTAAAGAAAAACAAGAAAGCAATATTGTCTAGTTGGCCCTCAATTGCCAAACTACTTATTCGTGTATTAAATAATTGTGTGTGCAACTGATGTTGTTGGAATTACACGTACTCAAGAGAAGACAGAAAATCTGATCTATTGATACATAATAATAATAATAATAATAATGATGATGATGATGATGATGATGATGATGATGATGATGATGATGATGATGATGATGATGAGGAGGAGGAGAAGAAGAAGAAGAAGAAGAAGAAGAAGAAGAAGAAGAAGAAGAAGAAGAAGAAGAAGAAGAATGGATGAAGATATTTATAGTCCCTCCAAGAAACTAACGTCGTCTAACTCCCCACTAAAAAAAGTCTTCTAACTCCCTATTGAGAACCTAAAATGCAATTATGAAGTCAAAGAGAAATCAAACCTTGCCCAACCCAAGTTCAAGATTTAAGGGGATGTTTGGATAAGGATTGACACATTTTGTCCATTCAGATGGAGGATGTGTCAATCTCAAATGTATTTTATATTGAAATTAAATAAGGTAGCTAGAATGTGAAAATCAATATGGTTGTGATTTATATTATTCATTATGAGAAGTGATATGTAATTATTAATCTATTGTTGAGGTTGGTGGTTTATATTACTATATTATAAAAGGTGGCATGAATAATAATTGGTTGATTATGTAATAAATAAAAAGATAATTAAGATTTGTGAAAAGAATGTTGAATTTTGGATGGGATGTGCTACATTCGAGTAAAGCAGACCCTCCTACATTCCAGTCCAAACATCCTTTAAAACTAATCAATGCGATCATCCCATCAAAAATTAATTATATTCTTCTCCCGACCGCAATATCTTCTACAACAGTTGCATTGTAGCATTGTTGAGTGGAAAATATTTAATATAATATCATTAACATACTCAAGGGTGGAGGGACTAGGGAGGCTAGGTCTATCCTGGACTGCTCCCCCTTTAATGATTCGTTAGTACTAATCAGGGTATAAAAAATCGCGAGATTTCGGTGCTAAGCCGAGACGATTTATAGTTGTAATCCAGTTTTGTCAGTTTTTCGCGAGATCTCGCCCTCCGAATTCCGCGCACGAAGCAGTTTCTTTCCTTCAGTGTCTCGTCATTTTATCGCAATATCTTTTTTTTTTTTTTTTAAATCAGCAACATTTTGTAAAATTCAGCCCAAAGTTGAATTTGAACCTAGGACCTATTGAATGAAGGTCCAAACTTTAACCACCAAACCAAGTCAACAACTTGTTATCATTTCTACCCTTTTTTAATTTTATTTAGTCTTTGCTTTTAGATATTCCTCATTTATTTGGGCTAAACTTTTAATTAGTGTTGCTCTTGAATAAAAAATGTTATAGGTCAATCAAGAAAAGTTTTATATATTATAAATATTCGCAATGCTTTAACTAACATAATGTCGAAATAATTTTAATAAAAACTTTAATTTTCTTTTATATTTTTAGCCTATTTAAACTCTCACTTTAATTTCAAAATAGTAACTTTAATTAGTGCTTAATGAACAATTAGTTGTATTGTTTCTTATTTACCAACTAGTTGTATATGCGTTAATTTGGCTCACTTTTTAGATTAAATATTTGAATTTAACTAGGTTTATGACAATCTAACAAATATCGTGATAAATTAAGTGTTTTAATACATTTTCCGGCGTTTTTAAAAAAAAAATTCACCGATATTAATCGATATTTCACCGATATCTCCGTAAATAAAAGACCAATATCTCCGTAGATACCGATATTTTCGTCCTTGGTACTAATAGTCCTAATTAATTAAGTCCATCCAAAAATAAAACTTAGCCCACCCCAAAATAAAAATAAGACCACCTTTTTAGTAATGAAGCATGTAAATACGGTATTTCGTAGCAAAAAAGGGGATTATTTTCTTGTAGATTGTTTAATGCTCTTATGAATGTAATTTTGGTAAAAAAATAGATATAGATTCTATTATAGAGAAGTTTTCCTAGTTTAAAGCACTGCAACTTCTTTGAACTTCAAAAAACGTATCGATATGTATAGATTTTATAATGCTAGAATTTATTATATTCAGCTCGTTGGAGTGAATTCCTGAATTCACGTGATTATGCGTCACTCAATAACCGGAGAGGAACCAAATGTGTTAAAAACTAGGTGCACACTAACAGCAAAGGATGAGTCCAAATAAGTATAATTAAGTACCCAGTGGCCGTCGGACCTTTTGACATTGCTCAGTCATTCAGCAAAAACAAGGAGAGAACTTATCATCATACGACATTACAAGCAGTATTGTATGTTTTGAAATATTTAACGCAATTCTATTCACATGCTCTTCTTTTTGTTAGAGTAGGAGTAACACTTATGTTTAATTGGTGCTCGCATCTACATCCGCGTATTCTCCTTATTCTACACGCATTTACTTTAAAATCTTGCTCAAATACATCATACTTTCACCTTTGCATCCGACTGATCCCGCTCTGACCGGCAAACTATTCGTAGGTTGTACTTTTTTCCCGATTGTGCATGATATATAAATAAAACATTGCAATTTGAACAAAAATTGAAGATGGCTAGACAGTGAGGCACGTCACTTCGATTGTGGGAGGTATGGGTGGTCATGTTTCAGTATAGTCGGTTTTGAGTAAATCCAATAGCCAAACTAACAAGATCGATATTTAAATATCTCAAACTTAAATCGAACCGATTAAAGTTAAAATATCGAAACCAAAGCTCCCTGGATTTAGTTTGAATATTTGTCGGTTCGTTTGGTTTGACTAAAAAGTAAAAAACGTAAAACTAATAATACAAAAAAAATAAAAAAAATACGCAGGTATCCTTCAATATATTAGTTGGAACCAAAATAAAAATCATTAAAATTATAGATAATGAATTTATTATTTCAACTAAATGACATAATAAAGAATAAATTGTATAATGAAAGTAAATTATTTCCTAAGCATGAATAAGTAAAAAATAATTGCAATCATTTTGAATTTGTGAATTGAAGATGTGATATAAAGAAACTAGGATGTTGTTGTGATAGAAATATTCTAGGGTTTAATATTAAATAATGAATATTAATTTTAATTTTTGGAATTAGATCAAGAAAAAAAGAACCATTGCCTAATCAAAGTTTATATATTCGCTTTTAGATTAAGGAAAGTGGTATCTTTTATATATATTTATTTACAATTATAATGTATAAATAAAATTATACCTATATTTGTATAATATATATACGCATTATATCGATTTGCAATGGTTCTAATGAATTTCTTTTCCTGGATCCGTAACCTAACCATATATTCGATTTATAAAATATTATTAGTCCATAACTATTCCTAAAATAATTTAACGCATGGTTCTTAGATTGGATTGAATTGGTTCGATTTGGTTTGATCATATTCTGTACAAATCTAGCGGGAGGTCTTGAGTTTATTAATTATTTCAAAAGTAGATTTCTAGACATAACTAATTATCAATTAATATTAATTAGTAATTAAACATTAATAAGTTAAATAATGAAAATAAATTAATAATTTCTAATAATTTTATTTTTTATTATTGATTTTTTATTTACAATTTTTTAGTTTTTATTTACTATTTTTATTTGATTCATTTTTTTTTCGTGTTGTTGCATATCAGTATAACTTGTTTAATCATAATGTATAATTTGTTACCTTGAACAATATTATTTGTAATTTTTCATTTTGTTTTTTTCTATTGCAAATCCGATATAGTATAACTTGTTTAACAAAAAGATATTATTCGTTTGCCTGAACAATATTATTTGTAATTTTTAAATTTCTAATTTTATTTTCTTTCATGTTGTGGAATCCGATATAACATAACTTCTGTAACCAAAAATTATTATTTGTTTACTTGAACAATATCATTTGTACTTTTTTATATTTTTATTTTCTTTTTATTGTGACAGATTCAATATTGTATAATATGTTTAACAAAAAATATTATTTATTTACCTGAAAATTACCATTTGCAGATCTCTTAATTTTTTTTTTTTTTTAACCATCAAAATGATGGGGGGATTGAGGCAGCTCCCCAACCTGTATATTGCAGAATTCAAGTTTTTTACAACAAGCAAAAGACAGCTATTACATTTGGAATACTAGGAAGGAAACCTAAAGCATGGTAGGCCCAAAGCATCAATAGTTAAAAAGCCACGAAAGCTTTTACATTCAGATATATCATCGAACTCAAATCTGCTTTGCTTCTTAATGGCCAAATTCACCAAATGATCAACAGTCTTGTTTCCTTCACGATGGATGTGCAATATTCGAAGCTCTACCATCTCCTCCAACTTTAAAAATTTCACTATTAGCTTCTGATATCTCCATCCTCCTACACCCTTCTGTTTCAATATCAGAAGCACCGCCAATGCATCCACCTCCAACCAAACTTTGGTTAGACCAAGATTAATACATAAGGACAATCCTTCACAAATAGTTGTTAGTTCTGCAGACACTGTATCAGAAGTGTTAAAAAATGTATAAAAACCAGCAATGAACCTGTTGGATGAGTTTCGTATCAGACCACCAGCCCCGGCTAAGCCGGGGTTACCTTTTGACGCCCCATCAGTGTTTAATTTGAAAAGAAAATCATCATTTGGGGGTATCCATCGAACTAAAAATGGTTTTTTCCTTTTTTTAACCCGCAAGGGGATGTGCCAAATTGCAGCCAAATGCCAGCTTCCTCTCCAAAATCCTACGGGTAGCAGATCTGCCATAGACGTCAGTCTAAGCTTCTCCACCACCAACCGAAGGATCTGGGAGGCCGGCAGCACTTGACTACGAAATTTGGCCTGATTACGAGCATACCAAATGAACCAAAAGATAAGAATGGGAAGCGATAATCTGATATGCTCATGAATTCGGATATCTTTTAGCCAAGCATATAGAAGCTGCGAGACAGTAGAGTTAGGGGGAATCTGAATCTGAAACAAGTCAGAAAAATATTTCCACACAGCAGAAGGAATTGAGCAATGGATTAGTGTGTGATGGCACTCTTCACATTCAGCACAACAAAAAGGACACCTAGAAATGACCACAAATCCCTTTTTTTTAGGTTGTCATCAAGGGCAACAAAAGAATTATTCAACCTCCAAATGAAAATAGAATGGGACTTCAAGATAGATTTGGGCCACATCATCGATTGCCAAACTGTCAAGGGTTTGTGCAACCTCAGAGCATTCCACGAAGAAGAAAATGTAAAGAGACCATTTGAAGTAAGCTTCCAAATAGGTAGATCAGGCAGGTTTTCATGAAAACACAAAGACTGTATTTCCAACAAGACATAATCAGGTAGAATATTCTGCAAAGAGCTCAAATCCCATTGGCCATCAGACCTGTAATCTTTCACAAGATCATCACAATTAAACACATCCACCAGACGGCATAAAGGAGAAAAGGCACACCAATTATCAAACCAAAAGGATACCTCCCCTTTCCCAATCCTCCAGAAAATATTTTCATCCGTAAAAAGTTGGACTTTAAGCATTCTTTTCCAAAAATAAGATTGATTCCTGGCCACATCAACATTAAAGGGATGGGTTTTTTGTAAGTATTTCTGTTTCAGCACTTTACCCCAAAGCGTATTGGAAGTACGAAACTTCCACCACGCATTAACAGCAAAAGCAGTGCTGATATCAGAAATACTTCGAACCCCAAGACCTCCTTCATTTTTAGGAAAACAGACCCTATCCCATGAGGCCCAATGTAGCTTCCTATTATCCAATTTTGATCCCCAAACAAAGCTATTAAAAAGTCTATGAAACCTATTAATAACTGATTTAGTAGGACCAACAACCCTTAAGGTATATATTGGAATAGAAGCCAAGACACTTTTAATAAGCTCAAGTCTGCCCCCCATATTAAGGAAAAGCTTATCCCAACCAGTTAATAGCGTTTTAATCTTCTCAAAAATTTCTTGGAAAAGCGAGTTTCTAACTCTGCCTTTGAAAAGGGGTTCACCAAGATACTTAAATGGTAAGTTTTCTTCCGAAAATTGAGACAGTTCCAGAATCTGTTTCTTCCTATACTGAGATGTATGCCTCCCAAATATCACAGTACTCTTGGAATAATTTATTTTTTGCCCAGTGGCAAATTCAAAGCTAGCCAGAAAATGCAGCAATTTTTTAAAACATGCAAGATCAGTAGAAGCAAAAATAACCGTGTCATCCGCAAATGATAGGGAAGGGATCAATATGCCTTTCCTATGAAATCTCATGCCAGGGTAGATACCAAACAGCTCAAGAAGACCATTAGTTAACACATTAGAAAACAAAGCAAATAGACTTGGTGAAATTGGATCCCCCTGCCTTATGCCTCTAGTAGACTTAAAAAAACCAGTTAAAGCCCCATTGATAAGCAAAGAAAACCAGGAGTTTTCCACACAATTTTTCACATACAAAATGAATAAATCAGGAAACCCAAGCAGCTTTAAAACATTGAACAGTGCAGCCCATTCCACTCTATCATACGCTTTCTGGAGGTCAACTTTTAATATCATCCTACCCTTCTTAGATTTCACATTTAAGTCTTGGACCATTTCTTGAGCAAGAATTATGTTATCTGAAATGTCCCTCGTAGGCACAAACCCACTTTGAAAATGAGGGATTAATATAGGGAGAAGATGTGACAGCCTATTATTAACCATCTTAGAAAGGATTTTATTAATTACATTACACAAACTTATAGGCCTATAATCTGCCCATACTAAAGGATGGTCTTTCTTTGGGATCAATTCTATAGAAGTGCAAGTAAAACTCCTTGGCATTGGTATGCCTAGGAAGAATTCTTCAGCAGCTTCGAGCAAATCCACCTTTATTAGATCCCAACAGTGTTGGAAAAATAAAGATGAGAACCCATCGGGGCCAGCCATACTATCCTTATCAATATTAAAGACCACCTCATAGATTTCCTCCAATGTAGGAGGGACAGTCAGCTGTAAAGCATCCTCCTGCCCTATAAGAGGCTTAATAGAGCTAAAGATAGGACTCTCTACTATGCAACCATCACTAGTGAACATTTTCTCAAAAAATCCACATGCAGATAAGCTAATTACAGAAGGATCCGAAATCACATTATTATCCACAGAAATTTCCACAATCCTGTTTTTAAATCTTTTTTTCCTTACTAAAGAATGAAAATAGGCTGTATTTTTTTCCCCTTCTTTTAGCCATTTGCATGCAGATTTCTGCTTCCAAAAAGATTCTTCCAAAGCCAATGCATGAGTAAATTCAGCTTGTCTTTGCTTTAGAAGAATCAGCTCAGAATCAGAAGATTTGACAGATAAACATTTTCTTGCTCAATTAACAGTTTTTCAGCCTCTTTTACCTTATCCATTATATTACCAAATGACACTTTATTCTAGTTTTTAAGGGCAGCTTTAATCCTAAAAAATTTTTGCTGGAAGTTAACCATTCCTTTATGACCAGTAGGGGGAGACCAAGAATCCTCCACCACTTTCATAAATGAATGATTCTTTGTCCAAGCATTTAAGAATCTGAATGATGGCCTATGACTTGAAATAGTAGATGACATGGACATAAGCAAAGGACAATGATCAGAAGACCCCTTGGCCAAATGGACTACCTCAAATTTATTGACCAGATCAACCCACTTGGAAGATACTAAGGCTATATCCAACCTTTCAAAAACATGGTTTGCATGCCATGTGAAAGGGGACCCTGAAAACCCAGCATCTTCCAAGCAACAATCAGTCACCATATTACCAAAGTCATCCATTGATCTTAGTTTCAAAGCACCACCCCCTTTCTTTCCTCAGCAGTGAGGATAGTGTTAAAGTCACCACTCACTAACCAAGGGTCAGAGGGGTGAGCATTTTCCCTAAGATCATCCCACAAAATCATTCTAGAATGTCTAGCACATGCAGCATAAACAAAAGTAGCATAAAACCGACACCCAGCCACAGGATTGGTTATTTGCACATCAATCATTTGATCTGTAGAACACAACAGCTCAATCTTAACAGATTCTTTCCACATTAACCAAATTTTAGCATTAGAATTAACAAGAACATGTTGGTAACCCAAAGTATGGATGAAAAATAAGTCAGGAGAAGCACATTTGGATTCTAAGATAGCAAACACATCAGGTTTTTTCTTTTTAATAAGATTTTTCAAATAAGATTGCGCCTTTTTATTACCAATCCCCCTGATATTCCACGTAATAACAATCATTTCTTAGGGTTGGAAGAGTTACCGTTAGTAAATATTGTGCCCCTTCTAGTAAGCATAACTAGAGGGCTAGAATTTTTCTTTTGTAGATTTTTTTGTCTTTTCATCGCCACCTTCCTTTTTCTGTTTGGTTCCCATCCTTCATCCTAAGAGAGAGCAGCTTCCTCTTCATCATCAATTTCCTCCATCATCTCATGCAAAGGGGACATTGGTATAGCTTGGTTAGCAAAATGACCATCTTCAAAAATGCATTCATCATCATTAACATCAATGGCAAGCTTAGAAAAAGAGTTTTCATGCACCTCAAAATGATCAAGAGGGCTAGCGTGTGAAGGGCCTGACCCCTCAGGTTTTCTAGCCACATCACTCCAAAGAGGAGGCATTCTCTTATCACATTGATCATCTATCTGACTAGGGGATGCAGCAATCCCCTTACCTTTATCAAGGCAAGGGGTATCACTAACCTCCTCTGTCATCCTATTTACCTGAGGAGCAACATTCTTAGACAAAGAAGTCACTCTACCAGGGGAAACAACCTCCTCAAGAGGTACTGCCACAGCAGAATTATCTAACCCAACAGGATTATCACAAATAATAACATTCTCAGAATTTAAGACATCATGCCCATTTACAGAATTATCAACAGCCTGCCTAACATCATTGGGGCCAGGTCCTTCCTCCCTCACCCTAGGAACCCATTGTTTTTCTACCCTCCTAGGCTCAGTTACCTTAGAAGTAGTGTTAGCAGCAATCTTCTTTTGGTATTCATCATTAAAACAATCCATAGCAATGTGACCCAGATGTTTACATTTAGAACAGTAAAAGGGAATTTTTTTCATATAGCACTTTCTGAGTTATCAGATTCTCCCCACACCCTATAAAAATCTCATCCACACACGATTTAGTGAGATCCAATTCAACACAGACCCTAGCCACACTCGGCCTAGACCTATCAGCAGTAGCCTCATCAATACGCAAAGGAGCCCCAATTAAGCATGCTATTTTATACAAAGCTTTCTTATCAAATAAATGCAATGGTAATTCTGGAAAACTTATCCAAACAGGGACAACTAGCGATTCAGATTTTGTATCAAATTCTTTTGACCATTTAAAGACACGCAATGGGTAACCGGACATATGCACAAGCTGTCTTGCCCACAATCGTTGAAAGTCTTCCTCATTACTTAGTTTTATCTTCACATGTTTAACATTAATGGAACCTATAAACACAGAACCCACAAACCCAAAGCCAGCAAGGCTAGACTGCATAGATCGAAAAGGTGGGGAACCATGCGAAAATTTCCCAATCAAAACAAACTTACACTGCAATGCAAGAGATTTGGTTTCTTCCTCTGTAAACTGGACAATCGGCGTCCCTCTATAAATCCCAGTCGAGCCAAAAGTCTCCGCAGCGATCGGATCGAACATCTTCTTCGCCGATCTACCTTCCAGCTTCTGAGCTAAGGTTCTCCCATTCGCGACATTGAAGAAGGAAGTTGGGGTAACATTATTTGTGGACGGAGGTTTAACCAGATTCGGGGCTCTGGGTTGCAAATCAGGGAAGTCACCCCCCTCAACGGCTGACGGGAGCAAGAAACTCGCCGTCACCGCCATCGGGAAGATGAAGGGTTGCTAGATCTGAGAAGAAGATCAATTTAGGGTTTTTAGAGAGAATGTGGAGTTTCTCTCACATGAGTCCAAATTTTGAGATCTCTTAATTTTATGTTTTTACGGATTCCGATATAGGAAAACTTGTTTAACCAAAAGTTATTATTTCATTACATAAACATTATAACTTGAAAATCTAAGGATTATAATAATAATCAATAAAAAGAATAAAAAATGAAATAATAAAATATCCAAAACGTTCAAGAAATGAAAATTATAATAGATTATTAATTACAAAAGTTAATTAATTAATTAACATTTATATAGTAATTATTACTACCCTACTGCAATTATATCATTCGGTACCATAAAAGGCGTTACGTTTCTAATAACGTCAGTCATGTTTAAAAATATACAATTTTAAAAAATTGTTTAAAAATATATAACTTTCAAAAAATATTTATGGATAATTTTATAGTGCAACCATTATATTAATACAACCATCATTTTACCTACTGTAATAGGTTACTAGCAAATCATTTTTTATCTACTACACAAGTTAACAAGTAGTGTGACTCGGTTATTTTGACCATTACCATGTATTGTTTTGCTTAGAACCAATTTATTTCTGGACAATTGACAATTCGGTCCGCCTTAACACCATATTTCTATATTTATTGCTGTTCTCTCATCTGATTCGTGATTTGATGGTATATTTGTTGGGTCTAATTTCTATTTAGTGATATGTAATATTTATTAATATTATCGTAATTATTATTATACACTTTACCCGACTAGTATTCATGTGTGCATTTTGTTTTTTAATATATAATAAAGTCCTTACACTATTCTTTTTTGGCAAAAACTTGGGTGCACCATGTGCACAATAGCCTTATTGTGCATCATTTCGCCCGCGGCCGCGACCAAATGTCGCGGTCGCGGTCAATTGTGACTGAAAAGGGATTTGGGTTGTGGAGTTGACTGCGCGGCCGCGCACAACTGTGACTCAAACATACTTTATGAAATTGTCAAACATACTTTATGCAAATATCAAACATACTTTATCAGTAAATCAATCATACCTATTTTAGAAATTTTGTGTCTTGAATTTGTTTCACTTTAAAATTGTGACTCAAACATACTTTATGAAATTGTCAAACATACTTTATGTAAATATCAAAAATACTTTATGCAAATATCAACAGTAATGCATGTTGACGTTCAAACATACTTTATGAAATTGTCAAACATACTTTAGAGTAAATCAACCATACCTTAAGTGCACTATATTATGATTTTCTGTCTTGAATCTGTTTCACTTTAAAATTGTGACTCAAACATACTTTATGAAATTGTCAAACATACTTTATGCACATATCAAACATACTTTATGCAAATATCAACAATAATGTATGTTGATGTGGCCGCGACATTTTATCGCGACCGGGACACTTGGTCGCGGTCGCGGCACTTGGTCGCGACCGTGGCACTCAAACCGGTGCACCATAGCACTATTGTGCACATGGTGCACCCAAGACCTACTCTTCTGTTTTTTTGTAATTTATAACATATATAGACTAATGAGATTATACATAATTTTTTATTGGTTTAACAAGGGGTTATAAATTGTAAAACCCCATAAAAATTATGTATCTAATTTTTATAAGTTTCTCTGTAAACAAAAAAATTTATAGGTGTCAATTTATGATTGGTTAAGTTTTTTATATATTTTGAAAAAAATTCTAAGATACAACTTTTTGTTTTTTTTTTTATAATTGTTTTACGTATAATACATCATAATAATAGTCTTTTTAAAATTTTAATTTAACAATCTTGCAACATATTTGTATATCCAAATTTGTCCTAACAAAAAATTATTTTCGTGGAATATATACAAATGAAATAAAAAGTAAAATAAGCGATTGATTTTGGTTAATTACTGTGTTTAAATTTTAGTATTAATTATAATATGAACTATTTGTTATTGAATTTAGGCTACAAATGCATATAAATTCAACAATTTATTATTAGGTAACAAAGTATTGGATACATTAAAACTCTTTGAGAAAAAAATCAATGTATTTTATATAATTAGTTTTGTTTTCATTATTTTTAATAAATAAATGTATTAAAAATGTGTTCCTACTAAACAATGCACAAACACATTTTCTCTCTCCCTTTACTTGGGTTAACCGCTCTCTCTCTCTCCCTCGCACTCACCTTGTTTCAAGTTCATTTTTATAAATCTTAAGCAATTCAAAAATAACTCAGTGAATAGATAAAGAAAAACAAACCACCACATTCCTTTTGCATCTCCTTCATCACTCTAGGCTCCGACATGCACACTCTCTTTCTCTCAACCACAACAACGCAATTTTCTTTTAATTTTTCCAACTCTATTAATATCCCTCTCACTTAAAGATAAGCAGGCGTTCCAAGACAATTACATTGTTGCTTGAATTTCATGGGTCAATTAACTAAGTTTGAAACACATTTAACTAATAATGTTGACATATGAAAGTAATTAAGTATTTCAAAATAGATAGGTGGTAGTGAGAGAAGGAGAACAGAAAAATGAATAAGAATCAAGGAAGATTAGCTTACCCTTACCTCTTCTCTATTCAATTCATCATGGAATAAAACTTACACCAACGGAAGAAATAGTAGACTAAAGATCCACGTGTAATATAAGGTGCAAGTAAAATTGTTTTAATTTGTTAACCAAATTAGCGGGTAACTGGTTACTCTTATAGGGTTGATCCAATGGCTGAAACAGAATAAGTTGAATACAAAGGTTCAAATTTCAGTTGTATTATTAAATGGTTTGTATTGTAGAAGGATCCAATATTTATACGCACTAACACAACTTCTTTTATTTTTTTATTTACCTTATTCAATTATACATAAATAATTTGGAAACAAGCATTTTTATTTTTACCTTGAGCTAGTAAAATGAGACACTCATTTTCTTAAAACAGAACTTATTTTGGGACATAAAAACATAACTATTTTTATAGAACTGAGAGCATGAGCAATTGGGGGGAGGGGGGGTTACAAATTAATATTTGTATCCTCATTTGGTACAATTTAGGGTTTAGGGGCTCACTGATGTGGAGGGGAGAGAAAATTTTTGGTACAAAGTTTTGTACCTCCAAAAAGAAATCTGAAGGCAAGTGGGGGTGGGGAGATGTGCGCAACAAGCGTCTGCCGACGAAGGAGGATCTGGGCGCCTGGGCGAGGCGCGGCGTGGGGCCCGCGGCTGAAAAAGTGGGGGGACAACCTTTTTTTTTTTTTTTTCGGTTGCTTTTCCATTTTTTTATCTTGGTTTATTGTTTGCTAAAATATAGTGTTTTTAATGTTGGAGCCTTTCTTTTTGTCAATTCAACCGTTAGAACAACAACTATATTCTGCAATGGATAATTTTATTGTTCAGTTTCCATTACTGAATGCATTTATATAATAAATAAATAAATTTAAAAAAAAAAAAAAAAAAAAAAAAAAAAAAAACCTATATATACATGGTATTCTTTCAGCCATTTTATCAACTTTTACAATTTTCAACTAGTATTTTTTACTATTGATTTTGGCAATTCTTATTCTTACGATGGGAAGGAAATTCTTGGATGAATTGGTTCAGTAACTCTTCTAAATAGAAAAAACATTCAATCCTTATCCTCAAATTTCCACCCAGGTTCCCAAAAATTTACCATGCGACCCAACATGACACCAACTCAAAAAATTTCAATTCATCCGAATTCTCAGATGAATCCGATGGCTACCTCTGGTACACCCTTTTTTATGTATCCTCCTCAAAGTTTTCAATATCCTTATATGCCGGCCCCTCCTTATGGATTTTCTCCTCAAAGTGCAACAACAAACTCGTCAAACTCGTCTAAAAGAGCTAGTATAGACATATCGAGCACTGACAGGGAGTGTAACACTCCGTCATCCGAGCCAGCTTCTCCATTCCCACCACATTCGTCACCCCCAGGGATCGAGAATATTAATCTCGATGCAGAAGCATTTTTCGACGGGGTCGACAATGTTCCACAAGGAAGAAAGATGACATATTCTCCAAGATGGAAGGGGCCAATAAATGAGTTGCTTGCACTGTGTTAGGTGAACATCAGTGAAGATTCAGTGGTAGGAAACGATCAAAAGTTGGATCAGATGTGGAAAAGAATCACAGCAGATTACAACAAGAATCGACTTGCTAACCTCACGAAGCGCAATTGGGCCCCGATGAAGACACATTTTTATACTTCTCAAAGATTTTAATGCAAATTACATATCTCCGAAAAATATCCTGATGGAGACGTTGCAGCAGTGGGAAAATACTAGCAGTAGTGTCGAGTTCAATAAACTTCTTGGCATGTGGAAAGTTCTTAGTGTTTGTCCCAAGTGGATTAACCAACAAGACCGTGATCATCGAGGTAAAAAAAAAAAGTCAAGAACTTCTGTATCCGGGGCATAAACATCATCTTCTAACAACGAAGACGATGATACGGACCGCTCTCGTCCAATCAGGCAGAAAGCAGCAAAAAGGAAAGGTAAGATAAAAACTGACGTTTACGACGAGATAAAGACGACTGTTGGTAGCGTCGTTTCCGACTACCAAATTAAATCGTGTATGAAGATACACTTAAACCTTACCGACTACTCTAACTAGTAGAGTGGCAAGCAAGGGTCGATCCCACGAGGAACGGTCGAACAAATTTTGCTTTTATGTGTTAAGCTATTATTATGAAGAAACATAAAGTAAATAAGCTAGAAAACAATAAAGAAGTGGGGGGTTAATGAAATAACAACTACACCTAAATAAACAAAGACGAATAAAGAGATTTTTATAGTTTTTTGGTTTTTAAATAACGAAACGATTCACCCTTGATCATGTTTCACCGAGGTTTTGGACGATTTATGTAACTATTGTCAATGCCCTATTCAATTGTGATTCTAGCCCTTATCTCAAGGCTATTAACAAGCTCTAATAGCCTTGTTATCCCTTAATCTTAGTTAATCAAAACAAGCTCTTCGACTAACCCTATTCAGTTTAACCGAATCCTCGAACAAGCTCTCTTAGATTCAATCACCAAATGCATTAAACACTAGGACAACGAGATAAATTCAACATAAAACTCGCAAGCTCGGTTTTAGAGGTTAAACTTTGTGTTATCACCAATAAATAATTATTGTTTGCTACTCGGGAATCGGAAATCCTACAATTACGGATAGTAATCTCCTATTCTAGCAACACATTCACAAATCCTTTAAAGGGTGATCAATCCAATAATAAATTCATAAATGTGAGTCAATAACAGCAAATAACACAAAACACTTGAATACACAATATTTCGGTAACATTAACCGTAATAATCACATAAATGTCTTGAACTCAAGGTTCCACAATAATCAAGAGTGAACTAAGGGTGCTAGCCACCCATTTTACCTAATACAAAGATAAACTAACAGAAAATTAAAGAAAAACATGAACATAGGAAAGAAAGAACCAAAGGTTAGGGGTTGAAGATCAAGATCTTCAACCCCTTTCCATTTCCTTGCTTCCAATGGAGAAAAGTGGCTGATTATGTGTGGGGGATGGGTTCTAGGTTGTTAGGGTTATGTTAAATTCGAATGGGATGATATATATATAAGGAGAGAAAGTGCTAGCTCCAATTTAGGCAAAAACGTGTTTGGGTTTTAAAACAGGGAACCCCGCCGCGGCCGTGGCATAAAGTTGGTCGCGGGCGTGGTGAAACAAGGGTTTTGGGCCCAATTTGGGGCCGCGGCCGTGGTATGTCTAATGCCTCGGCCGTGGTATTTCTTGGACTGAATTCGCCTTTACTTCTGGAGGACTGGCCACGGCCGCGGTGGATGAAGACCGCGGTCGTGGGGTTTTGATCAACACGGTCGTGGTGTTTGTTTGCCTCGGTCGTGGCAAATGATGCTGAAATGTGGCCTTCTCTGGAGGAATGGCCACGGCCGTGGCGTTGGACTGCCTCGGCCGTGGCTTGAGCCACGGCCGTGGCCTCACCACCTCGGGCAGGTTCCCCTGTTTTTCCTTGTTTTCTTCATCCTTTGAGCTCGATTTGTCAATTTGAGATCTTCGAACCTGTTTTTCGGCCTTAATTCACCTGTCTTGACAAGAAAATGAAACAGACACGTCAAATTGCCCAATGAGAAATAAACGCACAAAACACACGTGAAAATGCACACAAAAGTCCGTAAAAAGACACTTAAATTGACCTAAAAGTGTGTGCACTACCACGTGCACCAAATCTCCCCAAACTTAAACCTTTGTTCGTCCCGAACAAATAAAGAAAAAGAAGAAAGGACACTTTTTAGGGCAGATTTAAGTGGCAAAATCAATTTCAGAAGAAATTTTCAAAAGTTAGGCAATAATGATAACATTGAGCATAAAAGATAGAGCATATCAACTACTTTCAAGACTTGACACTCTCAACTTAAAATCCTTACCGGATGAGTGTATCTCTCGACTCTCAAGTGTATTGAATAGGTAGTATATACGCTCACATTGAAATGCAATTAGTATCTACCATAGGCTTGCCAATCATCTAAATTTCGATGTGTACCCGACATGTGTGACAAAGAATCAAAAAGGTCTTTAACGGGTTGTAATGTTGGCTTGGGGTAAGGTGGGATAATTTTGGGTATAAGTGACTATAAAACGGACTAAATGAGTCGTGCACTACCCATCTACCCCTCAAACAATGGTCACTCAACCTCACTCTTTACTTCCTTAGTAAACCAATCCCAAAAATTGATTTCTTCTCCTTACCACAAAGTCCACAACCTAAATGCTTTCTCAATTCTCCTTTGGAGTGTATTTTCTTTTGAATTCTTACAACTTTGAGAACATCTATTAAAAGGAATTTATATTACTAGCCTCTCCAAATCAAAAGCAACAATGAGTATATACAACTAACTTTTTCTTTTGTTTTTCTGATTTTTCGACTTTTTTTTTTTTTTTTTTTAACTCAAACAAAAATTGGAGAGGACTAGTATTCTCGATTCTTTTCCTATTGTTTCAATTCTTTTCACCTTTCAATACTCTCAATAGTTCACCCTTTTCAATCCCAAATTATCCGACTACCTTCCAACCACCTCCCTCATACTCTAATAGTCCAATTAGGTTCAAAGGCTAATCGAAAGGGTTTCGGCTTGTAGAATTTGGGCTGTCAAACAAAAGGCTAAAAGCTCAAGGGGCACAACTAGAGACAATATCAAATTAGGTAAAAAGGATGTGTTTTCAAGCTTGAAAGTAGGCTCAAATCAAGGATTGCCTAAAATCATTTTCAATGTCACACAATGTACCGACTCATGCAAAATAGAGAATCAAGGCAAGTTCTAGAGACAACTAAATGTACTCAATGAATTTCACACCGAAAGAAAGTTTACGTTACTCCAAAGGCGGGAGTATCTTCTAAAGCTCAAAAACTCACTCGGTTGCAATTTTTGATCAAAAGTTTTGAGTGTAAGCTCAATTTCGTCTCATAGCCTATCATGCTCTATCATTAGCCAAGTTTTCAATTTTTATGGAAAATTTATTCATCATTAACCGTTTGCCACATTTTCACTCAAATTTGGTCCAATCAACTTTTCCAAGCGGCCAAAATCCGTGCACCTACCACCCCCTCCCCAAACTTGATTGAAAATCAAAGTTTGTGGAAAGAAAGGGTACGGATTGGTGCTTAACTAACTCAACCATTTATTCAAAACACCCATCCCAATCGACTAAAAAAATTACCAACTTATTACGACTATGCATGTAAGTGCCCAAAACTTCATCATATAAATAACAAAACTCAATTTATCTTAACCAAACAAAGATGATAGTAGAAAATGGCACACAGGCCAATCAAGACAAAACATCCTACAAGAAAATCCGATACATTATTCAATGAAATAGTGCAAGCAAGTTCACAAAGGCAAAAAAATAACAATCAAACGGCCCACACGCCGTGAATCCCAAGTATAGGCAAAACAGAAGGGGCACACAGGCCTAAATAGTCAACAAGCAGTAAGATATGGAAATGAAACATGAGATATTGCAACACCAGGGTGGCCAAGAACATCCTACTTCTTACTTTTCTCCCCCAAACTTAGTTGAAAACTAAGCTTTTGAAAAAGAAGAAGGATATTCTTGGTACTCCTACTCACAAAGATTTGGACGGTCGTGACGATCGGGAGCTTTGGCCACCAAAACATGCTCGAAGGCTGTTGAGTGCCTCGAGGATCTTGCTCTGGTTTCCTTTGATCTCCTTAATATCCGACTTCATCTCTCGGATGTCCCCCTCCATCGTGCTTAATCTTTCATCCACTTGTTGTTGAAACTCGGTCTGGGACTGAACAGCGGATACGGGTCTCTTTCGTGAATGACGGCTGCTCACACCCTCGCCTGTGAGATCTATCCCTTCTGCAGCAGGTTCCGATACTTGGCCTCTCTGATATTTCCGGAACTCGAGGTCAATGGGTTCCCTCGAGGCTGCCCGGTGTGCAGCTGAGCTCAAGGCCAAGTTGGCTGTGGATTTGAGGTCTCGGATGCGGGTGAGGTCTGGGTTAGGAAGGCGTAGCATTGGCCCTACATTTTGGATCACGTAGGGAACGGAGACTCCATCTTCTAGTCCCAAAGCAGCAATCCTCATGTTGGCTAAATCTTCCCAACCCAGAAGGAACGAATCTGAAACAGCCTTGAAGTCAATCAACGGAACTCCACAATGCTCTAGAATTGGTGTGATAAGAGCTCCGCTGAATATTGAGTCATGTTGCTTAGGCTCTTTCTTTCTGGTCGCCGTTAGTTCCTTCACTGTCCTCTCAAAAGACTCAATCAGCACCTCTTCATATCTCCTATCGGTCCGTTTGAGAATGGACCATAGGATACTGAGTTCGGCCATCCTTGCTGCCCCCGTCTCCTTCCTCCCAAAAAGTGTCAATGTCAAGAGCCTTTGTAAAACCTTTACGACTGGATTTCTGATCCAGCTAGTTTTGGAGCTCTTAGAATCGAAGGCTTGCGGTTCAACCAAGCCGGGAGCAACAGTTATTTGCCCCCAGAACCGCCCGACATTGAATTCATCGATGCTTTCCAAGTCTGTGGTGGAGGGATTTTCTTTGAAACCGTAAATCTTCCTCAACTCCACTGCTGTGAGTGTCATCTTTTTGTTCAGCAGGTGGAATGAAATGCTGTGGATTCTGTTTCCACATTTTTCAGAGTTGGATCGGACAGTCAGTGTGCTGAAGAATTCAAAGACGAATCGTTGGTAGGTGGGCCTTGGAGTGAACAATCCAATGAGGCCCGATGCTCTCAAAAACTCATCGATATTATCCTTGACTCCCATATCAGTCAAACACTCGGTTTTGAAATAACGGGTGGCAACAATCTGACGCTTCGTTAATCGGGCAAATCTTTGTTGGTGAACCGGGTCGTCCAAAATGATGTCGAAAAGTCGGCTGTCTGGCCCTGTGGACGTTGGGACCTCCGGGGTTTCGATCTCCGGTTCCTCCGGGAGGGGCTCCCGGATCACCAACTTGCCCTTCCCCTTTCCTATACTTTGTGTGCCTTTACTTGTGCCAACACTTTTCTTTGATGTCTTTTTTGATGGTCCCATTTGTCCTACAAGACAAACACACACACTTAAATTCCGAGTTTTAACAATTATCACCAATTGAAACATTAACTCTAATCAAATAGAAGGTCAATCACTCATGTTTCAATCACTCATGTTCAACTAATCACAAAAAAATCACAAGTGAATTCGCATTCTAGATGACTTAGTTGACTTGATTAAATGTGCATAAATGGCAAACATGCCCAATTATTATCCTATCGCAAGAAAATTCTATTAATGCTCAACAAAAATAGGTTGATTTTGTTTCATTATTATCAAGAGTCTAAAAGTGTCTACTATTCACACAAATTCACCAATCAACCTAACAATCGAACATAATAATAGAATCAAATAGCAAAAAGGGTAACAAAAGGGAATGCATGTCAAGTGGTTGGTGATATAGCAAAAATCAACTTCAATCCTCAATTTTCAATGATTCCCAAACTAATCCTCATCCATCATCAACAAATCATGCAAAAACAAAGGCTATCACTACAAATTTAGTGTTAGATTACTTAAAAACATTCAACATTGGCAAAAATTCACAAAATACGTGTGCACAACCAATATCAATATATCAACTAATCCAACAACAAATTTGCCCCAAATCTTAACAACAAAGTTCATAATAACAAATAAAAATTGAGGGGAAAGGATAGCCATACTTACCGGTCGAGTTTAATCGAAAAATTTGAAGTTTGATTTTTCGCGCCCTTTTCGACCCGACTCCGACTTTACTCCAAATCCGAATTTTTTCGGATAGAAATGTTTATGATGATGTGGGTGAGGTGTGGTGTGAATTTGAGGGGAAAAAATTGAGTAACAATGGCGGATTTTGTGTGTGTGTGAGTGTGTTTTCGCCAATTTTCGCGAGGAGGAGGGTGAAATGCCCTACCTCGCCCGCGTCTGTCTTTTTATACCTGGGAGTAGGCCGCGGCCGAGGCGTAACAATGGCCGCGGCCGTGGCGAATGAGAAGTTTAACCGCGGGCGTGGCAATGGATTGACGCGGCCGTGGCAATCTTTCCAGTGCAATTCCGGAATTTTTAGAGTGAATGACCTCGGGCGCGGTCTAAATTCACCACGGCCGAGGGTATCTTTGCCGCGGGCGTGATACGTATTTACCGCGGCCGTGGCCTTCTGTCCAGAATGGATTCAAATTTTTCACGAGCTTGACCTCGGGCGCGGCAGATTTCTACCACGGTCGCGGCATTACTTGGCCACGGTCGTGGCATTCTAGGGACACGGCCGAGGTGAGTTGTCCAGAATGGCTTCAATTTTTCCTTGTTGAATACCGCGGCCGAGGTGTATTGTGTGCCACGGCCGTGGTGATTTTTCCTGGGTAATTCCTCCATTTTGGGCTCCTTCACCCCCATTTCACACTATCTCTTTGAATGGATTGTTGGGCACCTACACACATTTAAACAAAATAATTTAAAACACTAGAATATTATTAAAACTACTAAACTATGAATTTAAAATACGAAAAGCAATAAACGTCGGGTTGCCTCCCGACAAGCGCCTTTGTTTAACGTCGTTGGCTCGACGGATACTCTTTAAATAAACAAAACAAACAACTAGCTATGTAACTAAAACAAACACTTAACACATAAAACAAAATCGTTCTAAACCGATCCCCGGCAACGGCGCCAAAATTTGGTAGCGTCGTTTCCGACTACCAAATTAAATCGTGTATGAAGATACACTTAAACCTTACCGACTACTCTAACTAGTAGAGTGGCAAGCAAGGGTCGATCCCACGAGGAACGGTCGAACAAATTTTGCTTTTATGTGTTAAGCTATTATTATGAAGAAACATAAAGTAAATAAGCTAGAAAACAATAAAGAAGTGGGGGGTTAATGAAATAACAACTACACCTAAATAAACAAAGACAAATAAAGAGATTTTTATAGGTTTTTGGTTTTTAAATAACGAAACGATTCACCCTTGATCATGTTTCACCGAGGTTTTGGACGATTTATGTAACTATTGTCAATGCCCTATTCAATTGTGATTCTAGCCCTTATCTCAAGGCTATTAACAAGCTCTAATAGCCTTGTTATCCCTTAATCTTAGTTAATCAAAACAAGCTCTTCGACTAACCCTATTCAGTTTAACCGAATCCTCGAACAAGCTCTCTTAGATTCAATCACCAAATGCATTAAACACTAGGACAACGAGATAAATTCAACATAAAACTCGCAAGCTCGGTTTTAGAGGTTAAACTTTGTGTTATCACCAATAAATAATTATTGTTTGCTACTCGGGAATCGGAAATCCTACAATTACGGATAGTAATCTCCTATTCTAGCAACACATTCACAAATCCTTTAAAGGGTGATCAATCCAATAATAAATTCATAAATGTGAGTCAATAACAGCAAATAACACAAAACACTTGAATACACAATATTTCGGTAACATTAACCGTAATAATCACATAAATGTCTTGAACTCAAGGTTCCACAATAATCAAGAGTGAACTAAGGGTGCTAGCCACCCATTTTACCTAATACAAAGATAAACTAACAGAAAATTAAAGAAAAACATGAACATAGGAAAGAAAGAACCAAAGGTTAGGGGTTGAAGATCAAGATCTTCAACCCCTTTCCATTTCCTTGCTTCCAATGGAGAAAAGTGGCTGATTATGTGTGGGGGATGGGTTCTAGGTTGTTAGGGTTATGTTAAATTCGAATGGGATGATATATATATAAGGAGAGAAAGTGCTAGCTCCAATTTAGGCAAAAACGTGTTTGGGTTTTAAAACAGGGAACCCCGCCGCGGCCGTGGCATAAAGTTGGCCGCGGGCGTGGTGAAACAAGGGTTTTGGGCCCAATTTGGGGCCGCGGCCGTGGTATGTCTAATGCCTCGGCCGTGGTATTTCTGGGACTGAATTCGCCTTTACTTCTGGAGGACTGGCCACGGCCGCGGTGGATGAAGACCGCGGTCGTGGGGTTTTGATCACCACGGTCGTGGTGTTTGTTTGCCTCGGTCATGGCAAATGATGCTGAAATGTGGCCTTCTCTGGAGGAATGGCCACGGCCGTGGCGTTGGACTGCCTCAAGCCACGGCCGTGGCCTCACCACCTCGGGCAGGATCCCCTGTTTTTCCTTGTTTTCTTCATCCTTTGAGCTCGATTTGTCAATTTGAGATCTTCGAACCTGTTTTTCGGCCTTAATTCACCTGTCTTGACATGAAAATGAAACAGACACGTCAAATTGCCCAATGAGAAATAAACGCACAAAACACACGTGAAAATGCACACAAAAGTCCGTAAAAAGACACTTAAATTGACCTAAAAGTGTGTGCACTACCACGTGCACCAACTGTCGACAACAATATGAAAGAGTACAGGACAATTTCACAGCAAAAAATTACCAAACTAAAATCCCTCAACCTCGCGAAAGATTACGACATATTCATGAGAGACACGGAGCAACTTTGCGTGCACAATCTAGTCTGTGAGGAAATTAAGAAGAAGTGGGATGGAGTGTGTAGTTATTACTTGTATTTCTGTAGCATGATGTGTTATGTATTTCTATAGTGTACTATGTTATGTATTGCATTTTCATTTAATTCTGTAGTATGCTATGTTATGTATTTTATTTCGAATTATTTCTTTAGTGTGCTATGTTATGTATTTTATTTCTTGTATTTCTTAGTGTGATATGTTACATTTATATATATATATATATATATATATATATATATATATATATATAATTTACCTTTTTTATTCTAAACTAGCCGTTATAAACTAGCCGTTACAAACTAGTCGTTATTATTTGATCTATAAATAAGAGACGAACATCATTTGTCATCCTAAACTCAACCACGGCTAATTGACTCAACAAACTTCCTCTACCCTATTACAAGTAAAAAATGTCTACAAACCCAAACAGCAATAGTAATACCCCAAGTGATGCGGCGTACTACGAACAATTTGTTAACAACGAGGATGATAGAATAATTTTGCAAATTCTTAATCATCAGAAGATGTTGCTAAAGGCTCATCCAGTCCACCACAAAGAAGAAGATACATGCACCGAGATCGTGAAGGTGCTCACACACGCCTCGTGCAAGATTACTTTTGTGACAACCCAACATATAATAGTGATGTATTCTGACGACGTTTTCGGATGAGGCGAGAATTGTTCACTCGAATAGTCGATGCCTTGGAATCACATGATCCATACTTTCAGCTTAGGGTTGATGCATTGGAAAGAAAAGGTTTATCGCCAATACAAAAATGCACAACCGTAATCCAGCAATTAGCATATGGTTGTTCGGCTGACCTTTTTGATGAGTACCTACAGGTTGCCGAAACTACAGGTATCGAATGCTTGTTCAACTTTTGTCGATGCATAATCGACGTTTTTGGTGAAAGATACTTGAGAAAAGCTATTGATGTGGACTGTCAACGTTTGATCCATATGCATAGAAAGCGACGTGGGTTCCCTGGAATGTTGGGTAGCCTCGACTGTATGCATTGAGAATGGAAGAATTGTCCGGTTGCATAGAAAGGTCAATTCACTAGAGGTGATCATGGAGTTCCAACGATAATGCTTGAAGCAGTTGCATCCACAGACTTGTGGATAAGACATATTATTTTTTTGGAGTTACAGGCTCAAATAATGACATCAATGTCCTCAACCAATCCCCCACTGTTCAACGATGTTTTGCAAAGAAAAGCCCCGAAGATAAATTTCATAGCAAATGAAACGCATTATGATAGAGGATACTATCAAACTGATGGAATATATCATGAATGGACGACTTTCGTCAAGAACTTTCAATGTCCATCTGATCCAAAAAGAAGTCTTTAAGAGGCTGCAAGGAAGGATGTCGAGCAAGCATTTGGGATATTGCAAGCTCGGTGGACAATAATCAAAGGCCACGCACATTTTTTGTACAAGAGTAATTTGAAAGATATTATATATACTTGCATTATCTTACTTAAAATGATAGTTGAAGACGAGGGAGAATTAGCAGTCGATTGGATGGATGAACCTAACATCGACAACAACACAATACATACAAAGAGGTTTCAATATACGGAATAAGGAAAAACATCACCAACTTCGAGCCGACCTAATCGAGCACTTATGAGCACGATGCAACACTAACTAGTTATATTTTAGTATTAAATAAGCACATTTATTATTAGTAATTTCAATTCCGAGTTGTATTTATCTTTTTCTTTTTTAAAATCTCTTCATTTTTAATAATATTATGTTAAAAAATCAACGAAATTTCTTTTTTGGTTGTTAAATTTATAAAAAAAAATTAATTACATTTTCTTAAAAGAAAAAGAAAATCGAGAAATTTTCATTTTAATAAGAAATAATTTCAAATCTTAATTAAATTAAGGGGGATTCTATTCACACCACTAAATCCTCTCTTCACACCACCTTGTTTTTTGGACAAAAATAGCCATGAATAAATAGACTAAAATGTCCTTTTTTATCTCATTTTTTTTAATTAAAAATAATTTATGTAGAAAAATAAGTTAAACTTCTCCCCATACAATTTAAATATTAAATAAATAATAAATAATGTTTATTGAAACCCTAATTCATCAATTAATTACACCAAATCACATACAAACTCATAATTCCGAGAAGAAATCAATCATGGATGAAGAGAAACATAATGATATATCGTGTTAAAAAAATTGGTGTTTATCCGTTGAATTGTGCGCGGTTTTCGTACGTTAGCAGCATGTTTATTCGATATTTATTCGTTGAACCATTGTAATAATTCCGGTCAGTAACGACCATAGTGTATAGTAAACTTATACGGCGGCTTATGACCAAACTATAGTAAGAAGTTTGTCCATTACCTGCCGAACTATATTATCTTGTTTGGCCATTGCTGACCGAACTATTATAAAAAAAAAATTGCTAGAATTATCGGCGGTTTTCGTACATGAGTCACGTGTTAATTCGGTGGATATCTGTTGAACCATTGTAATAATTTTAGTTAGTAACGACAATAGTTTATAATAAAATTACGATGACTTATAAGTGAATGATTGTAAGAATTCTGAAATGGACTTTTGAAGACTGAAATGGGAGATGAAAAGCTCATAAGAATTCTGAGAAATGAGAGAGTAAACGTTGCTGTGCTGAATTCTGAGAAATGAGAGAATAAACGTTGATGTGCTGCTTTTTGTCTTTCAACATGTTTTTATTTAATTGATTTTAGTTTTTAATTACTAAGGGTACAAATGTCTCAAAATGTGGTATAGAAAGTAAAAAATATAAAAAATGAATATGTGATGTGGTGTAAAAAGAAATAGTGGTGTGGAGAGAGGATTTTGTGGTGTCAATAGAATTGGCCTTAAATTAATTGTATAAGTGAAAGTTGTAAATAAAATTTTAATAAACTGTAGATGGAAAAATAATCTATGTATTTATATGTGAAACCCCCAAATAGTCATTTGTATCTAGGAGAATCGGGGAGAAATATGTACAAATTTAGTAAAGTTTAACTTTTGAGGTGACAGTAATGTGACAGGTACAAATTGATGTTGCGTTGTTGATGCCCCGAGTACTCAATAAATTTAGAGGACCGAATCTCAATAAAGCACACTCATTAACTTTCCAGCTAGATTTGGCCCAGTATTTCCTAGTCTTAAGCAAATGGGACCCCTAAAGATGTCTAGTCATTTGGCTAAACAAATATGAATGTGTTTGATCATATCCTATTGCTAGCCAAACACGTTTGGAAATTCTCGACTGGTGCAACCAAATATCTCGTTTTCACATTTAATTATGTCCAGTTAGTATCAACCAAACGCACACCAGCAAACAAAAACTAGCTTCTTCCGAGTATATTTTGAAAAATTGGGGATGCTAATAATGTTTGGATTGTTAACTTTCATCTAGAGCTACCTTTTTTGAAGGATTGGAAATCAAATGTTTCTGAATACTTCATTTCAATTTCCTCAATCCAAACAAAACCTACCCGTATTGAATAAGTGTCTAGATCAAATTACATTCACTAAAAAGTTCAATTTATTTTACAACCAGATAATACAAAGGATTTTGCACTGATAGAACAGACACATGCTCCCCAACATTCCCAAACCCAGATATATATATGTTCTCAATCAATTCCCAAAAGCCAAACCCAATATTTATCCCCAATTGAACAGAAAAAATATTTAAAAGATGCGTCCCACAATCAACTTATATATAGCACAAACTGCTCAAATAATGATCCAATACTCACACGGTAGGGGTTGACATCACGTTGTCAAAACATCGGGTATAGCTGGAGAATGAGCTCCAAGAACTCTGCCCCCAAGATCTGGAAAGTTCTCGTGTCCTTCCAAGGGACTCACATTGCCATCATCATCCACTTGTATCGGATACTTGAGAAGATGACCTTGCAATAATGTCAACTCATCGTTTGTATACCTGTTCCAATTGTCTTCAGACACCTCATTCACTCTTTTTACGCACTCCAATGTCTCTGGCTCGTTGAAACAGTTTTCGACAGTTCCAAGATGTTCAGCCCAGAGGGACATTCTATAGCCGTAAACCTGCAGATTGAAGTGGTAAGTTATCAAGAACCAAATATCCAAACTAGCTATTAATAGTTATACAAACCATGCTTCTCTTGCCACGGATCATATACAAGGAACTCATCATTTGAAACGTATTTGCAAAAGTTCAAATTTGGTGAATAGTGATTTTCTTATAAGTAAAATTTTTAAAGGTATGGCAAATGGAAAAGATAAATTTCCTCCAACTTTGATGGAGCAGCTTTCTGACCCGAATTCATTTTATTTGACAATGTGTCATCACATCTTGATGACCCATGTATATCTCAGAGTTCATCCACCATTTGAACAGAATTAATAGCTGTTATTTATCTGAAAGATATTATGCTAATCATCATTGCTCCAATATTTGTAGTACAAGAAGAAGTATTGATGAGAAAAGGCTATTTCTAAGCTACGGCATACTTTTTTAGTTTTTTTTTGGTGGGGGGTTGGGGTCCAAGGCTGAGGATCTCATCAGGAATTTCAATAAGAGTAACCACTTGCACATCTAACATTGAAACACGTACGAAGTTGTACACGTAACCATATTAAAATGCTAATAATGTCTCAGTGGTGAACAAACCTGGCCATGTGGGCGTTGCTGCTTCTTCGCCCAGCAGTGATGAGGCTGATATGCTCCCATTGCTATCTCCGTGTCTTTTGTGCCAGCCATTGATCTTTGATTTATATTGGCTGATCCTATAATTACATATTCATCATCCGCTACCATTCCTTTGGCATGCACATAAATCATGAACCGCTGAAACTTTTGCGAGTCTGAAACCTGAGTAGAATTTGCATAATCAGGGTTTTATTAGGCAAAAGCCAAGCATCTTAAGGCAAATGGCAAACATCTTACGAGAAGGCAAATGGCAAACATCTTACGAGAAGGCAAAAGGCAAATGCCCAAAAAATGAGGCTGCAAATGTACCAGATATGTTAGAGGGTGTTTAAGCTTAAGTGAGTTGGGAAAAATCCTACCTTTGAAATCCTAGAATTTAGGAATAAAGATGAATAGTGAAATTGTATGTTTGTTTTGAGATTGTATAAAGTAAGATTATACTGTAGATGTCAAATCAATGCTGGAAAATGTTAGTGGATGTATTATTATATTGTAGGTAATATAAGCTGATTTTATAGGATAAGATTGTATTGGATTGAGAAATTTAAATTTGAACCTCAAAACAAAACATGGGGTATTTTAACATCCGAAATCCATCCGTGCTAAGTAGAAAATAAACACCCCCTCACAGTTGAAGTCCAAAGCAGGATAACATACTGATGATGTTTTAATTACAGAAAGTGCCAATTTGTTTTTTAGAGACGGCAGTGAGAGAAGAATTTTTCACTCATTTCTTAAAATTACAAACTAGGGAATTGTGGAAGAATAAAGGACCATCAGGTCTCTACGTGCCTCATAGCGATCAATGGCTTTATCTTGCAGTACCAATAAAATCTGATACTCATCTTCCCCCCAAGTCCCATCCATTAGAGAACTTTTGCTTTCAAATAGTGGGGTAACCTACCATACAGTCAAATTATTAAAGTTCATAATTATAAAGTGCACCGACTGATTGATTTTCTTATATAGTAAGTTACCTACAGTGTTCCACTCATTGGGGCTCAATTGCTTCATTATTTGCTAGTTCCCTGATTTAAGTTGTGCAACGGATAATCATCTTTATTCATTCACCCATCAATTACTGAAAAATTGTTTAAAAGCAAGGTGCATGGTACTTTGAAGTGCTGTAGAGGATTAGCATGCACCACTCGTCAAAGTCCAGAAAATCATTCATATATCGGAGATAGTCAATCACACAAGGATGCTATACAAGCGATGCAAATAAGGGATGGTAAATGAATATAGACTAGGAAGTAAGAAAGAACATTACTAAATGGTAATCTGTCAGCAATCATTCTCTACTACTTCTCCCAAGTTCCAGATATGACAATCAGAGACAAGAAAAGCGAAAAAGAAATGCATTAAATCCAGTAAATTCATTATAATGTATAAATATATATATATATATATATATATAAATCTGTCGGCATGACAAAATCGTACAAAGTATTGGAAACACAAGGTTGTCATCTTTGGTGAGAGATTAGCCAGCACGGTGATCTAATCACTTGGACATAAACCATTCCTCAGATTGAAAATGGTGTCCTACTCTATAAAATGAGAAAATTAGAGCCTGATAAATAGCACATGACCCCTAATGTACAGGCTATAGCTGCTTTGCAAGTTGCTATAGCGAATTTACGCAGATGTACTAATGAATGGATAAATGGGAGGTACAGGATGGGGTATGAGTGAGTGCTTGTGTCCGTGCATGCGTGTGAATGTGCGTGACAGAGAGAGAGTTTAATGGTTTCTCTTAACACGAAATTTTTTGTGCACATCTTCTTACTCTCCACCAGAGATAAATTTTCATCCAACTTGTCATGGACTACAGTACATAGTGAAAGAGAGCAAAGATTTCACACTTAGCCATCAGAACAAACTCAAAGCAGCGGGGAGACAGTATGCACTCTTAGCCCTTTTGTTTTCCAGGAGACTTTTACGAGGGTACAACTCTACAGAACAGTATCACTGAACAAACTGCACTTCTTTTTCCAAAAATAAGCCTATATACGAATACATTTTCCCAGAACTACTTACTTGGTAGGCAAATGTTTGATCCTATTATTCATGCATCCTAGGCATAGAAAATTATTGCCTTAAATTTCTCAGTATCTGGGAAATCATTTACCACCTCCTAGTCATGGCACATCACATAATTTTAAACAAAAGGAAAGGAGAAGTCTTGATTTAGCATCACTACCTTATTAGTATCCGCAGATGTACTTGTAATTGGTTCCCGGTTGCCAAGACAGTAGAAATTCAAGTAGTCCAGCGGATGTGAATCAGAAAGTTTCGCTGATTTAATCTCCTTTGCAATAAATTGATACATCGTTTGCATTGTTTGGCCCTATTGAGTAAAAAGATATGTAAGAGCATAATTTTCAATAATCCTTGATATACTTCTTAAAATGTTTTCTGTCATATGCCACTTACAAATTATATATATCTTCAACCAATTTAATGTTGCAAAACAATACAATGAGGAAACCTTTTATTATAGAATGATGAAACAGTTGATGTTCACAAACTAAGACAGGATGCACAACCTAAAGGGCAATTTTCTGGCAATTTTTTTTGGGCAGCCAAAATTAACACTAAGTAGATCTTCTGATTTGTGATAACGGAATTGCGAAAAATATTCCCAATTACCTATATACATCGCAACACATATAGATCACTAAGCCACCACTGAAGAGATTAGAGAAGAAATAATAAGCAATGGAACTGACTATAGTTCAATTAATTGACTAATAGATATCTGTCTCGCAGCCTTGTCAACAACTATATAAAAAACAAGGACTAAAATAGTTTCATTCGATCATTATTTATTAACAAGGTCTCTAATGAATGCATTAAGTTCTAAACCTGATATATCATTTAATTCTTCCAAGAATAGAAGGAAGCCATTTTCTTTTTTTTGAATAAAAACAAGTAAGCAGCAGCAGAACTGTTCCTCTTAGATTGTAAAACCCAACATCAATACGGTTCTTTGTTGTGTATAAAGAACTAATGCATAGTTCTCCACACTCTAAATGCCATATATATGTAAACCTGGCATATGCAGCAATGAAATTTCTCAAGTATAAACAATCTGTAAATTAATCAAGAGACTTCAATGCACGTTACCTGCCAAAATAGAATTTCTTGCACAACATTGTCTTTGGGATTTCCCTCGGGCCACAATGGTACAACAACATACACAGAAAATCTCTCCTTAGATCTAATTTTACTAGCAATTTTCATCGCCAATTCCATTGGGATTAGATGATCAGCCCCTGCGATTTTTCCACAAGTACAGGGAAAGTATCAATAACATGATAGTACGCAAGCACACAGCAACTGCCTACTAGTCATAAAGAAGATCGTGAAAATATTATACATCATATTACCAGTCCACAAGATAGGTAATCAGATATCTAGTATTAAAATACAATGTATTTCACGGCATCCATTCAAGTTTTACAGATCTCTAAATCCATACAAACAAGATTCAATGTTTTATCAAAACCACTGTAATACAAAGAAGCTTGACTGGAACTTTCTGAAAAGAAATGAGGGAACTGTGATTTCACCTGCATCTTTGTACGACGGCCAAGCATATGAAGAGCCAAGAAAATATTGATTTTCAATATAGATAAAATGCTGGGCTGATCTTATTGCCTGAATATATGCTGTTTGAATGCTTTTGTCTATCACCAAATTCTTGGCGCAGACAAGGTTCTGTAGTAAAACAATGATAAAACCATTGTAAGATGGAACAAAAGTATCTACCATGACTAAACACTGACAAATTCTGCAAGAATCTGCAATATTCCAAGTCTGTTAGTTTTATAAGTACAAAGAGACTATTATCACTTGTAACCTGAGCCTGAGCTTCATCATAGAATTTAGGGAAGCCTCTGACTGACCCTGAATCGATTGACCGGAAGATCTAAAGAAGAAAAAGAAGATTAAATACAATCATCTCAAAATTATGAAACAATATAATATGTACTCTTTCAAGAAACGAACTTCTAACCTGCACGTGCCAATTTTCCTGGTTATCTTCCTTGTTCACATATAGCTTGGGATCGTCCTCTGGAGGAGATCTGTAAGTTCCATCCTTGGATATAGAAATGGCGGGGCTCAATATCCATGAAATTCGCTCGATTTTTATCATAGCATCATCATTCCAGTGGGTTATCTTTTTCTTAAGTAAACTAAATTCTCTCCACCTGGTTGTTTTCCGCCACCGTTGAGCAAAATTTATAAGAACATCATATGCAGCAGGCCCATCTATCCTGCAGTGCAAATCATGCCATGGCTGCCTTGGAGCTTTTGTTCCTGCCTATAATAGGCAATTAAAGAAAGGGCAACAATAATATATATATGTATATATAACATATACATATACATATATAAAGAGAGAGAGAGAGAGAAAAAGACTGATATATTAATAAACAGATAAATAAATAGCCTGCTACACAAGCAATAATTAAATGGTATATGAGCCTCATATAATCAGTAGCTTAAGATTATCTGCTTTCCATACACTCGGCTTTTGAAATTTATAGTATTATACTGAAGCACCCAGTTTACGTTCAACTTAAAGCAATAACTGACAGAGAGGAATTGCGTTGGGGATTCGAGGAAGGGTTGGAGGTGCCTTCACTTGTTTGGCAGCAGCTAGAACACTACTTCATTTATCTTTATGGTCTCTCCAGCTATTTCTTTTTTACTTGTCTAGTTTTTTTAACTGGATTCCCCCAAAAAATAATTATCATTTACAAAAAGCATCACATTCTCGTTGTAATTCGACTATTGTAAAGGCTGGTTATTTTCAAGCTCTGATCGACTGGAACTTTCCCATGTCTTTTGCATTATCTCCTGTTGATTCTAATAATGATGGAAGAGCATTCTCCATTTCTCCTTTCTCCCTTTTATTTTGAGTTTGTTGACTCAATGAGATGAGTGCAAATCAGTAAAAGAAACATTTTACTACCACCACCTTGTTATCACTAGTATAGACAAACAAGATGGAGCATCATTCCTTCCTTTCTTAACACCAATAACTTGAAAGTCACACCCATCGCCAAGGTGAAGGATTTGGGTACTAAGCCTTCTTGTTTCCCTCCCCATTCCCCTGGTATACCAAGCAGATTATAGGCTTTCTGTTGGATTCTTCAATACTTGAAACCCATGTAAACCAGCACTCTTCCTGATTCTGCACTAAAGATAATTAATTTGCAATAATGACATTAGACAGATATGTATCTATAGACAATAAGGTCATGAGTGGTCAAGCCGCCAGGAGTGGAGTTTAGGATAAGCGACCAACAAAACTGGTAGGAGACTAACACCTACAAGCTGGACTTTCGACCCCAATCTCTCATAAGAGTATTTGATAGTTGCAGCTGTTTGGATGTTCCTTAAAATCTAGGTCGTATAAGATCTTAAGCAGACAACATCAACATAAAATTTTCAAATTACTTCGTCCGGGAGAAAGAAGTGCCAATGGCCAATAAAATAAAGTTATGCAAGAACTTCAGCAGCATATTCTAGAAATCATTTAACAAGATGAAGGATGTTGAGCTTGGACCATCCGTACAAGAAGGAAAAATTGGTGATTAATTGTTTCTTGAGAAAAGCATATGCCTTTTTTGTGAGCATAATCATGAAACGAGTCAACTATCAGTGACATTCCAGGACTCCGACAATTACAGAGAGTTAACACATATGAAATGACAAACAAAACATGTTGAGCAAAAAAGAAGCAGTTAATGCATAAAGTAGTTACCGGAAATGTTGGCTGATGAAAATCATCCTTGAATACAGTATCAAGATCACGGAACAATCTATGTTCGGGTGTATCATAACGACCATCACACAGATCAATACCTCCTATAAAGGCAGTAACTTTCCGATTATTGCCATAGGCTTGAGTATCAACAAGAACACATTTCTGATGATGCGTAAACACGTTTCCGACGACCTGGAAGTGCACATAAGGATAAAAAATCAACAAAGATTCAAAACTTACACGCCGAGGATGACTAAGCTAGACAACTTCAGAAGAACCCGGAATCGCAAGATTAGTTGGACTCAAATATCCTCAAGATGGTATAATAGGAAGACTTATGGCAATTATACTTAAAAACGCATGAAAAACTAGTTTTCCAAATTGATTTTCTGTGTCAGGTATTGGAAATCAAATAATGTTTTTCAACAGTCGTGTTGTGTTAAAAGTGATGCTCCTTCTCTTTGACCATTTGGTATCCTTCCCAGATAAAAAATTCAACTTGTTCAAGAAGTACTCTCTGCACATTGCAATCCAAAATAATCTAGACCATTTTACAATGAACCAGATGACATAACCCAAGTATAAGCACTTATAATGCAATAAAGACTTGTAAGAAGCTTCCACATAAACAACTACAACTATATAAAACTACACCTGTTGTTTCAAATAGCCAAGTTTCTTGCTGGCATAGCGTGGTGACAGAACACAAATAACAGATGAATGTCGAAAAAACTTCTTTGTCTCTTCATCATGCGTTGCCATCACTCCTGTCTGCATCCATAGCCACCAAAACCATTTATCAGAATTGGACTTGACTAAAGTTTAACAGTGACTAACACTTCAAAAAGCAGTCCCAAACAGAATAACAGGACGGAGTAGATATTAAAAGAATCAGTGTACAAAAATATCTAAGGCATAATGGCAGGTCATATACTGCATAACAAGATCCAAACAGGATCATGGTTGAGCAGTTTGAATTACCAAAAGAAGCTTACTAAACATTTTATTTATTACAATAATAGGTGTTTACAACAAGTGCACAAGACATCCACTAAGTACCATTTAAACATAAAAAAAGTGTTAAAAATCAACACTCTAATCCCTAGCAGATTGAAACAGCTGCCAAAACTCATTGTTCGTATAAATCCATAAAGCACATTATACGTCTATTCAGTCCTAACTGAAACGACCTCTGGGCTTGAGCTTACTTCTTGGGCATAATGCCTCACTTTACAGACTTTCCCACGACCTGCCTCTCACAGAAATGTGCCCCCCTGAAAGGATTTATTTCGCCTTTCCCCGCGCTCAAACTCAGGATCTCGGGATTAGGTACCCAGTTCTTTGCGCTTACTTATTGGGCTTTATTCGCCACTTTGACATGTACATTCCCCACGGCCCGCCACTAATAAAAATATATGCACACCTAAAAGTTTTATTTCACTGTCCCCCACGCTTAAACCGGGGACCTCAGGATTAAGTACTTAGTTCTTTGAGAGTGAATACCAACTGAGACACACAGGTGGAGGATTAAGCCAAATAAATTAGCTCAAGCCCGCAGGATTTTGAACTCACTTTCTTAAATCCTTGACACCCTCAACAAGAGTCACGTGTATAATAAACCTAGCAGGCGAAAGCTATAAACACTTCTGAGTCTCCTAAGTTCCATTGCAAATAAAATCCCACAATCCCCCGGAAAGGACCAGCTACTATTTGAAGCAAGAAATGAACGAAAGATTTAATTAGTTGATGGTGAAGAACAGAAATCTAATATGACAATTGGAACATCACCATAGAAGAAGCATCCCTCTTCCAATTGTCCTCCCAAGACCTCACCTTATTACCCCCTTCTGATCTGAACTATATTAAATTTTAGTTCATCACATCATTTGCATCTCCAAAAAATAAAAGAAAGTACAAACCATCATGGACTCGTTACAACACTGTAAATTCAAACCATCATGAGCTCATTACAATGGTAAGTAGAATCTACTAATAAAGCTAAGTCCAATAAGAGAAAAATGTAAAGTAGACATAATTAACCTCTATCATTTTTTTATCAATTGCTCCTTTTCGTCTTTTTTCTTTAAGTGATGATCCATTGCCTAGCCATAGTGACAGTTAGTGTCAAATGTATCAATCATTCAATCTCCAACGAAATCAGAACAGAGCAAGTCTGTCCAGTATCTTAACATTGAGCATGGTACTGCTCATATAAGGGATACTGAAGCAAATATGCTTTATAATTCTGTTCAGGAAATCGAACGTGTATTACCAAAAGTCCAGAATTACAGAAACAATTAATTCCATGATAACATTCTAAAACTTAGAAGGTCAATAGCCACCGTTGATAGAGGTGACATTCTGATGGCAATATGATTATTTTATTATCCTTATATAATACATGGAAATTCTCAGTGTTCCAATTTATGATCCAATGTAAGTCACAGCTAAAATGTGAATGGTTGCCAAGGCTTATGTGGTCTATTGACGATCAGAAGGAAAAAGCTGTATATTTGTTGTGCTACACTTCTTTACATGGGTGATGATTGACTTAACACCCGCATACTCTAGACCAGTTCACTTTAAGTTATCATTTCCATTTTTATCTTTAACTTATAAAATGCTTTAATGGTATCGAAACAGATTGCAACATACATCGCCAACGGGCAGTGGTGTCACGAGCCTATGCCATGTTACAGAAGAATATATTCTTAATGCTAATCCATTAAAAATATGGAACAATAAAAAGTCCTGATTGCTGTATTCTGTAGTTAGTTCAAATACTTCTACTAACACATCCTAAAAGTAAAGAAAACCATGCGAGCTAATAAGACAGTCTTACTTTTTCTTAAAAAAATAAAATAAATCTAAGTACTTTATTCCAGAACCATTTTAATAAAATATGCTACTTGATCTCAAAAGTTCTTCTTTCTCAGCTCCCTAACCCAATAAAAAATAAGTAATTTAATAAATAAATTGATAGCATCAAGAATTCAAATTATACGTCATACCGACTTAATGAAGAATTTATCATGTGAAGTCTTATCATCCCACACCAACAGCAGAACTCGCACCCCCTCTTGAGACTTATACTTGAGTAATTCCCCAAGCGTCAAGTCGCCTCCTCGAGGTAAAGGCCTCGTCGGCTCCCTAACCAGCTTGATTTTATGGAAAACAGACCACCCAACAATATATATCAAATGGTGAGCCTCCGCTATAGCATAGCATATATCCTCCCAACACTTGGCATGATCGCGAATTAAGCCATTATCTAACTCAATTTTGGGCATTTTGCAATCATCGCTAATGTGCGCATCCTGGTATAGTGTTACCGCGCTCCCTTTTCTAAGCGGGAAGTAAGTGTTCCTGACCCCTTTCTGTAACGGATCACCGGCGATCCCGTTTTTGTACAGTGGATTTTTGTCACAGGGAACGAATTTCATCTTCATCCGCAGCGCTGTGTCAGGTTTCGGCGGCTTCCCGGAGGAAGCAATGAGCGTGAACCAGTCCGAGATTTCATCGCCGGAAGCCAATCTCTCAGCAGGAATCAACACTTTCCCCATGGTATCGGCCCCAAAAACATCATTATCCTTAACTCGGAACTCTAAGTTGGCCAAGGGGTGCGCTATTGGGATATTAAATCGCTCATTCCATCTAGGGTTTTGGGAGTTGGAGATGACGCGCGTGCGAGCTAGAGTTGCCTGAGGAACGGAGACGGTGACGTAAGGGTCACTAGTAATGATATTCCGGTGGTGATGGAGCTTCCTATCATGGCGGGTGCTTCCACCGCCATCGCCTGCTTCGCTGTCGACGTCGTGCGTCGTGGGACGGCAGGCATCGCAGCCAGTGAAACAGCGGCGGAGGCGCTCGGAGAAAAGGTCCGTGTTGGGAAGGCTACGAGCCTCGATGATTTGCAGTTCCAAATCTCCATGCAAGTACATTACTGGCTCATCCGCCATGGTTTTTGCTGGAAATAATGGGGTTTTCGTTCTATTGAAGGATCAAAGTATAACTGGTGGGAGGGAAACAACAATGGAGATAATGGTATGCATAGAAGAGAGAAGGAAGGAATATACGTCGGCGGCAAAAGCAGTGCAAGAAGAAGAGAGCTGTAGAGGGAAGTAATGGATAAATATTTCTTTGAAAAATGATTGAGGAGAGGGGACAAGCCTTGCGTGGGAGAGTGGTGGTGGGCAGTTTGTAATATATGAGCATCACGTGCATCGTACTCGCGGCCCCACGTTTTTGTTTTTTTTAATTTTTTCCCTTTTTTTGGTATGGTACAATGCATGACATTGTTGATTACGCGTCCATCCACGGTATCACTTTTATATGTCCGTTATGATCTGTCCCACGTTAATTAGATGATCATTTTGAATTTTGCTAATCTTACCAAATAAACAGTAAATATAGTTCATCCATTTCACAAACTTCTTTTTTAGATTTTTCATAAGATAGACCATCTTTTTAAGTACAACGTATTAAAAAATAACCAGGGTCATTTATTTAAATGACTTGCTCACCAAAAAATATCACTTAAAAAATCTTACTTTATAATCTTTTGTTTAAATAACCCTTTTCTTCAAAATTGGAAAATTATTTGAATAAGGGTGTGTTTGCTTAAGATTTATCTCGTTAAATTTAAGGGATCAAATCCCAATAAAATACATTCATTAAATTCCTTAGTCAAGTTTGGTTCACCCTAAGAGTAGTTGAGGGGCTTTTATCAAATAAAGGTTTTTTTTATTAAATATAAAAAACTGAATAGTACAATAAATTTCTTTCTGTAATTTAGGTGAGAAACGTTTCAACTCAACGGTAAAATAGATACAGAGGAACAGTGAAATAGACATAAAAACAAAGAGTAGGCCCTGGGTTTACCAACATACAATAAGATTATTATACACTCCTCATTCTAATTTGGAATTGGATATATATATTAAAAGTCGCGTTTGGCTTCTAATATTCGCATGTGCGCAGCTGGCAGCGTCGTTTCTCACTACCAAATTAATGTGTATAAAGAATACACTTAACCTTATCCTACTACTCTAACTATAGAGTGGCAAGCAAGGGTCGATCCCACGAGGAACGGTCGAACAATTTTGCTTCATTGTATTAAGCTATTATGATCAAGAAATATAATGTAAATAAGCCAGAAAACAATAAAGAAATGGGGGGATTTTAATGAAATAACAACTAACACCTAAGTAAACAAAGATAAATAAAGAGATTTTTATAGGTTTTTGGTTTTTTAATTAACAAAACGATTCACCCTTGATCATGTTTCACCGAGGTCTTGGACGATTTATGCAACTATTGTTAATGCCCTATTCAATTGTGATTCTAGCCTTTATGTCAAGGCTATTAACAAGCTCTAATAGCCTTGTTGTCCCTTAATCTTAGTTAATCAAAACAAGGTCTTCGACTAACCCTATTCAGTTTAACCGAATCCTCGAACAAGATCTCTTAGATTCAATCACCAAATGCATTAAACACTAGGACAACGAGATAAATTCAACATAAAACTCGCAAGCTCGGTTTTAGTGGTTGAACTTTGTGTTATCACCAATAAATAAATCTATTGTTTGCTACACGGGAATCGAAAATCCTACAATTACGGACAGTAATTTCCTATTCTAGCAATACATTCACAAATCCCTTAAAGGGTGATCAATCCAATAATTAATTCATAAATGTGAGTCAATAAGAGCAAATAACACAAAACACTTGAATACACAATATTTTCGGTAACATTAACCGTAATAATCACATAAATGTCTTAAACTCAAGGTTCCACAATAATCAAGGGTGAACAAAAGGGTGCTAATCACCCATTTTACCTAATACAAAGATAAAATAACAGAAAATTAAAGAAAACGTGAAAATAGGATAGAAAGAACCAAAAGTCAACCCCCTTCCATTCTTTTGCTTCCAATGGAGAAAAGTGGCTGATTATGTGTGGGGGATGGGTTCTAGGTTAGGTTAAATTCGAATGGGATGATATATATATAAGGAGAGAAAGTGTTAGTAAAAAATAGGCAAAATCGCATTCAGGATTTTAAAACAGGGTAAGGAATCTCGGCCGAGATGCAAGTGTGTCTAGGCCGAGACGTGAAAAATGATTTTTCAGCTGGTGGGTCGAAGGCTAATCTCGGCCGAGATTGGGTTGCATCTCGGCCGAGACGTGAAAAGAGGAAATTAGGGCTTTTCAGGATTTGACTCATCTAGGCCGAGATTGGATTGCATCTCGGCCTAGATCTTCATCTTTTGAATTTCTGAAATCCCCTGCAGACTCATCTAGGCCTAGACGCATTATCTGTCTCGGCCTAGATCTTCCATCTCGGCCTAGACGCATTATCTGTCTCGGCCTAGATCTTCCATCTCGGCCTAGACGCATTATCTGTCTCGGCCTAGATTTTCAATTTTGTAATTCTTCATGAAATCCCCTGGAGACTCATCTCGGCCGAGATTTGCATCCTGTCTCGGCCGAGATCTTCAATTAGCCCTTCCTTTTGTTGCCTCGATCGATCCCTCGACTCCGCGGTCGTCTGATGTTCTTTTTCGACCCTTTTTCACCTGTCTTAACACAAAAACAGCACAAACGTATTATTTTGCCCATGAGAGTATAAAGCACTAAATACACGTGATTATGCACATTATTGACACTAAAATGACACTAAAAATGCCCTAAAGTGCGTGCACGAAACACGTGTACCAGCAGCATTTTGGGCTCGCGCCTTGAAGCTTCGAGGCGCGCGGAGGTCAAGAGTTCGAACCTTGCTCTCGCGCTGTTTTACCTCTTTTTATGTTGTGTAATAGTATATAGTAGAGTTACATGTATAATTTTTTAATAATATATTATGTTGTTTAATAGTATATGTTATATTGCGTAATAGTATATGTTATGTTGTGTAATAGTATATATCATAATTACAGGTATAATTTTTTAATAAATATATTATGTTGTCCAATGGTATATACTCCATCCGTTCCATATTAATAAATATATTATGTTGTCCAATAGTATATACTCCATCCATTCCATATTAATTGACGTTTTAAGATGAAAGGGAAAAATTAATGATTGAATATTTTGACAAATATACCCTCAGCTAAAGATTTGACCAAATCAATATATCTCTGATAGATTGAAAAGTAGAGATATTTTAGGATTGAGTCCAGAGAAAAAATTGGTAGAATTGATGAAAAATATGTAAAACGCCAATCAATTGGAAAAGGGAAGAACATCCTAAAACGTCAATTAATATGGAATGGATGGAGTATTAAGTTGCCTAATAGTATATATTATGCTTACAAATAATATAAGTTTATTAGTTACAAGAATACATATTTTTTTTGAATAATATATAATCTCTCCGACCCGAGATAATTTGCACATCCCTCCGAGCACGTGGAATAAGAAAGAGTTGTTCTTTGTTTTTTAAGTTGAAAAGTCAACAAAATTAAGTATAATTAATGGGATTGCTTAATTATTAAACATATTCCTTGTTTTATTTTTAAAAAGAAGTAAATTCTGGAAAACACAAGATTTGTGCAACAAAATACCAAACAACTTTCAAAATCGAAAAAATTCGTAGGATACCAATTTTCTGGAATTATCATAAATTTCTAGAAAATTCGAAAACCTTCTTGAAAAATCGAAATTTCTGGAAAAAAAACCGAAAATTTCCAGAAAACACTGAATTTCCGAAAAAGACGAAATTCTTGAATTTTGTGTATCAAAATCTGAAAATCTGTGAAAAAATTCAAATGGTACAGCATCTCAAAAATCTAAAACTTTCATTTTCCCTCCATTTTTTCATTAACAGTACAGTTCACTTTTACAAGACCTGAATGTTACACAAAAAATGAATTCATTCAAATCTCCTTCCTAAAAAAATCAGAATTCAAACCTCCAAACCTCTATAAATGCTTTTGTTACAACATTTAATTCTAACATAAATGTTCCAACAACCAAAACACAAATTTTACAAATATGACAAACAATAGAAAGGAACCGAACTTGTCTCCATCAAACCGTAATCGGATAGCGCATTATCTATTGGCCAATAGCACGGATGGGGTCATCCACCATGGCAAGATCCAATCAACGACTACATCATGTGGAGTTAGTCTCCGGACGGTCCATTACGGCAGTTGCAAAGAAATAGATTGAACAGGGGTTACCAGTGACCTTTTTGGAGCAAACAAGAACAATAAGACCGAAACAAGCTGAGTTGGATACATCAACTTTCAAAGCAATACCATTTAGAGACGGGGCAGCATACGCAGATTGACAAAGGAATTAGAGGTAAGTAAAAGTTCAGTCGGGAGATGGGTGAAGAATGGGGTTATATAACCACACACAAATGCAATAAAAACAACATTGACGGATGCAAACAAGGTGCAAATGTTGAAATACAGTTTGAGTAATTTGAAATTAGACACAACAGCCAAGAAAATCAAGTTTGGAACTATGCACAATATTGTTCATATAGACGAAAAGTGGTTTTATATGCAAAGAGCTACGGAGAGGGCATACAAGTTAGAATAAGAAGATGATGTGTATCCGTCTTGCAAGATCAAGGGCAACATTGAATTAGTAAGATTGTGATTTGCTAAATCAAGCTGCCAGCTCAAACAAATCTGACACTAAATATTTTAAGGATCATATTAAACCCATAAGAGAGTTTATCACCATAAAAAATCTTAGGGACATTAACTGGGGCAACTATAACAGGCAACAATATCAGCAGGCAATAGTAACGGAAGGCAACAATGTCAAGCCCACACAGGAGCAGCACTCACGAATGAAGCTCATACAGGAGCAACTAATAACAGGCAACAATATCAAGCTCACACAGGAGCAACATTCACGAATCAAGCTCACACAGGAGCAACTATAACAGGCAACAAAATCAAGCCCACATAGGAGCAACATTCAAGAATCACATCCATAATAATAACAATACAGTCAATAATATCAAGCCCACACAGGAGCAGCAGTTGTAATATACTCGCAACCAAAAATTAAGGCAACAAAACCCTAATTTGGGTTAAACTGAACCCCCCAAAAAAAAAGGAAGGGTTAAGAAAACATTGACCTTTTTAATAGTCGGAACCCAGATCGAAAGGTGTTGGAGGCACCAAGCTTGGAACTCGGGACTGGTCACGATCTCGCCGCCTGGAGTCGACGACATAGCCTCAGATCTGAATCCAGAATGCTTTTCTCCGTCGTAAAACCCATCATCAGCCACCAAAACCCCCGGCTCCAACAATTGAGTGTTGGGAACGTAACTATCCTCAGAATCGTACGCTATTTCGTCGATTACTGGGGAATCCTCTAAAAATCCGGCCAAATCCGCCATCATTAGAATGGATCCCACACAGGAAAACCCTCAAGAAAAAAACCTCAAAAGGATGCCAGTCAGTGATTAGCGAGATGAAGACTCGCCACCGAGACAACGCCTGAGGTAAGAATGACGATAAGGTAGGAAATGAAGATCGGACCTCTTGTTTGTGAAGAACACTATGAACAACGGCGAGGATATTAAAGAGACGAGAGAGAGAGAGAGAGAGAGAGAGAGAGAGAGAGAGAGAGAGAGAGAGAGAGAGTTCTAGATCATCTGTTAGGGTTAGAGTAAGTTATGGGCTGGGTGGGTTTAGTGGTTCAGCTTATTTTAGTGTTTAATTAGGTTAGGTTCAATTAGGATAATCAATGGCATTTTTGTAAATAGGTTAGAGTTGTTAGGATAATTTGGTAAAAAATACTTTCCTTTTCAGGGGTGTGCAAATTATCTCGGGACACCTCGAAAAGGAAAGTGTGCAAATTATCTCAGGATGGAGGGAGTAATTTTTTTTAATAATATATTACGTTGTCTAAAAAAATATTAGAAGCGCTTAACAAGGCTCGAAAAATGACCACTACACGCGCAAGCAGTGTTTATCCACCACGCCATCACCTCATGTTGTTACACAAAACGCAGTGCAAATATATGTCTAATTCTTAAATTAAAAGTGAGGAATATATTAATATTAATAATAATAATACACAAACATATATAAAAGAAAGTGAAGAACAACAAGGGGCCGCGGGGTTTCGAACTTGCACCCTAAAGGGCGGCAACATGCGCATTTACCACCTTGGTCAATGCCTATTATGTGCCACCAAACATGCCTTAATATATATATATATATATATATTATAATTTGCTGAAAAAGAAGGAGTGCACAATAAGCCTATTGTGTGTTGAGTGCGCACAAGTTTTTGCCAAAAACAAATAAAAAAGAACCCCTCATCCGTAAAATAGATACTGAAGAACATTAAACAGAAACAAAAGAAATACAGAAGAAGGGAACAAAGTGTTGGGATTTTGGGAAAATATATAATATAATAGAAAATCAATTATTCTGAGGCGTGTCGCAATGACACTGTCTTAAAGGATTTACTTGAGTAATCCCTAGGATATAACAAATCTTCTAGATAATGCTAGGAGCAGGAATCAACGAATATATAATATATTTACGCAGCTATATTAAAATATAAGTGAAGAATAATTTAAGTGGATTATAAAGTAAACTTTATCATGATCTCTCTATGTCACACCATCCGAGATCTGATTAGATCTGCGTCATTACATATGCGCCGTCAGCGACATAAATAAGGGCCAATAATATATCAACACATGTCTTCCAATTTAAAATTTTCTTTAAGTTGAAAATATAGTAAAAAAACTTTGGACTTCACGCCTTCATCACCCTGCAGGCTGCATGCCACACTCTTCGGCGACGATTCCATCACTACCAACCACTCGAATGTTAGATTTCGAAGGTCAAAACTCCTCTACCCCTTCTTCTGATTTATTTTTATTAGAATTTGTTTAGTTTTTGGAGGTTTTACTCTGACGTGTTTCATTTCCTGGGGTTTCTTCTCAAAGTTAGAAGTTCATATGCTGATGGTCTGCGATTTTCATTCTTTTGCCTCTCGGGGGGCAATAGCTCATATATCGTGTTGTGTTATGTGAAACTTCCAATTCAATTAAACATGGAAGAACCATGGGTACTTTTGAATTTGACACAAGGGTGGGTCAGAAATAAAACAAGTGACGCCGGAAAGTGGCGACAACAAAGTTGCTAACTGTGATGGTAGTGGTGAAAGAAAGATGACTCAACAGGTGGCTTTCTAACTTTAAAAATTTAATAGAGGAGGAGGGTAGTGGTGGAAGCGGCGCGGGGAAATGGTGGAGGCGGTAGTGTAGAGGTTGTAACGGACCAGTCGTGGATGGTGGTGGCGGCGCTGGGTCAATAGTATACGCCTACGCCTGAGGCGTGCGTTTTTAGTTTCTCTGTACAACTCTAACTCTTATCTTATTTATTTTAATTTTCAAACTTCTAAAAAATAAGTATAAACTCAGGTAACATGTGGCATGCTATTATTGGTTCTCACTTTTCTTGGCGCGGATGGCGCGGATAAATGGGTCGCTGATGTGATCAAATTTTATTCATACTCCATATACATGTTGTGTGTGTATATATATTAGCTAAAAACAACATGACACTTAGAAATAATTACTTCAACATTAAAATTAGTTAGTACATATAAATGTGCAACATAAAAATCATTGAAAAATAATCAAAGCACTAATGTTATATATGCTACCAATTAAGGAGAATTAAAAGACAACATATTATATACTAATACTAAACATTAATCATGTTAACTGTGTGGGGAGGTTGTTGTCTCCACTTGGTCAACAAGAATTAGTATGAATTAAGAAATAATTTAAATGATATCATAATGATATATTCATGAATACTATAATAAATATAACATAAATATGTTTGTAAATGGTATAATAAATATATTTATAAGTAACTTTTGAAATATATTTTTCCAACAATCCCCACCTATTTCAAAAGAAAGTATTTTATAGAAAATAATGAGAACTTATATTGCTGGACTAGAAATGTGGAATGCATCAAATCTGGTGTCTTTTGGACTATGAATCAGACCTAGAAAGATAAGCCATCACAGAGCCTTAGTGAAGTTTTTTAACTTCTATGAACTAAAGTCCCTTTGGCGTGAGTTAAAAATCTTATCAATCATATCTCACACGTATTTTCGTTGTTCAATATGGTGTTGCGCTTTATCGGCCATGCGCGTGCCTGGTATTTCATGAGTGCTCTAGAGACTTAGCCAATATCTCATAGGAACGGCCCCACTCCACACTTATATAGGTGAGTCCATCAAGTATATTCTGCAAATAATATACCACCCAAAAGGGATATGAAACTCATTAAAAGCTTTCAGTTTATCCTCACAACTTTGCAGTCTAGCACCACACACACCATAGGAAGGGATAATATTATAAAGGTGCTAGCAGGACTAACAAGTGACTTCATATTACACATATGAACCTGATTCATGGGATCTCCAATCACACAGGATGGGTTACCATCATTATTAATCTCATGTTGGCTTTAGAGTTTAGTCTCAATCCCCTCGATGTTTTCAAAATTAACTCTTTCCCCCCTGATTTTGTACTCCAATTAGGCAGACCAATTCTGACTTCACATTATCCATGGATATAACTCAATCTCTTAAAAATTATTTCACCACTTCATCTTTCAGATGGATATATCTATTTTCATATTGCAAGTTTTGTTCTTTGCAATGGCTATTGCCACATAGCAATCACAACATCGACACCGATGGTGTCGGTTTCACACCAAGAGGAATACTAGCCAAAAAATTTATAAGCCACTCAACTTCATTGCCAACTAATTTCACGTCGAAATATTATAAATACTCAATAATAATTATGCTTTCAGACACTTTTACCCACCAAATGTGGAAGTACATCACCATATCATCACTGTGTCTTTAAGCACAGTGAAAGACTCATTGCAATCACAATATAATTAATGGTATCTCTTTGTTATTTCAAGTCAAGCTATAGACATCAAATGTTAGTATCAAATATTACAAAATATATAATTAAATATTCACCAATAACACAAGCATATTTGTTACTTCATAAAAGTAAATCATCAAGACATATGATCACAAATATTTGAAGAACTACTCAAGTTCAAGTCGTAAATAGTGTGATAAAAACACAAATAATGTCCAAGCATTATTCTCAAGGTGAGTATGTTTCATCTCTCAATACTTTAATTTCATCCATTTTAAAGCAAAACTCAATTTAATTTTTCATATATTGGTACAATTAACCAAAAGCTAATTAATGCATATTCAGGTTATGCAGAAATATACATGGAACTAGATCAACACACTCACATTTTCAAAATCTTCTTATATAGTGACAAATTTATTGGGGGGTAAGACTCATTTTTTCTAGGAAAAATATCATGTGAGACCACAATTTTTTTTTTTTTTTAATTTTATCATATCCAATTCTCTATATGTATGAATCATACAACATATGAGATAACAATAATTCAAATATAAACACATATATAATAAAGAATAAATTGACAATTGCAACAAATATTTCGCATTTTTTATTTAACCGAACATCAAGAACACAAATATTCAAAAATAGATGCTCTAACCCTTGCTGCAAAATTCATTGAATAAACCAAATTCAAATAATTCAATATTATTAATTTCACAATTATATTAGCACTTAAAACTTAAGTTTCAAGGACATGGATATTATTCTATGCAATACTAAGATCATTATAATAAATCTATAAGCTGACTCTTCAATTATCAAAAGTTCGCATCTATATATATAAAAGTAAAATGAGGATTATTATTGTAAATTACCTTTTCCCGCCTAAAATATATCTTTAATGCATTCTTAATTTCTTCTAAGGCATTTATTATCTTTTTTACTTCAAATTAATACAATATTAAGTATTACCTTCATTAATAAATGAGTATATACTTTATTAAATTAAAAGTAAAAGTTAATGTATAATTTAATAATTGACTAATTAAATTATTGTATTTACAAATATTAATTTGTTATAATCAATCATGGGACTACGACTTTCACAAATATTTATATATGATAATTAATCTTGAAATTATTTTTTTATTACATATTCATATTTTCTATTTATTAATTTTATTTCTTCATAAATAATAATTACACTTTGCAATCTAAACTATGAGATTTTACATGTGCTACAATCTATGTTTCTATTTAAAAAATAATATTAACATGCTTGAGCTAACTAGGTTTTTTAGAGTTCTCAATATAAACAATACTTTGTCGCATTTTTTCATATTTTGCAACCCAAGCAAAATATACAGAACACACACACACACACACACACACACACATATACATATATATATTGTATCTTTAAATAAATTTCAACATATACATATATTACTCAGATATATTTGAATAATTCATATGATTTATTTTATTAGTCCAACTATAGAATAATCATTGAATTTTATTTTATTAATATCAAGATCAATACTTATTTAAAATCAAAAAAGTATTTGAGTATATTAAACCACCATGTAAAATATTAAAACTTTAAAATTAATTTGTCTTAAAATAAAATAAATAGTTATAGTTAAAATTTGACAAACTATCTGGATAAATCAAAATATTTAAAAAAATTAAAAAAAAAAAAAAGAAAACACTAATTTTCTTATACAATTCAATTCACTTTATTTGATATATTTTGGTGTATCGTGTGATATCTATGTATTTGTGTTTGTTTCAATATTCATTTTCAATTAAGTTATGGTATTCGCATAGGTTAAGGTGGATACACACACACACTAAATATATATTTGGGTTTCAATATTGGGAGATATTCATTCTTAAAAGTAGATATAATTTATCTTTTACATTTAATAATTTTTCTTAATGTAAATTTATAAAATACTATATTTATAAAATGTAAGTGATATTAAATCCATATATCACTTGGGAGAAATTGATATTTAAATTATTTATATTTTGGATTTATATTATTTTGCAACATGTAGTATGCGCGTTTTTCAGTTTTTTTTTTTTTCAATCACAACCTGAACTATACTTTTTTTCACGTTTGCAACCTCTGCCAGCAATTTAAGTGCGAAAAATAAAAGAATATTAGAAAATATTTAAATAACATAAATTGTTAAAAAATCTAAAAATATTTTTTAAATTCTAAAATTCATTTAAAATACCAGAAAATTAACTTAAACATGTTGAAAATATATTTAATTTTTGAGTTTTTTTTTATAAAAATTTCAAATCAAATCATTTTAAACAAGAAAAATAAAAAAGTTATTATTTTTTTTAAATCATAAAACTATTATAAATTTCTGAAAATTATCTTTTAAAGTCTAAAAATTTATTTAAACTATTTGAAAGTTATCTTGAAAAATTATTTTAAAATCTCTAAAATTCCGTGTAAGGCATGTGGAAGTATCTATGAAAAGTCTAATTTTATGATATAAGTATCTTTTTAATTATTTTTTTAAAAAAATAAATCCTTCTAAAAATATTTGAAGTAATATCAAAATTATTCGATCTTTTTTTATGAAAATTGATTTTTTATTAAATAATTTCTACATTTTTCAGTTAAGTTTATGATATTTTAAATAATTTTTATAGATTTAAAAATAAATATTGTATTTTCTAAATATTTTTATTATTTTTAAATAGTTTCTTTTCTCTCCGAAAATTGCTACCAAGGATTGCAAAGGTGGGAAACCGCAAAGTTTAGTTGATCATAAAAAAGTAATCCTAATATTCATTTAGTTAGAATATAACAATTCTATTTTCTTATATTAAATAATATTATATTTAATAAAATAATTACTTTTTAAATAAATTTTCGTGCATCGCACGGGAGCGATACTAGTAACCTAAATAGGAAATCCCCACACTTTAAAATATAGTCAAAATTCTACATGTGTCTCATCAATATTTTGTAAACCAACAACAATATTCATCAATCTTTGTTTATGAAGGCCAACAAAAAATATTTGTAAAACCCATTTTTAAAAAATTACAATGTAGTTCAAATGTAGTTCAAATGCTTATAATAAAATAAATTTTCAGCTATTATTTTGCTACTAATCATGCTCTTAATTACTCTATGCGAAAATATGTTCAAACAAATAAACCTTAGAAAACACAATTTTTTTTATCAAAATAATTTAAGAATAAATTTATCTCAACATAATCTTTATCCTACAAATTGTAACATAAACATATTCAAATTAATATACAAAGCAAGTGATTTATTATATGTTCTAGAATTCAAATCTTGTTTTAGATATCATATGCCATGCAAATAGAGGTGATATTCAAGAGGAACCATAAAGAGATCAATTGACTTAAGTTACAGATAGGGATAATGATCACCCGAGAACCTACCATTAGCAAGAGTAACATGTAAAACTGCACCGGATAACCTCATCATACTCCTTCTTTGCATTGTTAGTTGCCAAAATCAACATCAACTTCCCACAAACAACAGAATGTATTCCACCATGATAAATAATAATAAATAAAAAATCGAGGAGAATTTACTATAAATCCTTTAGATTGTTGGGATTTTGGGAAAATATATAATATAATAGAAAATCAATTATTTTGAGACGTGTCGAAATGACACTGTCCTAAAGGACTTACTTGAGTAATCCCCCAGGATACATCATATATTCTAGCTAATGCTAGGAGCAGGAATCAACGAATATATAATATATTAACCAGCTATATAAAAATATAAGTAAAGAATAATTTAAGTGGAAAATAAAGTAAACTTTATCATGATCTCTCTATGTCACACCATCCTCCATATATATGTTGTGTGTGTTTATATATTAGCTCAAAACAACATGACACTTAGAAATAATTACTCCAACATTAAAATTAATTAGTGCATACAAATGTGCAACATAAAAATCATTGAAAAATAATCAAAGCACTAATGCTATATATGCTACCAATTAAGGAGAATTAAAAGATAACATATTTTATATTAATACTAAACATCTAATCATGTTAAATGTGTGGGGAGGTTGTTGTTTCCACTTGGTCAACAAAAATTAGTATGAATTAATACTACAAAAAAAATCACCGACTGGGACGGAAATTTTCGTCACGAAACTAAAAAGTTTCGTCACAATGAAGGAGTAGTGATGAAAATATTTTGTTACAAAAACCTTTGTCACTATACCGATAATGACGAATTTTTCATAAATTCTGTCACAATTCTAAAAAAATCTGTCACAAAGTTGTGACTGAATATTTCCGTCACTGTATAGCAACGACTAAGATTTCGTCACTAGTCCGTCAATACATGATTAATGATGGAATATTTTCGTCACAAACTAATGACATAATTTACCGTCACTATCTTGCCTATATTAGTAACAGAATTATCCCGTCACAAAAAAAAAAAAAAAATCCGTCTTTATTCCGTCACTATGCTATCTGATTTTCTTTATAAATTTATTTTTATATTTTAACTTAAAACCTGTTATGAAAAAGTTTACGACAATAGACCACCAATAACTACTGAACTTCATTTTTTTCCCAAAATAAATGTAAGAACCATGGCCATTTTTAAAGAAGTAAGCTTCAAATCCAACTTTAACTTGCACAGATTTAATGAATTCCACAATTCATTTTGAGAGCCACCACATCGAAATTTCTACCCAAGTAACATAATTTCCTCCAAGTATGTTCCATATCATGTTGACCAAATTCAATTAGAAGAAACAAGCATAGAATGAGGCATTGTGACTTATAAGCTAAAGTACAATTTGTGTGGATTGTAATATCACGCATGTGTGCATAATCTGAAAACTAAGCAGCTCACTAAAGTTTATATGCATGGACAATTAAATCATTTGCAAGATCATCGAAGATAATAAACAAAGCATCACAATCACAATAATCTCTACAAGAAGAATCATCTATTACACTGGTTGAGATGCAGCCAACGAAACTTCTCCATGAGAATACAGATAGAGATATGTTGTCATGTTAGTTGGTATGATGATTGTCATCCATGTCGCGCCCTAACACAATAAAAATGAAATTGTAAGTAAAATACATAAAATATAATCAACCATCAGAAATAGAGAAAAGATGACTAATTTCTACATGCAAACATCAAAAGATGACACTTAAAGAAAATTAATCCAAGTGTGGATATTCCTTTGTAGTTTTAATTCTATAAAGCTAATTTCATGATACTAAAAAATGTGTAAAGAGACTCAAGTTGAGGTTTTGCAAACATATTCAGGCAGGTTTTATTGCGAGAATCTTAAGAAGCTTGACCGATGAGCAAATTTTGGCAGAGAGAAGGATGTGACTACTTTTCTTGCAGCAACATAAAGAGATAGCAAAACACCTATGAAGATCAATTCATAAACATGCCCACAGCCCCACAGCCTGAAGAGGATAGAACAGGTTCCAAAATAATCCTAAAACAATGAGCAACTGTAGCTTTGAATAGAGAGAAAAAAAAAATGTGATCATGGCGAATTGTTTCAATGGCAAAAATAACAGATCTTCTGAGAATGTCAGCACAAACAAATATAATTGGTGAGGACTAGTCAGCACAAACAAATAAATTGGTAAGAACTGTATCATACAGAATAACCCTTGTAACCAAAGTTCAAATATCTGAAGAGCAATACAAATGTTTATGCATACCTTCCATATGTCTCTCCGGGTTAGATGTTGCAACAACAAAATCACAAAAAACACATAATTGAGCCACTGACCTCCTGACCTCAAAACTGTTTTCATACGCCTCCAGGCCCCCTAACTTGCTCTACTAAAGCGTAATCTTAATCTCCAGCCAAAAATTATAAATAATAATAATAATGGTGGAAATGAAGAATGAAAACAAACATCAATTACTTTATCAAATCATTCACTACGAAAAAGAATTAAGCAGATTAAATCGAGTACCCATTTACCAAAATCAACAAAAAATAACTCCATTTCAAGTCAACCAAACACGAAAACAATAAAAATTCAGTACCTATAGCGATTGTAGTTGCTGGCGAAGATTTCATGCGAGACTACATCAGAAAGGCAGCAAAGATGAATGTTGCGGCGGTGGAGACGATTGAGGCGGTGGAGGTGGCTGCAGCGGTGGAGGTTTAGGAGTGAAATGGAAGAAATTAAAAAGCTTTGAGGCTGCGCGCAAGAATTAATCTCAGGGAATTGATAATTTTAATAAAAACCTAGGGAAAATCCGAAATCTGAAACTTATGATATTGATAAATAAAATATGAAGCTTGCGCTGGCGATGGAGACGGAAGCAATCGCTTATGGTGATTTGATCGTGAGAGGGAGGGAGAGAAGAGAGAGAGAGAGCGACAAAGAGAAAGATAGGGGGCAGGACAACGAAAGTATGAAAAAAATCAAGATACAAATGAAATTAAGGTTTGAGATTTGCGAAATCTGAAACTTGAAAATTAAAATACGAAGGAAAAAATTCACAATACCATTAGGTATCTTAGCGGTAAGGAAACTGACTAAAGTTTCGTTAGGTTAAGGGTTCGACGTTGCTTGCACCTTTTTTATTTTAATTTTTTTAGGGACGGAATATTTCTGTCACAACCTCGAAATATATTATGAGGATGTAATGACGGAATATTTCCGTCACTAGATAGCAACAACTAACATTCCCTCACTAATCCGTCAATATAAGATTAATGACGGAATATTTCCGTCACAACCTTGAAATATTTTATTATGATGACATAATGACGGAATATTTTCGTCACTACATAGCAACTACTAAAATTCCATCACTAATCCGTTCGTACAAGATTAATATTTTAACTTTTTTAGAGATGGAATATTTCTGTCACAACCTTGAAATATATTCCGAGGACGTAATGACGGAATATTTCCGTCACTACATAGCAACAACTAAAATTTTGTCACTAATCCGTCAATATAAGATTAATGATATAATATTTTCGTCACAACCTTGAAATATTTTATTCTGATGACGTAATGACGGAATATTTACGTCACTACGCAACAACGACTAAAATTTCGTCACTAATCCGTCAATACAAGATTAAGAAAGGAACATTTCCGTCACAATTTTAAAATATTTTATTCCCACATTCTTAGTGCCCTTTGTTACTACGGTTATATGACGGATTTTTTTTTTCTTTTTTTTTTTTTTTTGTCTCTAAATTCCGTCATAATTATGTCACTAAGTCATTGTTAATACTCAAATAATCTTGTAATCCCTATCCGTGGGTATACCGTCACTAGTCCGTGATTAGATTGTGATGGAAATTGTCCATCACTAAAATTAGTCACTAAATTGTGATTTTCTAGTAGTGTTGTACATAAATCGCTCTAAAAGATGTATATAAATTGGTAAATTATTAATAATTCAATTCCAGGAAAATGAGTGAAAATAATTACGCTTAAATATTAAGTTTTAAGAAATAATATGACAAATCAAATTCCTTTCATGAATTAATGAAGCTTTCAATCTTTCAATTAAAATTAAAATAATCATTTTATTTAAAGTATATTATTAACTACTAGAATTTTAATGAAGAGTTCATTATAATATCTAAAACATAATTTTATTGAGTTTTAAATAACATAACCTTTTACAACATGATAAACTATTATCAAGTAAAATATTTTTAGCTTTACAACAGTTTCGCAAAACCGTTGATATTTTCGCTCACACCTTTATTTTATTAAACTTAGAACGCCCTTCTTTTATTTTAAACTTATTTTATGCGCTTTTTTATTTTAAATTTATATTAATCGGTCAATACAAAATTAATGAGGGAATATTTCCGTCACAACCTTGAAATATTTTATTTCGAGGACTTTTTTATTTTAAACTTAGAACAACGACATAATATTTTCGTCACTACATAATGACTAAAATTTCGTCAACAATCCGCCAATACAAAATTAATGACGGAATATTTCCGTCACAAACTTGAAATATTTTATTCCGAGGACTTTTCATTTTAAACTTTAGAACAGCGACGGAATATTTCCGTCACTACTTACGAACGGCTAAAATTATGTCACTAATCCGTCAATACAAATTAATGACGGAATATTTCCGTCACTACATAGCAATAGCTAAAATTTCGTCACTAATTCATTAATACAAAATTAATGACGGAATATTTTCATCATAACCTTGAAATATTTTATTCCAAGGATGTAATAACGGAATATTTCCGTCACTACATTACAACAACTAAAATTCCGTCATTATTCTGTCAATACAAGATTAATGACGTAATATTTCCGTCACAACCTTGAAATATTTTCCCCGCATTCTTAACCCCCTTTGTTACTACTGTTTAATGACGAGTTTTTTTCTGTCTCTAAATTCCGTCATAATTACATCACTAAGTCGTTGCTAATACTCAAACAATCTTTTAATCCATATTCGTGGGTATTCCGTCACTAGTTTGTAATTAGATTGTGACGGAAATTGTTCGTCACTAAAATCAGTCATTATCGGTAATATTTTTTGTAGAAGAAACAATTGAAATGATATCATAATAATATATTCATAAATAGTATATAAATATAACATAAATATTTTATAAATGGTATAATAAATATATATATATAAGTAGTAATTTCTTTTGAAATATAATAGATTTCAACATAAAAAACAAAAAATGCTGTTAATGGTAGAATAAAAAAAACAAAACAAAACTTAGATTAGTTACTTCTTTCACAATATTTTATTATCTCTTATTCAAGATTAGTTCTTTCATTCTAAAAACTAATTTTTCCATTGTAACATAAAAAATTCTCATTATAAATCCTAAAATGGGAGTTATCATGTTCGTGGAGTTCCTTGTACAAATACATTTTTCTTGAGAAAACACAAATGGTACATTTATATAGTTTGTAATAATATACAATTTTCTTTGTTACCAATGCTTTTTGTGATGCTTTTTGTGATTTTCCTTGTGGAAGCACAACATTTCTCTCGGTTTCTAATAACTTTCTTTGTGAAAGCATGATTTTATGTGTTGCTATTCGGTTTTATGTATCTATTTATATATATATGTGGAGGAGTTTTCAATTACTACCCAATTTTTATCACCATGGATGATTATCATCAATATGTCTTTAGCTTCAAAAGTTCATTTTTGTTATTTCAAAGATAAGCAATTAATGTTAGTTTATTGAAAATCACAACTTCAATTTATAGCGAACATTTAATATTCAGTTTTGCTTATAGTGTATTGAAAAAATGATTTTTTAATTAATTAAAATATACTCTTAATTGTTATGTTTGACACTATATAAGAGTAGTACTGATATCTTCTCTTTTCCTGTGTATATTTTTTAAAAAAAACTTAGTACCCATATATTGGCAAAAAAAGATAAAATTAAATTAAATGAGACAATAATAATATAAATAAATAAATAAATAAATAGTTCAAGTAATTTTACTTAAACTATAAAATTTCGCTTATGATAAAACTGATTGTAAGTGACGTTACAGTACAAAATTACAATTACGATAAAATATAAGAAAAATAAAAAAACAAAAATCTTATTATTTTCTGTGTAAATTACTTAACAAATTATTACTTTTACAATATCCGTTTGGCCCGATTAATAGAGTCAACAACTATCCACTATTTGACACCGATTCAATTTATCCGATCAACAAGTCCTACTACTATTTGACATGTTTCAACTTATCGGCTCAACAAGTATAAGCTATTGGACCCAATTGGCTTATAGAGTCAACAAGTATCCACTGTTGGACTCAATTGGCTTATCGAGTCAACAAATATATACTATTTGACACAATTTGGCTTATCGGATCAACAAGTACCCATTATTTGACCTATTTTGACTTATCGGCTCAACAGGTATCCACTTTCGGACCCTATTGGCTTATCGAGTCAAAATGTCTCAACTATATATTTGAACCATTTTGGCTTATCGACTCAATAAGTGCCCATTATTTGACTCGATTAGGTTTATCGACTCAATAAGTACCCACTATTTGACCCGATTAGGCTTATCGGATCACTAGTAGCCACTATTTGATCATATTCGGCTTGTCAGATAAACTCTAGTACCACTATTTGACTCGTTGCGGCTTATCAGCTCAATAAGTATCCACTATTGGACCTCATTGGCTTATCGAGTCAACAAAGATCCACCATATTCGGCCAAGTACCCACTGTTCGCCTGTTTCGGCTTATGGCTCAACAAGTATCCACAATTTCTGAATACATGGTCCTGTTTGTGTTTCGGTTTTGCAGCTGAATATTGAGGGGAAGATTAACACACTAATCTCTCCCTCAATTTTCAGCTAATAAAGCAAAAAGTAGCTTTGAAAAGTCAACATAAACCCAAAAGGCAATTTTCTTAATATGTGTTCTCTCTTGCTAGTGCAAGTTCATTTGGGACGGAGGGAGTATCATATTCTCAAGAAAAAAAATTAATGCAATGTTTTTCTTTAAGGCAAAGGATAGTGCAAACAACTTATAACTTATATCTTAAAATAACTCCGAAACTTTAATTTATAAAAACAAGTTACTAAAGTAGGTGTCTCATCTAAAAACGAACAACACTAAATTATAATATAACTAGATGTCCACCCGTACGATGCACATGAGTACTTTTTCGATGATGATGATGGTGATGATGATGAAGATGATGATGATGATGATGACAACAACAACAACAACAATAATAATAATAACAATAATAATAATAATAATAATAATAATAATAATAATAATAATAATAATAATAATAATAAACCTAGATATTATTTGAGAATATAAAATCGGGTGTTGATATTTTTTTGTCCAATTATCTTTATTCCTCCTTACATATGGTTTTTTTACATTTAATATCTTCAATTATCACAAATTGAAACCACCATTCAAATTTTCATAAATTTTGACTATCAGACTTTTTATATAATTACTTTTGATACCTTTCATTATGACAAATAGAAACTACTAATTTTATTTTCATAAATTTTGTTAATTCAATTATTTGAATGCATGATCTGATGATACTGAATATTTTAAGTAAAATTTTAAATACAAACTCGAAATTTGATTCATTTCTCTCCTTATTATTTCAATGTGCATTACACAGGTTGTAATAATTATATATGCATATAGGATAAAACAATTTCAAATACCTAGAACAATTATCTTTTGAAAGCCACATATATTAAAAAATATAATATTAGAATAAGAAGCCACAAATATATTAGTTACTTGATTATATGAGTGACAAACTATATTCTCATGTCATATTTAAATACAAATAATTAGCTTATTATTTTTGTAGGTAACATAATTTTTCTTTTCACAAAATAGAAAATAATAATAAGCAAACTAATTCAACGAACAAACCACTTTAGCAAATATAATATCTAAGCTTGTTTCTATTGTAAAGTGTAAACCTAACAAATTTATATTTTTTATGAATTTTTTTAAACCAAATTATTTAAACTATGAAAAAATATTAAGATAAAAAAAGGTAAAATTAAAGTAAATAATTTTAATCTTCTAAAAAATTTCAACCCGTTAGAAAAATAATTTTGGAATAATATCACATTTTAATTTTATATTCAAATGTTTAAAATTCAAAATATATCATTTTTTGAGAAAATCAAGATATAACATTAACATCCTAAAAGGTATTTTACGCTTAACAATTAATACTTTAATTATCATATATGTATTATGAATTTTAAATCGAAGATCGAAAAAAGAGGAATAATTTGATATATTTGTTATGAAAAACCGAGTTGAGACGACAAAGTTATGAGACCTGAAAATTTCGAAGGCAAAAGATAAAAAAATAAAATAAAAAATTGATTGGAGGAGAACCCACAAAAGAAGGTGGATGAGACTCTATGTCTCCCCCTTTTTAGAGGCTCTCCACGTAGCAATTTTAAAAAATTAAAACAAAACAAAAATTAGACGAAAAATTGTGGGAGCGACACGTGTTTTCCCTTATTTTTATGCATCATTCTTTTAGTATTAAATGTTGATACCTTATACTCCGAAAATTAAAAATAAATGTATATATAGTTAATAAATCTATGTTTGCTCCGAAAATTATACATTATGAATATTTTATTTATTATGAATTGCTAAAATTCTTTTATGAAATCATAAAAATGGGAGTATTATATACTATTAAAATTCACTAGAATTTATAATTAATTATTCAATACCATAATGTAGAACAATAAATTAAATGATATATAGAAATGACTTAATATCAATATCATTATGAATTAAATGATATTTTCATCGGAATTGGTTCTACTCGGTTCTATTTCAATTTTTCGATTCAGAATGCTTCGGTTTGACAATGAAAAAGTTTGAATTAGTTTGATTCGGATAAAGTAAAAATAAACAGATACTATCAGTTTGTGGTGATTTCTGTTCAGGGTTCGATACGGTTCGAATTATCTTCGAGGCCCATGCTCAACCCTAGCCTATAACTTATGTGTTGGTATAAGAACTAAGCTGAGTTTATTACATTATTACAATTATAAAAAAATAACTAAAATCCTTAAGTATAAAACCAACCCAAAATAATATAGCCTAAGTCGCTAGAAGAAATAATTTTAAAAAATAAATCACAATATTTGAACAGATAAAACAAATTCGGAAACCGACTTCCAACATGATTTTTACTTTACAGATACAATTATCTTATTATATTAGAAAATATCGAATAATAGAACACAATAGAAATATGACGTGGGAGCATTTTGTCCATTTTCATTTGCTAAAACTGGTGTGCCATATGTAATTACTTATTTTTAAATTTGCATTCTTTATATAAACATACATCATTTAAGGTATTTATTACATTATTTTTAATATCTTATAATATTTTAATCTATAATGTCAATATGAGTATGGATTAATTTATGAATATATGTTTTCTATATTATGTATGTTTTTCTTTTCCATTTAGGGACATCGAGTAATAGAAAACATATTTATTTTGAAAACATTATTTGCTTCTTGGCATTCTAAAGCATGAAACAAATATAGACACATGACCTAGCCCACTGCTATTCTGAAATATAATTAACTGTTATTTTTACACTTCTAATTCAAGCTAAAACATCAATAGTTCCGGTTAGTCAACTCATCAGATGTTTGGAGAACCTCCAAGCTAATTTTGAGGAACAATTGTTCTCTATTTATCTTTGCTCGAATAAACTTTAAAACATGGATCAACTTTGATGAATGTCAAAAGCCGATTGTACATTTTTAATTTGCTCGATGCTTTTATGGGTTTTGTATTTCTTTTAAAGATTTTTTTTTGCTAAATTCTTAAATACAAATTTGTCAACTCATCTTAGTATTTCTAAATTATCCTTGATATTTTTAAATTTTAATACTGCTAAGTATATTAGGTTAGGAAAAATGGGCTAAAAAACATTCATACTTTTATATAGGTATTGATAAATGTAAATATGTATACAACAAAGAGAAAATTAAAATGAGTTAGCTGGCCTCTGAGAATTTTCTCTAAATGAGTTAGGCGTTTGTCATGGTCTAAAACTGAACTTTAAGCATTCCAAATTGTGTAAGTTTATTTAATCAAAACTATTGCTTATTATCCATAATATTTAGGTAAAAAATATTTTTTTGGATAAAATCTTTGGTGAGCGAGCCACGAGGACTCCTCCGACATTATACATGGTCATCTCACCTAAGAAGCCAAGGTATGTCATAAATCTGTGTCTGCCTAGAATTTCATCTGATTAAAAAATATATATTTTGGATACTTTTTTGTTTTTTGCTTTTCCTTTAACTTTTTTTTTTATATTTAAGCTACTTTCATTTTATTGTACCAACATAACGACGTTTCATTTGGTTTGCGCCTTTAGAGGTTGATAATGCTGGACATGGGGATGATTGCATTAATCGTGAATCTAGAGATGATATGAAGCATCGGTCTCCAACTCCGGTTCATACATACAAGCTTAATAGATGTTGTTTACAATAATGGGGTTTGTGGGATATAATTTGTTGTTAAGGATGAAGAGGAAAAGGTGTTAATGGTAGGTTCAAATAGAATTTAGGATCAAAGGAGTAGCACTTTTCTTGAATGTTTAGCTTTAAAATTTGCGGTGCAGACAACGATTAAAAGTGGAATTTAGTAACCTATTGAATGAAACTAATTCTAAAACTCTTGTTGTTGCGTTGAAGAAAAAAGAAATAAAGGGATCTATAGCTCAAATGTGATTTAATGATATGGGTATGTTGGCACAAGCAGTAATTTGTACAAGTTTCTTTATTCACACTCGGGGAGGCTAGTAAAGTTGCTCATCACTTTGCACAGTACGACACATAGATTAATTTTTGTAGTTTGGTAGAATAAGTTCTGAAACATATTAATCATTTTATCAATGATGTTCGGAGTAAACTTTTTGATTCATAATTCTATAGTTCTTTTATTCATATAAAAATGTGTCAGAATATGGGCATCAGTTACAGGTCACCTTGGTACAATAAATTAATAATATCATTATATTATTGGCATATTGACATTGCTAAATGCAAATATGTTGGACATAATATAAACCTAGTAGTGTAATTCTTAGGGATGTTTTTGTTTATATATGTACTATTGAAATGATCCTAGAATTAAATTATTCGAATATAATGATTAATTAATTAACAAACATAAATCAATCGATGACATTGTAATATAATCTACATGAAGTTTTGTTCTTATTCTTATGATCAATTATAAATATTTGCTTTCCATGATTTGACGATTGAAATTTGACTATGGGGCACATGAACATATCCAGCATGATGGAGGCGGTATAATGTTGTCCCTTAAATCAAAGAAGTCTAGAAAATAAGATACAATAGATATATTACTGGGTAATTAAGATTTGAACCATGGTGTCTTGTTGTTAAAAGAAATTATATTGCACTACAATTTAATTAATACTGTTGTGAAATATCACTCAAAACAATCAATCACCTCACACAAACACAATATCAAACAAGTGGTGAACACACCCTCTAACCACGAACAAAACAAAACAAGAAAAACACAATTCGCACCAATTTTACGAGGTTTGGCAAGATGCCTACATCCATGGGCCAGGAGAAGGTTTCACTACCACAAAATTTGAATTACAGTTACAAGAATCAAGAGTTTGAGCTCAAACATATAATGGCTCTTATTCCCTCTCTTGATCTCTCTAATCTCTATCTATTTCTCTCTCTAGAGTGTAAAAGATGGAATTAATCTGAAAGTCTAACTTCTTAACTACTAATACATCTTAGATTAGAAATAGGATATGAAACAAGCCAAAATCACCAACATTACAAGAAATCACACATTTTGTGAATTTTTTCTTCTTGACGCACAAAGTTTTGTCAGCTTTTGTTGCCTAATAGTGATGAATTTAATTTTCGTCGTAATAATATTCATTATTGTGACAACTTTTGTATTTGTCATTATATAAAAGAAATTTCGTCGCTAATTAGCTTATATCATGACGATTACCGGAAATGCGTCACAATAGTTTTTAGAGATAGAATTTCGTATCAAAGTTTTGGAGGGTAACCTTTTGACGACAACTTCAAAATAACTAGCGACGATATTTAGTGTCACCAATTCTAATCTTTCGTTACAATGTCATATATTGTGACTAATTGTTTAAAGGAATTAATGACTAATTCTTCTTTGTCACTGTTGGGAATCCGAACCGTGGTCTAGGTTCGAGTATGGCTCAGAAACACCTTGAGCCCGTCTCCGATCGAATAATTGACAGCAGCGAAATTGGAACCTCAATGGGTGATATCCCCACAAAGTAGATATCTAACCCAAACCCCGGTAACACCCACACTCTTCTCTAGCACTCAACCCACCCGACCCACAAAGGGAACAAGGAAGACGTAGACGAAGAAAAGGGTCGTTAATGGTGGCAGAAGTTCTCACACACAAAGTGTATCTCTCTATGAATTCTGCTACACATCTCACAAAGAGAAGGGGGCTCCATTCTTATAGGGAAGAATGGAGCAGAAAACCATGGAGGATTAATTGACATTACGTAAATCAAAGAGACATAGACCAGAAGGGGGGAATGTATCTGGTGGGGGAGAAGGAAGGGGTGGGGCTGCCATTGGGTTTGAGCTGGGGATTAATTGGGCTGCCCGAATTGGGCCTAATAAACCAACAATCTCCACCTTGGGCCCAATTCACTTAAGCTGTCGATCGATCACGAAAACGGAGGAATCATCATTGCCAAACCCCCGTACACAAAGTACAGGAGATAACAAGCACAAAGCATGTTATTTTTCACCAAGGGAAAGACACACAGTCAGTCGACACAAAGTCGAATATGACACAAAGTCAAATGCACAAGCATACAACAATCTCAAAGTCAAGTGCACAAAGCATAAGATAGACACAAAGTCGAATGCACAAAGCATAATAGTTGACACAAAGTCGAATGACACATAGTCGAGAACATGACACACAGTCGAGAATGACACACAGTCGATGGGTATGACACTCAGTCAAGGGCATGACACTCAGTCAAGTGTATGACACTCAGTCAAGGGCACATGACACACAGGGCATGACACTCAGTCAAGTGTATGACACTCAGTCAAGGGCATGACACTCAGTCAAGGGCATGACACTCAGTCAAGGGCATGACACTCAGTCAAGGGCATGGCACTCAGTCAAGTGTATGACACTCAGTCAAGGGCACATGACACACAGTCGAGAATGACACACAGTCAAGAAACATGACACACAGTAAAAAACAGATACACAGTCAAGAAACATGACACATAGTCAAGAAACATGACACACAGTCAAGAAACATGACACACAGTAAAAAAACAGATAAATCTGATTGCTCCACCTCAAAAGGAGCAGTGTCAGACACAGGCATAGACTCGGTTACCGAAAAGACAACACCGTTTGTCTCATCCCCCGAAGCCTTATTAGCTTGTTCTTTCTGTTTCTCAGGACATTCTTTTATAAAATGACCAGTTTCACCGCAGTTATAACACTTTTTCGGCCTAGACTTAGACCAATTGCGGTTTTCTTTCTTCTTTTTATCATAATTCAGGTTATTGTGAGATTGACCATTTTTGTCTTTATCTCTCCCTCTCACATACATAACCTCACCATGATTTTCCCTACCCGAATTAGTTCTTAAATCCATCTCCTTGCTTTTTAAACCATTTATCATACAAAGACTTGTTTTTCTTGTGAAAAAAAAAATCATTATTAATACTCGGGCGAATAAGTGACGAAATTATTTCGTCAGATTTAATTAAATTTGGTGACAATGGGCAATTAGTTCGTCATATTTTAATATGTGACAACATTAAATTTGGTCATAACTGTTTAAAAACATTAAGAGATAAAATTATTCCATCGTGAATGTTCATATTCAGTGACGACGAGTAACCAATTCATCACCGTTATTATTTTTCAAAAGGACAACAAATTATTTTGTCACAAATGTTATATTTGGTGACAATGTAAGCTATCTCGTCACAATTTAATATTTTTGTACGCTATGGTGACGAATACGAGTATCATCACTAAAATATTTACAACTTTTGATAATTTAATTTTTTGTTATGTTATAGTAATTAAAATATGACGATAATTTTTCGTCTAAGATATTTAAATTTGTTAATAATGTCCACTAATTTGTCTATTAAAGATGGAAACTAGAATTCATAAAAAAATTACACCAAACATGGAATCAAACCCATAACCAATAAAAATATTAGCGAAGGCTTACCAACTAAGTTTTGCAACAGACTTGTTTCTATTTGATCATTTATTAATATAATATAATTAGATAATTGTCTAATACTTAAAAAAAATGTGCTAACAAGGAATCGAACCCATGTCCAGTAATTTGATTAACAAATGTCTTACCAACTAGGCTACACCACAAAATTGGAACTAGTTTTTTCATATACTTATATTTATATATCATATTGTGATAAGTAAGTGCCTAATACATTAAAAACAAAAAAATCGTGTCACCTTGGAATTGAACCCACGTCTAGCAATATAATTGAGAAAGGGCTTACCAACTAGGCTGCCATCTGAAATCTTGAAAGTGTTTTTCGTTATATTAATATATTGTATAAATGAGTAGTATTATAAATAAAGAAAAGAAAATAAAGGAAAGTGCGAAGAATGTGGAGACCACATACCGATCACTCACAACACTTAAAATAAAAACCTTTTCATGTCACAAGATGACAGATAAAGGTATCCAAAATAAAAATGGCTACGGAAAATATAAGCAATTACAAACAAAGCCAATGTAGTGCCAATGTAGGGCATAGCAAACTGGAACTTAGCGGATTTGCTGGAGAGAATAGCCGGTTTAGGAATGTCATCGAACATACTACAGAAATCGAGCTCCCAATCAAGTGCCCAATGTCACAAAAACCGAGCGTGGGGGAGAGCCAACGCTCCTCACATCGGTGTGAGTCCAAATATCCCTGGGAGGAATTTCAATGTCATAGCTTAGAGCAGTCAAATCTAGAAATATGACCCGACAATAAATTCCAAACCGTGTAATCCCTCACCAAAACCCCAAAGTCCCAGCAGTAATATCCAAACAAAGCGACCGAACCATACTTACAATAAGACCCACGGCCTTGCTTTGCAGTCCAAAAATAATCTTGCGTACATACCAATGTCAACCAAGATTAAGAAATAAGAAAACGCCCACCATATTCATCAAACTAAAATTCACACAAAATCCCAGAATATCAAACTAACATTCCAAGAAGGATCACAGTCCGTCGAAATCAGCAAATAATTCCATACAAATCTGTTCGAAGGCTGAAGATATTGCACTACTGATTTCACAAATGTACCACGAGAATGAACAACCCATGACCAAATCGTCACAAACCAGAATACACTTCCAAAACGTCCAAAAATCCGTCTATATCAGCAGTCAATTATAAATCAACGGAACCTGTACTGCGAAGACGTCTGACGGAGAAGGTCCGGTTCACTAAATCCCAGACCCTGTTCGCAAGGTCTGAAAATCTGGAAAAACGTGTTGATTCACCTTGAATCAACTCAGACATCGACTCAGCGAGTCGACACAGTGAGTGAGGGAGGCTGACTCAGCGAGTACTCCATCCACGGCGGCCGACGAATCCCAGGCCACAGACGCTCTATCCTCAATAGGTGAGATGAGTCGGAAGATGAGAAGAGGCTTACACCAGGTCTGGTCTGATATGTTTGAAAGCACCGGATCTGGTTAGCACCACCAGTGAGTGTCGGAGATAAAAACCACCGGAGCTCTGGTCTGGTTTGTAATCACCGGATCTGGCTAGCACCACTATTGAGCTTCGGAAAACCACCGGAACGACAAGATGTTCCAGATCTGCAAAATCGAAAAGCATCTCCAAGATTCGCGAAGAAACTCGCGAGGTGCAAGGACATCCCCTGCATATGTCCGGAATCGCGATCTGAAAGATCCCGGTTGTGAGCAGCGAACCCTAATCTGCGCCGCCTTCAAAAAACCAGTGAGGGGATGAAGGTGACATCCCATAACAGAAAGAACCTCGAAGTGCCATGGAAGCTGGTCTCCCATGGAGAAATGAGAATGAGAGCGAAAATGAAAAACGCTTATGAATCATGGAACGTTAATATGGAGTTGTCCAGAAAAAACAAACGAGAACAGTTCTCTCAGAATAATGAAATACAAAACCTTAAGAACTGGAAATGAAAACCGATAATAAGAAAAAGCAAGAACAAAAAAAGCAAAAATTAAGACTTAAACGAAGGATTGGCCGGCGGCTGTCGGCGGCAACAGCCGCCGGCCAAGGAGGAGAAGACTAGAGTTTTGGTTTTTCTTTTTAGAGAGAGGAGAGAGGTTGAGGAGAGAGGTTGTTAATATATTGTAGAGACTTGTATAAGTATCTAATATATTGTAGAGACTTGTATAAGTATCTAATATATTTACAATAAAAAATTTGCGCATAATAAGATTCGAACACGCGACCAGCAGTAGATTTCTCAAATGCCTTACCAACTAGCCTACGGAAATAATTATTAATAGCCTTTCATTGTTAATAGATATTTTTTTACCAAACCAATAGTAGACTGGCTGCAAGTTAACAAACTAAGGGTGTGTTTACTTAACACTTGGCTCAGTAAATTTAGGGGCCCAAATTTCGATAAAGTACACTCATTAACTCCTTCAACTAGATTTGGCCCAGCATTCCTCAGCCTTAAGTAAACATACCCTAAGTCGTTGCGCAATAATATTACCCTGAAAGCAGCGGCTATAGTTCGGCAACATCTCTTTGTTGATTTCTTTACACACCAATTGATAAAACTTACCAATCTCTTATATTTTTCTATAATTTGGGTTCACTTAAAAGCAATTTCTTTTGTTGTTATTTCATAGACAGTCAGTTGAAAATAAAAAAAAAATATTACACCACTCTATCTCTCTTATTGTTTCTCTCGAACAACGGGAGTATTTAATTTATATTTGATTAATTTAATTTTTTTCTCCTCATAAAAACCAAGCCCGACCCGGTATCGGTCAAGGCGGCACAGCATTGGCCTTCGAGCCAAAAAGGGGCTCCATTTTTATTTTTATTTTTGAGATATAACTGAACAAATATTTTATATAAAAAAAGATTTCGTAGAGGGTTGTGTAAATTAGTGCTAGTGATATTTCAATGCAATTTTTTTTTTTTAAATTATTAGCTTTCGTTACGTTATCTTCTTTATTTTTTCTAAACTTTTTCTTTTATCAATATAAAAGGTTTACCTAACAAAGTTTCTTAATTTACTTCATTCTTAAATTATATCAAATTATAATATCTAATTTATCTTTAATTAACTTTATTTTTTCCTTCTCACTAAAGTACTCTAATCTCATCTTCCTTTCTTTCCTCATAATTTCTTAGTTAGCTTCTACTTACAATCATAAGTAATTATAAACTATACTCCCAAAAATTCTATGATTCTCTTCCCAAATTTTTCATCTTTTATTATCAATTTGTTATCATCATTTTTTTCCTTCGATCTCTTTTTATCTTTGGTTATTTGCTTTAGTTTCAAAATCGAAAGTAAAACATACAAAAAAAAAGAGAATAAATGGCAATATTTTGAATTTAAAAATATGTCAAATTTACTTTGATGCGATAAGAGATAACAAAATCGAAATATAACACATTTGATCATTATATATGAAATAATATATTTTCAGGCAATAAAATTATTTTTAATAACACGAAGGCCAAAAAAAATTCGTATAAGGCCTCCCAAAGTATTGAACCGGCTCTGACTAAAACTACCCTTATTTCATTTTCCTTTCTTCCACCAAATTTTCTTATTTAATTTCTACTTTTGATTGAAACACATTATAAACTACATAGGAATACGTAGGACTAAGCGGACATAAACATGTTAGGCGGGGAAGAATAGAGAAAAAAAAATATAGACGATCAATAAAACCCTAGTGCGTAGATGGCAACTTACCAGAGATAGTCGAAAATTTTGCAATAGAGCATTCAACACATAATACTACATAATCGTAATTGAGAATGTAAAGAGAATTTGTTCAAGAATTTTCATAAGTATAATTTTAATAAATAAATTTACCAACCTGTCATATGTTATCTAATTTTAATTTTATAATTTATTTTAAATTTTAAATTTTATCGTGCTCGGGCCAACCTATAAAAGGAAAGTATACTAAGATTTTTAAACCGGCCTGGGGCATGTCGAACTTTTAGCCAGTCGGGTCGGGTTTGATGGGTCAGGTGGTATTTTTAACCTACATTCCTATGACCCAGCCTATTTGAAAAATTCGATTAGCTGGGACGGGCCATCGAGTCGGGCCAATTTTGGTCGCACTGAAGTAACCAAACATGTAATAATTTTTATATTATAACTAATTATATGTATACTTAGTGCAAGTTTTATGTGTTATATTTAATAATATCCTAAAAGTTTATAAAATATTTTTAAATAAGATATATTTTTCAAATAATAACTTTTTAAATACATATTGAATATATATACATAGTTTTGAAACAATACTCTTTTTATGTGTTTTCAATTTTTCATTTTTACTTTTTTGTACTATTCTTAAAGCAAATTTTTTTTTTCATTTAATCATGATGTCCAATTTTTTGTCAAAAAGAGTGTTAATATTGTAAAACAAGGTCACACATTGACTAAATAGGGGAATGATCATGGACATATAATTAAAGATGTATCTCTAGAGGTGACAATCCAGGCGGCCCGGACTTGACTCGCCCAGCCTGTTGGGCCAACGCCATATTTTGGGCGGGGATGCGCCAAAATTTGTTCGGGCCTAAAATTCGTAAGCCCGACCCAGCCTAAAATTTTAATTTGGCCAACAACTATTAAGTCCAGCCTAACCCAGCCCAATCATTCCTTTTAATATATAAAACATTTAGGGTCGGCCCGTGTTTCGTCGAGTTTTTGTGAATCGATTCGAGTCTGTTAGGCCCGATGATATGTGGTCCTAGATTTCTATGGTCCCACCCATTTAAAATGTAATGATTACCAATGAACAATATATATATTTTTTTTCAATTATTTAGTAATCTTAACAAGATATTTCTCATTTGCATTTATAATGTATGAAACATAACACTAATTGATATCTGATAAAAGGATGAAAAAAAACATATCATATACTAATAAATACAATAATATAATAATATGATTAGTTTTGGGTAGGATTCCATGAGTTTATGCGTGAGCTTAGCTAAAGGAAGAAATCAATGTAATTAGTGTTAATAGGAATAAGAGTATAAGACAAATGACGGTGAATGCAACTAGAATACAACAATACAACATCGTTTGCGGAAAAGCGCATAGTTATAGAAGTGCATATACGATTTCCATTTCATTCCTCTTTCATTCTTGAACCAGAAAGTAAAAGTTTGACCAAATCCCTCATGTAGAAGAACTGAAGAAGAGGTATACAAGTTTCTTTGAACTTTAATGAAATCTTGAAATTGTTTCCATTTTCCATTTTATCAAAGCTTACGCTTACACCCACCCGTGCCCTCTCTATGAATACGGGAGATCCAAACTTCGGTACCTATTTTCAGATTCGAAAAAGGATTAGCCCTATATTTGCAACTTCAATTATATTTTCAGATTTGGAGATTCTATATACTTATCCATATCCCTCAAGATCGTCAGCTCGAGGAATCGGTTGTTAAACACCATCTGATGACTTACCTTCCAGATAAGTCATCTTCTCATTTCCTATATTTTTACCCTTTTATTTAGTTCGTGATTTGTATATATTTGTTTATAATTTTGAATTATTTGGCAATTCACTATCTTGTGCAGGAATTTCTACAGAGAATTTTATTTTTTAAAAAAGAAAAACTAGATTTAAAATTTATATAGAGAGCAATTAGCAGCCCCTCAAACCTCTTTTCTCTATTTATCTTTATCTTTTTTTTTTTTTTTTTTTTTTTTTTTTTTTTTTTTTTAGGTTTAGAATTTGCAGGATCTCAATTATGAAACCGGGAAAACTAAATTACTTCCGCTCTTATAATTTAGGTTACGGATATATATATATATATATATATATATATATATATAGTTCCATTCTTCTCAAAGTTTCGTCCAGAAGAAAAAGTAAAGATACCAGACAGCCTAGCTCTCCTATTCTCAGGTTTTCTTGTTTTCTTCTTAAAATATTTTTTATCATGGTAATGATATTCTCTTATTTGTGATACAATCGATTATGTTAGGTTACTGCACTTGTTTGGTTTTTCTACATCACCGTGTGTTTTTATTTCTATGTTTTTATAGAATAGCATACATCAAATCGCAATTGTAGTTTGTTTTTGTCATTGGAAAATATTGGATTTGAATTGTTGATTAAATGTTCATGACATATAAAGATTGGAACTTAGTTAATAAAATTGAATGATTTCGGTTAAAGTCGGAACTCTTGATAATTGGTTTGATTAGAACATACAGATCGAGAATTGAGTTGGTAGTGCTTTTATAATGAAAAAAAGAAAATATTGATTTAAGGGATTAGGTGATGTTGTGTAGGTTAAGTTATAGATTTTAATATTCTTGATTCTGAAAATTAAATTTTTGTTGCATTTTGTTAGCTGATGATAGTGGAATTTGAATTAGCATATTATCATGGAATATCTAATATTGAACTCTTCATGCAAATTAGGATTACTAAATAAATGTTGGGGTTTGGAGCAATGTTATTATAAGAAGTTGCAAGTCTTAGTATTAAATTGATAAATCTTATTGCGTTGAATTCCCTTATCTAGATTTGGGCTGGTAAGCAATACGAACAGAGTGCGTGCAATGGGTTAATGTTATAAGGGAAGACCTTGTGTATAAATTTGTTGTTTGCTTGGGGATATATTGATCCGTATAATGATCAGGATGGCTTACCAGCCCATTGCACGCACTCTGTTTATATTGCTATGTTGTCAAATGGATCTTCATACATTTTTCCTCTTTTTGAATCTCGAAAAACGAAATTGATTTTGTTATTGAATTTTCAATTGGGTGTTTTTCTCCTACATTTTAAAGTAGTGAAAAAGCAATACCGTATGAAATTATTATAAACACCACCTCAGCCAATTAGGGAGTTTTTATTTATTTATATAGGTTTCTCTAGAACCGCTATATTGCTGGTTCTATTTACATCTATAGTTTTTCGTTATCTTCATAACCATTTTATAAAAAAAACAGAAGCTTTAGTTTCTTCCCCATATTGATTAGGATGCCTTCTTAACTACTACAGTTGAAACACATATTGGATAAAGCATGGAAATGGCTTTGTTGACCAATCAACTGTGAAACTAATCAATTTTCCCACTATATATGTGTCTGATACTGTAAATTGCAAAATAATTCTAAAAATATAATCTGCCTAATTATCTGTTTTGAAAATCAGTGTTCAAGAAGCATAGAAGTTGAGACAAAATTTATATTTTAAGTAGAAAATATGAACTACAGTAGTAGCATTCAACATTTTAAGTTGTTGCCATATAATATCATAATCATTGATTGTGACCTGATTAAATTAATATTATTTTTCTAATTCTTTATTTCTATAAAGGGGTGATAACCATGTCCGGTGGAATTGGATTTTCTCCTAATGAATTGTCTAATATTATTATAAACTTAAATTTCTAATACTAAGCAAAGTTTTGTTATATTTTTTTTCTATTATTAAACTTCCTGAGTTGTTAGAATTATCATGTTTTCTCTTTAGTTGGTCAAGCAAGAATGTGTTCAACTAATTGATACGTATTGAATTTGCGTTAATATATTTTTTATGTAATTCAGTTTAGTGATGGTGGTGGTGATGATTATGATGATGATGTAGCAATTAGGGACATAAATATATATGTTGATGATTTATTTTGATATGAATTCGGGACTGTCAGCGTGTTATTGTTATTTTTTATATGAATTCGAGATTGTTGGCATGTAATGTTAATGTTATATTACTTGCACCTATTTTTAATGTTCCAATTCTGTTTGAATCACTTTATGGGGATCATGCTTCAAATACAAATAAATTAATATAGTTTGTGAGTAAATTTTTCAGATATATATGGATAATATATCTATATAGATATTATAATTGTATAATATTTAAAATTCTGAATATATGTTTATATCTTGTATACAATATCAATTAAAACTTTTTTTTTAAGTTAGTATATAAAATATATTGTAGGTGTGGTTATTTATATAGGTTGTAAAATCTTACGATTTTACGATCCGCTTTTACGATTCGATTTTCAATATGGTCCGCCGGTTCTACTTAAAACACGAGTTTGACAACCTTGATTAATAGTTCACAATCCTTCTCTTTTTCTATTTTTTATTTTTTTATTTTTGCAACTTTGAATATAAAGGGATAACCGCTAGGTTTATTATAATTGATTTTTTTTTTTTAATCTATTTTCTTCCATATTACCCTTTCTGTTTTTTAAGATTGGATATTGAAAATAGTTGAAAGGGGTAGAAAATTATGTGTAGTCTGCAAGAACTTGTGTTATTATTATTTTTCACATGTTTTGTGTCATTGATTTATTTATTTTACTTGTTCTAGTCGGTCTATGATTAGTTTGAGATTGTGATTGTGTTATGATTTTTTTGCATTTACTTGGTATAGTCTCAGAACAAGCTCAATGGAGAAACTTGTGATAGAATTGAGTTGTATACACATTGTTCAGAGAATGGCACGTGGAAATCTGATGAAGCAAAAGAAAGTTGGGTAAATTATTTAAATTCATTTCTTTAATGGAAATTAAGCTATATGTAATTTTTACATATCGACATATTGCCAAAGGAACTGATGATCAAGAAGCGCGATCAATACATACAAGAAAGAATTCCGAAGACCGATGATGAAGGTTTTCTCTAGGTTTTAGACCATGGATCAGGCTACATAAAAGGCCTCGGGTATGGCCCGAAGCCACCAAGCAAATGTAACACAACATCAATCGGCCAATAGTTGCCGCAGGAACTTCAAGAGACGCGGGAGAAGCTACCAGATTCTGAATTACAAGACACAAGTGAACGAATTCCAGAATGAGATGACCGGTTTGAAATACAAAATGGCTCAGCAAAGTGCAACTGTGGACATACTTATGGCTTATTTGAAAAGTATTGGAGAAAAGCTCTAACACTTGTAAAAGGTTAGCTTACTCTCCCGTTGAAATAATGACATTTTTTCCCAGGTACTACTAATATTGAACAATCAATTTTATATATTGCTTTTGATTATTTTTTTTTGTCTTTTTAGATTTGATGCATTGGTGAGGAAGCTGAAGGACGAAACAATTTTGATCTTTATTAATTGAGAGTTTGGAATGAGTGATGTTTAAAGATTTAGTTTTTTTTTTTTTTTCTTTTAGACAATCATATTTCTTTCATTAAGTGATATTTATTTCGGATGTTTATGTTGGATATTTTGAATTTCTTTAGCCTATTAAATCATGTCATTTTACTTAATATTGTTGCCTATTAATTTAATTGTTTCCCCTTTTATCATTGTTTAATTTAATGCATTTAAAATTTTATAAAGTAATACAATATTTTGTCAATAAATGTTAACTATAAAACTATATGTCACCATAAGATCCAATTAGTAAGATTCAATATTTTTGTCGCTAGAATTATATTTTATGACGAATTGAATCGCAAAATATAAATCTATTTTACGTCATAAATGAATTTTTAGAACTCGGTTTGAAGAAAATTATCTCTAAATATTAACCAAATGTGACAACTAGTGCGTCATCGTAGATATTTATATTGGCACGAAATGTAGCTCGTCACCAAAAATCACTTAATAATGATAAAACATATCGTCACCGTATATGTCATTGGTGACGGTTTATCTATATATATATATAATAAGCCAAGTCATCCATAATTAGTAAGTTAAGATTTTTCCCGCCCCAATTATTTAGTTACTAAGAATAGAAATGAATTTGAATTTCGAATTTTGAATTTTGAATTATCCCATGTTATATTTTGAGATCTGGCGAAAAATCAGCAACAATAAATCTGTAAAGATATTTAAAACAGATTTCGTTATATTATTTAAAATTTTGAATTTTGAAATTTAAAATTATCCTTATCTGATAACATATTTGCTCCTATAAATACAGTGTCTTCAGGAAATGAGAATCACGTAAATGAGAATCACATTTGCTGCTGGGTATTTTTATTTTTTATTCATTTTGCAATTTTTTTTATTTCGCCACTATTTCAGTTTATTTTGTTCATATTTGATTTTGCTGAGTAATTCTATTTCTTATTCATTTTGCAATTTCTTAGCTTTGTAAATATTACAGTTTTTTGGATTCACATTTGTGGATGAAAATTTCTATTATTCTGACATTCCTTTAGTTATTATGTGTGTCAACTTTGATAGATACTTCACCATAATGGATGCTCCAAAGGGACGACTTGCAAATAAAGATAAGAAAAAATCAGTAACACTGAATCATGATTCTAGCGAAAACAGCTTTGAAGATTGCAAAATTCAAATTTATCTACCATCATTTTTTTCTACGGTAATATGTAATCATATAAAAAGTTTAAATTTATTTATTTCCTATTATGTGAATTATTTAAATTGTTGTCAATATATTTTTCTAAGAAAAAAACAATTTGATTTATTACATGTATACAGCCAATCCACGAAGAATATTGGCAAAGGGTTAGAGATTCGCTAAACATTCGAGGATCCGCTGATGTTGAAGACCAAATATGATTTTACTATAGTAGATTTCAATTTTATAACTTTTATTTAAATAAATCCATGTATCAACTTCAATTGAATCGACATCATTCACAATTCTGATAATGTTTTAGTAAGCAATATAAAATCATTGAAATATATATAAATTAAAATATCTCAAAAACGTAGAAATATATATTTATAAATCAAAATATTTCTATTGAAAAATCCGTGGGGTTGAAAAGGTCATATATTAATTTACTTTTCAATTGAAAATCTAATTGTCATATTAAACTATCTAAATATCCAGTCCAAATCATATCAACATGGTATATATTTAATTGTTCTTTACTTTTCAATTGGAAATCTAATTGTCATATTAAACGATCTAAATATCCAGTCCAAATCATATCAACATGGTATATATTTAATTTTGATTTGTTCATGTTGTTGAGATGTTTTAGGAATTAAAAAATATGTTACAGATATGTTTTCTAGAATTTTAAAATACATCATATCTATTTAACATTTATAGTTATATAATACAATTTATAAATAAAAGAATTTGTATATATATATATATATATATATATAGAGAGAGAGAGAGAGAGAGAGAGAGAGAGAGAGAGTTAGAATAAAAAAAGGCAATACATACCTAAAATCAAAGGGTAAAATATAATTGAATATTAGAAGATTTAAATATCCGAACCAAATAAAACAAAAGAATAGACATGTAATTTATTTTAGCATATAGTGTAAAATGTAGTTGAGATATTTCAGGAACTATACATTCGTTGAAATATATTATTTCGCTAATTTAATCAACAGAATAAATATTTAGACATGTGTATATTAGAGTTTTAAATAAACTTTAAATAAATATATGGACTCCCCGATTTTTTAAATTAATGTTTAACAGAATGAATATTTAGATGCGTGTATACTAAGGCGAGCCTGTTGTTTAAAAAGAAAATGTTTGCCACATATTCGATGCATGTATATAATACAACTTATAAAATCAATTTAAAATTATTTCATTAGTATAGATATAATAAAAACATACTACAAAATTTAGATATGTAATTGAGATATTTCAGGAATTGAATAAATTGTATATATATATATTCTATATTTTTAAAGAACATTATATCTATTTTTTATTTATGAAATAACTACAATTTTTTTTTTTAAATAACTAATGTGGATATATTCACTGATTAAAAGAATTTATAATTATATATTTCAATTTATAAATCAAAGAATATTTACATAACGTAGTTACAGACGCGTGTATACTAGGGTTTTATATAAGCTATAAATATCTGGACCCCTTCATCCATATCTGTCACACGCAAGATTTTAGTTTCAAAGTCAGTTGATACAGAAACAATGGCTCTGGTATTCAACATGGTTGATGAACTTACTCCAAAAAAAAAAAAAATGTTGTGGGGAGTAAGGGTTCTTTAGTTAGAGCGTGCATAGCTCCTCCACCAGGTGAACCTTACAACTACAGAAAAAATAATTATAAATTACAATCAGGAAAATAGAAAAATACAAAATAATTTATCTTAGAACAAATTTATTTCAAATGGTGGAATATTTCTAAATTAAAAAGAAATTTAGAATGTTCATTTTTTTAAAAATAAATTTAAATTGGCAATTTACAATCCGAAAGTACTTAATTTCATTCGGGTTTTTTCTTCTCTCATCTCTCTCCCAAAATCTTAATATTAAATTATAATAAATTTTGGAATAGATCATACTGATTAACAATAATAAACAAACAACGAAGATACACAATCCAGAATTGCAATACAATTTAATAAGATTGAGAAAATAATATATTTTCTTAATGATTATTCATATATAAAGTATTTTATTAGTTTAGTTCATTAATTTTTCTAAATCAAAATCCAACTTTGTTTGTATTAATGAGCTAATTGAAAGATTTGAGGTCATCTATGTCTTTGAAAATTCTAAATCCAAATTTAACTCTATTTATATGAATCAGCTCATCATATGGACTATGAAAATTCAATTCATCCTAAAATAAAATTGTATTTTCTATGTCTTTCTTAAAATTTATTTCTAATAGAGGATATTTTGTAGGTAAACTAATAAAATATTTTATATAAGAATAATCCTTAATTCTTTTTTTGTTGTTGTTTCTAATAGAAGATGTTTTGTACGTAAACTTATAAAATATTTTATATAAGAATAATCCTTAAGATTATTTGTTTCTCAATCCTATTAATTGATATTATATTTAAAACTTTTTGTTTCTCAATCTGTTCAATCATATCGGATTCTGGATTATGTATGTTCACTGTATTTATTATTATCAATCCGTGTGATCTATTCAAATTTATTATAATTTAATATGAATGTTTTGATATAGACAAGAGAAGCTAAATAAACGGATGAAATTAAAAAAAAAAATTTAATTTTCTGGAATAAGATACGAGGAAGAAATTCGTGAAAAAATTAAAATGTATTTTTATTAGTGGAAAATTTTGATTTTCTGGAGTAAGAGGCAAGGAATGAATAACAACAAAAGAACACAAAAGTTTTATTTGTAACAAATTTTAACCATTTCTTTTTTTGTTATATATTATCAAATAAAAATGCATTTTTAATAAAAGGTATTGTTCATATTAATATTGATTTACTCTTAAAAAAAATAGCCCGTGCATCGCACGGGAGCATTTACTAGTATACTAATACAACTAAATGATGACACACTTCGGTTGTCACTACATGTGCTCATGTAGTGACATCAACCTTTTTTGTCATAAAATTTAACTATACAATGACAAAATATAATGTCGGCTTATTCAAGTCTTTGGTGACAAAAACAATTTTCGTTACTTAATGTAAGTTTATTATGACAAGACAACTCGTCACCAATTGTACGTATTAATGACGGTAAAAGTTTGTCACTAAATGTTAATCGTTGCTGACGAAATTCATTGTCATTAAATATATTTATAAAACGACGAAAGAAATTTTGTAACTACAAACTAACTCTATCATGACGAATTATTATAAACATGACAAAATAATAAATATAATTATGACGATGAAAGCGCCACCAAAGTTTGAGGAGTTGAGTATTTCAACGATTTTCGTCACCAAAATTTGATATTTTGATGACAAAAAATGTTATCGTCATATTACATGTTCACTTTTAATGACGAAATACAATATTAGATGACAAATTCTGGATGATATAGGTGACGAATTATGCGTCACTATATATTATAAAATATGTGACGATGACATTTATCATCATTAAAAGTCATATTTTTTGTGACGAATTCAAATATTGTCACATATACCTAATACCACGGACATACCATGACGATCGTTGCGACGCTAAATTTTCGTCACCCAATACTTATAGTGACGAAATATGACTTATATATGACGAATTTTATCGTCGCGAAAGCTCAAATTTCTTGTAGTGCAACTTGCCACTAGCTCAACTGCTGCAGAAACAAACTTGAAAATGACAATAGTTTTCTCTTCAAACGACAACACATAGACAACAATTTTGACATTTAAGCTAGTTAAAATCGTTGTCTGTTGCTTCAGAATGAAAACTGCTTTAATGTGCTTTCTTCCAATAGCTTATTTAAAGGTCTCTTTCAGCTGATTTTGTCAATGCATTATGTCAACATATTGGACACCTAATCCATCTCAACATTCTCCACCTTGACTAAACATGTAGCCAAACATCCATCTAAATCTGTCAGCAACAAAACCTCCACCTGAACCTCACGGCTCTTTGATCAAGAGCTGCCTTCACTTCATCTGAGCTATCTGAACTAACTGTAAACAATGCTTGAATTTGTTTGCAGCTAAAGCCTTTGTCAACATATGTGAGGCATTGTCCTCAGTCCCCACCTTTTCCAAAGTTACGGTTCCCTTCTCAGCTATATCTCTCACAAAATGGAGCTTAACATCTATGTGTTGACTCCTCTCATGAAAAACCTGATGTTTTGCCAAATGTAGTGCACTTTGAGAGTCATAGAAACTTTTGAATAATTCCAAACTCTTCCAAGATACCTCTCAACCAGACTGCTTCTTTCACAGCCTCTGTAACAACTATATATTCAGCTTCCGTGGTTGACAAATCAACCACAGACTGCAACATTGATTTCCAACTAATTGCTGCTCCAAACAGAGTGAAAATATAACCAGATTAAGACTTCCTTGAGTCTAGATTAGCTGCATAGCCTGAGTCACTGAACCCCTGAAAAGCATCCCCTTCGACACTAACTAATGTTTTAAACTGAATTCCAAAACTGCTTGTTCCTCTCAAATACCTTAACACCCACTTTAATGCTTCCCAATGTGCTCTCCCAGGATATGCCATGTACCTGCTAACTATACTTATAGCATGTGCCACATCTGGCTTGGTACATATCATAGTATACATTACACTTCCAACTGCATTAACATATGGAATTCTTCTCATTTCCTCTGACTCCTGCTTTGTCTTTGGTTTTTGCATTTCTGATAGCCTGAAATGTTGTCCCAAAGGTACAGACTCATGCATATTAAACCTCCTCAATACCTTCTGTATGTAATCCCGTTGATGTAGCCACTCCACTCCACTAGACCTATTTCTTTCTATATCCACTCCAAGAATTCTCTTTGCATTACCAAGAACTTTCATCTCAAATACACTATGTAATTCTCCTTTTAGGTATCTGATTTCATCCTTGCTTCTGCTTGCTACCAACATATCATCCACATATAGCAGCAAGAAGACCAATACTTGTTTCCTAGCAAACTTCAAATACACACAAATATCATATCTTGATCTAACATAACCAATACTCCTCATATGTGTATCAAATTTTATATACCATTGTCTTGGACTTTGTTTCAGTCCATAAAGTAACTTTTGCAGAAGACATACTTTATTCTCACTTCCTGGCATGACAAATCCTTCTGGTTGAGCCATATAAATCTTCTCTTTTAGATCTCCATGTAAAAATGCAGTTTTTACATCTAACTGTTCAAGCTCCAAATCAAACTGAGTTACCAAAGCAAGCAATATCCTGATTGAACAGTGTTTAACTACTGGAGAGAAAATCTCATTGTAGTCTATTCCTTCTCTCTGAGTAAACCCACTGGCCACCAATCTAGCTTCACAGATTCAGTATGAGTTACCTCTACTTTCCTCTTATAGATCTATTTACAGCTAACCAGTTTCTGTTTGTATGGTCTGTCTACTAATGTCCAGGTCTTGTTCTTTTCCAATGAGTCAACTTCCTCCCTCATAGCCAACATCCATTTATCTCTATCACTGCTCATTGTTACTTCTTTATAATTCATTGGCTCATTGTAATTTATCTCTTCAGCTGCTACAAGGGCATATGCTGTGAGATAATCTTCAGCATATCTTGTAGATGGCTTGACTGTTCTCCTTTCTCTATCCCTTACCAGCTGAGAGTCTTGCAAATCATGATCTGAGTTTGTCTGATGCTCATCCTCAGACTCTTCTGATAGATCTTCTACATCTTCTACCAGTGGCTCCACCTTAACTGGTAATCTATCATCTACTGATTGTGAAGCCAACTTCACTCTCTAGTTTTCCTTTAATGGCATAACATCTTCCCTGAAGACAATATCCCTGCTGATCAGAATTTTTCCAGCACCTGACTCTGTACATCATAGTCTATATCCCTCAACTCCAGTGGGATAGCCAAGCATTACACATTTCACAACACTTGCATCTAATTTGTCTTGTTTGATATGTGCATATGCTCAACAACCAAATACTCTGAGATGTGAATAAGATGGTGCTTTCCCAGTCCACTTTTCTTCAGGGGTTAAATGGTCATTAATAGCTGATGGACATCTGTTAATGAGATAAGTAGCTGTAGAAGCTGCCTCTCCCCAAAACCTTTTGTCCAACCTGAACTAGACAACATACACCTTATCCCCTCTAATATTGTCCTGTTCATCCTTTCCATAACCCCATTTTGCTATGGATTTGCTGGTACAATTATGTGCCTCGTAATACATCTGTTACTGCAAATTTTGTTGAACTCTGCAGATAAGAATTCCATCCCATTGTCTGTTCTTAGACATTTAACTTAGGTGTTCTTCTCATTTTCTACTTCATTACACCAACCTCTGAACTTATCTAGTGCTTCAGATTTTGACTTCAGTACATATATCCAAAGTTTTCTTGAGAAATCATCAATATGACTCAAGAAATACTTCCCTCCTCCAAGAGTTTGAACTCTTGAAGGACCCCAAAGATTAGCATGAATGTATTCCAAAGGCATATTTGAATTATGTTTCCCTACTGGATATGACTGTTTTTATTTTTGGCTAATATGCAATCCTCACATACATTTTTATGATCACTGTCCCTATTATAGCCAATCAACTTATGCCTTGCAAGCTGGTTCAATCCAGTTTCACTGACATGCCCCATTCTTGCATGATAGATATCCCTATTATCCTTGACAGTATTATCAGATACCAATCACAACTGTACCAATCAAATAATAGAGACTTGCTTTTCTGACTCCCCCCCATCACTACTTTGGAATTCTTGATTATGTCTAGGTGACCATTTTCTTATTTGAAACAACACTCTCTCTTTTCTAAAGTACCTAGACTAATAAGATTTCTCTTAAGCTGAGGTATATATCTAACATCTTTCAGAATTTTAACAGAACCATATCATGTACTTTGACCATAATGTCACCTATTCCTTTTACTGGACATAATTGATCAGTTCCTAGCATAACTGTTCCAAGTCCTTGTTCTTTAAAATCAATAAACAACTCTAGATGTGGACTTATATGAAAACTACATCCAGAGTCTAAAAATCCAGTCATTAACAACCTTAAATTCAGAAACATTCAGTACCTGTGGTTCTTCCTCTGCAGCTTTAACTACTTCTGCAGAACTGGAAGCTTGATTCCCTTTTTGTGCTTGTTCTTCCATCCAAAGCAGTCCTTTTTCAAATGGCCAGGTTTCTTGCAGAAGCAAAACTTCTTGGTCTTCTTTTATTCAGTTTGTTTCCCTTTTACATTGACTGGTTTCTTGGTTTGATCATTGGTTTGAGTCTGTTTCCACTTGAAATTGTTTTCCTTCTTGATATTTAATCCTTCTCCTGCACCATCAGTTCTATCTTGATTCAACCTTTGCATCTCCTTAGCTCTTAAAGTTGTTTGGACATCAAGAAGTGTGATGCTGGTGTGTCTTCCATACAGCATAGCATCTCTCAGATGATCAAAGGTTTGTGGCAAGGAGTTTATCAGCAGAATAACTTTGTCCTCATCTTCCATCTTCACCAATAGCTTCCCAGTCATCAAGTGTTTTATTAAACTCATCCAATTGATCTTCTACAATTTTCTCTTCAGAAAATATATAAGAGAACAACTTTTGTTTGAGATACAGTCGGTTTGCCATGGATTTTCCCATGTACAACTTATCCAATTTTTGAATGACCTCTGCAACACTCTTCTCCTTTGACACTTTCTCAAAACTTTATCAGAGAGACAAAGAATGAGTAAGCTATGGGCCTTCTCCAGGATTTCCTATTTCTGACTCTCCTCTATCTTTTCTGGAAATGCCTTCTCCCCTTTCAATGTAGCTCCCAGACCTTGCTGCAGCAGAAGTGCTTTGATTTTGATTTTCCAAAGACCATAATCATTCTTCCCGTTGAACTTTTCTATTTCTATCTTGGAGTTTGACATTGCAGTGATCAAGATTTATCCTCCTTAATGGATTTCCCATAGATGGCACCACTATATTGTGAAATATCACTCAAGAAACACTCAATCACCTCACATAAAAACAATATCAAACAAGTGGTGAATACACCCTCTAACAAAGAACAAAACAAGAAAAACACAACTCACACCAATTTTACGTGGTTCGGCAAGATGCCTACATCTACGGGCCAGGAGAAGGTTTCACTACCACATAATTCGAATTATAGTTACAAGAATCAAGAGTTTGAGCTCAAACATACAAAGGTTCTTCTTCCCTCTCTTGATCACTCTAATCTCTATCTATTTATCTCTCTAGAGTGTAAAAGATGGAATTAATCTGAAAGTCTAACTTCCTAACTACTAATACATCTTGGATTAGAAATAGGATATGAAACAAGCCAAAATCACCAAGTTGCCACTAGCTCACTGCCGCAGAAACGGACTTGAAAACGACAACAATTTTCTCTTCAAACGACAATGCATAGACAACAGTTTTGACAGTTAAGTTAGGTAAAATCGTTGTATGTTGCTTCCGAATGAAAACTGCTTTAATGTGTTTTCTTCCAATAGCTGATTTAAAGCTCTCTTTTAGCTACTTTTGTCAATGCATTAGGTCAACTTATTGGCTTAATGTTTAGACACCTAATCTATCTCAACAACTACCACCATCATAACCATCACCATTATTATTATAATAGAAACGTCACATTACATACATATTGCTCATATTCAATAATTTGTATTTCACTTTACATATATATTGCTCAGATTAGAATCACTATTGTGCATTAAGGATATTAATAATTTTGCACCATGCATATTTGATACTAAGTATAAACCTACGTCTAAATTTTATTTTTTTATAGATAGATATGAAGTATTTGTCTTCTTTAATACCATACCAAAAACAAAATCTAAAAACAAATCATAATATGCGCGTGCATCGCACGGGAGCTCTTACCAATATGATTAAATAATAGCTCTTGCTATTAAAACTTAAAAAATAGAAAAGAAAAATTTAGAACATTTATTATACTATTTTTATATAATTTGACTTATATATATTTATATATGTGTGTGTATTTTAATTTTAAATAATACTCTATTTTCTATATTCTTTTTTACTGCACCGCATTTTAAAAATCTTGGAGGGTAAGTCTTATGTACACCCAACACACAATAAGTTTATTGTATACTCCCCATTTTAATTTTGAAATTGGATATATATTTAACGCCGTGTTTGGTTTACCAATGAGAGGCGGTGGCCTGGTGGGTAAAAGTCAGCCTGCATGCGCTGAGGTCTTACATTCGACCCTCACACATCGTGCATTTTTTAATATTTTTTCTATTGATTCAATATAGACTAATATACTATATATATATGTATGTATATATATAGCTATGCATTCAAATTAACAAACATATGGTGTGGCTTAATGGTCATGGTTGCGCCATTGCCTTAGAGGTCCCAAGTTTGATCCTATTCCCATGCAGTTTTAAAAAATTTACATTTTATTAATGTTTATTTTATATAATTCAAACCCTGTTATTTTTCTACAATAATGAGCTTTAATCAACATAATATATATTATTAGGCAATATAATACATACTACTAGATGTCCACCCGTGCGATGCAGGGGATGAGTACGTTTTCAATAATAATAATAATAATAATAATAATAATAATAATAATAATAATAATAATAATAATAATAATAATAATAATAATAATAATAATAATAATTAATAATAATAATAATAATAATGAAATTATCAGCTTATATATTATTAATTTGAGAATATAAAAGTGTCAGTTGATATTTTTTTGTCTAGTAATCTTTCTTCCTCCTTACATTTGGTTTTTTTTTTTACATGTAATATCTTACATTATTACAAATTGAAACTACCAGTTAGATTTTCATAATTTTTTTACTATTCAAATTTTTTATAGTTTTACTTTAATACATTTCATTATCACAAATAGAAACTACCGATTATATTTTCATAAATTTTGTTAATTCTATTATTTGAATGCATGATCTGATCATGTTGAATATTTTAAGTAAAATTATAACTACACATTTGAAATTCAATTAATTTCCCTCCCTGTTATTTCAATGTCATGTTGTAATAATTACATATGCATATAATGATAAAACAATGTCAAATATTTTGAACAATTATCGTTTGAAAGCCACATATATTAAATAATATAATATTACTATAAGAAGCCACAAACATATTAGTTACTTAAGTATATGAGTGGTAAATTATATTATCATGTCATCTTCAAATAAAAATAATCGACTTATTATTTTTGTAGTTAACATAATTTTTCTTTTCACAAAATAGAAGAAAATAATAGGCAAACTACTTCAATCAACAAATCACTTTAGCAAATATATCTAAGTTTTTTTTCTATTGTAAAGTGTAAACCTAACAAATTTTGTATTTTTTGTGAATTTTTTTCAACCAAATACTTTAAACCATCCAAAAATTATTAAGATAAAAAAGGTAAAATTAAAGTAAATAATTTTAATCTTAAGAAAATTTCAATCGGTTAAAAAAATTCATTTTTGGAATTCTATCACATTTTAATTTTATATAAAAATGTTTAGAAATCAAAATATCATTTTTTTAGAAAATCAAAATATATCATTACTATTCTAAAAATGTATTTTACACTTAAAAATTAATATTTTAATTATAATATATGCATTATGGATGTCAAATCGAAGATCTTTAAAAGATAAATAATTTGATATATTTCTTATGAAAAATCAAGTTGAGACAAAAAAGTTAAAAGACTTTTAAATTTCAAAGGCAAAAGATAAAAAAAAAAGAAAAGAAAAAGAAAAAGAAAAAAAATGTTTGGAGGAGAACCCACAAAAGAAGGTAGATGCTCCCCTTCTTTAGGGGCTCTCTACGTATTTAAGAATATCTTTTAAAAATTAAAATAAAATAAATATTCGGCGAAAAATTGTGGAAGCGAAATGTGTCTTTTCCTATTTTTATGCAACCTTCTTTTAGTAGAATAGGTTGATAGGTTGATTAGGTAACATAATATATTATTAAAAAAATATGTGTACTTGTAACTAATAATCTTATACTATTAGGAAACATAATTTATACTATTAAGCAACATAATATATATTATTGGACAATATAATATATTATTAAAAAAATTATACCAGTAATTATAATTTATATTATTAGGCAACATAATATATAATATTAGGCAACATAATATATATTATTGGACAACATAATATATTATTAAAAAAGTATACCCATAACTATAAACTTATACTATTAGGCAACAAATATATACTATTAGACAACATAATATATACTATTAGACAATATAATATTTTATTTAATAAATTAATAATTAATTATATAAATTAAGTAATAAAGAAAAATGGTAAAACACTATGCAAAAAAAAAAAGGGGGTAAAACAACGAGGGGGCGGGCTTGGAGGGAGCAGGAGTCGAACTGCTGACCTCCATGCTGAAGAACTTTAGGGTGCAAGCGGAACCACTGCGCCACATGCTACCATTGCTAATCCAAATGTGGCTTGATATATATGGCGTATTCCGAAATTAAATGGTGGAGTGTACAATAAGCCTATTGTGTGTTGGGTGCACATAAGTTTTTGTCAATCGTGGATGTGTCATTGCATGGAGCAATCTCTTGGGGGACGATCTTGTAAGTGCTAGAAGCAAGGAAGATTTAATATGGATCTTTAGTTTCTGGTAGTGGTGGGTAAGATTTGGTATGGAGCAATCACTTGGTGAGACCCATGTGCACAGTAATGGTAATGTTTAAAATCGAGATCCACTATAGTTAAATCTGCCATTTGAGATCCCCGAGAGATGGGGTATTATGAACCTAAAATCTATGAGATACATTTTCAACCCTTAAGATCCATAGAAGACACATTTTGCTATTTACATGAATCAATTCATGAGGAGTCGTGATCTTCTCTCGATGACTAATTAGGCGCAATCCTATAATTCTTTGTTATTAAATAAATAATGTAGAGCGACGAGACTCTACGATTCGAACTTCAGTTTCTACATGTGCAAAATTTGACCAATAGACATTAGTTCCTCATAAATTTGTAAACAAAAGTTATTGCACGTAAATTACTAACTGTACTTTACACTACATTATACATGTTTCTCCTAAGGAGAATGCCGAGGTATGGTTTTTAAATCACTCATCCCTTTTTTCTTAGTAATAGGTAGGATTGTAAATGGTTTCATGAAAAGCTAAAATTGTAGATAAAACGATTTACATAATATATATTGTTATTTAAACTTATTTAATATGATATTCTAATTTTATGTGAGAATTTTTTATCATCAATTATTTGAGTTTGAATGAACTTTAGTTGAAATGAATATAAATCAAGTCCAAGTAGTTTGATATTTTACACTTGATTAATCCTATATTAGAGTCCTCAATGACTGCAACTTTTCACATTCATCTAAGCTTGCTAGTAACACCACTAGATTTTCAACAAGGTGGAATTTCTGACATCCAAACAAACTGGAACCTAAACCTTAAGGTTCCAACGTGTCTTTCTTACAACTATTGAAATTTAGTTGTTGAGGAATAAAGTTAGATTGGTTTATTTTATATTTTTAGTGGTGGTATATTTGATCTAGTTGGAATCAAATTGTGGATCAGAATCATCACTAGGCTTCTCAAATCTAATTTGAGATGAGTGAGAAACTAATGCACAAAATTGACCACTTAAAATGTGAAAACAAGAGTTTATGAGTTTCCAACTCGTTTCGTTTAAAGAGTAAAAGTGATACTTCACATTTTAATAAATATGGTGAAATTCTATGTAACCCCCCAAATGGTTTAGTGAACTTAGAGGAAAGTATGCTCTAATGAGCTAACCTTGAGTTTAGGATAACATGTTTGGTGTGTCACATGAGGTGTTACAAAACATTTTTGAAAACACTATGTCCAACATCGTTTGTTGATTCATTTTATGCAAAAAGTTGAATTAATGTCAAGTAATAATCACATCTTAAAAACCACGAATTTAGAGTGGAAAAATATGCAAATTCTTTGTGATGGTTGATGAACGTTGAAATACTCATTTTTCTTGCATTATCTATGTTCATATTTGATTATGAAATGTGAATGCTTACTACATTTAAATGCAAATTCGTGTTCTATTGCATTCTCGAGTTGAATTTCATTTTTGAAATGATTTGATGCACTTTTGGTTATTTTTTAATCATGTTTTGAAGGTTAGGTTTATCCAGGAGACCAAGAAGGTCTGCACCCATTGCCTCACTTCTGCCTAAAAATAATGGCCAAACCAGGCACGGGTCAGGCCCGACTCCAAGATCCTCGAGTCGTGAAGACGTCGGGTTGAAAAAATGAGTGTAAAAAGGTCAAAACGACAATGCACAAAGATGGTGAATGCAACGGAAGTTGGGAATGCCTGGAGATTGAACGAGGGCAAAAATGGGCCATACTGCTCCCGGTACCGCATCTTGTAATTATTTCGGCAAGCCTCCTATTTTTCTCTCGATGCATCGCAGTTTCATATTTCGACTATAACTTCCTCATACGATGTCAAGGTGATTCAAAGTGTCGTGTATAGCCGAGACGAAGACCTATAACTTTGTATTTGAAGTTGAAGGTTGATTATGGATGAGAGATTCCTAGAATTATCGAGAATGACGAATCGAGCATGTTGAAGGGGTTCAACTCAACATTTATTAAGACCAAGCATTTTTTAATTTTACATTTACACCCTCATTAATTAATTATTTCCTGGAGAATTTGAAGGGTGAGCGATGAGAAAGTGTCTCCCATATAAGAACCCCTTCTCTCCCTTTTTAGAACAACCAATTCATTTGCAAAATTTCTACTCTTCTAATTGCTCTCTCTAGAATATTTCCTCTCTTCTCTCTCTATAATTGGAACTAGGGTTAGGGTATTCTTTCTCCTCTTCAAGGAGGAAGCCATCTTTGGAGGAGAACTTAGAGATTATTCACGGGCTTGTGACACTTGTCAAGATTATTGAAGTTCTACAAGGATTCTTCAAACCCATTGAACACTTTCTTCCCACTTCTCTTTATTTCAGATTTTTTATTGTTTTATTGCTTGATGTTGTTGATTCTTGTTTATGCTTTGATGATTTGTGAGTAATTTCCTTGTTTCCCGGGGTTAAGGAGTAGTCTAACCCTAGGATTGTGAATTTTACTATAATATATGTTGTGTGCTTGATTGATGGATGGAATTGACAATGTGGATTTGTACGTCTTATACCTTCGCAGTAGCTAAACGATGGTATATTGGTTCTCTCCGATGGGCTCATGTGGGACGGCAAGGGGACCTAAATCACACGTGTCGGTCTTGTAGGATGTCTCAAGGCCTCTCTCCTTAAGCAAGATCCTCTTGAGGTCAGGATTAACGGGCTAATTTAATTGATTTATTAACTCACTTGTTTTGTCTTTATTAATTCCATTGACGGTCTTTATTAATGATCCCTCCTTGCCTACATTTATTTGTTTTTATGTTATTTAGTTTAATCTTTACACTTATTTGCATTTGGCCTAACTTACTCAAAAGTGTTGAAGCTGATTCTCACGGAATAATCCTCCATGTGGTTCGATAATCTTATATATTACCTATGTCACAAGTTGTACGCTTGCGGTTTGAGAAAGTCATTCTAATCTTATTGATTTAGAGCAATTTTCGCTATAAGTTCATGCCGTCGTTTCTGTGGAGGATTTTCCTTCCCGTAAAATTAGCCAAAGCAAGAGTAGAGTTAGATTGGGCCTTTTTTTTTGTTGTTAAAAAAATTAATTACAAAATGGACCTTGATCACTATCATTACTTAATTAACTATGCTCTTGCTCCTTTTGAAGTTAATGCCTTGCATTTGTGCTTGGTGATGGTTCTTAAAATTTTGAATGTTCAGAAGTAGTGCAACGTAAAGTTTGTGGGAAATAGGGTCATGTATCTAAGGATTGTGACTCTTTTCAACATATTTCTTCTCATGTAAAAACCCTCCCACCAACCATTTCCAATTCATGGATTACAATTCTTTTTCTAACAATTATGAATTGGGATGGGAGGATGATCAAAATTCTCTCCTCAAGTCATCAAACCTTTGAGTCATTCGAATCTTATCAAGTTTTTCGATCGAAGCATTGAAAGAAGTAATGAAGAAAGACAAGGATGAGTTCAATCAGAAATTTAATGAACTTTTGGCACACACCAAGGTTTTGGAATCCCGTCTCTTCAAACATGTTTTGTAGAGAAATATAGATGAAAGTATGCAATTGAGGGAAGATGAGAGTGAAAACCTTCTCTCTCATGATCCACCTCTGGAAAAGAGTGACAATTCTTCCAAACAAGATAAAACATGATCTTTGGAAGAGCAATCTCAGAGCCTGAATCAAATGTGTAGCTATGATATTATTTTGATTAATGATCCATTTATTGAAGCATCATGTATTGGTCAGGATGCATGTTGTGATTTGTCACTTCCTTCATATTTTGTAAACTTGCACCAATTATGGGCATTGAGCATCTTATCTTGTATAATGTTTTGTCCATAAAGTTATTCTTAATCCATCTTGTCATGTCTATGTCGGTGGAACAATTTTTTTCTTGAGCAAACAAAAGCATAGCACGATAGACACTTGTTCTTGGATCCCGGATAACACTAGTGAAAGTCGGGTTGTCGACTTGAAATTAGCGCTTCTTTAGAGGAATTGCAAAGAGAATATATGTAGACTTGTGATGGAAGTGTCAGTTCAAGCACCGGACACAACCGCTATTTCCAAACCTTGAACAATGTTTCACTTCATTCACTTATAAATCCCCATGGCACCCCAAACGAGTGAGCCACCGATTGTATTTCAACTACAAAGTCAGCTTCAACAACCGATTGCACTCATACTGGTATTAAGGAGGACTTATCTCGAAGCACTGAGGACGCTCAGTTCACTTCCCTTTATCTTTGTTCATTTATTCTGTTTGCATTTGCATGATTTGTATCTATTCCATTTGTGTTATCCCTTCAATATTTCTTGTTATTGGGTCACATGGTTACATTATTGTGCATTTGAGTATATGCTTACTTGTCTTTTCGTGCACTTGAGTTCATATGCCTACATAAATGACATGCTTGCATTTAAGTTTATGGGAAAGGAGAGACATTGCTTGCATTAATAGAGGTTCACTCCTCATATTCGTGTAACCAGTCATGGAATATGCTACACGACTCTTGAATATTTGAATCTTTTTTAAATAAATAGTAGATTTGGAAATATGTTGATTGTGAGGTTTTTTTATTAAGTAGGTATGTTGTGAAATGACATTCTTACAAGCATCAGACTTTAATTGCTCAATTATGAACTTGTTGGTTAATTGATGCATGTGTTCCACTTCCTTTGCTACTTGGACTTGAGATTTTTGCCCAAGTTTGTGGGGAGGTGGAAAAAATTGTTATTTTTATGCGCTTTAAAAGGATGCCCCTCATAGTGTATTGAATTGCTCGTAATAACGATCTACACCATTCTACCATTTTGTGTTTCTTGTGTCCTTGTTTTGCTTTAATGGATAATGGTTGCTTTGTTGAAAAAGTGTCCTGTTGATCAATTTGATAGATTTGTGACAAAGAAGAATTGGAAGTGTCGTATGTCTTGAAAATTTAAAAAATAAATTGAATTCTATAAGAAGTTGAGCAATAAAAACAAGGACCTTGCCTAAGTCAATAAAGTGATAGGTTGATGTGATCCAAAAGTAAGGAGAAACATTGGCATAATGATTAGGATTGGAAGTGCAAAATAAAATTATTTACCGCGAAGTTGTGTCACTTGTGGGCGTCACTTCAATTCTAAAACACACACAACATGATAGAGGACGTGCTTTTGAAACATAGAAAGAATTGACTATAGGTGATATAAAAAAGGAGATGTAGGAAGGAGTCATAAGGTGGATAAGGTCGCCGGCTGAATTCAATGCAATTTATTGTTGTTTGTTAGATTCTATTAACAAATGTATACTCTAATCATTGAGTTGAGCTTGTAAAGAAAAAAAACTTTGCATGAAACGTAGAAAAAAAACTCAAGTCTTGTAATAGTTGGAAAATCTTTTTCGTAACTTGAAGAGAGTATTGAAGTCTTAAAGAATAGAAACTAGAATAGGACATTCATTTCCTTTTAGACTAAACACGGTGGAAAGAAGAGAAGTTGAGAGATAAAATGAAAATTGTTGGCTCAAGGGAGAAAAGAACCACATCACCCACATCGGGTGAGTGCGTGTCATCTTCCTAAAAGAGAACCGAGCCAAATCACCTATGGTCAAGGATTTTAAAAAATAACGAGTAGTTCAAAATCATGCACATGGAGCACATTTTGTGGTTGAAATGAAAGGTTCTTAGTGCACGGCCTAGGGTGAAGTGAAATAAAAATACCACTTACTTTCCTAAGTTTTATGCCTCTCTATTTCCTTTCTTGTTTATTGAATTCCTTTAAACCAAATGACTAAGCCAAGTGTGATGAATAAAAAAGTTAAAAATGCTTAAATAAAAAGAAAAATTCAAATTTAGTGGACTTCCAATGGCTTTCCAACCTCATTTTTCTTTGTGCTTTTTGTTATGCTCGGGGACGAGCAAAGCTCAAGTTTGTGAGGACGATGAAACTTATTTTTCTAGCGTTGTCTATGTTCATATTTAATTGTGAAATACGAGTGTTTACTACATTTAAGTACAAATTCGTGTTTTAGTGCTTTCTCGGGTTGAACTTCCTTTTTGCTATGATTTGATGCATTTTTTTGTGTTTTTAGTCGTGTTTTGAAGGTTAAGAAAATATGAGAGATCAAGAAGGTCATTTGCACCTACTTACTCATTTTGATCTGCAAACCAAGGCCTAAAAATAGGCCCAAACCGGGCTCAATCAGGCCAGGCTCAAAGATCACCGAGTCGTGAACAAAAGTCGTGACGAAGTGGAGTCGAGAAAATGAGTGAAAAGAGGTCAAAACGATGATGCATGAAGAGGTGCACGCGAGGGGTAGTGGGAATGCCCGGCGATCAAACGCCGGGAAAAAATGGGCAAAATATAGGCCATACCATGCCCGATAATCATTTTCGGCAAGCCCCCTGTTTTTCTCCCAACACGTTGCATTTTCATATTTTGACCATAACTTCATCATACGATGCCCAATAAAGGTGATTTAAAGAGCCATGTGTAGCCGAGACGAAGATCTACAACTTTGTAGTTGAAGTCAAAGGATGATTCTAGACGAGGAATTCTCAAAATCACCAAGAAAGACGAATCGAGTGCGTTTGAGGGGTTTGACTCAACACTTATGAAGACCAAGCAAGCTCATTTCGTAATTTTACATTTGTGCCCTTACTAAGGGCTTATTTCTTGTAGAATTTGAGGGGTGAGGGATGTGAAAGTGTCTCCCATATAAGAATCCCTTTTCTCCCTTTTTGGAATAACCAATTCATTTGTAAAATTCCAACTCTTCTAATTACTATTCTCTAGAATCTCTCTTCTCTTTTATGTCTAGAATTACAACTAGGGTTAGGGGTTTCTTCCTCTTTTGAAGGAGGAAACCATCTTTGGAGGAGAACTTGGAGATTATTCATGGGCTTTTGATAGCCGTTAAGATTATTGAAGTTCTACAGGGATTCTTCAACCCATTGAACATTTTCTTCTCCCTTCTCTGTTTTTTTTTTTTTTTTGGATTTTATTGTTTTATTGCTTGATGTTGTTGATTCTTGTTTGTGCTTTAATGATTTATGGATAATTTCCTTGTGTTTAGGGGTTAGGGAGTAGCCCAACCACAAGATAGTGATTTTTAGCATAATATGTGTTTATGTAGGTTTGATTGATGGATGGAATTGACAATGGATTTGTTATTTATACCTTAGGAGAAGTTAACAGGCGGTATACCGGTCCTCTCCGATGGACGCATGTGGGATGACGAGGGGACCCGAATCATATTTGTCAATCTTGTAGAATGTCTTAAAGCCTCGCTCCTTGAGCAAGATCCGCTTGGGGTGGGGATTAATGAGTTAATTTAGTTGCTTTATTAATTCACTTGTCTTGTCTTTATTAATTTCATTCCTGGTCTTTAGTAATAGGAATTAAAGTGAATTGTATTATAAGTGGTTCACTTAGTGATCCCTCTTGTTTGCACACTTGGATTTCTAATTTGGTAACATGACCTTCCTTCATTGTACATCCCACTAATAGCTCGTATTTGCTTGATTTACTTTGCTAGCTTGTGTTCCAAACCTCGGGAATATCTCCCAATCGATCGGTTCCCCCCTTGCCTATATTTATTTGTTTTTATGTTGTTTAGTTTAATCTTCACACTTATTTGCATTTGCCTAACTTACTCAAAAGTGCCCAAGTTGATTCTCAGGAAATAATCCTCCCTGTGATTCAACAATCTTATATACTACCTCTATCACAAGTTCTACACTTACGGTTTTACAAAGTCGTTCTAATACTAGTGATTTAAAGTGATTTTCATAACAAGTTCAATGGTGCCTAGAAGACAAAAGGAACATGTGAGAGTGAGGGTGTCAAAAAGCCAAAAGATACACTTTGAGAGTTACCCTTTTATTACTTATGGTCATAATGATGAAATTAGTACTCACTATTTGGAATGACTATAAATAGAATAGAAATTTGCGTTCAGCATAGAGAAATACACATGACAGATATATAAGTTTGATAAGGCATACATAGGAGTCCTAGCCATAAAATTGTATGTGGTAAAAGCTCGCGACACTAGATTATTCACCGAAATTTAGAATTATATATGAGAGCTACTATCGTGAGTTCACCTAAAACATATCTTGGAGATAGATCAGTGTATCCTGAAAAATATATGTGCGCTGTGATTTTGTCTTGAGAAAATAGTGTATCACTTGCCTCGACTCAACAATGTATCCGTTGTTTTTCTATCATGAGAAAGTTTTTGTATGTCATATGAAGGTATCCCATAATGTGGTTACAATACCCTGATTCGTTGTGTTTCAGTTTTTTTCATTGAAGCTTGTTGTAAGATGTGTAGTGACATTTACTACAACTCTTCTAATTGAGATTTGTGTGTGTGTTTGTAGCTTTTATATGGTTGCTCTTATTTATGTTATAAAATACTCATTTGTACTGAAACATGTAACAAGACTAGAACAATGAATGCCAACAACATTATAAAATATAAGTGGATGAGAGAAATTCTTAGAGGAAATCGTATATTTTTCATTCAACATATGAGCAATATTTATAGATTTTTTTTTTACCAAAGCATCGTCGTACTTCTTGCATTGTCTCTCTTCTTGCACCGTTTGTGTTTCTAGCACTGCCGTGCTTCGAGCATTGTCATGCTTATGGCACTGCCATGCTTCAACATTTTCGTGCTTCTGACACTGTTGTGCTTCCTCATTATCATGCTTCTTGCATTGTCATGCTTTTAGCACTCTCATCCTTTCATATTATCGTGCTTCCGAATTTGTCATGGTTCTGCACTAACGTGCTTCTGCTTGTCGTGCTTCTCATTATCGTGCTTCTAACCCACTTTCAAGGTGAGTAATGGGTAAAGGTGTCCATAAAATACACCGACCACTATTGTGATTCATAAGACTCCCCCTTGTACAAATTATCATTATTTCTTTTCATCAATTAGATGCATATAGATATGCCTCATAAATATTTACAAGTAGAAACTGGTCCGAAGTAAGAGTATAACCATTTATCTTCAAAACAAATATGCATAATCTAAAACTTAAGTTAAAAAAACCCTGTGGGAAAAAAGCCGATCATAAGAAAGGTATATTCAGTAGCCTTTGTGGCCCAACCTTTATGATTATTTTGATTCTAAATATTTTATGTTCAGGCTTAGTCTTCTGGACTTCTTTGAGAATTAATATGCCTCGTTACTAAACTTAAGCCGAAAAACCCTGTGGGACAAAACCGACTAAAAGTTAAAAATGTTCATAACTTATTCATATCAAGTGCATATAGAAGACTCTTTAAAAACCTCAAGCTGGAAAATTCCTAATGGATAAAAACCAGATAAAAAGGAAAAGAAGTACAACGCACCAAAGTTCGCTCCCCCTAATTCAACCAATATTGTCAATCTTGCAAGTTCTTAACTCTTCAAATTCCGACGTCATGTACCAATTTCTAAAATTTACTTGTTCACAAAGATTTTATAAATGAATCAACACTGGTGAATCGTTGAGCATTTCATTCTCAATTTTTTGGAGTTTATGTGGTATGAAGTGTGGCTTAATCTCATCAATGTTGATGCATGCAGTACTTCAAAATATCATGTTGCACTATTGAGATTAGATCTTATATCAATAGTATCAAACAATAATTTTAACTTGTAATTAGGGATTCAAGTAATATATTTTGTACCATCAACATGTTGTGTCCATAAGGACCATATAATATTCGAATATCCCACTTGTTGTGTGTATTGGTCTACAAATATCACCATGAATGCATTTTAAAAGGGACCGTGATTTATAACCAACATTTATGGTTGAAGGTTTAGTAATTAATTTCCTTGTAAATAATATTAGGATATTCACATCGTTGTGCTTTCAGTAATATCATTTAGTATGAACAATCCTACACATCATTGTATTTTTTAGCGTCTTAGACATTTATGTCAGAACCCAAATATATCAAGATTAACCACATTCCAACATAATGACACATGATTAAAAAGTCCGAATGAAGGCACAATAGATCCCAAAAACCGTTGCTTCAACTTTTTCATGGATTGTTCGTTTATCTTTACAATATAATGTGATACACAAATGTTCTTGTTGTTCTCAAATAGTGTCTCTAAATTATACACACCACGATGTACGTCCTTGAAATTTAGTAGTTTTCTTTTAGATCTAATGAATAATAATGTATACCTTCAGGGCCTCTTTGGTTGGCTATATTAGGGGGTATAAGTACCCAAAAAGTGTGACCAGTGTCGGCTTATTACAAGCCATCAACCATTTGGTACACCACACAATTATACCAGCAAACCGGCGCAAAACGTAATCCCAACTCTAATTAACTATTTGCAGGGGTATTAGCAGTACCCTCACTTCAGCCTGTATTCCTTATACCATCTCCTACAGTAAAATTGATGTACATGTGAAATTACAATAAAAGCCCTTTCATTCAACTTTACTCATTTCAGTCCCGTCTCATTTCAATCTGTAGAAGCAAATTCTAGGGTTCTTCATCCCCTTGCATCCTCGTTCATCTTTTTGTGGTAAGTCGTTATTAGTTTACAGTTACCCGCTGTTCACCAACGCGATATGGCGGCGTAAACACATAAGACCTATCCTTTTTTTTAGATTCATTAATTCAATTTTACCAAATTTCCACTGTTTGATTTAGGGTTTGGACGTAGTGACGACAACAATACAGGGCATAGCCGCACTGGTCAGAGTGTATTATATGGTGAGATTAATTTAGTTGGCGGCAAATATTTTGTGTGCTGAGAAATTAAAGTCAAATGCATACATATTGACATTGAGAAGAAGATTTTTGTGGCCTGACCTTGTGGAAATTAACCAAGCCTGGTTCTTGCCAGAAGTAAAGCTTTTTGAAAATGGAGTGTGAGTATCCCTACAACTGCCACTTCACTCAGATTTTTCTTCGTTGTAACCTAATGGTCTAGTATTGTTGCGACGATGTTGAAGATAATGAGGGAGTTCTTCCAAATTGTTAATCGTTTGGAAGTCGTCACACCAAACGAAGGACCTCGGAGGGTTCCCGTTTATTGAACAATTGTAATTTTTTTTCCAAAATTAGCAGCTGATTAAAGGGTTTTAAGAACATATGCAATATAGTTGTTTTTATGTTGGAAATTAATTAAAAAATGGCATAAAGGTAATTTACCCATATAGTACCCCATGATTGTTGATTTTATCACTATAACCAAAGACAAGTATTACCAATATTTTAAAACAATAATTGCTACCAAAGGTGGTATAAAATTAAGTCATCCCAAGCCATCATCCCTTATACCACCCTTTAGTACCAACCTAATATAGTACCCCCATAATCCCATACTCCCAACCAAAATAACCCTCAATGTGCACCATGATACTATAATGCAACATAAATATCTCACTACCGGAGTCATCAATAATATCTATGGGATATGATATCAAATTATTTTGTGTTCGTTCACAAATTCATTCTTGAGAAATATATTTCACGGTTTAATCTAACTTGACAATAGTAGCTCAACCTTGAGAACATATCATCCAAGTGAGATCAACTCAACCTCAGGAATGTCATATCCAAGGAAAATAAATATATGACCATATAATTCAAACACAATAAACTTAACATCATTGAATATGTAAGCTAAACAAAATTTATTGTTGATGAAAAACTTCTCAGCTCATGAAATATATCGTGTGAGTGAGGTAATTTAAAAACATTGCATTTCTCAGCATCGGGAACTTTTAATCTCAGAGCGGTGATATATTGAATATGTTCTATCTTTATCATGATATCATTGTATTAAATGTTTTCATTAAGACCAGATAATCATGTTAACGGAAATATTTACATCAATCACAATCACCCGTATAGTTATCTCAGTAGGATCACCATATCTTCATATGTGTCCTTAATCTCTCAATTGACCTTTATCTCTGTTGGAATTTCCAAGTGGTTTAAGCACTGTGTGGGACCTCATAAGTTCGTAGATAATTATTTTACGACAAATTTTCACAATTCTCTTTGTAATAAACATAAACCAGATCTAGATTTATTCTATTTATGTGTTTTCAAATACTACTATTAGAGTACTATATTCATAGCATGCATGATCGGTGGAGAATATCGTATCCTTTACTTTGGAATAATATCATTTCGTATTTCGGCATTACGTAGCACCATACTTTATTATCTACTTCACTGGAGTTGTTAATAGTTGAACTTCTACTATGCACTTTCATATCAAGGTATCAAGATATATAGTTACTTCTGGTAACATTTATTTCAGATAACGCTCATATCAATAAAGATCTTATAGGGCAATATGACCATCCATACAGATAATAGTATGACAAATAAATAATCAAGACATAAAGATGTAAAAGACATTTAAGTGAAATCGTTACACTATTGGTGGAAAAATCACAATCAAGCAAAAATAAATCATTCTTGCAGTTTCTGCAAAATAAGATTAGTGCAATATATAAAAATAAATGGATGTTTGATTGAACTAACCTTTATTGAGTAAGGTCCTTGCTTTAAATTTCTCATGGGTAACCCTCTTTCCCGTCTTAAAAGATGTGATCAACATATACTCTTTGTCACTTTTAATGAGAGTCTCCAAATGATAGCCATTATGAAATAGATCCTTTAAATTTAAAAAGTTTTATTAGTTTATTTATTTTCTCGATAATCATGCATTGTCAATATGCAAGATGGTGCCATTTGGTAGCATTAGTGTTGCATTACCAGAGCCATCAATATTTTTTGTGAACTAGAGTTGGTTTTTACTTTTATTTTGGACAGAGTCATACTTGAGAAATATTTCTTGCCAGATAATATTGTGTATGTCGTTGCGCTATCAAGTAGACAATATGATTTCTTTATAAGACAAAATGATCCGAGTTGGATATATATTTATATAACCTTAAGACAAAATGATATTAACTTCGGGAAAACACATTGTCCGAGGTAGTTACAAAACATGATATGTACATAACCTTATTACATTTCTGATAAAGTATACTTAAGTTTGAACATTTTTCACCACTTAAAATCTTGTGCTTCAGGATCAGGTTCTTCCAAGAAATCTGACACATCTAATAATTTTATGTCTTGAGTTGGGAACTGATCCTGTATAATTTTAGATGCAGTGGTCTCTACACTAGTAAGTGACAACATCTCCGTCATATGTGCTCGAATGCCTTTCCATTTATCATTTTTGAGGCCTGATACAATTCTACCAAGTGGAGCAGTACGACAAACTCTTAACCAGTGTTCGGCCATCCCATATTTATAATGAGTAATTTCATCATATTCCTCTCTAGACATTTTAACATGATTCAGATTTTTTAGTGTATATTGCGCTTGTTTAACTTGATAACTATTATTTCTGAAATAATTTTGGTCATAACTACGAGGACTACCACATCTATCTTTGAAAGCCCTGTGAATGGGGTTGTAAGTGACCTTTAGATCGTCCCACAATTTTTTCTAAAAATTTGCATGTGCTCCATGCACAACTTTAGATCATGTAGGATGTAAATCATGATTTCGCAAGAGGAACTCATTAGTTTTCTCGGTTGTAGGCAGGACACAAATCAATTCATGGTATGTTTGAATTATACTGTTGTTCGACCATACTCGAGACATACTTAGTAGAACAAGTTTCTCCAGCTTATCATATTATGATAATTTTATCCCATAAAGAGCAAGTTTTAATTCAATATTGAACAACTTTAAGTCGTAATCAGCAATATAAACATAATCTTGTATCCTCAATTGTTGCCATTTATATTAGGTTTATGGTCGAATCTCTTTGAGTTTTTCCCATATTTCACAGTCTTTCAATTTCTACATACTCATCTTTTAGATCCTCTGAAAGGTGTTGGTAAATGAATACTAGCATATTTGCATCATCCCTTTTGTTTGCATGTTCAATATTTACATCATTCAAACTTTTAACAAGTGGTGTTCCTCGAAGGTGTGGTTTAACATCAACACACCATGTTATATAATTACTGCCGATAATGTCAAGGATTTGAAACTTTTTAATTCTCAATACCCGTTATTTCCTTTTGGAGGAAGAAGTGGGAAAAAGAATAATGAGTTTAGTTTCTCCTACCTTCTTAAGAAGAACTCGTGCTGATAATGTGTGATTGAATATTCATTTGTAATAAAACCTGTAAGAAGACTAGAAGAAGAGATGCCAACAACATTATAAAATGTCAGGGGAGGAGATAAATTCTCAGAGAAAACCGTATATTTTTCATTCAGCGTATGAACCTTATTTATAGAAATAAACTTACTAAAACATCGTCCTGGGTTTTTTTTTTTTTTTTTTTTTTTTTTTTTTTTTTTTTCTTTTTGTAACGATCCCATGTTCATAAAATATTTTAAGCCAATCAAAGCAGAAATAATCAAAATCAAGATTTATTTTTTTTATTATTATTATTATTATTATTATTATTATTATTATTATTATTATTATTATTATTATTATTATTATTATTATTATTATTATTATTATTATTATTATCATTATCATTATCATTATCATTATCATTATTTATACATAAAATTTTGTTTCTAAATCATGTCGTTAAGCCACAACAAATATAAGAATTACCACTATGAATTTTTCCACATTTGAAAGGTAAGCAAAATATATCATTTATCCAATAAACACAAATTACTTTGACTAGTAGTAAAAAATAAAGACATTTTTTTATAATAACCTATATGTGCTCTCAATTAAAAAAATACCCTAGGCAACGGAAATAGATTTCTAACCAGTTGATCGCAACTAAAAGTACCAAAAAGTCCATATATTCAAAAGTAAGATCACATTGTACTTTCAAGCAACAAACCATAAACACTTAATAAATAATTTATAGGCCAACTAACAAAGCAATTTAAATTAAAATAAATGCAACAAAGAAGTAAATCAAACAAAATATAAATAAATCCTAAATAAGTCATATGCTAGTCCGTCCGCCTCGACTCCGCCACGCAACTCCTAGTCAAGCTGAGGATAAAAAATGGGTAGGGTGAGTCCCCTTCGTCTCGTGGACATTATACAAGTTAAAATCACATACTTAGGTCTTGCATTTCATAACATAACAGTTAAACCACATATAAATGAATCAAGCATATATAATCAATAAGGCAAGTAAGAACCCCCCACCTTAATAAGAATTATTTGAGTAAACCTTGAAAATCTAAAGCAAATTGTTAACCATCATGCATGTTCTTGATCAGAGAACCCTACATTATAAATAAGTATCGTCATGACCCTTTTATAATAACTAATAAGAATTTAAAAGAAAATTAAAAGAATAAGACGAAAATGTATTAAAGGGATGGGTAGATAAATTAAATGTGATAATTGAGCTGGGATAATTATGTTATTTCTAAAAGTTAAAGGTATGTTGGACTCTTGAGATGTTTGACAAAATAAATAAACTAATTACTTGCCATTTTTCTCTGCCGGCCTACACCTCCATCATTCGTCTTTCTTTGTTCTTACTATTTCCTCTCCCTATCTCTATCTGTAGGAAACACATGCAAACACACGTTAACTCTCGCCTCTTTTTATCAATTTAGTGCACTTGCTCTCTTCGTATTTTCCGTTTTCTTTCCCAATATGATTTATTCTTTTTCTTTTCTCTTATTCATTTTTGTAACTCACACACATATAAACACTGACCCATACACAAAGACTTAAACACACACACACACACACACACACACACACACACATATCCGGAGCAATGGTCGTGTTTGAGTGTTGGTGTATGGTAAATTTTCTGGGTTAACAATAGAGAGATTGATGTGCTATTGCTAAGATGTTGCTGAAGAGTGTCAAATTTACCATATTCTACATGCATTTTACCGTCATATTTCGTGTATAATTGCATTCATTTGAAGTGTAAAGGTCTATAAACATGCAAAACTATATTCTTGGGTTATTTTTTATAAATTTATGATTTGATGCGCTTTTGGATTTTTTTAGTCATAATATGTAGGTTAAAGAAATCCGAGAAGTCAAAGAAGCCACCTCCACATATTCGTCTATTCCAACATGTTTCTCGAGGCCTAAACAAGCCATAATTGGGCATAAGCCTGGGTCAAATCAAAGTTAGTTGAGTCACAAATAGAATCGTGAAAGGACCTAAAAAATAAAACGAGCGAAAGAGGCCAAAACAAAGACGGAAGGCGACGACACGCACGAGTGGATACCGGTATGGATACCATAACTGGTACCCGCACCAGTATTAGAATTGTTAGTTAGACCAGTAAGGTTAGGCAACAAGTCTAATTTTGGGGGCCTTCTTGATACCGTCCGGTTTTGTTTAGGTATGACTCAGCAAGTCATTCGCCGAGTCAACCTATTGTGGTTTCATTTTGGTCATATCTCCATCGCCCGATGTTCGATTCTAGCGATTCAACTTGCTATGGATAGCCAAAATAATGCTCCACAACTTCATAGAAGAAGTCAAGAGCCAAATCCGAATCATCTGCTCCCAGTTTCACCGAGAAGCTTGACTCGCTCGCACTCAACACCAACTCGGTCATTCCTGAAAGTTCTACTTTTATTTGTTGCACTTTAGCCCCTTGTTTTTTTGCTATATTTCATCTGAAATTCTCTTTTCTTAGTTAGGGTTTGGGGAGATGAGAAGGTCTATAAATACCTCCTCTCTTCTCCCATTTTCCACTTCTTGATTTAGTTTAATTTTTAGCATTTGTAATCTTTAAACTTCTCCTGTAAGCTTTCAACTAGGTTTTCCTTCTTCTTAAGAGAAGTCGACCATTTTAGCTAGGAGGGGCACATGAATTGCTCATTTTTGTAACACCGACCTTCGTCGCCAAAGTTGCTCCGAACAATCTTTAAGACTAAGCATTTATTTCTCATCTCTTCTTTGATTCTGTTGATGTTTTACTTTATATTATTAATTATTATTGCTCCTTTGATGACGTGTAGTAGTCCGCTTATTTCCCGAGGTTAGGGAGTAACCGAACCTCGGGGTCGATGTATTGATAGGTTGAACGTACGATTATTGTGCGGTTGATTAACTTAGGGTTGTTGGATCTATTTAGTGTGTTGTTCATATTTATGTTAGGTGCTAGGGTTTACGAGCCTTGAATCGAGATTCTACGTGTTTGGCTTCCCAAATACCCAAAAATACACTATTTAGACTCTTCACAATCGTAGGGAGAGTTACGGTTTGGAGAGGGATTATGTTTGGCTAAGTTTATTCGAGAGATGCAATTTTCCTTATGCTTGAGTAGTTAATGATTTGAACGCCGGTCTTTAGCATGAGAATTCGTGGTGTATTTGCCTCAACATGATAAAAGTAGTTAAACTTGATAATTCGTACTCTAGTGACTTATGCACATGTTGGGATTTAGCCATATTCTCCTCCCCTAGGTCACAATTGGTCGACCTTCGAGGTTAACCCAAATCCCCAATGAGTATAAGTAGCTTCGTGGGGTTTGATTCATGAGGATTTGACTCCCCTCACTTGTTAATTCCATAACGACTCGTAACTTGCTTCAATATTAGTCCTCTTTAGGTTCGTGCGGAGCCGACCTTTAGAAAACTCTTCCCATCAGTATTTTATTATTATTATTCAACTGCTTGTTACTTGAACACTCATACACACACTCTCAACTACCAATTAACTAAACTTATGCCGAACAATTGGTTAAGCTGGTTCACACAGAGAATCCACCCCGTGGATGCGATATATTTTATACTACCTCTGTCGTTGATTGTACTCTTGAGATCTATAGAAATACGAACTTAAATTAGGGCGTATTCCATGACAATTTCAGCTACTGGTATTGAGAAAAAGTTGAAGAACCTACGTAACAATATAAAGAAGAAAAAATAATACAAGTTGATGATGGTGCTACCAAAGGAAGAGAACTGTATAAATAAGATTATATAATTGTGGCGGTGGATTATAATCGTTTGTGTGATGTAGGTCTTCTACACTAATAATTCTCGTATGTGTGCCTGTGTCTGTGTGTGTATAGTTAGAGTTAATTGGTCTCCTATTGGGGTTGGGGTTAGAATTAGAGGATTATTATTTAATTGTATATCTCAAACGATTAATATATTGATTTTTATTCATATCTACATACCGCAATGGTATAGTACACTCTACAGAGATGCAGATGCATAATAATTATGATTTGGGCCAGCTAATGGACCATGTTCATAAAATTAAAATAATGACTTTGGGCCCAACTAATTAAACAAGAATTTGACCTAAAATAAATAATGGTGCATGAAATGGGTTAATTAACTATGAGGCTTGGACTTAAACATAATATTTTACATATCAGACTCAATTACAAACTTTAGATATAATTTCTCGAATTATAATTGACCGATAATAGATAATATTATTTTGGGCCTACAATATAAATAGCCCAAAACTTGAAAAATAACATATAATAAATATGCTTAGAAAAATATTAACACGACTATAAAACCTAAATTAATGGACAAAAAGCCGAGTGTTACATTCTTGCATTGTCGTGCTTCTAGCACTGTCATGCCTCTACATTGTTGTACTTCTTTGTGTTTTTGCGTTGACGTGCTTCTGACACTGTCGTGCTTTTGCATTGTCGTGCTCCTGGCATTGTCGTGCTTTTGGTACAATCATGCGTCTGCATTGTCATGCTTATGACATTGTCCTTGTGAAGGTAAGTAATGGGAGTAAGGTGTACACAAAATACATGAGTCACTTTTGTGAATAACAATCTCAAGATTGTGTGAAAATTATTTTTGTAGTAACACATGCTAAATTGGATTCAAAATAAGGAATCTTATTACCATCTACCACAAACTTTTAAGTAAGGCCAAATCATTAGTTTTGGGTTCATTCAGTCTAATATCAGTTGTGAAAAAATAGGTCTCCCAATTCGCAGGAGCATTTTATCTTTGTGTCCAAGTGGGACTGAGGGAGTAAATGTTTCTCTTCTCCTGGAAGTATATTTGAACCCCGACTTATTTTAACAAGGCTCCTTTACACATTTTCCAATCAATTGGAGTTGAAAATAAACTTTTAGCAAATGAGTTGCGGATTGCAAGGACTTCGATTCCGCAATATAGTTATTGTACTGGTATTCTAATATAGTTCAACAATTAGATTATCCGCTATTAAAGGGGATATTTGGATCACACAATTTGTAACCTGCACATATAATGTTACCCAATTAAAATGAAGATTGTTAAAAATTAAAATTCCAATATGTACAGCAAATCCCACCTACCATCCTCTCCACCCCCAACTCATGCTCCTCACCTAGCTGCCAGCATGCCTCTCCTCCCCTGCCATCCCAAGCTCCCTGACTACAACAAGATATATTCATGGTTTTTTTTTTTTTTTTTTAAATATAAAAATTATTATTATTATTATATATATATATACACATATATATTATAGAGTACGATGATATGAGTTGTCAAAGCTAATTCGATCAAGTAAAATTTTTACCACTTCTCCTAATTTCCCTCGTCCCAAGGGTTAAAAATAAAGGTAGATGCATAAATTGAATTTTAGGGAGCGGATTGCACCCATCCTTAATTTTACCATGACCATATATATATATATATATATATATATATATATATATATATACTTAAAAGTATTCCAGTATTATTGGGGTTAGTGGCCCCCAATTTCCTAGCTAAATCCTCCATTGGTCAGATGTACTTAATGTCCCAATTATACACGACTCATTTGCAATAAATCATAAACAAATTATTTCCACAGCTAAAACGTAGAACAAATAATTCATTGTACACATGTCATAATTCTAGCCATGATTGAGTGCGAGTTTATAAATCTCCAGTCATTTGCCACCTATGTAGAGAATAGAGAATAAATGCCTTATAATACATCCACACATAAGACGATAATTATTTACAAAAACTTAATTACGTTTACTTAAGATTTAACTAACAAATGACATTCAACTCAGGCAACATATTTTTTTCTTGAAAGATATGGACTAGATTAGGATATGTGGGCTTTATTAATTAATAAGCCAGACTAATTAATTAATTAATTAAGCAAACATGAATATTAGGCTCATAAACCTAGGGTTATATGGTACTATATATACATATTCTCTATAGTAGAGAATTAAGGGTTTTATCAGATAAAAATTGAAGGCACTATAGAATTTGATAAGTGATTTCCTAGCGATCACTTATCGAATAATTGTACCGAGGATAGTACCTGCGGCGGACGATATATACGCGTGGATACCTGAAGTGGTGAATCAATCGCACAATTCAATCCGATCAATTACGCAACAAGTAAGTTGTTCCAACTTTAGCGTAATTTGTGCTCAACGTTTAATTCAGTTATAAATCACGATCGTAATACTCGATTTATTATTCCGCTGCGTACATTAGATGTAGTCGAGAATTTCTAACAGTGGTATCAGAGCTCGGGGCTCGATTTATAATTGAAATTGATATAATTTCATGTGGATTAAAATTATGTCGAATTGAATTTTGTAAGGGGGATTGATATTAATTAGATTTATATTTTCAAAAATAAATGGATTAAGTTGACTATTCTGAAACTTTGTTTTCAACTATCACCTGTTACAATGTTTTCAACTTTCACCTCCGCCGCAACCCCTTATTTTGAATCATCTCTGCAAATCAAATCAGTTGCACCTGCCGCTGCTACACGCTGGACGGCGACGGCGCTGAAATTGTTGCCGCGCCGCGACGGCGGCGGAAACATCGGTGTGCTGCGCTGCTGCTGTTGTCGGCGGAGTTGGCGGCGACGACGGGAGGCGGCGGGGCGACGGGAGGCTGCTGTCCCAGCTCAAACCCTAAAGGGTTTTGGGCTGGGTTGGACCGGGACTGGGCCTTTCAGAAAGCTGGGCTAGGTTGTTTGGGCCTGGGGCTAGCTGAACAATTTCTGATGGGCCGGACTAAAACAGAGCTAGGCCTAATGCAGCTGGGCTTTGTAAATGAGAAGGCATTGGTACATCCCTTATGGGCTGTTCCTAAATTTAAAAAAAAAAAAAAAAAAAAACTTTTGATTTTATTTAATTAATCAAATTAGATTTATTAATTAGATAAATTCGAAAATTCCAATTACATATTAATTAGTTAATTAGATTAATGAATCTTATTGGTATTGTTTTGAAATAATAATAATAGACTTATACATTTATGTTAATTTGGAGTTAACATTAAAAGTATACTTATATTAATTTGGAATTAATATATTAATCTAATAGACTAATATTAATTTATTAATTAGATTAATAAATTATAATAGTATTATTATTTTGAAAGAATAATACTAAACTTATATATTTATGTTAATTTAGAATTAATATTAAATGTATATTTATATTAATTTGGAATTAATATATTTAATATTAATTCTAATCCACATTTAATTAAAGAATAAAATTTTAATTGGATTAATAATTTTATTCGTTGAGCACTTATTTGATATTATGTGATAAGCTATTATTTGATTTTATGCTTATACAATTTAAATTATAGTAATTTAAGACCGCTTTTATGTTTGGGTAGGCGGCGCCCAATACATGCAGTCCGCGACATTATGTATGGGTAGGCGGCGCCCAAATTTGTGTGGTCCGCATTTCTTATGCCTGGGTAGGCGGCACCCAGTAATTGCGTTTAATTTAATATTAGATATTAAATTTAACAATTAGTATCACATATAAAATCCCCACTAAAACCAAGTCTTATTTAGAAATAAAAGCGTCGTCCATCATAATTGTCTGAAATTCTTAATCTCTTCGTCCAAGAGTTTTACACCAAAGTGTTTACTCTAAAACGACGAGGTTGGGGCTCATTCATAGATGCATGGTTGACATCGTGTGATGGAATTGACTTGCTTAAATTATTTTGTGACGCCAAAGCGACCAAAATAGTTTAAGGACGCAAATATTAATTGGATTAATAAACCAAGAATTGCAAATTGTTGTTGCAATTGGCTTAGAGGCCTACCTAGTGATATTATTGTAGTCATCAGCCAAAGCAGAGGCTGCAGTAATATAATCTTGGATCTTGGACCACTAAGATTTATAATTGTTATAAATCCGTATTTTGTGTTTGGGGGCGCAAAATATGTTAAAATTAGTGGGAGCTAATCATTACAATAAACTCTTGTTTTGATTAGTGATACGAATGTGATCTTTGTTTACTTTATTCTAATTTATTTTCCCATTTATTATTTTCTCGTCAGATAAAATATCGTTTTGGCTTATAAATGTTTCATGGAAACAAACAAGTTGAATGGGTCAAATTTTACGGATTGACTCCGTTGTTTGCGATTGGTGCTAAGGCAAGACGAGATTGAGTATGTCTTGGACAAACCAATCAGTGTCATCCCTGACAAGAATTCTCCTGAGTAAGCTACGTTAGACGAAGAAGCTCATAAGAAACATGTTGAGGATGCCACATCGGCTCAATGCTTAATGTTGTCCTCTATGAGTATTGAACTGCATAGGCAACATTGGAGCATGTTCCCTTATGAGATGCTGAAACACTTGGAGAGTCTGTACGCTTCAGAAGCTCAAACATGGAGTATGAGATACTCAGAGATCTCTTCAAGTGTAAGCTTCATGATGGGAGCCAGGTTTCTGAACATATAGTGAAGATGATCGGATTGATTGAGAGGTTGGAATCGATTGGAACGAAGCTACCCTCAAGTGTCTCAATAAATTTGATCTTGCAGTCACTTCCAAGTTCATTTGAAAACTTCATAGTGAATTTCAACATGAGCAACACGAAGGTGACACTGCCAGAGCTTCATAACATGCTCAAGACCTATGAATCATCTACCTCTAGAGGCAACTCTTTGCTCATAGTGAGATCTTCTGCAAATTCTTCCAAGAACAAGCAGAAGAAAAGCGAGAAAGCATCTAAGTATGCAATCTTGAAGCCTAAGAGTGGAGGGGTCTAAAAGAAGCCGAAAATACCAAAGGATGAGTGTCTGTTCTGCAATGAGAAGGGGCACTGGAAGAGAGACTGTCCGAAGTTCAAAGCACACGCTGCATTGGATGAGAGCTTAGGTAGTTTGTTTTGTACGTTGAAAATAGATTAGATTAGATCTTCCTTCGTGATATAAATTAGATTTATATAATTGATATTTTGTTCTTTAGATTTCAAAGAATATTATTTTCATTCGAATATTAGACATTTATGACTTTTTCTTTCTATTTTGCAAACAGTAAATGGTTGTTTCGCTTAATGGATTGTTTTAAGGAAGTGTCTTTCTTTTGAATGGAATATATATGCTTGAATGTGAACAAAATATTCTCAATGTACAAGAACAAAAGACCTAAGCTAAGTAATACGGATAATAAACCCTACCTGTGGCACTGTAGACCTGGTCATATCAATGAGAAAAGAAAAGCAAGATTGAGAAAGTTAGACTATCTCACATCATTTGATTTCAAATCATATGGTGCTTGCGAATCTTATCTCAAAGGAAAGATGACAAGTTAACCACTTTCTGGGAAAAAAGGGTACGTGCCAAGGCTGTGCTCGAGTTGGTCCGCACAGCGGTGTGCGGACCGTTCCAACTTAAGCAATAGGAAATATTCGTACTTCATAACTTTCACTGATGATTTTTCAAGGTATGGATATGTGTATCTCATGAAACACAAATCTTGGGGCCTTCGAGAAATTTAAGGAGTTTAAGTTAGAAGTTGAGAAACAACTTGGGAGAAGTATTAAGACTCTCCGATTAGATCAAGGAGGGAATACTTAAGCCGAGATTTTCTTGATTACTTGAAATCACATGGAATCCGATCAGACTGGACACCTCCGGGTACACCACAGATGAATGGAGTATCCAAAAGGAGAAATCGAACTTCATTAGATATGGTTCGATCCATGATGAGTTTCACCAGTCTCCCCTTATTCCTTTGGGGTTATGTCCTACTAACCGATGGTTATATTCTGAATAGAGTTCCTCTTGAATCGGTCACGCAAATACCATAAAAATTATGGTGTGGCAAGAAGTCGAGTCTTAACCATATGTGGACCTGGGCTTGTCCTGTTTTGTTAAGAAGATGACGACTGATAAATTGGAGACTAAAAGTGAGAAATGCTATTTTGTGGATATCCTCAGGAAACTAAGGATATGAATTCTACTGCCCTGGAGATCACCAGGTGATAGTTCCAAGAATGTGACGTTTCGTGAAGATATTTATATCTTCGAGGAACAAGGTCACAATAAGGTAGATCTTGAAAAGATTCAAGAACCACAAAAATAACATAGAGGATGAGATCTTGTCCAATGGAGTGGACAAGAACTCAGTGGGAATTTTCGATGATCTATTGGGAGGGGAAATGACTCTTAGAGGGTCACCTCAAGACAATGAGATGCATCAAAATAAGATATTGTATCAAACCCGCAAGATAACATAGAGGATGAGGTCTTGTCCAATGGAGTGGACAAGAACTCAGTGGGAGTTATGATGATCTATTAGGAGGGGAAACAACTCTTAGAGGGCCACTTCAAGACAATAAGATGCATCAAAGACAAGATATAGTATCAGTCCCACCTCAAGAGAATCATAGTGAAATTCTTGAGAATATCCAAAAAATGTTGAAATCCAACTCACGATCAGAATAAACCGAATGAACCAACTCAATAGGCCTCAAAGGAATCGTCGTGCACTTGAAAGACTAAATCTATTGGTTGAGAACCAAGATGATGAAGTTGATTCAGAAGACGACGAATCTAAGACCTATATCGAAGCAGTGTCGGGCACCGTTTCGAAGATGTGGCTGGCTGCCTTAACATCTAAAATGGACTCGATGTACCTCAACTAGTCCGGGAACTAGTTGATTTGCCAGTTGGGGCTCGTCCCATAGACTGCAAATGGATCTTCAAGAAGAAGAGAGATGCAGGTGGCAAGGTACAAACCTACAAGGCTAGGTTGGTGGCAAAGGGTTATAGTCAGCGCAAGAGCATTGACTATGATGAAACCTTTTCGCCAGTCACTAACATCAAGTCCATTAGGATATTACTTGCAATAGCTGCATACTATGACTTTGACATTTGGCAAATGGATGTTAAAACCGCGTTTCTCAATGGAGAATCGAAGGCACTGTGTATATGTCACAGCCTGAAGGTTTTGTATCCAAAGAAAAACCGAATGGAGTATGCAAGTTAAAGAAGTTCATTTGTGGACTCAAGCAAGCATCTAGGAGTTGGAATATTTGTTTTGACAAAGCTATCAAATTGTTTGATTTTGTCAGAAGCAAATAGGATCTATGCGTTTATAGTAAACGTAATAATGAAATGTTGTCTTCCTTATCATATATGTCGACGATATACTGATAATGGGGAGCAATCGTTCCATGTTGCAATCCGTGAAAGATCAGATTTCAGCAAAATCTCGGTGAGGAACACTGGAGAACTGTCAAGACTATTCTTAAGTACCTTAGAAGGACTAAAGGATATTGCTTAAAGTCTATGGTGGGCAGCTAGAGTCATCAGTTACTGGGTATACTGATGCTAGCTTCCAAACGGACCATGATGACTTCAAGTCTTTGTCTAGATATGTTTTCGTTCTCAATGGTGGTGCAGTGAATTGGAATAGTTCCAAATAGAGTAGAAGTGCCGATTCCACCACTGAAATCGAGTATATTGCTACATCTGAAGTTGCCAAAAAGGGGTTGTTGCTTTGTTAAAGTTCGTAAAAGAACTAGGTGTCGTTCTAAGTGCCAGCAGTGCAATACCGCTGTATTGTGACAACGGTAAGTGCGATTGCTATCAAAAGGAACCGAGAGTCACGAACAAAACAAGCATATTTTCTGGAGATATAATCTGATTGGAGAAATAATAGATAGGGAGATGAAGTTAGATAGAGTATCCACTGATGATAACTTGGTTAATCCTTCAACCAAACAGTTGTGTATAGCTAGACACAACAAGCACTTTGAGAGCTTGGATGTTAGACACGTTGGTAGCTGGTCTTGATTCAGTGGGAGTTTATAGTTTGTATGTCTTAGAAACCTTTTCGTTTGAGACATTCATTCTTGATCGCATTCTATGACATTTTGATTGTCTTTTGAGTTTATGCATTTATTAGAATAATTATTTTGATGGTTTGTTGTTATTCTTATAATTGTTCCCTTGAATCATGACTGTTATTTATGGTGTGAGCCATAAATGATATAGTATGATTCTAAAATTGCCATAACCTATGGTCATCAAGAATGGGATATTGATGACACGCGATAGGTTAGCATGTGGTCTGCATCACATTCTCAGAGAATGTAGTAGGTCTCACGACTACGAGATATTAGATATCCGTGATGGACACATGGGTACTTTGGAGAGTATTGGTATACCCTACTATTAAACCGTTTGTTTTTAGTGTCTACGGTTTATTAGTGTGTGGAGTATGTAATGATCCTTTGACCTGAGGTCAATACTCATTTTGTTTGTTAAGTGATGAACTTTGACCAAGTACAACGCTTGCCTCCCAAAGGAGGATAAGACACGTCTTGTGTTGGGTTCATCATGAGGCAAATGAAAATGGTAGTTGAGCCAAGAATGGGATTCATTCCTCGATTGAAACTCGAGAGAACACTCATATTTCTCTATATTATTTGACAATAAAGTCATTGGCCAATGCAAAAGATATATTCAATTAAAGTAATTGAATATGATCGAATGTGTCATATAATAAAGATGAGAAAAATGATTGAGCTATTTGGGTAGACACATGGCAGATCCTAGACTCAATCAGGTGGTTCGTGAATGAAGGGATATTACATAAACTTCATATAAAGGTTTGTTTACTAGATTCACGTAAACGTCCTTCATATATCGAGTTCGCTGCGCAACGCAGTCTAGGAGTTTTGTGCAGACTTTAATTAGATTATCATCGATAATGGGGGCCTGAAGGGTCACACTTTATGTGTATTGTTCTTCCGCTCAAGGGTACAAAGTTAGTGCTTCGAATTATATCTAATGCTAGTCCAAGTGGGAGATTGAAAGATATGGACTAGATTAGGATATGTGGGCTTTATTAATTAATAAGTCAGACTAATTAATTAATTAAGCAGACATGAATATTAGGCCCATAAACCTAGGGTTATATGATACTATATATACATATTCTCTATAGTAGAGAATTAAGGGTTTTATCAGATAAAAATTGAAGGCACTATAGAATTTGATAAGTGATTTCCTAGCGATCACTTATCGAATAATTGTACCGAAGATAGTACCTGCGGCGGACGATATATACGCGTGGATACCTGAAGTGGTCAATCAATCGCACAATTCAATCCGATCAATTACGCAACAAGTAAGTTGTTCCAACTTGTGCTCAACGTTTAATTCAGTTATAAATCACGATCGTAATTCTCGATTTATTATTCCGCTGCGTACATTAGATGTAGTCGAGAATTTCTAACATTTCTAACCGTTGTAATTTATTGTTTTTGCAAGGAAACTTTACACAAATAAAGAAAAAAAAAAGAAATTAAAAGTTTAATCTTTTTTTAGTTGACGGTGTAAGTAATTGTACAAGATTGAAAACTAGAAAATTATGAACCGAACCATTAATCTGATTTCGGAAGAATTATTTTGTGAAAGCCTAGTTTGATTCTGTATTTTGACTGGATTTTCGACTATTTATCTAGAATTCTTACGTGTATCTTATTTGATTTATCGGGTAGCAAAGTTAACATTTTTAATATTTACTTTATGCATGTTAAACACCTCAATCCAACTTACGCATATTATGGATTTTTCTTAACATTTTAGTAATTATTTTATGTTTGTTTAGAAAATGTACGAATAGTTCTTAAATATACCCACATATTATAATTATTTTTTTAAGAAAATGTACGATTAGAATTAGTTCTCTGTATTCTGTAGAACCCGTTAAATGATTGGCAGGCTTGAGCTTCTTAAAGGGCTACAACAAAACCAAACAGTATAAACGTGCGCTTATCTAGCCCATTAAAGGCAACCAAACGAGCCCAAAGGGTAGTGGGTTGTCTTCCCAATTTGCAATCCTCTGTATGGTATTCCGAGTAGCAATTGCTCTTTCAGAAATTGAAAAATCTCCTCACTTGCGACAATTGCAATCATGGCGGACGGGAGCGCGGATGACCATGGGCACTGTTCAACCGCCGGAGACCTCGCCGGGACCGAATATGACAGCGGCGATAAATGCGACAATATTGACCATACAAGTACTGCTAGCTGCTCAAATTCATCGTTGGCGGAGGGTTTGTCCTCTTTGATTTCATCTGTAATGACAGATTTCGAATCTACAGCAGAATCCACTGCTCGCAGCCAAGACAAACTTGTATTCGCTCTTGATCGTCTTACCGGAGGTAGTTAAACTACTTTACCTTTGATTTCCACTAATTTTCAGTTGCGTGCGATGGGGACAGGTGCTGACTGTTACGTGTGTTGCCCTACTTGCTCCGTTTGATCTAATAGTTTGATGACTTCCTTAATCGTATATTTGAGTTTATTTTCTCATCCACAGTTGATAGTTTAAGACGTTTGGAATTTTTTCTTCAAGTTTGTCAGATGGAAATGCTCGTTTTTGTGGTCACAATGTTATGGATTTCCTTGATTATTAGATGTATTTGAAACTTTATAGGAAGCCTCTCAGACTGTACCAATTACTCAGCTATTAGGCAATAGTCTCTCCCGAATGAACTAGTCATTGTTAATTACTTTCACATAAATGAGTTATTGCCATGCCTGATTTTATCTACTTAATGGACATAGGGTATGTTTGTTTAAGGTTGGGGAATGCTGAGCCAAACTTGACTGAGATAATTAATGAGTTTGCATTTGGTCCCCTAAATCTACTTGGCTAAACCATAAACAAATATACCCATAGTAAAGCGACCCGAAATTAATCGTATCACTTTTAGTCAAATTCCATTCTTGAAATAAGGCCAATTGTACTTTTGAGCACATCTTAATATTTTCCTACAGTTGAAATTGCACTCTCAGTATTTAGCTACGCCTTTTGCTATTGTGGCTCTGTGTTTCCAGAGCTTGATAAGTTGCTAGAGGATGCTCCGTCACCCTTCATTATGCAGAATGCAGCAAGAATTTCAGGTGTTAGGAAAAGGGTGAAATCATTAAATACTGTTTTGAAGTCCATACAACGACGAATTGATAATATGGACCGTATGATGTCGGCTGGAGCAGTGCATGGTACAATCTTCTTTATTCTTTTCCCCCTTTGTATTATCTCTTTTCTGTACTGTGATTCAGGGGAGGGAAGAGATACTACCCACATATAATGATTGGTCTCTTTATGATCATCTAATTCTGAATGGCCATTTTCTTTTGATTTACCCAAGAAATCCGCAAAATTATGACATTCCTAGTTTCATCCAATGGAGACTGAAAGCTAAATATCTTTACGCTAAGTATTTTTTCAGGTTATTGTCTTATTTTGAGGTGAGGCATTCCCACCTTTTCAATTTGTCTTGCCATTCTTTAAAATGACCGATGGAAGTGCTGACCAGTAAATTTGAACTACTGTCATAATCGTGTATGAAATTGTAGTCGAGTTCTGAGGGCAATAAGATGAGGTGGATTTGTTTTTCTCCTCCTGAAAAGCCATTTTGCTTTTCCCTGAAACATTTTTTTATATCGAAAACATCTTTGGTTGTTGCTTGTATATGGTTTCCTCATATTGTCTTTGTGGCATAGTAATTTAGTCTCGTCAGATACCGTGCTGGTTCAAGTTTTGTTTCTCTTCTTCCCATGTTCATTGGTTATTTATCACTTTCCAGAGTGTAATCCAATTTCCTTATGACCTCTATCTAGGTGCAGAAACATTGGTGGGAGAAAGCAGTGCGCAACAACATGCTGAATAATAGAGGTATATCTTTTAGTTTATTTATCTGATGCATAGATAAGATGCTGGAGCTGTAGATGAAACATTATTATTAGTATTCTTTTTAGGGTTAATTTCAAAATGCAACCTGTACTATGCGCGATTTTATACTTTGCAACCTAAACTAAATATTTTTTCCGATCACAACCTGTATTGTACCTTTTTTTTCACTTTGCAACCTCCGGCTATATATTCCGGGATGTATAAGCCATGTGCCCAGCACATGCCAAAAGAGCCAATAAGATTGTGACACGTGTCAATCTTATTTAAAAATTTAAAAATAACTTATTAAAAATATAGAAATGATTAAAATGCCTAAATAAATTTTATATAAAAATTTCAGAAACATTAAAAAATCAGAAAATAAAAATAAATTAAAAAAAAAGAATTTTAATTTTTTTAAAATTCATTTAGAATTTAGAATATTAAAAATCTATATCTAAAATTATTTTTAAAATCCTAAAATTCATATAAAATTAAAAAAAATCCTAAGAATTATTTTTAAAATTCTAAAATGCATTTGAAATCCAGAATATATAGAAGAAATATATTTTCAGGAAATTAAAAAAAAAAAGAAAATTGAATTTATATTTTAAAAATAAAAATAAAATTACAGAAAAATAGTAAAAAAATAGAAGATAATTTGAAAATATTATATAAAAAAGTTTCAGAAAACAAGAAAAAAGAAGAAATTTTTGAAATTTCTTATTTCAGAAAAAAAAAAAGAAGTGGTTTTAATTTTAAAAATCAAATAAGAAATCACTTCTTTTTTTTTTTTTTTTTTTCCTGAAATAAGAAATCAGTTCTGTAATTTTATTTTTATTTTTAAAATATAAATTCAATTTTTTTTTTTAATTTCCTCAAATATATTTCTTCTATATATTCTGGATTTCAAATGTATTTTAGAATTTTAAAAATAATTTTCAAGATTTTTTTTAATTTTTTTAATTTTATATGAATTTAGGATTTTTAAAATAATTTTAGATATAAATTTTTAATATTCTAAATTCGAAATGAATTTTAAAAAAATTAAAATTCTTTTTTTTTTAAAATTTATTTTTATTTTCTGATTTTTTAATGTTTCTGAAATTTTTATATAAAATTTATTTAGGCATTTTAATCATTTTTATATTTTTAATAAGTTATTTTTAAATTTTTAAATAAGATTGACACGTGTCACAATCTTATTGGCTCTTTTGGCATGTGCTGGGCACATGGCTTATACATGTCGGAATATATAGCCGGAGGTTGCAAAGTGAAAAAAAAGGTACAATACAGGTTGTGATCGAAAAAAATATTTAGTTTAGGTTGCAAAGTATAAAATCGCGCATAGTACAGATTGCATTTTGAAATTAACCCTTCTTTTTATAATGTTTTACTGAAGCTGTATTATGTGCACACTCTTCTTTGAAATAACTTGGATATATCTGATGCTGCCTCCCTCCTATTTTGTCATGTTCTAATGTTCTATAAATGAATATGAAACTATTATCCGCATACACTAGTTGATTCACATGCCCAACTAACTCTCTCTCCCCCCCACCAGCCACCGCAAGAGAAATTGACAAGCACCCATAATCACAGATTAGAAGCAAAATTATCCCTTCCAAGAAACAATTGTGATTTCCTGCCATCCAGATCTCCGTGCAAGGTGTGCCAAAAGCCCAACATATGCCACCACCCAAGGTCCCATCCTGCCCAATAGTAGGTTTTTAACATTACCAGCTGAAACATCAAGCCTCAAATAAATGAGTAATTAGTTGAAGGATTATTTTGTCAATGCAGTTCTATTAAACATACAGATGTTGGGTGTAATTTAGTAAGTAAAAACTGCATATTAATGTATATATTAGATTAGATATATATGCTTAGAAAACTGTTACATGACATGTTGCAGCTGTGACGATATCCGAACCCGACCAGGCCCAGCACATATACAGATGGGGGTTGCAACTGAAGATCTCTGCTGGCTAGGTCAGACCTGATCGAACGGGTTGAGGTGAGTTGGATCCATATATGCCAGAACAGAATTGTCATTCCTAATTGTCATTTGAAATCATTGTTATGGGGAAAGAAATAGGTCAGAACAGAATTGTCATTCCTAACAGTCATTTGAGAGCAGTTATTACTTGAATTCACTCACCAAAACTTAATTTGTGTCCAAGATTAATATTAAAATATGCATTCTTATGAGACTAAAGATTGTTTAACTGAACTTGTAGACTTTAGTCTACTTAGAACAATTAATGAGAGGTTTATAATTATATATATATATACACACATATACACAAATGACATTTTCCGTTTTACTGTATCTATTCTCAAGGATAACTTCAAAAATGTTTGTTAGATCTCAAATCCTGCTTTTCAAGAGAAACCTAAAAAAATGCTAAACGATGAAATTCAGTTTATGTGAAATGTAGGATTTTAGAATAATGGACTTGGACCCGTGATTACACACAATATTGGGCCTTAAGCTTTGACTACGTACCATATTGGGCTTGAATAGTTGAACCCGTGGTGCTCTTGAGTCTTGAGCTTTGTTGTTTAGGCACATAAAGTCCATGTCTCCTTTGGGGTCATGTGTGATTTGATATCGTGTTAATATTGGATTTCCTAATGAGACAATCTATGTGTACTAATATAATAACAAAATCCGTCAGATTTAGAAATCATAATAATTTCCCGCTCAAATTAATAGTACTAAATTTGGAAAATCGTTACTTCCAGCTTTCAAGTGCTGATTGATTGTTCAAAAGCGCATTTATGCATTACTAATATGTTAGATTAGATCGGACAAAATTTTTGGCCTAAATTAGCCCGTTTAGTAATTATTAGTCAACAATTACGCATGATAATGTTAGGGATTATGCATATTGGCAATAATCACGAATATAATTAATAATATAAAATAGTAAAGGCCTATGTGAGGTTGGTAGTGGGATTGAGAGTGGGTGTGGAAGGTTATATGAATAATTAAAATATAAAATAATAAAAATCCACCTAAAAAAAAAGGCAAGAAAAAGTAAAAAAAGAAAAAAAATTATTAATTCATATTTTATAGAAAATATTGTTAAGAATAATTTCAAAATTATCAAATGCATTTTTTAATCAACAACTACTAATATAAACATAATTTTTTTCATTCAACCACTTTCAGCTAATAGTGTTACAATTATCCTTAACTCCAATTAAACACAATTCACCAGTAAAAAACAATATAATGCTCTCTCTTGTGCGCATGTTAATAAATTCATTTATATTTCCCAATAAAATTATATAGGAAACTAAAACAACTAACGATATGTGTTAGGATTTTTAAATGGTGGATTAAAGCATTCATATATCATAAAAACTTGCAACATTCAACATTAATTAAACGGTTATGACATTTAAGTATCACAAGGGAACGCTTAAGAAGTCAAAGACAAGGTTGCTATGAATTTAATCTGCCCGCACTTAGAGCTATGTGCATTTGTTTACAAGAAAACTTCCATAAAGCTCAAGCAAATCTCAACATATGTTCAGCTCAAAAATCATCCGAGTTCATGGCATGAAACATAATATAGCGGTAGAATTCACCACACAACAACATGAAAGCGAAAAAACAAACATCCGCAACAGTAGTAATAATAATAATTTTACTATATAATAAAAGAGTATCCTCTATAAGATATTTTGCCATTCGTATTAATTTAATCATTATTCTCAAAATAAGATATATATATATATAATAAGTTCAAGCAAAAAGATTAGTTCGGAATTTAGAATTTTTTTATTGATAATCTGTGATACATAAAAAAATATTATAGGAGACAACAAATATTAATTTATTATATATGAAAATTTATTGTCGAAAAATTAAAACATATATAAGTTTCATTACATTTTCATGGTTTATGTATTATATCAAAATAATTTTTTTTTTAATTTAATTTAAAATTTATATCATATTTTTTACAATAAATTATACTCCCTCCTTCCCAGTTAACTTGTCCTACTTTCCATTTCGGTCCGTCCCACTTAACTTGTCACATCTATAAATGGCAATTAAAGGCATAAATCTCCACCCTCAAAATATTCACATTCAATCTCCACCTTTAAAAAAGTCAAAGATTCCACAAAATCTTTTTTTTTCTTAACATCCGTGCCCGGTCAACTGTGACAAGTTAACCGGGACGGAGGGAGTAGTTGGTTTTTTTTATTATTTATGTTAGATTTGTATATGCAATATGAAATGGATTCTTTAAATTGGGTTTGAGTTGCCGATAAAAATTAATTAAATATGTTAAAAAATATATATTTTTATTAATATTTATTGCATATCTTTTGGAAAAAATACTCAATTCAGCATATTTTTTAAAATCTTAATTTTATTACATAAATGAATCCATATAATTTTTATTTTTTTATTATAATTATTTAGAAATAGTAAAAACCAACAATTTTTTTAATTTCTAAATTAGGAATAATATATTTTTATATGAACAAAGGAATTAAAAGGTTTTATGTGAGGGATAAGAAAATTTAAAGATTTTTTTGTAACTCTGTCTAGCTCTCTCTCTCTCTCTTAATTTTTTTAAAGCATTTTTTCTCAAAATATGTATGAGGCGTTCAAAAGTTGTTTGAAAAAAATATTGGCGGTTTTCTCTATTCGTCTCATATGTCGTAACAATTAATAGAATCCAAGATCAATCTTTATCTCATGTGGGATTGTTCCTAAAAGGCTATATTAGTAAAAGTGGACTATATATTGCAGTTTCAAGAGCCACAAATCGAAGAGGGCTGAAGATATTGGTTTGTCATAAAGAAATTAAAAGTTATAACAAATTAACAAACGTTGTTAACAATGAGGTGTTTAGAGATGTGTAGGTTTGTTACATTTTCAAATAAATGTATCCAATATAAATATATATGTTTTTTTGTACTTTATGAATTTCTTATTTTTTTTTTCTTATTTATTGGTTTCTTTAATACGTTCCACACAAAAAAATTATAATTATTGATATGTAAGTTCATTCTTATTTGTACGCCTATTTATCTTAATAAAATGCACTTAAAATTATCACATAATCGTATAATACTTTATTTATAAAATATCTTATGACCGTACATCATACGAGTGGTATGCTAGTTTTAATTTAAATTACTATATAATTTTGTACCTACACTTGTGTTTTTTTTTTGGTGTATATATATATATATATATGAGTCGGGCCGTTATCTCTGGAAATTTTATCATCATTGGAAAAAGGTTGGGCCTCGATATACGCAAGAAATTCAAATGCATCCTTTTGTCGATTTCTGCACATTAGTACTTGGACACAGATCCTCTCCATTTGAGGATATGTCAATTTCGTCAGATCTGGGCCATTCATTAAAATCAAAGGCTTGATACATGCCACATCACCACTTGCAATGCAATTTTAGTGCAGTAATTCATTCTCTTTTTTTCTCCTTTTTTTATTTCTTTCACACATTTATCTTAGAGTTTTTTTTTTTTAACTTAGAGTTAATTTTTAAAAAAACAAATAAAAGTGGTATATTAAAAGTCTTTTGTGGTGGCAATAGCCGTCGTCTTTTATAATAATAATAATAATAATAATAATAATAATAATAATAATTATTATTATTATTATTATTATTATTATTATTATTACTACTCCCTTCGTTCCATATTAATTGACGTTTTAGGACGTTTCTATGATCCATTCCGTCTAAAATGACGGTGAGCTGATAGATTAAAAAATAGAGATATTTTGAGATTAAATCCAGAGAAAAAATTAGTACAATTGATGAAAAATATGTAAAACGTCAATTAATTGAAACGTCCTAAAACGTCAATTAATATGGAACGGAGGGAATAATAATAATAATAATAATAATAATAATAATAATAATAATAATAATAATAATAATAATAATAATAATAATAATAATAATAATAATGAAAGACGACGGCTATTGCCACCACAAAAGACTTTTAATACACCACTTTTATTTTTAAAAAAAAAAAAATTAACTCTAAGTTAAAAAAAAATAACTCTAAGATAAATGTGTGAAAGAAAAAAAAAAAAAAAGGAGAAAAAAAGAGAGAATGAATTACTGCACTAAAATTGCATTGCAAGTGGTGATGTGGCATGTATCAAGCCTTTGATTTTAGTGAATGCCCCAGATCTGACGAAATTGACGAAATTGACATATCCTCAAATGGAGAGGATCCGTGTCCGTAGAGTAAGACTTATATGTATCACATGCACGAATTTTCATGTGAACCGAATTTCAATCCGCTCCATTTTGACAAATTTAATTAAGTACGGTACTGTTCATCGCATAATTAAAAATATAAGCGCTTATTTTTTTTTATTTACAGAATTAAGTGAACTCGCCTGTGCCACAGGCGAGTTCACAAAATCTGACAATACACTGTTTGAAGTCGCCCCTGGCAGGGGCGACTTCTGTTTTTTTTTTTTTTTTTTTTTTTTTTTTTTTTTTTTTTATTGGTAAAACGCCTCTGCGAGAGGCGATATACGGTGCACCATATATATACCATTATCAATACCAAAAGTCGCCCCTCGTAGGGGCGACAATCACTATTTTTTTTTTCTTTTTCTTCAATTATTGCTTTTTTGTATATATATATATATATATATATTTTATCTTAGGGGATAATTGGATTGAGATGTAGTGGCATGTACCACGTTCGATGGAGCACATCCACGGACGGGACATTCAAAAAGGTATTTTAGTTTAAGGGTATAGTAGGGTAGGATGTGTATTGAAAGTTATAAGTATTTTTTATTAATCTAAATATTTTATTTTTGGCGTAACAAGATTAAAAAATCGACTATACTCGGTTCTTAATCTTAAATAATAAAAAAAATAATGAATTCCACTCAAATTAAAGAAAAGAAAAAAACGATGAATACGAACCAAATTAAAGAAAAATAACAAACGAAAGTTCTTTAAATAAACAATCTAAGGGATAATTGGATTAAGATGTCCCCATCCGGATGTGGCATGAGACATCCTCAACGTATTTCATTTTACACAGGATGGCCCATCCCTCCACATCCGCGCCCTATTACCTACCTCACCTTTTACAATTTCCAAGACACATTTTACAAATTTCAATACAGCTTTTATAATTTCTAATACACATCATACCCTACTATACCCTTAAACTAAAATACCTTTTTGAATGTCGATGTGCTCCATCTAACGTGGTACATGGCACTACATCCCAATCCAATTATCCCCTAAGATAAAATATATATATATATATATATATATATATACAAAAAAGCAATAATTGAAGAAAAAGAAAAAAAAAGTAGTGATCGTAGGGGCGACTTTTGGTATTGATAATGGTATATATATGGTGCACCGTATATCGCCTCTCGCAGAGGCGTTTTACCAATAAAAAAAGAAAAAATTTAAAACAGAAGTCGCCCCTGGCAGGGGCGACTTCAAACAGTGTATTGTCAGATTTTGTGAACTCGTCTGTGGCACAGGCAAATTTATTTAATTCTGTAAAAAAAAAAAAAAAAAGCACTTATATTTTTAATTATGCGATGAACAGTGCCGTACTTAATTAAATTTGCCCTCCACTTTAGTTACCCAAAGTGAAAGCCAACAAAATGGGCGTAATATCAACCACGTCATTTCAGACCTGTTGACTTTCAATATCAACAAAATCAGCACCGACTTTCGGCCAGAGCCCAAATGAGCCACTTGAGGAGTCTACATGCCTAAATAACAAAACGAAACATATGGATTATGCGGATTTAATATCAACTGAACACATTCCAATAAAATAATGGTAATATTTTAGTCAAAAACTGATACTCCCGCAATACTGTTAATTTCGACTAATAAAATAATTATTTAATTTTCATTTTTGCATTTCAATTATTATCTTTTAAGAAGTATCACTTTTATTGATAAAAATATCACTTTATAGCAAAATGTAAGAAGTATCAATTTACTGCCGAAGTATAAGGGTGTGCTTGCTTATCACTTGGCCTAATCCATTGGATCAACCTAACGGTGTTTATTTGTATATTGAGTACAATAAAATAGTTTATCTCTCCCATCTCATCTCCTCACTTAACTAACTCTTACACACATCATATGGCCTTTCTACTTTTATAATATAAATAGACATAACCTCCATCTCCAACCAACAAAACAAAACATCCATTTATTTAACCTAACCTACTCTTTTCATTTTATTTCTCTCTGCCTATAATACTCCAGCCTTCTCCAGCCATAAATAAACATAGCCTTCTTTTTTTGAATAAAAGTATCACTTTATAAAAAAAAATCAAAAAGTGATATCTTTTTCTAATAAATGTGATACTTTTGGCTAAAAAAATGATACTTCCGCAATATTGATAATTTTGATTGATAAAGTAATCGTTTTAATTTTGATGATTTATGCATTTCAATAGTTATCTTTTATTTAAGAAGTATCACTTTAATGACAAAAATATTATTTTTATGGATAAAAATATCACCGTATATCAATAAGTACAAGAAATATCACTATATTGCCTAAAGTATCGTTTTATCAAAAAATTCAAAAGGTGATACTTTTACCTAATAAAGGTGATACTTTTGGCCAAAAAAGTGATACTCCTGCAATACTGGTAATTTTGACCAATAAAGTAATTATTTTAATTTTGATGATTTATGCATTTCAATTGTCATCTTTTATTTGAGAAGTATCACATTAATGGCGAAAAATATTACTTTATGGACAAAAATATCACTTTATATTAAAAAAATGCAAGAAGTATCACTTTATTGCCGAAAAGTATAATTTTTTTGGATAAAAGTATCAATTTATCAAAAAATTTAAAAGTGATATTTTTTACCTAATAAAGGTGAGACTTCTGGCAAAAAAAGTAATTCTTCCACAATACTGGTAATTTGACCAATAAATAATTATTTTAAATTTGATGATTTATGCATTTTAATTGTTATCTTTTATTTAAGAAGCATCACTTTAATGACGAAAAATATTACTTTTATGGACAAAAAATATCACTTTATATAAAAAAAAATGCAAGAAGTATCACTTTATTGCCGAAAAGTATCATTTTTTTGGATAACAGTATCAATTTATCAATTTTTTTTTTTTTTAAAAAGTGATACTTTTACAAAATAAAGATGATACTTTTGGCAAAAATAGTGATACTTCCGCAATACCGATAATTTTGACCAATAAAGTAATCATTTTAATTTTGAATTTATACATTTTAATTGTTATCTTTCAAGAAGTATAACTTTAATGGTGAAAATTATTACTTTTTATGAACAAAAGTATCACTATATATCGAGAAGTTCAAGGGCAGTACATGAATAATGCTAACTTTCGGAAATATCTAAAATATATAAGAATTAAAGATCTTGTTACAGACACAAGTTAGAAGAAACAAGGGCTGAAAGAATATCTTCAACTAAGAGGGTGTTTGCAAACTCAATTGAAAAGTTAAATCACATTTTAAAATCAATTATCAATTGAGGTATTGTTTGCAACCATACATTTGGGTCCAAGAATAACTTTTTAAAAACAATTAAAAGTGACTTCTCAGAATCTGCCAAAGGCCAGATCTCAACTTTTAAAATCAATTCTTAGATTTTCATGGCAATTTGTGATTAAACTTAACTTTTTATTTTGTTTTATATTTTCCTCTAGTACCTTTACTTTCATGTGAATGCATTCCTTAATTTGAGGCAATTAATTGCCGCTCATACTCCTGGTGTTCTTTTTATTTCGGAGTCTAAACTGTCGTCGTTTGTTTGTTCTCGCTTTAGAGTGTTATTTGATTTTTCTGATATATTTTCCGTGGATCCTCAGAGTCGTAGTGGTGGTTTAACTATTTTTTGGAAGGACCCGTTTCATGTAAACATTATTTCGTATTCTAAGGGATATATGGATTGCATGATTTATTTTGACTTTTTTAAGTGGCGATTTACGGGGTTTTATGGTAATCATGTCGTTCACTTGCGTCATCATTCTTGGCAGTTGTTAAGGTGTTTATATGGTATTCAAGAGTTGAATGATTTACCTTGGCTTATTGGTGGAGATTTCAACGAAATCCTTTATCATTCGGAAAAATGTGAAGGGGTTGATCGCAATTATTCCCAGATGAATTTATTTAGTAATGTGCTTTTAGATATTGGGGTTCAAGATTTTGGTTGCTCGGGTGAATTTTACACGTGGTTTTGTAAGCGAGCGAATGGACACTTTATTCTTGAACGGTTGGACCGTTTTGTCGCTAGTCTGAGTTGGCGACTTTTGTCCCCTTTGGCTAGTTTTGTAAATTTGGAGTATTTTGGTTCTGATCATCGACTAGCATGTTTGTCATTTAATAATGTGTCTAGGACAGCCCGCGTACGTCATCCGCCTCATTTCTTTTTCGAACATTCGTGGCTGTTGGAAATGGATTTTATGGATGATACTGAGAATATTTGGAGAAGGTCGAATGGTTCTCTGTTAAATCGGTTAGAAATGGTTCACCAATTTTTAATGCGATGGACTTCTGTTTGTTTTAAGAGTCATAAGAGAGAGATAACTTTGACGTGAAAACATCTCGATATAGCTCTTACACCAAGACTGGATGGGGTCGACTCGACTGCTGTGGGTACAATACCGCGTGATTTGGAAAGCCTTTTAACGAAGGAGGAGACCTATTGGCAACAACGATCCGCACTAATTGCTTGAAGCTTGGTGATAGAGACACTCAATATTTTCATACATCTGCCTCTGAGCGAAAGAGACGGAATGAAATAAAGGGGCTAATGAACTCACATAGTGATTGGTGCACATCTTTGGGGGCATTGACGGAAATTGTGGTTGGATATTACTCTGATTTATTTGCTTGTTTTGGTCCATCTTCGGCGGATATTAGTGCGATCGTGGATGGTATTTCTCCCCGGGTTACGAGTGAGATGAATACGTATCTTTCATAACCATTTGGGGGATGAAGTCCGAAAGGCTTTATTTGATATGCATCCCTCAAATGTACCGGGTATTGATGGTTTCACTGTTCTGTTTTTCCAGAAGACATGGGCATTTATAGGTGATGCCATTGTGGAGAAAGTACTCAATATCTTAAACAATGGGGCGAAATTGGGTGATTGGAATAGAGCTTTGGTAATGCTGATTCCTAAGGTGCCAGAACTACGTACTCTGAAGGAGTATAGGCCAATCAGCTTATGTAACACTGTGGTGAAAATTGTGTCCCACGTTTTGTCCAATCGGTTGGGGCCCATACTTAATAAGATTGTGGATCATCAACAAAGCGCATTCGTGCCAGGGAGGCTAATCAATGATAATATTTTGATTGAATGCAGGCACTATATTCGGAGCAACAAACAAACTCGAAATGGGTATTGTGCGGTCAAATTAGATATGAGTGAGGCCTATGATCGAGTGGAATGGGCTTTTCTTCAAACTCTTTTGGCCAAATTGGGTTTCGGTAGGCCTTTGATTGACATAATCCAGAGGTGCTTATCCTCGGTCTCTTACTCCTTCAATCTTAATGGTTCGATTGTGGTACATGTCCAACCTAGTCTGGGCTTACGTCAAGGTGATCCGCTATCTCCGTTATTTTTTGCTTTATGCTCTTAGGGACTTTCTTCGATGCTGAATTTGGCTCAGACTCGGGGTTTATTTCAAAGCGTTCGCATTGCTTCTACATGCCCGGTCATAACATATCTATTTTTTTATGGATGATAGTCTGCTATTTTCCGAGCCACTCGAACGGATGCAGAACAGGTTAAGAGTTGCCTTCGGCTTTATGAGAAGGCATTTGAGCAAATGATTAACTATGAGAAATCGACAATTATGCCTGCTAGATTTATTGATCAGAATAAGTGCCTTTTATCTATCTGTCATCAATCAGAACAAATTTGTGCCAATTTCTGGTGGGGTTCACAGACTGAAGGTCGATCATTACATTAGGCAAGCCGGGATTACTTGTGTAGACCGAAAGAAGTTGGTGGGATGGGCTTTTGGGACTTCATATTCTTTAATCGGGTGCTTTAGGCGAAGCAGATTTGGCACATTATTAATAGTCCTAACTCTTGGTTGCTCGTTCGATGAAAGGCGAATACTTTAGGCAGTGTGATATTATGGATCCTGATATTGGTTCTAATCCTCATATATTTCGCGGTCATTATGTTGGAGTAGGGAGGTGTTGACGCATGGTTTGATATGGAGAGTTGGTGATGGGATGAGCATTGCTCCATTTAGAGATGTTTGGGTCCCGGGTTTGGCTTATGGGGGTATTTCCTCTAGGGGAGGGTGATTCGGCTACCGCAATGGCTTACTTTATTGGACTGGGTTGACATTGGGATGAATCGAGATTGTGCATTGCTTTTCTGCCTTACGAAGTGGATGCGATTTTGTATATTCCGTTGGGACAAGAGGTTCGACCTAATTCTAGATATTGGCGTTTTGAGAATAAGGGGAAGTATTTGTACAAGTGGTAATTTCATGGGTTTTTCCAAATTCGGCCAACTCCTCCAATGTTTGCACTGCTTGGTGGAAGTACATGTGGTCTCTCTCCCTACCACCTAAGGTTAGAATTTTTTGTTGGCAAGCTTGTTCGGATTTTATTGCTTCCCCTGTTATTTAGTTATGCACTATGTTCCAATGTCGCCGAGGTGTGTGTTTTGTAAATATTTCGAGGTTTCATCGATGCATGGTTTCTTTTTCTGTGATTGATTTCAGATGTTTTGGAAGGGTTCTTATTTCCGGGGGTCTAAAAAACAGGTCGCAATACCATTTTTCGGGATTGTTGTGAGATGATTTCTAATCTCTTTGGGAAGGATTTATTGTGTCTCTTTATTGTGGCTGTTTGGCGCGTGTGGCGTTGTATATGCGAGTTTAAGCATGGTGTTTCTAAAACTTGGAGATTACCGGTTTGGTCTGAGATAGAGGGCTTTCTCACCCAGTTTGGTTTGGCTAGTAATGTATTTGGGGGTCGTGCGATGAATTAGAGCCGCTAATTCGTTGGTTCCCACCAGAGAAAGGAACGCTACGTCTTGATGTGGATACTGCATATAACGATGACTAGGGTTTGTACGGGATTGGATTTGTGGTGCTAAATCATTTAGGAAAGGTGATTGCAACAGTTGCACACAAAACTAGACGATTACCATCGATTAAGGCGGCTGAAGTGGAGGCGATTTTGAGTGGTGTTCGATTTTGTTGCGAATGTGGTTTTGAATCGGTTATGGTTTTTTCAGATTCCTTGCTTGCTGTGTAGGTAGTCACGGGGCAAGAGGATTCATTGGATTTATTGTGGGGTTATGATTGAGGAGCTTCGGATGCTATTGGAAGGAAATCAAGTGATTAGTGTGATGCATATGAAACATGCTTGTAATGAGGTGACTCATAATTTGGCTATTTTTCCTCTTTTATCTCCCCATTCGTCTGGTTGGAAGGGTGATGATATTCCCCTCTGGACCAGGAATCTTGTACTTAAAGATGTTGCTTAAGTAATACGATTCTTCGTTTTCTAATTAAAAAAACTTAAAAATAATTCTCTTAATATTTCCAGTAATATTAAAACCCACTACAATAGAAACATATGGTTTTAATCTAATTCTAACTTCCTTGCCTTCATTCAACTACGTAGTATTTGAACCCACTACAGTAGAAGAGTAATTCAACTAATTAGTAGGACATTTTGGTAAATTTCATGTGATAAAAGTGATCTTTGTTTTGCAAACACCCATCACAAAAAACACTTATAGTTTGTATAAAATCACTTTTTTTTTTCTCCAAACACTACCAAATTCCGATTTTACCTCAAAATCAATTTAAATCACTTTTCTACAATCACCTTTGTTTGCATATACCCCTTAACAATGTTATAGTTACAATGTTTATAGTAATACAACCTATTTCGCCCATTCATCTTGAAACCAAACATGAAAGGTCTTTTTATTGTGGCCTTAAACATCAACCAAGCGAGTGTTAAACGTGTTGGGTGGATCTGCCACACAATTAAGGCTACATATATTCGGCTAGGCTTCACTATATCCCTATTAAAAACATGCTAGACAATAAGATATGCGATTGGGATCATGTGGAAGTCCAAAAGAATCCGTTTTTGGGTTCTGAAAACTAAGCTTTCTTGGTATCCAGTTGAGGGCATGAGCATAGCTCACATCTGTCTTGTTAGATTCTTGCAGCCTCATCATGCAATTGAATATATATAAGATATTGCGTCCAAACTAGACCTTTGACGATCATCGGAAGTGCCTCATCCACATCACTTTAAGCTAAACTCTTAGAGAACCGGAGTCTTGATAGAGCCTAAAAAGATGGAAATAATAATTTCTATACATGTTCAGGAAAATAACTCATAATGAGTAAAATACTAAGTGAAACCATATATTGTCTAGGTTCAAATTTTCAAATTGTTCAAGATCAACAGTTTATGTTATCTTATCGATCAATACTAATTAAGGCCTATGGATTATAAATTTATAACACAATAACGGTTTTGGCATAGACAGAGCAATTTACATTCACTTTGATCAACAATATTTACCGACCAATCAAATAGAAACTTACAGCTGATATCTTGAGAATGATGAGCAAAGTTCTAGCAGTTGTATAAGAGTGCAGAGTTTTGTTTATTTTGGTTCTTCCTACGTGATATTGGAATATGCACTAGCTATGTATTGCTCCAGCTCCCTTGGTATAGTGGGTGACAATTTTCTTGCAGCTGAAACATCTCCCCTAACAATAACAACAAAATATTTAAGAAAAATCAAGAGAAGTTTTCATCTAAGGGAATCACTTGGACAAATATTAAAGACACCGCACCAAATTTATATTAAACATAATTCATGATAAGCAAAACCAATCCTAAGCTTCAAGTGATGTAGTTGCCAATGACTTAGTACAGTGCACATTTGGGTTCAAATAACTCTTTTCACATTATTCACCTATCACAACAAACTTAACTATATAAATTGAATACCCATAGATTTGAAAATGTATATATCTTGACTTTAACATTAAAATTGAATTTCACTATTCTCTGCAGGCACAACACTGCTACAATCTTTAATTAGTTTTGCAACCTTTTTTTGGTAATTCAATTGATAATCATGTTATTGCATATTCTTTTATGAGCAAAAAACTACTAGTCGTACCTAAATCTTCATTCAAGTAAAACAGATGATTCACCATTAAATGGGAAGAGTTCGATTAATCTAAAGAGCGAGAGAATTCATGGTGTCGTGATCGGAAAGATACCAGAATTAAGGATAGACGGGTGAAGATTGTGGTGAAGAAGCAAGATCTGAAGAAAGTGCTTGAGGAGATTAGAGACGGCCGGAGTTCAGGGTGGAAAAATTTGGCATCGCCATCGGCTGTATTGCTGGAGCACCAGTAGATGCGGCAGGGCTCGTGAGGGTTTTCCGAGGCGGCGAGGCTTGCTACTTTGCGAGGTGGAAAGCCTATGCTTTGCTGTAAGGGATTAAAAAAAGAACCTATTTAAGCGATTCAAATTAATTGGAAAAGGGGTCGGATAGTCCGACCCGTTGTATATAGGGGATCCATACATCTCTTATATGTAAGTTTTTGTGTATTAGAAACATATGAGTAGTCACTAAAAAGTATTATTATTATTATTTTCAAAAGAATACTACCTTTTCATCATTTCTTTGCTCTGTAAAAAAATAAAATACCAAATTGCAGAAAATTAATATTTTCAGGTAAAAAGTACTCCCTCCGTCCCGGTTAAATTTACACCCCTGACCGAGCACGGATGTTAAGAAAACAAATTTGTTTTTCCTTTGACTTTTTTTAAGGTGGAGATTAAGGGTTGAGATTTTGAAAGTGAAGATTGTGGGAATTAGTTTCCATTTATGCGGTTGCAAAGTTAACTGGGACGGACCGATAAAGCAAGTAGGCAAATTTAATTGGGACGGAGGTAGTATTTCTTTTCCTCAACTAGTATTATTTTTGTCAAGAGATTATCATTTTCTCTTTTAGAAAAAACAAATCAAATTTATTTTTTCAAGTAAGAGTATTATTTTTTCCTCGAAAAATATTACCGTTTTTCGAAAAAAACTATTTTCTTCCCGTAACATCACCGGAATTTTGTCTTTATAAGGGAGGGAGGATTACTAAAACACTTTAGACTGAACACGTCTAGGGTGAGCAAAATTCGGTTCGATAACCGAATCGAATTTTAATCAGTAAAATAGAAAACTAAACCAAATTAAACAATTTAAATCGAAATCCCAACCATTATTTCAAAAACAAAACTTCAGTCGGTTTGACATTCAGTTTAATCAAATAATTTTCCCTCAAGATTTTTCCATTATTTGGTTGGTTTGATCTGTGGTATTCGGATGATAAATCACAAAGAAACTAAAATTAAAATTATAATTACCTTTATGTCTTATATCAGGAAAAAAATTCATATTTGTATAATATGTATTAAAAAGAAAATATTATACATTTAAGGTTGCTTTGGTTACTTTGATAAATATTGAAAACCGCCTGAACTAATCGAATATTCTTAAAAATATAAAAAACCAAATAATTATTTTAAAAATAGATCTAAATAATAAATTTCAATTTGAATGGATCGGGTAATTCGGTTTGAATTGAATTTTACTCATCCGTATGCTCTAAACATGATCATGTTTCTAGATACGCAAGACCACTAATCAAATGAATACAAACTCTCTCTCTCTCTCTCTCTCTCTTGTTTTTCTTTGGGGAGAGTATGGTTGAGTGCGGAAACAGAGTTATGGATGATTCCAGAAACAAACACGTTTTCCATTTCCTTACTCGTAGAAAGAAAATGCCACCAAAAAATAATTAAAAAACATAGGTACGTGTGAGACGTGGCTCGATCTGGGGGTTCCTACAACGTAATTAGGCCAAGATAACTAAGGGTGTTTTTAGTCACTTTCCTTACCAATTCGTGCAAAACGAATGCACCAGATCAATTTGAAAACCTCTTTGTGCAATATTCTCTTTTGTTGGTAGAGAATCTGTAACTACACGCCAGAGGAAGTGCTTTTTGGTAACACATGTAAGCCTCACAATTCTTCAACACCCTGTCAATAGAACCGACATCGCTATCTCGTATGCACCGTTGAAAACTTTTGGACAACCAAGTGGTGAGCCCATTTAATTATGAATCTCCCATCCTTAGTGTAATTCCATATCGCTTGTCATTTGGAAGTCGAGAACTCAGTGGTGTTCGTAGTATTTTATTTGCATCCTGGGCCAAAAACAAATTTCTAATCAGCGTTGCATCTAAGAATGGCAGCTGAGTGGGTACCCACGAAATTAAGGTTACTCAAACCCTAACCATTTAAAATTTATATTACCCAAACCCACCCAAACCCATTTACTAAAACCCGTCGGGTACCCTAACCCACCCAATACGTATTTAACATTTTAAAAATATTATATTTCACGAATCATCTAAACGAATAGTAAACCAATACGCTAACCATCAATATAAATTAAACACCAGATAAAAACAAATGAGAGATGAAATGTAAAAATAAAAATTAAAAAAGACCAAATTATGTTTACCAATTACAAAACGATACATTTAGTAGCATCATACAATCATATAAAATATGATAATCCTGAATGTTTGCTATTAATTAGTAAAACAAATACAATTTTCTTTTAGGAAGACTTTATAAGACAGCTTCATTGTCCTGCAATAAAAAACCAAAAATGGGTCTTTATAAAATGAAAGATTGAGGGTTCGACTCTTACATAATACATATTTATATATAATTTTTATTGAATTTTTTTATAAAACATAGTAGGTTCGGGTAGTGCAGGTACCCTCACACTAAAACCCGAACACTAACTAATTACTAATGGTATTTAAAAACAAATCTGAAACCCTACCAAACCTATTTAGGTCTTCCCCAAACCCTCTTCAATCAGGTTTGGGTGGGCAGGTACCCATTAAAACTCGTCCGACTGCCATCCCTAGTTGCATCTCACTACCATGTTGTTGCATCAATAAGCTAGTCCACCCGCAAGTTGTTTAGCAGATGATGGCTCGAATTAGTTAGAGCCATAGTTGGGTAAGTCCTATCCACCGGTCATGCGTCGCCACTATATCCACACCATTACCCACCCGCCACATCGTACCTTCGTCAACCAATAGCCTTGCAGCTAATAAGCTACGCCATATGTAGCTACGGTTGAAGCCAATCCCTGTTGATCCCAATTCTCCCCTTGGAAAGTACTTTACCTTAAAAATTTGCATGATCAAGGACCTTGGATATGAGATAGTCTCCAAACTTTTCTAGCCAACATACCAAAGTTAAAAGAATCCAACATCCGAAAACCCAATCCCCCATTCTCCTTCCGGCTCGTCGTCTTGTCCTATGACACCCAATGTGTCTTCCTCTCCTCTAGCCATACCCCCACCAAAATCTTCGTATCGCCTTCGCAATTCCTCTACAAATGCTATCCGGAAATAGAAAGCAACCGTAGGATAAGTAGGAATGGATTGAATAACTGCTTTCAACATACTTCTTTCCCACCTTTGGACAAGCTTATTCTTCCACCCCTTCATCTTGTTAACCACCCTTTCAACAATGGAAGCAAAAACAACATTCTTGGACTGAACAATTAACGTTGGCAAGCCTAGGTACTTCTCATGTTTGTCCACCTATCTTACCTGCATTCTCCGGCATAACTCATCTGTCCACTCCACTGATACATCAGCGCTTTTCGTTAGCTCCGATTTATTAAAATTAATGCACTGCCTAGATGCTGTTTCATAGAGTCTCAAGGTTTCTGCTATCATATTCGCTTCCTCACTTGTGGCGCGGAGGAATAATATAATGTATTCTACAAAAACAAGTGAGAAATAGGGGAGCATATTTATGTAAACGACTAAACATCCTACGTGGTAAATCAAGATGTAATTTGGATACAAAAATATATACTCCCCCAGTTTGAATATATATGTCGTTAGGGTATTTTATACACATTAAGAAGTTCATTTAATAAATGAGATCTATCGGAAATATTCAGAGAATGACAGAGTTGGAAAAAATATTTAAGCGAAATTGCAAAACTGATCTCGCAACTTATGAGAGGTCCTAAAACCAGTCCTCAGGGCTAACAAGGAGGGCCATGCCCCCCAAAATTTTGTGTGCCAATCTATTATACATATTATTATTTGCCCCCTCCCCCAACCTCAATAGAATAAGTGACGTCACCTTGTGCCCACAAAACCTACTGCATTCATTTTTTTTTCGCCATGTGGGCTTATATATAATAAGAGTAGTAACTTTTGTTTCTTACACTTTTAGTTCGACCAGTTTGGATCCTCTATACCAACTTTGATGTCTCAATCGTATCCCACATATGAAACTACGTCATTTTAAGAAGCAAGTAAATAATAAGTTTTCAAGGTTGAATCAAAACCAGGGGGCAGACCCAGGATGCGTATTGGGGGGGAGGGGTGGATGGGGGAGGGGGGGAGGGAGAGGGGGAGTGGTGGGGCAACAGTTGAATTTTGATGTCCTAAATTAAGTTACATACACATATCTTGACTAACAAGCTCATAACTAATATATTTGCATCAATAATCACCACTAAATATTCAACATATTTCATAAAAATATACAGTCTATTAAAATTCATAATGTCTTTCCTTCAAGTTACAAAAATCATCTATAAGCGAATCTATGCTGATTTTTTGCACCTTTTCAATATACACTAGCAAAAAATCTGTAAGAAATTCATCTTATGTCCTGTTACGAAGTGTAGTCTTGGCTACGTTCATAGCTGAGAAAGATCACTTCGTGGTTGCAGTGGAAACTGGAAATGTGAGAATGAGAGTTATAATTCTATACACAAGCGGATAAATTTCTGATTTTCTACCTTTCACCATCCATTGACATAAATCATAAATAGTCTCCAATAACTCAAAATCAGGAAGTTATCTCACATGATCAAATGCGTCTTTAACTGTAGCATCTCAAATTCTGCGAAGTCTTGTAGATAGAACTTATGAACCAACTTACAGATGTTTTCAATTCTGAAAAGATGTGGTATTTCTTGGATCCAAGGCTGAGCTAAAAATAATTAACTCCGCTGTGTTATCATTGAACTTATTGTTCAGCTCTTTGTTTTGAGTGTCTATCACTGCATTAAAAATAGCATTTCTGTAATGATGTCCAACTGTGAAGTCATCTTGTTGGTGGGGAGCCCTTATTCTTCTTGTAATATATCTAACACTGAAATCCGACACAGGTATATTGACTCCCTCACAAAATGATTAGACATTTGCAAATAATGCATCCATCCATCATCTCTTAGTTTCTGAATGTGCAACTTAGTAGATGATGCAAGGTGAATTGCATTCAAAACATCTTGAGATTGAGCTTGGCAAAGAATATTCTAAATCTCTAAAATCTTTCTCATAAGATGTAGAATGAAATCAAATTCAAAAGAAGTTAGTGCCTCATAAGCTGCATCTGCATTTGCGCGTTGAGCAAAGGTGTTTCCATCCTCAATTTTATTGATTCGAACTTTACATGAAGCACTAAAAATATTATCAAGCTGGATATAGATTTCAAATGAGAACTCCAATGAGTGTTGCCTAGCCTTTGTAAAGAACCAATTTGATTAAGCCATTTCCCAGTTTCAAGCTCTGAATACTTATTAAATATTCAATATCTGATACCTGAGCTTCTTTTGGCTGATCATTACGCTTACATGAGGCACCAACCATATTAAGGAAGTTCACCTTGGTGAAAAATTAATGGACATGAATGTATGACTTCCCTTGATGCAACAACTAGTGTCAATTGTGAGCGATGTGCAAACCAATGAACATAATAAGCATATCAACATTCTGCTAAATTCAAAGTTGCAATCCTTTCCATTCTCCACGCATTTACTTGCACCATCATAACATTTTCCACAAATTTTTTTAACAACAAGATCATGCCGAGATAGGACATAAAATGATACCTTCTTTTAATGGTGATGCATTGGTGTCGCTAACACGAACAAGTCCAAAGAAACTTTCTTGTACACATCCATCTTTATCCACAAATCTCAAGACAATGGACATTCGCTCATTCTTTGATTCATCCCTAGCTTCATCAACAATGACACAAAATTGGGCATCACTGATTTCTTCACGAATAATATTCTTGAATCTAGTAGCCATAACCTGCAGAATTTGTTTTTTTACATTTGAGGATTTGTATGTTTTGGAGCTTTATCCACAACTTCTCTTACTCTGTCATTGTAAGAGGATATTAAGCTTAATAATTCTAAAAATTTCCTCGATTAGCTGATGCTATAGACTCATCATGTCCTCTAAAAGAACATCCTTGAAATGCAAGCCATCTGAGAGTCTCGATTGAAGCTTTCACACGGAGTCTAGTTTCAACATGTTCTTGGGAAGTGAACTTTCAATAGCATGAACAATATGTGTTTATTGGTTCATTGAATCTGCACATGCTCTCTCTGCATCTCGATGAGGTGAAGTGAGTTCTTTCTTGATATGTGCCAAAAACAAACATTTAAGGCCACCCTAACCTTCTTCGATGACCGAAATCCATTGATTGTAAATACATCTAATCCAGAAGGACCACCTTTGGTATGAAACAAAAAGCATGGTTGACAAAATGCAGCATCTACCCTAGGAGAATACTCCAACCATGATGGGAATAACTTGAACCATGATATGCTTGAAAACTACGAGAATATTTTACTCCAGACTTTGGATAGGTTGAAAGTATATGTTGTTATGGTCGAGCTTTGATATATGCCCTTCTAACCTCATCACACTTGTTTAATAGGATATTTCCATATTGGCGGCCGCAATCTTGGACCACGTTCTAATGATTGAATATCAAATACCTCATTGATTTCAATTCTCAAACATTTTGCAGGATAACTTTCATCATTATCTATAGATGGATTTGAGTGAGATGCTTGGGTATTTCCATTCTTTCTCTCAAAGAAACAATCAATTTGCTCGTGACTTTTTCATCTACATTACATTCTAACTCTTATCATATCACTTATATCATTGGTCAATTTTAAACTTAACCACACTAGTTGAAATATTTTATTAGAAACATAGTAAACAAAAAGAGGGATTGGTGTGTAATCAAACCCTAGCAAAAATTATATTAATCACAATAAAATCAAAAAGTAAATATAATGTATGTGGTATGAAAAATACTTTTAGTTCTAAGCCCTTCTTTTAATTAACATTTAATCTCTTCCATTTTAGAAATTTCTACATCACTCCATAGTTGAAATTTTAAGTAAAATACATAAAATGTATGAATCTAGAGAGGGAGGGTGGGGGGGAAAAGGGGAGAACTAGGGAATGGGGAGGGGGGATAAAAGAGAATAAATTACTAATGTAAAGTAAAAATAAATAAATATAAGACATACAAACTTGAATAAGTTAATGGTGGTATTAGGAAGAAACCAAGAAATCCCACATGGCTGGTCTTCGGGAATGAGGGAGGTAAAGTGGTAAATTATTGTTGGTTCTTTGAAAAGGAATTAAGGTTTGGTTGCTTGTGGAACTCATGACACACATTAATTTAGATACTAAAATGACAACCGCAAGTGTATGGTGTCAAATATTACTAAGTGAATACAAGGTCGATCCCACGAGGAATCGACTCTATATCAGATAAGAAAATCGAAATAAGTATTTGATGGCTAACTAGACAATCGAGTGGTTGGTATTTTGATGTTTTTATAACTAATTAAAATAAAAAAGAAATTAAAGCTAATAAGATAGACTAAAGAACAAATTACAGGGATTACAATTAAAAATAATAATCTAGCATTAGATTTCAATTAAAGATAATTAACCATTATTATCCCGGTCAATTCAACCTTTAAAGCAAATGCTATGTATTAGAAAACGATCACAATTATATGCAAGACCTCCTCTCGTAGCGAATTACGTGTTGATTGTATATGATTAATCGCCGTCTCCGGTTGATTAATCAAATACAACTCCCAAAAATTTCTAAGATCAAAGTTCCCACAATTAGCGCAAATCTCTCGGTTCTATTGTCTAATCATATCAATTAATGTGATCTCGGATCAAATCTCCCCCCTTGGTTCCAATTTAATCCCCAATAAATTGCTAAATAATTGGCCAAATTATTTAACAAGCATTATAAACAATTAATCAACTAATAACATAACACATGTTTGAATTAATCGGGTAAAAATCACTAATTACCATAATCTACTTCCTAAAGCTAGTTTAAGAAAATTTAGTCAATCATAATCATAATAAGAGATACACACAAAAATATATAGACATAATCATGTTCATACAAATCTTACTATTTAATAAAATGACACCCTCTATAAAAGGAAATCAGATTATTTTTCTGCCCATTTCAACTTCTAAATATAGTAGGTTTAAATTATAATTAACATAATAAGCGATTTGTATGTATGTATGTATGTATGTATGTATGTATGTATGTATATATGTATACATATACAGAATTGATACTGTGCATACTTAAAATCAGCAACATTGTGGGCGCCTATTACTTGGCACACCACGCCAATATTTTCTGTTTTCCTTTTTCTTATCTCTCCTACTCTAATTTCTCTCCCTTGTATATTCTCAAATATTTATTCTCTCTCCACAAAGATTCACTTCTCTCTCCACTACTTTATCTCCATCATATACGTGTCTTTTTTCTCTAAATTCTATTTCTCTCTCCATAATCATTAGTTGTTTCTCTCTCCAACAATGTTGCTTCAATTTCTCTCTCCACAATAATTAATTGTTTCTCTCTCCCACAATGTTGTTTCCTTTCATAATAATACATGACATATGTGCATATTTGTAGTGTTAGCGCATTTGATTATGATTATGCATAAATATTAATTGTTCATGGCCACATACTGGCTTCATTTTCCTTCTTCTTTTTCTTTTTTTATTCGCTTAAATTTTGCTTTGAACCCATTACAAAATGTCAGCCATCATTTTCTTTTGCATCATACATTTTAAATAAATTAAAATTAAGGTATTTTAGTCAATTTGGTTACGTTTAACTCAATCACTTTTTTCTTATATTTTCTTTTTCGGCTTTAAATTAACTATTTTCTGGACCATTGTTTGTGATGTTCTAGGAAGTGACAAGCATATCAGTTTTTTCTATTTAAAACATCATCCATATATGACTTCTATTCAACTACTATAAAGACAATAAAAACAAGGCGAATACTCATAAGCTACAAAATTCATAAAATATTGAGAACTTTTATCTCTCCAAAACAAATTAGTTAAAAGACTTTATCACAGAAAGATGCACAAAAGATATTGAATCCAAAACTTCAGTTTCTAGACAATGGCATAAGCAAAAGTAACACAAAAACGTTTCAAAACATAATAAAATTAAAGTAGTTTACGTAATAAAATGTTTCAAAATTATAGATAAATTAATCTTTTAAAGAAAAAAATAGTTATATTCCAGTTCGATATTCCTGTGACAAATACTGCACCAAGCGCTCTTCATTCGTCAAATTAGAATCCACATGTACTTATATGTCGGAACCTGAAAAAGGAATCAAGTTTATAAATATAACAAAAAAATAAAAGATCAACCAATATAAACAGATACATTTTACCATGAACATTTGCAACATCATCTTCATCTGTGTCGATTTCATTGTTGTGTTGATCTTCAACTGTCGATCTACAAATTATTCTTTTTTAGTTAATTTAGAGACACGAATTAAGTAGGAGGTGTACATAAATATAGTAACCAAAATTTGGAAAATACATTTTAGGTACCTATCATGCAAATTTGGACAATTTCGTTTGTCATGTGATACCCCACGAAGTCCACATCCATGACATAGCCTAGTCTTTGAGGCCAACTTCTCTTTGTATGACTTTAATCTCTTCCCACACCCCTTTGCTCTTACTTGCGATGGATCATTAATAGTTGGAGGTCCATCTGTTCTTCTCTTCATTTGATTTCCATGGCGAAAGTCAATACCAAAGTTCATCTCCTTTATCTTTTGGTGGGCAAACTTAAATTGCTCCTTCAGGAAATGCGTCCCCTCATTAGTTAAAGCGGCATCGTCAATTAATATTGAAACTTGAGATGATAAGCTCGCATGTCGTGACATTAAGGACACATTCAAATCATCATTTTTATCCCCATCAAGAACACCTGACATGGCTCCAATTTTTGCTTTCTTTGTCCATCGGCTCAAAATATTCTTATCAGGTAGTTCAATTACTTGATTGATACGAAACAAAGCCAACATGTGTCTGCATGGAATGCCTTCAAACTTAAATTACCTACAACTGCACGATATATCTTTCTCTTTATCATATGTAAGTCGTCGAGGTTTTGATGAAGAACTATACTTAGGGTTCTCGACAATGTAACCAACAAAATTTGGACTATCATATGTCGTCTGTACATAGTATCCATGACTCAGGCTTATTTCACTTTGAAACTCTGCAAATTTCTTCCTAGTGTACAATTTGGCCATCTAAACCTCCATTCGCCAATTTGATTTCAACTTAGGTTCTTCATTCATGTCAACATGATCAGCAAGTAGCTAATTTTGTCGTTGGTTCCTGAGTGCTCTATTGAAGCGAGTGATGAAATCCATCAGTAAGTTTTTGCTTGAGACGTATTTCTTGAAGAAGGAATGTGAACTTTCAGCTCTTTGACTACTTGTCATTCCAGCACAAAATACATGGTTCAAATAAGCTGGTACCCATTTCTCTCGTATCTCATACATCATTGAGAGCCATTCATTAACTTTCAACTTTGTATGTTGTGTGACCTCTTTCCAGGACTCCACAAACTCATGTGGGGAAGAAGAATTCTCAATAGCATTTTTCATAATATGATAATGGTCACGAAAACTTAAAGGATCAATCTTCTCTGAAAATTTATTCAGTATATGCCACAAGCAATAATGGTGAACTATATCAGGAAAAAAATGTGCTATAGCCTTTGTCATGGCAGGATCTTGGTCAGTGATAGTTACCTTTGGTGCACCTGTTGGCATGGCCTCCATCCATTTGTTCAACAACCAAATAAATGATTCGGTCTTCTCATCGCTTAAAAATGCACACCCAAAGATTATTGTCTGATGATGATGATTAACCCCTACAAGTGGTGCAAAAATCATCCCATATTTGTTTGTGTTATATGTGGTATCAAACACAACTACATCACCAAACACACTATAAGCCATCCTAGATAACGAATCCGCCCAAAAACATCCTTTTTGTTCTTCTCTTAGTTCCTTCTTGAAGTTTCTAATATCTCTTTCTGTGCAACCTACAAACTCAGGACCTCCACTATCTATCTTCGATAATCGCATTTGTTGACAAGTTGGTATATTAGCTTCTGAAAACTGATGAGTTAAAGCTTTCTTAGCGGCTGATACTGTGCGATGTGACCGTAGAAAATGTACCTTTGAAGGAGTTGAGAGTGAATGGTTATGGCCTTCCATGAACATACTTACATTCCAACTTGTACCATTTTGTTGCTTGACGATGGAAATCTTCGCCCGACAACCAGTCCTCACTCTGCCACGAGTTCTTTCTGGTTTGTTACTAGATGATTCACACATTTGCTTTTCCGAACGAGCATGGCCTTCTTTGAAACACATAATCTGTTTCCATACAACTTCATTTGTTATTTTATTCTTCTTACTATTGCTTATTCTCACACTAAAACCAGCTTCTCGTGCATATTGATTATAAAAAGCATATGCCTCCTCTATCGATGTGAATTCCATCCCGACTTTCGGCTTACAATCATCCGCTACTTGGGGAATGTACAAATTAGGATGGGTGTCTTCTTCCATTACTACAATATTTTATATAAAAAAATGTAAGTATTATAATATACATGAAAGCAAGTAATATTCCTAATTAATTATTTAGTATGGATATATTTTCTTCAATTTGTAAATTTCTTATTAGATAGATATCACCCATTGCACCGTACAACTGTAACACAAAAGTCATACACATATATGTGTCTTGATAAAAAAAAGGTATGAAAATAGAAATTGACAAGAAATAACATGTTTCTTTAATTAGTTTTATAAAAACCAACAGAATCAGTTCATAAACTGACAAGATTTAACATGCTTCTTTATTTTTTCATAAGATAGTCTTTTTCAGCCTATAGATTATAATTGACAAGAATAACATGCTTCTTTACTTTGTCATATTAGGGGTGCTTTCCCTTGCTTAACTTTTGGAAACGTGATTAAAAATAGAGATTATGATAAAATTACTTAAAATCAAAAGTAGGTAGTATTTGAGAATAAAAGTGATTTTGGTCAAATGTAAAAGTTGGAGTATTTGATACTTAGGGGATGTTTGCATTTGCTTTTTCTAAGTGATTTTAATCTTATAACTTGATAAAAACTATTTTGTAGTGTTTGTAAAGCCAGCTTCTGCCTGAAAAGAATTGCTTCCAATGTAAAAGTTAAAAGCAGAATTTTAATGCTTTTCAACTTCTACTTTTATTAAAAATCATTTTTTCTTAAACACTACCTACTTTTTACATATGTTATTTTTATAGAATCTCTGATTTTAATAACTTTTTCAAAAGCTAAAGCAATCGCAAACACCCACTTAAGCAGCTTTTAGCTTATGAGTGAGATAAAAGACTGCTATTTATTTTTCAAAATTCCAAAAAAGTTAGAAAAAGCAACTATTTTCTACTTTTAACTTTTGATCTAAACTCACGTCTATTAAAGCTAAAATTATTGTCCTAAACACTCCAAAATAACTTTTCCTATAGCAACAAAACTAAACTTCCAAAAGCAAAAATTCTGACACATGTCAAAGAGAAGCCGTTATTTAGAAAGCATAAACAAGAAATTGGAAAGTCAAATCAAAATTTCTAACCTCAGAGTAAGTTTCTCCAATTGTTAAATAAATAGCTTGTTCGAAATCCCTGTTTACTTCCCATATATGATGACCTATAGCCAAGGATTAAAATATCTCCGATATTCACCGATATCTCACCGATATCTCTCTTTTTTGGCGATACCGAAACGATATTCGGATGTAATAAATTTATGTCAGAATATCTTCGATATATCTCCGAAATCTCCGAAATATCTCCGAAATCTCTGAAAATTTCGATTTGGGCTATCTCCAGGTATAATTTGTTGTAATTTCGTGGAAATTTTACCAAAATTTCGGTGAATTTCGGTAAAATTCGATTAATTTCGTTGAGATTTCGATTAATATCGGTGAAATTTCGGTTAATATCGGTGAATTTCGGTAAATTTCGATTAATTTCGGTGAGATTTCGATTAATATCGGTGAAATTTTGATTAATATCGGTGAATTTCGGTAAAATTCGATTAATTTCGGTAGATTTCGATTAATATCGGTGATATTTCGGTTAATATCGGTGAAATTTCGGTGAATTTCGGTAAAATTTTCTTAATGCAGCCTTAGTTGTAAAATTTTGGTTAATATCGGTGAAATTTCATGATCCTTAGTTGTAAAATTTCTAAATTATTCGCAATCCACTAAATTTTCTTAATGCAGCCCAAAGATTTAATAAATTAGAATATTATTGTAAAATACTTGAACATCCTTAATGATAATAAGAGTTCATAATGTATCTTGCGTGGCCTGATAATGTTTCTATTGTTTATTATTTGTCTAACTAGTTGTAAATATGTGAATTTCACTCAATATTTAGATTAAATATTTGAATTTAAGTAGGTTTATAACAATCTATAAAATATCGTGATAAATTACTATTTTAATACATTTTCCGGCATTTTTAAAAAAGTTGCACCGATATTTCGATATTAATGGAGATTTCACCGAAATCTCTTTAAATTGAAATACCGATATCTCCGTAATTACCGATATTTTCATCCTTGCCTATAGCTACATGCAAGCCATATGTACAATTGAAGCCCTTTCTGCCTTTATTAAATAAATTATTTATGTTGCTTCATTGGGCTCATAAAAACATTATGCTCCAATTATACCAATTTCTGATTGTATAGGTTGTTCTTGATTCTTGTTATTAAACCTTACAGCCTTAATCAGACGAGTTTTTTGAGAGATTGGTATGTGATCTGTTGATTCATTAACCAAGTAATGCATAAAGTTGTAAAAAAACAGATACTGGATATTTCCATGCACACATGATAATGGTAATAAAAATTAATAATTGATCCAATTTAACCATTAGCAGAAGGTAAAAAATAATGAAAAATAAACAAAGATTTATTCCACATGAATAGAATAATCGAAGATGAAAGGTTAACTGACCTTTTTTTATGAATCCGAAAATCCTGGACGGTGACTATAGCTAAAGGCTGAAGTTCATGGATAGCCTAAAACCTTTCCACGGTAGAGTTTAAAGAAACTATCTGGGGAACTTTAATAATAATAATAAATAGGTCAAGGTCTTTTTTATAACATATGAATTGCAGAGATAAAATAATATATGCGGTGGGTGATGAGAAGACTGCATATATTTCTTAAGAAAAAAAAAGGACCGTATATATTATTATGAAAGGAAACAACATTGTGGGAGAGAGAAACAATTAATTATTGTGGAGAGAGAAATTGAAACAACATTATTGGAGAGAGAAACAACTAATGATTATGGAGAGAGAAATAGAATTTAGAGAAAAAAGACACGTATATGATGGGGATAAAGTAGTGGAGAGAGAATAAATATTTGAGAATATACAAGGGAGAGAAATTAGAGTAGGAGAGATAAGAAAAAAGAAAACAGAAAATATTGACGTGGTGTGCCAAGTAATAGGCGCCCACAATGTTGCTGATTTTAAGTATGCACATGAGTATCAATTCTGTATACATATATATGGTAAAGATTGTTATATATATGGTAGATATTTCCGAAATTAGTTCCATATTAAAATTTTGTTGGCAATTTGCTATATAAAAAAAATTATACTTAACAAATTTTGGTTGATTCATTTTATAATAAAAATAAAATGAATTAAAAAGCAAACAATAAAATTTAAATAAATTAAAAAAACACATAATATCTGGTTTTCCCCCCTTTTTAATGTACAATATAACAAATTCATGTTTTCCATAACTTTTAATTTGACATCTACCTTGCATATTTTAAAATAAGTTATATAAAAAAAATACAATTGTTTTTCGATTATTTAGGTTAGATTTATTTATTTAATATCAATTGAATAAAAATTAAATAAATATAAGAATATTTTTTATAAATACTTATTAACTATTCTTTTTAAAATATTAGATAGTTTTTTTTTTTTTTTTATATTTTTAAAACTTCATTTTTATTTCATGAAAAAATGTATATATGTATCTTTCCAACGATATTACAATTGTTCATAAACAGTAAAAACTAATTAGTTGTTCCAATAGAGATCAAGTTGTGACATGAGTCGATTCTGCTGTCCTGAAATGTGTATGATACTTCTGTCTTAACTTGGTTCATTATACATTAGTTATTTTCAATCCTTTCCATATGTTGTAACTAAATAACGTTATCTGACTTTTCTTATGTATTTTGTTTCTTCTTCTACTACTGGTTTATTGAAATTGAAGCATTGAATCCTTGTACTCCATGTTGTTCCACAGATGGCTGAATATGGTGATGGTTCCAGGTAGGAATTTGTGCCTCATTATTTTATTTTTGAACTTCAAAAGTTATTCCTTTTACCTACTTTATTGAAGGGCAATTATAGTCCCATATGCCTATTCTGCATATTTGTCACCTTTTATTGATATAGTGATGTTGGTCTAGCTTACTTGAACAACTTAATTAGGTTGATCAGCAGAACATAATATAGCAAGGTAATGCCTATAAATGTGTGGTTCCCATGCTTGATAGTTCATGAAGAGGCACTAAAAATGTAAAATCATGCTTGTATGTTATTGTAACTTCCGGTGCACACTATATGCTTATATATTATTTTTGTCTACTTTGTAGTTTATTTTTTATGTGGTATATTATTATTGATTAAACAAGACACACAAATATATGATAAAATCTCTATTTTATGCGTATTTTCATAACAAAAATCCTCGGCTGTCACCTCACATTTTACTCAATTAAATATAGGGCTTCTAAATTTAGAAAACCAAAAGCAATAAAGGATCCCAATATAATAAGTAAACAATAACTTTTCAATTTTGGAGGGAGGCCCACAAATAATTATTAACAAACCAAGTGTTGTATATCTATATATATATATATATATATATATATATATATATATATATATATATACAAAGTTGGGGAAGGGGGCATGGCCCTTCTCCGACTGACTGCACATCCGCCCCTGATCAAAACGACGTAGTTTTATGTATGGGATATGGTTGGCACACCGTAGTTGGAAAGATGATCCGAGATGAGGTTCTACACCTAAAACATAGTGATGTTTTTCAACTATTAATTTAATGATGTGCTTTGAGATATTTAATGATAGATATTAATTTTATACAAACATAGCATATTAAATTATGTTGTCGTATATATATTGACATCCGACCATGGCTCCCCTTAATGACAAATCTTACCTCTGCCCCTACTAATCCTTAATTCTTTTAATTGCTCGAATTTTATCATTTTTAGCTGAAATTGAAATTGACGCGGGTGCTTCGCTAATGATCGTGTCAAATCCAGGATTTTAATTTTTTTTTTCTGTTGCCTCGATGCTCAATTTTCATATAAGTTTTTCTATGTTGTTTATAAGGATGAGGGGTTTAAGCCATTTACAATACTGTAAAATGGAATACTCTATTTTGACATGTTTAAATGGGGTGCACTTTTAATTATTTGGCAACAATTTCAAATTCCAGCTTAAAGAATGACCAAATTTGAATAATTTAATAGATATCAGACGAAATGATAAAGTGAAAAAACGAATGACAGGTTTTAGAACAGCTCATAAGTTACAGGACGAATCTTGAAATTATCTCAAACTATAAAATATCTCCAAAAACCAAATATAACAGATAAAGTGAACAAATTAATTATTTTATCTAAATTAATCGGAAACTATATATATATATATATATATATATATATATATTTATACATGGACGGACCCATGTTGGGGCCAAAGGGGGCATTGGCCCCCCTGACCCCGTCATAATGTGCTATTATATATGTGTGTCTTATTTGACCCCGTCATATTGTGTTATTATATATGTTTATTGTAGTCGATTTTAATATAACTTAATTAAATAAAATGAAAAATTCTATTGTTTGACATGAAGTAGATGAATGTATTGTTATGTATAAGTAATAGAGATAAAGATGTTAGAAAATATTATGAATATACAAACATTAATCTTGATTTTTTTTTTTCTTTTTGTGATAAATCAATTTATTGATCTTATCGAAATTCTTAATACTTTTCTAGCTTTATTTATATAGTTGATTATACTTAGGGCCTACAACGGTAGTCCTTCTTTGATGTTCTAATATATTATGTTTTAATATAATTTATCCAATATTTTAAGTTTAGAGCCTAGCTATGTAAAAATAATTTGATTTCTAGCCTACTCAATATTTGCTTCCTATTTGGTAAAAATTGTCACATGAGCATAGAATTTTTTTTACGTGAAATAAACACCTAGATCAGTCTATAAATGGGCCCCCCTCTCCTAAATTTCTGGGTCCGTCAATGTATATATATATATATGTTAAATGAATCAATAAATATTTTGATGGATAATGAGACATGATAGTTTTGAAAACATGTTTTACAATTTTATCTGAATTATAAATATGAAAGGATGGAAGAATAAAGAAGAATAGCAAAAAATATGAAATAGAGAAGGATTAAAACATCAAGTGAATTTAAGTCTAAAATAGAAGACAAGTCATCTCTACATCTTAGTTGTTGACCTAGAGCCGTAATAAATATCATAAAATATATTACATACAGTTTCCTAACATTAATGAATAAGACTAATACTAATATGTATAAATTTCAAACCATTAATTTCAACTCATAAAATACACATCAAAATGTTGCATGCTATTCAATTCTCCTCCAATATAAATATCCTCAAACCCCATATAGTTTTTCATCTCATCTACCTTCTAACTCTCCACATCATTAACAATCCTCTATTATTCTTGTAACAACACATATCATGGCTAGAAGCATTTACAGTGTATGCATTATGATCCTCGCCTTGGTGGTCGCCATGATGAGCAATGTCGGAGAATGTGATGCTGCTTCCCGCCAACTCTTTTACAACCCCTTTTTTTTCCCTAAGCCAACTTTCCCTCCTCTTCCTAGTTACTTCCCCCCGTTTCCTTACTTCCCACCTTTCACATACCCTGGATTATTCGTGCCGCCGCCACCTCCAAATTCCCATTCTGTTCCTCCATCTGCTGCACCAGCTTCCACCTAATTTAATTTCATGCATATATATGCACTATTTCTCTGAAATGAAGCATCTACGTGCTAATGTATTATATCCTAGAATAATGAGCGAAGAGGACTCCACAGTTGGAAATAAATTTGGCTGGTGAAATAATGGAGATCTACCAATTTTTCTATTTTATATACATGTAGATAAACGTAGATAACAATGTTCCTCTTCCATATATTTGGCAGAGTTTGAGTTGTTTGCCTTGTTAAACTACGTGTTCCTCTGATATTATATATCCAATATTACATTTTTGTACTGTTATCAATACTAGTATTTTTTGGAACTCTTAAAATCTATTATCTGTTAGAGTATCAATTAGTTAATAAGTTTATACTTTATACAAAATACCTTATTCGTTCAATATTAATTGTCGTTCTAGCAACTTCTTCATTTTTCCATTTCACGAATTCTATCAATTTTCTTCCTGTGCTCAATCCTAGAATATCTATATTTTTCAACTTATCACAGATATTTCATTCGGTCATATTTTTATTAATGCAACTAAACGTCATTAGATAATTTAATATTCTTTTATTTAACAAAAAATAAGTTATTCAATTAAATTGTTTGATTATTTAACTTTGTTTTTTCTTACAAATACATATATTTTAAATTGTGCATTACATGACGGGAAATTCTAGTATTAAATTAAAATGGAATGATAAAACCTATTTTAATGTTGATTTTGATCTTCAAGTTGAATTCCGCTTCTTCTGCTCTCTAACTTCTCTCTCTAAAAAGCTATACAAATGATAAATCTTGTGAAAAACTGAAGTAGCAAGAGTTTTTAAACACATTTGGGGGCTTTTACGAACAATGGGCCAAAAATAGGAGAATTTAGAGCCTAAAGCCCATCTTCCCGCTGCATTTTGACATAGGTTGTGTGCCTTATAACTGTGCGAAATGACGGATCGTGTTTAACCGAAAATTTGGGATCTTCTCTGGACTCTCAAACTAGTAATGTGGATTTACATTGGGCCACACGACCGGGTCGTGTGCGGCAAAAATTGCACTTTCGGTTCAACTTCAAAACTATTTTCGAGGTCTTCGAGTCTGATTTTGGCTTTAACTATTTTTGACAAAGTTGCAGCCCTTTGAGTTGGCTTTTCAATACCGTTGATTTCACCTCCATTAGATATGTATATCTAGAGATATGCCCAAAATACTGAAGGTGTGTCAATTTGAAATTCTGCATTTTTTTCCTCCTTCTCGCGCGTTTTTCGACTTCTTTCCATCCGTCGTACTTTTAGCCTATTTTACCTGTAAAATGCTCGAAAACCAATCTTTCTGACGAAAGAAAAAAATACAAAATATATGACAAGCGAGAGCTTAGAATACACAAATATATGATAAAATCTCTATTTTATGCTTATTTTCATAACCAAAAACCTCGGCTGTCACCTCACATTTTACTCAATTAAATATGGGGCTTCTAAATTTAGAAAACTAAAAGCAATAAAGGATCCCAATAAAATAAGTAAACAATAACTTTTCAATTTTGGAGGGAGGCCCACAAATAATTATTAACAACTAAGTGTTGTATATATATATATACATATTAGGCTTTCTTGAGCATAAGTTGGGGAAGGGGGCATGGCCCTCCTCCAACTGACTGTACATCCGCCCCTGATCAAAACGACGTAGTTTAATGTATGGGATATGGTTGGCACACCGTAGTTGGAAAGATGATCCGAGATGAGGTTCTACACCTACAACATAGCGATATTTTTCAACGATGAGTTTAATGATGTGCTTTGAGATATTTAATGATAAATATTAATTTTTATACAAACATAGCATATTAAATTCTGTTGTTGTATATATATTGACATCCCACCATGGCTCCCCTCAATGACAAATCTTACCTCTGCCCCTACTAATCCTTAATTCTTTTAATTGCTCAAATTTAATCATTTTTAGATGAAATTGAAATTAAACGCGGGTGCTTCGCTAATGATCGTGTCAAATCCGGGATTTTCATTTTTTTCTTTTTTGGTGAATATGTTGCCTCTATGCTCAATTGTCGTATAAGTTTTTCTATTTTGTTTATAAGGATGGGGGGTTTATGCCATTTACAATACTAGAAAATGGAATACTCTATTTTGACATGTTTATATGGGGTGCACTTTTAATTATTTGGCAATAATTTCAAATTCCAGCTTAAAGAAGGACCAAATTCGAATAATCTAAAAGATATCAGACGAAATGATAAAGTGAAAAAATGAATGACATGTTTTAGAACAGCTCATAAGTTACAGGACGAATCTTGAAAATTTCTCAAACTATAAAATCTCTCCAAAAACCAAATATAATAGACAAAGTGAACAAATTATTTGATCTAAATTAATCAGAAACTATATATATATATATTATATATATATATATATATATATATATCTGTTAAATGAATCAATAAATATTTTTGATGGATAATGAGACATGATAGTTTTGAAAACATGTTTTACAATGTTATCTGAATTATAAAAATGAAATTAAGGATGAAAGAATAAAGAAGGATAACAAAAAATATGAAATAGAGAAGGATTAAAAGATCAAGTGAATTTAAGTCTAAAATAGAACACAAGTCATCTCTACATCGTAGTTGTTGACCTAGAGCCGTAATAAATATCATAAAATATATTACATACTGTTATCAATACTAGTATTTTTTGGAACTCTTAAAATCTATTATCTGTTAGAGTATCAATTAGTTAATAAGTTTATACTCTATACAAAATACCTCATTCGTTCAATATTAATTTTCGTTCTAGCAACTTCTTCATTTTTCCATTTCACGAATTCTATCAATTTTCTTCCTGTGCTCAATCCTAGAATATCTATATTTTTCAACTTATCACAGATATTTCATTTGGTCAAATCTTTGTCGCCTAATATTAGAAGGTATATTTGTCAAAATATTTCATCTTTAATTCTTTAATTTTTTTTCTAAAACGACAATTAATATGAAATGGAGGGAGTAATACATAATATGTTTTATTATTCAATTCTATATTTATTTTATCTAACTTTACAATAAAACACAACTTGTTATCATAACTAATATTTAATCATTAATACACACATATATATGTGTGTGTATATATATATATCATTGAAATGGAGAAATCCTATATTTCTTTTACATTTATATGGTGCAAAAGAGTGTCTAAAGAAATAAGTTTAAAGGAAACTGTGAATTTCAGATCTACAATCTCCCTCAATCTCCCAAAGCAGCACACAACAAATCAATATTAGAATGTACATAGATTCTGGTTCTGTTGAGGTAAGGAAGGTACATACTTTGCATAATCCTGCGGATTTTCTCACAAAGGGGTTACCTGGAAACAAGGTGGATCATTGCTCGAGCTTGCTGCAGCTTGAGCAGTGTAATGAAAAGCTATAACAGAAGTGCAGTGGTGAGGCAGAAAACAGGTGCACTTGATTCATTGAGGTGGAGATTTGTGAGGAAGTGATCAATATCATCAAGTGAGCTACTCAAGGTAATAGGATGTGTCTAGAATGGGGAACCGGAATCAGGAGGTAAAGAACCGGACAGATAAACCGGGTTTTGGCGTGAAGAAGTGAAGCTGTTCAAGAAAAACCGGGTTCAGGGTTGTTGAGGGATAACTGTCGTTTGTGACGAGTTTGTTACAGGTTTGTGACTGAATAAACCGTCACATTTGTCCGGTAGCAGCAGTCGTCTTCAAGCGGTTAGAACTTCCTGGGTAGTTACATTCGAGCTGCAAGACTTATATCATTGAAAAGCTCTCTTCAAGGAGAAGATCACCACGTTGAGCAATTTCCAGTTTTCATAGATTACAGAGAGAATTTGAGAGTGAAAGTATTTCTGCCCTAATTTGTTCCAGAATTGGGCATATTCATTTCTGAGTATAATTCCTGTAATTGATTGATTATCTTAGTGAATTGAGGTGTGCCTGGCCTCCGTGGATGTAGTTCATCTTGAACGAACCACGTAAAACGATTGTGTGATTCATTTTATTTCCAGTTCTGCGCGAAGTGTTTTTCGGTCACAACTCTGGCCGAACAAGCTGTGTGTTTTCAAACTGTTGATCTTCGAACCTGTTCCAGTTTCTTAGTGTTGTGTGTTTGAGAGTTGATTTGTCTAACATACTCAAAGAGAAGGAATTGATTACAATGAGGTCTTTTCTCCGGTGGTAAAACATTGCTCAATCAGATTGCTTTTATCAAAGGTCACACAGGAGGACATGGAACTGCAACAACTTGATGTAAAGACAGCATTCTTACATGGAGAACTGAATGAGGAAATTTATATGAAACACCCAGAAGGCTTTGTCATTCCTGGGAAAGAAGACAAAGTGTGTTTGCTCAAGAAGTCACTATATGGACTTAAACAAAGTCCAAGACAGTGGAACAAGAGGTTCAATGACTTCATGATCAGTACTGGTTTTGTAAGAAGACTTTATGACAGTTGTGTTTACTTCAACAAAGTTTCAAAGCAAGATAAAGTGTTTCTTCTATTGTATGTGGATGACATGCTAATTGCTAGCAGAAACAAGGAGAAAATACAATGGTTGAAGGAGAGACTTAATGCTGAGTTTGACATGAAGGATCTGGGAGAAGCAAAGAAGATATTGGGAATGAACATTATAAGAAACAGAGAAGCTGGAGTGCTGTGGTTATCTCAGAAACAATATCTTCAGAAAGTGTTGGAGAGGTTTCATATGCATGAAGCCAAACCTCTCTTCACTCCGGTTAATCTACAGAAGAAACTTTCCAAAGATCAAAGCCCAAAGAATGAAGAAGAGATCATACAGATGAGCAGTATTCCCTATGCAAGTGGAGTAGGAAGTCTTATGTATGGAATGATCTGTAGCAGGCCTGATTTGGCATATGCTGTATCTTTGGTAAGCAGATTCATGTCAAATCCAGGAGTTGAACACTGGGAAGCTTTGAAACATGTGATGAGGTATCTAAAAGGATCAGTGAACAAGTCACTGAAATTTGAGAAGAAAGCAGATGGAGGTACTGTTGCATTGGAGGGATTTGCTGACTCGGATTTTGCAGCAAATGTGGACACAAGGAAGTCAATCTCTGGATTTGTGTTTACCTTATATGGGACAGCCATCAGCTGGAGGAGTGCACAACAATCTGTTGTGGCACTATCTACTACTGAAGCAGAATATATTTCCTTAACTGAAGCCATCAAGGAGTCAATCTGGTTGAAAGGGGTGTTAAAGGATTTGGACATCAAGCAGAGGTGTGTAGTAATCTACTGTGATAATCAAAGTGCTTTGCATCTTGTGAAACATCAAGCATTTCATGAAAGATCAAAACACGTTGATGTGAGGTTACATTTTGCTAGAGATGTCATAGATTCTGGTTCTGTTGAGGTAAGGAAGGTGCATACTTTGCATAATCCTGCGGATTTTCTCACAAAGGGTGTACCTGGAAACAAGGTGGATCATTGCTCAAACTTGCTGCAGCTAGAGCAGTGTAATGAAGAACTATAACAGAAGTGCAGTGGTGAGGCAGAAACAGGTGTACTTGATTCATTGAGGTGGAGATTTGTGAGGAAGTGATCAATTTCATCAAGTGAGCTACACAATGTAATAGGATGTGTCTAGAATGAGGAATCGGATTCAGGAGGTGGAGAACCGGATGAGAAAACCGGGTTTTAGCGTGAAGAAGTGAAGCTGTTCAAGAAAACGGGGTTCAGGGTTGTTGAGGGATAACTGTCGTTTGTGACAAGTTAGTTTCAGCTTTGTGACGGAATAAACCGTCACATTTGTCCGGTAGCAGCAGTCGACTTCAAGCAGTTAGAACTTCCTGGGTAGTTACATTCGAGCTGCAAGGCCTATATCATTGGAAAGCTCTCTTCAAGGAGAAGGTCACCACGTCGAGCAATTTCCAGTTTTCATAGATTACAGAGAGAATTAAATAGTGAAAGTGTTTCTGCCCTAATTTGTTCCAGAATTGGGCATATTCATTTTTTAGTGTAATTCCTGTAATTGATTGATTATCTTAGTGAATTGAGGTGTGCCTGGCCTCCGTGGATGTAGTTCATCTTGAACGAACCACGTAAAACGATTGTGTCATTCATTTTTGTTTCAGTTCTGCGCGAAGTGTCTTTCGGTCACAACTCTGGCCGAACAGTCTTGTGTTTTCTCGAACGATTAATCTTCGAACCTGTTCCAGTTCTTGGTGGTGTGTGTTTTGGAGTTGATTTGTCTAACATGAACAATGTGAATATGTAACCTGTTTGAGACTTCCTTGAATCTAGATTTGCAGCAAAATCTGAGTCTACAAACCCATACAACTGATCAACTGAGTCTGCTTCTTGTCTTCTGTACAAAATTCCATAATTTGCAGTACCTCTCAAATACCTCAGCAACCATTTCAAAGCTTCCCAATGATCTTTACCAGGATCAGACATATATCTACTCACCACACTGATGGAATGAGCCATATCTGGCCTGGTACAGATCATAGAATACATGATAGAACCCACTGCATTTGAATAAGGGACTTTGTACATTTCAACTCTCTCAATATCACTCTTAGGTTTCTGCAACTCTGATAATCTGAACTGCTGACTCAATGGGACAGACACCTTCCTGCATTCATGCATGTTGAACTTCTTCAAGACCTTTTCAATATATGATTGCTGACTTAACCATAAACTTCCTGTCTTGATATCTCTAACAATGTCCATTCCCAGAATTCTCTTTGCTGATCCTAGAACCTTCATCTCAAACACTGACTGAAGATTTGCCTTTAACAGTTTAATTTCTTCCAAGCTTTTGCTGGCTATTAACATATCATCTACATACAAAAGTAGATAGGTGATCACAGCTTTCCCATTCTTCTTGAAATACACACAATTGTCATATTTGCACCTGAGAAACCTAATGCTCTTCATATGATGATCAAACTTGATATACCACTGCCTTGGACTCTGCTTTAGTCCATACAGTGACTTCTTAAGCAAACACACCATTTCTTCTTTTCTTGCTTCCACAAAACCTTCTGGTTGAGTCATATATATGATCTCTTTTAAATCCCCATGAAGAAAAGCTGTTTTTACATCTAATTGTTCTAAGATTAAATCAAACTGAGTTACTATTGCCAATAAAATCCTGATAGAGCAATGCTTTACTACAGGGGAGAAAATCTCATTGTAGTCTACTCCTTCTCTTTGAGTAAACCCTCTAGCAACCAACCTAGCCTTGAATCTTACCCTTTCTGTCTCTGCTACTTCGACTTTCTTCTTGTAAATCCATTTGCAGCTTACAAGCTTTTGATGTACAGGCCTCTTGACCAATTGCCAGGTTCCATTCTTTTCCAGAGACTCTATTTCTTCCTGCATTGCTACCATCCATTGATTTCTCTCTGAGCTGGACATAGCTTCTGTGTAAGTTCTAGGCTCACTGTTGTCAGTGTCTTCTCCAGCTGTAAATGCATAGGCCATGAGAAAATCTTCTGTGTATCTGGTTGAAGGTTTGGAGACCCTCTTTTCTCTGTCTCTGATCAGTTGGTAACTCCCAGGCTCACTTTCTCCAGTTTGTTCTTCTTCATTGGTATCCGAGTCCTCATCAGTGACTCCTCCTTCTTCAGGTTTCAAACTTTGCTCCTGCTCTGCCAGTTTGTTTTGAGTCTGTTCTGTAGTAACAACTCTCTCAATTTTATCCTGGCAGAAAGGTTTCTCATGCTCACAAAACACCACATCTCTGCTGACAATTATCTTGTGCATTCCTGGCTCAATACACCATAGTCTGTACCTTTTAATCCCTTTAGGATATCCCAACATAACACACTTGAGTGCTCTTGCCTCAAGTTTATCCTGTTTCACATGTGCAAATGCTTTGCACCCAAATGTCCTTAGATGTGAGTATCCAGGCCTCATTCCAGACCATTTTTCTTCTGGTGTTTTAAAGTCAATAGCAGAACAGGGGCATCTATTTATCAGATAAGCAGCTGTTGATGCTGCTTCTGCCCAGAATTTCTTTGCTAAACCTGATTCTAATAGCATGCATCTTACTCTTTCAAGGATTATTCTGTTCATCCTTTATGGGACTCCATTTTGTTGAGGATTCCTAGGTACAGTCTTGTGTCTTTTGATTCCTTTAGCCTTGCAGTAGTTGTTAAACTCTTCAGACATAAATTCCAGACCATTGTCAGTCCTTAAGCACTTTAGAGTCTTTCCAGTCTCACTCTCAACTTCTGTGTGCCATTCTTGAAACTTTTGGAAGGCTTCTGATTTTGTTTTCAGCACATATAGCCATAATTTTCTGGAATAGTCATCTACTATACTCAGAAAGTATCTCCCCCCTCCTATAGACACAGTTCTAGAAGGGCCCCATAAATCTGAATGTGCATACTCTAGAGGTGCTTTAGATGTGTGTTTACCAGTAGGATAGGGTAGCTTCTTACTTTTTCCTAAAATGCATGTTTCACATCCTTTAATGACAAACTTTTCCTTGTGCTGTAACACATTCTGTTTAAGTAGTTCATTCAAGCCATTTTGACTTACATGACCTAGCCTGGAATGCCATTTCATAGATTCCTCATCTGTTGTGTTATCAACTCTTCCTGTTATAGCACATCCATCAAGATAATACAGACTAGATTTTCTTACTCCTCTTAACATAATTTTCTCATTCTTCATGACAAGCAAGAAACCATCCTTAGATTGGAAACTACATCCTTTATTTTCAAGAGTGCCTAAACTGATTAAGTTTCTTTTAAGGTCAGGGATGTACCTTACTTCTGTTAAGATCTTGACAGATCCATCATGAGTTTGCAGATGAATGCTCCCCATCCCTTTCACTTGACATATTTGGTTGTTTCCCAGCATTACTGATCCACAGTTCTTCTCACAGAAATCATGAAACCAGTCCAATTTTGGGCACATGTGGAAACTACATCCACTATCTTTGCTCTGCCACATTCAGGACCTCAGCTTCATCTTCTGCGGTTGCAAGATCCACTGTACTCTGATTCTTCTTCTTTTCAGCCTGTTTTCTTTTCCATTCAAAACAATTCTTCTTAAGGTGTCCTGGTTTCTTGCAGTGATGGCATTTTCTTGTTTCCTTTCCATCATTCGGTTTCAACTTGTTTTGTGCTTCCTTCTTGGGAGTGTCAGATTGTTTCTGCTTCCATTGGAAACCTTTTCCCTTTGTGATCATTAGGCCTTCTCCAGCTGCTCCTAGTTTGGACTCATTTTCCTTTTGCAATTCCTTGGATCTGAGTGCCATTTGTACTTCTTCCAAGGTAAGCCCTGTCTTCTTGCCATACAAGAGAGTGTCTCTTAAATGATCATATGACTTAGGGAGGGCACTCAGAAGAAGTATGGCCTTATCTTCTTCCTCCAATTTGACTTCCAGGCTTTCAAGATCATCCAGAAGCTTTGTGAACTCATCCAGCTGATCATCAACAGTTTTGTCTTCCATGAATCTGAAAGAGTACAATCTTTGTTTTGTGTAAAGTCTGTTTGCCAGGGATTTTGACATATACAGGCTATCTAATTTGTTCCACAATCCTTCTGCAGTTGTTTCTTTAGAAACCTCCCTTAGAACCTTATCAGTGAGACACAGAATCAAGGTACAATGTGCCCTTTCAAGGATGTCCTGTTTCTGTGATGGATCTAGTTTTTCAGGCAGTGCTTCCTCTCCTCGAAGCGCAGCAGCGAGCCCTTGTTGGGTTAGAATAGCTTTCATCTTGATTTTCCACAATCCAAAGTCGTTCTTCCCAGAAAACTTCTCAGCATCAAACTTGGTTGCAGCCATATCCTCCTCCAGGAACCTTGCTTATCCTTCAGTGATTTGTTCCTTAATCCAGGCCAATGACCAAACACTTTGTGAGCACGAATTCCCACAGACGGCGCCAATTGTGAATTTCAGATCTACAATCTCCCTCAATCTCCCAAAGCAGCACACAACAAATCAATATTAGAACACACACTTGTGTTCCTATTCAAACCAAGAAAACAAACCTTCAAGAATGTTAAACAAACAGATAAGAAAACGATTTACGTGGTTCGGCAAATTGCCCTACATCCACGGGAGCGGCTTCATCTTCATTATCAACGAATGATTACAGAGAAATCCTTCATTCACTAGCTTACAAAATCATGCACTCAACTAGTTACTCTCAAGAAGAATATACTCTCTTTCTCTTGTTGTTTCTCACTCTTTTCATAACCTATCTAGCTCTCAACTTGGAGTATAATCTGGTTACAAAATGAGCTCTCAAGAAGTCCCACACACACGGAATAAACTGCTTCTTTATAGCTGATAGAAGCAAGAAACAGAAACTGGAAAAACGGTTACAAAATAACCGCCACAAAACGACAACGGTTTTAGCTTCCAGAAACCGTTGTCAAAGCTCCTAACAGAATTTAACAGATTCTGTTTTCCTCTTCTTCAACTGCAATTCCTGAACCAAAATTATTCTCTCTTAGCTGAGTTGATGAGACACTTCTTTAACAGAAACAACTAAGAAAACTACTTACTTTAAAATGTAATGATATTGTTTCTTTGGAAAAAAAGGGCAAAAAAGTTTTGGGGTGTGGTAATATTAACTATTTGGAAAGGCAATTTAAAACTCTAATTTTTAAATTTCGTTTATTAATGACAATGTTTGGAAACTTAAAAAAAAAAAAATATAACTAACAGAAATTTGATACAAATAAAATTTAATGGATGAGACAACAAGCAACTTGAACTAAATTCATATACCACGTTGACTTCTTCTTCCAGTTAGGAATGAATAAAATTGAACCGAAATCCAAAAAACTTATACATCATCAAACAGTTCGGTTCAGTTGGCATTTAAAAAATCGAATTGTTTTTCGATTCGGTTGGCATTTAGAAAAGGTTCGATTAACCAAACCAAGTACCTATATAGTTATTTTACAATTTTTTAATATGTTAATGTATACAATATATTTATTATTTTCTTTATGACGTAAAAACTAAGAAAATAACTTTTAACTTTAAGATTTGTTAAGTTTTAAAAGTTTATCAAGATCTATGCTTTTAAAAGTTGGATACGAACTTCAATGTCACCAGTAATGCCATGTATTCTTAGAAACTTGGAAAATCAATGCCATTTATTCTTAGAACCATTTGAGATGTGGACAAAACGGACAATCGAATCGAATCGAAAAGATTCAGTTCGGTTAGAGTCGGTTTAGCCTATCATTTCGGTATCTTTCGGCCCTTAGAATTAAGACAATTTGATATTTAATTTTTTCGATTTGGTTCCGAACCGATTGAAGACTTACCCTTACTTCCAGTAGATTTTTCCAAAGATTAATAATGTAGATGGTAGATAGGAGTTACGTTTCCTTTTCACCATTTTAACCTGAATGAAAAGTCGGGAAAATGGGTTTCCAACCCCGGCCCTAAATAAAAAATAAAAAGAATAATGATGTGGATTTTTTTTGTTTTAACTATAAAATTATTTAATTTGATATGTTTTTGCACATTATATGCAAGATAGCTGAGAGCCGGCATTAAAGCTAGAGTTGGCAAAATTTGCTCGACACGATGGGCCGGCCCGTTTAACCCGAAATATAGAGTGGGCTGGGCTGAAATATTAGAGGCCCGAAAAAATTCGATCTTTTTTGGTCCGGCCCGAATGAAGTTTTTTTTTTACGGGCCGGGGACAGGCTGGCCTGATGGAATTGAATTTCTTTTCCTCACTAACAGAATAAGAAAAATCTAGGAATTAGGTAATATCTTGTATACTGTTTGAAACAAGTTTTTCTAGCAAAACATAAATATATCTTTACCGAGAAATTAAAACATTTAATTAATTTAATACTCTATTTCTTCAATTTTATTAGCCGAAGATGGAATATGAACTGGAGCCAAGCTTGCTCATTAATTATTATGTGTCGAGAAATGGAGAATTGATTAAACATGTAGTATAGTATGTACACGAGAATTAAATGACTTATGATGTGTAGTATATAACTATATATCATCATCCGTTCCTTCTTTTTTTTTTTTTTATTATTATTATTATTGTTATATCTGGGGTTTGAGACATCCTCATAGAATATAATTTCATATTGCAACGGATAGTAACATATTATCTTCCCATTACGTTTTTTCTTAAGAAAATTAAACTGAAGTTCGCCTTAATATATAATTCAGTTTCATGGTTAGAGTAACAAAAAAGAAAAGGAAAAAAATCATCGGTGGGCTTTTTTTGCCCGATGGACCGAGGTTCATGCCGGGCTGGGCCTTGTAACCCGGCCCAAACTACACCTTGGCCCGTCTAGGCCCGATCCAGCCCGATCGGACCCCCCGAATTGCTATCTCTAATTAAAGCTTGCCCCAGGAACTCACAACATAAAGCTTGATAATTCTCGGCTCAATTTGTCCTTAATTTTCGAGATCCAAAAAGTTAGCGTCTTAAAATGCTGATTCGTATACTCGGTGTCCTGTTTTGCCATACCCAAAACATAGTGTCTTATTTTTGTAATTTTCCCTTGTTTCTTAGAAGGAAACTACTTTTGTGATGTACAGTCAAATTTTATTAATTTAGGGCTTGTATTAAAATCTTATTGTTGCACCGTTAACTATTTCGTGCAATTTATTTGATCTAAATATTTATTTAAATTGAAAATCTCCGAATACTCGGACCTTAGTTATGCCTGAATATCATGACCTAACCAATCCAATTTAAGAAAAATCTCTGAGTGGAATCAAATCGTAAGTTGGAGCAGTTTCAGGAAATCCTACATGGAAATCTACAAATATTCCCAATTTTAATTTAGTTAAAGATTCCCATGTCTCCTAATCACTTCGACCGTGCTCACCCCTAGCAAATTCACAAGTGTATGTAGCATTGTGTACTTAATATTGTACTTATCCGTTTCATATTAATTGACGTTTTAGAAAGAAATGAAATAATTAAAAATAAAATAAATTGACAAATATACCCCCAGCTATTACCTCTCTCACAACCATTAATTCATAGTCTCGTTATGTCTCTCTCTTTCAAAAATTATCTTCCGCTCTTCTCTTTGAAGATTATGTTACGCCTGTTTATCTCTCTGTAGCAGTATACACGCCCTCCTATCTCTCATTATCTCACCACTATCTTTGGTCTTCGGAACTTTATTTGTCATGTCTTTGAATGTTTATCTTCCGTCTTCATGTTTGTATTCATGGCTCTTTAGAGTATCATCATTTATTATGTTTGTTACCCTTTGTATATAATCTAAAAATATTGATATTTAAGAAAAAAGAGGGAAAAATGTATTTCAATTTAAATTGTGAAATGAAGGAGGGAGAAATAGTGTACGATAATTTACTGAAAGACCGAGAAGATCTTAGGATGATAAAGATTTAACCTAGTCAAAATATTAGTGATAGGTTGAAAAGTAAGCGATATTTTAGTACTGAGCCAGAGAGAAAATTGGTAGAAATCATAAAAAATATCTAAAACATCAATTAATTGAAAAAATGATTAACAAGCTAAAACATTAATTAATATACAACGGAGGAAGTAGTATATACAGTGAGGCAGCTGTAGTGAAATATATATGTTTTTCTTTATTACAGTAATGCAAGGGTACTATATATATGTGTGTGTGTACATTATATACTTGGTTTTTCATTCAAGGCATAAGTAAAATAATAAAACAAATGTATATATATCTCTGTACAAAATATAAAGTGTAAGAAGATATAATCACTACAAGAAAAAAAGATCTTTAGAGATGCAATTTTTCTGAGACGACATGTTTAATATAAGTTTATATAACGATTAATCGTCATAAAACACTTAATTATAAATTGCTTAAAAATATTTGAATAATACTTTTAGAGATAATTAGTTGTTCCAATAGAGATCAATTATGACATGAGACGATTCTGCTGTCCTGAAATGTGTATGATACTTCTGTCTTAACTTGGTTCATTATACATTAGTTATTTTCAACCCTTTCCATATGTTGTAACTAAATAACGTTATCTGACTTTTCTTATGTATTTTGTTTCTTCTTCTACTACTGGTTTATTGAAATTGAAGCATTGAATCCTTGTACTCCATGTTGTTCCACAGATGGCTGAATATGGTGATGGTTCCAGGTAGGAATTTGCGCCTCATTATTTTATTTTTGAACTTCAAAAGTTATTCCTTTTACCTACTTTATTGAAGGGCAATTATAGTCCCATATGCCTATTCTGCATATTTGTCACCTTTTATTGATATAGTGATGTTGGTCTAGCTTACTTGAACGACTTAATTAGGTTGATCAGCAGAACATAATATAGCAAGGTAATGCCTATAAATGTTTGGTTCCCATGCTTGATAGTTCATGAAGAGGCACTAAAAATGTAAAATCATGCTTGTATGTTATTGTAACTTCCGGTGCACACTATATGCTTATATATTATTTTTGTCTACTTTGTAGTTTATTTTTTATGTGGTATATTATTATTGATTAAACAAGACACGCAAATATATGATAAAATCTCTATTTTATGCGTATTTTCATAACAAAAATCCTCGGCTGTCACCTCACATTTTACTCAATTAAATATAGGGCTTCTAAATTTAGAAAACCAAAAGCAATAAAGGATCCCAATATAATAAGTAAACAATAACTTTTCAATTTTGGAGGGAGGCCCACAAATAATTATTTACAAACCAAGTGTTGTATATATATATATATATATATACAAAGTTGGGGAAGGGGGCATGGCCCTTCTCCGACTGACTGCACATCCGCCCCTGATCAAAACGACGTAGTTTTATGTATGGGATATGGTTGGCACACCGTAGTTGGAAAGATGATCCGAGATGAGGTTCTACACCTAAAACATAGTGATGTTTTTCAACGATTAATTTAATGATGTGCTTTGAGATATTTAATGATAGATATTAATTTTATACAAACATAGCATATTAAATTCTGTTGTCGTATATATATTGACATCCGACCATGGCTCCCCTCAATGACAAATCTTACCTCTGCCCCTACTAATCCTTAATTCTTTTAATTGCTCGAATTTTATCATTTTTAGCTGAAATTGAAATTGACGCGGGTGCTTCGCTAATGATCGTGTCAAATCCAGGATTTTAATTTTTCTTTTTTTGTTGCCTCTATGCTCAATTTTCGTATAAGTTTTTCTATGTTGTTTATAAGGATGAGGGGTTTAAGCCATTTACAATACTGTAAAATGGAATACTCTATTTTGACATGTTTAAATGGGGTGCACTTTTAATTATTTGGCAACAATTTCAAATTCCAACTTAAAGAATGACCAAATTTGAATAATTTAATAGATATCAGACGAAATGATAAAATGAAAAAACGAATGGCAGGTTTTAGAACAGCTCATAAGTTATAGGACGAATCTTGAAATTATCTCAAACTATAAAATATCTCCAAAAACCAAATATAACAGATAAAGTGAACAAATTAATTATTTTATCTAAATTAATCGGAAACTATATATATTTATACATGGACGGACCCATGTTGGGGCCAAAGGGGGCATTGGCCCCCCTGACCACGTCATAATGTGCTATTATATATGTGTGTCTTATTTGACCCCGTCATATTGTGTTATTATATATGTTTATTGTAGTCGATTTTAATATAACTTAATTAAATAAAATGAAAAATTCTATTGTTTGACATGAAGTAGATGAATGTATTGTTATGTATAAGTAATAGAGATAAAGATGTTAGAAAATATTATGAATATACAAACATTAATCTTGATTTTTTTTTTCTTTTTGTGATAAATCAATTTATTGATCTTATCGAAATTCTTAATACTTTTCTAGCTTTATTTATATAGTTGATTATACTTAGGGCCTACAACGGTAGTCCTTCTTTAATTTTCTAATATATTATGTTTTAATATAATTTATCCAATATTTTAAGTTTAGAGCCTAGCTATGTAAAAATAATTTGATTTCTAGCCTACTCAATATTTGCTTCCTATTTGGTAAAAATTGTCACATGAGCATAGAATTTTTTTTTACGTGAAATAAACACCTAGATCCGTCTATAAATGGGCCCCCCTCTCCTAAATTTCTGGGTCCGTCAAGGTATATATATATATATATATATATATATATATATATATATGTTAAATGAATCAATAAATATTTTGATGGATAATGAGACATGATAGTTTTGAAAACATGTTTTACAATTTTATCTGAATTATAAATATGAAAGGATGGAAGAATAAAGAAGAATAGCAAAAAATATGAAATAGAGAAGGATTAAAACATCAAGTGAATTTAAGTCTAAAATAGAACAAAAGTCATCTCTACATCTTAGTTGTTGACCTAGAGCCGTAATAAATATCATAAAATATATTACATACAGTTTCCTAACATTAATGAATAAGACTAATACTAATATGTATAAATTTCAAACCATTAATTTCAACTCATAAAATACACATCAAGATGTTGCATGCTATTCAATTCTCCTCCAATATAAATATCCTCAAACCCCATATAGTTTTTCATCTCATCTACCTTCTAACTCTCCACATCATTAACAATCCTCTGTTATTCTTGTAACAACACATATCATGGCTAGAAGCATTTACAGTGTATGCATTATGATCCTCGCCTTGGTGGTCGCCATGATGAGCAATGTCGGAGAATGTGATGCTGCTTCCCGCCAACTCTTTTACAACCCCTTTTTTTTCCCTAAGCCAACTTTTCCTCCTCTTCCTAGTTACTTCCCTCCGTTTCCTTACTTCCCACCTTTCACATACCCTGGATTATTCGTGCCGCCGCCACCTCCAAATTCCCATTCTGTTCCTCCATCTGCTGCACCAGCTTCCACCTAATTTAATTTCATGCATATATATGCACTATTTCTCTTAAATGAAGCATCTACGTACTAATGTATTGTATCCTAGAATAATGAGCGAAGAGGACTCCACAGTTGGAAATAAATTTGGCTGGTGAAATAATGGAGATCTACCAATTTTTCTATTTTATATACATGTAGATAAACGTAGATAACAATGTTCCTCTTCCATATATTTGGCAGAGTTTGAGTTGTTTGCCTTGTTAAACTACGTGTTCCTCTGATATTATATATCCAATATTACATTTTTGTACTGTTATCAATACTAGTATTTTTTGGAACTCTTAAAATCTATTATCTGTTAGAGTATCAATTAGTTAATAAGTTTATACTTTATACAAAATACCTCATTCGTTCAATATTAATTGTCGTTCTAGCAACTTCTTCATTTTTTCATTTCACGAATTCTATCAATTTTCTTCCTGTGCTCAATCCTAGAATATCTATATTTTTCAACTTATCACAGATATTTCATTCGGTCATATTTTTATTAATGCAACTAAACGTTATTAGATAATTTAATATTCTTTTATTTAACAAAAAATAAGTTATTCAATTAAATTGTTTGATTATTTAACTTTGTTTTTTCTTACAAATACATATATTTTAAATTGTGCATTACATGACGGGAAATTCTAGTATTAAATTAAAATGGAATGATAAAACCTATTTTAATGTTGATTTTGATCTTCAAGTTGAATTCCGCTTCTTCTGCTCTCTAACTTCTCTCTCTAAAAAGCTATACAAATGATAAATCTTGTGAAAAACTGAAGTAGCAAGAGTTTTTAAACACATTTGGGGGCTTTTACGAACAATGGGCCAAAAATAGGAGAATTTAGAGCCTAAAGCCCATCTTCCCGCTGCATTTTGACATAGGTTGTGTGCCTTATAACTGTGCGAAATGACGGATCGTGTTTAACCGAAAATTTGGGATCTTCTCTGGACTCTCAAACTAGTAATGTGGATTTACATTGGGCCACACGACCGGGTCGTGTGCGGCAAAAATTGCACTTTCGGTTCAACTTCAAAACTATTTTCGAGGTCTTCGAGTCTGATTTTGGCTTTAACTATTTTTGACAAAGTTGCAGCCCTTTGAGTTGGCTTTTCAATACCGTTGATTTCACCTCCATTAGATATGTATATCTAGAGATATGCCCAAAATACTGAAGGTGTGTCAATTTGAAATTCTGCATTTTTTTCCTCCTTCTCGCGCGTTTTTCGACTTCTTTCCATCCGTCGTACTTTTAGCCTATTTTACCTGTAAAATGCTCGAAAACCAATCTTTCTGACGAAAGAAAAAAATACAAAATATATGACAAGCGAGAGCTTAGAATACACAAATATATGATAAAATCTCTATTTTATGCTTATTTTCATAACCAAAAACCTCGGCTGTCACCTCACATTTTACTCAATTAAATATGGGGCTTCTAAATTTAGAAAACTAAAAGCAATAAAGGATCCCAATAAAATAAGTAAACAATAACTTTTCAATTTTGGAGGGAGGCCCACAAATAATTATTAACAACTAAGTGTTGTATATATATATATACATATTAGGCTTTCTTGAGCATAAGTTGGGGAAGGGGGCATGGCCCTCCTCCAACTGACTGTACATCCGCCCCTGATCAAAACGACGTAGTTTAATGTATGGGATATGGTTGGCACACCGTAGTTGGAAAGATGATCCGAGATGAGGTTCTACACCTACAACATAGCGATATTTTTCAACGATGAGTTTAATGATGTGCTTTGAGATATTTAATGATAAATATTAATTTTTATACAAACATAGCATATTAAATTCTGTTGTTGTATATATATTGACATCCCACCATGGCTCCCCTCAATGACAAATCTTACCTCTGCCCCTACTAATCCTTAATTCTTTTAATTGCTCAAATTTAATCATTTTTAGATGAAATTGAAATTAAACGCGGGTGCTTCGCTAATGATCGTGTCAAATCCGGGATTTTCATTTTTTTCTTTTTTGGTGAATATGTTGCCTCTATGCTCAATTGTCGTATAAGTTTTTCTATTTTGTTTCTAAGGATGGGGGGTTTATGCCATTTACAATACTAGAAAATGGAATACTCTATTTTGACATGTTTATATGGGGTGCACTTTTAATTATTTGGCAATAATTTCAAATTCCAGCTTAAAGAAGGACCAAATTCGAATAATCTAAAAGATATCAGACGAAATGATAAAGTGAAAAAATGAATGACATGTTTTAGAACAGCTCATAAGTTACAGGACGAATCTTGAAAATTTCTCAAACTATAAAATCTCTCCAAAAACCAAATATAATAGACAAAGTGAACAAATTATTTGATCTAAATTAATCAGAAACTATATATATATATATATATATATATATATATATATATATATTATATATATATATCTGTTTAATGAATCAATAAATATTTTTGATGGATAATGAGACATGATAGTTTTGAAAACACGTTTTACAATGTTATCTGAATTATAAAAATGAAATTAAGGATGAAAGAATAAAGAAGGATAACAAAAAATATGAAATAGAGAAGGATTAAAAGATCAAGTGAATTTAAGTCTAAAATAGAACACAAGTCATCTCTACATCGTAGTTGTTGACCTAGAGCCGTAATAAATATCATAAAATATATTACATACAGTTTCCTAACATTAATGAATAAGACTAATACTAATATGTATAAATTTCAAACCATTAATTTCAACTCATAAAATACACATCAAGATGTTGCATGCTATTCAATTCTCCTCCAATATAAATATCCTCAAACCCCATATAGTTTTTCATCTCATCTACCTTCTAACTCTCCACATCATTAACAATCCTCTATTATTCTTGTAACAACACATATCATGGCTAGAAGCATTTACAGTGTATGCATTATGATCCTCGCCTTGGTGGTCGCCATGATGAGCAATGTCGGAGAATGTGATGCTGCTTCCCGCCAACTCTTTTACAACCCTTTTTTTTTTTCCCTAAGCCAACTTTCCCTCCTCTTCCTAGTTACTTCCCTCCATTTCCTTACTTCCCACCTTTCACATACCCTGGATTATTCGTGCCGCCGCCACCTCCAAATTCCCATTCTGTTCCTCCATCTGCTGCACCAGCTTCCACCTAATTTAATTTCATGCATATATATGCACTATTTATCTGAAATGAAGCATCTACGTACTAATGTATTGTATCCTAGAATAATGAGCGAAGAGGACTCCACAATTGGAAATAAATTTGGCTGGTGAAATAATGGAGATCTACCAATTTTTCTATTTTATATACATGTAGATAAACGTAGATAACAATGTTCCTCTTGCATATATTTGGCAGAGTTTGAGTTGTTTGCCTTGTTAAACTACGTGTTCCTCTGATATTATATATCCAATATTACATTTTTGTACTGTTATCAATACTAGTATTTTTTGGAACTCTTAAAATCTATTATCTGTTAGAGTATCAATTAGTTAATAAGTTTATACTCTATACAAAATACCTCATTCGTTCAATATTAATTGTCGTTCTAGCAACTTCTTCATTTTTCCATTTCACGAATTCTATCAATTTTCTTCCTGTGCTCAATCCTAGAATATCTATACTTTTCAACTTATCACAGATATTTCATTTGGTCAAATCTTTGTCGCCTAATATTAGAAGGTATATTTGTCAAAATATTTCATCTTTAATTCTTTAATTTTTTTCTAAAACGACAATTAATATGAAATGGAGGGAGTAATACATAATACGTTTTATTATTCAATTCTATATTTATTTTATCTAACTTTACAATAAAACACAACTTGTTATCATAACTAATATTTAATCATTAATACACACATATATATGTGTGTGTATATATATATCATTGAAATGGAGAAATCCTATATTTCTTTTACATTTATATGGTGCAAAAGAGTGTCTAAAGAAATAAGTTTAAAGGAAACTGTGAATTTCAGATCTACAATCTCCCTCAATCTCCCAAAGCAGCACACAACAAATCAATATTAGAACACACACCTGTGTTCCTATTCAAACCAAGAAAACAAACCTTCAAGAATGTTAAACAAACAGACAAGAAAACGATTTACGTGGTTCGGCAAATTGCCTACATCCACGGGAGCGGCTTCATCTTCATTATCAATGAATGATTACAGAGAAATCCTTCATTCACTAGCTTACAAAATCATACACTCAACTAGTTACTCTCAAGAAGAATATACTCTCTTTCTCTTGTTGTTTCTCACTCTTTTCATAACCTATCTAGCTCTCAACTTGGAGTATAATCTGGTTACAAAATGAGCTCTCAAGAAGTCCCACACACACGGAATAAACTGCTTCTTTATAGCTGATAGAAGCAAGAAACAGAAACTGGAAAAACGGTTACAAAATAACCGCCACAAAACGACAACGGTTTTAGCTTCCAGAAACCGTTGTCAAAGCTCCTAACAGAATTTAAGAGATTTTGTTTTCCTCTTCTTCAACTGCAATTCCTGAACCAATTTTATTCTCTCTTAGCTGAGTTGATGAGACACTTCTTTAACAATCTCCACCTTGGCTATCAACGAAGCCAAGCGTTTATGCATCCCAATCATTCACTTCAAACATCACCACAAAACAGCTCCACCTTGTCCTGCATATCTTGTGCAACAATTCTTACCTCTTCTACTGAGGTAAGACATTCACCATCTCCAGACAATGCCTAAATTTATCCAGGGGCAATGCCTTAGTCAACATATCCGCAGCATTATTCTTGGTGTCCACCTTCTTCAATTCTACAGAACCTCCATCCACAACATCTCTCACAAAATGATACCTCACATCAATGTGTTTACACCGCTCGTGAAATACTTGATGTTTGGCCAAGTGTAAGGCACTCTGAGAATCACATAAAATACACACTCTATCCTGCATTATTCCAAATTCTCCCAGAATCCCTTTGAGCCAAATAGCTTCCTTGACTGCTTCTGTCACAGCAAGATATTCAGCTTCTGTTGTGGACAAAGCTACCACTGATTGAAGCATTGACTTCCAGCTTATAGCAGACCTGAACAATGTGAATATGTAACCTGTTTGAGACTTCCTTGAATCTAGATTTGCAGCAAAATCTGAGTCTACAAACCCATACAACTGATCAACTGAGTCTGCTTCTTGTCTTCTGTACAAAATTCCATAATTTAAAGTACCTCTCAAATACCTCAGCAACCATTTCAAAGCTTCCCAATGATCTTTACCAGGATCAGACATATATCTACTCACCACACTGATGGAATGAGCCATATCTGGCCTGGTACAGATCATAGAATACATGATAGAACCCACTGCATTTGAATAAGGGACTTTGTACATTTCAGCTCTCTCAATATCACTCTTAGGTTTCTGCAACTCTGATAATCTGAACTGCTGACTCAATGGGACAGACACCTTCCTGCATTCATGCATGTTGAACTTCTTCAAGACCTTTTCAATATATGATTGCTGACTTAACCATAAACTTCCTGTCTTGATATCTCTAACAATGTCCATTCCCAGAATTCTCTTTGCTGATCCTAGAACCTTCATCTCAAACACTGACTGAAGATTTGCCTTTAACAGTTTAATTTCTTCCAAGCTTTTGCTGGCTATTAACATATCATCTACATACAAAAGTAGATAGGTGATCACAACTTTCCCATTCTTCTTGAAATACACACAATTGTCATATTTGCACCTGAGAAACCTAATGCTCTTCATATGATGATCAAACTTGATATACCACTGCCTTGGACTCTGCTTTAGTCCATACAGTGACTTCTTAAGCAAACACACCATTTCTTCTTTTCTTGCTTCCACAAAACCTTCTGGTTGAGTCATATATATGATCTCTTTTAAATCCCCATGAAGAAAAGCTGTTTTTACATCTAATTGTTCTAAGATTAAATCAAACTGAGTTACTATTGCCAATAAAATCCTGATAGAGCAATGCTTTACTACAGGGGAGAAAATCTCATTGTAGTCTACTCCTTCTCTTTGAGTAAACCCTCTAGCAACCAACCTAGCCTTGAATCTTACCCTTTCTGTCTCTGCTACTTCGACTTTCTTCTTGTAAATCCATTTGCAGCTTACAAGCTTTTGATGTACAGGCCTCTTGACCAATTGCCAGGTTCCATTCTTTTCCAGAGACTCTATTTCTTCCTGCATTGCTACCATCCATTGATTTCTCTCTGAGCTGGACATAGCTTCTGTGTAAGTTCTAGGCTCACTGTTGTCAGTGTCTTCTCCAGCTGTAAATGCATAGGCCATGAGAAAATCTTCTGTGTATCTGGTTGAAGGTTTGGAGACCCTCTTTTCTCTGTCTCTGATCAGTTGGTAACTCCCAGGCTCACTTTCTCCAGTTTGTTCTTCTTCATTGGTATCCGAGTCCTCATCAGTGACTCCTCCTTCTTCAGGTTTCAAACTTTGCTCCTGCTCTGCCAGTTTGTTTTGAGTCTGTTCTGTAGTAACAACTCTCTCAATTTTATCCTGGCAGAAAGGTTTCTCATGCTCACAAAACACCACATCTCTGCTGACAATTATCTTGTGCATTCCTGGCTCAATACACCATAGTCTGTACCTTTTAATCCCTTTAGGATATCCCAACATAACACACTTGAGTGCTCTTGCCTCAAGTTTATCCTGTTTCACATGTGCAAATGCTTTGCACCCAAATGTCCTTAGATGTGAGTATCCAGGCCTCATTCCAGACCATTTTTCTTCTGGTGTTTTAAAGTCAATAGCAGAACAGGGGCATCTATTTATCAGATAAGCAGCTGTTGATGCTGCTTCTGCCCAGAATTTCTTTGCTAAACCTGATTCTAATAGCATGCATCTTACTCTTTCAAGGATTATTCTGTTCATCCTTTATGGGACTCCATTTTGTTGAGGATTCCTAGGTACAGTCTTGTGTCTTTTGATTCCTTTAGCCTTGCAGTAGTTGTTAAACTCTTCAGACATAAATTCCAGACCATTGTCAGTCCTTAAGCACTTTAGAGTCTTTCCAGTCTCACTCTCAACTTCTGTGTGCCATTCTTGAAACTTTTGGAAGGCTTCTGATTTTGTTTTCAGCACATATAGCCATAATTTTCTGGAATAGTCATCTACTATACTCAGAAAGTATCTCCCCCCTCCTATAGACACAGTTCTAGAAGGGCCCCATAAATCTGAATGTGCATACTCTAGAGGTGCTTTAGATGTGTGTTTACCAGTAGGATAGGGTAGCTTCTTACTTTTTCCTAAAATGCATGTTTCACATCCTTTAATGACAAACTTTTCCTTGTGCTGTAACACATTCTGTTTAAGTAGTTCATTCAAGCCATTTTGACTTACATGACCTAGCCTGGAATGCCATTTCATAGATTCCTCATCTGTTGTGTTATCAACTCTTCCTGTTATAGCACATCCATCAAGATAATACAGACTAGATTTTCTTACTCCTCTTAACATAATTTTCTCATTCTTCATGACAAGCAAGAAACCATCCTTAGATTGGAAACTACATCCTTTATTTTCAAGAGTGCCTAAACTGATTAAGTTTCTTTTAAGGTCAGGGATGTACCTTACTTCTGTTAAGATCTTGACAGATCCATCATGAGTTTGCAGATGAATGCTCCCCATCCCTTTCACTTGACATATTTGGTTGTTTCCCAGCATTACTGATCCACAGTTCTTCTCACAGAAATCATGAAACCAGTCCAATTTTGGGCACATGTGGAAACTACATCCACTATCTTTGCTCTGCCACATTCAGGACCTCAGCTTCATCTTCTGCGGTTGCAAGATCCACTGTACTCTGATTCTTCTTCTTTTCAGCCTGTTTTCTTTTCCATTCAAAACAATTCTTCTTAAGGTGTCCTGGTTTCTTGCAGTGATGGCATTTTCTTGTTTCCTTTCCATCATTCGGTTTCAACTTGTTTTGTGCTTCCTTCTTGGGAGTGTCAGATTGTTTCTGCTTCCATTGGAAACCTTTTCCCTTTGTGATCATTAGGCCTTCTCCAGCTGCTCCTAGTTTGGACTCATTTTCCTTTTGCAATTCCTTGGATCTGAGTGCCATTTGTACTTCTTCCAAGGTAAGCCCTGTCTTCTTGCCATACAAGAGAGTGTCTCTTAAATGATCATATGACTTAGGGAGGGCACTCAGAAGAAGTATGGCCTTATCTTCTTCCTCCAATTTGACTTCCAGGCTTTCAAGATCATCCAGAAGCTTTGTGAACTCATCCAGCTGATCATCAACAGTTTTGTCTTCCATGAATCTGAAAGAGTACAATCTTTGTTTTGTGTAAAGTCTGTTTGCCAGGGATTTTGACATATACAGGCTATCCAATTTGTTCCACAATCCTTCTGCAGTTGTTTCTTTAGAAACCTCCCTTAGAACCTTATCAGTGAGACACAGAATCAAGGTACTATGTGCCCTTTCAAGGATGTCCTGTTTCTGTGATGGATCTAGTTTTTCTGGCAGTGCTTCCTCTCCTCGAAGCGCAGCAGCGAGCCCTTGTTGGCTTAGAAGAGCTTTCATCTTGATTTTCCACAATCCAAAGTCGTTCTTCCCAGAAAACTTCTCAGCATCAAACTTGGTTGCAGCCATATCCTCCTCCAGGAACCTTGCTTATCCTTCAGTGATTTGTTCCTTAATCCAGGCCAATGACCAAACACTTTGTGAGCACGAATTCCCACAGACGGCGCCAATTGTGAATTTCAGATCTACAATCTCCCTCAATCTCCCAAAGCAGCACACAACAAATCAATATTAGAACACACACTTGTGTTCCTATTCAAACCAAGAAAACAAACCTTCAAGAATGTTAAACAAACAGATAATAAAACGATTTACGTGGTTCGGCAAATTACCTACATCCACGGGAGCGGCTTCATCTTCATTATCAACGAATGATTACAGAGAAATCCTTCATTCACTAGCTTACAAAATCATGCACTCAACTAGTTACTCTCAAGAAGAATATACTCTCTTTCTCTTGTTGTTTCTCACTCTTTTCATAACCTATCTAGCTCTCAACTTGGAGTATAATCTGGTTACAAAATGAGCTCTCAAGAAGTCCCACACACACGGAATAAACTGCTTCTTTATAGCTGATAGAAGCAAGAAACAGAAACTGGAAAAACGGTTACAAAATAACCGCCACAAAACGACAACGGTTTTAGCTTCCAGAAACCGTTGTCAAAGCTCCTAACAGAATTTAACAGATTCTGTTTTCCTCTTCTTCAACTGCAATTCCTGAACCAATTTTATTCTCTCTTAGCTGAGTTGATGAGACACTTCTTTAACAGAAACAACTAAGAAAACTACTTACTTTAAAATGTAATGATATTGTTTCTTTGGAAAAAAAGGGCAAAAAAGTTTTGGGGTGTGGTAATATTAACTATTTGGAAAGGCAATTTAAAACTCTAATTTTTAAATTTCGTTTATTAATGACAATGTTTGGAAACTTAAAAAAAAATATATAACTAACAGAAATTTGATACAAATAAAATTTAATGGATGAGACAACAGCAACTTGAACTAAATTCATATACCACGTTGACTTCTTCTTCCAGTTAGGAATGAGTAAAATTGAACCGAAATCCAAAAAACTTATACATCCTCAAACAGTTCGGTTCAGTTGGCATTTATAACATCGACTGTTTTTCGATTCGGTTGGCATTTAGAAAAGGTTCGATTAACCAAACCAAGTACCTATATACTTATTTTACAATTTTTTAATATGTTAATGTATACAATATATTTATTATTTTCTTTATGACGTAAAAACTAAGAAAATAACTTTTAACTTTAAGATTTGTTAAGTTTTAAAAGTTTATCAAGATCGATGCTTTTAAAAGTTGGATACGAACTTCAATGTCACCAGTAATGCCATGTATTCTTAGAAACTTGGAAAAGCAATGCCATTTATTCTTAGAACCATTTGAGATGTGGACAAAACAGACAATCGAATCGAATCGAAAAGATTCAGTTCGGTTAGAGTCGGTTTAGCCCATCATTTCGGTATCTTTCGGCCCTTAAAATTAAGACAATTTGATATTTAATTTTTTCGATTTGGTTCCGAACCGATTGAAGACTTACCCTTACTTCCAGTAGATTTTTCCAAAGATTAATAATGTAGATGGTAGATAGGAGTTAAGTTTCCTTTTCACCATTTTAACCTGAATGAAAAGTTGGGAAAATGGGTTTCCAACCCCGGCCCTAAATAAAAAATAAAAAAGAATAATGATGTGGATTTTTTTTGTTTTAACTATAAAATTATTTAATTTGATATGTTTTTGCACATTATATGCAAGATAGCTGAGAGCCGGCATTAAAGCTAGAGTTGGCAAAATTTGCTCGACACGATGGGCCAGCCCGTTTAACCCGAAATATAGAGTGGGCTGGGCTGAAATATTAGAGGCCCGAAAAAATTCGATCTTTTTTGGTCCGGCCCGAATGAAGTGTTTTTTTTATGGACCGGGGACAGGCTGGCCTGATGGAATTGAATTTCTTTTCCTCACTAACAGAATAAGAAAAATCTAGGAATTAGGTAATATCTTGTGTACTGTTTGAAACAAGTTTTTCTAGCAAAACATAAATATATCTTTACCGAGAAATTAAAACATTTAATTAATTTAATACTCTATTTCTTCAATTTTATTAGCCGAAGATGGAATATGAACTGGAGCCAAGCTTGCTCATTAATTATTATGTGTCGAGAAATGGAGAATTGATTAACATGTAGTATAGTATGTACACGAGAATTAAATGACTTATGATGTGTAGTATATAACTATATATCATCATCCGTTCCTTTTTTTTTTTTTTTTTTATTATTATTATTATTGTTATATCTGGGGTTTGAGACATCCTCATAGAATATAATTTCATATTGCAACGGATAGTAACATATTATCTTCCCATTACGTTTTTTCTTAAGAAAATTAAACTGAAGTTCTCCTTAATATATAATTCAGTTTCATGGTTAGAGTAACAAAAAAGAAAAGGAAAAAAATCATCGGTGGGCTTTTTTTGCCCGATGGACCGAGGTTCATGCCGGGCTGGGCCTTGTAATCCGGCCCAAACTACACCTTGGCCCGTCTAGGCCCGATCCAGCCCGATCGGACCCCCCGAATTGCTATCTCTAATTAAAGCTTGCCCCAGGAACTCACAACATAAAGCTTGATAATTCTCGGCTCAATTTGTCCTTAATTTTCGAGATCCAAAAAGTTAGCGTCTTAAAATGCTGATTCGTATACTCGGTGTCCTGTTTTGCCATACCCAAAACATAGTGTCTTATTTTTGTAATTTTCCCTTGTTTCTTAGAAGGAAACTACTTTTGTGATGTACAGTCAAATTTTATTAATTTAGGGCTTGTATTAAAATCTTATTGTTGCACCGTTAACTATTTCGTGCAATTTATTTGATCTAAATATTTATTTAAATTGAAAATCTCCGAATACTCGGACCTTAGTTATGCCTGAATATCATGACCTAACCAATCCAATTTAAGAAAAATCTCTGAGTGGAATCAAATCGTAAGTTGGAGCAGTTTCAGGAAATCCTACATGGAAATCTACAAATATTCCCAATTTTAATTTAGTTAAAGATTCCCATGTCTCCTAATCACTTCGACCGTGCTCACCCCTAGCAAATTCACAAGTGTATGTAGCATTGTGTACTTAATATTGTACTTATCCGTTTCATATTAATTGACGTTTTAGAAAGAAATGAAATAATTAAAAATAAAATAAATTGACAAATATACCCCCAGCTATTACCTCTCTCACAACCATTAATTCATAGTCTCGTTATGTCTCTCTCTTTCAAAAATTATCTTCCGCTCTTCTCTTTGAAGATTATGTTACGCCTGTTTATCTCTCTGTAGCAGTATACACGCCCTCCTATCTCTCATTATCTCACCACTATCTTGGTCTTCGGAACTTTATTTGTCATGTCTTTGAATGTTTATCTTCCGTCTTCATGTTTGTATTCATGGCTCTTTAGAGTATCATCATTTATTATGTTTGTTACCCTTTGTATATAATCTAAAAATATTGATATTTAAGAAAAAAGAGGGAAAAATGTATTTCAATTTAAATTGTGAAATGAAGGAGGGAGAAATAGTGTACGATAATTTACTGAAAGACCGAGAAGATCTTAGGATGATAAAGATTTAACCTAGTCAAAATATTAGTGATAGGTTGAAAAGTAAGCGATATTTTAGTACTGAGCCAGAGAGAAAATTGGTAGAAATCATAAAAAATATCTAAAACATCAATTAATTGAAAAAATGATTAACAAGCTAAAACATTAATTAATATACAACGGAGGAAGTAGTATATACAGTGAGGCAGCTGTAGTGAAATATATATGTTTTTCTTTATTACAGTAATGCAAGGGTACTATATATATGTGTGTGTGTACATTATATACTTGGTTTTTCATTCAAGGCATAAGTAAAATAATAAAACAAATGTATATATATCTCTGTACAAAATATAAAGTGTAAGAAGATATAATCACTACAAGAAAAAAAGATCTTTAGAGATGCAATTTTTCTGAGACGACATGTTTAATATAAGTTTATATAACGATTAATCGTCATAAAACACTTAATTATAAATTGCTTAAAAATATTTGAATAATACTTTTAGAGATAATTAGTTGTTCCAATAGAGATCAAGTATGACATGAGACGATTCTGCTGTCCTGAAATGTGTATGATACTTCTGTCTTAACTTGGTTCATTATACATTAGTTATTTTCAACCCTTTCCATATGTTGTAACTAAATAACGTTATCTGACTTTTCTTATGTATTTTGTTTCTTCTTCTACTACTGGTTTATTGAAATTGAAGCATTGAATCCTTGTACTCCATGTTGTTCCACAGATGGCTGAATATGGTGATGGTTCCAGGTAGGAATTTGCGCCTCATTATTTTATTTTTGAACTTCAAAAGTTATTCCTTTTACCTACTTTATTGAAGGGCAATTATAGTCCCATATGCCTATTCTGCATATTTGTCACCTTTTATTGATATAGTGATGTTGGTCTAGCTTACTTGAACGACTTAATTAGGTTGATCAGCAGAACATAATATAGCAAGGTAATGCCTATAAATGTTTGGTTCCCATGCTTGATAGTTCATGAAGAGGCACTAAAAATGTAAAATCATGCTTGTATGTTATTGTAACTTCCGGTGCACACTATATGCTTATATATTATTTTTGTCTACTTTGTAGTTTATTTTTTATGTGGTATATTATTATTGATTAAACAAGACACGCAAATATATGATAAAATCTCTATTTTATGCGTATTTTCATAACAAAAATCCTCGGCTGTCACCTCACATTTTACTCAATTAAATATAGGGCTTCTAAATTTAGAAAACCAAAAGCAATAAAGGATCCCAATATAATAAGTAAACAATAACTTTTCAATTTTGGAGGGAGGCCCACAAATAATTATTTACAAACCAAGTGTTGTATATATATATATATATATATATACAAAGTTGGGGAAGGGGGCATGGCCCTTCTCCGACTGACAGCACATCCGCCCCTGATCAAAACGACGTAGTTTTATGTATGGGATATGGTTGGCACACCGTAGTTGGAAAGATGATCCGAGATGAGGTTCTACACCTAAAACATAGTGATGTTTTTCAACGATTAATTTAATGATGTGCTTTGAGATATTTAATGATAGATATTAATTTTATACAAACATAGCATATTAAATTCTGTTGTCGTATATATATTGACATCCGACCATGGCTCCCCTCAATGACAAATCTTACCTCTGCCCCTACTAATCCTTAATTCTTTTAATTGCTCGAATTTTATCATTTTTAGCTGAAATTGAAATTGACGCGGGTGCTTCGCTAATGATCGTGTCAAATCCAGGATTTTAATTTTTCTTTTTTTGTTGCCTCTATGCTCAATTTTCGTATAAGTTTTTCTATGTTGTTTATAAGGATGAGGGGTTTAAGCCATTTACAATACTGTAAAATGGAATACTCTATTTTGACATGTTTAAATGGGGTGCACTTTTAATTATTTGGCAACAATTTCAAATTCCAACTTAAAGAATGACCAAATTTGAATAATTTAATAGATATCAGACGAAATGATAAAATGAAAAAACGAATGACAGGTTTTAGAACAGCTCATAAGTTATAGGACGAATCTTGAAATTATCTCAAACTATAAAATATCTCCAAAAACCAAATATAACAGATAAAGTGAACAAATTAATTATTTTATCTAAATTAATCGGAAACTATATATATTTATACATGGACGGACCCATGTTGGGGCCAAAGGGGGCATTGGCCCCCCTGACCACGTCATAATGTGCTATTATATATGTGTGTCTTATTTGACCCCGTCATATTGTGTTATTATATATGTTTATTGTAGTCGATTTTAATATAACTTAATTAAATAAAATGAAAAATTCTATTGTTTGACATGAAGTAGATGAATGTATTGTTATGTATAAGTAATAGAGATAAAGATGTTAGAAAATATTATGAATATACAAACATTAATCTTGATTTTTTTTTTTCTTTTTGTGATAAATCAATTTATTGATCTTATCGAAATTCTTAATACTTTTCTAGCTTTATTTATATAGTTGATTATACTTAGGGCCTACAACGGTAGTCCTTCTTTAATTTTCTAATATATTATGTTTTAATATAATTTATCCAATATTTTAAGTTTAGAGCCTAGCTATGTAAAAATAATTTGATTTCTAGCCTACTCAATATTTGCTTCCTATTTGGTAAAAATTGTCACATGAGCATAGAATTTTTTTTTACGTGAAATAAACACCTAGATCCGTCTATAAATGGGCCCCCCTCTCCTAAATTTCTGGGTCCGTCAAGGTATATATATATATATATATATATATATATATATATATATATGTTAAATGAATCAATAAATATTTTGATGGATAATGAGACATGATAGTTTTGAAAACATGTTTTACAATTTTATCTGAATTATAAATATGAAAGGATGGAAGAATAAAGAAGAATAGCAAAAAATATGAAATAGAGAAGGATTAAAACATCAAGTGAATTTAAGTCTAAAATAGAACAAAAGTCATCTCTACATCTTAGTTGTTGACCTAGAGCCGTAATAAATATCATAAAATATATTACATACAGTTTCCTAACATTAATGAATAAGACTAATACTAATATGTATAAATTTCAAACCATTAATTTCAACTCATAAAATACACATCAAGATGTTGCATGCTATTCAATTCTCCTCCAATATAAATATCCTCAAACCCCATATAGTTTTTCATCTCATCTACCTTCTAACTCTCCACATCATTAACAATCCTCTATTATTCTTGTAACAACACATATCATGGCTAGAAGCATTTACAGTGTATGCATTATGATCCTCGCCTTGGTGGTCGCCATGATGAGCAATGTCGGAGAATGTGATGCTGCTTCCCGCCAACTCTTTTACAACCCCTTTTTTTTCCCTAAGCCAACTTTTCCTCCTCTTCCTAGTTACTTCCCTCCGTTTCCTTACTTCCCACCTTTCACATACCCTGGATTATTCGTGCCGCCGCCACCTCCAAATTCCCATTCTGTTCCTCCATCTGCTGCACCAGCTTCCACCTAATTTAATTTCATGCATATATATGCACTATTTCTCTTAAATGAAGCATCTACGTACTAATGTATTGTATCCTAGAATAATGAGCGAAGAGGACTCCACAGTTGGAAATAAATTTGGCTGGTGAAATAATGGAGATCTACCAATTTTTCTATTTTATATACATGTAGATAAACGTAGATAACAATGTTCCTCTTCCATATATTTGGCAGAGTTTGAGTTGTTTGCCTTGTTAAACTACGTGTTCCTCTGATATTATATATCCAATATTACATTTTTGTACTGTTATCAATACTAGTATTTTTTGGAACTCTTAAAATCTATTATCTGTTAGAGTATCAATTAGTTAATAAGTTTATACTTTATACAAAATACCTCATTCGTTCAATATTAATTGTCGTTCTAGCAACTTCTTCATTTTTCCATTTCACGAATTCTATCAATTTTCTTCCTGTGCTCAATCCTAGAATATCTATATTTTTCAACTTATCACAGATATTTCATTCGGTCATATTTTTATTAATGCAACTAAACGTTATTAGATAATTTAATATTCTTTTATTTAACAAAAAATAAGTTATTCAATTAAATTGTTTGATTATTTAACTTTGTTTTTTCTTACAAATACATATATTTTAAATTGTGCATTACATGACGGGAAATTCTAGTATTAAATTAAAATGGAATGATAAAACCTATTTTAATGTTGATTTTGATCTTCAAGTTGAATTCCGCTTCTTCTGCTCTCTAACTTCTCTCTCTAAAAAGCTATACAAATGATAAATCTTGTGAAAAACTGAAGTAGCAAGAGTTTTTAAACACATTTGGGGGCTTTTACGAACAATGGGCCAAAAATAGGAGAATTTAGAGCCTAAAGCCCATCTTCCCGCTGCATTTTGACATAGGTTGTGTGCCTTATAACTGTGCGAAATGACGGATCGTGTTTAACCGAAAATTTGGGATCTTCTCTGGACTCTCAAACTAGTAATGTGGATTTACATTGGGCCACACGACCGGGTCGTGTGCGGCAAAAATTGCACTTTCGGTTCAACTTCAAAACTATTTTCGAGGTCTTCGAGTCTGATTTTGGCTTTAACTATTTTTGACAAAGTTGCAGCCCTTTGAGTTGGCTTTTCAATACCGTTGATTTCACCTCCATTAGATATGTATATCTAGAGATATGCCCAAAATACTGAAGGTGTGTCAATTTGAAATTCTGCATTTTTTCCTCCTTCTCGCGCGTTTTTCGACTTCTTTCCATCCGTCGTACTTTTAGCCTATTTTACCTGTAAAATGCTCGAAAACCAATCTTTCTGACGAAAGAAAAAAATACAAAATATATGACAAGCGAGAGCTTAGAATACACAAATATATGATAAAATCTCTATTTTATGCTTATTTTCATAACCAAAAACCTCGGCTGTCACCTCACATTTTACTCAATTAAATATGGGGCTTCTAAATTTAGAAAACTAAAAGCAATAAAGGATCCCAATAAAATAAGTAAACAATAACTTTTCAATTTTGGAGGGAGGCCCACAAATAATTATTAACAACTAAGTGTTGTATATATATATATACATATTAGGCTTTCTTGAGCATAAGTTGGGGAAGGGGGCATGGCCCTCCTCCAACTGACTGTACATCCGCCCCTGATCAAAACGACGTAGTTTAATGTATGGGATATGGTTGGCACACCGTAGTTGGAAAGATGATCCGAGATGAGGTTCTACACCTACAACATAGCGATATTTTTCAACGATGAGTTTAATGATGTGCTTTGAGATATTTAATGATAAATATTAATTTTTATACAAACATAGCATATTAAATTCTGTTGTTGTATATATATTGACATCCCACCATGGCTCCCCTCAATGACAAATCTTACCTCTGCCCCTACTAATCCTTAATTCTTTTAATTGCTCAAATTTAATCATTTTTAGATGAAATTGAAATTAAACGCGGGTGCTTCGCTAATGATCGTGTCAAATCCGGGATTTTCATTTTTTTCTTTTTTGGTGAATATGTTGCCTCTATGCTCAATTGTCGTATAAGTTTTTCTATTTTGTTTCTAAGGATGGGGGGTTTATGCCATTTACAATACTAGAAAATGGAATACTCTATTTTGACATGTTTATATGGGGTGCACTTTTAATTATTTGGCAATAATTTCAAATTCCAGCTTAAAGAAGGACCAAATTCGAATAATCTAAAAGATATCAGACGAAATGATAAAGTGAAAAAATGAATGACATGTTTTAGAACAACTCATAAGTTACAGGACGAATCTTGAAAATTTCTCAAACTATAAAATCTCTCCAAAAACCAAATATAATAGACAAAGTGAACAAATTATTTGATCTAAATTAATCAGAAACTATATATATATATATATATATATATATATATATATTATATATATCTGTTTAATGAATCAATAAATATTTTTGATGGATAATGAGACATGATAGTTTTGAAAACACGTTTTACAATGTTATCTGAATTATAAAAATGAAATTAAGGATGAAAGAATAAAGAAGGATAACAAAAAATATGAAATAGAGAAGGATTAAAAGATCAAGTGAATTTAAGTCTAAAATAGAACACAAGTCATCTCTACATCGTAGTTGTTGACCTAGAGCCGTAATAAATATCATAAAATATATTACATACAGTTTCCTAACATTAATGAATAAGACTAATACTAATATGTATAAATTTCAAACCATTAATTTCAACTCATAAAATACACATCAAGATGTTGCATGCTATTCAATTCTCCTCCAATATAAATATCCTCAAACCCCATATAGTTTTTCATCTCATCTACCTTCTAACTCTCCACATCATTAACAATCCTCTATTATTCTTGTAACAACACATATCATGGCTAGAAGCATTTACAGTGTATGCATTATGATCCTCGCCTTGGTGGTCGCCATGATGAGCAATGTCGGAGAATGTGATGCTGCTTCCCGCCAACTCTTTTACAACCCTTTTTTTTTTTCCCTAAGCCAACTTTCCCTCCTCTTCCTAGTTACTTCCCTCCATTTCCTTACTTCCCACCTTTCACATACCCTGGATTATTCGTGCCGCCGCCACCTCCAAATTCCCATTCTGTTCCTCCATCTGCTGCACCAGCTTCCACCTAATTTAATTTCATGCATATATATGCACTATTTATCTGAAATGAAGCATCTACGTACTAATGTATTGTATCCTAGAATAATGAGCGAAGAGGACTCCACAATTGGAAATAAATTTGGCTGGTGAAATAATGGAGATCTACCAATTTTTCTATTTTATATACATGTAGATAAACGTAGATAACAATGTTCCTCTTGCATATATTTGGCAGAGTTTGAGTTGTTTGCCTTGTTAAACTACGTGTTCCTCTGATATTATATATCCAATATTACATTTTTGTACTGTTATCAATACTAGTATTTTTTGGAACTCTTAAAATCTATTATCTGTTAGAGTATCAATTAGTTAATAAGTTTATACTCTATACAAAATACCTCATTCGTTCAATATTAATTGTCGTTCTAGCAACTTCTTCATTTTTCCATTTCACGAATTCTATCAATTTTCTTCCTGTGCTCAATCCTAGAATATCTATACTTTTCAACTTATCACAGATATTTCATTTGGTCAAATCTTTGTCGCCTAATATTAGAAGGTATATTTGTCAAAATATTTCATCTTTAATTCTTTAATTTTTTTCTAAAACGACAATTAATATGAAATGGAGGGAGTAATACATAATACGTTTTATTATTCAATTCTATATTTATTTTATCTAACTTTACAATAAAACACAACTTGTTATCATAACTAATATTTAATCATTAATACACACATATATATGTGTGTGTATATATATATCATTGAAATGGAGAAATCCTATATTTCTTTTACATTTATATGGTGCAAAAGAGTGTCTAAAGAAATAAGTTTAAAGGAAACTGTGAATTTCAGATCTACAATCTCCCTCAATCTCCCAAAGCAGCACACAACAAATCAATATTAGAACACACACCTGTGTTCCTATTCAAACCAAGAAAACAAACCTTCAAGAATGTTAAACAAACAGACAAGAAAACGATTTACGTGGTTCGGCAAATTGCCTACATCCACGGGAGCGGCTTCATCTTCATTATCAATGAATGATTACAGAGAAATCCTTCATTCACTAGCTTACAAAATCATACACTCAACTAGTTACTCTCAAGAAGAATATACTCTCTTTCTCTTGTTGTTTCTCACTCTTTTCATAACCTATCTAGCTCTCAACTTGGAGTATAATCTGGTTACAAAATGAGCTCTCAAGAAGTCCCACACACACGGAATAAACTGCTTCTTTATAGCTGATAGAAGCAAGAAACAGAAACTGGAAAAACGGTTACAAAATAACCGCCACAAAACGACAACGGTTTTAGCTTCCAGAAACCGTTGTCAAAGCTCCTAACAGAATTTAAGAGATTTTGTTTTCCTCTTCTTCAACTGCAATTCCTGAACCAATTTTATTCTCTCTTAGCTGAGTTGATGAGACACTTCTTTAACAATCTCCACCTTGGCTATCAACGAAGCCAAGCGTTTATGCATCCCAATCATTCACTTCAAACATCACCACAAAACAGCTCCACCTTGTCCTGCATATCTTGTGCAACAATTCTTACCTCTTCTACTGAGGTAAGACATTCACCATCTCCAGACAATGCCTAAATTTATCCAGGGGCAATGCCTTAGTCAACATATCCGCAGCATTATTCTTGGTGTCCACCTTCTTCAATTCTACAGAACCTCCATCCACAACATCTCTCACAAAATGATACCTCACATCAATGTGTTTACACCGCTCGTGAAATACTTGATGTTTGGACAAGTGTAAGGCACTCTGAGAATCACATAAAATACACACTCTATCCTGCATTATTCCAAATTCTCCCAGAATCCCTTTGAGCCAAATAGCTTCCTTGACTGCTTCTGTCACAGCAAGATATTCAGCTTCTGTTGTGGACAAAGCTACCACTGATTGAAGCATTGACTTCCAGCTTATAGCAGACCTGAACAATGTGAATATGTAACCTGTTTGAGACTTCCTTGAATCTAGATTTGCAGCAAAATCTGAGTCTACAAACCCATACAACTGATCAACTGAGTCTGCTTCTTGTCTTCTGTACAAAATTCCATAATTTGCAGTACCTCTCAAATACCTCATCAACCATTTCAAAGCTTCCCAATGATCTTTACCAGGATCAGACATATATCTACTCACCACACTGATGGAATGAGCCATATCTGGCCTGGTACAGATCATAGAATACATGATAGAACCCACTGCATTTGAATAAGGGACTTTGTACATTTCAGCTCTCTCAATATCACTCTTAGGTTTCTGCAACTCTGATAATCTGAACTGCTGACTCAATGGGACAGACACCTTCCTGCATTCATGCATGTTGAACTTCTTCAAGACCTTTTCAATATATGATTGCTGACTTAACCATAAACTTCCTGTTTTGATATCTCTAACAATGTCCATTCCCAGAATTCTCTTTGCTGATCCTAGAACCTTCATCTCAAACACTGACTGAAGATTTGCCTTTAACAGTTTAATTTCTTCCAAGCTTTTGCTGGCTATTAACATATCATCTACATACAAAAGTAGATAGGTGATCACAGCTTTCCCATTCTTCTTGAAATACACACAATTGTCATATTTGCACCTGAGAAACCTAATGCTCTTCATATGATGATCAAACTTGATATACCACTGCCTTGGACTCTGCTTTAGTCCATACAGTGACTTCTTAAGCAAACACACCATTTCTTCTTTTCTTGCTTCCACAAAACCTTCTGGTTGAGTCATATATATGATCTCTTTTAAATCCCCATGAAGAAAAGCTGTTTTTACATCTAATTGTTCTAAGATTAAATCAAACTGAGTTACTATTGCCAATAAAATCCTGATAGAGCAATGCTTTACTACAGGGGAGAAAATCTCATTGTAGTCTACTCCTTCTCTTTGAGTAAACCCTCTAGCAACCAACCTAGCCTTGAATCTTACCCTTTCTGTCTCTGCTACTTCGACTTTCTTCTTGTAAATCCATTTGCAGCTTACAAGCTTTTGATGTACAGGCCTCTTGACCAATTGCCAGGTTCCATTCTTTTCCAGAGACTCTATTTCTTCCTGCATTGCTACCATCCATTGATTTCTCTCTGAGCTGGACATAGCTTCTGTGTAAGTTCTAGGCTCACTGTTGTCAGTGTCTTCTCCAGCTGTAAATGCATAGGCCATGAGAAAATCTTCTGTGTATCTGGTTGAAGGTTTGGAGACCCTCTTTTCTCTGTCTCTGATCAGTTGGTAACTCCCAGGCTCACTTTCTCCAGTTTGTTCTTCTTCATTGGTATCCGAGTCCTCATCAGTGACTCCTCCTTCTTCAGGTTTCAAACTTTGCTCCTGCTCTGCCAGTTTGTTTTGAGTCTGTTCTGTAGTAACAACTCTCTCAATTTTATCCTGGCAGAAAGGTTTCTCATGCTCACAAAACACCACATCTCTGCTGACAATTATCTTGTGCATTCCTGGCTCAATACACCATAGTCTGTACCTTTTAATCCCTTTAGGATATCCCAACATAACACACTTGAGTGCTCTTGCCTCAAGTTTATCCTGTTTCACATGTGCAAATGCTTTGCACCCAAATGTCCTTAGATGTGAGTATCCAGGCCTCATTCCAGACCATTTTTCTTCTGGTGTTTTAAAGTCAATAGCAGAACAGGGGCATCTATTTATCAGATAAGCAGCTGTTGATGCTGCTTCTGCCCAGAATTTCTTTGCTAAACCTGATTCTAATAGCATGCATCTTACTCTTTCAAGGATTATTCTGTTCATCCTTTATGGGACTCCATTTTGTTGAGGATTCCTAGGTACAGTCTTGTGTCTTTTGATTCCTTTAGCCTTGCAGTAGTTGTTAAACTCTTCAGACATAAATTCCAGACCATTGTCAGTCCTTAAGCACTTTAGAGTCTTTCCAGTCTCACTCTCAACTTCTGTGTGCCATTCTTGAAACTTTTGGAAGGCTTCTGATTTTGTTTTCAGCACATATAGCCATAATTTTCTGGAATAGTCATCTACTATACTCAGAAAGTATCTCCCCCCTCCTATAGACACAGTTCTAGAAGGGCCCCATAAATCTGAATGTGCATACTCTAGAGGTGCTTTAGATGTGTGTTTACCAGTAGGATAGGGTAGCTTCTTACTTTTTCCTAAAATGCATGTTTCACATCCTTTAATGACAAACTTTTCCTTGTGCTGTAACACATTCTGTTTAAGTAGTTCATTCAAGCCATTTTGACTTACATGACCTAGCCTGGAATGCCATTTCATAGATTCCTCATCTGTTGTGTTATCAACTCTTCCTGTTATAGCACATCCATCAAGATAATACAGACTAGATTTTCTTACTCCTCTTAACATAATTTTCTCATTCTTCATGACAAGCAAGAAACCATCCTTAGATTGGAAACTACATCCTTTATTTTCAAGAGTGCCTAAACTGATTAAGTTTCTTTTAAGGTCAGGGATGTACCTTACTTCTGTTAAGATCTTGACAGATCCATCATGAGTTTGCAGATGAATGCTCCCCATCCCTTTCACTTGACATATTTGGTTGTTTCCCAGCATTACTGATCCACAGTTCTTCTCACAGAAATCATGAAACCAGTCCAATTTTGGGCACATGTGGAAACTACATCCACTATCTTTGCTCTGCCACATTCAGGACCTCAGCTTCATCTTCTGCGGTTGCAAGATCCACTGTACTCTGATTCTTCTTCTTTTCAGCCTGTTTTCTTTTCCATTCAAAACAATTCTTCTTAAGGTGTCCTGGTTTCTTGCAGTGATGGCATTTTCTTGTTTCCTTTCCATCATTCGGTTTCAACTTGTTTTGTGCTTCCTTCTTGGGAGTGTCAGATTGTTTCTGCTTCCATTGGAAACCTTTTCCCTTTGTGATCATTAGGCCTTCTCCAGCTGCTCCTAGTTTGGACTCATTTTCCTTTTGCAATTCTTGGATCTGAGTGCCATTTGTACTTCTTCCAAGGTAAGCCCTGTCTTCTTGCCATACAAGAGAGTGTCTCTTAAATGATCATATGACTTAGGGAGGGCACTCAGAAGAAGTATGGCCTTATCTTCTTCCTCCAATTTGACTTCCAGGCTTTCAAGATCATCCAGAAGCTTTGTGAACTCATCCAGCTGATCATCAACAGTTTTGTCTTCCATGAATCTGAAAGAGTACAATCTTTGTTTTGTGTAAAGTCTGTTTGCCAGGGATTTTGACATATACAGGCTATCCAATTTGTTCCACAATCCTTCTGCAGTTGTTTCTTTAGAAACCTCCCTTAGAACCTTATCAGTGAGACACAGAATCAAGGTACTATGTGCCCTTTCAAGGATGTCCTGTTTCTGTGATGGATCTAGTTTTTCTGGCAGTGCTTCCTCTCCTCGAAGCGCAGCAGCGAGCCCTTGTTGGCTTAGAAGAGCTTTCATCTTGATTTTCCACAATCCAAAGTCGTTCTTCCCAGAAAACTTCTCAGCATCAAACTTGGTTGCAGCCATATCCTCCTCCAGGAACCTTGCTTATCCTTCAGTGATTTGTTCCTTAATCCAGGCCAATGACCAAACACTTTGTGAGCACGAATTCCCACAGACGGCGCCAATTGTGAATTTCAGATCTACAATCTCCCTCAATCTCCCAAAGCAGCACACAACAAATCAATATTAGAACACACACTTGTGTTCCTATTCAAACCAAGAAAACAAACCTTCAAGAATGTTAAACAAACAGATAATAAAACGATTTACGTGGTTCGGCAAATTGCCTACATCCACGGGAGCGGCTTCATCTTCATTATCAACGAATGATTACAGAGAAATCCTTCATTCACTAGCTTACAAAATCATGCACTCAACTAGTTACTCTCAAGAAGAATATACTCTCTTTCTCTTGTTGTTTCTCACTCTTTTCATAACCTATCTAGCTCTCAACTTGGAGTATAATCTGGTTACAAAATGAGCTCTCAAGAAGTCCCACACACACGGAATAAACTGCTTCTTTATAGCTGATAGAAGCAAGAAACAGAAACTGGAAAAACGGTTACAAAATAACCGCCACAAAACGACAACGGTTTTAGCTTCCAGAAACCGTTGTCAAAGCTCCTAACAGAATTTAACAGATTCTGTTTTCCTCTTCTTCAACTGCAATTCCTGAACCAATTTTATTCTCTCTTAGCTGAGTTGATGAGACACTTCTTTAACAGAAACAACTAAGAAAACTACTTACTTTAAAATGTAATGATATTGTTTCTTTGGAAAAAAAGGGCAAAAAAGTTTTGGGGTGTGGTAATATTAACTATTTGGAAAGGCAATTTAAAACTCTAATTTTTAAATTTCGTTTATTAATGACAATGTTTGGAAACTTAAAAAAAAATATATAACTAACAGAAATTTGATACAAATAAAATTTAATGGATGAGACAACAAGCAACTTGAACTAAATTCATATACCACGTTGACTTCTTCTTCCAGTTAGGAATGAGTAAAATTGAACCGAAATCCAAAAAACTTATACATCCTCAAACAGTTCGGTTCAGTTGGCATTTATAACATCGACTGTTTTTCGATTCGGTTGGCATTTAGAAAAGGTTCGATTAACCAAACCAAGTACCTATATACTTATTTTACAATTTTTTAATATGTTAATGTATACAATATATTTATTATTTTCTTTATGACGTAAAAACTAAGAAAATAACTTTTAACTTTAAGATTTGTTAAGTTTTAAAAGTTTATCAAGATCGATGCTTTTAAAAGTTGGATACGAACTTCAATGTCACCAGTAATGCCATGTATTCTTAGAAACTTGGAAAAGCAATGCCATTTATTCTTAGAACCATTTGAGATGTGGACAAAACAGACAATCGAATCGAATCGAAAAGATTCAGTTCGGTTAGAGTCGGTTTAGCCCATCATTTCGGTATCTTTCGGCCCTTAAAATTAAGACAATTTGATATTTAATTTTTTCGATTTGGTTCCGAACCGATTGAAGACTTACCCTTACTTCCAGTAGATTTTTCCAAAGATTAATAATGTAGATGGTAGATAGGAGTTAAGTTTCCTTTTCACCATTTTAACCTGAATGAAAAGTTGGGAAAATGGGTTTCCAACCCCGGCCCTAAATAAAAAATAAAAAAGAATAATGATGTGGATTTTTTTTGTTTTAACTATAAAATTATTTAATTTGATATGTTTTTGCACATTATATGCAAGATAGCTGAGAGCCGGCATTAAAGCTAGAGTTGGCAAAATTTGCTCGACACGATGGGCCAGCCCGTTTAACCCGAAATATAGAGTGGGCTGGGCTGAAATATTAGAGGCCCAAAAAAATTCGATCTTTTTTGGTCCGGCCCGAATGAAGTGTTTTTTTTATGGACCGGGGACAGGCTGGCCTGATGGAATTGAATTTCTTTTCCTCACTAACAGAATAAGAAAAATCTAGGAATTAGGTAATATCTTGTGTACTGTTTGAAACAAGTTTTTCTAGCAAAACATAAATATATCTTTACCGAGAAATTAAAACATTTAATTAATTTAATACTCTATTTCTTCAATTTTATTAGCCGAAGATGGAATATGAACTGGAGCCAAGCTTGCTCATTAATTATTATGTGTCGAGAAATGGAGAATTGATTAACATGTAGTATAGTATGTACACGAGAATTAAATGACTTATGATGTGTAGTATATAACTATATATCATCATCCGTTCCTTTTTTTTTTTTTTTATTATTATTATTATTATTGTTATATCTGGGGTTTGAGACATCCTCATAGAATATAATTTCATATTGCAACGGATAGTAACATATTATCTTCCCATTACGTTTTTTCTTAAGAAAATTAAACTGAAGTTCTCCTTAATATATAATTCAGTTTCATGGTTAGAGTAACAAAAAAGAAAAGGAAAAAAATCATCGGTGGACTTTTTTTGCCCGATGGACCGAGGTTCATGCCGGGCTGGGCCTTGTAATCCGGCCCAAACTACACCTTGGCCCGTCTAGGCCCGATCCAGCCCGATCGGACCCCCCGAATTGCTATCTCTAATTAAAGCTTGCCCCAGGAACTCACAACATAAAGCTTGATAATTCTCGGCTCAATTTGTCCTTAATTTTCGAGATCCAAAAAGTTAGCGTCTTAAAATGCTGATTCGTATACTCGGTGTCCTGTTTTGCCATACCCAAAACATAGTGTCTTATTTTTGTAATTTTCCCTTGTTTCTTAGAAGGAAACTACTTTTGTGATGTACAGTCAAATTTTATTAATTTAGGGCTTGTATTAAAATCTTATTGTTGCACCGTTAACTATTTCGTGCAATTTATTTGATCTAAATATTTATTTAAATTGAAAATCTCCGAATACTCGGACCTTAGTTATGCCTGAATATCATGACCTAACCAATCCAATTTAAGAAAAATCTCTGAGTGGAATCAAATCGTAAGTTGGAGCAGTTTCAGGAAATCCTACATGGAAATCTACAAATATTCCCAATTTTAATTTAGTTAAAGATTCCCATGTCTCCTAATCACTTCGACCGTGCTCACCCCTAGCAAATTCACAAGTGTATGTAGCATTGTGTACTTAATATTGTACTTATCCGTTTCATATTAATTGACGTTTTAGAAAGAAATGAAATAATTAAAAATAAAATAAATTGACAAATATACCCCCAGCTATTACCTCTCTCACAACCATTAATTCATAGTCTCGTTATGTCTCTCTCTTTCAAAAATTATCTTCCGCTCTTCTCTTTGAAGATTATGTTACGCCTGTTTATCTCTCTGTAGCAGTATACACGCCCTCCTATCTCTCATTATCTCACCACTATCTTTGGTCTTCGGAACTTTATTTGTCATGTCTTTGAATGTTTATCTTCCGTCTTCATGTTTGTATTCATGGCTCTTTAGAGTATCATCATTTATTATGTTTGTTACCCTTTGTATATAATCTAAAAATATTGATATTTAAGAAAAAAGAGGGAAAAATGTATTTCAATTTAAATTGTGAAATGAAGGAGGGAGAAATAGTGTACGATAATTTACTGAAAGACCGAGAAGATCTTAGGATGATAAAGATTTAACCTAGTCAAAATATTAGTGATAGGTTGAAAAGTAAGCGATATTTTAGTACTGAGCCAGAGAGAAAATTGGTAGAAATCATAAAAAATATCTAAAACATCAATTAATTGAAAAAATGATTAACAAGCTAAAACATTAATTAATATACAACGGAGGAAGTAGTATATACAGTGAGGCAGCTGTAGTGAAATATATATGTTTTTCTTTATTACAGTAATGCAAGGGTACTATATATATGTGTGTGTGTACATTATATACTTGGTTTTTCATTCAAGGCATAAGTAAAATAATAAAACAAATGTATATATATCTCTGTACAAAATATAAAGTGTAAGAAGATATAATCACTACAAGAAAAAAAGATCTTTAGAGATGCAATTTTTCTGAGACGACATGTTTAATATAAGTTTATATAACGATTAATCGTCATAAAACACTTAATTATAAATTGCTTAAAAATATTTGAATAATACTTTTAGAGATAATTAGTTGTTCCAATAGAGATCAAGTATGACATGAGACGATTCTGCTGTCCTGAAATGTGTATGATACTTCTGTCTTAACTTGGTTCATTATACATTAGTTATTTTCAACCCTTTCCATATGTTGTAACTAAATAACGTTATCTGACTTTTCTTATGTATTTTGTTTCTTCTTCTACTACTGGTTTATTGAAATTGAAGCATTGAATCCTTGTACTCCATGTTGTTCCACAGATGGCTGAATATGGTGATGGTTCCAGGTAGGAATTTGCGCCTCATTATTTTATTTTTGAACTTCAAAAGTTATTCCTTTTACCTACTTTATTGAAGGGCAATTATAGTCCCATATGCCTATTCTGCATATTTGTCACCTTTTATTGATATAGTGATGTTGGTCTAGCTTACTTGAACGACTTAATTAGGTTGATCAGCAGAACATAATATAGCAAGGTAATGCCTATAAATGTTTGGTTCCCATGCTTGATAGTTCATGAAGAGGCACTAAAAATGTAAAATCATGCTTGTATGTTATTGTAACTTCCGGTGCACACTATATGCTTATATATTATTTTTGTCTACTTTGTAGTTTATTTTTTATGTGGTATATTATTATTGATTAAACAAGACACGCAAATATATGATAAAATCTCTATTTTATGCGTATTTTCATAACAAAAATCCTCGGCTGTCACCTCACATTTTACTCAATTAAATATAGGGCTTCTAAATTTAGAAAACCAAAAGCAATAAAGGATCCCAATATAATAAGTAAACAATAACTTTTCAATTTTGGAGGGAGGCCCACAAATAATTATTTACAAACCAAGTGTTGTATATATATATATATATATATACAAAGTTGGGGAAGGGGGCATGGCCCTTCTCCGACTGACAGCACATCCGCCCCTGATCAAAACGACGTAGTTTTATGTATGGGATATGGTTGGCACACCGTAGTTGGAAAGATGATCCGAGATGAGGTTCTACACCTAAAACATAGTGATGTTTTTCAACGATTAATTTAATGATGTGCTTTGAGATATTTAATGATAGATATTAATTTTATACAAACATAGCATATTAAATTCTGTTGTCGTATATATATTGACATCCGACCATGGCTCCCCTCAATGACAAATCTTACCTCTGCCCCTACTAATCCTTAATTCTTTTAATTGCTCGAATTTTATCATTTTTAGCTGAAATTGAAATTGACGCGGGTGCTTCGCTAATGATCGTGTCAAATCCAGGATTTTAATTTTTCTTTTTTTGTTGCCTCTATGCTCAATTTTCGTATAAGTTTTTCTATGTTGTTTATAAGGATGAGGGGTTTAAGCCATTTACAATACTGTAAAATGGAATACTCTATTTTGACATGTTTAAATGGGGTGCACTTTTAATTATTTGGCAACAATTTCAAATTCCAACTTAAAGAATGACCAAATTTGAATAATTTAATAGATATCAGACGAAATGATAAAATGAAAAAACGAATGACAGGTTTTAGAACAGCTCATAAGTTATAGGACGAATCTTGAAATTATCTCAAACTATAAAATATCTCCAAAAACCAAATATAACAGATAAAGTGAACAAATTAATTATTTTATCTAAATTAATCGGAAACTATATATATTTATACATGGACGGACCCATGTTGGGGCCAAAGGGGGCATTGGCCCCCCTGACCACGTCATAATGTGCTATTATATATGTGTGTCTTATTTGACCCCGTCATATTGTGTTATTATATATGTTTATTGTAGTCGATTTTAATATAACTTAATTAAATAAAATGAAAAATTCTATTGTTTGACATGAAGTAGATGAATGTATTGTTATGTATAAGTAATAGAGATAAAGATGTTAGAAAATATTATGAATATACAAACATTAATCTTGATTTTTTTTTTCTTTTTGTGATAAATCAATTTATTGATCTTATCGAAATTCTTAATACTTTTCTAGCTTTATTTATATAGTTGATTATACTTAGGGCCTACAACGGTAGTCCTTCTTTAATTTTCTAATATATTATGTTTTAATATAATTTATCCAATATTTTAAGTTTAGAGCCTAGCTATGTAAAAATAATTTGATTTCTAGCCTACTCAATATTTGCTTCCTATTTGGTAAAAATTGTCACATGAGCATAGAATTTTTTTTTACGTGAAATAAACACCTAGATCCGTCTATAAATGGGCCCCCCTCTCCTAAATTTCTGGGTCCGTCAAGGTATATATATATATATATATATATATATGTTAAATGAATCAATAAATATTTTGATGGATAATGAGACATGATAGTTTTGAAAACATGTTTTACAATTTTATCTGAATTATAAATATGAAAGGATGGAAGAATAAAGAAGAATAGCAAAAAATATGAAATAGAGAAGGATTAAAACATCAAGTGAATTTAAGTCTAAAATAGAACAAAAGTCATCTCTACATCTTAGTTGTTGACCTAGAGCCGTAATAAATATCATAAAATATATTACATACAGTTTCCTAACATTAATGAATAAGACTAATACTAATATGTATAAATTTCAAACCATTAATTTCAACTCATAAAATACACATCAAGATGTTGCATGCTATTCAATTCTCCTCCAATATAAATATCCTCAAACCCCATATAGTTTTTCATCTCATCTACCTTCTAACTCTCCACATCATTAACAATCCTCTATTATTCTTGTAACAACACATATCATGGCTAGAAGCATTTACAGTGTATGCATTATGATCCTCGCCTTGGTGGTCGCCATGATGAGCAATGTCGGAGAATGTGATGCTGCTTCCCGCCAACTCTTTTACAACCCCTTTTTTTTCCCTAAGCCAACTTTTCCTCCTCTTCCTAGTTACTTCCCTCCGTTTCCTTACTTCCCACCTTTCACATACCCTGGATTATTCGTGCCGCCGCCACCTCCAAATTCCCATTCTGTTCCTCCATCTGCTGCACCAGCTTCCACCTAATTTAATTTCATGCATATATATGCACTATTTCTCTTAAATGAAGCATCTACGTACTAATGTATTGTATCCTAGAATAATGAGCGAAGAGGACTCCACAGTTGGAAATAAATTTGGCTGGTGAAATAATGGAGATCTACCAATTTTTCTATTTTATATACATGTAGATAAACGTAGATAACAATGTTCCTCTTCCATATATTTGGCAGAGTTTGAGTTGTTTGCCTTGTTAAACTACGTGTTCCTCTGATATTATATATCCAATATTACATTTTTGTACTGTTATCAATACTAGTATTTTTTGGAACTCTTAAAATCTATTATCTGTTAGAGTATCAATTAGTTAATAAGTTTATACTTTATACAAAATACCTCATTCGTTCAATATTAATTGTCGTTCTAGCAACTTCTTCATTTTTCCATTTCACGAATTCTATCAATTTTCTTCCTGTGCTCAATCCTAGAATATCTATATTTTTCAACTTATCACAGATATTTCATTCGGTCATATTTTTATTAATGCAACTAAACGTTATTAGATAATTTAATATTCTTTTATTTAACAAAAAATAAGTTATTCAATTAAATTGTTTGATTATTTAACTTTGTTTTTTCTTACAAATACATATATTTTAAATTGTGCATTACATGACGGGAAATTCTAGTATTAAATTAAAATGGAATGATAAAACCTATTTTAATGTTGATTTTGATCTTCAAGTTGAATTCCGCTTCTTCTGCTCTCTAACTTCTCTCTCTAAAAAGCTATACAAATGATAAATCTTGTGAAAAACTGAAGTAGCAAGAGTTTTTAAACACATTTGGGGGCTTTTACGAACAATGGGCCAAAAATAGGAGAATTTAGAGCCTAAAGCCCATCTTCCCGCTGCATTTTGACATAGGTTGTGTGCCTTATAACTGTGCGAAATGACGGATCGTGTTTAACCGAAAATTTGGGATCTTCTCTGGACTCTCAAACTAGTAATGTGGATTTACATTGGGCCACACGACCGGGTCGTGTGCGGCAAAAATTGCACTTTCGGTTCAACTTCAAAACTATTTTCGAGGTCTTCGAGTCTGATTTTGGCTTTAACTATTTTTGACAAAGTTGCAGCCCTTTGAGTTGGCTTTTCAATACCGTTGATTTCACCTCCATTAGATATGTATATCTAGAGATATGCCCAAAATACTGAAGGTGTGTCAATTTGAAATTCTGCATTTTTTCCTCCTTCTCGCGCGTTTTTCGACTTCTTTCCATCCGTCGTACTTTTAGCCTATTTTACCTGTAAAATGCTCGAAAACCAATCTTTCTGACGAAAGAAAAAAATACAAAATATATGACAAGCGAGAGCTTAGAATACACAAATATATGATAAAATCTCTATTTTATGCTTATTTTCATAACCAAAAACCTCGGCTGTCACCTCACATTTTACTCAATTAAATATGGGGCTTCTAAATTTAGAAAACTAAAAGCAATAAAGGATCCCAATAAAATAAGTAAACAATAACTTTTCAATTTTGGAGGGAGGCCCACAAATAATTATTAACAACTAAGTGTTGTATATATATATATACATATTAGGCTTTCTTGAGCATAAGTTGGGGAAGGGGGCATGGCCCTCCTCCAACTGACTGTACATCCGCCCCTGATCAAAACGACGTAGTTTAATGTATGGGATATGGTTGGCACACCGTAGTTGGAAAGATGATCCGAGATGAGGTTCTACACCTACAACATAGCGATATTTTTCAACGATGAGTTTAATGATGTGCTTTGAGATATTTAATGATAAATATTAATTTTTATACAAACATAGCATATTAAATTCTGTTGTTGTATATATATTGACATCCCACCATGGCTCCCCTCAATGACAAATCTTACCTCTGCCCCTACTAATCCTTAATTCTTTTAATTGCTCAAATTTAATCATTTTTAGATGAAATTGAAATTAAACGCGGGTGCTTCGCTAATGATCGTGTCAAATCCGGGATTTTCATTTTTTTCTTTTTTGGTGAATATGTTGCCTCTATGCTCAATTGTCGTATAAGTTTTTCTATTTTGTTTCTAAGGATGGGGGGTTTATGCCATTTACAATACTAGAAAATGGAATACTCTATTTTGACATGTTTATATGGGGTGCACTTTTAATTATTTGGCAATAATTTCAAATTCCAGCTTAAAGAAGGACCAAATTCGAATAATCTAAAAGATATCAGACGAAATGATAAAGTGAAAAAATGAATGACATGTTTTAGAACAGCTCATAAGTTACAGGACGAATCTTGAAAATTTCTCAAACTATAAAATCTCTCCAAAAACCAAATATAATAGACAAAGTGAACAAATTATTTGATCTAAATTAATCAGAAACTATATATATATATATATATATATATATATATATATTATATATATCTGTTTAATGAATCAATAAATATTTTTGATGGATAATGAGACATGATAGTTTTGAAAACACGTTTTACAATGTTATCTGAATTATAAAAATGAAATTAAGGATGAAAGAATAAAGAAGGATAACAAAAAATATGAAATAGAGAAGGATTAAAAGATCAAGTGAATTTAAGTCTAAAATAGAACACAAGTCATCTCTACATCGTAGTTGTTGACCTAGAGCCGTAATAAATATCATAAAATATATTACATACAGTTTCCTAACATTAATGAATAAGACTAATACTAATATGTATAAATTTCAAACCATTAATTTCAACTCATAAAATACACATCAAGATGTTGCATGCTATTCAATTCTCCTCCAATATAAATATCCTCAAACCCCATATAGTTTTTCATCTCATCTACCTTCTAACTCTCCACATCATTAACAATCCTCTATTATTCTTGTAACAACACATATCATGGCTAGAAGCATTTACAGTGTATGCATTATGATCCTCGCCTTGGTGGTCGCCATGATGAGCAATGTCGGAGAATGTGATGCTGCTTCCCGCCAACTCTTTTACAACCCTTTTTTTTTTTCCCTAAGCCAACTTTCCCTCCTCTTCCTAGTTACTTCCCTCCATTTCCTTACTTCCCACCTTTCACATACCCTGGATTATTCGTGCCGCCGCCACCTCCAAATTCCCATTCTGTTCCTCCATCTGCTGCACCAGCTTCCACCTAATTTAATTTCATGCATATATATGCACTATTTATCTGAAATGAAGCATCTACGTACTAATGTATTGTATCCTAGAATAATGAGCGAAGAGGACTCCACAATTGGAAATAAATTTGGCTGGTGAAATAATGGAGATCTACCAATTTTTCTATTTTATATACATGTAGATAAACGTAGATAACAATGTTCCTCTTGCATATATTTGGCAGAGTTTGAGTTGTTTGCCTTGTTAAACTACGTGTTCCTCTGATATTATATATCCAATATTACATTTTTGTACTGTTATCAATACTAGTATTTTTTGGAACTCTTAAAATCTATTATCTGTTAGAGTATCAATTAGTTAATAAGTTTATACTCTATACAAAATACCTCATTCGTTCAATATTAATTGTCGTTCTAGCAACTTCTTCATTTTTCCATTTCACGAATTCTATCAATTTTCTTCCTGTGCTCAATCCTAGAATATCTATACTTTTCAACTTATCACAGATATTTCATTTGGTCAAATCTTTGTCGCCTAATATTAGAAGGTATATTTGTCAAAATATTTCATCTTTAATTCTTTAATTTTTTTCTAAAACGACAATTAATATGAAATGGAGGGAGTAATACATAATACGTTTTATTATTCAATTCTATATTTATTTTATCTAACTTTACAATAAAACACAACTTGTTATCATAACTAATATTTAATCATTAATACACACATATATATGTGTGTGTATATATATATCATTGAAATGGAGAAATCCTATATTTCTTTTACATTTATATGGTGCAAAAGAGTGTCTAAAGAAATAAGTTTAAAGGAAACTGTGAATTTCAGATCTACAATCTCCCTCAATCTCCCAAAGCAGCACACAACAAATCAATATTAGAACACACACCTGTGTTCCTATTCAAACCAAGAAAACAAACCTTCAAGAATGTTAAACAAACAGACAAGAAAACGATTTACGTGGTTCGGCAAATTGCCTACATCCACGGGAGCGGCTTCATCTTCATTATCAATGAATGATTACAGAGAAATCCTTCATTCACTAGCTTACAAAATCATACACTCAACTAGTTACTCTCAAGAAGAATATACTCTCTTTCTCTTGTTGTTTCTCACTCTTTTCATAACCTATCTAGCTCTCAACTTGGAGTATAATCTGGTTACAAAATGAGCTCTCAAGAAGTCCCACACACACGGAATAAACTGCTTCTTTATAGCTGATAGAAGCAAGAAACAGAAACTGGAAAAACGGTTACAAAATAACCGCCACAAAACGACAACGGTTTTAGCTTCCAGAAACCGTTGTCAAAGCTCCTAACAGAATTTAAGAGATTTTGTTTTCCTCTTCTTCAACTGCAATTCCTGAACCAATTTTATTCTCTCTTAGCTGAGTTGATGAGACACTTCTTTAACAATCTCCACCTTGGCTATCAACGAAGCCAAGCGTTTATGCATCCCAATCATTCACTTCAAACATCACCACAAAACAGCTCCACCTTGTCCTGCATATCTTGTGCAACAATTCTTACCTCTTCTACTGAGGTAAGACATTCACCATCTCCAGACAATGCCTAAATTTATCCAGGGGCAATGCCTTAGTCAACATATCCGCAGCATTATTCTTGGTGTCCACCTTCTTCAATTCTACAGAACCTCCATCCACAACATCTCTCACAAAATGATACCTCACATCAATGTGTTTACACCGCTCGTGAAATACTTGATGTTTGGACAAGTGTAAGGCACTCTGAGAATCACATAAAATACACACTCTATCCTGCATTATTCCAAATTCTCCCAGAATCCCTTTGAGCCAAATAGCTTCCTTGACTGCTTCTGTCACAGCAAGATATTCAGCTTCTGTTGTGGACAAAGCTACCACTGATTGAAGCATTGACTTCCAGCTTATAGCAGACCTGAACAATGTGAATATGTAACCTGTTTGAGACTTCCTTGAATCTAGATTTGCAGCAAAATCTGAGTCTACAAACCCATACAACTGATCAACTGAGTCTGCTTCTTGTCTTCTGTACAAAATTCCATAATTTGCAGTACCTCTCAAATACCTCAGCAACCATTTCAAAGCTTCCCAATGATCTTTACCAGGATCAGACATATATCTACTCACCACACTGATGGAATGAGCCATATCTGGCCTGGTACAGATCATAGAATACATGATAGAACCCACTGCATTTGAATAAGGGACTTTGTACATTTCAGCTCTCTCAATATCACTCTTAGGTTTCTGCAACTCTGATAATCTGAACTGCTGACTCAATGGGACAGACACCTTCCTGCATTCATGCATGTTGAACTTCTTCAAGACCTTTTCAATATATGATTGCTGACTTAACCATAAACTTCCTGTCTTGATATCTCTAACAATGTCCATTCCCAGAATTCTCTTTGCTGATCCTAGAACCTTCATCTCAAACACTGACTGAAGATTTGCCTTTAACAGTTTAATTTCTTCCAAGCTTTTGCTGGCTATTAACATATCATCTACATACAAAAGTAGATAGGTGATCACAGCTTTCCCATTCTTCTTGAAATACACACAATTGTCATATTTGCACCTGAGAAACCTAATGCTCTTCATATGATGATCAAACTTGATATACCACTGCCTTGGACTCTGCTTTAGTCCATACAGTGACTTCTTAAGCAAACACACCATTTCTTCTTTTCTTGCTTCCACAAAACCTTCTGGTTGAGTCATATATATGATCTCTTTTAAATCCCCATGAAGAAAAGCTGTTTTTACATCTAATTGTTCTAAGATTAAATCAAACTGAGTTACTATTGCCAATAAAATCCTGATAGAGCAATGCTTTACTACAGGGGAGAAAATCTCATTGTAGTCTACTCCTTCTCTTTGAGTAAACCCTCTAGCAACCAACCTAGCCTTGAATCTTACCCTTTCTGTCTCTGCTACTTCGACTTTCTTCTTGTAAATCCATTTGCAGCTTACAAGCTTTTGATGTACAGGCCTCTTGACCAATTGCCAGGTTCCATTCTTTTCCAGAGACTCTATTTCTTCCTGCATTGCTACCATCCATTGATTTCTCTCTGAGCTGGACATAGCTTCTGTGTAAGTTCTAGGCTCACTGTTGTCAGTGTCTTCTCCAGCTGTAAATGCATAGGCCATGAGAAAATCTTCTGTGTATCTGGTTGAAGGTTTGGAGACCCTCTTTTCTCTGTCTCTGATCAGTTGGTAACTCCCAGGCTCACTTTCTCCAGTTTGTTCTTCTTCATTGGTATCCGAGTCCTCATCAGTGACTCCTCCTTCTTCAGGTTTCAAACTTTGCTCCTGCTCTGCCAGTTTGTTTTGAGTCTGTTCTGTAGTAACAACTCTCTCAATTTTATCCTGGCAGAAAGGTTTCTCATGCTCACAAAACACCACATCTCTGCTGACAATTATCTTGTGCATTCCTGGCTCAATACACCATAGTCTGTACCTTTTAATCCCTTTAGGATATCCCAACATAACACACTTGAGTGCTCTTGCCTCAAGTTTATCCTGTTTCACATGTGCAAATGCTTTGCACCCAAATGTCCTTAGATGTGAGTATCCAGGCCTCATTCCAGACCATTTTTCTTCTGGTGTTTTAAAGTCAATAGCAGAACAGGGGCATCTATTTATCAGATAAGCAGCTGTTGATGCTGCTTCTGCCCAGAATTTCTTTGCTAAACCTGATTCTAATAGCATGCATCTTACTCTTTCAAGGATTATTCTGTTCATCCTTTATGGGACTCCATTTTGTTGAGGATTCCTAGGTACAGTCTTGTGTCTTTTGATTCCTTTAGCCTTGCAGTAGTTGTTAAACTCTTCAGACATAAATTCCAGACCATTGTCAGTCCTTAAGCACTTTAGAGTCTTTCCAGTCTCACTCTCAACTTCTGTGTGCCATTCTTGAAACTTTTGGAAGGCTTCTGATTTTGTTTTCAGCACATATAGCCATAATTTTCTGGAATAGTCATCTACTATACTCAGAAAGTATCTCCCCCCTCCTATAGACACAGTTCTAGAAGGGCCCCATAAATCTGAATGTGCATACTCTAGAGGTGCTTTAGATGTGTGTTTACCAGTAGGATAGGGTAGCTTCTTACTTTTTCCTAAAATGCATGTTTCACATCCTTTAATGACAAACTTTTCCTTGTGCTGTAACACATTCTGTTTAAGTAGTTCATTCAAGCCATTTTGACTTACATGACCTAGCCTGGAATGCCATTTCATAGATTCCTCATCTGTTGTGTTATCAACTCTTCCTGTTATAGCACATCCATCAAGATAATACAGACTAGATTTTCTTACTCCTCTTAACATAATTTTCTCATTCTTCATGACAAGCAAGAAACCATCCTTAGATTGGAAACTACATCCTTTATTTTCAAGAGTGCCTAAACTGATTAAGTTTCTTTTAAGGTCAGGGATGTACCTTACTTCTGTTAAGATCTTGACAGATCCATCATGAGTTTGCAGATGAATGCTCCCCATCCCTTTCACTTGACATATTTGGTTGTTTCCCAGCATTACTGATCCACAGTTCTTCTCACAGAAATCATGAAACCAGTCCAATTTTGGGCACATGTGGAAACTACATCCACTATCTTTGCTCTGCCACATTCAGGACCTCAGCTTCATCTTCTGCGGTTGCAAGATCCACTGTACTCTGATTCTTCTTCTTTTCAGCCTGTTTTCTTTTCCATTCAAAACAATTCTTCTTAAGGTGTCCTGGTTTCTTGCAGTGATGGCATTTTCTTGTTTCCTTTCCATCATTCGGTTTCAACTTGTTTTGTGCTTCCTTCTTGGGAGTGTCAGATTGTTTCTGCTTCCATTGGAAACCTTTTCCCTTTGTGATCATTAGGCCTTCTCCAGCTGCTCCTAGTTTGGACTCATTTTCCTTTTGCAATTCCTTGGATCTGAGTGCCATTTGTACTTCTTCCAAGGTAAGCCCTGTCTTCTTGCCATACAAGAGAGTGTCTCTTAAATGATCATATGACTTAGGGAGGGCACTCAGAAGAAGTATGGCCTTATCTTCTTCCTCCAATTTGACTTCCAGGCTTTCAAGATCATCCAGAAGCTTTGTGAACTCATCCAGCTGATCATCAACAGTTTTGTCTTCCATGAATCTGAAAGAGTACAATCTTTGTTTTGTGTAAAGTCTGTTTGCCAGGGATTTTGACATATACAGGCTATCCAATTTGTTCCACAATCCTTCTGCAGTTGTTTCTTTAGAAACCTCCCTTAGAACCTTATCAGTGAGACACAGAATCAAGGTACTATGTGCCCTTTCAAGGATGTCCTGTTTCTGTGATGGATCTAGTTTTTCTGGCAGTGCTTCCTCTCCTCGAAGCGCAGCAGCGAGCCCTTGTTGGCTTAGAAGAGCTTTCATCTTGATTTTCCACAATCCAAAGTCGTTCTTCCCAGAAAACTTCTCAGCATCAAACTTGGTTGCAGCCATATCCTCCTCCAGGAACCTTGCTTATCCTTCAGTGATTTGTTCCTTAATCCAGGCCAATGACCAAACACTTTGTGAGCACGAATTCCCACAGACGGCGCCAATTGTGAATTTCAGATCTACAATCTCCCTCAATCTCCCAAAGCAGCACACAACAAATCAATATTAGAACACACACTTGTGTTCCTATTCAAACCAAGAAAACAAACCTTCAAGAATGTTAAACAAACAGATAATAAAACGATTTACGTGGTTCGGCAAATTGCCTACATCCACGGGAGCGGCTTCATCTTCATTATCAACGAATGATTACAGAGAAATCCTTCATTCACTAGCTTACAAAATCATGCACTCAACTAGTTACTCTCAAGAAGAATATACTCTCTTTCTCTTGTTGTTTCTCACTCTTTTCATAACCTATCTAGCTCTCAACTTGGAGTATAATCTGGTTACAAAATGAGCTCTCAAGAAGTCCCACACACACGGAATAAACTGCTTCTTTATAGCTGATAGAAGCAAGAAACAGAAACTGGAAAAACGGTTACAAAATAACCGCCACAAAACGACAACGGTTTTAGCTTCCAGAAACCGTTGTCAAAGCTCCTAACAGAATTTAACAGATTCTGTTTTCCTCTTCTTCAACTGCAATTCCTGAACCAATTTTATTCTCTCTTAGCTGAGTTGATGAGACACTTCTTTAACAGAAACAACTAAGAAAACTACTTACTTTAAAATGTAATGATATTGTTTCTTTGGAAAAAAAGGGCAAAAAAGTTTTGGGGTGTGGTAATATTAACTATTTGGAAAGGCAATTTAAAACTCTAATTTTTAAATTTCGTTTATTAATGACAATGTTTGGAAACTTAAAAAAAAATATATAACTAACAGAAATTTGATACAAATAAAATTTAATGGATGAGACAACAAGCAACTTGAACTAAATTCATATACCACGTTGACTTCTTCTTCCAGTTAGGAATGAGTAAAATTGAACCGAAATCCAAAAAACTTATACATCCTCAAACAGTTCGGTTCAGTTGGCATTTATAACATCGACTGTTTTTCGATTCGGTTGGCATTTAGAAAAGGTTCGATTAACCAAACCAAGTACCTATATACTTATTTTACAATTTTTTAATATGTTAATGTATACAATATATTTATTATTTTCTTTATGACGTAAAAACTAAGAAAATAACTTTTAACTTTAAGATTTGTTAAGTTTTAAAAGTTTATCAAGATCGATGCTTTTAAAAGTTGGATACGAACTTCAATGTCACCAGTAATGCCATGTATTCTTAGAAACTTGGAAAAGCAATGCCATTTATTCTTAGAACCATTTGAGATGTGGACAAAACAGACAATCGAATCGAATCGAAAAGATTCAGTTCGGTTAGAGTCGGTTTAGCCCATCATTTCGGTATCTTTCGGCCCTTAAAATTAAGACAATTTGATATTTAATTTTTTCGATTTGGTTCCGAACCGATTGAAGACTTACCCTTACTTCCAGTAGATTTTTCCAAAGATTAATAATGTAGATGGTAGATAGGAGTTAAGTTTCCTTTTCACCATTTTAACCTGAATGAAAAGTTGGGAAAATGGGTTTCCAACCCCGGCCCTAAATAAAAAATAAAAAAGAATAATGATGTGGATTTTTTTTGTTTTAACTATAAAATTATTTAATTTGATATGTTTTTGCACATTATATGCAAGATAGCTGAGAGCCGGCATTAAAGCTAGAGTTGGCAAAATTTGCTCGACACGATGGGCCAGCCCGTTTAACCCGAAATATAGAGTGGGCTGGGCTGAAATATTAGAGGCCCGAAAAAATTCGATCTTTTTTGGTCCGGCCCGAATGAAGTGTTTTTTTTATGGACCGGGGACAGGCTGGCCTGATGGAATTGAATTTCTTTTCCTCACTAACAGAATAAGAAAAATCTAGGAATTAGGTAATATCTTGTGTACTGTTTGAAACAAGTTTTTCTAGCAAAACATAAATATATCTTTACCGAGAAATTAAAACATTTAATTAATTTAATACTCTATTTCTTCAATTTTATTAGCCGAAGATGGAATATGAACTGGAGCCAAGCTTGCTCATTAATTATTATGTGTCGAGAAATGGAGAATTGATTAACATGTAGTATAGTATGTACACGAGAATTAAATGACTTATGATGTGTAGTATATAACTATATATCATCATCCGTTCCTTTTTTTTTTTTTTTTTATTATTATTATTATTGTTATATCTGGGGTTTGAGACATCCTCATAGAATATAATTTCATATTGCAACGGATAGTAACATATTATCTTCCCATTACGTTTTTTCTTAAGAAAATTAAACTGAAGTTCTCCTTAATATATAATTCAGTTTCATGGTTAGAGTAACAAAAAAGAAAAGGAAAAAAATCATCGGTGGGCTTTTTTTGCCCGATGGACCGAGGTTCATGCCGGGCTGGGCCTTGTAATCCGGCCCAAACTACACCTTGGCCCGTCTAGGCCCGATCCAGCCCGATCGGACCCCCCGAATTGCTATCTCTAATTAAAGCTTGCCCCAGGAACTCACAACATAAAGCTTGATAATTCTCGGCTCAATTTGTCCTTAATTTTCGAGATCCAAAAAGTTAGCGTCTTAAAATGCTGATTCGTATACTCGGTGTCCTGTTTTGCCATACCCAAAACATAGTGTCTTATTTTTGTAATTTTCCCTTGTTTCTTAGAAGGAAACTACTTTTGTGATGTACAGTCAAATTTTATTAATTTAGGGCTTGTATTAAAATCTTATTGTTGCACCGTTAACTATTTCGTGCAATTTATTTGATCTAAATATTTATTTAAATTGAAAATCTCCGAATACTCGGACCTTAGTTATGCCTGAATATCATGACCTAACCAATCCAATTTAAGAAAAATCTCTGAGTGGAATCAAATCGTAAGTTGGAGCAGTTTCAGGAAATCCTACATGGAAATCTACAAATATTCCCAATTTTAATTTAGTTAAAGATTCCCATGTCTCCTAATCACTTCGACCGTGCTCACCCCTAGCAAATTCACAAGTGTATGTAGCATTGTGTACTTAATATTGTACTTATCCGTTTCATATTAATTGACGTTTTAGAAAGAAATGAAATAATTAAAAATAAAATAAATTGACAAATATACCCCCAGCTATTACCTCTCTCACAACCATTAATTCATAGTCTCGTTATGTCTCTCTCTTTCAAAAATTATCTTCCGCTCTTCTCTTTGAAGATTATGTTACGCCTGTTTATCTCTCTGTAGCAGTATACACGCCCTCCTATCTCTCATTATCTCACCACTATCTTTGGTCTTCGGAACTTTATTTGTCATGTCTTTGAATGTTTATCTTCCGTCTTCATGTTTGTATTCATGGCTCTTTAGAGTATCATCATTTATTATGTTTGTTACCCTTTGTATATAATCTAAAAATATTGATATTTAAGAAAAAAGAGGGAAAAATGTATTTCAATTTAAATTGTGAAATGAAGGAGGGAGAAATAGTGTACGATAATTTACTGAAAGACCGAGAAGATCTTAGGATGATAAAGATTTAACCTAGTCAAAATATTAGTGATAGGTTGAAAAGTAAGCGATATTTTAGTACTGAGCCAGAGAGAAAATTGGTAGAAATCATAAAAAATATCTAAAACATCAATTAATTGAAAAAATGATTAACAAGCTAAAACATTAATTAATATACAACGGAGGAAGTAGTATATACAGTGAGGCAGCTGTAGTGAAATATATATGTTTTTCTTTATTACAGTAATGCAAGGGTACTATATATATGTGTGTGTGTACATTATATACTTGGTTTTTCATTCAAGGCATAAGTAAAATAATAAAACAAATGTATATATATCTCTGTACAAAATATAAAGTGTAAGAAGATATAATCACTACAAGAAAAAAAGATCTTTAGAGATGCAATTTTTCTGAGACGACATGTTTAATATAAGTTTATATAACGATTAATCGTCATAAAACACTTAATTATAAATTGCTTAAAAATATTTGAATAATACTTTTAGAGATAATTAGTTGTTCCAATAGAGATCAAGTATGACATGAGACGATTCTGCTGTCCTGAAATGTGTATGATACTTCTGTCTTAACTTGGTTCATTATACATTAGTTATTTTCAACCCTTTCCATATGTTGTAACTAAATAACGTTATCTGACTTTTCTTATGTATTTTGTTTCTTCTTCTACTACTGGTTTATTGAAATTGAAGCATTGAATCCTTGTACTCCATGTTGTTCCACAGATGGCTGAATATGGTGATGGTTCCAGGTAGGAATTTGCGCCTCATTATTTTATTTTTGAACTTCAAAAGTTATTCCTTTTACCTACTTTATTGAAGGGCAATTATAGTCCCATATGCCTATTCTGCATATTTGTCACCTTTTATTGATATAGTGATGTTGGTCTAGCTTACTTGAACGACTTAATTAGGTTGATCAGCAGAACATAATATAGCAAGGTAATGCCTATAAATGTTTGGTTCCCATGCTTGATAGTTCATGAAGAGGCACTAAAAATGTAAAATCATGCTTGTATGTTATTGTAACTTCCGGTGCACACTATATGCTTATATATTATTTTTGTCTACTTTGTAGTTTATTTTTTATGTGGTATATTATTATTGATTAAACAAGACACGCAAATATATGATAAAATCTCTATTTTATGCGTATTTTCATAACAAAAATCCTCGGCTGTCACCTCACATTTTACTCAATTAAATATAGGGCTTCTAAATTTAGAAAACCAAAAGCAATAAAGGATCCCAATATAATAAGTAAACAATAACTTTTCAATTTTGGAGGGAGGCCCACAAATAATTATTTACAAACCAAGTGTTGTATATATATCTATATATATATACAAAGTTGGGGAAGGGGGCATGGCCCTTCTCCGACTGACTGCACATCCGCCCCTGATCAAAACGACGTAGTTTTATGTATGGGATATGGTTGGCACACCGTAGTTGGAAAGATGATCCGAGATGAGGTTCTACACCTAAAACATAGTGATGTTTTTCAACTATTAATTTAATGATGTGCTTTGAGATATTTAATGATAGATATTAATTTTATACAAACATAGCATATTAAATTATGTTGTCGTATATATATTGACATCCGACCATGGCTCCCCTTAATGACAAATCTTACCTCTGCCCCTACTAATCCTTAATTCTTTTAATTGCTCGAATTTTATCATTTTTAGCTTAAATTGAAATTGACGCGGCTGCTTCGCTAATGATCGTGTCAAATCCAGGATTTTAATTTTTTTTTCTGTTGCCTCGATGCTCAATTTTCATATAAGTTTTTCTATGTTGTTTATAAGGATGAGGGGTTTAAGCCATTTACAATACTGTAAAATGGAATACTCTATTTTGACATGTTTAAATGGGGTGCACTTTTAATTATTTGGCAACAATTTCAAATTCCAGCTTAAAGAATGACCAAATTTGAATAATTTAATAGATATCAGACGAAATGATAAAGTGAAAAAACGAATGGCAGGTTTTAGAACAGCTCATAAGTTACAGGACGAATCTTGAAATTATCTCAAACTATAAAATATCTCCAAAAACCAAATATAACAGATAAAGTGAACAAATTAATTATTTTATCTAAATTAATCGGAAACTATATATATATATATATATATATATATATATATACATGGACGGACCCATGTTGGGGCCAAAGGGGGCCTTGTCCCCCCTGACCCCGTCATAATGTGCTATTATATATGTGTGTCTTATTTGACCCCGTCATATTGTGTTATTATATATGTTTATTGTAGTCGATTTTAATATAACTTAATTAAATAAAATGAAAAATTCTATTGTTTGACATGAAGTAGATGAATGTATTGTTATGTATAAGTAATAGAGATAAAGATGTTAGAAAATATTATGAATATACAAACATTAATCTTGATTTTTTTTTTTTTTTTGTGATAAATCAATTTATTGATCTTATCGAAATTCTTAATACTTTTCTAGCTTTATTTATATAGTTGATTATACTTAGGGCCTACAACGGTAGTCCTTCTTTAATTTTCTAATATATTATGTTTTAATATAATTTATCCAATATTTTAAGTTTAGAGCCTAGCTATGTAAAAATAATTTGATTTCTAGCCTACTCAATATTTGCTTCCTATTTGGTAAAAATTGTCACATGAGCATAGAATTTTTTTTTTACGTGAAATAAACACCTAGATCCGTCTATAAATGGGCCCCCCTCTCCTAAATTTCTGGGTCCGTCAATGTATATATATATATATATATGTTAAATGAATCAATAAATATTTTGATGGATAATGAGACATGATAGTTTTGAAAACATGTTTTACAATTTTATCTGAATTATAAATATGAAAGGATGGAAGAATAAAGAAGAATAGCAAAAAATATGAAATAGAGAAGGATTAAAACATCAAGTAAATTTAAGTCTAAAATAGAACAAAAGTCATCTCTACATCTTAGTTGTTGACCTAGAGCCGTAATAAATATCATAAAATATATTACATACAGTTTCCTAACATTAATGAATAAGACTAATACTAATATGTATAAATTTCAAACCATTAATTTCAACTCATAAAATACACATCAAGATGTTGCATGCTATTCAATTCTCCTCCAATATAAATATCCTCAAACCCCATATAGTTTTTCATCTCATCTACCTTCTAACTCTCCACATCATTAACAATCCTCTATTATTCTTGTAACAACACATATCATGGCTAGAAGCATTTACAGTGTATGCATTATGATCCTCGCCTTGGTGGTCGCCATGATGAGCAATGTCGGAGAATGTGATGCTGCTTCCCGCCAACTCTTTTACAACCCCTTTTTTTTCCCTAAGCCAACTTTCCCTCCTCTTCCTAGTTACTTCCCTCCGTTTCCTTACTTCCCACCTTTCACATATCCTGGATTATTCGTGCCGCCGCCACCTCCAAATTCCCATTCTGTTCCTCCATCTGCTGCACCAGCTTCCACCTAATTTAATTTCATGCATATATATGCACTATTTCTCTGAAATGAAGCATCTACGTACTAATGTATTGTATCCTAGAATAATGAGCGAAGAGGACTCCACAGTTGGAAATAAATTTGGCTGGTGAAATAATGGAGATCTACCAATTTTTCTATTTTATATACATGTAGATAAACGTAGATAACAATGTTCCTCTCCCATATATTTGGCAGAGTTTGAGTTGTTTGCCTTGTTAAACTACGTGTTCCTCTGATATTATATATCCAATATTACATTTTTGTACTGTTATCAATACTAGTATTTTTTGGAACTCTTAAAATCTATTATCTGTTAGAGTATCAATTAGTTAATAAGTTTATACTTTATACAAAATACCTCATTCGTTCAATATTAATTGTCGTTCTAGCAACTTCTTCATTTTTCCATTTCACGACTTCTATCAATTTTCTTCCTGTGCTCAATCCTAGAATATCTATATTTTTCAACTTATCACAGATATTTCATTCGGTCATATTTTTATTAATGCAACTAAACGTTATTAGATAATTTAATATTCTTTTATTTAACAAAAAATAAGTTATTCAATTAAATTGTTTGATTATTTAACCGAAATCCAAAAAAAACTTATACATCCTCTAACGGTTCGGTTCGGTTGGCATTTATAAAATCAAATTATTTTTCGATTTGGTTGGCATTTAAAAAAGGTTCGGTTAACCAAACCAAATACCCATATACTTGTTTTACAATTAATTTTTTAGTATGTTAATGTATAAATATATATTTATTATTTTCTTTATGACGTAAAAACTAAGAAAAGAACTTTTAAATTTAAGACTTGTTAAGTTTTAACAGTTTATCAAGATTTATGCTTTTAAAAGTTGGATACGAACTTCAATCTCACGAGTAAACTTGAAACTTGGAAAAGCAATGCCATTTATTCTTAGAACCATTTGACATGTGGACAAAACGGACAACCGAATCGAAACGAAAAAATTCAGTTCGGCTGGAGTCGGTTTAGCCCATCATTTCGGTACCTTTTGGCCCTTAATATTAAGACAATTCAATTTTTAATTTTTTCGATTTGGTACCGCACCGATTGGAAACTTACCCTTACTTTAAGTAGATTTTTTCAAAGATTAATAATGAAGATGGTAGTTTAAGAGTTAAGTTTCCTTTTCACCAATTCAACCTGAGTGAAAAGTTGGGAAAATGGGTTATGTATTCCCAAAGTAATCAAAATGATCCACCCCCGGCCCTAAATAATAGAAAAAAAAAAATGATGATGTGGATTTTTTTGTTTTAACTATAAAATTATTTAATTTGATATGTTTTTGCACATTATATGCAAGATAAGCTGAGAGCCGACATTAAAGTTGTTTAGCCCAAAATAAAGAGTGGGTTGGGCCGGAATATTAGAATCCCGAAAAAATTCGAGTTTTTTTGGTCCGGCCCTAATGGACTTTTTTTTTTACTGGTCGGGGACGGGCTGGTCTGATGGCCCACGGGGTGGCCTGATGGAATTAAATTTCATTTCCTCACAAACAGAATAAGAAAATCTTGGAATTATATACTATCTTGTGTACTGTTGAAACAAGTTTTTCTAGCAGAGCATAAATATATCTTTACCGAGAAATTAAAATATTTAACTAATTTAATACTCTATTTCTTCAATTTTATTAGCCGAAGATGGAAAATGAACTGAAGCCAAACATGCTCATTAATTATTATGTGTCGAGAAATGGAGAATTGATTAACATGTAGTATAGTACGTACACGAGAATTAAATAAGTTATGACGTGTAGTATATAACTATATATCATCATCCATTCCTTTTTTTTTTTTTTAATTATTATTGTTATATATGGGGTTTGAGACATCCCCATAAAATATGATTTCATATTGCAATGAATAGTAATATATTATCTTCCCATTAGGTTTTTTCTTAAGAGAATTAAACTGAAATTCGCCTTAATATATAATTCCGTTTCATGGTTAGAGTAACAAAAAAGGAAATTAAAAAACTCATTGGTGGTTTTTTTTAGCCTGATGGCCCGAGGTTCGCCGGGCTGGGCCTTGTGTTTCTAGGCCCGAAATAAATCGAGCCCCGCCCAACCCGGCCCAAACTACACCTTGGCCCGACTAGGCCCTGTCCGACCCGACCGGACCGTCCGAATTTGCCAACACTAATTAAAGCTTGCCCAAGGAACTCACAACATATAGCTTGATAATTCTCGGCTCAATTTGTCCTTAATTTCGAAATCCAAAAAGTTAGCGGCTTAAAATGTTGATCCATATACTCGGTGTCCTGTTCTGCCATACCCAAAACCAGTGTCTTATTTTTGCAATTTCCCCTTGTTTCTTAGAAGGAAACTACTTTTGTGATGTACAGTCAAATTTTATTAGTTTAGGGCTTGTATTAAAATCTTATTGTTACACCATTAGTTATTTCGTGCAATTTATTTGATCTAAATATTTATTTAAATTGAAAATCTCCGAATACTCGGACCTTAGTTATGCCCGAATATCATGACCTAACCAATCCAATTTAAGAAAAATCTCTGAGTGGAATCAAATCGTAAATTGGAGCAGTTTCAGAAAGTCCTACATGGAAATCTCCAAATGTTTCCCAATTTTAATTTAGTTAAAAAATTCCCATGTCTCCTAATCACTTCGACCGTGCTCACCCCTAGCAAATTCACTAGTGTATGTGGCATTGTGTACTTAATATTGTACTTCTCCGTTTCATATTAATTGACGTTTTAGAAAGAAATGAAATAATTAAGAATAAAATAAATTGACAAGTATACCCCCAGCTATTACCTCTCTCACAACCATTAATTCAGAGTCTCGTTATGTCTCTCTCTTTCAAAAATTATCTTCCCGCACTACAACATAAATGGCTTTATGTAACACTTCGTTTGTAACACTTTTAAAATTTTGACTTTTATGTAACACTTTTGTAACACTTAGGAATATGTAACACTTTCATGTAACAGTTTTGTAACATCTGCGAATATGTAACACTTTCATGTAACACTTTTAGAATATGTAACGCTTTGAACGTAACACTTTTAAATTGTAACACATTTAGGTAACACTTTCAAATAAGTAACACTTTTTACGCAATACTTTCGAATAAGTAACACTTTTATGTATCACTTATAAATAAGTAACACTTGTAAATAATAAAATTATTTATTTTATTTTAAACTAATTAAATATTTGTGGATTATTTTTCTTATGTGACTTTAATTTTTATTTGTCTAATGTGTTACATTTTAATTATCCCAACAGAATATCTGTAACATAAGTGGTGAAAGCGATCAACTCAGACTTACACAAATAACAATTCATTAGAGCACCTAAAGATTTACTTATTCGTTATCAAAAATAAATTAAATTTTATTTGTGACTTATTTGTGTGTATGTATATAGATATACACACATTATATTTTTACTAAACAATTACAAAATAGACTTGTAGCTTTAGCCTTTAAGAATTTGAATACATTTTTTTAAGTGTGAGAGCCTAGACTTGGGACATTTGGTCATGTCTCTTCATATTTGTAAGCTTATTTTTTTATTTAAAATCTATGAAACACAACAATTAAGGTGTCTTAATACATAAAATTATGGTAATTAAAATTAATGATAATGTCTTAAGATTTATATACAATAACTAGATGTATAAAATTAATGTGATATAAAATAAGTTATATATATATAAATATATATATGAGTGGATGAAAATGAAAAAAAAAAATAGTGGAAATATTGTGTCAAATTGATATGAATAACGTAAATAAAATTAAGTTAGATTGTAGTTTGATGAAAACTTAATTTTGAGTGTATTTTATTGATGGTATAATAAAATCTTGTGTATATATTATTTTTCTTAAAATAATAACTAAAAAAGTTATTGTAGCCTAGTGGTTAAGACTTTGCGCTTAAGCTCCTGCAATCTAGCAACCTGGGTTCGAAACCCAACAATGACAAATTTTTAATTTTTTCTTTCAATTAAAAGTGTTACATAAAGGGGGTTATATGTAACATTTTTTAGTGTTACCATAAAGTGTTACAATTTAAAATCTAATGTAACACTTATTAAAAGTGTTACTAAAGATCATCAAAAGTGTTACATTAGACTTTAGGTAGCACCGGCAAATGTAACACCAATAAAGTGTTACCTAAAGTCTATAGTAACATATTTTAGGATATATGTAACACTTTTTGGGTGTTACATTAGCCCATTTATGTTGTAGTGCCGCTCTTCTCTTTGAAGATTATGTTCCGCCTCTTTATCTCTCTGTAGCAGTATACACGCCCTCCTATCTCATTATCTCACCACTATCTTCGGTTCACAACTATATATGTCATGTCTTTGAATGTCTATCTTCCGTCTTCATGTTTGCATTCATGACTCTTTGGAGTATCATCATTTATTATGATTGTTACCCTCTGTATATAATCTAAAAATATTGATATTTAAGAAAAAAGAGGGAAAAATGTATTTCAATTTAAATTGTGAAATGAAGGAGGGAGAAATAGTATATGATAATTTAGTGAAAGACTGAGAAGATCTTAGGTGTTAAAGATTTAACCTAGTCAAAATATTAGTGATAGGTTGAAAAGTAAGCGATATTTTAGTACTGAACCAGAGAAAAAATTGATAGAAATCATAAAAAATATCTAAAACATCAATGAAATGAAAAAATGATTAACAAGCTAAAACATTAATTAATATACAACGGAGGAAGTAGTATATATAGTGAGGCAGCTGTAGTGAAATATATATTAGTCTCTTTTTTGTTGCAGAAATGCAAGGGTACTATATATGTGTGTGCGCACATTATATACTTGGTTTTTCATTCAAGGCATAAGTAAAATAATAAAACAAAATGTATATATATTTCTGTACAAAATATAAAGTGTAAGAAGATATAATCACTACAAAACAAAAAGATCTTTAGAGATGAAGACGACAGTTCTAATAATAAGTTTATATAACGATAAATCGTGATAAAACACTTAATTATAAATTGTTTAAAGATACTTGAATAATACTTTTAGAGATAATTAGTTGTTCCAATAGAGATCAAGTTGTGACATGAGACGACTCTGCTGTCTCAAATAAAATAAGACAAGAACTACTCGCAGCCCACAATTTTTTTAACGCAACTTCTCCTTTTAATATTAAAAAACAATTATGAAAAACAAAAATAACATAAATTATTAAAACACATAAAAAAATAAGAAAAAAGGAAATGAATCTGCAAATTCACTGGAATTATGTTCTCTCGGCAGGATTGTCTTCTTCTACAAGTGTAGAGCTCTTTGAAAGAGAATATAATGGATCTGCAAAGTGGTCCAGATCTCCAGCTTGTTTGGCCGCAATCTTCTTCTTCTTTGTTTCTACTATTCTTTCTATTATTAGTCATCACATATTGACACAAATAATATATTTTTATCAATTTACTATTATTTGAGATAATTTTTTTTATCCTGGTTTTGTGAATATGAATAAGGATTCCTTTACTCTTCCTTCCTGTTTTAGGTTTTGTGGATGGTCTATTAACACTTTAGTTTATGTGTAAATAGTGTTAGGGGAAAATTGAATTGGAATGTAGTGGCATGTACCACGTTTGATGTGGCATATTAATGGATGGAACATTCAAAAAAATATTTTAGTTTAAGGGTATAGTAGGTTATGATGTGTATTGAGAATTGTAAAAGGTGTATTGGAATTTGTAAAAGGTGATGTAGATAATAGGGTGTGGATGTGGAGGGATGAACCATCTGGTGTAAAATGAAATACGTTGAGGGTGGCCCATGCCACATTCGTATAAGGACATCCCAATCCGATTATCCCCTAAACCTTTTTGTTTTTTGAAGCTGTAAATAGTCTAAAGTCTAAACCTTGGATTTTTTTTTTTTTTTTAGAGGTGTCTAGACCTTGACTTAGAGGGTGTTTGGCTAAGTTTATTTGAAACATCTTATAAGCTCCAACATCTTATAAGTTGTTTCAAGAGCTTATAAGATGTAATTTTTAAGGAGCTTATAAGTTAACAAAGTGTTTGGATAAAAGAGCTTATAAGCTTGCAATTGAATATAGTGATTTAACTATAAATTTGGGGTCTAATTTAAAAATTAATATTAAACACACATTTTGATTAGTGTGTGAAATGTATGTAGTGTGTGAAGTGTGTGTAGTGTGTGTAGTGTGTGAAGTGTGTGTAGTGTGTGAAGTGTGTGTAGTGTGTGAAATGTGTGTAGTGTGCGTAAGTGTGTGAATTGTGTGTGAAATTTGAGTGTAATAATTAAGATCTTAAAAAATAAGATAGGATATAGCAACTTATTTTTTTTTAGATCTTATAAGCTCTAAGAGCTTATTTTTTTTGTCTTATAAGCTCCTAAACATCTTTTTTTTGCCAAACACTTTGCAAGAGCTTATAAGCTCCTAAACATTTGTTTTTTTGCCAAACACTTTGCAAGAGCTTATAAGCTCCTAAACATCTTATAAAATATTTTTAGGAGCTTTATAAGTTCTGCCAAACAGTCCCTTAATATCAGATGGATTTTGTAATAATAAACATTTAATTGGAAATAGACAAATCATTTCCAGTTTAATGTCTTTCTTCGCCAAAAGCTATCTCTTAAGAAAATAATTTTCAGTGTAAATGTACTGTTAATATAGTTCTGGGGCAATTAGTGAAAGATAATTTTAGCAGTAAATATGTTATTGTGCTATTTTGTTTTAGTTAGGTTGTGGTAGGATATAAATCAAATAAAACTAAAAATAAATAATTAAGATTTTGGGATCACATTTCTAGCAATTTTAAGTAAAGGCCTTCACATATATTGTTAAGAATTAGAACGCAATTAATTACTAATTTAATAGGACAAAATATAAAGGACATAAATTTGTTAACGGGAGCACTATTAAGTCAGGAGATTTACTGAATTTTCGGTGATACCAAATATAATGAATCAGAAGATTATTTATAACCCAAGCTGAGCTTTAGTCCTAAAAGTCAATTTAACTTGAATACTATTTTTAAAGGTCCCATTTTTTTTTTTTAGTGAAGTAATCGCCCAGACTCCATAATCCCAACACATATTTCCAGGCAAAGGAACACAAGCCCAACCAAGTTAATTGGGTATTACTCGCACCCAATAAATACAAGACGAAACTACCTAAAATTAAAAGAATGTTAACCATTAATTTGCTATTTATGTCATTCATCTGTATACGGGTAATATTTATGTAGATATGTCTAGATCTTAATATGGTTGAGGTCAAGAGCTCGAAACTTGATTCCCCATCTCCACTCAAACAAACAAAAATAGGGTAGAATTAATTAACTCGGTTGGATTTGTATTCATTTTTGTACTCGTTTTCTTTAATTAATTTATGTGCATGGAGGTGGTACAGTATATTAGAAGTGGCAATTACCAAGCATTTTCTTTTGAAGACAACTACATTATATATATATATATATAATGTGTAGTACCACCTATATTGAAGAGGAACCCTAAAATTAATTAGCATTTATACAATGTGAGTGATAAATGAATGCAAACTCCAAATTAACACTAGTTACATAGGCCCTATCACTTGATCTGTAACTCGTTTGACACAGTGGTACGTACATTGACGAGTTATATTTATGATTCTAGAAACGAACACCTTTCAATTTCTGCACAAAGAAAATGACGACACATAATATTTTGAAAACAAATATAGGTCAATAGCTGTCCTAATTCACTACGTAAAAATTGTGTTTGTGATAATAAAAAGGTATTTTAGATAATAAAAAAATTGTCAACATGTCGTCACTAATTAATCGTCTCAAAAAATTTAGTTGAAAATAATATTATTTGAACGACAAAAGTTGTCTCAAATGCGTGTCATTTTTTTATGCAACAACTACGTACTAATCTCTAAAAACATATAAAAATAATTTATAATGTGCATTTTGAAGCTAAATAGCCTAAATTTAACAAGTCAAAATATTTATTGGTCCTTCAAGAGATGAAATGTGTGTGGCATTTTTCTTCCCAATTAATGAGAACATAATGTTCATAAGGAATTTCAATTTGGAAAAACAACATATATCTCGAGATAGTTTTTTTCTGTATTTTTCTCCAATTAAGTTACTATAGATTTTGCTGGACGCACATAATCTAAATGCAATTTAAAAGTGTTGAGGAGTTTTACCTTAAAAGTGACTAGAACATCTAAATTTGTAAATCATACTAGGTTAGTCAAGATGTATTATAGATACAAAATTACATTACTTGTTCAATATCTATCATTTTTGGGTGGTTCATACGTATTGATGAAGAAATTTATTTAGGATCCGCTTGGTTAGAGGGTTTATGGGGTAGGGAATGAAAATATATGATGATTCATTCTTATTTATGGTGCTTGGGTGAATAAGTTAATAAATACCCTATTTTATAATAACTCATCAAACATTATTCCATAGTATGATTGGTCTGTCATTCATACTCATTATCATTGTTATTGATGATTTGCAACCAAACAAACCCTTAATATATATAAGGAGGTGTGTGTATATAAAAGTACTAAAGTACCCTTTTGCTTGATTATTGGCCTCGATGTATGATCTATTACACTATAATATGCCTTTAATATTAAAAGAGAGTTACAAGAAAGTGAGAAAAACACATGTCACTTCCACAAATTTTTCCCCAATTTTTTGTTTTTTCTTAACATTATTAAAATTGCTCTTAAAAAAACTCACTACGTGTGTTATTAAAAGAGAACCCCTAAAAAGGGGAGAGACATGTGACTCATCCACCTTCTTTCTCTAATTCAATCAATTATTTTTCTTTTTCTTTTATCCTTTTTTTAAAAAAAAAAAAATTCCTTCGAAATTTAAAGGTCTTATAATTTTTTCATCTTAGCTCGATCATCTATTTAACATCCATAATGAATATATTATAATTAAAATACTGATTTTTAAGTGTAAAATACCTTTTTAAGATGATAATGATATATTTTGATTTTTAAACATTGTATATAAAATTAAAATGTGACATAATTCCAAAAATAATTGTTTTGAACGGATTAAAATTCTTTTAGAAGATTAAAATTATTTACTTTAACTTTACCCTTTTTTTTTAAACTTAATTATTTTGGATAATTTAAATTATTTGGTTTAAGAAAGTTCATAAAAGATACAAATTTATTATGTTTACACTTTACAATAGATTAAAGCTTAGATGTATTTGCTAAAGTGATTTGTTGATTGAATTAGTCTGCTTATTATTATTATTTTTTATTTTGTGAAAAGAAAATTATGTCCTACAAAAATAATAAGTCAATTATTTTTTATTTGAATATGACATGATACTATACTTTACCAATCATATGCTTATACTTAAGTAACTATATGTTTGTGACTTCTTATATTAATATTATGTTATTTAATATATGTGGCTGTCAAACGATAATTATTCAAAATATTTGACATTGTTTTGTCCTTATATGCATATATAATTATTACAATCTATGTAATGCACTATTGAAATAACAAGGAGAGAAATGAATCAAATTTTAAGTTATATATAAAATTTATAAAAAATATTCAGCATCATCAGATCACGCGTTCAAATAATCGAATTTATAAAATTTATGAAAATATAATTGGTAGTTTTAGTTTGTGATAATGAAAAGTATCAAAGGTAAAACATAAAAAAATGAATAGTCTAAATTTATGAAAATCTAACTTGTAGTTTCAATTTGTGATAATGGAGGGCATTAATGTATAAAAAACACATGTAGAACAAAGGATATGTAAGGAGGAAGAAAGATAACTGAAAAAAAAAATATTAACTCTCGATTTTATATTCGCAAATAATATATAGGCTGGTAATTTTATTATATTTTATTATTATTATAATAAAAAATATTCATCTCGTGTATCGCATGGACGAACATCTAGTATACAAATAATAAGAGAATGACAGTTAAAAAAGAAAGAAATAAATCTCTTAAAAAGCCAAAATTGATGGTTATGAGACAATTCATTTCCTTAAAGACAAAGACTTGTGTGCACCCACCACACAATAAGTCTTATTGTACACTTAGGGGGTTTTAGGGGTTTAGATTCGAGGTTTTAGGGATTTTTTGGGTTTTTAGGAATTTTTCGGGTTTTAGGGTTTAGGATTTTTTCAGGGTTTTAGTTCTTTTTCTTTTTAAATAAGAAACACCTGAGGCATTTAGGGGATTAGGGCTTGATCTCCAACCTTTGAATGATCAAATCAAGAACCAAACAAAGTACAAATGCATATATCGGCCAAAAGTGCCCATAATCCCAAATTAGGGGGGAGACTTGCCAGGATCCAAGCCTATGGAGGCGCATAATAAGAAAAAAAAGGTACCACAAGGGGTCCTTAATAAATACCTATGAAAAAATATAAGTGAAGAAACGTAAAGAAACAACCAGTTAGAGGCTAATAGAAGCGAAAGTTGGGGTAGCCTAACTGGTACCATGCGAATGAGGGCTAGGAGGTAGGTCGAAGAGATCGCCACGATATAAATGATTGGGGGTGAGGCTGGGTGTGGTGCCCAAGCTCAGCGAAATGATCAGCCGGTCAATTACCCTTTCGGTGGATGTGGGTAATCGGGACCGTCTTGTTTCTCAGCAAACCCCGAACTCGTGTAAGAGAGTGGGAGACTTGCTAGGATCCAAGCCTGTCCGAAGTGAGGAGCGTGACCACCGCCGCTGCATCTATCTCAATCTAGATATGGGAGACACTATCTTCAAGGAGTGTAAATCCCATCAGGAGTTCCTGTAACTCAACATAAAAAATCAAGGTGACTTAGAGAGATCGATGAAACGTCAAAGTGAGGTTGCCAGACGCCGAATAAGATCACCCTTGACAGCCTGAGTAGTGTCAGGAAAAAAAAAACTGTCGGTTTGGAGTTTGACCCGAGGGGGTCGGAAGCTCTCCATCGAACCAATAGGGGTGGTCTGACAGGGGTCAGGATTGGTGTGATGATGTGTAGAAATCTGGCTGCAGGGGTGCAATCGGTCCACGCCCGCGGGAGGGAGGTGGGGCATTCGGTTGCTCGCAGTGACCAGTGCAAGGTGACGCTCTACCTGAAAAGTAATATGAGAACATAAAAATGGCCTATCTCTATGCTTAACACTATTTCATTCTGTCCAGGTGAGCCAAAGGATCAGACAAGGAATAATGACAACCACGTGATCAGTGTGTGCACGTCATATGTGAAGGAAAAAAACTAAGGAGGAGGGTAGGGTCAAGTGTATAAGGCATCTCCACACGAAACCAGGCCACAAAGGAGGCCCACACCCACTGCACCACACTGCACTGTAGAAACAGGTAAAGGATCATCTCCAGCTCATGACTGTGCGTGGCTACACAACATAAACATCTAGGGACCACATGATAACCCAGAGAAAGATAAAAAGACTAGGTAGGAAGACGATGGGAAAGCAAACGCTAGAGGAAAACAAATATGTTCGGAAGAATCAAGTCTGTCCAAATGGCTCCCGAGATAAGATTGCGTTGCAATCTCGTCCTAGTCAACTCTCAAGCCATCATCAATGAAAAATTATCTTGTGATGTCAGTCTCCGTAGCAACAATTCTCGTTGTCTCGCCTGATAGTGGCCTCAATAATCTCATGTATAAGCCACAAGGGTAGGCCTAAGGTATCAACCAGAACGGACTCTAACCGCGGAATATCCCAACTCCTATCAATCCAAAAGCCCCTGACGACCAAATTCCAGCTAACATCCTGATGGACAAGTTGATCACGGAACCTCTCAGACAGAGGTTGATGACCAACCCATATGTCGTCCTAGAAATTGATGGCCCCCTTACCAAGGGTCCAAAAAATCTGAGACTGAGCCTGTGGGTCGACCCTTCAAAGGCGGATCCAGTGAAAATTGTGTTCGTGCTTCCAGCATGCACGAGTAGGAACAACATGACCAGCCAAGCAGTACTTATCCCTCATATGCTAAGCCCACAAGGGGACACCCTCTCTAAAGCGCCAGCACATCTTCAAACCAAAATTCGAGGTAAGCTCGAAGAAATCACGGATCCCCAGACCACCCTCATCTAGAGGCCTATAGGCATTTCTCCAGTTGATCCAGTGATGCATCCCCTGGCCGTCCCAGAAAAACCAAACAATAATTTGACTCATCTTGTCGAGGACCAACTTCGACGGGGCAATAAGCTAAAGAATGTGGAGGGGGATAGTGACCAGCGTGCTCTTAATGAGAGCAAGCGTCCCTTCCATAGTTCAGCTGGCGGTGTAACCAGCCAATGATGGCGCTCAGGAGGTGCTGAATAATTGGTTGAAAGAGAACTAATTTCCTTTGCCCTTTGAAGAGCAGGATGTCATAGGTGACCGGCAGCTGACCAATCGGAAATTCGATTTCGTGATGAACCATGTCCTGCCACTGTAACTGAAAAGTCATACCGAGGAAGAAGTTGCTCTTTTGAGCATTAATCATCTAACCCGAGACGACGGAATAGTGCTGAAGGAGCTCAACAAGCTCCCCTATCTCCCCCTCCTGGGCACGAGTGAATATGACAATATCGTTAGAATAGTCTAAGTGGGAGATGGGCGAGGCGGAGCCAAGGGACCTGTAGGTCATCTTGGGCCTACTACAAATGAACGCGTCTAACTTCCGGGAGAGGAAGTCTGCCGCAAGGACAAACAGAGCAGGGGAGAGAGGTTCTCCCTGATGGAGGCCCTAACAGAGTGGAAGAAGCCGGCTGGGGACCCGTTTATAAGAATTGAGAACTAGCAATTCTCCATGCAATTGCGAACAGAATCAATCCATAGGGAAGGGAAACCTATTTTCTGAAGAGCATGACATAAGAAGGGCCATTCCACCCGATCGTAGGCCTTAGCCATATCTAGCTTCAGCATAAGGTTGGGGACAAGGACGTCACGATTCAGCTCATGAACAAGCTCTTGGGCCAGCAGCACATTGTCCGAGATCAATCTACATTGAACGAAACCAATCTAGTTAGACATTACGATCATCGGGAGAAGCGGCACCAATCTGGAGATCAGGATCTTTGAGACGATCTTGTTCGAAACATTATAGAGACTGATCAGTTTGTAGATGGTCCAGGATGCCGACTGAGGCTTCTTCGAAATCAGAATAATGGAAATCGTGATGAAGTTCCTCGACATGGGGTTCCCGGAGAAAAAATCTCGAACGGTGGACCCGATGTCCAGGCCCACGATATCCCAGCACCTCTGAAAGAACATGGAGGAGAAATCATCCGAGCCTAAGGCACTCGTCGGGTCAATGTCAAAAGCAGCCTCCCTAATCTCCTCCTTGTACGGCACAGAGAGAAGCAAGGTCTGTATCCTCGGGGAGCCTAGGAAAGAACTCATCAAAAGGAGCCTCACAATCTCCCTCCTCCGCTGACAGAAGGCTCTATAAATAAGCAACAACCGAAGCTTGTATGCCAGCATGATCGACAAAGTGAGCACCATCAACCTTGATGGTCTGAATGTAGGACTGGCACCGCCTCTGCTTCAAAAACCCCTGAAAGAACCGGGTGTTCCTCTCACCCTCCACCATCCAACGCATGGCCGCCTTCTGCCTCCAGAAGTCCTCCTCTATCCGGAGGCACAATGGATACTCGACGTGGAGACGCCGCATCTCTGTGCGTCTAGTATGAGTGGGGTCACTGTCATGGCGAGCTCGGCGGTAACATGGGCACTCTGACCCTCCTGAATCCTGTGGAAGATATTACCGAAGACCGGCCAATTCCACTGCTTCAGGTGCTTCTTGACTCAGGTGAGCTTCAGCTGAAGCTTCATCATACCCACATGACCAGTCGGAGCTGCCCAAATCCCTCGAATAGTATCCAAAAAAGTGTGGTGTCGGACCTACATGCTCTGAAAGCGGAAGGAAGATCACTAATTGTGCTCGGTGAATCTGTACTAGAGAAGAAGCGGGGCATGATTAGATTGAGTATGAGGAATGTGTAAGACCTTCGTGACTTCGAAGATCGATGACCACCCACCATTCACGAGCACGCGATCTAGTTTCTCGAGCAGGACTTCACCTGCCCTGGAAGGTGAAGTCCGAACCGGTGTAACCCAAAATTGAGCAGCTCACAATCGGCAATTGCCTCGCCAGAATCGAGCATCTCACCCGCTTTATCATTGGCGTTTCCATGATGCTTGAGGTCATGGAGAAAGATGTTAAAATCGCCTCCAACAAGCGAGGCCTACTCTCGCATGGACTCGTTGATTTCACGCAAAGTGTCCCAAAGCGGATAACGAAGGTCCCTCTTCTTCAGCTTGCGTTCTCTAGCCTTCTTGTCATACGCCTCCTCGAGATAATTATTGTATCTTTCTTCATGGGGGCATGCTATTTCCCTTTCTTCTTCTACCATATCCATATTTTCTCGGAGTAGGTTTTAGTTTTGGGTTTCATCATAGTGTAATATCCTGTGGGATTCTAACCCTACCTAAGTGGGGATCACAATCTTTGACCCATGCACCAAGTTTTATGGGGATTCTCCCGTCGTAGTTTGGAGGCTAATCTTGTGAGCCACAACACAGAGTCCAGTTCTTCAGCCCATTTGCCCACAACTTCTCCAATCGGGCCCTTATACCATCCATGATGGTTCTGTTCGTAATTTCTACTTGGCCATTTGCCTGAGGATATGCAGCTGAGGCCCACCTTTGTGTAATCTTCATCATTTCACACCATTCCCTCGTCTTTGCTCCCACGAATTGGGTCTTGCCGTTCGAAACCAAAATCCGGGCCACTTCATACCTGCAACAAATATTTTTCCAAAGGAATTTTATAATCGTATCTTCATTGATTTTGGCCACCACTTCTGTGTCGACCCATTTGGTGAAGTAATATATGGCCACAATCAGAAAAGTTTTCTTCCTAGGGGTTGCCGTGAATTTCCCTACTATGTCAATTTCCCATTATTGGGTAGGGTGATGCATGTTCGTGAGTTCTTCTGCTTGCAAGTTGATTAGCGGGTCATGCTTCTGACATTTTTCGCATTTTCTGACCAGAGCTTGAGCATCCTGCAGCATACTGGGCCAATAGTACTCGGTACAAAGTGCCTTTCTGACTATGTTTTTGTGTCCAGTGTACGCCCCTGCGCATCCTTCGTGCACCTCTCTGAGTATATAATTTCCTTTGGACTGTAACACACACCTTAAATAAGGATGTGCGAATGCCCTTTTATACTAGTGTTCTCCAATAATGCAGTATTTAGCATATTTTAAACTTGATTTTTCTCCTTCGTACTTCCCTTCCTCGAAGTACTTCCGGATAGGAGTTCGCCAGTCTTCTTCCTTTTCGAGCATAGCCACAATCCATGCCCCAAAGTCCTTTTCAGCGCTTAATAAGGTAATCTTTCCCGTCGCCCCCTTTCTGAACTTGTCAACTTGGCCAAGTAATTTTCTTTTTTATTTTCCTCTCTGGGTATCTGCCTAATTTCGGCATTCTAGAAATTTTGCCATTATTTCAGCCACTTGGCTTGCATACTGAGCCATCTTCGCGCTCTTTGCTTCATACATACCCTGTACCTGTTGTGTTGCTTGACAAGAGTCAGAAAATACCACAACGTTCTGGGCTCCCAGTTCTAACGCTATATTCATTCGTCTTAAGATCGCCTCATACTCGGATTCGTTATTCGACGTACAAATTTTGAACTTGAATGAGAATTGCATTTCCTTCCCACCAGGGCAAATGATAACTATCTCTGCTCCACATCCTATATTTGAAGAAGATCATCCACATAAACTTCCCACGTGTGTATTTCCAGTTCTCGCACATTCTCTTGTATGAAACTAGCCAAAGTTTGTGCTTTAATGGTTGTTCTAGGTTCATACTCCACATCATACTCTCCCAATTCTATCGCTCATCTTACCATTATTCCTGATAAGTCGGGACGGCTTAGATTCTGCTTCAAGGGAATGACTCGATGTGATAAGAAATACGGCATTAGCCTTCTCATAGTAGTCATATTGGCCAGGGTAGCCTTGTCCAAGTCAGTATATTGTGGATCTGGGCCTTGAATTAGTTAACTGACGAAATAAATGGGTTTTTGCGCTGCTCCTTCTTCGCGCAGCAGGACCGTTTCCCTACTGAAAGGTACAAGTATAGCGCCTCCCCCGGGATTGGCTTAGTTAACAGTGGTAACTGAGCCACGTGCAATTTCAATTCTTCAAATGCTTTCCAGCATGCTTTGTTCCATTCAAATTTACTCTCCTTCCTCAAGATTTTGAAGAAGGGCACACTCATTTCTCCTGATCGAGATATGAATCAGTTGAGTGCCATTATACTTCCGTTCAACCTCTACAACTCCTTTATGTTTCTTAGTTCGTTCATGTCCATGACCGTCTTTACTTTTTCAAGATTCACTTCTATCCCTCACTCCGTTACTAAATACCCCAGGAACTTTCCTGAAGTTACCCCGAATGCACATTTTCCTGGGTTTAGCTTTATACCATTGGCCCTTATTAGTATAAATACTTCTTCCATTTCTTTAATGTGGCCTCCTGATTTCTTACTTTTGATGAGCATGTCATCGACATAAACCTCCATATTTTCGCCTATCTATTGACATAAAATCTTGTCCACCATGCGCTGGTAAGTGGCCCCAGCAATTTTTAACCCAAAGGGCATACACATATATCCGCATATACTGCATGCCACTATGAAATCCGTCTTTGCCACATTAGCTGGATTCATTGAAATTCGGTGAGAAGCTTGATAAGCGTCCATCATGCTTAGGAGTTCGCACCCCGAAGTAGAGTCAACCAATTGATCTATGTGAGGGAGAGGGCAATAATCCTTGGAGCAGGCCTTATTCAAATCTAAAAAATCTATGCACATTCTCCAGGCTACCTAACCCTTTGCTACTATTAACCCGTTCGATAACCATTCCGTAAACTAAATCTCCACGATATTCCCTATTTCTATTAGTTTTGACACTTCTTTGCATATGGCTCTATCCTTCTCCTCATTCATTTGGCAGCTTCTGCTTCACTGATTTGGCTTCCGGATTCACATTTAATGAATACATATCGATACTAGGATCTATTCATGTCATGTCGACAGCACGAAACGCAAAGAGATCTGCATTCTGTCTGAGACACTTGATGACGGACGAGGCCACCTCCGAACTCATCCGGGTCCTGATGCGTGTTGTTAAACTTGTCATCTCTACGAATAACTCTACACTCATCAGTTCCTCTTGAGGAATGATTTGGAACTCATCTTCCTCTTTATCCATTTCGATGGCTCTCGTCTTCCTCTTCACCAGAGACCTCCCCTACATCCATCCCTACGACAAACTTCATCTTCATATGATATGTGGATATAACCGCCTGAAAAATATTTAGGGAAGGTCTCCCCAAGATCACGTTGTATTGCGATGGTGCATCCACTATAAGGAATTTTGCCATCCTTGTTTTTACGTGTGGCTCCTCTCCTAGCTACAATTGGAGAGTGATGTGTCCCTTGGGATATATAGCCCATCCACTAAACTCGTACACGGCAGTCTCCATAGGCTCCATCTGCTTAAAACATTTCTCAAACAAGGATACCCACCGAACTCCCGTGCCCACGAATATGTGGGCCATGGTGTAGGAAGTTATATCTCCTATGATAACAAGGGCATCCTGGTGAGGCTGTTGGACACTGCTACAGTCCTATGGCCCAAATTCTATGGTGGGGGAGGTGCTCAGCTCCCTTACTTCTTTATTGTTAGTAAAATCAACTCCTAATCACACAACACTAAGAATCTGGAATGAGTTCGAAGAATAACAGTTTGAGAAACACACAACTAGTTCGGTCAGAGTTGTGGCCGAGGTGAACTTGCGCAGAACTGGAAATGTAAATGAATCACACACTCGTTTTATGTGGTTCGTTCAAGATGAACTACATCCACGGAGGCAAGGCACACCTCAATTCACTAAGATATCCAGTCAATTACAGAAATTACACTCAGAAAATGAAAACGCCCAATTCTGGAACAAATTAGGGCAGAAAACAATAACTCTCAAATTCTCTCTGTAATCTATGAAAGAAGGGAATTGCTCGACGTAGTGTTGTTCTCCTGGAAGAGAGCTCTTCAATGATATATGTCTTGTAGCTCGAATGTAACTAACCAAGATGTTCTAACTGAATCAAGTTGGCATCTGCTACCGGACAAATGTGACGGTTTTTCTCGTCACAAACCTGAAACAGATTCGTCACAACTGACGGTTATTCCCAACAACCCTGAACCCGGTTTATTCTGAACAGATTGACTTCTTCATGCCAAAACCCGGTTCATCCATCCGGTTCTTCACTTCCAGATTCCGGTTCCACATTCCCAACACATCCTATTTCAAAGTATAGCTCACTTGATGAGATTGAACACTTCCTCACAAATCTCCACCTCAATGAATCAAGTGTACCTCTTCCTGCCTCATCACTGCCTTTCTGTTAATGCTCTTCATGACATTGCTCAAGCTGCAGCAAGCTCGAGCAATGATCCACTTTGTTTCCAGGTACACCCTTTGTAAGAAAATCAGCAGGATTATGCAATGTGTGTACCTTCTTCACCTCCACAGTTCCAGAATCTATGATATCTCTAGCAAAGTGTAACCTAACATCAATGTGTTTTGATCTTTCATGAAATGCTTGGTGTTTCACAAGATGTAAAGCACTTTGATTATCACAGTAGATTACCACACACTTCTGCTTGATATCCAAATCTCTTAACACCCCTTTCAACCAGATTGACTCTTTAATAGCTTCAGTTAAAGAGATATATTCTGCTTCTGTAGTTGATAGTGCCACAACAGATTGTTGTGCACTCCTCCAGCTGATGGTTGTCCCATATAAGGTAAACACAAACCCAGAAATAGACTTCCTTGTGTCCACGTTTGCTGCAAAATCAGAATCAGCAAACCCCTCCAATGCAACAGTACTTCCATCTACTTTCTTCTCAAATTTCAGTGACATGTTCACTGATCCTTTTAAATACCTCATCACATGTTTCAAAGCTTCCCAATGTTCAATTCCTGGATTTGACATGAACCTGCTTACCAAAGATACAGCATATGCCAAGTCAGGCCTGCTACAGATCATTCCATACATAAGACTTCCAACTCCACTTGCATAAGGGATATTGCTCATCTGTATGATTTCCTTTTTAGTCTTTGGGCATTGTTCTTTGGAAAGTTTCTTCTGTAGATTAACTGGAGTAGAGAGAGGTTTGGCTTCATGCATATGAAACCTCTCCAGCTTTCTGTAGGTATTGTCTCTGAGATAACCAAAGTACTCCAGCTTCTCTATTTCTTAGAATGTTCATGCCCAATATCTTCTTGGCTTCTCCCAGATCTTTCATGTCAAATTCAGCATTAAGTTTGTCCTTCAACCATTGTACCCTCTGCTTGTTCCTACTGGCAATTAGCATGTCATCCACATACAATAGAAGAAAAACTTTATCTTGCTTTGAACCTTTGTTGAAGTAAACACAACTGTCATAAAGACTTCTTACAAAGCCAACACTGATCATGAAGTCATTGAACCTCTTGTTCCACTGTCTTGGACTTTGTTTAAGTCCATATAGTGACTTTTTCAGTAAACATACTTTGTCTTCTTTCCTAGGAACAACAAAGCCTTCTGGCTGTTTCATATATATCTCCTCATTGAGTTCTCCATGTAAGAAGGCTGTCTTTACATCCAGTTGTTGTAGTTCCATGTCCTCCTGTGTGACCTTTGATAAAAGCAGCCTGATTGAGCAGTGCTTTACTACTGGAGAGAAAACCTCATTGAAATCAATTCCTTCTCTTTGTGTAAAGCCCCTAGCCACCAATCTTGCTTTAAACCTCATCTGTTTGGATCCTGCTGTCTCTAGTTTCTTCTTGTATATCCATTGGAGCTTACAAGTTTCTGACCTTTTGGTTTCTCCACCAATATCCAGGTTTTATTCTTTTCCAGAGACTCCATCTCTTCTGTCATTGCCTGTATCCAGTGTTCACCTTCTTCACAGTCTAGTGCTTCTTGAAAACTACTAGGCTCTTGTGATTCCAGGTCTTCAGCAACACTTAAGGCATAGTAGACACTCCCTGCTTGGCCATAGAAATCCGGTCTGTTGATTGTTCTTCTAGGCCTATCTCTTCCAATGCTGTATTCCCTGATGTTTTGTGAAGGTCCAGTTTGTGCCTCTTCTTCAGATGATGAATCACTTTCTTGTAAGTCTTCTTGTGGTTGAGGTGTGTGATCATCTTCTGCAGGATGCTCCACCTGAATTGATATCTCCTTTGTCTCTTTAGCACCATCAAATTCTTCCTTAGAGCCTGTAGAAGTGTAAGCCATCACATTCTCATTGAACTTCACATCTCTACTTGTGATTATCTTCTGATTTCCTTGTTCTAGGCACCACAATCTGTAACCCTTCATTCCATCCGGATATCCAAGAAACACACATCTGAGAGCCCTTGCATCTAGCTTGTCTTGCTTGACATGGGCAAAAGCAAGACACCCAAACACCCTTAACCCTTCATAACTTGGTTTCTGTCCACTCCACACCTCTTCAGGTGTTTTGAACCCAATTACTAATGAGGGTGACCTGTTGATGAGATAGCATGCTGTAGCAATGGTTTCTCCCCAAAACACCTTTGGCAACCCAGCATCCAACAGCATACACCTCACTCTTTCAAGAAGAGTCCTGTTGAACCTTTCTGCAACTCCATTCTGTTGAGGATTCATTGGTACAGTCCTGTGTCTTTTGATTCCTCTTTCTTCACAGAAGTTTGTAAACTCGGTAGAGAGATACTCCAGTCCATTATCAGTCCTCAGATGCTTCAACTTCTTCCCTTTGACATTTTCCAGTTGGATCAACCATGTTTTGAACTTGTGAAAGGCATCACTCTTGTTCTTCATCAACATGATCCACACCTTTCTGCTGTAATCATCAATCAAGGACATGAAATACCTTGCACCACCATGAGATTCTGTTCTTGCAGGCCCCCATATGTCAGAGTGAACATAATCTAATGGTTCTTGAGTTGTGTGAACTCCCTTTCCATAGGGCAACTTCTTGGATTTTCCCAGAGCACACTGATCACAGAACTCCAGTTCTTGATTTCCCAGATTTCCAATTACTCCACTTCTTGAAAATTCCTTCAATCCCTTTTCTCCTATGTGTCCAAGTCTCTTGTGCAATTTAACCATCTCAGAGCTGTTCAAGACCATATCCACACTTCCAACAATAGGTGAACCAATCAGGATAAATAGTCCATTATGCTGTCTGCCTTTTATCACCATTTTTCCATGTTTTGTGATATGCAAGAATCCATCTACTGAGCTAAACTGACATCCACTGGTTACCAAAGAACCAAGAGATAGAAGATTCCTTTTAAGGCCAGGAACATACCTAACATTTGAGATGATTCTGACCACACCATCAAACATCCTTATGCTCACTGATCCAACTCCTTTGACCTTGCATGATTGGTCATTTCCCAGGAGAACATTTCCACCATCTTCTTTCTTCAGTTCATTAAACCATGACTGATGAGGACACATGTGAAAGGAACACCCGGTGTCCAGGACCCATTCCTTTACCATTCTTGAATCAGTAACATTTAACACTTCTGGAGGGTCTTGTTGATGATCAATGGCAGCAGCTTCTGCCCCTTGATTTCCAGCTTTCTTATTCCTCTTAGGACAATCCTTCTTCAAGTGACCTGGCTGTTTACACTTGAAGCATTTCCTCTTCTCAACCCAGTCATTCCCCTTCTTAGGATTTGAATCCCCAGACTTTGGATCCTTAGCATTCTGTCCCTTCTTGCCTTGCCAAGGTTTCTTGAATTTAACATTCAGTCCTTCTCCAGGTTGCACCATGCCTTTATCACCTTGAGTCTGAAAACATTTAGATCTCAGAGCCTTCACTATTCCATCATAGGATAGCTGATCATCTCTCCCATACATCAAGGCATCCTTAAAGCTTTCCATGGATTTTGGAAGAATGTTTAATACCATCAATGCCTTGTCATCCTCCTCCAATTTCACATCCAGATCTTCCAATTCTTCAATCATCTTAATGAATTCATCAAGTTGATCAGAAATTACCTTGTCTTCAGTGATCTTGAAGGCCAACATCTTCTGTTTCAGGAACAGCTTGTTGGAAACTGACTTTGATTGATACAGTTCTTCCAATCTCCTGCATGCTTCTGAGGAACTCTTGCATCTTGAAACTTCCCTCAACGGTTTATCACCCAAGCACAAGAAGATAAGACTTAGGGCCTTCTTATCCACTGATGCAAACTTAGGTTTCTCAGTTTCTTCCCATGACTCCAGAGGTATCAATGCAAGATCAAGGCCATTGTGAACCAGTACTGCGTTCATCTTGATCTTCCACAATGTGAAATCATTCCTTCTAGTGAACTTCTCAAAATCCATCTTCATACCAGCCATTCCTTCTCTTCTTCAAACTGTGCGAGTTGATTCCCACAGACGGCGCCACTTGTTAGTAAAATCAACTCCTAATCACACAACACTAAGAATCTGGAATGAGTTCGAAGAATAACAGTTTGAGAAACACACAACTAGTTCGGTCAGAGTTGTGGCCGAGGTGAACTTGCGCAGAACTGGAAATGTAAATGAATCACACACTCGTTTTACGTGGTTCGTTCAAGATGAACTACATCCACGGAGGCAAGGACACCTCAATTCACTAAGATATCCAGTCAATTACAGAAATTACACTCAGAAAATGAAAACGCCCAATTCTGGAACAAATTAGGGCAGAAAACAATAACTCTCAAATTCTCTCTGTAATCTATGAAAGAAGGGAATTGCTCGATGGTACACGTGTTTCGTGCACGCACTTTAGGGCACTTTTAGTGTCATTTTAGTATCAATAATGTGCATAATCATGTGTATTTAGTGCTTTTATACTCTCATGGGCAAAATAATGCGTTTGTGCAATTTTTGTGTTAAAACAGGTGAAAACGGGTCGAAAAAGAACCTCAAACGACCGCGGAGTCGAGGGATCGATCGAGGCAACAAAAAGAAGGGTTAATTGAAGATCTCGGCCGAGACAGGACTCAAATCTCGGCCGAGATGAGTCTCCAGGGCATTTATGAAGAGTTGGGCAGAAAGAAGATCTCGGCCGAGACATACAACAGATCTCGGCCGAGAAATGTTGCCAGAGAATTTCAAAGTTTTTCAATGACCCAGATCTCGGCCGAGATGATACTTAATCTCGGCCGAGATAGCCTTTCGACCCATAAACCCTTGAAAACTCCTTTTCACGTCTCGGCCGAGACACACTTCCATCTCGGCCGAGATTAAGTACCCTGTTTTAAAATCCATAATGCGATTTTGCCTATTTTCGACTAGCACTTTCTCTCCTTATATATATATCATCCCATTCGAATTTAACCTAACCCTAATAACCTAGAACCCATCCCCCACACATAATCAGCCACTTTTCTCCATTGGAAGCACGGAAATGGAAGGGGGTTGAAGATCTTGATCTTCAACCCCTAACCTTTGGTTCTTTCTATCCTATGTTCATGTTTTTCTTTAATTTTCTGTTAGTTTATCTTTGTATTAGGTAAAATGGGTGGCTAGCACCCTTAGTTCACTCTTGATTATTGTGGAACCTTGAGTCCAAGACATTTATGTGATTATTACGGTTAATGTTACCGAAAATATTGTGTATTCAAGTGTTTTGTGTTATTTGCTGTTATTGACTCACATTTATGAATTTATTATTGGATTGATCACCCTTTAGGGGATTTGTGAATGTGTTGCTAGAATAGGAGGTCACTATCCGTAATTGTAGGATTTCCGATTCCCGAGTAGCAAACAATAATTATTTATTGGTGATAACACAAAGTTTAACCTCTAAAACCGAGCTTGCGAGTTTTATGTTGAATTTATCTCGTTGTCCTAGTGTTTAATGCATTTGGTGATTGAATCTAAGAGAGCTTTTTCGAGGATTCGGTTAAACTGAATAGGGTTAGTCGAAGAGCTTGTTTTGATTAACTAAGATTAAGGGATAACAAGGCTATTAGAGCTTGTTAATAGTCTTGAGATAAGGGCTAGAATCACAATTGAATAGGGCATTGACAATAGTTGCATAAATCGTCCAAGACCTCGGTGAAACATGATCAAGGGTGAATCGTTTTGTTATTTAAAAACCAAAAACCTATAAAAATCTCTTTATTTGTCTTTGTTTATTTAGGTGTAGTTGTTATTTCATTGACCCCCCACTTCTTTATTGTTTTCTAGCTTATTTACTTTATGTTTCTTCATAATAATAGCTTAACACATAAAAGCAAAATTTGTTCGACCGTTCCTCGTGGGATCGACCCTTGCTTGCCACTCTACTAGTTAGAGTAGTCGGTAAGGTTTAAGTGTATCTTCATACACGATTTAATTTGGTAGTCGGAAACGACGCTACCCAAATTTTGGCGCCGTTGCCGGGGAATGGTTTAGAACGATTTTGTTTTATGTGTTAAGCGTTTGTTTTAGTTACATAGCTAGTTGTTTGTTTTGTTTATTTAAAGGGCATCCGTCGAGCCAACGACGTTAAACAAAGGCGCTTGTCGGGAGGCAACCCGACGGTATCTTTTAATATTTGCGTTTTTCAAATTCCTAGTTAGTTGTTTAATAAATGCCTTGTGGCATATTTGATGTTTTTGTTAAGAAATATGCAGGTATAAATTAGAATAATCAAGAGATAGCATAAAGTGGAGGTGAAGGGGAGCAAAATGAAGGAAAAATGCAGGGGAGGCCATCTCGGCCGAGACATACAACATCTCGGCCGAGACCCACTGTGAGCCAATTGCTATCTTTTGTTTATTTTGGTTATGTTGATATGATCTTTATTGAATTTTGATACCTTGCATATTTTTAGGAGTAAGAATTATTTCTGTTAAGTTAGTTAGTTGGTTTGTTAATAATTGGTTGAATTCGACGAGCACCAACTTGTATTCTTCTTTTTCCACAAACTTAGTCCGCAACTAAGTTTGGGGAGAGGTTGAGATTCGTACAAATTGGTAGCTCGAGAAAGCAATTGGATGAGTTTAGGAAAGAAAAATGTGGCATTGATTAATGATGAAAAATTTTGACAAATATTTTTGAAAGAAGCACATGGTAGAGTATGATAGACTTGTTGAAACAAAATTGAACATACACTCAAAACTTTTGATCAAAATTGCAACCAAGTGAGTTTTTGAGCCTTAGAAGATACTTCCATCTTTGGAGTAATTTAAACTTCCTTTCGGTGTGAAATTCATTGAGTGCATTTAGTTGTCTCTAGAACTTGCCATAATTCTCTGTTTTGCATGTGTCGGTGCATTGTGTGACATTGAAAATGATCTTAGGCAATTCTTGACTTGAGCCTATTTTCAAGCTTGAAAATACTTCCTTTGTACAAAATTTGATATTGTCTCTAGTTGAACCCCTTGAGCTTTTAGCCTCTTGTTTGACAGCCCAACTCTACAAGCCAAGTACCTTTCGATTTAGCCTTTGACCTTAATTGGACTATTTGAGTATGAGGGAGGCGGTTGGAAGGTAGTCGGGTAAATTTGGGATTGAAAGGGATGAACTATTGGGAATATTGAAGGGTGGAAGGAATTGAAACAATAGGCAAAGAATCGAGAATACTAGTTTCTCTCCAATGTTTGTTTATATTTGTTGAAAAAAAAAAAAAAAAAAAAAAGGAGAAAAAATCGAAAAAATCGAAAAATCAGAAAAACAAAAGAAAAAGTTAGTTGTATACACTCAATTGTTGCTTTTGATTTGGAGAGGCTAGTATTATAAATGCCTTTCGATAGATGTTCTCAAGGTTGTAGAAATTCAAAAGAAAATACACTCCAAGGGAGAATTGAGAAAGCATTTAGGTTGTGGACTTTGTGGTAAGGAGAAGAAATCGATTCTTGGGATTGGTTTACTAAGGAAGTAAAGAGTGAGGTTGAGTGACCATTTTTTGAGGGGTAGATGAGATTAGCTAACTCATTTAGTCCGTTTTATAGTCACTTATACCAGAAATTGGAGAAGAAATCGATTCTTGGGATTGGTTTACTAAGGAAGTAAAGAGTGAGGTTGAGTGACCATTCTTGAGGGGTAGATGAGTAGTGCACGACTCATTTAGTCCATTTTATAGTCACTTATACCAGAAATTTTCCCAGCTTACCCCAAACCAACATTACAACCTATTAAAGACCTTTTTGATTCTTTGTCACACATGCCGGTATACATCGAAGTTTAGATGATTGGCAAGCTTATGGTAGGCATTTTATGCATTTCAATGTGAGCGTATACACTTCCCTTTTTATACACTTGAGAGTCGAGAGTTACACTCACCATGTGAGGATCTTAAGTTTAGAGTGTTTTGTCTCGAGAGTAGTGGATCTAGTCTATCACATATGCTCGCTTTTATCATGATCGCTTACTCTTTCTTATGAAAATTCTGAAATCAAATGCCACTAAACTTAGCCCTAAACACGTGTCCTTTTGTCTTTCTCTTTATTGTTCGGGACGAACAAGTTTTAAGTTTTATGTTTTAAGTTTTTCAATGACCCAGATACACTTAAAACTTAAAACTTGTTCGTCCCGAACAATAAAGAGAAAGACAAAAGGACATGTGTTTAGGGCTAAGTTTAGTGGCATTTGATTTCAGAATTTTCATAAGAAAGAGTAAGCGATCATGATAAAAGCGAGCATATGTGATAGACTAGATCCACTACTCTCGAGATATAACACTCCAAACTTAAGATCCTCACATGGTGAGTGTATCTCTTGACTCTCAAGTGTATCAAAAGGGAAGTGTATACGCTCACATTGAAATGCATAAAATGCCTACCATAAGCTTGCCAATCATCTAAACTTCGATGTATACCGACGTGTGTGACAAAGAATCAAAAAGGTCTTTAATAGGTTGTAATGTTGGCTTGGGGTAAGGTGGGAAAATTTCTGGTATAAGTGACTATAAAACGGACTAAATGAGTTAGCTAATCTCATCTACCCCTCAAAAAATTTGGTCACTCGACCTCACTCTTTACTTCCTTAGTAAACCAATCCTAAGAATCGATTTCTTCTCCAATTTCTGGTATAAGTGACTATAAAACGGACTAAATGAGTTAGCTAATCTCATCTACCCCTCAAAAAATGGTCACTCAACCTCACTCTTTACTTCCTTAGTAAACCAATCCCAAGAATCGATTTCTTCTCCTTACCACAAAGTCCACAACCTAAATGCTTTCTCAATTCTCCCTTGGAGTGTATTTTCTTTTGAATCTCTACAACCTTAAGAACATCTATCGAAAGGCATTTATAATACTAGCCTCTCCAAATCAAAAGCAACAATTGAGTATATACAACTAACTTTTTCTTTTGTTTTTCTGATTTTTTCGATTTTTTCGATTTTTCTCTTTTTTTTTTTTTTTTTTCAACAAATATAAACAAACATTGGAGAGAAACTAGTATTCTCGATTCTTTGCCTAGTGTTTTATCTCTTTTCACCCTTCAATAATCCCCATAGATTACCCCTTTCAATCCCAAAATACCCGACTACCTTCCAACCACCTCCCTCATACTCAAATAGTCCAATTAGGTTCAAAGGCTAATTGAAAGGGTTTCGGCTTGTAGAGTTGGGCTGTCAAACAAGAGGCTAAAAGCTCAAGGGGCTCAACTAGAGACAATATCAAATTAGGTAAAAAGGATGTGTTTTCAAGCTTGAAAGTAGGCTCAAATCAAGGATTGCCTAAGATCATTTTCAATGTCACACAATGCACCGACACATGCAAAATAGAGAATTATGGCAAGTTCTAGAGACAACTAAATGCACTCAATGATTTTTTAAACCGAAAGAAAGTTTAAATTACTCCAAAGATGGAAGTATCTTCTAAGGCTCAAAAACTCACTTGGTTGCAATTTTGATCAAAAGTTTTGAGTGTATGTTCAATTTTGTTTCAACAAGTCTATCATACTCTACCATGTCCTTCTTTCAAAAATATTTGTCAAAATTTTTCATCATTAATCAATGCCACATTTTTCTTTCCTAAACTCATCCAATTGCTTTCTCGAGCTACCAATTTGTACGAATCTCAACCTCTCCCCAAACTTAGTTGCGGACTAAGTTTGTGGAAAAAGAAGAATACAAGTTGGTGCTCGTCGAATTCAACCAATTATAAACAAACCAACTAACTAACTTAACAGAAATAATTCTTACTCCTAAAAATATGCAAGGTATCAAAATTCAATAAAGATCATATCAACATAACCAAAATAAACAAAAGATAGCAATTGGCTCACAGTGGGTCTCGGCCGAGATGTTGTATGTCTCGGCCGAGATGGCCTCCCCTGCATTTTTCCTTCATTTTGCTCCCTTTCACCTCCACTTTATGCTATCTCTTGATTATTCTAATTTATACCTGCATATTTCTTAACAAAAACATCAAATATGCCACAAGGCATTTATTAAACAACTAACTAGGAATTTGAAAAACGCAAATATTAAAAGATACCGTCGGGTTGCCTCCCGACAAGCGCCTTTGTTTAACGTCGTTGGCTCGACGGATGCCCTTTAAATAAACAAAACAAACAACTAGCTATGTAACTAAAACAAACGCTTAACACATAAAACAAAATCGTTCTAAACCATTCCCCGGCAACGGCGCCAAAATTTGGGTAGCGTCGTTTCCGACTACCAAATTAAATCGTGTATGAAGATACACTTAAACCTTACCGACTACTCTAACTAGTAGAGTGGCAAGCAAGGGTCGATCCCACGAGGAACGGTCGAACAAATTTTGCTTTTATGTGTTAAGCTATTATTATGAAGAAACATAAAGTAAATAAGCTAGAAAACAATAAAGAAGTGGGGGGTCAATGAAATAACAACTACACCTAAATAAACAAAGACAAATAAAGAGATTTTTATAGGTTTTTTGTTTTTAAATAACAAAACGATTCACCCTTGATCATGTTTCACCGAGGTCTTGGACGATTTATGTAACTATTGTCAATGCCCTATTCAATTGTGATTCTAGCCCTTATCTCAAGGCTATTAACAAGCTCTAATAGCCTTGTTATCCCTTAATCTTAGTTAATCAAAACAAGCTCTTCGACTAACCCTATTCAGTTTAACCGAATCCTCGAAAAAGCTCTCTTAGATTCAATCACCAAATGCATTAAACACTAGGACAACGAGATAAATTCAACATAAAACTCGCAAGCTCTGTTTTAGAGGTTAAACTTTGTGTTATCACCAATAAATAATTATTGTTTGCTACTCGGGAATCGGAAATCCTACAATTACGGATAGTGACCTCCTATTCTAGCAACACATTCACAAATCCCCTAAAGGGTGATCAATCCAATAATAAATTCATAAATGTGAGTCAATAACAGCAAATAACACAAAACACTTGAATACACAATATTTTCGGTAACATTAACCGTAATAATCACATAAATGTCTTGGACTCAAGGTTCCACAATAATCAAGAGTGAACTAAGGGTGCTAGCCACCCATTTTACCTAATACAAAGATAAACTAACAGAAAATTAAAGAAAAACATGAACATAGGATAGAAAGAACCAAAGGTTAGGGGTTGAAGATCAAGATCTTCAACCCCCTTCCATTTCCGTGCTTCCAATGGAGAAAAGTGGCTGATTATGTGTGGGGGATGGGTTCTAGGTTATTAGGGTTAGGTTAAATTCGAATGGGATGATATATATATAAGGAGAGAAAGTGCTAGTCGAAAATAGGCAAAATCGCATTATGGATTTTAAAACAGGGTACTTAATCTCGGCCGAGACGGAAGTGTGTCTCGGCCGAGACGTGAAAAGGAGTTTTCAAGGGTTTATGGGTCGAAAGGCTATCTCGGCCGAGATTAAGTATCATCTCGGCCGAGATCTGGGTCATTGAAAAACTTTGAAATTCTCTGGCAACATTTCTCGGCCGAGATCTGTTGTGTGTCTCGGCCGAGATCTTCTTTCTGCCCAATTCTTCATAAATGCCCTGGAGACTCATCTCGGCCGAGATTTGAGTCCTGTCTCGGCCGAGATCTTCAATTAACCCTTCTTTTTGTTGCCTCGATCGATCCCTCGACTCCGCGGTCGTTTGAGGTTCTTTTTCGACCCGTTTTCACCTGTTTTAACACAAAAATCGCACAAACGCATTATTTTGCCCATGAGAGTATAAAAGCACTAAATACACGTGATTATGCACATTATTGATACTGAAATGACACTAAAAGTGCCCTAAAGTGCGTGCACGAAACACGTGTACCACTCGACGTAGTGTTGTTCTCCTGGAAGAGAGCTCTTCAATGATATATGTCTTGTAGCTCGAATGTAACTAACCAAGAAGTTCTAACTGAATCAAGTTGGCATCTGCTACCGGACAAATGTGACGGTTTTTCTCGTCACAAACCTGAAACAGATTCGTCACAACTGACGGTTATTCCCAACAACCCTGAACCCGGTTTATTCTGAACAGATTGACTTCTTCATGCCAAAACCCGGTTCATCCATCCGGTTCTTCACTTCCAGATTCCGGTTCCACATTCCCAACACATCCTATTTCAAAGTATAGCTCACTTGATGAGATTGAACACTTCCTCACATTTATACTCCTTTTCATGCAAAGCCCTGGCACTCCTTAGGTTGGCTTTCCTTTCCCGATTAATGTGTCCATCCATAGGTCCCCCCACTATCATGTGGATGTAGCCCTTCTTACCTTGGGCATCCTTCTTTGATCCCTCCTGGATCTCCTTGCTCTCTTTTCTGCCCGGGCTTTTATCCTCGGCTTTTTTTCTCTTATACTTGTTGTTTCACTCCTTCTTTACGAACTCCACATTTCTCAAACAAGGATACCCACCAAACTCCCCGTGCACACGAATATCTAGGCCACGGTGTAGGAAGCTATATCTCCTGTGATAAAAAGGGCATCCTAGTGAGGCTGTTGGACACTGCTACAGTCCTATGGCCCAAATTCTATGTTGGGGGAGGTGCTCAGCTCCCCTACTTCTTTATACTCCTTTTCATGCCAAGACCTGGCACTCCTTAGGTTGGCTTTCCTTTCCCGATTAATGTGTCCATCCATAGGTCCCCCCCACTATCATGTGAATGTAGCCCTTCTTACCTTGGGCATCCTTCTTTGATCCCTTATGGATCTCCTTGCTCTCTCTTCTGCCCGGGCTTTTATCCTCGGCTGCTTTTCTCTTATAACTGTTGTTTTGCTCCTTCTTTACGAACTCCACCAGTTGTCCATCACGTGTTACTCTCTCAATCTCATTAGCCAGATGGCGGAAAATGTTAGTGGTATGGCCGAATTCGTTATGGTATTTACAGAATTCTCGACATGGTCCGGGGTTCTTTCTCATGCCTGGTCGGTAGCCGGAACTCAAGATGATCCAGTGCTATCTCAAACAATTATGTCTGTTGCACGGTCAATGGGGGTATAATGGGTATATCAGTTATCTTTTTCACTTGGTTTCTTCTTAGTGGCAGGGGTATCCTTCTTACCAGCCTGTTGTTTCTTCTTATCCTCCACTTTCTCCTCCTTTTTTTTCCTAGATCGGGCATCCTCCAAGTTGATATACTTATCTACCCATTCTAGAAATTCATTAAATGAGTGGGGCGCTCATTTAGCCAGGGATCTAAAGAAATTCCCGTCATGTAGCAACTGCACTAGGGCATTAATCTTTACTTTAGTTGTAGCAGAGGGCACCTCCAACATAGTCTTGGTAAACCTCCCCATGTAGTTCCTTAATGATTCATTGGCACCCTGTTTAAAATTGAGTAAGGATAGGGATGTTTTGTATTACTTCCTAGCACTGGAGAACTGGTGCACGAACTGGGAGCTGAAGTCGATGAAAGAATGTATAGTGTTCGGCCCAAGTTGCCCGAACCACTGTTGGGCAGCCTTCGTCGAGGTAGTGCGGAATACCCGACACTTTAGTCCGTCAGTGTACTGGTGGAGGAGAGCACCATTTTCGAATCAAAAGAGGTGGTCCCGTCATACTCATTCGTAAGGGGCTTGAAGTTCCCAGGCAGGGGGTCTTGCAGGATTTCCTCTGAGAAGGGAGAAGCTCCTGAGCAACGAAAATGTCGCGACTCTTTGCTTTGACGCAACTCCTCGAGTTCACTCCTTAGTGCCGCTAATTTTTGGGCCACTATGTTATCCATGCTGGCAGATTGGTTTGCCTTCATCTCTGTAGTGGCAACCTCTTATACCTCGTCACCTCCTTGGACATCAGTTGGTGCTGCTATGGCAGTAGCCCACCCATTCCTTTCTTTATCCCCAGCTTGGTGTGGAAGAGGTGGGGGCATCCTTCCTATTCCGCTCCCTTCACCTACAGGATGTGTGGAAGTCGCTCCCCTAATTGGAGTTGGGTCATCACGTGGCACGAACCCAGGTAGGGGCCTGACATCCCCATACGGTTAGCCAAGGCACTCTCAATGGCGATGGCTATCAACGTTCCTTTTCCATCATGATGATAGGTCGACTACCCCTAAAAGCCTGGGTAGCGCTGCTACGTCCCACAGTAGATGGGGGAGTCCCATCGGGAAGAGTCTATTCTTTCGCAGCCTTGTCAAATTCTGATTGCAGATCGCGACTAGTAACGTCACTTGCCATGCTAAAATAATATTCAGTTAGCACTTATCGATAAAGAAAGGAAAGAATTAATTGAGCTCCTTTAAGCATCCTTTAAAAAGATTTCCAGAGACTTCATCTCTAATTGGTGGGCGTACTCCTCTAGTTGTAGCTCAAAACAAGAGGAGAACATAATGGTGCCATTTGTAGTGTCATAATGCAACAAGGTTTGGCTCCACAATAAGGGTATAAGAATGTAGCACAATATTCAGTAGCATCCCTTGGTTGGTAGTGAATGAGCTAGTCTTTGGAAGAGAAGCTTGCAAAAACTCAACACCGAAGGGAGTCTCTGGTGAGGAGCCTTTGACGCTCAAGTCAATGATGGGAGATAGAGTGTTTTAGTAGAAAAAATGTGGCAAGCAGAAGTAATGGAATAGTGTAAAATATTTGTGTTACCTTGCTCAAGAAGAAATAGTTTGGCTTATATACTTACTACATAAAAGTAATGAAAATAATCAACGAAAATTTAAATTGCAGAAAAAAAATATTTAGTCTAGTATTGTTCTATTTATTAGAATATAAACTAAACACAATTATCAGTCCCTACCAACGGCGCCAAAAACTTGATGCACTCAATTATAACCTAGTGTTACCGCAAGTGTAGGGTGCTAGTATAGCTAATGGCAATCAATATCGATCCCATTGAGTTTTGTGCCTAGTTTACTGCCCTAATCGTAATAAAACTACCCTACCTAGACTCTCTGTTAATGAAAGTTAGTATGATTAACTAAAACCTAATTGCAAGAAATAATAATAAAGAAGTAAATTGCTTATTGGACAAGGAATGATTGATAAGGAAGGACTCAAATTGGATTAAGACGTATTCTAGGGGATTCGATTTCAGTTCTTACCTTCTATGTTTGATTATTCTAAAATCCTAGACTTTTATACCGATTCTATCATTATTAGATGGCGCTACTATAGTTAACTTTCCTCTTGGACAATGTGAACGTGTAGATTATGTATGAATAATTACTCTCTCGGGCTAACTATCGCATAACTAACTTCCAAGGGCTCCTAAAACTAATGCCTACGTAAGACTTCACTCCTCTCGGACGAATATTGGTACCTACATTATATGCTTTCTATGCCTATTAACTACCCTCTCCTCTCAGACGACGAGTTGTTAAGCAAGTAGAGGTAATTAATTGGTCAAATCAACTAATTCATAAATTAAGATCAAAGCATATAAATAACGATATAACAGAGTCTAGAATTAAACAAATAAATAAAAACATATTCAACAATTACTTACTCTCTAACCCTAGAACACAACGTGTTTAGCTACTCATGTCTAATAATAAAAACTCATAATATTCATAGACAAACATTGTTCGAAAATAAAAACTTAGACAAAAGAATAATAAATTCGAATCTCGAATCTCGATCTTCTTCCTTGCATTCCTTGATCTTCGTTACAAGTCTCCAAGCACTTTTTCAAGTGTAAGAATATGATCTCGTCTCCCAAAAATGGACTTGAAGTTCTCTTTTTATAAGTGGGAACAAGTTAGGGTGAATATGGGCAAAAAATAAAGCCTTCTCGGATAAGGACTACTTGAACCGCCATAATTGTCGCGACCATTACACTTGGACGTGGTCGCATTCGAGTCTCAATATTCTTTTGGCTTATGGAAGGCACTTCTGTCGCGGCCGCTACAAAGGCTTGTCGCTATCGCGTTGGACGATTGACGTGACAGTTACTCTCACCTGAAACGGTTGTTGGTTAGTCAGAGACGTACTTTTTTCACTTTCTAGCCCCCTTTTTTTGCAACCGTTACACAAATTGTAGCGGTCGTTACCGGTTCAAAATCGGTCCAGCTTGGTTAAACTTGATTTCTTCCGTTTTTGTCCCTTCTTAGCTTGTTTCTTCATCCAAACTTCGTCAAGATAGACTTTTGGCTTAAAAATACCTAAATAACCTCAAAACAAGCATATACACGTTCAATGACATAAAATAATGAATATAAGCAATTCCCGACCAAATACGTATGCAAATGATATAAAATAGATAGTTAAATCAACCTAAATGCATGCATACACAACGTGTATCAGTGGTATTAAATGAAAAGAACAGGAAAATCAAATTTGCAGAAAAGACTCTGTATTGTGAAGTGCTTGGCGATAATGTCTAGTTTGTCTAGTGATATTATCTTTAGCGAGAAAGATAATATATATATATATATATATATATATATATATATATTTATATATATATACTTTCACTTTATTTGATTTAGAGTACTAATTTGACATTGAAACTAACAAACTTATACTATGAGGCAACATAAAATATACTATAAATAACCAGTAAATATATTGTTACATAGAAAAATAATTATAGAAAGAAGTTATATTGTAACTAATAAACGTATACTATTAAATAACATAATATATACTACAAGGAAATAGTAAATATACTATAACCTAAAAAAATATTTGTAGAGTATTATACAAAGAATAAATAGATATACTATAAATTGTAAATAGTGTTTTACTAAATGAACTTATACTTTTAAGCAAGCCAACATATACTTTAAGGTAACAATAATTATACTGTAATAAATGTGCACTAGTTTACAATTAACAGTAGAACTATTTATTCACAAAAAAAAAAAAAAAAAAAAAATTATAATGTAACCCTGGTTATAATATTATACCGTTAGGTGTAGTAAATTATACTATTAGGCTGAACAAATTATACTGTATCTGCTGAACTATACTGTAAATTATCGAAATTAATAAACTCTGGTCATATACTATACTCTTAGGCCTAATAAACTATACTATTAGGTTGAACAACAATACTGTAAACTGTCGAAAAAACCCTTTTGTCTGGCGTCAATTTTGAAGGAGGGAGCGCGCGAATTTTGATTGGGGCATAATTGTGATTTTTTTCCCTTATTTTGACTATTTTCCTTTTTTTACCAAGTATGTCAGTTTTAAGGAGATGCACAATAAGCCCTATTGTGCCTCTTATGCACACCAGTCCCACTCTAAAAAATATATAATTTATTACAGATCATTAAACTGCTATAGTAGGTCAATTTTTCAAGTGCACCGGTACAACATGTGCACCATATATAGAATTCCTCCATGAATTGATAAGTATAGAATTAACCGGATATCTCCATCTTCCATAATATCATAATCCAATTCGATTGTCGAATGGACCTAATCGAACTCAATTAAATTAAAATACAATTAATTAATTATGACTCAGTTAGCTCTTAACTTGTCATATAAAATTATATATATTATATTTTATTAAAAAAATATAAAAAACACTCATAATTTAATCAGCATTATTGAAGCAAAATAATCAATAAATATTATCCCCTCATGAATGGATACAACATTCACATCTATATACTAATCCACAACTCATTCAGGTCCCCACTATTGTAAGTAGAATTAACCCATAAAAAAATGCCACAATATGAACAAGTACAACCCATTCGTCTGAAATTGACGGATAGGGTTTGGTATAAATTTCACCTAACTTATTAGCCTCATTTAATTACAAGGACTGATTATCTTTGTATTATTAATTTACTAGTTCCACACACTAGTCTTCACAATTGAATTCACGTGGACTGATACGTCAATTAGTCCCAACAAACGGACAAACAAAAATATTACAATAATATCAAATAAAATGTATTACTCCCACGTCTAAGTGTTGTATATCAATCGGTGGTGGACATGCGGAGTTACTAGTGAATCTGATAAAAATGGAACAACGGGCTAATGGTGTAGGTTTTTTTAGAATAAGTAAAAGTTACTGGTAGTAATGAGTTGAAATTTATGTATTGGATTTTAAATTTATACCGTGTAAATAAGTTCAGTAAAGTGAGAGTGGAGTAGACCTAGGAGGATCACCCCATGTTTGAACCACTATAAGGTGTTTGCTTTGTTTACTGCTTTATTATTTCTGCAATAAACATATTGTATGATGCAACCTACTGCTTTATTCTTTGAAGTTTGTACTCACGTTATTTCTGTTACACAGCTCATAAAGCATTTGCTTGCTGTAAGTTTCGAAATTGACATTTATTTGTAAGCTTACTATTAAAGAGAAACTTAATTAAGTTGTAAACTCCGCGGTAAGAACTAGATTCTACACCCGACAACAAAGCAAACCCACTCTTTTCAAAGAAAAAATTAAAAAGCTAGACGTTTATTCACCACCTCTAAATCTCTATTACTTGAGACCAACAACTATTATTTAAGACAATTTGTTATTGTCTTAAAGAAGACCTTTAATTTTGTAGTAGTGATTTTTTTTTGAATTTGAATGAGGATTCGTTCTTTTTCTTCTTGATTATTGATCTCGATAGGTGATCTATTACATCAAAATTGGGAAATTTCTAGCAGAAGGTCTGAAAGAAAATGTCTCAATTCAAGATATGTAGTTCATTAGTGCTCAATTTGGGGCCTGGATTTTGATTTTTTCTCATTTACTGACCTATATATTTCATTTTATTCTCAATACCCCACTTGTCTTAAAAAATAAGACACACCGATATACGGAAGGTTCAGTATGATATATAAAAAATTTCAATATATTCTAATTGAAAATTTCAATCTACTTTTCATATTGAATCTTCCGTACATCAGATAATGTTTCATATTTTCTAAGACGTAAGGCTTGAATTGAGAATAAAATTTAAAATTTACGCATAATTGAATAAAAAACTCAAAACTCCGATTCTAAATTAAGAATCTTCAAAATTCAGGTCCCTAATTAAAACATTGAATAAAAGTAATCGAAAAATGAGACAATTAGTAATGAACAATATAGTTATGAAAACAGGTTTTACAGTTAAATCTAATTTATATTTCTAATGAATGGATCAATGAATAAATGAAAGACACAAAAAACTTGAAAAGAAAAAGAAAAAGAAGATTAAGAAAGGAAAATTTCATATTTCTAATGAATGGACCAAAGAGTAAATGCATGACTGACAAAAAAAATTGAAAAGAAAAAAGAAAAAAAGAAGATTAAGAACTGAAAATTTCAGTTCTGGAGGTTGGAGTTTGTTTAGAAAAAATCATGTATTTTTTATTATTTTTAATTTTCGGTAATTTAAATAATTGGTCAATTTGACGACATAAGTCATCGTCGATTACTAATTCAACAGGAATTCAGCACGTGAACCCCACATGACCCATTTAACTGTAACTGGGGCTTTCAGGCAAAGACTCCGACTTGGCAATTAATTGGCCAGTTGTGCATGTCAAATAAGAAATATCCATCTTCAATAAATTTAAAATTTACAAAAATTAAATAAAAATTAATTATAAGAAAATATCCCCTTCTTCTTGAATCTGAAAATATACATCTTCTTTCTGCCGCCGCCCACCACAGTCGTCCGCTGCTTGCTACCCGCCACACTGCCACAACCACAAAAAATTCTCCACAAGCACTCCTCGGATCTTGTCAGACGTTAAAGTGGGAATCGTATCCACAACCACCGGAGAAATTCTTCAAAATCTTGTCGGAATGGGAATCAGGCAATCATTTTTAACAATTGCCAAAAACATATTGAAAATTAGAAACAATACATGTGCAAATTGCCCAAGCGTCATATTCTTCATGCTTCCTGCATGTTCTAGAGAAGGGGAAATTTGTAGTGCTGGAGCTGTTATTTCTTTACTTCAAGATTCAGATACAATTTTTATAAGGCCATTGGTTTCTTCCCCTTCTCTGTGCTTTTATGCTCGTCTCTTTACGCTTTTCATTTTCCACCGAAGCGTTTTCTCACTTATGGAAGAAATCCCCACCTCAATATCTGACAACATCCGACAATTGTGTCAATGTGGCGGGTAAGGAGCGGCGGTTGAAGAAGACGGAAGAAGATGGATATTTTCAGATTCTGGAAGAAAATGATATTTTCTTTTAACTATTTTTATTTAATTTTTTAAATTTTAAATTTATTAAAGATGTATATTTCTTACGTGGCATACACAACTAACCAATCAATTATCAAGTCGGACTCCAATTAATTCGCTCCGGATCCCCTATTACAGATTTGTATTACATCTCCTGTTGCATACCATAGATGATTGACACGTCATTTAAGAGAGAGAGTATTTACTAACGCAGGAGACACGTCATTTAACGACTCTCACCAACAGAAATTCAATAAACCCACGTCCTTCTGAAGCCGATTTCCAAGGAAACAGAATCGCAACCAAATCGGGAAGAAGGAAGATCCATGGATATTACAATGCAATTCTTCTTCGCTTCCCAAAAGCGAACTCAGAAAAGGCAAAACGAACAACAATTGACTACACTTACGAAGAGGACGAAGAAGAAAAAATATAAATTTGCAGGTTTGTTTTGCTGCAATTTTATGTATTGTTTCTGCAAATGTTTAGTAATTACTCTGTCTCAATTAACGAGAGATGAACTCTTCTCCAATGTACAATGAAAATTTTGTTCCAAATAACAGTTTATATACTATGCACGCCATGTGTTTGTTGAAATTCCTGAATGGCAGCACACACCCCGTACGACTGCTTCTTCCGTACGGCACCGTGATTTAAGATTTCGTATGGATGTTTCTGTTCTAAAACACCAAGCCACCCCGTACGGCACCGTGATTTAAGATTTCGTATGGATGTTTCTGTTCTAAAACACCAAGCCTTGCGATTCTGTAATGCATATTGATCAAATTGAGCATGAGAAGTATATCTCAGATTACAACTATATTTAACTATCTTGATAATGTAAATTGATCATCACTATTTGTTTTGAACTAATACTTGACTGCTTCATTATTTTATCACTTGCCACATTATTGACACTCCTTACTTCTTAGAATAAGGACAATGACGAAACGAGATGATTAATATTGATAAACTCTAATTTTGGCCTTTAGTTTTTAGATCATAATCTGTTCGTAAAGTTTTATATATATATATATATATATATGTACACACATATATATACAGTATCCTTCATAAACTAAAATAACTAAAAAATTAGCTTCATCAAAACAATAGCCAAATAAAAATCCACCAGTAGTAATAGTTGATTATTTGGATTTACTGCATTTATTCCATACTTGTATCTGGAATATAGGTTATTGATGAATGGTGAATGTATGAGTATAAAAAATGGAGAGAAAAAAATGCTAATTGAGGCATCAAAGTGAATGGTGCTGAGAATGTAAAGTCTCCTGCTATGATTAGTTTATTTAAGTAGCAACATGAATAGTTTTGAAGGATGATGACTATGACCCCTACACTAAAAGTTTGTAAAAATAAATTAAAAATAACCTAAAATTAATAATTTAATAGATAGTTAAAATTGCATGGACCATAATCATTCATTTTTAACATGCAAATGCCAATGTACTATTTCAGTTTGTGGCATGGTACCTAATCAACTTTGTTAGCTTTGATTCCTCCCTTTGTGCTTATTTGCCAAATTATTAAAAGATTTATAATTAATTTATCATTTGAAGTAGGGAAAAGTTATTTGTATAAGTAGAGATTATTTCTTTATGTATGATTTACACATGTGTGTGTTTAATATTTATTTATAAGTTGTATTGTTTATGAAACCATATTAATATTGATTATATACTACTTTTATTAATTTGACATTCTATTTGCGTCAGGATGAACAAGGACATATGTCTTAGTATTACACCAAGACGGAAATTGAATTTTAGTGAAGCAGATAAAGAGAAAGATCCAGTTGAAAATGTTAATGCAGAAGATCTCACAATTGGTTGCTCCACAATTATACCTGAAGAGAAACTTCCAAAAATTGGCATGGAATTCGAGAGTGAAGAGGCAGCCTACCAATTTTACAATGAATATGCCAGGCTAGTTGGCTTTGGCATTAGAAGACACAGTGTTCATAGAGATGGTAATGGCAGGATACTCGATAGGGTATTTTGTTGTGATCGTCAAGGGCATAGAGTAAAGGATAAAAGAGATGCAGTCGTCAAGTCTCATCGTCCAGAAACAAGAACAGGTTGTTGTGCAGAGATGAAAATCAATGGTAGAGGATATGGTAAGTATAGGATTGTCATCTTTGAAGCCAATCATACTGGTCATAACCTTGCAACTCCATCAAAAACTCACCTACTAAATTCCCATAGGAGAATAACTACCATTCAAGCTTCACAAGCAGATGATTTAGAAAGTTCTGGAATAGCACCAAGAGCCGGATTTACCTTATTGTCGAAGCAAGTGGGTGGACGTGCTAATGTTGGATTTACAATGGTAGATTATAAAAACTATTTGCGTTCAAAGAGAACTATGGAAATGCAAATAGATGACACTGAAGGGGTATTAGAATATCTACAGCAGAAACAAAGTGATGATCCAAATTTCTTTTATGCTATACAGATTGACGAAGATGGATTGATAGCTAATATTCTCTGGGTTGATGCTCAAATGAGAACTGACTATGCATTCTTTGGTGATGTCGTAAGTTTTGACACTACGTATAGGAAAAATAAAGAGGGCAGACCATTTGCCCTATTTGTTGGTGTTAATCATCATAAACAAACGGTAGTATTTGGGGCAGCATTGTTGTATGATGAAACTGCAGAGACTTTTGTATGGTTGTTTGACGCGTTTGCTAGAGCCATGTCGGGCAAAGAGCCTGGGACTATTCTAACGGACCAGGATGCAACAATGTCTAAAGCTCTGGTACAACAGTGGCCTAAAACATTCCATCGGCTGTGTATTTGGCATATATTCCAAAATGCAGCAACACATCTTAGTCATGTTTTTGCATCTGATCCAACTTTTTCGAAAGATTTCAGTTCCTGCATCTATGACTATGAAGAGGAAGAAGAATTCATGGATGCATGGCATCAAATGTTGGAAAAATATGCACTTCAAACTAATGAGTGGTTGAATAGATTGTTCAAAATAAAAGAAAAATGGGCACTCGTTTATGGGAGGCAGTCATTTTGTGCAGATATGGCATCTACTCAGCGTAGTGAGAGCATGAACAGTGTGCTTAAGAGATATGTGAGCTACAAGAACAACTTGTTACAATTTTTCCACCACTTTGATCGATTGATCGAAGATCGTCGGTATGAAGAGCTGAAATCAGATTATTGGACAGGCCATAGTACACTGGTAATTTCTTTTCCGGTTCAAATATTGAGACATGCAGCTAGCATTTACACACATGAAGTATTTGGTGTCTTCAAGGAGGAGCTGCGTAAAGCTTATGACGCTAAGTTGGACTTGTATGGAGAGACTGAAGAAATTTCAGAGTATAGTGTTACCGAATTAGGGAAAAGTTATCCGCGCACAGTCAGATTTCAAACATCTCAAGGCAATGCTTCATGTAGTTGCAAAAAGTTTGAATTTGCTGGAATCTTATGCTCACATATCCTTAAAGTGTTCTCATGGAGGAACATCGTGGAAATTCCTGAGATATATGTTAAGAAGAGGTGGACCAAAAAAGCAAAAAGAAATGATGTTGGAGATCAGTCTGTAGGAATTAGTGGAGGACCTTTTGATGCTGTCAATCAGAATGATGAAAAAAAATTGATTGGTATCCACTACAAAGAATTATGCAATTTAACCCAGCACTTAGCAACACGAGCTGCTTTGACTAAAAAAACGTTTGAAATTGCAAAAAAGTGTCTTCTTAAGTTGATTGAAGAAATTGATGCAAGTTTGGAGGAAACAACTTCTATGGCACCGACTGGTGGACTCAAAGGTGATCCACCTGAAGCTTCCTCGTCAAAAGTAGTAAGCAAGCAAACTTATGTATCTAAAGTGTGTGAAACAACATCAGCTAAGCATATACAGCCATCTGGGGAAATCATGGTTAGAGGATGGAAACCCAAAGAAAAAAAGCCTATAAAATCTGGAAAGAGACTGAAAAGTGGACTGGAGAAGAAAAAGCAGGGGAAGAAGCAAAGTAATGTGAGACTACTTGAAAAGAATGAAAAGGTTCTTTTTTCTGAGTCGGCCTCACAAATATATTTTATTCACATTCATTAATTTTTCTTTCTTTGTTATATCTTACATTTTTTCATATTATATCATATAAACAGGTAACCATTACTAACAACGAGACAAACAGTACAAGCATTGGTGATTCTTTTGGATATAATTCCTCACATCCTTTATCACAATTGTCATAGGTTCTTTTGTTATATTCTTAATCAATCTCAGAATATATTTATATTAGTTTATCAGGTATTCAATGATTTTTTGTTTATTGTTCACTCTTTACATTTTCATTCAATAAATTAAATACACAGATATCCCCCATTGGCAAATAGTTCAAGAAATGGTGGTTCTTCTGAATACAATTCCTCACATCCCTTATCGCAACTGTCACAGGTATTTTTGTTATATATCCTTCACCAATCTAAATAAATATTTATGTAAGTTCATCAGGTATAGGATTTCAGATGTAATTTATTTGTGTTTCTCATACTACAATTTGCAATGTTAGGCGTATCCAGTTGCTGGCACTAACTTTAGAATGACTCGTGCTGAAGGTTCTTCACTTTCACATGTACAACCATTCCAATTTCCTCCGGTATACTAATGTTCTAGTATTGATCTTAGGATTTTGACAAAGTATTATTATTTTGATAGTGAATAAGATCTTATGGATTTGTTGTATTGCAGGTCTTTAATCCAAATGTTCATGGATATTTTAACATTGCTCCACATATTCCATTAACTGATCATCAAAGTGGACTTAGCTTAACCCAGTTACTACAGGTGGGAAAACATTGTTGCGCAACTATATTCTATTGAATTTCTATAAACTCGTTGTTGTTTTGATTTGTACAGCAACAAGTAAACAAACCACGTGGACTCAAAGAGTTCATGTCAGATAATTGTAGTGATGAAGGCTTACATGAGAAATCCAATGATGAACACAATGATGCATCTAAAGGATGAAACATGGAGCTCATGTCTATGCATGTCCTTTTGATACTAGTTAAGTTTCAATTTTGGATGTAATTTTGGAGACATCTAGTGCAAATTCAATTTCCAATTATTGTTATGGCGGTGGATTAACACCTCTTAGTGAATAATTTTTGGAATTGTGCATTAATTACAGAGTATTGCTTGTGAATATATGTAATGTGTTTTTACATTGGAGTTATTTAATGGCAAATTTATTTGTTCTAAGGCATTGCCTTCTGATATAAATTGATGTAATTATAGTACATGCACTTTGACTAAGTGGATGAGCGCTAGACTGGCTACTTAGAGTATATTGCACAGGTTAACTGTTCTTTGCTTTTATATATCAATTTAGTGCTGTTTGTCTCTCAAATTGTTGGTGTAGTTTATTGCATGTGTTCTTTGTGGAATTATTTTTTGCAGATTTGGTATTTATGGATTGATAATGGTGGTATACAGGCTTGTGTAAGTTGGTTGTTTGATTTCCTAGTGTATCCATATTAGTTTAAGGTGTAATAGTAATAATCATCAGCTGCTTCAGTCAATTGCTAGAACAACATTTGATTAATATCATTAGAGTCTCCTCCCTGTCCTCTAAATTTTATATAATTTTTTTTAATTATATTGAATATAAACCATCAAAGAACTCCACAAATATTACAAAAACTTGCATGTAATGATACATAAAAGAAAGAAACACGAGCAATTTGTTATGCATTTTCAGGAATTTGTTTTCAGACTTCTTCATTATGAAATCAGTTATTGCCAATCAGGAAATCCTCATAGGGATTTATAGATAAGTTAGCACTTATATATTTGCAAGTCAACACTTATACAAAAGGGACTTAATCAACCCTTTTATTTAAATTGCGAAATTCGCTGACTACATCCGAGCAGTCCCTCCGAGGTGCTGGCAACCTATATTTTTTGCCCGATTCTTCCTTGTCTAATCACATCTACACCTCTCCTAGGCCTTGTCCTACTAGGCACTACTCGGGCGGTATAAATTGTCAACACAAGTCCCGAAAATTAATATAATGTATCAAAGAAGAACGAATTGTTACATATAATCACAAAAGAAAAAGCTATAGCAAAAAAAGAGAACAAATGAAACAAGTATTACGTATGAAATAGAGAAGCTCAATATATGGAAAAAAATTAATTGGGGATGCGAGGAATCGAACCCCGTGCCTCTCGCATACAATACGAACGCTCTTCCATTTGAGCTACATCCCCTACTGACTAAAGTAATTATTGAGTTCCAGGTTCCATAAAAAATTGAATAATAGTTCGTCATGAAACAATAATTTTCAAGAAACGATTGTAGGAGATAAAAAAATGTAACGTAGTAAATAAAAGATTCCTACGGCTGTTACCTCACCTGTTTGAGATCAGAAACATCTCTGGACAGTCGGAAAACAGAATGGTAGAGTTGGCATCAGATTGCCCATGGACCAGCTCTGGCAAGACGATCACCTGATGCAAAGAATAATAATGAAGAGTGTGGAGTTGTGCAATGTCTGATGTTCAAGTTTAGTAAGCAGCTAGTAACAATCGTAAACCCAGCTGAGATAATTAAATAAACTAGCATTCACGTACAAAGATGCATTACATGATGTTACAATTTTATATGTGAAAGTGACCTATCACTTGTTTGCAATTGATAGGAACTGTTGAAAGAGAACAACTAGAAACATTAGGCCATTAGATGACAATGGCAATGAATAATATACATAATTGCTTTGGAAAATGACAAAATGCTTTATGTTCTTTCTAGGTTGCAAAAGAACCATGACAACAGAAGTTCAACATCCAAAGCTTTGTCCTTATCCTTTATTTTGGAAGTGTTCCATATCCAATTTAATTATCATATGCATTACATTATTGCTCAATTTGATCAATATGCATTACAGAATCGCAAGGCTTGGTGTTTTAGAACAGAAACATCCATACGAAAACTTAAATCACGGTGCCGTACGGGGTGGCTTGGTGTTTTAGAACAGAAACATCCATACGAAATCTTAAATCACGGTGCCGTACGGAAGAAGCAGTCGTACGGGGTGTGTGCTGCCATTCAGGAATTTCAACAAACACATGGCGTGCATAGTATATAAACTGTTATTTGGAACAAAATTTTCATTGTACATTGGAGAAGAGTTCATCTCTCGTTAATTGAGACAGAGTAATTACTAAACATTTGCAGAAACAATACATAAAATTGCAGCAAAACAAACCTGCAAATTTATATTTTTTCTTCTTCGTCCTCTTCGTAAGTGTAGTCAATTGTTGTTCGTTTTGCCTTTTCTGAGTTCGCTTTTGGGAAGCGAAGAAGAATTGCATTGTAATATCCATGGATCTTCCTTCTTCCCGATTTGGTTGCGATTCTGTTTCCTTTGAAATCGGCTTCAGAAGGACGTGGGTTTATTGAATTTCTGTTGGTGAGAGTCGTTAAATGACGTGTCTCCTGCGTTAGTAAATACTCTCTCTCTTAAATGACGTGTCAATCATCTATGGTATGCAACAGGAGATGTAATACAAATCTGTAATAGGGGATCCGGAGCGCAATTAAAAGGGTCACGTGCAAATTCTGATTGAATTAGTAATCGGCAATGACTTGTGTCCTTAAATTGAACACTTATATAAATATACTGGACTAAAATTAAAAATATCAACATACATGATTTTTATTAGACAAGTCCTAACTTACGGGACTAAAAATATTTTTTCTCCCAATTAAAGATATATAGTTAAACTTTAAAACCAACATTAATCTAAAATAAAACATGAAACAACTATACCTTCTTGATCAAGCGCCGTAATGAATTTATCAAAAACATTAAATGCAGTTTAGTACCATTAAAAAATAACGTATAAATTTTCAAACAATTAATTACAACTAAAAAAATATATATTAAGATGATGCATGCTATTCAAGTCTCTTCCAGTATAAATATCCTCAAAAGCCATATTATTTTTCATCTCATCTACCTTCGACTTTCTGCATCCATCAATAATCATTCTTGTAGAAACACATATCATGGATAGAAGCATTTACGGTGTATGCATTATGATCCTCACCGTGGTGGCCGTCATGACGAGTAATGTCGGAGAATGTGATGCTGCTTCCCGCCAACTCTTTTACAACCCCTATTTTTTCCCAAAGCCAATTTTCCCTCCTTTTCCTAATTACTTCCCTCAGTTTCCTTACTTCCCTCCCTTCACATACCCTGGATTATTTATGCCGCCACCACCTTCAAAAGCCCATTCGGTTCCTCCATCTGCTGCACCATCTTCAGACTAAACTTTGGTGCATATATATTACACTATTTAATTACTCTCAATATTAATGAAGCATCTATGCACTTGTAAACTGCATCTTGGAATAATGAATGAAGATGAATCCATAGCTGAGATTTGGATGGTGAAATAATGGTGTTTTCTATCAATTTCTTTTCTCTTATGTATATGTAGGTTGACATAACTTTCATAGATTTTCGAGAGATTGAGTTGTTCGTTTTGTTACACTACGTGTTCCTTTGTAATTTTATCCAGTATTATATTACTATACTATTATAATAATATAAACATCATTTCATATCTGCTTCATATACATTCTTCAACATTGTTTACATGATAGTGTATGCTCCCTCCGTCTTATTATGAAAATTTTGTTTCAAAAGGTACATTTTTTATTTTTTATTTATTAATTTGATGAAGATAACTTTCTAAAAATTATCATTTCATAGTTATACAACTTATTTAATTTTTATTCGACTTACTCAATTACATTTAGTTTAGAACTTTTAATTTTTCTCGGACTAATATAACATGACATTAACTCTAAAACATGACATTCATTTTAAAACATTTTTTATAACATAAACCTTATTTTGGGACAAACGAGTATGTAAAGAGAAATGCAGTCAAATCTCCATAAATTAATAAACTCTCTAAAATAATATTTTTTTCCCGTCCCAACTCGGGCCAATTCAAAAATCGACCAATTTTGATAAGATAATAAGATAATAATTTTTAAAAAAACCTCTATATAAATTAGTGGTTCATTGATATCATAAATTAATAATTTCTTTAAATTACAAAAATAACTATGACAATTTAGTAAATTAAGAATCTATAGTTGACTACTTCTTGGTTAAAATCAAATATACATAGAGCTCATCTCTAATTTTTTTATCTCATCCAATAGTTTTAGTGTTGTATTCTCAAATCTACTTGGAGTTCATCAATTAATATTAAATGTATTCATTTAGTTCTTTATCAATGATTGTACATTGAACACATTTAACTCTTTTATGTTGTTGTACATGAACACATAGTTGCAAGTGAATCGCATTCACTTTATACATTAAACTTTATTTGTAGTCAAACTTATGGTATTATGTTTTTTATTATCATGATGAATATATTTATTACATTAGTTCAATGAATATATAATAAGTAGATGCACTCACCTTTATGGGAATTGATAGGGATGGCCCGGTCACTTCGGGTCGGCCCAGAACCTCGGCCCATTAACCGGCCCAGAAGGTCCAGAGGTGCGCGTCCCAGATAACGCGTGTGGCGCGGCCCAACTTATGACTTGTTCCGCGACTCAAGGCCCACGATCCGTTCCCAACCGCCATGCAGCGGAAAAGAGGCGTGATAATAGGGAGTTAGTTAGGGTTCAGTTAGGGTTCAGTAGGGTTTAGTATAAATTGAAGAAAAGAACTCTGAATGAGGGTTCGCATTCTGTATTCTGAAATTACTACGTGTAAACTCAAAGATCTAGTAAAAGAAACACCTCGGCAGGTGCTATTTTGTGCCCGTGGATGTAGATCTCCGGATCGAACCACGTAAATCTTGTGTTTTTTCATATTGCTTACATAGGTTTTCGCTAAGTTTCTTGGATATCAGATTGCGCATTATCAAGTGGCGCCGTCTGTAGGAACCGCAAGTAGTTTTTTACATCAACAGTGCATTCAAATATCATGGTGATGACTCGTCTGAATCAATCTCGCCAGGGTGATCAAGCCAATCAAGATCCACCCGTGGATCAAGTTTTGCCGCCGAGGCAATCGCCGATAAGAGGTACGTCTCATCATCAGGGCAACCAAGGCCCGGCTATGAATCCAGACAATCAGTTCTTGCCTCCACCCCCACAAGACATGCAAAACCCTAATCTCGCTGCTGCCCGGCCACCGGTCAATATTCAAATAACTCCAGAATTACTCCAGGCCTTCCTACAAGAGCATGCTCATGTTCTTCAGGACTGGGCGGCCAATCGCCTAAATCCAGAGGGACCTGCCAGACATGATGCCAATCCCGCGGAGCCTCCACATCGTCAGCACTCGCATGATCAACAAGACCCGGTGCACCGCGGGCGTCAGGATCGGCGACGGGAACGACCTGGCTCTTCCGAGGACCATGGGAGTTCTAACGGGTCAAGACAGCGCAACGACGAACCTACGGATGTCGATCGCCGCCGTCCGCTCAACGCGGCTAAAAGAGTTCGTTATGCCAACCCTCATACTCTAGATCTTCAAGAGTATGAGCGAGTCCAACGCAATGTCGAGCTCGACAGAATCCTGGGTCTTGATGCCAATGGAGATATCATCACACCGTTCTCTCAAGAAATCATGGCCACCTCCCTTCCCGAAGGGTTCAAAAGGCCTGCCATACCACCTTACGACGGCACCGGAGATCCAGCCAATTTTCTTGGAGCTTTCAGGCACAACATGCTTAGCCGCGATCATACTACATCCCTTCATTACTGTAAGATTTTCCCTGAATACCTTCAGGATGAAGCTCGGGTTTGGTTTGATTCTCTCCCTCGCAATAGTGTATCCTCTTTCAGAGAACTCGCCGAGCATTTTTGGGCGCGTTTTGAAGCACGTGCGAAGCCCATGGCCACCCTGGCCGACCTCATGAATATGGAACAACGGGACGGCGAAGCCGTTACCCAATTTCTTGACCGCTTAACAGCGGAGAGTCTCAAAGTGGGAAATTGCTCAGATGATGTAATCATCAACGCATTCATGAATGGACTCCGTCCCGGACCACTGTACACCGAGTTGGTTCGTAATCCACCGGTCACAACCCGAGCACTGTTCAAAACAGTGTGCAGATATGCTAAGGCCGAGGAGCAGACTCCTCGGAAACGTGAGAAACATGCTAGCAAGCGGCAGTCCGACAGGGCACAAGTTGGGCCTAGCACACGACCTAGTGCCTTTTCTCGTCTGAACCCGGGGCGTTCAGATTCTCGAGGTGATATTCCACAATTCACTCCGCTGACAAAATCACGAGCTGAAATTCTTTCTGTTCACAAGAATGATTTACGGCCCTGTCCGCGGATGACTGCTCCGCCTGAAAAGAGGAACCGTGGAAAGTGGTGTGCATACCACCGAGATCATGGGCACGAGACTGAGGAGTGCCGAGAGCTCAGTAAGGAAATTGAGGAGTGTTTAAGGAAAGGTCTCTTGCGACAATACATTGCGCGGACCGATGACAAACCTCGGACAAGTCAGAATGGGGGTTCTTCTCATAACCGCAGAGGTTATCATGACCGGGGTGCACAACAAAATCGGCCGCCGTGGCAGAATAATCGGCCGGGGTCTAGTAATTATGCACGGCAAGACTCTGGCAATCGCCAACAACCTCGTTTTCTGCCACCACCTCCTCCTCCGGGAGGACCCGGAGACAATGCACCTACTCACGTAATAAACGTGATATATGGGGCCCTCCCTACCGGGGCTTCGCGAAATGCCTTGAAGGCAGAGGCTCGCCGTCCTCCTCCCGTGGAGCCACGTCATAAGCGCCTCCATCAATCTGAAACTGTTAGTTTCACAGATAGGGACCCGGTTCCAGAGATAACACCTCATACTGACGCCATTGTCATCGACATGACTGTAGCCAACATTACAATAAAGCGGGTCTTCGTGGACAATGGAGCCGCAGTGAGTGTTATATTCGCTGACTGTTTCCAAAAGATGGGGATTCCTCGGGAACAACTTCGGCCGGCCCCCGGGCCATTGCAGACTTTCACTCAGGGTGAGGTCCAGCCAGAAGGTGTCATCACTCTCCCGGCGTCTCTGGGGACTTATCCGGCGATAAAAACCATTTTCGTGGATTTTTATGTGGTTAACTCCCCGTCACCGTACAACATGATCTTGGGTCGGGATTGGCTTACTCCTGCCAAAGCCATATGCTCCACATACCACCTCGCGCTAAAATTCCTCACCTCACATGGCGAAGTGGCTATTCGCGGTAGTCAGCGGGTTTCTAAGGAGTGCATGTACGTGGCACTCAAAAAGACTACCAAAGTTCCTCCCAAACAGCAGCTTCAAGTAGCGTCATCGGCTTTTGAACCTCAAGTATGCACCTCATTGGGGGATACCACCGTCCAGGTGCCGCTTGATCCGTCCAAACCAGAACAAACTGTAACTGTCGGTGCCGTGGATGTGCCCTGGTTGCACCAGGCCATCATTCAGACCTTGCGAGAGTATTCTGATGTCTTCGCATGGTCCCCTTTGGATATGCCCGGGGTCTCTCCCGATATAATAACCCACAAGCTGAACATCGATCCCAGCGTAAAGCCTATACAGCAAAAGCAAAGGAAGTTCGCTCCGGAGCGAAATGCAGCAATTCGAATCGAGGTGCAACAACTCTTGGATGCGGACATCTTGTTCGAAGTATATTACCCTTCTTGGCTATCCAATCCAGTGATGGTGATAAAGTCCAGCGGGGCATGGCGGATGTGTGTCGATTTCTCCGACCTCAATAAACATTGTCCGAAGGACTGTTATCCTCTACCTTCCATCGACCAAAAGGCCGAAGCCATTACTGGGTACGTGGCACTTTGTTTCCTAGACCTGTATAAGGGATACCACCAGATCTTTATGGATCCGCAGGATGCCCTCAAGACGGCATTTATCACTGCTTTTGGGTGTTTTGCTTTTAAGAAAATGCCCTTCGGGCTCAAGAACGCTGGAGCCACATATCAACGTCTCATGGACCGCGAACCACGATCAGATTGGCCGCAACGTCGAGGTTTACGTCGATGATCTGGTTATAAAAAGTACCTCCCATTCTTCATGCGTGCACGACATTGCCGAAACGTTGCGTACTCTGCGGCGTTACAATTTGCGACTTAATCCAGCAAAATGCACTTTCGGCGTTGGCTCCGGCAAGTTTCTTGGTTATATGGTTTCACAACACGGTCTTCAGGCCAATCCGGCCAACCTTCGGGATGTTTTGGATCTGCAGCCACCGAAGACGTTCAGAGACGTTCAACGCCTCACGGGTGGTTTGGCGGCTTTAAACCGCTTTTTATCTAAAGCGGCAGAGCGCCAACTCCCATTCTTCAAAATTTTGAGACAAGCGAAGTCATTTGAGTGGACCCCGGAATGTACTGAGGCTTTCGAGACTTTGAAGCACCATATTCAGCAATTGCCCACTTTGTCAGTTCCTCTCTCCGGAGAGCCTCTTTATATGTATTTAGCTTCCGCCGAGGAAGCTATTAGCGCCGCACTCGTGCGAGAAGTCAATGGTGTTCAACATCCCGTGTATTTCGCAAGCCGAGTACTTCACGGGGCGGAGACACGATACTCCATGCTGGAGAAAACCGTTCTGGCCCTTGTCATGGCGGCTCGGCGTCTGCGGCCATACTTCCAAGGGCGCGAAATACGAGTTCTGACCAATCATCCTATCCGTCAGATACTTGTCAAGCCCGAGGTGTCGGGGCACCTCGCCAAGTGGGTTGTTGAATTAGGCGAATATGATATTCAATTTCTTCCCCGCCGAGCTATCAAGGGTCAGGCACTTGCAGACTTTTTGGCTGAAACCCCGGGGGATAATCATGAGCCTTCTGCAGACAATGGTACCCATCATCCTGCTACCCCACCTCGCAAGTGGCAATTATATGTGGATGGTGCATCCACGACTCGCGGAAGTGGTGCCGGGGTGCTTCTCATTGACCCCGAGGGAGTTGAGGTTAAGTATGTCATCCGATTCAAATTTAAGGTGACCAATAATGAAGCAGAATACGAGGCAGTTCTCGCCGGGCTCCGGCTCACTCAATCCTTAGCCATTCGCCATCTTGAGCTCTTCACGGACTCCGAGGTCGTGTCCAAGCAAATCCAGGGAACTTATGTTGCCAAGGATGAAACAATGATCAGGTATCGTGCTTTAAAACTCAAACTTATGTCAACTCTTGATACAACTGTTATCCGGAAAATACCACGTACTCAGAATGCAAGAGCAGATGCGCTCAGCAAATTAGCCTCCGCGGTCCGAACTAACATATCTCCGGATATAATAGTCGAAGACTTATTTCATCCGGCAATTCATGAGGCAACGGTTTCGGTATTGACCGATAGTGATCCGAATTGGATGACCCCTATCGTTCAGTATCTCCGAGATGGAATTCTGCCTAGTGATAAGCTGCGAGCTCGACAAGTGGTCCTCAAAGCCCCCAAATACTCCTTTCATGATGGAGTCTTGTATCGACGGTCGTACTTACAGCCAAGCCTCCGATGCCTTGCTCCTGCCGAGGCTAATCAAGTTCTACGGGAGGTTCACGAAGGGGCCTGTGCCAGTCACATCGGCCCCCGGACATTGGCCAAGAAAGTTCTCCGCTGGGGATATTATTGGCCAACTTTGTTTAACGATGCCCACGACTTAGTGACAAAATGCAGCAAGTGTCAGCTACATTCTCGTGTGAAACACCTGCCTCAAACCGAGCTCACTGGAATCCAAAGTGCGTGGCCATTTATTCAGTGGGGAATTGATATTGTTGGCCCATTTCCGGTCGCTCCGGGGGGGTTGAAGTTTATGGTGGTCACCGTGGATTACTTCACCAAATGGGTAGAAGCGGAACCTCTTACTGCCATCACTGGCCAAAACATCTTGAAGTTCGTCTGGCGAAATATCATATGTCGTTTTGGCATACCGAGCACTATTATCTCGGATAACGGCAAACAATTTGCCAACGATCCCTTCCGGTCATGGTGCGAGGAGCTTCATATCAGACAAATTTTCACCTCGGTAGCTCACCCTCAAGCCAACGGTCAGGTTGAAGTCACCAACCGAACACTGCTCACGGGTATAAAGAAACGCCTGGATAATGCCAAAGGTCTTTGGGCCGAAAACCTTCCGCAAGTTCTATGGGCTTATCGCACGACACCGCATACCTCTACCGGAGAGACCCCATACAGCCTAACTTACGGCTCCGAAGCAGTTATTCCAGCGGAAGTCAGCGTACCAAGCCCCCGCCTCATCACATTGATTCCCGAGGATAATGACGAAGCTCTCCGTGCAAATCTGGATGAGCTCGAATATCGTCGTGACCAATCACTCATCCAGCAGGCCAGGTGTAAACAACGTGCAGCCCAGTATCATCACCTCCGGGTTCGAGGCACTCAATTCAATGTTGGGGATCTTGTACTTCGACTCAATTCAGCCAGCAAAGCTACCCCCGAGGGGAAATTACATGCTTCGTGGGAGGGTCCTTATCGCATCGTTGCTGCGCATGATTCCGGATCCTATCAGTTAGAGCATCTCGATGGAACCTCAATTCCCCGAAGCTGGCATGTTACCAACTTGAGACGCTTCTATCTGTGAATGCCAAATGACAAGTATCATCTTATCTTTATGCTCTTTGTACGCTTCTTTTATGTTGTTATCTTTCTTTGTATCCTCCAATTTGCTCCGGCACTTGTCATTAAATAAATACTCTTTATTTACGCATCTTGGGACGCCCTAACGCAATCGTGTTATTATTATTCGTCTCCGGACAATTAAATCTCTCTCTTGGTCCGTCCGAGGAGATTCACATTTCGTCCCCGGACTTGTGTCACTCTCTCGCCTGTTTAACCGGAGAAGTGTTTAGTCCCGCCTGATCCGTCCGGGAAAATTTTACTCCCGCCCGATCCGTCCGGGGAGATTTACATTGGAGTTATCCATATTGTGTTCCCGAACACCCGATTAAAACAGTTATTACTTTTGGTTAATAACTTGTTGTTTTCCTTAACACATCCATGCACACCAAAACGATTTTATTATCTTCCAAATAATACGATGCCAAAAAGTTTTTTACATAAGACTTCAAAAAAAAAAAAAAAAACACAAAAACAAGCAATTATCTACGGCCCCCGAGCCAGTATTCAGTGCCCCGGCGTTGAGGCCTACTTCTAGACCTACGCTGCGTCCTCCGGGATCTTGTCGTTCTTCGGCCTCGGGCTCCGGCTCTTTCCCCCCCGCGGGCTTCCCGACGCCGTGGACTTGTTCTTGGCGCTTGTCTGGGAACTTCGTCTCTTGTACGAGCACGGCTACTTGGCTGTGGAGCAGACCTCGGGGTTTCGGCCCATTGCATAGGGTCCCATTCCTCGGGGACCATCACCTCGATTTCTCTCACCAGTTCCTCGACTGCCTCTTCGACAACAACGGCGGGCTCTTCTTCGATCGTAGTCACTGGAACTGGCTCTCGAATAACAATGCCTGTGCTCTTTACCTCGGGCTTCTTTTTACCCTTTCGAGGGGCTTTTGAAGTACCTTGGCTTTGACTTGTACTAGCAATAAATTCCTCGGCAGAAGGCCTCCACCTGCCTCGGCCCTTCAGTCCTTCATACATGTTGAGGAGCAACTCCAACACCTCTCGCTTTCTTACGAGCTCCGAGGACTCGGCCGGGCTCCTCGCCATAAGTGCTGCAATCTCATCCTGAATTTCTACGACCCGCGCCTCAACTTCCTCAAATGTCAGTAAGCCGAACTCGGTCAATATTTGGTCATACTCCCTTTGATGGATGAGGACTCGGTCCATTTCAGCAACTTTTGCCAGATACTTCAACTCCTGATCAAAGGCTTTCTCCTCGGCCTCCTTCGCCTTTCTCTCTGCCGCGGCCACCCGCTTTTCTAGCCTTGGCACTACGTGCATTTGCAGGTTGTTATTCTCTTCGCGGAACCACTCAAGTGATCGCATAAGCTTCTTCATCATCTCATGCAATTTCGCGGTATTCTAAACAGACAAAAGAATCAACGGGAACAATCAATCTCAACATACAATGAGCGGGAATTCAGTTCACAAACAAGATTTATATTCAACAAAATCGAAGTACATTATCCATGATTCAGTACAGAGTTTACATATGCTCCTATTATCTACAACTTTAAATTTGAGGGGAACGACTGACCTCCCGCTCGGTCCCCTCAGTATCCTCGGGCAACACCTCTCGCCGGCCCCCCGACACTTCAGCTTCTTCCTCCTCATTAGCTGCGGCCGCTTCATTCGCAGCTATGGCATCAACCTCCATCCGAGGGGGGGGATTCTTTGTTTTGGGGCTTGGAGACAAGCTCACCTCGGCGGAATGCCAGAAACTCCTGGTCCTGGTCCACCTCACAGTTAGCAATCTCCTCGGCCTTCAGAATTTGTTTCTTCTCAGCTAGGGCCTTCAACAGAGGCTACTCCGGCAGATTTGCTAATGCTGTGTAGTAGGCCTTCTCCACCCCGGCCACTGCATCAAAGTCGTACCCGAATTCTGGACGATATACATCCACATTCGGGTAGACCTCCTTGATCTGCTCCAGCAGCACAGATCGCGTGGCCTGGTCCCCTATTGCAACAAAGTCGGTCTGAAAGTCAAGAAACGTGCTGGTTTGGAACAGTTTCTCAGCGAATGCTTTCAGCATCGCTTCTTGACCTTCGACTATGGCAGCCTCCCGAGCCTCCATCTCTGCCCGCAGCTGCAGTATTTCTCCTCGGAGGACACCAGCTTCTGCCTCCACTCCGCGCAGCCGCGCAACCTCATTTTCGACCAAGGCCGCCCTCTTACGCGCCTCGGTTAGGTCTTGTGTTAACCTGTCGTTGCGCGCCCGAAGCTCTCTAGCCACTTCGGCTAGCTCCTCCTTGCCTTCCTTCTCACTCTTACGACCGAGGTCCATGATTCCTCGCGCCAAGCGCAGAAGTTCTTCGGCATCAGCCCTCTCCAACCCCAACAGACTTGAGGGCCCCTGCTCCTTCAACTGCCACCAGTAGCAGCACACAGAAATCAGTACAGATAAATGTACACTGCATTTGCGTTAACAGTATCTAACAGAACTTCCTGGATTTACCTCCATGCTCTCCCCGGTGCGGAGTCTTTTTGTTGTTGCTGGAGGAGTCCCAGATGGCTCCGGCCTCTTTTTGGATACAGGGGTAGGCCTCGTCGCTCCTACCTGCTCATCGGACCCAGCGCTGGGCCTCGCGCCAGGTGACATCTTCCCCCGGGGAGATGCCTCAGCAGTTTTCCCTTTCTTTTTGGCCGCGGCAGCCACCGTGGGGCTTCCAGTCGGCTCTTTTCAGAAGCGTCCCACTGCATGCAAAGTTTGAAGTTAGTTCTGTACAAAACAACAGTTTGTAAAAAGCATAACATGAGAACTCCTACCCTCCTCAGCAACCGCATCGCCCGAATAATACGGGCTCAGTCCGGCCCCCTCCAGTTCCTCCTCAGTACAGAGGGTCTTGAAAGTCCCCACTGACCGGAATGAATGTACGACTTCGGCCTCCGGATTCTCCACCGAGGCAGTATCGAGTATCTCATCCCTCCTCCACTTCGGGAGAGCTACTCCGTTCTTCACAAAAATAAACCTCTCCTTCCATCCCTCTACCTTACTCGGGTTTTGCACCTTTAACCCATCTTGGGCTCGGGGACTGAAGGAGTACCACCCCTTGGATTTACCGAAGGCTTTCAGTTGGTAAAAAAACCTAAACAGCTCTACGGTTGGTTCTACCCCGGCATTTTTGCACACTACGGTGAATCCGACTACTTGCCTCACCGCATTTGGCGCTAGTTGGCTTAAGGCAATGTTATAGTAACTCAGTAACCGGACCACAATGTCCCACAGGGGCAATCTCAAGCTTATTCTCAGGAAATCTATATACACACTAATGAAACCCTGCGGCGGGCAGCATGCCCTATCACCGGGGTCCGGTACTATGTATTCTAAATTAATGGGAAGGTAAAATGAGGGGATTTCTCTCTCAATCTGCACTCGCGTCATACGTAACGCTACAGTGGACACTTCAAAGTCCTCCTCCGTGCATTCATAGAAACCGACCATCTTGACATTGGTTTCCCTGCCATCGACTCGATCCACAGTCCTAACCTCATTCCTCTCTGGAATTAGGACTCGCAGAGGTGGCACATCTAACGGGGCGTTCTTAGTCCCTACTTCCCGAACAGAAGAAGAAGATGAAGAAGAAGGCATACTTACTTAGTTTGAGTTTGAGAAGTTTTTGATTCGAGATGATTCACACGCGAACAGGTTTCTCCTTTTTTTTCCCGCTTTCTAAAGATGGCAAATCACAAGGAAGAAGATGAATGGAACTGTGCTATTATTCTCAATATATACTTGAAAGAATCAACGGTCCAGATGTAGTCTATTCAAATTCCATGTTTCAGATCTGGACGTGCTAGGCACGCGCTTTGCGGCTCCCAAGGCGCGTGGGGAACAGCTTTATTGGGGATTGCAGAGCGTGTCACTTCACATCCCTCTCTCTCATGATGGCGCCGCCAATCACATCAACCCCATCCTTGCCCAGGAAGATTTGGACTACACTCCGGTGCTCCCTTCACCTCGGCCAGACTATTACACTCCAGTGATCCCTTCACCTCGGCCAGATTATTATCAACTTCCGATACCGTTTCTTGCTTTTGGAGGACTCGCTATCGTCCCGGCGTAGTTCGGCCTAGTTCGATTCAGCTTCCACGGATTACACTGTGGAGCACCTTCGATGCGGAGTAGTCTTGGCCATCCAGAAACACCCCGGTTACAACCGAAGCTCCTTCCTCACTCCGGCTGGGGGGGGGGGGGGCATCTGATAGGGATGGCCCGGTCACTTCGGGTCGGCCCAGAACCTCGGCCCATTAACCGGCCCAGAAGGTCCAGAGGTGCGCGTCCCAGATAACGCGTGTGGCGCGGCCCAACTTATGACTTGTCCGCGACTCAAGGCCCACGATCCGTTGTCAACCGCCATGCAGCGGAAAAGAGGTGTGATAATAGGGAGTTAGTTAGGGTTCAGTTAGGGTTCAGTAGGGTTTAGTATAAATTGAAGAAAAGAACTCTGAATGAGGGTTCGCATTCTGTATTCTGAAATTACTACGTGTAAACTCAAAGATCTAGTAAAAGAAACACCTCGGCAGGTGCTATTTTGTGCCCGTGGACGTAGATCTCCGGATCGAACCACGTAAATCTTGTGTTTTTTCATATTGCTTACATAGGTTTTCGCTAAGTTTCTTGGATATCAGATTGCGCATTATCAGGAATAAAATTTATTTAGTGTACTAAAAAACCTCTTTAAATTAATAAATTATTAATTTATAGATAAATTAATACCTCTCTAAAATAATAATTTTTTTCGGTCCCAACAGTATTAATTTATAGAGGCATTAATGTATGAAACATATTCCTTGGACCTTATATTAGGGTATTTAGAAATGAAGAAAGCCGCGATCATCTACCAGCTTAATACAGAATACATACAACATTTGAAAATATCACTTTTATAATAAAAGAGAAAGACTTAATTGCTAAATAAAACAGGGACTTTCACCAGATTGTAAATTTAATATGACATTTCATATTTTTTAAAATAAATCACGAACTCAGTAATTTTTTGCAATTTTAATCATCAACCAATTTATAGTGATAAATTCTCAATATGTTGATTATTTATATCATGTAGGGTGTCATTGTTGGTGTAACGACCCGATTTCCAACATATTTTTTAATAAAATATTTCTCCACAAATCATTAATAATTAGTAAAATTTCTAAAAAATTTAAACAAGTCGTTACTAACAACCTAAATTTTATATTATAAAAATTCTAGCTCTACAAGCCCACCTATTTAAAATAATAAGTAAACAAAATACATTATACTTAATTTTTTTTTTTCAAAATCACTAACAATCCAATTTTCAAAGTTAAATAAATAAAACAAGGCAAGCGATTATCCCCTAATAAAGAAGTAAATAAATAGAACTAATGCGGAATCATTCCCTAAAAAGTTACTTAACTAAATAAAATAAATCCAAATAATGTGGCCAAACTTCAAAATAAAAAAATAATGAGCTACTTTCTGAAATAAAAATAAGTTCAAATGGTAAAAATTAATTAATAATCATATGCTCCGGTCCGCCTCGCTCCTCCGTCGGCACCAAGCTAATCTGCAAGGGTCATCAATAATGGGATGGGGTGAGCTTCCTTCAGCTCGTGGATTATCATTTATCACAAAAATTAAATAACAAAAAGGCATATGTAGTACAATTATAATGATGTGCTTGTATTGACAAGTCACATAGAGCTAACTTGTATTGGCAAGCAGCATACTGGTAATGGCTAAACTTGTATTGACAAGTAGCAAATAAGTCAATTACTTGTATTGGCAAGCAATAATGAAATAAAAGCGCATGTAGACAATCAATTACACAATTAAAGTAATAAAACAGTAAAATCCCCACTTGAATTGCCTTGAGTAAAATTAATGGAAAGACATACAATATTAACCCGTGATCCAAATTCCGTACAATCTACACGTACGAGAATACGTGTTTTAATATTGCTTCTAGTTTATAATGCTAATATGTATAAGAAATAATAAAAATAAGCTTAGGTTGATTGGGTAGAAAGGCTACAGGGTATATGGGTATTATTATAAGAATAAGGACATTCTGATCCTATTCAACCTTATTATATGTGCAACGGTTGCACGGAAGAATCACCCTGAAATTGAATTTCTTTTTCCTGCCATTTATTCAACCTAAAATTACATAAAGGAATGCATTTCATCTGTCACTTGATTTTATTAGTTTAAGCTGCAACTACACACTTTACCTCTACCCTTACACGTACACACACCATCATTATATTATATACAGTAATTCACACATGCACGCCCCCTGTTATCTCTCTCTCACCTTATTAATATAATACTTCTTCTTCCCCCATATTAAAGATGCACACACTGGTTATACCCAACAGTACACACCAGTTCCGCATATATATATACATATACAGACACCCATTTCGTAATTCATCTCCTCCCACAGTTTTTTTATAAACTCACGCAGTACACACACAATAATACCAGGTTACACGCACACACACACCGATACATACACACTCACATGCAGAGACGCACACACTAATACATACTAACAGATTATTACAGTCCGACCTAGCTCCGCAAATTCCTAATCCGTAAAAAAAAAGAAACTGATCGAAGGAGGAAGACTATTAATTACCTCTACCCGATTATAAAAATGTAGAGATATCTCTACCCGATTGTAAAAATGTAGAGATAGTGGCAAGGATGCGGTGGGTATCAATCTACAACCTTTGATCGATGCTACGGAAAGTATGCCGAATGTATAACTTTTATTTTATGAGAACGTGTTTGAAGAAAAATTGAATTTTGGTGACTGCGTATTATATAATGGATATCTACTAGGTTTAGGAGTATTTGGATAGGGATTGTTAGATTTTCAAAAATCTTCTTCAATAGCAATTAGCGTAATTCAATTGTTGGAATTCTGGATTCCTTTGGACTCAAGACATGGGCCCTTGCACATTAGTGAACTGGGCTTGAAAGAGATGAGCTTATTATGATATGTATGAATAAATGAATGAATCCCATAAATTAATTCATATTGAGACATTGTGCTTAAATAAATCAATGAGTAAATTGCAAATAAATGGAATCACAAGTTAATTATAATTCCCAATATAAATTGAACTCGAAAATATTGAATGGGCCAAATTGAATTGGTGTTGGGCCTAAACCCAACATTGAATAAATGAATAAAATTACTGGCTAATTTAATAAATCAAGTCAAATAATAACATAATAATAATAATAATAATAATAATAATAATGATAAGAATAATGATAATAATGATGATAATAATGATGATAATAATAATAATAATAATAATAATAATAATAATAATAATAATAATAATAATAATAATAATAATAATAATAATAAAAAGTAATAAAATATCGGGCGTTACAGTTGGTATAATAATAATAATAATAATAATAATAATAATAATAATAATAATAATAATAATAATAATAATAATAATAATAATAATAATAATAATAATAATAATAATAATAATAATAATAATCCAGATCAAGTGGTACATAATTGAACAAGTCGTAATAGACTTTTCTTCTCAACTCGAATCATTATTTCTCCTTACTAATGCAATGAGCATTATCCAATTATATGAACTAAAAATTATTGTGTGAGTCATAAATTAGTTTTTGCTTTATCACAAACATGTCATAAATTTTTTATTTGTGTTTCTTTTCTCTATTTATCAAAGATAAGTGATTTTCACTATTAAATCATCAATAAGGTATGAGATGTTATGTATCAAGTTGAGAATACAAGTTCGTCGTGATTTTTGATCTATTGATCCGTAATTTCATTAATGATTTTTTAGTTTAATTTTGTAACTCAGCATGACATCCTATATCGTATTACATGGCGTAAATAACTATACACATTGACAATTTATCTTTGAAAAATGACTAATGATTGAAATTGCAAAATTATGTTATATTCGTGATTTATTTTACAAAATCTGAAAAATTGTGTTAAATTTGCAACTAAATGAAAGTTCGTGGTTGTTTTCGCCATTAAGCCAAAGAGAAACCATTTTGTCAAGTGTTATTATCTCTCCATTTTGCCAAATGTTATTCTCTAGAATTTTGGGAATATAAAATATATTATGATATTTCTATATTTAAGAAGCCTATTATCTTATTTTCCCTGGACAATGTTGATATAACTATTGCAAGCAAATCAGCCATATTTCATGTCTCTGCATAGTTGTGGTTCGAAATTTTAAAATATTTAAATATTTGAAATTTCCATATTTTCTTATTTCCTCTAAATAATTCATTAAATAATTGCAGATAATTACAATTACGGTCCTTGGTGGCGTTATTAAAAATCAAGAGTACGTGCTTTCAAGTTCTGATAATATATATATATATATATATATATATATGCATTTACAATACTCTATAAAAATTCTGAAAATAAAAATCACAGGGGAATTGAATTTCAAATTCTGATATATCAGTATGATTATAAAAAAAAAAAAAATCCTTATATTAGTTTTTTTAATTCAATTTTTTTGAAATGTAATCTCGTTTTTAAAATTAAAAAGAATATAAAGATGTTTCTATAACATAACGTATATAGTATTTCCTATAATATAATATTGAGTAGCTCATATTACATGGACGCAATATATAGAGACCTTCTGTATTTTATCACAAAGATTTTTTTACCTTTTAATCTTTATTTTATATTATTATGTAAAATATTTTCTTTTTTCTTATCACTCCTACTCTAATTTCTCTCTCTTGTATATTCTCAAATATTTATTCTCTCTCCAATAAGATTCACTTCTCTCTCCACTACTTCATCTCCATTATATATGTGTTTTTTTTTTAATCTGAATTCTATTTCTCTCTCCGAAACAATTAGTTGTTTCTGATCTCTCTAACAATGTTGCTTCAATTTCTCTCTCCAGAATAATTAATTGTTTCTCTCTCTCCAATAAGGTTGCTTTCATTTCTCTCTCCAGAATAATTAATTATTTCTCTCTCCAATATTGTTGCTTCCTTTCATAATAATACATGATGTATGTGCATATTTGTAGTGTTAGTGCATTTGATTATGCAGAAATATTAATTGTTCATGGCCATATACTGGCTTCAATTTCCTTCTTCTTTTTCTTTTTCTTTTTTGTTCGCTTACATTTTGCTTTGAACCCATAACAAAATTTCAGTCATCATTTTTTATCGTTTTACGTTTATATCATACATTTTAAATAAATGAAAATTAAGGTATATTAGTCAATTTGGTCACGTTTAGCTCAATCAATTTTTTCTTATACTTTCTTTTTCCTCTTTAAATTAACTACTTTCTGGACTATTAATTGAGATGTTCTAGGAAACGACAAGCATATCATTTTTTGGATTATTGTTTGAGATGTTCTAGGAAGCGACAAGCATATCATTTTTTTCTATTTAAAAACTCATTCATATAGGAATTTCAACTCAACTACTATAAGGACAATAAAAACAAGGCGAATACTCATAAGCTACAAAAATTCATAAAATATTGAGAACTTTTTCATCTCTCCAAAACAAAGTAGTTAAAAGACTTTATCACATAAAGATGCACAAAGTTATTGAATCCAAAACTTCAGATTCTGGACAATGCCATAAGCAAAAGTAACACAAAAACGTTTCCAAACATAATAAAATTAAAGTAGTTTACATAATAAAATATTTCAAAACTATAGATATATTAATCTTTTAAAGAAAAAAATATCTATATTCCAGTTCGATATTCCTGTGACAAATACTGCACCAAGCACTCTTCATTCGTTAAATTAGAATCCACATGTACTCATATGTCGGAACCTGAAAAAGGAATCAAGTTTATAAATATAACAAAAAAGTAAAAGATCAACCAATATAAATAGATAAATTTTACCATGAACATTAGCAACATCATCTTCATCTGTGTCCGTTTCATTGTTGTGTTGATCTTAAATTGTCAATCTACAAATTATTCCTTTTTAGTTAATTTAGAGACACGAATTAAATAGGAGGTGTACATAAATATAATAACCAAAATTAGAAAAATACATTTTAGGTACCTATCATGCAAATTTGGACAATTTCGTTTGTCATGTGATACCCTGCGAAGTCCACATCCATGACATAGCCTAGTCTTTGAGGCCAACTTCTCTTTGTATGACTTTAATCTCTTTCAACACCCTTTGCTCTCACTTGCGATGGATCATTAATAGTTGGAGGTCCATATGTACTTCTCTTCATTTGATTTCCATGGCAAAAATCAATACCAAGGTTCATCTCCTTTATGTTTTAGTGCGCAAACTTAAATTGCTCTTTTAGGAAATGCGTCCCTTCATTAGTTAAAGAGACATCGTCAATTAATATTAAAACTTGAGATGATAAGCTCGCATGTCGTGATATTAAGGACACATCCAAATCACCATTTTTATCCCCATCAAGAACACCTGAAATGGCTCCAATTTTTTCTTTCTTTGTCAATCAGCTCAAAATATACTTATCAGGTAGTTCAATTACTTGATTAATACGAAATAAAACCAACATGTGTCTACATGGAATATCTTCAAACTCAAATTCCCTACAACTGCACGATATATGATCTTTGTCTTTATCATATACATGTAAGTCGTCCGAGGTTTTGATGAAGAACGGTTCTCGATACCGTAACCAACAAAATTTGGACTATCACATGTCGGGTGTACATAGTATCCATGACTCAGGATTATTTCACTTTAAAACTCTGCAAATTTCTTCATAGTGTACAATTTGGCCTTTTGAACCTCCATTCGCCAATTTGATTTCAACTTAGGTTCTTCATTCATGTCAACATGGTCAACAAGTAGCTCATTTTGTTGTTGGTTTCTGAGTGCTCTATTGAAGCGAGTGATGAAATCCATCATCGAGTTCTTACTTGAGACGTATTTCTTGAAGAAGGAATGTTAACTTTCAGCTCTTTGACTACTTGTCATTCCAATGGTTCAAATAAGCCGGTACCCATTTCTCTCGTATCTCATACATCATTGAGAGTCATTCATCATGCTTCAACTTTGTATGTTGTATGACCTCTTTCCAGGACTCCAAATACTCATTTGGGAAAGAAGAGTTCTCAATAGCATTTTTCATAATATGATAATGCTCACGAAAAGTCAAAAGGAACAATCTTCTCTGAAATTTTACTCAGTATATGCCACGAGCAATAACGGTGAACTATATCAGGAAAAACTTGTGCTATAGCCTTTGTCATGGAAGGATCTTGGTCAGTGATAATTACCTTTGGTGCACCTGTTGGCATGGCCTCCATCCATTCATTCAACAACCAAATAAATGATTCGGTCTTCTCATCGCTTAAAAATGCACACCCAAAGATTACTGTCTGATGATGATGACTAACCCCTACAAGTGTTGCAAAAATCATTCCATATTTGTTTGTGTTATATGTGGTATCAAACACAACTACATCACCAAACACACTATAAGCCATCCTAGATGACGAATCTGCCTAAAAACACCTGGTCAACTTATTATCTAAGTCACTCTCATAGTTAAAGAAAAAAGCTAAGTTCCTCTCTTTCTCGGACGTGAAGAACTCGATTATTGTTTCTACATCAATGCCTTTTTGTTCTTCTCTTGGTTCCTTCTTGAAGTTTCTAATATCTCTTTATGTGCAACCTACAAACTCAGGACCTCCACTATCTATCTCCAACAATTGCATTTGTTGATAAGTTGGTATATTAGCTTCGGAAAACTGATGAGTTAAAGCTTTCTTCGCGGCTGATATTGTGCGATGTGACTGTAAGAACTTGTAATGGCCTTCCATGAACATACTTACATTTCAACTTGTACCATTTTGTTGCTTGATGATTGAAATTTTCGTCTGACAACTAGTCCTCACTCTGCCATAAGTTCTTTCTGGTCTGTTACTAGATGATTCACACATTTGCTTTTCTGAACGAGCATGGCCTTCTTTGAAACACATAAACTGTTTCCATACAACTTCATATTTTATTCTTCTTACTATTGCTTATTCTCACACTAAAACTAGCTTCTCATCAATATTGATTATAAAAAGCATATGCCTCCTCTATCGATGTGAATTCCATCCCGACTTTCGACTTACAATCATCCGCTACTTTGGGGAATGTACAAATCAGGATGGGTGTCTTCTTCCATCACTACAATATTTTATATAAAAAAATGTTAGTATTATAATATACATGAAAGTGAGTAATATTCCTAATCAATTCTTTAGTACGGATATATTTTCTTCAATTTTCTAATTTCTTATTAGATAGACATGACCCATTGCACCGTACAACTGTAACACAAAAGTGATACACATATATGTGTCTGGATAAAAAAAGGTATGAAACTAGAAATTAATAAGAAATAATATTCTTCTTTAATTAGTTTAACAAAAACCAATAGTTGCAGTTCATAAACCGACAAGATTTAACATGCTTCTTTATTTTTTCATAAGGTAGTCTTTTTCAGCCTATAGATTATAATTGACAAGAATAACATGCTTCTTTACTTTGTTATAAGACAATCTTTTTCCAGCCTATATATATAATTAACGGACATTTTGATCTTGGCCTATGTTTAAGCCATAAAAGGCACGGTCAACAATCAAGGGACAATGCCAAGAATTGCAACCCAGCTTAAGGCATCACCTTAACTTTTTCCCATCAGTTGACACATGGAAATACATGGTATAAAGAAAACAACTTTAACACTTGTCATACTAGGGGGTGTTTTCCTTTGCTTAACTTTTGGAGAAGTTAAAAGTAGAGATTATGATAAAATTGCTTAAAATCAAAAGTAGGTAGTGTTTGAGAATAAAAGTGATTTTGATCAAATGTAAAAGCTGGAGCGTTCAATACTTTTGGGTGTTTGCATTTACTTTTTCTAAGTGATTTCCAGCTTATAACTTGAGAAAAGTTATTTTGTAGTGTTTGTAAAATCAGTTTCTGCATGAAAAGAATTGCTTCCAATGTGAAAGCTAAAAGAAGAATTTTAATGTTTTTCAACTTCTACTTTTATTAGAAAACATTTTTTTTCAAACACTACCTACTTTTTATGTAAGTTGTTTTTATAGAATCTCTAATTTTAATAACTTTTTCAAAAGCAAAAGCAAACCAAAACACCCCCTTAAGCAGCTTTTAGCTTATGAATGAGAGAAAAAAGCTTCTATATATTTTCCAGAATTCCAAAAAAGGTAGAAAAAGCAATTACTTTCTACTTTTAGCTTTTTCTAAAATCACTTTTATTAAAGCTAAATTTATTTTCCTAAACACTTCAAAACAACTTTTCCTATAGCAACAAAACTAAACTTCCAAAGCAAAAATTCTGACACAAGCCAAAGAAAAGTCATTATTCAGAAAGCATAAACAAGAAATTGGAAAGTCAAACCAAAATTCATAACCTCAGAGTGAGTTTCTCCAATTGTTAAAAAAATAGCTTATTCGAACTCCCTGTTTAGTTCCCATATACGATGACCTTAAGCTACATGCAAGCCATATGTACAATCGAAGCCCTTTCTGCCTTTGTTAAATAAATTATTTATGTTGCTTTCTTGGGCTCATAAAAACATTATGCTCCAGTTATAAGCTGTTCTTGATTCTTGTTATTAAACCTTACAATCTTAATCAGACGAGTTTTTTAAGATATTAGTATGTGATGTGTTGGTTCATAAACCGAGTAATGCATAAAGTTGTAAAAAAACAGATACTGAAAATTTCCATGCACACATGATAATAGTAATAAAAATTAATAATTGATCCAATTTAACCATTAGCAGAAGGTAAAAAACAATGAAAAGTAGAGAAAGACTTACATTTATCTTTCATGGATTTTAATATCTAAAAAACATAGGAAACTAGGATAGAGACAATCTGTTACGCCATCAGATTTTAGAAGTTCATTGACTAAAACTCGATAAGCAGGTACGACAATAATTGTGGGAATTGCATGCATATTAAATCTAGATTATAATAAGAGAGTCATAAATCCACATGAACAGAATAATCGAAGATGAAAGGTTAACTAATATTTTATTATGAATCCGAAAATCCTTGACGGTGACTATCTATAGCTAAAGGCTGAAGTTCATGGATAGCCTAAAACCTTTCCATTGTAGAGTTTGAAAATAATATATGCAGTGGGTGATGAAAGTGTTAGAGTAGTTTGCCCGGTGCACCAATTAGATTGGATTATTGTACTCTTTCACATTTTATATGTAAACTATTTTATTGGGAATTATATTAATAAAGGCATTACTCTTTATCTTTTATATTATTTTTCATATTTGAAAAATATTAGATAAAGTCCTTAGATCAAAATAAGTTAAAAGGGCACGGTCACGCATGTGATGGTGATCATGGAATATGCTCTTAAAACTTTGGTCTTAAATTAGTCCCAAGTCGAAGCTATTCAAGATAGGACACTGAGTAGCTGGTAAGACTTGTGCATACAATGAATACTCGTTAGACGAGAATATTATATTCCATTAATATTAGTGTGGTGACACGAGTTCATGTATGCAGATGTTTGTTATAGAACAAGTGCATTGGACTTGATCCGCAGAAAATTCTTAATTGGAGATACCCTAAAGTCGAAATAAGAATTTTCTAATTACGCTAGTACATGACTAGTCCTTAGACTTGAGGCAAGACGGTAGTCTTATGTATATTATGTAATACTTTGATATATTTTCTGATTGCTTGGCAATCGCAAGGGGATATATTGGGTATTAAATAAATGTACGTAGAGACTTGTCGATGGCCAACATAGAATCCAACACTTGTCATTAACAAGAGAATCTCCTGTGTTTTCGTTGTTCTTGATTCGAAGACCTTGGCCAAGGCAGGATGAATATGAATTCATCAAGAATCATTGTAACTTGAATACAATAACACAGTTATTAATTTAATGGGGTTTCGACTTATAATCCATACCCTAGAATTAATCGGGAGATTAGTTGTTGGAAGGACCTTACATGTATGATTATTGTAACTACATAGGTTTACTCGCTATTTCACCTAACACTAGATAATCACGGTACTTGCTAGGTGTTCCCGTGATTTGTAGGTGTTAGAATTAAAGAGTTAATTCTAAATAATCAAATAATTGTTATTTGCAAAATTACAAAAGTTGTAAGCCTACCGCTAGTGTTAGTAGTGAACCTAAAGGGTCACACCTAAGTTTGTATGACAACATTTATCAGTTAGTATAATCCAATAGTTGGATATATATATATATATATATATATATATATATATATATATATATATATATAATTAATAATGATTAATTAATTAGATTTATATTGTGATTCAATTGTTGAATTAAATATAAATTCAATTGAATAATTAGATTATTTAATTGATATTAATAGTGTTAAAGACTTAATCAATTGACTTGATTAGAAATGTTAGTGATTGGATATCAACAAATTAATTGGATTAAATAGTTGAAACCCAACATTAATATTAGTAGACTTTATAATAAAAGTCCACTAATAAGGAAAAGGAAATAAAATGATTTAGATAAACTAATTATCTAAATAATTCTAATCATATTTATTACAGAAAGTTGTTTATGTAAATATATATGTGTAAGACATGTAAAATGTCCATAGCTTATTTAATGGAGTCATGAATTCAATTTGGCTATTAAATATGAGACGTTTTCATATGTGGTGAATTCCACATTATTTCCAGCATGCTTTTGAGAAAAGAGGGAGATTAACTAATTCCTATTTTATGTGATTAGTGGCGGCATAGGTTTAGGAGTTAGTTTTGTTTTTGAAAAATGAGGCATTACTTATACTAAAAAATTAGGGTAGCCGCCGGGTGACGATAAAAAGGAAAAACTATTTCTCTTCTCTACCTCTCGGAATAAATAAGAATAAGAAGAAAAGGTTCTTCTTGTTTTTCCAGATACACTATTATTCAATTGATAAAAATAATTCAACACTACTAGCAAAGTATTGAATTTGGTGTTGTCATTCAATCGGTGGACTAATTAGAGGAATCACATTTGGGGTCCTTGCGAGTTCGAGAATCAGACAAGTAATTGATTCCTGCCAACCTCTACTTCAAAACGAAGGAGCTCTTACGGAGGTATAATTTCGCACACTGACTTTAGGTGTTTCACATTCCTTTCAATACCTGATCCAATAATCGTTTTAAAATATATATGTGATATATTTTATTTAATTAAATTTTTAAATTCCGCTGCGTCAACCCGGGTCTGCTATAACGAACCCAACAGAAAGGACTACATATATTTCCTTCAAAAAAGGGACCGTATATTTTATTATCAAAGGAAGCAACATTGTTGGAGAGAGAAATAATTAATTATTCTCTCACCCTTTTCTTGCTCTTTTCTATTTTTTAAGTTTATTTTTTATTATTATTTGAGTACCCTAATTAATCTAATATATATTTTATAATAAAATCATTTATAACTTATAAAAATATTAATTAATTTGGGTCCCTAATTTTTGTTGTTGAAAAAAACGCCTATATAAAATTACCTCCCTTTTTTAGCTCTCTTTCATTCCTTTATTATATGAATACAATCCCTAGATATTTTTTATAATATAATTAAAACAACGTAAATATTATTTTTGTATGATAATAATTTTTAGATATATATCTTTTAATATACTTAAAAGTAATACAAAATTATTAGGAGTAAAAGATGTGTTCATACATTCAACATTTTCCAAGAAAATATAACTTATTCGACCCACAAAATTTTTTTGCGGTACTATACTAGTTAAATAGCTAAATATATTTTAAAAAAATTTATAAATCTAATACTTAACAAATCAGGTCATAGATTTAGTTAAACTAGTAATATTTGTTTTGTATCTGGTTTATTTCTTAGTTTAGTTAGTTATACATATATATATATATATATATATATATATATATATAAATTGAATAAGTTTTCTTTAGTTTATTAAATAACTTTTAGATTAGTTTAGCTATTTTAATATTTACAAGGATAATATGCAGAAAAAAGAATGTCGATTTTCCCTAATCCTAATACATAATATAAAAAAAAAACATATATATATATATATATATATATATACACACACACACAAAAATTACTACATAACAATGTTTATGAAAAGTAATATTTAAACAACACACACATATATATACACATATTCATACATCAAATTTAACAATATTTTAATTACATAATTTTTTTTTTTTTTTTTTTTTTTGTTTGAGCAAGGAAAACATATTATTATGGTACAACTGCCTCAGCTAAAACCAAATGTTCGAGTGAGGTCGGAACAGCTCCAACCCTCACCCAATCAAAACCATGGGAAAAAGCAAAACACGAAAAGTTATGGGCTAAAACATAATTTATAAAGTATAAATGTCATGTATTCAAGAACAAGTACTCATACTGTAATTTCTATTGAACTATAAAGTATAGTAACAAACTATATTAGTGCAAGTTTGTTTTTTTACCGTAGCATATTTACTTATATATTTGACAAATACTTGAGGGATTGTATATAAATTAAAAGAATACAAAGGAAATCTAATAATTATTGGCCGGCACTATCGGGTGCAGTCAAATTAGTTATTTTCCTAATTATTCCTATGCTAAATAGTAGAGAGGGTAAGTCAGGATCGATCCCACAGAGAACAAGAAAACTAATTGTATTATTGTAATTAACCTAATTATACAAATAATAATCGTAAAATATAATATAATATAATATAATATAATAAAGTATGGGGAGAGTTTGATTAGAATTGAGTAACTAATGCAGCTAACAACTAAAATAATAAATTAAAGATGAATTCAAATATGAGAAGGAATTCCCGCCTTTAACCTAGTATCCCCCTAGTCCGGATTATCCTCGTAATTAATGCAAGTGCTTGACAAATTAGTTCTGAAACCCCTATCCCAAGAATTAACAAGTACGCTCTGCTAACCCTTATTACCCCTAAAGAGTAATTAATCATAGGTACGCTTAACAATTAATCTATCCAATTAAGTGGTCCTAGGATACGATCTCTAAAACACCGTTAATTGAACGCATAAGGTATTTGGGCAACGGAATAGGTATGGTGTTATACTCACAACCTCGGTACAAGTGACCACGACTTATGTTATCCCAGCGAATAGATTCACTATTTGCTACTCGTAGCCATACTTTCATAACAATTATGGATTATTGATTTATGGCCTAGCAACAATTATATGATTGTTACTCGGGTGATCAATCCAAATAACAAGCACATAAAAGATACAAAGAATCCGAATAACATAAATAATCTCAGAACATAATTAAATCAAAAAGTTATTGTAAGAACTACGAAAGCATCCTCTTAGGGTTCAACATTAGTTAAAGGCGGAAAATAAAGACTTAGCCGATCATAGCGATGGTTAAGAACAAACTAATAATGAACATAAAACTAGAAAACCCGAAACGACGACTCTTGATTCTTTGTGCTCTCCAGAATTCCCAAGTCCACGCTCCAAAATCAATGCAAAACTCCTATTTTCGGACTTGGGGTCTTCCTTTTATAGATGGGGATGAAGTGGGCTTGAGTTGGGCTTGAAAAGGCATTTTCCGAGCAAATCCTATGTTAACCAGATTTGTGTCTCAACCGAGAGCCATGTATCTAATTCTCGGCTGAGACAGTTGCCATTCCTCCAGCTGCAAATATGGTTTTTCCACTGTTCTCTTGTCTCGGCCGAGATAAACACAACTTTCTCATGCTTGGCTTGAATTTACTTCGTTTTAGACTTGCGAAACTTGTTACTTCGTCCATCTTCAGTCGAGTTTGACTTTTCGATTTAGATTTACCCATATAACTTCAAAACAATTCAAACAACGTCAAATTATCCAATAATACAAATATGAACTATAGACGGTCAATAACGCATGCAAATGTCACTAAATAAACAGTTAACTCGACCTATTATGCATGCATAAACACGCGTACCAATTATTAACAAGAGAATACTCACTCGCTCTGGTTCTCCTCTTCGAAGGGGTTTAGGGTTAAGGTTTCGTACTCTTCATGTCTTCATAACCAGGAGTCTTCTGGTTTTGCAGATATTGTGGTCATTAGGATTCTGGTAATTTGATCTCCATTATTTTCTTGTTCTCGTCCTCTTTTGTTAGTTTTATTGTTCATGCACTTTTGTGGCTTGTTTACTTTGTGTGTGCTTTATGTTTTTCGTAGTTTTGTTTGCTTTTTGCAGTCCTAGGGTTTGAGCTCGGTGTGCGATCGTTCTGGTAATCTTCTGGTCGACCAAGGGAAAAGCTCCCTCATTACACATTGATATCCAGATCAGTGGTAGGGTTTATGGAGAATTCGACGGAGAGGGAGTCAAGGGTGGTAGACTTGGATGAATTATTTGTAGACCAACCGCTAATCGCTGTCCCAAATACATTTTGTATTACCGGTAAACTTTGTATCATAAAACCCTTCAACAAATACTGCATGTTGGAGCTTATGACAAAGGCATGGAAACCTAAGAAACTACAGGCCGTCCGAGAATGGGGAAATGATATGTATATGTTTTTCTTCGATGACAAAGAAGGAAGAGATTGGGCAATGGCCAATCAACCGTGGCATTATGACGAATACCACTTTGCGATGAGAATATTGGAGGAGACGGAGCAATCTTCTTTTATCAAAATCACCCGTGCCTCCTTTCTGGGTGAGGGCATATGATGTGCTGGTTGCAGGATTTATAGAGGCTTTTGTCTAGCCTTGGCAAAGCAATGGAGAATTGAAAGAATGAGACTTAGCGAAAGACGCTACGGTGTCATTTCATAAGATTTAAGGTAAATCTAGATGTCACTTGTCTGTTACTAAGAGGAATTAATATCAGGTTCAAAGGGTAAACAATGTGGTTTCCGTTAAAATGAGGCGCTCCCGGTGTACTGCTATTGTTGTGGTTTGGTCGGGCACTGGTATAAATCATGTGCTATGTACGACAGAAATGAATGTCCTGATCTGGGAGACACAAAACATGGCTCGGTTTTGAAAGCTTTTCCTCCAAAGAGAACCTGCAATTCTGATAATAACTGAAGGTCAACCGCAGACTGCAACCAATACTCAGAAAAACCTCTTCGCTAATCTTAATACTGAAGAAGAACCCACTCCCAACACAAAACAACCACCTAATGCCAGTACAACCCACATACTTAACAAACACAAACCGCCCTCTTCTCCAAAACCAACGAAGACTCAAGTCACAGCCGACATTACTGACCTCACTAAAGCTCTGGATATCCAACTCACCCCCTTAGCCATACTAGAAAAACTAGTGTTTGTGGGACCGAACCAGTTATCGAACCGAACAAGCTACCAATTCAAGGTTCGATCGGTTCAACTGGGTCGACCACTAGTCCAACCGATCAACGGCAATTTGCTAATTTTTTTATTTCAATAGTTGCTTATGTGTAATAAAATCAAATTTGATATTTGAGTTTAACTTGTGAAAAAAAGTTCAACATATATCAAATTAATTAATCCAAAGATACAAAAGTTCAAACAATCCGAGATAGAGAAATGATTTCTACTGCATCTAAAGATGGAGAAGATAGGTAGGAGTGAGAACAAGCAAACCCTAGTTTGAGAGGTGGAAGAACATGTATATGGGAAATAAGGCAAATAAAAGTGAAAATCCCTTTTTTTACTTAAAACTGGACTCGAAACCATAACTTTATTTATAAAAAAAAGGATTATAAGACCGGTTCGGCGGTCTAATCGGTTTTCATTTGTTTTGACCGATTTTCAACGGTTTTATGATGTTTTCGATTATTTCACACTACTAGACCAGTTCCAGGTCCGGTTCCCAGTTGAACCGATAGAACTGGCCGGTCCAGTCCAGTCCCACAAACCCTGAGAAAAACAATATAAACAGATTCTACCTCTCCTCAAGTTTTCGAACCCATGATAACAGCCACACCATCTCATGGTATACTCGATAACCCCAAACCTTCTCATTTTAAAAATCCCTTACTAACTACCCAGATAAGCCCAAACCATTTTCTCCTACCAAATAAGAAGACAATACCAACAAATCCCTTATCGCAAAATACGTCAAACCCACCGACAAACATAACCACTCATGCAAAGCCATGCATGCAAAGCCCATCTCCGACACTACACACCCAAATCATTGCCAACCCATCCACAACCAAGAGCAAGTGGAAGAGAATGACTGCCAAGGCTCGAAACCGAAATGGAAAATATAATGCCAATTCATGTGAGGGTAGTCATAAACAACTTATGGATGAAGCCCAGGATATGGTTATAGAAGAAGGAGATGAATATGGAGGGAATAAGCTTAAGATGGACATGATGACCGATTCGACCATTTTGACAAGTGAACCAACGACGGAGGTTGGGGAGGGGCAACCCCGCCGGTCGTTATGAGTTGCTTTTTGTGGAACTATTGGGGGCTTGGGAACCTCCGAACAATTCGGTCTTTGAAAAGCACTATACGTGATAAAAAGCCCACAGTGATTTTCTTTCGAATTTAATATTTTGATTAGAGAATTAGGGTATTGTTCTTTCTTTGTTGTTAGCTGTGATGAGGGAGGATGTGGCAGATGGGGAAGGGAGGGGATATGTCTTTTGTGGAATGAAGAGACGAGAGTTGAGATTATGTCTTCGTCACAACATCATACTGATGTTTATGTAGGGGAATTAGCATGCATGAATGGTTGGAGGTTGACGAAGTGGTATGTATGGCCTGAAGAAGAAAAGGTTGATGGTTCGTGGCTTTGATGGGAATTTCAATGAAATATGTATCAATTTTGAGAAATGTTGGGGTCAGATGCGAGAAATGGAAAAGATGGAGGCATTTCATGACATGTTAACGGATTGTGGATTGGAGGATTTGGGATTCCAGGGTCACTCTTTTGAATGGACGAAAGGACAAACAGGGGAGGCAAACATACATGAAAGGCTAGATAGATATAGAGGTGCCCAACCGGTTCTTGGAACCAGGGAACCGAACTGGTTCAAACCAGCGATTAATGGTTCCGGAACCGTTGACCACGGTTCCCAGTTCCGAACCGGAACCGAAACCGGTTAGGACGAATCGAATAAGGTTCTCGCTATAGGCTAACAAGGAACCGCCGGCTCTAAACTGTCGGTTCTTCGGTTATATATATATATATATATATATATATATATATATTACATGTAAATTCATCGGCCCAGATTAATTGGCCGTTGGATGATCTAACGGCTCAAATTAAATGTCCGTTGGGAGAGGCTCCGATCAGGAGCTAGACGGTTCTTCGATTTTTACATTTTTTTTATTCATTCACTAAATGGCGGACGGTGAATGGTATGTAGGCAATTTTATTTTAAATTGAAAATTAATTACTAATTTTTTTACTTAAAATAAAACTCAAGCTCAATTTTTTTTCCTTTTCCTTTTCCAATATATCTTGTAACTTGTAAGATTTAGATTTTAGCTTGTAATATAAAGATTGTAATTTAAATCATTGAATGTAATTATATTTTATTACCGAATCCGAATTTGTATTTTTTTAATTTGTTTATAATAAAAATTTATTGTCTATTGTTCAATATTTTTAAATTTTGTTTGTTTTATTTTTAAAAAATTGCAGAAATAAATTTATGCATAATATATATATATATATATATATATATATATATATATATATATATATATATATATAAAAACCAAATGGTTAGAACCGGGAACCGGAACCGTACCGAAACCACGGAACCGAGAATCGGAACCGGGGAACAGGAATCGTATAGCTATACGGTTTGAATACAGTTCCTCTACCCAGCGGTTCCGGAACTGCCGGTTCCGAACCGAGAACCGGAACCGGTTGGGCACCTCTAGATAGATATATGGCAAAAATGGAATGCATTATACAGTTCCCAAGTTATTTTGTAGAGTATCTGGTTCAACATGAATCAGACCACTAGCCGATCTTTCTCAATTGGAAGATAGCCAAACATATGCGAATAGAAAGAGGATCAAAAGGGAAGCGAGTTAAGCTTTACCGTTTCGAGACAATGTGGTTGCAAGACCCACAATGTCAAGAAGCGGTGCTACAGAGCTAGGATTCAACTCATTTTGGTAATGTTGGTGCTGAAGTATGAAAACAAAAAATAAATCGCATTTATAAAAATTAACACCAACAGCTGGGAACATTGATGCAAGTCGAGTTGTGGAGACAAAATTAGACAGCTTATGAGGAAGGAAGGACAGCTTATGAGGAAGGAAGAGGCGTTATGGAATCAACAATCGAGGATTAACTGGAGATGAGATGGGGGTAAAGACACCGAATTCTTTCACAAGATAGCTAGAGGTAGACGGAAAAGAACACTATAGAGTATATTTTGGATTTGGGTGGTAGGAAGTGGGAGAGAGATATTGATATTTGCTCGGGTTTTTTTAGAATACTACGGGGAGTTTTCTTGAGGGGACAATCTGGATATGGTTCGTGTGATTGAGGTGGTGGAGCCTAAGGTATAAGGAGAGGCGGCGTCCATGCTAGCCCAACCCTTTACTAAAGAAGAAATCGTGATCGCCCTAGCATAAATCCATCCCACAAAAACAGCGGGTCCAGATGGTATGTCCGCTTTTTTTTTAAAAAACATTTTGGTCTCTTGTTCAAGATCATATTGTTTCGTGTCTTCTTGATATATTAAATAATGGAGGTGACCCTAGTATGTTGAACCACAAACACATCGTTTTGATCCCAAAAAAGAAAAAAAAAAAACTTGAGAATACTAAATATTTTCGTCCAATTAGTCTTTGCAATGTGATTTTTAAAATTCTCACTAAAACCATTGCTAAAAGATTAAAGCTTTGCCTTTATGATCTTATTGATAAGAGTCAATCTATTTTTGTGCCTGGTCGGTTAATTACTAATAATGCACTCCTTGCTTTGATATTTTCCATCATATGAAGCATAATCAGACTACTAAGAGGGGTTTATCTCTTTCAAATTAGATATGAGTAAGGCATACGACCAGGTGGAGTGGACTTTTTTGGAGAGAGTGATGCTGAAATTGGGGATTAATGGGAATTTGGTAGAGTTGATTATGAGATGCATTTGTACAATTTCTTACTCCATTCTCATAAATGGGAATCTGGGTAACACTCACTCCGTCTAGTGGTCTTCGGCAAAGGGACCCCCTATTGCCTTACCTATTTCTTTTTTGTGCATAAGCTTTCTCGTCTCTGCTTAGAAACAGGAGACAATTAACAGAATGTGCTTAGTCATTCATATATTTGCTTTTGTGTTTAATGTCAACTAATATTATGAACCCTGGATATTAAGCTATGAGGATGTTATAACCGACTAGCTATTTCGCCCACATTTAATTGACCCGATTTGCACTATTGAGCATATTTGACCCGAACAGGTTAAATAGAGCGTACTCACGGACCAAGTAGAGCGGAATAGGTCCCTATTTAGTCTTGAATGATCTGAAACTACGATTGGGTTATTGGGCCCATTGGGCCTAGAAGGGTAAAATAGTGCGTATTAACGGACCAAGTAACCCGAATAGGTGGCCATATAGTCTTCATTAGTCCAAAATAACCTAATTTGCACTATTGGGCCTGTTTGACCCGAACGGGTCAAATAGTACATACTCACGAACCAAGTAGACCAGAGTAGGTGCCGATTTAGTCTTCATTTTCCCAAACGACCCGATTTACACTATTGGGCCTGTTTAACCCAAACTTGGTCAAATAGTGCGTACTCAGGGACCAAGTAGACAGGAGTAGGTGCCTATTTAGTCTTGATTGGTCCGAAATGACCTGATTGGGATATTGTGCTTGTTGGGCCCGAAGATGTAAAATAGTGCGTACTCACGAACCAAGTTGATCGAAGTATGTCCTTAATTACTCTTGATTGGTCCAAAACGATCAGATTGGGCTATTGGGCCAGTTGGCCCCTAACGGGTCCAATAGTGCGTATTCACAGACCAAGTAGACCCGAGTAGGTGCCTATCGAGTCTAGATTGGTCCGAAACCACTCGATTAGGCTATTGGGCCAGTCGTAGGTGCCTATTTAGTCTTGATTGGTCCGAAACAACCCGATTGGGCTATTGGGCCCGTTGGGCACAAATAGGTAAAATAATGCGTCCTCAAGGACCAAGTAGACCCGAATAGGTGTCTATTTAGTCTTCATTTGTCTGAATCGACTTGATTTGCACTGTTTGGCCTATTGGGCCCAAACAGGTCAAATAGTGCATACTCACGGACCAAGTAGACCCGAGTTGGTGCCTATTAAGTCTAGATTGGTCTGAAACTACCTGATTGCATTATTACACCTGTTAGGCCAGAACGGGTCAAATAATGCGTAGTCAATGACCAAGTAGACCCGAATAGGTGTCTATTTAGTCTTCATTTGCCCGAATCGGCCCAATCTGCACTATTAGGCCCGTTGGGCCCGAATGGGTCCAATAGTAGGTGCCTATTTAGTCTAGATTGGTCTAAAACTACATGATTGGGCTATTGGGCCCGAACGAGTCAAATAGTGCATACGTACGGTCCAAGTTGACAAAAGGTGCCTATTTAGTCTTGATTGGTCCGAAACAAACCGATTGGGCTATTGGGCCCTTTGGGCTCGAACGGGTAAAATAGTGTGTACTCAAGGACCAAGTAGACTCGAATAGGTGTCTATTTAGTCTTCATTTTCCCAAATCGACCCGAATTGCACTATTTTGCCCGTTGGGCCGAATGGGACAAATAGTGCGTACTCACGGATCCATTTGACACGAATAGGTGCCTATTTAGTCTTCATTTACCTGAATTGACCCGATTTGCACTATTCAGCCCTTTGGGCCCGAACGAGTCAAATAGTACTTACTTATGGACCATGTTGAGCGAAGTAGGTGCCTATTTAGTCTTGATTGATCTGAAACTACCCTATTGGGATATTGGGCCCGTTGAGCCCGAACGGGTCATATAGTGCGTACTGAGGACCAAGTAGACCCGAATAGGTTGCTATTTAGTCTTCATTTGCTCGAATCGACCCAATCTGCACTATTTGGCCCGTCGGATCCGAGCTTGTCAAATATTGCGTCCTCACAGACCAAGTTGAGCGAAGTAGGTGATAATTTAGTCTTGATTGGTCCAAAATGAACTAATTGGGATATTAGGCCCGTTGGGCCCGAATGGGTAAAATAGTGCATACTGAATGACCAAGTAGACCCGAACAGGTGTCTACTTCGTCTTCATTTGCCTGAATCGATCCAATTTGCACTATTTGGCTCGTTGGGCCTAAAGGGGTCAAATAATGCGTACTTAGAGACCAAGTAGACCCGAGTAGGTGCTTAATAAGTCTAGATTGAAACTACCCGATTGCATTTTTGGGCCCGAACGGGTCAAATACTACGTACTTAAGGACCAAGTAGCCCTGAATAGGTGTCTATATAGTCTTCATTTGCCCGAATCGACCCAATCTGCACTATTTGGCCCGTTAGGCCCGAACGGGTCCAATAGTGCGTATTCATAGACCAAGAAGATCCGAATAGGTGCATATTTAGTCTAGATTGGTCTAAAATTATATGATTGGGCTATTGGGCCTGTTGGGGCCGAATACTCACGGACCAAGTTGATTGGTATAGGTGCCTATTTAGTCTTGATTGGTCTGAAACTACCTGATTGGGCTATTGGGCCCGAACGGGTAAAATAGTGTGTTCTCAAGGACAAGTAGACCCAAATAGGTGTCTATTCAATCTTCATTTTCCCAAATCAACCCGATTTGCAATGTTTTGCCCCTTGGGTCCAAACGGATCAAATAGTGCATACTCACAGACCAATTTGACCCGAATAGGTGCCTATTTAGTCTTCATTTACCCGAATCGACCCGATTTGCACTATTTGGCCCTTTTTGCCCCAACGAGACAAATAGTGCTTACTCACAGACCAAGTTGAGCGGAGTAGGTGCCTATTTAGTCTTGATTGGTCCGAAACTACCCGATTGGGCTATTAGGCCCATTGGGCCAGAACAAGTCAAACAATGCATATTAACGACCAAGTAGACACGAATAGGTGTCTATTTAGTCTTCATTTGCCCGAATCGACCCAATTTGGACTATTTGGCCTGGTTGGTCTGAGCTGGTCTAGTAGTACGTACTCATAGACCAAGTAGACCCGAGTAGGTGCCTATGTAGTCTTGATTGGTCCGAAACGACTCGATTGGATTATTGAGCCCGAACGGGTGAAATATTGCATACTCAAGGTCTACTTTAAGTAGACCTGAATAGGTGTCTATTTACTCTTCATTTACCTGAATCAACCCGATCTACACTATTTGGCTTGTTGGCCCGAACGGGTCCAATAGTGCGTACTCTAGGACCAACTAGACTCGAGTAGATGCCTATTTAGTTTAGATTGGTCTGAAACTACCCGATTGAGCTATTGGGCCTGATGGACCCAAATGGGTCAAATAGTGTGTCCTCAAAGACCAAGTAGACCCAAATAGGTGTCTATTTAGTCTTTATTTGCCTGAATCGACCCAAATTGCACTATTTGGCCCGTTTGCCCGCACGAGTAAAATAGTGCCCACTCATGGACCAAGTAGATCCAAGTAGGTGCCTATTTAATCTTGGTTGGTCCAAAAATACCCTATTGGGCTATTGGGCCCGGTTAGCTCGAACGGGTCAAATAGTGCGTACTCACGGGCCAAGTTGACCCGAATAGGTGCCTATTAGTCTTCTTTTGCCTGAATTAATTTGCACTATTTGGCACGTTGCGCCCGAACGGGCCAAATAGTGCGTACTCACGACCAAGTTGACCGGAGTAGGTGCCTATTTTGTCTTGATTGGTCTGAAACTATCCGATTGGGCTATTATCCTGTTTGGCCCGAACAAGTCAAATAATGCATACTCGAGTACCATGTAGACCCGAATAGGTGTCTATTTAGTCTTCATTTGCCCGAATCGACTCAATTTGCTCTATTTGGCCCGTTGGGCCGGAACGAGTCAAATAGTGCGTACTCACGGCCAAATAGACCCAAGTAGGTGCCTAAATCTTGATTGGCCTGAAAATACCCGATTGGTCTATTGGGCATGTTGGATCCAGACGGGTCAAATTGCGTACTCACGGACCAAGTTGACCCAAATAGGGTGCCTATTTAGTCTTCATTGCCCGAATCGACCACTATTTGGCCCTTTGGGAGTTAAATAGTGCGTACCCATAGACCATGTTGACCAGAGTAGGTTTGTATTTAGTCATTGGCCAAAATTTTCCCTCTCGATGATTTTCCATTAATTTTATTCTGAACCTTCACGGGACCAATGGGAGAATGTTGGAAGAGTTGAGAACATTAATTTAATGCTATGAGACAAATTGAATAAAGTTTTAGATGGTAATTAGTGGCACTCATCAAAAGTCTCAAATCATTTATTATTGCCTCAAAGGTGGCCAATGGTATTCGACCGATCCAATAACCTATTCGAAATATTGTAAGCTTATTTATTAGATTAGCAATTAATTTGAACTAGTGCTACTTGTTTCTCCCTGTTCTACCACCCAAACCAGACAAAAAATTCCAGAATATTTTTTCAATGGAAATTTATTCGTGGAAATCCAATCATCTCAGTTTTCTACTACGGATGAGAACGATTTCCAAGATAGCGTTTTTATGGTATTAATTGCAACAAATCGAACAAGGAATATATAATAAGTTTATTTGAAGAGTACAATGAAAATGATGAAATGTTTGTTAAAGAACCATCAACATGGAGTTTTGACATAGTTGTGGGAAAATAACTTTGCAACATTACCATTGCAGAATCATTTTACAAATGGGAAAGATAGGTTTAGGTTTTCTTCGGGACAACTAGGAACGGACTCGGCCAATACAATTATCAGAATGCAGAGGTGGGTATGAAGTATAGAAGGTAGACGCTTGGAAAAAAATCTAATGAGAAATGACAAAAAAGGGGAGCCACGTTTGGTTACGAGGTGTTGTTGCAAAAGCTTCGATGATTATCTGACTGATATCGAATGAAGGATTCTACCGAGTGATGACATTTAAAACGCAACATAATCATCCGGTACCGTTGCCAAACCATGTATATTTTTTTCGTAGCAACAGAACAATTAACTCATGATAGGCAATCAAAATCCGAACAATGAAAGAGGACGGGATTAAGAACTCCCAGATTATGGATTTTATGGTCCACCTTAGGTGGATATCAGAAGGTGGGTTTTACATCAAAAGACTTGTACAATTATATAAGCACTGTTAATGAACGAACTATGCGGCTCAACACCAATGCAAAAGCAACGATTGCGTGTTTCAACGCTCTTGCGAAGAAGGATCCTAGTCTGTATTGCAAGTACGAAATAGACAATGAAGAATATTTTGGGCGGCTTCAAGATCGATATTGGATTACGATAATTTCGATGAATTTTTAGTTATTGATTCGACCTACAAAATAAATTCACTGCCATTAGTTGAATTTGCTAGAGTTAACAATCATCATAATACTATCGTTTTGTGTTCTTCTTTAGTCCCTAATGAAAGTGTTAGTACGTTTCTATGGTATTTTGAGTATTTTTGCATGCCACGAACGGTTAACAACCCATATCTGTTATATCTGATGGGGATCGGGCTACTTCTTCTGCACTGGGCTCAGTCATGCCTTAAGCGAAGTACAGCCTACGTTCTTGGCATTTGATGCGTAATAAAATGGTTGTTTCACATGACCCTAATTTCCTTAGATGAGTTTAAGCGATGCATGTTACACCATCAATTCGAGGAGTCGTTTGAGATATGTTGGCTTACGTTCATACACAAGCACACTGAAGTAAATAAGGACTGGTTGGATGATCTATATGATAAGAAAGAAAAGTGGGCAGATGCATTTTGTAAGGGAGTGTTTTTTGGAGGCAAGACTACTAACCAACCGTGTGAAAGTACCAATGCGTATATGAAGCGGTTTCTAAATTGTGATCTTAGTTCATACACATTTATCAGACAATACTTTAGGGCAATGAATAGGTTAAGAGAAATTATACATAAGAACGATTTCAAGGACGACCAGTCTGAAAAATTGCTACAAACGCATTTAAAGTCCCTAGAAAAGTATGTTGCCTCCTACTATACCCGTGTAGTCTTCCTTAAGGTAATTTTTAGCATCTTGTTGAAATTGTGTTATGCTTATGATGATCAATTTAATTTTGTTATTTCTAATAGGTTCACGAGGAGATCCAGAACGAATCGAGGTACAGCTCCATTGGCATGACAGTACATGATGGCAATAGGTTTTTCGTCTTGAAAATTTTTGGAGATAAATTGGATAGGGAGACCCTTGTATCAATATGTGAGACAGACAACTGCCCGTAGTGCTCTTGTGGTAGGTTCGAGTCCATATGGTGGCCATGTAGGCACATGTTCTGCGTTGAAGGCTGTGAACTTTGTGGAAATACCGCCAGTCATGTTGAAGAATAGATGGACAAAATCAGTAAGAGTGGAGAATCCAGATACCAATACATGAGTCTTGCAAGTCCGACTGAGTTTAGGTATGGTTCTTTGTTGTCGAAGGCACACCGATTATGCCACGTGGAAAGCTACAATTGAGTAATGGTGTTTTTTTATTCTACAATCCCGACATTAATTGAAGATAGAACAAAAACAACCGTCAATGAGAACAGTGACCTAAAACGTGCTAGAGTGGAGGGAAATTACCCTTAAATTATAAGAGAGCCGGAGGTTGTCAGGACGAAGGGGTCTCAAACAGAGAAAAAAGACGAAAAGGGCAAGAAAAGAGATGTTGAAGATGCAAGAAGACGGGTTATTGTAAATCGGATTGTCCGATGCTCAAGCGAGACCGGGGAGAGAAAAGGGCGAATCAAAAAGTAATAAAGATATTTTCAGCGAAGATGGAAGTGACGACTACGACGATGACATATTCATGTAAGATACTAATTTCGCTTGACGATTTGATCAGTGCCTTATGTCCAACTAGTCTCTCAATTTTTTTTATACTATATTAAATCCGAACATCTACGACCTAATTAATCATTCTGACATGTTTGATTTGTAGTGAAAGTGTCTAGGGGCTAAGAATGACCAACAGATGCTACAATGCATTTTCTGCTATTGTGGATGGATATAAGAGGATGATTATAGCTCGTGCTATATTATGTAATCATGAGTTTGAGAAATATAGTGTATTTGTAATGTGGCAGTACCCATAACTTTGTGAAACTTTTAAGTTTGCTAATTTTATTTCGAAACATGTTTTTGGGATTTGTATGGTTTTTACAGTAAATTCATTCTTGTTGACGTTATCTATTTTTTTTTTTCGAATACATATTTTATAAAAGATCAAGCAACACTATACCAAAATGACATAGCATGTATGTACGACACTTTAAACACCACAAAGTTACTTGCTAGCTTAGTTCTTCAAAAACTACGAAAATTGTGGGTACTAAACTTTGTAAGATAGAAGATGAATCTGGCAAGCTAACAACAAACAAAATTGCACATAAAGTGGTGGATTCATGTTTATAGATGCAACAAATCATAACCGCAGAGTTACCCAACAAAAACAGAGTTTAGCATAAGTTTATCCATTCAGACATCCAACCTTCATCAACAAGATTCCAATTACAAAAAAAAAAAAAAAAAAAAGATGCAATTTTACTTGGCACAAGCGTTATGCGAATCTGCTAACCAGAGAGCACCCACATTAGGAGACCAAATCCATCATCCGATCATTGATAATCTTAAACGATAACACTTCTTCATCTTCAAATTTCACAGCTCCAAGCTTTTCACATCCATTTCGCCTTATAGTGCATTTATCCTTTCTTGATATCTCAGTTTGCGTGTTCTACGATACTCACAACCATAAGCAATGTAGCGTTGAAGTTCGTTTCTGTAATAATTTATTTCATCCTTCATACCGTTAATAAGAATAGCAACATGATCACAAAGATGATCATCGAGCCACTCAAAGAATTTACACTTCAAAGTCTGAGATTAGATGAAACGAGTATATTACCAGAACCAATGACCAACACAGCAAAGTGCTCATTAATAAAAAAAAAAAAAACAAAAGCACAATGATTCAACCCACAAAGTCATTCTAACAGCGATACTTAAAACTAACAGATAAACAAATTAAAACAATTTTATTTGAACACATTGCAACATGTGTAATGTTGTTGAGTATTTGTAGGACAATATGTGATCTACAAATCATTATTCAAAAGAAAGTTAAGAGTCATAAAGTATCCCATACAGTCAAACTAATTCACACACTTGTAGCTAAATCTAACCAAATGGGTTGTGATAAGATAACTAAGTCAGGAGTATAAGATTCGAAATATTCCACCCTGCTTCATTAAAGGTAGCAATTACAACATGCATTACATAAAATAGTACAGAGCTAAAATCTTCAAAGGCACAATGAATCAATGAATAAGATATTGGTAATGAGGGAAAAAATGACCTACTAATCGATCACCAACCAAAAAACAACAAATTGCATTACAAAATGGAAAACTATAAAGTGTTGATTAAACAACAACAATTACAAGGATTGCATGTTCTAATGATAGAAATCATATGCAATGCTTCAGTAATCATGTAAGATCAGGGGAGAATGAACAAAAAATAGCTACGTTTTTATCCGAAAGAATAGAAATATATATACATATATATATATATATATATATATAGCGGCATAAAATGAATTATGTCCCAAACAACAACCCTGAAACGTCCAAATTCAATTTGGGAACAAAAGTTTATTAAACAGTTAAAGGAATAGACTATACATGTTCTTTCGGACATATGAAGAAACAATGACCTAGGTTAGTCATGGTTCAAGAGTACTAAATCGGAGCCCTTAACCGCAGACGACAGTAACACACACGCTCTTCCTCGTCGTAATCGAGTTTAGGGCCTCTGAACCAGGCTGTGTCTGGAAATTGTTATTAACACAGTGTTGGTTGCCCGTTGTGCTGTCTGAGGAGTTTCACGCAGTTGACATGGAGCTTATTTTTCAAAGTAGACGGAAAATTGGGGGTTTTGCATGCAAGAGGAAAGAGATGAATGAAAGTTCCAGAGATATTCAAGAGGAAGAAGGAAATGCGATTCAAAGCCATAATTACATTTGCAAAAGCGAGGCTCGTTAGTTGAAACTGCAGTATGCCTTGGAATTGTAATAGCCACAATTTGTGTAGTGCTTGTACTACCCTTATCTATTTTTTATTATGTTATAGAACATCAACGGTGAAGATCAATTTGACCTGGATCTAAGGGCTAATAAATACCAGCGATATTGGTACAAATGGGGTAGCAAAGTTGGACTTATAATTTCTTCATGTAAACATATATTGTTATGTGATCACAGGGGCTTACATCTATAATAACGTAAGGCACAGGTAATATAATAAAACAAAATGGTTATATATCTAAAGGAAATGCTCATGGACACAAGTTAATATGTCCACCGCTAATGTATAAATATCATATTTCTTAATTATGGATTAGATAATTATGTCTATTTTATGAGATGTTGATATATATATATATATATATATATATATATATATATTGGTAGATATATTAACTTATATCCACATATAAGAGAGTGACTAGGAGAGAAACAGATATACATAGTGCTCATTTACTTTAATTCTCTTTTCTTCACTTAATTGTCACGCTCAAGTCAACATACACAATATTGATATCATTAGCACAGAGATGGCAGATGATGCTAATTTATAAGGACATTATTAGATATCGGGAAGAAAAAAAAGAAAAAATAAAAAATAAAAGGGAGAACATTGCTAATTAGTGAATTCAACTGTATGATATTAACATAAAAGGGAGAACATTGCTAATATTTCCAAACGCTTGGAAATATTAACAAACTAATTTACCTTGATATTTTATAATTCGGTGTAGATATATGAGAATATGGTTTTCATGGGAGTATTTTCGCAATTTGGAAAAACCACTTCTTTCCTTTTCTTTTCTTGCATTTACCCATAACAAAAGTCTAGTAGCCAATATTTCCCATTATGTATTGATCCAAACAGAAAAAAATATCTTTATAATTATTTCCATCTTTATGTCTTAAAAGCCTAAGAAGGGAGGGTGAGGGTTAACATCAATATGCACTTTGAATTATACGGGTTTTTCCTGTACGTTTTATACCAAATTGTTTCTTATATCAAAATAGCAACTATACTCCATTGATTTATCAATTTGCAACCTCCTCCAACGATTTCCAACGAGAAAACAAAGTACAAAAAAATAATTAAAATCTAAAATGTAACTTGAATTTCTAAAATTTTATTTAAATTATTAGAAAATTAACTCAAAAATATTTTTTTAAAAATATTAATTTTTGTAAAAGTTGAAAGTTTTATTAAATTTAGAAAAGTTAGTTTAAATTTTATCTAAAAGGATTTGAAAATTATAAATTTTCTAGCTTTAAAATAATCTACTTATTTCATAATAGTAGATTTTCTTAAAATTTATTTTCTGAATTATAAATAATTTTATATTTTTTATAAATTAGTTTAAACTCTTTTGAGATTTTTTTTTTTTTTAAATATTACCAACACTTTATGGATACTTTCAAATATCTTAAATAAATTTTTTGAGATTTCAAAATATTTTTGAGATTTTATAAAATAATTATATGATTTTTTTAAAGCAAATCATTATATGACAATTGAACTAATTTGGAATTTTCTTGAAATTTAAAATAATTTGGAAGTTAGAAAATAATCATTTTGAAAATCCTTTAATAATTTGAAATTTTTATTTGAATCATTAATATAGTTTTTAATTTATTTTTTAAATAATTTAAGATTTTTTTCAGAATTATTATTTTTAATATTTTTATTTCTTCTCGCGGGAATTCTTTGATGGAGGTTGCAAATTAATAAACCTGTGGAGTACAAGTTGCTATTTGATAAATATATATATATATATATATATATATATATATATATATATATATAGTTTAGGGATAAAACAAAAAAAGGCACAAAGTTGAGAGTGCAAATTATTATTAACCCTTTTAATAATGAGAGATATAAATATATATCATCTCATGTGAATAGTTTTTTTTACCCTACCCATGGTTAATATCAAAATGAGTAATATATTCTTGGATTTCATGTGTAGATGAGAATTAAAGATTAATATTATTTTGATTTATGTTATTTTGATTTATATTTTATACATACACTCATCCACAACTCATTCAGATACTATCCACTGTGGTAGAGTAAAATTATTAACACATAAAAGGCAACAATTTGTACAAGGACCACCCATTAGTTTGAAATTGACGTATAGGGTTTGGTATAAATTTCACCAACTTACTATCCTCATTTAATGTCAAGTACTGCCACATATAATTATTAACTAATTTGTTCAAAGGATCACAATATAATTCACGTTTGCATTAGCCCAATTTTCTTTTTCGTCGGCCAATATGTTTATGTGGATGGACCCTAACTTCCTCATTTGGGTGGAGTGTCATGTACTTGATCGATGATTTGAATTAAGTTACAAGACTTCCTTTTTTCAAAAAAATAATAGAGAAACAGTAAATTGCTCCCATGTGAAGCGTTGATATATGTAGTTTTTAGGTTGTCCATAATTTTGTATATCAATCGGTAGTGGACATGCGAAGTTACTAGTGAATCTGCTGATAAAAATGGAACAACGAGCCAAATGTGTAGCCCTTTAAGAATAAGTGAAAATTAGAGTTATTGGTAAGAAGTTGAGATTTGCATATCGAATTTTGAAATTGTACTGTGTTACCAAATTTAAAGAGAAATCTCTCCAAATTTAGAGTGGAATCTCTCCATGTAAGAATCTGGTGGATGTAGAAGGATTACTCCACCTTCAGCCCACTATAATATGTTTGCGTTGCTTACTGCTTTATTATTTTTGCAATGAACTCTTTTTGCAAGATTGTACTTAGAGTATTTCAGCTACACAACTTATAAGGCATTTGTGTGCTGTAATTTTTGAAGTAACAACTAGGTCTTAGTTTACTGTTAAAGAGAAACTTACGGCTTTAAGCTCTGCGGTAAGAACTAGATTCTTATGCTGACAACAAAACATGCCTACTATTTTTCAAAAAGCTTGAGGTTCATTTGCCCCCTCTAAGCCTCAATCACTTGGAACCAATAACTATTATTTGAGATATTTTTTTGTTGTATTAAGAAAGTATAGTGAGTTTTCATGAATTTGGATGAGGATTCCTTTTCATCTTTCTATATTATTAACCTCGATAGGTGATCTATTACATATAGTTGGGAAACTTTTCGTATAAGGCCTAAATTTTAGAAAATGTCTCAATTCGTGACCTGAATTTTATGAGTTCGGAATTTTGCGGCTTAAATTTTGAGTTTTTCTCTATATTCAGGGCTTACGTCTTAAAACATAATACACATAATCTAATGTACAAAAGGTTCGGTACGATATATGAAAATTTCCAATGTACTCGGAAACGAAAATTTTAATCTACTCAGTACTAAATCTTCCGCTCATTGGATAATGTTTCATATTTTTCAAGACATAAAAGCCCTTAATTAGAGACAAAATTCAAAATTCAGGCTCCTAGCTGAGAAAAACTCAAATTTCACGTCCTGAATTGAGAACCTCCAAAGTTCACGCTCTAATTACAGAAACTCTCTGGAAAGCCAAAATTGATTGTAGATAAAATGAGACAATTCATTTTCTCAAAAGCTACATATATTTAGATAAAATGAGACAATTTATTTTCTCAAAAACTACAGATATTTTAAAAGAAGATAGTAATAAATCATATAATTATGAAAACACGTTTTACAATTAAATCTAATTTATATTTCTAATGCATGGATCAAAAAATAAATGATAGACTCACAAAAACCTTGAAAAGGAAAAAAATAAAAAGAAGATTAAGAACTAAATAAAAGCATAAAATGTTAAACTTTAAACCCGATATAAGTCTAAAATAAAATATGAGACATCTCTACCTTTTTTATCGAACGTCGTAATGTATTTATCAAAAACATTAAATGCAGTTTACTACCATTAAAAAATAACGTACAAATTTCAGGCAATTTATTACAACTAAGAAAATATACATCTAAATGATGCATGTTGTTCAACTCTCCTCCAATATAAATATCCTCAATGCCATATTGTTTTTCATCTCCTCTACCTTCAACTCTCTGCATCCGTTAGTAATCGTACATTATTCTTGTAGCAACACATATCATGGCTAGAAGCATTTACAGTGTATGCATTACGATCCTTGCCATAGTGGCCATTATGACAAGCAATATTGGAGAATGTTATGCTGCTTCCCGCCAACTCTTTTTCAACCCCTTTTTTTTCCCAAAGCCAGCTTTCCTGCCTCTTCCTAATTACTTCTCTTTGTTTCCCTACTTCCCACCCTTCACATACCCTAGATTATTCGTGCCGCCGCCACCTCCAAAAGCCCATCCAGTTCCTCCATCTACTGCGCCATCTTCCACCTAACTTAAATTTGATGCACATATATGTACTATTTAATTACTTTGAATAATGAAGCACCTACACACTAATAAACAGGATCGTGGAAACAATGAATGAAGAGGAATTCATAGCTGAAATGTGGCGTGCCTTCTTCCAATTCCTTTTGTGTTATGTATATATAGATTGACATAGCTTTCTTAAATTTTCCAGAGTTCGAGTTTTTTGTTTTGTTAAACTATGTGTTCCTTTGTAATTTTAACCAATATTACGTTTCTATACTATTATATAATATGGTTAATTACAAAATGCAATATTTACTATGTGCGACTTTGCAATTTGCAATCTAAATTAAATTTTTTTTTTCCGATCACAACCTGTATTACACAATTTTTTATAAATTTGCAACCTACGGCTATATATTCCAGTCCGTATAAGTCATGTGCTCAACACATGCCAAAATGTCCAATAAAACGACGACACATGACAATCTTTTTTCTTTTTAAAATGAAAAATAAAAATAAAAATAAACCATAATAATAATGAAATTCGAAAAATATATATAAGAAACATAATTTTAGAAAAAAAAAAAGAAACAAAATTGTAAAAATTAAAACTCGGTTGTCCATCACCACCGGCCACCTCCGTCACCAGCCACCTGCCCCCTCATGTTAATTGGTTATCTTCCTTGTAAATCCCCAAATCAATTCCAAGAGATTTGGTACAAATCATATAGATATTGTAGTTTGGATCACAAATAGGAACAATCCCATCAATGACTCCGATTGAGTAACTTTCACTGTTACTCGAAACGACATGATCAAACATTCCTTCAGTGACATTATTTATATTATACATAACATAAAAAATTAAGGGTAATTACATTAAAATTCACGAACCTTGCCTTAATTTTCATTTACAACATGAACTTTAAAACATAACATATTAATTCGCGAATTTAATTTTTCTTGCAAATTAATACATCGGGTTCAAAGTCGGGCTCCAATTGCTGACATGGAGCCCCGACCTTCCAACTTGGCATATGATGTGTAATAAAATTAAAAAAGAAAAAACCACCTCATATACACCTCATAAAAAATGTTGTGGTCTCCCAAACTTAACCAAAAGAAAAAAGATAAAAAAGAATAAAAGAGAAAAACCTAATACAAAAAGGTACAAACACCAACATCATAACCAAATCAATGGATTATTTTCTCTTAAACCAAGAACCCTATTTTACGAGTTCTTATTGCCTGCGATAGGCTCCTTCTTTTGAAAAAAATATTAGCCCTTTCCACACCATTCGAAAGCCCTATGAGTTTTGATGCCTGCAAGAGGTTGTCGTTGTCACAATTTGGTTGCAGGAGAACTACAAAGTTTCATTGATTTTTGCATCTGCTGAGCTACTAGAAATGGGAAGGGGGAATCATGGTATTATGTACAGGGTTGTATATGAGAGTTAGGGATGTCGGTTGCCATGAACGGATTAAGATTGGAGGATATCGAGCAACGAGTTCAGACAGCAGATGAGGAGGTTGAATTAGGTGAACCATATTAAAGTTTTGCTAGTCAATGCTTACTATAGCTCTAGTTGGGAGAAGCTATTGGTGTGAGTATCAACATAATGGGAGCATCTTGCTCAAGAATTGCACCTCAGCAAAATTCCTGAGAACTTGTGGCTATAGAGAGGAGATGGCGAGCTTGAATAGCTTTTATGTTTTGAGTGACGAATTGGGGATGAATCACCCCTGAGAAATGGCAGAAGTGTGTGTCAATTTAATGTTTGGTTTTGTTGGCTTGTATGATGTGCCTTTCTCCTAGGAGTTTCACCTTGTCATTGATGTTGTCTTAGGAATGAGGAGTTTAAGTAGCAAAGTTTGACTGAATAAATGTTCCAAGAGGTTTCATTTTATTGCTGTACTGAATCAAGGTTGTATCTTTTGCGCTATGGAAATATGATATTTTGTGGTTATCATCTTTGTCATTTTGTAGTATGGAAGAATCAGCATCAACCTGTAAATTGGAGTATAAAGTCTGCAAAATGCTAAGGGTATTAGTCTTCCATATTATGGTTTAGTCTTCTAGCATATATTCTAAACATTTTCACCACTCAAAAATTCACAATACTAAGGATATAAAGTAACAATGTTACTAGAGTTAAAGGGTATCATTAATTAAAAACTTGACAAATTTGATGGCTTATATTCAAAATGTGTATGGCTGAATCTGAACGATTCAAGGGTATCATAATCTTGCTTGATGTCCTTCAACTTCAAAAGACTGAAGCTGAACAATTAATGTAAAATTAATAATCATCAATTTTGGCAAATGAAAAGAGAACCCCTTAGTGAAATGGTAAATCTAGAAGAATTGGTTGTTCAGTTATAGGAACTTATAAATTTCAATTTTCATAAATGAACATTTTTTATTCAGCACCTTTATCATATGATCTTTCATGATAGTACACAACTCCCAAAAGAAGAAAACACAACATTGACAGTCCATGACCAGGAGAATATACATCAAACCTTTAAATACTCGTGATTTTGGAGAAACTAGGGAAGTTTAAACATGTACATTACTTTGGATTCTACGACATAAGTAACAATGAAAAAATGTACAGTGAAATTATCAGTTCACTACATCTATTGTTCAATGAAAAACCGAAGTCAAGTCGAACAAACTGAATGAACACTACCATCCAAACAATAAGGCTATTGCATAACTGCACAAATGCAAACTTGTGCATTACCCAAAAAGAATATGGCTAACAGATTAAACTAGAATCACATGTAAATGGTACACCACTATTGTATTAGCTCACCAGAACAATGATTGCTGACAAGTTACAAGAAATTATCCAAAATGAAGACAGGGTAACAGATTAGAAGTTATATGCAACCTAATTGGGCTTGACGGGATGATCTAACTATCCATCTTAAAAGAGTATTGAGATCAAATAAAAATTTGTCATTGATCTTAGTCCAATTTCTAAGTGGATAGTTTGATTACTACCCGAATGAGTAGCATAGAATTAGCCCGAATCGAGAGAGAATCACATTCATGGCTGGAAACTAGAGATTATGAGAGAGAAATTAGCCAAAATCAATAAACAGAGCAATGGAAACCAGAAGACATTCATCTAGCAGATGAGTACATGGAGGCATTGATAACACGTCCGTATCGGTTTGATGCATATATTGGCTCCATCTCTTAATCTTTCATAGATACAAATAAGAGGGATGAGAGAGAAGAGTGAGGAGAAATAAAGGTTCCTGACCGCAAAAATGGGGACAACCCTTTAAGATTCTTAGCCATTGTTGTTTTTTTATTGGTTTTAATATATAAAATCTGAATAGCTTCAGAAACATAGTTTTCTTGAATTTCTTAGTTTCAATTGCATTCAATATTGAATTTCTTCAAATTTTAAAAAAGTGATTAAAATAAGTGATTGTAAAAGCAACAATTCACTTGCAAATTTTGACTCCAATCTGCTCTGAAACTCATTTGCAAACATTATTTCCTACCAAGTTTAAGTGGTCTTCGATGCTACACCAAAAATATACAAAAATAAGCAAACATTGTAAATATTTCCATTCAACCAAAATATCAAGAGTTGGCAATACATCGCAGAAGACAAAAAATTGACAGCAACTGAAAACAAGAAAAGATAGTGAAGGATTAAACTATCAAATGTCCAATGACCCATAGGGTTTAGGAAGACAGTTTATCAACTAACTATCTATATATTGTCATTGACAAAGATAATTATAGACTAAAGAGCACTACTCTCTTGTGTGCCTAATGTCATGTTCTCTTGATAAGATTGACCCTGTACCCAGTTCCTACCCCTACTTGTTGACAGTTGTTGATTCGTAACAATGCTACTTGATGTCATTGTATGGTCAAGGTTAGATGAGGGTGCATTTGGAGATGGCATTGATTTGGTTGATCTTTCAGCCGATTTTGTTGTTGCTCTAGCTCCGAATACACATTTGGTCATTTTGGCACCAGACATATACGCAATTAAGACAGAAAACCAAGTGGTCAAGATTAAAGACGAGAAGTTGTTAGGACTATGAAAAGTAGTAATATAATACCCTTAAGTAAACTCTTCTAGATTCACAGTGCAATAAGCCGGCCCTAGCTTATATACAAGAAAGACGGATATTCTCAATAATTAGAAAAATACACACTTAGTTAAAATTTTAACATTTGGAGCCAAACTTGTACCTGTCTGAGTTCATTAACTTGAGCCACATTATCTCCACCATCCCTACTAACTCCCCATCCATCTCTCCTAGAGGTGGGCAGCCGGTTCCCGGTTCCGGTTCCGGTTCCGAACCGCCGGGTTCCTGGAACCGCCCCTACTGGAACCGGAACCGAACCGGGAACACCCCGGTTATGGTTACGGTTCCGAACCGGCATAGAACCGCCGGTTCCGGTTCCGAACCGCCGGTTCCAGACGGTTCTCTTTTTTTTTTTTTTTTATTATTATTATTATTATAAAATATACAACTTATAGTTTCTAAAAGATAAAATTAATAAATCAAATTTAACTTAATACTTAAATGTTACAATAGAATATACAACTTATAATTTCCTAAATTACAAAGTGTACCACTAATCTACAAAGACTACAATTAAAAAGTACAAATATAAACTACAACTTACATGTTATAATACCATTTATAAATTACAAAGTAAAATTTAATACAATAACGCTAATTAAAAATACAATCAACCTACAAAGTTCAATACAACTATACAATTTTAACTAATAATATTGGGAAGGAAAAGGGAAAAAGATTAAAGGGCTTGAGTTTGATTCTAAGTTAAAAATTAAAAGTAATTTTTAACTTAGTACCAAATTGCCTACGTATCCTCGATCTTCCGGCTTAAGGTCAAGGAATCAAAGCCCACGTAGTTCTCTTACCTCACTTACCTTTCGAAATAAAGTTGGTTCGGTTGTGCTCATTCACATTCACTTCCTTGAGAAGGTGGTGTGCCGGATGAGCCGGTGTCGAAATCAAGTGTATCTCCTTCTTCGTCTTCATCGAAGTCAACTTCTTGAGCTCGTTTTTCGGCTTTTGTCCAATCTTCAAGGAGGAGTTGATTTCTAGATTCTCCACGGTCAATCTAGATCTTCGGACATCCAAGGTGTATCCTCCAATGCTAAAAGCTTGCTCAACCGAAACGGTTGAAGCGGGACAAGCAAAAATTTCCTTGGCAATAATAGATAAAATCGGGAAGGAGTTGGATCTTTTCGACCACCACTTTAGGAGGTCGGTATTATTTTCAAAAGAAAGTTCCTCAAAAGTAGTTTGTAAAAAAATTTCAACTTCCCCATAAGGATTAGAGGAAGACCTTGCCTTTTTTTGTGAACGAATATCGTAAAAATTTTACAAACGGGCAAGACTCGAATTTCCAACGGATTGGGTTGAAGAACCAAGACCACTAGAACAAACATCACTATCATTACCATCACCAAATTGGATCCTATATTCTCTAAAAATATCAAACAAAAGACTCTTTGCTTTGGTCGAGTCCACACTTATCGGGATGATGTTTTTTGACATGCTTTGTTAGTGTTCCATATCCCCCTCCGTGCTTGAAACTATAAGGTGCCCCACAATAATTGCAAGTGACTTTGTAGTGGTTGATGATCCCGGTACTAGAACTTTTGTAAAGTGGATAGTGAAGACCTCGGATTTTAAAGCCGCCGTATCTCCTTGGCTTCCTTGTGAAGCACTACGATTACGAGATCGTCGTCCTCCACCTTGGCATTGACTTTGGCTTTCTTGTGTTGGATGTTGATTTCCCTCTTCTTGAGCGGCAAATGCGGCGGCGGCGTTTTCTCCTAAATTATTTGAAATAAATAAAAAAACATATTACTCAATAGGATTTAAATTTATTAAAACACTACTAATATAAAATGATTTTACTTACTACTAGAAAAGTTAGCATTAATAATACAATTAAATCTTAAAAAATAAATTGCTCAAATATAAAATGATTTTACTTACTACTAGAAAAGTTATAATTAATACTACAATTAAATCTTAAAAATTAAATTGCTCAAATATAAAATTTACCTAGACAAGCGGCTATGTCATCGGCATCCAAATCAATTGGAATGTCATCATCATCATCATCATCATCATCATCATTGAGGTCGAACAATACTTGAGGTGGAGGAAGAGGTGGAAGTGGAGCATACTCCTCCGGCGCATGACTCTTGCCCTTATCGGAGATAAGGCAAGAACCGCGAGATGATGAAGTTGAAGAAGCTCCCCTTCGGCTAGACATTTTTTTTGGTAGAAGTAGGAAGAATAAAGATGCAAATAACAAAATATAATTGAAGAAAAAGAACTAGAAGAAATAAATATTTTTTTGAAAAATGGAATTAAAATTCAATTTTTTTTAGAGTAGAGACTAGAGACTAGTGAGCTTGAGAGAGATTGAGGGAGCTTGAGATAGATTGAGAGAGATTGAGAGAGGTGTAGTGATTTGTGTTGAAGTTGGATGTATTTATAGGGGTTTGAAATTTAAAATAACAAAAAAAAATTAAAAAATCAAAAAACCAAGACCCCCCCCCTAAAAATCTGAAATTGTGCATTTGTAACGGCCAAATGATCTGGGCCGTTGATTTTCAACGGACAACAGATCATGGCCGTAAAAAAAAAAAAAAAAAATCGCGGAACCGCCGGTTCGAACCGGAAAATCGGCGGTTCTTGCAACGGCTACGAAGATCACGTCGTCCGTTTCCAACGGACACTTCACCAGATCGTGACACGTGGCATTTTTTAATTTAAAAAAAAAAATCGTGGAACCGCCGAGGAACACCGGCGGTTCCCGGTTCCACCTAATCTGGAACCGGAACCGAACCGCGAGGTGACCGGTTACGGTCCCGGTTTGGAACCAGAACCGGGTCAACGGTTTTGGAACCGTTGACCGCCGGTTCTAAACCGCCGGGTCCACAGTTCTTTGAACCGGCTGCCCACCTCTAATCTCTCCCAACAACTCTGTCTCCACCTCCCCCACCATTTCTTCCTCCACCTCTCCCACCCTTTATGGATACCCCTCAATTATTTGGTGTTTTTTTTTTTTTTTTTATAGTTTATAGAATAAAGTCACCATAAATATACATACAGAAGGAGTCAAAATAGATAAAAGAAAATTAGCAAATACATAGTAAGATATACTTACAGGAGGTTTAGGTGGTTTTGGCACATTGGTACAACTTCTCACATTATGGTCAACTCCACCACACCTACTACACGTCATTCTCACTCCATAGTAAGTTTTTGGGGATTATTTCTAGACTCTCCAGGTTGTCTTCTTCTTTTCTTTTTGGGAATGCTGGGCATGACTCTATAAGGAGGTGGCTTAATGAGATTTCCTTCAACTCGTGGCTACATTTTCCTCTCATTTATTGGCTCTAATGGGACAGAATATGCCTCCATGTATTTGGAAACAGAGTAATATTCGTGCACATAGTAAACTGGATCTTTTTTTCTCAAGAAGTGAATGGAAGAGCAAGCATGAATACAAGGTATACCAGACAATTCCCAAGCTCTACATGTGCACGTACATTTGGTCAAGTCAACAAAAAATTGTTTATCACCTATACTTACTTGAAATTTATCCCCTAAAGCAGGCTTTGCCAAACACTTTCTACTTTGATATTTAATCCTCTCTAAGTTTTTCCTAATGATAGGACATATGACGTCATTTCCCCTACTCATTATTGTCAATTTAGTGTGTTGTATTTCCATTAGTGCACATCTTATTTCTTCTAACATGTTTATTATGTGCTTAGACCTAGACAGGATAATGAAGCCATTAAATGTTTCACATATGTTGTTATCAACCATGTCATACTTTGCTGAAGACCGAACAAACAACTTACACCATTTGGTGGAATCTCTATCAACAAAATTCTGATATGTAGCTTCATCAACACTTCTCAAATCTTCCAAATTTACATTGTATTCAACTTCATATGTGCTGAGAGCAACCTTCCAAACATTGTCTTTAGAACCTGTCCTTTACATTCTTTCTTCCAATTGCAGTAGAAATGTCTAGCACAATTCCCTTGCTTCAGCAAATGGGACTAATTTATGAAGGTATTCAACAACCCCCAAAGTAATAATCACAAAATTCACGTCATTTATTTCAAAAATAAGAGTTAAATGAAATTTGCAACAAAATATAGGAAAGTGAACTTACCTTTTGTTGATCTGAGATGAAAGTCTAACCAAGTCCATCACCAACATTTAGTTATTGAAAAACTAATTCCATAAACCAAGTCCAGTAATACTCATTCTTTGCCGCTACTACAGCCAAACAAATCGGAAACATTTGATTATTACCATCCTGACCAACTGTAGCTAACAATGCACCTCCCAAGAATGTCTCCAAGGAACACCCATCAAAACCAATAATTGGCTTACAGCCTTTCAGAAATCCTTGAACTAAAGAACTAAAACTAATAAAAAACTCCTTTCAAACAACCATCATCGTCTAACAAAATCTCAAATCTGCCAATCTTGTCAACTCTCATCAATTCAGCTTGGTAATTTCTTAATTCTGCATAATGTTCTTCAACCGGTGCCCTCAATAAGGATAGAGCCTTCCATTTCCCTATAGCACTTCATCTTAGGTACTTCCAAAGCATAAGTTGTCATCAAGTCTTGTGGTAAATCACTAACTGACCACTTTGGAGTCGATCTAAAATTCTCAGTATGCAAACGCAATCCAATCAGAAGTCGCTAGCTTATTTGTCATCATTCTGTGACACGTGAGTTTCATATAATGTCTTCACCAGAAAGGTCTTCTCACCCTTAATCTCATACCTCTACATCTTCCATTCACACCCGTCCACACAATGCACCTCAACCTGAGTATTGCTACTTCTAACAAAGTGAATGGGCAAACCTTGGCTTATGCCATACTTTTGGACAACCTTTCTACATCGTGTCGCATTATCAAATGAAAACCCAAGTTTAAAAGTGAACTTGGTATGATCACATTGGGGATCGTACCTTATTTGCAAGCCTTTACTTTGGTTGGAATTTGAATTTAGGTCCTTGATTGTTTCCGTACTTACTCACCACCATGGATTTTTTACTAAGAACATCCTCAGGAAACCCTTTTTTCTTGAAGTTTGCCAGGTTTTGCCGTGCAGCTATGTACTCATCATCATCGAAAACAAGCTCGCAGTCATCTAGTCCATCGTCACTGTCATCCTCACTCTCCGAATTTGGCTCATATTCATGATCAGTGCCTTCGGATTCTTCATTCATTGATTTATCATCTACACCACTAACAACGTGACACTCATGTGCGGCAACTTCCCCGATTTTGGGTTATTGGAGACTATTTCTGATTCATGTCAATAGATGGTGAAAAGTAGAAAATCAGAAATATATTCGCTTGTGTATAGAATGATAACTCTCATCCTCACACTTCCAGTTTCCACTGCAACCACGGAGCGATCTTTCTCAACTATGAACATAGTCAAGACTACACTTCGAAACAGGATGGAAGATAACTTTCTTGTAGATTGTTTGCTAGTGTATATTGAAAAGAAAATTGCAAAAGAATTCAGGATAGATTCGCTTATAGATGATTTTCGTGACTTGAAGGAAAGACGTACTGAATTTTAGTAGATTGTATATATTTTGAACTATTTTGAATATTTAGTAATGATTATTGATGCAAATATATTAGATATGAGCTTGCAAATTTCTCATGATATGTGCAATTTAAATTTTATAACTTCGAAATTTGACTGTTGCAAACCACCACCATCCCCCCCCCCCCCCCCTCGACCCACCCACCCCCTTACTCATCTTGGGTCCGCCTCTGCTCAGGACCAATCCTACCTAGTCGGCCTAACCCCTAGTAAGCCCGAAGGCCGATTAGGACTGGGCTAAAACCCAAGACTATATGAACTCGTAAAATTAAGATATATCCCTCGTGTTTTTAGAGACGTGTGAGTTTTAAAATCTGTCAACATATATGGCTATTGCTGCCCTGATTCCCTTATTGCCACGTCTTGCATTACCTAGTCATCATACGACGGTTACAACAACGAAAATGGAATACTTGAGTTGCAACACAAATGGCTGCTGCTTCTTACCAACATATATATCAAAGGCCAATAATTATTACCCAACCAAACCAAACTCAACTTATTTTCACCAACATTTGTACAAGTTTGGTCACCTATACATGCATGCATCACTTTAATTGGCTCTATAAATACCCCGAAACAAATCCCATTTCACCACCACCAAATCAAATAAGCAAACATTCCCATCTCAATCCTGAAGTCATGGCTAGAACGTACGTTTATATTGCCTGCATCTTGATTGTTGCTGTTATTGCAAGCACCACCAAAAGGTGCGACGCTGCTCGTCATCTGTTGCAGTCAATTCCGGGAATGCCCTCCATCCCGGGGATGCCCTCCATCCCGACAATCCCGACTCAGCCAAACTTTCCGATGATACCGAGAATGGCGTTTCCGCCGTTGCCTTCATTGCCAGCAGGCCTCCCAAACTTCCCTTCATTGCCAGCAGGCCTCCCAAACTTCCCTTCGATTCCTTTCCTTTCTCCGCCACCTTCCAAGTAACTTGATTTTAAGCTACCACATTGTTTCCATGCATGGAGTAGTCTATGGTCATGATTTCTCTCTCTCTCTCTCTCACACACACACACACACATATATATATATATATATATTTACATATATGTAATTGTCTTTTTTATGTTATACAGTCTTGGTCTTTTATATACTGTGGAGTGATGATCAGGTTATGTTATTAGGCGTTACGTACTGTGTGACATCGTTTGATATTAACAATAATTCCCTTTGCAATCTGGATTCTCTATTTCATGTCGAATTTCAATAGTGTGTTTTATTTCATCAAAGTTTACCATGTATAAAGTATACCATCATCACTAAATACATGACATATTCTGGTAAAACAAAACATCAAATGTCTAATTTATAAAGGTACCACTATAATTAATAAGGGGTTTTATCGGTTAAGGACCCGAAAAACCCAATTAATAACATAGAACTCACCAGTGAGGCCTTGCCTTAGTTCAGATTAGTAACCTATTCCAAGTAACGCAGCATGGTTCCGGCCACTACCAATAATCTGCACCGGAAAAGCCAAAATCTAAAACAGTCCCTCCTACAAATGCTTCAACTGATAAGTCTTCCGTAACTAATCGACAACAATAATCATTGTCAGGCTTTCCTCTCACAGCAGTGCAGTTGAAAATTATGGATCAATTTATGTATAAGCTGGCTGGCAAAAAAAAAAAGAAAAAAACAACAATTAATTATTATATGCATGCTAATGTAATAGCACCAAGGATTTGTCTAACACACACATTACTTCTATTGGCTCAAATCTTCGACTTTGATTCCGGATAATTGAGCAAGTTCTGGGAACTGCTTCTCTCCGCTAAACAACTGCAATAGGAGTCATATTAGCAAAATGGCTAAAGAAACTAAGTAGAATAACAAACATAAGCAACACACATAAACAGAAGAGCATAGCCAGTCATCTTTTGTTTTTCAACAAGCGAGAGATTTTAAATATGACAGAAGGTTACGAATCACATTGTAGAAATTCATGATGTGACTTGTTTAATGAAGTCAAGAATACCATGAGGAAATTAATCAAAACAAAAAAAACAAAACAAAAGAAGTTCGGAAGTAATTTTTCATTACCTGACCATCTATTACCCAGGTTGGGAAAGCTTTAAGGTCAACATCATAACAAGCTTCAGCCATTTTAGTTCCTAACTTTATCCCATCGGGGTAGCATTCCACATAATCCAATATTTGTGCCGCTTCACGCCCAAAAATCTGTGTATAGCAATTTGCAACACTAAGAGAAACGGAAAAAAGAAAAAGAAGAAGAAAAATGAACTACATGTACCCACCCTTGAGGTTCGGTCAAACTACCAAGACAACGCCAACATAATTTGTGAAAGGTCCAAAGGGTTGGTTTGCTGGTTGACTCTCCATATTTTAGGGGGTGTTTGCAATTGCTTTTGCTTTTGAAGAACGAATTAAAATAAGTGATTTTGAAAAGCAATAATTTTTAGCTTGCAGCTTTTGGCCCAAATCAACTTAAATTTAATCAGAAGTTGTCATTTGCAAACACACTTTTTAACTTAATTTAAGCCAAAAGCCCAAGAGCACTTACGTTAAGCATTTGCAAACAACCCCTCAGCCTAAGCTTTTTCTGCTTATTAATTAATTAAAAATACTAATTTTTGGGACTAACTACTGTAATCTCATTAATCACAAATTGAAGTTCAATGTCTTGTAATCAGGCATTTTGTATTTTTTCCCTGGCAAAGGGTAGTACACCACAAGATTTGTCATTTGATCGTGCAGCAAAGTTTTTTTCTTTATTCCTTTTCTTTAATATTATGTGATATTTTATTTGTTTTATTATGATTTAATATTACACTGATGTCTTTGAATACAATAATTGGGTTAGAAGAATTTAAAGGCCTGAAGTACGACTTCTAAGAATTACATCAAAGTAGTTGTTGTTGTTGTTGTTGTTATTATTATTATTATTATTATTATTATTATTATTATTATTATTATTTTATCATTATTATTATTATTATTATTATTATTATTATTATTAATTTTATTATTATTATTATTATTATTATTATTATTATTATTATTATTATATCTTAAAACCGTTTCCACATCAAACCAATGAACAAAATAGAGTGTAAGCTTCTGCAAGCATATATAGAAGAAGTGAAAAGATCGAATTCCCCAAACTACAACCCGATATGCTTTTTGGAACCAGAAAAATAATCATATTCTGATGAGATCTTGCCAAATATATTCGACGAAAGGAATCAGTTTAAACAAGTTTACCAAAGAAGAAAGGGTTCGAAGAAAGTTTGACGACGGGAAGAAATTTGGCTGCTGATTTGTGATTCGCATAATTTACGTTAATTAGTTGATTAGTTATTTGATTTGATTTGTTGACTTTCTTATTTGGGCTAGTGGCAATGGGCTGTAGATTTAGCTTGGTTGTTTTATTAAATATTGTTAAGAAGAATGTTGAGGTTTATGCAGAAATTTGATCAGAGTATTGCTCTTTACAGCATTCGCGCTGGTTACTAGTTAATTCGTGTGTTTATTCGAGTTTTCTAGAATACCTCGTCAAGAGGTTTCATCATATTCCTGTACTTTAGGTACTTCTTGTGAACTCTAGAAATGGGATTCTTGATTAAGTTTTACTTGTATAAGTATGTTCTTTCTTACATAAGGACACAAAGTTACATCTCAAGGACAGCAAGAACACATGCAGTTGATGAACAAAGTGCCATGGAATGGAAGTTGCATAGAAGGTGTTTTCCTATTGATCAATTGTTAGTAAGTGAGATCAACTTATTATATTTTTCACGAATTGCAGTCAAAGAGTGCATACCACGGAAAAAGAAACCCGTAGATCAAATTGTAATTTAATATTATTGATGCAATTGGTCAATAATGTAGGTTGAATTGAACTTGGGCTGAGTATGATCAACGAGAAGATTGCATCATAAAATCAAATGGCATAATAAAGAGAGATACATATTACACCACAAATATATATGCTGGTTTATCTAGAAAATCCCATCTTGTGAAGATAATTACTTCATCATTCACAAGCACAGGATATAACTTGACCAAGAAATCATTCAGTACACAGTTAGACAAGCAGGCACAAGCACTGGCACCCAACCACACACAAATACGCACAGAGAACGAAAACATGTAATTGACGTAGGAAAATGAATAGTCTTGTGAATGATTTGTTCAGTTAAAAAATAAATTTCAATCATAAAACTCAATACTTAGAGATGTGTCATAACTGGAAATACGCCCAAGCAAGTCAAAAAATAGTATGTTATCATCTATAACCTCACGTGAAAGTCCAGAGGTTACCCAAAATTAAAAAAAAAAAGATCAGAACTATTACTGAAAGAAGAATGTCGTACAGACCATCTGAACCTATCCATAATTCAGACCTCTCTAAACTATTCTTAGAACATTAGACAAGAGTTCAATTAAAATTCCCATTTGAATTTGAAAACTTGAGAATGTATAGGTGAGTTGTCAGATATCTTCACCATACTATGATAATGTCTTGAAACAGAAGACCTAAAGTTCCTGGTTGAACAAAAATTTGAGTAATTCATTGTCCAAGCTAACCAATGAATTTCAAGAAATCTCTAATACTAGCCTAGTTGATAGAACATTTGAAATTAGCTCATTTCAAGTAACTTGGCAAAATGATCATAACTACTAGATTGCCCCTAGGATTATTTCAGCAGTAAAATATGTTCTTGTCTTCCAACTCTTTTAATTCCAATAGAACTCCTAGAATTTGTAAACAATCAAGATACAGAAACGGCACTCATCCAACTCAAATCGCAGTTAAGCTGAAAGGAAAATACCTGTTTCTGATGCACACAATGTGAACACCAGAAAGCTCCATATAGTTTTGCTCCAATAGAGTGTAAATGTCTTGCAAGAAAAAGAGCCAACGGACTGGACTCTGCTGTTATCTCGGTTTCAACATATGGCATTTCTGTAGCTGCCAGGCTGTTGTAATTAAGAGAAATAACTCAGTAACGAAATCACAGGATATGACATTTTTGAGCATAGGGTCATAGCATGCCCAATCAAAGTCCTAGCATTACTACAGAATTGAAGGATCAATCAGCATGTGAACATACAGAACCCCATCAAAAATTCAAATTGATGTCACAACAATAGCCATTGAGTCCAAATTTCACAAAGTTCGAGGCTTCCTGCGAACACTCTTCCTTCGGATTATAACTGTCCTAATTGGGCTCGTTGCACAATTAATTAATCTTTAGTACATGGCTGACAGTTTTCACAGAAACTTGATAACGAAGTGTTAGTAATGGAAACTGGTTGCTTAAAAGCCATAGCAATCGATATCAGTTACCAATTAATCACATTCCAACACTAGATTTTCCAGGTCGGTTTGACAATAGAACTCACTTAATTCACATACTAAATACACAAAAGTGATAAGATTTTCAGATACCGTAAAACAGACGAAATCCCCAGCTTTATTTCTAAGAGAAAACTTCTAAGTCTAGAATATCTTCAATCTAACAATCACAAAATATGTGGATGAATAGTACTCGCGGATGTAATACTATTGTTAGAGCAAGCATGGGATGGTTCTAGGTAAGATTGTGATAGGCAAGGAATGTCATATAACTAATAATACGACAACCTGAAGACCCTTTATTAGCAACCCAAAATTGAAAAGGATGCTTAATTCCTCAAACGGACCATCCGAAAATATAAACGTTTCAATACATAGCAGTCTACGAGCCAAAACATTGCTTGAGGCCATACTAGGTTACCTTAACGAGACAGGTTGAATAACATTATATGACGTGTTCAGGGCAATAACAACCAAGCTAGCTATGCATAACTGTGAGCCCAGCATTCTTTTGATCCTGTCTAATCCAAAATTCTGCAAAATGAAGTAAAAAACTTTCAAAAATCACATTGCTGTAGGATGAAGCTCTTAAGTAAAAACAGATACAATCTAAACGGGGATAACCTTTAGGGTGATAATGGGGTTGCAAGATTTTACTCCCCTGGGGCAGAAGGCATCCGAATCGGAGAGTTTAAGGTAAGTCAAATACGCTGTCTCCAAAAACCCAATGCCTCCAAGAGATGCACACCATCTGTATGCTGAAATACTCCGGTCATCTTCATCAATGGCGGCGGAAGAAGGAGAAGACAAGGATGACAATGTCGTAACAGACTCGGGTTCGACTTGCCCTACACTCCTCTCCAACTCGCAGTTAACATTAAGTAGCACAAATCTTTTTCCCCAATCTCGTTTCTGCAATGGCAAGAGATCAAACACATCAGTAACAGTAACCCGTTACTGCACCTTAAGAAAACGCACTTATTGGAATGTCAAGAAACGAACCTTGAACGGAAATGTAGGATGCAGAAGAGGTGGTGAAAAGATGAAATGAGATCGACGGCATGGAAGATTAGAGGATGATGCAGTGAAGAACCTGGTAGTCGTTGACATCATCATCAGCCTTCAGGTGGTAGTACCTCTCTCTTCTGTCAAATTCTATGTAAAAACAAATAAATAAACAATCAATTGAGTACCGAAAATCCCATATTGTGGTGATAAATTCATACTTAAGGTGTGTTTGTTTATGGTTTCACTCAATAAATTTAGGGGATCAAATTTCAATAAAATAAGCTTATTAATTCTTTCAGCTAAGTTTGACTAAGCACTTTTTAACCTTCTTATCATATAAATAAATTGTATTAATTTAAATATATTAGAAGGTTAGTTAGTTAGCTAAAGCTTAGTTAGGAAAGTTAGTTAGTTAGTTTAGCTAATAAAACCAGTTAGTTAGTTTAGCTTATTAACCTGGTTTCCATGCATGTGGTCACGTGAGCTCATGCATGTGATAAACTCTTCTATATAAACTTGTATCAAACTCATCTTGTAATTAGTTTTCAATAATCAATATACACGTTCTTATTGTATAACATGGTATCATGAAACTGGGTTAATTCCGCTGCTCAAGTTTGTTAATTTGTGTTTTGAGATCCGTCCTCTTCACAGCTCGCGGTTTGTAGTTCTATATGGTGTTTGTTTTTGTCATTCAAGAAGGTTGTCTATGTTGTCATGGCTTCCTCTTCGTCGTCGTTCGTTCTTCCGACATTCACAGCTCTCACGTTGAGGCTGGACCGCACAAACTACTCGTATTGACGCATTCAGGTTGTCACTACTGTTCGCGCTCATGGTTTTGATGAATTCTTGTATGGTACTATTGCTTCCCCTTCCAAGGTCCTTCAAGAAACTAGGTCAGGTGAAAGAATTGGGGAAAGTGAAGGAACAACGGCTATTACAATCCCTAATCTGGAGTATGATCAGTGGATCCATTGAGATCAATTTCTCATGTGTTGGTTGCTCAGCTCCATCACCGAGCCCATGCTTGGGTACGTTAATCGGTGTCAAACTGCGGCTCAAGTCTGGAAGGTGTTCGATGATTTGTTTCGCTCTCAATCAAAGGCTAAGGTGTTAAATCTCAGATTTCAACTCACCTCTCTCAAGAAAGGTGACTCGTCTGTTGAAGATTACGTTCTAAAAATGCGTAGTATTGTGGATGTGATTCATGCTGCTGGTCAAGTTGTTTCTGATGAAGACTTGTGCCTGTATATCCTAAATGGCCTTGGTCTCGAGTTTGAGTCAATCGTGGTTAACGTTACCACGAGATCAGATGTTATCACTATCACTGAGTTGCAATCCCTGTTGCAAACGCATGAGATGCGACTCCAACAACTCAATGGTTCACAGGTGGTTCCGAATGTGAATCTTGCTGCTCGTCGAGGTAATTTCAATGGAAATAGGGGTGGTTATAAGAGTCCCAATCGAGGGAACTACAGGGGTGGAAAACCCCCAAATAATTCAAGAGGTAATTATAATGGTCGAAGTGGCAATCGTGGTGGGTTCAAGACTGGTGCCAAAGTCATTTGTCAGCTCTGTGGTCGCCCAAATCACGTTGCAGCCAACTGTTGGGATAGGTTTAATGAAGACTTCCCTGGGTTGGATCCTGCAGCTGCTGCTCAACAAGATCAAGCTAGACAAGTGCACAATACCGCTGCCGTTACTCAAGAATCTGAGGAAGACTCAAATCTTCCTGCTGTCAACACTGTGAGTGCATTCTTGTCTTCCAACACCACTGATTGGTTTGTGAATAGTGGTGCTACGCATCATGTGGCCTCTCAAGGCTCTGCACTCACTCAACAGGTCCCTTATCAAAGCTCAGGTACAATAACAGTTGGTAATGGGTCTCATTTGAAATTTACACATGTTGGTGCTGGTACTTTACCTGCTTTAAAAAATAAATCCTTGTTGTTGAAAGATGTTCTGGTAGCCCCTAAGATCACAAAGAATCTGTTAAGCATTTCTCAGTTACTCAAACATAATTCTACTTATATGGTTTTTCTAAACTCTGCTTGTTTTGTTAAGGATCTGAATACACACAAACTACTGCGCAGAGGTTCCCTTAAAAATGGATTGTACTGTTTGGATATGCCAAGGGATCTTGCTGCTATTAGAAGGAATTCTATAGCTGGTTCACAGCTTAAGTCTGCTTGTAAAAAAAATTCTGCTGGTTGTCTTTCTGATGTAAACTCTACTTGTATGCAAGTTGGTGACAATTCTGCTGGTTGTAATTCTGGCTTACATTCCTCTTTAATGAAAGTTGATGATTCCTCTATAATCACTGAAAGTTGTTGTAAGCTTGCTGATTCAGATGTAATAGCTCAAACCACTTGTAATTCTGTCACTTGTACTCATGTTGATAGTGCTAATAAACAAGGTTTCTTGGCTTCAAGTGTCTCTTCTGATGATTTTCTTGCAACTTGGCATAGAAAGTTAGGCCATCCTTGCGATGAAGTATTGTTTAAAGTGCTTAAAGGTCTTAATATATCTGTTAAGTCAAAGTCTTTGCCCCTGTGTGAAGCCTGCCAAGCTGGAAAACTACAAACCATGGTTTTTAAATATGTTCAACATCACACTACTGCACCTTTCCAGCTGATTCACACAGATGTTTGGGGCCCTGCTGGAGTTCTCTCCACAGAAGGCTATAGATACTATGTGCTGATGACTACACCAGGTATTCCTGGATTTATCCCCTCACTCTGAAGTCACAGGTCTATCAAACTACTCTCAACTTCATAACTATGATTGAAAGGCAGTTTAGTTGTCAGATTAAGGCCTTTCAATCTGACTTTGGAGGAGAATACAGAAGTCTGTCCTCTTATTTCAAAGAGAAAGGTATTCTGGTGAGGTATTCTTGCCCTTACACTCATGCTCAGAATGGCCTAGTTGAAAGAAAGCACAAACACATTGTTCACAATGCACTTGCTTTACTTTCTCAAGCTCACATTCCTCTTAAATTCTGGTGGGATTCCTTTGTTAGTATGTGTCTCACTGTTAATAGATTGCCTACTCTTGTTCTTCAAAACAAATCTCCTTTTGAAGTCTTGTACAAAAGGTCTCCAGATTATGCTTTTTTAAAACCATTCGGTTGTGCCTGTTTTCCATTTCTCAAGCCTTATAATAGCATGAAGCTTGAATTCAAAACCTCTAAATGTGTCTTCATTGGTTATAGCTTGTTGCACAAAGGGTATAGGTGTCTCAGCAGGTCTGGCAGAGTCTACATAGCTAGAACTGTTAAATTTGTTGAGAATTGAGTTTCCCTATACTCAACTTTTCATGTCAAAATCTGCTGCTGAAAATAACCAAAATTCACATGCTGTTCTGCCTATTTTACCTTGTTCCTCTTGTTCTACTTCATCTACTGAAGTTGTTCACAATCAATTTCCTCACTCTCCCACAACTCATTCTCCTGTCATTTCTGCAAGATATGATAACGTTGTTTCTGATTCAAGCAGTCCTCCTACTGGGACCAATGTTCAAACCACAGTCACTCCCACCTCCACCATACCTATTATCAGTGAGCAACTGGTGGAAATACATGTCAGTGCTCCACCAGATGATCACCATGAGCTTAATCAGCAACAACCAATAGATGTACCTGTCATAACTCATACAAATCATCATTCCATGGTCACCAGGTCAAAGAAAGGGTTGCTTAAACCCAAAGCTTTTTCCACTGTGTCAAATCTGGACAACACTGAACCACTAAATGTCACTCAAGCTCTTCAATCTTCAAAGTGGAAGCAAGCAATGGATGAGGAGTATAATGCCCTCATGAAAAATGGGACATGGAAGTTAGTTCCATATGCTGAAAACATGAACCTACTCACAGCTAAGTGGGTAATTAGAATCAAATACAAAGCAGATGGAACAATAGATAGGTTCAAAGCAAGGTTAGTTGCTAGAGGGTTCCAACAAGCTGCAGCTGTTGATTTCTTTGCAACTTACAGTCCTGTCATCAAACCTATTACAATCAGGATTGTCATGACACTTGCAGTCAGCAAAGGCTGGCCTATACACCAGGTAGATATTAACAATGCATTTCTCAAAGGTGATCTCAAAGAAAAAGTGTACATGGTTCAGCTAGAAGGTTATACCTCTAAAACTCAACCTCAATATGTTTATCAACTCATTAAGTCACTCTATGGACTTAAGCAAGCCCCAAAGGCATGGTATGACAAACTAGGAGATTTTCTTATTTCAATAGAATTCAAAAATTATGTAGCTGATTCATCATTGTTTTATAAAAATTCTGGAAAAATTGTCTTACTACTACTTGTCTATGTAAATGATATTTTAGTTACTGGAAACAATAATTCTGAGATTGCCAATGTAATTAACTTACTTGACAAGGAATTCTCCCTCAAAAATCTTGGTCAAGTAAACTATTTTCTTGGCATAGAGGTACAAAGAAGTAGTCAGGGCATTTTTCTTAAACAAACAAAGTACATATCAGATTTGTTAAAAGAGGTAGATATGAAATCGTGCAAACCTGTTCCTGCACCTAGTTGTACAAATGTTAAGCTGCATAATAATGATAGCAACACATTTGATCAACCAACTTTGTACAGGAAAGTAGTTGGATCTCTTCAACTCACTAGACCTGAAATAGCTTTCTCTGTCAACAAGCTTAGCCAGTTCTTGCAGGCTCCAACCATTAATCAATGGAAGGCCTGTAAGAGAGTGCTTAGGTACCTAAGTGGTACCCTACATCGAGGGATTTTTATTAAGCCTATACATAGACTCACGCTCCATGGTTTTGCAGATAGTGATTGGGCAAGCTGCCCTGATGATAGAAAGAGTACTACGGGATATTGCATTTTCCTTGGAAACAATCCTATTGTTTGGAGTTCTAAGAAGCAAAGTCTTGTAGCTAGGAGTAGTACAGAAGCTGAGTATAGAGCATTGGCTCTTGCCACCACAAAAGTCATGTGGATACACAGTTTGCTGCAAGAAATTGGAGTATTTGCTGATATACTGACAAAAAATCTTTCTGCAAACCGATTTCATTTCCTTGCTCAACGACTTTGCTGCGATTTCCAGCCGGGTCTCATCTGAATGGGAGCATGTTATCATATAAATAAATTGTATTAATTTAAATATATTAGAAGGTTAGTTAGTTAGCTAAAGCTTAGTTAGGAAAGTTAGTTAGTTAGTTTAGCTAATAAAACCAGTTAGTTTAGCTTATTAAATTGGTTTCCATGCATGTGGTCACGTGAGCTCATGCATGTGATAAACTCTTCTATGTAAACTTGTATCAAACTCATCTTGTAATTAGTTTTCAATAATCAATATACACGTTCTTATTGTATAACAAACCTTAAGCAAACACATCCTTAGACTGTTTAGTAATAAGGTTACATACTGTTATTAACCGCAGCTCACTTGGTTAAACTTGGTATACCTTATTTCAGATTAATTTTAACTACCTGTGTGTAATACCTAAAAAGTTATAGATTATTAGATTTATGTATAAATATAATATAAAATTAAAAGTTAATAAATTTTGATTTACATCGGTTCGCCAATTTAAGCATGCATAATCCATTTGCATAAGATTAAATGAACTCATTTAAAACTTTATCTAATTTGTTACGTTGCAATCATGTATTGTGTACCAGACTAGATTTTAAAAGGCAAAAATTTGGATGCGCAATGTGCACAATAAATTTTATTATGCACTTGGAATTTTTAGGGATTTTCAGGGTTTAGAGTTTTCGGAATTTTTTTATTTTTTAAAAAAGAAACACCCGAATGGTTGGGGATAAGGCTCGGTCCCCAACTTGTCAATAATCAGATCAAGGACCAAACAGTGTACAAACACACTTATGTACAAGAGCATAGTCCAAAAGTGCCCATAATCCCAAATTAAGGGGGTTGGGCCAAGATTGCCCAAAACCTATGATGGGGAGAGGAAAAGAGCGGGTTTCCTCCATTTCCGACCAACTGATAGATCATGGCGGTTGGAAGGAGAGGAAAAAGGCGAGAATGAAAGCAGGGGCTCAAACAACATGTGGAGACACAAAAAAAAGGGGGTACAACGGGGGATCCTGAATAAATACATATGAAAAAACATAAGTGAAGAAACGTAAAGAAGCAATAAGCTAGAGGCTAATGTAAGCGAAAGTTAGAGTAGCCTAACTAGTTCATGCGAACGAGGGCTAGGAGGTGGGTTGAGGTAGTCGCCGAGGTGTATGTGATGAGGGGATGGGTGTGGTGCCCAAGCTCTACGAGGTGGTCAGTCAGTCGATTACCCTCTCGGTGGATGTGGGTAATCTGGGCAATCTTGTTTCTCAACAAGTCCCGAACTCATGTGAGACTTGCCAGGATCCAAGCCTGTCCGAAGTAAGGAGCGTGACCATCGCCACTGCATCCATCTTAATCCAGATGTGGGAGACGCTGTCTTCAAGAAGTGTAAGTCCCATCAGCAGTGCATGTAGCTTAGCATCAAAACTCGAGGTGGCTCAGAGGGATCGATGAAACGCCACTATGAGGTCGCCAGTTGGACCCCGAATCAAAGCACCCTTGGCAGCCTGAGCAATGTCGGGAAAGAAGGAACCGTTGGTGTTGAGCTTGAACCGGGGGGGTCGGGGCCTCTCCACCGAACCAACAGGGGTGGCCTGACAAGGGTCGGGCTCGGTGTTATGATGTGTCAGAATCTGGTTGCAGGGGTGCAGCCGGTCCACGCCCGGGGGAGCAGTCGGTTGCTCGCAATGAGCAGTGCAAGATGACTCTCTATCTGAAAAATAATATGAGAACATAAAAGGTCCTCTATGCTTAGCACTATTCCTTTCCGTCTGGGTGAACCAAAGGATCAGACAAGGAATAATGAAAACCACGTGATCAGTGTGTGCACATGATATGTGAAGGAAAAAACTAAGGAGGAGCGCAGGGTTAAGAGTCTCAAGCATCTCCACCCGAAACCAGGTCACAAAGTAGGCCCACACCGACCACACCACGCTGCACTATAGAAAAAGGTGAGGGATCATCTCCAGCTCATGACTGCACGTGGCTGCACAACATAAACATCTAGGAACCACATGAAAATCTTGGGAAAGATAATAAGACTAGGTAGGAAAACGGTGGAAAAGCACACGCCAAGGGAAAACGGACATGTTCGGAAGGATCAAGTTCATGCAAATGGCTCCCGAGATAAGATTGCGGTGCAATCTCGTCCTACTTAACTCCCAGGCCAACGTCAACGAAAAATTGTTGTGCGATATCAGTCTCCATCGCATGCAATCCCGTTGTCTCGCATGATAGGGACCTCAATAATCTCATCAATAAGCCACTAGGGAAGGCCTAAGGTATGGACCAAAACGGACTCTAACCACATAATATCCCAACTCCTATAGGTCCAAAACTCCCTGACAACCAAATTACAGCTAACATCCTGATGGACAAGCTGATCACGGAACCTCTCAGACAGAGGTTGATTCCCAACCCAAGTGTCATCCCAGACACTGATCGCCCCCTCACCAAGGGCCTAAAAAATCTGAGACGAGCCTGTAGGGCGACCTTACAAAGATGGATCCAATGAAAACTGGCTCTGTTGGGGAATCGGGGCTTATGCTAAGGATCTATTCGGGATGTAATTTGAATTTTTATTTTCAATAATCAAATAATGATGATATAAAACATTCAAATCACGCAATTCATGTAGTTGAATAAAAGTAATCATATAACAAGCCCTAAACATGCGGAACTAAGGGATTATCATATTTTTACCTTCGAATCGGAGAGACACCCTTGAGAAGAATTAATCTTTCAATCCAAAGATCTTCTTGAGTAATCTCTAAGTCCAAGCTCGCCAATCCGGTGGAAAATCAAACGAACTTTTAACTCTCAAGAAAGGATTAATTTTCTATGGAAAAACAGACACTCAATTATGCATATGGGGAACAAAATTGATCCCCTATTTATAGTTGTAGGGGCCGAATTCTTGGCCTCCAAGAAAAGAAGGGATTTCAAAATCCTCTCCTACTTAGGAGAGCAAATATATAGATAAAATCATATCCCCTTTGGAATTAGATTTATCCATATCTTTTCCTATCTCCTACTCCATATTAATCATTATCCTCTTAGTTAATGCCATGTTTGTGGAACCGGACCGGACCGGCCGGTTCGACCGGTTCAACCGGGAACCGGGCCCGGAACCTGTCTGGTTGAGTTAAAAAACCGGATTGTATTTTTTTTTCTTTTTTTTTTTTAAATAAAGTTGTTTTTGGCCTATTTTAAGTTTAAAAAAAAAAAAGGGATTTTCACATTTATCTTCATTTGCCCTTATTATTCCCATCTTATTTTAAATCTGGCACTAGGATGTTATTAAAAAAATTAGAGTTAAAAGTATCTTTGGATTAATTGATATTGAAATATGTTGAATTTTTTTTTACAAGTTAAACTCTTTACATCAAATTAGATTGTATTACACATAAAAAACTATTGAAATTCAAATGTCAACAAGTTGCCTTTGACCGGTTGAACCGGTTGTTGAACCGGTCGGACCGGTCGAACCTTGAACCGGTGGCTTGTCCGGTTCGATCACCGGTCCGGTCCCACAAACACTGAGTTAATGCACTTTTATTGGGCTACTCAAGGGGCCTTTAGAAGGAATATGCTTGGGTCTCCCAAAGGGCCTAGATATCCATTTGAGCCATCAATATTATTTTAGCTCATTAATATTAATTCACTCCACCATATAATTAATATCGAACTACCCATCCTAATCAATATTACGAAATATGGCTCCTGGTTATTATTTCCTGTGTTTAAGATTCAATATCCATTAATTAATTTAAGCTACTGAATGCTTTAATTAATTAATATCTTTTATTCTTTGAGAAAAAACAGCTTAATATTATTGTAATATCGAAGTTAATCCACTGTACAGGTTTGATATGATAAACATTATGAGCTCATCAAGGGGACATAATCAACTTGTTTTATCAAGACACGATTTTCTGTATTAATTTAGCAATATGTCATATAATTAATAATATTGCCCAAAGTATAGAGCATTGAGTCCCATTGACTCTTTGCCCAAAATAAATCAAAGCAACGTTAATTAATTACACAATCCTAATTAAGTGACAGAAATTAAGAAATCCACTGAGATCTAGTTTTTCTATCAAGTCAGTCTAGAAAAACTATCTCGTTGTTGGTCCAATTCAGTGCAACAAATGCACTAGTGTAATCTCTTTGTCAAGACAAACCAATCCGAGCCTTACACATCAACTTCTACCAATGGATTATTCAATTCCATCTAAATTGTGAATTATTGTACTTATTACGAGGAACGGACAATGTGATCTTCTATGATCTATCACACACCACATTGTCTACAATGTAAAGTATTCAAACAATATGCAATAAATATATATAACATTCATAATATTTAAGGCAAACAGTGATAACTTATACTCGTTTAAAGTGCAAGAACAGTATACATACAAAGCAACACTTAAAAACATGCTTTACATTATAACCCTAACAGTCTCCTACTTATACTCAAAGTCTACTTTTAAGTATATTACAGCATGTCCTAATGATTCTCCCACTTATACTCAAAGCAGCGTGGCAACACATTTGACTCTCATTCCTTCCACATGTTTCTCGAATGTATTATGAGGCTGACTCTTTGTGAAAAGATCTGTTAGGTTGTCCTCCGATGCTATCTTTGCCACCACTATGTCTCTTCTCTTAATGATTTCTCGTATGAGATGGTATTTCTTTTCAATGTGTTTGCTCACCTTGTGGGCTCGTGGTTCCTTTGAATTTGTGACCGCACCCGCATTATCACAATAAATTGTGATGCTTTTGGGCAAATTCGAAATCACATCTAAGTCCACTAAGAAGTTCTTGAGTCAAACCGCCTCTTTTGTTGCTGCACAAGTAGCGATATACTCTGCTTCCATGGTAGATTCCGCAATGCATTTTTGCTTTACACTTCTCCATGTGATGGCTCCACCTCCTAAGATAAACACATTTCCTGAGGTAGATTTTCTGGAGTCTATGTCTGATTGGGAATCTGAGTCCGTGTAACCCACAGGGCATAAACCATCCAATTGAAAGACTAACATTCTATCTCGAGTTCTTTTCAGATACTTGAGAACCTTAGTCCAATGCTCCTTGCCTGGGTTACTTTGATATCTTGCTACCATGCCCAGTGCATAGCTTATATCCGATCTCGTGTACAACATTGCATACATGAGGCTTCCAACTATCGAAGCATATGGAACCTTCCTCATCTCTTCTATCTCTTTTTGTGTCTTTGGACACATGTATTTTTTATAGATGAATCTCATGCCGGAAAGGTACAAAACCCTTCTTGGCATCCTGCATGCTAAACCGTTTTAGCACAGTATCGATATACGAGGCTTGAGATAAGCATATCATCCTTTTCTGGCGATCTCGAATAATCTTGATTCCAAGGATAGGATCAGCCTCTCCTAAGTCCTTCATATCGAACTGCTTCCATTTAGGAATTCTATCTTGACATACATTTGCTAGACCTCGAAGTCTATGTGCGCAGCTATCGACAAGAGAATGCGGATTGACTTAAGTATAGCTACAGACAAAAAGGTTTCCTTATAATCGATTCCCTCTCTCTGAGTATACCCTTTTGCCACAAGCCTAGCCTTGAAGGTTTCAACCTTCTTGTCAGATCCTCTCTTTCTCTAGTAAATCCACTTGCATCCAATAGGTGTTACACCTTTGGGTGGTTCAACAAGCTCCCACACTTTACAATGATCCATAGATCCCATTTCTGCTTCCATTGGAGTTTGCCAAGAACTTGCATCCTTGTCTTGGATTGCCTCGTCGTAAGTCCAGGGGTCAGATTCATCTATACCGGGGACCAAGTCCGAAGACTCTTCCACGAACATAAATCACTCGTGCTGACGAACAACCCTCCCACTATGATGAGGTTCCGGTTGTGTTTGTGTATCACGTGGTATATCATCTTGTACAATTGGTATAGGAGTCGACCCTTTGTAATTTATTCAATGTAATCTCGCTCTTGGGCTTTCGGTTACTCATATAGTCTTCTTCCAAGAATCTAGAATGCGTGCTCACCACAATCCTCTGATCCTTAGGACTATAGAATAAACCCCCTTTCGTTCATTTGGGATAACCTACAAACAACCTTAATTCTAAACGAGGTTCGAACTTATCAGCTTCCTTGTCCGATACATATGCAGGACATCTCCAGATTCTCATGTGTCTCAAACTAAGTTTGAGCCCAGACCATAATGATGAGGGAGTTTTTGGATCTGACTTAGAAGGTACTAAGTTAAGAATGTAAGTTGTTTCCAAGGCATAACCCTAAAACGATTTGGGTAAGTTAGAATAACTCATCATAAACCTTACCATTTCCAAAAGAGTTATGTTTCTTCGCTATACGACCCCATTTTGTTGAGGGATTCTGGGCACAGTTAACCGGGATACAATCCCTTGCTCTGACAAGTAACCCAAAAATTCATTGCTGAGGTATTTGCCCCCACGATTAGATCGTAGAAACTTGATACTCTTTTCCCTATGAATTTATGCTTCAACCTTAAACTCTTTAAATTTATCAAAGACTTCAGACTTATGCCGCATTAGGAAAATGTATCCATACCTCGAGTAATCATCGATAAAAGTAACGAAATACTCGAAACCACCTCTCGCTTAAATTGACATGAGACCAGATACATTAGTATGAACGAGTTCTAACACTTCAGTGACTCTATTCCTCTTAGCCCCAAAAGCTCTCTTAGTCAATTTACCCTCTAAACATGATTCGCATGTTGGAAATGACACTACTTGGAGTGATTCCAATGAACAGTCACTCACCAACCTTTGAATCTTTTAGATTAACATGACCAAGTCTAAGATGCCAAAGAAGTGTTTCGTTCATATTTGAAAGATACTTTCTTTTTCTAGAAACGATAGATGTGTTATATGACGCATTTTTTATGATTGTGGGTTGTGCACAGTTAATAGTAAAGAGATTGTTCACTAATGTTCCAGAACAGATAACTTCATTATTACAATAACATTCTTATTAAAAGAAACTGAATATCCCGTCATAAACAATTTAGAAACTGAAATTAAATTCTTTCTAAAACTTGGAAAATAAAGAACATTTCTCAATACTGAAGTCTTGTTCATAAAAGATAAGTGCACATCTCCCACTGCAACAACTGCTACTCTTGCATCATTGCCCAAGGTGATGGTGATCTCACTCCCACTAAGTTGTTGGGCTTGCTAGAACCCCTGATTGAAACAAACATGATGAGTGGCTCCTGTGTCCACCACCCATAATTGGGAAGAACACGCCGCTAAACAAGTATCAATAACTAGTGCATGAGATTTACCTTGTTTTCCTATCTTTTTAGGCTGGGGACAGTCCGCCCTCCAATGTCCTTTCAGACCGCAGTTGAAACAATTTCCCTTGTTTGTTTTCTTCTTACCACCTTCAGCAGGAATATTTTCCTTACCTTTGAGATCAACCTATTTTTTACTTTTAGTTTTGTTCTTCTACTTTTCGTCTTTCAACGCAGAAGAGGAAGGTGCACTGCTAGTCATCAAGGCTTGGCTTCTCTGCCCCATAAGCATCTCTGTCACGAACTGGGCTTGCATGAGCGCAGTCAACGTATACGCTTGGCCATTCATGGTATAGTTTAGCTTAAAATGCTCAAAACTTTTCGGCAGAGAATAAAGTATGATGTCGACTTGGGTATCCGCATGGAAATCAGCACTAAGAAGCTCAAGCTTGTTAAGGAAATCCATCATTTTGAGAACGTGATCCCTTACGAGCGTCTCTTTAGCCATTTTCTACGACAAGAAATCCTGCATGGCTATTTGCTTAGTCGTACGATTCTAGTGAGAGAAGAGTTCATTAAGATTCATCATAATGTCTGCAGCGGTTCCCATGTTCTGTTGTTGGTACTGCAACACATCTGACATTGAAGCTAGAACAATGCACCTAGCCAGTTCATCGGATCTCAACCATTATCTATAATATTCCCTATCTTCATCACTAGTCTCGTTCGTAGGCTCAGCTGGTCTAGGTTCATCAAGTACAAACTTGTGTCCTTCAGTATTCAGGACTATCAATAAATTTATTTTCCAATCTACATAATTCTCCCCTTCTAATTTGTTTTCTTTGAGTATGTTAAACAGTGGATTAAAACTTGACATGTTGAACTGAGAATAAAACATACATTCATATTAATATATAATTAACATATATATTATCACATAATTTGATCACATATTTTATATCAAAATCACATAAAACGATATATACATGCATAAGCGAACATCTTAAAACAATTTAAGCAAGTCACACTGAATGTGAACGTTTACTTAAATTCATCGCGGACGCGACTAACCGTCGCGGTCGCAACAACCTCGGTGCAGAACTGGCTCTCCTTCGCAGCATTTGTTGCGGTCGCGACTTACGGTCATGGATGCGATGCCCTTGACGCAGATCAGCCTCCAGTTCGCACCGATTCTAATTCTTTTAATTTCGTCTTCGTCTTCGTCTTCAATTCGTTACAGTTTATTTAGAAAAAATAAATCTAACATCTAGACTAATCTATTATATAAAAATAGACCTAGTCTACTCGTGGATTTTTTTCACGAGAAAAACAAATCTGAATGAATTAGATTAAAAAAAACATTCAATCCAACATGAATTTAAACATACATAAAAAAAAACCATGATAATTGGATTCCTGCAAGACAGATCTAACAGTTCTAAATCCAATTTCAATCAAGACGTAAATTTGATTTTTGAAATTTTAATTTGAAATTACAGAGCCCGAATCAATAGCTCTGATACCAATTGTTGGGGAATCGGGGATTATGCCAAGGATCTATTTGGGATGTAATTTGAATTTCTATTTTCAATAATCAAATAACGATGATATGAAACATTCAAATCACGCAATTCATGTAGTTGAATAAAAGTAATCACACAACAAGCCCTAAACATGCAGAACTGAGGGATTATCGTATTTTTGCCTTCGAATCGGAGAGACGCCCTTGAGAAGAATTAATCTTTTAATCCAAAGATCTTCTTCAGTGTTCTCTAAGTCCAAGCTCGCTAATCCGGTAGGAAATCAAATGAACTTTTAACTCTCAAGGAAGGATTAATTTTCCATAGAAAAACAGCCACTCAATTATGCATATGGTGACCAAAATTGTTCCTCTATTTATACTTGTAGGAGCTGAATTCTTGGCCTCCAAGAAAATAAGGGATTTCAAAATCCTCTCCTAAGAAAAGAGGGGATTTCAAATTCCTCTCCTATTTAGGAGAGGAAAAATATAGATAAAATCATATCCCTTTTGGAATTAGATTTATCCATATCTTTTTCTATCTCCTACTCCATATTAATCCTTATCCTTTTAGTGAATGAACTTTTATTGGATTACTCAAGGGGCCAATATAAGGAATATGATTGGGCATCACAAGGGGCCTAGATATCCATAGTGAGCCATCAATATTATTCTAGCTCATTAATATTAATTCATTCCACTATAGAATTAATATTGAATACTCATCCTAATCCATATTACGAAATATGACTCCCAATTATTATTTTCCGTGTTTAAGATTCATTGTCCATTAATTAATTTAAGCTACTGAAAGCATTAATTAATTAATATTTTTTATCCCTTCAGAACAAACAGCTCAACATTATTATAATATCGAAAATTAATCATATTGTACATGTTTGATATGATAAACATTATGAGCCCATCAAGGGGACATAATCAACTTATTTTTCCAAGACACAATTTTCTGTTTTAATTTAGCAATATGTCATATTATTAATAATATTGCCCAAAGTATAGAGCATCGAGGCCCATTGACTCTTTGCCCAAAATAAATCAAAGAAATACTTCCTCCGTTCCGTCCTAATTTGTACACTTTCCTTTTTCGGTCGTCCCACCCTATTTTGCACACCCCTAAAATGGAAAGGAATTTTACAATCTCCACCCTTAAAATCTCCACCCTCAATCTCCACCTTTTAAAAAGTCAAAGATTCCACAAAATCTACTTTTTCTTAATATATGTGTCGGAGCAGGTGTGTAAATTAAACCGGGACGGAGGGAGTATTAATTAATTATACACAATCCTTATTAAGTGACAAAAATTAATAAATCAATAACCACTAAAATCTAGTTTTTCTATCAAGTCAGTCTAGAAAAAGTATCTCGCTTTCAGTGCAACAAATGCAGTACTAGTGTAATCTCTTTATCAAGACAAACCAGCGTGCTCTTGATGAGAGCAAGCCTCCCTCCATAGTTCAGCTGGTTGTTCGACCAGCTAGTGATGGTGCTCAGAAGACACTGAATAATCGGCTGAAAGAGAGTCAGACTCCTATGCCCTCTGAAGAGCGAGACGCCAAGATAGGTGACCAGCAACTGGCCAATCTGAAATCCAATTTTCGGAGGTTTTCAGGTTTTTAGGATTTTTTAGGATTTTTAGGTGTTTTTAGGATTTTAGGGTTTTTAGGGTTTAGGAATTTTTCAGGTTTTTTTTAAGGATTTTAGGAATTGGTGCAACATAAAATTATTTTGCACATGGTGCATCCAAGTCTCACTCATTTTAAAATGTAACATCTCCACTTAAATGATTTCGGAAAAACAAAAGTGTTTCAAATTAACTACATATAAAGTTTAAATTTTGGCTAAACTATGTACAAATTCATGACATTTTGATTAAAATTATTATTTGCAGTATGATTTTTCGAATATAACATAAAAAATGTATTGTTTTTATAATTTTTCCAGTTTGATGCACTCGAGCAAGTGTTTTTCTCCAATTGCTGATTTTGAGCCAAAAATCAGAATTTTGCCTATCCTAACTGCAAACTTATAATTATATAGGTAGTAATTATATATAAAACAATGTCCGTTATCATTTGGATTTTGAAGAGTTCGTATAATTAGACACATCAATTAAGAGGGTCATATCTCAATTTGGACTCCACGTCAGAAAATTAAGCTAAAAACTTACTCGGATACATAAATTGGAAAAAAAAAATAAAGGCGGCCAAATCTAATTTACAGTGAAAATGATAATAATCAATCAAATGTCGTGAATTCTCACCCGTAAATTTTATAAATAAAATTGAATAAAAGACAAGTCAAAAGAATGCAGACTGGCTCTTTGTGTTTGGACCGATTGAATTAAGATAAGATTAGATCTATCTGACCTAACATGGTGTTATTGGGTCCAATCGCGAAATTTGCTACGCACATCCTACTTGGACGGTTATCATGTCGGGCATTACAACTACAATACGAGAATAGGTGAATTCCTTTCTTATATTTAAACGATGGTAAAATTTCTTTCTTATATTTAGACGATGGTAAAAGTCTCTTTTTGCATTAGTTGTCCAGTGCAATTTAAAGTGTGTATCATAATTTATATTTAAAAATATTTTAAATAAATATATTATAGTACTTTTACCTAAAACAAATGATATATTTAAGAAGGGTCGGTCCAACACTTAAAGAGGCTCTCTGTGAAAATAAAATTGGGCTCTTATTTTAAGAATTATTTAAATCATTTTATAGGAACAATTTATTAGCTGGACATGTTATATAAAAATAAAATAATAAAATATAAATTTTAATATAATTTTTTTCAATTTCATCAAATAAAACTTAAAAAAGAAAAAAACAAATTCAAACTTCCTTTCTAGTTCCACTAATTGGAGAAGAAATATTCTTCATTTTTTTCTATTTCCCTACTGTTGGTTGTCCAGTGAAAAGGGGAGATCGGGAGAGTGTATCTTTCTCATTTTTTCTTATTGTCGCAAATTATGAAAAACTATATTAATGAATTTATATGTAATGGTTTTATTATATTTAGAGAATGAGTAATTTAGTCATTTATGATTTAAGTAAGAAAATGAAAAAGCTAAATGAATGAATTGATATGTGGTGATTTTTTATATTTAGAAAAGTAGTAATTTAGTATTTCGACAATTTTAAGAAAAACCGGGGAAAAATTAAAATGCCACAAATAGGAATCGAACACTACTCCTTTAATACAATGAAGATACTTATTAACAACACAATCACCAGCATAGTTCATTTCAAGAACTCAGTACATTGTAATATGAAATAAATAATATATATACACACTTACAAATATATAGAAAAAAAATTGGGGACCCTGGTTGACCGTGGGCCCTGTGCGACATCACTTGTCGCATATCCCGAGACCGGCTCTACATTTAAGTATAAACATTAAGGCAAAAACTTGGGTGCATGTGATGCACCATAGTGGTATTGTACCCCCAATTGGGTCAGACCGTTTTTTTTAGTTTGAACCGATTTTTTTCCGGTTCAAACAGGATTTTTTAATCCTCATCCAAAAAATTACTTTTTTACTTATATTTTCAATTTTTTTTACTGTTAGATAAAAACTAGGTTTTCTTCAGTTTTTTCGCGTAGTTTTTTCTTCAGTTTTATCGCGATTTCTTCCTCGATTTTTCTCCCGTTTTCTTTGAGATTTCGTGACTTACAGTCGAGCTTCTGAGCCCGATTTAATCTCGACTTGGTTTTCGTTTTTCAGGCGTGTTTTGGTGAATTTTGGGGTCGCGAATTTATAAGATTTCAGCGATTCCGCCATTGAATCGCAGTCGCGAATTTCTGGAGCGGTTCCGCCATTAAGTCGCAGTCGCGAATCCATCAATGAAGGCAGCGAATTTCCAGTAAGTTAGTTTGAGTAATTTTGTTGAAATTGAATTTCACTCTCATTTTCCTTTTTGTGCTATTGAATTTGTGTAAGAGTTGAATGATGGAAGTTGTTTAGTAGTAAAACTGGTTGTATTTCCTTGTGAATTTCGGGGTTTACGTTAGTTCAACTCGTAGCTCAGAATCGCTTGATTTCGGGCTGATGTTTTTAGCTGCCTGTAGGATTTGTTAAAAACTTGATTGATTGAACTTCTTATCTTAGGCGCGATTAAGTTGTTCCAGAGATTGGTTGAGGCCTTTACTGGTTTATGTCATTAGCAATTGCTGCTTGTTTCTTTTTTTTTTTAGTTATATCGATTATTACAATTTTTGAAGCAAAGTTGTCTGGAAATGCTCGAAAATTTTACAAGTTTGAGTTGCTAGAAACTTATGGATATTGCTTTTCTTATTCCTAATTTTATTGAGTTGATCAATATAGATTTATTGGTTAGGATGTAGTAGGTAGTAAATTTAATAATAGGATAGGATATCGACGGCCTACAAATCATGCCCCTAAGCCCGAAATAAACAAAGTTGAAATCTCAAATCAGTGTGAGATATTGAGAACGTGGAACATAGGATCTGATGTAAAAACAAGTATGAGATTTGTTTGGGAAATAATACAGAAGTTTAAAAGAAGAAGAAAAATGCTGAATTTGAGGTAAGAGAGTATCTTTTTGCTTCACAATGATAACAAGTGTGATTAGAGAACTTCTGTTGTAATTTATAGTCCCTTTGCTATGGTTATTCTTAGGTCCTTATTGATTGGATTATTGGAGCAATATGAAACAGTCAAAATAAACTATGGAAATGTAAATAGCATCACTGTATTATAGCGGAGACTCCTGTTACAAGTTTCTTGTTTATGATGATAATGCATGTGCTGCTGTTGGTAGATTGCATTTGTGGATCACTAGAAATTATGCATAAACTTGGATATTATGCTACTCATATGGCAAAGTGTCTGTGCTCCATATATTTGTTATGTTTTTACAGTATATTTATTTTCTATTTAGGGTTTACTTACAGTATGTTTAATTTCTGGTTAGAGTATACTCATTTTGTGTTTATAGTATAGTTATTTTGTTCTTACAGTATGTTTACTTGTGTTTTTTTAATATATTTCTTTTTTTTTGTTGTAGATTTTTGTGTCTTTTCTTCTTGAGGCTCATTATGCTTGTATTGCCATTGATTTTGTGGATTCAAAGTTGCATTACTTGGATAACCGGAAGTACAATAGTGATGATAACATTTTTGTTCAAGCTGCTTTGATATTGATAAGGAATAGTTTGTTTAATTCTTATAGTACAATATTTTAGACTTTCTAGTAGACATGTTTTTAAGTAACCATACAATTTTTTTATAGTAACATCAAATGTCGGTATTTCTTGATCAAGCTGGACATCCTAAAACTATGGAAGTCAAGAGATATGAGTTTAATAATGTCCCATTTACATGGCAAATTAGGAAGCATGATCAAGACTGCGCCGTTTATATGATGCATCACATTATGCGTTTTGATGGTGTTGTATATTCAGAGCTGAATATGTTGAAGGTATACTTAATTTTTTTTTTTACAGTATTCTTATTGTGTGTTTCCAGTATTTCTATTCTGTGTTTGTAGTATATTTATAGTGTGTTTACAGTATTCTTATTTTGTGTTTTTGTAGGCTGATATTCGTCGTGCTTTGCGTGTTGAAATATGACGTGAAATTGTTCTCTCATCTATTAATGAAGTAAAGCAAGATGTTATTCAAGCTGTAAACATGTTCTGTAAGGGGAAGCCAACATACAAAGAAAGGATTGAAGAAAAAAAGAAGCAAGATGCCTCTAAAAGAGAGAAAGATGCTGCAAAGAAAGTTCATCTTCGAAAGCAGAAACTGAAAGTTCGTAAATGAAATTGAAATAGTAGTAGAAGGTTTTATTGATGAATTTGTAAAGGCTCCTAACTTTTTTTGGGGGATTGATGTGTTGGTTGCATACTTTTAGAATGTTTTTAAATGTTTTTAGATATCAAGATTGGTTTTTGTTATCTTATTTGGTTATTTTTCTTTAATAGCAATGTACTACAAAAAAATATATATTCTAAATATCCACTATAAGGCAACATATCGTCTACTACAAGTTAATATTGTATATACTGAAATATTGTAAAAATATATTATTATAGAAAAATATAAGTCTACTGTAAGAACACAATAAGTCTACTCTAAACACAAAATAACAATACTTCAAGAACAAAATAAATTTACTGTAAAAACACAATAGGTCTACTCTAAATGAAAAATAAATATACTGAAATAACACAAACTCGGCCGAGACAATCAGGCTCGGCCGAGACAGATGATTAGTGAAAGCCATATTTTGGCCGTGGAAGTGGCTCGGCCGAGACACTGATTCTCGGCCAAGAGTTTGGTACATGGAACTCGGCCGAGACTGTCATTCTCGGTCGAGATTGAAAACGATTTATACTGCAAAATAAATATACTGCAAGAACACAATAAGTCTATTTTAAACACAAAAAAAAATATACTGCAGAAACACACAAAATCTATTGTAAGAACATAATAAGTCTAGTCTAAACAAAAAAAAAAATATACTACAAGAACACAATAAATCTACTGTAAGTGAACATTAAATATACTGTAACTCAACATACTTCTGTAAGTGATCATTAAATATATACTCTAAGGTAATATATGACATACTATAAGTGATAATTATAGATACTGCAAAGGTTGTATTCAACATACTGTATAAAAACTAACATTAAACATAAACAACGCTGTTCTTTTAAACTGAATAACAATGTTATTAATTGAACAATATTCATGAAAAAGATATATTCACTACATATAACTAAATCAGACGAACATTTGGTGTTTTTGAACCAAATTCGTTGTTATTGATTTGAATTGGTTCTCTTGTTTTTTTTTTTCTTCGTTTTTCAAGTGGATTTTTCGCCCTTCGTGCCTTCCTTCCCTTTGTATTTGATTGGACTGGATCCTGTATGGTGTCAAATGGCTCGATTGGATCAACTAATTCTTCGACCACTTTCTCATTATACGGTTCAATATCCATTGATTCATTTGTTTGTTCTGTCAAAAATAAAGAAAATATTACAAATGAAACATTACTTGAACTCTAGAAATATACATACTACAAGCGAAGATAATTCATACTATAAGCTAATATTAAACATATAATATCAGGGATCATATCACATACTATAATCGAAATTTATATATACTAGAATATTGGAAAAATAAAGCAGAATAAATAATGCATACTGTTGGTCAACATAATGTATACTATAAGCTATGAATATTCATACTGTAAGTGAATATTAATACTACTGTGTTATGCAAATATATCACACAATATATGCGAACACTATATATAGTGCAATATTAGAAAAAATAACGCAGTATACTGTTAAGCAATAAAAAGTCTATTGTCATGTACCTCTGTGATTTTCTTGTACCACTTTAATATCCATAACTACGAAAATATCAGAAAAAGTTCTAAAAAGTATCACTAGTACATCTTCAAAGTTCTGAAACGAAAATATGAAACGTAAACATTTTTTATGTTATCTTCAATGCTAAACTGCACAAACAATCAAATGAAAATTATGAAAAGGTTACATTCCTGAATTTTCCAAGTCAAGTGAGAAGAACTAGGGTTGAATTTTCGCAGATTTTGTATGAGATCTTCATTTCTGATGACATAATACCAATGACTCTTTATCTATGAACTCAGCTCGAGAAGGCGATGAAGATCGCGTATGAAAATCGCCTGGTTTGAGTTGCGTATGAAAGGGAAAACGAAGGATTCCGTTTTGCTGCTGACGGATTCGCGATAGTGTATGAAAGGGAGGACGAAGGATTTTGGTTTGCTGGTGCGGATTCGTGGTCGCGTGTGGGAGGTGAGGGAGGTGAGTGAGGTGAATTTACTCTAGGGCTTTTTTACCTAGTGGACTTAATTTTACTCAATAGGTTAAAACTAGTTTGTGGGCCCCATGTGATGTATATTAGTGTTACCTACTCAAACATTAATATATTTTCAACATAATACATTTACAAAAAATATATAATATTTTTATACATCAATAATAATACATTTTAATACTAATATATTTTTATCCATAATCCTAATTATACAGAAGACAATTGATGCACAAGAGATTTCTTTCATTTAAACCATTCATGAGGTATGGTACAAACATGTCAAAGTGATAAATTATTTTTTCTTTTTTCAGTGAAATAGTGTTGTTGTGCATTTTTTAGCTAATATGCCTATGATGCTTAATATCAATAATATTTCACTTTATTTTGGTGCTAGATTTGAATCTTCTTAGAGGATTTTTCTGCTAATAAACGGCATCAGGATTTACATCCAAGATTCTATTTCCTCCAGATATTCCATCATCTTTTATACTTATCATTCAACTAATTCTTCACATTATTACTTTTTACACTATATTAATGTAAACTCTACAATTGAAATCGTAGTTTAATTATTATTTGATTAGTCGATAATTACTTACATAATCTTAATTCTTAATATAATAATATAAATTCACAACTAACATATCTATTAATTTGATATGTCCGGTACACATCAATTTATTTTTTTATTTTAATACAAATATTCTTTAGAGTTGGAATTACCAAAAACCATATACTATATAGTATGCATTATTAATTATTTATATATTCATGTATAAATAAACCATTTCTTTTATTTTTTTTGAAGTGAAATCTATGAGATATCAGCAAAACCAGATTCGCAATTAAGAGGGTGATTAGTTAAGCTAAAAAGAGGAGAAGCTGTGGGGCAGGTATGGGGGACAGCGTTTGAAAGAACAAAGAGGTCTGATAAGAAGAACGACTGAGAAGATAGTTTTTCTTAAGTCATGTTGATTTCTCAAAGGACAAGATTTTAATACGCCGCCGTTTCTCCCTGTCTCCCTCTCGCTGCCTCGCTACCTCTTGCGCTCGCTTCGCTCACAGCTGTGTACAACTAAAGCAGTGCAGCGTACAACCTAGCTGAGTAATGAGCGTATGATTAAACAATGGGCGTATCATGCGGCACCTACCTCCGACACACAACTGACCGTGCCGCCGACCGTTTTTCCCGCTTCTTCCCCTGCCTTTCTGATCCCGGTTACTATATTTACCTCTTTAGTTTTAAAATTGATTTATTGGAGCACCTGGAATTTTTATTCTGATTTGCTCTTTTTGTTTTAAATCTGTTTTAGCCCGAAGATCTGCTTTTTCGTTGAAACTAGCGTTGGTGATACTGCATCTTGTTTTTGCTGGGGTTTTATTTCTGTTTGACCATGATTTGATTGAGAAGACCAAACAGGAACCATGGTAATGTACAGATAATGTGATTGTTTTTAACTTCTTTCTGTATATGTAGTTTTATTAAAATTTGTAGGCGAATGTTTTGGAAGTCTCATATTTCGGGTCAATTGTGCGGTTAAATGATAGGTTCAGACATAATTAGGCGATTGTAAAAGCAAAAAATTGTAAAATTGAATGTTGGTTCCTGAGAGTTGGAACGTGGATGTTGAATTCTGTTAAGAGACTCAAATTGCTATCGGCAATCACTACTTTGCGAACTCCAAGAGTTGTTGGATCAAAACCTCCGACTAAGACCCTATTAGTACAATGTTATCAAGACTAAAAGCCTAGTTTGGCTTCCGCTATAGGGTTCTTGTTATTTTGTTGCAGAGAGAACCTTTAATTGTTCGTGAGATGACTGATTCCCATCTATCTTGTATATTTTGAGCTAAAAAAATTGTAAAGCTTATTTACTAGGTTTCCAAACAATACCATCATTCATCAAGGTGGGCCTTTAAGGGAATCGTCCCAAATATTGATCTTTAGTCTTATCCATCTTTTATTATGATGGATTTGGAAAATCTTAATTCCTGCAGTTTTCTTGAGTTAGTTAAATTGGACCAAAACTAGAACATACGAGGAGTAAGATCTAGAGGACTGCTATATGTGATTTATTTTGTGCCAAAAGACATATCATGTAATTTTTCTTATGGCAGTGGCTTTGTGGTCAATGTTTGTAATGGTTTTGTGACTTCTGCAGACAATTTTTCTGAAGCATATGATTATTCCTCACAATAGAAAAAAACGTTTGACTAATTAATCGATCTTTTTGTTGCATGAGGGTCATTGTGAGAAAATTCAGCTTATGGTAATTAGAATTTAGGCTCATCTTACCCGTCTCATCTTAGCTCCGTCAGTAGCCATTTCCCGCCCGTCTTTCGTATCAGTTTTCACTCCCATTCATTTAGCTATTATGATAGTTGTCACATCTTTGCTTCCTTTCCTTTCCCAATGCAGGTACACTGCTATGTATCTATTATTGTTTGTGACTACACTGGTTCAATATTTTATAACTGCTGGAACATCTCCCGGGTAATATTTACAAGCTACTCTTGACTATAATTAATTGTCTAAAACTTAATCTGCGAAGGTAATTTTTTTTATCCTTTCCTGCCTGGTTAAGTTTCTGTTTCTTTCAAAGTGTAGCTATGTACTTGATGCACAGAAGGCTGTTGATGAAAGAGATGCTTCTGCTAGGACTTTGTTGGCCTCAAAGTAAGTAGGCTTTTAGCTGATTCTTTTCTAAAATTAACACCAAAGGGAATGACTAATTTATATGTTCATAACTTGAAAACATGTATACGTTTTCTTAGTGTAACTATGGAATTAACAATTGCCATGTCTTTTTGTATGCCTTGTTATAATGTTCAAGCAAAGACAACCAGCATCAAGCAAAAATGGCAATGTCGTAATCAACATGGATGGAAGAAATTATCACAGAGGAAATGCAACTGCTTGGACAAAGCTAGTAATGGATTTGTATCCTTCAGGGACATCTACTAGGTAAGTGTATGCCAAATACTTCACACTTACGTTGGACATCTACTAGGTAACTGTATGCCAAATACTTCACACTTACGTTCTGCTAGAGCTATTTCTAGATTTTAAAACAAGATTCTAATGTCTGTTCTATATTTTGATGGACCAGTCGAAGGATAAGAGTTGCTTTCCCTTTCTTTTACTTTAGCATTTGATAATCTAATGGAAACTAGCGTTTTTGTATTTTTGATTCAGAAGTAGAATCAGTTTGCATATGTCTGCAACAGGATATATTTATTTGTTCACCACTCTTTGTTACTTTAATTATTATTATTGTTATTATTATTATTATTGTTGTTGTTGTTGTTGTTATTATTATTATTATTATTATTATTATTATTATTATTATTTTATTTCTAGGTCAAATGGATAACTTGGTTCCTGTGCTATGCATATGTTATAGAACATTGTGAAGCACATCTTTTGTATGATGTGTGACAAACAAGTTGCCCAATTTGGTGCAGAAAGTCATCTCATGCAGAATAATAAATTTCTAACAGCACAAAAGGTCATCTAGGAGCTGTAGATTTTGCGTCGGTTTATGTGCTTGAACTTTTGTGCAAAACACATTCCTTATTCTAGTTTATAATATTCTTCTATGCTAGTTCATCCTATATATAATGTAGAAATGGCTGTACAAATTGGAAACATTGTGCCTCTTGCATAAATGGAGCTTGACTGTTACTAATTCATTATAATGGATGTACAAATGGTGTATCTTGGTCAATATACATCAGTGCAATACAAGTTGTTCTGTGTTATCTATGCTGGCCTTAGAGATGCTTTACTCACCAAAATTTGATACTTGCTTAATGAATTGCTACTGATTATCTATGATTAAACTGATTTCTGGGATGCTGAATTTATCACCAAGAGAACCATAAAGCTACAGAAAAAGTATTTCATCTTATCCATCTTGTCTTACTCTGGAACAAATCAGAAGATGCATCTTTATTTTTTTTATAGTTTTTTCAAGCAACAACTTATTTTATGATGAATTGATTGTTTTCAGAAATTTGACCTGCACTTACTGCAATGTCATTCAGGTTGGACCTTCTTACTTCTTATTTCTCTTATTCTTATGTTTATTCCTCAATTGATCCTTGTTACTTTGACTTCTTTTAAGAGTGTGGATGTGGTCATATTTGTTCAGGCTTGGTTGTGTAGGTGGTTAGGAACAACATTTCACTAAATAGAATGGTTAGGCTGGAGTCTGGAAATTTTGATTTTATCAATTCAATGAAGCAGGCATACACTAGAAAGATCAATTACCTAGTTCTGATCGTTTCAGATGTAACCAATTAAACAAGATGTTAATCAACATTTGTGAACACAGAAGTAGCTATCGACTGATTTTTATTTTTTACATCCTCCTTTTTGCCCTTCCTGATCAGCAATTTCCAATGCTGATTCAGTTTGTTTTAGGAGTTAAATTCCGATTGTAATGCAAATAAGTCTTTGAAAAAGCACGAACGTGATAATTATTCTAAACCACTGCTCATAAATCCCTTATGGCATATGGCGTTCAAGTATATTAAGCATCAAGCCACAGGTAGCACAGCCAAGGAGCTAAGGCTTTACTTGTATTTATTAACCCTAGGTAGACTTATATTAGGGGAAAACAAATATATATGTCTTTAAAAACCTTACCTAAACTTATATGTAGGTCAATAATACTTTTGTTTCCTTTTGACACCTCAAGTATGACATCTAGAGGGACTATGTAGAATTGTATCTCAACTTTGCCATAAAAGCCAAAATTGTTCACCTGTGGCTTAACTTTTCATTTCTTAAGTTCATTTGAAGAGGTTCCCTGTCAAAAAGCAACAATTTAATATTTGTTGCTATTTTGTGCAGCCTCTAATCCTGCATATGTAATATTTGCAAGAATTGCACACCTGTTGACCAATCTGATCCTGTAATGTCTGCTGAAGTGAGAATAAGACTGTTATCTAAAAGGTCTTGCAAGCTCCATCGTTCTATAAGATGTTTTCAAAGTTTATAACACGTTGGAGCTACTCTAGAAATTAGGTTGTTGAACTGTTTGGATAAAGTAAGATCATTGACCTTTGAGATGTCAACAATGACAGTTCTGTAATCAGAAGGATATGGTATTAAGGAGTTTGTCAAAATTAATATCTTATTTAGTAAGTAAATTAAAATCTCCTTGTCTAAGAACAGCTTAAAAGCTCGTAATATCGTATATAGTACCTTAAAATATTCTCTGTTTTGTTTATTTTTATTTTTATATAAAAAATAAATTAGTCATACACTTGGGAACTTATTAACTCCCAAAGATATTTACTAGTGAGCTGTTTTACGGACTTTATGAAGCTCAGTCAAACTCTCTTTAGGACCAACCAAAATGGAGGCCTCACCTTCGGTATTCTCCAAGCTATTCAGGATTGATAAGGGCTGTAACTTCTTAATTAGAAAGAAATCCTCCAATTACGATCATTAATGTTCTATTGTGGGGCTGAAGGTGGGATATTCTTGAGTGTCTCAGATTTGCTTCTGAAATAAGTTTCTGAACCTAAGAAATTACTTATTCTGGATGGTCTGTCCAATCCCATTCTTTAGTGTCCAGGTGTTTCTTCTGCTAAGAAGTTCCTGGACTACCAAATAATTGTTTGTCATGTGATGGTCTTATTTCATTTTTCTTAGTATCTGTTTTGCTTCTATACACAAATGGGGTTTGGGAACTGTTCTATACTTGAAAAACTGATGACAAGTAAAGTAACTAAGAAATCGTAGTCTGGCTGAGTGTTTGTGCTTTCATACGTGCTAAGCCACAGAAAATCTCGTGCCTGTGTTTTCCTATACGATCTTACCTATCAAATTATCATTTGTTCTGTTCAACTGTTGCTCAAATTCTGATATAAGCATTATTGGATTGCTTTTGTAGCCTCCACGAGCAAAACATTGCCATGATTGTGACAAGTGTGTTCTTCAGTTTGATCATCATTGTGTTTGGCTTGGGAATTGCATTGGCCAGGGAAACCATTGTCGTTTTTGGTGAGTCATCTGTATTATTTCAATATTGATGGTTTGTATTTCTTCTTATATGTCCTATTCAAAATTAAGAAATTTCAAGAAAGTATTTGGTCAAATGTGAGCAAGTGATGGATATTGTTATCAGGAAGACTTTCCATGGTACTTTTGATAGGTACATATTGCTGTAGCAATGATATCTATTAGGCATTTAGGCTGAGGAAAGAAGAGGTAAGGGTTTTTATTTTGGTATACTTGGGAGTGGGTTGGGATTCTTCTCCTCACTTTTCAGATGCAGTTCTGGTAGTTTTCAATTTCCAAAGCCAATAGCGACCTCATGGTGTTGGTACAGGAGTTGAATTTCAAAAGAATGGGCGTAAGTTTGCAGTTTCATTGGGTTTGACATAGTTAAAGATTTAGCTCAGGGCCGTGATTTCATATGTATATAAAATTATAGCCCAAATGATGCAAGAAATGATGGTTGTTTGCACGTTGCACGCCTATGTTTATATAGCTGATGCTGTAGTTTATGCAAAAGTTAGAGCCTTAGTTCCTACTCTGGATGTTGACTGTAGGATGCTGTCTTATTCTTTCTATTTACAAGTACACTTAGTTTCTCTAGTTGCTAATGTTTCAAAATGTAAGAAAGCAAGGCACCAAATGTGATTGATGCAACACTCTTGGGATTTAAGAAAGTTAATTGTAGAAGGGAAAAAGGGACAAAGCAGAAGGGACCCATGGAGATCAATACATTGGTGAAGTGCTTGAAATGACAGCATCTGGGGGAAAATAGTTATGGAAACATGTCATTTTTCCGGGACGGAGGGAGTACTATATTGTCAACATCTTGTTATTTCTATTAAATGGAGCGTAATTTTTGACTTTTATAAATGTTAATTGATCAACAGTTAATATATAGGAAGCGACGCTCAATGAATCAGAGTTTCTGCAGTTATTGGTAATAAATGGCTGCATATTACCCCTGCAGTGGTTGCTGTCGAAACCCATGCTTTCATTGTTTTCGTCATACAAGCATGCTTGAAATCTGTTCTTACATGATTAGTTAACTTTTTGAAGTTTTTATGTTATCTGAGCATGCAAACCTGTTCTCTTTCATTAAGTGTGTGTCTATGGTACACCAGGTGGTACATATCTGCGGAAACAGCATTGTGCGTTTGGACTAGCATATTGTATATCGGATGTCTCAAGTCTTTTATATTGAAGGCATGGTATGTATCCATGTTATTACTTGTTAAGCCCAACAATCCAAGAAACCATCTCCTTTTTCTGTCTCTCTTTTCAGGAGTCCATATACACTTGATGAGTGTTGCACATATTACTGAACAATAATCTAAATCTAGGAGAGAATCTAAACATAAATATTATTTGACCTATCATTCTGTTTCTTTTTCTTTTCTTCTTTCCAAATATTTTAGCTTGGCATGATTTGAGTTTCCAATATTAATTCAATGCTTAAAACCAACCTGAACTGGTTTTTCTTCAGGTGGGTAGATGTAATATTGATCGCGCTCTTGGCTGCTTTGTCAATGTGTCTTATTTTTCTGCTGCTGCTTCTCCTTTTTCACAGGTATGTTTAACATCATGGAATAATCATTCTCTTGTGTTATCCTATATTCTAAATTAACTAATTGTACCTATTTTATGAAACAGCTACCTTATTTTGACTAACCAAACCACTTACGAGCTTGTTAGACGGCGGCGAATTGTGTATTTGAGGTTCGTTCTTAGTTTGGACTTTCCTAAGACACTTATGATTTTGCAGTTTTTGCTCTGTTTTCCTTGTTTTTTCTTTGTGTGTGTTGCCATTTTGGTTTCAAGGGTTATGATTAGAATGTCTTTTATTCTACACAGCGTGAACTTTATGTTGCATTAACATAAGTGCGTTTGTGAAGTAGTTATCTTCCGGCATGCAGTTTATGTATACCCATGTTAGTTGAATGTTTATTCCAAGGTCATGCATCAAGACTGTTGTAATGTTAATCAGTTAAATCTTTAAGTATGGGTATCACAAGTAGACAGATATAATATTTGGAGAAAGACCGTTCGCGTACAAAATAACAAATTAGAAGGAAGAGGCGAAGACTTAAGTTGATTAAATATTTTTTATGATAATAATTAGAAAAAGTGATCGGAGGATGGTCTATCAAAATGTTTATATTTGTGGCTTAAGACTACTCGTCTGAGTTTGCACAGAAACACAGAATATCATGCTGTAGCGTATCAGCTTGATGGTAGATTCTAGTCATGCTCGTTTCTTACCAGAATCTAGCATCCCCCCCCATCTCTGAAACTTCACTGACTTTGCAATTTACCAACTCTTGGTTAGGGGACATATATGACTCTTTGTTTTTGCCGGTGTATAGCACCTGTTTGGATTTTAGTAGACTGAGAAGACTTCCATATGTGATTACAGTTCATTGACTTTCGCATTTTGTAAATTTTAGTATAACGAACTATGGATTGTGTAGTTGCACCAAATGCCAAAAAATTGATTAAAGAAGCAGTTATGGTAAATCATTATGCTAGTATCAGTTATTGGGGAATCTACTCTGTGTTTGTTGTCCATGAATGGGTTTTTACCCCTCAGAATATGGGAAAATGAGATGTAGTCAGTCACCCGGGACATGGTCATCTTGGTTTATAAAAGGACTACAATTCCCTTTCTCTAGGAAAAAAGTTACTATCTTCTCTCCACATGTCCTGAGATTTGTAGAAGCTCGAAGAACAACTACTACCACAACAAAAATCTAAACCTTCATCTCACTATGAAGTCCACTGCGTGGATCATATCTCTCCACACATGTTCAGACAGTGGGATGGCAATTTAGTTCGATCTACATTTAATTTTTTGACTATTGCAGGGGAATTCCTGAGAGAGTGTATCCATTCAGCCAAGGAATTTGCCGGAATTTGTACCTGTTTTGTTGTGCAAGAAGCAGCATGTTCAGGATGGAGCCACTACCGACAGCGGAAGAACTTGAGGACAAGTCGAGACCTTACACTTGCTCCGACATTCTAACATGCCGTTGCTGCTGATGGTAGGATCCACTGTAGTTTAAATCGGCTGTTTTGCAACCAGCCAGGTCATTGGAAAGGTAATGTATTTAAAGTGCAATGGAGGGCTATATTGTTTTTTTTTTGCACTTGGAGGTGTAAAATCAGGTTTTGGTGCACTTGTTGAATTATTTTTGGTACAGATCGCAGCTATACATTTCCATTTTATTTATACTGTATGTTGGCTTACAGAAATGAGACTTGTGTGAAAGTTTTAGTGTGCTGAACACTAAATTTGGTTGTTAGAGCTAGGACATCTACAGAAAAAAGCAATGTAGTGTGGAGTATTAAATTTAGGGGGTGTTTGCGATTGCTTTTGCTTTTGGAAAAATGATTAAGATTAGAGATTTTTTAAAAATCACATATGTAAAAGGTAGGTAGTGTTTGAAAAAAAAAAAAATGATTCCCAATAAAAGTAGAAAGTTGAAGTGTCTGCTATAAAATCTCTTATGTCTTCTAAAAAGTATCATATTGTTTACAGAATTGTCATTGAGTACAGAAAAACATCAAAATTCTGCTTTTAGCTTTACATGGAAGCACTTCTTGGAAAAAGCAAAAACAAACACCCCTTAAGACATCTTATAAGATGTAAAACTAATTTAAGTTCTTAGAGTTTAAAAGCTGCAAAAAAAGTAAGTTTCTATAGTTCATTTTATTTTTTTAAATCTTCTAAGAACTCAAATTTCACATACTTCACACACTTCACAAACTACACACAGTTCAAACATTTCACGCATTAGATATACTGTGCACTCCTTACACTACACATTTCACACACTATATACACATTTCACACATTTCACGTACCACACAAATTTCACACACTATACATGCACTACACACATTTCACACACTGCACATTTCACACACTACGTACACTACACACACACTACAAACATTTCATACACTAATACACATACTATACACACTTCACATATTACACACACTTCACACTTCACACACCACACACATTTCATGCACTATACATGCAATACACACATTTCACACACTATACACACACTATACGTTTCACACACTACACACAATTCACAGACTACACACACTACACACACTTCAAATACTACACGCACTCCACACTTCACACACTATACACAGTGCACTCGTTTCACACACTACACACACTATACACACACTACACAGAGTTCACACAATTCACATGCTACACATACAACACACACTTCGCACACGGTTCACACACTACACATACTTCGCACACAGTTTTCACACTACACACACTTCGCACAATACACACTTCACACATTACATACCACACACTACGCACATTTCATACTCCACACAAACTCCGCACATTTCATACACTACCCACACTACCCACACTACACACACACTACACACATTTCACACACTACACATTATGCGCTATACACACTACACATATTTCACACGCTATACACACTACACACATTACGCACACTTCACACTCCAAACACTTCACACACTATGCACATTACACACACTACACACTACACACACTTTATAGCTGAATCTCTTTATTCAATTGTAAGCTTATAAGCTCTTTTATCAAAACATTTTATTAACTTATAAGCTCTTAAGAAATTATATCTTATAAACTCTTTGAACAACTTATAAGATGTTGAATCTTATAAGATGTTTGAAATACGCTTAGCCAAGCAACCTCCTTGCCGAGAATGAAAATAATAAATGAAATTGTGTGCATTTTTATTATATAATTAAGGATGATTGAGTTACTGCATAAAATTATTGACGAACATGATAGGCACCCAAATTGTTGAAATATTCCTGCCTCAAGCTATATGTCATAAGTAATAACTTTGTTGTTATAAGTGATAGGGTGGCAATATGGTCCCGTCGACTCGATGCAAACCCAACGATTTTGGGATGAGTTCATCGAATTGTGAATCACAAATAATAAATGAGTTGAACGCAAATCAACACGTTCAACATGTTTAACTCATTTATAAATTCAGCAAAAAGTTAATTTTGGTTTGATTTTATTTTTCAAGGTACAATAAAGAACTCATAAATATATGAAAAAAAAAAATTTATAATAACATATAAAAGTGATGAGAACAAAATTAGAAATAGAAACTCAGTGGTCACATCAAACGCTTGGTTAGGGGAATTTGCTTATGAACTCTTTATGATCTAACTCATTAATATTGTCTTAACCCATAGCTAATTATTTAGTACTTTCCTTTTTGAATTAGGTTTAGGAGCAACGAAGCATTGTTGTGATGCTTGGTTTTATGGATTTTATTTTTTATGAAGATTATATTTGGATTGACGGACTTGAAAATCAAAGTTTGGAAATTACTGGGAGAAATAATTTTCTTCAAAATGAGTGATGGTTTTTGAATATATTTTATAAACTTTTCCATCCAAACTATATCTGAGTAGTTCTATTTTCAAATATTCTATAAAGACAGCCTAAAATCATATTTACTATTAGATTTAATAAGATTGGTAATGGGGCGGGTGGCAGTTTTTGGCATTCCCGTATTCGCCACGTGAAGTATTCGGGATCAGGGCATAGTTGGGGCGGAGTCAGATGTTCTTATTGATTAATTTACACCTAAATAACAATTTAATATATGTTTTTTATACTTAAAACAAATTATTATACATGTTTATGTAATTTAGGTTTTATATATTATTTAATAATACACGAAAACTTAAACAATGAAGTGCTAAAATAAGATATATAGATAGATAGATAGATAGAGAGAGAGAGAGAGAGAGAGAGAGAGAGAGAGAGATTCAGTGTGGAGAGGGGATATTTGAGGCGAGGAACTGAAATTCAATCCCGCCTCGTTTACATGGTTGATGTGGAGACTCCGTCAAATTCGAGGCAGAACGAATTATTTGTTCAAGGGCGTGGCATCTGGTTATTCCTGGATTTCTTAATCATCACAAAACAAACCACGTATGTCATGTTTCGCCAAATAGTATATTATGTATTTAATAATATGGCACCTATGCACTCCCTTAATTTAGGAAGAAAAATATAAAGTAATATAATGAATATATTTTTTGATATATATGGACTATGGAATGGTAAAATGAAATATATAATTTCTTTTCATAGATTTGTACTATGAATATTAAGGTCTGTGTGTGTTATTTCTGAAAAAGAAAAAAAGGTATGGATGTCTGTAGCACAAAACAAAATTTGGACTACTGGTGCTAGTTTAGCATATGCAACTTATGTATGATAGATAACTAGCTACCCACAAAATTAATGATATTTAAACCCTCTAGCCAGAAGAAGAAAGTTCCTCTCTTAGAGAGGTCTAGGTTAGGGTATCCATCTACGTTCGCGATCAGCGTATCTCGTCCGATCATCTACGATCGTTCTGTTCTTCATCCCTCATCCTTCCCACCGGCCTTCATTTGAGGAGTGGAATCTTGAGAAGGATGCGACAATTGGCAGGTTACTGGACCTTTCTTAAAGTTTCACCATTGAAACGTATTAAAAACATCACACCCACAACTAATAACACCTCTTGAACTGTCCGAAAACCACTGTTCCCGGATCCTTCAACTCTACACCCGAAAACATGGACCCAAAACCCATTAAACCCATATCCTCACACACATTCATAACACCGGACCAGCCCACTGCCCCTACTGATACCTCAGCCCCTTATCCCCCACACCTATTAGCTGAATTTTCTAAATTAGATACTGCTCTGCAAATGACCCTCAAGCCTAACCACGATATATTACAACCCCAAGATATCAATTCCCCACTGCACTATAAAAACCCCAACCCAACTGAATACTGCAACCCATCTATTGTTATAACACCTGAATTCCCCATGCAAAAAGTTATAGAAAAATAACCTCACATCTGTCCCACATAATGAGAATGAACCCCCATGCAAAAAGACATGCAAAACAGCCTCACGTCTGTCATACATAAAACGACTATGCAAACCTATCTCAAGCTTCGTACCGGGACTGTTCAACCTAATACCCACCACTACCCTTATAGCATCTATGCAATCCATGCATGAGCCTTCTGGTGATGTCACAACCATGTGTAACCTTCGAAATATTCCCACTATAAATTCTGTCAATGAGCCAACTGTCACCATAGCTTAAAACACAACTACCTTAGCACCATCATAAAAAATGCCTTTGCATGAGTTCATACACCAGTGACCATTCCCAAATCAAACCCAACTATCCACTCTAATGACCCTCAAACATTCTCCCTAACCCCTTATATGAACCCAAACTAGCCCACATCTACTATGAGTCCAGCCCAAACCGAAACTACCCACATTCCTTCAAACCCAAAATCGAGAACGAGTGCTATTAAGAAAAGATCATGGAAGAGAAGTGCTCGAGAAGTACCCCATACAACTGCTAATGTTACCATAGTTATGCCTCAAAAGAGGTTGATGGATGAGCCTGGAGATATGATTATTGATTCGGAAGAGGGAGGTAAGGTTGCCTTTAAGAGGCAAAAGGATGTTGTTATGGATAATGTTTGTGTTGGTGATGATTACTCAGCGGAGATTGAAGGAGTGCAACTTTGCCGATCCCAATGAGTTTCTTAGGATGGAACTGTTGAGGGCTTGGGAACCCTCGAACAGTTGGGGTTCTAAAGCAGGAAATCCGCGAGAAAGATCCCAAACTTCTCTTCCTTTCTGAAATGAGGTTACTGACGCTTGAATTGGAGGTTGTTGCCATGGAGTGTGGATATGATCATGTGATAGCAGTTGATTGTGATATGAGCGTGGGTGGTCGAAGTGGAGGTCTGAGCTTGTTGTGGAGAGATGGCATAGATGTGGCTTTACTTTCTAAGTCGCTACACCATATTGATGTACTAATAGGAAACGAACTCGAGACTGAACAATGGCGTCTAACAGGTCTGTATGGCTGACCAGACGAAGAACGAAAATATCTTACTTGGCAGCTTATGACCGAATTACATCATCAAATAAATAAGGCATGGTTGATGATTGGGGACTTCGATGAAATAATGTTCGGCTTCGAGAAAATAGGAGGGCGCAGTCGTGATTTGAGGGAAATGGAATAGTTCCATGATACATTAGACCAATATAGGTTAGATGATCTGGGATACCAAGGCTACAACTTTACTTGGACCAATTGCCAAACATAAGACCAGAACATTCAGGAACGACTTGACAGGTGTGTTGGAAACATTGAATGGATCGAGTTTTTTTGTCATATGAGGTGGAACACCAAGTCAGACGAGAATGGGATCATTATCTAATCCTTATCAGTTGGAATTAGCGTAGAGATGCTCGAACTCTTGTGGGCGCAGATCCAAAACGAGTCAAATTATTCAGGTTCGAGACCATGTGGTCACAAGATCCCTCTTGTCAGAATGTTGTAAAATCAGCCCGGGACAAGGATAATGCAGGTTCGACAATAATGGTGATGAGAAAAGTAGAGAAATACGGTAATGCTCTAAAATTGTGGGAGTCGTCCCATTTTGGCAATTTATCCGCTAAAATTAAACGATCTGTAGAGATGCCGTGGAGAAACTTAATGAAATGGAGCAAACACCATTGAATAAAAGGGCAACAGTGGAGTTAGAGGATAAAATCTCTAATCTTATGAAGAAAGAGCAGGCCATGTGGCATCAACGAGCTCAGGTAAATTGGATGCGAGATGGGGATAAAAATACTACTCCCTCAGTTTTAAAATAAGTGTCCTTTTAGATAAAGGAAAAAATTTCAAAATAAGTGCCGTTTTAGCATAAAAAACCACAATTCTTCCAATTTTATCATAAACAACCTACTTAATTTATTGATTATTTCCTTATTCCACAAAATATATCTAATAAAATGGATTCTGTATGGAAACATTTTCCTTTTATATCTATTCTTAATTTAAAAAAAAAACTAAAAAGATATTTATTTTAAAACGGAGGGAGTACGTACTTTCATAGGGTAGCAAGTGGGAGGACGAAATGAAACATGATTGGACACATCCTAGATGAGAACAGGTTGGAAGGGACGGTAAACATTGATATCGCCCGGGTGTTCCAAAAATATTATGAGGGGTTATTTTCTACTGGTGGAAATCTGGAGATGGATTGTGTGTTGGAGGCGGTTGATACGAAAGTCTCCAACGATATGTGGGATATGTTGTTTGAACCATTTACCAAAGAGGAGGTTGTGGTAGCCCTGTCACAAATGCACTTGATGAAAGCCCCTGGGCTGGGTGGTATGTCTACAATTTTTTCCTAAAATTTGGTCTGCTGTTATCCCTGATATCAGACCCCGCATTCTTAGTATTTTGAACCATAACGCTGATCAGAGCATTATTAATCACTCCCATATTGTATTAATACTAGAAAAAAGAAGCATGCTTGCTCTAAAGGCTACCGCCCTATCAGTTTGTGTAATGTATTGTTTAAAATTGTCACAAAGACCATAGCTAATCGCCTTAAAGTTTGCCTTGATTCGTTGATTGATCCCGGTCAGTCGACTTTTGTTCTGGACCGACCAATTATGGATAATGATTTATTAGCCTTCGAGATATTTCATGTTATGAAACATAATCAAGCTACGAAAAAAGGTTATTTTGCTTTTAAGTTAGACATGAGTAATGCCTACGATAGAGTAGAATGACATTTTTTTGGAGAAAGTGATGCTAAAGTTGGGAATGGAGACACTTTTATTCGTTCAATTATGAATTATGTGTCTACGGTCTCTTATTCTATTATGGTTAATGGAAATCCCCGGGTGATCGATTCTTTCCTTTACGGGGACTCTAACAAGGGGACCCCCTCTTGCCTTATCTTTTTTTTATTGTATGCAGAGGCTTTTACGTCCCTTAAGGCAGCAGGCAGTTCAGAATATTAGTGGAGTTTGAATTTGTTGAGGGGCACCATCCATTTCTCATTTGATTTTTTTTTTTTTTTTTTGTGTGTGTGTGTGCAGACGATAACATAGTTTTTGGTTGCGCAAATTCGATGAATTAGCGGTGGTGAAGGAAGTTATAGGCAAGTATCTGCAGACTTCTAGTCAAATGATAAGCTTGGAAAAATTCAAAATTGCATTTAGTAGAGGAGAGGAGACGCAGAAGGGTTGGCGGTTGAGCTAAGAGTGGAGTTAGTGAAAAAACACCGAATTTCCCTGAGGCTACCGACTTCAATTGGCAGATAAAAAATGAGCATCGTTCAATCTGTTGTGAACCGAGTGGGTAAGAAATTTAAAGATTGGAAGGGCAGAACCTTATCCCAAGCTGGAAGAATGATTTTGGTCAAACCAGTCGCACAAGCGATACCCACCTATGTTATGAGTAGAGATGGCAAAACAGGCCCGGCCCGATGGGCCGGCCCGTTTAGCCCGAAATATAGAGCGGGCTGGGCCGGAATATTAGAGGCCCGAAAAAATTCGGGTTTTTTTGGCCTGGCCCGAACGGGCTTTTCTTTTAGCGGGCCAAGCCCGGCCCGAAGGCCCGCGGGCCGGCCCGATGAAATTGAATTTTTTTCCCCTCACTAATCGAATAAGAAAAATTTAGGAATTAGGTAATATCTTGTGTACTATTTTAAACATGTTTTTCTTTTTTCTTTTTCTAACAGAGCATAAATGTATCTATTTACCGAGAAATTAAAACATTTGACTAATTTAATAATCTATTTCTTCCGTTTTATTAGCCGAAGATAGAAAATGAATTAGATCCAAACATGCTCATTAATTATTATGTATCGAAAAATGAAAAATTGATTAATATGTAGTATAGTACGTACACAAAAATTAAATAACTTGTAACGTGTAGTATATAACTATATATCATCATCCATTCCTTCTTTTATTATTATTATTATTATTATTATTATTATTATTATTATTATTATTATTATTATTATTATTATTATTATTATTATTATTATTATTATTATTATTATTATTATTATTATTATTATTATTATTATTATTATTATTATTATTATTATTATTATTGTTATTGTTATTGTTATTGTTATTGTTATTGTTATTATTATTATTGTTATATCTGGGATTTGAGGCATGCCTATAGATTAATAGATATCATTCTTTATTGTAATTATATTATCTTCCGATCAAGTTTTTTCTTATGAGAATTAAATTGAAGTTTGTCTCAATATATAATTCTTCATGGTTAAAGTAACAAAAAAGAAAAGAAAAAAATTCATGGCCCGATGGCCCGAGGTCCTCCGGGCCGGGCCTAACATTTGTAGGCCCGAAATAAATTGGGCCCGGCCTGGCCCGGCCCGGACGGGCCGCCCGAATTGCCACCTCTAGTTATGAGCTTCTCTTACCAAAGCACATGCGTGATAACATTATCTCAATCACATCTAGGTTTTGGTGGGGATAGAAGGATGAGGAGAAACGCATTGACTGGGGGTCCTGGAGTAAGCTTTGTAAGTCTAAGTTGGACCGGGGTTTGGGTTTTCGAAATATTCATGCGTTTAATAAGGCAATGCTAGGCAAACAAGGTTGGCAATTATTACAATCGATGGACGCCCTGCTGTATAATTCACTTCGATCTAATTTTCCAAAGAACTAGTTTCTTGAAGCACCGATTGGGCATCACGTGAGCTACAATTGGTGCAGCATACTACCGGGTTGGGAGGTTTTGAAGGAACGATTGATATGGAGAGTGGGTAATGGGTGGCATATTCAGGTTTGGTCGGACCCGTTGATCCCTTCAAATCTTAAACCTCTAATGGTGGTTGGTCACCTGACATGCTATCTAGAGATCTAATGTATGATAATATGTAGCCATGGAGTAGGAGTTTAGTACATCAGATTTTCGAGGAAGATGAGGCAAAGTCAATTCTTGCAATGCCTATATCATTGTTTCCCACAAAGGATAAGTTAGCGTGGTATTTTGCAAAAGATGGATCCTATAACGTGAAAACATAATACTACATGGCGCGGGACTTGGACGACAAGGATGGAGCGACTTCGGGGTCATCGATTGACTCTCGATTATGGAAATGGATTTGGAATCTAGACGTGCCACCAAAAATCCAAAATTTCTTGTGGAAATGTGTGCACGACTGGATCCCAAATTCAACGAACTTATTCAAGAAAATACTGGACATAGACCCGATTTGTAAGCGGTGTGGTGAAGGGGTTGAGACGATAATTCATGCTTTAAGAGATTGCAAATGGGCCCAATTAAATTGGCGACAATGTCTTTTGCGATTGGACATTTAGGATGTGGTTGGCAAAGGAAATATGGCGGATTGAATGAGTCGTATAATGGAGATACAGGATAAAGAGTTCCAGGCTATGTTTATAACCCATCTTTGGTTTGCATGGTATCTAGGAATATCTTTTATTTTCAGGATAAGAAGATCGACCAGACACGGACATCTAATCTAGCAACTATACACATCCATGATTTTTGGAGCTCAAAACTGCCAAATCAGAAGGTACAGGTGTCCCCGTGGTTGATGGTTGGCAGAAGCCGCCAGAGGAGTGATACAAGATTAATACAGACAAAGCTGTGATAGATGGAAAGGGTGCGTCAGTTGGCGGAGTCATTAGTAACTGTTTGGGTGTTGAGCTGAATTCTTTATTCGACAAGATGGAGGATTCAAAGGAGGTCATCATAATGGAAGCATTAGCATGTCGTTTGATGGTGGAGTTGTCCATCGCTATGAAGATCCCAAAAGTGGTGACTAAAACAGATTATTTACAACTATTTTGGGCTCTTTGGAAAAGTAAGATTGGTTTGTCTTATCTTGGCAATATCATTGATGACATTCTTCATCTTTGTAAGTTTTTTGAGTATTTTTATTTTAGTTGGGTTAGAAGGTCGGCAAATAAATTTGCCCATAGCTTAGCTAATTTAGCTTTTGGCTGTTGCTTTGAAGGGGACTATGTTGGTACATTACCTTTGCATCTTCGTTTTGTTTTGTTGGATGATGCCAATTTTGGCTAGTTTTATAAACACTTCTTTTCCCTAAAAAAATGATGTTCAAACCCTAACTAAAGAAATCATACGATCTATATGTCTCATACTCCCTTAAAAAATATTTAACTATTCATATCCAAATCCGATTACTAATAACCACCGAGTACTATGATCCACCAAATACATATGTAAATATTTTAAAATATGATCTTCCGTAATTCTCTAAATGCTTATTTACTTATTTAATCTAGTGCCCGACACATCAACAAAGTATTAAGTACGAGGCGAAAAATTAGATATAAAAAATTCAAACCTAAAACATGATTGCTCATATAATGTATTTTTTTTTTCCCTAAACCTGTCTCAAGCCCATACCAAAATCCTCTCCAATCAGGTTTAAATGGTTGTATACTACTGAAACCCCTCCGGTTGCCATATCCACTCCAAATGCAACCATCAGGTTATGATCAGTCAAATTGTTAGCCACTCAAGATAATTTAGCCGAAGTTCAAAGATTAATTCAACATTTATCAAGAAAAGCTATTCGAGCAGCTCTAGGTTCAACAATGGACATGTAGGGTTATTGCTCCAGGAAATTCATTATTATAAAGAACTCTATTAATGTGGACTCAGTCTGACTTCCCACATCGCACTTCTAAGCTTTCTTTGTCCATCTTACTGGAGACTTAACGTTTACTGGTAGGAGGTCATCTCAAACTTCTTTACTTGCTTGAACTTGTTAGCATGCGGTTCATGTGCAACTCATGGCAGTTCAGGCAGACCACGATTTGGGATGTGATAGTCAAGCCTCAAGGCTAATCACCCACCAGCCACTCCACTATCTCACCCTGATAAAAAGTACATGAACCACCGCGCATTGACAATATTGGCTCCTGATAAGATAGTTTTCCCTCCACTATCCCACCTTGACAAAAAGTACACGAACCACCTCGTATTGACAAAACGGTAAAGATGTTTGGCCAAATTCTGGCTAGGCAAGAATGGCCAAAAAAAAAAAAAAAAACACAAATCTTAGATAAGAAACTCTAAAGCTACGCCTATTCGCACTATTTGTGAACAGTACAAATATTTGAATTTGCGAAATTTTAAAAATATTTAAATTTGAATCTTCTTCTTTTCCTTCCTTTTTTGATTCATATTATCTCTCCATATAAAGGTCCAAGTCTTTCAGGTCCAAATACAATCCTAAGCCACCATTAGTAGCTAGCTCATCTTCTTCCTCCACCGCAAATTGTTACAAACTCATCTTATTCCTTCAACTTGTAACTTCATATGGATTGGAAAAAAGGGGTCAAAGCGCCCCCCATGTGCTTGGTTTCCTTGGTTGCGTTACTATTCCTTCCCCACTGAGGAAGCTTTCATCGCGGTGTTTAGAGCCTTCCGTCGCCGTTCGTTTCAAGAAGAAAAATCTTGGTCTAGGTGTGGGTGCCCTTCCTTTCCTGGATTGCTCTCGTAAATCTGAGGGAGAGAGTAGTAGGGATACATAAAGGAAACTGCTTCCAATAATGTCGCGTCCGGACCGAGGGAAGAAGCGGTGTAAAATCAAGAACTTCCTGATGGGTTGAAATTTTTTATATTTGGAATAATCATAGGCTTGATATGTGGGTATAATATTTTCTTATTTTAAGTTAAGTTGTTAATGTATATTGATTTCTGGTTTGAGGATTTAGTTTTGATTAGGTCTTAGTACCCACATCATGAGTCCTTGGTAAATGTTAATTTATTAATATCCAAATAAGTTCCACACTAATCTCCCAGATACATTGTTACTATATGCATTAGATATGGTTATGGGTAACTTAAGTTGCGATCAAAGGCCACTAAACTTAAAATAAATTGCTTTAACGTTGGCACACTCATACCTAACAAATCACAAGGGCCAAAAAATATTACTTTGGTGCGAATGACTAGTTTTTGTAGTGGGGAATTGGACCATATATTGTATAAATTTAATGGTGCAAAATATTGGATATTAGTTGGCAGCCCTAAATTACGTTGGGCCAAGCTCGTTGAACATGCTAAATGGGCCAAGATGCTGGAAGTTGTTTAATAGGCCCTTTAGTATTAAGTTGCAGTAGGCCCAACACATAGTCCTACCAAAAGTGGTCAAAATTTAAGCTGATTAACTAGTGGTTCATCTAAATTGGGCTTGTTGGTCGAATCTTAATGGTTAGAATTAACAAGGAAAGACCCTTTGAACTGGGAATATTTTGACACATATATCGTGCCTCATAAGTGTAAGATAGCTTAATAGAAGTCTAAATGTGGCTCTACGACTGGCCATAAGATTATAAACAACGTATAATATATATATATATTTTTGGGGGTGGGGGATGGGGTGGGGTTGGGAACTTCAATTATTTTGGACCATCTTACCTGAATTAATTAGACTGAGTTGTTAAGAAATATAGAAACCCATAATAATTTTAGATAAATGCCAATTCCTGGAAGGGCCCTAGACAAATGTAATTGGAAGGCCAAATATTCGGTTTGTGTGCCTTTTGAGGCATGTGATTATTTATTAAAATATATTGGGAAAGTCATTGTGGTCCATAAATATTTACGGTGAATTGGATTCACAATTACAAATCATATCTTGCTCCCGGTAGGCGACCTTTGGGTCTGTAATAGGTTGAACACGCGTGATTCTCAGGAAATATTTTTTCTAAGTGGTGGCAAAGACAGACAGATTGTGCGATTTGAGCTGGGTATTTGGACAAATCTATTTAGCGGCCCATTAGTAAGTTATTGAGCTAAAAATTCAATTACTTGTTCGACGGAGTTATGGATTTTTTTGAGCTCAGTTCGAAACAATTTCTTTAATTACTTTTAGTGGAGTTTAAAGTGCACTTCTTGGGTTTTTCCTTAGCGTACTGCTATATTTTTTTTTTTATCATCCTCCAACGTAACAATGTTTTGACTAGTTTTTTTTTTTTTTTTTTTTTTTTTTTTTAAATTCGTCCTGAAACATGTAAATTTTTTAACAAAATAATATCTCATCATATTCGCAAAATATTTTTCATAATATAATCATTGCTCGTATATTTCAAGACATGGTTATGTACGCATAATATATAATAAAATAAATGTTCCGCCATAGGGCTAACTCGCGGGAGTCCGCGCAAGTTACATACAAAAGGATGCCGGGACGACGATTGATTTACCTAGATAGAATATTAATATATTAAATATTATATTAGGTTACAACAGACGGCTTGGTGGATGCACACGCAAACAATTCACATCTCGCTTGAGCTGGAGTCTGGGATAATCACCATCGCTGCCTCGTGGGCATTTTCGGCCCTGGATGACCCCAAGAAAGGTCTTGTAAACCCTCACCAGGGGCTCCTTCTGCAACATTACTACACGAAGCTCTTCCTCTAATGCCACATTCAGAAGCCTTTTCATGAACTCCTGAATCTCCGACTTTGCCTCATCTAGCTGCTCCCTGGTGTTGAGGTACAAAACCTCAAGGCTTGCAAGGGAAGGGGGCTCACCTATTCTTTCGGAAGTGTATTCTTGGTAGGTGAAGAAGCCATTGATGTTGTGGAATTCGTGTATTTAATAGTTTTGGTATTTTATGTGTTTCCTTTCTTTTGTTGCTGGCCTTTATATATAGTGTAATTGGGAACTTAGGGCTGCATGGAGGCTGGGGGTGGTTGAGCCTTGGGGCTTTGTAGAGTGTAGAGTGACGTGGCCTTCATAGTGAGTTGTAAAATAACATATTTTTATCAGTTTTGGCTGCCCCATGATGGGCATTTGGTACAGCTATCCCTACTAAATGCATTGTTTGGCATCAATCAACATACATAATCGAGTGTGGTTTTTTTTTTTTTTTTTGTGTGCAAGATTTTTCATCATATTTGCGCGTCATTTTGTTGCACCCGAAAAAAAATCTCCTATAGTATTTAGGGATGTTAATTTTGCCCGTAGGGTAGGATTAACAACATGTAAAATAAAAAATGGGTAGGGCACTGCCCGAGTTTTAATCGTAGCGTATTTGTATACTAAAAGAGGTTAGGTGTCACCCGAGAAATTTTGCTTGTGTCACTATCATGAGGTGTAGTGGAAGATAGGGGTATACTGAGAAACATGGATTTGAGTGTAAGATGATTGGGAGAAGTAATAGTGGTTAGGGGTATTTTGGGAAATCTGGATCTCAAAGAGTGCTAGGGGGACTTGTAATGGAGGATAGAGTTGTGCTTGAGTAACTTCTGGTGTAAACGTAGCTCTTGTGAGATGTGGGTGAGAGTAGGGGTATTTTGGAAAATTTTGATGTTACAGGATGATTGTGTGAGCTTTTCTTTAAGTGTAGGGGGTATTTTGGTCAATTGTGGACTAAAATCAAGTGTATTCGTGTATTAGAGTGGATGTTAGGTGTCACCCGGGAATTTTATATTGTAAGTGCCACTATCGTGAGATGCATGTAGAGGAAGATGGGGGTATACTGGGATAAGTGAATTGGAGTATAAGATGATTGGGAGAAGTCATGGTGGTTAGGGGTATTTTGGGAAATTTGGATCTCAAGGAGTGTGTGTGTGGGAGGGGGGGACTTGTAGTAGAGGATATAGTTGTGTTTTGGTAGGTTTGGGTGTCAACAAAGCTCTTGTGAGATGTGGGTGAGAATAGGGGTATTTTGAGAAATTTTGATTGTACGGGAAGGTTGTGTGGTAGGGGTATTTTGGGAAATTTGGCTAGTTTTGTACTCCGCTTAATCGATAAACGAATACACTAGTAATTTAAGCCGATTAGTTTTAACAGTCTCCCATTTATAACAGTCTACTTCAGAATATTTGACATCAGTGATCCATTTATTACAGTATCTACTTTTGTTTCGGTTCGTGAATCGAACCCGACTAAAATGATTTGGATGCGAAATGTTCACATAGAAGGTCGAACACTAATTCATTATAAGATACAATAGCGAAACTCAAATTCTAATATAATTGTACTCGATTAGAATCATTCATATCTTCGATTGGTTTATAATTAATACAATGTAATAAATTAAATAATACATATAGTTATATATATATATATATATATTAATTGTATTAATATAGTTGCATACAAACACAAATTTATATGTATTATATATTATTGATAGTTGTAATAAAAAAATAAAAAAATAAAAAAGAATTAAAACATATAATAACAAAGAACTTTTAAATCTCGCATTGAAACGATTTTTTTTGAATTTTTACGCGAATCAAATATGTATATGTATCTAATGAGGGATCAGTGTAACCCGATTAAATATGAAAGTAAATTAACACCCATAATTATTACTCCCTCCGTCCCGGCCTAATTGATTAACTTACCATATTTGTTTGTCGCAAGCCAATTGTCCAAGCCCATAAATGACAAATTCTCTCATAATCTCCACCCTCAAAATCTCTACTTTTAATTTCCACCTTTCAAAAAGTCAAAGATTCCACAAAATCTGTTTTTCCTTAGTCTCCGTGCCCGGCCAAAGTTGGATAATTAGGCCGGGATGGAGGTGGTATTTTAATTTTATGGGATTTTAAATATCTTTTTGATGGAATTTTTGGAGAAGCCTTCTCTAGGGGGAAGAACTCGGATTTAATCGGGGACGATACTGGAACACGCCAAATTGGACTGAGAATGCCCTCAACCATCATTAGTACTTTATTGGGACCCCAAAAGTCACTTAATTGGTAAACATCTTCTTTTACACGTTTTTAAGTTCCACATTACCATTCTCACTCCAAACTCTAAAAGCTCTAGTGAAACTATCTCGGTTAACAATGTCTTCCATTCCTGCTGACATCATGCAAGGTTTGAGGGAGTGGACTGAGAATGACGATCTTCTGCTTGCTTTCTATCTCCTAAAAGCCTCCTATACTGAGAGAAAATTTAGGGATCTCATGCGAATTCCCTGGTGCTTAATATTGTGGAGATGATGACCTGGCAACACAAGTATCTGGTGACCGCTCGCGGGGTGGTGATGCAAATGCAGAAGATCAGGGACAATTTCATTAATTTTGTTTAGTTCTTCTCGGAGGAAGGAGTCTGGTACAACCTCGAAGCCAATCTCACCGTAACAAAGTCACCTTACACCATTGAACTGGAGAATGAACAAGCGGCTAGGGCATGGTTGAGGCTGGATAGGTTTGTGTTGCGGTTTGAGGTGGAGAGGTTGTTTAGGGTGAATGAGCTAGACCGTTTGGACTACTACTGGCTCCTCATGGCAAGGGACGACACAGACTGGAACTTGTTTCCCCTTCTGATTGTCAATGGTGAAGCCTCATTTGGCGTGTATGTTTCACAATAGGTCTAGATGGAATGATAGGCTAAATAGGTACTCTAAATTTAAGACCTTTTTCTAAGTATTAGTCTTTTGTTGTTGGTGCGTATGATGAACAAAAATATCTCTCATCCTTTTATCTACGTAAACCGGTGGTCCTATATTAGTTTTATCTGTAATATAATTATATTATTATTTGTGTTTGCACTTTTATTTTATTGCCCTCATTCCATTGTGCCTATTGATATGGGAGTGGATGTGTTCTTCCCCGTGTCATCAATTGATATTTGTCTGCTGAATCTAGAAAATTAATCCTTTGTGTACACTATAATCGAAAAAGGGGTGTTATTTGTCATGCTCGATGTGTATATATAAGGCATGATGCTAAATTAAAATATCTTTACCAAGATCATCCGTAACTCATTCATGCAAATTTGAAGTGGGGGTCAATTGTATTGTAGGGCACAATCGGCTATTGGATATCATAAGTAAATATTGTAGGTTATTATATTGTTACTGCAAGGTTTTTTAAATCCTGTAATTATTCAAAAAATATTTTTTAATAAATATCAATTTTGAGTTGGTTTCAAAATAATAACTTACTATTGATCAGTAGTCTTGGTGGTCACTAGTTACAAAACTTTAAATTACCGAAATGGAACAGAGTATATTTTACAAAGGGTTATGTCTATGTGCAATTAGAGTTGCTCTTATAAAAGATGAATGTTAATATTTAATTTTCAGTATAATTATTAATAATTTACATACGCGACTTCGAATCAAGTCTAATAAATAAGCATTGTTTTAAACCTATAACAACAAAATCATAAAGATTTATGCGACTGGGAAATATGTATATGCATCAACAAACCTGATGATATTGTTCTCTAGCCACCACTAAAAATCCGTGGCAGAAATATTATATTTTTAGTCTATGCCCCTTTTTCTGTTGCATTCATACTGTTGGAAAAAATTAGCGCCATTATTGTTAAATTCATGTCGTGAGTATAGTAATCATGTAATTCGGAGTGCTAGAAAAGAATGATATTTTTTCTACCCTAACATGTGGGGTAATTATATTGAGATTATTTATCACAAACTAAAAGAAAGTTATATTTCATAATAATAACTATTTCCGCTTAAACAACTCAACGGCCCTGATATGCACCAAGTTTTGTTTCACGTTATCTAAGAAGTTTTAAACCATTTGTTCGAACACTAATTTTTTTTTTTAAAAAAAATTTATGCCTAGAAAAATAAGAAGATAGTTGAATTAAAAATTCTTGACCTGGCTCCATTAACAAGCTATTGTTTTCACCCATTTCATCATGTGAAACATTATTTATTACAGATGACTATAGGGTTGGGCGCCAGTACAAAGAAATACTCCCTCCAGTTTATATCACCTACAAACATTGTTCTTGTGGCTCATCTTCCAAACCCATAATGCATTTGATTCCAGAAATTGAAATGGAAGTCATGAGGGGATGGAGGACCACCAAAGAGAAACTGCTACTCAACTACTTACACTAGAAGGAAAATGGTCTTTTGAGACCACAAAAAAGTGGTCTCAAATAATGAGTATTTGCCACAACTTAAGCAAAGTGGTCTCAAATAATGAACATTTGTCACAACTTATGAGTATTTGTCACAACTTTATTGTCGTCTCAATAACTCCGTCGCAAATAATATATTTGTGACCACAAAAGTGGTCTCAAATGTGTCTCAAATATTTTTTGCAACAACTAGTTGTCTTTAAAAGTAGTCTTAAAGTTGTCTCAAATAATTTGTAGAGAGATTTGTGACAACAAGTGGTCACAAATAACTTATTATTAGTGACCACAATTGTGGTGTCAAAAAGTCTTATGCAAAAGACTTCTTTTGTTGTAGTGTTAGTGGACAATTCATTCAGTATTGACCTCACATACAACCTAGTGATGATCGTTTAGTGAAAGGCCTATCTCGTTGTTTATAAAAGGAGTTGGGTTGCCACATTCCCCCCTCGGAAATTGTTAAGAAAATCCAATCCCTCCGAGACCATTTCTGTAACGTCATCTCGTATATTTCCAAATCAGGTATCTGGTATGACATGCAAAGTAATTAGGTACTGACTACTACGAACTATGAGGTTGAGTCGGTAAGAGAGTCCTCTACATCTGTGTTTCAGGCTGGGGGTAAACCCTACTTGTTTGCCCTTAAAAGGTTGATTAGATTAGTGGATATGGATAGGCTTGATTATTGGTGGTTGTTTCTTACTGCCTTTGATTTCGATCGGAAGTGGGTGTCGACATTTGTCAATGGTGAGGATATGTTCTGGATTAAGGGATATAAGGTTGGGGCAGCTGGTTTGATTGGATGGGATTGTCTTCGGATGGTGTTACCATCTTTTTAGTGTGGAAGTGTGTTTATGTTATAGCTAAAATTAGAATGAATTAGGGCATTACATGTTAAATTTTGTTTGCAGGGCGTTGCTATCTTGGACATATGATGTCTCGACGATACTCAGTTTATGTTTATTTGGTACTAATGGCATTTTTTACTATGTAAATTGAGAAAAATAGAACATATGAAGTATGGTCTACAATTGTACTTTAAAGTTAATGGATATATATATATATATATATATGTATATACACATACATACATATATTTGTAGAACCAATTACAAATTTTAACAGTGCATAATTAGGGAGACGTATTTAGTACTTTGTGCTTTAGTGAACTACGAACGTCAAAGTGCTCTGCTTTCGAAGTATCTTGTTCCGTTTGTAGTTTTGGAATGACAGCCAGAACGATATCGATAACTTTGGAAAGATTGAATCAAGGAATAAGGTCTTTGAATCTAAATCTTGCCCATTTAAACAGGCAGGGAATTTTTTAACTTTTATTTAATTATGGTTAGTTAAAATTTTAATATAATTTTTCGTATAAAGTTTTGAGTTTTATTATGGGATTTTACGTTGTTCACTCAATCACGTTGATTTTTGGTTCAAATTATAAAACTTTTGGAATAAGGTACATCGCTCAAGATGACCAAAAAAAAAAAAAAAAAAATTGCCGAGAAAGAATTTCAATAAAAAAAATCTTTACCTTTTATGGGATATTAAAAGTTATGTTGTTAGAATTTAATTTCATTTATTTCATGGGAATATATGTCCCTATTCTTGGCTAGATATTAAATGATACTAAATGATTTTCACAACACAATTAATATATATATATATATATATATATATATATACACACACACACACACACACATATATACACATAGGTAAAAACCATCAGTGTGATGGGGATTAGGCAGATCCCCAACCTGTATATATCATCAATTTTGGAAATTTACAAGAGTTATAAAGACTGCTATTACAAAGGGGAAGAATTATCTAAATCTGAAATTGGGCAAACCCAAAGCATCAACAGAAATGAAATCCCTAAGTCTATTACATTTCTCAATTTCGAAGAATTCAAATGTGCTCTCTTCTTGAATTGCTTTGTTTGCCAAATAATTCGCTGCCTTGTTTCCTTCCTTGTGGATATGAGAAACGCTCAATATCATTTCATCAGCAAGTTTCAAATATTGTGCATAAAGCTGTTGATGCTTCCAGCCACCAACCACATCATTTCTCAGCAAATAAATCACAGCAAGGACATCCACTTCTAACCAAACCTTTACAATTCCCATCTTTTTGCAAAGAGCGAGGCCTTCAATAATAACAGTTAATTCAGCAATTATATTATCTGAGATATACAAAAATTTCCAGAATCCAGCTATAAATTTGTTGTTCTTATCACGTACAGACCTCTTGAACTAGCAGGTCCAAGGTTACCTTTGCTAGCCCCATCAGTGTTCAATTTAAAGAAATCATCATTTGGGGGGCGCCATTTTACTAAATTAAAACCGGTGCTGTCCCTCTTTTGATTCTCACAGGAATCTGCCAAATTGCTGCAAAAAACTAGCTGCCACTCTAGAAATCAACGGGCAATAAGTTAGCTATAGATGCAAGTCTAAGCTTGTCAACCACCATTCGTTGGATTTGGGTAGCAGGCAGGATCTTGTTCTGAAATTTGACCATGTTACGAGCATACCAGATGTACCAAAAAATAAGGAAAGGTAAAGAACTTCTGATATGATCATTGCCGCGGTTTTTATCAAACCAGATGTCAAGAAGGCTTTTAACTGAGCAACTGGGATGTATAACAATCTGGAAAAAGAAAAAAAAAAACAAAATAGTTCCATATTGCTAAGGAGTATGGACAGTGTATTAGAGTGTGTTTGGTCTCTTCACTAGCATAAGAACACAAAGGACAAATAGAGACGACCTCAAATCCTTTTTTTCTTAAGGTTGTCATCAAGGGAAACAAATGAATTGATCAACCTCCAAATAAACATAGAGTGGGTTTTCAAAATGGATTTAGGCCACATCATTAAATGCCAAGCCACTAAGGGCTTGCGCATTCTCAGGGAATTCCAAGAGGAAGAAAAAGTGAAGAGTCCATTTGATGAAAGTTTCCAAACAGCTCTGTCAGGATATTTACTATTAACAGAGTAAGCTTTAATGTTACCAATGATATGCGCAGGCAGCATGCTAGCCAGCTTACTCAGATTCCAGTCATCATTCTCCCAGAAGTCATTAACCTTCTCGTTGTAGTTAAAAATATTCACAAATCTACACAAAGGTGAATCAGGCATCCAGTTATCAAACCAAAAGGAGATTTCACCTCTCCCAACTCTCCAAAAATTGTTCTCATCAGTAAACTCTTGGACTTTCAATAGCCATTTCCAAAAATGGGATTAATTTCTAGCAACATCAGCAGTAAGAGGATGAGTGTTTTTCAAATATTTTTGCTTTAAAATTTGACACCAAAGAGCATTAGAGGTTCTCAATTTCCACCAGGAGTGGACATCAAAAGCATTATTAACATCAAAGAGACTTCTCATGCCTAATCCACCATCTTCCCTTGGAAAACACACTTGCTCCCAAGAAGCCCAGTGTATTTTCCTTGAGTCAGATTTAGAACCCCACACGAAACTGTTGAAAAGCCTGTGTATGCGATTCACGATAGTTTTTGTGGGTCCCACAACCCTAAGGGTGTACAAAGGCATGGATGCCAAAACACTTTTTATAAGCTCAAGCCTGCTACCCATGCTAAAAAATAGTTTATCCCAACCAGATAGCTTACTCTTAATTTTTCAAATAATTCTTGGAACAAATCATTCTTCATTCTGCCTTTATAAAGAGGAACACCCAAATATTTGAATCGATGTTTTTCTTCTACAAAATTAGACAGATCCAAAATCCTTCCTTTCCAATACCCCAAGGTATCTTTCCCAAAAATAACAGAGCTTTTGGAAAAATTAATTTTCTGACCAGAATCACCTTCAAAGCAATTAAGGAATTGCAGTAGTTTTTTAAAACAAGCAACATCAGCAGAAGCAAAAATGACAGTGTCATCCGCAAAAGATCGAGATGGTATAGGCAAACCTTTCTTATAGTACCTCAGACCAGGATATAGCTCATATAATTCCAACAAAACATTGGTCAAAATGTTAGAGAATAGTGCAAAAATGCTAGGGGATAGGGGATCCCTTGCCTTATACCCCTGGTAGACTTAAAGAAACCAGTTAGAGCACCATTAATCAAGAGGGAGAACCAAGAATTTTCAAGACAGTTACACACATATGTCACAAACAGTCTAGGAAAGCCAAGTAATGTAAGCTCTTTATAAAGGGCCCCCCATTCAATTCTATCATATTCTTTCTGTAGATCAACCTTTAGGATCATTCTACCACTTTTGGTTTTAACATTGAGATCATTAACCATTTCTTGAGCAAGTATTATGTTATCAGCCATGTTTCTCGAAGGGACAAAACCACCTTGTAAAGGAGGGACTAATGTGGGAAGGATCTGGGACAACCTATTATTGACCAGCTTATAGGGTACTCTTTCTTGGGGATAAGAGATATTGAAGTGCAAGTGAAACTTATGGGCATGGGTATACCCAAAAAAAAATCCCTTTGCAGCTTTAAATAAATAAGTTTTCACAATATCCCAACAAGTTTGAAAAAAATGTGATGAAAAACAATCAGGACCTGCCATACTATCCTTGTCCATATCAAACACCACATCATGAACCTCACTGAGCTCAGGGCTAGCAATTGACTTACTCGCTTCGGTTTGGCTTATGAGGGGTTTGATAGATAGAAAAATAGGGCTTTCCAGGTTACAATCCTCAGAAGAAAACATTTTTTCAAAAAATTCACAAGCTGAAGAAGCTATCATCTGAGGATCAATGACCATAATGTCATTCACTTTTATTTCAGAAATCCTGTTTTTAAACCTCTTTTTCTTTACTAAAGCATGGAAATAGACTGTGTTCTTTTGTCCTTCCTTCAACCATTTACAGGCTGCCTTTTGCTTCCAAAAGGATTCCTCCAAAGACAAGCAATGAGTAAGCTCAGCTTGTCTTTGTTTGAGAAGGCAAAGTTCAGAGTTATTTGGGTTATTAAGATAAGTATTTTCTTGTTACATTAATTTTTCCTCAGCACTTTTAACCTTATCCATAATATTACCAAAAATAGTTTTATTCCAGATCATGAGGCAAGATTTGAGTCTAAAAAGTTTTTGCTAGAAATTAAGCATGCCTCTTTGACTAGTGGGATGTTCCCAAGAATCCTTAACTACTCCAAAAATCCATGATGTTTTATCCACACATTAATAAGCCTAAAGGATGGTCTGTGAGTTCCATTTTTAGAAAGCAATGATAAGAAAAGAGGACAATGATCAGAAGATCCCTTTGACAAGTGCGTAATTTCAAACTTATTAAAAAGGTCAATCCACTTAGAGGATATCAGGGCCTTGTCTAATCTAACAAACACATGGTTGGCATGCCATGTGAAGTTAGACCCACAACACCCTGCATCTTCTAATCGACAATCTAAGATCATTTTTCCAAAATCATCCATGGACTTGACCTTGAGGGGACCTCCCCCTCTCTTTTCCTCAGCTATAAGAATGGTATTAAAGTCCCCACTCACTAGCCAAGGATCTGAAGAGTGAGAATTCACCCTCACTCATCCCATAAGATTAATCTCTTCTTTCTACTGCATGAAGCATAAACAAATGAAGCAAAAAAAGGACAACCAATGACCCCATCACACACATCAACGTCAATTAATTGGTTAAAAGGAAACAACAAATCCACTCTGATTAGATCTTTCCAAAGAACCCATATTTTAGCATTTTTATTCATCAACACTATTTGAAAACCTAAAGACTGGATAAGAAATAAGTCAGGATTATCAGACTTAGTTTCTAAAATAGCTGAAATATCAGGATTTTTCCTTTTACCAAGATGTTTCAAATAAGTTTGAGATTTCTTATTATTAACACCTCTTATATTTCAGGTAATTACAATCATTTCTTGGAAGCAGAGTGGTTATCTTTGGTGAAGATAGTACCCCTTCTTGTGTGCATCACTAATGAACCTGAGTTTTTACCTTTCATATTTCTCAATCATTTCATTTCTCCTAATTTCTTCTTTTCATGCTGCCATTCATCATCCTAGGCCTCCTCCTCTAGCTTGTCCTCCATCAACTCATGCAAGAGAGACATATGTGGAACATGGTCAGAATTCAAATCAGATTAAAAATACAAGTATCATCATTAACATATAGTGCCAACCGAGAGAGTGAATTTTGATGCACTTCAATTTGCTCAATATGGTCAAATCTAATGGAGCTTAACTCCTCAGGCCTCCTCACAACATTACTCCAAGTTATTTTTTCCTGATTTTCATCATTTTGTGGACTATTATTATTTATAGGAGGAGTAGCAGCAACACTTTTCCCTTTGTCCAGGAAAGGATTGTTGTTGTTGTCCTCTCCTCCCACATCTCTAGGGGCAGCATCCGCCTTTCCTATGGAAGGAGCCACCTCCTCTAGACACTTTTCCCCCCTTTTAACAGTTTCTAACTTATGAGGCACATCACTGGGGTTAGTGGTCAGATTATCATCATTAACAGTGACATTTTGCTTAGGAACCCACTGTTATCTTGTCTCATACTCTCATATTCTTTCTCACTTGTTTTACTGGCCAGTTTCTTTTTGTATTCATCACTGAAATAGTCAATAGTAACATGCCCTAGGTGTTTATATTTTGAGCAGTAGTTAGAGATTTTTTTCATAAATCACTTGTTTAGTAAGCAAACTTCCCCCACATCCTATGAATATTTCCTCCGGTCTAGGTTTGGCTAAATCCAGTTCAACGCACACCCGAGCCATACTTGGCCTAGTTTTGTCAATACTGGCTTCATCTATTCTCAAGGGACCACCCACTAAGGATGCAATTTTATATAGAGCTTTTTTTATCAAATAGATGTAGTGGTAACTCTGGTAATGATATACAAATCAAACCACAGATGATTCCGACTTGGTATCAAAATCCTTTGACTATTTAAAGACCCGCATGGGATATCTAGAGACGTGTACAAGTTGTTTTGCCCACAATCTCTGAAAGTGCTCTTTGTTACTAAGAAGAATCATGATATATTTAGGATTAATAACACCAATGAACAGAGTACCAACAAAACCAAACCCTACCAGACTCGATTGCAATGATTTAAAAGGACGGCTTTCGTGAGAAAATTTACCGATTTGTGCAAATTTGCATAGATCTGCCAAGGAATCGGTCTTAGCTTCAGTAAACTGCACGATCGGTGTACCACGGTAAATCCCTGTCAATCCAAATGACTCCACCTCTTTCAGATCGAACAACTTTTTTGCGGATTTGCCTTCTAACACCTCCGCCACTAATTTCTGTTGAACGACTCGAAGAAAAGATGTGGCCACAGTCTGGGGTTGCATTGAGTTAGATCCAAGAGAAGGATCTTTACTCGGCAAGGTTGGGACTCCCCACCCTCGACAGTTGGCGGGAGCGAGGAGCTCACCGCCACCGCCATTAGGAAGAATGAGAGGGTGCGAGATCTAGATCTAAAAGTTAGGGATTTCTAGAGAGAGACGATCGTTTCTCACTCTAGATTGATTATTTAAGAATTGGTCAATTTCTTATTGCTACATACTAAATACCATGAAGGCACATTTAATGCATATGATAGGGTTTCCTAGGAAAAATTGGTAAAAATGTCCCGTAAGTTTGCCCTAATTAAGAAAATATCCTTTAAGTTTGGCACTTTTTAAAAATACCTTCTAACTTACAAAAAAATGATAAAAATACCCCGTGACCGGCTACTGCAAGTTACCCTTCAGGTCATCCATTAGCTGGCTATTTTTTGCTTATGTGGCACTTAATTTTTTGACTTTTTTGTGTTTTTTCTGCTTAGTCACTTATTACGATGGTAAAGAAATTAATATATATATATATATATATATATATATATATATATAAATTAATATAATATATATATTAGAATTTAAAACTACGAATTTTTAAATAATATATAAATTTAACTATCATTTATATCTAAATTTTAATATTATATTAATTTATATATATATATATATATATATATAAATTCTTTTTTACCATCCTAATAAGTGACTAAGCAGGAAAAACACAAAAGAAGTCAAAAAAATAAGTGCCACATAAGCAAAAAACAGCTAGCTCATGGATGACTTGATGGGTAACCTGCAGTAGCCGGTCACGCGGCATGTTTATCAATTTTTTGTAAGTTAGAAGGCATTTTTAAAAGTGCCAAACTTAAAGGATATTTTCTTAATTAGGGCAAACTTACGGGACATTTTTACCAATTTTTCCGGTTTCCTGTGTTTCATTTACTCAGACAACTAACTATCCACAATATAATAGTAATTAAACCAAGAGAGTAATTTAAATTTTTTTAAAGTGATGTGTTGGGTATACTAGTGGACGTTGTTAGAAGTTTCAAATCCTAAAAATGGTTTTGTTAGAAGTTTAGACTGCTTTCATAGCCAACTATGGCTCTTTTACGTGTTGTTGTTGTGGACGTCGTCACTCTCTCACCTATTAGTCTTCTTCCACGTCAGCAATGAAGTGACGACAACACCAGCGTCAATTAATGCAGCACGGTGCTCCACGACAGAAAATCCTATGCTGTTAATATCAGTTCGAAAGATGTTTGGGCACATTTTTTAGGATTGTATTATTAAGGAACAATTTTTTTTTAAACCATTCAAAACCTACAAGTCTTCATATTGGTTATTCATAGTGTAATATATGGCCAATAAAAAGGGAGCCACTGATACATGGATTAATTAAATTTTAAGATGAACCCTCTTTTCTACATGATGACATATATGTAATGCATAAGTTATTCTAGAATCTAGAAAAAAACAGTTATTTTACTTATCCAGTTTGATAAGGGACAACTAATATACATATTAATTACCCATTCAGTAAAAAAATGTTTAGTTATTTTCTAATACAAAAGAGACATGCTTATAATATACTTTGCAACTTCAATACAAGTTTAAATTTGGTAGGGCTCCACCGCGCACACCACACTTCTTATGCACCATCCTTATGTAGCTATCTATGGATGTCTCTCTCTATCTCACTCTCTCTCTCTAACTCATTCTCTTTCTCTCTAACTATCTTTCTAAATCTATCTCCTTATCTCTCTAATAACATATCTCTCTCGGTCTATAACTCTACCTCTATCACTCTCTCTCTCTCTCTCTCTCTATATATATATCGTTAACTCTAACACTATCTTGCTCTCTCTCACCCTCTCTTTATCTAACTCTGTCTCCCATATACTATCTATCTATCTCTCTAACTCTAACTCTAACTCTATCTCTATCTATATCTCTCATCTTATCTATCCCTCTTATGTCACCTCTCTCTATCTATCTCTCAACTATCCCTTTATCTACCACTATCTCTATTGAGGGGTTTACCTCTCTCGCGCGCGCTCTCTCTCTCTCTCTCTCTCTCACTATTTCTATCTAAATCCCTATATCTATCTATCCCTCTCTCTCTCACTATTTCTCCCTCCCGAAATCTCTCTATCTTTCCCTGTCTTTAACTCTCCACTCTATCCAACCCTCTCTCCTTATCTATAAATATATCTCCTTATCTCTCTAAATATCTCCCTTTCAATTTCCATCTTTCCCTAACTCTCTCTCAATATCTATATGTCCACCTTAACCCCAACTCTCTCTCTCTCTCTCTAACTCTATCTCTCATCTTATCTCTCCCCCTTATGCCACATCTTTCTCTCCCATTATCTCTCTTGAAGGGGTTTACTCTTCAAATCTCTCTAACCATAACATTATCATCATATTACTTTGCCTTAAAACTTTGTATCTTTATGAACACCTTTGTGTCAGGCGTATGTTCTCTCTATTCAAACTTAATGTATTTTTTAATATGAGGCGATTTGCAAAATTTCTTCGATCAGAATATTATTTGTTTTTTTAAAAGACGTAATAATAGTTATTATTGTGATATTCTAAAACCCTCAAATAAAAAAAATGATTACACAATTTTTTTTTTTTTAATTTTGTTACAGTAAATTGGGGTTCTACTGTAAATTTAAACAATTAAATTTAATTCTATATTCGTATATTAGTTTAAATAATGTAGGGCATCCCCAAATTATATTAAAATCCCCGATTTTTAATTAATCGTAAAATCATGTATATGACCACATGGTTAATCGAGACACGTTCCTACTCCATATATCTTACAAATAAAGATATCCCTCAATTTCAAGAGGCCCCAAAAAAGAAGGGACTCTGATTTTGTTTACCCATTACAGACGGATATAATTTTAAGCAGACAACCAAAGTTGTGCTTAGTATTTAACTATCGTTACAGTATATAATCCAGTTTCACCTTTAAGAACCACTACTAATCTATCCACTACCATTTCTCTTACACTTACCAGCTTCTACATTTCCCACACATTGCTTCCTCCAAAATGCGTCCAATCTCACTGGCAGAGATGTTTGTCATAAGGTTCCGGACACAACATGAGTAGAACACATTAATTTAACTCCTACTGACCAGGAGCCACTAGACAGACATATCAGACTCAACTGTGATGAAGCTTTTGATCCCTTCGTTTGCCTATAAGTTAACCACACAGTTATGGACCGAGATCACGGTGGTTGATGTTCTGAAGAAGATCCAAGCTTTCGACATCAGATTTGTAGGCTTTGCAAGCTATACCGCACGTCTAGGCATCGTCTATGAGGTTATAAGTAACCGGATCTTCCTTGTTCACAACCCTCAGGTATCGCACCGCCGGGTTTACCCATATATGCAATTACAATTTTTTATTATATTACCATTTTCGAACTAACAACAAGTGAAAACCCCAACAAGTATCAAATGTGATTGTTGTCCCAGGAAACGGTCATGGAAGAGTACTACTGACTTTTTGGGAAGCCTAACTATGTTACGTTTGATTTCATTTCCCGAAATAAGGGCGCGGACAATTCGGACTTTGATTGGCTTCTGAAGAATTTCAATGGTGTGGACCCTGCGATGCTTGGTGAGCCTGTCAGGTCCCATCGTGACTGGATGATTCGCTAGTTAAGCGCTGATAATGTGGGACGAGGATGCTGCATGCACCAGGTTGTTTAATTTCAGTTGATATTTTAGGGTTTGGAGATGTGGCATGTTGATATATTTTCAGTCGTTTTGTTAGTAGGTTGGAACTTAAGGCGTATCTATGTATTCCAGTATATGATATATGTGGTTGTCCACTATGGTTTGGGACACTTATTCTATTGTAAGTTATCCGCACATCCAATAAATCGCCCCATCTCGGTTTTTTATAACTCTGCCTTGTTAATTTGTCCAATTATGCTGTTTCTGTGATTTGAGATTCATTTGTGTTGTTGATTTGATATGTAGTTTATTATTTGTTTGTGGTTTGTTTGCTTAATGGAATATGAAAGTGTAATAACATTACAACTAACAAAGGTTATCTATTTAAGACAATGACATGTATATTTAAGTGGGGGTGGTGGGGGTGGGGCGTTGTAAAAACTATTTTATTGTTTAATTTCTTGGAAGATTAAAGATAACAGAAAATTGGAAATAGTCTATTTCCTGATATTTCACTGGCGGGAAAGGTAAATAGAAATAGTAAAAATTTGGCGGGAAATAATAGGTCTAGTTACCTCCCATATAAGTAGCAGAAAAATATTTCCTCTCTATATACTTCCTCCCACGATTACCCACCCCAACATTTGAAATCAGGAACACTCCCATAGCCGTGGATGAGTCCTCCAACTCCTTTGTTTTGGGAGCCAAGTATTGTGGTTGTGTCATTTTCGCCGATGTGAAGGTATTGACACAACCAACTACTGAAGCCTGTAGGTTTCAAATTTGCTCCAACTTTGTCACCAAAAAAGGTTGCAAATTTTTTGAGTGGATCGATTGCCCTAGAATTAGGATCGGGATATAAAGCTCCTTATGTTAGCGGAAGAGTTGGAGATAGTAAAGAATGAGTCTGTTGTTCTGAAGATTGCGGTGGAGAATTCATTGGTTGATGTTAGGAGAATGGAGGTTCGATACTTCGATTACACTAGCTAGAGAGGGGAAAGACTATTTTTGTTTGCTTGGTGTTATTAGCTTGGTTTAGGTTGGTCCAAAAACTTTCATTCAACTGAATTGTTATTCAGGACATCTACATTTTTTTGCTCGTAGACACCGAATCTCCTAGGTGTTTTATGTATCAGTCCTAATAAACATTTCCACATACCAGGTCTCCTTGTCAATGTAAATGTATGTTTGTATGGCTATGTTTGATTCCTTACCATCTAGAGTGGTCGCTATAGGATGCATTGCCCCTTCTAAATTCATGTGTTTTGTGAAGTTTCATATTGCGCCGCATAATTTAAAACTATCTTTATTAATTCTGCTTATACGGGAAGTGGACTTGAAGAAGTGTAGTCGGTTAACGAATAAATGATTCTAAGGCATATACGTTTCTCTATTTGTGTAATATAAATTGGGAAAACTTGTCTAAAGTATTCATCATAAAGTTTAGCCACAGAAAATGAGAGGTGTGTCGCTACTTACATCTCCAAATTGTTTCCCCATTTTATAGTGTATTCAATAATATTTGTCGTTACATCTACTTTCGATCCAAACCTGGAATTTTTTACATTTTTTCAATTTAATGCATGAGGGATTTTACTTTGGTAATAAGATCAGACCGAATCGGTTGGGTGGTCGGTGCAACTATATTACATATATATACCCTCCAATTTTAATTTAACATGTATGATTTTCTAATGTTCCTTAAAGACCTTTCGATTTTTACTTTATGCCGTGAGTTACAAAAATTAAAAGCTGATTTAAATCATGTGCTTTGTAGTGGGCAGACCCAAACAAATTTACAATGGGCTTAATTCGGCGAATTATTCTTTTTTTAGGGCACATTCAAGGCAATATAATGTAAACTGGACAAGAATTCGGCAAAAAATGAAACGTGGCCCATTATCAATCAATTAAAATGGATAATGACCTGGAAGGAGACTTTGCTTTTAGTGGGCCTAATTGTTCCCCCATGCAATATTTGTTTTCCAAATTACTACTATTATCATAGAGGATATTGAATTACGATTGGACTAAGGGATTCTCATTGACCTTTAATTGCTTTTGTGGGTAAATCTAGTATGAGATTTCACAGTCCAGAAACATATAGAAAGTTCTAACGCAAACATTAAAACTGGCAATCAATTAGACATCATTTATTCCTACAAATCCAACGTTGCACTACCCCAATCAAAGTATGACCTTTATTTTACAGTAATCCATTGTTTAAGGTTACTCTACTCTAATTTAGTCTTTGATCAGTACTGAAATTTGGTTTTTTTTTTTTTTTTTTCGTCGGTGGTATCTTTCGATACGTAGTGCGCTCCTAACTATATTGTACACAATACCTACATATTACTTTCAAATGTACGACCGGTTTAGACCAACACAAAATAATTCAAAACATACAAATTTCAGTATTCATAACTACTAGACTTTTTGCATTAATATGGATAAACACATAGTTCTCCCTAATGAGCTTACATAGTTATAGTTTGGTTCTGGGCAATTCTGATCAATTTCACCAACATTTACTAAAAAATGTTACTACCCTGAGTTGGCATGTATGGATCGTTGAAATAAGTGTTCGGACTACCCTATACGTTTGTTGGTGGGAATGCTCCTCGACCGTAGTTGGAAGGGCAGATGAAGAGCCATTGTTTCTCGCTATACCCCATCCTCGACCATGACTCCTTACTGCTCACACGACTGGTGCCCTCGAAACCTGATTTCTCTCATACGAACCATGATAATGGTTAACTCTAGGTCTTCCACAAGTACGAGCAACTAATGGATTTAATAGAGGCGGCCCTCCTAACCCTTGACCTTGATTAGACACTCGAGGCTGGCTAGGAGTAGGATTGGGGCAGCCGCTTCTAAATTATCTAGTTCGAGCTTCAATTTCGCAAGACGTTGATTGATTATTTCCATCTTCTCGATAATCCGGACAACTGCATCATCAAAATCTTGAAACATTCACTGCGTATCCTGAAACTTAACGTACTCGTCTGTCATGTGCGGGTGTGCCCCTTCGGAAAAAAATACTCGAGCGACGCCTGCTTACATCCTTCCTCCACCTATGCTCTATGTCACGGGGATTAACTCTATCGATTCCTGCCGTGGTCATGGCACTAAGAATATGGGAGCAGAAGATCCTCGAGCTTTTATATAACTTGCAATCACACTTTAAGTACTGCCCAGATGGCCTGTATTCAACCTCATAAGTGTACTCCTTAAAAATGAGTCATTATGTATGCACACTTCGAGGACATCGAATAACTGCACAGGGTGCACTTCTCGTGTTCCATCGATCACCGATTCCCCAACATTGTAGTATATCATGCGGCCGATCTGCTCCCGCACCTTCCGAAACACACCATTAGTGTACGCCTTCCGGAATTGTCTCTCCAACGGGAAAGGAGTAATGCACATCATTACCTTCGTAAGAGATTCATGATTTGCATGGATCTCCTTTTGAACCTTATTGGCATATGCTATCTCATATTATTCGACAAGTTGCTTTAGGGTCCTCATCGAGTTAATGTAATTATTGGAAAAAGCATTCATTCCCTCACTTTGTTGTGTAGACACCATACCAGCCCAAAATATGTCCATGAGGTGAATGAGGACCCAGTTTTGCCTTTCGTTGTACATACTCTTTAGCCATTCGTTATTCACAACATTATGTTTCTCGCAGAACTCGGCCCACTTTGTTTCAAACACTTGTACCGTTAGACTGTCATACACTATCCCTTTAAATTCAGTTACAGTTGTATCGTAATTAGCGAAACCCTTAAACTTGGTTGGGAGCTTGCACAAAATATGCCATAGATAGAACCGATGGAAGGTGACGAGCATCAAATCTCTTATGGCGATTTTCATGCTTTCACATTGATCAGTAATAATGCACGTGGGACGAACACCCTCCATTGCCTGAAGCCATGTCGAGAACGACCACTTGAAACTCTCCTGGTCCTCCTTCGATACCAAAGCACAACCTAACAGAATCGATTGTCGATGATGATTAACACCCATAATGGTTGCAAAAAGTCATCTTGCATTGGTTCACTGGGTAGGTTGTGTCGAAGCTCACATCATAGAACTCCTCGTATGCGGCTCTACTATGGGGATGAACCCACAAGACATTGTGCAACCTATTATCCTCATCAATATCCATAGAGTAGAAAAACTATTGTCTTTAATCTGTGAATTAGAGAACAATTGCTAGATTGCTATCGCATCTCCTGGACCTAGTCTTCGACAACGTCTAGCGTCAACGTAGTTACGACAGTCTTTGGGGAGACAACCAAGATTACGAGGCCACCCGCTTGAACCTCGGCTAATCTTACATTCTTACACACTCTCACCCCGACAATATCGTTGGCTTCAAGTTGCCTCTTTAGATTTATTGACAAGCTACGATGCGCCGACATTAGGACTGACAATTCAGGATATAATTCATGGTTGTGAACCGGATCTCATGACCAAACACACCAGCTTCCGTCCACATTTTTATGCCGTTTAGTCGGGCTCCAACCGATCCTTTTTTACTTCATCTGCGTTTCTAAATATCGTCTTTTCTCACATGTCATTTGGCAATATTTATCCTTCACCACTGACCTTTTTATATAACACGAAAACCCTTTAGCTTGCTTCTTGATATGCTTTGACCAAACATTCCAAATTGGGATAACGCATACCTTCTTGGGGGTCTGAATCCAAGCTGCTATTGGGAATCGGATCATTGGATGCATCTATTCCCGTCGGTTCATTGTTTGCGTTGTCGCCTGTGTTCAAACCCTCAGCTGGTGAATCCACCTTGTCTAACATGGCCCCCCACGACAAACTTTCGCTAAAGTCATCATCCATTTCATTGTTGGAGACAGTGTCTTCATGACCAGGCCCAAATAGTTGGTTCATCAATAAATCTCTATTTCCATGACCTTTCAAACTAAACAAAAATCGGTGGGAAAGTTGCAAAGAACAAACATATTGAATGTAATAAGTTAAGGCAGATTATCCATTACAATGTGATTGGGGTGGGACAAGGTTGATGTGATAGGTAATACGAGCGAGAAGAAATTGGGGGAACTTACTTAACATTTTGCCGCTTTGACTGAAACAAACGGAGCTAATAAAGTAACTAAGGGATAGGTACCTATTAACTTCTTTTTTATTTTTTTGTTGAGCTGTCCATTCAGAATCTGGACATTTAGCAACTTCTTTGACAAAATTAACTCCGGATAAGATAGTTTTCCCTTTTTATATGAGTAAGTATAAATATCATATCCTTTTACTTTTGAGTTCTATCTCTCATTATTCCACTATAATTTCTCTCTACTTCTCTAAAAAATAATCTCATGGAGCCGTCAGAGTCTCTTCGCTAGGGATCTCTCCGACCTTGTTTTTGCATAATTCCCTTTAAATGAATCAAATGTTTGACACAATCATCATTGTAGTACTTGAATAATATTTCAGGGCCCACTTTGTTGCAAATCATCAATGACAATGATAATGAGTTGAATGAGGGGTCAATCATATTATAAAATGAAGTGGGAGAATTGTTAATAAAATGAGGTAATGATTAAAAGTTTTTTATTATGTATCAAGCACCATAAATGAGAATTAATCTTCATGCATTCTCATTCTCTACCCCTAAACTCCCAACCCAGTTAAAACTTCATTTGTACGTTCATACTGCGTGGTGCACTTATGCACATCTATAGTCAATTCATTTAAAACAATTAATCAAGTCGAGTTTTATTGAACATTTGAAATGGAATTGCAGATTTTAAATACACAAGCAAGTCGATTCGAACTTATCGATTTTATAATAGAGTCGAACTCTGTGAACCCCAGTGTACATTTTGACAGGGCTCAATTACACAACAAAATAAGACTCAAATCAACAACTCTAATATCCTAACCAATCAAAATTTATTTCATACATCATCAAAAACACCAAATTCCACACTAAAACCCAAAATCGAGAAAAATAACAGGATCAAAAGTTCTTGCAGAATTGAAACCAATCCTACATTAGTTTATCAAGCATCATGCCTTGCCTGAAAATCCTTCATGAAAGCTACCAACTTCTCAACACCAGCCAAAGGCATCGCATTGTAGATCGAAGCTCTCATTCCGCCGACCGATCGGTGGCCTTTAAGCTGCACCATCTTCTCCTTGGCCGCCTCCTTCACAAACTCCGCCTCCAGCTCCGGTTTCGCCAGAGTAAACGGCACATTCATCAGCGACCTCACGCTCTTCTCAACAGGGCACCTGTAAAAGCCTTTGCTCCCATCAATGGCGTCGTATAATATACCCGCTTTCTTCACATTCTTCTTCTCCACTTCCGTTAGCCCACCCTGCGCAAGGAGGTCCTCGAACACCAGCCCGCACATGTAAATCCCGTAGCACGGGGGTGTGTTGTACAACGAATTGTTATCTGCGTGGATCTTGTAATCCAGCATTACTGGAGTGATCGGCTGAGAATTTCCGATCAAATCAGATCTGACGATGGCGATTGTGACGCCGGATGGGCCCACGTTTTTCTGTGCTCCGGCGTAGATCAGGCCGAATTTGGTGACGTCGACTGGTTTGGAGCAGAAATTGGATGACATATCAGCCACGAGAACGGTGTTTTCACCCGCCGGCGTTGGGTAATTCTTAAATTCGACGCCGTGGATAGTTTCATTGGCGCATATATGCAAATACTTGGCGTGCGGTGTTTGTTCCAGGGCGTCGAAGTTTGGAATGTTGGTGAATTTCTCGGATTTTCCACTCCAAATCGATTTAGGGTTGCAGTATTTGGCCGCTTCCTTGCAGGCTTTGTCTCCCCAGGATCCGGTGACGATGTAATCGACGATGTCTTCGGGTTTGCAGAGGTTGAGGGGGATGGCGGCGAACTGAGTGGTGGCGCCGCCTTGGAGGAAGAGGACGGTGTATTCGGGCGGGATGTTGAGGAGGGTTCTGAGATCTGATTCTGCTTTCTGGATGATGGAGAGGAATTCTTTGCCGCGATGGCTCATCTCCATGACGGACATGCCGGAGCCGCGCCAGTTGTAGAGCTCCGATTCAGCCTGGAGGAGGACGTTTTCTGGGAGGGTGGCGGGGCCGGCGGCGAAGTTGAAGACGCGATCGGTGGCGGAGAGAGTAGATGTCGGGGTTTGGAGGGTGGTGGATGAGCAGGTAATGGAAAGAGATCTGACGGTTTTGGTGGTTGGACATGAGAGGGTGGTTGGAAAGGCGGCGATTTGATTGACGGCGGATTTGAGGTGTGGAAGGGAGGTGGTGGTGGCAGTGGCGGCGGCGGACATGGACATCGACATTTTTGTCACACTTCAGTTATTTGTTTACACAGACAGGACAGGAGAGGAAGTTGGCGAAGGAGGAGATCGGAGTGTGTTGTGTAAATAGAGTCCAAGTGGGGGTTGGTTGGTGGGTGAAATGGATCTGAATACAAAAATCCAATTTTGAAACAGGGGATTTGGTATATTCTTTCTTGGATTTCAGGGGAATTTGATATTAACACCCTACCCAAATAAAAAAGAAAAAAAGGTTACTCTCTTTGATTCGAACACTTCTCTCACATCTTTCCTAAATTTTAGTTTGAGCTCGAATTAATAAGTTAAAAAAAATACTCCCTCCGTCCCAAGCTAATTGTCCTACCTTGCTCTGACACGAAGACTAGGAAAAAACAGATTTTATGGAATCTTTGACTTTTTCAAAGGTGGAGATTTGATGGTGGAAATTGTGGGAGAATTTGCCATTTATGGGGTAGGACAATTAGCTTGGGACAAACGAATAAGACAAATAGGATAATTAGGCCGGTACGAAGGGAATATCAATACACGAAGTGCACTCATCTTGATTAAACAAGTTTACATAAAAACTCTCTTTACAACACACATATTTCTGGATAAAAATAGAAATTTGGAAATGGACTAAAATGCCATTTTGATCTCTCTGTTTTTTGCAAAATTTAATTTCTTCAAAAATCTCTCTACCTCACAATTTTAATTATGTAAACAATATAGTAATTTTGAATTCTAATCCACCAACTAATCCACTAAATTTGAGTACTATTCTTCATATTTATGTCGCGCATGAGTTCGGTGGCTAATGATAAAACTGTTGTAAAATCTTAATCAGTAAAGACCATACTGTATGCACATATCAGCTCATAATGGTCAGAATTGTGATAATAATTAGACCATTTATTGTCGAATTATATCAACTCGTTCGGTCGTTATTTATCGAACTATAGGTTTATAGCACAATATTTTCTTGCGTGGTTGCTCACAGCTCCAGCTGTAGCATCTAATGAAGTGGACGGATTCAGACAGTACTCCAATACCTCTACAATGGGAAACTGAATTGTTAACTTTAAAAGTGCAAACACCGGAAAAGGTCGAGACGACTGAAGAGTTGGATGGAACTTCAACATAAAAAGAAAAAATAAATTCGAAAGTCGAGGTATATAAATTTATCATTATTGACACTTTTTTTTTAATTACTATCGATGTATTTAACTTTTGCAATAATCATAGGAGATTGGAGTACACAATGAACTTTGTGCATCTTGTTTAGCACCTCCAGGGGATCATGGATGTCTTCAAACAGTTGGATGTGAATTCAATTTCACTGAATTCTTGGTATGATGTAATATAAATTTCCAATAAATAAAATTAAAAAAGATTTGTAAATTGAATTATATGATTTTTAATCTATATTTTTCTTTTTTTTTTTAGGCGTCACTTTGACCATCCCCGATATACTTTTGAATGCGTGGTTTTCAATAGAGATACATCGAAATAATTTTCTGGATTCATTGTGTTCTTTTTGTGTTCTAAATGTATGTGGCACTTGATATCTTATCACTATTTCAACTATTTTGATTTTTTTGTATCTTTATTGTTGATATATTATATTATAATATTTAGGGAGAATCGTAAAAGAATGTAATAAATTATCTTTGGGAAAAATGGGGAAAAGGATATATACAATTTCGAAGAGCATGAATCACTAGCTCACTTGAGAGAAAAAGGTCAGTAGGTTCCATCACCTGAGCACTGAAAATCAACAGGTAAAAGAAAAAGAGAAAAGAGAAAAAAGAAGAAAGAAAATTAAAAAAAGACAAAGGATTTGGCCGAAATGTGACGTTTAGTACCTAGCAAAATCTGTTGATTTTTTTCCCAGCAGATGATCCAAATCCACCCAAAAATCATGAGAAAAACTCAGAGGGAGCGGACATGCGGACCTTGGATCTTCCATCTCTGTGCACACAACCATGCTTCCTTCATATTTTCGTTTCAGAACATCAAACTATTATTGTGCACAAATCTAATTACCAAATATTAAATAACATACACATTTACATACATATGATGTGAATCTTCACAATTGGATTCTCACATTCAACCAAAACAACCAATGCAACCATAAATGAACAAGTAACGCTACTCAATCACCAACCAAATTCTCACTCATGCAGAATTGAGAATGTAAAGAAATTAGATAAAGATTTAACGTGGTTCGGCTGAGCCTACATCCACGGGAACATCAAGAAAATTCACTATCAAACCAATCCAGAAAAATTACAAATAAAACAACAATCTAGCTAGAAAATACCTCCCAAGAATCTATCTAACTCTTATGTATATCTAGCTTACTTTCCCTCTTGTTTTTGTTGCAATCTATCTTGTGTTCCCTCTAGAATTTTCACTCTTCTTGGTGCCTCTCCTAGATACAAGATGCTAAAAAAAAAACAAAAAAAAAACTGCTACAAAGTACAAAGAAAACCGACTAAATAACAGCTCAGTTTTTCCCACTAAAACTGCCTAACAACTTTCTGCATATAATGAGATAATAACTGAAAATAACTGCTTTTTCTATTCTCAGCTCAATGTTGTTGCTGCTGCTGCTGCTGTGTTTTAAGTCCAATGCTTCCACATTTTTGGCCAATCTGAGTTGTTAGCCATCCTTTGCTTTAACAGTCTCCACCTTGGCTATCAATGAAGCCAAGCCAAAACATGATAGTAGAAACACGCCATCATCTCTTCCATGCCCTTTAGTAGGAGCTCTTCACCTTGAAGTCACTTGAACCAACTCAAGACAATGCCTAAATTTGTCTAGAGGCAATGTCTTGGTTAACATATCAGTTGCGTTTTCCAATATTACAGTTCCTTTTTCTACAATATCCCTCACAAAGCGATGCCTCACATCAATGTGTTTACTTCGTTCATGTAACACTTGATGTTTGGCTAGGTGTCGGGCACTTTGTGAGTCACAATATACAGCCGCAACATCTTGCATGATACCAAACTTTCCCAGAATACCTCTGAGCCAAACTGATTCCTTTACTGCTTCAGTTACTGCTAAAAATTCTGCTTCTGTAGTTGACAGAGCAACTATTGATTACAATATAGATCTCCAACAGATGGCTGATCCAAATAATGTAAAGATGTATCCAGTTTGAGACTTCCTAGAATCTAGATTAGCTGCATAATCTGAATCTACAAAATCACTTATTGCATTTCCAGAAAAAAAAAAAATAATTCTGCTATACAGAATTCCACACTTAGTGTTTCCTCTCAAATACCTGAGCACCCATTTGAGTGCTTCCCAGTGACTCTTTCCTGGGTCAAACATGAACCTACTAACCACACTAATTGCAAGGGTCACATTAGGCCTAGTGCAAATCATTCTATACATTATGCTCCCTACTGCATTAGAGTAAGGAATGCTGCCCATTTCTTCTCTTTCCTCATCATTCTGTGGTTTCTGTAGTTCTGTCAATTTGAATTGTTGTCTCAGTGAAACTGACACCCGTCTATACTCATGCATGTTGAATCTTTTAAGTATTTTCTCAACATAGTCCTACTGATGCAACCATATTGTCCCTTCTGCTTTATTCCTTAGAATATCCATGCCTAATATCCTTTTGGCATTTCCAAGTACTTTCATTTCAAACACAGATTGTAAATCATCCTTGAGCATCTGAATTTCTCTATGACTTTTGCTGGCAACTAGCATGTCATCAACATATAGCAGTAGATATGAGACAACTTCTTTTCTAGCTTTCTTAAGATAAACACAATTGTCATATCTGCATCTGTCATATCCAATTGACCTAATGTGGCTATCAAACTTGATATACCACAGTCTGGAACTCTGCTTCAGACCATATAATGACTTTTTAAGTAAACAAGCCTTTCCTTCATTTCTTGGGGAGATAAAGCCTTCTGGTTTTGAAATATATATTGTCTCTTTGAGATCACCATTGAGAAAAGCTGTTTTTACATCCAGTTGTTCCAACTCCATGTCAAACTGAGTCACAAGTGCCAATAGTGTTCTTATTGAACAATGTTTAACAACGGGTGGAAAAATCTCATTAAAGTCCACCCCTTCCTTTTGGGTGAATCCTCTTGCCATCAGCCTTGCCTTAAATCTGACCTTTTTTGTTTCACCCACCTCAATTTTCTTTTTGAAAATCCATTTGCAACTTACAAGCTTTTGGTGACCAGGCTTGTTTACCAATATCCAAGTCTTGTTCTTCTCAAGTGATTCTATTTCTTCTTGCATGGCAGCTTGCCACTGATCCTTCTCATTACTTTTAATGGCTTCATTAAAAGTCCTTGGTTCTTGATAACATATTTCTTCAGCAACAATTAAGGCATAAGCCATGAGATATTCATCCCCATATCTTGTTGAAGGCTTGATCACTCTTCTGGTTCTGTCTCTTATCAACTGATAATCTCTCACTTCTTGTTGCTCTTCTTCATCTATCCTTGTGTCATCAATATCATCAGTTAAATTCTCTAGATTATCCTCATCAAGCTCCACCTTAAGTGGTGTTCCATTGTTTGATGCATCTGTTATAATTTCATGAGATTTCCTTTCTTTGAAAGGTTTCTCATTCTCACTGAAAATAACATCCCTACTAACCAGAATCTTGTTCATTCCTGGTTCAATGCACCATAGTCTGTACCCTTTTATGCCTTTTGGATATCCAAGCATGACACATTTGAGTGCTCTAGCATCCAGTTTGTCTTGCTTCACATGCACATATGCTTTGCATCCACAAGTCCTTAGATGAGAATAACTTGGAGGTCTTCCTGACCATCTTTCTTCTGGTTTGATAAAATCAGTAGCAGAGCATGGACATCTGTTGATTAAGTATGCTGCTGCCCAAAACCTTTTATGCATTCCACAGTCCAGTAGCATACATCTTATTCTTTCCAAGATGGTTCTATTCATCCTCTCTGCCACCCCATTCTGTTGGGGATTTCCAGGCACTGTTCAGTGTCTCTTAATTCTTTTATCCTTGCAAAAGTTTGAAAACTCTTCTGACAAAAACTCCAGGCCATTGTCAGTCCTTAGACATTTTAATGTGCTCCCTTTCTCTGTCTCAACCTCATTATGCCATTCCTTGAAATTTTCAAAAGCATCTGATTTTGATTTGAGCACAAACAGCCACAACTTTCTCGAGAAATCATAAAAAATGCTCAAAAAAAAAATTTCCACCTCCAAGTGAAGCCACCCTTGAAGGACCCCATAAATCTGAATGTGCATATTCCAGAGGTACTGTTGAAAGATGTTTTCTAGTAGGATACACTTGTTTCTTGCTTTTGCCGAAAATACAAGTCTCACAATCCTTAACCTCAAATTTCTCGGAATGTTTCAAGAGATTCTGTTTCTGAAGATGATTCAATCCTCCTTGACTAACATGACTCAGCCTTGTGTGCCATTTCATGGATTCATCTTCAACAGTTGACTCAGATTATCCAGTGATGACTTCTCCTTCAAGATAATAAGACTGGACTTTCTTATTCCCCTCATCACAGTTTTGGATTCTTTGATGACAAGGAGATATCCATCTTTGGATTTGAAACTGCATCCCCTATTTTCCAAGGTCCCAAGGCTTATAAAATTTCTCCTTAATTGAGGAATGTACCTAACATTGCTCAATGTCTTCACAGATCCATCATGGACCTTGATTCTTATGCTTCCAATGCCTTTGACTTGGCATAGCCGGTCATTCCCTAGCATAACAGATCCTGATGCTTGTTCTGTATAGGTGTGAAACCAGCTCAAATTGGGGCACATGTGAAAACTACATCCACTGGTCCTCTGGTTTGAATCCTGCTATATCTAAAACCTGGTCATCATCCTTAGATTCAGCAAGGTCTACTGTATTTGTTTTTTGATCTTTTGCAGAATGTTTCTTTTTCCAATCAAAACAGTTATTCTTCAGATGTTCAGGTTTCTTGCAGTGGAAACACTTTCTGGTTTCTTTTCCATCATTGCTTCTTGGTTTGTTCTGTGATTATCTTTTGCTTGAATCATTTTGATTCTGTTTCTTGAACGTAAATGGCCTAGCCTTCTTGATGTTCAAACCATCACCAACACTATTTATTTTTTATTCAATTTCCTTCTACAGTTCTTTGGCTTTGAGTGCAGTTTGCACCTCCTCCAATGTGATTGCTGTATTTCTTTCATACATCATTGTGTCTCTTAGATGGTCATAAGACTTTGGCAAAGCATTGAGTAGGAGTATGGCTTTGTCCTCATCTTCAATTTTGACATCGAGACTCTCAAGATCATCAATGTATTTGCTGAATTCATCCAACTGATCATCAAGATTTTTCTCTTCTGCAAACTCGTATGAATACAATCTTTGTTTGATGTATAAACGATTGGCAAGAGATTTGGCCATGTATAGGCTATCCAGTTTCTTCCAAACACCTTCAGCTGATTTTTCTTTGGCCACTTCCCTCAACACTTTATCAAAGTGTTGTGTGCTTTGTCCAGTATATCCTGTTTCTACACAGCATCCAGTTTTCCAGGAAGACCCTTCTCTCCCAATAGAGCCCCAGCCAGACCTTGTTGTGCCAACAATGCTTTCACCTTCAATTTGCAAAGACCATAATCATTCTTACCAGTGAATTTCTCTGCATCAAACTTTGCAGCTGCCATGGTCAGAGATTGTGTGAAGAATTCTAATTGTTGTTACCGTTCCCAAAATGAAATGTGATCCAACTATGATTCCATCAATCTATCAAACAGTATGCGTGCAAGATTCCTTCCCATAGACGACGCCAATTGTGAATCTTCACAATTGGATTCTCACATTCAACCAAAACAACCAATGCAACAGTAAATGAGCAAGTAACACTACTCAATCACCAACCAAATTCTAACTCATGCAGAATTGAGAAATGTAAAGAAATTAGACAAAGATTTAACGTGGTTCGGCTAAGCCTACATCCACGGGAAGATCAAGAAAATCCACTATCAAACCAATCCAGAAAACTTACAGATGAAACAATAAACCAGCTAGAATATACCTCCCAAGAATCTATCTAACTCTTATGTATATCTAGCTTACTTTCCCTCTTGTTTCTGTAGTAATCTATCTTGTGTTCCCTCTAGAATTTTCACTCTTCTTGGTGCCTCTCCTAGATACAAGATACTAAAGGAAAAAAAAAAACTGCTACAAAGTACAAAGAAAACCGGCTAAATAACAGCTCAGTTTTTCCCACCAAAATTGCCTAACAACTTTTTGCATTTAATGAGATAATAATAGAAAATAACTGTTTTTTCTGTTCTCAGTTCAATGCTGCTGCTGTTGCGTTTTAAGTCCAATGCTTCCACATTTACGGTCAATCTGAGTTGTTAGCCATCCTTCACTTTAACATACGATGCATATATAGATATGATGTATATGCATATACTTGTATATATGAGACAATAATGAACCAATAAATCGTTTACCGAAGAAGCAAAATCACATCGAATTTTTCTTTGTTTTTCTTTTAGCTACTTAGGACTGAAACACACACAAAATAACATAATAAAAAGTCCGTTCCATAAAATTGACGAAATAAGTAAAATGGTTTATTTTATTGTTATTTGTTTTATTCATTGATGAAACCTTGAGAAGCTATGTTAATGAGGTTCTGGAAAAAAGAGAAACACATTGAAAAGAGTCGGAGAGACATCGAAAAAAGAAAATTATATTTTCTTATGTTTTTTTTTTTAAATTTCATACATATATATATATATATATATATATATATATTGTTTTTTATTAATTTTGCTAATTTTTCATTGAGGATGTTGTAATTTTTACTAATAATATTTATATTTATTAAATTATATATATTGAATTGCGTTGAGAAATTTTATGAACTGCGAATAATCGTTGTTTATATCATATTATATTTATTCAAATCTGAATAGTATAGTCCATTAAGACATATACATAATCTACTTATAGTATCTCATATGATATTATTTCAAATCTTAATAGTATTGTTTATCAAGTATCACTATAAAAGCTAAAGTTATGCTACACCATATAATCTTATTTAAAATCTTAATTGTATATTTTACTGAGTACGTAGATATATCATAAAATCTGACTCTATAGTTTTCATATATGAGATTATTTAAAATTCAATTGTATAGTTGTTCAATTCATATACTATAAAGACTACAGTTATACGAATATATACTAAATATTTGAAAATACAATAAAACCTTCATAATTAAATTAGTAGTCGATAAATTAATAACTTCTCTAAGGATCCTAAGTTGGGCCCTAATAAATTAATAATTTTGACAAATTAATAAGATAACAATTTTTTTGAAGATCCTTATATAAATACATCAATATCATAAATTAATAATCTCCAAAAATTACAAAGATAACTAGGATAATTTAGCAAAATATGAATATATTATTGTTTGCTTTTTATTGAAATTTACATCAAACGAATTCCATTTCTAATTTTTCTCGCAGCATCCAAAAGCTCTGGTATGGCGGTCTCGAACTGCAACAAAAAGTTATGAAGGGTTGTCGATGTTATTATTGCTTCCTTTCGCGTAATCGGTTCTGATGATATTGTATCATCCTCAACTTCATCCTCTTCCAGATTTTTAATTATGGTAATGATAATTTCTTTTAAGCTTTGGACCTCTGAACATACTTCAATTATGGTTTTTAATATTCATGTCACTACAACAGAAGAAGTCTTTTGTATAAGACTTTTTGACACCACAATTGTGGTCACTAATAATAAGTTATTTGTGATCACTTGTTGTCACAAATCTCTCTACAAATTATTTGAGACAACTTTAAGACTACTTTTATAGACAACTAGTTGTTGCAAAAAATATTTGAGACGCATTTGAGACCACTTTTGTGGTCACAAATATATTATTTGCGACCGAGTTATTGAGACGACAATAAAGTTGTAACAAATATTCATAAGTTGTGACAAATACTCATTATTTGAGACCACTTTGCTTAAGTTGTGACAAATACTCATTATTTGAGACCACTTTTTTGTGGTCTCAAAAGACCCTTTTCCTTGTAGTGTTTATTTTCTATAAGTTTAAGTTCGTTGAATATAAATACCTCTATTTAATCAATTAATTAATATTTCTTTCAATTAATGAAATTTTACAGTCCCAACAATATTAATTTAAATAAATTTTACTGTAATAATGTTAAAAAGTAAAAGTGCTTTCCATTTTTGAGAAAAGTCATCGTTTATGCACACAAACTAAGGTAGAACCTTCCTTCACATCAATTTTCAGAGAAAAGTCCATGTTAAAATGTAAAAGTGCTTTTCATTTTTCGAAAAAGTCATCGTTTATGCAACACAAACTAGGGTAAAACATTCCTTCACATCAATATGTTAATTATTTATTATTTATTTAGTTTTTAAAGGTTACGATTTACTTGATCTTTTACCGCTAATTACAATAAGGCAAAACTTGTATATGAACGTCACACGATTGTCACACGATGTGACGAAAAAAAGTACTCCCTCCGTCCCACCCTAATTTGCACACTTTCCTTTTTCGGTTGTCCCACCCTATTTTGCACACCCCTAAAATGGAAAGGAATCTTACAATCTCCACCCTTAAAATCTTCACCCTCAATCTCCACCTTTAAAAAAGTCAAAGATTCCACAAAATTTACTTTTTCTTAATATACGCGCCGGAGCAGGTGTGCAAATTAAGCCGGGACGGAGGGAGTATCAATTTTAATGGTAAAAATATCACGTTTATCTGTAAAAGTATCACTTTTTTTAACAAAAAAAAGTATCACTTTTTGTAGCAAAAATATCACTTTTATCTGTAAAAGAATCAAAGTAGTAAAAGTATCACTTTTTTTTTCTGCAAAAGTATCAATCTTTTCTGTAAAAATGTATTCTGTCACACGTGTGACCGTCACACACAAGACTCGCTCATACAATAAATATGCTATTCTTCTTTTTTTCTTTTCCTTCCAACTAATCCTTATATATGAAGAAAATAATTTATAGGTAAGTAAATTATATTTCTATATTCTTTTATTTAATTATAGATAACTGGTATATAATGACAAGCAAATATATGTTTTTTTGTATATCTAGCTTTACTGGGATATTTATTATTAACACTAGAAATATCCAAGTTCATCAATTCAAAAGAGCCTACTCGCAGGATAAATCACCACCAAATTGTAATTTAAGCCTAACTTTTAGAATTTGGTAAAAAAACACAACTTTTACTCATAATAGCAAATCGAATTATCGTCGATTTTCCGATCACTGGAGTCTATGTGTCCAGTAAAAGTGTCACATTATTTATAAAAAAAATAAATAGAAGAACTTTTAAAATTGTAAAAGAATCTTAGCCTTTTAAAAAATTTACAATATAATCCTAAAGTTTCGAATTTGCATAAACAAGATTTTCTTAGATTGCAATTTAAATCTAAGTTGCCAAAAAAAAATAATCTCGACCTCTAAAATAATTGAAAATTTAAAACTTAAAATTTCAAAACAAGAGTAGGTAATAATGAATCACCTTCAACTTGTAACTGTAGTTTGTGTATATATATATCGTGTCATTCTATTTTGTTTGTGTGAACTAATATTGTGATGTGGCTTCACAACTAACTTGATTGGGTTGGAAAGCACTTGTGGAGAAGCAGAAGACTAGCAAAAATCAGCTTAAAAACAGCTGGAACAAGTTTGGAGGGAAGAAAAAGTTTAAAACGAAATTACTGTTACATTGACAAAACCGTTGTCATAGGTGGCAAAAACCGTTGTGAGCTGCTCTCTTCAACTTGTGAGAATCTGTTTCAACCGTTGATGCACATTTTGATCCAAGGGACAAGTTTATTCATTATTAGTCAATTTCTGTTATCAACACACTTGTAACACATTCAGTTAGATTCAATTGTAGAGAGTTAGAGTGAGATTTTAGAGAGAGAGATACAAAGTTAGAGAGTTCTTGTTTTTCTCTTGTTTGAGTCTTGTAAACTCGATTCTCTTGTAACATTTGATCTATAGTGAATTGGTAGAGGCATAGCTACCCATGGATGTAGGTTCTCGAAACCGAACCACATAAAATCGTTCGTGCATGCGTTGATTTTAGTTTTAAGTTCATAATTTGTTTCTGCGCTTAAGGTGTTTGTAAAATTATCTGAGTGAGTTTCTTGAGTGTTTTTTTATTGTATTGCTCAATTGAATTAACAATTGGCGCCGTCTGTGGGAAGGAATCGATCCCACGAGTAGAAGATCATTCAAGATATCGATCTCTAAGCTCGAGACTGAAAAATTCACAGGCAAAAATGATTATGGATTGTGGAAGCTAAAGCTAAGAACTCTTCTAGTCCAACAGGGATTCTCAGCAGCTCTAAAGGAGTTCAAAGATGATCCTGGTGTTGCTGATCCGGCCAAGAAAGCAGATGTTGATGCCAAGAATCAGGAGATTCAAGAAAAGGCTCACAACACCATTATACTTCGTCTCTCACATAAGATTTTGAGGGAGGTGGCCAAAGAAACAACTATTGTTGGAGTGATTAAGAAACTGGACCAACTCTACATTGAAAAATCAATGACAAATCGACTCTTCTTGAAACAGAAACTCTATGCATTTAGGTTTTCTGAAGAAAAGTCTGTTGAAGATCAGTTGGAGGAGTTTAACAAGACTCTAGATGATTTGGAATCTGTGGAGGTGACCATGGGAGATGAAGACAAGGTGATTTTACTTCTGAATTCACTGCCCTCTTCATATGATCATCTCAAGGATGCCATGGTTTATGGCAGGACCACAACAGTCACTTTTGTTGCTATTCAATATGCACTAAGATAAAATAAATGCAAAGACTAACTTTAGAGGGGAAAGACTCTGTTGGTGAAGGTCTGTTTGTGAACAAAGGGAAATTCCAGAAAGGCAAGAAAGGTTCTAATACTGATGATAACAAGAAATCACAGAATTCAACTCAAAAGGCAAATGAGGGGAAGGAAACTAGAAAGTGTTTCCATTGTGAGAAACCTGGCCATTTGAAGAAAAACTGCTATGAATTTAAGAAGAAGCAGTTTATGAAAGCAAGCACCTCAACCAATAATAATGCTGACACTGTTGAAGCCATAAATGAAGATCCACAAGTTTTAAACATCACTGAATCAAGTCCAGAATCTCAATGGATCCTTAATTCAGGATGCTCTTTCCATATGTGTCCCAAGCTATCTTGGTTTGAAGACTTCAAAGAGATGGAGTCTGGTACAGTAATGCTAGGGAATAATGAACTCTGTCCAGTCAAAGGCACATGGGATATCAGGCTAAGGATTCATGATGGTTCAGTCAAAATATTGAAGAACGTCAGGTATATTCCTAATCTAAAGAGAAATTTGATTAGTCTTGGGACATTAGAGACTAGAGGGTGCAGTTTTAAATCAGAGAAAGGATGCGTGGTTGTTTACAAAGGCAATCAAGTGGTTATGAAAGGGATCAAGAGAAATAGTTTTTATTATCTTGATGGAACAGTAGTGATAGGTGATTATGTTGTGGTTTCAAATACAGACTATGATATGTGGCATGCTAGATTGGCTCATCCAGGAGAATCTAGCATTCAACAATTAGCTAAGCAAGGCTCCATACATTCTTCAGGTGATCTAAAGCCTTTCAAGGCATGTGAGGAATGCATATTAGGAAAATCCAAGAAAATGCCATATCCCACTGGAAAGCATACCTCTGAAGGAGTGCTAGAATATGTTTATGCAGATCTGTGGTGTCCATCTAGGACACCAACACTAGGTGGAGGGAAGTTCTTCCTTAGCATTATGGATGATTACAGCAGGAAATTATGGTTGTATGTGTTAAAGGCCAAATCAGATTGTTTTACAAAATTCAAAGGGTGGTGTGTTGAAGTTGAAACAGAAAAAAAAATGTTAAACTCAAGTGTCTTAGAACAGACAATGGCCTGGAGTTTATGTCAGAAGAGTTCAACAGTTTCTGTAAGAACAAAGGGATTAAAAGACAAAACACTGTCCCTGAGAATCCTCAACAGAATGGGGTCATTGAGCGGATGAATAGAACTGTGTTAGAGAGAGTTAGGTGCATGTTGCTGAGCTCTGGTCTTGAGAAGAGATTCTGGGGGGAAGCAGCCGCTACTGCAACCTATCTTATAAACAGAAGTCGCTCAGCTGCCTTGAATCACAAAACTCCAGAGGAATTTTGGACAGGAAAGCCTCCAAGTTACTCACATTTGAGAGGTTTTGGTTGTAGAGCCTACTCTCATGTTAAGAATAACAAGCTGGAAGCTAAAGCATTAAAATGCATTATGTTAGGATATCCTAGTGGAGTCAAAGGGTACAGGCTGTGGTGTACGGAGCCAAATTACAAGAAAATCATTGTGAGTAGAGATGTGGTATTCTATGAAGAGGTTTTACCTTTTAAGAAAGTGAAAGATGGAACAGAGTTAACCATGGATAGCTCTTCAGATGTTCCAGTTAAGGTGGAGACACCTAGTTCAACAGTTGAGTCTGATACAGAGAACTCAAGTGAAGAAGATACTTAAGCACTGGATTCAGAGCCTCAGAGTTATCAACTTATCAGGGATAGGGAAAAGAGGGTTATCAAACCATCAATAAAATATGCTGAGGATTATTTGACAGTATATGCATTAATAACTGCAGAGGAAGAAATAGAATTTCTTGAGCCTAAGAACTATGCAGAAGCAATTAAAGGACCTGAAAAGGAGAAATGGATTCTTGCAATGCAACAAGAACTTGAATCACTAGAGAAGAATCAAACTTGGGTATTGGTACAGAGACCTAAGAATCAGACGTTGATCAGCTGTAAATAGATTTTTAAAAGGAAAACTGAAGTAACTGAAGTTGAAAGAGTCAGGTTCAAAGCTAGACTAGTAGCAAGGGGTTTCACCCAAAGGGAAGGTGTGGATTTCAATAAAATTTTCTCCTCAGTGGTGAAACACACATTTATTAGGATTCTACTTGCATTGGTAGCACAATTTGACTTAGAATTGGAACAACTGAATGTAAAAACAACTTTTCTCCATGGTAAGTTAAAGGAAAAGATTTACATGTCTCAGCCTGAAGGATATCTGTTACCTGGAAATGAACAGAAGTGTTGTTTGCTTCAGAAATCACTCTATGGACTTCAACAAAGTTCTAAGCAATGGTATTTGAGATTTGACAGTCATATGAAAGCTATTGGTTTTGTGAAATCAAAATATTGTAGTTGTGTTTATCTCAAAGTTGCTGAAAAAGAAGTAGTGGTGTTTTTGCTTTTGTATGTTGATGACATGCTAGTGACAAGTAAAAGTATGTCTGAAATCATCAAAGTAAAGGAGCAACTGAAGGCAGAATTTGAAATGAAGGAGCTTAGGCAAGCAAAGAGAATTCTTGGGATGGGCATATTAAGAGCAGATCTAGAGGTCATCTGTGGTTGTATCAAACAGACTATGTGAATAAAGTGCTGAAGAAGTTTAATATGCATGAGTGTAGAACTGTAACAGTCCCTCTTGGTCAGCAGCTCAAGTTATCTGAGCAACAAAAACCCAAGAATGAAGAAGAAATCAGAGAGATGAGCAGAATTTCATACTCTAATGCAGTGGGTAGTATCATGTATATCATGATATGTACAAGGCCAGATGTGTCTCATGCCATTAGTGTAGTGAGTAGGTATATGTCTAATCCTGGGAAAACTCACTGGGAATCTTTGAAATGGGTAATGAGGTATCTTAAAGGAGTAGCAAGTTATGGAATTTTGTTTCAGAAATTGAAAGACAATGGTAAAGATGTTGTGCAGGGGTTTGTGGATTCTGATTTTGCAGCTAATATAGACTCTAGGAAGTCACAGACTGGGTACATATTTACTCTATATGGGTCAGCAGTCAGCTGGAAATCAATGCTTCGGCCTGTAGTAGCTCTATCTGCAACTGAAGCTGAGTTCATTGCTCTAACAGAAGCAGTGAAAGTTGTTTGGATCAAAGGAATTCTTGCAGAGTTTGGGGTAAAACAAGATTATGTGACAGTACATTGTGACTCACAAAGTGCTTTGCACTTAGCTAAACATCATGTGTTCCATGGGAGATGTAAACACATCGATGTCAAGTTGCATTTTGTAAGAGACATTGTTGACAAAGGGTCTGTAAGCTTAGTCAAAGTGAGGATAGAGGAGAATGTTGCTGACATGTTAACCAAGGCACTACCTAGAGACAAATTTCAATATAGTCTCCAGTTAGTGGGCATTCAAACTATTTAAATCTTCTGTAGAAGAGCCCTTGGGTGACAAGGGCAGGTGGAGGTGTCTTTAGTTCAATTCATGGTTTGAGGTGTGTAGTGTATTAGATGTATTGGCTTAGTTGAGAAGCCAAGGTGGAGATTGTGAACTAATAGTGTGATGTGGCTTCACAACTAACTTGACTGGGTTGGAAAGCACTTGTGGAGAAGCAGAAGACTAGCAAAAATCAGCTTAAAAATAGCTGGAACAAGTTTGGAGGGAAAGAAGAAGTTTAAAACGAAATTACTGTTACATTGACAAAACCGTTATCATAGGTGGCAAAAACCGTTGCAAGCTGCTCTCTTCAACTTGTGAGAATCTGTTTCAACCGTTGATACACATTTTGATCCAAGGGCCAAGTTTAGTCATTATTAGTCAATTACTGTTATCAACACACTTGTAACACATTCAGTTAGATTCAATTGTAGAGAGTTAGAGTGAGATTTTAGAGAGAGAGATAGAACGTTAGAGAGTTCTTGTTTTTCTCTTGTTTGAGTCTTGTAAACTCGATTCTCTTGTAACATTTGATCTATAGTGAATTGGTAGAGGCATAGCTACCCGTGGATGTAGGTTCTCGAAACCAAACCACGTAAAATTGTTCGTGCATGCGTTGATTTCAGTTTTAAGTTCATAATTCGTTTCTGCACTTAAGGTGTTTGTAAAATTGTCTTAGTGAGTTTCTTGAGTGTTTTTTTATTGTATTGCTCAATTGATTAACAATTTGTATAATTGATTTGTATTTGAGTTTAAAATATTATTTCTTTGAACTATTAAGAATATAATTTTTTAGGCAAAACATAAAATAATATTAGCATATGTCGGGCAAAGCAATACACCAGATAATTATTTATTAGACTAGATACCATTAAATTACATAACAAACCAAGTATAAATTCCGTGGATATTGGTTCATTGATCAAACATCCGAAATAGAGTAATTATAAAATATATTTTCATTAACACGAAGTATTCTCAACAAGACACTTATTTTGATGCACTCTCCCGACCCCTATTTGGATGCATTCTCCAGCTGGATTGCCTCCTTCCCCAAATGCCCCTCATGATAATTAGATATAAATTTTAATTTAATAGAATGTTGTGACTTTTTATGTAAAATTGAGATGTTTGAATTATATTGCAATTTCTTGAAAAGGTTGGGATTTTATTTACAACTTTATAAATGATGTGGCAAGTGATGTGACACTTTTGCCGGACACGTAGACTTCGGTGACCGAAAAATTTATCTTTGATCTAATTTGCGATTATGAGTAAAAGATAGTGTTTTGTTTTGCTAAATTCTAAAAGTTAGACTTAAATTATAATTTCAAAAAATGTGGTGATTTTTCCTGCAATCTATATATATATAAAAACAAAATGTATTGTTACCATAATTGGAAAATAATGCATTTTCCCGCCCATTTGCACATGCCAATTTAAGAAAGAAAAATTGGCGAAAACTATCAGATATGTTAACGTGTTGAAAAATCATTCTGTTGGAGAGTTTTTAGCCAATCTGTTGAATATAATCTCATTTCAATTCTACTAGATACAATTGTTGAGATATTTTCTCTACAACAAGATTAGCTAAAATCAAATCATAAGTATTTTTAATAATTTGTCGGTTGTGATTTCCACAAAAATTGGGATTTTGATTTCAGAGTTGAACCCTAATTTTTTCTATTTAAATACCGGAATAAGCAGAACACTCAATCACTCATTCAACATTCAAACATGAGAAAATCGACAGGTCTTCTAATACTGTGAGTAATCTTCTATTTCATACATTTTGACTATCATGTTTTTGGCATACATATATATATATATATATTTTTTCCAGCTGAAATTGATTGATCGCGTCTTTTATATGTTATTTTGATTTTGTACAATTGAAGTTGTTTTGTTCAGTTCCATTGTAGTATTTTTTTTATCTTCAATCATGTTGTGTACAACTGTGGTACCACATTCTTTCTTGAAGAAATTGCTCCAATCTCAGCTGTATGTAGCAAAATCAACAAAAAAAAACTAATATTATCATCATTTTGCTTTAAACCGTTGGTTTTGTCGGGTATATCATCATCGAAATAAAATATCTGGAATTGTTTGCTGCAGATACAAAGAAAACAGAGAAAGTCATCATCAGCGTGGTTTAAAAAAAAAAATTGCCTAAAATATACAGCAGAGGTATGAGGACACACTGATGCATAAAAACAAATTTACAATAAATCAATAATTATTGAGAATAGAACAAATATAATTATCAAGATGATTACATATATTAAAAAATATATAAAGAACATGCAAATCAGTTTTATATGTTTCCTCATGGTATCACATCAAATAAACTAATTTAGTAAATAAATTAACAAAACATATATGTGACTAATTGCACATAAATTTATAAAAAGACACGTCTCAGTAGTAATTATTCATTCAAAAAATCGAATTTTTGTTTACTTTTTCTGGAAAAAAAACAATGAGTATTTAAACTAAATATGTAATGAATATAAACAAATATCAAAATTTATTCCACTAGATCAATCAACTCCAATCTTTCCAAATAAATTATTATAATAAGTAACAATTATAATATTAAAGTTATCGAACAACTATTTGGTTGGCTCGGTCCAAATTTTATCGTGTCTTATCGGTTGACCCGATAAGGGCTCGAGCCCGATAGACCTCTGCACGAACTCAAAATTGTCGTACGAGTTTGTGTCATGGTAATGAGCCGTGCAAGGTTTTGCCACCTAATTTCTTAACAGTAAACAAAATGGGTGTTGTTGTATATAAAATAAAATTATTTAAGATCTTTCCCGTGCATCGCACGGGGGAAGATACTAGTTAAGGCATTAAAAAATTATTGAATTCATTTTAATAATTTAGAAGTTCAAGTCATGTGAACTTGCACTCAATTTACGTATTTGAAATAACACATTGACACAAAAATAAATTATTAGTATGGCATATTACTATATATATATATATATAAATCATTAATTACTCAAAAAAATTACAAAACATATGCCAAAACTATAAAAATTGTGAAACATTGTCATAAAATTATTTTGCCCTTTTTTAAATCACGAGTTAGTTTTGACTATATAATGATGATGTTACAAATATACACAAACTAAAATAAGTATTGGTTATTGTTCATATATATATACAAATATTTAGATATATTTTATTTTAACTAATTTCTGTTGGGAAAAGTTGTTAAGCAGTTAGAATAGCAACTTTTACAACTTAAGCACTTTTGGAATATGAACAGTCACTTTTTCGTGATTCTGAATAACAGAGCCTCATTTCTCTCTCGTCTTCACTCACTAGTTTTCTCTCTAAACAAGAATGAGTTCTGTATTTTTTATCTAGAAGTTTATTGAACGACTTCATGGTATCAGTTACCAGTAATCGGTCTTGCGATTTGTCTTCTTGATTCGATCGTCTTTTTCGATCTATTTTTTTTTAGAGCGTCGCAGATCTAGGGTTTCTTGCCATTTTCTCGTTTTTCTTCCGATTTTCTTTAATCGGTTGGTTCTTCGTCTTTTGGCATTCTATTTTCGAGTTTTTCCTCTCATTTTTTGGTTATTGCTGTGATTTTGGGCTTCCAAGATGGTTCGTCATGCACCTCAACCAGCTGAGAATGTGGCGTCGGAACCTGTTGCGTAGCCGAATCCGCCTCCGATGCCTGAAAATCAAGTATATTTGTCCGGCTCGGACAATCCTGGTATGACTCTGGTTACCCATCTTCTTACTGGCGCGAATTACAATTCTTGGCGTAAGTCTATGTTGCTAGCTTTAGGATCTTAATCTAAGCTTAGCTTTGTTGATGGGTCGATTATTGAACCTTCTGATCCTTTGTATGCTGAATATGATAATTGGAAGAAAGCTGATTGTATGGTTATTTCTTGGGTTTTAAATAGCATTTCGAAGGATATCGTTGAGGCTTTTGTGTATGCTAATTCTGCTAAAGAACTATGGAAGGAAATTAGTCAACGTTTTGGTGAAAGTAATGGACCCTTATTATATCAGTTGCAAAGGGAAATTTCTACAGTTGCTCAAGGCACTGATTATGTTCAAATATATTTTACAAAACTAACGAAATTGTGGGATCAGTTTTCTATTCATTGTCCTCTCCCTATCTGTTCTTGTGAAACTGGTAAAACCGTTTTGACTATGGATTTACAAACAAAGCTTATTCAATTTTTAATGGGTCTGAATGATACATTTTGATGGAGTTCGTAGTCAAATACTACTTATGGAACCACTGCCAACAGTAAATAAGGCTTATTCTATGATTGTAACTGTGGAAAAACAAAGGTCTCTTCAAGTAGTCTTTCCTGATAATCTTGATCAAGCTGTCATGTTAGCTAGGATTTTTGGGAGTAAAGGTCCTAATAAGGGAAATGGTCAACCTATCTTTGGGAGGGGTAGAGGAAATTCTAGGAAAACTAGAGAAGAAAGGGCTAAGCTAAGGTGCACTTATTGTGGAGGTACAAGGCATGAAGTAACTGAATGCTTTCAGTTGCATGGTGTTCCGGATTGGTATAAGAAATTGTAGGATCAAAAGGGTCTTCCAGTGGTAAATTTGGCTATTGACAAAGATTTGTCAAAATTAGTTTGAAATCTACTGATTTGTCTGGTTTGTTTCAGCAGGAGATAGCCAAATTCTTCGCAAACAAGAATCAGGCATCTTATTCTGAGGGTCAGCAATTTGACTTTGCACATGCAGTATCCTTTGCAGGTACTATTCATAATGAGTTTAGTTTTTCTGTCTTCAAAAATATTTCTAAAGAATTATGGATATTGGACACTGGTGCTAGTAAGCACATGTGTTCCAATATTCACTGTTTTGTTTCTATTTTTTTGTTGCCTTCTCCTGTTAATATATTTTTTCCTGATGGGTCATCCAAAGTGATTACTCATTCTGGAACAGTTCTATTAACTAGAAAAATTACTCTTGAAAATGTATTATATGTCCCTTCTTTTCGATATAACTTGTTGTCTATTTCTCAACTAATCAAAGCTAATGGTTTTCAAGTCTTGTTTTCTGATTCTGAATGTCTTATAAGAACCAGGGGAATAATACACTGGTTACAAAAGGATACTTGGCTGGAAACTTGTACTTGTTGCATTCTTAGTGTAAAAGTTTTTTTAGCAAATCTATTGTTTCTAATTTTCCTGTGTGTTCTTCTGTTACAAGCTGTAAAACACTTCATTTTTGGCATAAGACATTAGGTCATGCCTCCCCTGTTACTCTTTCACATCTTCCTTTCTTGAAACAGCTGTGTAATAAGCCTGATATAGATATTATTAGGCAATGTGAATTCTGTTTTAAGGGCAAACAACATAGGTTATCTTTGGCCACTAGTTCAATACAAACTGTTGATACATTTCAATTGTTACATGTAGACATATGGGGGCCCTTGTAGAGAACCTAGTCTTACTAATACACCATATTTTTTAACTATTGTAGATGATTATAGTAGATGCACATGGGTTTTTTTTTTTATGAAAAATAAGTCTCAAGTTCCTAAACTACTCAAAGATTTTGTGATAATGGTTAAAACTCAATACAATAAATCTGTTAAAACAATACGATCTGATAATGGACTTGAATTTACTAGTATAGAATGTAAATCTATGTTTGCATCATTTGGCATTTTACATCAGACTTCGTGTGCTTACACTCCTCAACAAAATGGAATTGTTGAGAGAAAGCATAGACACTTGCTAGAAGTGGCTATGTCTATTATGTTTCAAGCATCTTTACCTTTATATTTCTGGTTTTATTCCATTCTAATGGCTGCTCATATCATAAATAGGTTACCTACTTCAGTATTGTCATGGCAAACTCCTCATAAAATTTTATTTTCCAAAGAACCTAAGTATGACATGTTACATCCGTTTGGATGTTTAGTTTATGCTGTCAATATTTTGCCTAACAAAAACCAAATTTTCACCTAGATCACATAAGTGTGTTTTCTTGGGTCTTGTTAATGGAAAAAAATGTTATGTTCTATTTGACATAGAAACTGAAACATTAATAACTTCTAGAGATGTGCATTTTTTTTATGACATTTTTCCTTTTTCTGATGTTAAGAAAGATTCAATCACCAATACTCCTGCTTTGCCTCTTACTTCACAATCACCATCAGTTGAAAACCAGGTTCTAGTTTCCACTAGAACTGCCACAGACTTAGGCAAAGGTAAAAGGCTCAAGAAGGCACCTGATTATTTACAAGACTTTGAGTGTAATCAAGTTATTGGTAAGTCTAATACTTCTGTTGTTTTATCAGGTAAACCGCACCCTCTAATGTCTTATCCTTATATGAAATGCCTATATGGAATTTCTTACAAATATTTCTGTTACCAAAGAACCTACTACTTATTCACAAGCTTTCAAAGATAAAGAGTGGATGATTGCTATGAATAATGAATTAGAAGCCTTAGAAAAGAACAATACTTGGATATTGACAGATTTACCAAAAGGAAAAAATGTTATAGGAAATAAGTGGGTCTATAAGCTAAAACTAAATCCTGATGGTTCAATTGAAAGATATAAAGCTAGGTTAGTCGCAAAAGAATACACTCAAGTTTTTGGAGAAGACTATACTGATACTTTTAGTCCGGTAGCAAAAATGGTGACTGTTAGGATTTTTTTAGCAATAGCAACTGCAAATAAATGGTAAATTTCTCAACTAGACATTAATAATGCTTTTCTACATGGTTTTATTGATAAAGAAGTATACATGAAGCCTCCTCAAGGCTATAACAAAGCCAAACCTGGTTAGGTCTGTAAGTTAGAGAGAAGCTTTTATGGTCTAAAACAAGCATCTAGAAGATGGAATTGTGAATTCACAAATAAAATTATTGAATATGAGTTTATTCAATCTGAATCTGATCATTGCTTGTTTACCTATAATAAAAATGGAACTTTTCTTGCACTATTAGTCTATGTTGATGATGTTCTGATATCAGGTTCCAATACTATGTTAATAGACAATCTGAAAGCATACTTGCATTAAAACTTCACAATTAAAGATTTGAGTTTTGCTAAATACTTCCTTGGTATTGAGATTGCTAGAAATGAGAAAGGAACCTATCTATGCCAAAGAAAATATATAATTGATATATTAAATGACACTGGATTACCAGGTTGTAAACTAGCTTCTGTACCACTTCTAACATGCCTTACCCTAAGTTCCACACAAGGGGAACTTATGAGTGAACCTGAGAAGTATCGAAAGCTTATTGGCAGGCTGTTATATCTGGCTTTTACAAGACCAGATATAACTTATGTTGTACAACAACTCAGCCAATTTGTTAATCAACCCTTAGAGGAACATTGGAAAGCTGCACTACAAATAGTCAAATACCTAAAAGGCTGTCCCAGCCTTGGTTTATTTTATTCATCAGATAATACTCTTACACCTAAGGCCTACTGCGATGCAGATTGGGCCTCATGCAAGGACACAAGGCTTTCCATTACTGGCTACTGCATTTTTCTTGGAACAGCATTGGTCTCCTGGAAAACGAAGAAGCAAGTCACGGTGTCTAGATCTTCAGCAGAAGCTTAATACAGAGCACTTAGTAATACCGTTGCTAAACTACAATGGATAAGCTACATTCTTCAAGATTTTCAGATTCTAGTTCCCAAGCCAATCAAGCTGCAATCCACATAACAGCAAATCCCGTGTTCCACGAACGCACAAAGCACTTAGAGATAGACTGCCACGTGGTCAGAAATAAAAAGAAAGAAGGCTTCATCGACTTGAAGCATATTTAGTCTAAAGATCAGCTTGCGGATTTTTTCACAAAGATTCTTAGACCTTCTCAATTTCAGTAATTTCAGTATTTAATGTCTAAGTTTGGACTTCTCAACATCGAGGGAACTCCAAACTTGATTTTGGGGGGGGGGGGGGGGTGTTGATATATATATAAATATTTAGATATATTTTATTTTAACTAATTTCTATTGGGAAAAGTTATTAAGCAGTTAGAATAACAACTTCTATAAGTTAAGCACTTTTGGAATATGAACAGTCACTTTTTCGTGATTCCGAATAACAGAGCCTCATTTCTCTCTCGTCTTCTCTCACTAATTTTCTCTCTAAACAAGAATGAGTTATGTATTTTTGATCTAGAAGTTTATTGAACTTCTTCGGTTACAAATTGTAACACCCCACATTTTTCTGCATATTATTTATTTACAATTATATTATATATTTAATAAAAATATTATTTATTTTTGCCAAATATGAGGTTTAGTCTCAAATCACCTAGTGGCAGCATAAGGCCCGACTAGTTAAGTAAGTCCATTCGAATTTATCAAGCCCAAGTACATACATGCATCATAAATCATTCATTTTAATCAAGCCCAAATCATGTATCATATTTCCATTTAATAATTATTATTTATTTAATTTATTTTCTTGTTACATATCCGTAAAGTGTCGTAGATTACAGTGTTTCTTGATCAGATCTCGATATATACAAGAATTAACATTCTTAATCTTTTAAGATATACACTTAGATATTGATCTCCTAATCCTCATCCTATCAGAATATAGTCTTATCTAATAAGATATGAAACCCTAATAGGAGACCTATTAATCCCTAACTATAAATACACCATTACATCCACGTGTAGCACACACCATCAGTATACGTCAAAAAGAAAAGAAAAGAAAGAAACTGATAAAGATTTTTCAATTCCTTCTTCTCTTTATCGGCAACGACAGGTAAATAATCCTCCCTATTTAATTCTCTCAAAATCCAGTTTTTTCTATCTATTTTCATGAAATCTGAACGAATACCCTCTGTGTCTTAATTGGTGGAATTATGATTTATATTAGGGAAAATTGGTAAAAATGCCCTATATGTTTCCAGTATTTAGGAAAATACCCGTTATGTTTCGAATTGTTGAAAATGCCCAGCAACTTACAAAAAATTGGTAAAAATTACCCCGTCACCGGCTATCAGCAGTAACTGATCCGGTGACGCGTGACATGTCAATTAAATGCTGATCTGGATCGCTTTCTCGCGTTTTCTTTTACTGAGCTGGAAATTTAGTTAATTAATAACATGAAAAAAGGTTATAGGAGGGAAATAACTCCAACTTCCCTCCAAAACTATCCACACTAAAACCCTAACCCATAAGTTGGACTATGAAATTCAGCAGATTTTGGACAGATTTATAGCAGATTTAGAGCAGATTAGTTTAGTATAAAATTTAGCACCTTTTGGACAGTTTTGTAGCAGATTTTGGACATAAAATTGAGCACCTGTTGGATAGATTTATAATACGAAAAGCACTTTTGAACAATAGCTTAATTGGACAGAAACTTAACAAACCAAATTGAAGCTCAAAGCAGTTTTGGACAACAGCTTTTTTCCTACATAATCAGACATGAAATCCAAAATTTAGCCAAAAGCCTTTTTCTCTTCTAATTCTTCTCCTTTCCACAATTCAGGTAAAAATCGAAAGTTAATGGCTAAAATACAATGGAGAATGGCTGTTCTGCAGCTTTCCCCCAATTTATGGGTTAGGGTTTTAGTGTGGGTAGTTTTGGAGGGAAGTTGGAGTTATTTCCCTCCTATAACCTTTTTTCATGTTATTAATTAACTAAATTTCCAGCTCAGTAAAAGAAAACGCGAGAAAGCGATCCAGATCAGCATTTAATTGACATGTCACGCGTCACCGGATCAGTTACTGCTGATAGCCGGTGACGGGGTATTTTTACCAATTTTTTGTAAGTTGTTGGGCATTTTCAACAATTCGAAACATAACGGGTATTTTCCTAAATACTGGAAACATATAGGGCATTTTTACCAATTTTCCCTTTACATTACCTTCACTTGCCACCAGTTTACACCAGCACCAGAGTGGAAATTATCTTCCAAGAATTATTTTCCCCTCAACTTACTTAAAAAATCCTTTTACCTAGAAAACTCATATTCATCTTTTCCATTAAATTACAATATTAGGCTTGGGATATATTCAGTAGATTTCCCAAGGAAAATTGATTTCTAGGTCCAATTCCTTTACTTTATTTTAGGATCACATGATATATAACCTATTTTATTACATTATCAAGTTTCAATTAAATTATTTATTCTTTTACTACAATTTCTGCTAATTGAGATTTAATAAGACACTTTGTTTTAAATATAGGATTCTCTGATAAAAAACACGGTGATTAGACCTCTGCGTGAATTTTTCAAGATTGTTTTTCTAAGGTGGCGGTTTATACTCAAAGTAGACCAACTTTTACTACAAAGGTTCATATAGTTAATTAATTATGCAAGATGAAATGAAAAGAGAAACGAAACAAGTGGAGGTGGGTTAAGCAAACATCAGAGCAACGAGTGATCTCCATTTGAGCTCATAACAACCTTCATATTGTTATACGCCAACATATCACAACACATCTCTTCAAATTGAACAACGTGTGTGTTGTTGTACCTTCGTGACAAGAGAATGTGCATGTCAAGATCAAACACCATATTCAATCTTAGAAGCCGTACAAGGATCACCGTGTTCACGGCACCCACAATGAAAACATTATTTGTATCTGCCACATCGCTGCCACATCACTGTCACCTTGAAAGTTAATATTCACTTAAATTGTACCTATTTCTCCCCAACCCTCCTAGGTACAATTATCACTATTTGCGGGTCTCACATGCAAACTATTATATTATTTTCATATCTACAATTTATTAAAATCTTATTTACAATTTTCACACATACAATTATTTAATTAATATTCATAATTCTTTTTTAATTAAATTAAATTTTTAGTTTTTTTATTAAATGTAATTAATTATTTTTTCTAAATATTGTAACAACAATAAAAATTTTGATCCATTTTTTTTTCATATACTATTTTCAAAAATGATAAAAGATAAATAAAAAACTTTATATAAATAAAACAATAAAAGATAAATGAAAAAAAAAAAGAAAGGAAAAAGCAACTGGAAAAAAAAAAAAAAAAAACAGCCCCCTCTTTTCCCAGGCGTGCGCCTCGCCCACACGCCCAGATCCTTCTTCCTAAGCAGCGCTTGTTGCACACATTCCCCCACCCCCACTTGCCTTCAGATTTTATTTTGCAGGTACAAAGAATTGTATAAAAATTTTTCTCTCCCCTCCACATGTGTGCGCCCTAATGGAGATATTTGTACCCCTCATTGGCCATGCTCTAACAATCAAAGATAGAGATAAAAAAATATTTCCACTTGTGCACAAGTTTCATCAATGCTTAAACACTGAAGTTGACAATGTCATCTTTTTCGATTATCGTTGCTGATGTGATATCTATAACTGTAATTATATCAAGAGAAATGAGGTAATTTGAGAGTTATGCTTGTTTCTGGCTGGGTGCGTGTCTATCATTTCTTCAAAGTCAAACCATGCTATACAGAAACCATCTCTTTCGCATAAAATATGTGACAGAGTATCTACATTTTCTTTTTCTACCAACATAAATACCACACAATCCTAATATCCTATGTATTTATACCAAACAGTAACAAATATAAATACTTTAAGCTTTTTTTTCTAAGTTAGAGTAGGATATTATATTTAAGACGTTTCCAATTTTGAAGTTGAAATAGGTAAAATAGATCAAGATTTGGTAGGATGACACAGTTTGCAATTATTAATAAAAGTGCTCTGTTTGAAATATGGTTTGTACGATAGATAACCAATTCATAAATGCCCATTTACATTACTTTAGTGTAGCAAAATGTGGAAGGGATAATGATGATAGATTGTCCCACCAAATTATCACAAAGAACGAAGTGTTAGGAATCGAACCGTGGTCGAGGTTCGAGTATGGCTCAGAAAAACCTTGAGTCCGTTTCCGATCGATAATGACAGCAGCGAATTTGGAGACCCAATGGGTGATTTCTACACTAAGGAGAAATCCAAACCCAATACCCCGGTAACACCCACGCTCTCCTCTACCACTCAACCCACCCGACCCACAAAGGGAACAAGGAAGATGTAGACGAAGAATAGGGTCGTCAATGGTGATAGAAAACCTCTCACACACAAAGTGTATCTCTCTGAAGTTTCTACTGCACACCCTCACAAAGAGGGGGTGCTCCATTCTTATAGGGAAGAATGGAGCAGAAAACCATGGAGGAGTAATTGACATTACGTAAATCAAAGGGACAAAGACCAAGAAGGGGGAATGTATCAGACATAGAGAATCTAAAGGGGTGGGGCTGCCATTGGGTTTGGGCTTGGGGATTGGGCTATCAGAATTGGGCCTAATAAACCAACAATCTCCACCTTGGGCCCAATTCACTTACGCTGTCGATCGATCACGGAAACGGAGGAATCATCATCGCCAAACTCCCGTACACAAAGTACAGGATATAACAAGCACAAAGCATGTTATTTTTCACCAAGGGAAAGACACACAGTCAGTCGACACAAAGTCGAATATGACACAAAGTCAAATGCACAAGCATACAACAGACACAAAGTCAAGTGCACAAAGCATTAGATAGACACAACGTCTAATGCACAAAGCATACGGTAGACACAAAGTCAAATGCACAAAGCATAAGATAGACACAACGTCTAATGCACAAAGCATGCGGTAGACACAAAGTCAAATGCACAAAGCATAAAGCAGACACAAAGTCAAATGCACAAAGCATAAGGTTGACACAAAGTCGAAATGAACAAAGCATGAGGTTGACACAAAGTCGAATGCACAAAGCATAAGGATAGACACAAAGTCAAAATGCACAAAGCATGAATATGACACAAAGTCAAATGCACAAAGCATAAGGTTGACACAAAGTCGAAATGAACAAAGCATGAGGTTGACACAAAGTCGAATGCACAAAGCATAAGGATGGACACAAAGTCAAAATGCACAAAGCATAAAGTTGACACAAAGTCGAATGACACATAGTCGAGAACATGACACACAGTCGATGGGTATGACACAAAGTCAAGTGTATGACACTCAGTCAAGGGCATGACATTCAGTCAAGGGTGACACAAAGTCTAGAATGACACAAGGTCAAGGATGACACAAAGTCGAGAATGACACAAAGTCGAGGATATGACACACAGTCAAGCATATGACCCACAGTCAAGGGTGACACAAAGTCAAGGGTATGACACTAAGTCATGGGTATGACACAAAGTCTAGAATGACACAAGGTCAAGGGTATGACACACAGTCAAGGTATGACACAAAGTCGAGGGAATGACACTCAGTCAAGGATATGACACAAAGTCAAATATGACACACAGTCAAGGGTGACACAAAGTCAAGGGTATGGCACTAAGTCATGGGTATGACACAAAGTCAAGGGTATGACACACAGTCAAGGTATGACACACAGTCAAGAGTATGACACACAGTCAAGGTATGACACAAAGTCGAGGGAATGACACTCAGTCAAGGATATGACACAAAGTCAAATATGACACACAGTCAAGGGTGACACAAAGTCGAGGATGACACAAAGTCAAGTATGACACACAGTCAAGAGTATGACAACATGAGTATCAATATGGAAGTCATCGAAACCAAGCAGGTGGCCTAATATTTCTCCTAGGTCTGACCCTAGCGAGACAACATCATAATTAGGCACTACTTCCATATTCTCATGTACGTCAAAGAACAGATAAATCTGATTGCTCCACCTCAAAAGGAGCAGTGTCAGACACAGGCATAGAACCCATCACAAAATCACCCAGATTTTAGGGAGGATAGAACAATCAAGGATTCCCAGTTCTCAACACTGATTAATCAGTGGAGCAGGGGGTCACTTGATAACCTCCAAATAACGAGCAAGCAATCACAAAGAATGCAAAAACTAATCACAAAGATCAGAATGGAAGCGGAAGCAACAAACAGACAATCACACAGATTATCCTAAACTACCAACACGTACAGCCAAACCTATCCGTTCCCAAACGGCAGCTACAAAAGCAATAAAATCCTATCCGTTCCCAAAACGGTAGCTACAAAAGCAATAAAAGGATTAAGCCAATTTACCCGAGCGGGTCCTCACCGGGAGGAGAACCCGACTTACCTGTACTGGAGAGGGACTCGGCTCACGTCGGGCAAAGGCGCGACGGGAGGACAGCCAAGGGGGCTGGGTAGCTGGATTTTGGTCACTGGAGCTCGGACCATCAATCTCGGCCGAGAAGGAGAGTGGTTTCGGCCGAGAAAACTTCACAGCAGATTCTGTTACTTGACCCGGGAGACACGTCTCGGCCGAGAAGAAGAAGGTGTCTCGGCCGAGATTGTTATGCAGCAAAAACAGGAAGCTGGCACGCCGGCCCGTCTCGGCCGAGAATGGGAAGTGTCTCGGCCGAGATTTTTAGACAGCAGAAACAGTGAACAGGCACGGCAAGCCCGTCTCGGCCGAGAAGAGAAAGAGTCTCGGCCGAGATTGTTTCTCTGTCACTAAGGCTGGATTCGCTGGACGCCCGTCTCGGCCGAGAATTGGGTAAGTTTCGGCCGAGATTGAATCTTCGTCAACAATTCTGAGTAGGCGAACAGACCTCGATTTTCGCCGAAAAAATTCTTCAATCCCACGGAGGGATTTTGCACACCGAAAAGACCACGGTTTTGACAACCGTGGCTCTGATACCACTGTTAGGAATCGAACCGTGGTCGAGGTTCGAGTATGGCTCAGAAAAACCTTGAGCCCGTTTCCGATCGATAATGACAGCAGCGAATTTGGAGACCCAATGGGTGATTTCTACACTAAGGAGAAATCCAAACCCAATACCCCCGTAACACCCACGCTCTCCTCTACCACTCAACCCACCCGACCCACAAAGGGAACAAGGAAGATGTAGACGAAGAAAAGGGTCGTCAATGGTGATAGAAAACCTCTCACACACAAAGTGTATCTCTCTGAAGTTTCTACTGCACACCCTCACAAAGAGGGGGTGCTCCATTCTTATAGGGAAGAATGGAGCAGAAAACCATGGAGGAGTAATTGACATTACGTAAATCAAAGGGACAAAGACCAAGAAGGGGGAATGTATCAGACATAGAGAATCTAAAGGGGTGGGGCTGCCATTGGGTTTGGGCTTGGGGATTGGGCTATCAGAATTGGGCCTAATAAACCAACACGAAGAAAAGCAACTATTTTTGACGGAGCCTCTTGTTAATAATGGGCTTTTAACAGACAAACCAAACCAAGAGTACTAGGAATTATTAACCTAATCTCAGGTTATCCTTTACACCAAACATGCCCATGATCTTCCAAACCATATGACATTTAATTTTTGAGAAGGTGGTTTCATGTCTACGTCATTAGACATCTATAAGCCCGTGCTAAAAATAACTAAAAAATTGTTCTTTTTTTATATTATTTATATGTTAGAGTTAATTACAGTAACTCCACCAAACTATCAACGTTTTTGCACATAAATCATTAACTTTTTTGTGGCACCCATACATATAAAATATACAGGTTTTGGCAGATAAACCATCAAAATTATTTTCAGTCATTTTTTGTTGGAATTCCACATTTAACTTGCGCGTTATAATTTTTTAAGGATTTTTTTTTGTCCAAACATGCTTTTTAGTTTGTAGGAGTCGCTCATCTTCAACAATGGATGTTGTAGATATTCGGAGAATTTTTAGTTATGGAAAAAAAATGTGTGAAAGAATTTTTACATTTTTTGCATACTAAAAAGGTTGTTTGTAAAGAAAATCATTAAAAATTTATCACGCTTAAGGCACGTGCAAAATTCCAACAAAAAATTATCGAAAAATAAATTTGGTAATTTATCTATCAACCGAAAAATAAGTTTAATGATTTATTTGTCAAATTGTATAGTTGAATAATTGTAATCCTCTCCGCTAATAAAGAATTAAAGAGGATAATAGTAGTAGTAAATAATAATGATGATGGATCGACAACTTTGTACAGTAATAATAATTAACAGATAAGCAAATCAATATTGCAGAGAAGTCGTCAGAAAATAAGAACAAGAAATGAAATTGAGTTTTTATTAATTATCAAATGTAATGATGTAAGTGAATCAGAAAGTGCAGAATTTAACCAGCCATGAAATTCTGCCTTTCTGGAAATCAGGATAAATAATTAAAAATTAACAATCCCTTGGGGGCAACACAATGTTGCTGCTACTACTTATTTTCTTTCTTTGTAATATCCCAATCCCCCCGACTGAAGAACAACTACTGCGTTTCCCCCCAACTTCAGTATTACACAGAAATCACATAAAGTTAGTAAACTGTACATGTTCCTGTCTTATTGTGGTGCTGGTGTTTGTACAAGAAAATGCGCAGGCTCACATCTTGCTGCATATCCAAATTTCGATGTGTTGTACTTCCTGTGAACCCCGGTAAGCTTTCCGCTCGCCGCCTTTTCGTGATATCCAACAATCAGCCGGGTGCATTCCCTAAAAGAGAAACGATGAGTAGAGTTAGTCTCACAAACACATCCATGTGTGCAAAAAAATGAATGATGGATAATGTATTCAAAACTCACAATAGTTGATCTTCTGAGTAGCCTGTGTGCCATTCGCAAGTCTTGCTCCATTGGTCGACACCATAAAGTGTCAACTGAGCAGCGTATATAGCAGCGGCCGCAAGAAAGGAAGGTGGGTACTTTAGCATTTCATGTTCCACTAGGCAGAGCTCGATCAAGAAGAAAGAGAGTAGCTGAAGCTGTTAGACAAGGGTAAGAGTTAATATTCTTTTACATAAGCATATAAGCTTATCATGAACATGGTAAGATAGTAAACAATGAACCTTTTTATCTGATTGAGCAGCCTTGAGGAATCTTTTCATGAAAACATAAGGAGTTGGAACAGACATATTGAACTGCAAAGTGTTGAGCATTAACCTCTCCTGTAGAAAAGAGTGGAAATAAGCTTTTTTATATGAAAAAAGAAATGCATAAATTGGAATGGATTATAGTGATTTTTTGGCATATAAAGCAATACCATTTCGAGTATTTCTTTTCTAGAATAAGCTTTGTCCGAAATGAAAACCAAATCATCGACAACTGGAACAGAAACCTCCTCATATTTGCAGGCCAAAAGCATGGCTACCAAACCGACAAGCTGCAACTTTTTTCGGACCACAGATTGCTTTTCTAGGAATCGATCGATTAGATTCACTGTTAGAAACAATGTCTCCTCCCTAAGGTCGAATTTGTGGTGCACCTGTTGATATGCTTAATGTTAAAAATGGCAAGTACAAAATTAACTTTAATTTTCTATAGTGAATAAATCTGCCGTTTCGGTTATTGATAAAAATGGTAAAGTTTCAAAAGATTTAAGTATAATTTTTTAATGAGGGATAAATTAGTTGCTTGCCTCTATAAGCCAGTCAATGAGAATGGCCCTCATTCTTTCATTGATGTCAAACTGCTGTTCCATATATCCGGGTGAAACACAGCTCGAATTCTGCAACACGCAAAATTAATCATATCAATTAAATAAGAAGCATTTGAAGAGCTTATTTGGATCTACATTATTCGATCTTTAGCATTAAATGAAAGATCAGATGACAACTCAATCTGATCTATATAGGGAAAACCCTCTCTCTCTCTCTCTCTCTAAAAAAAAAATATATATATATAGATAAATCGGGAAAATAAGATTCTAAAAAGGGCCTATATAACGTAATCAGCCGCAACTTTTTTGAAAATGAGTTCAAATTCAAATTAAACATTTTGAGTTTGTTGTCTCTATTTTCAGTGACAGTCTTCACTGTTTAATTAAAGAAGCTTTTTGAATTAATTCACCACATTCATTTCTAGTCAAATGATTATAACAAGAAATACAAGCGGCATTCTCATTACAAAGTAAAAATATAATAAGGAAAATCTGGATACAAGTTTGACAAAGAATTAATCCATTTACTTACCTCCATTTTCTTGTAGTAAGTGTACAGATCTTCGATGTAGTCGACAACAGCGAGCGGATCCTTGGCATCGCCACCGTCTATGTCTACAACAGTCTCTTCAAATATGTCTTCCATTTCAACCTCCTCCTACATTTTTCAATTCAAAAGTCAAACGTATGAGCAACAACTTTTTCATTAGACCACATTAAGATAGAAAGAAGAAGTAAAAGGGTATTTACCATTTGGTTTTTTTCAGACATTTCAATCTCTGATTGTTCCAAAGACATGGGCACAGGCTGGTCTTTAGCTGCACCATGATCCTCTGCATCTGTCAAAGGGATATCTTCCCATACAGTGAACTCATTGGTTGATGATGTCTTTGGTTTCTTTGTTTCCTATTTTTGTTTCAGAAAGAAAAATGACAATTAAAATTCAGATTCTTATATAGTAGTAGTTCTCCAATCAAATTCAGGCCTTCAACACAGTTCAGTTAAATTTTGAATACATTCTTCAACAAATCTTGAAAAAATTTAACAAATGACTTGAGGATTCAAGTAAGATTATAGAAAAGAGTCGATCTATTAGCATATTACCTCCGAGCATGGATGCTGTGAGACCGCCATTTGTGCAGCGTATTTCCTAAAGATCAAGAAATTCACATCATAAGTTGAGGAAAAAAAGGACCTCACTAAAAAACTCAAACTTTATAAGTCTACTAAGGGAAATAATTTGAACCGAGGACAATAAAGTCATAATCTAACCTTGTGATTGGTCTGTGTGCTGGTAAAGGAGCATTCTTATCACAAATCCCATTTGATCTGGCATTGCAAGATTGTGACAAATAAATACTTCAACTGCAATAATTATAATAACGATAGAAGATAAAAATTGAACTAGGGAGCTAAGATGTGTACTCTGGATATCCTCTTTTGTTAACAACACATTGGTAATTGTGATTAATCACACTTAGAGCTCTTCTGTTGGATCTTATCTCGGCTCCAAACTTCCTCCCACCCATTTCTCCCCCACCTTTCATTTTCCAAAAGCAAATAAAAAGAAATCAATTTACAGAAGCTGAAAATTTAGTCTGAAAAGCCATTCTGCAGCTAAAACTAAAGCCGCATTTCATCGAACAGTTACCTTGCACATTTGTGGATCTTATCTGAACTGCATTGTTCTCATTAGATAAAACCATTTTTGCAGGTTATTAATATATCTGAAGGAAAAATCAACCCAAAAAGCGAATCTGTTCCTCCACCTCACCACTAGAAAAACAGCTCCGGCATGAAGAAGAAGAAGAGAGAGAAAGTTGAGCAATGGATGAATGAGCAGAGAGTGAAGGGTATTTGAGCAGTGAAAAGACGAAGGGGATGAGCTGTTTTTTATTTCTATTTTTGTTTTTTGTTTTAAAACCTAACGGCTAGTGAAGGTGGGTGTTGGGTCATTGAAGGAAGGACTTTTCTTAGTGTAGGTTGGGCGAGGGCACAACGGTCACCTGTGTGGGCACGCGCCACGTGGTCAATTAGAACGTTACTTTCAAATGGTGTTCAAATACTGTTGTTCTTAATATTCTTAACATTTTAGGTGTAATAATAATAGCAATCACTCTCTTACCCAGACCCGCACTTCCCCACTTTTGACTTATTCACCAATTGGATAGTTTGGAATTTAATTTTTTTTTTTTTTTTTATGTTAGTGTTTCTTAATTCCCAATCTTATTTTGTAGGTGGCATACATTGATGCTCGTGGGAAGAGGATCGTTGGTGATAGCAATAGAGAAAAATACTAATATATTAAAATATTGTATGTATTTTATCGAAAAAATAATTTTTTTATTTTTTATTTTGATAGTTCAGAATTTTGGTATATATTAACATAATTATTTTTTTATATTTTAGTAATTTGGTATACCAAATGTTTAATCGTATACCAATACCAAAATTAACGTTAAGTATACTGCAGCGACCCACTTTTAGATTTGATGAATTGTCCCCACAAGTCAACACAAGTCTTTTTTCAGTGCGTCTTGTCCTCACTCATACACACCCAAACATCCCCGGGGTCATCCATCCTTTGGTCTCAGGCGTCACATGCCCTAGTGTCCGCACGTTCGTCTTCGAACCACAATATATTGGGAAGCTCTGTTTAAATACCATTTGTGATGACCCGCTTACAAATTTGATGAACTGTCCCTACTAACCAACAAAAGTCTTTTCCACAACGTGTTGTCTTCACTCCGCACGCACATCCTAAAATTGCTCCAGGCTAAACACGTATAACTTCAAAGTTCTGATGAGATCTAGTATAAGTGCTAGTATGATAGCACCCGCACCAGATTGGCCATCAACGTTTGTCGATTTCATCATAAATCATTCATTTTCAAGATATTAGGTTTTTCTCACGGTTGCGCAGAAAATTCTTTTTTTAACAATTTTGGTTTTGAAATTCAAAAGCCATAGTTATGTTTCTTAAAAAATCTTGAACTTATAATATGATCATCTTACTGGATTCTATTAGCTACAACTAAAATCTTATATTTTTATTCCTTCCCATATATGAGATCAAAACTATTTATTCACTACTGCGCGGTGAATAAACACATACAAGAGTTTTCTATTTATTTCAAGTTCATTCTCACAATCTCCTAAACTATCAACCAAACCCTATATTCTCGATTTTTCAAGTCCTATCCATACACTAATATAAAAGTGCCTTAAGTTTCAACTAATTTTCGGTTGACATATTTTGTCCCTGTTAAATTAAGATAGTTTAAGGATTATTATGTAATTCATATCCCAATCACTAATATTAATATGTTAATATATATATATATGTAATAGTTATATTATATAATATATATAAAATCTAAAAAAAAATATAAAAAGTATCTCAAGTTTTAATCAATTAAGATCTTTTAAGGAAAAAAGTGTCTTAAGTTTCAACCAACTTTCGTTTGACCTATCCCTGTTAAATTAAGATAGTTTAAGGATAATTATGTAATTCATATCCTAATCACTAATATTAATACATTAATATATATATATATATATATATAATCTAAAAAAGATATAAAAGTATTTCAAGTTTTAGTCAATTAAGATCTTTTAAGAAAAATTATGTAATTCATATCCTAATCACTAATATTAAAAGTATCTTAAGGTTAAGCCAATTTTCTGTTTAACCTATTTTTTTTTCCCCGTTAAATTAAGATCGTTTAAGGACACTTATGTAATTCCTAGCCTAATAGTACTCTAATTTAGCAGCCGCTAATAAAATATATTTTATTTAATAATTTTTACATCCAAGAAAGAAACAACAATTGTTTACGCAAGCTTCATCACGATTGATCTCTATCTGCATGATTTTGTCTTTTGTTAGTCCTAACTCTAGATTAATATTCATTACGAATCTATTGATAACTTACTTCTCAAAGCCATACTCATTATTAATTGCCCCTTTGATGAACTAACTGCCAAGTCAGCTATTACTACTCCAAATCATGTTATACTAATTATTATAGAACTTTGCTCTCTAACTAAGAATTTATGAATATACTATACATATTTAGATGGTATAAGTTAATATCATACAAAAGGAAAAACCATAATAATAACAATAATAAATTCTAAGTACTTACTATTATTTATTTTAATTCTCAATACATTTTTCTTATAAGTGATTCTGATATACATAACTATATATATATTGTAAAATGATGTCAATGGCAAGTCCAAGAACGGTATGTATATGTACAAATGAAACATGCATGAAAAAAACCAAGTATCCCAACGTCAGTGCTACTGAAAAATAGAAAAATAAAGATAAAGTTAGTAACACAAAAAAAAAAAAAAAAAAATCACGTCACAGAGATTCCATGTAGTCAAATGGTAAGGCACTTTAATTTTCAATAAAAATTAGTGTTTTAAGTAAATACATTTTATATTATTTAAACCTTTAATTGATCTATTATGAAATTTAGATTAATTTAGGAGCAAGAATTCCTGGTTCCAAGTGCACGGAGATACATGAAATGAAAAAAAAAAGATTGTATTCATTGTGGTGCTGCAAGATTTGAGTACGAACCCCACCCTTTTGTTGTGATAATGGAAAGATTCGGCTTTTCTTTACTGAAATTTCTGATGAATTATATAGGTGGTTTACTTCAAATTCAGAAGAGGTTGTTGAATTTAGGAAGAATATTAGATTCGGCTTTTCTCTACTTCAAATTTATGTGATGTTTGTACCTTCAGAGGACAATGTATGACTTATCACAATCTTCCAGGATTGAAACAAGCTAAAGGTTGTCCTGAATATTTTTAATTATATTTTGTTGACACACATAAAGAAGTTTAATATAAGACTTAATGTGTTGCGAGAATTATTTTTGTTCGAACTTGTGAAGGCAAAGGCGTGGAGGGGGAGGGGGGTGGGGGAGAGGAGGGGAGGGGGGAGGAGAAGGAGAGTCACTAATATAATTTCATAAAATTATTGTGCAAGTCCAATATCTAATATCTATGATTTTTTTACTTATTTTACAAGTACCAGCTCATAACAGTAAATATCCGGGAAGATATGACAAAATATGAAGGAAAAACATTGGAGCAAATGGTTAATAAAAAGCGAATGATTGCCCTCACAAAGATTACAAAAATAAATTTAGAGATAACCAAAAAAATAAAAAGAAAAATAAAAAATGAAAATGTTACAAAATTGCAATTAAATTGAAATATAGTTTCATGTTAGATGAACTTCAATTGCAAACAATACCAACTTCAACTCCACATATTAATCCACCTCCTAAAGAGCTTGATGATATGCAACAATGGTAAATTATATATATTATTTAAAAATAAAAAATAGTATGAATAATTTTTATTTTTAAAAGTATAAGAATAATCAATACAATAATTTTTTTGCTCAGGAGTCGTTGGATATGTGCAAATTATCAAAGACAAAAAAAAAAAAAAAAATTTAAGCACCACAAAGGAGAAACCACTTGAAGATTTCATAAATGGAAATGAAGATCTGATAAAGGTAAAAGAAAAGGAAGCTCTAACAAAGGTAAAAAAATTAAAATAACAAAAAATCGCACAGTAGACTAACTATACCAAGAAAAATAAATTCAAATTTCAAATAACCGTGTATTTTTATATTTGTTAGAAAGAGATATTAAAAAATCTGCCACTCAAATTCATTCGATTAAATTAAGAATCAATGACAATGATTATGACTCTAATCATAAGATACCTACTACTATTTTATAAGAATGGTTGAAGGGGTTGAAAATGAGGCAAAAATATGGTATGACACTTACAAAATTTGCATTGGATGAGTACATAAATGTGAGACTACTACAAAATGCAACATGTGTTATGATAAGCCAGCGAAACCGATACCAAATATAAATATTATTTACACTATAATATTCGTGATACTTTGATAGTGATGTATATAATAACTTTAAATGATATTTAATATATTCCAGTACATAATTAAATTAGGTGTTCATCAAGAAGCTTACAACTCAACAATAACTACATAACTGGTATGGAAGAAAACAAGTCTCCCAAAATCAAAGAAGAAAACTAGAGGAAGAAAACATCAAGAAAGGAACAAAAGAAGAAAGGAAGAAATACAAATTAAAAGAAAAAACTGACAACATTCAAATTGAAAGCTAGGGTGATCAAACACTCAAATAGTACATTTCAAAATAATTTTCAAGATAGATATATTTTTTTTTCCTTTTCTTTATTTATTAAAAAGACAGGGTAAATAGGTTTACATCGAACAATTTGAAGCAACTTGTTTATACATACTAGGACAAATTTGTGTTATTACAAATTTTTTTGGGTGATTTATGACATTTATTTTTAATTGATTTAGTAAAAATTTTGTAGATCTTATTTTAAATGCTAAGTTCCGACTTTAGATCAAAGTGACACTTTAACTATTACACTATTTTGAGTCAAAAATTTATACAAGGATTTATATGAAATAAGTTACTTTTGAAATATGATAAGTTACACTTATATAACTACTGCAAAGCTAATCACATAAAAACCGTTAATCCAATTATTCATCTATAATGGAACACTAACATGTTAGAATTGTTGAAAGGAAAAGGAGTTGTCCAATGAAACTTTCATGATTCTCTTATAGAATTCTGCGGGATATTGATTTATTTTTCGAATATTCCTCCATTATAAGCATTTAAAAAATGCTCAGAATTAAGAAAGAAATACACAATAAAAGAGTTGCACGTGCGACGCACGTGCTAAATTCTATATATATAGAAAGACTTGCGTTAACTTTATGTTTAGATCAAAATAAGAATGGGCCTAGCGAAGGCTAAAGACGATAGAAAATACAGCGTAGCAAGTTAATTAAAAAAATAAAGAAGCTGCAAGATCTTCGAGATGTGGTTCGTTTTAATTATGCACACGATTTTTTATTTTTTTTTGTTCATATTGATCTTGATTATGTGATAGTGAATTATGACTGATTGCTTGTATAGTTTTATTGTGAGGATACCAGAGGCCATAAATAGGTCCGGGATCGTTAAGTGGTCTGTGGGGGTAGCCTATCGTGCATATTAAAATGTATATTATTGCGTATTAATATATGATCCAGGGGCTATAAAGAAGCCAAAGATTGTTAAACGGTCCTTGGAGGCACCACGCTCAATAGCCAAGGACCGTGTTCGGGATTGGCAACCGCATTAACCTCCTCACGTTAATTCGGTGACTTCAATACTTTACTTCAGTTCCATTGTTCTTAATTTGGGAGATTGTTTATTCCATATCTGGTATAAGTTTGGGGGGTGGGTGGAATGATGTGAAGTAGTATATTTGGAGTTTGCATGTCACGTTTGCATATTAGGTTGTATTTTTAGAATTACATATTATATGTTAGGTCACGGTTAGGATTGTTGTATTATTCATTTGATTCTATAGTTAAAAAATAAAAAATGAAAGAAAGAAAAAAAGAAGAAAAAAGATAACAGAGAGAAAAAAAAGAGTATCCTGTTGATTTTTATGATAGTGTAGATTGAAACTGTGCAAGATTTGATAGACATAGCCCCATTTTTTGTGAACTTTTAAGCTTAAGAGCATTTACATAATCTGAGCTCTGATTTTCTTTCTTGTGGGTATCAAGCATGTATCTTTCGTTCTATAACTTGCTCTGTTAAGCATTTCAATATCACATCTATGAGTTTGTGCGCCTAGATTAAACCACTTTTCATAAAGCTTACCTTTTATTTTTACCAGTAGGAAGCCAAGTTGAGCCTAGACCCTTTCTTTTATTTTGAACACATATGTTATTCTTGACACATTAATTTGATTTATCCATTTTACTGAACCCTTTTGTCAAGAAAGTGTGTATGTGAATTTCATGTGAGGATTTAAATTTGATATTTCTACATATATATAAAGGGCTAAGGAGAAGACATGAGGTTCAATTGCATTAGTTTAGGAGGGACTCAATTGAAAAAAAAAAGGAAGGGTGAATAAGTTAGTTACTCTTAGGGGTCCAAATGTGAAAATCAATATAAGACATAATAATAGCACTTGGACTAACTTAAAAGTGGTGTGGATTTTGAGAACCGACCGAACATGTTAAAATGAATAAATTATGTGTCATATTGATAAAGTTGAGATCTTGGTTTGTAAATTGTAGTTCCCCTGGATTCGTTGGAAATATAAATCTTATTTCGAGCTTCTAGATGTTAAGAAAGAGGGTGTGATGTACGAGGATGAGAATGAGAATGGCAAAAGAGCTTCAATTTGTGATTGTAGTGCATTCTCGCATTTTCCTCGACACTTATACCTAAATTTCCTTTTTATCCTACCTTTACTTAAAGCCATACCACAACCATTGAAAGACCCTTTGGTTTTTGCATACGTTTCATATTATATAAGTGGTGGAGGTTTAATATACTGGCCTGTATATGGTCATGACATACTTTTGTATTGATTTGAGAGTTAATATTATAATACCTTCCTAAACACTTGAACGCGTTGAGAGACACCCATTATGTGAGAGTATTGAATCTTGTTTCAGTGAACTTTGATTAGATTATCGAATTAATGACATACTGTTTTTTTTTTTTCAAAAAATAACATAAATCAAGATCAGAGTCCTGCTTAGTAATGTTGTTGACTTGATACATACTATCTCTATCAGAAGGTGTACATTTGCAGCCTGGAGAATGTACTGATTACATTCGTTATGAATGTTTTCCACGACAAGTTTAACAATGATTTCTATTTGTATCGTTATAGTCATATCGTCAAATACGGCTTAACATTACTCTTTCAAGCCTCCATTACTACATAATACTGGCTTTTTCCTTGACCACTCCCACTTATCTCATAAACTGATTGTCAAAGAATTTTTTTTTTATGACATCTACCTTGAAAAATAGTTACGTTGTCCGTGCAATCACCAATAAACTTCGTGTGTTTGGATGCTTATGTTATCATTGGCTAGGCCATATACATTAAACCAACTCGAACATACGTCGCATCCATGTGTGTTTCCTCAATTTGGTTTTCTTTTTACACATAATGCTTATTTATGTTATGACTTAGCCTCAAGAAGAGTTTTTGTCTCTCATCATGTTTAGTTTGCAAGGAAAGATTTTCATTTTCTTTCTTCAACCAAAACATGTCCATTATCACCCTCTCTAGCCTTCAAAACTTGATTCTCCACTTAAAGCAAAATATCAAGCAATTGTATTTGGTGCCTTCAATGTTCAGTGGGTTCAATAACTCTTTATGAAGCTTGGAATGTCATCGTCCACTCAACATGTTATCTATGATGATAACATTGGAGCCACTTTTTTATGTGTTTATCCTGTTTTTCTCTCCCACATGAAAACATTATCTCCATTTATTATCACTTTATCCACGACTTTGTACGAAAATCTCAGCTCTAAGCATTTCATGTAATATATAGGAGCCACATATTTATGTGTTTATTCTGTTTTTCTCTCCCACATGAAAACATGATCTCCATTGTTATCACTTTGTCCATGACTTTGTATGGAAATATAAGCTCCAAGTATCTCATGTTTCCTCCACCGACCAACTTTGTACGAGATCTTAGCCCAACATGTTTATTGGACAATTCAGATTTTATAGAAGTATAGTATTATTAAGTTGTTTCAATATTTTATTATATCTAAGGACTGGTGTCAGGGCACCAGACCATCCACTAAGAAATTTTGGGTACGAGACCACCCAACTATATGTAGGGGCCCGAGACGGTCCTATTAGTTTTGAGCTGCGCGTATTGGTACCAAGTCTGAGGCGACTCTTAGTAGTTTTCATTATTTTAATATATGAGATATAGCAGAGTTTGAGGAGAAATAAGTCCATATTGTATTATGCAAAAGTTTTGAGGAAACTATATTATTTTATTATACTCATAGGATTGGTAGCACGACACGAGACTGCCAATCAATTAGTTTTTTGGTTCGAGACTACCCAGGTTTGAGTAAGGTCATGGGACTATCCACCAATGAGTTTTTGGGTACGAGACCACCCAGCTATGAGTAAGGGCACGAGACCGCCCTATCAGTTTTAGTTGTTCCATTAGGATTCAGTGACCAGCTGCCTTAGGTCTAAATGGAATTGCTCATGTTATGGGGTCATGGTAGTTTTTATTATATAGTATATGCGTGTTGATGCATTAGCTGACTTCAAAGTACAGAAACTGAGTTATATAGTAAAAGTGTATTTGTTTGTAAAGTGATGTTTTTTATGTAATTGAGCTTTAAAAGAAAAAAATTTGTGAGATAGGTGATGTACGTACTAAGCATTAGTTTATAGTTATTTACATCAGATAAAGTCAAGAACTAGATGTGTAGCTAGAAGGGAGCAAGGCCAGTGCAGAAAATGGTAGTGGCGAAGGATCCTCGGAATTAGGTAGAGACTTTAAGAGTATCACAAGTTAAGTTCTTCGCAATATAGTCAAAATAAAAGTTGCACACTCTTCATTTTTCCTAGTGTGCTTTTGATCAGAGTTGCTTAAATCATTCTCCTATTTTTAAAATGAGTAAAAGTTCATTCCAAGCTTTATAGTAAACACTCATTTTATTTTTTTAGTAAAGCTATTGTCTTAAAGGTCCTAGAACTAATTTGTCTATGTTATAACATGTGTTTTAGAACTTATTTTAAGTCTTAGAACAAAATATTATTCGCTATGATTTTGAGTTAAATTATTCAGGAGTAAGTTTCCTGTGTTGTAACTAAGTTGAATTTTATTATTTGTTTTATCGCGAAAAGTTTATTTCTGGTTTCTAAAAAAAATGACGACATGGGTTCTCTTTATTACAATTTCACAGAAGAATGGTGGAAAGTTTTAACGTCAATTAGTAGTAACAACATCCTGCTAGAGGGAGGGGTGTTACATGGAGAATGTACTAATTATATCAATTAATAACGTTTTTCGTGACAAGTTCAACAATGGCTTCTCTTTGCATTGTTACCGCTATATCGTTAAATAAGGCTTAATGTTACTCCATCAAGCCTCCATTCCTACATATTATTAGTTTTTTTCCTTGAATTCTCCCACTTATCTCATAAATTGATTATTAAAGAAATTCGTTCATGACATCTGCCTTGTAAAACAATTTTTTTCGTGTAATCCCAGTAAACTTCGTGCACTTGGATGCTTATGTTATCACTTGGTAGGCTATATACATCACACCAACTCGAACCTAAGTCTCATCCATGCGTGTTTCCTCGATTGAGCTTTCATTTTACACATAATACTTATTGATGTTATGGCTTACCCAAGAAGAGTTTTTGTCACTCGTCATGTTGAGTTCATCAAGGAAAGATTTCCATTTTCTTTCTTCAACCAAACCACACCATCATCACCCCCTCCAGCCTTAAAAATCATTCTTCAGTCCACCCGCTTCTCTACTTAAGCTTAATATTAAGCAATTTATTCGGTGCCTACGATGTTCAATGGGTTCAGTCATTCCTTATGGAGCTTGGAATGTCATCGTCCACTCTACATGTTATCTACAATGATAACATCAGAGCCACCTATTTATATGGTTATCTTTTCACTTCCATATGAAAGCATTATCTCCATTAGTTATCACTTTGTCTATGACTTTGTACGGAAATCTAAGCTCCAAGTATTTCATGTAATATATCGAAGCCACCTATTTATTTGTTTATCTTGTTTTTCTCCCCCATGTGAAAATATTACCTCCATTTCTAGTCACTATGTCCATGACTTTGTACAGATCCAAGTATCTCATGTTTCCTCCACCGACCAAGTTGATGTAATAATGCTCCTCAAAAAGTCATCGCACTCCACTTATTTAAAATCTATTCTTACAAAAATTGGCATTCACCATCTTGTGTGGGCCTAATAGGATGTGATATTTTTCCTGACATGATATATATATAACCCCTGGTATCAAATTTTCTTCATAAAATAGAAGAATTTCTTGTATCATCTCTGTACATATTTGAGTGAACATTAATGAGAAATGTCTCTCTTAGAAATCATTTATTAGTAAAGGGCCACATGTACACCATACTATGGTTCCATATGCTAGATGGTATCTAATCAGCTTTATTATTTTTGTGATAAATCATCTGTATTATCAATCAACTAAAACTTAATATATATTATGTGCATAGTCATTATCGGAGAAAGTAAAGTCAATGAATATGATATCTTGAAAATTTTAATATCTCACTATAATCATGATAATTTGGTATTAATTAGCAAAGGAACTCACAATACAAAATCCAATAGTATCGTATGTAGTATTGAATATAACATAGAGTTATTGTTTGTATCAAGAGCTCTCTCTCTATATAATATATCATATATCTCTACACACGCAAATACATATATGTAATATTACTTACTATTATTTTCATCATTAAAGTTGAGCATGATAAACAAAGTCATCTAAATCTATCTAATATAACTTTGAAAATCTAAATTTATACCATCATCTCATAAGTTTTAATATCAAAACTAATATTACTCATCAATGTAATTTCCTTGTACAATTGTTGTATTTCCATATTTGCATTTCTTAATTAAAAATATTAAAGCCATGATTATAAAAAAAATCAAGTACTTTATGATGTTTTATTATTTGTTTTTAGTACTTTGTAAAATTGTAAGAACTCATATGTTTAGGATAGGTATATAGATATAGATATACATATAAATATAGATCTATTATAGCTACAGAATACAACTGACTGAGATCTTGTAACAACAAATTAGTAGCATCTATCATATATATAAAAAGAGAGTTGAGACTCTCATGGCCCCAATCCCGTTAAGTCGGAACCGAAGTACTACTAATTTTTTCTTTTCTTTTATATAACACATCGACTTAATTAAAAGCAAGTCATATACTTAGAAGATATCGAGTTTACAAGCCCATTAGTATATACAATAGTTACAATAGGTTTAATATTTTCACCCCTGTAAGTGGAAGTTAGAGTATTATGTACACACAAAATGTCAACTAGTGTATCATGCTTTCCTGTGCAAAAAGAGAAGCATGAGTAAAAGATAACCTATATACATTCCTAACAACAAAGAGTACTTGCGATCTAGTCGGAGTAATAAATGTTACTCCCTCCATCCCACTTTATCTTGCACACTTTTCGTTTTCGTCTGTCCCAGACGAACTTGCACACCCCTTAAAAAGGAAAGTTATAATTCAATCTCCACCCTCAAAATCTCCACCCTCAATCTCCATCCCCAATCAATCTTTAAAAAGTCAACAAAATCTCAAAAATTAACTTTTCTTAATACTCATGCCAACCTCCCATGTACAAGATAAGGTGGGACGGAGGGAGTACTATATTGAACAGCTAACAACTATTCCTGTACATATATACATCTATTGTGTTTCCAACTATATCAGAATTAGGCACTGGGGCCTGCTTGTTATTCAGTAGGTGGGGCACGTACACGATGGTCTCCAACTTGTGTGCTCTCATCAGCTGTTGATCCTACAAACTCGCTAGGTTCACTCTCTTATGAAGGTTCCTCATCTTCTTCTATTATCCCGGCCTCCTCATGTTGCAACCTTGCATACACAAGATAAATTCTGCCAATTCTATGAAAGCGTGACATAAAAGGTTTATGAGACAAAAGCAGAGATTTTATTGACGATAAAACACCGTTGAAGCATATTTGCACTAGCGGGTCCAAAGTTTCTAAGCAAAAGAAAAGAAAAAATTAGTAGCACTTTGGTTTCGACTTAACGGGATTAGGGCGTTGCATGTGGTGACACGCAGGAATTTAAGAGCTTTCTTAATTTGATATGTGTTGCAGACATGTCCAATAGATGTTGTCCACGTGTCAATATATTTTATTTCTCAATTAAATTCTGTATATAAGTTTCCGGTTGTTCGCTTGACCATGCTTTTTTATTCTTTGTATTTATTTTCTTTAAATAAGAAAAAATTAAGTATAATTAATGAAATGTTCAAAATTTTATTACTTGCCAAGCTTTTACCTTCATATGTAATGGAAAATGTATCAAGAAACATAAACAAGAAGGTCGATTGCTTTAGTCTAAACTTCATAATAAAGTTTGAGAAAGAACATAGCGAGGGAGAATAATAATTAAAATCAAGTGAAAAATGAATAACCTATCAGTCATGGTAATATTATCTAAGAGCATGGTTGTAGCATTGTAGTTGGTGAGCTATGGGAATTGGATTAGATCATTCATGTATATTTAAGAGATTCTGGATGGAGGAAAATTGTGGGGCATGCAGAGTGAAGAAGAACTTAGCATCAGTTACTAAATCTTGCTAAAGCCTATTTATCGTCTATTATGTGGGCCTTATGGGAAATCCATGAAATTTATTTCTTTTGATTTCTATGCATTAATTTATGGTTGGTAAATTTAATTTTCATGTTGTCCCATGACGTAGTGTGTGTTGCTTGAAGCAAGGAACTTGATAAGGCATATTTTATTGTTATTTATGAAATTTATAATAGATCTGAAGTTTTGAAGGCACAAGAAAAGATTAATACAAAAGAAAAAGAATACCTCTTGGATTGGTTGTCTTGGTTTCTACTGATGGAACAACAAGGATATATATATATATATATTTTTTTTAATCTTAGTGAACTTGTCTCAAAAGTTGCCCCAAATCGCTAGGATTGGAACAACCTTCTCAAATCACAAGCGTACGATTCGTGACAGAGGTAGTATAAAAGATATCGAATCCATATGAACAATTTTCCGTGAGAATCGACTTTAGCACTTTCGAATTAAGTAGGTCAAATGTAAATTGAGAGTGGGGATTAATCTAAATAACATAAAGCAAGAAGGGAACCAATCGATGGAAAGATATTTCCGAGGCTCAGTTTCACACAAGCAAGATGGAATTGATATTTAGAAGCGATTATGAGATATTGTCGTGAGTTATATGTGATTAAGCTAATCCTAATATCTCTACCCCTAGAGAATATTGCCTAGGGAGCGAGGCCCTAGGGCATTCTTCGAGATCGATAAATTCTAGGAACAAGGTTGGGGTGCTCTTAATATCCTAGAATCGGTAAGTAATTAGGGTTCGATGTAGACTACCTACATGGATAAGATATTATAATCCAACCTCGGGTCCCGGGATTGTGGTTACGTAAGACTAGAAGAGGATAGCTCGATACGCTAAAGACCGGCGTAAGGGTGTAGATCCTACACATGTGACTAAACCTAATTTCGTCCATCCAAATCGACGCCCCCTAGACTCTACTCCCCTGCTCGGTAGAGCATCTCCTACATAGGTCTCCTTTCTACTGATTGGGTCTTGGTTAATTATCCAAGGTTAACTTCCCACCCAAATACACTTAGGTGTAGCAATTAACCTCTAAGAATAATCAAATCTAGTCGACACAATCCTCGAAAGGATAGCTATCCCTAGCCTAGGGAATCAAATATCATCTTTTAATTGCACGATTAATGGAAGTGATCCTAATCCACAGAAAGCCGGAGATACCGTGAACCAAGCCTGTCGTTGAAGGCTCAAATCAACTAACCATTATACAAATTAACAAAATCCTAACCCTAGGTACCACAACCTACAACAAGTTCAATAATCAATCAACTCCAAAGCTTGGGCTACTCCCGGGCTTCGGGAAACACGAAAATCACTCACAAGTCATCAAAGTAATAAAATGCATCATCAACATAAAGCAATAAAAAGAGACAGAAAAAGCTTAATGTATTGAAGAAACCCTTGAAATCGTTAGATGAAATAGTCAGGTGTCACGAGCCCACGAGCAATCCCCAAGTTCTCCTTAAAGGCGGCTTCCTCCTTAAAGAGGAGGAAGAAAAACCTTGCTAAGAACTATGGAAATATGAAAATGAAGAAGAAAAAGAACAAAGTGTGTGTTGGAAGTTTGCAAAATGGAGGCTATAAAAGTTACAAATGAAAGGGGAGAATTGGAGTATATATAGACTACCAACCCTCAAAATCTGCTTGAAAATAAGCCCTAAAAAGGGTAAAAGTGTAAAAATACAAAAGGAGTGCATGGGGTAATTAGTTGTTGAGTCGAGCCCCTCGTGCATGCTTGACTTGGCCTTCTCGCACTTTCTGGAAATAATCGGTGCAAAATCAGCTACCAGCCCAACACGAAAGTTGTAAATCTTCACCTCGCAGTCGCATGACATCTTGAATCACTCGAATCCGAGTTCATATGAAGAAGTTATGGCCGAAATACAAAGACAGAGCATGAAACAGGTCAATTGGCATGTGCGCGGACCGGTGGCCGGACCAGTACTGGGTCCGACTCGATGCCCTCAACCCATTGGAATTTGTATCATCCGGGTGCCGGTCTGACACTCACCTTGTGCCCTTTGATTTTCTGTTTTGTCCCATCTTTTTCCATCGCCATTTCGGGCCTCTTCCCTTTATCGTTTCATCCCGACCTCTTCACGAATTTTGTCCATGACCCGATGACCTTTAAGTTGAGCTTTTGTAGGGTGTGATTTGGACCAGTTTGGGCCTTGTTTTATGGGCCGGAATGGGGATACACATGCGATTGACCTCTTCTTTCGTTTCTTGTCGTTTTGAAGTCTTTCCACCCATTTTCTCGACTTGACTCCTTCATGACTTTTGTTCGTGACTTGTTGAACTTAGATTCGGGCCTGGCTCTGGCCTAATTTGAGCCTTTTGGGCCTCAAAGTACAGGTCAGAGTAAGAAAATGGGTGCAAACAATATTCTTGATCTCCCAAATTTTCTTAACCTTCAAAACACGACTCAAAAACACCCAAAAGTGCATCAAATTATATTAAAAAGGAAAATCAACCCGGGAATACAATAAAAAATGAAATCGCATGTAAACATGATAAACACTCGTAATTCACACAAAAATATGGACGTGAAATATGCAAGAAAAACGATATTTTTCACATTCATCACATTCATCACTTAGATTGATGGTTCCAGAGAGGATAAATATCTGGGTTCGTACTCACAACAATGTCTACATTAGTTTTAGGCATAAAATTTTGAGACAAAATTTGAAGCATGATTCCTAGTTCTCTTTAGTTTTCTATATCTGTTATTATTTGTAGCACAATAATTTTCTTGTTCTCTAACTTAAAAGCTAGATTTACATTTTGTGAATAAATGTATGAAAGCCATGTATTTCTTTTGCTCATCACCAATGAAGAGAAAGCTAAAAACATGTTTAAAGCTTGCACATAAATATCCACAATGAAGATACATATGTAAGACCAAGAAACATGGACGCATGGAATCTTTGGGCTTGGACTTTCAATAAAAATATGACTTTTGTTTATATGCTCTCGAGTGTTGAGGTAGGTGGAAGAAGCATCAACCATATGTGACTATTCTTCCTTTCGTTGTTATTAGAAAATGATAAACAATTTCAGACATTTATATGTTAATATATATGTTCAACCAAATAAACATTATTGCGTATGTATGCTATTGTGTGAATTTTTGCATTCCCCAACTGTTATGGTTTCCTTTCCCCTTTTTCCTTTTTATTCTTTTTTATTTTTTTGGTTTTTGCTTCAATTTATTTTTATTGCATTTCTTTGTTAATATGTTATATTTTAGTTGGTTGTAAGAGCTCCACAAACATGGTCAACACAATCACTCTTAACAATTTCCAGTGCACAAGTTTAAAATATCTATAAGTTTGTATCTGTAAATCTTGGTTAATTTATTTCAGATAGGGATGGCAATGAATCGGGTTGAAATCCGAATTCGCACTAAATCGCTTTGTATGCAACAGGTTCAAACCCGGTCAAACGGGTTATGGGGCAGGTTCAAATCCGGTCAAACGAGTATTGCCGAGTTTGAATCGGGTTGTGGATTTTGCTAAATCCGCCACTAACCCACCCCGTATATAGTATTTATATTAATATTTTTTATATTTATTATTTGTTATAGTAATATATTCCACTTACTACTATTTTTTACTATACATCACATTTTATTTTATTTTATTGTGCTTGATTTAGTTTAAGAATTATTTAGTTGTTTTCATTAATAGATTTTTTAATTAATAATGTATATTTTATATATATTAATTATGGGATGATTACATTAAAAAATAAAATATTGTATATATTGGAAAAATAACTAAAACAACATGGTGGGTCGGGGTGGGGAAACCCGCCAGGTTACGAAAGCGGGGCAGGGCGGGGCGGGTTTTCTGAGAAGATGGGTCGAAGCGAGTTACGAATCTAATTCTTTCCATGCGGGGTGGATCTTGGGAAAAGCCAAATTCGCCCCATACCCGCCCCATTGCCATCCTAATTTCATATGCTCAAGAGAAGTATATTTTGTGCACTTTAGATTTATATTTATAGGGGTCTATAACGCAATCTTAGTTTAGCTTCAATGTGCCTACTAAGATTTAACAACATCAAGTTTTGCATTTGTTTCGTGCTTAGGTTGAACTACATCAGGGTTAACCGATTATTGTATTAAAGTTAAACAAGACGTAATGCAAGTATTTTTTTATAATATATCGCCAAAGTATAATACTATATATTTATACGAAATACAATCCCAAAATATTACTGGGAAGCTGTATGTACATGTGTATAGCTTGATGTTCTAAGATAAAGTATAGAAAAAAGAATAGAATGAACCCGTACATCGCACATGCTCTAATCTAGTATAAATAAGACTATTCATGTTATCTTTTCTCAGTAAAAGTTTAGCAATTAATAGTTATGTACGATATTCTATAATTTAAGTAAATAATAATATTATTTTCTTTTAATGAGTATAAGTGTATAACTAATTAATATCTAATATTATATTGAAGAAAATTTCTAAAACTATAGATACTTGCATATATTTTCATGGAGTTTTAAAAAACTAAGAAAGGAAAATGTATATATTTTCCAAAGAATAATCCTTTATAAATTATATTATGAGTTTATCTACAAAAGATTTCCTAATATAAATCAACCAAGTACACCAAGTGTACAACTCTTAGATTCATACGACTAGGTTGAAGAGAGGATCTATGAAAATATATCACCGCATACTCGTCTGAGCTTAGAATCGACTTCTTCAGTCCTTCATTCATTGCTACACAAATGTGTGGCGTTCCATTCATTAACAAGTTGTCCTTGACATCAGAAGCGATTGGCAATGGAGTGTTCGACAAGGAGAAGTAAGGTACATTTCCCCTTTGAGTGAGAAATAATTGTCCCATTCGATCAACCCACAAGAATTTATTTCCTAAGACTTCCAATACATTCAGATTGCATGGAGCTTCCAATTTCTCCCATTTTCCCAAGTCAATTCCTACCCAAACTACTGTAGGGGTTAACATCTTGCCTAATCTAAACTTGCCTCTTTCTTTCATTGTTGCCACTTTCAATTGATCAACTAGATTGTCCGAGATTACAAGGCTCAGCCTTCGCTAGGCATGGCATGATATAGAGGTCATTGTCACTCATTTTTTTGTTAAGATCTTGTGCACATGTGGTGCAAGCTTTAACCCTTTGGATATATTGGAACATCGGATTTCAAATGTTCCAACAGATGCTCTCTTGTTGAGGTGATGCATCGGTTCTTTTGTGATATTGCATAGTTGATTCCAAAATTCTTGAGGATCATATTGTCTTAGTATCTCATTCACATTTGGTGCTGTAAATCTCATCTAAATTGTTATCGGTCAATTTATGCATCATGTTATCTAATTTGAACTTGATGCAAATTGGCTTATTGGTGAACATGTCCCTTTTAACTTCAAATGTACTTAGAAACTCCATCGTGAGTGATGGATACGTAAGCCACCTCCCTTGCATGGTCGGGCCCCATGCACAATAGTGGAACATGGCATATCCATCATTGTATATGTTGAGTTTCGTCATGCAATCGTCATCTGCGTGCTGTGTGGAATGAAGCTTTAAGTTCATTTGGTGGTCCCAATTCATACGCTAGTTCATGGTTTCCAATATCACTCCCCGTTGTAAAACTTCTTTGGGATGCCAATACATTTTCTCCTACTTCCTCCAATTCCATGTCTAATCTGCAAAAACATGAGTATTCATTATGATCAACAATATCTAATCAGGCTTACTTCATAATCATTATCAGTATCAAATTCCAAATCTGTGATATCTCTAATTGTGTGACACTCCTCACTTTGCCTAGGATCCCTCACAAGAGTAAAAGTGACATCTTCATTATTTAGACTAAAGGTTACTTTATTATCTTTCATGTTAAAAATGGTTTGGCTCGTTGCCAAGAATTGGCGTCTTATTAAAAGTGGCAAATTATTATCCTCTTATATGTCAACTGTGACGCCCGAGACCGATTAGGGCAGGGAGTGATCGCCGATGCAATAAGAGAAGAAGGCACGGATAATGAGCGACTCCTGGCAGGCTTCTAGGTGAAGGGAGACATAAACGAATCGATCCCGCACCCGAAAAAAGAGGGTATACTGAAACTGTGCAAGTATAGGACCATATAGTCGATTTTGAGGGGAATTCTGAGACTACTTGGGTATGGGACTGCATATGTTGAAGAGGGCTTAAAGAATTTATTAGTGCTACTTATACCAACAAGGTGCATCTTCTTTTCTAGTGCTCATTCTAAGAAAACTCAAAGGTTAAGCGTGCTTGACCTGGAGTAATTTCAGGATGGGTGACCCTCTAGAAAGTTTCTCAAGGTGTGCGTGAGTGAGGACAAAGCGCACTGGAAAAAACTTGTGTTGGTTTGTGGGGACAGTCCGTTAAATCTAGAGCAGGTCTTTACAAATGGTATCAAAGCAGAACCTCTCCCAGTACGGTGTGGTTCGGGGACGAACCAGGCGGAAGCTGATGGGTATGTGACGCATAGGACCGATGAGGCCAACAGTGTTGTTCGGGGATGAACCAGGCGGAAGTTGGTGGGTATATGACGCTCAGGGCCGACGAGGATGGGGAGTGATCGCCGGTGCAATAAGAGAAGAAGGCACAGACAATGAGCGGCTCCTGTCAGGCTTCTAGGTGAAGAGAGACATAAATGAACAGATCTCGCACCCAAAAAAGAGGGTATACTGAGACTGTGCAAGTATAGGACCATATAGTCGACTTTGAGGGGAATTCTGAGACTATGTAGGTGTGGGACTGCATATGTTGAAGAGGGCTTAAATAATTGATTAGTGCTACTCATACCAACAAGGCGCATCTACTTTTCTGGTGCTCATTCTGAGAAAACTCAAAGGTTAAGCGTGCTTGACCTGGAGCAATTTCAAGATGGGTGATCCCCTAGGAAGTTTCTCAAGGTGTGTGTGAGTGAGGACAAAATGCACTAGAAAATATTTGTGTTGGTTTATGGGGATAGTCCGTCAAATCCAGAAGCGAGTCGTTACATCAACTATAATGACATCGGTTAGAAATATAAATGTGCCTACTTGTAAATGCACATCCTCTACGACCCCCATTTTGCATAATAAGGACCTATCCATTATTTGGATGGTAGTAGAAGCGGGTGAACTTGTCGCTAAAGTCGCTCTAAATCGATATGATTAGAACGACCTTCTCAAACCGCAAGCATACAATTTGTGATAGACGTAGTATAAAAGATATCGTATCCACAAGAAGTATTTTCCGTGAGAATCGGCTTAAGCACGTTCGAGCAAGTTAGGTCAAATAAAAATTGAGACTAATAACTAATCTAATATATAAATAAAATAAATAAAGGCAAGGAGGGAACCGATCGATGGGGAGATATTCCCGAAGTTCGATTTCACACAAGAAAAATGGAATTAACAATTCAAAGACGATTAAAGGAAACTAGTGTGAGCTTTATGTGATTGAATTCTCAACCCAATCAATATCCTAATTGGGTGATAATTCTGGAATACGATTAGGGTGTCGTAATCGCCTAAGATAGGTAAATAATTGGGGTTCAATGTAGACTACCTACACGAATGAGAATTACAAACTCAACGTCGGGCCCCGGGCTACCAACTATGGAAGACTAGAAGAGGTTAGCCCGACTTCTCCTACGTTAAAGACCGGCGTAGGGGTGTAGTTCCTACACACGCGACTAAACCTAATTTTATCCACCCTAGCCAAGAGCCCCTAGGCTCTACTCCCCCTTTCGATAGGTCATCTCCTCCATAGGTCTCCGTCCTATAAATTGGGTCTTGATTGATTCACATTCTCGGATTGAATTCCCCTTCCTAACAATCTAAGACACAGATCTTCAATCCTAAGCTCATTTAAGATCAAATCGAATTTTCTCGAAAGGGTGGCAATCCCTAGCCTAGCCTCCGATTATCCCTTCTCAAATGCACAATCATACAAAATAGGCTAAGTTGAAAAGAAACTGGACTTAAGAACTGTGAGGAAGTGTTCAATTTCATCAAGTGAGCTCTATTTTGAAATAGGATGTGTCTAGAATGTGGAACCGGGATCATGAAGTGAAGAACCGGGCAGTTAGACCGGGTTTTAACGTGAAGAAGCAAGTCTGTACAGAAAAACCGGGTTCAGGGTTGTTGGAGGATAACCGTCAGTTGTGACGAGGTGGTTTCAGTTTTGTGACGGAATAAACCGTCACATTTGTCCGGTAGCAGCAGTCGTCTTCAATCAGTTAGAACTTCTTGGTTGGTTACGTTCGAGCTACAAGACCTATATCATTGGAAAGCTCTCTTCCTAAAGAACAACACTACGTCGAGCAATTTCCAATTTTCTTAGATTACAGAGAGAACTTGAGAGATAAAGTTTTCTGCCCTAATTTGTTCCATAATTGGGCATATTCATTTCTGAGTGTGATTTCTGTAATTGGTTGGATATCTTAGTGAATTGAGGTGTGCCTGGCCTCCGTGGATGTAGTTCATCTTGAACGAACCACGTAAAACGATTGTGTGATTCATTTTATTTTCAGTTCTGCGCAAAGTACTCTTCGGCCACAACTCTGGCCGAACTGTTGTGTGTTTTTCAAACTGATTGTCTTCGAACTCATTCCAGATTCTTGGTGTTGTGTGTTTGGGAGTTGATTTGTTTAACAAGTGGCGCCGTCTGTGGGAAACAACTCGCACAAGTCAAAGAAGAGGAGGAATGGCTGGTATGAAGATGGATTTTGAGAAGTTTACTGGAAGAAATGACTTCACATTGTGGAAGATCAAGATGAACGCAGTCCTGGTTCACAATGGCCTTGATCTTGCACTGTTACCTCTGGAATCATGGGAAGAAACAGAGAAACCTAAGTTTGCATCAGTGGATAAGAAGGCCCTAAGTCTTATCTTCTTGTGTTTAGGTGATAAACCGTTGAGGGAGGTTTCAAGATGCAAGAGCTCCTTAGAAGCATGGAGGAGATTGGAAGAACTGTATCAATCCAAGTCAGTATCTAACAAACTGTTCCTGAAGCAGAAGATGTTAGCCTTCAAAATCACAGAAGACAAGGTAATATCTGATCAACTTGATGAGTTCATTAAGATGACTGAAGAATTGGAAGATCTGGATGTGAAACTGGAGGAGGATGACAAGGCATTGATGGTATTAAATATTCTTCCAAAATCCATGGAAAGCTTTAAGGATGCCTTGATGTATGGAAGGGATGAGCAGCTGTCCTATGATGGAATAGTGAATGCTCTGAGATCAAAATGCTTCCAGACTCAAGGAGACAAAGGCATGGTGCAATCTGGAGAAGGTTTGAATGTTAAATTCAAGAAACCGTGGCAAGGCAAGAAGGGTCAGAATGCTAAGGATCCAAAGTCAGGAGATTCAAATCCTAAGAAGGGGAATGACTGGGTTGAAAAGAGGAAATGCTTCAAGTGTAAACAGCCAGGTCACCTGAAGAAGGATTGTCCTAAGAAGAATAAGAAAGCTGGAAATCAAGGGGCAGAAGCTGCTGCCATTGATCATCAACAAGACCCCCCAGAAGTATTAAATGTTACTGATTCAAGAATGGTGAAGGAATGGGTCCTGGACACAGGGTGTTCTTTTCATATGTGTCCTCATCAGTCATGGTTTAATGAACTGAAGAAAGAAGATGGTGGAAATGTTCTCCTGGGGAATGACCAATCATGCAAGGTCAAAGGAGTTGGATCAGTGAGCATAAGAATGTTTGATGGAGTGATCAGAATCATCTCAAATGTTAGGTATGTTCCTGGCCTTAAAAGGAATCTTCTATCTCTTGGCTCATTGGTAACCAGTGGATGTCAGTTTAGCTTAGTAGAGGGATTCTTGCATATCACAAAACATGGAAAAATGGTGATAAAAGGAAGACAGCATAATGGACTATTTATCCTGATTGGTTCACCTATTGTTGGAAGTGTAGATGTGGTCTTGAACAATACTGAGATTGCTAAATGGCATAAGAGACTTGGACACATAGGAGAAAAAGGACTGAAGGAATTGGCAAGGAGTGGAGTAATTGGAAATCTGGGAAATCAAGAACTGGAGTTCTGTGATCAGTGTGCTCTGGGCAAGTCCAAGAAGCTGCCCTATGGAAAGGGAGTTCATTCAACTCAAGAACCATTAGATTATGTTCACTCTGACATATGGGGTCCTGCCAGAACAGAATCTCATGGTGGTGCCAGATATTTCATGTCCTTGATTGATGACTACAGCAGAAAGGTATGGATCATGTTGCTGAAGAACAAGAGTGATGCCTTTCATAAGTTCAAAACATGGTTGATCCAACTGGAAAATGTCAAAGGGAAGAAGCTGAAGCACTTGAGGACTGATAATGGACTGGAGTACCTCTCTACAGAGTTTACAAACTTCTGTGAAGAAAGAGGAATCAAGAGACACAGGACTGTGCCAATGAATCCTCAACAGAATGGAGTTGCAGAAAGGTTTAACAGGACTCTTCTTGAAAGAGTGAGGTGTATGCTGTTGGATGCTGGGTTGCCAAAGGTGTTTTGGGGAGAAACTATTGCTACAGCATGCTATCTTATTAACAGGTCACCCTCATCAGTAATTGGGTTCAAAACACCTGAAGAGGTGTGGAGTGGACAGAAACCAAGCTATGAAGGGTTAAGGGTGTTTGGATGTCTTGCGTTTGCTCATATCAGGCAAGACAAATTAGATGCAAGGGCTCTCAGATGTGTATTTCTTGGATATCCGGATGGAATTAAGGGTTACAGATTGTGGTGCCTAGAACAAGGAAATCAGAAGATAATCACAAGCAGAGATGTGAAGTTTAATGAAAATGTGATGGCCTATACTTCTACAGGCTCTAAGGAAGAATTTGAAGCTGCAAAAGAAGCAGAGGAGATATCAATTCAGGTGGAGCAACCTGCAGAAGACAATCACACACCTCAACCACACACAGAAGTACAAGACAGTGATTCATCATCTGAAGAAGAAACACAAACTGGACCAGTTCAAAATATCAGGGAATACAGCATTGGAAGGGATAGGCCGAGAAGACAAATCAACAGACCTGATTTCTATGGCCAAGCAGGGAGTGTATATTATGCCTTAAGTGTTGCTGAAGACCTGGAATCACAAGAGCCTAGCAGCTTTCAAGAAGCATTAGATTGTGAGGAAGGTGAACACTGGATACAGGCAATGACTGAAGAAATGGAGTCTCTGGAAAAGAATAAGACCTGGATACTGGTGGAGAAACCAAAAGGTCAGAAACTTGTGAGCTCCAAGTGGATATACAAGAAGAAACTAGAAACTGCAGGGTCCAAACAGGTGAGGTTTAAAGCAAGGTTGGTAGCCAGGGGCTTTACACAAAGAGAAGGAATTGATTACAATGAGGTCTTCTCTCCTGTGGTAAAGCATTGCTCAATCAGATTGCTTCTATCAAAGGTCACTCAGGAGGACATGGAACTGCAACAACTGGATGTAAAGACAGCATTCTTACATGGAGAACTCAATGAGGAAATATATATGAAATAGCCAGAAGGCTTTGTTGTTCCTGGGAAAGAAGACAAAGTATGTTTACTGAAGAAGTCACTATATGGACTTAAACAAAGTCCTAGACAATGGAACAAGAGGTTCAATGACTTCATGATCAGTGCTGGTTTTGTGAGAAGCCTTTATGACAGTTGTGTTTACTTCAACAAAGTTTCAAAGCAAGATAAAGTTTTTCTTCTATTGTATGTGGATGACATGCTAATTGCTAGCAGAAACAAGGAGAGAGTACAATGGTTGAAGGATAGACTTAATGCTGAGTTTGACATGAAGGACCTGGGAGAAGCAAAGAAGATATTGGGAATGAACATTCTAAGAGACAGAGAAGCTGGAGTACTTTGGTTATCTCAGAGACAATACCTACAGAAAGTATTGGAGAGGTTTCATATGCATGAAGCCAAACCTCTCTCCACTGCAGTTAATCTACAGAAGAAACTTTCCAAAGAACAATGCCCAAATACTGAAGAGGAGATCATACAGATGAGCAATATCCCATATGCAAGTGGGGTGGGAAGTCTTAAGTATGGAATGATCTGCAGCAGGCCTGATTTGGCATATGCTGTATCTTTGGTAAGTAGATTCATGTCAAATCCAGGAGCTGAACACTGGGAAGCCTTGAAACATGTGATGAGGTATCTAAAAGGATCAGTGAACATGTCACTGAAATTTGAGAAGAAAGCAGGTGGAGGTACTGTTGCATTGGAGGGGTTTGCTGATTCTGATTTTGCAGCAAACGTGGACATAAGGAAGTCAATTTCTGGGTTTGTGTTTACCTTATATGGGACAGCCATCAGCTGGAGGAGTGCACAACAATCTGTTGTGGCACTATCAACTACAGAAGCAGAATATATCTCTTTAACTGAAGCTATCAAGGAGTCAATCTGGTTGAAAGGGGTGTTGAGAGATTTGGACATCAAGCAGAAGTGTGTGGTAATCTACTGTGATAATCAAAGTGCTTTACACCTTGTGAAACACCAAGCATTTCATGAAAGGTCAAAACACATTGATGTGAGGTTACATTTTGCTAGAGATGTCATAGATTCTGGGTCTGTGGAGGTGAAGAAGGTGCATACTTTGCATAATCCTGCTGATTTTCTTACAAAGGGTGTACCTGGAAACAAAGTGGAGCATTGCTCGAGCTTGCTGCAGCTTGAGCAGTGTCATGAAGAGCAATAACTGAAGTGCAGTGATGAGGCAGAAAACAGGTGTACTTGATTCATTGAGGTGGAGATTTGTGAGGAAGTGTTCAATTTCATCAAGTGAGCTCTATTTTGAAATAGGATGTGTCTAGAATGTGGAACCGGGATCATGAAGTGAAGAACCGGGCAGTTAGACCGGGTTTTAACGTGAAGAAGCAAGTCTGTACAGAAAAACCGGGTTCAGGGTTGTTGGAGGATAACCGTCAGTTGTGACGAGGTGGTTTCAGTTTTGTGACGGAATAAACCGTCACATTTGTCCGGTAGCAGCAGTCGTCTTCAATCAGTTAGAACTTCTTGGTTGGTTACGTTCGAGCTACAAGACCTATATCATTGGAAAGCTCTCTTCCTAAAGAACAACACTACGTCGAGCAATTTCCAGTTTTCTTAGATTACAGAGAGAACTTGAGAGATCGAGTTTTCTGCCCTAATTTGTTCCATAATTGGGCATATTCATTTCTGAGTGTGATTTCTGTAATTGGTTGGATATCTTAGTGAATTGAGGTGTGCCTGGCCTCCGTGGATGTAGTTCATCTTGAACGAACCACGTAAAACGATTGTGTGATTCATTTTATTTTCAGTTCTGCGCAAAGTACTCTTCGGCCACAACTCTGGCCGAACTGTTGTGTGTTTTTCAAACTGATTGTCTTCGAACTCATTCCAGATTCTTGGTGTTGTGTGTTTGGGAGTTGATTTGTTTAACAAGAACAAATTAGTTAATTCTTCACTGATTATCTAGAAAAGTTGTATGGGTATGTGTTTTACTATCCTAATTACAGTACAAGAATAGTTGTTTCTACAGTTGTTGAATCGTTAAACAACTTACAAGAACAACATATAAATGATTAAATTCCCAATAAAGAACCTGTTATTGATGAACCTGCAATAGATGAACCACAATGACAAATAGTAGGAAAGTTTATATAGCCAAGAGAATCTGTTATTTCTCGTGATTATGTGGTTTATCTACATGAGTCATAACTTGACAGTAGAATTAATGATGATTCAACTCTCCTTTCATAAGCCATGAAAAGTAATAATTATACTAAGAGGTTGGATGCTATAAAATAAAGAGGTGAAACTGATGGCTCATAATGAAGTCTGTGATCCTGTGGAATTGCCACATGATCAAAAGAGTTGAGTATAAATGGTCTTTAAGACCAAATGCGACTCAAATGGCAATATCGAAAGACATAAAGTTGACTAGTTGCCAAAGGTTATACTCATAATGTCATTAACTACAAAGAGATATTTTCGCGACTGTCTCGGAAAGACTCCTTAAGAATTATTATGGTTTTGGTGGCTCATTACGATTTAGAGTTACACCAAATTGATATTAAAATTGCTTTTCTGAATGAGAATTTAGTGGTAGAAGTTTATATGAATCAACCTAAGGGCTTCTTCATTAAAGGAAAGAAATGTATGGTGTGTATACTCAAGAAATCAATATACGGACTTACACAAGCTTCTTGCCAATAGGTATCTTAAGTTCATGACACCATTAATTCTTTTGGTTTAAAGGAAAACATTATTGACCGGTGAATGGGTTAAGCTTATTATTCTAATCCTATATTGGTGATGAAATCTTGCTTGCAATGAATGTTCTTGGTTTATTATTTAAAACTTAGAGACTTCTCTTTGAGAAATTTGAATTGAAATATATGGGTGAGACAACTCATGTGATTGAGATATAAATATTTCATGACAAAATAATAATAATAATAATAATAATAATAATAATAATAATAATAATAATAATAATAATAATAATAATAATAATAATAATAATATATATATATATATATATATATATATATTTCATGATAAATCAGGAGGAAGGATAGGGTTGTCTCAAAAAGCATATATCAATAAAGTTCTAGAGAGATTCAAGATGGATTGGTGTTCATCAAGCATTGTTTCAATTTAGAAGGGAGATAATTTCAGCATTATGTTCCAAATAATGGATTGGAACGTGAACAAATAAAATATATTCCTTATGCAATAGCTAGTAGCGTGATGTATGCACAAACATGTACAAGGCTAGAATACTTGACCGTTATTAAAGAAATCCAAGAATGAAACACTGAAAAGCTATAAAGAAAGTGGTAAGGTACTTATAAGGAGCGAAATATCACATGCTTACATATTAAAAATCTAATCATTTAGAAGTGATTGGATATTCAGATTAAGATTATGCCGAGTATGTTGATTCTCGAAAATCAACCCTATTAGCAAGAGGAGCAATCTCATGAAAGATTGTGAAGTCGTTTGTAATTGTTGCACCCATTATGAAGTTGAATTTATGGCATGATGTAAGACCACTATTCAAGATAATTGGTTGCAGAACTTTATTTCAGGACTTGGATGATGTCGACAGTATTGCCAAGACGCCGAAAATTTATTGTAATAATTCTGCAGCAATATTCTTCTCTAAACTGACAAGTATTCCAAAATGACAAACATTCGGAATTAAAGTATTTTGTCGTTAAAGAAGAAATTTAGAAACGAAGGTGTCAATTGTGCATGTTAGCACCAGAATTATGATTATGGATCCACTGACTAAAGGATTGTCTCCAAAGATATTTATTGGACATGTCGAATGAATGGGTATTATTGAAAAGTCTTAATGAACTTATGACGTACAATCGACACTTTGAGTTCCTCATGTGTTGTTTCTGAAACTGAATGATATCTTGTTTCATCATTAATATGTACATGAATGTTGACATAAAGTTTGCCTGGATTTAGTCGCTAATAGAGACATTAATATGGACCAGTAATGAAATAATGAGTCATAGTAAGTAGAAAACTAATATTGTGGTACATGAAAGGAACATGTCGAGTGAATGACGTAGAACCGCTATGACTCGTGTTAGTCTATACATAATATCGGCATTATGATCTGACCAATGAATTTAAAACTTATCCTTATATTGCACAAATTATGTCATTATTTAAACCATGGAAGCTTAGTTCTGTTACTTTGGCCAAGTGGGAGAATGTAAACTATCGTGGCCCATGTATCATCATATTATGTAATTAAGATATTTCAGATATCTGTATGGTTTAAATAAATAATCTTTCAGATAAATTTTGGTCAGTTTATATCTGATGAGATATAATTTTTACGTTGATAGACCTTGAACGGATAGCAATCCTAATTACATTAAGATTCTAATCCTATCAGGAATTGGTCCTCTCTCCACCTATAAAAGAAAATAGAGTCACATAATTGCTATCACCTAATTGATTCACATGAAATATCTTGTTCTAAAAGAAGGCTCGGGAGAGAAAAATCAATTCCATCCATCAATCAGTCTTCATGAAGCATCAAGAAATTAAGAAATCAATCGATGAAGTCTCAAGGTTAGTGCTCTAATTTTATATGTCAATGAAATGTGAAAATCATGTAGTTCTAAGATCCATGTCTAATCTTATAATCCAATTATATATATGTAATTAAACTTACACTTTCTTTTTCCCCTAATCTTAAACTAACAGTGTTTGTCTTTTTGGAAATTCCATAAACCCTAAGTGCTTTATATATGTTTCCCACTTGTTATGTTATCTCTTTTATCGAACGACGCTTTTTTCTCCAAGATTTTAATGAGGCACATATGAAAGGATCATACGATCAATATGGATTCTGCCAACAGTGGGAGACTCAAATAATCTAGCGGTGATGATGAGGAGCATGATTCACGCGCTACTGGCTGCTCCGATGTTCGACCCAATTTCTGACTATATGCAGCTCCACACCCCCACCCTTCAATCAAAACATATCCTGGCCCGAACGAGAACCACATCACAAAGATTTGACCTGAATCCATCTACTTACCATGATTAGGGATGTACATGAACCAAATTGTTCGCGAATTATTCGGGTCTCGGCTAAAAAGTTATTCGTTCGAAATTATTCGTTGGCCTAAACGAACCGAACTCGAGCTCATAGGTATTTGGTTCGCAAGCTCGCAATTAGCCTCGCGAGTAGAGCTCGATAATATACATGAATATTTTATATATATATAAATCAATTATGCATAAAACTGTGTTTAGTGGGAATCGAACACATGACCTCCAAGTTCCAACTATTACATGTTTCACGAACTCGAACTCGAACCGAGCTCGTTTAATATGTTATTAAGCTTTTATCAAACCGAGCTCAAACTATTTGCAAGCTTAGAAATACACGCATAACGAACTCGAGCTCGAACTATGCTCGTTTATTATGTTATTGAACTTTTAGTGAACCGAACTCAAACAAATTGCGAACTTAGTAATTACAAAATGAATTGAACTCGAATAAAATTTTATAAGCTCGAATAAACACGAACTCGAACACAATAAAAACTTAAACGAGCTGAACTCGAGCCTTAGATTGTTCGGCTTGATTCGACTTGTGTACATCCCTAACCATGATCAATCATGTTCTCCCCGTTCCGTCCTTCCAAACACCGCGGGCGGCGGTTAGGGAATACAACCCCACACTTCTATCACTACAAGAAAAAAGTTCATTTGCCACTAGTTTTTTGAAACTACAAAGTAGTTACTAAATATAACCCCTTTTGTAACTACTAGTAGTTACATAAAATATTTCATACAATTTTAACCAAATTTGCTATAATATGACAAACTCTTTTGCAACTACTTGTAGTTACAAATACATTAGTAACTACAAAGTAGTAGCAAAAAAAAAAAACTTTTTCGATCTTATTGACACGTCGGTTTCTAACCTAGTGTTCCGCAAGTGTACGGATGTAGGTGTAGTAACGATAATCAAGGTCGATCCCACAAGGAATAATCTTAGGTAGTTTGATACCTCAATACTCTAGGAATGTCCTAACTAGATATTAAGTTGTAAAAGGTTGGTTTTAACCAAAAACTGCGGAATTTAACAAATAACTATGTTACTTATGACTTGGCAAACAAAAAGAACTAACAATCAATAAGAAAAGGTATCCTAGGGCCTCGATTTCAGGATATTACTTCAATGCTAAATATGATTAACCTATAGATTTACCAATTCTAGTGTTTATTAGGCGGCACGACAATAATCTAACCCTTCTCTCGAAGCGATTAAACCGTTGATTAATTAAGCTAATTACCCTCTCGAGTCAATTAAACCTAATAACTCCCAAACGATCCTAGCCACAGCCTACACAGTCATAGACAACTGCGCTCTATGTCATAAGTCTGATAACGATTCCCTCATATCGAAGCGGAATTGCTAAACTAAATTACTAAATCTAGGTGATCAAACTAAATCTAGTTATAAGCACAAATATAGAGATAAACACATAAAGAACGGAATCAATAAATCAAAACATTGTCATAACAAATCCTACTCTCTAACCCTAGGACACGAATAGCTTAGCTACTCATGTCTAGCAATAATCCAATACAAAATTCTACGAAAAATATTGTAAAAGATTAAACTAGGAAAGAACGACTAAACCCGGATGAATCTGTCTCGATGATCTTCGTCTTCTTTGTCCTCCAAGACTTCTTCTAGGTAGAATGATGATGTAATTGATGTTCTCTGATGTTTTCTATCTGATTCCCCCTGATTTCTAAAGCTTGGGGTCCTTTTTATAGAGTTGGGGACGAATCCTTGGGAAGATAGGATCAAAATCCTATTAAAATTAGGAAATTCTCGTAGGAAAGGCTTTCTGACACGCCGTGTTGGCATTGTGACGCGGCCGCGTCCGTTTTGCCCGGGCAGATTTTCAGGTCTGACTTCCAAGCCATTTTTTAGGGTCTTCCGATCATTTTTGAGATTTGTCTATTTCAGGCAAAGTTGTAGCCCTTTGAATTATATTTCTAACGCCACCAATTTCACCTCAATCGGAGTTTAATATCTCAAGATATGGTCAAAATACTAGAGATATGTCAAGCTGACAGAAAACTTCAGTTTTGGCTCAATTCTGACGCGGCCGTGTTGGTTATTGACGCAGCCGTGTTGGTTGGTAGTGCATTTCTACATGTTCTAAGCCACTTTTGACGTGGCCGTGTTCATATTTGACGCGGCCGTGTTGGCCCTTTTGCTCCTTTAACTCCCTTTTTCATCCGTTTTGACCCTATTTGGCTTGTTTCTTCTTCGAACTTTATCCAAATGGAATAAAATTACCTAATTAACTTCAAAATAAGTCGAAACACGTCAAATGACCCAAATATTATTAATATAAATAATTGCCGGTCAAATATGCACGTAAAATGATATAAAATATGATCCTAAGTCGACCTAAATACATGCATAAGTAACGCGTATCACTTATTATAAGTGACTACCCTATAGTAACTACTTTTTAAATATTTAGTTACTAAAAATATTATTGTAACTACTCTCCTTTTTTTGTAACTACATTTTGTAGTGGCAAAAAGCCTTGTTTCTAGTAGTGTATTTAGCGACGAAGCCAGCAGGGGGCTGGCGTTGATGGCCGCCCCCTCAAGTTTTCTGGCGAAACTGTTGTGTATATACATATACAGTATAATTGTTGTTAAATAATGAATTTCTTCCCCCTTAAATTCTAAATATAATTATAAATATCTCAAACAAAATAGTTCGTTCCCCTCATTATGAAATTCTGGCTCCATCCTTGCTTCTATTGTTCCCATAGAAGAATAAAATGTTAGAGTTTTTTAGTTTTTATTTTATCAAGTTTTATGTATTTATATTTATTTATGTTTTATATATTATCAGTCGTATTTTAATCATTTTATAATATCTTTTTAAACTTATTAAATTAGTGGGTTGCGAATAGTCGCCGTCTTTTGGAAAATGTCTCAGAAATATTTTTAAAAATATTGGGGTTGTTATATTAGGCATACAATGCAAATAGGCTCATGTCATGAGTTCAAATTCTACACTTGCAATTTTAAAATTTATTTTTATCGATTGTCTTCTTTATGTCTAATTTATATTTTATTTATTATTAATTTATAAAATTAATAATCAGTAATAAATATTATTTAATTAAATAATAAAAAGTATAAGTATTATTTTTACCTGAAAAATATTATATTGTAATTTTTTATTTATTACCGTTGCGGATTAGATAGATTATTTGTTTAGCAAAATCATTTTAATTTTTTTTCCTACGATTCCAGATACGATATAGTATAATTTATTTAACCAAAGCGTATAAGTTGTTAGCCTAACAGTATTATTTGTAATTTTGTCAAATTTTTTTACTTTTGCTAATTAGATATATTATATATTTTTTAACGAAAAAAAAAAGTTATAATTTTTTCTTGTGGTAAGATGGAAAATAAATATACATTAGTATACACCAAAAGATTATACCGTAATTAATAAATTTATACTATTAGGAAACACAATATATACCATAAGGAAACAACAGATATACTGTCTCCTGGAAAATAATTATAGAGTAATATACAAAGAATAAATAATTATACTGTAAGTTGTAAACATTGTATTACGAAATGAACTTATACTTTTAAGCAAGATAATATACATTATAAGGGACATAATAATACTGTAAGCTGGAAAAATAAATATACAGCAGTATACAACTTAAAAAAATAATGCCTATAACTAATTAACTTATACTATTAGGCAACATAATTTTTCTTATAAGCAAATAGTAAATATACTATAATCTGGAAAAATAATTGTAGAATAACATACAAAGAATAAATAGATATACTATAAATTGTAAACAGTGTATTATTAAATAAACTTATACTTTTAAACAAAAAATATACCCCCTCCATCCCATTCAAATTTGCACGTAGGGCCGGACATGTATATTAAGAAAAAACTATATTTTGCTTATTGGTTAACTTTTTCAAAGGTGAAAATTGTAAGAAAAACTTTCTTTTTAAGGGTGTGCAAATCTAAGTGGGAGTGAGGGAGTATACTATAAGGGAACAATAATTACACTGTATCGAATTCGCCACAACAGAAAAACAAAAAAAAAAAAGTTTAAGAGTTTTAAATTATACTGTTTCGATAAACAAATTATACTATTTGTAACACAAGTTATACTATATCGAACACGCCACAACAAAAAAGGAAAAAATAAAATAAAATCAAAGAGTTACAAAATTATATTTTCAAGTAAATCAATTATCTTTTTGGTTAAATAACATAAATTAAATTAAATTACAATTCAATCAAAGAATTACAAAATTGAAAAGCAACAAAAGCAAGATAGCGAGATTATGATTCAAAACAACAACCTTTATCCACATAAGGGCGCACCTATCCACTAGGCTCACACCTACGCGCGATGATTTTTATAAAATACGTATTAGGTACGCGCAATGAATTTAAAAAATACATACTAGCAGAGCTGCAAAACTGAGGTTCACAACCACAAACTATCACTGCATAGAAGAGCGCCTAACCGTCCATACTACACTAGCCTTTGTAAAACCAAACGCGGTCTTTTATAATAAGCTATTCGTTGAATAAAACCAAAAAAATATAGAGCACGACTTGCGACGGTCAGCCAGTAAAATGGGGCGTGAGAAATATTAAAAATAGACAAGTATACCGTAAGATTTATTGTGCATCATAAGCACACAAGTTTTTAAAAGAATTACAAAATTAAAAAACAACAAAAGCAAGAGCGAGATTAGGATTCAAAACAGCGACCTCTATCCACATAAGGGAGCATCTATCCACTAGGCTCACACCTATGCGTGATTGGTACATGTGTCCCGTGCACGCACTTTAGGACACTTTTAGTGTCATTTTAGTGTCAATAATGTGCATAATCACGTGTATTTAGTGCTTTTGTACTCTCATGGGCAAAATAATGCGTTTGTGTTGTTTTTGCGTTAACACAAGTGAAAAAGGATCGAAAAAGAACATCAAACGACCGCGGAGTCGAGGGATCGATCGAGGTAACAAAAGGAAGGGCTAACTGAAGATCTCGGCCGAGACAGGATGAAAATCTCGATCGAGATGAGTCTCCAGGGTAAACATGAAGATTTGCAGAACTGAAGATCTCGGCCGAGACAAGAAATGCATCTCGGCCGAGATGAGTTTCTAGAGATTTTCAGGCTTTTCAAAGGACCAAGATCTCGGCCGAGATGAGTCAAACCCTAGCCAGCCCTAATTTTCCCTTTTCACGTCTCGGTCGAGATGAAGTTGAATCTCGGCCGAGATTAGCCTTCGACCCACCAGCTGAAAAATCTCTTTTTCACGTCTCAGCCGAGACACACTTTCATCTCGGCCGAGATTCCTTACCCTGTTTGAAAATCCTGAATGCAATATATATATATATATATATATATATATATATCATCCCGTTCGAGTTTAACCTAACCTTTGGATACTTTTGGAAGTACTATTCAGCCACCATCACATCCAAGGAGGAGAGAAGGGCAAGGAGAAGTCACATCATTTTTCCCATTGATCATCCTTGGGTTTTATCACTCTATCTTTATGAATTCTTGTATTTTCTGTAATTTCTTGATTGTATTAGGTGTAATGGGTGGCTAGCACCCTAAATTCTACCCTTGATCATGTTGAACCTTGATTAATGATGAGAATGTAATTATTGACTCTTGATGTTACCTTATTTATGCAATTTAAATATTCTATAATGCTTGATTGGATTGTCTCATGCCTAGATGCTTGTTTTAGGATTGATCACCCTTTGGGAGGCATTTATTGTATGTTGCTAGAGATTGAACTTCACTCTCCGTGATTGTTGAAGCTTCAATCTCCCTTAGTAGCGAACAATGCTTGATATCATTGGTGGCATTATAGAGTTTGGCCTCTAAACCCGATCGTGTCGAGGTTTATGCTTTATTTATCCCGTTGTTCTAGCTCGTGACCACTATCAATTAGTGTGAAAAGAGCTTGTTTGGATCACTAATTGATTTGGGTAGGGATAAATCGATAAGCGTACCTTCGATTTATCCACAATTAAGGGACAACACGATCTACATAAGCGGACCTTGTAGATTGTGGGATAAGGGTTTAAATCGCATTGAATTTGGGACATCAACAATAATCATTAGGTAGTCGGATTCAAGGGGATACTAGATCGAGGATAGACCTTTTATCATATTCTAAACCCGAAAAATATTTGTTATTTGTCTTTCTTTGTTTGATATAAAATACCAAAAATATTTATTGCTTATCTAGATTTTAGTTGATCACTTGTTAGCATTTAGTTGTTAACTCAATCCAAAACCCCCCCTCGTTTACTTGTTTAAGTTTATTACCCTATCCATCGTAAATCATTAGTTGCTTGTAATATCCAAACAACTCTAACCCACCGTTCTCTGTGGGATCGATACTTACTTACCACTCTACTAGTGAGAGCGGTAAGCTAAGGTTAAGTATATATTCTATATAAAATTAATTTGGTACGGTCCAACGACATCGTACCAAATTTTGGCGCCATTGCCGGGGAACGGTGATAAGAATAGTGTTGTTTTGTTGATCAAGCATCATGGTTATTTACATAGTTGATTATTTGCTTGTTTAGTTAGTAGTCTTAAAAACTTACTTTTGTTCTTTTGATTGTGTTTATTATAGTGGATGTTCCTGCGTTCACAAGGAGAGAAGGGATTGTTATTTAAACCGGATATTTTGGAACGTGAACGAGAGTTGAGAAGAAGAGCCCGGAATTTGGAACAAGTCCGAGGAGGATTTGAAGATTTGACCTTAGAGAGTGAAGAGGCCGTCAGATTGGAAGAAATAGCTGAGGATCAAGGTCAGGAAAGGACCATGAAGGAACTTGCCAACACAAGGGTTGCACAAGAACCCTTGTGTATTACATTCCCAGCAATAGGAAATGATACTGCTTTTGAGCTTAAATCAGGGCTCATACACCTCCTACCATCGTTCCATGGTCTATCGGGGAGGACCCACATAAACACCTGAAAGAATTCCGTTTGGTATGTTCGAGCATGAAGCCATCGAGGGTGACTGAAGAGCAAATTAAGCTTCGAGCATTTCTGTTCTCATTAAAAGATCTTGCTAGGGATTGGTTGTACTGCTTGCCATCCGGATCAATCACCACTTGGGATCACATGGAAACACAGTTTCTTGAAAAGTATTTCCCAGCTTCTCGAGCCACCACCATCCGGAAAGAAATTAGTGGAGTGAGTCAAATGCAAGGGAAAACATTGTATGAGTACTGGGAACGATTTAAGAATCTTGTAGGAAGTTGCCCGCCACATCAAATCACTCCGCAGTTGCTAATCCAGTATTGGTATGAGGGGTTGTGTCTAACAGATCGAAACATGATTGATTCGGTGAGCGGAGGGGCTCTTGTTGATAAGACACCTACTGAGGCCCGAGCATTGATCTCCAAGATGGCCGCCAACACTCAACAGTTCGGTTGTAGAGAACCAGTGAGGCGAGTCAAGGATGTTATCGATTCAAGTGTTGAAGAGAGGTTGGATCAGCTTACCAACTAGGTGAAGAAATTGATTTCGGTTGGCACTCCTACTACAAAACTTGCAGAATCTGCCAAGTAACCGAGCACTCCATTGACACTTGCCCTATTCTCGGAGAATAGATGGAAGCCCATGCAAATGCAGTTCACAACTTCAATCCTAACTCTACCGGGAGGAAATATGACCCTTATTCGCAATCATACAATCCGGGGTGGAGAGATCACCCCAATTTCAAATATGGGAATCAAGGTCCAAATATGCATCAGCAGGGTGATCAAGGTGGACACAATCGACCCCCCTATCTTAGGGAGATTTTTTCTAGCAAGGGCAACACACTGAGCCAGTACCCTCTGATCCATCCCTTTATGACATAGTCAAGAGCTTAGCAACAAGTACGCTTCAACTGCAGAAGGAATCAAGTTCGAGGTTCCAGAGTATTGAAAATCAAGTCAGTCAAATAGCATCAGCGGTATCCCGTCTGGAGAGTGCTCAAAGTGGAAAGCTACCGGCACAACCTGAAATCAACCCCAAAAATTTGGCTAATGTGAGTGCAATTGGCATCATTAGTAGGGTAATGCCTGAAGAGCTTGAGAAGCCCGGGCAACCTTCACGTGCACAGACAGACAGCCCACATGACATTTTGGATGAAGAAAATACCATAACTCCTCAAGTTGCTGAAGTTCAAGTCCGCATACCTAAGTGGAAGATTTCCAAGGAGTTGCGAAAACAAAAGGAGGCATTAGTTGCATGCTTTCCCGATCACCTACTGCCTTTTCCTACCAAGAAATACTCTCCACAAGGCGAAGTTGAAAATGTCAGCGTGGGAGTCTTGAGAAACGGGAAGGTCCTTGAAAAGGAGAAGTCGAGAGATGGAGAAAGGAGAGTCGAAAGTGAAAGGGAGTCTGCTGAGAATGAAATCTCGGCCGAGATGGCCCACCTCGTCGATAAAAGGAAACCCCCTGCACACTTGTCTCGGCGGAGACACAAGACAATCTCGGCCGAGACTCTCAAAAATCCTAGATCGATCCTGAAATTCCACCACTTCCATTTCCGAGTCAAATGAAGAGGATTCCAGACAAAAATAGAGACAAGGAGACAATGGAAGTATTCAAGAAGGTTGAAATCAGTATCCCCTTGGTGGAGGCCGTAAAACAGATTCCTCGATATGTAAAGTTTCTGAAAGACTTGTGCACTAACAAAAGGCGGCTACGAGGGAATGAAGAAGGTCCTAATGGGAGAAAGTGTCTTGGCGGTTTTCCAGAAAAAGATGCCATAGAAGTGCAAGGATCCGGGAATGTTCATCATTCCATGCAAAATTGGTAACACTAGAATAGAGAAAGCCATGTTGGATCTAGGGGCATCAATCAATGTGATGCCCCATTCCATTTTCGATAGCTTAAACTTGGGTCCACTAAAGGATAGGAGGGTAGTCATCCAACTGGCCGACCGAAGCACCTCGTTTCTGGACGGAGTGAATGAGGACGTGATAGTTGAGGTGGATAACCTCATATTTCCAGCGGATTTCTATGTACTGGATATGCATGGAAATTCGTCGAATTCTACTCCAATCTTGCTTGGGAGACCGTTCTTGAACACCTCCCAAACAAAGATTGACGTGCGAGAGGGAACTCTTAGCATGGAATTTGACGGCCAAGTGGTGCTTTCAACATCTTTGAATCGATGAAGTATCCTGAGGATTTGCATAGTGTGCATTCTATTGATGTTATTGATGCTATTGATCCCTTTGTAGAGGAAGTGCTTGAGTATTGCAGGGACCAAGAAACATTTGAATTGGCGAATGATCTAGAGAAGACAGAGCCAATGGATACCAAGGAAGAGTTGGTGGGGACAGTGGAACAACCACAATTCTCCAAGCCATTCCGAACCAAGTCCTTTCCCAAGTTCATACCATTGCTGGAATCTCAAGAGAAAGTGCTACCCTCTACCATCAAGGCACTCACCAAAGAGACCCAAGTCTTCAAGAGGTAGAACTCGAATCTCAAAAATTGTTTGAAGTGGTTGATGATTTTGAGAGTGAGGTTAACAACAATGGAAGTGGTCTTAGTGAAGGTTTTGGTATAGTTTACGATGTGGAATATGTTAGCTTTGATGACTTTTTGATGAATAACTTTTCTTAAAAACATCTTTCAAATGAAAAGTTTTTCCTTGATGCATTCATTGATTTAGGTGAACCCTTCACTTGTACTTTGGAAAATGATGACGTCATCTTTTGGGAAATTTTTCAACTCTTGAGCATTCCTCATTTCCAAAAAGTCTTTGATCAAACACCCCCCACCCATGCTAATAATCAGGTTTCTGGGGAACCACCCCTATTTGAGAGCGATAAATGTTTTTTAAGAAAAGGTGAAACCCCTAGACGTGACAACTTGTCTTCGAGGCATTTGAATTGCATCCCCACCCCTTCATATTTACCACAAGATGTCATGAAAGGGTTTTCAGAAATGGCCAAGCATGATTTTGTTAGGACGGAAATTTTCTCCTCACCAACTAATTTTACTTTCTACAAAATTGGCATTGTTGTAAAAATTCTTTCAAATAGGGAAGGAAATCTTGTGGTAAAATTTGAAACACCCTCATTTACGGAAGGGTATCATGAGAGCTCAATCATATTGGCTAGAATTGTCATATATTTGTTGTCTACGCTTAAACACTTTGTTCTTGTTGAGAAACCTTTTTGTAAGGAGGGAAGGAAGCCAAAGGAAAGACAGAAGACGGAGAACATATGGGGAATAGTGGAATGAAAATTCCACGGATCAAGAAAAGCGACTCGTTGGAGATTCACTAAAAGGCAAAGCTGTAAAGGCTCGGACGAGAACTTTTACTTTGAGCCCCCTTGACAAACAAGAGGATGATAGGGTCAAGCTAATGACCTTAAAGAAGCGCTTGTCACTCGTTTTCTCGCATTTCAAATTCATAGTTTAGTAGTTTAATAAATGCCTTGTGGCATATTTGATGTTTTTGTTGAGAAATATGCAGGTATAAATTAGAATAATCGAGAGATAGCATGAAGTGGGGGTGGAGGGGAGCAAAATAAAGGAAAAATACAGGGGAGGCCATATCGGCCGAGATACACGAGGAGTCTCGGCCGAGACGTTGTGAAGGCACAACAGGGCAATTCCCTGGAAGCACATCTCGGCCGAGAAACATACGACGTCTCGGCCGAGACGCAGGAGAGCACAAACTGGCAAACATCTCTGGAACGATATCTCGGCCAAGACGCACACGAATCTCGGCCGAGACCCACTGTGAGCCAATTGTTATCTTTTGATTATTTTGGTTATGTTGATATTGTCTTTATTAAATTTTGATACCTTGCATATTTTTAGGAGTATTATTATTTTTGTTAAGTTAGTTAGTTGGTTAATAATTGGTTGATTTCGACAAGCACCGACTTGTACTCTTCTTTTTCCACAAACTTAGTTTGCAACTAAGTTTGGGGAGGGGGGGGGGGGAGATTCGTACAAGTCGGCAGCTCGAGAAAGCAATTGGATGAGTTTAGGAAGGAAAAATGTGGCATTGATTATTGATGAAATTTTTTAACAAATATTTTTGAAAGAAGCACATGGTAGAGCATAATAGACCTTTTGAAACAAAATTGAGCTTACATTCAAAACTTTTGATCTAATTGTTTCCTAGTGAATTTTTGAGCCTTAAAAGATACTCCCATCTTTGGAGTAATTTCAACTTTCTTTCGGTGTGAAATTCATTGAATGCATCTATTTGTCTCTAGAACTTGCCTTGATTCTCTACTTTTGAATAAGTCAATACATGTTGTGGCTTTGAAAATGATATTAGGCAATTCTTGATCAAAACCTATTTCAAAAGCTTGAAAATATTTCCTTTTTACCAAATTTGACATTGCCTCTAGTTAAGCCTCTTTGAGCTTAGGCCTTTTTGTTTGATATACAACACTACAAGCATATTTACCTTTCATTTAGCCTTTAATACCCAAACGGACTGTTTTGTATGAGGGAGGCGGTTGGAAGGTGGTTAGTTTGGAAATTGGGATTAAATTTGGGTAAACTAGTGGAAAAACAAAGAAGGGTGAAAGGAAAAATGCGAAATGGACTGTAATCGAGAATATTAACCCCTCAGAAAAAAAATCGGAAAAACCAGAAAAACGAAAGAAAGAGGAAGTGTATATACCATTATTTTAGAGAGGTTAATGAAAACCACATCATTTTGTGATTACAATCCTTTGTTTAGAAAACTCTTAAGAAGCATAATTATTGAAAGGATTGATACATTTGGGAAATGTAGGTAGGAATAAGGTGAAAAAGTCGAATCTTAAGTTCGACTTGATTGAGAATTAAAAGAGTGAGGTTGAGTGACCATTGTTTGAGGGGTAGATGGGTAGTGCACGACTCATTTAGTTCGTTTTATAGTCACTTTTACCTAAAATTTTATTCCACCTTATCCCTAGCCAACATTACAACCCACATAAAGACCTAATTGATTCATTGTCACACATATCAAGTACTATTTCAGGTTTAGATGACTGGCAAGCTTATGGTAGGCATTGTGTGCATTTCAATGTGAGTGTAAACACTACTCGTTTAATGCACTCGAGAGAGAGAGAGATACACTCACCCGGTGAGGATCTTAAGTTAGAGTGTTATGTCTCGAAAGTAGTGGATCTAGTTTATAACATATGCTCGCTTATTCTTTTTCATGAAAATTCTCTGAAATCAAATGCCACTAAACTCTGCCCTAAACACGTGTCCTTTTGTTTTTCTCTTTAGTGTTCGGGACGAACAAGTTTTAAGTTTGGAGAGATTTGGTACACATGTCCCGTGCACGCACTTTAGGGCATTTTTAGTGTCATTTTAGTGTCAATAATGTGCATAATTACGTGTATTTAGTGCTTTTGTACTCTCATGGGAAAAATAATGTGTTTGTGTTATTTTTGTGTTAAGACAGGTGAAAAAGGATCGAAAAAAAACATCAAACAACCGCGGAGTCGAGGAATTGATCGAGGCAACAAAAGGAAGGGCTAACTGAAGATCTCGGCCGAGACAGGATGAAGATCTCGGCCGAGATGAGTCTTCAGGGTAACCATGAAGATTTGCAGAACTGAAGATCTCGGCCGAGACAAGAAACGCATCTCGGCCGAGATGAGTTTCCAGAGATTTTCAGGCTTTTCAAAGGACCAAGATCTTGGCCGAGATGAAATCCAATCTCGGCCGAGATGAGTCAAACCCTAGCCAGCCCCAATTTTTTCTTTTCACGTCTCGACTGAGATAAATTTGAATCTCGGCCGAGATCAGCCTTCGACCCACCAGCTGAAAAATCTCTTTTTCACATCTCGGCCGAGACACACTTGCATCTTGGTCGAGATTCCTTACCATGTTTTAAAATCCTGAATGCGATTTTGTCTATTTTTTACTAGCATTTTCTCCCCTTATATTTATATATATATTTATATATATATATATATATATATATATATATATATATCATCCCGTTCGAGTTTAACCTAACCTTTGGATACTTTTGGAAGTACTATTCAGCCACCATCACATCCAAGGAGGAGAGAAGGGCAAGGAGAAGTCACATCATTTTTCCCATTGATCATCCTTGGGTTTTATCACTCTATCTTTATGAATTCTTGTATTTTCTGTAATTTCTTGATTGTATTAGGTGTAATGGGTGGCTAGCACCCTAAATTCTACCCTTGATCATGTTGAACCTTGATTAATGATGAGAATGTAATTATTGACTCTTGATGTTACCTTATTTATGCAATTTAAATGTTCTATAATGCTTGATTGGATTGTCTCATGCCTAGATGCTTGTTTTAGGATTGATCACCCTTTGGGAGGCATTTATTGTATGTTGCTAGAGATTGAACTTCACTCTCCGTGATTGTTGAAGCTTCAATCTCCCTTAGTAGCGAACAATGCTTGATATCATTGGTGGCACTATAGAGTTTGACCTCTAAACCCGATCGTGTCGAGGTTTATGCTTTATTTATCCCGTTGTTCTAGCTCGTGACCACCCAATATCAATTAGTGTGAAAAGAGCTTGTTTGGATCACTAATTGATTTGGGTAGGGATAAATCGATAAGCGTACCTTCGATTTATCCACAATTAAGGGACAACACGATCTACATAAGCGGACCTTGTAGATTGTGGGATAAGGGTTTAAATCGCATTGAATTTGGGACATCAACGATAATCATTAGGTAGTCGGATTCAAGGGGATACTAGATCGAGGATAGACCTTTTATCATATTCTAAACCCGAAAAATATTTGTTATTTGTCTTTCTTTGTTTGATATAAAATACCAAAAATATTTATTGCTTATCTAGAATTTTAGTTGATCACTTGTTAGCATTTAGTTGTTAACTCAATCCAAAATCCCCCCTCGTTTAAAACCCTATCCATCGTAAATCATTAGTTGCTTGTAATATACGAACAACTCTAATCTACCGTTCTCTGTGGGATCGACCCTTACTTACCACTCTAAGCTAAGGTTAAGTATATATTCTATATAGGGATGGCAATTTCGACCTGACCCGCCCTGATCTGCCCTGGCCCGAGGTATATGGGGCCCCCCGCCCTGTGACCCGTGGCGGGGCGGGGCGGGCATGGGTCATGCCCTCGCCCCGTCATGCCCCTCCCCGCCCTGCCCCGCAGTAATTTATATATATATATATATGGTGTTATTCACATAATGAATTAATTTAATTTATACTAGTACTATTCAATAATCATGAAATATTTATAATAATAACATGTATCAAATAATACCATATAACAAACGTAAAAATTATTAATTAAGTTTAGACACATAAATAAATATTACAAAATAGGATAATAAACGTATTTTAAGCATTTACTATTTTTTTATAGTTTACGATGACTCTTTGAAATAATATTTGTATAGAATGTATTAAGTCAACATTTATTTTAAATTACATTAACTAAATTTTAATTATTTTTAAAAAATAATGGGTCGACTTGCCCCGATCTGTGACCCGCAGTGGGTCGCCCCGCCCCGCCCCGTTTGAAGGATGGGGCGGGCATGGGTATTCAAGTACCCGCCCCGACCTGTCCCATTGCCATCCCTAATTCTATATACAATTAATTTGGTACGATCCAACGACATCGTACCAGCGATGAATTTTATAAAATACATATTAGCTACGCGCAATGAATTTTAGAAAATACATAATAGCAGCGGTGCAAAACCGAGGTTCAAAACCACAAACTATCGCTGCATAGAAGAGCGCCTAACAGTACATACTACACTAGCCTTTGAAAAACTAAACGCGGTCTTTAGTAATAAGCTATTCGCTGAATAAAATCAAAAAAATATAGAGCGCAACCCGCGACGGTCGAGCAGTAAAATGGGGCATGAGAAATATTAAAAATAGGCAAGTGTACGACGAGCCTAGTTTTCACCTTATAACGTTCATGAAATTTTTAGGTACGAACTTTTGTTCGAAAAGAGTGTGTTTGCTTAAAGTTTACCACAGTAGATTTAGGGGACCAAACATTAACTTTCTTAATCAAATTTGGCTCAGCACTCTCCAGTTTTAAGCAAACTCAGTATCATCAAATCTTGAAGATATTATCAGTAGATTGTAGTATATATACATATATTCTTTATAAGTCGAGGGTTCACTAATAAAAGAATTATTTGTTGTATTCATATTTATTGACCGTCATACTTCATTTTGTTTTCTGTAATTATTTATAATTTAAAATTTGTTTTTATCATTTGTAATTTCTTACAATTTATTTGTACTTATAAAAGTTTGCTTTTAATTTTTTATTTATAAAAATATTCTGTTTTTCAAATATTTTGCAATTCTTCTTTTCAATCTCTAGAATTTATTTAATTATTAAAAAAAGATAAATAAAAAAATTTCTCGCAGAATAAATATCCGAAATTTTTTGGCCGATTTCACATGTAATTTAAACATTTTTCTTTTTTTAAGGTTCCAACTTGCAAAAATATAATAGATGTACATTGTAATTCACTAAACATTTGATATTTACGAATTAAGAAATATGGTCGAAGATTATATGTAAATATATTGTAATAATAGTTAGAGTAATTTATTAAAATAATAGTGATTACACACGTACGATGTCTTATATTTTCGGTAAAGTGTGCCAAAAAAAATAAAAATGAAAAGAAAGAACAAGTATTGCACGGAACAGTTAAGAGACTTGAACAAAGATAACCCATTTCCCGCCTTAATACAAAAAGAAAATCCATCCACCGTTTGATGTAATAATCCCAACAATCGTGATCCCTCCCAAACATTTTGGTGCCTCTCCGTAAAATGGCTACAATGAATCGACGTCACCGTTCACTCAAATCCTTTCGCCGATTTTCATTGCCTATAAATTTTCCACCATTTTTTCCGATGAGTTCACCTCCGACGACTTTTCGAATTCCAATACAAGTACAAATACCGTACACAACAAACCGTCACCATGGCCAACTGCAGCACTGGAGAAGATGCCCGTTCTTCCACCAGCCCTCCACCAACTCCCACCCAACCCAGCCTAAACCCATCACCCAGCCAAAATCCATCACCCACCGTGGAGAGCCCACGGCGGAGCACCGGGGGCAATGATGCCCCTCGTGGCAGTCCTCGCAGCCCACCAAGGTCGGTTGTAATGGGTGTTCCTGGGCAGTCAGCCTTCAGCCCGTATAAAAGGCCGGTACAACCGAATGTTCCTTCCCCCACCAAGGGTGCAAGTGGAAGTGGTGGGCCGATTTCGGCGGGTGGTGTTGGGTTTCAGGGTGCACAGGCTGTGCCCGTTGGAGGGGGCGGATCAGGAGGCTACGCTGCTCCAGGGGCTCTAAGAATCGGGGGGAGCCCTGCGGCGAGGAAGAGAGTTAGGGAGGGTGGTGCAGCTGGCGCTGCTGCTGGGGCTGCTGGACCAGGGGAGGTTCGTGCAAACGCTATAAGTTGCAGTGTGTGCGGGAAGGTGTTCCTTACCGCCAAAGCTTTATTCGGGCACATGCGATCGCATCCCGGTAGGGGATGGAAGGGGGCACATCCACCACCAGTGTTCAGGGCGGAGGAGGAGTTCGCCGATTTAAATGTGGAAGGCGTTGGAGCTGCGGCTGGAGGAGATGCTGCTGAGGGTGGAGAACGGCAGGCAGCTGCAGGAGCGGAGGAGACGACTGCAGGAGCGGAAGAGGCTGAAGGGCAGTACCGGTTGCCAGATTTGAACAACCCACCCCCGGAGGAGTTCGATTAAGAAGTGATCGATGAACTGTTTTTCTACATTTTTGGTCTTCTTTTTTTCTGTTTGATTTCTTTTTCTTGGAATGTTGGTGTGTGATTTTGATCGGATATAATTTGCATGCAAATTATCCGATATAAACTTTTTAAATTTTGTAGTGGCCTGTAATAAAAGTTATAAAACTGTTTTTTTGGTCCTAGTACTAGTTGTTTTTCAGATGTTAACATTGTTGCAGGTTATTTCATGCACGATTGCACATAAAAATATGTATTAAATTTGAAGACTTGAAGATTGTGGACGCTGCTCAAGAGTGGATTTTACTGAAGTTGGTTCTGTATTAGGCCGTCAGAAGGAGAATAGCCAATAAAGTGAAACATGCTATGGCTGAAACCACATTTTACAACGTTAATCCTGTTGATGTTGTGCAATTTTTTTGTGACTTATTTCATTATTATAACAATAATCAAGTTACCGGGTTTTGTTAAATTATTGTTCAGTTGCTAATATTCGCAGTTATTTTTTAGTAATCATTTCTTAGTATTTAGGGTGTGTCTGATTCAAATTAATTAAATGATTTTAATATCTTTAGCAATGTTAATAATAAAATTCAATTATATCAAATACTCCTTCAGTCTCAATTATACATAGGCTTGTATTCTTTTTTGGGCCAAATATATAGGCCAGCTACTATATATGGTAAAATTGATTTAAGTTATTCATTAATATACCACTATTAATTAATCTTGAAAAGATAAATTATCCAACTTTTCTCCTATTAACTTCTCGAAAACTACATATTCATCATAAATATTGTTAATTATTGGGATAAATAAGGGGTATACCATTAACTATTACACATAAAAAAAAATTTGAAAACTAAACTCATTAAATGTAGGCTTTATGAGTAATTTGGTTTTTCAATTGATTTCTTAATCTCCGTGAAAAATCTAATCAGCCTATATAATTGGAACGGAGGGAGTATTTCCTAGGAAAGATTTGTGCATATTTAAATTGAAAAACTTAAAAGTGCATATTTGTGCAACAACATGGTATATTTGTTCATACTTGTGCATATTTGTGCAAGGACGTATTACAATTCGTTAATCGAGTAGATACTAAACGACATTAAGGGTATATTTGTGCATATTTGTGCAAGAACGTGATAGGAATAGTATGTATCCATTTGATGTGCCTAGGGTTGAAAATTAAATTAAATGAAACTACTCGATATTCGATTTGAAATCGTTCATTAAAAGTTCGTTTGAAGTATATTCTCGAGTTCGATAAATAAATAAAAATATCTAACTACTCGAACTCGACTTGTTTTCGACTTGATTAAAGCTTGTTTAACCTCAACTAGATTAATAAACAAGCTAAAACATAATATTAGAAGTTCGATGATATTTCAAATAAATTTAAACATTATGTTCGGCTCGACTCGTCTCATTTAGCCCGTCTTAATAGAAATTACATTTTGAATTATGACATAGCACCGAATTATAATACTAAATCCAACATTAAATGCTTGGATTTTTTTGAAAGGACATTAAATGTTTGGATCGAGGCAGACTCAAAAAGGAAAAAAATGGAGAGGAAGAAAAGGAAAAAAAAAAAAAATTATATATATATATATACGGGGGAGGCCGCGGGTACTGCGGCATTTTCTGTTAATTCCGTTAAGCCAAACAATCGTTTCTTCAATTCGAATTTCATCCCCTTCCTTCAATTTTCGAGTATCAGTCTAATTGTTAGTGGTGTGAGATTTGATAATGATGGAGAAAGCTGATCCTGCACAGAAGCTCTATAACAGAATGCGTCTATGGGAATTCTCCGATCAATATATCCTCGAGCCTAGCGACGGTTCCTGCGCTCCCTTTTTGGCTATCAGTCGCTCTGATGCTTCCATGAATCTTACTGGTATTCGAATAATTTCATATACACTCAGATGTCCTTGCCTGCCGTGGTAATAATCTCTCTCGCTCTCTCTCTCTCTCTCTCTCTCTCTCTCTCTCTCTCCGTATTGTCCAGATGACATTCCACAATTCAGTCCTCTTCATGCTCCAGAGATTTGGACCATCTTTGGTGTGGTGGGGATTCTCAAGCTGGTTGCAGGCATGTTTCCAGCTCCTTCTAATTGAATTTTCTTTTAGGCTTATTATGCTTTCTTACTTTTCATCCTCACAATAACAAAAATCCGCCTGGAGAGAGATGATCTTCGAGAAGCAAATTCAAAAGTGTTCTTAACTTCTTATGTAATGAGGGAAACTGCACTAGAGAGCATAGAGAACATTTAGATCGGAATATGGACAATTCAGAATCTGATTCGCCGACTGATTAGATACTTAAATAAAATATTCTAGAATTGACTCACCTCTTAGGATTAGTAAAACAAGCATAATGAAAGAAAATATTATGCTCGGAACGTACAATTTAGAATCTACAGAAAATACTGTGCAGCCATGTCAAAAGCACTGTCGTAACTCGTCCCTGTTATTGAGTTCTTTACCTCCATTAAGATTTAGCTTCATGTTTCAATATCCCATAGTCTTGATGTGTGACTTGTTTTATAGGTTCATATTTGTTAGTGATAACTGAACGTGCATGCGTTGGAAGTTACCTGGGATACCCCATCTTCAAAATCATTTCAATGAAGATATTTCCTTGTGATCATTCTCTCAAAAATGCCTCAGAAGAACAAGTACACCATTTACTGAGTTTTTTAATTTTGAATGTAGAACATATTTAAGAAATGTGTTGTTCCACTGCTCCATAATGCATGCCATGTTTTGCCAGAAAAATATGGAGAGGGAGTTTTCTCACTTGCTGAATGTTGCTAAGAGGACTCCAGGTCTTTATTTCTCGTATGATACGAATATAACATTGAGGTGAAGTTTCATTCTCATACTGAATGCCCACATTTATGTTTTGAGACGTACTTTTGTACTTTGTTTTTGCTTACCAACCTGTTAAGTCAGAAGGTATGGCTGGTCATTTACAGCGCTCAAAAAGTGCATGATTTGGGTGATGAATCAAAGTTGCTTCCTCTTTGGAGACAAGTAAGTTTTCTTGACAGCCTTGGTGTTTTTAACAGCCTTATGCACTTTCTCGTTCTGTTACTAATGTGGGTTCATCACAAACTGGTAATTTCTTGTGTAGCTTTGTTTCACTAACATAGTGTTGTGATGTTGGGTTTTAATACTACTTCACCATAATCTTATATTTTCCGACAGGCAGACCCTCGATTTCTTTGGAACAGCTATATGTTGGAAATGCTAATAGATAACAAGGTCAGATTTCTAGTTGGGTCGTGTTAAGGAACCACATCTTTTATCAAAAGTTCCATCTGACGTTTTTAATGACGGATATGCTATTTTAGTTGTGCAGCTTGATCCATTTTTACTTCCTGTTATGCAAGGGAGTATCCTTAAATATGCCTCATTTTCCTACACTATTGAAACATGATGATCAATGTCATATGTTTTCACCATGTGAAATTAAACCTTAACTAGTCATCAGGTTTCCAGAGGTTTCAAAGCTCAATCGGAAAAGAATTTTTTGAAGTCACACTAATTGCACGAAGATGCAACCGAAGAAATGGTAAGCCTAAACACCCTCTTATCTCCTCAGTATCCTTTCTGTTTCTATTTCTCTAATTCAGTAAAACAAGGGACTGAGTACTTGGACTCAAAGGATGGGCCTTCTTTCCGTATTTTTGCGTCTCGATAACTTGCATGTGGCAGATCTTTTCTTCCTTGGTTGATTTGGTTCCATTGTTTCCATATCAATTATTTTTTAAATGTTTCTCATAGTATTACCTTTTTCAACAAATTACTATGAGTGCTTATTTCTTACATTATATATGACAGTAGCACTGGTTTTCAGCTTTATTGATTAGCTTTTGATACGTATTCATTTGAAAATCAGAAGTTTGATGAGTCAGGTACAGTATGTTATCTGATATCCTTTCATGGATCTTGGTTCATGCTCGCATATTTGTTTTCACTAATTACAGGAATGATTTAATCCAGCATTAAGCCATTTTCACCACTTTATAGCTATGTTATTTTCATATTGGTTAAAATTCATTCAATTGGGCTTTTAATGACATTGATTGTCAACAAGGTCTTAAAATACTTGCCTGAGATCGGATGCTCTGAAGTGGTGTATGTCACACACCTACTCCTATGTTTCGGTTGAATGGGTTTTGTACTTAACTAATTGAAATGGAATAGACTGGAAAATTATGGACTCGCCGTTGCATTTCCGCAGTCAACTTTTAGAAACATTGATATTACAAAAAATTATGTACTATTCTGTATTTAACTTCATTTATCTTGTTATTCCAGTGGGTTCTAATTTTAAATCTTTCTGAAGGCACTCGGATGTGGAGAAGAGGAGCTGATTCCGAGGGTTTTGTGGCGAACTTTGTGGAAACTGAACAAATATTACAGTTCAACGGGTACACTGCATCATTTGTTCAGGTAACCTGATATTAGCAGCACAGTTTTTTAAAATGGGTAAATACATTCTCTCTGATCAACATAAACACTGCTTAAAATAATACTTACTTTATATTTTCTTGTTTATTTCACCTTGTAGGTTCGAGGATCAATACCATTACTCTGGGATCAGATCGTTGATTTGACATACAAGCCTAAGTTCGAAATCATGAAACTTGAGGTTAGTAGTTTTCTGATCTTCTAATCATGGATCTGAATTACAGCATATGAGTTGCATATATTTTTCTTTCTGCTGACTTCATGTAAACAAAATGCCTGCAGCTTCAAGTAGTAGAGAGACATTTCTTGGATCTAAGAAAGAAATATGGAAATGTTTTTGTTGTTAATCTTGTCAACAAGGTACTTTGTAGATTGCTACCATAGATTTGCTTATTTGTTACTCTACTTTTGTTAAATCATTATAGTTTAAGAGGATATGCATGTTAAAAAAGTGGAGTACAAATGATCACCCTAACTAGTTTTCTGTGTCTATATATTTATCTATGTCTCTCTCTGTGTGTGCGTCCAGTCTCTTATTCTGCATTCATGTGAAAACTTCTCATCATTCAAATGTAATGAGTTTGAGCATTCTGATTTTTTTTAATAAGATTATGAATATTCCACCGCAAAGAGAAGTATTCCGTTCCTGTAAATTAAACGAGAATCTCAGTCTTGAAGGTTACCAAAATTGGAATCTAAAAGGATTAAATGTTAACAGAAAATTGGAATCTAAAAGGATTAAATGTTAACAGACACATAACTTTTCAGATATTGTTTGTTTATATTATCAATAGTTCTCCTTTCTAATCTAAATAATTTCATAGAGAACTGACTTGTTGAGAAGAGTAAACTGGGGCTATCATTTTGTTTTATGCTTTTCATCATGATATCTTGGTAGGAAAATATGTGTTGAACTGATAACTGGAGATAGATAAAGTGGTTCTTTTAATAACTACGAAGGTTCAGAATTTACCCAATTAGACATGATCAATATTTTGCTCTCAGTAGCTTTGTCCCAAAAAATTGGGAATCACGTACTTTTGGAGGAATTTAAAGGGGCTGTGAATATGTGCATGGCCATTCTAGTCAGAAACGCACTTACAAAAAAGCAGCGAAACAAAGTAATTAGGAGACTTTAACCAAAGCTTCTTACAGTGGAAGAGGTGATTGAAGCCCCAAAGCGCTTAACATAAAGCACGTGGTCACTGATTTCACATGAACATAGTGTAGAGATTGAACCTTACCAGACAAAGCACATAGTTAAGAAAGAAAATGAGAAAGGCAAGAAAATCGTATTGGGTGAGCGTGTACCCTATCTAACAAGGCAGGGAATGGCGAGGAATTGAATCGAGCAGTTTTTTTTTCCAGCAGTAAGGGTCGGAACGGGGAGATTAGCAAAGGTTCCACTGAGGCCTCGGAGTCTTACTGCATCAACTAAGATTCGTGACACATATTGCACATAAGTCTACCTCTATATTACCAAAAGTCTAGCTAAAAGTGTCTCCATTTTTATATCAAAGCAGTTCTTTATTTTTTACTTTTCATTGCAATATATTTTTATGTTCTGTAAATATTTAACAGCACGGAGATGAGGGACGCCTATGTGAAAAGTATAACAGTGCAATGCAGCATGTTTCAGGGGATGATGTAAGGTACATCTCGTTAATCTCATCATTCTCTTTAAGGTAGAAGTTCCTTCTCACTTTCATTATACAAAACATATACACAATTCAAATCTAAGCTCTCTTTAATGTCATATACGTAAAAGTAGGTCTGTTTTCTTTCTCTCTTTTTTTCTTAATAACATGAACAATGATCATGAGAAGGGGCAGAGGGGTTTACAAGTTGAAGTGCAATCCTGACATTGCAGTTCAAAATATAAGTTAGTCCCTGTCTCTTTTCCGACATCTTTGTTGACCTTGTTGCCCTCGCGAGTGGAAGTAGTGAACATAAAATGTGGTTTAGGAGAATTTAGTATTTTGTGATTGGATTGGGTTTCCAGGATAACCAAAATAAAACCATTCACGACTAAATTATATATATCTACATTTATTTTTTTATTTACTTTTAATCAACACAATAAGATGCATCTCCTCTGAAAGTTTATTGCGTTAATGTTCCCATACCTCTCTTGACTTATATGATTTGAATTTAACCTTTTATTTCTGCATTGCAGTCTAACTCCAATTTAATTGCACAACACTGTCACAGATATTTGCACTTTGATTTTCATAAGATTTGCGGAGATCAATATATTGGGTGGCTTTCTATTCTTTATAATCAGATTGGGGCGTATGTCCACAGAAACAGGTAACCTTAGTTTTTCACTGCAGTATTATCTATCTGATTCTTAGTCAACATAATTGAACTTAATTATGCTGATAATAATTAGTGTAATTGATATCTGAATCCCATTTATTTGCATATGAACACGAAAGATAACTCCGCTCTCATTTATATTCCACATTTGTCCATTCTCAATAAATTGCTTCTGTTCTTTTCTAGGATTAGATATACATTATTTATGGATAATCCTAATATTATCTTAACATTGTTGTGCACACTGTCAAAATGTTCCAATTATTGGGGTGTTGTTTCTTCTATTCTTCACCACTTTAGTGGACTTGTAGGTACTTTTTATTAAATGAGAAGGGGGAGAAAGTTTTGAGACAAGTCGGAGTCGTAAGGACCAATTGTGTTGACTGCTTGGACCGTACTAATGTCACCCAGGTCTTCATTCTTATGTTGTAATTTGTATAATACTTTATTTATATTTTGGATTCCGATCTATCAAAGTGCAAGTTAAGAAATTTGTTCTTCCAAATCAAGAAAAAATAAATGATTTACAATCATCACATTTTATATTGTATAAATCTGGCAGATCGCTTACTATCTGCTTCTATAAAATTTGCTCGATTTAATGGCTAGTAGCTAATGTGCTAAATAGCTATCAAATTAATATGCTGGGTATGAAGTGCCAATTAATTCCTGAAATTTTTCTGGTTGTAATTGGCTAACTAATTATGTTGGCAACTTAATGCAATCTAACTCGTAAACTCCATATTTAAGATATGCATAACGAGCAAAACTGAATTACGGAAGCAAGACTAAACAAGGAACAAAATTAACATGATTGTTCTTTAAATTCTCCGGCTAAAATATAAAGGCTAGTATATAGTTACCAACTCCAGTCTGCATCATTTCATCCATAACGCGTAACTGAAACAGATAAGATAACCGCAGGTAATCTTGTTGTATTAATCAATGGAGATCAGCTAGATGAAAATGTACCGTGCTTTTGTTCAGACATCATTATGATGTATGATTTGTGTTTCAATCAATTATCATTGGGAAGTCAGAATGTTATTACCTTCAGGCAAAGCAATTTCTGATTTGTCTTTCTCCATTCAGAGCTTGATTGGTCGCAAAATGTTGGAATCTCAACTTCGAAGGTTTGGTGTTTTTAATGCTGAGGAAACTGTTTCCAGTCATCCCAATTTGGATGAAAGCTTTAAACATTGTAAGTATGCTTTTTACCCACAAACACAGTATAACTGTTAGTCTAAAGGTTAATCTTCTAATACTTTTCTATTATATCAAACTCAATTTTAGTGTGGTCTAGCCATGGGGATGACATCAGCATCCAGTATACTGGTACTCCTGCTATGAAAAGAGATTTTGTCAGGTACAAAGCATGGTATAAACTAGTCCCCTCTATGCTACACCTGGTGTGTGTAAAATACGTGCTGAAAAGTACACCTTGTGTAGGTGAGAAGTAACCGTATAAACTACTGTCTGTCTGTTTTTGAACCCTAGCTGTGGGATAAAAAATCAGTGCATTGATTGTGGTAAGAATATATCGTCTTAATTTGAAATGTGATTTAATATCAGGTGCGGTAGGAGGACGGTTCTAGGAATTCTGGAAGATAGCTGGACTGGTCTTGCACGATACTATTTGAACAACTTTCGTGATGGTACAAAGCAGGTATGCATGCTTGCCCCTCTCTTAAGGAGGTTCAATTTTGGATTGAAGTTTGGAGGATAAATTTAAGATTTATGATAATGAATTGATTGAGTTTGTTGGGATTTTGGCTGAGTTTCAATCCAAAAGCAACCTAAATGTTTTGTTCAATCTGTTTATCGAAGCTTCAGCTAGTTTATGCATACAACTTTCAGTACTATGTGCAGTTATTTCATAACTGGGATCCTCATTTCTTTAATCAACAATTCTCTGATATGAAACAGTTTTATTATGTAAAATTTCAGCTGAAATCCTGATAAATTCCCCTTCACTGCTTTCCTGAAGGATGCTGTTGATTTATTACAAGGACACTTTGTCCTATCTCTTTCCGGGGGGAAGACGACTCCTACAATGAAGAATGCTGGTGGTATTGAGAACTTAGCTGTAAGTAATCTAAAGCTAATGTTATCTGGCCTTACCTTTCTGTTCCACCATAGTATCTGTTTTATGCGAAAAGGAGAGAGAGAGGGAAAGAGAGCTTAGAGTTGTCAAAGTTCAAGAGGAATGAATGTTTTTTAGTTTTCTGTTGTAGATCATGCAAGTCTTACAACAATTATACTTGTGCAGTCCTTTCCTCTGGTTTTTTCGTTGATGATGACCGGGATCTTCTATGCAGTATTACCACTAAGACGAGGTAAAAAGGACTTATACTAAGAGAGCTATTTTAGTTGTATCTACATAGATGGATAACTGAAAATGCAGATTGCAGGAGTAAATTAAATAACTTGGGATTTATCAGCTAGAGAGAGAGAGAGAACTTCTTTACGACGCATGCATTTTCCTGATCGAGTGTTGATAATTTTTTTCCTCTTCTCTTATTCTACTAACATACATGTTTGACATGTAATCAGATAAAACCATGATCCGTTTCGAATTTTATCATTTCAGTTCTGTTTCTCCTTACTGATTCAACTTGGTTGGTGTTATTTTTTCAGTTAGAGACGATCCTTCCAACGTGTTGTCTTCAATTATGTGGGTGGGCGTGACTCGTATCATAGCAAAATTTGTCATGGCCAACGGTCGCATGTTCTGTAATCGTCCTCGTCTACCACTTAGGCGTTGAGCCTGGCAGTCAGCAAAGGTCTACCAGTCTTTCCTCAAGAAGCTCAATAATCATATATTTTCTGTCTATTCCTTTAGGGAAAAAAAAATGGATTCGAAATATTTATAGATAAAATAGGATGGAACCGAAGGATGCAATCTCCTGGTAGTGAGTTGGTAATAGCCAGATCTTTTCAAAATAAAAGATCATTACTATTTCTAATTGATTATTGTTTATAGTTATCCATTCTCTAACTATAAATGAAATCGAAATACTATATTCGACGTGTTAAAAAATTAATAAAAGTTTTAGATTCTACATCTCTACCAAACAAATCCAGAAAGACTATGATACATTGATACATTCACAAACATATAGAGACACCACTAATCTTACAAAATCCTCAAGCAATAATTGATCATGAACTAAAAAATCAATAAATCGTGAAAGGACTAAAAAAGTGTACAAACAATGACTAAAGAACATACAGATAAATTAAACACCACCTAACAATCTTGGTCCTGTTCATCTTCCTGGAGTGGGGGCACGATTATTCGGGTGGCCAGGAGACCGATGATATCTCGGCGAATGCCTGTGCGTCGATGAAGAAGAATGCGTAGAAGAGTTGTTCTTCGATTCTTTCGGTTTGTCTATTGCTGCAATCTGTTGCAACACCTCCACAACTTCACTCATGGGAGGTCGTTTTCTAGGTTCCGGTTCCAAGCATCGGAGAGTGAGTTGAGCTGCCTGCTGTGCTGCGTTGGACGAGTACCGCCCTTCCAGTCGGGCATCCATTATTGTTTTCAGTTTTCTTTTTTTGGAAAGAATGGGTTTCACCCACTCTACCAAGTTTTGCTGGCCATTAGGCCGTCTACTGTCGTGTGCTCTCTGTCCAGTCATTATCTCGAGAAGCACCACTCCAAAGCCGTACACGTCACTCTTCACGTATAGATGCCCTGTTGTGAAAGATTTGCAAGAGTTCCTATTATATAATGAGAGTTGTGTATAACAGAATAGGTGATAGTATTGATCTGTATCTGTCTACATACAAACCCCAGAATAGAATTGCTTGCATATATTTGTTCTTGATGCTAAGAAAGCTCCCTACCAGAGGTGGCAACTTGAGCCCGACCCAAAATAGAGTGAGTTGGGCCTTGTATTTGCTGCCCAGAAAAAAATGGGGTTTTTCTTGTCCAGGTTGAACGGGTCTGGAGCACCTATTTGGCTCGAATCTTTGGGCTTGACTATAAGTTTGATATTTTATTACTTAAAAACATGGGATAGGGTAATTATCCCGAAGAAATTTCAGGTCTGCTTGTTCTGTTCCTTTGACCACACGAGCTGGAATAGGTGGCCCGATTTGACTCCTCTATACACTACACGAATTGGAAACCTACGTGAAACTATTTGTCGTCGTATTGCGTTTAATATCCTCAGAACCTTGTCCATTAGAGTTTGGTATTATGTAGTAGTCGAAGTCGATTTCTTTAGCATTTGCAGTAGCAATTAGCTATACTTTCCCCCATGCTCAAAGCCATTATTCATGATACTAGGAGCCTATTATTTCCTGTGCTCAATTATTAGAAAATTCATAGTTTTGATGAAAGTGAAACTTCAATTGATTTTCCACAATACAATCTGACTCTTGGTTTCCATGATAAAAAAAATACAACCCAATAATATCAGATAGTAACGTATTACTGTATTAGCCAAAGAATTGACAAACATACATCACATGAAACGTAAAGATGGTTCGGAACTAACGCACCTGTTGCTATGTACTCAGGAGCAGCATAACCATGTGTTCCCATAATTCGAGTTGTCACATGAGAATCTCCTCCAGAGGGCCCCAACTTCGCTAAGCCAAAATCGGATATTTTTGCATTGTAACTCTACAAAGCCAAGAAAAACAGCACAAGAGATTTACAACTTGGAATTCAAAAACTTAAAAAGAAAGCATAATTAAAAAAAACAAAAAAGAAAAAGAAAAATCTTACCCCATCAAGCAGAATATTGGAGGCCTTAAAGTCTCTATAAATGACTTGTCTTTCGGAAGTGTGCAAAAAAGCCAGGCCCTTCGCTGCTCCTATGGCTATTCTAAGTCGTATATGCCATGGTAAAGCTTCAGTTGCAGCATGTCCTGCATAAAATTTAAACAAATAAAATAAAATCCTAAAAAACAAGCCATATTTGGAGAAACGGGAGTTATTTCTCTCTAATCTTCCATTAGACACGTCCATACGTCTAAATAGGTGGTTTTCCAAGCTTCCCTTTTGCATGAACTCATAGACAAGTAATAGCTCTTTATCTTCCCAACAGTATCCCAAGAGCTTTACCAAGTTTGGATGTGACAGCTTTCCCAGAAAGTCCACTTCTGTCTGCGTTTCCAAATTAAGGAAGAGAGAGAGGGAGACCAAAGTTAGCATTCATATTCTTATGATATAACCGAAGACTGCAAGACAAGTATTCAACGGATATAAATTAAACCCATTTATAACTCTTCATAGTAAATTTGAAGAAAATCTAGTCAATGGGTGTTCCTAATCAACCTATTAATAAATAAAGGAAAGTGGTTGATATGCAGTGTTATATCCAATAAATTAATCGAAACAAAATGGGCATGTAAGACAGATTTTTCTGCTAACAATTGGCCAAACATTTTGTTTTAACATTGCCAGTTAAAAAGATTGTATGCTTCCACCGCAGCTTAACAAGATTTTTCTCTTATATAACTTGAGCAGAAGGAAATAGGCTTTTTGCATAACCATCGTCTTGTAAAATGATAGGCTACGGACATAGTTCTATTCCCATTTTAGCATCCTCAAAATTTATGGGAATCAACAATCAACGACATACGCCTTACCATACTTCATCATTGTGACCCCAAAATAATGTATTGTAGATTAATCTTCAAGTCTACAATAACGAATGAATCGTCAAGTCCAGAGGCAGCTCCTTAATTTATTAGAGCAAAAACATGTTACTCTTTTTAAATCCCACTAGATACTAAAACAATCCTTCACTCAATTTCAACCGATCTTAAGTCAGAGTTTGAGAAAAAACAAGGTTACTAATAATGCAATGCAATGGTTCAAATGACTTTAAAATCGAATTTTCACTGATATTACCTGCCATTCATCGAACCCCTGTGTGCTTTCAGGGTTCAACTTCTTGATAGCAACCATTATCCCAGTACCGATCTTCGATGGAAGAAGTGTCTTTTCATCAACCCAACCCTTATACACTGTCCCAAAACCCCCCACTCCCAACACCATATCACCCTTGAAATTCCTGGTGGCATTCTTCAAATCAGCAAAACTATATTCTTTAATATTAGGAGTGGGCAATATTTCTCCATTATTGAAACTAGTATCGTCACTTAAAGCCCGTGAGAACTGGGCACTACTGCTCGTGGCAGAATGACCCCCACCATTGCTGTTGTTACGCGACGTACCTAAATTACATGTAGAATTTGTTTAACTCAACTTCAAAGCCAAATATTTACTATGAATCATCAAGAAACACACACCAATAACAGTGCATAGAGTCTATGCTTAATACAGCAACCCATTCATGAAATCAGATGGGGAAAATTTTAGAAACAGAAACTAATAAGTAAAGAGAGCCTATATTATAACTTTGCCATAAATGAGACTTCCAAACAAAAGCATCAAGAAAAGTAATCATATTTCCTCAATTTCCCTTTGCCAGCCAAAATTCAAGATTCCCAACAACTGTTTTTCCCTTTGCCAGCCAAACTCAAGATTCCCAACAACTGTTTTTTCTTCCAACATTCAAGATTCCCAACTTTTATTTCCCAAAATTCAAGATTCCAACCACCCAGAAGAAGTAAAAGCTGAAAATGAAGTAAAATTGAGTACCTGAAGTAGAAGTATTAATATTACTAGAGCTGGGGTTAGGATCAGCAGCAAGCTGAGAGCCAAAGCAATTTCCCATTACAAAAAGTTTAATTATCCTCCTCTAGTAGCTACAAAACAAGAAGTAATTAAAGTATGGTTCCAAGAATCGGGAAGAGTTAAAGAATGGAATAAAGAGGAAAAAGGCAATCTTCTATTCTGTATATAATAGTATAAGAAAAACGAATTCTTGATGAGTGGAGCTGCTTTCCTCTTGGACTTTTGAAATCAATTACTTACTTGGAAATGACCATGCTATTTCGATGCCAATCATTTTTCTTTTATTTTTTTTCATTCTTTTACGCGCCAATATTAATTTTGTTCCGTCGTATATTATATCCGGTTTTTCTTAATTTTTCCCTGCAACAATCTCATTCCATGAAAATCCCCACACAGACATGAATACGTCATTTCTGACATAATTTTAGATTCATTTCAAAGTGTGGTAATGTAAGAATGTACCCCCTCTATTTCGACCTAATTTACCTACTTTATCGGGGACGAAGATTAAAAAAAAAAAAAAATTTTATAAAAAAATTTACTTTTTCAAATGTGGAAATTGAAGGTCAAGATTTTAAAGGTCGAGATTGTGAGAGAAGTTTGTCATTTATGGGCTGATAAATTAGATTGGGACAAACCGAAAAAGTAAGTAAGCAAATTAGAACAGAATGAAGGTAGTATTTATTTAAGGATGAAGAGTGTTGAGTTAGTGTTGGTTAGGGAGTTAAAGTGTATGGTTTTTTTTGTTGGGTTACCTTAGTAGATCGGGGGAAACCCCAAAAAAACACAGCTTTATACCTTGAACATTAATTTTAGGGTTAATTACGAAAAAATTCACCAATTTTAGGTGAGTTTTCAATTTACAATATGAACTTCCAAAGGTAACACGAAAATTCACCAACTTTCAATAGTTTTCAATTACAACATGAACGATATTTTTTGACGAGACCGTTCTATATACATCACAATCTGTCATCTCCACCACAGTGAGTAGAAGTTGTGACAACCGTAACTTTAACCATTAATTCGTTAAAATATAACAATATATGACAAAATAGGCAGTGAATATATGACGAGCTCATTCAAGCGGATTTATTGATGGTGGCGGCGGCGACGCAGTTAGATGTCGAAAAATATGATCCATGTTGTAATTAGAATAATTAAAAATTGATGAATTTTCTTGTTACCTTTTAAAGTTCATGATATAATTAAAAATACACTTAAAATTTAGTGAATTCTTTTGCAATTAATCCTTAATTTTATGTATTTTGAGCATAAATAACCATCAGCCTAAAATCGGAAGCAAACTTAATACAATAACTTGAATTGTCATTGTTAAAAAAATAAAGAGTAAAGCTTATATGCACAATAAGTCATATAGTGAATTTACCCATCACATTTGGCAGCGCAACTTCCATCTTCTTCATCGGACAACTTTTTCAATCAACATGCCCTAAGCTCGCCTTTATCTTCCTCATCTCAGCTACAATATTGTCTCCATCTCCCTCAGTTTTCAGAGCATGTTCTTCATTGTCAACACTAATCTAAAAAGAATATTTTACAAATAAGTTATACGGTTGATTAAATCAAATAAACATTTAAGAAAAAGTGTTTAAACAAAAAAATTTAATTTTTTAGGAGGTTGTACTGTTATTAGAGCTAGCAAAATAGGCCCCGTCCGAGGGGCCGGCCCGTTTAGCCCAAAATATAGGGTGGGCTGGGCCGGAATATTAGAGGTTCGAAAAAATTTGGGCTTTTTTGACTCGGCCGAAACCCTTTTTTTTTTTTTTTTTGTGCGGGATAGGGATGGGCTGGCCTCTAGGCCCACGGGCCGACCCGATATAATTGAATTTTATTTTTTTTAGCTAATTAGCTAATTGTTGGTGTATGTTACCAAATTAATTGGAGCGAGTTATACCTACAAATTGCTACAATGAAACAGGAGCACATAAGACGCAATCATTTAGCATATCTATTGATTACTCTTCCTCTTTGGCTCCGTTTACTTTGAAATTTAGAATATTGACATTTTATCTAGTTTTATCTAGCGTTTACCTTGGTGAAAATAAAAAACCGGGTCATCCTTCCAACCTTGAATAAAATGCTAAAATTCGGATAAAATCTTAGATAATAATCTAGGTTCCCCCCTTAAGGTAGTTTTATCCAATACTTGGGATAAAATTAAACTGAACTATCCTTATTAGGCTTTTTCTTAAGAGAATTAAACTGAAGTTCACCTCAATATATAATTCTCCTTTATGGTTAGAGTAACGAAAAAAAAAAGGAAAAAATTAATTGGTGGATTTTTTTGACCCGTTGGCCCGAGGTCCATCGGGCTAGGCCTAACATTTTCAGATCCGAAATAAATCGGACCCACCTGACCCGAAACTACCCCTTGGTCCGATTGGGCCCGGCCCGACAACCCGAATCGTCAGCTCTAACTATTATTAAATTGAAAAGCAAAAAACAATTATACCTTCATTCTTGGGAGGAAGGGAGGGGGAAAGAGAAACATGGGATGGAACGATGTTTGGTTATGTTTCTAATTCCAATTTTTGTTTTTTAGTGATTCTAGCGTCGTTTACGAGAATTAATTTGATATGATTTGATACATGTGGTTGATGTTTAAACTGTAAACAGAGGTGACTAACTATTTAATATTATGTTTAAATAATGATACTCCTTCTGCCCATTCCAAATATACCAATATTTAATAAGGATAATACTATTATATATACTATCTAATGCTCATATTAATATGGGTATACTAGTAAACTAGAATTTGCCATCGTGTGATGCACTATTTGAAAATCGCAAAATTAAATAATCGAAAGAGATAATTGAATTACTTACTTTATTAAATAAAAATATTAAATCATCTAATAAATTTATATTTCATTAATAAAATTAATTAATTTACTTTTATTTACAACTTATATTAAATATAAATAGCTCAATTCACAATAGATATTCAAATCCAAACACAATAATCAACCAACACACAAATTAAAGGCCATGAAAAATGATTAATTTGATATAATTTACATAAAAAAAATAATTAAGCTATTTTTATTTACAACTCATATTCAATATAAATAGTTCAATCCACAATAGATATTCAAATCAAAGCATAATAATCAACCAACACACAAATTAAAGGCCATGAAAAGGAATTTATATTACATAAAAAAAAATTAGAAAATAACTAAAAAATTATTTTCCTTTTTAATTTATCTGAACATATACAAAAAGAAAGTGATTGAACAACATCCAAAAATATATAAATATAAGGGTTATTAATTACCAAAAAAAAAAAGCCTTCATTTGTGGTACATGAATTGGCTAATTATCTCTATTGTTTATCACACATTACTGAATTTGCTAGTTATCTCTATTCCATTATTAAATCAGATTAAATCTTTTCAAATTGAAAGTCAAAGGTTATATCCCAAGTTTTTGCATCATTCAAGCATAATTATACATTGATTAATAATTTTCTTTATTCTGGACATGTTCATACGCTAATACTTATCTATTTCTGAATGAAATTTTCATATCCCTAATTGTAATACCATTAACTAACAATGATCATGATATCTTAATGGATTGATCCAATTGTAAAACTGATAAGATTTTTCGCTTCAATCAACTATTGTATTTTAAAACTGACAACAATGTCATAATGGATCCAGCATATGTACATCATAAATTAGTACAACGAATTCAAAATCTGAAGTAGTTTAGCAATTGCGATTTAACGAAAAGTTCGATAATTACATATGCTATATGCTAACGTGCTAATTGAATGGTTCCATTGTATGACAGGAATCAAGGTCTAATTATGTAGAAAAAAAATAACTTATGCAAAAATCGTATGCGTCATAAGACTTGTACACCTTCATGCAAACCTTCCTACGTTGTATACCCGAACTGACGTTGTCGGACACTACGTTGATTGACGCCATATCAGCCGAACTGAAACAAAACAGGTCGTATATTGTTTATCAATTGTTTATATTGTTTTTTTATTATCATAGGAATCAACTTACCTTTTGGTGAAAACCCGACAGATTAAAACGGAGGCAGCCGATAGTTGCGGCTGGACAAAATTTGCGATCACAGAACTATTTCTTATTACGTTAAGGATGGGAGCTTAAAGATATCAAGCTTTAGGTTAGGTTTTAGTTGTATGTGTACTCATACAGTATGGCATATATTTCCACACAAATCTGCGTATATTTGTTACAAAAATAACACGATCTAATTCGACCATATTATGGAATGTTATAAATGCCAATACAATTATTATCAAAATCATGCAATATTTTTACCAAAAACTTCAGATCCTAATCTATATCTTAAAATGTAAACCGTGATTTGGCAACTAATTAAGAAATTAAACACGCTAATCTAGGATACATATTGCTTGATATAACAGATTTAATCTATTCTATATATGAAACACGTCTTTGGTCATTATTTCAGCAATTAAAGCTTATAAATAAGATTTCCAAAGCTCATAAATAAGGTTTTCAGACTTAGTAATTAGGAAATGGGCGGGAATTTGTACAAACTTCTATTTCTAGTGGATTTTGTTATTATATTAGTTATAGATAAGTTAAAGAAAAGCCATTATATATAAAAACTGAACTATATATTTAAGACATAAAGAAAAGGGATATTTGCCTATATATTTGGGACGTTGACAAACGGGGTTTTCGTTATGAAAACACGCTTAGAATATGAATTTTATCGTATATTTATGTATTTTAAGCTCTCGATTGTCATATATTTCATTTTTTTCTTCCATTGGAAAGATTGATTTTGAGCATTTTACAAGTAAAATAAGTCAAAAGTACGAGGGATGGAAATAAGTTGAAAAAAGGGCGAGAAAGAGGCGAAAATGCAGAATTCCAAAGTGACACACCTTCAGTATTTTGGGCATATCTTGAGATATACATATCCAATGTAGGTGAAATTAGTGTCATTGGAAAACCAACTCAAAGGACAATAACTTTATCAGATAGAGTCAAAGCCAAAATCGGACTCGAAGACCTCTAAAAATGGCTTTGAAGTTGGACTACAGGTGCATTTTCTACCACACGACCTGGTCGTGTGGCCCAGTGTAAGTTCACATGACCTATGTGTGAGTCCAGAGAAGATCCAAAATTTTAGGTTAGACACGACCTGGTCGTGTGGCCAAGTTATAAGACACACGATCTGTGTCAAAATGCACCGGAAAAATGGGCTTCAGGCTCTAAACTTTCATATTTTTTGTCCACTGTCCATATAAGCTCCCAAATGTGTTTAAAAATCCTTCCTAATTTATTTTTTCAGTGTATAGCTTTTTAGAGAGAGAAATTAGAGAGCAAAAGAAGGGGAATTCAACTTGAAGATCAAGATCAACATTAAAATATAATTTATTTTTCTATTTTCATTTAATATTTGTATACATGTGATTATGTCTATATATTTGTGTTTATCTCTTATTATGATCATGATTGGCTAAATTTCCTTAATCTAGGTTTAGAAAGTAGAATATGAGCGATTAGTGATTTTTACCGGATTAATTCAATCCCTTGTTATCTTATTAGTTGATTAATTGTTTATAATGCTTGTTAAATAATTTGGCCAATTGTTTAGCAATTTATTGGTGATTAAATTGGAACTGAGAAGGGAGAATTGATCCGAGATCACATTAATTGACATGATTAGACAATAAAGAGATGTTTGAGCTAATTGTGGGAGCTTTGATCTTAAGATCGATTGGGAGTTATATTTGATTAATCGACCGGAGATGGCAATTAATCATATAGAATCAACACGTAATTCTCTCTGAGAGGAAATCTTGCATATAATTGTGATCGATAGCATTTGATTTAAAGGTTGAATTGATCGGGATAATAATTGTTAATTATCCTTAATTCAAATCTAATCCTAGAACATCTTTATTATTTTTTAATCTCTATAGTTTGTTCTTTAGTCTATCTTATTAGCTTTAATTACTTGTTTATTTTAATTAGTTCTAAAAATATCAGAATCTAACCATTTGATCATCTAGTTGTCATTAAAATGCTTATTACGATTTTCTTATCTGATATCGGGACGAATCCTCGAGGGAACGATGTTGTACTCACTTAGTACTATTATTGATGTCGTACACTTGCGATTGCCATTATAGTATCTAAATCTAGTGTGTGTCAGACCCTGGGAGTATTTTATTATAATAGTTATAAATGATAGGTCCTACTAAATGATAATAATTGAAATTTATTTTATTATATTAGATGAATTGGTAATGATGGAATAATTAATTTAAAGAAATATAAAATTAAAATGACAAAACAAACACAATTTAAGGATTTAGCATGGTGAAGTGGAACAAGATATGTACACAAATATAAACAAACAAATCAATTTTGGGAGATTGTTTTTTCTTTTTTTTCTTTTTCTTTCTTTTTTTTTTTTTGGCGAAGAATCATCAAAGGTAGAGAGATTGGGGCGCGATCCCTAACCTGTATGATAGCTACTTAAGAGATCTTCTGCGAACATAATGTAGGAATTACAGTACATATCACTTAGGAAATCTAAAATTAGGGAGACCCGTAACATCTATATACAAAAAGCCTTTAAGGCTTGGGCATTCTCCAAATGAATTGATTTCTTAGCTCGACTTCCTTTTCACTGTTAGATTGGTAAGATGATCAGCATCAGTGTTGCCCTGTTGATATATATGCGAAATTTTCACCTCCATCACCTGTGAAATTTTCCAAAATTCTGCAAAGAGGGCTTGATAGGACCAATGTCCTATTTCTTTGTTACACAACAGTAAGTATAAAGTAAAGGAGTCAATTTCCAGGCAAACCCTTGTAATTCCCTTTTTTAAACACAGCCTCAAAGCTAATACAACAGCATGCAATTTCGCCAAAATTGTGTTGGAACTTCCCAAAAATTCATAAAATGCAGCAACAAAGGAAGCCTTTCAGTCACAAATGACTCCCCCTGCACCGGCAAGTCCAGAACCACCTTTACATACCCCATCAGTATTTGCTTTGAAATAATCATCATTTGGGGGTTTCCATTTTACTAAAATCATTTTATTTTTTTGCCTTTCGAATCACAACAGGAACCCCCCAAATACCGGCCAAATACCAGTAGTCTCTCCAGAATCCAAAGGGCAACCAATTTGCAGCAGACATGAGTCTGAGCTTATCTATCACTTATCTTTGTATTCGAGAAGCATTTGGCATTTGGCCCTGGAATTTAGATAAGTTCCTGGCACACCAAAGAGACCAACATATGATAAAAGGAATGGTATGGAAATGTGTTCTTTGTTCTGTTTTTTAGAGAACCAGAGAGCTATGAGCTGGGGTAGGGTTATATCAGTGGGAATTTGGAATCCAAAAAGTTGAGCAAAATATTCCCAAACTTGCCAAGCAATATCACAATAGACGAAAAGATGTTAGCCTCTTCACTTGCAGAATGATAAAGATGACACCAAGAGGTGGCCTCAAAACCTTTTTTTTGAGATGGTCATCAAGGGCAAAATAGTTTTTAACCAATCTCCAAAGGAAAATTGACTGAGTTTTCAAAATAGTTTTGGGACATCATCGACTGCCAAGCTGTTGGGAGCTTGGCTGGTCTCAGGGAATTCCAAGCTGAATGAAAAGTGAAGAGACAACTAGAAGAGAGTTTCCAAACAGGAATGTTATCACTTTGTGTATTTAACACTTTTACAACATTTATCACAGGCATAGGTAAATATAAACTCATTTTACTGATATTCTATTCGCCCTCCACCAGAAATCGGAAACTTTTTCATCATAATCAAATATTTCAGCATATGCACACAACGGGGAATAAGAGCACTAGTTATCAAACCAGAAAGAGATTTGACCCTTACCCAATCTCCAGTAGATATTATTATCTGTAAAGCACTGCAGCTTAAGTATTCTTTTCCACAAGTGGGACTGATTTGCACCTACATCAGCATTAAAAGGATGAGTCTTTTGAGGTACTTATTTCGCAAATATGTGCAACATAAAAAGAATCAGTAGTTCTTAATTTCCACTAAGCATAAGAGGTAAAAGCCCTGTTGATATCATAAAGATTTCTAACACCTAACCCACCTTCTCTTGGGGGAAAGTAAAGTTTTTCCCAAGACGACCAGTGGATTTATTTATTGTCAGCTGTAGAGCCCCATAAAAAACTGTTAAAAATCTTATGGATTTTGTTCATCACAGACTTGGTGGGACCAATAACTCTAAGGGTGTACATAGGGATGGAATTAAGCACAGTTTTGATCAATTCTAATCTACCTCCCATGTTAAGAAAGATTTTGTCCCACCCCTTCATTATGTTACTGATTTTACAATAAGCTCTTGAAACAAAACAATTTTAACCCTTCCTTTAATAATGGAACACCAAGATACTTAAAAGGAAGCTTTTCTTCAATAAATTGGGATAATTCAAGAATTTTCCTCTTGTTGTAACAAGGAACATGCTTACCAAAAATCACAGTGCTTTTTGAATAATACTGCCATGTGGCCTTTTCAAAACAATTTAGAAACTGAAGCAATTTCTAAAAACCAGCAACTTTAGCAAAGGCAAAAACAACAGTATCACCAGCAAAGGAGAGAGAAGGGATATTTATACCTCTTTTATTAAAATTCGGCTCAGGATAACAAGTATATAAGTCAATAAGTCCACAAGTCAGAGTATTAGAGAAGATAGCAAACAGACTTGGGTTAAGGGGGTCCCCTTGCCTGATACCTCTACTGGACTTAAAGAAAACCAGTAAGTGAGCCATTAATAAGAAAAGAGAACCAAGAATTACTAACAACATTAGTTATGTAAGTGATAAAAAGAGAAGGGAAGCCAAGTAGATAAAGAATCTTGTATAAAGCCTTCCATTCTATTCTATCATAAGCTTTTTGCAAGTCAACTTTCATGATCATCTTACCATGCTTCCTTTTATTATTCAGCTCATGCACCATCTCTTGAGCAAGTATTATATTATCAGATATATCCCTTGAAGGGACAAAACCAGTTTAGTTAAAATTTTATTGGTCACATTACAGAGATTAATGGGCCTAAATTCAGACCAAGAAGAAGGATGATTCTTCTTAGGGATGAGTGATATATAAGTGCATGTAAAGATTCTGGGTATAGGAACACCCAAAAAGAATTCTGTAGCAGCTTCATAGATCATCCTTAATAATCCTCCAGCAAGATTGATAAAAAAGGGAAGAAAACTCATCAGGGCCTGCCATACTATCTTTATCAATAGCCTGAATTGTCTCATACAGTTCAGTGAGAGTAGTAGGGTGACTCAAAGTGTGAAAGTCAGCTTCCTCAACTAATGGCTTAATAGTACTGAAGACATCACTATCAAGCTCAATAGTCTCGGCAGAAACATTTTTTCAAAGAAGGAAACAACAGATTTATTAAGTTGCTTAGGTTCCCTAACTATGGAGTCACCATCCTTTATCTCATTAATTATGTTCTTGAACCTTTTCTTTTTAACTAAAGCATGGAAGTAGGCAGAATTTTTTTCTCCTTCCTTAAGCCATTTACAAGCAGATTTTGTTTTCCAAAAAGTCTCCTCCAGGGCAAGAGCAAGAATAAGCTCTTCCTGTTTTTGTTTTAAAGAGGTCAATTGGATATTAGTAGGGTCATTTAAATATACTTCCTCTTGTTGGACCAAGGCTTTTTCAACTTATTCCACTCTATCAAATATATTGCCAAACACTTCTTTATTCCAAGTTTTTAGACACTGTTTCAGTCTATATAACTTCTGCTAGAGTTTAATCATAATTTTTTGTTCTATTGGGAGGGTCCAGGAATCCTCAACAGTTTGCAAAAAAATATGATGTATAACCCAAGCATTTAAAAATCGAAAAGATGACTTAGCAATATATTTAACAGAAGATAAAGACATCAGACAAGGACAATGGTTAGAAGAGCCCTTATTAAGGTGTTTCACAAGAAATTGATTAAACATATTAGCCCATTTAGCAGAAACAAGAGCCATGGTTTGCATGCCATGTGTAAGGAAGTCCAGAATATCCAGCATCCTCTAACCCAGCATCACATAAAGCTTTATTAAAATCATCCATAGATTTCACTTTTAAAGCACCCCCTCCTTTTTTTTCATCAGCAGTTAAGATTGTATAGAAATCTCCATTCACTAACCAAGGATCATTACTATGATTACAAGTTAACAAATCAGCCCATAAATCTAACCTCACTATCCTGGAGCAGGAGGCATACACAAAGGAGCAGAAAATTTTACAATCAAGAACAGGATTATAAACAACCACATCAATCAGTTCATCAGAAGAAAAGCACACCTCAATTTCTTTTGGAGCAGTCCACCAGACCCATATTTTACCATTCTTATTAGCAACTACATTTTGAAATCCAAGAGAATGCACCAGAAGGTCCATATCAGTGGTTTTCGTTTCCAAAACAACACAAATATCAGGACATTTTTTCTTAACCAGATTTCTTAGATAAGTTCTAGTTTCTTATTTCCTAAGCCTCTAACATTCCAAGTTAGAACTTTCATTGAAAAGAAGAAGCATTACCTCTGGTGAGGTTACCCCCCTCTTTGTTTGCATAACGAGGGGAGGATTTGTTTTCTTTTTTCTTTTCCTATATCTTTTCTTACTTTTATTTTTCCTCTGAGTTGTATCCAATCCTTCATCCAAAGAATATGCTGCACCTTCTTCCTCCAACTCATCTTCTACCATTTTCTGCAATGGGGACATATGAACTACTAAGTGAGTCTCATCCTGCAAAATATCATTATTTTCAAAAACAGATCTATCATCATCATTCTGTAATGAGAGCTTAGAAAATGAAATTTGATGCACAAGGATGTCATTTAGAAATTCTGGGTCCTCCTCTTTGTCTCCCTCAGTTCTGTTATCAGTCATCTCTTCTTTACAATTAGAGGATTCTCCAGTGTTGAAAGAAGACTGACTTTTCTGCTGGAAGACTTGGGGAATGGAGGCAACACCTTTCCCCTTGTCCAGAGGGTGATCTACTGGCACTCTGCCCTCACTAGGGTTCTGGCCAATAGTCTCCTTCACTCTAAACAGATTAGGGCTACCACAATCCACCCCCACCCCTGCTTCATTCTTATCACGTCTGATTCATATCTAAGTTAATCACATCAATTGGGTTGCCTGGACCAACATCCTTTGGCATTCACCTTTTTTCAGAAGGTTTATGCACAAAGGTAGGTTTTTCTTGACTTGTTTTTGCAGCAAGCTTCCTCTTATATTCCTCATTAAAGCACTCTGCTGAAATATGCCCTAGATGTTTGCATTTTGAACAATGGTTAGGCATTTTATCAAAAAACACTTTTTTGTGTAATCAAGGACCCCCCACAACCAATGTAAATTTCCTCTGGTCTTGGTCTAGTCAGATCCAGTTCTACACAAACCCTAGCCACACTTGGTCGGGTTCGATCGGCAGTAGCCTCATCGATCCGTAAAGGATTTTCAATTAATGAAGAGATTCGATATAATGTTTTTTTATCAAACAAATGTAAAGGCAGTTCCGAGAATGAGATCCAGACAGGCACAATGGGGGTTTCAGTTTTAGTATCAAACTCTTTTGACCATTTAAACACCCTCATAGGATACCCCCACATGCACAATCTGTTTTGCGCAAAAACGTTGGTAATCATCCTCATTACTAAACTTAATCATGATATGATTTATATTTATGGCACCAATAAATACATAGCCAATAAAACCGAAGCCATACAAGTAAGATCTAATGTTTTAAAAACAGGACTTCCCTGAGAAAATTTCCCGATGAGCATATATTTGCATTGCATCGCCAACACATCCGTTTCTAAATTTGTGAAATGAACAATAGGGACCCCTCTATAGACCCCTGTATTGCCAAATCCTTCAGCCGGTGCCGGATCAAAGAGTTTTTTCACTGCTCTACCTTCTATCTTCTTCGTTGCTGCTTGTGAGACAGCGAGAAAGGACACAGGTTCTTTTGGGGCAGAGGGTTTAGATCCCCCCAGATCCGTGGTGGGGAGGTGAGGAAAGTCCCCCTTGTCAACGACTGACGCGAGCGAGAAGCTCGTCTTCGCCGCCATAGACGGTCTGGGTTAAGGCTAAAAATTAGGGGTTTTAAAGTGAGAAACTAGAGAGAAGTCAGAGCGTAGATTCTTTATTTAATAGTGGTATAATAGTGTAATTTAGATTTTTGAGGCGATTGTTGATTGACTGTATTTTTAGGGAACAAGCTCATTGACTTATGAGATTCCAGGTTCCGTTCACATTCGCTATACACTACAAGAAAAAATGGTATTTGTCGCTAGTCTTTTGCAAATACAAGAGTGGTTACTAAAAGTAACTCATTTTGTAACTATTAGTAGTTACATAAAATATTTCATACAATTTTAACCAAATTTACTACAATATGCCAAGCTCTTTTGCAACTACTTGTAGTTACAAATACATTAGTAACTACAAAGTAGTTACAAAAAATTTTTTTGCATCTTATTATAAGTGACTATCCTATAATAACTAGATTTAGATTTGTAGTTACTAAAAATATTTTTGTGACTACTGTTCCTTTTTTGTAACTATATTTTACAGTGGTAAAAAACTTTATTTCTAGTAGTGATACCTCAACCTCAATCATAAAAAATTAGGGAAAGTAATAATATGTGAAAATTGATAGGAAAATCTAATTTGTATTATATGAAAAGTGATGAAATAATAATTTGTACATACTACATAGATCGACAAAGATAAAAGATCTAAGATATTAACAATTAACATATTGTATACGAGTGTGTGTGCAAATCAAATGTTAAAGACAACTGGAGGTCAACTAGGCGTCACTTTATTATTTGATATTCCATTTTAATATATTAATTTTATTGGTCCCAAGAAATTCTTTACAACTACTACGATTAAAGTCAAAACTTTACAAAAAATATATACATTACAAACTCATCTACACGATAAAATACGACAAAACACTAAATGCCTATAAAACTTGTGCCAATTAAGAAGCTTCTAATATTGTACTCCCTCTATTCCTTTTTAATTCACGTTTTAAATTAAGAATTAAATGAATTAATAAATATATCTCTACTTAATTTCATTTTATCTCATAATCCCTAAAATCACCTCCTCAATAATTTTCTCCACTCTTGCTCTTTAATGTAGTAGTTGATAAAAATAATAATTTAAAATTAATATAGAAACAAAATAAGAAGAACTAGTGAAAAATATCTAAAACAATACTTCCTTCGTTTCATAAAAAATGTCATTTTAAATACTTTGAAAAATTTCACAATAAGTGTCACTTTACCATAAAAACTACAATTCTTCCAATATTAACTCAAACAACCTACTTAATTTAGTTTATTATTTCTTTATTTCACAAAACATACCAATTAAATACCAATTTTTTATTTCTTCAAAAATAGCTAAAATGACATTCTTCATGAAACGGAGGAAATACTAATTAATTAGAACAATTCTTAACAAGTTAAAAGGATAATTAAAATAAAGTGGAGTCAGTATTAAACAAAAACTTAATTTTAAAATGATAGTGATAAACAGAGAAAAAGATAATACATCTTGTTGTCTCGTCTATATATTGTGTTGTCCATATATTTTACGGGGATATTTTTTGTGCACCAGTTGCAAAAAGTATGTCTAAATGTATTACATAATTTGGATAAGGTATCATGGTTAAAAGGTATCACGAATTATGCTTATAAGTATCACATATTCGGGGTAAATGTATTATAATACCTTTACTCAGAACATATGATACATTTAAACATAAATCGTGATATCTACCTTAAATTGCATTGTGTTACTGGTGCACATGAGACTTTGTCATATTCCATAGTATTAAATTCCGATGTATTATTAGGCCCGCTTGGTTGGGGATTTTAGGGGTAAGGAATGAGAATGAACTAGGACTTAATCTCATTTATGGTACTTGGTACATAATAAATAAGTTAACCATTACCCCATTTTATTAACAATTCTCCCCATTTCATTTCTTAATATGATTAACTCCTCATTCATATCCATTACCATTGTCATTGGTAATTTGCAACCAAACGGGCCCTTAGAAATAAACAATGACATAGGTGATGTCTCTAAATACTAAAAATTCTCTTTCAAAAAAAAAAAATGATTTTGTGTTTTTGCTCAAAGTTTTTTGTGTTACTTTTTCAAATATGATAGAAGTTTTATCAAACTATGTTTTGCATTTTTATATAAAATAAAATAAAAATAATATAATAATTAAAACTTTTGAAGAAAAATTTAATGCAAACACCACAAGTAAAACATAGTTTTCCCTTTTATGAGTCTCCACAGAAGTGCATGTAATTTTTTTTCCTCATCCACAATACTTTCTAAACAGATAGTGACAAGTTAGTTGGGACGGAAGGAGTATAATTTAAGACAAAAATAAAAATCAAATAACTTTTTTGACGGAAAAAAAGAATACTGCCTTGGATTTTAGTTGTCCTTTTAGCTTTATGTTTTGTTTATAACTAATTGTCATTTTAACTTTTTTGCCATTATTTTTCCTAAACTATTCATACAATTATTCTGAAAACAAAATTAATTATCTAACTTACCGTATTTATATAATATAAAGATTTATCTGTCAACTTTCCACTCTTTTAGTTTTCTTATTCAAATTTAAAGACATCGTACTAATATCTTTTCTAGGACCATGAAGTAGAAGTTTCTACATAGTAAGGGCAGAAGTTACAATGTAAAACAAGCAGAAATTGGGTCTGAAAAAGTCTTTGAGATTGGCGGTTGCGGTTGGGGATATGTAACATTAATTATTCGTCATTCCGTGCTCTTTTTTGTCGTTGTCGCTTTTCTCCGACTTTCAATATTATAAGATGTAAAAGTAAGCTTTTAGAAAATATTTGTTTTGGGATGTCTCTATCCGGATGGAGGATGATTCATCCCCAACATATTTTACTTTACAATCGGATGACTCATCACTCTACATCCACATCCTATTACCTATATCACATTTTACAATTCTCAACACATGCTTTACAATTCTCAATACACATCATACCCTATTGGTACACGTGTTTCGTGCACGCACTTTAGGGCATTTTTAGTGTCATTTTAGTGTCAATAATGTGCATAATCACGTGTATTTAGTACTTTTATACTCTCATGGGCAAAATAATGCGTTTGTGCTATTTTTGTGTTAAGAAAGGTGAAAAAGGGTCAAAAAAGAACATCAAACGACCGTGGAGTCGAGGGATCGATCGAGGCAACAAAAGGAAGGGCTAACTGAAGATCTCGGCCGAGACAGGATGCAAATCTCGGCCGAGATGAGTCTCCAGGGGATTTCATGAAGAATTGCAAAATTGCAAATCTAGGCCGAGACAGATTTTACATCTAGGCCGAGATGGAAATCTAGGCCGAGACAGATAATGCGTCTAGGCCGAGATGAGTCTGCAGGGGATTTCAGAAATTCCAGAAATGGAGATCTCGGCCGAGATGCAATCCAACCTCGGCCGAGATGAGTCAAATCCTAAAAATTTCAAATTTCCTCTTTTCACGTCTCGACCGAGATGCAACCCAATCTCGGCCGAGATCAGCCTTCGACCCACCAGCTGAAAATCGCTTTTTCACGTCTCGGCCGAGACACACTTGCATCTCGGCCGAGATTCCTTACCCTGTTTTAAAATCTTGAATGTGATTTTGCCTATTTTTTACTAGCACTTTTCCTCCTTATATATATCTCCTCCCATTCGAATTTAACCTAACTGAGAACAACCTAGAACCCATCCCCCACACATAATCAGCCACTTTTCTCCATTGGAAGCAAAAAAATGGAAGGGGGTTGAAGATCTTGATGATCTTCAACCCTAACCTTTGGTTCTTTCTATCCTATTTTCATGTTTTCTTTAATTTTCTGTTATTTTATCTTTGTATTAGGTAAAATGGGTGGCTAGCACCCTTAGTTCACTCTTGATTATTGTGGAACCTTGAGTTCAAGACATTTATGTGATTATTACGGTTAATGTTACCGAAAATATTGTGTATTCAAGTGTTTTGTGTTATTTGCTGTTATTGAGTCACATTTATGAATTGATTATTGGATTGATCACCCTTTAAGGGATTTGTGAATGTGTTGCTAGAATAGGAAATTACTATCCGTAATTGTAGGATTTCCGATTCCCGTGTAGCAAACAATAGATTTATTTATTGGTGATAACACAAAGTTCAACCACTAAAACCGAGCTTGCGAGTTTTATGTTGAATTTATCTCGTTGTCCTAATGTTTAATGCATTTGGTGATTGAATCTAAGAGAGCTTGTTCGAGGATTCGGTTAAACTAAATAGGGTTAGTCGAAGAGCTTGTTTTGATTAACTAAGATCAAGGGATAACAAGGCTATTAGAGCTTGTTAATAGCCTTGAGATAAGGGCTAGAATCACAATTGAATAGGGCATTAACAATAGTTGCATAAATCATCCAAGACCTCGGTGAAACATGATCAAGGGTGAATCGTTTTGTTATTTAAAAAAATCAAAAACCTATAAAAATCTCTTTAATTGTCTTTGTTTATTTAGGTGTTAGTTGTTATTTCATTAAAATCCCCCCACTTCTTTATTGTTTTCTAGTTCATTTACATTATATTTCTTAATCATAATAGCTTAATACATAAAAGTAAAATTTGTTCGACCGTTCCTCGTGGGATCGACCCTTACTTGCCACTCTACTAGTTAGAGTAGTAGGATAAGGTATAGTGTATTCTTCATACACATTTAATTTGGTAGTCGAAAACGACGCTACCACCTATAAATCCCTTAAATAAAAATACATTTACACTATTTAAGTAAATGTATCATTCGAAGATGTGCCACAACGGACGTGGCACATGCCACTACATCCCAGCACAAGTATCCCCTTAGAGCTTATAAGCTTCACAAAAATAAGTATCTCTAATCCATCTTATTTTTTAAGATTTTATAAGTTACACTCAAATTTTACATACTATACACACATACGCACACTTTACGCAACATTTCACACACTACACACAATTCACACACACAACACACCACACATACTAATCAAAATGTGTATTTGATGTTAACTTTCAAATTACACCCTAAATTTATAGCTAAATAAATTCATTCAATTGCAAACTTATAAGCTCTTTTATCCAAACACATTATTAACTTATAAGCTCTTAAGAAATTACATCTTATAAGCTCTTTACATAACTTATAAAACAGAGTGGATCTTCGGTACATCATGTGCATATTAGCTCTTATTGTGCACCCCTTTATTTAATAGGGGATCTCAAAATTTCGCTTAAATCTGGTTAACTAAAATTTTGCGTCCGCATGGAATACCTGCGCACGACCGCAGGTCGTGAATTAATTTTTTTTTTTCTTTCTAATTTGGCATAAAATCTGATATTTTAAGGTCACATTTAATTGACTATAGTAAGTAGTGACCCAGGCGGTTAAGAGTGCTGCATGCGCTTGCTTTAATGCGCAGGTTCGAAACCTGCTGCCCACACTTTTTTTTTTTGCCTTTATGCACAACACATTATTCAAGATGAATAGGGTCGATTTTGTGTCATTGAAGTGGATGGTGTCCTAGCGGTAAGAGATGCGTTGGTTCTTGCGTATTATTGCCGGTTCGACTCTTGCTAGGCACATTTGTTATGTTATTTTTTATTTTTTTATTTTTTGTACAGATATATATTATTATTAATGTGAAATAAAATATTTTTAAAATTTAATGGGTACTAGTAGTGTATTGATAAGTATCCCACTCTACTAATATTAAGGTCAGGAGTTCAAACCCCATATCTTGCAAATCTTAGTAAAAAAATTTATTAATTATTTTTTATACATTTGACAAGCTCTATTCTTAACCCCAGCAAGTGTACAAGTCTAGGTGTATATAGTGAAAGTCAAGGTCGATCCACATAGAATAGGTTAACGTAGTTTGATACCCTAATTATCTAGGACTCTCCTAACTAGACGTTGTAATTTGTGAATCATTATTAATAAACTAAATTGCATATAAACTAATAAGCAATAGTTAACAAAAGTTGATTTCCAATCAAAGAGAATGTATCCTAGAATGTCGATTTCTAATGATGATTAATCTCTAACTTATAAACTTTTAAACCAGTTTAACTATCTATTAGGCGACACTTAATTAACTTAACCCTTCTCTCGAAGCGACTAAGTCATAGATTGATTAGAATAATTACTCTCTCGAGTCAATTGATCATAACAACTCCTAACAACTCATTAACTCTTGCCTACGCAGTCATAGATAGTTATGTTATATGTCGTACGTCTATTAATAATTCCCTTCTCTCGAAGCGAAATTGTTAAACGATTAAACTAAGCCTAACAAATTATGCTTAATTATAAAATACGAACAAACACATAGATAGATAACCAAAAACTAGAGTCTATAAAATAAACAATCAATTCAACATAGTTGTAAAATCGTACTCTCTAATCCTAGGACACGAGTAATTTAGCTACTTATGCCTAGTATCAAATTAATACAATAATTCGATGTTCGTTTGTCTTGCTTGTCAATCCTTGCTCTCCCCCTTCTACTCCAAGTACTTAAAAGTATGAGAAATTATGATGTGATACTTGTAAACTCGAGCTTAGGCCTCTATTTATAAGGGCCCGCTTGGTTGGGGGGTTTAGGGGTAAGGAATGAGAATGAATGAAGACTCATTCCCATTTATGGTGCTTGGTGCATAATAAATAAGTTAATCATTACCCCCTTTTATTAACAATTCCCCCTATTTCATTCCACAATATGATTGACCCCTCATTTACACTCATTGCCATTGTCATTGATGATTTGCAACCAAGCGGGCCCTAAGTTGGGTTTGAAATCCTCAAGAAATTAGGACAAAAATGCATTTAGACTCCGTATTCATTTAGAGACATCTTTCGGCGCGACCATGCAGGAAGTGACGCGGTCGCGTTGAGCCTCACAACTTCAAACGCATTAACTAACATGATTTTGGCTCTACCTCGTTGCCTCTTGGCGTGGTCACGTCACTTTGCACGTTCCAGCCTCTTTTTGACGTGGCCGCGTTCATTCTTGGCGCGGTCGCGTTGATTCTTCAACAGTCTTGGGCTTAACTGTTGACCCAATTCGGTCCATCTTGTCCCTTCTTCGACTTGTTTCTTCATGTAACCTCGTAAAATATTCTTTTTAAGCCTAAAAATTATTAAAACTCTACAAAACAAGTCAGTACACGTCAAATGGTCCAATATATCAAATATGAACGATTCTCGACCAATTATACATGCAAATGTTACAAAGTAAACACTTAAATCGACCTAAATGCATGTATACACAACGTTTATCAACATTTTCAATTTATATTTTAAGTAAGCTAATATACTAAATGAATTTATATTTTTAAGCAAGCTAATATATACTATAAGGGAATAATAATTATACTATAAGTTGGAAAAATAAATACACAATAATATACAGAAATATGTAACTAATAAACTTATACTATTAAACAACACAATATATATTATAAGCAAACAGTAAATATACTATAACTAGAAAAATAATTATAGAGTAATATACAAATAATAAATAGTTACACCGTAAATTGTAAACTATGTACTACTAAATGAACTTATACTTTTTTAGCAAACTAATATATATATACTAGAAAGGAACAATAATTATACTATAAGTTGGAAAAAAAAATATACAGTAATGTAATATATATATATATATATATATATATATATATTATACTGCACCTAATAAACTTATACTATTAGGTAACACAATATATATTATAAGCAAACAGTAAATATATTGTAACCTGGAAAGATAATTATAGAGTAATATAATAAATATTTATATTGTAAATTGAAAATAATGTATTACTAAATGAACTTATAATATTAAGCAAGATACTATATACTATAAGAGAATTATAATTATACTATAAACAGAAAAAATAAATATACAGTAGTATATAAAAAAATTATACTGCAACTAATTAACTTATACTATTAGTTAATACAATATATACTATAAGCAAACATTAAATATGCTATAAGCTGAAAAATAATTATAGAGTAATACATAAAGAAATTGAAAAAAAATAAATCAACAACAAAAAGTTTGAAACTGTAATTAATTATTAATTTATTATTCATTAATATTTATTCAATTATTAATTTATTTTTTGTTATCGGATTAATTAAAATTTATATATTAATGTTTATTAATGTATTAACCTAGAAAAATAATTATAGAGTAATATATAAAGAGATTGAAAAAAAAAAAGCAACAATAAAAAGTTTAAAAATATAATTAATTACTAATTTTTTTTCATTAGTATTTATTCAATTAATTTCATTTTATTATTATTAATTAATTAAAAAATATTTTTAAATTAATATTTATATATTAATTAATAAAATACAATTAGAAAATACTTAAAAATAAAAAAACACATTAATAGGGTTTGAACTTGAGACCTTACAACTTTCTAAGTAAGGCACTAAACACTTGGTCAGCCAAGCGAATTGTTTAACAATGCATGTCTAAACAAATAAAGAGAAAAAAAAAATAGGGAATTTAGCATAGTGAGGCAACAAAGATTCGAATCCAAACTCTCCAGGCCACACACCTACTTTACCTAGTGACTTACCACTAGGACAACCTATTATATATCAATCAAACGCGTCCTTAAGTATATAATATCTACTCTACATAGAAACTAAATATATATATATATATATATATATATATATATGACGACCCATCGGATTGGGCGCGCGACCCGCGTGTTGGTCAAATAATCCAGGTGCACAATAGTGCAATTGTGTGTAGGGTACTCCCAAGTTTTTGCCTATACAATATTAGAATTATAAGATGTTTGAAATAAGTTTAGTCAAACACCCTTATGGTATTGTGTGCGCGTGTGTGTACTTATTCTGTGGATCTTTAAGGAAGTACATAGTAATAGGATTACCTTGTGAAGAACAAGAAAAGAATAAAAGTTCTTTTGTCCGTGTGAATGGAGAAACTACTTGATCAGCTTCTATCGCTACCTCGCTGCTACCATTTCTAAATTGCATTTTCCCTATTTAATTTATATGTTATTTTTAGATTTGCAATCCATATAAATCATAGTAACAAATTTTTGCTTTGGGAATTATTCGACACTGTCAATTACTCGAAGTTCGGGTTTAATTTGTGCTTTAAACAGATAAAATCGGAAACATAACGTATGATCGACCAAATTCGACAAATTATTCGGGAATAAATCAGATTTAATACTTTAATTAAAAATATCATATAATAATAATAATAATAATAATAACAACAACAACAACAACAACAACAACAACAACAACAACAACAACAACAACAACAATAACAAAATGGATTTATACTACATTTGGGGAAAAAAAAACTTTTCCCGCTCATTTGTTCTTACTTTGTTGAGAAAGAAACTATGCGAAAAACAGTTAGATCAATCAACAAGTTTTCATGCATTTTATTAGCAGAAAATCTCTCTCGACTATGGTAGCTTGAAATACATCACTCTATTTTCATGTGCACACTATTTTATCCCTGTTTTTGTGGTTCTTCATTCTCGCGTTTTGAAAAAAATAAAAAATATCTCGTATTCAATCGTTTGTATATATTTTGATAAGTTGATATACGTTTCAACAAAAATCATGTTTTCCTTATCCAATGATTTATCTGAGATGATTTGGATCTATTGCATAGCCCATATCGAAATGGCTCGCTGAAAAGTTAAAAAATGGATAAGTATTTGATCTTAATTGTTAATTTTGTACTAGAAAATATAATGTTATTCGAACATATTGGAAAATGTTCGAATAATACATAGCCCTTTACGTTTGAACATTTAATCATGTTTTCCTTATATCAATGGTTTACCTGAGATGATCCGGATCCATTGCATAGCCCATATTGAAACGTCTCGCTGAAAAGTACAAAAATGGATAAGTATTTGATCTTGATTGTTAATTTTATACTGGAAATATAACTTTATTCGAACATATTGGAAAATGTTTACCTCATGAAAATCTACGTTTGTAGTGTAAGTTGGTTCTTAATAATGTTATTGTAGTGCAGAGACTTAAAACACCGTGATTCAGCAAACAAGCAAAAGAAAAAATGATGCATTTAGTACACATAATACATAGCCCCTTTCGTTTAAAAATTTAATTAGAAAACAAAAGGATGTACTAATCTACCTTAATACAACGCATATGTCTCTTTTCGGAAATGGTTTCAGTTTTTGTAAAGATAAGTGAGGTCAACTCTACAAGGTCCGACTGGGCTCTCAAGTTGCGGTTGATTAGGGATTATAATATGCCCGTGTTCAGAAATTTCGATCAAATTCAAAGTTTCGAATGTGTTTTTAGAAACATTGAGGTAAATTGTACTATATCTAGCAATTTAAAAATTGAAATTATTATTTCTCTAAATTGTATGCATGCACTTAATATATTATATTTTCTTGCAAGTATTACATAGTAGAGTATCTTCTGTGGCCTAATAATGTATGTATATTCATCAAAGAAAAAAAAAACTATAATATAGCGATGTGCATGTACGCCACTGTAAATTTGTAGGACGCATCTTGAAAATGCATGTGACTGAAAAATGGCATGCATATTTAATCTGAGTTTCTGTGATCATTAGATCTACTATATAAGACACTTATACTGATTGAAGCATGCATACATTTTTATATAGTGCCAATTTGAATCAAATTGATCTATTTACTAAGATGGGGCATGTCATCGACTGAAAACTCAGCCTGAAATATTAATATGGTATCTACCTATTGTTGTAAAATATAATTCTATCTCATCTCATCATAAATCAATACATGTATGTTACTTGATTGTAAATTGTTTTTTACATTTTTTATATAACATAAATAGTATATCGACGTTCATACCTTAAATTATTTGCAGCGTTCAACTATACGAGGTTCGGCTAGAGCGCCTCATAAGGATAATGTTCGTGCCAAGCTTCGTGAAGGCAACCTGTACATTATCAACAATTTTACGGTTTCAGAAGATGAACAACGCTACAAGACAACTACCCATATGCACAAATTTTCTGATCAGATTGTGAAATTGAAAGAAGCGGTTGCGAACCTACTTTTTGGTTAGTTATTATTTTAACTCCTTTTGTGATGATTTCACTTTGATTATCATGTACACTTTGCTTAAATTCTTGTACAAATTCTTTTTTGTGGAAATTTGATATAACTTGTTGAATTTATAATATGAAGATGTGATTGGAAGATTGATGGAGATGCACCCTCCTAGAAACATGCCCACAAGAGATGGCAACAAATTGCTTATGGAAATCGAACTTGAGGACATGAAATAAACTTTATACATTAATTGTGGTTTGAGTTATTCGTACTATGACCTAATTGAAAAATGTTGTTTAAACAACAGTGGGTGTAGGTTAACTCTAACACTTTGGGAAGAGTTTTGTAGAAAAGGTTATACCTTGCTACAATTAGCCGACATTTGAACCAGTTGTGATAGTTATGCAGTTTTGCAGCCCCAAAGTTTTCAATGGTAATGTGTTTTATTAATGCTACATTGGAAAACTAAACGGATGTATATAAAAATAAATGTAATATGTTTTTTGGTTGCAATGATGTATGCAGATAATGTGAAGGTCTCAATTACTTACAATTGCACACAGATTTTTGTCAATGACAATGTATGAGAGATTACCGAGTTCAAAGATTGATGCGTCCTCCTCTGAGTCAAGACAGGTTGCTATAACCCAATCATCGGGTTCGGGGACATCACCCAAAAGTGAATTTTCTTTGGTCGAGCTGTTGTTAGGAATCTGCAAGAAATTTATGAAGGCGAGGCAATTATGAAGTTTTTTTCCTCATAACTTAGTAGGTAGTGAATTTTAATTTGAGGCGACAAATATATAATTTCAAACAAATAGGATGAAACATTTTTGGTGTACTACACGATTGCAGAAATTGAAAACCCAAGAGATGTTTGGTGCATGGAATGTGTTACATGCCATTGAAAATTGACGTCTGTTGATGGTAAGTGGAACTGTAGACAATTTGGTGATGTGGAAGCAAACAGTAATTTCAGGCAAGTACATTTCATACAATTTATAATACACTTGCGATACATCTTGGTATGCAAATTAACATTGATGAATATAAGATGAAAATTAACATCTCTACAATGTAACAGGTACAAGCTTGAAGTCAGAGTGATTGACGGGACCTATAATGCACTATTCATTGTATGTGATGCTAAAGGCCAGATTATATTCCTAACCTATTTTATGTAATTAAACTTAGCTATATATGACTATCACTTCTGTTTCAGGTTGCTGAACCAGACGTTCTTGCCTACTTCGTCGGGAGATTGGCTAATTGCAATGTTCTATTCAAGGTATATAGAAAGACTTATCATACTAGGGGAGCAAAGGTTACATATTCTGTAACCAGACTGACTGATGACCCTAAACTCTGATCGAGATTTTATAGGTCATATGTGTAGAGCTAAGTAAGATATTATAAAACCTATCTTGTAATTTATGATCACGTACTTTAAGCAAAATAGTGTACCTACATTAAACACAACTATATAACATGATTATCCGTTTAACATTCAACAGGAGTCTGATTTCATATCTAAGTTGGGACAGAAGGTTAAGGATTCCGACGATGGTTCATCCAAAGATAAGGTCGCGGCCCTAGATAAAAAGCTGAAGGGAGTTGTCGTCGAAACAACGATGTTATCACTCCTGATGAAATTAAAGCTCGAGGGAATTGCAGTCGAAGATGATTCTAATGGAAAAACAGTGGTGGATGATTCAAATACTAAAGGTTTTGAACGTGATACGGATTTGAAGGTTAAACTCAAGCTCATAGACGAGCTTGATAAGAGTTTTACCAATCGCAAGGCCATAAAATAAGAGAAACCATGAGATCATTTATGCTTCCTAAGTATTTTATTATTTTGAAAGAAACCATGTTTTCATTTACGCTTCCTAAGTATTTCACTGTCGTCAGAGAGCCAGCCCTACCTAGGTAAACCTAACCTGATCTCTATACAAATGCCCCCCACATGCATATGAATAACAGAACGATAGTATAGAATGGAATTCCAACTCCGAAACACATCTTCTAATTACCTGATCTGGTGCAATGTTTCCATAGATAGGCGTCGTCCCACACATAGTATTTAGCCTCATTTTTTAGTTTATCTCTTTTTGCTTTGGACATCCCGGGAGGAAAAACACGTGCTAAAAGAAAGTTATCTAAATCAGCATACCAGAGGCACATCGAGAGATGGCATTGGATTATGCTGTTGTGAAATCTCGAGCAGTTGCTCGTTAGGGAACTCCTCCAAAAGTGGTGTATCACTTTCATTCCGGGTTAACCGACTCAAGTGATGGGCGACTGAGTTTTCAGCTCATTTCTTGTCGCTTATCTCCAAAACAAACTCTTGAAGTAGGAGGATCCACTGTATTAGCCTCAATTTTGCCTCCTTCTTTGATAATAAGAATCTAAGAGCTGCATGATCAGAGTAGACAATGATTTTAGGACCCAGTAAATAAGACCGAAATTTTTCTAACGCAAATACAATCGCTAGCATCTATTTTTTAGTTGTGGTGTTGTTTGCTTGAGCTAGGTTCAAGGTCCTAGAGGCATAGTATATGACATGTGCTGCATTTCTCGTTCTTTGCCCCAACATGGCCCCCACGGCATAATCACTTGCATCGCACATGATCTCGAACGGCAAGTCCCAATTCGGCGGTTGGATGACGGGCAGTTTTGTGAGCGCTTCTTTCAGCTTATCAAATGCAGCCTTGCATTCAGTTGTCATCTCGAACTCCACGTCCTTTTGTAACAACTTTCACAAAGGAGCTGATATTTTGGAGAAATCCTTGATGAACCTCCTGTAAAAACCTGCATGACCAAGAAAAGAACGAACCTCCCGCACACTTGCAGGGTAAGGCAAAACAGTAATAATATCAACCTTTGATTTATCCACTGCGATTCCTTTAGACGAGATAATATATCCTACAACTATCCCTTGTTCTACCATAAAATGGTATTTTTCCTAATTAAGCACAAGATTAGTTTCGACACACCTTTTTAAAATAGGGAAAATTGGTATAAATGCCCAGTATGTTTTCTCTATTTAGAAACTAGGACACTAAATATACCACTTTTTAAAAATGCCTTCTAACTTACGAAAAATTAGTGAAAATGCCCTGTGACCGGCTATAGACTGTTAACCAGCCGGTCACCTGTGAGCTGTCTTTTTACTTTCGAGAAAATTGGTATAAATGGCCAGTATGTTCCTCTTATTTAAAAACTAGGACATTAAGTATACCACTTTTTAAAAATACCTTCTAACTTACCAAAAAATGGTGAAAAGGCCCCGTGAACGTCAGTAGACTTTGACACAATCGGTCATTAATGCTAAAGTCATCCATGAACACATTTATGATATGACCCATATATTCAGAGAATATACTTACCATACATCGTTGAAAGGTCATTGGGGGCATAGCACAACCCGAATGGCATTCTTCTCCAAGCGAACGTCCCAAAAGGACACGTGAATGTTGTCTTCTTTTGGTCCTTCGGTGATATGGCAATTTGAAAGTAACCTGAAAAGCCATCTAGAAAATAGTAGAAGGAATGTCCCGCTAAATGCTCAAGCATTTGATCAATAAAAGGTAAATGAAAATGGTCCTTCCGAGTAATTGCATTCAACTTGTGATAGTTGATGCAAACTCGCCACCCGTTTGTAAGCGGGTGGGGACCAACTCACCCTCTTTGTTTTCCACGACTGTGACTTTCGATTTCTTCTGAACAACATGTGTGGGGCTCACGTACTCACTGTCAGAGATTGGGTAGATGATGTTAACATCGAGCAGTTTGATTACCTCTTTTTTTACTACCTCCATCATTGGCGGGTTCAATCGCTTTTGTGGTTCTCTACTCAGTTTAGAGTCATCTTCAAGGAGTATCTGATGCATACAGAGTAAGGGGTTGATCCCCTTATCTATCGTCCATCTGATCACTTTCTTGTACTCCTTGAGTACCTCAATCAGTGAGAACTCTTGGCATGGGGACAACTTCGCTGACATTATCACAGGTAATGTTTCACCTGTCCCCAAGTATGCATACTTCAAATAGTCCAGTAAGTATTTTAATTCTAGAGAGGGTGCCTGGACTATGGAAGGGAGCAACTTTTGGTCAGAATAAGGTAATTCAATAAATTTATGTTCATCTGGGTCTGACGGGCTTTGAAAGTTGTAGAGTTGCTACTAGTTCAACCAAATCCTTGTTGGTTTCCCATATCTCATGTCGTCCCTTCTCTAGATTCGTTGTGAGTATTGTTTCCAACGGATCCTTGCAATTCAGCTAGAATACTTCCTCTACAAGAGGGTCAATAACACTAACAGAAAATACAGAATGTTCGTCCTCAGGAAATCTCATAGCGTCATATACATTAAATATCATAATACGTCCATCAAACTCCATTGTGAGAGTGCCCTCACTGACATCAATCTTTGTTTGGGCAGTATTCAAGAACGGCCGTCCTAACAAGATTGGTGGAGAAGTGGGTGAGTCATCATGCATATCAAGCACATAAAAGTCAGCAGGAAATACTAGTTCATCTACCTTAACTAGGATATCTTCTAGTAATCCATCAGGGTATGTGTTACTACGGTCAGCTAACTATATAACTATGCTAGTTTCTTTTAATGGTCCCAAATTTAGAGAATAAAAGATTGAACGTGGCATGACATTGATAGATGCACTTAAATCTAACATGGCCCGATCAATATTTCGATCACCTATCTTACAAGGGATGACGAACATACCTAGGTCCTTTCATTACGGAGGGATCTTCTTTTGGAAGATATCTGAGACATTTTCACCCGTTAGCACTTTCTCATCTCCTTTCAGCTTGCGCTTGTTGGTGCATAGTTCTTTAAGGAACTTGTCATACCTTGGAATCTGCTTGATTGTGTCGATCAGTGGAATATTAATATCGACTTTTGAAAATACCTCTAATATTTTTTTTTCCTTGTTATCCTTCACTGTCTTGGCAAGTCGACTTGGGAAAGGTAGTTTATGATTCAGAACAGGGGCCAAAGTTTGCTTTTTGATCGAAGTAGGGGTCGCGGCCGAGTCAATGTGTCACGGCCGCGCTAAATCTCCAGCAAATTCTGGCTTTTTTGGGGCACTTTGGTCGTGGCCGTGCAGATTGGTCGCGGCCACGTCCTGCCTTCCGAGTTCTTCTTCAGTTTTCTCTTCCGTTTTATTTTCTAAACTTTGCCCGGGCTTTAGGCTCTCCAAGATGAGCTCCACTCCAAAATGTGATGGCATTAACGTTCCTTGGATTAATTTTTGCTGAACTAGTAATTTCACACTATTTATATTCTCTAGTCGGTTCACGGCAGTTGCCAACTGGTTTACTCGAGTTTCGAGGTTCTTGATGCTCGACTATGTATCCTTCTGAAATTGGACTGTATTTGTTGTCAAAGTTTTGTAATATCTTCCAAGGATAGACTACGTGCGTACTCGGTTGGTTGCTTTGTGTAGTACATACCTCTTTGTGGTGGAGGTCTATTTTGATCTCCCGACTGTGCCTGTTGATTCCCATATCTTAAGATGGGATGATCCCTCCATCCCAGATTGTATGATTGGGAGTACGGATCATACCTTCTACCTTGAGAGTTTTTCGTTCCAACTGCATTAGCCTGTGCGTCGATCTAATTCCCCATAACCTCACAATTGTCTGTCGTATGATCAGTAGTATCAAAATGCGGCATGGCTTTACAGACTGATTAACCCCTAAAGCAACTTTTGTAACTAAGGTAGTTAATTTTTCAAGCTTCTCTTCAAGGGAGGAATCGCTCACCTCTCTCACTGTTCTCAAAGATCTTTCCTGGGACCCCAATTGTTGTGAGTTCGTCGCCATCTTTGATATAAGTGTCTTAGCTGCAGTTGGGATCTTATCCACTAATGCTCCCCCACTAGCCGAATCAATCATGTTTCGATTCGACACTGATAGTCCTTCGTAAAAATACTGAATTAATAGTTTTTCAGTTATCTGATGCTTTGGACAACTTACCACTAGTTTCTGGAATTGTTCCCAGTATTAGTACAAAGTCTTACCAGGCAACTGTACAGCCCCACTTATCTCTTTTCGTATGTTCGTTACTCTAGATGCTGGAAAGTACTTCTCTAGAAACTAAGTCTCCATTTCCTCTCATGTATTGATGGATGCCGGAGGAAGATAGTAGAGTCAATCTTTGGCCAAATCCTTCAAGGAGAAGGGGAGGGCTCGCAGCTTGATTTGCTCTTCAGTGACTCGGGTCGGTCTCATGCTCGAACATACAATGTGAAATTCCTTCAGGTGTTTATGAGGGTCTTCACCTAAGAGTCCATGGAATGAAACCAGAAGGTGGATTAGTCCGGATCTGAGCTCGAAAGTAGTATCCTCTCCTAGTTCGAGAAAGGTGATGTAGAGAGGTTGATGTGTGACGCCAGTATTAACCAACTCCTTCATAGTTCTTTCTGCTGCCATGTCTTTTGATTCAGTTTCTAATTCAAAGAGATTTTCAGTACCAAACGGTAATGCTTCAAATTTCTCTCGAATCTCCCTTGCTTGCTTCCTCAAAATTTGGTCCCTTCGGGTTATCTCGGGGTCGAACATAAATCTTTATTTTTGCGTGAACGAGTGATCATTCATAGCTGAAATAAAATTGAGAAAATAATGAGCTTCAGATAATATAATAAAAGAACTATGCAAATAGCAGAAAATAAGATTAAAACTAGAACACAATAAATCTAGCACCCGACAACGACGTCAAAATTTGACCGCACTGTTGAGGTGCAGTAAAATTAACAGTTCCTAGCTTTCCTCTTCTAATTTGTAGAAGTGGCAAGATAGGGTCGAACCCATAGAGAACAGACAAATTTAAAGTATTCTAAATAATAACTATATATATATATATAGATATAATGGGGGGTTTAATTGATTTGTTGAATTACTTATCCTAGGCGCATGAATTTAAACAAATAACACCAAAAACTAAATTAAACTCAAATAAGAAAGAAATCCCAGCCCTTAATCTAGTCTCCCCTAGTCGAATTACCCTTATAATTAATCCAATTATTTTCCAGTTTTAGCTATGAAACTCCTATCCCAAGATTAGCACCAAGCCCTGCTAACCTTGTTACCTCTTACGCTTAACTAACTAAAACAAACTCTTTGGTTAGTCTATCAGATTAAGGGATCTTAGAATAAGCTCTTTAGACTTCATTAACCGAACGCATAGAGCACTAAGGTAACGGGATAGACACGGTGTTGGACTCACAAGCTCTGTCCAAGGAGCCGCGACTTATGTTATCCTAGTAATTAAATCACTATTTGCTACTAATGGAATATGTTTTTAACGATTACATAGTACGACAATTACCTAGCAATAAATATGTGATTAACTACCTAGGTGATCAATCTAAGCAACAATGCACATAAGAAATTAAATAAGCCCGAATAACATAAAATGTATCAAAACTTAAACCTTCAAACAATTATTGTGAGAATTATAAGATATTCAAACTAGGGTTTGACATCTAAGGACTGAAATAAACGACTAGCCGCTCATGGCGGCGACAAAAGACATAATTGAATTAAAAAGTATAAACATAAACAAACTAGAACGAAGAACCCGAAAGTGCCGATTCTTCGTTTGCTTGTCTTCTTTGGAATTCTCTCAAACCAAAGTCCAAGTCTGTATTTTCGGACCTAGGAACTCCTATTTATAGCCGGGACCAAGTTGGGGTTGAATTGGGCTCGAATTAGGAATCCTCGTAGCAAAAGACTTTAAATTCGCTTTTTAATTGCCGTGGCCGCACATGCAAGTCATGGCCGCGCTCGTCTCCAAATGGCCTGTCACGGGCCCTGAGAGTTCACAGGGCTTTTCAGCCTTTCTAGCACACTTTTGTCGCGGCCGCGACAGACTTCTTCGTACTTGACTCAATTTCTCTCCGTTTTAAACTTCTCGGGACTCATTCCTTCGTCCATCCTTAGCCAAATGCATAATTTTAGCTTTTAATCACCCGAACACCTCAAAAACAAGTCTATGAACGTCAAATAGTCCAATAATACGAAACTAAGCCAATCACAATCAATTATGCATGCAAATGTCATTAAATGGACACTTAAATCCACCTATATGCATGCATAAACACGTGCACCATCCGTAAAGCTGGACCTATCGCCTCTGCTGGGGAGCTAACCTTACCCAGGTGCACCTTCACCTAGTCGACCTGGTTCGTAGAGCCGCATTTGTCGTCTCTGTGACTTTGTTTGGCATTCCGAGGATCTCCACAACATCGGTTCAGTGTGGGACCATGGTCTGATACCACTTGTTGGGCCCTGACTTAGACCGTATCTCCACATTGGTATGATATTGTCTGCTTTGGGTCAAGCCCGCACGATTTTGTTCTTGGGCTAACTCCCGAAAGACCTCATACTAATGGAGATGCTTCTTTCATTATATGCACATGATCATTCTCTTATATATCTGATGTGGGACTTGCTTGACTATCCTAACAATCTTCCCGAATGACCACTAGGGTTATGGACGAGAATTAATGTTCAAGATGGTGAATATATTCTATTTTGTGATTTGTATGTGTAATTATTCAATTCTGGGCCCATATAGTTATCAATCGTAAATATACTAGTTCTAATAGGATTATGTATTACTTGTTCCCCAATACTTAATATTCTAGTAGGATTATATATTTCTTTTTTCTTCAAGACTTATTATTATTATTATTATTATTATTATTATTATTATTATTATTATTATTATTATTATTATTATTATTATTATTATTATTATTATTATTATTATTATTATTATTATTATTATTAATCACGACCTTTGGTCCAATTTTTAATTGCAACATGATTTTTAAAACTTATCAATGTTCGTCACCAACTATAATTATTTTTCAATTACAACATCGGCTAAAAAAAATGACACTTAATTGTGTCGACATCACCACTATTAGATGCACTTGTACACGACCTTCATTTGCCCTTGATCAATTTCACAATCTGTCAATTCTCCTGTCGCTAATTGAAAGTCAAAGAAGTGACATAATAACTTCAATCACCGATATGAACAAGATTTATAATTCATGGGCTTGGGCTAGACTAATGCATTGGGTTCATGTTCAAACTAATTAAAAGGCTAGTGACATAAAATATACTCTTAACCATAGAAAAAAATTTGAAACTAGTCATGTATGTCAAGTCGTGTCCAAAACATGTCCTTTATATTTAATAATTTTAATTTTAGTCCTATATGTTTGATTTGTCCAATTTAAGGATAAATTCAAATTTCATTCACTTTAGTTGCTGAAAATTTGCACGTGATAGTCACGTGATGTTCAAAATTGGGGGATTTGCAACACGTGTAACCTCATGTTAAGTTGGCCCGTCATGTCATTAAAACAGAAAATAGAATAAAAATATTTAAACTTCCCATTTTCCGCATTATCTATCTTCCACAAACAAATTGCTGGAGAATGGGGCATTTTCTACTTGTATAGAACAAGCCTCCCTACCACCAACTTCTCGCCCAGGATTATGATGCAAAACGGCTTCTCCAACAGCTGTGCCGCTGCATAGAGCGGACTGATACACCAACATTTCGGTCCAATTTTCTCATTCCAGACTCATAAAAGTTGTTGACAACCATGACATGGCTTACCACCCTAGCAATGATCTGTTCTTCCATGAACTCAACATACAGAGAAAGCTCCCATGCCGCAGAAAAATAAGCCTGGGGACATCGATTTTCTGAGCGGATTGAAGAGTGAATTCGAGAAACGCATCGGAGATTACGTAAGAAACTGGCGGGTGGAGAGACTTAAGGGCTTGTTTGAAGCTTTTTTGCACCAGTTTAATGGATCTGACAAAAGGGAGAAAGGAAGCTATGGATGGCAATTTGTGAGTGTTTTTTGCACTAGGAAGGAACGTCTTCTATGTACTGTAGGAAAGGGAGTTCGAAGAAGCTAGATTCAAATTGGGCTGTAAAAGGCGTTGAATCTGAGGTCCTAATAGACTAGATTTAGGATGTAAAGTACTGGGTAGGAAATAGCTGGAGAAATAGTAGAGCGACTGGAGTTGCTCGCCATTTGCAGAAAATGAAAACCCTAACTTTTGCAGAGAAGTTGCTCGCCATTGCAGAGAATGCCCCTTTCTCCAGCGTTTGGTTGAGGAAGACAGTTGATGTGAAAAATGGGGAAGTTTAAGTTTTTTTTTTTTTTTTTTTTTTTAATTCTATTTTATATTTTAATGATATGGCGGGCCAACTCAGCATGAGGTTACACATGTTGCAAATCCCCCAATTTTGAACATCATGTGACTATCACGTCCACCTTTCCGACGACTAAAGTGAACGAAATTTAAATTTATCCTTAAATTGGACAAATCAAACAACATGTAGGACTAAAATTGAAATTATTAAATATAGAGGACCAGTTTTCGAATTTTTTTCCTTAGCCATAATTAAAATAATAATTGGCACAACTAATAAAAAAATAAAAAATTCTAGTAAGACATAAATAAATAATTAAATATGATAGATATTTAAATAGTTTACGGTGCATTACATAAATATATATTACTTTTTACCACGAGAACATCTAAACTTCATTTTATTCAAACATATTTCATACCTAAATTGCTCTCTTGTAAATGAAAATTAGGTACATTGATAACATTTATAATACTATATATAGATAAAAATACATTATTCTAACATGGAACACAACCTTCAAGCAAGAACATAATGGAGAATATAGAAGTATAAATTTGAAATCATGTTGTAATTTATATCTAGGTATAGTTAAAGTATCTCCATTTCAAATAAGAACCTTGTATTCACTACTATACCAAAGAAGTTAAACTTTAGAATACCAGTCTCATTACACTATTATAGGTTTAATTTACTATAAATTTTGATAAAACATTTATTATTAATATTAGTCGTTCATATATTATAAGAATTATATATAAAGTGGTAATTAAATCTCATATATGATAAACTATAGTTGTCTTTTCAACATTTTTTGTTATACATAGTGAAATAAGTATATAGATATTATAGCTGCAAAACTAAAAAAATAAACAAATCTTTTTTTTTTTTCTCAAAAATGAGATGAGAAATAAAACCAGTTAGAACTCTGAACTTTAATGTATTATTTCAATTTTTTATTATATGTTATTTCTCAAATTCTAAAAGAAATCATATTTTTCATTCGTCAACTTAATTGGCATTGAGACGTTCCATACCTTAGCAACTTTCTTGTATTTTTAATGGAAAAAATTCATTTTTAGCCTTGCATGATAGCATTGTCAAGAAAAAATCATGTATATTAGAAAATTTTAATTTTAGTCTTGTATGATTTAAAAGTAGTCCAATTTAAGGACATTGTCCATTGACGACGATCAATTTGGCCGAAATTAGTCACGTGCGAGGCACATGACCAATAAATTTAGGGCTTTTCAGCTGCTAAATTAATTTAATGATGTGACATGTCATCTGGACAAAGACCTGACACATAAGCATCAGCGCCAGAATGCCCTAAATCTATTAGTTACGTGCGTTGCATATGACTATTTCCTGCCAAATTGGTCGTCGGTAATGAACAATGTCCTTAAATTGGATAACTTTTGAAATATGTAGGACTAAAATTGAAATTAACTTACACGATTTTTTCTAGACAATGTCTAACATACATAACTAAAAATGATTTTTTCCCATTTTCTTAAGGGTTAATTACAGTAACCACATCAAACTATTAACGTCTTTGCACATAAACCACTGAAGTTTTTTTTTTTTGGCACCCATACATATAAACTATACGGATTTTAACATATAAACCATCAAACTTATTTTCCAATCATTTTTAGTCGGAATTCCACATGTGAATAAATTTTAAGGGTTTTTCTTGTTCAAACATGTTTTTTAGTAGGTAGAGGAGCCGCTCATCAACAATGGAAGTTCTAGATATTGAGAAAGAGAACGTCTAATGATTCAAAAAAATTGTTGTGGAAAATAAAGATATGAAAGAATTTTACACGTTTGGCATACTAAAAAGGTTGTTTGTACAAAAAAAAAAAAAAAACATTAAATTATCACACGCAAGTCACGTGCGAAATCACAACGAAAAATGATCAGAAAATAAGTTTGGTGGTTTTTCTGCCAAGCGAAAAATAAGTTTGGTGGTTTCTCTGCCAAATTCGTATAGTTTGTATGTATCAATGCCACAAAAAAAAAAAAAAAAAAAAAAAAAAGTTCAGTGGTTTATGTGCAAAAACGCTGATAGTTTAGTGGGGTTGCTGCAATTAACTCTTTCTTTTTTAATTATCTTTGATAACTTCAGCATTATAGTTTTGAATTTTTTCTTTATCATAATTTTACATAAAGTGGTAAAACTAAATCTTATATATGATAGACTATAGTCGTCTTCTATAGACACTACAGTTGTAAAACTATAGAAAGCAAATAAAAAAAATTTATGTTTTGTTCCTCGAGAATGAGGAGAAATAAAATTAGTTAGGGTTTTGACCTTTAATATATATTGTTTTGATTTTTAATTATATATTTTATTTTACTAATACTAAAAAATCATACTTTCTATTCACTGATTCACTCCATGAACACCTGGCTTAATTGATTCCTAACATTCCATACCGAAACAATAAAAAAGAAATATTTGATACTCCCTCCGTCCCACCTTATCTTGAACACTTTCCTTAAATGGCCGTCCCACCTTATCTTGCACACCCCAAAAAAGGAAAGTTTTTAATCCGATTATACCCACTAAACTTGCGAAAATAACTAAAATGCCATTACTAAAATTATTTACAAAAATTAATTAAACACTCTAAATTTATTAAAACCAGCCCAAATGAGATTAAATCCTCTCATCTATTCCTAACTAAACCCACCAACCTAATACCAATACCAGCCCAACCCACATCAGAATCAAGTCTGTCTCTCTCTCTCACTACCCCGATTCTCTCTCTAACTCTTGGTGTTCTTCACTCTCCCTCAGAAAACCCTAGCCGCTTCATTCCCCCATCTTCGATATTGCTCTCACAACCCCTCGATTCACCATCCTTTCGTCGGTGCTCTGGTCTTCCATTAGATCGGAGTACTATTTTGTGCTCTTTTCAAACCCTTACTACGGTATTTGGGGTTTTTTTTGCTTCGGCTTGATTTTCATGGAGGATTCCCCAGAATTAGAGGAGATTTGTTATGACTCCTACGAAACCGTCGTGGAGGAGTCTCAGTTTTCGGTTGATAGTGTCCGTGAAGAAGACTCGAAGAATCCCGATCTGGTTGCAGATCTGGGATTCTCGTCTGAAATCAGAGACGACGTTGTTGAGGTTATCTCCGATGTCCCTTCTCCGACCGTTTGTACGAGCCCGTCTCTGGATTCGAGGGAGAAACGCCAAAATTTTCAGGCATTGTTGACCTTATGGTTCCCGATTCTCGGAAAGGTTATGTATTTCTGCCCTATCACGCTTCGTTTTTATTGCTTGTGCCCCGGTTTGGGGTTGTTCATGATTTTTACGAGCTTGGTTTGGTGAATCTGTTTGGGGTTGTTGGTTGCATGTTGATGTTAGACTGCTTGGCTAGGGTTTTCTGTTGCGTCTGTAAGTTTGTGCTTCTGTTGGGTTACAGTTGCTACTGTGATTTGTGCCTAGATGATGCCTTCAATGTGTTTTGTCTGATAGGCCATGTGTCATTGCTAATTATGCATTTAATTTGGTTATTGGCCAAATTAATGTGGCTAATTAGTGTCTGATGCTTGTGCTTCTGTTGGGGTTAAGATTCTGCTGTGATTTGTGCCTAAATGATGATTTCATTTTATTTTTTTTGGCAAAAAATTTCTGATAGGCCTAATTCAGTGATAAGAATCTCAATTAATTAAGTTATTAACCAAGTTATTTGTGCTGATTTGTGCATGATGCTTGTGCTTCTGATGGGTTACAGTTGTTGCTGTGATTTGTGCCTAGATGATGCTTTCAATTTGTTGTTTGCTGATAGGCCATGTGTCATTGCTAATTATGCATTTAATTTGGCTATTGGCCAAATTAATGTGGCTAATTAGTGTCTGATTCTTGTGCTTCTGTTGGGGTTAAGATTCTGCTGTGATTTGTGCCTAAATGATGAGAACATTTGCTGCCATTTGTTGCCTTGTAGCTGCCCAAATGTTATGAATGGTTCGACGACTAACCCCGAATGATGCTGCCGCCTCTCCGATTTTGCCATGATGAACCACCCTTTTTGTGATGTTATCAATCAGAAACTGAGCGATCAAGGAGCGGTCTGACGGGGACAAATTCTTCCAACCTTTCTTGTTGCAAACCATATTAATCTTGTGTAATTATCTTGCTGTTGTAATCTGAAGTTTGAAATTTGCTGCTGTTGTAATCTGAAGTTTGAAATTTGCTGCTGTAATTTGAGCATTGAATGTGGTTGTTTCACATTCAATGCTCAATAAATAGGTTGTTGGATTTAGTTTAAATTAAGGAGGGAATTGGAAATTTTTTAAATTTTGGATGTTATCTTCCTTTCTGAAATTAATTGGAGGGAAATTTCCCAACATTTCAGTTTTCCAATTTGGGGTTCAGATTTGGGCTCATTTCCCAGTAATTTCACATTTTCAGATTGTTTACAATTTTAGGTTGTTTGCTACAATAGCAGGTATTGTTTAGGGTGGTATGCAGAAAATTTGATATCAGTTTAGCAAAAGTAATCTTCTCCTTAATTTTCAGCAAATAAAGCATAAAGCAACTTTGAAAAGTCAACACACACTCAAAAAGCAACTTTTCTTAATATCGGCCGCCCCCCCCCCCCCCCCCCCCCCCCCGCAAGATAAGCCGAGACGGAGGGAGTATATCATAAAAAATAAAGTAGAATAAAAGGAAAAATATAATAATCAATCAATCTTTCTCCGTTTTCTACAATTATAAAATAATTTGATCATAAAAAAGAGAAGAAATATATGAGATATCATAAAAGAACGGAATAAATATAAAAATATAATGTATTTTACTAAACAAAAAGAAAATATAATGTCTTACAAATATCTAGTTTTAAGTTATTTTTTGGGGGAATTAAATATCTCATAAAATGGAATGGGAATTCGCATGAAACAAGAGATGGATTTAAACTATAAAATTACTCTACCAAGCAAATATAACTTAAAAAATAATATTACTAAATTAACGTTAAAAGTAACTTATTAAGGATATAATAGGCAAATTCAAATTTATAAGAAACTACTTGCACTTTTATAATAATATAATAATATAATATAATATAATAATAATAATAATAACAATAATAATAATAATAATAATAATAATAATAATAATAAATTATTCGAGGGTGTATACTGGAATGAATTCCTAGCATCTTGACGTACAATTTTCCGAGATTTTTTCCGATGTCACTACTTGAAAATAGGGCTAATTACATAAAATTAACGATAAAACATGATCTTTTAAACATAACATAGAAATTCACCACCTTTATGTTTTCAATTCAATATACCCCAATAAGCTTTTTGCTCCAATTGTTGACGTGGAGTCCGAAATCCGAATTTTAGCTATCCCAGCTCCAAATGTGTAATCTATAATATTTATAAACGCCTAATTAAACGAAATGATAAGGTTTAATGCATATGTTTAGTGATAAAATAATATTTTTTCCTTTAAATTAAGAGTTAAAAGAATTCGTACAACTACACTTATGCAATTGGGCATGTTAATTTCACAATATCGAGCTCTACGTCAGCAATTAGACAAGAAATTTGCCCGAATACATTGAATTAAAAAAATTATAAAGGCGGTGCATTTATACGTTACAATTGAAAGGTCATGTTGCAAATTATAACAAACTGAAAGTTGGTGAATTTTTACGCCGGAAATAATATAGAATTATGTTGTATAACTATCCACGCATAAGGGAGCAAACACAAATAATAAGATAAGTAAAGAATAGGTAAGAGATTCTTGTAAGAAATATATACAGTCGGATGTGGTATCTGCAGAATGAATTAGAAATCAAACTTGCAGCAACCCATTATCATCGTATGTTGATTGTGTCAAGATGGAGATCCCCTTTTCTCGTTTTCAGCAAATCGCAATACCTCTTTGGCCATTGAAGAGAACGAACGCGCTGTATCCTCCATCTCCGTCGTTTTCAAGTTGATGCCCTGCAACTTCTTCAAGTTTTCACTGAGCTTAGTCTTCGCCACGTTTGCAACACCTAACTCCTGCATTTAAATCCCCAAAATGGGTCAAGTTTTCCAGTTTTTCAGGTGCAAAAACCAACTCTCTCATTACATTTCATGCAACTGCAAACACTTACACCGGATGAAGCATAGCCGTATTTTTTCTTTATTTGATCAACTGCACCACTTTTCTCGTCCTGTGGCTCATCATTAACTGGAACTTTATCCGACTTAGTCTTCGTATTTTTCAACTTGCCTGTGAAATGAGAGAAAAAAACAGACTTCAAAAAGCCTAATATATATTGAGATGCAAAGTTATAACTTATTCGTCGTGCGTCATAATAGGTGATTTTGATGGTTTCTTTAAAAGTACAGTAAAATTCGAATGCATATAGAATGAGACAAAGTTGGATATTTAAATCACTACATATCCGCACATTAGTACAATCCTTGAATTACCTCTAATTGCTTGAAATTTATTCGTAATGTTTTGTCTGTTCAGCCCTGCTATCACTTGATATCCTTTTGGTTTCTCTTTGGGATCGTCGATGTCAATGTCATCTTTCGAACCATAAGAAACAACAAATAGTTGGTTAACCGTGTAAACGACATTGCAATAAGAAATTCAATTTCAAAAGAAAACACCCAAAACAGTGCCGAAATAAAAAATTATAAATTTAAAGAGAAACAATAAAGTTTGCAAAAAAAGGAATACCTATATTCAAGTCTTCATCCTCCTCACTAATAACGTGCTTTTCCTCAGTCTTGGTATCAGTTGGAAAGTTGACTGTCGAGAAAATGGTAGATAATTCTTCGATACTTAATCTGGAATCTTCAGTTTCCGCTTCAAGACCATTCTTCGATTTTGATCCCTTATTGTCTTTGATCACAGAGCCGAATATACCCTATTCAACCATATAATTAAGTTTAATTGAACCTAGGAAACATATGCATATACAATCCTGATCGTTGTGCAAGCTAGTAACAAACCTTTTTCTTTTCTTTGACCGAAGGTGGAGAGATATGGCCTCCAGAATTTACGAGGTCTTTGTTCACAACTTCAGAAACATGGTCCAGATATCTGCGATGGAATAAGAGAATAGCAGCATTCAGATCAAAATAATGAAAGAAGAAATAAATTCAATAATTTACTTGAAAAAAAAGGTCCCTTCTTACCTGTAAGTCTCCTTGTGGAGCAAAGTCGAGACAAAAAGTAATTCCTGGTCGCGATTCACCTGATTATAGAGAAAGTATAAAGTATTTCTGTTAACAGATTTTCTAACGTAACTGCATAGATGGAGAGCTTGTTTATTAATTATTACCGACTTACAATAATGAGTTCACCATCATGGGACGATGATACTATAATGTCGGATATTGAGAATGGTCTGAACGCTGAAAATGTGAGTGCTGTGATTGAGCTTTCTTTCACAATGGATAATTCTGGCAAAGACCTGAAGTAGAAAAATATATGAATCAGGTGAAGAAGATTCAATAATTCAAGAAATAGATAATATTTTGCCTTTTTAAAACAGTGCAGATAATGCATCAGATGTCCAATTTACATTTCTCGAGTAAAGTTAGTACTTTGAAAAGGCTAGTTCCAATTCACTCTTCAGTTCACATATAATTACAAGGTAGAAACGGAAAGCAAAGAAGTATCACCTGATCTCGATTTTCCCATTGGTAAAAAGAAGTATCAGTCCAACATCAGGAGAGCCAAAAGTCGAGGCCCAGTAACATGATGAACTGAATTTCTTTTTATAGAGCACTTTCTTAACACCCTGATAATTCAGATATAAGAAAACAGCATGCAACGGAAGAGTTAGCCTCTATTCATATGTTACAATATCTGTAAAATGTAACTTGATGCACTCATACCTGAACTAAATGCGATAAAGAAAATGTGTAAGTGGACTTCTCGGTGCAAAGCAATAGAAACATTTGCTTTGCAATCGAATGGTCAGAACCGATGTTAACGTCCGATGTTGTTGATGATCCATGTCCATCTGTTAATATGTTAATGGAATTTATAAGGTCAATTAAACATTTGAAATTATTTAGTTCGATCCTTCAAATTATTACAGAAGAAAGTGAAACTGTGAAAGGAAAATGAGACTGACCTAAAACCCGTGTAAGTAAAGCTCTCTTTGGGTTATTTGGACGGACCACACCTGCGCTTAGTGTATTTCCTGTATCCCTTTCCAGTGCTAAAACAGATGAATCTTTTGTTGCCACAACTATTACATTTTTCTCAAAGCCATGGAAACTGCATGTTTCGAAATGCATCGAAATAATCCCTGTGGAGAATTCAGTGCTGATGTTTGTCTGATACAAGACAGTGGGACCCTCTGGATCAATTAAAGACACCTGTATTGCCGAGTTGAATGTTAGTTCTCGTAGACCACTTCTTCGTCACTGACTGATTTCAGAAAACAACCACCAAATGTTCTACTAAGTCAACACAAAAAACCTGCTGTTTTCTTTTTCTAGTTACTCCATTTCTTTCTTGCATAGAGATTATAACATAATGCAATTCAACTTTTGTTTTGGAACAGGAAATTTTAACTGGCAAAGATGAAGAGGAGACGAAGAGTTTACATATCCTTGTTCAGAGCCAACAGCAAGGTGCTTCAGATTTTCAGTAGTGCTTATAGAGAGTACTGCACCGTTAACCTTCACGATTTTAATTTTACGAATGATGCTGCTTCCCTTCTTTGTACTACCTGGGCAAAAGCACAACAATGTTAAAAACATTTATGTTACGATGATGCTATTTGTCACCAGGTATCACTTTCAAATTTTAACAAATTGGTGGTTATTTTAATGACAGTAGCTTCAATAGACTCAGTTACATTCATTATCAAACTTGTTCTATTAACAAAGCACACATTTAGTTAATTACAGGATAATGTGTGCAAAATTACTACCTTGGAAGGACAAGAAGCTGTTTTGTGGGCCAAATATCTCCGATTTAAATGCGTAAATTCGAACCTGCATAAAATGGAATGAGCAAACATGTCTACACCTCAGACAAACATGTCTCAGTAGGATGCTATTACCGTTCCACTTTGATCTCCAGACACAAGAATGTGCGAGTCATAGCTGAAGTGCAATGTCGTTATTGGTATGCCACTTAACGAAAAATCATTATCGCTCTGCACAACCAAAATAAAGCCAAAATAATATAAAATAAGTGCCGTGGTTTACAAATCAGGAAAAAGCGCTACTGATCTTACAAAAAAGTTGGAATTAATTACAAATCTGTTACCTGTTGAGTAATAGATGCTACTGGAAGCATCAGTGGGCAAGATGCATCCCAGAAACTAATCGCCCCAGAGCTATGTCCTGTTACAAACAGGTTCTTAGCCTTGGAAAACGATGTAAAACTCGTTGAACTTGAGTTGCTTCCTTCTTTAACGCTTCTGTCGAACGGAAAAAGAGGCAAACTGTTTTTCACCAGCATATTAAAGTCCTACACAACAAAATTTTATTTAAGAAAACGATATTGTGTAAGGTCTCGTTATCTAACATTTTTATATTACTCGAAAAGTTATGCTTACCTCTTCAGCATGACACGGCATGCACGGAGTACTTGTTACGAGTATAGCCATGGTGATGCTTGAATCACCATATGGTGACTTTATCATCACCTCCTTCGGGAGTGAAGGCGATGATTTATTTTGGCTCTGTACAAGGTACCTTTCGATTAACGAATCATCATAGGTGTAGACATGGCTTGACCTTCCAAGCAAGAGAAGAGAATCACGTCTGTGTTTGTTTTGCTCAATGGAGCTTCTAGTAATTTCCAAGTCAATCAGTGCTTCTGGGAGATGGAGACCTAACTTAATAGTTCGAGTTTCCGTATATTCGTTCAGTAGAACTACCTGCCATTAAAAGCAAATCTCCACTGTAAAAAATACACACACACACACACACTATAAGGCAACAGGTATCGTGATGATTTATTGTCACCTGCAACAAGTTTGTGGAATTAGAATCGGAGCTGCCTAAAACGTATAGTCGGCTTGATTTTCCATCTGTATCGACCCATTTCAACTTTGCTATTGGAATTTTCTCGGCTTTGTACCCAAGATTCAGTTTGTAAAGAGGAGTAATTTGATCGGTATCTGAATCTGAAGGAGACGGAATGCTCCAGAGGATTATATCTCCATTACTATATCCAACTACAACTTTAGTTCCAGCAGAGCAAGCCCAGCACGCTGCTGTTACTTTCTTCGGTTCTTGAAATTGCAAAGTGGTACCACCAGAACTTGTAAATATGGCTTTGCTTTCCCAGATACCCCATAATGTAATAAAACCATCACAATAGATAATAAGGGCCCTGATCAACATAAACAAACCATAGTCAAAGTCAGAATTACGGAACATTTTCCTTCTCAAACTGCCCTGTTCAATTTGGTAAATTCATAGGCATACCAAGCACACACAAAAAAGGCTACCTTTTGGATTCAGCTTTTGGTTGAGGCAGTATATATTTTGGTGTAATCTCACTACCAACTTCATTTGTCTTCTCTGTAGGCATTTCAAAATAGTTTACGATACGTTGAAATAAAAGTTTGGTTGCTTTGTAAATGTTTTCGTTGAACCAAATCAATTATAATATCCTATCTGAAAAAACGAGAGAAACTCAGGAAATAGGAATTTGAATATCAGTCTAGCTACACGATACTTTTTGAAAAGCTCGTATAGGAAGATCCAATCATACCATGAGTAGCTGAAAGAGGAATGCGGTATTTCATCGCTTCAATATGACATGGCTCTTGACGTAGCCTCAAGACTGATACATCACCAACAGAATCTCCGATATACCTGCCAATATAGATAGACGTATAAATTATATACTTTCATATACAAGCAAATTATTTTTTTATTTTAAGAAGTAAGATGCGCTACAGGTAAGCTCCATTGCGCATGGCTGCAAACGAGGTGATTTCCTTCTCAAAGTGATGGATAGCAGACAAACACTTCCTATCTAGATCCCACACCTACAGATGATTATTTTCAAAAAAGGAAAATAAAATAGCCAACCAAATATCAATGGAAGGTGTAGGCTGCTGTATTGACAAGTAACTTAACTCAATATAGTCGAAGAGATAGATTGATAACATAAATCTATAATAGGTCAAGTAACTTACCTCAATATGGTTGCTAACATTTACATTTAGAAGAATACCCTGATTCTCGATAAACTGTCAACAAAAACTATTACTTTCTATTAGTCATCAGTTGTCAAACAGACTACAAATATTCAGGACTTATTTTACGTACATAATATAATGCAAAATGGAGACCTGTGAGACACTTACCAGCAAAAATTTGCTCGGTACTGTCTCTGAAGGATCCAGTAAAGCTTGTGAGCCATCTTTGCCAAACAATTTAATTTGTCCATCTCTGAGGGAATGCCAAAAACAAGACTTTGGTAATTAATTGTATATTATCCCTTTAATTCAACAAACTAATTCAGGGTCTGACGGAGATCAGCGTCAAACTGTCTACATACAAAACACAACGTAAAATATTTAAGAAATATTCAATGAATTCCAAAGGAAGACTTCAACAATTGTTTGACAACAAACTGGACAAGAATCTTACTTCGTTGAAATAGCAAGAATTTGTTGAATAGAATCATAAGCAAGCAGCATAGAACCTGATGGAATTCCATAATGGAAAACCAAACGAGGGTTTACGTCATCAGGTTTCAAACTATCTGAAGACACTGGATGCTGCAATAACATTGTAAATGTTAATGGCAAAATGCAACTTAACCGAAAAAAATTATGTTGATGGCAGAAATCAATTTTTTTGACATGTAAAGTCAACTCAATTAAATTATATTCTCCATAGTATAATTCAGTATAATGTAGACATGGCAAACTGATATAAAAGCTTTGCAAACACACACAGAACAATCTCCAAGCCTAAACACTATCTCATATGTGTATGTGTGCGTTAGGGATACGCCCAGATGCCTTACATTGCACAAGTGTAATTTCCGAGACAAGAACATAAGCTTGTGTAACCCCCAGGTCATTACTAGCTGTTTATCGAAACATAGTGTTAAAATTGGACATTTATAAGACAGAGCAGTAGTATTTAGATGCTCGGAACACCGAAAACTGTTGAAGTGTAGTTTGGAATCAGTAAAATGGTCTATATCTATACGTGTAGATGTTAGAACTTTGACGGTTACCGTAATCCTATTTCTGGAATAAATTTAATTGAAAGGAAAATAGAATATCCAATATTAAGAAAACTTGTTGGCTTAAAGGTAAATTCTTGCCAACAATAGTATATTTCAGAATAGACTCAATCAAACACGCAAATCAACTCAATATACCTTCTTACAGAATTCCTTTTAACAAAAACTTCAATGCAAGATAATGCTTCAATTTTAACATTAATTTTTACCATCAACGAGAATCTCCTACTCTATTTGTCATAAACTTGATTTTTTTCTCACAAAACATTTCTTAAATACATCATAAATATGTGATCTTCATCATAGATGACGTCATGAAATATTGGTAAGAAATCCGTAATCTCAAACAGTCACACTGGAAAAACTCCAACATTAAAACAAAAATGTAATTACAACGAAGTATACACTATTTCTCCTCTTTACAGCATATAACTGCACTTTAAGATAAATAAAGATGCCGAAAACACAGAAAAGCATACGTGTGATACTACCACTAACAAATTCGCCAAATTGCAAATAAACTTGAGTCCTCACATCTACAGAATTATATTATAATGGGTCGTTAAAACTTAAAAAGAACAAATAAGGAAAAATGAAGTTTGTCTGAAGAGTTACCTTCTTCAGAGAAGCCTTTTCAACGAGTTTCTTCACAAACATAGACATATACAGAGAGATCAAATAATCTTGAACTGTACGCAAATCAGTTGTTGCAGTTCACTGAAAACTATGTGTTTTTTGCGTGTGGGCAGAGGAAATGAGAAATGGGGTGAGGAGAGAGAAAACAAATGAATAGAATAATGAGCAACGGTTGATTTAGTGAATACAAAGACAGTTTTTGTTTTTAATTTTGGATTGGATATTGTAAAGGGAGACAGGTGGAAGAAGTAAAGGCCGGTCCATGATGGGGACACGTGGAAGCTGACAAGGTTGATCCGAAGATTGCGAGACTGAATTATGTTTGACGGTGTGATCCAATTAACGTTTTTTGTCCCCACCAAATCACGACAAAAAAGGAAATAACATAACAAAAATAATGAAATGCCACGTTATTGTTTATGGATTGACACAGCCGTTCAAGATTTAGCACAATCCACATGCGTTTGGCTCTAGGTTGTGCACAATATATTGTGCCCAACCCTAAAACTCCCCCCAATAAATTATTTTAAACACCAACAACAAAACATCAAACATCAATTCACTAACTACCCCTTATACACATCATCAATCAAACTCAATTCTCAATACAACTTTAATCAATTACCAATCATTTACTAACTACCTCTTACACACATTATCAATCAAACTCAATTCTCAATACAACTTTAATCAATAACCAATCATTCACTAACTACCTCTTACACATATCAAATCACCTTTACCACCTTTTATATTATAATCACCCCACAACCCAATCCCTAACCAACATAAACAAACACTCACTTATTTACCCCAACCTCATATTCCACTTTATTCTCCACAGCCTACAATACTCCAGCCACTCACAGCCATAAACAAACAGAGCCTATATGTATGAGTCCACTAAGTGCTACAAAAGCTTCTATACGTGAAAACTCAGGATAATTTAATCACTTATTATTAGTACACTTGTTAACGTGGAGACACAAAATCGATATTTGAATAATTTCACCTATATATATATATGTAATCATACAATATTAATTGATGAACCTCAACCAAATGAATATGAAATTCGATAGAAGTATATACAACATAATTCTTAGATCTAAGAATCCGAAATTATAAAAAGCTATAATCCCAAATGAAAAATAAGTTTTGCACATCATGAAAAATGGGAGTGCATTCAGATAAACAATCCACCTCTTTTGGAGAAGCAAAAATCATTGTGGCTACCATCACACATTATTGATAAGTGTTTCAAACTCTCCTTAATTATGAGCCAGCTTAAGAACTTCCCTCAAGCTAAGAAACTCTGCTACAGCTAGTGAAATAATATCATGGAAAGATGTTGCAAATGCAAAATGGAGATCCTCCTTATTAGAATAGCATATAACCCCCAAAACTTGAAAGCCTATTTTGGAGAGAAACTGCAACATCAAAATAGAGCTCAACATCATGAGAGGGAGGCCAAATGGACTTCGTTAAGCGAGTATGTCGCTCTCGAGATCATAGTATTCCAATGTAGGGAGTCTTCACCATAAATCTTCTTATTTTGAAACCACCAAATGTATTTGCAAAGTACCACTAAAAACACTTGTGATAAGAAGAAAAATGTGCAAATTTAGACTGTTAGGAATGTTATTTTATTTATTATGCACCGGTTATTTTTCTACTTATCTGCAAGTTAAGTCAAATACTCCAAGTTATATTATTATGTAATTGTAGTGGATTTGGAGTACTTTTTGGATCACTTGGATCGAATTCAAGATGACCCGGAAATGTGTTGGGTGAAGAAAATGGCCAAATTAGGCCATAAAGGTAATTTGGGCTCACGACCACAAGCTGGAAAAAGGGCCACAAGCTGGAAAAAGGGCCACAAGCTGGAAGTGGGCCTTATGAAGAATTGTCCTACATACCTTGAAATTTAAGTGGTGATGATTTGAATTAATTGAAAAAGGCCCACTTGGGCTTATAAAAGAAAAGGGGATAGATCATTGCATTTATTCACGGAGGGAGGAAGTCCAGGAATGACGTAGACAGAAGCAGGAAGGAGACGACGCACGTTCCGACAGAGTCGTCAAATTTCGTTTGATTTTATTTCTGTTTATTTTAATTATGTCTTTGTTCTTTTAGATTTTAGACAATAGTTTAATTATGTGTAGCTAAATTATTTTATACTAGTTCGAAGGGATGTTGAACCTTATTCATATTTTATGATTAATTGATCTGTAATTAGATTTTGATTTCTATCCGATATCCAACAGACTTCAGAAGCAGTAGAGGCAAGAGCACGGTACTCGGCTTCTGTAGATGATCGAGCGACCTCATTCTATTTTCTTGACCTCCAAGAGATTGGAGTTTGGCCAGGATCAATAACATAAACAGAGGTAGCTTTACCATCAGGTGCCAAAATCCAAATCAGAGTAGGTTGTAAGCGTAAGCGAGGACAGTCGACGAAGGAGAAGTCTATGGTGAAGAAAACCCTTTAGATAACGAAAGAGACGTTTGACTGCAAGCCAATCATCAAACGTAGGAAAAGCCATAGATTGTGCCGATCGATTTACAGCAAAAGCTATGTCAGGGCGAGTAATTGTAGCATATTGTAGCCCACCAATTGCACTTCTATAATCAGAGGAGTTGACCGTACTAGAAACGGATAGTTTGGTGGAAGGTAGCATAGGTGTGGACACGGGCTTAGATCCATCCATTTGAAAACGCCGCAACAAATCAACTACGTACTTCTACTGAGAAAGAAGTAAACCATCCCAACAACGAACAATCTCAACATTGAGAAAATAAGTTAAGGGGCCTAGGTCTTTGACGACGAATGTCTCCTTGAGATGAGAAACAAGCTTTTGAAGAAGAGATCCACTGGAACCTGTTAAAATCATATCATCAACATAGACAAGCACTAATAAACAGGATGCCGATATATAAATAGGGATGTATCAGCCAAACATTTGATGAAACTAAAGGATAGAAGCGCATCAATTAGAGTTTGGTACCAAGCAAGATGGGCTTGACGTAAACCATACAGATATTTTTGGAGGCGACACACATGATAGAGAGTGGAAGGATCCACAAATCCGCATGGTTGAACCATGTAGACAGGTGTAGATATGTGGCCATGCAAGAAGGCATTATTAATATCCAGTTGGCGGAGCTCCCAAGTATTATATAAGGCAAAGGTAAGGACCGTCGGGATAGTAACAGGTTTGACCACCGAGCTGAAAGTTTCCTGGTAGTCCACACCAGGACGTTGATGAAACCCCTTAGCCACCAGTCCGGCCTTGAAACGGTCAATTGAGCTATCGGGACGTCGCTTTATAGCAAAAACCCATTTATAGCTAATGATATTCGAACCAGGGGGAGGAGGATAAGATCCCAAGTTCCATGTTTCGATAATGCCGTATATTTCTCGGACATAGCCTTTCTCCAACAAGATCCTTGAGGGCGTGAGAGATACACAAGTAGGTGCAACCTCAGTGTCAAGCGGGTGCTTTATGGAATTATATACCTCAGGCTTAAAGATATTGTTCTAACTTCGCGTAGTCATTGGGTGCATTCGAGTGTGAGTGTCCAGAGGAATGACAGGAGCTGAGGTGGAAGAAGTGTTGGAAGGGGAATGGAGCACAATGTTAGTAGGCATGTCGGATGGGACAGCTGATTCCGGAACTGTCGGTGATAAACGATCATCTTGTACCAGTGGTTGTCTAATGGCCGCCATGGTGTGGGCAGGTACAGAGAGATCCGAAAGGATTAGAGGAAAGGACCCAACAGGCGGTGTAGAGACACTTGGTGTATGAATATCAGCAAATGCACGTTCAGTGAAACGAACATGTCGAGAGATATACAAACGACCTGTGAACATATCCAAACATTTATAAGCGTTCTGAGTCGTGGAATATCCCACAAAGATGCAAGGCTTAGAATATGGCTCACGTTTGTGGGAGGCATATGGGCGAAGCCACGGATAGCAGATACAACCAAATATACGGAGCTTCTGATTGTCAGGTTTTTGCTTGAACAAAGACTCAAATGGAGTTAGATTCCTCAAAACTGGTGTATGCAATCGGTTAATCAAATAAACAGCAGCTTGAAAAGCATAAAACCAAAATTCAAACGATAACCGAGCATAGTGCAACAAAGATTTACCCGTTTCAACAACATGACAGTGATATTGTTCCACAACCCCATTTTGCTCAGGTGTATGAGGTTCCGTGGTCAACCAATTAATACCACGTGACAAGAAATGAGATCTAAGAGCAGTAAATTTACCACCATTGTCACTGTAAAAAAATTTGACCGGGAAAACAAACAGACATTCAACAAGTGGACAAAAATTCTCAAAAACATTTCGTGCTTGAGACTTACAAGCCATAGGAAAAATCCACATATATTTTGTAAAATAATCAACAAGCAGTAAATAATAATGAAACCCATCAAGAGATGTCACTGTTGGACCCCACACATGCGCATACACATAATGCAAAGGTCGTAAAGCACGTAAAGTGGAATCACCAAAAGTCTGTTTGTGAGTCTTACAGCAAAAACAAGAATCGCAACTAAAATTCGATACAGTAGATTTGCTAGATAAAGGGAGTTTATTACTGGAAATAAGGAAACATTGGTAAAAATATCCCGTAAATTTGCCATATTTAAGAAAATATCCTCTAAATTTGGCATTTTTTTAAAATGCCTCATAACTTACAAAAAATTGTCAAAAATGCCCTGCAACCGGATATAGCAGGTCACCCATCCGGTCACATGCTGAGGTGGACAAAAAAAAATTATTTTAAGAAGCTGATGTGGATTTTGTATGATGTGGTATTAATATTTTTTATTTTTCTTTTGCCTTATTATTGTTCTTTTCTTTAAATTAATTAGGATAACAAAAATTAAATATTGAAGCACAAAATTTAGAATTAAAAAATAAGAAAAAATAAGAAATTATGCCAAAAAAAAAACAGTTAGTAAATTTAAATCTGATTTCTTAAAAAAAAAATGTTAGAATTCAAGTTTTTTCTCTTTGAGTTAGTAATTTTTTTTTTTAAATGTTAAATTAAATTAGTTAGATTTCAAGTTTGTACTCTTTTAGTTAGTTATTATTTTTTTTAAAATGATAAATTAAATTAGTTCGTCTCTATTCTTAGGAAGAGGAAGGTTAATTGTTACACAGTCCGGCCAATCTTGTTCCAACGCCGTCGACCGCTCCTACAATCTCCTTAGTCACTCACCTATCACCGCCATGCAACTTTTTCCATCACCCACCTCATCGCCGCCGCGGATTCCGGCGTATAGTGGTGAACTAAAAAAAAAAATTGTCACTCACCCCAAGATCTAATTTCAAATCTCAAATCTATTTCACATAATTTCAGATATGTTTCAAGGAAGTATTGTGTCCAAAATGGGGTTAATGTTTCTGATTTCATATCTGTTTCAGGGCTGGGGTTAATGTTTCTATGGTGAGGGAACGCCGGAAACGGGGGTGGAGGAACACCGGAAGAAAAGGGGGAGGGGAGGGAGGAGGAGGAAGGGGAAGAGGAAGAGGGTTCGGGGTGTGGAGGATGGGCTTAGCTTATTTTCAGAAGAGAGGGAAGCTAAGTTTCATTCCCATACATAACAAGAGAGTGAGAGGGAAGAAGAACAGTATAAGAGTGGGGGAGGCGGGGACGGCGAAGCGGCGGTGACGGTGGAGCAGCGGAGCTGCGGTGATGGCGGAGCGGCGGTGACGACGGGGTGGAGCTGTGGTGGATATATACATATATGTGTGTATATGTATATCAGTTCAGGTGAAGATATATATGTGTGGAGTTGTGGTAGATATATACATATATATGTGTATATATATATCAGTAATATATAAGAAAATTTTATGGAAAAAATAAGAATTTCTAATGAAAAAAAAACGTGGCAATTAAGATGCCACGTCAACGAATTTGTCCACCTCAGCATGTAACCGGATGGGTGACCTGCTATATCCGGTTGCAGGGCATTTTTGACAATTTTTTGTAAGTTATGAGACATTTTAAAAAATTGCCAAATTTAGAGGATATTTTCTTAAATATGGCAAACTTACGGGATATTTTTACCAATTTTTCCCTGGAAATAATTAAATAACTTGTTCTTCTGGATGGGTGACTCAGTCGAGCATGCCAAGTACTAACATCAGTATGTAAACCAAGAGTAGACTTCAAAACATAAGCAGGAGGCTTCAGATGATAAACCCCATTACTACATTTTCCCGTTGCCAGAGGTGCCCCTGTAACTCGATCCTTCACAACAAAACAATAGGGAAAGAATTCCGCAGATACATTATTTGACCGAGTAAACTGATGTACCAATAGAAAATTTTGTTGAGCCCGAGGTACACATAAAACATTATCCAACTGAAACATACGATTAGGAAAATGAAGGAGAGAAGAAATAGGCAACGAGGAACCATCTGTGAGCTGGACCTCCTTCGTACCGTTGTACTTAGAGTGCAAGGACAGAGTGCCCAAATCAGAGGTTAAGTTGTGGGGCATTCCCGCATCTAGCATCCATGCATTTTAGTTTGCAACCAGTCAAGGTGATTGAGCAACATTGGCCATAAGCGGCAATCGGCAGCGGAGAGCCCCATATCCCTATGTCTGACAAAGTTGACATATAATTATTGAATTATTATTAGGCTACTGATGAGAGTACTTGGAATTGTTGGACTTGCCCTTGTGAAAACCACCACCACCATGGGACTTATAATTTTGGGTAGGTGATTTCGAACAAGAAGTGTGTGAACCACGATTATGTTGCGACTGGGCATGGTTTGGCGAGATAACTAGATTAGAATCTATAGAGAATAAAAAAACATCTCCTGTGCAACGAGCATGTCCGGCAGATTGGCGAAAAGAATAGAGTTGGGTTACGCACGGATGGAAGCTACAATGTCACGGAATTTTGGGCCAAGTCCGTTTATAACACATATAGTGAAATCATTGTCAAACATCGGGGAATCAATCAAAGCGAGTTCATCTGCCTTAGCCTTGAGGGAGTGGAGGAATTTCGTAATTGATCGCCAATTTGAGCACTACCGAGATCAAATTTTAGCACCATCACCCGAGACCGAGAACGACTGGTGAAAATCTGATTTAGCGTCTGCCACACGGTATGAGAATCGGTTGTCGTTGACACAAATAGGGAGATTTCTTCAGAGAGAGAATCCATGATGGTAGCGAGAATCAACTGATCTTGTTGAAACCATTATTTGAATGTAGGGGAGTTCTTTGACGGAGGAGAAAACTCACCATTTACATACCCCTGTAGGTCAAGCCCGTTCAGAATCGTAAAGATATGAGATCGCCATTGTGGGAAATTTTTCCGGGTGAGTTTCTGGATGTGTTGCATATTCTCGGGAATGGTGATGAGTGGGGAAGGAGTGGTGTCAATGGCAGCGGTTGTAGTGTCAGTGTGGGAGGTGGTGTAGGCGGTGATCGACATGACAGTGGAGATTGGCGATCATAGAGGGCTCGGTAGAGAGAAGGAACGAAGGGAAGAGCGTAATGGAAGGAAAATATTAGCGGATCGTGAAGGATGATACCATATGAGATAATGAATATACATGTGATTAATTGATCTAATTGATTGAGTACAACTGATACATACAGTACAACAACATGAGTATAAGGAAAAGATAACAAAGATTAAAACTAATCTAGAAGAATTTATAACAAATATATACAATATTTATTCCTTAATAGCCACAACCCTCGGAATAGTTTTTCAATATTATGCGAAGGGAAAGCTCGCGGGGCAACCGTACCAACAAGAGAGGTTGATATATCTTGATCATCGAGGTTTAGTCTATTCGTGTTCAGCAAACTGCTCTTAGTGTCATCAAGAGAGAGTTTAGAGTAGATTGGATGCGAGGATTGAACATGATTGTGGAGTAGGCGAAGGAAAATTCGAAGCTACCGGAGATAATAATTGCACCCAAGAAAATTAACCGTACATATAAGAGAGAAACTGAAAAACCCCACATCAAACACATAAAGGAAACAAAAGGAATAAAAGAATAGTCAAGAATCCGCACAAACCTAGAAGATTTGGGTGGATATTGACCTGGCAAGGAAGAAAAACCCTAGACGAGACTCTAAGAAGAACTTTAGCAAGGAGAAACCCTAGGACAATATTGATGTCTTAATTATTAGTTTTAATGATAAAACAAAGTCGTTTTTATTTAGGTTACAAGAATTCATACAATTACACGTATGCAATTCGCCGGGTCAAAATTCTAATTTCGGGCTCCATCTCATCAATTGCATCCCAAAAACTGCTCAGGTGCATTGAATTAAAAAATTACAAACGGGATGCAATTCTAAGTTACATTTAAAAAGTCATGTTGCAAGTGGTAACTAACAAAAAGTTCGTGAATTTGTACGTAATTAACCCTATTTATTTTAGGGTTAATTACTGGGAAAAAAAATCACGATCTTTGCTTCAATTTTTAAATGCAACATGATCTTGAAAACTTATCAATATTAATTAGTCACCACCATGATTTTTTTCTTCAATTACAACATTGACCTTATTTTTTACATCTGATTGCATCACCACTACTTGACGAGATTGTCCAACATCTATATCTATTTTATCATATATTGCTACAATTCTAGTGAATCGGAGATTTGAGTTATTATGTCACTCATTCCACTCGTAATTAAGTGAGAGATTAAAAATTGGTGGACGGTAAATGAATGTCTAATGAAGGCGCATCTTGCGATGGTGGAGGTGACAAAATCAAATGTAAAAAAGATATAATCAATCCCCGTTTAATATAAAAGTAGGATAATTTGATGAGGTGTCATCTCCAGCAGATTTCTCTCAATATTTTTCTTTTCCGATTATCTAATAAGCAGTTTCCTCATCTAAGTTGTAACTGCTCCGAATTTCAAGGTTGCAGTTGCTTGATTTTCTTTCTTTAATATTTTAAAGTGTTTTCTCTTTATACATTATCATATCCCAACTTATGTGTGTCGTCACCATAATGTTCTTAACAAAAAATAATTTATAAAATAGTCGTTTAGCAGCAAAAAAATCCACTTCTATCTATATCTATATTATAGCAAAAGCAAAGGGAGAATCTAAAGGAGACGGTTTTGTGGAGTATGTGGAAAGCGGAGATTGCGTTGAGGGTTTATCTAAACGATGGTTTGTAGATCGTGTGGAAAGCGATCGTGCATATCTTAGAGAAGGCAAAGTAGAGAGGAGCCGCTGACAGGGAGGAAAAGGATTAGCTGACAGGAAGGAGAAGGATTAGCTGACAGGGAGGAGAAGGATTAGCCAAATCTGCGAGAATGATATTCAATTGTTGTATTCCATTTGTTCAATGTCATGGTGAGAAACTATTGTTAACCCTTCATTCTCGATTAGGTTGCTTTGAAATTCAAATGTTTATGTCACTCTCTCTCTCTCTATCGATTTTCGAGAAAAGTTAAAGCAATAATCGACAGCCAAATAAGTGTTTCTTCTTCTCTTTTTGTCATTGTTCCATTTTTTCTCCATTTATTTCAATTTCTGGCAAAAGAGGCTGGATCTAATACATAGAAGTTATTGCAAGAACAAACAACATTTGATAGGTGGTCGTTGGACCTACCAAATTAATGTATAGAAATACACTTATCCTTATCCTACTACTCTAACTAGTAGAGTGGTAAGTAGGAGTCGATCCCACGAGGAACGGTCGAACAATTTTACTTATGTATTAAGTTATTATGATCAAGAAATATAATGTAAATAAGCTAGAAAAACAATAAAGAAGTGGGGGGGGGGGGGAGGGTTTAATGAAATAACAACTAACACCTAAATTTCTATTAAGCAAACTAAATAACAAATACTCTAAGAATACTTAGCAATTTAACAATTCAAATAAATAAAGACAAATAGAATTGTTTTTTTCGGTTTTTGGTTTTCAAATAATAAAATGATTCACTCTTAATCATGTTTCACCTTGGTCTTGGACGATTTATGCAACTATTGTTAATACCTAATTAGTTAGCTTTAGAACTCCTACTTCAAGATTGATAACAAGCTCTACCAATCTTGTTGTCTCTTAAGTATGATTAATCAAAATAAGCTCTTCAATTAATCCTACCCAACTTATCAAATCCTAAAACAAGCTCTTTAAGAATTAATAGTTGAGTGCATTAAGAATTAATACAACGGAGTAGATTCGACATAAAACTCGTAAGTTCGGTTCTAGAGGTCGAACTCTATGTTATCCCCAATAAAATAAATCTACTGTTTGCTACACGGGAATCGGAAATCCTACAATTACGGATAGTAATTTCTAATTCTAGCAACACACAAACAAATATCCAAATGGGTGATCAAACCACAATTCAATTCATAAGTGTGAATCAACAATCCCAAATAACAAAGAACATTCACAAAGCATAATCCAATCGGTAATATTAACCGCAATAATCACATAAATGTCTTAAACTTAAGGTTCAACTAATGATTAAGAGTAATTCTAGGGTGCTAGCCACCCATTACAACTATTACAAAGATAAAGCAAGAGAAAATCAAAGAAAACATGAAAATAAGATAGAAGGAACCAAAAGATAGGATTGATTGATCTTGATCTTCAATCTCCCTCCAATCCTTTGCTTCCAATGGGGAATAGTGGCTGAATATGTGTGTGGGATGGGATCAAAGTTAGGTTAAATTCGAAATGAACTTATATATAGAGAGGAGAAAGTGTTGGGCTGAAAAATGGACAAAAACGTGTTTCAGGATTAAAACAGAGAGTTGCGCCGCAGCCGTGGCGTACAACTGGCCGTGGGCGTGGTGGAAAACAAGGGTTTGGGCTGGAGTTGGGGCCGCGGCCGCAGTCTGGTTATCGCCTCGTCCATGGTCTCGGTTGGGCTGGATTTACCCCTTATTCTGGATCTTTAGCCACGGGCGTGGCTCATCTTCGCCGTGGCCGTGGGCCTTGGTCTGCCTCGGTCGTGGCCCATATTTTGCCTCGGTCGTGGTCTAGCTGAGTGAAAATGGCCCTCTTCTGTACAAATTACCATGGCCGTGGGCTAGTTAGCCTCGGCCGTGGCATAAGCCACGGGCGTGGCATTAGCAACGCGGGCAAGGTCCCCTGTTTTTCCTTATTTTCTTTTCCCTTTGAGCTCGGATTGTCGACTTGAGATATTCGAACCTGTTTTTCAGCCTTAATTCACCTGTTTTCACATGAAAAGAAACTAAACACGTCAAACTGCCCAATAACACAAATATGCACGATACACGATCAAATATGCATGAAAATATCATTAAAACGACACTTAAAGCGACCGAAAATGCATGCATGTTCACGTGTTCCAAATCTCCCCAAACTTAGATCTTTGTTCGTCCTGAACAAATAAAGAAAAAGAAGAAGGACACGTGTTAGTGCAGATTTAAGTGGCGAAACCGATTTCAGAATAACTTTTCAAAAGTTAGGCAATAATGATAATATTGAGCATATGAGATAGAGCTATATCAACTACTTTTAAAACTTGACACTCTCAACTTGAGATCCTCACCGGATGAGTGTATCTCTCGACTCTCAAGTGTATCAAATGGGTAGTGTATACGCTCACATTGAAATGCATAAAATGCCTACTATAGGCTTGCCAATCATCTAAACTTCGATGTATACCCGACATGTGTCACAAGGAATCAAAAAGATCTTTAACGGGTTGTAATGTTGGCTTGGGGTAAGGTGGGAAGATTTCTAGTATAAGTGACTATAAAATGGACTAAATGAGTTAGCTACTCTCATCCATCCCTTAAACAACAATCACTTCACCTCCCTCTCTTACTACCCAATCAAACCGATCCTATAATGCGGCTTCTTCACCTTATGACAAACTTACAACCTAAATGCTTCTTTTCCAACTCTCCCTTGGGTGTGTTTTCTTTTGAATTTTTCAATTTTGAGACACCGGTCAAAAAGCATTTACATTACTAGTCTCTCCAAATCGAAAGCAACAACAAAGTATATACAACCAACTTTTTCTATTGTTTTCTGATTCTTTTGATTTTTTTTTTTATTTTTTTTATAAACATTGGAGAACACTAATATTCTCGATTCTTGCCTATTTGTGTAGATTTCCTTTCACCCTTTAATATAGTTCCACTAGTTTACCCGAATTGACCCACTACCTTCCAACTGCCTCCCTCATGCTCATGTAGTCCAATTAGGTTCAAAGGCTAATTGAAAGGGGTTCAGCTTGTAGAGTTGGGCTGTCAAACAAGAGGCTAAGAGCTCAAAGGGTTAACTAGAGGCAAATTTTTCAAAATTTTGGTGAAAAGGGGTGTATTTTCAAGTTTGGAAGTAGGCTCAAGTCAAGAATTGCCTAAGATCATTTTCAATGTCACATAATGCACCGACTCATTCGAAATAGAGAATCAAGGTAAGTTCTAGAGACAACTAGATGCACTCAATGAATTTCACACCGAAAGAAAGATTAAATTACTCCAAAGATGGGAGTATCTTTTAAGGCTCAAAAATTCACTAGGCAACAATTTGATCAAAAGTTTTGAATGTAAGCTCAATTTCGTCTCATAGCCTATCATGCTCTACCATGAGCCAAATTTTAAATTTTGATAAAAAAAATTGTCATCATTAACCATTTACCACATTTCTCATCCCAATTTGGTCCAATCAACTTTTTCAAGCGGCCAAATCCGTACACCTACCACCCCCTCCCCAAACTTGGTTGAAAACCAAAGTTTGTGGAAAGAAGGGGTACGGATTGGTGCTTAATGACTCAACCATTTATTCAACACCATTCATCCCAATTCTACTAAAATTACCAAAATTATTAATCCTCTGCGTGTAGGTACCAAAAATTCAACATATATACATGACAAAACTCAAAATTACTTAACCAATCAAATAAGATAGTAGAAAGTGGCACACAGGCCAATCCATAAATAACATCCTAAAAAATCATCCAACAAAATAGTACAAGCAAAAATCACCAAAGGCACAAGTCATAATCAAACGGCACACACGCCGTGAATCCAAAATACAAGCTAATTAGATGGGGCACACAGGCCTAAATATTCAGCTAGAGATAAAATATGGCAAGGAAGCACGAAAGAATTGAAAATCAGAGCGGCCAAGAACATCCCACCCCCACTCTCTCCCCAAACTTAGTTGAAAACTAAGTTTTGGAGAAAATGAGGATATTCTTGGTGCTCTCACAAAGATTTGGAGGGTCGTGGAGATCGCGAGCTTTGGCTACCAAAACACGCTCGAATGTTGTTGAGTGCCCCGAGGATCTTGTTCTGAGTCGCCTTGATCTCCTTAATGTCCGCCTTTTTCTCCCCGATATCTGCCTCCATTATGCTCAATCTCTCGTCCACCTGTTTTTGGAATTTTGTGTGGGACTGAACAGCGGATACTGGTCTTTTGCTTGAATGACGGCTGCTCGCACCCTCGCCTGCGGGGCCAGCCCCTTCTGCAGCAGGTTCTAACACTTGATGTCTCTGATATTTCCGGAACTCAAGGTCACTTGGTTCCCTTGAGGCTGCCCGGTGTGCCACTGAGCTCAAGGCCAAGTTGGCTGTGGATCGGAGGCCTCTGATGTGGGTAAGGTCTAGGTTGGGAAGGCGTAGCATTGGCCCTACATTTTGGATCACAAAGGGGACGGAGACTCCATCTTCCTGCCCCAAAGCAGCAATCCTCATGTTGGTTAAATCCTCCCAACCCAAAAGGAATGAGTCTGATATGGCCTTGAAGTCGGTCAGTGGAACCCCAAAGTGCTCTAAAATCGGTGTGATAAGAGCCCCGTTGAAGATCGGATCGTCCTATTTTGGCTCTTTCTTTCTTGTTGTGGTCAACTCCTTCGCCGTCCTCTCAAAGGACTCGATCAAAACCTCCTCATATCTCCTATCGATCCTTTTCAAGATGGACCATAGGATACTAAGCTCAGCCATCCTTGTTGCCCCCGTCTCTTTCCTGCCAAATAGTGTCAACGCCAGAAGCCTTTGCAAAACCTTTACGACTGAACTTCTAATCCAGCTCGTTTTGGAACTCTTCGAATCGAAGACTTAAGGTTCAACCAATCCGGGAGCAACAGTTATTTGCCCCCAGAACCGCCCGACGTCGAACTCATCGATTTGTTCTAAGTCTGTGGTGGAGGGGTCTTCCTTGAACCCATAAATCCTCCTCAACTCCGATATCGTGAGTGTCTTCTTTTCGTTCAATACATGGAACGATACTGTGGGTTCTGTTTCCACATTTTTCGGAGTTGGCTCGGACCGAGAGTGTACTGAAGAACTCAAGGACGAATCGTTGATAGGTGGGCCTTAGAGTGAACAGTCTAGTGAGGCCCGACGCTTTCAGAAATTCTTCTATATCGCCCTTGATCCCCATGGCGGTTAAGCACTCAGTCTTGAAATATCGGGTGACAGCTATCTGGCGCTTCAATAATTTGGCAAATCTTTTTTGGTGAACCGGGTCTTCCAATATTATATCGAAAAGCCGGCTATCTGGCCCTGTGGATGTTGGGACCTCCGGAGTTTCGATCTCAGGTTCGTCCAGGATGGGTTCCCGAATCACCAATTTGCCTTTGCCCTTGCTTATACTTGTGCCTTTGCCTGTGGTTAGGGATGTAAATGGGTCGGGTAGGGTACGGGTATGCTTCCCCCATACCCTACCCTATTTAATTCGGGTACGTGTACGGGTAATACCCGTCGGGTAATCGGGTTACCCGCGGGTAATCGGGTTACCCGATTGATATATAAAAATATTATAAATAATATGTAATATGTATATATACCATATATAATGTGATACAATAAATTAAATATAACATATATAATATGTAAATGTTACATTATATGTTATTTTATATATTAAATCATATATTATAAACATAATATATTAAATATAATGATAATTATATAATATATAACATGTAAAATAATACATAAGTATGTAATCGGGCAGGCGGGTAGGGTAATCGGGTAGGGTAAACGGGTAATATGCTAAACCCGTACCCTACCCTACCCGATGGCAAAAATATCGGGTTCGGGCGATACCCGACCCTATTACCCGTTTACCCGTCGGGTAGGGTTACCCGCGGGTAAAATTGACATCCCTACCTGTGGTGGCACTTTTGCCGGTGGATTTCTTAGATGCCTTTTTTGATGGTCCCATTTGGCCTACAAAACAAACACACACAATTAAATTCTGAGTTTGACAACTTCATCACCAATTTAAACATCAACTGTAATCAAATAGAAGATCAATCACTCATGTTCAATCACTCATGTTCAATCAACACAGAATATCACAAGTGAGTTCACAATCTAGATGACTCAATTGACATGATTAAATGTGCATATATGGCAAACACTCTCAATCATTATCCTATTGCAACAAAATTCTACCAATGCTCAACAAAAATAGATCAACTTCTTTTCATTACAAAACAAGAGTCAATAGTGCCTACTCTTCACACAAATTCACTAATCAACCTAATAATCGAGCATAGTAATCGAATCAAACTACAAAAGACTAACAAGAAGGAATGTATGTCAATTGGTCGGTGATATAGCAAAACCAATTTCAATCTTCAAATTCAATGATTCTCAAACTAATCCTCATCCATCATCAGAAAATCATGCAAATACAAAGACTATCACTACAAATTTAGTGTTAGGTTACTTAAAACCAGTCAAAATTGGCAAAAATTCACAAAACAACTTGTGCACAACCAATATCATTACATCAACTAATATAACACCAAATTTGCCCTTAATCTTAACAATAAAGTTCATAATAAACAAATAAAGACTAAGAGGAAGAGATAGCCGTACTTACAGGTCGGGTTTAATCGAAAGATTTGAAATGAACTTTTTTTCGCCCTTTTCAACCCGACCCCAGCTTTGCTCCAAATCCGAAATTTTTCGGATAGAAGTGTGTGTGGTGATGTGGATGAGGTGTGGTGAAAATGGCAGATTTAGTGTATGTGTGAGTGTGTGTTGCGCAATTTCGCGAGGAGGAGGGACAAAATGCCCTACCTCGCCCGCGTCTGCTATTTATACATGGTGACCCGCCTCGGACGAGGCGAAAAGTATGCTGCGTCCGTGGTGCATGATCTTGCTCACCGCGGGCGTGGCGAGTTTATCACGCGGCCATGTCAAATCTTCCAATGGATTTGAAGGATTTTGAGTCTGAATGGCCTCGGGCGTGGTCAGGGAGCACCACGGGCGAGGCGTTCCTTACCTCGGCCGAGGTTATATATTGCCTCGGCCGTGGTAATTTGTCTAGTGAACTTGGCATTTTCCCACTTCTTCGACCACGGACGTGGCAACATTTGGCCTCGGTCGTGGCGTTTGGTACACCACGGGCGTGGCGAGTTTTACCACGGTCGTGGTAAATCTTCCAGTGAACTTTGTGGATTTTCAGCTCATTGTGCCATGGCCGTTTCACAAAAAGGCCTCGGTCAAAGGACTACTTCGCCATGGGCGTGGCCCAATCCTCCACGGCCGAGATAGATTGTCCAGAATGGCTTGACATTTTTCTTCGTTGGAGGCCGCGGGCGAGGTGGTTTTTACCTCGGCCGTGGTGATTTCTCCCGTGTAAAACCTCCATTTTTGGACTCCTTCACCCCCATTCCACACTATCTCTTTGAATGGATTGTTTGACACCTACACGCATTTAAACAAAACAATTCAAAACAATACAATAATAGTAAAATTACTACGAAACTATAAATTCAAAATGCAAAAACAAGTAATCGCCGGGTTGCCTCCCGACAAGTGTCGTTGTTTAACGTCGTTGGCTCGCCGGATGTTCTTTTTACTTCAACTCACCGGAAAGGGTTCCTCGATCCCTTCCTTCCGTGCTTCATTCAATTCCCACGGGTCCTTATGGGCCTCCCGCTCTTCCTTACCGTCTTCTGGCAACTTAATTTCCGGGTCAATTTCACCCAGATCCTCTTGAATCCCCAAACTTATTATTTCCACATCCTTTGCCTTCCTTTCACGCAATCTCTTCCTAACTTTCTTGCTGTTCAAAGGAACACTATCTTTCCCAAGCAATTCAATGAAATCAATAGAGGAAACATCATGTACATCTTCAGAGTGTTTCATGGACTTGAATATATTAAACTTCACAATTTGACCTTCAAACTCCATGGTGAGAGTCCCCGCACGCACATCTATTTTTGTTTGGGAGGTGTTCATGAACGGCCTTCCCAACAAAATAGGTGTGGAATTTGTTGTGTCTCTTGCATATCTAATATATAGAAGTCGGCTAGAAAAATAAGATTATTTACCTTAACAAGCACATTTTCAACCACCCCACCCGAGAATGAGGTACTTCGATTGGCGAGTTGGATAACAACCTTAGTTTCTTTCAATGACCCTAAGTTTAGGCTCTAAAACATTGAACAGGGCATCACATTGATTGATGCCCCTAAATCAAGAATAGCTTTCTCAATTAGACAATTACCAATCTTACACGGGATGACGAACATTCCCGGGTCCTTGCACTTTTGAGGGAGTTTCTTTTGGAATATGGCATACACACTTTCCCTCCTAAGTACCTTGTTATTTCCATGAGGCCTTCTTTTGTTTGTGCATAGACCCTTCAAAAAATTTGCATACCGTGGGATCTGTTTCACAGCTTCAATCAGTGGAATTTTGATCTCCACTTTCTGAAATATTTCAAGCATTTCCCGTTCTCTGTCTTTGTCTAAACTTTCTTGATTAGGCACGGGAATGGAAGTGGTGGGGTCACAGTCAGTGTTGGAGTGTTGAGCTTTGGATCCTCAAGGGGGATTGGTATGGTTCTTCCTTCGACAGATTCTCTTTCTCTTCCCTTTTCTTCTTCATCCTCCAAGTGAGGGAGGTTCTTGGGTGGCTTCTCGAGCACCTTTCCGCTCCTCAAGGTACTTACACTAACATTCTCAACTTTACTCTCTACCTCTTGAAGGGCCTCTGTCTCTCCCTTGTCTTTCGCCTTCTCGGTTTCCTTGGATGAGAAGTACTTCTAAATGGGGAATGGCAATAAATGGTCGGAGAAACATGCCGCCACTTGTTCCTTTTGTTTCCTCGACTCCTTTGCAAGTTTTCACTTTGGTACACAGACTTGAACTTCAACAACTTGAGGAGTTGAGGTCTTTTCTTCATCCAAAATGTCATGTGGGCTGTCTGTCTGTGCACATGAAGGCTACCCGGGCTTCTCAAGCTCTCCAGGCATTACCCTACTAATGATGCCAATTGCACTCACATTAGCCAAATTTTTGGGGTTGATTTCAGGTTGTGCCGATAGCTTTCCACTTTGAGCACTCTCCAGACAGGATACCGCTGATGCTATTTGACTGACTTGATTTTCAATACTCTGGAACCTCGAACTTGATTCCTTCTGCAGTTGAAGCGTACTTGTTGCTAGGCTCTTGACTATGTCAGAAAGGGATGGATCAGAGGGTACTGGCTCAGTGGGTTGCCCTTGCTGGAACATCCCCCTAGGGTAGGGGGGTCGATTGTGTCCACCTTGATCACCCTGTTGATGCATATTGGGACCTTGATTCCCATATTTGAAATTGGGGTGATCTCTTCACCCCGGATTGTACGACTGCGAATAGGGATCATACTTCCGGCCAGCCTGGTTAGGATTAAAATTATGAACTGCATTGGCATGAGCATCCATTTCTTCTCCTCAATAATCTTTCCCGTTCAACTATCTTTGGCTCAAAAAGAAGTTCTTTCTCCCCTTGATAACGCAAGAAAATTAACTACCTATCCAGAAACAAGAAAACAAGAGAATACCAAACTACTAGATAAATAAGAAGTAGATAAACAACTAATAAAGTAAACATAATGCTTGAACAAATAAAACAAGACTATTCTTATCACCGTTCCCCGGCAACGGCGCAAAAATTTGATAGGTGGTCGTTGGACCTACCAAATTAATGTATAGAAATACACTTATCCTTACCCTACTACTCTAACTAGTAGAGTGGTAAGTAGGAGTCGATCCCACGAGGAACGATCGAACAATTTTGCTTTATGTATTAAGCTATTATGATCTAATGTAAATAAGCTAGAAAAATAATAAAGAAGGTTTTTTTTGGGGGGGGGGGTGTTTAATGAAATAATAACTAATACTTAAATTTCTATTAAGCAAACTAAATAACAAATACTCTAAGAATACTTAGCAATTTAACAATTCAAATAAACAAAGACAAATAGAATAATTTTTTTCGATTTTTGGTTTTCAAATAATAAAATGATTCACTCTTGATCATGTTTCACTTTGGTCTTGGACGATTTATGCAACTATTGTTAATACCCAATTAATTAGCTTTAGAACTCCTACTCCAAGATTGATAACAAGCTCTACCAATCTTGTTGTCTCTTAAGTATGATTAATCAAAATAAGCTCTTCACTTAATCCTACCTAACTTATCAAATCCTAACACAAGCTCTTTAAGAATTAATAGTCGAGTGCATTAAGAATTAAGACAACGGGGTAGATTCGACATAAAACTCGTAAGTTCGGTTCTAGATGTCGAATTCTATGTTATCCCTAATAAAATAAATCTATTATATGCTACAACGGAATCGGAAATCCTACAATTAGGGATAGTAATTTCCAATTCTAGCAACACACAAACAAATATCCAAATGGGTGATCAAACCACAATTCAATTCATAAATGTGAATCAACAATCCCAAATAACATAGAACATTCACAAAGCATAATCCAATCGGTAATATTAATTGCAATAATCACATAAATGTCTTAAACTCAAGGTTCAACTAATGATCAAGAGTGAATTCTAGGGTGCTAGCCACCCATTACAACTATAACAAAGATAAAGCAAGAGAAAATCAAAGAAAACATGAAAATAAGATAGAAGGAACCAAAAGATAGGATTGATTGATCTTGATCTTCAATCTCCCTCCAATCCTTTGCTTCCAATGGGGAATAGTGGCTGAATATATGTGTGGGATGGGTTCAAAGTTAGGTTAAATTCGAAAATGAACTTCTAAATATAGAGGAGAAAGTGTTGGCCTGAAAAATGGGCAAAAACGTGCTTCAAGATTTAAACAGGGAGCTGCGCCGCGGCCGTGGCGTACAACTGGCCGCGGGCGTGGTGGAAAACAAGGGTTTGGTCTGAAATTGGGGTTGCGGCAGTGGTCTGGTTATCGCCTCGGCCATGGTCTCGGTTGGGCTGGATTTATCCCTTATTCTGGATCTTTAGCCACGGCGTGGCTAATCTTCGCCGCGGCCATGGGCCTTGGTCTGTCTCGGCCATGTCACACCCACCCTTGTAAAAACTTATTTTATACCAATTTTTAGCCTTACAAAACCTGTATATTTTTTTTAAAAATTAATAATCTAAAATACTTTCCCGATGTTAAAATCTCATCAATATGTGCTCACATAGATCCAAGTCAAGCACAGTAGCATCACTCCGAATTCAACACCATATTTACAGCAATATACATATTAAAGTTCTCTAATTTGAACAAGTCCAAAAAGGTTATTAGAACGCTAGCAAAAACATAGTGAGTCCAAGGTTTAGCCCCACAGGTCGTCATTCATATACACGAGGCTTCAAGACTTGCAGAAGTTCTAACAGCATGCCAGATTAGTCCACGAGCTCATACGTAGTCAAACTCACCTACAATGCAAGAACTACGTGAGCTAAAGCTCAGTAAGCAGAAATCATGCATGACAAATGCGTGAATGATGAGATGCAATTTACAAAACCATTTCTTTCAACTCTACTCAAAAGAAAACCGTTTTCGTGAGTATTGGCTCCCTTCACTGGCACAACCTCACCAGAATATCACTTATTGGCCATACTCGTGACTACCAAGGGTCCCTCCTCCCCCCTTATAGTCCACCCGAGATATCAGTGATGGTTGGTACGACCAAGCGGCTATCCTCCCGAGACTACCAGGGGTCCACCTCCTGCCTGCCCCCGCAGTCCACCGGGAAGTCTACCTCTTCCCGTACCCCTCATCACGAAGGTGCTGAAGTGGGAACCTCTTCCGCGTGCACGCCTGTCACCGGAAGCATCCCGAGAGACACCATATACAATGTATAACTCTCAGTGTACCAGTGGTGACCAACCCCAAAACATTATCAATTTATGCAATTACGTTATTTTGACTTCTTATATGTACACATGTAATCCTTGTAGATGCTAATGCTCATGATTGATGCACATCCATTTGTTTTTAAGCAACAGAAGAATACACTTTATACACATGCATACAACAACACATACATCAATCAATTATCACAAATAATAAACACAAATACTATGTTCAAGCATTGTAGTTGGCGATGGATTTCTACTTACCTCTCCTCCGGAGTAGCTTTTGAAATTTCCTATTCCACAATGGTAATCAATCCAGTTCGTTACGAAGCGTAACTACGTCTGGGGGCGATACCAAGCCAGGATATTTTGCTTTAGATGAATCTTGGAGTTACAATTACAAAATGAAAGAAGAAAACTGTTTTAATAGCTTCTTGGACACAAAAGCTGAAAAGTAAGTCGGTCTTTGAATCTCGGCCGAGATTAGACCCTGTCTCGGCCGAGATGACTAAGTCGGTCTAAGGGTCTCGGCCGAGATCACTCTCTGTCTCGGCCGAGATGCGTCTCCAGGGCAAACTTCCCGTTTTCCCTGCCTTCACGTCTCGGCCGAGATCACTTCTCTGTCTCGGCCGAGATGACTCGACCACCCGTCTCGGCCGAGATCCTTCCCCGTCTCGGCCGAGATTACTTTCCAGCGAGAAACACTTCATTCTCCTTGCTTTTGGCTCCACACTATAAACTTGTCACGCATAGTCTTAAATTCTGTAGCATGTTTCATTATTTTAGACTAGGGGGTTCTTGACTACCAAGGTAAACATGTCCAAATTAATCGCAAAATATAAAATAACGCAATAAATGTAATAAATTAATTACTATAAAACTATCACGTAAATAGCACATAAAATATGGAATGCATGAAATGCAAAAATTATATTTGCCAGTGAGTTGTGAGAGGCACGGGTATTACATCCTCCCCCCCTTATAAAAATTTCGTCCCCGAAATTTACTTACTTGAAGAGTTCAGGATATTTGGCTCTCATTTCATCCTCTCTTTCCCAAGTGGCTTCTTCGACTGATTGATTTCTCCATAGGACTTTGACTAACGGAATTTCTTTGTTTCTGAGCCGTTTTACCTCCCTTAATAAAATCTGTACTGGTACTTCTTTATATCCCAAGTCTGCTTGTAGTTCTACAGGTTCACTGTTTAGGACATGAGATGGATTTGCAATATACTTCCTCAATACTGACACATGGAACACATTGTGTATTTGAGACATTGATGCTGGCAAGTCGAGTCTGTAGGCAACATCACCAACTCTCTCAATAATAGGAAATGGACCAATATATCTTGGACTAAGTTTTCCTTTCTTACCAAACCGCATTATTCCTTTCATTGGTGCAACTTTCAAGAATACTAGATCTCCTACTGCAAACTCAAGTGCTCTCCTTCTCTTATCTGCATAGCTTTTCTGGCGACTCTGAGCCGTTTTCATCCTTTCCCGAATCTGTGACACAGCTTCTGACATTTCCTGTATTACATTTGGACCTAGAAGTCTTCTTTCACCAACCTCATCCCAATGTATCGGTGATCGACACTTCCTACCATATAGTGCTTCATAAGGGGCCATTCCTATAGTGGATTGATAACTGTCGTTGTAGGAAAATTCTATCAAAGGTAGAAATTTACTCCATTGACCCTGAAAATCTAATGCGCAAGCTCTGAGCATATCCTCTAAAGTCTGTATCGTCCTTTCCGATTGTCCGTCAGTTTGTGGATGATATGCAGTACTGAAAGACAACTGTGTTCCCAGTGCCTTGTGTAAACTCTTCCAGAAGGTAGACAGGAATCTTGAGTCTCTATCTGATACAATGGATAATGGTACTCCGTGAAGTCTAACTATTTCCTGTATATATATCTGAGCATAACGATCCATGGAGTAAGTAGTACAAACTGGGAGAAAATGAGCAGATTTTGTGAGTCTGTCCACAATTACCCAGATAGCATCGTGACCCTTTACAGTTTTCGGCAATCCCACCACAAAATCCATTGTAATGTTTTCCCATTTCCATTCCGGAATTAGTAAGGGCTGTAAGGTTCCTGCCGGTCTTTGATGTTCTGCTTTTACCTGCTGACAGGTCAAACACTGTTCTACACACTGAGCAACATCTTTCTTCATACCTGGCCACCAATACTGTACTCTTAAATCTCGATACATTTTGGTAGCTCCTGGATGTACTGAATATGGTGTCGAATGTGCCTCTGTCATAATATCTCTACGAATGCTATCTACATTTGGCACACATAACCGGTTTTTGAATCTTAAGATATTATTCTCTGACAACTGAAAGTCTGAAGGCGTCCCTGAAGCAGCATCCTTCTTTACTTTAGCTAAATATTCATCTTCATTCTGTCCCTGCTTAATTCTATCAATTAGGGTAGGCTGAAGGGTTAGAGCTGCTAGTCTTGCCTCCACCATTCCAAGTTGAACAATCTCGATATTCATTCTTTGCAAGTCTAGTAACTCCGGTTTCTGAATTAAAGCCATTAATGTGATACTTTGGGACAATTTTCTGCTTAAGGCATCAGCAACGACATTTGCTTTACCAGGATGATAGTTGATAACACAGTCATAATCTTTCACGAGTTCTAACCATCTTCTCTGTCTCATATTCAGCTCCTTTTGTGTGAAGAAGTATTTCAAACTCTTGTGATCTGTGTAGATCTCACATCGTTCTCCATATAGATAGTGTCTCCAGATTTTTAGCGCAAATACTACTGCTGCAAGCTCCAAGTCATGAGTAGGGTAGTTCTTCTCATACTCCTTCAATTGTCTGGATGCATATGCTATTACTTTGCTATTCTGCATTAACACACACCCTAAACAATTCTTCGAAGCATCACTGTATACCACAAAGCCTCCAGTCCCTGTTGGTATTGAAAGGATCGGTGCAGATGTTAACCTTTTCTTCAGTTCTTGAAAACTCTGCTCACAAGCCTCTGTCCACTTGAATGTTACACTCTTCCTAGTCAACTGTGTTAAAGGAGATGCAATTTTCGAGAATCCTTCTACAAATCTCCGATAGTACCCAGCTAACCCGAGAAAACTACGTACCTCTGAAGGGTTTGTAGGTTGTGGCCAATTATTAATTGCTTCAACTTTACTTGGATCAACTGAAATTCCTTCTCCTGACACAACATGCCCTAGAAATATTACTCGATCCAACCAGAACTCACATTTCTTGAACTTAGCGTACAACTGTTTCTCCTTTAGAACGTCTAAAACCTTTCTCAAATGCACAGCATGCTTTGCTTCATTCTTGGAGTAGATCAGGATGTCATCAATAAACACAATAACGAACTTATCCAAAAAGTCTTTGAACACCCGATTCATCATATCCATGAAAGATGCTGGGGCATTTGTCAAACCGAATGACATCACCAAAAACTCATAGTGTCCGTATCTTGTACTGAATGCCGTTTTTGGAATATCTTCCTCTTTGATTTTCAGTTGATGATAACCTGAACGCAAGTCAATCTTGGAGAATATGGCAGCTCCCTGGAGTTGATCAAACAAGTCATCAATCCTGGGTAAGGGGTATTTGTTCTTGATCGTAACCTTGTTCAGTTCTCTGTAATCTATACACATCCTCATAGTACCATCTTTCTTTTTGACAAACAAAACTGGTGCACCCCATGGCGAAAAGCTAGGTCTAATGAAGCCTTTGTCCAATAAATCTTGCAATTGAATCTTCAACTCTTTCAACTCTGTTGGCGCCATTCTGTATGGTGACTTCGATATAGGAGCAGTCCCTGGATATACGTCAATTACAAACTCTATCTCTCTGTCTGGGGGTAATCCTGGGAGTTCGTCTGGAAATACTTCAGGGTATTCTTGCACCACTGCTACCTCCTCAATAGTCGGACAGTGTTTCTCTTCCATATTCATAACACTTACTAGGTAGCCTTCACAACCGCTTTCCAATAGCCTTTTCGCTTTCACCGCTGATATCATGTGATATTTGAACCTTTTTCGTACTCCAATAAAGACGAAAGATGTGTCTCCAGGCGGCTGAAATGTGACTATCTTGTTCTGACAATCTATTGTAGCACCATATTTCGATAGCCAGTCCATTCCCAAAATCACATCATAATCATTCATATCTAATATGATTAGATCGGCATAAAGTTCTCTTCCTTCAATAGAGATAACACATGCTCGCAGAATTTGGTTAGTTTGTTTTGACTCTCCGGAGGGGATCACTACATTGTAACTAACGTCTGCTACATCAGGTTTTCTACCCAGCCTCTTCACATACTCAGTGGATGCAAATGAATGTGTAGCTCCAGAATCAAATAATGCAAATGCAATAATATCACAGATGGGAACTTTACCTGTTACTACAGATGTATTTGCTTCCGCTTCCTCTGTGGTCATGGTAAAGACTCTAGCTGGCGTCTTCTTTTGTGTAGCAGGGTTTGAGTTCTCTGGACAAACCGTGGAAATGTGTCCTGCTTTTCCACATTTAAAACAAGTCCGATACTCTGCAAAGCACTTTCCACTATGCGAACCTCCACATGTGGGACATGTAGGTTGTGTAACTGGTGATTTTCCTTGTTCACCCTTTTGGCGCTTGTCCTGATCCCATGATTGTTGTCCTGGTTTTGGTTGAGAACCCGGCCTTGGACCTTGCACTTGTAGCGGCCTTTTCTTTCCATCTCCTCCAAGACGAGGTCCTTGTCTTTGTATAAACTGACGCCTAACCTCCTGAGCACGCCTAATTTTCATTTCTGCTTGTTCGGCAATCAACGCTCGTTCAGCAACTTGTGAATAAGTTACTCCATGTATTCCAGCCATACACACATCTCTATATAACTCTGGCCTCAGACCTTCTAGGAATCTCTCTACTTTCAGCGCATCCGTGCTGACCATGTGCTCCGCAAACCTAGAGAGTTGCTCGAACTTGGCGATGTAGTCTGCAACATCCATTGCCCCTTGTCTCAATTGTATGAACTCGTTCATCTTCATTACTCGAACTGGGGCAGTGAAATACTTGTTTCTAAAAAGTTCTTTGAACCTATTCCACGTCATTGTCGCCACATCCTCTATAGTTTTCATTGTGTCCCACCAGTGTCCCGCACTTCCACGTAACATGAATGATGCGCACAATACCTTTTCCCCCTCAGGAACTTTACTATACAAAAACATGTTCTCCATAGTTCTAAGCCAATCCTCTGCATCAGTGGGATCTGTTGCACTCTCAAATGTTGGCGGGTTAAGCTTTCTAAACCTTTCCCCGATGACCTCTAAGTATTCAGCTCGAGGTTGTTGTTGATTTACACCATTTCCTGGTTGTTCACCCACACCCCTTTGTTGGATAAGTTGTTGAATTTGTTGCGACTGTTGTTCGACTAACCCTGTCAACCGAGCCACAATCGCTTCGAGGCCAACACCTACTGCTGGTGCGTTCGGTTCTAGATCGTTATTTCCTTCAACACCTTCTCCTCTAACGACCTCCATGATTTCTTTCTAATTTTATTGTCCCTCTGTCACAGGCCAATATGACTTATGAAATAATGAATGCAAGTTACGAATAAGTAAAACTTACTGGCATGTCTGCGCTTCAGAAGTTCCGAGCTCATGTATATGAACTGTCTACAGGGCACAAACCGGGCTCTGATACCACTCTGTCACACCCACCCTTGTAAAAACTTATTTTATACCAATTTTTAGCCTTACAAAACCTGTATATTTTTTTTAAAAATTAATAATCTAAAATACTTTCCCGATGTTAAAATCTCATCAATATGTGCTCACATAGATCCAAGTCAAGCACAGTAGCATCACTCCGAATTCAACACCATATTTACAGCAATATACATATTAAAGTTCTCTAATTTGAACAAGTCCAAAAAGGTTATTAGAACGCTAGCAAAAACATAGTGAGTCCAAGGTTTAGCCCCACAGGTCGTCATTCATATACACGAGGCTTCAAGACTTGCAGAAGTTCTAACAGCATGCCAGATTAGTCCACGAGCTCATACGTAGTCAAACTCACCTACAATGCAAGAACTACGTGAGCTAAAGCTCAGTAAGCAGAAATCATGCATGACAAATGCGTGAATGATGAGATGCAATTTACAAAACCATTTCTTTCAACTCTACTCAAAAGAAAACCGTTTTCGTGAGTATTGGCTCCCTTCACTGGCACAACCTCACCAGAATATCACTTATTGGCCATACTCGTGACTACCAAGGGTCCCTCCTCCCCCCTTATAGTCCACCCGAGATATCAGTGATGGTTGGTACGACCAAGCGGCTATCCTCCCGAGACTACCAGGGGTCCACCTCCTGCCTGCCCCCGCAGTCCACCGGGAAGTCTACCTCTTCCCGTACCCCTCATCACGAAGGTGCTGAAGTGGGAACCTCTTCCGCGTGCACGCCTGTCACCGGAAGCATCCCGAGAGACACCATATACAATGTATAACTCTCAGTGTACCAGTGGTGACCAACCCCAAAACATTATCAATTTATGCAATTACGTTATTTTGACTTCTTATATGTACACATGTAATCCTTGTAGATGCTAATGCTCATGATTGATGCACATCCATTTGTTTTTAAGCAACAGAAGAATACACTTTATACACATGCATACAACAACACATACATCAATCAATTATCACAAATAATAAACACAAATACTATGTTCAAGCATTGTAGTTGGCGATGGATTTCTACTTACCTCTCCTCCGGAGTAGCTTTTGAAATTTCCTATTCCACAATGGTAATCAATCCAGTTCGTTACGAAGCGTAACTACGTCTGGGGGCGATACCAAGCCAGGATATTTTGCTTTAGATGAATCTTGGAGTTACAATTACAAAATGAAAGAAGAAAACTGTTTTAATAGCTTCTTGGACACAAAAGCTGAAAAGTAAGTCGGTCTTTGAATCTCGGCCGAGATTAGACCCTGTCTCGGCCGAGATGACTAAGTCGGTCTAAGGGTCTCGGCCGAGATCACTCTCTGTCTCGGCCGAGATGCGTCTCCAGGGCAAACTTCCCGTTTTCCCTGCCTTCACGTCTCGGCCGAGATCACTTCTCTGTCTCGGCCGAGATGACTCGACCACCCGTCTCGGCCGAGATCCTTCCCCGTCTCGGCCGAGATTACTTTCCAGCGAGAAACACTTCATTCTCCTTGCTTTTGGCTCCACACTATAAACTTGTCACGCATAGTCTTAAATTCTGTAGCATGTTTCATTATTTTAGACTAGGGGGTTCTTGACTACCAAGGTAAACATGTCCAAATTAATCGCAAAATATAAAATAACGCAATAAATGTAATAAATTAATTACTATAAAACTATCACGTAAATAGCACATAAAATATGGAATGCATGAAATGCAAAAATTATATTTGCCAGTGAGTTGTGAGAGGCACGGGTATTACAGGCCATGGCCCATATTTTGCCTCGGCCACGGTCTAGCTGAGTGAAAATGGCCCTCTTCTGTACAAATTACCACGGCCGTGGGCTAGTTAGCCTCAGCCGTGGCATAAGCCACGGGCGTGGCATTAACAACGCGGGCAAGGTCCCCTGTTCTTCCTTATTTTCTTTTCCCTTTGAGCTCGGATTGTCGACTTGAGATCTTCGAACCTGTTTTTCAGCCTTAATTCACCTGTTTTCACATGAAAAGAAACTAAACACGTCAAACTGCCCAATAACACAAATATGCACGATACACGATCAAATATGCATGAAAATATCATTAAAACGACACTTAAAGCGACCAAAAATGCATGCATGTTCACGTGTACCAACATCCTTTGTAGAAACGAAGGTAAGACTTGATCCTTTCTTTTTACTTCTTTACCTATCTTTTATAAAATTTCGTTGTTTTTTATGCGAAGAAGGCACGATGATGGAGGAAGGATGATTTATGTGAGACATGAGGGGAGATGATCCTTAAAAAGGTGGTATGTGTGGTGTATATTATCAATGGAAACATCACCAATTGTTCCTATTGATTTGTGTTGGTATCTTCCAATCTTCGGTCTCAATCTTCTTCCAATCTTCAGTCTCAATCAAGAAGAAGGTATATTTTCTGTCGTCATTTTTCTATGATTTTCTAAAAAATGATGACAATTGATTGTGGATTTTTGTGCTACAGGGTGATCTTTCTTTTAGAGTGTAGTATAATTGTTGCATGTATAAAATTTTCAAAGTGTAGTACATTGTTGTTTGTATAAGATTTCTTGTTGTGTACTTGCAGATTTCCATCCTATGATATAATATTATTTTCCATTATAGGCTTTCGAATTCAAAATTATTAGTGGAAAAGGATTCAATAGGAGAGGACTTTTAGTTGTTATCAATTACAGAATGTTATAGACTTGCAGGTTTCTTTGGTTTCTAATTTGGTGTGATCTATATTTGTATATTAATAATGTCCATTTTAGAAAAATATGCTCCAGCCCTTTGGTCTTTCAATTCACTTTAATATGGAGATTATTCAAAGGATTCTGAATGTTTGCATCACCGTAAAATAGACACAAGATCAAGAATAGCTTCACCTCCATTTTTTCAAAAGGCAATGAATTGTTGGATATTGGTTTGATAAATAATTCGTAGATCAATCATAGATATATTTTCGGGTAGGAAATGATTGTTTTTCTGCCGCATCATCCAAAACATGTAATTTTGCTTTATATAATATGTTTTGATTTTCTTACTTTTTGTTTTTTGCAATTCCATTTGTATCTATTTTTCTGGGTATTGAAATATGTGTCAATGTCTTAACTTTTCAATAGAGTAAACTTTTATAGATATGAGTTGTGTGTATATTTAAAAGGATTTATGCATTTTGGTAGTGTTTTGTAATGGTGGTAAATGGAAAATATATTGAAAGTGGGTGAATTCAAGTTTTATTTATAAAAAATAATGGATTGAGTTTACGTGGCTATAAGAAACTCTAACTTAGCGTATTTTTTTAATGCATGAGGTGCATAAGAATACATTAATCCAGCGAATATGGTGTACATAAAGTGTCCATAAGGAATTAAGGATACACTAAGTTGGAATTTTGGAGTATATCTGGTGAACGCCTATTTAATATTTAATTTCACTTCAATCATTAATTTCACTATGAAAATGAATTTTGATATCTCATTATCAGGTGTCTACTAAATGAAGTTTACATTGAACTAAAATGAAAGGTGTTATATTTTCATTATTTTCCTAATCCCAGTTGATGTTATTTAGGGGAAAAAAACTCATATATATATATAGCATTTGAGATTGATTTTCTATCATGTGGACCATTTTGTTTTTGTTGTTGTGCAAGTTATTTTTTTGTTAACTCGAAAAGGAGTTCATTTCATTTTTGTTAGCTTATAAAGGAGTTTTAGCTTTTCCTTTCTTTTTATCTTTTTTATTTTTATTTTTTATTTGTCCATTATGCATTATCCTTATATACAGTGCACAAGATTCATACAGATAATTAACAATCTTTCTTGATAGTTCAGTGTGTTTTTCAAGTTTGGCAATATGTACCTTATTTTGGTCTTACTATACCTTTGATTTTACCCAAATTAGAATAATTTTGCTGATATTAACTTTATGTTGGTAGAGTCTTTTTTGTAATCATATATGATTACTTTATGGGTAGAAAGTGCATATTCTAATTGACCATTTCAAAAGATTTGGTTTCCAAGTTGCATTTTTAATTTCTAATTTTTTATTTATTTTAGTGCAATTTTATGTGGAGAAAATGTTAGTTGTTGACCTTCACTCTGAATATAACTTTTACTTTGTTCAAGTGTAGTCCGACATTTCTTCTATATTAGCTTTGAACACATCGTTGCTATAACCGAGTCTTCTTCAATTTGGTTGCCTTTCATTCTACTCAGATGTTACGACAAAAATCACAAAATTTGAAAATAAAAGGTTTGAGTTCCAATATTGTGCACTACATAAAATTGTATGTGGAAAAGATTTTAGTTATTAGAATTCACTATGAATATTAGTTTTACTTTGTTAAAATGTTGTAGAAGTTTGTAACCAAATCTTTTTGTAAAAGTTGAAAATAAAGATTTAAATTTCAATATTGTGCCGTGTAGAGAGGATATATCTAAAGTTCCTTGACCCGTACTGTCGGGTGCAGATAAATTAGATTATTATTACCTAACTATTTCTTTCCTTACTAGTAGATAGGATAAGTTAGAGTCGATCCCACAGGGAACAGGAACTAATCGAATTATTGTAATTAACCAATTTTATATAAATAATTATAATAACAAATATAACTATAATGAGGGGGGATTTGTTTGATAGAAATTAACTAAACACTAAGTGATTAAACTAGCAAATTAAGATGAAATTAAGATATGAATAAAAGGTATTTCCGCCTTTAACCCAGTATCCCCCTAGTCTGAATATTCATGTAACTAATGTAATTGCTTGGCTAATTAGTTCTGAAACCCCTACTCCAAGAATTAACAGGTACGCTTAGCTAACTCTTGTTACCCCTTAAGTATAATTAACTACAGGTTAGCTTAGTAATTAATCCTATTCAATTAAGTGGTCCTAGGATATGATCGCTAGATCACCATTAATCAAATGCTTAAAGACCTAAGGTAACGAAGTAGGTATGGTGTTGTAATCACAAGCTCGGTACAAGTGACCGCGACTTATGTTATCCTAGCGAGTAACCACTTTTTGCTACTTTTGGACACAAACGCATAACAATTACGGATTATGTATTTATGACCTAGCTACATCTATATGCTTATTATCAGAGTGATCAATCCACAATAGCAACCATACAAAAGATAGAGTAAACCAATAATATAAGTAATCTCAGAAAATAATTAAATCAAATAATTACCGGATTATTTATATAAACATCAGTCTAGGGTTCAACACAGTCAAAGACGGGAAATATAAAACTTAGCCGATCATAGCAGTCGCTAAGAACAAATTATAACAAGAAAACATTAAACTATAAAACCCGAATTTCCGAATCTTGAGTCGTCGTTTTCTTCCGAATTTCCAAGTCCGAGCTCTTGAATTAATTCCCAGTGTAATTTTCGGACTTTTTGGATCTTCTATATATAGATGAGATGTATTTGGCTCAATTTGGGTAGGAAAAGGATTAATCCGCGCGCAAAACTGCGTTGGGCCATCCTCTGTCTCGGTCGAGACTCACTAGCTCGGGCGAGAATCATCTACAGCCAAAATCCGGAATATGAAGGGTTGTCAATGGCAGACCAGAATATGATAGACTCAACTAGTGGAGGAGTGTTAGTTGAGAAATCTCCAAGAGTAGCAAGGGAACTGATATCAAAGATGGCTGCTAATGCACAACAATTTGGGTATAGAAATGCACCGCTCAAATCAGTGAGGGAGATGACTGACTCAGCTATAGAAGACAAGCTGGAAGCGTTAACAACTCAGGTAAGAAAGGTTGCCTTAGGGGGCAAGGGTATTATCAAGCCGTGACGTATTTGTGAGACATTGGATCACTCGATAGATGAGTGTCAAGTTCTAGGGAATGAGTTGGAGGCCCATGCTAATGCCATTGGCTCAGATAATTTTCGACAGAGGAAGTATGACCCTTACTCCCAATCCTATAATCTGGGATGGAGGGATCATCCAAATTTGAGGTATGGGAATCAGCCGTAGCAGAATCAGCCACAGCAGTCGGGAGATCAAAATCGTTTCTCGAGGGGTATGTATCAACAAAAGCAATCGGTTGAACAAGCACCCAGCTCTTCTATAGAAGACATTGTCAAGAGTTTGGCAACCAATACTGTGCAGTTTCAGAAAGACACCCAGTCGAGCATCAGAAATCTTGAGACTCAAATAAGTCAATTAGCCACCGCGGTGAGTCGATTGGAAAATGCAAACAGTGGCAAACTACCCGCTCAGCCCGAGATTAACCCTAGGAATGTGAGTGCAATTACACCTAGGAGTGGAACGGAGCTTGGAGAGCCTAAGCAGCCCGGGCAAAGTGCGGAAGAGGGAAATGATGGAAAAACTGACGAAACTGACAAACAGGACGAGCAAAAGATCTCGGCCGAGCTGCCCAATCTCGGCCGAGCCAAAGCTACGATGTCAACCAATCTCGGACAAGAATTACCAGGCTCGGCCGAGACTCAGCTCCAGCAGTAGCAAGGCCCTGCACCACCTATCCAGACCCGACTACTTCCGTTTCCGAGTCGACTCGCGCCTAAAGTGAAAGATACTAAGGAAAAAGAGATCTTGGATGTATTCAGAAAGGTCGAGATAAACATTCTGCTTATCTACGCGATCAGACAAATCCCAAGTGCTAAATTTCTTAAAGATATATGCACTAACAAACGCAGGTTGAAGGGGGATGAGAAAGTGATAATGGGAAAAAATGTGTCTGCCATCTTCCAAAAGAAGATTCCTCCAAAGTGCAAGGACCCATGTATGTTCGTAATACCATGTACAATAAATAATTGCACAATAGAACGAGCTATGCTCAACTTAGGTGCATCTATAAACATCATGCCTTGTTCCATCTTTCATGCATTAAAATTCGGGCCATTAAAAAAGACTAGGATAGTTATTCAGTTAGCTAATCGTAGTACTTCATATCCCGACGGGGTAGTAGAGGATGTTTTAGTGGAAATAGGCGACTTAGTGTTTCCTGCAGACTTTTATGTTTTGGATATGAATGGTGCTACATCTACTTCCACGCCTATATTGTTAGGGAGGCCGTTCTTGAATACCTCCCAAACAAAGATAGATGTCCATGAGGGAAACCTCACGATGGAGTTTGATGGTAGTATTGTTAAATTTAACATTTATGATGCCATGAAATTTCCGGAAGATGTTCACTCTGTTTTTTCTGTTAGTATCATTAACCCCCTCGTTGAGGAAGTTTTTCAGTTGTGCAGGGGCTCATCCGAAGTATTATTTACTACACGATCGGAGAATGGACCAAACAAGATTTGGGAAACTTGCAAGGAATTGGTTGAGTTAGTGGCAACACTTCAAACGCCACAATTTGCAAAGCCAATGCGCGATCAGAGATTCATTCCATTACCTGAGTCTCATACTAAGATGCTCTTATCAACTATTCAAGCTCCTACTCTCGAGCTAAAATCTCTACCTGAACACTTGAAATATGCGTATTTGGGGACAAGTGAGACACTGCCGGTCATCATTTCATCAAAGCTGACCCCATACTAAGAGAGTTCACTGATTCCGTGCTCAAGGAGCACAAAAAGGCGATTGGGTGGACCATAGCCAACATTGAGGGAATTAGTCCCTCACTCTGCATGCATAGGATCCACCTCGAAGAAGATGCCAAGCCTAGTCGAGAGCCGCAAAGGCGACTAAATCCACCAATGATGAAGGTTGTGAAAAAGGAGGTAATTAAACTGTTAGACGTCGGAATCATCTACCCCATCGCGGATAGTAAGTATGTTAGCCCCACTCAGATAGTTCCAAAAAAATCGGGGGTCACAGTTGAGGAAAATCAAGTAGGTGAGTTGGTCCCCACCTGTCTTCAAACTGGGTGGCGAGTGTGCATGGATTATCGTAAGTTAAATTCCATGACTCGCAAGGACCATTTTCCCTTACCTTTCATTGATCAAATGCTTGAACGATTAGCGAGACATTCTTTTTATTGCTTTCTAGATGGTTTTTTAGGTTATTTTCCGATTGCTATTGTACCAGAGGATCAAGAGAAGACGACATTTACTTGTCCTTTTGGGACATTCGTGTGGCGAAGAATGTCGTTCGGACTTTGCAATGCTCCAACAACTTTCCAAAGGTGTATGGTAAGTATTTTCTCTGAATACGTAGGTCATATCATAGAAGTATTTTATGGATGATTTAAGTGTTTATGGGGAATCATTTGAAAAGTGCTTGGATCATCTAGTCTTACTTTTTGAAAAGATGTGTTGAAACTAACCTTGTACTTACTTGGGAAAAATGTCATTTTATGGTTGAACAGGGGATAGTGTTAGGCCATATTGTCTCGTCTAAAGGGATAGAGGTGGATAAATCGAAAATAGATATTATTACTGCTTTGCCTTACCCCGCCAGTGTGCGGGAAGTTCGTTCTTTTCTTGGTCATGCAGGTTTTTACAGGCGATTAATCAACGATTTTTCCAAGATTTCAACTCCTTTGTGCAAACTGTTGCAGAAGGATGTGGAGTTTGAGATGACATCTGAGTGCAAAACTGCTTTTGACACACTTAAAGAAAGGTTAACGACACCACCCATCATTCAACCGCCGGATTGGAGCTTGCCTTTCGAGATTATGTGCGATGCTAATGACTATGCGGTAGGAGCGGTGCTGGGATAGCAGAAGGGGAAAATAACTCATGTTATCTATTACGCATCAAGAACCTTGAACCCGGCTCAAGCAAACTACACCACAACTGAAAAGGAACTCCTAGCTATTTTTTTTGCTTTGGAAAATTTTCGTTCTTATCTTTTGGGTACAAAAATTATTGTTCACTCTGACCATGCAGCAATTTAGGTATCTTTTGTAGAAAAAAGAGGCGAAGTCGAGGTTAATACGGTGGATCCTCCTCCTCCAAGAGTTCGATTTGGAGATCAAAGATAAAAAGGGAGCTGAAAACTCGATCGCAGACCACTTGAGCCGGTTGACCCCTGAAGAGAGTAAAACACCATTAAAGGAGAGCTTCCCCGACGAGCAACTGCTTGAGGTAACACAACACACACACCCAACACCACCATGGTATGCCGATTTAGTTAATTTCCTTGTTGCACATGTTTTTCCTAAAGGGATGTCTAAGGCACAACGAGATAGACTAAGGAGTGAGGCGAAATACTATGTACGGGATGACTCTTATTTATGGAAACATTGTACATACCAAATGATTAGGAGATGTGTAGCTGAGACTGAATTTCATTCCATCCTATCGTTTTATCATTCATATGCATGTGGGGGTCATTTTGGGTCTAAGAGAACTGCACATAAAGTACTAGAGAGTGGATTTTACTGGCCAACGTTGTTTAGAGATGCACATTTATTTTGCAGAACTTGTGATAACTGTCAAAGAATCGGTAATAATTCCCAAAGGAATGAGATGCCACAACAACCCATAATGATTGGTGAAATTTTTTATACTTGGGGCATGGACTTTATGGGACCATTCCCTTCATCTTATGGAATTTTGTATATCTTACTTGCTGTAGATTATGTTTCCAAATGGGTGGAGGCCAAGGCCACTCGAACTAACAATTCTCGAGTTGTTGCAGATTTTGTTAAGTCTAACATTTTCTCTAGGTTCGGGATTCCAAAAGCCATCATTAGTGACAGGGGGACACATTTCTGCAATTGCACTGTGGAAGCATTACTTGCGAAAATATCATGTTTTGCACAAGGTTTCAATAGCATGCCATCCTCAAACAAGTGGTCAAGCCGAAACATCCAATCGAGAGATAAAATCTATTCTAGAAAAGACGGTACAACCGAACCGGAAGGATTGGAGTTTGAGACTTGAAGATGCTCTATGGGCGTACCGAACTGCGTACAAATACCCATTGGCATGTCACCATATCGATTGGTTTATGGGAAACCATGTCACCTACCAGTCGAGCTCGAGCACCGTGCCTATTGGGCAATCAAACGGTGTAACATGGACTATGATGAAGCTGGCACTCACCAAAAGCTCCAACTGCAAGACCTCGAAGAAATCCGGAAAGAGGCATTTGAGAATGTACTGATATACAAAGAAAAAACGAAAGCCTTCCATGATTCTCGTATACATAGGAAGACTTTTTTTGTGGGTGAAAAAGTGCTTCTCTATCACTCTCGCCTCAAGCTATTTCCCGGTAAGTCGCGTTCCCGTTGGATAGGTCCATTTATTGTACATAATGTCTTTGCTCATGGTGCAGTTGAGATAAAGAGTGAAAAAACGGGAAAGATACTCAAGGTCAATGGGCATCTGCTCAAACCTTACTTCGAAACATTCCAACAACTACCCGAAGACATCATACAACTTGAGGACCCGCCAACCAATTGAACGTAACATCCGTCGAGCCAACGACGTAAAATAAAGGCGCTTGTCGGGAGGCAACCCGGCATTTACATTCTGTTTTATTTTCCGAATTCTTTACTTTATTTTATATTGTGCATTTTTACTATTTTTGTATTGAGTCTGTAGGAACTAACTTGACCAGACGGCACCAAGCCATAAATTCGAGGGATAAAGCACGAAACAGGGGGTCACAAGGACGAGAATCCACGCTGGTAAGTTAGATCGACCGAGACAAAAATTCTCGGCCGAGAAATCTATACGCAGAGCTCGGCCGAGCCGGTAATTCTCGACCGAGACTCAGCCCCGGGCGAAAACAGGGGAAATTCCCTGGACATGAATTTTTGTGGCTCGGCCGAGCCACTTTTCAACGCAGCTCGATCGAGCCCCACTTTCTCGGTCGAGAGGGATCAAATTCCAGGTTTAAACGCGACTGGACAGCAGCAAATCCCCATTCCCCCTTTCGCGAAAACACACCCAAATCACACACATTCACTCTATAATCCACCAAAAATCGAGTTTTCTTCCACCATAACACTACAAATCAGTTGCACACACGATTCCACACACTTATCACCGATTATTTTCGAATTTTGTGCGAAATTTCGGACGAGCTAAAAAGGGCACGAACCAACTCGATTCAAATTCTTCTCGTCTAAACTTGTTTGGTAAGTGAAGCTAACCCCGCCTCTCATATTTTTTCGTAGTTAATTTCGATTCTCTGTTGAAGTTTGAGTGATTTCGCGTGAATTGCTTGTTGAATTTTTTAGATTGACTCTAGTTGGGTTTAGTTGAAATTTATCTGTTCAAGCGCTTTGTTTACATGAACTTGTGGGGATAAATATGAATTCGTGTTGATTATGTCGTGGGTGGATGAATTTTTGGTGATTTTGGTTGAAATTACGAGTGAGAGCTCTTTGAGACATTTAGTCGAACACCTTCTATGCATTGTTTTGTTATGAAAAGTCACTAGTTTAGATTGATTGTATTAGTAGTTTTGAGTAATTTCATCTTGTTCTTTTGAGACATAACGGTTCATACTGAAGTGAATCAACTTGATTTATCATTGGACATGAATTACTTGATACGATTAATAGGAATTAGTTGCAACTAGATGCCAATTAGTGTGTATTTGGTGTTTGCATTACTCTCAATTAAACTTGCATTTGTTGTGTCATGTGTATAAGCTAAAAGAAATGGCTCCTAGAAAAGGTTCAGGTGCTTCAAGTCGAAGCAGGGGCAAGGGCAAAGAGCCAATGATTGAGGATCCCATAGATGCACCTCAAGTGTATGCACCTACTGATAGCCGTTACTTCAGCTTTGCTTTGGAGAAAAAGTCTCATCAGGCTCGTTTTAGCAGGCTGTGCACATGCCCGATTATGCCAACTCGGTTTGGCAACGATGACATCCCTCGCCTACTGGAGAATGTCCACACTTTATTGAAGAACGTAGAAGTGCTTGAGCTTATGAAAGCCCAAGCCACATATGCCGGCCTTACTCTTGAATTTCTCAGTACACTGGAGATCACCATAGACCCGGACAAATGTGGGGGCGAACCGGGGACCATCTCTTTCCAACTCAATGGAGAATCGCATGTTTTAACGGTAAGCGAGTTGGAGGTGATATTTGGACAGACCCCCGTCGATCTCATCAAGAGGCAGTCTCTTGAAGAAGCCAGAGCAGACGCATGAAATAGAGCCACATTTGAAGTCTAACAGTTCTAGGGCGGTTGACTTAAGCACCAGGCTTAGTCGATCCTCAGCCCCACAATAGGAATTCAAAGACTTCCTGGATTCGGAGCTCGGTAGTTCACTATATTCAGAAGCTTCTCGCACTTACACTCTTTGCGAGAAAAGAGACAGGGACTGCCCGGATGTAAGAGTTGGAAGTGTTGTACTCGATTATGCAGGGCTATCCCGTGGAGGGGGCTGAGATATTGGTGGAGCAGTTTTAACAGGTGGTCAAAAGGAAGGAACCAATCTACATTGACGGTCTCATAACCACGATCGCCGCTCATCTCGGGGTTCCACTGACTGACTTAACCCCGGTGTCCTCTCGATATCAGCTCGACTGGGACGATTTCGAGCATATGCGGATGGTAGTCCAATATGTTCCGAGTGGTGTAGCTCGTACTTCGGCCAACCGGACGATTATGTCTGTGATCCAAACACACGGCCCATTCTTGATATTGTCCAATACTCCGTTGACATTGGTCAACAGTCTCCGAAACCATCAGAATTTGGCCTTGTCATCTCCGGCCCATTTAGCAGCATCAAGGATACCGGACTATGATGAGGTCCGGAAGTATCATGTGGCCCAGGTGGCTAATGTAGAGGAGGAAGAGGGTGCTGAGGCAGCCGAGGAGGAAGAGATCGGAGCAGCAGCTGAAGAAAGCAGTCGACCAACTAGACCGAGAAAGAAGAGACAGTCTACTTCCATCTTGAGCGAGGCGGAGTACCGTGAGCACATGGAGGAATTGATCACCTCCCTCCAAAATGATGTCTCACTGATGCGTGGAGAAATGTAATCTTGGTATCGAGTGGAGGATGATCGATGGGCACAACAACAGCTTTGGCATTAGCAGATGATGGACTGGCAGAAGGCACAAGAGGGTCGTTGGGCACAACCACCACCCTATTGGGGTCAATGCTACCCGCCTAACCCACCACCGCAGTAGGAGCGCTGTGAGTAGCACCGATTCGAACCACTCTCGTCCCACAACACTTTAGGTTTTTAACCTAAGTTTGGGGGAGGGGGTGTAAGTCGGATTGGTTGCATTTCCTCTTTTGTTGCTTTTTGTTTAATTTTTTTTGTCGCTAGAGTAAAAATCGTGTCGGACTTGTGGGTGCTGTCATAGTTGGTTGATCGTCGAGCCTGCGTGCCTTTATATGTGTTAGCTAGTTAGTTTGTGTTTAGTTGTTTTATATATTTTGTGTTGCATTTGAGTCTAGGATTGAGTCGAACCCGAGATTGTACTTCGTGTGTACTTGCGTGTTTAAGGAAAAATTTGGGATATTGATAAGTGTGCAACGAGTTTATGATGATCATAAATTGTGTTGAATTTGAAAAAATTGAGATTGATTTTGAGACTTGTGATCACCTATAACCTTATGAGTTTTTGAGGCAAAAATTTGTACTCCCATTTTTGGAGTAATATCTACATTCTTTCGGTGTGAATTCTTTGGTTATGTGTAGTTCTCTAAAACTTGTCCGGAGTCTCTATTGTGAATATGTCAGACATGTTGTGATGTAGGAAATGATATTAGGCCCTTTTTTTTTAACCTATTATTCAGCTTTTAAATGTTGCCCTTGTGACCAATAAAATTTTTCGTTGTTAGCCCAATTGAGCTTTGTAGCTTTTTCGTTGATAGCCTTACATTACAAGTCATATCCTTTTCCTATGAAACCTTTGGTCCATTTGGACTAAGAGTGAGTATGAGAGAGGATTGGAAGGTAGTTGGGAAGATTTGAGAATTTCTTTGGGTGAAAGATAGGAAGTTTGAAGGAAAAAAGGGAATACAAATGATAGGTGAAAGAATTGAGCTTAAACTAACCTCTCCTAGTTGTTATGTTTAGAAAACCAATTCATCCCACTCTTTTCCTCGCGAACGTTGGTTTTCATCAAGTTTGGGGGAGAGGGTGTGAAGTGTGATGTATTGGTTGTTGTTATTAGTAAAAAAAAGAAAAAAAAAAAGAGAAGAAAAAGAAAAAAAAAAAAAAAGAAAAGCAAAGAAAAAGTCGTTGTAAATACGTGATTGGTTATTTTTGCTCAATTTCCTGTAGCTTTTGGCTCGATTTTTCTCGTTTTTTGACTTGCGGGACTTGTTCTCATATCCTTCCTTGATTGAGTTCGACTTTTTTGTCTAATCTTACCCAAAAGCTTCAAAACTAATCATAGACATTAAATGACAATAATGCAAATATAAAAAATACACGACCACTTTACATGTAAATATCACTAAATAGACACTTAATTCGACCTATTATACACGTATAATTAGGTATACCCACTGACGGACGTACATGGGGGCCAAGGGGGGCACTGGGGCCCCCTGGCCCTGGTCGAAATGTGCTATTATGTAAGTGTGTTTTAGTCGATTTTAATACAACGTAATTAAATAAATAAATAATTATATTATTTGACTTGATTATGATTTAATAATAATCAATCGATGTATTTTTAAGTATACCCAATAGAGTTAAAAATTCCATAAAATAGAATGAAATGTTTCGAGACACTAAATCTTGATTATCTGTTTTTTAATAATTGAATCGATTTATTAATCTTATCAATATCATTAGTACCTTTTAGTTTTATATATATAGTTGAATGTTGTTGAAGCTCAATTAAGAGGTGCCCTGTCCATTTTAGATTTTCTAAAACTTTAGTTTTAAATGTAATTTAACCAAATATTAAATTTAGAGTATAATGTATGAGAGTTTATTTTCTAGCCTTCTCAAAATGAGCCACCTACTTGGTATAATATTTGTCTTCGAATCTTAGAGTATAATTAAGAAAAATTATCCCGATAAAATGAGTACCTAGATTTATCTATAGATGGACACCCTCGCTAAAATTTCTGGGTCCGTCACTGCGTATACCATTCCTCTTTTGTGAAAACTCAATTTTATAAATATATAATTTTCTTACTACCTTTATTTGTAAAATGTTACCGTGCTACGCGTCTCATTACCATCGAATACGCAAACTGTTTTCATTTATTTGTTGAAAATAGTGGACGACGCGTTCAATTAATTGGAAACCGCTAACATATTACAAATATTCATTTAATTTGGAAGCTCTGTAGGTTTTTCATGTCAAACCGCTAATTAATGCATTAAAAAATTAACTATTAACTACTACATCCGTTTTTTAGTTGTCATTATAATTTTGAATAAGAAAAGAGGTTTAAGGAGTTCACAAATCAATCATCAACTAATTTTCTTAAGAGTGAGTCTTGTGTGTGAACGGTCACACGTGTGACGGAATACACTTTTACACAAAACATTAATATTTTTACAGGAAAAAGTGATACTTTTACTACATTGATACTTTTACAAATAAATGTGATATTTTTCCTACAAAAAGTGATACTTTTTTTTATGTTAAAAAAAGGTAATACTTTTACAGATAAACGTAATACTTTTACCAGAAAAAATGATACTTTTTTCCATCACACCGTGTGACGGTCACGTACAAGTTTTTGTCTTTTCTTAAATCCCTTGATTTTTTTAACCATTTCTATATATTGTTAATACTTTCCATAACTATTAGATTAGTATTGTAATACAAGTGGTAAAAAAGTTAGAATGACAATAATTTACAAACAAAATAAATTTAGAATGACAACTAAAAATAAAAATTAGACAGTATTCTATTTTATAAGTTGAAAGCTTTGTACGACTAATTTGTTCAATTACAAAATCCTCATTATAATGCTGTCAGTTTTAGAAACAGGCTTTTTTATTTTTTTGGAGAAATTAAATGTTTTATCATACGATAAATGCAATAAAATGCTTATAAGTGTTTATAAATAGTTATATCTTTAGTTTTTTTTCTTCTTCTCATTTTTTAATACTATTTCTATCTTTAGTTTTTTTTCTTCTTCTCATTTTTTTCTTCCTCGGACTTGGCATGTTACTAATCTTCGAAAGTTTTTTCTCTAAACACTGTTAGTTTTACTTCGATTTCTTATCTCTTGCATAATTTGTTTCTATTATGATAAGTTTTGCTCAGTTAACCATACTATTATTGTCTGTATATTATGTGTTTATGATACCGTGGGGACGCCCCGATATCTTTATATTACATGTTTCCGAACACTTATTTCCGATCCGTCGTATATAATACATGTCTATGGACTCCATTACTCACTTCCTCAACTCAGTTAAAGTTACATATTTAAACCTCAGGGTTTTGTTCAAATTCCATCTCACTCGATCAAAGAGTACAAGGCGCTATCAATTTGTCTCCGGACTTCAACTCATTTTCTTTACACACTCTTGATAATCTATTTAAGTGTCTTTGTCTTCAAAAAAAAAAAAAAAAAAAAAAAAAAGAAAAAAAAAAAGAAGAGAAGAATAAACAAGCAACTTTTTTTAACTAGTCATGTATAAGTTACAACAGACTAATTACTCTCTCACTACATTAACTTTAGTTGGGTATTAGCTATGCTACTCCCTACGGACGTTGCTCGGAGCCCTCTCCGAACCAATACGCGAAACCGCGTCGCCTTGTCTCTGATCGAACATTCCTAGTCCTCCGGGATGTTTCTTGCGCGTTCCAACGACGCTCTACTTCGCTTCGGTTACGGACTCCGGTCCCATACCTATAACTTGTCCCTTGAGGACCCCGGTCATCTGCAGTATGTCTGGATCTTCTCCTTGGCCCTGACATATTGATCCATTCTGCATGGCCCCATTCTAGTGGCGCTAATGGATCCATCACATCGGGGGTTTCAGTTATGTCCTCCCCGGTCTTCTGACGAGGAGGCTCTGGTGTCTTCCGAGGCACTGGGTTTATTCTCCGTTCCCTCCCCGGAGTGTTCGCCCATTCTACAGCATCCCACTCCTCAACAGGCATCTCATCAATCTCCTTGGCCAAAGCTACAACTGTTGATCCACTGGCCTCCGGCTCCACCACGCGTGTTTCTTTCGGTTCTTGGGGCACGCTCGATGTCACTTCGGGCATGTTATTGGTCTTCCCGGCACCTACAGTTTGGTCCGCCGACAACATCTTCTCTTGGATGTCGGTCTTTGTTTTCTTGCCCCGACGCTTTTTCCTGCGGCTGTGTTCCTGTTCCTCTTGCTCTGCAATGTTTAAAGCTTCGTTCCTGGCCTCCACTTTCTTTTGCAGCTCTACCAGAAATTCTAATACCAACCGGTTCCTTATGACTTCAGGATTATTGGCATCACCTTGCTCGCTCCGCTGCTGGACGTCTCCCCGGATTTCTGCTCTCCGGGCTCGAATCTCTTGAATTGATAATCGTCCGCCGTCAACAAGCAAGTGCTCATACTCTTGTTGGTTTATACGGAGTTGCTCCAACTCCAGATCTTTTAACACACACTGCGCTTTATACTGCCGCATCTGTTGTGCGGATTCTTTCCATGAGCTCTCCGCTTCTACGCATCTCTTTTCTACTGATGTTAAATTCTTTGATAACCGTGGGACTTCGTGCAACATCAACATATCTCGTTCTTTCTGTAACCAGACTATTGATGATTGAAGCTGCTTTATTACCTCATATGGGTTTTCAATATTTTCCTGGCAAAGGAGACACTTCGGTTTTTAGACCTTACGAATACATGTACATTGTTCTGAGTAAGAATATAGTAACATTTGATATCCATAAAAGTGTTTCAACATTGTTTATTTCTCCGGAAATACAAAGTTGTTTATTACAAAGCAAGACAATACAACGGAATCCTTTTTACAGATCATCTACTCTACATTCTGCTCATGAGTTGGAAGGTCACTGACCTCTCCAGGGGTAGGGCTGGTTCCTTTTCCACCCGAGGCCTCTACAACGTCACTCGCTACCTCTGATGCCTTGCCAGTGCCTTCAATCATGTTGGGAGGCCTAACAGCTTCTTTACGGGGAATAGGAGCTCGGTTCCTTAACTCCCGTACATAAAAACCGTTGCGAAAACCCAAGAAATCCTTACCCTGGTCTTCATTACACCGTTTAATGATTTCGGGAGTTAGGAGTGTGTTCTTCTTAGCTAGGGCCTCAAAATATGCACCATCTTCGTTCCCTACTGCATCATAGTTATACCCGAAGTCTTCATCATAAACATTGACCTCCGGGTATTTATCATATACGGTTTCCAACAGCTCGCTTTTTGTAGTTGTGTCACCTGCAGCCACGAACGTGCTCAGAAACTTCAAGAATGTCTCTGTTTGCATCAATTTTTCGGCGAAAGTTTCTAGTACAGCTCCCTGGCCCACGATCGCCTTGTTCAGCTCTTCCCGTGTCGCAATTAGGTCACCCCGCATCATAGCAACTTCGACGGCCTGTTCGCGTAGCCTAGCCGCTTCTCTCTCGGCAAGTACTGCCCTGTCTCGGGCTGCTCTGGCACTCTTCTGAGCCTCTGCGAATCCAGTCCGTAATTTGGCAACCTCGGCCTCCAGCTCGGCTACTCTGTCTTGGGTAGATTCTTTCTCCAATCTTCCCACTAGTCCGCGGATTGGCTCCAGCAGTTTTTCAAGCTCGGCTCCAGCCGCCGTGATCTCCGCTCCTTGCCCCTACATTGCCTTACTATTATAATGGGCGTGTGCGAGGTGTAATAACACATTATTTACGAAGATACCTGATGAGCCGGGGTCATGTGCGCTTTTTTGGGAGGCGGTGGAGTTGTTGGAGAGGTGACCCTCCTCTTGGCACTCGGAGTCAACCCTGAGAGTGGAATGTTGTCATCGTGGTCATCTCCGCGGCTAACCCCAACTGCCGTTCTCTGTAGCTCCGAGGTTTTCGACCTATCCTCCTGCCCCCCGGAGCTGGCTTCAGTACTCTTCCTCAAGCGCTCTTGAACTTACCCACTGCACACCACAGACCACATGATCAGAGAATTGACAAGTTTATCTTCCACAATTTATACAGAAATAAAAGCCCTACCCTCTAATTCTGCCCCGGTTCTCGACCCCTCTCTCTCAGATATGCTTGGTGTCCTATCAGAATCAGTTCCGGTTGGGGTATCTTTCTCTTGGGAATCCGAAGTCCCGGCAGCCCAGCTGGAATAATACGGGCTCAACCCAGCTCTGTCCAGAACTTCTTCTGAAAATTTGGACCCCAGAACACCGGCTCTTTTTAATATGTCAACACCTCTAGGTTCCCCTACAGGGGCACTATCTACTACTTCTAATATCTGCCACTTCGGCAGAACTGTCACTTGCCTAACATAAATAAATTTGCTCCTCCATCCTTCAATCTTACTCGGATTCTTGACTTTGAATCTTTTACCCGGCCTGGGATTAAGGTAATACCAACCTTTATTTCTCCCCATCGTTTTCAGCTGAAAGAAATGCCTAAATAAACTAATACTAGGCACCAATCCCCCCTTACTACACTCCACTAAAAAACCTACCACCTGCCTTACAGCATTGGGTCCTAATTGTCCTAAAGCTATTCCATAATAATCCAACAATTTCATTAAAAAACCCCACAGAGGAAACCTCAATCCTACGGCCAGCTGATCTATGTACACGGATATGAATCCTTTGGGAGGGCAACAGGCTTTGTCCTTATCTTCGGGAATAATAAATTCCAGATCAAAGGGTAAGAAAAAATTTGGGATCCATCGCCTATTTTGAGTCTCAGTTACAGAGGGTCTTACCCTGGCCACTTCGAGCCCTTCTGTTTCCTCATCACAGTGGGGAAAACTTACTGCCTCCACTCTGATTTCACTAAGATCACCCCGGTGAATTTGTCTACTTTCGCTATTCACAGGAAAGATGACCCGGATGGGAGGTGCTCTAAAAGGTTCACCTTCTTTGCCTACTTCCTTCACCCTAGATGAAGATGAAGATGAGTTAGACATACTTACTTGTTTTCGTTGGTTGGTTGATGAGATGTTCTATCTTCACAAGTGAGAACGATGGTAGATTTCTCTAATGCGCGATTCTGATAACTGTAAGAGAAGAAGGTGAAGGGTTTCGATTTCCCTCCTTTTCTTATACATTCAGCAACGGTAAAGATTCGATGGTTTAAAATCAACGGTCCTGATCTTCGCGTGTCATACACGCGCCTCGAAACCAACAATATGCGCCGTTTCACACGCGCTTACTCGAATACTGTGTACGTCTGTCAGTCACGCGCCTCAGTTATGTTCACCACTCGTGTTGAAGAAGTTTCTCAACTCCGGTTGTATAACCTCGGGGTTTACCTTTTCTCGACTCCGGGAGAGGGACCTCGGGGTTTACCTTTTCTCGACCTCGGTTGAAGGACCTCGGGTTTAACTTCTCTCGACTCCGGTTGCGTGACCCCGGTTTTCTCACTTCTTCCCAAGTCCATCTCAAGGACACCGGTGTTTTTTCTATTTCACATCACTTCTGGTCTACCTTAGCTACTTTACAAGCCGAATCCTTCTGCTTCGGCTTCTTTGGGGGAGGGGCATCTGGTAGGTACGGCCCAAGTTGGCCCAAGTTGCCTAAGGCCGCAGGCCGGCCCAAGTTGTTTATAGTTGGAAGCCCAAGAATTGGCCCAAATACAGATTTGGTAATTAGGTTGCGATGGCAGCGCAAGGGGGATTGAAGATCTGACCCACGATTTCCTCTCAATCACGAAGGCAGGTTTTGTGGCCTTAATTGTAGGAATGTAGTTAGGGCTATGATTTGTATGATATAAATAGTAGAATTAAAGAAAAAAGAGGGTTGGAACTTTAATCAAAGAGAGATCACTTGTAAACAAAAACAAAGAAAGAGAAGAAGAAAAGGAGCCCGGTATGGACATCATTTTCCCGTGGACGTAGATCTCCGGATCGAACCACGTAAACCTTGTGTCTTATTGTCTGATTATTTTCTTGTTTATTATCTTTCCTGAATATTCTTTTGATAACGGATTGCGCATTATCACTATCATTAACCCTGTTTTTTTTTTTTTTTTTAATTTGGTAATACCATACATTTGTAGAAATAAGGATAATATAAAGAAAATATTGGAAAGAATTAAGGGACCTGAATAGTAGAGGGTTTATAATATTTTGTTGTTTGTAGTAGGCTCAATTAAAGATACAAAGTATGAGACTATGAGTGAGAAATAAGAAAAGCAAGATCAATGTTTATTCACGGACAATTTTAAGTTATTTTCTTAACAGTGTTTTGTAATCACAAAAAACATACAAATGCAATTAGTAATGCTCTACAAAATAAAGTTTTCCAAATCTACACTTTGTAATGAATAATGGTATATATCCTTCCTTGTTTATTAAAAATATCAATGTACTTTAAGCTTTATAGGCTTAATGGTATTGTTATATTATATACTTTGTAGCTCATTATTATTATTATATTTTTAAGATGTTTTATCCCGTGCGGACATCTAATATTATAATTAAAAAATATAGTTGGTGAGCAATATTATAAGTTTTAAATGTTATGAGTAAAAATCGTCATTTTTAATCAACTCTTATTTTTATTTCTTTCAGGTTAGTAATACTCCCGTCAATATACGATTTGTAAATGTAATATATTAATATATAATAGATATTGATATCCTTATATGCTATAACATAATTATAGTAAAACAATAAACATTAAAATGATAAAAAATTATGTACTTGCTTCATTTTTTTTTTCTTTTTTGATGGTTTTTAAGAGATTGGATGATAAAGTGAGGAAAAGTATTTATAATATGAATTTGGAATCGAGTAAGTGCACGCACTATGCTAACAACTATTGAATTTACTTATACGTAAATCAATCAATAATATGGTATGTCCCAATCTTCAAGCTTATGTGTGTACAAATCATTTTATTTATTTATTTTTATTATAATTCTTCCCAAGTTCACCATAGACATTATTATTATATTTAATAAAATTAAAACTTTAACTACAGAAAATAATATCAAGTAAATAAGTTACAAATATCATGTGCGTATAGTTTGAAGTTTCTCCATTAAAACTAAAAGATTTTTTATTTACATCAATGCAATTTAATATAAATTCCCTTGCTAAAAACATAATATATATGTATATATATTCACTAATAATAACAATAATCATCCCAAACAAATATTCGATTGAAGAAAAAATTACAATCGATATTTTGAATCTAATAATTTATTTTAATATAATGTAATATAAATGTCAATTTAAAGATCACAAAAATAAAAATAATAATAATAATAATAATATGACATAGACTTATTATACCTTAAAAACAGATAAAGGATGTAAATTTTTTGTTTGGTTTAATAATAGAATTATCAAAATTGTTTCCACATTTTGAAATTAAAAATTAAAGAAATTTTATTATATTTAGACCGGCGATTCTCTTTTTATATTAGTATAGATTTCTTTCAGGATAAAAAAAAAAAAAAAGTATTGAATAAATGATATAATCGGGGCCTAACCAACAGAAATTACGGAAAAGCACTAGTCTGCTACCAAATAAGAAGGATTGAAAGTAGCAATTCTTTGTTATTGAAGACGTAACAAAATCCCCCATGCCCATACCGCCTTCAACAATCATTTCTCAACCGATCCTTTTGCAGATATAATACGGCTATCCAACTTCTACCCGATTTTAGGTATACTAAATGTTCATCCGTGCGATGTACGGGATAGACTAGTGTTTTAATTAATGCTATTGAGGTAATGAAATTATATTAATGGTATTATTTAATAGTAAATATATCAACCAATAGCATATCAAGATTTCCAATATTATTAGCATTCTTTGGTGGGGTTTGCAAACAGAACAAACCAACCTAAAATCACTTTTGGCAATCCAAAAGTGACAAAAGTGATTTTAGAGTGTCTAGAGACTGTTAAAACTGATTGTCAGAATTACTTAAAATCTGATTTTGAGAAGCTGCTATCACTCAGCTTCTATCAACTTTTGACTTTGAAATCATTTTATTTCCAAGTATCAAATTCTGAATCAATTCAAAACATTTCTTTAAAAGCACAATCATTTGCAACCCCCCCCCCCCCTCTTATTTCGAAGAATCAATCTTTAGTCCTGCAAAAATAAACAGTCTGACATAAGCATTTGACGTTACTCCACCTTTAATAAACAGGTGAACAAACGAAAACCGTTGCAACTGTGAAGATTATGATTCTCCATTTTAAGTCCATGCATGAATTCATTCTGATATTGGGCGTCCTGGATCCAATATCTTTCTGCCACCTTTATAAAATTTCGGCCAACGAAGCATAATCGGAGCCACTGAAAGTTAAAAAGTTAATTAGAGATAATGGTACCACAATTAGGTCAATTATATATAGATAATATGTAAATAATAAAAATCTCCAAGTCTCATATACAAAAAAAACCACTTTGTGCTTCCATTATTTGCCTGCCCAAAGTAAAGGTTCCAACTAAACCACCCTCCCAATGATATCAACAAAAGCAACAGAACATTAGTAAAATTACATATGTCTAATGCAACACACAAACTGACATACAACGGACGAAGTATCAAACTTGAAACCTCTATTCTTCCATCTTCCAAATACAGCTACCTTGTAAAAAGTGAACAAAACAGAGTAGGTTCTTCAACAGGTGATGTACGATAATGAACACAATTTTCTGTTACATAGGATTGTACGTCATGTTTCATGATGTTTTAAGAAACTGTATTATTTCGTTAACTTACCCAGAATCACATTATGTGTAATTTGAAAACTCAAATGACATCATTCATATCAACTAGGATTTGTAGTAACACAGGGGCTATAAAAGTCAAAATTGTTGTTTCCCTTAGTTAATATTTATCACGAAATAAATTTGCCACGCATCCTTCAAAGAAAAAAATTAGGACCAAGTATATAATATCACATATATTTCTAACAAATGATGGGGAAAAAACTCATAAATTCATGCCTAAAAGAGGGAGATCCGATTCGTAGGTTGTCAGTGCCCGTTATCCCCTTTGATTATTCCTCTCCTTGTTAACCGGGGCCCTGTTTGAAAACATGTACATTTTTCTGTTTTTTGCTTCCGCACTTCTCTTTCGCCTTCATGAATAACTTTATCAAAGATTTCACGGAAAGAGCTTCTTCTCCCACAAACTTGTCCTAGTTTATGGATTGAGCACACAATAAAAGAGACAGGAACACAATTAATTTTTTCATTTTTTTTGCTGAAAGAACTAACTGCTCAGGATTTTTACTCCATTAGGATTTACTGCTTCACAAATCCCTCTATGGTTGGCAGATCCGGAAAGAAAAATAAAAAAAATCCCATCTACTAAGGTTTACTGCTTCAGATATCCCATCTATGGTGGGCCGATCTGAAAACGAAAATCAAATATCGGAAAAATAAAAGTGCGAGGGACAAAAAGGGAGAGGGAAAAACATGAGGAAAGTATTTAAGATCGAAAAAGAACAGAGATGCAGAAGAAAAACTGCTCGCCAATAAACCGCTCTTTTCCGAAACTGCTGAAGTAATTATTTATCAAGGCTGAAAAGAAAGAGAGAAATAAGAGAGGACACGTGGCGGAATAATATGAAGCGAATTTTAAGGAGTTTAATAAAGGAATAAGCGACACGTACCTGCGATTTTTCTTTAATAGTAAAGGAGGATTTCATAATTTGCACTTTCTACCTATTTTACTTCACGTCAATTTTTTTTAAGGTGTATTTCATTTGCTTTAACTTTTGAAAAAATGATTAAAAGTAAAGATTACGATAAAATTGCATAAAATTAAAAGTAGGTAGTATTTGAAAATAAAAAAGATTTTGGTCAAAAATAAATGCTAGAATGTTGAATACTTGAGCAGTTTTTAGCTTATGAGTGAAAGAAAAAACTTCTATTTATTTACCAAAAAATCACAAAGTTAGGAAAACAACTATTTTCTACTTTTAGCTTTTGAACTAAAATCACTCTTTATTAAAGATGAAGTTGTTTTATCAAACAATCCAAAACAACTTTTCCCAAATTATAAGCTAAAAAACTCTTGAAAAAAGTAATTGCAAACATTCCCTTAATCATAAGGACAAACTTTAGGGGTTTGTTTTTTTTCCAATAGCAAGTTACTAAATTCATTTTATAATGTTTTGCAATAATAATATAATTTCATTTCATTATGTATTATATGATATAAAAAAATATATACTCATCCCGTGCATCGAACAGGTCACTAGTCCAGTTTTTTCTCGTATTGAATTGATTTTCTTAATTTCTTTTTTCTATAATACAGTTACAGTGTATAAAAGATTTATGATCATTCCTATTAGGAAAAAAGGGATGTTGATAAGTTGGGCAAATTTAATTAAGTAATGTACTGTTCACCACTGAATTAATAGTTTAAGCGTGCTTTTTTCTTATTTACAAAATAAAAGAAAATGGAATAATTGATGTCTCGACTTTGAACAGTATTGTCAGAGGTTTTGTGAAGTCGCCTGTGGCACAGGCGACTTCACTTAATTCTGTAAATAAGAAAAAAACACGCTTAAACTATTAATTCAGTGGTGAACAGTACATTACTTAATTAAATTTGCCGATAAGTTGTGAGTTCTTTCATACATTTTGGGGGCTAAATCAGAATATCCCTAATTGGTTCATCTCCTAAGCCATTACTGTATTGGGCCTGGCCTAATAATTTACCATCACCTTTCTTTTTTAATTAGTCCGAAAGATTATACTACTATCATTTTTTTAATTAATAATCGCTCTTTTGAGGAAATATTTTCCGTTTTATTCAATTATAGTAGTGGAAAAAAGATGAAATATTATAAGTTTATTATACATTTTAAAGGCGTAATCATAATCTTAGTAGCGATTTTTTTTAGATAATATAAACGTCAAGATTCATTTTAAAGTATACTAAAAAATAGTCTGCGGTATTATGCAATGTTAGTGACGAGGGGTATCAATAAATCTAGGGATTTTTCTCCAAACTAGAATTTCCCATCGTGTAAAAATATATCTATTTACATAAAAATTATTTAACTTATTTTTTTTTATAACTCAAATTAATAGTAATTATTCAACTCATAATAAATATTTAATTATAAACCCAATAACAAACCAACAAAAATGTTGTTGATTTTAATTATTTAGTTAAAACCACCAACATGGTGGGGGGATTAAGGCCGATCCCCTACCTGTATATTAAAAATCAAATTGTCTTGGGCATACATATGGAAATCAAGGCACTACATTTACAAGCCTATTTAGGGAATATAAAGCTAGGTAATCCTAATCCTTCCATAAGAACAAATCCTCTAAGACTATTACATTCGTTCAAAGTGAAGATTTCAGCATTGTCTCGTCTTTTCACCGCCAAATTAGCTAGGTGATTCGCAGCTTTATTCCCTTCTCGGTGTATATGAGAAATTCTCACCTCCATCACCTGTGAAATTCTCAAAAATTCTGATAATAAGGCTTGAAGAGTCCAATGACCCTTACTGTTCTTGCTCAACAAATAGAATAAGACAAGAGAATCTATTTCAAGCCACACCGAGTGAATTTCCAATTTAAGACATAATTTAAGGCCCTGTACTATAGCAGTGAGTTCAGCAGTAATAGTGTCTGTGTTGCCCAAAAACTGGTAGAATCCAACAACAAATTTAGCACTTGAGTCTCTAATGATTCCCCCTGCCCCAGATAGACCGGGGTTTCCTTTCGATGCCCCATCAGTGTTTAGTTTTAAAAAGACATCATTTGGGATTTCCCAACGGACCAAAACAGGTTTTTTCTCTTTTTTAATCATCACAGGGATCTTCCATTTTCCAGCCGAATGCCAAAAACCTCTCCAAAATCCAAAAGGGAACAAATTAGTATTAGAGATTGCTCTTAGCTTATCCACTACTTGCTTTTGGATTTGAGAAGCTAAAGTCATTTGGTCTTGGAATTTTGAAAGATTCCTTGCACACCAAATTTGCCAAAAGACCAAAAAAGGAAGGACAGTACAGATATGCTCATGGCTTTGGTTTTTTGGCAAACCAAACTTGGATCAGAGATTTGACTGTTGAGTGAGAGGGGATCTGAATAGAGAACAGATTAGCAAAATAGTTCCAGATTTGCCACGAGATAGGACAATGAATGAGGTGTGGTTGGTCTCCTTAGAGACACTATGACATAGATGACACCAAGAGGTAGCCAGAAATTCCTTTATTCTGAGGTTTGTGAGAGATTTTGGCCACATCATTGACTGCCAAGCATCTGCTGATTTTAAATTTAATATTGATAATAAATAAAATATTTTTTAGTAAAATAAAGAATTATTAGATAATTTAATACTTCTTTTATATAATAATAAATTATTCAATATATATTATTCGATTATTTAAAATTGAAAAATAATTATGTTTTCCTAATGTGACTTATTTTAAAATATGTGATATGTATGTCAAATTAAAGACCATAAAAATTATTTTGATCTATTATACATAAAAATGAAAATGTAACAGAAAATTATTTGTGCATTAAATTTTGGAAAAAGAAATATATATCTAATAAACCATTCATACGTTACCTGCTATAATTTTCTATACATAGCAAATTAACCAAAAACTAAACTTGAAACAATTTTTTGCATGATTTTATTATATATATATATATATATATATATATCTTATTATATTACTAATGATTAAACTTTCTAGTTTTAGCAGGTAAAATGGGCGATAAAATAACTATGCTTTCCTCTTATAGAGGGTTCTCTTTCACTATATAGTAAGATAATAATATGATACACTTAAATAAGATGGTGTTTTGGATTATTTTTCGTAAGATCATAGTTGGTTTTATCATAAAAACTATTACTTTTTTTATGTAAAAAGTGTTACTTTGAGTATTAGCCGGCCTTTGACTAGTATCCTAAAAGTAACATTTTTGTGTATAATAAAAATAACATATTTATATTAAAGATAATATTGTTTATGATAAAAGTAAATTTGTTTTTATAAAACAACGTCTTACACAAACTGATACTCAATACTTGGATGAACAAAGCTTAAGACCAACTCTGCAAACGAAAGAAAGCTTAAGACCAGACTGTGTTATATTTCTTTTTAACTTGATGATTCGAATTTACATAAATGAAAAAAATTACAAATTAAAAAGAAAAGAAAACTCAAATCATAATGCTTGACTTACTTCCAGAACTAGTATGAAAATCTGTCAAAGTTATTTTCTTGTCAATAAAAAAGTGATAGAATACTAACATATATATATATATATATATAACCTAAAAACCATGTTGCTAGTTTTAAGTAATATAAAAGAATTGTAAACAGTACTCTATCTTAAAATATAAGTAAATTATTAAAGATGATGACGACGATGATGATGATAATAATAATAATAATAATAATAATAATAATAATAATAATAATAATAATAATAATAATAATAATAATAATAATAAACTGTGTAAATATTCTACAAGTTATTTGCATGGCAATTAAAAACTAGAATTGTTAAGTACTGAATTATTATAATATTTCTAAAATTATGAGAGAGAGAGGATGCCACTTGATAAAATGACTAAAAGAATTCCACTTATCCAAGTGATTTCTCTTGTAGTATATAAGGGATAAGTGATAAGTTTTAGTATTATTGTTTTAGGACAAAGGAAATATAGGGGTGTGAATTAGATCAAAACCGTGACAATTTTATTTCTCTCTAGGAGTGATGCCATTGAACTATAAGATTCTACTAAAATTATAAGTAACCCTTAGATATCAAAATCACAACCGAGGTAGTACTTGTAAGTGTCGTAAATGAACTTAGGATTATCTTAATGTTATATTCTTATATGACTAATTTGGACGAAGTTGGATAGCTCAAGTGGCAGAGCATCTACTACCTAGGCCTTTGGTCCTGTGTTCGAGTCACCATGGGGGGAGGGGAGAATTTTTTCTTTGTTTCTTAGATTAGGAGAACTTTTTTTTTTCCTTATATGACTAACTAGTAGTATCCCCGTGCGATGCACGGTTTGTACGTGCAAATGAATAAATTAATATTTTTTTATATTTTTATATAGTTTTAATATAATAAAATATTACAATCAATAAATAATAAGATATGAAAAATTATATGTTAATGGAAAAAGAGTGCAGTGGAAAGTATTAAAGACTAAAATATATATTAGAATGAATATTTATTTTTCTTAATGTATGAATATCTCTAGCATCCTTCCATAGAAGTCATGTTGATGATTGAGGCTGGAATTGCAATATGCGGTTGACATAGGATATATTTGTAATGTTAAAAATTAGTTACCGTCTTCATAAATAATTTTTCATTAATAATAGTCAATAAATTTATAAAAAAAAAATAATTTTAAGAAAATATGTTTTTTTCGGCCCACACAAAATCAACCCAAATAGCTTTATCATATTTATTTAGGCTAATATATGGCAAGTTATTGCCAATAATTGTGTTTTATATTGGGTTAAATTTTATATCCCAAAAATTGTGATTTCCAGAATTGGTAATATATTTTGGGCGGGAAAACTTCAAAGTTACTAATTCAGTGGATTTTGTTATTATATTAAGTATAGATAGTTGTTTCCAAATTCTAACCATAAGACCTCCAAATATGATGACATTGAAGTTGAAGAAAAATGCAGCTTTGGGTTACCCAGCCCATTACACGGCCCATGCGACATGAGTCGAGTCTTACACGCATTTTTTCCTAATTTTTTGAGGATTTTCACCCTTCAACTCATATATCTTAATTCTTCAACTATAAAGGGGGACCTAAAGATAAAATTTTATCCATCTTTTGTCATAATTTGGAGTGTCAAGCAAGGGATTCAAGGACGAGTTCAAGAATTCAAGAGTAAGAAACATTCAGTTATATCTTTTTAATTGGTTTGTTCTTAGCTACTTATGATATTTTTTAGGATTCATTTTTTACTACCGAGAGGTTTATTATTAAACTCTGACACTCAAAACTACACAAATTGAAATACAATGGTTCCTGGAGAAAAATCAATAGTTCCTCAATATATAAACACCTTCCTGGAGAAAAATCAATTGTGCTTCATTACCGAGCCCAGAATATGAATACTTATCAATCATAATCTTTGAAAATTATAATATGATATACTGCCTTGAGTTCGAGTTGAAAAGGTTATGTTGCGAGATTTGTGTAAATCAGTTCTAACTTATTACCAACTTTAAATATAATTTCGGAATTAAATGGTTTGAATGTTTTAACATATATAAGATAATATCAATTAATGCAGCCAATTATACCATATATAAGGCTTAACTAATTAATGTAGCTAATATTAAAGTTTTCCAAAATTAGCAGTGTTGTTTTGGGCGGGAAAATGTTGATTTTACTATTTTTGGCGGATTTTGTTATATTATATAGTATAGATTTGAAGAACACTTATGATTGCATATTTGCTTATATTGATCCCTAAACCAATATTGAAAATATTAATAGGGGCAAGTCGGAAAGTAAATTTGGACCTAGGATCTAATTGGATCTTAGATGGAATTAAGTAAAGTATAGATATAATTAGACAAGAGAATTTGGAAAAAAAATATATACATAAATAATCAATAAAAGTGTAGCGTTTAAGTGGGAATTAGTCCGAGAATTTTTGCAAGTTAGTCCTCCACAGAAATTTAGATTTATAAATGATGGGTTAGTCCAATTTTTATTGAGACAAATAATGGTCCCTGGTAGGAAATGGTGGTCCAATGGATTAAGCCCAATTAGATTTATAAGTGTTGTGTTTTGTTTTATTGATATTGATGAGATAAAAAGCATAAGTAGGGTGCATGCACGTTGCGCAGCTTCACGCCCCACATGCACGTTCCTCACATCATTTCACTACCTTTCTTTCACAACCTAATTTACTTAATAAAACTTGTATACATATATTCATTAATTTACCTTTTCCTTTCAAACTGATTCAAAATTACACTACTTCTTTCCTCTTCTATTATATTATTTATAACACACAACACGTATTAATTAGTGATATTATCTAATGATATGTTTGTTATGAAATGTAGGAGGATGTGTTACATTCGGATGTAGCGTATCCTCCATACTAAACTCAATTCACTTTCACAAATTTCAATTACCTTTTCACTTATTACATAATCAATCAATCATTATCCATACAAAGCTCGGCTTGTGGCCTTCTCGATTTCCACTTCTTTGCTTGTTTTCTTTCTTTTTTATATAATAACACATATTGATATACTACATTTTTTTAAAATATAATAATATAAATTTATCAATCTCAACAACTTTTTAATCATTACATATCACTTTTTACAATACAATAATGTAGATCATCATCCATCAACTTATTGATTTGATAGAGTCAATATTATACTCTATTCCGTCCTAATACAAACATACTTTTTAGATGAACACGTACATTCTTTATTTAGATGCGTCTATCCTAATCGAAACATCCCTTGATTCGTACGTACGATGCTTGATAAGTTAAACAGTATGAAATATAGAAATGTAAGAAGTGATGTAATGTAATATGTTTTCTTTTTATTTAGTTTATAGCCCACATGTCTGTTGTCTGCTTATTTGTTTGGTCTATTAATTATTAGTCTGGAAGATCGATGTTTTAATTGAAACCCAGAAATGATGTTTTGGAATTCGAAATTATAATTGGTTGGAATATAGTATGTAGGTTTTCAGTGAAGCCATGAGTGGCATATTTTGTAGAGTAGCATTAAAATTTAATTGTTGAGAATATGATAATGATTATTATTCGGTTCAAGTTTGGTATTGATCTTTTATGTTCTGCTTTCTTTATTTGGCACAACAATACTCTTACGTGCAATGTCCCCACAATTTCGATTATATTTATTTAATTTTAAAGGTTAGATTTTATAGTCCTCTACAACTTATTGAATGACTTTAAAATCATTCAATTGTTACAGACACATAATTCCATATTTTACGGTTCGAAAAATTTATGAATTCTTACCAAAACACAACCTTAAGTTGTAATTAAGGAGTGTTTCTATGTATAGCAAAGATTTGACATTTTAATCCTTCACCGCCGCCTACCTAAGTCCATATATATTAATCACACCCTGATCATGCATCCACTCAATACCACCAAACTCTGCTATATTATCAAAAACGGCTAAAACATAAGGAAATTAATTTACTCACCACTTTAACAACTACTTATAAAGGATAATTTTGGATTAACCTTCTTCATAATTAAATACGACAAACATTAAGGGCACACTTGATGTAAATCATCAATATCAATGGTAATGCATATGAATGAGAGGTCAATCATGCTATGAAATAATAAAATGAATTATTGATTAATTTATTCATTATGTACGAAACATCATAAATAAGAATGTATCCTCATTCAAACTCATTTCTTATCCCTAAACCTCCAACTAAGCGAGTCCTAAAATACAAGTATAATAATAGCATACTGCAGTGAGGCGTATATACAGAAAGAATCATCAATCATGACATAGAATGTAAGATCTTTATGAAATTAGGTAGACTCATATTTTCTAATACTTATAATCTGACATAATTTACTTATTTTTTTTTTTTTTAATTTCGAAACAAGAAACCTAATTTATATATTACAGTTTTCCTTTATGAAAGTTAAGAATCTTATTATTTAAACGATGTTCATGATTACAAGATTTTAATCCAATCAGTAAATCATGTCTTATCTAGACAGACGAATAAATCTATATATATATAAAAACAAAATGAATTTATACTACTTCTGGAAATAAGGTGTTTTTCCCGCCCATTTTATATGCTTATTTGGGAAACAAAAAATTGTGGTAAACTGTTGACTAATCCGGTTTTATTTGCGAGGCGTTCAAAAAGAGTTTCCGAAAAAATCTCTTAATTTTAGCAACTAAATCTCCCCATATATTTGACTAAAAACATAATCAATTTCGTTCCTATATCTAATCTGTTGAGATATTAACAAATCATCCAAGGATTTGTTTGGAAACACATACGTTAATAAGGAAAAAATTGCATTTCATAGCAAATCCTGGTTAGATTTATCGCACACTTTCTGTTATTAAGTTGCTATAAATCAGCAAAGCATTATTGACAAAAATGAAAAAGCAATCCATTAAATACTACAACCAATTATGATATTATCCCTGTTACAAATAAATTAATCTGAATTCAAAATGTGTCCACATTCATTTACAATGCAACTAAAATCATTTAACAGAAAAAGATAGAAAAATATATAATATCACACAATTATGGTGAATAAACGTATCTTCATACCCTAGCCATTCTACTTTAAATACTGAAACATTTTTTTCCGAAACACACCTCTCAGGAAAAGTGGTTCCACTCTCAATTATGTATCAAATTTTGTACATCTATCATCATCTTATTTACAATTTTATATAATTTAGTCAATTATATGTCAAACTCATGAATTCTCTTTCGGTTTCATCCATGCATTGATTGATCAATTTTGTGTATACTGCCCACGAAAAGAAAAATGAAGATCATTGTCACTGATTCACACTCAGTCATGAATGTACAGATCACAATCTGACAACATTTACCTTATGTTATTCTTAAGGATTTGATTAAATTGTCCCGTTTCCGTTTTCTTTGATGTTCATTCATTCATTGTTCTTACTGCACACAAAAAAAATATGAAATTTAGTGTTCACTGATTCACATTCAATCATGTATTTATTGATCACAAAATTTACCTGATCTTATTCGTAAAGATGTCATCAAATGGTCCCCCTTTTTGCAAAGATCAGGGAAGTGAATGTTATGGAGTCGAATTGGGCGCTGGACCTGTGATTGGTGACTGCATACAACATACATATCTTCAGAAATTCAAGCCAAGTTCAAAACTTTTAATAAGTTTTCAAAGACGTTGAGGTAAAATACGCAATATACGTAACATTCATATGATGTTGTAGATTGATTTGAAATCATATGTCCTTTGATTCCTGTATTATTTCCACAAAACATATTTATTATTAAATCTCAAACAGTCAGGTTTGCATATAGTAACAGAAGAATTGACATTTAATATGATATAGGAGACAAATGTGAAATTGGGTATTCTATAATTGTAAAATTGTAAAACCAATATACAGTTTTAAGGATAACTTCAGAGTATGTCAAACAATATGGGATCTGAAATATTGTTCAATACATGATTGTTATAAACAAGTTCTTCAATCCAGAAATGATCAGAATAAGGTTTCAAGAATTGCCTAAGATGTCTCATTAATTCTTGCAAAGTTTTGAATGTCTACAGATTCAGTGATAATAGTAGATGTCGTTGATTATCCAACATCCAACGGTGAGTTCGATATGGAACAACTTTTGCCAGTCACATTGGTAAGGTTCCTATTTTTCTGTTAAAAACAGAAGGGTAAATGCATAGTAATATTGTTTATATAAACTACTAAATACCTTTTTATGATATTGCGGATGATTCCTAATGTTTTTAGATATAATCTTATCAAATGTGGTCATATTATTGAAGGGGCTGCTCCAATAACTCGAAGATGCCAGAAGTGGACAGTTGGCATTCAGAGTTATGCAGATCTACGGGGTCCTTCGCACCCACAGGACCACATATAATTGAAAACGCCGGTTGAGATGATTTCCTTGAATGCATTTTTGAAATGTACTCCTTAACTGACAAAAACTGCTATAAAATTTTGATTTGTATCTACATGAATTTGAGGTAATTATTAAGATTGTAAGAGAACCAATAACAAAAGCTGCATAAGATTCGATGTTGTATTACTTCAAACTAAAAAAGACAAGGTGGAAATGAAGGATTTTAATTAATAAAATGAGATAATTAAAAATTAGTCAAGAACATTCTTCTCAGAAAAAGGAAAACATAAATAATATAAAGAAACATATGGGAACAGTTCACTAGATATATGCAGGGAATAAATCAGATTTGTAATTTGAAGAAGGCAAGATAATTATTTTAATTAATTGTACAATAATTTTTTAATTAATTGTACAAATTACAATAGCTTCATATGTAAAACAATAGAATTTTTGAAATTCATATAATGCAAATTCACAATATAATACTATGTGTACTTATAAATACACACAATGTATTTTTTGAGTATACAACAAATAAGATGGTAGTAAATGAAGACTAATACCATAGTTGCTGCTAGCAACTCATGATATATGACAATACAGTAAGATCATACATAGGGAAATCTATGCATGAGTATAAAAAATGAGATAAGAAATCATTTAGGCATAGAGTTCATCGTCTACTTCGTACCCGCTCTGGTATGGATGGGTTTGTCATCTCTTTCCAGACATTTGCCTGTTCATCGAGATTTGGTCTGTATCCGAATAAGATAAAAAAATAAAATAATTACTCAGACCCAAAATTGAACCAAAAAAAAACCTAATTTAGCAATGATTGAGGGAGATAGTTTACCTTAGTCGAAACCTGATTTTGGGCCATGAGAAGATGAACTCTTAATCACCTGTAAGCATAAGAACAACTTCGATCGTCTTCCTTCGATTTGGTCTGGATCCAGATTAGATTGAAAGTAAAACAGGATCTCATACCCAAATTTATAAAAAAAAAAAAAACAAAACAAAAAAAAAAAAGAAGAAAAAACGAACACCAAATTACCAAAATTGATCAATGGAAAGAGTGTCTGAGTGTATCGGTATTAATTTGGATTTTGGACCAAAAGAAGATGAATGGACTCGAGGGATTGGTAATCGAAGATGGTGAAAGGGAATATCAGTAGTGAAATTTCAGAGATTGGCTCGGAGTTTCTCTCGGAAAGAATATTAGGGGAGAATTTTCATAAGCTCATGAGAAAGAGGAAAAGGGTAATCTGGCGGAAAACGTATATCATATGAGAGTAAGGGTTTGCTATTTGCTGGGTTAATTTCTGGATTAGAGTGATAGAGAGTGAGAAACTACGTCTAAAAAAATCTCCTATCAGTGATGTGGCATCTACCTGTTGTCTCACCCTAAATTTTGTTTTGTATTTTTAACAATTTTTTTTTTCCGACCAGTTAAATTGTACTACCTCCGTCCCAGCTAACTTTGCACGGTTGACTTGACACGGATGTTAAGAAAAAGCAGATTTTGGGGAATCTTTGACTTTTTTAAAGGTGGAGATTGAGGATGGAGATTTCGAGGGTGGAGATTGTGAGAGAGATTTCCTTTTTAAGGGTGTGCAAAGTTAGGTGGGACGGACCAAAAAGGAAAGTATGCAAAGTTAGCTGGGACGGAGGGAGTAATACACATTGTTGCGCAGTCACTTGAGCTCCCCATTTAATTCAGCGACATTTAATTGGGTCTAAATTAAAATATGGCCCAATTCCATATTTTAGTATGGGCGGCCAATTTCTTATTTTAATATGGCTCAACTGCAAATCTTTTAATTTAAATTTATGCCCACAATTAGGTGTTTTTTTTAAAGTACAATCCGAGGGGTTGGTGGAATTTGATTTCTGGGTCTGAGTTCTGGATTACCAAGTGCTCTACTAACTGAGTTATAATCGATTCCCATCATATTAAAAGGGTGTTTGGCTGAGGTTATAAGCTCCTAAAAACATCTTATAAGCTGTTTAGGAGCTTATCTATATATATATAAAAACAAAATGAATTTATACTACTTCTGGAAATAAGGTGTTTTTCCCGCCCATTTTATATGCTTATTTGGGAAACAAAAAATTGTGGTAAACTGTTGACTAATCCGGTTTTATTTGCGAGGCGTTCAAAAAGAGTTTCCGAAAAAATCTCTTAATTTTAGCAACTAAATCTCCCCATATATTTGACTAAAAACATAATCAATTTCGTTCCTATATCTAATCTGTTGAGATATTAACAAATCATCCAAGGATTTGTTTGGAAACACATACGTTAATAAGGAAAAAATTGCATTTCATAGCAAATCCTGGTTAGATTTATCGCACACTTTCTGTTATTAAGTTGCTATAAATCAGCAAAGCATTATTGACAAAAATGAAAAAGCAATCCATTAAATACTACAACCAATTATGATATTATCCCTGTTACAAATAAATTAATCTGAATTCAAAATGTGTCCACATTCATTTACAATGCAACTAAAATCATTTAACAGAAAAAGATAGAAAAATATATAATATCACACAATTATGGTGAATAAACGTATCTTCATACCCTAGCCATTCTACTTTAAATACTGAAACATTTTTTTCCGAAACACACCTCTCAGGAAAAGTGGTTCCACTCTCAATTATGTATCAAATTTTGTACATCTATCATCATCTTATTTACAATTTTATATAATTTAGTCAATTATATGTCAAACTCATGAATTCTCTTTCGGTTTCATCCATGCATTGATTGATCAATTTTGTGTATACTGCCCACGAAAAGAAAAATGAAGATCATTGTCACTGATTCACACTCAGTCATGAATGTACAGATCACAATCTGACAACATTTACCTTATGTTATTCTTAAGGATTTGATTAAATTGTCCCGTTTCCGTTTTCTTTGATGTTCATTCATTCATTGTTCTTACTGCACACAAAAAAAATATGAAATTTAGTGTTCACTGATTCACATTCAATCATGTATTTATTGATCACAAAATTTACCTGATCTTATTCGTAAAGATGTCATCAAATGGTCCCCCTTTTTGCAAAGATCAGGGAAGTGAATGTTATGGAGTCGAATTGGGCGCTGGACCTGTGATTGGTGACTGCATACAACATACATATCTTCAGAAATTCAAGCCAAGTTCAAAACTTTTAATAAGTTTTCAAAGACGTTGAGGTAAAATACGCAATATACGTAACATTCATATGATGTTGTAGATTGATTTGAAATCATATGTCCTTTGATTCCTGTATTATTTCCACAAAACATATTTATTATTAAATCTCAAACAGTCAGGTTTGCATATAGTAACAGAAGAATTGACATTTAATATGATATAGGAGACAAATGTGAAATTGGGTATTCTATAATTGTAAAATTGTAAAACCAATATACAGTTTTAAGGATAACTTCAGAGTATGTCAAACAATATGGGATCTGAAATATTGTTCAATACATGATTGTTATAAACAAGTTCTTCAATCCAGAAATGATCAGAATAAGGTTTCAAGAATTGCCTAAGATGTCTCATTAATTCTTGCAAAGTTTTGAATGTCTACAGATTCAGTGATAATAGTAGATGTCGTTGATTATCCAACATCCAACGGTGAGTTCGATATGGAACAACTTTTGCCAGTCACATTGGTAAGGTTCCTATTTTTCTGTTAAAAACAGAAGGGTAAATGCATAGTAATATTGTTTATATAAACTACTAAATACCTTTTTATGATATTGCGGATGATTCCTAATGTTTTTAGATATAATCTTATCAAATGTGGTCATATTATTGAAGGGGCTGCTCCAATAACTCGAAGATGCCAGAAGTGGACAGTTGGCATTCAGAGTTATGCAGATCTACGGGGTCCTTCGCACCCACAGGACCACATATAATTGAAAACGCCGGTTTAGATGATTTCCTTGAATGCATTTTTGAAATGTACTCCTTAACTGACAAAAACTGCTATAAAATTTTGATTTGTATCTACATGAATTTGAGGTAATTATTAAGATTGTAAGAGAACCAATAACAAAAGCTGCATAAGATTCGATGTTGTATTACTTCAAACTAAAAAAGACAAGGTGGAAATGAAGGATTTTAATTAATAAAATGAGATAATTAAAAATTAGTCAAGAACATTCTTCTCAGAAAAAGGAAAACATAAATAATATAAAGAAACATATGGGAACAGTTCACTAGATATATGCAGGGAATAAATCAGATTTGTAATTTGAAGAAGGCAAGATAATTATTTTAATTAATTGTACAATAATTTTTTAATTAATTGTACAAATTACAATAGCTTCATATGTAAAACAATAGAATTTTTGAAATTCATATAATGCAAATTCACAATATAATACTATGTGTACTTATAAATACACACAATGTATTTTTTGAGTATACAACAAATAAGATGGTAGTAAATGAAGACTAATACCATAGTTGCTGCTAGCAACTCATGATATATGACAATACAGTAAGATCATACATAGGGAAATCTATGCATGAGTATAAAAAATGAGATAAGAAATCATTTAGGCATAGAGTTCATCGTCTACTTCGTACCCGCTCTGGTATGGATGGGTTTGTCATCTCTTTCCAGACATTTGCCTGTTCATCGAGATTTGGTCTGTATCCGAATAAGATAAAAAAATAAAATAATTACTCAGACCCAAAATTGAACCAAAAAAAAACCTAATTTAGCAATGATTGAGGGAGATAGTTTACCTTAGTCGAAACCTGATTTTGGGCCATGAGAAGATGAACTCTTAATCACCTGTAAGCATAAGAACAACTTCGATCGTCTTCCTTCGATTTGGTCTGGATCCAGATTAGATTGAAAGTAAAACAGGATCTCATACCCAAATTTATAAAAAAAAAAAAAAAAAAAACAAAAAAAAAAAGAAGAAAAAACGAACACCAAATTACCAAAATTGATCAATGGAAAGAGTGTCTGAGTGTATCGGTATTAATTTGGATTTTGGACCAAAAGAAGATGAATGGACTCGAGGGATTGGTAATCGAAGATGGTGAAAGGGAATATCAGTAGTGAAATTTCAGAGATTGGCTCGGAGTTTCTCTCGGAAAGAATATTAGGGGAGAATTTTCATAAGCTCATGAGAAAGAGGAAAAGGGTAATCTGGCGGAAAACGTATATTATATGAGAGTAAGGGTTTGCTATTTGCTGGGTTAATTTCTGGATTAGAGTGATAGAGAGTGAGAAACTACGTCTAAAAAAATCTCCTATCAGTGATGTGGCATCTACCTGTTGTCTCACCCTAAATTTTGTTTTGTATTTTTAACAATTTTTTTTTTCCGACCAGTTAAATTGTACTACCTCCGTCCCAGCTAACTTTGCACGGTTGACTTGACACGGATGTTAAGAAAAAGCAGATTTTGGGGAATCTTTGACTTTTTTAAAGGTGGAGATTGAGGATGGAGATTTCGAGGGTGGAGATTGTGAGAGAGATTTCCTTTTTAAGGGTGTGCAAAGTTAGGTGGGACGGACCAAAAAGGAAAGTATGCAAAGTTAGCTGGGACGGAGGGAGTAATACACATTGTTGCGCAGTCACTTGAGCTCCCCATTTAATTCAGCGACATTTAATTGGGTCTAAATTAAAATATGGCCCAATTCCATATTTTAGTATGGGCGGCCAATTTCTTATTTTAATATGGCTCAACTGCAAATCTTTTAATTTAAATTTATGCCCACAATTAGGTGTTTTTTTTAAAGTACAATCCGAGGGGTTGGTGGAATTTGATTTCTGGGTCTGAGTTCTGGATTACCAAGTGCTCTACTAACTGAGTTATAATCGATTCCCATCATATTAAAAGGGTGTTTGGCTGAGGTTATAAGCTCCTAAAAACATCTTATAAGCTGTTTAGGAGCTTATAAGCTCTTGCAAAGTGTTTGGCAAAATAAGATGTTTAAGAGCTTATAAGATCAAAAAATAAGCTCTAAGATCTAAAAAAATAAGTTGCTATACCCCAACTTATTTCCATCTTATTTTTTAAGATCTTAATTAATTATTACACTCAAATTTCACATTTCACACACTTACACACACTACACACTCTACACACATTACACACATTTCACGCACTACACATATTTCACACACTACACACACAACACACACTTCACACACTGCACACATTTCACACACTACACACACAACACACACTTCACACACTACACACATTTCACACACTATTTACACTTCACACACTACATACATTTCACACACTAATCAAAATGTGCATTTAATATTAATTTTTAAATTAGACCCCAAATTTATAGCTAAATCACTATATTCAATTGCAAACTTATAAGCTCTTTTATCCAAACACTTTGTTAACTTATAAGCTCCTCAAAAATGACATCTTATAAGCTCTTGAAACAACTTATAAGATGTCGGAACTTATAAGATGTTTAAAATAAGCTTAGCCAAACACTCTCTAAGTATTGATAATAGTATTTTAATTGCCCACTACACATCAATAATCTACAGCTATATATAAGTTCAATTTAATGTTGAGAGAATATGCAAAATGTAAAGAGGGTAAAACTATTATATCTTACGTGAGTAAAAATAATATTTTTCATTCCGTGATAAATTATATAAGAAGTAATGATTTTACTTATGTAGTTCTCTAATATAGATGAAATTTCGTAGTGTAATTAGATTAAATATTTTTATGTTAAAATATTTTCCGTGCATCGCACGGGGAGACATCTAGTAGAAAAAAAAAGGAAAAAGATAAAGTGTCAAGTGATATAACAACAGAAAAAAATCTTGCTTCATAACTGCATACACAAAAGCAAAGAATCGGAAACCAACGCTGAAATAATCGGGAATCTGTTTTTATGCGTAGAAATGGTTTTGATGATATTAGAGGTAGCCCTATTAAGTTTATTGTGGCAATTAATTAAAGTGGGTTTGATGTGATGATTACCCCCACCTGAGTTATATTTCACGAAAAGCTTCACCACTAATTTCTTATTCGTAACACACTACACCAATTTTTACACTCCCATCCTCCTTACTCTCTCTCACACACGTATATGCAATTTTACTTGCTAAACTCTCAAATATATATTATTTTAGTTTTGAGTTGCCTTTGGACATTACACTAATTGCCTAGGTTATTTTATTGCATTTTATCAGATCAACTTTCAAGTTGTTGCAAATTACCATCTCTAATAAATTCGTGTCATTGATTGATGTACATGTGTAACTACGAACGATTGAGATTTCTTCCAAATGACAATTTGCAACAACCATAAATTTAGATGGTAAGTTTGAGATTTTGATTTGAATTTGCATTAAACAAGCAACATATTTTAGTAAATATATATATGGTGAAAGTCAGTTGAACAATAATTTTTTTTTTTTAAACAAAGAAAAAATCCTCCCCTCTTCTCACGGTGACTCGAACCCAGAATCAAAGGCCTAAATAGTAAATGCTCTGTCACTTAAGTTATCCAACTTCGTCGTAGTTGAACAATAATTGACAAGGAGGGGAGAAGAGAAGCACATGAGATATGAATATGGGATGCACATTCCAACAACATTGACCACAAACCATCTCTTTAAAAAACAGTACCAATATCTCCTTTAAATTAATTAAAGGAGACTAAACAAACAATTAAATAAAAATATAGATCTTCAACCATAATATAAATTCCAGAACCATTACCAATACCCAATCCACCAACGTCTTTTTGCTTCGAAAGCATCCAATCGCCCCACTAAGGTTCAATACAAAACTTGCAGGAACATATATAGAAAGAGATACAATGAAAATTCAACTAAAAATTAAATAAATCAATTATCCTTCATTGAAGGAAAATGATGCAATACTTTTTTGTAAGATTGTGATAATCTCCCTTGACGGGTATTCTCATTAAACCGATATAAATAAGATTACAACCCTAATCAATGTACAATCATTTTACATACAAGTCCCTCAAGTACACATAAATACAAAGAATATATAGAACTAATATTTATGCAATATTATTCGCTAATATGCCCCCTCAGACGGGGCGAGAGGAGGACGGACGCTCAGGCTGAATCGAAAATCAAGGAAGAGTTGTCGGGGAAGACCTTTGGTAAATATGTCTGCAAACTGATAAGACGAAGGAACATGCAATACACGGATGCGACCAAGAGCCACTTGTTCGCAAACAAAATGAATATCGAGCTCAACATGTTTAGTGCGTTGATGTTGGATCGGATTAGTCGAGAGATAAACTGTCGATATGTTGTCACAGTAGACGAGAGAAGCCGAGGTGAGTGGACAGTGTAACTCCAAAAGAAGGTTGCGAAGCCAACAAACCTCCGCAACCACGTTTGTGACCCGCGATATTCAGCCTCGGCACTTGAGCGAGAAATAGTGGGCTGACGCTTGGATGACCACGAAACCAAGTTGTCACCAAGAAATACACAGAAACCGGATGTGGAGCGACGCGTGTCAGGACAGTCCGCCCAGTCGGCGTCCGTATATGTGACTAGGCGGGTCGGCAATGTGGGGAAAAGGTGTAAACCATGGTCGAGGGAACCTTGAAGATACTGGAGAATGCGTTTCAATGCCACAAAATACGGTTCTCGCGGAGCATGCATGAAGAGACAACATTGTTGGATGGCATATGATATATCCGGGCAGGTGAAAGTAAGGTATTGTAGAGCCCCTGCAAGGCTGTGAAACAAAGTCAGGTCCGATACAGGGTCACCCTCATAGGCGCTGAGTTTGGCCTTAGTATCAACCGGTGTAGCAACGGGCTTGCAATTGCTCATATGAGCTTGAGTAATGATGTCTCGGGCATAGTCTTTCTGACAGAGGAACATAGAATTGGCCGAGCGAGAGACAGAAATACCCAAGAAGTAGTTGAGCGACCCCAAGTCGGTCAGGGCGAACTCAAACCGAATGCGGGCAATGATTTGGGTCTTAAGAGATTCCGATGAAGCTGTCAAAAAAATATCATCAACGTATAGTAAAAGATAAGCAGTGTGAGAGCCGTGGCGAAAAATAAACAAAGAGGTATCACTCTTGCCACAGACAAAACCCAGAGATAAAATATAAGTAGTGAAACGATGATACCACGCTCGCGGGGCTTGCTTCAAGCCGTAGAGGGATTTGCGGAGGCGACAGACATGGTGAGGAAACTGGCGGTTAACAAACCCAACAAGCTGATGCATATAGACAACCTCCGGAAGATTGCCATGAAGGAACGCGTTTTTTACATCAAGCTGATGAATTGGCCAGTTTTTGCACAAAGCAAGACTCAAAACAGTACGGATAATGGCTGGTTTGATAACCGGACTGAAAGTCTCCCCACAATCAACTCCCACCTGCTGAGAGTTACCATTAACGACCAAACAGGCTTTGTATCTGTCAAAAACACCATGATCCCTGTACTCAGGGACGGACTTAATTAAATAAAAAATAATAATTATATTGTTTGACTTGAATAATTTTTTAATAATAATCAACGGATGTATTTTTAACTATAAACAATAGGGATATATATTCTAAGAAAACAGAATGAATGATTACAAACGTTATATCTTGATTATTCATTTTTGTAATTGAATCAATTTATTAATTTCATCAACATTATTCGTACTTTCTGGTGTTAGAGTTGACTATTATTGAAACTTTGGAGTGATTAAAGGGGCCCAAAGCGGTGGTCCAACCTTTTTTATTGTCCAAAATTTTATTTTCTAATGTAATTTATCCAATATTATAAAAAATAGAGAATAATATATGAGAGTTTGTTTTTCAATCTCCTCAAAGTGTGTCTCATTTGGCATAAAAATTTCATCCAATCAAGTGTAATTCAAAAAATTTGCTCCCGTAAAATAAATTTACAGATTTAACTGTAGTTGGACCCCCCCTGGACAAAATTCCTGGGTCCATCACTGCATGTACTTGTGCCTGAAAAATCACATGCAACGAACAATATTAACCCCTCAGAAGAATGAGGGACGAGGTCCCACGTGTGATATTTAATAAGAGCATCATATTCGGCAGTCATGGCGGTATGCCAGTTAGGGTCAAGCAGGGCAAGTTTGGGTGATTTTGGAACGGGGGATATGTGTTTGGGGGGTGAGGTTTGAGTAAGGAGATTGAGAGGTGTTTTGGGTTTAAAGATGCCGTGTTGAGAGCAAGTGGCCATAGAGTGACGAGGAGGTGGTGCAGCCAAACTGGCTGGTAAGGGAGCCTGCGGTAAGAGTGCCTCGACTGAGGCGGATGATGTAGCAGCCGAGGTGGAGGGGGCGGTATGGGCAGTAGCCGGCTGTAAGGATGCCTCGGCCGAGGCGGGTGGTGTAGCGGTGGAGATAGCGACAGGGGCGGTAGCTACGGAGTAAGGATGAGAGAAGTGAGTAAGCATGGAAGGTGGGGGGTCAGGATCGTCTGGGGGGTAGTGTAGACATGTGGGTGTGCGAAACTGGATTCAACGAACGTAACATGTCATGAGATGATAGTACGATTAGTGCAAAAGTCGAGGCAAATGTAACCCTGGTGGTTTGGCGGGAAGTCAAGAAAAGGAGTGATCGCAAACAAGTTGGGATAACAAAGGCAGCCGAACACACGAAGATGTGTGTGAGTAGGCGTGTGAAAGAAGAGGGCAGTGGTGGGTGTGGAGTTATTTAGAGTGGTAGTTGGAAGAAAGAGAAAATGGTAGTCTAACATGTTTACCCAATTGACAACTATTACATGCAAAAGAGGCATGTTTATTACAAGGTATATAGTTATGCTGCCTAAGAAAATTAAAAACAGGAGCGCCGGGATGGTCGAGGCGATCATGCCAAATAGAGGATGAGGCGGCGGCAAGAGCAAGACGAGGTGATGTGGACGGAGCGATGGTGGAGGGGAAAAAAGGGTAGAGGTCCCCGATGCTATTGTATCTCATAAGTATGGTCCCCGAGCGAAGGTCCTTCACAGAAAAACCACGAGGATCAAACTCAATAGAAACAGAATTATCACGAGTAAACTGACTAACAGAGATGAGGTTTTTGATAATAGAGGGAGTGTAAAGAACATTCTTAAGAGTAAAGGGTGGGGCCGGGGGGGAGGGTGGGGGGGGGGGGAGGGAGGGGGTTGTATGGGTAGTGCCATGACCCTTAACCGAAATACTAGAACCATTTTCAACAAATATAGAGGGTGGGGTGCTCAAATTAAACATGTGAGGGAGGTTACCTGAGTTGTTCATGAGGTGAGAATAAGACCCGGTGTCCATATACCACTGATCATCGGGCGGACCAAGACTCAACGAACTGTAAGCGTGTCCCAATTCGGTCGGAGATATGGCCTGACCGGGATACAAAAACTGTGGAGTCAAAGAGGGCGGCTGTTGTGACTGCTGGGCTGAAAGAGCGCCTGGGGGACTGGCGGAGGACGTGGGCCGGGACCCAAGAGCCCATGTCTGGGTTTCCAGGATTGGGCCGGCCCAAAAGTGGGAAAAAGGGCAAGGGGGAGTAGACCACTGCTGTTGCGGTTGCTGTTCGGCCCATGGGTTGTTAGCGGCCCACTGGACGGGCTGAGGCGGCCCAAAGGGTCAGGGCTGCTGGGGAAAACCTCCACGACCAGCACCGCGTCCACTGCCTCGTCTTGGGTTGCCGCGGCCGGTCTACTTCTTGCCACGCCCGGGCCTGCCGCGTGAGGCGGCGCTAGTACTGGTGCCGGGTCGGGACGTCGGAGGAGATTTGGTAGATCCAGAAGACGTTTGGAGAACAGCAGCGAAGGCAAAATGATCATCCTGTTTAGCACGGAGAACAGCAGGGAAGGCAGAATGATCATCCTGTTTAGCACGTCGGGTTTCTTCGAGCACAAGTTGCGCCCGGGATTTGTTAAAGCTCGGAAGGGGGTCGGCCTGCTGAATCATGGCCGCTTAAGTATCGTACTCACCTTTCGTGAGACTGAAAATTAATTGGAGAACCATCTTGGCATCGGAGACGAGATCACCGACGTTGCCGAGTTGATCAGCAATGAGTTTTATGTGCTTGCAATAATCAGACATATTGGCAAAATTCTCTAACCCGGGCAGTGCGAAACTGTTTGCCCAAATACACTGCCCGGGTGTGCTTGTTGCCGTGGAACAATTCTTCCAATCGCTGCCACAATTAGAGTGTCGTGGCGCTCGGTTTCATAATTGTATTGACAAGGTCTTTCGAAATAGTACCGTAAATCCACTGCTTGACGATGGCATCGAGGCGCCACCATGTGTGTTCATCAATGCTAGTGGGACGAGGACTAGAGGCATCGATGTGACCGAGTATGTTGAATGCACATGCTTGGATTGTGAAAAGTTCGACCCAAGTCATATACTGACCGTCTTCTTGATCAAGAATAAAGCCCATAATATTCTTGATATTGGTGACGGCGAACGCAAGATGGAAGGGAGAAGACGGGGCGGATGAGGAAGCCCCACCGGTGGAAGGGTTGGCGCCGGTGTCTGCCGGGGAAGGATTGACCATCGTGGGGATGATAGGGGTGGCGGCTGTGAAGAGAGGAGAAGGAGGGGAGAAACTCCGAGAGGGGAAATCTAGGAGGATCGGGGGGAATCTGATACCATGTAAGATTGTGATAATCTCCCTTAACGGGTATTCTCATTAAACTGATATAAATAAGGTTACAACCCTAATCAATGTACAATCACTTTACATACAAGTCCCTCAAGTATACATAAATACAAAGAATATATAGAACTAATATTTACACAATATTATTCGCTAATACTTTTAATTGTTTAGAATCCTCAATAAATATTTTGAAAATTAAGGAACTTTTACAAATACTAGAATTTGGCACGTGTGACACTTAATATATTAATTTTGAAATTTATATTTTGGCATTTTTTTTTTATTTTAGCCGGGAAGTACTCAGAGAATTAATCATTTTCTCGTAGAATTGTGTAAGTGAATCATAATGTTATCACAAGATCACTTCTTTCCCGTATAATTAAGTGAAACCAATCATATCTTAATAGTAACCTATTTTAAAAAAAACTTATTCGATATACTTTTTCGTAAAACTAGTGTAATTGATAAAATGTCAGTTTAAGTAAAAGTTGAAAAATAGTATGTAGAATAAGATCTACAATTTTTTTACTAAATTAACTAATAACAAAGAATATAATTAGTAACTCAAGGAAAATTGTAACATCACAAATTTTCCTAGTACGCATAAATAAATTGCTACAAATTGGTTAATATGAACTTTATCTATCTTAATTAAAAACAAAAATAAAAAAGCTATTTATATTGAAAGTTATTTTTAAATGACATAATTCTTTATTTTTATGGATGCACTTGTTTTTATTTTTTCTCCTTCTTGATCTTCCTTGTTATAAGGTCTTTTTTTTACTATGACCTTTTAAAAAATTCTTTGAGTGTTTGCTCATCATTGCTCTTTATTTGAATGTTGTCTTCTATTTTTTTCTTTGTGTTTCTTCCTTTCTTTTTCTCTTCTATTGCTGCAGTTTGTTTATGTTGTTTTTTCTTCGATATTAGTCTTGTTTTCTTCCCTTCAACTTCTGTAGTTTTATCCTCCATAACTAAAGTTATATTTTGTATGGGTGAACAAAATTCGGTTTAAACAGTCCGATCCGAACCAAAATTATCTATTTGGATCGATTTTTTAAAATTTGATTCGGTTTTCGATTTTAGTTTTTAGGAATTTTGGATAATTTTGTTCGAATTCATTTAGAATTTTTTTAATCAAAATAACCGAAACCTATTTTTTTAATATTATATATATTATATACATGAAAATTTATTTTTCTTTTATTTTCTGATATATATATATATATATATATATATATATATATCATGGAAATCGAGATTTTTCGCTTTAAAGAAATAAAAAATAAAGATGTTAAAAATTTTAAATCTAAATCGACAATCGAACTAAATCAAACCAAAATTTTTCGGTTCGGTTCGATTCGATTGAGAATATGTGTTTGATTCGATTCGGTATTAAAAAAATAAAAAAAATTAATTTCGATTCTTATGGTTGAATTCGATTTTTAATCGAATTGACGAAATGCTGAGAACAGGGCTAAAATCATTTTTGGTCCCGTAACTCTTCACTTGTACAATGTTGGTCCCAAAAAAAATTAAAAATTCAATTTAGTCCCGTAACTTTGGAATTGGTTCAGATTTAGCCCATTTTCTTTCCGAAAGTGACCAATCTGACTGGAAAATTGCATGTATCATTCACATGGCTTATTTTTTCAACATAATTTTTAATATATAGCACCAACAAGTGATGAGAAACGAGAAAAAATAAAAAAATAAAAAAAATTTCTTTTAATTTTTTTTAATTTTTAATGTTATTTTTACTTCAAATTCACCTGCCGATGCCAGGTATTAAAAATTTGGACGGAAAAATGAGTCTGGTGGCCAGCACGTGCAATTTTCCGGCCAAATTGATCACCGACGGCGAAAAAGGAGACTAAATTTGGACCAATTCCAAAGTTACAGGACTAAATTGAATTTTTAACTTTTTTTGGAACTAAAATTGTACCAGTGAAAAATTACGGGACCAAAAATGATTTCAGCCCGTGAGAACAGAATTTCCTTTCACTATCTAGTCTGTAGAATCTGTACTGTTGCACTCACTTTCATTATTTAATTAATTGTTTATAAAGTTAAGAAGATTTATGACAAAGAATAAACGATAGTTGTAGCATCAATTGATTAAAGCCTTAAATCAAGTATCTCTAAGACGGTTTTTAGAAACACAGCCAAATGGAAGAATGCGTGTCACCTACTGTTTCTGACCTGGATTCCTTTCTTCATCAATTCACTGATTTTCGATATAGACAAATTTAATAATAACAGGAAATCAATCAATAACAGACTAATATAAGTGGAGTAGGGAATTGATTCAATTGAATCAATATGTTGTATCTCAAGTCAGTAATCAGGGATTGGTTCTCACCCATCATATTTCGACAAGTCCCATAACATACAACAAGGAAAACATTACCGACTAACATTAATATGTCTTTATTATTTAAATAAAGTATCGACAATAGCAACATGTATACAATTCTATCAGTTATTTTACAATTGTATTCATTTCTTATTTTATTTCACCCCTAAACATCAATTTTATATTTATCAAACAATGTAGAATATTTTTTAGAGAATGTTTGAACGGGAATGGTCACATCCCGATAGGATGTATCTATCTAAAATGCATGTTTTTATTCGAATGGAGTAGGATATGATGCGTATTTTAGATATCAAATTAATAAATTGGTGGAGATTATTTATGTTATTATATTATGAGAAATAAAAATTAGTGGGAATTGTGAATTTATATAATTATATTGTAAAATATAATATGAATAGTAATTATTTGATTATGTAATAAATAAATGATAATTGAGAATTTTCTATTCACGTGGATTTTTTTGGGCGAAAGAATCTTTATTGTTTGCGAAAATTACATTTTGAAGTAATTTTTCGTGTTTTAAATATTAATTACTTACGTCAAATTTTTGTATGTAAAGACTTTAATGAATTCATGTTTTTTTTTGTTGAAGAAAGCAGTTTAGTGAATTTGAGAAATAGATTACATTATTGTTTCTTAAAAAAGAAAAAAGAAAAAGGAATTTGATTAGATTATCGTTTAAAGGCGTTATTGGACACGTGAGGACAGGCAACATATCCCCGCTGTTGTACGCGTCACCCGGAATACGTCTTTTTGGTATGCCAAACATTCCTCTCTCTTCAAAAACAAATAAACAAAATATAAAAGAATAAAGATGGCTACAATCACGTGCTCCGCACCATCCTGCACCACCCATCATCCAACGACTTACAAACAACTACCGCCAGATTCATTGCACCATAAATTAAATTAAATATTGAGAAACATAAAATACTTTCCGCACATTTTTATCCTCCACCATAGTTTCCTTTTATAGTACAAATCCTGAAAAGATATGCTAAATGATACTGATACTCTATCCTAGATCACAAAAAATTTCCCCAATTAATATAAAATTAATTTTCAATTTTTTTATATTTATTAAAAATGTAAACTTTTAAATTGACTAATTGTAAAACATTTCATTTGAAAAGTATAATTAAAGATAATACTTTTCAACAAAAAGTAATATTATCATTAAAAAGTAATATTACTGTGCAGAAAATCAGGCTTGCGTATGTTTTATCGGTTTGATCAGAATCAAGGCAACTAGAATATGAGTGCTTTTTCATATTACAAGAATCTAGATTCATTAATTCGTGATATAATTTTTTTTGTAAATTTGTAAAGGACGCATCCCAAAATCTTAACAAGAACGGTATGATAGTCATTATACTTTATCCGTCCCTTATATATAGACATAATTAATTTTTGAATATCAAATGTATAGTCAATGATAATCAATAAATATTTTATATGAAGAAATTGTTTTATTAATAATAACTGTCTATTTAAAAAGATTTAGAATTGTCGTGGAAAGGGCAGTCATCCTATATTCCTTGAGTAGAAGAAGAAAATCCAGTGTAAATACGGTGGTCCTGTGGGCATATGATTATTTGGTAGTGCAAAGAAACAACCGTCCGGTCAAAAAAAATAGGTTAGGGGGTGAGAGAGAATGAGGAGGAAGTTGTTATTATACAGAAAAAGACTGGGGAGAGAGAGAGAGAAAGAGACTTTTGGGTTGCTGGTAGTGTGATTTCCAGCAATGGATTGTCATGCCAAAAGCAATACTTTTCTTCCTTCTTTATTATTTCTACTTCATTCCTTCCCAAACTACTTCTTCCTTTTCCCATCGCACACACTCTACTTCCCTCAACTTCTCTTCCATCCAATTTTGTTTTCTAAACCCTGCTGCTTCAACTTTGACAATTTCGGCTAACTTCTCATTCTGGTTAACCATGTCACCTGTAATTGATAGTCCATACGCTTGAATCAAATTTTATGATGGTGAAATGTGAGTTTCCTCCCCTCTTGCCACTACTCACTTTGGATTTAGTTTTTTGGCGAATTTTGTGGTCGTTTGGAATGTGTCACTGTTTCATCAGTTACCTGGCTTGTTATCGTCAAATTTTGTTTTCATGATGCTAGTCTATGTGAGTGTAATAATTTCATTTTGTTGATATAAATCTCTCATGTGTTGCTTGGAATGATTTAGATTTACTTATATGCTTTTCTTTTTTACTTCATTTGAAAAATTCAATTTGTTATTTGCATTCGCAAAACTGAAATTATTCTCCAGAGACAATCAAATCATGCACGAGGGAGGAAAATTTTCCTTTTCTTAGTGAACGTATCTGAGAGTCTGACAAAACACAATTATTCGATTCTTTAGATTGCATGTGGTAATTTATATGTATCGTTCATTGCTCTGCTTAGGGAAGGATCTGTGATTTTGTTCCAAGGGGGCTGTTTTCCTAACTATGATGTAGTGTATAAGACGATATTTTATAGTTGAGGCGGGGAGAGGGCGAACTTTTATATAGTAAAATGAAATAAAAAATATTAAACAAAATTACATGTAATTTTTTTTCGGAAGTCCAAGGGGGTCGCTGCCCCTTGAAAACCGTTGCTGGCTCTGCTCCTTCATATTGACAATTCATGAGAACTATGACATATTGATTGATCAATATGGTTTCAATGCAAGGGCCAAACATCTCGTGTTTCCTTTGTAGGGAATCATTATGTTGGAACTTGGAAATACCATATCGTCTTGAAATACCTTTTGATGTATCTTATTGCTGCAATTTGTAGAGTCCATGTCATGATTCTGCAAGATTGGGCTGGCTTGATATTCATTCCATCTACAGGTCAGGACAGAACATCACCTTTGGAATAGTACAAAGATGATCAGTTGAGCACATTTGTGCTTTGTAATACTAGTCCCCATTAGATGGGAAGATTTTTACCACATCAACACATTAATAGGGACTTCATGGCAAAGAAAGCTGGTACAAGACATGTTGGTGGTAAGTTTCCAAGTAATGAGCAAATATACATATGTCATCTCAAGTACATTCTTCAATTATTAGACCTTTTTTTTTTTTTTTGGGGGGGGGGGGTGGTGCTATTTCCTTATAAATGCCCATGAACGTTATCCAACTATGATTTGTGACAAGGAAAATTGTCAGGAAAACAATGGGTTCTTATTATTTTGACTTTATATTTATAACATAAAGATCAGTCTGCAGTGGACAATTTTACTATAATAAAGAAGGAAAATTCTCAATGGGTTCTTATTACCTGGACTTTATCCTCATAAAATGAAGATCAGTCTCCAGTGGGAGATTTTACTGAATAAAGAATGAAAAGTACTTTTTCCTCTACTATTCTTTTCATCTTCAAATTAACTAGCACTAATCCTCGTTTTTTTACAGGCCTAGAGACTCCTAGAAACAGTTCGGAGCTACCAGTAGATACATCCTATGGCTTATATGGAGGAAGAGATTGGAAACTGGTGATCATCTTGCCTGGTTTGAATCTTATGAATTTTCCACCAATTGTGTTGTTGAGTTGAACTTTTTATCTTCTATATTCTGTTTCAATATTACACACTAACGATACTGAAATCTCGACTTCTGTGGGAAGTGGTTTGTCTAGTCTCTTGCTAGTTTATTCTAGTGTCATTTTATCCTCTTAGTCTTTTGATGACCCACAGTTATCTCTCTTTGCATTATTGCCCCAAGTCATTTTGCTTTGCTGATATTTATTTTGAATCCCCCAGCTGATAAAGCTTAGTTATTCTATTGAGCTGTGAATTAAAAATAAATTCTGGAAGTTCTCATTTTGTTTGCACATCATTTATCATTTTCAGTATTCTTGTCACTCGATCAAGGAATCATCTGAGAAGAACTGCTATTCCATTGAAGCTCCAATGAAGAAGTTGATTAATGAAGAGATTTCCAAAAGATCAAACACCAGAATAAATGCACCTAGCATAGTGGCTCGTTTGATGGGGGTTGATATGTTACCAGGTGATCTAGCACAACCACCAAAAGTTTGTGGAAAAAAGAACGCAGGAAAATTCATGGACAAGGAACCATCAAAAAAGGGCTCATTTGGCCATGATCCCTATATGGCTAGTTCGTCACCACAGAGGGACCTAGGGTCATGTGACCAAAATTTTGATAGCTATTCGGATCATTGCAGTATCCACATGAACTCGGGGAAACCTAAATCCCGGGAACATCCTCAAGAAGAGGAACTGCAGAAGTTCAAGAAAGAATTTGAGGCGTGGCAAGCAGCACGATTTAAGGAGTGTTCCAAGGTGGTAGAATTTGGTAATGCTCCAAACCTGTTAACGAGACAGAATGAACGCAATAAAGAAACAAAGTCTCTTAATTTTGATTGTAGGAGAACCAGAACTGGTGAGAATTTGATCGAAATTAAGAATCACTATACGCGTCCACGTGAAATTTTAAATTCAAGTAATTGTGGAAAGAAAAATGACTATTTATTGGATGGGGTGAATGGCAGTCTCTATTCAAATACAAGATCAAGAATTCAGCCCTCTCAATCAGATGTTGTGTCTGCTCCGACCAAGATAGTGATTTTAAGGCCCGGTCCTGATAGGATGTGTGCTGGTGATGATTCTTGGAACAGTACTCCTAGGTCTTTCGATGAGAGGGGTAGTATGGAGGATTTTCTTGAAGAGGTGAAGCAAAGGCTGAACTGTGACATGCAAGGTAAAAGTTCTAAAAGAAGTAGCACAGTTGGAGGAGGAGTAGAGACCCTTTACAAGGAAAAGCCATCGGAACCGAGGCAAATAGCTCAGCGTATTGCACAGCAAGTGAGAGACAGTGTCACAAGGGACTTTGGGATGAATTTACTACGTTCAGAGTCTACAAGGTCTTATGGAAGTGATATTCAGTTAAATGAAATAGGTTCTCCTGAATTCATTAACAGAGATAGTCGGAGGCTAATGACAGAGAGGTTGAGGAATGTTCTGAAAGGCGAAGAGCATGAAGAAGCTCCAACAGTTTCCCATAAAAGAATAAGATCGTCTGTGATAGATTATGAGAAGCGGAGAGGTGGACAACCGAGAGATGTATGGACGGAATATGAAACAGGCTGTTGTGAAAACTTTATGAATGAAATAGAAAACCAAAGTAGGTCTTTCAGGCAGGATCCTGACCGTGGCGGGGTCCACTACAAGGAACCATCTCCTGGGAGCCTCGTTCGATCTTTGTCTGCTCCAGTGTCCGGAACGTCGTTCGGGAAGCTCCTTCTGGAGGATCGTCATGTAAAGACTGGGGCCCAGATAAGGATGAAGCATGAAGGTGTTGAGAATGTCCCAGTGAATGTAAAAAAGCATAAGAAGGATAAGTTCAACATAAGGGAAAAGGTTTCGAGCTTTGGATACAGCTTGACGCTTAGAGGGAGACTGTTTCGTAGGAGAGTTCAGTCAGTTGGTGAATTGCATTATGATACAGATGACCTCTTCAAAGATATTGCAAGTGGACCGACAGTGATAAGGAGTTCCTGTGGAACACATGTGAGGATCTTATATGTCTCGACTTAATTTTTTATTTTGTTAAGAGGATATACAATGCTGATTAGTTGCTAATTAATTTTGAATTCTTTTGTACTTGTTGTAGGAGAATTCTACTGAAGTGCCACCAAGCCCTGCATCTGTATGTAGTAGTGTTTGTGATGAACTCTGGAGGCAAGCAGCTTTTTCGAGCCCATCATCATCAGGTGTAAACCAGCTGGAGGATAGTGAAACACCTGATGTTTTCAGCCAAATAAACTCAAACTTGAATGGTAAGTCACCTTTTGCCAACCTGTTATACAAAGAAGGCTCTTCAAAATGTGTTACGATGCTTATGACATGCCAATAGGAGACCTTAGATGCCTTAGTACTGTGTACAGAAAGTTAGAAACTAGTAAATCTTTAACTTGAGTAACAAATTACTGAAGGAAAAGGTTATACTTAAATATTTATGTGGAAATGACCCAGTTAAATGGCGAGATATGTTTCATATAACCGACTCTACCTAGAGGGCTAAAGACAGTTTCTTTTTATTGTATATTGTTCGGAGGCAGAGAAGTGATCACAAGAATAACTCAAAAACTGCAAAACCTGTTCCACAATCAGCCGTTGGCTGCCCAAGTTCCAATCTCATAAATTGCATAACCCTCCTATCACAATCCAACCTAATTAAATAGTCTTACGGAAAGAAAATAAGCCCATAGCAAACAGGGTCAAAAACTGAACAGAAAATTAAATAAAACAGGAAATTAAACTGCACGAACAAATAATTCAAGCTTGGCCTATCTTCCCCTTCTTCGATTGACGCTGATACATACCATATATCATGAAAGTTCTAGATTCCCGCTCTAGAAAATATTCCAGAAACAACTTGTCAAGTTCTTTATTTTGAAAGCATTAAAATATTAACATATATGATTTGTGTTGAAACTTTGTATCCGAGCTTTCTTGTAATGTCATAAAACTGACTTCCCATTACTTTTCGTCTTAATTGCTTATTCTCTCGGTTTATTGAATTTAATTTTGAACGGCATTATATAAATCAGTTGGAATTGGATAGTAAATGCTGAATGTAATCCATGTTTCACAGCGACAAATAACTGCAAACAATTCAAATATTGGATCATAATGGATGATTACCTTAATCCATGATTTTCCTTATTTTGCCTGTCTGCACAGATTTGCGTAGACAGATAAATCAACTCGAATGTACTAATCCGTCAGAGCCAATAATTGAGGAGCAGCCCCATGAAATCGAAGCAGACATAGACGACCCAGCTGAAGCATACATCAGAGATTTGCTTGTTGCTTCTGGCTGTTACGATGGTTCATGCAACCGTTCAATGTCAAAATGGGATCCACATGGTAAACCGATTAGCAACCAGGTCTTTGACGAAGTAGAAGAGTCTTACAGACAAACCGCCAAGGTCAACGAAGGCTGCGCAAAAGTTCATCAGGGAGCAATAATAAACCGCAAGATGATGCTTGATTTGTTAAACGAAACACTTCCATCTTTACTTAGACAACCAGATAATATGTCTAGGTCGGGGAAGGCTACTATGGCTGTGCATAAGCCACTCCAAGGGAGGGAACTACTTTCCCGTCTCTGGGAAATTGTTCGAGTTTATGTGGACCCGCCAACAGATAGATCATATTATGGTCTTGATAGTTTGCTCGCTCAGGATTTGAAGGCCGACGTATGGCCTAGAATGATTGATGATGATATGTATGCTCTGGGTAAAGATCTTGAATCCCATATTACTAGTAATATGATTGAAGAAATTTTGGAAGATATGTGTTACTAGACGAAGCAAATTAGCTGTTGGATTGAGAAAATGGTCTTGGAGACGAGCAATCGGGGTCGATTAAAGGGTGAAAAAAAGTGTGTATAATCATCAGCATGGCTGAGGCTGACAGAAGCAATTACGGATGCATATGCTGTGTTGCTGGGGAAGGTGTTGGTTGGATGATTTCATTGCTTAGGATGTTGTGTGAGTGAGTGCATGTTGGTGAAGTGAGCAAGTCATATAATTAGGTCTCTTTTAGTTTGGATAAGAATTAATAAAACTAGTAATTCGTTGATAGTGTGGTTTTGTGGAGGTTTGTAATCTGCTGCATGTTCTGGTAATAAATAGGTAATTATTGCAGCTGGTGGAGTAAGCAATATATTGAAAAATAATGTAGTTATGTTTTTTAAGTTTAATGTGTTGGAGGGTGGGGGTTGGGATTAGGATTAAGCAATGAGGGTCTTGAAGTGAAGGACCAAATGAGCAATATTATGTCAACTGTGGCATGATGGGGTGCATGAATGGGCTCTGGGACGGGCAGCCATCTAACGGCCAGAGCAGATAAAAATGCATGCTGCGTTTGGCTGATATTTTGCTTTCATACAAATTGCATGGCTAGAATGAATCGACTTGGTTGATTTAGATGCTAAACACTGACTTAAACACGACAATCAAAATATCATACATGATAATGCGCAATCCGGTAATCACACAATCGAACAGTAATTAACAAGAACAGAATGTAAAAACACAGAATTTACGTGGTTCGATCCGGAGATCTACGTCCACGGGGAGAAAACGGCAGTCGCCGAGGTGTTTCTTTTACTCGTATGTTGAGTTTACAGTGCGTATTACAGAAAGCAAAGTGCGAACCCTAATTCAGAGTTATTTTCCTCCATTTATACTATTAAACCCAAACCCTAACTAAATCCCTATAATCTTGCCCACCAAATCTGCATGGCGGTTGGGAAAAGATCATGGGCCTTGATTCACGGAACAGATTTGATTCGCTGGACCGAATGCGTGTTGCTGGGCCTGTTGGGCCTGGGCCTTCGCGCTTGCTGGCGTGTTCGCTGAACTGATGAATGGGCTTAGGATTAACCCGGCCGAAGTAACCGGGTCATCCCTATCAATACACAAAATACTATTACAAATATTTTTCGTTTATCTACTTCAAAATTAACTAAAAATTTCTCATAGATATTGATTGATATTTTTTTTAATTTCATTTTGTTCGCTTATGATTAGTTATTTGCTAGCTAGAAGTAGGGTTGAGCACTGCTCTCGGAGATAATCCGTTCCGCATTAAACCTCGGACCGAAAGCACCCCGAACTAATAATATTCATTGACTATTTGACTTTATCCGAATCGAACCAATCAGATTTTTTTTTGGTGTAAAACCGAACCGTTCCAAACCTAAAAATCGAAATAGAACCTAGTAGAACCGATTCTAAGTAATTGAGTATAGAATTTTTTTCATATCTCATTTAATTCATTTCTTCTATAGTATGATATTCAATCATTATAATTTTTAGTAATTTTGACAGTGCATGTATAATACTATTGTTGTTTTAAAATTTCATAAAAAAAATTTAGTAATTAATAATAGAGTAGAGTATTTATAATAAATATTTTTTAGAACAAACATATATCGATCAATATAGATATATGAACTGGTAAATATGTTTATAGTTTATATAAAGAAATACATCATATGATGTATTTGAATTCAACTCTATATTTCTTTAATCCAATCATTAAAATTTATTATTATATATAATATTTAATCATTTCCATATATAAAGATCAAAATCTTAGACTTGAACTTATTGCATATAGTTACTATCCTACACCTGAATTCCACCGTAGATAGATACTAGTAGTGTCTCATTGCTCGTCTCTTATTTGATTCTCTATCCTTCTTGTGTACTCATATTGCTCTTAAAATCAATTTTGATTTTACTGTAGTTGGTCATATTAATCTTATTCTTTCAGATTCATAGTTTATCCTCCCCATATTGTCTGCAATTATTTATAACAAAAAAAGAAGGAAAATATGTGTATGAGACAAATCTTATTGAAAGAATATAGGACTAGAGCTTTATAGATGAAAAATAATCGACAAAATGTCTAAAGAGGTTATCGATAACTAAAAACTTTATAATTTAGTGCTATTATTTTTAAGACGAGACACCTACTTCGGTAGCTTGTAATTGTTTTAAGTTAGGGTTTGAAACTTGTCTTAATATATACTCTATAAGTTTTTTAATATTACATTTTTTTCGTTTTATTGTAAAGGAAACACTATAATCTTTTCGTATATTTTGCTAATAAAATTAAATGGAAAAACTTCGAAAAGCTCCGAATAACTGAACCGAAAGACCCGATTTCCAGAAGGAACTGAACGATCAACGGAGCGATTCTGGAGATTTATTTTGAAAATCTCCGAGTTTTGATTCGGTACTGGAAATTTTCATATCTCGCCCTAGCTAGAAGGATTAAACCTTAAAAAAAGGAATATAAATAGGGTTTGGCATTGAAATTGTATCTGTTACTTCCTTATCTTCTTTGAGGTTCTCACATCCTTTCTTCATCCAAAGTTCACCTTCATTTGAAAAGACCTTTGTCCATAACACATTATCTATATGTTACGAACAACTTCAATATTTTTTTACTATTTAAATTCTGTCAAAAAGGTTTTAGAAATGGAAAAAACAAAAAAGCAAAGTCAACGAAGGCAGTTACAATTATGTGAAACTTGTGAACATGATTAAGGATGAAAAATGATGAAGATTGCAATCATATTGATGAGTTAAATAAAATTAAAAGACTTACTTCAGAAACAATAATTTCACTAATTATTTTCTAGGCCCCTGCAAATATAATAATGATATAAGTCATCATAGATCTTGTATTACCCACAGCAATATTTCATAAATATATGTATTATAACGTTGGATCCCAAACTGTTACCAATCTACCGCGCACAAATAAATATTAAATAAGAATATATGGAAGTTTGTTAGGATGAGCTACTTTAAAGTTTGATTTCTTCTGATTAACATGACACGGTACTACAAAATAATGTTGTAGAGGACTTAGAGGTTCAACTTGTAATGGAACCTGCGACCACCGTAGACGTGTATAAATGATCTGTTGTCATAATAAAAGTGACACTTACTAATTTTCAACTTTTTTCCAATAAACTCAAATTTAAATATAACTTGTCGTTTTGACTTATTTAAACCCAAGAGCTAGTACTATTTATTAACATTTCGGAAGTGCCTCTTAAAATTAAATTTTCTTGCAGCCACACAAATAAATATAAGTTAAGATTTTGCATATATAATTGTGGAATATTGAACCGAAAACAATTTTTAAGATCCGAAGAAAATGTATGAGTTAATGATTGATAAAAATATGCTACTTAGCGCAAGTTTGAGTCTGATTTCATCACTGGAAACGTTGTCAAAGGTATTAATTATATTAATAAACAAAAGATTGAAACCAGCTTGATATTATGATGAACGACAACTTGGGGAGGTTAATTAAATAAGAACAAGTCTCACCGACTCCATTCTTATGAGGATTTAAAAACGACACAAGAGAAAAAGGACGAGGAAATGTAATCATCTGCGACCTACTGGAAAAAGTAATTATAATGATGAGCTTGTGCATTATTAAGGTTAAAAAGAATGACTTTAGGCCTTACTTTCAGGCCCACAAAAAATGTCCTAATCATCTAATGCACTATATTAATATTGCATGCTATATTCACTCAAATTTTACACTAACTGTAATATCTACATCTACATTATTTAAAATTATTGACTGGTGACGTATTAATTTTTTAGCCTTGAATTTCTTTTAATAAATAATCTATGGATATTCACTTGAATTTTTAGCCCAAAAAAAAACAAAAAGAGTAGAGAAAAATAAAGGGTTGGGACCGTAACTCCTAAATTGACGAGAGTTGGTTAAGAGACAACCAATTAATTTTTTTCCTTTTCTTCTTTTCCCATCAATATTTGGAAGTCGTATTACTTTTTTGTCTCAACTCCAATTTTTTGTTGCAACATCGAAACTTCCAATATCAGCGATGATGCTTGCCAGAATTGGGACCCAGCTACACTTACGAAGGGCATGCTCAACGGACTAAATTCCACCCCACATATACTACAATAAGGATCGGTCTCCACGTGTCGACTTTGCAAACCCATTTTCACAGGTAGAATGTGCTTGATGGCCTTCCAAAGAAACACTTGAATTTTTGGAGCAATATCTAACCCCCCTGCACCCAATGCCATAAGTCCGACTCACCTCCGTGCACACCTTCAACTCCCTCCTCTGCACACTTAAACTACATCATCGCATGGTTCCCAGTTCGTATCATATACACCCCATTCTTCATATAATTCCATCATAATCTATTCGACCTACCAATCCTTCCAATCACTATAGAATGGACCATATGTGCTTCTTCCAAATTCAACACATTCCCAATCAGCTCTTCATCCCATCCCGATAAATTCGTTCGTAACAAATTGTAGACACATAAGCTCTCTGACCAGCTTTCCCTTGGTGATTGGACTAAAAATTTGGGCAGTTTAGGAATCCAATGATCAGATCATACACTAATTCGAGAGCCATCATCCATGATCTACCCTATACCCCTTATAAGAACTTCTCGACCCGCTAAGATGCTTCTCCACGTATAATTCGGATTACAGCTAAGCTTAACTTGTAAGAAAGTCACATTCGAGAAGTATTTAGCCTTTAAACACTTCGATAATAATGAATCATGGTCTTTAATTAGTCTCCAACCCTACTTTGCTAACATTGCAAGACACTTAGGCTTACATAAGCTCTCCCAATCACACCAGTAGATTCTCCTCTCGAATTTTTCTACCCCATCAAAAACTAGAAATAAGTGACACAATCTTGCGAATAGTATCTTTAGGGAGGGCAAAACAGCTCAGCACATAGGTCGAAAATTCTTGAGCCACCGATTTAATTAATTTGAGTTTACCAGTCTGCGACAGAAAAATATTTTTCCAATCCTTAAGCTTTTTCTTAACCCGCCCCAACACTTATATAAAAACCTCTGCGTTGGATCTATCCATATTTGTTGGAAGATCAAAATACAACATTTCTCCCCATCCTTTGCACCCGTAGTTTAGTCGCAAGCATAGTCGATAGCTTGCTCATCCACCCTAACACTAAAAGACATCTCCGATTTCTCTATACTGATCTCCTGTCCCGATGCCGCCATAATCTTGGTGACGCGCTTAACTACCTTTATCTCCTTCCTCCGCAACTCTTCCGAATATAATGCTATCATCTACAAAAGAATAATTGTGAAATAGCTGGAACATTTTATAAATACGCGCGACACGCAATAACCCAACTATCTCCTCCCTTTTAATAATGGCCGGAAAGGCTTCTGCATAAAAAAAGGGTAAGGGGATAATGGATCTCCTTGACAAATGCCTCTTGATAGTTTAAAGCTTGCGATCAGTGACCATTTATAAGAATTGAGAAAGACACTGAAGACACACATCTCATAATTAACTCACAAACCCACCCCCAAAAACCCATATTAAGTAAAATACTCCCTCCAAAAAACACCACCCAACCCTATCATAAGCTTTACTCTTGTCCAGTTTAAAAGCAAAAAGTCCACGCCTCTCAGCTTTATTAAGGTTCATGGCATGACAAATCTCAAAAAGCTAGCAAAACGTTATCCGTAATCAATCTTCTAGGAGCAAAGGCAGGCTGACTATGGTGAATTAGGGAGGTGAGAAGAGGTTTAATCCTATTAGCTATGACTTTGCTAATTATTTTTTAAGCAACATTGTACAAACTAATAGGTCGAAAATCTTTCGTAAGCGAGGGTTTCTTCGCTTTCGGGATTAGCACAATATAAGTTTGATTAAGAGGATAATAACTAGCACCAATATTAAGAATGTAAAGTTAAGCAGGACCAAATTCAGCTTGAATAATATGCAAAATATTTGGAAAAAAAGAATAGGCGTTAGGCCCAAGGGCCTTAGAATGGTGCATCTGAGATAATGCTACAACTAATTCCTCAAAAGGCCTAACAATTAATTAAGCAGGACTTAATTAATTTTTATTAAAATATTTCAAAATTGGCCCACTTATTTTATATATATATATATATATATATATATTATATATATATATATATATATATATATATTAATTTTATTTTGAGTGATACTACTTTGGAACATCTAATTATTTATGTACACAAAAATATTAAGGCATTGTTTAGAAATGATTGCTCTCGGTTACAATACTTTTATGTATCTACTTTTGCATACAATTTCAAGACATTTTCAGGCCATTTTTTAGAAAAAACTCATGCGAAGTTGAGTTATTATTATTATTATTATTATTTTTTTTTTGTGTGTTATACAAAATATAAAATTAAATAAAAATGAACTTTTTTGTAAACCAATACGAACATGAAGAAACGATAACAATATGTTTCACGTCTAGGTTCTCACATTTAGTTTATTGTTTAGTATATTTTAAGTTTTATGTAATACTTTGTAAAACATATGAATATGTAACACTTTTGAGACATCTACTAATATATAACACGTATATGTAACACTTTGAACATAACACTTTTGAATAGTAATACTTTTAGATTACACTTTTGCGTAACACTTTTGAATAAGTAACACTTATAACACGTTTTAGGTATCAACTTTAATTATAAAAGTATATATTTCTTTTATTCTAAATTAATGAGATACCTTTGAGTTTTCTCATTTAATTGTTAAAGAATTAAATCTTTCAATCACCTAGATTTGTAAAATGACTTTTTGAAGTAAAGTTTTATAGATGTGCTACATCTTAATTATCACAATATAATATTATGTAACATGAGATTGTGAAAATGACCGACTTAGGCCTACAAAAATTAAGAATTTATTAGAGCACCTACAAATTTACTTATGAACTATCTAAATTGGAATTTATTAGTTTGTATGATGGTGTATACAACACAGTAGTTGATTATGAAATCGAACATCTTAAGATAACTTTTTATATTATTGAATCTCGTTTTAGTTATTAACTTGTATTAGTAGAAATCTTTATTCAGTTACTATAGTCTTAGGTTCTTGACTTTAGTAATTAGGATAATCATCCACTCAATCAATATTTGATCTACATAGGTATTTTAATATTAATACATCTGTAGTAATTCGATTAGGTCATCTTTACTAGTCTCTGTGAGATTATAACTGGCTTCTCACTAGTTGTTACTATACCGTATACTTGCGGTTTAATAGCTAGAAAATAGGGCGATCATTGGTTGATACAATGAGATTTGTTATGTAGAGAATTTTTATTGTGCTTATTTTTTTTTAAGGTTTAGTTCGATACTTTTGGTTTCCTTGAAAAAAGATAGAAAATGTTCGAGGTTGCTATGTAATAAATGGTATCATCATAAAAAAAAAATATACCTTACATTGTAATTTTCGAGCATATAAAATGATTTAAAGCAATCAAGAGAGTCTAACAATGATAGGGGTCATATAATATTGAAAACCTTAGCAATATTTGCTACCTAATTTAGAAAAACTCTCGATTATAATTAATGGATGTGGTGGACGATAATTGGAGAAATAAGGTGAAGAAAACTAGTTCTTAGCTTCACTTAGAGTTGAAAGTGAGGAAGTGTGATTCGCCTTGAGGGGTAGTTGAGAGTAGTAAGCTATTTCAATTAGACCAAGTTAAAGTCATTCTTTTAAAACTTTATCCCACCTTAGCCAAATAGTTCCAACTAAAAGAAAAAGTCTTAGTTGATTTTGAGCTTACACAAAGACTAGACAATATGCTAACATATGGTAGGTCGTATGCATGATACAACTCAAGCGTAAACATAATCTATTTTATACACTTGAGTGAAGAGTGATACACATAACTCATGAGGATCACTATCCCGTGGGATTAAGTTCTAAGAGTAGTTGAAGTGTTTATGTCGCCTAATGTCCATATTGTCATATTGTATATCTTTATAACAATCAGGCCTGAAGTTGTATAAGTCACCATCGAACTATAAATGAAGGTCACACTTGTTCTAGTCTTGTTTTTTATTTTGTTGTTTGGGTCACCCAATGGGTAAAGTTTTGGGGGATTATGATCACTAGTAACTTTATAGACTTTTTAGGCACAAAGTCATAGGAAAAGTAGTGCGAAATTATGTCAAATTACACTTGTTGGCCTTATATTATATGTATCGTGTGAATTTTTTGTGTTAATTGATTTTGTAGCATTTTTTGTACTAAATTGGAATTATTTGGATAAGGTGTGAAGAAAAGACCTAGCAAAAAGAATTAAAGTGTTTGATCTCGAGACTAACCTTGTACTAGCCCAAACCGGAGTTGGATTGACTCAAAATAGAGAAGAAGAAAAAGCACACGAAGGCAAAACGTGGGGCTAGACCAAGCTTACCGGGGCTTGGAGAAGCCATATTTTGTTCTTTTGGACGCTCGGCCGAGCCATGTTCTCTAGCCCTGTGCGTGTTTGTTACACGTTTTCTATCCGTAAATCTGATTTTGTCATACTTTAGCCTAGTTTGTACATTCCTATAAATATTTGAAGGCACTCAACATCAGTTAAATTCGTTATTATTTAATAGAGATCAATTTTTACATTTCGTAGAGATCGTATCCTTGTATTTTTGTCGTAATTTCATTGAAATATACCTAATTATTTACAAATTAAAGTTATAATTATCGGATTTTATTGATTAAATAAGGTGTAAACATTCTATCAATGTATTAATAAATTATTGATTATCAATATCCCTTGTAAATTAATAGACTTTTCTTAATCTGAGGTTGTTAAAAATGTTTTAGTATATGCATATAGTCCGTCTCACCTATGTAGATAATATATAGAAGCTAACGTGGCAACACATGCATGCAAAGTAACATAAGATGGTGAAAGGAAGCTCATGCACGTGACTCATACAAAGCAGTAAAAGGAAGTTCATGCACGTGAAATTAGAAAAAGACCAATCAAGATAGAAATAAGCGGGAAAAATTATTTTGTGTTAGTTTAGTGTACAAGTGTCATGTTGAATAGGTTGATTTACTATTCACAAGGATTAAGGTTTAGTTGATTAGCTGTCTTACAACTATAGCTCCACTCTATAAATAATAGGAAGGACATGCTGTAATATTGGCCTTTTGACTCTTAATCTCATTCTGTTTTCCTCTCCAAATGCTCTCTATTTGAGCGGCGAGTTCTGAATATTTTGTTCCTATAGTAAGGAACTAGAATTGGTTGTTAGTGTTTCTTCATGGTACCACAGCAGGATTTTGACACGCTTCGAATCAACAATGGCGCGGAATCAACCATAGCAATCAAATGAAGAATGGGCAGCCCTCACAGCTAATACAACAAAGTTCTGGATTTGGACTCAAGCAAACTCTAGTAGTAGAGAATGAAGAGAGCAATCCAATGCAACTGTATGGTTCTGACAATCCTGGAATGGTCATCGTTTCAAATATTTTGGACAGAACTAATCTTCTACCATGGACTAGATCGATGAAGATAACACTCTCTGCCAAAAATAAGATCGGATTCATCACAGGAGAGGTAACACCACCTAAGGAGGATAATGATGCTTTTAATAAATGGAAACGTGTAGATTGCATGGTTGTGGCTTGGATTCTGAATTCAATTTCTAAGGAAATAGTTGATGCATTTTTATACACTGACTCGGGTAAGGAACTATGGGACGATTTAAACCAACACTTTGGAGAGTGCAATGGACCATAGTTATATCAATTGTAGAGGAATATGAGTAGCATGTCCTCTATGTGCCTTGCTTTATATACAACCTCCTTTCTATTGCTCAGCTCACCCAAAATTCTTACATAAAAGTCGTCTTCTTTCCTTCTCATTGTGTTTTGCAGGACCTGTAGAGTGACAAAACCTTAGCTATTGGAAAATTGAAAGGCAGACTTTATGTCCTACAACCAGTAACAGTAATAGCACGGGCAGCTACATACAAATAAGCTAGTTCAACATCAACAGTATCTTGTAAAGTCTTATATGACACTTGGCATAGTAGACTAGGTCACCTCTCCTTCTCTACTTTGCTTCATATTGACCAGTTTAAAATAATGTATGATGTTGCTGTAAATACTGAGAATAAAGCTTGTGACATTTGTCAGTTTGCTAAACAAGGTAGAGTTCACTTTCAAATTAGTGCTATTCATACTAAATTTCCATTTGAACTAATCCATGTGGATATTTGGCAGCCATACCATGAGAAATCAGTGACCAATACTCCATATTTTTTTACCATAGTGGATGATTTTAGTAGAGGAGTTTGGATATACTTGATGAGTCATAAATCCCAGAGTACAAAACTTTTATAGGACTTCTTCCTTATGGTTAAAAACCAATTCCAGACTACTGAAAAAACCATAAGGACTGACAATGGTTCCGAGTTCAGGAGCAAGATTTGTCAAGAATTATTACATAGCTTTAGCATATTATATCAGAAAAGTTAAGCTTATACTCCACCACAGAATGGAGTTGTGGAGAGGAAGCATAGACATATTCTCAACAAGGCAAGAGCTTTGATGTTTGAATCTAGGTTACCTATTAAATATTAGCCATTCTCTATCCTTACAGCTGTCTACCTAATCAACCGATTGCCCACAACTGTATTAAAATGGAAGACACCATATGAAGTTCTGTACAATGAGCCACCTGACGATAGGGAATTAAGGGTCTTTGGCATCTTGGTTTTCTCTACAAACGTCACCCCTCATAAGACCAAATTTACTAGAATATCCCATAAATGTGTGTTCTTGGGATATGTTTGTGGACAAGAGGCCTATAGACTGCTGGATTTGGATGACAAGCAAATTTTGGTGTCTAGGGATGTGGTTTTCTTTGTACAACAACTCCCATTTGCCCAACAAACTTCAGACACTCCTACTTGCGCCATGCCAAATATCTTTTATGAAGATCCAATGGACACTTGCTGTTCAGTAGGATCAAATTCCTTTGATGACACAAACTTTTGCTGCTGCTACTGCTCCAGAATCACAACATGAACAACATAGAAGAAGCCATCGTACAAGAGGCCCACCTGCTTGGCTAAATAACTACACAGAAGTAGACTTGAAGAGTTTGCCAATAACAAGGGACATTGTCTACTCATGCAGTGTCACTGCAGGTATTTCTGATCCTTCCTCTACATACCCTTTTATTCCTAATCATAGAATCAGAAATACATATGCCTGCTTCATGCTAATCTGGACAGCTTCAAAGATCCATACACATATAATCAAGCCAAGGGCCACCCTCATTGGGAAAAAGCCATGAGAAAGGAAATAGAGGCACTTGAAATAAACCACACGTGGGAATTAACTGTTCTTTCACCCGGGAGAACTGCCATTGGATGTAAATGGGTATATAAGACCAAATTACAAGCTGATGGAAGTATAGAAAGGCACAAGGCTAGAGTTGTAGCTAAGGGCTATCATCAGATTCATGGGATATAACATAGATATTTTTTCCCCAATTGCTAAACCAGTGAGAGTAGGAATGTTGATTGTACTTGCAATAAAGAAATAGTGGCCACTATTCCAATTCGACATCAATAATGCATTCCTCCATGGTTATCTCAATGAAGAAGTGTACATGACTCCACCTAATGGATATGGAAAAGTGACGCACGTTGATTATGCATGTAATTAGGTCGATGTATGGTACTATTTGATAGGAATTATGTGCATAAATGGTTGGAAATTGTATGAAATATGATATAATTGACCAATTGACATATTTGACTTGTTTTAAGGTATTTTGAGCATTTTCAGGCTAAAAAGTTGCGATTTACGACTACCGGACAAGAAAACAAGTTGAAACGGAGTAAAAATCGGCCCAAAGTAGTGAAAATCAATGAGAACCGACCCGAACCGTCAAAGAACCGGTCCAAACCGGTCTGAACCGGCCTGAACCGGTCCAGGAGCAAAACGGGGCAAGAACCGACACGGCCGCGTCACAAAGCAACACGGCCGTGTCAAAAGTGGTCTGCAACGCTCAAATTGGCTCTGGAAGAGAACATGGCCGTGTCACAAAGCAACACGGCCGTGTCAAATTGTTGCTGGAAATAGGAGTTGTCAAAGCGACACGGCCGTGTCATTTAAGCAAGACGGCCGTGTCAAAAGGCTTGTCGATTATTAAAATCCTGTTTTAATTGAGGATTTGATTTCCTAGTTCAATTGGGGTTATCTAACTCTATAAAAAGGATTCAAGTGCTTCTTAAAACTAGACAACACACATATTATCCGAGTTTGAGGCACGTTTTTGGCGTGTCAAGTTTTTGGCGCCGTTGCCGGGGAATAGGATTTAGCGCTTAGTTTTTACCTTAAAAAGTAGGAGGAAACTAGACTAGATTTTATTTGTTTTTCGTAATTTTAATTTTAATTTTCGTTTTTTTTTTATTTTTTGTTAATGTTTGTGTTACACGGTATTTGCTGTTTTTAGTGTTATCAGGCATTGCATGCACACCAGATCAAAAGGAAAAGAGACTCTTCTTCCTTTCGATCCAGAGATTGAAGCGACAGCTCGTAGACACCGCACTAGAAGGTCTGAGATGGAGAACCTACCGCAACAACCGAATGATGAAGTATTAAATAGAGTGCTAACAGCCTTAGCACGATTGGACGATCGCGTCACTAACATACAACAGCAGATACCTGTACAGCAGCAACAGTTGCCACAACAGCACAAACAGATTCCAATAGAGCCAGATGCGGGAGAAGAAGACGATACGCCCATTAGTGACTGTTTAAGGCCAAATCCTAATCAATAGTCAGGAGGAGTACGACTCCCACCTCTAAACGCCAATAGTTTTGAGCTGAAGCCTGCACTGATCAACATAGTGCAGCAGAACCAATATGGAGGAAGTGCATTGGAGGATCCGAACGCTCACCTAATAAAGTTCCGAAGACTGGCGGACACAATCAAAATAAACCATGTGCCACACGAGCAGGTTAAGCTGAGATTGTTTCCTTTTTCGTTGAAGGATAGAGCCCTCCAATGGTTCAATTCCTTGGAAGATATCACCAGCTGGGAAGAGTTGAGCACTTCGTTCCTATTGAAGTACTTTCCACCGAGCAAGATGCTCGACTTGCAGAATCAAATTAATCAGTTCAAACAGCTGGATCAGGAACCGTTTGGAGAAGCTTGGGAGCGATTCCGGGATCTTATTCGGAGTTGCCCTCAACATGGGTTTACGAAAAAGCAGCAGATATGTAAGTTTTATAATGGCTTACTCGCTCCGACTAGAAACCAAGTGGACGCAGCTGCAGGTGGTAGCTTGATGGAGACATCAGTAAAGACAGCATTCTCGATTTTGGATGCTATGGCTAGAACAAGTTATCAGTGGCCAAACGAGAGAAACCAGCCACGGAGGGTGGTGAATGTTATGGAAGTCGAGACGGTCAGCAATGAGCCGCTGGACAAACTCACATCACAGCTGACAGCCCTGACGAGTCAAGTCAATATGCTAACTAGTCTGACGTTGGCACAACAGACAGGGGGTCAAGAAGAAGCTGAAGAGGTTAATTTTCTAAACCAAAGGAACTTCAACAACTTCCAAAACAACTAGCCTAGGTACAATCAGTACCCACAAAATCGGAATCACCAAAACTTCTCATATGGGAATTCTAAGAACACACTCAATCCACCACCTGGGTTTGCTGTTTCAAACGGTATGATACATGACGGTAAGAAGCCATCACAAGAAGAGATTGCCCAATCACAGTTTGAAAAGTATGATGATAAGTTAGCTCAATTGGAGAAGAAAGTAGAAGGGAAATTTATTGAGCTAAACAAGCATATAACTGGGCAAGGGGCAGACATCAAGAGGTTAGAGAATACGATGGTGCAGACTCAGGCAAGTATTGGGGAGTTATCTTCCAATATGAGCCAGTTGATCAAGATTGTCGGGGCCCAACACAAGCAGGGCCAATTTTCGAGTGATACGGTGGTGAACCCAAGAGAGCAATGTCAAGCCATTCAGTTGAGGAGTGGTACTGAGTACAAGGGACCCCAGCTGTCGATTGATGAAGATAAAGTGGTGGAGAAAGAGCAAATGGAAGAGAAGCACGAGCAATCGAGCAAGAAGAAAGCAGTAAAGCAAAGCGAAGGACAGGAAATCAAAGCAGACATCCCTCCTTATGTCCCGGCTGTCCCATTCCCACAAGCCTTAAGGAAGAAGAAGATCGATGAGCAGTTTGCGAAGTTCTTGGATGTGCTGAAGAGAATCCAAATTAACATCCCCTTCGTTGAAGCACTGCAGCAGATGCCGAACTACGCTAAATTTCTGAAGAAAGTGATCTCAAAGAAGAAGAAGTGGGAAGAATACGAGACAGTCAACCTGACTGAAGAATGTAGTGCTGTGATCCAAAGGAAGCTACCGCTCAAGCGAAAAGATCCAGGTAGTTTTACTATTGCATGTCAAGTAGGTACTGTTACATTTGATAAGGCACTGTGTGATTTAGGGGCTAGTATTAACTTGATGCCATTATCTATTTTTGAAAAATTGAGTCCAAGTACTTTAAAACCCACTACAATTTCTTTACAAATGGCTGATCGGTCTATGACTTGGCCAAAAGGGATTGTAGAGGATGTTTTGTTAAAAGTTGGGAAGTTTATAATACCTGTGGATTTTGTGGTTTTAGATATGGTAGAAGATAAAGATGTCCCTTTGATTTTAGGTCGCCCGTTTCTAGCAACGGGAAAAGCATTAATAGATGTCCAAAAAGGAGAGTTGACATTAAGGTAGATAAAGAGCAAGTTACTTTTTCAATCTATAAAGCTCTACAACATCATGATAGGGAGAATGAATCTCAATTAGAAACATGTAGTTTTGTTCATTCAATTGAAGCTGCATTTTATAGGAAACTAACCTCTCCAAATGATAGTGATGCCCTTGAAACATGCATTACCAATTCTGTTTATAATGTTAATCTCCATGACCCTACTGACCTTGGTCTTGACGGAAGTGTTAGTGCGTTGAATGCCTTGCAGGATGCTCCTAAGGAGAGTTCGACTCAAGAAAACATAAACAAGAAAGCGGTTGAAGAAGAGCAAAAAGGAGGCGATGGATGCCCGGAGCTGAAACCATTGCCTGATCATCTGCGGTACGCATTTCTAGATAATGAGCACAAATATCCGGTAATAATCTCCTCTTCCCTTACTGATGTTGAAACTGATAAGCTGTTGCGTGTATTGAGGAAGTATAAATCTGCTATAGGATGGTCAATAGCTGACTTGAAAGGAATTAGTCCTACGATTTGCATGCATAAAATTCTGATGGAAGATGAGTATAAACCCTCTGTTCAAAACCAACGTAGACTTAACCCAATGATGCAAGAAGTAGTTAGGAAAGAAGTACTTAAGTGGTTAGACGCTGGGATCGTTTTTCCTATTTTTGATAGTAAGTGGGTAAGTCCAACGTAGGTTGTGCCAAAGAAGGGGGGGATGACTGTAGTTAAGGGTGATCTTGATGAGGTCATAGCCACTAGGGTGATCACGGGCTGGCGTGTATGTATAGACTATAGAAAACTTAATGCAGCCACTCGTAAAGACCATTTTCCCCTTCCGTTCCTAGATCAAATGCTTGATAGGTTAGCAGGATATGAGTATTATTGTTTTCTCGACGGTTATTCGGGGTACAATCAGATTGTAATTGCCCCGGAGGATCAAGAAAAAACTGCTTTTGTGTGTCCTTATGGTGTCTTTGCTTTTCGTAGAATGCCATTTGGGCTTTGTAATGCTCCTGCTACGTTTCAAAGGTGTATGATGGCAATCTTTGGGGGTTTGATAGAAAATATAATGGAGGTCTTTATGGATGATTTCTCTGTATTCGGTTCGTCTTTCGATAACTGTCTAGATAACTTAGCTCAGGTGCTTAACAGGTGTGAAGAAACTAATCTGGTCCTTAACTGGGAAAAGTGTCATTTCATGGTAAAAGATGGGATAGTCTTAGGACATAAAATTTCCGCACAAGGATTAGAAGTCGATAGGGCTAAGGTAGTGGCCATAGAGAAATTACCACCTCCTACGAATGAAAAAGGGGTTAGAAGTTTTTTAGGACATGCGGGGTTTTATAGAAGGTTCATAAAGGATTTTTCTAAGATTGCTAAACCTTTATCTCGTTTGTTAGAAAAAGAGACTCCTTTTGCTTTCGATGATGCATGCATACAGGCTTTTGAAACGCTAAAGAAGGCATTGATCACTGCTCCAGTACTGATTACACCTGACTGGTCACAACCATTCGAGGTTATGTGTGATGCGAGCAACATGGCGGTGGGAGCTGCATTGGGTCAAAAGCGGGAGAAGATTTTTCGGGTCATATATTATGCCAGCAAAACTCTCGACCCCGCTCAAGCAAACTATACCACCACAGAAAAAGAATTGTTAGCTGTTGTTTATGCTTGTGATAAATTTCGTTCATATCTTGTACAAGCTAAAACAATAGTTTATACTGATCATACTGCTCTTAAGTATTTGTTTGCTAAACAGGATTCCAAGCCAAGGCTAATTAGATGGATACTGCTTCTACAAGAGTTCGACTTGGAGATCAAAGATAGGAAGGGCTGCGAAAATGTGGTAGCTGACCACTTGTCTCGCATTGAGAATGAAGCGGATGCAAAGGGTCAACAAACAGCCATTAGCGACATCTTTCCAGACGAGCATGTGATGGTTGTGGAGAATGGGCCATGGTATAGTAACATCGCCAATTTTATAGCGAGTGGGATCGTTCCGGACTTCCCTCATCATAAGAAGAAGAAATTTTCGATGATGTGAAGTTCTACATATGGGATGATCCCTATCTCTACAGGAGGTGTGCGGATACAATCATTAGACGGTGTGTGCCTCAAGAGGAAGTGAAAGATATCATAACACATTGTCACTCATCCCCAACTGGGGGACATTTTGCATCAGCACGCACAGCGGCGAAGGTGCTTCAAAGTGGCTTCTATTGGCCAACAATCCACAAAGACTGTCATGCGTTCATTCTGCAATGTGATAAGTGCCAAAGGACCGGAGGAATCACACGGAAGCATGAGATGCCTCTTACCACAATTCTTGAGGTTGAGTTGTTCGATGTATGGGGGATAGATTTTATGGGACCCTTTCCATCTTCAAATGGGTTCCAATACATCTTGGTGGTTGTGGAGTATGTTTCGAGATGGGTGGAAGCTGTTCCGACCCAAACAAACGACGCCAAGGTGGTACTCAAATTCCTCCAAAAGAACATCTTGACAAGGTATGGCATTCCAAGAGCCTTGATTAGTGATGGGGGCTCCCATTTTTGTAATAGATGGATGGCTGCATTATTGGCTAAGTATGGGGTAAAACATCGGGTGACCACTCCGTATCATCCTCAAGCCAATGGCCAAGTGGAACTAGCAAACCGAGAAATCAAGCAGATACTGGAGAAGTCGGTAAATGGGAACCGGAAAGATTGGGCGATGAAGTTAGATGACGCGCTTTGGGCATATAGGACGGCATATAAAACTCCATTGGGGCTGTCGCCGTATCAATTAGTGTTTGGGAAGGCATGTCATCTACCGGTTGAATTGGAGCATAGAGCGTATTGGGCAGTCAAGAAGCTGAATTTCGACTTCGAAGCTGCTGGAAAAGAGCGACTCTTAAAGCTCAACGAATTGGAGGAGTTTAGACAACAAGCTTTCGAAAACTCCAGCTTGTACAAAGAACGGGTCAAGAAGTTCCACCACCGAATGATCACGAATCGCGTACTTAAAGCTGGGGAACAAGTTCTCTTGTTCAACTCTCGTCTACGACTTTTTCCGAGCAAGCTGAAATCTCGATGGTCCGGGCCATTCACAATCAAAACTGTCCGAGTATCGGGTGTAGTGGAGCTGTTGAACCAAGACGGGAGCACATTTCTCGTGAATGGACAACGCATAAAGAAATACTACAAGTCCGACCAAATTCAAACCGTACATGAAGTGCGGTTGAAAGAAGCAAAGTAGCGTCAAAGGTCGTTAAGCTTGAGACGTAAAACAAGCGCTTGTCGGGAGGCCCGATATTTAGTATTTTTGCATTGTCTTTAAATTCTTTTTAATTTATGGTAATTTTATGTTTTTTGTTTCGTTTTTCATTCTTATGACTCAATATGGACGAGTAGTGCAAGAAACGGGGGTCGAAAAGACGAAAAATGGCGTGCGGAAGGAAAAAAGAGTAACACGGCCGTGTCACTTGATAAACACGGCCGTGTCAAAACTAGCATAAAAGGGTGAAATCCACTGGAAAGCAACACGGCCGCGTCATTAACTGACACGGCCGCATCTCGCAAATGACACGGCCGTGTCAAAAGATGGCTCAGAATGATAAAACGCGCTGGAATACAACACGGCCGTGTCACATGCTGAACACGGCCGTGTCAAAAATGCCTCAGAAAACCAGTTTTGGTTCAACTCCAACACGGCCGTGTCGCATGCTTAACACGGCCGTGTCAAAAGAGGGCTCAAACAGTCAAAACAAGCTGGAATGCAACACGGTCGTGTCACATAATGAACACGGCCGTGTCAAAAGTGCCCCAGAAACACAGGTTTGATTCCAACTCAACACGGCCGTGTCACATTACAACACGGCCGTGTCACCCTTCCACAGCTTCAAAAAAACGCGAATTCAGGTTTAAAGTCACTTTTTTTTTTCTCTTTCGCTACTCACACGAAGAACACACAAATTCACCCACACTTCACCAATTCACACACAAACACACTCAAATTCACCCACAATCCAACTCAAACACAATCACACACTCTAATTCACTCACTACTCCCCCCAAACTTGAAAATTTCGACCCACTTCCAAGGACGTAGGGCACATTCCGAATTGGGTTTTCTCCTACTAAATTTCTCCGGTAAGTGAAGCTAACCCCTGTTAGTGTGTTTCCCATTCAATTTTGAGGCTTAATTCATATTGGGGATGAATTAATTTCATGATTCAAGTGAGTATTGTAGTCCCTATGTGTTAAATAATGCAATTTGAGTATGAACTTGTGCGAGTAGTGAATGGAGTTACGTACTGAGTATAAATTGTTGTGATTGTTGCTAGAATTAGATGAAAATGTTTTTGTTAGCATGGAACGAGCACCCCGAGATTGAAATTCAAGTGTTGGACTCATTGAGGCATATTATCAAACATGTTATTTGCATGGTTTATATTGATGTTATGTCACTTGATTTCTATTCCTTATAGCAATTCTACATATTGTACGACTTAATGGAATTATGATGCACGCTCCAGTTGCTAAAATTCGAAGTTTCATTATTTCACGATCTCCCAAGTGAAGTGGGTAGGAGTTGAGCATAGGATAGGGGGTATAAAACGCATAAATGGCTCGGGTGTCACTAGCCTATGACTATCTTGTTATATTCGTTGGCATAATTCATTTTCGTCTATGATTGTGCTAAACTAAGGATTATGGCATTATTGATTTGTGTGTTGTTGAGTGTGTGCACAGGATTTTAAACAATGGCACCACCGAAAGGACAATCTAGTCGTAGCAGAGGCAAGCAAGTCATGGTTGAAGACACCCCGGCTGTCAATTCAAATGACAGTCAGACCCTTTTTGGGTTTTCTTTGATGGAGGTGGAACATAAGACTCGGTTTGAGGAGCTTAGGCATCGCACTGTCATTCCCACACGGTTTGGCAGTGATAACTTGACTCGGGCCATGGGCATTCATGACAATGTCCGTTGCTCAACCGAGTCGGGCTACTTTAGCTCATGAGGACGCAGCAGACATACAGACGAATACCCTCGAGTTATTGAGCACATTCCACATTATTGCAGCCAGCTCTTTTCGCTCCACCCGTCCGGATGGAATCACGTTCCAATTGATGGGGAAAGTTCGAACATTGACCTACGATGAGCTGGACAAGATATATGGCTTCCCGACTTTTGCAAAAGTGACTCCACCGGAGGTATTTGACCCGCACTCTTTTTGGGCATTGTTGACGGCTGCACCACCAATTGTAGCCGCTCAACCATATATCTCCAAGGCAGCCAAAGCTTCTTGGATTCGTAATCCAGTCATTCGGTATATACAGAAGTTGCTGGCCTACACACTTTTTGCTCGGCGTGAAGTGGGAGCTGTGAGACAGAGTGAATTGCATATGTTGTGGAACATTTTGCATGGGTATAAGGTGGACTACACACGGATATTGATGGAGCACCTGGAGAATGTCATCCGGAAACAAAAGGACAGCATCATGATTGGAGGATTGATCACTCCAATTGCAGCTGCGTTTGATGACATCGGCTTAACGGAGATGGAGCCAGTGAGAGGTGAAGTCCAATTTACATGGGACTTGCTTGAATTGATGCAAGTGGTGGTCCTCGGTGAGGATGGGACTGTTCCGTATGTTTACCAAAATGTTGGTCCCTACCTTCGTCTACCATATGAGTTAGGGACAGCGGTTACCGGAGTCCATGATACAGCGAATTTGTCGCTATCCACTGAAGACCATCTCCAGCACTCCCAACCACCGAACTCCGAGGTGTTCCAGTCTAGGCTACCAGCTGAGCAAAGTAGCCACACTCCGAGACAGCCCCGGAAGAAACGAGCATCTACGACAGTTGCTTCTCCATCGGAGCTCAATGACGACATGGTTGGCATCATCAACTCACTACGGGATGATGTTCGCCTCCACACTGAGTTGATGCAGACGTTCCAAACATCGATGGAGAGGCACCGCACGGAGGTCCGGGGATCACTTCAGACTATCCACTCCGAATTACATGCTCAACGAGGAGTACTTAACACACTGCTGCAAAGAAGTGATGAAGACCGTTTGTGGAGACAACAGCAACAGAGTCAATGGGAGGCAATGTCACAGTTTTGGAGCCAATATGGGTTCCATCCTCCGCCTCCGCCTCAGTGATTTGTAAGTTAGCACCAAGGCGTTCCAGTTTTTCCTCCAAACGTTGGCTTCTAGCCAAGTTTGGGGGAGGGGGTGAACTGTGAACGTCTTGGCCGCTATGTGTATTGTTTTGCTGTTATTTCTGTTTTATGGTCTTATTGGTCATTTGGTTGTGTAATTGCAAAATTTGAATGAGGGATGGATTGACTGAGTATTGGTTGAACTTGTAGTTAAGTGAGTTGTTGGGTCTGTGAGCCCTTTGCTTGAGTGACACTTTTATTTTGGGGTCTGTGTGCCCATTGCTATCAAGAACGTGCTATGATTTTGATTTTGAGTATCGGGTCTGTGTGCCCAAGTATTTGTTAAAATTGGTGTTGATGGATGTGTGCACTCAAGTTCTTTGTTTAATTTGTCCATAATTGAGTTTTAGAGTTTACTTTTTTTTTTAGTTAGAGTCAACAGGAAAAAAATGCAAACCTAAGTGATTGTTGCAAATTTGGGGAAAAGATGGACGGTAAAGTGTTAATGATGATACGATTTTACGCATGAATTTGAAAATTGACACAAGAGCTGAGCATGATAGGCAATTTGAAACGAAATTGAGTTAAACTAAGAACTTTGGTTAAAATGACCCGTGTGAGAAATTGAGCCTAAAAAGTGACTTCTATTTATGAAGTGCTATATTTTCTTTCGGTGTGAGTTTGATTGGATATATGTCTTGGTTTCTAGAACTTGCCTTGAGACTGCGTTAAGAATAGTTCGAAAGTGTAATGTGACTTAGGAAGTGATGTAGGCAATTTTTGTTTCGTACCCAATTATTGAGCCTTGAACTAACCTTTTTACCCGGAATTTTTGTGCAAAAGTGTCCCTAGTTAGCCCACTTGAGCCTTATAAGCCTTATTTATTCACAACCTAACACTGTCAGCCGAAACCTTTTGATTTAACTCTTTTGGCCCTAATTGGATTAATCAAGTTAGAGGGAGGGGAATTGGAAGGAAATTGGGTGAACAATGTGTGAGAAGGAATGGGAAGTAGGGATGTTTGCGAAAAATGAAGGAAATGAGAGAAAAGTGATAGGTAAAATCCAAGAAAAAATAGCCTCTCCTAGCACATCAAAAAAAAAAAAAAAAATCGAAAAAAAAATGGGAAAAAAAAAAAAGAAACAGGAGGAAGTTTGTTATTTTAGTATTCTTGAGGAGAGGCTAGGATATAAATAATTGAATTTGAATAAGAAAATTGGGTAGTCCCAAGATGTGGTACCCGAAGAAATGAAAATCGCTTGAGTGTATGGGCTTTTGGAAGGTGAAGAAATCACCTTAAGGGGTGAATTGCTGAGACGGGAAGAGTGAGATTAAGTGTTTGTATTGAGAGGTAGTGGGGTTATATATATATATATAACTTGATTAGTCCAATACATAGTCACTTGTATCCAAATATGTCTCACCTTACCTTAAACCAAACACTACAACCAAATATAAGTCCTAATTGATTCTTTGTCACTTATATTAATGTACTGAATTTGATGTAGACAATTGGCAAGCCTATGGTAAAATCGAGCTTATAGTCCAATTTGAGTGAAATTTTAAATTCTAGCCATAAACACTTGAGAGATGAGAGAAACACTTACCTGGTGAGGATCCAAAGTTTTGAAAGTTTAAGTCTCGAAAGTAGTAGATTTTTTGCACTATCGCACATGCTCGTTTATACTACGGTGTCTAGGCTTTTGAAAAAATCATTCTGAAACTAATTTATCATCCAATCGCCCTAAGTACATGAATTAATGTGTTCGGGACGAACAACAGTTTAAGTTTGGGGGATTTTGATGCACGTTGATTATGCATGTAATTAGGTCGATGTATGGTACTAGTTGATAGGAATTATGTGCATAAATGGTTGGAAATTGTATGAAATATGATATAAGTGACCAATTGACGTATTTGACTTGTTTTAAGGTATTTTGAGCATTTTCAGGCTAAAAGGTTGTGATTTACGACTACCGGACAAGAAAACAAGTTGAAACGGAGTAAAAATCGGCCCAAAGTAGTGAAAATCAATGAGAACCGACCCGAACCGTCAAAGAACCGGTCCAAACCGGTCTGAACCGGCCTGAACCGGTCCAGGAGCAAAACGGGGCAAGAACCGACACGGCCGCGTCACAAAGCAACACGGCCGTGTCAAAAGTGGTCTGCAACGCTCAAATTGGCTCTGGAAGAGAACATGGCCGTGTCACAAAGCAACACGGCCGTGTCACAAAGCAACACGGCCGTGTCAAATTGTTGCTGGAAATAGGAGTTGTCAAAGCGACACGGTCGTGTCATTTAAGCAAGACGGCCGTGTCAAAAGGCTTGTCGATTATTAAAATCCTGTTTTAATTGAGGATTTGATTTCCTAGTTCAATTGGGGTTATCTAACTCTATAAAAAGGATTCAAGTGCTTCTTAAAACGAGACAACACACATATTATCCGAGTTTGAGGCACGAGATGACTTGGACGACAACGAAGATTCGATCAACGGGACGAGATACTCGGGTTTAACGATTTTTCCTAGTTTAGTTCTTTAGAATGTTTTGTTTTAAATATTGTATTGAATTGAGCCTAGGCATGAGTAGCTAAGTTATTCGTGTCCTAGGGTTAGAAAGTAGGAATTATTTATAACAATGTTTTGATTTATGTTTTAACTTATTGAATTCCGTTCTTTGACATGTTTATCTTTATATCCGTTTTAACAACTAAATTTGGACTGACCATCTAGGTTTAGTAATTTCGTTTAACAAATCCGCTTCGAGAGAAGGGGTTTGTTATTAGACGTACGATATAGAGCGTAGTTGTCTATGACTGTGTAGGCATAGGTTTATGAACTGTTTGGAGTTTCTAGGATTAATTGACTCGAGAGGGTAATTGTCTTAGTTAATCAACGATCTAATTACTTCGAGAGGAGAGTTAGGTTAATATTGCGCCGCTTAATAAACATTAGATCGGTTAAAATCAATAAGTTAATTCTAATCATCATTGGAATAAATATTCTGAAATCGATACCCTAGGATGCTGTTTTCCCTTGATTGTTAATTATTCGTGGTTTTCAAATTTGAATTTAGAGTTAATTAAGTATTTTAATCAGTAAAATCAATCTTTCCTGAATTAGTGTCTAGTTAGGATATTCCTAGAATATTGAGGTATCAAACTACCTAAAGACCCTATTCCTTGTGGGATCGACCTTGACAATAGTACTACACCTACATCCGTACATTTGCAGAACACTAGGTTAGAAACCGACGTGTCAAAAAGCTGCCCCAGGCCAAGTTTGTAAGCTGTTACGGAGTTTATACGGCTTCAAGCAAGCCTCGAGGCAATGGAATACATAATTTTAGCAAACTTGTTAACTATCTTATAGCTATCACTCAATCATTGTCTCTTCACTCTCCAAAAGGATCTCAGTTCTTGGCCCTGTTGGTCTACGTCGATGACGTGCTTGTCACAGGTTCTAGTTTAGAGCTCATCACTGATCTCAAGTCCTATCTTGATAAAGCCTTCACAATTAAAGACCTTGGTCTTGCCAAGTATTTTCTAGGCTTAGAAATATCAAGAACATTAGCTAGCACTTACATCAACCAACACAAATACGTGCTCGATATCCTCAAAGATACCTATTGCCTTGAGTGCAAGCCTTCTTCTACTCCTCTACCCCTTGGTCTCAAACTCACCACCACAAGAGATGCCTATTCTAATCCAGAATCTTACAGACGCTTACTTGGTCGTCTTTTATACTTGAATTTCTCATGACTGAATATAACCTTTTCAGTCCAGCAACTGAGTCAATTTGTAGCTGCTCCTACCCAAGATCATTGGGATGCTGCTCTACACTTGGTTAGGTATCTTAATGGATGTTCTTCTCTTGGCATTTTCTACTCTTCGACTCCCACATTCACACTTACGGGTTATAGTGACTCGGGTTGGGGATTATGTCTTGATACTTACTGTTTCTTAACAGGATACTGCGTATATCTAAGGGACTGTCTTGTTTCTTGGAAAACCAAGAAACAAACACACTACTTCCCGATCTTCAGTAGAATCTGAATATCGTGCACTTGCTTCGACTATGTGAGAATTACTTTGGGCCTCATATATAGCTGCAGAGTTTTATATTTCTATCCCTCGGCCAGTGACACTTTGGTGTGATAACAGGGCAGCAATTCACATCACCGAAAATCCGGTGTTTCACGAATGCACCAAGCATCTTGAGATCGACTATCACTTGGTGCGCCTTCACTATAAGTCCGATTTTCTTGTTATGTCTCATATCTCTTCTCACAACTAGCTTGCTGACCTAGTTACCAAATCTTTGGGAACTTCACAGTTTCATACTCTTCGTGGCAAGTTGGGTTTATTGGATCCCCATGCCCCAACTAGAGAGGGGGATGTAGAGAATAGATTAGAAGCTGACGTGGCAACACATGCATGCAAAGCAACATAAGATGGTGAAAGGAAGCTCATGCACGTGACTCATACAAAGCAGTAAAAGGAAGCTCATTCACGTGAAATTAGAAGAAGACCAGTCAAGATAGAAATAAGCGGGATAGATTATTTTGTGTTAGTTTAGTGTACAAGTGTCAATTTTTGATAGGTTGATTTATTATTCACAAGGATTAAGGTTTAGTTGATTAGCTGTCTTACAAGTATAGATCCACTCTATAAATACTAGGAAGCGCATGAATCTCATTCTCTTTTCGTTTGCAAATGCTCTCTTTTTGAGCGACGAGTTTTGAGTATTTTGTTCCTATAGTAAGGAATTAGAATTGGTTGTTGGTGTTTCTTCAACCTACTCAAATATATCAATTCGTTGATATGATAAATCTATCCAAAATTTAGAAACAAGTTCTCTAAACATGAGCTCACGGTTGACACGTCGGTTTCTAACCTAGTGTTCCGCAAGTGTACGGATGTAGGTGTAGTACTATTGTCAAGGTCGATCCCACAAGGAATAGTTTTAGGTAGTTTGATACCCTAATACTCTAGGAATGTCCTAACTAGATACTAAGTTTTAAAGGTTGATTTTACTAATTAAACTACTCAATTAAATATAACTTCAAACTTAGGAAACACGAAAACTAACAATCAAAGAGAAAAGGTATCCTAGGGCTTCGATTTCAGGATATTATTTCAATGTGGAATATGATTAACCTATTAATTTACCAATTCTAATGTTTATTAGGCGGCACGACAATAATCTAATCCTTCTCTCGAAGCGATTAAACCGTTGATTAATTAAGCTAATTACCCTCTCGAGTCAATTAAACCTAATAACTCCCAAACGATCTTAAGCCACGGCCTACACAGTCATAGACAACTGCGCTCTATGTTCTAAGTCTGATAACAATTCCCTCCTCTCGAAGCGGAATTGTTAAACTAAATTACTAAATCTAGGTGATCAAGCTAAATTCAGTTTAAGCATAAACATAGAGATAAAACACATAAAGAATGGAATTAATAGATTAAATCGTAAATCAAAACATTGTTATAAAAATCCCTACTTTCTAACCCTAGGACACGAATAGCTTAGCTACTCATGCCTAGTAATAATCCAATACAAAATTCTATGAAAAACATTGTATGAATTAAAACTAAGAAAGAACAATTAAACCTGGATAACTCCGTCTCGATGATCTTCGTCTTCCTTGTCTTCCAAGGTGATGTAATTTATGTTCTTGATGATTGATCTCCTTTTCCTAAAGCTTGGGGTCCTTTTTATAGAGTTGGGGACGAATCTTGGGGAAGATAGGATCAAAATCCTATTAAAATATGAAATCCTCGCATAAAAACCCTTCTGACACGGCCGTGTTGCTTAAGTGACACGGCCGTGTTGCTTTGCACAAAATTCACTTTCTGCTCAACATTTGACACGGCCGTGTTGTAGTTGTGACACGGCCGTGTTCCGTTCCAGAACCCACAATGCGTTGCAAGACACTTTTGACACGGCCGTGTTGCTTTGTGACGCGGCCGTGTCGGTTCTTGCCCGGTTTTGCTCCTGGACCGGTTCAGGCCGGTTCGGACCGGTTTGGACCGATTCTTGGACGATTTTCACTCCTTTGGGCCGGTTTTCACTCTATTCCAACTTGTTTCCTCGTCCGGTAGCCTGAAAATGCTCAAAATACCTTAAAACAAGTCGAAACACGTCAAATGACCCAAATGTTATTAATATAAATAAATGCCGGTCAAATATGCACGTAAATGATATAAAATATGATCCTAAATCGACCTAAATACATGCATAAATAATGTGTTATCAAACTCCCCCAAACTTAAACTGTTGTTCGTCCCGAACATCATACAAAAAAAACACAAAGAAGACAAGTGATTATGCATTTTGTTTAGGGCGATTAGATGATGAATTCAGTTTCAGTTTGGTTTTCCTTAAAACAACTAGGCAACATACTTCACTTGAGCATATGTGATAACGCGTAAATCAACTAATCTCGAGACTTTGAACTTTCGACTTATTCACTCCTCACCGGGTAAGTGTTTCACTCATCTCTCAAGTGTTTAGGCTAAAATAATTTCCACTCATATTGAATTACATGCAAAGTCTACCATATGCTTGTCAATCGTCTAAACTAGACCTCGTACTTGATATGTGTGACAAAGGATAAAAAAGGTCTTTATTTTGGTTGTAATGTGGGCTTAAGGTAAGGTGGGATACATTTGGATATAAGTGACTATTCATTGGACTAATCAAGTTACGTCTAACCCGACTCTACCCCTCAATACAATCACTCAACCTCACTCTTCAAATTTCAGCAAATCACCCCGCAAGTTGACTTCTTCACCTTCCCAAGTCCATACAACTTAAGTGCTTTTCAATTCTGTGGGTACCACATTTTTGGGACTACCCGACTGTTCTAATCACATTCATAATTTAAGCACTTTATTTCCTAGCCTCTCCTCTATAATACAACTTTTCTTTTTCTTTTTTTTTTCAATCTTTTTTTTTTTTTTTTTTAGAGAGGCCATTCTTCGTTTTTCACCTATCACTTTTCTCTTATTTCCTTCATCTTTTGAAAATATCCCTATTTCCCATTCCTTCCCACAATTTGTTCACCCAAAATTCCTTTCAATTCTCCTCCCTCTAACTTGATTAATCCAATTATGGCCAAAAGAGTTAGATCAAAAGGTTTCGGCTGCTATTGTTTAGGTTATGAATAAATAAAGCTGTAAGGCTCAAGTGGGCTAACTAGGGACAATTTTTTTCATTATGGTTCAAAGGCAATTTTCATGGTTCGAACAAATAGGCTTAAACAAAAAGTTGCCTAAGATCATTTCCTAAATCACAACATATACTTGACACATTCTTAGTAAAGACTCACGGCAAGTTCTAGAGACTAGTACACATATTCAATCAAATTCACACCGAAAGAAAGTATCTTACTCCGAAAATTGGAGTATAATTAGGCTCAAATTCTCACAAGGTAAATTTTGATTGAATATTCTCAGTTCACGCTCAATTTCGTCTCAAAACACCTCTCATGCTCTATTATGTGCCATTTTTCATCTACTTCTCAAAATCATCTCATCATCAACTATTCATCATCCATCTTTCCCTAATTTTCTCTTTTTATTTTTTTCACTTGTTACCTATTTCCGGGTTTTATTATTCTTATTGACTCTAAAAACTGCACTACTAAGACTCTAAACTCTAACTCCTAAGACTCAACATAGAAACGATATGCAATCAACTTGGGCTCACAGACCCAATAACACCGATAAATCAGATAACTGGGCTCACAGACCCGATAACATCAATCAAAACAATAAAAATCAGCACAATGGGCACACGGACCCACAATCAGCAAAACTCGAACGAAAATGTAAATCAAACTGGAAATATAGCTGCCAAGACGTCCCACGGTCTACCCCCTCCCCCAAACTTGGCTGAAAGCCAATGTTTGGAGGAAAAAACGTGGTACGCCTTGGTGCTAACTTACAAATCGTTTCGACGACGGCGGTGTTTTGAAATCCTCCAAAATCGTGCACGTTGAGATCCTGACGCGGCCGTGTTGAAGGTTGTTGACACGGCCGTGTCACTTTTTTCCAAAATTGATGTTTCTGGATCGTTTTTGACGCGGCCGTGTCATTTGTGTGACACGGCCGTGTTGCATTCCAGTGCATTTTACCTTTTGGAGCGATCTTTTGACACGGCCGTGTCATGTGTGAGACGCGGCCGTGTTACTTTGAGCTGACGTTGACGCGGCCGTGTCATTTTGTGACGCGGCCGTGTTGCATTCCAGAAGATTTCTTCCTTTGACGTCAATTTTGACACGGCCGTGTTGAAAAGTGACACGGCCGTGTTACTCTGATTTCCATCTTCATGCGATTTTTCGTCTTTTCGACCCCCGTTTCTTGCAATACTCGTCCATGTTGATTCCTAAAAACATAAGACACTAAAATACAAGTTAAAAACATAAAATTAACGAAATACTAAAAAAAACATAAAATATTAAACATCGGGTTGCATCCCGACAAGCGCTTTGTTTTACGTCTTCAGCCGGACGTCCTTTTCCTATCAACCTTCTTCTAGCCACCCCGAGTTGGAAGTTTTCTGAACACTTAAAGAGCTATTTGGGGCACGAGGATTTTCTATAGCAGCTAGGGTAGTGTAAATAATGCTACAATTGCCCCTTAGACCCGATTTATGTATGTTGAGTGTGATTATTTCGTTTTGAACCCGAAAAACCAACTCCCCTTTAGGTACATCTATTAGTGCTTGGCTAGTCGCCAAGAAGGGTCTTCCTAAAATAAAAGGGAATTCATCACTCCCTTTCATGTCAACAACTAAGAAATCACTAGGGAATTCAAAATTTAGCACTTTTACCACTACATCCTCTGCTACTCCCAACGGCGTTAATGAAGATCCATCCGCCAATTTGATAGTAGTAAAGGACCGTTTAATTTCCCTTAATCCTAATTGTCTATACTGCTTAAGAGACATCAAATTTATGCTAGACCCTAAGTCACACATGACATTATGAAATTCATGACTACCAATTGAGCAAGAAATAGTAAAACTCCCTGGATCTTTTGCTTTTGTTGCTCTTCTTGGTTTCATGCTTGTGTTTGCGTTCTTCTTGGGCCTGCTCGGTCTCTTCTTTGTCGCCTCTTTTCCATCCTCCCACTCCTTTGTTTTCTCTTTAACTTCGATTCTCTCCTTTAGTGGTTCCTGTTTCACAACAACAACTCTAGATTGCTCTAAAGGATCAAGGTTAGCAAAGAACGAATTTTTAAAACAAAAATCAAAAGACTCATCAAGAATAGGAGATGAAGTTTTCTTATCTATGATTGTATTGACCTCCTCCTTCTCAATGTTTTTGACTTCCTCGCTTGATTCCTTTGCTTCTTGGTCCTTCAAGCTCTCTTCATGCTCATCTAGCTCCACAATATTGCAGTGCTCCTTCGGATTAACCACTGTATCACTCGGGTATTGGCATTGCTTGTGTTGAGCTCCTACTATCTTTATCAGCTGACTCATGTTTGATGTCAACTCTCCAATGCTAGCTTGAGTCTGCACCAACGTGTTCTCGAGCCTCTTGATGTCTGCCCCTTGCCCAGTAATATGCTTGTTTAGCTCCATGAATTTTCCATCCACTTTCTTCTCCAACTGAGCTAACTTTTCATCATACTTTTCGAATTGTGACATCGCGATCTCTTCTTGTGATGGCTTCTTACCGTCATTGATCATGCCATTTGTAACAGCAAATCCGGGTGGCGGATTAAGTGTATTTTGCGCGTTCCCATATGAAAAGTTCTGATGATTCTGAGGGTACTGATTGTACCGAGGCTGATTGTTCTGGAAGTTGTTGAAGTTTCGTTGATTCACAAATTTTACTTCTTCAACTTCTTCCGGACCCCCTGGCTGTTGTGCTAACGTTAGATTAGTTAGCAAATTCACCTGGCTCGTCAATGCTGTTACTTGTGCTGTGAGCTTTTCAATTGGCTCATTATTGACGGGCTCGACTTTTTGGACACTTGCTACCCTCCTTGGCATGTTTCTCTCGTTCGACCATTGGTAGCTTGTTCTGGCCATCGCGTCCAGGATTGAGAATGCCATCCTCACTGACTTCTCCATCAAACTTCCACCCGCAGCTGCATCCACTTGGTTTCTAGTCGGAGCAAGTAGACCATTGTAGAACTTGCATACTTGCTGCTTCTTGGTGAACCCATGTTGAGGGCAACTCCGGATAAGATCCCGGAATCGCTCCCAAGCCTCTCCGAATGGCTCTTGGTCCAGCTGTTTGAACTGATTAATTTGATTCTGCAAGTCGAGCATCTTGCTCGGTGGAAAGTACTTCAACAGGAAAGAAGTACTCAAGTCTTCCCAATCTCTGATGTCTTCTAGTGAATTGAACCACTGTAGTGCTCTGTCCTTCAGTGAGAAAGGGAACAATCTCATCTTGACTTGCTCGTGCGGCACATGATTGATTTTGATTGTGTCGGCCAGTCTGCGAAACTTGATCAGATGCGCATTCGGATCCTCCAAAGCACTTCCCCCATACTGATTTTGCTGCACTATGTTGATTAGTGCAGGCTTCAGCTCGAAATTGTTGGCATTGAGTGGTGGAGGTTGTACTCCTCCTGCCTGCTGATTTGGACTGGGCTTCAAGCAGTCGCTAATAGGCGTGTCATCTTCATCGCCTGCAGCTGGGTCTATCTGAATTGGGCCGTACTGCTGTTGTAGCTGTGGCCCTTGTGGAGGTAGCTGCTGCTGTATGTTCGTGACTCGATCATCCAACCGTGCCAGAGCTGTCAGTACTCTGTTAAGTGCATCATCTTGATTCGAATGTTGTGGTGGGTTCTCCATCTCAGATGCGGCGTTTCTTCTAGTTCGGTGTCTGCGAGCTGTCGCTTCAATTTCCGGATCGAAAGGACGAAGGGTTTCTTTCCCTTTTGATCTGGTGTGCATACGAAGCCTGCGAACACCAAAAACAAGAACTACCGCGTAATACAAAAATTAACCCAAATATAAAAACGAAAATTAAAATTAAAAATACGAAAAAAATAAAATCTAGTCTAGTTTCCTCCTATTTTTCAAGATAAAAACTAACCGCTAAATCCTATTCCCCGGCAACGGCGCCAAAAACTTGACACGTCGGTTTCTAACCTAGTGTTCCGCAAGTGTACGGATGTAGGTGTAGTACTATTGTCAAGGTCGATCCCACAAGGAATAGTTTTAGGTAGTTTGATACCCTAATACTCTAGGAATGTCCTAACTAGATACTAAGTTTTAAAGGTTGATTTTACTAATTAAACTACTCAATTAAATATAACTTCAAACTTAGGAAACACGAAAACTAACAATCAAAGAGAAAAGGTATCCTAGGGCTTCGATTTCAGGATATTATTTCAATGTGGAATATGATTAACCTATTAATTTACCAATTCTAATGTTTATTAGGCGGCACGACAATAATCTAATCCTTCTCTCGAAGCGATTAAACCGTTGATTAATTAAGCTAATTACCCTCTCGAGTCAATTAAACCTAATAACTCCCAAACGATCTTAAGCCACGGCCTACACAGTCATAGACAACTGCGCTCTATGTTCTAAGTCTGATAACAATTCCCTCCTCTCGAAGCGGAATTGTTAAACTAAATTATTAAATCTAGGTGATCAAGCTATATTCAGTTTAAGCATAAACATAGAGATAAAACACATAAAGAATGGAATTAATAGATTAAATCATAAATCAAAACATTGTTATAAAAATCCCTACTTTCTAACCCTAGGACACGAATAGCTTAGCTACTCATGCCTAGTAATAATCCAATACAAAATTCTATGAAAAACATTGTAAGAATTAAAACTAAGAAAGAACAATTAAACCTGGATAACTCCGTCTCGATGATCTTCGTCTTCCTTGTCTTCCAAGGTGATGTAATTTATGTTCTTGATGATTGATCTCCTTTTCCTAAAGCTTGGGGTCCTTTTTATAGAGTTGGGGACGAATCTTGGGGAAGATAGGATCAAAATCCTATTAAAATATGAAATCCTCGCATAAAAACCCTTCTGACACGGCCGTGTTGCTTAAGTGACACGGCCGTGTTGCTTTGCACAAAATTCACTTTCTGCTCAACATTTGACACGGCCGTGTTGCAGTTGTGACACGGCCGTGTTCCGTTCCAGAACCCACAATGCGTTGCAAGACACTTTTGACACGGTCGTGTTGCTTTGTGACGCGGCCGTGTCGGTTCTTGCCCGGTTTTGCTCCTGGACCGGTTCAGGCCGGTTCGGACCGGTTTGGACCGATTCTTGGACGATTTTCACTCCTTTGGGCCGGTTTTCACTCTATTCCAACTTGTTTCCTCGTCCGGTAGCCTGAAAATGCTCAAAATACCTTAAAACAAGTCGAAACACGTCAAATGACCCAAATATTATTAATATAAATAAATGCCGGTCAAATATGCACGTAAATGATATAAAATATGATCCTAAATCGACCTAAATACATGCATAAATAACGTGTTATCAACGGTCGAGGAAAATTTTAGTATATAACAATATATGTTTGTGTATATCTCGATTCAAATCATTGACATTTTTTCCTAAAATAATAAAAAATCATTTACATCTTAAATATAAATATACAACACACTTAATATGGGAATGATACAATATTTTCCAAGTATAGTTGAAGATCCCCAAACGAAGGAATGTATGAGGTTATGATTGATAGCCACATGGATTGATGGTGCAAAAGAGAAGAATAGATTTTGTTAAAAGTGTAGCTTTGAATTGTTATTCCAATATGAACACTGAGCGCTAATTACGGGATACAACAAAACAATACAAAAGTCGGCATTTCTATTCTACTGCACCACATGACCAATCTTGTCCTTATTCGTGTATATAAAAATATACTACTACTGCCTTATTGACTCTTTTTGCTTTGCTTTGTCGTTACCTTTTTCCTCTTGTCTTTTCTCCACCAACACAATTTACAGCTCTGCTCTACAACAAACTCTAAATTTGCTTGAATCATGGACTGGGAGAAGCAACCGCCGGAGGAGCCGACCACCGCCGCTGCTGCTGGTGGCATGTTTGTCAAGGTCATGACGGACGAGCAGATGGAAGTCCTCCGCAAGCAGATTGCTGTCTACGCCACCATTTGCGAACAGCTCGTTGAGTTGCATAAATCCCTAACTTCACAGAACGACCTCGCTGGTAATGGAATCCTTTATTCTTTGCACATTAATGAATATCCTTTTTCATGGAAGAACTGTACAAATGGGAAAAATTGGTATGATTGCTTGCAATTAATCAATAATGAACCTTCTAGTTTATGGATTGAGTTTTGTAGGGGAGAATGTGCTGGAATAGTGAAAATGATGATTCTTTAACTGAGGATTTTCTGCTTTACTCTTCTTTTTGGTATTATTTATTATATTTTCAGAAATTAAACCGTTAGTGCTACTTTGATTATGTTCCCCCTTAAATTTCTAACTGATTTTCCTTCTGACTGGTTTAGTCTTCGTCTATGTTTAGTGGATTTCATTGGATGCAGTTTCAGACACACATTAAAGCTGCACTAGCATCTACAAGACTCCGTATTAGTTAGGTTTCTGCATTAATTGGTCAAACTTGTTGAATTTCTTGGGCTGCTGCTCTTTTTTGGTTGTGCTTTAAATATTAGTCTTTATAATTGGAAGTATAAGCTTTATGATGTTTACTTGTTGTGTGGTAAATAGGCTATCTTGATGACATAACCTAATTTCAATATGATTATAACTTGGGCTTAAGTAACATATACATTGATTTTAGTCAACTGTCAACTCTCAGGCTTAGACTTATTGACTGTCGAATGATAGATATGATCGAATGGCTGTGATTCTGTTTGCTTCATTAATGTTCATGTTGATGGTTATATAACCTGATATATGTCTTCATCAAATTTCTGTTCTTAATTCATGGGATCACTTGATTTTCCACTCGAGTCTGATTTGGTTAAAGTAGATATCTATGCTGCAATCGTATACATGTTTACCTAAACAAAAATGTGGAAACTTACTTGGATTTGAGAACCATATTATGAGAAGTGTAACAGAAATTGAGCAGCATACGTTTGATTCTTTGTTTTTGTTTTTCTTGTAAATCTTGAATTCATCTCTGTTTTCATTGTTGCCCTCTTGGAGTTGTTTACAGCAAGCAAGTTCCGTACTTCCCTACTTAAAAGAAAAACTCTTCCACTATATTTTAGTGATGATAAGTTTTGTCTTCCTACATCAGGTGTGAGGTTGGGAAATTTATACTGTGACCCGTTGATAGCGTCTGGGGCCCACAAAATTACCGGCCGACAACGATGGACCCCAACACCAATGCAGCTTCAGATTCTTGAGCGCATATTTGATCAGGGGATTGGAACCCCAAGCAAACAGAAGATCAAAGAGATAACCTCCGAACTGTCCCAACATGGCCAGATATCCGAAACCAACGTCTATAACTGGTTTCAGAACAGGCGGGCCCGGTCAAAGAGGAAGCAGCAGGCTGCACCAGCAAACAATGCTGAATCAGAAGTGGAGACCGACGTGGAATCGCCCAATGATAAGAAAACAAAGCCTGATGAATTTCAACCTCAGCAAGTGTTAAGTTCAAGGCCTGAAGATCTCTGTTTTCAGAGCCCTCCTCAGGCCACTTCTTCTATTCTTTCTGTTGATCCACGGACTAGCAAGTCCGAACCTATGTTGCCGCCTGAAGGCTGCTCAAAGTTTGGTGGTAATTTTGGGCAGATGCCCTTTTATGGGAATATGTTACCAAATCCAAGTAAGCATTCCACTTTGAAATAGCATTTTCCTTATCTGTTGCAAATCATCAATGACAATGATAATGAGTATGAATGAGGGGTCAATCATATTATGGAATGAAATGGGGAAAATTGTTAATAAAAGAGGGTAATGATTAACTTATTTATTATGTATCAAGCACCATAAATGAGAATGAATCATCATTCATTCCCATTCCTTACTCTAAAACCCCAACCAAGCGGCCCCTTTGATAAACTTAATATGCACATGCTGCTTATATATTAGAGCAGCACCATCGGAAAGAACAAAAAATACTAAGAATTATAAAAAGAAATCCTATTGTTTTTAGTTCTTCCTCGTGTAGTAGGTTCACCTATTGTTTTGCCATAAATGAAAAAATAGAATAATTTTTAATATTTTTTTTATTATGGACCTGAAAACCAAGGGTGCGAGCTGAGCAAGTCAGTGTTTGAAATATTGGTTTGGATATGTGACCTTAGACATTTGTGGCTGGGAACCAACATAAGCTGTCAATTTAAAACTATTACCTATCACTCATGTGCACAACAACCAGACTAAAAGGCCACAATTTAGCTTTCCAAGGTACTTGCATTCTGCATAACCTGTCTTATGTATTTATATGTTTGTTATCATGGATTTACACATGCTTGCAAACATATATACTTGATAAATTTTGATGCATTTGAATCTGGTTGTGCACAATGAATAAGTACAGCTATTGATAGAGATCACACAATTACATTAGGACATGCATATGCATGGATCAATGCATTTTGTACTCTTTCATTTTAAATTAGAAATTACACCCCAAGTTTTTCTCTGCCTCAGAGAAAAAAAGTTGTAGTAAGCCTTTTCATCTTTGCCTTTGAGAAACTGAGGGTAAACATTCACAAATTGCTTTTTTTGTGAATGCTATATTGTTTTATCCGGAATATCTGGACCTTTCTGAGTATTGAAAGATTACATATGTATGTCTTGAGCATATTCATCGGATGGCATATAGTTGCAAAACACATACACTGATTACATGAAATTTATAAATGCAGGAATGGACCAGTTTATAGGAAAGATAGAAGTTCCAGGGAACTATAATCCTTATCTGCAACAAGATGACTACAACATGGATGGATAGATATATATGTCTTCACATTATGCGTTTATTACAGATTGAAAATACCTAGTTTCAGCAGATGAGCTGAATTTGCGGACTTTCTACTCAAATTCGGAGACTAATGCTGATCTTGTAACTGTTTGAAATATCCGAGACTTCGCGTGAAGATGGAATCAGTTGTGCTCTTTCTTGGTATCACCAATGATATTAGTACGCTTTTGATCACTCCAAAAAACCCATCACCCTTTTCCGTTACAGTTGGATTTCCTACTTTACAGTTTACACGTATATATTGGTAATGTCATTTATGACCGTCGGTAATCCAGAATTAGAAGATGAAACGCTATTTACAATAGAGGATCTTGTGTGTTTTATGTTCTTGAATTATTCTTTTTGCTTTATAGCACTGTGCTTACCAATTGAGTTCTTTCTTAATTTTTTTTTTATCCTAATCTAAGAACAAAGAAAAAATCCTCCATATTCCCCTCCCCCCTCCAAAGTGGCTCAAACTCAAGATCAAAGGTTTAGGTAGTGGATGTTTTGCCACTTGATATATCTAACTTCACCGTTTACCAATTGAATTCTTCTGAATACCTGTAGTTATCCATGAACTAATGTTTTTTTATTTTTATTTTGATGTTGTTTGGGCAACATCCCATAGGTTCCCTTGTTTGGTTATGACGTTGTTGTCCTTTTACATCTACATTTATTCAATTCGCATATAGTATTTTAATTTGTGTTAATTAGTAAAAACTCAAAATCTTAGTCAATTACTCCCCTCGTTTAAAAAAGAATGTCATTTTAGCTATTTTTTAGAAATTAAGAATGAGTAAAAATGGTAAATATATCTATACAAAATTCCCTTAATTAGGAATATTTTGTGAAATAAGGAAATAGTTAATTAAATTAAGTAAGTTGCTTAGAGTAAAATTGGAAGAATTATACTCCCTCCGTCCCGGCTTAACCTGCCTAGGTTAACCGGGCACGGGGATTAAGAAAAAACAGATTTTATGGAATCTTTGACTTTTTTAAAGGTGGAGATTGAGAATGAAGATTTTGAGGGTGGAGATTGTTAGAGAAATTTGCTATTTATGGGGTAGGCAGGTTAAGGTGGGACAAACTAAAATGGCAAGTAGGCAGGTTAAGCTGGGACGGAGGTAGTAGTTTTTTTGCCAAAGTAAAATTTATTTTGAAAATTTTCATTTTGTCTAAAACGACATTTATTTTCAAACGGAGGGAGTATTATTTACAACACATTTTTTTTAAAAATAATATAAAATGCACCACCTTTAAGTTTTGGTTTTCAATTACTATAATGGAGCTCAAAATCAAGATTTTAGTCAGCTCAACTATGTACATTTCAATATACAGTGTTTTAAACCCCTAACCCTGATAAAAAGAAAATGACAAAATTTAATAATTAGATTTAATGATAAAAGATATTCATTAAATTAGAGGTTGAATTTTTCATACAATTATATGTCTATTCTGTTAGTAATTTTCGACAACATCTAATGTACGCAGCGGAATAAATAGTCGAGAATATTGATCGTGATTTATAACTGAATTAAACGTTGAGCATATATTACGCTAAAGTTGGAATAACTTACTTGTTGCGTAATTAATTGGACAGAGTTGAGCGACTGATTCACCACTTTAGGTATCCACCCGTATGTTGTCAGCCGCAGGAACTATCCTCGGTACAATTGTTCAATTATCGATTGCTAGGAAATCAATTATTGAACTATATGACATTTCTTACTGACAAGTTAATTATTCCTACAATAGGGAATATATATATATATATATATATATATATATATATATGTATGTATGTGTGTGTGTATATATATATATATATATATATATATATATATATATATAGCTCATATGCCCTAGGTATATGGGCCTAATATTTTGGTCTGCTTTAATTAATCAATTAGTATAACCTATTAATTAATTAAAGCCCATATCCTAATTTAGTCCATTACTTTTAATCTCCCACTTGAACTAGCATTAGATATAATTCGAAGCACCAACATTGTACCCTTGAGCGAAACAACAATACACATAAAGTGTGACCCTTCAGGCCCCCATTATCGACGATAATCTAATAAAAGTCTGCACCAAACTCATAGACTGCGTTGTGCAGCGAACTCGATATATGAAGGACGTTTACGTGAATTCAGTAAACAAACCTTTATATGAAGTTTATGTAATATCCCTTCATTCACGAACCACCCGATTGAGCCTAGGATCTGCCATGTGTCTATCCAAATAGCTCAATCATTTTTCTCATCTTTATTATATGACACATACGATCATATTCAATTACTTTAATTGAATATATCTTTTGCATTGGCCAATGACTTTATTGTCAAATAATATAGAGAAATATGAGTGTTCTCTCGAGTTTCAACCGAGGAATGAATCCCATTCTTGGCTCAACTACCATTTTCATTTGCCTCATGATGAACCTAACACAAGACGTGTCTTATCCTCCTTTGGGAGGCAAGCGTTGTACTTGGTCAAAGTTCATCACTTAACAAACAAAATGAGTATTGACCTCATGTCAAAGGATCATTACATACTCCACACACTAATAAACCGCAGACACTAAACAAACGGTTTAATAGTAGGGTGTACCAATACTCTCCAAAGTATCCATGTGTCCATCATAGATATCTAATATCTAATAGTCGTGAGACCCACTATATTCTCTAAGAATATGATGCAGATCACATGCTAACCTATTGCATGTCATCAATATCCCATTCTTGATGACCATCGATTATGGCAATTTTAGAATCATACTATATCATTTATGTCTCACACCATAAATGACAGTCATGATTCAAGGGAACAGTCACAAGAATAATAGCAAACCATCAAAATAATTATTCTAATCAATGCATAAACCCATAAGATAAATATATTATCATAGAATGTGATCAAGTTTTGAATGTCTTCACAAAAAGGTTTCTAAGACATACAAACTATAAACTGCCACTGAATCAGAGCCAACTACCAACATGTCTAACACCTAAGCTCTCAAAGTGCTTGTTATGCTTTGCTATACACAACGGCTTGGTGAAAGGATCAGCTAAATCATCATCAATGGGTACTCTATCTAATTTTACATCTCCTCTATCTATTATTTCTCTAATCAGATGATATCTCCGGGGAACGTGCTTGTTCCTGTTCGTGGCTATGGGTTCCTTTGCTTGTGCAACCGCACCAGTGTTGTCACAATACAGCGGTATTGCACTGCTGGCACTTGGAACGACACCTAGTTCTTTTACGAACTCTAACAAAGCAATAGCCTCTTTGGCAGCTTCAGATGCAGCAATATATTCGACTTCAGTGGTAGAATCGGCAGTTGTGCTCTGTTTGGAACTATTCCAACTCACTGCACCACCATTGAGAACAAAAACATATCCTGACTGAGACTTGAAGTCATCATGGTATGTTTAGAAGCTAGCATCAGTATACCCAGTAACTGATAACTCTGGCTGCCCACCATAGACAAAGAAATATTCTTTAGTCCTTCTAAGGTACTTAAGAATAGTCTTGACAGTTCTCCAGTGTATCTCACCGGGATTTTGCTGAAATCTGCCTGTCATGCTGAGTGCATAAGCCACATCTGGCCTAGTACATATCATGGCATACATAATAGATCCTATAGCCGAAGCGTACAGGATCTTCTTCATGTAACTCATTTCTTTGTTATTAGAAGGACAACCTTTCTTAGACAATATAATGCCATGTCCCGTAGGAAGAAATCCTTTCTTGAAATTTTCCATTGAGAAGCGTCTCAACAATTTGTCTATGTAAGTAGACTGAGACAATCCCAACATCCTATTAGATATATCTCGATAGATCTTAATTCCAAGGATGTAGGAAGCCTCACCCAGATCCTTCATCATGAAGGAGCTAGACAACCATCTTTCACGGATTGCAACATGGAACGATCGCTTCCCATTATCAGTATATCGTCAACATATATGATAAGGAAGACAACTTTTCCATTCTTGCGTTTACTATAAACACATGGATCCTCTTTGCTTCTGACAAAATCAAACAATTTGATAGCTCTGTCAAAGCAAATATTCCAACTCCTAGATGCCTGCTTGAGTCCATAAATGAACTTCTTTAACTTGCATACTCCATTCGGCTTTTCTTTGGATATAAAACCTTCAGGCTGTGACATATACACAATGCCTTCGAGTTCTCCATTGAGAAACACAGTTTTGACATCCATTTGTCAAATGTCAAAGTCATAGTATGCAGCTATTGCAAGTAATATCTTAATGGACTTGATCTTAGCAACTGGCGAAAAGGTTTCATCATAGTCAATACCCTCGCGTTGACTATAACCCTTTGCCACCAACCTAGCCTTGTAGGTTTGTACCTTGCCATCTGCGTCTCTCTTCTTTTTGAAGATCCATTTGCAGCCTATGGGACGAGCCCCATCTGGCAAATCAACTAGTTCCCAGACTAAATTGAGGTACATCGAGTCCATTTCAGATGTTAAGGCAGCCAACCACATCTTCGAATCGGTGCCTAACACCCTTCGATATAAGTCTTAGGTTCGTCGTCTTCTGAATCAACCTCATCATCTTGGTTCTTAACCAATAGATTTAGTCTTTCAGGTGCACGACGATTTCTTTGAGGCCTATTGAGTTGATTTTGCGTTGGTTCAGGTGGTTTATTCTGATCGTGATGAGGTTCCTGCGTGTTGAGATTTTCAACATTTGGGATATTCTCAAGAATTTCACTATGATTTCTTGAGGTGGGGTTGATACAATATCTTGTCTTTGATGCATCTCTTTGTCTTGAGGTGACCCTCTAAGAGTCATTTCCCCTCCCAATAGATCATAAAAAACTCCCACTGAATTCTTGTCCACTCCATTGGATAATACCTCATCCTCCATGTTATCTTGTGGTTCTTGAATTTCTTCAAGATCTACTGTGTTGTGACCTTGTTCCTTGGAGGCATAATTATCTTCAAGAAATGTCACATTCCTGGATACTATCACCTTGTGATCTCCAGGACAATAGAATTCATATCCTTTAGTTTCTTTAGGATATCCCACAAAATAATATTTTTCACTTTTAGATTTCAACTTATGAGTCATCATCTTCTTAACAAAAGCAGGACAACCCCAGGTCCTCCCCATATGGTTAAGACTCGGCTTTCTGCCACACCATAATTCATATGGTGTTTTCTCGACTGATTTAGAAGGAACTCTATTCAAAATATAAACTGCGGTAAGTAAGGCATAACCCCAAAGGAATAAAGGGAGACTGGTGAAACTCATCATAGATCGAACCATATCTAATAAAGTTCGATTTCTCCTCTTAGATACTCCATTCATCTGTGTGTACCCGGATGTGTCCAGTCTGACCAAATTCCATGTGATTTCAAGTAATCAAGAAAACCTCGGTTTAAATATTCCCCTCATCGATCTGTTCGGAGAGTCTTAATACCTTTTCCAAGTTGTTTCTCAACTTCTAACTTAAACTTCTTAAATTTCTCGAAGGCCTCAGATTTGTGTTTCATGAGATACACATATCCATACCTTGAGAAATCATCAGTAAAAGTTATGAAGTACGAATATCCACCTCGTGCTTGAGTTGGGAACGGTCTCGAGCACAACTTTGGCACGTAGCCCTTTCCTAGAAAGTGGTTTACTTGTTATCTTTCCTTTGAGACAAGATTCGCAAGCACCATATGATTCGAAATCAAATGATGTGAGATAGTCTAACTTTCTCAATCTTGCTATTCTTTTCTCATTGATATGACCAAGTCTACAATGCCAAAGATAGGTTTTATTATTTGTATTACTTAGCTTAGGCTGTTTGTTTTGTACATTGAGAATATTTTGTTCACATTCAAGCATATATAAACCATTCGAAAGAGAGGCACTTCCATAAAACAATCTATTAAGCGAAAACGAGCATCTACTGTTTGCAAAATGGAAGGAAAAACCTTGAATGTCTAACATTGGAATGGATAATATTCTTTGAAATTGTAGGAACAAAATAACAATCATGTAAATCTAGTCTATATCCTGAAGGAAGATCTAATCTATAAGTTCCTACACGTTCAACAACAACTCTTGCTCCATTTCCCACGCGTAAGTCGACCTCCCCAGGCCTCACTTTCCTGCTGTCACTTAGGCCCTGCACATTGTTACAAATGTGTGAACCACAAGCTGTATCTAATACCCAAGATTGTGAATTTTTTATAGACATATTTATCTCAATGACAAACATACCTGAGCTCCCAACTAATGCACCTTGTGCTTTGAACTTTGGGCAGTCTCTCTTCCATTGTCCCTTCTCGTGACAGAATAGACACTCATCCTTTGGCAGTTTTGGCTTCTTTTGAATCCCTCCACTCTTAGGCTTCAAGGCTGCACCACTAGATGCTTCTTCTTCTTTCTTTCTTTCTTTTGGAAGAGTTCGCTGAAGAGCTCATCATGAGAACAGATTTACCTTTAGAGGTAGAAGATTCATAGGTCTTAAGCATGTTGTGAAGCTCAGGCAAAGTCACCTTCGTGTTGTTCATATTGAAGTTCACTATGAAATTTTCTAAAGAATTAGGAAGTGACTGCAAAATCAGATTAATTGAGACACTTGAGGGTAACACCGTTCCAATCGATGTCAACCTCTCAATTAATCCGATCATCTTCAGTTAATGCTCAGAAACCTGGGTCCCATTATGAAGTTTACTCTTAAAGAGGTCACTGAGTATCTCATACTCCATTGTCTGAGCTTGTGAGGCGTACAGACTCTCCAATTATTTTATCATCTCATAAGGGAGCATGTGTTCATGTTGCCTATGCAGTTCAATACTCATTGAAGACAACATGACACACTGAGCCGACAGTGGCATCCTCAACATGCTTCTTGTGAGCATCTGCGTCAAACTTAGCATACTTAGGAGAAGTCTTGTCTGGGATGGCACTGATTGGTTCGTCCAAGACGTACTCAACCTTTTCTTGCCTTAGCACCAAGCACAAGCAACGGAGCCAATCCGTAAAGTTAGACCCAGTCAACTTGTTTGATTCCATCAAACATTTATAAGCCAAATTCGTCATTTTTATCTGAACAGAAAATAATCGAACCGAAAAGTAAATTAGAATAAAGTAAATAAAGATCACATTCATATCACTAATCAAAACAAGGGTTTATTGTAATGATTAGCTCCCACTAATTTTAACATATTTTGCGCCCCCAAACACAAAATACGGATTTATAATAATTATAAATCTTAGTGGTTTAAGATCCAAGTCTGTATTACTGCAGCCTCTACTTTGGCTGATGACTACAATAATATCACTCGGTAGGCCTCTAAGTCAATTGCAACAACAATTTTTCATCTCTTGGTTTATTAATCCAATTAATATTGCATCCTCAAACTATTTTGGTCGCTTTGGCGTCTCAAAATAATTTAAGCAAGTCATTTCCATCACACGATGCCAACCATGCATCTATGAATGAGCCCCAACCTCGTCGTTTTAGAGTAAACACTTTGGTGTAAAACTCGTGGACGAAGAGATTAAGAATTTCATACAATTATGATGGACGACTCTTTTATTTCTAAATAAGACTTGGTTTTATTTAGGGATTTTATATGTGATACTAATTGTTAAATTTAAGATCTAATATTAAATTAAACGCAATTACTGGGTGCCGCCTACCCAGGCATAAGAAATGTGGGTCATACATATTGGGTGCCGCCTACCCATACATATTCTCGCGGACTACATGTATTGGGCCGCCGCCTACCCAAACATAAAAGCGGTCTAAATTACTATAATTTAAATTGAATAAGCATAAAATCAAATAATAGCTTATCACATAATATCAAATAAACGCTCAACGAATAAAATTATTGATCCAATTAAAATTTCATTCTTTAATTAAATGTGGATTAAAATTATATATATTAATTCTAAATTAGTATATATATACACATTTAATATTAATTCTAAATTAATATAAATATACAAGTCTAGTATTATTTTTTCAAAATTAATAATACTATCAAAATTTATTGATCTAATTAATATTAGTCAATTAGATAAATATATTAATTCCAAATTAATATAAGTATACTTTAATGTTAATTCCAAATTAACATAAATGTATAAGTCTATTATTATTATTTCAAAACAATAATAATAAGATTTATTAATCTAATTAACAAATTAATATTGTAAATGGGTCTTAAGAATTAATCTAATTAATAAATATAATTTATTAATTAAACAAAATCAAAAGTTTTTTTTTTTTTTTTTTTTTTTAATTAAGGCCCAACAAATTTTATAAGTAGATAGGCCCAATCAATTAAGTCTCAGACCCACCTATAGTTTAGCAGACCCTTATCATAAAATGTCCACCAGTTCCGGGGGCCCAGACCCGCGGCCCAGTCTCCCAGATCCAATCAGATTAGCCCACAACGCCCAGTTAGCCCAACTCCAATCCAGGCCCAACAAAAAAAAACCCAGCCCTGACTCAATGTTGAGCCCAGAATTTGTCTAGCCCAGAGACTCGGCCCAACCCAGTCCAAAACATTAGGGTTAGGGCTGAGCATTAGCCGTCTTCCCTAGTTATATGGGCCTAATATTCTGGCCTGCTTTAATTAATTAATTAGTATAACCTATTAATTAATTAAAGCCCATATCCTAATTTAGTCCATTACTTTCATATTCAGCGGGTAACAAATTTAATTTCGAGGCCCACGTCAACAATTAAAATCCAAAACTAATTTGCGTGCATTGAAATGGGAGAATTATAAATGATAATATATCTAAATATCGTGAAATTTACGCAACTAAGCACGATTTCGGATTCTCTCTCTCTAGATATCTTCATCGGAGAGAATATGATCCCGTGGAGTTGTTTTCCAGGTTTCTAAAGAGGAGATCATCATCATCGAAAGCTCTCCCTTCTCTCTAAATTTTCTATCTCTAAAAGTACCGTCCCTTTTCATAACCCTACCCCCTTTCCGCCTTCATGGCGACGACGACGAGCTTCTCGCTCCCATATGCCGTCGAAGGTGGGGATTTCCCCCTACTGCGCGATAAGGGACCTTTGGTCCCTAATCCAACTGTTATTGCAGCGAAATCCTTCGTACAAGTCTCTCAAGGGAAATCTATTGTTGAAAAGCTGGAAGGGCGATCGCGAAAAAACTGTTCGATGTTAAGGCGGCACAATCGTTTGGCTCGACCGACATTTATAGGGATACTCCGATTGTCCAATTTTCGGAGATCGAAACCGAAACCTTAGCTGAGAACTGTAAGTTTGTTCTTATTGGGAAGTTTTCTCATGGTAGGCCCCTTTTAAAATTATACAAACAATACTGTCTGGATTTGGCTTTATGGGTTCTGTTTTTATTGGTGCTATCAATATTAAACACTTGATGCTTAAATTCAGCTGTGAGGACAATTTTCAAAGACTCTCGGCAAAACTGTTGATGCATGTCTTTGGATTTCCTATGCATGTGTTTAAGTGGTACAAAACGTTTGATACAAATCTGAGTCTTCTATTGTGCCTGTTTGATCTCGTTTCCCGAGCTTCCTTTGCATCTGTTTGACAAACGTGCTTGTATAAAATTGACTTATTAGTTGGTGTTCCATTAAGGATTGATGAAGCTACGGCTGACAGAGCCCCGCCTAGTGTGGCTAGAGTATGTGTGGAATTGGATCTTACTAAAAATAGACCAAAGGAAATTTTTATGGGACGTGGGTAAAGTTTAATTACCCAAAGGGTGGTTTATGATAAAGTCCCTAACTACTACTCAAAATGTTTACATCTTGGTCATGTGGCAGTCGATTGTTTTAATGATGATTATAGGAAGAAAATTGCTGCCAAACATGGCCCTAAGCCCTAAAGAAACTGTCCTGAAACAGGTTTAAAAGTGTGGGTTCCTAAAGTTAGTGATATTAGGAACCCTGACCAAAATGATGCTCATGTTGGTGATAAAGATAGAACTAATGATAGCACTAAAACAATTGATAAAGCAAAGGGTATTGATTATGACTCTTTTTTTGGGGGGGAGGGGGGTGGCTGTTGCCTCTAGTAGTGCAACAACCAACCCCAACCTTGACATGGCTTCCTCTGATGCCATAAGGTTGTCTCGTGAGGAATGTGACAGTAAATCTGCTACAATCACTCCCACACAGGATGGTAACAAGGATCCTAAGGTTACTCACAGTGGTAATATTTGGAATAAAGTTGTTAGAAATTCTGAGGGGTCAGTAGCTAAGAAAATTGACTTGATAAGTAACATTGAAGTGCATGAAAATTCTTTTGCTAAACTTGATGTATCTTTAGAAAGTGATGATTGCATCTTTGAGGATAAGCATAAGACTAATGCCTTTTCTGATATGTCTCATTTTCATGAGCTGTCGAATGAAAGAGAAGAGGGGGAGATGATGTCTGATGCTACGGAGGAAGGATGGGAAACTGACAGGAGGAGGATGTCTGAACTTAAGAGGCTTAAAAATTTGAAGAAAAAGAGCACAGGCCCTCTTGTGATGCACACGAGAAGAGGCACTGTGTTCACCAAAGGTAACCATCCTAACTCCAAAAGATGATTGTGATTACTTGGAAAATTAGGGGTATTGGTAGTAAAAAATCTAGAAATTACTTAAAAAATTTGGTGAAAAATAAAAAACCTGAGGTGTTAGCTATCTTGGAATCTAAGTGTGTTGTCCCTGATTTGTTTATAATTCAATCTTTAGGCTTTGATCATGTTATTGTGAACACAAATGCTAAGATTTGGGTTTTGTGGAAGGCTCCAATTAAAATTAATGTGCTTTTTGCTTCGGATCAACTTATTGATGTTGAAATTTGTAATGATGTTTTGAGTTGTGAGTTCTTTTGTTCCTTTGTGTATGGGCCTTGTGATAAGAGAACTAGATTAAAATTATGGGACGAGCTTAGGGCACACTCCCATGCTTCTAGTCCTTGGCTGGTGAGTGGTGATTCCAATACCATACTCACTACTAAGGAAGATAAAGGGGGAGGGGTGCTTAAGCTCAAGTCGATGGATGATTTTGCAAGTATGATTACTGACTGTGGGTTGGAGAATGCTGGCTTCACTGGCTTACCTTTTACCTGGCATGCCAACCATGTCTTTGAAAGATTGGATAGGGCTCTTGTGTCTGTTAGTTGGATTGATTTGTTTGGTTCATTTGAGGTCAAGCATTTAAGTAAAGGGTCTTCTGGTCTTCTGACCATTGTCCCCTGCTTATGTCTATGTCTATTATTTAGGCTAATATCTGATCGTCCTTTAGATTTCTTAACCCTTGGGTCAAACATCATTCTTTTCTTAAAATTGTTGAAGATTCATGGTCCGCCCCCACAGGGCAAAAATGTATGATTAACATTCAGCAAAAGCTTTTCAGGTTGAAAAATATGTTAAAAAGATGGAATAATAACGTTTTTGGTAATATTTTTGACAAGGTTAAGTTGGCTAAACAAAAATTAATGGAACGAGAGGAGGCTTATTTGAACAATCTTACTGATCCTGAGCTTATTTTGTTAAAAAAAGGACAAGCTGAGGCCACTCTTGCCTTGTCTTTGGAAGAAGCTTATTGGAGACAAAAATCAGTCTGTAAATGACTGAAGGAAGGGGAGAATAACACAACCTATTTCCATGCTTTAGTGAAAAGAAAAGATTTAAAAATCGTATTTCTAAAATCCTTGTTAATGACAACCCCGTTAACGAGCCTAATCTTATTGCTTCATCTGCTTGTGATTTTTTTACTAAAATGTTTTCTTCGGAGGGATGTGAATTGTGATGTTGATAGTCCTCTGTTTAGTACTATTAAACACCTTATAAACCAAGCTGATGCTGAAAAGCTGATTGTGACTCCTGATCTTAAGGAGGTTTATAGTGTGGTTCATAATATAAACAAGGATAGTATGGCTGGACCTGATGGGTTTTCTGCCTTATTTTATCAACACTATTGGGATATAGTGAAGGAGGACCTCCTTGCGGCAGCAAAGGAATTCTTTTTAGGCATTCCGATTCCAAGAAGTTTTACCTGCACCTCCATTTCACTTATCCCAAAAAAAGACCACCCTAGAACTTGGGCTGATTTTAGGCCAAGTTTATGTAATGTCATGAACAAGATTTTCACTAAAATGGTCAATAATAGGCTGTCAACTCTCCTTTCTACTTTGATCCCCCCTGTGCAAAGTGGTTTTGTTCCAACTAGAGATATAGCGGATAATATTATTCTTGCACAGGAAATGATTCAGGATCTGAATTGTAAGAGTAAGAATGGTAAAATGATTCTTAAAATTGATTTGCAAAAGACTTATGATAGAATAGAGTGGGTTGCCCTGTATAAAATTCTCAATCTGCTAGGTTTTCCAAGCCTGTTCATTCTCTATGTGGCCAACAGTGTGAGTAATTCCTGGTTTTCCTTGTTGATTAATGGTGTTTTGATTGGATTTTTCAAATCGAGTCGTGGGCTGAGACAGGAGGACCTGCTATCCTCGAGTCTGTTTGCAATCTTTTCTAATGTGCTCTCCAATGGTCTGTTGGAATTATTTGATATTTATTCGGACCTAAAATTTCATAAGAAAGGCATGCTTATCCCGTCTTTATCTTTTGCTGATGATACAGTGGTTTTCTACTCTGCTAATTTCAAGGCTTTTAGAAGGCTCTTGGACTTCCTGTCTCTATTTGAATCTGCTTCTGGACAGAAGATCAACTTTAGTAAAAGCTCGGTCATTTTTTGTAAAAACACATTAGCTTCTTGGAATAGGTTATGTTTTCCCAAGAAAGAAGGGGGACTGGGTGTGAGAAGTTTATTTGACATTAATAAAGCTTTTTCTGTTCAAGCATGGTGGAAATGCCCTTTGGTGTAAATTTTTGAAGCAAACATACTTGAAAAACACACATCCCTTTATGCAGATTTTGATAGAAACCAATCGCATTTTTGGAAAAGATGTTTAAAAACTCAACCCTTTGTGGATTCAAATATTTTTTGGAGGGTGGGGCATGGAAAGATTTTCTTTTGGTTTGATAATTGGCGCAATTATTCCCCTTTGTGCCATTTTGTGGGGGTGTTTAGTTGTGATGATATGGTTTGTACCTATTGGGATAATAGCTGCTGGAATGTGAATTTGCTACATGAGATTTTACCTGAGTATGTTGTGAATGAAATTTGGTTGGTGCCTAGTGATCCTATGGCTAATGACTTACCTATTTGGAAGCCTTCGTTTAATGGTCTCTTTACACTTTCGTCTGCCTGGAATGCCTTGAGATTGACCAAGCCCCTAGCGGTTTGACAATCAATGATGTGGCCCAAATTCGTTCTTAATACTCAATCGATTTTTATGTGGAGATTAATCAATAATTTTGTTCACCTTGATGATAATCAACAAAAAAAGGGGATTTGAGGTCGTTTCTATGTGTGTATATTGTTCTAAATCTGTGAAGAGACCAACCACACATTAGCCAATTGTCCATTTGCACTTTTTATCTGGAGAATTTTTGCATCATCTTTCCATATTTTGATCCCAGCTAATTGTATTATTACCCAATTATTAAATTTGTGGTTTATGCAAGAAAGGAACAGTAAGCATATCATATTTTTTCTCCCTATCCTCATTTTCTGGTCGATTTGGTATGCTCGAAATGTTGCCAAGTTTCAGGATCGAAAGCTTACTACTTCCCAAATTCAGCGAATGGTAGGTAGACTTAGAATTGCGTCTATGTCTAATCTATTGCTCGTTGGATTTTGGAAGGGTAGTTGGTTTTTGGCTGCAACTTGGCAGATTTCGACATTGGTCTGAAAGGGAAAAAAAACCTTTTTTGGTCCGTTGGCGTCCCCCAAATGATGATGTTTTCAAAGTGAACACTGATGGGGCTTCAAAAAGGAATCCTGGCCCTGCTAGGTCAGGAGGTTTAATTCGAAACTCGAGTGGTGTTTTTGTAGCAGGTTTTTGGCAGTTCTTGGACACCATTGATACCATCACAGTTGAGCTCAGTGCAATCATAGGAGGCTTGAATTTATGCCTTCGCATGTGGATCTCAAGAGTTTGGCTCGAGGTGGATGCCTTATCCATATTGTGGATGCTTAAAAATAAGGTGACGGGGGTGTGGTAGCACCAATTTCTATTTGCAAAAATTGCGAAACTCTCAAGACGCGTTGATTTGAGAGTTTCCCACATCCATAGGGAAGGGAATCGGGTTGCTGATCATTTAGCGAACTTGGCGGTCAAGCACCGAAATAGATTTGAGTTTTTTAGTTTGGAGCAATGTAATAGCCTGAAAGGATTTGTATACTTGGATGCCTTACGATTACCAAACTTTAGATTCCCTTAGCTTAGCCCCTGTTTTTTATTTATTGTTGTTTAGATTGCGCTTTTGTAAAGTTGTCTTGAAGCAACTTGTAGGTTCTTTAAACCTCTTGAGCTCTAGTTATATGAAAGATTGATTCTGAATAAATTAAAAAAAAAAAAAAAAAAAACTAAGCACGAAATCGTTCGGTGAGTATGGAGAAATAAGCATTTCTTACTTATTTGGTACGTTGCGTGACATTTAGGTACACAGAAATAAGATGAATTGATATGCTCTACCGTAGTAATATGGTTTGTTTAGTACATTCTTGCATAATTTTTTTTCACGTTCAACAAATAATTTATTTGATGTATTATTACGTGTCTTTCATAACATAATATAACATATCTGGTGTCTGTTTCATGACAATGTTTAGATCATTGTCTAGGCTATAATAACCAATTTATCAATAATAATTTGGGCGAAAATGTGCATGATCTTGCAAACCAAACTTCTATTTGTGATGGATTATAATCGGCTTCTAAAATCGAAAATTGACTTGATAAGTTATTTTTGTGATGGATTATTATTAGCTTTAAAATTCGGATTTCATAAAGGGTTTGGGTAGTACTTATATTCCATTTATTTTATAAGTAGCAATTGAAGTGATATTCGACTATGATATGCGTAGAATTCAATTCTCCACCAAACTTAAAAAGGGTGCCAACTTATAAGTTTTTCAAAACATTTTAAAAGGTATTTGTCAGCTTTTAAGTTTTTGAAATGTGTTAGACAAATAAGATGTTAAACAACTTATAAGATGTAAAATAAAGTTCTTAGAACTTATAAGCTTCAAAAAATTAGTTCCTCTAGTCCATCGTATTTTATAAGATCTTATAATCTACACCCGAATTTCACTTTCTAAACACAAACACACACTTCATACACACTGCACATATTGTAAACACACTGCACACATTTTACACACACTTCTCACACACTCACACATACTTCACACACTTCTTTTACATGCACTATACACATGCATACAAACACTTTCACACAGGGACGGACCCAGAACTTATGGTTAGGGGACCTATAAACAAAGAATCCCCCACCAACATTAATATGCATGTGGTAATAAATATTAAATATATTATATTTATTATTTAAATAGAATATCAACAATATTTATTATTAAATGTATATGTTGAAATAATGTATCATTAGTTATCTATATATTAGAACTTAGAGTGTTTTTATTGTATAATATGAAAATATTCTAAATATATCCTCGTATCTTATAATTTGAAGGGGACCAAAACAGACATATTCTTCAAAATAGATACACAATATACATATTATTCAAATTTTAGGGAAAAAATAATTGGGTAGGGTTTGGGGTTAGGGGGTGGGGCCACCCACCCATTGGGGTATGTCTGATCTTGCTTCCACATGCTCACACATACCACACACAATATACAAATAAACACATTAATCAAAATGTATGATTTTTAGTGGCTTTCAAATTAGTTCTCAAATTCATAATTATATTCATCTATTCAGTTGAAGCTTATAAACATTTTTATCCAAGTTCTTTATTATATTACAAACTCTTAAGAATTTACATCTTATAAGCTCTTGAAACAACTTATATAAGCTCTTGAAACAACTTATAATTAAGATGTCATAGCTTATAAGAATAAGCTTAGCTTATAGGGTGTTTGGTTGAACTAATAAACTCCTTAAAATATCTTATAAGATGTTTAGAAACTTATAAACTACTGAAAAGTGTTTGACAAAATAAGAATGTAAACTACTTATAAGATCTAAAATGATCTTCAAGAGCTTATAAGCTCTTATCTTATTTTTCCACAATGTTATAAGCAACATTCATTTTACCAAAATATTTTCACTATGTTTTCCAACGTAATTTAATTTTCACTGAGTTAGGTGGCTAGGGGTTGGGGGACAAAGGAATCGGGGTAACCCGAACCCAAGGCCGTTAGGATCCCAGGGATGAGGGGGGTCATGGCCCCTCGAAGGGCGAGAGGGTCCGGGGGCTCGGGTGGGGAGGCGACACTCAATAGGGGGTGTTTTAAGGCGGGGCCAGGGGTGTAGGGATGCCTCGGTGGAGGGACCATGAAAAATAACGATCTCCTATTTTCTTATTACACATTGAAAATAACTTATAAGGGTAAACGCTTCCCCATCGTATAAGATTAAAAAATAAGTTATAAGCTCAATTATTCAAACACTTTGACAACTTATAAGTTTTTGAAACATCTTATAAGATGTTGGTGCTTATAAGATGTTTAAAATAAGCTTAGTCAAACACCGTCTTAGTGGGTATTGTCGAAGTTTATAAATTCATCAAAATATCTTAAAGACTTTAAAATATGTTTAGCAAAATACGATGTTAAACACCTTATAAAATGAAAAAATATGACCTTAGAACTTATAAACTCTAAAATTTAAGTACTTCTATTATATCGTATTTTCTTAAAATCTTATAAATTATACTCGAACACACTAACACACACTACACACACAATTCTCGCACTTCCTTCATACACAATTCACACAAGCTAGAGGCACTACAACCACTCCACATTCACTCTAATCAAAGAGGTGGATTTCAAATTCTCCCCAAGTCCATTGCTAATTAAATCCATTCATTTCCATTGTAAGTTTATAAGTTCAATTACTTAAAATACTATATTAATTTATAAGCTCTTGAAAATCTAAAATATCATATCTTTTACTGAAACCAGTTATAAGGTATTAACACTTATAAGATACTTGAAATAAGTTTAGCTAAATATCCTCTTAAAAAAATTATTGATTTCAAGAAAAGAATTCATCATTTGCTTTTAACTTTATTATAAAATAAGAAAACAATATAATAATTTTATACTAAGCCTCGACGGTCACGAGTTTAAGCTTCATACCATCAAAGGATTGAGTTTTTTGGTCAGTTAATAGTTTCGTTTTTATATTTTATGTTCTTTTACTGAGTTGGTGCAAATATCCACGCAAGTGCGCGTAAACTAAATAACAAAAAGTATATATTTGGATTTTATACTTTAATCTTTCTTCTGTTTATGTTCACTTTGACTTTTATTTGCATATGAAAACCTTTATATAATGATGTTCCTAGTTAACTTGCATGTTTTATGATGACATAGCTGAGATGGGCTTTTGGACATAAGAACTATGTGATTTCTAATAAATTTGAATAATTTTCTAGTAATAAGTCATGGGTGATTAAATTTATAGTTGTGAAATAGGACATGCTGCATTGGCCTAGCTCGGGCCCGCTTATACTAAGTGGGCTTTCGAGCCAAGTCCACCCTAGAAGGTGACCGGGCTCGGTCGCTCTTTATAAACGCATCAATTCAACTAAGCACATGGACTACATATAATGAACCGGTCCTGCGTTGGGCCGGCCTGAGCACACTACAAGAAAATGCGTTTTTAGTGGTGAATTTTTTTATCGTAAACTAGCTGTATTTCGCCGCTAAAACGACTTAGCGACAAAAAAATTTCGCGGGAAATGTCGCTATTTCGGCGTCGCTAATTCAGTTTGCAAAGAAAGTTAGTAAATTGCTGCAAATATTAGCGGCAAAAAAATGAAGTTTGTCGCTGATAATAAAACTTATAAATCCTACTTAATATAAAAGTATAACCGACTATATATGGAAACTGCAACATTTTTTTGCCCATTTTATATTTCTAAATTCGGATGTAGCAATTTTAGCTCATTTGCATGGAAACTTCTTACAACTTATTGATTGTTAATGCAATTTCATATAAAGTCGTTCAACTGATGGAGCACGTATATCCAATTTATGGCAGCTTTCCTTTTTTAATTTAGTCTGCCATATATTATGCCTCAATAAATTATTGTGTTGGCTTTGTATTTATGTCTAATATGTGAAAATATATTCTAATATTTCGTTCTTTTTTTCTTGGAAATGATCTAATTTTAAGATTGCATATATATTATCTTACATAATTAAGGGTAGAAAAAATAGAAGATTTTCTTTCGATGAATGTGGAAAACATTCAACAACCCTTCCGTATTTGCTGCACATAACATATATGAGAAGGATGTAAATTAGATTTCATTTGACCAATCAAATACATAATACTAATAAATCATTATGATATTTATTTATATTCATAAACACAATTACCAAAAATAAAAAATTTCTAAATTCCAAGAGATAAGCTTATGAAACAACATCTTTTACGTATATTAAGCGCATCAACCAAACATAAACCATAAACTAGAGAATGACATGCTGCAAATGATTGATATGCATAAAACACTTCTTAGATAGCAAATATATCATCATTAAAGCACTTAGGAAGAGACAATCGAACAATAAAACCACATTCAACCTAGCTAATAGCTTGCAAAGATCATAATATGTCATTTGCCGAAGTAATCTACTCCAAGAAGCTTTTCTAAATCAAACAAGAGCATCGGTTTTAAAGATTACATATGAAATCCTCATTATAGTGTGACAAACGGGTTTTTCTGTTATGAAAACACGCTTAGAATAGAGATTTTTTAACGTATATTTGTGTATTTTAAGATCTCGTTTGTCATATAATTTGTATTTTCTTTCTGTCGTCAGAAATATTGATTTTTGAGTATTTTGTTGGTAAAATAGGTTAAAAGTACGACGAACATAAATGATTCGAAGAAACGAGGGTGAAAGAGCAAGGGAAAAAAATATCGGGCAAAAAGAGGCGAAAGTGCAGAATTTTAAACTAACACACCTTTGGTATTTTAGGTATATCTTAAGATATACAAATCCAATGGAGGTGAAATTAGCGGCATTAAAAAGCAAACTCAAAGAGCTACAATTTTGTCAGAGAGAGGAAAAGCCAAATTCGGGCACAAAAACCTCAAAAAATGGCTTGGAAGTTGGACTACAGGTGCAGTTTTGGCCGCGCACGACCATGACCTTGCGTGACCCGTGCAATAGAACAACAAATCCATTGATTTTGGGGTCTTGCACGGACCGTGAAGGACCTCCAGAATTGAAAGGGCTTTAGCTCATTTATGTGATTTTTTAGCCCAATACCTTAAAAAAGCCCCTAAAGGTGTATAGAAACCCTACTACTTCAGTTTTTGGGGTATTATTCATCATATGTATAGTTTCTAGAGAGAGAAATTAGAGAGAAAAAGAAGGGGAATTAAACTTGAAGATCAAGATCAACATTAAAATAGGTTTTATCTTTCTATTTTCATTTAATATTTATATGAACATGATTATGTCAATATATTTGTGTTTAGTTATGATCATGGTTGGCTAAATTTCCTTAATCTAGGTTTAGAAAGTAGATTATGGGTGATTAGTGATTTTCATCCGATTAATTTAATCCTGTATTATGCTATTAGTTGATTAATTGTTTATACTTCTTGTTAAATAATTTGGCCAATTGTTTAGCATGTTATTGAGGATTAAATTGGAACTGAGATCACATTAATTGACATGATTAAATAATAGAACAAAGAAATTTGAGCTAATTGTGGGAACTTTGGTCTTAGGATCGATTTGGAGTTGTATTTGATTAATCGATCGAAGATAGCGATTAATCATATACAATCAACACGTAATTCGCTCCGATAGGGGGTCTTGCATATAATTGTGAACATTTCCGAATACATAGCATTCGGTTTAAAGGTTGAATTGATCGGGATAATAATTATTAATTACCCTTAACTGAAATCTAATCCCAGATTATCTTTATTAATTGGCTATTCCTTATAATTTTTTCTCTAGTCTATCGTTTTAGCTTTGATTACTTGTTTATTTGATAGTTCTTAAAATATTAAAAAAACTCAACCACTCGATCGTCTAGTTAGCCATTAAAATGCTATTTCAATTTGTCTATCCAATATCGAGCAAATTCCTTATGAGATCGACCTTATACTCGCTTAGTACTACTATTAACGTTGTACACTTGTTGTTTTAGTTACAAAACTAAGTTTGTGTCAAGTTTTTTGCGCCATTGCCGGGGAATCAGTGACGATGGCCGGATAGTGTTGTTATAAGTATTTTGTGATACACTAGACATTTTTATTTTATTATATATATATATATATATATGTATATATATGTTTGAAAACAATTGAAAAACATTGCATATTCTTTTCTTTTGATCATTGATTCTTGTTGTTGGAGCTAAAACTTGTGTTATTTTATGAGATTATTGGAGAAAGACATAATAAGTTTGGGAAATGAAATGTTACAGTAGATGATGAAGATTATGGAACAACAACAACATATTCATTCTCTTAAAAATTGGATGTATACTCACAATCAATTATTGCAGAAGGCTACAAATTCATCGTGTTATCAATGGTTTCCAAACATACGAATGGTAGAAAGAGTTGCGGTTGAGCCAGCAGTAGAGATGGATTTGGGTGCTCAAATAAAATCTTTAAACGCTCAGTTGGATACCATTATTGTGATTCAACAACATAAAAGCCAACTTAATAGTGAAGTTAATAACCTGGATGAACAAGGACTGGTTGTCGGCGAATCCGAGAATGAAGAGTTTGTGAGGAGAAGTTGTGTGAGGAGGTTGAAGATAGGAATCAAGAAGAAATTCACATGCAAAATCCTCAAGAACAATTTCCGACTATTCCACATGTGTTAATGGAAGCCATCGATGAAAACTTCTCTAATGAGTGCCCTCTTGGAGGACAACAAGGAGGGCAATGAAGATTCAAAAGAAAGAATACCTCATCATATTGACTCAGGGAGTTTAATCTCTTTTTATCCTTTCAATGAGTCAAATTATGATTATTTGTGTGATTGGCATGCAAGTTTTGAGTTGTCATGCCTCTATAATTTTAGAAAACTTGCATCGCAATTGGACATGAAGTTGTTTTTCTTTAATAAATGTAAAACCCATAACATTGCCATGGATCTTTCTTGCCATGTTTGTACTGAAGATTCACTATTCCTACTTGAGCAAACAAAAGCATGGTAAGAAAAACATTTCTTTTTGGATCCAGGAAAACATTCATGAAAGTGGAGTTGTCGACCTAAAAATAAGCACTTGTCGGGAGGCAACCCAGTAGTTTATTTCGTTTAATTTTATGTTTTAGTTAAATTTATGTTTGTAGGTGTTATTTTTACATTTTGGGGTTCAAATATGTGTAGGTAAATGCCAAAAGAGCGAATGAGGGAAAAAATGAAGAACTGGGGAGGCACGGTCCAGCCCGTGCCCATCTTAAATGGGCCGTATGGATAGTACACCCTTATACCGAAAATCAGATTTTAAGTTTTAAACCAAATAGGTTCAATTTCTTCCCAATTTCTTTTCGATTCTTCATTCAAAACACTTACAAAACACATGAAATCCACATACATTCGCTTCAGGAACTCGGATTCAAGGTAATTCCATCTCTCCAAAGTCAAGGTACGTATTTCAATTTATTTTATTTTCGAACTTTTAGGAGTTCTTGGTGAATTAGAGTTCTTATGCTAGATTGCCTTCAACATTGAATTTCTTAAACTTTCTCTTTCTAAACGCGTGAGGCCCTAACCCGCCGCCGATCGCTTCTGCAACCCCTTTTCGACACCTCTCTCCGATGGCGGCGACATCGAGCTCCCATCTCGCGTCTGTCGTCGAGGGAGGAGATTTCCCCTCGCTTCCTTCTAATGATCCCTCAAACCAGCCTTTTCCGACTAACAAAGCTCCAGATCTGATGTCTAAATCGGTTTCTTTTCTGAGTATCGCTCAGGGGAAATCAGCTGCCGAAAGATTGGAAGGCAGATCCACAAAGAAGTTGTTCGATTCAAGCTCGGCTAAGGGCTTTGGATCTACTGGAATCTACCGTGGAACACCGATTGTCCAATTCACTGAATCTGAGATGGATCTTCTTGCCATGCAGTGCAAGTTTGTGCTGATCGGTAAGTTTTACGGTAGCCCTTCTTTTAAGAACATTCAAGCTAATATGTATGGCTTTGGCTTTATTGGATCTGTTTTTATTGGAGCTATTAACATTAAACATGTGATGATAAAATTTAGTAATGAGGATGATTTCTAACGGTTTTGGGCGACACAGATAGTTCATGTTAGGGGTTATCCGATGAGGGTTTTTAAATGGACTAAGGAATTTGACACTAAAACTGAATCTGCTATTGTTCCTGTTTGGGTATCTTTCCCTGAGCTTCCAATCCATTTGTTTGACAAAAAAAAGCCCTGTTTAGAATTGCGTCTCTGATTGGCCAGCCTCTTTGCATAGATAAGGCTACGGCTGACAGAACTCGCCCTAGTGTGGCTAGGGTTTGTATTGAGTTGGACCTCACTAAGCCTCAAGCAGAGGAAATCTTCATAGGGTGTGGGGACAGTCTAATAACCCAGAAGGTCTTGTATGATAGAACTCCTAACTATTGCCATAAATGTAAACATTTGGGGCATGTAGCCAGTGAGTGTTTTAATGAAGAGTATAAAAAGAAACAGGCTGATAAGTCTAATGTCACCAAAATAGCTCAACCTAAAGGGCCTGAAAAACACTGGGTGCCTAAGGAAGCTGGAAAACAAAAAGAAAACCCCAATGAGGACCCTGAATTTAATGGATAGAAACTGGGAGATGGGGAACTTGGGGAAAAAAGGGTGGTTGAGGATGACCCTATTTCTGATGAAATAATTGCTAAGAGAGCTGATAAAGGGAAAGGTGTTGCCACCACCCCTATTACCTCATTGCAAAATGAGAACCTTACAACTGAATTGAATAAAAATAGGAGCTGGAGGGATAGGGCTGAGAGGTCTAAGTCTAAATATGTCATTTATGAATAGGTGGAGGACTTTCAGGTTCATCAAAATTCCTTTTCAAAATTGCATGTTAATGTGGATGATGCATCTGCTATATTTGAAGATGGATGTTTGAACAATGCTATTGAAACTAACTCCATTTCTCATATGTCTCCTCTACATGAGCTATTGGATGAAGAAGATGCTAAGGACAGAGGCACAGCTTCATGGGGTGAGGAAATGACAGCAGAAACAAGGAAAAGGCATGGGAAGAAAAAAGAACAAAAAGAAGAAGAAAAAAGGACCTGTTCCCCTTGTTATGCAAATAAAGAGGGGAACAATCTTTACAAAAGGTTCCTCTAACTCTTCCCAATAATTGTTATATGTTTGAATGTTAGGGGATTAGGTAATATGAAAACTAGAAATTATTTGAAAAGTCTTATTAAAAAGAAGAAACCTGATATTCTTGCCATTTTGGAGACTAAAACTGATGTTGTTGAACATTTTCTTGTTCATTCATTGGGTTTTCACCATGTGGAACCTAATGCTAATGGAAAAATCTGGATTTTGCGGAATGACCCTATTTCTGTGCATGTGAAGTTTTCATCTGATCAGTTGATTGACACTGAAGTGTTCAATCCTGTTCTGGGTTGTAAAATGTTTTGTTCTTTTGTCTATGCCTTATGCTCAGGAAAGGGAGAATTGATTTATGGAATGATATTACAACTTATTCCCATGTTGCTGATCCTTAGATGGTGTATGGTGACTTTAATACTATATGCTCTGCTGATGAGAAAAAGGGAGGGGGAGTTTTTAAAATAAAATCTATGGATGATTTTAATAGCATGATTAGTGATTGTGCTTTGGAAGATGCAGAGTTCTCTGGCCTTCCATTTACATGGCATGCCAACCATGTTTCTGAAAGGCTAGATAGAGCCTTAGTATCCTCCAATTTGTTGGATTTGTTCAATAAACTGGAAGTCAAGCATCTTGTTAAAGGGCCTTCAGACCATTGTCCTTTATTAATTAGTCTTACCTTTGATAGCTTCAAATCCAAATCCTCTTTTAGATTCCTGAATGCATGGACTAAACATCATACCCTCTGGAACACAGTGCAGAATTCTTGGAATTCCCCTGTACCTCAAAGAGGGATGGTCAAAGTTCAACAGAAGCTTTTTAGACTGAAAAATTGTCTAAAGAGTTGGAACAAAGAGGTGTTTGGGAATATTCTTGATAGGGTCCAGCAAGCAGAGAAAAATCTTAGTTTACAAGAGGAGGCCTACTTACTGGATCCTACAGATTCCCAACTGATATCTCTCAAGCAAAAGCAAGCAGAATTATCCCTTGCTTTGGCTATGGAGGAATCATTTTGGAGACAAAAATCAACTTGTAAATGGCTAAAGGAAGGAGAGGAAAACACAGCTTATTTCCATGCATTAGTTAAAAAGAAAAGGTTTAAAAATAGGATAAATGAGATTGAAGTTGATGGTACTATCATTAAGGAACCTGACCTGATTTCTAAAAATGCCTGTGAATTTTTTCAAAGCATGTTTACTTCTGAAGGAGGGGAATTGGAAAGTGCAATTTTTAGTACCATCAAACCTTTAATCAAGCCTGAAGATGCTGTTAAACTTTGTTTGATGCCCACTGAAAAGGAATTGTATGAGGTTATTTTTTCCATTGATAAGGATAGCATGGCTGGGCCTGATGGATTTTCTGCTTTATTCTTTCAATTTTGTTGGGATATTGTTAAAGATGACTTAATGGAAGCTTCTAAAGAATTTTTCTTGGGTATACCCATGCCTAGAAGATTTACATGTACATCTATAGCACTCATCCCTAAGAAAAATAAGCCTAAGATTTGGGCTGATTTTAGGCCCATAAGCCTTTGTAATGTTATTAATAAAATTTTAACTAAGATGGTTAATAATAGGCTGTCAACTCTCCTCCCTACATTAGTCCCTCTTGCTCAAAGTGGGATTTTTCCCACTAGAGATATTGCTGATAATATCATCCTTGCTCAACAAATGGTTCATGACCTCTACACTAAAAGCAAAAATGGCAGAATGATACTTAAATTGATCTGCAAAAGGCTTATGATAGGGTGGAATGGTCTGTCCTATTCAAAATCTTAAGATTGCTTGGATTTCCAGAGTTATTTGTTACTTATATTGCTTATGCTATTAATAATTATTGGTTTTCATTACTCATTAATGGGTCTCTATCTGGTTTTTTCAAGTCTAGTAGGGGCATTAGGCAAGGTGATCCACTATCCCCTACTTTGTTTGCTATTTTCTCTAATATGCTTACATATGGTTTGTTAGAGCTCTTTGACATTTTTCCAGATCTGAGATATCATAAAAGAGGTATGATTATTCCTTCTCTATCCTTTGCGGATGATACAGTGGTGTTCACTCATACCAAAATTGATGCTCTGAGGAAATTAATTAACTTTCTTAATCAATTTGAGAAAGCTACTAGTCAAAAGGTTAATTATTCTAAAAGCACAGTTATTATTGGGAAAAATACCTCAAGATATAGGAAGGGCAGAATTTTGGAAATTTCAAACTTTGTTGAAGAAAAACTGCCTTTCAAATATCTGGGGGGTGCCTCTTTTCAAAGGTAGAGTTAAAAATTCTCTATTCCAAAAACTCTTTGAAAAAGTCAGTTGTAGGCTTTTGGGATGGGATAAACTTTTCCTAAGCATGGGTGGTAAGTTAGAGCTTATTTAAAGCATCCTAACCTCCATCCCAATGTACACTTTGAGAGTGGTGGGAACCACCAAATCTGTTATTGACAGATTCCGTAGGTGCTTTAATAGTTTCCTATGGGGATCAACTGGTGAACATAGAAAAATCCATTGGATGGCTTGGGAAAAATTATGCTATCCTAAAAGAGAAGGGGGATTAGGGGTTAGAAATGTATATGATGTGAACAAAGATTTTGTTGTTTATGCCTGGTGGAAATTCAGAACCTCTAATGCCTTATGGTGCTCTTTTCTGAAAAATAAATATCTCAAGGATAAGCACCCCTTTAATGCTGATGTTGGGCTCAATCAATCTCAGTTTTGGAAAAGATTTTTGAAAATTCAGCCCTTTACTGATGATAATTTTTTTTGGAGAATTGGAAAGGGTAACGTTTCCTTTTTGGTTTGATAATTGGTGTACTGCCTCCCCCTTATGTCAATATGTGGGTGTATTTAACTTCTTTGATACTGTTAACACTTACTGGTGCAACGGAAGTTGGAACAGAGTTGCTTTAAGCTGCCTTTTGCCTCCCGCAGTGATTGATTCTTTTAGTCACTTATGTATTGATGATAATGCAGATGACATTCCCATTTGGAAATTATCCCCTAGTGGTCTCTTCACTTTTCAGTCCTCTTGGAATTCCCCAAGACTGTCCAAGCCATTAGATGCTTGGCAGTCGATGATGTGGCCAAAATCTCTCACAAACTCTCTCTCAATTTTTCTTTAGAGGTTAGTCAATAAATTATTTGCCTTTGATGATAACCTCAGAGTAAAGGGATTTGTGGCTACCTCTTGGTGTCATTTATGTCATAATGCTTCTGAGGAGACCAATCACACCCTTATTCACTGTTCTGTTTCTTTGCAAGTCTGGAACTATTTTGCAATCTGTTCTATATTCAGATTCCTCCTCACGCAACAGTTAAATCTCTGCTCCAACTTTGGTTTGCCAAAAAAGAAAGCCATGGGCATGTTTGTACTGTCCTCCCTTTTCTGGTTTTTTGGCAAATTTGGTGTGCAAGGAATCTTTCGAAGTTCCAAGATCAAATGCCTATAGCTTCTCAAATCCAAAAGCAGGTAGTGGATAAGCTAAGAGAAATCTCAAATGCTAATCTATTCCCTTTTGGATTTAGGAGACGATTTTGGCATTTGGCTGGAAAATGGAAGATCCTTGTGATAATTCAAAAGGAAAAAAAAAAAACTGTTTTGGTCCGCTGGAAACCCCCAAATGATGTCTTTTTAAAACTAAATACTGATGGGGCATCGAAAGGAAACCCCGGTTTATCCGGGGCAGGGTGAATTATAAGAGACTCAAGTGCTAAATTTGTTGCTGGGTTCTATCAGTTTTTGGGTAATTTAGATATTATTACTGCTGAACTCACTGCTATAGTGCAGGAGCTTAAACTGTGTCTTAAATTGGAAATTCACTCGGTGTGGCTTGAAATAGATTCTCTTGTCTTATTTTATTTGTTGAGCAAAAAAAGTAAGGGTTATTGGACACTTCAAGCTTTACTATCAGATTTTTTGAGACTTTCACAGGAGATGGAGGTAAGAGTTACTCATATACACCGAGAAGGAAATAAAGTTGCGGATCACCTCGCTAATTTGGTGGTGAAAAGATGAGACAATGCAGAAATTTTCAATTTGAATGAATGTAATAGTCTTAGAGGCTTTGTTCTTGTGGATGGGTTAGGACTTCCCAAATTTAGATTCCCTAAATAGGCTTGTAATATGTTGTGCCTTGATCTCCAGATGTATTCCTAAGACATTTTGATTTATTAACATACAGGTAGGGGATCTGCCTTAATCCCCCCACCATGTTGGTGGTTTTGCCCAAAAAAAAAACATTGAATTTCTTGCTTTCTTGTGGATGAAATTGTTTGATTAACATTTATTGTTGTACATTGGCCATGAGGAATGCATAGAAATCGAATTTGAGCATTTTTGGAATTGAGATTTGTTTGAGGTAAATAGTTAAACACCTTGTGGGCAACCAATTTTGTGCTTAAATTGTTGATTTAAAGGACAATTGGTGCCTAATCTTGTTTCTTACCTTGTTGAAATGTTTCAATTGAATGGGTTGATTCTCGAATTCAAGTTGTTTGATGAGTACATAGCATGTAGGTGCAAGATTAAGTCATGTCTTGTGAATTTTTAGCTTATTTCGCATTTTTGGAATTGAGATTTGTTTGAGGCAAATTGTCGAGCACCTTGTGGGCAATCAATATTGTGCTTAAATTGCTGATTTAAAGGCTAATTGGTGTCTAATCTTGTTTCTTACCTTGTTGAAATGTTTCAATTGAATGGTTGATTCTTGAATTCAAGTTGTTTGATCAGTGCATAGCATGTAGGTGCAAGATTAAGTCATGTCTTGTGATTTTTTAGCTTATTTTGCATTTTTTTGCTATCATCCATGAATTCATTCAATTGAGCGTCAGAGTTGTGATATTGATTAGCCATCAAACTAATTTTAGGGCATGTATTTATTCATTGCTTAAGCATTTTAATTCATGCCTCAGTTCTAGTTTGAGGGAGTTTGATTGGAATTGTTGGATATTTGTAGGTTCTCCTTTTCTATTAACCATGTCTCAAAGGAGAAAGACATTTGCTTCTGGTGCAAATGGAGGCACCCACCAGTCAAGGATCATCCTCTGGACAGCAAGGAGAGGCCTCGGCATCTCGACAGCATGGAGGTGATATGAATGTTGAAGATCAGTCGATGGCGATTGAAAGACCACTTGCCGATATAGTGAAGACCCCGGTCGATATGATGCAAGTCCAAGCTGCAAATTCTAAGGAACAATGGGTGGATGGTGAGAATGCTTGCACAACTCGAAGATCTCAATGTGCATGCTGGGCATTACGAGCCAACGACGCCCTCCCCTTGGGGGAGTTCATAAGTAAATTTTCTCCAATTTCACTTTTTAAACTATTTATGTGCCCTTGGAATATAGCTAAAAATAGTTTGAGGGAGTTGTGGTTGCAAATTTACTACATTATCTTTTTAATTGTTAAAATATGACTTAAGGATACCCCCAAAAAGAAAATGTTACGCCACCCTTCATTTGTTTACATATAGTCCAGCCATCGTACTAGCTTGCCAACCTAATGTACCAATCAACAAATAAGGAATTGCCTTAAACATAGTATGATTTGTTGTGATTTGTATGCTTTTGTAAACAAAGTTTTAATTTTCCTATTTTTTCTACCGTCACATGTCTCCAACTTTAATAATTTTTTACATATATCTTATTATGTATTTATGGGGATATATTAGTACTGATTAAATTTCCTCTTCCCCCGAAAATCTACAACAAGTTTTTTTATAAGCATTTATTATGTATATAAAGTGATAATATTGACATAGAAAAGTTCAAATATATCAAAGTTCAGCATATAATAGTAGTAAAAATGTATGTTTTCTTTTTCTTTTTTACAAATATCGTACATTGTTCCCCAGCCCACCCCTCTCATAATTTCTAGATCCGCCCCTAGCAAAAATGATTGAGTTTGCTTGGGTTTGTTTAATGCCTTCTCCTTGCATCTACCGAATGTTTGGACCTTGTTTTTAGTTGATTAGGTTGTTTAGATTAGTAGTTTATGTTTTGAATTTTGTTCGTTAATGGTTGATTAATTCTTATTGTGTTGATGTTGATAAATTTTGTGCTGATTTTTGAGAATTTCTTTTAAAACCTTTCTTGAAAGAGGGGATATTAGGTTGATAAGGTATTAGAAGTGTTGTCAATGATGATACACAGATTTGTGTTTTAATTGAAAATGTGATATATGCACATACTTGTTTTGGAACAAAGAGATTAATCATAATATATAAGTCGGTGAGGTTTTGAGCCAAATGAGGAACTCCTATTTTTGGAGTTCAAATTTGTGTGATGTTGATCATATGCATAGTACCTCTAGAACGTCCCTTGAGTTTTCTTGAAATCACGAGGTATGTTTATGAGCATTGAAAATGATTTTAGGCGATCTTTGATTATAACCTGTTTTGAGCCTTTAAATCATCTTCTTGCTCTTTCTACATGAATTGTCTCTAGTTAGCCAAGTTGAGCTTGTAGCCTTGTTCTTGATAGCTAAAAATTATAATCCATATCCATATTTTAAATCTTTTTCCACACTTAGATTGAATGAGATTGAGGGAGGAGGTTGGAAGGTAGATAGGAATGAAGGTTACAAAAATGATAGGAGTGAGACGATGAATATAAAGTGGGGAAGAGAAGAAAATAGAAAAAGGAAATGAAAGCCGAGTGTTGAATTGGAAAAAAAAAAAAAAAAAAAACAATCTTAGATGGGATCCTTTGACCTTTCTCAAAAGGGGGGGGGGGGGGAACAAGTCGAAAAATGTCATTAGTTCGACCGAAAAAAATGTGTACATTTCATTTTAATTGAATGTTTATAGTTTAGGATCAAGAAAAGAGTAAAAAAGAATCCAATGATAGAGCTTACATTGATTGAGTGAGAAGTTAAAAAAACTCTTACTCACATTTTTTGAAAAATAGTTAGTTGTGGTGATTTGGAGAAGGTGAATATAGAGAGGGCGTAAAACTTATGTGAGGGCTAGTTGAGTGCAACTCAATCGATCCAAGTTAAGTCTCTACACTCAAATATACATCACCCAGTCCAAAAAGTCTATATTAAAACCAAAACAACAGGCCTTTCTGATTCTCCGCTCGTATTTATCAAAAGTGACGAAAAGATGAGACAATAGGCAAGCATCTAGTAAGGCATGCATATGTATACAACTCGAGCGATACAAAACTCTGTTATATACACTTGAGTGCTTGAGTGATACACTTATCTACGAGGATATTGTGATGATTTAAAAAGTTCCTGAACTTGTGATGTTGCATAGATAGAATGTGTTTTTGGTTTGAGGCATACATTTCCAAGTAAAATCGATAATACCTATATGTTTCCCTCCAATTGAGAAAGAAAATCATCATTCTTTTGTTCTTATTTTCTTGGGGACAATCAAGGGTTTAGTTTGAGGGGGTTAACAAATGGAGTTTTCGGTTATGAAAACACGCTTAGAATAGAGATTTTATCATATATTTGTGTATTCTAAGCTCTCCTTTGTCATATAATTTGTATTTTCTTTCTTTCATCGAAAAAATTAGTTTTTGAATATTTTGTAGGTAAAATAGGTTAAAAGTATGATGAACCTAAAGGATTTGAAGAAACGAGGGTGAAAGAGCAAGGGAAAAAAATATCGGATGAAAAGAGGCGAAAGTGCAAAATTTTAAACTGATACACCTTTGGTATTACGACTTCTTATGTATGACTATCCTATTATTCTAGACCTTTAAACCGAGTTCGAGTGTTTATTAGGTGACCATTACTCTAGTTAGCCCTCCTCTCAGACAACACTAACGTGTTAATGACATATAAACAATTATCCTCCCAGGCTAACTATTGCATATGCAACTCCAAAGGGATCCTAAGAACAATCTCTACACAGATATCTCAGTCATCTCGGATAACTATTGATACCTATGTTATACGTCGTATGCTTATTAAATAACCATCCCCTTTCGGGCTCCAAATTATTAAGGAAGTAGAACAGACTAATTGGCCAAATCAACCAATACATTAAATAAAATAAGCGCATACGATAAACACATAGGACGGAGTCCAGAATAAAATAGAATAATCAAAACATAGTCACTCGCAACCTACTTCCTGGCCTTAAAACACAAAGGTGTTTAGCTACTCATGTCTATAAATAAAACCAAAGAACATTCATAGACAAACATTCTAAAAGTAATAAAATAAACAACAACGACTAAACTCGGAGACATCTCGAATCTTGATCTTTTTCGCTTCTTACTTCTTGCTCTTCAACTCAGGCCTCCAAGATGATTATTGTGATATGTGATTTGATAGAAAATTTCAGTTTTCAAACTTGGGAACCCCTATTTATAAGTTGAGATGGTTTGGGGTAGGACGATCCAAAAATTAGTCCAAACGAATGAAAACCGTGTGAACAGACACTCCCGCTCGGCTGAGCCAAAAATGTGTCTGGCCGGACTGAATATACAACATGAAAATTGCTCTTTTTTTAGAAAAAAAAACTTAGCCCGACCGCGCACAAATTTTAGCCGGCCGGACTCATCAGGCAGACTCTCATGTCTGTGTTCCAAGATAATTTTTAGGTCTTCTGGTCAGAATTTGGCCTCGGCTATTTCTGGCAAAGTTGTAGCCCTTTGATTTAGTTTCTAATGCCACCAGTTTCACCTCATTTGGACTTGTAGATATGGGCAAATTACTAGAAGTGTGTCAAACTGAAAATCTTACATTTTTGCCTCTTTTCACCGTTTCACCTCGTCTTTTGCTCGACTCATCGAATTTGTATGCAAACACTACTAAAATACTCATATAAATCAGCCTAAATGTATGCATTTACTATGTCCATCTAACCTACGCAACAAGAATAAATATCCAATGCTCATGGTTCAAACGTTGATGCATATTACCTTGTAATCTTTGGCCATGGTGGATGAAACATTGGCATTACCCCCAACCACCATCTCCTGTAAATAAACCATCCCATGTTGGAGAGTTGTGTTGTAAAGGGATCACATACAATAGATCAAGTCCATCCACCCCTTCAAGAAATGAATGAGATAATATTGAGGAGTTACTGGATGAAGAGATGCAAAGTTACAATAGATGGCACATAGGGTAAGGTTATAACCTGCTTGGGGTGAAGAAGAATCATGGATCACCAACTGGGTTGGGTCAAAGGATATTGCTGAACTAACCTCTAGAGACTATGGTGTTCACATTATGGTTGTTAGGAGGTTATGTCTACAAGAGAAGGCGACCTCAAAGCGCCTTGCTGAATATGACTCTAACGAAGAGATGGACCGAGATGAAGAAAGAATTATCCATCAGGTGATGTAGCAAAGCAAGCTGGAACACGTTCAGAGGCACGTGATTGCTATTATTCCTGGGAGCATTTCACAACAACATGATGAGGCTACAGTAAAACAACCAACTGTTATAGAGAACTCTGAGGAAGCTAATATTCCTCTATCTGTTGTATTCAGAACTCAACAGCAAGGAACATCCGATGAATCTAATGCAGGAGTGGTTGTAGCTAACAAGATAATTACTACCTCCCAAACATCAAGTGTATAGGCGCAATCAAGTACACAAGGAAGAGTAAATGAAGAAGTAGTAGCAGAAGCAGGAGAAATTACTACAACCATGTAGCAAGTAGCAACAATGGGTGATGAGCATTAAAAAAATACCAAGTACACCTACTAAAGTTGTGCTTACTACTCTAGACCCAATTCAAACTGATGAAGGGCACTCACTACAAGAAGAATCTCCCAACCCCCAATCAGTTGAACAAAAAGAAGATGGGGAGAACAACCTATGGACTATAAAGAGAGTCCAAAAGGAACTCCTTCCAAAGCAACACTGACGAAGTGTAATATTATCTACTCGAAGAAGAGGACCATGAAATAGAGCAAGACCTTGACTCTACCATTGCGAGCATGAGCCAAAAAATAAAGCGTGACTATACTGAAAAGATGAATGATGCTACAATGGAACTTGGGAAAGAAGAGAATGATGCTACAATGGATCTTGGGAAAGAAGAGAGAGAGAGAGAGAGAGAGAGAGAGAGAGAGAGAGAGAGAGAGAGAGAGGGATTTTAAAAGGACCAAACAGATAATTCAGATACAATAAATGAAGCAGTAGCTCACGACACTCTTTCTGCTGAAGTAGACACTGAGCAAGCACATCAGTCTACTGAAAAACCCTCAGGACTAGTTGAGGGGGAAGATAATAACAACATTGTCGTAGGACAAGACGTTGTAGAAGTTGAAGAACATGATCAGTCTACAACAACCTGAACTGAACCAGATGTTAGGTGTATACTTAAAGAGCCATCCAGAGAATGCAGAAGAAATCCCAAGGAGCAAGCGACCAAGCTCTCCTCCTAGGGATTAGCCAGCAGAAGCAGCTCAAGCTCCTTATGGCAACTGCTACAGTAGTAAGACGCATACATGATAGATATGAGAAGTGATCTCAACAACGATAAGATGACATTGTTGCGAAAATGAGACAGTCTCATGTGGAACTGGATTTGCAAACTATTGCAGCACTCTAGGATGTACTATAAATAATGTAACGTACTATATGAGCAACTCAGTACTCGAAACAGACTCTATGCCAAGCTATGGGCAACAATGCTTTTGGACTTCTTACTAGTTTGGGATTAGTATGTGAAGTTGTATCTGTTGTCCCATACAGTATAAAAAAGCTACCAAACCAATTTTATAGCAGCAAGAACATATAGGGAGGAAATGCATAAGGAAATGGAAGAACAAAATGCATTCATAGAAGGGAAAATTGATGCCCTCATATCTGTCGTAGGAGACAGATTAAAGAAGAATATTATTGTACTTACACGGTGCAAGCTGAAATCTCCCAGTTGCGAAGTAAAAGAAACTGACAGGGCCACGCTAGAAAACATTTAGACCCTACTGGAACTCAACACTGGTGTGAGTATTGATGATGTCAAAAATGGCAAACAGAAGCAACGTAAGGGCTAGTTGAATGGCAGAAAAGTGAAGAAGAAGCCTACCTTGTTGAGTAGCGCAGACAAAAAGAAGAAACAAAAAGACTACAGGAGGAACATAAAGCTCGGGAGATAGAGGAGCTTAATCAATCTTTTACAGAATTAGAGCGTAGATTGAATAACACTCTTGCTCAATCAAATGCAAATATGCATGAGATATTCCTTGCCAAAAGATTAGTTCCTGATGACTTCTCAAATTGAGAACGTCAGCTGACCGCTAGATTCACAACTGATGCCACTCCACCTCTTTCAATATTTAAGCACCATTAGAACTTGTTCGGGAACATTATGAACATGAATATCGGTCCATGATGGCTACAATGATTCCTTCCAATAGGAATCCAACAAAGAAAGTGATTGACAACTGGAAATTAGCAAAAATTATCAGATATTTCGGCCATTTGAATGTTGGTGGACACGACGAGTTCAAGGTGAAAATAAGGGTTGCGTAGAGTTTAAAAAAATATATATCTTCAAGCCTAAGCACTTCCTTACCTAATAAAACTTAAAAGAAAATGACTAGGAAAGTTATAACACGTTGTAATGTAGGAACTACTGTCCCCAATGCTCTGTAATCTTTGTAATAGATATGACAGGTTATACTTAGGCATAAGTCACAACATGAAGCTACAACAAAGTCATCAAGAAACATGCATCATGTAGTCCGTCGTAAGAAGATAGGCTCAGGTGCTAAAGAAGGCAACAATGAAAGGCATGCGCAGAATTTCCATACAACAAAGTCTATTGTAGGACGATCCACTTCATGAAGATCCCAGGATCATACTGACTATGCAATAACGTGAAGACACGTATCCTAATAAAAACAAAAGCTATTAAGTAGACTTACTTGTTGTTGCACCGACTCTGACCTAATCTCTCAATTAAAGGACAACAATGACTATAAGCCGTACAAAGAGCATTAAATGTCAAACGAGAATCTCCTTATCTCTTGAACAAGGACGAAACCTACCTACTATAAATACAGACTAACTAAAGACTAAGAGACTTACTGAAATTTTGAGCAACTAAACACGAGACACATAATTTGAAACTGGAAATTATTTAAATCTGTTTATCTTCAAATCTCAAGAAAGTCCGAGCAAAAGAGAGCAAGTAGCAAGAAGAACACCACAACAACCAACTACTACTCAAGTACACTTCTCAAGCTCCAACAGAGTCTCAAAGTCTATCAAAGTTAATCTTACAGAAAGTTCACTCTCAATCTCAGTCCATCTCATCCAAAAGCTCACTGACATCTCGAACTGTTTAGATCGTTGAGTGGCAGCTTCCATTTAAAGAAAAGTTTCATAAACCTTCTGTTTGAGTGGTTTTTAAATAGAGTGTCTTCTGTTGAATCAGGGATTGAAACTAAACTAGTCTAGTTTTGAGGGACTATTTAGTTAGAGGTGTAACCTTCCAAGGATAGGTGAAAATTGTTGTAGGTGCCAAGTTGGACTTGAGCGTTGTGTAATTAAGCTTACACCGTGTGAACAACTTGATGAATTTCCCTGTGTGAGGAAAGAGTGGACGTAGAAGGATTACCCCCCACCTTTGAACAACTATAACTATTTTGTGTGCGTTTATTTTCTTTTCTTAGCATACAAGTAACTACTGCTTTGTTTTCAAAATTGACTTATATTCCGCTGTACATAAAACTCTTTACGCATTGTTTACTATACATTTTGAAAGAACAATTTACTGTAAGCAAATTGTTCCATAGGAACTTATCACTGTAAGCTCGTCTGTAAGAACTAGTGTGTTACAGTCGATACTAACTTATTTGCCTACACTTTAAAAAGAAAAATTGCTAAAGGCTAGAGGTTTGTTAACCCTGCCCCCGTCTAAACCTCTATCATTTGGGACCAACACTGTCTCTGTATATTCTACTCCATTCTCTCTTATTTGTCTCTTTCATCTCTCTCATTTCTCACGCCAGTCTCTCTCATTTCTCACGTTAGTCTCCATAGCAACTGACTGCATAAAAATTGAACAGTACATTACCAAAAAAATAACACTAAAATAAAATCAAACACATTTTCTTTCTTTCATAGCTGGTTGATTATTGAATCTGAATGGATATCACTACGGCTTATTTCACCACCAAAAAGAGAAGAGAGAAAAAGAAGTCCAGAACATTAGAGCGACCCTGATGCTTTCGCTGCCATCGGATTGGAGATAAGCATTGTCGACTTCTTCGAATGGATCTTGATAAAATAAGTAAATAGTAGGTTCGATCAGTCCAATGGTTGATATTAGTACTAAAAATATCCAACATTTGATAACGGTGCCACATTGATCCGAATGGCTACTGGTGAAGCCCATGGGGGCAGATGACTGGATAATTCCCTCAAGCTTGTAGAGAGAGAAATAGGAGAGCGATAGGGATGGAGGATTGCTACCGAGTTAGAGTACATTAATTTTCAACTTAAGCCAAAACATCAAAGCCAAAATGAAGGCAAAACATTTATCGCTTCTTTGTTATTAAAAAAGTTAAAATTAGTCCAAAATTTTTTATAGATTAAACAAAAGAAAATTGACGTTAATAAGGAGTATATTGTGTATAGAAAATATAAATTTTTAAATAATTTTTATTTATTTTGATGTTATTAAAAGAATTAAATATTTGCTACAACTCAACAAAATTAACAAACCCATATACTATATATAATCATTTCCAAATTAAGTAATCAATTATTATTAGGGCTTTGCGTGGTACGGCGTGATTCAGATATTCGAAAATATCCAAATCCTTACCAAACTTTGGTTATTTGAAAAATGAGTATCCAATACCAATTCAAAAACTCGGGGCTGTATGGTACGGTTATTTTATTTTTTCAGAACAGTTCGGTTTAGAATTTAGAATCTAACGGAACGGTTCATTTCAGTTCGGTCAATTCAGATAACTGGAGAATTTTTACTTTCGAACAAAATATATTGACATCTAACTAATATAAATAATTGCATTATATCAAATTTGGTTCCAATCACTAACTTGTGTTTTAGAAATTATATAATAATTAAATAAGGTTTTTTATTTATTTATATTAAATATATTTAATCACAAAAGTATGAATAATTTAATTTTCAATTATTTTTAAAATAATCTTTTAGGGATAATATATTTTTAAATTTATAATTTGTTATTTTATTCGGTTCAATATAGTTCGGTATGGTTCAGTACAATTCAGTATGGTTTTCGGTTCAAAAAATTAAATATCCAAATTCATACCAAAAAAATAATCGGTTCAGTTCGGTACAGAAAAAATCAAATGGTCAACGAATTTTTTCGATTCTGAATTTATTCGATCCGGATTCGATAATCTCCAAGCTCTATGCACAACCCTCATTATTATCTTTACAACCTTTTTAATCATTAACAATTCAACAAATCGATACTCACTTCACAATTTCTATCATAATAATAATATAAAATCACCTTCAACTAACTTATTAGTTTGACTACTATAATACGCATACTTTCCAAGTTCTCATTTCATGGTTTTCTTACCTTACCTTGCGGATATACCTACTTGGATTACATATCATTGTATTGGATGTATAGATGTAAAATTAAATATTATTAGTTTTTATTTGCACCAACATACAAATTAAACGGTGTGTAATCCACTTGATTTTGACCAGCACAATAATTACCAAAATTCCCCTATTTGACTAAATCTAAACAAAAATGTCAATAACTCTTGTCAATTATACATATATGCATCTAGTCCCATGCAACAAAAATAACTTATTCGCCAGATGTAATGAGCATAACAAAACTTTTCAAAGCAGAAATTACAACAACATTCTTCTTCATCCTCCATAAGTACTCATCGCCATCCCCATTTCTGTAACCTATGCCAAAATGGACAATCCTTCCCCTCTGGAAAGATACCAATCCATCCCTATACCACTTTCTGATAGGCAATCGCCACACCACCATAATTGTTGTGATCCACTTCACCGGTGAACACCTTTGGTTTACCTGCGACACGCAGGCCCGAATCCCATGAGACTCCACCAAATGTGAACTAGCCAAGGGTATTGATTGCATCGCCTAGAATGGCCTGACCCAACTAGGCTGCACAAACAACACAGGTGGCATCGCCTACTCAACATTTTTATCTTATATCTAATATATTGAGGACATAATTTCTTCGAAAATGGAGCAAAAAGGTAGCATCGATACAAACAACCTCGCTAAGTGGAAGAAATCCCGTATCACCTCCTGCTATCGTTGCATCTTCTCTACTGCGCCGATTCTATTTCCTACTACCATCTTCAGAAGGGCATTCAAGTTCATTTCCCCAAACCACGCCTTAATGTCCAACATAATATTTCCTGAATAGTCCTTTTTCTTCTCCTGGAGCTTATAAAGCTTATTCATGGGCTGCTTGATTTCTCGACACATGAACATCTCTCTGCGGCTCAATTCTACAATGTGAGAGATGCTTGTTGGAAATCAATTATGCTCCTTGCGCCAATGGGAATCGTAGGGTGCAAACCCGTACATCCAAGGACGATAAGTAACAACGTCTCTGGAAAGCTGAAACTCTTTGATAGCAAACAAGGAAAAATGAAATAAGTGAACTATTTTTTTAATTTTTTATATGAACAATCAGCTAATTAGGTTTCTTGTCCAAATTCGAAATAAAACTCACTTCTTAATAAATAAGTAGCATTTGGGAATAAGGTACCGATTTTGTTTAACACAAAGTATGCTAGCTTTAGTCTACAACAAATATGCACGCGGCCGCAACAATGCATTGAAATAAGGAAAAGAAAAGGATTAAAATTCCAGGCCATTTATATATCCAGTACACTTTATGCGCGAAAATGACATTCCTGTAAATTACCCCAACAGTCTTGCTTTTATATTTATTGATTTCTTATTAAAGGTTCTATGTTACTAATATAATTATTATTTTATGGTTTTTATGTATATTACATAGTCTATTATAATTTATTATTGTAAAATATTCTAAATCATCATAGTTGCACACTTAGTAACATAAAGTAACTCGACTATATTGAAATAAAAAAATCTAGAAATGATAGTGATTAAGAATAAAATGGCGAAATATGAGGCGGCTTCCGGCCAACACATCAACTTTGGAAAAAAACCGAATTGGTCTGTAGTGCAAATGTATCTGTTGGTCGGGGGAATGAAGTGGCGCAGCAATTGAGGGTGTGGACAGTGGCATAATATTTTAAATATTTGGACTACCAACTTTTTTTTTCGATAGATAAAAAAAGTCAGTGCTTCGGAGTGTTGTAGATAAGGTGGTTCTGAAATTGAAGAGGTGAAAGAAAAATACATTAGCCAAGGCGGGACGAGAAGTGTTATTAAAAATTGTGGCCCAAGCGATCCCCACTTACGTGATTAGTTATTTTGTGTTTCCTAAAGAGCTATGCCGGGAGATAGAAAAGGCGATAGCAAGATTTTACTGGGGTGCGGTGGACGAGGAAAGGAAGATGCACTGGGTCGGTTAGAATAAGATGACACGTTCTAAAGGGAGTGGAGGATTAGGATTTAGAGAGATGTATTATTTCAATCATTCCATGGTTGGGAAACAGTATTGGAGGTTGTTTAATAACCAAGATACTTTGGTGGCGCAAGTCTTAAAGAGTCGATATTTTCCACATAAATCAACTGAGGATGAAACGATCGGATACCAAGTTACCTTTGGCAGAGCTTAATGACATTGAAGAAATTGGTGCAAGTAAGGTTCAGTTGACAGGTTGGGGACTCCAGGTCCATTCGTATAGTGACAGATAGATGGGTGGGGGTGGATGAGTTCGAGAGGCTAATGGGATTGCGACATGCAATTGACGATAGGATTCGGGTCAGCTATTTACTACAGGAAGGTGGGACTGCATGGTGAGAGGAGAAGGTGAATAGTCTGTTTTTAGAAGAGGATGTGCAGGATTGGCAATACCCTTAAGCTTGCATGAGAATTGTGTGGATAAATGCGTTTGGAGGCCGTCTCAAAATGGGGGCTATTCGGTAAAATCTGCGTACCATTAAGTGTTGAATATTTATTTGGAAGCAAGTAATAATATCCTGATGCCAATTACGAAGCATGAATCTTGGCGGACTATGTGGTTGATGAGAACCCGTTAGTGATTCCCGTGGATAGAGTATAATTATTGCGCTAGTCTTGATATAGTGGTTTTTATTTCTGATTTCTTTCTTATTAGAGTAGATTAGATTTAGATTTGATTTAAAGCCCATGGGATGTAGGGTTTAGGATTAGTATTTATATTTTACTTCTGTTGAACTTTAAGGGATTAGTGATGAATGAATTTTGGTTAATAGCGTAATTGCTAATTTCATTGGGGGTTTAGAGAATTCCGTCTCAATCTCTAACACGATACCGTGAGGTTTCATCATTTGGCATCAGAGCTAACTCGACCGTACACCACGCTCCGCAGTTATGGTTTCAAACAAGCTGAGGTTTGCACAAATTGAAACCACCATTGCCAAATTGAGTGAAGTGCTGCGATCAATGTCATCGCAACGCGAGAACTTCTTAGACGAGGAGAATAGTGGACGACTCCGGGACAGGCGCCGCGGTGGAGGATAATCGAACGGCAGCAACGACGCCAACCAGAGTCATCAGTCGGATGGCGAGGGCAGTGTTCGCCGTCGAGGAGCGCGTGAACAGCATGCGGCCAGAGAACCGGAACAAGGGCAATTGGAAAGGCTTCGCGGCCGCGAGGGTCACTCCTTCGCGAGCCACGGACGCGAGGAGCACCACGACCGCAACGGCGGGAATCGCCGCGACCAAGAAATAGAGCGCTGCGGCCGCGAAATTCTAACAGAAGATGGGAAGGATTCCTCGTAAGGAAAGACGCATCCACAGATTAGAGCGCCGCACCCGCAAACCAGAGGTGCGCCGCGCTCGCACCCTTGTTTCCAGAGAAGATGAGAATCTTTTTGCGCCAGATGAGCGCGGCAGAGGTCTATAGAGGACGTACTCCTAAGGGCGAACATACAAGTTGGGTAATGCATGAATATCGTGTCACCGAACCATATCTTGACGACACGGGACAGGAGAACGTCTTATGCCACATGTTCCATAAGATAGATGAAAACAATTCAAAATACAATGAAACTGAGCCTACTAAGATAGATGAAAATAATTCAAAATACAATGAAACTGAGCCTATTAGATCTGTCATTTTCTACTGATAAAGTAACTCCAGACGACACATCCTCCGATCTTTTTGAGAACAAGCAATGATGGATATGCAAGTGGTCAAGGAGCCAAAAGATATAAAGAAGTGGTGGACAAATCAGGCCGACTTTTTGACTTCTACTGACTTAGCACCCTTTGAAACTAAGGTTGATAAAGTAGCAGCACTTGATTGGAAGATATAATTTGTTGGATGCAAGAGTGTTGCCAGGTCGGGATATTCGATGCTACAAACATTACCAGGAAAAGAAGGAACTTCACATTCGATTTCCGAACCTCAACCTTCAGGACAAGGTTCTTTCGACAGTGGGGGTGACGATGAGAACCTGTTAGTGATTCCCGTGGATAGAGTATAATTATTTCGCTAGTCTTGATATAGTTGTTTTTATTTCTGATTTCTTTCTTTATTAGAGTAGATTAGATTTAGATTTGATTTGAAGTCCATGGGTTGTAGGGCTCTGATACCAAATGATGAAACCTTGCGGTCTCGTGTTAGAGATTGAGACGGAATTCTCTAAACCCCAACGAAATAGCAATTACGCTATTAATCAAAATACTTCATTCATCACTAATCCCCCAAAGTTCAACAGAAGTCAAATATAAATACTAATCCTAAACCCTACAGCCCATGGACTTCAAATCAAATCTAAATCTAATCTACTCTAATAAAGAAAGAAATCAGAAATAAAAACAACTATATCAAGACTAGAGAAATAATTATATTCCATCAACGGGAATCGCTAACGGGTTCTCATTAGTGGGCAATCATAACCATTCCAAAAGTGAAATTTTTTTTATGGCGAGCATGTGTGGATAGCCTTCCTATAAAGGATAATCTAGCCCGTAGGGGGTTCGACATTGATCCAATCTGCGATATATGTGGTTTAGAGATGGAATGGGGCATCCATATTTTAACAAGATGCTCGGTGCCTCAAAGGGTTTGGAGACTTAGCCCGATTTGATTTGATGAGAACCTATTCGAACAATCTTTATTTCGAAATTTCTTTTGGTCAGTGGTGCAGCAACTTCATGAAAAAGAGACATGTGTTAATGGCAAACATAGCCGGGGAACTGTGGCAAGCAAGAAATAAATGAATCTGGGAGAACGAGCCGCATCAAATTTTGCGTGCAGCAATGGCCTTAACATGATAATTAGATGTACAACAACAACTACACCAGCTGGTGCAAGGGATGACGGAAGCGCATACAAGGGATCGGAACTACTGGTCTGCTCCCCCAGCAGATTTTTATAAATTGACACTGACGTAGGTTATTCTCGGATGGTTCTATTGGGCTCGGCTTTGTAGTCAGGAATAGTGAAGGGCTCGTGATGACAGCTAGAGTGCGATGAACACGAGCCATGGGTAACAATACCCTCCTTGAAGGCCTTTCTCTCCGGTTTGCTCTCCTATGTATGATCCAAGCAGGGATATTTAATCTGGTAATTGATTCCCTCTGCCTTGTGATTTACATCAAGAATGTCGACTTATCAGTGCCATACTGTGGGATGGTGGTGGATGATCCACAAATTTCTTGACCTAATTATGTTTGGTGGAATCAGTTATGTCGGTCGACAATGCAACAAAATGACTCATCATATTGCAAGATATGAGGAAAAAGTAAATGACGACGAAATTTGGATTGAAGAATTACCTTCTTATTTTGATGTATTTTTAAACAATGATGTACGACATTTACCAAACACTTTATTTATGCTACTATTTGATTCTAAAAAGAACTCTAGAAGTGGTATATAAAAAAATAATAGGCTTCATAAACTTCTACTCAAAATAAAGAATTAATAATAAAAAAAATAGAAACTCTACTAGTGATACATAATATTAAAGAAAGAAAAAAGAAAACAATTATAGCAGGCCTAATGCAATCAATTACGGGCCTGTGCTAGGTTTGTTGCGGGACTAAGCTTTTAGTGGGCCTGTGTTGAGCTTTATAAAAAAAAATTATCCCACTATGGCCTAATAACGTATAAAATTCAGACCATTTAGCTCGCTATTGTTCATGGGCCGGGCTTGAGATTGTCCCAAGCTGGGCAATGCTAATTCAGCACATTTGACAACTATATTCTATGTAGGACTTGTTTATTTCTCTTTGCAGCCACAATACATATAGCCACAATACATATAAGTTATCGTTTTTGCTTTTGAAATGCATAATCTGTCTCCAACTCAAAAGTCATTCTTATTATTCTCATCGTCGTTATTGTATACCGATTTCTACAGTTTTTCTTTTTTGTTTCTTATTAATTTCAATTTTCACAGCCATCATTCTTTCAAAGTTCAATCTCAAAGGAAGAGCCCAAACTCTGTTTTTCTTTTCTCTTTCTTCCATCCTTTTTTAAAAGCATGGTTCCTGTTTTTCCTTTCTCCTTCTATCATTTTTCACAACCATGGTTGCTGGAATTTCACAAAATTAATTACTAATAAAGCTAATTTTTCATTCTCTACTCTCAACTTTCACCATTCTATAACTTCACCGCATTCTCTCTATTGTCTAGGAAGAATGATATAATGGAGCAAGAAAAGCGAAAGGATAAGTAAACAAATAAAATCACTGTAACTAGAACTCTAGATCCATATCAATTTCTATTAAACTATTTTTTATATATAGGTTCTGCTTTTCTCAACTTTAGTTTTATCTCCAAAATATTGAACTTGAAACAAAATCTTGGACAGAAAAGTAGAAAAATAAAATCATTCCATGAATTGTGATGAAATGATGGTGACAGTTGATGGCTATAAGAAAAGTGAAGAAAAAAAAATGAGAATGTAGATTTTAAGGGTTGAATTGAGAATTTAAATTTATTTTTATTATATGGTGTAAATTACCCATTGTGATTAATTACTCATAGGTTGCAATGAAGGATTTGAGTATGGATTTATAATTATTAGTCTCAAGTCCATTTTTGTTGCTTGGATTATCATGTATTTGGAAATTCATGAATTCATTTTGAGCTATTTTTTTAAGGATATGATTGGATTTCAAATCTCCTCTATTTAAAGTGGATTTAAAATAATTGATTATAAATCTGGTTATAGATCCACCAATTTTAAATCCCTCAATCCAAACACAAGCTACAACTCATTTAGGAAGCCCATTTCTTTGTTTGTATATATATGATGCAAAATTATGGCTTCTGAAATCCTTTTGATACATTTTGGCAGACCGAGAGTTAACATGAATTTTTAACTAATAACTAGAACAATATAAAAATTTGTCTTTTTAAAATACCATATAACAAAATCAATCAATTTTGGATATAAAAATTATTGGGATTTCTAAAAAAAAGATTAACCTATTTAAACGTTCTTTTTTGCACAGTAATGAGTATACAAAACTATTATTAAAATGAGAAATTCTAAAATTACTCGTGAAATTTTCAAGTTATTTCCAGAAGATTCGAGAAAACTATATAAGAATTATATATACAATTATCTTTTTTCTAATTGTACCATTTAGGAGGTATATTTGCAAAAATAAAAACCCAGATACTCATAAAAATGGGTTATTTGTAAAAAGAAAAAAAAAACATTCTGACTAATGTCAAAGCGGATTGGCCGGAAGGCTAGAAGCAAAAAAGCCATAACACTGAGCATCCTCTGTGGGATATGGGTTGTATCCCTTCAAAGTCAAGGGGTTCCTACCACGCGCAAGGTAGATCTTGCACCAGGAACTGCTAGGGGTGACCCGAAGCGCGAACTGCCCGATTTCACCCTGTCAGGACCATAAGTCAGGGAGTGAAGCACGACCCTTGATATACCCAATGCTCCCACCAAATTAGAAGGCACACGTGGAAGGATCCCAGTGAAGGTCCTAATAGTAAAGTACCTAAAAAGTCAGTTGTACACTGGCATTCGTTATCCCCCCTGCCAAAAAGTAAGAGGAACCACTAACATGTCCCTATGAAAAGTACTAGGCTAGGTTGCTGACAAGGATTAGGGCTTGTGGCATGCATGAAATGACCATCTTGCCCCTTAGGGTTAACAAGAGTAAGTATATAAGCTTCACTATTTTCTTCTCCAACAAGGTAACACAAAAAAAAAAAACTGTTTAACTATTCTATTGAAAAAAGCTTGCTCAACATTCTTGCTAAAACATCCAATTCCGACCACTGACTTGTAGGAGACTCTTCATCGGAGATCCCCTTGATGTTGGTTTTTGCAGGTTCACACACGGTCAACTTGTGTCCGTTAGGAACAAGCGAATGGATTCCATTACATATTATTTTAGGTATAATTCCATTATGTTTTAGTAGTGCCCGAACTAGTTTCATTATGACACTACAGCGGGCTAACCCATCAAATTTCTACCCAAGGGAAAAATAATGTTTATGTTTATTTATTTACTTATTTATTTCTTTGTAATGAGACATGAATTTTAAATTTAAATCTCCGTAATGTCATGTGATTTAGCATTTGAACTTGATAGGAACATAGTGTATGTTTGGTCTAAGCGGTTGTAGATAGATTTTGAATGTCAAAATGCTTAACCCAAATTTATTTTGAAATGCAAAATCTAGTCTTCACAGTATTTAGGGAAAATTGTAAAAGTTGTCCATCAAATATAACGGGTAATACATTTCTATGCGTTATGTTTAGCTCTAGCAATTAATTATTGCCCCTTAATTAACAAAATTGCGCAATTTTTGCCCAATCTCGCCGAAATTCATTAAAGGCACATGTCATACCCTGCGAGAACCCACATGGTAATCATGTTGGATCCAACGTAGCATTTTGGGCAACTTTTGCCAAATCGTAAAAAAATTAAAATAAGTTTAAAAATTTAATTTAATAATAATAATAATAATAATAATATATTCTGAACATTTTAAAATAATAATAATAAGAAGAAGAAGAAGAACATATAATTATATTCTAAAATTCATTTAAAATTTTAAAAAATTAAAAATTTTATTTTTGAAAATTATTTTTAAAATTCTAAAATTCTTTTAAAATCCAAAAAATTGAAAATTTTATTTCTGAAAATTATTTGAAATTCTAAATTTAATTAATTTCCAGAAAATTAAAAAAAAATTAAAAATTAAAAATTTATTTAAAATTTAGAAAATTAAATCAAAAATTATTTCTAAAAGTTAATAGTCTGATCATCGCCGTCAACCATTCTAGGAGACACCAGATTTACCAATATCACCATCCAGTTAGGGATGGCAATAGGGAGGATATGGAACGAGTTTGGTTTTTCCCAAGACCCGCCCCGCATGGAAAGGATTAGATTTGTAACCCGCTTCGACCAGTCTTTTCAGAAAACCCGCCCCGCCCTGCCTGCTTTCGTAACCCGGCGGGTTTACCCACCCCGACCCGCCATGTTGTTTTAGTTATTTTTCCAATATATACAATAGTATTTTTTTAATGTAATCATCTCATAATTAAAATATAATATAAAATATACATTATTGATTAAAAAATCTATTAACAAAAATAACAAAATAAGTTCTCAAATTAAATCAAACACAATAAAATAATAAAAATACGAATGTATTGGTAGTAAAAAATAGTAGTAAGTGGAATATATTACTATAATAAATAATAAATATAAAAAATATTAATATAAATACTATATACGGGGTGGACTAGTGGCAGGTTTAGCAAAATCCATAACCCGATTCAAACCTGATAATACCCGATTGACCGGGTTTGAACCCGTCCCATACCAAAAGGGTTTAGTGCGAATTCGGGTTTCAACCCGATTCATTGCCATCCCTACGATCCACCTTATATTTATCAACGCCACCATCAACCTCAAATTCGAAAATTTATTTCTAAAAATTAAACATCAGATTTACCGACACCACCATTAACCTCATATTTGAAATTTATTTCTCAATAGTTATTTCTGAAAATTAAACCTCAGTTCTACTAGCCTCACCATCAACCTCAGATTTGTTGGTCTGTTCGACATCGTCGACCATTCAAAGCGACACAGTCAACCACGATTTTGTTCTTCAATGGCGTTTTGCAGCTTTCTATTCTCCAAAGGGTGATGAACCCAACCTTTCTTTTCTTTCAAATCCTCCAACATGAAACAAAATTATTACAAAAATAATTTTCTGGATTTTATGTTAATTTTGGAACTTTTTAAATAACTTTAATTATATTTTATATGTTATAAGTTATTTTGTTTTTTTTTTTCCTTCATTTTTTCCGAAAATATATTTTTTATTAGTTATTTTCAATTTTTATCATTTTCATAATTAATTTTTATTTTAACAATCTAAAACTAAATTTAATTTTTTTATTCTTATTTTAATTTAATTTTCTAAATTTCAATAATTTTTTTAATTTTTAAATAATTTTCAGAAATAATTTTTTTTTAATTTTCTGAATATTAAATGGTATTTAGAAATTTAAAAAATAAAATCTGAATATCTTTTTTAATTTTCTGGATTTAAAAAAAATACTCCCTCTATCCCACCCGAGTTTGCACACTTTCTTTTTCGGTATGTCGCACCCAAATATGCACATTCCTAAAACTGAAACTTTAATCACTAACTCAACCCTAAAAAATTACACATATTTGCAAAGTTGTCATTACTTAATATTTAAAAAAAAAAAAAAAATTGAATGCAGTTAATTAAAGGGAAGGGGTTTTTTAACTTAAACATTCCCTTAATTAAATGACCTAATCTAACCCACCCCCTATATACCCATTTCTAATTCTGATCCACTCTCACTTCCCCGTTCCCCACCCACTACGAAACCTCAATCTCTCTGGTCCTCTCTAGAACACTCCGCCACTGTTCTACACTCTCTTTTAGATCTTTGATCTAAGATCGTCGATCTACCTCCTTTTTCATGATCTATCTTAGATCTCTTTCTTTCTCCCCTCTCGCGTCTTCACAATGTATTTTAATGGAAGAATCTTCAGATTTGGAGCTGGTGGTTTTCGATTCGGAGGACTAATTCGTTTCTTAAACCCAGCTTTTGTTTGAGGACCATCTTCCTTCAAGGCGATGGAGTTGGATTGAAAGGGGGATTTAGGTTCCGCCTCAGAAATTGTAGAAGATGTTCTCCCTGAACCTGATCTTCCCTCTCTGAAAAGAAAATGGTTCGGCACCAAGGAGATGAGGAGGCACTTTATGCAATGCCTTTGTGATTGGTTTCCAGCCATTTTAAAGGTTTAAATTTTTGTCCCTCTTAGATCTGGTTAACAGAAACCCTAATGACGAAATCATTTTAGGGTTTCGATACAAGATGCTTCTTCGAGTCTTTGCTGATTGATTTAATTATGTGCTGAGATTTTTAATTATCTTGTTGGTTTTTTAATCCCGATTCTATTGTTTGTTGGTTCATTCAAGTCTTTGCTAGTTGATTTGATTATGTGCTAGTTGATTAGAGTGTCTGTTGGTTGATTCGGTCTCTGTGTTGATTGATACAGTTTATGTGCTGGTTGATTCGGTTCAGGTACTGATTGATTGGGTTAAATTATCCATATGTTGCTGGTTGGGTTTTGTTGGTACAGTTGTGATGGGTATATTGAATGTTTGTTGTTTGGTGGCTTAAACTAGATGATGTATTGGATACTGATTGTTTAATGTTGTCCAACAGATTCTCAAATGTACTGGATAGTCCGCCGGCTCACTCCAAATGATGTTGCCGCTTCCTTGGTCTTGCCAAAATGCATGATTTTGTTTGTGCTATTGGCTCTGAGAATTGGGCGATCAGATTTCGGTCTGATGGAGACACATTAGGACCCTTCCTAGTGTTAGGCATTTTGTGTTTGTAACTTAGTTTCTGAAAATTTTCTGAATTAGCATTGAATGTGGTTTGGATTGTAGATTTGAGTATGTATAGTGTTCAGGAAGCAGATTTCCCAAATTTAGGAGGAAAATTTTGAATGTAATTTCAGGTTTATTTGCATGTAAAACAGATTCTATGTAAGGACTATTGATGGAAAAAAAATTCCCAATTTTTCGGAAAATAAAATTCAAAATTTTCATGTGCATTTTCAAGTTGAGGTGTTGTTTGAGTTGTTGTTGTTGATCACTGTTGGAACATGTTTTAATTAGGGGAAAAGGGAAGAAAAGATTAGTACACTAATCCCTCCCTAACATTTCAGCTTATACTAGTTTGAAAAGTCAAAGAAAAAATAAAAAACATATTTTTCTTAATATATGTGTCCGGTGCAACGTGCAAACTCCCTTTGGACGGAGGGAGTAAAATTTTCAAAATAAATCTTTAAGTTTTTTAATTTTAAATGAATCTTAGAACATATTTTTATATATCATTTTCTTTTTATTATTATTAAAAAAATTAGAATCTATTTTTTTTATTATTAATTATTTAAATATTCTTATGATTTGAAAAAAGTTGCCCCTAAATTTATGATGATTTGACAAAAGTTGGCCAAAATGCCATATTGAATCCGACTAGACAGCCATGTGGGCTGCAATCGCCAGATTTTCTTAGTATTTATTAAAATCTTTCCACATTATACATGTATACCCCTATCATTCACGGACTCCCCTACTATTTTTTTTCCTTTCATGTTTATCAATGCACTTTGTCTCTACTTTCCCATTTACAATATTAGTTATATTCTCGCGCGATGCACGACATGTTATCTTATAAGTATAACTAATAATTTAAAATTATATAATTTTAGAATAATAATAATTTTTATATTATTAACGATAATGTAGACTTGCCGAAATTAAAAAAATTAAATCATTATTACGTATAAGTATAATTAAAGTTACTAAAACTATAAAGTTTTATCACGATTATTTATAATAAATCTAATCATCAAATATATCTCTTGAAAAATAAATAAATAAAGCAATGTTTCGAGTTATAGTTGAAGTAAGTCGTATTTTTTAAGATTTACAAACCTATACAGTTGTCGTGGTAGAAACTGCTCATATAGTTAACAGTAGTTTGACATTTGTTTATTATAATTCACATAAAGAGAAATACAATTTGTTATATCTATTAAAGTACATCTTAACAAATGAAATATATATATATATTTATATATATATATATTAAGGTTATGACATTATTAAGTATTAAGTTGTAAGACAAAAATAAACAAATCAATAAAGAATTGATACATAAAAAAATGGTTAATATCAATTTGAACTCTGAAATATGCAAGATTTTTTTATTTTATTTTTCCGTTTTAAGCCTAAACTATTTTTTTAATCAAATAGCAACCTATACTCTGCGGATTTATCAATTTGCAACCTTCGGTGAGAAAGAACGAATATTTAAAAATCATAAAATTATTTAAAAATCTAATTTTTTTATTAAATTATGAAATTTCATTTAAAATATAAATGACCAGAAAAATGTTATTTATAAAAATTACTTTTCATAAAATTTGAGTTTTTTTTATAAATTTTAAAATTTTCAATTTTCAATCTTTTAGAAGGATTTCATAATTTTAATTTTTTTGAATTTAAAAATCTACTTATTTCATAAATTAGATTTTCTTAGAAATTATTTTCTACATTTTAAATAATTTTTATATTTTTTAATAAATTAGTTTAAACTCTTTTAAGAAAATTGGTCTTTTAAAAAATACTTTTCATCTATAATTTCACATATCTTGAATGATTTTTTTTAAAGTTTAGGATAATTTTCTGATTTTATAAAATAGTTATAATAATTCTTTAAGAAAAGAAAATAATTACATGATAATCCAAATACTTTGAAATTTTCCTAGAAATGATTAAAATAATTTGGAAGTTAAAAATAATCATTTTGAAAATGCCTGAATAATTTAATTTTTTTTATTTGATTAATTTTATAATGTATTTTTAAATAATTTAAGGATTCTCAAAATTATTATTTTCAAATTTATTATTTTTTTATTTTTAAAAATCCTTATTATTTCATAAAATTATATATTTATAAAATTATGCTCTACCTTTTAATTAATTTTTATATTTTCTAAAAATTATTTTAAACTTATTTAAAAAATTATTTTTTTGACAATTCTAATATTTACAAATATTATTTTTTTAAATATAATATTTTTCAGTTAATCTTTTATATTTTAAATGAATTTAAAATTTAAAGTATTTTAAAGATTTTTTAAATTACTTTTAATTTTAATAAAATAATATTTATCTTTCTCACTTGAATTCTTCGCCGGGGGTCGCAAATTTACAAATATTTTGAGTATAGATTGCTATTTGATAATAAATAATAATTTAGGCATAAAATGAAAAAAACTTGGATAGTTTAGGGTGCACATGGATATTAAGCCAAAAAAATTACTTTAGAATATTTTAACATTCAAATTTATTTTTTATTATTAGAGCATAAAGAAATTTAGTATACTATAGTATTAAATACTCTTTTCGTCAAAAACAAATCATATTTTAGTTACTATTAACATTCAATCATGGTCTAAAATCATATTAATTTATTTAAAAAAATTAATTGATTTATTATGAAGGTAAATATTGAATTTTTTGCTACCATATTTATCCATTTGTTGGTAGCACTTTTGTAATGTGAAAAACACATTGTGATGCAAAAAATTGTATCAGTCATAATTACACAATTATAATATATTTATGACATGACTTAATTATTGGAACTATAAATAAAATAAAGTTAATTATATAATAACTAATATAGTTTAGGCGGGAAAGATAAAATTAAATAAAAGCGCTTCATTTGGCTTTATATATATATATATAAAATTTTATAATGTATTTTTAAATAATTTATGTATAAAATCACTCATATCTTTTAAAAGATATCATATTATTTGCAGATTTGTCATTGAGTAAGGAAAACCATTAGAATTTTGTTTTTAGCTTTTACCTTGGAAGCACTGTTTTTAAAACAGAAGTTGACTTTGCAAACATTACAAAATATGATTTCTCAAGCTATAAGTTGAAAAGTACTTAGGAAAAGTAGATGCAAACACCCCCTAAAACCCTTTAAATAGTCCTAATATTTTATTAAAACCACTTTTATTAAATCTGAAGATATTTTCTCAAACACTCCAACATTATTTTTTACTAGTATTGCTCGCACGGAAATTTATTTAAAAAGTAATTATTTTATTAAATTAAATATAATATTATCTAATATAGAAAAATAGAATTATTATATTCTAACTAAATGAATATTTGAATATTCTTTGCGGTTCCCACATTTGCAATCTTTGGTAGCATTTTTCGGAGAGAAAAGAAACTACTTAAAAATAATAAAAATGTTTAGAAAATACAATATTTATTATTAAATTCTAAAAAAATATTTAAAATATCATAAACTTAACTGAAAAAATGTAGAATTATTTTAATAAAAAATCAATTTTCATTAAAAAAGATCGAATAATTTTGATATTACTTCAAATAATTTTAAATATTTTTAAAAGGATTTATTTTTTCAAAAAAATAATTAAAAAGATACTTATCTCTAAAATTATACTTTTCATAGATACTTCCACATGTCTTAAACGAAATTTTAGAAATTTTAAAATAATTTTTCAAGATAAGTTTCAAATAGTTTAGATAAATTTTTAGAGTTTAAAAGATATAATTTTCAGAAATTTATAATAGTTTTATGATTTAAAAAAAAAAAAGTAATAACTTTTAATTTTTCTTGCTTAAAATTATTTGATTTGAACTTTTTTATAAAAAAAACTCAAAATTTTAATATATTTTCAACATGTTTAAGTTAATTTTCTGGTATTTTAAATCAAGTTTAGAATTTAAAAAATATTTTTTAATTTTTTAACAATTTATGGTATTTAAATATTTCTAATATTCTTTTGTTAAATACCATAATAGTTGTAGGAAGGATATATACATATATGGATTTGTTCATAAAATAACTAAAATTTTAAAAATATAAAAAATAAAAAATAATTTTTAAAAGATTAGTTAATAAGTATTTATAAAAGAATATTCTTAGTATTTATTTATTTTTCATTTGTATCTCAGATCCAATCAAATTAGTCAACTCATAATAAATAAACAAATCCAACCTAAATAATTGACAAACAATTGCATTTGTTAATATGTTTATTTTAAAATATGCAATATAGATGTCAAAATAATGGTCATGAAAAAGATTAATTTATTATATCTTACATTAAAATGAAAAAACCCAGAAATGATTTTATTTTAATTTATTTTATGTTATTATTTTCTATTTACTTTATAATATTCTAATTATAAAATAAATCAATCAAAATTGTTACCTAAAACTTTTTTTGTATCAAATTTCAATAAAAGATAAATTTGGATTAATTTTGATAAAATTTTACCATATATATATATATATATGTATGTGTGTGTAAATCATTACCCCATATATATATATATATATATATATATATATATATAAATATCTTATTATGTTAGTTATTATGATTTAAACCTACTATTTGTAGAAAGTGAAATAGGCAGAAAAATATGTTTGATTTCCTTTTATTATATAGTAAGATAGTATATATATAATTTCTAAAATCTACATTTGTTAGTCCTGCTCTTCTACCCGCAGTGAGTACATATTAATGTGTTCATCAAACAATGTGTCAAAATCTCTTAAAACAAGTAAGTTTCTTATACAAAATTAAGAAGTAAGATTATTATACATAAACGATTGACACATTAACATATGTCTACGGTGGATAAGAGATAATCTCCATTATACCTATATCTCATTTTATATATAGACGTAGATATTACTATATCAATATACGTAAGAAATATAATAAATTATATTCACGCACATTCAACATATTTAAACATATAGGGCTCATTTGGTAGGGGGTATGGGATAAGGGAGGTTAACCTATCATAAGATTACTTAACAGAGTTTTGAGTGTATAATTTAATTAGTCTTGCATTTGATAGGGGGTATTAGATTTTATGATAAATTTGATTGGGTGTTTGGTAGCTTACATAATATTACTGTTACATATAGATTGGGTCATTGTAGGCACACTTTTACCCCTTCCAAATCTGAAAATTAGTCATTTTTCTTTCCCTCATATTCATATCGCGGTGATTGTCGCCTCAGCTTGCCCTAGGTGGAAACCTCAGAAGAACAAAATGGATCCTCAGCTTGCCCTGACCATGAAGGAGAATTATATATTGAGGCGAATTTTAGTTGAATTCTCTTTAGAAAAAGCCTAATTAAAATAGTTCCGTTTAATTCTATCTTAAGTATTGGGTAACTAACCTAAGGGAGAGGAATCTAAGGGGGAGCCTAGATTATTATTTAAGGTTTTACCCGAATTTTAGCATTTTATTATGGGTCGAAAGGATAACCTGGCTTTTTTTATTTTCACAAAGGTAAACGCTAGATAAAATGTCACTATCCTAAATTGTCTACCAATATAACGGAGCCAAAGAGGAAGAGTATTCATAGATAGACCCTCCCAAAGAAAATCTGTGGCAGAAGTATTCACATTACAAAGTGGCCATTCAGTACAAAAATGTATGAACAACAGCATGAAAGTTTACTAAACCCTCAATATAGTTTGTCCTTAATACTAATAAGCTCCAAAGAACTTATGTATCAAAAACTAGATATGCTAAAGGATTGCGTCTTATGTTCTCCTATTGCATCGTAGTAAATTGTAAGTATAACTTGGTACGGTTAATTTGGTAATATACACCAACAATTAGCTAATTAGCTAAAAAAATTCAATTATTACGGACCAGCTCGTCCCCGCCCCGCCAAAAGAAAAACGCGTTCGGACCAGGTAAAAAAAGTCCAAATTTTTTCGGGCATCTAATATTCCAGCCAAGTTCATTCTATATTTCGAACTAAACGAGCTGACCCATCGAGTCGGACCTGTTTGTTAGCTCTAGTAATTACTAGAACTAGTCTGAAACCAGTAAGAGTAAACCAACTGCATCCTACCTGTAGTGATGTATCATCAAAAGATTAGGCCTCGTGTTTAAATTGTACTACCTCCGTTTTTTTAGTTCTTTTAGACTTGAATAAGAAAATTAAAAGAGGGAGAAAAATGATAAAATCATCTAAATTTTATCTCTTATATCAAATCCCTTAATTATCTCCCTATTTTCTTTATTATTATAGGGGTAATATTAAGAAAACTGTGGGAAAAAAAATTAAAAGAATGATTATTTAAAAAAAAACACAAAATTTAAATGAATACCTAAAAAAATGGAGGTAGTATTATTTAGGTTGCATATTTTGGTGGAGTGACCTAGGCAATGTTTGGTTGGGGTTGGGGATGGCTGCGGTATTGTTGCTTGGGAATAGTGGCTGAGAGAGTAAAAAAGTGAAGTTTGTTTGGATGGTTGGGGTAGTGGTGATAGTGTAGGATATAATTTTTAAATGTAAAATATAATGTGATGTGTGTAATAGTTTGTTAATAACGATTAATTTAATAATTAAATTGATATTAGAATCTGTGGTGATTTATGATAGTTGAGCCAAGTTGTATAAACAAACATAGAAGGAGTTAGACTAAATTATTAGAGATTGGGCCAACCTCGACCAAACGTTACCCTACAGTCTTTAAAGGGCTAACCCGTAAATGTTTAATGGAGTGGGCCATCCTGTTGAAAAGCAAATTGTTTCCTGATTTGTGGGATGGAATGTGGGCATACCCGCAATGAAGTATGTAAAGCAGCCCCACCCCCACGGGCCCACCTAATTTATTACTCTTGCTTCCATTCCCCATACCTCTCATGTGATTTTATAATCAAATAATAATTCAAACATGGTGAGCGTGAATTTAGAGTCAATTTTATTTCTAGGTTTCCTTTTCCTTTTAGGGGGAATTTATTTTTTAGGTTCCTGTATTTAATACATGTAACAGATTGTTTATTTATAGAAGACACAAACAGGAGATAGACACTACACTCATTTAACAAATCTAACGTGACTTTAATAGACGTGTAATCATATAACATTATGTACACACCAAAACATTACTATAAATTCGTCAAATAAAATCGAAGATCAAAGTATAGAACACCACACGTACAACATTACAACTATCCACATTACTTTTTAAGATGTTTGTTTTTTCTTTAAATAAAAAGACAATAGATACAAAGACACACTCGTCATTTAACAAAATCATGATAATTTTGATAGACATGGAATGATATACAAGCCACACACACTATAAACTAACAAAGTGTAATTCATGATCAAAGTATGGAACACGGTCCAATATTTTGAAGGGCAAAAAATAGATAAATATTATTTTTTCAAAAATAATTTTCATCAACTAGAAAATATAAAAAAGAAAACATAACTTGCAACTCAAAAAACATAAAATAAATGGAGTCCTTAAGTATAACAAATTCAGATTATCGGGTCGGGTTTATGTTCGATTACAGATCAAGTTGGATTATATATCTAAAACTACTTTAAACATATAATTATTATATTTTAAGATAAATTATTGGTTTCGGAAATTTTCTGGTCAAAATCGAGTTAATCGAGTTCGTGTCCGGTTAATTTCGAATTTTCTCTTAGTAAATTAAAGTTGGGTAAGCTCAGGTCCATCTAATCAGGTTAGGAATCGCCATTCCTACTTAAATATTAAAATCATTTTCCCAAAATAATTTGCACACACAAATAAATTTCATCTCTTCAAATATATAAATTTTCTTTATATTGTGCGAGTTTCTTAATTATATTGTGCCATTTTTCATAATTTATAATAATTCTTTTGATTTTTAATATTTTGCTGAATATTGTGTACTTTTCATTTATGATAATACTTTTAATTTTAATATTTTTTAATTGCTCTTGCATGCCCTATTTTAAAAATAAAAATAATTGTGCAAGAAGGATTGATCTCACATCTCTATATATATAAAATGAGAGCTTTGGTGGGGGAGGGGGCACCATGTGCGGCACTGCCTTGATCGCCACAAGGCCTGCCCTGATGGAACACCTTAAATGTAGCTCCATATTATCCACATTACTTTTTAAGATATTATTTTTTTTTCTTTTGATAAAAATATACTCGATATATAGATACCGCACGCTACTTAACAAAATCATGATAGTTTTTATATGTTCCTCCCTTAAACTTTGGCTTCTCCATTTCTCTCGTAGATTTTATCTTTACTACCAACGCACACGTGCATTGCCCATGATAGCCAATTTATACATTTTTTTGGGGTCCAAATCTTTAAAAATATATATTATTCTAATTCCCTTGTTTATAGATCGATTATTTAAGTAAATATATTTTACTAACATGTTTTAAAATTTGTGGTTGCTATGAAAATCATATATTGTACTGCCAATTGCACTTATAACCTGCAGATTCCTATATTATTCAAAACCTAATATACTTCAAAGAAAATAATAGAAATAAGTAATGTTTTCACAAAGTTGTTTCATGCAAGAGACAAGCAAAAAATTAAATTGAAATAAGTTAAAATAAACAACAACAAAAGACCCGATAAGAGAGTACATAAATTTATAGGCTCTTGTAAATTATTAGTGGATAATTTAGACTTCCACTTGCTAGATCTTCTTGTAGGGTGTCTTAGTACCTTTCGTGTATTGTCATCAATTTTATCTACAATACAGTCTTTATAAGTCTTTGTTTTCTTAGTCATTGCCCCTGAGTTGTCCTTTCTTTGATGATAGCGTTCTATTCTTTGAGGCAAACAGAGAGGAGTGCATTTGGATAAGAGATACAATCAAGATTTATGAGAGTGCATCAGGTCAACGAATTAATTTGGAAAAATCAGAGTTAATAGCAAGCAGCAACATTGCTTCGGCTAATAAGACGCGGCTTGCAGAACTACTCAATGTTCGTGCCATGGAACATTTTAATAAGTATCTCGGCTTGCCAACTATCACTGGTAGATAAAAAAGCCCAGGTGTTTAAGGTCATTGTTGAACGTGTGCTAAGCTGAATGAAGACTTGGAAGCAAAAAGTACTGACAAAGGCGGGCCAGGAGATCCTGATCAAAACAGTGTTTCAAGCAATTCCGAGTTATGCAATCCAATTCCTGGTGACAACATGTAAAGAGATTGAGCGAGCTACACATGCTTCTACTAGGGGTCGACTGAGGAGGATAGGAAACATCATTGGGTCAGTTCTAAAAGGGCCTCAAGATCCAAACGAATAGGTCGATTAGGCTTTCGTGAGCTCTATTTCTTTAATATGGCGATGGTGGCTAAACAATGCTGGCGAATGTGCATGAATCCCAATTCTATGGTTTCTCGTATATTCAAATCTAAATACTTTGCAAATACTTCTATTGATTGTTCACAGGTTGGATCAAATCCTAGTTATGATTGGTGAACTATACTAGGAGCTTGAGCTCTTGCTGAAAGTGGAAGTGTTTGGCGGTTGGAAATGGATTATCTATTATGGCGGCAAAAGATAAATGGATTGCTTGGATGATCCGAAACCCCGTTCGAATGCCTTTAATTTTATTGATGCTAATACATGTGTCTCTCACTTTATTGATGTAGAAAATAAGCGATGGAAGGAAGATGCAGTGACCCAAAGTTTTTCTGTTGAGGAGGCCCGACAAACCCCATTCGAATGCCTTTACTCTTTTCTGGAATACACGAATACAAAAATTCACAATTTGTACAGTATATCAATGGGCTGTGACAAACCTTTCAGAACTTGGATAAAATATCCCTACACCAAGTTCATCACCAAAATGATAGGGTCAAGTTATGGAACATGCCCACACTTTAAAAAATTCTCCATTTTCTATGGCGTGCTTGCAGAGAAGCCCTCCCCGCAAGAGTCAATCTATTTCGACAGCATATGAGATCGGAAATGGTATGTGCTATGTGAGGTGAAGATGAGCAGACTACGGAGCATTTATTTTTCCGATGTCGAATTGCTCGGGAATTATGGCTAAAAAGTCCGATCAGTATTGAAAAATGGAGTTAGGGGTTGCACCGTTTCATTCCATTATTTGGCGTATATTAGATGATCTTGAAGAAGGGGGTGTCAAATTGATTAGTATTGTGTTATGGAAATTATGGGTCACTTGAAATGCCTTTTATTTTTATTTTGAAGGCAAATGAATGTGTGTTGATGATATATTATGTCGACCCCAAGCGTTATTGAAGGAGCTGACTGAGCTGCAGAAACGGCAGTAGATACATCCACATTTGCAAGCATTCCATAAACATTTGCTTCATTTGAAATATATGCTAATCATTTTTGTCAACTTAAGTCGCATTACATAGAGGCTTAAGGTTTCAATAATTCACCAAATCCTTTTCTGTCACCGAGCTTGGTCTCGAGATCTTTGGATTCTACCAAGTTGGTATTTGATCTTTCTCCGATACTTTGTGTTGTTTCATTAATATTACTTTTCTTACTAATGATTATTTCCTATTTTAGATATCATTTATGAAATGTGCCTTTTTCACCAGCAGTTTTTATATTAAATACGTATTGTCTATTTCTAATTTTTCCTTTGAAGTATCTATATATTCATTAAAGATCAAATATTCTATGAGGACACCTTGCAACACAAACATTTGTTTCGTTTTTCTGAAGTGTCCCTAACATTTATATTTCAAAATATTTTTGTATTTTCAAGTTCTTACCTTTTCGTCCATCATTATGAATTTCTTGATAACTGTTTATTTTTCTTCAAATATGTTGTAACTATTCCAATTCTTATAACCTCCACTGTGACCAAACTTCAATAGTCGAAAGTATTTTTTTCTCTAGATATTATCAATTTATTTTTGTAAAAAAATTACATTATACTTTATAATTATAGATAGAAAATACTAATATAATTGTAGTCATCACCCACTCAACTAAACAATCAATATTGCTGATAAAGAAAATAAAGACAAAATAAGTCCAAAATAATTCAATTCCCTAAATTTCAATAACTAGGTACTGCAGAATCCTAGTATCAGAGAACCAAAAAAATACAATCTTATCTCCAATATTGTTCTTTATCTAAATTTTGAGGTTGCCGATTAACATAAAAAGGAAAAATAAAAAAATTATTGGTAGTGAAAATTTTAATTTTTAAACTCATTCTCACTGTTTACTAACATTTATTTTTGCAAGACTTTATTTGTAAGATAATATTCATAAAACAAAAAAAAAAAAAAAAGTATTTGTAATAGTATAACAATTATTCTAATAAATATAATCAATATAATTTGACTGAAAAAGTGAACTTTAAAAGATAAAAGAATAGTCATTTCTTCGCCACTTTGAGCAACATTAACTGGTCCAAAGTTCATGTGTAATCAAAGTTCATGTGTGAACTTTATAATTTTTGGTTGTTTAGTTTATCTTTATTATTTTGAGATGTTTTGTCTATAAATGTTCTTGGAGTTTAATTATACACATGAGTAGCTAAACACGTGTGTGTTCTAGGGCTAGAAAGTAGGTTGCAATTAACTATGTTTTGATTTTTTTTTTAATTCTAGACTCCATTCTTTATATATATCTTTTACGCTTGTTCTTATTTTATGAACCAATTGATTATTTTCTACTTGCTTAATAATCCGACGCCCAAGAAGGCAGGATTGTTAATAGGCATATGACGTATAGCATAGGTATCAATAGTCATCCAAGAGGAGTGAGATATATGTGTAAGCATTGGTCTTAGGTCTCTTTGGAGTTGTGTATGCGATAGTTAATCCGATAGGATAATTTATCATACGTGATCAACACAATAGCATAGTCCAAGAGGAGGGCTAACTAGAGTAGTGCCACCTAATAAATATTAGACCTCGGTTTGAAGGTCTAGAATAATAAGATAATCATACATAAGAGATTGTAATTGAAATCGAACCCTATACTACGTTCTTTTATCTGATTCAATCCTTCGTGATTAATTGCCTGCTTCCTTTTAAGCATCTATTTACTTTGTTTAGTATTTTTCTGCACTTTAGGTTAGTTATCAAAATCACTGTATTCGAGACTCTAGATAAGGTTGACCTATTACTATTAGGGTATTAAATTTAACATAGGACACAGTCTTTGTAGGATCGACCGTGCTCACTACTAGCTACACTGGCACCATTCACTTGATGTATTACTAGTTAGGAAATAGTGTATCAGGTTCATCATTTAGGCTAAAAAACCTCACCGGTTTATATATCATGATAAATCCTTGTTGCAATGCTCATTCGTACATAAATCGCGTTTTCAATCTAAAAATATAGTTTATATCATCACTGATACATATCTAATACCTCATCAACCTAATATCTCCTCTTTTAAAAAAGGTTTTGAAAAAACTTTCCTCACAAGTTCATCACAAAATTTACCGAGATCAACACAAAAGAAATTATCAACCATCAGTAAAACTAGAAAAAAATCCAAAAGTAAACAACAACTAAAACATAATCCAGAAAACATAATAAAAGATATCCAAAATATGCAAATAATCTAATCAACTAGTACGGAGTTTAAATATCCGGTAAACGCAAAGGCAAAATGATAATCAGCGTCAACAACACCTCAAGACCCCCCTCAAACTATTTTAGCTAAAAACCAAAAGTTTAAAAATAGTTTGGAAAATAAAGGTGGTGCGAACAAATTACAAATTCCTCCTAAAGGAAGGGTGGCTTCGGTGCGTAGTGCCCAGACTACACATGGAAATCCTCCATATGTTGCAACATCTTGAGCATTGGACGCTGAATTCTAGAGTTGTCCGCTTGTGATGCTATAAGACTGGAAATTGAATCCTCTAAAGCAGTTACTCGGCCTTCCAAAGCTATAGCACCTCTCCACTATTGAGAGGTAGAGCTCTCCTCACTATCCAAAAATTGATCATCGGGACAGCTCAGGCTGGTGGTTGCTCTCTCTTGATCTTCGTCCATGGGCACTCCAACAAGTTGTTCTAATCATGCTTCGGCACTGTCCTAGGCTGCTTTATGGGTTGCACTTCTCATCAACCAAGTTGCCCGATCTATAATTATCGCCAAAGCAGTATTTGGCAAAGAAAACTTTGACTTGTTCTTCTATTGGAGCATCCAGGAGGGCGGCTTCAACTGCAGGTAAGTGGTCGATGTCAATGACCCAATGTGTATCTTGTTTTTGCCTTGAACTAGTCCGAGCCCTGACAGATTGAGCCCGATATGCCTAGAGATGGCCATAATAAAACCTCCTATCCGAACCTCGCATGTGCTCTCTTGGACATTGTGAGACGGTTCAGTAGGTGAGCATCTGAATTGACCTTTTTAGAACTTAACATGCACCACATTATAAACGTAGTGCTCTAGTTTCACCTCTTGCCAAGATGGTGTTAGAGATGATTTTCCACATGTATCGAATGGTAGGGTTTCGAATTTTTGTGGCCTTTGTACGGCTAGCTACAAAATTCTGGTCTCCAACTATCTATTTCCTAGAAGCTTATGGAATTGTATTGCTTAGAGAATATATACTTGCTAGAGGCCGAAAAGTGGAAGATTTCAGCCATGTCATCTAGAGTTAGACGGTGATTTTCGTTGCAAAGATAGAAATGCATGCTAGTTGGAAACTTGTCTTGATTGAAATTAACTGAAAGAGAAGTGAAAAATTCCAATACTAGCTCCATGTAGGTGGGCCAATTCTGCTGCATACAGTATGTCCACTCCATTCGCTCGAACAATATCTCAATATCCTCCCGGATACCCGTGGCATTCATGCATGGCCTGTCCGGATATTTTGTTGGATATACATTTTTATTCACCATTTTATGCCACTGTGCTTTCACCTCTTCCATTTGCCAAAGATCCCCAAAGTTTATGCCAAATTCACTTAGGTCCTTCGTATGTTCGGGACATGTGGTGCACTCGAACTTGAGGATGCACTAGAACGAGATAATTTTCTCTTTTGAGACATAATAAAGAATGAGAGAAACGTACAAAATTTCAACACAATTCAATTAAGCTCCCTTAAACTAGAATTTGAGTCATATGTGCGAGAATTGAACAACTTAAGAGTCACATGCATACATTGCCTCAATCCTAATTTGAAAATTATGTTCAACATACATAACACACAATTTAATCAACTTCAAAGGCTAAGCATGATTGATTACACAAAACAAGCCCGAGGTTTCAAGTAAGCTCCCTCGAATTAGATTTGAGGCGTGTGTTAAAATGATTACGCAATAATCATAAACACATGCCCTCATACTATTTCGATGGCTAATCAACATTCCAACAAACAATACATTAACAATGATTGCTATGCATAACTAATTAAACTCAATTTCAACAAGGTCTCCCTCAAACTAGATGGTAACTATGTGTTGGAGATAAAAATGTACCACAAAAATTTTTAAATCACTCCATGCACATATTGCCATCTAGTAAGTCATTTGCAATTAATCGTTTACCCCCCATTGAATCAAAGTCAAACTCAATAACCAAATATTAATCAATCAACTCAACATATTTAAACATGAAAACAGAGCAATTGTAAAAAAGGGCACCATTTGGCCATGAAATCAAGTTAAGCACAAAAAATCACACACAAAGTGTTTGAAGAAATGTTTGAATGAAAACTCATTTCTAAATGCCCAACATCGGACTTTATAATCTCCCTGTGTTCAATAAGCAACAAACATACATGAACTAAACCATTCTATCCATATGTAAGCACAAAATCAAAATTATCCACAATTTGGGCATACAAGCCATAGTTCATACAAAATCTCCAAGAAAATCAAAATTAAAAGGGAAATTAGAAATTACCTTGAAGGTATATGGATTGGGATGTGCTAAGATGGCTAGAATTTGGCCTCCAAGTGTATTGCTTGTGTTTTGTGTGAAAAATCGTGAAACAAAAGCGAAGGAATATGAATTGTTCGCGTTTGAAATTTAAAACCAGATTTTCAGTATAAGGGCCTATGGTCTGTGCGGCCCTGTTGAGATGCACACGGGCACGCCGTGCGTGCAGTTTTTTATGAAATTCAACATGGTCTCGTGCACGGTGCGTGCATGAGGTTTTGCTCTATTTTTGCCTACTTTTTGAGGTCCCTTCACCCCATATTTGCATTCTCTTGCCTTTTTGCATTTACCTTCATAATTCAAACCCCAAGACATAAAAACTAACAACTACAAACATAAACTTAATTAAAACACGAAATCTAATGAAATTAACCGGCGGGTTGTCCCCCGACAAGAGCTAAGTTTAACGTTTTAGTCGGACGCTGATTTTGGTCAAGTCGGTTTCACTTCCTTCACTTCCTCATGATTAAAATACTTCTTCAAGCATTGCTCGTTTACCATAAACGTACTCTTATCATCATTGAGCAGTTCGACTATTCCATTTCACAACACTCTATTTACAACAAATAGGCTCGACCACTTCGATCTTAGTTACCGAGAAAATAGTAGTAAACTAGAATTGAATAATAACACTTGGTCACCATGAAGAACTTCTCTCTTTAAAATCAGTTTCCCATGGAACTTTTTCATCCTTTCTTTGTAAACTCATGATTTTTCAAATGCTTGGTTCCGGAACTAATCAAACTCATTCAACTGAAGAATCCTATGCATCCCGACCGATTGAAAATTGAAATTTAGCTTTTTGACAGCCAATATGCTCGATGTTTGAACTCAATAGGTAGTTGACATGAGTTACCAAACACCATTTGATAGGGAGACATACCGAGAGGTGTTTTATAGGTCATTCTATAGGCCCACAAAGCATCATCAAACTTTTATGCCCAATCTTTCCGGTTTCCACTTACTGAATTCTCAAGCACTTGTTTAGTCTCTCGATTTGCGAGATTGGCATGTCCATTAGCTTGAGGATGGTAAGGAGTCGACACCCTATGCTTCACTTCATATCGAGCCAACAGACCGTTCAACCACTTATTAGAAAAATGAGATTCACCATCATTGATTAATACCCTCAGAGCTCCATAGCGTGTAATTACGTTTCTCATAATAAATTTCACTACCACTTTTGAAGTTGGTTGGGGTCAGAATGGCTTCCACCCACCTCGAAACGTAATCTACATCGAGGAGAATGTATAGATGCCCTTGAGACAATAAAAAAGGTGTAGCGCCCCAACCCAGCTTACCCGGACTAGAGACACTACTACGATAACACACTCAGCCTGGTTGCCCGATCCAAGTGTGCTACCAAGAAGTTATCATTCATTTGTTATGAAAATACTGTAAAAATGTGGAAATAAAATTTTTCATAACTTAAACTTATTTTCATAATACTCGAAATAGAAAATTATTTTACAAGCTCAAGAGATACATTTACCTCTCTTTAAATATATGTCTAAAGAGAGTTGCTTACTTGATCAACAGTCCCACGCTGCCGATCCATGACCTGAAAAAATGTTTACTATGGAAGGTATGAGTTTTTGGAAAACCAAGTGGATAATCATGTACAATGTTATATCAATTAAACAGTACACTTCTACATGTACCTCTACCATTAAAATTTGGATGTCTACTTAAGACGGGTACTTGAAACCGGTCAAAAGCCCTAACTTAGGACAGGGTACTTGAAACTATTGTCTAAAGTTTCGATTACAGAAGTCCTTTCAACTCCAAAAATCGTGAGCACAATAATGCTCTGTACAACTATGCGGATATCCGAGAGCCGAGTACGATCAATACAAGACCCAATGTACTCTTTGCGCTCATGTCCATATTTTTGTGATTTCACATCAATCCTTCAATATATAAATAGCTTCGAATATACATAAAACATGCATATCCAACAATAATACAACATAACTTTTTTACAGGTCGTGATTACCCATCTTTGTAGTTTCTTTCTTGAGGTTATGTCTTAGGTTGTGGTGATCGCTGAGCTTTCGTTCGACTTCATTTTAATTGTTCAACCTTCGTTATAAATTAACTTCTAAATTAATACACTTTATTTCCATAAATTGAGTATTAATATTCACTTAGAAACATTACTTACATGCTTATAAATTCAACTTAGGTTCAATTTGATTTATTTTAATAAAATCTTTGTGTTTATTTCAACCTTTCACAAACACTTATAGTTTGAATAACACACCAGATAAGTTCCCAGGTAAGAGAGACAGATCACATTGGACACACTTAAGACATCTGTCTTGCCTAGGCAGAACTTGCCTAGACATGTATTATTTATTCCATAACACTTGTTAATTAATTATTATGAAAATATTTTTATATTTAATTAGTGCTAGAGTATTTAACTAACACTTGATTGATTCTATTTTCAATTTAATTCAACCATTATTTATTTATAATTGTTATTGTAATATTATTTATTTAAGAGAATTGTATTTATTTAATTATGTATTGAATTTGAAATTAACTTGTAACGAGTACATAACTTCTAAAAACACTTCGGAGGGTAGAACGTACTTGAGCTCGGATATGTCGTGTAAATTTGATGCGAATGTTGCTCTTTTGAATGATCTTCATACTCCAGAGTTTCTGAATTCAATAAAATGTTTCGGGGTGCCTAATCACGAGCTAAAGCTTAAAATTGGTACCCTAGTTATGTTGTTGCGAAACATAGATCATTAACAGGGATTTTGCAATGGTACTCGATTGGCGATTACAAAATTTGGTGATCACATGGTCGAGACAAAAGGTGATATCAGGGGATAATGCTGGTGTAACGATTCTCATTCCCCGACTTTCTGTGACTCATTCGGAAAGAGGATGCCTTTTCGATTTCAGAGGCGACAATTTTCGTTTATCATTTCTTATGCGATGAAAATAAACAAGAGTCAAGGACACTCACTTAACCATGTTGGTTTGTTCATGAAAAACATGTTTTCAGTCATGGTCAGTCATATGTTGTTGTTCTCGCGTCACAAATAGAAAAGGTTTGAAGATTTTGGTGTGTGATGACGAAGATCCAGAAAGAAAGACTGCCACCAATGTTGTGTACAAGGAGGTCTTTCAAAATTTGTAGCCGTTTTGTATTTTTTTATATATGTTACGTTTTAATATTTATTTATTTAGATGTGTAGTTGATGTTGTTAGATATTCTCGACTACATCTAATGTACGCAGCGGAATAATAAATCGAGAATATTGATCTTGATTTATAACTGATATAAACGTTGAGCATAAATTACGCTAAAGTTGAAACAACTTACTTGTTGCGTAATTGATCGGACTGAATTGCGTGATTCACCACTTCAGGTATCCACGTGTATATGTCGTCCGCCACAGGAACTATCCTCGGTACAACTGTTCAATAATGATCGCTAGGAAATCCCTTATTGAACAATATGGTGTTTTGTCTGACAAGATTAATTGATCCCTACAATAGGGAATAAACATATATATAGCGCATATACCCTAGATATATGGGCCTAATATTCTGGCCTGCTTTAATTAATTAATTAGTATAACCTAATAATAATTAAAGCCCATATCCTAATCTAGTCCATAACTTTCAATCTCCCACTTGGACTAGCATTAGATATAATTCGTAACACCAATATTGTACCCTTACACATAAAGTGTGACCCTTCAGGCCCCCATTATCGACGATAATCTAATTAAAGTCTGCACAAAACTCCTAGACTGCGTTGTGCAGCGAACTCGATATATGAAGGACGTTTACGTGAATTCGTAAAACAACCTTTATATGAAGTTTATGTAATATCCCTTCATTCACGACCCACCCGATTGAGCCTAGGATCTGCCATGTGTCTATCCAAATAGCTCAATCATTTTTCTCATCTTTATTATATGACACATTCGATCATATTCAATTACTTTAATTGAATATATCCTTTGCATTGGCCAATGACTTTATTGTCAAATAATATAGAGAAATATGAGTGTTCTCTCGAGTTTCAATCGAGGAATGAATTCCATTCTTGACTCAACTACCATTTCCATTTGCCTCATGATGAACCCAACACAAGACGTGTCTTATCCTCCTTTGGGAGGCAAGCGTTGTACTTGGTCAAAGTTCATCACTTAACAAACAAAATGAGTATTGACCTCAGGTCAAAGGATCATTACATACTCCACACACTAATAAACCGAAGACACTAAAACAAACGGTTTAATAGTAGGGCGTACCAATACTCTCCAAAGTATCCATGTGTCCATCATAGATATCTAATATCTAATAGCCGTGAGACCCACTATATTCTCTAAGAATATGATGCAGACCACATGCTAACCTATTGTATGTCATCAATATCCCATTCTTGATGACCATCGGTTATGGCAATTTTAGAATCATACTATATCATTTATGTCTCACACCATAAATGACAGTCATAATTCAAGGGAACAATCACAAGAATAATAACAAACCATCAAAATAATTATTCTAATAAATGCATAAACCCATAAGATAAACATATTATCATAGAATGTGATCAAGTTTTAAATGTCTTCACAAAAAGGTTTCTAAGACATACAAACTATAAACTCCCACTGAATTAAAGCCAACTACTAACATGTCTAACACCTAAGCTCTCAAAGTGCTTGTTATGTTTTGCTATACACAACGGCTTGGTGAAAGGATCAGCCAAGTTGTCATCAGTGGGTACTCTATCTAATTTTACTTCTCCCCTATCTATTATTTCTCTAATCAAATGATATCTCCGGGGAACGTGTTTGTTTCTGTTCGTGGCTCTGGGTTCCTTTGCTTGCGCAACCGCACCAGTGTTGTCACAATACAGCGGTATTGCACTGCTGGCACTTGGAACGATACCTAGTTCTTTTACGAACTCTAACAAAGCAACAGCCTCCTTGGCAGCTTCAGATGCAGCAATATATTCAGCTTCAGTGGTAGAATCGGCAGTTGTGCTCTGTTTGGAACTATTCCAACTCACTGCACCACCATTGAGGATGAAAACATATCCTGACTGAGACTTGAAGTCATCATGGTCTGTTTGGAAGCTAGCATCAGTATACCCAGTAACTGATAACTCTGGCTGCCCACCATAGACTAAGAAATATTCTTTAGTCCTTCTAAGGTACTTAAGAATAGTCTTGACAGTTCTCCAGTGTATATCACCGGGATTTTGCTGAAATCTGCCTGTCATGCTGAGTGCATAAGCCACATCTGGCCTAGTACATATCATGGCATACATAATAGATCCTATAGCCGAAGCGTACGGGATCTTCTTCATGTAAGTCATTTCTTTGTCATTAGAAGGGCAACCTTTCTTAGACAATATAATGCCATGTCCCATAGGAAGAAATCCTTTCTTAGAATTTTCCATTGAGAAGCGTCTCAGCAATTTGTCTATGTAAGTAGACTGAGACAATCCCAACATCCTATTAGGTCTATCTCGATAGATCTTAATTCCAAGGATGTAGGAAGCCTCACCAAGATCCTTCATCATGAAGGAGCTAGACAACCAATCTTTCACGGATTGCAACATGGAACGATCGCTTCCCATTATCAGTATGTCGTCAACATATATGATAAGGAAGACAACCTTTCCATTCTTACGTTTACTATAAACGCATGGATCCTCTTTGCTTCTGACAAAATCAAACAATTTGATAGCTCTGTCAAAGCAAATATTCCAACTCCTAGATGCTTGCTTGAGTCCATAAATGGACTTCTTTAACTTGCATACTCCATTCGGCTTTTCTTTGGATATAAAACCTTCAGGCTGTGACATATACACAGTTCCTTCGAGTTCTCCATTGAGAAACGCGGTTTTAACATCCATTTGCCAAATGTCAAAGTCATAGTATGCAGCTATTGCAAGTAATATCCTAATGGACTTGATTTTAGCGACTGGCGAAAAGGTTTCATCATAATCAATGCCCTCGCGTTGACTATAACCTTTTGCCACCAACCTAGCCTTGTAGGTTTGTACCTTGCCATCTGCATCTCTCTTCTTTTTGAAGATCCATTTGCAGCCTATGGGGCGAGCCCCATCTGGCAAATCAACTAGTTCCCAGACTAGATTGAGGTACATCGAGTCCATTTCAGATGTTAAGGCAGCCAGCCACATCTTCGAATCGGTGCCTGACACTGCTTCGATATAGGTCTTAGGTTCGTCGTCTTCTGAATCAACCTCATCATCTTGGTTCTCAACCAATAGATTTAGTCTTTCAGGTGCACGACGATTCCTTTGAGGCCTATTGAGTTGGTTTTGCGTTGGTTCAGGCGGTTTATTCTGATCGTGATGAGGTTCCTGCATGTTGAGGTTTTCAACATTTTGGATATTCTCAAGAATTTCACTATGATTTTCTTGAGGTGGGGTTGATACAATATCTTGTCTTTGATGCATCTCATTGTCTTGAGGTGACCCTCTAAGAGTCATTTCCCCTCCCAATAGATCATCAAAAACTCCCACTGAGTTCTTGTCCACTCCATTGGACAATGCCTCATCCTCTATGTTACTTTGTGGTTCTTGAATTTCTTCAAGATCTACTGTGTTGTAACCTTGTTCCTTGGAGACATAATTATCTTCAAGAAACGTCACATTCCTGGATACTATCACCTTGTGATCTCCAGGACAATAGAATTCATATCCTTTGGTTTCTCTAGGATATCCCACAAAATAACATTTTTCACTTTTAGTTTCCAACTTATCAGTCATCATCTTCTTAACAAAAGCAGGACAACCCCAGGTCCGCATATGGTTAAGACTCGGCTTTCTGCCACACCATAATTCATATGGTGTTTTCTCGACCGATTTAGAGGGAACTCTATTCAGAATATAAACTGCGGTAAGTAAGGCATAACCCCAAAGAAATATAGGGAGACTGGTGAAACTCATCATGGATCGAACCATATCTAATAAAGTTCGATTTCTCCTTTCAGATACTCCATTCATCTGTGGTGTACCTGGAGGTGTTCAGTCTGACCGGATTCCATGTGATTTCAAGTAATCAAGAAAATCTCGGCTCAAGTATTCCCCTCCTCGATTTGATCGGAGAGTCTTAATACTTTTCCCAAGTTGTTTCTCAACTTCTAACTTAAACTCCTTAAATTTCTCGAAGGCCTCAGATTTGTGTTTCATCAGATACACATATCCATACCTTGAGAGATCATCAGTAAAAGTTATGAAGTACGAATATCCACCTCTTGCTTGAGTTGGGAACGGTCCACACACATCTGTGTGGATCAACTCAAGCACAACCTTGGCACGTAGCGCTTTCCCAGAAAGTGGTTTACTTGTCATCTTTCCTTTGAGACAAGATTCGCAAGCACCATATGATTCGAAATCAAATGATGTGAGATAGTCTAACTTTCTCAATCTTGCTATTCTTTTCTCATTGATATGACCAAGTCTACAATGCCAAAGATAGGTTTTATTATTCGTATTACTTAGCTTAGGTCGTTTGTTTTGTACATTGAGAATATTTTGTTCACATTCAAGCATATATAAACCATTCGAAAGAGAGGCACTTCCATAAAACAATCCATTAAGCGAAAACGAGCATCTACTGTTTGCAAAATGGAAGGAAAAACCTTGAATGTCTAACATTGGAATGGAAATAATATTCTTTGAAATTATAGGAACAGAATAACAATTATGTAAATCTAGTCTATATCCTGAAGGAAGATCTAATCTATAAGTCCCTACACGTTCAGCAGCAACTCTTGCTCCATTTCCCACGCGTAAGTCGACCTCCCCAGGCCTCACTTTCCTGCTGTCACTTAGACTCTGCACATTATTACAAATGTGTGAGCCACAAGCTGTATCTAATACCCAGGATTGTGAATTGTTTATAGACATATTTATCTCAATGACAAACATACCTGAGCTCCCATTCAATGCACCTTGTGCTTTGAACTTTGGGCAGTCTCTCTTCCAGTGTCCCTTCTCGTGACAGAATAGACACTCATCCTTTGGCAGTTTCGGCTTCTTTTGAATCCCTCCATTCTTAGGCTTCAAGGCCACATCGCTAGATGCTTTCTTCTTCTTCTTTTGCTTATTCTTCCTTTTGGAAGAGTTCGCAGAAGATCTCACCATGAGCACAGATTTACCTTTAGAAGTGGAAGACTTATAGGTCTTAAGCATGTTGTGAAGCTCAGGCAATGTCACCTTCGTGTTGTTCATGTTGAAGTTCACTATGAAGTTTTCAAAAGAACTAGGAAGTGACTGCAAGATCAGATTAGTTGAGACACTTGAGGGTAACACCGTTCCAATCGATGTCAACTTCTCAATTAATCCAATCATCTTCAGTACATGCTCAGAAACCTGGGCCCCATTATGAAGTTTACACTTAAAGAGGTCACTGAGTATCTCATACTCCATTGTCTGAGCTTATGAGGCATACAGACTCTCCAAGTGTTTTATCATTTCATAAGGGAGCATGTGTTCATGTTGCCTATGCAATTCGATACTCATCGAAGACAACATGACACACTGAGCCGACGTGGCATCCTCAACATGCTTCTTATGAGCATCTGCGTCAAACTTAGCATACTCAGGAGAAGTTTTGTCGGGGATGACACCGATTGATTCGTCCAAGACGTACTCAACCTTTTCTTGCCTTAGCACCAAGCGCAAGCAACGGAGCCAATCCGTAAAGTTGGACCCAGTCAACTTGTTTGATTCCATCAAACATTTATAAGCCAAATTCGACATTTTTATCTGATAAGAAAATAATCAAACGGAAAACGTAAATTAGAATAAAGTAAATAAAGATCACACTCATTCCACTAATCAAAACAAGGGTTTATTGTAATGATTAGCTCCCACTAATTTTAACATATTTTGCGTCCCCAAACACAAAATACGGATTTATAATAATTATAAATCTTAGTGGTCCAAGATCCAAGTTTATATTACTGTAGTCTCTGCTTTGGCTGATGACTACAACAATATCACTAGGTAGGCCTCTAAGCCAATTGCAACAACAATTTTGCAATTCTTGGTTAATTAATCCAATTAATTTCGCGTCCTTAAACTATTTTGGTCGCTTTGGCGTCACAAAATAATTTAAGCAAGTCAATTCCATCACACGATGCCAACCATGCATCTATGTATGAGCCCCGACCTCGTTGTTTTAGAGTAAACACTTTGGTGTAAAACTCGTGGACGAAGAGATCAAGAATTTCACACAATTATGATGGACGACGCTTTTATTTCTAAATAAGACTTGGTTTTATTTGGGGATTTTATATGTGATACTAATTGTTAAATTTAATATCTAATATTAAATTATACGCAATTACTGGGTGCCGCCTACCCAGGCATAAAATGCGGACCACACATATTGGGCGCCGCCTACCCATACATTTCTCGCGGACTACATGTATTGGGCGCCGCCTACCCAAACATAAAAGCGGTCTTAAATTACTATAATTTAAATTGAAAAACATAAAATCAAATAATAGCTTATCACATAATATCAAATAAATTGCTCAACGAATAAAATTATTAATCCAATTAAAATTTTATTCTTCAATTAAATGTGGATTAAAATTAAATATATTAATTCCAAATTAATATATACATATACTTTTAATATTAATTCTAAATTAATATAAATATATAAGTCTAGTATTATTCTTTCAAAATAATAATACTATTCAAAATTTATTAATCTAATTAATAAATTAATTATTACTCTATTAGATTAATATATTAATTCCAAATTAATATAAGTATACTTTTAAGGTTAATTCCAAAAAACATAAACGTATAAGTCTATTATTATTATTTCATAATAATAATAAAATTTATTAATCTAATTGACAAATTAATATTGTAATTGAGACTTAAGAATTAATCTAATTAATAAATCTAATTTGATTAATTAAATAAAATCAAAAGTTTTTTTTTTTTTTTTTTTTATAAAAGGACAGCCCATAACATAAATGGGCCCAGTTTTAATAGCCCAGCTTTTATCCCCCCCCCCCCCCGGTCCAGAACACCAGTCCAAGCCCATTCTTAAAACAAGCCCAGCTGAATCGGCCCAGCCCAAAACCTTTAGGGTTTTGGGCTGGAGACTTCACCCTCCTGCCGCCGCCGCCGTCTCCCGCCGCAGCTGCTGTCCCGCCGCCGTGCGTCGCAACAGTAGTAACAGCGAACCGCCGGCGACCGCCGCCGTGGACCGGCACGTAGCAACAGTACAGCAGCGGCAAACGCCGCCGCCACGCCGTCGTTGTCAACAACGCCACCGCCGTGGACAAAATGACCCCGCCTCCTCCGCCACTTCTAACCACCGCAGCAGCATGTCCAACCGTCACGCCGACACCCCAACCCCGCATCGGAGTCGAAAGTTGTCGGGTAGCAGCAGTGGTTTTGCGCTGGCGGTCGAATGCTACAGGCCCACAGCCCCACATCACGTCGAAACTTGCCGCCGCCCAAGCCCGCAACGGACTTCGAGCAGCACCAGGCCATCGACGCGCGTAGCAGCGCACAACAGCGGCGAACGCCGGCCGCCGCCGCCGCCGCCGCTCGACGGACAGGGCCAAGGAGGTTTAGTTTTGGTTGCGCAGGAGGTTTTGTTTGGTTTCAAAAACCCAGGTTATCATATATGTTGACGAGTTGGTTAATAACCAATTTAGAAACAGTTTTGAAATTCTTCAAAATTAATCCAATTAAATCAAACTCAATTACAAAATAATATGACCGAATTTATTCCACAATTAATTAAATAATTTCAATTATAAATCGAGCCTCGGGCTCTGATACCACTGTTAGATATTCTCGACTACATCTAATGTACGCAGCGGAATAATAAATCGAGAATATTGATCGTGATTTATAACTGATATAAACGTTGAGCATAAATTACGCTAAAGTTGAAACAACTTACTTGTTGCGTAATTGATCGGACTGAATTGCGTGATTCACCACTTCAGGTATCCACGTGTATATGTCGTCCGCCACAGGAACTATCCTCGGTACAACTGTTCAATAATGATCGCTAGGAAATCCCTTATTGAACAATATGGTGTTTTGTCTGACAAGATTAATTGATCCCTACAATAGGGAATAAACATATATATAGCGCATATACCCTAGATATATGGGCCTAATATTCTGGCCTGCTTTAATTAATTAATTAGTATAACCTAATAATAATTAAAGCTCATATCCTAATCTAGTCCATAACTTTCAGATGTATATTTGTACTATACGGACATTTTCCGGATCATCGAAGGTTATATTCAGTGAGGTGATACTTTATTTTATCGCTAAGGTCGCACTTAACCACGATAAAAAAAAAAAAAAAAATCATAATGCCACCACATTTTATAATACCATTTGAAAAATTCTTCCCATGCATCGCACAGGTACGATACTAGTTTAGAAATATTATAGTAGTATGGAGTTTCTTAACTTGTTAAACTCAAAATATTATAGTTCGAAGTTTTTCAACATGTTAAACTCTAAGCTTTAATTTCTGTTCATTTTTATCACAACTAGGGGGCAACGAAATAAAACCGAAAGTACGAGTAGCCCAAATCTAGGAAAAGTGGAAGAGCCAAAGTACAAAAAACACACACATATATGTGTGTGTGTTTGTTGTAACCTTTAAAATTAGTTATTTTAAGATTAGTGTTGTAATTTTCCTTTCTAATTTAATTTAATCTTATTACATCTATCCTTAGGATTCTGGATAATAACAATAACTGTAAATGTTATTCAAATAATTTTCAATTTGAAGTAATGATTTCACTTATTTATTTTTCCATATTTTTAGGTCATCATTAAGAACGTCGTTCATCGAAATGATCAAGACCAAATAGTGTAAAAATGAACATGAAAAAATTACACCATTAATTAATTCAAATACCTTTACTAGGAAAAGATAATCTTGCAGTCAACCTCAGTGATTTAGTCATTGGAGAATTATTTATGAATTTAGATGCTAAGATGAATGGTAGAGCTTGGACTTTTCATTTATATAAAATTAACCTAAATGCATGTCTATCTATATTATCTACATCTACCAATATGTATACATACTATTGTGAAAGTGGCTTAAGTTTTGATCAACTTTCTATTGTTCTATTTTAACACTTCAAAATTAATTATTTCAGGGTTTACGACGTAATATTCCTTCGTAGTTTAATCTAATCCTATTATCCATCCTTAGGATTTTGAACTGTTCTTGAAACATAAGGATTATGTACGATGACCAATTAAAAAAAATAATCCCACAAATAACTTACAAAGATAAAAATTTAAACTGCTCAAGAGTTGGTACAACAAGATATTAAACTCTTTGGTATCTAATTATTAATTATTATTTAATCATAATAAAAAAAAACTAAAAGAAAGAATATAAGTAAAATCGATATTTCAATAGTATTTTAAAACTTATGAAAAAAACTTATTTGAAAATTTTGTAAGATAGTTCTCAGTGGGATATACAAGTAGGGACAATATACCATTATAATTAAAGTAAAGAATTATAATACATAAATAATTCTATCACATAATAAATATAAGTAAATAAAAAAATTATATATTTCTTTGATTACACATGAACTTTGGACCAGTTAATGTTGCTCAAAGTGGCGAAGAAATGACTATTCTTTTATCTTATAAAGTTCACTTTTTCAGTCAAATTATATTGATTATATTTGTTAGAATAATTGTTATACTATTACAAATACTATTTTTTTTTTTTGTTTTATGAATATTATCTTACAAATAAAGTCTTGCAAAAATAAATGTTAGTAAACAGTGAGAATGAGTTTAAAAATTAAAATTTTCACTACCAATAATTTTTTTATTTTTCCTTTTTATGTTAATCGGCAACCTCAAAATTTAGATAAAGAACAATATTGGAGATAAGATTGTATTTTTTTGGTTCTCTGATACTAGGATTCTGCAGTACCTAGTTATTGAAATTTAGGGAATTGAATTATTTTGGACTTATTTTGTCTTTATTTTCTTTATCAGCAATATTGATTGTTTAGTTGAGTGGGTGATGACTACAATTATATTAGTATTTTCTATCTATAATTATAAAGTATAATGTAATTTTTTTACAAAAATAAATTGATAATATCTAGAGAAAAAAATACTTTCGACTATTGAAGTTTGGTCACAGTGGAGGTTATAAGAATTGGAATAGTTACAACATATTTGAAGAAAAATAAACAGTTATCAAGAGATTCATAATGATGGACGAAAAGGTAAGAACTTGAAAATACAAAAATATTTTGAAATATAAATGTTAGGGACACTTCAGAAAAACGAAACAAATGTTTGTGTTGCAAGGTGTCCTCATAGGATATTTGATCTTTAATGAATATATAGATACTTCAAAGGAAAAATTAGAAATAGACAATACGTATTTAATATAAAAACTGCTGGTGAAAAAGGCACATTTCATAAATGATATCTAAAATAGGAAATAATCATTAGTAAGAAAAGTAATATTAATGAAACAACACAAAGTATCGGAGAAAGATCAAATACCAACTTGGTAGAATCCAAAGAGCTCGAGACCAAGCTCGGTGACAGAAAAGGATTTGGTGAATTATTGAAACCTTAAGCCTCTATGTAATGCGACTTAAGTTGACAAAAATGATTAGCATATATTTCAAATGAAGCAAATGTTTATGGAATGCTTGCAAATGTGGAGAATGTCAAAATGTTCACGAATTACAATGGGGAATAATTAATCCCGAGAGAAATAACCATCATGGACACAAAGTAAGAACATGTTTGGTTGGGGTTGGCCCAATCTCTCATCAGTTGGGCCAATCCAATATCATGTTTCTTTGGACTGGTTTGGCCAAGCCGGAGTATTAGGGTTTGGTGGGGGGACATCAATCACAAATTTCAACACTACTTTAATCATTCTCCCAATCATTAATAACTACCTCTTACACATATCACATCACATTTTACAATTAATAATTAAATATCACACTCCAACCACAACCCCAGCCACCCAACCAAACATCACTCTCTAACATCCCAGCCACTAACTCCAGCCACTTCCCCCAGCCCATCCACCCTAACCCCAACCAAACATTGCCTAAGTAAAATCCTCCTCGAAAGTCATTTTAAGTAATCTTCATCATCATTTTTTAGGGTAAAAAACAATTCATATATAAAATGGTCACCTTACATCGGGAAGAAGTAAATGTTCAATGTCATGTGGTACTTCTTGTACCCACACCCTAATATCATCAATATCATAAACTAAATGCGCAATAGCATGAGCAACCGTATTAGCCGATCTAGGAATAAAATTAAAACTGTTAACGCCAATAAAGCTCGCAAACATCTTTATATCATCAACTACAAGCCCAGTATATTCGAACTTAGCTTCCCCATCATTTTACATGAACATCAAATGCCTGTTGAACCCTTCAATATCAAGTTGCATGAACCCTGCTTCAATTGTTGTATCAATTGTTGTATGAATAGAAAAATGGAATGCCAACCCTCAAGGAGATGTATTGGTCCTTGCGCACAAGCTAGATGAAATCATGCTAATAGTACATCGCCAGTGCTGTGTCGAATTAGGAATCCCATGCCAATGGTTCCATCTCGATGCACCACAACATCAAAATTTAATAAGAGACTCCCGTGAAGAGGGGGAGTCCATCTTACTGTTGTTCCCGAAACCGTACCTATTGCCTGTTGTTGTAATTGTTTCTGTGGATGTATCTACTGCCGTTTCTGCAGCTCAGTCAGCTCCTTCAATAACGCTTGGGGTCGACATAATATATCATCAACACACATTCATTTGCCTTCAAAATAAAAATAAAAGGCATTTCAAGTGACCCATAATTTCCATAACACAATACTAATCAATTTGACACCCCCTTCTTCAAGATCATCTAATATACGCCAAATAATGGAATGAAACGGTGCAACCCCTAACTCCATTTTTCAATACTGATCGGACTTTTTAGCCATAATTCCCGAGCAATTCGACATCGGAAAAATAAATGCTCCGTAGTCTGCTCATCTTCACCTCACATAGCACATACCATTTCCGATCCCATATGCTGTCGAAATAGATTGACTCTTGTGGGGAGGGCTTCTCTGCAAGCACGCCATAGAAAATGGAGAATTTTTTAAAGTGTGGGCATGTTCCATAACTTGACCCTATCATTTTGGTGATGAACTTGGTGTAGGGATATTTTATCCAAGTTCTGAAAGGTTTGTCACAGCCCATTGATATACTGTACAAATTGTGAATTTTTGTATTCGTGTATTCCAGAAAAGAGTAAAGGCATTCGAATGGGGTTTGTCGGGCCTCCTCAACAGAAAAACTTTGGGTCACTGCATCTTCCTTCCATCGCTTATTTTCTGCATCAATAAAGTGAGAGACACATGTATTAGCATCAATAAAATTAAAGGCATTCGAATGGGGTTTCGGATCATCCAAGCAATCCATTTATCTTTTGCCGCCATAATAGATAATCCATTTCCAACCGCCAAACACTTCCACTTTCAGCAAGAGCTCAAGCTCCTAGTATAGTTCACCAATCATAACTAGGATTTGATCCAACCTGTGAACAATCAATAGAAGTATTTGCAAAGTATTTAGATTTGAATATACGAGAAACCATAGAATTGGGATTCATGCACATTCGCCAGCATTGTTTAGCCACCATCGCCATATTAAAGAAATAGAGCTCACGAAAGCCTAATCGACCTATTCGTTTGGATCTTGAGGCCCTTTTAGAACTGACCCAATGATGTTTCCTATCCTCCTCAGTCGACCCCTAGTAGAAGCATGTGTAGCTCGCTCAATCTCTTTACATGTTGTCACCAGGAATTGGATTGCATAACTCGGAATTGCTTGAAACACTGTTTTGATCAGGATCTCCTGGCCCGCCTTTGTCAGTACTTTTTGCTTCCAAGTCTTCATTCAGCTTAGCACACGTTCAACAATGACCTTAAACACCTGGGCTTTTTTATCTACCAGTGATAGTTGGCAAGCCGAGATACTTATTAAAATGTTCCATGGCACGAACATTGAGTAGTTCTGCAAGCCGCGTCTTATTAGCCGAAGCAATGTTGCTGCTTGCTATTAACTCTGATTTTTCCAAATTAATTCGTTGACCTGATGCACTCTCATAAATCTTGATTGTATCTCTTATCCAAATGCACTCCTCTCTGTTTGCCTCAAAGAATAGAACGCTATCATCAAAGAAAGGACAACTCAGGGGCAATGACTAAGAAAACAAAGACTTATAAAGACTGTATTGTAGATAAAATTGATGACAATACACGAAAGGTACTAAGACACCCTACAAGAAGATCTAGCAAGTGGAAGTCTAAATTATCCACTAATAATTTACAAGAGCCTATAAATTTATGTACTCTCTTATCGGGTCTTTTGTTGTTGTTTATTTTAACTTATTTCAATTTAATTTTTTGCTTGTCTCTTGCATGAAACAACTTTGTGAAAACATTACTTATTTCTATTATTTTCTTTGAAGTATATTAGGTTTTGAATAATATAGGAATCTGCAGGTTATAAGTGCAATTGGCAGTACAATATATGATTTTCATAGCAACCACAAATTTTAAAACATGTTAGTAAAATATATTTACTTAAATAATCGATCTATAAACAAGGGAATTAGAATAATATATATTTTTAAAGATTTGGACCCAAAAAAAATGTATAAATTGGCTATCATGGGCAATGCACGTGTGCGTTGGTAGTAAAGATAAAATCTACGAGAGAAATGGAGAAGCCAAAGTTTAAGGGAGGAACATATAAAAACTATCATGATTTTGTTAAGTAGCGTGCGGTATCTATATATCGAGTATATTTTTATCAAAAGAAAAAAAAATAATATCTTAAAAAGTAATGTGGATAATATGGAGCTACATTTAAGGTGTTCCATCAGGGCAGGCCTTGTGGCGATCAAGGCCGTGCCGCACATGGTGCCCCCTCCCCCACCAAAGCTCTCATTTTATATATATAGAGATGTGAGATCAATCCTTCTTGCACAATTATTTTTATTTTTAAAATAGGGCATGCAAGAGCAATTAAAAAATATTAAAATTAAAAGTATTATCATAAATGAAAAGTACACAATATTCAGCAAAATATTAAAAATCAAAAGAATTATTATAAATTATGAAAAATGGCACAATATAATTAAGAAACTCGCACAATATAAAGAAAATTTATATATTTGAAGAGATGAAATTTATTTGTGTGTGCAAATTATTTTGGGAAAATGATTTTAATATTTAAGTAGGAATGGCGATTCCTAACCTGATTAGATGGACCTGAGCTTACCCAACTTTAATTTACTAAGAGAAAATTCGAAATTAACCGGACACGAACTCGATTAACTCGATTTTGACCAGAAAATTTCCGAAACCAATAATTTATCTTAAAATATAATAATTATATGTTTAAAGTAGTTTTAGATATATAATCCAACTTGATCTGTAATCGAACATAAACCCGACCCGATAATCTGAATTTGTTATACTTAAGGACTCCATTTATTTTATGTTTTTTGAGTTGCAAGTTATGTTTTCTTTTTTATATTTTCTAGTTGATGAAAATTATTTTTGAAAAAATAATATTTATCTATTTTTTGCCCTTCAAAATATTGGACCGTGTTCCATACTTTGATCATGAATTACACTTCGTTAGTTTATAGTGTGTGTGGCTTGTATATCATTCCATGTCTATCAAAATTATCATGATTTTGTTAAATGACGAGTGTGTCTTTGTATCTATTGTCTTTTTATTTAAAGAAAAAACAAACATCTTAAAAAGTAATGTGGATAGTTGTAATGTTGTACGTGTGGTGTTCTATACTTTGATCTTCGATTTCATTTGACGAATTTATAGTAATGTTTTGGTGCGTACATAATGTTATATGATTACACGTCTATTAAAGTCACGTTAGATTTGTTAAATGAGTGTAGTGTCTATCTCCTGTTTGTGTCTTCTATAAATAAACAATCTGTTACATGTATTAAATACAGGAACCTAAAAAATAAATTCCCCCTAAAAGGAAAAGGAAACCTAGAAATAAAATTGACTCTAAATTCACGCTCACCATGTTTGAATTATTATTTGATTATAAAATCACATGAGAGGTATGGGGAATGGAAGCAAGAGTAATAAATTAGGTGGGCCCGTGGGGGTGGGGCTGCTTTACATACTTCATTGCGGGTATGCCCACATTCCATCCCACAAATCAGGAAACAATTTGCTTTTCAACGGGATGGCCCACTCCATTAAACATTTACGGGTTAGCCCTTTAAAGACTGTAGGGTAACGTTTGGTCGAGGTTGGCCCAATCTCTAATAATTTAGTCTAACTCCTTCTATGTTTGTTTATACAACTTGGCTCAACTATCATAAATCACCACAGATTCTAATATCAATTTAATTATTAAATTAATCGTTATTAACAAACTATTACACACATCACATTATATTTTACATTTAAAAATTATATCCTACACTATCACCACTACCCCAACCATCCAAACAAACTTCATTTTTTTACTCTCTCAGCCACTATTCCCAAGCAACAATACCGCAGCCATCCCCAACCCCAACCAAACATTGCCTAGGTCACTCCACCAAAATATGCAACCTAAATAATACTACCTCCATTTTTTTAGGTATTCATTTAAATTTTGTGTTTTTTTTTAAATAATCATTCTTTTAATTTTTTTTCCCACAGTTTTCTTAATATTACCCCTATAATAATAAAGAAAATAGGGAGATAATTAAGGGATTTGATATAAGAGATAAAATTTAGATGATTTTATCATTTTTCTCCCTCTTTTAATTTTCTTATTCAAGTCTAAAAGAACTAAAAAAACGGAGGTAGTACAATTTAAACACGAGGCCTAATCTTTTGATGATACATCACTACAGGTAGGATGCAGTTGGTTTACTCTTACTGGTTTCAGACTAGTTCTAGTAATTACTAGAGCTAACAAACAGGTCCGACTCGATGGGTCAGCTCGTTTAGTTCGAAATATAGAATGAACTTGGCTGGAATATTAGATGCCCGAAAAAATTTGGACTTTTTTTACCTGGTCCGAACGCGTTTTTCTTTTGGCGGGGCGGGGACGAGCTGGTCCGTAATAATTGAATTTTTTTAGCTAATTAGCTAATTGTTGGTGTATATTACCAAATTAACCGTACCAAGTTATACTTACAATTTACTACGATGCAATAGGAGAACATAAGACGCAATCCTTTAGCATATCTAGTTTTTGATACATAAGTTCTTTGGAGCTTATTAGTATTAAGGACAAATTATATTGAGGGTTTAGTAAACTTTCATGCTGTTGTTCATACATTTTTGTACTGAATGGCCACTTTGTAATGTGAATACTTCTGCCACAGATTTTCTTTGGGAGGGTCTATCTATGATTACTCTTCCTCTTTGGCTCCGTTTATATTGGTAGACAATTTAGGATAGTGACATTTTATCTAATTTTATCTAGCGTTTACCTTTGTGAAAATAAAAAAAGCCAGGTTATCCTTTCGACCCATAATAAAATGCTAAAATTCGGGTAAAACCTTAAATAATAATCTAGGCTCCCCCTTAGATTCCTCCCCCTTAGGTTAGTTACCCAATACTTAAGATAGAATTAAACGGAACTATTTTAATTAGGCTTTTTCTAAAGAGAATTAAACTAAAATTCGCCTCAATATATAATTCTCCTTCATGGTCAGGGGAACGAAAAAAAAAAGGAAAAAATTCATTGATGGACATTTTATAGGACTTCTATCCATATTTCTGAGCGAGCTAAATTTGTAGGACTTCGATTCAACTAAATTATTTTAAACGGATCAACAATATAGTGAACCTAATCCTACGTCATAATTTAAAGGCCCAACGGATTTTGACTTATAACATCTCTGACCGTTGATCTACTTCCACAACTGGGTAAAAATTGGATAGGTATCCGGTAGCGTGAGCACAAAAAAACTGATTTTTCTTTTATTTTTCTTCTTCTTTTTCGTTACTTTTCTCCATTTCCATTCACCAGATTACTTTTTCTATTTTTCTGTTTTATATTGTTGAATTTAGGAGTGGAGAAAAATATTAAAATATAATATTTATCATACCGAAAAATAATATAAGTTCCACGTACCGTATATTTGATACAATAATGATATGAGATTTAAAAAATTCCATATTTTGATATATACACCAAAATATCGAAAAAAAATCGATATCTCGTATATATCGTATATATCGATTGTTTTGGGATTCTTGGGTATTTTTGTATTTTGGTATATATTGATATACCGAAATTCTTTATATATTATGATATACTAAATTTATATTGTTATATCAAAATCAATGGTAAGTAACAATACATATCAATATAGACACAAAATTTAGTACAATATTAGATGAATCAAATTTCTCTATACCTAAATTTTTATTATGGTAACATTATGAATTTTCCATATTTGAGACGGTATAGATAATACAGTACCGAATTAATTCTAGTTGGTGAAGTATTTTTTATCTACATTATTTTTTGGCGAGGAAAAAATAAATAGACTTGATCTTAATTCTTAAATAGAAATTTAATAAGAAAGTCACAGAGAAAATTATAATGGCCAAAGCTGGAAAAATAAAAATAAAAGCAAGAAGAACGGAAAAATAGAAAAAGCCAAACACTGAAATAGGGGTTTGGTGGCTTAGACAACATTGAAAAGGAATAATAGCAAAACGACCAAAAGGAAAAATATAACAAAGAGGGCCCGAGTGTGGGGGCGGGGGAGGGAAATCGGTCTAGTTTGATATTGTAGATAAGTTGGGTCATAAGAATATTGGTTCAAAATATTATTTGGTTCTATAAGTTCAATTCGATGATAAAAAACTAGATGAGTCGTGGGTCGACAATATTAGCATATCATAAGGAGATAAATCAGATCGAGCTGACTAGTTTTAAGCTCAATCCAATTTGACATATGACATTAACTCGGCAGGCTAGACGTTTCCATACCGTAAAAAAATTATATACTCGCCACAACATGTCCTTTGTCTGGTCTGGAGTAGCAGCCCAACACTCACTCATCACCATCTGCAGTCAGTATTACCAAAATTCACCAAACAAGGCTTTTCTTTTAATCACTTTAAGAGAGATTCTTAATTATGTCTGGATTAGGTTTACGTGGATGAGGAAAATTCTATCATTAAAATCTAAGAAATGAAAAATCATGGTAATTAGTAAACTTGTATGTTTATTTTCAAATTATATAGGATATAATTATATTATGAATGTCACATCAACGAAAATTTAAATTGTTGTAATACTACATCATAAATATATGTACTTACTAACTAGGAACAAATCCAAAAATTAATAATAGGATGGGCTAAATAATAAGTCCATATTATATTACTTATATGGCTTAATCGATCATTTGGTAGCTCTTATTACTTATATGAGTTAAACTAGGGGCTCGGTTATTAGCCCATATTAGGGCCTCTTAGCTATCTTACCAATTTGGTAAGATAGCATCTCATGAGTGAATTATTATTATTATTATTATTATTATTATTATTATTATTATTATTATTATTATTGTTGTTGTTGTTGTTGTTGTTGTTGTTGTTGTTGTTGTTGTTGTTCTTGTTATTATTATTATTATTTGAAATCTAATAAAAGCTATGTTTCGGGTAACAAAGCAAATAATCTTCATAGCATCTTGTCGAGAGCATCGATCCATTTTATTCTTATGAGATTTCCTCCTAGGGCAAGCTGAGGATCCATTTTGTTCTTCTGAGGTTTCCACCTAGGGCAAGCTGAGGCGACAATCACCGCGATATGAATATGAGGGAAAGAAAAATGACTAATTTTCAGATTTGGTAGGGGTAAAAGTGTGCCTACAATGACCCAATCTATATGTAACAGTAATATTATGTAAGCTACCAAACACCCAATCAAATTTATCATAAAATCTAATACCCCCTATCAAATGCAAGACTAATTAAATTATACACTCAAAACTCTGTTAAGTAATCTTATGATAGGTTAACCTCCCTTATCCCATACCCCCTACCAAATGAGCCCTATATGTTTAAATATGTTGAATGTGCGTGAATATAATTTATTATATTTCTTATGTATATTGATATAGTAATATCTACGTCTATATATAAAATGAGATATAGGTATAATGGAGATTATCTCTTATCCACCGTAGACATATGTTAATGTGTCAATCGTTTATGTATAATAATCTTACTTCTTAATTTTGTATAAGAAACTTACTTGTTTTAAGAGATTTTGACACATTGTTTGATGAACACATTAATATGTACTCACTGCGGGTAGAAGAGCAGGACTAACAAATGTAGATTTTAGAAATTATATATATACTATCTTACTATATAATAAAAGGAAATCAAACATATTTTTCTGGCTATTTCACTTTCTACAAATAGTAGGTTTAAATCATAATAACTAACATAATAAGATATTTATATATGTATATATATATATATATATATATATATGGGGTAATGATTTACACACACACATACATATATATATATATATGGTAAAATTTTATCAAAATTAATCCAAATTTATCTTTTATTGAAATTTGATACAAAAAAAGTTTTAGGTAACAATTTTGATTGATTTATTTTATAATTAGAATATTATAAAGTAAATAGAAAATAATAACATAAAATAAATTAAAATAAAATCATTTCTGGGTTTTTTCATTTTAATGTAAGATATAATAAATTAATCTTTTTCATGACCATTATTTTGACATCTATATTGCATATTTTAAAATAAACATATTAACAAATGCAATTGTTTGTCAATTATTTAGGTTGGATTTGTTTATTTATTATGAGTTGACTTATTTGATTGGATCTGAGATACAAATGAAAAATAAATAAATACTAAGAATATTCTTTTATAAATACTTATTAACTAATCTTTTAAAAATTATTTTTTTATTTTTTATATTTTTAAAATTTTAGTTATTTTATGAACAAATCCATATATGTATATATCCTTCCTACAACTATTATGGTATTTAACAAAAGAATATTAGAAATATTTAAATACCATAAATTGTTAAAAAATTAAAAAATATTTTTTAAATTCTAAACTTGATTTAAAATACCAGAAAATTAACTTAAACATGTTGAAAATATATTAAAATTTTGAGTTTTTTTTATAAAAAAGTTCAAATCAAATAATTTTAAGCAAGAAAAATTAAAAGTTATTACTTTTTTTTTTAAATCATAAAACTATTATAAATTTCTGAAAATTATATCTTTTAAACTCTAAAAATTTATCTAAACTATTTGAAACTTATCTTGAAAAATTATTTTAAAATTTCTAAAATTTCGTTTAAGACATGTGGAAGTATTTATGAAAAGTATAATTTTAGAGATAAGTATCTTTTTAATTATTTTTTTGAAAAAATAAATCCTTTTAAAAATATTTAAAATTATTTGAAGTAATATCAAAATTATTCGATCATTTTTAATGAAAATTGATTTTTTATTAAAATAATTCTACATTTTTTCAGTTAAGTTTATGATATTTTAAATATTTTTTTAGAATTTAATAATAAATATTGTATTTTCTAAACATTTTTATTATTTTTAAGTAGTTTCTTTTCTCTCCGAAAAATGCTACCAAAGATTGCAAATGTGGAAACCGCAAAGAATATTCAAATATTCATTTAGTTAGAATATAATAATTCTATTTTTCTATATTAGATAATATTATATTTAATTTAATAAAATAATTACTTTTTAAATAAATTTCCGTGCGAGCAATACTAGTAAAAAATAATGTTGGAGTGTTTGAGAAAATATCTTCAGATTTAATAAAAGTGGTTTTAATAAAATATTAGGACTATTTAAAGGGTTTTAGGGGGTGTTTGCATCTACTTTTCCTAAGTACTTTTCAACTTATAGCTTGAGAAATCTTATTTTGTAATGTTTGCAAAGTCAACTTCTGTTTTAAAAACAGTGCTTCCAAGGTAAAAGCTAAAAACAAAATTCTAATGGTTTTCCTTACTCAATGACAAATCTGCAAATAATATGATATCTTTTAAAAGATATGAGTGATTTTATACATAAATTATTTAAAAATACATTATAAAATTATATATATATATATATATATAAAGCCAAATGAAGCGCTTTTATTTAATTTTATCTTTCCCGCCTAAACTATATTAGTTATTATATAATTAACTTTATTTTATTTATAGTTCCAATAATTAAGTCATGTCATAAATATATTATAATTGTGTAATTATGACTTATACAATTTTTTGCATCACAATGTGTTTTTCACATTACAAAAGTGCTACCAACAAATGGATAAATATGGTAGTAAAAAATTCAATATTTACCTTCATAATAAATCAATTAATTTTTTTAAATAAATTAATATGATTTTAGACCATGATTGAATGTTAATAGTAACTAAAATATGATTTGTTTTTGACGAAAAGAGTATTTAATACTATAGTATACTAAATTTCTTTATGCTCTAATAATAATAAATAAATTTGAATGTTAAAATATTCTAAAGTAATTTTTTTGGCTTAATATCCATGTGCACCCTAAACTATCCAAGTTTTTTCCATTTTATGCCTAAATTATTTTTTATTATCAAATAGCAATCTATACTCAAAATATTTGTAAATTTGCGACCCCCGGCGAAGAATTCAAGTGAGAAAGATAAATATTATTTTATTAAAATTAAAAGTAATTTAAAAAATCTTTAAAATACTTTAAATTTTAAAATTCATTTAAAATATAAAAGATTAACTGAAAAATATTATATTTAAAAAAATAATATTTTTAAATATTAGAATTGTCTAAAAAATAATTTTTTAAATAAGTTTAAAATAATTTTTAGAAAATAAAAAATTAATTAAAAGGTAGAGCATAACTTTATAAATATATAATTTTATGAAATAATAAGGATTTTTAAAAATAAAAAAATAATAAATTTGAAAATAATAATTTTGAGAATCCTTAAATTATTTAAAAATACATTATAAAATTATAAAATTAATCAAATAAAAAAAATTAAATTATTCAGGCATTTTCAAAATGATTATTTTTAACTTCCAAATTATTTTAATCATTTCTAGGAAAATTTCAAATTATTTGGATTATCATGTAATTATTTTCTTTTCTTAAAGAATTATTATAACTATTTTATAAAATCAGAAAATTATCCTAAACTTTAAAAAAAATCATTCAAGATATGTGAAATTATAGATGAAAAGTATTTTTTAAAAGACCAATTTTCTTAAAAGAGTTTAAACTAATTTATTAAAAAATATAAAAATTATTTAAAATGTAGAAAATAATTTCTAAGAAAATCTAATTTATGAAATAAGTAGATTTTTAAATTCAAAAAAATTAAAATTATGAAATCCTTCTAAAAGATTGAAAATTGAAAATTTTAAAATTTATAAAAAAAACTCAAAATTTATGAAAAGTAATTTTTATAAATAACATTTTTCTGGTCATTTATATTTTAAATGAAATTTCATAATTTAATAAAAAAATTAGATTTTTAAATAATTTTATGATTTTTAAATATTCGTTCTTTCTCACCGAAGGTTGCAAATTGATAAATCCGCAGAGTATAGGTTGCTATTTGATTAAAAAAATAGTTTAGGCTTAAAACGGAAAAATAAAATAAAAAAATCTTGCATATTTCAGAGTTCAAATTGATATTAACCATTTTTTTATGTATAAATTCTTTATTGATTTGTTTATTTTTGTCTTACAACTTAATACTTAATAATGTCATAACCTTAATATATATATATATATAAATATATATATATATATTTCATTTGTTAAGATGTACTTTAATAGATATAACAAATTGTATTTCTCTTTATGTGAATTATAATAAACAAATGTCAAACTACTGTTAACTATATGAGCAGTTTCTACCACGACAACTGTATAGGTTTGTAAATCTTAAAAAATACGACTTACTTCAACTATAACTCGAAACATTGCTTTATTTATTTATTTTTCAAGAGATATATTTGATGATTAGATTTATTATAAATAATCGTGATAAAACTTTATAGTTTTAGTAACTTTAATTATACTTATACGTAATAATGATTTAATTTTTTTAATTTCGGCAAGTCTACATTATCGTTAATAATATAAAAATTATTATTATTCTAAAATTATATAATTTTAAATTATTAGTTATACTTATAAGATAACATGTCGTGCATCGCGCGGGAATATAACTAATATTGTAAATGGGAAAGTAGAGACAAAGTGCATTGATAAACATGAAAGGAAAAAAAAATAGTAGGGGAGTCCGTGAATGATAGGGGTATACATGTATAATGTGGAAAGATTTTAATAAATACTAAGAAAATCTGGCGATTGCAGCCCACATGGCTGTCTAGTCGGATTCAATATGGCATTTTGGCCAACTTTTGTCAAATCATCATAAATTTAGGGGCAACTTTTTTCAAATCATAAGAATATTTAAATAATTAATAATAAAAAAAAATAGATTCTAATTTTTTTAATAATAATAAAAAGAAAATGATATATAAAAATATGTTCTAAGATTCATTTAAAATTAAAAAACTTAAAGATTTATTTTGAAAATTTTACTCCCTCCGTCCAAAGGGAGTTTGCACGTTGCACCGGACACATATATTAAGAAAAATATGTTTTTTGTTTTTTCTTTGACTTTTCAAACTAGTATAAGCTGAAATGTTAGGGAGGGATTAGTGTACTAATCTTTTCTTCCCTTTTCCCCTAATTAAAACATGTTCCAACAGTGATCAACAACAACAACTCAAACAACACCTCAACTTGAAAATGCACATGAAAAATTTGAATTTTTTTTTCCGAAAAATTGGGAATTTTTTTTCCATCAATAGTCCTTACATAGAATCTGTTTTACATGCAAATAAACCTGAAATTACATTCAAAATTTTCCTCCTAAATTTGGGAAATCTGCTTCCTGAACACTATACATACTCAAATCTACAATCCAAACCACATTCAATGCTAATTCAGAAAATTTTCAAAAACTAAGTTACAAACACAAAATGCCTAACACTAGGAAGGGTCCTAATGTGTCTCCATCAGACCGAAATCTGATCGCCCAATTCTCAGAGCCAATAGGACAAACAAAATCCTGCATTTTGGCAAACCAAGGAAGCGGCAACATCATTTGGAGTGAGCCGGCGGACTATCCAGTACATTTGAGAATCTGTTGGACAACATTAAACAATCAGTATCCAATACATCATCTAGTTTAAGCCACCAAATAACAAACATTCAATATACCCATCACAACTGTACCAACAAAACCCAACCAGCAACATATGGATAATTTAACCCAATCAATCAGTACCTGAACCGAATCAACCAGCACATAAACTGTATCAATCAACACAGAGACCGAATCAACCAACAGACACTCTAATCAACTAGCACATAATCAAATCAACTAGCAAAGACTTGAATGAACCAACAAACAATAGAATCGGGATTAAAAAACCAACAAGATAATTAAAAATCTCAGCACATAATTAAATCAATCAGCAAAGACTCGAAGAAGCATCTTGTATCGAAACCCTAAAATGATTTCGTCATTAGGGTTTCTGTTAACCAGATCTAAGAGGGACAAAAATTTAAACCTTTAAAATGGCTGGAAACCAATCACAAAGGCATTGCATAAAGTGCCTCCTCATCTCCTTGGTGCCGAACCATTTTCTTTTCAGAGAGGGAAGATCAGGTTCAGGGAGAACATCTTCTACAATTTCTGAGGCGGAACCTAAATCCCCCTTTCAATCCAACTCCATCGCCTTGAAGGAAGATGGTCCTCAAACAAAAGCTGGGTTTAAGAAACGAATTAGTCCTCCGAATCGAAAACCACCAGCTCCAAATCTGAAGATTCTTCCATTAAAATACACTGTGAAGACGCGAGAGGGGAGAAAGAAAGAGATCTAAGATAGATCATGAAAAAGGAGGTAGATCGACGATCTTAGATCGAAGATCTGAAAGAGAGTGTAGAACAGTGGCGGAGTGTTCTAGAGAGGACCAGAGAGATTGAGGTTTCGTAGTGGGTGGGGAACGGGGAAGTGAGAGTGGATCAGAATTAGAAATGGGTATATAGGGGGTGGGTTAGATTAGGTCATTTAATTAAGGGAATGTTTAAGTTAAAAAACCCCTTCCCCTTAATTAACTGCATTCAATTTTTTTTTTTTTTTTTAAATATTAAGTAATGACAACTTTGCAAATATGTGTAATTTTTTAGGGTTGAGTTAGTGATTAAAGTTTCAGTTTTAGGAATGTGCATATTTGGGTGCGACGTACCGAAAAAGAAAGTGTGCAAACTCGGGTGGGATAGAGGGAGTATTTTTTTTAAATCCAGAAAATTAAAAAAGATATTCAGATTTTATTTTTAAAATTTCTAAATACCATTTAATATTCAGAAAATTAAAAAAAAAAAATATTTCTGAAAATTATTTAAAAATTAAAAAAATTATTGAAATTTAGAAAATTAAATTAAAATAAGAATAAAAAAATTAAATTTAGTTTTAGATTGTTAAAATAAAAATTAATTATTAAAATGATAAAAATTGAAAATAACTAATAAAAATATATTTTCGGAAAAAATGAAGGAAAAAAAAAAATAACTTATAACATATAAAATATAATATAGAAGAAAGTTATTTAAAAAGTTCCAAAATTAACATAAAATCCAGAAAATTATTTTTGTAATAATTTTGTTTCATGTTGGAGGATTTGAAAGAAAAGAAAGGTTGGGTTCATCACCCTTTGGAGAACAGAAAGCTGCAAAACGCCATTGAAGAACAAAATCGTGGTTGACTGTGTCGCTTTGAATGGTCGACGATGTCGAACAGACCAACAAATCTGAGGTTGATGGTGAGGCTAGTAGAACTGAGGTTTAATTTTCAGAAATAACTATTGAGAAATAAATTTCAAATATGAGGTTAATGGTGGTGTCGGTAAATCTGATGTTTAATTTTTAGAAATAAATTTTCGAATTTGAGGTTGATGGTGGCGTTGATAAATATAAGGTGGATCATAGGGATGGCAATGAATCGGGTTGAAACCCGAATTCGCACTAAACCCGTTTTGTATGGGACAGGTTCAAACCTGGTCAATCGGGTATTATCAGGTTTGAATCGGGTTATGGATTTTGCTAAACCTGCCACTAGTCCACCCCGTATATAGAATTTATATTAATATTTTTTATATTTATTGTTTATTATAGTAATATATTCCACTTACTACTATTTTTTACTACCAATACATTCGTATTTTTATTATTTTATTGTGTTTGATTAATTTGAGAACTTATTTTGTTATTTTTGTTAATAGATTTTTTAATCAATAATGTATATTTTATATTATATTTTAATTATGAGATGATTACATTAAAAAAAAATATTGTATATATTGGAAAAATAACTAAAACAACATGGCGGGTCGGGTTTTCTGAAAAGACTGGTCGAAGCGGGTTACAAATCTAATCCTTTCCATGCGGGGCGGGTCTTGGGAAAAACCAAACTCGTTCCATATCCTCCCTATTGCCATCCCTAACTGGATGGTGATATTGGTAAATCTGGTGTCTCCTAGAATGGTTGACGGCGATGATCAGACTTTTAACTTTTAGAAATAATTTTTGATTTAATTTTCTAAATTTTAAATAAATTTAGAATTTTTAATTTTTTTTTTTAATTTTCTGGAAATTAATTAAATTTAGAATTTCAAATAATTTTCAGAAATAAAATTTTCAATTTTTTGGATTTTAAAAGAATTTTAGAATTTTAAAAATAATTTTCAAAAATAAAATTTTTAATTTTTTAAAATTTTAAATGAATTTTAGAATATAATTATATGTTATTCTTCTTCTTCTTATTATTATTTTAAAATGTTCAGAATATATTATTATTATTATTATTATTATTATTATTATTATTATTATTATTATTATTATTATTATTATTATTATTATTAAATTAAATTTTTAAACTTATTTTAATTTTTTTACGATTTGGCAAAAGTTGCCCAAAATGCTACATTGGATCCAACAAGATTACCATGTGGGTTCTCGCTGGGTATGACATGTGCCTTTAATGAATTTCGGCGAGATTGGGCAAAAATTGCGCAATTTTGTTAATTAAGGGGCAATAATTAATTGCTAGAGCTAAACATAACGCATAGAAATGTATTACCCGTTATATTTTGTCTACCGTATGCTTCTTGTTTGAGGCTTTCCTAAGAGTTTTTATGACATTTTTTTGCCTTGCTTGTCATTTTTGCACTTTAACTTCCTTCATGGTATTAATTTTGGGTTACTCACGGTGCAACGTGGAATTCTTTAGGGGGATCCCTTCTCCTCTATTTGTGCTGAAGTGTTTTCTTGCATTTTACTAAGTTCGATATCAATCTCTACAAGAGTGTTTCAAGGCAATGTATTAATTTCGAGAACAGGTATTCTTCTTAGGCCTAATACACAAACTCAAATTTGTCACTCAATCTGCCAATTGTTTGGGATTGTTGAAGTGGTTTCGCACGTAGATATCTCGGCTCCTTTCTATTGTTGACTGGAATAAACAGGAAATTTTCGCAGACATAAAGAACAGATTAGTAAGCGCATTAATGGTTGGTAAGAGGAGTAATTAAGCAAAATGGGTAAGAAGTGTGCATTATATCTATTGTATAAGAACTATCCACGTACACAATGTATTGTTTCCAGTTGCCGAACCATGTTCTTAGTAATCTGGAGAATTTAGAAAAAATTTGTGTGGGAGGGGGGATAGCTCGTTCACGAGGAAAATTCTGTGGAAGTTTTGGGATATCCTCAAGAACCGAAAATCTCAAGGTGGCCTGGCTTTTGCAATTTAAAAATATTTAACCTTGCCATGTTACCTAAGCTAGCATGGCACCCTTTAGTTTCTACATCCAACCTCTTTGCCCGAATCATGCAATCTTAGTATAATGTATGTATTACATGCTGCTCTTGGTTCTCAGTCCAGCTTTACATGACACATGATTATGACGATAATCATGTTATTCTTCTTGGTTGTCGCAGGTTCATGAGCAATGACGAGACAATAAACCTCTTCCATGACAGCTTAGTTCTTTTGCTTCCCCGTTTTTCCATCAAATCCGCTACATAGGGCCTCCCACAAGACGTCCGAGTCAGCTCCATCATTTTTTTATTCAAATATTTTATACTTTGAATTATTCTAATATGACCTTATAACTTAAATTAATAGTATTAAGAAAAGATAATATTTTTATTTGTCTATCTATATAATTGTTTCCTCTTCTTATTCTATTAAAAATAATTTTAATAGAAAATCACATTATATGCAAGCATAAGAGCTTAAGGTATGTTAGTTGTTAAGCTCAATTACATGAATTTGACATGTAAAAAAATCGTAGTATAGATTAAATATGAATAATAAAAAATAAAAGTATGTATTATAAAAGTTTTAAGATTATTCCATAAAATTTATTGTTGTAAAAAAATTGACAGTGTGAATAGTAAAAATATGATAGTTATAGATAAGATTGAAAATAATCAATAAATTCAATTTTTTCTTTATTCCATACCTTAAATAATTATCTTATTTAGTACAATTTTTTAAATATAAGCAAATAACATATCATTGTAAAGCTCTTTAAATCTATTTTAATACGAAATTGATTTCATTTTAAAATTTAAAGTATTGAAAGTGTAGAAGAAGGATAATTTAAACATGTACTTTTTTGGAGGAGTTCTTAATATAAAAGGACTCTTACTTTTTATAATCAAGTAAAGAAAAATATAAATTATTTTAAAATTACTTAATCACCCTTAAATTTAATTCTTAATAAGGATATTTTACTATTTATAATCAAGTCAGGAAAACATAAATTATTTTAAATTACTTAACTACCATTAAATTTAATACTTAGTAAGGATATTATAGGCATCACAAGAAAAGACGAAACAAAAGACAAGACGAAACAATTCATATTTTTATATTAGTAATAGATATATAAAATAACGGGGAATCCCCGTTTTGCCTATACGGAGTCGGGTTCGGGACCGGGGACGGAATGGGGAGTATGATTCCCATCCCCATACCATCCCCACTCATAGAATTTCGGGGAATTCCCGTCCCCATCTCCGTTCCTATTTTTTTCGAGAAATCCCCAACCTAATATTTTCGGGTCCCAACGAGAAATACTTGCGGAGTTTTTGCCCTCCCTAATCTATGGATGACTGAATACTGATGCTCAATCTACATGATACCAAAGTAACAAAATCCGGATATAGTTATGATTAGGCAATGCCAACTATTCACAGTTTGTGATTTATTCTGGAAATAAACAGATTATTGGAAAAATTAATAACATGGATTCAACAAAAAATGATAAATTATTCAAGAATAAATCAGTTACATACATAAATAAAATTTTCAAAATTTAATTATTTTTCTTATATATTTTATGTTTAACTAATTTTTTTAAATGGGATCAAATGATCAGGTTATGAAACAGTATGAAACATAATAATTGTTGCAATTATTAGGCCTGAACTTTTTCTAGGCCATCATTCTATATTGTTTCTAATTATGCTCGCTCTTTCTTAAAATAATTTAAGTTTGAAAATTGTATAATTTTGTATTGATATAAATTTATTATTATGGATTATTTAAGATTTAAGTAAAATAATTTTGTTGGTAATTTATAATTTTAAGTATTATCCTGAATTTTATTATTCTTGTTTGAAGAAATACAATGAGATTTACTATATATAAAGAATAAGAGTAAAAGTATAAAGACAGCCCCACACAGACGGATATATTAGTGATAATTACTAGATTTTGAAAGTCTGAAGTAAGAATTGTAAGTTTAATTTTGATTTGAAGATCCATAAGAAGAATGAAAAAATAGAGAGAATATTGGTGGCATGCATGGCACGGTCAGACATATTAGTAGCATAAATGCAATATACATCTTACGGTTCTTAAAGTATTAAAGTTTATTTTAAATGATCCTTAAAGTATCATTTTGTTTTATTTGGTCCTTGAAGTTCTAATTTTTTTATTCAATTGGTCCTTGAAGTATTTTTTGTTTCAATTGGTCCCTTATGTTCTAAAATTATTTTAATTAGTCCTTAAACTATTACAAAAGTTTATCTTAAGGCCCCTAGAAGAAAAATATACATAAAATATGTGAAATCGTTGATTTAATTAGGAATGATAATATAACATACCTTTATTAAATAAATATTGTGTAATTTTTCTTTATGATACTTTTACCCCCAACGAAGGTGAATTATACTAAAATGTGGATTTGAACAAAAGTTCGAGATTATAATTTTTCAAGAATTTCATCCAAACTTTGTGAAATATTTTGTGGTACTTTAATTTTCGTTAGAAAAAGTGCTAATTTGATCTAGATATTTTGAAATCTCTCTATCGGAAGTAAAATTGAACATTATCAACGAAAGGACTTCAAATTAAAGATAACCATAGTTAAAAAAATTTAGATCAAATTAGCGTGTTTCTAACTAAAATTAAAGTACCATAAAGCATTTTTCAAAGTTTGGATGAAATTAAAAAAAATATAATCTCGAACTTTCGTTCAAATTCATATTCTAGTATAATTCACCTTTGTCTGAGGTAAAAGTATCGTAATGAAAAAATTCACAATATTTATTTGATAAAGATATGCTATAATATAATTTTGAATTAAATTGGTGGTTTCACATGTTTTATGTATTTTTTCTACTAGGTACCTTAAGATAGACTTTTGGAATAGTTTAAGGACCAATTGAAATAATTTTATAACATAATGGAACAAAAAAATACTTCAGGGACAAATTGAATCTAAAATTTAGAACTTCAAGAACCAATTAAAACAAAGTGATACTTTAGGGACCATTTGAAACAAACATTAATACTTTAAGGACCTTAAAATGTATATTGCCTAGTATAAATGGGATGGTCAACTGGTGGTGTCACATGGATATACTTCAATAATTGCTTAATATTATTGCCACACGCCATTCTCGCAACGCTAACCAACGTCTTTACGCCGCCTCTTTACCATTACGATTCTCTAAACCATAAAACCCTATAATATTAATGGTGGAACACAAATAAACACTAATTACCTACTTCTAAGACTAATTTCTAAAATATAAAATCCTATGAAATCTCCCTAAAAAACAACTAATAAAGAGGGATGTGCATAAATGTACAAGTTTGGACTATTAAATTATTCGAATTCGATTCACCGCTTACAAATAGCGCCTTTATTTTAATAATCTCATCTCTATTGATTCCCCACTTATATATATATGTTTTCTTCTCTCTCTGTAATAGTTGCTATACTGCATCACGCAGTTTACTAATCAAGGTAAGCAGCAGCTGCTTCTTCTTCTTCTTTTTCTTTTCTCTCTCTCTTAAATTAGATGTTGATGATTTTGAGTTGAGGTTTCTTTTCTCATTCTAACACCTGATCCCTATTTCTTTCCTTTTTGTAATTTCTTACATTTATAAGAGTCCTCTATCTTCTTCAACCAGTCATCAATAAACATGCATTCTCCCCCTCTTTCTTCTCCTATAATAATTATACTATACTATTTAAACCACACAATTTTAATTACCATACTATCATTTTGTTCAATAATTATACTGTGTTTCATGCGTATAAAACAAAATTCCCATTAAATTGGATTCTGGAATTTATTCTTATTTTGTTTGGTGGACCACCAATTTATTGTTCTTTCCAAATACTAGACTCACAACTTTTGGTTGCCCAATATTCTCACATGCTGCCTCATGCTATTAGTAATTACTAATCTCCCATCCTGCTCAACTTTGCACATTTTTTTTTTCGTTCCGTCTTACTCAGATTTGCACACCCTTAAAAAGAAAATTTTCCAAATAATCTCTATGTTCAAAATTTTCATCGTCAATCTCCACTCTTGAAAAAGTGAACAAAAAAATAGAAAGTAATTTTTTCTTAACCTCTGTGTCCGTTCCTACCTACAAATCTGAGCAGACGGAGGTAGTATTACAAACTTGCCTGTTTTTTTTTCTCTCTCACTTACTATTTTCCCAGTCTAAGTGATAGAGTTCATCACCAATCCCAACTATGCTACCTACCTTTCTTTCAATACAATAATATCATAACATATATAGGAATAAAACTAATTATAAATATCTAGTTATCGATTACATGCATCTTCTTCTGCTTTTTTTAATTTGGCATCCTCTTGTTTTAGTAATGCTTTTAAGGTGTGGAATTGTATTTATAAAGTGTCTGTAAATTTAGGTCAGTAAAATTAGTTTCCTAGTGTGATTCTGAGGTTTTTGGGCAGTAAATTTACCTGTTGGAGAAATACAAAGCTAATCTGTGTCACCTAGTGAACTGAGTGTAATAGAGGATGAAACACCTACTGTAACATGAAATCCGAATTGAATCTGTCCGTACAAATTCTAACCCATGAGATCATCTGTTACACTTTGGTGTTACATTTTGTGTTTCACTCATTCATTAATCGACATGTGTATGGTATGATGTTACAAATTAACACGTGTCACCTAATAAATTAAGTGTAACAGAGGATGAAACATCTAGAATCCGAATTGAAATTCTAAGTTGGGTAACTCCAAAATCAAGAGGATAATTTTATAATGGAGTAGAGTATGGTAGATTTGTAAAAAGTAATGATGAGGTAGTTGTTGAAATTGGTAAATAGAAAAAAAGTGAGGAAGAAGTGAAGATGGTACTATTTGTAACATTTTTGGGAGGAGATATCATAGTCTTTGATTCACCAACCGATTCATAAACATAGGTCGCATGTATTTCTATAATTGCTGCAAATGTCAAAATAGACTCTATCTTTTTATAGAGTTGTTTTAAATATGTATTAAATGTTATTTTTCCTATTATCTTCTATTTATTTTCATTAACGATATCATTAAGTATATCAAATAAAGGCATAGTAGTAAATTCCAAGTATATTAAATATATTTCCTATTTTGTGTGAAATGATTGACTATCTTTGTGAGACGGAAGGAACTATGAGTATAATATTTGATTGTATTCGTCTCAATCTTAGACTAATTCTTGATTAATATCGTTATTCATGTCTTATTCTTAGGCTTTGAGTATCTGTCCAAATAAACTTAATAACATTTATTGTACCCCTGCAGAAATTCATTATTCGCAGTCAATCACGTTACAAGTATAACTGCTTGTCATATAATTAATTAAATAGGTCTCACCCCACAAAGCCATTTTCATAGATGTTGTTTTCAAATGGATCCGGATCCTCTGCAGGGCATCTAACAAGTAGTGTAAGATACCAAAACAACGTTGTTTTGGTGCTCTACATTGCGTGTTGGATTGGATGCCCAGTAGATGATATATCATACGTGTCCATTTCCCACGCACAAAAAGGGAAAACAACACACACCCCCACACCCCTGATGAGCCTTAACTCTGATTCTTTACCTATATAGGTATCAATAATAATAGTGGTGGCACTAAGTTGGTGTGTAATGAAACTAAGAGCTTCTTCATCTTATATTATTGTCTCCTCAGAGAAACTTTTCAGAAAGTAATAGTAGAGATTTACACACAACTTGAAAGAGGGGAAGATGGGGTTCTTGTCTCTGTTGAAAGTGGCATCCATGCCGATAGTGCAGGTGCTCATCATAAGCATGCTTGGAGCTTTCATGGCCACCGATTACCTCAACCTTCTTCCTCCTGATGCAAGAAAGTTTATGAACAAAGTAGGGCTATGTACATCTGATACAGTTTTCTTTTTTCAAAATATTGTTTGTTCTAGTTTAAAAACTTTGTTAGTGTTTGCAATGCAGATAGTGTTTGTTGCCTTCACTCCATCACTAGTGTTTTCGAGTCTGGCCAAGACAGTCACACTCGAAGACATCGTCTCGTGGTATGATCTCTATCATGTTTCTAGTTTCATATGAGTGTGTAACTAAGGATTTGATGGAAATTGAATCTGAATAAGTGGAGCAAAACTGGTGTATTTCTTTGTTTCTGATCATAGAAATTTGTTGGTGATATTGAATGTTTAATCACCATTGCTTTTGTTAATGGTGATTTAGGTGGTTCATGCCAGTTAATATTGGAATAACTTTTATAGTTGGAGGGACATTTGGATGGATAGCAGTGAAAATACTGAGACCAGAACCACACATACAAAATCTCATCATTGCCATGTGTTCAGCAGGTAAGTATCATGTTAACATTTAACACGTGCCCGCAGTGGGTATTGTTTACAAGTAGCTAATTACCATGTTGAAAATTGACTAGGAAACTTGGGGAACATTCTTTTGATAATTATCCCTGCAATCTGCAAGGAGAATGGCAATCCATTTGGGGACAAGAATACTTGCGCCACCATGGGGCTTTCTTATGTGTCTTTCTCAATGGCGGTAATCATCTTTTCATTGTCCTTGTCCTAATTTTGTATTTCATCGAAATTGGAATACAAGATGATGTATTTGAATTTGTTATATTCTATATGTTACAAGGCCTGGAAATATAAGAACTTATGAGATGTTGGTTGGACAACAGCTTGGGGCCTTCTACATATGGACTTATGCGTTCCACTTAATACGAACCGCTGGTGTGAAATACAGAGCTCTTCTTGCAGCCAAGGAGCTGAGAAAGGAGCCTAACAAGGATTTAGAGGGAGGTGAGAAGTCTCTTCTTCTTAATGAAGCAGATTCCTCTGTTAAAGATACTAAACACAAGGAACAAAGGGTGAGTCGAGCTTCGATGAAACATCCGAATATGTTATATTTTCATATATAGATTGGAATACCAGCAAAGCATGCCTTTAATCTATATCTAAACTTTCTGGTTGGGCTGGGACGGACCGTGTCAGAAGATTTACCACCTCGTTTTTGTATATTTGAATTTGACAAGAGATCATATTTGATATATCTATTTGTGTGTCTACATATAATTGTAAATTCATTTGATTATATGTATAAGGTTGAGCCAAAGCAAAGAGAAACAAAGTGGAATCAAATAATGGGAATACTACATCAACTAGGGGAGGAGCTCTTCGCGCCCCCAATCGTCGCTGCAGTGAGTTGTTAAATATTCATTTTCCCTATTTGTGCAATGCTACAGGATTTCACACTATCAATTTCAGATTCTTGGCCTCATATTTGGATCAATTACATGGTTCAGACACCTTCTTATCGGTGAAAATGCTCCTCTCAGAGTGATCGATGATACTATTCAATTGCTCGGGTAAAATGCTGCTTTTAAACTATGCACCTACTCCTCTTACTACTCGATATGCAAATTTAAACAAATGTTCACGATTTTGTAGGGATGGAACTATCCCTTGTATCACCCTCATATTAGGAGGCAACTTAATACAAGGTACGTCTTTCTTTCATAATCTAAAATCATGACAGGTCTGAATTGGGACAACAAGCAGAAATCAATCAGCCCGAATCGAGGCATTCTGCATTATCCTCAAGCCAGTATTTTATTGGCCGAACTTAGTTCTGCACCATGCATTCATTGGGACAAAACAAACGTGGATTTCCCCCTTTGGCATGTATAAGGCCTAGCTCATTATATCTTTCCGGGGCTGCTCGTGCCAAGATCAAATTGCCACCTCTACACTTAAATAAACTTAATCGAACAAAAATGCATAATCATTACTCTAATGGATGCAGGGCTACGCAAGGCAAATTTGAAACCAATATTGATAATAGCAGTGATCTGTGTAAGATACATAATACTTCCTGCATTTGGATTGGTTGTTGTTCGGGCAGCTTCAAAATTGGGCTTCCTACCTTCCGATCCCCTTTACCATTTCATTCTTATGATTCAATTTACTCTTCCACCAGCCATGAACTTAGGTACGGTTCTTTACTATCAATACTAGGTACTGTTATGCCGATAGAAATATCATCTTATCCAATAAAAAAACAATGCAGGTACCATGACACAACTCTTTGATGTGGCTCAAGAAGAGTGTGCGGTTTTGTTCCTTTGGACTTACCTAGTTGCGGCCTTTGCTCTTACGGGTTGGTCCACCATTTTCATGTGGATCTTGTCCTAAAGGAACGCGAGTGGCGATTATTGGAAGGTATAACAAGATGTTGTATAAGGCTACAACTACAAGCAAGAAGGTGTATAAGACCACAATTGATCATCTTACTTGGAAATTCAAGTATGCAATTTCTTGAGATTTTGCCTATTACAGTGTTCATATTGAGAGTGAATTAGACTCTCAAAGAAGCCTAGCAGGCATATTGTTATTACAATGGAGCAGCTATGTAGCATGTGTTCTGTCTTGAATGTAACAAACAGATTTTCGAGATGCAAGTGTAAAATAGTGGAAAACTATCACCAATTTTACGGGGAAAATTTCACTTTTGGTCGCATAAAAAATTCCAAACAGTATTTGTGTCAAACATGAATACATGATGTTTAGTCCCAAGTTCATATTTTTGACTTTTTTGGTCCCAACTTTCCAGAAAATTACTGTTTGGATCCCAAAAGTAACAAGCAACTTAAGGGACCATATGCTGATATTTGTAGTACTCATTCATCTGCAATCTTGACAATCTTTTTTCCGACATTATCACCACGAAACAGTCCTATGAAAGCACTGGGCACACTATCCACGCCGTCGCTGATGTCACAAAGCGCATGCATTTTTCCGGCGCGGAGATGCTCTGCCGTTGTGGAGATAAAATCGGCGTAGCATTTCATGTAATCGGCAGCCAGAAATCCTTGGATCGTGATCCTCTTGTAGACCACATCGAGCATCTCCGGAGCTGCCCTCTTGCCGCCGCCGGTGTATTCGGAGATGACACCGCAGACAGCCACCCTACCGAAGTGGTTCATGTTGGCCACCGCTGCCTCCAGCATTTCTCCGCCCACGTTATCAAAATACATATCAATGCCGTCGGGGAAGTACCTTCATAGTGTTCATCATAATTAGGACATGGAAAAAGCAAATTTTATCTTGTAAATATATCTAATTAGCTGAATTAAGTTCTAAAACGCTACAATTTGCAGTCTTTTGCAAATTTGGAACGTGTTATGCGACTTTTACTAGAAAATTTGTTTATTTTTGGGCTAGATGTACTTGGAACAAATGAAAATTAAGTTATTTCAACTACAATTTTTTTTTTAAATTGGACAACTCTCCAATTTATGGTCACTTCTCTATGGTACCAATTGTTGTTTTATTGAAGTTGCTTCACTATTAGCACCACAAATGACTTTGATCGATATGGATTGGACTAATACCAAGATTGAGTCCTAGATAGACCAATCTAATTTTAGAAAATAGAACACTAACAATGAAAATGGCATCCTCATTTTAAACTAATTCATGTGGATATCTTTGAATTCCTTAGCATATCCATTATAACATCTTTCTAGATTTTTTATTCGTTAAGTCAATGGTTTGAGTAGCTTGTATAATCTCCTCTCCGTCATTGTAAGATATAGTTTGGTGGCAGACTACAAATGGATTACCCAACAATGCTAAAACTGTAGTTGAGATACCTTTTCAGAGTAGAGTTGAGATCGGCCTCTTCTTTGTAGTTGAATGCATCATCAAAACCAAGCTTTTCCTTCAGCAAATCAACCTAAATACTCATACATAATAAATCAATCACATCACTGTTTCTTTAGAGTACTTCACCTTGTATTTCGGATGTGACACTCTCTCCGAAATGCACAGTGAAGTACTCTACAGGATTTAGATCCCTCTATTCATTCCTTTTATAAGTTAACATTTAATCACAAATATGACAAAACAAGCAGCAGACTACTTAACAGATGAGTTATGTTTTTAGACACATGTAAATACAGTTATGTTTGTGGATTATGTTTCAACTTATGTGTCATTAAATATGAAAATTGAGACTACTCCAACAGACTTAGCAGGAGCGATAGGAAAAAAATTGTATAGTTACTTGTAAATTTGTGAATTTTAAAACAGTTGATGCTGATTTTACCTCATATATAATATCTAGTACTGTGGAGGATACTCAATAAAGGGTTCTGCTATCCTTTTCTTTCTCTTACTTATATCTTATAACCAAGAAATACTTTTACGCTTGCCTGTGAATTTTTTTATGATTTCTTCTTCTTCGCCTTTATATTACTTATGAATTAAATTGTAAAAAAAAATCTTAAAAGATCCACGTTTTCTGTATACTAGAACGAAGCACATGCGTCGCATCGTGGTGACGGTTTATTAATTTAAATGACTTAATAATTATTTGTAACTTATGACCACCCTAATCGTCCCTACTTTTACTAACTCTTATATTACTTGTTGAGAACTTAATCATGCTATAATGTAACAATAGATGGTTGTATAAATTATCGATAATTATGTAGCCCTAATCAACCAAGTAAAAGATATATTTACATCATGCTGGAATTAAACAAAATAGTCAAAATGAGAATGACAATACATTTATGGGGAAATAAATAGAAAATATGATTTTAAGGTTTGTCTCTTATTTGATATTCGATATAGAATTATTTTGTAGAATTTTTATGTGTTAAGAATATCGTAATAAATTAATTAAAATCTGCTAATTATTTTATCTTTTTTTGATGTATTTTTATTATATGTTATCTCTTTTCTATTGCAAATAAAATGTAGTAGGAATGAAATTTAAAAAAAAAAAAAAGAAGAAAATAGTAATATTCAATTATTGCATCTTATCTTATTTTTTTACGTAGCTTTACGTAGCGTTTATGTATGATAGGTTTGTTGCAATACTATTTTATTTTATACTCTTGTCTGTAATAAATTTTAACAACTAATAATCTTATTTATTCAATTTTTGCCAAATGATCTTATAAGCATGAGCTACACTAATATCATAGAAAGTTATCGTAAGTATTAAATATTCTATGTTTATTTTGAATTATGTTATTTATTTTTACACGAAGATAAGTTAGTATCATTTTATACTATTTTTTTTTTCAATTTAACAAACTAATCATTTAAAATACTTTAAGTAATATGTATGTAATGATTAATATATTTTATTAAAGCAATTATATAATTTGATAATAATTAGATATAATATTATACTTATTTTCTTTAGTAAAATTAATAATTAAATGCTTATGAAAAGGTACATGACCAAAATATTTGTCAGATATAATTTTGATGAGTTATATAAAAGATTTAACATGATACACATGCTACAACTGTAATAATTCACAAATGTTTATTTTATTTTCTTTTTTTTTTCCTAGAGAAATAAATCACATATTGTTAATAAAACATGTCTTCAACAACTCAGCTTGTATTTGTTATTATAACAAAGAAGTCAAACATCATAATATCTAAGTTCTGTAAACTCTTATTGCATGTTTAATTTACTATAAATTTTGATTAGATATTTACTTTAATGTTAAGTCATTTGTATATTATAAGAATTTCACATAAAACGGTCAATTAAAAAATCTTATATATGACACTATAATTTCCTTGTCAATACTTTTTCTTTTTTTGTAGTATGTGGAATGTGTATATAGATATTATAGCTGCAAAACCTAAATGAGAAAAATACCTTTTTACTTTCTCAAGAATGAGATAAAAAAATAAACTTGATAAGGACTTTGGATACCAATATACATTATTTTGATTAGTATATGTTTTATTTTGCTAATCCTAAAATAAAACATTATTTTTTTATTCACCACCAAAACATCTACACTTAATTTTTTCAAACATATTTCATACTTAAATAATTCTCTTGTAAATGAAAATAGATTTAGTGATAAGATTTAAAATAAGATAAGTTATTCAAACAAGGAACACAACATTCACCCAAAAATATAAACTTGGAGAATATAAAAGTATAAATTTGTATCCGATTATAATTAAAATATCTCCATTTCAAAATAAGAGCATGGTATCCACTATTAAAAGGAAAAACATAATAATTGGTTTCCACTCTTTTTTTCTTTTTGCAACAATTATAAAATAATTTGATCATGAAAGAGAGAATAAATATATTAGATATCACAAAAAATAAAATAAGATAAAATAAAAATATAATCTATTTTACTAATAAAAGAAGAAAAATATAATGTCTTACGAATATCTAGGTTTAAGTTATATTATTAGGTGAATTAAATATCTTATTATGACATAGAATAATAGATGAATATAAACTATAAAGGGGCTCTCACCAAACAAATATAAATTAAAAAATAAAATTACTAAATTATAACTTTATAAATAAAACTTATTAAGGATATAATAGATAAATTAAAATTGATAATACTTTTATAATAGTAGTAGATAGTAGAATTCGTTTGGGAATCATTCTCCTTCTTTTTAGTGTGTACTCATCTTTTCAAGTTATTAGAATTTAATTAGTAATGTCAATCGAATTAAACAACGAATGAAGCTAGACCTACTTTATCTGTTTTTAAATTAAAACAGAGTGTTTTGAGGGGCCTTAACTTGTATAATTATATATGAAAGACATAATACTCTGGTAAAATACAATTCTTCCAGAAAAGGAAAAAAGATTATATTTAAGACAGTCTTAGTCCTAAAATGATTAGGGGATACTTGATTTAAAATGTAGTGGCATGTGTCACGTTCGATGGGGTACATTCACGACGGGACATCCAAAAAATATTTTAGTTTAAGAGTATAATATGATAAGGGTCCTGTTTGTTTAGGGTTGGGTCAATCGGTTGTGGATTGAACACAACCCGTTATGTGTTTGTCCATCGGTTGTGGGCAATTAATCTTCACATACATCATCAAATCATTAACTAACTCTTACACACATCACTAATTAAACATCATTCCCAATACACATTTTTATCAATAATCAATCATTCACTAACTAATTCTTACACACACCAAATCAACTTCATCAAATCACCCCCACAACCCAATCTCCAACTAACATAAACAAACACTCACTTATTTACTCCAACCAACCTATTCCACTATATTCCCCACAGTCTACAATACTCCAGCCACCCACAGCCATAAACAAACAGGGCCAAGAAGATGTGTATTGAAATTTATAAAAGGTGCATTAAAAATTGTAAAAGGTGTGTTAGAAATTGTAAAATGTGATTGTAACCAATAGGGTCTGGATATGAAGAAATAGACGATGAAATACGTTGAGGACGACCGATGCCACATTGGGATGGAGACAAATAAGAGTAGCAACGAGGAGTTGTACCTTGGGTTGGGTACCAGCGCAGCCAATGACATGGCAACCAAAGAGCTTAGCGTATTGTCCAACTAGGCTTCCCACAGATCCAGAGGCCGCTGACACAAACAGGGTTTCACCCTTTTTGGGCTTTAATACTTGATAAAACCCTCCATACGCCGTCAGCCCACTAAATCCTACAATCAGGTAAATGGTGAGATTGTGTTTGTTTTTATCCAAGTTGAAAGAAGAGACAAGTTACCAAGAGTGCCAACATAGTAAGGTAAGGGTAAGCCCATGGGGTCCAACTTATTCAACAAAGCGCCTTTATGTGCTACTGTGTACTCTCCCCATGTCAGCAACCCAATCACCAGATCATCTTTTGACAGATCACCCCGCCCTGACTCCACCACTCGTCCTACACCGTATGTATCAATCGCCTGCCCGGGAGTTATGGCCGCGGCAAAATTAATGGCGGCCTGAGACGGGCTGTGCGCCTTCATACGGTTGAGCTGGTATGGGTCCACCGATACGTATAGATTTTTGACGATCACTTCTCCTTCACCTTCCATCAGTGGGAAACTAATTGTTTCAGTCTTGATTTCGAAATCGGACTCGCATGGAGCCCCATTTACATGACCCCTTATGACGACTAACTTGTTCTTAATCTCCTCCATCACTCCACACTCTCTCCTTCATGCTAACACACACCCCTTTTTATATACTTGCAGCTGGCCTGCATAATTAAATATTTATTTTTTACGATTGAATGATTACACTACAAGAAAAATAATATTTTGAAATTATATAAATATGAATAAGGCTAAAGAGAGACGGTTGTTCGGTAAGGAATATGGAAGTGTTTTGTCTTTACATAGGGAAGCATACAGATGTTTTGGATACTGGGTAGGTAGGAAAGTAGCATTAATACTTCCTAATTAACTAAACTGGCTAACTATTTATTCAGACAATGTATTTTTCTAATGGAACAACTCAAGATTGTGATGTAGGGGAAATAAAAATAAATCAAATAAGCTGATGCATTTTAAATCATGGTTACCATACTTGGTGTATCTTTGGTCTGAGATGAATTTGTAAAATGAACCCTATTCTCTTCATGCAAGTTTAAACTGAAATGTAATAAATTGAACAATAAATAAAAAGAGGTTGTGTTGATGTGGGAAACTGGCAAAACTAAATTGTGGAGCAATTCTTCAATTACAATTGTGAAAGAATACGTCAAAACAATATTGTTTGTTCTAAAAAGAACTTACAAGAACCGAGACGGCAGTTGTTGGAATACAAAAGGACGAAAAGTGTATTACATAACAAAAAAGGAGAGTTAGGAGAGATTCCCCTCCTCTCTCTCAAACAAGTTAAGGGGAATTAGGTGAAAAACACTAGCCCCCCTTTTTCCTCCATCATTTTCATCTCCTTAATGTTTAGATTTTATTTTTCTTCTTTCCTCATCCTCCTTTAATTATAGAAGGATGTGAAAATACTTCTATCATATTATTAATTACTTTCTTCGTTTCGACCTAATTTGTCTATCTTGGTCGGCCACGAAGGTTAAGAAAAAACAAATTTTGTGAAATCATTGCCTTTTTTAAATGTGAAGATTGAGAGTGGAGATTTTGAGGGTGAAAATTGTGAGATAAATTTGTCATTTTTTGGCTGGCAAATTAGAGTAGGACGGAGGTAGTATTTATTTTGTTTTTGTTTTGTTTCGTCATGTTTTTATTTGTTTTTTTTTTCCCTCTCTTCAGGTTTACCTTTGTGAGACTTCTCCGTAACTTTGTGCATCTTTACACGCCTAGTCCGATCTCCAATCTTTATTTTAAGGTGAGTTTTTTTGGTCTTCCAAGCCTGATGCAGCCTCCAATTTCCGATTTCCTATGGATCTTTCGGCTTTGAATGCAATTTTGATTGACAAGAGTCCGAGACGAAGTCTGATGGGGATTGATGATCTTGATTCAGGGACGGACCCAATTTTATTGTTTATTTCAGAGTCGAAGGTAGTTGTTCGTACTTTTTTCGATTCTTTGCTTGTTGTACATGTAGTCACGAGGCAAGAATCATGTCTTACTGCTATTGGGCTTCTTGTGGATGATATTCTACGTATGCTTTTGACGGATTATTTAATGTAGTTGCTCATAGGCTTGTGCATTTTTCTTTTCTTTTCTTCAGTCAATCCGATTATGTGGTAAGGTCCCCATTTTTCTGCTTGAATTGTGAGTCTTGTACTTAAAATTGATTAATGAGATTCTCATATTTTTTTTTAAAGTTAAGGGGGAAATTATGAAGAAAAATAAAATTTGTTCCACTTGAGGTTTAAATTGAGTTCTACTTAATATTTGAATAATTTGATTTTATTTTTATTTTTATTTTTTATATATTTTGGCAAGCGGGTTCACTATTTACTATGTGATTGAAGTCAGAGTTAGGGTTTAGACTTTGACCTAATAGTTTATTGATGAATTCAATTATTTTTCTTTTGAATTTTATGATTTATAGTTTGATAGTTAAATTGACAATTTCATATGTTACTAACGTGGGTAAATTGCAATCCTCGTAAAAATTAATACTCGATAAATTAATAAATAATAGGAGATAAGTGGGCATCTCCCAATTTCTGGTTCAACTATCCTTTGGAATGGGAGGTGACCTACTGATGTGCTCAAATAGCTACCTACCTCTGTAAGGCACGCGCGAGAGAAGAGGGTCTTATTGTATTAGCAAATTTAACGATTTAATAAACTTATTGTAAAACATATATAATTTTTTTTCTTTGATTTAATAAAATATGAATTTCATTATTTAGACAATGATTTTTCTCCCTGTAAATTAACTAACGAAAATATTTAAAAGTTCATATCAAATAAAATAAATGGATTAGTTGTATTTTTATAAAAAAGAATACTCAAATCTAACATAAATATTAACTAACAAACAATCTATACTTTTAAATCAAATATCTCATTATAATATATGTGATATGAATGTTAAATGGAAGATCGTGAAAAGATGAATATTTGATATATCATGCATAAAAAATCGATTAGGAATAAAAAATTAAATTTGAATTAAAAAAAAAAAAAGAAAGTTATATACTTAGCAAAAATGTCAAAAAGTTATCAATTATGGTTTAAAGATTTAGGAGGAAAAGTTAAAATGGTTTATAGACCCTCTATTTAACTTTTATATATATGGGTAAGGTTTTAATGGTTACTTTCACTTTATCACCATGGATGGTGACATAATATTAGCCCTTGGATAGAAAATTAAAGGATATAATTGGTTAAGTAGTTGGATCATGCATTTAATTCACCTAGATTGAATAAAACACATTTAATAGTGAGAAAATGAGTAACCTGATGTAGGTAATAGTGATGATGTATTATTTTTTAATTTTTTTGAAACTAAATTTTAAGAAATCTGAAATTAAAGATTCCATGTCCCTTTTGACATTTTAGTAGGGATTATTGATTCTCGAACCTTATTAAATGTACTATATGCACGTTGATTGATAAGAATCATTAAATATCATAATTACTATTTCACTTTACCCACTAATTTAAAATAAGTAATTATTTAATTTAATTTCTCATTGATAGTTGATATGTAATTAATACACCTTATAATTAATATTTTTAATATTTTTCTTTCATACAGTTAGCTGCGCTTTTTTATGTTGTAACTAAAATAATAGGTGGTAGCTACTAATTAATGCACAAATGACCTTTTTTCAAAAAATACACCTTATAATTTTGTGTTGCTTTTTTTGTTTCGTTTTTTTTTTTTTTCTATTAATTAATACGTTGTGTATTTGCTTGGTATGCACTCCTTAATAGAATTGGGCTTTTCCTTAATAATTTATGTACAATTTTTTATAGAATTTTTTTTAACTTCGAAATTATAAATTTAATTACTAATAATCAAATAGGAAATTTAAAGCAAAAAATTGGTACATCTTGAACTAATAAGTCGAATCGGGTCAAATAATTGGATTGTCTTGAACTAATATGTCGAATCGGGTCAAATAATTGGATCGTCTTGACCCAATAAGTCGAATCGGGTCAAATAATAATGACACCCTATATCTATTGCTTAAGTCCATATTTTTTATAGAAATTTTCTAACTTCGAAATTATAAATTGGCAAAAACTTGTATGTGCGTCACACGGTGTGACAGGAAAAAATATCACGTTTTCTGGTAAAAGTATCACGTTTATCTGTAAAAGTATCACCTTTTTCTAACAAAAAAAATTATCACTTTTTGTAGCAAAAGTATCACATTTATCTGTAAAAGTATCAATATAGTAAAAGTATCACTTTTTCCTGTAAAAATATCATTTTTTCCTGTAAAAGTATCAATGTTTTCTGTAAAAGTGTATTCCGTCACACATGTGATCGTTCACACACAAGACTCACTCTTATAAATTTAATTATTAATAATCAAATAGTAAGTTTAAAGAAAACAGTTGGTACATCTTGATCTAATAAGTCGAATCGGGTCAAATAGTTGGATCGTCTTGATTCGATAAGTTAAATCGCATCAAATAGTTAGTACATTTGATTCGAGAAGCCAAACAGGTCAAAAGTGGTACCTTTATTAATCTGATAAGTCGAATCGATCAAATAGTAGGTATTTGTTGAGTCGATAAGTCAATCGGGTAAAAAAAAGTGTACTTGTTTATCCGATAAGTCGAATCCGTTAAATAATGGGTACCTGTTGAGCTGATAAGCTAAACGGATCAAATAGTTGGTACATATTGATCTAATAAGTCGAATCGGCTCAAACAGTTGGATTATCTTGATCCGATAAGTCGAATCGGGTTAAATAGTGAGTATTTGTTGATTCAAGAAGTCGAACGGGTAAAATAGTTGGTACATTTGATCCGAGAAGCCAAACATGTCAAAAGTGGTACCTTATTATTCTGATAAGTCGAACTGATCAAATAGTGGGTATTTATTGAGTCGATAAGTCGAATCGGGTCAAATAGTGTGTACTTGATTATCTAATAAGTCGAATCGATCAAATAGTGGGTACCCGTTGGGTCGATAAGCCAAATTGGTCAAATAGTTGGTACATCTTGATCTAATAAGTTAAATTGGGTCAAATAATAGTAGCTTGTTGATCCGATAAATCGAAAGGGCAAAATAGTTAGTACTTCTTGATCTAATAAGTCGAATCGGGTCAAACAGTTGGATCGTCTTGATCCGATAAGTCGAATCGGGTCAAATAGTGAGTATTTATTGATTCAAGAAGTCGAACGGATCAAATAGTTGGTACATTTGATCCGAGAAACCAAACAGGTCAAAAGTGGTACACTATTGATCTGATAAGTCGAATCGATCAAATAGTGGGTATCTGTTGAGTCGATAAGTCGAATCAGATCAAATATCGTGTACTTGTTTATCCGGTAAGTCGAATCGATCAAATAATGGGTACCTATTGAGTCGATAAACCAAATGAGTCAAATAGTTGGTACGTCTTGATCTAAAAAAGTTAAATTGGGTCAAATACTAGTACCTTGTTGATTCGATAAGTCGAAAGGGCCAAATAGTTGGTACATCTTGATCTAATAAGTCGAATCGGGTCAAACAGTTGGATCGCCATGATCCGATAATTCGAATCGGGTCAAATAGTGAGTATTTATACGAGTCAAATAGTTTGTATATTTGACCCGAGAAGCCAAACAGGTCAAATAGTGGTACCTTATTGATCTGATAAGTCGAATCGATCAAATAGTAGGTATCAGTTGAGCCGATAAGTTGAATCGGGCCAAATAGTGTGTACTTTTTTATTCGATAAGTCAAATCGGTCAAATAATGGGTAGATGAGCCAAATTGGTCAAATAGTTGGTACGTCTTGATCTAATAAGTCGAATCGGGTCAAATAGTACTACCTTGTTGACCCGATAAATCGAATCGGCCAAATAGTTGGTATGTCTTTATCTAATAAGTCGAACAGGTCAAATAGTTGGTATCTGTTGAGCCGATTAGTCGACTCGAGTCAAATAGTGCGTACTTATTTATCTGATAAACCGAATTGGTCAATAGTGGGCACTTGTTGAGCCGATAAGTTAAACAGGTCAAAATAATTGGTATGTCTTAATCTAATAAGTCGAATCGGGTCAAATAGAGGTACCTTGTTGATCCGATAAACCGAATCGACCAAATAGTTGGTACATCTTGATCTAATAAGTCGAATGGGTCAAATAATTGGCATATGTTGATCCGAGAAGTAAACGGGTCAAATAGTATGATAAAGTTCTTGCTTTCTTGAGGTGGTTCAACTTACTACTGATACTTGAGTTTCCAAGTTTTGTATTCTTGGGGGATTCTAGCACTACTATATTTACGTCGATAGGTGATGCAGACCGTGCATATGCATGTATGCCTTTGTTATCTGATATTAGACATCTAATGTCTTCTTTCCATGGACATAAATTGTATTGGATAGGACGTACAATAAGATTTATAGCGCCAAAAGAATTGTTTGTCCCATGCACCACCCCTTTTATGTCAATTAGTGTTGACCGATTCAAGCAACCATTAATGAAATTACTTTATGTTTAAAAAACTACAATGACTTGATATTTACAAATTATAGTGAAGTAGCATGAGTATTCAAATATAATATTTTTTAATTATATTAATGTTTATGCATGATAAAATTTATCATAACAAATTTGCTCACTATTTCCCTTTTTTATTCAAATATTTTAGACTTCGCATTTCGTAATATGACCTTATAACTTAAATTAACAGTGTTAAGAAAAAACAATATTTTTTTTCTATCTATATAACTTTTTCATCTTCTTATTCTGTAAAAATAATTTTTAATATGTAATCACATTATATGCAAGTATAAGAGATTCAATTATGTTAGTTGTTAAGCTCAATTACATGAATTTGACATGTAAAAAAAATCATAGTATATATTTAATATGAATAATAAAAATTAAAAGTATGTATTATAAAAGTTTTAAGATTATTCCATAAAATTTATTATTTTAAAAAAATTGACAGTATGAGTAGTAAAAATCAATAAGTTCATTTTTTTTATTCCATACCTTAAATAATTATATAATTTAGTACAATTATTTAAAATATATGCAAATAACATATCACTGGAAAGCTCTTTAAATCTACTTTAATACGAAATTGATTTCAATTCAAAATTTAAAGTATTGAAAGTGTAGAAGAAAAATGATTTAAGCATGTAGTTTTTTAGGAGAAGTTTTTAATATAAAAGGACTCTTACTTTTTATAATCAAGTAAGGAAAACATAAATTATTTTAAATTACTTAACTACCTTTAAATTTGATTTTTAGTAAGGATATTTTACTTTTTATAATCAAGTAAGGAATACATAATTTATTTTAAATTACTTAACTACTCTTAAATTAAATACTTAGTAAGGATATTATAGGCATCACAAAAAAATTCGAAACAAAAAACATGACGAAACAATTCATACTTTTATATTAGTAACTAGCAATACACACGTGCGTTGCACGTGATCACTATTTTTTTACTATTATCTAATCAAAAAAATTAACGTGAACATAAAATTATTATACTTTGTGTGGTGATATTGGTTGATCATTCTAATAAAATTCAATGTAGTTATTAATCATGGTAATACATATACACAACTTCTTAGATAATTCAGTGCCAGAAAAACAAAATGAAAAATTTAATCTATTAAGCAAACACAATCCAAAATCAAATAAAAATTAAAAATAATCATAAAAGAGGAAAAAAAGAGGCTAATAATCTTAGTTTAGCAAAATATGTTATACTAATGTTAGAAGATTCATAAAAACGACATACCATGGTATAATGTATTATTCTTACAATATATATATATATATATAAAGTTTGATATATTATAATTATTGTTGACTTCTCAATATAGATAAACTTTGGCATCATTATTATATTAGAAATAAAGTTATACAATTATTGTAAAACTGTAATAATGAAGATATAGATTTCCATTGAACAAAAGATATAAAGTCATTTGTCTTATTACATCATCAACTGTCATCCATAAGTTCAAAATTTGTTAGATACACACACAAATATGAGGCCTAACATACTTTCTCTATAATTTCTTAATTGATAATACTGATTTGAACATACATTTGCAAATAAAATCATTTGCATATTTCATTTTCGCTTGATTATTTCTTCAATTCTACATTGAAACTTGAAAATTATGTGTGATTTAAAATGAAAATCCTACTATAGTATATTTATAAGATAAATAATGTTTTTTTATAGAGGGTTGACTGTATACATAGCGTCTCATAAACTTCAATGGAGATACATGCTACAATCCATATGTTAATATAATATATTTTTTTCAACGTTTCAACTATTTTTATGAATTTACTTCCCTGTTTAGTTTTAGTGAAATACTCTCAATTTTTCACACATTTCACATTCATTTAAAAATCTAAGATACATGTACTTAAACTATTTTGATTTTGTTTCTTTCATTTTATTTTTTATTTGGACTATACCATACTTTATTCCAGTATAATTATTATTTATTTTTATCTAATCTATGCTTGTAAGCTAATATTAACATTCACATTTTACTATCTTTATTTTTCTGCATGTTTTGATTTAATCATTTGATACTGATTCACATAGTACAACTTTTTTAACCATTCACATAGTACATCTTAGTTTATTATTTCTTTGTAGTTCTTATTTATTTCTTTTTTGTACCTTATAAATTTATATATCGTAATAAATACATTTCACCAGATATTATATATGCTTAAAATATATTTATGATATTTCTATCGATTTAATAATCTCTTGAATGTTAGATTTTAAATATTTAAAATAATTAGGTGTAATTATTCATGTTCACTAATTATCACGTTTGCCCTCTAACTACTTTTATTATTATACAATAAAACTTTAATATAAAACAAATTTCATCTTAGAAAATTCTTAAATATAGATGATTAAGAAACTATTGAGTCTATGTAACATTCTTAACTTTCAGAAATATGTGAGTGTAGATTTTGGCTCCCTCACGCCGCAGCGGAGCATTTTTCAGGGTGACCCCCTTTTTTCTATTTGTGCTGAAGATTTTTCTTGCATTTTACAATATTTACAGATGTGTCGGCACATCTATTGGATTAAAATATTCCAAACTGCATCCGTTATCTCTCATCTCTTTTTGTGCAGATAACACATTTCTATTTGGTGCTACAACTATAGAAGGCTAACATCTTAAGTTCAATATCAATATCTACAAGTGTGCTTCAGGGCAAATATATTAATTTTGAAAAATCAGGAATTCTTTTTAGGCCTAATACGCAAGCTCAGATTTCTCATTTAATCTGGCAATTGTTTGTGGTTGCTGAAGTGGCTTCGCATGGTACATGTCTCGGACTCCTTTCTATTGTTGGCTAGAATAAACAAGAGATTTTTTTCAGGCATTAAAGAATGAGTTTGTAAGCACATTAGTGGTTGACAAGAAAATGAATTAAGTAAAGCCGGTAAAGATGTACCCATTAAATCTATTATATAAGCAATATTCACGTACACAATGTCTTTCTTCCAATTGTCAGACCATGTTCTTATTAATATGGAGAATATAGTAAAATCTTATTGGTGGGAGTAGGGAGGATAGCTTGTCCGCGAAGAAAATCCAATGGAAGTCTTGGGACGTCCTCAAGCAACGAAATTTCAAGGTGGCCTAGGCTTTTGCAATTTGAAAGAATTTAACCTTCCTATGTTGTCTAACAAAGCATAAGACCCTTTAGTTTCTCCATCCAGCCCCTTTGCCCAAATCATGCAGTCTAAGTACTACCCTTCCACGTCTGTGTTACATGCTACGATTGGTTCTCATCCCAGGTTTACATGGCACTATATTATGGTTGGTCATCGTGTTATTCTTCTTAGTTGTCGACGGCTCATGGGCAATGGCCAGACAATAATCCTCTTCCATGACAGATGGGTTCCTTTGCCTCCTTATTTTTCCATCGGATCAGCTACATCAGGCCTCCCGCAAGATGCCTGAATCAGTTCCATCATTGATGGACTCTGCAATGGGCTGTTAATTTGGGCCAATTTTGACCTATTGAATGTTGATGTGATTCTCACTATTCCTCTGAAAAATCACCATTCTTCGGACCGTTGGATGTGACATTATTTTCATTCTGATAACTTTTCGGTCCGATCGCATATCATTTTATTATGGGTTCTTCCCAAGATTTTATTGGCACCTACTCCTTCCCGGTTAGTAGCTATGACCTAAATCTCATTTGGAGGAGAATTTGAAAGCTTAAATTATCATCCCCGTATCTCGCATTTTCTTTGGAGATGCTGCTCTAATTCTTGCTATCTTCCAATGACTTAGCTCGTCGTCATCTTCATCATGAACCCTGTTGTTATTTATGTTCACCACCTGATCATTCTTTAGTGCATCTCTTCTTCATAGGCCCCCTATCCTCATCAATCTAGCAAGCAGTTGGAATTTATGAAACTATCTTTCGATTCTGACAGCTTATACGTGACTTGTAGTTTCAAGAGATTTTACTCCTCGCTGACTTAAATATAGCATAATACTTTGTTTTCCTTGCCCACTTAATCTGGTTTCAACAAAATAAATTTGTCTTCTATGATGTCAGTACATACTCATGCGTATTTCTTGCAACAACAACCCAGAGCTTGTAAAATTTTGGGATGCTAATTCCTTCCCTCAAACGTCACAACCCCACCCTTTTATCCTTTGTTTGTTCTTCTCCGGAATGCCATTGTTCATATGTTTTTTTATGGGGGTATATTATTTGAACGTAATTCAATGAAAGATTGTTATAAGTCCTGTATTTTTTTACAAAAAAATAAAAATAAAAAATTGGCATATTATTGGTAAAGATGTTATTAATTTTGTTTTGTACATGTTTACTCATAATTCTTTGAGTCCTTCTGTTAGTAACACTTACATTGTGCTTATTTAAAAAAATTAGAAAACCAAAGTTTATTACACAATTCTGTCCGATTAGTTTGTGGAATGCCATTTATAAGTTAGCTTCTAAAGTGCTCTCTAATTGGGTACGACCCTGCATTCCTTGTATCATCTTTGAATCTCAGCCAGTTTTCATCCCGGGTCGGTTAATTACGGATAATATTCTTATCGCTTATGAAGTACACCATTGTATGAAGCTTAGAAAATCCAGGAAAGAGGGACTCATGTCCATTAAGTTGGGTATAAATAAAACCTTTCACTGAGTTGAGTAGTCTTTCGTCTACCGTATGCTTCTTGTTTGAGGTTTTCCTAGGAGTTTTTATGACATTGTTTTGCCTTGCTTGTCATTTGTGTAATTTAGCTTCCTTCATTAATGTATTAATTTTGACTCACTCGCGCTACATCGAGGAATTCTTCAGGGGGATCCCCATCCTCCATATTTGTGCTATAGTTTTGTCTTGCATTTTACTAATTTCGCTATCAATCTCTATAAGAGTGTTTCAGGGCAATGTATTAATTTTGAGAAATCAGGGATTCTTTTTAGACCTAATACCCAAGCTCAAATACATCACTCAATCTGCCAATTATTTGGAATCGCTGAAGTGGGTTCGCATGGTATATATCTCGGCTCCTTTTTATTGTTGGACATAATAAAGAATAGAGTTTTACAGGCATTAAACAACAGATTAGTAAGTGCATTAATGGTTGGCAAGAGAAGCAATTAAACAAAACGGGTAAGAAGTGCACATTATATCTATTATATAAGGAATATCCACGTACACATGTATTGTTTCCAGTTGTCGAACCATATTCTTAGTAATCTGGAGAATTTGGCAAAATCTTATAGATGGGGGTATGTGTGCGCTTGGGGAGGGAGGGGGGAATAGCTCGTCCACGAGGAAAAATCGTTGGAAGTCTTGAGACGTCCTCAAGCAACGAAAATCTCAAGGTGGCCTAGACTTTTGCAATTTAAAAATATTTAAACTTGCATGTTGCTTAAGCTAGCATGGTGACCTTTAGTTTCTACATCCAACCTCTTTTCCTGAATCATGCAGTCCTAATACAACGTTTGTGTTACATGTTGTTCTTGGTTCTCGGTCCAGCTTTACATGGCACAGTATTATGGAGATCATCGTGTTATTCTTCTTGGTTGTCGTAGGCTCATGGACAATGGCGAGACAACAACACTCTTCCGTGACAAAATGAGTTCCTTTGCCTTCCCGTTTTACCATCAGATCAGCTACATCAGACCTCCCGCAAGACGCCCGAGTTAGCTCCATCACTGATTATGATCTTGAACTGTGGAATAAGCTATTAATTCGTGCCAATTTTGACCTATTGAAGGCTGATATGATTCTCGCTATTCCTTTGAAAAATCACCATTCTCCGGATCGTTGGATGTTAGATTATTCCCATTGTAGTAACTTTTTGGTCCGATCCTCATATCATTTTATTATGGATTCTTCCGAAGATCTTACTGGCACCCACTCCTTCCTGGTTAGTAGTTATGGCCTGAACCCCATTTGGAGGAGAATTTGAAAGCTTATCAGCCTTCATCTTACATTTTCTTTAGAGATGTTGCTCTAATTCCCACCATCGTCCAACAACTTAGCTTGTCGTCATCTTCATTATATGCCCCGTTGTTCTTTATGTTCACCACTTGATCCCTCTTTAATGCATCTCTTCTTCACGTGCCTCGTTTCCTCATTAATTTGGCAAGCAACTGAAATTTATGAAATTATCTTTCGATTCTGATAGAATCTACGCTACTTGTAGTTTCAAGATATTGTGCTCCTCGATGACTTAAATATAGCAGAATACTTTGTTGTCCTTGTCCACTTAATCTAGTTTCGACGAAATAAAGTTGTCTTATGAGATGTTCGTACATACTTACAAGTATTGCTTGAAACAACAACCTAGACCTTCCAAGATTTTCGAGATGTTAATTACTTCCCTTAAACATAACAGCTGCACCCTTGATTCATTGCTTGTTCTTCCCTCAAATGTCATTATTCATATATACTTTGATAGGGGTACATCATTTGTTCATAACTCCTCATTTGCTAGTATTTATGTTTGCTCCAAGGATGCCCAATTTATAAATATCAATGATCTGAAGTATGATAAAGTTCTTGCTTTCTTGAGGTGGTTTGACTTACCACTGATACTTGAGTTTCCAAGTTTTGTATTCTTGGGGGATTCTAGCACTACTATATTTACGTCGATAGGTGATGCAGACTGTGCATATGCATGTATGCCTTTGTTATCTGATATTAGACATCTAATGTCTTCTTTCCATGGACATAAATTGTATTGGATAGGACGTACAATAAGATTTATAGCGCCAAAAGAATTGTTTGTCCCATGCACCACCCCTTTTATGTCAATTAGTGTTGACCGATTCAAGCAACCATTAATGAAATTACTTTATGTTTAAAAAACTACAATGACTTGATATTTACAAATTATAGTGAAGTAGCATGAGTATTCAAATATAATATTTTTTAATTATATTAATGTTTATGCATGATAAAATTTATCATAACAAATTTGCTCACTATTTCCCTTTTTTATTCAAATATTTTAGACTTCGCATTTCGTAATATGACCTTATAACTTAAATTAACAGTGTTAAGAAAAAACAATATTTTTTTTCTATCTATATAACTTTTTCATCTTCTTATTCTGTAAAAATAATTTTTAATATGTAATCACATTATATGCAAGTATAAGAGATTCAATTATGTTAGTTGTTAAGCTCAATTACATGAATTTGACATGTAAAAAAAATCATAGTATATATTTAATATGAATAATAAAAATTAAAAGTATGTATTATAAAAGTTTTAAGATTATTCCATAAAATTTATTATTTTAAAAAAATTGACAGTATGAGTAGTAAAAATCAATAAGTTCATTTTTTTTATTCCATACCTTAAATAATTATATAATTTAGTACAATTATTTAAAATATATGCAAATAACATATCACTGGAAAGCTCTTTAAATCTACTTTAATACGAAATTGATTTCAATTCAAAATTTAAAGTATTGAAAGTGTAGAAGAAAAATGATTTAAGCATGTAGTTTTTTAGGAGAAGTTTTTAATATAAAAGGACTCTTACTTTTTATAATCAAGTAAGGAAAACATAAATTATTTTAAATTACTTAACTACCTTTAAATTTGATTTTTAGTAAGGATATTTTACTTTTTATAATCAAGTAAGGAAAACATAATTTATTTTAAATTACTTAACTACTCTTAAATTAAATACTTAGTAAAGATATTATAGGCATCACAAAAAAAAAAAAGACGAAACCAAAAACATGACGAAATAATTCATACTTTTATATTAGTAATAGATATATATATACTTATTTGTTTTACTTTCTAGCTGGTGCTGCATTTCGTCAGCGGTCCCCTCCTTCACCAACCCGCTGGCCCCAACTCCCACCACTTCTTTTGGTGATTAAATATAGTAATATATTTTAATTCTAACAAATTTGTATACTCGCGCGCTATCTTTCTCTCTATGTATATATATATATATATATATATATAGTTATTTGTTTATATTTTTTCAAACCAATCCTGTTCGTATTATGAGTTCAGAAGGTGGAATTTAGCTGTGTGGAAAAGTTGGGTGCTGGCGATTTGGCATTGGGCTAATTATACTGTTAACAAGTATTTTGATTCCGGCTCATGCCTTGTTTGTATCTAATTGTAGTTGGAATTTAGCGACGAGTAACTTGTACCACTCCACCGAACAATCAAATAGTAACAGTGAGATGAATCCCGTGACTTGTGTGACATATTTGTCACAAGATATTGCCTCGGCTATTAATGGACATTATGAAATTTTGAGGTATTTGGGTGGTGAACAAGGCATTGTTTATGCCATTTGCGGGTTTCAGGAAGAATGTGATTCATGGGCCTCTAACATGTTCGATGTGTTTCCTTATTTCAAATATTTATATAGCGGGCGTTGGGAGATGCTCAGTCAAATGGAAGAGGATCCACCTGAGTGCCGAGACCGTTTTAGCAAATATTCATATAGGGACTATCTAGAGATGTGCGATCGAATGGATGAGTATCTACCTGAGCCCCCAGACTATTATGGTGAATATTTATATAGGGGGGTGTTGGGAGGAGATGCTCAGTCAAATGGAAGAGGATCCACCTGAGCTCCGAGACCGTTTCAGTAAATATTCATATAGAGACTATCTAGAGATGTGCGATCGAATGGATGAGTATCCTGAGCCCCAAGACCATTATCGTGAATATCTGTATGGCGGCCATCGTGAGATGCACGGTCGAATGGAGGAGGACGCACCTGAACCCCAAGAGATTGATGTTTATGTACAAGGAATGGTTTCATTGGCACATCTTTGCAAGGATTACAAGAACATGATGTCCAAAGGTAGGAGCATGACCTTACCGGATCATCCACAGTTATGCAGGCAAGTCTCAAGTGCTGCTAACCGTAGGTATTTAAGCAGGGCTTCCGGTATAAGTGGTCACTATTATGTTAAGTTGGAAAATATGTATATGGTGAAGGGTGTGGAGAAAGCCATTCGGATTAATGAACGCGTGCAGGATAGCCATGTCTCGTCCATGGTGGATGATGTGTTTTATGTGTTGAGGACTTCTCTCGAGAGGGCAATTTCTACCTCCAATACTATTTGGTTTCGGAATGTGCTGCGCCGTGCTTTATATATATTGTTGGGTGTATATAGTGATGCAGTGAAGCCCCATTTCAAAGTGCAGACTCGTATGGAGATTGTGATGGTCTTGAACAACTGCGAAGGCAGTAATAAGAATGCCGTGGAACTTCAGCGTAGAATTGAAGAACAATCAAAAAGGTTTGTGCAGATGTTACCTGTTGTATTATTTCCCTAAAACTTTTTGCATGTTTGCATCAATAAAGTTGTGATTTGTGTGGGTAATTAAGAATTTGAATTCTAAGTGTCAAGTCCAAATCTAACTTCTTTGGGGTGACAGTAGTTAACTGCTGACAACATTTTTTAGAAGAATGATGCAGTCAAAATCTTTTAGAAGCTTAAATAAGAATCTAGATTTTTTACTTCCATGAAAATATTTGTGCTGCTGTAATTGAGACCACCACTAGACTAGTTCCTGACTTTCTTCTTCACGTGTATTTTTTTATTACACTTGAAATGACCCTACAACAATCACGATATCATTATAGGAATTTAAAAGCAACGTTTATTCTAGTAAAAGAATTGTGGTGGTAGTTAATAATCATTCCTAAGGTTTTTATGATAAGATGCCCTCAAAAGTATGCAATTTGTTACTTGTGCGTGTGTGTATATGTATGTTTAAATAGAAGGCCTCATTTTAGGAAAGCAAAAGGCCCCCCTCTTGTATGTCAGTTCCACTATCTTATGCTCTGTTGAGGGTTATCCCCAACTTTTATTCGTACATCAGAAATAAACTAATTTTTCAATTTTTCAGGCATTCTCTACTTCAGCTGATTTAGACATGGATGAATTTTCCGTAGACAATCTGGAATATTTCGTTGAGAGACTGAATAACGTAAGCAGCCATTTTGAGCAAAAGCTCGATGGTGGAATGGAAGAGCTTAGGGACACTACGAGATCCCAGATTAAATCAATCTTAGAAAGTGTGGAAACCACTGATGGTGAAGCAATATATGGTGAGGCCAATCCCTGGGTTCAAAGGCTTATCGATGCTCTTGAAAACAATGTGGCATGTCTTAAGCCAAAGATGTCTGCCAAGAATTATGAATCATTTGTGTATCCTGTCTTTGAGATTATTGTGGAACTGCTCCTGGGTATCATCTCCACCTTAAATTTCAGCCAGGGTGGACATGAAAAGCTTCGAAAAGAGATGATCAAACTGGCTAGCCTCATATCCAGTATAATCCCCGAGAGGCATACCGAGGACGTCCTGAATATTGGAGTGGAGCAGGTAGTGGCTACCGTGAAATCCAGAATCGAATCAGTTTTACAAAGTGTGAAAACCATTGACTCTGCGTACAATGAGGATAACCCCTGGGTGGAAAGGCTTATTGATGTTTTTGTGATCAACGTGGCATGGCTTGAGCCACTGATGACGGCCACCAATTATGACACGTTTGTGTATTCAGTCATTGTCTTCATCGTGACGGCATCTTCACGCTTGGATTCAGTGAGGGTGGGCATCAACAGCTTCTGAGAGATATCAGCAAGCTGGCTAGTCATCTATCCACTATGACCATGAGGTCTACTGACGACCTTCTGGATGTCCTGATGGAGAAGCTTGCGTCTACCGTGACACCCCGAATCAGATCATATGTGGAAACCATCAGCAGCAGCTCCCCCGGCTGGTTGCAGAGGCTAATCGATGCTTTGGACACCAATGTGGCATGGCTTATTCCACTGATGAAAGCCAGCCATTTCCACACATTTGCGTACATTGTGATTGACTTTATAGTGACGAGGCTTGACCGAATCATCATCTCTGTAGAATTCAGTGAGGGCGAGCAGGTTCAGCTTCGGGAAGATATGGAGAAGCTTGCAGCTCATGTATCCCTTGTGCTGGAGGCCTATGGAATCCCAGCTTTCCACTCTAAAACATCTAGCCAACTACGAACCGCCTCTGATGTGGCGTCGCCCGATCTAGTACTAGGATTCAGGATCCCTGCATTGTGCTGTGTACTTTTTAATTCCTTATTTTGATTTTTTTCCTCATCCTTTTTCTTTTTTCGGGCCTTTATAGTTATGCATTTATTAATTTATTGCCATAACAGGACCATTCAGTTTGATTTTTGACTTTTCATTTTTACTGGAACAGGAGTGGTAGCTATCTATAACAACAATGCATCACATAAGTCTGGTAATCATCATCACTCTTCTTGAAACACTAGTTGAATTATTATTTTGATGTAGATAGAGAATGAATTCTCTCACCAAAAAAAGAAGAATTTGTGGGGAAGAAAAAAATGTATGAAAGAAACAGATCCTAACTACGAAAACACGGGTCAGATGTGTCTGCTTTCTAATTGCTGCCTATGCCAAGAGTAGATTGATAAAATAAATTCACTCGCAAACTAGGAGTGCATATTAAACAGGGAAAAAAAACACTGTTAACTTTTTGATAGTAAGATATAATGTATGAAATCAATTTTAAATGTGTCCTGTAGGATTTCTTTAATGAAATTTGCCAATGCTGTTCCAATTATAAGCACCAGTTAATTCATGTGAAAATAGGTTATCATTATTCACAATAAAATTATTTTAGACAAAAGGGAGTATATATGAAGAAAACAAGTACATACAGTTCAAACTCTTTACTGAGTATTTGTATCATAGTTCTAACTCCAAAACTAAACCTAACACTACAAAAATGTCAGCCTAGGTTCAACATAATATTCTCAATATTTACCTATTTTCCTTGTAAATTGCAACTGCTCAATGGCCAATGTGGTGGCAACTTATCTCCATCTTTTTTTGAGACGCAGTGCAGGGCTCGCACGATCCAACGGCCAGGATCAGCCGGGACAACTCATCCAACGACTACTCTTTCGAGATCATCTATTGGTCGACAAAACAATGATCTTTCTTTTTTCTTCTTCAAGCATTACTTAGTACGCCCTTTAAAAGATCCAACCCTTCAGCCGATATGCTCCTCCTCTTATATGACCTCGGAATTTCGATCCTAGGCGGTGGGTCTGGCGAGAAGCAAATCACAACAACTGTTAGATTGTCACACGTGTTGCGCTTGAGCGCCTCGCGGACGAGCACTCTCGAGCACTGCTCAGGGTCGTTATGCATCATCAGCTCCTTCCTCACTATCGTTACGGCATATTGGCTACTCATGACATCCCATAGGCCATCACACCCCATTATCAAGAACTCGTCTTCTTCGGTTAGGTTTATCTCTTCTAGCTCGGGTTCGGAACTTAAAGGGTGTTGCGAGCCTTTGGAACCCTTCATATGCCAGTCTCCAAGAGCACGTGCAACTGAGAGTTGGCCGTTTAGATAGCCGTCATAGATAGAGCCACCCAACTTTTCGATTCTAAGCCTTTCAGATGTGCAGTTGGGCTTGTGATCTTTAGACAATTCTATTGCTCTTCCTCTTTTGCCGAGTACTGCTCGCGAATCCCCAGCATTGGCGATTATCATGGTCCTGCCATATAATCAACGGAAGAAATGAAACGGAATGGATATAATGTTGTATGTAGTCAGAGATACAACAACAAGTAAGTCTTTATCCTACTTTGTCAGGTCGGCTATAATAATGATATACTTCACCAACGCATTTGATCAAGTCACGTGCTCTCATTTATATTCAAGAATAACATAGTCCCTTCCCCCTTTTACAAAAATACTTGTAAAGAGCATCATAGTCGGTACAAATCGACTTAAAAATTATACCAACTTCATAACTATTTCCCTCAACTAATGTCTGGCCTTTATGTACATATATGAAGGAGATCACTACATATCTGTTCTGTCTTAAAAAGAGAATTGATAGAACGGCCAATTTTGATGATAAAACCACCAAGATGGTTACTATTACTAGTACAACTGGAAAACATTCCATTAAATTATACACCACCAAAATCAATATCCAAAAAACCTCTTGATTCCGGAGAATATATTTGGAAAGTTTAGTTCAAACCGTATTTAGCTATCCATCTTCATATGCAAAATCACGTGGTAATAAAACGACAAGCAATAAATAGTTCAATACCTTACCTTCCCAAAATTAGAGCAGTGAGTGCAGTGGTGCCAGATGAACGATCAAGATTCTTGTCATCTGCCAGCGCATGATCCGTTTTCAAAAACGCATTCTTCAGAGCACTTTTTACTCCATCAGGGAAATGGGAATCCTCGACAATAAACTTAAGAATATTCTTTCTCGTGAAAGATGCAGCATCTTTGCCACCATGACCATCAAACACCTGCAATTAACAAGTTAACCACCCAATAAATAATCCAAGCAATTTCTTTGAACAATCATAATAGTTCGTCTTCCATTTCACACTTGTTTTAGCTCATAATGAGCAGAAAATTCAATTCACCTTTTCCTTGATGTGTTTCTTGCCATAGTCATAGAAAATATTTACTACAAAGGGCTAAACTACGCAATCTTCCTTGCGAATTACTTCTCCCTAGGAATGAGAATATAAGCTGAAAAGAGTTACACACCCCATAAAATGCTCCGGGAGATGGGAAACCGTTAGGTGTGGCAAGATGTTCAGAAAGATCATCGATACAAATGTACTCATCCTCCATAGACGGCTTGGGACCTATCTCAGAGCAGCTTCCCGAGCGAAACTTAGGCAGAAATCCCAAATTCTTGATTGATGACTTTGAATTTATTTCGGTAGAACAATTCTAGACATTCGAAATAAAGCAATCATGTAAACAAATGATTGATCTTATTATGAGTCGTCAACCGCAATCAAAACAAATAGTACACTATAAAACTTGGGATCTTGAGTTACAGAATTGTCATATCATGCAAATAGTCAAACATGGGTTAAAGATGATCAACACAGTAATTATACATAACTCATTTAACTATCCGTCTTACAGTAAGACTGGCTTACCTGAGTTTTTGACATCATTGTGCAATATCAGAATACGTTTGAGATGAAAACATTGCAATTACTGAAGAAGTTGATATTGTCATTGTACATTGCACTCAGATCCAGCAACACTATATAACTAGTTAGCAAACACCATACCAACATTACTTTGAAAATAATCGGATGTTCTCCTTTGACTTTAAGCACATTATAGTCTTAAACTTCCTCGACGATTTTAACTCATGAAGATATCATGGTATCACAAATCAAAATTTCCTTTTTTTTTTTTTTTTTTTTTTTCTCCTTTACGATTTCAAAATTGGTTGATTAAAACACGCACATTCATGAAAAGAAGGATAAACTAACCAAAGAAAATGGATCATCAGACAGGGTTGCATGGCTGATGCAATGGCGCATCAACGGCGGGCGGGCAGCTTTTGCTTGGGCGGAATCATTGCGTTTCTCTTGCCTATTGATCTCAAATTGAACTTTATCGTCTTCTCTGCAAAACCCTTTTTCTAATTTACCTTGATAGGCTGTCGCGCCAGTGGCCGTAGCCATGTAATTTCTTCTGTAGACCTAATTAAATTCAATGATCCATATTCTTTCTTCAATCAATGCCAAAGGGTGAATCAACCATGAAGAATTTGGAATTTTCCGAGTGGGAAATGCATACAATAATGTTGTGGGAGAGTTGCTTGGAAGGAAAAAAATGGCATGAGTTTGTGGTAGTAACATGATGGTTTATTATGTGGGTGGATTCGAGGCTTCCATGGCCACTTTTTAAGGGGGAAGAGCTTCTTGCACCAAATCACACAAATTATGCAGCCGTTTCTTCTCCCTACCAAAATTCCATAAATACATGTTGCTGTTTCGCCTGATGTTCCTTTATATATATAATAATAGTAATAATAACTAGTCCACCCGTGCATCAGTAATTTTTTTATTAAATTATTACTCAATTCGTTTTAAAAATAATGTCATTTTTGTTGTATGAGAATAGAAAAATAAAGAAGAAAGATAGGCACGGAATAATTTGAGTTTTCTTATTCATTATATTCCCTTTATATAGGATGTCAAATATAATGGTTTCACAGTTATATAATATTTAGTGAATGCATAAATTGCCCTTTATCAATTACTTTTGATGAAGGCACACTAATTGTATTTTTCCTTCAACACTCCCCCTTTTGCCAAGTCAAAGAAGATTAACCTTGCCAAGTAACAAAACCCAATGAGAAAAAATAAATCTTGGTCGAAGAAAAAAAGAGTGCAAGACACCTTCGTTGAGACTCCCCCTAAAGTCTACATCTATCCCTTGATACGTACATCTATCAAGAGAGTTTCGAAAATCTCTTCATGCTCAATTTTGCATAAATCATGAGGATATTATGTGGTTGCTGCTTGCAGAAAAGTGTTGGCGGTACATGCTTGGTCTCGTCATCTTTGATGTGTAGCATAATCCATCTGTTTGTTGTAAATAACTTCATCTTTGTAACTTCGAGTACGTTTTGCGGTGGTATAGCTTAAGTCACTAATACTTTGATCATATAGGTTAATGACTTCTTGAGATACCATCGATGAGTGATGTGATGAGGTAGCTAGAGTAGTTGTGATTGGTCGATCTTCAAGATTTCACCGTGTTCCTCATGGTAATACGTAACCAATTTGATAATGACCTTTACATTGACCAATAAGATAACCAACATCTAAACCAACTAAAGTAGTATTTAGTCTATCGTAGTAGGGGGTAGCTTCAACATTTATTTAGGAGTTACATATTCTTTTGTAATCTTTTTATCTCTCTATATAAGATCATTTGACATTTCCGTTAGAGGTTACAATTTCATTTGGAATCTCTCATGTCTTTAATATGGAAAGAATAAATTCATGGTAGTGTTTTGTTTTAGATATCAAAATAGTTTTTGATGTCATTCCACTATACTACGATGTCCTGAGTAAAATATAATCAACATGTTCTTTGAGAAAGTAATACATGGTTGAGTGCATTGAGCTTTTTGAACAATAATGCGGACATTCAAATTAAGTAGGGAATTTCATCTCCCAATAACTCTTTCGTCATTACCTTTAGACTCAAATGGATCTTTCCTTATGTCCACACTTCAACCAATCATAGGAGTGCTAATAGATCGCATTTTATCCATGTTAAATCTCCTGATAATATTTTGGACATATGCAAACTGAGGAATTAATATTCCACAAACTCGATTTTTTTTTAAAAGGTATAGACAGTTACGAGTTTTCCCATGAACCTTTATCTCAATTCTGATTTCAAATACATCACGGTTTCTCTTATTTCTTTAAGAGTACCTATTATATCCTTAACATCGACATAAGTTGCTACAGTTGCAAATATAGAATTGTGTTTTTTTATAATTGCATAGGGGGAGTGTTACTTATTCTTTCCCTTCCCAATAAAGTAGTCACTTAGACGGGTATACCATATATGTCCAGATTTATTTCAATCAAAATAAACATTTCAATCCAATATTGTAAGTGCACTCCGTGGTCTAGAGTCGCTTGAGTTGGGTAATGCAAGTCCATCTGACACTTTCACATATCTCAATGACAAGATCCCCAAAGAGATATGTTGTAACCACATTAGTATGCTGCATTTCAAATCCTTCAGAAACTTATCAATAAGACGTTATGACGTCTGTTGCAGGAGAATATCTCTTCGTAGTCAATTCCAGGGCTTTGTGAGAAAACCTAGCACTTTAAGGTAAGTTTTGTATCTCAGGACTTATTTTTCTCACTATGCTTACTGACAAAACATATTTTATGTCCTACAGGCAAGGATTAAAATATATCTGATATTCACCGATATCTCTTTGATATCTCTCTTTTTTTGCGATACCGAAACGAAATTCGGATGTAATAAATTTATGTCAGAATATCTTCAATATATCTCCAAAATCTCTGAAAATTTCGATTTAGGCCATCTCCAGGTATAATTTGTTGTAATTTCGTGAAAATTTCACCAAAATTTCGGTGAATTTCAATAAAATTCGATTAATTTCGGTGAGATTTCGATTAATATTGGTGAAATTTCGGTTAATATCGGTGAATTTCGGTAAAATTCGATTAATTTCGGTGAGATTTCGATTAATATCAGTGAAATTTTGGTTCATATAGGTGAATTTCGGTAAAATTCGATTAATTTCAGTGAGATTTCGATTAATATCGGTGAAATTTCGGTTAATATCGGTGAATTTCGGTAAAATTCGATTAATTTCGGTGAGATTTCGATTAATATCGGTGAATTTCGGTTAATATCGGTGAAATTTCAGTGAATTTCGGTACAATTTTCTTAATGCAGCCTTAGTTGTAAAATTTCTAAATTATTCGCAATCCACTAAATTTTCTTAATGCAACCTAAAGATTTAATAAATTAGAATATTATTGTAAAATACTGGAACATCCTTAATGATAATAATAGTTCATAATGCATCTTGTGTGGCCTGATAATGTTTCTATTGTTTATTATTTGTCAACTAGTTGTAAATATGTGAATTTCACTCAATATTTAAATTAAATATTTGAATTTAAGTAGGTTTATAACAGTCTATCAAATATATCGTGATAAATTATCTGTTTTAATACATTTTCTGACATTTTTAAAAAAGTTGCACCGATATTTCGATTCTCTCTAAATTGAATCACCGATATTTTCGTCCTTGCCTACAGGCTTTACACTTGGTGAGGCTAGCACTACCAAACCAAATACTCGTTATTTTGTCATAGAAACAAGTTCTACCTGGATTCGATAGAGCGTGGTTCGATATTATTGTTGCTCTTTGATGATATCTTACAATAGAGTGTGGTTCGATATTGTTGTGCTCTATAATTCATTGAGCAACAATGTATATATCATCAATGCACGTGAAATATTTTTTCATTAACTTACATGCACTCTCATTATCCCTAGAACGTCCTCCAGTGATGATTCATGGACATAATTAATCAGAGATAATTTGAGAGTAATTCTTTTTATTGATGATTCAAATTGTGCCATACCTGCCACCTTCCTTGAGCAGGTGTTTATCGAACCACGTAGCATCACTCATTTTCTTTTGGGAGCCACGACCTCAACCACACCTCCACCAAATGTGGTTGCAACAACTTTATTTGCGGTGTTGTGCCCCTTACTAGGGACTTTTAACTTTACAGGCACATTTGCAGCTGGTATATATGATCTTGTCACATTAACAATTTTAGCAAATGCATCAGCAATCAAATCTTCCATACTTTGAAGATCGATGATTCGTTTTACTTCACTTTACATTATGAAGTGTGGGGATCCTAATGAGACATATTGGGAAACACTTCATGTCGTTCCCATAGAAAAATCTTTTTCTTATCTCCCCCTAACTACGGGAATACTGTCTCATTAAAGTGACAATACGTCAAGTGTGCGGTAAAAAAATCTCGCTTGTTAAAGATTCCAAATAGCGGGTAATAGTTGGGAATCCATATCCAAAATAAATACTTAATCGTCTTTAAATACCCATTTGGTGTGCTGTGGGGGCGCAATAGGCACATATACTGCATAACCAATATGTGTAAATGTAAGAATATCAGGCTAAATCTAGTTACCAACTGGTACACATAAATTATTGATTAGCAGTGGGTCTGAGACAAATAAAGTAAAGTTGTAATGATATTGCATAATTCCATATCTGATAGGCATTTTAGTGCTCATCTCAATGTCTAATCCTCCATCTATATCTTTTTTATGGTGGCGTATGTAAGACTTTTTTGTGTATGTACATGAGTTAAAGGATGCTTTACCTTGATCCTGATAGATATGCAATAATCATCAAATCATTTTGATGGAAACTCTCTAGCTTTAACAAGTCTAATGGACTTTATGAAGTGAGGGTGGTGAGCCCTTATATAATATTTTCTAGGAGTTTTTCGAATGCAAGATTTGTTGTGGACAATAATGTGATGATCAGTTAGTGTGTCAAAACATTTACTAGAACCATAGATACTTTAATGACCCGCTTTCTAGTTTGATAGGTCCACATATATTATATCGTGTTTTTTTTTATAAGAATTGAATGTCTTGCTTATATATCTAGCATAGGAAGATCTCGATCCTACTTATTGCTAAATAGTAGATTTGGCAGAATGAGTGATGTGTCCTAAAGTAGTTAATGAGTTAGTGTGGGATGTTGATCGTGCTTTTAGTACTTTAAAAATCATTGACTGTGTTATAATAAAATTAGCACAGACACTGTACATCGTATAAGATTTTCATCCCTTTTGTATTTTACTTGGAAGAAAGAATGTCCATATAATTTCTTAAATACAGGTCATCATGTTATGACTAGGATGTCTAAAGTCATTGTACCAAAGCCTGTATGAGTGAGTATCCCAAAGTTCATCTTGGTAACAACATATAAGTCTATGTCTCAAAGTCCATTGTCGGTAACGACTTTTGATCCTACGATCAGAATAATAGTAGACTACATGTCAATATATTGACTCATTAATTTCTCTATGATGTGCATCCTTCCACATTCATTAGGAGTATCTAATATGTGCAAGTCCATTCTCATAGTTAGGTTTCTAAAGGATTAATCTTTGACACGAATATCGTTACTTAATAATGTTGTAGTAGCTCTTGGTACTTACAAAGTGTTTGTGACTATAAATTTTATGTCACTAGGCATCTACAATTGGACATTTCCTCACCCTTTTTGCACTTGTGATGCAATGATGATCTAATCATTGCACTCACAGACGAATATGTTTATGTTCACAACTTTCTTGAAACATTACAAAATGTATTTTCATAATTTAAGTAAAGTACTTATTGCCATTTAAACCACATTCATGAGGTAGATATAATGGTCACCATCTTTTATAGCGAGTCTTTGTTCTTTCAATTTTTGCTATCTCTTATATTAACTGCTCTAGCACTGTTTATAAAATGTGCAATATTACTACACTCAATTAATGTTCATTACCAACTCTTTCCCATTTGTTCATCGAATTTTAGGGTATCTTTTGCACCTTGGTGTCATGACCACAATGTCCATTTGGGGTAGACACATCGAAAAACACTTACAACACATTCTATTTCCTTTATTTTGGAGGTAACTTTCACTAATTAATTCACCATAGTTAGGCTAGAGAATTTTCTTTATCCCGACGCTTTTGGTGTTATTTTTCAGAAGAAACTGACCATGTCCCTCAATTACTTACATCAATTAATTAGCTCATTGAATATTATAATTCTTTCATTTCATACTCTAACTTATACAGGTTTGCTAGTATAAGCATTGAAGTAAGAAAATAAAGGGATTTTATGTATCATATCATCTTCTATGATTTCCTTTCCACAGAAAGCAAGATGTGCTTTTAAACACAACATGTTCTTATTAAGGTCATTGACCCCTTTATAGTCTAGCCATTGGATTTCATTCCACTAAACAATTAATTCTAAAAGTAGAGAATAGTCTATTATTCCAAAATTTCTTTTATGGAAACTCACAGTTCATTGAGGTAACTTTTAACTAAAGAATACCATCGCCACAAATTCATTAAGGCATTGACTCTGTTAGATATTTCTTTGTCTTTTGATGTTGGTGGATGGTAGGATTGTGGGAGTGTAGTATTTATCAATTGTGATACTCAATTCCTTATGAGCCCGATATTTCAAATTTAGGATGAGTTGGTTTAGTCATTTTATCATGAAGACCATATATCACGTACTTTTTTCGATGTTATGTGAAAGGTTTTGTGAAAGTACTTTTTCATATATTTGCATGTACTAATTTGATATTGTCCATGAATTTTTATTATCATGGAAAAATCATAGTTATCATATCACAAAACTAAAAACACAGGCAAACTGCTTAGATTCCAGAATTATCATGCATATAAACTTAATTAAATTTCTATTGCAAGATCCTTAAATAACACAATAACTGGACTAATAAGTTTCAATTTCATAAGGAAGTATGTAACCGTATCAAAACACTAGTGGGCTCCATGAGTATCATTATGAACCAATCAAAATTTCATTATTTCCAAAATTGTGGGCTTAAATCATTTTTGGTCCAGTAACTTTTTCCTTGTACAATTTTGGTCCCAAAAAAAGTTAAAAATTCAATTTAGTCCTTTAACTTTGGAATTGGTCCAAATTTAGTCCCTTTTTTTCGCCGTCGGTGATCAATTTTGCCGGAAAATTGCATCTACTGGCAACCAGACTCATTTTTCCATCCAATTTTTAAATACCTGGCATCGGTAAGTGATTTTGAAGTAAAAATAACATTAAAAATTAAAAAAATTAAAAGAAAGAGGATTTTTTTATTTTTTTATTTTTTCTTGTTTCTCATCACTTGTTGGTACCACATATTAAAAATTCTGTTGGAAAAATGAGTCATGTGAATGATACATGCAATTTTCCAGTCAAATTGGTCACTATCGGAAAGAAAAGGGACTAAATCTGAACCAATTTCAAAGTTACAGGACTAAATTGAATTTTTAACTTTTTTTGGGACCAAAATTGTACAAGTAAAGAGTTACGGGACCAAAACTAATTTTAGCCCCAAAATTGTACATAAAAGCATTCAAATGCACATATAAATTCATTCTCAATTCGCCCAAAATTATTGTTGTTTCTCTTAAGAAAATATGTATTATGTAATTTCTCATGCTGAAAATTTGATAAAAGTATTTAAATCATCAAGCATGAAAGAACTTGAACCGCAAAATAATTGTTAGGATTTTATCCCACCCACAACCACGACACGACTAGATAATCGGATAAAGAAAGCAATAAAATAGCACACAATAAGACAACAATTTGATTACCCAGTTCGTTACGATGTGTAACTACGTCTGGGGGCGATACCAAGCCAGGATATGCACTAGAATGATGATTTTTCGGAATACATGAAGCAATGAAGGAAACAACTATTTATAATAGCTCTATGGGCCTCAAAATCGGACTCAGCTTGAAGCCCACGCAACTCTCCGCGTTGATGGGTCGCGGGCGCGACCTCCTGTCGCGGGCGTGACTGCGCTTTCTGTATAAAAGAGTTTGGCCGAGACTCCCCGTCTTGGCCACGCCAGCCTTCCAGAAAAAAACCTTCGCACGACGCGTCGCGGCCGCGAATACAATCCGCGCCCGCGTCAACCAACCTTGTCTCGGCCGAGATGACGCTCCAGCGTGAAAACTCCAATCCTTCATCAAATCCGTCACGGGCGCGACCTCCCGTCGCGGCCGTGACTCCCCAGACGAGATTTAGGCTCCATTCTCAACAATCTCCCACTTGGAGACTAAAACACCTTCAAAGCAATCCTCCTCCTCTTTTCTCCTTCCCATTTCCACTTGGTATCACCATCTCCTCTTCTTCTTCACGTTCCGAGGCCAATTGAAGTTATGCACAACTTCAATTTCTCTAAGGTGACAACCTTAGTAAACATGTCAGCTGGATTCTCACTCCCGAGAATTTTCTCAAGTCGCAAGGCTTTCTTCTCAAGTAAGTGTCAGATGAAATGATACTTCAATTCAACGTGCTTAGTTCTTGAATGAAATGCCGGATTACTCGCCAAGAAGATTGCACTCTGACTATCACTGTAGAGTACACTATTTCCATGCTCCTTTCTGTAGGTATCAATTCAATTTCTTCAAGTGAACATGAAGTGTAGTAGAGGTTGAGTAGGGTCAAGAACCGGGTCTGGGTTGGGAAGAACCGGGCCGGAGAACCGAGATAAATTCAGTTCAGATTTGGAAGGTATTTGATGAACCGGGCTTGCAGCGGTTATAACAGAAATCCGCAACGGTTTTGGACTGTTGCATGAAAAACCGTTGTGGAAGACTCGTAGCAGTTTAGAAAACAGTTGCAACTAATTTTGATTTCAACTCCCAGAGTTTCTTGATTCGAGCTTAGCTTGTTATATACATTTGTTCAACATGTAAAGAAGAGTTGATACACGTAATTTTCCCTCTGAAAACACTACTCAATCATTAGAATTAGAGAGCTAGGGTTCTTGAGCTCAATTCGGATTGTGAATTGGGGCTTCTAGTTTTCTGGGTTGTTTCTTGTAATTGATTGTTTAGTTGAGTGAATTGAGGTGTATAGAGCCTCCGTGGATGTAGATCACATTGATCGAACCACGTAAAAGCTTGTGTTCTTCATTTTATTTCCTGTTTTTGCGTTCGGTTTCTAGTGGTCGTTTTTCAATTTGTTTTTCATTCGTTTCTGGTTTGAACTTGTTGTTTGTGTGTTATAAGTGTTCTCAAACCTAACAAGTGGCGCCGTCTGTGGGAAACACACACACAAACGCGAAGAAGAAGAAGAATGGCTGGAGTAAAGATGGATGTGGAGAAGTTCTCTGGAAAGAATGACTTCTCACTCTAGAAGATCAAAATGAATGCGGTGCTGATTCAAAATGGCTTGGACTCTGCCCTTATTCCTGTTGACCAATGGCCTGATGCTGAGAAATCCAAGTTTCCTGAATTGGATAAGAAGGCTATGAGTTTGATATTCTTATGCCTGGGAGATAAACCTTTGAGGGAGGTTTCGCGGTGCAAGAATGCAGTGGAGGCATGGGGGAAAATTGGAGGAACTGTATCAATCAAAGTCTATATCAAACAAACTGTTTCTGAAACAGAAGCTAATGTCTTTCAAAATCTCTGATGATAAAGGTATTTCTGATCAACTTGATGAGTTTGTCAAGATGATTGAAGAGCTGGAAGATTTGGGGGTGAATTTGGAGGATGATGATAAGGCCCTGATGGTGTTAAATGTTCTTCCAAAATCCATGGAAAGCTTCAAAGATGCACTGATGTTTGGAAGAGATGGGAAAATCAGTTATGAATCCATCTTGTCAGCATTGAAGACCAAGTGCTTTCAGAATCAGGGAGAGAAGAGTTCTACACAAGGTGGAGAGGGCTTGAACATTAAGTTCAAAAAGAATTTCCAGAAGAAGAAGTTCCAGGGAGTTAAAGACAATAAATCTGGAACTCAAAATGTAAAGAAACAAGGTGACTGGGTTGAAACCAGGAAGTGTTTCAAATGTAAGCAAACAGGACACTTAAAGAAGGACTGTCCACAAAAGAAGAAGAAGCAGGAGACTCAGAGGGCAGAGGTGGCAATGACAGAGCATCAAGAAGACATCCCAGAAGTCCTAAACATAACAGACACCAGAATGGAAAAGGAATGGGTACTGGATACTGGATGCTCATTCCACATGTGCCCAAATGAATCATGGTTCAAGGATCTAAAGAAAGAAGATGGAGGATGTGTATTGCTAGGAAATGATCACTCCTGCAGAGTCAAAGGCACAGGATCAGTTCAAATTAAAATGCATGATGGAGTCATCAGAACTATCTCTCAAGTGAGGTATGTCCCTGGATTGAAAAGAAATCTTTTATCCCTTGGCTCTTTAGTGGCAAATGGCTGTCAGTTCAATTCCCTAGATGGGTATCTTCACATCACCAAACACAATAAGCTGGTAATCAAAGGAAGGCAACACAATGGCCTGCTTATTTTGATTGGATCACCTGTGATAGGATGTGCTGAATCTGTAATAAGCAAAGAAGATGTGATGAAGTGGCATAGAAGATTGGGTCATATTGGAGAGAAAGGGTTGAAGGAGTTATCCAAGAAGGGTATCATTGGTGAAATGGGAAATAGAACACTAGATTTCTGTGATAAGTGTGCTATGGGAAAGGCAAAGAAACTGCCTTATGCCAAAGGGATTCATTCCACTCAAGAACCCCTGGATTATGTACACTCTGATATTTGGGGGCCTTCAAGAACAGAAACACATGGAGGGGGAAGGTATTTCATGTCCATCATTGATGATTATAGCAGAAAAACCTGGGTGTATGTTTTGAGAAACAAGAGTGATGCATTTCTCAAGTTTAAAACATGGTTGAATCAGGTGGAGAACCTAAGAGGGAAGAAGCTAAAACATCTTAGGACAGATAATGGCCTAGAATATCTGTCCACTGAATTCACAGAGTTCTGTGAAGAGAAGGGCATCACAAGGCACATAACTGTCCCTCTAATCCCCCAACAGAATGGAGTTGCTGAAAGATTTAACAGAAGTGTGCTGGAAAGAGTTAGATATATGTTGATTGATGAATACTTCTGGGGAGAGACAATGAATACTGCATGTTATTTGATCAACAGGTCACCATCATCAACTCTAGGATTTAAAACTCCAGAAGAAGTGTGGAGTGGTAAGACACCAACCTACCATGACTTAAGAGTATTTGGTTGTCTAGCCTATGCCCACATTAGGCAAGATAAACTTGATGCAAGAGCACAAAGATGTGTATTTCTGGGATATCCTGAGGGCATAAAAGGCTACAAGTTATGGTGCTTAGAACAGGGAAACCAGAAGCTTCTTATAAGCAGAGATGTAAAGTTCAATGAAGATGTAATGGGATACAACTCTACTGGGAGCCAAGAGGAAGCTGATGGAGCTGTGGAACCTGAAAGAATTTCTGTTCAGGTGGAGCCTAATAATGAGCAGAGACCACCAGATGAGAATACACAAGCTCAGCAAGAAGATGACAGTTCATATGGCAAATCTCAGAACCTATAGCATAGGAAGAGATAGGCCAAGAAGACAAATTCAAAAACCTGACTTCTATGGATTAGCTGGCGGTGTATTTTATGCACTGAGTGTAGCAGAAGACTTGGAGTTTCAAGAGCCTAGTAGTTTCAAGGAAGCAGTGAGTTGCAGTGAGAGTGAATACTAGATAGGAGCCATGATGGAGGAAATGGAATCCTTAGAGAGAAACCAAACCTGGAAACTAGTAGACAAACCAAAAGGGCAAAAACTAGTTAGCTCAAAATGGATTTTCAAGAAAAAGGTGGAGGCTGGAAAAGCTGATAAGATCAGGTACAAGGCAAGGTTGGTTGCCAGAGGCTTCACTCAAAGGGAGGGCATTGATTACAATGAAGTATTTTCTCCAGTAGTGAAGCATTGCTCTATCAGGTTACTTCTATCAAAGGTTACTCAAGAAGACTTGGAATTGCAGCAGCTAGATGTCAAGACAGCATTCCTGCTTGGAGATCTGGTTGAAAAGATATACATGAAGCAACCGGAGGGCTTTGTGATTCCTGGAACTGAAAAGAAGGTTTGTTTTCTCAGGAAGTCACTCTATGGGTTGAAACAAAGTCCCAGGCAGTGGAATAAGAAGTTCAATGAGTTCATGATGGGTGCAGGGTTCATTAGAAGCTTATATGACATCTGTGTATACTTTAACAGAGGTTCAAGAGCTGAACAGGTGTTCCTGCTGTTATATGTGGATGACATGCTTATAGCCAGCAAGAGCAGTGACAAGATACAACAGCTGAAAGGAAAGTTGAATTCAGAATTTGACATGAAAGATCTAGGGGAAGCCAGGAAGATTCTAGGAATAGATATCATTAGAAGGAGAGAGACTGGAACATTATGGCTATCACAGAAGTAGTATCTGGAGAAGGTTGTGGAGAGATTCCACATGCATGAATCCAGACAAGTAAGTATTCCAGTAAATCTACAGATAAAGTTATCCAAGGATCAGTGCCCAAAGACTGCAGCTGAGGAGATTCACATGAAGAATGTTCCATATGCCAGTGGGGTTGGCAGTTTAATGTATGGAATGATATGTAGCAGGCCAGACTTGGCTTATAGTGTGTCTCTTGTAAGCAGATATATGTCAAACCCTGGGGAATCACATTGGGAAGCCTTAAAACAGGTGTTAAGATATCTGAAGGGGTCTGTCAGTATGGGTTTGAAATTCCAGAGACAAGAAGCAAATGCCACACCTTTGGTAGGGTATGTTGATGCAGACTTTGCAGGAAATCTGGATACTAGAAAATCCGTTACAGGGTATGTGTTTACTTTGTATGGTACAGCTGTGAGTTGGAAGAGTGTGCAACAGTCAGTGGTTGCATTGTCAACAACAGAAGCAGAGTTCATTGCATTAACTGAGGCAATCAAAGAAGCTTTATGGCTTAAAGGAATTCTCAAGGACTTGGGAATAAGACAAAGCTGTGTTACTATTCAGTGTGACAATCAGAGTGCACTTCATTTAGTGAAGCATCAAGCATTTCATGAAAGGTCTAAACACATTGATGTTAGACTTCATTTTTCAAGGGATATCATTGAAGCTGGATCTGTTGAAGTCAAGAAAGTGCATATTGGACAATGCGGCAGATTTTTTGACTAAGGCAGTTCCTAGAAGTAAGATGGTACATTGCTCAAGCCTGATAAGGCTTGAACAGTGTGTTTAATCCTGGAAGAAGAGAAGACAGTAAGAGGTGATGAAATGCACTTGAATTCATTGAGGTGGAGATTTGTAGGTATCAATTCAATTTATCAAGTGAACATGAAGTGTAGTAGAGGTTGAGTAGGGTCAGGAACCGGGTCTGGGTTGGGAAGAACCGGGCCGGAGAACCGGGATAAATTCAGTTCAGATTTGGAAGGTATTTGATGAACCGGGCTTGCAGCGGTTATAACAGAAATCTGCAACGGTTTTGGACTGTTGCATGAAAAACCGTTGTGGAAGACTCGTAGCAGTTTAGAAAACAGTTGCAACTAATTTTGATTCCAATTCCCAGAGTTTCTTGATTCGAGCTTAGCTTGTTATATACATTTGTTCAACATGTAAAGAAGAGTTGATACACGTAATTTTCCCTCTGAAAACACTACTCAATCATTAGAATTAGAGAGCTAGGGTTCTTGAGCTCAATTCGGATTGTGAATTGGGGCTTCTAGTTTTCTGGGTTGTTTCTTGTAATTGATTGTTTAGTTGAGTGAATTGAGGTGTATAGAGCCTCCGTGGATGTAGATCACATTGATCGAACCACGTAAAAGCTTGTGTTCTTCATTTTATTTCCTGTTTTGCGTTCGGTTTCTAGTGGTCGTTTTTCAATTTGTTTTTCATTCGTTTCTGGTTTGAACTTGTTGTTTGTGTGTTATAAGTGTTCTCAAACCTAACACTTTCCAAGTTCACCCAAGAACCTTTGCAACCACACCATCTCCTTACTTGCCTCCGTCACGGCTACGTACTCCGCCTCCATGGTGGACAGTGCAACCACCTTTTGCAACTTAGATGTCCAAGAAATTGCCATACCACCATAAGTAAACACATACCCGGTTGTACTCTTTCTCCCATCAAGATCGTTTGATGCTAGGTCCGCATCAACGAAACCAACTAACTCAGAATTTCTTCCATCAAAGCACAAAGCTTTACTTGTGGTACCTCGCAAGTACCTTAGAATCCACTTCACCGCTTCCCAATGCTGTTTGCCCGGATCACCCATGAATCGGCTCACTACTCCCACTGCATGCGCAATATCCGGACGAGTACAAACCATGGCGTACATGATACTCCCAATTGCCGATGCATATGGCACATCCATCATTTGAGTACGCTCTTCCTTGGTACTCGGCGACTCCTTCTTCGACAGCTTAAAGTGTCCCCCCAAGGGAACATTGACCGGCTTCGAACCCTCCATGTTAAATCTTTCCAGGACCTTCTGGATATAATCCGCCTGCGAAAGATACAACAAATTTGCCGCCTTTCTCTCGATCCTCATATCCAAAATCTGCTTCGCTTCTCCAAGATCCTTCATGGAGAACCTCTCAGACAATTGCTTCTTCAACCTTTCCAACTCCCTTGGATTGGCTCCTACAATCAACATATCATCAACGTATAGTAATAGGATGAGATAGCTATTGTCAAACCTTTTATAGTAACAACAATGATCAGCATGGCATCTATGGTATCCAATCTCCAACATGAAATTGTCGAACTTCATGTACCACTGCTTCGGAGCTTGCTTCAACCCATACAAGCTCTTCTTTAATTTGCACACAAGGCTTTCCTTTCCGTCTACCACGAACCCCTCCGGCTGTACCATGTACAACTCCTCCACTAAATCGCCATGAAGGAAAGCCGTCTTCACATCCATCTGATGCAGCCTTCCAGAAAAAAACCTTCGCACGACGCGTCGCGGCCACGAATACAATTCGCGCCCGCGTCAACCAACCTTGTCTCGGCCGAGACTCCTCCATCTCGGCCGAGACTCCTCCATCTCGGCCGAGATGACGCTCCAGCTTGAAAACTCCAATCCTTCGTCAAATCCATCGCGGGCGCGACCTCCCATCGCGGCCGTGACTCCCCAGACGAGATTTAGGCTCCATTCTCAACAATAATAAGCACCATGTCACATGCCATTGTAAGTAAAAATAGGCATTTGCACTTAATTCACTAAGTGGAGTGATTTGAGTGACCTCGCAGGAAAGACACGATTCTCTCCGCACTTCTCAAACTATGCAACTGATGATTTGATAATCCTAGGAACCATGACTTTGGACCCTACCTCCATTCCAATTGAGGCCGGACGAAGCTCGCTAAAACAAATAAATTTTATGTATAAAAAATAGTAAACCACAATTTTTTTCTAGAAAAGAATTGGAAAATAAGATTTCGATATTAAAATGACAGAAAACATAAACTTAATAATTCAGATAAGTTTATCAATCTCTACAAGAAAACTGCTAAATTCCAACGGAGAATAAATCCATTGGAATTTTGGAAATAATTCTACGACAAAAGGCCATTGGAATAGCTGTTGGAAAAAAATTCCAATGGCAGAAGCCGTTGAAATAGTTGTTGGAAAAAAAATTCCAATGGTGAAAGGCTCCATTGGAATCACCGTTGGAATAATTTTTCCATTGAAATTTAATTGTTGGAACAAAAAAATTTCAACATCCACTTTTCCAACGGCATAAAAATCGTTGGAATTGTCATTGGAATTTAAACTCCAACGAAAATTTACCATATTCCAAAGGTTTTTGGTAAATTTCTGTTGGAATTTTAATTCCAACGGTTTTATGCTGTTAGAAAAGAGGCTGTTGGAATTTTTCTGTTCCAACAATTAAATTCCAATGGAAAAATGATTCCAACGGAGCCTTTTACCGTTGAAATTTTTTTCCAACAGCTATTCCAATGGCTTTTGTCGTTGAATTTTTTTTCCAACAGCTATTCTAATGACCTTTTACCGATGGAATTATTTCCAAAATTCCAACGACTCATTTACCGTTGGAATCACCACTGAAATTTTTTAAAATTCCAATGGATTTATACTCCGTTGGAATTTGACAGTTTTCTTGTAGTGAATTATCTAATATACATATCACAGTTCATATTCCAATTCCAATTAGGTTATATAAATTGTATAGCTTTAAATACAACATTTCTCACAAAAACTTAATCTATAAGTAACTTGTATTCAACTATGTTATGTTCAACTAATAGAATCTGCTAGTCCTCCAGATGTCCTTTGATTGCAAACAAAAACTATATCCCACTTTAATTGAATAAACCAAAAATTACACTTCAATTGAATAAACCAAAAGTTAATCAACCAATTTAGGGAGGTTAATGAGTGCTTATGATATTAATTCTATTTTCAAAGACTGAAATACTTTATTCCACATATAGCAAGAGAAAAACGAAAATAAAATGCAATACGATGACAAAGCTAGTCAAGTTTATGTGCTAGCAAAATAAATCAGTAATTATTTGACGAAGATCGATCGAACCGGTGATGAATCACATTTAGGGATCTTAGGGGTTATGAATTCTTTGGATGACATGTATACGTACCCAGCGAGCAGCAGAATTTTTATGACTGCCGATTGATCTTTGGAACAAAAGTAATTCGTCCGATTGATATTCAAGATAGATGCAATTCATGCTGATAACGTGTTGCAGGGGAAGCAGAAAAGTAAAGAAGAAAGATAGACACAAAATAATTGGGGTTTCCTTATTCACTAGATCCCCTTTATATAGGGTGTCAAATACAAGGGTTTCACAGTTACATGATATTTAGTGAATACCTAAATTTTTCTTTATCATTTAATTTTGATGAAGGCACATTAATTGTGTTTTTCCTTCAACAATTTTAGATATTTTTGGAGAAATTAAGGATTAGTATTTAATTGGTATGTTTTGTGAAATAAGGAAATAATCAACTAAATTAAGTAGGTTGTTTAAGATAATAGAATTGTAGTTTTTTTGGTAAAGTCACAATTATTGTGAAATTTCTCAAAATGTCTAAAATGACATTCTTTTTTAAACTGAGGGAGTATTAAAATATAAAGTAAATATATATATATATATATATATATATATATATATTAATAAAAATCAAAATAAGTAATAAATACGACAGATTATAAATGACTTGTATGAAATGCTGTAATATATATAAAATTGTAATGTAAACCATATAGTATGACACTAATATATTGGTGATTATATATTTGTACTATTTGTATAATATACTAATACAATTACATATTTGTAAAAGGCGAAGCAATGTCATATATATATATATATATATATATATATATATATATTATTTTGTAATATTTACATGAGATTTAATAATGGTATTAGTTCATTAAGCAATAGTTGATAAGGTATATTATTATGATTATTTAACTAAAAAATAATCAATTTAATATATTTGTACGTAGTTAACTTTTTTTCTTTCGTGGAAAAAAAAAAAAGAAACTAATTCAATAAACAAATCATTTAACAAATAAATCTAAGTTATCTACTGTAAATTAATTGTACACCTGACAACATTATAATTTTTGTTATCAAATTTCTTTAAAATAAAATATTTCAAACAATCCAAAATTAAAGTATAAAAATTAATCTTCTAAAGAAAGTAGGTATTTTTTTAAAAAAAAAATTATTTTGATAATATCTGATATTTTTTTATTTTATATACAAAAAAATTAAAATTAAAATACTTCATAATAATCATAAAAACGTAAATTACACTTAAAAAATAATATTTCAATTATAGGCCGGTACAAGATCGACTGCCAGCTGGTTCCGGAGTGAACGAGCAAACACTGGGCCAATAGTACCGGGTCTGGCTAAGCTGTTTTTTCCCCGTTGCCCGCATGTCGAGCACGTAATGTGTCCCCTTCGCGCGTCATTTTCTTTCATCGCCATTTTCTTCATCACCGTTTTGGACCTTTTTATCTCTTCGAATCAACCTGACCCCTTCACGAATTTGATTCACGACTCGATGATCATTGAGTTGGGCTTTGGAGGGTCCGATTCTGTCCCATTTGGGCCTCGTTTTGCAGGCTGTAATGGGGGATTGCGTGCAATTGATCATCTTTCTTTCCCAATTTTTCCTAACCTTCAGAAAACAACTCAAAAACACCCAAAAGTCCATTAAAAAGAAAATAAGGCCCGAGAATGCAATATAACACGAAATCACACTTAAACATGATAAATACTCACAATTCTCATAAATGTCAAATATGCAAGAAAAATGAGAAAATTCATGCATCCCTACAAACATAAACTTTGGTCGTCCTCGAGCAAATTTTATCAATTAAGCACAAAAGAAAAAAAAAAAAAAAAAAAAAAAAAGAGGTTGGAAAGCTATTGGAATCCCGTTTGACAAGACTTGCTCTTTTTATTGAGAATTTTCGACTTTTTTGTATTCACCAATCTTGTTGTAATCATTTTCTCTCAAGGGATTTGATAAACATATAATGAAATATCAAGGCATAAAACTTTAGAAAGTAAGTAAAATGACCTTGGACGACTCGCTATCTTTAAAAATCCTCAACTTTAGGTGGTTCAACTCGGTTCTTTTTTAGGAAGACGCCACACACTCACCTGGTGTAGGTAATGCGGCTCTTTTCTTCCTCTAGTCAACTGATTCTCGATTTTATCTCCCAATTTCTCCTTTTTTCACCAGGCTTAGTCCAAAAAAATTAAATTGATATTCTAATTATTGTACTATTATCACAACAATACTCTTTCTGAGTTTTATAAGATTTATAATAATTTTAACACTCGATTTATGGTCTTGAGCGTTTTCTTTTTCTTTTTTCTACATTTCATGCAACGTTATTTTTTCTTCTTCTTATGCTCAACTCAATGACTCGAGTATACAAACTCTCACTAGAATCCATTACAAACAATGAGATGCAATGACTTCGTTCGACGACCTAATCCACGTTATCACTCCTCCTGCATCTCCTTTATTCTTTTCCACCCAAAGTTAATTCAATTTTTTTTTTCACAAGATCGTCCTTAATGGTGTCATGTATGTTTTGGAATTACAGTAATGTTCACAACCAACATAACTTCGGGCTAAGTTATTTTATTTACACTTACGATCCTATTTATTATGCCAAAATTTGCCCTTACCCGTGCATCAGCCTATTGATTATTATTGATTTTTAGACATGGAATCCTCTAATGTTTATTGCTATTTTTTTCATAGATTTTGAATCTTGGGTTCACAAACATCGGGAAACTTCCTATCCTTTCTCCTTATCCGTTAAGAATCAACAACAACCCAACAAGCATTTATTCATTAAAGTAATTAAAACAAAGCAAGCATAATGGTGGAATGTCATAAATCAATAACATTAAAATCCAGTTGGAAATGAGGAACATCCTCTTCACGCTCATGGAGATAATAATCCACCCCCCTTTCCCACAAACTTGGGCGAAATTCTCAAGTCTAAGTAGTAAGAAAGGTGGGAGACGTGCCAAAATCTCAACAAATAGCAAGAATCAAGAAATCAAATCATGCATGTTATGACCACTATCTCCCAACAATCGCCAATCAAATAATTATGCCCTTCTCATTTCCGTCCCAACCAATTATTGCGAAAATATAAACCCTAACCTTACACTATCTATGAATGAAAGGAGTTTGGGAAAGAGATACTAACCCAAAGGGGGATGATCCTCAACCCCTTTTCGTTCCTTGGTTGTGCTTTGAGAATACGTTATCATTGGATTGGGGGCTCTACTTGACTCAGAACTGCCTCTCTTGAGAAATTGGTAGATGGGGGCGAGAAAAGTACCTTCCACTTTCTGTGGCCATGCACTTTCACTGGATTTTCCTGGGAAAGATCGTTTTATGTCAAAGACGGAAGCGGAGGGTGGTGCAATGGCATTTGTTACCTCATTAATTTCTTCTTCGACCCTAGCACGGTTATTTTCATCCAAGTTCCTTGGTGCACGTGGTAGTGCACACACTTTTAGGTCAATTTAAGTGTCTTTTTACGGACTTTTGTGTGCATTTTCATGTGTGTTTTGTGCGTTTATTTCTCATTGGGCAATTTGACGTGTCTGTTTCATTTTCATGTCAAGACAGGTGAATTAAGGACGAAAAACAGGTTTGAAGATCTCAAATTGACAAATCGAGCTCAAAGAAAGAAGAAAACAAGGAAAAAAACAGGGGATCATGCCCGAGGTGGTGAGGCCGCCCGTGGCTCAAGCCACGGCCGAGGTAGTCCAAGGCCACGGCCGTGGCCATTCCTCCAGAGAAGGCCACATTTCAGCATCATTTGCCACGACCGAGGCAAACATACACCACGACCGTGGCGATCCAAACCCCACGACCGCGGTATGAATAAGCCGCGGCCATGGCCAGTCCTCCAGAAGTAAAGGCAAATTCAGTCCAAGAAAGACCACGGCCGAGGCAGGAGATATAACACGGCCGCGGCCCCAAATTGGGGCCCAAAACCCTTGTTTCACCACGCCCGCGGCCTTCTTTATGCCACGGCCGCGGCGGTGTTCCCTGTTTTAAAATCCTAAACACGTTTTTGCCTAAATTGGAGCTAGCACTTTCTCTCCTTATATATATATCATCCCATTCGAATTTAACCTAACTTAGAACAACCTAGAACCCATCCCCACACATAATCAGCCACTTTTATCCATTGGAAGCAAGGAAATGGAAGGGGGTTGAAGATCTTGATCTTCAACCCCTAACCTTTGGTTCTTTCTATCCTATGTTTATGTTTTTCTTTAATTTTCTGTTAGTTTATCTTTGTATTAGGTAAAATGGGTGGCTAGCACCCTTAGTTCACTCTTGATTATTATGGAACCTTGAGTCCAAGACATTTATGTGATTATTACGGTTAATGTTACCGAAAATATTGTGTATTCAAGTGTTTTGTGTTATTTGCTGTTATTGACTCACATTTATGAATTTATTATTGGATTGATCACCCTTTAAGGGATTTGTGAATGTGTTGCTAGAATAGGAGGTCACTATCCGTAATTGTAGGATTTCCGATTCCCGAGTAGCAAACAATAATTATTTATTGGTGATAACACAAAGTTTAACCTCTAAAACCGAGCTTGCGAGTTTTATGTTGAATTTATCTCGTTGTCCTAGTGTTTAATGCATTTGGTGATTGAATCTAAGAGAGCTTGTTCGAGGATTCGGTTAAACTGAATAGGGTTAGTCGAAGAGCTTGTTTTGATTAACTAAGATTAAGGGATAACAAGGCTATTAGAGCTTGTTAATAGCCTTGAGATAAGGGCTAGAATCACAATTGAATAGGGCATTGACAATAGTTACATAAATCGTCCAAGACCTCGGTGAAACATGATCAAGGGTGAATCATTTTGTTATTTAAAAACCAAAAATCTATAAAAATCTCTTTATTTGTCTTTGTTTATTTAGGTGTAGTTGTTATTTCATTGACCCCCCACTTCTTTATTGTTTTCTATCTTATATACATTATGTTTCTTCATAATAATAGCTTAACACATAAAAGCAAAATTTGTTCGACCGTTCCTCGTGGGATCGACCCTTGCTTGCCACTCTACTAGTTAGAGTAGTCGGTAAGGTTTAAGTGTATCTTCATACACGATTTAATTTGGTAGTCGGAAACGACGCTACCAAATTTTGGCGCCGTTGCCGGGGAATGGTTTAGAACGATTTTGTTTTATGTGTTAAGTGTTTGTTTTAGTTACATAGCTAGTTGTTTGTTTTGTTTATTTAAAGAGCATCCGTCGAGCCAACGACGTTAAACAAAGGCGCTTGTCGGGAGGCAACCCGACGTTTATTGCTTTTCGTATTTTAAATTCATAGTTTAGTTGCTTTACTAATATTTTAGTGTTTTAAATTGTTTTGTTTAAATGTGTGTAGGTACCCAACAATCCACTCAAAGAGATAGTGTGAAATGGGGGTGAAGGAGCCCAAAATGGAGGAATTACCCAGAAAAAATCACCACGGCCGTGTCACACAATCCACCTCGGCCGTGGCCTCCAACAAAGAAAAATTCAAGCCATTCTGGACAACTCACCTCGGCCATGGCCTTTCAATAGCCACGACCGTGGCCAAATAAGGCCGCGACCGAGGTCAAGTGTTGCCGCGCCCGAGGTCAAGCTCGTGAAGAATTTGAATCATTCTGGACAAAAGGCCACGGCCGCGGTTGCTATAGGCCACGCCCGCGGTGAAGCAACGCCTCGGCCGTGTTATTTCTTGACCACGCCCGAGGTCACTTATGCCCAAAAATCCTGAATTGCACTGGAAGGATTGCCACTGCCGCATCAGTTTATTGCCACGCCCGCGGTGAGACTTCTCTTCCGCCACGCCCGCGGCAGTTTTTACGCCTCGGCCGCGGCATACTCCCAGGTATAAAAAGACAGACGCGGGCGAGGTAGGGCATTTCACCCTCCTCCTCGCGAAAATTGGCGAAAACACACTCACACACACACGAAATCCGCCATTGTTACTCAATTTCTTCCCCTCAAATTCACACCACACCTCACCCACATCATCATAAACATTTCTATCCGAAAAAATTCGGATTTGGAGCAAAGTCGGAGTCGGGTCGAAAAGGGCGCGAAAAATCAAACTTCAAATTTTTCGATTAAACTCGACCGGTAAGTATGGCTATCCTTTCCCCTCAATCTTTATTTGTTATTATGAACTTTGTTGTTAAGATTTGGGGCAAATTTGTTGTTGGATTAGTTGATATATTGATATTGGTTGTGCACACGTATTTTGTGAATTTTTGCCAATGTTGAATGTTTTTAAGTAATCTAACACTAAATTTGTAGTGATAGCCTTTGTTTTTGCATGCGAGAAGATTGATCATAAGAATTATACAAAAGTTGATATACCAAAAGATTGATCATAAGATTTGGGGCAAATTTGTTGTTGGATTAGTTGATATACATGAACTTATTTTTGCAGAAATTAAAAAATTAAATTCTGCTACAATAAAATCAGAATTAGTCTTCAATCTCAGTTGCATTGTCTCTAATCTTCAATCTCAGCTGCCTCAAAGAGTTGATTGTCTCTAATTTTTTGCCAATATTTTGAACGAATTGAGACTGTACATGTTATAAACAAAATATAAAATTTAGCACAATATATAGACATAATATAAATAATTCACATAACAGAAATTAAAATTATTGGTTAAATTTTTATATGATTACATATTGCCGTAGAAAATGATGATGGATAAATTTGAATTCTGCAATCATCAAACTTGATTTTGTCAGAATCAAGATTCAGTGTTGTTGATTTTTTCTTATCTTGATTTGCATGTAGTACTTTGAGCATCCATTGTGAAGTACCTATCAAAGTTAACTCATAATAATCAAGGAATGGAGGAATTATAGAAATTTACAGCAAAAAATGTAAATTGTGAAATGAACTATCTAAGGTGACACCTAATAATCAAGGAATAAGGAATTATAGAAATTTTCAGTAAAAAATTTAAATTGCGAAATGAAAAAGAAATAGGAATATCCAGCTATAAACGTGATCTTCACTAATGTGAATGAAATAAACTGAAATAATTGCGAAATAAAGAAATTGCGAAATGAATAAGAAATAGAAATACCAGCTACAAACGTGATTATCATTTACTGAAGACCTAATGTATTTATAGGAGCAATAATGTTATTGGATAAAGATTTTTTTAAAATTCAAATTTCAAAATTTTAAAAAATGTGCAACAAATTCTGTTATACATATATGTACAAATATGTTATTGCTGAATTTTAGACGAAAAAAATATTCGAAAATTTGAATCCCGCTAATATCATCGGATTTTTCAAATCAATCAAAATTCAAATTCACATCTATTTATGGTAACTATTAAAATGGGCGAGAAAAGTTTCAACTTACAAATTTCAAAATTCAAATTCACATCTATTTATAGATAAAGATTTATTTAAAACTCTAAAATACACATGTTTAAATATTTATTCTGTTAATTAAATTAGCGAAATAGTATATTTCACCGAATGTATAATTCCTGAAATATCTCAACTACATTTTACACTATATGTTAAAATAAATTACATGTCTATTCTTTTATTTTATTTGGTCCGGATATTTAAATCTTCTAATATTCAATTATATTTTACTGTTTGATTTTAAATATGTATTGCATTTTTTTATTCTAGCTATATATATATATATATATATATATATATATGAATTCTTTTATTTATAAATTGTAGTATATAACTATAAATTTTAAATAGATATGATGTACTTTAAAATTCTAGAAAACATATCTGTAACATGTTTTTTAATTCCTAAAACATCTCAACAACATGAACAATTCAAAATTAAATGTATATCATGTTGATATGATTTGGTCTAGATATTTAGATCGTTTAATATGACAATCAGATTTCCAATTGAAAAGTAAATTAATATATGGCCTTTTCAACTCCACGGATTTTTCAATAGAAATATTTTGATTTATAAATATATATCTCTACGTTTTTTTTTCTTTTTAGAATATCTTAACTAAACAACGCTTTTGTCGAGATATTTTAATTTATATATTTCAATGATTTTATATTGCTTACTAAAACATTATCAGAATTGTGAATAATGTCGATTCAATTGAAGTTGATACATGGATTTATTTAAGTAAAAATTATAAAATTGAAATCTACTATTATACAATCAGATTTAGTCTTCAACATCAGCGGATCCTCGAGCGTTTAGCGAATCTCTAATTATTTTCCAATATTCCTCGCGGATTGGCTGTATACATGTAATAAACCAAATTATTTTTTTCTTAGAAAAATATATTGACAACAATTTAAATAATTCACATAACAGGAAATAAATAATCTAAACTTTTTATATGATTACATATTACCATAGAAAAAGATGATGGTAGATAAATTTGATTTTTGCAATCTTTAAAGCTGTTTTCGCCAGAATCATGATTCAGTGTTGCTGATTTTTTCCTATCTTTATTTGCAGGTCGTCCCTTTGGAGCATCCATTATTGTGAAGTATCTATCAAAGTTGACACATAATAATCAAGGAATGTGAGAATAATATAAATTTGTAATAGTTACGAAACTAAGAAATGCAAAATGAATAAGAAATAGAATTACTCAGCAAAATCGAATATGAATCAAATAAACTGAAATAATGACGAAATAAAAAAATGAATAAGAAATATAATTACTTAGCAAAATCAAATATGAATCAAATAAACTGAAATAGTGGCGAAATAAAGAAATTGCGAAATGAATAAAAAATAAAAAATACCCAGCTGCAAATGTGATTCTCATTTACGTGATTCTCATTTACAGACACTGTATTTATAGGAGCAAATATGTTATCAAATAAGGATTTTTTTAAATTTCAAATTTCAAATTTTTAAATAATGTAACGAAATCTGTTTTAAATATCTTTACAGATTTATTATTGCTGATTTTTCGCCAGATCTCAAAATATAACATGGGATAATTCAAAATTCAAAATTCAAATTCACTTCTATTCATAGTAACTAAATAATTGGACGGGAAAAATCTTAACTTACTAATTCTGGATGACTTGGCTTATTATATATATATAGATTGTAAAGATTGTAAGGATAATGATTGGTTGATTGTATAATAAAAAGGTAATTGAGATTTGTGAAAGAGTGTAGAGTTTTGGATGAGAATTCGCTACATGCGAATGAAGCACATCATCCTACATCCCGAAACAAACATATCCTTAATAATTGATGTTTATATATATATATATATATATATATATATATATAGTTTTACTTGGCCGAACAGTTTAAGCTATATGGCCCACAAGATATGTTAGATTAATTAAATATTAAAAGACTCATAGTTTGACAAGGTAATTGTGGTCCATATAAACATCTATAAATACTTCACTAGTAGAGATAGTTTTTTTATTTAATGACAATATTTGAGATTACGGGTTTTTGGGTGAAGTGACATATTTTTTTCATTTTGGGTTATTCTTTACTACTAAAAAATAATTTAATATCACTTTTCTTGATAATTTAATTTGATTTCCAGGAGTGATTTAATATCAATATAGTATTTTTGTATGTGCAATTATTTTTACCATATATTAACGATTAATCATATATTAAATATTTTCATAAATCTCCATCTTCGTGTAATAGTCATATATGAATCTAGAAGTGTAAATATTTATAATTGTAATTTTGTTTTTTTTTTCTTTTTAATATACACACACAAAGTTCTGATTAATATGATCAAATATTTTTGAAATCTCTCCTAGCTTGTATGTATACGCTTTATGAAAATTTATGGGATTTTCTAGGGTGCACCTGTGGCATGGTGCACCTGGATGAGGTTTACCAGTTTTGTAGGTTACATGATATTATTTATCTTTTCGAAATTATTTGTATTTAAAGATATTTTCCCCATAAATCCACCATTATCCATAATTGCACATTTTGTATATTTTCTTGTGCCGGACTTTTTTTTGGCCTTCAAATTTTGTGGTGACATATTTTATTAGTTTTCGTATTTGTTGGGCCTTCGAAATTTGTAGTTCTTTATTTAATTAATTTTCGTATTTTGTGGAATTTAAATTTTGTTAGGAATTATTTAATTAATTTTTGTGTCATTTAATATGATCGTAAAATTTAGCTTGCCTGAATTTTGAATTTAAAAAATTTGGACATAAATTCTATATTAATTATTGAAAAAAATATAATTTAATATAATTGAAACAATTTTCTCCCAAAGTATTGCAAGGTTGTAGGAATGATATTATTACCAATATTTTCCAGGAACAAGAGGTATACCAAGCCAAAAATTCGATCTGTGAGATTTTAAATTTTTGCATATATATTTTTATTCAAATAAAAATCATTAATAATTTACTTTCATATTTTACTGGAGATTATTATTCTCGTGCCTATTTTTTTATCCGATGGGGGTTGAGGAAAAATGAATTCGAAAGATAGTGTCAAAACATGCATAAGAAAAATGTGTAACTGTGCTATAAAATTGTTTGCATTCATTAAAACAAATCATCGTCATCTTCTGCATTTCTCCAACCGACTCATCTGCTCTCGTTTCATCTTTCAACAATGGGCAGTTAGACTTGTAATGACGTGGTTCTTTACATATACCGCTGACGAGTTTCCCTTTTACTGCATTTGCTTTCAGCCCATGGTGCGGACTACATCTGGATCCTTTATTATGTTTTGTCATTTGCATGTAGGCATCGATGTTTGAAACTACTCTTCTGCGCATCGTCATGTGTTGTTGTTTCTACAAACAACCAGATATTGTGCTTTCCAAATAGTGATTGCACTTTTGTACAGATCTTCAAGTTTTTATGCTACCTAAAAAAGTTGATAAATATTTGCATGTAACGAACCGAATCTCCTTTCCACAGGGTGTGGTGTAGTCGGATGCATATTAACACTGCCCTTAATCCCTGCAATGCAGTCCTGTGGCCATCTTTTATTTAGCATTACCTCAGGTATTGATGTGCAAAACATATTCCTATATGGCTAGCCGAAATATAACCTCCCACAACTGCACTAAAGACATTTATCCGAATCGTGGATGCTGATATTGATCTCCCTTGCCGGGTCCTCCCCATACTTCACAATTGCCATGTGACTGCATCCATCATCAATTTCAACGTTAGTTGGAATGTATTTGCTTTCTTTCTTTATTTCTTCTTGTACCTGCATATTAGTAATTTATATTTTACAATAGCTCCTTAAAAATTATGACGAATTATGCAATAATTTTAAATAATTATTGACATTTCAAGGTAATGTTAAACATTTCGTGTCAAATGTCATAAAGGGGTAATTGTTGTATTGAATCTTTTTGGAAACATAAAATAACATTGACAATAATAAAATATAATTGAGATACGGCTATATCTTACTGATTACCTCAACAAAAACATGTATGTTGTAGAAGCTCGATTTCGCTTTCTCAATACCTTTAAGATGTCTAACTAACTGCATTTTGGTGTGGTTGGTGGTAAAAGTTGAGTTGAAGAGTGTTATGCCTAAGCCAATTGACAGCCCTGCAAAATTACTACTTGACAAAGTGTAAAAACTAAGGCCCGTATTAAGGAAACGACTTGTATAAGCATGTGTGCTTTCACATCTTTGGGTCATAGTCGTGTCTGCACATAAAATGCCTTTAAAATAAGCATCAACTCACTTTTTTCTTATTTTGGTATAAGTCTGTCATCCACTCATTTCCTTCGAGGTTGTATTGCTCCGAAAATGTTGTCCACTTCCCCAACTCGCTCAGGAAGCTTGATCATGTGAGACTACCAGTGAGTTTCACATTAGGTGCTGGTAGCACCGTTTCTTACTACCAAATTAATGTATAGAAATATACACTTAACCTTAGCTTACAACCCTAACTAGTAGAGTGGCAAGTAAGGGTCGATCCCACGAGGAACAGTCGAACGATTTTACTTTATGTATTAAGCTATTATTATCAAGAAATATAATGTAAATAAGCTAGAAAACAATAAAGAAGTGGGGGGAGGGGGGGGGGGGGGGGGGCGAATTTAATGAAATAACAACTAACACTTAAATAAACAAAGACAAATAAAGAGATTTGTTTTGGTTTTTGGTTTTAAAATAATAAAACTATTCACCCTTGATCATGTTTCACCTTGGTCTTGGACGATTTATGCAACTATTGTTAATGCCCTATTAAATTGTGATTCTAGCCCTTATCTCAAGGCTATTAACAAGCTCTAATAGCCTTGTTGTCCCTTAATCTTAGTTAATCAAAATAAGCTCTTCGACTAACCCTATTCAATTTAATCGAATCCTCGAACAAGCTCTCTTAGATCCAATAACCAAATGCATTAAACACTTGGACAACGACATAAATTCAACATAGAACTCGCAAGCTCGGTTTTAGTGGTTGAACTTTGTGTTATCACCAATAAATAAATCTATTGTTTGCTACACGGGAATCGGAAATCCTACAATTACGGATAGTAATTTCCTATTCTAGCAACACATTCACAAATCCCTTAAAGGGTGATCAATCCAATAATTAATTCATAAATGTGACTCAATAACAACAAATAACACAAAACACTTGAATACACAATATTTTCGGTAACATTAACCGTAATTATCACATAAACGTCTTAAAATCAAGGTTCCACAATAATCAAGGGTGAACAAAAGGGTGCTAGCCACCCATTTTACCTAATACAAAGATAAAATAATAGAAAATTAAAGAAAACATGAAAATAGGATAGAAAGAACCAAAGGTTAGGGTTGAAGATCAAGATCTTCAACCCCCTTCCATTCCTTTGCTTCCAATGGAGAAAAGTGGCTGATTATGTGAGGGGGATGGATTCTAGGTTAGGTCAAATTCGAAAATGACCTTATATATATAGAAGAGAAAGTGTTGGGCTAAAAAATTGGGCAAAAACGTGTTTCAGGATTAAAAACAAGGTATCGGGTCGCGGCCGCGGCCGCGAACCCTTCATTTTGCTTCAGTAGGAATTTGGTCCGTGGGCACAATCGCGTGCGCGAATCCGAGTCACGGGCGCGAACTGTGCCATTTCTCTTTGATAGGTCGCGGCCGTGACTTGTATTCGCGGGCGCGTCTAGTCGTTCGAACCTGTTCCCCCTTGTTCCATCCTTGGCTCATTCTCCATTTCGGACTTCTTCGATACTCGTTTTTCGGCCTTAATTCACCTGTTTTGTCCTGAAACGAGCTCAACACATTAAATGGTCCAATAATACAAATATGCAAGATACACGATCAAATGTGCATTAAAATATCATTAAAACGACACTTAAAGTGACCTAAAATGCATGCATTTTCACGTGTACCAGGTGCCAAGAACATAGCTTATATCTTGCTCGTGGCATACACATGGCTGACACTCCTATTGCCTTGTCACCATCTGTCAGAAAACACGTTGACTGCCTACCTTCAATAACATGCATAAATGTGTTGAAAGTCCACATGTATGCGTCAACAGTTTCTTCAAATACCATACAACGTCCAAAAACAATAGTAGATTAATGATTGTTCACACCAACAAACTCAATAAGTGGCATCTTGAATGTATTTGTTTTGTATGTTGGGTCAATGACTAACACATCGCCAAACAAATTGTAATCCATTATTGACCTAGAGTCTGCCCAAAATATTTTGCTTAACTTGCTTTCACCATTCACCGTGTATCTTATGTATATGTCAAGTTCGTTATCAACAAGAGCATTGAAATAGCTTATTGTGGTTTTCCATGTCCATGCTCAGCCTTCTTGACTTGTCATGATCAGAACTGATGAAGCTATATAGATCCATAACTGTGAACCCAAGCCTTGGAAAATCCTCCTAATGCTGTAACCATGAAATCCAATATCAGGCAGGTTCTTATTCTGACTTCTTTTATTGTCCGTATCTCCATGGCTTGCCCTGCTTTAATTTCTCTATTGGATCTAAATAAATGAACCTATTTACTATTTTCCAACTCATGAGTGTGCACAAGATTAAATGTGGGCACCTTGTATGTTTCTATCATCTTGTTTATCCGAACAACACAAGCAACTCTACACGAGCATCTTATGATTGGAACGGGTTCCCTCATGCGATCCTTCATGTTGTTCATTTTAGTTGATCCATGTTCTTGACAATTGGAAACCAACGACACATTATAATTATACCATCCTTCTCACTCTACATGTTGTGCCGAAGAATGTTGAAACCTATTTTCATTGAATAAGCCTTATAGAAGGATTCGACGTTGGCTATGGTTTGGAAATATTTTCTAATTAAATCATCATGTATCCAGCATGTCACATCTTTTGAGATCAATTCATCGCTTGCCTTCAAATTGGTGAAATGATGCATCATGTTATCAATTTCACCTTCATACTCAACAACATCTAGCTGAATGATTTGAAGAGTCATCGTTGTATCCTCTTTCATCACCAGATCACTACTCACAACCATATTCTCGTCGGTGCTAGATATCTGCGTAATATTATAAAAGCCTAAGATTACACTACTAGTAAAATGCAGAAGAATAATTTTACAATTTCACACACATATTTAACTTCGATTTGCAAAACTTAACACTATCATCATATTTAGCATATGATTCATACAATTAGCTATCGAATTAAGACTTCAAAGAAATGAAAAATTCATAATTATGTCATTAACAATAGAGAAAAAGCCTAACAACTCCACGAAATAGAGAGTGTGTTATGTTTTCCGAAAAGATTGACTAGTTTAGTAGGGCTAATTGAAATGGATTAAAAAAACATGTTTCTAACACAAATCGTGCAAAACCTGTATGGCTTTCTTTTCAATATTTTGGGGTTTTTTAATATTTATATATGTGCATGTATATATATCCACAATAAGTAGTCTACAGATAAACCTTAAAAGCAAAAATAGGAAAATGGGAAAGGAATAATTTCTCCATATACACACACATACACATGATGTTGGATGCATATTAAATTAATTTTTGTGTTTGTTTTTTTTTTTTGTAAAATATATATACACAGACACACACATATATGTATATGTATTTATTATGTAGCAAAAAAATAGTTGCTGAAATTTGACACGTCGGTTTCTAACCTAGTGTTCCGCAAGTGTACGGATGTAGGTGTAGTAACGATTATCAAGGTCGATCCCACAAGGAATAGTTTTAGGTAGTTCGATACCTCAATACTCTAGGAATGTCCTAACTAGATACTAAGTTCTAAAAGGTTGATCTAAACAAAAACTGAGGAATTTAACAAATAGGGAAATTTGGTCAAAATGTCCCGTAAGTTTGCCATAATTAAGAAAATATCCTCTAAGTTTGGCACTTTTTAAAAATGCATTCTAACTTACAAAAATTGATAAAAATGCCCTGTGACCGGCTACAGCAGGTTACCCATCAGGTCATCCATGAACTGGCTATTTTTTGCTTATGCGGCACTTAATTTTTTGAATTTTTTTGTGTTTTTCCTGCTTAGTCACTTATTAGGATGTTAAAGAAATTAAAATATATATATATATATATATATATATATATATATAAATTAATATAATATTTAAATTTAGATATATATAATAATTAAATTTATATAATATTTAAAAATTCATAGTTTTAAATTCTAATCTGAGAAATTATTTTAATAAATATTTAATATATTATTTTGAATTAATCTAGATTGTAAAATATATAAAATATTCAAAATAAATTATAGAATGATTTAAAAATGAAAATATATATCTAGATATATGATTACTAAAATCTTAAATATTAAATTAAATTTTTTAATTTTATCTATAAAACCAGTAAAATTATTTTAGTAAATCTTAAAGTAACTTGAAAATTTTTAAAATTAATTTATAAAAATAAAATTAATTTTTAGAAGAGTCTTAAATCTTGAATTATTTTATATATCTAAAAATTATCTTTAGATTTTTATAATATAAGATAATTTTTAGATTTTTATAATTTAAGATAATTTTTAGATATATAAAATAATTTAAGATAATTTTTAGATATATAATTTTACTGATTTTATAAATCATTCTGATAAAGCGCAATCCGGTATCCACACAATCTAAGCAACAATTGACGTAGACAGTATAAAAACACACAAGAATTACGTGGTTCGATCCGGAGATCTACGTCCACGGGCAGAAAACGGCAATCGCCGAGGTGTTTCTTTTTACTAGAACGTTGAGTTTACAGAGCGTATTCCAAAGTACAAAGTGCGAACCCTAATTCCGAGTTCTTTTCACCTATTTATTCTACTAAACCAAAACCCTAACTAAATCCCTATAATCTTGCCCACCAAATCTGCATGGCAGTTGGGAAAAGATCATGGCCTTGATTCGCGGAACAGACTTGATTCGCTGAACAGAATGCGTATTGCCAGGCCTGTTGGGCCTGGGCCTTCGCGCTCGCTGGCGTGTTTGCTGGGCTAGTAAGTGGGCTCAGGATTAACCCGACCCGAAGTAACCGGGTTATCCCTATCAGATGCCGCCCCCCCCCCAGCCGAAGCGAGGTAGGAGCTTCGGTTGTCACCGGGGTGGAACCGTAAGGAAGGAAAACCGGGGTCTCTGGCAGGCCAAAGTGTTTATGCGTGACTGAGTCTGTCCGCGCCCCAGGGACTCTGCGGAGCAGTCAATGGACGTAGTGCCGAGTTGGGCCGAAGTGCACGGGACATATGATGAGATATCGAATTCTCCAGACGCAAAAAACCGCGTTGGAAGTATATGACAGTCTGGCCGAGGTGGAAGGTACACCGGAGTGAGAAGTTTGGCCGAAATGGGAGGAGCACCGGAGTGTGGTAGCATGACCGAGGTGGAAGGTACACCGGAGTGTATCTTGAATCTTCCTGAGGAAGGGTGAGGGTGATGTGATTGGCGGCGCCATAATGAGAGAGAGAGACGTGAAGTGACACGCTCTGCGAGTTCCAAGGCAGCTGTTCCCCACGCGCCTCGGTAACTGTAAAGCGCGTGAAGAGCACGCCTAAATCTCCATCACTGAATTTGAATAGGCTGCATCAGAGCCGTCGGTTTTTTTTGCATTTATATTGGGAATAACTGCACAGTAACTTTTCATCTTCTCCATTGCGATTCATCTGTTTAGAAAGCGGGAAAAAGGGGAAATCTGCGCTTGTGATTCATCAGAGATAAAAAATTTCTCAAATCCACACTTTCGAATTCAAACCAAGTAAGTATGTCATCCTCTTCATCTTCTTCATCTTCTGCCCCATCTTCGGCCTCGATCAAAGTAGTAGGAGGCTCAGATAAACCGTTAGATATCCCCCCCTATCATATATCATCCCGGAGAGGGATGATATTAGAACCATAGACAGAGTTGATGGTTTAGAGTGCAACACTATGATGGTACCGTTTTATGAATGCCCGGTGGTGGAGCTTGAGGTGTCGTCCATAGCGTTACGGATGTCGCGGGAGCAACTTGAGAGGGAACTCCCATCATTTTATCTTCCCTTCGACCTTGAATACATAATTCCTACCCACGTGGATAGGGCCTGTTGCCCACCGCAGGGGTTTATGACCGTATATATCGACTCCCTTAGAGTAGGGTTGAGATTGCCGCTGGGGGGCATAGTCGTAGAGTTGTTAAAATACTACGGTATTGCCCTCTCCCAGTTAGCGCCGAACGCGGTGAGGCAGCTGGTAGGATTCACTGTAGTTAGTAAACAGGCCGGAATAGAGCCAACTGTAGAGCTTTTTAGGTTTTTCTACCAGTTAAAGAACTTCGGGAAGTCCAAGGGGTGGTATTCCTTTAGTCCCCGAGCCCGAGGAGGGTTCAAGGTTCAAAACCCGAGCAAAGTAGAGGGGTGGAAGGAGAGGTTCATATTTGTCAGGAATAAGATAGCTCTCCCGAAGTGGAGGAGTGACGAGGTGCAGGATACCGCCCCTGTGGAGAATCCGGGGGCCGAAGTGAGGCACATATTCCTGCAAGTGGGGACTTTCCAAACCCTCTGTTCCGAGGAGGAACTGGAGAAGGCTGGGCTTAGCCCATATTATTCAGGAAATGGAGATGCCGAAGAGGGTAGGAGTTCTTGTGTCCTGTTATTTAATTTTGCCGTTTTGCGCAGAACTGACCATAGATATATATTTGCAGTGGGACGCTTCGGAAAGCAGCCAGCATCAGGAAGCCCTGCAGCGTCGGCGGCGGCAAAGAAGAAGGGGAAAGCCACCGAGGTGTCTCCCCGAGAGAAGATGCCACAGTGTGCGCGACCGTCGACGGGGTCAGAGGAGAGGGCGACGCCGGCGGGGTCTCCGGCGTTATCAAAGAAGAGGCCGGAGCCTACTGGGACTCCGCAAGCACCATCCAAAAGACCCCGGGTTGGGGCAAGTACGGAGGTAATATTCAAAAACGCTGATCATTAGTTTAACTTACGCGAGGTGTGTAATAGAGGCCTGAGCCATGTGTTATGTTGTGTTTAATTCGTCCAGGGAGAGCAGGCGACCCTTAGTAGGCTTGGGTTTGACAGCGGGGACGCCGAGAAGATTCTGCAGCTGGCCCGAGGGATCATAGAGGTCGGCCTGAAGGGCGAGGTGAAGGCCCGGGAAGGACTAGCTGCGACAGCGCGGGACCTCCGCGCGCGAAACGACAAACTAGCGCATGACTTGATCCAGGCACGCAAGAGGGCTGCCTCGGTCGAGTCCGAGGTCGCGCGTCTGCGCATTGTGGAGACGGAGAACCATGGTCTCCGAGGTGAGCTAATGCAGCTGCGGGCGGAGATGGAGGCGAGGGAAGCGGCCGTGGTTGGAGGGCAGGGATCCTTGCTGAGGGTGTTCGCCGAGAAGTTATTACACTCCAGCACATTCCTTGACTTCCAGACAAACTTTGTGGCAATAGGGGATAAAGCCACACGGGCCATGGTGTTGGAGGAGGTTAAGGAGGCGTACCCAGATGTGGACATCAATCGTCCAGAATTTGGGTATGACCCTGAGGCGGCGGCCGAGGTGGAGAAGGCTTATTACGCCGCGCTAGCGGAGCTGCCGGAGTGGCCCTTGGTGAGTGCGCTCGGGGGGAAGAGGCAGCTTCTGACTGCCGCAGAAGTTGCCAGCTGCGAAGTGGACCAGGATGAAGAATTCCTGGCATTCTGCCGAGGTGAACCGATCACCGCTCCCCCGAGCACCGATCCCCCCCCACAGACGGAGGCTGAGACCCCAGCTGCGATCGAGGCCGTCGCAGCAAATGAAGAAGCTGAGGGGTTGCCCGAAGAACCCGAGGCAGTTGAGCGGGAGGTCAGTCGATCCCCGCAGATTTAAAATTGTAAATTTGTAGAAATGTTAGGGGTGATGTACTGGAACAGTTGTACTCCTGCAATTTGAAATACAATTCCCTTTTCTTTGACTCTTACTTTCTGGTTACTTGCATGAGCAATTTAGGTTTGTTGCCGAACTGTATGTAACTTCTTACATACTTGAGAGTAATTGATCTTGTTGTCGTCGTTGTCTGTCTAGAACACCGCGGAGCTGCACGAGACAATAAAGAAGTTAATGAAATCACTTGAGTGGTTCCACGGAGAGAAGAACCGTCTGGAAATGCACGTAGTGCCTAAGCTGAAGAAGCAGATAGCCTCGGCAGAGGAGAAGGTGGTCGAGGCCAATGAAAGAGCCAAAGACTTCGAGATGAAGTATCGAACCACAGCTGCCGAGATGAGCCGCGTCCGCGTTCACCATAAGGAATATGAGCGGATTCTGTCCGAGTTCGGTCTTCTCACTTTTGAAGAAGTAGAAGAGCGGACTGTTGAAATCCAGAGTGACATCGCGGCGTTGATGTCGAGGAGCTCAGTCGAGTCCGCGGAGCTCGCGAGGAAAAGAGAAGTCCTGGAACTGCTGCTCAGTATGTACGAAGGGCTGAAGGGCCGAATCAGGCGGAGGCCTTCTGCTGAAGAGTTCATCGCGAGCACAAGCCAAGACCGAAGTACGCAGAAAGCTCCTCGGAAGGACAAGAAGACCAAAGGCCAGAAGAAACCCTCCGAGCATAGCAAAGGCATAGTCATCCGAGAGCCAGCTCCGGTGACTACAATTGAAGAAGAACCCCCGGTGATTGCCGAGGAGATAGTCGAGGAGCTGGCCCAGGAAATAGAAGTGATGGCTTCGGAGGAGTGGGACCCTGAGCAGTGGGCTCAAACATCGAGGTCGGCCCCACAGTCCAGTAACCGAGCACAATCCAGAGATGAAGCCCCTAGGCCAGTGCCCAGAGAAAGTCCTCGGCGGAGGGAGACTCGAAGGGACGATCGAACCGGAGCCCGAGGGGGTAACAGGGCCGGAGCCCGAGGTCGAGGATTTTCAAGATCCCGGAGGACCCAACGCAGACCGAGGAGCGGGTCCCAGCGCCGGAGCGCTGAATATTGGCTCGGGGGCCGTAGGCAGTAGCTTTTGTATAGTTGTCTTTGTTGTATTTTTTTTTTTTTTTTATATGTTTGTAGTCTCATGTAAAAAACCATTCGATTTGAATACTCAGAAGATAATAATAAAACTGTTGTAACGTGTACAAACTGGTGTAATTAAAGTAACAGGTTACAAATCACTTTAATCGGGTGTTCGGGAACATGATAGAAAACTTGTTAACTGTTTTAAGTAAGTGTTCGGGAACACGGTATGGATAAATCCAATCTCCCCGGACGGATCAGGCGGGAGTAAAAACTCCCCGAACGGATCAGGCGGGAGTAAAATACCTTCCCGGACGGATCAGGCGGGAGTAATCATTTCTCCGGTTAAACAGACGAGAAAGTGATGTGAGTCCGGGGACTAATATGCAAACCTCCTCGGACGGACCGAGAGAGAGGTTTAATTGTCCGGAAACTAATAATGATAGTATGATTGTGTTAGGGCGTCCCCGTAACGTAAAGAATAACACAGTAAGTTATGCAAGCAAAGAATTTTATTCAAGGATAATCGCCGGAGCAAACTCAAAAGTACAAAGTGAAATAACAACTATAAAGGACATTAAAGGAAAGATAGTACTTGCGATGTTGCCTTCACAGATAGAAACGCCTCAAATTTGTGACGTGCCAACTTCGGGGGATCGGGGTCCCGTTGATATGTTCAAGCTGATAGGATCCAGAGTCATGTACAACAACGACTCGGTAGGGGCCTTCCCAAGAAGCATGTAATTTGCCCTCGGGGGCAGCTTTGCTGGCCGAGTTGAGCCGAAGGACTAAGTCCCCGACATTGAACTGTGTACCTCGAACCCGGAGGTTATAATACTGGGCAGCTCGCTGTTTACACTTAGCCTGCTGAATGAACGATTGTTCCCGGCGATTCTCAAGCTCGTCCAAATTTGCGCGAAGGGCCTCGTCATTATCATCCGGAACTAATGTGAGGAGGCGAGGACTCGGCACACTGATTTCAGCGGGGATAACGGCTTCGGAGCCATAAGTAAGGCTGTAAGGAGTTTCCCCGGTGGAGGTGTGCGGCGTTGTACGAATAGCCCATAAGACTTGTGGAAGGTTTTCAGCCCAGAGACCTTTGGCACTATCCAGGCGCTTCTTTATTCCCGTGAGAAGGGTCCGGTTGGTGACCTCAACCTGCCCGTTTGCTTGAGGGTGAGCAACCGAAGTGAAAATCTGTTTGATGTGGAGTTCTTCACACCATGAGCGGAATGGATCATTGGCAAACTGTTTACCATTGTCCGAGATAATAGTGCTCGGGATGCCGAAGCGGCAAACGATATTGCGCCATACAAATTTCAAAATATTCTGACCGGTAATAGCGGTAAGTGGTTCGGCTTCGACCCACTTAGTGAAGTAGTCTACGGCAACGACCAAGAACTTCAACCCTCCCGGAGCAACGGGGAAGGGTCCAACAATATCAATACCCCACTGAATAAATGGCCACGCACTCTGGATTCCCGTGAGTTCAGTTTGTGGCAGATGCTTTACACGGGAGTGTAGTTGGCACTTGCTGCATTTGGACACTAAGTCATGAGCATCGTTGAACAGGGTAGGCCAATAGTATCCCCAGCGGAGAACTTTCTTTGCTAAAGTCCGGGAATCGATATGGCTTGCGCAGGCCCCTTCGTGAACCTCTCGCAGAACTTGAATGGCCTCGGCAGGGGTGAGGCACCAGAGATTCGGTTGTAGGTACGATTGTCGATATAGAACTCCATTATGAAGGGAGTATTTGGGAGCTTTGAGTACAACTTGCCGAGCTCGTAGCTTGTCAGTGGGCAGAATCCCATCTCGGAGATACTGAATGATCGGAGTCATCCAGTTCGGATCACCGTCAGTCAGTACCGAAACTGTAGCCTCATGAATTGCTGGATGGGAGAGGTCTTCGACCATGATATCCGGAGATATATTAGTTTGGACCGCGGAGGCCAACTTGCTGAGTGCGTCTGCCCTGGAATTCTGAGCACGCGGGATTTTCCGGATAACAACTGCATCAAAAGTTGACATGAGTTTGAGTGCTAGAGAGCAATACCTGGCCATTGTTTCTTCCTTGGCGACATAAGTCCCCTGAATTTGCTTGGACACGATCTCGGAATCTGTGAAGAGCTCTAGGTGACGAGCACCTAAAGATTGAGCGAGCCGGAGCCCGGCGAGGACGGCCTCGTATTCCGCTTCATTGTTAGTCACCTTAAATTTAAATCGGATGACATATTTAACCTCAACCTCCTCGAGGTCGATGAGAAGTAGTCCGGCACCACTTTCTCGGACCGTGGATGCTCCATCCATGAATAGTTGCCACTTCCGGGGTGAAGGAGCATGGGTGACATGGTGCTGTGTGCCATTGTCTGCGGAAGACTCATGATTGTCTGCCGGGGCCTCGGCCAGGAAGTCGGCAAGTGCTTGACCTTTAATTGCTCGGCGGGGGAGAAACTGAATATCATACTCGCCTAACTCAATAGCCCACTTGGCGAGGCGCCCCGACACCTCGGGTTTGACAAGAATCTGGCGGATGGGATGGTTGGTCAGGACTCGTATTTCACGTCCCTGGAAGTATGGCCGAAGACGCCGAGCTGCCATAACAAGGGCCAAAGCGGTTTTTTCAAGCTCGGAATATCGCGTCTCTGCTCCATGAAGCACCCGGCTTGCAAAATACACGGGATGTTGAACCCCTTCCACCTCTCGCACAAGAGCGGCGCTAACAGCCTCCTCGGCAGAAGCTAGATATAAGTACAGCGGCTCTCCGGGGAGAGGAACTGACAGAGTAGGCAGCTGCTGTATGTGACGTTTCAAGGCCTCGAAGGCCTCGGTGCACTCCGGAGTCCACTCAAAGGACTTCGCTCGTCTCAGGATTTGAAAAAATGGGAGCTGGCGCTCCGCTGCTTTTGATAGGAATCTGTTTAAGGCCGCCAAACTACCTGTGAAGCGTTGAACATCCCTGAACGTTTTCGGTGGCTGCAGATCTAATACATCACGGAGTTTTGCCGGATTGGCCTGCAGGCCGTTTTGCGAAACCATGTACCCGAGAAACTTCCCGGAGCCAACACCGAAGGTGCATTTTGCTGGATTGAGTGGCAAGTTATAGCGCCGCAGGGTGCGCAATGTTTCGGCAATGTCCCGCACACATGAAGGATGGGTGGAGCTTTTGATGACCAAGTCATCGACGTAAACCTCAACATTACGACCTATCTGGTCGTGGAAGACAAAGTCCATTAGACGCTGATAAGTGGCTCCAGCATTCTTGAGCCCAAAGGGCAGTTTCTTAAAAGCGAAGCACCCAAAGGCAGAGATAAACGCCGTTTTGAGGGCGTCCTGTGGATCCATAAAAATCTGATGGTAGCCCTTGTACAGATCTAGGAAACAAAGCGCCACGTACCCCGTAATGGCCTCGGCCTTTTGGTCGATGGAGGGCAAAGGATAGCAGTCTTTCGGGTAGTGCTTATTGAGATTGGAAAAATCAACACACATCCGCCATGCCCCACTGGTTTTTGTTACCATTACCGGGTTGGATAACCAAGAGGGGTAGAATACCTCGAACAAGATGTCCGCATCTAGGAGTTGTTTCACCTCAACTCGAATGGCTTCATTTCGCTCCGGAGCGAATTTTCTCTGCTTTTGTTGGATTGGTTTTACGCTGGGGTCGATGTTCAGCTTGTGAGTAATCACTTCGGGAGAAACCCCAGGCATATCTAGAGGAGACCATGCAAAAACATCGGAATATTCTCGCAGGGTCTGAATAATGGCCTGATGCAGCCATGGTACATCCACATCGCCTACAGTGACTGTCTGGTCCGGCTTAGACGGATCTAGCGGGACTTGAGCAGTAGCATCCCCCAATGGGGCACTTCCCCGAGGTTCTGGGGCCGGTGATGTCACCTGGAGCTGCTGTTTGGGAGGGACCTTAGCAGTCTTTTTGAGTGCTACGTACATACACTCCTTTGAGACCCTTTGACTTCCGCGGATAGCCACTTCACCATGCGAAGTAGGAAACTTGAGCGCGAGGTGATACGTGGAGCATATGCCCTTTGCCGGGGTGAGCCAGTCTCGGCCCAATATCATGTTATATGGTGATGGAGAATTCACCACGTAAAAGTCCACGAAGATAGTTTTTATCTTCGGATAAGTCCCCAAAGACGCTGGGAGAGTGATGATACCTTCCGGCCGGACTTCACCCTGAGTGAAAGTCTGTAGTGGCCCGGGGGCCGGTCGAAGTTGGTCTCGGGAAATCCCCATCCTTTCGAAACAGTCTGCAAATATAACACTTACCGCGGCCCCGTTATCCACGAAGACTCGCCGTACTGTTATGTTGGCTACAGTCATGTCGATGACAATAGCGTCTGTGTGAGGTGTTATCTCCGGAACCGGGTCCCTGTCCGTAAAGCTGACAGTTTCGGACTGATGGAGGCGTTTATGACGTGGCTCCTCGGGAGGAAGACGTCGAGCTTCTGCCTTTAGGGCATGTCGGGAAGCCCCGGTGGGCAAGGCTCCATATATCACGTTTATCACGTGAGGAGGTGCGTTGTCTTCGGGTCCCCCCGGAGGAGGAGGTGGTAGTGGGAGACGTGGTTGCTGGCGATTGCCAGAATCTTGCCGTGCGTAGTTATTTGGCCCCGACCGATTGTTCTGCCATGGTGGCCGATTTTGTTGAGCGCCTCGGTCGTGATAACCTCCGCGGTTGTGGGACGAACCCCCATTGTGGTTTGCCCGAGGTTGGTCTCCGGTTCGCGCGACGTACTGCCGTAGGAGCCCTTTCTTGAGGCATTCCTCAATCTCCTTGCCGAGTTCTCGGCACTCCTCTGTCTCGTGCCCATGATCTCGGTGGTACGAGCACCACTTTCCACGGTTCCTCTTCTCTGGTGGTGCAGTCATCCGCGGACAAGGTCGCAGATCGTTCTTGTGGATTGAAAGGATCTCAGCTCGTGACTTCGTCAACGGAGTCAATTGTGGAATTTCACTTCGGGTTTCTAAACGCCCCGGTGTCAGGCGGGAAAATGCACTAGGTCGAGTACTAGGCCCGGCTTGTGCCTTGTCGGATTGCCGCTTGCTGGCGTGTTTCTCACGCTTCTGACGAGTCTGCTCCTCGGCCTTAGCAAATTTGCATACTGTTTTGAACAGTGCTCGAGTTGTGACCGGAGTGTTCCGAGCTAATTCGGTGTGGAGTGCTCCGGGGCGGAGTCCATTCATGAAAGCGTTGATGGCCACATCATCGGGGCAATTTCCGACCTTGAGGCTTACCGCTGTAAAACGGTCCAGAAATTGGGTAACGGTTTCACCGTCCCGCTGTTCCATATTCATGACGTCGGCCAGGGTGGCCATGGGCTTCGCCCGTGCTTCGAACCGCGCCCAAAAGTGCTCGGCGAGTTCTCTGAAGGAGGATACGCTGTCACGCGGGAGTGAATCAAACCAAACCCGAGCTTCATCCTGTAAGTACTCAGGGAAAATTTTGCAATACTGGAGGGATGTGATGCTATCATGGCTGAGCATGCTGTGCCGAAAAGCCCCAAGAAAATTGGCCGGATCTCCTGTGCCATTGTAAGGAGGTATGACTGGCCGTTTAAACCCTTCGGGAAGGGAAGTGGCAATGATTTCCTGGGAGAACGGCGTGATGATCTCTCCATTGGCGTCAAGGCCCAGGATTCTATCCAGTTCAACGTTGCGTTGAACTCGCTCATACTCTTGAAGATCCAGAGCATGAGGATTTGCATAGCGAACTCTCTTGGTCGCATTAAGTGGACGGCGGCGATCCACATCAGCGGGTTCCTCATTGCGAGGTCGTGATTAATTAGAACTCCCCTGGTCCTCGGAAGAACCAGGTCGTTCCCGTCGTCGATCCTGGCGACCGCGGTGTCCCGGGTCCTGCTGATCGCGTGAGCGGGGTGGAGGCACCACGGGATTAGCATTATGGCCGGCAGGCCCCGCGGCAGGCCCCACGGGACGTAAGCGATTAACTGCCCAATCTTGAAGGACATGTGCATGCTCTTGCAAGAAATCTTGAAGCAGTTCTGGGGTGATTTGAATGTTTACCGGTGGTTGAGCAGCAGCAATATTAGGGTTTTGCTGGTCTTGAGGGGGTGGAGGATTTTGATTACCCTGATGATTGGATGTACTCCCTGCCGGCAATTGCCTTGGCGGCACAACTTGATCCACGGGTGGATCTTGGTCGGATTGATCCCCGCGGCGAGCTTGATTCAAACGAGTCATCACCATGATTAAGAATTACGTCAAAAATTGTTGGTTAGCGCGTTCAAAAAACTGCCTTGTCGTTCCCACAGACGGCGCCAATTTGATAAAGCGCAATCCGGTATCCACACAATCTAAGCAACAATTGACGTAGACAGTATAAAAACACACAAGAATTACGTGGTTCGATCCGGAGATCTACGTCCACGGGCAGAAAACGGCAATCGCCGAGGTGTTTCTTTTTACTAGAACGTTGAGTTTACAGAGCGTATTCCAAAGTACAAAGTGCGAACCCTAATTCCGAGTTCTTTTCACCTATTTATACTACTAAACCAAAACCCTAACTAAATCCCTATAATCTTGCCCACCAAATCTGCATGGCAGTTGGGAAAAGATCATGGCCTTGATTCGCGGAACAGACTTGATTCGCTGAACAGAATGCGTATTGCCAGGCCTGTTGGGCCTGGGCCTTCGCGCTCGCTGGCGTGTTTGCTGGGCTAGTAAGTGGGCTCAGGATTAACCCGACCCGAAGTAACCGGGTTATCCCTAGCAGATATAATTTATTTTTAGATATATAAAATAATTTAAGATTTAAGACTCTTCTAAAAATTAATTTTACTTTTATGAATTAATTTTAAAAAATTCAAGTTACTTTAAGATTTACTGAAATAATTTTACTGATTTTATAGATAAAATTAAAAAAAAAAAAATTTAATATTAAAGCTTTTAGTAATCATATATCTATATATATTTTTCTTTTTAAATCATTCTATAATTTATTTTGAATATTTTATATATTTTATAATCTAGATTAATTCAAAAATAATATATTAAGGATTAATTAAAATACTCGTATTAGAATTTAAAAGTATGAATTTTTAAATAATATATAAATTTAATTATCATTTATGTCTAAATTTTAATATTATATTAATATATATATATATATATATATATATATACATATTTTTTTTAATTTCTTTATCATCCTAATAAGTGACTAAGCAAGAAAAACAAAAAAAAAAGTAAAAAAATTAAGTGCCACATAAGCAAAAAACAGTCAGCTCATGGATGACCTGATGGGCAACCTACAATAGCCGGTCATGGGGCATTTTTATCAATTTTTTGTAAGTTAGAAGACATTTTTAAAAAGTGCCAAACTTAAAGGATATTTTCTTAATTAGGGCAAACTTACGAGATATTTTTACCAATTTTCCCTAACAAATAACTATGTAACTTATGACTTGGCAAACAAAAACAACTAACAATCAATGAGAAAGGGTATCCTAGGGCCTCGATTTCAGGATATTACTTCAATGTTGAATATGATTAACCTATAGATTTACCAATTCTAGTATTTATTAGGCGGCTCAACAATAATCTAACCCTTCTCTCGAAGCGATTAAACCGTTGATTAATTAAGCTAATTACCCTCTCGAGTCAATTAAACCTAATAACTCCTAAACGATCCTAAGCCACGGCCTACACAGTCATAGACAATTGCGCTCTATGTCATAAGTCTGATAACGATTCCCTCCTCTCGAAGTGGAATTGCTAAACTAAATTACTAAATCTAGGTGATCAAGCTAAATCTAGTTATAAGCACAAACATAGAGATAAACACGTAAAGAACAGAATCAATAAATCAAACCATAAATCAAAATATTGTCATAATAATCCCTACTTTCTATCCCTGGGACACGAATAGCTTAGCTACTCATGCCTAGCAATAATCCAATACAAAAGTCTATGGAAAACATTGTAAAATATTTATACTAGAAAAGAACGACTAAACCCGGATGAATCCGTCTCGATGAACTTCATCTTCTTTGTCCTCCAGTTTTCTTCTAGGTAGAATGATGATTTAATTGATATTCTCTGATGTTTTCTATCTGATTCCCCTGATTTCTAAAGCTTGGGGTCCTTTTTATAGAGTTGGGGACGAATCCTTGGGAAGATAGGATCAAAATCCTATTAAAATTAGGAAATTCTCGTAGGAAAGCCTTTCTGACACGGCCGTGTTGGCCTTGTTACGCGGCCACGTTGGTTTCGCTCAGGCCTCTATTTCAGGCAAAGTTGTAGCCCTTTGAATCAGCTTTCTAACGCCAACAATTGCACCTCAATCAGAGTTGTAGATCTCGAGATATGGCCAAAATACTAGAGGTGTGTCAAGCTGACAGAAAACTTCAGTTTTGGCTCACTTCTGACGGGGCCGTGTTGGTTGGCAGTGGGTTTTTACATGTTCTAGGCCACTTTTGACGCGGCCGGGTTGGCTCTTTTGCTCCTTTAACTCCCTTTTCATCCGTTTTGATTCTATTTGGTTTGTTTCTTCTTCGAACTTTATCCAAATGGAATAAAATTACCTAATTAACTTCAAAACAAGTCGAAACACGTCAAATGACCCAAATATTATTAATATAAATAAATTCCGGTCAAATATGCACGTAAATGATATAAAATATGATCCTAAATCGACCTAAATACATGCATAAGTAACGCGTATCAAAATCCCCCAAACTTAAAATGTTGTTCGTCCCGAACAATATAACAAAAGACACAAAGAATACAAGTGATTATGCAATTGTTTAGGGCGATTAGATGATGAATTCAGTTTCAGTCTGATTTTTTCTTAAAACAACTAGGCAAAACAATTCACTTGAGCATATGTGATAACGCGAAAATCAACTAATCTCGAGACTTTGAACTTTCGAATTATTCAACCCTCACCGGGTAAGTGTTTCACTCATCTCTCAAGTGTTTAGGCTAAAATAATTTCCACTCATATTGAATTATATGCAAAGTCTACCATATGCTTGCCAATCATCTAAACTAGACCTCGTATTTGATGTGTGTGAAAAAGGATCAAAAAGGTCTTTCTTTTGGTTGTAATGTAGGCTTAAGGTAAGGTGGAATACATTTTGATATAAGTGACTATTCATTGGATTAATCAAGTTACGTCTAACCCGACTACCCCTCAATATAATCACTTAGCCTCACTCTTCAACTCTCAGCAAATCACCCCGCAAAGTGACTTCTTCACCTTCAAAAGTCCGTACAATTTAAGTGTTTTTCATTTCTGTGGGTACCACATCTTTGGGACTACCCGACTGTTCTAATCAAATTCACAATTTAAGCACTTTATTTTATAGCCTCTTCTGAAAAGTACTAAACAAACACAAACTTTTTCTTTTCTTTATCCACTTTTTTTTTTTTTTTTTTTTTTTTGTTCCCTTCATCTTTGGAATATCCACTAGTTTTCTCATTTCTTCCCACAAATTGTTCACCCAAAATTCCTTCCAATTCACCTCCCTCTAACTTGATTAATCCAATTAGGGCCAAAAGAGATAAATCAAAAGGTTTCGGCTGACATTGTTAGGTTATGAATAAATAAGGCTATAAGGCTCAAGTGGGCTAACTAGGGACAAAACGTGAAGTTTTGGTACAACGCGTAATTTTTACGGCTCAAAATAGGTTTAAACAACAACGCCTAAGATCACTTCCTAAATCACAACATATACTTGACACATTCACAGTAAAGACTCAAGGCAAGTTCTAGAGACTAGTACACATATTCAATCAAATTCACACCGAAAGAAAGTATATTACTCCGAAAATTGGAGTATAATTAGGCTCAAATTCTCATAAGGTTAATTTTGATTGAATATTCTAAGTTCAAGCTCAATTTTGTCTCAAAACACCTCTCATGCTCTATTATGTGCCATTTTTTCATCTACTTCTCAAAATCATCTCATCATTAACTATTCATCATCCATCTTTCCCTATTGTTCTCTTTTTATTTTTCTTTTCACTTGTTACCTTTTTTCGGGTTTTATCCTTCTTATGACTCTAAAAACTAAAACACTAATAAGACTCTAAACTCTAAACTCCTAAGACTCAACATGGAAACGAAATGTAAGAAAACTTGGGCTCACAGACCCAACAGCACCAATAAAGCAGATAAATGGGCTCACAGACCCGATAACACCAATTGAATCAATAAAAATCAGCACAATGGCTCACAGACCCACAATTAACAACAACAAACTCAACCGATCAACTAAAAGGAGAAATCACAACAAAACTATAAATATAGCTGCCAAGACATCCCACGGTACACCCCCTTCCCCCAAACTTGGCTGAAAATCAATGTTTGGAGGAAAAACGTGGTACGCCTTGGTGCTAACTTACAAATCATTGTGGCGGCGGCGGATTTTGAAACTCATACTGACTCCAACATTTTGGCATCGCCTCCTACTGAATCTGTTTCTACCGGCTCTGCATCAAGCCCTGAGTTTTGCGTTTTTAAGCTGATGAGGTACTGACGCGGCCGTGTTGAAGGTTTGACACGACGGTGTCACATTTGAGCCAAAGGTTGAGTTTCTGGGCCGATTTTGACGCGGCCGCGTCCAGCTTGTGACGCGGCCTTGTTACTTTCCAGTGCTGATTCGTGTTTGGAGAAGACTTTTGACGCGGCCGTGTCATTTGTGTGATGCGGCCGTGTTGCATTTGAGCCAACTTTGACGCGGCCGCGTCCAGCATGTGACGCGGCCGTGTTGCTTCCCAGTTTTCAGCATGCTTTTGAGGCACTTTTTGACATGGCTGTGTCCTGCTTGTGACGCGGCCGTGTTGTTCCTTCGCGAGTTTTCCGTCTTTTCGATGCCCGTTTCTTGCAACACTCGTCCATGTTGATTCCTAAAAACATTAAACACTAAAAAGAACATAAGAAGTAACTTAAAACTTAACAAAATAAAATAAAAATAAAAAATAAAAACGATAAACATCGGGTTGCCTCCCGACAAGCGCTTTGTTTTACGTCATCAGTCGGACGTTCTTTTCTTATCAACCATTTTCCAACCACCCCGAGTTTGGTAATTTATGAGCAATTAATGAGCTATGTGGGGTGTGTAGATTTCTTATAGCAGCTTGGGTAGGATAAACAATGCTACAATTATGCCTACCCCTTAGACTCGACTTATGTATTGGGAGGGTGATGGTTTCGTTTTGAACACGAAAAATCAACTCCCCTTTAGGCACATCTATAAGTGCTTGGCTAGTTGCCAAGAAAGGTCGTCCTAAGATAAAAGGAAATTCATCATTCCCTTTCATGTCAACAACTAAGAAATCAATAGGGAATTCAAAATTCAGTACTCTCACCACTACATCCTCCGCTACTCCCAATGGCGTTAATGAAGATCTATCAGCCAATTGGATAGTAGTAAAGGATCGTTTAATTTCCCTTAATCCTAATTGTCTATACTGCTTAAGAGACATCAAATTTATGCTAGACCCCAAATCACACATGACATTTTGAAACTCATGACTACCAATTGAGCAAGAAATAGTAAAACTCCCTGGATCTTTTGCTTTTGTTGCTCTTTTTGGTTCCATGCTTGTGTTTGCGCTCTTTTTGGGACTGCTTCGTTTCTTTTTCGTTGTCTCTTTGCCATCCTTCCTCTTCTTGGTTTCCTCTTGTAATAGTTCATGTTTCACAACAACAGTGCTAGATTGCTCTAAAGGACCAAGGTTAGCAAAAAATGAATTTTTAAAACAAAAATCAAAAGATTCATCGAGAATAGGAGATGGAATTTTCTTATCTATGATGGTATTGACTTCCTCCTTCTCAATGTTTTTTACTTTCTCACTTGATTTCTTCGCTTCATGGTCCTTTGTGCTCATAGTACCATTATTGCCACTAGAAGCTCTCTTCCTTCTATTCAGTGCTTGAGGAAATGAGGGAGGAGGTACATATGCCGGTGGCGGCACATATGCTGGTTCGTCTGCTTCGGTTTCTTGAACCTCACTTGAGTTCTCAGCATCTTTTTGCTCCTCTAGCTTCACAACATTACAGTGCTCCCTCGGATTAACCACTGTATCACTCGGATATTGGCCCTGCTTGTGTTGAGCCCCTATAATCTTTATCAATTGGCTCATGTTTGATGACAACTCACCAATGCTAGCTTGAGTCTGAACCAATGTGTTCTCGAGCCTCTTGATGCCTGCCCCTTGCCCAGTAATATGCTTGTTTAGCTCGATAAATTTTTCATCTACTTTCTTCTCCAACTGAGCTAGTTTCTCGTCATATTTAGCAAACTGAGACTGGTCAATCTCCTCTTGTGTGGGCTTTGTGCCCTCATGAATCATCCCATTCATAACAATAAATCCGGGTGGTGGATTAAGTGTATTTTGCGAGTTACCATACGAGAAGTTCTGATTCTTAGGGTACTTATTGTACCTAGGCTGATTGTTCTGGAAATTGTTGAAGTTTCGTTGATTCACAATGTTTACGTCTTCAACTTCTTCCTGACCCCCTGGCTGTTGTGCTAACGTCAGACTAGTTAGCAAATTTACCTGACTCGTCAAGGCTGTTAACTGTGATGTGAGCTTTTCAATTGGCTCATTATTGACTGGCTCAACTTTCATTACATTCGCCACTTTCCTTGGCATATTTCTCTCATGCGACCATTGGTAGCTTGTTCTGGCCATAGCATCCAGGATTGAGAATGTCATCCTCACTGACTTCTCCATCAAACTACCACCTGCAGCTGCATCTACCTGATTTCTAGTTGGAGCAAGTAGACCATTGTAGAACTTGCACACTTGCTGCTTCTTGGTAAACCCATGTTGAGGGCAACCCCGGATAAGATCCCGGAATCGCTCCCAAGCTTCTCCGAATGGCTCTTGGTCCAATTGCTTGAACTGGTTGATCTGATTCTGCAGGTCAAGCATCTTGCTCGGTGGAAAATACTTCAACAGAAAAGAAGTACTCAAGTCCTCCCAGCTTGTAATATCCTCCAACGAATTGAACCACTGCAGAGCTCTATCTTTCAGAGAAAAGGGAAATAGTCTCAATTTGACATGCTCATGCGACACATGGTTTATTTTAATGGTATCTGCCAGTCTATGAAACTTTATCAGATGAGCATTCGGGTCCTCTAAAGCACTTCCCCCGTACTGGTTTTGCAGCACTATGTTGATTAGTGCAGGCTTCAGCTCGAAACTGTTGGCATTGAGTGGTGGAGGTTGTACTCCTCCTGCCTGCTGATTTGGACTGGGCTTCAAGCAGTCACTAATAGGAGTGTCATCTTCATCGCCTGTAGCTGGTTCTATCTGAATTGGGTCGTGTTGCTGTTGTAGCTGTGGCCCTTGTGGAGGTAGCTGCTGCTGTATATTAGTAACTCGATCATCCAAGCGTGCCAGAGCTGTCAGTACTCTGTTAAGAGCGTCATCCGGATTCGGATGCTGTGGTGGGTTCTCCATCTCAGACGCGAAATTCCTTCTAGTTCGGTGTCTACGAGGTGTCGCTTCAATTTCTGGATCGATAGGAAGAAGAGTTTCTTTCCCTTTTGATCTGGTGTGCATACAAAGCCTGAAAACACCAAAAACAGAAAATGCCGCGTAACACAAAAATTAACCAAAAAAATAAAAACGAAAATTAAATTAATTACGAAAAATAAAATCTAGTCTAGTTTCCTCCTATTTTTCAAGATAAAAACTAAGCGCTAAATCCTATCCCCCGGCAACGGCGCAAAAAACTTGACACGTCGGTTTCTAACCTAGTATTCCGCAAGTGTACGGATGTAGGTGTAGTAACGATTATCAAGGTCGATCCCACAAGGAATAGTTTTAGGTAGTTCGATACCTCAATACTCTAGGAATGCCCTAACTAGATACTAAGTTGTAAAAGATTGATTTAAACAAAAACTGAGGAATTTAACAAATAACTATGTAACTTATGACTTGGCAAACAAAAACAACTAACAATCAATGAGAAAGGGTATCCTAGGGCCTCGATTTCAGAATATTACTTCAATGTTGAATATGATTAACCTATAGATTTACCAATTCTAGTATTTCTTAGCCGGCACAACAATAATCTAACCCTTCTCTCGAAGCGATTAAACCGTTGATTAATTAAGCTAATTACCCTCTCGAGTCAATTAAACCTAATAACTCCTAAACGATCCTAAGCCACGGCCTACACAGTCATAGACAACTGCGCTCTATGTCATAAGTCTGATAACGATTCCCTCCTCTCGAAGTGGAATTGCTAAACTAAATTACTAAATCTAGGTGATCAAGCTAAATCTAGTTATAAGCACAAACATAGAGATAAACAAGTAAAGAACGGAATCAATAAATCAAACCATAAATCAAAATATTGTCATAATAATCCCTACTTTCTATCCCTAGGACACGAATAACTTAGCTACTCATGCCTAGCAATAATCCAATACAAAAGTCTATGGAAAACATTGTAAAAGATTTAAACTAGAAAAGAACGACTAAACCCGGATGAATCCGTCTCGATGAACTTCGTCTTCTTTGTCCTCCAAGTTTTCTTCTAGGTAGAATGATGATTTAATTGATATTCTCTGATGTTTTCTATCTGATTCCCCTGATTTCTAAAGCTTGGGGTCCTTTTTATAGAGTTGGGGACGAATCCTTGGGAAGATAGGATCAAAATCCTATTAAAATTAGGAAATTCTCGTAGGAAAGCCTTTCTGACACGGCCGTGTTGGCCTTGTGACGCGGCCACGTCGGTTTCGCTCAGGCAGATTTTCAAGTCTGACTTCCAAGCCATGTTTTAGGGTTTTCAGATAATTTTTTGGATTTATCTATTTCAGGCAAAGTTGTAGCCCTTTGAATCAGCTTTCTAACGCCACCAATTGAACCTCAATCAGAGTTGTAGATCTCAAGATATGGCCAAAATACTAGAGGTGTGTCAAGCTGATAGAAAACTTCAGTTTTGGCTCATTTCTGACGGGGCCGTGTTGGTTATTGACGCGGCCGTGTTGGTTGGAAGTGTTTTTTTACATGTTCTAGGCCACTTTTGACGCGGCCGTGTCCATATTTGACTCAGCCGTGTTCGCTCTTTTGCTCCTTTAACTCCCTTTTCATCTGTTTTGACCCTATTTGGCTTGTTTCTTCTTCGAACTTTATCCAAATGGAATAAAATTACCTAATTAACTTCAAAACAAGTCGAAACATGTCAAATGACCCAAATTTTATTAATATAAATAAATGCTGGTCAAATATGCACGTAAATGATATAAAATATGATCCTAAATCGACCTAAATACATGCATAAGTAACGCGTATCAAAATTATAGTTAGAACACATTTTAAGGTGTGAAATATGTGTACTATGTGTAGTACCCGTTACAATTTTAGAGGATGTGGTGATGTAGAATAATATGTATATGAATCATGTTTTTTTGGCCAAGAATGCAGATATAAATCAGGTTCTAAGATGAGACATAACTACTTCTCAAAGTATTCAAGACGATACATAATTGCTTCGAAAGTCAACTTATATAGATTCAACAAGAGATCGGCCAATTTTTTTTATTTCATTCTTTTCTTTTCCTTGTACACTCTTGTTTTTGTTTTATAAAATAATACCATAAGTATTACTCATTAGGATACATACTATCTGTTTAAATCGACGTATAATATTAATGTACAATTGAATGGAGTACCTTAGCTAAAGAAGTTCCACACTACTTTAAAAAAACAACTATTACCAGATGTAAATTAATGTGTGAAGCATGCGTGTGGTGTGTGGAGTAGGTGTGTTTTGGTCATGTGTGTAGTCTGCGTGAACTATTATTTTTTTTGTATTGTGTTTCATATGTGCAGTGTGTGAATATTGCTTGTGGGGTATGTGAATGTGTGTATCATGTGAAATTCTAGCATGACTTGTAAGACCTTAAACAATAAGATGGAATAGATTGTGTGTTCTAAGATGTTTAAAAAATAATATGGAATAGACGATTGTTACTTCTTTTGGAGTGTATAATTAAGTTGTAAGAGCTTCTTTTCACATCTTAATAGTTGTTTAACAACTTAGTTTTGATAAACAAATTGGTTGTGTGAATAATTCACATATCAATCAAGATGTTTTGAGGTGCTTATAAGCTTAGCTAAAAACCCTCTTAATTCAAACGCCATATAAGATGCAATAATGTGGAGATTATAACTTAGTGAAGTGTTTGGATGTAAGAAGTCATATGCTTGCAATCGAATTAAATAGTTTAGTTATGAAAATAGGTGACTAATTTGAAAGCTACTATCAAGCTCAAGATGAAATTGATATATTTTGGGGGGTTCATTTGCGGCCCAAACAAATGCGGGTTAATACGTTGAAATAGCGTATATAATTCGAGTGTGCTCTTTACATGGCGGTGTAAATAGAAGGGTAAATTTTTTAAATACTTATTTTATTATATTATATCGGTTTATGAATGCTGATTTTGTAATAGGTCATACAATCCACCACGATTCTAACTATCTTGATCATTACAAATGCATAGAAAAGTAACGCCAAATCCAAATGAAATTCAATAATCTATATTTGAAGATTTAGCCTCCACTGAGTTGAAGATAAATTTCACGAAGTAGATCTCTACTTTGTCATCTACCTACATCTGAAAAGTATACTTCTGGAAAAGAACATACCCTGGTATCTAATTCTTGGCTCCACAGAAGTAGATAGTCCCTCTCATCCACAATTTATCATCGCAATCTATATCTCCTTCTTGTTTGGAGAAAGGTAGCCAAGTTCTTTACGGACTTGCTACACAAATGAAAGAAGCAATTTAATCTAATTGATGCTGCCCAACAATGTCAACATACTAAAACAAATTATTTGTTCACTTACATACCAGCCTCTTGTTTTCAGTTTACGTCAACTCAATGAAGAGCTCGAAGGATACGACATCAACAGGATACATTTCAATGTTTTCAACTTAAATTACAAACAGAAACATAAGAGAGGTGCGACGGATCTAAGAAGAAAGAGTGCTAAATATTATCCAAAATCAGTAGAATTGCGTTACTAATTTTTTTATAGTTATTTATTTATTGGTCCCAGCCAGAGAATTTCTAAATGATTAAAGGTTTGTCAATTTGATTAACCGTGAAGGTTAATCAAGAACTAAGTGTTGGAAATTGATTTGGAATTTTGGGTTTTGACACAAAAAAAATTGATCAATTTAATTATTTAATTCCATTTGTTAAAACTAGAAACAAGTTGCAAATTCATAATCTACGTTTCGAGTAGATGAATTTAATGTATTAATATGCTCAAAACCAATTTCGGGTGAATGAGATATTAATTGTCAAAGGTTGCAACTTAAAGGAAACATATGGGACCTTGTTCCACATAGAAAAGTTGGAGTGGATACTCCTTATTTAGTAGAGCACTTGATAAGGAGTTATTAAGTGTGCTCCCCTATGGTGGACCTTATGGTGGATCCTAGTGGATTTTAGCCTTTGGCTAAAATGGACCCGAGGATGGTGCGAAGCACCACCCGGGCCCGCACGTCGCACATGTCGCATTGAGTCGCTTTAGAGGCGCACTTCGCATGTACGCGTCGTCGCGAGGAGCTGGAGGAGGCTTAATGTTTTGGCAAGGTGGTCCAGACGGATGGCTCGCAGGTTCGTGGCGGTTCGAGTCAGGCGGTGCGGTGACGTGGACCGGGTCGGGTCGGATCGACCCGTCAGAAAGCCGCTCGGACCGGACGGTTCACTCCCCACCGGTTCGGAGCGGACCGGGCGAGTCGAACCAGTGCGACCGCGCAACGAACTGGTGGGTCCAGTCAAAAGGGTGCCACCAAGGGGTGAAGAGGTGCCTTTTCAAAAAGGCACCACAACTCTTCAATAAATATAAATAGACCCCTGCAGACTTCATTTCATTCATTCAAAAATTCACAAGTTTATTCAGATTTCAAAGCTTTCCAAATTCTGCATTAGTTGTGTCCGAAAGTTCCAAATATACGAGTACATTCGCCGATAACTTCCGATTCGTAATGCAGCGTTCTGAAATTTTAAAGTCGTTGTATCTTGGAGGCATTTTGCTTTTATACGTATTGCACCCGTGTACGTGGAAATTTCGTCTTACGGATATAGAGTCAAACTCTAGCCTCGACTTTGTCTGCATTAAATACATCTTTGTCTGTACACCTCTACTACCAAACACTAACAGCATAAGACGAAATTTTCTGTATATTCGGAGATGTCTTCTGTTATTTCTAATCCATCAATTCCTGCTGCTCACGCTGAAAAACCCGCAAAATTTGCCGGAAATGATTTTAAGAGATGGCAGCAGAAAATGATGTTCTATTTAACAACTCTCAGTCTTGCTTGTTTCCTGAGAGAAGATCCTCCTACTATAGAAGTAGGGGATAAAGAGGGGATGAATGCTTTGGACGCTTGGAACCACAGTGACTTCCTGTATTGTAATTACATTCTGAATGAATTAGACGACTCACTTTACAATGTCTACTCCATTTTTAAAACCGCAAAAGAATTATGGTTATCTTTGGATAAAAAATACAAAACGGAGAATGCCGGAATGAAGAAATTCATTGTCGGACGGTTCCTCGACTTCAAAATGGTGGACTCGAAGACGATCATGAACCATGTTCGGGAGTTGCAGTTGATCCTCCATGAGATTCATCCCGAAGGTATGCAACTATCTGAATCCTTTCAAGTAGCCGCATTAATAGAGAAGCTACCGCCTCAATGGAAGGAGTTAAACAAATATCTCAAGCATAAACGCAAGGAAATGGGGCTTGAGGACTTGATCGTGAGACTACGGATCGAGGAAGACAACCGTAAATCTTAAGTCAAAGCGACAAGAACCGTGGAGAGGCACGTGTGAATTTGGCTGAGTCAGGAAATGGCAAGAAGAGGAAATGCGGCGCTGGCTCTAATAAGCAATACAAGACCTCGAACAAAAGGTTCAAAGGTAACTGTTACAATTGTGATAAGCCCGGACATAAGTCGAGTGAATGTCGACAGCCAAAGAAGGCAAATCAAGGCCAAAAGAATCAAGCCAACCTTGCCGAGCACAAGTCCTTGCCAGAAGAATTGTCTGAAATGGATCTGTCTGTCGTCGTATTCGAGGCTAACTTGGTAGGAAATCCAAGGGAATGGTGGATCGACATAGGGGCTACCCGTTATATCTGTTTAGACAAGGAACTGTTCTCCACTTATCAAGAGATCAGTGGCAGAAAACTCTTCATGGGAAACTCTGCAACGTCTCCTGTGGTAGGATTGGGAAAAGTTGTGTTGAAGATGATGTCGGGAAAAGAACTAACTCTCGTGGATGCTGCATGTCCCAGACATTCGCAAGAATTTAGTCTCTGGTTCTTTGTTGAGTAATGCTAAATTTAGGCTTGTTTCTGAAGCAAATAATTTTATACTGATCAAATGTGGTCAATTTATTGTGAAAGACTATCTCGAAAAGAGCCTTTTCAAGATGAATGTAATGACTGTAAAGCGCGACATTAAGCGCAATATTAATATAAGTAAAGTTAATTACTTACTTGAGTGTTCTAATTTATGGCATGGTAGATTAGGACATGTAAATCAAAATAACTTCGATGTTTAGTAAATTTAGATTTACTTCCTAGAATGGAATTTGATTCACAAAAGTGTGAGATCTGTGTGGAGGCGAAATTGGCCAAAATAGCATTCCATTCAGTGGATAGAAGTACTTCACTTCTAGAACTTGTCCATACGGATGTATGTGATTTGAAGTTTGTGCAAACTAGAGGTGTCAAGAATTACTTCATTACTTTTATTGATGATTGCACAAGATATTGTTATGTATATCTTTTGAAAAGAAAAGATGAAGCCATTGAGGCGTTCAAAAATTATAAGAATGAAGTTGAAAATCAATATAGCAAAAGAATCAAAGTGATTCGAAGTGATAGATGTGGAGAATATGCAGCTCCATTTGAAGAATTTTGCCAACAATCGGTATTATTCATCAAAGTACAGCTCCATATTCACCTCAATCAAATGGCATTGCAGAACGCAAGAACCGAACTCTAAAAGAGATGATGAATGCTATGTTGATAAGTTCGGGCTTACCCCAGTACATGTGGGGGGAAGCAATCTTGTCTGCCAACTACATTCTTAACAAATTGTCACATAAGAAGAGGGACAAAACTCTGTACGAGTTGTGTAAAGGAACAAAACCTTCCTACCATTACCTCCTAGCTAAGGTTGAAGTACCTAAGCCAAAACAAGTGAAAATAGGACCAAAAACTGTTGATTGTATTTTTATTGGATATGTGCATAACAGTAGTGCATATCGATTTTAGGTGCACAAATCAGACGTTCCTGAAATGCACATGGGAATGACTATTGAATCAAGGAACATGGTGTTCTTTGAGAATATTTTTTCTAAGAAGGAAAACAAAGAAGAAAGTTCTCATAAAAGAACTTATGAAATTGTAAATGGTTCACCTATTGAGATTAATAAGGAACCTAATGATGAACCTAGATACAGCAAGAGGGCCAGAAAGGAAAAGTCCTTTGGGCCAGATTTTCTATCATACATGAGGGAGAATGAACCCAGGACAATACATGAGGCATTGTCCAGTCCAGATGCTCCTCTCTGGAAAGAAGCAATAAACAGTGAAATCGAGTCCATCATGTAAATCACACGTGGGAGATTGTAGATCTACCACCAGGTTGTAAACCACTTGGATGCAAGTGGATCCTAGATTGGTAGCCAAAGGGTTCAAACAAAGAGAAGGTTACGACTTCTTTGATATGTATTCCCCTGTTACGAGGATCACTTCCATTAGAGTTCTCATTGTTATTGCAGCATTAAGTAACTTTGAGATACATCAAATGGATGTGAAAACGACCTTCCTAAATGGGGAATTGGAGGAGGAGATATATATGGATCAACCTGAAGGGTTTGTTGTGCCTGGCCAAGAAAAGAAGATGTGTAAACTTGTTAGATCTTTGTACGGACTCAAAGAAGCACCTCTTAAATGGCATGAAAAATTTGATAATGTGATGCTCTCTAATGATTTCAAAATCAATAAGTACGATAAGTGTGTCTATATAAAGGGCACTCCAGAAGATTATGTGATAGTGTATCTATACGTCGATGACATGCTTATTACGGGGAGTAATCATGACTCGATCATGAATACTAATGTTAGGATTAGCTCAACCTCTCACAAGACAACACACAACAGAATTTGGACGGATAACAAGCAAGAAATCGGGCAAACACAAACGAACCAAGAACAGAAATGAAAATGATGAACACAGGGATTTTACGTGGTTCGATCAAAGGTGATCTACATCCACGGAGGTTCTATACACCTCAATTCACTCTAATATTCAACCAATTACAAGAATTATCCAGAAATCTAGCTAAACCCCAAATCACACCCTGATCTGGAACAGAAACCCTAGAGATCTAATTCTCTTGATTGAGTAATGTCTTCAGAGAGAAAATTATGTCTATTAGCTCGCAACTACAAGTGTTTACAATGTATATAAGTGTTGAAGCTTGAATCTGGAAGTTGAGGAAGTTGTAACCACTTTGACTCAGGCTGTTTCAAACTACTGCAGCGGGACTCTCACAATGCTTTCTTATGCAACGGAACAAAACCGTTGTGATCGACTGTTATAACTACCTCAAGCCCGGTTCTTCTTTTAACCTCTTTTCTGATCCTGGCTAAAACCCGGTTCTTTGCACTTCAAACCCGGTTCTGGAATCCTTAAAATCTCTACTTCATACCATAACCACTTGATGCAATTGAACTAATATCTACAAATCTCCACCTCAATGAATTCAAGTGTATGTCATTACCTCAACCTGCTTTGTTCTTTATCTTTCAACCGCATTGTTCAAGCCTAATCAGGCTTGAGCAATGAACTACCTTGCTTCCAGGCACTGCTTTGGTTAAGAAATCAGCAGCATTGTCACTGGTGTGAACTTGTTTAACCTCTATTGACCCTGCATCAATCACATCCCTTGCAAAATGCAACCTAACATCTATATGCTTGGATCTTTCATGGAAAGCTTGATGTTTTACCAGATGTAGTGCACTCTGATTATCACAGTGTATAGACACACACTCCTGCTTTATCCCCAGATCCTTCAGAATTCCTTTCAACCACACAGCTTCTTTGAAATTCTGTGGTTCATGGTGTTCTATGTCTTCAGCAATACTGAGTGCATAATGTACACTTCCAGCCTGTCCATAGAAGTCTGGTCTCTAAATTTGCCTCCTTGGTCTGTCTTTGGCAATGCTGTAGTCTCTCAAGTTTGTATTTCTGGGTGGCACATCCTCTTCTTCTGAAGAACTGTCACTTGAGTGTTCATTCAAGTTCTCAACCCTTTGTGGCCCAGGATCCATCTGAGTCTCCACCTGAACTGATAATCTTTCTGATTCAGTATTGCCATCATGTTCTTCATGATTTCCAGTGAAGTGATATCCCATAATTGATTCATTGAACTTCACATCTCTGCTTATCATTGTTTTTTATTTCCAGGTTCCAAGCACCATAACCTGTAACCTTTTATTCCCTTTGGGTATCCCAGAAACACACACTTGTATGCTCTAGGATCAAGTTTGTCTGATTTCATGTGAGCATAAGTCAGGCATCCAAACACCTTTAGACTTGCATAATTTGGAACTCTTCCACTCCATACTGCTTCTGGTGTTTTGAACCCTAGAGATGATGAAGGTGATCTGTTTATTAAGTAACATGCTGTATTGATTGTTTCTCCCCAGAACACCTTTGGCAGTCCAGCATCAATTAACATACACCTCACTCTCTCAAGAATAGTTCTATTGAATCTTTCTGCCACTCCATTCTGTTTAGGATTCATGGGAACTGTTCTATGTCTAGTAATCCCTTTTTCATTACAGAAGGTTGTAAACTCAGTAGATAGGTACTCTAAGCCATTGTCAGTTCTCAAATGCTTGAGTTTCTTCCCCCTTAATGTTTCCATCTGAAGTAACCATGTCTTGAATTTGTTGAAGACATCACTCTTGTTTCTTAAAACAAACACCCACACTTTCCTGCTGAAGTCATCAATAACAGACATGAAGTACCTTCCTCCTCCATGAGTTTCAGTTCTGGATGGTCCCGAGATATCAGAATGAATATAATCTAGAGGTTCTTGGGTAATGTGAATCCTCTTGGCATAAGGCAATTTCTGTGATTTGCCTAATGCACGATTATCACAGAATTCAAGTGTCTGGTTTCCAACCTCTCCTATTATGCCTCTCTTGGATAGTTCTTTCAATCCCCTTTCCCCAATGTGTCCTAACCTTTTATGCCACAGTGTTAATTCATCTTTGCCCAGGATGTTTCCCACATTTCCAACCACTGGTTTTCCCACCAAAATATACAAGCCATTATGTTGTCTTCCTTTGATTACCAGTTTGTTCTCTTTGGTTATGTGTAACTGACCATCAACTTACTTGAATTCACACCCAGTAGCAATAAGAGATCCTAGGGATATTAGGTTTCTTTTAAGTCCAGGCACATACCTTACATTAGTGATTTTTCTTGTGACTCCATCAAACATATTGATGCTTACTGATCCAGTGCCTTGAACTCTGCAAGATTGGTAATTTCCTAGCAGTACACACCCTCCATCTTCTTTCTTGAGATTCTGAAACCATTCTTCATGGGGACACATATGGAAAGAGCAACCAATATTCAATACCCACTCCATTTCTATTTTTGACTCAGTAACATTCAAGACCTCTGGTGTGTCCTCTTCATGCTCAACTGTAGCAGCTTCAGCACCCTGGCCTTCCTTCTTCTTCATCTTCTGTGGGCAGTCTTTCTTTAGATGCCCAATTTGTTTACACTTGAAGCATTTTCTGTTTTCTACCCATTCTCCAGATTTCTTTGGAGTATTGTTGCCACTTTTGAGATTCTTTGAGGTTTGGCCCTTCTTCTTTTGGTAGTTTCTTCTGAACTTAACATTTAATCCTTCACCAGATTGAGTTACCTTCTTGTCTCCTTGATTTTGTAAACATTTGGTCTTCAAAGCAGTAATAATTGAGTCATAACTCAGTTTATCCTGCCTCCCAAACATCAAAGTATCTTTGAATCCTTCCACAGATCTTGGTAGAGCATTCAACACCATCAAGGCTCTGTCATCATCTTCCATTGTTACCCCAAGATCTTCCAGCTCATCAAGAAGTTTTATAAACTCATCTAATTGATCAGAAATGTCTCTTTCCTCCACCATTTTGAAAGCCAGCAATCTCTGCTTGAGAAACAGCTTGTTTGATATTGACTTAGATTGATAGAGGTCCTCCAGTTTGGTTCAGGCCTCAATTGCATTCATACACCTCAAAACTTTCCTCAAAGGCTTATCACCAAGACACAAGATGATTAGGCTCAAATCCTTTTGGTCTATCTCTGCATATTTGGGTTTCTCAGTCTCTACCCAGTCACTTTCAGGTTTGAGAGCACTCACCAACCCATTTTGCACCAGGATGGCCTTCATCTTGATCTTCCATAGGTAGAAATCATTCTTCCCTGAGAATTTATCCAGATTCATCTTCATTCCTGACATCTTTATCTTCTGTTTGCGTGAGAATGTTTCCCACAGACGGTGCCACTTGTTAGGATTAGCTCAACCTCTCACAAGATAACACACAATAGAATTTGGACGAATAACAAGCAAGAAATTGGTCAAACATAAACGAACCAAGAACAAAAATGAAAATGATGAACACAGGGATTTTACGTGGTTCGATCAAAGGTGATCTACATCCACGGAGGTTCTATACACCTCAATTCACTATAATATTCAACCAATTACAAGAATTATCCAGAAATCTAGCTAAACTCCTAATCACACCCTGATCTGGAACAGAAACCCTAGAGATCTAATTCTCTTGATTGAGTAATGTTTTAAGAGAGAAAATTATGTCTACTAGCTCGCAACTACAAGTGTTTACAATGTATATAAGTGTTGAAGCTCGAATCTGGAAGTTGAGGAAGTTGTAACCACTTTGACTCAGGCTGTTTCAAACTGCTGCAGCAGGGTTTTCACAACGGTTTCTTATGCAATGGAACAAAATCGTTGTGATCGACGGTTATAACTACCTCAAGCCCGGTTCTTCTTTTAACCTCTTTTCTGATCCTGGCTAAAACTCGGTTCTCTGATCCGATTCTTTGCACTTCAAACCCGGTTCTGGAATCCTCAAAACCTCTACTTCATACCATTACCACTTGATGAACTTGAACTAATATCTACAACTAAAAACATGTTAAAGCAAAATTTTAACATGAAGGACATGGGTCTAGCTGACGTCATTCTAGGGATGAAAATATCTAGAACTCCTGATGGAATTCTCCTATCACAAGCTCATTACGTTGAGAATGTGTTGAGGAAATTTGATGCTTATGACGTACCCCCAGCTAACACTCTTGTAGATGTTAATCTACACTTAGCCAAAAATAGAGGAAACCCAGTACTGCAACTGAAATATGAAAGAAATATCGGAAGCCTGATGTACTTGACAAATGGTACGCGTCCGGATATAGCATATTCAGTTAGCAAACTTTAAATTTATAAGTAATCCTTACAAGGATCACTGGAAAGCTCTGATGAGAGTTTTAAGGTATTTAAAACAAATCATGAATCATGGAATTTTGTATACAAGATATCCAACAATATTGGAAGGATACACAGATGCAAACTGGATATTTGATATAAAAGATTCAAAATCCACAAGTAGTTATGTATTCACTATAGGTGGAGGAGCTATGGCTTAGAAATCCTCTAAACAAACTTGCATAGCTTATTCCACAATGGAATCGGAGTTCATTGCTTTAGACAAAGCTGGTGAAGAAGCAGAATGGCTTCGGAACTTCTTAGAGGATATTCCCCGTTGGTGTAAACTGGTATCTCCCGTGATGATACACTGTGATAGCATGTCTGTTGTAGGGAGGGCACAAAGCCACATGTATAATGGTAAGTCTCGACACATCCGAAGGAGACAAAATACCGTTAGACATTTGATCTCAAGTGGGGTAATCTCCATTGACTACTTAAAGTCAAAAGAAAATATTGCGGATTCGCTCACCAAAGGCATTGGTCGGGATCAAATGTATATCGCGGTAAGGGGAATGGGTCTAAAACCTACACACTAAAGAGTGTTCATAGTGGTAACTCGTCCATGATGACTGGAGGATCCCAAGAACTTGGTTCAATTAGCACTCAGTATTGCACTTGAAAAGTAAATTTCAAGCTCATTCTCGATTCCGCTCAAGTGCTAATTGTACCTATGTGGTGCAAAATCTGATGACGTGTGGTGAGGGTAAGCTTAACAACTTTTAATGATTCCTATACCTTCGTGGTGAGGTATTTCAGGGTACCTTTAATAGGAGATCACCTATATAAGTGTGAAGTGGGGCCGCTTCAAACTGAAAAATGTAATATTTTCAGTACACACTTATGAATCCGAGATAAGGTCCACGGCCAAAATGGACAACAACGTGAGAACCAAAAGGATATTAGAGTCTTTACTTTGTGGTTATCATTGTACTAGATTTACACAAAAGCTGACCAGTTCAAGACATCGTGTTCACTGAGCAGCGTGTAGATCCGATGGCATCTCACTAGGGAAGGTTCAAAGCCTGAAGCTACCTATCCTGATGAAGGGACGGCTCGTTGGGACGTTGTTAGGTTTGCATTAAATTAATATCATTCATGTGGGGGATTGTTGGAAATTGGTTTGGAATTTTGGGTTTTGACCCAAAAAAAAATTGACCAATTTAATTATTTAATCCATTTGTTAAAAATGGAAACAAGTTGCAAATTCATAATCTACGTTTCAAGTAGATGAATATAATGTATTAATATGCTCAAAACCAATTTTGGGTGAATGAGATATTAATTGTTAAATGCTGCAACTTAAACTTGGAAGTTGAAGAGTTTATAAAGGAAACATATGGGAACTTGTCCCACATAGAAAATGTAGATATCAGTTCAATATCATCAAGTGATCATAGTTTGTAGTAGAGGATTTGAGGAGTCCGGAACCGGGTTCAGTATGTGGAGAACCGGGCTAGAAAACTGGGTTTTAGCCGGATCAGTTATAAGGGTTAAAAAGAAACCGGAGTCAAGGCGGTTATAACTATCAGTTGCAATGGATTAAAACCGTTGCATGTAAAACCGTTGTTGAAAGCCAGTAGAACAGTTTTGAGCAGTTGAGAACATAATTGGTTACAACTGCTCCTACTTCCTGATTCGAGCTCCGTCCTATATATACATTGAAACCACTTGGAGATGCGAGTTGATTCACGTTACTTTCCCTCTGTAAACACTACTCAATCAATAGAATTAGATAGCTAGGGTTCTTGAGCTCAATTTGGTCTGTAAATTGGGGTTTTCTAGTTTTCTGGATTAATTCTTGTAATTGATTGATCAGTGGAGTGAATTGAGGTGTATAGAACCTCCATGGATGTAGATCACATTGATCGAACCACGTAAAATCCTTGTGTTCTTCATTTTCTATTCCTGTTTTGTGTTCGGTTTCATTTGGCCGAATTCTTTGTTGTTTTTCATTCTCTCTTGGTTTGAGTATTGTTTGTGTGTGTGATAAGAGTTATTTCCTAACAAGTGGCACCGTATGTGGGAAACTTGCGCACACACTCGAAGAGGAAAGGAGAATGGCTGGAGTGAAGATGGATGTGGAGAAGTTTTCAGGTAAAAATGACTTCTCACTTTGGAAAATCAAGATGAATGCTGTATTGGTTCAAAATGGTTTAGAGTCTGCACTTCTTCCTGTTGATCTATGGTCTAAGGCTGAGAAACTAAAGTTTTCAGAAGTGGATAAGAAGGATTTGAGCCTGATATTTCTGTGTTTGGGTGATAAACCCCTGAGGGAGATATCAAGGTGCAAGAATGCAGTAGAGGCATGGGGAAAATTGGAAGAACTTTATCAATCAAAGTCACTATCAAACAAACTGTTTCTGAAGCAGAAATTGATGTCTTTCAAGATTACTAATGATAAGGCCATTTCTGATCAACTTGATGAATTTGTCAAGATGATTGAAGAACTAGAAGACCTGGGTGTGAACTTGGAGGATGATGATAAGGCTTTGATGGTGTTGAATTTCTTCCAAAGTCTATGGAAAGCTTCAAGGATGCATTGATGTTTGGGAGGGAAGGAAAGGTCAGTTATGAGTCTATCCTCTCAGCTTTGAAGACAAAGTGTTTTCAAACTCAAGAAGATAAGGGCTCTACACAGGCTGGAGAAGGATTGAACATAAAGTTCAAAAAGAACTACCAAATGAAGAAGTTCCAGGGATCCAAGGATAACAAAGCTGGAACTCAGAATTCAAAGAAGAATGGAGACTGGCTTAAGAATAGAAAGTGTTTCAAGTGCAAGCAAACTGGACATTTGAAGAAGGATTGCCCACAGAAGAATAAGAAACAGGAAATCAGAGGGCAGAAGTGGCTGTGACTGAACATCAAGATGATACCCCTGAAGTTTTAAACATCACAGACGCAAAGATGGAAAAGGAATGGGTTCTTGATACAGGTTGCTCATTCCACATGTGCCCTAATGAATCCTGGTTCAAGGACTTACAGAAAGAAGATGGTGGATGTGTACTACTGGGAAATGACCACTCCTGCAGAGTTAAAGGCACATGATCAGTTCAGATCAAGATGTATGATGGAGTCATCGGGACCATTTCACAAGTGAGGTATATTCCTGGTCTTAAAAGAAACCTCCTATCTCTTGGTTCCCTTGTGGCAAATGGTTGTCAGTTCAACTCCACAGATGGGTATCTTCATATCACTAAACACAACAAGCTGGTAATCAAGGGAAGGCAACACAATAGCCTGCTTATTTTGATTGGATCTCCTGTGATAGGTTGTGTTGATTCTTTGATAAGTAGAGAGGATTTCATGAAGTGGCATAAAAGACTGGGTCATATTGGAGAGAGAGGGTTGAAGGAGCTGTCCAAGAGGGGTATAATTGGTGAAATTGGGAGTCAAACACTTGAGTTTTGTGACAAATGTGCCTTAGAAAAGGCCAAGAAGCTGCCTTATGCTAAAGGGGTCCATACTACTCAAGAACCACTTGATTATGTACATTCTGACATATGGGGGCCTTCAAGGACAGAGACACATGGAGGAGGAAGGTATTTCATGTCCATCATTGATGATTACAATAGAAAAATATGGGTATATGTCTTGAGGAACAAGAGTGATGCATTCCTTAAGTTTAAAACATGGTTGAGCCAGGTGGAGAATCTAAGAGGGAAGAAATTGAAACATCTTAGGACTGATAATGGCTTGGAATATCTATCTACTGAGTTCACAAGGTTTTGTGAAGATAAGGGTATCACAAGGCACATAATTGTCCCAATGAACCCTCAACAAAATGGTGTTGCTGAAAGATTTAACAGGACTGTACTTGAGAGAGTTAGATGTATGCTGATTGATGCTGGATTACCTAAATCCTTCTGGGGAGAAACACTGAACAGTGCATGTTATTTGATAAATAGATCACCATCGTCGACTCTAGGATTTAAGACTCCAGAAGAAGTTTGGAATGGAAAGGTACCAAACTATAATGACTTGAGAGTGTTTGGTTGTCTGGCATATGCTCATATAAGGCAAGACAAACTTTATGCAAGGGCACAGAGGTGTGTATTCCGAGGATGTCCTGAGGGCATCAAAGGCTACAGGTTATGGTGTTTGGAACAAGGAAACCAGAAACTCTTGATAAGTAGAGATGTAAGATTCAGTGAGGTTGTGACGGGATACAACTCTACTGGAAGTCAAGAAGAAGTTGATGGTGCTGTAGAATCTGAAAGAATTTCCATTCAGGTGGAGCCTACTGATGAAGAGAAATCACCAGAGAAAAATGCTCAAGCTCAACCAGGAAATGACAGTTCATCAAAAGATGATGAAGAGCAGCCTGAGATCTCAAATCTCAGAACTTATAGCATTGGTAGAGACAGACCAAGAAGGCAAATCCACAGGCCTGATTTCTATGGACAAGCTGGGAGTGTTTACTATGCATTAAGTGTAGCAGAAGACCTGGAGTTTCAAGAGCCAAGCAGTTTCAAGGAAGCAATCAATTGCAGTGAAAGTGAACATTGGATAGGGGCCATGATGGAGGAAATGGAATCTCTGGAAAGAAACCAAACCTGGAAACTTGTAGACAAACCAAAAGGGCAGAAGTTAGTCAGCTCAAAGTGGACCTACAAGAAGAAGGTGGAGGCTAGAAAGGCTGATAAAATCAGATACAAGGCAAGGCTTGTGGCAAGGGGCTTTACACAAAGGGAAGGCATTGATTATAATGAGGTATTCTCTCCAGTTGTGAAGCATTGCTCTATTAGGCTACTTTTATCAAAAGTTACACAAGAAGACATGGAACTACAACAGTTAGATGTTAAGACAGCATTCCTGCATGGTGATCTCATTTAAAGAATATACATGAAGCGACCTGAGGGCTTTGTGATTCCAGGAAATGAAGAGAAGGTCTGTTTTCTCAGGAAATCATTGTATGGTTTGAACCAGAGTCCAAGGCAGTGGAACAAGAAGTTCAATAAGTTTATGATCAATGCAGGGTTCATAAGAAGCTTGTATGATAGCTGTGTATACTTTAACAAAGGTTCAAGTGTGAACAAGTGTTTCTGTTATTATATGTGGATGACATGCTCATTGCCAGTAAGAGTATGGACAAAATACAACAGTTAAAGGGAAGATTGAGCTCATAATTTGACATGAAGGATCTTGGAGAAGCAAGGAAGATTTTGGGGATGGATATCATTAGAAGAAGGAAGTCTGGAACACTATGGCTCTCACAGAAGCAGTATTTGCAGAAGGTTGTGGAGAGATTTCACGTGCATGAGTCAAGACCACTAAGTATTCCAATTAATCAACAAACCAAGCTATCCAAAGAACAATGTCCAAAGACAAAAGCAGAGGAGGTTCACATGAAGAATGTTCCATATGCCAGTGGTGTTGGTAGTTTGATGTATGGAATGATATGCAGCAGGCCAGATTTGGCCTATAGTGTTTCTCTGGTAAGCAGGTACATGTCAAATCCTGGAGAGGCTCATTGGGAAGCTTTAAAACAAGTCTTGAGGTATTTGAAAGGCTCAGTCAGTGTAGGTCTGAAGTTTAAGAAACAAGAAGCTGGTGCTGTACCTCTTGTTGGATATGCTGATGCAGATTTTGCTGGGAATCTAAATACGAGGAAATCTGTTACAGGATAGGTTTTTACTTTGTATGGGACGGCTGTAAGCTGGAAAAGTGTGCAACAACTTGTGGTTGCTTTGTCAACCACTGAGGCAGAATACATTGCCTTAACTGAGGCAATCAAGGAAGCTATGTGGCTCAAGGGGATTCTTAAAGACCTAGGGATCAGACAAGGTTGTGTTACCATTCAATGTGATAATCAGAGTGCCCTTCACTTGGTAAAACACCAAGCATTTCATGATAGGTCTAAGCATATTGATGTTAGACTTCAGTTTGCAAGAGAAGTGATTGAAGCAGGATCTGTTGAGGTGAAGAAGGTTCATACTATGGACAATGCAGCTGATTTTCTAACCAAGGCAGTTCCAGGGAGTAAGATGATTCATTGCTCAGGCCTGATAAGGCTTGAACAGTGTGATTAGACCTGGCAGGCAAGGCAGAATGAGGTGATGAAGTACACTTGAGTTCATTGAGGTGGAGATTTGTAGATATCAATTCAATATCATCAAGTGATCATAGTTTGTAGTAGAGGATTGAGGAGTCCGGAACCGGGTTCAGTATGTAGAGAACCGGGCTAGAAAATCGGGTTTTAGCCGGATCAGTTATAAGGGTTAAAAAGAAACCGGAGTCAAGGCGGTTATAACTGTCAGTTGCAACGGATTATAACCGTTGCATGTAAAACCGTTGTTGAAAGCCCGTAGAACAGTTTTGAGCAGTTGAGAACAGAATTGGTTGCAACTGCTCCTACTTCCTGATTCGAGCTCCGTCCTTTATATACATTGAAACCACTTGGAGATGCGAGTTTATTCACGTTACTTTCCCTCTGTAAACACTACTCAATCAATAGAATTAGATAGCTAGGGTTCTTGAGCTCAATTTGGTCTGTAAATTGGGGTTTTCTAGTTTTCTGGATTAATTCTTGTAATTGATTGATTAGTGGAGTGAATTGAGGTGTATAGAACCTCCGTGGATGTAGATCACATTGATCGAACCACGTAAAATCCTTGTGTTCTTCATTTTCTATTCCTGTTATGTGTTCGGTTTCATTTGGCCGAATTCTTTGTTGTTTTTCATTCTCTCTTGGTTTGAGTATTGTTTGTGTGTGTGATAAGAGTTATTTCCTAACAGAAATTTTGGAGTAAGTGGATACTCCTTATTTAGTAGAGCACTTGATAAGGAGTTATCAAGTGTGCTCCCCTGTTGTGGACCTTATGGTGGATCCTAGTGGATTTTAGCCTTTGGCTAAAATGGACCCGAGGATGGTGCGAAGCACCATCTGAACCCGAGCCCGGGTCCGCACACGCACGTTGCACATGTCGCATTGAGTCGATTTAGAGGCACACGTACGCGTCGTTGCGAGGAACTGGAGGAGCCTTAAAGTTTTGGCAAGGTGGTCCAGACGGATGGCTCGCGGGTTCGTGATGGATCGAGTCAGGCGGTGCGGTGACGTGGACCGGGTCGGGTTGGATTGACCCGTTAGTACTGGCTCGGACCGGGCGGTTCACCCCCACCCGGTCGGGACGGACCGACCCGAACCAGTGCGATCGGTCGCCTGCTAGGGCACGGGTCAACTTGCGGGTGCGACCGCCCAACGAACTGGTGGTCCAGTCAAAAGGGTGCCACCAAGGGGTGAAGATGTACCTTTCCAAAAAGGCACCACAACTCTTCAATAAATATAAATAGGCCCCTGCAGACTTCATTTCTTTCATTCAAAAATTCACAAGTTTATTCAGATTTCAAAGCTTTCCAAATTCTGCATTAGTTGTGTCCGAAAGTTCCAAATATCCGAGTACGTTCGCCGATAACTTCCATTTTCGTAGTGCAACGGTCTGAAGTTTTAAATTCGTTGTAACTTGGAGGCATTTTTCTTTTATACGTATTGCACCCGTGTACGTGGCAATTTCATCTTACTGATATAGAGTCAAACTCTAGCCTCGACTTGTCTGCATTAAATACATCTTCGTCTATACACCTCTACTACCGATTACTAACACTAACACCATGATATACCTAACACAAATAAATGTTTATGCTCTCACTAAAAAAAACCTTTTTTAGTCTACATCTAAGTACTAAATCTACTATCACATAACAAGGACAAAAATAGTTAGGCATCATAATATTCAAGAAGTAGTCTAAGTACACAGAGAGTGGGAAATGACACTAACATAGAAACATGTACATCATAACTACGACAAATTCAAGCAATGAAGCCAACAAAACACAATTAGGAAAATCATACTACTGAAACCAGATATTTCATAGCCAACACGAAGAATATCATCAATTAAATAGTGTTTAGTTCAACTGGATCAAAGGGTTCTAAAAGAGACTTAGAACTGTAAGTTAAGCCCAAATGATGATAACTGATCAACAAGCTTCCATTACTGAGAACCTAACTGCTAAACAGGCATCTATCACTACAACCTTTTCGCTAATAGACCTCAGTTTTTAATCAAGTCTATGAGGAAAAAAGTCGCAGTTAGAAATGGTGTGGTCTATTCCCGGTGATAGACCTTTGTTAAAACAAGGTCTATGCCGACATAGACCACGGCTCCAACCGCTGTTAAAACTGAGGTCTTTCATGTATTAGACATTGAGTTTTAACCGTTGACTATTTTCGGTGTTTGAGCAAACGATTTACCACACCAAGAAACCGTGGTCTAAGCAAAATAAACCAAAGTCTATTTGGAATACACTATCGTTTTCTCAACACTAATAAATCGTAGTTTATCTAAACAAAGACCATAGTTCGAACCGTTGACTATCTGAAACGGTCTGTTAGACCATTTACAACAAAAAATAAAAAAGGTCTTAAAAAAACTGACGTCTATTTGTATAGACTTCAGTTTTACCATGGATCTTAGTCGATGTCTTTCGTGCAATTTTTCATTGACAAAACTGAGGTCTATTTGAAGAAAATCAAAGTCTATATCTTAATACACTTCAGTTCTTACCACTAAATAAAATCGAAGTCTAGGTAAATAAGTCAGCGGTTTTATTTACTTAATAGCCAAGGTCTATGCTATTTAAAACGATGTAAAAGGTTGACTTTGTTACTATTCATCTCTTGTCTTTATCATTTTTTCTGTTGTCTTTGTCATGTTTGTTTGTTGTCTTTGTTCATTTTTTTCTGTTGTCATTGTCCATTTTATGTTGTCTTTGTCATTTTTTATATGTTGTCTTTCAAGATCATTTTGATATGTCGTACATCAAATTACTGTAGCAGGTGTCCAAAGATGCCAAAGTATTACTCAAATCAACAATAAGCCAAGCAAATCAAAGGACAACTTGAAACTTGAAGAACATAACTACACCAAAACAAAACTATACCAAAACTACACCAAAACCATATCAAATACTGAATAAGTTTTTGGTTGTGGAAAAGAAGATTAGGGATACGCATGTGTGTTTTGCTTTTGTTCATGCAAGTAATAATTATGTGTGTAGGCCGGATCTTTGGTCAGATATCATGCTTTTTTCCAAACTATTCTCTTTGCATCATGGGTGGCTTTAATGCGGTGTTTGGTGCTCATGAGCACAAGGGAAGCGGGCACCTCTAACTATTTCTTGCGAGGAGTTTTGCAAGGCGATTGGCGATGCAGGGTTGCATGAAGTTGTGGTTTCTAGAGTAATTTCACTTGGTGCACTAGACGTCTCAGGCAAGATATTGTAGCTTCCAAGATTTATCGTGCTTTTACTACACGGGTCTGTATGGATTTACGGAATAACATTGCGGTAGTCGCTTTGGACAATAACAATTTTGATCATCACCCTATTCTTTTGAATTGCTCGGTGGGTGGTTTGGACTTGCCCCGTCTGTTCCGATTTCAACATATGTGGACTGCGCATTATGGTTTCCTTTCCCTTGTGGACAGTTCATGGTACATGGCTCTTTCTGCGAGGGATCCTATTACTTTATGTATTCGAAATCTGAAACGGTTGAAACGTGCTCTGCGGAATTCAAATACTTTTACAAATATTTTCCATAATCTTGATATGGCTCACGATTAATTTCAAAGTTCAGTTGGAGATTTATGATTAAGGTTATTCACATTTACGCTTTGCTAAGGAAAGTCGAGGTGAAAGCAGAGGTGAATGTCATCCTGCTTTGGCAGCAAAAGTTTTATATGCAAAAGAACAACACTTCCTGTCCAAAAGACGGTGATAGAAATTTAGTTTTATTTCACAACATGTTTCGCATATTTAAGACTAATTCGGGGATCTATAGCATGCAAATCAACGGTGGTTTATCGAAGGATATTCAATACTTTGCTATTTTCGTCTAATAGCGAAGGGGTCATGAACTATTTTTATGACTTACATGATCTCTTTACTTCATTGGTGACAGATGCTCATAATGGCTTTCTTACTTTGGTCCCTTCTCCGCCTGACATAAGGAAGTGGTGTTTTCTTTTCTAGCTAATAGTTTGCCTGGTTCTGATAGCTTTGGAGGTATGTTTTTTATCATTCCTGTTGGGAGATTATTGAGTTGGATGTTGTTCAAGCAGTGCAGTTTTTCTTTTCGACGGGATTCCTCTCGACTGCCCTTAACTCAAACTTTGTCATGCTCATTCTTAAAATTGACGAGGCTAATAGGGTGGAGGATTTTCGTCCAATTGTTTTGGGCATTTTTCTATTTAAGATCTTTACGAAGATCCTTGCAATGCGTCTGAGCTCTATTATTGTTCATTACATATTTCCTTTCCAGTATGCATTTGTCCTACGAAGGAGAATTCACCATTATATTGCGCTGGCTTCTGAGTGTATAACTATATGCATCAACAACGAAGTACTGATAATATTGCCTATTAAAATTTACATTCGTAAAGCTTTGATACTATCAGTTGGGTGTTCTTGCTTCGGGTTTTGCAGTTCATAGGACTTCGAGTGTTTCTGTCTCTTAGGTCAGGACTATTTTGGAATCGGACACATTGTCTATTTTGTTGAATGGATTCCCCCATGGTTACTTTGCTTGTTCTAGGGGGTCTGTCAGGGGGATCCTCTCTGCCCTTTATTTTTTTGCATTGCTGAGGAGGTTTTAGGGAGGATTATTGCATGCCATATCTCTGGATGGCTAATTCAGCCTGCTTTGGCCAAGCATGGTGTTCGTTGTCCTCCGTTCCTATTCTATGCTGATAATTAATTCTGCTACTTCTTTGAGTTGTAATAGAGAGATTAGAGATGTATTGGAGGAGTACGATAATTACTCTAGGCAGCTTGTAAATACAACTAAGTCTCATGTCTTTTAGAGTTGGACGGCGTCTTGCAGTTTTCGTAGTTCTGTTAGGGCTATTATTGGTATGGATGAAGGGACTTTACCAACTACAAATCTAGGAGTCCCTTTGTTCAGGAGGGTTCCTAAGTCAGCAGACTTCAGACCTATTGCCGATTCCATCCTCAGCTGGTTTCCTACATGGATAGATTCAATTTTTTTTTATGATAGACAGTGCTTGCCTGGTCAATTCAGAGGTGGTAAGTGCCTTGGTTCACTTGATGATGGTTGATAGATGGTCGCGTATGCTTCTAAATGAGATAGAAAGTGCCATGTGTAATTTCATTTGCACGGGTAGGGTGGACAAGTTGGGTATCTTCAATATTGCATGGAAGAAATTTTGCTCACCTCTGTCTAAGGGTGGCTTGGGAGTTCGTTCTATATGTATTGTGAACGAATCTTTATTGTTTCAATTTTCTTAGGATGTTTATACTTGCACGGGTCCGGGAATGAAATTGATTCGCAAGAGATGGCTCAATCAGGATATGATGATTCATACTTATCATGACAAGTCCTTTATATTTTTTAGGTCTTGGCGACTTCTGCGTAAGGTGGTGTCAGAGTCATGATGTCTCGTTGGACATAACTCATGGGTCCGGTTTTAGCTCAATAATTGGCCATGATATGTTATTAAAGATCGTATTGGGATCCCTGAGGCTTGCCATTCTCATTTCCAGCATCACATCTCGCATTACTATGATAATGGAAGGTGGATTCTTGAGGAGGACTTTATTTGAATTTATCAGGATATAGCGGAGGATATCATTGATTATGTTATTTCACCAGAACCAACTAATAACTAGGTTTGGATGAATACTTCACATGGCAAGGTTACATCGGCATCTACCTATGAGATGCTCAGATCAAGGTACCCTGATACTTCTTGGGGAAAGTGGATTTGTGTTTCTTTTATCCTTCCCTACCAGTCTTACACTCTAATTTGGCGTGCTATCCATAGTCGTCTTCCGACTTGGGAGGTTAAACACAGACGCGACTTTCATGGTCCCATAATATGTCATTTGTGTCAAAAAAAATAGGAGGATCTTGATCACTTATTCACTGATTGCTCTTACTTTGATCTTGTTGAAGCTATGTTAGGCATTTTATGTTGCTAGTAATTTTAACCATGGGCTTAACATTATGATTTTGCAGGTTATGATTTTCGCCTTTGGTACCCAACTAATGGCTCTTTGGCATGTGGCATTCGTTACTTTTGTTTGGTTAGACTGGGTCACACGTAATAATGTTATGTTTGATGATAGGCTTCTCCCTCTTTCTCATGTTTTAGCTTGTATTTAGTAGGCTTTGAAGGATGCTGGGACTTTCAAGGTGGGTCATATGCTGAACTCGTCGGTGGAGATAGTCTGCTTGAAGAGACTTTGTGTTTTTCCTATTCTGCAGAAGTCCTAAAAGATTGTTTCAGTATTTTGGACTCCTTCCCACCGGGATGGGTTAAGGTGAATACGGATAGTACATGGAGGGATCTCCTGGCTAGACTTTTGGCAGGTCAATTGTTCGAAATTTAGATGCTTTATTCATGGATGTTTCACTACTTCTTTTAGACATGGATTTCATTTTGAAAAAAAATAGAGACAACCATTTTGGCTATTAAGGAAGCACATGATAGAGGTTGGAACAACGTTTGGCTCGAGAGAGACTCAACTTTTGTGGTGCATCTATTACAGACTCAATCTCGGACGGTTCTTTGGAGATTACTAACGAGAGGGATGGGTTTGTTGCTTCGAATTTCTAGTATGGACTTTATGGTGACACATGTTCTTTTGAGAAGGTAATCAACCGGTGGATGCTCTTTCCAGATTACAAGAGGATTACACTTGGTATAATCAGCCTCCGACTCATGTCGAGGATTCGGCATACAAGGATTTGTATTCGGAATTCTTCCTATCTTGTTGATACATGTTTTTTCGCTGATACTCTTTTTCCTAATCATGGTTTTTTCCCCCACTAGGTTTTTCCAAGGTTGAGTTTTAACAAGGCCAGCATAGATACTAGCTACTGACTTGTAGTAGCAGTTTTAGGCGCCCTTTGCATTGATACGTTGTTCTACGTATTTTTGCCTGCAAGCATCTTTCTTAGTTTCTTTATGCCATTGTAAATCTTTTCTTTTGTTTTTTGTTTTTTAAATACAAACATCACTTAGCTCTCTCTCTCTCTCTCTCTCTCTCTCTCTCTCTAGATCTCTCTCTCTCTCTCTCTATGTGTGTATCTCTATCTCTTTCTGTATGTCCCCCATCTTTGTCTCTTTCTCCCCATCTCCCTACATCTCTCTTTATCTATGTCTAGAGTTCTTGTACTCTCTTTGTAATTGTTACAAAAGAATAAGGAGAGAAATGTGAAGGCATAAAAAACCTGATATCTGGATTTAAGTCAATGGTTCTTAATTTTTTATGTAATATTTATCCCTGAGAAATATTTAATGATCTAACCTATCATATCTATGTATTGTAGTTGCGTATAATTAATCAAAACAAGCTCTTCAATTAAACCTACTCAACTTATCAATTCCTAGGACAAGCTCTCTAAGAATCAATAGTCAAATGCATTAAGAATCAAGAGAACGGAGTAGATACGACATAAAACTCATAAGCTCGGTTTTAGTGATCGAACTCTATGTTATCCCCAATAGAATAAATCCATTATTTGCTATACGGGAATCAAATTCATAATAATTACGGATTACAAACCCAATTCTAGCAACACACAAACAAATATCCAAATGGGTGATCAAACCACAATTCAATTCATAAGTGTGAACCAACAATCTCAAATAACATAAAACATTCCAAAACATAATCCAATCGGTTAATAACCGTAAAAATTACATAAAAATCCTAAATCCAAGGTTCAACTAATGATCAAGGGTTGAAACTAGAGTGCTAGCCACTCATATCAACTATTACAAAGATAAAACAAGTGAAAATCAAAGAAGACATTAAAATAAGATAGAATGAACCAAAAGATGGAGTTGATGATCTTGATCTTCAACCCTCTTCCAATTCCTTGCTTCCAATGGTGAATGGTGGCTAAATATGTGTGAGAAATGGGTGCTTGGTTAGGTCAAATTCAAAATTGACCTTATATATATAGGGGAGAAAGTGTTGGGCTGAAAAATGGCCAAAAACGTGTTTCAGGATTTAAAAAAGTGTATCGGATCGCGGCCGCAAACCATTTATTTTGCTTAAGGCAGGGTTTGGTTCGCGGACTCTGTCGTGGACGCGAACCGTGACTTAACTTTTTGGCTAGGTTTCGCTGGATTGGTCGTGGCCACGACCATAAGTTGCGGGTGCAACTTCTTACTCGAACCTCTTCCCTCTTGTTTCATCCTTGGCTCGTTCTTCGTCCCAAACTTCTTCGAGACTTATTTTTGGTCCTATATTGCTTGTATTATCCTAAAATGAGCTCAAACACATTAAATGGTCCAATAATACAAATAGGAACAATACACAGTCAAATATGCAAGCAAATGTCCTTAAAATGACACTTAATTCAACCTAAAATTCATGCATGAACATGTGTACTAATTGAGAATATCCCTATAAAGAAACCTAGAATGGAGTCAGGTTGTAAACCTGACAAGGGGAAGTTTACTGATGTAAGCACACCAGGCACAAATGCAGTAGGAAGTAACAACATGCAACAACTCTAGCTACTAAGTGCAGTAACTCCCTGCAGCAGCCTAAGAGCAATCAACAGAAGACAAGGTTGGATGCTCAAAGGCTTCCACGCAAGGCTAGGAGGAGTTATCCTAGGTTACTCCAATCCAAGAAGCAACCTGCTCTAGGTACATCTGGAAAAGGAAAACCTTCCAAGGTGTACACTAAGCAAGCTGGCCTAGAAGAACAAATTGCTGCTCAGAGTTTCAGTTACAACTGGGTTGCAAGAAAGACTAACTCCCAAGGACCCATTAAGCAATGGATACCTAAGTCTACTTGATTGCTTTGCAGGTCAAGTTGCCTACTGGACATAGTGATGTCTGGTACATCGAAAGCGGATGTGCTAGGCATATGACAGGAAACTAGAAGTCTTTAAAGGATTTCGAAGGGCCCAAGGTCGTGTTTGGAGACAATACCAAAGGCATCACCAAAGATGTTAGAACCTTCACTGAAGGCAAGGTCAGCATATTAGATTTCTACTTCGTTGAGGGCTTACAGCATAATCCAATTCTGTGAAAGGGACATTGTGTAGTATTCACTCAAGGGAAATGATTAATAAGAGATGCCAAGTCTAACCAAATAAAGCTCGCAGGCACTCGAAAGGGTAACATCTATCTAGCTGGTTGGGAGACTACTAGAGGTCAGCTCTCTTGCTTTATAGCTAAAAGAACTCCAGAACTCAGCTGGATGTGATACAAGAGAATGAATCATCTGAACTTAAAGACTATCAACAAGCTGGCACGCAAAGCGTTGGTAAAAGGATTACAAATGTAGCATACATTAAGGATAGTGTATGCGACGCATGCTTGAAAGGCAAGTAGATCAAGAAGTCCTTCAAAGACAAACCTATAAGGTCATCCCACAAGCTTCTGCTGCATATGGACCTCTTCGGACCAATTGAAATAGTAAGTCTAGGTGGGATGAAGTATTCACTTGTAATAGTGGATGACTTCTCTAGATATACTTGGACTGCGTTTCTAGCCAATAAATCAGATACTCAGAAAAAGCTTTCAAACCTTATGAAGTGAAATCAGAATGAGAGAGGCCTCAACATTGTCAAGATCAAATCGAGGTATTCAATTCAATAACAAGTTCATAGAGAGTTTTTACAGCAGCAATGGGATTCATCATGAGTATTCGGCTCCCAGAACTCCTTATCAGATTAGTGAAGTAGAAAGGAAAACAGAACATTGAAAGAAGCTTCTGGGACCATGATTGCTGAAGCACAACTAGTGCCTAGGAGATTCTGGGCAGAGGCAACCAGTACAACATGCTATACTCATAATAGATGTCTGTCAACAAAGATCAGGATAAGACACCATACGAGCGGTTGACATGAAGAATGCCTAACATATCATACCTCCATATCTTTGGTTGTAGATGTATTTTCCTGAACAATGGGAAAGATAACTCAACTTTTGTAGGAGTTCCTGTCAGCACTTCAACCCGACTTAATAAAGATGAAGATGGAAGGGATGTTGATGTTACACAATATATAGGACTTATTGGCTCACTTCTGTAGGACCTGGCATCTTATTCATTTTAAGAGTTTGTGCACGATACCAAGTAGCACCCAAGGAGTTTCACCTCCAAGTAGTGAAGAGGATTCTGAGGTATCTAAGGGGCACAACTGGAGTAGGGTTGTGGTACCCAAGAGATGGAGGGATTGAACTTAAAGAGTACTCAGATTTTGACTTAGCATGTTGCAAGATTGACCACAATAGCACGAGTGGAACATGTAAATTTCTTGGAAATAGAGTAGTTTCATGGTTTAGCAAGAAGCATCATCAATCTTCGTTGCTAGAAGTTGTTGTGCGCAAATACTGTGGATGTACCAACAACTGAAGGACTATGGGATACTCGCAAGAGAAACCCCTATCATGTGTGATAACACCAATGCGATTGCTATCATATAAAATCGAGTTCTTCACTCCAGGACCAAGCATATAGAGGTAAGACATCATTTCATTCGCGATCATGTTGAAAGAAAAGATGTCAAGCTTGAAAAGCTACACACAAACATGCAGTTAGATGATATATTCACTAAACCTTTGTGTCAATCTCGTTTCAATAGGCTTCGTACTAAATTAGGAATGTTACTTATGTAGGAGAACCCTTGTAGGTAAATTTTGTTGTTGTGGAAGCATAAAACAAGCTTTAAAACAGTCAACTGAAAGGTTACTGTAACCCTGCTGGAGTAAAGGGGAAGGTTGTAATTAAGGTACGGTGATATGTTCCCCACTGCAAGCAAAGGTGAGGTAAGCAAAATGGCAGTAGACAGTATGTGGTGATTCACAAAAAATCCTACAACAAGAAACACAGTAAGGAGAAACCCAGTAAGCTGAATTATGGTGATTCGTTGAAGCTTACTGCAAGTAACCTTACTACGACACACAAGATGGAAGTATTTAATGTCTATAGCATTTAAGGCTTACTCCACTATTGCTACAACAATTAATAAATCCTTGTAGCATTTAGTGTGTTGAACCTTAAAAACTTTTTCAGTTTTTAAAGCTGGAAACATTATTTTCTTATCCAAACAAATCTTTCCCCAAAAGCGCACATCATTTACTGCGCTAAAACTGTTTCCTTTCGTAGAGGTAATTATGATGGTTTTTATTTGACCAATGCACCAATTAAATCACAACCACTAATTCAAATTTATTTTTCCATCAATGAATCTGAAACGTTCAAATTGTACGAATTTCTTGTCAAGTGAACCAAGAGTCATTCCTGACTATCTATAGTGACAGGTTATCTATACCCAAACTTAGAAAGTGGGAAAAGACTTTTGATCACAACTTTTTTGAAAAGAAACCATAAAAGATCCAAACAAACTCAGATCTTCAAAGGTTCTTCTTCTTCAAAGTAAAAATAGCATCTTTGAAATCCACTCTAACTAAAAAGTATGACTTCATCGAAGATGGACTGGCTTCTCTCGAGGATCTACGGATATGGATGGCATAGAAGAATAGAGGATCTTAGCTGATCGAGATAATATGGTGAAAATTATCTTCGAGTCATCTGGCCTTCTTTCTTAGTGTCCACACACCAAGATATTCGGAAGAATTGGTGGAGTAGTTCTACACAATTTTAGAGATCACTCAAAATTCTAGGGGTGAACCAACTACTATCACAATTGTAGAGATCACTCATTCAGCGATCACCAAGATCTATTCTATACCGGAGAAAGGATTAACTCCAGCACAACTGAAGATCTTTGGTGGAGATTTATTGTTTGATTGCTGGAAAGTGTTCACAGGTCACCAACAAGCAGTAAATGTGCATGAATCCTGCACTAAGGTCATTTTTATTCTCGAGTTTGAGTTTCTATTTAATATATGTAGTTGCAGTATAGAGTGCAAGACTGGGAGTTATGATAAGTGCAACAATCCCAGATTCCGAATAATGATCGCTCTGTGAAAAGAGGAGTTATTGAACTTGCCATTGTTCCTCTTCACTCGTCTAGTGGAGGAGGTCACGAAGACGAAGGGCCACAAGAGCTATGGAATCGTGCTCAACTATTTTTTGTACTGTCTTGGTATCGGGATTACCAATGGTGAGAAAATTGCAAAGGGCAAGTGGATAGGTGGTATGCAAAAAGGTACCAAGTGAAGGGATGAAGACAAGGGAAGGGTCACCTACGCTCTTACCGCTCTTATTAGGAAGAGAAAGATGATCGTTCTGAAAACCCCCTCCAAGAAGAGATCTCAACGGTTGAAACCTGTAAAGGAATCAATCATTTCTTCTTGTAACGTTGTAAAAGAGGAAGAGAACAGTGCTAATGTGGAGGCCTTACAGAAGAAACCAAGAAGGCTGGTCAAAGCGCACCACCATGATCTCCATTTCCTGATCACGAGTCAATCCATGTAATGTAGGAGCAAGAGGTATCAACTCTTGATCCTTATGATGTTTTCCCTATCCTGCCTCATAGCAAGAATCCACCCCCTACTACTTCTGCAAACCAAGAAGAAGTAGCACCAGATGCTTTAATTCAGACTGGCGAGTCGCTGGTTCAAGCAGAAAACCTAGTAGGCAGTCCCTAGAACACTTCACAGGCAGAGATCGAACTCGTATAGTAGGGGATGAACCATGTGCGACAGGAGATAAACTAACACTTGCTGCCAAACAAACGCTGCCTCTCCCTAGCAACGTGAAGAAAATAAGCTCATTTGAGGTGTTGTTGGAGGAGGAAATCGAGAGATACTATAGATGGCGCACTAATCGGGTAAGGTTATACCCTCACATCTTAAACTGGGACAATTAGGGTGAGGAAGAAGAATGGGCCACCTCTTGATTTACATTGTTGATTTGACCTCCAAGGACTTTGGTGATCGCATTCAGGCAAAAATAAAGGTTTGCCTACAGGAGAAGCTGCCCTCAAACGCTCGGTAGTGACTCCGATGGTAAAGATGTTAGTAAAATCAACTCCTAATCACACAACACTAAGAATCTGGAATGAGTTCGAAGAATAACAGTTTTGAGAAACACACAACTAGTTCGGCCAGAGTTGTGGCCGAGGTGAACTTGCGCAGAACTGGAAATGTAAATGAATCACACACTCGTTTTACGTGGTTCGTTCAAGATGAACTACATCCACGGAGGCAAGGGACACCTCAATTCACTAAGATATCCAATCAATTACAGAAATTACACTCAGAAATGAAGACGCCCAATTCTGGAACAAATTAGGGCAGAAAACAATCACTCTCAAATTCTCTCTGTAATCTATGAAAGAAGGAAATTGCTCGACGTAGTGTTGTTCTCCTGGAAGAGAGCTTTCCAATGATATATGTATTGCAGCTCGAATGTAACTGACCAAGAAGTTCTAACTGAATCAAGTTGGTTTCTGCTACCGGACAAATGTGACGGTTTTTCCCGTCACAAACCTGAAACAGACTCGTCACAATTGACGGTTATCCCCAATAACCCTGAACCCGGTTTATTCTGAACAGATTTACTTCTTCATGCTAAAACCCGGTTCATCCATCCGGTTCTTCACCTCTTGATCCCGGTTCCACATTCCCAACACATCCTATTTCAAAGTATAGCTCACTTGATGAGATTGAACACTTCCTCACAAATCTCCACCTCAATGAATCAAGTGTACCCCTTACTGCCTCATCACTGCCTTTCTGTTAATGCTCTTCATTGATAACACGTTATTTATGCATGTATTTAGGTCGATTTAGGATCATATTTTATATCATTTACGTGCATATTTGACCGGCATTTATTTATATTAATAATATTTGGGTCATTTGACGTGTTTCGACTTGTTTTAAGGTATTTTGAGCATTTTCAGGCTACCGGACGAGGAAACAAGTTGGAAAAGAGTGAAAACCGGCCCAAAAGAGTGAGAACCGTCGAAGAACCGGTCCAAACCGGTCCGAACCGGCCTGAACCGGTCCAGGAGCAAAACCGGGCAAGAACCGACACGGCCGCGTCATACTTGTAACACGGCCGTGTCAAAAGTGGTCCATAACGCGCTGTGGGTTCTGGAATAGAACACGGCCGTGTCACTCAAGCAACACGGCCGTGTCAAAAGTTGCGCAGAAATTGAAGAATTGCAAAGCAACACGGCCGTGTCACTCAAGCAACACGGCCGTGTCAAAAAGTCCTCCGATAAGAGAAATCGTGTTTTAATAGGATTTTAAGCCTATCTTCTCCAAGATTCGTCCCCAACTCTATAAAAAGGACCCCAAGCTCTAGGAAAATGAGGATCAATCATCAAGAACATAAATTACATCACCTTGGAAGACAAGGAAGACGAAGATCATCGAGACGGAGTTATCCGGGTTTAATTGTTCTTTCTTAGTTTTAATTCTTACAATGTTTTTCATAGAATTTTGTATTGGATTATTACTAGGCATGAGTAGCTAAGCTATTCGTGTCCTAGGGTTAGAAAGTAGGGATTTTTATAACAATGTTTTGATTTATGTTTTAATCTATTAATTCCATTCTTTATGTGTTTTATCTCTATGTTTACGCTTAAACTGAATTTAGCTTGATCACCTAGATTTAGTAATTTAGTTTAACAATTCCGCTTCGAGAGGAGGGAATTGTTATTAGACTTAGAACATAGAGCGCAGTTGTCTATGACTGTGTAGGCCGTGGCTTAAGATCGTTTGGGAGTTATTAGGTTTAATTGACTCGAGAGGGTAATTAGCTTAATTAATCAACGGTTTAATCGCTTCGAGAGAAGGATTAGATTATTGTCGTGCCGCCTAATAAACACTAGAATTGGTAAATTAATAGGTTAATCATATTCAACATTAAATTAATATCCTGAAATCGAAGCTCTAGGATACATTTTCTCATCGATTGTTAGTTCTTTTTGTTTGCCAATTATTTGTTGAATTTCTTAGTCTTGTTAAAATTAACTTTTACAACTTAGTATCTAGTTAGGACATTCCTAGAGTATTAGGGTATCAAACTACCTAAAACTATTCCTTGTGGGATCGACCTTGACAATAGTACTACACCTACATCCGTACACTTGCGGAACACTAGGTTAGAAACCGACGTGTCAAGTTTTTGGCGCCGTTGCCGGGGAATAGGATTTAGCGCTTAGTTTTTATCTTGAAAAATAGGAGGAAACTAGACTAGATTTTATTTTTTTTTCGTATTTTTAATTTTAATTTTCGTTTTTATATTTGGGTTAATTTTTGTATTGCGCGGTAGTTCTTGTTTTTGGTGTTCGCAGGCTTCGTATGCACACCAGATCAAAAGGGAAAGAAACCCTTCGTCCTTTCGATCCGGAAATTGAAGCGACAGCTCGCAGACACCGAACTAGAAGAAACGCCGCATCTGAGATGGAAAATCCACCACAGCATCCAAATCAAGATGACGCACTTAACAGAGTACTGACAGCTCTGGCACGGTTGGACGATCGAGTCACGAACATACAGCAGCAGCTACCTCCACAAGGGCCACAGCTACAACAGCAGTACGGCCCAATTCAGATAGACCCAGCTGCAGGCGATGAAGATGACACGCCTATTAGCGACTGCTTGAATCCCAGTCCAAATCAGCAGGCAGGAGGAGTACAACCTCCACCACTCAATGCCAACAATTTCGAGCTGAAGCCTGCACTAATCAATATAGTGCAGCAAAACCAGTATGGGGGAAGTGCGTTGGAGGATCCGAATGCGCATCTGATCAAGTTTCGCAGACTGGCCGACACAATCAAGATCAATCATGTGCCGCACGAGCAGGTCAAGATGAGATTGTTCCCTTTCTCACTGAAGGACAGAGCATTACAGTGGTTCAATTCACTAGAAGACATCAGAGATTGGGAAGACTTGAGTACTTCTTTCCTGTTGAAGTACTTTCCACCGAGCAAGATGCTCGACTTGCAGAATCAAATTAATCAGTTCAAACAGTTGGACCAAGAGCCATTCGGAGAGGCTTGGGAGCGATTCCGGGATCTTATCCGGAGTTGCCCTCAACATGGGTTCACCAAGAAGCAGCAAGTATGCAAGTTCTACAATGGTCTACTTGCTCCGACTAGAAACCAAGTGGATGCAGCTGCGGGTGGAAGTTTAATGGAGAAGTCAGTGAGGATGGCATTCTCAATCCTGGACGCGATGGCCAGAACAAGCTACCAATGGTCGAACGAGAGAAACATGCCAAGGAGGGTGGCAAGTGTCCAAAAAGTCGAGCCCGTCAATAATAAGCCAATTGAAAAGCTCACAGCACAAGTAACAGCATTGACGAGCCAGGTGAATTTGCTAACTAATCTAACGTTAGCACAACAGCCAGGGGGTCCGGAAGAAGTTGAAGAAGTAAAATTTGTGAATCAACGAAACTTCAACAACTTCCAGAACAATCAGCCTCGGTACAATCAGTACCCTCAGAATCATCAGAACTTTTCATATGGGAACGCACAAAATACATTTAATCCGCCACCCGGATTTGCTGTTACAAATGGCATGATCCATGACGGTAAGAAGCCATCACAAGAAGAAATCGCGATGTCACAATTCGAAAAGTATGATGAAAAGTTAGCTCAGTTGGAGAAGAAAGTGGATGGAAAATTCATGGAGCTAAACAAGCATATTACTGGGCAAGGGGCAGACATCAAGAGGCTCGAGAACACGTTGGTGCAGACTCAAGCTAGCATTGGAGAGTTGACATCAAACATGAGTCAGCTGATAAAGATAGTAGGAGCTCAACACAAGCAAGGCCAATACCCGAGTGATACAGTGGTTAATCCGAAGGAGCACTGCAATATTGTGGAGCTAGATGAGCATGAAGAGAGCTTGAAGGACCAAGAAGCAAAGGAATCAAGCGAGGAAGTCAAAAACATTGAGAAGGAGGAGGTCAATACAATCATAGATAAGAAAACTTCATCTCCTATTCTTGATGAGTCTTTTGATTTTTGTTTTAAAAATTCGTTCTTTGCTAACCTTGATCCTTTAGAGCAATCTAGAGTTGTTCTTGTGAAACAGGAACCACTAAAGGAGAGAATCGAAGTTAAAGAGAAAACAAAGGAGTGGGAGGATGGAAAAGAGGCGACAAAGAAGAGACCGAGCAGGCCCAAGAAGAACGCAAACACAAGCATGAAACCAAGAAGAGCAACAAAAGCAAAAGATCCAGGGAGTTTTACTATTTCTTGCTCAATTGGTAGTCATGAATTTCATAATGTCATGTGTGACTTAGGGTCTAGCATAAATTTGATGTCTCTTAAGCAGTATAGACAATTAGGATTAAGGGAAATTAAACGGTCCTTTACTACTATCAAATTGGCGGATGGATCTTCATTAACGCCGTTGGGAGTAGCAGAGGATGTAGTGGTAAAAGTGCTAAATTTTGAATTCCCTAGTGATTTCTTAGTTGTTGACATGAAAGGGAGTGATGAATTCCCTTTTATCTTAGGAAGACCCTTCTTGGCCACTAGCCAAGCACTAATAGATGTACCTAAAGGGGAGTTGGTTTTTCGGGTTCAAAACGAAATAATCACACTCAACATACATAAATCAGGTCTAAGGGGTAGGCACAATTGTAGCATTATTTACACTACCCTAGCTGCTATAGAAAATCCTCGTGCCCCAAATAGCTCTTTAAGTGTTCAGAAAACTTCCAACTCGGGGTGGCTAGAAGAAGGTTGATAGGAAAAGGACGTCCGGCTGAAGACGTAAAACAAAGCGCTTGTCGGGAGGCAACCCGATGTTTAATATTTTATGTTTTTTTTAGTATTTCATTAATTTTATGTTTTTAACTTGTATTTTAGTGTCTTATGTTTTTAGGAATCAACATGGACGAGTATTGCAAGAAACGGGGGTCGAAAAGACGAAAAATCGCATGAAGATGGAAATCAGAGTAACACGGCCGTGTCACTTTTCAACACGGCCGTGTCAAAATTGACGTCAAAGGAAGAAATCTTCTGGAATGCAACACGGCCGTGTCACAAAATGACACGGCCGCGTCAACGTCAGCTCAAAGTAACACGGCCGCGTCTCACACATGACACGGCCGTGTCAAAAGATCGCTCCAAAAGGTAAAATGCACTGGAATGCAACACGGCCGTGTCACATTACTTAACACGGCCGTGTAAAAAACGCCACAGAAATCGGTTTTTTTATTCAATTAGAACACGGCCGCGTCAGCATTATAACACGGCCGTGTCAAAATCGGCCCAAAAACATCAATTTTGGTTCAAAAGTAACACGGCCGTGTCACTACATTCAACACGGCCGTGTCAATACTTCAGCAGAAAAAAAAAATGCAAAAAAATTCAGAACGCGATGCGGAGACGGCCGAACCAAGATTCAGTAAGCAGCAAAATGGCACGATTTCGGAGCTCGTAGGGGTTTCAAAAAGCCATCGTCGAAACGATTTGTAAGTTAGCACCAAGGCGTACCACGTTTTTCCTCCAAACATTGGCTTTCAGCCAAGTTTGGGGGAGGGGGTAGACCGTGGAACGTCTTGGCAGCTAGATTTCTAGTTTTGATTTATTTTTTTCGTTCGAGATTCTTGCTGTTAATTGTGGGTCCGTGTGCCCATTGTGCTGATTGTTATTGTTTTGATTGATGTTATCGGGTCTGTGAGCCCAGTTATCTGATTTATCGGTGTTATCGGGTCTGTGAGCCCAAGTTGATTGCATATTGTTTTCATGTTGAGTCTTAGGAGTTTAGAGTTTAGAATCTTTTTAGTGTTTCAGTTTTTAGAGTCAATAAGAATAATAAAACCCGGAAATAGGTAACAAGTGAAAAAAATAAAAAGAGAAAATTAGGGAAAGATGGATGATGAATAGTTGATGATGAGATGATTTTGAGAAGTAGATGAAAAATGGCACATAATAGAGCATGAGAGGTGTTTTGAGACGAAATTGAGCTTGAACTGAGAATATTCAATCAAAATTTACCTTGTGAGAATTTGAGCCTAATTATACTCCAATTTTTGGAGTCATATACTTTCTTTCGGTGTGAATTTTGATTGAATATGTGTACTAATCTCTAGAACTTGCCTTGAGTCTTTACTAAGAATGTGTCAAGTATATGTTGTGATTTAGGAAATGATCTTAGGCAACTTTTTGTTTAAGCCTATTTATTCGAACCATGAAAAGTGCCTTTGACCCATAATGAAAAAAATTGTCCCTAGTTAGCCCACTTGAGCCTTAGAGCCTTATTTATTCATACCCTAACAATGTCAGCCGAAATCCTTTTGATTTATCTCTTTTGGCCCTAATTGGATTAATCAAGTTAGAGGGAGGAGAATTGGAAGAAAAATTTGGGTGAACAACTTGTGGGAAGGAATGGGAAATAGGGATATTTTCAAAAGATGAAGGAAATAAGAGAAAAGTGATAGGTGAAAAACAAAGAATGGCCTCTCCTAGAAAAAAAGAAAAAAAAAAAAAAAGAAAAAAAAAAAATTTGTTATTATTTGTATTATAGAGGAGAGGCTAGAAAATAAAGTGCTTAAATTGTGAATTTGCTTAGAACATTCGGGTAGTCCCAAAAATGTGGTACCCACAGAATTGAAAAGCACTTAAGTTGTATGGACTTGGGAAGGTGAAGAAGTCACTTTGCAAGGGGATTTGCTGAAATTTGAAGAGTGAGGTTGAGTGATTGTACTGAGGGGTAGTCGGGTTAGACGTAACTTGATTAGTCCAATGAATAGTCACTTATATCCAAATGTATCCCACCTTACCTTAAGCCCACATTACAACCAAAATAAAGACCTTTTTGATCTTTTATCACACATATCAAGTACGAGGTCTAGTGTAGACGATTGGCAAGCATATGGTAGGCTTTGCAGGTAATTCAATATGAGTGAAAATTATTTTAGCCTAAACACTTGAGAGATGAGTGAAACACTTAACCGGTGAGGGTTGAATAATTCGAAAGTTCAAAGTCTCGAGAGTAGTTGATTTACGCGTTATCACATATGCTCAAGTGAATTGTGTTGCCTAGTTGTTTTAAGGAAAATCAAACTGAAACTGAATTCATCGTCTAATCGCCCTAAACAAAATGCATAATCACTTGTCTTCTTTGTGTCTTTTTGTATGATGTTCGGGACGAACAACAGTTTAAGTTTGGGGGAGTTTGATAACACGTTATTTATGCATGTATTTAGGTCGATTTAGGATCATATTTTATATCATTTACGTGCATATTTGACCGGCATTTATTTATATTAATAATATTTGGGTCATTTGACGTGTTTCGACTTGTTTTAAGGTATTTTGAGCATTTTCAGGCTACCGGACGAGGAAACAAGTTGGAAAAGAGTGAAAACCGGCCCAAAAGAGTGAGAACCATCGAAGAACCGGTCCAAACCGGTCCGAACCGGCCTGAACCGGTCCAGGAGCAAAACCGGGCAAGAACCGACACGGCCGCGTCATACTTGTAACACGGCCATGTCAAAAGTGGTCCATAACGCGCTGTGGGTTCTGGAATAGAACACGGCCGTGTCACTCAAGCAACACGACCGTGTCAAAAGTTGCGCAGAAATTGAAGAATTGCAAAGCAACACGGCCGTGTCACTCAAGCAACACGGCCGTGTCAAAAAGTCCACCGATAAGAGAAATCGTGTTTTAATAGGATTTTAAGCCTATCTTCTCCAAGATTCGTCCCCAACTCTATAAAAAGGACCCCAAGCTCTAGGAAAATGAGGATCAATCATCAAGAACATAAATTACATCACCTTGGAAGACAAGGAAGACGAAGATCATCGAGACGGAGTTATCCGGGTTTAATTGTTCTTTCTTAGTTTTAATTCTTACAATGTTTTTCATAGAATTTTGTATTGGATTATTACTAGGCATGAGTAGCTAAGCTATTCGTGTCCTAGGGTTAGAAAGTAGGGATTTTTATAACAATGTTTTGATTTATGTTTTAATCTATTAATTCCATTCTTTATGTGTTTTATCTCTATGTTTACGCTTAAACTGAATTTAGCTTGATCACCTAGATTTAGTAATTTAGTTTAACAATTCCGCTTCGAGAGGAGGGAATTGTTATCAGACTTAGAACATAAAGCGCAGTTGTCTATGACTGTGTAGGCCGTGGCTTAAGATCGTTTGGGAGTTATTAGGTTTAATTGACTCGAGAGGGTAATTAGCTTAATTAATCAACGGTTTAATCGCTTCGAGAGAAGGATTAGATTATTGTCGTGCCGCCTAATAAACACTAGAATTGGTAAATTAATAGGTTAATCATATTCAACATTGAATTAATATCCTGAAATCGAAGCCCTAGGATACCTTTTCTCATCGATTGTTAGTTCTTTTTGTTTGCCAATTATTTGTTGAATTTCTTAGTCTTGTTAAAATTAACTTTTACAACTTAGTATCTAGTTAGGACATTCCTAGAGTATTAGGGTATCAAACTACCTAAAACTATTCCTTGTGGGATCGACCTTGACAATAGTACTACACCTACATCCGTACACTTGCGGAACACTAGGTTAGAAACCGACGTGTCATTCATGACATTGCTCCAGCTGCAGCAAGCTCGAGCAATGATCCACTTTGTTTCCAGGTACACCCTTTGTAAGAAAATCAGCAGGATTATGCAATGTGTGTACCTTCTTCACCTCCACAGTCCCAGAATCTATGATATCTCTAGCAAAGTGTAACCTAACATCAATGTGTTTTGATCTTTCATGAAATGCTTGATGTTTCACAAGATGTAAAGCACTTTGATTATCACAGTAGATTACTACACACTTCTGCTTGATATCCAAATCTCTTAACACCCCTTTCAACCAGATTGACTCTTTGATAGCTTCAGTTAAAGAGATATATTCTGCTTCTGTAGTTGATAGTGCCACAACAGATTGTTGTGCACTCCTCCAGCTAATGGCTGTCCCATATAAGGTAAACACAAACCCAGAAAATAAACTTCCTTGTGTCCACGTTTGCTGCAAAATCAGAATCAGCAAACCCCTCCAATGCAACAGTACTTCCATCTGCTTTCTTCTCAAACTTCAGTGACATGTTCACTGATCCTTTTAAATACCTCATCACATGTTTCAAAGCTTCCCAATGTTCAACTCCTGGATTTGACATGAACCTGCTTACCAAAGATACAGCATATGCCAAGTCAGGCCTGCTACAGATCATTCCATACATGAGACTTCCAACTCCACTTGCATAAGGGATATTGCTCATCTGTATGATTTCCTCTTCAGTCTTTGGGCATTGTTCTTTGGACAGTTTCTTCTGTAGATTAACTGGAGTAGAGAGAGGTCTGGCTTCATGCATATGAAACCTCTCCAATACTTTCTGTAGGTATTGTCTCTGAGATAACCAAAGTACTCCAGCTTCTCTATTTCTTAGAATGTTCATGCCCAATATCTTCTTGGCTTCTCCCAGATCTTTCATGTCAAATTCAGCATTAAGTTTGTCCTTCAACCATTGTATTATGTTCTTGTTCCTGCTGGCAATTAGCATGTCATCCACATACAATAGAAGAAAAACTTTATCTTGCTTTGAACCTTTGTTGAAGTAAACACAACTGTCATAAAGACTTCTTACAAAACCAACACTGATCATGAAGTCATTGAACCTCTTGTTCCACTGTCTTGGACTTTGTTTAAGTCCATATAGTGACTTCTTCAGTAAACATACTTTGTCTTCTTTCCCAGGAACAACAAAGCCTTCTGGCTGTTTCATATATATCTCCTCATTGAGTTCTCCATGTAAGAAAGCTGTCTTTACATCCAGTTGTTGTAGTTCCATGTCCTCCTATGTGACCTTTGATAGAAGCAGCCTGATTGAGCAGTGCTTTACTACTGGAGAGAAAATCTCATTGAAATCAATTCCTTCTCTTTGTGTAAAGCCCCTAGCCACCAATCTTGCTTTAAACCTCACCTGTTTGGATCCTGCTGTCTCTAGTTTCTTCTTGTATATCCATTTGGAGCTTACAAGTTTCTGACCTTTTGGTTTCTCCACCAATATCCAGGTTTTATTCTTTTCCAGAGACTCCATCTCTTCTGTCATTGCCTATATCCAGTGTTCACCTTCTTCACAGTCTAGTGCTTCTTGAAAACTACTAGGCTCTTGTGATTCCAGGTCTTCAGCAACACTTAAGGCATAGTAGACACTCCCTGCTTGGCCATAGAAATCCGGTCTGTTGATTGTTCTTCTAGGCCTATCCCTTCCAATGCTGTATTCCCTGATGTTTTGTGAAGGTCCAGTTTGTGCTTCTTCTTCAGATGATGAATCACTTTCTTGTAAATCTTCTTGTGGTTGAGGTATGTGATCATCTTCTGCAGGATGCTCCACCTGAATTGATATCTCCTCTGTCTCTTTAGCACCATCAAATTCTTCCTTAGAGCCTGTAGAAGTGTAAGCCATCACATTCTCATTGAACTTCACATCTCTACTTGTGATTATCTTCTGATTTCCTTGTTCTAGGCACCACAATCTGTAACCCTTCATTCCATCCGGATATCCAAGAAACACACATCTGAGAGCCCTTGCATCTAGCTTGTCTTGCTTGACATGGGCAAAAGCAAGACACCCAAAGACCCTTAACCCTTCATAACTTGGTTTCTGTCCACTCCACACCTCTTCAGGTGTTTTGAACCCAATTACTGATGAGGGTGACCTGTTGATGAGTTAGCATGCTGTAGCAATGGTTTCTCCCCAAAACACCTTTGGCAACCCAGCATCCAACAGCATACACCTCACTCTTTCAAGAAGAGTCCTGTTGAACCTTTCTGCAACTCCATTCTGTTGAGGATTCATTGGTACAGTCCTGTGTCTTTTGATTCCTCTTTCTTCACAGAAGTTTGTAAACTCGGTAGAGAGATACTCCAGTCCATTATCAGTCCTCAGATGCTTCAGCTTCTTCCCTTTGACATTTTCCAGCTGGATCAACCATGTTTTGAACTTGTGAAAGGCATCACTCTTGTTCTTCATCAACATGATCCACACTTTTCTGCTGTAATCATCAATCAAGGACATGAAATACCTTGCACCACCATGAGATTCTATTCTTGCAGGCCCCCATATGTCAGAGTGAACATAATCTAATGGTTCTTGAGTTGTGTGAACTCCCTTTCCATAGGGCAACTTCTTGGATTTGCCCAGAGCACACTGATCAGAGAACTCCAGTTCTTGATTTCCCAGATTTCCAATTACTCCACTTCTTGACAATTCCTGCAATCCCTTCACTCCTATGTGTCCAAGTCTCTTGTGCCATTTAACCATCTCAGAGCTGTTCAAGACCATATCCACACTTCCAACAATAGGTGAACCAATCAGGATAAATAGTCCATTATGCTGTTTGCCTTTTATCACCATTTTTCCATGTTTTGTGATATGTAAGAATCCATCTACTGAGCTAAACTGACATCCACTGGTTACCAAAGAACCAAGAGATAGAAGATTCCTTTTAAGGCCAGGGACATACCTAACATTTGAGATGATTCTGACCACACCATCAAACATCCTTATGCTCACTGATCCAACTCCTTTGACCTTGCATGATTGGTCATTACCCAGGAGAACATTTCCACCATCTTCTTTCTTCAGTTCTTTAAACCATGACTGATGAGGACACATGTGAAAGGAACACCCGGTGTCCAGGACCCATTCCTTTACCATTCTTGAATCAGTAACATTTAACACTTCTGGAGGATCTTGTTGGTGATCAATGGCAGCAGCTTCTGCCCCTTGATTTCCAGCTTTCTTATTCCTCTTAGGACAATCCTTCTTCAAGTGACCTGGCTGTTTACACTTGAAGCATTTCCTCTTCTCAACCCAGTCATTCCCCTTCTTAGGATTTGAATCCCCAGACTTTGGATCCTTAGCATTCTGTCCCTTCTTGCCTTGCCAAGGTTTCTTGAATTTAACATTCAGTCCTTCTCCAGGTTGCACCATGCCTTTATCACCTTGAGTCTGAAAACATTTAGATCTCAGAGCCTTCACTATTCCATCATAGGATAGCTGATCATCTCTCCCATACATCAAGGCATCCTTAAAGCTTTCCATGGATTTTGGAAGAATGTTTAACACCATCAATGCCTTGTCATCCTCCTCCAATTTCACATCCAGATCTTCCAATTCTTCAATCATCTTAATGAATTCATCAAGTTGATCAGAAATTACCTTGTCTTCAGTGATCTTGAAGGCCAACATCTTCTGCTTCAGGAACAGTTTGTTGGAAACTGACTTTGATTGATACAGTTCTTCCAATCTCCTCCATGCTTCTGAGGAACTCTTGCACCTTGAAACCTCCCTCAACGGTTTATCACCCAAGCACAAGAAGATAAGACTTAGGGCCTTCTTATCCACTATGCAAACTTTGGTTTCTCAGTTTCTTCCCATGAATCCAGAGGTATCAATGCGAGATCAAGGCCATTGTGAACCAGTACTGCGTTCATCTTGATTTTCCACAATGTGAAATCATTCCTTCCAGTAAACTTCTCAAAATCCATCTTCATACCAGCCATTCCTTCTCTTCTTCAAACTGTGCGAGTTGATTCCCACAGACGGCGCCACTTGTTAGTAAAATCAACTCCTAATCACACAACACTAAGAATCTGGAATGAGTTCGAAGAATAACAGTTTTGAGAAACACACAACTAGTTCGGCCAGAGTTGTGGCCGAGGTGAACTTGCGCAGAACTGGAAATGTAAATGAATCACACACTCGTTTTACGTGGTTCGTTCAAGATGAACTACATCCACGGAGGCAAGGCACACCTCAATTCACTAAGATATCCAATCAATTACAGAAATTACACTCAGAAATGAAGACGCCCAATTCTGGAACAAATTAGGGCAGAAAACAATCACTCTCAAATTCTCTCTGTAATCTATGAAAGAAGGAAATTGCTCGACGTAGTGTTGTTCTCCTGGAAGAGAGCTTTCCAATGATATATGTATTGCAGCTCGAATGTAACTGACCAAGAAGTTCTAACTGAATCAAGTTGGCTTCTGCTACCGGACAAATGTGACGGTTTTTCCCGTCACAAACCTGAAACAGACTCGTCACAATTGACGGTTATCCCCAACAACCCTGAACCCGGTTTATTCTGAACAGATTTACTTCTTCATGCTAAAACCCGGTTCATCCATCCGGTTCTTCACCTCCTGATCCCAGTTCCACATTCCCAACACATCCTATTTCAAAGTATAGCTCACTTGATGAGATTGAACACTTCCTCACAAAAGATGAAACTGAAAGTGACAAAGTGGCTTGCCAAGTAATAAAGCACACCGTAATGGAAGCTCATTGAAGGCACGAGGTTCCAGTGGTAAGGGGACCAAGAAACTCGTCGCAACAACCTGTTGACACTTCTACAATAGAACAACCAATTGCTGGAGAAAGCTCTGAGGAAGATCAAATTCCAATATCCTCTATTTTCAGAGCTTGGCAGGGAATTTCCAATGAATATGCTATAAGAGAGGGCATAGTATACAAGGCGGCAACAACCTCTCAGGATGTCCATGAAGCTACCAAAAGCACCAAAACAAGTAGCTGAGGCAGATGCTGCAATCACTAATGAATATGTTACCGATGAGGTGGTAGCAGACAAGGCAGTAAGCATTTCACAGATCACCGATGAACCTACTGTAGGAGAGATTTCATTATACAAGGTAGTGCCCATCTCTCAAGCACCAAGTGTACATGCGTCAGAGAGTACACAAGGTGGGATCTCAGAAGTTGTAAAAGATATAGAGACTACTTTGCAAACACCAGGCAATAGAAGAAGTGAGGAGCAATTTTACACAACTATAACCTTGTTAAAGTTTTGCAACACCACCTGCTGAATATCAAGTTCATACTGCTGCTGAGGTAATCATAGTTGAAGATATTTCAGATTCATAGACAGTTGAACAACATGAAGATGAACAACTGTTGGATTACAATGATACCCCTTCCAAAAGCAATGTAAATGAGGAGGAAGACTATCTGTTGGAAGCTGAGGATGTGGAAAATGACACAGCTGGTGGTACTAGTTATGTTAAGCTAAGTGACAAAACACCAACTACTATGGAGGATATAGTAGAAAACTTGAAGGCTATAGTTGCAAAAGAGGCAGTGGCAAAGGAGAAGGCTGATGCAGCTTGTACTAAAGCAAGCTTGGCAAATGAAGCAGCTACTCAAGCCAGAGAAGGAGATTTAGCTATGAGCAAGCAGATGTTGCCTGAACTGATGATTCAAGTTAGCTAGGAGACGATAGTGTAATTTTTTTGGGTCGAGAGAACCTAGACAGGAAAAAGGTAGAAAGATAGCTAAAAGAGGTTATGTTGGTGACAACATGATGGTGATTAAAATGCTAACCTGTTAAGGGACTTCTTTGTCCAACTGAGGGATGACACACTATTTTCTAACCCAGTGTTACTGCAGGTCTACGGTGCTAGTGTAGATAGTAGTGAGCAAGGTCAATCCCACAAGGATCGTGTCCTATATTCAATTTCATACCCTAATCCTAATAAGTCAACCCTATCTAGATTCTAGAAAGTTGATTGATTGTTGTTTAAACTAAAGCTAAAGTGCAAGAAAATAAAAAAAATCAAATAAAATAGATGCTTAAATGAATGCAAGTAAGCAATCACAAAAGATTCAATAAGATAAAAGACGTATTCTAGGGTTTCGATTTCAATTACAATCTCCTTTGTTTGATTATCCTATTATTCTAGACTTTTAAACTGATTTTTATGTTTATTAGGCGACTCTACTCTTAATTAGCCCTCCTCTCACATGATGCTAATTACCCTCTCGGGCTAACTATCACATGCGTAACTCCAAAGGGATCCTAAAATCAATGCCTACACAGATATCTCACTCCTCTCAGACGATTATTGATACCTCTGCTATACGCTTGTATGCCTATTAATAACCTTTTCCTCTCGGACGTCAAGTTATTAAGAAAGTAAAATAAAATCATTTGTCCAAATTAATTCATTCATGAAATAAGAACAAGCATATAGATAAACAATAAAACATAGTCTATAATTAATAAAATAGAATCAAAACATATTCAATTGTAACCTACTCTCTAACCTTAGATAAAAAAGGGTGTTTAGCTATTCATATTCATCATAAGATCCAACAATAGTTATCGACAAACATTCTTGAATAATAAAAACGAGTAAAAGTGATAAAAACCCGAAATCTTGGCTCTTGATCTTCGTCTTGTCGCGTTTCTTACTCTTCAATCCAAGCCTCCGAGAGTTTCCAATGATAAAGATGATATTTTCGGACTACGAGACCCTTAATTATAAGTTTGGGACGAATTGGGATTGGAACGCATTGAAAACGACCTAAAATGCATAGGAAACGCGTTGGCTGATAAAGTAACCCGGTCGGACCGATCTTAATGACCAGCTCACCAAAAAGGCTTCTATTCGGCCGGTTTAGGTGATGATTGGCTGGTATAACACAACAACCCACTATCACATTATAGACCAGTTTATCCCCAACCGGTTTAGGCGCTGACCGGCCGGATTCATCTTTTAACCCAATTTTCGTAGCTTTTCAGCCGAGTTGATCTACCTTGGCTCGCTCCGTTGGTCTTCCAACTTCGTACAATTGTTGTTTTCACCCTATCTAGCTTGTTTATTTTCCCCAACCTCATTACCATGAATTTTGGTCCTAGAATATAAGAATTTCACACCAAACAAGTAAACACGTTATTCAGCTCAAAATAATCAAACATAACACACAATCACTGAATTTATATGCAAACACCAAAATACTCGTATAAATCAGCCTAAATACATGCATACACTACATGTATCTAAGTCCTTGAGACTTAAACTATTGTTCGTCCCCGAACAATAAGAACAAATAATGAACAAAAAATAAAGCACTTGGGGAGATTAGACGTCGAATCTAGCCTCAAACCTGTTTCTTCGAAGATAGACAACATAATTGTACGAGCATATATGATATGGAAGTAAATCAACTGCTCTCGAGACATTATACTTTTAAATAAATGTGTTCGCCTATTTTATAACCTAACGATCCGCAAGTGTACGGGTGCAAGTGTATATAACGGCAAGCAAGGTCGATCCCACAAGGACTAACTTAATGACTAGTTTGATACTCTAAATATCCTGAAACACTCCTAACCAGGCTCACAATTGGATTGATTTTACTATTAAACTAATTTTTCTAAACTATTACTTAACACTCAAGTTTCAAGAAAAAGAAAACACTTTATCAAATAATCAAGATTGGAAAACAAATTCTAGAGAATTGATTTCATAATTAACTAAGTATGACAACCAAATTGTTCTAAACTAGCAATGATTATTATCGTTATTAAATGACACTAATATATGTTAATTCTCCTTTCGAAACAATTAACTTGTATTCATTACCCCTAGCCACCCTTTCAAGTCGACTAGACCTAACGAACTCCCAATTGATCTTAGACCAATGCTTATGCACTCATCTCACCTCCTTTCAGAGAGCTCAACAAATACGCTATGTGTTATCGTTCCATCTACAAATTCCTCCTTTCATAGCAAACTTATGAATTATGTGGAAGTAGTTAAGTGATCAAGTTAACTATTCATAAAAATACCCCATAACACATAGATAATGAATAATACTCATTAACAAGAATATAAAACTTCAATTAATCAAACATCGTTAAAACCTACTTTCAAAACTCTAGAATAATAATGAACTACTCACTCATATTCATGTTCATAACACAAAGATGTTCATAGACAAACATGATTTGAAATAACAAAAATGAGAAAGTGAATTAGAACCCTAATCATCGTCTTGACCTTGATCTTTGGATGTTGCTTTCCTCTTTCCCGTCTCTCTTGTATCTTGTTCTCTTCAATATGCTATGCGATGATATCCAAGAGTCCAATTTCGAGTTTGGGAACCTCCTTATGTAGTTAAAGTTGAGTTGGGCTCAAGATGGGCTTAAAAATCATAAATGCGCATAATCATATCTGGACTCGGAGATTTGACTCGACCGAGTCAGAATGTAACTCGACCAAGTCTGAATTTCTAACCAACTCCCTTTTTTGCTCTTCATTTCTCACTCGACCGAGTTGACATAGAACTCGACCGAGTTAGAATCTCTGGCTGAACACTCGCTTATGCTCTTTACCTCCACTCGACCGAGTGACAAAGCAAACTCGACCAAGTGGAAAATTCTGCCCATGCTTCAACTCCTCTTTGTTATTTCCGACTTTTCTTGCTTTTTTTCATCCGAACATCGCCCAAATGGACTTTTTGGTCTTTTTATACCTGAATATCACTAAAATAAGTAGAAACACGTCATCTAACTCAAGATATGAAATTTAATCACTTTTCGCCCAAATACACATGAATATGTCACAAATTACACCCTTTAATTGACCTAAAATACATGTAAAACTAACATGTATCAAAACCCCTAAACTTGACCATTGTTCGTCCCGAACAATAACACAAAGCATACACCAACCCTAAACCCTAAACCCCACAAACTTTTAGGGCTATTAGATGACACTTCATGTCTCGGATTTTTTTTCTTCCAAAACCAACAACATAACATTCGAGCATTAATGACATGGCAGGTTTCAACTACTTTCGAGACATTAAAATTAAAACAAAAATTCTCACCAGATAAGTGTATCGCTCATCTCTCAAATGTATGATATGGGAAGTATTTACGCTCATATTGAATCACATGCATCATCTACCATATGCTTGCCTATTGTCTAAATTAGACCCCATTTTTGACATGTGTGCAAAGAATCAATAGGTCTTTATTTTTGGTTGTAATGTTGGCTTACGATTAGGTGGGATACATTTAGATATAAGTGACTATGCATTGAACTAATCAAGCTATTCCTAACTCAAATACCCCTCAGCATTGCTCACTCAATCTCAATATTCAATTTTCCAAAAACCAATTAATATGGTTTCTTCACCTTACCAAAGCATTTATGCATCAACCAAGATTATTTATGCCCACTTTCACTCAGATACCACTTTGGGACTACCCGATCGAGTACCACATTGGGACTACTCGTTCTTCTTTCAACTCAAGCACACTTAGGCATATTTATATTCTCATCATTAATTCCTCCTCCAAATTTTCTCTTTTCGATCATTTATTTTTCTACTAGAATACAATTAGGAGGGATTTTTTCTCTTCTTTTTTTCTCTTCTTTTCTTTTGCCTCCCCGAATCTCCACATCATCCCAAACATCCACTCCACCCCGATACTTTTACCCCTCTACCTTCCAATCCACCTCCCTCTTACTCAATTAGTCTAATGAATCAGACCAAAGGCTAAAAGAAAGGTATAAGCGTGAAATATATGGTTTTGAAAAATAAGGCTTAAAGCTCAAAATGGCTGACTAGGGATTTTTCAAAATTTGGGTATAAAAGATTATTTTTAAAGGCTAAAAAATAGGGCTTTTAGCAAAAGAATTCCTAATATCATGTTCTATGTCATAACATGTACTTGACACATTCCTATAAAGACGCAAGGCAAGTTCTAGAGACTAAATACTATGTGATCAATCACTTCACACCGAACGAATGATAAAATTACTCTATAGATAAGAGTACACATAAAGCACAAAACCTCACAGGCTAATATGTGATCATTGTTCAAGTCTAAGCTCAATTTTGTCTCCAACTGCCTATCATGCTCTGTTATGTGTCCTACCCTCATTTACTTCCAACAATCACTTTCATCATTGACAAATTATCATTTAACACCCTTTTTATGCTTATCAAGAACTGAGATTTCGACTCCTAATCAACGAAATTTCAATCAACCTAAAAACACAATTAAAATACAAAACATAAAATAACACTAACTAATATGACGGATCAATCAAATTAGCTATTGGGCACACATACCAGACACTTCTTAATACTCAATAGGGCTCACAGACCCTTTACTAATTAACACAAACAAGACATAGAATACGAAACATAACCAAGAACAATAATAAACTCAATAACACTGAACGGAATAACAACGATAAACATAAAAGTGGCTAAGACGTAACACTATCCATCCCCTCCCCTAAACTTGGTTGAAACCAAGTTTGTGAGAAAACGAGTGATACGCCTTGGGTAAAAAACCCCATGGCTACTAGAACTGAGCCATTGCATCCAACTGCCGCTGATGATAAGCTTGTCTCTGCTCATGTTGGGTCCATCTCTCATCTTGTTGTAGTCTCCAGGTTGTCTCAGTATTCCATCAATCATCCTGCTGAGCCCACCTTTCTTCTTGTCGTACTCATCACTGTTTGTCTTCATAATCCTCTGATGTTGTTGTGTCATCAAATTGTTCAATGATGTAGTCAATGAAGCGAGCACCTAAGCCATGTTCTCGTGGCTTCCTTGGCCTGATCCACTAGGTCCGTCACCGTGACTCGATTCGGTGAACAGCTTGATAAAGCCGAGACTCAGCAGGAGTAGGGTCAACTTCTTGGGCATGATGGGCTGGTGAGTTCATCTTCCAATTATCTATACCTCAAGCCCCTCAATCTTAGTCAGGTGAGAATTAGGAAGATGGAGGTATCAAAACCTCTATTCTGCAATAGCAAATATTGCTCCGCATGTTTGCAACCTACAAACGTCTTCCAACGAGATAGACAAGTCTCCGGGCACTATATCAGCTGAGTCATCGTCAGTGACGACTTGGAAGTGGTTAGCTATAGGAGTAATAAGACCGCCAATCGAAATATCAATCGATTGTTTCACTGCTTGGTGATCAAACTGCTCCATCATAATTTGGCTGAGATCAATTTTTCGTCCCGTCGCTACAAACCATAAGAGAAACATCTCCTTTTGAGAGACAGTACCTGTCTCAGGTCAAGCGAACACAGTGAATGCCAGCAGGCGATACAAGTATTAGAAGACAGGATTACGAATCCAAGACACTTTATTCCTCGAGGAATCGCTCTTTATCCAAGGCACAAGTCCAGGGACTTCTACCATATGATTCCAGAATGTGTGCTCATTGTATTCATCTAGCGGGGTGCAATCTTCGGTGTTTGGCAGCTTGTAGATGTCATTCAGTTCAGCCCGAGTAAGTGTGTAGGTCTTGTCACGAAGCTAGAATGACATATGTTTCGGCTTCCTGTCTTGAGCAGAGGTGGGATGTAGCTAGAGTAGTGAGAAACTCTAAAGTATCATTGCAGTATGTTTCCCACCTTTTTCCCAAGAGTGTCTCCGAACCGACTCTCTTAATTAGCATTCATAGATTCCTGTGGATGCCAAACCGGTCTTCCACTAAAGAGACAGTAAATTTAGTGGGGACGAGCTTTCTCCCGATGATTTTCCTCCATCGTCTCGCTTCTTCAGGTGATTGCAATATGATGTTGTAAAAGCGAGGATTATCAGGTGAAAATGCCCATGGATTAGACGAGGATGCTTCACCTGCAACCTTCCTCTTTTTCCCTTTTGGTGGCATTATATACCTATAAAACAACCTTCTCCAATTAGTACCCTAGTACACACAAGCAACACCTACTATACTAGGCTTTATGAATTTTACTCACTCGTCTACTATGTTAACTATAAATTTGCATCAAATTAACACAAATGAGATGTGAACATCAATATCACTATCAATATTAACTTCTCTCTTACTCTCCATTAACATAGAACACAATTGAGCCAAATAAAGCTAGTCTTCACTCAAGAATCATAACGCACTTAACATATTCGATAAAATGCCACAATGACAATTTCATGTTAATTAAATGAATGTTGCTCTAAATTCAATCCTCACAACATAAACTACGCAACTATATCATCAATTTACAAAAGTAAACTCATAATAAGTGTTCCCCAACTTGTAATTGCTACAAAGTTGCACTACAAGAGCATACTACAATGTAATGCTCAAAACTCAACAATATCAACTAAAATTCCAACTAATAACCACAAGAACTATAATTGACAAGCAAACAAGTTCAAGTTAAGCATTCTTACCAGAATTTTTTAGTCGCAAGACCCCTTTCGCAATTAAGCCCTAGGTGGAGAAGAAAGTCTCAATTTGACTCTTTCCCAAAATCAAATTGGTGAACTTTGAAGGTTATGAAGTGGGTGTGTGAATTTGTGTGTCTTTTCAGAAGATTTGAGGTAATGGTGGGGAGGGAAGGAAGTGAGAAAGATTGAAAGAAGAGGTAAAAGAATCGGGTTTTAACCCTGCTACCTGCAACTCGACCGAGTTACCTGCGACTCGGTCGAGTTCTGGCATTTCTGAAAATGGGCTCGTTGTTGGCCTGAACTGCGCCTCAGCCGAGTTGACAGAGCCTCGGCCGAGTTTGGGTCTATGACTCGGTCGAGTTTCGGTGGCCTCGATCGAGTGAAACTTGCTGGACCAGCTCCGTTTTTTCCCTCAAATTTGCCTCGAGCTAGTGTGTTTTTGCCTCGGGCGAGTTGAAATCACTGAATATCCCCTGTTTTAGCCTTCTAACTCCGTTTTTACTCGTTTTCTCTCATCTTTTCACTTCTTTCCTTGCTTTTTCGATTACGTCATATTTTCTATGCTCACTAACAAACAAATTAAAAAATTCAAAACATAAACTTTAAAATACGAAAATTTAAAATAAAACAAAAAAATTCGGGTTGCCTCCCGACAAGCGCTACTTTTATCATCTTTAGCTTGACGGCCTTTTAGATTTAGTTTAGCTCGGTCAACCGTAGGTCATCTATGGTTGCATCTTGACTCAGGTTGTAGTATTTCTTGATATTCTGACCATTTACAAGGAATGTGCTTCCTTGTGCATCCATCAATTCCACTACGCCCGACTTTCGAACCTGCTTGATTATGAAAGGTCCCGTCCATCGTGACTTCAACTTTCCGAGAAACAACCGAAGTCGCGAATTAAACAAGAGAACTTGTTCACTGGCTTCAAAGTGTCGATTCTTTATCATTTGATCATGGACCCTCTTTGTACGCTCCTTGTAGATGCTTGAATTCTCAAATGCTTGTGTTCGGAATTCTTCCAATTCATTGAATTTTAGAACTCGAGCTTGGCCCGTTGAATCGAAGTCGAAGTTGAGTTTCTTCACAGCCCAGTATGCACGATGCTCCCACTCAACCGGTAAATGACATGACTTTCCAAAGACCAATTAATATGGTGACATACCCAAAGGCATTTTGTAAGTCGTTCTATACACCCACAATGCATCATCTAACTTTAAAGCCAGTCTTTACGATTTCCATTAATCGATTTTTCCAAGATTTGTTTAATTTCTCGGTTGGCGAGCTCGGCTTCACCATTGGCTTGCGGGTGGTATGGAGTCGTGACACCATGCTTCACTCCATATTTAACTAGCAATGCAGACAACCATTTATTGCAGAAGTGCGAACCCCTATCACTCAGTAATGCTCTTGGTGCCCCAAATCTTGTGATTATGTTCTTCTGAAGGAATTTGATCACTACTCGTGAATCATTCGTTTGAGTTGGAACCGCTTCCACCCATCTCGATACGTAGTCCACTTCAAGTAAAATACATTGAAACCCCTTTGATGAAGGAAGGGGCCCCATGAAGTCAATTCCCCACACATCGAATAACTCCACCTCAATTATATTCGTGAGAGGCATCTCGTGCTTTCTAGAGATACCCCCTGTCCTCTAGCAGCGATCACACTTCTTGATGAATTCGAAGCAATCTTTATGAATGGTTGGCCAGTAAAACCCGCTCTGCAAGACCTTCGCCGCTGTCTTTGCTTATGCAAAATGGCCTCCACTCGGAGATGAGTGGCATTGAGTAATTAAGTCCTCTACTTCCGATTGGGGAACACACTTTCAAAGTATGGTATCAGCGCACCTTCGGTAAAGAAAAGGATCATCCCAAACATAGAACTTAATGTTATGAAGAAACTTCCTCTTCTTATGTGTTGTCAAATCCAGGGGTATAATTCCACATGCTAAATAATTCACGATATCCCCAAACCATGGCAACTCATCTACCGCCAATATGTATTCATCCAGGAAAAAATCGTTGATATCCTTTTTTCGCCCTTTTGTGTCTCCTTCATTGGTGATCTAAGATAACCGGTCAGCAACCACGTTTTCACATCCTTTACGGTCCCGAATCTCCGCATAAAACTCTTGGAGCAAAAGAACCCATCGTATCAATCTTTGCTTGGAATCCTTCTTATCGAAAAAGTATCTAATGGCCTGCATGATCAGTGTAAACGATTATTTTGGCTCCAATCAAGTACGACCAGAACTTATCGAATGCGTACACCACAACCAACATCTCCTTCTCAATGGTGGTATAATTGGCTTGAGCAGAATCAAGTGTCTTGCTTGCATAATAGATCACTCTGAATAACTTGTCCCGCTTTTGCCCCAATGCAGCGCCTATAGCCATGTCACTTATGTCGCACATCAACTCAAAAGGCTGCGACCAGTCCAGGGTGATCAAAATTGGAGCGGATACTAACGCCTTCTTCAATGTCTCAAATGCTTCCTTGCAAGAATCATAAAAAACAAACGCAGTATCTTTTTCCAATAAACGGGATAAAGGTTTAATAATTTTAGAGAAATCACGAATAAACCTTCTATTAAATATCGCGTGGCCAAGGAAGCTCCTCTTAGCTTTCTCATTTACCAGAGGTGGTAATCGCTCAATAGCAACTACCTTTGCACGATCAACTTCTAAACCTGCAGCAGAGATTCTATGTCCCAGTACGATACCATCTTTCACCATGAAGTGGCATTTCTCCCAATTTAATACAAGATTAGTATCTTCACAACGTTGTAATACCAATGACAAATTATTAAGACAATGATCAAACGAGGAACCAAACATAAAGAAATCATCCATAAAAACTTCCATTATATTCTCAATGAGTCCACTAAATATTGCCATCATACAACGTTGAAACGTAGCAGGGCCATTGCATAAACCAAAGGGCATTCTACGAAAAGCAAAAACTCCGTAAGGACATACAAAGGTTGTTTTCTCTTAATCCTCAGGTGCTATCATGATTTGGTTATACACAGAATACCCATCTAAGAAACAATAAAACTCACATCCTGCGAGTCTATCTAGAATTTGATCCAAAAAGGGTAAGGGAAAGTGATCTTTACGAGTGGAAGCATTTAATTTCTATAATCAATACAAACTCTCCAACCCGTAACTACCCTAGTAGCTATTACTTCATCGTTATCACCTTTTACTACCGTTATTCCCCCTTTCTTATGTACAAACTGAGTGGGACTAACCCACATGCTATCCGATATAGGGAAAACTATCCCTGCATCTAGCCACTTAAGAACCTCTTTTTTTACTACCTCTTGCATCATAAGATTTAATCTACGCTGATTTGGAACACTGGATTTATAGCTATCCTCCATCAAAATTTTATGCATACATATAGTCGGGTTAATCCCTTTTAAATCATGATTTGTCCATCCTATAGCCGACTTATATTTCCTAAGCACTCTCAACAACTTTTCAGTCTCTAACTCAGTCAAATAAGCAGAGATGATTACCGGTTGCTTTTTCTCAAAATCAAGAAATTAATATCTCAACTGCTCCGGTAATGGTTTTATCTCAGGTCCGCTTGCTTTCTCCTCAGGTACTTCTTTCATGACTTCCTTAGTGATGTCTTCATTCTCTGCATCTTCCATCCTCTTTTCCTGAAAAAAAATTCAAAGCACTAACCCCATCCACGAGATCAAGATTAGTGGCATTTATGTCTTTCACAGAAAAAAAAAAAAAATTGAATTTGCAATACAACTATTTAATGCATCAGAATCACTAAGTGCAAGAATGTCTCCATATAATGTAGTATTAGTATCTAAACTAACTATAGCACTACATGTTTCAACTTGATTAACCTCTTCATCATCATGCATTTTCATGGCCTTATATATAGATTTTTCCTGATTTACTCTAAGTGTGAGTTCTCCTTTTTTAACATCAATTAAAGCACTACCCGTTGCTAAAAATGGGCGACCTAGAATTAAAGGAAAATCCCTATCCTCCATCATATCTAAGACCACAAAATCTGCAAGAAATGTGAATTTATCTACTTGCACAAGAACATCTTCTACTATCCCCCTAGGATAAGTTAAAGATCTATCAGCCATTTGAAGTGCAATTGTGGTAGGTTTAATTGTGCCTATTCCTAGTTTTTCAAAAATAAAAAAGGGCATAAGATTAATGCTAGCTCCTAAATCACAAAGTGCTCTTTCAAACGTGTCATTACCTATTGTGCAAGCAATTGTAAAGCTACCTGGATCTTTCCGTTTCAGTGGTAACTTCTTTTGAATCACTGCGCTGCACTCCTTAGCCAAATTGACAGTCTCATAATCTTCAAGCTTGCGTTTCTTCGCTATCACTTCCTTGAGAAATTTCGCATAATTGGGCATTTGTTGAAGTGCATCTACGAATGGGATATTGATTTGAATCTTTTTTAAGATATCTAAGAACTTAGCGAACTGGTCGTCCACCTACTTTCTTTTCAGTGCTTGAGGATATTGAATGGGAGGAACATATTTTCGCCACCTTCAAAAGTAATCCCCCTCTCTATAGGTTTCTCAGCTTCTTTGCCTTTTCCTTTCAGTTCAGCTTGTTCTTTCAAGTGTTCGTTCTCAATGACTTTTCCTTCCACCACAGGCTTCTTCGGTCCTTCATACTCAGTCCCACTTCTCAATTGAATAGCTTGACAATGTTCTCTTGGATTAACCACCATATCACTGGAAAACTGTCCTTGCTTATGTTGGGCTGCTGATGCTCTAATCAGGTGTTGGATGTCTGATGCCACACTTTTCAATTATGCACCCATACCTGCTATGTTTTTACTCAACTCATTATGCTTTCCTTCCATTTTCTTCTCCAGCTGAGCTAACTTCTCCTCAAATTTTGCTACTTGTGCTTCTCTTAACTCTTATGGAATTGGATTTATTCCATCATGTATGATTCCATTTGTGACTGTGAACCCTGGTGGAGGAGTAAGGGCGTTCTTCAAATTTCCATAAGACAAATCAGAGTAATTCCGATTCCCTTGCAGATATTAGTTACCTTGTGAATATTGATTATACATTGGTTGATTACCTTGGTATTATTGAAATTCCGCTGATTCACAAAGTTCACATCTTCCATCTCTTCTTGGGTTAGCTACAGCTATGATGGCTCAGAATGTTGTGCTAACGTCAGATTAGTTAGCAAGTTCATTTGGGTAGTCAAAGCTGATATCTGAGCAGCCAAATTCTGATTTGATTACACTTCAACTACATTAGCCACTCTCCTTGGCTGATTTGCTCATTCAGCCACTGATAACTGGTTCTTGACATAGCATCTAGAATAGTGAAGACAGAATTCACACTCTTCTCCATCAGACTCCCTCCTGCTGCAGCGTCTACATGATCACTATTTGGTGCAAGTAAGCCATTGTAAAAATTACAGATTTGTTGTTTCTAGGTGAACCCATGCTGAGGACAGCTTCGGAGTAAATCTCTAAATCTTTCCCATGCTTCACCCAGTGGCTCCTGATCCAACTGTCTGAACTGTGTGATTTTATTCTGCAGCTCCAGCATCTTGCTGGGTGGGAAGTACTTCAACAGAAACCTTGTACTCAACTCATCCCACCCGGTTATCTCCTCTAACGAATTAAACCACTGCCTATCCTTTAAGGAAAAAGGAAAGAGCCTCATCTGCACTTTCTCGTGCGATACATGGTTGATTTTTATCGTATCAGCCAGTCTCCGAAACTTAGTTAGATGAGTGTTCGGATCTTCCAACGTAGTACTCCCATACTGATTTTGTTGCACAATATTAATAAGTGCTGGTTTCAGCTTAAAACTGTGTGCATTAAGTGGTGGCGGTTGTACTCCTCCAGGATTCTGATTAGGCAGAGGATGAAGACAGTTACTTATTGGAGAAGTGTCCTCATCATCATTCTCATTATTATTTTGATTTCCTACTAGATGTACTAGATGCTGAGGAGGTTGCTGTTGTTGGATACTTGTGACTCTGTCATCCAAATTGGCCAGTGCCAACAGAATGCGGTTCATAACCTCTTTTTGATTCGGCAGATTTTCCATCTCAACTGTTTGATTTCTCCTTGCTCTGTGTCTTTGGGCTGTAGCTTCAATTTTCGTATCACAAGGAACAAGATGCTCTTTTCCTTTAGACCTGGTATGCATGCACAATCCCTAAAACACTAACTAGAAAATACCACGTAAAATTGAAATAGATAAAAATAAAAACAAAAATTAAATGTGCAGAAATAAATTATTGCCTAGTCTAGTCTTGTTCTAGTTATTAGAATAAAAACTAAAACACTAAACTCAGTCCCCGGCAAAGGCGCCAAAAACTTGTTCGCTTATTTTATAACCTAACGATCCGCAAGTGTACGGGTGCAAGTGTATATAATGGCAAGCAAGGTCGATCCCACAAGGACTGACTTAATGACTAGTTTGATACTCTAAATATCCTAAAACACTACTAACTAGGCTCTCAATTGGATTGATTTTACTACTAAACTAATTTTTCTAAACTATTACTTAACACTCAAGTTTCAAGAACAAGAAAACACTTTATCAAATAATCAAGATTGGAAGACAAATTCTAGAGAATTGATTTCAGAATTAAGTTAGTATGACAACCAAATTATTCTAAACAAGCAATGATTATTATTGTTATTAGACGGCACTAATATATGTTAATTCTCCTTTCGAAGCAATTAACTTGTAGATTCATTACTACTAGCCACCCTTTCAAGTCGACTAGACCTAATGAACTCCCAATTGATCTTAGACCAATGCCTACGCACTCATCTCACCTCCTTTCAGAGCGCTCAACAAATACGCTATGTGTTATTGTTCCATCCATAAATTCCTCCTTTCAAAGCAAACTTATGAATTATGTAGAAGTAGTTAAGTGATGAAGTTAACTATTCATAAAAATACCCCATAACACATAGATAGCGAATAATACTCATTAACTAGAATATAAAACTTCAATTAATCAAACATCGTTAAAACCTACTTTGAAAATAAAGAACTACTCACGTATATTCATGTTCATAACACAAAGATGTTCATAGACAAACATGATTTGAAATAACAAAAATGAGAAAGTGAATAAGAACCCTAATCATCGTCTTGATCTTGATCTTTGGATGTTGCTTTCCTCTTTCCCGTCTCTCTTGTATCTTGTTCTCTTCAATATGCTATGCGATGATATCCAAGAGTTCAATTTCGAGTTTGGGAACCTCCTTATAAAGTTAAGGCTAAGTTGGGCTCAAGATGGGCTTAAAAATCATAAAACACGCATAATCAAATCTGGACTCGGAGAGCTGACTCGATCGAGTCAGAATGTAACTCGACCGAGTTAGAATTTCTGACCAACTCCTATTTTTGCTCTTCATTTCTCACTCGACCGAGTTGACATAGAACTCGACCGAGTTAGAATCTCTGGCTGAACTCTCGATTATGCTCTTTACCTCCACTCGACCGAGTGACAAAGCAAACTCGACCGAGTGGGAAATTCTGCCCATGCTTCAACTCCTCACTTTTTCTGACTTTTCTTACTTGTTTTTCATACGAACATCTCCCAAATGGCCTTTTTGGCCTCTTTATACCTGAATATCACTAAAACAAGCAGAAACACGTCATCTAGCTCATGATATGAAATTTAATCACTTTTCGCCCAAATACACATGCATATGTCACAAATTACAACCTTTAATTTAGCGGTGAGCAAAACCAAACCGAAACCGAAAAACTGATACGAACCGAGTCGGTTCGGATTGGTTCAGTTTTTAATATACAATCGTTTGGTTCGGTTCCAAATATTAGAACCGAGTTAAAATTCGGTTAGGTTTGGTTTTTAACAAAAAAGAATTCGGTTGACCGAACCGAACCGAAATACTCTTATTTTCAATTATTTATTTATTGTATATTCTTTTTCTTAATTGAATTGATATATATAAATAATTTTCACATTGTTCCATGCATAAAAATTAAAACCTAAGCCTATTTTTTTGTCTCTTCTTTAATTTACCTATTTTAGAGAAAAATTATGATGAAAATCGAAATTTTTTTCTATAAAAAATAAAAAAAAATAAAGATGTTAAAAATTTAAAACCTAAACCGACAACCGAACCGAACCAAATCAACATTTTTTGGTTTGGTTCGGTTCGGTTGAGAATATGTGTTCGGTTCGGTTTGGTTTTAGAAAAAATAAAAAAATTTGATTTTGGTTCTTGTCGTTAAGCCGAACCGACCGAATGTTGACCCCTACTTTAATTGACCTAAAATACATGTAAAACTAACATTTATCAAAATGATCCTCACTAGTTAAGTGTATCACTCATCTCTCAAGTGTATGCAGTAGGACGTGTTTACGCTCAAATTGGACCATATGCACCATCTACCATAAGTTTGCCTGTTGTCTAACATATTCATTGTTCTTGACATGTGTGAACAAAGAATCATGAAGGTCTTTATTTTGGTTGTAATGTTGGTTTAAGGTAAGGTGGGATAAATTTGGACAAATATTCTTGGACTGATCACGTTATTTTTTAACCCAACTACCCCTCAAACAATGCTCACTCAATCCTCACTCTTCAATTCTCAGAAAACTTCACATTACGATTCTTCACCCCACAAAAGCTCACCTCATCAACCAATTGCTCTCAATGCCTAACATATTCAAGTAACACTTTGGGACTACTCAATTTCTTAAGCACTTGGGCATATTAAGAACTTCTCTCATTTAACCCCGCTTAAACAACAAAAAATAACATAAAATAAAACAAATATGCTTCTTTAATTTTCTTTTCTCTGATTTTTTTTATTTTTTAAATATAATAAAGCATAACGAAAATACTACGAAAATAAACTAGGAGAGGCTAATTCTTCTAATCTTTTTCCTATCATATCTTATTCTTTCCACCAAAATCATCCCAATCTTTCATTCCACTTTAATCTTATGTTTTTTCCCATTCTACCTTCTAATCCACCTCCCTCATACTCAATTAGTCCAATTCAAGGGCCAAAGGCTAAAAGGAACGGCATAAAGCTTGTAATGTATTACTATGAAAAATAAAGCTTAAAAGGCTCAAAGTGGCTGACTAGGAATTATTTTATAAAATTTGGTGAAAAAGGTCATTTTTTTTCAACTCAAAACTAGGCTAAAATGCCTAAAATCATCTTCTAAGTCCACATCATGTAATTAACAATCATTTGTAAGCAGACTCAAGGTAAGTTCTAGAGACTAAATGATATAATGACCAATATATCCCACTGAAAAATTACTCCAATAATGGGAGTACAATTGAGGCTCAAATCTCACATGCTAAGTTCGTCGTTATTCAAAGTTCTAGCCTTCTGTCTTAATACGCTTATCATTCTCTTCTATATGCCATAAAAAAATTTAGAAATTCAACTCTTCATTAATATATAATCATCTATCAACCCTTTTGGTACGCGGCCGTCGTGTGTCGCTACCAAATTAATTAGTGTATATAAAAATACACTTATCCCTATCCCACTACTCTAACTAGTAGAGTGGTAAGTAGGAGTCGAACCCACGAGGAACGGTTGAACAATATTGTCTTCATATGCCAAGCGATTATGTATTACAAACACGAATAAACTCGAATAAAGAAAGCAATAAAGGTGGGGGGAGGGGGTTGTTTGTCAAGCTAGAACCCACTATTTAGCTATGATCAACTAAGCTAAGATTCAATTAACAAAAGATGGCAAGATAGATAAACCGATTTTTGGATTTTTAATATATGATTAAGTATCTACCCTTGATCGAGTATCTCTTTGGTTCCAACGAATTACACAACTATTGTTGATGCCCAATGGAAAGCATTTCAAGTCCCTATTTCATGACTACTAACAAGCTCTAGCAACCGTATTATCTCGTAATTATGGCTAATCAAAACAAGCTCTTCGACTAACCCTATCCAATTAAACCAAAATGTCGAACAAGCTCTCTTCAATTTGGCAATCGAATGATAAAAGCTCCAAGATAATGAAATAGATTTGACATAAACCTCGAAAGCTCGGGTTTAAAGGTCGAACTCTACACTATCACTAACGAAACCACTCGTTGTTTGCTACTAGGGAATCAGAAATCCTACAATTACAGATAGTGATTTCCAATTCTAGCAACACATTCATACACTCCCTAAAGGTTGATCAAGCCAAGAAAAAGCATACAAAAATGAGTCAATAACAGCAAATAGTATAGAACACTTGAAATTGCAATCAAATGGTAACATCAACTAGCAATAATCATGTAAACATTATCACTCAAAGTTTTACATTTGATCAAGGGTAGAAATAAGGGTGCTACTAACCCATGGAAGCTAAAACAAATAGAAAATAAGTAGAAAAATAAAGAAACATGATACTGAGATGGATGAATCCAAAGATGTCAATTGGAGAAGATGATCCTTCAATCTCTTATCCAATCTTCCTCCCTTGGTGGCTTCGGTGGCTAAAAAATGGCTGGAAAATGTGTATTTCAAAGTCCCCAAAGTAGGTTAATTTTGAAAGGGAGGATATATATATATATAGGGGAAGAGTTGTTACTTCAATTTAAGGCAAAATCACGTTCAGGAATTTAAAACAGGGCAAGGAATCTCGGCCGATATGCAAGTGTGTCTCGGCTGAGACGTGAAAAAGGGGTTTTCAATTGGTAAACCGAGGAATAATCTCGGTCGAGATTGAGTTGCATCTCGGCCGAGACGTGAAAAGGGGATTTTTAGGGTTTGGGCTATCTCAGCCGAGATTGGGTTTCATCTCGGCCGAGATCTCCATCTCTTTGAATCTTTGGTTTTCCCTGGAGATCTATCTCGGCCAAGATCTTCAATTTCTCAAAACACCAGGATTTCCCTGGAGAAGTATCTCGGCCGAGATTGTGCCCTGTCTCGGCCGAGATCAACCCCTCAGCCCTGTTCCTTGTTTCTTCGATCGATCCCTCGACTCCGCGATCGTTTGATATTCTTTTTTTATCCTTTTTCACCTGTCTTAACACAAAAACAACACAAACGCATTATTTTTTCCATGATAATACAAAAGCACTAAATACATGTGATTATGCACATTATTGACACTAAAATGACACTACAAGTGCCCTAAAGTGCGTGCACGGGACACGTGTACCACCTTTATTAACTATTCAAAATTTCAAGACCAAATAATTCTTGGTTTGACTCTACTGACTCAACAAACTCAAATCAACACTAAATGCAATAAATATAAACAACCTAAACCAACATGATGCAAATTAACTACAATCAAACAAGTTCCTAAAAATATATAGTTGCCAAGATGTCCCACTCTACCTCCTCCCCAAACTTGGTCGAATACCAAAGTTTGTGGGAAAGAAGTGGTAAGCCTTAGTGGCATTCAATGAAAGATGAAATTAGAACATCAAACCTGGAATTTTGGGTTGTTTACGAATTTTCTCTTTTCAACACTCAACCAGTTTCTACACATAGACCCGGCTACACATCACCCCTTGTCCTCAAATTTCATATTCTTGTGCCTTGTGACTCATTTAACTACATTTTCTTCACATCATGTTAGTATCCTAAAAAATAAAATAAATAAAATAAATAAATAACTAAAAAAAGTAAATGGCGGGTTGCCTCCCGACAAGCACTATGTTTTACGTCTTTAGTCAAATGACCATTTAAACAACCCAGCTGAATTCTAACCAACCAGAGTCGGGAACATTATCTTCGATCAAAATCTCATACCCATTTCTTGGTTTTGTCCTACTAGTATTAACCTTGGGTTCCACTAAATAGACAACACAACACTTATGTTTATCGCTTAACGCCGACCTATTATATATAGGGAAAGTTACCTTCTCAACGTGAATACGAAAAAAACTTCCCTTTAGGCACATCTATCAAAGCTTGGATAGTCGCCAAGAAAGGTTGGCCTAAGGTGAAAGGGACATATGTATTCCTTTGCCTATCAACAATTAAGAAGTCACTAGGGAATTCAAAATCAGACAATCTAACCAACATGCCCTCTACTACTTTATATGGAATTAATAAAGATCAATTTGCCAACTGAACAGTAGTAAAGGCTTATCTCACTGTACCTAGTCCTAATTGCCTATACGTTTTAGGGCATCAAATTTATAATCGACCCTAAATCACACAACACATTTAAAATATTATGACTACCAATAAAGCAAGGGATAGAAAACTCCCTGGATCATTCGCTTTTGATGATTTTCTCGATTGATTGTGTGTGCTCCTTTTAGGACTTGCTACTTTTTTCCCATTTGCCCCTTTTTTACTTTGTGCGTCTTCTTTTTTTCCTCTCGTACATAACTAGATTTCCAAACAGGCAGATCTGGCTCTTCTTTGTTTACCCCCTCACTATCAATGCTCTCCTTGGGTGCTTCCTACATCAAATTCAATATACTAGAATAATCTATACGATCAAGGTCAGCAACGAACGAATCATATAAGTAAATTTCTAAAGAATCACCAATAGGAGAAGATATAACTTTCTTATCTATGCTAGCCCGTACGTCCTCTTTTTGCTTAGCTGTCTCAAGTTTCTCTAGCCTTTTCTTCCCTTCAAGCTCCTCTAAGAGTTTAACACAGTTAGTACAATTAGGAGAAATTTTCTTCCTATAAAATGCTTGAGGAAAGGGAAGAGGAGGGATGTATTTAGGAGCGTCAACGATAGTAATAGATTTTGGCTTCTCAAACCCTGTTTTTACCAACTTATGACCATCCTCTTTGACATTGTTGTCTTCCTCCACTTGCTTCTTCTCTATCACCCGATCTTCAGCCACTAATCACTTTGGACTCTCACACTTGGCCTCACTCGTCTAATAAATAGTATTGCACAGCTCCCCTATAATATCACTCAGCAATTACCTTTTTGGTGTACGGCCCCCACATCTTCTGCAATTTGACTCAAGTGAGTCATTATGGTGGTCTGAGTCATCCTTAATTCTCTCAGCTCCGCTCCTTGGCTAATGATGGTTTCAGTCAAGTAATTATCATCTATCTTCTTCTCCATCTTTGCCATCCTCTCCTCTTATTTGGCCAATGTAAACTATGAGGTAATGTTCAATTTCATCAAGTGAGCCTATACTTTGTAATATGGTGTGTTGGGAATGTGGAACCGGAGTTAGGGAGTGAAGAACCGGCGGTTTAAACCGGGTTTTATCATCTAGAAGACAGACTAGTCATGAGCAAACCGGGTTCGAGTTAGGTGGTGTAACTGCCATTTGTGACGAAGCAGATTCAGTTAGTGACGACTCAGAACCGTCACATTTGTCTTGTAGCTCAGCGTAACTTCTTGCAGTTATAACTTCCTATCCAGTTGCATTCGAGCTTCAATCCATATATCATTGTAAAGCTCTCATTGAGGAGAAGATCACTACGTAGCATTATTCCCTTGTACTTTAGATTACAGAGAGTATTTAGAGATAGAGTGTGCGTGCCCTAATTTGCATCCAGAATTGGGCATTTCATTTCTTGAGCTGTTTCTCTGTAATTGATTGAAGTTCTTAGTGGATTGAGGTGTGCCTTGCCTCCGTGGATGTAGTTCATCTTGAACGAACCACGTTAAAACTGTGTTTGATTCATTTCTATTTCCTGTTCTGCGTAAGCTGCATTCGGTCACAACTCTGACCGAACAGAGATAGTTTCTTCATACATTTCCAAGTTCTTTGGTGTTGTGTGTTCAAGAGTTGTTTTCACTAACAAGTGGCGCCGTCTATGGGAAACCAACTCTCACAGCTTGAAGAAGGGAAGGAATGGCTGGTATGAAGATGGATTTTGAGAAGTTTACAGGGAGAAATGACTTCACACTATGGAAGATCAAGATGAATGCAGTTTTGGTTCACAATGGCCTTGATCTTGCTTTGATACCTCTTGATTCTTGGGAAGAAAGTGAGAAACCCAAGTTTGTATCAGTGGATAAGAAAGCCCTCAGTCTTATCTTTCTGTGTTTGGGTGATAAACCGCTAAGAGAGGTCTCAAGATGCAAGAGTTCCTTAGAAGCATGGAAGAGGTTGGAAGAGTTGTATCAATCTAAGTCAGTTTCCAACAAGCTGTTCTTAAAGCAGAAGATGTTGGCCTTCAAGATCACTGAAGATAAGGCAATTTCTGATCAACTTGATGAGTTTATTAAGATGGTTGAGGAATTGGAAGACCTGGATGTGAAAGTGGAGGAGGATGATAAAGCATTGATGGTGTTAAACATTCTTCCAAAATCCATGGAAAGTTTTAAGGATGCCTTGATGTATGGGAGATATGAGCAGCTATCTTATGATGGGATAGTGAAGGCTCTGAGGTCTAAATGCTTCCAGACTCAAGATGATAAAGGCATGGTGCAATCTGGAGAAGGTTTGAATGTTAAATTCAAGAAACCTTGGCAAGGGAAGAAGGGACAGAATTCTAAGGACTCCAAAGCAGGAGATTCTAATCCAAAGAAGGGAAGTGAATGGGTTGAGAAGAGGAAATGCTTCAAGTGCAAGCAGCCTGGTCACTTGAAGAAGGATTGTCCTAAAAGAAACAAGAAAGGAGGAAACCAAGGGGCAGAAGCTGCTGCTATTGACCTTCAAGAAGATCCTCCAGAGGTATTGAATGTTACTGAATCAAGAATGGTGAAAGAATGGGTCTTAGACACAGGCTGCTCCTTTCATATGTGTCCACACCAGTCATGGTTTGATGAATTGAAGAGAGAAGATGGTGGAAATGTTCTCCTGGGCAATGACCAATCATGCAAGGTCAAAGGAATTGGATCAGTGAGCATAAGAATGTTTGATGGTGTGGTCAGAATCATCTCTAATGTAAGATATGTTCCTGGCCTTAAAAGAAATCTTCTATCTCTTGGTTCTTTGGTAACTAGTGGTTGTCAGTTTAGCTCAGTGGATGGCTTCTTGCATATCACTAAACATGATAAAGTGGTGATTAAAGGTAGACAGCATAATGGGTTGTTTATCTTGATTGGTTCACCTGTTGTTGGGAGTGTTGATATGGTCTTGAGCAGTTCTGACCTTGTTAAATGGCACAAGAGGCTTGGACACATAGGAGAGAAAGGGTTGAAGGAACTGTCAAGAAGTGGTGTAATTGGAAACATGGGAAATCAAAACTTGGAGTTTTGTGATTAGTGTGCTTTGGGCAAGTCCAAGAAGCTGCCCTATGGAAAGGGTGTTCACACAACTCAAGAGCCATTAGATTATGTCCACTCTGACATATGGGGTCCTACAAGGACAGAGACTCATGGTGGAGCAAGGTATTTCATGTCTTTGATTGATGATTACAGTAGAAAGGTGTGGATCATGTTGATGAAGAATAAGAGTGATGCTTTTCATAAGTTTAAAACATGGTTGATTCAACTGGAAAATGTCAAAGGAAAGAAGCTGAAGCACCTTAGGACTGATAATGGATTGGAATACCTCTCTACTGAGTTCACAAACTTCTGTGAAGAAAGAGGAATCAAGAGACATAGGACTGTCCCAATGAATCCTCAACAGAATGGGGTTGCTGAGAGGCTTAATAGGACTCTTCTTGAAAGAGTAAGGTGTATGCTGTTGGACGTTGGGTTGCCAAAGGTATTTTGGGGTGAAACCATTGCTACAGCATGTTATCTCATTAACAGGTCACCCTCATCAGTGATTGGGTTCAAAACACCTGAAGAGGTGTGGAGTGGACAGAAACCAAGTTATGAAGGTTTAAGGGTGTTTGGTTGTCTTGCTTTTGTCCATGTCAAGCAAGACAAGTTAGATGCAAGAGCTCTAAGATGTGTATTTCTTGGATATCCAGATGGAATAAAGGGCTACAGATTGTGGTGTCTAGAGAAGGGAAATCAGAAGATAATCACAAGTAGAGATGTAAAGTTTAATGAGAATGTGATGGCTTATACTTCAACAGGCTCTAAGGAAGAACTTGATGGTGCTAAAGAGAATGAAGAGATATCAATTCAGGTGGAGCATCCTGCTGAAGATGATCACACATCTCAACAACAAGAGAATCTACAAGATAGTGATTCATCATCTGAAGAAGAAGAACAAGCTGGACCTTCACAAAATGTGAGAGAATATAGCATTGGAAGGGACAGACCTAGAAGAACAATCAATATACCTGACTTCTATGGTCAAGCAGGGAGTGTTTACTATGCCTTGAGTGTTGCTGAAGACCTGGAATCACAAGAGCCTAGTAGTTTTAAAGAAGCACTAGATTGTGAAGAAGGTGAACACTGGATTCAGGCAATGATTGAAGAGATGGAATCCCTGGAAAAGAATGAGACCTAGACATTGGTGGATAAACCAAAGGGTCAGAAACTTGTGAGTTCTAAATGGATATATAAAAAGAAGTTAGAGACTGCAGGATCCAAACAAGTGAGGTTTAAAGCAAGATTGGTGGCTAGGGGCTTTACACAAAGGGAAGGGATTGATTTTAATGAAGTTTTCTCTCCAGTAGTAAAGCACTGCTCAATCAGGTTGCTTTTATCAAAGGTTACTCAAGAGGACATGGAACTACAACAACTAGATGTAAAGACAGCATTCTTACATGGAGAACTCATTGAGAAAATATATATGAAACAGCCAAAAGGCTTTGTAGTTCCTGAACAAGAAGACAAAGTGTGTTTGCTGAAGAAGTCACTGTATGGACTCAAACAAAGTCCAAGACAGTGGAATAAGAGGTTCAATGACTTCATGATCAGTGTTGGCTTTGTAAGAATTCTTTATGATAGTTGTGTTTACTTCAACAAGTGTTCAAAGCAAGATAAAGTCTTCCTCCTTTTGTATGTGGATGATATGCTGATTGCCAGCAAGAACAAGAAGAGAGTACAATGGTTGAAGGACAAACTTAACACTGAATTTGACATGAAAGATCTTGGAGATGCCAAGAAGATTTTGGGCATGGACATTCTGAGGAACAGAGAAGCTGGAGTTCTTTGGTTATCTCAAAGGCAATATCTACAGAAGGTTTTGGAGAGGTTCCACATGCATGAATCCAAACCTCTCTCTACTCCAGTTAATCTACAGAAGAAACTCACCAAAGAACAATGCCCAAAGACTGAAGAGGAGGTCATACATATGAGCAATATTCCTTATGCTAGTGGAGTGGGCACTCTCATGTATGGTATGATTTGTAGTAGGCCTGACTTGGCCTATGCTGTTTCTTTAGTAAGCAGGTTCATGTCAAACCCAGGTGTTGAACATTGGGAAGCTTTGAAGCATGTGATGAGGTATTTGAAGGGTTCAGTGAACTTGTCACTGAAGTTTGAGAAGAAAGTGAATGGAAGCACTGTTGCATTGGAGGGGTTTGCTGATTCTGATTTTGCAGCAAACATAGACACTAGGAAATCTATTTCTGGATTTGTGTTCACCTTATTTGGAACAGCCATCAGCTGGAGAAGTGTACAACAATCAGTTGTAGCACTTTCAACCACAGAAGCAGAATATATTTCTCTCACTGAAGCCATCAAGGAAGCAATCTGGCTTAAAGGAATTTTGAGAGATTTGGACATCAAGCAAAAGTGTGTGGTGATTTACTGTGATAATCAAAGTGCTCTACACCTTGTGAAACACCAAGCATTTCATGAAAGGTCAAAGCACATTGATGTTAGGTTGCATTTTGCTAGGGATATCATCGATTCTGGTTCTGTGGAAGTGAAGAAGGTACACACATTGCATAACCCTGCTGATTTTCTTACTAAGGGTGTACCTGGGAACAAAGTGGAGCATTGCTCGAGCCTGCTGCAGCTTGAGCAATGTCATGAAGAGCATTAACAGACAAGGCAGTGGTGAGGCAGTAAGAGGCACACATGATTCATTGAGGTGGAGATTTGTGAGGTAATGTTCAATTTCATCAAGTGAGCCTATACTTTGTAATATGGTGTGTTGGGAATGTGGAACCGGAGTTAGGGAGTGAAGAACCGGCGGTTTAAACCGGGTTTTATCATCTAGAAGACAGACTAGTCATGAGCAAACCGGGTTCGAGTTAGGTGGTGTAACTGCCATTTGTGGCGAAGCAGATTCAGTTAGTGACGACTCAGAACCGTCACATTTGTCTTGTAGCTCAGCGTAACTTCTTGCAGTTATAACTTCCTATCCAGTTGCATTCGAGCTTCAATCCATATATCATTGTAAAGCTCTCATTGAGGAGAAGATCACTACGTAGCATTATTCCCTTGTACTTTAGATTACAGAGAGTATTTAGAGATAGAGTGTGCGTGCCCTAATTTGCATCCAGAATTGGGCATTTCATTTCTTGAGTTGTTTCTCTGTAATTGATTGAAGTTCTTAGTGGATTGAGGTGTGCCTTGCCTCCGTGGATGTAGTTCATCTTGAACGAACCACGTTAAAACTGTGTTTGCTTCATTTCTATTTCCTGTTCTGCGTAAGCTGCATTCGGTCACAACTCTGACCGAACAGAGATAGTTTCTTCATACGTTTCCAAGTTCTTTGGTGTTGTGTGTTCAAGAGTTGTTTTCACTAACATAAACTACATCAATTCTTCTTCAGTAGGTTTATTTCCTTCAAGAATCATGTCATTAGTGATCGCAAATCGCGGTGGCGGTTGAAGTGAATTATTTGGATTACCGTATGAAAGATTAGGATGATTCCTCGCACCCTGCTGATATTGATTGTACTATTGTTGGTTGCCTCGGAAGTTGTTGAAGTTTCTTTGATTGGCATTGTTAGCATCTTCAACTACCTCCTACATGGGTGGCTGTTGTGAATTGGACTCAGTATGCTGGGCTAAAGTAACACCAGTTAGAAAATTTAACTAATTAGTCAGAGCCTTTATTTGAGTCGTCATTTGAGCTGCAAGTGAATCGGTGAGCTCAGTCTCTGTAATGCTGGCTACCTTTCTCGGCCCAAGTAGCCCATTGCAGATCTGTTGCTTTTTAGTAAAGTCGTGCCAAGGGAAACTCCGAAGAAGATCCCTTAACCGCTCCATGTTTCACCCAATAGTTCTCCATCCAACTGTTTGAATTGGGTGAATCCGGATTGCAATTGGAGCATCTTGCTCAATAGGAAGTGCTTCAATATAATCTAGTGCTCAACTCTTTCCATGTGGTGACACCCTCAAGTGAGTTAAAACATTGCAATGCTTTATCCCTTAAAGAAAAATGGAACAACCTCAGCTTTACCTGATCATTTGATACTTGATTCACGTTTTGAGTCTCTAGCACTCTCTTGAACCGGTCTAAGTGGATATTGGGGTCTTCCAGTGGCCCCCAACCAAATTAGTTCTACTGATCTATAGAGATCAAAGCCGATTTGAGTTCAAAGTTGTTGGCTTGGATAAGAGGCAATTGGACTCCTCCATGGTTCGGATTGGGAACAGGATGAAGATAGTCCCCAATAGGTGTCTGATCACCTTCAAGTTTAGCCTGTGGTTGTGGTTGTTGAGGCATATTATCCATTCTAGTTTCTAAAGAAGCCACTACCCGAACAATCGCCTCATCATCTCCTATTGAGTCATATTTTTTGGGTATTTGGCCATCTCATATAACGTGTTCTTTCTTTTTCGATATCCTCGACCAGTCACTTCAATATTTGGATCAAATGGAACAATATTAAATTTTCCTTTGGACCGAGTTTGCATAAGCTAACTGAGAAGACAAACAAAGAAGACAACATAAAATTGGAAATAAAAAATAAAACTGAAAATTAAAGAGCAAAAAATAAATATCTGGTCTAATTTCGAACTATTTATGAGAATAAAAATTGAACACAGTTACCAGTCACCTGTAACGGCACCAAAAACTTGTCACACTATTTTCTAACCCTAGTGTTACCGCAAGTATACGGTGCTGGTGCAGATAGTAGTGAGCAAGGTTGATCCCATCCTATATGCAATATTATGCCCTAATTCTAATAGGTCAGCCCTATTTGGACTCTCAAAAGTTGATTGATTGTTATTTAAACTAAAGCTAAAGTGCAAGAAAATAATAAAGCAATAAGAAAGAAGCTTAAATGAAAGCAAGTAAGCAATCATGAAAGATTCAATAAGATAAAAGACGTATTCTAGGGCTTCGATTTCTCCTATGTTTGATTATCCTATTATTCTAGACTTTTAAAATGATTCTTATGTTTACTAGGTGGCACTACTCTAATTAGCACTCCTCTCACACAATGCTAACGTGTGCATTACGTATGAATAAATACTCTCTCGGGCTAACTATCACAAATGTATCCAAAGGGATCCTAAAATCAATGCCTACAAAGATATCTCACTCCTCTCAGACGATTTTCGATACCTCTGATATACGCAGTGTGCTTATTAACAACCCTCGCTCTCTGACATTGATTTATTAAGAAAGTACAATAAAATTAATTGGCCGAATTAATTAATTCATGAAATAAGGACAAGCATATAGATAAACAATAAAACGGAGTCCAGAATTAATAAAACGGAATCAAAATATATTCAATTGTAACCTACTCCATAACCCTGGAATACAAAGGATGTTTGGCTATTCATATTCATCATAAAATCCAACAATATCCATAGACAAACATTCTTGAATAATAAAAATGAGTAGAAGTGATAAAACCCGAAGTGTTGGATCTTGATCTTCATCTTCTCGCATTCCATGCTCTTCAATCTAAGCATCCAAGTGTTTCCAATGATAAAAGATGATATCTTCAGACTTGGAGACCCTTATTTATAAGTTTGGGATGAATTGGGGTTGGAACGGGCCAAAAACGTGTAGGAGGTGCATTGGCCGACAAAGTAACCCGGGCGGACCAAACTTAATGACCGGCTAGTCAAAAAGGCATATATCTGGCAGGTTTAGGTGATGACCGAGGTCTGACTCAACAGTCCACTTTCACATTCTAGACCAGTTTATTCTCGGCCGATTTAGGTGCTGACAGGACAGATTGGTCTTTTAACCTTCCTTTGCTTTCAAACCAAGTTGAGCTACTTTGGCTTGCTCGATTGGTCTTCCAACTTCGTACAACTTCCATTTCACTTTATCTACCTTGTTTCTTTTCCCGAACCTCATTCCAATGAATGTTGGTCCTAAAATATAATAATTTCACTACAAAACAAGTAAACACGTTACTCTGCTCAAAATAATCAAACATAACACGGAAACCACCGAATTTATATGCAAACCCTACCAAAATACTCGTATAAATCGGCCTAAATGCATGCATACACTATGTATATCAAGGGATATTACACAATATCATATTGTATCCCCACTAATCAATCACGAATAAAACATGCTAAAACTCAATCATGTGTTAGAGCAGGTCTAACAATTTCAACCACCTGAGTTCAGGGGAAGAGGACATGTGGTTATGGAAAAGTTTATCGTCGAGTTGGAACAGAAATTTGAGCACATGTTAAAGACTCAGACCTCATGTCCGAAGTTCCAACTAGCTAAGAACACTAGACAGTGGAGGCAATCACATGAAAGGACACTGAATGTCGAGGCGTGACGAGTCCTAAAGTGGGAGGAGTTTAAAGGGATTATTCTTGATCACTATTTTCCTAAAGCCTCGAGAGACGTATATGATTGGATGTTAGAGATATTATTTTTGGGTTGAGGTTATCATATTTTAGGGATTGTTTGGGTTGGAGAATGAGAAGAGGCTAGTAGTGGGCATGGCCAAGAGAAAAGGAGAACCACAACTGGAACTAGAGGAAACATTATGGTGAGAAATGTATAACATGTGTCTATAGTAGCCCTAAGGCCAACAGGGGGTGCCGCTTTGCTCGAAATGTAACAGCTTCCACTAAGGGACTGTTTGTTAGGGGGAAAGCTTTTTTGCCCGGTACTACCAGTTAGGGCATAGATCCTATAAGTGCACCAATCCAAAGAGTAGCCAGCGATGTGGGAAAGAGCTTATGAATGTCAACCAGCAAATCCCTAGAACCTGAATTTGAAAGGGATGCCAAATTGAATGCTCTACCAAAGCTAGAGTAGAAGAAAAAAAAGAACCGAAGAATGATCACAAGGAAGAAGCTACCAAAGAGAGTTAAACAATGACAAAATTGTGGCTAATTAACAACATTTTACTTTGTATCCGATACTTTTGGAAAATAGTTTGGCTTGAATTATTAGGATTACAAATCTTGAATTTAAGGTTCCTTGAGAAGAAAACATAAATATTAGAAGCATGTCAAGGAAAGAAGATGAATTTTGATGAGAATATGACTAAGGCAGATTCACATGTTATAAAAATGAAGGGTTTTGACGTATTCTTAGGTACTCCAATATAAGTATAGTGGAAAGTAGGGTCGTATCCATAGGGAGCAGGGAATTTCTTTTTTTCGAGAAGATAATGAAATTGGGGAGAGTTTTTGGAGTTTAACTAGCCTAATAAAAACAATTAAATTAAACCTGATTAAATATGCAATTTTAAAAGAACAAAGATAACTAAGATGAGTAAAATCCAATATAAGGAAAGCTCTTGTAAAGGAATTATATCCACCTTAATTCATTCAATTGATCATTGATGCAAGAATTACCCAACAATTTATAGATAAATTGGCTATAACTGTCAACAAGCATCAAGTAAAGAATATTTCCTTAATTCATCGGCAATCAGGAGAAACCTCATTAATTACTTCCCTAATCAAAATACAAACCTAGAAATTTTTTTATAAGATTTAATATTTTGATAACATTAATAACAGGGGAGTCCCAATTCGAATTAACAAACACCCAAGCGGGGCCTCTTTAAATTAGATAATTTATTCCCAAAAACATAAATTAATTAACTTAAGCAAGTAATTAAATTATGTGGTGCCCTAATTACGTTCCACAAACAATTAGTCATTTATAGTTTCTAATTGGCAATCAACTATTCTAGGATTATAAATAATTGGTCACTATTAAATAAAACCTAAAATAATCATACCCATCAAACACAAGAAATAAATATATATCTACTAATTGAAAGATAATAAGAACAATTAGATCTCATAATATCACCATATCAAGGGTCCAATAATCCTTTAACTAGAAAACAAAATTTAGTTATGAAACATAAATAAAGAAAGAAAGAAAGAAAGAAAGAAATAAAACAAAACTAATACTAAATAAAAAAGAAAATGGAGGAAAAACAAATTGATAAACCATACTTTGGTTACTCCTGTTTTGGGTGTATACATCCTTGATGGAGATTTGTTCTCTGGTTTTGGTGTACACCGACTGCTCACATCGATTGGATATAACTTTTGGATTCTCGAATTCAATTCTTTCTTTCCTTTCGCGTCTTCGGTTTCAGCCTTTTATAAAGTTGATGTACAATTTCCTTCACTAACTAGGATACTTGGGGGCCAAGTATGTTAAAAGCCCATCATATAATATTTCTTCCAGCCCTGAATTTATGGGTTCAATATTTGGCCACCAATTATATACTTTGAAACCCATTTTTATCCAAACCCATATAATTCACTACCTGCACAAAAAAAAAATATATAATTAGTCCATTAAGCCCAACAGAAGATAGAAAATAATAGGAAACATTATAATAAAATATGAACTATTAAATACCTATCATGTACTACCTTTGTAGGAATGTGTTAGTTGATGTGTGATTGAAAGATAGACTTAGCATTCCCAAAAAGTCAACGCTTCACTTTCCATGGAGCGAGAATGTGTGGGTATATACAAGAAATACCTGCAATAAAGGTAGTTAGAATGTGGAAGGGAGGATGTCACGTGTATTTGTTAAACTTCGTGATAATGTTGAAAGAGAAGTTGACCCCCAACGGAATACCAGCTATCGGGGATTTTCCCTGTATCTTTCTAAAGTATCTATCAGGGATTCTACATGATGGTATAGCAGAGTTCACAGTCGATCAAGTCCGGGGAGCTGCACTTGTGAGTAAGGCCCTATACCAAATGGCACTAGAGAAATTACAGGGCCTGAATGCTTAACTAGAAGGGTTGTTGGATAAGAAGTATATCTGATCAAGTGTCTCACCACGGGGAGCACCAATGTTTTTTATGGAGAAGAAAGACAATTGGATGAGAAGATGCATTGATTACCGAGAGATGAATCAATCAATGATCAAGAACAAGTATTTGTTGCATAAGATAATAACTTGTTTGATCAACTGAGGAACATGAGTGTGTTTTCCAAGATTGATCTTACATATAGCTATGACCAATTAAAGGTCAAGGAAAGCGACATTCCGAAGACTATATTTAGGACTATATTCGACATTATAAGTTCACCATGATGCCGTTTGTGGTTACCAATATATGCCAACAACATTTATGGACTTGATGAATTGATTTTCCACGAGTATCTAGATAACTTTGCAAAATTTGTTTATAGATAATATTTTTTGGTCTACTTAATAGACAGAACAACATGAAGGAGACCTTAGGACTACCTTAGAGATACTGCGATGATAAAACATTACGCCAAATTTAGAAAGTGCATGTTTGACTAAATAAAGTCGCATTCATAAGTCATGTGATTACTATGCAAGGGACTGAGGTCAACCTTGACAAGATGGAAGTAGTATTGAAGTGAAGGCTCCAAACCAATAGGAACAAAGTTCATGGTTTCTTGGTTTTGGTAGGGTGCTACAGAAGATTCATTCAGACTATCTCACATATCTCAATGCCACTTACGCAAACTCACGAAGAAGAACCAAAAGTTCTTGTGAACCCAAAGCGTGAAGCTAGTTTTCAAGAGTTGAAGGAGCGACAGTTCTGATTGTTTCGTGATATACACTAATGCTTCGAGAACTGTTAGGATGTGTGATGCAAAGAGGAAAGATTGTAGCCTACACATCTCGATAACTGAAGGTGGACGAACAGAATTATCCGACACACGACCGAATGAAATTTAAGGTGTATGAAAAAAAATAAGGGAACAAAAATAAACTACATACTATCTATTTTTTTAAAGGGTTTAACATCCAAAACAGACTTGACCGTTGTTGTTGTTGTTTTTTTTTTTTTTCCATTTACTACCTTACCGTTAAAACGTATCCAATAGATGCCTGAACTCTGGATTTTTTTCGATCACAATCCAAACTTTTAAAGTAAATTTTCGGCCAAATTTTAAAAGGTTAATATAAAAAAGAGACCTAACTTTTGTTATTTTTTCTATTTACTATCTTACCTTTAAGATGTATCTAGTAGGTACCTTACCTTACCTTTAATATCACACACTTAAAAATAATATTAAAACTTTCAAAAAAAAGAAGAAAAAGCAGAAAAATATTATAAAAGACAAAATAAATAACATGAAATTTCAAATAATAGAAAATGAAAAATTTCATAGAAAAAAAATCAAAACTACAAGGGAAAACCAGAAACCAACACTACAGAAAAAATCACCGACTGCGACGGAAATTTCCGTCACTAAACTGAAAAATTCCATCACAATGAATGAGTAGTGACGGAAATGTTTTGTTACAAAAACCTTTGTCACTAAACCGATAATGACGGATTTTTCATTCCGTCACTAATTTAGTGACGGAAATTCTGTCACAATTCTAAAAAAATCCGTCATAAAATTATGACGGAATATTTCCGTCACTAAATGGCAACGACTAAAATATCCGTCACTACAGGATTAATGACGGAATATTTCCGTCACAAATTAATGACGGAATATTTCCGTCACTATCTTGCCTATATTAGTAACGGAATTATTCCGTTACAAAAAAAAAAAAGCTCGAAAGTAAACTGCTTGTCACTCTTATTCTTTGTACCTAACACACACTTGTAGAACATTAGAAGAATATTTAAATTTTTCATTCAAGTTGAAAAAACATAGTAATTAGTTAAGTCAAAACTTAGCTTTAGTGATGTTCCCTTGGGTTCTTTATTAGGCTACCCAAACTAAATTCGGATTTAAATGGCCATTTATAAGCATAATTGATGTAAGAGATTACATATATTGTGTTTCATACAAGATTGAAGACCTAACAATTACTTCTAGAAGACTCTCCTTCTCTACTATTTCATTCATGTGCGTGCGTGTGAGTGTTTCGGGCATCACAGCTGTGTACTTCGTCAGGTTAACATGTCTGGATTCAAAGTATCTGCTGATTAAGAATAAGATAGAATTAAAGTAAAACAAAGTTACCACATGCACGCTTCATTAGGTTTTTTTTACTGTCTTTTAAGCATTTGAAACATTAGCTTTTCAACTCTAATGCTGAAATAGAAAGAAAAAAAACGTTTTCAGGATGCAAGAAAATTATTAAAAAAAATAGAAGAAGAAAATGGGCATTTTCTCCTAACAAAAAAACGTCTGCATTCATTAAAACCCAAAGAAAAAGAAAGAAATTACAGCAGTGCATTTTCCATGCATAGAACAGCACAAACCCATAAATATTCACTAATAAACATAGTTACACAGAAATTTACAGCTCCCCACGAATGAAACCAGAGAAATTGATCCATCTCATGTTTTTTTTTTACACAAGTGAAAGAAAAAGCCTAATTAATTTGTCCATCACATTAATTGACGCATTCATTGACCAAACTTTAACACACACAAACACACCTCCACTATACCATTAATTTACCTGTTGTCACCATAATGAAATTCTGTATCACGTGTTGCTCGAATTGGTTGAGTCAGACACGAGCTCCCCCTCGACCTCCCTCCGATGGAAGTTCCGGTGACAGCCACAGGCGGCGCAGGTGAGGGCCCCACTAGTCCCCTCCTCCCCACAGGGCATGAATTCCCTGCACCCGTCCACAGCGTCTAGAAAATATTGGAATGTGCTCCTACGTTTGGAAACTAGCAACTGATAGGAAAACCCAAGCACATTGTAATAACATTTGAATCTCATCTGAAAGAGATTCATTCATCAACATGAAACTGAAAGAAAAGGTAGAGAGCAGAGCTGGGTGATAGAGGCAAAAAGAAACATCACATTCCAATTAGTTTGGGAGCAACCAGCAACAAACTTCATAAAGAATTAAAGAACTAAAGAGAAAAGGAGTGTAATGTAAAAGGGGAAAAGCCACAATCGAATCTGAAGAGAGAATAACTTTGTGTAATAGTTCATATGTAAATTTCTAAACTTAGATGTGAAATCTGTGGAGTAATCATTTCATATCATGGATTTTTAATGCACACAATTTATGCAAGAGATTACACTAAACAAAAGTAACATTTAAACACTTAAAAAGAAACTCACTCACATTTCTCTGAATATCCGTGGAAGTTTTGTTTTATTGCAACAGATCCCGTGTCAATTCCATGAGATGAAGCCAACTGCTCAAATCAATTGAGAAACAGAACTATCACTAAATGTTGGAAGGCATAAAAACATTCAACTAGGCACCTCCTTTAGACATGATAAACACTAATCCCATTTACACACTTATATTAGCACTCTACATGTACTCAATGTCACATACTAACATCAGCGCCAAGATGTAAGATTTACTTTTGAATTATATATTATTGGCATCAGAGTGAAGAAAATCCATACAAGAGAAACAGAATCTTAGTTTTTTTGTAATCCCAAAAGAAAAATAACAAAAATGTAAAGAAACAAAACATAATTGCAAACAAATAACACACACAAAAAAATAAAGCGAGTAAGAAGATTAAATACTGGTCGTCCAGAAGGCCGAACGAAACGCCTTTCTCCCTTGAAAATCACCAGAAACCAAATTTAAAAGCCCCTAAATAAACAATCTATAAATGATAAACTATATACACCAATTTTACATACGCATAGAAGAAAACATATATATGTACACAGTTGGAGTTGGTGGATAGATACACATCAAAATCCACTGCCGAACAAAGATTAAATTGAATGCTCATTTGCCAAAATCAACCAAAAATAACTCCATTTCAAGTTAACCAAACACGATAAAAACAAAAAATCAGTACCTATTTTGTAGTACTTAGCCAACAGCCAATCAATACACAAAGCAAATCGACATTAACCCTAAATCCTGAATTCCTAATATCCTGTACCAGCTCAGCAGATAACAAAACTGGTCCTTTCCTATAAACTGCAGCGCTAAAAGCATTCCTAATCAATTGATTCTTAGCAAGCAAATCACTCACATTTGATATCCAAACGTAAAATCGCAAAGCCGATAATACATTTTCTAGGTTCTGAATAATGCTAACTGCAGTCTGAGCATTCAAATGCCCCATTGAGCCCTAAACTCGTGATTTAGCAGCAGATACCAGTCTTTTCGTAACAGAATTACAGCTAAGTAGCAATGATCGATTGGCTTCGAGTTTAATCTTTGTTCAGAAACAGAAATGTGAGATTTAGGAGCTGAAATTGAAGCAAAGTTTGAGCGTTCGAATTCGAGCTCACCTGTTGAAGAAGATGCCGGATTTTGACCTAGATTTTCGCCGGATTTTTTGCGTTTGAGGGTCTTGAATTTCTAGGGTTTATAAGTCTTCCGGGTAGATTATGAATTTCTGGTGGAACCCTAGAAGCCAGAGATAAAAGCTTTCTCATAGACTGCGGCGGTGGAGGCGGTATACGTCGGCCACAACTTGGCAGTCGGAATTCAGGTGAGAGGAAGATGAATAGTGTGTAGGGTGAAAATTTAATCTGAAGTTAATTTTGGTAAGTAGAAAAAGTGAAAGTCAAACACTTAAATAAGTATAAAACAAATAAGTGGATATTCAACATGATAACAATTGTCCCAGTGGTAAGCAACTTGTTTCAATTTTACTAGATCAGGAGTTCAATTCTCCTATTCGCTGTATTTTTTTTTCGCGGCAGCCTGAGAACAATGTCTTCTCACGTATAATGACGGAAATAATTCCGTCATTACCATAAAATATGGATATATGAGTATTATTTGGCATCATTAATAATTCGTGATTCGAGTTTCATCTGGGAAAAAGAAGGGAAAATTAATTATGTGGCATCATTAATAATTCGTGATTCGAGTTTCTTTTGGAAAAATTTCACCTTATCAATCGAGTTAAGTACGTTAATTAAATTTCCTTCACTCACTTATTTTTCTAATTAACTGTATTGTAACTTTAATTAGTCAATGACTAAATTCTAAATATATTATTCGATGTCTAACTCTAAATTTATTGACTACAAATTTTAGTTTTATTTGATAATTGTAGGTCGATCATTTCCGTTTTAAGTTCATTTTACCTATGTGATGTCGCAGGTTCGGCTCCTGCATTATGTCTATTAGTTTTAAAAAGACTAAATCAAATTTATCGTGAAAACAGCATGAATATTGCGATATGTTAATATCTATTTTAATATATAACTCGGGATTTATTCTCAAGAAATTCAATTTATCGTCGAAATTTGTGACTATGGTTTCAGGTATAGTGACGGAAATTTTTGTCACTAATGTCATTTTACATGGGCATTAAGTAATGACGGAATATTTTCCGTCACTAAATAGCAACGGCTAAAATTCCGTCACTAATCCGTCAATACAAGATTAATGACGGAATATTTTCCGTCACTACACAGCAACGACTAAATTCCGTCACTAATCTGTCAATACAAGACTAATGACGGAATATTTTCCGTCACTACATAGCAACGGAAAAAATTCCGTCACTGGTCCGTCAATACAAGACTAATGACGGAATGTTTTCCGTTACTACATAGCAACGGTTAAAATTCCGTCACTAATCCGTCAATACAAGATTAATGACGGAATATTTTCCGTCACTAAATAGCAACGGCTAAAATACCGTCACTAATCCGTCGATACATGATTAATGACGGAATATTTCCGTCACAAGCTTAAAATATTTTATTCCCACATTTTTAGCCCCCTTTGTTACTACGGTTTAATGACGGATTTTTTTTCCGTCTCTAAATTCCGTCATGATTCCGTCACTAAGTCGTTGGTAATACTCAAATACTCTTGTAGTCTCTATCCGTGACTATTCCGTCACTAGTCCGTAATTAGATTGTGACGGAAATTGTCCGTCATTAAAATCAGTCACTATTAATAATATTTCTTGTAGTGCAATAAATTCTGAAAATATAGGCAATTCGATAAATATAACAATATATAAGTGTATTTATATATATACACATAATTTGACATTTTTAGGAGGGAAAGCTATTTTCTATATCAATTTTGGTACATTTACAGAAGTTAACTTATATTCATAACAATTTTTTTTTTCTTTTAACATTTTTCTCTTAAATTTTTCTTTTTTAGAAGTTTTATTTTTTATTTTTATGTTAATTCTTGAACTATATTTATTTTATATCAGACAATCGATATGTTATTTTGGATTTTTTTAAAATTTTCTGAATATTTTTATTTTTATTTTAATACTTTGAAATAAAATGTTTAATTTTAAAAATCCTAATTTTCAGGGAATTAGTAATCAAATGTTGCATTTTAGATTTAAAAAATCTGGATTCATTACAAAATCTTTTTCTTTATCTTTTTGTAATTTTTCCTTTTTTCTTTTTTATTTGATTGTTTTTTCGGAAAACTTTGACCTTTTAATTTTTTCTTTTTCTTATAATTTGGAATTTATTTTTTATTCTTATTTTAAGTTTTTGGAATTTTATTTTTAATACTTTTAAAGTTTTATATGTTATTTATAATTTTTTTTTTGGATCTTTTATTTGAAAGGTCTTTTTAACAATCTAAATTTAAATTTTAAAAACCTCGCCATAAAAAAAGGATATTTAAAAGTTCGGGTTATGATCGAAAAAAATCTAAAGAGTGCAGGTACTTGTTCGATACGCTTTGAAGGTAAAATAGTAAATGAAAAAACAAAGGTCAGGTCTATTTTGAATATTAACCATTTTTTAAATATAGTTTAGTTTCGGATGAGAGAATTAATGGGTAGGAATAAATTTGATCTCTCTCCTAAATCCCTTAATTTTCTCCCCCTCTTTCCTTCATATTATCTCTTTCCATTAATTGATACGTTAGTATTGAAAGAAATGTAGAAAAAAACTAAAAACAAATCGATATACAAACAAAATCTCTTATCTCTTATCTCTTATCTCTTATATACTAAAAGAGAAACGATTTGGACAAGTGTCATTCTCTCAGCCATTTTGCCAAGTGGCATTTTCTCATAATTTTTGAAATACTAAACATATTATGCTAATTAAAAATTTAAAAATTGTTTATCTTAATTTCCCCTGAAATAAGCGTATAATTATGTATATATTTCAGGATCTGATCATTACTGAACTTCCCAGATGCATCGCCTAATTTAAATTTTATAATTTCTGAACTGATCTTAAAAGAAATTTATAATTTATCCATATATATTATTTTATTTAAGTTGTTATACATTTCATAATTAATATATGGTCCGAATTTGCACAAGTTTGTTGGATAATATCAAAGGCATTTGCTATCGTCGGTATCCACTATTTAAACTACATCCTATAATTCTAACTATACAGAACAAATTCTTCAGTTAATTTTTAGACGGTAAACAATTTTCAGTTCATTCTCAATCATTCTGATATTTCTTTATACTTCAATTGTTCATATAGTTTTCATTTTACTTCGTTTGTTCAATGTTGTAGGTATTTGTAAGTAGGTATTTTACAAATGACGTACACAAGTATTCCTCTGGCCCTATTAATCCATCAAAGGAAACTTCCACCATTCTGATTCGCGTTATTTGGATATGGAGAAATCCACCTCGACGATCCATCAGAGACTCATCAAGTCGAGATGATTCTTATGGATGATCAGGTATTATTTTATTTTTATTAATAACTATTAATTATGTAAATAGTCGATAATATATTAATTAGTGATTGCTAATTCTGTTATGTAAATACTCTATAATATATTCATTAATGATTGCAAATCATGTTACGTAAATACTCAATGATGTAACAAGGAAGCAAAAAAAATCAGCATGAATATCAGAAAGTTGTTTTTTTTTAAAAAAAAAATCTTGAGTTTAAATCAATATTGTGTATTAATGAAATCAAAGAATGTCTACGGTCTATTTCACTTTATCATTTTTTAAATTTTGGAGTTTAAAGCAATGATTGCTTACTGCTTTAATTTAATATATTTTTGTATGATGAGCTTTTGTGTTTTCTGAAGGAAATTATTGATTTTTTCAGGAAGGGTAGTTTCATATTTCTATTGCGTTTTACTTTTTTTAATTTTCCTTGTGGTGGGAAGAGATTAAATTGTCGTGTAAATAGTATTTAGTCTTGCAATTTACTTACAACTAAATATGTAAATATTTTTATTAGTTAAAATTTCTAACTAATGACTTTCTAATGTTTTATATATTTTTTCTTAGTTTGCCGATCATTTATAAGTTGCTCATGTTATGTGGTTTACAAAGAATATTTACAAGTAATGTGGTTTACAAATAAATCTTCCAGAACTTAAACTAGCGTGTTTCCGAAACAGAATATATTTATTGATTTTTATAAATAGAATATATTTATTGATTTTTATTCCGTTTTTGACACTACTGCATTTACTACAGTTGATTTAAATTTCATCGTTACAAATACTTTTTACAACTCCTCAATGTTACTTAAAACTAACAGTATGTTTCTTAAGAAACAAACAAATTATATATAAATAACATATTCATTTTCTTATTGGCAAAAATATAAATTGAACAGACCCGTGAACAAATTATATTATTCACGGGTACTGTACTAGTACAAAATCTAAAACCGCATCTATAAAAACGGGGTAGTATTTATTTCTAAAATTAATACGGGAAGTGGGTGGGAAAACATGGGTTTACCTAAGAGAAAAGTTTAACATTTTCTATTATATATATATATATATGTAAAATTGATTTGTTAAGAACGATATAACTGATCTACGGATTCAATTTTCAAACAAATGTGAATCAACTTTGAAAATAAATACTTTTAATTTGTATATTGGGTATTTTATCTCATTAATATTATTATTATTATAGTAAATAATTTATTTATAAAAATAAGTATATATTTTACATATATCGCTCGGAAAAAAAATAATATTTACATTATTTATAAATTTTGTATGTCTAATACTATTTATCTCATCAAGCATGCCTTGATTACATTTGAAATATTTAGACCATATAAGATATAATTTTTATTTTACAAATACATCACCCATGTATTTCTTATAGGAAGGAGCAAAAAGTGGAGAGAGTTTTGTTTAGAAAGACACATCTCACCACACTTACTCCCTAATCAAAAATAGTAAATATAATAACCAAACATTTACAATAAAAAGTAATCAAAACTCCTCCACCATTGCAGCTTTTCCTCCCAATCTCAATACTTCCTCCAACAGCACGCAATAAATTCAAAATTAATAAAAATGAGGAGCAAAAAGGTTGGGTTTTGAAAACGATCGCCGACCGTGATTTGTAACGGATCGCCGATTTGTGAGTTTGCGACCCAAATTATCTGCCGTTTGCGATCATCATGTCTGGCGGCCCGTCGTCCTCATCAGGATCGGAAGAAGAGGATGAAGGATTCGATTCGTACAGAAAAGGAGGGTACCATGCCGTCAGAATCGGCGATTCATTCGCCGGTGGTCGATACATCGCACAGAAGAAACTAGGTTGGGGACAGTTCTCCACCGTTTGGCTCGCGTACGATACCCAATCATCTGTAAGAGTTTCTTCTTTTAGTTGATCTTTGTTCCTCCCTGTAGTCTTTTCGTTGTATTGCCTTTTGGATTTAAGTTTATATGTGGTGTTGTTTAAAATCCCTGTGTATTTTGTTTATGTTTGAGTTATGTCTAACTATACATGTGCTCTGGATGATTGATTTTAGCTGCGGCTTTATTATTTTGAAGATGGTCGCTGGATCAATGTTTAGTCTTTTTCTTTTCATTATTACTTTTTAAATTTTCATGAAGAAAATCACAATTTGGTACATTTTTGTTTTGTAGCTTGCACGTTCCATTTGTTATTTTATTGTATACAATAGCGTGTTGAACTCTTTCTTTTTAAAGTACTAGCATTTTAAACTCTCAATTCCGCAAAATATAGCAAAAGGAAGGAGGAAAATAAAGAACACATAGTGATTATCTTGATAAGCGTAATCCGTATATTTTGAGACTTTCAGATACTTTTGAAAAGGAAATGCATTAAGTTTGAAAACAACAATCGTAATGACTAGTACATTCACTTTAATTGGGATGAAAGGGAGCCGGTATTGTTACCATTTCTGTATACTTGGAATGAATAATGTTATAACAGTCTTCTTGTGGTCCCAGTATCCCATATTACCAAATTAATTTTAAAATATAACTAAATCACTGCATTTGTTTTCCCAAGCTAGACATGAAGAATTTATCACATACATGTTGAATGCCTGTGAAAAGCGTAACTAAAACACTAAACTGATTTGTTTTCCCAAGCTAGACATTACGAAGAATTTAGTGCATAGAGTATCCTATTTTTTGTATGCTTGCGAATATTGATTGGTTAGTTTGATTATTGGGAGAAATGCATTTGAGAAGCAAGAGCTTTTCTGAGTTGATAGTTGCTCAGATGATTGATATTGTTTGTTTCCAACATTTTCTTGTTTGTTTTGTAGAAATATGTTGCCCTGAAGATCCAAAAAAGTGCACCACAATTTGCCCAAGCAGCACTTCATGAAATTGAAATTCTTTCGGCTATTGCAGCTGGTGATCCCTCCAATATTAAGTCTGTTGTGTGCTTAATAGACCACTTTAAGCATACAGGCCCAAACGGGCAGCATTTATGCATGGTCCTTGAATTTCTCGGTGATAGTTTGCTCCGTCTGATCAAATATAACCGGTATAAAGGTCTTGGATTGAATAGAGTTAAGGAGATATGCAAATGCATTTTGACAGCTCTAGATTACTTGCATCGGGAGTTAGGAATTATACATACTGACCTAAAACTAGAGAACATTCTCCTGTGTTCTACAATTAATCCTTCAAAAGATCCAGTTAGGTCAGAAATGACTCCCATCCTTGAAAGGCCTGAAGGGAATCCAAATGGGGGAGTAGTTATAAGCAGTATTGAGAAAAAACTAAAACAGAGAGCAAGAAGGGCAGTTGCAAGAATATCAGAGAGGCGAATTTCTATGGGAGGCGTAGAGCTGCAGCCAAAGCCAGCTAGATGCTTGGATGGCATAGACTTGAGATGTAAGGTTGTGGATTTTGGAAATGCATGTTGGGCTGACCGGCCAATTGCTGAAGAAATTCAAACAAGACAATATAGAGCTCCAGAAGTTATACTTCAGTCTGGTTATTCTTTCCCTGCTGATATGTGGTCATTTGCTTGTACTGCATTTGAACTTGCAACTGGCGAGATGATGTTTGCTCCCAAGACTGGACAAGGTTTCAGTGAGGATGAGGTAACAATCTACCCTTGATTCATGTCCATGAATTATATGATGCATGGAACGCGACCTGAATAAGTTTCATTTCGGTATCTTCTATAAAAAATCAAGGTACTAGGAGCCAAGATTTTAATTTCATCTTGTTGGGTTACTGATGGTCTTTTTTGGGTGCTTTGGGCCAGTACTGATTTTCACCACTCGAGTCTTTTGTGAAATGCTTTTGATTTGAAAACTCGTTAGGATACATAACCGGCTGGAAATTGAATAATTGGGGTTTGATTTATATCTAGTCATACCCTCTGCCCAAAATGATTACGGCCCTTAGTAATAGCAGTCGACACTTTACATACTTTAAGTTTCAATTAGCTGCTGAGCTACTCTGAAGCCTTACTTGTTTTTCTTTTTGTGCGTGCGTGCGCATTGAACTTGAAATAACTAGCTTGCTAGAAGTGGTGTTAGTTGATTTGTCATATGACAGGTTTCTTTTTCAGGATCACCTTGCTTTGATGATGGAGCTTCTTGGAAAGATTCCAAAGAAGGTAAACATGTATTTCTTTGTTCTCTATATTAAACTCAAACTATATACAATAGCTAGTTTCTGACTGTCAATGTTAATGCTTGAATAGATTGCCATAGGTGGGGCCCGCTCCAGAGAATACTTTGATAGATACGGTGACTTGAAGAGGATTAGAAGGCTGAAATACGGGACTCTTGATCGATTACTCATTGACAAGTACAAATTCTCTGTTGTTGATGCTCGTGAATTCGCGGAATTCCTTTGTCCTATACTCAATTTCGAGCCCGAAAAGCGACCAACTGCTGAACAGTGTCTGCAGCACCCATGGCTCAATACCGACAATCAGAAGCATGATGAGGTAAAGAGTGAGTCTAGCGTTGAAAAGGTGAATGCTGGAGTGAGCAACCTACAGATCAACCGTAAGTGATGTAAGAACAGGACTAAGACGAGCTTCCCACATGTTTTCTGAGTTTTGTTTGAGGTAAATTTTCTGGATATTTTGAGTAGATTTGATGATTTATTGATTAGCTAAGGGTGTAATATATATAGCATATATGACTAGCACAATGAATTTGACTACACGTGAAGAAATTGACACAAGAAAGCGATTGTTGAGTGCCAGATGCTGGGTAGAGAGCATTTGTGACTGTCGTCTCATTTTCTCTCTCATCGAACAGTCACCAGTGCGTGCTTTTTTATAGGGGACCATTTGAGAATCTGAGAAAAAGCAAGTGATTGCTGCAAACCTCGAGACAGAAACAGTAGAAATGTTTATCAGGGAATTTGAAGACATGAGTCACTGGGATGGTGATTCGGTGACTGCGTATGTTGTTGGTGGTTCCAAGGGTTTGTGATGTTAGAATTTAGAATTTGTGTGATATTGTTTTTTTGTATTTGGAATTTGTCTTATCTTTTTCCTTTTTGTTTTTGGCCTCCTCTGATTGGATACCGGTGTAAGTTGACATTTGATGGCTAACGCATATTTCTTTCATCAATTATCAGAAGTTATTCATTGTTGACGATGCATTAAAACTTGAAGTGTTATAATCATGAAATTAGCAGTACTAGAATTTGAGCATAGCTAAAAGTAGGCAGCATGATGGGCCATCAACAGCTTATTCCAAATTTCAGGATGTTAGTTGTTGGGTGGCTGATTGCTCCAATTATCTTAAGGGTTAATTTTAAAAAACAACCTGAACTTTGCGGGGTTTTAAACTTTGCAATCTAAATTAAATATTTTTTCCGATCACAATCTGTATTATACGTTTTTTTGCATTTTGCAACCTCTGACAATATATTCCTGTATATATAGGCCATGTGCTCAGCGCATGCCGAAAGAACCAATTAAATTGCGACACGTGCCCACCCAAAAATTAAAAAAATATATATATATAAAGAAATTCTTAAAAAAAAAATCATTTGTTAAAATTAAAAATAAATCAAGAAAAATAAAAATAATAAATTTAAATATGTTTTCATAAAATATAAAAATAAAACTAATTCCAGAAAATTTAATTTTAAAATAAAAACATATTTCTGAAAATATAATTTTAATCCAAAAACAAATTTTCATCTTAATATTTGTATCACTTATTCTAAAATTAAATGTTCATCTCAATATTTGTAATTTATTGAAAGCTCAATTGAAGAAAAATTTAAGTAGTCCCAGTTTGGATGATCGAATATGACAAACGGGCAAGGTGAAGCCGGTGTTGCAGGCTCTGAATCGGTTGTGAAGCCCGTTCTCCGATCGCCAAAAGCCCGAATTGGGTTTGAGATGTTTGAAGCTCTACAGTTTAGCACTATTATTGTTACTTAATGGGCTGCACAAATTCATTAGAAACTACATAAACTGCAAATTCAAATCTACAGTAACTACATATCTATATCCAAAAAACAGATATATAGATCTACAATATATACATATCTATATCCAAGAAGCAAATCTATATTCAAATTCTAAAACTACAAAAATTGCACAAATTTAGATCTAAAATTCAACATCAAATTTATATCTAAATACAGATCTATTCATTCCAAAATCTTCCAAAACATTATCTCTGATTTTTCCACGTCGGCGTTTTAATGCTCTGTTTCTTCCTTCTCCCACTTGTCGTCGTCCCCTTCTTCACATTCTTTAGCGTCTCCCGTCCTCATCGTCACACCCATGATTTTTCGTTACCGAATGTGCGGCAACGATTTGGGAGTGGAGGAAAGCAGTGGAGGGAGTGAAGGGATAAATAAATTCGCTGAAAATAAATCAACGAAAGAAAGAAGATAATGGAAATTCATCAACAGAAAAGGAAGATGAAAATTAATCAACGAAGGAAATAAGATAATCTTAAACTAAATTTTCTCGAAATGTATTTAGATCTATTTTTTTTTTTTTTAATTTTAACAATCTAAAGTTCAATTTTAGTTAAATTTCTCTTTTTTTTTTTTCTAGAATTTTTCCTTTTCTTTTATTTGTTATTTTTTACTTTTTTATTGGTGGACACGTATTGCCATTTAATTGGTTCTTTCGGCATGTGTTGAGCACATGACCTATATATATCGGAATATATTGTCGGAGGTTGCAAAATGCGAAAAAACGTATAATACAGGTTGTGATCGAAAAAAAATATTTAGTTTATGTTGCAAAGTGTAAAACCCTGCAAAGTTCAGGTTGCCAAATTAACCCTTATCTTAACCACGTTATAGAAATAACATTTTCCTTTTCCTCCCCAACTGCTTCCACATTTTTTTGTATGAATGGATCTTGTGGAGCCATTTAAGTTTTTTTATTATTATTATCAACTGCCGCACTTTTAACAGCAGATACTTTACAAAAATTAAAATTAGAGATTGAGATTTAAAGCGTATAGAAACTAATTGAATAATTCTCTTTCTTACCTTAAATTGTATAGATGATCTTTTGTATTTCTTTCTTCTTCTTCTTCTACTACTATTTTTTTTTTTATAGGAAGAGAAAAGCTTATTACTTAATCATAATTCAAATCATTAAGTATACGGCTCTACCTAAGCAGGAAAATTATATCTTATCCAAATGTAAGGACCAGTAGGAGGAAAACAATATAACACGCCAAATTACGCGCCACAAAGTTAAACTACACGACAATGCCCAAGAATAAAAAAAAATCATACTTTTGTAGTAGAACCCGGATCTCCACAACTAAAAAACCATATAATCCAAAAGACCATGCCTCGTGGCCACATGCACATTAAGCATAGAATATGAAATGACTTGTACATTAGTGAACTCACACTCCAAGCAATATTGCATACCACTCTCCAATGCTTGAAGCTCACCTATTAGTACCGAGCTAGGACGCGTTATCTAGTGACATCCTGAGGCAACAAGCCCACCAATATCATCGCACAACACAAAACCTACACCATAACAATTTCTTTCCTCATAAAAACCTGCATCCACATCAAGCCTAAGCTCCCTAGCTCGCGACTTTTCCCATCGAGCAACAGAGACAACCAGTGGCTTAACCAGAGCTAAAGATTACTTAGCCCGTTGAAAATCCTGCACAAAGCTCTCCACCTATTCCAAGATAGCTCCCTCAATTTATTGTCGTCCCCATGCCGCCATCTACAAACCATTCCCCAAACAGCCCATGTCGCCACAACAAATATGTCAAACACATCCATCCCAAAACAATTCCCTTATCATCTCACCACACTCCCTAAAGGAGCAACGATGAAGGGTCTTCAACGTACTCCAAGAACAAATGTCTTCCAAAAAGTTCCTGACTAAATTACATAAAAATAAATCATGCATAGTAGTCCCCGGACAAGATAATCACATATTATACATAGGAGTTGGTACACGTGTTCTGTGCACGCACTTTAGGGCACTTTTAGTGTCATTTTAGTGTCAATAATGCGCATAATCACGTGTATTTAGTGCTTTTATACTCTCATGGGCAAAATAATGCGTTTGTGCTATTTTTGTGTTAAGACAGGTGCAAAAAGGGTCAAAAAAGAACATTAAAAGACCGCGGAGTTGAGGGATCGATCGAGGCAACAAAAGAAAGGGCTAGCTGAAGATCTCGGCCGAGACAGGATGAAAATCTCGGCCGAGAGGAGTCTCCAGGGTAGTCATGAAGAATTGAACAAACTGAAGATCTCGGCCGAGATAAACAACGCATCTCGGCCGAGATGTGTTTCCAAAGAATTTCAAAGCTTTTCACAGGACCAAGATCTCGGCCGAGATGCAATCCAGTCTCGGCCGAGATGAGTCAAGCCCTAGCCAGCCCTATTTTTTCCTTTTTACGTCTTGGCCGAGATGAAGTTGAATCTCGGGCGAGATCAGCCTTCGACCCACCAATCTGGAAAATCCTTTTTCATGTCTCGGCCGAGACACACTTCCGTCTCGGCCGAGATTCATTACTCTGTTTTGAAATCCTGAATGCGTTTTTGCCTATTTTTTACTAGCACTTTCTCTCCTTATATATATATCATCCCATTCGAATTTAACCTAACTTTTGATACCTTTTTTATACTTGGAAAGCACTATTCAGCCACCAAAGCGACCAAGGAAAGAAGATTGGACAAGAGATTGAAGGATCATCTTCTCCAATTGACATCTTTGGATCCATCCATATCAGTATCATGTTTCTTTATTTTTCTAGTAATTTTCTGATTGTATTAGTTAATATGGGTGGCTATCACCCTTTCGTTCATGCTTGATCATTGTGGAACCTTGAGTCGAAGACATTGATGTGATTATTGCGGTTAATGTTACCAAGATTATTGTGTATTCAAGTGTTTTGTGTTATTTGCTGTTATTGAGTCACATTTATGAATTGATTATTGGATTGATCACCCTTTAAGGGATTTGTGAATGTGTTGCTAGAATAGGAAATTACTATCCGTAATTGAAGGATTTCCGATTCCCGTGTAGCAAACAATAGATTTATTTATTGGTGATAACACAAAGTTCAACCACCAAAACCGAGCTTGCGAGTTTTATGTTGAATTTATTTCGTTGTCCTAGTGTTTAATGCATTTGGTTATTGAATCTAAGAGAGCTTGTTCGAGGATTCGATTAAATTGAATAGGGCTAGTCGAAGAGCTTATTTTGAGTAACTAAGATTAAGGGACAACAAGGCTATTAGAACTTGTTAATAGCCTTGAGATAAGGGCTAGAATCACAATTTAATCGGGCATTAACATAGTTGCATCAATCGTCCAAGACCAAGGGTGGATCGTTTTATTATTGGAAAACTAAAACCGAAAAAGATCTCTTCTATTGTCTTTGATTATTTGTTTCTTTAAATTCGAATGTTAAATGCTTTTAATTTCATTTAGTTGCCTTTATTTGTTACTAGTAGATTGTTAGTTCCTTATAAAATCCCCCAACCTTTATTGCTTTCTTAAGTATTTATTTCTTGCATATTTAATTATAATTTGCTTGACATCGGAATCAAACTGTTTGGCCGTTCCCTGTGGGATCGACCCTTATTTACCATTCTACTAGTAGGACAGTTGATAAGGTTAAGTGTATTCTTTATACATAATTTAATTTGGTAAAGCGACACACGACAATCGCGATACCAAATTTTGGCGTCGTTGCCGGGGAACGGTGATTAGAATAGTGTTGATTTGTTGATCAAGCATTATGATTAATTACATATATAGTTATCTTCTTGTTTAGATTAGTAATTTCATAATCTTACTTTGTTTCCTTATTTTTTCTTACTTGTAGTGAATGTTCTTGCGTTCGCAAGGAGAAAAGGATTATTATTTGAACCTGATATTGTAGAACGTCAACGAGAATTGAGAAGGAAAGCTCGAGATTTGGAGCAAGTCCGAGAAGGAATCGAGGTATTGAATTTAAGGGGTGAAAAGATCTTCAACTTGGAAGAAATGGCTGAAGATCAAGGTCAAGAAAGAACAATGAAGGAGTTGGCTAACACAAGGGTTGCTCAAGAACCCTTATGCATCACCTTCCCAGCTATAGGAAACGATACTTCTTTCGAGTTGAAATCAGGACTCATCCACCTACTACCTTCCTTTCATGGGCTGTCCGGAGAGGACCCTCATAAACACCTTAAAGAGTTTCATGTGGTTTGTTCAAGTATTAAGCCATCGAGAGTGACGGAAGAACATATCAAACTTCGAGCATTTCCGTTTTCACTGAAGGATCTTGCTAGGGATTGGTTATACTACTTGCCATCCGGATCAATCACCACTTGGGAGCAGATGGAAACCCAGTTCCTTGAAATGTATTTCCCAGCTTCTCGAGCCACCAACATTCGAAAAGAAATCAGTGGAGTGAGGCAAATGCAGGGGGAAACACTGTATGAGTACTGGGAACGATTTAAGAGGCTTGTAGGAAGTTTCCCTCCACATCAAATCACACCACAGTTGCTAATCCAGTACTGGTACGAGGGATTGTGTCTGACGGATCGAAATATGATAGACTCGGCGAGCGGAGGGGTTCTATCTGACAAGACCCCATCCGAGGCCCGAGCATTGATCTCCAAGATGGCCGCCAACACTCAGCAGTTCGGTTGTAGAGAGCCGGTGAGAAGAGTCAAGGATGTGATCGATTCAACTGTGGAAGAAAGATTGGACCAACTCACCGACTTGGTGAAGAAAGTGATCTCGAGTGGCACTCCTACTCCAAAGCCTTGCAGAATCTATCAAATAACCGAGCACTCCACTGACACTTGCCCTATTCTCGGAGAAGAGATGGAGGCCCACGCCAATGCAGTTCACAACTTCAATCCTAACTCATCCGGGAGGAAGTATGATCCTTATTCACACAATCATATAACCCGGGTTGGAGGGACCATCCGAATTTCAAATATGGCAATCAGAATCCAAGCATGAATCAACAAGGTGATCACAGTGGGCAAAACCGACCCCCCTTTTCTTAGGGGAATGTTCCAGCAATGACAGCCACCCGAGCAGATACCCTGTGATCCATCCCTTTCTGACATAGTAAAAAGTCTAGCCACTAGTACACTCCAATTACAGAAGGAATCAAGTTCCAGATTTCAGAGTATCGAGAATCAAGTCAGTCAGATAGCATCAACGGTATCTCGATTAGAAAATGCATAAGGAGGAAGACTACCGGCTCAACCGGAAGTCAACCCGAAAAATGTGAGTGCCATTGTTGTTATGAATGAGGAGTTACTTGGAGAGCCTGAAAAGCCCGGGTACACTTCACAAGGAAAGACTGAGGAAGTGGATGATAGTCCGAGGAAAGAAGAGACATCAACTCCCCAAGTGGCTGAAGTTAAAATTCGGACACCTAAGTGGAAGATTGCCAAGGAGTTGCGGAAACAAAAGGAGGCATTAGCTGCATGCTTCCCCGACCACCTATTGCCTTTTCCTACCACGAAATACTCTCCACAAAGTGAAATTGAAAATGTCAGTGTGGGGGTTTTGAAAAGCGGGAAGGTCCTTGAAAAGGGGAAGTCGAGAGAAGGATAAAGAAGAGTCGGAAGTGAAAGGGAGTATGTTGAGAACGAAATCTCGGCCGAGATGCATCAAGATCTCGGCCGAGATGTCCCACCTCGCCCAGAAGCAAAAATCCCCTGCACACTTGTCTCGGCCGAGACACAACATAATCTCGGCCGAGATTCTCATAAATGCAGAATCAATCCTGAAATTTCACCACTTCCGTTTCCGAGTCAAATGAAGAGGATTCCAGACAGAAATAGAGACAAGGAGACAAAGGAGGTATTCAGGAAGGTTGAAATCAGTATTCCCTTGGTGGAGGCCGTAAAACAGATTCCTCGATATGCAAAGTTTTTGAAAGACTTATGCACTAAAAAAAGGCGGTTGGATGGGAGTGAGAAGGTCCTAATGGGAGAAAATGTCTCGGCGGTTTTTCAGAAAAAGATGCCATAGAAATGCAAGGATCCGGGAATCTTCGTCATTCCGTGCAAAATTGGTAACACTAGAATAGAGAAAGCCATGTTGGATCTAGGGGCATCGATCAATGTGATGCCCCGTTCCATTTTCGATAGCTTAAACTTGGGTCCACTGAAGGATACGAGGGTAGTCATCCAACTGGCGGACCGAAGCACCTCGTTTCTGGACGGGGTGATTGAGGGCGTGATAGTTGAGGTGGATAACCTCATATTTCCAGCGGATTTCTATGTATTGGATATGCATAGAAATTCGCTAAATTCCACTCCAATCTTGCTTGGGAGCCCGTTCTTGAACACCTCCCAAACAAAGATTGACGTGCGAGTGGGAACTCTTAGCATGGAATTTGATGGCCAAGTGGTGCAATTCAACATTTTTTGATTCGATGAAGTATCCTGAGGAATTGCATAGTGTGTATTCTATTGATGTTATTGATGCTATTGATCCCCTTGTAGAGGAAGTGTTTGAGTGTTATTGCGGGGACCAAGAAGCAATTGAATTGGCGAATGATGTAGAGAAGATAGAGCCAATGGACACCAAGGAAGAGTTGGTGTGGACAGTGGAACAATCACAATTCTCCAAGCCATTCCGAACCAAGTCATTTCCCAAGTTCATACCATTGCCGGAATCTCAAGAAAACCTGCTACCCTCTACCATCAAGACACCAACCCTCGAGCTCAAAACCCTTCCCCCCATCTCAAATATGCATATCTCGGGGAGGAAGAAACCCTACCGGTGATTATCTCATCAAAGCTCACATCCACTCAAGAACAAGCATTGATCGGGGTCCTCAAGGTGAACAAGTAAGTTATAGGGTGGACCATTGCCGATATCAAAGGCATTAGCCCGTCCCTATGCATGCATCGGATATTGCTTGAGGAGGACGCCAAACCTAGCCGGGAGCCTCAACGACGACTCAACCTGCCAATGATGGAGGTCGTCAAGAAAGAAATAACCAAACTGTTGGATGTGGGGATCATCTACCCCATATCCGACAGTAAGTTCGTGAGCCCGACCCAGGTGGTCCCGAAGAAGTCTGGAGTGACAGTGATAGAAGGAAATGATGGTGTGATGATGCCTACACGCCTACAGACAGGTCGGAGGGTCTGCATGGACTACAGGAAGTTGAACTCAGTAACAAGGAAAGATCACTTCCCTCTACCCTTCATCGATCAGATGCTCGAAAGGCTAGCAGGACATCCTTTCTACTGTTTCTTGGGCGGATTCTCGGGGTACTTTCAAGTGCCCATAGCACCCGAAGACCAAGAAAAGACAACTTTCACATGCCCGTTCGGAACATTCGCGTGGAGGCGCATGCCCTTTGGACTATGCAACGCCCCTGCGACATTTCAAAGATGCATGGTTAGTATCTTTTCCGAGTTTATTGGTCATTTCATAGAAGTTTTCATGGATGACTTTAGCGTCCACGATACATCTTTTGAAAATTGTCTTGATAACTTGGTAAAAATCTTGCAACAATGCATTGAGAAAAATCTTGTGTTAAATTGGGAGAAATGCCACTTCATGGTGGAACAAGGAATTGTGCTTGGCCATGTAGTTTCTAGTAAGGGAATAGAAGTAGACAAAGCGAAAATTGATGTTATTTCTTCTCTCCCTTACCCCGCAAATGTGCGGGAAGTGCATTCTTTTTTGGGCCATGCAGGATTTTACTGAAGGTTTATCAAAGATTTTTCGAAGGTCGCCTCTCCTTTGTGCCGATTGCTACAAAAAGATGTGGATTTTGATGTGAGCAAGGAATGCAAGTTGGCATTTGATGAGTTGAAGAAGAGATTGGTTACTCCTCCGATTATTCAACCGCCAGATTGGGAATTGCCTTTTGAGCTAATGTGCAATGCTAGTGAACAAGCCTTGGGGGCAGTTTTGGGACAGAAAAGAGGAAAGGTGACCCATGTCATCTACTATGCCTCACGTACTTTGAATCCAGCTCAGATGAACTATACTACCACAGAAAAGGAGCTGCTGGCTGTTGTGTTTGCATTAGAGAAGTTTTGGTCTTACCTTGTTGGGACAAAGATCATCGTATATACCGACCACGCAGCATTGAGGCACCTCATGGCTAAAAAGAGGCGAAGCCTAGGCTTATTCGCTGGATATTACTTCTCCAGGAATTTGACCTAGAGATCAAGGATAAGAAAGGATCAGAAAATGGTGTTGCAGATCATCTCAGCAGAATAACCGAACAAGAAACGAACTTGCCTCTCCGGCAAAGCTTTCCGGACGAGCCACTACTAGCAATAACAGGCGTGAAGGTTCCTTAGTATGCCAACATGGTGAATTATTTGGTGTCCAAGAGGTTTCCTATTGGGATGAGTAAACCTCAGAGGGACAGGTTGAAGAGTGAGTCGAAGTATTTTGTTTGGGATGATCCATACCTTTGGAAATATGGTTCAGATCAAGTAATTAGAAGATGCATCCCCGAAGACGAAGTGCAGTCGGTGCTGAATTTTTGCCACTCATATGCTTGTGAAGGCCACTTCGGGCCGAAGAGGACGGCATTTAAAGTTCTTGAGAGTGGACTGTTTTGGCCCACCATATTTAGAGATGCCCTTGCTTTTTGTAAGTCATGTGACAACTGCCAAAAGACGGGCAATGTCTCACAAAGAAATTAAATGCCCCAAAACCCGATTGTAGTTTGTGAAAAATTTTATGTTTGGGGTATGGACTTCATGGGACCGTTCCCTTTGTCTTATGGGAATTTGTACATTTTGCTTGTCGTTGACTATGTGTCCAAGTGGGTGGAGGCGAAAGCAACCCGAACCAATGACTCTAAAGTTGTGGCCTAGTTCGTCCAATCCAACATTTTTGCTCGGTTTAGGATACCAAAAGCCATTATAAGTGATAGAGGCACACACTTTTACAACCGAACAATCGACACATTGCTGAAGAAATATGCTGTATTGCACAAGGTTTCGACGCCTTATCATTCACAAACCCATGGGCAAGCCGAAACTTCGAATCGGGAAATCAAGTCGATATTAGAGAAGACCGTTCAACCGAATCGCAAGGACTAGAGTTTGAGGCTCAATGATGCATTATGGGCGTATAGGACCGCCTATAAAACTCCAATTGGCATGTCTCCCTTTTGACTTATTTATGGAAAGCAATGTCATCTCCCGGTTGAACTTGAACATAGAGCCTATTGGGCTATTCGGAGATGCAACATGAACCTCGATGAAGCCGGTGTACACCGAAAGCTCCAATTGCAAGAGCTTGAAGAAATTCGAAATGAAGCCTTTGAAAAAGCCATGATCTACAAGGAGAAAACGAAGGCTTTTCATGACTCGAGAATTACCCGGAAAACGTTTGTGGTTGGGGAGAAAGTGCTATTATATCACTCCCGGTTGAAGTTATTTCCGGGCAAGCTCCGTTCGAGGTGGATAGGACCCTTCGTTGTCACTAAGGTGTTCGATCATGGTTCCATCGAGATTGAAAGTGGTAAAACCGGTAAAATCTTCAAAGTCAACATGCATCTTCTCAAGCCTTATCTAGAGCATTGTCAAGAAAGTTCCGGTGAAGAAGAACGAGTAGAAGACCCACCACTGAGCTAAAGGAGCTTCCGTCGAGCCAACGACGTCAAACAAAGGCGCTTGTTGGGAGGCAACCCGGCGGTTACTCGTTTTCTCGCATTTTAAATTCATAGTTTAGTAGCTTTACTATTATTTTAGTATTTTGAATTGTTTTGGTTAAAATGTGTGTAGGTACCAAACAAGCAAATCAAGACAAGATATGGTGTGGAATGGGGGTAAAAGTGCTGGGACATTATCTCGGCCGAGATCCTAAAGCATCTCGGCCGAGATCCACTGCCGAGTCAACTGGTCCTGAAAGCGAAGAACGGATCTCGACCGAGATACTGAGCCCAGAATCCAACTTCGGCCGAGACGAGCACAGGTATAAATACACCTGCGCGCTGAATTAGGTCAGTTCTTCCCCCAAATTCGCGATTTTCATACACATTCACGCACGCACTCTCAAAAACCACCCTTGCAACCCCCTTTCCTCCTATTACATTCACACCACACCTCACTTACATCACCACACCCACTTCTCTCCGAAATTTTTTGGATTTGGGGCGGACTTGAGGTCGAGTCAAAAAGGGCGCGAACAACCCAAATTCAAATTTTCTCAATTAAACTCGACCGGTAAGTACGGCAATCTCACTCTTTTGATCTATTATTGCGTATTATTGAATCCATTGTTGAGCTTGGGGGTTAATTTTATGTTTATTTGCATTTTCATTGAAATTGGTTATACATACAACTAGTTGTATTGATTTTTTGCCAACTGATATGTATTTATGTATTCGAATGATAGAATTAACATGATAGCTCGTATAATTGCTTGATGATTGAGTGGGTATATTGTTGAGTAAAGATTTGTGAGTTTTGGAAAAGATAAATTTATTGTGGCAATTCATCGAACATGTGATATGCGTTAAATTGTTGTGCCTAAGTTAGCCAATTTCGACTATTTTATCTAGTTTTTAAGCCCAATTGTTGATATTATCGTAATGTATAACCTCATTTGAGTGTCAATTGGTTGTCATTGCATAGTTGATACACTTTGACTTGTTTTTGTTGGATATATAGTCGGAAAAATTGGTATAAATGCCCCGTATGTTTTCTCTATTTAGAAACTAGGACACTAAGTATACCACTTTTTAAAAATATCTTCTAACTTACGAAAAATTGGTGAAAATGCCTTGTGACTGGCTATAGGCTGTTAATCAGCCGGTCACCTGTGAGCTGTCTCTTTACTTTCGAAAAAATTGGTATAAATGGCCAGTATGTTTCCCTTATTTAAAACTAGGACATTAAGTATACCACTTTTTAAAAATACCTTCTAACTTACCAAAAAATTGTGAAAATGCCCCGTCACCGTCTATAGACAGTGACACAACCGGTCATTAATGAGGTGAAGCTCTTTTTTTGACGTAGAATTAATTTTTATTTATTTTTATTTTTTCTGTTGACTCATTTGTTAGGATGGAAAAATAATATATAATATTAGTTTGAATTTATAAAAAATTATAATCCCCAATTTTTTTTTTAAAAATTTAGAAAAATAAAAATTTTATTTGTGAAATTTATTTTAAAAATTATAAATTCAAAGATTTAAAAATTTATTTCTGATATTTATTTCAAAAATTATAAAATTCATTTTAAATTCAAAAATAAAAAAGAAAGATTTCTAAAATTTATTTTAAAAATTATAAAATTGATTTAAAATTCAAAAATTAAAAAATTTATTTCTGATATTTTTTTAAAAATTCTAAATTTATTTAAAAGTCAATAAAAAATTATGATTTTTTTTAAATTTCTAAAATCCATTAATATTTTCAAATTTCTTTTTTACTTTTCTCATGTTATTATTATTTTATTTTAAATTATGAATTAGGATAATTATATGAAATATTAATTAATAAATTTTAGATTAATATTTTTAAAAAATTAAAAACTAAATTGTTCCATTATTCTTCCCTAATAACAACATACTAAACCCTAATATTTATGGATATCATGCAATCTTACAAAGACACCAACATGGAAGACGAAGAAGAAGCCAACAATGCTTCGCTCAGCCCACCTATCCACCAACTGATCGGAACCTGACCAATCACCCGATTCTTTGCCTATTTGCCTCCTCCCGATTGAATCTGCTACCGCCAAAGTCGACTACATATTTTTTTCCACGCTAACAAATGAGTCAACAGAAAAAATAAGTAAAAAATAAAAAATTAATGCCACGTCAGAAAAAGAGCTTCACCTCATTAATGACCGATTGCGTCACAGTTTATAGACGGTCATGTAGCATTTTCACCATTTTTTGGTAAGTTAGAAGATATTTTTAAAAAGTGGTATACTTAATGTCCTAGTTTTTAAATAAGAAAAACATACTGATCATTTATACAAATTTTTCCGAAAGTAAAAAGACAGCTCACAGGTGACCGGTTGGTTAACAGCCTATAGCCGGTTACAGGGCATTTTCACCAATTTTTGGTAAGTTAGAAGGCATTTTTAAAAAGTGGTATACTTATTGTCCTAGTTTCTAAATAGTGAAAACATACTGGGCATTTATACCAATTTTCCCTATATAGTCGGATTCAAGTAAACTTAGGCACCTCATACTGGAACTTTAACTCGTTGTATTGCCACTAGTTTTAAAGATTGAGTGTGTTGATTTTAGGTACCCATGGCACCTCCTAAAAACCTGAAAGGCACCACTCAAGAAGGCACTTCTGGCAGAAGAGTCACACAAAAAATCCGAAAAAGCCAAGTTAAGGGAAAAGAGAAAGCTGTTGAGCCTATTCTGGAGGCTCCCACGCCGGAAATTCCATCGAATACCACTGACAAATCCACAAAACCCACTGACTTCGACATAGTGCTGGAAACGGAGGATCAGAGAAAAATATTTGACAAGTTGATGAAGAGGGGGGTGTCAGCTACCCGCTATGGTGATCCCAAGATCTTGGACGCCATGGGAATCCGGAAAAACGTTCTGGAACTGTTAGACAAAGCAGGTCTAGCCCAGTGCCTAGCACCCCGCCCGACTTTCCTCAAATTCGTGCTCGAGTTTTTCAGCACACTCGAAATCGTGGAGGAGGTTCTTTCCTGCTCAATGATAACACGTTATTTATGCATGTATTTAGGTCGATTTAGGATCATATTTTATATCATTTACGTGCATATTTGACCGGCATTTATTTATATTAATAATATTTGGGTCATTTGACGTGTTTCGACTTGTTTTAAGGTATTTTGAGCATTTTCAGGCTACCGGACGAGGAAACAAGTTGGAAAAGAGTGAAAACCGGCCCAAAAGAGTGAGAACCGTCGAAGAATCGGTCCAAACCGGTCCGAATCGGCCTGAACCGGTCCAGGAGCAAAACCGGGCAAGAACCGACACGGCCGCGTCACAAAGCAACACGGCCGTGTCAAAAGTGGTCCACAAAGCGCTGTTAGTTCTGGAATGGAACACGGCCGTGTCACAACTGCAACACGGCCGTGTCAAATGTTGAGCAGAAAGTGAATTGTGTGCAAAGCAACACGGCCGTGTCACTTAAGCAACACGGCCGTGTCAGAAGGGTTTTTATGCGAGGATTTCATATTTTAATAGGATTTTGATCCTATCTTCCCCAAGATTCGTCCCCAACTCTATAAAAAGGACCCCAAGCTCTAGAAAGAGGGAATCAATCATCAAGAACATAAATTACATCACCTTGGAAGACAAGGAAGACGAAGATCATCGAGACGGAGTTATCCGGGTTTAATTGTTCTTTCTTAGTTTTAATTCTTACAATGTTTTTCATAGAATTTTGTATTGAATTGTTACTAGGCATGGATAGCTAAGCTATTCGTGTCCTAGGGTTAGAAAGTAGGGATTTTTATAACAATGTTTTGATTTATGATTTAATCTATTAAATTCCGTTCTTTATGTGTTTTATCTCTATGTTTGTGCTTAAACTGAATTTAGCTTGATCACCTAGATTTAGTAATTTAGTTTAACAATTCCGCTTCGAGAGGAGGGAATTGTTATCAGACTTAGAACATAGAGCGCAGTTGTCTATGACTGTGTAGGCCGTGGCTTAAGATCGTTTGGAAGTTATTAGGTTTAATTGACTCGAGAGGGTAATTAGCTTAATTAATCAACGGTTTAATCGCTTCGAGAGAAGGATTAGATTATTGTCGTGCCGCCTAATAAACACTAGAATTGGTAAATTAATAGGTTAATCATATTCCACATTGAAATAATATCCTGAAATCGAAGCCCTAGGATACCTTTTCTCTTTGATTGTTAGTTTTCGTGTTTCCTAAGTTTGAAGTTATATTTAATTGAGTAGTTTAATTAGAAAAATCAACCTGTAAAACTTAGTATCTAGTTAGGACATTCCTAGAGTATTAGGGTATCAAACTACCTAAAACTATTCCTTGTGGGATCGACCTTGACAATAGTACTACACCTACATCCGTACACTTGCGGAACACTAGGTTAGAAACCGACGTGTCACTCAACTACGATTCACCACTTCAAATTCCAACTTCTAAACGAAGAAAAGATATTGAGCCATGGCAACCTAAAACGCATATATAGTTTGACGTGCAACAATTCTGGGGGCAAATCACTGCCGCCTCTGAAATAGTAGCACCTCAAGCATCCGACCCGAGGAGCTCCAGGCTGACCTCCATCAGAAGCCCAGTCGTGAAGTATCTACAGAAGTTGTTGAGCTCCACCATATGTGGAAGGAAAGAAATCAGTTCCCCCCGGTTGTACGAGATGGAGATCCTCTGGGCCATTGTGGATAGGAAGTTGGGGAACTTCCAGCAGGACCTAATATCAAGCTTTCAGAAGATAGTAAAAGAATTGAGGACAGAAAGGAGAAGAGAGACAAAGATCCCCGACCCGATCTACTGTGGGGCTTTGATAACCCCTATACTTGAGCATTACAATGTACCCCTCCCGGAATACACACCCATCACCACTGATTACTATTTAGACTGGGAGGAGATGGAGAATATGCGTATTGCCATGCTCGGGTATAAAGAAGGAATATCGGGTCCAGCTGTCCCTTATGTTCTCCAAAATGAGGGACCTTACCTCCGCCTACCTAACCCCGGACTGACATACATCAGAGACTTGGGAAGCAAGCTGAACTTGGAACTGAGCTCCGAGGCACACAACAATGCCTCTTTGGAGCCAAACCGTGAAGAATTAACCAAGTTCAAGAGAGCTAAAAATCCACGTTCGGTGGCACGGGTTCGGAGCACGGGAGTTGAGGGAGAAGGCAGTAGCCAGCCAGAGCAACCATCAAGCAAGAGATCATCCACAACCGTTCTGTCTCAATCCGAGTTCCAGGAACGGCAAGAGGGATTGATGGCTGCTATTGGGGATGAAATCAAGAGCATAAGAGCCGAGTTGGTGGACATGAGGACATCCATTGGTGCTGAATTGAGAGGGATCAAAGAGACGATACACGAAAATAAGACAAAGCTCCTCGATCTCTTCAAGTCCATAAAGGGATGCTTCACCTGCTTGAACTCCCGACCTTCTCGCTCTCTGTGAGTAGAGTACCGAAAAGCCTTACCCCTTTGTCCCAAACTTAGTTGAAAAACTAAGTTTGGGGGAAAACAAAGAGGTAAGACAGTTTCGGCCGCTCGAAATCCCCTACCCCTCGTTATTTTCCTTTACTATCTTTACTATTGGCCTGTGAGCCACTTGGTATGATGTGTTTGACGGATTCAATGTGATTGCCTGTGTGCCAATATTGATTTGTATTTTAATTGCCTTTTTGATATGTGACTATTTTAATTGTTGATAATGTTGCCGGCCTGTGAGCCAATTGTCATTTTTTGTTGGTCTTGGTTTAGGTGATATTATTGCATATGCATTTGGATGCTTTGGGTTTTTGATAATTTATTGGGTGCCTTTGAGTCAATTTGCTTGATTGTGTTGATAGTACACACATTTTCTTTTTTTAGGAGTAGGATTCTTAATAGATTAGTTAATTAGTTAATGTCTGCGAATAATGGTGCATAAAATGGTTAAGTTCGGCGAGCACCAAATTGTACTCCTCTTTTTCCACAAACTTAGTTTGAAACTAAGTTTGGGGAGGGGGTGGGGTTCGTACTAATTGGCAGCTCGAGAAAGCAATTGGATGAGTTTAGGAAGGAAAAATGTGGCATTGATTAATGATGAAAAATTTTGACAAATATTTTTGAAAGAAGCACATGGTAGAGCATGATAAACTTTTTGAAACAAAATTGAACTTACACTCAAAACCTTTGATCAAAATTGCAGCCGAGTGAGTTTTTGAGCCTTAGAAGATACTTCCATCTTTGGAGTAATTTAAACTTTCCTTTGGTGTAAAATTTATTGAATGCATTTAGTTGTCTCTAGAAGTTGCCTTGATTCTCTATTTTGAATGATTCGGTGTGTGACATTGAAAATGATCTTAGGCAATTCTTGACTTAAGCCTATTCCAAACTTGATCATACACCCTTTTTCACCAAAAGATCGAAAATTTGCCTCTAGTTAACCCCTCGAGCTTTTAGCCTCTTGTTTGATAGCCCAACTCTACAAGCCAAGTACTTTTCGATTTAGCCTTTTACCTTAATTGGACTATTTGAGTATGAGGGAGGCGGTTGGATGGTAGTCGGGTAAATTTGGGATTGAAAGGGGTAATCTATTGGGAATATTGAAGAGTGAAAGGAATTGAAATAATAGGCAAAGAATCGAGAATACTAGTTCTCTCCAATTTTTGTTTATATTTGTTATTAAAAAAAAATCGAAAAAAGTCGAAAAATCAGAAAAACAAAAGAAAAAGTCAGTTGTATATACTTAATTTTTGCTTTTGATTTGGAGAGACTAGTAATGTAAATGCCTTTTAATAGATGTTCTCAAAGTTGCAAAAATTCAAAAGAAAATACACTCCAAGGAAGAATTGAGAAAGCATTTAGGTTGTGGACTTTGTGGTAAGGAGAAGAAATCAATTTTTGGGATTGGTACTAAGGAAGTAAAGAGTGAGGTTGAGTGACCATTGTTTGAGGGGAAGATGGGTAGTGCACAACTCATCTAGTCCGTTTTATAGTCACTTATACCAGAAATTTTCCCACCTTACCCCAAGCCAACATTACAACCTGTTAAAGACCTTTTTGATTCTTTGTCACAAATGTTGGGTATACATCGAAGTTTAGATGATTGGCAAGCTTATGGTAGGCATTTTATGCATTTCAATGTGAGCATATACACTATCCATTTGATACACTTGAGAGTCGAGAGATACACTCACCATGTGAGGATCTTAAGTTGTCTCGAGAGTAGTGGATCAAGTCTATCACGCATGCTCGCTTTTATCATGATCTCTTACTCTTTCTCATGAAAATTCTGAAATCAAATGCCACTAAATTCTGCCCTAAACACGTGTCCTTTTGTCTTTCTCTTTATTGTTCGGGACGAACAAGTTTTAAGTTTGGGGAGATTTGGTACATGTGTTCCGTGCACGCACTTTAGGGCACTTTTAGTGTCAATAATGTGCATAATCACGTGTATTTAGTGCTTTTATACTCTCATGGGAAAAATAATGTGTTTGTGCTGTTTTTGTGTTAAGACAGGTGAAAAAAAGGGTAGAAAAAGAACATCAAAAGACCACGGAGTCGAGGGATCGATCGAGGCAACAAAAGGAAAGGCTAGCTGAAGATCTCGCCCGAGACAGGATGAAAATCTCGGCCGAGATGAGTCTCCAGGGTATTCATGAAGAATTGAACAAACTGAAGATCTCGGCCAAGACAAACAACGCATCTCGGCCGAGATGTGTTGCCAGAGAATTTCAAAGCTTTTCAAAGGACCAAGATCTCGGCCGAGATACAGTCCAATCTCGGCCGAGATGAGTCAAGCCCTAGCCAGCCCCATTTTTCCCTTTTTACGTCTCGGCCGAGATGAAGTGAATCTCAGCCGAGATCAACCTTCGACCCACCAATCTTGTAAATCCTTTTTCACATCTCGGCCAAGACACACTTCCGTCTCGGCCGAGATTCATTACTCTGTTTTGAAATCCTGAATGCATTCTTGCCTATTTTTGACTTGCACTTTCTCCCCTTATATACATATCATCCTATTCGAATTTAACCTAACTTTTAATACCTTTTTTATACTTGGAAAGCACTATTCAACCACCAAAGCCACTTAGAAAGGAAGATTGGACACGAGATTGAAGGATCATCTTCTCCAATTGACATCTTTGGATTCATCCATATCAGTATCATGTTTCATTATTTTTCTACTTATTTCCTTATTGTATTAGTTAATATGGGTGGCTAGCACCCTTTAGTTTATCCTTGATCATTGTGGAACCTTGAGTCAAAGACATTGATGTGATTATTGCGGTTAATGTTACCGAGATTATTGTGTATTCAAGTGTTTTGTGTTATTTGCTATTATTAAGTCACATTTATGAATTGATTATTGGATTGATCACCCTTTAAGGGATTTGTGAATGTGTTGCTAGAATAGGAAATTACTATCCGTAATTGTAGGATTTCCGATTCCCGTGTAGCAAACAATAGATTTATTTATTGGTGATAACACAAAGTTTAACCACTAAAACCGAGCTTGCGAGTTTTATGTTGAATTTATTTCGTTGTCCTAGTGTTTAATGCATTTGGTTATTGAATCTAAGAGAGCTTGTTCGAGGATTCAATTAAATTGAATAGGGTTAGTCGAAGAGCTTATTTTGATTAACTAAGATTAAGGGACAACAAGGCTATTATAGCTTGTTAATAGCCTTGAGATAAGGGCTAGAATCATAATTTAATCGGTCATTAACATAGTTGCATCAATCGTCCAAGACCAAGGGGAAGCATGATCAAGGGTGGATTCTTTTATTACTTGAAAACCAAAACCGAAAAAGATCTCTTCTATTGTCTTTGATTATTTGTTTCTTTAAATTCGAATGTTAAATGTTTTTAATTTCGTTTAGTTGCCTTTATTTGTTACTTGTAGATTGTTAGTCCCTTATCAAATCCCCAAACCTTTATTGCTTTCTGAAGTATTTATTTCTTGCATATTTAATTACAAATTGCTTGGCATCAGAATCAAAACTGTTCGGCCGTTCCGTGTGGGATCGACCCTTATTTACCATTCTACTAATAGGTACATATAGGAGTCACGGGAATATGATGGCTATACAAAATAACTGGCAAAGAAAGGAAATTACAAGAGACATGCCATAAGATTTATATATGTACCTTCGAGTGGAGAGACAGAGCCCACATGAATTCCCACCATCCACGATTGATCGAGACTGATGAAGACGGTAGATTGAAGTCACCAACTGCTAAGCGATGAGCACTTTTAACTGTTAAAATACCCTTAGCCTTGAATTTCTAATATTGTTGATTCGCCGAGCTATAATCCCCTAGAGGAATATCCAAGATGGCAAAGGCAAAAAAAAAAACTATCTGAAGGCGCTTCTCATCCCAAACCCTTCCTCGTGTGGTAAAATCAGCCACCTTACATCCAAACACTGCAAGATGAGGATACAGTTTTCCCAAACACAACCCCGGATTTCAAGCCTTTTTATAAGGCACACTGCTGCTTACATTACCTACTTGCCACATCAATCCTTTTGAAAGTAATTCCTTACTCCAACACAGACACCGCCAAATGAACGAGGAATTCGTTCCTAAATCACTGCCATAATATCCACGACCCTTTAAGAGATGCGCCACCAGAGAATCAGGATTTTGAATAATCCTCAAAGCCCGCTTTGCAAGAAGTGCCTTATTAAAATTAACAAGATCACGAAAACCCAAACCCCCTTTTCCTTGTGTTGACAACGACATGCTCAAGAAGACCAATGCATACCACTATGCCCCAATGTAGAGCCCCAATAAAAGTTTACAGAGTGCTGCTCAAGCAGTCTACAAATCGAAGCATACACTTTGAAACAAGAAATAACATAGACAGGTAATGCCTGAAGTACCGACTTAATCATCACCTCCTTTCGTCTCAAGAAAATAGCTTGTTGCAACAAGCATCTAACTTTTGTAAAACCTTCTCTCGAAGAAACTGAAACTGCAACTTTATATTTTGAATAAGAACGTTGGCAAACCAAGTTATAACTCATGTCCATGTACTATCGGAACAGATAAATACTTTTAGCATCAGAAGCAGCCAAAAGAGATAAGGACGAGCTACTTGTCACCATGGTTGCAGAAGGCGAAAAGCGGAGGCGGAGCAGTTTGGGTCGGCCTAGGCGCTGCTTAGGCGGCTCCAAGGCGGCGCCTAGAGAATTTCTCTTTTTTTTTTCAAATTTAATTTTTACATGTCGAATTTAGAGGTTTATACTTAAAGTAGACCAAATTTTACTATAAAAGTTCATATAGTTAATTAATTATGCGAGATGGAATGAAAAGAGAGGCGACGGAGGAACTCAAATTGTCGGGGAGAGGATTTAACTTTTATTATTTTTTCAGCTATTGGAATAAGGAAAGCGAGCGTTTTAACTTTTAAGTTTTATCATTTTTATTTAATAAATTGCTTCAAGTTAAAAAAAAAACGACAGTGTTTTCAATAAAACATAATAAAAAAATAAAATAAAAAATAGGACCGCCTAGGCCCAAAAACACCTAGGAGGACGATTTAGGTAAAAGCGGAACGGATTGACGGCGCCTAGCGCCTAGGCGGCCGCCTAGACCGCCTTTTACATCCATGCTTGTCACAACAACCTTATCATAATTAATCATGTGATCTAAAGTAACTTCATACATCCTGAGACAAGTCCGAATCTGAGTAGCATCATTTGATGTTGCCCTAAAAAAGAGAAGGCTATCATCTGCAACAAAGAAATGTGAGATTGTCAGGCAAGAATTGGCAATAGGAACTCCATGAAATGCCCCACACTCATGAAATACTCTCTACAGAAAGACCCTAGGATACAATGTAAACAAAAGGCACGACAAAGGATCCCAGCAAGCCCTCTTTTCGGCTTAACATTCCTAACGATTGTCCCATTCAAATTAAAAGAATAGGAAACAAAAGATAAGACCTACCAAACCCACTAAAGTATCAGAGAAATCCAATCTGAGTATCATCACACTGAGAAAATCCAACACCACCCTATCATACGCCTTGCTCATGTCCAATTTTAGTGCACAGTATCCTGTTTTGGTCTGCTTATTACACCTCAACTAGTGCATGCACCGAATCCAAAAAAGGCATTATATATAATGAGCATTCCCGAGATAAATGCACTATGATGTTGGTCGACAATCTGAGCAAGGATTAGGCCTAAACGATTTGCTAGAGTGTAGGATATGGTTTTTAGGACCGTGTTACATAAATTGATAGGTCTATAACTCGACAACATATGTGGTTGAGCGACCTTAGGGATAGGATTCGCCAAAGTTCGATTCCACACAATCAAATCTGCGGCATCATTTAGAATAGCCAACACTGACACTGCAGATGTCACTTACGACCAATTAAGACAGGTCTTATGAAAGAATAAAGTCATAAACCATCAAGCATTCCACCTTAGACAAGTGCATATCAAATAAGACTTTCCTTACTTCGCCAACCGTACAAGATGTAGAAAAATGCACGTTCCTAGTTTCCATAATCCAGGACTCAATAAAATCAAGAACTGATGCAATATCAACTTCAGCTGGACCTGATGTGGAAAAAAGCTCACTATAAAAGTGAACAATAATCTCCGTCATAGTCGCATGCGACTCACATCAATCCCCATACACTTTGACCAAACTAGGAATAAAATTACGTCTTATCGCACATGCATGAAAATACTTCGTGTTTCCATCTCCTTGTTGAAACTAATTAACATGAGAGTGTTGTTGCCCATGGACCTCATCCTTCATAATCAAAACCTCTAGTTCTGTTTGTGGTTTTCTTACATTGTCAGTATCAATGATCCTGGTATGTGGGCGTAATGCATCATCCTAGTGACCTCTATTATTAGCAATGCATCTCTTCATTCGCTAAAAGCGGAGGGTTGCTCAAGATATCAAGAAAGCCTGGGTGGCCTACAATTTATGTAAAAGACACATTTATTCCCCCAAACCATTCCAGACTTCTTCCAACCCCAACATACTATCCTCCTCATTGAGGCTACTTATGCTAAAAAATAAATCGTTTACACTCATGAATAGTTGATTGAACTCCATCACAATACAGAGTGATGCAAACAGATCGATGGTCAGGCTTGTAAAAATTCATTATGAAAGCCACCACCATCGGGAATGATTAAATTAAAATTAGCAAAAAAATGATTCAATCACGCTAGAGTTATACCCCATATCTCTGTTTATAAAATATAAAAGATTCACCATTGTGAAGGTCTTGCAACCCAACCTCACCAACAACATCGCTAAAAAGATTCACTCCCCCCTAAATTTCTCCGAATCATACATAATTTCATTAAAATTCTCACCAACTAACCATGGTAGATCGACTCAGTATCCAAAGAGGTCAGCTTCTGGAGAAGGAGCCAAGATTTTGGTCACACAATGCGTCACCGGATTCCCATAAAAATCAGTAAATAAACCTCAAAATTAAAGATTTATACGAAACAATACAATCAATATGACCTTTAAAGTAAGACAAAATGAAAATAGTAACATTATTTTTTCAAAATAGTAACAGAACACCACTAGACCCACATGGTCAACATAGAGTAGCAGAAAAAATAAAAGTAGACATCACCTAGAACACTGCAAAGTAGAAATTTTAGACTCACAAATGAATAAAGCAGACAGGTCCTTTTCAGCAATCAACTACCTAAGATTACGAAAAGCACCCTGGTTTCCAAGCCCTCGAGCATTCCAAATCAAACAGTTCAACCAATTCATGATGATATGCGAGGCTAGGTATCAACAGCCACCGTCCCCAAGATATTGTCACCCACCTCCATCGGAGTCACATGCAAACCCTTGTGTACTATATCAGTTTCCTCTTCTTGGACTACATGTTCTTACACAAATACAAAAGCACACACAATCGCCAAATTGTGATTAGACCCCACCTTCCTGCTATAGCCATTCGGCCTCTTATGAGCCTTTTTCCAAGTTCCTGTCAGACACCCTTACATACATCCCTCTGAAGTTGTCTAAAAACCCCGACACCGAGATAGTTTCAGCCTCCCCTGATGTTCCCCCGATCCCTTTCATCAAGTATTAGCATGGGTCTAAATCTAAAACAACACCTCCCTTCCTTGAGTATCAACACTCACAAAAGGCCTATCACCACCAATGGATATCAAAGTGCCACGAAAAAGTGGCTTAGATACATCAAGCTTCACCCTTATTAGACACTTACATCATATGCCCGTGCCACAAGGTGAATGAATGTCCAACACCCTCCCAACTTGCTGAGCTACAACACGTCCCACTACTTCAACCATGATGCTGAACTACAAGCCATGTAATTGCACCCAAAAAATGCACGATGGTGATCTCAAAACAAATTCGGCTTCTCATCAAGGACCACCCTTTCTAATCCTAACAGAGTGCCATTAAAATTCCAAGGATGATTTCGTAAAACATTAAAGGCACTCGATGGAGTCACAAAACTAGAAGGCAATACACTCTTACCAATCTTAGAGATTTCGAGCGAGCCCACCAACTTCCAAATCCGGCATAGGCAACGCCCAGATCATGTTGGCCAATGGGGCTAATAGAGTTATATTAGGAATAAATTATTAAAATATTAATAGCATAAATAGATAATTCGAGGGATTTGATGGAGGGGATTAAGGGAATAATTACCATTTTAGTGGCTTGGTTTTGGGGTAGGTTTTCAAAATATTGTATTATAAATAATAGTTATGTTAGGGTAGGAGATAGGCTGAAAAATAATCCCTGAAATTGGCCTTCGACTAGGCAACATTTGTTGACGGGAATCATCCCACTGTACTTTTTATTTTCTATCCATATCAATCATTTATCATTTTTAATTTCCTGCTCTTTACTCTATCAAATTGGTTTGACCTGCCGGATTTCTGTGCTTTCTTCTAGACTGAGAGCCATTACTCAAATCCGAACGGAGAACTGTGTCGATGCGATGGAGAAGCATTGAGTCCATATGGGAGGAATTGTCACAACACAAAGAAACTGGAGAAACTTGATAAAAATAAAGAGCTTCTATCTACCTTGGTTAAAGGCAATTCAATTGTAGAAATTGAGGAAGTCTCTACAATCTCGAATCTTAAGGATGGTAGCAGTGGGTCTCAGACCAACGACATGTTGCCTTATCACACGCAACCCATTTGTGGCTTCCAACATACTACTATGGGTTAAACTCCCTATTTATAGCGGCAACGGTCCCGTTGTGTGGATTATGATATCAAATATTTTTAAATCCAAGGAAGAAATGAGGATTTAAAGGTGGATCTAGCCCTAGTTTCTATGGATGGAGTTGCTTTGTACTAGGTTCGGTAGTTGCTCGATAGATTCCCAAATATGTCTTGGAACCAATTGACCTACGAATAAATGAGGCGATTTGGGGGAACCCACTAGCCAACCTTTTTGAAGCTCTTGCTGCAACCAAACAAATCGGACCACTAAACGACTATGTTGATGAATTTGTAACTTGAGCAGCCCTAGTTCCACGCCTTACAGAATCTCATCGGTGGGACTTTTTGTCAATGGCCTCGCAAGGAGCTGAGTCAGAATTTGATCAAAGGATTCAGTGCAAATCTTTGACACCATGCATTTGGCAAGGGAGATTGAGCAAGAATTAACCAGCGTCTCTAGCGATGACATGTATCTATGCAGGGGTTAACAATGGATAGGAGAGTTCGGGCTCGGCCCGGAGCATGGCAAGGTTGAATTTGCTGAATAAAGGTTGTCGTTAGGTTGGCCTAGCTTCTAAACCAAAAAATTTAAAGGCGATAGGGCTCAAAATTGCCCCCCTCTAGGTGTGTCAAACAAACTGACAAACGAAGATGTCAAATACACTACCCCGATGAATGGACATATAGCAAAGATAAAAATGTCTCACAATGAATTCGTGGATTTAAGGCTCAGGGGTTATGTTTCAAATGCAAGGAGCCATATCAACTCTTGCATAATTGTCCCACAAAATCATTGAACTTGTTGATTGACAGCGAAGATGAAGGAGGTAATGTGTTGAAAATCATTGTGATGGACAATAACGATGATTATGCTATGACCCATTACCTAATTTCAGCCTAAAGGACAATGTTGTTTCAAATGGGAGAGTAATTGATAAGGTTATATTAGGAATAAATTATTAGTATATTAATAGCATAAATATATTATTCGGGGGAATTGATGGAGGGGATTTGGGAATAATTACCATATTAGGTCATCTCCAACCCCGCACCACCAATTTAGTGCAAATTCACATCATTAACAAAAGTTAATTACAAAAAATTGTTGTAGACATAAAATTATCTCCAATTATTCAACACCAATTTGGTATACCAAAGCAATATTCTCACAAATATCTATTTCACTAGAAGTAGATGCAAAATGAAAATTACCCAATATAATGCAAGTGAAATATAAACTACATAGTAATACTATACTTGTTATTTGCATATTTAAAGTTGAATGTTGTTTGTATTTTTTTATTGTACTTGCATATTCCTATTTAGTTCCCATGATGGATTTAATATGACATGTTATGTAATATTTGAAGTTGTACTTTGTATTATAAATGAAGTGGTTGTTTGTGAATCTACTTAGTTTTTGTTATTATTTGAATATAGCCAATTATTTATATTTAATAAAAAATTATATGTTACAAAAAAATTATACTTATAAAATCATTTATAAAGGAAAGACTTAAAAAATAAATAATATATATCTTATCAAAAGTATAACTATGTAACTATAAAGGGTAGATCGAAGTCGAAGGGTAGAAATAATCCCAATAAGGACAAGAATTAGACTGAGTGCTTCAATTGTCATGAACTTGGTCATTATAAAAATCTGTTCAAGGCACCAATGAAGGATAACAAATCAGCAAATACAAGCACTGGAGAGATTATGGATGAATTAATCTTAAGCATAAGCAATCCATCGGAATCTTGGGTGTTAGATTCGGGAGCATCGTTTCATTTGTGCTGCAGCGCTGACGTAATGCAACGCTAAAGCTCTGGCGATTTTGGAAGGTTTATCTTGTTGATGATAAGCCTCTGAAAATTGTGGGGGAGTGATAAAAATCAAGATAAGAATCCACAAGATCTCTTTCAAGTTCCAATCAGACCAGTTACAAGAACACGAGCTAAGAGTTTCAAAAGTACTCAATGGAATATTTCAAGAAGTTTGGACTTAAGAGACGATTAGGAGGTCCATTAGAGATAAAGGACTTGCTAGTCCAAGGCCCGTTAACTTGATAATTCAAAGCTTCTTATCTCACACACTGGCATCGGGTTGGGGCTTCTATATCGAAGTTCGTGAGTTGTAGAATCAGGGCTTGAGGAATCATCCATCTGTTCCGTTCCTATCTACACGTTTTTTTATTCGGATTCTCGTAACAATGCTAAATTGTGATCGGAGATCATATCAGGAAGGGGGATGTTTGGATCAAGACATCGAATGGAACTATTTTGCAATTACGAGAAATGAAACATATTCCTGGATTGAGGAGCAACTTACTTTTCGTAGGACACCTGGATGATGAAATTTACATTGTGACTTTTGATCGTAATACGTGAAAGATATGCAAACGAGCTATGATGGTGGCTCGAGACAATAAGGAGGGAACATTGTATATGACAGGAAACACCTTGCAGGTGCAAAGAACGATGCAAATTTGTGGCATTGTCATCTTGGACACATGAGTGAGAAGGGATGGAAGTGTTGTGTTCGAAGGATAAGTTGCTAGCCTCAAGAAAATTGAAATTAGGTTATGCGAGGATTGTGTATTCAAAAAAAAAAAAAAAAAGGGTGAAATTTTCGAAAAGAGGCAGAACCTCGAAGAAACAGAAGTTGGAATTGGTCCACAACGACTAGTGGGATCCAGCACTGGTGACATCTCTAGGTGGAGCGTCATATTATATGAATTTCATTGACGACTCTACGAGAAATGTATGGGTTTATTTTCTGAAATATAAATCTGATGTCTTTGATGTTTCAGAAAGTGAAAGGCTCTTGTAAAAACTGAGACGGGTCTCAAAGTAAAGTGTTTGAGATCTGATAATGGTGGAGAGTACGAGCTCTACGAGTTCAAAGAATTTTGTGCAGCGAATGAAATTCGCATGAAGAAACTGTGAGATCAACCCCTCAGCAGAATGGTGTTGCAGAATGTATGAATATAACCCTATGTGAACATGCTAGAAGCATGAGATTAAGGTGTCAGTTGTCAAAGATGTTTTGGGAAGATGCAGTTAACATTGCAGCTTACTTGATAAATAGAGGGCCCTCAACTCCCTTGGAAAATTGCATACCAGATGAGGTCTGGACCGATAAAGAGGTAAAAAACGTCTTTCCTTAAGTATGTTGGTAGTGTTTCATATGTTCATATTTACGCTGCTAATAGAAGTAAGTTGGATGTTAAATCTGTTAAATGTACGTTTATTAGAAAATGATGGTGATGAATTTGATTATCGATTTCGGGATGAACAGAATCGTAAGGTAATTCGTAGTCAAGATGTCATATTTAATGAGCAGATTTTAACAAAGACAAGTTAGGTGCATCTGAATCTGTTGGTTATGAGAATCAGGTCGTCAAGTTAGACATTTTGAACTCGGGTGGAAGCAAGGTGGATCATGACGACCAAGTGGTTGTTGATGAAGAACCACATACACCATAACCGACAATTCCGCCACGGACAGAAGACGTAAATCGCCTGATAGATATTCTCCTTCTCTTTATTACTCATTATTAACTGATGGTGGTGAGCTTGAATGTTATGCAGAGGCTACACATATTGAATAGCGGAAACTTACGATTGATGATGAGATGAACTCGTAGAAGGCTAACGAAACTTGGGAACTAGTTGAGCTCCTAAAAGGGATTAAAGACACTGTATAGAAAGTGGGTTTACAGAATTAAAAAGGAGGCAGATGAAAGCAAGCGATACACGACAAGACTTTTTATGAAAGGGTTTGAGCAGAAATATGGTATTGATTATACTGACATTTTAACTCCTCTTGTGAAATTAACCACCATTCGGTTAGTTTTGAGTATGGTAGCTGCAGAGAACTTGATGTTAGAGCAGATGAATGTGAAAATGTCCTTTTTCATGGTGACTTAGTAGATAATATTTACATGGATCAACTAGAGGGATATTTTTCAGAAGAGAACAGTGAGCTTGTTTGCAAGTTGAAGAAGAGCTTGTATGGTCTAAAACAAACTCCATTACGTTGGTACAAAAAGTTTGATGGATTCATGCATGAGATTGATTCAACAGATGTGAGTCTGACCATTGTTGCTATTTCAAGAGGTACAACAATGACTATTCATTCTATTTTTATATGCTGATAGCAGATCCTAATGCTCGAGAGGTGAGCAAGTTGAAGAGGCAATCCTCTAAGCGGTTTGCTATAAAGGACCTTAGAGAGACCAAACAAATTCTGGGTATGCGTATTGAACGTGATGGTGGCATGAAAGTTGAACCTTTCATAGGATGAGTATATCAAGAAGGTCTTGAAGAGGCTCAGTATGGAAGATGCAAAGCTAGTACGCGTCCCTTTGGGTAGCCAGTTTAAGCTATCTAACAATGATTCACTTAGTAGTAAAGAGGAGCGAGCTCATACGCAAAAAACTCTATATGCTTCGACAGTTGGTAGACTAATATATGCTATGATATATACAAGACCCGACATTGCAGATGTAGTGGGAGTAGTTAGTGGTTTATGGGTAATTTCTGTAAGCAACATTATGAGGTAGTAAAAGTGGATCCTCAAGTACTTGAGCAATACTGCAGAGAGAGCCTTATATTTTGAAGGCAAACATATTGAATTGACAGGGTATATTGATGCAGATTTTGCCTCGAATGATCCTAACGAAATGAGAAGTACAACCTGGTATTTACTCTTGGCGGTGCAACATTTCTTGGGCTTCTAAGTTGCAGAAAATCGTAGCACAGTCAACTGCAGAAGCAGAGTATGTAGCAGTGACTAAGGCTAGAAAAGAAATGGTATGATTGCGAATTTGGAAAGGAGCAGAATGATAGGATTCTCTACAATGATAGTTAGAGTACTACTTACTTAGTAAAAATCCATTTTTTTCCCACGAAATCTAAGTACATTGAATTGAGGTATCATTAAATTCGTTACCTCGTGGAGAATAAGATCTTGCAGCCAATGAAGATTCGAGGGAGTGAGTTGACATGTTGACTAAGGTTGTGATCATAGATAAGTTGAAGTTGTGCATGATTTCAACTGGCCTTCGAAACTGAGTTGAAGGCTCTTCGTTACTATCAGTGAGAGTCAAGTTACACTTGAAGTCAGTCCTTAAGTATTGTTGGGTTATGGAGCCTAATGACTGCTTCACGTCCCATGGTCACGACGATCTAACTGATTCATTGAATGTTGAGGCTACAGGTCCAGTTTTGGTTTAAATAACCTTTAATTCATTGTATTTGTTATCACCGAAAAAATTAGTAAATCTCCTAACTTGAATGTACACATACATTTTCATTCTTAACGAATTGGATTAACAGATCTGGATTCTTTATTTTTTGTTCCTATTAAATTCTCAACAATTACACTTTAATTCCCAACAGCATGCCTATCACCCCCATATTAGCAGTTGAAAACACAAAAGATAGGAACAACACTTGAATTTTCTTCAAGTTTAACATAGTTATAAAAAAATTGCAACAAATTTAATTTCTTACAAGTGACATTCAAATATTACAAATGAACCCCTCACAGGTTTGTATTTTCATACAATTATACTCCTTTAAGCGGTGCAGTTTGTAATGAAATAATCAAACAAATTTTCATAATCTAAATCTCAATATAGTTATTATAACCAAAATATTCCCCATAGGCAGAACTACAAGTGGCAGCATGAGTAGCAAAGAAGAAAAATGGAAGATGTTATAAGTTGCATCGAGTCATAGGACGACACGTTTGCTCCCATTCGCTTCAAGCTATCCCGGGGAATTAAAACGTTCGCATCACAAGTTAACTGTCACCTACAACAGCTCCTCATCTATGATCAGGGGGGAAAATTTTATCCAAGCAGACGCGTCTCCACTGAATATCCCGCTCTTCAGTAGTTACTGTTGAATAAACAGAAGAATACTGTGCTGGTGAATGTCTTTTGTACGGCACAAAGCCCTTTCTACGATCTTCAGAGTTTTCCAAAGTTCTCTTACTTAATTTGTAGGAGGAAAATGGCTTTTCTACATTCCTTTTCTTTTCAACTAAAGAAGGCAGACTGTCAGCACTCCAGCTTCTCTCTCCAGCGAAATCAGTATTTGAACAACAGCTTGAAGAGACCTCATTTTCTTCGTTCTTATCCAGCTTTTGCTTCTTTTCATATGATTGAGCTTTAGTCGGGACTGGACCATGCAATTTTTGAGTCGACAGTGACACATCACCGGAAAGAGTCAGCCATGGGAGAGGAACTTGCCGACAAGCATCCTCTGAAGGATTTGCAGGTATGACTCTACAAGAAAGTGAACAATTTTCCTCGGGTTTATCTAAACAAACAGCCTTGCATGTCCCTAGGGCCGAATACGATGTTCTGGAACAGTCTTTGACTAATAATGTCTTACCGAAGAGCTTCAAACATGGCACAGCTGATTGATCTTCTTGAACAAGATCATTGTTTTCAGAGAATAGCTCCAGTTTCTGTTTAGTAGAAATGAAAACCATTTAGTCTAATATAACCGGATCATATGTAAATCAATAGCTATACTGCTATAATATATCAGCTAGGGTAATACCAGGGGAATTACTCCATCAGGATTAGGATTTTCATCTTCATTTCCTGGTTGACATCTCGCATCATCTGACATAATCATCTTACATACTTCTGAACCTATATCTGTAGTAGCACCGAGAGCAAGAGCAGATGAGACAGGTGACAGGCTACCATTGGGTGTACATGAATCAGCTCGAACAGATGTATCTGAACTGATGACAGATAACACGGATACAGGAGATTGGTTCTCCTGTTCTGAAGTAGACAAATCCTGAGATTCCCATATTGTTAAATTCTCAGGCATTGATGTTCCAGTTTTAGCCTGAGACACCAGCTTACGAGGATAAGGGTGCATCGGCTTCCTCTTAGGCCTAGGAGGCGGAATTTCAATTGGTTTCGCATCACTGGCATCTCCATTATTTGATTCCCGAACAATCTAAACACCACAGATTATCCAGATATAAATACACCTGAGAGAAGTTCTATAACTTACTGAAAGAGCAGCAGTATATAAATGTTATGTGTGTGCATATGTGGCAAAAGAACAGCAAACCTTGGAAAAGAATTTCTGTGCATGGCTTCGGATTTGTACAGCTGTTTTTGTCCCTACATGCTCTGAACAAAGAAATCACATAATCTCCTTAGAATGCATTATTTACTAAAAGATACATTCATACAACATCAGTACCAATCAATCAGTCACCTTCGATTTTCTTCCATGCCCGACCATAAAGTTTCAAGGCCTCAAGGAATCTTGTATGCTCTTCTTCTGTCCATCTTTCCCTTTGTTTAGTAATTGTATATGGTTTTCTCGCCTATTCCAGACACAATAGCCACCATAACAAAGATAAGTTGGAGGTCAACATTTACATATACGTAACAACAGAACGATATCTACCTTCAGAGCAAAGTCATCCCCAGTATTAAACTGCTCTTTTGACTGCACGACCTTACCAAGAATGCTACTTTTTATCAAGATTTTGTCACTTGCAGGACTTGCATGTTTTTCCTGCAGTAGAAAAAAAAAAAATGTTAAACAAAAGCACATGGCTCATACATATTGGGCCTGAAGGATTTGGAGTTGGATATGAAATCCATAAATTGGGCTTGAATGAATTTGAAATTCATTCGTTTCAAATCCTTGATATATAAAACCCTCAACCCAATTTTTGCAATATAAATCATTGCATTAAAATCTTCTTGCAGTAGCTTAGAGGCAATCTCAAGATCCTAGTACCAACTACTTATTGCCAGCTAAACAACAAAATTACATGCTTTCGTTTGCAAATATACTACTGATAGGCTTACAAACAAATTATAATGATTCATATGTCAAGAGCAGATCAGCAGTTCATAAACTAAAATTAACAACAGAGGACCAAGAACTAACAACAACACTTCATACTCTTAATGAACAAAACGAACATAATTATTAGTCAAATTCCCTACCCTGTTTCATGTTTGATTATCAGAATATCAATATTTTCTTCGTTTAATAAGAGCTACAACTAAGTGGCACAAACCTCTCTCCCTCTCTCTCCCTACATATGTGTATGTATACGTATAAAAACCCAATTTCAAGTTTCACCCGACTCCAGAATCTATCCACAATAGTAAATTTATGATACAAAGTTTAAAAGAAAGGTAGATTGTTATCAATTAAAATATCACATGCACAACCCAGTGTAGAATCTAATCTTGAGCTTACCTGTACGACAATAGCTGCAGAAGCCATTATTTACTCAAAATCGTCTTCCCGATATTCAACGAGCTTCTTAGCTGAACGGGAAGTGGATGGATCACCGACGGACCACTTATTTGATCTAGAAATTATAGAAAAACTTCAAGCTAATCTATCTTCTTTCCTCATTTCGAACAAAATCAAACCCTTTTCCACCGTACAAAAACTCAGGAAAACAAAAAATGGAAATAAAGAATCACAGATTTACAGGAAATAGTAGAAACTGGACAGGTCTGGGAAAAGGACTTCAACGACTGATGCGAATCCAGAAACAGGACTGTTCATTTACACAAAAATGAACTAAAATTCTCCGCAGAAACACTTCAAATCGTCGATCTATATCCACACCCAGATATAATTAAGCTAAAGAAAAGAAGGAAAGATATTAACAATATCTGGAGGAGGAGAAAGAAACAATAGACTGTTTGGTGGATTAGGTTATAGAGTTAAAAGGGAAAGAAAGAAGAAAGAAGAAGAAGGGAGAAGGTACCACGTCAGCATAGTAAAAATAAATTTTATGAAATAAATTAATTTCAACAGAAGGATCGAGAGCGCTATGGAGGTTTGTGGCTGATATTCAAAGAGCGGTAAGCGCACGTGGCACCTCCCTGTAAGCTGGGGGCCCCACAGATACACTTTTTCTCACTTTTTCCCGGGTCTACTCGCGCGAGTAGAGAACCATGAAATTTACTTGCCACTAACTCGCGTCCATTTGTCAAATGTTTAGTAGTGGTCTGTTTTTCTATGGGCGCAGCGTATTTGGTACTGGAGAAACGTTGACCAGCTTACAATTTTTTTTTTTTTTTTTTTGGGGTTACTTTTATTATAAATTACTGTTGAGGCTTTTCCAATGAGAAAATTCAAAAAGCAGGTGTTTTGCTGTCACATCAGCGTCACCTCAAAAGTAAAAATATCCCTATCTCCAAAACAAAACTCCTCCTCAATAATATACCAAAAAAGTAGGTATTTTTTTGGGGCCCACCTTAATATCCTATTTATCCCCTTTATATTTTAATTTATCATCTATATTATAATTATCTTATTTTCGGATAAATAATACATAATTAAATATTTTGATTGTTTTAATTTTTTAATTTTTTATTATATTTTCGGAAAAAAAATCCAAATAAATATTATTAATTTTTTTATTACGTAAAATGTAAAAATACAAATTGAAAGCACTAATTTTTTAATTTTTTATTATATTTTCGGAAAAAAAATCCAAATAAATATTATTAATTTTTTTATTACGTAAAATGTAAAAATACAAATTGAAAGCACACATCGTAAAAAAAATACAAGAAAATTAGGATTTTGAGAATTGAAGTTGGTAATAAGTAGACGAAAGTTGATATTTGGGGGCGACACTTCTTCTCCGAAATTCGAAGAATTTAGCCATTACGGCCATGAATTTTTATCCATTTTTCTTTTTTTTGGTGTGAAGAGAAAAAATTTAGCTTGAAATTGAAATTTGATAGTAATTTAATATACACACTTATTTCCACTCAAATCCTATATTAAATAAAAAGAAAAAGCAAAAAAAAAAAAAAAAAAGAAAAAAAAAATTAAAGTGGGGGACAGCCAGCAGGCCGCGGGGCCCACGCGGCCCACGCGCGCGTGGCTCACACGCGCATGTGCTGTCCCCTTGATTGCGCGCGTGCTGCCCACCCGGTGCCTCCCCCCACTTGCGCCCGCCCAGAAAAACCTGGGTAGCGTTTTTGCTACCCGGGTGCTCCACCCCCAATCCCAAATCCCCATTCCCACTGGTAAATACCTCATTTTTTGGTATTTCTCACTTTCCACATCATCAAAATACCTCCCATTGGGGAGGGCCTGATATAAACAAACTCTAACCGGGTATTTGCAAACCAATTGCAACATCAAAATCACTTTTGAAAAACAATTCCAATTAAATAGGCGTTTGCAATATCATATTAGGGGTCTCAAATCACTTCTTGATAGGTATGCCCAACCTATTCGGATCGGCCCAGTCTGCAAGCCCACGAAGAAGCCCATACATGGGCGCGCACAGGCCTATGCGGCCCAAGCAAGAAGAACGAGTCAAAGGAATATTCTACCATTATCTCCTCAACCGCCATGCAGACGTGGCCCATAATCTCCTCAACCTCCCACGCGCGATTGGAGGCGCCAAGGTAGTGGGTAGCTCACGACGGACCTTCGAAGAAATAGGAAATGTCTATATAGATTAGGAAAAAATGATTAGCTAGGCTCGGTGCTGTTTTGTATAAAAAACTGGAATAGTAAAAAGAATCGAGAGTGATTACTCTTTCCGGTGGACGTAGATCTCCGCGATCGAACCATGTAAATCCTTGCGTTATTTACATTCTTGTTAGTTTGATTACTCCGTTTTAATTGTCTTAATTGCGATTCGATTGGTATCCGAATTGGACTGCATTATCAATTGACGCCGTCTGTGGGAACCAGAAACAAGAAAAACCCTAGTATTTTTTGTCATCGCACTGAATTAACATGGTGGACACTCGCCGATCCGTCGATCCGAATACTTCTCGCCGGAATACTCCTGTCGACCCGCTCCCTTCACGACAGCAGCCACCACTCCAGGATGTGCTCCCGGAACAACTTAACCCGTTGCTGCCTCTAGCTCCTACGAGAATACCACTTCCAGCGCCTGCGGATCCACTAGCGCTGGCTAACTCCAAACAGGCTCCTGCATTGACTCATGCCCATGAAGAGTTTCTTCGGGAATACTCCGCTCTCTTCCAGCAGCGGGCTCGTCGTCGCGCGGACTTCGGTGCACGCGCTGGCGAAGAAGAGGATCAACCGGCAAGGCATCAACACCGACGCCGATCACCAACGATCAATGACGATCCGCCCTGCAGGGCGAGACAGGATCGTCGTCGTCGTCGGTCATTGTCACCCAGAGACACCCGAAGCTCTGCAGGTTCTGGGGTGCGCCGTACTGATCACGCCGATGTTGACCGGCGCCGACCTGTCAATGTCGCAAAACGGCCTTGCCTGGAAAATTCCTGTCTGTTAGACCCATATGAGCAAGAGCAAGCCCAGATCGAGGTCGAACTTGACAAAGTGTTAGGCCTCGATCCCGAGGAGAAATAGTCACCCCTTTCTCTCCGGAGATTGCCAACACGCCACTCCCCGCGGGATTCAAGCTTCCACCTATTGCCTTATATACCGGCACTACGGACCCCGGCAACTTTCTGAACGCATTCAAGTACGCTATGGTTAACCAGGGCTGTAATCAGAAGCACTTGTGCAAGGTATTTCCCGAATACCTTCAAGACGAGGCCCGACTTTGGTTCGATGCCTTGCCTCGAAACAGTATACAATCTTTCCGAGACCTCGATGGGCAGTTCTGGACCCGTTTTTATACGCAAGCAAAACCTATGGCTACCCTAGCCGATCTGATGAATATTGAACAAAGGGACGGGGAGACAATTTCTCAGTTCCTTGAGCGTTTCACAGCGGAAAGCTTAAAAGTGGGCAATCGGTCAGACGATGTTATTGTCACTGCGTATGAGCGGCCTCCGGGTTGGATCGCTTTACACTGAACTTGCCCGGAACCCTCCGGCCACAGCTCGAGCCCTCTTCGGGATTGTAACCAAGTTTGCTAAAGCAGATGAGCAAACTCGGCGCAAAAGGGAGAAGCTCGCCGCCAAAAAACAGCCAAATAAGACGCAAGCGGGGACCAGCATCCGGACCAGTGCCTTTAACCGCCTAGGTAAGGGAAGATTAGAGCCCCGGAGTGACCGGACTCCACTCACACCTCTCACTCGACCAAGGGCAGAAATATACGCTGTGCACAAAAACGAACTACGACCATGCCCGCCGATGATCGCCCCGGCTGAAAAATGAAATAGAGACAAGTGGTGTGCTTATCACCATGACCATGGACATGACACCGAAGAGTGTCGAGAGCTTATTAAGGAAATTGAAGATTGCTTGAAGCGGGGATCTCTTCGGCAATATGTCGCCAGGACGGAAGACATGCCCCGGGAGACCCGAGATGGGGGTTTTTCCCAAGGAAGGGGAGGTTACAATAATAGAGATCAGGAATGTTCCCGGCCGCAATGGCGAAACAATGGGCCTCGGCATAACGACTACCCGCGGCAGGATCAACGCAGAAGCCAGCCAAACCTACCACCGCAACCTCAGCTATTGCCACCTCCACCGCCTCATGGAGGTCCCGGAGAGAATCCACAAAATCATGTCATTCACGGCATAATTAACGTAATATATGATGCCATGCCATTGGGGGCTTCCTGAAGCGCCCCGAAGGTCGAAGCGCGTAGGCCTCCTCCCAAGGAGCCTCGTCATAAGCGTCTTCATAAGCCTGAAGCGGTGGCTTTTACTGAGGATGACCCTATTCCAGAGATCACTCCTCAAACAAATGCCATCGTTATTGACATGGTGGTCGTCAATATCACAATCAAGCGCGTCTACATCGATAATGGTGCTGCGGTTAGCATCATCTTTTCTGATTGCTTCCACGAAATGGGCATATCTCATGAACGACTACGGCCTGCCCTGGGGCCACTCCAGACTTTCACTCAAGGGGAGGTCCAACCTGAAGGAATTATCACCCTTCCTGCTTCACTCGGCACCTATCCCGGGATAAAGACCATCTTTGTGGATTTTTATGTTGTGTCCAGTTCATCTCCTTACAACATGATCCTCGGTCGAGACTGGCTCAATCCGGCCAAGGCCATTTGCTCCACGTACCATCTGACGTTGAAATTTCCTACATCCTGTGGGGTAGTAGCCGTACGTGGGAACCAGAAAGTATCAAAGAAGTGTATGCGTGTTGCACTCAAAACGACAGTTGCAGCTCCCCCAAAGCCTCAGTTTCAAATCACTAACCCGGAATCCATTCCGAACATCTCCGAGTCACTTGGAACTGATGTGGCCAAAGTGCCACTAGATCCTGCAAAGCCACAACAAACTGTCAAGATAGGCGCTGTCTGTGTGCCCTCGCTACACGAAGCGATCATTCAAACATTGCGGGAGTACTCCGATGTCTTCGCTTGGTCTCCTCTGGACATGCCAGGGGTATCTCCAGACCTTATTACCCACAAACTGAATGTGGATCCTGCTGTAAAACCTATACAGCAAAAACAAAAGAAGTTCGCCCCGGAGCGAAATGCAGCCATCCGAAGAGAAGTCCAACAACTCTTGGACGCGGACATCCTGTTCGAAGTCCATTATCCGTCCTGGCTCTGTAACCCAGTAATGGTAAAGAAATTCACTGGAGCTTGGAGAATCTGTGTTGACTTCTCCGACCTCAACAAGCACTGGCCGAAGGACTGCTACCCTCTTCCACCAATTGACTAGAAGGCCGAAGGACTGCTACCCTCTTCCACCAATTGGACTTCTGAGACGCTCAGGGCATTACAACATCATAACCTTCGGCTCAATCCCACCAAGTGCACTTTCGGTGTTGGCTCAGGGAAATTCCTTGGGTACATGGTATCCCAGCATGGCCTCCAGGCCAATCCGGCAAAAGTCAGGGATGTAATGGATCTCCAGACACCGAAGAACATAAAAGACGTTTAGCGTCTAACTGGCGGTCTTGCCGCTCTAAACCGCTTCCTAGCCAAGGCAGCAGAGCGCCAACTCCCTTTCTTCAGAATTTTGTGCCAAGCCAAGGACTTCCAGTGGACATCGCAATGTGACGAGGCCTTCATAGCTTTGAAGCAGCATCTCAAGCAACACCATGTCGGTACCTCTCCCTGGAGAGCCTCTCCTCATATCCTTAGCCGCCGCCGACGAAGCCATTAGTGCGGCCCTCGTCCGCGAGGACCATGGCACACAACGACACGTTTACTTCGTCAGCCGAGCCCTCCAAGGGGCAGAAGCTCGCTACTCCGTAGCAGAAAAAACAGTTTTGGCCCTTGTCATGGCAGCCCGTCGCCTACGTCCTTATTTTCAAGGACATACAATCCACGTCCTCACTAATCAGCCGATCCGCCAAGTTCTCCTTAAACCCGATATGTCGGGACGTTTTGCCAAATGGGCGATCGAGCTCGGAGAACACAACAAACAGTTTCAACCTCTCCGTGCCATCAAAGGACAAGCCCTCGCAGACTTTCTTGCCGAAGTCCCATCCAATGGACCCGAGTCAACTACGTCTCCCAGGGATGTACCCGAAACCAACCTAGCTGACGAAGCGAATATGTGGCACGTTTACGTTGACGGTGCCTCGGCCGCTAGAGGGAGTGGTGTCGGGGTTCTTCTCACAAAAACCGACGGAGAGAATATCAAGTATGTCCTACGCTTCAATTTCAAAGTGTCAAATATCGAAGCAGAATATGAAGCAGTAATTGCCGGGCTGCGACTCGCCCAAGCCTTGAGAGCCATACATGTACGTTTGTATACCAACTCGAAGTGGTGTCCAGCCAGATTAGATGATCGTACAACGCAAAAGAAGATATGATGAAACGGTATCTTGCCCTAACTCAACATCTTTTGCTAACTTTTGCCTCCATTGAAGTTTTAAAGATTCCCCGAGGAGAAAACACTAAGGCTGACACCCTTAGCAAACTAGCCTCCGTGGCCTCGTCAAACATTTCTGCTGATATACTTGTCAAAGAGGCTATGCATCCAGCAATACAGGAGCAAGTCATATCCGTGGTAACCGATGCTGAACCATCATGGATGACCCCAATCATCCAATTCCTCCGGGATGGCATTTTGCCAGCTGACAAGGTGCTTGCTCGTCAGATCACACTGAAGGCGCCTAAGTACACGCTTCACGACGGAGTCCTATACCATTGCTCCTACTTGCAGCTAAGTCTCCATTGTCTCGACGATCCAGGTCGACTACGTTCTCCGAGAACTCCATGAAGGCTCATGTTCAAGTCACATCGGATCTCGCACCCTCGCCAAGAAAGCACTCCGGTGGGGCTACTATTGGCCTACCCTATTTAATGACGCGCACAATCTTGTGTCACAATGCGACAAGTGTCAGCGCCACTCTTGGGTGAAACATCTACCGCAGACCGATCTCATCGGCATCCAAAGTGCCTGGCCGTTCATCCAATGGGGCATTGACCTCGTTGGTCCGTTCCCCGTCGCTCTAGGTGGGCTTAAATTTCTGGTTGTCGCCGTCGACTATTTTACCAAGTGGGTCGAAGCTGAACCACTTATTGCTATCACTGGCCAGAACATCCTCATGTTCGTCTGGCGAAACATAGTTTGCCACTTCTGCATTCCGAGCACAATAATATCTGACAATGGAAAGCAGTTTGCCAACGACCCTTTTCGCTCCTGGTGTGCCGAATTACATATCAAACAGATTTTCACTTCGGTGGCGCATCCTCAGGCCAACGGCCAAGTTGAAGTAACAAACCGCACTATCATCAACGGCCTCAAGAAACGGCTAGATCAAGCCAAGGGTCTGTGGGCCTACCGCACAAAGCCTCATACCTCAACTAATGAAACACCTTACAGCCTTACCTACGGATGCGAAGCGGTCATTCCTGCTGAAATCGGCGTACCCAGTCCCAGACTGCTCAACCACGACCCCGAGAACAATGAGGATAACCTTCGCGCTAACCTCAGCGCGCTTGAACATCGCCGTGAACAAGCATTTATCCGACAAGCTAAATGTAAGCAGCAAGCAGCCCGATATTACAGTAATCGAGTTCGCGGGACTCAATTTCGTGTCGGAGACTTGGTTCTTCAACTGAATTCTGCTAGCAAAGCCATATCCGAGGGCAAGCTTCTTGCCACTTGGGAAGGACCATATCGTGTTACCGCTGCCTATGCCTCCGGGAGCTATCAGCTGGCACATCCGAATGGTATTCCAGTGCCCCGCACATGGCATGTCAGCAACTTGCGACGTTTTTTCCTCTAATCTACTTCATTTGACAATGTTTTTCTCTTCTTTATTTTCTGCAATATTTTTTACTTTTGCAGTTCCTTAATTCTGTTGTCTCTCAGTTTTAGATTGCATTGTATTCCTGTTTGTCCCGACAATGGATATTAATGCAATGTTTCCTTTACACATATGTTATTCCCTTTGCGCGCCACGGGGACGCCCTGGCCCACTCTAATATACACTTAATGGTGTTAATTTATTACTTGTCTCCGGACTAGAGTTACCTCTCGCCCGATCCGTCCGGGGAGATCTCAAACCATGTCTACGGACAAGACTTGCCTCCTCCCCAATTCGTCCGAGGAGGTCTTTCAACTTGTCTCCGGACGCGTTTCCATATATTACGTCCTCCCGAGGGCTGGGACAACTACATCACATTGCATACTTGCACATTTAAAAACATTTTTCCATACACATATACTTTCGTCCCAAAAATATATCAAAATTTTTTCCTTTATGCAAATAGATTTCATACATACAATTTCATCTTTCACAAATCTTATACATCTTTACACTTTCTAAATCACACTATCTAATCTTGCCTCCAAGCCAAAACTCGGCACTCCGGTGCCCTGGCACGCTTTGCCCTGTGCCTGAACTCTTCCAGGACCTGGAAGCACCCCGGGGCACTCCTCTGCTCCTTGGACCCCCCTGGCTGCTTTGCCGTCTACGGCTCGGCTGGCTCGCCCTCTTGGCTGGCCTCGATTTATTTGCCCACTCTACTGGGTCCCACTCCGCCGGGGCCATTTCTTCGACTTCTTGGGTAAACTCCCGGACTTGTTCCGTGGACTCCAGGCTTTGCTCCGGCTCCGCATCTCGCCGCACTACTGGTTTTCTTTCGGGCTTTGACCTCTCCTTGCTGGTCCCGCTTGCCACCGCGGAGCTCGGTTCCTGAATTACGATTCCTCCAGCCCGCGCCGTACGAGTCGGCCTTTTTCTGCGCGTTTTGGAGGCCCTTGCCAGGCTGCAGCTTGCGACGTTCTCTTCCAGAGTGCGCCGCCATCTCCTCCGGCCTTCTAGGTTTTGATACATTCCGAGGAGGAGCTCCAACACCAGACACTTCCTATACACCTCGGTCGAGTTCGGATCCCCGAGGTCCATTAATTCTTTTATCTCAGCTTGGACTTCAATAATTCGTGCCTCGAGATCCTCAAATGTCAACAGATCGAATTCTGTCAACATACGCTCGTGTTCCCGGTGATGCACGTACATCCGCTCTACTTCTGCATCTTTTGATAGAGCGTTGAGTTTGTAGTGCAGCGCACTCTCCTTGGCCTCGGTGCGAGCCTTCTCTGCCTCGACCAGATTCTTCTCAGCGGCAGCTAGTTTTCTCTCTAGCTGGGGTATAACGTGCTTCTGCAGGTTGTCTCTCTCACCCCGGAACCAGTCCAAAGACCGCATAAGCTGCTTTATTATGCTATGCAGTTCCTCGGTGCTCTCCTGTTAGCAGCTAAACATTTAGTACTATACACAACAAGACTCATGGCGGTACAAATACAAATCCATGGCTTTGTTCAACATCCATTACACAATTTCACTTCAAGAGTTCCAGCAAAATACACAGTCATGGTGTTCGAATACATCAACAAAAATGTACATACATCCGTTGAACTATACAAAAATAAAAAACCAGTTACAATTTATTCAAATTGGAGGGGAGTGACCTCCCCTTGCCCCGGTTCGGTCCTTGATGCTGTTGCCGGTGCCGATGTCCCCTCGGTTGGCGCTGCTAGCTGACTTCCCTCCTGCAGCAAAGTCTGGCCGTCCCTAGAGCTCTGCCCCAACGCTTTTGCTTGAGGCTCCATCCTCGGAGACGAGGCCCGTTTTCGTGGCTCCGGCATGAACAACCCCCTTCTGAACGCCAGGAACTCCTCGTCCTGGTCGGCGTTGCAGCTGGCGACCTCCTCGGCAATTAGCACAATGCTCTTCTCTGCCAGTGCCTCTACCAAGGGCCATTCGGGGACCTGAGCAAGGGCCTCGTAGTAGGCCTCCTCCACGGCACCTACGGAGTTATAGTCGTACCCGAACTCTGGACGATACACGTCCACGTCTGGATAGACATCCTTCACTTTCTCCAGCAGCGGGGAGCGGGTGGCAGTGTCACCGACGGCCACGAACCTCATCTGATAGTCCATGAACGAGCCCGTCTGGAGGAGCTTTTCCGCGAACGTGTTCAGTAGGGCCTTTTGGCCCTCAATCACCGCCGCATCTTTGCCTTTGGGCTCGGCGCGGAGCTCCGCCACTTCCCCCTGGAGCAACCCCATCTCTGCCTCCACGCCCCGAAGTCGGGCGACCTCCTTCTCCACCTCGGCAGCCCTTTTCCGGGCCTCAGTTAGGTCGTGGGACAGTTTGTCATTACGGGAACGGAGCTCCCGCAGCTCCGCGGCCAGCTCCTCCTTCGCCTCCCTTTCGCTTCTTCGCCCGAGCTCCAAAATGCCCCGGGCTAGTTGCAGCAGCTCCTCCGCCTCTGGTCCTTTCTGACCCAGCGTTCCTCATTTGCCCCTGTGAAAAAGCAGTCCGTCAGTCTATTACAACATATAACGGGAGAATGCACAATCGTACGTACCTTGGGGGCGGCGTCCGCGCGCATCCTCTTTGCCTCCGAGGGTGGCGTCAATGATGGCTCCGGCCTCTTTCTTGACCTCGGAGTCAGGCCGGTTCCTACATTCTCTTCGGTTTCTTGCGACTGACCATGTCCAGAAGCCGTTCTTCTCTCCGGCGTCTTCTCTCCCGGTGCCGCCTTCTTTTTTATCGCCGGTGGCATTTTTGGGCTCCCGACCACATCCTTCCCGAATCGACCCACTGCGAGCAAAATAAACGAAGTAAGAACTCTTATGATATAACAACGCACACAACACAATAAATAGTCCTACCCTCCTCAGCAGCCCCAGCAGATGAGCCCTGGCCCAGGGTCGGCGCATTTTCCTCCGACAATTCCGAGTAGTAGAGGCTCAACCCCGCCTCCTCCAACTCCTTCTCCGTGCAAACTTGTTTAAGAACACCCACCGTGCGGAAATCTTCCACTGATTCCGGCTCCGCCACCGGGGCACTATCTACTATCTCCTCCCGTCTCCACCTCGGGATAGTCTCGTTCACCTTCACAAACACAATTTTTTCCTTCCAGTTGTCCACTTTACAAGGGTTTTTACTCTAAAACCACCCCGGGGCCTCGGACTAAATGAGTACCACCCCTTTCATTTCCCGAAAGCTTTTAATTGGAAGAAAAACCTAAATGTACCTACGTCGGGCTCTACCCCGACACTCTTGCAGACTACCAAAAAACCTATTACCTGCCTAAGGGCATTGGGCGCTAACTGGCATAAGGCGATTCCGTAGTACCTCAACAGTTGTACTACAAAGTCCCACAGGGGAAATCTTAAACCCACCTTCAGCTGGTCTATATAGACCCCAATAAAACCCTTTGGTGGGCAACACACACTGTCACTGGGCTCCAACACTATATACTCTAAATTATACGGAAAATAAAACGACGGAATCAGCGATTCTAGCTGCACCCGAGTCATTCGGGGTGCCTCCGAGGCCACCTCGAAGTCCTCCTCGAGGCAGTCGCTGAAGTCTACGGCTCGGGTCGAAATTTTCCTAAAATTCGCCCGGAATACAGCCCTAATTTCCCTCTTCTCATGAATTATACTTCGTATCGGAGCCGCATCAATCGGCCGTTCTGCCGTTTCCACTTCCCTAATAGAGGACGAGGACGAAGAAGAATGCATACTTACTTGATTCAAATGTCAGTTGCGCTGGAATTGCAAGAGGACTCTCCTTTTCTCCCGCTCTTTCTTTGTCGCAATTTGCAAATGAAATGGTAAAGTGAATCTTTCTGTTCACGCTTTCTATATATATCCAAAATTCAACGGCCCAGATTGCGACCTTTCACATTCAACGCGTGTGATGCACGCATGTTTTTCACGCGCTTTTTAGATGACCATGCGCGTGGGGAATCACGCGCCTTGTGGTTTCCATCAATAAAGGTTAGCTACCTCACCCCTGGAGTATATTATATCAACTCCGGTTGATTACCTCACCCCGGGGGTATATTATTTCAACTCCGGTTGACTACCTCACCCCAGGTGTATAGTATTTCAACTCCGGTTGACTACCTCAGCCCGGGTGTATATTATATCAACTACGGTTGACTACCTCACCCCGGGGGTATATTATTTCAACTCCGGTTGATTACCTCACCTCGGGTGTATAGTATTTCAACTCCGGTTGACTACCTCACCCCGAGGGTATATTATTTCAACTCCGGTTGACTCCCTCACCTCGGAGGTATATTATTTCAACTTCGGTTGACTACCTCACCTCGGGAGCACACTATTTCAACTCTTGGGAACTACCTACACCGGGGACTCATCGATTCACCTCGGCAACCACCACACACCCATCCCATTCTCGAAACACACTTAAAATCGAAGCTCGTCTCTCGCTCCGACTGGTGGGGAGGCATCTTATAGGTATGGCCCAACCTACCCGGGTCGGCCCAGTCCGCAAGCCCACGAAGAAGCCCATACATGGGCGCGCACAGGCCTATGCGGCCCAAGCAAGGGAAGAACGAGTCAAATGAATATTCTACCATTATCTCCTCAACTACCATGCAGACGTGGCCCATAATCTCCTCAACCTCCCACGCGCGATTGGAGGCGCCAGGGTAGTGGGTAGCTCACGACGGGCCTCCGAAGAAACAGGAAATGTCTATATAGATTAGGAAAAAAGGATTAGCTAGGCTCGGATGCTGTTTTGTATCAAAAACTAGAATAGTAAAAAGAATCGCGAGTGATTACTCTTTCCGGTGGACGTAGATCTCCGCGATTGAACCACATAAATCCTTGCGTTATTTACATTCTTGTTAGTTTGATTACTCCGTTTTAATTGTCTTAATTGCGATTCGATTGGTATCTGGATTGGATTGCATTATCACTTTTCAAAAGTGCTTCTGAGAATCCCTATATTATAAATTTTGGTAACTTTTAACTTTTTACAAATAAATTAAACTATTTGTTTATTTATTTATTATTTATTATTTGTTTAGAATCACTTTTTTTTTTCCAAACACTACCAAATTTTTTAATTTTTTCACAAGATCAAGTAAAATCATTTATCTAAAAGCGCTATTATTTGCAAACACCCCCTTAATTTTATTATACAATTTACTGTTGGTATAAACAAAATATAAATTTGAGCAGCTTACACTTTTTTTTTCCGATTTAATTTTACATTCTTGATCTAAACAAAATAAAAAGAAAACTAAAATACGACATATTGATACATTTACCCTGTTTGTTTATGACAGTGGATGACTGAAGTATTTTGGGCTATGGAGAATATATTGGAATATGGAGGTTGGGGTAAATAAGTGAGTGTTTGTTTATATTGGTTGGAGATTGGTTTGTGGGATGATTATAAGATAAAATGTGTTAAAGTTGATTTGATGTGTGTAAGAGGCAGTTAGTGAATGATTGATTATTAATTAAAGTGTTTATTGAGAATGATGTTTGATTGATGATTTGTGTAATAGTTAGTTACTGGATTGATGATGAAATTTGTTGCTCACAGCCTCAGCACAAATACCTAATGAATCTCAATCCACTACCGATTGACGCAACCCTAAACAAACAGGGCCATTATTATTAGCACAATTTTCTCAACCATGTTATATAGATAACGTTATCATGATCTTGGCTCCTGCAATTTGTCATGCAAAATTTAGACACAAAATTTTAATTTTGTTAGGAGGAAGTTCTAGAATTAATGTTAGCAATAGTATAAACGGGAATATTCTGGCGAAAATATTTACTACCTTGACTTTTAGTTTTTAGAAAAAATAAAAATAATTTGATATACTCATTTTTAGTAGAAAGTGTTTTTTACTCTTGCATTTTCTTTTTAAGAGTTGGATTTCATAATTTAATTTATTAAGATTCCTTTTCTTTTCTAGTATTATCATTGGGTACATATATATATGTATACATTTTAGGATCGGATGGAGTATTATTCTAGTATAAAGGATGTGATTGCAACATGTGGTCATAAATGATATATTATCCTCTTAATGTAAAGGAGACCCCCTTAAGAAAAAAGGTATTTGATACTCTATTGACGGAAGTCCCCTAATACTATATTGTTCTAGACAAAATCTCATGTGCACCGATTACACGGTTAGGAATGGTTCGGTACGGTATGTCGTATCGAATCGTTCATATCGTTATCGTACCGAAATTTTCAGTACGACAAAAATCCATGCCGTTATCGTACTGAAAATTTTGGTACACCGAAATTCGGCATACCAAAATTTCGGTATGATATCGGTAAATACTGATACCGTACCGAAAATTCGATATATCGAATTTTGCATTGGTATCGGTATATACCAATCCATACCGTTGATTTTGATATACTAAAATTTCGGTATACCGAAAATTTACGGTATACCGTTAGGAATTTGGTATACCGAAATACCGAACTATCAAAATACCGAAAAAGATTTGGTATACCGAAAATACTGAACTTTTTTCGGTATTTCGGTATATATCGAAATACTAAACTTTAAGATTATCATACTGATACCGTACCAAAAATTTAAGTACGGCGTCATATAGTACCGAAAATTCGGTATACAGAAAATTTCGATATTTTCGATAATTTTTCGATATGGTATGTGCAGTATTTTGGCATTTCGGTATTTTTTCCCACCCCTATGCACTGTACAATCTAGGTTGGGTATCACCATCTATGTTAAAAGGTATAACATATACTGGGTTAATGTATTAACGTGTAATACCTTTAAGTATAAATTGTGCTACATTTTCACCGTGATACATTTACCTATCACATGTAATACCTTTAGGCATAAATGGTAATACCTTTTGATTCATGACCCCAATTGCACGGATCTTAACTGGTGCACAAGAGACCTTGTACTACGCATTTATTTGATGAATATTTAGGTTCAAGCCCAAGCTATGTGACATTTTACTTATACTTTTTTACTGTTTGTAAATCAGGTTTTAGAAAAATGAAACAATCTTCCACACCATAAAATTTCAAAACATTATATATTTTTCATCTTCTCTGTTTCAATGAAAATATATCAAATTAGTAATTTTCACGATATATGTAGATAGAGAGAGGTAGAACCAATAGTTACTTGCATTAATGTAAAGGAAAAACAAAACAAAAAAGAAAAGGAAAAAGGAAAAAACAATCTAACCTCTAGAATAGAAAAGAAGAGCATAAAAAATACTACCACAAGTCGGTACCTATCATAAAAGAAACGAAACTAAGGACTAAGGTGAATCATCCAAGATGTTCCCCCACTTCACATTGGCTATCAGATGCATCACATTGAACTTAGGATCCTGAGAACTTGTGCATATGAGAACCTTGGAATCTAAGCTCCGAGACGGTGTGGAGGAGCTCTCCCGAGGACGTCGCAAGACCGCTCTGGTTACAATAGGATCCCGAGTTGGAGGTGCAACCTTAATAGGGAGCGACTCTAGAGACATAAGACTCGACAATGCATGCGAAATCCCTCCCTCATCAAAATGGAGGACGCAAAGTGAAGAAACAGGTGACACCAGGTGACTATCGTACCATAGCAGAAGTGCTTAAGGGCTTCGGGGATTGCGGAAAGCCCTCCAACTCAGGAGACTCTATATCCAAATCAGCTAAAGAAGTAATATTAGACACAATTATCCGCTCTCTGAGGCATGGCAGAATAAATCCTAGGATGGAAAATTTCCGGAACTAGAAATCTGAGAGTAGAAGGAGCAGATACGACCATAGATCCAGACCCATGGAAATGGGAAAGCCCCTTTCGCCGGGGCCGAAACCTGAAGAGAATCAACCCCAGTGTTGATGACTCTAGAAGATATTCTTTCCGACACTGCCGTTGTATCCGAAGTTGTAGCTTTGACCAGATAGACTTTCTTGGGTTGTGTGCATTAGATTTTAATTATAAATATGTTTAAGTTAAGTGTGTATATTTTAATATTTGAAATATTTTAATATAAAGAAAGTGTGATTATTAAAAAAAAAAATCTTGGAAAAAGATCAAAATTATTTGCTTTACTTTTACTTTATTTTTCAATAATGTTTTGGCTGCTTGAACTAATTTTTTTTTTTGTAAAAAAGTTGGTAAAATGAAACAAATTTATTGGATTTACATTAATGTACGATCAAATAATAAAATGGTTTACAAGTTAAATATATCTTTTTGTTAATAAAAAGGTAGGGCAACTTACGTCTAAATAAAGAACAAACTAATGTTTATTTCTCTTTTTTTTTTATCAGTTGATTTCTCATGTTCGTATGAAGCATTAGAAAATCGACTGGGAATGAATATTTTGAACTCTTCATTTTTTACATGAATTTTTTTGCTACCCAGCTCGGGAAGAAGGAAGTTTCAGAGCTGGAAAAGCATACATCTTTTGTCTTACAATTAGCTTACACCTTATTCAAACGTTCACATTAATTTTCAGCATATTTTAAGAATTCGTCTTCAAAATTTATGCTAAAGTTATAGCCTTCACTCATTAGTTGGTAACTTGGTATCCAGAGACCAATTGCAATCATCGATGATAGTTTTGAATCACCAACTAATATGATACTATTAGTGATGAGGAGTAATATGGAGATGATTTTGTGCATTTCTCCAACTTTCGAATTTATTAGTAATTGAAGTTGTTTGCTCGTAACACTAGAAGATGTTTTGATTCTCATTGGAAAAATTGTTGGTGGAAGTTTACATGCCATAAAACTACCTCTACATAGTCGCGATGATCACGATCATGTTGCTTGCCTGGGCATACATTGTTTTGTCCTATGATTTTGATGAGGATTAGCAATTATCATCGATAAATGTTGTTTCCCTATTCAAATACAGATTATGATAGTCCTCATATCTTTGATTTAGAACTAGAGGGGGCAAATACATAATAAGTCTTTTTTGGAGATGTTAGAAAGGGTATACAATTTGTTGTACTTATTCATTACCTTTTTTTTTTTTTTTTTTTGTTAAATGTTCTCAACACTAGACTAATTTGGCATCCATATACACGATCAACAAACCATTTGCTAACGATATTCCTCTTTGACTTAATGAATATAGGGATTTCTAGCACGTCTTTGTAGCATTATTGATTGCGATAAGATCGACGTGATTTAAGGGTGAATGGACTCAAGAGAGAGAGAGAGAGAGAGAGGGAGGAGAATGGTGCAAATGAGCATATGGTTTAGCTGTATCTTTTATTAATCGGGATGTAATTCATGATTTTTATAGTTATCTATTAGGACTGTTTGTTTCTTTATTTTCTATTAGAATTAGCTTACTAGTGCCTAAGTTATTAAATTAGTATAAATAGGGAACTTTGTCACACGTCCAATTTCAATTAATTAAAACGCATACCCATGAGTGTATGGGGCTATAACAGTAATTAGACGAGTAAAATGTCGATTCCACAAGGATTGATACTCGATATCGGCTGTATTATTATAACAAACATTTAGCAGTTATCTAGACGATTGATTGGTTGGTTTTGATATTTTTAAGACAAATTGAAGTAAACAAGCAATTAAAACTAAGACAATTAACTAAGAAACAAAATATTTGGATTATACAATTAATAAGGGTGATCTAGGATTAGTTTCAATTATAGGTAATTAACAATTAAAAACCCAATTGATTCAATCTTTAGGTTGGATGCTAATTATTAGGAGACGATAAAAAATGTATATAAAACCCCCCTCTCAGAGCGATTTACGTGTTGCTTTTATACAATTAATCACCATCTCCGATCGCATGACAAATGGGGTTTTTAGTAGGCAAACATGCTTAGAATATGTATTTATATCGTATATTTGTACATTCTAAGCTCTCATTGTCATATTTTTCATATTTTCTTTAACTCGACGGAAAATTCGGGTTTCAAGTGTTTTTTCAGGTTAAATAGGCTAGAAGTACAATAGATTGGAAGAAGTCAGAAAAGGCGAGAAAGAGACAAAAATGCAAAATTCCAACCTAACACGCCTTTAGTATTTTGCTCATATCTTGCGATATACATGTTCAAATGGGGTGAAATCAGATGTAATAGAAAGCCAACTTAAAGGCTACAACTTCATCAGAAATAGTCAAAGTCAAAACCAAACCCGAAGACATAGAAAAATGGCTTTAAAGTTGGATTACATATGCAGTTTTGGCTGTGCACGGTCTCGTCGTGCCCCACTATGTATTTGGGCACGACTGGTGTACCAATCAAGGGAGGAATTATTTTTTTAAGTCGGGCACGGGTTGGCGTGCCCCATAATACAATTGGGCACGACCCATGCCTGAGAACACCTAAACATGTATGGGCTAGGGTCTAAGCCTTCCCATTTTGACCCATTACCACTAAAAGTCCTCAAGGATGTGTTTAAACCCTTTCTCTTTCAGATTTTTAGAACATTCATCATTTTTATAGTTTTGAAAGGGGCGAAACTTGAAAGCAAAGTTATAAGGAGATTTCTACTTGAAGATCAAGATCAACATATAATACTTTACCTCAACTTTCACCCCAGCAAGCCAATGTATTCCAACAATTGATAAATATGTTGCAAATTAGGCAACAAATGAAGGTGGATGTTTTATGAGATTAGAGAGAGCAGGTACTCAATCCACCACTGCCTCAAGGTGATCAAGCGACGATCCATGACTTTTTAAGGCCGGTTGGTAATAGAAATTTCGGACGAATATGATGGAAGCCCTATGAATGCCAACCATTTTGAACTAAATGGCTCTGATTTCTATTATTCAACAAAATTAATTTATTGGACATGCCAATGAAGACCCAATCTACACCTCTCAACATTTTTGAAAGTTTGTGGCACAATCCGGATCCACAACCACACGATCAAGTTAAGCTCCAGCTCTTCTCCTTTTCTATAAAAAAGAAAAAGAAAAATAGTAGTATAATTTGCTTCCTACCGAGAATATAAGGACATCGGATGACCTTTATCAATGGTTTTTATAAAAATATTTTCCGGCAAGCAAGACGATTCGGTTAAAGTGAGAGATAACCTAGTTCAGACAACTTGATGTCGAGCCCTTGTGGGAAGCTTGGAAGACGTTCAAGGACTTGTTGCGAAAGTGTCCATAACACGGTCTTCAAGAAAGAGAGAAGATGTGTTTCTTTTATGACGGATTGTTTGAACCGACTAGAGTGATGCTTGATGTTGCAGCCTATAGGGCATGGTAGCGTCGTTTCTTGCTACCAAATTAATGTGTATAAATAATACACTTTACCTTATCCTACTACTCTAACTAGTAGAGTGGCAAGTAAGGGTCGATCCCACGAGGAACGGCCGAACAATTTTACTTTATGTATTAAGCTATTATGATTAAGAAATATAATGTAGATAAGCTAGAAAACAACAAAGAAGTGGGGGGGGATTTTAATGAAATAACAACTAACACCTAAATAAACAAAGACAATTAAAGAGATTTTTATAGGTTTTTGGTTTTTTTACATAACAAAACGATTCACCCTTGATCATGTTTCACCGAGGTCTTGGACGATTTATGCAACTATTGTTAATGCCCTATTCAATTGTGATTCTAGCCCTTATCTCAAGGCTATTAACAAGCTCTAATAGCCTTGTTGTCCCTTAATCTTAGTTAATCAAAACAAGCTCTTCGACTAACCCTATTCAGTTTAACCGAATCCTCGAACAAGCTCTCTTAGATTCAATCACCAAATGCATTAAACACTAGGACAACGTGATAAATTCAACATAAAACTCGCAAGCTCGGTTTTAGTGGTTGAACTTTGTATTATCACCAATAAATAAATCTATTGTTTCCTACACGGGAATCGGAAATCCTACAATTACGGATAGTAATTTCCTATTCTAGCAACACATCCACAAATCCCTTAAAGGGTGATCAATCCAATAAAAAAATCATAAATGTGAGTCAATAACAGCAAATAACACAAAACACTTGAATACACAATATTTTCGGTAACATTAACCGTAATAATCACATAAATGTCTTAAACTCAAGGTTCCACAATAATCAAGGGTGAACAAAAGGGTGCTAGTCACCCATTTTACCTAATACAAAGATAAAATAACAGAAAATTAAAGAAAACATGAAAATAGGATAGAAAGAACCAAAAGTTAGGGTTGAAGATCAAGATCTTCAACCCCCTTCCATTCCCTTGCTTCCAATGGAGAAAAGTGGCTGATTATGTGAGGGGGATGGGTTCTAGGTTAGGTTAAATTCGAGTGGGATGATATATATATAAGGAGAGAAAGTGTTAGTAAAAAATAGGCAAAATCGCATTCAGGATTTTAAAACAGGGTAAGGAATCTCGGCCGAGATGCAAGTGTGTCTAGGCCGAGACGTGAAAAAGGATTTTTTAGCTGGTGGGTCTAAGGCTAATCTCGGCCAAGATTGGGTTGCATCTCGGCCGAGACGTGAAAAGATGAAATTAGGGCTTTTCAGGATTTGAGTCATCTAGGCCGAGATTGGATTGCATCTCGGACTAGATCTTCATCTTTTGAATTTCTGAAATCCCCTGCAGACTCATCTCGGGCTAGACGCATTATCTGTCTCGGCCTAGACGCATTATCTGCCTCGGCCTAGATTTTCAATTTTGCAATTCTTCATGAAATCCCCTGGAGACTCATCTCGGCCGAGATTTGCATCCTGTCTCGGCCGAGATCTTCAATTAGCCCTTCCTTTTGTTGCCTCGATCGATCCCTCGACTCCGCGGTCGTCTGATGTTCTTTTTCGACCCTTTTTCACCTATCTTAACACAAAAACAGCACAAACGCATTATTTTGCCCATGAGAGTATAAAAGCACTAAATACACGTGATTATGCACATTATTGACACTAAAATGACACTAAAAATGCCCTAAAGTGCGTGCACGAAACACGTGTACCAGGGCACTATTTTCTAGGACAACACGTGTTGCTATCACAATCATTGATGATATGGCCTTGAACTCCTACCAATGACCAAATGAGTAAAATGTTCCTAGGATAGTTGCAAGCGTGGTTGATAATAAAGCGAGTTCACCTCTATTAAAGCAGATTGCCACCTTGTCAAAGCAATTGGAAACATTGTCACAAGCTGCTACCACAATTCAGGCTAGAGTGCTAAGGTAAGTGTGTCTCAAGATGATGCTGATGATTGCAACTTCTTACACCAAAGGAATTTTGGGAATCAAAGAGGGCATCAGTACTCGAATCCTCACTCGGGGCACAACCAATACTCTAATTCAACCAAAATAAACATATGTCAAATCGTTATCAACCGAGCATGAAGAATCACAAAAATATGTCGTATGCCAATCCTAATAACTCAATCCAACCACCTCCGAGGTTCTCAGCCACGAAGGGGGTGATAAATGAGGGGAAGAAATCAAATGTTGAAGATCTATTAACTTCATTTATCTCAAGGACTGACGAGGGTGTCGCTAAAATGGAGAACACCTTTTCAAAGTTCCAAGTTGAGGTGAATTAAAGTATCTTGAGCAATTGGGCTTATTGGTACACGTGATCGTGCACGCACTTTAGGGTGATTTAAGTGCCATTTTAGTTATAATTGTGTGCATATTCACATGTATTTTGGGCATTTATTACTTATGGAGCAAATTAACGCATTCAGTTCGTTTCTATGTCAAAACAGGTACAATTAGACAAAAAATGAGCATCAGAGATCGCAAAGTTGACGAATCAAATGAAGTAAACAGAGGACAGGGCTGAAGGAGAACCTCGGCCGAGAATCCAGATCTCGGCCGAGGCATTTATCTAGGGGAATTGGGAAAAATCAAAGCTCAAGACCTCCGCAGAGACACGAATAGACCTCGAGCGGGGCAACCATCCAGGGGAAAATGAAAGCTTTCAAGTTTTCAAGGCCTCGACCGAGAAGAGCCCTGATCTCGGCCAAGGTGATCCATAACCCTAAACCCTGAAAATCCCCTTTTTACCGCCTTGGCTGAGACAAATACATACCTCGGCCGAGGTCCGACCCTCTGTTTTAAACTGCAAACGCGTTTTTGGCTTAAAATCCAACTACCAACTTCTCCTATATATATATATATATATATATATATATATATATATATATATATATATAGGAGAAGTTGGTAGTTGGATTTTAAGCCAATATATATATATATATATATCCTCCCATTCGAATTTTAACCTATCTTGGGGCCATTTTCACAAAGAAGAAGGATTGGGCAAGAGGATTGAAGATCATGTTCTCCAATCACTATTTTTGGGTTCTTTTATCTTAATATTATGTTTCTTTGCATTTCAATCAATTTTCTGCTTGTAATAGTTAATATGGGTGAGTAGCACCCTATTTTCTACCCTTGATCAAATGTGGAACTTTGAGTCGACATTATTTATGTGATTGTTATGGTTGATGTTACCTTTTAAATAGTGTATTCAAGTGTTTTATACTATTTGATGTTGTTGACTTACATTTATGAGTTGGATTTAGGATTGATCACTCTTTAGGAAGCCTATAAATGTATTGCTAGAAATCGGGATCACTATCCGTAATTTTAGCGTCTTCGATTCATGTGTAGCGAACAATGATGAATTCATTGGTGATAGTAAAAAGTTTGACCTCTAAAAGCGAGCTTGTGAGTCTTATGTCTTATCTATCTCGTTATCTTGGTGCTTCTGTCGAGAGAGCTTGTTTGAAGATTGGATTAAATCAAATAGGGTTAGTCGAAGAGCTTGTTTTGGCTAGCTAGGATTTAGAGACAACAAGGCTATTAGAGCTTGTTAATGGTCTTGAGATAGAGACTTGAATTGTAATTGATTGGGCGTCAACAATAGTCGCGTAAATCAATTAGACCAAAGGGAAACGAGATCAAGGGTGGATCCTTTTTATATATTTGAAAAACCAAAAAATCAATTTAATTTTCCTTTGATCGCTTATTATTTAAATCTTAGTATTAATTGCTTTCTAGTTTATTGTTGGTTTTGGCAATTGTTAGCAGTTGATTAGTTGTTAATCACAAAATACCCCTCCCCCACCCCACAACCTTTATTGTTTTTGCTTGTTTGTTTCTAATTTTATTTCAAATTCCTAGTTGTTTGATTACTCGAAATAATACTATGGGTTATTATTTGAAGCGTATATCATTGAACGTGAGCGCATGTTAAGAAGAAGAGCCCGAGTTTTGGAACAAATCCGGGAAGAATTTGAAAATTTGAATATCGAGAGTGAGAAAACCACTGAACCGGAAGAAATGGCTAATGAGCAAGTTCAGAAGAGGACTATGAAAGAGCTTGCAAACACAAGGGTTGCACATGAACCCTAGTGTATCACATTTCCGGAGATAGGGAAGGACACTACTTTTGAACTCAAGTCGGGACTCATTCATCTCTTGCCATCATTTCACAGGTTATCCAGGGAAGACCCGCATAAGAATTTGAAAGAGTTCCATGTGGTATGCTCAAGTATGAAACCGACAAGAGTAACCGAGGAACAAATTAAATTGAGGGCGTTCCCTTTCTCACTCAAGGACCTTGCAAGAGATTGGCTATATTATTTTTCACCCGATACCATTACCACTTGGGAGCAAATGGAGACACAATTCCTTGAGAAGTACTTCCCTGCATCTCGGGCCACCAACATTAGGAAGAAGATCAGTGGCATTAGGCAAATGCAAGGAGAATCCTTATACGAATATTGAGAAATGTTTAAGAAACTTGTGGCAAGCTGCCCACAACATCAAATCACCGTGCAACTTTTGATCTAATATTGGTATGAAGGGCTTTGTCTGACTGACAGAAACATGATTGACTCAGCCAGTGGTGGAGCTTTGGTCGACAAGACCCCTACTGAAGCCCGAGCATTAATTTCGAAAATGACAGCCAATACTCAACAATTTGGTTGTCGAGAGACCGTGAGACATGTTAAGGAAGTCATCGATTCGAGTATTGAAGAGAGATTGGATCAACTTACCGATCTAGTGAAGAAAATGACTTCAGGTAGCACTCCTACTCCAAAGCCTTGCAGAATCTGTTAAATAACTGAACACTCCACTGATACGTGTCCTATTCTTGGAGAGGAGATGGAGGCTCATGCCAATGCAGTACACAACTTCTATCCTAACCATGCCGGCATAAAGTATGATCCATACTCACAGACATACAATCCGGGATGGAGAGATCATCCCAACTTCAAGTACGCGAACCAAAATCCGAATGTGCAATAACAAGGTGAACAAAGTGGGCATAATCGACCCCCTACCCTACGGGGATGTACCAGCAGAGACAACCTACCAAGCCAATACCCTCTGATCCATCATTGTCTGATATAGTGAAAGTTTGGCAACCAGTACCCTTCAGCTTAAAAAAGAATCGAATTCTAGGTTCCAAAATATTGAGACCCAAGTCAGCCAAATCGCATCAGCAGTATCTCGTTTGGAAAGTGCTCAGAGTGGGAAGTTGTCCGCATAGCCAGAGATAAATCCCAGGAATATCGGTGCAATCACCTTGAGAAGCGGGGTGATGCTTGGAGAGCCTAAAAAGACCGGGCATCATTCTAGTGGGGAAAGAAAAACTGAAAGTGAAGAAGCTGGTGTTGAAGAGGAGGCCTTGGCCGAGGCACACACTAAACTCGGCCGAGATGCCCTGCATCATTTGGAAGGAAATTTACCCTGTAAACTCACCCCGGCCGAGGCAGATGAGGATCTCGGCCGAGATCAATTACAACCCGTTGAAGGGAATTCACCCTGTAAGATCACCTCGATCAAGGCCACTCCAATCTCGGCCGAGGCATTTCAAGATCCAAAATTCACACTTCTACTCTACCACTCCCCTTTCCCAGTCAAATCAAGAAGGTGGCAGATAGAAGAAAAGATCGAGAGATTCTTGAAGTGTTCAGAAAAGTAGAAATCAACATTCCTCTGATTGAAGCCGTGAAGCAGATCCCACGGTACGCCAAATTCTTGAAAGATCTATGTACCAATATGAGGAGGCTTCAAGGGAATGAAAAAGTGTTCATGAGTGAAAGCGTGTCAACAATTTTCCAAAAGAAGCTTCCGCAGAAATGCAAGGATCCCGGTATATTTGTCATTCCTTGCAAAATAAATAACCGAAAAATTGAACATGCTATGCTAGATTTAGGAGCATCAATCATTGTTATGCCTCGCTCTATTTTTCAATCCTTGAATTTGGGGCCACTCAAGGAAACACGAGTAATCATTCAACTAGTCGATCGAAGCGCTTCATACCCCGATGGAGTGATTAAAGACGTGCTGGTTGAAGTTGATAACTTAGTGTTCCCGGCTGATTTCTACGTTTTGGAGATGCAAGGGGATTCATCAATTTCTATGCCTATCTTATTAGGGAGGCCGTCTCTAAACACCTCCCAAACTAAGATAGACGTTCATGGAGGCACACTCACAATGGAGTTTGATGGAAGAACCGTGCAATTTAACATTTTTTATGCTGAGCAGTGTCCCAAAGATTCCCATCCTGTTTTTCCTCATGATATTGTTGACCCTCCTATCGAGGAATAATTTGAGATAAGGTGCAGGAATAAGTCAAACATTTCCACATTCTTGAAACATCATAAAGAGGAAGGTGAGAAGCTACATGAAGTGAAGTGCTTGAACTTGTCCGGTCCAATATGGAAACCACCTTGAAATCAACGCTGAGGGAAAGAGCATCCTTCAAGCCAATGACGTTAAATAAAGGCACTTGTTGGGAGGTAACTCGGCAGTTACTTGTTTTCTTGCATTTTGAATTCGTAGTTTAGTAGTACTTTTACTATTATTGTAGTGTTATGAATTGTTTTGTTTAAATGTATGTAGGTACCAAACTAGCCATTCAAAGAGATAGTGTGAAATGAAGGTGAAGGAGTGGAGAAATCACCACGGCCGAGGTCAAATATGCCTTGCCCGCGGGCCTCCAACAAAGAAAAATGTGATGCCATTCTGGACAATCTACCTCGACCGTGGTGTTCTCATGCCATGCCTGAGGCGAAGTCATGCCTTGCTCGAGGCCTTTCCATGACATGCCCGTGGCCTAAGGAGCTGAAAATCCATCGAGTCTACTGGACGAAATACCAGAACCGTGGTGAGATGGGCCTCGCTCGTGGTGGATATCATGCCTCGACCGAGGCGAGTACACGCCGCGCCCGTGGCCTAAGGAGTTGAAAAATACCAAGTTTACTGGACAAAATGCTGAGGCAACAGAAGACCTCGACCGCGGCGAAGATGAGCCTCGACCGTGGTGTTCCCAGACCACGCCCGAGGCCAATCATGCTCAAAATCCTTCAAACTCACTGGAAGAAATAACTAGGCCGCGGCCAATCCATGCCACCCCCGCGGTGAACGAGAATGCGCACCACGACCGATACGCACAGATCACCTCGGCCGACACGATTACCAGGTATAAATAGATAATCACGGACGAGTTAGGGCATTTTCTCTTCCCCCTCTCGCGAATTTGCACAGCACATTCACACACACACACACACACTAAATCCACCATTTTTACTCAATCAAAGTCACTCAAATTCACAAAATCACTCACCCACATCACCACACACACTTCTATTCGAGAAATTTTGGATTTGGAGCAAATTCGGAATCGAGTCGAAAACGGGCGCGAAAAATCCAACTTCAATTTTTTCGATTAAATCCGACCGGTAAGGACGGCTATCCCTTTCCCTTAGTCTTTTATTGCTTATTATGGACTTTTTTGTTAGATTGAGGATGAATTTTGTATTATAATAGCTATTACATTGATGTTGGTTATACACGAGCCTAGTGTTGTGATTTTTTTGCTAATATTGATTTGTTTTGTGCATTCCAAGACTCAATTTGTTGTCATAGCTCTAGAATTTACATGTTGGTTGATGTGGGATGATGATTAGGGTGAGAAGCTTTAAATTTGGAGGTGAAATTGGTTGTGGCATATCACTGAACACATGGCATGCATTTCACTATTGTTATTCTTCTGTAGTTTGCTTTGATTGACATGCTCAATTATTAGGTCGATTAGTTGAAATTGTGGTGAGAACTAGATAATTTTAGACTCTTGTTTTGTAATGAAAAAACATTTGACCTATTTTTGTTGAGTATTGATCGATTTTAGATGCAATAGGATAGTAATTGAAAATGTTTGACATATGTGCAAATTATGTCATTTGATTGAATTATCCATTTTGTAAGTTCATTAGTTAGGTACTTGTTGATTGAATGCGAGTAATTGATATAATGAACTTGATTTTTGTTGGAATTTTTTTCGATTGAACTTGATGTGTTGATTGGTGATGAAGTTTGACACTAGTGCACAATGATTGATTAGTTTTGTCAAACTCGGAAATTTAAATGTGTGTGATTGTTCTTTGTAGGCCAATTGGGACCATCCAAGAAGACATGTAAGAAACCTGCTGGCAAAAGTGCCACCACAAGCAAAGGCACAACAAGTATAAGCAGGGGCAAGGGCAAATTAGTGATTCAGGACCTCATCCCTTACGAACCTGAGATCGAAATCCCGGAGGTTCCAATGTCCACAGGGCCAGATAGCCGACACTTCGACATAGTATTGGAGGACCCAGATCACCAAAATAGATTTGCTAGATTATTGAAGTGCCAGATAGCTGCCACCCGCTACTTCAAAGCTGAGTGCTTAACTACCATAGGGATCAAGGACAATATAGACAAAGTTCTGAGAGTGTCGGGCCTCATTAGACTGTTCACTCCACACCCTACCTATCAAAGATTTGTCCTTGTATTTTTCAGCACGCTCTCGGTCTGAGCCAACTCCGAAAAATATGGCAACAGAACCCACAACATTTCGTTCTATTTGATGAACGAAAAGAAGACGCTCAATATATCGGAGTTGAGGCAGATTTATGGGTTCAAGGAAGACCCCTCCACCACAGACATAGAGAAGATAGATGAGTTCGATGTCGGGCGGTTCTGGGGGCAAATAACTGTTGCTCCCAGCGTGGTTGAACCGTAAGCTTTTGATTCGAAGAGCTAAAAAACGAGTTGGTTAGAAATCCAGTCATAAAATTCTTGCAAAAGCTCCTGGTTTTGACACTGTTTGGGAGGAAAGAGACGGGTGCAACAAGGATGTCTGAGCTTAATATCCTATGGTCCATCCTCAACAGGACAGGTAGGAGATACGAGGAGATTCTGATCGAGTCTTTTGAGAGGACGGTGAAGGAGTTGACAGAAAAAAGAAAGAAAGAGTTAAAGCAGTACAATTCGTTCTTCAACGGGGCTCTTATCACACCCATTTTCGAGCACTTCGGTGCTCCGTTGACCGACTTCAAGGCTGTATCAGAGTCATTCCTTCTGGGTTGGGAGGATATAGCCAACATGAGGGTTGTTGCTTTGGGGCAGGAAGATGAAGTCTTTGTTCCCTACATAATCCAAAATGTAGGGCCAATGTTACGCCTTCCCAACCCAGACCTCACCCATATCAGAGACCTCAGATCCACAAACAACCTGGCCTTGAGCTTAGAGGCACATCAGACAGCTTCGAAGGAACCAAGTGTCCTTGAGTTCCGGAAATATCAGAGAGGCCAGGTGTCAGAACCTACTGCAGAAGGGGATGGCCCCACAGGCGAGGGTGCGAGCAGCCGTCATTCAAGAAAAAGATCAGTATCCGCTGTTCAGTCTCACACAGAATTTCAACAACAGGTGGATGAGAGATTGAGCACAGTGGAGGCAGATATCGGGGAGATCAAGGTGGACATCAAGGATATCAAGGTGAATAAAAATAAGATCCTCGATAGCATACGAGCATGTTTTGGTGGTCAAAGCTCGCGATCTCCATGACCTTCCAAATCGTTGTGAGTAAGAGCACCAAGAATATCCTTCCTCTTCTTCCAAAACTTAGTTTTCAACTAAGTTTGGGGAGAGAGTGGGGAGTAGGATGTTCTTGGCCGTTCCGATTTTCAAATCTCTCGTGCTTCCTTTCCATATTTTATTGCATGTTGAATATTAAGGCTTGTGTGCCCCTTCTGATTTGCTTGTACTTTGGATTCCAGGGCGTGTGTGCTGTTTTGTGACTTTTGCTTGTACAGTTTTGTTGGATGATTTGTTAGGATGTTGTTTATTGATTGGCCTGTGTGCCACTTTCTACTGTCTTATTTGATTGGTTAAGCTACTTTGGGATTTGTAATTTTTATATGTTGAATTTTAGGTACTTACACGCATAGGAATAATAATTTTGGTATTTTTAATTAATTTTTAGATTGATGGTGCTAACGTTTGGGGAGGGGGTGGTAGGTGTACGGATTTTGCCGCTTGAAAAAAGTTGATTGGACCAAATTGGAACGAGAAATTTGACAATGGTTAATGATGAAATTTTTTGGTAAAAAAATTTGAAAATGGGTCATGGTAGAGCATGGTAGGCTTTTGAAGCAAAATTAAGCTTGCATTCAAAACTTGTGACAAAATTTTGCCAAGTGAGCTTTTGAGCCTTAAAAAGATACTCCCACTTTAGGAGTATTTCAAATCTTCTTTCAGTATGAAAATTCATTGAATGCATGTATTCATCACCAGAACTTGCCCTGATTCTTTATATTGAATAAGTCGGTACATCGTGTGAAGTGATCTTAGGCATTTCTTGGTTTGAGCCTATTTCAAAAGCTTGAAAATGTTTCATTTTCACCAAATATAAAAAAATTGCCTCTAGTTAGCCCGTTGAGCTTTTAGCCTTTTTGTTTGATATACAACTCTACAAGTCGAATCTCCTTCCATTAGCCTTTGAACCTAAATGGACTAATTGAGTATGAGGGAGGCGGTGAAAGGTAGTCGGGTTGAGAAATTGGGATCAAATTGGGTAGAATAGAGGAATCATTGAAGGGTGAAGAAAATTACACAAACTAGGCAAGAGTCGAGAACATTAGCCTCTCCAATGTTTGCAAATATTTATTCAAAAAAAAAAAAAACTCGAGTCCAAAAATCGAAAAAAGTTGAAAAATCAGAGAAACAAAAGAAAGAGTTGTTTGTATATATCTTGCTAATGTTTAGGTTTGGAGAGGCTAGTGAAGAGCACAATGATCTTTGATCAGCATTCTTAAAAGTCTTCAAAAGTCATAAAAAGCACACTTCAAGTGAGAATTAAGAATAAGGGAGTTGTAGGTTGGGTTGAAGTAAATAAATCGAACCATAGGATCGATGTGATTAGGAAGTAAGAGAGTGAGGTGGAGTGATTATTATTTGAGGGGTAGATGAGAGTAGTTAACTCATTTAGTCCGTTTTATAGTCACTTTTGCCCAACAATTATCCCAACTCACCCCAAGCCAATATTACAACCCTCGTAAAGACCTTTTTGATTCTTTGTCGCACATGTTGAGCACACGTTCGAATTTAGATGATTGGCAAGCCTATGGTAGGCGATTCATGCATTTCAATGTGAACTCATATACTACTCACTTGATACACTCGAGAGTTGAGAGATACACTCACCTGGTGAGTATCTCAAGTCGAGAATGTCAAGTCCTGAAAGTAGTCGAATTAGTCTATCACATATGCTCATTATTACCATGATTGCCTAAGCTTTTGAGAAAATCTTCTAAAACCAATCTGCCACTTAAATCTGCCCTAACACGTGTCCATTCTTCTTTTTCTTTATTTTTTCGGGAAGAACAAAAGTTTAATTTTGGGGAGATTTGGCACGTGATCGTGCACGCACTTTAGGTTGATTTAAGTGCTATTTTAGTTACAATTGTGTGCATATTCACGTGTATTTTGGGCATTATTTCTTATTGAGCAGATTAATGCGTTTAGTTTGTTTCTGTGTCAAAACAGGTATAATTAGACAAAAAAGAGCATTAGAGATCGCAAAGTTAACGGATCAAACAAAGTAAACAAAGGACAGGGCTGAAGGAGCACCTCGGCCGAAACAAACCCAGATCTCGGCCATGGCATTCATCTAGAGGAATTGGGAAAAATCAAAGCTCAAGACCTCGACCGAGACACGAATAGACCTCGGCCGAGGCAACCATCCAAGGGAAAATGAAAGCTTTCAAGTTTTCAAGACCTCGGCTGAGACGAGTACTGATCTCGGCCGAGGTGATCCATAACCCTAAACCCTGAGAATCCCCTTTTTACTACCTCGACCGAGACGAATACATACCTCGGCCGAGGTCTGACCCTCTGTTTTAAACTGCAAACGTGTTTTTGACTTAAAATCCAACTAGCAACTTCTCCTCTCTCTCTCTCTCTCTCTCTCTCTCTCTCTCTCTCTCTATATATATATATATATATATATATATATATATATATATATATATATATATCTTGGGGCCATTTTATCATCCATTTCAAGCCTCTATTCCACCAAGAAAAAGGATTGGGCAAGAGGATTGGAGATCATGTTCGCCAATCATCATTTTTGGGTTCTTTTATATTAATATTATGTTTCTTTGCATTTCAATCAATTTTCTGCTTGTAATAGTTAATATGGGTGAGTAGCACCCTATTTTCTATCCTTGATCAAATGTGGAACTTTGAGTCGTCATTATTTATGTGATTATTACGGTTGATGTTACCTTTTAAATTATGTATTAAAGTGTTTTATACTATTTGATGTTATTGACTTACATTTATGAGTTGAATTTATGATTGATCACCGTTTAAGAAGCCTATAAATTTAATGCTAGAAATCGGGATCACTATCCGTAATTGTAGCGTCTTCAATTCATGTGTAGCGGACAATGATTAATTCATTGGTGATAGTATAAAGTTTGACCTCTAAAAGCGAGCTTGTGAGTTTTATGTCTTATCTATCTCGTTGTCTTGGTGCTTATGTCATTTGATTGTCGAGCCGGAGAGAGCTTGTTCGAAGGTTGGATTAAATCAAATAGGGTTAGTCGAAGAACTTATTTTGGCTAGCTAGGATTAAGAGACAACAAGGCTATTAGAACTTGTTAATAGTCTTGGGATAGGGACTTAAATTGCAATTGATTGGGCGTCAACAATAGTCGCGTAAATCAATTAGACCGAAGGCAAACGAGATCAAGGGTGGGTCCTTTTATATATTTGAAAAACCGAGAAATCAATTTAATTGTCCTTGATCGCTTATTATTTAAATCTTAGTATTAATTGCTTTCTAGTTTATTTGTTGGTTTTGGCAATTGTTAGTAGTTGATTAGTTGTTAATCACAAAATACCCCCCCACAACCTTTATTGCTTTTGCTTGTTTATTTCTAATTTTATTTCAAATTCCTAGTTGTTTGATTACTCGAAATAATACTATTCCTCCGCTCCCTGTGGATTCGACCTGACTTGCCACTCTACTTAGTAGAGTTGAGAGTTCGGATAATTAATTTGGTAGTGAACGAAGCGACCTTACCACTTATATTAAGAGTCTTCAAACACAAAGTGCCCTAAAAAGTTTAACCAAATTGCACTTGAAGTTGTTTTTGCTAATTCGATACAGGGTATGCCAAATGTGTCATAGTTCCTCTAGCAGGAACTTGAGAAGAAGGAAAAGATGATGGAATGCAAGAAGGCCGGGATTATCAAAGAGGATGAATGAGTAATAAAGGAACGAGAGTTGAATGAAATAAAAGGAAAAGAGGTTGATCTCCCTAACCTTAAAAGCATGGATTGTTTCTTATATAATAGTGTTTGGACGAAAATATCCTTACATCTCCTTAATCTCCTTAAGTTTGATACAAAGCTGATAAATAAAGTAGTTAATTAATCCTATTTACTATGCTACATAATAACTGGGAGTTACACAATGTACCATAATTGCTTTGCTCAAGACTCATTGGCTTCCCTTCTTCCTTCTCTGCATAAAAAAACCAGTATTCAGTAATTAAACCACATTGCCTTCCCTTTCTTCCTTCTCTACTCTACAGTAATACAGTTTTAGCTCAATCTGCAAGTTAAATATACATGCCTCTGCTTCAAAATTTCTGCCCATTAAACTTTTAATATCTTCATCTCATTTTTCTTTTGCAAGTCATCACTGTTGTTAATTGATTTGGTCGTCTCATAGTCATCTGAAAGGTAATATACATGTCTCTGCTTCAAAATTTCAGGCTATTTTAATATCTTCATCTCAAATTCAATATCTTCGTCTCAAATTCTTTTGCTATATATCTAATGTTACATACCTCATCAATTGGTTATGATTCTCATATTATAAAAATGCGGAGGTGGATTCGGGCGTTGATATATATCTAATGTTACATACCTCATCAATTGGTTATGATTGATGTTGGTAGAAGGATTATCCTCCCAGCATCCTTTATTGGAGGCCCAAGGGATATGCGACGCAGATATCTTGATGCTTTAGCTTTGGTACAACGATTTGGGAAACCGGACCTGTTTATTACAATGACCTGCAACCCAGAGTGGAAAGAGATACAAGAAAAACTGTATAAAGGTCAACAAGCTCAGGATCGACCAGATTTGACTGCAAGAGTGTTCCGAGCAAAACTGCAAGATTTTAAAAACCAACTCTTCAAGGAGGAAATATTTGGAGCTGTAGCTGCACATGTCCACGTAATTGAATTTCAGAAAAGGGGGTTACCACATGCCCATTTGTTAATAATTCTGAGGTCAGAATATAAGATTACAAATCCAAATCAATTTGACAGTTTTGTTACAGCCGAAATTCCCAATGCAGAAAAGTTCCCTACCTTACACAAATTAGTTGTAAAGCATATGATGCATGGACCATGTGGAGCTCTGAACAAACAAAATTCTTGTATGGAAGATGGAAAATGCAAGTATAAGTACCCACGTCCATACTGCGAAAGCACACTTCAAGGAAAAGATGGATATCCGATCTACAAAAGAAGAAATAATGGAGTTTCAGCAAGAGTCCGAAATTGCCAGCTAAACAATCAATGGGTTGTACCTTACAATCCTTATTTGTTATCGAGATATAATTGTCATATCAATGTTGAAATCGGTTCAGGAGTTACAGCAGTAAAGTATCTGTACAAATATATCTACAAAGGACACGATAGAGTGGCAATTCGTATTTCACAAGACAATGATGAAAACCTGGTTGATGAAATCAAGGAGTTCCAGGATGCACGGTGGGTCTCTGCTCAAGAAGCGATGTGGAGAATTTTTGAATTCAATCTAAATGAGATATATCCTTCGGTAATTAACTTACCGCTCCACCTACCAAATCAGCAGTGTGTGACGTATTGGGCAAATCAAAACTTGGAAAATATTTTGAGCACCGAATATGCTTCAAAAACCATGCTCACCGAGTTTTTCTCCATGTGTGCTGCAAGTGAAGGAGAAGAGAAATATTTGTACAGAGAATTCCCGGAGCATTATGTGTGGGATAAAAAGAATAAGCTTTGGAAAGAAAGAAGACAAGGGGACGTGATTGCCCGTATAAATAACGCAAACCCGATTGAAGGAGAGAGATATTATCTCAGGTTACTACTAAATCATGTTAAGAGCCCAAAATCATTTGAACATTTGTTAACAGTAGAAGGTGTACCGTGTGCTAATTTCAAAGAAGCAGCACAAAAGAGGGGTTTGCTAGAATCGGATAAAAGCATCATTGAATGCTTAAATGAGGCAATAACTTTCCAAATGCCTTATGAATTGCGAAGATTGTTCGCAATTATCTTGGTCTACTGTGCATCTACTGATGTCAGAGATTTATGGGATACATACTTCGAAGCAATGTCTGAGGATTTTAGAAGAGTGGAAAATTCATCCCAAGATCTTCAAATTGCCAAAACACTGAAAAGTCTAAGTTGTTTCCTGGAGGGTATGGGGAAAAGCCTCGATTCATATGATCTTCCACAAATACCTACCTATATGGTGGACAACTCAAGTAATCATCTGAAAGAGATACAAGATGAGTTATCGGTGGAAGTGCCTCTAGAAGATGTTGAAGCTGAGAGAAATTTGAATTTCGAACAGCGAAAAGGTTTTACAATGATTCTAGATTGCATTAAGGAGCAACATGGTGGACTCTTCTTCATTGATGGACCTGGTGGGACTGGAAAAACATTCTTGTATCGTGCATTATTGGCTCATCTTCGATCAAAGAATCACATTGCAATTGCAACTGCCACATCCGGAGTTGCTGCAGCAATTATGCCCGAAGGTAGAACAACACATTCAAGATTTCAAATACCAATTGATGCAAGTGAGTCAACTGAATGTGCTATGTCCAAACAAAGTGGAGCAGCTGAACTTCTGCGTCGAGCGCAACTAATAATCTGGGATGAAGCTCCAATGGCGAAACGGTGGGCAGTTGAGAATGTTGATAAGCTACTAAAGGATATAACAGGAAATGATCAAGATTTTGGAGGAAAAGTAATTGTATTTGGAGGTGATTTCCGACAAGTGCTCCCAGTAGTCCCGAGAGCTACAATTAGCCAAACTATATCAGCGAGTTTGGTTAAGTCAGATTTGTGGCCAAAAATGAAAAGGATAACCTTAACAAGAAATATGAGAGCTAGGAATGATTCTAACTTCAGTGAATTCCTACTTAGAATTGGAAATGGTGAAGAGCCAACAGATACACAAGGGAATATCAAAATTCCAGAAGAGATGATTGTTCCATATGACAATGATGTGACAAGCATTGAGAAGCTTATCGAAATTGTTTTCCCAGCCTTAAGTACAAATGCTCAATCTTCTGAATATTTGACATGTCGCGCAATACTTGCTGCTAAGAATGAAGATGTGGAAAGATTGAATGAAAAAATAATTTCTTTGTTTCCCGGAGATGAAAGAATATTTAATAGTTTTGATGAAGCTACTGATGATACAAATAATAATTATGAGGAGGACTTCTTGAACTCTCTAACTCCGAATGGTATGCCTCCTCATAGCTTAAAGTTGAAAAAAAAATGCCCAATTATTCTGCTTAGAAATTTGGACCCATCAGATGGATTATGCAATGGTACAAGAATGATATGCAAGGAGCTCAAGAACAATGTCATTGATGCGGAAATTGTATTTGGCCAACATACGGGTAAACGGGTATTTATACCTAGAATTCCTCTATCACCGGCACAAAATGAAGGATATCCTTTTCACTTCAAAAGAAAACAATTTCCAGTAAAGCTCTGCTTCGCAATGACAATCAATAAAGCGCAAGGGCAAACAATCCCAAATGTGGGAATCTACTTGCCCCAGTCAGTGTTTTCTCATGGCCAATTATATGTTGCTCTTTCGAGAGGTACATCAATGTCTACCACAAAAGTGTTGATCAAGCCGAACACTACTGCAGATGAAGGAGAAAATGGGTGGACCAAAAACATAGTCTACAAACAAGTTCTAAATACAGGTATTGTTCAAACTTTGCATAGAGGGAAAGGGAAAACTAGAGAGGATATCATTGCAATTGAAAATTGTTAACTTAAATAGCACCCATAATTTTAGATAAATTATGAATTAAATTTTATCTTGCAACTAACCCCATCCTTTTTTAATTAGTTTCAGAGAATGAGACTACAATGGATACACAAAGCTAGAAGGGAAGAGCCATACAAAACTAAATGAACGGCCTCTTTTAATATCTTTCTACATTTATATGCATAAATGTATAGACAGTTGTAAGTTGGTAACTGCATTATAGCTACACAATGACACTCAACATATTCTAAATGACTTATATATTTTCCATTATGCATTCGACACTTTTGAATTCTTTTGCATTTTTTATTATTTAATCTATTAAATGAAACATACAACTGCTCACTTTCTATCAGTGGCAAACAACTGGCGAAATCCTAAAAGACAGGGATGAAGCTATAATTATTTCTTTCGGAGCGCTATTAATTTTTTTTTTGAATATTTATACAGAATAACATGAAGCTGACATTTATTGAGCCCATCCCATCTCATTACCCTTAAATATACAAAGATTTTTGGGTGAATTAAGTGAGATCAAGTGAGAGCTCAGGAGGGAAAAGTAATACAATTAGGTCTAGATATAAATTAAAAAAAAAAAAAGTATAGATATTGACAAATCAAAATCTACAAAATATTTAGAATTAATTGTTAAAAAAAAAAAGAGAAACGTTTCAGAATTATGTAAATGAATTTAAAATCTATATAGAGTTATGAAATCATATGAAAATGTCTACAAATTAGAAAATAAAATTTGAATATGTCTATATTGTTTGAATAAGTGGCAACATTTAAATATAAATTTAGATGGTCATGCTATTGCATGGTCACGGCCCAGCATTCAAATCAGAAATTCAATCATAAGAAAACAAAAAATTAATATGTGAAGACTATCTTAAGCTCTAGATTAAGTTTACAAATCAATATTTTAAATACATGATTGTAATTGTTTGATTAATTTATATTTTCCCCGATTAACTGTTTTTTTTTCTGAATGAAGAACAAAAGTTTAGGCCCAAATTCCTAACTCGATCTAGGCATTAAATTAAAGGGGTCGTGTTCGCTCAAATGAAGAAGTTAACTGAAAATAGAAATAATGCTTTTGCACATGAAGACATATCAATAGTTATTCATATTACTCAATTAATGTGTAATACATCTTGCTGTTGGAATATTTCCATTATATTTTTTTCCCAAAAATGCAGAACCTTATCTGGAAATCTGTGTTGCAAATTTGCGTAGGCACATGAATTTGGAGAAGGAGAGCTGATTCTGATCCTTTTGTTGCAAATTTTCTGGTTTAACAACGTCAACTGGTGTGACAAATACATGAGTCACATCTACATGCGTCTGGTATTGAGGAAGCACATGTGACAAATTTATATGCTTTGCGCTTTAAAAAATATAAATTTATCTGGTTCCCTCCGAGAAAGATCAAACAGAGTGGGAAGAAACCGAATATTGGGCGGTTGTCTCAGCTATTTTTTAGGGTAAACCAACAGCTATACCTACTGTTTCTAACTCGAGCAGTAAGAAGCCTACCTTTGCCTTTAATTCTGCTCTGCTGGACACTGACATCAACAACAACGTATCTTCTTCGCCACACATTTTTTCATAGAGAGAGCAGATGTTTTTGTCCCACTCTGTCCGTCTCTGATGGTTATTCTGTGAAATTTCTGCCCGATTATTATACTTGTTCAGTGGTATACATTCACCGAAAATTCATCCAATGTTCGGCATGGTGTCACTTACTTGCACGGTTGATGCAGCAGCAGCAGCTGCCAAGAATACATTGGCCAGCAGATTTCTTTGGAGTAGGCAAAGTATCATCAAGGGCACCACAGTACTTCTGCTCCAGAAGAGAACATAAATGTACTCCATCATTGTTTGTATGAGTTCGTCAACTCAAATGTTGAAAGATTTTAGCCGTATTCAAATCCTGTCCAGTTGCCTGGAACACATTCTATGTCTTCTGACACAAGACATGATTTTAGCATTCAATGTGGTGTTATTGATTTTTCTTCAAAACAAATCTTTCAGTTCTGTGATGTAAGTCCATTGTTTCGGCAGCAAAAGTGTGTATAAACTCTATATTGTTTCTCAAAAACACATAGAATCAGAGTCTTAAGTGATTTTAAAAAGCAGATTTCCCTGAATTATGACTACTACTGCTACACAAGCTGCTGAACCTACTGCCATATCAAAATCTTATTAAACTGTTTTTAATGCTTATGTGATCATGTCTTGTTGGAATTGGAGGCATTTTCCAGCAATAATGCACTATTATATAACCGAAGAAATGCTAAACTGTCTTCTGAACAAAAATCTGCTTATGATAAAAAGCTGAAAAAAGTCCAACACATATTTGACTTGGGTGCTGAACTTGATGCAAATGTAACGTACTCAGAAAAACGGAAGAAATAACAGGCTGGAAGTGACGAGAACACAAATGAATTGAAAAAGTGATGCATAATCAAAATCGACTCGAAATCGAGCACGAACCCAACGGTTTTAATTCTGACCTCATATTAAAAACAATACTGAGTTGAAAATTGGGTGCCAATTCTAACTTTACAGTAAAGTAAGGCAGTTTCAAATCATTTAATCACAAAATTATTACTCTATCTATTTGTATTCAATACCCATTACCTTCACCCACATAATGAACGAGCCTGTTCATTTGTAAGGGAAAACCAACAGTATGAATTAACATCTGAACTATTAAAAGGAAGATGAACAATATATTGAAAACATGTAACCTCCAATAACCCATTAAACAAATAATTAAATCACAATAATTAGATCTCTTTTATTATGTAAGTATATATATATATATATATATATATATATGTAAACAAATAGTTGTTCCCAATTGTAGCAGAAAAGTTCAAAAACAAAATTATATTCTAACAGTACTGGAAGCTTTTTTGTGGCAACAGTCGACTCAGCCTCCTTTTCCTCGAAACGTTTCGTATCTGAAATGAAGCTGGTACTAAACCAAACTGCTGCTGGATCTCAAGCAAACCAAGCTAAAAACCTTTTGAATTTGGTGTTCGTTAATGCTGCAAACAATACCGTACACTAACTTCGCACGAATGCCTGCTAATTTGTTAGAAAACTAACTATAATTGATTTTTATGTATATGTCTATGTATAATTGTTTGTAATCTTCTGATGTCTGTTTCATCATTTAGAGTTTTCATTTTGCTGCAGCGGGAGTCCATTTTGGCTTCAAACTGGACTGAAGTTGATTTTTCTAAATATTTTCTGTAAGCTTAAATGTGTGTTCACTTTATTGTTGTTGATGAAACGTTTTAGCTACGAGAATTAGTATTTAGCATTCTTCAAATGAGTGCCTTACTAATATAACATACCGTAATTTGGTCTGTAGTTAAATGAACGTAAACCTGAAAAAACAAGAACAAAATTGAAAATGTATATAGAAACATACGGAAGTAAACTGTAAAATTTCCTTTTGTTTTTTATTCTTGTCAAGTTACCCTTGAAAGTTTACTTTAATAGATTCTGTACCCAAAACCAGAACTGTGCTAGAGCAAATCTTAATTGATGATATGGCAACTGGTGAGATAATGACTCTGACAAGCACAAATGATTTCACATGCATGCATCTGAAATATCTTCGATTTATTTTCCTATATGCCCAGTTGTATTCATCTGTCTGCTGTGGTAATCAAAATGCAACATTGTCTCCAACTTTCGAAGATCTTTGGTAGTTCCAATGATTTGTTTAGATGAACAATCAATTAACATGACATTTTATGTTTGCTGCGATTATGATTCTTGCCATGGAAAAGAACTTGAGGCTAAATATTTTCCTTTCAATACATTTCATTGGGTTCAGTTCTTGAGTCGTTTTAACTTGAAATTTAACAAATACCATTTTCAATAGCAGTTAGTGAAATCATAGTAAGTTATTGAAAATACTTGTCATATCAGAAGTTTAATATTCTTTGTTGACATACACCAAAAATCAGGGCATGATTTCCTTAAAGTACATTCTCTGAGTTTTTAACCAAATCAAATGGCAGTATGTCTACCATGAATTTCGGCTCGAAGAATGAAAAAAATAATTTATTGTTTACCATCAAGGATTCAGAAATTGCTCTGATTGTTACACCTATTGCAAGTTATTAGGATTATTAATATTATAGTAGATGTTGAGTAATATTTTTTAGTCAAAGTCCTTTCATTAACGACACTCACTACCTAATTTACATCGATTAATCTTTGTCGGATGTGCAGAAAGAACGACAAGACGAAACAGCAGGCAAAGCGATGATTCCAATAAGGCTTTTACAAATCAACCAAAAAACATTCACTACACGGTTGAAAGCTTTGCGGGTCGGGGTAGAAACAATATGCGGACCAAACCGTGCCTCAAGAATTCAAAAGATGATAATGATCGATGAAGAAGTAAGCGATAATAATTTCACACTTCAAAATTTTACATACAAAATTTACATATATTTTAAATAATAAATATGAACTTTTGATATTTAGATACGAAAACAACATCCTTGCCATTTATGTGAAATATAATTCAATATGTGCATTTTCATTTCAAACGCTTACGTACATTTGTCACTTGCTAAACTAATATTATAATAAATATTGAATGATGCTTTGCTTCAACTTCCAACTTGTCAAACGATGACACATTATATATATACACTACATATATAGCTTTACTCAGAAGATATGTTTTGGCCATTACTACTAACTCCTGTGGGAACTATCCTTAGGAAATGTAGTAGTATATATAGATGTAAAGATTACACCTCTAACTAATTTTTGTCCTCCACAACACTAACTGCCACAAACCTAAACCAGAACGACAAACGGTAACAACGACAAAATAGACAGCATAAAAAAATAGTGATGTTCTTAACTAAAACTGTAGAATTAACCATCATAAAACTTTTCATATAGTAATGTTAGAATAGGAAAAACTGATCAATAATGTTGGTTGTATGAACAATTTTAGGTTGCTTGCAAATAAATAAACACTGTTCCTTGCAGGGTGTGCAAATATGCATCATAATTTTCAACGAAGATATCAAACACTTAGTTGGAAAATTTGTTGCCAACAAAACATATCATATCTCCAATGGAGACGTGAAGAAGGTCAACCCAATGTATCCTAATGTGCATCAGGAAAAGGAAATTGTGCTTAAAAGATATACAGAAGTCGAAGAAGCTTATGACGATATTCAAGCAAACATTACTTATAATTTCAAGAGTATCGTTGACATACAAAAGCAGCTTCACGGACACGATATGTTTGGTAAATATAATTCCCAAAATCCCCAACTAAAAAAAATATTTATATGTATATATATATATATATATAAACTTCATATATTGTAATATATCTCATTATTTGCCACAACCACAGATTTTTGCGGGATCGTCACCAAAGTCAAAGATTGCCGAACCATAACAACCTCAACAGCAACACAAAAAACATTACGCGAAATAACCGTAATAGACGACGGGTAAGAATAACAAATACCATTTACAATGAATTTTATATATTAAAAAATTGCAAAAATATATATGTTCCTCTTTTTCTAATAAAATATCTATGCAGGTACATACCCACAATAATAAAACTTTGGGAAGATTTGGCAACTAATGAAGGCAAAGCATTACAAGAAATTGCTAACCAATATCCATCCATTGCTATCACAAAAACCACTGCACAGAAATACCTAGGTAACAATCTACATAAATGATACCTCAAACATATCAGTATTTGTACTCATAAAAAATATACACTAACTTTTACATATACAGGTGAATTGCAATTGCATACAACCCTTGCGTCAATTATACAGATAACTCCAGAATGCAAGCAAATGAAGAATTTTTGCCGAAGGTAAAACACAAAAAAAATAAAAGAAATGAAATAACATAATATAGAATGATGTTAAAAAATTACAGGATACGAACAATCAAGGACCCAATGGAAATAATAGAAAGATCAATGACGCAAAGGATAAATGGCGTACCTGAAGCAACACTTCAACAAATAATCAGAACTAGAGAAAGTCTAATGGAGGTAAATCGAATGTTTATATAATAAATATGGAAAGAATACCCAAATAAAAATTTATACTTGCAGAATACTTACTACTGCATCAGAGCAGTAATTGACAAAGTAGAAAATAAGCCAAACATCTGGTACGACGCATGCAACAAATGTGCAACTTCGATTATGAGAAATGGTGAAGCTCCAAAATGCAACAAATGCGATGAAGAAAAAATCGACATTGATCAAAGGTACATCTATAATTTTTTTCAACAAATTATCAATTAATAAAAATATACAAAACGATAAAGTTAAACAATTGCCATTTTTTCCAGATACAGAATCACATTACATGTCGTCCAAGGAGAACACAACGCATGGATAACACTATTTGATGAGACAGCTGCAGTGTTTGTCGGATGCCCAATACAAGAATACATAACATCAATAAAACAGGTAAAAACAATCATGATATTTACACATAGATTACGAACTTGAAAAAAATTACAAATGCATATATAATGACAAAATATATACTACCAACAATGATTACATAATATTACTTGATATTTATTAACCAAACTATTCAAAATAATACAGGGAGAACATTCATCAAAATATTACCGAGAGCTAAGTATGCAAAACTCAAAGGAGGCTCGTTTCCTAATAGCTCTGAACCATAAAACAAAAGTTGAGAACGGAAAACTCATAGCCGTGGCTGAAGCAATTGAAAAGACCAAACCTACACAAAAAAAGGGCAGCAATAATGCAAAAAATACAGCCGTCAAACTTGGCTCGGAAAACAACGGCGACAAAAGGGGAAATAAAAGGAACATAGACACAAACAAAATAGAAGACAAGCAAAAGGGAGCAACCAAGAACAACAAATATGTTTACGAGGTCTTGGATACAAGTGATGATGAGGATGATACACTCCAGATGACAAAAGAAAAAACTATGAAGGGAAAGAGGAAAAACAAATACCCAAAGAACCTCCCAGACATCAAAATAAAGCAAGAAAAGAATTAGAATAAGAAAGTTGTCAATAACAACATTTGTTTGTGATCTTCTAATTACCTATCCTACAAAAGTATCACTTTTCTTAGCTATTTTGGCTACATCCTTGTCACCATGAAGCTTGACACTAAAGATGTCAATGTGAACAATATGTCCGTTACTTTATAACTATCGTACAAAAGTATCTCATTTCATAAAAAATCTTTGTTTACCTTATTGTCACCACAAATCTAGACGTAAATCGTTCCTCAAGTCATACATCAAATGAACAAATACTATGTTCTTTTTAAACAATGGTGAAAAAATAGAAACACGTGCAACGCACGTGCACCTACCTAGTTACTCAAAAAGGGTGAATATGGAAAAGAAAGTGAATTCTCGAAAGAAGGAGAAAATGGTTCTTTAGCATAAAAGGCCACCAAACTCGTCCGATCCAGGGAGTTTTTCAATTTTCTCATTCTATTAATGATTTTTAATTTACTGATGTGCTATGTGATCTGGGATCGAGTATAAATTTAATTTTTGTAAGCACTTATCAGAAATTAGGATTGGGAGCTTTGAAATGAGTCTGTACTACCCTACAGTTAGCTAATGGTTTCATTTTATATCCTCATAGGGTAGTAGAGGACGTTTGGTTGAAAATTGATAAGTTTGAGTTATGCGCCAATTTTATGGTTATTGATGTGAAGGGTAAAAATCATGTACCACTCATTTTGGGCCGTCCATTCTTTGCCACTGCTCAAGCGATGATTAATGTCAAAATGGGCCAATTAACTTTTTGTATCAATGACACAAAGTTAATTTTCCAACAAAAAGGAAAACCAAAATGGGCGGTAAGAATGAATGCTTTGTGACATAAAATCGAGAACTCAACAAGAAAAATGAAGTGACAAAAGACTGAATGGGGACTACAGTAGTAGCATTTGACGGTTTTGTTACCTTGTCTTGTTGTGATTTTGGTTAGTTTGAAAATCAAGAGGCAACCCGGCGGTTAATTTGCTTTTAATTTTGTATTTTTAGGAATCTTATGTTTTAGTATGTTATTTTGATGTTTTATGCTCAAAAGAAGGTAAATACAAGGATTGATAAGCAAACATGAACACAAAGACAAGGAGCTAAAAAATCCAACAAAAACGTAATTTTAGATCACGCACGATCTGGTCATGCGGCCCCGTGCAGTTGTGCACGGGCCGCGCCCAATTCCAGGGGATTCCCATCTAAAATAGGTCATGCATGGCCAAGTCATGCATCTCTTCGCAAGAGCGCACGGGCCGTGCCTCGCTTGAATGCAGAACATGTTTAAGTCCTTGAAGGAATTTATGGACTGGTCATGAAGAGTGTCACTGAGAGTGTTGTAACACTTGGACGAACACACTTTTTGTTTAAAGTTGAATTGTGAATTGTATAAAACTGGAAATGATAAACAGAGACAAGATAATTTAAACTCAGACAAAAACGAAGCTTGAGTAGTTTTATCTTAATCACAGTGGAATAAGGTTTATACAAAGCTTTTGAAAATCCTAAATTTGATCATACAAGAAATGATCAAATTTACACTCAAAATATATCCTGCATACTAAGCAATCCTCTTTTGAGAGAGGGATTACACAAAGTCTCACAACAAAGAATATGAGAAGTATGAAGAAGATAGCCTTTAACTTTTGGTGCTAAAATATCTTGGAGAAATCATCTTTTGATCTCTACATTCGGTTTCTTTCTTCTATATTCCACAGACGATCTTCTCTTGTCAGCCATATAAATATCCACCAGGAATGGTAGTTATCACCTGCAAGATAAGATCAAAGAACAATAACCGCCAATCTTCCAAAGGAAGACTTTCGATTTGGATAAGTTTCTCATGCAGTTATATATGTAAAACTAAACTTATCCGAATACACACACATACTAAACATATAGAGTGAATGTACAAGGGCAACAAGGTAAAATTAGAAGAAATAGTAGAACGTGTTTCCCAGGGTGTTTCAACACAAGGTGAAACACTTAACCAAGAACACTGGAGGAAACACATGTTCTAATAATCTCCCCCTTTTTATCTTGCTGGCCAAAAACAAACAAATCAACACAAGTATAACAAACATTCAAAGAACTACATTATCACACATAAAACATAGGACCACATAGAAAATTATCTAACCTAATGGGAGAGGTGAGAGGTCACTAACAACTCCACTCTCTCCCCCTAAACATACCAACACCAAAGCCATCATAAGGAAGAGTAGACATACTCACCCATAATCAGATTATCCCTGCACCAACACACAAATACAAGTATTAAAATATATAAACATATATGATGTCCAACATAAAAAAACCATCCATCACCACCATCACCACAAATTAATCATCCTTGTTGGTACCACTTGTACCGGCTATGTTTGTTATGACCACATGTCCACCATCATCATCATCTCCAGCAACATCCTCCTCCATATCATCACCACCAGCCACATCAGCAGTCACTCCTTCATCCCTTTCTCCTCGTTTTTGGCCTACTAGCATGCTTCTTAAGTCTCTCTCCACACACCCCCAATAGGCTGCATCAATCTCTGCATTCCTTCTTCTTGATCTAGCCATCTGCACCCAGCTCAAGAGTTGCACGTCTAGGACAAAGATTGTGCCTGCGTGTGTTGCACCACCAGTAGCAGTACCTCCACCAAACCCCTCTTCTTCAACCTGCTCCACAAGTTGTACATCCCTTACATGTGGAGGGTTGAGAAGTTTCTGATCAATTGTGATGTCATAGAGATCATGAGAGTATTGGGCATTAGCTGAGACATTGATCTTTTGACTTCGAACCATCCTCCATATAAGGCAGAGAAATGGAAGATTTTGCTTTTAGGACTGCCTTTCTACAAAGTTAGTGACTGTATCGAAGACAAATTGGCCAAAATTAAATTTGGCACCATTAATAATTCGGTACAAAAACTTCATCTGTGTCTTCGTGGAAACATTGTGATTGGTGGTGGGAAACCAATTAAAACATCCCACCTTGTGAAGGATGGCATACTTTGATGTTAAAAGGGAGGCAGAAATTTTCTGGTTGATGGGCCAAGTATTCTTGTGACCACCTGTGGCTTGGGCAATCACATGGTCAAGGTCATGGAGTTCTTCATCAACATCATTTGGAGGGAAATGGACGAATTCATTGATGAGGGCAGGATGAAATAGCACAATCATTTTCCTAAGATACACTTGTCCAAAATGAGGGTTATTTGGAGTTTTCATGTTTTTAGTTAAGTTGCAATAAAACTCTCTAATAACATCATCAGCAAACCTACAATTCAGCTCAAGTGTCTTTCCTAGGGGGGCAACTTCTATGATGGAAATGAGATCATATTTTTCAAAATGAGGGGTGTCAAGTTTACGTTCAGATATTACCTCTCTATTTTGATAATACTCCCAGTGTTTGAGTGCCTTCTCTGTATAGAAGTAGTTGTTGTAGCCTTTGATAGCATTGAGTGCTGCAACACCTCTGGCAACACGTCTAGGCCTTAATGGTGGTAAGGCCTCCTCCTCACTGGAACTCTCATTTCCTTCTGCTCCTTCCTTCATGACTACATTTTCATCGCTGGAATCATCGTATTCTATCTTAGTTTCTTTTGAATCCTCCTTTTACTTTCTCCTTCTCTTCTTCTTATCCAGAACCAACATTCAGACCCATCTTTTTCTTCAGAAACCTCTTCTTCATCTTTCTCTGACTCAACATCCAAATCAGCATCTATTTCAGTGGCAAATTTTGCAATATCATCTTCTGGTGTTTCAGCAGGTGCTGGAACACTGGAACTTCCATCAACTTTCTTAGGAACTCGGTATTTCTTCTTCAGGGCCCTCAACCAGTCAGCACGTGTTTCCTCCTTGTCATAGCCTGGGGCTTGATCTTCAACAAGGGTTTCCAGCCGAGGAACTCCTTCAGAGAGTGATTCTGGTGGTGCTGAACCACTCTCTACAGCACTGGACTGACCCTTACTCTTGCTTTCGTTTACACCCTTTCCCTTCTATCTTGCTTCTTCAGTGAATAGTTTCTGGGCACTTTTAGAATGAATGACCACTTCATAATCGGGATCCTCCTCATCATTGTCCTCAAGGTCAGAGGGTAACCTATAAGCTGGTGGAAGTTGCACCTTGGTTGGTTCTTTCTTCGTGGCTGAAGGCTTATTCTCCCCCATTGTTGGAGAGTGTCCCCTTTGTCTCTTAGAAGCCCGTTTCATTGGCCCAGGAACGGCTTGAAGGGTGTCCCTGATCAAGTCGAAAGTTGGTACATCATCCACATCCACTGGATTTTCCTGATCCCCTGGCAACTGCATGTTCAAACATGCATCTGGAGGCACGAATTCTTCAATTGCCATGGTAGGGTTTTCTTCAGAAATTCTAGACGGTTCACCAACAGAGGGTGCTGTAGCACTGGCGGGAACATCATCTCTTTGGGCTGCAGCATATTCAAACCTAATATCATGTGGATTTTGTGTGAAATCTGCCATTGATTGAGATTGTGAAGTTTCTGCAGGAATGTAAGTCGAAGAGTAAGATTGTGAAGTAAGAATGTGAGAGAGTAAAGGGGATGTTTGTTTTTGTAAGCCCTCTTTAAGTGAGGATAAAATACGGGCTATATCCTCTTCCGAATCCGACATATTGATAACAATAAATCAGAATAAAAATAATGCACAAGCCCATATTCTATACTCACACAAAAACAGTTATAAACATTTCGAATTTGAGGGAAAAAAAAAAAAAAAAAAAAATTCCCTTTAGAAATAACTCCCCCTAAACGTGTTCCACCACTCTTTTTAACCACCTCCATTCTTCCATCAAAACATTGATTAGGATAAGTTCAAGTGATATACCACTAATTTAACAACTGCAGATATTTTTAATAAAGATTTTTGAGAAAAATTAAAAACTGTAAATACAAATTTAACATGAACAAAAATTATTTTTATGGATTTTTAATTTTTTGAATTCTTATACACAAATTTTATTTTGCTTTTATAACAAATAAACATTACAACATTACAAAATTTTTAAGTGGAAGTAAGACATAAGATGAGTCATAAAGCCAACCAGAAATGGTGTTCTACTCAATAATCCAACACTTGAAGCAATACCTTAGCTCAAGTGTTTTCTTCCAACGATAGATAGAACTTGTCATTAAAATTGCAAGTTACCTATAGGTCATCATCAGTAGAATCTGAACATTATGAGAATCATAAATGGATGATGGTTTTTGTAAAAACAACATATGAACAAGGGAGTGTATAGATTACCCATCGAGATTAAGCTTCAATAGAATCATCTTTATTAGAATATGTCCTTCCAAAAATAATTATGTAAAGTGTAACAAGAAGAAAGCACAAAAAATAAAAGAACACATATGTACACAAGGGTGTTAGAACACCCTATGAAACATTATGTATTTAGACAATGCACACACCAAGAGATTTCTATAGGAAGGAAAATCTCTCAAAATCTAATGCTTTAGTAAAAATATCTGTGAGTTGTCTTTCAGTAGGTATATGTTCTATGTTCACAACCTTCTTCTCAACCAAAACCCTTATGAAATGATGACGGATGTCAATGTGTTTTGTACGAGAGAGTTGTACTGGGTTTTTGGTGATATCAATAGCACTAGCATTATCACAGTACACCAAAAGACCATCACTATTAAGACCATAATCATCTATCATTTGTTGCATCCATAATAGTTTAGTACAACGATTCCCTAAGGCTATATATTCTGACTCGGCAGTGGACAAGGAACCCTAATTTTGCTTCTTACAATGCTATGACACTAAGTTGTTTCCTAGGTAAAAACATCCTCCTAAGGTACTCTTTCTGTCATCTACATCTCCAGTCCAATCAGCATCACAAAAACTAACCAAATTAGTGTTAGTGTGCTTAGAATCCCAAATACCTAAATCTGTGGTTCCACTTACATATTTTATGATACGTTTTACAACATTTAAGTGGGTCACTTTAGGAACAGCTTGATATCTAGCACACACTGAAACACTATAGCATAATTCTGGACGGCTAGCAGTCAAATATAATAAACTCCCAATCATACTCCTATAAAAGGTGTTTTCAACACCTTGTGAAATACTGTCTTTGCAAATTTTAGTACAAGAACTCAAAGGAGTTTTCATTGATTTAGAGTTCATCAAATTAAACTTGTTGACCAGGTTCTTGGCAGATTTTGATTGGCTCAAAAAAGTTTCATTTTCATTTTGTTTTATTTGCAAACCAAGGAAAAAACTCAACTCATCTACAAGACTCATTTCAAAAGATGTGGACACTTGATTAGTGAAATCTTTCAAATCTTTTTCACAAGTAGATATAAAAACAATGTCATCCACATAAATTTGGGTAATAGTGATATGAGAAGATCACCTTTTTATAAAAAAAGTTTTATCCACATTGCCCCTTTGAAAACCAAGTGAAATGAGAAATTCAGTCAACCTATCATACCAAGCCCTAGGTGCTTGTTTTAATCCATATAATGCCTTTTTAAGCTTAAACACGTGATCAGTTTTATATGAATCAACAAATCCCTTGGGTTGTTCAACATAAGCCTCTTCATTTAAAATGACATTCAAGAATGCACTTTTAACATCCATTTGATATAGCTTGATGTTGAGATAACATGAAATAGCAATCAAGAATCAGATAGATTCTGGCCTGGCAACTGGAGCAAAAGTTTCATCATAGTCAAGGCCTTCAACTTGTGTGTACCCTTGTGCCACAAGTCGAGCCTTGTTACGAATCACTTGTCCATGCTCATCCGTCTTATTTTTGAATATCCATTTGGTACCAATGACATTCACATCATGAGGTCTAGGAACTAAATCCTAAACATCATTTCTTGAGAATTGATGAAGCTCTTCATGCATAGCATTTATCCAATTTTCATCTCGTAGAGCCTCATCAACATTCTTTGGTTCCAAATGGGATTCAAAGCATGTTTCATGTATTTGCATGTAAGTAGAAGAAAGGCAAGCAAATTTTACCATTTTTGAGTAGTCAGTTCTTTCCTTATGACGAGTACGGACACGATCATTAACATTACCTATGATTTGAGAGACTGGATGAATCTTACGAACTCTACCTGGTGGATCTCTTCTTGCCATGACTTCATTTCCTACATCATTGATTGTAGGTTCAGGTTCCCTTTGATCTTCACGAGAGAGAGAGTATTTGGATTTGTGGGATTCTTATCATTGTCACCCGGAGGTGTTTCAACACTTACTAGAACACCTTCAGAGTTTTTGAGATTGTTTTTCAACAAGATCCAAAACATCATCTTCAACTCTATTTCCATAGAATTTTGGCAAACCTTTCACAACCTCCATTGAAGCAAGCCTTTGCAGATGATGATAGTTCACATGGCCCAGCTTTTGGTGCTACAAATCAACTTCATTAATTTGTGCCTTATGACATGCTATTCAATAGAATATCAATTATTGGAAGCTCTTCTTCCTGTCATAATACACTCATTTTCACCGTCAAAGACACTGCATAAGCCTTTTTCAAATTTGACATGAAGATTTTCATCGCAAAGCTGACTTATGCTTATCAAATTTGCCATAGAGCCTTTCACATGCAAGACATTTTTCAAGTTGGGTAAACCTTTGACATCTAAAACACCCTTACTAACAATTCTACCTTTGGCTCCCCCACCAAAAGTAACACTGCCACCATCAAAATCTTCATAATCTTTTAAAAAAAAATTTGGTGCCTGTCATATGCCTAGAGCATTCACTATCAAAGTACCATACCCCCCCCCCCCCCCCAACATCAGCAATTAAAGAAGTGTAAATCATATTACAATAACTACCAGAAGATTGCTCAGGGGGAGAAGTGGTTTTAGGCTTGGTGCAGTGTGAGGTAGAGTGTTACAACACAGACTGTGACACTCTAGAAAGTTTTTTGCGAAGTAACTTTCTTTTTCTCCTGAAACAATAAGGTCTTTTGTGTCCACGAATAGAACAGTAACCACATACATATTCTTTATACACACCATTAGACTTTTTATCAGATTTGAAAGCCTATTGGTATCATTATCATGTATTTTTGTGTGATTGCTACTTGATATAGTCAACCTTTTCGTTTGTTCTGATAATCTAGCAATATCTAGGTCAATTTTTAACCTCTTTGGAGGTGTGTCTTCTAAACAAAGTTTTTGAAACCTGTTCTTTTCTCCAATACATGCAAGTTTTTTTTTGTAATCTTCAAAATATGATTGGAAAGAACTTTGAAATGCATGATCATAACTTATCTCAAATGAACCATGTTTTTTAACAGAAGAATTTTCAAATAGTTTTGAAGTGCCAAAGTTAAAAATATTTAAGCAGAAAGACTTTCTCTTAGGAAGAAAAAATATCATTTCAAGATTTTTATCTTTTCGAGATAAGTATCTCTCCAAGTGAGAGATTTTATCATTGAGAAAGTTGATCTCTTATCTCGCTTCATGTAATAAACTGGCAGAGGCCACTAAATCATTATGCATCTCTCTGAAAATCATCAGAAATCATTCACGTTCAGGGAGTGATAATGAGATTTCTTCCTTGGTTCATGGATAGCTAATACATTGATTTGCAAAATGGCCATGACCACAGCATGTATAACACTGAACATACCTAGTACCTTTGGGAGAATATCCACTTTTATTGACCAACCTCTCATTATTGATGGGATCAGTTCCCATTCGGGGTGTTCCACAGCGTGTTGCGTCCATCCTTAACATTGATTTGTGAACCCGTTCCAAACCTTCACAATATTCTTGAAGGATCTCCCAAGCCTCTTTAGCATTTATGCAATTATGAATCATCCGAAATATTGATGTCTCAATTGACGCAAAAATTGCATTCAATGCTTTAGAACTACAACATGAGAGAATACCTTCATCATACGTCCACTCAGCCTCAGATTTGAGCACCACATTACCATGTTCGTCTTTCTTAGAGGGGGTGTCCAGCCAACAACTACTGATCTCCGCGCTCGTTCATTCAACGACCTGATGTAGGCCCTCATCTTTATCTTCCACATGGAGTAATTTGCTCCATCCAAAATGGGAGGCCGCATCAATGTTGTTCCAGGCACGTCCATGATTCCTTTTTACTGCAGAATCTCAGTTAGTGGCGTCAAGTGATGGCTATGATACCAATTGAAAGAATTTATGGACTGGTCATGAAAAGTGTTACTAAGAGTGTTGTAACACTTGGACGAACACACTCCTTGTTTAAAGTTGAATTGTGAATTGTATAAAACCGAAAATGATAAATAGAGACAAGATAATTTTAACTCAGACAAAAACGAAGCCTGAGCAGTTTTATCTTAGCGGAATAAATTTTATGCAAAGCCTTTGAAAATCCTAAATTTGATCAAACAAGAAATGATCAAATTTACACTCAAACTATATCCTGCATACTAAGCAATCCTCTTTTGAGAGAGGGATTACACAAAGTCTTACAATAAAGAATGTGAGAAGTATGAAGAAGATAGCCTTCAACTTTTAGTGCGAAAATATCTTGGAGAAATTTTGATCTCTACACTCAGTTTCTTTCTCCTATTTTCCACACACGATCTTCTCTTGTCAGCCATATAAATATCCACCAAGAATGGCAATTATCACCTGCAAGATAAGATCAAAGAACAATAACCGCCAATCTTCCAAAGGAAGACTTTCGGTTTGGATAAGTTTCTCATGCAGTTATATATGTAAAACTAAACTTATCCGAATACACACACATATTAAACATATATAGTGAACGTACAAGGGCGGCAAGGTAAACTTAGAAGAAAGATTAGAACGTGTTTCCCAGGGTGTTTCAACACAAGGTGAAACACTTAACCAAGAACACTGAAGGAAACACATGTTCTAACAGTCCTTATACGCGAGCAGGTTCAATATTTTCTAATCTTATTTGCGATTTGTCTCACCAAAACACACACACACACACACATCACAAAATCATTTTGGCACATTGATTCAAGGTAGCTTTACCACTCCTAATCCAAAAATTTCGATGTTATGCACTCTAAATTCTATTATTTTTTTTTTTTTTTCCGAATTTTTAGAAGATTTATGGAGAAATTGGGGTTTATGTTCATATAGCCTTAAAATTGGGAATTCTTGTGCATTTATGGATAGATTGTTTATTTTGTATATATTGTTGTCTTTTGAAAATGAGGAGTATTTAAAATTCGAATTGGCTCAATTTGGAATTGATTTCTCTTTGAAGCAATTCATCGAACACTTTGTGTGCGACTATTTTTTGTGCTTGTTTTGATAAATTGAAGGCCAATTGGTGCCATTTTTGTGTAATGCTCATATGTTTATGCTTACTTTGCCTATATTAGTTGATATTGATGACATCGTCATGATGGTTAGGGTCTAATTGTAGAAAGCTGCAAACCGAATATTATCTTGTTGAATTTTGGTTCATATTGCATTCCCCTTAGTGATGAACGAGAACATTTTCGTTTTTCTTGTATATTTTACGTACATATCTTTAAGTGAACTACGAGTATCTATCACGTTTTAGAGCAAATTCATGTTTAAGTGTATTTTTGGGTTGAGTATTTCTGAGTTGTATTTTGAAGGTTAGGAATATTCGGAAGCTCTACGAAGTCATTTGCATGCAATTCCCCACTCCGGCATGTATACCAAGGCCTAAAGAAGCTCTAATTAGGTCCACTTCATGCCTAACTAGAAGTTCGACCTGTCACAAACAAAAGTCTTGAAGGGGTCGAGCCGAGAAAATGAGTGGAAAGAGGTCCAAACACCAAAAAATGGAAGAAGAGGTTAATCACACACATTTCCTGATTGGGCTTGCGTACCGAGGCCCAAACTGGTTTATATTGGACCCTAACAAACTCGAAATTGAATATCGTAAAATCATAAACAAAATTTGTGAAGGGGTCGGGTTGAGAAAATCAGAGAAAATGATTCAAATCAGCGACAGAAGAAGACGGTGCACGACGAGAACACGTGGCACACCCGGCGTGCGAGCAACGGGTGGAAAATCAGCACCGCTGGACCTAGTAATGGCTAGCAGCCAGCTGAAAGCCGGTCCGGCAATCCGGCCAGTAGCTACTCGCATCCTCCAGTACCGGTCGACAGCTAGTCCGATACCAGCCTACTTTGGTCAGTATTTGGGCTGATATTGCCCTTAGTCAAGCATCACAATTTTGTATTTTGGCCATAGACTCCTCGTCTGAACTTCAATTCGAGTGATTCATGATAACACATGAAGGAAAGACGAAGATCTACAACTTTTTAATTGAAGCTAAAAGTTGATTCAATACGGCTTCGTCCCATAATTGTTGAGAAGGATGAATCAAGCGCGATTGAAGGGTTCGACTAAATATTTTAAAGGGCCAAGCACTCTCTTTTGTAATTTTACCCTTTTACCCTTACTAAAACGGTATTTCTTCAGATTTTTAGTCTTTTTACATATGTAGGGTTGGGGTATTGATTTGGTTGGTTGTGCATTTGGGAAGGGATAGTTGGCCCCTAGGCTTGGGATTGCTACCATTCGAGGCTTGCCGACTAGATCCTAAATGAGCCTAGGAATTAAGAATTATGCCTTAGACTAAGTGGGTAGTGGATTAATTTTGGAGAATTAGGTTAACCGAAACCCAATTGGTAGAAGGGAGATCCATGGAGAAGAAACTCTACCGAGAGGGGGAGTAGTGTCTAGGGGGCATCAGATGGGTCGGACGAAATTCACTTTAGTCCTAGTGTGTAGGTTTTACACCCCTACGCCGGTCTTGAGCATAGGAGAAGTCGAGATAACTTCTTCTAGTCTTACGTAACTAGAACCCGGGGACTAGGGTTGGTTTATAATTGTTTATCCGTGTAGGTGGTCTACATAGAACTTTGTTTACTTACTGATTCTCGAGGATTAGGGGCACCTCAACCTCATTTCTAGAATTCACATCCAATTAGGACGTCGGTTGGTATGTGAATTCAATCACATAGTACTCACAACAATGACTTATAATTGTCTTCGAAATATCAATTCTATCTTGCTTTTGTGAAACTGAGTCTCGGGAATATCTTCCAAACGATCAATTCGTTCCTTGCTTTATTTATTTGCTTTTATGTTATTTACCTTAGTCTCCACTATAATTTCCATTTGGCCCAACTTACTCGAACGTGCTTAACTCGATTCTCATGAATATTCCTCCTTATGGATTCAATGTCTTTTTTACTACCACTCTCACAAATCGTACGCTTGTGATTTGAGAAGGTTGTTCTAATCCTAGAAATTTAGAGCGAATTTCACGACAAGTTCATGGCTTCGTTGCCAGGGAGGATTTCCTTCCCATGAAATTATCCCTAAGCATGATTAGAGTTAGATTAGGTCGTTTTTCTTTTTATTATTAAAAAAAATGGACCCGACCACTATCGATACTTGATAAAGAGTTATGCTCTCACTCCCTCCGAAATGAATACATTGCCTTTTGTTCTTGGTGATGGTTCTCGTTTTTCTCCAAATTTTGAAAGTTCGGAAGTGGTGCAATGTGAAGTTTGTGGGGAAGAGGGCATGTATCTACGAATTATGACTCTTTTCACCATTTTCTTCCCATATGAAATACCCTCACACCATCCCGTCCCAATTCGTGGACTATAATTTCTTTTCAAAAACTTATGAATTGGGATGGGAAGATAATCAAAACTTTCCCTCCTCAAGTCATCAAACCCTTGAGTCATCCGAGTCTTACCAAATTTCTTCGATCAAAGAATTGAAAGAAGAAGTGAAGTAAGACAAGGATGAGTTCAATCAAAAGTTTGATGATCTTTTGGCACACACTAAGGTTTTGGAATCCATCTCCTCAAACATGTTTTGGAGAGAAATAGAGATGAATGTGTGGAATTGAGGGAAGAGGAGAAAGAAGGGGAGAGTGAAAACTTCCTCTGTCATGAGTCACCTCTTGGAGAATAGTGACAATTCTTCCAAACAAGACAATGCATCATCTTTAGAAGAGCAATCTCAATGCCTCAATGAAATGTGTAATTATGATCTTATCTTAATTAATGATCCATGTATTGAAGCATCATGTTGTGGCCGGGATGCAAGTTTTAATTCGTCATTTCCTTCAAATTTTGAAAAACTTGTATCAATTATGGACATTGAGCATCTCTTCTTGCATAAATCATATGTCCATAATGTTATTTGTGATCCATCTTGCCATGTTTATGTGGGTGGATCAATTTTTTTTCTTGAGCAAACAAAAGCATGGCATGATCGACACATGTCATTGGATCCCAAATAACATTTGTGAAAGTCAGGTCGTCGACTTTAAGCCAAGTGCTTATTGGAAGGCAACCTAAGCATTAAAAAATTCTACTGCTCTCTTAGGTGTTGCACTAAATTCTAACCTATTAAACCGCAAGTGTTTGGTGCTAGTGTAACTAGTGGCAAACAAGGTCGATCCCACAAAGACTATTTCCTATGTTTAGTTTTATACCCTAATCCTAATAATTCTATCCTATCTAGACTCTCGAGTAAGTGATTTGATTTTTATCTTAAAACTAAATTGCATAAAGTAAAACAAAGAAAGAACACAAGTGCTGAAATAAGAAATAAACAATCACTAAGAGCTCAATAAGATAAAAGACAGATTCTAGGGAGTCAATTTCAGTTATTATCTCCTGTGTTTAATGATCCTATTAATCTAGATTTTTAAACCGATTATTATTGTTATTAGGCGGCACTACTCTTAATTAGCCCTCCTCACGTACGATGCTAACGTGTAGACCAATTAAGGACAATCACCCTCTCGGGCTAACTATCACATAAAAGACTTCCAAGGGTTCCATAAATATATGCTTACGCAAGACCTCACTCCTCTAAGACAATTATTGGTTCTTACACTATATACTTGTAAGTATATTAACAAAACTCTCCTCTCAGACATCGAATTGTTAAAAAAGTAGACAAATATCAAGTGATCAAGTTGATAGAATCATATAAATAAAACAAGGACATAAATAATCAAATAAGAATGGTGTCTAGAGTTACACGGAAGTAATCAAAACATATTTGATAAATAACTACTTTCTAACCCTAGAACAAAATAGGATTAGTTACCCATAATCATAATTAAAAGAAAGGATAATTCATAGACAAACATCTTGTATGAATTAAAAATAAAAACGAAATAACAAAACCCGAATCTTGAATCTTGATATTTATTCTTTAGCGTTCCTTGCTCTTCAATTCAAGCCTCCAAGTGCTCTCCAATGATGTAAGTGTCCGAATTGATGTATAGAGCCTTTAGTTATTTATAGGAGTACATAGTTAGGAATGAGAAAACTCGTCCAAAAATGCGTTTTTGGACTCGTGGGCCAAGTAATGGACCGAAATTGCACCGGTCGTCTAACTTCAAAGCCGTTTTTGGAGGTCTTCCGGTCCCAATTTGGATTTGACTCTTCCTGGAAAAGTTGTAGCCCTTTGAGTTAGCTTTCCAATGTCACCAATTTCACCTCAATAGGACTTGGTAGGTCTCAAGATATGGGCAAAATACGGAAGACATGTCATGATAGGATTTGACATTGTGTTCCACTTTTTTCACTGTTTCACCTATTTTCTTGCTCGTTTCTCCTCCACCCTTCATCCTAATGGACTTTTGACCTTTTAATCACACTGTTTTTGCTATAAAATGAACAAATACGTCATTCGGCTAAAGAAATCAAATATAACACAAAACCATCAAATTTATATGCAAACACTACAAAAATACTCATATAAAATGGCCTAAATGCATGTATACACTACATGTATCAAAATCCCCAAACTTAGACTGTTGTTCGTACCCAAACAACAAAGTAGACAAAAGTAACAACTCAAGCATTAGGGCGATTTAGGTGAAGAATCTAGCCTCAGAATTTTTCAAAAATAGAGAACATAAACAAATCGAGCATACGACATAGCATATATCAACTATTTTCGAGACATGACACATCAAATAGATGATCCTCACCAAGTAGTGTATCGCTCAACTCTCAAGTGTATAAAATGGAACGTGGTTACACTCAAGTTGAATCACATGAACAGACTACCATATGCTTGCCTATTGTCTAACTTATACTTCATACTTGACACTTGTGAACAAACAATCAGAATTTGTTGTAATGTAGGCTTAAGGTAAGGTGGGATAAATATGAATATAAGTGACTTATTCTTGGACTAATCGAGTTAGTTACTCAACTACCCCTCAATTAATTTTCACTCTTTTACCCACTTTTCAAATCTTAGAAAACAAAAAATATGGCTTCTTCACCCCATATAAACAATCAAATTACATCAACAACCAAATGCTCTCAATTCCATTAATAATCGAGTACAACTTTGGGACTACTAATCTTTTCACACCTTTAGGTATATTAGCACGTCTTCTCTAACTAACCCCCTCAATTACAACATAAACAAAAAATAAAATAATACATAACAACTTTTCTTCTCTCTTTTTTTCAACATATGCAAAAACTTTTGCTAACATATGCAAAAAAAAAAAAAAAAAAATCTTTTTTTAAACGAAAATAAAATACTAACAACGAGAAGGGACTAATTTTTCCATCTTTTGCCCATTACACATCCATTCTAATCACCAAAATTTCCCAACTATCCATTCCACTCAACCTTGCGCTTTTTCTCTCAACTCTACCTTCCAATCCACCTCCCTCACACTCAACTAGTCCAAGTTAAGGGAAAAAGGCTAAAAAGGAACGGTATAAGCTTGTAATATACGACTATGAAAAACAAAGTTTAAAGGCTCCAAGTGGTTGACTATGGACTTTTATAAAATTCGGTAAAGAAATCAATTTTGGCTCAAAATTAGGCCAAAAGAAGGAATGCCTAAAATCATTTTCTAGGTCCACAACGTGTACTTCACGATTCTTAAGCATACGCAAGGCAAGTTCTAGAGACATACATTCATGGTAACCAACAATTCACACTGAAAGAAAGCATTATATAATCCAAAAATGGGAGTTCAATCAAAGCTCAAAGCCTCACAGGCTAAGGTGATCATCATGCTACATGCATGCTCAATTTCATATCAATTACACCTATCATGCTCGTCTATGTGTCACCAAGATTTTCAAACTCAACTTTTCATTGACACATCATCACCAATCAACCCTTTTAGCTCTTTATTCATCAAGATAATCATAACTCCAGGTTTTTGGACTCAACTAACTCTTAAAAGAAATAAATAACGAACTAAATGTAAACATACAAACATAAAAGCGACCTACTACCAACAGGATGCAACTAAATAGCAATACGAATACACAAAAATCAACAAAATAAACATAGCTGCAAAGACGTCCCACTGTACCCCCCTCCCCCAAATTTGGTTGAAGGCTAATGTTTGTGGGAAAGAAGTGGTATGCTTTGGTGGCACTCACCTAAAATTGGGGACAAGTTGAAAAGATAAAACCTGAAAATTGGAGACAATATAAATCCATCGCTCTGTTCACCCGCTTCTAGTCGATACTCGCCCCGTGAGCTCAACTATATCTTCATTTGTGCTTTAGTGACTCATTTCACTGCTTCTTCACTCGTATCATGTTAGTGTTCGAAAAAAATAAATAACTAAATTAAAAACATTAAATGAAAAGAAAAATAATAAACGTCGGGTTGCCTCCCGACAAACGCTAAGTTTTACGTCCCCAGCCAGACAACTTGTTAGAAAATTTAGCCGATCTCCAACCAACCAGATTCAGGGGCACTTTCAATTAAGAACTCGTACCCCTTTTTTAGGTTTTCTTTAGCAGGTCTACCCTTTTGTTCAACAATATAGACAACACAACATTTATGTTTCCCTCTGAGACTCGACCTATTATATATTGGGAAAACGTGACTTTATCATTATGAACACGAAAAGTTAATTCTCTTTTTGGTACATCTATCCTCGCTTGACTAGTCGCCAAGAAAGGTCGTCCTAAGATGAAAGGGACATCAACATTCCCTTGCATATCGATAATTAAGATATCACTGGGGAACTCAAAATTGGATACTCAAACCAACACGTCCTCTACTACTCTAAATGGAGTTAGTATAGACCCAGCCGCAAACTAAATAGTAGTAAAGACTTGTTTCTCCGCCCCTAGTCCTAATTGTCTATATGTTCTAAGAGGCATTAAATTAATGCTAGAACCTAAGTCAAATAGCACATTTCGAAACTTATGACTACCAATGGAAGATGGGATAAAAAAAAACTCCTTGGATCATTCACTTTGGTTGCTCTTCTTGGTTGTGTACTTGTGTTAGTGCTCTTTTCCCCTTTTACATTGTGTGTCTTCTTCCTTTCCTTTGTATACAACCAAATTTCTCAAAAGGTGGATCCAACGCCTCCTTCACTACCCTCTCACTATTAATGATATCCTTGGATGCTTCATGCATCACAGACAATGTATCAACATAATCTACATGATCAAGGTTAGCAAAGAATGTATCATACACAACCGAATTCTAAGGACTCATCAATAAAAGAAGGTAGAACTTTCTTATCTATGATAGTTCGACTGTTCTTCTTTTGCTTAGCGACCCTAACTCTCTCTAGCTTCTTCTTCTCTTCAAGCTCCTAAAAAAGCTTAGCACAATTAGTGCAATTAGGTGCAGTCTTCTTTCTATAGAATGCTTGAGGAAAGGGGAGCGGAGGAATATATTTCGGACCATCCTCGATAATGATTGGTTCTGGCAACTCTGCCTCTTTTTTCACCATCTATCGACCTTCCCCCTGGACCTTGTGATCCCTTTCTTGATTTTTTTCTATCCGATCTGCGGCTTCTTGTGGCTTTGGGCTCTCATACTTAGTCTCATCCGTCGAATAGATGACATTACACTGCTCCTTTGGATTTACTATGGTATCACTGGAAAACTGCCCTTTCTGATGTATGGCTCCTGAAGTTTGTGTTATTTGACCCGTATGTGTCTACATTGATTTCATATCTACCCCTAAACTTACCATGGTTTTATTCGTATCCATTTGATTACTTCTTCCTCATCTCGTCCATCCTTTTCTCATGTTTAACAAGCTGTGACTGCATTAACTCTTCTTGAGTTGGTTTTTGTCCTTCAATCATGCCATCTGTAACTGCGAATCTCGGTTGCGGTTGGAGTAAATTTTTGGGATTGCTATATGAGAATTTGGATGATATCTTGCACCCTACTAATATGATTGTACCGCTGTTGATTGCCTTGGAAGTTGTTGAAGTTCCTTTGCTGGACAGAATTTGCATCTCCAACTACTTCCTGCATGGGTGGCTACTGTAAGTTTGGCTTAGTATGCTGGGCTAGTGTCACACTTGTCACCAAATTTAAGTGATTAGTTATAGCTGTCATTTGAACTTCCATCTTGGATACATGTTGTTCTGATTGTTTAGTGTGAGGTGATGTTCAATTTCATCAAGTGAGCCTATACTTTGTAATATGGTGTGTTGGGAATGTGGAACCGGAGTTAGGGAGTGGAGAACCGGTGGTTTAAACCGGATTTTATCATCAAGAAGACAAACTGGTCAGAGAAAACCGGGTTCGAGTTAGTTTGAGATAACTGCCGTTTGTGACGAAGCAGTTGCAGTTAGTGACGAAGAAAACCGTCACATTTGTCCAGTAGCTCAGCGTAACTTCATGCAGTTGTAACTTCCTATCCAGTTGCATTCGAGCTTCAATCCATATATCATTGTAAAGCTCTCATTGAGGAGAAGATCACTACGTAGCATTATCTCCTGTATTGTTAGATTAGAGAGAGTATTTAGAGATAGAGTGTTCGTGCCCTAATTTGTATCCAGAATTGGGCATTTCATTTCTTGAGCTAATTCTCTGTAATTGATTGAAGTTCTTAGTGGATTGAGGTGTGCCTTGCCTCCGTGGATGTAGTTCATCTTGAACGAATCACGTTAAAATTGTGTTTGATTCATTTTTTATTCCTGTTCTGCGTGAGCTTCATTCGGACACAACTCTGGCCGAACAGAAAGAGTTTCTTCATACGTTTATCAAGTTCTTTGGTGTTGTGTGTTCAAGAGTTGTTTTCACTAACAAGTGGTGCCGTCTGTGGGAAGCACCTCTCACAGCTTGAAGAAGGGAAGGAATGGCTGGTATGAAGATGGATTTTGAGAAGTTTACAGGGAGAAATGATTTCACACTGTGGAAGATCAAGATGAATGCAGTTTTGGTTCACAATGGCCTTGATCTTGCTTTGATACCTCTTGATTCGTGGGAAGAAAGTGATAAATCCAAGTTTGTATCCGTGGATAAGAAAGCCCTTAGTCTTATCTTTCTGTGTTTGGGTGATAAACCGCTAAGAGAGGTCTCAAGATGCAAGAGTTCCTTAGAAGCATGGAAGAGGTTGGAGGAGTTGTATCAATCTAAGTCAGTTTCCAACAAGCTGTTCTTAAAGCAGAAGATGTTGGCCTTCAAGATCACTGAAGATAAGGTAATTTCTGACCAACTTGCTGAGTTTATTAAGATGGTTGAGGAATTGGAAGACCTGGATGTGAAAATGGAGGAGGATGATAAAGCATTGATGGTGTTAAACATTCTTCCAAAATCCATGAAAAGTTTTAAGGATGCCTTGATGTATGGGAGAGATGAGCAGCTATCTTATGATGGGATAGTGAAGGCTCTGAGGTCTAAATGCTTCCAGACTCAAGATGATAAAGGCATGGTGCAATCTGCAGAAGGTTTGAATGTTAAATTCAAGAAACCTTGGCAAGGGAAGAAGGGACAGAATTCTAAGGACTCCAAGGCAGGAGATTCTAATCCAAAGAAGGGAAATGAATGGGTTGAGAAAAGGAAATGCTTCAAGTGCAAGCAGCCTGGTCACTTGAAGAAGGATTGCCCTAAAAGAAACAAGAAAGGAGGAAACCAAGGGGCAGAAGCTGCTGCCATTGACCTTCAAGAAGATCCTCCAGAGGTATTGAATGTTACTGAATCAAGAATGGTGAAAGAATGGGTCCTGGACACAGGCTGCTCCTTTCATATCTGTCCACACCAGTCATGGTTTGATGAATTAAAGAGAGAAGATGGTGGAAATGTTCTCCTGGGCAATGACCAATCATGCAAGGTCAAAGGAATTGGATCAGTGAGCATAAGGATGTTTGATGGTGTGGTCAGAATCATCTCTAATGTAAGATATGTTCCTGGCCTTAAAAGAAATCTTCTATCTCTTGGTTCTTTGGTAACTAGTGGTTGTCAGTTTAGCTCAGTGGATGGCTTCTTGCATATCACTAAACATGGAAAAATGGTGATTAAGGGTAGACAGCATAATGGGTTGTTTATCTTGATTGGTTCACCTGTTGTTGGGAGTGTTGATATGGTCTTGAGCAGTTCTGAGCTTGTTAAATGGCACAAGAGGCTTGGACACATAGGAGAAAAAGGGTTGAAGGAACTGCCAAGAAGTGGTGTAATTGGAAACATGGGAAATCAAAACCTGGAGTTTTGTGATCAGTGTGCTTTGGGCAAGTCCAAGAAGCTGCCCTATGGAAAGGGTGTTCACACAACTCAAGAGCCATTAGATTATGTCCACTCTGACATATGGGGTCCTGCAAGGACAGAGACTCATGGTGGAGCAAGGTATTTCATGTCTTTGATTGATGATTACAGTAGAAAGGTGTGGATCATGTTGATGAAGAATAAGAGTGATGCTTTTCATAAGTTCAAAACATGGTTGATTCAACTGGAAAATGTCAAAGGGAAGAAGCTGAAGCACCTTAGGACTGATAATGGATTGGAATACCTCTCTACTGAGTTCACAAACTTCTGTGAAGAAAGAGGAATTAAGAGACATAGGACTGTCCCAATGAATCCTCAACAGAATGGGGTTGCTGAGAGGCTTAATAGGACTCTTCTTGAAAGAGTAAGGTGTATGCTGTTGGATGCTGGGTTGCCAAAGGTATTTTGGGGTGAAACCATTGCTACAGCATGTTATCTCATTAACAGGTCACCCTCATCAGTGATTGGGTTCAAAACACCTGAAGAGGTGTGGAGTGGACAGAAACCAAGTTATGAAGGTTTAAGGGTGTTTGGTTGTCTTGCTTTTGTCCATGTCAAGCAAGACAAGTTAGATGCAAGAGCTCTAAGATGTGTATTTCTTGGATATCCAGATGGAATAAAGGGCTACAGATTGTGGTGTCTAGAGAAGGGAAATCAGAAGATAATCACAAGTAGAGATGTAAAGTTTAATGAGAATGTGGTGGCTTATACTTCAACAGGCTCTAAGGAAGAACTTGATGGTGCTAAGGAGAATGAAGAGATATCAATTCAGGTGGAGCATCCTGCTGGAGATGATCACACATCTCAACAACAACAAGAGAATCTACAAGATAGTGATTCATCATCTGAAGAAGAAGAACAAACTGGACCTTCACAAAATGTGAGAGAATATAGCATTGGAAGGGACAGACCTAGAAGAACAATCAATAGACCTGACTTCTATGGTCAAGCAGGGAGTGTTTACTATGCCTTGAGTGTTGCTGAAGACCTGGAATCACAAGAGCCTAGTAGTTTTAAAGAAGCACTAGATTGTGAAGAAGGTGAACACTGGATTCAGGCAATGATTGAAGAGATGGAATCCCTGGAAAAGAATGAGACCTGGACATTGGTGGATAAACCAAAAGGTCAGAAACTTGTGAGTTCTAAATGGATATACAAAAAGAAGTTAGAGACTGCAGGATCCAAACAAGTGAGGTTTAAAGCAAGATTGGTGGCTAGGGGCTTTACACAAAGGGAAGGGATTGATTTTAATGAAGTTTTCTCTCCAGTAGTAAAGCACTGCTCAATCAGGTTGCTTTTATCAAAGGTTACTCAAGAGGACATGGAACTACAACAACTAGATGTAAAGACAGCATTCTTACACGGAGAACTCATTGAGAAAATATATATGAAACAGCTAGAAGGCTTTGTTGTTCCTGAACAAGAAGACAAAGTTTGTTTGCTGAAGAAGTCACTGTATGGACTCAAACAAAGTCCAAGACAGTGAAATAAGAGGTTCAATGACTTCATGATCGGTGTTGGCTTTGTAAGAAGTCTTTATGATAGTTGTGTTTACTTCAACAAGTGTTCAAAGCAACATAAAGTCTTCCTGCTTTTGTATGTGAATGATATGCTGATTGCCAGCAAGAACAAGAAGAGTGTACAATGGTTGAAGGACAGACTTAACACTGAATTTGACATGAAAGATCTGGGAGATGCCAAGAAGATTTTGGGCATGGATATTCTGAGGAACAGAGAAGCTGGAGTTCTTTGGTTATCTCAAAGGCAATATCTACAGAAGGTTTTGGAGAGGTTCCACATGCATGAATCCAAACCTCTCTCCACTCCAGTTAATCTACAGAAGAAACTCACCAAAGAACAATGCCCAAAGACTGAAGAGGAGATCATACATATGAGCAATATTCCTTATGCAAGTGGAGTTGGAAGTCTCATGTATGGAATGATTTGTAGTAGGCCTGACTTGGCCTATGTTGTTTCTTTAGTAAGCAGGTTCATGTCAAACCCAGGTGTTGAACATTGGGAAGCTTTGAAGCATGTGATGAGGTATTTGAAGGGTTCAGTGAACTTGTCACTGAAGTTTGAGAAGAAAGTGAATGGAAGCACTATTGCATTGGAGGGGTTTGCTGATTCTGATTTTGCAGCAAACATAGACACTAGGAAATCTATTTCTGGGTTTGTGTTCACCTTATTTGGAACAGCCATCAGCTGGAGAAGTGTACAACAATCAGTTGTAGCACTTTCAACAACAGAAGCAGAATATATCTCTCTCACTGAAGCCATCAAAGAAGCAATCTGGCTTAAAGGGATTTTGAGAGATTTGGACATCAAGCAAAAGTGTGTGGTGATTTACTGTGATAATCAAAGTGCTCTACACCTTGTGAAACACCAAGCATTTCATGAAAGGTCAAAGCATATTGATGTTAGGTTGCATTTTGCTAGGGATATCATTGATTCTGGATCTGTGGAAGTGAAGAAGGTACACACATTGCATAACCCTGCTGATTTTCTTACTAAGGGTGTACCTGGGAACAAAGTGGAGCATTGCTCGAGCCTACTGCAGCTTGAGCAATGTCATGAAGAGCATTAACAGACAAGGCAGTGGTGAGGCAGGAAGAGGCACACATGATTCATTGAGGTGGAGATTTGTGAGGTGATGTTCAATTTCATCAAGTGAGCCTATACTTTGTAATATGGTGTGTTGGGAATGTGGAACCGGAGTTAGGGAGTGGAGAACCGGTGGTTTAAACTGGGTTTCATCATCAAGAAGACAAACTGGTCAGAGAAAACCGGGTTCGAGTTAGTTTGAGATAACTGCCGTTTGTGACGAAGCAGTTGCAGTTAGTGACGAAGAAAACCGTCACATTTGTCCGGTAGCTCAGCGTAACTTCATGCAGTTGTAACTTCCTATCCAGTTGCATTCGAGCTTCAATCCATATATCATTGTAAAGCTCTCATTGAGGAGAAGATCACTACGTAGCATTATCTCCTGTATTGTTAGATTAGAGAGAGTATTTAGAGATAGAGTGTTCGTGCCCTAATTTGTATCCAGAATTGGGCATTTCATTTCTTGAGCTAATTCTCTATAATTGATTGAAGTTCTTAGTGGATTGAGGTGTGTCTTGCCTCCGTGGATGTAGTTCATCTTGAACGAACCACGTTAAAACTATGTTTGATTCATTTTTGATTCATGTTCTGCGTGAGCTTCATTCGGCCACAACTCTGGCCGAACAGAAAGAGTTTCTTCATACGTTTCTCAAGTTCTTTGGTGTTGTGTGTTCAAGAGTTGTTTTCACTAACATTCAGCCTCAGTGATGTTGTTTACCCTCCTAGGTTGATTTCTCTCATGGGGCCATTATCAACTAGTTACAGCCATCTCATCTAGAATGATGAATGCAACTCCTGTGTTTTTTTTTTTCCAAAATGAAACCGCCCGCTGCTGCGTCTACAAGTACTCTCGTGGGCCCAAGTTGCCCTTTATAAAACTTGCAGGTTTGCCGATCTTGAGTAATCCCATGTTGAGGGCAATTCTGGAGAAGATCCCAAAGTTGGTCCCATATCTCCCCAAATGGTTCTCCGTCTATCTATCTGAATTGAGTGATCTTGACCTGTAATTAGAGCATCTTACTTAGTGGGAAATACTTCAATGAAAAGCGTGTGCTCAACTCATCCCATGTGATAACATTCTCCAAAGAATTAAATCATTGCAATGTGGCACTTGATTAACCTTCAATGTTTCAAAACTCTCTTGAATCGGCCTAGCTGCATATTGGGGTCTTCCAGTGGTCCCCGACCAAATTGATTTTGTTGTAATATCAAAATCAAAGCCAGCGTGAGTTCAAAGTTGTTGGTTTGGATCAGTGGCGATTCCTCTACAATGCTATTAAGCACGGGACGTAGATAGACCCCGATAGGTGTCTGATCATCCTCTCTTGCAGCTTGTGCCTGCGGCTATGGCTGTACTGGCTGTCTCAGATTAATTATTTCGGTCCTCATACCAGTCATTACCCCAAATAATTCTTTGACCATCTCTTCCGTGGTCATATTTTTCTGGTAGTCCAGCCATATCGTATAATGGGTTTTTCTTCGTTCGGTATCCTCGAGCAAATGCTTCAAATTCTGGATTGAAAGGAACAAGATTAGTGTTTTCTTTAGATCTTGTTGCATAAGCTACCTGAGAACACAAACAAAGAAGACAAGTGTAAAACCAAAGATAAACTATAAAAAAAATATAACAAAACTGAAAATAAAAGTGTAAAAAAATAATGTCTAGTCTAGTATCACTATTTATTAGAATAAAAACTAACACATTTATCAGTCCCCGTCAACGGCGCCAAAAAATTATTGCACTAAATTCTAACGTAGTAAACCGCAAGTATCCGGTGCTAGCGTAGCTAGTGGCAAACAAGGTCGATCCCACCGGGACTATTTCCTATGTTTAGTTTTATACCCTAATCCTAATAATTCTATCCTATCTAGACTCTTGAATAAATGATTTGATTTTTATCCTAAAACTAAATTGCATAAAATAAAACAAAGAAAAGAAACAAGTGTTGAAATAGAAGAAATAAACAATCATGAAGAGCTCAATTAGATAAAAGACATATTTTAGGGAGTCGATTTCAGTTATTATCTCCTATGCTTAATTATCCTATTAATCTAGACTTTTTAAACCGATTCTTATTGTTATTAGGCGGCACTACTCTTAATTAGCCCTCCTCTTGGATGATTCTAACGTGTAGATCAATTAAGGACAATCACCTTCTTGGGCTAACTATCACATAAAAGACTCCCAAGGGTTCCCTAAACCGATGCCTACGAATCAGCCTAGATATTTGAGTACTAGGCCCACTATATTACTTTTGTTAGGTCATCTTCATTAGTCCTTGCGGGATATGACCGTACTTGCCACTAGCTGCTATTACACCGTTCACTTGAGTTATAGCTAGTAGAGATTAGAGCGATCTTTGTGGCTATAAAGAGCCTTACAAAACAAAAACAACCAAAAACCAAGACCATGATCATCCACTAGTAAAGCCATTGTAAACTAGTTCAAACTAAAAAGCATAAAAAATTCCCTATGGACTACGAGTTTATTGAAACTAAACTAAAAACTTATTAGACGTCCAATTCATGCATCTTGGACTTGATAAGAAGATGTTTATTGGTACACGTGTTCGTGCACACACTTTAGGACACTTTAAGTGTCAATTTAGTGATGTTTTTATGCAATTCCACGTGTACTTCGTGCATTTAATTCTCATTGGGAAAAATAATGCGTTTGGTTCATTTTTGTGTTAAAACGGGTGCAAATGGATCGAAAACTAGCATCAAAAGATCGCAAAGTCGACGAATCGATTGAAGCAACAAAGGATAAGGCTGAGGGAAGATCTCGGTCGAGACAGGCAATAATCTCGACCGAGATGATCTTCCAGGGAAGAATTGAAGTTTTGAGGAATTGAAGATCTCGGCCGAGACATGCAACAAATCTCGGCTGAGATGACTTTTAAGGGAAAAACCAAGATTTCATGAGATCAGGATCTCGGCCGAGATAAAACCCATTTCTCGACCGAGATGAACCAAACCCTAGCAAGCCTGATTTCCCCTTTTTACGTCTCGTTCAAGATTCAATTGCATCTCGGCTGAGATCAGACTTTGATTCACTTAACAGAAAACCCTCATTGCTTCGTCTCGGCCGAGATTCTGTATCCTGTTTTAAGATTGTGAATGCGATTTTGCCTTAAACTCAAGTGACAACTCTTCCCTTATATATATAAGTTCCATTTTGAATTTGACCTATACAAGAACATAATTCCAGCCATTTTCTAGCCACCAAAGCCACCAAGGAGGGATATTGGGCAAGAGATTGAAGGATCATCTTCTCTAATTGACATCTTTGGTTTCATCTATCTTAGTATCATGTTTTCTTGTTTTTCTACTTATTTTCTGTTTGTTTTAGATTCCATGGGTGAGTAGCACCCTTATTTCTACCCTTGATCAAATGTAAAACTTTAAGTGACAATGTTTACATGATTATTTCTAGTTGATGTTACCTTTTGATTGAAATTCCAATTATTCTACACTATTTGTTGTATTTGACTCATATTTGTATGTTTTTTTCTTGGTTTAATCACCCTCTAGGAAGTGTATGAATATGTTGCTAGAATTGAAAATTACTATCCGTAATTATAGGATTTTCGATTCCGCTAGTAGCAAACAATGAGTGATGTCATTGGTGATAGTGTAGAGTTCGACCTCTAAACCTGAGCTTTCGAGGTTTATGTAGAATCTATTTCGTTATCCTGGGGCTTTTATCATTCGATTGCCAAATTGAAGAGAGCTTATTCGACATTTTGGTTTAATTGGATAGGGTTAGTCGAAGAGCTTATTTCGATTAGCTAGAATTAAGAGATAACACGGTTGCTAGAGCTTGTTAGTAGTCGTTAAATAGGGACTTGAAATGTTTTCAATTGGGCATCAACAATAGTTATGTAATTCATTGGAACTAAAGGGATACTTGATCAAGGGTAGATACCTTAATCTTATTTTAAAAACCCAAAAATCAATCTAATTGTCTTTGTTTATTCGAACTGTTAAATTGCTAAGTATTTTTAGAGTAATTGTTCTTTAAATTGTTTTTTTTTTTTATTATTATTATTATTATTATTGTTATTTGTTGATTGCTAAAACTCCCCCCCCCCCCCAGCCACAATCTTTATTACGTTTACTTGTTATTTACTATTTTTATTTAAATTTCTTAGTTGCTTGAATACATCAAAATAATATTATTCGACCGTTCCTCATGGGATCGACCCTTATTTACCACTCTACTAGTTAGAGTAGTAGGATAACGATAAGTATATTTATATACAAAATTAATTTGGTACGGTCCAACGACTCGTACCATTTATCTATTAAAATTCCCATAACCAAATTCAACAATACCTCGAGGCCCCTCCAATATAGCCTCACATTCATCCCTCTGCACTTAGCCCACATGGTGTATAAGTCTTCCTCTAGATGCTACCATGTACCAGGGGAATCACAAAAGACAACCCCAAACCAAAAGTTCATCAATAAGACAATAAGAAAGCATCAGTGTTGAGTTTCAGCAGGCCTCTACTAGGAGGGGACCAACACGATCTCCTTTTGTTACATACAATTTGTCATCTTCCAAAGCTTCTACTGACTCATTGATTAGTTGAAAACTTAACACATAATTATTTAACTTTCATGAATAACCAAATACCAATCTATTATGATCATCCCAAATTTTCGCAAAGAAATAGACCATTTGACCTACCCAATCTATTCCAACACCTCATTCACATGTATAAGCACATCCACCATCGAGCTAAAACCACTAAGCTCCTATGTAGATCTAAAACATACTAAGGAAGTAATCTTCGTAACCACCCATTGTGAAGGAAAACATATTGTTATCCCAAGTGATAGAGGTTTGAAGGGAGGAGGGGTAAATAAACATCTAACTTATCTGATTTTTACTTTCAAAATACTTCGAGCAGGGATGCCTTATGCTATAGAAAACTGTTTCTTATAGCAGAGCTTCAGCAGTAAGTTTCTTTTAGAGTAGTAAGCTTACAACTGACTGTTCTGTTGGTACTTACAACAAGTAATGCTCAGGGAGAGTTCTAAGCAGCGGAAATATGCAAAAGTGTTTTCTACGACAATGCAGTAGGTATATAGTGCAGTCGTAAAAAAATATTGTAAAATACACAACAGTTTATAGTGGTTCGAAGGTGAGGTAATCCTTCTACGTCCACTCTTCCCTCATACAGTGAAAATTTACTAAGTTGTTCACACAGTACAATCTTACCTACACTGTTGTCCATAATTGATACCTCATAGTAGTTTTTGCTTATCCTTGGAAGCATATTCCTCTACTGTACACATTCACAACTAAATCTAGTCTAATTTGAATCCCTGATTCAATAGAAGACTCCCCCATTAAAAGCAACTCATTAGAGAAGGTTAAATGAATTTTCTTCAACTAGAAGCTGCCTCTAAACTTGAATATCAGTTTGAGATGTGGGCAAGCTTTCTTGATAAGAAGGATTAGGACTGAGACAACCTTTCTGAGAGCTAACTTGATTTCATTTAAGATTCTTGTTGTAGGTTTGAGAATCTTCGCTTGAGTATTAGTTGATTGGTGATGCGTTGCTACATTCGCCCTCTTCACTAAACTCACACATTCTCTTAATGCATGATTGCAAGTCATGAGTGCTTTAGTTGTTCAATGATAGTTTTGGTAGTTTTTGCTCGTCCTCCATCTCCTTCTATTTATAGCAGTTGGAATTTCTCCTTGTTGAAGAGATAAGGAGTTTCCCGTTGATGTTTAATGCTCCTCATAAGGTTACTAGTCATTTTTATCCTTTTACTGAGAGTAGGTCAGAGTTGGTGCCCCTTCATGTCAGTGTTTGCAGAGTTGCTTTTGTTAGAACACCTGTCTTCACACAATGATTTTTTCAGTATAGGAATTACTTCTTGCCTCCACTGGATGTATTTTTTCATCTTCAAAATTCTGACTTTGACTTGACCTTTCTTCTGCTTGACATGGTTGCTCTGTGTCCTTGCTGCATGATCCTAACTTAAGAGTAGTGAATCCTTCTTACAACAGACGTTGTATGCTGCACAAGCGTAAGTTTTATGATATATGCTCTTTACAGCCTCTGTTCCTTACTTCCAGTGTTCTAAAACTTGACCGAGAAAATTATCCTATAGTCGGGCAATTTAATTAGCCACCGAGTTCGGCACTGCCTAAACCGAGTTGTCGGCACCTAATTCGCCAACCGCCTAATATTTTTTAATTAAATTTTATTTCAATTTGACATGTATTGTTAGTAGTGCTTTAGTTATTCTTTTAACGTTTTCACATCTCACCCTTAAATCCCTTTCCGCCTCAAAGAACAAAAGCCAAAACCTAAAAAAAAAAAAAAAAACACTCCACATTCCTACCATGACCCGTCGTGCAGCAGCCAGCAGTAGCCAGTAACAAACCTCCACCTACACCTCCGTCTGCTCTCACTGGCCGCCACTACCCTCGATGATACAACCGACATGTAATTATTTTTATTTTTATTTTTATTTGTATTTTACAGTTTTCTCTAACAAAAATTTTCTTTTTTTGTTAATTTTCACTTGCTTGGTTATTTTCTACAGTGCTATTGCTAGGTTGTGCTAGGTTTTAGGATTAGGAGATCTAATTTCATATTTTTGGGAAATTTTTAGTTGTTTCCTATTGTCATGAATTCTAAGTTTCTAAATTATAATTGTGCATAAACGACAAAGTTGGGAAATGTAAATAGTTTGGCTATTAAAAGAACACCTATCATTGACAAATCTCTCGACAAAGTTAATAGAAAGTGTATGCCTGTGAATTACATGCTCAAACTAGTTGCATATTACTCATTTGTAAAAGACATAATCAAACCCACTATGCAGTAATTTTTTGTGTTCTATGTGAATGTACATCCTTCACACACTATATAATGCAAAAACGGAAATCTACATATCAAAATGAACTAAGTGACTTAAAACAGTGATTTTGTAATTCATGTCTCACAGTTTCTTTTAGTTGGAAAATAATTTGGGTGTTGTCACAGTTTCTGGGATATCAACATATTGCCTACAAATTATAATTTAATGATTTTCCTAGAAATTTAATATTTTGTTTACACCGTGTCACAACCACCCTTATAGAATTACTTTATACCAATTTTAACGTTACAAAACCTGTATTATTATTTTTTTTTCAAAATCAACATTCTAAAGCACTTCTTCAACACCAAAATCTTATCTGTACATATTCACATAAATTCAGATCGAGTACAAAAGCATCACACTCCATTCATCACCATATTTACCAAAATATATATATTAGAGTTCCTTAACTTGAACATGTCCAAAAAGGATAGTTATAACGATAGCAAAATATAGTGAGTCCACGGTTTAGCCCCACAGGTCGTCATTCATATACACGAGGCCCTAAAACTTCCAGAAGCTTCAACTGCATGCCAGATCAGTCATCAAGCTCATGCATAGTCAAACTCACCTACAATGCAAGAACTATGTGAGCTAAAGCTCAGTAAGCAGAAATCATGCATGACAAATGCGTGAATGATGAGATGCAATTTACAAAACCATTTTCTTTCAACTCTTTTCTCAAAAGAAAACCTTTTCCGTGGGAATTGGCTCCCTTCACTGGCACAACCTCACCAGAATATCACTCATTGGCCATACTCGTGACTACCAAGGGTCCCTCCTCCTCCCTTATAGTCCACCCGAGATATCAGTGATGGTTGGTACGACCAAGTGGCTATCCTTCCGAGACTACCAGGGGTCCGCTTCCTGCCTGCCTCTGCAGTCCACCGGAAAGTCTACCTCTTCCCGCACCCCTCATCATAAAGGTGCTGAAGTGGGAACCTCTTCCGCGTGCACGCCTGTCACCGGAAGTATCCCTAGAGACACCATATATAATATATGTAACTCTCAATGTGCCAGTGGTGACCAACCCCAAAACATTATCAATTTATGAAATTATGCTATTTTGACTTCTTATATGTACACATGTAATTCTTGTAGATGATAATACTCATGATTGATGCACATCAGTTTGTTTTTAGCAACGGAACAAAACACTTTATACAAAGGTATACAACAACACATATAACAATCAATTATCACAAATAATAAACACAAATACTATGTTCAAGCATTGTAGTTGTAGATGGATTTGTACTTACCTCTTTCCCAATAGCAATTATTTGGAGTTTCCTACCCGTACACCACTGTGGTTAATCTATAATAGCATGTCATGATAAGAATTCGGTCAACTAACGATACTTGTGTTCTAGAATAAAATTTACTCTAACATGTTTGCAAATATGCTACTTAGTCATTTCTAATCAATTAAAGTGTTGGTTTGGCAAATAAGCACTCCTGATTCTAACAAACCATCATAATTTCATTTTTGAGTAAAGGAGGTTAAATCATTATTTAAGTTAATGTAATTTAACAAACTGAACATATGAATGTTTACATATATAATATGTATCACAAACTCTATAAATCTTGAAACACATAATCCAGCGCATACATATACATACTTGTTTATACATATTTTATATATATAGAAAAACTCATGAATTCTTAATTAACCACTAAAGTAGCTAGTAAAGCTAATTTAGGTAACAAACCTCAAAATCTGTTTTTGGGAAAAGATGCAAGCAATCATTTCATTTCATAAGTAATGATTAAGTGATTCTATTTATTGATGTTTACTATCTAGTTATAGATTTTAAGTAAGTAAATATTTACCTTCCAAAAGAGCTCTCATAGCTTCCATACACGTTTTATACAATCTGGGACTTTTCTTTCCTTTATTTAGTTTGTTTGGTTTTGTTTTAGTTGATAAGATTTACTCTTATCTTATTAAAGGAAGTGTCACCGCCTTTCATATTTCTTAATCCGATGTCGTTCCATTATTATTATTATTATTATTATTATTATTATTATTATTATTATTATTATTATTATTATTATTATTATTATTATTATTATTATTATTATTATTATTATTATTATTATTATTATTATTATTATTATTATTATTATTATTATTATTATTATTTCGTCAATGACACCCTTTACACATCTAACACTCCCATGTACTACCTAGTGGGTTTCATATTTTGAATTTATCATACGCAGACTCATGTTATTTAGCTTTTCCCAATATTTTAGACTAAGGGATTCTCGACTACCAAAGTAAACATTCCAAAATTCAATCGCGATGTATACGGAAGATAAAATATAAATTGCAATATATATAAAAATGCAAATAGGGCGTGGAAATAATTAAATGCATGAAATGCAAGAAGTATATTAGCCAGTGAGTTGTGAGAGGCGCGGGTATTACACGCCGTGTCTTGGACACTTTGTTAGGTTATTTAATTACTTAATGGCATCTTCAAACGCTTTGGCTTCGGACTTAATTTGTGCTTTATCTGAGGCTCATACATCCAAGAAGGACGCAACACCTAAGCGAATGTCGAATGATGTCGGTTGGGACTATGGGATCTTGAGTGATCCTAGTAATCTTAACAAGGTAAAATGTAAGTTGTGTCGGAAGGCTATGTCTTCAGGTGTTCATAGACTCAAAGAGCAGATTGCACGAATTCCTGGGAATGTTCTGCATACCCTGTGTCTTCTAAAGAAGATCAAGTTAAGTGTAGGAACACTCTAATTGAGGCAAATATAAAAGAATAAAATACAAGGAGCAAGACTTGATAGATAGTGTGGTCCTTGATAAAGATGCAGATTATACGAAAAATGAATACGATGAGTTGAGAGAGTCCTTGGGGAGCTCAAGACCAACAAATTTTCTTGGTCCCACGGACAAGTTTGCTACAACCGTCCATCTTGGAGCTTTTCCAAACATGGCAAAGACAACGAGGAAACAAACAATCAAAGATGCCCTTAGGAAAGAGAGATCAGATGCCGTGAAAGATTACCTTACTGATTGGATGTATAAAGCTGTCGTATCGTCCAATGCTATTGACATGGATAGCTTCAAGATCTTCGCATAGGCACTTAGTAAGTTTGGTAGAGGGTGGAGATCTCCAAGTCAATATGAATTAAGGAAGCCATTGTTGAAAAAGACAGTTGAAAGAACAAAAGAGAAGGTCAAACTGCATGAAGATGAATGGAAAAAGAATGGTTGTTCAATCATGACCGATGCTTGGAGTGATAGAAAAAATAAAGCATCATGAACTTGTGCATTAATTCTAAAGAAGCTAATGTTTTCCTTTCTTCTAAAGGAATCTTCAGATGCGGCACATACTAGTCAAATGATTTTTTACTATGTAGATCAGTGTATCAAATATGTTGGGCTAGAGAATGCCATTCAAGTAGTAATTGACAATGCATTAAATAACATAGGAGCTGCAAAGTTGTTGAGAGAGAAAAGACCAAGTATGTTTTGGACATCTTGTGTTGCATATACTTATGCTTGAAAGCATAGCAAAGCTATCTCTGTTCAAGAAAATCTTTGATCAAGCGAAAGGTCTTACCGTCTTCATCTATGCACATCATAAGAGTCTAGCAATGTTGACGTCGTTTACAAAAAAGAGAGATATAGTAAGGCCAGGAGTCACAAGATTTACATCTTCTTTTCTCACCTTACAAAGTATAGTCGAGAAAAAGGGGCAATTGAAGACATTGTTTACTAGCTCTCAGTGGGATGAATGAAAATGATCTAAGACTACCAAGGGAAAATCATGTTACTCAACTGTATTGAGTACTGACTTTTGGAACAGTATGACTTTATGCTTGAAAGTGTTTGCTCCTTTAGTTCATGTGTTTTGTATTGCTGATGCGGATAGAAAGCCATCCATGGGCATTTTATATGGTGAGATTCTAAAAGAAAAAGAAGCTATTAAAGTGGCTCTGAGTGATTTTCCCAAAAATTATGAACTTGTTCTTAAAATAGTTGATGCAAAGATGAAAGAAAGACTAGACTTCCTCTTGCATTTGATAATTTATCTGTTGAATCCATATTATCACTTTAAGAGCCCAAGTCTTATTTTAGACAATGTGGTCTTCGATGGGGTTCAAATGTCTAGAAGTAATTTTCCATGATGATTTTGACTTGTTAAATAAAGTCTTGAATGTCGAAGTGCCAATTTATAAGAATAAGTAGGGTATTTTCGGGGAAAAAAATCGCAATCGAAGGATGCGCTATGAATGATGACAAATATGATCCAAGTAAATTAATATGTATTTTAAAATTAATTATGTCTTTAGAATTATGAATTTATTAATTTTAATGCCTTCTTTATTTCTTACAACAAAATGGTGGCAGAATTATGGTCACTCAACACTTAACTTGCAATGAATATTGCCACTAGCTCTTCAGGATGCGAACAAAATTGGAGTGTTTTTGAAGGAGTTAGTAACATATTCATGTTAATATGTAGTTTTTTATTTTTGTATTGGTGGTAGAAGATTTTTGGTAGTGGTGGATGACTATAATTGTTAGTTATGTTTTGAAATGCACGTAGAATATTATGCAGGGTTACTTTTGACTTTTGAGGTGGTGAGCCTAGTGATGGAAATCTTCCTATATTTTTGTAAAAAAAAATGTTGAGTCTAGAATTTTATATATAGTGCTTTTGAACGAAATTGGTTTATGATTTTATTTTTGTAGTTGGATCTTCCATTTGTATTTTTGTTTATAGATACATACCAAGAAGAGGAATAGCTAGATGTTTCCCAATTAAACAATCTAGCGCATGTCCTATTCAATCCACGGTTGTTGAACAAGAAAGAGAGAAAGGGAGAGAAATATTGATGTGTTATTGGCAAATGATGCAAGTAAAGAAAAAGGATGGATTGGTGATGGGGTTGATATTGATGACGAAGATGTAGTTGGGGTTAGTGGTATTTCTATGGTAGATCAAACAACAGTTCAGAGAAGTCCAAGAGTGAGAGAACTTGGGTTGGATGATTTGAGTCGGATGATGAGGAAATGGATGAGAAAGAATTCGATTTTGCATTTGAGTCTAATGAGGAGCGTGTACTAGAAGATTATGGAGAAGAAGAAGAAGAAGAAGAAGAAGAAGAAGAAGACGAAGTTAGTACCCTAGTGCATAATTAGATTGTTGGTTAGGGAATATCTTTTGGCATGTCATATTTCATATTCAGAACTTGGATGTTTGAACCTTTATTAATTTGTTATGACTCATTCTCTAGAATATTTGGATGACATCTTTTAATCTTTTGAATTATAGTATAGGCTAATGCTTCCCCTTATTGCTTTATGGACTATTGAGTTTTGTCTTTTGACTTTTGAGTTTTATGGATTGGATCCATATTTTTTATTCCCCATTGTGTATAACATTTTAATGGATCCACTGTCCTTGAGAGAATATTGTTATTATTTTGTTTAGGATGTTCATTTGAATAATTTCTTTGTTCATTAAAATAAAAGAACGATTTATGAACAGTAGATTGCTATTATTTTTGTTTTTTATGTTTTATTTACTTATTAAATATTTATAAGTAATTAAATTATTCATCTAAGATGGGGCAGTTTAGGCGCCGCCTAGGCGTTAGGCCCCACTGATCTGACCAACAACCGCATTTTAGAGCACTGCTTAATTTTAGAATAGTAGATCGCGACTTTTAGAACACTACTTAATTCCTACAATAGACTCGTTGATTACTTGATGATCTTGTTGTAGCTTGTGTTGTGGCTTTTGCCTAAGTAGAACTAGCACTATCTATAACAAAGATTACAGAATATTTAGGGATACCAGTTCCTACCTTACAATGCCCCTTGTCAGCATAAAAATTATACATAAATTTCCTAACATATATGATGTCGACTCTTGATAACACTTGCATCTAGAGCGAATAAGTAACCCCTTGAATGCCTCTAAGCACATGATTCGACATAATGGGAAGAATATTCGAGACCGGCGTCCAAAAGAAAATTTTAACTTTGAGAGATACAGATGTCCTTCGAACTATATGATCTTCTATGATGTTTTAGATTATTGATATTTTAATAGAAGAAAATAGATTTTATTCCTACCTTGTGTCTTTTCGGGAATTATCAGAATCAATAGATTTTGGTTGTGCGTAATTGTTGTTCTTTCTTACATAATTTGATGTGTAATAAGATAATAACTAACTTTTTATGAAACTTGATTCAAGACTATGCTCATCATGAAAATTAAATTATTATTATCTTAATCTTAATACATAAATATAATAAATCTATACACATTATGTCTTATTCACCTTTTATAGTTTTTTTTTCACCATAATTGATTCCATCACATATTGTTAATATATTAGAGTATATTCTTATGTGCATCACACATCAGTGGCGATGTACGCGTGGGGCTTTGGAGTATAATTGTACCTCAAAAGGTACAATTTTTTTATAAAATAATTATATCCCATAAAATTATGGGCTGAAATTATTTTTTGTCCTGTAACTTTTTACTTGTACAGTTTTAGTCCTAGAAAAAGTTAAAAACTCAATTTAATCTCATGGCTTTGGAATTGTCCCGAAATTAGTCATTTTTTCGCCGCCGTGACTAATTTGGCCGGAAAATCGCAAGTGCCGGTCACGTGACTCATCTGTTTGACCAATTTTTACATATCTAGCACCGACGGCGACGAGTGATATTGTATAAAACAATTGAAAATTTGAAAAAAAAAAATTAAAAAACAAAAGAGAGGAATTTTATTTTTAAATTCCTCGTCACTCGCCAGGGCCATATGAGATCGTCTATTCTGATCTATATTCCATCTTTTATTCCAAAGCAACACTACACACCACGTGTATATGATGACATCACTAATTAACACATGGTGTGCCTTAGATACAAATAAATACGAGATGGAGTAAAAATTGGATAGTGGATCCAATCAGCGCTAGTGCATGTTTTTTTTAAAAAAATGGGCTAGAAAAATTTCTGACTTGAACAACACGTGCGATTTTTCGATCAAATTTTTCGCCGACGGTAAAAAAGGACTAAATTTGAGAGTTATAGGACTAAATTGAATTTTTAACCTTTTTTGGGATAAAATTAGGGGTGACAATTCGAGTCATCGGGTTGGATTCGTGTTCGATTTTGGATCGATTCGGGTTATATATTAAAATTAATTTAAAACATATTATTATTACATTTAAATATATATATATATATATATGTATATTGATTTCGGGTTAAAATCGGATTAATCGGGTCGTGTCGAGTTGTTTGCGAATTTCCTCAGTAAATTCTTATAGGGTTAGGTCGTATTCATCGGGTCAGTCCGGTCGGGTCAAGAATACGAGTGAAAAGTTACGAGATCAAAAATGATTTTAGCCCTAAGATTGTAATTGTATCCCTAAAATAAGCTTCAAGATGTTATTCTACAAGCTCCCGATGATAATGTCCTATATCACTTTCAAAGACCGAAGATTCGTCGAGTCTCAATTGGGATATTAGTTTTTATTTTAATGTTGTGTATTTTCTAATTTTTATTTTTCGTATTTTGAATTCTATGACTTTGATTAAATCGTATCCTCCCTTCCTATATTTTTTTATATATTGCGCCTTCAATTTTAAAATCTTGGATATGCCACCATTGCACGGTCGACATGTAATTTGATATTAGAAACTTAAGCAAACACAAGAAACACAAGATTACTAAGTTTTGTAAAAGAAATCACGTCCTACTGAAAAATGAATTACTTTTTTTTTTTTTTCCTATAAAGTAAGTTTATTTTTTTAACATGGAAAAAGTAACGAATACTTTTTCCCAAAAAATTGTAATACCTCCGTCCCGGCTTATTTTGCACACTTTCCCTATTCGGCCGTCCCACCTTATTTTGCACACTCCAAAAAAGGAAACTTCTTCCACAACCTCCACCCTCAAAATCTCACCACTCAATCTCTACCTTTAAAAAAGTCAAAGAAAAAATAAAATCTGTTTTTTCTTAACATTCGTGCCCGATCACCTATGCAAAATAAGCCGGGACGGAGGGAGTAATATTTTTCTTTCCGAAAAAGGCCCTATGTTCCATAAAAAAAGGACATGCTACAAAAATTATTTCTTTTCCGAAATGAAGATTGGTTAAAAAATAAATACCGGTTTATTAGTCAAAGTACAGAAATTATAATTTTAACTTCACAAATATGTTAATGTAGTGAATAATTTAAATAGAAAAGAAAAAAATGGTATAAATGCCCAGTATACTTTCACTATCTAGAAATTAGGACATTAAATATACTACTTTTTAAAAATACTTTCTAACTTACGAAAAGTTGGTAAAAATGCCCTGTGACCGGCTATAGGCTATTAACCAGCCGGTCACCTATGAACTATCTTTTTACTTTCGGGAAAATTTGTATAAATGACCAGTATGTTTCTCTTATTTAAAGACTAGGACATTAAGTATACCACTTTTTAAAAATACCTTCTAACTTACAAAAAAATGGTGAAAATGTCACGTGACCGTCTATAGACTGTGACACAACCGGTCATTAATGAGGTGAACCTCTTTTTCTGACGTGACATTAATTTTTTATTTTTTTTATTTTTTCTGTTGACTCATTTGTTAGCATGGCAAAAAATATATCCTCGACTTTGACCGAGGCAGATTCAACAGGGAGGAGGCGAAGAGGCGAAGAGTCGGGTGATTGGTCAGGTTCCGATTAGTTAGTGGGTGGGCTAGGCGAAGCATTATTGGCTTCTCCTTCGTCTTCCATGTTGGTGTCTTTGTAAGATTGCATGACATCTAGTATATTGTAATTAGGGAAGAAGAAGAATGGAACAATTTAGTTTTTTTATTTTTTAAAATATTAATCTAAAATTTATTTATTAATATTGCATATAATTATCCTAATTCATAATTTAAAATAAAATAATAATAACATGAGAATAGTAAAAAAAAAATTTAAAAATATTAATGAATTTTAAAAATTTTTAAAAAAAATTATTTTTCTGATTTTTAAATAAATTTTAGAATTTTTAAACAAATATCAGAAATAATTTTTTTAATTTTTTTATTTTAAATCAATTTTATAAATTTTAAAATAAATTTTAGAAATAAATCTTTTATTTTTGAATTTTAAATGAATTTTAAAATTTTTGAAATAAATATCAGAAATAAATTTTTAAATCTTTGAATTTTATAATTTTTAAAATAAAATTCACAAATAAAATTTTTATTTTTCTAAATTTTAAACAATTTTTTGGGAATTATAATTTTTTATAATTCAAACTAATATTTTATTTTTATTTTTCCATCCTAACAAGTGAGTCAACAGAAAAAATAAAAAAAAAATAAAAAATTAATGGCACGTCAGAAAAAGAGGTTCACCTCATTAATGACCGGTTGTGTCACAGTCTATAGACGGTCACGGGGCATTTTCACCATTTTTTGATAAGTTAGAAGGTATTTTTAAAAAGTGGTATACTTAATGTTCTAGTTTTTAAATAAGGGAACATACTGGTCATTTATACCAATTTTTCCGAAAGTAAAAAAGACAGCTCACAGGTGATCGGCTGGTTAACAGCCTATAGCTGGTCACATGACATTTTTACCAATTTTTCATAAGTTAGAAGATATTTTTAAAAAGTGGTATATTTAGTGTCCTAGTTTCTAAATAAAAAAAATATACTGAGCATTTATACCAATTTCCTCAATAAAAAATTACAGAAATCAGAGAAAATATGTTTTTAATTTTTAGTATGTGGTACCATCTTCTATTTCACTGAGAATAAAGAGGTGTACATTTTTCAAATACTTCTCTTTTCTTGGAATAAATGAAGCAATGTTTTTTTCCCGAAAATTGTGAAATTAATTATATGAATTCTCATATAAAACTTAATCGAAACATACATATTATTCAAAAAAGCATGAATCTTTAATATATATATATATGATATCCATGTATTCAGATTTTGCTCTAGAGATGGCAAACTTTTCTTAGTTCACATTTCAAAGAAAATTCAAATACAAGAAAAGTTATATGCAGTCGCTGTGAATATGACATACTCCCTCCGTCCCAGTTAATTTGTCTTACTTTTCATTTCGGTCCGTCCCACTTAACTTGTCACACCCATAAATAATAATTAAAGGTAACAATCTCCACCCTCAAATTATTCACATTCAATTTCCACCTTTAAAAAAGTCAAAGATTCCACAAAATCTGTTTTTTCTTAACATCCGTGTCCGGTCAACTGTGACAAGTTAATCGGGACGGAGGGAGTAGTTGATTCAACGAAAAAATATAGAGAGAGGAAGGTCGCGTGTCCTATCAAATCAATCTTCCACTAATCCAGTTCACCATCTTCTTGCTTCGAATATACATTCCTCACATTAATTAATTATCTCTCTAAAAATCCATTTCCTACCCTAAATCTGCCTGTCCCTTTTTATTGGAAGAATAAGGGAAGACTCCATCTTTAGTTCTTTTTTTTTTTTGTCTTTTATCTTCCTTTATGGAAAATTTTCAATATCTCTCCATGAAAATTTCGTCACCTTAATAATCGAGAGTATTAGTTCCGTTCCCATTTTTTGTGGTGTCCAATGTTGTCAGTGAGTTTTTCGACATTGATTTGTTCATCTTGATCTTTCACTAGAAGATTAGAGACAAATCCGAGATTAGATTTTTCGATACGCGATTTGTTCAGCGCACTTGCGAATTACTCCTTCCATCTCGATTTATTTTGCAGACTTTTCGTTTTTTGTCGTCCCAACTTATTTTGCACACCTCTAAAATAAAAATTAATTCCCACAATCTTCACCCTTAAAATCTCAACCATTAATCTTCACCTTTTAAAAAAAAAAAAAAGGTGAATTTATGCTAATCACCTGTGTAAAATAAGCCGGTCTAGATTAAGATTTGTATATGTTTAAATATAGTAATTTTATGATTCCACTGTCTCGCATCTCTTAGATCAATTAATTTTATAATTCTACTATTTCATATCTCATAAAGTTATTTGAATTGTTTCTGCTTATCGATAAGTATTGGCCGATCAATTTAATAATATTTTTATTATAAAAGAGAACCCTCATCAACATTAAAATATTAAAGAAGAATCGTAGTTACCACACTAGTCTCCTAGTAATGTTTCATCCTTCTACTTCTCTATGACAGCTTATGGCCCAATACTTTTTTAATCTCAAATCAACTCCAGCTAGCTGATAATTTCTCTGTAAATTCGATTTCACAATTTATTTTTCTTTCTTCCCTTTTTTTTTTATTGAAGTTCTTTTGGGTAAATTAAACTATAATCTAAACCTCTAAATTTAATGATTTTGTTGTCCGAAGTTTTTTTCTTTTTAAACACTTAAGAGTCTATTTGTTTGTGAATTTTTTCGTTCGAATGGAGGAAGTAACGAACTAATTCAAATAATTATATTAATTATTATTTAACAAAATTACAAATTTTTCATCACTTTCTAATGAGAATTTCGTGATATGTTATCAATTTTATCATATTATATCTCAATACAAACATTAAATCTAGAATTCATACAATCCAAAAATTCACGTTCAAATTTTGTCTAAGAATTAAATTTAGGAATGACTATTCACACCTCGGAACTCTTCCAAGTACACTCTAAAAGTATTCAAGTTCCACACTCCTGTCGATCATAAAAGACCAAACAAAATTTAACGTGTTTGGTTAGTGTCTTATTTCATCCTTAAACAAATAGAGTTGTAATTATACTTCTCCGATATTATAGATAGTATGAGAAAAGAAAAAATATATTTTTATTTTGAATAAGAGAAAGTTGTTGGGAATTTAACCCACTCACAACCACGAATACGACTAGATTATCGAGGAAGAAAGCAATAAAATCACACACAATAACACAATAATTTGGTAACCCAGTTTGTTACGATGTGTAACTACGTCTGGGGGCGAAACGAAGTCAGGATATGCACTAAAATTGATAATTTAAGGAATACAATGAGTGGAGAAGGATTCTACTATTTATAATAACCCCAAAACTTGTCCCCCAAGTTTTAGACGCGTTAACGGGTCGCGCCCGCGACCCTGAGTCGCGCCCGCTAGGCGTATCGTCAATTTTGACGATCGCGCCCGCGACAGCCTCGTCGAAACACACCTCTGCTTCACACCCTTGGTCGCGGCCGCGACAGCTTCCACCAAACCTTCGCACACCTTGTCGCGGTCGCAACTCCCCGTCGCGGTCGTGGCACCCCATGTGACTGATTTAGGCTCCACATCCAACAATCACTCATTGGAGACTAAACATCCTCTCCATTCAACTCCTCTTGAGCTCGTCTTCCCTTCTCCGCTTGGTATCACCATCTCCTCTTCTTCTTCACGTTCCGAGGTCAATTGAAGTTATGCACAACTTCAATTTCTCAATACTACCTTAGTACATATGTCAGATGGATTCTCACTCTCGAGAATTTTCACAAGTTGCAAGGCTTTCTTTTCTAATAAGTGTCGGATGAAGTGATACTTCAATTCAACGTGCTTCGTTCTTGAATGAAATGCCAGATTACTAGCCAAGAAAATTGCACTCTGACTATCGTTGTAGAGTACACTATTTTCACGCTCCTTCCCAAGTTCACCCAAGAAACTTTGCAACCACACCATCTCCTTACTTGCCTCCATCACGGCTACGTACTCCGCCTCCGTGGTGGACAGTGCAATCATCTTTTGCAACTTTGATGTCCAAGAAATCGCCGTACCACCATAAGTAAAGACATACCCAGTCATACTCTTTCTCCCATCAAGATCATTCGATGCTAAGTCTGCATCAACGAAAACAACTAACTCAGAATTTCTTCTGTCAAAGCATAAAGCTTTATTTGTGGTACCCCGCAAATACCTTAAAATCCACTTCACCGCCTCCCAATGCTGTTTCCCCGAATCACTCATGAACCGGCTCACTACTCCCACTGCATGCGCAATATCCGGACAAGTACAAACCATGGCATACATGATACTCCCAATTGCCGATGCATATGGAACATTCATCATTTGGGTATGTTCCTCATTTGTACTCGGCGACTCCTTCTTCGATAGCTTAAAGTGATCCCCCAAGGGTACATTAACCGACTTCGAATGCTCCATGTTAAATCTTTCCAGGACCTTCTGGACATAATGCGCCTGTGAAAGATACAACAAATTTGCCGCCTTATTCCTCTCGATTCTCATACCCAAATTTGCTTCGCTTCTCCAAGATCCTTCATGGAGAACCTTTTAGACAACTACTTCTTCAACCTTTCCAACTCCATTGGATCGGCTCCTACAATCAACATATAGTAATAGGATAAGATAGCTTTTGTCAAACCTCTTATAATAGCAGCAATGGTCGGCATGGCCTCTATGGTAACCAATCTCCATCATTAAATTGTTGAACTTCATATACCACTGCTTCGGAGTTTGCTTCAACCCATGCAAGTTCTTCTTCAACTTGCACACAAGATTTTCCCTTCCATCTACCACGAATCCTTCCGGTTGTACAATGTACAACTCCTCCACTAGATCACCATGAAGGAAAGCCGTCTTCACATCCATCTAATGCAATAACAGGTTCTCCGCAACCACCATACTCAACACCATGCGAATTGTAGTCAACTTCATAACATGAGTAAATACGTCTGTATAATGAATACCATACCGTTGCTCGAACCCCTTCACAACTAACCTCGCCTTGTAGCGCTTGCTACCCTCGGCCTCATTCTTGATTCGGTAGACCCACTTGTTGTGCAATGTCTTCATGCCCTTGGGAAGCTCAGTCAATTCCCAAGTGTCATTCACGCGAAGAGACGCCATTTCATCTTCCATGGAAGCCTTCCATCTTCGTCTATCACTAACTTGTTCTGCTTCTGCAAAGCTCTCAGGTTCACCACCATCAGCCAACAATAAGTAATAGTTAGAGGGTGAATACTTATATGGTCTTCGATCTCTAACTGGTCTTTGAGGTGGTGGTGTTCTTGGTTCATCATCAAGAACCTCCTCATCGTCCGAACTCCCCATACTCCCACTCGAGTTTAGATCATCTAACTCGGCAGTGCGAGGCTTTGCAGTATTAGTGCCCAAATCCTTCAACATGTCCTTGTACATAACTTGTTCATTGAATATAACATCCCGGCTACGAATTACCTTTCGGTTTTTCTCATCCCACAATCTGTAGCCGAACTAATCACCTCCATTCCCAATAAATGTACACTTGATGGATTTGGCATCTAACTTGCTTCTATCAACAAAATCCACAAGAGCTTAAGTAACACAACAAAAAATACGTAAGACAAGTTTACCTCCTTTCCAGTCCACTCCTCCTCGGGTATCCGATTGTCCAAGGGAACCAATGGACCTCGGTTGATCAAGAATGCAGCTTTGCTCACTGCATCCGCCCAGAACGACTTAGGCAAGCTGCTCTTCAATCTCATATACCTTGCCCACTCATGTAGTGTTCTATTCATTCTCTCGGCCACACCATTCTGCTGGGGGCGTTCCACGTACAGTTCTCTCCGTACGAATTCCATGCTCAACATAATAATCCTTGAACTCCTTGAGTTCATATACACCTCCATTGTCGAAACATAAACACTTCATCTTCAACCCCGTATCATTCTCAACCAAGACTTTCCACCTTTTGAAAACATCAAATACATCAGACTTACTTTTCAAAAAATAAATCCATTCCTTATGGGTCGAATCGTCGATGAATGTCATGTAATACAATGATCCTTCAACAGATGCCATCGGTGTTGGTCCCTATAGATCGCTATGGACCAACTCCAACTTCTATTTCTTCAGGGCCTTACCACTCATTGAGGAACTCACTCGCCTTGGTTTCCCGAAGACACACTCTTCACATATACTGACTTCCACAGTTTGTAAGTCAGGCAATCTATCCTTCGAACACATCAGTCTCATCCCTTTCTCGCTCATAAAACCCAATCGACAGTGCCACAAATCCACATCACCATTACCATTTGCAAGATCAAGGGAATCCTGCGAATTACTGGTCATGTACAACGTTCCTTCTTTCTTACCCCAAGCTACCACCATAGCCCCCTTGGTAATTTTCCAGTTGCTACAGCCGAACGTCACCGCGTAACCTTCCTTGTCCAGCTGTCCAACTGAAAGCAGATTTCTCTTCAATCCAGGGATATGTCTCACTCCATTTAACATCAACATCGCTCTGTTTGATGTCTCAACCTTTACGTTTCCCTTTCCCACGATTTTCAAGGGTTCATTATCCGCCAGATATACCTGTCCAAAATTACCAAAAACGTAATCATGCATAATATTAATATTAATGCAAGAATGGAATGATGCGCTAGAATCCAAGACCCAAGACTCCATGGGACTGCACACACCAAGACCAACACATGCCATCATCTTCATCCGTGGCTCCGTTCACTGTCTTCCTGTCTGCCTGTTCCCTCTTGTTCTTCTTCAGCGCCTTGCGCTGGTATTTGAAGTGACCAACCTTGTCACAATTCCAGCACTTCACATAACTCCCGTCCTTCTTTGTCTGACTCTTCCCTCTGGATTTCAACCTCCCCCTAAACTGTCTTCCCTTCAGTCTGCCTCTGTTCTCGATATTCAGCACTGACCCTGAGGACGATCCTGATCTTGATTCGTTCCTACAAATCTCTTCCCCGATCATCAAATCCCTCACATTATCAAACTTCAGCTTAGCGTCTGTCGCGCTAACGGCTGTCATTGTACCGGGCCAACTGTCTGGTAGAGAAGATAGCATAATTAGGGCCCGAATCTGATCATCAAACTTAATATCCACCAAATCCAGCTGTGAGATTAGCATGTTGAATTCATTCAGATGCTGCTGTACCGGTGTTCCCTCTGACATCCTCAGATTAAACAGCTATCTAATCAGATGGACTTTGTTCATCGTCAATGGTTTTTGATACATCTCCTCCAAGGTTTTCAACATCTCCCATGTAGACCTCGCGCATGTGGTATGGTAAGCCACTTTCTTGGACAACGACAAACGCACCGCGCTCATCGCTTTCCTGTCCAACAACTCCCAGTCCTCCGCGGACATCTTCTCGGGCTTCTTCTTGAGGGGCTGGTGCAAATCCTTACCATAGAGGTAATCGTCAATTTGCATCCTCCAAAATCCATACTCAGTTCCATCGAACTTCTCCACCGAAATCTTTTCGTCGTTCATCGTGAATACTCCCAGGAAACTATACTAATGCTCTTGATACTAGTTGTTGGGAATTTAACACTCACAACCACGAATACGACTAGATTATCGAAGAAGAAAGCAATAAAATCACACACAATAACACAACAATTTGGTAACCTAGTTCGTTACGATGTGTAGGGGCGAAACCAAGCCAGGATATGCACTAAAATTGATAATTTTTGGAATACAAGGAGTGGAGAAGGATTCTACTATTTATAATAACCCCAAAACTTGTCCCCCAAGTTTTAGACGCGTCAACGGGTCGCGCCTGCGACCCCGAGTTGCGCCCGTGCGGCGTATCATCAATTTTGACGATCGCGCCCATGTCCTTGTGTCGCGCCCGCGACAGCCTCGTCGAAACACACCTCTACTTCACACCCTTGGTCGCGGCTGCAATGGGAGCTCTGCTTCCACCAAACCTTCGCACACCTTGTCGCGGCCGCGACGGAGCATCCGTGGCACCCCCTGCGACTGATTTAGGCTCCACATCCAACAAAAGTATGATTAGGAAAAGATGTCATGTAGTTATTTCGTTTACTGAAGCCATAATAAATGGATTTTCAGAGCAGAAAATGTAATTTTGTTACATTGGGGGGAAAAATGCATTTTTGTGCTACAAAATTCTCTTTATAAACCATTATTTCTTTATATATCGATAACTATATTTGTTCAACACAAGGAATACTACATCCACTTTTTTTTTTTTTTTTTTTTTTTTTTTTTTTTTTTTTTTTAATTTTACCCTTCAGTCCTCTGTCACTATCAACTCTTACCTCGAGTTCTTCAATTTGGTAGCAGGAAATTAGCAATAAGAACATTATTCTCTCATACGCGTAAAATTGCATTCATGTTCAATACTAGGCAATTTAACGAGCCTAGTTAGGTTAGATCTATAAAGGCCAAACAGATGGAGTCTGTTCGGTCACTTATGGGTTAATGTGACAACCTAGGTTTGCTCACTTATAGTGCATGTTTGGTTGGGGTTGGGCTGGCTGGGGTACTGTTGACTGGGGATAGTGGCTGGGAGAGTAAAAAAATGATGTTTATTTGAGTGGTTGGGGTAGTAGTTATAGTATAGGATATAATTTTTAATTGTAAAATATGATGTGGTGTGTGTAAGAGTTTGCTAATAATAATTAATTTTATGATTAAAGTGGTATTAGAACTTGTGGTGGTTTGTAGTGGTTGGACCAATTTGTGTAAACAAATATAGGGAGTGGTTGGACCAACCCCAACCAAACATACATAGTTTTACAACCACCACCTATAGTTCTACCTTCGCCAGATCTGTCTTTAAGCTCAATCTTAAATAGATAATATATATATTTATACACACACAAAAGAAAAGAGAGAGAGAGAGGTGTACAACCACAATTATCTTCTGCCATTAAATCTGTTTTCCAATTTTCTTTGCTAATGTCAGTTTTAGTGGTGTGTACGGGTGTGTGTATACCTACGTGTTAATGTGGATTCCTTGACTTGAATTTTAGTTCTATGTTAAAAGAAGAATGGACGACGGTGACTCTGCAGATGAGAAAAACAAAGGAACAAGTATCAGATTAATAATTTAGTGAATTTGGTTTACTTTTGTCCAAATCTTTTTTTGGTGTATAAAAAAAATGGTGGTGTAGAAATCCAACTGTAATTGAATACATTGCTTCTTTTTTCTTTCTTAGGTTATGTTGAAAGTTTGAAACCTGTAGCAACTACCTTGGGTCTAAACACCCATCTTGTGCAAGACACACGAAAGAACTGCAATTGCAAACCCTCAACAATACATGTAAAGTGCAATTGGGAATATCCATATGCTGAAATTTTGCACCAGCAGAAAGCAAACATAAACAAGCCCCTGCCTATATAGAATAAATATGACCATGTCCGGTTATACATTCAACACTTCTAGAATTAATGTGCGACTAAAATTACATGTCAAGAATGATCACATCTCCTATCCAGGTCATCATGTGATAAGGCAAATATTCCAGCATGAATAGAAAAATTGAAACATATGGATCTTGAAAAATACAAGTTTATCTTTTCACCAACCCAACATTCAGGACAGTGAAAATTGTCAAATATAACACGTAACAATTTTGAAAAAACATATAAAATCAAACACATTTTATCTTTTAGTAACTGTTCTCATGTTCACCTCTTCACCCCTCCCCTCCCCCAAATACATAGTCCCCGTACCCAAGTTTTTACTTATTTATCTCTCTCTCTCTCTCCTCTCATTATCAAGCTTTCATTCTTTTATTTTCAATCCTCTTACATAGTATATCCTTCTTCGGCACGGCTTGAGACTAAGCCACATAACGAATTAGTGACATGACGTTTTTAACATGGCACGATTGACACGACATCACAATATTTTATTACTAGATATTAATGGGCACGCGTAGAAATATTATTGTGTACTCGTGCCATGATAAATATATCTCGTGTCATGATAATATATCAGGCCATGAGAAATACCTTGTGCCATTTATGAGTACGATCTATTATTGACAATATTCGGCACACAGAAAGAATATTATATTACTAGATATTAGGGGGCTTACGTACGAATTTTTTGTACTCATGCCATGATAAATGTATCTCGTGCCACAAAAAATATACATTTTGCCCACTAAGATACACAATATCACTTCTTCCCCATTTAACTTTGTACCCAATGAAGTTGCAGCAGGGACGGAGCTATGTTCTTTTTGCAATATACACATTGATGCCGACGTCATCCCATGTCGGGAACTCCACTAGCATTCTCTCCCGTGCTTTAGGACTGGAGTCGCCACTTGTTTGATAGATCTGTCACCGTCTAGGCAGATTTTTTTTCCCTTTCGGCCACCAATTACTTTCTCCATCTTTCTAAAAAAATACCGTGAAAGAACCTCTGAAATAATGGAATGTGATAAGTTTTGAGATATGTAAATTATTTCATGCAGTTTCTCCACTGCGGAGATTGAGAGAGAGAGATTATTGAGTTCCTCCGTTGATAGATAAAGAGAGAAAATAGAGGACCTCGAAATTGGAGAGAATGGGGTGGAGAAATAAAAAGGTCTGAGGAGAGAGAAAAAATTTGACTAATGATGGATAAATGGGTAAAGTGCGCGTAGGAGGAACAGTGTCAATGTGCTCTTTTTGATATTTTATGAAAAATGTTAGACATTCTTTATACACTAGAATTTGGCATGTGCTACACTTAGTATATTAACTTTATAAATTATATTTTAGTACTTGTGTTTTGTAATTTTCTTTTCTTTAGCAATTTTGAAATGTTTCCAACGGAAAGTATTCAAAGAATCAATTATTTTCTCGGAGAATTGTACAAGTGAATCACAATGTTATCACAAGACCACTTATTTCCCATATAATTAAGTAAAATTGATCATATCTCAATAGCGTCCTTTTTTTCTAAATAGTGTAATTATGAAAATGACAGTTTAAGTAAAAGTCAAAACATAGTGTGTAGAATAAGATCTACAACATTTTTTTTCTAAATTAACTAATAATAAATAATATAAATAATCCAAGGGAAATTGTAAAATAAAAAATTTGTCCTAGTACGTATAAGTGAACCGCTTCAAATTGGTTAAATGAAATTATTCATCTATCTTAATTGAAATAAAAGAAAAAAGGAAAAATTACAAATCTATTTATCTGGAAAATTTATTGAAATGGTGTGATTCTTTATCTTCGTTGCTATCGAGGCCTTTTTTGTTGTGATTTGTTAAAAATTGTTTGAGTGTTTGCTTATCACCGCTCTCTATTTGAACGTTGTATTTTATTTTTCTCTTTGTGTTTCTTCTTTTTTTCTTATCTTCCGTTGTTGCAGTTTGTTCATATTGTTTTTTCTTCTATATTCTTCTTGTTTTCTTCCCTTCAACTTCTGTAGTTTTATCCTCTAAAACTAAAGTTGTATTTTTGTCCCTCTGTATTTTTTCTTTTGTAATCTCTATGACCTCAGCATCGCTTCCAAATGCAATCTTCTATTTTTGTTTATGAATTCCGTCGTTTCTTCTTCTCTTCCATTCTTGTAGTTTCTACATCCGATCCTTAAGTAATTTATCTACATTCTCCATTGCCATATTTTCGCCATTGATCTTCATCCCATATAATTGATTTGGCTTCGCACAAGAGTTCTACAGATCATTCAGTAGATTCATCTACATTTATTCAGATTTTGTAGCATGAATGTGTTGTTCTATCTCCAAGCATTATCCCTGCAGCTACTCCAGATGTTGCAGTTGCATACGGTAGGGATGCTCATGCTGCGATTTTATTCGATAAATTTAAAATGCACCACAATATGCGGTTCGGTTTCCTATTGAAAATTAAACCACGATTTATGTGAAAAAAATGAGCATGCGGTTTTGTGCGGTTACGGTTGGTTTGTGGCGATCTCGTGGTTTCATTTAAATGTAAAAGTAGGAGCATATAATTACAATCTAACAAGCAAATGAAAAGTTGAAAAACATCGGACAATATATGATTATAAAGATGTTGTGATTGTAATATGTGGCGTAGCAAGAAAATGCAACTATACAATTATATATTTAACACATTAATTAATGGAGTACTAACTACTAAATTCATATTGTAGGCCTCATTTCTCAATTAATATTACAGAAGTCATAACCCATATAGTTTAGATCGATACTAAACACTAACATATAATATGCGGTGCGGTCAATGCGGTTATTGAGCGAAAATTTAAACCGCACCGCATATGTGGTGCAGTTTTTTGCAAAAAAATTAACTGCGAGTTTTTAATAAATATTATAGATAGCGGTGCAGTGCGATTTGGTTTGGGCGATGTTGGCGGTTTTATAAATTTATGCTCAGCCCTGGCAAACACAATTAAATTATGGGATCTTAGATGAGCTAGTAAAGCTCTGTTCAAGAATGTTTTTCCCTTTTCACTAGGAACATCAATAAAAAAATTACATGCACCATTTCCCCTTTTTATGCATTCTAATACTTCTATGACTTTTTACTGGCTTCACACATTGCAAAAAATTCGGTGAGCATTGTTTTCGAAGTATGGTCCCACGACAAAACATTTTCTAAATTTTGATTCCCTAATATGTCACGGATTATTTATTTAGAAGATGAAGGTGCAGGTTGATGACTACTGGTCAAATCTCATTCAAATTAAATCCATAAATTCTCCACATAACTTCTTGAGCAGATACCAATGTAGCATCTTGAAACTGTTTATTTCATCAACTATACCTTGCTCATCATTTGGTGTCATTTCATTAGCCACTCTATCATGACCTTTGTACATATATCTATATCTATATCATGTCAATTAGGATTGACATATAATAATTAGGATAAGTTAAGAAAATATAATATTACCCTTAGAATATTTAAACTTAAAAAGGGTAAAATAGGTTAAACATAAATTGGCTGAAACTTAAGGCACTTTTATATTAGTGTATAGATATTTCACTATTTTTATCCCAAAACATATATTAACATTCATATGACAGTTATATCAAGACAACCTTATCATTTTTTCTCCTTACGTATATTGGATAAATATCATTTCCTTGGATTGTAGTTTCACAATGTGAATGTGGATAGTGATATTTGCACTTTTCTTTCACTAATGCAAGAATTAGTTGGATTTGTATCGCCATATGGTCCATGAATTATTTAAGTGCAAAATGATCTCTATTGTGTTTTAAGTATAACAGAGGGCCTAATCAAGGGATGAAACATTGTTTGCAATAGAGGAAGTCAAAGTGCAAAACTTAGCTTCCCGACTTCTAGTTTGACCTCTGCTGACTTCACTTGTGAAAATAAATACACAAGTTGACATTCCGAAATAATGTTTCATCTCCGGTTTCAATCACGCAATGTGCACTTGAAGAATACTACTTCATTTACACTAATTGAAGAACTTAGACAAACAATACATCATCTTAGAACAAAGGATTCCATCTGCTAAGAAATCACTTTTTTTAAGTCAAAAAATTAGTAAAGATGAACCTCTCTACACGATCAATGAACCCGTTCAATTCGTTTCTTAATTTATCCAGGATTAGCAAAAAGTCAAGACTGTTCTTCAAGAAATCTCCTTCAATAAGCGATTCCATTTGTTTCTTGATTTCTCTTGGGTTAGCCAACAATCAAGAATGATGATTTAATTCCTCTCTTGATTTCTCTGCATTAGCCAAAAATCGAGAATGTTCTCCAAGAAATCTCGTCCAATAAGGAACTCGAGATTGGATTCGCTTCTTTATTTCTCCGGTGTTAGCCAAAAATCAAGACTGCTCTACAAAAAATCTCGTTCAATAAGTGACTCGAGATGTTATATGCGCAGACAATAAAACATAGTGCACAATATAATTTCGTCCTGCATCAGTTGTACTGACAATCAGTTTGTTGTTGTGCAGAATGTTCTTCAATATGTTTTTTCAACGTTTCTAAGAAACACTCGCTGGAAGTTGAAGTTGGAAGCCAGACCTGTACATTGGGGTGACATCATGGAAAAGATAGGTTCCTTACCACTGCTTGAGGTGCTCAAACTCAAAGCCTTGCGTCTAGAAAACTGTTGAAGGCCAATTCTGCAGCCTGAAAGTCTTAAAAATTTCAAGGTGGAATGATATGGAGTATTGGATGACCGAAAACACCCACTTTCCATGCCTTAGAAAACTTGTTCTTGAACATTTTTGTGAGTTGAAGGAGATCCCTTCAAATATTAGGGACATAACAACACTATAATCAATCAAGTTTTCTGCAAAGAAGATTCTAGAGGAACAAGATGAACTATTTGGAGAAGTGACCCTTCAAGTAATCATTTTTAAGTAGGAAGATTGAAGAGCTTAGTAAGTCTCAGTTTTCAACTTCAGTTATGCCAAGAAAATTTGTCATGGTTGGCATCTCTCTCTCTCTCTCTGATCATACTGCTTTTTATATCTCTTCCATTTAAATCTTCTTTACTTGCAGATAAACTATGAGTGTCATGGCAGAATAGATTGATGTATCATGTACGGAGAGTACGTAAGAAGGGGTGGGAGGTAAGGATTCTTCTAATTACTTACATGGGTCGAGACAAATTGATTCAACCATTTTTTTTTTTTTTTTCAAATTGGTTTGCATGTAGATTGACTTATCCAATATATTGTCATATGAAACCAATTTCAGTAGGTGGCGCCCTTACCGAATCATGTAGCTTTCTGTAGATATCAGTTCAATATCATCAAGTGTTTATGGTATGAAGTAGAGGTTTTGAGGATTCTAGAACCGGGTTCGAAATACAAGGAACCGGATCAGAGAATCGGGTTTTAACCAGATTCAGAAAAGAGGTTAGAAGGAGAACCGGGCTCATGGTAGTTATAACCGCTGGTTATAACGATTTTTATTCTGTTGCATGTGAAACCGTTGTAGAAGCTTCGCTGCAGCAGTTTTGAATAGCTTGAATCAAATTGGTTACAACTTCCTCAACTCCCTGATTCGAGCTCCAGCATTTATATACATTGTAAACACCTGTAGTTGCGAGCTAGAAGACATAATTTTCCCTCTGTAAACATTACTCAATCAAGAGAATTAGATCTCTAGGGTTTTCTGCTCAAATCAAAGCTGTGATTTGGGGTTTTCTGGATTTCTGGATAATTCTTGTAATTGGTTGATTAGTGAAGTGAATTGAGGTGTATAGAACCTCCGTGGATGTAGATCACATTGATCGAACCACGTAAAAGCCCCATGTTCATCATTTTTCTTTTCTGTTCTTGGTTCGGTTGTTGTTGGCCTATTTCTTGGTTGTGTTTCATTCAAATTCAGTTGTGTGTTGTCTTGTGTGAGGTTGAGCTAATCTTAACACTATCCAATCACCAAAGGGAGGTTGAGTATTATGCAACTGTCGAAGCTCCACCCGTCGTTGTTACTGATGTGGAGAGGATGCTATTGTCTAAAACTGCAACAAAAGTAGTGTCGAAATATGATGTAAAATTTTGTGCTTTGAAATTTGTTTCAGTCAGAACTATTGGTACTACATAATGTTTTTCAGTGATTTAGGTAAAGCTATTCATGTTCTGTGTCAAATATTAATGCTCAATGAAATATGGTCACCTCTGTTCTTCGTTCCCTCGTGATTCGAATTGTTTGATTTGCTTGCCTACATGGCTCAATATAATTAGATTTCATAATCTATAAATCTTGGGATAAAATAAAGGATATAATGAAGAATAATATTTTATATCATAATGTGTCAAGACCTGTGATGAAATAAAACTTTAGGCCACAGTTTTCGAATTTTAATTTGTAACAAAATTTTTAAAAAATAAATTAAGAAAACTCATTTTTTTTTTATTTGGTTCAGATAATTAATAAATACTCCCTCCGTCCCGAATGAACTTGCACAGGGGGGTCGGCACGCATATTAAGAAAAAATTGTTTTTTGAGATTTTGTTGACTTTTCAAAAGTTGATTGAGGGTGGAGATTGAGGGTGGAGATTTTGAGGGTGGAGATTGTGGTAGAACTTTCCTTTTCAAGGGTGTGCAAGTTCATTTGGGACGGACGAAAACGGAAAGCGTGCAAGTTCATTCGGAACGGAGGAAGTACTTATGTTTAAATAATGAAAGCAAACAAAAAAAAAACCTTGTATTAGGGTATATATTAAAACACAATCGGGATTAGAATTAGCATTGAAATATAATAATTAGGATATGTATGATTTTGATATTTTACTTTGTTAACGAAATTTAAAAAATTAAGAAAACTCATTTTTTTTTATTTGGTTCCAAAAATTAATAAATGTACTTATGTTTAAATAAAGTAAACAAAAAAAAAAAAATTGTACAAGGATATATATCAGAATACAATTAGGATTGACATATAATAATTAGGATAAGTTAAGAAATTACAATATTATCCTTAGTATATTTAAACTTAAAAAGGATAAAATAAGCCAAACATAAATTGACTGAAACTTACGACACTTTTGTATTAGGATATGTAAGATCTTGATATTTTACTTTGTTAACGAAATTAAAAAAATTAAGAAAACTCATTTTTTTATTTGGTTAAGAAAATTAATAAATTGGATGAAACTTAATGCACTTTTATATTACGATATGTACGATCTTGATATCTTACTTTATTAACGAAATTAAAAAAAATTAAGAAAACTTATTTTTTTATTTGGTTCAGAAAATTAATAAATGTACTTATGTTTAAATAACGTAAGCAAATAAAAAAAAAAAAAAAATTGTATAAGGATATATATCAGAATACAATTAGGATTGACATATACTCCTTCCGTTTCATAAAGAATGTCATTTTAAATACTCTAAAAAATTTCACAATAAGTGTCACTTTACCCAAAAAACTACAATTCTTTCAATATTATCTTAAACAATCTACTTAATTTATTTGATTATTTCCTTATTTCACAAAACATATAAATATTAATCCTTAATTTCTCAAAAAATAGCTAAAATGACATTTTTTATGAAACAGAGGGAGTAAAAATTAGGAAGTTGAGAAATTACAATATTACCCTTAGAATATTTAAACTTAAAAAGAGTAAAATAGGTCAAATATAAATTGGCTAAAATTTAAGGCACTTTTATATTAGTGTATAAATTTGCTATAGAAATTACTAGTTATAATTTTTTTCCTTTCAGACATCCTATTACGATTGATGATCTTAGGAATGTGAGCCTATCCTGATTTGAAGATTTCAGTTCTAAACCTAAATCTAAACTGAACCGGACCCTGAACACTCCATCTTCTGTCAACTACAGCACATAGTGGCGAAACAAATCTAACCTGATTTAAGAGTTTTGTATAGTGCATACTATAAAATCTGAAGGCTGTGACACAACTGGAAATAATCAAGTATAGTAACTGCTGGGCTACAAAATTTAATCTTTGAAATCTTTTGAATCTTGCAAATTATAACAAGCAGCAAATCAAGTACAGAATTTTCTAATCAGAACTTACAAATGAACTTACTTCACAGTACCATTCAAATTAAAAACTGAGCGGCAACTCTAAGCTTGCTACTAAATATACCAGATATAAACAATAAACCAAAACAGAGCCCGCAAATACAGTGCCATACTGCCATGAACAATCTTGTTTTCTGTTTTTCACATACAGTGGGTGTTACAGTACTTAAGCTACTTAAGACTCATATTACTATTCTTTAGGATGCTCAGTAACTGAAAATCATCACACCATTAAAACACATGATTTCAGATAACTTGAAATCTAGTATCATTTCTTATAAATTTTAGACCTTAACAGTAAGCCTTAGTGGCATCTCCATTACTAATTATTTGATCTGGGGCAATTTGTGTACAAGTATTTTATAAATGTTTAGTATATATGCAGTATATAACACAAAATAAAAGGCCCTCGGCCACTCCTAGTCATATGACAAAGAAAGCCAGAGTGACAAGATCCTAAAATAGACACTGCTTCCAGAGCTTATAACTGCGATCAACAGTCCCTCACTTAAGGCATTCTAAAAGTTTCCCATAATATCAATATCTCATTCCCTCCTCTGAAAAATCATGTAAAAAATATATAGCTACTAAATCGACACAATCTTTTCATATGATTTGGAAGAGCGTGACATGAAGTCTGCTCTGGATATCATATCATCTTCAAAATTCGGAATATTATGTTCTTGTAACTTCATAAAGTGTATGCAAGCAAACAGATAAACTTGCACAAGTACATAGACAGGAGATACAAACATCCAAATTAAATAGAACTTTATGTAATAAAGTGAGGTAAACAACAACCTCTCACAGTCTCACAAATCAAATCTATATATGCTAAGAAGAAACCACAATATCCAGAAATAAATAAATGCATATCCAGAAATGCTAAAATCACAATCAGCAAGATTCAGGACAAAGATCAATAGTGGGATAAGAAACACATCAGAGTGATTAGATAAAAGCATAGGAAAAGGAAATATTCAGGATGCATAAGCAACAAAGAAAGACCAAATGAATTGCACAAAAAAATCTTTACTGACCTTTGTAGAATTGAGAGCATGTATTTAGGAAACTATTACAACACGCACTATCTCTTCACATCAAAATTCATGAGCGGGATGTTAGTTTCATTTGTGTGGGTATTAATCAGTCTAGCGCATAAAGAAGTGGAAAGAGAAACCTCTAACTGCGATGATAATGAACTTTTAACAACTGGATTGATGTCAAGACTTGCTCAATGTCGTAACAGTCAATATAACTGCAAGAGAAGCCCCATTGAAATGAGACAAAACTGACACATGCAAGATTAAGCCACCTTGACAATATAGCCAAATAATCGCGGTCCCTAGGAAACCTTAGATCCTCCATGACAGCAATTTCTCCAACAAGAAAACAAAAATTTTGTCAAAGGGGTTTCTGATTCGATTCTATGAGCAACGCATTCAACATTATTTGAATGGCCGCATCATAGACAACTCCATCATAATGCATTCCATCAGTTGTACACTGAGGGCCACATAAGTCGGTCAACAAATGCATATCAAGTTTTAAAAGCGGTCCACCAAACTGACGTAAGATCTTGCTTCCATTAATCTCATCATCATAAGCATTGCACATTGCAGTCGTCATCTTCTCCCTCTTCTCTTCAGTGTTCAACATCGATGTTATCAATGTCGGCATGCCAACCCAAAATAAATGCAAAAAGTGGCTGGACTTAGACTTGCTCACCCCTTCATGAACATCCAAGTTTGAAGAAACCGGTAAAAGAGCTAATACATTGTCCCCCAAAACCCGCAACGAATGACCATATTCCGATGCATTGTTCACGTGCAGCATATCCCACAAACCTGCACCCATCATCATAACATCTGGGACATTCTTGCTTTGCTTCAACCTTAACATCAATTCAGTCAAATTAGCAACATACGGAGCCCAAACGAAGTCCAACTTCATCCCCATCTCATCCACCACTATCGAATAGTCACTGTGCCTCTTGAACAAATCCCCCTTTATTCTCTCTACGCCCTCCGATCCCATAACTAATTCTAACAAAGCAACAGCCATTAATCTTGACTGAGAGTCACCAGCAACAACTACCCAAGACCCATTCAACAAATCTGATACATCCGATTTCTTTAGCTTCTGAAACTCACATTCTTCAACCTGACCCCCCTTGATCCACTCCCACGACTTCTTACAGACAGTTTCATTATTATCAAAAGGGCCATCAATTTCATCACAATCTCTAACATCACTATACATCACACTATGAAGGAAAAGAACGCAAGAATCACGATATAAGGAAGTTGGGGCTGGAATTACCTCTGCTGGGGAGAGAAAATTAGAAATTGAAGGGAAATACGGCATCAAATGGACGCCAACGGCAAGGGTAATGAAGAGGGCGCAGCTGAAGAAGAGCATCTTGTTCCGGCTTAGATGCCAGCCAGCCATACCCATGGGAACGAATAGAACTATACAGGCCGCCAACAGTCCTAATTGGACGGCCCCTATCATGTCTTGCACTGAATGTGTTCGATGAAAGATCTCTGACACTTTTACATCTGGGATGTGGGAATTAGGTTGGAACGGTGGTTTGGAGGTTGATAGTGATGGGCTAACAAAGGTGATAATTTGAGGGGTTTGAATTTTCAGGTGAATTTGGAAAGGAGAATTTGGATTAGAGAAAAGTACAGTGGGTATTGGGTTCGGTTGATGGCGGTTTGGGGACGATGGAAGTGAAGCTGCGACACGGCCTGTTTGGGTTTCGCCGTTTCGGTAAATACTAGTAGTATTTCAATATGCTTACTTCAAAATAATAGAATTCTCCAAGCCTCCTATTTTTGGATGGAGAAATTTGAGGGGTGAATTTAAACATTCATCTTCAAATTCATTTAATTTATTTGGCAAAAAAATTAAATCAAGGGATTTTAATTCCTCCTAAATTTCTTGTTCATTTTAGATGGATTTCAAATTCATCCAACAATTTAGTCATATATAAATTCATTCTACCTCTCATGTATCAGTCACATTATCACACATATTTCACACACAACACATTACACATACCACACACACACACTTCACACGTATTTCACACACTGCACACACTTCTCACATACTGCACACACTTCTCACGCACACTACACACACAACACTACTACACACACTACATGCACACACTTTTCATTATCATCATCTTTTTTCAAAATGTTAAGAAATAACTGAAAAGTGAAAGTTTAAACAATTCAAATTCACTAATTTAAATTTAAACATCCAAATAAGGAATTTGAAATTAGTGAATTTTTAAATATAAAAAATTAAAAATCATAGCCTTTTCTTTTCAGATCATTTCATCGAAACATAATCCAAAAGAAATTGCAAATAATGGATGGTGAACTAGGGTTTCTCTTTTTTTTTTTTTTTTTTTTTTTCTTTTTTAGGAGGGTGTGTGTACTAGGTTTAGAAAGCTTGTAAGCATTAATTGTAGGGAAAATTGGTTTAAATGCCCTTTATGTTTCACATAATTAGTTACATATCCTTAATGTTTTGGCTTGTAAGCATTAATTATAGGGAAAATTGGTTTAAATGCCCTTTATGTTTCACATAATAAGTTACATATCCTTAATGTTTTGGCTATTTTAAAAATATCTTATATATTACAAAAAATTGGTTAAAATACCCTGAAACCAACTATTGCCTGTAAATCAGTAGGTTATCGTTGACGTAGCGCGAGACTTGATGATGTGGAACAGACTTTGAAATGTAACAGCCCACGTGGATCGATTTTGGGAGGGAAAACTAGTCAGAAGCACATGACCAAAGGGACCACAAAACATGTTTGATTAAGGCATGACTAGGGTTTACAATACACTTTCTCCCCAATCACTTAAATACTGACATGGAAACAAAGAGAGTAAAAGTTTAGTAGACTTTCAACTTCTTGTCTGCTAACATACACCAGAAAACAAGACTTTTGCTAGGAACCTCCCAACTCATCTGAAGGGACTCCTAACAGAACATATGTGCTATTTTCATCGATGGTCGATCAATTTACGTTGAAGTCCATAACTGTGAATGGACTTTGAAGTTTGAATATGAAATTGATAGTGAAAAAAGGGATATAATTTATTATATGTATAAGGAAATAAAATATGTATGTGTTTAATTACATGTATATATACTGCAATCTTGCTAGATATAGGAAATTATGAGTTTGAAACAATTACCAACAATATTTTTTTTTGGGAAGGGGGGGGGGGGGGGAGATTTAACTTCAGATGATAGTACTGTCACCTAAGTTTCTGATGCAAAGTTCCACATTGCGTAGATCGCGAAGATGTTGCAAGATCTCTTGAAGAAGATTGATGGGTGTCAAACCGCCAAATTAAATAACCTACTTTTAAAATAACGAATATAGTGGCAAGTAGGGTCGAATCCACGGGGAACGGGGATTAATTTCTTTTAAGTGAAAACGAGAAATAACAAGGGGGTTTTGATTTGTTTATCTAAGCTAAACTAAGAATATAATAATTAACTAAAACATGCAAATAGAATAATTAAAATATAAAGACGAACAAAAACTAGTAACTCTGGTCCAAGGGTGTTGACATTCAATTATATTATTGATCATAGGCTCACATATATATTTTCTTGCAATTCAAATAGTTTAACCAAAGAATTATTAGGATAGCCATAATAAATCTTGTGTTTTCCTAAATTAATTGACCAATCCCAGCAACCGATCAATACTTATCATTAACGAGTTGGGCACGATGGTGTTCCATACCACATTAATGATAGCATTACGATTTATGAAAACAGCTAAACCTAATCACTAATAACCGAGATAGCTGCAACTATCAATAATTAGCTTGTAGATTCAATTAGGTTAAATTAATTATGATAGCACGATTAATTCAACCTATTGCTACTATGGTTCAATCCTTCATGACAATTACGGATCATGAATTCATGAATAGCAGTAAGAAATTGGATAATTAATTGAGTTGTCAGTTCAATCAATTAAACAATTCCTATATACATAAGCTTGAATCTACTAATATTTGAATTAAACAAGAACGATTAAATCACATAGCCTCACAATAACATAATTGAAATCAACCCTTGAACTAGAAAATAGCCTTAATTAATGGCAGTGGAAACCAAGGTCTTCAATAAAACATAGAGAACAAAAGATGAAAACTAGAAGAAAAAGAGAGAAAGGTAGCGTGGATAATTGAGGAGAGGAGAGAAAGAGCGAGCGCGTATTGGAATTCTTATACTGGACTGTGTCTCCTCCTCTTTTAAATCACGCTAATTACTTCTTTTCCTACTCCTAATCAAATCTTTGTAATATCCAATCTTATCTCTAAAAAGGAAATATCTAAATAATATGTAGATAATTACATAAAAGAAATAATAAACCTAATTAAATAAAGCTCTTGATGGGCTTCTTCATAAAATTGAAGACTTTAACAACTCCAAGCCCATCTTCTCTCTATCTCGGCCCGCTTCTTCACTTTTCAGCCCAAAACATCAATTTAAGCCCAATTTTGCTCTAAGTCCAATTATTATTCTCCTACATGAAAAGATAATTAATTAAGATCAGTAAAGAATAATAATCAACAAAAAATAAGGGAATATAGATAAAAAATATATGGAATAATATATGCACATCAAATTCCCCCACACCTAAACCATGCTTGTCCTCAAGCATGCATTAGAACAGATCAGCACAAGGTGAAAACTTGTAAACCACTCAATATCATCGTCATTTTCCTCACTCAAATATTTTCCATGACAACTCAAGCTACTATGCAATGAAGAAATCAAGCAGACGACTTTTTTCAAGAGTAAGTGATCATGATTTCGATTTTGTTCCATGATATCCATATGCCCCATCAATACTTAACAGCTTCAATAAGCTCAAGTGTGACAATAAACAACACCTCACCAAAGATATCGCTCATTCCGCTCTTTAAAGTGTATGATAATTGTATATATATGTAATCACTCAATATCAAAATATACATGCCATTACCATATGCTTGCTAATATATCAAATCTCCACCACTGAAGTATGAAATATGCATCAATCAAAGGGTCTTTTCATTGGTTGTAACGGGGCCTTGGTTAAAGGTAAGATAAAAGGGAACATTAAAGGCTAGCAAGTCAAGAAGTTATGGAAATTCATATGCACGTTGTCTCTAATGACAAACACACCTTCATTTTCAACAAGATCAAGAGACCATTTCCTACCAACCACACTTGGTAATCTCACAAGATCGTAAGAGATCATCAAAACAAAACCAAGAAATAACCAAGTAATAACCTAGAGGTGCCAACTCTCAAGTAGCATATGTCAAACTTTTTATTTTTGACATGAAAAGAGTAACACAAAGATGTTGACAACCTCACAATTTCTCTACCTGTTCTTCAGTGTGGCAATGTCTATTTTTCACTTTTTTGTTTTCTTTTTTTTTTTTCGTCCTTGCTCTTTTTTTTCTTTTTCTCATTCTTCCTTTTTTTTTTCTTTTTTTCTTTTTTTTTTTTTTTTTTTTTTTTTTTTGCCACAACGTCCTTTGTACTTATTTCCCATCCCTTTTGTGTTCACAACAAAAATCCATCTTTTGACATGCAATTCCACACTTCTTGACAAGAAGGTCCAAAAATTAAGGTAGACGATTATAAATAAGAAAAAGGAATATAGGCTATGTATAAACACGGTAAAATCAAAGAATAGGCTATAAGCTCAACATGTTCAACTAGGGAAAAATGTTCGGGTAGGTTATTTAGAAAGAAAGGCCATCAAAGGGTTATTCCCAAGTGCCCTTATCATTTTAATTCACAATTCATGAATGTGGCCTCGAAATGCATAACAAAGCAAGTTCTAGAATGTACATGATATGCTTGATTCACACACAACAAATAAATTAGAGCAGAATCGTATGTACTGCTCTTAGGCTTAAAAGCTCACGGAAAAGGCTAATTTGTGTTGAATCTTGCACACTTTCATTCTATCCACTATCAAGATAAAAGAGACACATTATTTTTTAAGTACCAAGAAAAATAATCAATCACACTTGACTCTTTTTATCATGCCATCATACTCAACCCAACAGAGACATAGCAACTGAGCACATAATTAACATATATACACAAGATTACCCCAACCAACAACAATTTCAGTTTTTTTTTTTTTTTTTGTTTTTTTTTTAAAGAAACAAGCTCCAATATAGGTTCCTAGTATGAACTCCCCCCACACCTAAATTCTACATTGTCCCCAATGTAGACAACGCAATTCAAAACAAGCACTAAAAAAATGTTAGATAAAGTGCTACCATGAATTGTGCAAAAATAAACAGTGTGAGATAGAGTGAAATATAGCAGTAGTGGAACCAAAATAATCGCGTATATAGGGAAGACAAATAAAACAATATGAGCACAGATAAAACAAGAGGACTTCCCTGAAAACGACAGAGGTAATCAATGGCAGCTAGTGGACTTAGAACAGCAGCATCTGGGTAGCTTGCCGAGACCAGTGTGTATATGTATGGCGGAGTTAGATGCCGATTCACGCAAGATGGTTCGTGCTTCATATAGAAGACACAGTGGGGTTGCAAAACTACTGCGAAGAAGAAGATCAGAATTAGGCTTTTTTCGAATTTTTTTTTTTTTTTTCAATAATAAAAACCTGAAAATAAAGATTGTAAGACATTTTTAGGCAGAAGACTATTTCAAATTGGGCGTAATCACGCCCAATTCAATTCTGACTCAAAATTAGACTAGTCCGTTTTTGGCGTGATCACGCAAAAACTCGATTAGTCTTCTGCCTCCTATGAAAATTAGGCTATTTAAAGGGAATTTAACTTTTTTTATTTGGCGTGATCACACCAAACAAAAAGTTTTCCCTGAACCTATTATTCTACTAGACATGAATGAACAACTAATAAACCTATAAAAAATTGAAAATAACATTAAAGACGAAACAAAGCAAAATAAAATTTGGGTTGCCTCCCAACAGCGCAATTTTTTTTTTGCGTCGTTATGCTCGACGTTCTTTCTCCATCATTGTGGTTAGCCAATTCCACGAGCATCCGTTAGTATCTCATTCAGGTCCAAACAGGCATATGCTTCATAGTTGTCAAGAATTTCCACAAAATATGAGTCAATGAGAACACCATCCTCTAGCTTCCGAATATAAAAGCTAGTTGGAACCTTCGAATTTTCACTTTGTTCTTCACTTTTCATGTTCCTCAATATCGTGTGTAATTCCTTCGAAATCTCCGGATACCCATGGATTTTCTTGGTCTCTTCTAAAGGCGGGATCATGACTTCCACCTCTTGAAAGATTCCAAAAAATTCTTCTTTGCTCTCATTCTCCTTGGATTTTTCTAGTCTGCTAGGAAATGGAGGAAACAAACACATTAGTAATACAAGGAAAAGAGAGTGAAGATTTTATCTTTTGTGGATCAGGTGAGTTTTCTTTCACTTCATTCTCCTTTTCACTTTGATGTTCAGTGGTTTCCTCAAGGAAAGTAAGTCTAGACTGTATCTCTTTTTCACTTTGGAGAACAAGTGCACTGACATTCTCCCTTGATTGTGATGCTAGCCTCTCTGAGCTCTTAGCCTCCAATTCACCAATAGAAGTAGTCAGCTGACTAATCTGATTTTTGAGGTCCTGGATGCTGACTATTGTTTCCCGTTGAAACTCTTGTGTGTTTTCTTGAAACTGTTGAGTATTTGCTTGAAATTGTTGAGTATTCACTTGCAGCTGTTGTGTACTCGTTGCTAGAGCTTTCACTATTTCCTCCAATGACAGACCAGAATCGGAGTGTTGATTGGGAGCTGGCTGTCTCTCGTAATTATACTGAGAAAATCCTTGTTGTGCTCCTAGATTTTGATAATTGGAATTCATTCATCCCGGATTGTATCGAGCATTGTAGGGACAAGTTTCTGTAGGATGTCCAGGAATTGAGCATATTCCACAAATTTGGACCTATCGTACCTGAAATAAAACCAACTTTTCCGCAAGAGAGATTACTTTATTTATCCTTCTATATAAAAAACTCTCACGTGAAATGTCATCATGCCTAGTTCCAAAATAATGTGCATACGCATCCATTTCACAAGGCAGCAACAATTAATGAAGAAAATAGGGGGACAAAGAATAATTAACTAAAATAAATACTAAAATAAACTCAAAAGAAATAAATCACTTTGCACCGTTTCCCCGGCAACGGCGCCAAAATTTGATGGGTGTCAAACCGCCAAATTAAATAACCTACTTTCAAAATAACGAATATAGTGGCAAGTAGGATAGAATCCACGGGGAACGAGGATTATTTATTTCTTTTAAGTAAAAACGAGAAATAACAGGGGGTTTTGATTTATTTATCGAAGCTAAACTAAGAATATAATAATTAACTAAAACATGCAAATAGAATAATTAAAATATAAAGACGAACAAAAACTAGCAACTCTGGTCCAAGGGTGTTGACATTCAATTATATTATTGATCATAGGCTCACATATATATTTTCTTGCAATTCAAATAGTTTAACCAAAGAATTATTAGGATAGCCATAATAAATCTTGTGTTTACCTAAATTAATTGACCAATCCCAGCAACCGGTCAATACTTATCATTAACGAGTTGGGCATGATAGCGTTCCATACCACATTAATGATAGCATTACGATTTATGAAAACAGCTAAACCTAATCACTAATAGCCGAGATAGCTGCAACTATCAATAATTAACTTGTAGATTCAATTAGGTTAAATTAATTATGATAGCACGATTAATTCAACCTATTGCTACTATGGTTCAATCCTTCATGACAATTACGGATCAGAATTCATGAATAGTAGTAAGAAATTGGATAATTAATTGAGTTGTCAGTTCAATCAATTAAACAATTCCTATATACATAAGCTTGAATCTACTAATATTTCAATTAAACAAGAACGATTAAATCACATAGCCTCACAATAACATAATTGAAATCAACCCTTGAACCAGAAAATAACCTTAATTAATGGCGGTGGAAACCAAGGTCTTCAATAAAACGTAGAGAACAAAAGATGAAAACTAGAAGAAAATGAGAGAAAGGTAGCGTGGATAATTGGGGAGAGGGGAGAGAGAGAGCGCGTATTGGAATTCTTGTACTGGACTGCGCCTCCTCCTCTTTTAAATCATGCTAATTACTTCTTTTCCTACTCCTAATCAAATCTTTGTAATATCCGATCTTATCTCTAAAAAGGAAATATCTAAATAAAATAATTAAATAAAGCTCTTGATGGGCTTCTTCATAAAATTGAAGACTTTAACAACTCCAAGCCCATCTTCTCTCTATCTCGGCCCGCTTCTTCACTTTTCAGCCCAAAACATCAATTTAAGCCCAAATTTGCTCCAAGTCCAATTATTATTCTCCTACATGAAAATATAATTAATTAAGATCAATAAAGAATAATAATCAACAAAAACTAAGGGAATATGGATATAAAATATGGAATAATATATGCACATCAAATATCCATTCCTTTGTCACCTTTCTTTAAAGACATAATGCAATGCTTTAGGAACTCTCTATCTGCCTCAAGAGCGTAACCTTTCATAAAGATTATCCACTTCCTCTTCTATGGCGAGCTTCTTATTTTCCATTTCAAATTTTGATTCATAAGAATTATGCACTCTGTTGGAACTAGGTGCATATCTGACCGCACTGTCGCGATGCGGTAAAATTAATTAAACCTAGCTACCCTTCTAGCTCGTAGAAGTGGTAAGTAGGGTCGATCCCACAGGGAGCAGGAAGAATCTTAGTGTTTAAGTAAAACCTAATACTAGCAACATATATATAAATATATAAATAAATAAATAATGGGGTTTGTGAATTGATGTATATTAACTAAGGACCTAAAATAGAAATTAAGCAAATTAACTATGACTTGTTCTACTTATCAAAATAACGAATCCCAGCCCTTAATCTTATCTCCCCCTAGTTATTACTACCCTGTGATAGATGCAATTATTAACCAATTTTATCCTTAAAACTCCTACCCCGAGGTTAGCAACAAGCTCTGCTAACCTCGTTATCCCTTATGTTTAACTAACCAAAACAAGCTCTTTGGTTAGTCTATCCAATTGAGTGACCTCAGAATAAGCTCTCTGGACCTCATTAATCGGACGCCTAGAGAACTAGGATAACGGGATAGACACGGTGTGGACCTCGTAAGCTCGGACCCATTCAGACCGAGCTATATACTACCCTAGCGATATCACTCGCTATTCGCTACTAAGTGGCTATAGGTTCGTAACAATTACGGATTACGATTATAACCTAGCGTTACTTATGCAATTATAATCCTAGGTGATCAATCTAGCATATAAACACACAAGCATTGAAAGATAAGTAAATAGTATAACAACGTTTTAAGAAATCAACCGATTAATAATCACCGTAAATATCACAAAATAATAACAACTAGGGTTCGACTCGACTAAGGACTGAAATAACCTACTAGCCGCTCATGGCGGTGACACAAGATAAATTAAACTGAAAATACATAATTGAAAAGACTTAAGGACTAGAAAACCCGAGTATTGCCGATCTTGATTGCTCGTCTCCTCCGAAATCTCTCAATCTTGCTCTCTCGTAATGTTCTAGTCCCTTATTTCCGAGCATAAGGATCCCTTTTTATAGAGAAAGTCAATTTGGGTCGATTCTGGGCTTTAAAACGGAACTCTTGTGGCCCAAGGATTAATTAACCGCCTTAACGGGCCGCGACCGCGCTCATGGGCTGCGCCCGCGCCCGCTCCTGATCCAGCACCACGCCGCGGCCGCGCAAGTCTGCCTCGGCCGCGGTACTTGTCCAGAGATTTCCTGCTTATTCCTTCACTTGGACCGCGGCCGCGCCATTTTGCCGCGGTCGCGGTACTCTGTTCTTCATTTTCCGGCGATTTTTCCATCCTTTTGACATCCGGACTTCATTCCCTCGTTGTGCATCCGGCCGAGTACGAATACTTAGCTTTAAATCACCTATTTAGCTCAAAATGAAAACACAAACGTCAAATAGTCCAAAGGCACTTAAAACAACCCAAATACTCTCCATTCTACACGCAAACATCACAATTCATCACTCTAACAGACTTAAAGTGCATAAATAAACGCGTGTACCAAAATCCCCCAAACTTAACCCTTTGTTCGTCCCGGACAAATCTAAATCAAACAACAACCAAGACACGGGTTTGAAGGCACTTTAAGTGGCAATTACGAGTTTCAGAAGGTTTTTTCAAAAAAAACATAGCAACATGATGTAACCGAGCATATTTGACAGAGCAACTTCAACTACTTTCATTGCTTATGATTTTCAACAATTGATTCTCACCGGAATTGTGTATCACTCTTCTCTCAAGTGTTTAAGGTATGTAAAGTACTACACTCACACTGACTTATATGCAACGACCACCATATGCTTGCCTATTATTTAAGTCGGACCTAGTACTCAGCATGTGTGGCAAAGAATCAAAAAGGTCTTTAATTCGGTTGTAATAAAGGCTTAGGTAAGGTAGGATAAAATTTGGATGAAAGTGACTAAAATGTGGACTAACCGAGTTATTCCTACTCAACCACCCCTCAAAACAATTACTCACATCTCACTCTCCAAAACTCAGTAAATCACCCCAAGGGATGACTTCTTCTCCCCACGTCCGCATCCGTTACAACCAAGTGCTTCTCTTTTTTTTTTTTTTTTTTTTTTTTTAACTAAGCACTTTTCTTACTCCCATCCTCATTTCTTTCCTTGCTTTTGCATTGTACACATTAACAAGTCTAAGCTTTTTAGCACATAGGATGGAAACCTTCTTGAATTCTCTATCACCAATTCCCTTTTCATTTCTCATTTCACTCCCCTTTTTCAGCCCATAGGAATCCCAAATAACATTCCCAACTACATCTCCTTTCGCCTCTCTCTTAACTAGATTAGTCCAATAAGGTCAAAGGCCAATTGGAAAGATATTCGGCTTGTAATATTCGGCTAACAAGTGATAGGCTCACGGCTCAACTGGGCTAACTAAGGGAAATTACTTTTTCAAGTTTGCGGTCAAAAAGGTAATTATGTTGAGTGTCTGAAATAGGCTAATCAAGAAATGCCTAAGATCACTTTCTAAGCCACAACACACATTGACTTATTCACGACAGACATGCAAGGCAAGTTCTAGGGTCTATATGCACATAATCAATGAAAATCACACCGAAAGAATTTGTACAAGTTACTCCAAGACTGGAGGTACAAAATAGGCTCAAGTCCTCACAAGGCAATTTTACTGATCAATGTTGCGAATTACAGCGCAATTTCATATCCATTACCCGTCATGCTCTATCGTATGCTATTCAAAACAAGTTTTAACAACAATCATCATGAACTCATTGCCAACTTATCATCACCTTAATGTGTTAATTTTATCTTTACAGCACAATTCAGTTTTCTTTTCCCTTCCTAGACTCGATCTAGACTCTACCAAAATAAACACAATAAATCATAAAGACTCCACAAAAAAAAATAACGAAACAGATGACTACGGCTCACAGGCCCACATACTATCAATGGCACACAAGCCCAATCCTCAACTAATGGCTCACAGGCCCAACAAACAAAATAGAAACGGACAGCATATTAGAAACGCTGCCAAGTCGCCCCACGTCACACCCCCCTCCCCCAAACTTGGTTGAAAACCAGAGTTTGAGGGAAGAAAAAGTGGTGCGGCTTGGTACGTACTTACAGTGCTTTACTAAGGCGGCAGCGGGGGTGGATGCCCCCTTGTCCCCAAAAGGACTGCATGTATTTCCACTGAGTTTCTTGCTGCCTCTGCCATTCCTGCTGTTGCTCTGACCACGTCTGCATCTGTGCCCGACGATCATCCTCCGTCTTGTGTTTTATGGTAATCCTTATTATGTAAAAATGCACAAACATGAAAGAGAACTAATCTAATGCTGAATAAAAGAAAACGAAATAATTAAAAAAAAAACCGTAAACATTGGGTTGCCTCCCAACAAGCGCTGTTGTTTTACGTCGTTGGCTCGACGGCTGCATATTCCCTCAGCGTTTGCGCCAAGGTGGTTTCCACATGGGCCCAGACCAATTCAGGCACTTTACCCCATTTCGCCTTTCATCTTCCTTTTTACGATGCCGCACCAATGCGGACCAATTCAGCTTACTCCTGCACCTATTCTCACAATCATTCTCAACAAAAGGGTTAGTCGCATCAGGTGAGAAAACAGAATTAGCATCTTCAGGATGTCCGATAGTATCATAAATATTTAACTTAACGATGTGGCCATCAAATTCCATAGTCAGAGTCCCTTTACCGACATCAATCTTTGTTTGGGCGGTGTTCAGAAACGGCCGCCCTAACAAAATTGGAGAAAATGTAGAGGAATCTCCTTGCATGTCCAAAACATAGAAGTCAGCGGGGAATACTAGGTCACCTACTTCAACTAAGACGTCTTCGATTAGACCATCGGGGTATGTATTACTACGATCTGCTAACTGAATTACTATCCTAGTTTCTTTCAGTGGTCCTAGTTTTAATGCATGAAATATCGCTCTTGGCATTACATTAATGGATGCTCCTAGGTCTAGCATGGCACGTTCAATGTTTATGCCCTCTATTCTACAAGGAATGACAAACATACCTGGGTCCTTACATTTTGGTGGCATCTTCTTTTGGAAGATTGCTGAGACGTTTTCTCCCATCAGGACCTTTTCATCCCCCTTTAGTTTACGCTTGTTGGTGCATAACTCCTTTAGGAACTTGGCGTATCTGGGAATTTGCTTGATAGCATCGATCAAGGGGATGTTGATGTCAACCTTTCGAAACACCTCTAATATCTCCTTCTCTTTGTCAGGTCGTGTCGGTCTGATCATGCGACTGGGGAAAGGAAGTGGCGGAGGCGGAATAGATGCAGAATGTGTTGATTTCTGCTGAACAGGGGCCGCGGCCGCGCTGGGTTGCCGCGGTCGCGCAACTTCTACAGAGAATTTCTCTTCAGGAACGTCGAGTTGGCCGCGGCCGCGCATGTCTGCCGCGGTCGCGGCTCTGTCTGCGGTTGTCCTCTCCGAAATGTCGTTCTTATCATCTTCCAATGGTTGCCCGGGCTTCTTAAGCTCTCCAAGCTGGTTACCACTCCTCAATGTGATGGCATTGACATTTCTAGGGTTCATTTCAGGTTGTGATGGCAGTTTGCCACTCTGCATATTCTCTAGTCGACTTATAGCAGTTGCCATCTGGCTCATCTGTGTCTCGAGATTCTTGATGCTTGATGTTGCATCCTTTTGAAATTGCACAGTGTTTGTTGCCAAAGTCTTCACAATATCCGCCAATGATGAGTCGGGTGCTTGTTCGGCTGGCTGCTTTGTATAATACATACCTCTAGGTGGTGGAGGTCTGTTTTGCCCACTTGACTGGCCTTGCTGATTTCCATAGCTGAAATTCGGATGATCCCTCCATCCTGGGTTGTACGACTGGGAATATGGGTCGTACTTTCGGCCTTGGAAGTTTCCAGTTCCGACAACATTGGCGTGTGCTTCTAGCTCATTACCCAGAACTTCGCAATTATCGGTTGTGTGATCGGTAGTATCACATCTTCGGCAGGGTCGGATATTTGAGCTCCCCCCCAAAACAGCCTTCTGGACCATTTTGGTAAGCTGATCAATCTTCGCATCCATTTGAGAATCGTTCACCTCCCTCACTATCCGTGTTGAAACATCCCGTGTCCCGAATTGTTGAGTCTTAGCCGCCATTTTCGAAATGAGTGCTCTAGCAGCTGTCGGGGTTTTGTCACATAGGTCTCCCCCACTGGCAGAGTCCAGCATGTTCCGGTTTGACTGCGTCAGCCCTTCATAAAAGTACTGGATGAGCAACTGTTCTGTGATCTGATGTTGGGGACATCTAGCCACCAGCTTTTCAAAGCGTTCCCAATACTCGTACAAAGTTTCTCCGGGCAGTTGTACCGCTCCACTGATTTTCTTCCGGATGTTCGTGGCCTTAGATGCCGGAAAGTACTTCTCCAAGAATTGGGTCTCCATTTCCTCCCAAGTTTTTATAGATGCTGAGGGTAGGTAGTAGAGCCAATCCTTGGCCATATCCTTCAGAGAAAAAGGGAATGCCCGCAGTTTTATCTGTTCTTCAGTGACTTTCGTCGGCTTCATACTCGAACAGACGATGTGGAACTCCTTCAGATGTTTGTGCGGGTCTTCTCCTGCTAACCCATGGAAAGAGGGTAACAGGTGAATTAACCCTGATCGGAGTTCGAAAGTGGTGTCCTCCCCCAAGTCAGGGAAGGTTATGCATAGAGGCTGGTGAGTAGTGCCAGTGGTGGCCAATTCCCGCATAGTCCTTTCGGCTGCCATTGCTTCTTGCTCAGGTTCAGACGCGGAATTTTCGGTGGCGAAGGGTAAGGCTTCAAATTCTTCTAGATTCTCTCTTGCTTGTCTTCTTAGGATGCGATCTCTACGAGTTATTTCAGGGTCGAAAAGCAATTCTTTATTTTGGCGTGAACGAGTGATCATTCACTGCTAAAACAAAAAGAAACTTAAGTGAGTTCAAGTGTAACGCAAATACTAAAAGAAATAGAATTACGAGACTCAATATAGAACTAATAAAAATAAACACTTAAAATCTTGCACCGCTCCCCGGCAACGGCGCCACAATTTGACCGCACTGTCGCGATGCGGTAAAATTAATTAAACCTAGCTACCCTTCTAGCTCGTAGAAGTGGTAAGTAGGGTCGATCCCACAGGGAGCAGGAAGAATCTTAGTGTTTAAGTAAAACCTAATACTAGCAACATATATATAAATATATAAATAAATAAATAATGGGGTTTGTGAATTGATGTATATTAACTAAGGACCTAAAATAGAAATTAAGCAAATTAACTATAACTTGTTCTACTTATCAAAATAACGAATCCCAGCCCTTAATCTTATCTCCCCCTAGTTATTACTACCCTGTGATAGATGCAATTATTAACCAATTTTATCCTTAAAACTCCTACCCCGAGGTTAGCAACAAGCTCTGCTAACCTCGTTATCCCTTATGTTTAACTAACCAAAACAAGCTCTTTGGTTAGTCTATCCAATTGAGTGACCTCAGAATAAGCTCTCTGGACCTCATTAATCGGACGCCTAGAGAACTAGGATAACGGGATAGACACGGTGTGGACCTCGTAAGCTCGGACCCATTCAGACCGAGCTATATACTACCCTAGCGATATCACTCGCTATTCGCTACTAAGTGGCTATAGGTTCGTAACAATTACGGATTACGATTATAACCTAGCGTTACTTATGCAATTATAATCCTAGGTGATCAATCTAGCATATAAACACACAAGCATTGAAAGATAAGTAAATAGTATAACAACGTTTTAAGAAATCAACCGATTAATAATCACCGTAAATATCACAAAATAATAACAACTAGGGTTCGACTCGACTAAGGACTGAAATAACCTACTAGCCGCTCATGGCGGTGACACAAGACAAATTAAACTGAAAATACATAATTGAAAAGACTTAAGGACTAGAAAACCCGAGTATTGCCGATCTTGATTGCTCGTCTCCTCCGAAATCTCTCAATCTTGCTCTCTCGTAATGTTCTAGTCCCTTATTTCCGAGCATAAGGATCCCTTTTTATAGAGAAAGTCAATTTGGGTCGATTTTGGGCTTTAAAACGGAACTCTTGTGGCCCAAGGATTAATTAACCGCCTTAACGGGCCGCGACCGCGCTCATGGGCCGCGCCCGCGCCCGCTCCTGATCCAGCACCACGCCGCGGTCGCGCAAGTCTGCCTCGGCCGCGGTACTTGTCCAGAGATTTCCTGCTTATTCCTTCACTTGGACCGCGGCCGCGCCATTTTGCCGCGGTCGCGGTACTTTGTTCTTCATTTTCCGGCGATTTTTCCATCCTTTTGACATCCGGGCTTCATTCCCTCGTTGTGCATCCGGCCGAGTACGAATACTTAGCTTTAAATCACCTATTTAGCTCAAAATGAAAACACAAACGTCAAATAGTCCAAAGGCACTTAAAACAACCCAAATACTCTCCATTCTACACGCAAACATCACAATTCATCACTCTAACAGACTTAAAGTGCATAAATAAACGCGTGTGCCAATATCCATTTCCTTTCAACCTAGCACTATATTGCCATCTTCTTCGTAAATTGCATCAAAAAAAGGAAGAAGCGATTTCCTTTTTGACCCACGATTCTTGTTAGTTGATGATGCCTCGCGTTCATCATATCATCAGAAACATCGTTCTTATGCCTTGGTTCAACATGTTTTGGGTCTTCGTACATGACCAGTTTTCACTTCCAAAACTGGTCCACATGTGCTGTTACATGCCAAAATCCGTTCCACATCATCAAATCTCACACCACGTCAGAGGTAACCTGCTGATTTACAGAAAATAGCCGGTTTTGGGGCATGTTAACCATTTTTTTATAATATAGAAGGCATTTCTAAAAATGTCAAAACATAAAAGATATGTAACTAATTATGTGAAACATAAAGGACACTTAACCCAATTTTCCCTTAATTATATTAGTTTATAGTTACGTTTCTAAATACTAATCGTTTAAGAAAAAAATCTATACATATATACTATATATAAATACTATTATATAAGTGGGTTAAATTTCGGTCAATTTTCGCTCGCCTATTCCATCCCTTCAAAATTAATTATTCGGGGATGATAGAATAATTTTCCTTTATAGTTTAATCTAATCCAACTATATCTACACTAACTAGTGAGTACTCTCGTGCGATGTACGCCAACATATATTTTTTCTAAAGTTATATTTAGTTTGTATGGTCTTACGAGAATTTAAATACTTCATAATTAAAAAAAAAAAAAAAAAAACCCTATCCTTTAAAATTTGTTAACAGTAAAACTCAAATATGAATGGTGTAAAATCATTATTGTTGGGAATATACAACTATGAACTGACTAATGAATATATTTAAGAGTTAAAAAGAAAAAAACTCATTTCAAGTATGATACATGTGTCATTTTTTAGTCCAACTTCTGCGCAACTGTTGCACCCATGCAACCCTCCTTTTTTCACTGTTAGATTTATTCAATTTCGATCTGATCGTTCATTTAGTTCGAATAATTTAAAAAAAGATAAAGGGCTGAAATGTCAAATCATTCTCTCCTCTTCCCCATAAGTTATTACAAGTCCCCAAAAAACTTTCATAAAAACTAAGTTCAACAATCTATCTCCCCCTGTTTCGAAAATATCCTCCATTAGCCAAGCTTTTCAAACAATTTTTTCTTTTTGCTTTTACGCAACATATTGCCGTTTTACACCAATCCTTCTTCACCGCCTCACATAAACGTACCATGTCGAATGAGAGCAAGGCTTCCTCCAACAACGCCGCCGCCATCGACCCCAATAGGCATGTTCACCTCCGTCGGGACATCTCTTTTTTCAGAGGTCCTCGATTCGAATTATTAAAAAAACAATAATGGGGTGGATTCAAATTACTAAAAACAATAATGAATCCCAGTACAACACTTAAAATGATAAAAATATCCTACGATTGCATAGGTGTAACGGTTGCATAAGTGAATTACCCGTCATGTTTTAGTGTTTGCAGAGATTCGTATGATGTATACATGTCGCACATTGTTATAGACTTTTCAATCGTGGATTAATATACACGTGTGTAGTTGTGGATGGTTGAGAAGTACTCCAATATGCAATTTCTAATAACATTTGTACTTTATATGTTAAATTGCAAACATTATAAAATGATATAGCAAATTGTCAAATGTGATATAATTAGTAGGGCTTTTTTTGCTCTGCCTTAAAAACAATGTTGAATTTCTGAAACATTGTTATTACCTTAAAACTATACTAACAGTGTGTTTGCCTGAGCTTATTTTAGACATCTTATAAGCTCCGACATCTTATAAGTTATTTTAAAATTTTACAAGATGTAATTTTTCATGAGTTTATAAGTTAATAAAGTGTTTGGATAAAATAACTTATAAGCTTGAAATTGAATTAAGTGGTTTAACATGAATTTGGGGGACTAATTTGAAAACTACTATCAAATACACGTTTGTTTAGTGTGTGTCGTGTGTCTAGTGAAAGATATGGACTAGATTATGATATGTGGGCTTTATTAATTAATAAGTCAGACTAATTAATTAATTAAGTGGACATGGATATTAGGCCCATAAACCTAGGGTTATATGGCACTATATATACATATTCTCTATAGTAGAGAATTAAGGGGTTTTATCAGATAAAAATATAGAAGCACGTAGAATTCAATAAGTAATTTCCTAGCGATCACTTATCGAATAATTGTACCGGGATAGTTCCTGCGGCGGACGACATACGCGTGGATACCTGAAGTGGTGAATTCAGTCACGCTCAATTCTGTCCGGTTAATTACGCACAAGTAAGTAATTCGAACTTTAGCGTAATTTATGCTCAACGTTTAAATCAGTTATAAATCACGATTATAATTCTCGACTGTTTATTCTGCTGCGTACATTAGATGTAGTCGAGAATTCCTAACAGTGATATCAGAGCCTGGGGCTCGATTTATAATTAATTTGGTTCAATTATATGTGGATTAATATTAATAAAATTAAAATTCTCGAGAATCTTGTTTTAATCATTGAGATAAACTATGTTAGAATCCTAATTTAGTGATTATGGATTTGAAAACCCACATTCCAAAACTTTTTTAAAACATGGTTTTACGAAACAACACGCTAGACTAAATAGATTTTCAACGACCGCTGCTTTCCTGATTTGCGAACCACGACAGCAGGTCTTCTGCCACTGCGCAACGTTGTTGATGACGGCGTTGTCGGCGGCGGTAGTCGATCTGCTGCTGTTACGCGTATATAACGACGGCAGTGGTGGCGGCGCTTTGGTCGCTGCTGCACGCGACGTATCGTCGGCGTTGGTGGCGGCGGACTGAGATTGCTGCTGCTATTGATGTGGCGGCGGCACGGCGGCGACACTCCTGCATCTGGTCTGTTCAGGTGCAGACGGCCGGGGTTGCGGCTGCGCAGGCTGTGGCCGGGGGGGCGCAGGCTGTGCGACGGCGACCGGTGGCTGCGGGTTGTGGGACGGCGGCCGGGGGAGCTGTGGCGGCGCAAGCTGTGTTCCCAGCCCAAACCCTAATGGGCTTTGGCTGGATTTTGAGACAGGGCTTGGACTTAATCTGGGATTGGGTCAATTTTAAACTGGGCCTGATTTATTTTGGGCCCAGCAGTATAAAAAAAAATGATTTAATTAAATTAATTAAATTAGATTTATTAATTAGATTAATTCAAAATCTCAAATACGATATTAATTTATCAATTAGATTAATAAATCTTATTATTATTGTTTTGAAATAATAATAATAAACTTATACATTTATGTTAATTTTGAATTAACATTAAAAGTATACTTATATTAATTTGGAATTAATATATTAATCTAATAGACTAATGTTAATTTATTAATTAGATTAATAAATTATAATAGTATTATTATTTTTGAAAGAATAATAATAGACTTATATATTTATGATAATTTAGAATTAATATTAAATGTATATTTATATTAATTTGGAATTAATATATTTAATTTTAATCCACATTTAATTAAAGAATAAAATTTTGATTGGATTAGTAATTTTATTCGTTGAGCTTTTATTTGATATCTTATGTAATAAGCAATTATTTGATTTAATGCTTATTTCATTTACTATAGTAGTTAAGTCCGCGTTATGTTTGGGTAGGCGGCGCCCAATACATGTAGTCCGCGACATTATGTATGGGTAGGCGGCGCCCAAATATGTGTGGTCCGCATTTCTTATGCCTGGGTAGGCGGCACCCAGTAATTGCGTTTAATTTAATATTAGATATTAAATTTAACAATTAGTATCACATATAAAATCCCCACTAAAACCAAGTCTTGTTTAGAAACAAAATGCGTCGTCCATCATAATTGTTTGAGATTCCTAATCTTTTCGACCACAAGTTTTACACCAAAGTGTTTACTCTAAATCGACAAGACTCAGGCTCATTCATAGATGTATGGTTGACATCGTGTGATGGAATTGACTTGCTTAAATTATTTTGAGACGCCAAAGCGACCAAAATAGTTTGAGGACGCAATATTAATTGGATTAATAAACCAAGAATTGCAAATTGTTGTTGCAATTGGCTTAGAGGCCTACCTAGTGATATTATTGTAGTCATCAGCCAAAGCAGAGGCTGCAGTAATATAGACTTGGATCTTGGACCACTAAGATTTATAATTGTTATAAATCCGTACTTTGTATTTGGGGGCGCAAAATATGCTAAAATTAGTGGGAGCTAATCATTACAATAAACTCTTGTTTTGATTAGTGATACGAATGTGATCTTTGTTTACTTTATTCTAATTTATTTTCCCATTTATTATTTTTCTCGTCAGATAAAATGCCGTTTTGGCTTATAAATGTTTCATGGAAACAAACAAATTGACTGGGTCAAATTTTACGGATTGACTCCGTTGTTTGCGATTGGTGCTAAGGCAAGACGAGATTGAGTATGTCTTGGACAAACCAATCAGTGTCATCCCTGACAAGAATTCTCCTGAGTACGTTACGTTAGACGAAGAAGCTCATAAGAAACATGTTGAGGATGCCATATCGGCTCAATGCTTAATGTTGTCCTCTATGAGTATGGAACTGAATAGGCAACATTGGAGCATGTTCCCTTATGAGATGCTGAAACACTTGGAGAGTCTGTACGCTTCAGAAGCTCAGACCATGGAGTATGAGATACTCAGAGATCTCTTCAAGTGTAAGCTTCATGATGGGAGCCAGGTTTTTGAACATATATTGAAGATGATCGGATTGAGAGGTTGGAATCGATTGGAACGAAGCTACCCTCAAGTGTCTCAATAAATCTGATTTTGCAGTCTCTTCCAAGTTCATTTGAAAACTTCATAGTGAATTTCAACGTAAGCAACACGAAGGCAACACTGCCAGAGCTTCACGACATGCTCATGACCTACGAATCATCTACTTCTAAAGGCAACTTTATGCTCATAGTGAGCTCTTCTGCGAGATCTTCCAAACAGAAGAATAAGCAGAAGAAGAGGAAGAAAGCATCTAAGGATGCGGCCTTGATACCTAAGAGTGGAGGGGTTCAAAAGAAGCCGAGAATACCAAAGGATGAGTGCCTGTTCTGCAATGAGAAGGGGCACTGGAAGAGAGACTGCCCGAAGTTCAAAGCACATGGTGCATTGGATGAGAGCTTAGGTAGTATGTTTGTACATTAAAATTAGACTAGATTAGATCTACCTTCGTGATATAAATTAGATTTATATAATTGATATTTTGTTCTTTAGATTTCAAAGAATATTATTTCCATTCGAATATTAGACATTTATGACTTTTTCTTTCTATTTTGCAAACAGTAAATGCTTGTTTCGCTTAATGGATTGTTTTAAGGACGTGTCTTTCTTTTGAATGGAATATATATGCTTGAATGTGAACAAAATATTCTCAATGTACAAGAACAAACGACCTAAGCTAAGTAATACGGATAATAAACCCTACCTGTGGCACTGTAGACTTGATATGTATATATGCTTGAATGTGAACAAAATATTCTCAATGTACAAGAACAAACGACCTAAGCTAAGTAATACGGATAATAAACCCTACCTGTGGCACTGTAGACTTGGTCATATCAATGAGAAAAGAAAAGCAAGATTGAGAAAGTTAGACTATCTCACATCATTTGATTTCAAATCATATGGTGCTTGCGAATCTTATCTCAAAGGAAAGATGACAAGTTAACCGCTTTCTGGGAAAAAGGGTTACGTGCCAAGGTTGTGCTCGAGTTGGTCCGCATAGCGGTGTGCGGACCGTTCCAACTTAAGCAATAGGAAATATTCGTACGTCATAACTTTCACTGATGATTTTTCAAGGTATGGATATGTGTATCTCATGAAACACAAATCTTGGGGCCTTCGAGGAATTTAAGGAGTTTAAGTTAGAAGTTGAGAAACAACTTGGGAGAAGTATTAAGACTCTCCGATTAGATCGAGGAGGGGAATACTTAAGCCGAGATTTTCTTGATTACTTGAAATCACATGGAATCCGGTCAGACTGGACACCTCCGGGTACACCACAGATGAATGGAGTATCCAAAAGGAGAAATCGAACTTCATTAGATATGGTTCGATCCATGATGAGTTTCACCAGTCTCCCCTTATTCCTTTGGGGTTATGCCTTACTAACCGCTGGTTATGTTCTGAATAGAGTTCCTCTTAAATCAGTCACGCAAACACCATATAAGTTATGGTGTGGCAAGAAGTCGAGTCTTAACCATATGCGGACCTGGGGTTGCCTTGCTTTTGTTATGACGACTGATAAATTGGAGACTAAAAGTGAGAAATGCTATTTTGTGGATATCCTCAGGAAACTAAGGATATGAATTCTACTGCCCTGGAGATCACCAGGTGATAGTTTCCAAGAATGTGGCGTTTCTTGAAGATATTTATATCTCCGAGGAACAAGGTCACAACAAGGTAGATCTTGAAAAGATTCAAGAACCACAAAATAACATAGAGGATGAGGTCTTGTCCAATGGAGTGGACAAGAACTCAGTGGGAGTTTTCGATGATCTATTGGGAGGGGAAATGACTCTTAGAGGGTCACCTCAAGACAATGAGATGCATCAAAACAAGATATTGTATCAAACCCGCAAGATAACATAGAGGATGAGGTCTTGTCCAATGGAGTGGACAAGAACTCAGTGGGAGTTTTGATGATCTATTGGGCTTAGAGGGTCACTTCAAGACAATAAGATGCATCAAAGACAAGATATTGTATCAGTCCCACCTCAAGAGAATCATAGTGAAATTCTTGAAAATATTCTAAAATGTTGAAAACCAACTCACGATCAGAATAAATCGAATGAACCAACGCAAAACCAACTCAATAGGCCTCAAAGGAATCATCGTGCACCTGAAAGACTAAATCTATTGGTTGAGAACCAAGATGATAAAGTTGATTCAGAAGACGACGAATCTAAGACCTATATCGAAGCGGTGTCGGGCACCGTTTCGAAGATGTGGCTGGCTGCCTTAACATCTAAAATGGACTCGATGTACCTCAACTAGTGCGGGAACTAGTTGATTTGCCAGTTGGGGCTCGTCCCATAGACTGAAAATGGATCTTCAAGAAGAAGAGAGATGCAGGTGGCAAGGTACAAACCTACAAGGCTAGGTTGGTGGCAATGGGTTATAGTCAGCGCAAGAGCATTGACTATGATGAAACCTTTTCGCCAGTCACTAACATCAAGTCCATTAGGATATTACTTGCAATAGCTGCATACTATGACTTTGACATTTGGAAAATGGATGTTAAAACCGCGTTTCTCAATGGAGAATCGAAGGCATTGTGTATATGTCACAGCCTGAAGGTTTTGTATCCAAAGAAAAACCGAATGGAGTATGCAAGTTAAAGAAGTTCATTTTTGGACTCAAACAAGCATCTAGGAGTTGGAATATTTGTTTTGACAAAGCTATCAAATTGTTTGATTTTGTCAGAAGCAAATAGGATCTATGCGTTTATAGTAAACGTAAGAATGAAATGTTGTCTTCCTTATCATATATGTCGACAATATACTGATAATGGAGAGCAATCATTCCATGTTGCAATCCGTGAAAGAGCAGATTTCAACAAAATCTCGGTAAGGAATACTGGAGAACTGTCAAGACTATTTTTAAGTACCTTAGAGGGACTAAAGAATATTTCTTAAAGTCTATGGTAGGCAGCTAGAGTCATCAGTTACTGGGTATACTGATGTTGGCTTCCAACAGACCATGATGACTTCAAGTCTTTGTCTGGATATGTTTTCGTTCTAAATGGTGGTGTAGTGAATCGGAATAGTTCCAAACAGAGTAGAACTGTCGATTCCAGCACCAAAGCCGAGTATATTGCTAAATCTAAAGCTGCCAAAAGGGGTTGTTGCTTTGTTAAAGTTCGTAAAAGAACTAGGTGTCGTTCCAAGTGCCAGCAGTGCAATACCGTTGTATTGTGACAACGATAAGTGCGGTTGCTCTAGCAAAAGGAACCGAGAGCCACGAACAGAAATAAGGATATTCCCCGTAGATGTAATCTGATTGGAGAATAATAGATAGGGAGATGTGAAGTTAGATAAAGTATCCACTGATGATAACTTGGTTAATCCTTCAAACAAACAGTTGTGTATAGCTAGACACAACAAGCACTTTGAGAGCTTGGGTGTTAGACACGTTGGTAGTTGGTCTTGATTCAGTGGGAGTTTATAGTTTGTATGTCCTAGAAACATTTTCGTTTGAGACATTCATTCTTGATCGCATTCTATGACATTTTGATTGTCTTTTGAGTTTATGCATTTATTAGAATAATTATTTTGATGGTTTGTTATTATTCTTATAACTGTTCCCTTGAATCATGACTGTTATTTATGGTGTGAGACATAAATGATATAGTATGATTCTAAAATTGCCATAACCAATGGTCATCAAGAATGGGATATTGATGACACGCGATAGGTTAGCATGTGGTCTGCATCACATTCTCAAAGAATGTAGTAGGTCTCACGACTACGAGATATTAGATATCCGTGATGGATACATGGGTACTTTGGAGAGTATTGGTATACCCTACTATTAAACCGTTTGTTTAGCGTCTACGGTTTATTAGTGTGTGGAGTATGTAATGATCCTTTGACCTGAGGTCAATACTCATTTTGTTTGTTAAGTGATGAACTTTGACCAAGTACAACGCTTGCCTCCCAAAGGAGGATAAGACACGTCTTGTGTTGGGTTCATCATGAGGCAAATGGAAATGGTAGTTGAGCCAAGAATGGGATTCATTCCTCGATTGAAACTTGAGAGAACACTCATATTTCTCTATATTATTTGACAATAAAGTCATTGGCCAATGCAAAAGATATATTCAATTAAAGTAATTGAATATGATCGAATGTGTCATATAATAAAGATGAGAAAAAAAATTGAGCTATTTTGATAGACACATGGCAGATCCTAGGCTTAATCGGGTGGTTCGTGAATGAAGGGATATTACATAAACTTCATATAAAGGTTTGTTTACTAGATTCACGTAAACGTCCTTCATATATCGAGTTCGCTGCGCAACGCGGTCTAGGAGTTTTGTGCAGACTTTAATTAGATTATCGTCGATAATGGGGGCCTGAAGGGTCACATTTTATGTGTATTTTTGTTCCACTCAAGGGTACAAGGTTAGTGCTTCGAATTATATCTAATGCTAGTCCAAGTGGGAGATTGAAATATATGAACTAGATTAGGATATGTGGGTTTATTAATTAATAAGTCAGACTAATTAATTAATTAAGTGGACATGGATATTAGGCCCATAAACCTAGGGTTATATGGTACTATATATACATATTCTCTATAGTAGAGAATTAAGGGTTTTTATCAGATAAAAATATAGAAGCACGTAGAATTCAATAAGTAATTTCCTAGCGATCACTTATCGAATAATTGTACCGGGATAGTTCCTGCGGCGGACGACATACGCGTGGATACCTGAAGTGGTGAATTCAGTCACGCTCAATCTGTCCGGTTAATTACGCACAAGTAAGTAATTCGAACTTTAGCGTAATTTATGCTCAACGTTTAAATCAGTTATAAATCACGATTATAATTCTCGACTGTTTATTCCGCTGCGTACATTAGATGTAGTCGAGAATTCCTAACATCTAGTGTGTAAAGTGTGTATAGTTTGTGATATGTGTGTGTAGCATGTGAAGTTTGAGTGTAATTATTAAGATCTTAAAAACTAAGATGGATTACAGGAACTTATTTATTTGGAGCCTATAAGCTCTACAAGCTTATTTTTACATCTTATAAGTTGTTTATTATCGTATTTTGTTATATACATTTGAAGAGCTTATAAGGTCTCAAACATCTTATAAGATGTTTTGAGGAATTTATAAGCTTAGGCAATCACCCTCTAAGGATATCCAGCTCTAAACTATATGTTTACATGGGGGAGAATTCGTTTTTGATTGTTTAAGTTAGCTTTAGTACAAGTAATCCTTTATTTTAAAGGGACTTTTATTTTATCCAACGTCCAATTTGATTCCAGATTTTTAGTTCGCCGCTGTCAATTTCAATACATTGCATATTTGGAGCATACTTCTCAAATTGTAAACTAAATTTTGCACTAATAAAATTGCAAGAATTTTAGAAAACATGGTGAAACCAAGATGCTCGTCAGTTGTTGGCATCATTTTTTGGAGGTTTCGTAATTTACACCCAATTCCCATCCGTAAAATCCCTTTATGTACTAAAAAACAACTGCATTGAAAGTCAGTGTAATTTCTAACTACTATCGTATTTTGCAAACACATAAGTCTAATCTCTATAATAATATCACATTTTGCAGCAATAGTAGGGATTATTCCTCCAGATATATTTTTGCAAACAGTGAGGTTCAATCCTCTTTGTATCTATTTCTTAGAGCGAGATGTCTCGGCAAACCTGCCAATTGCAGAGATCCAGCCTCATGTCTGAGAAGCATGAGGTTGTTCAGATTGTTGTGCCAAAAAAGCCATTCCAGTCCTTATGAAAATATACTTCTCCATCATCTTGAAGTATAATGTCCAAAACCAAGAATAACTATAATCCTTCATTCCTTCACCCGTTAGCCTTTATATCCTAGAAAAATCTTATTCCTTCTCATTGCATTGACAGACCTAATTTCCAATCCTAAAATACCGTAAGTACACGGGTGTAGATGTGTATAGGGAAAGTCAAGGTCGATCATAAAGAACAGGTTAACGCAATTTGATATCCTAATTGTCTAGGATTATCCTAACTAGACACTTATGATTTTAATAAACTAAATTGCTTAAACTAATTAATTGACTTAACAAACGAGAAAATTCTGATTAACAAGAATGTCTCCTAGGGTATCGATTTCATGAATTATTCCAATAATGATTAAGTTTAACTTATAGACTTTTAAAAATAAATTTATATCTATTAAATGACACTTAAATAACTTAGCCCTTCTCTCGAAGCGACTAAGTCGTGGATTGATTAGATCAACTACTCTCTCGAGTAAATTAATCCTAACAACTCCCAAAAAATCTTTAACCCTTGCCTACGCAGTCATAGATAATTACGCTATATGTTATATGTCTCTTAACAATTCCCTTACCTTGAAGCGGAATTGCTAAACGGGTAAACTAAGCCTAAGTGATTAATTCATGCTCAGTTATGGAATAAAACAAATCTATAGATAGATAACTAAAATAGGAGTCTATAGATCAAACTTAAATCAAAATTGTCATAAAACACTACTCTCTAACCCTAGAACACGAGTAATTTAACTACTCATGCCTAGTATCAATTCCATACAACTATACATTGAATACATTGTAAAGAAATAAACACTAGAAAAGAAGTAAATAAAATCGATTATGTCGACTCGTCGATCTTCGTCTTCTCGCTCTCACCCTTCTACTCCGATGCACAAGTGTGAAATTAAGCTAAGAATCCGATGTATCTCTTTGGAAAACGAGCCTTTCTTGCCCTTTTATAGACTTCGGGATAATCCTGGGGCTTTAGAATCAGTTTCCTACTTGGAACATGAAAGTCTTTGAAAACATGCCATTTTGACGCAACCGCTTTGCACATCTAACGCGGCCGCGTTGGTTTAAACCGGAAAATCCATTAGAATGTAGCCTTTTGACGCGGTTGCGTTGCACATCTGACACGGCCGCGTTGCACCATCGGTGCTGAATTGCTTTGCACTCCGTTTTCGTTGCGGCCGCGTTGCATTATGCATGCGGTCATGCCGGTTCTCCTTCGGACTGATTCCAGACCAGTCTAAGCCGGTCTAGGCTGATTTTGGATGGTTTTGACCGTTTTGCTGATTTTGACTTTCCATTGACTTGTTCTTTCGTCCGTTAGTCGTAGTATGACTTTTAACCCTGAAATTGCTCAAAATACCATAAAGACAAGTCAAACACAGAGAAATCTTATTGGAGAAATCGGAGGAGTGTTTTAGCAAAGGGATCAAAGAGGATTGGCGAAGTCAGTTGACTCTAATAGACTACGGGTAAGATTTAAGGAGAAGAATTCGGTGTATTTAGGGCTCCCGGCGACAGTGGAGAGATATGAGGTAGCTACTTTCAGTGACATTGTTGCAAGGATGGATAAGAAATTAAAGAATTGGAAAATTGGTTGTTTGTTGAATGCTAGTATGTTGACCCTAATTAAATCAGTAGAATAACCAATTCCTATGTACACCATGAGTTGCTTCATGCCACCCCAATCGATACATTAGCGAATAAAATCTTTATGCTCAAACTTTTGGTAGGGACAATGAGACATGGAGAGATGAATTAATTGGGGGTTGTGGGGGTTACTTTGTGAGCGGAAAGAGGATGGAGGCCTTGGGTTGCGGGATTTGGAAGCATTTAACAAAGCAATGTTAGCTCAGCAATGGTGGCGACTGATGTGGGAAGACACTCCCTTTTATCCAAAATTCTTAAGGCTCGATATTTTCCCGATAAACTTTCCTTGATGCTAGGATGGCCTATAATCCAAGTTATGCTGGAAATATCTATATGTCAAGTTTAATGTGTGTAGTTGTTTTATGGTGGGCCAACTAAAGCGGTCTGCTAAAGATTTAAATTATAAGCCTTAATGGGTATTAAATAATCATGGGCTTTAAGTGTAGATATTTCAATTTATTGAAGGACCAAATTGAAAAGAAAGGAAACTTATTGTTATAAGTTATATTTATGGTCCCCAAACGTCACTGATTCAATCCTACATTTTGTATTCTCTCCGCTGAAGATAATTAAGGGTGAAACTGATCGTATAGAAGATCATACCGGTTTTGACACAAGATCATATATGAACTTAGGTATGTTTCCGCTATCTAGATTATTGTTCTTCTTTTCTCAGATTATCATCGTAGAGGATATTTTATTTATTGATTGATGGGTGACCGTACTGTCGAGGTGCAGTAAAATTAATAGTCCTAGCTTTCCTCTTCTAACTTGTAGAAGTGGTAAGTCAGGGTCAAACCCACAGAGAGCAGGAAGATTTAAAATGTTTTACTTAGTAACCTAGTACTAATAATAAATATATATAAATATGGAATGGGGTTTTTTATTTGATTTAATTAACTAATTAAACTAAATGCAAGAAATAAACAAGTAGCAATAAAAATTTAATTTGAACTTCAAATATGATAAAAAAAAGCCCTTAATCTAGTATTGCCCTAGTTCGAATGATTCTAGTAATTAATGTAATTGTTCGCTATCTTAGTTCTGAAACTCCTACCCTTAGATTAACAACAAACTATGTTAACCTAAGTTACCCCTTAAGTTTAATTAACCAAAACAAGCTCTTCGATTAATCTATTTGATTGAGTGATCTTAGGATAAACTCTGCAGACCTCATTAACCGAACGCATAGAGCATTCGGGCAACGGGATAAATACGGTGTTGTACTCACAAGCTCGGTACAAGTGACTGCGATTTATGTTATCTTAGTGATTAATTCACTATTTGCTACTAGTGGACATATATTAGTAACGGTTACATATTACAACAATGACCTAGAAATAATCATGTGATTAACTACCTAGGTGATCAATCCAAGCAACAATACACATAAGAATTTATATAAGCATGAATAACATAAAACCTTTCAAAACATAAACTGTTGAACAATTACTGTAAGAATTACAAAGTTATCAAACTAGGGTTCAACATCGATTAAAGACTGAAATAAACAACTAGCCACTCATGGCTATAACTGAAAACATAAGTGTATTGAAAAGCATAAACATAAACAAATTAGACAAACGAAACTGAGAATTGCAGAATCTTGATTGCTCGTCTCTCCGAAGTGATCCAAAATCCCAGTTCCAAGTCTCCTCTGATGTCTAGAGCCTTGGGGTATTTATACAAGTACATCTATAGGATAAAGGGGGAGAAAATCTAATTGGAACAGGAAAATTCGTCCAAAACTCGTTTTTGAGCTTGCGAGCCAAGTAATCTTGGGCCGACACCGGATTGCTTTACATGCTTCAAAGCTGGTTTTTAGGGTCTTCCGTTCATTTTTGGCATTTTCTTCTCTCTGAAAAAGTTCTAGCTCTTTGAATCAGCTTTCTAACGCCACCAATTCTACATCAATCGGACTTGTAGATTTCAAGATGCGGCTAAAATACTAGAGGTGTGTCAGGCTGACAGAAAACTTCACTTTTGGGAAGCTTTTCGTCACGACCATGAAGGTAGCTGAACTTGTCCAGAAAAACCATTCAAAAACGTTTATTTTCAACTAGATTTTCGTTCTCGCAAGCGTACAAGATAGATAAAGGTAGTAATAAGTCGAACCACAAGGAGGATAATCTCATCTAGCACACTAAAGGTCAATTGATTAGCAAATTTAGGCTGAGTGAAAAAGTAGAGTTTGATTGATTAATTCTTAGAAAAGCATAAAAATGTAATTACGATTAAGAGATACTCTCGACTAAAAGTGGGTTTCTAAGGTAAGGTTTCACCTACTTCCTAGAATCTATGCCTTGTGATTACCAATTAAACTAGATGTTGTGTTGGAAGGTCTTGTTCAAATTTGGGAATCCAAACGGGTAACAAAGGAGTTTTTACCAAATCAACCAATTATCACTTACTTTACTCCAATCCCAATCATTATGGACAATAATGAAATTACCAAAACCCAAAGGTGAGTAAATTATGAAATAACTTAGTCAATCCTCAAAATCCCATCCCAAGCGGATCTTGCTTAGGGAGCGAGGCCCTAAAACATCCTACTCGATCAATACACACGATTCGGTTCTCCCTTCGTCTCCCATGGATCCTCAAAGAGAATCAATATATTCTTGGTTAGATACGCCTAGAATATAAGTCATACAATTCCATGATATTGATTTCGAACACAAATAATCTCCATAATTTAATTCATCCTAGCTATATTGTACTTATCAAACAACACTCTTTTTCAAGTCTTTACAACATTTACAATTATTTCATACTCGATCAATTTTCTTGAGCTTCTTTTTTCTTACGTTTCACACAACGTAAAAAAATTTCTTTTTATGCTCGACTTAATGACTAGAGTTTATAAATGTTTACTAGGATGTATTACAAATAAAGAAGTGCAATGATCTTGCCCTGTGACCTAATCCACCTTATTACTCCTCCTATATTTCCTTTATTTTTCCACCTATGGCTAATGCATTCCAGGTTATGCTCAACGTCCTTGGTCGTGTAGTGTGTGTTTTGGAATTGAAGTGACGCCCACAAGCAACAAGACGTCGGGGTAAGCTATTTTATTTTCACACTTCTAGTCCTATTTATTATGCCGAAATTCTCCCTACTCAACAATTTGCAATTTCACCTTCATATTGAATTAAGTAAGGAACTCTCTAGTTTTTATTGCTCAATCCTTCTTAGAGATTTCAATTTTTCTTCTTTTCATGACACAAGTGGACATTTCCAATTTTTCTCATTATTCATACAAAAACAGGGTTCCTCAACCAAAACCCCTTCAAGTGCACTTATTCAAGCAAAGCATAAAGCGTAAAGCATAAAACATAACACATGATGATAGAAGGGTGGCATAGATCACGGTCATAATATAATCAATCAATAATGAGGATCATCCTCGTTAAGAATATAGAACAATAATTACCCCTCCCTCCCCACAAACTTGAGCGAAATTCTCGAGCTCAAGTTGCGGAGGAGTTTGGAAACACATGCATCAACAAGCAATTTGTTCAATAGCAAGCACAAAATTCTACATGTATAAAAGGTTACCAAACATACCATGATTGACTAACCCAAGAAGGAATCATAACCATTCTCATGTCCATCCTAGCCCTTATTAGAAGCAAAAGAAACTAATCCTACTCAATCAAAGCAATAAAAGGTAAGAGCGAGGACTAACCCATAGCGGGGGGAGGGAGGATCCTCAACCCGTACATTCTCCTAAGGAAAACGACAAAAAATGCTTGGGATGCCTCCCAAGTGCGCTTCTTTAAGGTCACTAGCTTGACCCTATTTTCATCTTGCTTGTTAAGGGGGCTCGAAGTAAGAATTCTCGTCCTTGCACTCAAACACTTCTCCTTTAGCAAATCTCCAACGAGTCGCTTTCCTTGACCTCTTTAAACTCCATTCCACCACTTCCCACATGTTTTCCACATTCAGTCTTTCCTTTGACTTCCGTCCCTCTTTACAAAAAGGTTTCTCAATAAGAACAAAGTGCTTAAGCATAGATAATAGAAAAGTGAAAAATCTCGCCAATATGCTTAAACTCTCTTTGTACCATTTTGTAATAGAGGGAGTTACAGATTTCACCAAAAGATTTTCTTTGAAAGTTGGAAGAACTTTTAAACCAAGGCCATTTTTTGAGAAAATTAAAGTAATGGGTGAGGAAATTTTTTCTGTCCAAACAAAAACATGCATGGCGATGTTTAAGAATTCTTTCTTGACATCTCTTGGTGAATATGTAGAAATGGGAAGGTGATTCAAATGCCTCCAAGCCACATTGTCAAGTGTGGGGTTTATGCATTTTCTTGAAAACAAATTATCCCTCTCTAATGGAGGAGGCTCCCCACAAACTTGAAGATCAACATGGATGGAGAGGTTTCTATTCAAATTTTTTTGGGAATAAGGAATGCTCAAAATTTGAAAATTTTCCTATGAAAACATGTTATTCATTTCTAATGTGCAAGTGAAGGATTCCCCTAAATCAACGTTCAAAGCACCAAGCGAAGAAAATTCATTTGGAAAATGTTTGCAAGGAAAGTCATTCTCCGAGAAGTCATCAAAGCAAACATCTCCTAAATTCTCAACCAAATCAAACCACTCATCATAATCACTCTCAAGTTCATCTTCCACATTAATTGTTCTATCAAAGTTATCATCACTCCAAGAATTACAGATTTGATTTTCGAAAAGAAGATTCTCTTAAGAACTTTTTTGGTTTGAACTTGAAGAGTGAAAAGTTCAAATAGAGGATTTGAATATTTCAAACAAGGAAGTGGTCCTTCAATTGTAAATTTCAAATATTCATAAATGTAAGTGGAAAAGGGTGTTTAGTAGAGAGGTGACAGGGTAGAGTTAAAAGAACCATACCTCATGGGGAAATAGAAGATTCGATCCAACTCTTCCTCAATAAATCCCGGTTCGCTACCCCAATCCATGTGCTCTTGAATCCTTTCCAGAAATGCCTCTTTGAGATTTTTCATCACTGTTTCCTCAACCGCTCCATCAAGCACATCTACCCTGAAACATTGCTCTTTGGGAGAGGGTTGATTAATGTAATCATTAAGGTTAAATTCAACCCTTTGGTCACCAAGTTCAAGGGAAACACTCCCGTCTTTCACATCAATTACGGCACCGGTGGATAGCCATGAAATGTCGACCAAGAATTATGGGGTTCTTGGGGTCCTCATCCATGTGAAGATCGACAAAATCAACCGAAAGGTCAACTCCATTGATGTGGACGGGAACATCTTCAAGAACTCCCATAGGTTTCTTAATTGATCTATCGGTCAATTGAAGTGAAATGGAAGTGTTTTTGAGATCATAATCCTTGAGTTGCCTCATAGTAGACGAAGGTAATAAACTGACACTAGCACCAAGATCAAGCAAAGCCCTATCTACTTGAACATCATAAATACAATACCAATTAGTGAAACTACCGGGGTCCTTAAGCTTAGAATAAGGCTTATTTTGAATAATGGAACTAATGTCCTCAGCCAGGTAGACCTTCCAGGTTTGTCCCCAATCTTTTTTGTTATTTATGATATCCTTTAAAAAAATTCTAAATCGGGGAACGGTGGAAACTGTCTCGGCGAAGGGTAATGTTAGAGTTAATTAATTTATAGCATCAAGGAAAATTTTAAATTGTTGATCAACTCTACGCTCCCTTTTACATTTGGGAAAAGGTAATCAAGGTGAAGTATTAGTGGGGGGAGGTTGACTTCCAAAAGTAGGAGCGTCATCTCTCTCTCCCAAAAAAGGGTTCCTCATTTACTTTTTCCTTACCCTTGTCATTAGAAATCCTTCCGGGTGTCCTCTGCTCAAACTCTCTAAGAGGCTTTCCACTTCTTAGGGCCACGATATTGCCGCTTTCTAAAGGAGTAAAACGAGAGTTGACTTGAGGAATGACCACATTCCTATCAATATCACCAAGAACATTACAAAGGTTTTCTAATGCAAGGGCACAATTTCTCTCCTTAATACCATTCTTCCGAACAATATTCCCCACTAAGCTATGAATTTTTCCTCTCGTGGATACCTCATCGGTTTCATCCTCATTAGAGCTACTATTGACCAACTCAACATGAGGTTCCGTCCTTCTATAGGAATTTCTAGCACAAGAGTGGTCAATAGCACTTTGACATCCCACACAAAGAGGGTGAGCAGTACATACCTTAAGTCCATGATGCACATCATTTTGAGTAGGTGTCTCACCTTGAGCATTGGACTCACGTTTCTCCATTTTCACATTTTCCTCTTGATTTTGTCTCTTTCTCTTTCTGTCTTCTTGATCCCATTGATTTTGGTTGGAGTCCATCTCCTTTAACCAAGTGACGGATTCATCAACCTCCTTGTTGAGAAAACATCCTCCAGAAGTATCTCGTGAAAACACATTCATTGGGAGTTAATCCGGCATAGAAGACATTAATAATGAAGACATAATCAAAACCATGGTGTGGGCATGACTTACATAAGTTTAAAAGTCTTTCCCAAACTTCAAACCAATTCTCTTCATCTCGTTGGATGAAGCTTCAGATTTCACGCTTAGCCTCGCACTTTTTTCGGCCGGGAAGAATTTGTGAAGGAAAGAGGTGGAAACATCCTCCCATAAAGACGATGGGTCAAATGACTCTTCACGAAATAATTGTTTCACGGCTCCATCAAGTGTGAATTGAAAGAGCTTGATCAAGTATTCATTTATGACATCATTGAAAATTCACACATTCACGAATTTGTAAAAATTCCTCTTGATGTTCATAAGGACCTTCACCTTCTTTCCCACTAAATTTCATTCCTCTAGTTGAATTCACCATGGCCGAGGTGACTTCTACTCCCGAACAAGTTTTTGCAGGCTCGGTGAGCCGGGAGTAGGGAGTAGTGATTCCGATGTAGTGGAATTTTCCTTTTCCATGGTTCATAGCAAGAAATCAAACAAGTTAAGAGAATAAAGAATTATTAAATTTTTTTATAAGTAAAACAACTTAACAAAGTGCAAACGCCGGCAACAAACAAGAAAAGCAATAAATATATCTACAAGCCTAACATCAACACACAATTAATCCTACAATGGCTCTATGAGGAGGAAATCCTCCCCGGAAGTGACGCCATGAACTTGTCTAGAAAACCATTAAAAAATGTTTGTTTTCAAATATATTTTCATTCTCGCAAGCGCACGAGATAGACATCGGTAGTAATAAGTCGAACTACAAGGAGAATAATCTCGTCTAGCACACTAAAGGTCAATTGATTAACAAATTCAGGCTAAGTGGAAAAGTAGAGTTTCATTGATTAATTCTTAGAAAAGCAAAAAGATGTAATTACGAATAAGAGATACTCTCGACTAAAAGTGGATTTCTAAGGTTAGGTTTCACCTACTTCCTAGAATCTATGTCTTGTGATTACCAATTAAACTAAGGATTGTGTTGGAATATCTTGTTCCAATTTGGGAATCCAAACGGGTAACAAAGGGGTTCAAAACAATTATCACCTAATTTACTCCAATCCCAATCATTATGGACAATAATGAAATTACTAAGACCCAAAGGTGAGTAAATTATCAATCCTCAAAATCCCACCCCAAGCAGATCTTGCCTAGAGAGCGAGGCCATAAAACATCCTACTAGATTAATATACAAGATTCGGGTTCTCCCTTCATCCCCAATGAGCCCGCAAGGAGAACCGATATATTCTCGGTTAGCTATGCCTAGAATATAAGTCATACAATTCTGTAGTATTGATTCCAAACACAAATAATCCCCATAATTTAATCAACAATCAACAAGAATCATAATTTCTAGGGTTAGGTTACTCCCAACCCTAGAAACCTCAAATAACTACTCACAAATCATGAATACATCAACAATAACACAATGAATACATAAACTAAGCATAAAATGAAGTGGAGATGGGTGTAATAAACAAATGCAATAAATGAGATGAAAGAGGACGAGAAAGCTTAGTCTAGCATAAATTGCTCCAATTGATCTTCAATCTTCGTTTGCAATTAAATATCACCCACAATCTTCAGGAACCAAGCTTGCAGAAGGCGAAAAGCGGAGGCGGAGCGGTTTCTGGCCGCCTCCGCCTAGGCGGGGCCTAAGCGCCGCCTAGGAAATAATTTTTTTTTTTTGCATTTTTTATTAATTATTTAATTCAAAATTATATAAATATATATATATATATATATATAAGATAATTATGATAGAGCACTACAATCAATTTGTTTAATATTTTAAAAAAACTTCTAATTTTTTCGCTATGAAGGATTTGTATTAAAAAAGAAAATTCAAAGATATAAACTTTATTATAAAAAGCCAACATAAAATTAAAATAAAAAGAGGTCAGCATAAGTCAATTACTAAGTCCAAAACAATTAAACAAGATAATAATGTCGGCAAAGATACAACAATAAATCAATAACATAATAAACTAAATGAAAAGGACGTCGTTTCGAGCATTTTTAAAATAAAATAAAAAATGCCTTGACCGCCTAGGCCGCCTAGACGGCCCAGGCCCAAAAATGCCCAGAGCAACCGCCCATGCCTTAATCGGGGAGGCCAGGGCCGCGGCTAAGCGGCCACCTAGACCGCCTTTTGCATCCATGTCAAGAACCCAAAGTGAATTCTAAAAGGAAAATGAAGAACCGTAGTTCTAGAGAGAAGTAGGAGAAAATCTTTAGAGAGAGAGTAATTAGAAATTCTTATTGCAAAATAAAATGAAAGTGTGTCCAAAATAAAGGTGAAGGAACCAATATATGGACTCCCCCCTCCTAAAATCAGCTGAATATCCTCACATTCACTAAGTGTACAAAAGTAAATTAACTAAAAAGTGGCTTAGTTCCTTGAAATTCAGTTTTTAACACCCGAGTGTGCTGACTCAAACTTCTCAAATTTTATAGGGAAAAACGGCTCCAGATCTATCTTTTGTCTGAACACAAAAGTTATAGGTCATTCTCTCAGCAACATGTGGCTGCTTGAATTGCTCAAATCGAAAAACGAAGAAATTACGGCCGAAATACGAAAATAGCACGCTGATAAACTGGACACGCGCGCAAACCGCCGGAAGCTCCGCCGGAACTGTCGCCGCCGGCAGCATGGCCGGCTAACTTCTGGGTCATTACTGGACCAACTGCCGGTGGTCCTGCCGGTCTGGTAGGTGTTACGACGGGTGGGTTCAGTCCAACTCCTGCTTTGCGTCTCCGTCTTCTGTCGCTGTTTTGAAACCCTTCCTCTTGTTTCGTCAACTCGACCCCTTCATGGGTTTTATTCGTGACTCGATGGACTTTGATTTGAGCCCTTGTCAGGTCTGATTCGGGTTCGTTTATGCCTCGGTTTGCAGGATGGAACATGAAGCATGTGAGATCGCCCTTGTCTTCCTCCTTCTTCAATTTGGGACTTTTCTATCCATCTTCTCAACCCGATTCCTTCACGAACTTTTCTCGTGACTTGATAATCATCAGTTTAGGCCTGACTTTGACCTATTTTGGTCTCGTTTGTGCCTCAGGATGTGGGCCGGAGTGTGAAAATGGACTTAAATGACCTTCTAAATTCTTCCGAGTTTCCTAACCTTCAAACATGACTAAAAACACTCAAAAGCGCATCATATCATATTAAAAAAGAAAATCAACCCGAAAATGCAATAAAATACGAAATCGCACGTGAACATAGAAATTACATGTGATTCCCTACAAAATATGAACATGAAAAGTGTAAGAAAAATGATATTTTTTACGTTCATCAGTAGGTTGCGGCCGTGGAGGTTGGTCAGCGTGGTTTGCACTGTCTAAGTCACTTTTGACGTGGCCGTGATCATAGACGTGGCTGTGGTCGATCCTTTTTCTCTTTTAACTCTCTTTTCGTCCATTTTTTTACCATATTTGACTTATTTACTCTCCGAACTTTGTTTATCGTTAGTCGAATGCAACTTATTGGTCTTAAATCACCTAAATATCTCTAAAACAAGTCCACAAACGTAAAAAAAAAAAAAAAAAAAAAAAAAAAAAAAAAAAAAACTAATAATACAAATATAAGTCATTCACGGTCGATTATGCATGCAAATTTCATTAAATGAACACTTAAATCGACCTAATATGTATGCGTAAATACATGTACCAAAATCTCCCAAACGTAAAACTTTGTTCGTCCCGAGAAAGCAAAACAAAGAAAAGAAAAAGGACACATTTTAAGTGCGATATAGGTGGCAACTCTAGTTGCAGACAGATTTTCACAAAAACCAGGCAACATGATAAGTTGAGCACATACGACATAGCAACATCAACTACTCTCAAGACTTGAGACTTTCAAACAATTGATCCTCACTAGGTAAGTGTATCACTCATCTCTTAATAGTGTAAAGTAGGCTATAATTTCACTCGCATTGAATTATATGCAACGACTACCATATGTTTGTCAACCATCTAAATTAGACCACGTACTCGACAAGTGTGGCAAAGAATAAAAAAAGTCTTTATTTTCGGTTGTAATGTAGGCTTCAGGTAAGGTGGGATAAATTTGGGTAAAAGTAACTGATAATACTAATCAAGTTATTCTTAACTTTAACTGCTCCTCAATACAACCACTCAATCCTCACTCTTCAAGTTTCTGTAAATCACCCCGCAAAATAATCTCTTCACCCCCACAAAAGTATTTACAACCTAAGTGTTTTTCATGCTCTTACTTGGGTACCACATCTTTGAGACTACACGATATTTCAAAACAACTTAATCAAATAAACACTTTCTATTTCTAGCCTCTCCTCAACAAAAAAAATATACATATGTACATTCGACTCTTTCTTTTTCTTTTCTATTTTTCGATTTTTTTTCCTTTTTTTTTTTTTTCTCTTTTTCACTTTTTTTTTCCACGAAACTAACTATGAATACAACATAAAACTCTAGGAGAGGTTAGTCTTTCTCAATTTCTTTTGCTATCACCTTGTATTCCTTTCACCCTTCAATATTCCCATCAATTAACCCACTGTATTCCCAATATTTTACTCGAACTACCTTCCAATCCTCCTCCCTCTTACTCAGTTAGTCCAAATAAGGTCAAAGGCTAAATCGAAGGGTATTCGACTTGTAATATAGGGCTATTAAATGAAAAGCTAAAAGCTCAAGTGGACTAACTAAGGACAATTTTTTTCAATTTTTTGGTAAAAAATGATAACATTGTTAAAGCTTTAAAAGTAGGCTATAAAAAAATAAAAAAATGCCAAGATCATCCTCTAAGCCACAATGTGTACTGACACATTTATAATAGAGATTCAAGGCAAGTTCTAGAGACAATTACATATAACCAATAAAATTTGCACCGAAAGAATATACAAATTACTCCAAAGTTGGGAGTACAAGAAAAGGCTCAAAAACCTCACAAAGCAATATATGATCAAAAGTTTTAAGCCCAAGCTCAATTTCATCTCAATTACTTATCATGCTCTATCATGTGCCAAGTATCAAAAATTTCACAGAAATCACCTCATCGTTAACTCATCGCCATCTCATCACTTCCATATTTTTTTTCTTTTTCATTCCAACAAACAAAGATCAATAATCTGGGGTTTTCAACTAACAAGATTCCAGAATATAAAACAATAAATAAATAACACCTATGACCAACATGAAAATAAATTTAACTAGCAAATGGCACACAGACGTAACAACTTCAAGTATAAAACAAAGCACAAAAAACAACAAAATAAAAGACATACAACGTAAATAGCGGCCAAGATGTCCCACTATACACCCCTCCCCGAAACTTGGTCGAAGACCAATGTTTGTGGGAAAAGAGTGGTACGACTTGGTGATAACTTACAGACTATGGCCCAGGCGGTGGTTGGAAGCTATGTTTGCTCCAATATTGAGCTATCGCGCCTCATCGATTATCGTGTTGTCGTCTCTATGTGTGAATGTCATCCTCTCTACAACCGTTTCATGCTATAGCGACCATGTTCCATTTCTTCGTTTACTTCATCCCATGCTGGTTCCTAAAACGACAAAAATACTAAAAACAAACATAAAAGCATAAAACATAAAAATAAATGCAAAATACAATAAAACATCGGGTTGTCTCCCGACAAGCGCCTTTATTTTTACATTGTTAGCCCGACTCAAGACTTCTCTTTTAGAAAATATACCAAGGAGGTTTGCGGGCTGGTCTTGATGATTGTGGCTCCTCCGCTACCGTATGAGTTTTTATTCTGACTCGTTTCCTTCTCAGGTATGCAATTGGAGCCATGTTCAAATTACACCCGCACTTTAATTCTTTTTCACAGACTGTCTGTAACACATTAGGTGACCCAGTGTGTGTCTTGAACCCAACATATGGCGGAATACTAGACGATCCAGTGTGCATCCTCAATACAATGTCTGTCAACACACTTGATGACCCAGTATGCATCTAGCACACATCTCGCATCCAATGTCCTCTGTTCAGCCTGACTTTCAATGCCCTCTTCATTCTGCATCCCTTGCATGGGCTTTTATCCTCTATAGGTTGTTCTTCACTCCTCAAAATCAGACATTTTCGTTCATCGGATTTTCTTCGGATTGGGATGCCAATTTCTCCCTTTCTTGGCTTTCTAACCTACATACCACGGTGACCAATTGACTAATTTGAGTCTCAAGATTCTTTATTCTCGACCGTGTAACTTCCTGAAATTGCACAGTGTTAGAAACCAAGATTTTCATCATATCTTCTCATGACATATTGGAATTCCATTTCGCCATGAAATCAAAGGAAACAGTAACGGTCTTGTAGAAAGCTACATTTCGACAAGCACATTGGATGACCCAAAGATTACGAACAGTAATAAAAATAACTAATACTAGTTAAAGAAGAAACTACGTAACTAAAATAGCAAAAAATATGGTTAACACTAGAAACACAATTAATCTTGCACCGTTCCCCGACAGCAACATGAAAATTTGACCGTACTATCGAGGTGCAATAAAATTAACAGTCCTAGCTTTCCTCTTCTAACTTGTAGCACTGGTAAGCCATGGTCGAACCTACAAAGAGCAGGATGATTTAAAGTGTTTTACGTAGTAACCTAGTAATATTAATAAATATATATACATATGGAATGGGGGTTTTGGATTGATTTAATTAACTAATTAAACTAAACGCAAGAAATAAACAAGTAGCAACCAAAAAGTAATTTAAACTTCAAATATGATAAAAATCCCAGCCCTTAATCTAGTATACCCCTAGTTCGAATTATCCTAGTAATTATTGAAATTGTTTGCCAGCTTAGTTCTGAAACTCCTACCCCTTAGATTAAAAACAAGCTTTGTTAACCTAAGTTACCCCTTAAGGTTAATTAACCAAAACAAGCTCTTCAATTAATCTATTTGATTGAGTGATCTTAGAATAAGCTCTCTAGATCTCATTAACCAAACGCATAAAGTATTATGGAAACAGAATAAACACGGTGTTGTACTCACAAACTCGGTACAAGTGACCACGCGTTATGCTATCCTAGTGACTAATTCACTATTTTCTACTAGTGGACATAAATTCGTAATGATTACGTACTACGACAATGACCTAGAGATAATTATGTGATTAACTACCTAGGTGATCAATCCAAGCAACAATACACATGATAATTTATATAAGCATGAATAGCATAAAACCTTTCAAAACGTAAATTGTTGAACAATTATTGTAAGAATTACAAAGTTATCAAACTAAGGTTCAACATTGATTAAAGACTGAAATAAACAACTAGCCACTCATGGCTATAACTGAAAAACATAAGTGTATTGAAAAGCATAAACATAAAACAAACTAGACAAACGAAACCGAGAATTGCAGAATCTTGATTGCTCGTCTCCTCCGAAGTGCTCCAAAATCCCAGTTCCAAGTCTTCCCTGATGTCTAGAGCCTTGGGGTATTTATAAGAGTACATCTCTAGGATAAAGAGGGAGAATATCTAATTGGAATGGAAAAATTCGTCCAAAACTCGTTTTGAGGGTCATCCGTTCATTTTTTAGATTTTCTTCTCTCTGGAAAAGTTGTAGCTCTTTGAATTAGCTTTTCAACGCCACCAATTTCACATCAATCGGATTTGTAGATCTCAAGATATGACCAAATACTAGAGATGTGTCAAGCTAACAGAAAACTTCACTTTCCGGAAGCTTTTCGTCGCGGCCGTGGAGGTTGACCAGCATGTTTTGCACTTTCTAAGTCACTTTTGAAACACCCGCGACCATAGACGCGGCCGTGGTCGACCCTTTTGCTCTTTTAACTCCCTTTTCGTCCATATTTTTACGTTATTTGACTTGTTTCTTCTCCGAACTCCATCCATCCTTATTCGAATGCAGTTTATTGGCCTTAAATCAGCTGGATATCTCTGAAACAAGTCCACAAATGTTAAAAAACCCAATGATACGGATATAAACCATTCACGAGCGGTCGATTATGCATGCAAATACCATTAAATGAACATTTAAATCGACCTAATATGCATGCATAAACACGTGTACCAATGGACATGCTTATTTAGACTAATTATGGTGTATTAATTGTTGAACCATGCAATTCTGAATTAATAATTCCAACAAGTGGTATTAGAGTCACTTTATTGATGATATTTTGAGATTTTCGGAAGAATTCTTATCAGTTTTGTCATGAATGTATACAGTCTCGACTATTCTTTGGTATATGGATTCAGACGATTAAGTTTTTTGTCCGCGAAAAGTATTAGTGACATAGCTTTGGGACCTAGCCACTACTAATAAAATTAATTATGTTTATGTTTTGCGCCACCAAGCTATTACAAATCAATATGAGGAATCCAATTCTCGTTTATGAAATTAAGAAAAAGTAGAAGGATTAAGGATGGAAAATTACTTATGTAGTCATGATATCTGCGCAAGTGGCCATATTATTTTTGGATTTAGGCATAGAGTTTGATGATTATTAATCAATTGGAATTTCTTATATGAAATATACTTTTGTGTAAGCTACGGTTCATAATTTTAGTTTACTACGGTGTCATATTTGGTTTCGGTATATATGTATATCCGATATAATTATAGATAAATTTGGTATCATGTTGATATAGTTAGGAATAAAGTATGTGCTCCCCTTATTTTTTGGATTGTTATATTGTTAATTATATGGTTAATTTCAGAATGCAACCTAAACTATGCGAGTTTTTTTTATCACTTCTTATCTAAACTAAATATTGTTTTCGATCATAACCTCTATAATGCCTTTTTGTTGCAATTTGCAGCTCCGATCATATTTCCGGCTATATAGACCATGTGCCACATGACCCATTTTTCTGATTTTTCATTTTTTATTGACTTAAAGTTACTCCCTCCACCCCGCTCAGATTTGCACACTTTTCGTTTTCGTCCGTCACACTCAAATTTGCACACTCCAAAAATGGCAAATAAAATCCAAAATTTTGTCCTCTACTATTCAACATATTCACAAATTTGTCATTAGTAAAATCGGATTTTTTTAACTAAACTTACTTACTTAACATCTTAATTAAACCCAATCCAATTAAACTAACTAACCCACAAACCCAAACCCAACCCCGGCCCATTACATCCAAGTCCAGTTTGTACTACAAATTCTAATTCATCTTGGTGATTCCGCCTCTCTCTCTTTCTCGTCTTCTCTAGAACACAGTTCTGGTTCTTTCGTGTTCTTCACGAACACAATTTTTGTTCTGGTTCAAATCTTCTCTATCTCGGTCTCACCATCCTCTCTCTTTCATTTGTTGTTGGCCGGTCTGGTTCAAATCCTCTATCTCCCATAGAGGATTCACCTGAAACCTACCTGATAGCTTACGACTCCAAAAGCTCCTTTCTGGCTGAATCGGAGCTGCAGGAGCCCAATCCGTTGGAATCTGATGCCATTTCGTCCGATCGTCGGTTTCTGATGCCATTCCATCAGATTCGTTGGTTTCTGATGCCATTTTGCCCGTTCTGGCTCCGGATCTGGTCCCCGATGTAGCTCCGCCAGCTCCTTCCGAGTGGTTTCAGTCGGATGTGCTAAGGAGGGAGTACATGAAATAGCTGGTCTATTGGGTGCCGTCTATGAAGAAGGTTTAAGTATCATCTCTCCCTTCGTTTTTGGTTTGACTGATGGTTGCTTAGAAAAAATGATGTTTGTGCTTGGCTGATTTTTTTAAAGCTACCCATTCTGTGTGATTCCTGATTGGAATTTTTTTATTGATTTCGATGCCTTTCTGATGTGTTTGCTTAAGCTTGAATGATGGTGGTTTAAAAAAATTGATGCTTGTTTTTGTTTGATTTTTTAAAAGTTGTCCATTAATTGTGATTCCTGATTGGAATTTGTTGTCCGATTTTTATGCGGTCTTGATATGTTCGTTTTTTGTCTGAATGATGGTGGCTTAAAAAAAATGATGTTTGTGTTTGCCTGTTTTTTTAAAGCTGCCCATTCGGTGTGATTCCTTATTGGAATTTTGTGGTCGACTTCAATCCCTTTCTGATGTGTTCGCTTAAGCTTGAATAATGGTAGCTTCAAAAAAATTGATGCGTGTTCTTGTCTGATGTTTTAAAAGTTGTCCACTAATTGTGATTCCTGATGTGTTCGTTTTTTGTTTCAAGATGGTGGCTTAAAAGAAAATAACGTGCGTGCTTGCTGATTTTTTTAAAGCTGCCCATTCTTTGTGATTCCTGATTAAAATTTTGTTTTAGCTTGAATGTTGGTAGCTTAAAAACAAGTGATGTTTGATATTTTAAAGCTGCCCATTAAGTGAGATTCTTGATGGAGATAGAACTGGTTGTTGCTTAAAAAAAGGTGATTAAAAGTGTTACCCTATGATGAAATTACTTTGAGGGTGTACCTTACAAACAAAAACTTGGTAACAAAATCATGCATTCACTTACTAAAATGATCAATGTGTTTACAGCTTAAGCAAAACATACACATACATATTGTGTTTATGTTGTAAACACAAGATTTGCATACTTCAACACCAAATTTTTAAAACTAGTCATATCCTAAGTCAGCTAGTAAACCCCCTATCTCATATGTACCCCCAACTTGTTCCATTTCAATTAGATGTTCATTTCCTTACCTCACCAAGGCTTCATCAACCTCTAGAATTGCTGGTAAGGTGCCTGCTCTACAAAGTACTGCCTTGCCCATATGAGGTAGTTTGTAGTTGTTGTTGCCATTCAATTTCCTCACCTCAATCATGCATTGTTGCAGACTCAAGAAAATGTTGTTTAATTGTGATTCCTAAAGAAAATGTTGTTTAATTTTGAAATCTCTAGGTCTTCATACGATTTAAGCACATTACTTACTAAATTTGAGTAATGTAACCAATGTTTCAAAAAAAATTCAGATTTAGGAAACATTTTGGATGCTTACTTAGTTGAATACCAACAAAATGCAACTTTTTTTAGTCTGAAAATCACTTACCTGATTTAGGAAACATGATTTGATGACTTCCTTTGTTATTGATTCAATTAGCTTAGTTACTAATGTCCCCCTTTGCCCGTTAATGCTGTTTCTGAGGGCTGGAACTTTTGTTGTGAATGGAAAAATTCCGATTTTTTCATCATACAAAAGTGCCCCCTCAGGACTGTATTGGGGACGTGACACAGCGCACATAAACATGACCTTCAGAATAAATCTCTTTGATTTGCATGCTCTATAGGGATCAGTTTCTTCGGCCCTCTCTCAGAAATCCTTTGCATGTAAAACCATTTTTTATCTACATGAATGATGTTGTGTATAGTCTCGTACCTTATTGAATTGTTTGTTATGTCCAAATGTAAACAACTTTGGCTGTATTTCAGCCGTTGGATATTATTTGCTTCGGTTAGAGCGGGTTTAACTGCGTTGGTGTGTGGTTTGATCATTCCTGATTTAACCCACCTTCCAACCTTGCTCTTACTAACATTAAGCTCCACTGCTAGCCTTCGAATAATGCCCCTTTTTTAGAATAGATTGGTCTTCAATTAAATTGGTATCAAATTGTACCGCTGCTCTTCCACCGTTTAATTTTCTATCGTTGAACGAAATAAGTGACCCGAGCAACATCTGCCTCTTTGCAAATTCCCATGTGTACTGAATCATCCGCCGGCTTACTCCAAATGAAGCTGCCGCATCCTTGATCTTGCCGAAATGCACGACTCCGTCAGTGTTGTTGGCTATCAGAAATTGAGCTAAAGTGTGGTCTGTAGGGCCCTTTCTATGGTTTGTCATTTATCTGTTTAAGGTGGTTTCAATTTTTTTTGCTAGTAGTTAAGCAGCATTAAATGATGCACTCAATGTTGTTAAATGTGTTTATATAGACTTCTTTGATTTGATAAAAAATGAAGAGGGAAATTTAAATGTAATTCCTTTATGTCATTTGAGTTTTTGAGTTGGAGGGAAAAATGTCCCCCTAAAACAGCTGTAGACTGAGATTTTCAGGTTTGTAATGAATGGAAATCAATTTCTTAAATTAAATGTATGAATTTATTAAGGTATTTTATGTACTTTCAGGTTTTTTTATGGATATTCAGGTTTTTATTTATTCAGGTTTTTTTACCCTAGCTAACTGTAGTTAAAAGATGGGGGAAAATTAGTGAATTAATCTTTTCCCTGATTTTTTTGGTTAAATAGCTTTGAAAAGTCAAAGCAAAACAAAAAAAAAAAAAACAGCTTTTTCTTAACCTCCGTGCCCGTCCCTACGTGCAAACCTGAGCAGGACGGAGGGAGTATATTACACATTATAAAATTATTTTCATTTATTTAAAAAAAACTTAAAATAATTTATTAAAAATACACAAATTATATAAAACTCTAAATAATTTTATATAAAAAATAAAAAATATAAAAAAACTATAAGTAATTTTAAATTCAGAATAGAAAAAAATTAGAAATATAAAAAACTCAAATAATTTTAAAATTCTTATTCATGAGAATATGATTCATAAACAAAATCAGATCTAGAAGCTTTTCCGGCCACCTAGAGAAAAAATCAGATATAAATAATTTGATTTATCAACGACATCTGATTTAAGTTTTACGATTAAAAGGAGAGGAAAAAACAATTCAAGCTTTGCCATTACAAGCACAGAAAAAAGAAAAAAAAATCAAGTTTTTCGTCCCCAGAATTTCGCAAACAATTTCAGTTTGAGCTACATAACTAGTTTTGAAGGAAATGCGTAACAAAGCAAAATGCTGAAAACTGCCACCACTTCTGCCCATTCCAAGAGAGTCCAGTATAGGCCTTACAACTGTTGGGAGGAATAGTCCAACACCGCGATGATGCACGAAGTGGCGACGATAGGCTCTTCGCCCACACACATTCTCAGATTTTCGATCACCAGCATCTTTCCTAAATTCCAATTCATAATAAGCATAGGAAAAAAAAATTCCAGGCTTCCAAGCTCTGAGCTTTTTTAACATAAATTCAGATCTAGAAGTTTTTCCGGTCACCCAATCTCTAATCTACATCTTTAAGATCTATATTCAAGATCTTTTACCCCTTCATCATCAAGATCTTCATCTTTAAGACGGCTTTGTGATAGATGTGGTGAGTGGATCTATTGTATGGCGAAAAACAGTGCAATCAACGTGTGCTGATTGAGAATGGGCGCGGCTCCTCAAGATGGTGATAACCATTGGCAGTCGTGGGAAGTGTAGCCCTAATAAAGGCGGTAGTAAGAATTGTATCCCGAATAATGGTGGTGGTACTGACTTCGACTGTAGCAGAAGCAAAAGCATATGAAGATTTCCTATTCTTTGTGCAAAAATCTTCGGAGGGTCGACTAATGAAGCTTGTATGAAAAATTATAAGAAATTTTTCTGTACTTTGCCATCATCAAATGGTAACGTGATCATGCATGCATTTTAGGTCACTTTAAGTGTCGTTTTAATGATATTTTCATGCATATTCGACCATGTATCATTCGTATTTATATTATTGGGCCATTTAATGTGTTTGAGCTCGTTTCAGGACAATACAGGTAAATTGAGACTAAAATTTTACTCTCGAAGAAGTCTGAAACGAAGAACGAGTCAAGGATGAAACAAGAAGACAGGAGCTTTGGTCAGTGGTTGCAACTGCAACCTAAAGTCGCACCCGCAACCAACCCCACGAGCCAAATGAACCAAAAAGTGTAACACTGGTTCGCAGCCGCGAACGCTGTTAGTGACTGCGACCAAGTCGCGGAGCCAACAATCTCCACAATAGTTCGAGGCCGTGACTCACCTTCACGGCCGCGATCCGGTACTCTGTTTTCATCCTGAATCACGTTTTTAGCCCGTTCACGGCCGCGATCCGGTACTCTGTTTTCATCCTGAAACACGTCTTTAGCCCATTTTCAGCCCACAATTTCTCCTCTATATATATAAGGTCCACAATTCAAATTAGGACATCTTTTACCTATTTTCCAGCCTACATTCATCATTGGAGCAGAGATTTGGAGAAGAAGTGAAGATCAAATCAAGAGATCATCATCTTTTGGCTCATTCTATCTAGTTTTTGTTTCTTATTATGATTTCTACTTATTTTAGTTTTTTATTAGTTGATATGAGTGGCTAGCACTCTTTTATTCAACCCTTGATCATTAGTTGAACCTTGGATTTAGGATGTTTATGTAATTTTTACGGTTATTAACCGATTGAATTATGTTTTGGAATGTTCTATGTTATTTGGTATTGTTGATTCACACTTATGAGTTGAATTGTGGTTTGATCACCCATTTGGAATTTTTTTTTTTTTTTTGTGTGTGTGTGTGTGTGTTGCTAGAATTGAGTTTGTAATCAGTAATTGTTATGAATCCGATTCTCGTGTAGCAAATTGTAAATTTATTCTATTGGGGATAACATAGAGTTCGACCACTAAAACTGAGCTTGTGAGTTTTATGTCGAATCTACTCCATTGTCTTGATTCTTAATGCATTTGGCTATTGATTCTTAGAGAGCTTGTTTTAGGAATTGATAAGTTGAGTAGGATTAATTGAATTGTTTCGACTAATTATACTTAAGAGACAACAAGGTTAATAGAGTTTGTTATTAATCTTGGAATATGGATTGTAAGGCTAATCAATCGGGTAGTAACATCAATTACATGATTATCAGAACCAAGGGGATACTCGATCAAGGGTTGAATCCTTTTATCATTTATAAAACTAAAAATCATTATATTATCTTTGTTTACTTGAATTGTTAATTTGTTAAGTGCTTTTATAGTAATTGTGATTTGGTTTGCCTTACTGCAATTAGGTGTTAGTTGTGATTACATCAAACTCCCCTCCCACATCTTTATTGTTTTCTAGCTTAATCATAATTGTTTAATACATAAAACAAAGTTATTCGACCGTACCTCGTTGGATCGAACCTCATTTACCACTCTACTAGTTAGAGTAGTGGATCAAGGATAAGTGTATATTCTAATATACAATATTATTTACCACTCTACTAGCTCCTAGTTTTTTTAAGTTGCTTTTGCCTGCTTAGTTGTTGGCCTGTGAGCCATTGGTTTGTATGGCCTGTGAGCCATGAATTGTGTCTGAAGTCTTGTTTAGTTCAATTTAGTAGTTATTTGTTGATTTTGCATTGTTAATTTGAGTCAATAAGAACCAATTGGTAGTGTTGATTGATTGTCTTTTGTAGAGCACCAATTCATACCCCTTTCTTTCCCACAGACTTTGGTTTTTCAACCAAGTTTGGGGAAGGGGGGTGGTAGGTGTACGTATTGTCCACTCTCGATCTTGTTTAGATGGATCGTGTTTGGGATTGACATTTGGCGAATGGTTGATGATGAGGTGATTTTTGAAAAAAAATTGGAAAAACAATGGCACATGGTAGAGCATGATTAGCAGTTGAGGTGAGATTGAGCTTGTTCTCAAAAAATTTGATCAAAAAAATTTTGCCTTGTGAGTTTGAGCCTCAATTGTACCCCCAATTTTGGAGTTATTTATACCTTTTTTCGATGTGTATTTCATTGACTGCATGTGATTTTCTCTAGAACTTGCATTTGTTCTCTATTTTAAATAAGTCGGTACATTGTGTGACTTACAAAATGATCTTAGGAAATTCTTGATTTTGAGCTTATTTTTTAACTTGAAAATGTTACCTTTTCACCAAAAAAATGGATTGCCCCTAGTTAGCCCCTTGAGCTTTTAGCTTTTCGTTTGATAGCCCAACTCTACAAGCCGAATACCTTTCGATTTAGCCTTTGACCCTAATTGGACTATTTGAGTACGGGGGAGATGGTTGGAAGGTAGTCAAGTAAAATTTGGGATTAAATAGGTTAAACTAGTGGGAATATTGAAGGGTGTAGAGAATCGAAACAATAGGCAAAGAATTGGGAAAACTAGTCTCTCCTAGTGTTTGTGAATATTTTTACAATCATTAAAAAAAAAAAATTGAAAAAAATTGAAAATCAGAAAAGGAAAGAAAAAGTTGGATGCATATATTTAGTTCATTTATTTTGATTGGGAGAGGCTAATAACATAAATGCTTCTTGACCAATGTTCTCAAAGTTGGAAAATTCAAAAGAAAACACATCCAAGGGAGAATTGATAAAAACATTTAGGTTGCGAGTTTGTAGTAGGGTGAAGAAATTAATTTTGGAATTGGTTTATTAGGGAAGCGAGAGAGTGAGGAAAGAGCGAATGTTGTTTCAGGGGTGATTGAGAATAGCTAACTCAATTAGTCCAAGAATTAGTTACTCTTGCCCATATCTATCCCACCTTATCTCAAGTCAACATTACAACAAAAAATAAGACATTTGTATTCTTTGTCACACGTGTCGAGTACAAATTTGAATTTAGAAGATTGGCAAGCATATGGTAGACGATGCATGCATTTCATGTGAGCGAAAAACACTACCTATTTGATACACTTGAGAGTTGACAGATACACTCACTCGGTGAGGATCTTTAGTTAAGGGTTTCAAGTCTCAAAAGTAGTTGAAGTTGTTATATCATATATGTTCATCTTATCATGATTGCCTTGCTTGTGAAAACTTCGTCTGAAACTGAATTCGCCACTTAAATCTTCCCTAACACATGTCCTGTCTTTTTTTTCTTTGCTTCTATTTTGTTCCGGACGAACAAAGGTTTAAGTTTGGGTAGATTTGGTACGCGTGATCATGCATGCATTTTAGGTCGCCTTAAGTGTCGTTTTAATAATATTTGCATGCATATTAATCCATGTATCATTTGTATTTATATTATTGGGCTATTTAATGTGTTTGGGCTCGTTTTAGGACAATACAGTTAAATTGAGACTAAAATTCGACTCTCGAAGAAGTCTAAAACGAAGAACTAGCCAAGGATGAAACAAAAAGAGAGGAGCTTCGGTCAAGTGGTCGCGACCGCGGCCTGAAGTCGCGCCTGTGACCAACCCCACGAGCCAAATGAACCAAAAAGTACAACAATGGTTCGCGGCCGTGACCACCGTTCGCAGCCGTGACCAAGTCGCCGAGCCAACAACCCCTACAATGGTTCGCGGCCGCGATCCGGTATCCTGTTTTCATCCTGAAACACGTTTTTAACCCATTTTCAGCCCACATTTTCTCCTCTATATATATAAGGTCCACAATTCAAATTGGGGTAGGGATTCTAAGGCTAATCAATCGGGTAGTAACATCAATTACATAGATCATCTGGACCAAGGGGATACTCGATCAAGGGTTGAATCCTTTTATCATTTATAAAACTAAAAATCATTCTATTATTTTTGTTTACTTGAATTGTTAATTTGTTAAGTACTTTTAGAGTAATTGTGATTTTGTTTGCTCAATTGCAATTAGGTATTAGTTTTGATTACATCAAAACTCCTCTCCCACATCTTTATTGTCTTCTAGCTTATTTATATTCTATTGCTTAATGATAATTGTTTAATACATAAAAAAAAAAAAAAAAAAAAAAAACTATTCGACCGTTCCTCGTGGGATCGATCCTTATTTACCACTCTACTAATTAGAGTAGTGGATCAAGGATAAGTGTATATTCTATTATACAATATTAAATTGGTGGTCGGTAGACGACAGAACGCTTACCATCAAATGGTAGCCATCACCCAGTTTGTGCAGGATTTGTAGAGAGATTGATGTCGATGGATTAAAGAGATGAACTTATACTCTCACTGTTGGTTGCACTATTATTGTTTTAATTTCTTGTTGAATTTTAAGAGTTGGAAAAATAAAGTTATTTGCTTTTTCGTATTAAAAAAATGTTTTTGATAAAAGAGGAATTCTTAATTGTTAAAATAATTTTTAGAAATAATTTTTTTTTTCTGAATTTTAAATACATTCTAGAATTTTTAAAATAATGTTCTGATTTTTTTATATAAAATTATTTAGATTTTTAATTATTTTTTTTATATTCTTTGTAAATTCTTTTACATTTTTAAGAAAAAAAATGTCACATGTCGCGATCTTATTGGTTATTTTGGCATGTGCTGAGCACATGGCCTATATAGCCAGAAAATATGGTCGGAGTTGCAAATTGCAAAAAAAAAAAAAAAAAAAAAGGTGTAATAGAGGTCGTGATCAGAAAAAAATATTTAATTTAGATAAGAAATGGAAAAAAAACCCGCATAGTTCAGATTGTATTTCGAAATTAACCCTTAATTATATGTGCTTTTGCTTTCGGTTTATAAGGTTTGAGTAATTATAAGGATTTTATGCAAAAGTATAGTACAATCAGTTATGTAAATTAAATTTGTTTGGGCATCTCATGTTCCCTTCAGTTATTACTGATATTCAAGATGTGGTTTAATTGAAACTTGGAGTCGCCAAAGAGACCTTTCTTGTGGAGATTTCTCCATTGAGAATATTAGGATGGTTGTGATTGTATATTTTCATGCAGATATTAATCGGCCTAAAGGAAGGTAGGTATCTGGCCCGAGATACACAAACACCTGTGGTGGGATACTTGACAATTATTTAGTTTTCATGTTAGCAATTAGTCGGCCCAAAGAAAGGCTATTGTTTGACATGATCTTATTGTTACTATTTGATTACTACAAAGAGGTATCCACTTACAAATTAATATTACTATCCAAAGACTTGATATTAATGTTGTGTCGGTGCCTTGAGATGTTACCAACTTATTTGAATTTTATAATTGATTATATGGTTTAATGTAAGCACGAAAGTTTTGGTTGTGTTCACTATTCAGTTACGACTCCTACTACTTTTATTTTTGTCAATATCATCTACATAAGAAATAAGGGCAGTAAAGAAAATTTCGTTGAGAAAGAAGGTTTGGTCTGTCAGAGGATAATTTTGCTTTAGTGCCTAAGAGCACTTAGTGGTTAGATTCTGGTGCTACCACTCACATAAGTGTTTCAATGCATGGTTGTCTAAGCTACCGAAATCCAAGTGATGGTGAAAAGATACATCTATGTGGGGATGACAAGTCGGTAGAAGTTGAGGCAGTAGGGCATTTTAGATTGTTGCTAAGGATTGGATATTTTTGGATTTGAAAGATACTTTTGTGATACTGTCTTTTAGACGGAATATGGTTTCTATTTCCAATTTGGACAAGTGTGGATTCAGTTGTTTATTTGGAAATTATCAGTTTAGCATTTCCAAAAATTCCAGTATCAACTGTTTTTGACAGCCTATATATTCTTGTACTTTCATATTATGAGTCATTGCATGTTGAGTTAAGAGGTACTAACCGAAAATTAAGTACACAAACTTCGGCTAAATTATGGCACAAACGTTTAGGTCATATCTCAAGAACCAGAATTGAGTGGCTTGTGTTAGATGGTATTTTGGATACATTTGACTTTTCGGATCTTGATGTATGTGTTGAGTGTATCAAAGATAAGCAGACCAAACATAAAGATATTAGGTGCCAATAAAGCTAAGGACATCTTATGATTGATACAAATAGACATTTGTAGACCATTTCCTAAGGCTTCTTGGAATGATCAAATTATTTTGTATCATTCACAGATGATTATTCACGATATGGGTACCTATATCTAATTCCTAAAAAATCTAAGGCATTGGACATGTTCAAAGTATTTAAGGCTGAGGTTGAGAATAACTCAACAAAAGAATTTAAAAATTTAGGTCTAACCATGGTGGTGAGTACTGCCACTATCAGAAATAAGGTGTTTAATATCGAAATATGTTCGATATTAAAACTCATTTTTCTCATACCAAAAATCTTTGGTATCGGAAAACGTCTCCAATACCCATCCAATACTTATATTGGCATCCCTATAAACTTAATATTGGAAATAATATTCCGATACTTATCAGAAATATATAGTGTCAGTAACTAGTATCCCAAATTACTAACACCAATAGTATATATTTAGCATCCGAAATATTTTGCTGACACTATAAAATTATTGTATCGAAAAAAAAAAATTCCGATATTAAAGTCTTTTTCGTCAGTTATATATCGATAGTGATCAATATTTAGTGTCGAGAATAATGATGTATTATCAACACATTTCCAATACTATAAAGTTTCGGTATCATAATTTTTTTCCGATAGTATTAATTGGTATCAAGAAAAAAATTGTTGATCTAAAGTTATGGGTGTTCTTCATCATAGTACTTTAATTTGCATTTGGATACCCAAAATGCTAATGCAATATATAAAATGACAAATCCCAAAACTAATAACACACATACACACACACATATGTTAGTTTATATCAGTTGTATTGTACATTTCACTGTTGATGATACAATACAACTGATAAATGAACAATAATATCAACCCTTAAGAAATAATTGAAAATTGTTCATCAACTTTAATGAGTGCAGAAACAACATACATAAAATTTATATCAACTTCATATTCCAAATGTCCAAAGTGTTGTTACAAAAGGTTTAAGTTGTAGATTGTCTATGTTGTGGGAATATATCAACTACCACATCATAGCCCAATAGTAACATCCTATTCCAAATATAAAATTTCCATTAAGAAAAAGTCAAACACTTCATTCTATGAACATGAAAATTCTAGTACTTCTAAAGAACATCTCCATAAAATACCAAAATGTTTGACTAAATGTTAAGAAATCAAATTATCCAAAGGCTCTCATCCAAATCAAGTACTTAAAAATGCACTATAAATTTAGTAACTTCAAAACATGTATAGTAAAATTAAGGTGGTGACGTTCAAAACTTGCCTTATGTGCAAACCAATATGACAACAATCCACAAACTAAAGTTGTATCTTCAAAACATAATATAAGTGAGTACCATAACTAAATACTCCACAATGTTATGTTCACAAGACAGAGACACAGATAACTAACTTTTAGCAAAGAGACAAAGTTGAATATGGGAGTTGGGAGAATAGTATGCATCCCCATTAGAGTCGTCTTCTGAATAGGGAAACTGTCCAAAGTATATTAACTCGCCCTTAATTGTTTCATAGGACTCTCTCCTACATTAAGTGTAAAGCCGCAGAACTGGAGAAATATTCTAACATATTCAACCAACATGATGTTCTATCATGTTATAAAATCTATTTTAGTTTCCTGTTAGAACAATTAGCTTCTCCAATGACAAGCACTAAAACATGACAACATTTCCATGATCAAACACTAGAAAGGCTCAATGCTAGCTTATTTTCATAGTATAAAATACACAGAAAGTAGATTTTTTTGTTTTGTAGCCTAATGAAAAATTGCAAGTGTCTACATAAATGTGCTTATTAGGACATAAGGTACAAAATTGTAATAAGCTTAACTTATCCCAAGATTCCCACATTACATAGTTTGTTATTCTAAAAACAATAATAGAATGAAGGAAAATGATATACTTACCTTATTCAAAAGCTACCCAATCAAATTTCTTCTGAAGAGAGCAATCAACTAGAACATCAAGAGACAACAATGGAGTTGAATACGCCTCCTAAACTGTGAATCACTACATTATGCAACAACGGTCAAATTATATATATATATTAGCTATTGTTAAACACGCATGCAAACTTAATAATAGAAAATCTGCAAGACAACTTTTGTGGGGATATGGAAGGTAATTGTTGGTGCACCATAAGACAACTTTCATTTGGCCTCCAACTCAAAGGAATAAGACAAATAAATCCTACAAGTTGTTATATTTGTAGGATGTAGAAATCGGTTGACTTACAACTCAACAAGTATATTGGAGTTGTAATAATTAATTAAAGCTAGCTTTAGTATTTGTTTGAAGCAAAAAATTAAAGAAAAATAAGAGGCTTTTTTAATATAAACGGCTTAGGCAATTATAAGCAGCCATTGAAATTATCAGAATAACAAAAATGAAAAACCAGAATCATTGATTAAAAAATGCATCAGAGTGTCGGAGAAAGTGTACCAAAATGACCTTAGTCTATGAAGAGATCATATATTATGATACGATCAAATTATAGTTAATAAATTTTTCTGTCTCTAACTAAATATCAACCATAATAGTAATAAACTCTATTTCTTTGACCTCACAATCAATATACTCAACACATAACAAAAAAATCAGAAAAAATGTCAACAATTAACCCCAAAGTTTTGAGGAACCAAACACCTAAACTAAAGTCCAACAACATACAACAAAAGCCCCAAATTGAAGGATCGATTGGCAAAACAAACGGCTCACTTTTTCACCTCGTATTTAAGTACAATATAACTTGAATTATAACACACCTAATATAAGTAATTATATTCTACACGGATTAAAAGGTATGTAAAATCAAGGATAGGGAATATATAAGAGATAGCAAAAAGTCTCAAAATCAAATTACAAGAATCAAACTCAAACCATTCTTTCTTCTTTTTTTGTCAAAAATAGTAGAGCTTTGAGTGAGATTGACAGTGGGAAAAATAGACCGGCCTAAGAATTGGTACACTGGAAACCAGATCTGGAGGGGGCATTATCTTCTGGAGGATTTGTAATGGTGCTCCTCTTCCTTTTTTACTTTTGTGATTTGTGTGAAAGTTTTATTATTTCCTTATTTTTTATATTTTAGTATTTGGGACCAAGTTGGAGATTGAATTGCCCGTGCCAACCCACCAGAATTTTAGTGAAAATTTTAAAATTTAGTATCATAATAGTATTAGTAAATATACCGAAAGTGAATTAGCGAAAATATGATTGGTAGCGGAAAAGTAACTAATACTAGAAACTAACAGTATCAGTAATAAACTTTTCTGACACTAAACATATTTTGTATCAGAAAAGATTGATGCTAGAAGTAATTAGGATCATAATGTTTTATTTCCGATACAAAAACTTTTGGCCGTGTGAGTTTAGTGTCGGGAATTCCAAAACTGATACTAACTAACATACTTATTATCGAAATTAATTTCCGATACAAAATTTCTGATACTAAAAACCTTATTTCTAGTAGTGTGCGGTAGATATGGCGATTTAAGAGAACAACGTCCAGGATCTTTTGCAATCTTCTTAGAGAGATGTGGATGTGGAATCAATCACTCTAGGGAGAGGCACTAAAGACTGCAATTTATATTCTCAACATGATTACTAACTAAAGTAACTGCTATTGAACTTTAGACTGGACGTAAGCCCAGTGTAAATCATTTTTATATTTCAGAATGTCAAGGTGAGGCTAGGCCTTATAGGCCAAATGAAAAGAAATTGGACTCCAACAAAAGGTTAGCAGTTGTTTTATTGGTTATTCAGAACATTCCAGGGGTTTCAAGCTTTATGATCCCACTATCAGGTTTTATTTTGAGACGGGAAATGCAGTATTCTTTGAGGATATTGAGTTTGGGTGGGAGAATAAAGGTTAGAGATATTACCTTTGAGGAGATAATAATCAGAAAAATATCCCTGTTATCGTCCCAGTCCCTACAGGATAATATTAAAGATTTTCCCAATCAGGAAGAACAACCTCAAGAACTAGTGTCATTAAGGAGATACTCCAGAAATATGAGAAATGTGATTCCGGATATTATGAGGTATATCTCCAACAGAGTAAGGACAATATTGGAATGATGAAAGATGACATATCACTGTTCATCGAGTCATACAGGGTCTATACTCTCAGAATTGGAGCGATGCCATGAACAATGAGTATAAGTTAATGCACGATAATCCGGTTTGGGATCTTACCCCGCTACTAGAAGGTTTGAAACTGTTGTAAATGGATTTTTAAAACCAAGCGGGATTCAAAGGGGTAATGTGGAAAGATATAAGACATGTCTTGTAGCTAAAGACTTTAATCAAAAGGAAGGCATTGATTTTGAATAAATTTTTGTTGATTTTGACTAAATATTTATAAGGAATAAATTATGGCATTAAGGGCACATTTTGATCTTGAGCTACATTAGATGGATGTAAAATCGGTGTTTCTCAATGGTGACATTCATGAGACGATTATGGTGCAACCTGAAAACTTTGTGTCTGGATACCCAAAGACTACGGTTTGCAAATCAAAAAATCCATATATGAGCTCAAGAAGGCTTCTCGTGAGTGGAATAAAAAAATTCATCAAGTTCTTGTCAAGTATGATTTTGAGACAAATCTTATCGATGCTTGTGTATCACAAGTTTAGTGGGAGTAAAGTTTTGCCAACAGACACGCCTGTGGCTAAGGGAGACAAATTTAGTCTTCTTCTACATCCTAAAAAATATATTGAGGTTCAAAAAATGGAAAAGATTCAATATGCTACGGCTATTGGGAGTTTGGTGTATGCTCAGCTTTGTACAATACCTAACATAGCTTTTAGTGTTGGTATGCTAGGCAGATACTTAAGTAACCTCGATGTGGATCACTTTAAGGCAACCAAGAGGGTGATGAGGTACCTACAGAGGACTAAAGATTACATGCTCATATATGGGAGATCAGATTAGTTAAAGATCTATAGGTTTTTTTATTCTAATCTCACCAGATGCCAAAGTAGTAGGAGATCCACTTTAGGCTACAATTTTCTTGTTGGTTGGGGAGCAATTTAATGGAGAAGTACTAAGCAGACACTAGTAGCACCTTCATCTATGTTAACAAATTTTTTAGCATGTTATGAGGCATCCAATCATGGGATATGGTTTCGAAATTTTGTCACTGGGCTGCAAATTGTTGGAAATTTTGAAAGACCACTAGAATTGTACTGTGATAAACTCAATAGTGTTATATTCCAACGACAATAGGAGCTCTACCGAGTTTGGTAATGACTTCTGCATACCATTGGCCACATTTACTGATCCAAGTTATGATAGGTTTGAAATTGACTAATCAAAGAATATAAAAATACAAACTTAGAGATTGGATCTACCAAGCCATGAACATATTTCCACCATCCCGAATACGAACTGTGTATTAGATGTTACACCCGATTTTTGGTGCACTGGCTCTTTATATCCACATACATACACACCCACACAGGTGTGTGTTAATATTTGACCTTAACATGCAATGCACTATGCACTGGGGTCTTGGTGTAGTATCTAACAAATCAAATTGGAGCCATGTTTCTATGACAATTGAAACAAAGGGAGCAATTTGGCAGTTGCTATTTGAACTGTTAAGAGGCAATTTCTTCTTGTGATATTTTTGTTATAAACTTCAATTAGATTGAAAAAAAAAATTAATCAGCTTTTAATTAGTTGGTTCCAATTTTTTAAAAAATATAAATTATTATAGTAGATTTTTTAATAATTATAAAAGTTTCAGTCGCTATTTGCTATTCTAAATTTACTAGCTTATTGCATATCAGTTGTTCAACTCTAAACAATCAATCCTCACATATTATAGAAGATCCAGTGGCATGTCACCTCCCTTCTAATTTTCCATTATTTTCCTCCTAATCTAATTTTGGTGAGTCTAATGTACATATTTTCGTATGATGAAACTAAAGTAATATTTTTTTGGATGTTAAATGCAAACTCTTCAAATGTAAGAACTCTGGTGTTGTTCCAACTCTTTTAAGTTCACTTAGCATGGTCAAGTGATATGTTTCAAAGAAAGGTCCTCTTTATATAATGTTCCAAAAGCTCATTCAAGCATATTTGATTTTTTCATTTTTGAAAAAGAAACTCAAATTCATTTCCTTAGTAATAGATATGAGATCTACGATAAAGTGTGTGATAGAGAAACTTGATAGACCAAACAAATTATCTTCTACATAAATAGAAGAGAAAAGAGACTCAAGATGCACGGATTTCACCTAGTTGCTGTAAATTTTGATGTGTATAAATTACATTAGAACCTGATTAAAATAAACTTGATTGAAATAAACTAATCCGACCAAAAGAAAAGTTTATAGGAGATGTCAGCACTACTAACCAACATCATAAAAGCACCTAGAAAAAAAGTAGCATCTTTCTTCTTAATAATTTAAAAAAACTATAAAACTAATTATCCACAAACTAAAAGAATAAATCTATTCAATCAGAGTTGCCTTGCAAATGGAATCCTTGATTGCAACGGATTTGAATCCCAGATCATTTTACAGGTCGAACCACGACCTCACCTCTATGATCCGTAATCTCGATCGGGGTACGAAAATCATAATCGAAAATCCACCCCGATTCACAATCCAAAAGCCATCTCCGACGGCTTTGGATTTGGGTTAGGGAGAAATCACTTTTGACTTCTCTCTAATCTATTTTCTCACGTAAGTGAGAAACTGTTCTCACTTCTCCCTTAAGTGTACCCGGTACACTTGATGGTGTTTATAAGGGGGAGAAGTGGACGTATTATTATGGGAGATGGGCCTCCCATAATAACCAACTTCCAGTAATTGGGCTAGCCCACTTGGGCGGTCTTGGACTTGGCCCATGGACCGGGTCAAACCAACATCCCCCACTCGCCCATGAGGGCTAAGACCTACCCCTTCGTGATCTTTCTAACTCACCGAGATCATACTGGCTAATGGATCGTGTGACCCACGAGTATCGAAGAGCATATAGTTATACAATGGTTAAGGTGTAGAATAGCTCGACATCAAGAATTTGAGGACAACGAACTCGCTACATCCTAGACTTATTACCCAATGCCAAGAATCAATATGCCTCATTGTCCATTCATTAATGAAGGAGCATACCAGATTCGTCACTCCGTTTTACATTCACTATTACGTTCCTTGAATATAATTGGCGTTAGTGAATCTTTTAACTGTAACGGTAGTAACGGTCCTCCTTTTTTCTCATACCTCTTAGTCCTTCATCTAGCTGCTTTCCTAGACATGTCCCGCAGAGTCGAATAATTTAGTGGTTATTGGGAGCATGCTAAAGTAGCAACACTGAGAAGAAGACTAAAGACACCGAAGAAAGTCTTAAGGACTCAGTATGAGGTAATCCAAACTCTGGATCTCACACAACGAGAGAATAGGGAGTCATTTCTCATTATCCGTTTTGGTCACAAGTACATGCAGTATGAAATGCACGTTACAATGTGTCATTTCCCTAAAGGAAACGTATGTCATTTACTAAACACATTGTACAGATCTTGGTCTAGATGTTTTTTAGCAGCTAACCTGAGTTTGCTTCTTAGATGTCCTCAAGTTAACGTCTAACTTGAGAAAACTCACATTTGGTTGTACGGTAAGTTATAATTGGATAATCAAATATCCAATTAGATCACATGTTACCAAACATCGATCTCATCTTAGCGTACTAAGGCAACACCCATAGAATCAACTGAATAAATTCTATAGTGGTCTCATCTCCTATGTCATTTGACATTTGAGATGATTGCTCGTGTGAAAGAACCAATAAATTCTCAACTTGTCCGACATACTTTTGAATATACCATCAATTCATAGGTGTACATAAGTATCATAATCACCCGCATTATGTAACAATATCTCAGATAAAGTCAAGTAGTGATGTACTTGGTTAGTTTTTGGAGTCTCTTATAAGCTACGCCCCGTTTATGGGTTGTGGGTTGCCAATGCCCCGACTGAACTGCTTATCACTTCAAAATCACTCAACCAAAACAACTTCACATTGTATAGGCAGAAGCTCCAAGCTTTGCTCTAATTGTAGAAATCTAAACATTCACTTAATACTCTCATCTCCCCGAGATGATCTTGCCACTTCGCAAGAATAGCAACTTAGATACAGTCTCTGATCTGTATCACCATACTGAGTATCAACTATGTATTATTCCAACTAGATCATAGTTCATCCACTTAAGGGAGTGGTACAATGCGTCCTAGATGTAACACCACGTATTTATAAAATATTTTAATTACTAGTTTGCTTAATTTTCATGCATCTAGATAGGTCCGATTTATGATAGACTAAGTCTCGTAGTTGTCAAAGCCCAATTCATAATTTATTCCAAAAGATACATGGCTCAATTTTTCATATTTATTGATTTCTTTATTTTTATAAGTCCAAAATATTTATATATAGCCAAAGTCCGATTATAATAATATACTTATATGCCCAAGAAATATGAGCCCACCTCTTTTAAAACCCTAATTAAGAATCCTTATATATATAATTATGGATTTATAGATGTAGGTCGAAGAATTTTGAGATAGGGTCTCATTCAACTCTTTGCCGTCAAAACCTAAATTCTAGACGTAATTCCGAGAAATATTTTGTCCAGGTAATCACCACTTGTAGCTGCACATATTTCTATTTAATTTTGAAATATATGTTTGTGAGTGCATGTATGTAATTAAATTTTAATTTAGCAATATCCTGTTGATCTGTTACAAATGAAAAATCATTGGTGTGTGTGTGCATATAGGTGTGCGTTTATAGATATAAGTGGTAGTGAGGTGTGAATATATACATATAACTATTGTGTGATATAAGTGCATGTGTGTGATGTGATGGTGGTACAAATACAAGTATCTGTATATATATAAATGGGTGTTTGCACATTCTGGTGTGTACAAATATGTATATATGGTGATAGTGATGTGGCTATTAATGAGTTCAACTTCTGTGCAACCGTTGCATCCATGCAACCTTTATTTTTTCACTGTTAGATTTATTCAATTTTGATCTGAACGTTCATTTAATTCGAATAATTTTAAAAAAGAAAAAGGGCTGAAATGTCAAATTATTCTCTCATCTTCCTCATAAGTATTTATAAGTCCCAAAAAAACCTTTATGAAAACTAAGTTCAACACTCTATCTCCGTCTGTTTCGAAAATAATTCTCCATTAGCCAAGTTTTTCAGACAATTTTTTCTATTTGCTTCTGCACAACATATTACGGTTTTACACCAATCCGTCTTCACCCCCTCACATAGACGTACCATGTCGAACGAGAGCAAGGCCTCCTCCAACAGCCTTCCCGCCGTCGACCCCAACATGCTTGTCCACCTCCGTCGGGACATCCTCTTTTTTAGAGATCCTTGATTCAAATGATTAAAAAATAATAATGGGGTGGATTCAAATTATTAAAAAATAATAATAGGTCTCAGTACAACACTTAAAATGATAAAAAGACCCTAAGTTGCATAGGTGCAACGATTGCACTGAAGAATTACCCGCTATTAATATATGCATATGTATTGTGTTCGGGTGTGTGTTACTATTTAATTTGTTTTGAGTTTTGTGCATATAATATATAAATAACGTGTGTGTTGTTATGTGTATCATATAAAGTATGAAGTAATAAGTTAGGGTGTGGTGTATAGTACAGTGTGTTTAAGTTGATACAAATTCGATTACTAATCAGATTTAATTAGTATCTTGTTAATTTAATAATGACATATGAAGGCACGAGCGACTGAGACTACAAGACTTAGGACTATTTGCACTTTTTTCATGTGTTCAAGGTTAAGGTGGGGATTCCTTTTAAGTTCACGCTTAAATTGTTTGTCATTATTAAATGTTATGTTGAATTATTGGTAGGACGTGTCGTTGGATCGTACCAAAATAGATATTTATAATTCCGATTTTCCAACTCTACAAGTAGAGCGGTAAGTTGGGTCGAACCCATAGAGAACAGTAGACTGGTGTTATCTTAATAAATCAAGCGGTTATGAAATCTAAATAAAAGTAGAAACAACCAATGAAAGCAATGAAGGTGGGAGGGGGGTTTTGATTGTGATTATCAACTAAAAACTACCAAACTACTAAACTAACCAAATTAAATAATTCAAGACAATTAAACACTAAAGATTCAATTAACACAAGAACACAAGACAATTATAATTAGTTTTTGGTTTTCAATAAATTTAAGGAATCTACCCTTAATCTAGTATCCATTTGGCTTCAATGTATTACCCAACTATCATTGATGCCCAATCCAATATAATTTAAGTCTCTATCCCACGAATTACTAAGTCTGCTCTTGCAATCATGTTATCTCTTACGTCTAGCTAATCGAAAGTTTGCTCTTCGACTAACCTTATCCGATTAAACCAATCAAATCAATAAAGCACCAAGATAATGGAATAGATTCGACTTGAACCTCAAAAGCTCGGGGTTAGAGGTCGAATTCTACAATATCACCAACGACATCACTCGTTGTATGCTACTAGGGAAATCAGAGAACCTATAATTACGGATAGTGATCTCTAATTCTAGCAACACATGTACACACTCATTAGAGGGTGATCCATCAAATAAAAAGCTTGTATACATGAATCAATACCAGCAAATAATGTAGAACATTTGAAATTGCATTAGAAAGGTAACATCAACTAGCAATAGTTGCATAATCATTGTCACTCAAAGTTCAACATATGATCAAGGGTAGAAATCGGGGTGCTACTCACCCATTAACAATAAAACTAACAGGAATTCAATGTAAAAGCTAAGACACATGATAAACATAAAGATGAAACCAAAAATCTTGATTGAAGAAGAAGATCCTTCAATCATTTACCCAATCTCCCTTCTTGGTGGTCTTGGTAGCTAGAAATGGTTGTTAGATATGTCCACCAATAGGTCAAATTCGAAATGGAACTTATATATATAAGGGAAGAGTTGTCAGTTGGGTTTAAGGCAAAATTGTATTCACAATTTTAAAACAGGGTAAACAATCTTGGCCGAGATTCAAGTGTGTCTCGGCCGAGACGAAGCAATGAGGGTTTTATGCTTTGTGACTCAAAGGTTGATCTCGGCCGAGATGCAATTGTGTCTCAGTCGAGATGTGAAAAGAGGAATTCAGGGTTTTGTTAGGGTTTGGCTCATCTCTGCCGAAATTTGGGTTTCATCTCGGTCGAGACCTTGATCTCTTGAAAACTTGGCTTTGCGCTGGAACGTCATCTTAGCCGAGATACATTGCCCGTCTCGGCCGAGATCTTGATCTCTTGAAAACTTGGCTTTGCCCTGGAACGTCATCTCGGCCAAGATGCATTGTCCGTCTCGACCGAGATCTTCCTTTAGCCTTGTCATGTTGCTTCGATCGATCCATCAAATCTGCGATCTTTTGATGCTCTTTTTAGATCCATTTGCACCTGTTTTGACACAAAAACGAACCAACTGCATTATTTTGCCAATGAGAATTAAATGCACAAAATACACATGAAATTGCACACAAACATCACTAAATTGAGACTTAAAGCGTCCTAAAGTGTGTACACGAACACGTCTATCAATTATTATGATTGATTGCAAATATGTTATATGATTTTATGAATTTGTTAGGGACCCAAAGGGTCTAGGATCGAAATAAAGGTCCTCGGGTCGTCCGCCGTGCACAAGTTATCTTGTACAACACATGATAAGCAAATGACCAGTCCTATGATAAGTTTACTTATTAACTTGCTGATTCAGCCTTATGATGTTATTTGCTTTCTTATTGTATTGATTTTTCATGATATTTAGTCTTGACAAACTGGACACCACGAACTGAATGTAGCTCACCCCTATTATTTACCACCTTTCAGGCTGATGAAGTTGCACGTGGAGGCGAGATGGGTGCTGGTGGCAAAGTTTACATAACACTACAACAGTTCTGCAAAACGAAACGGTGGAAAACCGTTGTCTTTTGCGATAAATGAGCATTGTCGTGTCTGGCGTTGTGGTAGACCCTACCTACCACAACGATTTTTTACCGTTGTCGAAGGCCATACCACAACAGTTTTTAACCTTTGTGGTTTGCATTTACCACAATGCTCGTTACAACGCAGCGTAACCGTTGTCGTTTGTATCACAACACTTATTGTTAACAACAGTTATTAACAGTTGTCGTTTGGGCCATTACAACAACAGTTCTTACAAAGGTTTTTGACCGTTGTGGTTTTAATTTTTACAACGTAAGGACAGCGATTTTTTTATCGTTGTCGTTTAATCTTTATAATAGAGGTTTGTGGTACCTATTATTAGGTATTATTTTCCTATTTTAATTTTTTTTAATATTTTTAAATAATAAATAATTCACAAACAATAAATCATGGGAGAAGAGATGATCAAAAAAATCATAAACCCCACACGAATCCACATTTGCAAAAAAAATCCATGTGAATCTAACAAAAACTCAATCTAAGAATCAATCATGGTTATAGTCAGAAATCAATCTATCGAACATAAAATAGTCGGAAATCAATCCCTACACATAATAAAGCCATGCAACCGCAGAAAAACCTACACAAGTATAGTAGGCATATCACGAACGCCGCACGACACCATGCTAAGTCACCTGTTAATGCATCAGCAACAACAAAGATGAAGTCAGTGAAAAAAGAAGGTAAATTCAATGATGATCAATAAGCAAATGGTAAAAACACACATGAATACAGCAAATAAGAAATAATTGTTTTATTTCCGAATCCAAATGCGATTATAACTAAATTCGCACATTTCCGTCACAAATCAAAGCAAATATCAGACAAATATGGCTGCGAATACATAACTTTGCTGATATGCAGCAAACAGGAAAAGAAAATCAATTACCTAATTGAAATATGATTAAGGTTGTCACAGTTTCTTATGCAAAGTGTTATTTCACCAGATTCCATCACTTTTAATGTATTGATACATGGGTTTAGCAAGCAACGGAAGTTGCAAGAAGTTGAAGATGTTCTGAAAGCTACGCTGCAACAAAATATTTGCCCCGCTATTTTCACTTATGAAACGCTTATAGGTGGGTACTGATTGCAAGGTAATGTGGATAAAGCAAAATAAGTATTTGATTCCATAGCATACAAGGGCCTTAAGCCTAATACATATAGCTATTGCAGTTTGATCAATGGATACTGCAAGACGGGAAAAATAATGAAGCTTGGAGGCTTTTTTCTGGAAATTCCTTGCAAAGGTTTGGAACACAACGCATGTAGCTATAACATCATGATACACAGATTATTCAAAAGTCATCAGATTGATGAAGCAGTTTCAATTCTACACTTGATGGAGTATAGAGGAATTAATCCAGATAGTATCACAAATGGTACTCTCATCAATGGATTGTGCTCCAATTAAATTTGATTACAATCATCAAATTCTGGTTTCACCTATATGCATATGCCTTCTTGATAGGTCAAACTCCAATGTTAGTTTTTATAATCTGTATAATATACCTCAATATTTTGAGCAGATCAAATTTGACTTGTTCATTGCAAATGCAGATAGGAGATTACTTGAAGATCAAAGTTCAACCATCTGGCCCACTGATCCCTGCTAACTTGCCATTTTTGTTCTAGTCATTAATGGAGATCAGCAACCTTTGTCCTATGGATGCATATTTAAAAATTAAATAATAATGGATGCATATTTAAAAATTAAATAATTCAAAATCAAAAATATTTTTAAATCAACGCAGACCAAAACATGTCATAGTACTGGATCCTGTGGCCGATGGTAAGTGATGTAAGATCAACACATTGATCTTTTATTGAATTTTATATATGTTTCAACATTAAAACAAAGGTGAGGTCTGGTATGGTCTATATTTTAACATAATAGTTCTTATCATCCTAAACAAATGCTTATTGTCTTATAATGTTTTATAAACAAGCAAACCCAATTATGTTTACTGCATATCATCAAAAGTATAGTCCTCAACTTGCATGGAGTCACTATGTCATATATCTTATAAAACCTTTTAAGATGAAATAAAGTTTAACCAATCACTCTATAGTTATAAACTAGGTGGAAAATTAAACAAATCTATATAGTTGAGCGGGAGAAAGTATTACACTCATCAAATGTATTCATTTTCCACCTTAGATATTCAAGCACAAGGTCACTCGTTCCCTTTCCTCACTACAGATTATGAAGCAACAATAACAGAGTTATAAGGATATCATAAGTCCATAGAGCAACCAAAAATATAAAAGCAAGCAACTTGGCATATCTGACATATCCCAGTTTTTCCCTTTTTCTTTTTTGGTTGGCAAGAGGCAAAAGGATGCGTCCAGAGAACCAAAGTCCAAATCCTCTTCAATTTGTGACATACAATCACTCTTATAAGGCAATAATCATTCAACTTTATCTATCTAAAAGCATAAAAGAATCAATATTCATCCAGAAATTTCAGTATTTTACTGTAACCATGTGCTACCTTAGTTGTTGTTAATTTGCACCCACAGCTTCAAGATCTACTCGAACAAAAACAGGAGGCAGCACAACCACTACATTCACACAACAAATCAATCAAAGGACTAAATGCGACTACATGATAGATCATAGTTAAAATATAAAGATCAAGAGCAGAAGGACAAACCAACCTCAACAAATTTACCTTTTCTATTCATATATGTATTCTTGCAAGCATTCTGCCCATTCACAGCGTACTTCATTGATTTCAGCTTCAAAATACCTTTTTCTTGTGGGAACTGTTAAAACACATATAATGAATGTAAACATTAGCAAATTACAAACTATTATGAGATAAAACGAACATAAAAGAGGTTAATATATAAAAAAGAAAAGTAATTTTACTATTGACTGTAGTGAGTCCATCTCTACAGATGCATCCGAGTGAATTATTTGCCTCATGTAACACAACACAAAGAATCCACACTGATACATATCAAGTTGTACAGGGCCCTATAGCAGAGACTATTAAATGTTAATTGTAATCTAAGAAAATTGGAAGATGTGAATTATAATAATTAATACCTTCACGATTTTCCATCTTGGTTATTTTTTCCCTTTCTTCCCAAGTTCTGCATTGAAAAGCTTCAAGGCCCTTCACCAAATTCAATGTAAGTATAATCAATTAAAAATATTAGAAGATAAAATATACATATGCCATCATATTTTCATTTTAAAAACTGAAAGACTTACAATTCCACTACTTTTTTCCAAGGTTCGTCGTGGAGGCGCTAATATAATGGATCAAGCAGATACACATCTTCTGTGTGGGGCTTCATCACAGTCAAGATCCAATGATTACTACATTCGCAAATTGGAAGTCAATTCATTATAATATTATAGAATATATCAACGTAAGTGCATGTTATAGTTTGTATACCTTTATCAATGTTATAGTTTGTATCACCTTTAAAATGACCTGAGAAGTATCTATTCATGCTATCTTCTATAACTTTTTTTATCCATGTTTGTAAATGGTTTCTTTTCTTCTTAGTGTTTTCTGTACAGTTTTATAGTTTGTATACCTATAAAAAGATGCTAGATCCTTAGGAAGTTTTAAGTCTGCTTGCTTTGAGCGATGTACTGCCTGTTTCTAAATGTTGTACTGTCTCTTTCTATTCAAGAAAGACAATCGTGGCTAATATTATTATTTAATAAGATTGGTAAAGAAAAAGGCAATCATGCAGTTTCAGCATCCAAACAACAATCAATCATACGAGAATCGGAAAAGGGAGTTGTACCTCAAAGCGAAAAATACCGCTACATGAAGAAGGGCTAAGGAAAACTCAGATTTTTCGAGAGCCAAAATGTGTGCTTCAAAAGATACGTATCAACAGTTGCCGGAAGTTTCGTATCAAGCTGATTTTCGGAGGTCCGAACCTGCAAAAGATCAGAAGAAGGTGAAACGAGATGATTCATTATTGGTTCCACTGGGGAAAGAGAATGGTGGCAGGAATTTTGAGTGATGAATTTAGGAAGAAGAAGAGGTGGATATATTGGTTTTGAGTCTGAATAGAGTTATAGTCGTGGGAGAATTGATAAGGAACAACGTGGACTGATGTATGTCGTGACCGCACACTCAATCTATATATTCATGTATGGCATTGGCAGGAGACACAATCTTTATCAAATTAAATTAATGGGCTATAACAGTCCAATCAACTTTTTGTAGTTTGATACTTGAGATCCTCATATTCAGTTATTATTTTATAAATCTGTTATAAAACAATATTATCTTGTTTCATGTTTTTTATTTTACCCATCAGGTCTGCTACTTCTAAAAACACAAGATGAAATAGTGTTTACTAAACAGTTCAATCAATCTCTTTTTAAAGGGAAAAAAACTTAAAGATAAAATTTTATTTCTTAAAAAATGACTCTGAATAATGTCAAAACAAAAAGATATAAATTACTACATAAGAATCACAATACTCTTGATTGAGTTTGGCATAATTGAGAACTCTAAAGGTATCCATGAATTATTTCTTATTATTTGATTGGTTAATTATTCTAAAAGAATTATAATTAACTACAATGTGATATTACAATTAATCCTTACCATGTGGCTAGACATATAGCATCTTTCAAAGACTGATGAATCTAAACCGAAGACCAATGTGACAAATTTAAATTATAGAGTTTGAGATTTTATAATTAGTTTGTGAAACTAATTATAAAATGGTGGCAGGAATTTTGGGACAATGTTCCTTTCCTTTTCATTCTATATGTTCTGAAAATAAGAGCAGAAAGTGGACTACTTTAGAAAAATAAAATTGAGGATCTATATTAAAGTGAACCTATTTAAATATTCAATATAATTTGATATTCCAATGATACCAACTCTGCAAATGGCTACCAGGAAAGATGAAACTGAAAATTGAAGGAGAATGAAAAAGATTGGGTAGTCCTGTGACAGGTATCAGTATACTGTAAGCACTGTATCATGATGAAAGATGGTAGCATTTGTATTTTACATTATTAAAATAAAGGATATGTAAAATCAGACTTTAGCTTTTAAGGTGAGCATCTAACCTGTTCAGTTTCTATAAAATGAAAAATTCATATACATATATTTATTAATTCCAATGTTCTAATTCAGTTGATAACAATATCTCAAAACCAATTACCAATCAAAGCACCGGCAACACACAATTGAAAAAACATCATACTCCAATAAAAAATATCAAAGTCACAAACTTTTCCCACAAATAAAAATAATAAATTGGCTTCACTAACTTGATGAACTTGATGTATCATCTGCATTGTAGGATAAGAAAATGAAGAAAGACACTTTCAAAGTGTCAATTGATTTTTAGACTATTTTAACTACTTCAAACAATTTATTAGGTGTTTACTATTGCACTCACAATAAGAAAATACTAAATACTTGTTGAGTTTGTAAATGGGTTAAATAAATTAAATGATTTATATCGGGTTTACCTGTTACTAATTCAATTAATTATTGTGTTTTCATGAGTTTGATCCATTTAACATTTGAATCTATTAATTTACGATCCAAACTTGGGCAATCAAAATTGTGATCGTGTTAGATGGATCGACAGATTGACTGAACGGACTAATTCTACCCGATCCACATGAGTTTTATCTTCATGCTTTTAATATGTGCTATGTGCAACATTATCAATTGATTTTCAACAGCATGTCAAGAAATATACATCCAGGTTTAAGCAGCATGTTTCACCTGTCCTGAGGTGCAGTGTTGCAGTGCATTGCAGCAACAGCAGTTATAAATAGCCAAAGAAGGCACAATACAAGTGAAATTGAGTATTTCCTAGTGATGCGACACGACCTAGGAAGTTATAAAGATCATTATGTAATAAACATAAACATAAATAATCAAATATTAGTTTGAAATAAATAAAGAGAGTTTATTAAGTCAAATTACCTTATTAACCTTAGAGGAGGAACATCAGCAATGAAGAGATAATCTCAGGTGAAATGCAGTTTCCCCTTCAAGCCATTGCAAGAAAAAGAATGTTATGAACAAAAATTAGATTTGGGAATAAACATTAAATTATATATATAAAATACATGTTACAAAGAAGAAGAAAAAGACGTACGACTCTATGTTGATCAGAACTATTTGTAGGAAATCATTGGTTACCCAAACAGTGTACAAAATCACAGCACCTATATAGTCGCACCAAAGAACAGAAACAACAGGAATCAAAATACCTATTCAGAAAAACTTCAAAAGGATTATCATATGAAACCCCATTTTAAAAATCAAAAGGTGATAAAACATATAATGTGTGTGGGAAAATTAGGATGTCGACTCATGGGAAGTACATGAGCAGCATGACTGCATAAGAATCTATGTATCGTTGCTCTCACTTTTAAAATGAATCCCTCCAAATATTTCACCTAGAAATCATAATCACATAGACAAGATAAATCATTTTCAGAAGCGGAAAAACAAGGGTGCTTTGAGGACTGCACAATAGAGATAAACAAGTCGAACTCTCGATATCCAGGAAAATGCGAAGATCTCTGACCAGCCAAAACCAACATACACATCACACAATGATTAGAGAAGAGCAAACGACATTAAGTTTAAGCAAAAGTAATATTGACAAGACTGCTGATGGAAAGACGGTAGGTAGACATCCTAATTTACATTTATCAACAAATAATAGTTCAAGCAGTGGAGCACGAATATGTGCTTAGGCTACAGCACGTGAGTCACATTCGCAAAATCACAGCTAACATTCCAGAGAATCATGATACTTGAATCACCAAGTAACACAAAATAAATTATAACATTACCATTATAAACAAGAACATAGCCAAATGCATCAGTTAATGGTTGGAAAACAGGATTCACTCCTCTAAGTTGCAGAGTTGCACCAATTAACCGCATTTCGCTCCCAAGGCCATTTTCCACAGTTTCTTCTCTCCAGACAATAGATTGCACTAGCAAATTTTCCCCTTCATCATAAGAAACTTCTGGTTACAGATGAACTATTTTAGCTCCTAAACTATCAGGGCCCCTTCCCTGAATCGTGAAATTCAGCAGACGGACAAGTGTAATTCGGAATTGAAAGAGACAAAGCATACTAAAAATCTAAGGTTAAATTAGAATCCAAGGATTAAATATACAGAACTTCAAATTCATCCAGTGTAATCATCCAAAAACAAAACCATCACACAAAGCATACTAAAAATATAAGGTTAAATTAGAATCCACGGGTTAAATATACAAAACTTCAAATTCACCAAGTGTAATAATCCAAAATAAATGTGCGAAAGTACAAATACCACCAATTTACTCAAAGTGGCAGTTACAAATCATAAAAAACAAACACAAGGAGTTGAACTATAATTTTGCAGAAAAATCCTAGAAATCATCTTCAGACAAGTAAAGGATCACAGATCTACAACACTTCAAAACAAAGCCAGAACATAACTCAATCAAATGTACCAATCGTCTATATAGTCTAATTATACAATTTCAGAGGACTTTTCGTCCTTCAAAATAGGTAAAAATGGACAATGAATACATTTCCAGTTTCAAACTAAAACTAAAAGCGCATACCACTATTTCGTTTCTTTAATGGATCGAAGAAAAATCAGAAATGCTCCGCAAGCTAAATCAACGTCCAGATTCTTCGTCTCGTGCGAGAAATCTGCGTTTCCTCGAGCCGACGACAGGGAGACGGCGGGACGATGGCGGTGAGACGGCGGGGAGAAGAGGCTAGGATTTGGGTTCTGAAAACGTTAAGTAAAAGTTAATTCGTAAATACGTTTTTTGTTTTTTGGAGAATAAAAAAGAAATTATAGAAAAAAGTTATTGCTTTTAGAGAATAAAAAAAATTAATTAAAATATAAAAACAGATCAACGCTGAACAACAACGGCTAAGAATAACCATTGTTGTTCAGCTTTACCAAAATTACAATTGTTACATAGACAACTACGGTTGCTTTTTAATATACAAGTTTTGAAGGAAAACCGCTGTCTTTTACCCGTTGTTATTTCGCGGATTTCTTGTAGAGTAAATTTTCCTTTAGTAAATTAATGCACTTTTATTTATGGTTGAATTATATGATTTGGTTATTTTAATAGAATATTGTTTCAGTTATTCATTTACGCATATTTAAATGGAATTTCGGTGAATTGAAGGTTTACTTCTCATTAGTCGGTGTTGGATGATTTATTTTCGAAGTGTTAATGTCCTTTTAATAACTTATATTTTCTTAACGCTCTTGTAAAAAAATGTTTTATTCTTTCTTATTGATTTCGAAAGAAAAAAAAAAATGTCTCGAAAATATTTAAGAAAATTCGGACTGTTACAGTTGGTATCAAAGCAGGTCTACACATTTGTAGACTCGCTGGTAAAAGAAAAAAGAAATAGAAGTCAATTCGAGTCAAGTATGTCAATATGTACGTATTAAAAAAAAATTGAGTATTCTAATTCAAAGTCGAAATGATAATTTAAGAATAAATGTCTCACTATCCACCTCAGCTTCACCACGTTAGCTCCAAGGTACGATCATCTTTATGTGCATTTAATGTTTATACGCATATCTTGACACATGACTCCTACGATTACCAATATGTACACACATTTTATACCAAAATCATCATTCTCAATTGAATAAATTATCTTACAAATTAACATATGATCCGAAAAAAATATATAATATTTAAGCAATATATTATGTTCCATGTTAAAATATATTTACATGTTCGGAATGAAATGCCAAAATGCTCTTTGACTAAAATATCTTGTTCCATTTACAAATCTGAAATGATCGTCGGAATATTATTGATAACTTTGGAATATTTAGTTAGAGGAAATTGTGTGCATATTGTCACCATATTTTTGTTGTTACATGCATATAATAAATACGTACAATCACGTACAAAATTTATGTTAGATAAATATATTATTTTCTTGTTTTTATCAATTAGATAAATGTATAATCTTCCAAAAATCTTGAATTCTCACAAATTAGTTTTTTGTGTTAATTTGATAAATTCAACTACATGAACTTATTTGTGGTATTTCTTTTTACTTTGATTAATAGAACGAGCTATTAATTTTTTTAACTACGATTTTGCTTTTCGAGGCAATAATTATTTTTAAAATATAACTCTTTATAGAACGAAAAAATAAATATTAATAAAATAAATTTAAATATTTATTAACAAAATAAATTCCTTGAGCACATACCAATTAGCATAGGTTCATTAAATACGTTGATTCTTTAAATTATGCGGGTTGTATATCAAAACAAATGATGTGTACATTAAGTTTTAGAATAAAATACTAGTGTCTTTATTGTTTTTTGGGGAAAAATAATATAAATTATGTGGCCCATGCCTCGGCCAAAATAATGTCAAAGAGATGATGAAGCACATCATGTTGGGGAATTGGGGATTGTGTCAGGGATCTATTCGGGATATAATTTGAATATTATTTCATAAATCAAATAATCTTAATTTGAAACATTCAACTCACATAATTCATGTATTGAATAACGATAAATCAAACAATAAGCCCTAAACATACGGAACTAAGGGATTATTGTGTTTACCTTTGAATCAGAGAGACGCCGTTGAGAAGAATTAACCTTTCAACCCAAAGATCTTCTTGAGTATTCCCTAAGTCCAAGCTCGCCAATTCGGTGGGAAATCAAACAAACTTTCAACTCTCAAGGAAGGATTAATTTTTTTTTCACGAAGAAAAACAACCACACACATATGCATCTAGGGACCAATTAATAGGGGTAGAGGCCGAAATCTTGGCATCCAAGTAAGGGGATTGGATCGAAATCCTCTCCCACTTAGGAGAGAAAAATATGGATAAAATCCTATTCCTTTAGGAATCAGATTTATCCATATTTTTTCTTTCCTGTATCCTACTTCTAATCAATCCTTATCCTCTTAGTTAATGAACTTCTATTGGGTTACTCAAGGGGCCTTTAGGAGGAATAGGATTGGCCTCCCAATGGGCCTAGATATCCATATTGAGCCATCAATATTATTATAACTCATTAATATTAATTCATTTCACTAAAGAATTAATATTGAACTACCCATCCTAATCCATATTACGAAATATGGCTCCCGATTATTATTTCTCATGTTTAAGATTCAATGTCCATTAATTAATTTAAGCTACTGAATTCTTTAATTAATTAATATTTTTTATTCCTTGAGAACAAATAGCTCAACATTATTATTATATCGGAAGTTAATCCACTGTACAGGTTTGATATGATAAGCATTTTGAGCCCATCAAGAGGACATAATCAACTTATTTTACCAAGACACGATTTTATGTATTAACTTAGCAATCTCATATAATTAATAATATTGCCCAAAGTATAGAGCATTGATTCTCATTGACTATTTGACCAAAATAAATCAAAGCAACACAATTAAGTGATAGAAATTAAGAAATCAATAACCACCGAGATATAGTTTTTCTATCAAGCAGTCTAAAAAACTATCTCATTGTTGGTCCAATTCAGTGCAATAAATGCACTAGTGTAATATCTTGGTCAAGACAAACCAATCCGAGCCTTACAAATCAACTTCTACCAATGAATTATTCAATTCCATATGAGTTGTGAATCATTATACTTATTACAAGGAACAGACAATGTGATCTTCTGTGATCTACCATACACCACATTGACTACAATATAAGTAGTCAAACAATATGCACAATATATATATATATATATATATATATATATATATATATAACATTCATAATATTTAAGGCAAACAATGATAATTTATTCTCATTGATTTAAGTACAAGAAACAGAATATATACAAAGCAACACTTAAAAGCATGCTTTGCAGTATAACCCTATCGATCTTCCACTTATACTCAAAGTCTACTTTTAAGTATACTACAACATGGCCTAATAATTCTCCCACTCATACTCAAAGCAGCGTGGCAACACACTTGACTCTCATTCCTTCCACATGTTTCTCAAATGTATTTTGAGGTAGACTCTTTTGTGAAAGGATCTGCTAGGTTGTCCTCCGATGCTATCTTTGCCACCACTAAGTCTCATCTCTTTACGATTTCTCGTATGAGATGGTATTTCCTTTCAATGTGTTTGCTCGCCTTGTGGGCTTGTGGTTCCTTCGAATTTGCAACCGCACCCGCATTATCACAATAAATTGTGATACTTTTGGGCAAATTCAGAATCACATCTAAGTCCATTAAGAAGTTCTTGAGCCAAACCGCCTCTTTCGCTGCTTCACAAGCAACGACGTACTCAGTTTCCATGGTGGAGTCAGCAATGCATTTCTTCTTCACACTCCTCCATGTGATGGCTCCACCTCCTAGGACAAACACACTTCCTGAGGTAGATTTTCTGGTGTCTATATCTAATTGGAAATCTGAGTCCGTGTAACCGCAGTCCAATGTCCCTTGCCCGGGTTACTTTGATATCTTGCCACTATGCCTACTGCGTAGCTTATATCCGGTCTCGTGCACAACATTGCATACATTAGGCTTCCTACTGCCGAATCATATGGAACCTTCTTCATCTCTTCTATCTCGTTTTGTGTCTTTGGACACATATCTTTTGATAGATGAATCTCATGTCTGAAAGGTACAAAACCCTTCTTGGCATCTTGCATGCTGAATCTTTTTAGCACAGTATCGATATACGAGGCTTGAGATAAGCATATCATCATTTTCTGGCGATCTTGAATCATCTTTATTCCAAGGATATGGCTAGCCTCTCTTATGTCCTTCATATCGAACTGCTTTGATAACCATATCCTTAAGTCTGATAATACCTTTTTATTGTTTCCAATAAACAGAATATCATCTACGTATAGCACTAAGAATACCACGGCGTTTCCGACACACTTTCTATACACACAACTCTCAAACTTATTTTGATCAAATCCATAGGATTGTATCACTTGATCAAAACATTGGTTCCAAGCCCGCGATGCTTGCTTAAGGCCACAGATTGCCTTCTTAAGCTTGCATACAAGGTTCTCTCGACCTTTTTCAACAAAGCCTTCAGGTTGACACATATAGATGTCACCTTCAAGACTTTCGTTTAGGAATACTGTCTTGACATCCATTTGCCAGATCTCGAAGTCTAGTTGTGCAGCTATTGACAAGAGAATGCGGATTAACTTAAGCATAGCTACAGGCGAAAAGGTTTCCTCATAATCGATCCCATCTCTTTGAGTATATCATTTTGCAACAAGCCTAGCCTTGAGGGTTTGAACCTTCCCGTCAGATCTTCTCTTTCTCTTGTAAACCCAATTGCATCCAATAGGCTTTACACCTGTGGATGGTTCAACAAGCTCCCACACTTTACAGTGATCCGCAGATCCCATTTCTGCTTCCATTGCAGTTTGCCAAGAAATTGAATACTTATCTTAGATTGCCTCGTTGTAAGTCCAGGGGTCAGATTCATCTTCACCGGGGACCAAGTCCGAAGACTCTCCCACGAACATGAATGGCTCAAGCTAACGAACAACCCTCCCACTACGACGAGGTTCCGGTTGTATTTGTGTATCACGTGGTATATCATTTTGTACAATTGGTATAGGAGGCGCCCCTCGTAATTCATTCAAGGTAATCTCACTCTTGTGCTTTCGGTTACTCATATAGTCTTCTTCCAAGAATCTAGAATGCATGCTCACCACGATCCTCTAATCCTTAGGACTATAGAATAAACCCCTTTTCGTTCCTTTGGGATAACCTACAAGCAGCCTTAATTCTGAACGAGGTTCCAACTTATCAGCTTCCTTGTCCAACACGTATGCAGGACAGCCTCATATTCTCATGTGTCTCAAACTAGGTTTGCGCCCAGACCATAATTCTGAGGGAGTTTTCGAAACTGATTTAGAAGGTACTATGTTAAGAATATAAGCTACTATTTCCAAGGCATAACTTAAAAATGATTTGGGTAAGTCGGAATAACTCATCATAGACCTTACCATTTTCAAAAGAGTTCTGTTTCTTTGTTCTGCGACCCCATTTTGTTGAGGGGTTCCCAACACAGTTAACTGGGATACAATCCCTTGCTCTGACAAGTAACCAAAAAATGCATTGCTAAGGTATTCGCCCCCACGATTAGATCGTAGAAACTTGATATTTTTTTCCCTATACTTTTCTGCATCAGCCTTAAACTCTTTGAATTTATCAAAGACTTTAGACTTATGTCGCATTAGGAAAATGCATCCGCACCTCGAGTAATCATCGATAAAAGTAACGAAATACTCGAAACTACATCTCGCTTGAATTGATATGGGACTACATACATCAGTATGGACGAGTTGTAACACTTCAGTGGCTTTATTCCCCTTAGCCCCAAAAGCTCTCTTAGTCATTATACCCTCTAAACATGATTCACATGTTGGAAACGGCTCTTCTTGGAGTGATTCCAACGAACCGTCACTCACCAACCTTAGAATCCTTTTTAGATTAACATGACCAGGTCTAAGATGCCAAAGAAGTGTTTCATTCATATTTGAAGAACACTTTCTTTTTCTAGAAACGATAGATGTGTTATATGACGCATTTTTTAATGATTGTGGGTTGTGCACAGTTAATAGTATAGAGATTGTTCACTAATGTTCCAGAATAGATAACTTCATCATTACGAGTAATAATAGCATTCTTATTAAAGAAACTGAATATCCATCCATAAACAATTTAGAAACTGAAATTAATTTTTTTCTAAAACTTGGAAAATAAAAACCGTTTCTCAATACTAAAGTCTTGTTCATAAAAGATAAGTGCACATCTTCCACTGCAAAAACTGCTACTCTTGCATCAATCCTCAAGGGGGTGGTGATCTCACTCCCACTAAGTTGTCGGGTTTGCTGGAACCCCTGAGAATTGAAACAAACATGATCGGTGGCTCCCATGTCCACCGCCCATGATTGGGAAGAACACGCCGCTAAACAAGTTTCAATAACTAGTGCATAAAATTTACCTTATTTTCCTGCCTTTTTAGGCTGGGGACAGTCCGCTCTCCAATGTCCTTTCAGACCGCAGTTGAAACACTTTCCCTTGTTTGTTTTCTTCCTAATACTACCTTCAGCGAAGATCTTTTCCTTACCTTTGAGATCAGCCTATTTTCTACTTTTAGTTTTCTTCTTTTTCTTTCCTCCTTTCGGCACAGAAGAGGAAGGTGCACTGCTAGTCATCAAAGCTTAGCTTCTCGGCCCCATAAGCATCTCTGCCGCTACCAAATCTTGCATGAGCACAACCAACAAATATGCTTGACCATTCATGGTATAATTTAGCTTAAACTGCTCAAAAATTCGGCAGAGAATGGAGTATGATGTCAACTTGGGTATCCGCGTCGAAATCAGCACCAAGAATCTCAAGCTTGTTATGTAATCCCATCATTTTGAGAACGTGATCCCTTATGGGCGTCTCTTCAGCCATTTTCTGCGACAACAAATCCCGCAATACCATTTGCCTAGTCGTACGATTCTGGTGAGAGAAGAGTTCATTAAGATTCATCATAATGTCTGCAGCGGTTCCCATGCTATGGTGTTGGTACTGCAACACATCTGACATTGAAACCAGAATAGTGCACCTAGCTAGTTCATCATATCTCAACAATTGCCTATGATATTCCCTATCTTCATCACTAGTCTCGTTTGTAGGCTCAATTGGTCTAGGTTCATCAAGTACAAATTTGTGTCCTTTAGCAGTCAGGATATGTGGAACTGAGAATAAAAAAATACATTCCAATTAAAATCTAATTAACACAAATATTATCACATAATTTGATCATATGCTTAATATCAAAATCTCAAAAAATAATATATACATATCAACCAACATCTTAAAAAAATTAAGCAAGTCACACTGAGTGTGAACGTTTACTTAAATACATTTAAGCAGGTTACAAACAAAACAATCACAAACCTTTAATTCTCAGATTAATAGTTAGCTTTCTCTTGGCCATATAAAATTGACAGGGTCTTCGTGGGGAAGTTAATTTATCAATTTTATATCTAAGTATTAACCATAACTTAACACAAGATTATTGTTCAGTTTTGCATAAGCCTTCGTGAGGAAGGTCATATTGCCACTTAAAATAATCCACAGGTATCATCTGAAATTTATTCTAGTGAATCTGTTTTTGGCATATCTGTTAGAGAGAAAAGTACATGCCAATGCGTAGCCAGAGACTTCACTTTAATAAAGCAGTTATGGAGGCCATTAATTATTTATTATCCAGAATAAATTAAATAAAAAAAAAACTCAGTAATTTTAACCAATGAGATTTTCTAGATTCCTCATAAACAAAGTAAAATCAAAACATAAATTAAACACATATTAGACAATTAAATCCAGCTATCATGGTTTAATTTTCCCATTTTGAAATGAGAAACCCTGCTGTGTGAGCATCCGTCGCAGCATCCGTTGCGGGCGCGACGCATCATCGCGGTCCCGAAGCCCCCGGCGCAGAACAAGCTGCAGCTCGCACCACCCTTCACGGTCGCGATGCCCTCGGTGCAGAACAGCCTTCAGTTCGCACCGTCTCCGATTCTTTTAATCCGTCTTCGTCTTCGTCTTTGATCCGTTACAATTTTTACAAAAACTAAATGTAACATCTAGATTAATCTATTACATAAAAACAGACCTAATCTACTCGTGGATTTTCTCACGAGAAAAATGAATCTAAACGAATCACATTAAAAAAACATTCAATCCAATGTGAATTTAAACATACATAAAAAAAAAACCATGATAATTGGATTCCTACAAAACAGATCTAACAGTTCCAGTATCCCAATTTCAATTAAAACGTAAATTTGATTTTTAACAATTTAATTCGAAATTACAGAGCCCAAATCAATGGCTCTGATACCAGTTGTTGGGGAATTAGGGATTGTACCAGGGATCTATTCGGGATGTAATTTGAATACTATTTTCATAAATCAAATAACCATAATTTGAAAACATTCAAATCACATAATTCAGGTAATGAGGCCCGATAAACTATGCAATAAGCCCTAAACACGCGGAACTAAGGAATTATTATGTTTGCCTTTGAATCGGAGACACCGTTAAGAAGAATTAACCTTTCAAAACTAAGATCTTCTTGAGTATTCCCTAAGTCTAAACTCTCCAATTCGGTGGAAAATCAAACGAACTTTCAACTCTTAAGGAAGGATTCATTTTTTTTCACGAAGAAAAACAGTCAGACACATATACATCTAGGGACCAAAATTGGTCCCCTATTTATAAGGGTAGAGGCCGAAATCTTGGCCTCCAAGTCAGAGGATTGGATCAAAATCCTATCCCACTTGGGAGAGAAAAATATGGATAAAATCATATTCCCCTTAGGAATCAAATTTATCAATATCTTTTCTTTCCTATCTCCTATTTCTAATTAATCCTTATCCTCTTAGTTAATGGACTTCTATTAGACTACTCAAGGGGCCTTTAGGAGGAATAGGATTGGGTCTCTCAATGGTCCTAGATATCCATATTGAGTCATCAATATTATTCTAGCCCATTAATATTAATTCATTCCACTAAAGAATTAATATTGAACTACCCATCCTAATCCATATTACGAAATATGGCTCCTGGTTATTATTTCTCGTGTTTAAGATTCAATGTCCATTAATTAATTTAAGCTACTGAATACTTTAATTAATTAATATCTTTTATTCCTGGAGAACAAACAATGCAATATTATTATCATATTGGAAGTTAATCCATTGTACAAGTTTGATATGATAAACATTTTGAGCCCTTAGATGGGACATAATCAACTTGTTTTACCAAGACACAATTTTCTGTATTAACTTAGCAATCGGTTATATAATTAATAATATTGCCCAAAGTATAGAGCATTGAGTCACATTGACTCTTTGCCCAAAATAAATCAAAGCAACATTAACTAATTTTATACAATCTCAATGAAGTGACATAAATTAAGAAATCAATAACCGCTGAGATCTAGTTTTTCTATCAAGTCAGTCTAGAAAAACTCTCTCGTTGTTGGTCCAATTCAGTGCAACAAATGCACTAGTGTAATCTCTTGGTCAAGATAAACTAATCCGAGCGTTACACATCAACTTCTACCAATGGATTGCTCAATTCCATCTAAGTTGTGATCTACCACACACCACATTGTCTACAATGTAAAGTATTCAAACATTATGCAATTAATATATATAACATTTATAATATTTAACGCAAACACTGATAATTTATTCTTATTCATTAAAGTGCAAGCAAGAGCATGTATATAAAGCAACACTTAAAAGCATTCTTTACGGTATAACCCTAACACATCATCCCTGCAATACAATGAAGAACAAGTATCAAAAGTAAATTATGTTAGGCCATGAGCAATAGAGTTTTTATGGACCTTCTTACTAACCTAAATGAAAAATTATGAAAATGAGGACACAGACAAATAATATCAGAGGTAGTTTTGCTTGACCAGATGAATTCACCTGGCCAAGAAGCTTTTGCTCGATCGAGTAACTTTAATAATGCCTTAGACAATAAACTTTTTCTTGGGCAAGCAAACTTTGCCTGATTGGGCAAAATTTTGCTTGGCCAAGAAATTTAGCAAAAAAAATTAAAATTCGGGTGTCGCGCGATTTAAGTTTGGGGGGGGGGGGATTTTCTCACACATTCTAATTTATAAACCTTTACAAACTCCCAAAATTCTCTCAAATTATCACACACTCCACTCTCGGTTGTTCACCCGCCACACACACCCACTTAAAATTGAATACACCATTAGATCATCCATCTAGTTTAGAGCATTTCTACCAATTTAATTTTAAATTCGGTAACTTTTTGTCGTTTGTTGGTTTACTCGAATCGAGTAACAATATGTTTCTAATCGCTCTATTTTCTACCAACCAAACCACAAGTATATGGCATAGTAGCAGTCTAGTAGCAAACAATGTCATATTCCACAGAGACTAGTGAAGATGCCCTAATCATATTACTTCAAAGGTATTAATACTAAAATATATAGGTAGACCGAATACTGATTTGTTGGGTTATTATCCTAATTATTAAAGTCAAGACCCTAAGACTATAGTTACATATTAAAAATTTATAACTAATTGCAAATAACTAACTAGAACGAAATTCAATAATATAAAAGTTGTCTTAGGATTTTCGATTTCAGAATCAATTACCGTGTGACCATAGACAACCGTGCATGCTGAAATGTACATATATTCCTAATTTGTATGTTCCTACTGTTATGACGCTTCGTTATTTGGTATCTTAACTCCTCCTTCACCGGTGATTGGAGATGTAGATCATACACACTAGACCAACCTCCCGTAAGGAGTGTCCATGACTCCTAATAATGCCTTGGAATTACTCCCATAATTTATCCTTACCTGGTCAGTTTCTCCAATATATTATATCATGTGTTGTTTGATCATCATTATCCCACCGGTCAATTGGATATATGATTCGTGAGTGTTATACTAAGGTGATTAGGCAAATCTAACATCAATCGTAACGCAAACTATGAATAACAACAATATGCATGCAAATTATGGATCACATATAAACACCTAAATTGTAATTGAAACCTACTTTCTAAACCCTAAGATATAAAATGACTACTCCATAGCAAAATTAAAAAAAATAATTATCATAAATAAAAACATGTTTATAAATAATTATGCCACTAACATGATTGCATGACCGGGCAAGATTCTTGCCCGGCCCAGCAAATGCTCCACCCGTGTAAGCATTCTTCTTCTCTTCCTTTTGGACCAATCCAACTCCATTCTAGGCCGTTCTAATGCCTATTTTAAGGCAAATTACTTATTTTCCTTCCATCCAAGCCTTCATTTTACTCGTTTGCCATTAGGATTTCACCATTACTCCAATTATGTACCAATTTGTACTGAAAAAATACAAAATCAACAAAGTAAAATCCGACAAACATATAAAATCGAGGTAGGAAGCACTATTTCACGTATTTTTTCACGGTTTTAGCTACAAATATATGTCTAAAAATCACTTAAATTATGAAGTGATCAGTTTCTAACTCTAAATTTCATTTTCCATTACTCTTTTATATTAGGATAATTAAATTAGTATTCTAATTTGAGAAATATGACATGTTTAGCATATGATTGATTGTTCATTGATAGTTGATGACACTTCTATTGCCTAATTGATGATCTCTAAATCCTATGTTGTTAATTGCTATGGTTTACTATAGATTAAAATTACTTGTGGGGATCTATAAATTGTTGATTTCATTGTTATTTTCTTGAATAAAGTGAAATTGATAGTTGCAGCTCTAGCTGATAGAGTTGTACGACTGATTTCTTCTGATTGTATCATGAAGATACATGTTACAAAGGGCTTAAATTCTTTAAATTTAATTGCTTGTGATTATGTGTGGGGAGGGGGAGCCCCATTTGCTGTTCTTTTTTCAAAAAAGAAAAAGAAAAAAAAAAGTTGAATTTGATTTTTGGTCCAGAACTTGATAGGCAAAAATATAAAGAGAATCTGGGAAAATTTTACTAAACCATTTGCAATTAATTGGCTTGTTATTTTTTGAATAGCGTCACACAAGTGACTTAGGTTGTTATGTGATTGACAGATTGGGTATAATTTTTTACACTAGTTGTTATTTATATAAATAGATTGTATTTCATTAATGATAATTCCATACTTTACGTAATTTTTAGGCACATCTTTATAGTTAAAACAATGCAAAAATGTGTAAAATAGTACATCCTGTACCTCATTTTCGTATGTTTGGCAGATTTGACTAGTTTATTGATTTTGTAGTATATTCAGTACAAAACAGAGCTTATTTGGAGTAATGGTCAAATTGCAAGACCAAACGAATAAAATGAAGGCTTGAAAGAAAGGAATAGAAAATTAGGCTCAAAAGAGACATTGGATTAGCCCAAGATGGAGTTGGATAAGCCCAGAAGAAAAGAAAAATGTGAATAATCGAGAGCACCATTTGCTCGACCGAGCATGTAGCTTACTTGGTCGTGCAACCTTCACAGGCACAAAATGATTAAGATGTAAAACATTTTCTCGAGCGAGCAGAGACCTTGCTCGGTCGTGCAAAATACCGTCGGCATTGACGGCTGACGCATGTTATGAAATTTTATTTGATTTGACCCCTACATTAACCTATTGTTGTATACTCCTATAAATACCTAGGCTTATTTTTTGTTTTAAAAAAAGTACTTTAGAGTAGTTTTTAGTCAGTACTTTTATCAGTTTTCATAGTTTTAGAGGGTTCGGTGATTGTAGTAATCTACCTTTATTTACAGTTACTGTTTTGGACCTGTTTTATTTTATAAAATTTATTATTATCATTAATTTGTCTATGGAATGATTCATTTATATCTTAGAGTCTAAAAAGTATGTTTATGTTGGAGTTTGAGTGTTCAAACTCTTATTCAAAATCCTCATTTTGTAAGTTTTACCTTTTATACACTTTGTGCCGTTTCATTCAATTGAGATGCAGGGCATGAGAGAAAATAATGAGAGGTGGAGAGCTAGTCTAAACTCGGCTAAGCAAAAGGTGGAAGAAGTTGGAGGAAGACCAACCAAGTCTTCCTCATAAATGCCAAGTTCTGTTACTAACCACCCAAGATTCGGGGGTTGTTATCCACTAACCAACACCCATAACTGAAGGAAATGGTGTTTATTTTAGAGTGTTGTCCAAGCTTTGTGATGGCCTATAAATAGAGCTCCAACGTTCAACAGAAAGACATCGAAGACTCAAGCGAAAAGTACCAATTTGTCTTACTGTTGGTGTTGTCTAGACAGTTTAGTGAACCTTATATCCAACTTGTAGTGTCCAATATATGTAACATTCAGATTCCTCACGAATATGAATCCCTTTGCTATGGTACTTTTTAGGATAGCCTTTCTTAAGTATTTTTGTACTCTAGACTATGTTTAATCGTTCTTTGAGATGTTAGGATTCTAGAGGTGTAATTCACTGAAGTTTGGTGAGCTATTTCACCATGAAGGCATCCAAAAGTTATTTAACCCCTGTGGGAAAATTTATATCGTTTTTTATTTAAGTTTCTAATGTGTTAGACTTAAGGTTGGGTAAACCTTGTACCCAACCTCAATGTTTTACGAAGCAACCACACTTTCAGTTTAAATTATGATGTGAATGTTTATATATTATATATGATTCACATGGTTCTGTTGTTATTTGGTGTGTTGAGATATGATTGTTATTAGGTTAGCCCAATCACTTAGTCCAGCATTGACGAACCACATACCCAAGATATCGGAAGGTGAAGGCATTGATGGTTAAACAACACATAACATAATATATCTGAGAAATCGAATTAATGGTATATTGTGGGGGTAATTCCTAGGCACTTTTAGGAGCTATGGATGCTTCTTCCGGGAGGTTGAAGTCGTTGTCTATAATCCACACCTAAGGCGCTCCGGAAAGGGTTTAAGATTCATAATCTCGAAGCCTCATAACAGTCAGAAATTGTGAGTTCTGGATATGTATAAGTGTTTGCGTATGCGATTGTCTATGGTCGCACGATAATTGATTATAAAATCGGACATCCTAAGATAGTCTTTATATTATTTTATTCTCGTTATTTGACTAATTACTAGTTAATAATTTATTCGACATTAGTTAATTAATTTTTTATTCTCTGATTATTATCATTACTAAGGATCTAGACATTAGTAAGTAGGGTAATAATCAACCAACTAATTTGTTAATCGACCTGGTTAGATATTTTAGTACTACGACGACTATAGTAATTTGGTTAAGCCATCTATACTAGTCTCTATGGGATACGGTCTTCCTTGCCCTTAGCATGTGTACTACTTTGTACATTTGCGGTATAGTTAGTAGAAATTAAAGCGATCAAGTTTTGGCGTCGTTGTAAGGTGCTATCGAGATATTATGGGGTGTTAGTCGTAAGTAACCTAGGATTTTATTTGACGTGTATCAAAATCCCCTAAACTTAAAACGTTGTTCGTTCCCGAAAAATAAAAGTAGATAAGAACAAAAACTCAAGCATTAGGGCGATTTAGGCGACAAATCTAGCCTCAAAATATTTTCTAAAACAAACATAGACTAATGAGCATAATCGACATGGCATATATCAACTACTTTCAAGACATGACACTTCAAATAGATGATTCTCGTTGGATAAGTCTATCGCTCATCTCTCAAGTGTATTAAGTAGGATATGTTTACGCTCAGGTTGAATCACATGTACAGTCTACCATATGCTTGCCTATTGTCTAACCTATGCTTCATACTCGACACGTGTGAACCAAGAATCAGAAAGGTCTTTGTTTTTTGTTGTAATGTAGGCTAAGGTAGAGTGAGACAAATTTGGATAAAAATGACTCATTCTTGGACTAATCAAGTTATTCCTAACCCTACTACCCCTCAAACGATGTTCACTCATTCCTTACTCTTCAAATCTCACAAAACAGCAAATTATGGCTTTTTCACCCCATAAAAGCAATCAAATTACCTCAACAACCAATTACTTTCAAAGTCAATAATAATCGGTACCATTTTGGGACTACTCATCTTTTCGAGCACTTAGGCATATTAATCACTTTTCTAATTAACCCCCTCCTAAACAACAAAATTGAGCATAACAACATGCTCTCTCTCTCTCTCTCTCTCTCTCTCTCTCTCTCTCTTTCTTTTTCTGATTTTTTTCTTTTTCTTTTGGCAAACAACAAAAAATGAAAATAACATAAAATAACTAGGAGGAGCTAATTTTTCCCAATCTTTCACGCAGAATCTAACAATTCTTTCCACCAATCTTTTCCCAATCATTTTCTACTCGCCTTTGTGCTTTTCACCCTAGTACCTTCCAATCCGCCTCCCTCACACTTAACTAGTCATTTTTAAGGGACAAAGGCTAAAAGAACGGTTATCAGCTTTTAATGTATAGATTTGAAAAAATAAAGCTAAAGGGTCAAACGTTGCTAACTAGGGAATTTTATAAGATTTTGGTAAAAAAAAAGGTCAATTTTCGATGAAAAACAGGCTAAAAGAAGGAATGCCTAAAATCATTTTCCAAATTCACACCATGTACTTGACGACTTTATATGCAGACGCAACGCAAGTTCTAGAGACATACATACATGATGACCAACAATTCACACTGAAAGAAAACAACATGTATACTCCAAAAATGGGAGTCCAATCAAAGACTCAAATCCTCAAGGCTAATGTGATCATTATTCTACATTCATGTTCAATTTCATATCGAGTGTGTCTATCATGCTCGTCTATATGTCATAAATTCTTTAAAACTCGACTCATCATTGATATATCATCGCCAATCAACCCTTATTAGCTATTCATTCCTCAAGACAAAACCACTCTAGGTTTTAGACTCAATTGACACCACAAAATAAAACTAACACTAAATGCAATAAAAACAACCTAAACCAACATGACGCAAATTAACTACAATCAAACGAGTTTATAAAAAGAAAAACATAACTGCCAAGATGTCCCACTCTATCCCCTCCCCAAACTTGGTCGAAGGCCAAATTTTGTAGGAAAGAAGTGGTGCGCCTTGTGGCACTCATCGAAAGATAAAATTGGAACATCAAACCTGAAATTTGGGGTTATTTTTTAATTTCTCTTCTCATCACTCGTCTGGCTTCTGCGTATAAGCCCAGTTGAACCTCACCCCCTTGTCCTCAAATTTCATATTCTTACGCCTTGTGAATCGTTTAATTGCTTTTCCTTCACATCCTGTTGATGTCCCAAAAATTGAAAATAACAAAAATATAAATAAATAATGAAATACAATAAACGCCGGGTTGCCTTCCGACAAGCTCTAAGTTATATGTCTTCAGCCAGATGACCCTTTTAAGCACCTCACCTGAATTCTAACCAGCCAAAGCTAGGAGCATTAAACCCATTTTCTATCTTCCATAACAGTTCTAGCCCTGGGTTCCACTGTATAGACGACACAACACTTGTATGCTACTTTGCTCCAACCTATTATACATAGGGAAATTCACTTTCTTATTGTGAATATGAAAAGTTACCTTTCCTTTATGCACATCTATCAATGCTTGGCTAGTCTCCAAGAAAGGTCGGCCTAAGATGAAAGGGACATCAGTATTCTCTTGCATTTCAGCAACTAAGAAATCACTAGGTAACTCAAATTTAGGCACTCTAATCAATAGGTCCTTTACTACTCCATATGGTTTTAGTAATGACCCATCAGCCAACTGAATATTAGTAAAGGCTTGTTTCATATTTCCTAGTCCTAATTGCTTTTATGTTTTTAAGAGGCATCATATTTATGCTCGGTACTAAACCACACAATACATTTCTAAAATTATGTATACCAATAGAGCAAGAGATAGAAAAACTCCTTGGATCATCCACTTTTGTTGCTCTTCTTGTATTTGTGATAGTATTCTTTTTAGGACTTGTTATCGTTTGCACATTTGCTTCTTTTTGTTTGTGCACCTTCTTCTTTCCCACTCGAGCACTAGTAGACTCTTTTCTGCAGGCAGATCCGACTCTTTTTTGTTGACCCTCTCACTATCAATGATCTCTTTTGGTAATTCCTCCATCAAATTCAATGTACTAACACAATCTATAAAATCAAGGTCAGCACAAAATAAATCATATAAGCAAAAATTTGAAGAATCATCTATAGGAAAAGATATAAATTTCTTATCTATGCTAGCCTAGATGTCCCCATTTTTCTTAGTGACCACAACTTTCTCTAGCTTTTTCTATCCTTCAAGCTTCTCTAAAAGTTTAACACAATTAGTACCGATAGGAGCAATTTTCTTCTGATAGAATTCTTGAGGAAAGAAAGAGGGGGAACATATTTGGTTAGAGGTATATATAAGAAGTGTCTAAGTTAGAAGTCGATTTTGGCTTCTCAGGCCCTGTTTTTACCAACTCGTGACCACCTTCATTGATTTTTTTTCCTTTTCCACTAGTAGCTTTGGGCTCTCACTTGCCTCTTCTATCGAGTAGACTACATTACAATGCTCCTTTGGATTTACCACTCATAAAGGTGTTTAAAGCTTTTGGATCCTGGATTCTGGTTGTAGTTTTCATATGAGCCCACATAGAGATTGGTTTGAAGATCATCAAGAAAGGAGATGGGTTATGCGATGCTTGGAAATGACCAGATATTGGCTGTTAAAGGACTTTGAAATATTGGATCGAAAATGCATGATGGAAATGTTAGAATTCTATCAGATGTGAGATACATCCCACAACTGAAAAGAAATCTTGTGAGTTTAGGAACTTTGGAAGCAATAGGTTGCAATTTCAAGTCTCAAGAAGGATATCTACATGTGATGAAGGGCAAAATTATTGTTATGATTGGCATTATGAAGTCAAGCTTATATTATCTTATAGAAGACACCCTAGTAGGTGAATCTTCAATTGCAGAAGAAGATGTCTCCATGATATGGCACAAGCCATATCAATTAAAATGGTTTGAATGCTTTACAGAAACATAATTTGATCAGAGGTGGACAAAAAGATTAGAATTAGGACTCATGAAGAAGGCATTCTTAGCAAGAACAAAAGGAAATCGTTTCCTGTAGGCAAACACTGTTCCAAGGAACAACCTCTAGAGTATGCACACTCTGATATATAGGTCCAACAAGAGAGCAATCCCTAGGAGGTAAGCATCATAGATGATTTCTCTAGGAAACTATGGATTTACATTTTGAAGAACAAATCAGATGCATTTGTGAAGTTCAAGGAATAGTGCAGGGAAGTTGAATATGAAAATAGAACCTCTCTAAGGTGTTTGAGAACTGAAAACGATTTAGAGTTTCTATCTGATGAGTTTCAGTCATTCTGTAAGGAAAAGGGGGTTAAAGACATAAAACTGTTCCAGCAACTCCATAGCAAAATGGAGTGGCTGAGAGAATAAATAGATCAATCCTAGAGAGAGTTGATGTATCCTACTTGATATGGCATGCCAAAGAGATTTTGGGGAGAAGTTGTCGCAACTGCAGCATATCTTATTAATAAGAGTCCCTCTGCAGCGATAGACTTCACAACACCAGATGAAAAATGGATAGGGTATCCACAAAAATATACTGAGCTAAAGGTATTTGGATGCCAAGCTTATGCTCACATTAAAAAAGACAACTTAGAAGCTAGAGCATTGAAGTATGTTATGTCGGGGTATCAGAAGGTGTAAAAGGTTATAGGCTATGGTTTTTTGAATCATGATATGGGAAAGTGATCATCAGCAGAGATGTGATATTCTGTGAAGATAAGGTGCCTTTTCTTGATAAGGGAATCAACATGCAGAAAATTCCCACTGACTCAGACACACACAATATGTCAAGGTGGAGTAGGTGGATGATAACTTTGAATCCAGCTTAGGTGCTTTGAGTGATAGTGAAGGTACACAATGCCAAGGCAGCAATACTGATGGATATCAATTGATAGAAGATAGGGAGGGAAGAGTTGTTAAACCTTCCACAAGATATGGTGAACAATACCTTATGGCATATGCTCTAAATGTTGCTGAAGAGACTATGTCCCAAGAGCCAAATGATTTTGCTGAAGCAATGAAGAGTGAGGAGAAAGATAATTGGATCTTAGCTATGAGGGAGGAGATGGATTTCCTAGAAAAGAACAACACATGGGTATTCGTTAACAAACCAATCCATCAAAAGTTGGTCAGCTGCAAATGGATTTTTTAAAGGAAGATTGAGGTGTTTGAAATAGAGAAGGTAAGATTTAAAGCAAGATTGGTTGCTAAATGTTTTACATAGAATGAGGGTATTTTTTACAATGAGGTCTTTTTTCCAATTATGAAGCACTATTCAATACGAATTCTATTGGCTTTAGTAACACAACTGGATTTAAATCTGGAATAGTTGGATGTGATGACAACATTTCTTCATGTAAATTTGAAAGAAACTATCTACATGACACAACTTGAGGGACACATATTACCAGGAGATGAACACAAGGTATGTCTGTTGAAAAAATCCCTCTATGGACTTAAGCAAAGTCCTAGGCAATGATACATAAAGTTTGATGATCATGTGAAGTTCATTGGTTTTGAAAAATTCAAGTATGACAGTTGTGTCTATGTTAAGAGATCTAAGATAGGAGTTCTTGGCTATTTGCTATTGTATGTTGATGACATGCTCATAGAAAGCAGTAGCACAGAAGAGTTACATAAAGAGCTTCAAGTTGCTTTTCAGATAAAGGTTTTAGGTAATGCTAGAACAATACTGGGAATAGACATCATCAGAAATTAGAAAAGATGGTGTCTTGTGGTTGTTGCAAGAAGGATATATTTAGCAAGTGTTGAAAAGATTTAATATGCATGAGTCTAGTAAAGTAAATGTCCCATTGTCACAACATTTCAAGCTGTCAAAAAGTCAGAAGCCCAAAACATAGGAAGAGGTGGAGCATATGCTCAAAGTACCATATGCAAGTGTTGGGGGTAGTGTGATTTACACTATGGTGTGCACTAGGCCAGACATTGCTCATGCTATTAGTGTAGTGAGCAGGTACATGGCTAACACTGGAAGGCATCATTGGGAAGCTTTGAAGTAGATTTTGAGATACTTGAGAAAAGCACACATTGATCATGATTTCATTGTTGGATTTGTTGACTTTGATTATCTAGCGAACATTGATACAAGGAAGTCTAGATTGGTTATGTGTTCACTTTATTTGATAAAGCAATTAGTTGGAAGTCTTCTCTTCAGTTTGTTATTGTGTTATCAACCACAGAGCCTGAGAATATGGCACTTAGATGCTGTCAAGGAAGCTATTTTGCTAAAGGGAATTTTAGCTGATTTTGGATTTAATCAAAGCACTGTGACAATATTTTGTGACTCTCAGAGTTCTTCGCACTTGGCTAAACATCATGTTTTTCATGAAAGGTCAAAGCATATAGATGTGAAGCCCCATTTTGTGAAAGATGTGGTAGAAAAAGAGACAGTTGAGATAGTAAAAAATGGAACTGAGGAGAATGCAACTAAACTTAGCTTTGGAAGAAGAAGGGAAATGTGTTTTGAGCTAAAGTTGGTTTATTTGGCTTCGTTTAAAGTCAAAGGTGGAGATTTGTAATAGAAATATTGTCTCTAAACTCAGCGTATACTTGCATTTATATATTGACTAGAATGAGGCATGCAGTATGCATGTGATAATATAAATCATATGCATAAGTAATCCGTTAAAATTCAGTGATTTATGCAAGTTGGCAAAGTTGGTTAGCTAGAGCAGTTTTGTTTCATTTTCATATTAGTTTCTTGTTGATATTCTTGTAATCTCTCTCTGGACATACATACAGATATACAAGTTGGTTAGAGAGAGTTAGAGAGAGAGAGTAAGCTACGGCGAAATAAGAGAAGAAAGATCAAGAGAGATTGTAGATGGTTTTCTCTGGTTTGATTAGCTCTTGTTTGTTTAGCTGGTTTGTACTCAAGAACTCATAGTGAAAAACTCTTCATTTTCTTCTTCCCGTGGACGTAATATTTAAACCGAACCACGTCTATCTTGTGTCCTGTGATTGATTTTTCTTTTAATTGTGATTTAGTGATTGTTTGTGATAAGTCGGATCTTTTATTAACTTGCAAAGTTAACAACGATTATAATAGGTCAACCTATCTATACTCTCGAATAAAGGGATTGTGTTGATTAACATAAAACTAAAATACAAAAAAATATAAACAAAACAAATAAGATGGTCAATAGAAGCAAACAAGCAATCACAAAGGAATAAATCAGATGAAGAAACATATCCTAGGATTCGATTTCGGTTATGTTCTCCTATGTTCAATCATAATAATTTTCTAGCCTTTTAGACCTAATTCAAATTCGTATTAGACGGCACTACTACAGTTAACCCTCCTCTCAGACGATGTTAACGTGTTGATTACATACTAATAATTACCTTCTCGGGCTAACTATCACCTATGTAACTCCAAAGGGCTCCTAAAACTAATGCCTATACAAGTATATCACTCCTCTCAGACGACTATTGATATCTAAGATATGTCTTATGTGCCTATTAACAACCCTCTTCTCTCGGACGTCGAGTTATTAAGCAAGTAGAACAGTTCAATTGGCCAGATCAATCAATTTATAAAAAATATAGAACGGAGTCTGAAATAAAAAATAATCAAAACATAGTCGAACAATAAAACTACTTTCTAGCCCTAGAATACAAGGGTATTTAGCAACTCAAGTTTATTATTAAAACTAAGAACATTCATGGACAAACATTCTTAAAACAATAAAAATAAATAAAGCAACAAAACCCGGAGTCTTTGATCTTGATCGTCTTTGCTTCGTGTTCCTTGCTCTTCGATCCAAGCCTATAAAGTGCTTCTTATGATGTATGATGCTTATTTTTGGACTTGAAAACCTCTATTCATAATTTGGGAAAATTTGGGGTTGAAACGAGACGAAAATATGCCAAATCGCGTATAAAATGCGTGAACCGCCTCAGTCAACTCGACCAAGTTGGTCGAATCAACTCGACCGAGTTGGCTCAACTCGACCAAGTTGGATGTTTTGAGCCTAAATCGCCTTCTATTCGAAGCTCCAACTCCACCAAGTCACTGAAGTTAGTGACGGATCCAAAAATGTTTGATGACGGGGGGCACAACCTATATATAAGGAAATACAATCAACATAAAATAGTAATATAAAATATAATTGAGTATGGGGCACAATATACTTTTCAGTCTAATATATATATATATATATATATATATATATATATATATATATATATCATTTTAAAAATCAAATAATAAAATAAGATTTTTTTTTTTTTTTTTTTTAGGTTTGTGCCCCCACAGTGGGTAACGTAAATCCGTCTCTAACTGAAGTCAACTTAATCGAGTTGGTCTTTTTGTCTAAACTTGGACAAAACACAAAATTCCCTTTCGGCCGAGCCACTGAGGTAAACTTGACTGAGTTAATCTTGTACATCAAAATACCTTTGCACCTTGAAGCATCTACTCGACTGAGTTGTCTTGTGCAACTCGGCCGAGTTCATCTCATCAACTCTCAACTCGATCAAGTTTCTTCTTCCAACTCAACCGAGTTGTTTCTTCGAGTTTTTCCAAGTCTTTTCTTCCAAACTTCATCGTTTCACCACTCTTTTTTCTCGTATGCTTGTCAAACTTTGTCTAAAGGGACTTTTTGGCTTAAAACCATCTAATTAACTTCAAAACAAGCACACACACACGTCATACGACACAATATAATGAATATAAGCATAAACCGACCAATAATTTATGCAAATAACATATATACTCATCTAAATCAATCTAAATGCATGCATACATGACGTGTATTAATCATTTATATTGAAAAGTTAAAATAATTCAATAATATTACTATAAGTAGTCAAATTCACAATAAAAGGATAAAATGTAACCGGACTAAATATCAAGAGAAATGGTTTAATTTAATATATTATATTTCAAAAACTTATCTATACATATATATAAGTAAAATGAGGGTTATTATTGTAAAAGACCTTTTCCCGTCTCAAATATATCTTTAATGCATTCTTAATTTCTTCTAAGACATTAATTATATATTTTTCTTCAAATTAATACAATATTAAGTATTACCTTTCTTAATAAATGAATATATACTTTATTAAATTAAAAGTAAAAGTTAATGTATAATTTAATTATTGACTAATTAAATTATTATATTTACAAATATTAATTTATTATAATTAATCATGGGACTACGATTTTCACATATATTTATATATGGTAATTAATCTTCAAATTATTTTTTATTCATATTTTCTATTTATTAATATTATTTCGTTATAAATAATAATTACACTTTGCAATCTAAACTATGATATTTTACATGTGCTACATTCTATATTTCTATTTAAAAAATAAAATTAACATGCTTGAGCTAACTAGGTTTTTAAGAGTTCTCAATATAAACAATACTTTGTCGCATTGTTTCATATTTTGCAACCTAAGCAAAGTATACAGACATATATATATTAATTGTATCTTTAAATAAATTTCAACATATACATATATTATTAAGATATATTGAAGATTCATATGATTTATTTTGTTAGTCCAACTATAAAATAATCATTGAATTTTATTTTATTAATATCAAGATTTATTTAAAATCTAAAAAGTATTCGAGTATATTAAACCACCATGTCAAATATTAAAACTTGAAAATTAATTTTTCTTAATATACAGTAAATAGTTATAGTTAAAATTTGAAAAATAATTTGGATAAATCAAAATATTTAAAAAAAAATTGAAAAAAAATAAAAGAAAACACTAATTTTCTTATAATACAATTCAATTTATTTTATTTGATATATTTTGGTGTGTCGTATGATATTTATGTATTTGTGTTTGTTTTAATATTCATTTTCAATTAAGCTATTGCGGGTTCGCATAGGTTAAGGTGGATATACACACACACTAAATATATGTTTGGGTTTCAATATTAGGAGATATTCATTCTTAAAAGTAGATATAATTTATTTTTACATTGAATATTTTCTCTTAATGTAAATTTATAAAATAATATATTTATAAAATATAAGTTATATTAAATCCATATATCACTAGGGAGAAATTGATATTTACATTATTTATATTTTGGGTTTATATCATTTTGCAACATGTAGTACGCGCGTTTTTCAGTTTTTTTTCAATCACAACCTGAACTATACGTTTTTTTACGTTTGCAACCTCTGCCAGCAATTTAAGTGCGAAAAATAAAAGAATATTAGAAAATATTTAAATAACATGAAATTTTTAAAAAATCTAAAAAATATTTTTTAAATTCTAAACTTCATTTAAATTACCAGAAAAGTAACTTAAACATGTTGAAAATATATTAAAAATTTGAGTTTTTTTTTATAAAAAAGTTCAAATCAAATCATTTTAAGCAAGAAAAATAAAAAAGTTATTATTTTTTTTAAATCATAAAACTATTACTCCCTCCGTCCCATCCTAATTTGCACACTTTCCTTTTCGGTCCGTCCCGCACTAATTTGCACACCCTTTAAAAGAAAATTTATCTTATAATCTCCACCTTTAAAATCTCCATCCTCAATCTTCACCTTTGAAAAAGTCAACCAAAAAACAAAAAAAAAACAAAAAAAATTCTTAATATACGCACCGGAGCAGGTGTGCAAATTAAGTTGGGACGAAGGGAGAATAAATTTCTGAAAATTATCTGTTGAACTCTAAAAATTTATTTAAACTATATGAAAGTTATCTTGAAAAATTATTTTAAAATCTATAAAATTTCGTTTAAGACATGTGGAAGTATCTATGAAAAGTCAAATTTTATGATATAAGTATCTTTTTAATTATTTTTTTGAAAAAATAAATCCTTATAAAAATATTTAATGTTATTTGAAGTAATATCAAAATTATTCGATCTTTTTTTATGAAAATTGATTTTTTATTAAAATAATTTCTACATTTTTTTCAGTTAAGTTTATGATATTTTTAAATATTTTTTTAGAATAAAAAATAAATATTGTATTTTCTAAACATTTTTACTATTTTTAAATAGTTTCTTTTCTCTCCGAAAATTCCTACCAAAGGTTGCAAAGGTAGGAAAGCAAGTTCAGGTTGATCGTAAAAAAAGAAAAATGATTATTCAAATATTCATTTAGTTAGAATATAATAATTCTATTTTTTTATATTAGATAATGTTATATTTAATGTAATAAGATAATTACTTTTTAAATAAATTTTCGTGCATCGCACGGGAGTGATACTAGTTAGAAGCAAAAGAAAAATATTTGAATTGTAAAGAAATTAGAAAAAATGTTAAAAAAAAAACCAAATCAATAGATTGGTGACAACAACTTGCCTTTTTAGCAGTGCAGTTGTCTAAGGCTCCATTTGGATGGAGGGATTTGTGCTATGGATTTATAAATTCATTGTCAAATCCACTCCATGTGTTTGGATAAAATACTAAATGAGTGGATTTGAAAATCCAGATTTTTAAATCCACCCATTTAGAAATCCAGGATTTGAAATTCTCCATTTTACACTATATTTGGATGGATTTCAAATCCTTTGACAAAGGTAGTCATTTACAAATCCCTCATGACTCACACTTCTCTCTCCTCCCCCTCTCTCTATCTCTCTCGTCCTCTCTCTCTCTCTATCTATCTCTCTCGTCCTCTCTCTCTCTCTCTCTCTCCCCTCCCCCGCTCTCTCTTCTTCTCTTCTCCCTATCGCTCTCTCTTCCTCTCGTTCTCCATTAAAATGCTCCTAATATTTTTTTTCCTTTTATCTCCAATTAAATGCTCCCAATAAATTTTGGGATATAAAATACATAATATGTATATATGTGTGTATATATATAATTAGAAAAAAATTATTCGATTAATTTTGATGTAGATAAATATTATTTTATTTAATATTAAATATAACTTGTTAGTTTAAACTTTAAAGAAAAAAATTGAAGTTTACAAATATTGTATCAGTGTTTTGCCAAATAATGGATTTGAAAATTTTGGATTTCAAAATCCTTTCACAAATCCACCATAAATCCAAACAAGGGATTTCAAGTCCATGTATTTCAAATCTAAGGATTTTGAAATCTATTCATTTTAAATCCCCTGACAAATCAAATCCCTCCATCCAAATGGGGCCTAAATGAATTTTAGCTTGTGTGTTGCTCTGCCTTTGCCCGCATAATAGGTGGATTGCACCGAGATTTCAGTGGCTCACCATTTTTGCAACCCACCTCGCTAAATGGTGGGTGATTTTAGTTTTGGCCCAGCCAGCCCACCCGCCCTGCTAGCCCCCTAATAGCTCTATATATCATTTTGTAGAGTTGGGTACTATATATTTATGTTTGATGAATATTGAAAAATGGATGAACTTTGGAAACTGTTTCGATTTGTATATTAGCCAATGGTGAATACGATTATGAGTTATTCAATTGGTCAATTAATTAATAAAAGATTTTTTAAATTTAATTGGGGTTGGTTTTGAATTCTTTTCCTGGAATTAAGAAAGGGGTGAATGTTTCTCAAACTTGGACGGTGAGGGGGTGATGATGATGCGCTGCCCAGAGAAAAAAAAAAAAAAAATTGACGGCAAGATGAAGAAGGAGATAGTATTAGAGGGAGGCATGATTTGGGCTGTGGAAATAAGAGAGATAATCCAAATCCCTTTTTTTAATGTTAAGTGAGAGAAAAAAATTAAAAATAAAAGAAATAATTTTATAACATTAAGGACTAGCTGAAACAAAAAAATATTTTATGAACAATTGGATCAAAATTTTGAATATTTAGGGATCAATTAAAATAAATGATACTTTAAGTTTCAATTGAAACACATCTTAAGGATTTAAGGATCTTAAGATGTACATTACCTTTATTATTTGACTTTCTGGATATTATAAGTTATGTTTCGTCTTGTAGGCTTGCAGACTATATTTTATGTTTGATAGACATCGACAACTTTAAGACTATTTGGATACGTATCGATTGATAAATGATGATTATAATATGACTTTTCTAATTGTGACTATTTTGCGCGAGTTTGTTCTTTGATTGATTTGAGTATGCAGGTTGGAACTCCCCGTTAGACCATTATTCCTTCCTAAGTCTTTCCACCAGACCAGTTTTCTCAACAAAGGCTATCTTAATCTGGTTTCTTCTTTGGCAATCCCATCAGCAACAATCAGGTTGTTATTCGTCATGAGTGACACTCCCATTCACAACTATCTTGTGGCTTTCTCACCAAGGGCAGTTCCCTTGTCTTAATGACAACAATGGTGATGCATGCTTTCACAGTTTTTCAGTGGCATTCCCATCGAAAGATGCGCATCTTACACTGATGGCAACCCCGTCATCCGTGTTTGATAGCTTTTCCAGTTTTTCTCTCCGTTTGTCATCCCCTGAACATGATCACCTTTATTGACTTTATTGTTAGTCCTATACCTGTCGACATGTGGCATGGATAAGATTTCGTCATTTTCTAGCTTTACCGCTTTACCTCTTTGTGCGGATCGACTTGTGGGCTCCACAATTTTCCTTTTCCCTTTGTTCTCTTTTCATTTTTAGTTATTATAGAACCTATTTAGTTTAATTGTTGAGTTAGTTCATAAATAGATGTTTTAAAAAAATATATATAGTTATTACATTGTATTGATAATTAACGACTTCTAAAGAAATATTTATCATTCATAACTTCTAAAAATTATGTATTTATACATATAAGAAAGTTTGGGTTGACCTGCCCCAACCCGTGGTGAGTTGGATTGGACCAATGTTGTAGTGGCCCGCCAATTTTGCGACCCGCTTCATCCTGCCAAATGATGGGTTTTGGTAGCCCTATCTCGCCTGCCCATCCTGACAGCTCTAAGCACCAGGTAAATAAATAGACTACATAAATCGTCTAGATTTACAATTCGACGAGAAAACCTCTTTGAAAATAGTATTTTAAAATTTTGTTCTCCGTTTTACAATGGTATAGGTATAAATTTACGTCTAGAACAAAATTAATAAATATTTAGTTGATAAACAATATTGAATTCTTTAAAAATATAAAATAATTTTTGTAAGAAAATAATTTAATGAATCTTTATTTGTAGTCAAAATTTAATACAAATAGTCGAACAAGAATAAATACTTAAATATAATTCAAAGAATCAATAAATAAATAATTACATTTTTTGAATTTATATTACACAATCGGATAAGGAAAATTGACAACTTTTATTGGAATATTATAATAGAATTTTATCTAAATAAAATACAATTTGATAAGGAAAATTTGACAAAAACAGTTGTACATATCGAGGCCAAACATTTTAGGCGAGAAAGAGAGCTACGAAAATACCCTCATATTAGTTTTGTGGCAAAGTCTCATGTGCACCAGTTGCACAGTGCAATTCGGGTTGGGCATCAAGATTTATGCTTAAAGGTACTACTTGTTCCAATAAGTAATCCCTTTAAGCATAAATCGTGATACATTTTCATCCTGATACTTTTACCCTGAACATGTAATACCTTTAGAAATACATACTAATACCTTTTGGCCCATGTCCCAAATTTCATGGATCTAAGCTCCATGCAACTGGTGCACAAGAGACTTCCCCTACTTTTATATATGTGGATTCCTGTCTAACAAAAATACATTACATATGGCATGTTTGGTATGTGGGGAGGGCTGGAGGAGTTTTAATCTTTTAGAAAAGAAACATGAGATTATTTCAATGGCCATCAAACTCTAATTTAATTCTCAAAATAGTTCACATTTTATGCGGTTTCCGTGCATGCTATGTGGTGTTTTTTTTCATTATAGCATACCTGGGTTAATCCAGCGAAATTTAAAAAATTATTAAAACACAATATATCATATATATATATACATATAAATTTAGGTATTCAAAGCGATTACGGAACAAGTATTGAAAGGAATGCACAAAACAATATTAAATCCGGTCACAAATTTTACCTCTAAAAATTCTCCTTCGTTTGATGTAGAGGATAGCATGAATCAATTCATTGCCTGAACCTGAACTCGCAAGGATTTCAAGTGTAATCCCTCTAATTTGTTCACCGTTGAATCAGCAACACCGGACCATGCTTTGCAAGTAGAAATAATTTGTTTTTAATCAACTATATAATAGTGTAGAAGAAGGAGATAAATAGACAGAAGAACTTCTCTCCCTAATTTTTCTTTCTGCCGCGAGGAACCAAAATTATTTTTCTTTTCTGTCTTGCGCTGAGAGGTGGTTTTGGTATATATATAGGGGATGTTTGCTTGGGGCTGGGGTGGCTGGGCTGGGGAAGTGGCTGGAGTTAATGGCTTGGGATGTTAAAGAGTGATGTTTGATTGGGTGGGAAACTTAATTATTAATTGTGAAATGTGATGTAATATGAGTAAGAGGTAGTTATTAATGATTGGGAGAATAATTAAAATAATTTTTTGATTTGTGATTGATGTCCCCCCACCAAACCCTAATATCGTGGCTTGGCCAAACCAACCCAAACAAACATCACTTGGGGTTGGCCAAACTGATTATGGGTTTGGCAAACCCCAAGCAAACATCTCCATAGTTTTATCTAACTAAAATAATATGAAAACTCAAAAACCTAATAATTATTGTCGCCACTGAAGGAAATAAATATTCTGGAGTCAAAACTCCACTCCTTAATACACGTATTTCGGCCAAACAAAGAGAAGTTGTGTAACCACTTATCGCATCCCACGTAACAATTATCCAAGGGAATTTGATGGAGTCGAATCTCCAATTTTTGAATAAGTGCTTGTGTACTCACACATATATTTAAATAAGGGATAATTACATATAACTAGGGATGCAAGTCAAATCAAATTATACTGATTCGATTCGTGATTCGAATTCGTTTATGATGATTCGATTCGGTAAAATTCGAATTCGAATTCGAATTCAAATCATATTTTATATTCGTTTATATTTTGAATCGAATTCGAATATATATGTATTCGATTCGTCAAATTCGATGATTCGATTCGATTCGATTCGATTCGATATATATATATATATATATATATATATTATAAAATATTAAATATATAATATAATTATAATAAATAAAAATATATTTAATAGTAAATATATACAAATTTCCTTAGTAAAACATATGGTTTCTAATTTTCGAATCTAGACTTCGAATCGAATTCGAAACGAATATTTTCTAAATAAAAATATTTTTTTTTGTTGAAAATTTTAAATTTACGAATCACGAATCGAATCGAATCGAATACATTCGGAAAAAAAATTCGAATCGAATTCGAATCAGATTTAAAATTCGATCGACGAATCGAATCGAATTCGAATCGAAGCCAAATTTCACGAATTCGAATCGAATCTCTTAATATTCGCTTCGATTCGGTTCGTTTGCATCCTTACATATAACCATACAACATTTGGCCCTTTTCTCACTTAACTACAAAAAGTACTTTTTGTTACAGATTCCCATATAACCTTTGCGGGTTTTATAAGTAACCATATGAACTTTTTTTTCGGCAGCATCTCCGGCCAAGTATGCACGTGGCGCGCACGGGATCAGCTAAAACAGGGGTATTTACGTCATTTTTGCACACTCCAACAGCTCTATTTCCCCCAACCACCTCTATATAATCATTCCCTGCCCCAATTTAAGACACCAAAATAGCAGAAGCCATTAAAAAGGAAGAAGAAGCTAGTTTTTCAATTCAAACGAGTTGAACGAAAAAAATGGAAGGCATGGAGGTCGGGCTTTGTTCATTCAGTAGATCGGTTCGACCACCACAATCGAGCATAGTATGTATCGTTGAACCCGACGATGAAACAGGGTGAAATTGAACCGTATTCAAATTCTTTGTTGTATCTAAACAAAGAAAAAGTTGGCAATTTTGTAACCATAAAAACATCATATTCGAATCAAATTTGCTTTCTTTTTCAATTGTTAGTATTTTATTTTAGATGAAATAAGCTTTACCTTTAGAGCCATACAACATAAAAATTACCAGAAACAGGGGAAGTAAAATAAAATAAAATTAAAATATAACTTTTCTTTACATATAACATAATTATTCAAATAATCAATATAAATATATATATCTACAATGCCCTATCTAAATATGACATAAAAGAATAAATATATAAATACACAAACATATATATACCTTTCATATACATCATCCCCACTGCAAAAATATGATCAACACAAATAAAAAGTGGAAAAATTCCCAGTAGCTACGTTGTTTTTTTACCCTATAATTAAGCCAAACCCTTCGACTGCAATCTCACTATACGAATTCTTGCCACCAACAACAGCAGTGTCAAAATTCCATCCGTTTTAGTTAACAGTATAGCACAGTAAATGTTAGCTCGACGAATCTGTAGTATTTCTCCTTCGAATCAGTCTACCGGAGAAACGAAGCCCGACCTCCATACCTTCCACTTTCTCCGTTCAACTCGTTTGAATTGAAAAAATAGCTTCTTCTTCCTTATTTGATGGCTTTTGCTATTTTGGTGTCTTAAATTGGGGTAGGGAATGATTGTATAGAGGTGGTTGGGGAAATAGAGTTGTTGGAGTCTGCAAAATGATGTAAATACCCCTATTTTAGCTGACTCCGTGCACGCCACGTGCATACTTGCCCAGAGATGCTGCCAGAAAAAAAGTTCATATGGTTACTTATAAAACCCGCAAAGGTTATATGGGAATCTGTAACAAAAAAATACTTTTTATAGTTAAGTGAAAAAAGGGCCAAAGGTTGTATGGTTATATGTAATTATCCCTTTAGATAAATCAATTTATCTAATTATTTTATCTTCTTAGTTTTAAGTGGAGTTTCATAATAAAGCCTACTAATTTTAGTCGTTGAGCTTTGACTAGTTAATCCAATTACTAAGTTGATACCCAATCACTAATAACTTTCATCAAGTCAATTGATTCATATATTTACACTGTTAATGTCAATTAAACAATCAAATTATCTACTATGAATTTATATTTGTTTCAACGATTGAATCGAAATATAAATCTAATTAATTAATCATAATTAATTAATTATATCCAACTATTGGATTATGCTAATTGATAAATGTTGTCATTCAAATTTAGGTGTGACCCTTTAGGTTCACTATTAACTCTATCAATAAGCTTATAACTTTTGAAATTATGCAAATAACAATTATTTGATTATTTAGAATTAACAATTAACTCTTTAATTCTAAAAACAATATCTGACAAGCGTGATCACCTACTTTTAGGTGAAATATCTAGTAAAGCTATATTGTTTTTATTGTTATACGTGTAAGGACCTTCCAACAACTAATCTCCCGATTGATGTAGGGTATAGATTATAAGTCGAAATCCAGTTAAACAGATAGTCATGTTATTCTATTCAAGTAATGATGATTCTTGATGAGTCCATATTCATCCCGCCTTTGCCGAGGTCTTTGAATCAAGAACAATGAAAAACATAGGAGATTCTCTTGTCATTGACAAATGTTGGATTCTATGTTGGCCATTGTCAAGTCTCTATGTACACTATTTTAATACCCATTATATCCCCTTGTGAGTGTAAGCAATTAGAAGATATATCTATGTATTACACAATGTACATAAGACTACTGTCATGCCTCAAGTCTAAGGACTAATCAAATACTAGCGTAAATAGGAAATTCTTATTTCGACAAGATATCTCTAATTAAAAATTTCCCATGGATCAAGTCCAAAGAACTTGTTCAATAACAAGCATCTGCATACATTAACTCGTGTCACCACACTAATGCTAATGGAATGTAGTATTCTTCTCTTATGAGTATTCATCGTATACACAAGTCTTACTAGCTACTCAATGTCCTATCTTGAATAGCTTCGACTTGGGACTAATTTAAGACCAAAGCTTCAAGAGCATATGCCACGATCACTATAGCAGGTATGACCACGCCCCTTGGCTTATTTTTATCTAAGGACTTTATCTGATATTTTGCAAATAAGAAAAACAATAAGATAAAGAATAATGCCTTCATTAATGTAATTCTCAATAAAATTATTTTAACATATAAAATATGAAAGAGTACAATAATCCAATCTGATTGGTGCGCCGGGCACACTACTCTAACAATCTCCCACTTACCCTAGCTCCAATTGTCGATGTATCTAAGCCCCATCTTCTCAAGATGTCTGTCAAATACTCTCTATGCTAAGGGCTTCGTCAGTGGAACTACTATATTTTCTGCTGAAGCTACTTTGTCTACAACAACGTCACCTCTGCCAATGATTTCTCTAATCAGGTGGTATCGTCTCAATATGTGCTTTCTCTTTGATGAGATCTTGGCTCTTTTGCTTGCGGAATGGACCTATTGTTATCGCAGTTTCTTGTTGTTGGATCAACAATAGATGGAACTACATCCAATTGTTGGATGAAGTTTCTTATCTAAACACCTTCCTTTGCTGCATCTGATGCAGAAATGTAATTACCCTTGGTGGTAGAGTCTACAGTGTTCTCTTGCTTTGAACTTTTCCAACTGACTGCACCACCATTGAGAGTGAATATATAACCAGACATGGACTTTGAGTAATCTATATCGGATTGAAAATTAGAACCAGTATAACCTTTTAGTTTCAGTTCTCCACTGCCGTATATCAAGAAGAATCTTTAGTCCTTTGTAAGTACTTAAGCATCATCTTGACAGCTTTCCAGTGCTCTTCACCTATATTTGATTGATATTTACTTGTACCACTCAGAGCATATGCGACATCAGGTATTGTACATAGCATTGCATACATTATGCTTCTAATCGCGGATTCATAAGGTATGCGAGTCATTTTTTCTATCTCTTCAAGTGTCTTTGGGGACATTGCCTTAGAGACTGAAACACCATGACTCATTGGCAAGAATCCTCGTTTGGATTCTTCCATGTTAAACATTTTAAGTATTTTGTCTATGTACGTGGGTTGGGATACTCCGATCATGCTTCTAGATCTATCTCTCTAGATCTTTATTCCTAGAATAAATGATACATCTCTCAAGTCCTTCATGGAGAATTGTGTAGACAACCAAGTCCTTGTTGGCTGCAACATTCCAATATCATTTCTAATTAATATGATGTCGTCAACATAGACCAAAACAAAAGCTAAAACACTCCCACCAACCTTTTTATAAACACATGGCTCATCTAGATTCTTATGAAAACCAAACAATTTGATTGTTGCATCGAATCGGATGTTCCAACTCCTCAAAGCTTGTTTGAGTCCATAAATGGACCTTTGGAGTTTCTAAACATTTTGCTCACTCCTACTATATATGAAGCCTTCTAGTTGTCTTATATAGATCTCTTCTTTAATGTGTTCATTAAGAAAATCAGTCTTCACATCCATTTGCCATATCTCATAATCATAATATGCAGATATGGCTAGCAAAATTTGAATGTACTTAAGTATCGCAACTGGTGAATACGTTTCCTCATAATCAATTTCTTGATTATGAGTGTAGCCTTTAGCAACCAGGTGTGCTTTATTAGTCCACCAAAGCCCATACTTTGTTGGAGTACATGGAGTCCATCTCGGATTGCATAGCTTCTCACCATTTTGTTCTAAGTCAATGTCTGACATTGCCTCATTATAGCTTCTTGTATCATTACTTATTCTCTAAAAGTTAACTTATTAGATAACCTTGGGACCCTATCAGATCACCAAAAATGTTGTATTTAGAAGGGCCAAATCAGTTGGTTTGTTATCTACTGAAATATTTGGGATGTCTTGTGATTCTTGACCCTCTCCAAGTTCTATAATTGTGCCATCTTTATCAGATAGAAATTATTCCTTGTGGAAAGTAGCATTTCTTCAAGCAAACACGTTCTGTTCTGAGGCATCGTAGAAGTAGTATTTGTAAAAACTCATTTTTTTATGAGAATGACATTTTTGTTGAAAAATACTCTTGATTAATTGAATGATAGGTTATTGATGAATGAAAGCTGCAAAAGGAAAGAAGACAAAGAGGAATCTTCAGGAAATCAAGATAATGAGCAAGTTCCCAACTTCAAGGAATCAATCAAAGACTTTGTCAAACAAGGAAAGTCAACATCTTCTCTTAATGATCTCAATCACATCCAGATTCCATAATGAAGAGATTGAAGGGCTGGAAGAAAACAATATAAAGAATGAAGAGATAACACATAAGACTAGACGAGTCTTTGAGTCTGTACTGTGTACATTTTGTCAATTTACTTGTAACAGGATTCTTGTTGTTCATACCTTGTAAGAACATCAGTAGTCAAGACACTTATCGGGATATTAGTGTCTGTTTCAGTTCGGGAGAACTTATATGATTTTGGAAGAATTCAAGTAGTGCAGTTAAAAGGCATTCATTGCACGTCTAAAGTCCACCTGGGGGACCAGAAGGTTGGAATTGTTGTTAGGGGGAGCAATTGCAACATAGACTGTCTAGGAAGGAGTCCTGTAAGTTTTTTAAGTGTTGTATTGAAGTTCTGCCTTAATAATAAGCTTAAGAGGAAGAAGGGATTCTTCCTCGATTTGTTTATTGTTCATATATCTTGTCTGTTCTTATTAAGTCCGTACCTTCTAAGAACACAGATATAATTTTTATCAAATAATTCTTTGCAAATAGTTTTACTTAAAACACAGCACACGTGCACCAACTCTGACATTTCAGTATCCAATATACTCTTTTGGATTTCCTACGTCTTTACATGGTTTGGATCTCATATCCAACTTATCTCCCACTTGCTGCTTCACGTAAGCAGCACATCCCAATACTCTACAGTATTTGTAAATGGATGTCTTACCACACCACATCTCATAAGGTATTTTGGGCACATACTTAGATAGCACTCTATTTAATAATGAGCTGTTGTTTTTAGGGATAGCCCCACAATGAAAGAGGGAATGAAGTGAATCTCATCATTGATCGAACTATATCCAGCAATGTTCAGTTTCTACGTTCCGAAACTCCATTAAATTGAGGAGTAGCAGGAGTAGTCCACTGTGGGAGAATTCCATTCTCTTTTAGATATTTAGAAAATATGAACTTAAGTGTTCACCTCCTCGATCAGATCAAAGAGCTTTTATACTTAAACTGGTTTGTTTCTCTACTTCAGTTCTGAACTGTGAACCTTTCAAAAATTCAGATTTATGCCTTAGAAGGTATCCATAACCATACTAAGAAAAGTCCTTGGTAAAAGTTAAGAAGTAGTTATTGTTCCCATGGGCACTAACATTTAATGGCCCACACACATCTATATGAACTAATTCTAACAAATGTTTGGCTCACTCCACTTCTCCAAAAAATGGGGATTTGGTCATTTTACCTTTGAGGCAGGACTCATATATTGGCAATCCTTGCTCAATTTTTAAGTTAAGCAATTGAGTCAACTTGTTAATCCTTTTATCAGAGATGTGACCTAATCTCGCATGCTATAAACTTATAGAACTATAATAATCTAATTTTCTTTTACTTTGTTGAACATGAAAAATGAAATATCGGGGAGTTAGGGTATACAAACCATTAGTCGATATGCAAGTAGTGATTAAAGAAGAGCATTTAGAAATAGAACAACTTCCATGTTCAAATAAAAAGGTAAACCCTTCTCCATCTAAAACAGGGATGGAGATAATGTTGTTACTAATTTACGGAACATAAAGACAATTGTTTAACACCAAAACAAAAACATTATCTAAAGCTATACTAACAAACCCTATAGCTAATGCAGCAACCTTTACTCCATTCCCAACCTCTAGACCATCTCGCCTCGTTTTAGTTTTTTACCTCTTGATATTATCTGCAAATATCGAAAATATGTGAGGCACAATCAGTATCTAACACCAAAGAAGTATCGCTAACTTCCACAACATAAATACCTGAATTCATCAGGGATGCAAGATAATCCTTGCAATTTCTCTTCCAGTGCTAGGTTTTTCGCAATAGTGACACTTGTCATTGGCCTGAGAATTCTTTTTCTTGATACCTCTATTTGCTTTCAGCATGTTGGTGTTATAGGAACCCTTTCCTCTCTTTCTTTTTCTTTAACTTTGCAGCCTTAGAATTAGAAGAGGATCCAACAAGCATGGCCGGCTTATTCCTTTTCATGGTGGATTCAGTCGTCTTCAACATGTTGACAAGTTCAGATGGAGTCTTCTTCATGTTATGCATGTTGAAGTTAACAACAAAGGAGTCAAATGAGGGAGGTAGAGACTGGAGCATCAGATTAGAGAAAAGCTTATCCGGAGCTTTAACGCCCAAAGATGTAAGCATTTCAATAAATGTTAAAATCTTTAACCCATGATCGGGCTGAAGAGCCCTCAATCATGTGACAGCAGAATAGCTCCTCTGAGGTAGCATAACTCTACTCACGAATATTCTCATCATACAACTTTTTCAAGCGTTAAAAATTGCATAAGCAGAAGTTTGATCTTCATGTTGCCACTGCAGCTCATTTTGACATTGATGCCAGCATGAATTAGTAAGCATGCTTATCATCATCTATATGACGTTGGTACTTCTCAAGTACCTCCTTTTCAATGTCATCAGCAGGTGCTGATGGTGGCTTAGTATCAAGAACGTATTCATTGTTTTCCAAATAAAGATTTATTTTTAAATTTCTCAACCAGTCGTTATAGTTGGGTCCAGTCAATTTTTTTTGTTCAAGGATGCTAGATATAGCATTGATAGCCCTATTTTATTCATTCAATAAAAGGTCTTTAATATTAAATGTTTGCTTATTTTATTCAAATTCTTTAACCCTAATACAATTCAGAAAATCAAATTTCTTAGCGGGCATGAAACCCAATAAACTTATCTTATACCCTATAAGAGCCATAAGAATAACTACTAGTAGTTTATATTTTAACAATTGTATCATTATACGATCCTCAAGTTTGTTTTACCTCACTTTTTCGTATACCCCAATTTTATGAGCTCATATAATATTTGTGTCAACTACCCATCCAACGCTAGTGTAAATAGAGCATCAAGACACCCCATGACTCATGGACGTTATAGAGATGAGTCTATTTTATGAGCACCATTATGCTTGATAAAGAACACAACTTTCCAAATACAAGACCACTCCACGACTTATAGACAATGATCAAGTATGGTAGTGTCGTCATATCTTTACCTTTGATGGTAGACATTGAATAATAAATCCTACTTAAATTTTCATATTTGTTTGAAATTAATTTTTTCATAAAAAATCTTATTAAGTTTAAAAAACTTATGGTTTCTTTTAATTCCAGGACCTCATCAACTTAAATTACTATGTGGGTTATTTAAGATTTATCATCATATGTGCACAAGTATAAAACATTAAATAAAGTGTAGCATGCATCCTATACATAAAGCGGTGGAGTGATCGTGGCCAACCTATGCAACTCATTTGAGTAAAAAAGGGTCAATGGTCAATCTAAGGGATTATGGAAAAGAAACTAAATTATTAGTTCATATGTAATCTCATACATATATGGGCCTTGAACCTAATCTATTACAAAAAATTAAACCATCACATATGGGTCTTCACGTCGAAAGTCCTTCAAATCTACCATAAAAATATAAATTTTCACCAACTAATCTACTCTCATTGCATAAATTTAAAGAATTTACAAATATAAATAAGAGGTTGCCAGTCCCCATTTAATAACTCCAAATAAAATAAAGACATTCATCACAAAGGTCTAAGGCCCATGATCATCCCTAAATAAATAAATACATATTTAAAAATTACCAAGTAATTTATGTCATGTTCAACAATTATTTGGGACAATGTATTTTCATAAAACTATTAATTTTTTTTTTTATATTAGGAAAATCATTTTCCTTATTATTCAAAAGGTAGAGAATTCTTGATTATAATTGGTCAGACTAAATTAATCAAGATGAGATAAAAATTCTTCAATACTGTGTATCATTTTATCATATAAGATTTCATATACATATCCCAAATAATAAAAACATAATATAATTTATCATATTTTAAAAAATTTAAATATGAATTTCACACTGAACATCTTTCAATACCATGAACCGTGGCTCTGATACCACTGTTGCTCAAAACGATGCATGAAAAAAGTATTGAAAGGAATGCACAAAACAATATTAACTCGGTGCACAAATTCTATCTCTGAAGTTCTCCTTCGTTTGATGTAGAGGATAGAAGGAATTAATTCCTTGTCTAGATCGAAACTCACAAGGATTCCACGTGTAATCCCTTTAATCAGCCCACTATTGAATCATCAATACTGAATCAATATTTCACTAGTAATATTGATACGTTTTTAATCAATTAAATAATAGTATAGAAGAAGGAGATAAATAAACGGAAGAACTTATCTCCCTAATTTTTCTTTCTGCCGCGAGGAACCAAAAGTATCTTTTTTCTATCTTGCGTTGAAAGGTGGTTTTGGATATATATGTATATGTATATATATATATATATATATAATTAAAATAATATAAAACCTAATAACTATCGTCGCGGCCAAAGGAAATAAATATTCTTTAGTCAAAACTCCACTCCTTAATACACGTATTTCGGCCAAACAAAGAGAAGTGGTGTAACCAGTTATCACATCCCACGTAACAATTATACAAAGGGAATTTGATGGAGTCAAACCTCCATTTTTTTAAAAAATTGCACGTGTATACACACACATATATATGTATATATATAATGTATGTTTAAATTATATACATATACACATATATTTAGATAAATCACTTTATCTAACTATTTTTATCTCCTTGGTTTTAAGTGAACTTTCACAATAAAGCCTGCTAATTTTATTATTGGGGATTGACTAGTTAATCCAATTAATAAGTTGATACCCAGTCGAATATCTTTAATCAAGTCAATTGATTAATTCATTTACACTATTAACGTCAATTATAATAATATATTATCTAATTGAATGTATATTTGATTCAATAATTGAATTGAAATTTAAATCTAATTAGCTAATCATTATTAATTAATTATATCCAAGTATTGGATTATGGTAATTGATAAATGTAGTCATTCAAATTTTGGTATGACCCTTTAGGTTCACTACTAACACTAGCAATAGGCTTATAACTTTTTTAATTTTACAAATAACAATTATTTGATTTCTTAGAATTAATTCCTTAATTAGAAAACCTACAAATCATGGGAACATCTAGCAAGTAGCGTGATCACCTAATGTTAGGTGAAATAGTGAGTAAACCTATATTATTGTGATAGTCAACAACTAATCTCCCGATTGATTCTAGGGTATTGATTATAAGTCGAAGCCCCCGTTAAATCAATAACTGTGTAATTCTATTCAAGTTATGATGATTTTTGATAAATCCATATTCATCATGCATTGACCAAGGTCTTCGAATCGAGAATGAAAAACATATGAGATTCTTTTGTGATTGACAAGTGTCAGATTCTATGTTGGCCATTGACAAGTCTCTATGTACACTATTTTAATACTCAATATATCCCCTTGTCATTGTCAATCAATCATAAGATATATCTAAGTATTACACAATGTACATAAGACTGTTGTCATGCTTCAAGTCTAAGTACTAATCATGTACTAGCATAATTAGGAAGTTCTTATTTCGACAGGATATCTCCACTTTAAAATTTCCCACGGATCAAGTCCAATTAACTTATTTTATAACAGGCATCTACATACATGAACTCGTGTCACCACACTAATACTAATGAAATGTAGTATTTTCATCTTACGAGTATTCATTATATGCAAAAGTCTTACTAGCTACTCAATGTCCTATCTTGAATAACTTCGAATTGGGACTAATTTAAGATCAAAACTTCAAAAGCATATTCTGCGATCACCACTCATGTGTGACCATGCCCCGTAGCTTATTTTGATTTAAGAACTTAATATTTGCAAATAAGAAAAATAATATAAAAGAATAATGCCTTCATTAATATTATTCCCAATAAAATAGTTTACATATAAAATATGAAAGAGTACAATAATCCAATTTAATTGGTGCGGCAGGCACGCTGCTCTAATATGTGTATCTTTCATCCATCATGCGTCTTTCATGCATTGTGCAGTCTTAAATCTAGCTTATCATCTACTTTGGCGGTGTTAATTGCTTTTATGGATCTATATGACTTCTCAAACTATCGTGCAAACAACCATAGTGTTGATGGTGGTAATTCACCGGAGCATTGATTGGTGTATTTTCTGGATTTTTATGGCTTCTTTCTTCATCGTGCAAGCAGTCATGGCATTGATAATGCTTTGATTCTCATCTAGAAGAATTGCAGTAGTTATGGAAAAAATCATTTTATGTCTCATAACTATGGCCTCATCCATATTATGGCCCAAAATATTTTGCTTTCTAAATTCCTCTCATATCTCTCATAAAATTCAATTTTTATCTGTAAAAAAAGTTACGTGCCAGCTAAAATTAGGGCTTTTCACTGATGTAGCTAGAATTCTTTCCTACTTAATCGAATTTTTTAACGTAGTCGTTGTACGCATCATTTTGTATTTCCCACATCATCATCAGCAATCTATACTTAATATAATAACAAAATCCGCCGAAAATAGAAACTAAGGAATTTTCCCGCCCAAACAAATAATACTATTAGTAGAAACTACGATTTTCAGTTTTAATTGGTCGGTTTATTAAATAAAACGCATTTTATGCTTATTCACTAATTAAGGAATATGTAACAAGTGTGCTTAAATTAGGGAAATTATGGACCATCATTATATAGTAAAAATATTATTCCAATGTAAGAAAATATTCCCCTATATATGGTGAATATATAGGTCATTGTATTGTATTATATACTAATCTTCCCCTAGATTTATAAATTTCTTTTATTTACTTTACAAAAAAAAAAAAAAAAAAAAAAAGATTAGTCAATTATTTTTTCTCAATTATTTGATATTATTTTTTTCTTTTAAAATAAATATATTTTTTTAATCGTGCATTGCATGATGGGTGATTCTAGTACTTATAAGATTAAAATTAATTCTTCTTTTTTCTAATTTTAAGATTGAAACTTTATTCCTCTTTTCCCTAATTTTTCCGTGAAGTACACTTTCATAAGGAGCAGCTCCGGCGTCACTTAACCCACCCTCGTCGCTTCCAAATCATCAACACACGACCTAACATCTTCCTCCACGGCCATGATTGGTTCATCTTATCTCCCTCTACTTGTTGCTCAGTGATTCTACGAACGGATAGACCCGCAACTTCGCCAGCGACCCCGGAGCTGGCCCAACCCATCACGCAGTAAGTTGGAACAGTTGTTGTAGGCTGAAAAGGAAGAATCTGCTCGTCGCAATCATCGAAATTGTTTTAATTTTGGAGTTTGAGAGGAAATATGTTATTCTCCTTCGATTTATCAAATATCTATTTCAAAATTTTGTTCATCTTCAATTTTTCATAAATTTGTTCATCTTCTTCGATTTTTCAAGAAATCTGTTTAAAAAAATTATTTCAGAAATATATTCATCTTCTTCGATTTTTCTGAAATCTGTTTCAGAAATCTGTTCATCTCTTTAGGAAGACTCCAAGCACTGTTTACCTTCTTCGATTTTTGTAAAAATCTATTTCAGAAAAATGGGTTGTTGATTCTAAACCTAGGCAAGAATGGGGGAAATATGTGCAGAAAATCGAGGGAACAAGATTAGGGTGGGGATGAAGATGATGGACATGATTAGGGGTGGGAAGGAAGATGATGAACAAATTTTCTTCATTTTTACATATTTTTTCTTAATATATATGTGAGGCATTTAATTTTATTTTAATTTGACAAGATGATTTAACAATCAAATACTAACATGGAATATAATTTAAAGTGAGAAAATAAAATATTAAATTCCACCTAAGAATCCGGTGACACGCCACTTAAAATCCTTAAGTTGGGTCTACATTGGACCGGCACGTGACGACCTCCGTCCAGGACTAAAATCGGACAATTCTTAGAGTTATGGGACAAAATTTAAAAAATAAAAAAATAAAAAAAATTTGAGATATAAAGCAGATGAGGCCATAGTTATGGAACGTATAATGATTTTTTCCCCAGTAGTTATTATTATTCAGTGTGATCCAATTTGTGTACTTACTAATTTATAGTGTTGTAATAGATTGTTTTTTCTTTTGTCCTCTTCTCATGCTTGAGTTGAGGGTGAGTTGTGGCCAGAGCTGTCAAAATGAGCCCGGCCCGAAAAAATTGGGCCTACTTGGCCCGAACTGAGCAGCCCGACGGGCCCGATGGGCCAAGTGGCCCGGCTTTATTTTTCTCCTTTTTTTATTATTATTATTTTTTTTTCTCCAATTAATTTTTAGAGGGAAAACCCCCTCCATATTTTTTGAGTGCGCCTTTTCAATAACAAGTTCATTGTTTATTCAAGAGTCCAAATGTCCAATAATATCATTTAAATTTTTAATAAAAAATAAAAATTAATTGTCCGTAAAATTGAGATGAAAATTTCCCTCATAAGTTCTATTATGGATTGATGTGAAATTCAAAACAAGTAGTATTTCTATAACTAATTAATTGTCTCATATGTTTTCTAATTCACGACAGAGGGATACTTTATTTTCTCTTTCAAGCAATTAAAAATCGAAAGAAAGTGACTGCTTGTCTGTAAAAGTATTTTAATTATAGTTCATAATACTCGTCTTATTTCTTTATTATATAAGCGTATTTGAATTTTTAATAATTTTAATTTGTGTGTGGGAATTTGGTATTGCACAAATTTTCTTAGAAAAAATGTATAAAATGCAGCGGGCAGAAACTGGCCCGACAACCCGACGGCCCGAGGATGGGCTGAGCTCGGCACGAAAAAATCTGGCCTGACCCGACCCGATTTTATCTGCTGGCCCGACTAGGCTAGGCTGGGCTGGCCCGACCTGATCATTTTGACAGCTCTAGTTGTGGCAGATCCAGGAATTACAAATAAGATATGCACAATTTTATGAAATACTAAAAAAATAAAATCATACAATTTAATAAAGAAAGCAAGTCCTGCGCCAAAACCCTAATTCCAAAAGCCTACATAATCATTTTTTCCATCATTTTATTCATACAATATCATCTATAAACTCTTTTGAAAAAAAAAAATAACTTAAATTTTAATAACAAGAAAAAAAAAGAAAAAAAGAGTAGAAAATACTACCTGACGAGACGATAGATGATAGATAGAAGAAATGGTCAACAGAAGAAGCTCTAAAAATGCACCGTAAAAGACATCTTACTACATCCACGAGCCCTTAATTTATTTTTAATTTCTGCATGTGTGTATATATATATATATATATATATATATATATATATATAAATCTAACATATGCAATAATATAACAAAACATTTTGTAGTTCACACAGTCTGTCACTCAAGCAAAGTAATGAGAAGGCGTGACGACGCAGGATTGACACCTCTCTAGTGTAAGAATGCCTACATATTTTTTACAGATTAAATCATGTGATGGGCCTGTCAAAGTTTGAGACCCATTCGAAAAGTTTTAGCTAGGCTCGAACAAAATTCTATTGTACGAGGAATGCGATCAACAAATTCCTTATTTAAACAATAACTTGATGCAAAATCAATGAATCAAGCATGAAATTTTTTTTAACCAATTGCAAAATATTTATAATTATATTTTTATTTACATGGATAATTGTGTGTACAGTGTATATATTATGAAAATTTATGTTTTTATTTTGTTATAAACTTTCAATTTCGTTCTATCGTTACTTTCTGTAAACTTTGTTTATTTATTGTTTTAATCGATAGTTGAGATGACTACTTGTAAGTATGAATGTGGTAATGAAAAAACGTACAAGAAAAAATAAGGGTGAAGAACTTATCTATATTTATTTTGACGAAATTTAAAAGAAAGCCATTTATATATTTTATTTTTACTTTAGTTGGTTAAAATTATTTTCAAAACAATGATATTAATATTGTAAGGGGCTCCCTTTTTTTTCCGCACTGAAACTTCAAGAGATTGGACCGACTCTTTTGAAAGCATCACATGTATCAAGTCATCTTCCCTTTTTAGCTCTCTTCCATATTTTTAGTTAATTTTATTTTGTAGTATTCTACTACTTATAATTAATATTATAGAATTTTAATAATAAAATTAAATTTAAATTATCAAAACCCTAAATTTTAAGTCAAAGGTTGACTATGCCTTTGGAGTTTTGACAACGACGGTTAGGATATTTTGTGTTAGTGGTATTTTTGTTAAAATTTCTTATGTTATTTTTTTATTTATTAAACTTAGTAAATTTATTATTCGTAATTAGTTAGTTACAATATTCTATTATTTTAATATTTTAATATTTTTGTAGAAGGATCATAAGAAATACATAAGACTTGATTAAGATACAAATATGCCAAACTTAAAGGAACAAGCAATAAGTCATGACGATATCAATCGGAGAATAGGCAATCGACTGCGTAATGGGCTTGAGCTCGTGAGGAGGCTTCACATCTGTGTGTGTATATATATATATATGTTCATATGGAAGCTGGGTAGATATAGAAAAAAGGATATTATATTGCGGCTTTACATATCAACACATAGAGGGAGGATTTGGCCATGATATATATTATCATTTATATGGAAGAATTAATTGAAAGATGATCGAGTACAGTAAGGGGTTTTGATATTCATAGAATTTTATTTTCATGGTGGTACTCAAGTGGATTTTTTTGTTACGGCAAGTGCAAGAATTATTCTAGCTGTTAGAGCTTATTTATTAACGGGGTTTGGGAGAGCTTGTCCGATCTTCGTTGGTTTGTCTTGTTAGTGTCAAATAAGTCGAAGAGAGTCGCCGGACGTTGTTGGTATGTTATAGGTTAGGTATCGGGGAATCGAGTCTCTTTGTAAAACATATCGTTATACAAAGTATCAATAATATATAGAAGGTCGGAGGGATATGCGGGATTCAGCCCGTGTTTATTTTGGTGTTGTGATTTTTTTTATTTTTTTATTTTTGTTTTTCTGTGTTGCAACATAATAAATGCAGACTATAAAATTACAAGTGATTTCAAGAGCGGGACCGTATCCTAATACGATCGATTCTGGAAAATGTGACACCCCAACCCTACAAGCAGGTGAAAAGTTGCCACTAAAACATACTTCTACTTTCAAAATATTTATCAGCGGAAGACCTTTTAATAAAAATACGAGTTAGAAAAAATTCTTGATTAATAAAACTATTATTTACATAAAAGCTAACTAATATATAACCCACATATTTGAGTTAAAATCCTAATATGTTTTTCAAATATCATATGTAGTAGGACCTTCTAATTTAAAAGTACTTAAAAGGTAAAACACGCATACTATTAGCATAACTTACAAAGTTGAACACTAGTTTTACTTTAATACTTAAACTATAAAATTATTTTCAAGACACTTGCAACTTTCATTAATCAATGTAAATTAAAGACTTCTACTTTAATACTTAATTTCAATTGCATTTACTTTATTCTTTATTCTTTATTCTCCTTATTGGGAATTTGTCTGTACCAGCTAGATCACCTGCCTTCCGTTGGTCCTGAAAATGTTTTAAGCATAGCATCATGAGTTATGCGAACCCAACGGGAAAAATCTGTAAGCAGTTACACTAAATGAAAAGGCACAATAATAAATACATCATTGACTAAGAAGCCAATCTTACGACTCGGAAGTTATATTGCGCAACTTAGGAGCCAATCTTACGACTCAAAAGTCTGACTAGGAGCCCATCTTACGACTCGAGTCATATTGTTAAGATCACTTAAGATTCAATCTTACGACTCGAAAGCATTCGACTTATGAGCCAATCTTACAACTCAAAAGCCCATCTTACGACTTGAGAGTAATCATATGTCCGAAGGCGAACGTACAAATCACAATACAAATTCTATAGTATAAAAGTCACGTAGTTACCCATTTTTCATGAAGACATCCTTTCATTGGCGTTGATGTTCTTTGATTGAATTATTTTGAAGAAGCTCCAAGGTTAACCAATCCAACTCGTACTGCACTCGCCGATTTGAGACATTTAGTAGTATAGCTTACTTTATAATAATTCTTCTCTTTATCATAACTTATTATATGTATCATAATCTTAGTTCATACATATAATTAGTGCACATGTATACTTATACATTTAATCACATTAACATACTCAACATAGTATGTATAGTAACATGTGTGTAACTTAACTAACCTATTAATATATATATATATACATATATATATATATATGTTCACATAATTCATATAATCATGAACATTTATATATCTATAAATTATATGCTATAATTTAACATACCAGAATAGTTCACTAAATCCAAGTGTATGTTTTTATGAAAATCTTTTATTATATATAGTTAAAAATAGTTAGTTTTAGGTCTCTTACTAGTCTGTCTTGTAAAATTCATTATAAATCATATATTTCATAAAAACCTCTCAATTTTTAATTATAAACTTTAACTTTATATAATATGAAATTATAAATCAGTTTTTAAAAAGATGTAGGGAATGATTTTATAAAATTCATTTTCTAGAAGCAATTTGACTCTTTTATAACTAAAATCAGCTTATTTTGTAAAATTCATCAAAAATCATAAACTTAACAAAATGCCTTCAAATTTTAACCATATACTATTAACATCATATATAATAACATCGTATAACAGTTTTGGAAAATAAGAAGTAAATAATTTTATATAATTTTCCAAAGTTGCATGAATAACATAAACTTTTTTGATGAAGTATTCAAATAAAGTTCACACATTTAGATAATATAATATTTACTTGTAACTATATAAAAAACGTAAATGATCAATATATTAAATATTATAAAACATATATACTTAACATATGTATGCCGATTCTGCACCACGTAGCAAAATTGGTTAATTGGTGATCAACCATATAAGATTCCTAAGTCATGTATTCTTACTAATATGCATTCTACATAACATCTACTTAGCATAAATGAATAAAATAATTAAATTTCTAATTCTATATAAATTTCAAAAATAAGAACGAAAATTATTAAAGAAGACATACCTTACAATAGATACACTTATATAACGACTCCTAAAAGCACCGAAACTCCAAACACCATTGGACATATGAAACCTTCAAACACCGTCGAAAATAAACTTTTTAGGGTCTCCTAATTAAAGGAATCCCTTTATATGAAATATGCTTGTTTTGTACTTTCATTTTCCTAGTATAAGCGATGTACCTATTTATAGTAAATACAATTCTTATTACTCTTCACTAGTTTCGATGTGAGATAATTGGTTGTTGTGCATGCAAATACTTGCAATATAGATTTGTACTCCTATAGTCTATATTATTATTATATTATTAATAATATATATGTATTACTTTAATCAATCAATTTCAGATTTGTTAATCTATATTATATATATATATATATATATATATACACAGACGCGCGTACACAACCTATCTATACCTTACTTTTTTAAATTGATATACATGCATACATACTATTTACATAACTAAGTACATATTTGTATATTTCACTTATCTAATAAAATTTAAAATATCTTTTAGTGATTCCTATATTTTGTACTTTCTTTCATATATCGGACGAGTGTACGGAGTGAGTTCGGATTCCTTGATAGCTACCCCTGTACAATGAAGTAGAAACACTTTGTTTCTGGAGACTTCATTTGCCCCAATACTTGAATAAAGAATTTGACTTGAAAATCTTTAAAATAAACTTAAATAATATTTCTGGAAAATTAATTAAAATGCTAACAAGAATGTCAGTTGCTTTTGGTTTTAGGGTGTTACAGGAAGTCTGCAATATCATGTGCTTTCTTGAAAACATGGTGAAGAAGTTGCAGAAGTCTAAGCCGAAATCATCCTCAATTAGATGTAGAGAATGCAATGGTTGGGATCACTTTCAAAAGGAGTGCCCTACGTTTCTAAGAAGGTAAGATAAGTCCCCTAACATCCACATGGAGTGACGAGTCGGACAAGAAAGAGGAGAACGATCATTGAGTAACATGACGACTTTATAAAATTCCTATATGTGTTTCTTGGGGTAAATTGAAACTGAAAAAACAACTCCCCAATAAAGCTCATGTATGTTGCAACATGAGTTACCTGACGTTTATGAATCTGACGATTCTGATAAAGAAATAGGTCCAACAATTAAGGAGATGTAGAAACTGTCTGTCGCATGTTTTAAGGGTGCAAGGCCATCAAATAATCGGAGCGTCAACAACAAGAATCACAGGCGACGATTGAGAAATTAGAAACATAAGCCAATGAGAAGGTACGAGTTAGAACCAATCTGAATGAGGAACTTGGAAAAAGTTAGAAGTGTGTGGATGTTGTGGTGGCGGAAAAAACTCGAGAGGCTGAAACTGTATTCCAACATACACTCGTCGAGAAAGAAAAAAATGTGAAATCCATGCAAACTGATCTCCAAAAGGTTAAGAATGAGCTTAAGATGTGTAAAAGCAGCATGGAAACTAAGGGTTAAACAATTGAGAAACTATCCACAAAGTTGGAACAATCCAAACAGATTCTAAAATGACTGAGCTATGGTAAGGTCACTCTTACCAAACTCATTAACTTGTGATCTTACTGGTCTTGATTATAATGGTGAGTCCTCTAGTTCACAAATGGTCCTTGTGAATTCTGGTCAATGTGTTAGAACACATAAAGATCATAGTAAGTATAATGGGAAAAATTGATCATGTTAATCAATGTTCACACACTAAACCAGTTAATAGACGTGGTTTTCTTGCACATTTTGATCAAGAGACACATTCTACACATGTTAATAATATTGTTCGTCCTGCTATGTTACAACATTGAAGGTCAAAAACTGCTAAAAAATCTCATTTTGTGCTTACATGTCATTAGTGTGGTGTATTTCCAAATTGTTTTAGAATGCATTTTGATCTTTATAATAGTGAGAATGGTGGTTGTAATAGTAGAGAATACCATACCAAGCACCTAGACCTAAAGTAGATTTGAAAAATCAAACTGAACGAAAAATATGGACTAGAAAATCTACTTGTTTAACTTCCTTAAATTAAGCGTGTAGCTCGTGTCACCACAATTTCGGTGTTGATATAGTAATGTGCTAAAATAATTAATCATATTCTAATAGCGAATCAAATAAAAATAAGGTATTTAATGTAGAAAAATTTCATAACTTTGTGGAAGATCTTTAGGATTGTTTTATGTTTGTTTTGCATTTCATAAGAAAAAAATATATGTTGCAATATGCGTATCATGTAAGATTCTGCATTAGACATTTTTTTTCATACATTTATCATAATTTTATCCTTTATACTCCATGTAAAAAGGAAAGTTCAAAGATTTATTTGATTTTAAATTTTACCTTCATATTCTTTCTGATTGATAAAGAATTTTGTTTTAATTATTCCCCACTAGTTGGAAAGGGTTACGGTCATTAAATGATTTTGAGAGGAACAACCAATCCTCGGATTGGAAAGAGCTACTAACAAAGAAAGTGATTGATCTATGAAAGTCGCTGACCACAAAAATTACTCGTTTAATAATTTAATATCTTTATTATCAAAAGGGATTATAAGGATCAACCACGACTTGTCACACCAAATTTTTCTAGTGCGATTTTGGCTCGCAGGGTTTGCGAGCTACTCCATGAAAAGGTAAAAACAATTGGAGGAATATGGATATCTTAATTTTATTTTATGTGCAAGCCTTTATTTTGTTTTATGCCAAAAGTCAAAATCAAATATGAAGATGTTGAGTTCTGTTTAGTTTTTTGTCAAATACTTCTGCTTGCCTAATACCGTGGGTGTGATAAGATAAAAATTAAGGTTTGCATTTTATTTATTATTTTTTATTTTTAGGCATCCCCTGCATGGATTTCAATGAAATTATAGATATAAATGATATAAGCCTCAAACTGGAAAAACATTGTATGTTTGGAATTTTGGTTTAATTACTGAATGTTGCACCTCTTAATTTATAACCTGTATAGTGAACTTGACTATGAGTCAGTGGGTTAAAGTAAGGGGTAGTAAAAGTAGGGGGTTGAATTATATGCATATATTTTGTTATGTTAGTCAAGCTTTTATCTTTGTATTTTCGTGAAAAAATGGGAGAAATATTGAGGATACCATTACCATGGTATTATATTAAGGGGGAGATTGAGCTTTGATTACATTATTTACTTTCGGATTTTTGACCAAAAAAAAAAAAAAAAAAACCCAAAGGGGAAATTGTTAGGATATTTGTGTTGCAATATTTTTTCAAAATTCCTTATGTTATTTTTATTTGATTTATTAAACTTAGTAGATTTATTATCGTACAATTAGTTGTGTTATAATATTTTATTATTTTGCTATTTCTGTAGGAGGATCATAAAAAACGAATAAGACTTAAATAGAGTATCTTTAAAGAAATAAATCTGCAAGACTTGAAGAACAAGCAATATGTGAAATCAGGAAGATATCAATTGGAGACGAACTTTGTGGAAAGCAATCAGCGGTGTAATAAGCTTGAGCCCACGAGGAGGCTTCACGTACAAACACACACACACAAACACAAACACAAACACAAACACAAACACACACACACACACACACATACACACACACACATATATATATGTTGGGATTTGTGCCTTGAATCTTATTGGGTTTGAATTGACGTTCGTATCGAGGTGGAGGATTGAATTTGAAAGCTGTTGGAACGCCAACGCGACCGCAACGGATGGTCGCGGTCGCGGCAAGAAAGGGGTTTTTTTGCAGAGGTCGCGGGCGCGAGTCCGAGTCGCCGGCAACATTGTCCTGTTTTGGTCGCGGCCGCGACACGATAGGCGGCAGATTTTGGGCTTACGCAATTTAGGCCCAGTTTGATTCATTTCTTGTATAGAATTAGGTTTTGGGGCTTATATATAGATCCTATTGGAGTCCTTTGACATAGAGAGATTAGAGAGTCTTAGAATTGCTTTTGGCTTTGAATTTGGCTTGATAAATCAAGCAGTGATAGTTTATTTGGGTCGAGTATCAATTGATAGATACTCGACTATTGGTCTTTGTTTGAACTCTCATTTGAATTGATTTGGGATCCTTCCCTTTTGGCCTTTGACGTAGCTAACAAGTTGTTAGCGAACCACGTTAATTCTTGGTGTTAGTTTCATTTGTTTTCTTGCACGGTTATCATTAGTTTGCTTGTTTGATTAGTTCGATCATTTCCCAACTATATATAGATATACATATATATATAAGTACAATGAGGGAGGCTTCACATTCATATGGAAGTTGTGTAGATATAGAAAAACAAGATATTATATGACGGTTGCATACATCAACATATAGGGGGATTTGGCTATGATATATATTACTCCCTCCATCCCAGTTAAATTTGCACACTTGCCTTATCGGTTTGTTCCACTTAACTTTGCACACCTCTAAAATAGAAACTAATTCCCACATTTTTCACCCTCAAAACTCAACCCTCAATCTCAACCTTTAAAAAAGTCAAAAGAAAAGTAAAATCTATTTTTTCTTAATATTTGTGCCCGATCAACCCTACAAATTTAACTGGGACGTAGTATTATTTATATGGAAGAATTAATTGAAAGATGATAGAGTACAGTGAGGGATTTTCATATTCATAGAGTTTTTCATTTTCATGGTGGTACTTAAGTGGTTTTTTTGTAATAGTGAGTGGAAGAATTATTCTAGTTGTTAGAGCTTATTACGTAAACATGTCCATAGGGTTGTTTTGTAAAAGTGTCCATAGGTTTTGTGTCCAAGTACCTTCCGGATAAAGAACTTCGGGGCAGATTTGAGAGAGCTCGTTCGGTCTTCGATGGTTTGCGGTGTTAGTCGAATATGTCGATGGGAGTCGTCTGACGTTGTTGGTATAATATAGATTAGGTGTTAGAGAAACGATTCTCTGTGTTAAACCTATCGCTATAAAACTCGTGTTTATTTGGTGTATGATTTATTTATTTATTTATTTATTTATTTTTATTTTCGTTTTTCTGTGTTTAACTTGTTTGACAATTAGTTATTATATCTACTATGGAATAAAGATTTTTTACTTATAGTTAAAAGTTGAGTAACAAATCGTTCATTTTAAATTTTTTTCTGATGCATCATTTTTACTATTTTTGTGTTTAATGTTAATCTGCACTATTTTATTGCACTACTATAATTGGGTCCCCTTGACTGAATTTCCTGGCTCCGTCACTGCTCCCCTTTAGTTTTATACAAGCAAAGTGTAATCTGGTCGGTCATATCTTCAAAATATAAACTCTTTAAATGTGTTTGACAAAGTAAAATTTAAACAACTTATAAAATGTAAAAATAAGTTTTTAAAGCGTATAAGCTCCAAAAGAAATAAGTTTTTTAGTCCATCTTACATTTTAAGAACTTGTTAGTTCCACTAAAAAATTCGAATCCTACGCACATACAAACATTATACACACACTATACACACACTACACACAATTTACATACACTACATGCATTTCTCACACATTGCACACACTTCTTCACATGCACTATACATATTTCACACACCTCTTTCACATGCACTATACACATTAATCAGAATATTTATTTGATCGTGGCTTTCAAATCCACTAAGTTTATAACTAATTCACTCAATTGAATTACAAGCTTATAAACTCTCTTTTATCAAAATAATTTATTTAATTATAAGCTCCTGAAAAATTAGTCCTATAAAATCTTGAAACAACTTATAAAATATTTAAAATAAGCTTAGTGAAACACCTTCATCTTTATTTAATCCACTAGTTATGCAATCTCATTTTCTCCAATCAATTCCGCACCTTTTTTTTTTTTTTTTCCGTACTAGGGGACGCTTTTTCTAATATATTACTAACAGTCTCAATTTACAAATTGATCATCGGTTTCTCATCATAACGTATTGCACACAATATGTTCATTTGAAATCAATCTACTGATAAATGGACAATCCAAATTCAAAAGTATATCATTTAGCCTATTAGGGCATCTCCAATGGCCCATTGGTGCCGACCACTAAATTGATCCTCACTTTCTTCTCCAATACAAACCTTAATTAGATGCAAGTGTATCAACAAATTTATCGGTACACTATTCACCAAATATCTCTTTTCTAAAAAATACTCCCTCCATCCCGAATAAACTTGCACAGATAAATGGACACGTATATGAAATATGTTAGAAAGTTTCATAAGTTGAGACTTGAGAGATGAATTTGAATTATAAAATGAATCTTGCTAAATAAATAAAACTTTAAAAATAAAGTTACTAAATTAACTATAAAAATTTATTATTGTTCTTTTTCTTTGTCTACAATTTTCTTTCTTGACAATTATATTAAATAATCTCATTATAAAAGAGATAAGAAATTTAAGAAAAACCTTAAAAATAAAAATAAATAAAAATAATAATGCTATGTGTATTATTAAAATAAAGAAAAATATAGAATATTATCATGTAGGTTCAATTATTGTTAGAGTATAAAATACTCATTTTACAGTTTGTAAACTTAATTTTTGTATCCTAATTATTTAGTGGTAAATAGAGTTAGTTGTAACCAATTTCTGTTAGATATAGTTTCAGATATTTTGTAAAAATAGAGATGACTAGCATCTTCTATATATAGTTGATACAAAAATGTAACAAACAACTTTTGAGTCTACAGTTTTACAGAATGAAGAATCTTGCTACTCTTCTCAACTCTTCTTCCATTCTTATTTGAGCTTAGCTGTAGAAAAAAAACACACTTATGTTTCTTTACATGGTATCGATTACTCAGGTTTATCGATTTATTTATGGGTTCAGTTTTTTTCATTTTTTTTCTTTTTCGTCCACCCATCAAGTGTTTGTTAAAAGTACTGAGAGATGGCAAATGAATTTCCACCAAATCCTCAAGCCCCAATTACGATGAATAATCCGTTGTTTCTTTCTCCATTGGATAATCCAGGTATGATGTTAGTTTCCCATCCTTTGACTGGGCTCAATTACACTTCGTGGCGGCAATCCATGTTATTGGCTTTGGGTGCAAAATCCAAAATCGGATTTGTGACTGGGAAGGTTCCCAAGCCGGCTTAAGATTCTGCTACATTTGAAGCTTAGAAGAAAATGGATTGCATGTTGATTTCTTGGATTCTCAACAGTACTTCCAAGGATTTTGTTGAAGCATTCGTGTATGATAAAAGTGCCAAAGATTTATGGGATGAAATTGCCCAGCGATTCGGGGAAAGCAATGGTCCTCTGCTTTATCAACTACAAAGAGAGATTGCGAGCATGGCTCAAGGAACAGGTACGGTTCAAGTATACTTTACCCGTCTCAAGAAACTCTAGGATCAGTTTTCTAGTTTGTCTCCTTTACTAGTCCGTGGTTGTCCAACCGGGAAAAATATTTTTACAAGCATCAAGGCCAGAAATATCAGTAGTGCACAGAGACGAAGTGGTGAAGTGGAGGAAGCCAGGAACAGGACTAAGTAAAGTAAACTTAGATGCAACATCGAAAAAAGCAGGGAGAGTTGGTATAGGTGTTGTAGTGCGTGATCATGATGGTCATGTGATGGGGGCTGTTGCAAGGGTTTTAGAAGGAGGCTTCGAGGTGGAGGTGGCTGAAGCGTGTGCCTATAGAGAAGCAGTGTTATTGGCGTGTCGCTTAGGAGTACAACGAGTCATTTTTTAGACATATTCACTAAAGGTGTGGAATGCTCTTATGAAGAGGAAGAATGATCTATCTTATTTTGGAAATATTATTTCAAATACCCTTGTTTTATGTTCGTCTTTTAATTATGTTTTCTTTCCGTGGGTTAGATGTTCTGCTAATGTCCTTGCCCATGGATTAGCTAAGTTTAGTTTTTATTTTTCTATTGATAGTGATGGATTTTATTGAACACTTTACCTCTCACATTACAAGACACTGTAGCTTCGGATGCTAATATGGCCGATTGAATGCATGTTTTCCCCCTAAAAAAAAAAGGTATTGTACATGTACATGACAAATTGATGCTATTTAACAACAAACAAATATGAAAATTATATATTTTGCATACAAGTTCATATAATTGAATTCAAATAATTTAGTCCAAGCAAATTGCATTTTATTTAGCAGTTGCGTAAATTAACAATTAAGGAAATCTTTGAGATATTGATATAGATTGGTATAGATATGATCGGATTATATTAAACTTTATATATATATATATATATATATATATATATATATATATATATATAAGAGAAGTACACTACTTATAGTAAATGTCATTTTCCCGCAAAAAGGTCTAAATTAAGAAACTCTTTAAATTTTAAATATAATTTTTTGCAAAAAAATATGTTTACGTTAATTTCTTTGCAATCACGAGAGGATAGCAATTGGCTACACAATTTATAGTTATTTCTTTCCTTAAAAATACTTATATCGCTATCTATTTATATTTCAAACCAATTAATTAAATGAAATTTTTTATACATTGTTATATTTCTGATAACAACACGAATTGAGGAAATTCATAATCTTAATATTTCCATTTTCCATACATCATCATCAACTAGAATGGTTTTTGTTGGTTTGTCCGGGCCATGGGCCCGGTCCACCTTGGCCATTGGACCTGGTCCAAGGCCACCCAAGTGGGCTAGCCCAATTACTGGAAGTGGGTTATTATGGGAGGCCCATCTCCCATAATAAGAGGCCTGCTTCTCCCCTTTATAAACACCGTCAAGTGTACCGGGCACACTTAAGGGAGAAGTGAGAACAGTTTCTCACTTACGTGAGAAACAGATTAGAGAGAAATCAAAAGTAATTTCTCCCTAACCCAAAAGTTCTTTTCCAAAGCTACTGGAGATGGCTTTTGGATTATGGATCTTGGTGGATTTCCGATCATGATTTCCACCCCGACAGAGAGTACGGATCATCGAGGTGAGACTGTGGTTCGACCCGTATAGGATCTGGGGTTCAGATTCGCTGCAATCAAGGTATCCCGATCTAAATTCAACATTGGTATCAAAGTCAAAAGGTTATAATTCGACTCTTGATGTTTTTTGGGATTGACTCGTTTTGATTGAAAAAATTGTTGTGCAAATCTGCCAAATTTTGTCATTTTTATTTTCGAGATTTAGCATGCTATTGATTTGATGTTTTATTACTCGTTATAGCTACATTCTCCAACTTGAATCACTTAATTCCGTTAAGAAACAGATTTTATATGATTTTTTTAAGATGAATCTGTGTATTTGGAAATTTATTGCGAATATGAATTCTTTAATATGTTCGGGTGCAATTTTCGTCCAATTATTGTTCTGATATTTGCGTGTAATTGACATGTTCATTTTCTATGTTGAATGAGCTTTCTATAGATGTATTATGCACTTTATTTCATTGAGAAACGAATAAGATATGGACTTTTAAAGTTTAGACGAAAATCATGTGATTCTGAAAATTTTCCGGAAACTTGAAGATGTTCTTGTTTCTGAAAACCCCGATTTGAGCATGTTACAGTACGATTTAATGCATGTATGTGGTATGTATGCGTAGTTTATAAAATGAGTTTCGATTTGATATATAATTTGTGTTAATCAAACCTGTATACCGTTAGATAACGTGCTTTGAAAATTAAAATTGGATCTAATGTGTTCTTGAATTGTTCTTGATGAGCAATATGAAGAACAATGTTCTTCACTCTCCAAGAACACATTTTCTGATCAAACACATAGTTAGGATTGTCGTTTCGAGAAACCGATTACACCGTTGAGCTCGGATTGAACTCGGTTAGTCAAAGGGATGACACACCAGTGCCCAGTCAGCACACGTGGCCGAATCATATCGCTCCACGTGCGCCACATCATCGCACGATCAACAATCTAGTCAGCCGACATATAGGCGCAACGTCAGCACACATGGACGAATCAAGTTGTGCCACGTGTGCAAGCCATAGCTGCATCAGCAGCCACGTGGCAAGTCGCGTGGCGACATGTCATATAGAGAGCACCAATGGTAGGATGAAGTGGCATAGGATCTACGTCAGCCAATCGGTCCGAGCCGATTCATCGTCAGTCGAACCGGATCGTCACTGGTTCAAGTCGGCTCGCCACCTCGAAGGTCACCGGACCATCGTGTCACCGCTGCCGAATGGTCGCTGGACCGCCGCAACTCCGCCGCCGACCACCACCGACACCCCGCTGGCGTCGCGGTGCGTGGGAGGGTGTAAGAGCGCGTGATTCACTTTTGTGGCACGTGGGAGCGCGTGGAACGCACCTAGGACACGTGGCCACGTGTGGTTCACACATGCAACGCTTGGAAGCGCGTGTCATGCGCCTGGGGCGCGTGCACCGAGCGTGGGGCTCGTCTAGGCAGTGTATTTGTGCATATGTTTGTGTTTTGACGCGTACGAGCGGATGAGGCACGTGTTTTGTGCTTATGTATACGTGTGTGCGCGTGTACGAGTTCGTATACGTGCATATGAACGTGTGATGGATGCAACGGAAGCGTGGTGATGCGTGATGGAGCGTGTACTAGTTATGAACATGCATCAGGGACCATGTTCATGGAATTTTTTACCTGAAACCTCTGTAACGTTGTTCTTCACACCCTATTTTATGTGATTCCAATTATCCTCCATGAATTTCACATTTTGGAAATTTGACTCCATCTAAGAGTTTAATTAAAATCTAGAAACTAGGTTGGGGTGTGAGAATGATATAGTATTTTCGGGGAGAAATCATTGAAGTGTTTCCCTGACCTTAAGCTTATTAGTATACTCAACAGGAATTGATGAATAATGAATCACATAGTATTATTGATCATGTTCCTTAATGAGTGTTCAAAATAAGTTTACAATGGCTATTGATTGGATATGTCTAATCTAACCATACCCTTATCGTTTGATATTTTCGAGTGGGTTGACTTACCTCTAAGCTGACTAAGTGTTAGGCTTAGATCAAAAGTGATCACAGGGCTAAGTCAACATTTGGATAGATGTTACATATGCCCGATGAATGAAGATGGACTTTATTATAATGTTGACACGAGCGTCTTTACAGATGCTTTGTAAGCATGCAATGAGAAAGTCATCTGTCATAAATGGGATATAGGTAAGAGCATTAACTTGCTTTCAAACTTAATTCCCAATCATATTATGCATATTTTATGATCTTTGACATTCAACTGTGTGTTGAACTCCACGTTATGTGTGATCAACTTGTTGTCTGCACAACTTAAGTGTGATTAACATAGTAAAATCGTGTTGAAAACATGATTGGTTACTTGAGTGGGGGGTTATGGGTTGGAAGAATCTTTCCATTCTCACCCATAACAGTTGTAGATTTTGTTTTCCTTTAGGATTGAATTATGGTAATTCGACGGTTGGATATGGGTGATGATTGGGAACATAGTGAACTTTCGAGGTCATACCTTCCGTTAAGTTACCACAATGTCAATTATAAGAACAAAATCTTATGTACATTTAGTTTTAGTAAGCACATACGTGTGCATTCACCTCCCTTACACCTAGACCATGGCGTAGAACACAATTAGTTAGTTGCTTCTTAGTTAACCTTGTCTTTAGTGATAAGTAGATTATGACTAGGAGGTCATAACAATTAGATATGTAATAGACTTCGAAATAGTCTTGAATGGTTTAAACCAAATCATATGAATCCTAGAAGGGTGTTAGTGTTAGAATAGAGAAGAAACCGGAAACGGTTCTAGTAGGATGGAATTAAATGGGATTCCTCTACTAATGAAACCTTGGATAATCAACAGACTCTGGCCTTGGTAATAATTCTCATTTAATGAGAATAATACTTTAACTCAAGATATCAGGGTATATCAGAGTAAAAGTTTGGTATCTCTACCACCACCAGTCAGAGGTCGTTACTCCAAGTCTTCTCTGTGAACAATAGATTAAGATTCAAGTTAGAGTCTAGTATCTTCCCGTTGATTGGGGGAATCTAAAAACCAATTATGCCCATGGGGGTGGCTTGGATCTTTGGGATGCCGCTCATAATAGTGATTATAAATGGCTAAAGGCTGCTGATTAGTCATTTACAAGTTTTTTCAGGTAAGAATTGGATTCTAAACATACAGGAACATGGTAAAGGCGAAAGATATTGGCAGTGAGTTTTAGAAGAACGTCTCCAAGTGAAGACAAATGGGTCTTTATTTGGGAAACACAAAATTTTGAGCAAATACAGTGTAGTGTGTCTGGCTCAACACATGTATTGAGACCAATTAAAAATGCACTTAATCGTGCTAATCCAAAGTATATTTCTTAGTCCTTAACACACCTGCCATATGAGTTGACAATGAGGGTTAAGCATATTGCATTATTCATTAAGTGTGGTAGTAGATACCTGAACACTTCTTGACAAGCACTTGATAGTGCACATTCAACTTGAATGATTGCAAATGCTACACAGTGTCAGACTTGTCAATTAATTCCTTTACTTCAGGTAAAAGGATTTAAGGCATTGAATGTCAGAGCTAGAAATTTTGGGGATGACCTTTTTGTCTCTTTCAATAGGATTATGAAATTGAACACATGAATTTATGTAATAATTGATAACTTAGGCATTTACCACTGCAAATTGGATTTGCAGCATGCTGCAGTTAATGATTAGGCTTGATCCCTTGCAATTCGGAATTGTATGATGACCTAAAGTTTTTCTGTCTGTTATCCTCAAGAATCTTGGAATAGGACGAATTTTGATTTTAGTTGGTGCTCGTCTAAAGATCTGGACTCGACTTGAGATAATGAGAGATTGATTGATTGATAAACATTAAGACAATATTGTAGATGGACATGACGAGATTGTTTCGTGTTGTTGGATGAAGTAAACCTATGTGTATGCTTTTGAAAGTGGACTGATTAGTGCAAAGGTGCACTAAACTAGCTTACGTTAGGCATAACATGATGCTTTAATTAAGGGAAAATGCACTCAAGGAGTAATTTTTCCGGAATTGTTAATCTCAAGGGGGATTTTTGTTTCATTTCATCATCAACACTTGAAACAATTTTTAAAACAATTAGGATAATTTTTCTATTGCAATTAGTCCACTATGATGTTTTGTGATTCAACGATGTAATAGTTTATCATGGAGTCCAATTTCCCGATACATATGAGGACTGCTCACACGAATTGGTTGAATTCATTTGATTCACTAAAAGTCTAGACACTGGAGTGTTTAACATAACAATCAAATGAATAAGGCATAAGTGCTCTTAGACTAATTACAGGTGTGAAAAGTCTCATTAACATCTTATGATCAATGTAACGGATATATTATCAAGCAATCATCTGTTCTCACACACAATTTTCGACAAATTTGTGTGGTGAAGAGGGGGGAAAGAGATGTTAGATAAATATTGAGGTCCATGAAGGTGCAAGTCAAATACTTTATTTCATTGGAAAAGAACATTGATTGCGGCCCATACATTGTATCAAGGTATTTATTAAACCAGTAACTTAAATATCTCGTAAACTTTTGGACTTATATATAGTCAAAGCTGAGCAAATGAAGGTCCTAGGGGACAATATGGATTCTAGGGATCAATTGCTCAGGCGAATGACATTTTCCAATTAAATTTGAAAAGATAAAAACCTCATTAGAGGAAATGTATCCTTAAGGGATACTTTGTCAGTCCAAAGGTTATATGTTCAAAGATGAACAATTGATAAGTTTGTTACTGAAGTAGAATCACAAAACCTAGTATTTTAGAGATATCCCTATGAAATATTCAAATGAAGATCTGCATCCAACTGAACTATGAGTAGTTCAAAAGGATATCCTAAAATAAAATTCCAGTGGGGGTAAACTTTCCGTGAATATAGAATCTATTTGAATCTTTTGTTGGAATAAAACTGGGAAAATGCATGCTTGAAACTATGAGATTGCAAGCCATACATAATCAAGGATCTCCAGAATTTGAGAAAGAGTTGGACCCTGTATCATCCTTGGATGGATGAAAGCAAATGATTAGTTGTCTAATTAGTGTAGTTGAGACCAAGTCTAGGAGCTGGTGATATTATGTTGGACACAGAACGATTGTGAACAGATGTTCTCAAAAGGTTGTTAGAACTGTTAGAGGTAAAAATCTCAAATTGGTTGGAAGGTTACACTTTGAGTGTAAGGCTTGTCCAGAGGCATTTTCTATCAATGTTAAGTTTTACCATGATTCTTCCTTAGTTAGCCAACATAGAATTTGATTTGCAATTTTTTTATGCGGTTGAGTGACTGTATTTCTCAATGGAGAACCTGACCGACAAACAAATTGGTTTACCAAGGAGGTTTTTGGTCAAAGGCAGAGAAATCAAGTCCATAGCCTAGTACAGTACTCAAGTCAAGGGTATATGAGATTTTACGAAAGTATTAATCTCATGTAACAGTATAAGGAAACTTGCAATCTAAACTTTGTTAGTGAACAAAGATACTAAGTATTATGACCATTGATAAATGGGTATCGGCGTTGAAGGATCTAGATAGGGTTACTTATAGGATAAGTAAAGGTTCCAAGGGATCATTTAGATGACTACTTGTGATTATATGAGCATTGCTTGTAAAAGTCTTAAGGTGATTCCATGTGGACACCCATGTATCCACTAATACTCTTATTGGCTATAGACGAAGTTTTGAAGCCACTTAATGTGTCAAAAAACTTCTATAGAGAAGTTTACAAATCCTTCATACAATATTCTAGTACTGCTAAGAGCTGCAAATAATTTTTAGATGTGTGTGCCTTAGTGTAGGCTTTGTCATGGGTCTAGTAATTGAGCATTAATCAAACCCTAGTAAGGTGTAGGAGTACACTTGAAAGGGTTCTTGTGATGTCTAGTGTAACAGCCCGAATTTTCTTAAATATTTTCAAGACATTTTTTTTTTCTTTCGAAATCAATAAGAAAGAATAAAATATATTTTTATAAGGCTATTAGAAAAATATAAGTTATTAAAAGGACATTAACACTTCGAAAATAAAATCATCCAACACCGACTAATGACACGTAAACCTTCAATTCACCGAAATTTCATTTAATTATGCATAAATGAATAACTGAAACAAATTCTATTAAAATAATCAAATCATGTAATTCAATAATAAATAAAAGTGTATTAATTTACTAAGAAAAGTTTATGTAAACTTTGCCACCATCACCCATCTCGCCTCCACCTGCAACTCCATCAGCCTAAAAGTGGGTAAATAACAGGGGTGAGCTATATCCAACTCGTGGGGGTCCAGTTTGTCAAGACTAAATATCATGAAAAATCAATACAATTCGAAAGTAAATAGCATCATAGGGTGAACCAGCAAGTTAATAAAAACCATCTTAGGACTGGCCAGTTTTTTAGGCTTAAATAGACCAGCAAGTTACAAGTAAATTTATCATAGGACTGGTCATTTGCGTATCATGTGTTGTAGAACATAACTTATGCACGGCGGACGACCTGATGACCCTTATTTCGATCCCGGACCCTTTGGGTCTCTAGCAAATCATATAACATATTTGCAATCAATCATAATAATTCAACATAACATTTAATAATGACAAATAATTTAAGCGTGAACTTAAAAGGAATCCCGACCTTAACCTTGAACACGTGAAAGAAGTGCAAATAGTCTTAAGTCTTGTAGTCTCAGTAGCCCGTGCCTTCATACGTAATTATTTTAAATTAACAAGATATTAATTAAATCTGATTAGTAATAGAATTTATATCAGCTTCTAAACACACTGGACTATATACCACACCCTAACTTATTGTTTCATACTTTATATGATATACATAACAACATACACACACACGTTATTTATATATTATATGTACAAGTAATAGCCACATCACTATCACCATATATACATATTTGTACACACTAGAATATGCAAACACCCATTTATATGGGAAAAAAGTTGCAGTGCCCTTGTCAAGCCATGTGTACCCACTTTTTTACTTATCTCATTTTTTTACTTACAATATACCCCTTTTATTGTGAACACCCCAAGGTACCCCTGCATTAAAGTTAGCTCACCCATCCCATTTGACTCTTTTCTTGTCACCCCCCTCACCACTCTCACTTCACAGCAATCAAAACAATTTTACTCTTCGAAGCTTTGCAGCATTTGGATTCAAGCTCGATTCCACTAATCGTGTACAGTTTCTACTTCGAAGGTGTGTATTTTGCTTCCGATCGTCTACCATTGCTCAGTCAATGCCGATTTTTTTTTCTGCTATGAGAATGACAAATTACACCAGAAAACTGCTTACACGAGATTTGCATGAGTTACACGAGATTATACGAGAATGACGATATAGCTTACACGAGATTATACGAGATTACACATCAATGACGATATAGATTACACAAGAATGACGATATAGCTTACACGAGATTACACGAGATTACACAAGATTACACATCAATGACGATATAGCTTACACGAGATTAACATGTTACACATGAGAGTAATCAGCTTACACAAGATTAACATATTACACATGAGAGTAATCAGCTTACACGAGATTAACATGTTACACATGAGAGTAATCAGCTTACACGAGATTAACATATTACACATGAGAGTAATCACCTTACACGAGATTAACATGTTACACATGAGAGTAATCAGCTTACACGAGATTAACATGTTACACATGAGAGTAATCAGCTTACACGAGATTTTCAACTAACACAAGATGCATTATTGTTTACATGTGATTATTAATAGTGTGAACTTACACGAGATTCGTTATAGTTTACATGTGATTATTAATAGTTTGAACTTACACTAGATTCATTATTGTTTACACGAGATTGTATAAGTTTACAAGTGACACGAGATTACACGAGATTATATTAGTTAATTACACAATATTAGTTCACTTTACAAGTGATTCATAATTTGACCTTACATGATATTTGTGTATCTTAAACGAGATTAGTTAGGTTTACACGGGATTAATTATTTGATTTTACACGAGTTTGTTAAGACTTAGACGAGACTAAATGCGTTTACATGGTTAAGCTTTTTGACCTTACACGAAATATTTTAAAAAAATTACATGAGATGAATAAAATATTTTTCTTAATAATTATCTAATATGATCTTAGAAAAAATTAATAATATATTTTACTTAATAAAATATTTTATTAATAAATATGTAATATGATCTTAGAAAAAATTAATACAATAATTTAATTAATAAAATATTTTTCGTAATAATTATCTAATATGATCTTAGAAAAATTAATAAAATAATTTAATTAATAAAATAATTTAATTAATAATTATCTATTGCGATCTTAGAAAAAAAAATAATTACTTAATAAAATATTTTACTTAATAATTATCTTAGAAAAAATTAATAAAATATTTTACTTAATAAAATCATTTACTTAATAAAATATTTCACTTAATAAAACATTTTACTTAATAATTATCTAATATTGGATAAAATTTTATTTTCTAAAATATATGTTTTATTACCTGCACTAATTATTTTTTGTCACATGTCTTTTGAAATAGATGAGCTGGAAACGGATAGTAGTTTGTTTCGGTGGGCATTGGGAAAATCTTGAATATAAGGACGGTGTAGAAGAAGTACTCCCAATGCCGCCGGGTGGTATAAGTTATACGAGCCTACTAGAACGTATCCAGTCAATCGTCCAAGCTGATACGAATGAAGTTATTTATGTCTTAGCTTCACTGGATGGCAATGGTAGTAGAATTGTTAAGTTGAAGCTGAAAAATGACATTGACGTACAATATCTCTTGGCATCGAATGAGGATCCTGTTATATACGTTACCTAAAAGGCAATAGTTGGCAGGAGAAATGTGTGTGGTGTTGGAGGGTTTAGCGAAAATTATGTTGAATCTACTAATCAGTCGCGATACGGCAGTGGCTACACATTCCACTCCCAACACTTGGGCAATTCCACACGAGACCTTGGCGGCCCCAGTTCAACTCCGCAGATCGATACCCAAGTGTTGGGGGTCGATAGAAACGCATCCGAAAAATTTGTTGTTGATTTAGGACATGATGACAGTTTTAGGAATGCTGCTCGTGGCATGGATGGCTCCGCTAGTTGTGCACCTTTTCCTTATCATGATGATGATGATGTTGTCTGTGAGAACATTCAGTCCGAAATGAATAATTTGTACGGAGTAGATGCAAGGAAGGATATACAGATGTTCACGGATTATCAAACAACTCCGGCTGCTCCACCAAGGACCAGACCCAATCATCGACCGAGTACTGCGACTGGTTCCGTCCAAACAAGTTTATGTATATGAGAAGCACCTTGGCGATGACAACGTCATGTGCTGGATTGCTTCTGAAGTCTCTTGCTACAAACCGTTTCCGCAGCGCACCAATCTTCGTCTTTCGCCGTTCACCTTTACGGACAACTGTCTCGTAAAAACCATGACCTGGGATAGGTGGAGGATTCCTCGGGTCAAACGGAATATCACCAAAACTAAGCCCCGTCACTAGTGCGTACTCATACTTCGAGAATCTAATGTGTCCCTCGTCGATTCTGTACCAGAACTCGTCGTTCGAACAATCAGGCTTGATGACCTCGGATACAATCAGACTGTGGACAACAGCCTGAGGGAAAGTAGACTCAGTCGGAATGTGTAACAACTTCCCGAAGCAGGAACGCTGAAATTCCACGTGTGCATCACTTCTAGCAGCTTCTAACTCCTTTCTTATCTCTTTGAGGACATCAAACTTAAAATAGCCATTTATGTAGGCTTTGTGACGGCGTAAATTTGGCCTCCGCCAAGGTCAAATACCCTGTTTTTCCGCATATTATTGAAAAGAATATTACAAAATACAATTCCAAACTAACAAAAATAATGACTAAGTTGGTATCTAATATTTTATTGAACCGGGTTTTTGGTTCTAGGGACTCGTAGATTTAGACTGAAATAATTATTAAGATAATTATTTAAGTAAACTATTTTATTAAGTAAAATATTTTATTAATTATTTCTAAGATGATATTAGATAATTATTAAGCAAAATATTTTATTAAGTAATATATTTTATTAATTTTTGTAAGATAATATTAGAAAATTATTAAGTAAAATATTTTGTTAATTATTTCTAAGATGATATTGGATAATTACAATGGCAAAATATTTTATTAAGTAATATATTTTATTAATTTTTTCTAAGATAATTATTAAGATAAATATTAAGTCAATTTTTTTTTTTTTTTGTGGAGTAGAATATTTTATTAAGTTTTTCTAAGATAATATTAGATAATTATTTTATTAAGTAAAATATTTTATTATTATTTTCTAAGATCATATTAGATAATTATTAAGAAAAATATTATATTAAGTAATATATTTTATTAATTTTTTCTAAGATAATATTAGATAATTATTAAGAAAAATATTATATTAAGCAATATATTTTATTAATTATTTCAAAGATGATATTAGATAATTATTAAGTAATATATTTTATTAATTTTTTAATATAATTATTAAGGTAAATATTAAGTCAACTTTTATTTAATTTGTGGAGTAGAATATTTTATTAATATTTTCTAAGATAATATTAGATAATTATTAAGAAAAATATTTTATTAAGTATTACATAGATCATATTAGTAAATTTTATTAAGAAAAAATATTTTATTAAGTTAACACTATTAATAATCTATGTAAACTATAAGGCTGCTCGTGTAAGTTAACACTATTAATAATCACATGTAAACAATAATGTATCTCGTGTAAGTTCACTACTAATAATCACATGTAAACTATAATGTATCTCATGTAAGTTTGCTTAATCTCGTGTAATATCGTTTAAAACATAAAATGATTCACATGTAAGTTTCTAATCTCATGTAAAATATAAAGCATCTCGTGTGAGTTAATACTATTAATAATCACATGTAAACAATAATGTATCTCGTGTAAGTTCAAACTACTAATATTCACATGTAAACAATAATATATCTCATGTAATGTTTACTGAATCTCGTGTAACATCGTTTAATACATAAAATTATTCACGTGTAGGTTTCTAATCTCATGTAAACTATAAGACATCTCGTGTAAGTTAATACTATCAATAATCACATGTAAACAATAATGTATCTCGTGTAAGTTCAAACTACTAATATTCACATGTAAACAATAATATATCTCATGTAAAGTTTACTGAATCTCGTGTAATATCGTTTAATACATAAAATTATTCATGTGTAAGTTTCTAATCTCATGTAAACTATAAGACATCTCGTGTAAGTTAATACTATCAATAATCACATGTAACCAATAATGTATCTCGTGTAAGTTCAAACAACTTATATTCACATGTAAACAATAATATATCTCATGTAAGTTTACTGAATCTCGTGTAATCTCGTTTAATACATAAAATCATTCACATGTAAGTTTCTAATGTTTATTGTGTAACTGATAAATTCCTCGTGTACTCTCGTGTAAGAACATAATTTTATCTCATGTAAGGATTCCAGTTTTTAATTTTATCTCATGTAAACCTAGTTTCCAATCTCGTGTAACTAATACAGGGGCAAAAAAACCCTAGTTTCCAAAAAAAAAAAAAAAAAAAAAATTAACGCCGTAACCAACCTCCGCGACTGCAGAAGCTGCAGGTCCGGCGCCGTCATCTTCTCCGGCGAGTCGCTTCGTTAAAGTGCCCTCAAATTCTCCGGCGAGCCGCTCCGTTACGGCATTTCCGGCGTGTTCGGCAGATGAAGACGTCTCACAGTCCTCCACAGCAGCAATTGCACCTCTGCCGTCGTCGCTCTCCGCGCCGCCGTGAAGATCCGCGCCGCCGTCAAGCTCCACGCCTCCGTCTGAGTGGAATCCCACCACCGTACAAGATAAATCTCCACCTGCCGCTAGAAGTCCCAAAATCCCGTCATCTTCTCCATCTTGCCGGCCACCGCCGGCCCCTCCGTCAAAGTTGGAAGGGAAAATTGATGGGTCAGCCATTGATACACGAGATTGATTTGGTGAATGAACTCTTCTCATGTAAACTAGGGATATTTTTGTGTAGGTTACATGATATGTCAATAATTGGAATTACACAAAGGAGTAAATGTTACACGAGATTCATTGATATTTTACACAACAGTAAATTTACATGAGATAAAAGCGGTCAATTTACACGAGATTCCAACTCTACTTACACGAGATTCCTAAAATTGTACACAGCTATAATTATAATATTTACACGAGATTCATTGCATATAGATATACGAGATTACACGAGAAACAAAATATATGGTACATGAGATTTTGTCTGTGAGTCACAGCCAAGTTCAATTTATCTAACTGCTGAATTACAAGTAGGGTAAAATTGGAAGCACACTACTTTTGGGACATTTCATCAAAAAAAAAGTTAAGTGAGTAAAAAAATAGGTAACAACCACTGACAAGACCTGCGAGAGAATTTCCACCATTTATATATATACTTGTATATGTACCACCACCACATCACACACATGCACTTATATCAGACAATAGTTATATGTATATATTCACACCACACTGCCACTTATATCTATAAACGCACACCTATATGCACACACACATCAATGATTATTCATTTATAACAGATCAGCAGAACATTGCTAAATTAAAATTTAATTACATACACGCACTCACAAACATATATTTCAAAATTAAATGAAAATATTTGCAGGTACAAGTGATAATTACCTAGACAAAATATTTCTCAGAATTGCATTTAGAATTTAGGTTTTGACGGCAAAGAGTTGAACGAGGCCGTATCTCAAAGTTCTCCAACCTACATCTATAAATTATTATATTATATAGAGATTCTTAATAAGGGTTTTAAAAGAGGCAGACTCATATTTCTTGGGCCTATAAGTGTATTATTATAATCGGGCTTTAGCTATATATAAATATTTTGGACTTATAAAAATAAATAAATAAATCAATATCAACATTTGATTCATGTATCTTTTGGAATACATTATGAGTTGGGCTTTGACGATTACGAGACTTAGTCTATCATAAATCAGACCTATCTAGATGCATGAAAATTAAGAAAATTAGTAATTAAAATATTTTATAAATGCGGGGTGTTACATCATACCCCTGTTAGGAAAAAAATTGTCCTCGAAAATCTAGGACATGTCATGTTTATGAAAATATAAGTACCATCATATATAACCTAAAAAGGAATGTTTATATAATGAAGGGTGTGACTCGCATATAAACAATAATAAAATAATAATATTATGCCTAAATCTTACCGACATCCAATCTGATTATTCTAAATATTCCAAGCTCTTCCCCCCTAGTCTCAAGTTTGAATTTGCTGCTCTTCTGTCTGGTCCATTCACATTTTTTGGGCACTTAAACCTTTTGTGCCCTGTTTCATGGCATCGAAACACTTGTCTTGCTTTAGCAAACATTCTCCCTAATGTTTCTTCCCGCAATTATCACAAGTAGGTCTCTCTTTTTTAGCTTTGGCTCCAAATGGTTCTTTGGTTCTTTCTCTCTTGTTTTGGTTGTCATGCGTATCTTCAACATCATCATCCCACTTTCACTTGCTGGAGTCATCCAGTGCTCTCAGCCTTGCTTTCTCCATATTCATGCTAGCCGATATATCCTCCGCCCTCACCACTGCCTCAGTATAGGTCATGGCTCTGAGTCCTGCTAAGTTATGGCGGATCTCGGCTCGAAGACCATTATGGAACCTTTGTGCCTTCTTCTATGGAGTATCCACCAAGTGAGGAGCGAAACGACACATGTGATCGAATTTGCGCTCGTAGTCCGTTACTGTCATGTATTCTTGAGAGAGGCTCAAGAACTCGGCCTCCATGTTTTCTCGGTATACCCCGAGGATAGTACTTTTCCTTGACGGTCTCAGTGAATCCATCCCAGGTCAACCCATCACGTTCCTCCACTAGTCTAAGTCTCTAGTAATCGTTCCACCATGTTCTAGCATCTCCCTTCAAAAGAAAGGTGGCGCACAACACCTTCTGGCCATCGGAGCTTGCCATAAATACTCTGTAGCGTGAGAAGCCATTCTTCAATAGCTACGGGGCCCTCAATCCCAAAGAATGCAGGTGGAGTAAACTTGTTGAACTGGTCAATGACTTGTGCTTGTGTGGGCACCTAAGGTGGAGCATTATTATTTGCCCCGTGCAATAGGGCAGCCAAGCCAGCCATCATTTGTTGTGGATCAAAGGCACCCATTGGTGCTCCTGCACCTGGGTTGGCAGATGTTGCATTAGCAGGAGGTGGATTAGCAGGTGGTGGGTTGGCAGGAGGTGGGTTGTTGTTCCTGTTGTTTCGTCTGGTTGCCATGACCCTATTTTTTTAAATAAGTCTAATGAGTTAGTCCTAGATCAGATTGTATACATGAGAGAGAGACCATCTTGTTCGAGAAATTCAAAGGAATAGGGTAACTTAAAAGGTTAGAAATATTCCAAGTACTAATCGTCATTATCAATCACGTACTCGGTTAGTCCCCTACTTGCATAAATGTGTGTGAAATTAAAATAACAAAAAAATGCACAAAAAAAGAAATTTCAAGCCATTCCGACTATTTCGGCCACCTCAGGAAATTCAGTGTCATTTCGGCCTTTTTTTATCAAAATGACCGAGAAGTTGGCCGAAACGAAATAATTGTCAAAATGTTCCGTTTTCATGACCGGAATGAATGTTTCGATCATTCGGTCAAAACGAGACGTAATCAATAAAAATAAAATATTCCCCCCAAAAATTTGATTTTTAACGTATTCGATCGATATTGAACAAGTAATTTTAAAATAATATTATAAGGTTTTTAATCATACCAGTCAAAAACATAAAAAATCTAGCTAGTATAACTAAACACGCTTAATTAATTAAGCCAGAGTAATCCAACACATTCTCGAGAATGTATCTGGGGAAAAATGGGGTACATAGTTAGAGGCCCCAGCCTAAAATTATTATGTGGACAGTGGCGGTTTGAATTTCTACCATATTTAATATCTTCTATAATATATTATATTAATTATGTCACATAATTACGTATAATGTATTCTTAATATCATTATATATACATATTATATACGAATTAAAATATATATTATATAGAGTAGGAAATTCAAAATGGCGGCGAGCAGGTGAGGCGAGGACAACCAAATATTGCCAAATTTTTTATTGAGAACAAATAAAGAAAATGAAATAAGAAGGGAGATGGTCCAGAAAAGGGACAGCCAGCCCAATCCAACTGCAAAAAAAAGGAAGAAACGGTTATGGCGTGAGTGAGCTTTGCCAGCTGTTTACGGTTGGACACACACGTGTTATGTCGACATAGCTTTCATTTATTGATTTTGGGCCCCCTTTGTCTATCATTATTGCTTTTGCCTCCTCACATCCCATACTCTTTTTTTATTTTCTGTCCGGATTGGAAGCTGCCTGCTACGCTCTTTCTTTCTGTTTAGAGGCGAAGTTTCCAGAATATTACTTTAAACAGATTTCATAGGTTTTCATAAAGTAAAACAAAATATCTTTTTCAATAAAATACTACTTCCTCCAGTACAAAACAAATGTCACTCAGGCACATAAGATTATTCAAATAAAGTGACATCCTAGCAAAAAAAATTACATTTTTTTCATTTTTGCTCTAAACAATCTATCAAATTTAGTTAATTATATTTCTTTATACCATAAAATATTATAATTTTCGTGTAAGAATATATTTATCATTTTTATTCATCTTTAATTTTGGGAAAAAACTTTAAAGCAACACTTTTTTTTAACAAGGAGGAATTACTACTCCCTCCATCCCGGTTAACTTGTCACAGTTGACCGGACACGGATGTTATTAAAAAACAGATTTTGTGAAATCTTTGATTTTTTTAAAGGTGGAGATTGAATGTGGATATTTTAAGACCATCTTTATCAACAACCTCCCACAACCTCCCACAACCCAACCTATCAATAAAATATTCATTTCTCTCTCTTCCACATACACAACCTACTCCACAACCTAAAAAATACATTTTCACACTTTATCAACAACCCAACCCAACCCAAGCCAACCTAACATTTTAATATATATTAATTTCTTTTATCCAAATACAGGTCTTATTTTCCAATAAAATTAATATTTTTGATACGGTTTGATAATTGCATATTATTTTTCGCGTTTTTTTTAATATATTTCAAGAATAAAAAAAATATTTGAATTCCGTAATTACAATAAATCGATTTTGTTTTTCCGGTACGTTTAAAATAACATGATAAAATAATAACCAAATTAAAATTGCAAAGTTGAATTACGAAATCGAAAAAAATAAATTAAGCTACAAATACATGTCTGAAATACTAAATTACAAATAGAATACATTAGGCTCTATTTATAAAGGGACCAAAATTTGGCCGGCCCGACCCGGTTAGGTGGGGTCTGTCGGGCTAACGTCATATTTTGGATCGGTCCAGGTCGGGCCAAAATTTAGTTAGTCCTAGATATATTCGTCCGGCCCATGATATTTCCCTATAATATACTAAGATTATCGGATCGGCCCGGGGTCCGCCGGAGATTTAGCCCATCGGACCGGTCCAGACGAGCCAACTATTTATAAAAAGAATAAAATAAAGAGCTTCAAATTTTAATTCAAAAAATATCAACATTAGATTCTATTCGTAGAGAAAAAAAAAATAAGAATTTTGATAATTTTTTAATTTTTATAAAATAAAAATTATATTATTTATTTATTATTAAAATTATATCCAATAAATAATTTAATACGACAAATGAGATACCGACATGTGGCAGGTTGTGGAAGGGGGTTGGGTTGTGGACTAGGTTGGTTGACCAACCCCATCCACAACCTAGGTCACCAATGATTGGCAATTTTTGCTTTAATTTTTAATCCCTTATTTTGTCATCTAGCCATGCCCTTGACCTCCAAGGGCATGGATAAAGCTAGTCTAAGGGTGGAGATTGTTGCCTTTAATTACCATTTATGGATGTGATAAGTTAAGTGGGACGGATTGAAATGGAAAGTAGGATAAGTTAACTGGGACGGAGGGAGTATCTTTTAGAGTTTTACAATCAATAATTTACATTGAAGTATTTAGATGCCGGCATGCAAAAAAAAAAATTATATGAAAGAGGGAATCGCAGAAAAGGTGGAGATCAAAATAAAATTTGAAAAATAATGGAAAACCTGATTTTAGAAGGAAAAAAAAAAAAAAAGAACGAAATTGGCGCGAGCATTGGTCAGTCACGCTCTCTCATTGTTGTTTGTCCTTTTCTTTTTCTTTCTTTCATTTTAATCCGAAACTAGTTTTCGTGTAATGTACACGGTATAAATTTTTCATTAAACTATTATTAAAATACAAAGCTAAAAATGTATAATAATGAAAATTGAAATAAGTAATGAATAAGATATATTAAGTTTTGTATGAGATGTTGTACTATAATTAATAAAAATTTAATATAAAATATATAGCATAACACTGATCTATGAGATAATTGTATATTTATAATATTTAAATAATATACTAATACAATTATATGTTCTTATAAGGCGAAATAATGTCAGAACTTACGTATATTATATTTAAAATTTAGTAATATGTTAGCATGATATCTCGCAATGGTATCAGTTCGTTAAGCAAGGAGTGATAAAGTATATTATTGCGATGTATTTAAATATAAAATTATCAACTTATTATATTTGAAGTTAACATATTTTTTTTTTAAAAAAAAACGAACATTAAATCAATCAACAAATTAATTTATGATTTAATTATTTTGGGGTAAAACTAAAACTTATATTGAATTTTGACATCACTTATAATTTTTTTTTCTTTTTGCTGAAGAATAATACTATATATTGTAACTGGCAAAAATCGTAAACTACATATATTACTTGTAGGTTCAGGTGCTAAATTGAAAGGAAAAATACTTGAGGCCATATCAACTTTTTACATTGACCTCTATATAAAAGATAGATATATTTTCTGTCTTTTTGACAAGTGAATACATATTACATTTTGGCAAAAACTTGGATGCACCTGATGCATAATAATACTTAATGTACATTAGAGTCCAAATTTGTGCGCGGGCGCGCGTGATCCGTATCATTTTCTTTTGTGTGTTCTTACAGTAGACTTATTATATTCTTACAATAAATTTATTATGTTCTTGTAGTATAAAAATTTTGTGTTGAGAGTAGACTTATTGTTCTTACAGTAGATTTATCGTGTTCTTGCAGTATAATTATTTTGTGTTTAGAGTAAACTTATTTTGTTCTTGAAGTAGATTTTTTTTTTTTAAAAAGAGCGCGACCCGCACGTGGACCTGGTTCGCGAACGCGAATTTTCTATAAACTATATTTCAACAATTTTGTGTAATGATGTACAATAAACTTATTGTACATCACATACATACAAGTGTTACTCTTACACTTGTACATCGTACATAAAATATAGTATTTATTAATTCCAAGTGTTTTGGGATGAAAGACCCCATAACCGAAAGAAATGTTATAAAAGTAAGTACGTGAAATTTTAGATCTCCTACTTTTTTAATAACCTTCAATTATAGGAAGATGGATAAATACTTTTAACATCTTATTAATTATTTATTTTGATTTTGTTTTATTTCGTCTTAATTTTTTTGTTTTTTTTCTTCTTCTCAAATTTGTCTTTGTGAGATTTACACATTCTTTGTGCGTTATTCCACCCCTTGTGTGGCCTCCAATTTTCGGTCTCCTATGAACCTTTCGACTTTGAAATTTGTTGTGATTGATAAGCATCCGAGACGAAGTTGGATAGAGGTTGATGATCTTGATTCAGAGTCGAAAGTAGCAGGTCGTGCTTTTTTCCATGCAGTCATGAGACATGAATCAGGTCTTACTGCTATTGGGCTTCTTGTGGACGATATTTAGCGTATACTTTTGACGGATTATTTAGTGTAGTTGCTCAAAGGGTTGTGCATTTTTTCTTTTATTTAGCTAATCCCATTGTATGAATAAGGGCTAAAATCATTTTTGGTCCTGTAACTATTCACTTGTACAATTTTGGTCCCAAAAAAAGTTAAAAATTCAATTTAGTCCTGTAACTTTGGAATTGGTTCAGATTTAGTCCCTTTTCTTTCCGATAGCGATCAATTTGACTGGAAAATTGCATGTATCATTCACATGACTCATTTTCCCAACATAATTTTTAATATGTGGCACCAACAAGTGATGAGAAACGAGAAAAAATAAAAAAATCCTCTTTCTTTTAATTTTTAATGTTATTTTTACTTCAAAATCACTTACCGATGCTAGGTATTTAAAAATTGCATGGAAAAATGAGTCTGGTGGCCAGTACATGCAATTTTCGGGCCAAATTGATCACCGATGGCAAAAAAAGGGACTAAATTTGGACCCATTCCAAAGTTACAGGACTAAATTGAATTTTTAACTTTTCTTGGGACCAAAATGTACAAGTGAAAAGTTACGGGACCAAAAATGATTTAAGCCTTATGAATAAGCACTGATTTTTTTGATTGAGTTGAAAGTTTTGTAATTGAGATTGATTAATAAGATTCTAGATTTAAAAAACTTCTTTAACGTACGTAAGTAGCCCGAAAAGATAAGGAGAAAAAAAACAAAAAAAGAGCTTATATTATCGTATTTTTCATTGAGAAATTACAAATTATTTTCTCTTTTTCTCAGTCTCCTTTCTACTTTGCTGTTTTCTCTTTTTCCTCGTAGCTAGGGATTTACTATTGTTTTGAAACATTTTATAAGCTAAATCTTATGATCTTGTTCAGCACTATTGTATCACAAATGAATAAATTAAATCGTGTTATGGATCGAGCTGATGGAGTAAATCTAAAAAATTCTTAAAACGTGACTTAACAAGCAGATGAGTAATCCTTTTTTGGAAAAATAAATTTTCAATTTATATGTGTTACCAAGTTTTATATAAATTTTCTATAAGTTCTCCATTTATAACCCTCAAATTGTGTTTAACTATGTTTGTAACATTCTAAATAATATGAATTTCCACCATACAAGTATTCATTTATTGAAAACATTACGCAATATTTCCTATAATAAGAGTCATGTTTTAAAAGTTGATGTTAAGAACTTTGTAGTTCGATTACGTCACTCTTGATCTTGTAACCAAGAGATTATGGGTTCTAAATCTATTCCCCACCTCTAATTCTCCAATGTAAAAAAGAAAAAAAGTCATGTTTCAAAAATTAATTTCTAGTTTTATATGTCAAAAGACAAAAAAACATGAAGAAGTTATTATTCTTATTATTATTTTTTGTACAAATTCTGATTGTGGTAAGGTCAGTGAAAATAGAACCCTAATCAATTGACTGAGTTACAGTAACTTTATCAATTGAGCTACTACAATTTTCCATGAACAAATTATTTATGATTGGATAATTAGTCAAATCAACAAATAAACAATGTAAATAAATGGGAATCTATATATATATATAATAACAAAATGGATGGTTACTAAAACTGGAAAAATGAAGATTTTCCCGCCCATTTGCATATACCATTTTAAGTAAGAAAATTGCCAAGATATTAATCTGATATATTATCGTGTTGATAAGTCATTTCTGTTGGAGAATTTTAAGCTGATCTGTTTTAATATATGGCTGAGCTGCTCTACGATACCACACTGTTGAGATTTTTCCTCTATTGCAAGATTACTTAAAATCAAATCAACATATTTTCATCGATTTGTCAGTTGTGATTTCCTCAAACTCTGGGATTTTGAGTCCAGAACTAAATCCTAAACTTTTCTATTTAAATATCGGAATAAGCAGATCACTCAATCACTCATTCAGCATACAAAAATCAGAAAATCTATTGGTCTTATAACACTGCGAGTATTTCTCTAATTTATATGTTTTGACTTCCATGTTCCTGTTTCTCTAATTTATATGTTTTGACTTCCATGTTCCTGGCGTACGTATATATCACATGTTTTTCAACAAAAAAAATTATATTAGCGTCTTTTCTATGTCGCTTCGGATTTGTGCAGTTGAAGTTGTGAAGTTCAGTCCCATTGTAGTATCTTTGATACCACATTCTTTCTTGAAAACATTGTTGCAATATCCGCTGTAAATAAAAAATCAAGAAAAAACTAATATTATTTTGAGTTATGTTATTTTATTAAAAATATAGATATATTTAAATGATTTATGTCATAAACTTTACCTGTATATGATTATAAGATCTGCAAATGTGATTTGAAGTTATTTGTCATAATTTCTCTAGAATCCCATTCAATTGCGCCGGTTTTTTCAAAGATCAAAGAAGTCAACGCTACCAGATCTGACTGGGCTTTAAAGCTCCGATTGGTTCGTGCTTACAATATACCTGTATTCAATAATCCTGAACAAATTCAGAGCTTTGAATGTGAATTCAGAGATATTGAGGTAAATTAAATTCTCATGATGGTATACAAACTCATGCACGGCATTGTATATTCAATATACACTGTCATGTCAATTTTCGATCAAAAGATCACATATAGTTGAAATTTATTGTTTTACCTTCCACAACTGTAGGGTTCTACTATACGAGGATCTGCGAGGCCGCCCCATATCGAAAACGTTCGTTCGAAGCTGCAAGAAGGCAAACTTTATATAATAAGTAACTTCATGGTCTCAAAAGACGAGCTGCGATACAAGACTGCAACTCATACACACAAATTTTCTTTTTACGGGAAAATAGTCATCAGGCATATCCGTGATCAAATATTTCCAAACAACAGGTTCATTTTCAAGCCTTTCGAAGAGATTGCTCAGTTGAACCAATCTGATGGAAAAATGCTTTTTGGTAAGTTTTATATATTTTTCTATCATTTTATTTTTACATTTATATGCTTTAGAATTAACTGAATTTGAGTGTCTAATTATCAATTGAAATAATTCAGATGTAATTGGAAGGTTGGTGGAGATGCACCCTCCAACCAATATGCCAACACAACAGGGCAACAAAATGCTGATGGAAATAGAGATTGAAGACATGAGGTATAATTTATATTATGGATTGATTAATTGTAGTTTGTATGTGATATAAACGATATTCATTTGTTGAGATAAACTAATTTGACGACATAAATTGTTACATAGTGGTCGTAGATTAACTATAACACTTTGGGAGGAGTTTGTTGATCAAGTCATACCTATCTATAATCAGCAAACATTTGAACCAATTGTCATTGTTATGCAATTCTGCAGACCTAAGGTGTTCAGAGGTAATGTTTCCCTATTAAAAGACCAATTCAAAAAACTCTAACGCTATTGATCTTTATATATAGATGAGTTAATAACATTTTAAGCTAATGTTTAATGTGTAGAAAATGTTAAGGTCTCAAATACCTACAACTGCACTCAAATGTTTGTCAACTCTAACGTTTGGGAGATAAACGAGTTTAAGCAAAAGTAAGTCATTTCATTCTTCCCTTGATATAGATTTGAAAATATATAATGTTTATGTGTTATTGAAAGAATCTGACTTATCTCTTTAATTTAAGGATTGCTGCATCTTCGTCTGCCGCGAGACCGGTCGCTAAACCACAATCATCAGGTTCTGGAGCATCACCCAGTTCTGAGTTTTCATCTGGTAGGGCAGTTGTACGAAATCTACAAGAAATATGTGAAGGAGAGGTAATAATTTATATATATATATATATATATATATATATATATATATATATATATGTATGTATATATATATATATATATATAAAACATAATTCATAAAATGTCATGACTGGTAATTTGTTTTGCATATCTTTATTGATTGATCAACTTTCCTTTACTTATAAAAAAAATTAGGATGGGCAGTTCTGGGTTTACCGCACAATTGCAGAAATCGAAAACCCAAAAGACGTGTGGTATATGGCATGTGTCACGTGCCATCGCAAGTTGTACTCTGTTGGTGATAAATGGAATTGTAGGCATTGTGGAGATGTGGAACCAAACACCAATTACAGGCATGACTAATTTTCACACATAAACACACTTATACATTCACATTACTTTATTTATAAAATCATGTTATAATGAAATTGTTTGATCTAAATAGGTATAAGATTGAAGTAAGAGTGATCAATGAAACATATAACGCATTGTTCATTGTTTGGGATACTGAAGGTCAAATTATTTTTGGGAAGTCAGCCTACGAACTGAAAAAAGAGGATGTGAGTAATTCTTCAGAAATCGAATTTACTTTCTAAATCTGATGATAAATATAAATGATTTTGCAAATATCAAACTTAATGGGAACATATTTTTTTTCCGAAGGATTCTGAGACTGGAGTTCTAGACTACTTCATAGGCAGGTTAGTTGATCGAACAGTTCTCTTTAAAGTGTCCAGAAAGACTGATCATGAGCGTGGAGCCCGAGTTACTTACTCTGTTGTAAAAGTCAGCGATGACCCAGAACTTCTAGCAAGATTCTGTAGATCTTACGTGCAAAGCCAGGTACTGAAAGATCAACCTTATTTATACCATTTATACGGTTAATGTATTTAAAAGAAAATATAAATCACTTTTAAAAAAACAAAACTAATTTATTATTATGTTGTAGGAATCTGATTTAATATCAAAACTTGCGCGGAAGTCTACTGATGCTGATGACGAATCCTCCGAGGATGAGGTTACAACTCCAGATAAGAAGCTGAAAGGAATCGAGGACAAGAATATCCATGGTGAAAAAGATCCTACTGAAAAGTGTGATGATGAAGAGTTGGGTGTTGAACCAGAACATAATGTTAAACGCAAGTTGATTGACGACCTTGATAAGAGTTCGACGAACAGGAAGATAATTAAGCAGGAGAAGAAATGAGATTTGTTAATATTTTTTTATTTAAGCATCGTTATTTCTACTTAGCATTTCAATTTTCAGCAACAATTCTGTTTTTGTTTTTCATCTTTTTTGTTTTGTTCTATGATGGATTTCCTAATATGAAGTTTCAGGCCTTTTTCTTTCTAAGCTGTTGTTATTATATATATATATATATATATATATATATATATATATATATATATATATCTTCAAGTAGATTCTAAAGACAACTTATATAACGTGTTGTCAAATATTACTCTGCATAGTATCCATAAATATACATAAACTGTTGACTTCGCTAACCATATCTGCAAATACTGAATTAAGCATGAATTTCAATTGAAAATTCCTATTTATATAATGTTGTGTAAATTCCTATTTATAGATAAAATGAATACTCTGCTTTAAAAAATATAAACTAAGTTAACTCTAACACATTGAATTATATAAAATATAATATGCAATAACTTTATTTTTTTAAATACAGTTTGATAAAATAAATCATGAGTTATATATATTAGAAAAATAAGATTAATGCCTTACTTGAATGTGACTAATTAGTGAACATGTTGTGATATCATAACTTCTGTCTGATTAACATGAAATTATTATTTTGATCTCGAAATTATTAATAAATTTAAGATAAAACCTGTCATAATATCACAAAAATGCTTAGCTGTAAATCACCATGAAAAAAAAAAAAATTTGATAATTTTAGCATAAAAAAGGAAGATATGACAACATATATACAATTCTAATAAGATTATATATAATAAAAACATTATTAAGTTTTGGGCTCATTAATTATAGGCCCATTTCATGACATCTGTTACATTACATAAAATACATAGAGACTTATATCTAGAATCACATGTCTCATATATTCTAATACATAAATACAATATTTACGTGTGATGTAATACTTAGTATGTTTACAAAATTAAAATAAGAAGTTAGCATAAATAACTCGGAACATGTTATCTAATTATTTAATTTGCAGATTATGGCCTCAAATATATTGTTATCTAATGTATATCCGAGACTCGATTATCTATTTTAAAGATAATAACAAATCATGGACAAATCTTTATGCAGATCTAAATTATATTAATATAATCAAGATTTGATTATAATATATCTTTCATACATATCTAGATATATTCGATGTGTCCTATATAAGTCACAGAAACAAATCATATTTATGCAACATAGAGTAGTTTTCAAAGAAAGTATAATATTGAAAATAAAGAGAAACGACGTCAACTATGGGGGAAGGGTAAGTTGTTCAATTGGTTTGTATTTTTCTACTGCTTTTCAAAGTTTTTGATTGTCCTAATTATTTATGAGATTCTGTTGTAGTTCACCCGATTCATTGATCATCATTGATGACGAAGACTATCCACAATTCACATATAAGGTGACCGAGGAACACATGAAGACTAAGCGTTTGGTATTATTTTTTATTGGTTCGATTATTAATCAAAGTTGATAGAATCTGTGAATATTTGCCAATTAATGAAAAAAATAGAGTTGAAAATCTTAAAAAAATTATAGCGATAACCAATTTTGAATCTTTTTTTTTTCCTATCAAAATTGTAGGTGATACCAAATTTGTTTTCTTCTGGTGTTATAAAAAAGGATGATGCTATTGGAAACAGTGCAACTATATTCCGGGGGATACAATACTGGAAGGTAGGATTGGTTGTTGATGGCAGTGATTCAGCTGAATTAACTGAATGTGGACAGTTTCTAAAGGACAATGATCTAAGCATTGGCAGGACGTTCATATTGGAGATAAATCCAGAAGATGAGCTAACTTTTCGTGTTTATGTCTATTGAATATTCCAGTTAACCGTTTCATGGTTAACTGTTTTTTACAATTTTAGATTATTTTTACGTAATTTTTTTGCTAAATTTGACAGAATTAGTACCTGATTATTCTAGCGAAGTCAATAAAGTTTCTATAATTTGTCTATGATTTACATATAATATGGAATAGATATATACAAATGTATTTTAATTTTAATTATCATAAAAACACAACAAAAAAAAAAAAAAATCCAGAATTATCCATTATAACAAAAAATAATCTGGCAATTCTGGATATCCCAAAATACTTACTATATAGGTTAAATAAGGTTTAAGTTATTGTCTCTGAATTGTTATACCAAAATTACATATGTTTGTACCACCCGAAGTGTAATAACAAATAATCTTATTTTATAAGTAAAGCAAATTAAATATTAAGTATGCAGATTATAATAAAATAAATTAAATTACGTTTTAAAAAACACATGAGTATATAAACACAAATTATATAAAAATATAATTTATTATACATATCCAATACTTCATAGAAATACAAAATTCGGTTTCAACAAATATATGTATATTTATATGATCCAATCCGTAAAACATAACTCAACAAACTATCTGATTTTTAGGGGTTTGTGATATCTGAAAAGTATATACAAATTATATTGTAGAGATATGGGAGGCCCATTAAGAATCAAATCGAATTTGTATCATTATAAAGGACATGATTTACGTTTATAAGCATAAAACCCTACAACACAATGTATACAGTCACGAGGGCAGCATACAAAAAAAATAGTTCTGCGTTCACAAAAGTTTAGGTCCCAACAAAGAAGTCTGAACAATCAGTATCACATAACAGTTTTTCTCAACATCAATTATTGAATAAGAAAAGTGTCCAAACTGAAAAAAGTTTGACAGGAAGATGGTGAAACTCACAGGATCAACAATAATAGGAAAAAAACACAAAAGAGATGGTACGTTGTTGTTATTTTATTTTATTTTTTTATCATTTTATTATTTTCGTATCTTAATACGTGTTATCAATAATACTTAAAAAAATTGTAAACAATCAAATAACTTAAAGGATTATTTCACAGAAAAAATAATAACTTGATGTATATTGCTATATTTAATAAGAGTCAATCAACGAAGAATTAAATATACATAACGTGTACTTATCTTTTAATTTATTCTTCGTAAAATTGTGAACATCAGAATGTTGAATCCACTGGTGTCTATTTTCAGTTATCGTCAAGCCCTGTATAAGAATATAGCAGTGGATCAAATTAAATGAAAGCGAAACAAATTTGACTATACTATTTGTTATTGGAAACTGCAAAAAATTAGATACCTGCAAATTGTAGAGGATTTCGGACTGGAGCTTTAGTCATAATACATGCATTCAGTAAATAATTCATAATGTTAGTATATCTGGTCAAATAATCCGACATAGAGCTGTCCAAACAAAAAATGACTTTAGATACATTAAAAGATGAAATTTTTTTTTTTTTTAAAAATATATTAGAAAAAGGGCTATGTTCTTTCTAAATGACTAAAAAGTCACATTCTGAATATAACTTATCATTGTATACTCAGATCCATACCCAATTGATAACTCATTAAAAAAAAAAAATAGAAATATTGAAACTGGGATATGAGATAGGTACCTGTAAATTGTAGAGGATTATATATGGAACTTTATGCATGTTACATGCATTCAGTAATTCGTTGCGCTGATGTTAGTATCTCCGGTCAAATAACCCAACATAGCTCTGTCCAAACAAAAAATGACAAAAAATATATTAAAAATGACATTTATTTATAAATACATCTAAAAAATGGGCTATGTTCTTTCTAAATGACTAATCATACATTAAAATACAAATTTCTGTATTCTGAAAAACAAATGATCATCTTATATATATTATCGTAACCAGTCAGTAAATCATTAAAACAAACAACTGTTATTGAAAAAAAAGCTTCAACTTTGCTAAATCTACTCCAGATCAGAGTTAATATAATCAAAATACTGAGATCCATTTCAAATTAAATTAAACAATAATAAAAACGATGAAATCAAGCTCACGATATAAACCAAAAAACTAAAATCCAGTCCGAAAGATCAGTATTTTGTAATTACCTTTTAGATGTTGTAGATCAGAAGCGATGACATCCACCAGAAGGATCTTTGGTATATTTAGTCGAAAATGAAAATAATAAGAATGAAGATTTGAAATAGGAACAGATCTGAACAATATTGGTTGTAATGTTTGAGTTGTAATGGTCATGAGCTTGATTTCGATGGATCTGAGGAGTCGATGAAGGTGAAGGTGAAGGTGAAGATGAAGAGACATGAGAGGGTTTGTGTTTCAAGAAGACTCCAATAAGAGATCCCCTTTCTGTATTTGCAGAATATTATTGTGGTAGACATAAGAGTAGTGTTAATCGCTACTCAGGAAATAGGAAGAAACGTGTTCCATCACTTTTTACTGAGTTGGGTAATAATTAATAACAATTGGGTTAAAGTTATATAAATCAATATGGGCTGCTAAATTTGGTGGGCCGGCGAAATCAAAATAGGATGATTACCCACTTATATTGGGCAAATATGTAACATAATCTGATATTAAAATATAATAGCCCATCAACATTAGTCAATATATTTAGTGAAGATAAAGAAGCCCATTTTGCTTAATTATTATCAATTTTTACCACTTTAGTAGAATATCTTTATATTATTATGTTAGTAATATAAAATTTTTTTTTTTTTAGGTTTCTCATTAACGGATGAATGGGTAGGATTTTTTCGCAATGTTATATTTAAACTATTGTTAGTTCTATTTAATTATATTTTATGATTGTATGATGTTTATGTTTTATTTAAAATTATATGTATTAATATGTATTCAAATAATTTAGTTTGGGATAATTTCACTTAGAGGTGTCTATTAATTTAACATATATATCATTTTATAATTTTAGACTTCATTGAAAAACGTAAAAAAATCCAAGAAAAGTTAAGTATTTTATATTATATAGAATTTAGATAAGAGATATTTAATTTCCCTTTCTTTATGAATGTGGATAGTCTACATTAACATACGTGTATTATGTTAATTGTTTTTTTAAAACGTTGTAAGTGATGTTTCCTGTGAAAATATTTGACAATAAATATAGTTTTATTATTCGTGCTCAACCTTTTTTCCATTTTTTTAGAAAACTCTACTCCAGTTGGGCCAAACATTGATGGATCTTCTTCTAAAAGTAGCAAGAGAAACATGTTTGGTGCTGATGTAGAATTGAGTACTGTGACGCACCCATTCTCAAGAAATACTTTCCGTGATATAACTAATGGTAAATTATAAATTATTATGTATTGTTTATATTATGTTTATTTGTACACCAAAAATAAATTTCATAATCTAATTATTAAAGTTTTTACTTATTTGTGTAAATGTTTGATTGTAATAATTTGGATTCGATCAATAAAGTGAGTGGTGTTACAAAACTCGGTGGCCTTCGTTTGAGTCAAACTTCAACCAATCCGTCACTTTCTGACGTTGTTGACATTAAAGGGCGTGGTGGGCGCCGAATAACAACAATGTCTGGTACTCAAGTAGCAGGTACATATTGAATTCCATATCTTTGACCAATGTATTAATGGATTATACATTTTTTTTTCCTTATAACACCAATTGTAATATGTTGAATGTTTTATATTTACTTTTTGACAAGTAGGGTGTTCAAACGGTTTTACTGTCAATAATACAGATTCAACAAATGCATCGACTGTTATCGATCTGACTGGCAATGAGTGTTCTCTTTCGTCGTTGAACGAACAACAACCTATACCCAGATGTTCTTCAAGAAAGTGTAATTCAATTTATTATTTCAGAATATTAAATATTTTTTAGTTATTTATTAATTAAAATTATTCTTCTTAATAAATATATTGTTGTTTTTTTAGTACGTACAAGGAGGTCACACAACAATCATCCTTTACCAGTAGGTATGTTCGAATTACTTGATAAGTATTTGTGCCTAATTAGAAAAAAATACCAATAAAATATTTCCTTACAAATTGTTATCTTTTTTTGTTAGATTATTTTGATATGGGTGACACCATTTATAATTGCAATCATTGTGGTGCGATGTTCTGGTATGAGGAGAGATTGACATCCTATCCAAAAAGTGTTTACCCAGTATACAGCTTATGCTGCATGAAAGGAAAGATTCAACTCCCATTATTGACGCCACCTCCTGAGCTATTACAAGAACTGTTGTCAGGTCAAACTGCAAGAAGCAAGCATTACTTGGAAAATATAAGGTCCTATAATAATATGTTTTCATTCACGTCCATGGGCGGGAAGATAGATTCTACTATGAACACAGGAGGTGGACCGCCGGTATTTCAATTGCATGGGCAAAACTACCATCTTATTGGAAGTTTACTTCCTACTGATGGATCAACGCCAAAATTTGCTCAGTTGTACATATATGATACTGAGAATGAGGTTTCTAATAAGATCAATGCTGTGAGGTAATGAACTCAAATCAGTTGTATATTGATTTGTTCTTTGTTATCTGCTTTGATGACTGTATTGTTTATTCTATTAACTATTATTTGAATGTGCGTTTGTAGAAGCAGGAGGGATAGTGATACCCTTCATTCTGAATTAGTTAGAGAGTTGAAGGCCATGCTTGATGAGCATAACGTCCTGGTAAAAAAGTTTAGGATGGCTGCTCAAAAAATATTTCAAGAAGGACGTGCTGATGTCAGAATCAGGTTGGTAAGTGATAGAACAACTGATCCAAGAAGGTACAATCTACCGGCTATTTCAGAAGTAGCTGCATTGGTAGTAGGCGATCTCGATCGGGCTCTCGGAGATCGAGATATTATTGTTGAGACACAATGTGGAACATTGAAGCGCATAAATGAACTACATTCCTCTTATTTAGGCCTTCAGTATCCTCTGTTGTTTCCTTATGGTGAGGATGGGTACAATGAAAACATTCCATTTGCTAGCGGTAGGGAGTCGGCAGCCGGTGGTAGGAAAAAGGTTAGCATGAGAGAATTTGCTGCATTTCGATTACAAGTAAGAACTTCGGAGAGATCAACTATTTTGAATAGCAAGAGACTGACTCAACAAGTTATAGTTGATTTGTATACGATTATAGAGTCAATTAGGTTATTGTTTATAAGATTGAATCAGAAGGTCTTGCGTGTAGAACTATATAGTGGTCTCGCCGATGCTCTTTTACGAGGTGAAACAGATATCAGCTATATGGGTATGAGGGTTGTATTGCCATCTTCTTACACTGGTGGACCCCGTTACATGATTCAGAGTTATCATGATGCAATGGCCATTTGCAAATGGGCGAGTTACCCTGATCTGTTTATTACTTTTACGTGCAATCCAAAGTGGCCAGAGATAGTTCGATTTCTAGATCCCCGGAATCTGAAGCCAGAAGATCGACCGGATGTTGTTGTTAGAGTGTTCAAGATTAAATTAGACGCACTTATTAATGAAGTTCGTTGCAAGAAAATCTTTGGCAATGTTATAGCAGGTAATCTATTTAAAAAACAACAATTATCTTTTTGAATAATATAAACAATTTTCCTTTTTAGATTGTTGAAGTGCTTATATCACCTTTCTTACAACGTTATGCAGTGGTGTACACGATTGAATTCCAAAAACGCGGTCTGCCACATGCGCACATACTTCTTTTTCTTGCAAAGGAAGATAAGTTTCCAACAGCTCCCGACATTGATCGAATCATTTCTGCTGAAATTCTTGATGAGTCGTCAGACCCAAAGTATTACTCAGTGGTGCAAGAATACATGATTCATGGCCCGTGTGGAATAGCGCGTCCAAATTCTCCGTGTATGGACGACGATGGTAAATGTACAAAGCACTTCCCCAAGAGATTTGTTGATTGTACCACTATTGATGACGAGGGCTATCCGATTTATAGGCGCCGAGATGATGGTAGAACGGTTATGAAAAGTGGTGTTCCCTTAAGTAATGCTTATGTTGTACCTCACAATAGATACCTTCTTATGAAGTATGGAGCGCACATAAACGTTGAGTGGTGCAACCAGTCTCGGTCAATAAAGTATTTGTTCAAGTACATTAACAAAGGTCATGATCGTGTTATAGCTGGATTTTATAAAGCAAGTTCTGACAATGCAGCTAGCAATACAGTGGATGAAATAAGTATGTATTACGATTGCAGATACATATCCCCATGTGAGGCTGCTTGGAGGATTTTTGGTTTTGAAATTCAGTATCGGTATCCTTCTGTTGAGCGACTAAGTTTTCATCTTGAGAATCAGCAATCTGTATTCTTTTCAGAAAATGATCCTTTAGAGAATATTGTAGAACGACATAGCGTGAGTCAAAGTATGTTTTTGGGATGGTTTGAAGCAAATAAGAAATACCCTGAAGCGAATGAGTTGACATATGCTCAATTTCCACAGAAATTTGTATGGAAGCAGAAGGATAGAGAATGGGTGAAAAGGGAAAAGGGTAAAGCAATAGGAAGGCTTCATTATGTGCCACCTGGATGTGGTGACCCATACTATGCTAGGTGTCTTCTGAATGTTGTTAAAGGTTGCAAATGTTATGCTGATATCAGAAAGGTGGGAATTGTACAATATGAAACGTACCGCGATGCTTGCTATGCTAGAGGGTTATTGGAAGATGACAAAGAATATATTGATGGCATTCAAGAGGCAAGCCACTGGGCATCTGCTCAACATTTAAGAGGATTGTTTGTTACGCTCTTATTCTCTAATTCAATTGAACGTCCAGAACATGTATGGGAGCAATGTTGGGTATATTTGTCTGATGACATCCTTTATAGACAACGTATTCAGAGGAAGAATCAAGGTATGCTTGACTCAACATCGCCAATCACCTAATATATTTAAGTTGCAATCATTAGTTTTGTAATTTGTGATTAATAACTAATTTTTTATTTATTTAGATTTGACTTTGACTGAAGAAGAAGTTAAAAATCTTACTCTTGTGGAGATCGAGAAAATGTTGCGTAGGCGTGGAAAGAGTCTTTCTGATTATGATCCAATGCCAATTGCAGACTTTTCTGTTGAAGCGAGTTTTGGAAATCGTTTTATTGCAGATGAACTAATGTATGATCGGAAAGTGTTGGCTCTTGAGCACGGCAAGTTGGTAGCTGAAATGACCGAGGAACAAAAAAATGTTTACTCCACTATTATGAATTCCTTGGAATCTGGAGTTGGAGGAGCATTCTTTGTATACGGATATGGGGGAACTGGAAAGACTTTTATTTGGAGGACACTGTCAGCTGCTCTACGATCCAGAGGTGAAATAGTTTTGAATGTTGCTTCAAGTGGCATTGCATCACTTTTACTGCCAGGTGGAAGGACAGCGCATTCCCGTTTTAAAATTCCATTGAATGTTCATGAGGATTCGGCCTCCAGTATAACTTTAGGGAGTCCTCTAGCCGAGATGATTGGGAAAGAAAAATTGATTATTTGGGATGAAGCCCCCATGATGCACAAAAACTGTTTCGAAACATTAGACAGATTACTTCAAGACATAACGAAGAGGGATATTCCATTTGGTGGCAGGAGTGTTGTGCTTGGTGGTGATTTCAGACAAATTCTACCAGTAGTGCCAAAGGGGACACGTCAGGACATAGTTTATGCGACAATCAATTCGTCGTATCTGTGGCCGCATTTCAAAGTCTTACGACTAACAAAGAATATGAGACTCCATAATCTTCCTAATGATGCTGAGGGAGATGATCTAAGAGCCTTTTCGGAATGGATAGCAAGTATAGGCGATGGCTCTATTGGTGGTCCAAATGATGGAGAAGTGGAGATTGACATCCCCCAAGATATTATGCTTCGTAGTGGTGATAATCCCATTGCAACGATTGTTGAGAGTACGTATCCAGATTTTGGTACAGTGGGTGATAATACTGCATATCTACATGGTAGAGCTATATTGGCACCAACATTGAATGTTGTTGAGTCTATTAATGAGTATATGACTTCAAAGAACACTTCAGAAGGTAGGACTTACCTAAGTTCAGATTCACCATGCAAATCTGATGCGAATGTAGATCTTTTGAATGATATTCACACACCTGAATTTTTGAATTCAATTAAGTGTTCAGGGTTGCCCAATCATGAGCTAAAACTCAAAATTGGTACACCGGTTATGTTGTTGCGAAACATTGATCATTCACTTGGTCTATGTAATGGTACCCGTCTGGTGGTTACAAAACTTGGTGATCACGTAGTAGAGGGAAAGGTTATATCAGGGGATAATGCTGGGGTGAAGGTTCTCATACCACGGCTATCTGTGACTCCTTCGGATAAGAGAATGCCTTTTCGATTTCAGAGGAGACAATTTCCATTTATTATTTCTTATGCGATGACAATAAATAAAAGTCAAGGGCAATCACTTAGCCATGTTGGGTTATTCCTGAAGAAACCAGTATTTTGTCATGGTCAATTGTATGTTGCTGTCTCTCGCGTGACCAATCGAAAGGGATTGAAGATTTTAATATGTGATGAAGAAGATCCGGAAAGAAAGACTACAACAAACGTAGTGTACAAGGAGGTGTTTCAGAATTTGTAATATTTGTGTTTATTTTTACCATTGGTATTGCTTAAGTTTTTGTAGTACATTAATACACGTGTGAAGATAACATTTTTTTATTTTTATATATGGATTATATATTTTAAGTGTACGTAATTAACGATAGTCGATAATAATTTGATTTGCAATTCGTAGTAATATAGTTTTTTTAAATATCTTCCCGTGCATCGCACAGGCAACTACTAGTTTGTGATTTATAGAAAGTTGTACTTTCAATAAATTAACTAATAATAAATAAAAGTGGTAATCTTGAGAAATATAACTCTTATTACTTTCGTATGGAAGGAGTGCTTTTGATTTGTCTATTACATAAATGTATATGTAAAAATAATAATGACAAAAGTTTATGTCACTGCGCACAAATTTCATTTTGTTTGACAGATCAACAAGTATAGCGAACAAAAAAAATGGGTAAATAAGACTCCGGCCTTTTTTCTTGATTTGGGTAGGTGAGACTCCATCACATGAAATGAGATCCGTATAACCGTCACACATAAAACTCACTCTTAAATATGTTAGTTGGGAATTTGATTTATTTTTTAGAATAGTGATATAGGTAGTCTTGAAAAAAAATTGAGAGAAAGAAAATTGAAAAAGAAAATATATATATGTCGCTAGACCTTGATCAGTATTGTAAAAATCACTAGGTACGTTGGCATGATAGATTCGGGCTTAATGCTTAATTGTGGCCTAGGTGGCGCGGAGCGCAGTAAAAACGTGATAAACGGTGATTAAGTAGGAAAAAATTATAGACAGTTAATAAGAACTAACATCTAGGTGGAGATTAGTGAAAAATTGATTGGAATTTTTTTTCAACAGAGCCCTTATTAGATGATAAGATAAATTTCAGATTTATTAGTGAATATCTATGTATGACAAGGAAAATAAATGACGTTCTCTCATAGCAATCCAGACAAAAGCAGATTGAGTTATTGCCTAATTAATAAAGGAAGCACAAATTTTATAATGTGGATGGGATGATCCCATGTGATGTTACAACTTACAAGTCATAATATGTGTAATGGATTGGATAGGATCCATATTCTCTTAATTTAAACACGTTGTTTCAACCATTGAGTTGAGAGCTGATATAGTTCCAGACAATATCCCCATTGCCTGTTTTGCACAAGCGATTTTTCGCTCACCGGAAAGGTAATATTATCTTCGTCCTAAGATAAGACAAATAATTGTGTGAGATCGTCATATCGTGTGACGGAAAAAAAATATTATTTTTTTTAGTAAAAGTATCATTTTTATTTGTAAAAGTATCACTTTTTTTTTTTAACAAAAAAATATCAACTTTTGTAGCAAAATATTAGTTTTATCTGTCACTTTATCTGTAAAAGTATTATTTTTTCTTGTAAAAGTGTAATCCGTCACATGTGAAACCGTCACACACAAGACTCATTCATTTTAGAAACATATAGTATATATATATATATATATATATATATATATATATATCGAAAATGCTCCACTACTTAGCTAAATTCTATGGGATCTTGACAAATCAGCTGGTGGACATATTTAATCCCAACGACATCGCCTGCAGCTTAGCACCAAGAGCCGAACACGTCCGACCAATAAGTTTCACCAATGTTGCCTGAACTCTTCCTCGATCATTCCTAACAACAAAACTCACGACCTACATTCCTCATCAAAACAAGGATCAACATTAAGGCGAAGATTTCCCTCTCATGGACACTGCCATACTCGAGCCAGCAATTCATTGCTCCAAACTCCACTTGCTGAACATATCTACAAGTCTTTTGAAAATTATCAAGAAAATGTACCACTCAGAACATTAGATGAACAAAAATTTGAGAGCACTGACTCAGCACATCCATATCATTCGTTCGCCTACAATATTCCCTCCATGCAGCCCACACCCTAACTGCCATACACTCAAACCCTTCTTTTGACAAATTGTTGGCCAAGAATTCAATAACTGCCTAGCTCTCATTCCTTAAAATCCCTAGATTAACTCACAAAAAATCGTCCTCCTTGCACACCTACCACACCAATTGACAGAAGAATAAACTACGGCCCATGACAGAAAGAACAAAATAGAGCCGCCGAAATATGATGCCTTACCAAATTCTCTTCAGTTGGAATAATATCCTGAGCGACTCTCCACAAAAAAAAAAAAAAAAAAAAAAAAAGAAAAATTCATTACTTCCGGTGGAATATCGGTGCCCATAGAAACTTCCACCATTTCTCATCAAAACAAGACATCAAATTAAACAAAGTAGCAGAGGCAGTTCTTTCCGCCCAATAACCTTATCGAACTATGTAAACACCTTTACTCTAAAATTTCCAATATCGCGAGTCCATCATACTGTGTCGACTTAATGGAATATGTAGAATCACACCCACCCCATAGGGGAGGAAAGCTGCTCGGATCAGTGGCTCATTCCAAGTGCGATCATGATCAATATAGAAACTTGCATTAGATGTTGTTGAAACTGTCAATCTTGATGTTATTCTTCCTCTTGCAAGCCCCGGCACCCAAGCATCCCTAAAAACTCCAATAGTTTGACAATCTCCCACCTTCCATTGCAACCCATTTTCCAATAACTCTATACTCCAGTATAAAGATTGCCAAATATATGATGGTTTGGAACCCACCTCTCCATCCATAATATATGTATGCTTGAAATACCTAGCTTTAAGCACCCCTGCTATTAAAGAGGAAGGATTCACGATCATCCGCCACATTTGCTTTGCCAACAGAGCTTTATTAAACACCACAAGCTGATGAAAGCCCATTCCCCGTACCCTTAGGCTCACACAAAGCCTCCCACATCTTCTAATGCATGGCTCTCTATTCTCCACCCTCCGCCCATCAAAACCTAGAACAATGCCTTTCGATTTCATCACATATCAAAGTAGGAATTCCAAAACAAAACATAGCATAAGACGATAGCTTAAATAAAAGCCTGAATAAGAACTTTATTTCCATACCGAAAAAAGTAATTTGATACCCAACCCTGTATTTGTTTGTTAATTTGCTCCCAAAGAGAGGCAAACTGAAGGTGCTTGCTCTTGAGAGTAAACATTGGCAAACCCAGATATATCTTATGACCCTAAACCATCCCTAGCGATAGTATCTGCTTAACATTATCCACTATCGGCTCTGAAGTTCTAGCACTAAATGTAAGTGTTGATTTATCATAATTTACTAATTAACCGAAGCCCTTTCATAGGCTTTCAAGCATGAATGAACCTATAGACAACCAACCTTATTTGCTCGAAAGAAGACAATATTATCATGAGCGAAAAACAAATGAGAAATCGCCGGATAATTTCATGCAATTCTAACTCCCTTAAAGTTGCATCGTGCTTTGAACGTAGATAACATGGATGAAAGTCCTTGTGCACATAATACAAACAAGTAAGGAGAGAAATGTTCACCCTAACACAAACCACAAGGAGGCCTGACCACACCATACTCCTTGTCATTAATGTGAAAAAAAATAAGACACTAGAGAAACACAGTGCAATAATAACCGAAACCAGGGTGCTGCGAAGCCCAATTTTGCCATCAAAGCCTCAAAATAAGATCACTCCACCTGATCATAGGTCTTGCTCATATCAAACTTCAACGAAACATATCCCTGTGTATTTTCATTACTACATATCCAATGCATACACTCGAAAGCTATGATTACATTGTCAACAATTAGCCTTCAGGTATAAATGCATCTGATGAGGATCAACTATCTGGGCTAAAATCGATCTAAACCGATTAGAGATAGCTTAAGTGTCAATCCTTTATTACACATTGCACAAGCTAATAGGTCGAACTTCCTTTACTGGTCTCGAATCCTTCATTTCTAGAATTAGAGTCACCAATATATTATTCCAGGTAGAGAGATCCGCCCCTCTATTCCGAACTTCCAAAGGAGCATCCACCACATCGTCCCCCACAAACTTCCACATCTTCTGATAAAATATCACCGTGAAATCATACGAACCCCTATGATTTAGACGGGTTCATATCAAACAAAGCCCTCCGAACCTCATGCGGGGAAAAATGAGCCAACAACACCTCATCCATTGGTCTAGTAACCACTGGCTCAACAAATTGAAGTACTTCATTCACAGCTTCTACTGAATGCGAACTTGTCGAAAACAAGTCCTTATAACAACTCCTAACTATATTACCAGTCCCCTCCTCCATTGTACACCAATCCTCATGCGAAGTCACCATTCTCTTATCTTATTCTTTTTTCTCCTCTCATTAGCCGTAAAATGAAAATATGTCAAATTTCGGTCCTCATGAGCTAACAAAGACACCTTAGATTGTTGATACTAGTGTACCTCCTCCTGCATGAGTAGCTTGTCCAACTCCACCTCAACTTAACGCACATACCCCATATCTATAACCTCTATCCTTACATTCAACAACCTGTTTAGATGTTCCATGTTATGCTTGATCTTCCTATTAAACCTCCCAAATTGAACCTTTACCCAATTGCACATTAAAGTCCATCTTCAACTTCTGAAGGAAATCAACCACCTCAGATAGAGCTACCCAAAATTGCCCTATCGTAGGCAAAAAAATCGTCTTCAAGCAACCATTTATTTTCGAAGACAAAGCGTGCACCAGGCCAAGTAATTGTAAAATTAGCATCTATCTTCAAATCCAAGAATATTGGTCTATGGCTAGGCCCATAATAATCCAAGTAAACACCAAAGCCAAGGGAAAAGCTTTTTGCCAATTACGTTTAGCTAGAAACCGATCCAGCCTTCCAATAATAAGATCTCGATCTACATGCTAATTAACCACATATAAAATGGTCCAATAGGAGGTAAATCTTAAAGCCCAACATCATCCACAACATGTCTAAATACATTTATCTACATTGGATTCCTCTCTACCCACCCCAGTTCTGTGATTAATAAAATATTTCATTTAAATCACCACCCACAAGCTAAGGCAGCTGCGACAAATTATATATAGATGTCAGTCGTGATAAAAGGGTCCACGATGCACATCTTTTTGTTACCAAAGAATTACCATAGAAATTCATAAATCGCCAAAAAACATTGCCATATTCAATAATGTAATTAGCATGCACAAAGGAGCAGCTATCTTCGAAAAATCTTTGATAAACCTCCTGTAAAATCCTGCATGGCCCAAAAAAGAACGCACTTCCCGCACATTTGCGGGGTAAGGGAGAGAAGAAATAACATCAATTTTCGCTTTGTCTACTTCTATTCCCTTACTAGAAACTACATGGCCAAGCACAATTCCTTGTTCCACCATGAAGTGGCATTTCTCCCAATTTAACACAAGATTTTTCTCAATGCATCGTTGCAAGATTTTTACCAAGTTATCAGGACAATTTTCAAAAGATGTACCGTGGACGCTAAAGTCGTCCATGAAAACTTCTATGAAATGACCAATAAACTCGGAAAAGATACTAACCATGCATCTTTGAAATGTCGCAGGGGCGTTGCATAGTCCAAAGGGCATGCGCCTCCACGCGAATGTTCCGAACGGGCATGTGAAAGTTGTCTTTTCTTGGTCTTCGGGTGCTATTGGCACTTGAAAGTACCCCGAGAATCCGTCCAAGAAACAGTAGAAAAGATGCCCTGCTAGCCTTTCGAGCATCTGATCGATGAAGGGTAGAGGGAAGTGATCTTTCCTTGTTACTGAGTTCAACTTCCTGTAGTCCATGCAAACCCTCCAACCTGGTTGTAGGCGTGTAGGCATCATCTCACCATCATTTCCTTCTATCACTGTCACTCCAGACTTCTTCGGGACCACCTAGGTCGGGCTCACGAACTTACTGTCGGATATGGGGTAGATGATCCCCACATCCAACAGTTTGATTATTTCTTTCTTGACGACCTCCATCATTGGCGGGTTGAGTCATCGTTGAGGCTACCATCAACAGTAGAAGACCCCAAACCTAAAAACAGATCTCCACCTAGCCACATTAAAAATAGAAATTTTAGACTTGAAAATAAATAACGCAGCTGGATCCTTATCAGCAACTAACTACTACAAATTTTGGAATGCACGTTACTTCCCCATTCCCTAATCTTTGCCATCTATGAATTAGCGCCTGAATCCACACCCATAACATAATTCCTACTCTTTTTTTCTCGGAAAAACACATTCCTGGTTTGCCCATATTTTAACTCCCAAGAAGAGGGGTTTTTCATCCATCAACTTTGGACTGCCCTCCTTAATGCCCCGAGCCCAATGGCCTTCCACATTTGGGCTTCTATTTTCCAACACCAAAGCAGCCTGAAATGTTAAGCCAAAATTCGAATCTAAACGCCCATATACCAACTCCACGTTAACTATCTCCCCTCTTGGCACCTCCACTGGATTGCCAAAAAGTATAAGCTTACCTTGTTGTGTTTCAATCCCAATACCATAAAAAATTTAGCACCGTAAGTACATTGTCCATTTTAAAAAAGACCTTCAACATCTAAAGTAGTTGCTGGATCGACCCTCCCACAATCATCCTCTCCCCATCTTCATACTGCGATGTTAGATCGATACATAGGGATGTTGGAATGGCCCGAGTCCACCGTGCCAATCATAGCCTAACAAAAAATCTAGGTTTAGGTTCACCATATTGTTGGCCCGATAAAAATTACCCGATAGGCTTGAAGTCCTATAAGCCCGAAAATCATTAGGGCTAGCTCGAAAACCGCTAGGGCTAGCCCCGAGAAGCATCCCTACAATTTAGTATGATGTAAGTATTTCTTTTTTTATTTTATTTATACACTATAATTTTCTTAATAATATAAAGATTTTTTAATGTTTCATCTCATTTTTAGAAATTTGAAGTATATATCTTAAACCTTTTACACTTGATAGTTATGATAGATTCATTTTAATATTATGATAACTTCTATGTTAAACTACTTTCTTTAATAATGTATATGGACATGAATGATGCTAGTCTTGACTATATTATGTCGTTTCGTCATGTATGACATGAACGGTTATTTTATTTGATATTTTGAGCCTTAATAATTGTTATGTTGGAATTGCTAAGATTGTTGAATTTCAGTACATATATAAATGTTTGACTTGTAGCCCGATAGTAGCGCGAAAGTGATAGGGCTAGGGTTAGGTTCACCATATTGTCGGCCCGATAAAAATGGACTGATAGACCCGAGGTCCTATAAGCTCGAAAACTGCTAGGGCTAGCCCGAAACTGCTAGGGCTAGACCGATTGGCATCCCTATCGATACATAGTCTGCACCGCACTCCCCTCACCCCTCTACTCAATCACACCCCCACCTCCGACGTTACTAAAGCTATTCATCCCCCCGCCCTTATCCAGGGCTTATAGTTCTAAACCACTCCCTTGCCCTTCCCTATCGCAATAATATATATCGCACAGTCTCCCTACTGATGATCTAAAAGACCACAAGAATAGTAAACGTACGACAACAGTTCATGCCGGAACATCACTATTGTTCTTTTTGCTCAAAGACAACCAAGGCACCCTTACGTAAAGGCTTGGTTATATCAAGCCTAACCCTCACCCTCAAACTTCACTCCCAAGCAACCTTACTCACCACACAGTCCACCTCCAAAACCTTCCCAAGAGCCCCGACAGGCCGTCCCACCCCCACTCTCATATACCCAAAATTCTAAACTACGAATGTGAACCCAAAAAAGAATAGAAGATATAAGTAGCTCTATGCTCGCTGATGACTATCTATCCTCACCAGTGCTAAAAGCGAGCCATTAAAATTCCATGGTTAACAATGCATAACGTGATTGCTCTCAAGCCTACTTGAAATTTGGAAGATATACATACTTTTCCCCACATCAGTAAGCACCAATTTCCCCTAGCTTTCTCCAAATTCGCTTAACTGCTCCCAAATCCCATTTACATATCAGTCGTGATAACAATAACCTTCCCACCAATCATGCATGCGCGTCCACCTCCTGGGACTGCTGATCACAACCACCGAACATTGCTTCTCCGTCAAACTCAGCTTACTCCATACCTCCGATAATGAATCCACATCATCCCCCTCCATCTCAATAATCTCAACCCCACTAATAATAATAGTAAACACGTAACCCACAATAGATTCTACGAGATCAACTCCCTGTCCCAACTACTTGACCCCAACACCCCGACTCCCTAGCTCCAATGAACAGCCCAGCCTCGACGAACCAAAGCCGACAGAACAACAACACAGACCCCATACATCGGCCGCTCAATGTTTAAATGACCAAGATATGACCACCAACCCCCTGAGCAAGATTCAACCAACTGAGACTTATTCTACCAACAACAACGACAACTGGACAAGAAACATTGATAAAAAATGTAACAAACCCACCCACTTTGATCGACCACCCGAAACAGACAAATAGCACCCACCATAATAGCAAGAATCAAGAAACCAATAAAAGTAGCGAATGAACACCCTGAAGATGACCCAAAACTAACGCAACACTCACAATGGAACTCCGATGAACCAAGACGCAAAAACCTGACGACGAATTCCGCACCAAGACACAACAAACCTGATGAACGGTCTATCTAAAATAACAATAAAGAGAACAATAGAAACTCAACAAACCGTAAACTTACTAGGAGACAAAGACCAAAGAAAGACCATTACACATGCAAAGAAGAACGAAGAGACGTATGCGAACGAGAAAGATGTAAGGAAATGAGGACGTATACGAACATGGAAGGCTCGCCTAGGGCATTCTACGCCTAGAGAGAAGTAATTTTATTTTTTATTTTTAAATAATTTGATGAAGGTATATGCAGCATTTTTATTTATTTATTTGACTTAAGAAGCCATATTCTACTTATTTGTTAATTTACTTTTAAAATAAAAAAAATCGACTTTAAAGTTGGATTCTTTTTTGGGATGGAGGAGTACCTTTTTAGATCATTAAAAAAGTACAGTTTTCACCAAAAATATAATTACAAGGAAAAAATATTATGATTTATATACTAATAAAATATAATACTTTTATGGTGAAAATAATATTTTTGATCGTAAAAAAACACTATTTTCAAATAAAAAACAACTTTCACAAAGAAAGGTACTACCTCCGTTTTTTTAGATATTCTTTTACACTTGAATAAAAAAATTAAGGGATAGGGAGAATGGACAAATAAGCCCTCTTTAGATTTCTCTCTTTCCTTAAATCCCTTAATTTTCTCCACATTTTCTTACTAGTGTTATATAATTATATGGTAGGTTGTATAATAAGAGATTTTTTAGGAATACTCAAAGGGGTAGTGTTGGACAAATTGTAAAAAAAGCTAAATGCACATCTAATTATAAACAAAACACAAAAGCTGAAAGAACATCTAAAAAAATGGAGGTAGTATTATATTTGAGTGAGCCTTATGTGTGACGGTTACACGGATCTCATTCTATATGACGAAGCCCCCGTAACCACAATGAAGGAAAAAGGCAGAGCCCCATTTACCAATTTTTCTTGTCACTATACTTGAATTGATCCATCACATAAAATGAGATCCGTGTAACTGCCACATATAAATTTTGGTTTTTAATTAACTCTCTTTCGTTTCCCACTATTCTAACTTTAAGAGATTACGTATTTAAGGATGTATATGAAGATATGAGTTGTCACTTTATCTGTAGATTTTTCATGTATCTTAATTTTTATCCAAAGCTAAGACAAGTTAAAAAAATTCGGAGGTACTATATCTCGTAATTTGAAATCTAGAATTATTTATGTTATAATTACTTATATTAAGTTTCGATGGTAAATAGGTGGGTTAATTACAAAGAAAGCTACAAATTTTGTCACAATTTTCGTACACAATGTAGATTATAAAATATTGATAATAGTACATTGACTAAATCAAAGAATTGTGCATGGAAGTTATATATATTTTGTTACCAATATATTATCATAAGAACTATTTAATTTCTTTTAACAAAATTATCTTTTTTAAAGTGATTCTTATTTTGAATCAGAGAGACTGATACTGTCTACTTTATTCGAGTATCAATTTTAATAGGCGCAAATTGTGACCAATTCACTTTTTTTAAGCGTAACCTACTTCTTAATAAGCTCACACATGCACAATAAATGGATCTAACTTTGTTAATACAACCCATCAAATTTCAATCTTACTCTTTAGCTTAAATTAAATTATAAGTAAAATAAAATTATATAAAAGAAAAGATATAAAAAATAAAAAAGAAAGTGAGAAAAAAAGTTGCACTAGGTTCTGTTTTCTCAGCTTCAATCATCCAGCCAACACCCTCAATTTCCAGAAAGTGAAGTCAACACCATTATCCACCACAAGAACCTTGATTGAAAAACATTTTGGGAGATTTTGTGGCTTCTAAAAAAAAAAAAAAAAAAAAAAAAAAGACGCGTAAGAAGTTATCAATCAATAAACAAGAAAGTAGATCTCTTTGATCCTTCTTGTAATTTACTCGATAGAATAAAACTTGAGTCACTTATTAGAATTTTAGTTGTCTAATCTGATGATATAAATTTTATTTAGCGGCTATCCATCAACAAAACACGATTATATTTTCAGATTTCAATTGATGTGATGGCAAGAAGAAAAGAAGCGATGAGACGATTATAGAGTGTTGGCCCGATGATTGTGTGAGGTACTGTTGAATTAAAATGAGAGTTAAATAAGGAAAATCTACATTAATAGTTTGTCCAAAAGTTAAATTTGTGAAAACGGAGAAGGCGATAATTTTTTATCTTCATCTTTTTTGTTTGGAAATTCTTCTAATTTATCTTTTTAATAATTACATTTTAGTCTTTTATTAATTAATCGGCCCCGCCAATCTAACAGTTGACATTCGAACCGAGAAGAAGCGCTCGTCCATTTGGGTATCTCAACAGATTAGTATAATATTGTTTATTTTTAGAATTTCATAAAGAAAGAAAAATATCTGGTAATATTAATTAGAATATTGTCCATACTTAACCTACTGATGCATTAGTATATAGATATACTTAACTTTCAGCTAACATTCCACAAATAATCCTCCAAACACAAACATTGCTTACCATTTATAAATACGCCCTCCACGAGGAATTCCAATTCCCACATATTAAATTATACACCAAATCACCTAATATATTCTTCTTTACTACTATATCTTTCTAAAATCATGTATAACTGCATCTACTATGTAAATTTAATGGATTCTAAGTAAATTGGGGAAAAGAATTAAAATTCTATTTGAATTTATGGAACTGGTAATCCTGGATATATATTTTTTCACAAGCAATTTTTTTTTTTTTTTTAAATATTCTTGTCACTAAAACATTTTTCTCTCTTTATCCATTTTGACATTGTTATTGATAAAAGACTCAACCCTCCTCAATGATCCATGCCCATATAAACTCGGGCAATTTAGTCTTGAAATTCTGATTGTTGTAAGAAACTAATTCTAAAACCTCAAGCTTTTAAATTAAATTCGTCCAAGATTTAATGGATAGGAGTAATTGATTCCTGAGATTTCAAAATTTAGAGACCAATTTGTTCCGAAACTTGGGACCAACTTAACTAATTTGATCGAACGCTCCAAAGATTGGAATTCACTTGTTGCAATGATCTAAATATGAGCTTACTAGTTACTACAAATTTCTTTTATCCTTTATACAATAATGGACAAAATATAGTTTTGAAGGGAAACTATTAAAAAATGAGGGTTATATTTTCATAAATTGGAGTAGTCTAAGTCTACTAATCTACTCATAATCAAAGTACAGTTCCAAACATAATTATCATCAATTGTATTTAATGAAGAGTACGATAACTAAATTAAATAGAGCTTGACCAAAACAAGATGTAATAATAATGTAGGGAAGGAAAAGGTAATTATTTTATAGGGAGAGTCCAAAAAGCAAGCCAGCGAGTATGGTGCACAGTGCAGCTGGCCTATGCTCCAAGGCCATTTCCGGAAACAGAAAAATTGCAGAAATAATAATAGAGTATAAATCAAGTAAAAGGAACTCGCTGAGTAGATCCATTGATAAACCATATCTGCGTCTTTGTCTTGCAAAAAAAAAAAAAAACAAAAAAAGAAGAAGATTCAATTATCCGCCAATATTTTCCCCATTTCCCCTCAATCAATATTGTGGACATCTTTTCCGAAACGAGCAATTACTGAATTGCTGCATAGATAGAAGAATTTGTGAGATCTTCCCACCATGAGAGCTGCTCGGATTTAATGCATAATTTGCTGGAGCTCCGTAAGTGCATTTCATCTTAGTTGTCATTTTGCTTTTTCTTACAGGTGTTATGCTGTCGCTGTAATTATGGTTGCCTTTTTTGGTGTTTGAAAGAGCTTACCTTGTATTTTAGTTATGGAGATACGGACGGCGTGTCTTAATGTAATACAGCAGTAGTTGTTGAAATTTTATCCTTCTATGATGAATAATTGATGTTGAAAGGGAGGAAAAATCGTTGTTTCTATGCTTTCGTTTTCACTTGTTGTTTCGCCTTGACAAAGTGAAATCAGGCCGCCTTTCTAGTTATTCTTGTGATATATAGTTATCCTTCGTTTTCCTTTGGCAATTCCGCCGTTTTTGTAGTGTTATATCGTTTGATTGTTGGTATATTTTATAAATTCTAGAGAAAGAAGTTTGAAAGAGGAGCGATATGGAGTCATCGTTGATGACAACCGACGATGTCGTCGAAGAAATAATGAGGCTTCACCGGTCGTTGCCGGCCCGGCCTGGAATCGACGAGGTCGAAGCTGCGAAAACTTTGATCCGGAATGTGGAGAGGGAAGATCAGCTGAGACTTGAGGGAATTGCAAAGCAAAGCAAGGGAAAAGATGTTCCAGAAGAACTGTTCAGGATTCTGCAGGAGATGCAGAGGAGTACCGTCCATTTACAGAGCAGGGAGCAGAAGAGGGAGGCTCTGAAACTGTTGGATCTCGAAGATGTTCACTCGGTGTTCGATGATTTGATCCAGAGAGCTACCAAATGCTTGCCGGGATCTTCGGATTCGCAGTACTCTGAATCTGTTAAAGCCTCTTACAGTTCTTCGAGCAGTTTGAGCCCCACTGTCAACACGGCAACTACTACGGCGTCTTCTTCGTCTTCCGGTTTCTATAATGAGAAGGACAACCTGAAGGCTTCGGAGGTCTTGTTCAGCAAAGATGACACGTTTGTGAAGAAGGCAAAGACAGCATTTCATATGGATGGATTTGGGGCCAGAATTCGGTCTTCTGATATTTCAACTGCGCCACAGATTGTAGATCCAACTCTTAAACCATTTGTTGCTTCAGGTGTGTTCGATCTCAGTTCTTGGTTGTTGTTTTGTTGTCTGTATGTTTCCTGTAATGGATGTATTGTTGTTTTGATGTGCGTATGTTATAGATCTTAACTTCTGTTTCCTATAATGGACCACTGATTTGTTGCAGGGCAAGATGGTGAGAAAATGAGTTTAATAAAGCTGGCAAGTCTCATTGAAGTTTCAGCCAAGAAAGGAACTCAAAAGCTTATTCTCCAAGGAAAATTATCAGATCAAATCGATTGGCTTCCCGATTCAATCGGGAAGCTCTCAAGTTTGATCACTTTAGATTTGTCGGAAAATCGGATTGCAGTGTTACCACAGGCTATAGGAGGGCTTTCCTCATTAGAGAATTTGGATTTACATGCTAACAGAATCTCTGAATTGCCAGAATGCATCGGGGATTTACTGAACTTGGTTCGTCTTGATGTGAGAGGAAATCAGTTAAGGTCCTTGCCTCCCACCATTGATAGGTTAGTTCGCCTTCAAGAGCTTGATTTGAGCTCTAATGGACTACCATCACTTCCAGAGACCATAGGATCGCTTGTCAGTCTCAAGAAACTGAACATTGAAACTAACGATATTGAGGAAATCCCACATACAATCAGTCGATGTGTTTGTCTCAAGGAGCTCCATGCAGATTATAATCGGCTTAAAGCACTGCCAGAAGCAGTTGGGCGGATTGGATCTTTGGAGATTCTTACAGTACGTTATAATAACATTAAACAATTGCCGACAACAATGGCATCATTATCTAGCTTAAGGGAGCTCGATATCAGTTTCAATGAGCTTGAGTCTGTCCCTGAGAGCTTGTGCTTTGCTACAACGCTTGTAAAGATGAACATAAGCAACAATTTTGCAGACTTGCAATTTCTGCCAAGGTCCATCGGTAACCTTGAAATGCTGGAGGAGTTGGATATGAGCAATAATCAAATAAGGGTCCTCCCCGAATCTTTCAGAATGCTAACTAGGCTTCGTGTCTTAAAAGTTGATGGAAATCCTCTGGAAAGGCCCCCAAGAGATGTTGTTGAGAAAGGGCCTCAGGTGACTAAAAATACTCCCACTTTATTTCTTTCTTTTGTTTTGCTTCTAAAGCTAAAATCTTAATGACTTCTTTTTCTTGACCACAGGCTGTTGTCCAGTACATGGCTGATCTTGCTGCTCAGAGGGAAGTCAAGTCGCTGCCGGTCAAGCAAAAGAAATCCTGGGCACAGATATGTTGCTTTTCAAAATCTAACAAACGAAAGCGCAACGCTGTGGATTATGCTAAAGGCTGACATGTAGCAGTTCTAAACATACACCATCAAACTTCTTGGGTAGGTATTTCTCCTTTTGGTGGAAAATTTGACCATTCATCTTTGTATTGGCCGTAGTTGGATTCTGTTACAACACATATCAGTCATAACTGCTGAAGTTAGACACTTGGACATGTCCATATTTTTGGTAGTTTTCTATGTTACCATTCAATTGCTGAGTTTCATCTTGTGTATTGAACTAGTCTGACATTCTTTTATATATACAGGATTTGAGGGATAAATTGGTAGGAGGAGAAGATTTTGTGTTTACCAGATTCACAAATCTTGACAAAGTTTACGTTCAGATATGGCTCTGATCCTTGATTTTTACATTTTAGGTTTCATAATTCGTTTTTTCTTTTTTTAATTTTTTCCCGTCTACTGTGCATTTTCTGCATTTTCCAAAACTATGTTTTGTATTGAGCTGTACAATCAAGTGCAAGCGGCTAAAACAGAAAAATGTATCTACGACTGTTACTTTGTAAAATTGCTGTGATCTTAATTAACTTTGTTGTAAAGCATGAAATCTTTGTTCTCATGAATTTAATGTCATTATGTAATGGAGGCGTGCTCTAGTTCACTAAGAATCTTGTACATCTCTCCACATGCATTATATTATGGGTCTCAATTGTTTTGATAATGGACAGTAACAAGTCCCAAAACATCGAATAAATAGCGTTATAAGACTATCTAGTTGCTTGCCCTTGTTTCCACTTGCAGCTCAACAAAGAGTAGAAAATATTTCCCTTCTTTTGACTTGCCGATGCTCAGCAATTAACTTCTCATATTGTCTTTCCGGTGAGCAGCGCATGCCTTTTTTTCTCTTTCTGTTTTTTTAGTCAAGATAATCTTCTGTACTGTCATCCTTTCCACATCAAATTCCTACATAAAATAGGGTTGAATTTTGTAAAAACCCTCTTGTGCTTCTCGAAGATCGTCTAGCACTTTCATGCTCATAAGCTTTGAGATATTCTGAAGAGCTCTAAGATATACATGATATATCTTAAAACAAAAATCAGATTATTGGGAAAAAATACTGATATTTGACATCAATGCCATATTTATAACTTATATATTCTTAGAGTTTTAGGATTTCTAATTAGTCTAGGAATGACCTTTCTTGTTCACTAAGTAAAATCATGGGCTTGGACTTTGATTCTAGGATTTCATGATATGTCATGAGCTTGGAGATGTGAGTTTCGAGAAGTGGGTAAAAACCTGTGTATTAGTAACATTTCATGTTATACGAAAAGGGTATATTTAACCAGTAGGACTATATTTCATATTTAACCACTAGAACTATATTTCAAGTTTATTGGGATCAAATTACTAATTTATGGGGCTTATATGCATTCCAACCTGTTTCAAATAGTTGCTCACAAATTTCAGCATTAATTTGTCGATGCTCGTTGTCTTGGTTACGAGAAGCAAGATGAGTTTCTGGATAATGAAGGAACAAGATGAGGTTGTATCTTCTTGGGTTCGTCATCATTTTCCATCTCAGTGAAATTTCTGTAGTCGTTTGCCTCAGGATTGTCAGTATTTGGTGATATAATAGCAACGATGCCCCCACACCTGCAATGGAACCAGCTCCAGATTATTATAGCAGAGCATGATGAAAGATGAGTTTTATCTGTTACACTTGCCATCTTATCAGTTGCATGATTTGCTGTCCTTTTTCATTTTCATCCATACACACCTAGGGAATTGTAGTTACTGTTATAGAAATAGTCTATTCTAGGAGCTAGGCCTGAATTTGTCACCTATCTGGCGCCTAATGCCTTATAGAACATTGGAAATGATGTCTGAAGAAACACAGTTACTAGGTCGCCTTCATGTTACTATGAACATATGGAATCGATTTCGGGCGATTGGACATACCATGACCTATCCGTGTGTCAAGTTATTAATCCAAATAACTAAAAAAAGGTTCAGATATGTGGGGTAGTACATAATTTACCCTTGACTTCATGTTGTAGTGATGTCTCGTCAACTGAGAGAAGTTTCTATATCTCGAATAAAGAAGATCACATTACCAAAACCATATCCTTAGTGCACACACAGCTGTAAGATTACGTTTCTGGAGTTTCCTAGTACTTGGTAAAAGATTCAGGTAAAGTTACTCTATTTACGCACTTGAGAAAGTAAATGATCAGCTTTCAATCTAAGATTCAGGATGTAACGCCCGATATAGTGCAAGGTTTGAGCTCGACCTCGACTCGAAATCTGAAAGTTTGGTTGAGCTTAATTCATTTGTGCTAAACTCAGCGAGTTCTCTTGGTGGAAAACTGGAAGTCGACTCGTCTAGACTCAAATATTTCTTAGACTTGTAATTCGATTAAAAAAAAAAAAAAATCAACAGATCTTGAGTAAAATACTTTTGGGTCACGAATCGTTGGAGCCAATCAGAGTGTCGACGTACATGACTAATTCTGTTACACCGAATTAACCCTTTTAACATAATTATTGACTGGACAGTGCTATTTGGGCAAAATCTTTTTATGGGCAGACCTTTTTTTGTTTTGTTTTTTTTTTTTTTTTTCGATTGTTTTCTAATTAAAATTACAAACATAATTTATAACTACCACAATACGAGGTTTAAATGTTAACTATTATTTTGAAGCATTCTAAAAAAATAGCGTCTTTTAAAGCTTTTTTTGATCTGTAATCGAGTGTTAATGCTAAAAAATTAATTATCATCTTCAAAAATAATTTTTCATTCCTAATTTATAATACATCTATAAAAAGTAAAAAAATAAAAAGGTCTGCCTAGACATAATCTGCCGAGAGAGAATTATCCTTATTGATCTACTCACGGTGTTGACATAAAAATGGGAATATTCTATGTAATATGTCCATGTGCACTCTTTGGATTTCGAACATGTTTTTGAAAAGGATAGGAAAATTAATTTTAAGTAGCATATGGTGTCGAGAATAACAACTCTTTTACCGAACAAAAACCATCTATACCTTTAAATCCTTTCTGCAAAAGAAAAGGAAAAAGGAATTCTGAAATGCTGTACTTTAAGGGGGTGCATTTTCTTTTTATTAAGTTTGTAATTATATAGCTCAGAAAGCATTACTCTTGTTTAATTAAACATTTAGATAAAGGCACCAAATTGTCTTAGTGCATGATGTGGCATTCAACAATATATAGGGATAGTTGGACTGGGATGTCTCCATCCGGATGTGGCATGTATCATCTTCAACGTATTTCATTTTACACCGGATGACCCATCCCTCCACATCCACACCCTATTACCTACATCACCTTTTACAATTTTCAACACACCTTTTACAAATTTCAATACACCTTTTATAATTTCAATCTTCCTAACCTACTATACCCTTAGACTAAAATACCTTTTTGAATGTCCCGTTCATGGATGTATTCCATCGGACGTGGTACATATCACTATATCCCAATTCAATTATCCCCGTAATGTCTTTAACACGGTGTTGGAAATTGAATCTTGGTAGGCGATTGACCGAGCCTTGACCAAACTATTAAGTTAATTCCGTTTCATGAGGATGTAATTAAATACATTAAATTAATCAATGTTATAAATACTCAATTGATAAGTTTAAATATATTTGATTTCATAAAATCAATTTTGAATGAATGAAAATGTACAAATGGTTCACCTCTTAAGCCCAAGTTCCGACTTTGGATCAATAGGTTCGAGCCCTAAGCCTACAGGCCCATATCTCCACATTAATCAATCAATATATATATATATATATATATATATATAATATAATTATTGTTTATTAGACGTCACTAAGTGGATTATCTATTAAAATGGAATATATATATATATATATGCTGGTCAATTAATCCAGTGATGTCTGACCAACCAGCGCAATACTTTTTTAACCCCATTCTGAAAGTGCCAACCTTTTATTTATTTGTTTATTTGGGTGATTTTTATCCAAGAGTAGTGCTGCTGACCACAACTTCTTTCCACACATTTACGTTTGAATGGAAGTATTTCAAAAACAATTTTACTTTTTAATAGTACTTCTGTCGCCGTTGGAACCCCCTCTCCTTACGTGGGTATTTGGATTAGGTTGTTGTCAGTTGAATGTGGGATGACTCATCCTAAAGGTATTTTACTTTATGGATCGTCAATTCGGATCGCCCAGCCAATTTTCATCCAACTCTAACACATTTTCATCATTACATAATCATCCAATCATTATCTACATCACCTTTTACAATTTCCATTACACTTTTTTATCATTACCTAACACCCTACATAACCTTTTACAATTCCTAATACACTTGTTTATCATTACCTATCATCTCACTACCTATTGATTTGACATCACTTTACACATCTTACCCTACTATATCCTTAAACAAAAATATTTTTTTACTATTCAAATGGATGTACCAGCCGTGGATGTGCCCCAACGGACGGGGCACATTCCACTACATCCCAATCCAAATATCCCCTAAGGGTATGCGTGTTTATGAATTTATTGGGCGAATTTGTGAATCTAAATGATGATATAAATTTTGTGTTTGTTATAGAATAAAACTAATGCAACACTCGTATAACACACGAGTTTATAAAAGATAAATAAATAAATAAGGATATGTTTATTTATGAATAAAGATGGACGTAAAATTTATGGTTATATAAATTTTAAATATAATATTTGTTTTTGCAATAGAATATAGTAACTTTATATATATTGTCGAATCATACTTAAAAATGACAAAAATATATTAATAATTATGTAATAATTGATATAATTATCAAGATTGGATCCGTCTATCCCCATCCAGAGTAGGGGTGACAAAATCCCCTTGGGGATCCATCCCCGTTGGGACCCGATGTTATTGGGTAGGGGACTCCCCGATGATAGTGGGAGTGGGAGAGGGGATGGGGATTCCCCGTTTTAGAAAAAACGGGGATGGTATGGGGATGGGATCAATGCTCCCCGCCCCATCCCCGTCCTCGCCCCCTCCCCGCTTAATTAAAATGGAATTTTCCATACCCTAATTCTTAATTATTTTTTTAGCATTTTTCATTTTGTAATATGTATAATTCGTATACTATTTAGGGATTAAACCTATGTTCTTCATTACTTTTGTACAAAATCCCACCATATTTCCAATATTTAAATAAATTAAAATAACATATAAGGTGCGTGTTATTTATTTATTGTAAGTAGTACTCAATTCAAAGATTTCTGAAGTTAGTAGAAATGAATATTTTTATCATAAAATTGTATAAAAATTAAGAAAGTTTGACCTAAAGAAAAAATATGCGAGGCACCCAACTCTCCGCGGGGAACCCATTCCCCGAACGGGGAATCTCCATCCCCGACCCAGATTTCCGAAGTGGGGAATTTTGAGGGGATGGTTTTTGGGATGTAAGATCGGGATGGGGATGGGATGCTCAATACCAGCCTCGAACCCGCCCATTGCCACCCCTAATCCAGAGTGTCTAATCTATAAATAAACATAGGCTAAAAAGCCTAAAGAAATATGTCATTTTGCAAGTACTATATATTTGTTAAATGTTTAGTTAATAATTATATAGTACATGCCTAATTGTTAGCAATGTTATCTGCTTGAATTATATACTGTTTTATATTGTAAAAAACAATATATCGTTGGTGAAAAACCGCCTCTTTTTACGGCATTTAAGAAACGTAAATTCAAAAGTATAGTACTCCAATACTTAGTTACATAAAGTTGAAAATCTTATACATTTAAATAATATTTATTTTGATATTACTACGCTATTATTTTGAAAGTACTATCTAACATTTAATTGTTATAAATATAATTAAATAATTATTTTCTGAATAAAAGAATTTCGAAATGAAATTGTAGGAGGTTGTAAATGGAATCCTAGAAAATAGTTGAGTGGGTAGTAGTTCTTTTAAACATGTTTGACCATGATTTTCACATCTATTTTTATTAATTAAAAAGTTCCTAAAATGGCTCTTCTTCAGCCACGTGGCCTAAGTGGTCATTCTTTTAGTAAATTAAAGATTAAAGATGTGGTAGAATTTATAAAAATGTGCAAGCTGTACATGTAGAGAGAGACATAGGGAGTAATGGATTTATAGGTGCTATTACATAAAAAAAGATACAAAAAAATAGAAAATGTGTTGGCCACAAGCAGACCTCTCACAAATCAGCAAGTAATCAACGTAAGAGAAAATAGAGAGAGAACTGGAACTAATAGTTATACGATGGTATTGCCATTGACGAAACGAGAACGATACTATTATCATGTGAGAAGTCGAATGAGATTGACATCGGCGGAATAAGAATGGTACTCCTATAAGAAGTAGGATGGGATTATCATCCTATGAGAAGCAGGATGAGGGAACAAAAAGGGTACTACCATCCTATGAGAAACATGATGTGATTGTCATCGATGAATGGGATTGCCATCATCGAAAAAAAGAAGGAAAAAAGTTGGGATCAGAATTTGTGCAGTAGAACTAGTAGCGGCACTATTCTCGAGCGCGGAATACAAAAACACCGGAGGCAGTCGGCGAGGAAGTGGTGTAGCGGTGCTGCTATGTCTCAGCATGAGACTGCAAATACGACCCATTAAATTTTAGTGCGTGCCACTCCAAAAGAGGCCAACAGTAGGTCGTTAGCCATGATGACGATGATTCAGTGCGGAGGGAGAAATCTGTAGAAGAAACCTAGCGTAAAGGTGTATAGCCAGCGACAAACAACAACCGACCATTGAAGAGGGAACAATTTGCTAATAAATTTTGGAATTGAAAGACAGAGGTGGGTTTCGAAATAGGTAAGAACTTCCTCTTAGATTTTATGTAACCCATGGACTTGCAAGAACAAGATGGGAACCATCAAACAATTTGTGTATATAAAATCTTGAGAAAGAGAGAGGGAGAGAGAGAGAGTAATGGAAAGAAAGAAAGAGTGGAATATGTTTGATTTAAGTGAATTAAAGAATCATAATCTTAAGTTCCAGTCCAAGCACAAGTTTAGATTGATCTGTCCTCTATCCGGACGGACAAATCCATAAACAAACATATCCTAATTGAATTTCAAATGACTTCATTATGAGAAAATTTTCTGACATATTGTTTATTTATCATTTGTAGATTACTTTTTAAACATAACATATAAATACAACACCTTTATAGTTATTTTAATTTTATGTAGCCGAAAAAGTTTTTGGCTCTAACGTGGAGCTCGAACTCGGGATTTTGGCTATCCCAGCTGTAGAAGTGTAATCATACAAAATTCTCGAATTCAGAATTAAATTAAGATAATTATGTTTAAAAAACAATGTCGTTCTTTCATTTAATTAGGGGTTAAACGGTCAAAATCTCGATTTTGAGGTACTAATTGTTTTTTTCGTTTTTGCAACCTCCGACTATATTTTCGGTTATATAGGTCATGTGATTAGCACATGTTCATTTTTTGGGGCCAATAAGATGGGGACATATGCAGATCAATGTAAAAAAATAAAATAATTTAAAATTAAAAAATTAATTTAAAAATTAAAAAATTATTTTTGAAATTAATTTTAAAATAAAAAAATTAATTTGATTATTTTTAAATATATAATTTTTTTTAAAATTATTTCTGAAATTAATTTTAAAATTAAAAATTAATTTAAATTTTTTTTAAAAAATATAAAATTCAAAAATTCAAAAAATAATTTTTAAATTCAAAAAATTAAATTAAAAAATAAAAAAATATTTCTGAAATTAATTTTAAAATTCTAAATATTCAGAAAGTTTGTTTAAAATCTAAAAAAATTAAAAAATATTTCTGAAATTGATTTTAAAAATCTAAAATTTCAAAAAATAAATAAAATTTAAATTCTAAAAATTAATTTAAAATTGGACCAAGCCGAAGATGAAAATTCTAGCGAAATCGCCGTAATTAACGATTCAATCCGATGAATCTTGTTCCTCGCCGACGGTGTGAGAGTAGATCCATCGGAGACCGTACAAGACCGAGGAAGGAGGTGTTCCAACGCGAACCGATACTCAATGGAGAAAATGGAGCCGACGTAGAAGCCACCGGTGTGAAAGTAAAGCAGGATGTGCAGCTTTTGAGAGGGGTTTGTGAGTTTAGGGAGGTGGAGTCTGGCAGTTATGGTTGGAGAAACGGTGAGGTCTTTGGATGCGACGACGGTGGTGGGATCTTCCGGCAACGGTGGTACATTGAGAAAAAGATCGAAGCGGTCGACGGTGCCATCTGTGTAGAGCTTGGTCGATGAGTATCTCTCTGTCGGTGTGAGTCATGACAGTGTTACTCTAGAAGGTTCTTGACGTCATAGGCTGCAGAAGGCGGAGTTGCAGTGGGTGAGTGATAGCTACAATATTTGGTTTATTCTTTGGGTGTGGTTTTCTAAATTTTCAACAATGACCAAATACAAGTAAATAATTAGGTAATCATTAAAATAAAATATATTTTTTTCATTTTAAATAAATTTTCTGAATTTTGAATACATTTATAGAATTTGAAATTAATTTCAGAAATATTTTTTTTAATCTTTTAAATTTTAAATATTTTTTTTATTTTTTAAATGAATTTTTGAATTTTAAAATTAATTCCAGAAATATTTTTTATTTTTTTTAATTTTTATTTTTTTAATTTTAAAGATAATTATTGAATTTTAAAATTAATTTCAGAAATAATTTTTTAATTAATTTTTTTAAATTAATTTTTAATTTTCTTTGAATTTTTTAAAATTGATTGACATGTGTCGCCATCTTATTGGTCTAAAAAAGGAACATGTGCCAATCACATGACCAATACAGCCGAAAATATAGCTGGAGATTGAAAAAACAAATGATTAGTACAATTTGTCGTCGGAAAAACAAAAAAAAATTAAGGTTGGAAAAGTAAAAAAGGGTCATAGTATAGGTAGCTTTTTGAAATTATCTCTTATTAATTAGTAGGGTTATTTGTAGCAATCACACTTAACTATCAGCGTTTTTACACATAAATTATTAAATTTATTTTTAATCGTACCGATACGTACAAACTATACTGGTTGAAAGATAAATCACCAAACTCATTTTTCGGCTTTTTTTTTGTGAAGGAATTTAGCACGTGACTTGCGGGTGATAAACTTTTATTATTTTTTTTTTTCTTTTTTGTTGAAACCACCTTTTTAGTAGGCCAAAAGTGTAAAATTCCTTTACACCTTTCTTTTCCCCAACAATTCCGTTAAATCACCAACGATTCTCTACCCCACAATTGAGAATCTCTATTGTTGAAGACCAATAACTCCTCTACCTACTAAAAGAGTTGTTTGGAAAAAAAAAGACCCTTAAAAATTTATCACACCCAAGTCATATACAGACTTCCGGCAAAAAATAGCCGAAGATAAGTTTGATAATTTACCTGTCAAATTCGTATAGTTTGTATATGTGAATGTAAAAAAAAAAATTAATAATTTATGTGCAAAAACGATGATAGTTTGATGGGATTGCCCTAATTATTATTCCAATTAACTATTTTATTGCACCAAATAGTATCTTCTAATCTTACATTATTTTAAACTCTGAGTTACGTTTCCTTATTGTACTTTGCTTCCTAAATTACGATTTATTACAAGTTGTGTTCTCGAAGGAATTTTATTATCCACGAGTATGGGTGCTCATTCAGTGATTTGTCCAAAAAGATAATTTGCAAGAAACCGCAAATTTCGGCTGGCAAATTGTAGTAGCATCCTCTAACATAAGGGGGTTGCATCCTATATTTCCTAACCATATGGAAAATACGATCTTAAATAAGAAAAAAGAAACTCACATATAGGCTATAGCACCCTCAAGTTTAAAAGCTACCTTTATCCAAGGAACAAAATCTCGCGAGCTCGCCGATTTCTCGCTAAAACATGTCAGTCGAGATGATATGTGAAGGGTGTGGCGTTTTTTCATGAACTCGCCGAGATTTTGCGAGATCTCACGAAAATTTCGGCGAGAAATCGCCTCTGTGAATGCACGCAGGTTGGCTGTACAATTTCACTAGGTGTCGGCGAGAAATCGGCGATATTCTGCCCATTTCTCGCTAAAATCTCGATCCCTTTATTTATTTATTTATTTTTTTTTTTCTGCAGAAACTTTTTTGAAATGGGGGACATTTTTTGGCACTTTTCAGCAGGTTCAGCAGGCCAACATGTGAATTTATGAGCTGTAAAGACTAAATAGGGAGTTTGATTTGACACTTGGAGTGATGATGGATGTAACAATTCGTGCAGGAAAAAATTATTTCTTGAGCTTCAGTTTGTGTATAAATCAAGGATGAGTCTATTAGTTTGTTGTACACAAAAATTGAAGAAGCGTAGTTTAGGAGAAAATTTAAGCAAATACAGGGAAGTAGAGAGATCGAGCTATAAGTAGGCACAATAGCGATTTTGCAGTCCAATAAGAATTGTCTACCCAGTCCTGAAGGTGGTGGAGAACAACGGTAAATTTATTTATGGTACCAACATTTGGTTTGATTGTAGGTATGGTAAGTGTTGAAAATGCTGCTTTCTTATAATCAGTGTGGATGTCAATGTATGATACTTGTTTAAGGAATCAGTCTTGATGTCTAGTTATGATTTATTTTGGAAATAAATCCTGTTGAAATGCCTCGTGATATGAAGTTTGCTTTCAAATTTCTTGTATTTTTGCGTTTAATCTAAATGTTCAATTTTGTTGTTGTGGTGATTTATGAAATATAAACTAGACTAGATTATGAAGGGAGTGTTATATTGAAGCAACATCGTAGTATCTTTTTAATGTGGTTTTGGTTGTACTACGACCTACAGATTTTGGTTTGTCCAATTTGTGTATAATTAAACTGTAGGTAATTACATTTAAATTCCATACATGCTTTAATGCCCTTAGCTATCTCCTTGTAATAATGTGAGTCATGTTAGAAAAATCTTATCATTTGATCGGACCACTTTCCACCTTAATCTACCTTGGTGTTAAGTTCAGGAGAAAATTTAAGTAAATACCGGGAAGTAGAGAGATCGAGCTATAAGTAGGCGCAATACCGATTTTGCAGTCCAATAAGAATTGTTTACCCAGTCCTGAAGGTGGTGAAGAACAACGGTAAATTTATTTGATATCCGTCTCGATCTTTAATTCTTTTATTTAGAAGATTTGGACTTGTTATGATTACAAATTTTTTTGGCCAATGCTAGAATAATACCATTTTAATGCATTTTTCAAATTTTTTATAACTGCATCGATCTTTTAACTGAAATCAAAATTTCTCTATTTAGTATTTTTCAGTAGTTAGTACCATTCTAGTTTTAGTTACCTAATACTTAATCAATTGAGTTACAACTAATTTGACAATACATTAGCAGAGTAAAACATTGATAAGATCACTTGATAGTTTTAGTAATCATAATAATAACAATAATAAGAATAATAAGATTTTTTTCTCAAAATTGGTGCCCTTTTAGAAATTGAAACGACATCATTTAGAAATTATTGACCTTATTTTGTAAGCATGTTTAACTATATCTTCAAAATAATGTTAGGTAATGATAGGTATTGGCCAATCCCCCCGGGGCGGTCCAGCTCTCCAACCGGGTCAATTGGGCCCAAGAGCGCAGGCCCAACTTAGCGAAGCCCATGCGCGGCGTCTTTGGGAAGTTAGAAAAGGATCCCCATGATCTTTTTCAACGGCCATGCAGATATGATTGGCGGATTAGTAGGGATTTTGTTAGGGTTGGTATTGTATAGTATAAATAGGAGAAGTATTGTTGGGATTAGGGTTCCAATTCTGAATTCTAAAATCACTACTTGTAAGATTGTACTCCGGTGTTCAAAGAAAGATAGTAAAACATCCCCGAGGGTGATTTCCTTCGTCTGTGGACGTAGATCTCCGGATCGAACCACGTAAATACTTGTGTTGTTTATGTTCTTGCTTATTCGGTTATTCTTGAAAGTTGTCTTGATTGCTAACCAGCTGATATCCGGATTTTCGCTTTATCAATTGGCGCCGTCTGTGGGAAATCGAGAAGCAAACCCTAGCATCAACCATAGCCGAATTACGTCAATTATGGTGAATACTCGCTAGTCAGCCAATCCAACTCGATCTCGCTGGAATCCTCCCGTTGATCAAAATCCTCCGTTGCCACGTTAACAAGTCTAGGATCCACCCGCGGGGCAAATAGATGCACAACATCTCGTGTTTTGACGGTTAGAAAAACCTGGGAGCTCAAGAAGATCATTTGCACTCAATTGTTAACTTTGGCCCACAAACTAAGGCCCAAAGGGGCCCCAATTAGGCCCGGGGCAGAGCCAAATCGAAGATTTTCGAGTCACCAACAAAATTTATGAAGAAGTCGGGATTAAAAATTGGTTAGAAAAGCCCCAAAATGGCAATGCATGAAAACGACACACATGATGCGAGAAGAAAATGCTCGGCGGTTGAACACCGGCCATGTAACACCCAAAGTATGTTTTAGTATGCATAACACATTCATTTGATATGTTAACTGTCATTGCATGCCATTTAGTTAGTTAACAGGAAAATATGTGTCATATCATTATCTTAAGCTTGTGAGGTTGACTGTTTACTTAAGTGTGCATGAACAAATCATATGTACCAGTCTCGGTGTGGAATACGATAAAGATTAAAAAGTAATAAAAGTTAATAAAATGTATAAATAAATAAGGTTTTATATCAAACGAATGATGCATAAAAAGACCAATGACTTATTAGACCTAACAAAATTACTTGCCTAATTGTTTAATTATGCTCAAATTTATGCAAATTATATGTTTTATTACTGATTATGCTTCGAATTTGCTTATAAATCGCCTAAGTATGTGTTTTACTTATATTATGCCTTATAAGTTGAAATGAATATACATTATTGTACCTTAGCGAGACTTGTACTTTGATTTATCTTATAACGGAATATGCATGTGAGCGTACCTTGAGTTTCTTATACCTTACTACACATTACATTTCAATTTATATTATCAATTTGATTAAAATAATGGGGAGGTAAAAAGGAATGGGGTTCGTGTCCCACTAGGAACAACATGAACAAAAGTTAGTATGCTTTATATTTATATTAACTTAAACCACATTAAGGAAATAGTATGATATACCTTGTCATATTATAAACCCTTAGGTTATGCTAACTTGTAAATTATACCACCTTAGTATATAAATAGGCTCGAATTTATATTTGTACCAACTAGGCTTGAAGTATTAGAACTTTAATCTATAAAATAGTACATAGGATATACCTCCTCCATTTCATATTAATTGACGTTTTAGGATGTTCTTCTCTTTTTCAATTAATTGACGTTTTACATATTTTTCACCAATTCTACCAATTTTTTCCCTGAACTCAATCCTAAAATATCTCTATTTTTCAATCTATCAAAGATATTTTGATTTGGTCAAATCTTTAGCTGAGAGCAAGGATGAAAAAATCGCGAGATTTCGCCGAAATCTCGCGAAAATAGCTCTCCCGAGACGACTTTAGGCTGTAATAGGTTTTTTAGGAAAATGGCGATATTTCGCTGTATCGCCAAATTATTATTATTTTTTTTTCCTTGTTTCAGCAAAATTTTTTAAAATTTGCCCAATGTTAGTTTCGAACTTGAGACCTCTAAAATGAGGCTCCAAGCTTTAACCACCAAACCAAGTCAACAATATGTTATTATGTCTACATATTATTTATATAACCTATTTAGTAAAATTCTACTTACAATAATATATACCTTATGAAAATGAAAAATTAGAAATAATTAACTATTTTTGGTCCATAATTAGTTATCAAAATGAAAATAATTGGTTCATAATTAGTTATCAAAATGAAAATAATTGGTCCATAATTAATTATCAAAATGAAAATTAAAAATATAAAAACTAAGTATAAAATAATAATTGGACATTTTTATAAATATTTTGTTTTGTTTATAATTTTAAGATGAATTTATGTATTAAATCTATTTATAATATTTTTGAAATATTTTGTTAAACTTTCGAATTTTTAATATAATATTTCCATACTAGTAATTAGTAATGTTGTGTGAAAAACGTAAAAAAATGTCTTATATTGCCACTCATTGTTTATATTATTTTATATTTATAAATTAGTTGTAAATAAATCTATTTCTATCAAATTTAAGATGCCTATATGTATTTGAGTTTGTTATAATAATTGTAAATATATCATGTTAATTTTTAAATTTTTAATATATTTTTTAATATTTTTCAGAAAATTGCACCGATATTCCGATATTAATCGATATCTCACCGATATCTCCGTAAATTGAAATACCGATATCTCCGTGAATACCGATATTTTCGTCCTTGGCTGAGAGTTATCTGTCAATATTCAATCCTTAATTCTTTCCTTTCATCCTAAAACGTTAATTAATATGGAATGGAGGAAGTATATGTTATTCTTGGATTATAAAGTGTTCTAGAAAATACGTAGGCTATGATATTTCATACAACTTAAAGATTAGTGTACAAATTGTTGAACTTAGAATACGATTTCGACGTAACAGTTTTAGTGTATTATTTTTATGGGAGTAAACCCTACCAAAACCTACTAGCATTAACCTAGACCACACCATAAACTAACCTAAATGCACAAAATAAATACACTCAATGCCAAACCAAACACCCCCTTCCCCTTGTGAACGCACGACACCTCCTGAAACTTAGTCATTAAGTTGTGTTGGTGCTCAACATTATTCACTTGCCACCGCAGCCTCTATTCCGCCTGCACCTCCCGGCCACATCACCAACACTTGGTGACACCCAAGTGATGCAACATGGCATTTTTCAACACCTCACAAGTGAATAGTACCATCCACAACTTATCTATCACAAGGAGCACTTATCTTCCTTCTGCATATAAGCTTCGGCAACCACCCAAGTGAATAGTACCTAAGGACAGCTACGGTGCACCTTCAACTTAAATACTATTTCCAAGTTCAACATCACACCACTCTAGAGGTATAGGTTAGCTAAGCCATTAGTTTAGTTTAGTTGTTGTTAGGGGAATGGAAGGGAGTAACTTTTGTAAAATTATGTATCTTGTACTATGAACACACATGCATGAATTAGAGTAGGATGTGGGAGGAGCATGTATATATTATTGTCTTGCACGTGTTGATTATGGTTATTTTTATCATTCTTTATTTTGTGTCAATTGTGTTTATGATATATTGCATGTTCAATTTGAGGACTTGCATGTGAAATTTGGAGTAAAATATGAATGTGATTAGGTGGTAAATTAGGATTAGTGCTTGTTGATTATGTAAAATTATTATGAAATGATGCTCCTTATGTTTTTGGCAAAATGATCATGAACTTGCATGTTTGATTTATGTTAAAATGATTACGAAGGGATCAAGGTTAATCATGTAATAATTTTAAAATGATCTTTGTAAAAATTTGATGAAAAATTAAAAGTCATATGTTTCGGTTAAAATTGATATGGCTCAAGTGTTAATATTTTTGTGAAAATTGAATTAAAGATGACGATATGCAAAATTGTTAAACTTCCGGAAATTTCACTAAAGTTAGGTGTTGATGATTTTGTAAAAAATAACTTTCAACTTGATAAAATATAAATATATTTATCATAGAAAAGGATTTGAATCGAAAGAATTAAAATTATTTTTATGATTTTTTTTTGTGAAAACTTTCGGTAAAATTAGATTTTAGGCTAAGGTGATAAATTAATGTAAGTTATGTTATAATGTGTTCGTTGATAAGTATGGTGTGAAATGCAACTTGATTTAATACAAAATTGAGCAGTTGCAAATTTGCGTAAATGTATGAATGTGTCGGCAACAATGTAGAATTAGAATATGATGTGCTTAGTTAATTCACTTAGGAATAAGTGGACTCATAATTGAATAAATGAAATTTATGATCACTTAAAATGGGGCTTAGGATTTTTTTAGTTGGACATAAAAATAAGTAAAATGGACTCACTTGGATTAATTTGGGCTAGGCTAATTCATATAGGTTAAATTGACTTAGAAATAAATTAATTGGGCTAAAGAGATAGGTTAAAATGGGCTTAAGCCCAATAGGATACAACGAAATGGGTTTCGGCCTCAATAGTTAAATAAGTAGGTTAAATAAATCATTTGGGTCTAAATAAATAAAATTAGGCTTTAAATGAATGAAAATGGGCCCTAGGACTAGCTTGAGCCTTAACTGAACACAAATGGGCCTAAGCATGGGCTTCGAGCCCATGGGCCAAATCGGGCCGAGATGGATCGAGTCAGGCCCAAACCAAATATGAAATTAGTCCAGTGAAGTGTGTGTTAGGATTAAAATGAAGATTAGACGATAATCATATAGTTAGGAATTGATTATGTAATTAGTAGAAGCGAAATAAAATAGTTAGAAATATATAAAGTGAAGCAGGGGAAATTAGGTTACACGTAAGTAGATATTGAAAACTTAGATATAAATGATTAAGTAATAGAAATGGAAATAAAATAAGAATTATAAGTGATTAGGGTTTCGAATTGAAACTAGTGTTTGTATGATCTTATGTGACTTATGTGATAATTGTATGTTTATAAAACAACTTGTATGATTATGATGATATGTTATATTTAAAATGGTGCAATTTTAATTAAATATACGAGTATGCGACAATGATTTAAGTTTACAAGTTAAATTGCTTACAGTAATTATGACTTTATATATATTTTGTGAAAAAAACAACTTACAACTTAGTTGAAATAGAAATTATGAAATAGGAATAATTGAATTAGGAAATGACTTAGGAAGTAAAATGAAATAAGTTGATTTGGAGAATAATAATTTAATTAAAAACATATGTTCGGAAATAGATAAGTTAGAATTATATCAAGATTATAAATGTTGGAAAAGTTAGAAAATGATGAACAACTAAGAATAATGATGAATGATGATATGATGATGATGATGATGTTGAGTAATATTGATCAAAGGCTAAAAAAGTTATCTAATAAGATAATGACAAAGCAATCGTAAGTTTTAACCGATATCTAACGAATAAACGATATGTAAGAGTTAGGAGGTTTAGATAACATATGTATTCGGTAAATAACGTAAACATGGCTAAGATAAAGAATAGTTTAACATTTCAATAATAAATAAGCTCCACATTGAGGCGAGGATACGACACGGATAGCTCTACACAATCAAATTACACAGCTTAGTTTCGAAAGTGGGTTATGTTGTTGTTCAAGTTTCTGCTTTATATTATTGTTTGTAAATATGAACCGTCACAAGGGCCGCAACTAAGGATAATAAGGTTGCTAACCGTGAGATGACAGTAAGCGATGAATGCTGAGAGAGCAGACGTGGCCGGTGTCGGACCCTACTTAAGGGGAAAAGCACAACGCCGTTACTTGTGGCTAAGTGCCTCCTAGGGTTTATTTTCCTATTATTTATGTTATTTTTATATAAGAAATATGCTATAAGCATCTTAGCAGTTGCGAGAGCAGGCATGTAATCAACATCAACTTCGAGTTATGAATTAATAAGTTATGTTTATAGTGCAAGTTATGTTTCTTTCGTGTGAGTGTCTGTTGAGGGTAACTCAGGCTACGAGTTCCTCTTCCACAATGTAACTTCGATGAGGGTAAAAGAGTAAGTTAAGGATGAAATGATAAGAAGATTAAGTATGATTAAGTAAAAAATGAGAGATAAGTAAGGAAAAGTAAGTAAAGAAAAGAACAAAAAATGGACCAGGTAATTAGTGGCGACTCAGGTCACTAGAAAGTGAGCTGCGGTGCTACAGAGTGGTATCTGAGCAACGTTGTGGGAAAAAAACTCGTAATCAGAGCCGGACTAACAAAGATGTATTTTAGAAAGGCATAGTCACTGTTACAACTCCGGGTATCAATGTCGGGTATGACCTAAACTTTAGTTTTTCGGAAAAATGAGTTTAGACTACCGATAATTCATGCATTGCATATCATAAGAAGTATAAGTAGAAATTGAGAAATAAAGTATGATGAAATGGTACAAAAGTATGAAAGAGAAAGAAAGTATGATTAAATGGTATGAAAGTACGAATGAGAAAGAAAGTATGATGAAGTGGCACGAAAGTACGAGAAGAAGAGAGAAAAGAATGAGAAAGACCGAAAGGAGATGACGAAGTTTATGTGCTTGCATTAGTTCAAGATTAACTACAATTGATTAAAATTTGATAACTACACGCATTCATGCATATCATAAATGAGAAAAACTCTTCGAAATTCTCACTTTTCTTAAATGTTGATTTACGGTGAGCTGGGTACTTGGTGATTACGGACTATCATGGAACCCCCAGAAGTCATAATTTACGACGTGACCTTCCAACAGCCAAGAGATAACATATGACACTTCGTGTTGTGTATGCGTCTTCTGAGTCAGCAAGCTTTGGGTGTCAGGATCAATGAAACTAACATCGAGGCGACACATCACTTGAGAATACATGTGTTGCCCGAGTTGCAATCCTTGGACCAGGATGCCACTTATGTGTTGACTCCCCTGAATGGAGCGATCTTTACTTACTCTACCTACGATCTATACTGCGAAGTATTGATCCAGACAGTGGAAATGATGACTGTATTCCGAGCTTAGGGATGCAAGTTCATACACAGATGGCTGACTGGCTGTGGGAAGCGCGGAGACAAATGGAGGCCCAATACATATGGGAAACCATAAGGGGAAACGAAACTGGAAGGCGGGCTCAATGCATCGCCACTCTGGAGGCCGATATTAGAGATATAGCTAGGCGTTACCTTACAGAAGCATCCGTAACTACAGGATAACTGCTTATTCTGGCACCTACCAATTACTATAAATTTATAATTAACCTTTCTACCCCTAATAAAGGACTAATTCTTGCATATTTTAGGAGTGCAAAAGGGGGAAAATGTTCCCCATTTAAGTACTCATTTTCTCTCTTTTAGAATCAATTTTTCATTGACTAGACTTTCAAAATCTTGTAGTTACTCTCTCTCTTTCTCTCTCTCTCTCTCTAGAATTAGCTCTTCTCTCAAGAATTAGTGTTCTTTCTCTTGGGTAACAAGAACCTAACATAGGTATTCCTGTATCTTGGAAGAATTTGAAGTTTTTGCTAAGAAATTGGTGGAAGTATGCTACTACAAGGATTTTAGAGCTTTCCTCTTCATTTAATATCAAGACGGAGCTTTATCTTTCTCTTTCATCAATTTCATTTCATTGCATGTATTGTTTATTCTCTCATTGTCTAAATGCTTGGTCATTTTTACTATTTGGTTATTGGGATGTCATTAATGATTTTTGAGGAGTTAATTGAGGTTTCTAAAGGTTGGAGTAGCCCAACCCAAGGATTATGAATTTTAGCTAATTACTTATTAGTTATTAGGGATTTTGAGTTTGAATTGACATTATGGAATTGTATGACCTATACCTTAGGAGTAGCTAACCGGCGGTATATCCATCATTTTCGATGGGCCCATGGGGGACAACGAGAGGACCCAAATCACAATTGATAATCTTGTAGGATGTCTTAAGGCATGGCTCCTTAAGCAAGATTCGCTTTTGGGGTGGGGGGAGGAGAGGAAAATTATGTGTTAAATTAAATACTTTATAATTTCACTTGCTTGCCTTAATCAATACCCATTTCCGGTCTTTAGTAATAGGAATTGAAATGAATTGTATTGTGATTTGGTTAATTTATCGATCCCTCTTGTTGGACCACTTGGATTTCTAATAGGGACACATGGCCTTCCTTCACAACCCATTAGTTAATTTGTGATTACTAGGTTATAATCCTAGGATTATGGTGAAACCCATACCTTGGGAACCGATTCCTTAATTCTTGAGTGTTTTTTACTTTTTTAGTTGTTTAATTGATGGTTGACTAGAGGTTAATTAATTCGCTACCATTTCCGATTTAGCCTTACTTAGTTGATCAATTGAACTTGAGTGTGTTAGATGAGTAAATCCTCCCCATGCTTCGACAATCTCTTATACTACCTCAGTCACAAGTTGTATGCTTCCTTTTTTAGAAAAGTGGTCTAATCATAATGATTGTTGGATATGGAGCCTGAATGGCATCACAAGTAACACGACAGCAACAGGGGTAGGTCGCGGCTACGATAAAAGTTCACGCGTTTGTATTTGTTCTGTCAAGGTACCGCGACCGCGACAGAAGCTGCTTCGTTAAGCAGTCGAGGAGATTGACGGAACGCGAATGCGACAGGTGTAGGCCGCGGTCTCGACGGTTGACGCGGCTATTTTTCTAGGGCTTCAAGTTTAGGTCCATTAAGCTATTATAAATAGTTGTTCTCTCATTATTCTTGATGTTGGTTGAAAATTAGTGAAATAACTGGCTTGCTATCGCCCCCAGACGTAGTTACACATCGTAACGAACTGGGTAACCAATATTTTGTGTTATTTTCTCTTTCGTGTTTCTTTCAATTTTGTGATCATGTATGGATTAATTCCTAACAACTGGTATCAACAGCTCCAAGTTTGAAGGGAGCATCACGATGGAAGGAAAGGTGTTAATCGAGAAGTTTGATGGTTCTGAGTACAGATTCTAGAAGATCCAAATGGAGGATTACCTTTACGGTAGAGATCTGCATTTGCCTCTCAAAGAAATGCCCAAGATGATGGCCGCAGAGGAGTGGGAGTTATTGGACAGGAAGGCGATGAGCGCGATATGTTTATCAGTGTCCAAGGAAGTAGGTTATCACACGACGGCAGTAAAGTCGACGAGGGAGATGTTGACGTGTTTGGAGGAGATGTATCAGAAACCATCGACAGCGAACAAAGTACATTTGATTAGGAGATTGTTCAACCTAAGGATATCGTAGGGTACACCGGTGCAACAGCACCTAAACGAGTTCAAAATGATTACCTCACAGTTGAACTCGATGGAAATTAAATTGGACAACAAACTACGTGTCCTGATTATCTTATCGTCTCTGCCAGACAGTTGGGTCGGTATAGTGAAAGCAATTAGCGCAGCGAAAACTAAGCTGAAGTTTGACAAGGTAAGGGATTTGAGGATTAGTGAAGAGATTTGTAGGAAAGAATCAAGATCCACATCGGGGTTAGCACTAAACACCGAGAATAGAGGTAGGCCGAAGGGAAGGCAAAATCGGGGAAGGTCTAAATCCAGAGGCAAGAGCTAATCCAGGAAGGATGTAAGCTCAGTCAAGTGATGGAATTGTAACGAGTTCGGTCACTTTAGAAACCAATGTAAAGCACTGAAGAAGACCAAGATGGATCAAGCAGATAAGAAGACAGCGAACACAACTATAGAAGATGATGGTGATGCGATGGTCTTGATCGTATCTAGTCCCATGGATTCCTAGGTGTTGGATTCCGGAGCGTCGTTTTGTTCCTGCGGTAATTATGAAATTATGAATGATTATGTTTCTGGCGATTTTAGACAGGTGTATCTTGCAGATGACGAAGCCTTGAAAATCATGGAAAAGGGAAACGTACAAGTTGCGACCTTAAACGGATCCACATTAGTGTTGAATGAAGTCTGATACATTCCCGAACTGAAGAGGAATCTACTTTCGGTTGGGCAGCTTGATAAGGAGGGTTACGTGGTAACATTCTGCTGCATAAATTGGAAGATTACCATAGGAGCTATGGTAGTGGCTTGAGGTAAGAAGGAAGGTACGTTGTATATGATAATGAATTCTAAAGATTGCATTGGTCTTGCGGATGTAGCAAGTGAGGTGAATTTGTTGGCCGGGCCACATGAGTGAGAAAGGGATGAAAGGGATGAAAGTGATGTGTTCGAAAGGTAGACTGCATTGCCTGAAGACTATTGAACTTGGCCTGTGTGAAGACTGTGTGTTTGGGAAACTGAGGCGAGTGAGTTTCTCATGAATCGGCAGAACCTTGAAGACTCAAAAGTTGAAGTTAGTCCATAGGGATCTATAGGGACCGACGCCTGTAACGTCCTTTAAGGGATCATCAAACTATATGACATTCATCGACGATTCCACAAGAAAGGTATGAGTTTATTTTTTGAAAAATAAATCTAATGCGTTTGATACTTTCAAGAAGTGAAAAGCCATGGTTGAAACCAAGACATGGCTGAGGGTGTAGTGACTAAGGTCTGATAATGGAGGTGAATATGACCTCAAGGAGTTTAAAGACTATTGTGCTGAGAATGGGATTGGCATGGAGAAGACAGTGCGTGGAACCTCCCAGCATAATGGAGTAGCAGAAAGGATAAACGCTGAATGAGTGAGTAAACACAATTGCATTCCTGATCAATAGAGGCCCATCGATTCCATTGGATAATCGGATACATGGACAGGAAAGGAGGTAAACGTGTGCTTTCTTTGTATCTTTGGTTGTGTAGCATATGCTCATGTTGATTCTGTTGATAGAAGTAAGCTAGATGCTAAATCTATTAAGTGTACATTCATTGGTTATGGTGGCGATGAGTTTGGTTATAGACTCTAGGATGAGCAGAACCGAAAGGTGATTCGTAGTAGGGATGTGGTTTTCAATGAACAGGTGATGTACATGGATATATTGGAGGCATCGAGTTCTGACAGCTCAAAACCCAGAGTAGTCGAGTTAGACATCTCAAACTCGAGTAGGAGTAAGGAGAGTCGGAATGAAGAGGAGGTTCTAGAGGATGAGCCAGAAACTCCACCACCACCTCAGGATGTTGTTACGCTGCAGAGACCGGCTATAGTGCGACGTTCACTTGATATGTATGCGCCCTCTTACTTTTATTTATTGCTTACCGACGGTGGTGAACCTGAGAGCTATGCAGAAGCAGAATAGGTTGATGACAGGCGAAGATGGAAAGTTGCCATGGATGATGAATTGGCATCTCTTCACCAGAATGACACTTGGGAACTAGTTAAGCTCCCAAAAGATAAGAAAGTATAGCACTGCAAGTAGGTCTACAGAATCAAGAGTGAAGCTAATGGTAGTAAGCGCTACAAGGCTAGGTTAGTTGTGAAGGGTTTGAGCAGTGTTCTGTATTGATTATACTGGTATATTTACTCATGTTGTGAAATTGACGTCTATTCGCATGGTGTTGAGTATGGTTGTTGCAGAAAACCTGTTGTTACATCAGATGGATGTAAAGATGGCATTTCTTCATGGTGACTTAGTGGAGGATCTTTACATGGTGCAGTCGGAGGGATTCGTAACCTAAGGAAAGGAAGAACTTGTGCAAGTTGAAAAAGAGCTTGTATGGGTTGAAGAAACCCTGAAGCAGTGGTACAAGATGTTTGACAGTTTAATGCTAGAAATTGGTTATAGAAGATGCTATGCAGACCACTATTGTTACTACAAGAGTTATTTCATCCTACTTTTATATGTTGATGATATGTTCATTGCAAGAGTTGTTCCAATTGATATGGATAAACTAAAGAGACAATTTTCCAACCGATTCTCCATGAAGGATCTTGGAGAAGATAAACAAATTTTGGGTATGAGAATCGAGAGGAATAGAGCGGTAAGGAATTCTGTCTTCCGCAGGCGGATTACATCCAGAAGGTCCTGGAAAGATTCAACACGGAGAATTCGAAGCTTGTGAGTGTCCCGTTAGGAAGTCACTTCAAGCTGTCGAAGAAAGAGTCACCGAGTACTAAGGAGGAACGTGCCCAAATGATGAAGACCCCCTATGTTTTGGTAATTAGCAGCATAATGTATACTATTGTGTGTACTAGGCCAGATATTGAGCATGCAGTGGGAGTAGTGAGCCGGTTCATGAGTGATCCAGGTAAGCAGCATTGGGAAGCAGTGAAATGGATCTTGCGGTGCTTGAAAGGTACCGTGGAAAAGGTGTTGTGTTTCAGTGGCAAGAGTACTGAGTTGCTAGGTTATGTTGATGCGGATTTGGCATCGAATGATCTGGATGGGAGAAGAAGTACTACCAGATATGTTTTTGACTTTTGGGGGTACTACAATCTCTTGGACTTCTAAGTTGCAAAAGGTTGTTGATTTATCCACCACGGAAGCCGAGTATGTGGCTGTGACGGAAGCGAGCAAGGAAATGATTTGGTTGCAAAGTTTCTTGGGTGAACTAGGGAGGAACATGAAAATAGCATTCTTTATAGTGATAGTCAAAGTGCGATTTTCTTGGCGAATAATCCGGCATCTTATTCGAGGACAAAACATGTAGAGTTGAAGTATCATTATATTCGACATCTACTGGAGGTGAAGACTTTGCGGCTCATGAAGATACTAGGAAGTTAGGATCCAACTGATATGTTTACTAAGGTGGTGACCTTAGAGAAATTGGAGTTATGCATAACTTCAATTGGCCTTGGAACGTGAAGTGCAGGCTAGGCGATACTAAGCGGATACCGGGGAAGAAGAGAACAAGAAGATATGGTGATTTTGAGAGTGCAGTTTTTAAGTGGGAGATTGTAGGATATGGAGCCTCAATGGCGTCGCAAGTAACGCAGCTACGACAGGAGTAGTTCTACTTAGGCAATTTATGTGTTTATGTTAGGAAATTTATGTTTAGTTTTGTTGATGACAAAATCATGATGTAAGGTAGGAACTAGTGCCCCCCATAATTTATGTAATCTTTGTAATAGGTTGGGGTAGTTCTACTTAGGCTAAAGCAACAACAAGCATACAATAAAGACATCAAGATTACATGCATCAAGGACTCCTAGTAACCAGTAAGGAAACAAAGACTGCAGTGAGCACATAGTAAGCTCGCTTATGCTCCTGTAGCACACAACGTTGCTTGCAACAAGGTGAAACATCTAACTAGTAAACCATCAATATCTATGTTAGTAGTGATTAAGTCAAATTTAAAGTCATAGTTTCGAATATTCGAAAATATAGCCAATATAGACAAGATTCAAATCTTGTACTGAATATTCAATAACGTGGGGACACGTAACCTGACAAAAAGCAAAACCAACACTACATACACTGACATCAAGTTACAACCACTCTGACCTAACCTCTGCAGAAAGGAAAAACGGCTCTAAGCTGTACAAGGAGCATTACATGTCAATAGGAATATTTTTCTCAATTTTCAACGAGAAAAAATCCCAACAGCTATAAATAGCAGGAGACGAAGGATGAGCAAAGGCTGCCGTTTTATTGAGCAACTAAAATTACTTTGCATCAAACATTTGAGCTTTCAAATTCAAAGCTTCAATCCGTAAATTACTTTGAAAATCTTACAAGTGGTTGTGCCATGAGAAAATAGCAAGCACGCAACAAGAACTCAGTAAGAGAAGATTCAAGCTGCAACAAGATTCTCATGTTAAGAAAGCTACCTCTCAAGCTTTGCATCAATCCTATTTCTTCTCATTAAGGAAGCTTGCCTACATCTCAATTGATATTCAAGTTTAGAGGCAGCTACCAGAAGTTGAAGGAAAACTCTCCCAAAACCAATCAACGAGCATTTTTTGAATGGTGAGTCTTCGTTTGAATTTGGATTCAAAGTAGACTTGGTGTTCTGAGGAACGTGTATAATAGAGAAGTAACATTCCAAGGATAGGTAAAAAATATCGTGAGGAACTATATTGGACCTGAACTTCATCGTAGCTAAATTTGTACTATGTAAACAACTTAGTGAAATTCCCTTTGTGAGGGAAAAGTGGACGTAGAAAGATTACCCCCACCTTCAAACCACTATAATATCTGTGTCTATTTTGTTATTGCTTATACTACTGTTGTTAGCATATAATGTACTTACTTATTGAATTGCTTTGTAAGAAAATGGATTTGCTTTGTACAATACGCTGCATAAGACTCTACGTGAGCATTGCTTACTGTAGTTAGCTTGAGTCTAGTCCATTGTGTGTTTACTCCCTTAAAGGTTGCTTACTGTATCAACTTTACTGTAAGAACCTGTTTCTTACAGTAAGCAACATACTACTCCTCAAAGCATTTGAAAAAGAAAAAAATGAGTTAGAGGTTTATTGACCCTCCCCCTTCTAAATCTCTAACACTTAGGGCCAGCAAGTAGTATCAGTGTGGTTGGTTTCACACACCAGTCTTCTTTGGTAGCCAAACCAGATCCATCCATGTTTGATCCAAAAGCATGTTTTCAAAAGTAAAAACTTTTCTTATCGAAAAGCCACAACAATGGAAAATTCTTCAACTAAAGTTACCATGTTTTCCTTTGAATATTAGTCCATTTTAATACAAGCACGCTTGGATTCCATGCATGATGAGATGTGAACAATCATCAATGAAAGTCCAAGAGTAATCATGAAAATCAACACTATTGTGCGAGTGGAAGGTTAGCTTGCATCTCCTGCCATGGTGGAAAAGGCACATTATGAATGGGTTGTTGATGATAGAAAGAGGTCTAACTTTGACAACCTGGCCAAAAAAGTAATTTTTTTCCACGTTGGGCAAGGGAACCTTTAGTAAAGTCAAGGCATGCGAAACTGCCAAAGACATATGGGACTTGCAGAGGGAAATATGTGTTGTCTCAGCTCTACTTCGTGAGAAAAGAGTAGCTACAACTATAAACTTCTAGCTCTTCAAGGTACAACCTGGAGAGTTTCTGAACGACTTAGATGCAAGATACACAACAATCCTGAATGAGTTGGTGTCTGTTGGGAAAGTCTACTCCCAACAGGAGAAAAATACCAAGCTGCTACGAGCTCTCACATTTGACTGGGACGTAAAGACCATTCAGATGAGAAGCTAGAAAAATCTATGAAGGAAGAGCATTCACAAACTCTTAGAGGAGGAGGAGGAGGAGGAGGAGAAGAAGAAGAAGAAGAAGAAGAAGAAGAAGAAGAAGAAGAAGAAGAAGAAGAAGAAGAAGAAGAAGAAGAAGAAGAAGAAGAAGAAGAAGGATAGTGTTGTTGTAACTAAAGCCCTAGTAGCAAGCATCATTTCATAACAACTTCAAATCGTTCTAGTAACCACCATCGTGCTGCAACATCAACTTCTTGCTGAGGAGGAGCACACGCCAGATGAGATGGCCTTACTCATGAAACCTTTCACGCCATTCATAAAGAAGAATCCAAGAGGTAGTCCTTCCAAGCCTCAATATACCAGACCGAAGAATCCCCAAGGACAAGAAAGGAAGCTGAAGATCTATGCTTCAATTGTAGGAAGACTGATCACTTTGCTAGGGAATGTCCATACCCTAAAGAGCACAAGTATCCTGAGGAAATTTGCAAGAAAAGAAAGGGATACAATGATGTTGGAGAAACCTCAGCTAAAGACTCTCTTGAGTGGAGCAGAAGCAATTAAAGTTGTTCCACAATCATCAAGGGAACCTACAATATATGAAGATTTAGGCTTTGACAGTGGATCTTCGTATTCTGACCTGCGAAGCACTTAGTTTCCTGATGGTGAAAGAGATTGACGGTCTTGCATAGGTAGATTCTCCATGTACCTTTTCATGATTAGAGAAAGTTGACTCTGAAAGCTTACTCATATTGTTCAGACAGATTATGGCTGACTTTGACCCATTCAATTAGTCACATGAAGAGAAATTGATTGTTGCTTTTCTTTGAGAGGAAGTAAGTTAAATATGTCACCCGACCTTCATGCTGAGATGAAAAAGAAACTAATGTCAACTATCATGTCTTTCAATAGATCATCTAGGAATCTGGATGAAATACTGGATGTTCAGAGAAACCTATCTGACATGACAGGGTAGAATTCTCTGACGCAGTTTCTAAATATCAAGAAACAAGTACTTCTAATGATGTTCTAGCAGTAAGTACGTTTGAACACAATCGCTCCCTAAACAACATAAAGGTAAAGTTAGAAAGATGGAGAATATCCCTACAGGGAAAGCCAAATTGGAATAAGGTTGTAAACTTGATATGAGGAAGTCAATTGTTGTAAGCACGCTAGGGAACCGTGCAGTAGGAAGCAATAACATACAACTAGCTTTGGCTACTGGATGTTGTAACGTCCTACAACATCCTAAGAGAAAGCAACTAAAGACTAAGCACGAGGCTTGCATGCTTCCAAACAAGGCTAGGAGGTGTTAGAATTTGTGTATTCAAACTCTTATCTTCTACTTTTATTTTGTTTTATTTCATACTTTATAATTAAAGGACGAATTACGGGATGTTTTTGGATGTCAATTTGCTAACAATCTACAGGGACATAAGTGCAAATACAGGAAGTTGAAGACCAGGTCTTGGTTGTTGAGAAAGATTGGCGAAGGGCATGGTCTCCAATAATGAAGGTCGAGTCTACTTTGCTCAACTGGCTAACGTTGAGCATGTGTAGTGTTCAATTATTAACGACCTCAACTATAGGAAGCTGTGGTTATGGGAGAGTGCTCTCCAAGATACTCGTTGCTTATAAATAGGATTTCAACTACCAAGAGAAGACAGAGAAACACATGACAGAAAATACAAGTATGTTTGTTATATTGTGTCGTCTAGAGGGTTTGGTTAACCACCTGTCCAACCAAACGTGTCCAGCTTTAGTAATATTCAGATTCCTCACTAATCTAAATCTCATTTAGTAAGACACATGTTAGGATAGTTTTGGTAGGTTATTTTTGTGCTCTAGATATTATTTATCCGTCTATTGAGACGTTAGGTTTCGTGAAGTGTAAATTAAAGCTGTCTCGATTTACTCTCAAAATCTTTTTGTAATTCACAAGTGAGATAGTGAGTTATTTTACCCTGAAGGCATCCAGAAGTGGTTTTAGGCTTGTGGAAAATTTTACTGTGGATATCTTTTTTTATTTCCGCTGTGTTTAACTCTAGGCTGGGTAAACCTTGTACCAACCTCCATTCATTTTAAGCAACGCACACTTTTAATTGGCACCATTACTTAACATACTAAGTGTGATCCTGACAGTGTGTTGTCATAATGGATCCCACCATAGTAAGAAGACTACCAGTTTTGGACGGTTCCAATTACGACTATTGGAAAGTTCATTTGAGGAATCACATCAAGTCGTCTGATGTGAGAGCCTAGAGGGTTGCCATAGAAGGATGGAAGTTGCCGATGATCACTGATCGTGATGGTGAAAGGGTCAAAAAGTCTGAAGACCGGTGAACACGAGATGAGGTTGATGCATCTAATTACAATGAACGAGCTCTAAATGCGATCGCCCTTGCGGTCGATGTGACCAAATTCAGGCTGATCAAGCTGTGTAAAATAGTGAAGGATGCCTAGGATATTCTCCAATGTCACTGCAAAGGTGATGACAGTGTGAGAGAGTCACGATTGAGGATGGTAACAGATCAATTTGAGAACTTTTAAATGGAGGAAAATGAGTCTATTAAAAGCTATTTCAACAAGATTCTTGATATGGCCAATGAGGCCTCAGATTTGGGGGGATCTCATTAGGAACAAGAGCCTTATTCTAAAGCCATTCGATCGCTTCCCGATCGCTTAACGTCAAGGTATCTGCTATTGAAGGCTCACAATACTGCCATGATGGAGCTTACTACTCTTCTGAGCATTCTGCAAACCTATGAGATGAACATGAATCATCAAAAAAAGTTGTACAAAGGGAAAAATGTATCCTTATAAAGTGAAGATAGAGATTCTTCCAAGGAATCCATAGTCTCAAATGAAGAAGATGACGAGGACCTCGAAGAAATAAATAAGGGAGCTGATATTGTTTTACTTACTGCAAGCTTAATTCGATGATGACTATGATGATGCCACAGAAAAGACTGAACAAGATGATATAAAATATTTTATCGATGATCCCAAAGGAGTTGAAACTCCAATTGAAGTTAGCCCTGCGGTTGACTCAACCTCTCAATCAAATCCTATAGCTCAAATCGAACTCAGCGAGGAAAGCGATGATGAACCTGAACCAAATCTTCAGGTAAGAAGTCATCATGATCCACCTGCTTGAGTTAGAAATGATCATCCTCTATCTCAAGTGATTGGACAAGTTGGTGAGGGACAGCGAACTAGAAACATGGTAAGGTTGCTCTGCATGTCATCCACTTATAATGAGGTATATCTTTCATGTTTTCTTTCCCTAATTGAATCTAAGAATGTTGAAGCCCTTAAAGATCACTTTTGGATAAATGCCATGCACGAGGGACTTAAACAGTTCACTCTAAATGATCTTTGGTATCTTGTGCCTAGGTCTGTAGATACTAATGTCATTGATGCTAAATGGATATTTAAAAATAAATCTGATGTGTCCGGCAAAGTAATTCGTAATAAGGAACATCTAGTAGCTCAAGGCTACACAGAGATTGAGGGAGTGGATTTTGATGAAATATTCGCACATGTGGCAAGGATTGAGTCAATCAGACTACTCCTTGCAATTGCGTGTCATATTAGGATCACATTGCATCAAATGGATTTTAAGGCTACATTCCAAAATGGAAGGTTAAATGACGAAGTCTATGTTGAGAAACCAAAAGGCTTTGAGAACCCAGCCAAATCGGACCATGTATACAGACTTAAAAAGGCTTTATACGGTCTGAAACAAGCACCTCAAGCCTTTTATGGTCGCCTAAAATAATTTCTCATTGAGTTTGGATTTGTTAGATGAGAGGTTGATAAAACTTTGTTCATCAAACGAACAAACAGTTCCATTATTGTTGCTCAAATCTATGTAGATGACATATTATTTGGTTCAACTTCACAAACTCTACTTGATGAGTTTGTGAAAGCTATGTCTTCCACATTCGAAATGAGCATGGTATGTGAACTATCGTATTTTGTAGGCTTACAAATAAAAAAAAATGCCAAGTAGTATTTTCATGTCAAAACCTAAGTATGTTAGGAATCTAATAAAAGGGTTCAATGTGGATGGTGCTGAACACATGAGAACTCCTATTGGTTCTAGCCAAAAAATCTATAAGGACAATGTTGGGGAGGAGGCTGATCCAACCTTGAACCAATCCATGATTCGTAGTTTACTTTACTTAAAAGCAAGTCATCCTGACATCATGTATAGTGTGTACTTATGTGCTCGCTATTAAGCCTATCCCAATGATTCTCATCTGAAGGTCGTGAAGCAAATCATACGGTTGATTTGGGAATTTGGTACTCCAAGGATATAAACACCAATCATGTTGGCTACACTGAGGATGACTGAGCAGGTGATTTGGATGATAGAAAAAGCACCAGTAGTGGTTGTTTCTATCTTGGTAATAATCTTGTATCATGGCACAGTCGTAAACAAAATTGTCTATCACTCTCCACTACTGAATCTGAGTATGTAGCAACTGGAAGTTCTTGTGCACAATTATTATGGTTAAAACAAATGCTTAATGATAATGGGTTCGAAAGCAATGTTTTAACTTTATACTGTGACAATTCTAGTGTCATATATATCTAAAAAAAATATCCTATATAACACTCTAGAACCAAGCATATTGATATAAGGCATCACTTTATTAGAGACTTAGTAGAAAGGCATATTATCTGCATAGATCATATTTCCACTGAAATTCAGCTTGCTGATATTTTTATTACAACTCTATATCATGATATATTTTCTAATTTATGGAAGACTCTCGGTGTTTGTTTATTCCAGTAAGGGTTGTACTAGAGGTTGCCCCAGTCTTTTGCATATATGTACTAGTCTATGATTCTTTTCTTTTCTTGCATGTAGTAGTGTCTAGTGTTTTCCAACATCTAGATTTGCATAGAGTTCTATTTTGTTCTTCCTGATCAGCAAAAGAATATGGTATTGATCCAAAGAATGATATCTCTTCGAGTACCTAGGGACATAGTAGTGGTTGTATCACGCTTCTCTTGCTAAAACACTACTACAAAATGCTTAAAGACTGCACTACAACGACAACGATTTTTAGGAAAACCGTTGTCTTTTAGCGAACAACCGTAGTTATACTAACAACCGTGGTCTTTGTGCGAAATTTTTCGTTTGAAGACAACGGTTCTGCCTAACTGTTGTCGTTCAACTGTAGTCATATTATCTTTTCTCGCTAAAAGACAACGGTTGCATCTTTTTGTTGTTAAATCCTCGTTGTCTATTTGCTTATTTATTTTTCAAAACAATTTTTTTAGTTTTATGCGTTGAAAGACACCAGTTGGTGTATCTGTTGTCAATTTGGTGTTGTGATTACCCTTTTATTTAATTATTACACTAAAAAGAAATTGTTAAATTCCAATTTGACAAAATCCTTTAAAATTTGTCGAATTCTAACTAGACAAAATTCTTTGGAATTTTCAAAATTCCAATTCAGTTTTAAAAAATTCCAACCCCATATTCCAACAACAAAATAAATTGTTGAAATTTTCCAACGACATGGACAATGGATGAAAAATATCGTTGAAAATACCGTTGGAATATATCTATAAAATCCTATTGGAAAATATTTTGAGATTTATATGATTTTTTAGAATTTAGTGTTTTCAACTGCATTTTTTATATTAGTATACCATTGGAAAGTCAAACTAAGTACTTTTAGTGTCGAATTTCAATGGATAAATTAACGAATATTCCAACGACACACATCCCCTTGTCCATATAAAAATCCCTACTGCCTTGTCCATATATATTGAGAAGATAAGGAAAATTTTAAAAGAACAAATACAACCTCTTATGGAAGAACAAACACCACCGTCCCCTTAACCGACACACGCACACATCACCTTCTCCGCCGATAAACATCGCTCCTTCACGGAGACACATTACTCCCTGGCCGACACACATCTCATCCTCTCTAGCGCCCTATCCCGGTCGCGCTCGCAATCGCAGTCGCCTTTCCTCTCCACTCTCCAGTGCGGTCTCGTGGTCACTGTTGCTCCTCCACCGCACTCGCACTTGAAGCAGCTCCTGGTCGCTGCTCTCCGTTCGCCGGCATGTCTCTTGCTTCACGTAGTGCCTCTTAACTGTCAGTTGCCTTAATTCCGTCCAAACTCTAGGTATCCTAATTTCTAATTTTTCTACTATGTGCCCTAGTTTTGAAATTGACTTCTTTAAGCTTTTATTTGATTTTTATTTCTGTAATTTATTTTGTTGCTGGTGTTCAGAATATGGTTTCAAAATTAGGATTTCGTCTAATTGATACTTCTGTTTCATTAAGTTTCTGCAAGTGCTTGTGAATTTCACTAATCTTGGGCGTAATAGTGTAATGCCCGGGAATTTTCGTCTATTTATTAAACTATTTTGTATGATTTTATTTTTATCATCATTTCATTCAATTGGCCGACCCTTTTCATATGATCATTTTTCAAGATTTGGGTTTTTCAACTGGAATAAATGTATATTGGCCCAATATATTATTTCAAATCTTATTTCTGAAAAACTATTTATTTTTAAGTTAAAACATTTCTTTTAGAATCCATTTATTTAATTCAAATAGGCACATTCATATACATCATCTCATCCATTTGCATCATTGGCTCAATATTTAGGCCCAATCAATAATTATGGATTCAATTTTAGCCCAAAATCTATAGAGCCCACATAGAACAGATATAATTTTAGAATCCGAATATTTTCCTGTTTTGTGAGCGTGAAGGAGTGGCGGTTTTGTGAGCGTGAAGAAGTGGCGTGAAAGAGTGGAGGAGTGGAGTGTGGAGGAATGGCGTGAAGGAGTGGAGGAGTGGAGGAGTGGGAGATCATGGGTAGTGGGAGGTGGATTAGAAACCGCTACCAATATTCTATATAAATATGTAGCCTTTAACTGTGGAACAATTTTTTTTTACGCGTTAATTTTAATTTCCTGGCAACCTAAATTTTCTTCAATTCTTCTTCTACTATTCTGATCCAGCGAAATTTCACCCAAAATTCCTACAACTATATCCAGTAATCAAATCTCAATTTCAATAATTAATCTCAGGCCTACACATTTTACTCCAGCACCATCCCTTTTCATTTGGTGTTTATTTTCGATCAACACGCCAATTTTCTTGCCGCCATGGATGCCGTGCACACCACCCTCTTTCCCTTTGCCAATGAAGTTCTATGGAGTGGGTGCGAGTGAAAGAACTGAAGAAGGGGAGAAAATAATTTGATCTGGCATATGAAGGGGGAATTGGAATGGAGGAATGAGAGGAAGGAAATGATAATTTGATCTCGCATATGAAGTGGATTTGAAATGGAGGAATTGGAGGAAGGAATGATAATTTGATCTCGTATATGAAAGCCAAATTGAAATGGAGGAATGGGAGGAAGGAAATGATAATTTGTTTGATCTCGCATATGAAAGCGGAATGGAGAAATTGGAGGAACAAAAGGGAAAAATTGGAGGAACAAAAGGATAAAATGATCTCGCATATGAAAGCGGAATTGGAATGGAGGAATGGATGAAGAAAAGAGGAAGATACTATGCGCAAGCGTATGTTCTACAAGTCTCAACTTCAATATATATATATATATATATATATATATATATATATATATATATATATATTATAATTTTAATTGCCAATTTTCCTGTAAACTAACTACTGCCGAGATTCATTGAAACTAGAAATTCCTATTTTGGAGGCAATAACATTATAAACCCATATTTATTACTCAAATTCCACATTTACCCCACTTCAAATCCATATTCTCAAAAGCCCAACAAATTTTCCTTATTTTAATTACTATTATTATTTTCATTAATTAAGAAATTTCTTTATATTTTTTTCTCTTTTGCTTTTATAGTGATCTAGTATCAATAGTTTTAAGATATTTTCCACGGTTAAATGTAGGACTTGAGGAGCGAGAGTTCGAGCCTAGACTATTAATTAATCCAATCATTTGCATTTCAATCATCTCATTTTTCAGGTGGGGGTTTATTGTTTATCGCTTTAATTATATTTACTTGACTGCCTACGTGTGCTATTATTTTCAAGTTGTTACTTGCCAATACAAGTAATTATTCAATTTGCTACTTGCCAATACAAGTTTAGCTCATTGTCATTATGCTACTTGCCAATACAAGTTTAGCCCATTATCAATATGCTACTTGCCAATACAAGTTAGCTCTATGTGTCTTGCCAATACAAGCGCATCATTATAATAATTGCTACATTGTATGCATTTTTGTTTATATAATTGTTGTGATAAATTGTAATCCTCCACGAGCTGAAGGAAGCTCACCCCAACCCATTATTGAACCTCAGGTAGAAACGGAATGAGCAATGGAAGCAGAGGTGGAGCCGGAAAGCATATTGTGGTATAAAGTTATAAATTATTTTTATTTGGACTTAATAATTAAATGTGTGCAAAATGGTGTTTATGATTTAGGATTTACATTATTTCAAAAGTATGGTGAAGTTTTGGACTTGTAGTATGTGGTAGTTGAGATCTTATGAAATTATGGTATGTAGGAGTTTAAGGTGATTTATATAGTTCCTAATTATAATTGAGTACTTGATAAAATTATTATGGTGAATTGATGTGTTAGAGTCATAATTGAGAAATATTTTAATAAGTTTTTACATTTTCTAGACACTTAACAAATTATCAGTGATTTATACTAGAATGTTAATTTGATTGAAGGAATGTTTAAGATGTGCGTGGTTTGAACAAATTATATTTTTCGCTGCCAATTACTTAATACTATCATCAAAATTCTTAAAGTATTTAAAATATTTCGTATATTTTCAATATTGATTTTAATATACTTTATTTTGTAAAATATTATGACATTATATATGATTATGTTAAATTACTATTTTCGTAATGGCTTGATTTTAAAATATAGTATTTAGTTAAATAAATTAAATATCATGGCTTGATTTTGGGGTTCATAATTACTTAAAAATAGTCCAGAAAATCGGGCTGTTACAAATAGATAGATAATATCTTCACTTTCTATTTCAGCATATATTCTCGACTAATATTTCAACATCATCATAGAGTTACATTAGAATTATTGCATTTTTAAGATTTATTTTATAGTTACTCTGAAACCTTGAATGTGAAAATAATTGAAGAAATTCAAAGGAATGTCTAAAATTGACACCTATATAATATTGTTAATTATTTTTTCATTTTTAATTATGAGGCAAATACCACTCTGTGTGTATGTTGCAGTTCCTTGATATATATAGGAGAAAATTGTTGAGCAATTTTTCTCAGTTATTTGGTTTTCCACTTCACTTAAATGATTACTTCATAATCCAAAGGGACAATTTGTTGCTATTTGCTAAATATAAATGCTTGAGAGGCTGATGTTATGACCAGTTCACTGTATAACATGCAACTTCATGTATGAATTGATATGTGTCAGTGTGTCTAGAATTAGCAAGTGTGTAATCTTAGGCTTTGCAAGGGTGTATCTTTTAATAAGTGTGTCAACTACTAGAAATAAATGTTTAATTTTTGTCACTCATAATAAGTTTATGGTCCATTTACTTTAGGTAATATGCTTGAATAAGGACTATAGGGGCGTTTTCATTTGCTTAACTTTTGAAGAAGTGATTGAAAAAAATATTGTGGTAAAATTGCTTAAAATCAAAAGTAGGTAGTGTTTGAGAATAAAAGTGATTTTGGTTGATTGTAAAGGTTGGAGGGGGTGTTTGTGATTGATTTTTCTAAGTATTTTTCAACTTATAGATTGAGAAAAAGTATTTTGGAGTGTTTGCAAGAACAACTTTAGTTTTAATAAAAGTGATTTTAGGCCAAAAGCTAAAAGTAGAAAATAATTGCTTTTTTTTTTTTTTTTTTAACTTTTTGGTCTTTTGGTAATAAATAAATTTTTTTTGCCTAATACATTGCAAACACCCCCTCCAACCTTTACATTTGATCAAAATCACTTTTATTCTCAAACAATACTACTTTTGATTTTAAGCAATTTTATCACAATATCTATTTTCAATTACTTCTTTAAAAGTTAAGTAAAGGAAAACACCCTCGGAGCCTTTGATACTTAAGAAACTTTTAGCTTATGTGTGAGATAGAAAAGTTCTATTTATTTACCAAAAAGACCAAAAAAAAAAAAAACACAATTATTTTCTACTTTTAACTTTTGGCCTAGAATCACTTTATTAAAATTGTTCTTGCAAACACTCCAAATAATTATTCCCAAGCTGTAAGCTGAAAAAAACACTTGAAAAAAGCAATCACAAACACCCCATATATAAGGGCTAATCTATCACCTACTTAAAGGGGTTGAATAGGTTCTTTTCTTTTTTCTTTGCGAAATGAATAATAGAAGACGAGGGACTAACAAGTGGAGTGTCTCTCATCCACGAGAAGTCATATTGTTGTTGTCTTAAAAGTATGCTAAATATAATTCAACATTCTTGTTATGCCACATTTACCTGAAATATTTTATTCAACATATTCAGGCATTTCATTTATAGGTTAATTATAAAAACGTAGTTTGGAAATTCAACATATTTTGAGAAAACTTTACTCTCTTAAATTAAATGTGTTCTCACTCGACACATTTATTATATCAATTCAGAAGTAGCACTTTTTCATTATAATTGACGTTTTATGATGAAAAGGAAGAATTAAAAATTAAATAACTTGACAAATATACTATCAGCTAATATCTATTTTAAGGGATAAAGATTTGACCAAATCTATGATAGTTTAAAAGTTAGAGATATTTTAGGACTGAACTTTGGGAGAAAATTAGTAGAATTTGTGAAAATTATCTAAAACGTCAATTAATTGGAAAAAGGAATAACTAGCTAGAACGTCAATTATATTGGAACGGAGGGAGTATAATTTTAAAGGGAAGAATATATAAATCAAATATGGGCTCATATGTATCATTTGAGAGATATAAGGGCCTAAATAGTAGAATTTAAGTTAGTTGGGCCAAATAAAGAACTTAAAAATGAAAAAAAAAAGTCAAGAATGGGAGATGAAATTTTTCAGCAGGCTACACATTTGAATAATTATATCTGTAACTATTTTCATTAATCACTTTTACAATAATTAGAACTAGAATTCTAAAGGGCGGCAGATTCCTCTCTCTTTCTTCTTTTCACCTATTAGAGTTGTGTTCACTTTTCCTTGTCTTATTCTTCATGTCCTGCATTTCACTCTGCTACTAGTAGTCTGATATCCTCTTTGATTCCTTATCTCTAATTCTCGATTTTTCATTAGAGATTCACAAGTCACAATAGAAATAAGAAATTAAGAATCCTCGGTTAGGTTTTCTTTGGGAATTGGGCGATATTGTTGATCAGTGTGTCACCTGCACCACCGTGAATATTCACCATCTTTCAATCCAGTGTATGTAATTTTTTTTCATGGTGTGGGATTTTAGTGAATTATTATTATTGTTATTTCTTCATTATATTTTAATTTCTTGTATATTAATGTTAGTGAATTGACTTTGTGGTTTTTAATTTCTTAATGTTAGTTTGCCCTGAGAAATAAAGCATATCGGGCTTCATCTTTGTATCTGAATTGTTTGGAGAGTGATCTGGGTTGATTTTGCTTAATTTAATTAACTCAGAATAGTTGATCATAACTATTTTATAAATGTCTTTATTTATATTGTAGGGTTGATTCAATGCTAATTGTCATGCCAACCTCACTTGTGCTGAAAAAGAAAGAAGTTATTTACTTTAGTTACTACTTTATGCAGTTCCAATCATCTTGCTATTGATGTCCCCTTCTTACTGTTGTTTGCGTTTGTTGGTAATTTTTATTAGATCTGGTTGCAAGATATTATTGTTATCCTGTTCCTTTGCACTTTCAAAGTCGATGTTCATTGCTTGCAGGATTAGAACAACAATAGTTGTGGACTAAGATGGCAGCCTCTTAGTTAAGACAAAGATGGCAACGTCTCTAATTAAAACTGTTATATTTCATTATCCACATTACAAAGCTTGCGCTTTAGGAAAATGTCAATTTACATTTCTTATTTTTTATGTCTCTTCCTAAGTTGTTATTTCGTGTGCTCTACTTATTCTCAACATATTTTATTTTATATTATTACTGTTAGTGAAATCAACTCTTTAACACACAACACCAAAGAATCTGAAAATGTACGAAGAAAAACACTCTGAAATCTCACTCACAATTCGGCCAGAATGTAACCGAACCCAGCTTACGCAGAACAGGAAATAGAAATGAATCAAACACAGATTTAACGTGGTTCGTTCAAGATGAACTACATCCACGGAGGCAAGGCACACCTCAATCCACTAAGAACATCAATCAATTACAGAGAATACGCTCAAGAAATGAAATGCCCAATTCTGGATACAAATTAGGGCACGAACACTCAATCTCTAAATACTCTCTCTAATCTAAAGAACAAGGAAATTATGCGACGTAGTGATCTTCTCCTCAATGAGAGCTTTACAATGATATATGGATTGAAGCTCGAATGCAACTGCACAGGAAGTTCTAACTGAAAGAAGTTGAGCTGAGCTACCGGACAAATGTGACGGTTTTCTTCGTCACTAATCTGCAACTGCTCCGTCACAAATGACGGTTATCCCAAACTACCCCGAACCCGGTTTATTCTGAACAGTTTGTCTTCTTGATGCTAAAATCCGGTTCAATCCTCCGGTTCTTCACTCCCTGACTCCGGTTCCACATTCCCAACACACCATATTACAAAGTGTGGCTCACTTGATGAAATTGACCATCACCACACAAATCTCCACCTCAATGAATCATGTGTGCCTCTTCCTGCCTCACCACTGCCTTGTCTTGTTAATGCTCTTCATGACATTGCTCAAGCTGCAGCAGGCTCGAGCAATGATCCACTTTGTTCCCAGGTACACCCTTAGTAAGAAAATCAGCAGGGTTATGCAATGTGTGTACCTTCTTCACTTCCACAGAACCAGAATCAATGATATCCCTAGCAAAATGCAACCTAACATCAATGTGTTTTGACCTTTCATGAAATGCTTGATGTTTCACAAGGTGTAAAGCACTTTGATTATCACAGTAAATTGCCACACACTTTTGCTTGATGTCCAAATCTCTCAAAATCCCTTTAAGCCAGACTGCTTCTTTGATAGCTTCAGTGAGAGAGATATATTCTGCTTCTGTTGTTGACAGTGCTACAACTGATTGTTGTACACTTCTCCAGCTGATGGCTGTTCCAAATAAGGTAAACACAAATCCAGAAATAGATTTCCTCGTGTCTATGTTTGCTGCAAAATCAGAATCAGCAAACCCCTCCAATGCAACTGTGCTTCCATTCACTTTCTTCTCAAACTTCAGTGACAAGTTCACTGAACCCTTCAAATACCTCATCACATGCTTCAAAGCTTCCCAATGCTCAACTCCTGGGTTTGACATGAACCTGATCACTAAAGAAACAGCATAGGCCAAGTCAGGCCTACTACAAATCATTCCATACATGAGACTTCCAACTCCACTTGCATAAGGAATATTGCTCATATGTATGACCTCCTCTTCAGTCTTTGGGCATTGTTCTTTGGAGAGTTTCTTCTGTAGATTAACTGGAGTGGAGAGTGGTTTGGATTCATGCATATGGAACCTCTCCAAAACCTTCTGTAGATATTGTCTCTGAGATAACCAAAGTACTCCAGCTTCACTGTTCCTTAGAATGTCCATGCCCAAAATCTTCTTGGCATCTCCCAGATCTTTCATGTCAAATTCAGTGTTAAGTCTGTCCTTCAGCCATTGTACCCTCTTCTTGTTCTTGCTGGCAATTAGCATATCATCCACATACAGCAGAAGAAAGACTTTATCTTACTTTGAACACTTGTTGAAGTAAACACAACTATCATACAGGCTTCTTACAAAACCAACACTGATCATGAAGTCATTGAACCTCTTATTCCACTGTCTTGGACTTTGTTTGAGTCCATACAGTGACTTCTTCAGTAAACAAACTTTGTCTTCTTGTTCAGGAACAACAAAGCCTTCTGGTTGTTTCATATATATCTTCTCAATGAGTTCTCCATGTAAGAATGCTGTCTTTACATCTAGTTGTTGTAGTTCCATGTCCTCTTGAGTAACCTTTGATAAAAGCAACCTGATTGAGCAATGCTTTACTACTGGAGAGAAAACTTCATTAAAATCAATTCCTTCCCTTTGTGTAAAGCCCCTAGCCACCAATCTTGCTTTAAACCTCACCTGTTTGGATCCTGCAGTCTCTAGTTTCTTCTTGTATATCCATTTAGAACTCACAAGTTTCTGACCTTTTGGTTTTTCCACCAATATCCAGGTCTCATTCTTTTCCAGGGATTCCATTTCTTCAACCATTGCCTGAATCCAGTGCTCTCTTTCTTCACAGTCTAGTGCTTCTTTAAAACTACTAGGCTCTTGTGATTCCAGGTCTTCAGCAACACTCAAGGCATAGTAAACACTCCCTGCTTGACCATAGAAGTCAGGTCTATTGATTGTTCTTCTAGGCCTGTCCCTTCCAATGCTATATTCTCTAACATTTTGTGAAGGTCCAGCTTGTTCTTCTTCTTCAGATGATGAATCACTATCTTGTAGATTCTCTTGTGGTTGAGATGTGTGATCATTTTCAGCAGAATGCTCCACCTGAATTGATATCTCTTCTGTCTCTTTAGCACCATCAAATTCTTCCTTAGAGCCTGTTGAAGTATAAGCCATCACATTCTCATTAAACTTTACATCTCTACTTGTGATTATCTTCTGATTTCCCTTCTCTAGACACCACAATCTGTAGCCCTTTATTCCATCTGGATATCCAAGAAATACACATCTTAGAGCTCTTGCATCTAACTTATCTTGCTTGACATGGACAAAAGCAAGACAACCAAACACCCTTAAACTTTCATAACTTGGTTTCTGTCCACTCCACACCTCTTCAGGTGTTTTGAACCCAATCACTGATGAGGGTGACCTGTTAATGAGATAACATGCTGTAGCAATGGTTTCACCCCAAAATATCTTTGGCAACCCAGCATCCAACAGCATACACCTTACTCTTTCAAGAAGAGTCCTATTAAGCCTCTCAGCAACCCCATTCTGTTGAGGATTCATTGGGACAGTCCTATGTCTCTTGATTCCTCTTTCTTCACAGAAGTTTGTGAACTCAGTAGAGAGGTATTCCAATCCATTATCAGTCCTAAGGTGCTTCAGCTTCTTCCCTTTGACATTTTCCAGTTGAATCAACCATGTTTTGAACTTATGAAAGGCATCACTCTTATTCTTCATCAACATGATCCACACCTTTCTACTGTAATCATCAATCAAAGACATGAAATACCTTGCTCCACCATGAGTCTCTGTCCTTGCCGGACCCCATATGTCAGAGTGGACATAATCTAATGGCTCTTGAGTTGTGTGAACACCCTTTCCATAGGGCAGCTTCTTGGACTTGCCCAAAGCACACTGATCACAAAACTCCAGGTTTTGGTTTCCCATGTTTCCAATTACACCACTTCTTGACAACTCTTTCAACCCTTTCTCTCCTATGTGTCCAAGCCTCTTGTGCCACTTAACAAGCTCAGAACTGCTCAAGACCATATCAACACTCCCAACAACAGGTGAACCAATCAAGATAAACAACCCATTATGCTGTCTACCTTTAATCACCACTTTATTATGTTTTGTGATATGCAAGAAAGCATCCACTGAGCTAAACTGACAACCACTGGTTACCAAAGAACCAAGAGATAGAAGATTTCTTTTGAGGCCAGGAACATATCTTACATTTGAGATGATTCTGACCACACCATCAAACATTCTTATGCTCACTGATCCAATTCCTTTGACCTTGCATGATTGGTCATTTCCCAGGAGAACATTTCCACCATCTTCTCTCTTCAGTTCATCAAACCATGACTGGTGTGGACACATATGAAAGGAGCAGCCTGTGTCCAAGACCCATTCCTTTACCATTCTTGATTCAGTAACATTTAATACCTCTGGAGGATCTTCTTGATGGTCAATGGCAGCAGCTTCTGCCCCTTGATTTCCACCTTTCTTGTTTCTCTTAGGACAATCCTTCTTTAAGTGACCAGGTTGCTTGCACTTGAAGCATTTCCTTTTCTCAACCCATTCATTTCCCTTCTTTGGATTAAAGTCTCCTGCCTTGGGGTCCTTAGCATTCTGTCCCTTCTTCCCTTGCCAAGGTTTCTTGAATTTAACATTCAAACCTTCTCCAGATTGCACCATGCCTTTATCACCTTGAGTCTGGAAGCACTTAGACCTCAGAGCCTTCACTATCCCATCATAAGATAGCTGCTCATCTCTCCCATACATCAAGGCATCCTTAAAGCTTTCCATGGATTTTGGAAGAATGTTTAACACCATCAATGCTTTATCATCCTCCTCCAATTTCACATCCAGGTCTTCCAATTCCTCAACCATCTTAATAAACTCATCAAGTTGATCATAAATTACCTTATCTTCAGTGATATTGAAGGCCAACATCTTCTGCTTCAAGAACAGCTTGTTGGAAACTGACTTAGATTGATACAGATCTTCCAATCTCTTCCATGCTTCTGAGGAACTCTTGCATCTTGAGACCTCTCTTAGCGGTTTATCACCCAAACACAGAAAGATAAGACTGAGGGCCTTCTTATCCACTGATGCAAACTTGGGTTTCTCAGTTTCTTCCCACGAATCAAGAGGTATCAAAGCAAGATCAAGGCCATTGTGAACCAAAACTGCATTCATCTTGATCTTCCACAGTGTGAAATCTTTTCTCCCTGTAAACTTCTCAAAGTCCATCTTCATACCAGCCATTCCTTCCCTTCTTCAAGCTGTGAGAGTTGTTTCCCACAGACGGCGCCACTTGTTAGTGAAATCAACTCTTTAACACACAACACCAAAGAATCTGAAAATGTATGAAGAAAAACACTCTGAAATCTCACTCACAATTCGGCCAGAATGTAACCGAACTCAGCTTACGCAGAACAAGAAATAGAAATGAATCAAACACAGATTTAACGTGGTTCGTTCAAGATGAACTACATCCACGGAGGCAAGGCACACCTCAATCCACTAAGAACATCAATCAATTACAGAGAATACGCTCAAGAAATGAAATGCCCAATTCTGGATACAAATTAGGGCACGAACACTCAATCTCTAAATACTCTCTCTAATCTAAAGAACAAGGAAATTATGCGACGTAGTGATCTTCTCCTCAATGAGAGCTTTACAGTGATATATGGATTGAAGCTCGAATGCAACTGCACAGGAAGTTCTAACTGAAAGAAGTTGAGCTGAGCTACCGGACAAATGTGACGGTTTTCTTCGTCACTAATCTGCAACTGCTCCGTCACAAATGACGGTTATCCCAAACTACCCCGAACCCGGTTTATTCTGAACAGTTTGTCTTCTTGATGCTAAAACCCGGTTCAATCCTCCGGTTCTTCACTCCCTGACTCCGGTTCCACATTCCCAACACACCATATTACAAAGTATGGCTCACTTGATGAAATTGACCATCACCACACAATTACGTTCCTCTTAGTTTATAAATTATCTGGATCACAAGTAAAGAATAAAGTAGTCAGCATGTATGAAAAAGGGGAGTTAGTAAAGCATTATGGTGCATGTAGCCGAACTATGCCATATGTTTGAATCTTGAGGATGGAAGAAAGTTGTGTTTGGATCCTTCGCTAATGGACATTGTTCTTGATTTCTTGTGAAGGACTTGATCTTGAACATATCTTGCGAAATGTGCAACATAATTACATTTTTGTACATTTCACTTTTGTTACCTTTGCTGCACAATTGGCTGGTAAATAGACTCAGCAAAAACTTGAGGTATATTTTTTATGATGAGTAGTTATATGTAAGAACTTTGAGGATGATGAAGTGTGATGATGATTTGTTATGAGTTTAATTGGCTTCTTGTATCCTTTTTCATATATCTAGATGAAAAATTATTGTATTATTCATCTTTAATTTTTTAAACTTAAATAAATCATATTTGTCATCACATTAATTAATGAGAATTTTTTTTTTGTTTATTCTTTTAAAATTTAATACAGGATGGTTTCACTTTTCGGAAAAAGATTATCCAAGGAATACGAGCACCTTGCTATAATGCATGGGGACATTGATGTGGAACCTCATCAGCGTTTCGAGTGGAAGCTGCTTTGCGTCCATTGTTAATTAGTTAATTTAGAAATAATGTTTATATTCCAACATTTTAGTAATGTTGATTGTAAACGATTTGAGATGTTTGAGAAGAGTTATTATTCATTATCAATTCATCTATCTTTCTTTATTAAATAAAATGTTGGCCGTATGTATAAATGTACATTAATTTCAATAATATAATAAGAAAATATAGATTACAATTTTCAAATAGCATCAATAATCATTTTTTTAAATTGAGAAATATTTACGACAACGGTTCAAGACCGTTGTCAATGAATACCACAAACCGTAGTCTTTCTTCAGATTTACTACATTTCAAACTGTACTCTATTAGAACCAACAATCGTAGTCTTTTAAATCTACGACTACGGTTGAAAGCCGTAGTCGTTAATATATATTACTACGGTTCAAACCGTAGTGAAAGGAAGTTCCCAACCGTGGTCATACATACCGTGGTGGTAGATACGAAATGTACGACTACGGTTCCCAACCGTAGTCTTTAGAATTAACCACTACGGTTATGAACCGTAGTTATTGTTAGAGGGTCTACGACCACGGTATCTACTACCTCGGTCGCTGAATGCCTTTAACTATGGTTTTTTACCGTAGTCTTAAACGTTTTCTGTAGTAGTGAAAGAAGAGATATGGCAAAAGTTTGAGTGATGAAGTGAATTAGGGGCACGATACTCACAATGATGTGTACTCTATGCCAAAAAATCAATCATTCTATTTCTTTTAATATAAAGTCATTAAGTAGCTCGGGACATGGTACTGGAAATATCGTGATCTCTTATCAAAAGATGATGGTAGTTTAAAAATTCATTGAATCAAAATTATATTCTCGAGACTTGGAAAAATAAGAAAGGAATTAGGCAGGCCTAGTTGGAGGTTAACTCAATCCCCGCATGAATCTTGTTTAAACGGTCATAGTCTGTTCCGATTTATTCTTCCTATTTTTAAGGGATGAGATACTAGTTGCATGTTTACCTATCTAATCAGTAATTTTTTTAATTTTCAATTCAAATTTAACAATGGCTAAAGAAGAGGTAGAGTCTTTTCCTAATTTATAGGGATATGATTCGATATTTATCCCTTTTTTATCTCATCCATTTTTACCTTAGTAAATACTACTCTCTCTCTCTTCCCTCGCGTTCTGAATTGCTACAAGAACTCCCAAACCCTTCTCCTTCCTTTCATAGAAATTTAAAAAATTAGCCATTGATCCAAGCAATCTAGCTAAGCTCATCTCTAGAATTACTACAGAGGTAGTGAATTAGATAGTGTCATCATCTACTGCTTCTGCACCAACCACGACCAACCCTGTTTCCGCTCCAATGGAAATCTCACTGGAGCATGTCCATTCGGAACTACAGGCTCTTCCACAGACCCAGGGGTTGGCCCACAGGTTGGGACACCCATGGACACGTCTCCTGTCCATGGGGTCGCTGGTCAATCCATGGATGATATGAGTTTTTCAACTCCGTTCCTGATACTACTACCTATTAACATCGAGACACCTCCCACTGAGATAGCCGTCAACAACCCGTCCACGATTTCTGCAACTAGAGATTTTCCTCCATAAAATCTTGATATCTCATTCGTAGGAGTTAAAATCATTCCCACATTTATCACTACTCTCTTCCCTAGTGATCCCAACTATCCCTACAATGTGGATGAACCAGAAGGTGCGGATTTGGGATTTGTAAGCTCCTGCAAGCGGACAATTGGAGCCAAGAGAACTGAACGACCTAGGCGATCATCTAGGTTGACTAAAAGTGCATTCTGGATGCTGCTGACTAAAAAACAAGCAAGGAAAAGAAGAAGGCTGGGTCATTCTCCCGTACACCCTCTTCCAAATGGAAGAAGAAGGCAAAAGTTGTTCTACTAATGCCTTTGGTTGATAAGTCCTCTAACATTAAAGAGGATGAAGTTTTTAAGGTGATTGATGAAACAACTAAGGGGTCCCCCAATCCTCCTCATCGACAGACGATGAGAGTGACGAGGATTTCAATACTGCCAAAGAAGTTGTCCCCTAAGAAAATTCAAGCTCTAACGAAGAGGAAGAAGTAGAAAGGCAAAAAGAAGAATGACAAGGTTGGGTTGCAATGAGAAATTTTATTTTTATTCTCGTGCAGTTGAGTGGCACATGCTTGAGTATTAAACATTTGATCGGAAGGCGTACCAATATCAGTCAGTTTTGCAAGCAGGGTATATACCAACTGCTTGAGAAATGTGGATTGTTGTCAACTGTGATCTCTGCCTCTCCTTATTATGGGGAGACGGTAAGATATTTATATGTAAAACTGCTGAAAATATCGCCGACCAAGAATCGTGTTTCTATGGAAAAGTTTTTGTTCGTGGAAGGATTTATAACTTCACTCCCTAGGTTATGAATGAGGAAATCGGAACTAGAAGTGAACTTGAGAGTAATGAAATTGCCAAAGTGCTCACTGGTGGTAAAGTAACTACTTGGCCCAACACTTTGAAGATTTCGGCACTACCACAACTGTACTTCATCCTCCATAAGGTAGTCATACATAATTGGTGCCCTTCAACTAACACCTCCAAGGTCACAACAGATCAAGGAAGATTGTTGTACAAGATAGGCATGGGGTGTTATATCATCTCCAGAGAATTGGGCTTCAAATAGGTCACGAGCCTCGCTGAGCAAAAGCTAGAATATGATTTGCCGCTCCCATCACTCATCTATAGAATTCTCTGCTCACAATATAAGAGAAGAGTCTAATGTGACATCGAACAATGCAGTAATGCCACCATATCTCAGTTTTCTCCAACACTTTATTTGTTTAGGTGTTCTTTTAGAATTTTCTTTACGGTTTACTTCACCTTCTCAAACACCTGGTAAGCCATTACCACTAACAATAGTTGATTCCTTAGATTCATTAAATTCTAATCCAGCATTGTCAGACCCACCAATAGCTAAAACCTCAATGAGTTTAGATGTACCAATATTCAACCTTTTGAAGGTGCCTCTTCCAATTTGATTCTGGCTACTCCAAGCTCAACATCCTTCTTTGCCAATAGGACCTCCAACCGAGTCAGAAGATCTCAAAGACTATCATTTTCTTTGGTCAGCTTGTTCATCTCTTGACTTTGCTTCCTCGTTTTTTGAGCAATTCAAAGTATAGGACCTTCATTTCCTCAACCACTTGGATAGTTTTTCCATAATACTTTTCACCTGGTTCTTCATCAATAGTAGCATTGAAAAAACATATGTTTAAGTAGTAACTGGAGTCATATGATTCTGATGGTATGTCAGATGTTGGGTCAACCCAAAACACAACATCAATGTCGTCCAGAGAGAAAAATTTGTTATGGTTGAGAACAGATTGTAGCTTCAAGTTCTAACTCACATCATCACTCAAGGAGACCTAGTTTGACTTGCCATACTTCCATTGGATATTTACACAATCAATCGCATAATGGTCGTATCCTTCTAATCCCAGGATTGGACCGAATCCAAATTTTTGGACTCATTTCCGAACTGATCCGAAATTTCTCTTCTAACTGGAGGGGCAGAGATCGGTGGTACACGTCGCATATGCATGCATTTAGGTAGATTTAGAAGATGCTTTGATAGCATTTACATGCATAATTGGTCGAATTGGGCTTAAATTCGTTATATTATTTCGGTTGACGTGTATGTGCTTGTCTTAAATTTATTTAGGTGATTTTATGCCAAAAAGTCCGTTTAGACGAAATTTGGAGAAGAATTGAGCAATGATAGTGAGAAGAAACAAAGAAAAGAAAGAAATAGTCCACAGAATACAACTCGGTCGAGTCCAAATTGGGAGTCGGTCGAGTTAGTAATCAAGTTAGAAAAGGTTGAAGTACAACAAAACCAACTCAAGCGAGTTGTAGCAATGACTCGCTCGAACTCTGGAACTCGTAGAGGCGACTTGGTCGGGGCCATGTGACGCGAAATCAACTCGGTCGAGTTGGCATAAGTGACTCAGTCGAGTTGCCTTACGCATTTTGGCCTATTTTTTGCCCGTTTCAACTCTATTCCATCCCAAACTATAAATACAAGCTCCCAAGTCTGAGAAAAACACACTTTTATCATTGGGAAGCACTCGAAAGCTTGGATTGAAGAGAAAGAAATGCGAGAAACGAAGATCAAGATTCAAGATCCGGGTTTTGATTATTTTCATCTTATTTTTATTTGTACAAGATATTTGTCTATGAATTATCTTGTATTTTAATTATGACTATGGGTAACTAATCCTATTGAGTTCTAAGGGTAAGGAGCAGGTTTTTATTAACTATGTTTTGATTTTATTCGTGTAATTCTAGACTCTAGTTTATTCTTTTATCTATATATATGTTCTTGTTCATATGATTGTTTTAAATTGATCACTTGATAGTTGTCTACAAGTTTAAAATTCGGCGTCCGAGAGGAGAGTTTTGTTAATAAACTTAAGGCATATAAGACACACATTAATAATCGTCCGAGAGAAGTGAGGTGTTTATGTAGGCACTTGTCTAGGGTCTTTTGGGAGTTGCAATGTGGTAGTTAGCGAGAGAGTAATAATCCATAATTGATCTACATGTTAGCATCATTCGAGAGGAGGGCTAAATAATAGTCGTTCTGCCTAATAAACGACAGAAATGGTTTAAAATTATAGATTAATAGGATAATCAAACATATGAGATAATAATTGAAATTGAATCCCTAGAGCACGCCTTTTATCTGATTGAACTTTTCGTGGTTACTTATTTCCTTTGGATGAGCAATTGTTTATTTCCTTTGATTTGATTATTTTATGCAATTAGGTTTTAGATTAAACAACCAAATCCTTTCATTCGAGAGTCTAGATGGAGTAGAATTATTAAAATTAGGGTATTAAATTGAACATAGGACATATTCTATGTGGGATCAACCTTGTTTGGCATTAGCTACACTAGCATCGTACACTTGCGGTTTACTAGGTTAGAAAATACTGCATCAATCAGTGCCTTCTTAGATGGAGAATCTTTGGATATTGGTTCCCTTAATGTACTTGGAGGCTTGTTCTTTAGCTTCCCCATCATGGTGTTGATCTTCCTAGTTAAGAGCGCTACATCAGCTCCTTCGGTGATCTCTTCCATATCATAATCTTCATCTTCATTTGAGGTTGTTGACTACTTCGATGAAACTCTTTCCTCTATTCAAAGAGCAACACTTTTCCCTTTTGTACAGCTTCTTTTGGTGATTGATATTCATTTTGTACGTCTGAAGAATGCTCATGAGGGTTGAGAGTTCCATAGTAGCGGTGTTGTGAGCTTCCTCCATTGCTGAGATCTTAACATTGAATCGATCAGGCAAGGATCGAATTACCTTCGAGACGAAGTTTTTGTTACTGATTGGACTGCCCAAAAACGAAGCCTCATTTGTAATGTAAAGTATCTTGCTAAAATAGGAACAAATTGTTTCATTTCATTCTCAAGTTCTCGAACCGATCAATCACCATGCAGAGTCTTGACTCACAAACATTATTATTGCCGTCACAATGCCGCTAAAGTATATCGCAACCATCCTTGGTCGTTTTACATGGCTTGACCAGATTGAACATGTTCATATCGACTGCTAAGATGATAGCATGCATTTAGAGCCTTTCTCGTTGTAATTTGCAGCATCAACCCCATCTCTTGTCAATTGTGCATCAGGTTTCCTAATCCTTTCACCTTCATCATCAGTGATCATAGATAGCCTCCAGCCTTTGACAACAACTCTCCAAGCTCTCACATCGATTAACTTGATGTGAGCTTTTAGGTGAACTTTCCAATAATCATAATTGCATTTGTCAAGTACTGGTATATTATTATTTGTCAAGTGCTGGTAGCATGTTCACTATTGTAGTACCCAGGATGGAGCAACATAATGCAGGATAACGCTTAGTATGTCAAGTGTTTGCTCTTATGCCAATGGAAAGTATGCGTTGCTTCATAAAATACTGAGGTTTGGTACGAAGTTAACCCAACCTTTAAACATACAAAGCGAAAAACGTAAATAACAAAAAATGTAAATTTTCCACCACAAGTTACGAATAACTTGAGGATGCCTTGGGGAGAAATAATTGACTACAACTACTGGTTAATAACAAAAGATAAAGATATGAATCGAGAGAGATTTCGATTCACAATCTAAGAACTCTAACGTCTTAAGATAGATGATTAAACACAGTTTAGAACACTAAACCAATATAATAAAACTACCCAAAAAGTATCCATTAAGGAATTTAGATTCGCGAGGAATCTGAATTTACAACAAATGTACACAAAAGGTTGGATAGAAAGTTGATGCAATCTTCTAGGCAACACATAATCTCTCGCTGGCAGGTAATTTTCACTAATTTCTCCTACCTTTATTTAATCAATCAAGCTTCTTATATAGCTGATTGCAAAGCTTGGACATCACCCTCCACCATTTTAGGACGTGGGTGGTTGAGTAGTTATTGGACCCTTGATGGCAAGTCGTTGCTGCCACTAAATTAATTGTATATATAAATATATACTTAACCTTATCCTACAACTCTAACTAGTAGAGTGGCAAGTAAGGGTCGATCCCATGAGAAACGGTAGTCTAGTGTCATTTTGATAGATCAAGCGATTGTAAAATTTAAACAAAGGTAGGAACAAATAATGAAAGCAATAAAGTTGTGGGGGTTTTGATTATCCAACTATAAACTACTAATGATTACCAAAAACAACTATTAAACTATGATCAAATCAACTTAAGATTCAATTAACATAAAATGACAAGATAGGTAGATTGATTTTTGGATTTTAAAATATGATTAAAGGATTCGACCCTTGATCAAGTATTAGAATAATTTATGTAATTGATTTTATTACCCAATTGGTTAGCCTTAGGACTCCTACTCCAAGAATAATAACAAGCACTATCAATCTTGTTGTCTCTTAAGTATGATTAATCAAAACAAGCTCTTCAATTAATTCTACTCAATTTATCAATTCCTAAAACAAGCTCTTTAAGAATCAATAGTCAAGTGCATTAAGAATCAAGACAAAGGAGTAGATTTGACATAAAACTCGTAAGCTCGGTTTTAGTGGTCGAATTCTATGTTATCCTCAATAAAATAAATCTATTGTTTGCTACACGGGAATCGGATTCATAACAATTACGGATTATAATCCCAATTCTAGCAACACACAAACAAATATCCAAATGGGTGATCAAACCACAATTCAATTTATAAGTTTGAATCAACAATCCCAAATAACATAGAACATTCCAAAAACACAATCCAATCGGTTAACAACCGTAAAAATTACATAAACATTCTCAATCCAAGGTTCAACTAACGATCAAGGGCTGAAATAAGGGTGCTACTCACCCATAGAAGCTAAAACAAACAGAAAATAAGTAGAAAAGTAAGAAAACATGATACTAAGATAGATGAAACCCAAGATGTTAATTGGAGAAGATGATCCTTCAATCTCTTGCCCAATATCCCTCCTTAGTGGCTTTGGTGGCTAGAAAATGGCTGGAATTATGTTATTGGATATGTCAAATTCGAAATGGAACTTATATATATAGGGGAAGAGTTGTCACTTGAGTTTAAGGTAAAATCGCATTCACAATTTTAAAACAGGGCATAGAATCTCGGCCGAGATTCAAATGTGTCTTGGCCGAGATGTGAAAAGAGTATTTTTTGCTGGGTGAATCGAAGGCTTATCTCGGCCGAGATTCAAATGTGTCTCGGCCGAGACGTGAAAAGAGGATTTTCAGGACTTGTTAGGGTTTGGCTCTTCTAGGCCGAGATTGGGTTTCATCTGGGCCGAGATCTTGATCTCTTGAAATTTTGGATTTTCTCTGGAGAGTCATCTCGGCCGAGATTCATTGTCTGTCTCGGCCGAGATCTTCAGCTCTTCAAAACTTCAAGTTTTCCCTGGAAGGTCATCTCGGTCGAGATTTGTAACCTGTCTCGGCTGAGATCTTCCTTTATCCATGTCCTTTGTTGCCTCCATCGGTCAACCAACTCCGCAATCTTTCGATGGTCTTTTTCGATCCATTTGCACCTGTTTTAACATAAAAATGAACCAAACGCATTATTTTGCCCAATGAGAATTAAATGCACGAAGTACACATGAAATTGCACCAAAACAACATTATATTGACATTTAAAGCGCCCTAAACTGTGTGGAAAGACACGTGTACCAAATCTCCCCAAACATAGAACTTTGGTCGTCCCGAATAAATAAAGAAAAAGAAGAAAGAACACGTGTTTAGGACAGATTTAAGTGGCAATCAGTTTCAGATTATTTTCTTAAAAACAAGGCAAACATGAAAGTAATGAGCATGTGTGATAGGCAAAATCCACTACTTTCTACACTTTGACATTCTCGACTTGAGATCCTCACCGGGTGAGTAAAACTCTCAACTCTTGATTGTATCAAATGGGACGTGTATACGCTTGCATTGAAGTGCATGAACCACCTACCATAGGCTTGCCTATCATCTAAACTTGAAAACGCACTTGACACGTGTGGCAAAGAATCAAATAAGTCTTTATATAGGTTGTAGTGTTGGCTTGGGGTAAGGTGGGATGATTTTAGGTTAGAGTGACTACAAAAATGGACTAAACGAGTGGGCCCTACCCATCTACCCCTCAAACAATAGTCATTCTTCCCCGCCTTCTCAATTCCTAATCAAATCGATCCTAAGATTCGACTTCCTCACTCGAACCAACCTACTGATCTCTTGTTTATCAACTCTCAATTGAAGTATTTATTTTATGACCTTTTCAACCTTTAAGAGTAATGATCACAAGAAGTGTGATTTTTTTTTACTAATCTCTCCAATTCTAACACTAAGAAAGTATATACAACTAACTATTTCTTTTGTTTTTCTGATTTTTCAAATTTTTTCTCGGTTTTCTTTTTTTTTTTCTTTGAAAAATATTTACAACCAATGGAGAGGTTAATAATCTCAATTTTTGCCTATTTTGTATGTTTCCTTTCACCCTTCAACATTTTCTACTAGTCAACCCACATTTGATCCCAACTCTCCAACCCGACTACCTTCCAACCGCCTCCCTCATAATCTTATAGTCCATTTGGTTTCAACGGCTAAATGAAAAGGGAATTGGCTTGTAAAGTTGGCTATCAAAGAAAAAAGTTTTAAGCTCAAGGGGCTTAACTAGAGACAATTTCATATTTGGTAAAAAGGGAATATTTTCAAGCTTTTGAAATAGGTTCAAGTCAAGAAGTGCATAAATTCATTTTCAATGCCACAACATGTACTCTTTCAAAGTCGAGAATCAGGGCAAGTTATAGAGGTAAATGCATGCAATCAATGAATTTCACATCGAAAGAAATTTTGAATTACTCCTAAAGTGGGAGTATCATTTTAAGGCTATAAAACTCACTTGGTAAAGATTTTGATCCCAATGTTTTGAATGCAAGTTGATTTTGCTTCAAAAGCCTATCATGCTCTATCAAGTGTCGTTTAAAAAAAAATTGTTCAAAAATTTTCATCATTAACCAATGCCACAGTTCTCATTCCTACATGGTCCAATCACTTTTTCTCGAGCGGCCAACTTGTACGTCTACCACCCCCTCCCTAAACTTGGTTGGAAACAAGTTTGTGGAAAAGAGGAGTACGAGTTGGTGCTCGTCGAAATTAACCAATTATTAACCGTTTTAGCCAAAGCCAATAACTAACTAACTAACTTAACAAAAATAATCCTACTCCTAAAATGTGCAAGGTATCAAAAATACTATAAACAATATCAAAATAACCAAAACAACCAAAAGATAGCAATTGGCTCACGGGCCAAGTAATCTCATCAACAGGCAAAGCAAAGTCAATCATCAATAATCAAGCCAAATTCAAATCATAATTGGCACACAGGCCATCAAATCAATCCAACATGAACACAATATCAAATGGCTCACAGGCCAATACCAACAATAACAGTGTAAAGTGACAGAAGTGAGGGCACACAGGCCAATAGCATAAACAGTAAAGGAAAATAAAGAGGGGTACGAGGGGGTTCGGGAAGTTCGAGCGGCCGAGAATGTCTTACCCCCTTGTTCTCTCCCCAAACTTAGTTTTTCAACTAAGTTTGGGAAGAAGAGTAAGGCTTTCTCGGTACTCTACTCACAAAGATCGGGAAGGCCTGGACCTTGAGCCAGTGAAACACCCCTTGATGGTGTTGAAGAGGTCGAGGAGCTTGGTCTGGTCTTCTTTAATGGTCTCTTTAATGCCTCTCAATTCAACTCCAATTGTCGTCCTCATTTCCACCAGTTCGGCTCTGATGCCTTTGATTTCGTCCCCCATTGCAGCTACCAGTCCTTCTTGGCATTCCTGGAACTCTGATTGAGATAGCATAGCTGATGCTGGTCTCTTCTTAGATGGTCTGTCTGGTTCGCTGCTACCTTCTCTCTCGCCTCCCGTGCTCCGAACCCTTGCCATCGGACGTGACTTCTTTGCTCTCTTGAACTTGGTCAATTCTTCACTGGTTGGCTCTTTGGACGCATTGATGTGTGCCTCTAAGCTCAATTCCAAGTTCAATTTGCTTTCCAAGTTGGTGATGTACGTCAGCCCGGGGTTAGGTAAGCGGAGGTAAGGTCCCTTATTTTAGAGGACATAAGGGACAGACGGTCTCGAGGTTCCCTATTTATACCCGAGCATAGCTATGCATACATTCTCCATCTCATCCCAATCTAAGTAGTATTCATTGCTGATAGGTTTTGATTCTGGGAGGGGCACGTTGTAATGCTCAACTCCTCGGGGTAATAAAAGCCCCGCTGTAAATCGGGTCTGGAACCTTCGTTTCCCTCTTCCTTTATGTCCTGAACTCCTTTACTGTCTTCTCAAAGCTCATTATCTGGTCTTCTTGGAAATCCCTCAGCCTTCTGTCCACAATTGCCCACAAAATCTCCATCTCATATAATCGAGGAGAACTGATCTCCTTCCTACCACAGATTGTCGAGCTCAGCAACTTCTGCAAATATTTGACGATCGAGCTTCTTTTTGAAGTCAACCTGGAGCTCCTTGGGTCATAAGCCTATGGTGCAACTATTCCAGGGGCGGCAGTGATTTGCCCCCAGAATTGTTGCACATCGAACTCTCGTAAAGTGCCCTCATCGCCAACAGTTGGCCTTTTGAAGCCATATATAGCCCTCAAGTTGTCATGGCTCAAGGTCTTTGTCTCATTCAGAAGTTGAAACTTGATGTTATAGACCTTTGTCGAGCAGGAAAGTGACTCCTCCTCGATTTCGAGAGTGCTAAAGAATTCTAGCACGAACTTGAGGAATGTAGGTCGGGGTGCTAGACATTGGGCGAGCCCCGCTTGTTCTAAGAGATCATTGACGTTTTGCGTTATGCCCATGGCGTCCAAAATCTTTGGATCGTCAAAATGGGTTGCCGACACCCCTCTCCTTATCAATTTGTCAAACCTCTTCTTCTATTCGTCTGTGCTCAGAATTATATCGAAGTCGGATGGTTTTGTGGGTTTATCTGTGATTGTTGGAGTTTCCAGTGTGGGAGCCTCTGGTGTGTGCTCAACTAATTTTTCTTTGCCCTTGGCTTGACTTTTTCTGACTTTCTGTGTTACACGCCTACTTGAAGTGCCCTCTTGACTGGTGTTTTTCTTCATGTTTTTCGGTGGTGCCATTGTTTAACTGTAACCAATAAAAAACACACACATTAAACTTAAGTTGAAAAACAAAGTTTCAAACTTATATATCCACCATCATTTATCCATGGGAGAAACAATTTCACACTCATTATTCTTCAATCATGAATCAATTATGTAGCCCAAATAGCCCAAATCGACAATCAAATCAACAAAAATAAGCTAAATCGATTTAATGTGTTCTAACATATATCAAGCCATATCAAACGATTACACATAAACCATTCTAGCTCAAAAATTGGAATGACGATCATATTAATCAAGCAAAAAGGGCTATACAATCCATATACATGTTTGAAGAGTATTCACAATCCTAATTCACAAATGTATTAGCCAATCCATCTCCTAGTCCACATATATCACTTATCATCATCAAATTCGTATTCCTAATCGGCAAATAATTCAATTCGGCTATCAAATTACACAATATTGAATTTTTTTTCAACCAAATTCAATAAAACCAACTAAAAATACAAAATTGAATTCCTATCACGCATCAAATTCAACAATAAATAGCACAAAAGTTAATGGAGGTGATAGCAATACGTATCGGACGAGTTTAGACGAAGAAGATTTGAAAATTTCCTTTCGCGCCTTTTTTCAACCCGAACTCAAAACCGCTCAAATCTAAATTTTTTTTGGATGAAAGTGCGTTATATGATGTAGGCGAGGGTGTGTGTGAGTTTGAGTGAATTTGGTTGAGTGAAAATGGTGAAATTTGAGAGTGGGTGTGTGCTTGTGTGCAAAAATCGCGAATTGGGGGGAAGAAGTGCCCTAATCTGTTCGCGCAGGGGTATTTATACTTGAGCGAAACCTCGGCCGAGATGCATTTCCTAGCTTGGTGTCTCGACCGAGATCCGTTCTTCGATCTCAGGCTCATTTCGCTCAGCAACGGATCTCGGCCGAGATGCTTTGTACATCTCGGCCGAGATAGCCTTCCAGCGATTCAGCCTCAATCTTGGACAAATTGATCTCGGCCGAGATGACTTGGTGTCTCGGCCGAGATAATCTTCCAGAAATTTTGGCCAGTTTGGGCTCTTCTGAATCTCAGCCGAGATGCTTTGTGTTTCTCGGCCGAGATATCCTTCCAGGGAATTGCCCTGTTTTGCCTGCATGACGTCTCGGCCGAGATGCATTGTGTGTCTCGGTCGAGATTTCTTTCCCTGCACTTCTCCTTCATTTTGATCCTCTTCACCCCCATTTCATGCTATCTCTTGATTATTTTGATCTATACCTGCACATTTCTCAACAAAAAATCAAATATGCCACAAGGCATTTATTAAGCTACTAAACTATGAATTTGAAAGTGCAAAAATTTAAAGATACTGTCGGGTTGCCTCCCGACAAGCGCCTTTGTTTAACGTCGTTGGTTCGACGAAGGATCTTTTGCTTAGCGTTGATTCCAAGATGGTTTCCATATTGGTCCAGACCAATTCAAGCAGTTTACTTCATGCAGCTTCTCACCCTCCTCTTCATGATGTTTCAAGAATGTGGAAATGTTCGACTTATTCCTGCGCCTTATCTTAAATTCTCTCTCAACAGATGGGTTAGCAATATCATGAGGAAAAATAGTATGGGAATCCTTGGGACACTGCTCAGAATAAAAAAATGTTAAATTGCACGGTCTTTCCATCAAACTCCATTGTGAGTGTGCCTCCATGAACATATATCTTAGTTCGGGAGGTGTTTAGAAACGGCCTCCCCAATAAGATAGGCATATAGATTGATGAATCCCCTTGCATCTCCAAAACGTAGAAATAAGTTGGGAACACTAAGTTATCAACTTCAACTAGCACGTCTTCAATCACCCCATCGGGGGTAAGAAGCACTTCGATCGGCTAGTTGAATGACTACTTATGTTTTCTTGAGTGAACCTAAATTCAAGGATCGAAAAACAGAGCGAGACATAACATTGGTTGATGCTCTTAAATCTAGCATAGCATGTTCAATCTTTTGGTTGTTTATTTTGCAAGGAATAACAAACATACCGGGATCTTTGCATTTCTGTGGAAGCTTCTTCTGAAAAATTGCTGAAATGTTTTCACTCATGAGCACTTTCTCGTTCCCCTTAAGCCTTGTCTTGTTGGTGCACAAATCTTTCAAGAACTTTGCATAACGGGGAATCTACTTCACAGGCTCGATCAACGGAATGTTGATCTCCACTTTCTAGAACACTTCCAGCATTTCCTTGTCTCTATTTCTATCTGGAACCTTCTTGATCTGGCTGGGAAACGGAAGTGGTGGAATTGCAACACTGAATTGTGACCCTTGAGGATCACGGTCGAGATTCACTTGTGTCTCGGCCGAGACGAGTTTACAGCATTTTTCACTTTCAGCTATGGTTGAGTGATCTCGGCCGAGATTCACTTCCTTCTCGGCCGAGATGGGTGGGCAGGGATTTTTCCCTTGTGGTCGAAGTGAGCAATCTCGGCCGAGATCTTGGTGTTTCTTGGCTGAGATTATGTCCTCAACAATTTCTTCTTCATTTTCAACTCTCCTTTCTTCATCTCTGAACTTCCCTTTCTCGAGTATTTTCCTACTCCTCAAAGTACTAACGCTGACATTCTCGGTTTCCTTAGATGAAAGGTACTTCTTAGTGAAAAATGGCAATATATGGTCAGGAAAGCATGCCACCATCACCTCTTTTTGCTTCTTCAATTCTTTTGCAAGCTTCCATTTAGGTATGCGGGCTTGAACTTCGGGACCTTGAGGTGTTGAGCTCTTTTGTTCCTTTGAACGTTCACGTAGGCCATCTTTCTGCGCATGTGGAGGTTGCCCGGGCTTCTCAAGCTCTCCAGGCATTACGCTACTAATAATGCCAATTGCGCTCACGTTAGCCATATTGTTGGGATTAATTTTCAGTTGAGCGGGCAATTTTCCACCTTGTGAGTTTTCTAATCGAGAAACGGCAGAGGCAATCTAACTGACTTGATTCTCAAGATTTTGGAACCTCGAACTTGATTCTCTCTGAAGCTGAAGGGTACTAGTTGCCAAGCTCTTCACTATGTCGGGCAATGATGGATAAAAGGGTATTGGCTCGATGGGTTGTCTCTGTTGGAACATCCACTTAGGGTAGGGAGGTCGATTGTTCCCACTTTGTTCACCCTGCTGTTGCACATTCGGATTCTGATGCCATACTTGAAGTTGGGATGGTCTCTCCATCCCGGATTGTATGTCTGTGAATAAGGATCATACTTTCTGCTGGCAGGGTTAAGATTGAAGTTGTGTACTGCATTGGCATGAGCCTCCATCTCTTCTCCAAGAATAGGACAAGTATCAGTGGAGTGTTCGGTTATTCGACAGATTCTGCAAGGTCTTGAGTAGGAGTGCTACCCGAAGCCACTTTCTTCACTAGGTCGGTAAGCTGATCCAACCTCTCTTCAATACTCGAATCGATGACATCCTTGACACGTCTCACGGTCTCTCGACAGCCGAATTGTTGAGTGTTGGCTTCCATTTTGGAGATCAATGCTCGGGCTTCAGTAGGGGTCTTGTCGACCATAGCCCCTCCACTAGCTGAGTCAATCATATTTCTGTCAGTCAGTCAAAGCCCCTCATACCAATATTGGATTAACAGTTGCGGGGTGAGTTGATGTGGTGGGCAGCTTGCTACAAGTTTCTTGAACCTTTCTCAGTATTCGTATAAGATTTTCCCTTGCATTTGCCTAACTCCACTGATCTCCTTTCTGATGTTGGTAGCCCGAGATGCAAGAAAGTACTTCTCAAGAAACTGTGTCTCCATTTGCTCCCAAGTGGTAATGGTACCGAGTGGCAAATAGTATAACCAATCTCTTGCAAGGTCTTTGAGTGAGAAAGGGAATGCCCTCAGTTTAGTCTGCTCCTGAGTTACTCTTGTCGGTTTTATGCTTGAGCAGATCACATGAAACACTTTCAAATGCTTATGTGGGTCTTCCCCGGATAGCCCATGAAATGATGGCAAGAGATGAATGAGCCCCGACTTGAGCTCAAAGGTGATATCATTCCCTATCTCTGGAAATGTGATACACAAAGGTTCATGTGCAACCCTTGTGTTAGCAAGCTCCTTCATGGTCCTCTCCTGAATCTGTTCATCAGCCATTTCTTCCAATTCAATGGTTTCCTCACTCTCTATATTCAAAGCTTCAAATTCTTCTCAGATTTGTTCCAAATCTCGGTCTCTTCTCCTTAACACCCGCCCACGTTCAACGATGTACGGTTCAAATAATAATCCTTTCTCCCCTTGTGAGCGCAAGAACATCCACTACAAGTGGTGGAACAAACAAAGAACCAAGGTAAGTATTTAGATTACTAAATAAAACAAGGAAACAACTACCTATGTAAATAAAGAATATGCTTGAATACCAAAATAACACTACACTTAACACCGTTCCCTGGCAACGGCGCCAAAATTTGGTGACGAGTCGTTGCGGCCACCAAATTAATTGTATATGTAAATATATACTTAACCTTATCCTACAACTCTAACTAGTAGAGTGGCAATTAAGGGTCGATCCCACGAGGAATGGTAGTTTAGTGTCATTTTGATAGATCAAGTGATTTTAAAATTTAAACAAAGGTGGGAACAAATAATGAAAGCAATAAATGTGGGGGTTTTGATTATCCAACTATAAACTACTAATGATTACCAAAAACAATTATTAAACTATGATAAAATAAAATTAAGATTCAATTAACATAAAATGACAAGATAAGTAGATTGATTTTTGGGTTTTAAAATATGATTAAAGGATTCAACCCTTGATCAAGTATTCCCTTGTTTCGAATAATTTATGTAATTGATTTTATTACCTAATTGGTTAGCCTTAGAACTCCTACTCCAAGAATAATAACAAGCACTATCAATCTTGTTCTCTCTTAAGTATGATTAATCAAAACCAGCCTTCAATTAATTCTACTCAATTTATCAATTCCTAAAACAAGCTCTTTAAGAATCAATAGTCAAGTGCATTAAGAATCAAGACAACGGAGTAGATTTGACATAAAACTCGTAAGCTCGGTTTTAGTGGTCGAATTCCATGTTATCCTCAATAAAACAAATCTTTTGTTTGCTACACGGGAATCGGATTCATAACAATTACGGATTATAATCCCAATTCTAGCAACACACAAACAAATATCCAAATGGGTGATCAAACCATAATTCAATTTATAAGTTTGAATCAACAATCCCAAATAACATAGAACATTCCAAAAACACAATCCAATCGGTTAACAACTGTAAAAATTACATAAACATTCTCAATCCAAGGTTCAACTAACGATCAAGGGCTGAAATAAGGGTGCTACTCACCCATAGAAGCTAAAACAAACAGAAAATAAGTAGAAAAGTAAGAAAACATGATACTAAGATAGATGAAACCCAAGATGTTAATTGGAGAAAATGATCCTTCAATCTCTTGCCCAATATCCCTCCTTGGTGGCTTTGGTGGCTAGAAAATGGCTGGAATTGTGTTATTGGATATGTCAAATTCGAAATGGAACTTATATATATAGGGGAAGAGTTGTCACTTGAGTTTAAGGCAAAATCGCATTCACAATTTTAAAACAGGGCATAGAATCTCAGTCGAGATTCAAATGTGTTGCGGCCGAGACGTGAAAAGAGGATTTTTTGCTGGGTGAATCGAAGGCTGATCTCGGGCGAGATTCAAATGTGTCTCGGCCGAGACGTGAAAAGAGAATTTTCAGGGCTTGTTAGGGTTTGGCTCTTCTCGGCCGAGATTGGGTTTCATCTCGGCCGAGATCTTGATCTCTTGAAATTTTGGATTTTTCCTGGAGAGTCATCTCGACCGAGATTCATTGCTCATCTCGGTCGAGATCTTCAGCTCTTCAAAACTTCAAGTTTTCCCTAGAAGGTCATCTCGGTCGAGATTTGTAACCTGTCTCGGCTGAGATCTTCCTTTAGCCCTGTCCTTTGTTGCCTCGATCGATCCACCGACTCCGCAGTCTTTTGATGCTCTTTTTCGATCCATTTGCACCTGTTTTAACATAAAAATGAACCAAACACATTGTTTTGCCCAATGAGAATCATTCTTCTTAATTTCATGCTCTAGCTCTTCCATGCCACACGTCCAAATTGTACATGAGCAAAATTAAATGGAGATAAACTGAGATTTCTACAATGACAATAAACTTCCATGATATTTAAAATCAGCAATGAGACTGTAAACAATTAAGTAAGGGTGTCACGTAGTTTGGGCTCATGGACTGAGTTTTGTAGAAATTTATAGAGTATATAGAGGATGCATATCAAGCATAATAAATGAAACAAGTAGAAATTATGGCAACAGCAACATGTAGTTTCATTGAATGAAGCTTAGAAGCTCAGAAAATAAAGAGTGCGGCCATTAACTGTTACAGAAGAAGAGCTACAGATGTTTGTGTGTTTATATATCACACATATCCAGCAAAACCTAGCTGATAAATTACTAAAGACAAAATACATAAATGTGTGCTTATAAGAAGCAACACTAGGCTGGTACTTTACTTAAGCTAGAATGCTTTATTACCAAATATGGTAATAAGCATTAACATGTCTAGCAAGTCAAAGTCTAATCAAAAGTAATCAGAAATCATGCATTAATGACTTAATACACATAATAGTCCAGCGTGTATTAAGATATCAATACATGCAAGTTCTAAAATCCAACACTCCCCCCTCAAGCTGGATGTGTGGATGAACACAATCCAAGCTTGGAAAGAATTCCAGCAAACGGTCCAGGAGGCAACTGCTTTGTGAAGATATCTGCCAATTGATCCTTGGAAGATAGTGACTTGAATGTGAGAAATCCATCCTTGAACTGATTGCGCACAACATGACAGTCAATATCCAGATGCTTTGTACGTTCATGAAAGACTGGGTTTTCAGCTATGTGGACAGCAGCTTGATTGTCACATCCAAGGAGCAATGGCTTTGGCACCTTAACATGCAGGTCTGAGGAAATGTAATTTAACCACATCAATTCACAAGTGGTGGAAGCCATTGCCCTGTACTCAGCCTCTGCTGAACTTCTAGAGACAGTACTTTGTTTCTTAGATTTCCAGGATATAAGACATCCTCCCAGGAAAACACAATAACCTGTAACAGATTTTCTAGTGTCTTGACATGCACCCCAATCAGAATCACAAAATGCTTGAATAGACAATTCACCTATCTTTGGATAGAATAAACCAAAGTTGGAAGTCCCTTTCAGATATCTGAGCAGATGTAAGGCAGCATTCCAGTGAGAGCTTCTAGGTGAGCTGACAAATTGACTCAACTGCTGTGTAGCAAATGTTAAGTCTGGCCTTGTGAGATTCAAATACAACAATCTTCCTATCAATCTTCTATATGATTCAGTGTCTGCAAAAGGAAGTCCATCTGAATTATTGAGCTTCTGACCATAAGGAAGTGGTGTAGAAGTGGGCTTGGAGTTATCCAATCCTACATCATTGATAATATCCAGAATGTACTTTCTTTGGCAAAGAAAAGTACCTGTGTCATTCTTACTCAACTCCATCCCTAGGAAGTAAGTAGCCTCTCCCAGATCTTTAATGCTAAAGCTAGTATCCAGGAACTGCTTTACAGCATTCAAAAGATCAGGATTATTCCCAGTAATCAGAACATCATCAACATAGACTAACAAAGCCAGAAAATCATCATCTCCATTCAATGTGAACAAGCAATGATCATGTGCAGATTGTGTGAAACCAAAATGAAGCAATTTATTGCATAATTCTGTATTCCACTGCCTAGAGGCTTGTTTGAGTCCATATAGACTCTTCTTGAGTCTACATACCTGTCCAGGTCCAGCCTTGGTGTAGCCATCAGGTGGTTGCAGATATACCTCTTTGTCCAGAAATCCATGCAGAAAGGCATTGTTGATGTCTATGTGATGCAATGGCCATTCCTTCATAGTGGCAAGTGCTATGAGGTATCTCACAGTTACTGGCTTGGCAACTGGAGAGAAGCTTTCCTCATAGTCTTCACCCACAATTTGATTATACCCCTTTGCCACCAGCCTTGCTTTATATCTTTCAACTAAACCATCTGGTTTGAGCTTGATCTTGTAAACCCACTTGCTACCAATGGGTTTCTTTCCTGCAGGTAAGTCTGTGATTTCCCATGTATCATTAGATTCCAGGGCATGAAGTTCCTGATCCATGGCTTCTCTCCATTCTGAATAAGTCACAGCTTCCTTGTAACTCCTAGGTTCTGGTACAATCAAGTGATTGGCATGGAAAGCTGCATGAGATTGTGGATGCTTGAACATAGATGTTACAAAATCCTGCAGACGAGCTGGCTTCTGTATTTGCCTGGTACTTCTTCTGAGTGGTGTTGGATTTGCATTCAGTTCATCTCCTTCTTCTTCTGATTCAGGTGTTTGTCTGGTAGTTCTCCTTGTTGGTGCTGTATCTATATGAATCTGATCTCTTGGTGCTAGCCTGGCACTCCTTCTGAGTGGTGTTGGGCTGGCATGAGTTTCATCTGCTTCTTCCTCTGATTCAATTGAATCCTCTGATGGAACATCTGTGTCAGATGGAATAGGTACAGCAAAAGGATTTGAAAGAGGTGCTGAAGAGCTTTCCTCATCATCTAGAAATGACAGTGGTATTGGAGATGATTCTGTCTTGCTTTCAAAAGTAGGATCAGCATATGGATAAGTGTTTTCAAGACAGATGAGATCTCTTGAAGTAATCACCTGCTTGCTAGCAATGTGATAGACTCTGTAAGCCTTTTGATGGGGAGCATATCCTAAGAAAATGCATTTCTTGGCCCTTTGATCAAACTTATTCTTGTGTGGGCTTGTATCAGTGGCATATGCAAGACAACCGAAGGGCTTCATCATTGCATATGTTGGAATTCTTTGAAACATGATTGTAAAAGGGACTTGCCAATTTAAGACTCTGGTGGGTAATCTGTTTATGATGTGTGTGGCAGTAAGAATGGAGTATGGCCACAGGTAATGTGGGATGGAGGATTCCTTCATCAAAGCTCTGGCCATTTCAAGCAAATGCCTGTGTTTTCTTTCCACTACTCCATTCTGTTGTGGAGTATAAACACAGCTTCTTTGGTGTATTATCCCCTGGTCCTTGAGAAACTGCTGGCAGTCTCCACTCAGAAACTCTGCTCCATTATCTGTTCTAACCATCTTCACTGTTTTCTCCAGTTGTCTTGTGATCATGTGGATGAATTCCTTAAGTGAGTTCACTGCTTGCTTCTTACTTGCCATAAGATTTACCCAGGTCATCCTGCTATAATCATCCACAATGGTTAGAAAATAGGAAGTGTTTGTGATGCTGGGTTGACTATATGGTCCCCAGATATCCACATGAAGAAGTTCTAGCACCCTGGTGGTGCTAATTGAACTGATAGGAAAGCTGAGCCTGGTTTGCTTTGAGATATGACAAATTTCACAATGCTTATGTGTTTCCAAGACAGGTGGAGTACACATGTGCTCCAGGAAATGTAAATGTTGCATAGAAGCTGGTGATGCATGTCCCAGCCTTCTATGCCAAGTCTTAAATAACTTGTTGTAGTGCTCTGCATTGGCTCCATGTGCTGCTAAAGCCTCCTCTGAGTATGCTGGCTTGGCAATATAGAGCTTTCCCACAAGATGTCCTGTAAGAAGTATGCTTCCATCTCTTGCACTTTTGACAGTGCAAGATTCATGATCAAACGTAGCCTTTGCTCCTGTGTCCATTGTCAATTGGGATATGGACAGCAAATTGCAAGTGAAACTTGGCACAAGGAATACCTCTGTCAATGTGAGTTTATCTGATAAGGAAACACTTCCACATTGCTCCACCCTTCTTTCTGATCCATCTGGTAGAGTTACCATAGTTGTGTGTTGTACAGGTCTTAGGTTGCTCATCAAAGTTGGATCATTGCACATATGCCTGCTGGCACCTGTATCAATGATCCATGCACCATCATCCACTCCATCTATTAATGTGAAAGCAAAAAATGAGCTTCCAGCTTGTGTATTACTTGCATTCTTCACCTTTGAACTCTCTGTTTGCTGTCTCAGTTCTGATTTATTCAGAATTCTTGCCACCTCCCTCTGTACAATAGCTGATATATCTGGTGACTTGTTGTGACTTTCAGAGTAATGCTCATTTGCTGTCCCATCCTCTCCTGTTACATCAGCTGAATGAGCATAATTTCCTTGGTTTCCCTTCCACCAATCTGGATACCCTTTCAACTGGAAGCAGTTTGAAATCACATGTCCATGGTTTCCACAATGATCACAAAGCAGCTTTGCTTTTTCCTCCTTTGTCAATCTGATGTTCCCTCTTCCTCTGCCATTGGACTGTCCTCCTCTATTGTTTGAGCCAAGATGGGCCAGTCTGTTTGTTGAGCCTCTACCCCCACTGTTGAACTTCACATTCATGGCAGAACTATCCATCAACTCATTTCCAGACATATGCACATTCCTCTGTCTCTCAATCCTCAAGATCATTGAGTATGCTTTATCCACACTTGGAAGTGGATCCATCAACAGGATTTGGCTTCTAATGGGGTCATATGACTCATTCAATCCCATTAGGAACTGAATCAACTTTCCAGACATATCAAATTCCTCCCATCCTTTAGCAACTCCACAAGAACAGCCTCCACAGGTACACATTGGCAAGGATCTGAGCAAAGATAGCTCATTCCATAACTTATGCAAACTGTTATAATAAACAGCCATTGACTGATTCCCTTGAGTCATGTTGCAAATCTCCTTCTGGATATGAAACAGTTGAGGGCCATTCCTATCTCCAAATCTGTTGGTGACTGTTTCCCACAGATCCCTTGCACTCTTGGCATAGAGAAAAGTTTCTGATATTTCCTTGGATAAAGAGTTTAATAGCCATGCTCTGACCATACCATCCACCCTTTCCCACTGTTCTTTAAGTCTGATATCAGTAGTCATAGTGATATTTCCATTTATGAATCCTATCTTGTTTTTGGCTAGAAGAGCTATTTGAACAGATTTACTCCACGGTAAAAAATTACTTCCATTCAGTTTAGTAGACACCAGGGACATACCTGGATGATCCGAGCCATGAAGACTCAATGGATCATTATCAAGGCAAACATTTGTTGCAGTTTGAGCTGTGGTAGAGTCTGTGCTAGCCATGGCTCTTTCAGGTCCTTCAGATCTGAGTTGTGGCCACTCTTCTTGTGGTAAACGCCAAACACTTCCAGTTGATGACATATATGTGGGTCAACACTGCTCTGGTACCATGTAGAAATTTATAGAGTATATAGAGGATGCATATCAAGCATAATAAATGAAACAAGTAGAAATTATGGCAACAGCAACATGTAGTTTCATTGAATGAAGCTTAGAAGCTCAGAAAATAAAGAGTGCGGCCATTAACTGTTACAGAAGAAGAGCTACAGATGTTTGTGTGTTTATATATCACACATATCCAGCAAAACCTAGCTGATAAATTACTAAAGACAAAATACATAAATGTGTGCTTATAAGAAGCAACACTAGGCTGGTACTTTACTTAAGCTAGAATGCTTTATTACCAAATATGGTAATAAGCATTAACATGTCTAGCAAGTCAAAGTCTAATCAAAAGTAATCAGAAATCATGCATTAATGACTTAATACACATAATAGTCCAGCGTGTATTAAGATATCAATACATGCAAGTTCTAAAATCCAACAAGTTTAGACCTGATTAGAACATGATTTATCAATTTATGTACACATGATTTATCAATTTATGCACTCGGGTCAAGACTTGTAACCCAAACATGGCCCATTTAAGTTTCGGATTGACCCACCAATGTGTTTCGGACTTATAAAAATTAATTTATGAAAAACTAATAGTTTTAGTTTGAAAGCCATAAATTATAAATTTATCAGCAAAATTATAGCTCGATTTAAAGCCATAGAAATGTTCCTTTCATGTTCAAAACGAATAATATAGCACAAGTGTTGATAAAGCGCAATCCGGTAACGACACAATTTGAATAATAATCTACTCAAACAGAATGTAAAACACACAAGAATTACGTGGTTCGATCCGGAGATCTACGTCCACGGGCAGAAAACGGCAATCGCCGGAGTGTTTCTTTTTACTAGAATGTTTCTTTTTACTAGAATACGGAATTCGAACCCTTAATCAGAGTTCTTTCCTCCTATTTATACTATCAAATCAAAACCCTAATTGACCCTGCTGGGCCTACGCGTGTTGGGCCGGTCGGTGGGCTCAGGCATTAGCCCGACCCGAGCTGATCCCGTCACGCATAGACCCTGGGTCTATGCGTGACGGGATCAGCTCGGGTCGGGCTAATGCCTGAGCCCACCGACCGGCCCAACACGCGTAGGCCCAGCAGGGTCAATTAGGGTTTTGATTTGATAGTATAAATAGGAGGAAAGAACTCTGATTAAGGGTTCGAATTCCGTATTCTAAATTACTCCGTGTAAACTCAACATTCTAGTAAAAAGAAACACTCCGGCGATTGCCGTTTTCTGCCCGTGGACGTAGATCTCCGGATCGAACCACGTAATTCTTGTGTGTTTTACATTCTGTTTGAGTAGATTATTATTCAAATTGTGTCATTACCGGATTGCGCTTTATCAAATGGCGCCGTCTGTGGGAACGACAAGGCAGCCGCCAGGCCGCCCTCCGCCGTCTCGGCATCATAACCGCCGCCGCCAGGCCGCCCTCCGCCGTCTCGGCATCATCATCACCGCCATGTAAGTTTTTTGGTTCAACAGCAACACGGCCGTGTCACGCAAACGACACGGCCGCGTCAATAAGTTTCTCAAAACGAGAAACCACACTGGATTGCAACACGGCCGTGTCACACAAACGACACGGCCGTGTCAAAATCGTGCTTAGGAACCAATTTTTGGTTCCACAGCAACACGGCCGTGTCACACAAACGACACGGCCGCGTCAATAAGTTTCTCAAAACGAGAAACCATGCTGGATTGCAACACGGCCGTGTCACACAAACGACACGGCCGCGTCAAAATCATGCTGAGGAACCAATTTTTGGTTCAACAGCAACGCGGCCGTGTCAGCCTTAGAACACGGCCGTGTCATAATCATTTCCCAAACACCAATTGAAGAGGTTATTCGCGTCTTTGGACAATCAATTCTCTCCCCCGATCCGTCCGGGGAGATTCGCGTCTTCGCCAATCAATTTTCTCCCCCGATCCGTCCGGGGAGATTTGCGTCTCGTCTCCGGACAATTAAATCTCCGTCTCCGGACGATTAAATCTCTCCCCCGATCCGTCCGGGGAGATTTGCATCTCGTCTCCGGACGATTAAATCTCTCCCCCGATCCGTCCGGGGAGATTTGCATCTCGTCTCCGGACGATTAAATCTCTCCCCCGATCCGTCCGGGGAGATTTGCATCTCGTCTCCGGACAATTAAATCTCTCCCCCGATCCGTCCGGGGAGATTTGCATCTCGTCTCCGGACGATTAAATCTCTCCCCCGATCCGTCCGGGGAGATTTGCATCTCGTCTCCGGACGATTAAATCTCTTCCCCGATCCGTCCGGGGAGATTTGCATCTCGTCTCCGGACGATTAAATCTCTTCCCCGATCCGTCCGGGGAGATTTGCATCTCGTCTCCGGACGATTAAACTACTACACTCCGGTGTCCTTTCCATTTTGGCCAGAGTAATCACCCCGGTGTACCCTCCACCTCGGCCACGTTGTCACATCGCGTTTTTCGCTTTTGAGAAGTTCGGTGTCTCACTACATGCCCCGTGCACCTCGGCCTAGCTCGGCACTGCGTCCGCTAACGACTCCGCAGAGTCCCAGCGACGCGGCTAAACTCGGTCCTCCGTAAACACTTCGGCCCGCCAGCGACCCCGGTCCTTCTTCCACCCCGGTGACTACCGAAGCTCCTACCTCGCTCCGGCTGGGGGGGGGGGCATCTGATAGGGATAACGGGATCAGCTCGGGTCGGGTTAATGCCTAAGCCCACCGACCGGCCCAACACGCGTAGGCCCAGCAGGGTCAATTAGGGTTTTGATTTGATAGTATAAATAGGAGGAAAGAACTCTGTTTAAGGGTTCGAATTCCGTATTCTAAATTACTCCGTGTAAACTCAACATTCTAGTAAAAGAAACACTCCGGCGATTGCCGTTTTCTGCCCGTGGACGTAGATCTCCGGATCGAACCACGTAATTCTTGTGTGTTTTACATTCTGTTTGAGTAGATTATTATTTAAATTGTGTCGTTACCGGATTGCGCTTTATCAAGTGTAAAACCTCAATTAAATTGTATAGGTCATTGAATAAGCTGAAATTCTGAAACTAACTTAAATATGAAAATATGTCGGCCCAAGGTTACTTTTAAAATAACAATATACAAGTTACTTTTTATAAATAAAAATAGTAATGTGTCGGCCCAAGGTTAACCTGAGCTACCAATTTTTCTTTGAATCATTCTGGTTAGATCCATTTATGACCCCGAACTCATTTAGGGACAATCTTAACCTCGTATATTCAGGTACGATCCATGTCATATTATCTGGTAGTGTTGTAAATTGCAACTCCTACAATCAGGCCTATATTCTACAATCGGCCGAGGATATATTGTGTTGTAGGGTAGCATAGAATCACCAGTTGAATAGGATCCTGGTTGGAGAGGGGTCCACATTTTTTTCCACTAATACATATTTTAGTGCTATATAAATCTTAGGGTGCATTTACTTATGACTTGGATTGGGTCAGTTGAGCCTTGTTTCCTTTGAGGTTGCTGGCATTATACTTACACACATCACATCACATTTTTTTATCACCTTTTTACTCTAAAAACAAACTCCAACTCCCACAACCAACAAAATCAAGCGCCCATTTATTTAACACAACCTTCTCTTCCACTTTATTTCTCCCAGCTTACAGTACTCCAGCCTACTCCACCCATAAGTAAACACAATATTAGAGTAAATAGTTTTTTCAATCCATTAAGTTTCATCATTTTTTATCTAAGGATATTATCTTTGATCATTTTAATTTTCATCCTTTTACTTTTAAAATTTAACAAATTGATCATTTAACTTTCGAGAGCTAGTAGTATTAAGGGTGAGCACGGGTCGGAGCGGACCGGAGATCTGGGTATTTCCGGAACTGAACCGAAAATCGGAGATCTCCAAAATTCTTGCTCCGGAACCGGACCGAACCGAATTTCGGGTCGGTTTGGTTCAGAGATTCAGGCTTAATGGAGCGAATTAGTTCGGTTCGGTTTGGTTCAGAGATTCAGGCCTAATGGAGCGAATTAGTTCGGTTCGGGGAATTCGGAGCTTTTTATTTTAAAATTAGTATTTTTTAAAAACTAAAACATATTATATCAAACCAATGCATATCCAAGTGCCAAACTAAATAAAATATTTGTCACATGAAGCTTAAAAACAATAGCATAATTTCAAGCTAAACAAAATAAACTTTACATATAATTAAGTAGATAAAAAACGACCACAATTCTAAAGTTATCAATTTTTCCACTTCTTTATCAATCTCGCCATCAACTTTCATCTTCTCAATCTTTCTTCCGCCATAATCCCATCGACACCGGACAATTTCTTTTTCTTTTTCTTTTTCTTTTTTTACATATGTATATCCACTTAAATATTTTCTATATATTATTTTTAATGTCATAAAATGTAATTTAATATTTATATATCTTATTTTATAATATATATGTATAAAATATTATCCATACCCACATTACTTTAATTGTTTTTATAACACAAATTTAAGTCTATATATATATATATATATATATAAATTTACACACATATATATACATGTAAATTTGTATATAACCCTTCTGCAGTCGGTTCTACTCGGTTCTGATTCGGGTATTTGGTTCGAAACGGTTCGGTTTATTAGGAAAAAATATCGGATTGGTTCGATTCGTATAAAGTCAAAAAGTCAACGGTTCTTATCGGTTCGGATCGATTTCGGATCGGGTTTCGATGCGGAGCGGATAATTTTCAAGACCCGTGCTCACCCCTAAATAGTATAACCCTTTTTGTGAGTCCATATTTTTTAAGTTAAAGGACCAAAATTGAAATGATTAAAGATAGGTCGTTAATAAAAAAATGTTAGAAATTTAGCAGATTAAAGGAAGTACTCTCTCCGTCCCGAGATAATTTGCACACCTTCCTTTTCGGGGTGTCCCGAGATAATTTGCACCGCCTATAAAATAAAATTTCTTTTACAATCTCCATCCTTAGAATCTCCATTCTCAATTTCCACATTTGGAAAAGTCAATTAAAAAATAAAAAATAACTTTTTCTTATTTCACGTGTCGGAGCAAATTATCTCGGGACGAGGGAAATATTTAGTTAAATCTTATTAAACTTTAGTCATCCGACACATTGATGGATCTACCCTAGTGGTAGGGTTGTACGCCAAGTTTCAGGAGGTGTACAACTGGAGTATTCCAAAACTCTGAAAGCTAAGCCAGGGTCCTCCTCATCTCCGGACTCCGTAGTCCCTTGCATTTATTACCCTCAATAACCCCTTTTCTCATTTGTCTTTAAATTTCTTATCATTTATAAAATCCTAGAAAATATGATTTTTATTTTCTTTTATTTTATTTCATGTATATTTCTATTTTTAGTATATTTTACTTGATTTCATTTATGTAATTGTGGTTTCTTTGTAATATTATCTAATACTTTAATGTCTTTGTTTTGAGTATTGATTCACATATAAATTTTACAAACTAGACAATTACGTACGTTTTAAATTTATATTGTGCTCATGGGTGATATGTCAAATACAAAAAATTGCTACTTCTTTTTTAATTAGAAAATATGAAGGGATGTCTTTTCCCCACTTTCTACAGCTGCTTTTCATTTTCAGCTTTTCTCCTTTCAATTTTGAGATATTCATTTTTTTGCTTTAAAAAAGTTGTTTTAAGCGTTTGAGAAAGTTATAACTTCTGCTTTAAAATTTTACACACTTCACTAAAATTACAAAAAAAAAAAAAACTGCGAGCAGTAAAAAGCGACTTGTATCTCCAAATATTCCAAACTTGTGAAATTTAGTTAAAAACAGTTTGATCTAAAATATTATTTACCTTTACTTAAAAATAGGTAATTGCAATATTGGGTGAAAATATCTTGAGTAGCTTTATTTTCCATGTTATTAATAAAAAATAAATAAATTGGGATGGTGATGAGGACCTTACGGATAGAGATGCACATGCATATCTGGACAGTATTCTCTTTCCTTCTCCTCATGGGAATCAGTATGCTATGCATGCATGTCCTTCCTTCCCTATCAAACCCAACTTGAAAATAACCCAACACTGATATGTAGTTATCACCAACTTGTGTTGCATTTTACAATTACAACCCCCCACCATATCTTCTTTCTTACTTCAACCATCATTATTCATTGTCTCATTCTCTTTTCTTCCCACCCAACTATTGATTATAGGACAAGGTTGATCATCACGAGACTTGATACACATGTATTTAATGAAAAAGTCATGACTAAAATTAATGAAGGTATCAATGACTCCATCCTATGTGAAACTTCCTTTCAAACTCCAACGCCTCCAATTTCCTCTTACAATTTCATATGATGTGCCCATCAACAAAGACAATCATTGTCTAATATAGGACTTTTCTCGAGCAAACTAACTTTCAGTCATTACCACTTATATATTATTCTGTCAAGAGTTTAGAACCGACGTGCTCATATGCAATTGAGAGAAACAACATGACAAATTAAATCGTTGACGTTGTATATAGAGAAGTTTTTCAAATCTCTAGTCTTCAACTTTTATCATTAATTTTTATTTTGTGTAGGTTACGGTAGTCAGACGTGTTCATTCATACGAGTCTTTTATATTATCTTATTAATTATGCATTTTGCTTTTTATTATGATACATATTTATATTTATATTTTAATAATAATATAATAATAAATAGTAGTTGGCACGTGCATCGCATGGGTAGATATCTAACTAACATAATAAATCATCCAAAAATTGTTGTTAAAATATGCCATTGCAGAATCAATAACGCAATAGTCTTCCCTTTTGCTATCTTTTACACTAGAATTTCCCGTCGTGCAATGCACAATTTAAAATATATTTATTTGTAAGAAAAATTAAAGTTAAATAATCTAAATTTTTAATTGAATGCCTCTTTTTTGTTAAAGAATAATAAGTTATCTAATAACTTTTAATTCCACTAATAAAAATTATTTTATTTATTTTTATTTGCAATTCGTATCCAATGTAAATAGTTCAACACACAATAAATATTCAAATTTAAGCACAATAATCAACCAACTAACAATTGTTTATTTTATATTTAATATATTATGTCAAAATATGTAATACCTGTATCATATTAAATATTAAGAAAATGTTTAGTATCTTTAGGATGTTGACAAAATCATAACATCTTAGAGAGAGAGATATACAAAATATAAAGTAGATCTCTAAATTCTTTATCCATAATATGGGCATATGTGTTCCTATGCTATTTCTTTTATTATTATTTCTCTTTATAAAAAAGTCAAATATTATCTATGAATCTAGAAACAAAAAAATAGTTAACTTTTACTATTTCTGAAAATTATAATATTGGAGAAAAGATACATAAATGATTTTTTCATAAAATAAAGATAAAGTTTTAAAGTATAAAAAAAAAAAATCTATTTTTTTAAAAAATATCAGTCAATAAGTATTTATCAAAAATATTTTTAATATTTATTTATTTTTTATTTGTATATCTGAACGAATCAAATAATTCAACTCATACTACATAAATAAAATCTAACCTAAATAATCGACAAACAATTGCATTTTTTTTATATAACTTAATTTAAAATATGCAATGTAGATCTCAAATTAAAAGTCATTAAAAATATGAATTTTCTATATTTTACATTAAAAGAAAAACATAAATTAGGTGTTTTTTAATTCATTTTAATTTTATTGTTTGTTTTATAAATTTATTTTATTTTTATTATAAAATGAATCAATTAAAAATTGTCACCTATAATTTCTTACATAGCAAAGTGCAATAAAATTAAAATTTGGAACTAATTTTGAAAAGATTTTACCATATATATAAAAAAAATTATCATATATAAACAAATCTCTTATTAAATTAATTATCATTTAAACCTATTATATTTGGAAGATGAAATGAACGGGAAAATAGTTTGATTTACTTTTATAAATGGTTTAATTTTATTATATCGTAATATTTTATCAAATCACCTCACTGACCCACAAATTAACTGTGTCAAACAAAGTTAACAATTATAAAAACAGATTAAAGTAATCATTAGTGTAAGAAGGTTACGCTTTTGTCTTCTTTTTTGGTTTGCACGTATTCCCTCCATTTATAAATAAGTGTCGTTTTAAATTTTCAGGTAAAATTTAAAAGATTATGAAATGGAACAATACTCCTTTACTACCAAATATTTCTCTATCTTTTTCTTCATGTCTTATCAATATCTATATAATAACAAAATCCACACAATAATCTAGGAATTTTTCCGTCCAAATCCCTATATCATTTCTGGAAAAAAATATTTTTGGTATAAAGCATTTTATTTGGAAAACATTATTTTTTGTATAAACCATTTTATTTGAAAATAGCTTAATTTGAATTTTGTTTATTTTTTGTATAAAGCATTTTATTTGGAAATAGCTTAGTTTGAAATTTATTTTATTTTTTATTAAATTTTTTAATCATATAAAAATATAAAAATTAATTTTTTAATAAATATTTTATAATTTTAACATTTTTTTTCCAAAAAAATATCTCATTTTTTGAAATAAAAAATATATTTTTTCATTTCTAATGTGATTTCCTGTATAATAAATTAATTTAGTCATCTATTACTGATCTATAGTTTGACACCGTATTGTATAAATAAATGAAATGAAAAACAAATAATTATTTGTTCGTTGATTATGTGGATTAATTATTAGTGTGTTTGTGATACAAATAAAAATTAATAAAATTAGAATATAATGTTATTGGTGCTCACTAAAAGCTTTGGAAAATTTTCTTGAACATTATATTTGAAAAAAAAAAATAGATACTTTGAATAAACATAAATATTTATTATAAAATTAAAAATATACATATATACACTCATCATTTGTACAAGATGGTCAACATGACTTCCATACATGGATAGTAGAGATATCCATACATTAAGGAAAATAAATATGAATTGTAACTTACTCAAATTTATATATTTTTAATATTTTTCATTGACTCTTCTTTCATTAACATATAATTTTTCATCTCTTATTATTTATTGATTGTAATATTTATTATATTAAAATTGTTATCATATCATTTATATTTACAAATTATGCATCACACAGGGATAGTACTAGTTTATATAATATTATAGAATTTGTATGGAAATTTCTTTAGATAGCTAAGGACAGTATTGAAAGAAATAAGTAAAAATTGCTAGAATGACACTCTTTTGTGAAAAAATTATTTCTCCTATAATGACATTTTTCACGATATTCATGTCTATCTTGTCCTCCTCCTCAATAAATAAGAGCTCGAAGCCTCAAACCATTGACGGACCTACGTTGGGATCAAGGGGGTCACTGGGGGCCCCTGACCTCGTCAAAGTGTGCTACTCTCTCCGTTCCACAAAAATAGACTTACTTTTCATTTTAGTCCATCGCACAAAGATATGTTTGTTACCATACTTAGCACATCCTTAATTTCTTATTTCCACCTTTTCCCGTATTTAATGTATCTTGTTACTAAATAAAAATAATAAAAATAATGCACTAACTAGAATAGCTTCTTATTTCTTGATTTGTGTAAAAAAACATGTAAGTCTATCTTTGTGGGATGGAGGGAGTATTATATATGTGTATTTTAGAGTCCAACTTAAATTAAATTGATGAATTCTTATGTATAAATAATAGAGATAAAAATTTATGAAAATATAATGAATATAGAAACATTATATCTTGGGGAGGTCTTTTGTGCACCAGTTGCACGGATCTTAGATATATGTAATCTGGGTCATGGGTAAAAAAATATTAATTTATAGCTAATGGTATTACATGTGTTGGGTAAAGGTATCACGGTGAAAAGGCGTCACTATTTATGCTCAGAGGTATTACATGTTCTAAGTAAAGGTATTGTACTCAATACGTGTAATGGCTTTAAGTATAAATGGTGATACGCAACCTGAATTTCACCGTGCAACTGATGCACATGAAACTTTGTCTTATATCTTGATTATATTTGTTTCTTTTTCTAATTCAATCAATATATTGATCTTATCTAAATTATTGATCTTATCTAATTTATTAGTATTTTCTAGTTTATTTGTAGAGTTAACTATTGTTTGGGCTCATTGACATAGTTAGGGGTCGAACAACGGTGGTCCTCCCTTTTAGATTTTCTGAAATATTATTTTGTAATGTAGATTTTCTGAAATATTATTTTGTAATATAATTTATCCAATATTCTAATATAAAAGAATTTGATCTCTAGCCTACTTAGAAATTGCCCTATTTTATAAAAGAATGTCACATAACCTTAAAGTATAGTTAAGAAAAAGATTACCCCGTAAATGAACTCCTAAATCCATCTATAAATGAGCCCCCCTCAGCTAAATTTCTTGGTCCGTCACTGTCTCGAACAATCGTTTATTATTATTATTATTATTATTATTATTATTATTGTTATTATTATTATTATTATAAAGGGTAGTTGAAGGGTTACATTTTACAGTTTTATTATGCGAGGTGTAGTTATTGGCAATTCAGAAATTCTTTTAATTTTAAAAAAATGGAACTAAAAGAGAACCATTTTAATTAAGTCAAATTTATTACAAGTGACACACACCGTTTGCTTGATTATAAAAGGAAAGATTAAGTCAACTTCACGTGGAATTTACTTTGGAGTAACACTTAAGTAACATCGTTTTGACTTGGAGTAGATCTCTTACACACCAGTTAGTATGAATCTTAAATTCGTACAATTTGGATCATGAGTAAAAAATTATTAGTGTTTGTGTCTAAAAATATTATATATTTTAGGTAAATGTATCATGGTGAAAAGTATTTATGTGTATGCATAAAAATATTACTTGTGAATTAAGATACGTATTATAATACATTTACCCAGAACAAATAATACTTTTAAACATAAATTGCGATATCCAATCCGGATTGTATCGTGCGCCCGATGTACAGGATACTTTGCCTTCAATAAAACGAAAAAATTTGCCATAAAAAATGATGTTTTTTATATTGTTGGAATGCCTTGAACCATATTGTTTTTGGCTTATTTCTTATGCTTGGTCTGTTAAGAATTGATATATGTAGTTTCCCTATATGACCTAGAATCATTCTGTGTTACTATACCACTCTGATTAATAATATATGGATCATTTCTTTTGTTTGTTGACGTAGTTAACACATTATTAGTGAATCACGTAAATTATATATTCATACTTGTCGTTTTTCATTATATTTCTTGTATTTGTTATAATAAATTAGTATTTAGAGCCTGGATAGAGTTTCTGCAATCTGGTGAGAATAAACGTGAAGATCGACAACTTCATAGGGAGGAATAGTCTTAGTTTATAATAGATCAAGATGTGTGCCTTGTTGAAATAACAAGTGGTGTGGGTGCCACTGACGAAATGGCGACGGATCTAGAAGACGCAGAGATTGCCAGTTTGAAGGAGAAGATACACTCGTTAATCATGTTGTGTCTCGCAGACGGGGTATCATTACCGAGGTCATAGAGGAGGAGTATGGCAGGTCCGCTGCTATTGCAGAGGAAATATACACCAACTTCGAGTAGGATATGACCTTAGTCATTGATGAACACATGCACCACACTGATGTGCGGGTTCTTGATCTGGGGCATCCTATCATATATGTCTGCACAAAGAGTGGTTTACAACTTACGAGCAAGTAGATGGAGGCAATATTTTTATGGCCAATATTTCTGTCTACAAGGCGGTTGGGATATGCTCAATTAAGTTAAGCACGCATGATCCACACATGACGAAGAATTTAATATCACTAAGTCTCTTAGACAGTAATATTAGGGTGTAGCTTTATAAAGGTGGAGTTCTATATGTTTGCAATGGTTCAAATGTCGTTTTGAAAGGTATGAAACGAGGGACTTTGTATTTCTAGCAAGGTTCAACATTGTTTGATTTTGCCGCTATTGCATCCTCAGGGGTCCACAAGGATTTCATGGCACATAAGAATTGGTTACATAGGTGAAAGAGGTATGTTAATTATGTCGAAAGAAGATTTTCTTGATGCCACAAGGTCACCAGTCTTGGGTTTCGTGAACACTATATTTATGGGAAGCTTCATCGCAACACGTTTTCAAAGGCGACTTGCACAACCAAAGGCACACTTGCTTACATCCATTATGATGTTGGGGGCCTTTTCATGTTGAATCTCTGGGAGATCACAAATATTTTTTGTATAGGATTGATGAATATGCAAGAATGGCTTTAGTAATTATGATAAAGCATAAAAGGTGAGCTTTCAAGAGTTTCAAGCAGTGGAAGGAGTTGGTGGAAAATAAAAAAAGGACGGAAATCAAAAGGCTGCAAGCTGATAATGGTCTAGAATTATGTTCCTCTGAGTTTGATGAGTTCTGCGAGAATGAAGCGATTGCAAGACATCATACAGTAAAGGATACACCATAACTGAATGGTGTAACATAACATATGAATCAGATGCTTTTAGAGAGATCTCGCTGCATCTAATGTTGGATTATCTCGAAGGTTTTGGGCAGAAGCACTCAATAATCATCCTGGACCTCGCGCAGGTGTCCACCTTCAAATACCTTAATAGGTGTAGTCTGGTAAGTTTTTTTATTACTCTAATTTGAGAAATTTTAGTTGTAATGTTTATTAGCATATAAATGATGGTAAATTAGAGACAAGATCCAAGAAAGGAATTTTCGTGGGCTACGAGAACAGTTTGAAGAGTGTAGAGCCCAGCTCCATCTGAAAATAGAGTTAGACTTAGCAGAAATGTCGTTTTATGAAAATTCTATGTTTAACCCCACTATGAAGTCCATCATTGTGTCAAGAAATAGTACTGTTGACAAATAGGTGAGGTCGAACCACTAAAGATGAGAGTGATTCACAAACGAAAGAACACTCACATACTAAAACCGAGTTGAAAGATTTGTCACTGCCATAAGTTCAACCATCTAAAACCAGACCGTACATTATATCTCTTGATCGAGCTAGGAAGATTAGAGTTAAAGTCCCAAACCAATATGTCTTTGAGGATATGGTGGGTTATGCATTGCAAGTTGCTGAAGAGGTGGATTCTTATGAGTCATCTACCTACAAGGAAGTTGTTACATGTACAAAGTTTGTCCACTGGCTTGCTACCATAGGTGATGAAATTGAGTCACTTCACAAGAATATGACGTGGGAGTTAGTCAAACGACCTTCACAGAGAGACCATTACATGAAAATGGGTCTTCAAGAAGAATGAAATTGATTTCACCTACTGATCAGGGTGTCAAGTATAAGGCTTCAGTTGTTGCTAGAGGGTTCCATCAGAAAGAGGGAGTGGACTATGATGAGATTTTCTTACCCATGGTCAGACACACTTCTATCGAATTAATGCTATAGATTGTTGCACATCAGAATCAGGAACTTTAACGTCTCTGAGGCAATGGTACAAGAGGTTCGATGGCTAAATGACACGTTTTACCTACAATGGGAGTCTTTATGATAGCTTTGTGTATCACAACAGGTTGAAAGATGATTCATTCGTTTACCTGGTTTGTATGTAGTTGATATCTACTAAGAACAAGTCAGATATTCAGAAGTTGAAAGGTTTTCTCAGTGCTGAGTTGAGATGAAGGATTTAGGTGCTACTCAAACAAGATTGGGAATGGAGATCCATAAGGATATGAGTCAGAAGAAATGTTTCCTTTCACAAAATGATCATATCCAGAAGATATTATCAATGTTTGGTATGCCTACAGCTAAACCTATATATACCCTAAGTGCTACATATACTCATGTCTATTGCTTTTGGACCTAGTCTGCTGAGGAGAAGGAGTACATGTCCCGAGTTCCACATGCTAGTGCAATTGGTAGCTTGATGTGTGTTATGGTTTGCACTAGACCATTATTGCACATGATATCAGTGTTTTTAGCAGATTTATGGTTCAACGGGGAAAATAGCATTGGCGAGCAGGGAAGAGGACTTTTCGATATCTTAAAGGTACGTCTGATGTTGGTCTCATCTATGGTGATTCAAGCTGTTTAGTTTCTGGCTGCTGTGATTCTGGTTATGCAGGAGATGTTGATCGTAGGAGGTCGATGCTCAGTTGTATTTTTACTCTTAGTGGCTCTATTGTTATTTGGAAGGCAACTTTGTAGCCTATACTTACTTTGTCTACTACTGAAGCATAATACATGGCTTTGACGGAAGCCGACAAAGAGGAAATTTGGTTGAGAGGTTTGGTAAGTGATCTTGGTCAACATCATGATTCTACAACTGTGTTTTGCGACAGTCTGAGTGCAATATGTTTAGCCAAGAATCAAGTTCATCACGTGAGAATGAAGCATATTGATAGCAGGTATCATTTTCTGAGAAGTGAGAAGAGGATTAAGTGAAGAAAGTTGTGACTGCTAATCACCTAGTTGGCATGTTCTCCAAGCTAATTCCATGTAACAAGTTCCAACATTTCTTGGACTTGTTAAATATTACAAGGTGTCGGTTGCACTATTTTGGGGGCAATTCTAGTTACGAGAAGTTGTTCATACATCTGTGTATTTTTATGATGTATCTGCCAATCGTACGCCCGGTATGAAATGGTTGAGTTTCCGAGACTTTCTTCTCACTTAACCTTTGAGCTAAGGACCTTGTCTTCTCGGCCCCTTCTGGTCTTCTGTGTGAGGATTCAAGTCAAGATGGAGATTTGTTAGAATGCCTTGAACCCTACGGTTTTGGGCTTATTTCTTAGGCTTAGTCTGTTAGGGACTGATATATATATATATATATATATGTAACTTCGCAACCTAAAGTCATTTCGTATTACTGTTGTCACTCTGATTAATAATATACGGATCCCCTCTTCTGTTGTGGACGTAATTAACACATTGTTAGTGAATCGCGTAATTGTCGTTTTTCATTATTTCTTGCATCCATCATAACAGATATAAAAGTTATTTTTATCACATTTTTTTGTCAAACTAATGTATAAAAGTTACCCTCAAAGTAATACTTTTTATGATAAAAGCATCCCTCCTATGAAAATGGATCTCTAATACGGTCTTATTTAAATATTTGTCTTGCAGATATTATGATCTTGATCATTTCTATGATAATAATCAATTAATGTAACCAAAATATTGAAATAAATCATGTTGGCCTGCTCTCTTGTATTCTAGTCCAAGGAGTTTATTACTCATAGACAGACCTAGTTGAGACCAAGGAGGGTAGTAGATCCTCCTGGTCCCATTGTAATATGATATTATATATGTGTGTGTTTTAGTCGATTTTAATACAACATAATTAAATATAATAAATATTTTTATTGTTTAACCTTGAATTAGATGGATGTATTTTTATGTATAACCAGTAGAGATAAAGATGTTAGAAAATATAATGATATAGAAACAATATATCTTAATTTTTTTTTTTCTTTTTGTAATTGAAACAATTATTGATCTTATCTAAATTGTTAGTACTTTTATAGTTTTATTTATAGAGTTGACTATTTTTTAGGCTTATAGACATATTAAGAGGGCATCACAACGGTAGTCCTATTTTTGAATTTTCTAAATATTATTTTCTTTTAATGTAATTTATCAAATATTTTAAGTTTAGAGTCTAATATAAAAGGATTTGATTTCTAGCCTACTCAAAATTTCCCCCATATTTGGTAAAATTTGCCACATAACCTTATAGAATAGTTAGGGGAAAAAATCACCCCGTAAAATGAACTTTTAAATAAGTCTATAAATGGGCCCCCTGAACTAAAATTTATGGGTCCGTTACTGCTACAAAATATTAAATGATACAACCTCCGTGAAAAAAAAAACAAAAAACAAAAAGGAAAAAGAATAAAGCCTATATTTTGAAGTTACATTTTTTAATTACATGAAAATAAGACTTGATAAAAACTATAAATTTTTATGGGTACATTTCTTTTTTTTTTTTTTTTGTTGATTAGACTTGTTAAATCATATAACTCTTATTTGTGAAATTAAATTTCTAAACCTTTACTATAACTAACAAAACGACTATTAAATTTTATTATTATTATTATTGTCATCATCATCGTTATTATCATCATCGTTATTATTATTATTATTATTATTATTATTATTATTATTATTATTATTATTATTATTATTATTATTATTATTTTGGAAGAAATGAGTACAAATTAAGGGCACGAGAGATTCAATAAAGGCGAGTTTAAGGAAACACAGTGATACTCAATGAGACATAAAGGGCCAAGGCAGAATAAACTTAATGTACGATCTCTTAAAAAAGGTCGGAATACTAATAATAATAATAATAATAATAATAATAATAATATAATAACAATAATAATAATAATAATAATAATAATAATAATAATAATAATAATAATAATAATAATAATAATAATAATAATAATAATAATAATAATAATAATAATAATAATAATAATAATAATAATAATAATAATAATAATAATAATAATAATAATAATAATAATAATAATAATAATAATAATAATAATAATAATAATAATAATAATAATAAGATCCAAAAGATGTTTTTATATATCATTGAATAAGCATACATATACAAATGTAGGCCTAAATACATAAGCTAACATACAATGTGGGATACAAGAGTATTACAATAAGATACTAATTACAACAATATGCCTAATACGCCCCCTCAAGATGGTGGACGGTTGACGACGCCAATCTTAGACATGAGAAGAAGTAATCGTTGGCGAGAGAGAGGTATGGTTAAGGCATCAGCAAGCTGATCGGCTGAGGACACATGCGCAACACGGAGAAGGCCTGTTTTGACCAAATCACGAACAAAGTGATAATCTATGGCGATGTGCTTCATGCACGAGTGAAACACAGGATTGGCGCAGAGATATGTGGCGCCAATATTTTCACAGTACATGATAGGTGGAGCAGCTGGAATAGAGACAACTAATTCAGAGAGTAAGGAACGAATCCATTGCAAATCAGCGGCGGCAGCAATAGCGCGATACTCGGCCTCTATTGAGGAACGAGCCACTTTTTTCGTTTGCGAGAGCTCCAAGAAATTAGGTTTGAACCAAGGAAAGTTATGAACGCCCCCGTGGATGTACTATCATCTAAGTTACCCACCCAGTCAGAATCGGTGAAGCTATAAAGAGACAAAGGACTGTTACGACGAAGATGAAGAGCATAATGACGAGTGCCAGTGAGATAGCGAAGTAATCGTTTAACAGCCCCCCAGTGAGTATCAGTCGGAGCATTCATAACCTGTGAAAGCTTGTTGACTGCGTAAGCATCCGGGCGAGTGAGAAGAAGATACTGAAGACCGCCGAGAATTTAGTGATAGGAGATGGCGTCACAGGCATCTGAACTGTCACATAGAGAGAGCTTGGACCCCGGAGCAAGGGGCGTGTGAACAGGTTAGGCCTCAAGCATATGATGACGAGCTAGCAGAATCGTGACATATTTTCGTTGGGACAAGAAGCATGAAGAGGAGGTACGTAACACTTCAATGCCTAAGAAATAAGATAGCTCACCTTGGTCTTTGACAAAGAACTTTGCAGCAAGATTACGAACAATACCAGAGAAAAAAGTATTATCACTCCCAGTAAGAATAAGGTCATCGACATACACCAAGAAGTAGGCAGTAACCCCATTGTGATGATAAACAAATAAAGATTCATCAGACTTGGTACACACAAAGACAACAGAGACGAGAAAGGAGCGAAGAGCATTGTACCAAGGGTGAGGTGCTTGTTTGAGGCCATAGATAGACTTGCGGAGTTGACAAACATGGGTGGGATGATTCCAATCAGAGAACCCAGGAGGTTGAGACATATAGACTTCATCAGTAAGAGAGCCATGAAGAAACGCCTTATTAACATCAAACTGCCGGAGAGGCCAATTCTGAGAGACGGCAAGACTAAGAACAATGCGAACCGTGGTCTGTTTGACAATGGGACTGAAGGTCTCAAAGAAATCAATGCCAGACCGTTGATGGAAACCTTTGGCAACAAGTCGGGCTTTGAACTTGTCAATAGAACCATCCAACTTTCGTTTGATACGGAAGACCCACTTACAGCCAACAACATTTTGAGAAGGTGTAGGAGGCATTAAATCCCACGTACCATTGCGCAATAAGGCATTGAATTCAAGAGACATGGCCTGGCACCACCGAGGATCAGAGAGTGCCTGTGTAACATTGGTAGGTTCAACATCAGTGGTAAGAGAAGTAGTGAGACCATACCGTGGATTCGGTTTAGTGATGTTGTTGCGAGAGCAGGTCACCATGGGATGAGAGGGGTCGGGTTTACCGGAGCCACAGGTGAAGGAGGCCGATCGGGGGGTGATGGAGTCGGAGCCGGACCTGCAGAGGAAGATGGGATAGGTATGGGAGGCGGAGAGGGTATAAACGTTATATCCGGGGGGATAGCGAGATGAGGGGAGGGAACGGTGTTGGAGAATGGAAAAACAGTTTCCACAAAAGTAACATGATGGGAGGTATAAATTTTGTTGGAGGACTGGTCTAGACAAAGTAGGCACTTTGAGTGGAAGAATAACCAAGAAACACACAAGATGTAGAGCGTGTGTCGAGTTTATAGGATGTGTAGGGACGAAGCCAGGGAAAGCATTGACAGCCGAAGACACGTAATTTAGTGATATTTGGTGCCTGACGAAATAGCTTTTCAAAGGAGAAAATCATGTTGAGATCCACCTTGGGGAGACGATTGATGAGATATGTAGAAGTGGAAATGGCATAAGGCCAGTATGTAAGAGGCATGGAGGCTTGATGAAGGAGAGCAAGACCGGTGCCAACTATATGACGATGACGTCGTTTAGAGGCACCATTGTGCTCAGGAGTATGAGGAGGAGTAGTAAGATGTGTGATGCCATGAGCAATCTGGAAAGGGCGTAAAGCGAGATACTCTCCACCATTATTAGAATATAAGGTAATTATTTTGTGTTTGAGATAGTTTTCGACGAGGGCTTTGTAGGCAATAAATGTAGGTAACACATCATATTTACGTTGAAGGAGATACAACCAGACATATTTTGTAAAATGATCCACAAAAATAATGTAATATTTAAAACCATCACATGATAACACAGGAGATGTCCAAACATCAGAAAATAAAAACTGAAGCGGCATAGTAGACTGTCACGAGGACTCAGTAAACGGAAGTTTATGACTCTAAACGCATTTACAAGAATCACAACTAAAAGTAGTAGTTGTAGACGAAGGAAGATTATTGCTAGCCAAGGCAGAATTTAAAATTTTTATAGAGGGATGACCCAACCGAGCATGCTAGATGGAAATGGAGCACCTGATAGACGAATGGTCCGAGGAAGGCAGTGCAAGAGGGCCCTAGAGCGGCCAGACATACAGACTATTAATGTGTGAACCCCGAAGAATTGTACCCCCCGTGGGACAATCCTTCACCTGAAAATCAGAATCAGAGTGAGCTGTAGAGGATGAGTGAGGCTGTGACGGACGAGGCACATCAGATGCAAAATAGGGGCCACGTGACTGACCCAGTTTCGGTGCGGTGGAGGACGGACGACGCTGATGATGACCAACAACGTAGGCAGTGACTAGAAGAGTAGAGACAACAAGAGATATGGTGGCAAGTTGAGATTCAGTGGTGAGAAGCTTTTCATGAAGGTCGTCAAAGGAGATGGCCGTTTCTTGGGCCTGAATGGCTTTGCCCAGTTCCTTGTATGAATCATCCAACCCATGTAGAATTTTGAGAACCAAATCTTTGTTGTCAGTGGAGACGCCAAGCAGAGACAACTCATCAACAACACCCTTGATCTCAAGCATGAAGTCGTTGATAGAACGCGAGCCTTTCTGCGGATTGAGAAGTTTATTTTTGAGTGCCAGAATTTTACCTCGAGAAGACTTGTCGTAAATGGAAGTCAGAATTGTCCAGGCATCATGAGTCGTTTTAGATGATGCAATGAACGAAATTAGAGCAGGTGAGATGGAACCAATGATGGTGCTAAGGAGCAGTTGGTCCTGACGATTCCAATAAACGTGCAGCGGATCACAGGCACCAGCAGCACAGCGCCGGTGGAAGGGCAAGGGACCGAGCCGTCGAGAAATTTGAAGAGATCATACCCTGCAAGAAGGGTACAAATTTGAAAGCTCCACGCCACGTAGTTGGCGGACGTGAACTTGAGAGGTGCTTGGTACGCGGTGTCAAACGCGACAAGAGGTGGCGGCATTGAGCCGGGGACGCCAGCTTTCAATGAATGGGAGCCGACGGTGGTGACAACAGGCAGCGGTGGTGTGGTCATGGTAGCAGAGCCGAGAGGCCGACGACTGCTATGAGAGTGCGTGATGCGGGTAGGGTTTAAAGATGTTTTTATATATCATTGAATAAACATACATATACAAGTGTAGACCTAAATACATAAGCTAACATACAATGTGGGATACAAGAGTATTACAATAAGATGATGATGATAATAATAATAATAATAATAATAATAACAACAACAACAACAACAACAACAACAACAACAACAACAACAACAACAACAACAACAACAACAACAACAACAACAACAACAACACATACTTGCAAGATTTTGTTATTTTTGCTAATACTTTTTTTATAATTGTTAATTAGTCATAATACGGATCAATTAAGCGAAGTTTTAGTCAGTTTAGGAAAATGAGTGAATTTGTAGGTAATAGATGTAAAGGTGAGCAAATATATCATAACATTGACGTACAACACTTACAACTTCGTAAGAATACCATTTTTTCAAATATTAAGATTGTTGGTGCGGTAACGACAAGCTAACTGAAAAATTCGGGTGCATGTGCGGATATAATTTTTTTTATATTTTTGTAGTTTGATATCGTGAGAAACATAAATTGTTATAATTAGTCACGATACCGATCAATTAAGCAAAGTTTTAGTCAGCTTAGGAAAATGAGTGCAATTTTAGGTGATAGATGTAGAGGTGAGCAAAAATATCAAAACATCGATGTACAACACTTACAACTTCGTAAGAATACCATTTCTTCAAATATTAAGATTGTTGGTGCGGTAACGACAAGATAATTTAAAAAGTCAGGTGCATGTAGGGAAATAATTTTTTTATATTTTGTAGTTTGATATTGTGGTATACCGAAATTGTTAATAGTACGTATACTAATGAATTTCGACATACCAACATTTCGGTATGTTAAATTTACGGCAAGTAATGCTTTTACATTGATACAAACATAGAATTTAATATACTATAATTCTGGTATATACGTATAGATATTTTTTACTCACACCGTTGCAAATTGGTGTGGTTAAAATTTGGGTACGCTAATGTTTGGGCCAAAAATCACTTTTGGTCCCATAAGTATTTGCTTTTTCGATTTTAGTCCCATAAGTACTTGCTTTTTTAATTGAGTCCTGTAAGTGCTAAAATTGTCCAATTTAAGGATAATTTTCACCGAAGAATACCAAACCGACTGGAAATAGTCATGTGCAAGTCACATGACCCCAAAATTTGGGGCAAACTGGCGGAATAAGTGATGTGTCTATTTTTTGGGTGAGTTGGACTTATTTCCCTTCAACTTTTTAATTGTAAACAAAAATTATATCCATGTCATCAAGTCTTTTGCCACTAGATTAAATATACATATGATCAATTAGAGGTTCATCAGGTTCCCTCGGACCAGTTCGATTTGCGCAACATATTCTTCTCCTCCTCAAGCCTATCAATTTCAATCTGCAAAACCTGGTTAATCTTCTCAAGTTTCTGATTAACAGGAATCAAATTTTGCTTCTCTTTCCGGCGTACATTTGTTCTTCTCAATAGCCCTTTGAATAACCCTACTACGACCACAAAGTGGATTGTCAATCCACCTAAAATATTTGCAATAACCTTCATTCTGTAAATATAAACTGGACTTAGAGGAAGAATCAAGATCAACATCATTTTGCACAAACACCTTCGACAAGAAAATAGAACATACCAAGTAATTTTGACGTCCATAAAATCGACGACCTAAATTCTCGTCCTTCCACGAGGTCACAATTGGTGCAAGAAGCTCACAACGGCATCTCATAGCAAGGATCGAGCCCGCCTTGTTCTTTGACATGTCACTTATTCCGCCGGATTGTCCCAAATAAGTCCGACTCACCAAAAAAATAGACATGTCACTTATTCCGCTGGCTTGCCCCAAATTTTGGGGTCACATGACATTTTCCAGGTGAGTTTGGTGTTCTGCAGCTAAAATTGTCCTTAAATTAGACAATTTTAGGATTTATGGGACTAAATTAAAAAAACAAGTACTTATGGGACTAAAATCGAAAAAGCAAACACTTATGGGACCAAAAGTGATTTTTGGCCCTAACGTTTGTATGTTTCAATATGGTATAAACACCTCTAGACATTATGTAGGGATGTTAGGAGAGACAGAAATTGCAGGACAACCCAATTTCACTCTAAATTATGTGGGAGTTAGGTTCATTATTTTGATCAGCCCATTTGAAATGGCCTAATTGAACCGAGGCTGACTAGCCCGAAGTCCTACAGAGCTAGCCACTTAGGGCTAGGGCTGGCCGGCCCTAAAATAACATTGATATTTTGGAAGCTTTGAAATCTAGATCTTTTAATTATATGGATGTTAATATTTGTAATAATAATGTATGTCATGATTTTGCGAAACCCCAATAGATAAGAAGGTTAAAATCAAGTATATGTTTTGTAAATTTTAAATTTAGAAAAAAAAAATTGAAAAAATTGGTTTCTAGCCCGACAGTGGTCTGCCTAACATGTAGTAAAGTTATAATTATTAAAATAATTCAAGTATTAATATCGCTAGACACAAACTAATGACATAGAAACTTAAACTAATTTTTGTTCTTTTCTGGTTTGAAGACCCTTAAAAATACCGCAAAGTTTGCAAGTTCTCTCACAAATTGGCTTCATTTACATCAAATTGAAGAAGTTGTCGCTAAAATAACAATTTTAATAAAAAGATCATAATAGCAAAATCGTGCAGAAAATTAACGTGTTTTTTTTCCAATTAGGACTTAAAACACATATGACTGACGATTGGAATTGCAAGAAGATATAAGCAGTCTTAATTCGCAAAAATGAAAAACTATATAAAAAAAAACACATAATAATTAGGCATGTGTAAGCATGAGAAGATGCCAAAAAAATAATATGGTAGCATAAAATGGAATTTAAAGTTGGATTTGTGGTGTGATTCTCGTGCAGTAGATGCCAATGATAGCATGGCCCATTGGGTAAGCTAAAAAGATGTTGGCAGAAAAGGATGATCAATAAAGAATATACAGTAAAATAAAGTTTGAATTGCTTGGCCTTACTTTAAACTTATTTCAAACCCATTCCTTTTGCTGATTTCCCATCACTATCATCACCATTCAAAATTATTTCCCTACTACTATAAAATAATAATTAACCAATAAACCCTGTCCTCAAACAAGTATTCAAACTTTCTTAGCTTCTTCAATGGAGAATGAGCCTGCAGAATTCAACCTCCAAGAATGGGGTCTCAAGCCTAAAATCACCCGTGAAAATACGAATTCTAGAAGATTTTCTGCCTCCAATTTCAAGAGTTTCAGAGAAAATCAAACATCTTTTGGATCAAATGTTTACATTTCTAGCACTGTTTCATCTCCTGGATACTCCATTAAAGGTAACATTAATTTTTCACACATTAATTTTGCTTCCTCCATAAATTGTTAATATATCAATTAATATCCATGCAGAGGAAATTGACCCTTCAACATATTCATTTACTACAGCCCTGAAAGGTAAGATATGTTTTTTATAAATTCAAACTAATACAATGCAATCAAACAGTTGGTGATATTTGCATTATTTTGTTATGCAGCATTACAGGCGAAAACAGTGTATTCATGGGAATATTTATCACCAGATGGATTTACCTTAAACTCAAAGTGGAATGATGCAGAAAAATATATATGTAATCCTTTATCAGGAGAAGTTCCATTGGAGTGTTTATCAGCAAAGACTCTAAGCCAAAGATCGTTTCGCAGTTTAACACGAAAAATTACTATGTCTGCACCACTCATTTATCCGTCTCACCAGTTTCACCCAAAATCTCCAATCATTGAACGTGAAAATGAACTCCAATTAGCAATCCAAGGTCTGTAATACTCAATCTGATTTCTTCATATTTGGCTTACATATAAATTTTTTTTGTTTTCAATTTAGTTAATGCAACAGAGAAGGAGAAGAAGAGCACAACACGAGACGTGGGGGTTCAAAGTACGCCGCCTGATGTTAGTTCCGGCAGCCCTACTCCGGCTGCTACGCCTTCCATTCAAGAAAGATCTAGAAAGTTCCACAGTGAGGAGGAAACCGGTGAATCATCTGTTTCCAGTGCCAACCAAATATCAGAGGCTGAGGTAATTAAATTAAGTGAACATGAAATATGAAATATGAAAACAGAACAAAAAATGAATTGAAGGATCTTGTGTTATGTTTGGTCTCCTTAAAATGGGGCAATAGATACAGAGTACTAAATGAAATATATATGTTGATGTTGTGCTTCATTTAGAAATAGATATTCGTTGTCATTGACAATAAATCTGTGAAATTTGATACAAAAGCATAATTTCTTTTTTCTTTTTTTGAGAACAAGTATTTCAAACATGGATAGTATATGCACGATCTCACCATGATAGTTAGTTGTAAGAAATTTGTATTATACATTTAGAGACATATCCGTAGTTTATGTTTAGTAGTGTAGTCTCCTGAGGAGAATAATTTGTAAGGGAGCAGACAACAGAAATGTTATGTTACATACCCATCATAGCATAGGGTCTGCTGCATGCCTCCCTTTATCATCTGCCTACCAAATATGTACACTCATGTGCTCACCACTTCTCATCTTGTCTTTTTTACACACACACACTCTCTCATATTAACGTTTTAATCATAAATTTACAATATTTCCATACATATGTCACAATCGCATACCTAATTACAGTTGAGTTAAAACTTAAGTATTTAGTTGCAGTAAAGATGTATTTTTGAATGCAGGTGGAAGTGAGAGAAAGAAAAGAGAAAAGAGAGAGTAGTAGTAAGAAAGTGATGATGAAGATGTGCAGCAGCAGCAAAAGAGGAAGAAGAGGATGTCTGTCATTGAAGGGTTTATGGCAGAGAGACAAATGCAAATCAACAAAAAACACTAATTCTTCATCTACCTTTCTTTGTCATATCAATTCTTGCTACAATCAATAACCATTAAATGCATTGCTCATTTTATTCTCTATCGTACTCATGAAATAAAAATAAATTCTATTTTCACTAATTTTTTTACTTTTTCACAACATGCATCCTGCCCAGACCAATTGAATTAACATATTTTGCACGGTTAAAAGCCAAATCTTAAGAATATGTTTGATTAGGCTTAAGGAGGATGGGAGAAATCCTGGAACTGAAAATTTATGATGAATACTGAAGTACATTGAATGTTCATTTTATTGCTGATAGATGTGTTGGGATGCTTTGGTAATTCTAAAATAATTAATTGGTTAGGGTTAATTGCAGCAACCACACCAAACTATCAACGTTTTTACACACAAATCATTAAACTTTTTTTGTCGCATCGATACATATAAATTATACGAGTTTTGCAGATAAACCACCAAATTTATTTTTCGATTATTTTTTGTCTAGAATCCACACGTGACTTGCGAGTAATAAACTTTTAATGACTTTTTTTGTACAAACATCCTTTTTAGCATGCTAAAAGTGTAAAATTCTTTCACACCTTTCTTTTTCATAACAATTTCTTTTGAATCATCAATAGTTCTCTTTCCTAATATCCAGAACCTCCATTGTTGAAGATGAACGGCTCCTCTACCTACTAAAAGCGTGTTTGGAAAAAAAAAAAAAAAAGCCTTAAAAATTTATAACGCACATGTTACGGGAAAAAAAGTTGATTTGGTCCCATAACTTTTTAAGTCTTCTGATTTGGTCCCATATGTAACTACTTTTTCAATTTAGTCCCGTATCTCTATTAATTGCTCCATTTTGGACCAATTTTGACCAACTCGCCGGAAAAGGTCGCGTGCCTCCCACGTACCGGCGCCGATCAGGGAGTTTCGGCGGCTTATGCCACGTGGCAGGGAAAAATAGTTGATTTGGTCCCATATTTAACTACTTTTTCAATTTAGTCATGAACATCTATCAATTGCTCAATTTTGGACTAATTTTGACTCAATTTTCACCAACTCACCGGGAAAGATCATGTGTCTCCCACGTGTCGGCACCAATTAAAGAGTTTCGGCAACTTATGCCATGTGGCGCCTCATTTGTGAGATGACTTTTGTCTTTTTTTTTTCTTTTTTTCTTTTATACATCAATTTACATCTCAGGTGAGAAAATTTCAAACTAAACAAATCATTTAATAAAATAAACAATAAAAATCCAAAATCTATAGTACAAAACGAAAGGAAAAATTAAATCAAACAAACCCTAAAAGAATCGAAAATTATTTCTCTTCAACGCCTACTACACCGCTACTCTAATTCCTCTCCGAAAAGAATCACATAAGCTCCCACATGAAAGAGACACATGGCGGTAGCAAACCAAAATGAAAATAATTATGATGACCAGAAGCGTTGAAAATGAGAAGAGAAAAGAAATTCGATTCTTTTAGGTCTATTTGATTTAATTTTTCCTTTTGTTTTGTAACACAGGTTTTGAGTTTTTATTTATTTTATTAAATTATTTTTTGCGGTGAAAATTTTCTAACATGAAGAAAAAGACAAAAATCATCTCGCAAATGCGGTGTCACGTGACATAAGTTGCCGAAACTCTTTAATTGGTGCCGACATGTGGGAGACACGTGACGTTTTCCGGTGAGATGGTGAAATTTGAGTCAAAATTAGTCCAAAATTGAGTAATTGATAGAGGTACATGACAAAATTGAAAAAGTAGTTAAATATGGGACAAAATCAGAAAAGTTAAAAAGTTATGGGACCAAATCAACTATTTTTCGCTGCCACATGGCATATTCGTGTGAACTCCCTGATCGGCGCCGGTACGTGGGAGGCACGTGACCTTTTCCGGCAAGTTGGTCAAAATTTGGTTAAAATTGGTCCAAAATGAAGCAATTAATAGAGATACGGGATTAAATTGAAAAAGTAGTTAAATATGGACCAAATCAACTTTTTTTCTCCACAAGTTACATGTGGAATTTCGGCGAAAAATGATTGAAAAATAAGTTTGGTGTTGTATATGCCAAAATCCCTATAATTTATAGGTATAAATGCCACAAAAAAAAGTTCAATAATTTATGTACAAAAATGCTGATAGTTTGGTATGGTTGTTGTAATTCACCCTAATTAATTATTACTGGGAAGTAGAAAAATAAACATATACGTGAGTTTATTAGAAAGTGAAAAAGTGGAAGAAGTTAATCAATGTGCCTTCCCTAAAAATTATGAAATATTGAAATATATGTAGGTAATTTTTATTATATCATATGCAATAGAGATATTTTTTTATTATACTACTTATTAGCAAAGTTAGCCATATTATAATAAGGGGTGCTTCTACTATACACCTGGGATATTGATACACCTAAAATTGTGATCATTGGATTAGACTTCTTTCAACCTTAGCTATTAGATCAATAATTTATAGGTAACTTGTAACCCATTAAACAAGTTACAAAAATCATGTGTCTTTTACATATAATCTGCCACTTTATATTTAAAAAAGTGAAAAGATCTATCACCTTTCTTCATTGTTACAAGAAACACTATATTCCAACCATTATTCCTTGAAATTTCTCTTAAATTACCTTTTTCTAAATAAATTTGCAATAAATAATATATAGTTCAAGATCCCTCTTGCTTATGTGATTTGTGCTTGATTTTATTGAATTTATACAACTTGAACACTAACACTTGGATAAACAAGAAAATAGTGATGGCAGACTAGTGAATGTTGGTGAATATATTCGAATTTGATAGTTAATCGAATTGTAAATTCGATTGTCGACCGAATTTTAAATTTGATTCAAAACAAATTTTTGGATATATTTGATTCGATTGGGAATTCATAAATTCAATTTTTTCAAAAAAACGAAATAGTTGTTCTTCAGAAATTATTTGATTCGGAAATAAATTTATATAGATTCGATGTAATTCGAATTCGATTTTTTATCAAATTTCAAATCTGATACGAAACAAAATTTTGGATATAATTGATTCGAGATCTTAAATTTAAATTTTTCAAAAAGAAAGTGTTGTTCTTTAGAAATTATTCAATTTGAATTGGTTTCGGAACCACATTTATATAAGATTCGATTTGATTCTAGTTTGAGATTCAAACTTGGAAATTTCAAATATATATTTACTTTAAATAATTACTCTAAGACACTCTTGATATATATTTATATTTATATTTATATTTAAATATATAATTATTTTAATTATTTATTAATATATTATATATTCAAAATAAATAAATATATATATATATATATATTGAATCGGTTACATATATATTTGAATTCGATTTGACATTAAGCGAATTTAAAAAATGATTCGTACTCAAATTTAAATTCGAATCATCCTAAACGAATCCGGATCACGAATCAAATCATAATTATTTGATTTGATTTACATCCTAAGTTCTATTAGCCACAAAAAAACAAAGATATAAATTATAAGATGTAGCTAACCGTGAAAATCATGAGTATGAAGGGGAGAAATAAATGTGAACATAAATTATTTCGTTTCATATTTTAACAAAACCAAGTTAAATTATAATGTGAACATAAATAATTTAGATTGTAATTATATAATGTTACTAAATTTCTTGTTTATCTTGACTTAAATCTAATTGAAAATATTAAAACTTATTGAAATGAATAAATTTGTTTACCTATTTTATCTGTTCATGTTTTTGATATTATGATTCGTAAGTTGGAAAACTGGAATCACAATTATGTTGAGAATCTTAAAAACTAATTAACTAAAATTAATTATAATCGAAGTTCATTGTTCTTTAAAAAATATGTCCACTTGTTCATTAATTGATTTTAAGATTAATCCAACAATCTATTTAATTAAATTGAAAAGGTAGGTAATTTAAATTGGTTAGTATTAAGTAAAGAAGCAAAAAGCTACCTACTACTTACCTTCTATAAAAGGTCAAAAGTACAGGTGTATTAATACACTGGGTGTATTATAAAATTACCCTATAATAAGGAGAGACATATACTATCGCTTGCACACCTTAAACACTAATAGGAATAGTGATGAAATTTCAAGGATAAGACGTAGAGAGAAAATGAAATATTGTATCTATTTTTAGACAGATATTGTATATGTATGTTTTGAGAGGTATTGTATCGGTATTTTTAGAGAGTGGCGTGCCTGCACGTTATTTCTGCTAGGTATACGGATATTGATACTGGGTATGAGAGATATTTGTTTTTTATTGAGTTAAGATCTACATCCCTTATTGACATATATCTAATACTTCCTCCGTCCCGAATGAACTTGCACACTTTCCGTTTTCGTCCATCCTAAATGAACTTGTACACCCTTAAAAAGGAAAGTTCTAACACAATCTCCACTCTCAAAATCTCCACTCTCAATCTTCACCATCAATCAACCTTTGAAAAGTAAAAAAAATCCCAAAAAGCAACTTTTTCTTAATATGCGTGCCGACCCCCCTGTGCAAGTTCATTCGGGACGGAGGGAGTAAGATTTATTTAACAAACAAATCTCTTAATGAGATCTTATTAGATACATATCCCAATGATACTGGAATTCATCGAATTTGAATATAGGAATTTAATGATATATTTTGAAATGTTTCATAATGAACATTGTTGGAATTTCTTACTTACATTATTACATTTAATATATGTAAAAAAAAAAAAAAAATCGTATATATATTAGTGTCATTGGTAATTTTTTGTTTTCCGCCCTCTTAACCATAAGTTTTGACTCTACCCTACTCTACATAAAGATAATATGTGGATTAAGAGGGTGTTTGGCTGAGCTTATAAACTCCTAAAAACATCTTATAAAATGTTTAGGAGCTTATAAGCTCTTGCAAAGTGTTTGGCAGTAAAAGATATTTAAGAGCTTATAAGACACAAAAATAAGCTCTAAGAGCTTATAAGATCTAAAAAGAATAAGTTGTTATACCCCAACTTATTTCCATCGTATTTTTAAGATCTTAATTATTACATTCAAATTTCACACACAAAATAACACTTACACACACTACACAGTTCACGCACTACACACATTTGACACACTACACATATTTCACACACTAATCAAAAAGTGTATTTAATATTAATTTTAATTTAGACCTCAAATTTATAGCTAAATCACTATATTGCAAGCTTATAAGCTCTTTTGTCCAAACACTTCGTTAACTTATAAGCTCCTTAAAATTTACATCTTAAAAGCTCTTGAAACAACTTATAAGATGTTTAAAATAAGCTTACCCAAACACCCTCTAAGTCCAAAACAAAGTGTCTGATAATGCGCAATATGGTTATCCAGGGAATTTTAGATAAAAAGCTGATTAATAAAACCGTAAAATGCAAAAATAATTAAGAACACAGGATATACGTGGTTCGATCCGGAGATCTACGTCCACGGGCGAAGGCAATAACCTTTCGGAGTGTTTTTCACTATCTCTTCTTTAATCTTACAAGTTGTAATTTTAGAATACAAAGAGCGAACCCTAAATCCGTCTTCAATTCTTCTATTTATACTCTACCAACCACAATCCTAACTAAATCCCTATAAACTAGGCCACCGAATCTGCATGGCAGTTGGGAAGAGATCATGGGGATCTCCATTCCCAAATGTGCCGCAACTGGACTGTGTTGGGCTCACGCGCTCTTGGGCCGGCTTAGTTGCTGGGCCCGTACTTTATGGCCCAATTGACCCGGTTGGCGGGTTAGTTTGACCTGGAGTTACTGGGCCATACTATCAGTGTCGCTTTACTTTTTCAAAAAAAAAAGGATGGATAAAAATGACAAATATATCTCTACACAATCTATTTAATTAAGATATGTTTTGTGGAAGCAAATATAGTCAACAAAATTAAGTAGGTTGTCTAAGCTAAGATTGAAAAAATTATACTCCCCCGTTCCATATTAATTGACATTTTAGGATGTTCTTCCGTTTACCAATTAATTGTCATCTTACCTATTTTTCACTAATTCTACCAATTTTCTTCCTGAACTCAATTCTAAAATATATATATATTTTTCAATCTATTAGAGATATTTTGATTTGGTCAAATCTTTAGCTGAAGATATATCTGTCAAAATATTTCATCCTTAATTCTTTACTTTCATTCTAAAACGTCAATTAATATGAAATGGAGAAATAATATTTTTGCTAAAATAACATTTTTTCTCTAAAGCGATATTTTTTTAAGCGGAGCAAGTATAAAGAAAGCCTACTAAATTATGTTTTTTGAACACAAATTGAGTTAACATGATTGTAGGGCCGGGCCGATGGATGAAGAACGGGAGTTATGAAGCCCAACTATCATTCATGGGCCGTCAGTTCTTCGCATCCAAATGGGTCTTCCATTTAATTGCAAAAAGACACCTAATCCACTTCTCTTATACCATCACTTGCTTGCGGGATACAAGATTCATTTTTTCATTCAAAATCTTATAAATATTTATTATGTTTTCAAAATTAAATAAAAATAAATACTCCAACAGTATTATAACGGCCGAAAGACTTAGATGTCTAACATGAAGTAGTGATTTAAGTTTCACCTAGCCCCTATCCCCCAACTTCGCCAAAAAAGTTAAACAAATGATACAGTTGATAATATGCACAATAATTTTTATTGTAGCACTTTTCTTTTAAGATTGTTTCGTTGTTTAATTATTTTAATATTTACGTGCGTCATCTTTACGTTACTAAAAGAAGGACCACGAGAAACACGTGACAGTACCACAACATTTCCTAGATAAAAAGCATTTTTTATTGTTTTTATATATATACACACATATATATTTATCTCTATTGTGGCGTCGTGCCGAAGATGGCGTATTTTCCCATAATTGAAACAAAACTGCTCCTATCACCGTGTAAGATTGTTGTGCCACTCTTCATTAATTTTAAATTAAAACAATTCAGTAATCTTTCTAAATAAAAAAAAACTTTTGATCCTAATTTTTCCAATTTCAAGTCCGACCTATAATCAGTTACTGATTTTTCAAATATCTCTGCATCTCCAAAATCAATTACTTGTTGAAGAAAAAATATAATTAGTGTATTTTCGTCAAAAATAACTGATGAAGAATAATTTAGGTATTTAATTATATTTATAGATGTGTGAAATCCTGTATTTTGACACCCAATATGTAGAAATTTGATGAATGAGAAATCTCTAATTACTCTGTGCCTCTTTTCTATTTTTCACTTTTACTTTTTTTTACCGCACATTATGAGCACAAAATTGTTCGTCCACTTCAATAATCAATAAAATCTGACCCAACAATAGTACTCGATTTTACACATTCCATTGCAGAAGAGCATAGTGGACTTGTCTTTGGCATCTTGATCGGTGATCGGCGGGCAATAGGGGGCGGCGGCTGCTATTCATCGACATTTCCAGCAAAAAGTTTCAAATTGAATTGCATCAGAAGAGTTACGGACAAACCTTTCGGATTAAACTGGTGCCGTGGTGCGCATTCTTTTTCAATAATAATAATAAAAATATTATTATTTGTGAATATAAAATCAGGATTTGATATTTTTTTTTACAATAATTTTTATTCTTTTTTACATGTGGGCCTTTTTTTACATTTAATATTATCTTTCATTATTACAAATTGAAACTACCAGTTATATATTCATAATCTTTTTACTAATCACTAGTTTTCCACCCGTGCGATGCACGGGATAACGATTTTCTTTGAATAATCCATATATGATCTAAACATTAATTTTGTAATATCACTCTATAATATTGGATGATCATGACAAAGTGCAGTGTAATAGAAAAAATAAACATAAAGAACTATGAAATTCATGGGGAAAACATCTTAAAAACTCATAATAGCATAACAAAGAAGAGGTCATGCTATAAATGAATATGTACATAATACAAATGACTAAATTTCTGAACAAATTTGCAAACTAAAAGTTCTAAAATAACTATACACCATATACATAGTTGAATTACAATGTTCAATATCTTAACCACATATGAAAATCTTCAATCACATTAAAGGAGTGAGAATTGATTTCTAAAAAAAATACAAATATCATGACCAACCTTCCAGAAAAGACAGTCTTCTTCCACCACTCCAATTTCTGAGGTTATATATCCCTTTACTCTCCATCTCTTTCATGAAGATATACAACCTTACGATTGAATGGTGAATTAACTCATAAGATGATATAGTTGAACAAAAACTGTAACACCCTAGAATTCTTTTTGTACAACAAATTTTTGTACTACAATTTTGGATGGTGATTCCCAAATAAAATCTTAAACTTCACTGACAAACTTGGTGGAAACAATTTTCACAATTCTACTTTTGTGTAGTAGCTGAATGTATACAAATAATCAAATAAAACAAATAAGAATGTTACAGGAATTATATTACAATTATGAAGTAGTAATGAGAAATATTAATGATTTAAACCCATTGATATATTATTGCTCGTCATATTCATCCATTGAAAAGTTGTTACAAAATTGAATAGTTAAAAAGATGAAATTATTCGATTAAATAATTAGCAACAAAATCAACCCACATCTCTTCTGGCTTGATCCATAAAAATCCTTGCAACCTTCAAGTCCTTTATGTTTTGGTAGATATTTGTATCTTTCTTTAACCCCTACTCTGTAGTAGTTCATCATATACCAATTTGTATGATGACATTCACTATCGTGTGAAGGGTGGCCAAGAGAACTGAAAGATCTGCAGAAACAAAACCAAATCTTCATCAATCACATCTCTCCCTCTTCATTTTTATATAAGTAGTCTCATCTAAGAATAATATAAATATAAAGAAGTTAAAAATCGGAAAATCCTGAAAATCAGAAGAATTAATGCATCAATTGCTTCTTTCTTTCTTCTTCTTCTTCAACCAAAACGTAACAGTAATAATAATAATCCTCAATTCAAATAGATCCAACCATGATCTACCATCAACAAATTAAATGAACATATAAAAGAATCAATCAAAAAAGACAGCATTGTAACCTGTGATTCGAAATTGTGCGAGTGCTGGGTAACTCCGACATAATCAATCAATCAAACCACGATTTGCAGAAAATAAAACTCTGATCGTTAACTTAAACTTGAAGAAAAAAATAGAATTGAGAGTGTTTTTTGCTCCAGAATCCACAAATTGAGATTGACATTGGGATTCCGCTGATGAAGAATGAAAATAATAAATTTCTGATGATGAACCTTAGAAGACTCATTTGAAATCTAAGGTTTGCGATGAATTTATTGCTTCACAGATCTCCTTTCTGGTTGTAAAAATCTAAAAATGAAAAATCAGATAAGATCGGACAAAAAAAATCAAAAGAATCCGTACCTATTTCAGATCACCAGCGCCCTTTGATTTCTCCCGCAGATTCTGAAATTATTAAATGTAACATCTTCACATGACAACAGATTTCCAGAGAAATTAAATCAAATAATGAATATAATAAACTTTGACGGGTTGCGAGAGGATCAATCCTCTGTTTGTATCTGGCGTTTGAGGGAGAAACCGCCTGCTATCTTCTCGCGTTTGAAGGAGAAAGCAGCGTGCAGCGTGAAAAAAAGTAAAAAGAAAAATACAAAGGACACGCGTCAGAAAATTAAGAAGTGAAATTTAAGGGGTTTAAACGGAGAAAAAATAGACACATACCTACGATTCTTCTTTAATGGTAAAAGAGGATTTTTTTATATTTTTACTTTTAATACATTTCACTATCACAAATAAATACTACCAATTATATTTTCATATTTTTTGTTAATTCAATTATTTGAATTGATAATGATGAATATTTTAAATAAAATTTTAAATGCTAACTTTAAATTTGATTCATTTATCTCCCTATTAATTCAATGTGCATTGCACTGGTTGTAACAATTACATATGCAAATAAGAATAAAACAATATCAAATATTTTTGAATAATTATCGTTTAAAAATCACATATATTAAATAATGTAATATGAATATAAGAAGCCACAAACATATTAGTTACTTAAGGATGAATGGTAAAATATATTATCTTATCCTATTTAAATAAAAAGTAATTGACTTATTATTTTTGTAGGTAACATAGTTTTTCTTTCACAAAATAGAAAAAAATAATAAGCAAACTAATTCAATCAACAAATCACTTTAGCAAATGTATCTAAGCTTGTTTTCTATTTTAAAGTGTAAATCTAACAAATTTGTATTTATGGATTTTTTAAACCAAATAATTTAAATTATTCAAAAATTATTAAGATAAAAATATGTAAAATTATAAATAAATAATTTTAATCTTATAGAAACATTCTTGTAGTATTAAACTAGTATAGAATTCGTGTAATACACGGGTTTGTAAAAGAGATTAATAATTCAATATTTTAGTTAAACAAAATAAATAATGATAAACTAAACTTCTTTAGAATTAAATTTTGCTATCAAGTGATATCTCATTTAGTGATTAGATCTGATATTTTGTTGTCTTTTTTTTTTTTTTTCAAAAAATACTTTAAATTATAGTTTTATTTAATTTAGGCGGTTACAGCTTGAAGTTGGAGTCTTGCAAAGTGGTTGAGTGGTTAGTTTTGCTCCGGCAATATAATTATTTTGTTAATAAATTAATTAATTAATTACATAGAAATTACATGTTAGCCTAGAAATGTCCCAACCTTACCATATGGCATAGCGGACCTTCTTTTATATATTAAAGATGTTGATGTCTTTTACAACTAGACTCACCAATCGCGCGATGCACGATTTAAAATATATATTTATTTTAAAAGAAAAAAATAAGGTCAAATAATTGAGGGAGATTAATTGACTAATTTTTTTTATTGTTGTTAAGTAAATAAAGAAATTTATAAATTTAGGGGAAGATTAGTATATAATACGATGACCTATATATTTACCATATATAGGGGAAGATTTTCTTAGGTAAAATAATGTTTTTACTGTATAATGATGATCCATAATTTCCCTAATTTAAGTATAAATGTAATACATTCCTTAATTAGTGAGTAAGTAAAAAGTGTTATTTAATAAATCAGTCAATTAAAATTGAAAATCATGATTTTCGCTAATAGGACGAAAAAATTCCTTACTTTTTATTTTCAGCGGATTTAGTTATTATATTAAGTATAGATTTAATAGGATCATTTACACCTTATCTGTATTGTGTCTAATCATTGCGACTGAGAAAACTTTTATGATAGTTTCCTTCTCAAAGTAAAATAAACACTTTAATAATTTACTCAATTATTTGTTTGATCTGCCTATAGATATTCGGAATAGGTGACTATTACTAGCATGATGATTGTGTTGCCACTTAGTGCTACATCTTGCGAATAGCCCCTAAACTATTTTGTCACTTTTTAATTGAAGTTTTATGCTTCTTTCGTATGATAATTTGTATTAGTTAGAGAGTGATCATAAGAATCATATTGGACTAATATCCATTCGAAAAAAACAAAAATTACACACGGTTACTGAATATCATCTTGGATTGGATTGGTAAATACATGTGGTGTTTAAAAAGGCTATGATCCATTAAAAAGGATATTAATATTTGTTTCTTGTATGATGCACCATTAAGTTTTGGACAGGTTGAAAATCGATATATCGTTACCTATGATTTATATACGTTCATGACAACCATGGAACTGTGTATGTGCATGTTTAGCATTTACATGGAACATTTGTTATAGTTTGTTTAATTACTTTCTCACACAATTGAAAGTTATGACTTGTATTATTTTTGTTCTCAAGCGATTGAACTTGAAACATGCATATATATTTATTTGGGCAAATTAAGAATGTTATATGTGCACTTGACTTTTATTATGCACAATTCTGACAATAATGAAATTTTGTTTGGTTTAAAATATATAGATTGTGCCCAATTGTGTTTCTTCTGATTATAACTTCTTATGGAATTGAAAGTTACGAATCACATCATGCCTTAGATGATTTTACAATTTCATGAGTTAGCTTATTTGCTTGATAAATTGGACTTGATAATTGCTTACTCATGTGCTTTGGTTAAGCACAATAACGTGAGCATTCAGATGATAAAGGAAATTCATGGACAATACCAGGATCACTACAAATCAATTGTGCGATAAGTATTTTCACAAAGTATTGAAAAACTTCTGATATATGATCCCGAATACTAATTAAATAAAATGACTGAATCAACTCAACTTTACCACGTAACTCTAAAAGACTGAGTACCCATAGATTTTCTAATGTGCAAACTATTTACATAAAAATGAACTATATCCTACAAGAACTACTCTTACGATTATATCATCAGCCGACGCCAATGACAAAGCATTGTCCGACAAAGTAAAGTCACAGTCAATGCCCTCGTGAATTTTAGGCAATCTAGAAGTATTCTTTAATTAAAAGATACACGGGGATGCCATAAAAGAAATTGTAGAGTAACGAATGACTGTCTACTTCCAGAATTAACTCTTTAGTGGTATGAAATCCACTTACTAAACTACAAAAGGATCAATAACTGCAATAAGGACATGTTCCGACTAAAAGTACGTCTTATTTATGTGTAAAGGAAATTATAGAATATGATATGATACATAAAAAATTTTTCAGTTTTTCACTTCATACTTATACTAATGAACCAGTATAGGTTGGAGTGTGACATAAAAGAACTAAAATAAGTACTTTACTTAATTTATAAAAATACATTTCTCAAAGTTTCAAGAACGTTGTGAACGTACACATATTCATCTGTGAGTATAATGATTAGACCATCATTGCATCACAGGTACTAAATTGGCGAGGAACTGTCAAATTCTAAATGCCTAGTGGCATAATGGGTAAAGTCACAAAAGTTTTGTATGCATCAAGAGTTATATGAACATTATTAAATAAAGACATTTGTGCCAAAGATTATCATTTATAAACTAACTAGTGAGAATGGAATTAAATATATTATGATAAGTCTAATGAATGTGAAAGGAAACATCTAGTGGCATGTACTTCACTATTATGATGATAGTTGGATCAAATATTGTCACCCAAAATGGACTTTGGGACACAAAATTATATATTATTACCCATAATGGATTTTGGTTCACATACTTATATGTTGTTACCCAAGATGGACTTTGGGATACAGATTAATATGTTGTAACCACAATGAACCTTGGGATACGAACTCATATGTTATTACTAATAATGAACTTTTGGACGCTGACTTATGTAGGCTTTGGTACAAGGGCTTTAGACATTCAAGTCATGACATGATGATTCATATTTAAGAAATTATATGGACATTCTTTCTTTCGAGTGAAATACAAAAGGGATGAAAATATGATATGATGTATAGTGTCAGTGCTAATTTTATTATAACACCGTCAATTCTTTCTAAAGTACTAAAAGCACAACCGACATCCCACTCTGCCTCATTAACTATTTTAGGATACATTACTCATTCTACCAAGCCTACTATTTAGCAATAAGTAGGATCGAGACTTTCGTATGCCTGATATATAAGCAAGATATTCCAGTTTTACAAAAGAAAACAATATAATATATGTGGGCCTATCAAACCAGACAACGGGTCATTAAAGTATCCATGCATCTGATAAATTCTTTGACACACTAGCTGATCCTCACATTATTGTCCACAAGAAATGTAGCATTTGAAAAACTCCTAGAAAATATTATATAAGGGCTCACCACCCTCACTTTATAGAGTTTATAAGACTTGTTAACGCTAGAGAGTTTCCATCAAATATGATTATTATATATCTATCAGGATCAATGTAGTGCATCCTCTAACCCATGTGCATACACAAAAATGTCTCACATATGCCACCATCAAAAGAATAAAAATGGAGGATTAGACATTGAAATGCGCACTAAAATGCCTATCAGATGTGGAGTTATGCAATATTGTTGCAACTTTACTTTATTTTTCTCAGACCAACTTTACATTTACACATATTTGGTTATGCAGTATGTGTGCCTATTGCGCCCCACAACACACCAAAATGGGTATTTAAAGACGATAAGTATTTATGTTGGATATGGATTCTCAACTATCACCTTCTATTTAGAACCTTTAACAGACGAGATCTTTTTCCGTGAGATTGATGGATTATCACTTTAATGAGACAGTCTTCGCATCGTTAGGGGGAGATAAGAAAAAGAGGATTCTAAGGGAACGACAAGAAGTGTTTCTCAGTATGTCTCATTAGGATCCCCACACTTCATAATATGAAGTGAAGTAAAACGAATTATCGATCTTCAAAATATGAAAAATTTGACTGCTAATGCATTTTCTAAAATTGCTAAAGTGACAAGATCATATATACCAGCAAATATGTCGGTAAGGTTAAAAATCCCCAGTAAGGGGCAAAACCCGCAGATAAAGGTGTTGCAACCATACTTAGTGGAGGTTTGGTTGAGGTCGTGGCTCCCAAAATAAAATGGGAGATGCCACGTGGTTAGATAAACACCTGCCCAAGGAAGGTGGCAGGTATGGCACAATTCGAATCATAAACAAAAAAAAAAAAAAAAACACTCAAATTATCTCCGATTAATTATGTCCATGAATCATTGTAGGAGGACGCTACGAAGTTTAATATGATTCTAGAGATAATGAGAGTGCATGTGAGTTAGAAAATCTTTCCGTGCATTGATGATGTATATGTTGTTACTCAATGAATCATAGAGCAAAATAATATCGAACCACGCTCTATTGTAAGATATCAACAAGAGCATATTAACCTATTGATGAGAATATTTCACGTCCATATTTTGATGAGAATTGCTAATATTTAACATGACCAAGTGTGATTTCGTGCTTAATTATATTTTTGAGTTGATTTTCCTTTTAGATATGATTTGATATGCTTTTGGGTATTTTTTAGCCGTATTTTCAAGGTTAGAAAACTCGAAAGATTAAAGATCGTTTGCATCTGTTTTCTCTCTCCGACCCAAATCTCGAGGTCCAAACAAGCTCAAAATGGGTTGGAGCTAGGCCCAAACTGAAGATCGTCAAGTCATGAGTAAAATTCATGAAGAAGTCGGGTCAAAAAAATGGATGAAAAGGCCTTAAATTGGAGAAAGAAAGAAGAAGAGGTCAATCGCACATACTCCACACTCGAGCCCATAAATTGAGGCCCAAACAGACCCAAACTAGACCAACAAGAGTCCAAATCAAAGTTCGTCGAGTCGCAAATAGAAGTTGTGAATGGGTCGGGTCGACAAGACGAGAGGAAAGACTCCAAAATGGCGACGGAAGATGAAGGCGCGAAGTGGGGCTGAATTGCACCAATCGCCGCCGCACCTCCGGACAGGTACTGGTTCCGGCAGTTGGTCTAGAACCGCCCCAAATGTTTCCGCCACATCTGCCGGTCCGGGAGCGGTCCGGCAGACCGCGAACTGCTTACGCCCAATTTTCAGCGTGATGTTTTTGTATTTCGACCGTAACTTCCTCATTCGTGCTTCGATTTGAGTGATTCAAGTTTCCACGTGTAGCCGAGACGAAGATCTACAACGTTTTAGTTGAAGTCAAAGGCTGAATCCGGATAATTATTTTCCAAAAATTATGAGAAGACCGAGTCGAGCACATTCGTGGGTCCCGACTCAACATTTAAGGAGCCCAAGCTATTTACTTGTATTTTTACTAGTCTACCCTTACTTACCTTAGGATTTTTAGCATATGTTTAGTGAAAAGTTTGGGAGAAGTTCCTATATATTCATTCCATCACTCCTATTTTCATGATCTCACCTTATTTTGTGAAAATACACACTTCTATTTACTCTCTCTCTAGGATTTTTCTCTCCCTTCTCTCTAGAATAGATCTAGGGTTCTTCACTTTTTTTCTAGAAATCCATTAGGGTTCTTGAGTATTCTTGAAGGATTTTTTAGGATTTCCCTAGAGAATCGGAATTGGACTAAATACAAGCATGAATTAAAGATTATCATCATCATTCTAAATCAAGACTAAGCTTTGTTCTCTCTTACTTATTATTCTCCTTGCATTTATTGCTCTTTAATCTCTCCCTCATTAAATGCTTGGGTCTTGTATTCATTATAATTGTTGGATGATTTTCATGGATTGTGAGTAGTTATTTGTGGTTTCTAGGGTTGGGAGTAGCCCAACCCTAGGGTTGATTGCTTTTATTGATTGTTGATTGGATTTCGGGGATTATTTGTTATTGGAATCGATATTGAGGGTTTGTATAGCTTATATTATAGGAGTAGCTAACATCAGGTATATTGGTTCTCCTCGAGGACCCATGGGGGACGACAGAAGAACCCGAATCGTATAGATTGATCTCGTTGGATGTCCTAGGGCCTCGCTCCCTAGGCAATATCCATTTAGGGTGGGGATTTTAGGATTAATTAGGTTATCTTCATAATTTACTTACCCATGGGTCGTAGTAATTCCGTTGTTGTCTTTAATAATTGGAATTAGAGTGAATTAGGCGATAATTTGTTAATTTGACGAATCTCTTATGTTACCCATTTGGATTTCTAAATTGGAACAAAACATTCCATCACAACCTCTTAGTTTAATCGGTGATTAATAGGCGTAAACCCTAGGTTTAAGGTGAAACCATTCCTTAAAAACCCACTTTCTAGTGTTGAGTATCTTTTATTTTAGTTTGTTGTTTGATTGATGTTTGAATAGTAATTAGTCAATCTCTACATTTCCAATTAGCCTAACTTAGTTAATCGATAGACCTTCGGTGTGCTCCATGAGTGTATCCTCTCTGTGATTCGATAATCTTTTATACTATCACTGTCACAAGACGTACGCTTGCGGTTTGAGAAAGGTGTTCGAATCGTAATGATATAGAGTGCTTTTCGAGAAAAGGTCACCTATATGTAATCAATCAAGCCAATATGATGAGGTATTCTTTCTTTTGAATCTTCATTGCCCTCATTGTTGTCCTCCAAGGGGCACTCATTAGAGAAGTCTTTGACAATTACTTCCATCAACTCATGTGGAATAGTTGGAAATTGTTCTTGAGGATTTTGTATGTGAATTTTTTCTTGATTCCTATCTTCAACCTCCTTACACAACTTCTCCTCACAAAACTCTTCATTCTAGAATTTTCCGGCAATGAGTCCTTGTTCATCTAGGTTATTAGTTTTACTATCAAGTTGGCTTTTGTGTTGTTGACTCACAATAATGGTATCCAACTGATCCTTCAAAGATTGTATTTGAGCTCCCAAATCCATCTCTACTGCCGGCTCAACCACAAAGCTTTCTACTATTGGTATGTTTGGAAACCATTGATAACACGACGAATTCGTAGACTTCTGCAATGATTGATTATGAGTATACATCTAATTTTTAAGAGAATGAATCTGTTGTTGTTGTTGTTCCATAATCTTCATCATCTGCTGCAACATTTCATTTCCCAAACTGATTATGACTTTCTCCAATGATATCACAAAATAACGCAAGTTTTAGCCCCAACAACGAGAATCAATGATCAAAAGAAAAGACTATACATTTTTTTCAATTATATATAAATGTCTAGAGTATCATAAATGCTTATAACAACACGATCCGACTATCATTACCGATTCCCAGACAACGGCGCCAAAAACTTAACACACAAACTTAGTTTTTGCTATTAAAATTGAACGACCGCAAGTGTACGACGTCAATAGTAGTACTAAGCGAGTACAAGGTCGATCCCACGAGGAATCCGCTCGATATCAGATAGACAAATCGAAATAAACATTTTAATGGCTAACTAGACGATCGAGTGGTTGGGTTTTTTTTTTTTTTTTTTTATATTTTAAGAATTAATTAAAATAAACAAGTAATTGAAGCTAATAAGATAGACTAGAGAATAAATAATAGGGATTAACCAATTAATAAAGATAATCTAGGATTAGATTTCAATTACGGGTAATTAACAATGATTATCTTGATCAATTCAACCTTTAAACCAAATGCAATGTATTAGGAAACGATCACAATTATATGCAAGACCCCCTCTCGAAACGAATTACGTGTCGATTGTATATGATTAATCGCCGTCTCCGGTCGATTAATAAAATACAACTTTCAATCGAACCTAAGACCAAAGTTCCCACAATTAGGTCAAACCTCTCAGCTCTATTGTTTAATCATGTCAATTAATGTGATCTCAGATCAAATCTCCCCTCTCGGTTCCAATTTAATCCCCAATAAATTGCTAAACAATTGGCCAAATCATTTAACAAGCATTACAAATAATTAATCAACTAATAGCATAACACGGGATTAAATTAATCGGGTAAAAATCACTAATCACCCATAATCTACTTTCTAAACCTAGATTAAGAAAATTTAGCCAAGCATGATCATAATAAAAGATAAACACAAATATATAGACATAATCATGTTCATATAAATATTAAATGAAAATGGAAAGATAAAACCTATTTTAATGTTGATCTTGATCTTCAAGTTCAATTCCCCTTCTTTTGCTCTCTAATTTCTCTCTCTAAAAACTATACAAATGATGAATGATAGCTCAAAAACTGAAGTGGTAGGGTTTCTATACACATTTGGGGGCTTTTTTAAGGTATTGGGCTCAAAAATCACATAAATGAGCTAAATCCCATCCAATTCCGGAGATCTTGCACGGTCCGTGCAAGGCTGCAAGGTCATGACCGTGCAAGACCCCAAAATTAGTGGTTTTTTCTGTTTTATTGCACGGGTTGTGCAAGGTTGCATGGTCATGGTCGTGCAAGGCCAAAACTGCACCTGTAGTCCAACTTCAAAGCCATTTTTCGAGGTCTTCGGATTCGAATTTGGATTTGGATTTTTCTCTCTATGTAAAAGTTGTTTCCCTTTGAGTTGGCTTTCCAATGCTGCTAATTTCATCTCCATTGGATATGTATATCGCAAGATATGCCCAAAATACCAAAGGTGTGTCAGTTTGGACTTTTGCACTTTCGTCTCTTTTCGCCTGACATTGTTGTCCCTTGCTCTTTCACCCTTGTTTCTTCCACTTCTTTATGTTCATTGTACTTTTAACCTATTTTACCTAAAAAATGCTCAAAAACCAATTTTTCAGACGAAAGAAAGAAAATACGAATTATATGACAAACGAGAGCTTAGAATACACAAATATACGATAAAATCTCTATTCTAAGCGTGTTTGCATAACCAAAAACCCCGTTTGTCAAGATTACAAATGAAATTGTAACCTCTAAAGGAAATCTCAAATGCTCTCATATAGAGAGATAAAAGCATTACAAAAGAATCTGTAACTCCTAAATAAATGTTCAAGTTACCCTCTACTACGAAATACCAAATACTACGTTGGTTAGTTTAGATGTTGGTAATTTGGTATCTTATTAGCCAATGTAAAGGTCATCACCAAACTGGCTATGTTTTACCACGAGGAACACTACTAGAAATAAGGCTTTTAACCACTACAAAATGTAGTTACAAAAAAGGGAGAGTAGTCACAAAAATATTTTTAGTAAATAAAAATCTAAAAGTAGTAACTATAGGGTAGTCACTTATAATAATATGCAAAAAGTTTTTTTTGTAACTACTTTGTAGTTACTAATGCATTTGTAACTATTTTTTTGCAAATACTTTGTAGTTACTAATGTATTTGTAATTACAAGTAGTTGCAAAAGAGCTTGGCATATTGTAGCAAATTTGGTTAAAATTATATGAAATATTTTATGTAACTACTAATAGTTACAAAAGTGGTTACTTTTAGTAACCACTATTGTAGTTGCAAAAGACTGGTGACAAATACCCTTTTTTCTTGTAGTGGAACACGATAAAATCTTGAAGATCAACCAATCACAACTACTCTAGCTACCTCATCACATCACTCATGGATAATATCTCAAGAAGTTCATTAACTTAAATGGTCAAAGTATTAGTGACTTGAGCTATAACAATGAAGAGCCTACCCGAAGTTATGAAGATGAAGTAATTTGCAATAAACAGATAGATTATGCTACACATCAAAGGTAACGAGACCAAGCATATATCGCCAACGCTTTTTTATAACCAGCAACCACATAATATCCTCATGATTTATATAAATTGTGGATGAAGAGATTTTCGAAACTCTCTTGATAGATATACGTATCAAGGGAGATGTGTAGACTTCAGAGGGAGTCTCAACATAGGTGTGTTGCACTCTTTTTCCCTTCGACCAAGGTTTATTTTTCCCGCTGGATTTTATTACTTGGCAAGGTTTTTAACGAGGCAACAAGTTATGCACCAATTCCCTTTTGACGTGGCACAATGAGGAGTGTTGATGGAAAAATACAATTAGTGTGTCTTCGTCAAAAGTAACTGATGAAGGGCAATTTAGGTATTCACTTATATTTATAGATTTGTGAAATCCTGTATTTTGGCACCGTATATATACGGATCTAATGAATGAGAAATTCCTAATTATTCTACGCTTCTTTTCTATTCTTTACTTGTACGTTTTTTTTTCTAAAAGACCACTCAAGTTCTCTATATAACCAGGCTGGCAGACACATGACCCAGGCTATCGGCAAATATTGTGGTAATTTTTTAATTTGTATCTTATATATTGTTGCTGTTTCACTATTTGTTCTCAACTAATTCTTTTTCGGATTCATGAGTTGATACGATGACTTCCACAAATTTGGCTTTGTTTGAGACTAATCAAGGAAAATAAAATTTATTAAACTTGGATGATCTCCTCATTAAAAATGATTATCCTTAAAGTTTCAAATGATAACCGTAGATTTCTTAATGTTGTAACTAGCAATTGTTTTGGATAGTTTTTATTGTAAATGTTGAGAAACCTCGATCAAACTATACAAATCTATTATTTTGTGAGTCCCCCCTAATAAACTTGGATTTTAAATTCACCTCCAATAATCACAAAGGCAGGCGATAAAATTCAAAAAGATATGTCGAGAAATTGAAGGTGAAAAAGGATGGCCCATTATATGTTGAAAACTCCATGTATAAACGTAAGGAGCAGATTAATTATCTTTTTTCTGAAATAGCATGTCATGGGAGAATGGTGGTTATTTTTCTTGTCTTTATTGTCTTGGTTAGTTCACTGTGGCATGTCTATTTAAGATTATTTCATTTTTTATGGTGTGGAGAACTTGCGTGCTTCCTTTGGCTGAGTTGCAACGCCTGTGAACTTTTTTTTCTTTTTTGTGTTATTCTATAGGCATGGGTATGATACCTTTTATTTATATATTTTCTTCAAGAATTTTTTAGTTTCTTTAATATTGTTAATTTTTTTCTTGATTTGATATGGAGTAGAGGTATAAATACATGTATGATATTCATTGTTTTACTTCATAACCTACAAAATTTTGATTAGTACATGCGACTTTTCATTTTGCAAAGTGTTTGCTTCATTGCTGATTGGTAAATGTTTTCTTCATGGGTGATTGGAAGACGTAGCCTTTGAGATTTCTCTATATGTGAAGAAATTTCTTATATATGAATAAGATGTATTTTAAACTACATCTTAATTATATTACCGCACATTTTTTCAATATTTATTTTTTAAAATTTATTTATTCATCTAGACAAAATCAAGTGAATATATGTGTCGTAAGATAATTAAATTCTATTATGTTTAATATTGAATTGTGATGATTGTTAGGAATTGTGCCTTGAATCTGGTCCCTTTTTTGGTTCGACGTTTGTGTCAAGGTGGAGAATACTTTGAAGTAATTCTGCACACGTTGGAAGCAACGCGGCCACGATAGGAAGTATCGTGGCCACAAAAAATTAAGGCTGGAAAGTGAATTTTGGCGCTGGGGACCCATCACTGTCGCGACAGATATGTGTTGCGGTCATGACAGGTTAAGTTAGTTCGGTTGCGATCATGACAAGTGCTGGTCGCGGCCGCGATAGTCTTAGGCGGCTAGAAGATGGGCTTAAGCGTGTTCTAAGCCCAGTTTGGTTTATTTTGTGTCTTGGTCGAATTGGGGGCTTATAAATTGTCTCATTGGTGTCTTAGGATAGTAAGTTAGAATTTGATTAGTATTCGATTTGATTTTGGTTCTAAGCGCAGTTTGGTTTATTTTGTGTCTTGGTCGAATTGGGGGCTTATAAATTGTCTCATTGGTGTCTTTGGAGAGTAAGTTAGAATTTGATTAGTATTCGATTTGGTTTTGGTCATTAGAGTGTGGAGAATTTATTTTGATCGAGTATCCATTAATTTGGTACTCAATTTATCTTCGTTTGTTAGGATAGTCACGTTTTATATTGTAAACACTCTTTGATTTTGAATTGGGTTCCTCTCGTTTAGCCGTGGACGTAGCTAACAAGTTTTTAGCGAACCACGTTAAATTTGATGTACTTTTACATTGTCGATTGCTCGTTTACTTTTATTCGTAATTTTATCTTTTTGGGCTGCATTCTTTCCCAACAACTGGTATCAAAAGCTTGGTTCTAGTTTTTCGCAATTTAGTGGGAAAGATGTCTGGAATAAACGTGAAGATCGAAAAATTCACAGCGAGGAATAGTTTTAGTTTATAACAGATTAAGATGAGAGCCTTGTTGAATGGGCATCGGTGATGCCGAATCTAAATAAGGACAACGGCAAGGTGGATCAGGGAGAGGCCGAGGTCCCGCTAACTGCCGAGATGGCCATTCTGGGGAAGAAAACGCACTCAACGATCATGTTGTGTCTCAAAGACGACATAATTACCGAGGTAGCAGGAGAGGAAACTGCACAGAGGTTATAGTCGAAACTGGAGAAATTGTACATGACGAAGTTGCTTACCAATAAGTTGCTCTTGAAGCAATGTTTGTTCGGACTGCGTATGCATGAAGGTCAGTCTCTTCGTGAAAACTTAGATCAATTGAACACAATCATATTATAATTGCATAACATTGATGTTAAAATAGAAGATGAGGATGCTGCTTTGATTTTTTTAGTTTCTCTGCCGCCGTCATATGAGAATTTTGTGCAGTCATTTGTTATTAGAAAATATATAGTGTCTTTGGAAGAGGTGAGATCATCGCTTCACTCTAGAGAGTTGCGCCATCAGGCGACTGTTGCAAGTACGGGAAGTGAGGCTACTATGCTAGGAGTCAGTGATAATCGAGGTTCGGGAAATTTGGGAAAAAAGAAGTTCAAGAAGAATTCAGGCCCTAAAGGTCCTAAACCAGGAGATATTTGCAACTATTGTAGGGAGACAGGGCATTGAAAGTTTGTATGTCCGAAGTTGAAGCAGAAGCAGAAAAACACTGTTGATGTTGTTGAAGGAGTTGATGCTAACTCCGATGAGGATTTGGTCTTAGTTGCTGAGAAACAAACGCATAATTCTGATGTGTGGGTTCTTGACTCAGGGGCGTCTTATCATATATGTCCGCGTAGGGAGTGGTTCGCAACTTATAAGCAGGTGAAAGGTGGCAATATTACTTTGGCCAACGATTCCAAAAGCAAGACGGTTGGAATAGGCTCAATCAAGGTTAGGACACATGATGGTAGACTATGCACGTTGAACAATGTCAGGCATGTTCCGCTTATGGCGAGGAATCTAATTTCACTAAGTCGATTAGATAGTAGGGGTTTCAGTTTCAAAGGTGAAGATGGAGTTTTGAATGTCTGCAAGGATTCAAACGTGATTTTTAAGGACGTTAAAAGGGGAACTTTACATTTTAATGCAAGGTTCAACTTTGCTTGGTTTCACTGCTGTTAAAAGTTGTTAGGTGTTCCATTGTTTAAGATAATTTGGGTACGAGGAGTCACTCGTACTTTTGGGTATTTAAGACACATTCGGTACATTGGGTACATCTGGCACATTTTTTTTTTTTTTTTTTTTTTTTTTTTTTTTTTATATACATTCTGTTTGAACTTGTGAGAGGATTAAAATGGAGGTGGAGCTTTGTTCGGAGAAGTCGTATCGTTTGTGGATTCAAGTCAATGTGGAGATTGTTAGGAATTGTGCCTTGAATCTGGTCTCTTTTTTGGTTCGCGTTCGTGTCAAGATGGAGAATACTTTGAAGTAACTCTGCACGCGTTGGAAGTCATGTCGCGACCGCGACAAATCAAGTCTAGAAAGTGAATTTTGGTGCTGGGGACCAGTCGCGACAGATATGTGTCATGGTCGCGACAGGTTAAGTTGGTTTGGTCGCAATCGTGACAAGTGTTGGTTGCGGCCGCAATAGTCTTAGGCGGCTAGAAGATGGCTTTAAGCGTATTTTAGGCCCAATTTGATTTATTTTGTGCCTAGGCCGAATTGGGGGCTTATAAATAGTCCAATTGGTGTCTTTTGGAGAGTAAGTTAGAATTTGATTAGTATTCGATTTGGTTTTGATCATTAGAGTGTGGAGAATTTGTTTTGATCGAGTATCCATTAATTTGATACTTAATTTATCTTCGTTTGTTAGGATAATCACGTCCTATATTTAAACACTCTTTGATATTGAATTTGGTTCCTCTTATTTGACCGTGGACATAACTAACAAGTTGTTAGCGGACCACGTTAAATTTGTGTGTTTTTGCATTGTCGATTTCTCGTTTACTTTTATTCATATTTTATCTTTTCGGGCTGCATTTCCCAATAATGATATATGCTATTCAAACTATATAGCGAGGCATTTGAAAACTAAAAAGTAGTAATGGCCGAATGTTGAGAGTGTTGTTTGGCCAAATATAGGTTGTTGGTTTGAACCCACCTGCGATGAATTTAAGTATTTATATATTATTAATTATTTTGTTTATGTATTAATCTATAAAATTAATAATAATCATTAGTAAATATATATTATCTAACTGAATGATAAAAATAAATTGAAATTTATTATAATTTTTTCCTTTTTTTTTTTATTATTTCTCTTGTTTTATTTTGCTACTTATTGTTTACAAGTGATATTGTTCAGATAGAAAAAAATATATATTTTAGTTATTATATTATATCAAAGGAAAATCGAGAATTAAAAGAATTACAAATTATATTGTTCAGTTAAACACATTACACTTTTTTGTTAAACAAGTATACTATAACGGAGCTTCAACAATACAAAGAAAGAAAAACAAACATTTAAAGAATTACCAATTATACTGTTCAGGTAACAAAATATACATTTTAATTAAATAAGTTAAATTATATGGAAATTGCATCTACAAAAAAAAAAAAAAATAAGTAATTACAAAATAAAATTGTTCAGGTAACTAATTATATTTTTTTTGTTAAACAAGTTAAATAATTTTTTTTTTATATAAGTACAAAGGAAAATTGTTCGGGTAATAAATTACACTTATTAGTTGAACAAGTTATATCATATCAGATTCTCAACAAGAAAAAAAATGAAACAAATAAAAATAATAAATAAAATAAAAAATTGAAGAAATTAAAAAAAAATCAAATAATAAAAAAAATAAGAAAATATGATTAATTATTCATTTATTTTCCATTATTACATTAATTAATAATTATTTACTAATGAATATTCGTTAATAATTAATTAAAATATAAATAAATATATTTAGAAGATAATTTATAGAAACTGAAAGTCACCGGGCTTGAATTTCCGATCTTACAACCTCCCTAAATTTAAGTTGTAGCAATTTGTTATTTTAGGTTGGCAACGTTTTGCTTATATATAAATAAATATCTAAGATATAAATATATATTTATAAAGAAAAAGAATATAAATATAAAAAAAAAATTGCGGGTTCCAGACCCACAACTTTATAGTTGGACAAATAAAGTACTTCCATCAAGTCATCAGCATTTATTGTCCCAACGTACACCTCTATATTAGTGACACTTAGGTACATATGATGTACTATACTCTTATTGTACACCACATACTAATTTTAACCTTATTAGGTTAATTTAGGCCCATTAGGTAAAATAAATAACAGTAAATTTATCTCACACATTCTCTCACCTCCTTTCTCACAATACGGAACATAACATTCTCTCACCTCATTTCACACAACACAACCGTCAATCCTCTCCTTCTTCCTCAATCTAAATCTCACCTCCTTTCTTCCCAGCAAACAAGTCGAACACTCAACTCGTTGATCTCTACGCAAGATCGTCTATTTCGCTCTCTCACGTAATACCGTCGACGTCGGAGTTCACCTCATCAATCTTCAAGCCTCACCTCCTTCTTTCTGAAACAAACAGTTGACACCAGCTCGTCGATCTCCACGCATCACCTCCTTCTTCGATTTTTCAGTAGCGGTCCAACGTCACATTCCTCGCAGTGGCTGATTTAGGCCAAAATCTGCGGAAAAAATCAGTAATCTTTCTTCTCAGTTGGCTTTGATAATTAGGAAAGTAAGCTTTTAATTTATTTATTTATTTTTGCATAATTTAGGGCTAAATACTCGATTTAGTGATGAAGAAAATGTCTAATTATTTTGAGATTAAATTTTTTATATTTAGGTTTTCATATATCATTTTATTTTATTGCATTCAATTTGCTGGATTTAAATTTCACAAGAAGTAACTGGAAATATCAAAAATGTCGTACTGGTATTTTTTAATGTTGAAGTGAAGTATCCTTTGAATGTTGAAAATGAGAATGAAGCTGAAAATTTGAGTGTTGAAGTGTAGTATTCTTATACTTGCATCACAGTTTATTTCCCTACTGATTTTTTTAATATATAACTATAAGTTGTTTTAATGTGCAAATTCTGTAGGAATAATAATTGATAGTGAGCATGAAACTGAAAAATCAAGTTCTGTAGATATACATACCAGAATGATGTTAGATGGTAGTTTAAGCAACAACAACGAAGGTAAAAACAACAATACACTTTATTCTCTTTAACAGTACACATTTAATTGCATGATAGTATACTATACCTGCTGTCTTTTACTGACTTTTGACATAATTTCCAAATGAATCAATGGATATTGTGAAGTATACTGATAAACAACACCAAGAAAATGATCAAGGTAAAATTTGAAAAATAACATTTTCAATATGTGAATATAAATTGTAAGTATATAACTATAAGTTTTTTCAATATGTTTAGTTTCAAATGCAATCCTAATCGAAAATGAGCATGAAACCAAAATGTCGAATTCAGTAGAAATATGCACTAGATCAAGATTTGATGGGTGGAATAACAATAATTAAGGTAAAAAACAAAAAAAACTACATAAAATTTATTGTTTAACATATATAGTATAGTTTAGTCTACATAACAGTATAATATTATTTGTTTGACAGTACACTTTATCTGCTTCCTTCTATATTATTTTTTATAGAAATTCCAAAAAGAATCAATGTACATTGAAGTTTATAATGTAAATTATAAATATGTAAATATAATTTTTTTTTTAATGTGTTTAGTTTACGATGCAATCCTAATAGAAAATGAGCATGAAACTGAAAGGTCAAGCTCAGTAGAAATATGCACCAGCTCAAGCTTTGATGGGTTGAACGACGACAATGAAGGTAAAAAACAAAAAGAGACATAAGATTTACTTTTTGATATATATAGTATACTTTTATTATATATGACAGTACAATTTGATTTGCTTGACAGTATACTATGTGTTGCATTTTTCTTTTCTACAGAATTTCAAAATGAATCAATAGATATATCTGGTTCACTAATTGGGATTAAAAGAAGCACAATTACCGAAATGTATGATTTGTACTGCAAGCATGCTCGTAGCAAAGGTTTCAGCATTCGAAAGTCAACGAATAGATTCTCAACAAAAGGAGAAGTTGTGGAAAATCATTTGCGTGTTCTAAGGCTGGACAAAAAAGAAAATCAGAGGAGAAGAGAAAAGGAACAAAAAACCAACTAGCACGCAACTGCTACAATTTGATATTGAAAAACCAAGAACATGAAAAAACAAGAAGAATCATGGAAGAAGGATATGTGAGAGATAAGGAAGCTATTGATGCTTTCTTGGAAAACTCAGAACCAATCATTCTCGTCGAGTCATGTAACACCATTCTTGATCCAGTTCAATCAACTACAAAAGGGAGGAAGGCACAAAGGGCAAAAGTCAACTTGAAAAACAAAGGAAAAAGAAAGCAAGAGAACCAATCCAAATCAATAACAATGAATTTGGTTCAAAAACACCAAATATTCGTATTATTTAGCTATATGTAGTCAATCTTTAACAGTGTTATTCAATTTTGAAAAACATTATTTTCTATAGTATATTTTTATTACAGCTTACAGTGTATTTAATTTCTCCATATAGTATGTATTGTGTTGACTGATAGTATACATTTCGCATAATTCTTTTTTCTTGTGCAGTGCTATATATTTATTTTTTCCAACCAACATAAGATACACAATGTATACAGTATTGGCTTCTAGTATATATTATTGTAACCCTAATTTCTTCAATCCAGTTTTAAAAAACATTCTTATGTATAATACATTTTTTATACAGCTAACATTATATTTAATTTCCGCATATAGTATGCATTGTGTTGGGTGATAGTATACGTTGTGCATTATTCTTTTTTCTTGTGCAGTGCTATATATTTATTTTTTCCTATCAGTCATCACAACATATACTATGTCCAAATATTAAATATACTGCGAATCTTGAAAAATAATTAATGAGTAACAAATAAAGTATGCAGACTTCCTTAATATCTTAACTTAATTTTTTAAGTAATATTATGGTCTCCATAACGGAACAATAATTTTGGAACAATAATTGTATTTGTATCATTAAATGAACTCATTCTTGGACATATACTTTATGCAAGAATAATTATAACAAAAGTATACTATCAAGCAAAATGATATGTACTAGCAGACAAAATGATATACTATCAGGCAAAATGATATGTTCAGGTCGTCGCGACCGCGACTTCCAACCTAACGAAGAACGAGCCAAAAAGCTTCAACAATGGTTCGCGATCGCGATTAGTGTTCGCGCCGCGACCAAGTCGACAACCCACAAACCCCAGCTATAGTTCGCGACCGTGACTCCAATTCGCGCCCCCGACCAACCTGACGAAGTTTATTGTTCACAAAGTTCACAAGATATTTAATCATCGCTTATAGTACGTTTTATGTTTCCTGATAGTATACGTTTAGCATAACTCGGATTTCTTGTATTCATCTTGTATTCATTTTATTAAAAACGTTTAGCTTTGCAGTATATGTAATGTTGGCTTATAGTACGTGTTATGTTGCTTCATAGTATACATTTTTTATAACTCTGATTTCTCCTATACTACTTCTTTTATTCTTTGTAATATACTCGGTAATTGTATTTCCAAGGTTATAGTATATTTCATGTTCGCTTATAGTATATGTTATATGCCTGATAGTATACGCACTGATTACAACAAAGTCACATTACCTTGTTGCTCCATTTCTAGGAGAATAAAAAAGTTGCAGCCAAAAAAGAAAAGAAAAATCCAACCACAAAATTATGCAAAACCAGTACATCAACATTAATATAGGTGACCACATTAGTTCCTCAAAGAATTAATAACGAATCTTCAGTAAAAATTGAGGTTTCAATCTCTTCTTCATCAATCACAACCAATACCCCCTTTGGCTACCCCACTTGGCCCAAGTGTGAGTCTGTTAAAGGACACACTCACATCTGAAAAAAATAAAACAAAACAAAACAATTCAAAACAATAAGCAGTCATATTTGCAAAATAACAAGCAATTTCAAAACAACCAAATACCAACACGACAAAGATTAATGATCTATGTGTGCAATACAAAATTTAACACGAATATCAAAACGAGAAAGCTTAATTCCAAGATAAATTGTTAATGACACATATAACAGAGCTTTTATAAGGCATTCTCAACATATCAATCTTTGGAAGATGGAAATGCATATAAAAATGTAAGCCAAATAATACAGGGTAGGATGCATTTCAGCAGACGAAGCAAAGCTGGAGGTGAATTTTTCTATTGCGAATTGCAGGTTAAGGTTTAACAAAATCCACCATTCCTATCTCAAATAACATACTCTGGAGAAACAATTACAAGTCCAGCCCCAAGTTCATATACAGACATAACAAAATCTATCTCCAAAATTGTAATTTCCCCCAAAAAGAAAACGAAATCATACATGCAGTATTTTGGCAATTGATCCCAATTTGAGAAAAGTTGAACTCCCAATTCTGAACACAAAACCGGACACTACAAAAAAAACATGGTATAGCGACGATCAATCCCGCCGGCAGCAGTAAACCCTCCTTGTGTATTATGACTTTTTTCGAAGTTGATTTCTCTGAATGTGCCTTCTCCCTCCCTATTTGTTATAACTTTTTAACCCTTGAATTTGGATTTTTCCGAAGTTGCCGCCATGGTGGGTAGGGATGCAAACGAACCGAATAGAAGCGAATATTAAGAGATTCGATTCGAATTCGTGAAATTTGGCTTCAATTCGAATTCGATTCGAAATTTTTTCCGAATATATTCGATTCGATTCGTGATTCATTAATTCAAAATTATCAACAAAAAACTGTTGTTATTTAGAAATATTCGATTCGAAATCAAATTTGTCTAGATTCGAAAATTAGAAACCCTATGTTTTACTAAGAGAATTTGTAAATATTTACTATTAAATATATTTTTATTTATTATAATTATATTATATATTTAATATATTATATATATATATATATATATATATATCGAATCGAATCATCGAACTTTACATATCGAATACATATATATTCGAATTCGATTCGAAATATCAACGAATATAAAAAATGATTTGAATTTGAATTCAAATTCGAATTTTACCGAATCGAATCATCCTAAACGAATTCGAATCACGAATCGAATCAGTATAATTTGATTTGACTTGCATCCCTAGTGGTGGGGACGCCGTTCTGTGGCAAAATCGGCGAATGTACCGATGCCTACCTCTTCACAGGCCCAATCATCGACGACTACAACATTGTCGGGTACTCACTGTTGCTGAAGAAGAAGACGTACATTAGGGTGTGTGTGATGATGAAAGATTTGTTGCAGAAATTAGCAAATAAATGGAATAAGAACACTGCTGCGTTTGAAATTATAAGAAGCAGAGCATGTGGGAGACAGTAAAGTTTTTGTTTAAAAAGACTGTGAAAAAGTAACAAAAGGGGAGAGAGTAAAAATTTGGCCAGGTGTACAATAAGACTTGTGTGCATCAGATGCACACAAGTTTTTGTCCCTCTATATATATAACGAAAAAAATATAGCAATGTGTGAATTGTGCTGATCAATTAGACCCGAATGTATAACAACAACAGTGTGCATCAAATGTACGTAAATTTTTATGATTTTTCAACTGGTGCAAAAGGTGACCTTGGTGGTAGGCGTTCATATATTGCCCCATTTTATAGAAAATCAGCCTTAAAAGGCAAATTTGGCATTAGGCGGCCTATTAGTCCTAGGCGATTAAAAAAAAAAAAATCTAGGCTGCGTAAAATCCCCTGTCCACTGATTTTTAACTTCTACAACCTTCTTTTTTTCATAAATATTGAATTAATTTGCAACTTCCTGCACGTAATAAATTTGTTAAAATAAGAAACGTTGATATTGAATTGAACATATAATGTAGAAAAATAGTTGTATTTATTTTTGTTTTGCAAGACGATTAGAAGAGAAGACAGAGCCACGTCTGGCAGTTGGGTGGCCATAGGTATTCCCCTTTCCCTCCAATCTCCCAACTGTCATCCTGAGGACCTGAGCCACCTCCTTTCTTCTCCAACAACTTTCTTGAACGATATGCCACTTACATCGGCGGCGGCCATGGTGGGCGGAGGAATACTCCTCTGCTCGCCGGGTATCGTCTCTTCTCGTTGCACTTGTTTTTCCTCTCTATGTCGGCTGCCTTTTGCATCTTCATCACGGACAATTCAACCCAACTTATCTTCCGAGCACTATAAAGGTCCATTTCTACCCAAACTCCATCTTCAATTTCGGAGCCCCAGACTCAGATTCGTCGCCGGGGCTGCCGAGTCAACTCAGCCCTCGCCCATCACCACCAGTCCTGACAAGCCTACCGTCCCGGATGACGAGTTTACGCTGGCCAAAGTACGAATATCTTATGTTCAGCATTTCTTTCGTTTTGTAGGATTATTTTTGTTTTTTAATCTGAATCTGTTTACGAAATTGCTAATCATATCACATATGTGGAGAATTCGTGAACAAAAACTGTGAAAACTTGGTGTTCAGTATAATTAGATATTGATCAAACAATAGAGTTCTAGTCGATATTCTTCAAATTGTATGATTTAATGTGTGTTATAAATAAGATTCATAAAGTTGCTTATGAGAGCAAAGAATTAGTGTACCCCTGTATAACAGAAATTGGTTTTTGGAGAATATTGATTTATGCGACGTTGGAGTTTGTTGTACTTTTATATTTGTTCGCTTTTTGGACGTCTCCATTGAACATTTCAACATTATTTAAAGGAGAATAATTAGAGTATTGTCAAAATTGGGAAGATCAGAAGGCAAGCAGCTAGTGTATTGTATTGGTACTTTTTGGAAGTAGTTTGATGGTTATCATCATGAAACCGTTTTGGAGATTTGATTCTAAAGATGTTGAAGACTGTCATTGGATTTGTAATGCAGAAAGGTAGTACTTACTGATTTTATAATGACTTTAGATACGAAGCTTCATCTCGTACAGCCATAGGATGCACTCTCAGTTGGAAAAATCATACATGAGTTGTTGCAAAATGATGTTCAAATATCAGCAATTACTATTTTCATCTTTCTTGTGTGACCGAGCATTTTATGTGCATGTACATTTGCAATATAGTAAAAGGATCAGAAGGAATTGAAATATCTGTGGCCAAAGTTAACCACTTGTTATGGAAAATCTTGTTTAGTGTGATGAATAATAGAAAACCTAATGGTCTTCCTAATTCCTATATTACGGTGAATTTCAATCGTTTGGTGAAACATCATGATTTTAAAACAGTTTTACTGACAGCTGGCTGCACTGTACAGGTTTCTTTTGGAGTTATTGGATTAGGTCTTGGCGTATCTCTTCTCTCGTGAGTAGTTTCTCTTTTTATCCGTTAAGTATGTCATATTGAATCATCTCTTCTCTCGTGACTCATGAGTATTTTCTGTCTTTTTATCCGTTAAGTATGTCATATTGAATCGTTGTGCAATGTGAAACAATATGGCTCTTATATTTAAATGATTTGCTATAGTATTTTTCCTGTGTATAATCACTAAATTATCTAAATGTATTTCATTAATGAAGGAAAAAAAGAACCTTTGGTCGAAGGTTGAGATGGGTATAATCAACGACAAGATACTGGTTCTCAAATTTATCTCCTTCTCTTAACATCTGATGTTGACTTGCAAGCTCAACTGATCATTACCATTTCTTTTACTTGTCCAGGTACGGATTTGGAGCTTACTTCGCTATCCTCCCAGGATCTGAGTGGTCTGCGTTGATGCTGACTTATGGCTTCCCTCTTGCAATAATTGGCATGGCTCTCAAGGTTATTGTCATCTTACTTGCAGTGTACATCTAACATTATATATTTCATTTTATTGTACATGTTCAGGTGCTCTAATTCCAGAATCCAGACCATGGGCATTTGTTCATTGTCATGTCATATGCACTTAGCATGTAAATTTGTTATAATTTTACAAGTGACGTGCAAATAGACCTTAGGTAGCTAACTTTCTGATCATTAGAATAAAAAATTTCTCGTTCTTTAGTTGTTATCCTTCTTGACTTATGACGTGATTATCTCGATATTGTTGTCTAGTATGCAGAACTTAAGCCTGTACCCTGCTTGACTTATTCAGACGCTTTTGCACTGAGAGAAAAATGTGCAACTCCAATTCTTCAGCAGGTATTTTCATCTTTAGCCTTTAGATTTTTAATTTCCTAGTCTTATTCAGCTGATAAATATCTCTTCGAATATCTTATGTTTTTCTCCTTCATAACCTTATCAGTTTGTAATGCATGCTTTTTTAGCTTCCCATAGTCATGTTTTTGTATTTTTTACCCATCATCGCTGGGTGCCAATTTGCAATCATGCAACTGTAAAAAGTTGTTTGTGATTGACCTTCCTGTACATGACTTTAACTTTCTGAGGACATTCCCAGAAGAAGCTACAGCTTAGGGGCTTTATCCCTTTTTTATTTTCTTGCCTAAGATATGCATTTGTAGTAGACTGAAGTTGATGCAAAGATAGAAACTATTTCTTTTTATCCAAGCATTAACTAATCACAGTGTTTCAGCTGGCAAAATGAAACTGGGCTTAACAGATGCAGTTTAATGACTTTTATATAGGTCAGATGAATGTTGTGGATGTATGTGTATATCTGTGAATTCGACTATGAGAGACTATAATCTTTCCATTGTTTGTTGCTAGGCTTGTTATCAAAAGACCTTTTTGTTTTAGTTGTACACTATCTCTATTAATTGTTAAATAGTATCATGCATGACGAACCTCTATTTTCTATTTTCCAAGTAATGACATTTCATCTTGATTCGTTAGGTCAGAAGTGATGTTACAAGATACCGTTATGGGGACGAGCAGCATCTTGATGAAGCATTAAAGAGAATTTTCCAATATGGTCAGGTAGCTCAACCCACCCCATGCATGAAATGACTGCCTGTTCATGTGAGCTCATGAAAAAGACAGCTTATATGCAATCTGTATTTTGTTCTGGTAGGGTGGAGGTATCCCTCGGAGGAGTGCCCCTATTCTCCAAAGTATACGGGAAGAGGTACGACCCGAATCTTTATTATTGTGTAATAACCCATAAATTACCATTATGCTCACTTTCTTGTTCATTTGAGTACAATTATGCTTATTATTCAATTTCTCTGTGGTGTAATCTGTAAACATTTTTATCAAGCCATAGTTCATGAGCTCTCTCCGCTGATTTTACAAATTGTTCGTTTGTTCAAGGTTACTGAGGATGGCAGATATGCATTGGTGTTGGTATTTGAGGCAAAAACACTGCAGTTATCTGATTTTGAACAAAGACAGGTGAAATTTAATCTACTACATACCACTATTTCCCTTGTCTTTCTCCATTTTCATTTCGTTTATAGCTTTATAAACTACCCTTTTTGGATCAAACCATTTGTAGGCAAAATTTGCGTCGTTCTTTGGACCAGGGATCACAGCCGAAATTGGTAAGTTCTATACTTTGTTTGCATATGTAAAATTAAGTTGTTAGAGGATGTGATGGATTGTGAGCAATATTGGTGTATGCAGCGGAGGGCGGGAAAAATTTGTACGAGGTGAAGCTAATTTCCAACACTACGTTGTGAGGATGGAGTTGTATATTTGTTTAGGGGTTTTCTGCATTTTTACAAACCTGTTGTATAGCTTATTTTGTTGTTTAAATATAGCAGGACATACAGGTAAGTTTATGTGAAATGTCAGTTATGTGTATTCTTCTACCTATAAATCCACGGTTTATGTCAGAATGTGAAGTTCTCCTGATTTCATTGTGGTCATCTTATTCTCACCAGCCCAATGTTTGCAAATGACAGAATATCAGCAACACATTCGCAAATATCCAGTCAACTTACAACATAAATTGTAACATAAGTAATAAAAATATGAATATAATCTCATATAACAAAAGAGTAATGAAATTAAAGAAACAATTACGCTACCCTACTAAACCGAGACTTAAATTAATATGTCCATTAATTGATTTGTTAACATTTCATTAATTAAAGCTAATTATCTTATCAACAAGGGAGGACCTAGAACATACAGTTGGGGCCGGCAGACAAAAAACAAACCACTAACATTCATATACATGTGATCATAAATATTAACATATCATATCTAATATTTAGATAGAATATTAACAATAATTTTTATTATATATGTCGCTATGTATCATTAATTACCTACATTTTAAATGAGTGTTTTGATTGCATATTATGAAAATTATCTAAATTTATCATAGTTTTTATAATTTTGAGGAGGATCAAAACATATATATATATATATAAATATATATTTATACACATTATACATATTTTAGATAAAAATAAGAGGGCATGAGGTGAGGTGCGGGGAGCCAGGGCCACCCCCACCCCAAGTGTAGGTCCCCTTTGCTTATAAGTGATGAGTATATTAACGCGTGCTTATTGGATAGCAAAACATTTTCTTAAAGGAAAATACTCTATCACATTCATTCAGTATACAAAACTCTTAATATTCTGACACCTTATAATTTCGAGTTTTTATAACATCGTATATTAAAACATTAGTTTTTATGTTATATTTGTGTAATATTCCATTAATTTCAAATTTTCGGTAATAATTTATCAACTTTTAAATTTGGCAAAATATACAAATATATTGGCATTTCACGATTTAAAGCAAAATCTTTCAATAATTGTTGATTAAATCACAACTTATTAAAATTTTACCAATTATAGTCTCCGTCTGTTTTTTGTTAAATTTTACCTACGTAGCTCTCGGAGATTCACGCTGGAGTTTAAAAATAAAAATAAATGCTAACTCACTTCACCTTCTTTATATTCCTCAATTTTAGACAAGCTTATAGTAAACACTTCCAAATTATAAAATCCTGCAAAAAATCCTAAATTTTGAGAAGGGAAAACTTTGCCATCGAGATGAACGTTGAGGAATCGAAGGTTTAGCAACAAAAATTGGGAGGGCATGTGATATAAAATTGGACAAGCTGAAAATTCTTAAATTTGGTAAGCATGATAATACAAAGCTGCCCCAATTCATTTTTATTTGCATAAATGTTAACCCCATTGAGATGAAGTTCTCTTAATTTCGTGAAGTTTTGTATGAATCTTCTCGTGTAAGGGGGTTGAAGCTTGAGTAATGTGTAAATTGAAATAGAAAGATCAAGAACCACCGACCTCGTTAAATTTGAGAAATTCGGCGGAACCTGACTGCAGAAACCGGAGTTGCTCAGATTTAGGTACTACTTCCTCCGTTCCGTTCAAATTTGCACACTTTACTTTTCGGTCCGTCTCACTCAGATTTGCACATTCTTAAAAAGGAAATTTCCCAAATAATCTCCACCCCCAAAATCTCCATCTTCAATCTCCACCTTTGAAAAAGTCAACCAAAAAGCAAAAAAACAACTTTTTTTTTAACCTCTGTGCCCATACCTACCGTGCAAATTTAAGCGGGATGGAGATAGTATAACTCAGTGAGTTGTTCGAACTCAAGGTGCAATTTAGTGGAATCAAAGTTGTTTTGAGCTAAACTATAGCTCTGTAGATTGACCAGCTTGAAAAAAAACATCATTAATTCCGTTGGAGATTGATTCGTTGGTAAAAGCGAGACCATACACAAATTTTATTTTCTTTCAATGGGTAGGTGGGTGGGGGGAGGGGGGGGTTGATGGGGTGTTTTGAATAGAGAAAATGAAAATAAAATAGGGAAATTTGAGGAAGATGAAGAAAGGTAGAGTGAGTCAGCATTAATTTTTATTTGTTTTTTTTCTAATTCTAGCTCGTAAAGCCATTAGCTACGTCGGCAAAAATTTAACTAAAAAACAAATGGAGGCTACAATTGTTAAAATTTTGAATGGTTGTAATTTAATTAGCAATATTGTGCTATTATTGTTAAAATAGTGAGACAATGAGATATATTTGAACATTTTACCTTCAAATCTACAATTTACATAAACATCGTTATTGATGTCTACACGAATATTAGAGTGAGTCTTGCACCAAACACACAATAGCACTATTGTGCACTTGCTAGGGCCCACTCAACAATTTAACCCGCTAGGTAAAAATTAGCCATTAGGTTAAAACAAAAAAACTTTAAAATAAAAGCACATACTCCCTCACCTCTCTCAGCTCGCCGCGACGTCTCCGTAAGACCTCCCTCAGGTCACTGCGACGACTCCGTCACGCCGTCGTCAGCTCGTCGTCGTTTACCTGTGGCGGCGACGTTGATATCTCCTCCACTTTCGCCTCACTCAGCTCGCGCCTCCCTCTGCTCTGCACCTCCCGCTTCTCGCGCCTCCGCGACACCAAAGTCTGCTCCACCTTCCTCTTCTCGCAAAATCAGGAGTAAACAATGGGTACAAATCCTTTTCAAATTTTAATTTCTAGCTACTGCCCATTAATAATGTGCTTTCTTCTTCTGCATTCTTATGAATTTTGAATTTCGTTTCACGAATTAGAGTTTTCTCAATTTAATTTGCTTATTGCATTGATTTATGAACACTTCGAATGTGTTTGTCCTACGTAGTTTTACAGTAATAAGGATCGATAGAAATTTTGATTAGGATTTCGGATTATATACTTTTACTTTGTACTATTCTTTTAGATTTCAGTTCTGATGCTCAACTTTCAGAAAATAATGACAAATTAGATAGAAAGGGAAAATAATGTAGTTTCTACGTAGCCAATAATAAAAAAATATTCAGCTGAATGTATACTGCTGGTTTGCAACACTTCCATTAGAACCTAATCTTATTGATTGTTAATATGACGGCATCGAATTGTTTGGTGGTATTTTCATCTAATGATCATATTCTATTTTAGAGTTAGAATGATCTTGTTATCCATAATCAAAGTGGACTGCCTTGCTCGACGTTAGCTCGTTTCTGTGAGTTCTCGTCTTCATTTATTAGCACTTGGAACATAAGCTGAAACTGAAACTTTTAATATTATATTGTACTATACAAAAATGTCGTTCATGGTTAACATTGTGCATCAATTGACATGATTTTGCTGCTGGTTTGATCATAATTACATATTGGAGTTAGTTATAATTTCGATGCAATTATATCATAACGCATATAATATAGTATAGTTTATTCTTTGCAACAATATACCTTACACCACTGTAGTATACGTTGATGTTGCTTATTTTCCGATTTTTAACTAGAAAAAAGTATAAGAATCAATGGATATGGAACTGCATAGTGATAAAGTGGGGCAAGAAAATCATCAAGGTAACATTTTCGAAAAAATATTATTTAATATGTAAAAATAAATTATATACACTTATAAAATTTTTCATGTGTTCAGTTTCTGATGCAAACCTGATTGAAAATGAGCTTCAAACTGAAACGTTAAGTTCAATACAACTACATCCCACCTTGAGCTTAGATGATGGATTGAACAACAATGAAGGTAAAAAGAAAACAGTAAATATACCTTACTGTTTTCACATACATAGTATAGGTTATTTTGTCCAATAAAGGGGTTTAGTATTTGACTTTTTTCATGATTTTTAATAGAACTACTAAAAGAATCAATAGATACTGAAGTGTTTAATGATAAAATGGGGCAATAAAATCATCAAGGTAACATTTTCAAAAAATGATGTTGAATATTTTTTAAATATCTATACACTAGTATAAAAGTGCCTTAAATTTCAGTCAATTTATGTTTGACCTATTTTACTCTTTTTAAGTTTAAATATTCTAAGAGTAATATTGTAATTTCTTAACTTCCTAATTATTATATGTCAATCCCAATTGTATTATGATATATATATCCTTATACAAGTTCTTTTTTTTTTTTTTTTTTTTGCTTACTTTATTTAAACATAAGTACATTTATTAATTTTCTGAACCAAATAAAAAAATGAGTTTTCTTAATTTTTTTAGTTTCGTTAATAAAGTAAATTATCAAGATCGTACATATCCTCTTATAAAAGTGCCTTAACTTTCAGCCAATTTATTAGTTTTCTTAACCAAATAAAAAAAATGAGTTTTCTTAATTTCTTTAATTTCTTTAACAAAGTAAAATATCAAGATCGGACGTATCCTAATACAAAACTGTCGTAAGTTTCAACTAATTTATGTTTGGCTTATTTTACCCTTTTTAAGTTTAAATATTCTAAGGATAATATTGTAATTTCTTAACTTATCCTAATTATTATATGTCAATCCTAATTATATTCTGATATATATCCTTATACAATTTTTTTTTTTTGTCTATTTTATTTAAACATACGTACATTTATTAATTTTCTGAACCAAATAAAAAAATGAGTTTTCTTAATTTTTTTAATTTCGTTAACAAAGTAAAATATCAAAACCGTACATATCCTAATTATTATATTTCAATGCTAATTCTAATCCTGATTGTGTTCTAATATATACCCTAATGCAAGTTTTTTTTTTTTTTTTTTTTTTTTTGCTTTCCTTATTTAAACATAAGTATATTTATTAATTATCTAAACCAAATAAAAAAAAAATGAGTTTTCTTAATTTTTTTTAAAAATTTTGTTACAAATTAAAATCCCAAGATCGTGGCCTAAAGTTTTATTTCGTCACAGGTTTTGACACATTATGACATAAAATATTATTCTTCATTATATCCTTTATTTTATCCCAAGATTTATAGATTACGAAATCTAATTATATTGAGCCATGTAGGCAAGCAAATCAAACAATTCGAATCACGAGGGAACGGAGAACAGAGGTGACCATATTTCATTGAGCACTAATATTTGACACAGAACATGAATAGCTTTACCTAAATCACTGAAAAACATTATGTAGTACCAATAGTTCTGACTGAAACAAGTTTCAAAGCACAAAAATTTACATCATATTTCGACACTACTTTTGTTGCAGTTTTAGACAATAGCAGCCTCTCCACATCAGTAACAGCGATGGGTGGAGCTTCGACAGTTGCATAATACTCCACCTCCCTTTGGTGATTGGATAGCTACATGATTCGGTAAGGGCGTCACCTACTGAGATTGGTTTCATATGAAAATATATTGGATAAGTCAATCTACATGCAAACCAATTCGTAAAAAAATAAAAGGTAGAATCAATTTGTCTCGACCCATGTAAGTAGTTAGAAGAATCCTTACCTCCCATCCCTTCTTACGTACTCTCCGTACATGATACACCAATCTATTCTGCCATGACACTCATAGTTTATCTGCAAGTAAAGAAGATTTAAATGGAAGAGATCATAAAAAGCAGTATGATCAGACAGAGAGAGAGAGAGAGAGAGAGAGATGCCAACCATGACAAATTTTCTTGGCATAACTGAAGTTGAAAACTGGGACTTACTAAGCTCTTTAATCTTCCTACTTAAAAATGATTACTTGAAGGGTCACTTCTCCAAATAGTTCCTCTTGTTCCGCTAGAATCTTCTTTGCAGCAAACTTGATTGATTAAAGTGTTGTTATGTCCCTAATATTTGAAGGGATCTCCTTCAACTCGCGAAAATGTTCAAGAACAAGTTTCTGAGGCATGGAAAGTGGGTGTTTTCTGTCATCCAATACTCCATATCATTCCACCTTGAAATTTTTAAGACTTCCAGGCTGCAGAATTGGCCTTCAACAGTTTTCTAGATGCAAGGCTTTGAGTTTGAGCACCTCAAGCAGTGGTAAGGAACCTATCTTTTCCATGATGTCACCCCAATGTACAGGTTTGGCTTCAAACATCAACTTCCAGCGAGTGTTTCTTAGAAACGTTGAAAACACATATTGAAGTACATTCTGCACAGCAACAAACTGATTGTCAGTACAACTGATGCAGGAGGAAATTGTATTGTGCGCTATGTTTTACTGTCTGCGTGTATAACATCTCGAGTCACTTATTGAACGAGATTTTTTGTAGAGCAGTCTTGATTTTTGGCTAACCCCGGAGAAATAAAGAAGTGAATCCAATCTCGAATTTCTTATTGGACGAGATTTCTTGGAGAACATTCTCGATTTTTGGCTAATGCAGAGAAATCAAGAGAGGAATTAAATCATCATACTTGATTGTTGGCTAACCCAAGAGAAATCAAGAAACAAATGGAATCGCTTATTGAAAGAGATTTCTTGAAGAGCAGTCTTGACTTTTTGCTAATCCTAGATAAATTAAGAAATGAATTGAACGGTTCATTGATCGTGTAGAGAGGTTCATCTTTACTAATTTTTTGACTTCAAAAAACTGATTTCTTAGCGGAAGGAATCCTTTGTTCTAAGATGATGTATTGTTTGTCTAAGTTCTTCAATTAGTGTAAATGAAGGTAGTATTCTTCAAGTGCACATTGCGTAGTTGAAACTGGAGATGAAACATTATTTCGGAATGTCAACTTGTGTATCTATTTTCACAAGTGAAGTCAGTAGAGGTCAAACTAGAAGCCGGGAAGCTAAGTTTTTCACTATGAATTCCTCTATTGCAAACAATGTTTCATCCCTTGATTAGGCCATCTGTTATACTTAAAACATAATAGAGATCATTTTGCACTTAAATAATTCATGGACCATATGGCGATAAAAATCCAACTAATTCTTGCATTAGTGAAAGAAAAGTGCAAATATCACTATCCACATTCACATTGTGAAACTACAATCTAAGGAAAGGATATATATCCAATATATAAAAGGAGAAAAGATGATATGGTTGTCTTGATATAACTGTCATATCAATGTTAACATATGTTTTGGGATAAAAATAGTTAAATATCTATACACTAATATAAAAGTGCTTTAAGTTTCAGCCAATTTATGTTTAACCTATTTTACCCTTTCTAAGTTTAAATATTCTAAGGGTAATATTATAATTTCTTAACTTATCCTAATTATTATATCTCAATCCTAATTGACATGATATAGATATAGATATATCTACAAAGGTCATGATAGAGTGGCAAATGAAATGGAACCAAATGATGAGCAAGGTATAGTTGATGAAATAAACAGTTTCAAGTTGCTACATTGGTATCTGCTCAAGAAGCTAGGAGAATTTATGGATTTAATTTGAATGAGATTTGACCAGTAGTCATCAACCTACACCTTCATCTTCCAAATAAATAATCCGTGACATATTGGGGATATCAAAATTTATAAAATGTTTTGTCGTGAGACCATACTTCCAAAACAATCTCACCGAATTTTTTGCAATGTGTGAATCCAGTAAAAAATCATAGAAGTATCTTTATAGGGAGTTTCCAGATTACTATGTATGGGATAGACAAAGAAAATGTTGGAAGAAAATGGTAAAAAAGTGATGCCATTGCGCGTATGAGAGCTGCAAATTCTATAGAAGGAGAAATATATTATCTTAGATTACTCTTAATTTATGTTACAGGACCAACATCTTTTAAATATTTGCTGAGTGTAAAAGGTATACGATACTCATCTTCCAAAGATCTACAACAAAAAGGGAATTGTTGGAAGCAAATCAAAGTATTTTCTAATGTCTTAATAAAATTATAACTTTCCAAATACCACAAGAACTACGAAGACATTTTGCAATCATTCTGGTCTACTGTGCACCAATATATGTACGAGTTCTATGCGACACATATTACACTACATTGTCTGTGGATTTCAAAAGTGATCATGACATTCAGATAAATTAATAATTGCTAGCACTTTGAAAAGTTTAAACTTTTTTTGAGAGAGCATGAGAAAAACTATAGACAATATGACCTTTCGAAAATACTCGTTGATATTGAAACCCTAGATGATGAAAATCTCAGATAAATTAAAGAGGAAATGTCTATTGAAGTACATACAAAAGATTACGAAGTAGAGCGAATGTTGACAACAAAAAGCTTTCTCATTTATTTTAGAATGCGTAAAAAGGGAAAATGGTGCATGTAATTTTTTTATTGATGTTCCTAGTGAAAAGGGAAAAACATTCTTGAACAGAGCTTTACTAGCTCATTTGAGATCCCAAATTTTAATTATGTTTGCTAGGCCTGAGCATAAATTTATAAAACCGCCAGCATCGCCAGAACCAAACCGCACTGCACCGCTATCTATAATATTTATTAAAAACTCGCAGTTAATATTTTGGCAAAAAACCGCACCATATATGCGGTGCGGTTTAAATTTTCGGTCAATAACCGCACTGATCGCACCGCATATTATATGTTAGTGTTGTATCGATCTAAACTATATGGGTTATGACTCCTGCAATATTAATTGAGAAATGAGGCCTACAATATGAATTTTTAGTAGTTAGTACTCCATTAATTAATGTGTTAAATATATAAGTGTATAGTTGCATTTTCTTGCTACGCCACATATTACAATCACAATATCTTTATAGTCATAGATTGTCCGATGTTTTTCAACTTTTCATTTGCTTGTTAGATTGTAATTATATGCTCCTACTTTTACATTTAACTGAAACCGCGAGACCGCCACAAACCAACCATAATCGCACAAAATCGCATGCTCATTTTTTTCACATAAATTGTGGTTTAATTTTCAATAGGAAACTGAACCGCATATTGTGGTGCATTTTAAATTTATCGAATAAAATCGCAGCATGAGCATCCCTAGCGTATGCAATTGCAACATCTAGAGTAGCTGCAGGGATAATGCATGGAGATAGAACAACACATTCATGCTACAAAATCTGAATAAATGTGGATGAATCTACTGAATGCTCTATTCTAAATAAAGTGGAGCTTAGAACTCTTGCGCGAAGCCAAATCAATTATATGGGATGAAGACCAATGGTGAAAAGATGGCAATTGAGAATGTAGATAATTTACTTATGGATCGGATGTAGAAACTACAAGAATGGAAGAGAAGAAGAAACGACGGAACTCAGAAACAAAAGTAGAAGATTGCATTCAGATTGGAAGCGATGATGAGTGGTACACGTGTCCTGTGCACGCACTTTAGGGCACTTTTAGTATCATTTTAGTGTCAATAATGTGTATAATCACGTGTATTTAGTGCTATTGTATTCTCATGGGAAAAATAATGCGTTTGTGTTGTTTTTGTGTTAAGACAGGTGCAAAAGGATCGAAAAAGAACATCAAACGATCACGGAGTCGAGGGATCGATCGAAGAAACAAGGGACAGGGTTGAGGGGTCGATCTCGGCCGAGACAGGGCACAATCTCGGTTGAGATACCTCTCCAGGGAAATCCTGGAGTTTTGAGAAATTGAAGATCTCGGCCGAGACGGGTATGGCATCTCGGCCGAGATAGCTCTCCAGGGAAAATCAGAGATTCAAAGAGATGAAGATCTCGACCGAGATGAAACCTAATCTCGGCCGAGATAACCCAAAACTTAAAAATCCCCTTTTCACATCTCGGCCGAGATGCAACCCAATCTCGGCCGAGATTATCCCTCTGTTTACAAAATGAAAAGCCCTTTTTCACGTCTCGGCCGAGACACACTTGCGCCTCGGCCGAGATTCCTTGCCCTGTTTTAAATTCCTGAACGCGATTTCGCCTTAAATTGAAGTAACAACTCTTCCGCTATATATATATCCTCCCTTTCGAAATTAACCTACTTTGGGGACATTGAATAACACACTTTCCAGCCATTTTTGAGCCACCAAAGCCACCAAGGAAGGAAGATTGGGCAAGAGATTGAAGGATCATCTTCTCCAATTGACATCTTTGGTTTCATCCATCTTAGTATCATGTTTCTTTACTTTTCTACATATTTTCTGTTTGTTTTAGCTTCCATGGGTGAGTAGCACCCTTATTTCTACCCTTGATCAAATGTAAAACTTTGAGTGATAATGTTTACATGATTATTGCTAGTTGATGTTACCATTTGATTACAATTTCAAGTGTTCTACACTATTTACTATTATTGACTCATATTTGTATGCTTTTTCTTGGTTTGATCAACCTCTAGGAAGTGTATGAATGTGTTGCTACAATTGGAAATTACTATTCGTAATTGTAGGATTTTCGATTCCCTAGTAGCAAACAACGAGTGGTTTCGTTGGTGATAGTGTAGAGTTCGACCTCTAAACCCGAGCTTTCGAGGTTTATGTCAAATCTGTTTCATTATCTTGGAGCTTTTATCATTCAATTGCCAAATTGAAGAGAGCTTATTCGACATTTTGGTTTAATTGAATAAGATTAGTCGAAGAGCTTATTTTGATTAGCCATAATTAAGAGATAATACGGTTGCTAGAGCTTGTTAGTAGTCGTGAAATAGGGACTTGAAATGTTTTTAATTAGGTATCAACAATAGTTGTGTAATTCGTTGGAACCAAAGGGATACTCGGTCAAGGGTAGATATTTTAATCATATTTGAAAAATCTAAGAATCGATTTATCTATCTTGCTATCTTTTGTTAATTGAATCTTAGCTTAGTTGATCATAGCTAAATAGTGGTTCCTATCTTGACAAACAAACCCCCCCCCCCCCCCCACCTTTATTGCTTTCCTTGTTTGTTTTTGTTCTTGTTTGAAGTACGTAATCGCTTGACATATCAAGACAATATTGTTCAACCGTTCCTCATGGGATCGACCCTTACTTATCGCTCTACTAGTTAGAGTTTTAGGTTAAGGGGGTAAGCGATACGTGACTAAATTGCCCCACCAAATTTTGGCGCCGTTGCCGGGGAACGATGATAAGAATAGTGTTGTTTTATTTGTTCAAGCATTATATTTAGTTTATTAGTTGTTTATCTACTTCTTGTTTATGTAGTAGTTTGATATTCTCTTGTTTTCTTGTTTCTGGATAGGTAGTTATTGTATCTTGCGTTCCAAAGGGGAGAAAGAACTTCTTTTTGAGCCAGAGATAGTTGAACGGGAAAGATTATTGAGCAGAAGAGCGAGGTTACTTGAAGAGGTCCGAGAATCATTTGAAACCTTGAGTATAGAGAGTGAGGAGATTGAATTGGAAGAGATGGTTGGTGAGCAGGATCAGGAAAGAACCATGAAGGAACTTGCTCACACAAGGGTTGCTCACTAACCCTTGTGTATTACATTTTCGGAGATAGGGAATGATACCACTTTTGAACTCAAATCGAGGCTCATTCACCTCCTGCCGTCATTCCATGGGCTAACCAGGGAAGACCTGCACAAACACTTAAAGGAATTCCATGTGGTCTGCTCGAGCATGAAGCCGACTAGGGTGATTGAAGAACAAATTAAGCTCAGAGCATTTCCTTTCTCATTGAAAGATCTTGCTAGAGACTGGTTGTACTACTTGCCACCGAGTTCCATTACTACTTGGGAGCAGATGGAAACACAGTTTCTAGAAAAGAAGTTTCTTGCATCTTGAGCCACCACCATCCGAAAGAAAATTAGTGGAGTGAGGCAAATGCAGGGGGAAACATTGTATGAGTATTGGGAAAGATTCAAGAAGCTTATAGGGAGCTGCCCACCACATAAAATCACTCCACAATTGTTGATCTAGTATTAATACGAGGGACTGTGTATAACTGAACGGAACATGATTGATTCAGCCAGTGGAGGGACTCTGGCCGACAAGACCCCAACCGAGGCGCGGGCATTGATCTCTAAGATGGCCGCCAACACCTAACAGTTCGGTTGTAGAGAACCTGTGAGGCGAGTCAAAGATGTTATCGATTCAAGTGTTGAAGAAAGATTGGACCAGCTCACCGACCTGGTGAAGAAAGTGATTTCAGGGAGCACTCCTACCCCAAAACCCTGCAGAATCTATCAGATAACTGAGCACTCTACTGATACATGTCCTATTCTTGGAGAAGAAATGGATGCTCATGCCAATGCAGTTCATAATTTTAATCCTAACCAGGCTGGCCGGAAGTATGATCCCTATTTGCAGTCGTACAATCCAGGGTGGAGAGATCACCCCAATTTCAAATATGGGAATTAAGGTCCAAATATGCATCAACAGAGTGATCAATGTGGACACAATCGACCCTCCTACCCTAGGGGGATGTTCAAGCAAAAGGCAACCTACTGAACCAGTACCCCCTGATTCATCCCTTTCTGACATAGTCAAGAGCCTAGCAACAAGTACACTTAAACTGCAGAAGGAACAAGTTCGAGGTTCCAGAGTATTGAAAATCAAGTCAGTCAAATAGCATCAGTGGTATCCCGTCTGGAGAGTGTTCAAAGTGGAAAGCTACCGGCACAACCCGAGATAAACCCCCGAAATGTCAATGCAATCACCCTAAGGAGTGGGGTGATGCTTGGAGAGCCTAAAAAGCCCGAGCATCATTCCAATAGGGAGAGGAGAATCGAAAGTGAAGGGGAAAATGCTGAGAAAGAAATCTCGGCCGAGATACATCAAGATCTCGGCCGAGATGGCTCACTTCACCTAGAGGAGGAAATTTCCTGTCCAATAATCTTGGCCGAGAATGAAGTGCATCTCGGTCGAGATCAAGCAATCCCACCTGAAGAGAAAAAATGATGTACTCTTGTCTCGGCCGAGACATAACCAAATCTCTGCCGAGACGCCCAGAAGTCACATGTCAATCCTTCAACTCCACCACTACCATTCCCTAGCCAAATCAAGAAGGTCCCGGATAAAAATAGGGATAAAGAAATGCTGGAAATGTTCAGAAAAGTGGAGATAAATATCCCGCTGATAGATGCAGTGAAGCAAATTCCTAGATATGCAAAATTTTTTAAAGACCTCTGCACCAACAAGAGGAAGCTTAAAGGGAATGAAAAAGTGATCATGGGAGAGAATGTATCCACCATCTTCCAAAAGAAACTTCTGCCAAAGTGTAAAGACCCTAGAATGTTCGTGATTCCGTGCAAAATAGGTAACTATCGAATAGAACGTGCAATGCTCGACTTAGGAGCTTCGATTAATGTCATGCCACGTTCAATTTTTCATTCTTTAAATTTGGGTCCACTTAAGGAAACAGGGGTCGTCATTCAACTAGCCGACCGAAGCACTTCGTATCCTGATGGGGTAATTGAGAACGTGCTAGTTGAAGTTGATGAACTCGTGTTTCCCGCTGATTTCTATGTGATGGACATGCAAGGCGATCCATCAACGTCCACACCATTCTTGTTGGGAAGACCATTTTTAAATACTTCCCAAACCAAGATCGATGTCCGTGAGGGCACCCTCACGATGGAATTTGATGGACAAATTGTCAATTTCAATATCTTTGATGCAATGCGTTTTCCGGAAGATGTTCATTCTGTATTTTCCATTGATGCTGTTGACCCTCTCGTGGAAGAGTTATTTGAGTTGTCATGTAGGGACCCAATGGAAGTTGCACTTACTACTCAGTTGGATAAGGGTAAAGAGGAGGTTTGGAAGACCAATGAGGAATTGGTGGAAATAGTGGCACAAATGGGTGCACCAAAGTCATTCCTACCAAATTATGCACAGAAGTTCATTTCCCTCCAGGAATCACAAGAAAAAGCTCTACCTTCTACAATCAAGGCACCTGTTCTTGAGCTTAAGGCCCTTCCTTCTCACCTCAAGTATGCATACTCGGGGAGGACAAGACATTACCCGTGATCATTTCCTCGAAGTTAACTCACAATCAAGAGCAGGCATTGATTGAGGTTCTCAAGCAAAACAAGGAGGCAATAGGGTGGACTATTGCCGACATCAAGGGAATAAGTCCATCCTTATGCATGCACCGCATACTCCTCGAAGATGATGCGAAGCCAAGTAGAGAACCACAGCGAAGGCTCAATCCTCCCATGATGGAGGTAGTCAAGAAAGAAGTCATCAAACTATTAGATGTGGGAATCATCTATCCCATATCTGATAGCAGATTTGTGAGCCCAACTCAGGCGGTCCCAAAGAAATCTGGTATAACAGTCATAGAGGGAAAAGATGAGGAGATGATGCCCACACGACTACAGACCGGTTGGCGAGTATGTATCGACTACAGAAAGCTGAATGCTATGAATAGGAAGGACCATTTCCTACTACCCTTCATTGACCAAATGCTAGAGAGATTGGCCGGCCACCCCTTTTATTGCTTCTTGGATGGTTTTTTCGGCTACTTCCAAGTCCCGATTGCTCCATAGGATCAAGAGAAGATGACCTTCACATGCCACTTTGGCACATTCGCGTGGAGACGCATGCCATTCGGGCTTTGCAACGCACCTGCCACCTTCCAAAAGTGTATGGTAAGTATCTTCTCCGAATTTATTGGGCATTTCATTGAAGATTTCAGGGATGACTTTGGTGTATATGGAAAATCATTCGAAAACTGCCTTGAAAATCTTGTGAAAATCCTCAAAAGATGCATTGATAAAAATATCTTGTTGAACTGGGAAAAATGCCATTTCATGGTAGAACAAGGCACTGTACTAGGACATTTGATTCTGAGAAAGGCATTGAAGTGGATAAAGCTAAGGTTGAAATAATTGCCCCTTTGCCTTACCCAGCAAATGTGCGGGAAGTTCCTTCGTTTCTTGGCCATGCAGCTTTTTATCGTAGGTTCATAAAGGATTTTTCCAAGATTGCTTCTCCCTTGTGTCGTCTATTGCAGAAAGAATTGAAATGAATGAAGGATGCAAGATTGCATTTGATGTGCTTAAGGAAAGGCTTGTCACTCCTCCCATCATCAAACTACCCGACTGGAAGCTTCCTTTCGAACTAATGTGTGATGCCAGTGATCAAGCAGTGAGTGCAGTCCTAGGGCAAAGAATAGGAAAGGTGGCACATGTAATTTACTATGCTTCACGGACACTGAATCCAGCCCAGGCCAACTATACCACTACTAAGAAGGAACTCCTTGCTGTTGTTTTCGCACTCGAGAAATTCAGATCCTACTTAGTTGGGACAAAAATCATCGTGTTCATTGATCATGCTGCTCTTAGGCTACTTATGGCAAAGAAAGAAGCCAAACCCAGACGGATATGTTGGATCTTGCTGTTGCAAGAGTTTGATTTGGAAATAAGGGATAAAAAGGGTGTTGATAATTCTGTAGTAGATCACTTGAGCAGAATAATTCCTGAGGGGACATAATTGCCTCTTCGAGAGAGTTTCCCAGATGAGCAGTTATTCATGGCATCAGATTCGGGTGTCCCGTGGTATGCCAACTTGGCAAATTATTTGGTGAAAAGAGTATATCCCGATAGCATGAACAAGGCCCAACGAGATAGATTGAAAAGTGAGGCGAAATATTACTTTTGGGATGATCCGTATCTATGGAAACATGGTTTGGACCAAGTCATACGAAGGTGCATTCCCGAAACAGAAGTCCCATTGATACTAGCTTTTTGTCACTCATATGCATGTGGGGGACACTTTGGTCCCAAGAGGACAACACACAAAGTTCTCGAGAGCGGGTTCTTTTGGCCAACCTTGTTTAAGGATGCTTACACTTTTTGCAAGTCATGTGACAACTGCCAAAAGACGGGTAATATCTCTCAAAGAAATCAAATGCCCCAAAACCCGATTGTAGTTTGTGAAATTTTTTATGTTTGGGGTATGGACTTCATGGGACCGTTCCCTTCGTCTTATGGGAATTTGTACATTTTTCTTTCCGTTGACTATGTGTCCAAGTGGGTGGAGGCGAAAGAAACCCGAACCAATGACTCCAAAGTTGTGGCCAAGTTCGTTCAATCCAACATTTTTGCTCGGTTTGGGATACCAAAAGCTATTATAAGTGATAGAGTCACACACTTTTGCAACCGAACAATCGACGCATTGTTGAAGAAATATGTTTTGTTGCACAAGGTTTCGACACCTATCATCCACAAACCAACGGGCAAGCCGAAACTTCAAATCGGGAAATCAAGTTGATATTGGAGAAGACCGTTCAACCGAATCGCAAGGATTGGAGTTTGAGGCTCAATGATGCATTATGGGCGTATAGGACCGCCTATAAAACTCCAATTGGTATGTCTCCCTTTCGACTTATTTATGGAAAGCCATGCCATCTCCCGGTTGAACTTGAACACAGAGCCTATTGGGCTATCCGGAGATGCAATATGAACCTCAATGAAGTCGGTGTACACCAAAAGCTCCAATTGCAAGAGCTTGAAGAAATTCGAAACGAAGCCTTTGACAATGCCATGATCTACAAGGAGAAAACGAAGGCTTTTCATGACTCGAGGATCACCCGGAAAACTTTTGTGGTTGGGGAGAAAGTACTATTATATCACTCCCGGTTGAAGTTATTTCCAGGAAAACTCCGTTCAAGGTGGATAGGACCCTGTGTTGTCACTAAGGTATTCGATCATGGTGCCATCGAGATTGAAAGTGGCAAAACTAGTAAAATCTTCAAAGTCAATGGGCATTTTCTCAAGCCATATCTAGAGCATTTTCAAGACACACCCGGAGAAGAGGAGCACGTGAAAGACCCACCACTGAACTAAGCGAGGTCCGTTGAGCCAAAGACGTTAAACAAAGGCGCTTGTCGGGAGGCACCCCGACGGTATCCTTCAATTTTTGCGTTTTTCAAATTCCTAGTTAGTTACTTAATAAATGCCTTGTGGCATATTTGATGTTTTTGTTGAGAAATGTGCAGGTATAAATTAGAATAATCGAGATATAGCATGAAGTGGGGGTAAAGGGGACCAAAATGAAGGAAAAGTGCAGAGGAGGCCATCTCGACCGAGACACACGAGGAATCTCGGCCGAGACGTCATGCTAGCGAAACAGGGCAGTTCCCTGGAAGCACATCTTGGTCGAGAAATATGAAGCATCTCGGCCGAGATTTAGGAGAGCCCAAACTGGCCAAAATCTCTGGAACGATATCTCTGCCGGGATACACATGCATCTCGGCCGAGACCCACTGTGAGCCAAATTGCTGTCTTTTGTTTATTTTGGTTATGTTGATATTGTCTTTATTAAATTTTGATACCTTGCATATTTTTAGGAGTATGATTATTTTTGTTAAGTTAGTTAGTTAGTTAGTTAATAATTGGTTAATTTTGACGAACACCGACTTGTACTCCTCTTTTTCCACAAACTTAGTTTGCAACTATGTTTGGGGAGGGGGTGGGATTCGTACAAGTTGGCAGCTCGAGCAAGCGATTGGATTAGCTTAGGAAGGAAAATTGTGGCGTTGATTAATGATGAAAAAATTTCGAACAAATATTTTTGAAAGAAGCACATGGTCTGGTAGGCTTTTTGAAACAAAATTGAACATACACTAAAAACTTTTGATCAAATTTGCAACCAAGTGAGTCTTTGAGCCTAATGCATACTCCCATTTTTGGAGTGAAATTAAATTTCCTTTCGGTGCGAAAATTCTTTGAATGTATGAAATTTCCTCTAGAACTTGCCCTAATTCTTTACCTTTGAATAAGTCGGTATGTGCGATGACAATGAAAATGATTTTAGGCATCTCTTGATTTAAGCCCTTTTCAAAAGTTGGAAACAATTCCTTTTGACCAAACACGTACAAATTTCCCTAGTTAGCCCTTTGAGCTTAAGCCTTTTTATTTGATACCCAACACTACAAGCAAATTCACCTTTCATTTAGCCTTTGAAACCCAAACGGACTATTGAGTATGAGGGAGGCGGTTGGAAGGTAGTTAGTTTGGAAATTGGGATTGAATTTGGGTAAACTAGTGGAAAACGAAGAAGGGTGAAAGGAAAAACTCGAAATAGGCTATAATACAGAATATTAACCTCTCCAAAAAAAAAAAAAAAGAGTCGGAAAAACCAGAAAAACGAAAGAAAGAGGAAGTGTATATACCATTTTTTTTGGAGAGGTTAATGAAAATCACAACATTTTGTGATTACAATCCCTTGTTTAGAATTTTTTTTTTAAGAACCATAAGTATTGAAAGGATTGATAAATATGGGAGATGTAGGTAGGAATAAGGTGAAGAAGTCGAATCTTAAGTTCGACTTGATTGAGAATTAAAAGAGTGAGGTTGAGTGACCATTGTTTGAGGGGTAGATGGGTAGTGCACGACTCATTTAGTCCGTTTTATAGTCACTTTTACCTATATTTTGTCCCACCTTACCCCTAGCCAACATTACAACTCATATAAAGACCTAATTGATTCATTGTCACACATGTCAAGCACTATTTCAGGTTTAGATGATTGGCAAACCTATGGCAGACATTGTGTGCATTTCAATGTGAGTGTAAACACTACCCTTTTTAATGCACTCAAGAGAGATAAATACACTCACCCGATAAGGATCTTAAGTTGAGAGTGTTATGTCTTGAGAGTAGTGGATCTAGTCTATCACATATGCTCACTTTTATCATGATCACTTTATCTTTTTTATGAAAATTCTCTGAAATCAAATGCCACTAAACTCTGCCCTAAACACGTGTCCTTTTGTCTTTCTCTTTATTGTTCGGGATAAACAAATTCTAAGTTTGGGGAGATTTGGTACACGTGTCCCGTGCATGCACTTTAGGGCACTTTTAGTGTTGTTTTAATGTCAATAATGTGCATAATCACGTGTATTTAGTGCCTTCGTATTCTCATGGGCAAAATAATGCGTTTTTTGTTGTTTTTGTGTTAAGACAGATGCAAAAGGATCGAAAAAGAACATCAAACGATCGCTGAGTCGAGGGATCGATCAAAGAAACAAGGGACAGGGCTGAGGGGTCGATCTCGGCCGAGATAGGGCACAATCTCGGCCGAGATACCTCTCCAGGGAAATCCTGGAGTTTTGAGAAATTGAAGATCTCGGTCGAGACGGGTATGGCATCTCGGCCGAGATAGCTCTCCAGGGAAAATCAGAGATTCAAAACCCAATCTTGGCCGAGATAACCCAAACCCTAAAAATCCCCTTTTCACGTCTCGGCCGAGATGCAATCCAATCTCGGCTGAGATTATCCCTCGGTTAACAAAGTGAAAAGCCCTTTTTCACTTCTCAGTCGAGACACACTTGCGTCTCGGCCGAGATTCCTTGTCCTGTTTTAAATTCTCGAACGCGATTTGCCCTTAAATTTAAGTAACAACTCTTCCCCTATATGTATATCCTCCCTTTCAAAATTAACCTACTTTGGGGACATTGAATAATACACTTTCTAGCCATTTTTGAGCCACCAAGGAAGGAAGATTGGGCAAGAGATTAAAGGATCATCTTCTCCAATTGACATCTTTGGTTTCATCCATCTTAGTATCATGTTTCTTTACTTTTCTACTTATTTTCTGTTTGTTTTAGCTTCCATGGGTGAGTAGCACCCTTATTTCTACCCTTGATCAAATGTAAAACTTTGAGTGACAATGTTTACATGATTATTACTAGTTGATGTTACCATTTGATTACAATTTCAAGTGTTCTACACTATTTACTATTATTGACTCATATTTGTATGCTTTTTCTTGGCTTGATCAACCTCTAGGAAGTGTATGAATGTGTTGCTAGAATTGGAAATTACTATCCGTAATTGTAGGATTTTCGATTCCCTAGTAGCAAATAACGAGTGGTTTCGTTGGTGATAGTGTAGAGTTCGACCTCTAAACCCGAGCTTTCGTGGTTTATGTCAAATCTGTTTCATTATCTTGGAGCTTTTATCATTCGATTGCCATATTGAAGAGATCTTATTCGACATTTTGGTTTAATTGAATAGGGTTAGTCGAAGAGCTTATTTCGATTAGCCATAATTAAGAGATAATACGGTTGCTAGAGCTTGTTAGTAGTCGTGAAATATGGACTTGAAATGGTTTTAATTGGGTATCAACAATAGTTTTGTAATTCGTTGGAACCAAAGGGATACTCAATCAAGGGTAGATACTTTAATCATATTTGAAAAATCCAAAAATCGATTTATCTATCTTGCTATCTTTTGTTAATTGAATCTTAGCTTAGTTGATCATAGCTAAATAGTGGTTCCTAGCTTGACAAACAAACCCCCCCTCCCCCCCCCCCCCCCCCACCTTTATTGATTTCCTTGTTTGTTTTTGTTCTTGTTTGAAGTACATAGTCGCTTGACATATCAAGACAATATTGTTCAACCGTTCCTCGAGGGATCGACCTTTACTTATCGCTCTACTAGTTAGAGTTTTAGGTTAAGGCCTAGTGCATATATATATATATATATATATATATATATATATATATATATTTCATCTATATATATATATTTCATCTATATATCTATATATTTATACTTAATTTAATTTGGAAAGCGATACGCGACTAAATCGCCCCACCAATGAGATCATAGAGATTACAAAAGAAAAATATAGAGGGATAAAAATACAACTTCAGTTTTAGAGGATAAAACTACAGAAGTTGAAGGGAAGAAAACAAGAAGAATATCGAAGAAAAAACAATATGAACAAACTAAACAACGGAAGATAAGAAGAAAGGAAGAAACACAAAGAGAAAAATTAAACACAACGTTCAAATAGAGAACAATGATAAGCAAACACTCAAACAATTTTTAACAAATCACAACAAAATAGGCCTCTATAGCAAGGAAGATAAAGAATCACACATTTTAAATGAATTTTCCAGAGAAATAGATTTGTAATTTTTCCTTTTTTCTTTTATTTCAATTAAGATAGATGAATAATTTCATATAACCAATTCAAAGCGGTTCACTTATACGTACTAGGACAAAATTTGTGATTTTACAATTTCCCTTGGGTTATTTATATAATTTATTATTAGTTAATTTAGAAAAAAAATGTTGTAGATCTTATTCTACACACTATGTTTCAACTTTTACTTAAACTGTCATTTTCACAGTTACACTATTTTACGACAAAATTTATAAAATAATTTTTTTTTTAAAAAAGGACATTATTGAGGTATGATCAATTTTACTTAATTATATGGGAAATAAGTGGCCTTGTGATAACATTGTGATTCACTTGTACAATTCTCCGAGAAAATAATTGATTCTTTGAATACTTTCCGCTGAAAATATTTCAAAATTGCTAAAGAAAAAAAAAATTACAAACACAAGTACTAAAATATAATTTATAAAATTAACATACTAAGTGCAGTACGTGCAATGCACGTGCCAAATTCTAGTGTATAAAGAATGTCTAACATTTTCATAAAATATCAAAAAGAGCACATTGACATTGTTCCTCCTATGCGCACTTTACCCATTTCTCCATCATCAGTCAATTTTTTTCTCTCTCCTCGAACCTTTTTATTTCTCCTTCCCATTCTCTCCAATTTCGAGGTTCTCTATTTTCTCTCTTTATCTATCAACGGAGAAACTCAATAATCTCTCTCTCTCTCTCTCAATCACTGCAGTGGAGAAACTCCATGAAATAATTTACATATCTCAAAACCTCTCACATTCCATTATTTCAAAGGTTCTTTCATGATATTTTTTGAGAAAGATGGAGAAAGAAATTGGTGGCCGAAAGAGGAACAAATCTGCCCAGACGGCGACGGATCTGTCAAACAGGCGGCGACTCCAGTCCTAAAGCACATGAGAGAATGCTAGTGGAGTTCCCGACATGGGACGACGTCGGCATCAATGTGTATATTGAAAAAAAAAACATACCTCCGTCGTTGCTGCAACCTCAATGGGTACAAAGTTCAATGGGGAAGAAGTGATATTGTGTATCTTAGTGGGCACAATGTATATTTATTGTGGCACGAGGTACATTTATCATGGCATGAGTACAAAAAAATTCCTACATAAGCCCCCTAATATCTAGTAATATAATATTCTTTCTGTGTGTCAAATATTGTCAATAACAGATCGTGCTAATAAATGGCACAAGGTATTTCTCATGGCTTGATATATTATCATGACACGAGATATATTTATCATGGCACGAGTACACAATAATATTTCTACGCGTGCCCACTAATATCTAGTAAATTATAAATATGGACATATAACTTGTTTCATGTTTTCAGTTTCTGATTCAAACCTGATTGAAATTGAGGTTGAAACTCAAACGTTGAGTTCAGAAGAAATACATACCACATTGAGCTTAGATGATGGGTTGAACAACAATGAAGGTAACAATAAAAACATACATATGAATTAAAGTTTGACTGATACAGTACACTTTATTATAAATAACAATATACTTTTAGTTGCATCACAGTATACGTCATTTACTGACTTTTTTTTTTACAGACTGTGCAAATGAATCAATATATGATTCTGGTTCACTACTTGGGTTTTAGAGAATCACAGTCCTTGAAATGTATGATTTGTACTACATGCATGCTCGTAGCCTGGGTTTCAGTGTTCAAAAGTCGAGCAATAGATTCTCATCTAAAGTAGATATCTTGGGAAAATTATTTCTGTGTTCCAAGGTTGGGGAAAAGAAGGTAAATTCAAAGGAAAAGAGGAAAAGAAAATCAAGCATCAGAACAAATTATGAGGTCTCTATGAGAGCTTTAAAGAATGAAGCAGGGCAATTTGAAGTTGTGAAACATTGTGTGATTCATAATCATGAATTGACTAGGCCAGAACTAAACCATTTAAATCGTTCCGAGAGGAAAATCACAAATGAGAAGGCAGAAATGATAGAAAGTACGGTTACTTCTGGAATAAAGCCAATGGATTCTTACAAGATATATAGTTTATGAAGCTGGCAGAAAAGAGGGTCTTGGGCACACAATGAAAGATCACTTGAACTTCATTAGTCGAATGAAAATGGAAGCAATTGAAGGGTGGTGCCGAAACTGTGGTAGATATCATACAAGAGGAAATCAAGAAGATACTGATTTTCTTTTTTACAAAGAGAAGATCAAAGATGGAAGATTATGCAATATCTTTTAGAGAGATGGTATGATGATGGAAGATTTTAGTGTCAACAGAGATATTCTAATATTTGACACAACATTGTCCTCGTAATGACATCTTCACCAGAATACAATAACAAGGTGTGCACGTCTAAAAAGTAGTAGCTGTTTCAAGGATGAATTCACAAAGTGTTTGGCAAGGTGTGTTGGTGAAATTGAATTTGAAAATTGTTGGAAAAATATGATATCAACATATAGGCTTCAACAAAATGAGTGGTTTGCAAGATTGTACAGCTTAAAAGACAGGTGGTGCACTACATTTGGCAAAGATTTCTTTTCAGCTAGAATATTATCATCTCAAAGAAGTGAAAGCACAAACAGAGTGATATCATTCAATGCAAAAAAGACAACAAGCTTGACTGATTTCTATGGTAAGCACAAAAAAACTTGATGAGTTCACATGTGCAACATCAAAACCCGTCTCAAATTTTGACATGACAGGGATCATAAAACAAGCTTCAGAGGTATATACTGATTTTTAAAGATTTTGAAGAAGAATTCAGAAAATGCATTCAAGTTATACAGTTGTTGTTCGATGCCAAGATAGTACAATGATTTATCATGTTTCATAAAATATGGTTTGACAATAAGAAAAGCATAGTAATATGCGATAGAAGCATGAATTTAATTTCTTGTACTTGCAAGAAATTTGAGGTGTGTGGAATTCTATGTTATCATTGCTTGAGAGTATTGCACATAAATTCTGTCTAAAGCATTCCAGAGACCTACATAAAGAAAAAAAGATGGACAAAAATGGCAAAATGAATCATTTAGAAGAAAAACAGCAAGTCAATCCAGATATCGAAGCACATCAAGTCAACATCCATTGGAGACATCGATTGGTATGTAAATTCTATAACTTGATATTGAAATACTCCACCTCCCTTTGGTGATTGGATAGCTACATGATTCGGTATGGGCGTCACCTACTGAGACTGGTTTCATATGACAATATATTGGATAAGCCAATCTACATGAAAACCAACTTGAGAAAAAAAAAAAGGTAGAATCAATTTGTCTCGACCCATGAAAATAGTTAGAAGAATCCTTACCTCCCACCCCTTCTTACGTACTCTCCGTACATGATACATCAATCTATTCTGCCATGACACTCATAGTTTATCTGCATGTAAAGAAGATTTAAAAGGAAGAGATCATAAAAAGCAGTATGATAAGACAGACAACCAAACAGAGAGAGAGAGAGAGAGATTCCAGCCATTGCAAATTTTCTTGGCATAACTGAACTTGAAAATTGGGACTTGCTAAGCTCTTATATCTTCTACTTAATGATTACTTAAAGGGTCACTTCTACAAATAGTTCCTCTTGTTCCTCTATAATCTTCTTTGCAGAAAACTTGATAGAATCGTGACAACCTTTCAATTTGATTGATTAAAGTCTTGGTATATCCCTAATATTTGAAGGAATCTCCTTCAAATTGCGCAAATGTTCAAGAAAACGTTTATCAGGCATGGAAAGTGGGTGTTTTCTATCATCCAATACTCCAGATCATTCCACCTTGAAATTTTTAAGACTTTCAAGCTGCAGAATTGGCCTTCAACAGTTTTCCAAACGCAAGGCTTTGAGTTTGAGCACCTCAAGAAGTGGTAAGGAACCTATATTTTCCATGATGTCACCCCAATGTACAGGTCCGACTTCCAACTTCAACTTTCAGCGAGTGTTTCTTAGAAACATTGAAAAAACATATTGAAGAACTGCACAGCAACAAACTGATTGTCAGTACAACTAATGCAGGAGGAAATTGTATTGCGCGCTATGTTTTACTGTCTGCACGTATAGCATCTCAAGTCACTTATTGAACAAGATTTTTTGTAGAGCAGTCTTTATTTTTTGCTAACCCCGGAGAAATAAAAAACTGAATCCAATCTCGAATTCCTTATTGGACGAGATTTATTGGTGAGCAATCTCGATTTTTGGCTAATGCGGAGAAATTAAGAGAGGAATTAAATCATCATTTTTTATAGTTAGCTAACCCAAGAGAAATCAAGAAACAAATGGAATCGCTAATTGAAGGAGATCTCTTGAAGAGCAATCTTGACTTTTTGCTAATCCTAGATAAATCAAGAACGAATTGAACGGGTTCATTGATCGTGTAGAGAGGTTCGTCTCTACTAATTTTTTTACATTTAAAAAACTGATTTCTTAGCGGACTGAATCCTTTGTTCTATGATGACATATTGTTTATCTAAGTTCTTCAATTAGTGTAAATGAAGTAGTATTCTTCAAGTGCACATTGCGTGATTGAAACCGGAGATGAAACATTATTTCAGAATGTCAACTTGTGTATCTATTTTCACAAAGCTATGATTTTCACTCTGAAACTCCTCTATTGCAAACAATGTTTCATCCTCTGATTAAGTCCTCTGTTATTCTTAAAGCACAATAGAGATCATTTTGCACTTAAATTATTCATGGACCATATAGCGATAAAAATCCAACTAATTCTTGCATTGGTGAAAGGAAAGTGCAAATATCACTATCCACATTCACATTGTGAAACTACAATCCAAGGAAGGATGTATATCCAATATACATAAGGAGAAAAGATGATAAGGTTGTCTTCATATGACTGTCATATCAATGTTGAGATATGTTCTGGAATAAAAACAGTGAAACATCTGTATAAATATATGTACAAAGGTCATGATAGAGTAGCTAATGAAATAGCACCAAATGATGAGCAAGGTATAGTTGATGAAACAAACAGTTTCAAGATGCTACATGGGTATCTGCTCAAGAAGCTACGTAGAGAATTTATGATTTAATTTGAATGAGATTTGACAAGTAGTCATCAACTGGCACCTTCATCTTCCAAATAAAGAATTCATGACATATTGGGGAAATCAAAATTTAGAAAATGTTATGTCGTGAGACCATACTTCCAAAACAATGGTCACCGAAAATTTTTGCAATGTGCGCAGCCAGTAAAAAATCATAGAAGTATCTTTATAGGGAATTTCCAGAGTACTATGTATGGGATAGACAAAGAAAATGTTGGAAGAAAATGATAAGAAGGTGATGCCATTGCACGTATAAGCGCTGCAAATTCTATAGAAGGAGAAATATATTATCTTAGATTACTCTTAATTTATGTCACAGGAACAACTATCTTTTAAATATTTGTTGGGTGTAACAGATATATGATACTTATCTTTCAAAGATCTTGAACAAAAAGGGAATCGTTAGAAGCAAATCAAAGTACTTTCTAATGTCTTAATAAAATTATAACTTTCCAAATACCGAAAGAACTACGAAGACATTTTGCAATCATTTTGGTCTATTGTGCACCAATAGATGTACGAGTTCTATGCGACACATATTACACTGCATTGTCTGAGGATTTCAAAAGGGATCAGGACATTCCGATAAATTAATAATTGCAAGCACTTTGAAAAGTTTGAACTTTTTTTGAGAGAGCATGGGAAAAACTATAGATCATATGACCTTCCAAAAATACTCGTTGATATTGAAACCCTAGATGATGAAAACCCCAGATAAATTAAAAAGGAAATGTCTATTGAAATACATGCAAAAGATTATGAAGTAGAGCGAATGTTGACAACAAAAAGCTTTCTCATTTATTTTAGAATGCGTAAAAAGCGAAAATGGTGCATGTAATTTTTTTATTGATGTTCCTAGTGAACAGGGTATAAGATTCTTTAACAGAGCTTTAGTAGCTCATCTGAGATCCCAAAATTTAATTGTGTTTGCTAGGGCTGAGCATAAATTTATAAAACCGCCAGCACCGCCCGAACCAAACCGCACTACACCGCTATCCATAATATTTATTAAAAACTCGCAGTTATTTTTTTTGGCAAAAAACGGCACCACATATGCAGTGTGATTAAATTTTCGCTCAATAACTGCACTGACCGCACCGCATATTATATGTTAGTGTTTAGTATCAATCTAAACTATATGAGTTATGACTCCTTTAATATTAATTGAAAAATGAGGCCCACAATATGAATTTAGTAGTTAGTACTCCTTTAGTTAATGTGTTAACATATATAATTATATAGTTGCATTTTCTTGTTATGCCACATATTACAATCACAACATATTTATAGTCATAGATTGTCCGATGTTTTTCAACTTTTCATTTGCTTGTTAGATTGTAATTATATGCTCCTACTTTTACATTTAACTGAAACCGCGAGACCGTCACAAACCGACCGTAACGATACAAAACCGCATACCCATTTTTTTCACATAAATCGTGGTTTAATTTTCAATAGGAAACCGAACCGTATATTGCAGTGCGGTTCAAATTTATCGAATAAAATCACACCATGAGCACCCCCAGCGTATGCAACTGCAACATCTGGAGTAGTTGCAGGGATAATGCTTGGAGGTAGAACAACACATTCATGCAACAAAATCTGAATAAATGTAGATGAATCTACCGAATGCTCTATTTCTAAACAAAGTGGAGTTGTAGAACTTTTGCGTGAAGCCATATCAATTATATGGGATGAAGACCAATGTCGAAAATATGGCAATTGAGAATGTAGATAAACTACTTAAGGATAGGATGAAGAAACTACAAGAATGAAAGAGAAGAAGAAACAACGGAACTCAGAAACAAAAGTAGAAGAGACTGCATTCAAATTGGAAGCGATGATGAGGTCAAAGAGATCACAAAAGAAAAAATACAGAGGACAAAAACACAACTTCAGTTTTAGAGGAAAAAACTATAGAAGTTGAAGGGAAGAAAACAAGAAGAATATCAAAGAAAAAACAATATGAACAAACTGCAACAACGGAAGATAAGAAGAAAGGAAGAAACACAAAGAGAAAAATAAAACATAACATTTAAATAGAGAGCGATGATAAGCAAACACTCAAACAATTTTTAACGAATCACAACAAAAAAGGCCTCGATAGCAAGGAAGATAAAGAATCGCGCAATTTTAAATTAATTTTTCAGATAAATAGATTTGTAATTTTTCCTTTTTTCTTTTAATTTTCAATTAAGATAGCTGAATAATTTCATATAACCAATTCGAAGCGGTTCACTTATATGTACTAGGACAAATTTTTTATTTTACAATTTCCCTTGGGTTATTTATATTATTTATTATTAGTTAATTTAGTAAAAAAATGTTGTAGATCTTATTCTACACACTATGTTTCGACTTTTACTTAAACTGTCATTTTCATAGTTACACTATTTTACAACAACATTTATAGAATATTTTTTCTAAAAAAAAAGATACTATTGAGATATGATCAATTTCACTTAATTATACAGGAATAAGGAATAAGTGGTCTTGTGATAACATTGTGATTCACTTATACAATTCTTCAAGAAAATAATTGTTTCTTTGAATACTTTCCGCTGAAAATGTTTCAAAATTGCTAAAAAAAAAAAAATTACAAAACACAAGTAATAAAATGTAATTTATAAAATTAATATACTAAGTTGCACGTGCCAAATTCTAGTACTGATAACAGTACTACTATGAAAATAAACACAAAACCGTTAACAATTGCATACTCTATATCAAACTAATATCCATACTACTATACAAATAGAACATATACTATAAATGAAAACATTAATAAACAAAAACAATACTTACATCAGTAGCTGCAGTTTGAACTTTAAATATCTTCAATTCACTACTTGGGACAGAAAAGGTAATGTATTCAGACTCGTCAACATTATCATTTTCCTTCCCACCATAAGTTTCAACACCCTTTTCATTTCTCCGATTACTTCCAGACCCCACCTCAGTTCTGTCTCCTAAAACTTGACCATTTCTAGATATTGGATATTTATCCACAATTAAATCACCATCACTGTATCTCTTCGCTTTGGACTCCTGACTACACCTCTTGGACAGATTCTTGTCATTCCAATGATGGATAAGTGGTAAAGAGCATGGCTCAGCCAAACCATGCCACTTCACCCTGTGAAGATACATGATTTGCAATAGAAATATGCATCCACCTACATAAGTATCCCCATGGTTCACATAATCATCGACAGACAAGCACAGTCTATCGATAACATATGTGCACCAATCCAACTACGGAATCAGAAAGAACAAACAACATATAACGAAAAAATTCTTTTAAAATACACTAGAAGTTATGCCAAACTCAGATTCAAGCCTAGATCAAGTGTGGGTCTCTCTTTTGAAAACGCATAGATTGGGACATTAACTCCCTCATTCCTAGGAATCATAAATGCATCTTATACATCATCAGCTGTGATAAGAAATTTCCTGAAATCATCAATTCTTACCATCCTACTACTAGGATCAAAATTAGACACCAACCAATTCAACATCCCTGCATGACGATTATTGCTGATATTTATATGAAGCAATTCCCCAAAGGCCATACTTTCTACATCTCTTTTCTGAGCATTCATAAACTTACCTATAACCTTAATTAAACATGTTAGTCTACATTGGAAACTAAGACCTCTGCAATTTTAAAAAAGAATAAACTGTTAATAACAAATAAAAATACTAAATACATATACTATCAGTCATCACATCATTTATAATGTCCATATATTAAATATACTATGAGTTTTGAAAAATAATTAATGAGTAACAAATAAATAATGCAGACTTCCTTAATATCTCAAATTATTTTTTAAGTAATATTATATACTTTATAAGGGAACAATAATTTTGGAACAAAAATTGTATTTGTATCACTAAATGAACTCATTCTGGAACATATACTTTATGCAAGAGTAATTATAATAAAAGTATAATATCACGCAATATGATATGTACTATCAGGCAAAATGATATATATTATCAGGCAAAATGATATGTTCAAGTGGTCGCCGGCGCGACTTAACCTGAAGAAGAACGAGCATAAAAGCTTCAACAATGGTTCGTGGCCGTGACCAAATCGAAGAGCCTAAACCCCAGCAATGGTTCGCGGCCGCGATCCGGTACCCTGTTCCCAAAACAACATAAATTAATCATAAATACAGGGCAGTATAAAAGGAAAATCCCACTTAACTAAACATATATTGTTAGGAAATAAATCATATACTAGGTCAAAATGTTATATATGCTATTATACTATGTAAATAACAAATGAGTAACTTACAAAGGATAAACAATTATACGATTATTAGTGATTTTCCATAAATACAAGACTTTACAATATAAAAATACACATACTATATATTAAAATCTTTACACTGTACAATTTTCAAAGATACACTATATCAACAACAGTAGATAACATAAAAGTAGAAATTAAATTACCTTGGTTTTTCATCTTCAACTTCACCAATATTAACATATTTTTCTTCAACTTTTTTTCTCTTTCCACCTTCACCTTGCAAAGATTTCCCTTTTGTTTCATATTTCTTCTTAATTTGTTCCTCAATACATTCCCCTTCAACCCTTTCTTTCCTCTTCTTATTCTTTTGAGGGTTGTCAACAGAATCACAACTAACATTTCCCTCATCAACTAATTTCTCTTTTGAACTTTGTCCACGAGATCCAGTAGGAGCCTTCTTCTTCTCAGAAACTTTCTCCTTGACAACTTTTACAGCAGCACCCTTAGTCTTAGACTTCCTACTCCCTTTCTTAGTAGATTCAATACTACTCTTCTCCTTACCAACTGATTTATCCTTTGTAGGACTTCCACCAGTGCCCTTATCAACAAACTTCCTACTCCCTTTCTCAGCAGATTCAATACTACCCTTCTTCTTACCAACTAATTTATCCTTTGAAGGAATTCCACTAGTTCCCTTATCAACAAACTTCCTAATTATTTTATCAACTACTTTATCCTTTAAAGGACTTCCACCAGTGCCCTTCTTGCTAGTTCTTTTATCAGAATTTTTTGAACTAAATAATATTTTAGCAGGATCTTCAATATTTTTTGTAACAGTAGATCTAAGAACTTTTTTTTGAATTTCGGGAGGTTTACGAATCATTTGCTTGAAACGGCCCAATTTCTTCGGTGGTTCATTAGATTTTTCTTTCATTTCAACGTCAAAACTATAACCTGTTACATAAAAACAATAACATCAATATTTACTCAAGCCACATTTTTTCGGAAGGAAATTAAGGATGTTTGACCGGGCCTCCTATCAATATTGAGCCTTTATCTAACATACCAAACATAAGATTAGATGTGATAGTTAACATATTCCCAGATAACCATCCAAACCAAATAATTCTCTACTAGCGTTGATTATGTTGAAAGATTCTCTCTTCACTAAACATTTTTCTTTCATTCTCTAACATTAATTACACATCAAACCCACACTGAGCACACACATAACAAACTCTAACATAACCAAATTTGTTTCATTCTCTCTCAACACTCTCTCAGCCATACCACACCCACACACCCACACACATAATAGTACATAAACACATATACATATAGTACAGACAAGCAGTAATTGAACAATGGATTCAAATAAAATTTCATTACCTAAACTCAACAAAATTCCCATGAAGGAACGTACACTTAAAAAATCGTCTCGTTAAATTTTGAATGCTAAATATTGCCTGAGAACAAGATATACCCATTTTACCCTTTGCTTGGTAATAACAGTTGAGCAAGTATAGCTTGTTTATACATATTACAAATAGTTGAGTGCATGTTCAGTCCTTGGAGAAGCCAAAAAACTAAAGATAATTCACTAACAAATAGCTCAAAATAAGAAAGAATTGCATCAGACACATATATGAGAAGAAGTTTCACATATTTCAACCTCACATAGGTCTCTTGAACTGTTCACAAGAAGCAGACTAACTTTATTCAACAAGCGTACTAATTTATTGAGTGTAGTGCATTTAAAAATACAAAAACTGCCAATTAAACATACATGTAGTTCACACAGAATCTGCCCTGCGCCAATTTATACACTAATCACGCTAGCAATACAAACCCGTAACATGCAAACAGATTCAATTAACATGTTGCAATTGATCGAATAAAATCGTTAAATCCCCAAAAATAATCACGCTATCATGCACCAAAAATTGATTAAAGTGTTCATCATCGGTCAAAATTTACAGTAATTACAACACTTTAATTCAACTGAGGAAAAATAAGAACAACTATTTATAAATTTCATCAAAAAAAATTTAAACCTAGCGCATCAAATTAACTGAACACAATAATTTCTACCAAAATATTAACTAAAACACACCAAAAAAGCCCAAAGGTAAAGAAAAATTACAAAAACACTAGATACAGAAACATTACCAGAACGGCCGGCGGAACAAATGGAATACCGTCAATCAACAAGAGCAACAAGATGAGGGGAAGAAAGCGACGAAAACGGGAAGAAAGGAGGAGAAACGCGATGAAAAGAGGGAGAAAAAGGGAGAATTGCGAAGAAATGGGAAGCAAAAGCCGCCAGCCAAAACCCTCTGTTAAAATTTGAAAAAAGAAAGAAAAGTAAAAAGTAAATAATAAATGAGGGTTAAAGGAACCGGTCTGAACTGGGCTGGAAATAAACTGAACCGGCCAGATGCACAATAGTGCTATTGTATGTTGGGTGCACACAAGTTTTTGTAATATGGCGTGTTGATATTTCTAGCACTTTGATGCAACTTGAATTTGGAAGGAAGCAAGCCTAATTCCAATCGCAAAAACCAACTCAAAACCATAGCCAAGAATCCGATATGCAATCTCTTCAACCTTACCAACCACCAAAAGTCCGCTCTAACGTCTCTGGAGCTAGACAAATGTCTCCTGCATTATCCAATCATCCACCTACCAACCACCCTAAGACTTCTAGCTTCCTGCTTCCCCGTTGGTGAGATTGATGCCCTGCATCATCAACCTATCCTAGACTCCAGCTCCAATACCAATCTGATACAAGCAATGTCATAATCCGTTTATTCTTAAAATACCCGAAACCAAACCAAGAGGGGATGAGATCATTTTTCTATTTCATAGCAAAGTCAACCATAATACAATAACGAAAGCACTTGATACTAGGTTAAATCTAGAATCCTAATAGCAATATACTTACTTCCTAGATAAATTAAATCGACAAACATAGGTAAAACGTAACAAAAATATTATGACATAAACTATTACAAATCAAATCATATCGTATCCAATAAATAAAAGATACAATGGAATTAAATCCTCATCTCCACCAACTTTGGTACTTCATGCAATACAGCACACTGCAAATAACTAAAATAGTTGTAACAATAAAATTAGATCTCAATTGGAAAGTGAATCTTTGGACTATAAATTTGTTCATAGACTGTTGCATCAGAGTCAAGTAATAAATTAATAATGGCCGCAACAAAAAACAGCCTTTTTCACAGAAATTCTACGATACAGACAGACTGAAGAAATTCTACAATACAGACAGACTGATTATCATAACTATATATGCAGTCAATTCCCAGTCAGTGATTAGCCTGTCCCGAAGCTACTACCAGCGACATTGTTCAAGACCCGGAAAAAAAGACAAAAGGCGAAGATCCAAGTCCTGTTACTTTGTCCTGTAATTAAAGAGCATTAGTGAGTTCAAAAACAGTTTGAAATCTGCTCATTTACATTACAGATGGAACCATTACAATTCAATTACTGCAAATTTCTTTACATTGTCTCTTAGAAAGGATCATACGGAAAAGAAAAGTGTCTTTCACTTCGATTCCAGTGTGTCAAATTCAGCAACTAGATACGACCCCAGATCCGCAACAGCTTATATTAGAAAAGATCCCCTCATGTTTTTCATGATTAATAATAATAGAAAAAACAAGCATACATGGTGTCACCCCATGCAATAATATCTTGTTTAAGATGTATTTTTTAAACAAGGAATATTTAACTCAATTGTGTATCTGATTCTTTTTTAATATGCATGTTCTGATGGATCATACAAGTCAGAAAAGTAAATGAGGACAAAGCAGATAAATCATCACGAAGACATATTCCCTGCATTAAATTTTCATACATTAAGATTTTATCTTAACTTTTTTTAATCTTTTGGTTGAAGCTCATGTTCCACTTTATATCAGAGTAAACTTTCTGCGGAAAACGCTTTATGAAAAATAATAGAAGTGTCTTGGCAGCAAATAGACTGACTTCTTCTACACGTAAATAAATCAAATGCTAACCATGGGCAGAAAGTACAGAAAGTATCTTACCTCAAAGAAGTAATAAGCTTGTCGATCATTTCTTTTCCTTCATCATCAAGAGCAAACCATTTCTCATTTAAGGTGAGAGAATTCCCTTTTCCAACATCTGTCAGTAGAAGAGGAAATAAGGTTATTAAGGCATAGAGCCAGCAAAGAACAAAACTTATGCCACACCACTTACTTTGATGAAGCAAATCAGATTCTCCGTAACAGTTTAATTTCCAGTACACATGACCTCTATGCTCTATGAAGATAGGCTCTATTCTCACGGCATCACATGTACGGTGCCCTGCAAAGTCAAACACCAAATGACATCAGAAAACCAGACAACTAGTCTATGAAGCAAATATGTCTGGATGTAGCTGACATTGTTGGGACAGATTAGGCAAAGAAACAACAGTAATATGCAATGTAAGATGGGAAGCGATAGAAGTAGTTTAAGACCCCCACCCCAAAAAACAAAAAAAATCACAAAGAAAAGAAAACACAGACACACCAAAACATGCTACAAAAGGCAGCCACATAGATACACATTAAGGTGATTGCCAAGCATTGCTTTAATATAAGCAACCTTTCTCCATTGAGAAGCAATTCCGGCACAGCTAGAATTTGGTCGATTGATGTTAAACAGAAGCCAAGGAGATTTTGACTCAGGTTTGGGCTTTTAATCTAGAAGATCTGATCAAACTTCTAGAATGCAAATAAATGACCAGACAAGACAAATCAAGGTTGAGGATATAATGGATAACAATTGAGGGACCTTCCAAAGGTCTCTAGAAACCCAGTTGTATCATTGAAATTTGACGATTCAGAAAGACCATTTATTGGCTAATCATACTTAAAACTTTAAAGAAAATAGAGAATTTCAAGGTTTAACAGGATACTTTTCAAGTCTTTAAAAATACTATCAACAACATAAAAGAGTAACGCGGCCCCTACAATCACATTTAGGTACTCGTGAAACTATGTATCTCTGAACCTTGGTTTAGTTGGTAACTTAGTATTTCACAACTTACTCTTCAAATGCATGCCCGTTGACACAAGCAGCTTTGCCTGAGCTTGCACTGCCTCAGATTTACTACGGGACATAATAGGTTCCTGCTAAAAATTGAAAGATGGGCAAGACCCCTATCAAGAATTGCCTTAACAATATCAAGACGACAAAAAATATAATTAACTGGCAATCTTTTTATTACCTTCTCTTTTGCATGAAGAAACTTTTTAGCCTCCTTAACCTTTACATGAAATTGAGTGTTTTGGTGGTCTATCCAATTTCTTAACTTTCTGGGCATGAGTAGGAAAAAGGCACAGAAAAATCCAGGTCAGAAAATATAGAAAGAGAGTGGCATGTAAAACTTACAGATGAATAAGGTACTTACTCTGTTCCGAGAACTTCATCACATAGAAGATTTACAACCCTTATCTTTTGTGAAGCATTCATAGTGTCATAATCAGCTGCCTTTTCAAGGAAATCCACGCCTTGTTCTTTCGGAATGTGACGAGATTCGTACAAGCATTTTTTAAGCGCATCGAACCATGAGTTTTTTCCATATGTTGCACTTAGTGTTACAGATCTACACGGAAAGAAGGATAAAAAAATTATTACAGTAGAAGAAAAATTAAGTTGCCAGTTTAGTGGTAGAGGTTCTTACTTATCTCCTCGATCAGTTAGTATAATTGATAGAAGGCGCATATGAAACTGAACAGTCAGACAATATTTTCCTCGAGTTGAAGTTGGCCCATGTAACAGGTCTTGAAGAATATACACTGCTTCCCCTTTTTTCATATCTAAAATCTGTTGCTCATTAAGGGAGGGAGAGAAACACCATATCAAATGATAACAGAGATGGCAGTAGTAATTACTGTGACGAAAACATTTAGATTAAATGTAAAATTACAGACATGAAAATCGGTTGAAGTTAAAATGATAAGAGCAAGTAAACTAGAAACTATTATTGATCCTTCACAGATAAATGCAGCTGTTAAAATGGATGAGTTAGTATGTAGATTGTGGTTGAATGAAAATCTAGGCATCCATGATGAACGAGATCAATAAACAATGTGTATACGTGTAATTTATCACACAAGCACTAATAACTCATTATGAAAGTAATTCGACTAAAAGCTAGGTGAACATGTCAATTGAAGTAGACAGTATCTGACTATCATACAACATTGATGTGGTCTGAGTTTAGAACACCACAAAAAACAACACCATCTGACCAAGTAAAAGAAGGTGCTAGCAGTTACTATATTGTACAAAAAATTACTTGCCTTCTCGAAAACTGAACAGAATTCCAAGAACTGCAAGGCGTTGCCACCACCTTCTGTTATGTCAATTCCAGCCACTGTGGTCAAGCCTGTTCCCACTGGCAATGGAATCTTCCTTTTCTTTTCTTTAACAACATTACCATTGCTGGTTTCACCCAATAGGTCACGCTTCATTTTCTTTGGTTTCTTCTCCAAGCTACATGAATCAGTGTCATGGATACTGTTGGAATTCTTCTCAACAGAATCTGGCAAATTTGCATCAAGTTTTCCAGCAAAAGAATTTTCCTTCCCCTTCTTTCTGGGTGAAGAAACAACTTCCTGTTAATTTCAGAAGCAAAGCATGAGATCCAAAATTAATGAAGCAGGTCACAACTGTTACTTTTAAGAAGACAGGAATAACTGCACGACTTTTTTTTTGTGCATGAGTTTGTTAAGGAGCCTACATTTTTCAAGGATGCGGTCATGTCGGCACCAGCATTGACATGATTTGTACGCTCAGCACTTTTAAGCAACATCTCCGAAACAGAAAAAAATCCAGTTGCCTTAGCTTCCTTTATAAGTATACCAGTGGGTTGATGGCCTTTTCTCTTCCTGAATGATGCAAACTTCTTATAACAAGAAAATACTGACATCATTGAGGAATAAGTCAGAAGACTCACATGCAAACGCTGCAATTACAAATGCCCCTGCACTTCGGGCAACTCCACTCCTTAAAAGTAGCTACTTCCTCTGCCTTCTCTCCATACCTGGCGTGGAGAGTATAATAAAGGGTAAGAACTTAAAATAATGCAAACAGTTAACATAGTAAAGCAAAACCCCTATATACCTGTTCAAGAGGCATTTACTGCATATCTTAACGAAACATGGTCTACTATTGCTCTGGTTTTTGCATGCTGCTACAACATCCCTGCTTTGACGACACTTCAAAACATGTTTATATGTGAGAAAACAGAAAATTGAAACCCTTTGCACTGATATACAATCACACATTTTCACAGATAAGGACCACTCTATTATAAAGTTTGAAGTTACATTAGAAACTCACATATATTAATCATAAATACATATTTAAGTTCTAGGTTCCAGGTTTCCTTAATCTTTTTATCCTTCTTTATTTTGCAATTCATATCAGTTTCAAAATACTATTATATATTTAACGTATGCTAAATTTTGGATTCTTATCCCCTATTGTGTACCAAATCACAGTAGGGGTGCTGTGAGATTATACGGCCGCGTTTTGATTTTTACCCTTTTCTTTTTTTCAGGTTCGCTCTTTTTTCTTTTTTTTTTTTCTCTTTTCCAACTTTTTTTATAAATATTTACCATTTTTGTGATTAAATATTTTTTATTGGCGTCGTAATCGTCAATTTTTCTCTTTCCATTTACATACATACATACATATATATATATATATATATAAATACTTATTCATTACAACCAAAATGTCATTTGTAATATACTACCTCCGTCCCGCTCTAACTTTCCTACTTTTCTTTTCGTTTGTCCCAACTTAACTTTCCAGTCCATAAATGACAAATTTCTCTCATAATCTCTACCCTCAAAATCTCCACTCTCAATCTCCACCTTTAAAAAAATCAAAGATTCCACAAAATCTATTTTTTCTTAACCTCCGTGCCCCGGTCAAAATAGGAAAGTTAAGCTGAGACGGAGGGAGTACATTTTTGAGACTACAAATAGTGGTCGCTAATCAAAAAATATTTGTTACCACTTATTGTCACGAAATATTATACAAACAAGACTACTTTTAGCGACAACTAGTTGTTGAAAAAAAATTGAGACGCATTTGAGACAATTTTTTTGGTCTTAAATATATTATTTGTGGAGAGTTATTGAGTCGACTAATTAGTGATGATATGTTGTCTCTAATAATAAAATTGTGACAAATACTTATTATTTGATATCACCCTTCGTTGTCTCAAATACTTTTTTTTCTTGTAGTAATACTGATATTTCATAGTTAAGGTTATAGAAGTTGAAAAATCGATAAACGAACATTTTAGGTAGCCGATTAAAAGCATGTCTAGGTTAAGTAATTGCTCAAATACCCTATCTTAGAAAAAAAAAAAAACACTTAAAACTGTTGTTTGTCACAAAATTAGGTCGATAAAACACTATCTAGCAACTAATCGGTGCCTTGGGAGCCGCCTAAGATATTTGCATCCTTGTTAATAATAATCGTTGTTGCAAAAAATTTCAACTTCGTTCTGTCTAACCTGCTTGTGTTAGCACGATTAACGTCTAGTAATTTTTAAAATATTTATAATGTCACGACTCAAAATTGCACAACAAACATCTTTACAATAAAAACAATTGCATATTCTAATTTTTATCAACTAAAAAATAAAAATATTATAATTTTTCTCAACCAAAAAATAAAACAAAGAGAGCAATGAATAGATTTGGTGTTGCCATATTTTATATTAGATGTTCGGACTTTAAAAGAAAAAAAGGAGTGAAGCAACATCCCAGAACGCCGCCGTTTAATCTCACAGCATCCCTACTGTGATTTAGTACACAGTAGGGGATAAGAATCCCTAAATTTTATTACTTTATTTTAAAAAAATGTAAAATTTATCAAACGTATAATCTTTATATTTTGAGGGAAGATCTATTGAAATATCTACAGATCACTGTGTGATTCTAAAATTATTAATTGCTTAGCAAATGTATTTATTTTTCATTCAAGTTATCAAGCAGCGACAATTTTTATTGAATGCATGTTGAGGATAGGGTTCCCCTAGGCGGTGCAGGACCGATTTATCCCCTTTTGTGAGGCAACGGCATGGGGGAGCAAATGGTCGTCCACCTACACTAAAAATCAAATACAGAACAAAATAGCCAACTAGAAGAATGCAGCATGTACAGGAGAATCCACATCTCAATGAACTGATCTAGCACAGCCAAAAAGTGAAAGTTCAACTAAGCACAGAAAAAAACAAATAAGGGTTTTTTTTTGTGTGTGAATTAGAATACCTGATGGCAATGTTTCCCATTTCCAAGTGATTGCTCCCGCGATGGAGCAGACAAACTCCCTCCAGATGGTTCCACCGCCATTACTGTCAAGATTCTGAAACTCGGAATGGTGTAAGTTCCTTTCCTTTTTACTATTTGTTTCTGAAATCTGAAGTTTAGACTCGCTGGGGGTTTTTCAGACAGTCATGAAACATGTCAGTGCAACACAGAAAACAAAAAGTTTTGCTTAATTTGGGACTGAATCTTTGGACGGTGGTGTCGGCGGTGGAGAATATGCCACCAACGGAAATTTCACCGCCGTACACCGATTCCTTTTCCCGCCTTCAAGAGAGCGATTTTTTGACTTTTCGGTGTTGGATGCAAATGCGAATGGGGATGAAATTGAAAACGGGTTTTAATAGGTATTTTTTTTTTTTTTCAACCAAAGAACTATTTTACTAAGAAGTGGAAGAATCAAGAATTCGGATCTACATCGTTTGTCAATTGATAATGCGTAAATCCGTGTTACCAAGATAACACCGTAACCAACATAATGAAATCGCCTAAATTACAAAGAAGTAAAGAACACACGGATGTACGTGGTTCGATCCGGAGATTTATATCCACGGTTGAAGGCCAAAAACCCTCGAAAAGCTTTCACTATGTCTCGTTATAGGGCTTTGAATCACAATCTTGGGAGTAATTGTTCTGGAATCAAGAATTCGAACCCTAGTTTAAACAATATTTCTCCTATTTATACTATACAATAACAACCCTAACAAAACCAGCAATCATATCTGCATGGCCGTTGAAAAAGATCATGGAGATCTTTTCCTAACTTCCCACAAACGCCGCGCACGCTCTTGGGTCCAATTAATCTGGTGAACGGGCTGGGTCGATCCAGGGAGATTGAGTCATACCTATCAGATGCCCCCTCCACCAGCTAGAGCGAGGTAGGAGCTTCGATTTGCAAGATGTAGTTGCTGGCCGAGGTGTAACCGTTAAAACCAAAGTCTTACCAGAATAGCTTTGAAGTTCCGTGTAGTTGAAAGATGACACCATTCCTGAGTGAGAATGAATACCCGTAATGGTGAGTGAGTCGACCAGAATCGAATGAAAATACCCTTGAGGTGAAAGAAGCACTTGGAGTCGTACAGAAATACCCCGGGGTGAAAGAGTCACGCGGAGGCAAACCGAGATACCCCCGGGGTGAGGTAGTCAACCGGAGTTGAAACAATGTTCCCCCGAGGGGAGGGAGTCTACCAGAGTTGAAATAATGCTCACCCGAGGTGAAGTAGTCAACCGGAGTTAAAATAATGCTCACCCGAGGTGAAGTAGTCAACCGGAGTTGAAATAATGCTCACCCGAGGTGAAGTAGTCAACCGGAGTTGAGATATTGTTCTCCCAAGGTAAAGTAGTCAACCGGAGTTGAAATAATGCTGACCCAAATCCCAAGGCGCGTGGAAAGGTAACTGTGAAGCGCGTGAAAAACACACATGCATCATATGCGTTGAATGCGAAAGGTCGCAATCTGGGCCGTTACTTTTTTAATATAATATAAAGCTTGTAGAGGAAGCTTCACTTTACTTTCATTTGCAATTTGCGACAGACAAAGAGCGGGAGAAAAAGAGAATCACTTTGCAAATTTCTAATCCACATTTTATTCGAAACAAGTAAGTATGTCTTCTTCTTCTTCGTCTTCTATTAGGGAAGTGAGAACGTTGGAACGACCGCTTGACGCAGAGCCGTTGCGTAGTATATTCTCGGAGAAAAGGGAAATTAGGACGGTGTACCGGGCGGATGGTAGGGAAATTGCAACCCGAGCAGTAGATTTTAGTGATTGCCTCGAGGAGGACTTCTAGGTGGCCTCGGAGGCGCCTCGAATGACTCGGGTGCAATTAGAAACATTGATACCCTTGTTTTATTTTCCGTGTCGAAGACGAGCGACCGAGCCTGTTGTCCACCGAAGGGGTTTGTAGGGGTGTATATAGATCAGTTGAAGGGGGGCCTAAGGTTTCCCCTGTGGGAGTTCGTGGTGCGGCTGCTGAGGTATTATGGAATTGCATTGTGCCAGTTAGCACCCAATGTTGTGAGGCAAGTAGTAGGGTTTTCGGTAGTGTGTAAGAGGGTGGGGTAGAGCCCGATGTAGGTATGTTTAGGTTTTTCTTCCAGCTTAAAGCCTTTGGGAAAGCTAAGGGGTGGTACTTGTTTAGTCCGAGGCCCCGGGGTGGCTTTAAAGTAAAGAACCCTAGTAAGGTGGAGGGTTGGAAGGAAAAAAATTTGTTTGTAAAGGTGAGTGTGACCCTCCCGAGGTGGAGACGAGAGGAGATTGTGGATAGTGCCCCGGTGACGGAGCCGGAGTCGGTAGAGGACTTCCGCACCGTGGGTGTTTTTAAACAAGTCTGCTCGGAGGAGGAGCTGGAGGAGGCGGGGTTGAGCCTCTACTACTCGGGAGGACCGGAAGAAAACCCGATCCGAAGTCAGGGCTCATCTGCTGGGGCGTCCGAGGAGGGTAGGACTATTTATTGCGTTGTGTGAGCTGTTATATATGGCAAGGATTCTAACTGTTTATTGTGTTTGCAGTGGGACGCTTCGGAAAAGACGTTATGGGAGCCCTTCAATGCCACCGACATTAAAAAAGAAGGGGACCGCTGGCGAGGTGGCATCGAGAGGAGGGGTGTCCCCTGTTCAAGGTCGGTCGCAAGCAACCGATGATGATGTGGTGGTGACCGGCCTGACACCGAGGTCGAGGAAGAGGCCGGAGCCATCATCGACGCCTCCCGCGGAGGCAAAGAGGATGCGCGCAAACCAGCATTCTGGGCCTGCAAGGACAGAGACTGAGGAGCTGCTGCGGCTGGCTCGGGGCATTATGGACCTCGGGAGGAGGAGCGAAAGGGAGGAGAAGGAAGAATTGGCCGAGGCATTGCGGGAACTCCGTGCCTGCAACTACAAACTCTCCCACGATCTTTTCGAGGCCCGTAAAAGAGCCTCCGAGGTGGAGAAGGAGGTGGCTCGACTCCGGGGAGTGGAGGCAGAGGCGGGGCTACTCCGAGGCGAAGTGGCGGAGCTTCGCGCCGAGCTCAAGGGTAGAGATGCCGCGCTGATCGAGGGCCAAAGGGCCTTACTAAAGTCGTTCGCCGAAAAGCTCCTCCAGACGGGCACGTTCCTTGACTACTGAACGAGGTTCGTGGCCGTCGGGGTCATGGCTAACCGTTCCATGCTGCTAGAGAAGGTGAAAGACGTCTATCCGGACGTGGACGTTTATCGTCCAGAGTTCGGATATGACTATAACTCTGTAGGCGCCGTGGAGGAGGCCTACTACGAGGCGCTGGCTCAGGTTCCGAAGTGGCCTTTGGTGGAAGCGCTGGCGGAGAAAGGCAAAGTGTTGACTGCCGAAGAGATCGCCAATTAAGACGCCGACTAGGACGAAGAGTTCCTGGCCTATAGAAAAGGGCAGTTTGCACCGGAGCCACGAACACGGGCCCCACCACCAAGGATGGAGCCTCCAGCAGAGGCGTCGGAGCAAAGCGCCGGGGACAGCCAGGCTTTGCCTGAGGAGGGAGAGCAGCCAGCAGCAGCCGAGGGGACCGAACGGGGGAGGTCAGGTCCCCCCAATTTTGAATAAATTGTAACTGTTGTAGATAGCGAATTGGATGTATTTGATTTTGTGTTGATGTATACCAACTTCAAATGATCTTGTACATGATTGAATTCTGAAGTAAAATTTTGAACGAATGTGTGAACAATTTATTTGAGTTGTACTTGTATGGGCATGATGTAGATGTATATAGTACTGAATGTGTAGCTGCGAACAGGAGAGCATCGAGGAGCTGCATAATGTAATAAAACAGCTAATGCGGTCCTTGGACTGGTTCCGAGGTGAAAGAGACAACCTGCAGAAGCACATTGTACCCCAACTGGAGAGAAAACTAGCCGCTGCCGAGAAGAGCCTGGCCGAGGCAGAGAAGGCTCGCACCGAGGCCAAAGAGAGTGCGCTGCACTTCAAGCTCAATGCATTATCAAAAGATGCTGAGGTGGAGCGAATGTACGTGCACCACCGAGAATACGAGCGAATGCTGACAGAGTTTGGTCTGTTAACATTTGAGGACCTCGAGGTCCGGACTGTGGAGGTGCAAGCTGAAATAAAGGAATTGATAGACCTCGGGAATCCGAACTCGACGGAGTTGTACAGAAAGCGGCTTGTGTGGGAGCTTCTCCTCGGCAGTACCAAAATCTGGAAGGCCGGAAGAAATTGCAGCACACACCCGAAGAGAATATCGCAAGCTGCAGTCGGGCCAAGACCTCCAGAACACGCAGAAGAAGGCCAACTCACACAGCGCGGGCTGGAGGAATCATTATTGAAGAACCGAGCACCGCCGTGGCGAGTAGGGCCAGCAAGAAGGGGTCAAGGCCTGAAAGAAGGCCGGCAGGGCGGCAAGAGGCGGAGCCGGAACGAAGCCTTGAGTCGACGGAACAAGTTCGGGAATTCGCCCAGGAAGTCGAAGAGATGGCCCCAGCTGAGTGGGACCCAGTAGAATGGGCACACAAATTGGGGCCAGCCAAGAGGGCGAACCAGCCGAACCGCGGAGGGCAAAGCAGCCAAAGGGGCCCAAGGAGCAGAGGAGTGCCCCAGAGTGCTGCCAGATCCCGGAGGAGTCCAGGCACAGGGCAAGGCTTGCCAAAGCGCCGGAGTACCGAATTTTGGTTAGGAGGCAAAAAAAAAAAAAGCATGTTGTAATATAGAAATAAGATGTAAAAGACAAGATTGTTTGTATGAAATATATATGTTTAAAGGAAAATTTTTGATATATTGTTTGAATGAAAATATATGCGTATGTAAAAATGTTGCTTTAAATGATGTAATGCAATATAGGTTTTCCAGTCCTCGGGTGGACGTAGTATATAGGAACGCGCCCGGAGACAACTTGAAACACCTCCCCGGACGGATCGGGCAGGAGGTTACTATAGTCTGAAGACAAGGTTTGAGACCTCCCCGGACGGATCGGGCGAGAGGTCACTTTAGTCCGGAGACAAGTGACAAAGTTTAACCACTAAGTGTATAGTAGTGTAAGCCGAGGCGTCCCCACGGAGCATAAAGCAAATGACATATGTTTAAAAATCATTGCATTAAAATCCAATGTCGGGACCCATAGGAATACAATGTAATCCAAAACTGAAAGTCAACAAAATTAATATGATGCACTAAGTAAGAGATTACTGCAGGAAATAAAGAAATAGAAAAACATCTATCTAACAAAGCAGGTTATGAAAAAATCGTCGCAAGTTGCTGACGTGCCATGTGCGGGGCACCGGCGTACCATTCGGATGTGCTAGCTGATAGCTCCCGGAGGCATAGGCAGCAGTGACGCGATAAGACCCTTCCCAAGTAGCATGCATTTTACCCTCGGGGGCAGCTTTGCTAGCAGAGTTTAGTCGAAGCACCAAGTCTCCTACCTGGAACTGTGTTCCTCGGACCCGGTTGTTGTGATATCTAGCCGCTTGTTGTTTACACTTAGCTTGACGGATGAAAGATTATTCGCGGCGATGTTCAAGTTCGTCGAGGTTGGTCCGGAGTGATTCTTCATTGGCTTCGGGATCGAGGTGTAAAAGTCTGGGGCTGGGTACCCTAACCTCGGCAGGAATGACAGCCTCGGAGCCGTAGGTGAGGCTATAAGGCGTTTCCCCGGTTGAAGAATGTGACGTTGTGCGGTAAGCCCAGAGAACCTGCGGAATATTCTCGGCCCAGAGGCCCTTGGCCTGGTCTAATATTTTCTTTAGGCCATCGATGAGAGTGCGGTTCATCACTTCGACTTGGCCATTGGCTTGGGGATGAGCTACCGAGGTGAAAGCCTGTTTGATGTGCAACTCTTCGCACCTGGATCGGAAGGGATCATTGACAAACTGTTTACCGTTGTCAGTTATAATCGTACTTGGAATGCCGAAACGGCAGATAATGTTACGCCAGACAAATTTTAAAATATTCTGGCCAGTAATGGCAGTGAGTGGCTCGGCTTCGACCCACTTAGTGAAATAGTCAACAGCAACCACAAGGAACTTAAGTCCTTCCGGGGCAACTGGGATGAGGCCCACGATATCGATGCCCCACTGGATGAACGGCCAGGCGCTCTGTATTCCGATGAGGTCGGTTTGTGGTAGGTGCTTCACTTGGGAATGCCGCTGACATTTGTCGCACTATGACACAAGATTATGTGCGTCATTGAATAAGGTGGGCCAGTAGTACCCCTGCCGAAGTGCTTTCTTGGCTAAAGTACGTGACCCGATGTGACTTGTACATGAGCCTTCATGAAGTTCCCGGAGGACATAGTCGGCTTGGGCTGGACCTAGACAACGGAGGCTCGGCTACAAGTATGACTGGCGGTATAGGACTCCGTCATGAAATGTGTACCTCAGTGCTTTCAGTTTTATCTGCCGAGCAAGTACTTTATCCTCTGGTAAGGTGCCATCCCGGAGATACCTGATGAACGGAGTCATCCAATTAGGACATACATCAGTCACCACAGAGACAACCTGTTCGTTGATTGAAGGATGGGTTGCCTCTTCGACAAGTATGTCCGGAGACACGTTCGTCGGGACCGCGGAGGCTAATTTACTGAGAGTATCAGCCTTAGCATTTTCTCCTCGGGGGATCCGCTGAACATCGGTGAAGGTGAAAGTTAGTAAAAGTTTTTGAGTTAAAGCTAAATACCTTTTCATCGCATCATCTTTCGCCGCATATGTGCCCTTGATTTGACTGGAGACTACTTCAGAATCGGTATATAACCGTATATGCGAAGCCCTAAAGGTTTGAGCGAGCCGGAGCCCGGCAATGTTCATATTCGGCTTCATTGTTCGTCACTCTAAACTTGAAGCGCTGGACATATTTAACTTCCATACCATTGGGCCCAGTGAGGAGGACCCCGACACCACTGCCTCGGGTGGCGGAGGCATCGTCTACGTAGACCTGCCACCTGTTTGCTTCGTCCTCATGGTCGGCGGGGGGTGCGGTCTCAGGATGCACACTTGTCTCGGGGTCATTGAACGGGACCTCGGCGAGAAAATTTGCGAGAGCTTGCCCTTTGACAGCTCGGCGAGGTAGGAACTGTATGTTATGTTCTCCAAGCTCAATTGCCCACTTTACCAAACGTCCCGATACATTAGGTTTGACAAGGACTTGGCGAATAGGTTGATTTGTGAGGACCCGGATAGTGTGCCCCTGAAAGTAAGGGCGCAGGCGGCGGGCTGCCATGACTAGGGCCAAAACTGTCTTTTCTGCCACAGGGTAGCGGGTTTCAGCCCCCTGGAGGGATCGGCTAACAAAGTATACAGGTCGTTGCGTGCCGTGATCCTCGCGGACGAGGGCCGCCACTGATTGCTTCGTCGGCAGAGGCTAAGTATATGTAGAGAGGCTCTCCGAGGAGAGGTGCTGACATTGTAGGCAACTGGTTGAGATGTTGTTTCAGATCCGCGAAGGCTTTGTCGCACTGCAGGGTCCACTCAAACTTCTTTGCTTGTCGCAAAAATTTGAAAAAGGGAAGCTGACGCTCCACTGCCTTGGATAAGAAGCAATTTAGGGCGGCGAGGCCACCTGTTAGACGTTGGACGTCTTTCATAGTCTTCGGTGTCTGAAGATCCATTACATCCCGGATTTTCGCCGGGTTGGCCTGAAGGCCGTGTTGGGATACCATGTAAAAAGGAATTTTCCTGACCCAACACCGAATGTGCATTTAGCTGGATTGAGCTGAAGATTATGGCACCGCAAAGTGCTGAGTATCTCGACAATGTCCTGCACACATGACTCCAAAGCATAACTTTTAATAACGAGGTCGTCAACATATACCTCAACATTGCGGCCTATCTAATCTCGGAGGACGTGGTCCATGAGGCGCTGATATGTGGCCCCGGCATTCTTGAGTCCGAAGGGCATCTTCTTGAAAGCGAAGATGCCAAAATCAATGATGAAGGCAGTCTTAACAGCGTCTCGCCGATCCATGTGGACTTGGTGGTATCCCTTGTACAGATCCAAAAAGCAGAGTACCTTATACCCTGTGATGGCTTCGACTTTCTGATTAATAGGTGGTAAAGGGTAGCAGTCCTTTGGACAGTGTTTGTTGAGATCGGACAAATCGACACACATTCTCCAAGCCCCATTGATTTTCTTCACCATTACTGGATTAGAGAGCCAGGATGGATAGTGGACTTTGAACAGGATGTCTGCATCCACGAGCTGTTGGACATCTGTTCGAATAGCTACATTTCTTTCCGGAGGAAATTGTCGCCGTTTCTGCTGTATTGGCTTCACAGTAGGGTTGACGTTTAGTTTGTGAGTGATGACATCCGGAGAGACTCCTGGCATGTCTAAGGGAGACCAAGCAAAGACCTCGGGGTACTCCCTTAAAGTCTGAATAATTGCGTTATGCAACAGGGGTACGCTCCCTGCACCGACTCTAACAGTTTGATCCGGTTTAGCAAGATCCAGTAGCACGTCGGCAGTGTCATCTCCGAGGGGCTCGGAGACGCCCGGAACGAATTCCGGGGTGGCTATTTGAAATTGAGGCTTCGGAGTAGCCTTGATTGTCTTCTTGAGTGCGACATGCATGCACTCCTTAGAAACTTTCTGATTGCCACGGATGGAAACCTCTCCTTGGAGTGTAGGAAACTTCAGTGTCAGGTGATATGTAGAGCAAATAGCTTTGGCTGGAGTGAGCCAGTCCCGACCGAGGATCATGTTGTATGGCGAGGAGGAGGAGATTACATAGAAATCTACAAAAATAGTTTTTATGGCGAGATATGTACCAAGCGAAGCGGGGAGGTTGATGACTCCCTCAGGTTGGACCTCTCCTTGGGTGAAGGTCTGTAGAGGCCTGGGAGCAGGTCGGAGCTGTTCGGGGGGTATGCCCATCTTCCGAAAGCAATCAGAGAAGATGACACTTACGGCTGCGCCATTGTCGACGAAAACTCGCTTAACAGTGACATTGGCCACGACCATGTCAATGACGATGGCATCTGTGTGAGGAGTAAGCTCGGGAACGGGGTCGTCCTCGTTAAAGCTCACTGTTTCAGATTTATGGAGGCGCTTGTGACGTAGCTCCTCGGGAGGAGGCCTGCGCGCTTCGGCCTTGAGGGCACTTCGGGAAGTCCCTGCTGGCATGGCGCCATAGATCACATTTATTATCCCATGAACTACGTGATTCGGTGGGTTTTCCCCGTGATCCCCATGTAATGGCAGAGGTGGCAATAACTGAGGTTGCTGAGGTTGATTTTGCTGGCGATTGCCCTAGTCTTGCCGTGGGTAATTATTATTTCCCGACTTGTTGTTACGCAGCTGGGGTCGGCCCTGTCCAGTGCCTCTATTATCATAGCCTCCTCGACTTTGTTGTTGACCCCCATTTCTACTCTGCTGAACCCTGTCCTCGGTCCGAGCAATATATTGCCGAAGAGATCCGCGTTTCAAGCAGTCCTCTATTTCCTTGCAGAGTTCCCGACACTCTTCGGTATCATGTCCATGGTCGTGGTGATACGCACACCACTTTCCAAGGTTGCGCTTGTCGGCCGGAGCAGTCATCTGGGGGCATGGTCGTAGGTCATTTTTGTGAACAAAAAGTATTTCCGTTCTGGACCGTGTAAGGGGTGTGAATTGTGGAGTGTCGCTGCGAGGCTCTAATCTGCCCTTGCTCAAGCGACTAAAAGCACTTGTCCGGGTACTGGTCCCGGCTTGCGTTCTGTCTGATAGTTTCTTGGTAGTGTACTTCTCCCACTTCCGCCGGGTTTGCTCTTCAGCTTTGGCAAACCTACTTACGGTTTCGAAAAGAGCTCGGGTAGTGGTCGGGGGTAGCGAGCGAGCTCGGTGTAAAGTGGTCCAGCTCGGAGGTCGTTCATGAAAGTAGTGATGATAACATCATTGGACTGGCTACCTACTTTTAGGCTCTCTGCGGTGAAGAGCTTGAGAAACTAAGAAATAGTCTCACTGTCTCGTTGCTCAAGATTCATCAGGTCGGCCAAAGTGGCCATAGGTTTTGCCCGAGTGTGGAAGCGAGCCCAGAACTGCTCGGCAAGGTCCCGGAAGGAAGTAATGCTGCATCGAGGCAAGGAATCAAACCAAATTCTTGCCTCATCTTGAATGTATTCGGGGAACACCTTGCACAAGTGATGTGGTGTGCAATCCCGATTAAACATGGCATATTTAAACGCGCTCAGGAAGTTTCCTGAATCCCCGGTACCATTATTTATGGGCATTGGTGGAAGTTTGAACCCTTCGGGGAGTGGCGTGGCGAGAATCTCCGGGGAGAATGGGGTGATTATTTCCCCATCAGCGTCAAGGCCTAACACCTTGTCGAGCTCGGCATCAAATTGAGTCTGCTCCTGTTCTATGGGATCCAGTAAACGGGGCTTCTCTAGGCGAACCCACTTCGCCACATCGACAGGTCGACGCCGGTCAGCGTCGACGTGGTCAGCGTAACGTGGCCTTGAGCCGTTAGAACTTCGATTCTCCCCGGGTGACACTGACCGGTGATGGCGATGATCTTGTCTGGATCTGTTGGGGGGGCGGGGGGGATCTTCATTGAGTGTGCGAGATTGATCTTGGCGGGGATGTCGTGCCATCTGATTAGCGCCATTATCAGCGTGCACACCGGAGTCTGCACGGCGACGATTCCATTCTTGGAAGAGAGCAGCGTGCTCCCAAAGGAATGCTTGTTGTGCCTGAAGTAGTTCGGGATTTGGTTGGGGGTCACTTCGCGCCGGTGCATGGGCGGGTGCAGGATGTTGTGTACCTGTTCGGGGCAAAGGAAGGACCTGGTTGACTTGGTCCGCGGGCGAATCCTGGATCTGCTGGTGCTGCAGCGGAGGATTTTGATCAATTGGAAGGTTTCTATGAGATCGGGTTGGATTGGCTGATTGGCGTGTATTCACCATGTTGACGCAATACGGCGATGGATGATGCTAGGGTTTTCTCGTTCCAACGTTCCCACAGACGGCGCCAATTGATAATGCGTAAACCCGCGTTACCAAGATAACACCGTAACCAACACAATGAAATCGCCTAAATTGCAAAGAAGTAAAGAAGACACAGATGTACGTGGTTCGATCCGAAGATCTATATCCACGCTTGAAGGCCAAAAACCCTCAGAAAGCTTTCACTATATCCCGTTATAGGGCTTTGAATCACAATCTTGGGAGTAATTGTTCTGGAATCAAGAATTCGAACCCTAGTCTAAATAATATTTCGCCTATTTATACTATACAATAACAACCCTAACAGAATCCCTAAAAAACTGGCAATCATATCTGCATGGCCATTGGAAAAGATCATGGGGATCTTTTCCTAACTTCCCACAAACGCCGCGCATGGGCTTCGTTAAGTTGGGCCTGCGCTCTTGGGTCTAATTAATCTGGTGAACGGGCTGGGTTGACCCAGGGAGATTGGGCCATACCCGCGCATGGGCTTCGTTAAGTTGGGCCCGCGTTCTTGGGTCCAGTTAATCTGGTGAACGGGCTGGGTCGACCCAGGGAGATTGGGCCATACCTATCATCAACAAAAATGAATTAGGATCTGATCTACATGGAAAAAATATGAATGCACAACCGTAAAATATGTAGTTTGAAGTGACTTAACTAAGTTACCTGCTACCCTATTACCAAGTCTTTTAACAAAATCTAGCTGGAAAGGAAAAAAAAAAAAAATCTACTTCGACGATACAATAATACAATGAAACTAAATTCAATGGCATTAAAGGAATGAGAAAGAATCGCATCCACCAAAACTTTCCTGTTCGATTCAATAATGACTAAAAATGACTTAGGTATATCTTACCACCTTCATCCAACTCAAAGCCTCACTCATAGTTATTGCTTCAGCTTCTTTAGAACTTTGCCAAAAAACAAGCTTGTTGTTTATGCAACAAAGCTTCCATGAAAATCTTTGGTCGCAACGGCTACACCGAATGACTTAAAATTAGGAAAAAAGAAACATGCATTAAATTGCACTTAAACATTCCTTAGTGGTGATTTATGCCAAGTCATCTCCCCGCGGCAATTGATATCCTCTTAGTTCGAGCATGCTATATGGCACAAAGACACATGGTAAATTTCCTTATTTTCTTGTATTTATCAATTTAAGCACGAAAAAGATCCAATCCGCACGTTGCACCAAATCATTTCGACAAAGAAAAACAATATCAACAAAAGATGAAGAGGCCCAACACTCTTTAACAAAAGTGAAATATCAGAATATGTGCGCATGTGCAATTTTAGTATCTTGTATCAAATGAATTAAACAAGAGTAGTACCGATCTAGTTCATACTTTGTATGAACATGAAGTAATCTGAAACTAGTTGAAGATTTGAAAATTTGAGGAAGACACCTTCCTCTGGAACATATTATTATTAGGATGTGATTTACATTACACTGTACTACAGAGATAAATATTACTGTTAAAATTAGCACACACACACACACACATATATATATGAAATGTCATGTTCATAATTACTGGTTAAGTACAGGGGCAGAATGGTCTTTTCACTTTAGCAAGTTCAGGGGATCCGAAAGTTCAGCCCAGGTTCGAATCCTGCATGGTTGAAATAACCAGAATTTCAACTGCATGCAAGTTGGGTAACTCAGAGCAGTTATGAAAACGGTTATGTGATCATTCATTCTGTTTTATGTGAGGAACATGTAATTGTAATTCATTCATTCATTCCTGTAGAGAGATAACACAAGAACCCGTACCCCTGTCCCTTGCAAATAGCAAAATAAGAGAAATCTTGGAGTTAAAGATCAATTGGATCATATTGATCTTGAGATTTCTAGCTAGAGTGAGTGATCTCTTGTAATTGAATGTTTTGACTGAGATTAATGAGAATTTGTGGTGGTGTTTGCTCCGTGGACGTAGGGCCCTTTCTCCAAGCCTGAACCACGTAAAGATTGATCGTGTTATGGTTGATTTCTACATTTGATTGCTTGTTTATGTTCGTGAAGTTTACAGCCTAGCAAGTGTTTGTAAATTTGTCTGTGAGAGAGTGTAGCTGTTGTGTTGTGTAAATTTTTTTTTTTTTTTTGGAACAATTTCTCTACAATTGGCGCCGTCTGTGGGAAACCATGGGCTCTGCACGATTTGATGTAGAAAAATTCACCGGAAATGGAGATTTTGGCCTTTGGAGAATAAAGATGAAGGCTCTCTTGGTTCAACAAGGTTTGGCCATAGCTCTAGAAGGAGAAGAAAAATTACCTGCTACTCTCAAAGCTGAAGAAAAATAATTGTCGTTGGATAAAGCACATAGTACCATCATACTATGTCTAGGAGATAAGGTTTTGAGGGAGGTTGCAAAAGAATCTACTGCAAAAGGGATATGGCTCAAGCTGCAACTGACTTACATGGAAAAATCAGTTGCAAATCGATTATATATGAAACAGAAACTATATGCTTTCAAAATGGCTGAAGATAAAAGGATATCTGATCAGTTGGAGGATTATCACAAGATCTTGGATGATCTGGAGAACATAGAGGTTAAATTGGAAGATGAAGACAAGGCTCTCTTCCTATTAAGTTCTCTTCCAAAGTAGTTTGAACATTTCAAATATGCTATTCTGTTTGGCAGAACAGGGAAGCTGACTTTGAATGAGGTGGAGTCAGCTTTGAGATCCAAGGAATTACACAATGGTGTTGAGTCTGTAAAGCAAGAACAGATTGGAGAAGGCCAAATGATCAAGAAGCAGCCAAATAAGAGATTTCAGGGTCAGAAACTGAAGCAACAAGGAAAGAAAGCTGAAAAAAGCAACTCTTCAGGACAGGAGACTAGGAAGTGCTTCAAATGCCATGTGGTAGGACATCTTGCTAAAGATTGTCCCAAGAAAGGCAAGCAGAACCAGAAAAACAGAACACTGTTCAAAACCAGAAAGCCAACAAAGGCAAGAATACTGCTGATTTGGTGGAAGCTACAGATGGCTATGGGTCAGGTGAAGTACTAACCATCTCTTACTTCTTCTGATAATAGTGAGTGGGTATTAGATTCTGGATGTTCTTTCCAAATATGCCCTAATAGAGATTTGTTTTACAGTTTTAAGTATAAGAATGATGGGCTGGTACTGCTGGGAAGTGACCTTGAATGTAAAGTTAAAGGGATAGGATCTGTAAAACTGAAAATGTTTGATAACAAGATCAGGATTCTGGAAAATGTCAGATGTGTGCCTCAATTAAGAAGGAACTTAGTTTCTCTTGGCATGCTTGATTCAATGGGATATAGTTTCCAGTCAGAAGGTGGAAACCTAAGTGTTTCAAAAGGGTCTCATGATATAATAAGAGCTGTAAAAAGAAACGAGTTATATTTTCTAGTGGGTAGTACTGTTGTTGGTGAAGCTGCAACCACTGCAGAGTCCAATAACACACTGCTGTGGCATAAGAGGCTTGCTCATATAAGTGAGAAGGGACTTATAGAATCGAGCAAATAAGGCCTGTTGGGGAAATCTAAAATTCAACCACTGGGAATATGTGAACACTGCATCTATGGTAAAGCTCACAGACAGAAATTTCCTAAGGCAACTCATTTTACAAAGGAAAGACTTTACTATGTACACTCATATCTTTGGGGGTCTACAAAGGTACAAACTAAGAGTGGAGGGAAAAATTTCATGTCCATTATTGATGATTATTCCAGAAAAGTGCGGGTGTACATACTCAAAACCAAAAGTGAAGCATTATTGAAGTTTAGAGAGTGGATCACAGGATTAGAAAATCAGACTAGCAGAACTGTTAAGCATTTGAGAACTGACAATGGTTTGGAATTTGTTTCAGATGACTTTAATCAGTTTTGTAAGGAGAATTGCATTCTCAGACATAGAACTGTAGCAGGCACACCTCAGCAGAATAGCTTGGCAGAAAGAATGAATAGGACTCTGCTGGAAAGAACCAGATGTATGCTGTCTAGTTCAGGGATTGGAAAGAGTTTCTGGGGTGAAGTGGTGACAACGGTTGCTTATCTTTTAAACAGATCACCATCAACTGCACTAAATTTCAAAACTCCTGAGGAATTGTGGAATGGAACACCTGTTGACTATTTAAACCTTAAGGTGTTTGGTTGTCTTGCTTATGCACATATAAAGCAAGACAAGTTAGAGCCAAGGGCTCTCAAGTGTGTTCATTGGATATCCAAAGGGGATAAAAGGCTACAAATTATGGTGCATTGAACTAGAAAATATGAAATGTACCATAAACAGGGATGTTACCTTTGCTGAAGAAACAATGCCACTAAAGAATCATCAGAATTCTGAAACTGCTAATACCAAAACTAATAACACTCAGCTGGAGGTGGAGACTGAGAGAATAATGAACTCAATAGATTCAGAGCCAACTCCTGAACAGGATCAAGACCAAACAACCTCTAAATCAACAGATTGCAGAAATTATCAGTTGGTTAGAGATAGAAGGAAGAGGCAGATAAATCCACCACAGAGATTTGGTCATGCTGATATTGTTTCTTTTGCACTGTTCACTGTTGAAGAACTAGAAAACTTTGAGCCTGGATCATATGTGGAAGCCATTACTTGCCATGAAAAAGATAAGTTCAAGCAATGCAAGAAGAGCTAATGTCACTTGAAAGGAATGATACATGGGATATTGTAAGCAAACCTACAAGGCAAAAGTTAGTTGGTTGCTGGAATCACTAATACGATTAGGTTTAAAGCCAGATTAGTAGCTAGAGGCTTTACATAGAAGGAGGATATTGACTACAGTGAGATATTCTCACCAGTTGTTAAACATTGTTCAATCAGGGTTATGTTGGCATTAGTAGCTCAGTTTGACATGGAATTACATCAAATGGATGTTACAACAACATTTCTACATGGGAAGTTAAAAGAGACAATATATATGAAGATTCCAGATGGTGTTGAAGGAGTAGATTCAGAAAATCAGGCATGTTTACTTAAAAGATCACTGTATGGACTAAAATAGAGTCCTAGACAGTGGTATTTGAGATTTGATGATTATATGATGAGGATTGGGTTCAGAAGAAGTATGTATGATAGTTCTGTATACTTCAAAGAAGAACAGGACAATACTCATATATATCTGCTATTATATGTAGATGATATGTTGCTGGTAAGTGAAAATATGGATGGAATTCAGAAAATTAAAAGATAATTGAAGGAAGAATTTGATATGAAAGATCTTGGGGAAGCCAAGAGGATCCTAGGGATTGATATAGACAGAAATAGAAGGAGGGGCATTTTATTTCTGCCACAGAAGGCATACATTGAGAAGGTGCTGCAAAAGTTCTATATGCATGAATCTAAGAGTGTAGCAACTCCACTGGGACAGCATTTCAGGCTATCATCACTAGATAGTCCAAAGACAGTTCAAGAGCAGAATTATATGAAGAAAATACCCTATGCAAGTGTTGTAGGCAGTATGATGTATGCAATGGTGTGCTGCAGACCTGACCTTGCTCATGTCATGAGTGCAGTATCAAGATATATGGGGAAACCTGGTAAAACTCACTGGGAAGCAGTGAATGGATGCTAAGGTATCTAAAGGGGTCTTGTTCCAAAGGATTGAGGTTTAACAAGCATGATGATTCAAGCAGCTGCTTACTAGGATATGTTGATGCAGATTATGCTGCAAATTTGGATACCAGGAAATCTCTTACAGGGTATGTAATCACTATGTTTGGCACAGCTATAAGCTGGAGATCAACTCAACAGTCAGTAGTAGCTTTTTCAACCACAGAGTCAGAATATGTAGCTCTTACAGAAGGAATAAAAGAAGCTCAATGGTTAAAAGGAATCATAGAAGATTTTGGTCGGGTTCAAAGCAGTGTTTCAGTTTTCTGTGACAATCAAAGTGCAATACACTTATCTAAGCATCAAGGTTTTCATGAGAAAATCAAACACATCGATGTCAAGATGCATTTTGTGAGGGATGTGGTTTCAAAAGGTATTGTTAATGTGATTAAAATTTCAACAGAAATAAATCCAGCAGATTGTTTTACAAAAGCATTACCTACAGCTAAGTTTGAATTGTGTTTGGAGCTTATTGAGCTAAAAGGAAAGACCGAGTCTTGTTGAAATACAGCAATAGGATGGGAGGAAAAATCACTACTGATTCTTGGATAAATCATATATATGAGCTAAAGGTGGATAATTGTTGAAATTAGCATATATATATATATATATATGAAATGTCATGTTCATAATTACTGGTTAAGTACAGGGGCAGAATGGTCTTTTCACTTCAGCAAGTTCAGGGGATCCGGAAGTTCAGCCCAGGTTCGAATCCTGCATGGTTGAAATAACCAGAATTTCAACTGCATGCAAGTTGGGTAACTCAGAGCAGTTATGAAAACGGTTATGTGATCATTCATTCTGTTTTATGTGAGGAACATGTGATTGTAATTCATTCGTTCATTCCTGTAGAGAGATAACACAAGATATAGTAAGAGAAATCTTGGAGTTAAAGATCAATTGGATCATATTGATCTTGAGATTTCTAGCTAGAGTGAGTGATCTCTTGTAATTGAATGTTTTGGTTGAGATTAATGAGAATTTGTGGTGGTGTTTGCTCCGTGGACGTAGGGCCGTTTCTCCAGGCCTGAACCACGTAAAGATTGATCTTGTTATGGTTGATTTCTACATTTGATTGCTTGTTTATGTTTGTGAAGTTTACAGCCTAGCAAGTGTTTGTAAATTTGTCTGTGAGAGAGTGTAGATGTTGTGTTGTGTTATTTTTTTTTTTTTTTTTTGGAACAATTTCTCTACAATTACAATGCAGAAACACACTCCCTCTAAATACTATGCTCTAAGACTATTGAGTACTCAAAGTGTAGAGAATCCCTTCTATTACACAAGCAGAGAGTTCTCCCGAACTCAACCTATTCTCCCGAACAACTTAAGAGTTAATTCTCCCGAACAAACTCTATCTGCTTATCTGTGTTCCAACACTGGTTGAACACAGATTGAACTCTATACACAAAATTGCTGTCTTTCCAAGTTTTTCAGTCTATCAAGACACTTCATTACTTCATGGATGTTTTTCATCTATATAACAGCGTCAAGAGAGTCTTCAATCATCATGCCTATCAATTTCGTCTGATTTATCTTCAATTGATCCAATCACCTTGATTCTAGATGATTTACTTTTACTTTCATGTTTCAGCTTTCTCAACTTTGATAAGGACATCAATTGGTTCCTAAATTCCTGCAATACAAATTAATTATGCCAAGTTTATTTATTTCAAATTGAATGCCACCCTATTATTGGGTTTACAAATAGAGCAACTAACAAAAATATGTGTATGATAAATTATGTCATTTCCCTAACTGGATATCGTGGACCATGCACCATCACAAGCTCAACATCATCAGTGAGTTTCCATGAGAAGGACAAATAGCAAGGCATCCATAGCACATGTGTTTCACGTTATAATGCTACCACTTGTTTGCAGCTAAGTAGAGGATTATACGATTGATTTGATATGGCGTCATGTCTGCAAATGCAGTTGCAAGTTTGCTATATATAGTATGCAGTGTGAAGGAACTATATCAAAGAAAATGAGTGTAGTAGTAATTGATGCATTAATGGCTTACTTTCTTCTTTTCCGCATTGACCATTTTCAGCTCATTTCATTAAAGTTCCTTAGTTATATGGTTAACTTTTATTAGAAGCACATTTATAGCTAGCAGCCGTGCAAAATCCTTCAATTTTGGTGGTGCAACGACTTTCCATAAAGATAGTGAAAGTAATGTACTAGATTAGGATATGAATTTTAATTAATTAATACGTTATACTAATTAATTAATTAAAGCATGTCAGATATTAGGCCCATATACCTAGGGTATATGAACTATACACATATATATATATATACACATATATATACATATATATATATTCCCTATTGTAGGAATAATTAATCTTGTCAGCAAGAAACATCAAAGGGTTCAATAAGGGATTTCCTAGCGATCACTTATTGAACGATTGTATCGAGGATTCACTTATTGAACGATTGTATTCCTGCGGCGGACGACATACGTGTGGATGCCTGAAGTGGTGAATCAATCGCTGAACTCTGTCCGATTAATTACGCAACAAGTAAGTAATTCGAACTTATGCGTGATAGTTACTCAACGTTTAATTCCGTTATAAATCATGATCATAATTCTCGACTGTTTATTCCGCTGCGTACATAGATGTAGTTGAAAAATTACCAACAATGATATCAGAGCACGGGACTCGATTTATAATTGATTTAAACGAAACAACTTAATTGTGAATTGAAATTTTCTGATTTGGTTTTGGAAATTGTTTTGAATAATATAATGCAATCGTTGAATATTTTTCGAAAGTAATAAACTGAAACCTGGTTATGAAAATTTATTTTGCCATCTATTTGGTTTTGACTTTTCAAACGCAACAAACAACCTGGCCCTAATTGTTTATTGTAATTGAATATCTAACACTAAGTACTAACAATGGTAAGCTGCGTACTTGGCGCCCGGGTTGGGTGGCTGGCTCACGAAATTGGCATCGAATAATTTGAGGAACTGCTCTGCGACACTGACCAACGCCTGCCACCACCAAATGCACGAAACCCCATTTGTGGGGGCTTTCGTCGTTGCTGCTGCAACGCGGCTGGTCTGCTTCGTTAGACGGTGGCGGCAGCGCGATCGACGTTTCGTTGTTGCTGTTGTCAACGACGGTGGCACGTCGGTCGTCCCGATGCTGTTGAGACGACGGCGGCAGCTGGCAGCGGCGATGGGGGTAGCAATCTAGTCAGCTAGGGTTGAGTGAGTCAACTCGGTGTAAACTGAGTTGACTCAGTGTTGGGCCAAGCCTGAAAATTCTGGACCAATTTGAAAATGGCCCTTGGTTTTGGGCTGGTCTAGATACACCTGGGCCTTTTGATTGGGCTGGATAAATAAATTTCTGGGCTGGACAAGATTTGGGCCGGACAAAATGGGTCTGTTGCATTTATTTGATAATTGGGCTTGCTATTTTAATAAACTGGGCTTATTATTAAATGTGTTGGATGTTAATTAAAATCTTTTGGGATAAAAAAAGAAAAAAGAAAAAAAAATATTAATTTGTCAATTAGATTAATAAATTTTATTATTGTTTTGAAATAGTAATAATAGACTTATATATTTATGTTAATTTGGAATTAACATTAAAAATATACGTATATTAATTTGGAATTAATATGTTTATCTAATTGACTAATATTAATTAGATTAATAAATTTGATAGTATTATTATTTTGAAAGAATAATACTAGACTTGTATATTTATATTAGGGATAATTACAAAATGACCGCCGAACTATTAACACTTTTTCACTTCGGCATATAAACTATTAACGTTGGCTAAACCGCCGCCAACCTATTTAAATATTACTACTCGAAAGCTGCCGGCCATAATACCGCCCAAATTCATTGCACACCCGGTTTTGCAAAACCACATTTTGGGACAAAATTTGGGCGGTATTCTGGCCGGCAGCTTTCGAGTAGTAATATTCAAATAGGTTGGCGGTGGTTTAGTTAATGTTAATAGTTTATATGCCGAAGTGAAAAAGTGCTAATAGTTCGGCGACCATTTTGTAATTATCCCTTTATATTATTTTAGAATTAATATTATATATATATATATATATATATTAATTTTGAATTAATATATATAATTTTAATCCACATTTAATTAGAGAATCAAATTTTAATTGGATTAATAATTTTATTCGTTGAACTTTATTTGATAGGATGTGATAAGCTATTATTTGATTTTATGCTTATTCAATTTAAATTATAGTAATTTAAGACCGCTTTTATGTTTGGGTAGGCGGCGCCCAATGTAGCCCACGACATTATGTATGGGTAGGCGGCACCCAGTAATTGCATTTAATTTAATATTAGATATTAAATTTAACAATTAGTATCACATATAAAATTCCCAAATAAAACCAAGTCTTATTTAGAAATAAAAGTGTCGTCCATCATAATTGAATGAAATTCTTAATCTCTTCGTCCACGAGTTTTACACCAAAGTGTTTACTGTAAAACGACGAGGTTGGGGCTCATTCATAGATTCATGGTTGGCATCGTGTGATGGAATTGACTTACTAATATTATTTTGTGACGCCAAAGCGATTAAAATAGTTTAAGGATCCAAATTAATTGGACTAATTAACCAGGAATTGCAAAATTGTTGTTGCAATTGGTTTGGAGGCCTATTGAGTAATATTATTGTTGTCATCAGCCAAAGCAGAGGCTACAATAGTATAGACTTGGATCTTAGACCAATAAGTTTTGTAATTATTATAAATCCGTATTTTGTGTTTGGGGACGCAAAATATGTTAAAATTAGTGGGAGCTAATCATTACAATAAACCCTTGTTCTGATTAGTGATACGAATGTGATCTTTATTTACTTTATTCTAATTTACTTTTCCGTTTGATCATTTTCTGTTTAGATAAAAATGTCGAATTCAGCTTATAAATGTTTGATGGAATCAAACAAGTTGACTGGGTCTAACTTTACGGATCGACTCTGTTGCTTGCGCTTGGTGCTAAGGCAAGAAAAGGTTGAGTACATCCTAGATGAACCAATCAGTGCCATCCCCGACAAGACTTCTCCTGAGTATGCTAAGTTTGACGCAGATGCTCGCAAGAAGCATGTCGAGGATGTCATGTCGGCTCAGTGTGTCATGTTGTCTTCGATGAGTATTGAACTGCATAGGCAACATGAACACATGCTCCCTGATGAGATGATAAAACACTTGGAGAGTATGTATGCCTCAGAAGCTCAGACAGTGGAGTATGAGATACTCAGTGACCTCTTTAAGTGTAAACTTCATAATGGGGCCCAGGTTTCTAAGCATGTACTAAAGATGATCAGATTAATTAAGAGGTTGACATCGATTGGAACGGTGTTACCCTCAAGTGTCTCAACTAATCTGATCTTACAGTCACTTCCTAGTTCTTTTGAAAATTTCATAGTGAACTTCAATATGAACAACACGAAGGTGACTTTGCGTGAGCTTCACAACATGCTTAAGACCTATGAATCTTTTACTTCTAAAGGCAAATCTGTGCTCATGGTGAGCTCTTCTGCGAACTCTTCTAAAAGAAGAAGAAGAAGAAGAAGAAGAAGAAGAAGAAGAAGAAGAAGAAGAAGAAAAAGAAGCATCTAGCGGTGCAGCCTTGAAGCCTAAGAGTGGAGGGATTCAAAAGAAGCCGAAACTGCCAAAGGATGAGCGTCTATTCTGTCACAAGAAGGGAAACTGGAAGAGAGACTGCCCAAAGTTCAAAGCACAAGGTGCATTAGTTGGGAGCTCAGGTATGTTTGTCATTGAGATAAATATGTCTATAAACAATTCACAATCCTGGGTATTAGATACAGCTTGTGGTTCACCCATTTGTAACAATGTGCAGAGCCTAAGTGATAGCAGGAAAGTAAGGCATGGGGAGGTCGACTTACACGTGGGAAATGGAGCAAGAGTTGCTACTGAACGTGTAGGGATTTATAGATTAGATCTTCCTTCATGATATAGACTAGATTTACATGATTGTTATTTTGTTCCTACAATTTCAAAGAATATTATTTCCATTCCAATGTAAGATATTCAAGGTTTTCCCTTCCATTTTGCAAACAGTAGATGCTCGTTTTCGCTTAATGAATTGTTTTATGGAAGTGCCTCTCTTTCGAATGGTTTATATATGCTTGAATGTGAACAAAATATTCTCAATGTACAAAACAAACGACCAAAGCTAAGTAATACGAGTAATAAAACCTATCTTTGGCACTGTAGACTTGGTCATATCAATGAGAAAAGAATAGCAAGATTGAGAAAGTTAGACTATCTCACATCATTTGATTTCGAATCATATGGTGCTTGCGAATCTTGTCTCAAAGGAAAGATGACAAGTAAACCACTTTCTGGAAAAGGGCGACATGCCAAGGTTGTGCTCGAGTTGATCCACACAGATGTGTGCGGACCGTTCCCAACTCAAGCAAGAGGTAGATATTCGTACTTCATAACTTTTACTGATGATTTTTCAAGGTATGGATATGTGGATCTCATGAAATATAAATCTGAGGCCTTCGAGAAATTGAAGGAGTTTAAGTTAGAAGTTGAGAAACAACTTGGGAAAAGTATTAAGACTCTCCGATCAGATCGAGGTGGGGAATACTTAAGCCGAGATTTTCTTGATTACTTGAAATCACATGGAATCCGGTCAGACTGGACACCTTCGGGTACACCACGGATGAATGGAGTATTTGAGAGGAGAAATCGAACTTTATTGGATATGATTCGATCCATGGTGAGTTTCACCAGTCTCCCTTTATTCCTTTGGGGTTATGCCTTACTTACCGCAGTTTATATTCTGAATAGAGTTCCCTCTAAATCAGTCGAGAAAACACCATATGAATTATGGTGTGGCAGAAGACCGAGTCTTAACCATATGCGGACCTGGGGTTGTCCTGTTTTTGTTAAAAAGATGATGATTCATAAGTTGAAAACTAAAAGTGAAAAATTTTATTTTGTGGAATATCCTAAAGAAACTAAAGGATATGAGTTCTATTGTCCTGGAGATCACAAGGTGATAGTATCCAGGAATGTGACGTTTCTTGAAGATAATTATGTCTCCAAGGAACAAGGTTACTGTTGGATTTGTATACTGAAAGCAAAACTTTTTATATAAAATGTTTCCAGTTATTTACTGTTTATCTCCTATCTGATTATATTTGCATTTTCACTATGTATGTGTCCCCATATCTCTTGCAAATAAGTATATCATATGGTGTGTTGAAGATCACATAAGATCATATGATTGGTTAAACTTAAAAAGAGATATAAAATGTAAATCACAGCTTAGACAACTTGAGGACGAGTTGTTGGTTTAGGCTGCAGTATTAAGTAGAAATAGTTTATCTTGACTATTTACTTATACTGATACGTATTTATGTATTGATAGGATCACAGTGAGATATGTTCTTCTGCCTGACCTTAGTGAAGAACTAGAGATCTCGGTGACTTATAATAATCTAAAGCCTAAATAAGATTATAGTTATGAATGCTTGTTTGTGTGTCACTTTGATTTACTATGGGCAAGAGTTAAGATATAACTTTTATACTATGTATTTTGGGTGACACAACTTGCATATAATAATTGGTAATTTGTATTTAAGTAACCGTATCCGTTCAGGATGATGATATCCCCTTAAGGAGCTCAAAAGGTTTATTGTACTGAACCCTGCAGGTTGATTAAGTTCAGGTACAATAATAAGGTTGAGTGATACTAATTAAGGAATAAATAAGAAATTAATTGATTTAAGATGTCAGAGGCTTTAATTAATTAATGGATATTCAATATCTTAAATACGGGGATTAATTAAGTCTAATTCAAGCCCCGACTCAACTCGGGAATAAATGGGTAAGTCAGTATTAATTCTCTAGTGGAATGAATTAATATTTATGAATTAATTATGTTCTGGGCTGAATAAGGAAGAATTAATTCATAGTTAGGCCCATCTTTATTTCTTGTATTTGATCCCTGGACTGGCCCATATAGACTCCTAGTCCAAGTAGGAATAGAGAATTAAATTCCTAATAAGGAATTAAATTCCTAATCCTAGAAGGAATTAAACTACCAGGCTTGGCCCACACTCAACCATGTATTATAAATACATGGTCTCTCATTCTGTGCAAAGGAAGAATTAACACTCAAAAAGATCAATGAATAGAGAGAAAGAGAGAGTAGGCGGCGGCGGTTTAAGGTGTTCCTTCCCACTTGGAATTCTTCAAAAAGTTCGTCGTCCATCCGGCGTTGAGGATTGAGTAGGGGATATAGTCCAGAAGGTTAAGACGGGAGTCAGAAATCATTTAATCAGGAATCGACCTCTTGTGTAAACAACTATCAGGTCGAATTCCTTAACTCCTATGTGTTATAGGCGCATGTTAGGGTTTATATAAATTTATAGATCCATCTCTAGGGTTAATTAATAAAGATACAAATTATGACAACCAAGAAGGGTCCCAGGGAAAGAGATTAATTATATTATTTTCTACAAGAATATTATAATAGATATAAATCCTACAGTTACAACACGGTAGATCTTGAAGAAATTCAAGAACCACAAGATAACATGGAGGATGAGGAATTGTCCAATGGAGTGGACAAGAACTCAGTGGGAGTTTTTAATGATCTATTGGGAGGGGAAATGACTCTTAGAGGGCCACCTCAAGACAATGAGATGCATCAAAGACAAAATATTGTATCAACCCCACCTCAAGAAAATCATAGTGAATTTTTTAGAATATCCCAAATGTTGAAAACCTCAACACGTAGGAACCTCATCACGATCAGAATAAATCGCCTGAACCAAAGTAAAACCAACTCAATAGGCCTCAAAGGAATCGTCGTGCACCTGAAAGACTAAATCTATTAGTTGAGAACTAAGATGATGAGGTTGATTCAGAAGACGACAAAACCCAAGACCTATATCGAAGAGGTGTCGGGCACCAATTCGAAGATGTGGCTGGATGTCTTAACATCTGAAATGGACTCGATGTACCTCAATCTAGTCTGGGAACTAGTTGATTTGCCAGATGGGGCTCGCCCCATAGGCTGCAAATGGATCTTCAAGAAGAAGAGAGATGCAGATGGCAAGGTACAAACCTACAAGGCTAGGTTGGTGGCAAAGGGTTATTGTCAACGCGAGGGCATTGATTATGATGAAACCTTTTCGCCAGTCACTAAGATCAAGTCCATTAGGATATTACTTGCAATAGCTGCATACTATGACTTTGACATTTGGCAAATGGATGTCAAAACCGCGTTTCTCAAAGGAGAACTCGAAGGCACTGTGTATATAGTCACAGCCTGAAGGTTTTATATCCAAAGAAAAGCCGAATGGAGTATGCAAGTTAAAGAAGTCCATTTATGGACTCAAGCAGGCATCTAGGAGTTGGAATATTTGCTTTGACAGAGCTATCAAATTGTTTGATTTTGTCAGAAGCAAGAGGATCCATGTGTTTATAGTAAACGCAAGAATGGAAATGTTGTCTTCCTTATCATATATGTTGACGATATACTGATAATGGGAAGCGATCGTTTCATGTTGCAATCCATGAAAGATTGGTTGTCTAGATCCTTCATGATGAAGGATCTGGGTGAGGCTTCCTACATCGTTGGAATTAAGATCTATCGAGATAGACCTAATAGGATGTTGGGATTGTCTCAATCTACTTACATAGACAAATTGTTGAGACGCTTCTCAATGGAAAATTCCAAGAAAGGATTTCTTCCTATGGGACATGGCATTATATTGTCTAAGAAAGGTTTCCCTTCTCATGACAAAGAAATGAGTTACATGAAGAAGATCCCGTACGCTTCGGCTATAGGATCTATTATGTATGCCATGATATGTACTAGGCCAAATGTGGCTTATGCACTCAGCATGACAGGCAGATTTCAGCAAAATCCCGGTGAGATACACTGGAGAACTGTCAAGACTATTCTTAAGTACCTTAGAAGGACTAAAGAATATTTCTGAGTCTATGGTGGGCAGCCAGAGTTATCAGTTACTGGGTATACTGATGCTAGCTTCCAAACATACCATGATGACTTCAAATCTTAGTCAGGATATGTTTTCGTTCTCAATGGTGGTGCAGTGAGTTGGAATAGTTCCAAACAGAGCACAACGGCCGATTCTACCACTGAAGCTGAATATATTGTTGCATCTGAAGCTGCCAAAGAGGTTGTTGCTTTGTTAGAGTTCGTAAAAGAACTAGGTGTCGTTCCAAGTGCCAGTAGTGCAATACCGCTGTATTGTGATAACACTGGTGCGGTTGCGCAAGCAAAGCAACCCAGAGCCACGAACATGAACAAGCACGTTCTCCGGAGATATCATCTGATTAGAGAAATAATAGATAGAGGAGATGTAAAATTAGATAGAGTACCCACTGATGATAACTTGGCTGATCCTTTCACCAAGCCGTTGTGTATAACAAAGCATAACAAGCACTTTGAGAGCTTAGGTGTTAGACATGTTGGTAGTTGGTTTTGATTCAGTGGGAGTTTATAGTTTGTGTGTCTTAGAAACCTTTTTGTGAAGACATTCAAAACTTGATCACATTCTATGATAATATGTTTATCTTATGGGTTTATGCATTTATTAGAATAATTATTTTGATGGTTTGTTATTATTCTTGTAACTGTTCCCTTGAATCATGACTATCATTTATGGTGTGAGACATAAATGATATAGTATGATTCTAGAATTGCTATAATCGATGGTCATCAAGAATGGGATATTGATGACATGCAATAAGTTAGCATGTGGTCTGCCTCATATTCTTAGAGAATATAAAGGGTCTCACGACTATTAGATATTAGATATCTATGATGGACACATGGATATTTTGGAGAGTATTGGTACACCCTACTATTAAACCGTTTGTTTAGTGTCTACGGTTTATTAGTGTGTGGAGTATGTAATGATCATTTGACCTAAGGTCAATACTCATTTTGTTTGTTAAGTGGTGAACTTTGACCAAGTACAACACTTGCCTCCCAAAGGAGAATAAGACATGTCTTGTGTTGGGTTCATCATGAGGTAAATGGAAATGGTAGTTGAGCCAAGAATGGGATTCATTCCTCGATTGAAACTCGAGAGGACACTCATATTTCTCTATATTATTTGACAATAAAGTCATTGGCCAATGCAAAAGATATATTCAATTAAATTAATTGAATATGATCGAATGTGTCATATAATAAAGAAGAGAAAAATGATTGAGCTATTTGGATAGACACATGGCAGATCCTAGGCTCAATCGGGTGGTTCGTGAATGAAGGGATATTACATAAACTTCATAAAAAGGTTTGTTTACTGGATTCACGTAAACGTCCTTCATATATCGAGTTCGCTGCACAACGCAGTCTAGGAGTTTTGTGCAGACTTTAATTAGATTATCGTCGATAATGGGGGCTTGAAGGGTCACACTTTATGTGTATTGTTGTTCTGCTCAAGGGTACAATGCTGGTGTTTCTAACTATATCTAATGCTAGTCCAAGTGGGAGACTGAAAGTAATAGACTAGATTAGGATATGGGCTTTATCAATTAATAAGTTATACTAATTAATTAATTAAAACAGACCAGAATATTAGGCCCATATACCTAGGGTATATGAACTATATATATATATATGTATATATATCTATTCCCTATTGTAGGGATAATTAATCTTGTCAGCAAGAAACATCAAAGGGTTCAATAAGGGATTTCCTAGCGATCACTTATTGAACGATTGTACTGAGGATAGTTCCTGCGGCGGACGACATACGCGTGGATACCTGAAGTGGTGAATCAATCGCTCAACTCTGTCCGATTAATTACACAACAAGTAAGTAATTCGAACTTATGCGTGATAATTGCTCAACGTTTAATTCAGTTACAAATCACGATCATAATTCTCGATTGTTTATTCTGATGCGTACATTAGATGTAGTCGAAAATTACTAACAGATTACCATCTCCAATTAGTAATCATACATCAGCTTCATAAACTAAAATCATGTTGAAGCAATAGTAGGATTTAATTGAGAAACATCCATCCTTATCAAACCTCCACATCCATTCATCATTTCTACCAATAATAGCAACTAGAACTTTCCTAATTTCATTGACATCTCGATCACAAAAATCATCTTCAATAAATTCCCAGTCCTAGATCTGAGAGAACTAGATAAAGAGATCAACATCTTTCAGATCCTCAAGACCGTGAACCGTCGAGATGATGATATCGATTATCATTATCAACTAACCAAGTGCCATGGCATTACAGAGATATAGTTCTCATTGCCAACTCTCCATCGCAAACCTCCCCTAACAAGGGCCTGAGCATTCTAGTTACTTCGCCAGAGTAGTTAAGCTTAGACCCTAGACTTGCCGTAAAAAGTCCCCATTTGGAAAATATATAGCTTTGATAACATTCGACACAAGTGTATATAGGTTGGAGATTGAAGCTATAGAGATTTTGAAACCTGAGACCGTCAAACTCTCTTCAAACACATAGCTTATCCCATACCATCCAAAAAATGCCTCAACAATTAGAGTTTCAACCCCCCAGAAGTTATTTATCGTCCTTTGGATTTCGTCATCCAGTGTAGCTGGTATCAAGAAAACCTGCATACAATAAGGTGCAAATAGGTTGTACAACTTATTCAATAAGCATCTCCCAATCAGCCTCCAGAAGTGGCTTGCCTCTCCACCCATGAATGCGCCTCCATAATATGTTTTTCAGATACACAATAATAACCTCATTCTTGCTTCCAATTAAAGAGGGATGTTAGAGTTTATGTATCCAAACTCTTATCCTCTACTTTTATTTTGTTTTACCTTTTATACACATTTTATATTTTAATTGAAAGTAGAACTATAAGATGATTTACGATGGTCAATTTGCTAACACATATGCAGGGACATAAGTACAAATACAAGAAGTTGAAGACCTGGTATTGGTTGTTGAGAAAGTTTGGTGAAGGACTTAGTCTCCAACAAGGAAATCCGAGTCTGCCTCGCTCAAATAGCCACCTTTGCGCACGTGTAGCGGGCAACCACTAATGACTTGATCTCTAGGAAGTGGTGATTATGGGAGAGTGTCCTCCAAGCTACAAGTTGTCTATCAATAGGACTTCAACTACCAACAGAAGACAAGAGATTTATACGAGAGAAAATACCTGCATGTCTATTGAGCTGTGTCATCTAGAGGGTTTGTTTAACTATCTGTCCAACTGATAGTGTCCTATTTTAGTATTATTCAGATTCCTCACGAATCTGAATCTCTTTTCACATGATACATGTTAGGATAGTTTTGGTAGGTTATTATAGTGCTCTAGATATTGTTTATTCATCCATTGAGATATTATGATACGTGTGGTGTCAATCGAAGTCTGTTTCGATTTACTTTCAAAATCTTTTTGTAATTCACAAGTGATATTGTGAGTTATTTCGCCCTGAAGACATCCACAAGTGATTTAAAGCCTGTGGACATTTTTTTATTGTGATTATCTTTTATATTTCCACTGTGTCGTAATATAGGTTGGGTAAATCTCGTACCCAACCTCTATTTATTTTGCGCAACGCACACTTTCAAGGGCATCCCCAAATATTTACCCGTGTTATGGGATTATGAAGACCCAAATCTTGTGAACAGAAGGATTTGTTCAATTCAACAACATTTTTACTCAACATAATTTCAGTTTTGCCAAGGTTGATGGCTAGACTCGGTTTTTTTATCACTCCATATTTTATGTGATTTTTTGGAATTCATAGCTAAAACAATGCAAAAATACATGAAACAACTTCCTAACCCTCGTTTCATATGTTTGACGACTTTCACTTATTTGACAATTTTGTAGTGTTTTCAATACAAAATGATATTGAGATATATCATGCAAGTCATGCAAGTCATATGGAGCAAAATATAAACTTGTTGTTCTTATGAAGCAAATCAGCAAAACATTCCTCTGTTGAACAATCAAATCAGAATCAATCATATATATATATATATATATATATATATGTAGCTAGTTTAGAGGATCCCTTAAATTGTGGATCTTAATTATATTTCCAATTGTATATATAGGGTTTTTTCCATCGTTATAAGCATGAATATATAGAAAGCTTAACACATACTTCTCTGAAAAACAAGCTTATCATGGCATCAGAGCAGGCTTAAATGCTACGCCATTTAAAAAAAAAAAAAGAATATGTATATCTTTTTCTTTTCTCCTTCAAAACATTCCAATGGCAAAAAATGGTGACGGTAGTAAAGCCAGAACCGCTATTGATGTTATGTCCCCTTACTACATAGGTTCGTCAGATAATCGAGTCATGTTTTTGTCACTCATCTCCTTAGTGATGGAAACTATGGAGATTGGTCCGAAGAATAACCAATTGCTATATGCGAAGAATAAATTCGGATTCATTGATGAAACCATACCGATACATAATGAAGGCACGCCTGAATTTCTTTTAGGGAAATGCTGCAATGCCATGGTCAAAGGTTGGCTGGTGGTTGCCATGGATAAAGAGATCCGAAACAGCATGACGCACGCGAAAACAGCCCGTGATATTTTGAGTGACCTCAAAGAGAGGTTTGGAAAGGAGAGTGCTCCAAAGGCATATGACTTAAAGAGAGACCTCACTCACACACACCAAAACAAGATGTCCATCTCGGCATATTATACAAAGTTGAAAGGGATTTGGGATGAAATTGATTTAATTTCGGCCACGCCGAAGTGCACATGCGGCAAGTGTACTTGCAATGTGTCGAAACTCTTCATTGAAAGGAGTGAGAAGGAGCGCATTTATAGTTTCTCATGGGACTCAACGATGTCTTCAACAAGATCAAGACCCTAATCCTAAGTACCAAACCGATGCCCATCCTTGGAATGATGTATCACCTTATTGCAGAGGACGAGCGGCAGCAATTAATTTCATCCTCACGAAAGCCGACTGTCGACAGTGCCACATTCTAGATCCAACGACAACCAGGCCATGAGCGCCGTAATGAAAATTAGGACCACGACAAGGCCCCTCCATGGTGCGACAATTGTTGAAAAACTTTGGCACACCATTGAAAATTGCTATGAGATTATTGGGTATCCAGACTCAAAGAGAGGAAGCAAGGGAGGAAAGTCGAAGGGAAGAGATTCTAGCAAGGGTTATGAGAAACGACAAACTCACAAAACGGCACATGAAGACACGGGAATGACAAATGAATCGAGCCCATTGCCAAGTTTCACCGAAGAACAGTTGGCACAATTGACAGATCTTCTCAACAACAATATTAGCACTTCCACTGCCTCTTTTATTCCCTCGATAAACATGGCTGGTAAGATCAATCCACATACACCATGGGTAAAAGATTCCGGAGAAAGGGACCATATTACATGACCATACTATCGAGGTGCAGTAAAATTAACTATTCATAGCTTTCCTCTTCTAACTTGTAGAAGCAGCAAGTTAGGGTCGAACCCACAGAGAGCAGACAGATTTAAAGTGTTCTATATAATAATCTAATAATAATTATTATTATATATATAATTATAATGAGGGGTTTAATTGATTTGTTGAATTAATTAACCTAAACGCAAGAATTAAACAAATATCACTAAAAACTAAAGTAAACTCAAATAATGAAGAAATCTCAGCACTTAATCTAGTCTCCCCCCAGTCGAATTACCTTGTTATTATTGCAATTCTTATCCAGTTTTTGTTATGAAACTCCTATCCCAAGATTAGCAACAAGCTCTGCTAACCTTGTTACCCCATATGTTTAACTAACCAAAACAAGCTTTTTAGTTAGTTTATCCGATTGAGTGATCTTAGAAGAAGCTCACTAGACCTCATTAAATGAACACATATAGTAATAAGGTAATGGGACAGACACGGTATTAGACTCACAAGCTCGGTACAAGGGACCGCGACTTATGCTATCCTAGTGATTAAATCACTACTTGCTACTAATGGCATATGTTCGTAACGATTATGTATTACGATAATTACCTAGCGATAAATATGTGATTAACTACCTAGGTGATCAATCTAAGTAATAATGCACATAAGAATGTAAATATGCCTGAATAACATAAAACGTTTCAATACTAAAAACCTTCAAACAATTACTTGTAAGAATTACAAGGTATTCGAACTCGGGTTCAACATAGATTAAGAACGGAAATGGACGACTATGCACTCATGGCGGTGACAAAAGACATAATTCTATTCAAGAACATAAACATAAAAGAGACTAGAAAGATAAAACCGAAAAGTGTCCATCTTCATTTGCTCGTCTTCTCTGGAATCCTCCCGAATTCCAAGTTCAAGTCTCCCCTTGATGTCTAGAGCCTTGAGATATTTATAGGAGTACATGTCAAGCATAGAAAGGGAGAAAACATAATTGGAATAGGAAAATAAGTCTAAAACTTGTTATTTAGCTTGTGGGTCAAGTAATGGGCCAACACTTCACATTGTTTTCCTAACTTCAAAGCTGATTTTGAGGGTCTTCTGGTAGCTCTTTGAATTAGCTTTGCAACGTCACCAATTGCACCTCAATCAGATTTGTAGATCTCACGATATGGCGAAAATATTAGAGGTGTGTCAAGCTGACAAAAAACTTCACTTTCGGAAGACTTTTGAGCGTGGCCACGGCCCGGAGAGTTTCCAGCGATTTCTAGCTTTTCTAGGCCACTTTTGTCATGGCCATGAATGTAGGTCACGGACGCGACTTGCTCCTTCGTATTTGGATCGATTTTTCTCCGTTTTGGACTTCCCGGGACTCGTTTCTTTACCTATTCTTAGCCGAATGCAACTATTTGGCCTTAAATCATCTGAATAACTCAAAAGCAAGTCCACGAACGTCAAATAGCCCAATAATACGAATATAAGTCAATCATAGTCGATTATGCATGCAAATATCATAAATACACTTATATCGACCTAATATGCATGCATAAACACGTGTACCAAAATCCCCCAAACTTAAACCTTTGTTCATCCCGAACAAATCAAAACAAAGCAAACAAAATAACAAGACACGTGTTAAAGCGATTTAGGTGGCGATTCTAGTTTCAGATCAGTTTTCACCAAAGCAAGGCAACATGATAAAAAAAAGGAGCATATATAACACAATAACTTCAACTACTCTCGAGACTTGCAATGTTCAACAATCGATCATCACCAGGCAAGTGTATCACTCATCTCTCAAGTGTATAAAGTAGGCTATATTTTCACTCACACTGGCTTATACGCAGTGACTACCATATGCTTGCCAATCATCTAAATTAGACCTCGTACTCGACATGTGTGGCAAAGAACAAAAAATGTCTTTATTTTCGGTTGTAATATAGGCTTCAGGTAAGGTGGGATAAATTTGGGTCAAAGTGATTGAAAATTGGACTAACCAAGTTATTTCTAACTCAACTACCTCTCAATAAAATCACTCACTCCTCACTTTCCGATTCTCAGTCAATCATCCCAAAGAATGACTTCTTCACCCTGCAAAAGTATTTACAACCTGAGTGCTTTTCATATTGTTACTTCGGTACCACATTTTTGGGACTACCCGGTTTTTCAAAACAATTCATCAATCAAGCACTTTTATATCTAGCCTCTCCTTAACAAAAATAGAACACATATACACATCCGACTTTTTCTTTTTCTTTTCCTTTTTTTTCTCGATTTTTTTTCTTTTCTTTTTCTCTTTTCTTTTTCTTCTTTTTTTTCTTTTTCTTTTCTTCTCTTTTTGTTTTTCAAAACACAACTATGAATTCAGCGAAAAATCTAGGAGAGGCTAATCTTTTCCAACTTCTTCGTCTATAAAATATTACAAATCCTATTAACTAACCCACTTTATTCCTAAGATGTTATTAGAACTACCTTCCAATCCTCCTTCCTCTTACTTAATTAGTACAAATAAGGCTAAATGTCAAATCAAAGGGTATTCGACTTGTAATATAGGCTATCAAATGAAAAGCTAAAAGCTCAAGTGGGCTAACTAAGGGCAATTTTCAACTTTCGGTCAAAAGAGATAACAATTTTAAAGTTAATAAAAGGTCTAAAATCATCTTCTAAGCCACGGCATGTACTGACACATTCTTAACAAAGATTCAAGGCAAGTTCTAGAGTCAATTACATTTAAACAATGAAATTCACATTGAAAGAATATGCAAATTACTCCAAAGTTAGGAGTACACAAATAGGCTCAAATATCTCACAGGGCAATTTGGGATCAAAGTTTTAAGTCCAAGCTCAATTTCGTCTCAATCACTTGTCATGCTCTATCACGTGCCATTTTTTTCAAAATTTTAACAGAAATCATCAAAAGCAGCAAAGTAGTCCCACTTACACACCCTCCCCCAAAGTTGTTTGAAAACTAAAGTTTATGGGAAAAAGAGTGGTACGGCTTGGTACTTACTTGCAGTGCTACTACTTCTATTCATTCTGTTACTTCTTCGTGTTTCTTCCACTTTCTGACCCCCGTTTCATGCGATATCCCTCACACTTCACGATTTTGTTGAATCTTGGTCATGTTAGTTCCTAAAGACTAAATATAATGCTAAGAAAATACATGAAAACATGAAATAGCAAAAAAATAAAAAAAAATTGAAATATGATAAACATCCGGTTGCCTCCCGACAAGCGCCTTTATTTTTACGTCGTTCACCCGACTCAAGACTTCCCCTTTTGAAAATATACCACAGAGGTTTACGGGCTGGTCTTGATGATTGTGGCTCCTCAACTACCGTATGAGTTTTCATTCTGACTCGTTTCCTTCTCAGGTATCCAAGTGAACCTATGTTCAAATTATACCCGCACTTTAATTCTTTTTTCACAGACTGCCTGTAACACAAATGGCAGGGTACTGGACAATCCACTGTGCAGTTCAATACAATGTCTGTCAACACACTTGATGACCCAGTATGCGTCTGGCACACAATGTCTGATGGCACATTGGATGACTGGCAGTGCGTTTTTACATGTTCTAGGCCACTTTTGACGCGGCCGTGTTGGCCCTTTGACTCCTTTAACTCCCTTTTCATCCGTTTTAACCCTATTTGACTTATTTCTTCTTCGAACTTCATCCAAATGGGATAAAAATACCTAATTAACTTCAAAACAAGTCGAAACACGTCAAATGACCCAAATATTATTAATATAAATAAATGCCGGTCAGATATGCACATAAATGATATAAAATATGATCCTAAATCGACCTAAGTACATGCATAATTAACGTGTATCAAAATCCCCCAAACTTAAACTGTTGTTCGTCCCGAACAACATAACAAAAGACACAAAGAATACAAGTGATTATGCATTTGTTTAGGGCGATTAGATGATGAATTCAGTTTCAGTCTGATTTTTTCTTAAAACAACTAAGCAACACAATTCACTTGAGCATATGTGATAACGCGAAAATCAACTAATCTCGAGACTTTGAACTTTCGAATTATTCAACCCTCACCGGGTAAGTGTTTCACTCATCTCTCAAGTGTTTAGGCTAAAATAATTTCCACTCATATTGAATTATATGCAAAGTCTACCATATGCTTGTCAATCTTCTAAACTAGACCTCGTACTTGATGTGTGTGAAAAAGGATAAATAAGGTCTTTCTTTTGGCTGTAATGTAGGCTTAAGGTAAGGTGGGATACATTTGGATATAACTCACTATTCATTGGACTAATCAAGTTACGTCTAATCCGACTACCCCTCAATATAATCACTCAGCCTCACTCTTCAAATCTCAGCAAATCACCCCGCAAAGTGACTTCTTCACCTTCAAAAGTCCGTACAACTTAAGTGCTTTTCATTTCTGTGGGTACCACATCTTTGGGACTACCCGACTGTTCTAATCAAATTCACAATTTAAGCACTTTATTTTATAGCCTCTTCTCAAAAGTACTAAACAAACACAAACTTTTTCTTTTCTTTTTCCACATTTTTCTCTTTTTTTTTCTTTTTATCTTTTTTTTTTTTCCGATTATAAGAGGCTATTCTTCCTTGTTTTTCACCTATCCTTTTTTTTTTTTTTGTTCCCTTCATCTTTGGAATATCCACTAGTTTTCTCATTTCTTCCCACAAATTGTTCACCCAAAATTCCTTCCAATTTTCCTCCCTCTAACTTGATTAATCCAATTAGGGCCAAAAGAGATAAATCAAAAGATTTCGACTGACATTGTTAGGTTATAAATAAATAAGGCTATAAGGCTCAAGTGGGCTAACTAGGGACAAAACGTGAACTTTTGGTACAAAGGGTAATTTTTACGGCTCAAAATAGGTTTAAACAACAACGCCTAAGATCATTTCCTAAATCACAACATATACTTGACACATTCTTAGTAAAGACTCAAGGCAAATTCTAGAGACTAGTACACATATTCAATCAAATTCACACCGAAAGAAAGTATATTACTCCGAAAATAAGAGTATAATTAGGCTCAAATTCTCACAAGGTTAATTTTGATTGAATATTCTAAGTTCAAGCTCAATTTCGTCTCAAAACACCTCTCATGCTCTATTATGTGCCATTTTTTCATCTACTTCTCAAAATCATCTCATCATTAACCATTCATCATCCATCTTTCCCTATTGTTCTCTTTTCATTTTTCTTTTCACTTGTTACCTTTTTTCAGGTTTTATCCTTCTTATGACTCTAAAAACTAAAACACTAATAAGACTCTAAACTCTAAACTCCTAAGACTCAACATGGAAACGAAATGTAAGCAAACTTGGGCTCACAGACCCAACAGCACCAATAAAACAGATAAATGGGCTCACAGACCCGATAACACCAATTGAAGTAAAAAAAATCAGCACAATGGCTCACGGACCCACAATTAACAGCAAGAAACTCGACCGATCAACTAAAAGGACAAATCACAACAAAACTATAAATATAGCTGCCAAGACGTCCCACGGTACACCCCCTCCCCCAAACTTAGCTGAAAGCCAATGTTTGGAGGAAAAACGTGGTACGCCTTGGTGCTAACTTACAAATCATTGTGGCGGCGGCGGAGTTTTGAAACCCCTACTAGCTCCGAAATCGTGCCATCGCCTCCTACTGAATCTGTTTCTACCGTCTCCGCATCAAGCCCTAAGTTTTGCATTTTCAAGCTGTTGAGGTACTGACGCGGCCGTGTTGAAGGTTTGACACGGCCGTGTCATTTGTGTGACGCGGTCGTGTTACGTTTGAGCCACTTTGACGCGGCCGCGTCCATCTTTCGACACGGCCGCGTCCATCTTTCGACACGGCCGTGTTACTTCCCAGTTCTAAGAACACTTTTTAGGCACTTTTTGATGCGGCCGTGTCTATAGTGCGACACGGCCGTGTTACTTCCTCCTCCTGTAGCTCGAGTTTTTCGTCTCTTCGATCCCCGTTTCTTGCAACACTCATCCATGTTGATTCCTAAAAACATAAAATACTAAAACACAAGTAAAAACATAAGAATTAAAGAAATAAATAAAATAAAAATAAAATGGTAAACATCGGGTTGCCTCCCCACAAGCGCTTTGTTTTACATCGTCAGCCAGACGTCCTCCTCTTATCAATCATTTTCTAGCCACCCCGAGTCGGATGTTTTCTGAACAATTAAAGAGCTATTTGGGACATGTGGATTTCCTACAGCAGCTTGGGTAGTGTAAACAATGCTACAATTATGCCTACTCCTTAGACCCGACTTATGTATTGGGAGGGTGATGGTTTCATTTTGAACACGAAAAATCAACTCCCCTTTAGGCACATCTATGAGCGCTTGGCTAGTCGCCAAGAAAGGTCGTCCTAAGATAAAAGGAAATTCATCATTCCCTTTCATGTCGACAACTAAGAAATCACTAGGGAATTCAAAATTTAACACTCTCACCACTACATCCTCTGCTACTCCCAACGGCGTTAATGAAGATCCATCCGCCAATTGGATAGTAGTAAAGGATCGTTTAATCTCCGTTAATCCTAATTGTCTATACTGCTTAAGAGACATCAAATTTATGCTAGACCCCAAATCACACATGAACTTTTGAAACTCATGACTACCAATTGAGCAAGAAATAGTAAAACTCCCTGGATCTTTTACTTTTGTTGCTCCTTTTGGTTCCATGCTCGTGTTTGCGCTCTTTTTGGGACTGCTCAGTTTGTTTTTCGTTGTCTCTTTTCCATCCTTCCTCTTCTTGGTTTCCTCTTGTAATAGTTCCTGTTTCACAACAACAGTGCTAGATTGCTCTAAAGGATCAAGGTTAGCAAAGAATGAATTTTTAAAACAAAAGCCAAAAGAGTCATCAAGAATAGGAGATGCAATTTTCTTATCTATGATGGTATTGACTTCCTCCTTCTCAATGTTTTTGACTTTCTCGCTTGATTTCTTCGCTTCATGGTCCTTCGTGCTCATAGTACCATTGTCGCCACTAGATGCTCTCTTCCTTCTATTCAGTGCTTGAGGAAATGGGGGAGGAGGTACATATGCCGGTGAAGGCACATATGCTGGTTCTTCTGCTTCGGTTTCTTGAACCTCACTTGAGTTCTCAGCATCTTTTTGCTCCTCTAGCTTCACAACATTACAATGCTCCCTCGGATTAACCACTGTATCACTCGGATATTGGCCCTGCTTGTGTTGAGCCCCTACAATCTTTATCAATTGGCTCATGTTTGATGACAATTCACCAATGCTAGCTTGAGTCTGAACCAATGTGTTCTCGAGCCTCTTGATGTCTGCCCCTTGCCCAGTAATATGCTTGTTTAGCTCGATAAATTTTCCTTCTACTTTCTTCTCCAACTGAGCTAGTTTCTTGTCATATTTAGCAAACTGAGACTGGTCAATCTCCTCTTGTGTGGGCTTTGTGCCCTCATGAATCATCCCATTCGTAACAATAAACCCAGGTGGTGGATTAAGTGTATTTTGCGAGTTACCATACGAGAAGTTCTGATGGTTCTGATTCTGAGGGTACTTATTGTACCTAGGCTGATTGTTCTGGAAATTGTTGAAGTTTCGTTGATTCACAAAGTTTACGTCTTCAACTTCTTCCTGACCCCCTGGCTATTGTGCTAACGTCAGACTAGTTAGCAAATTAACCTGACTCGTCAAGGCTGTTAACTGTGATGTGAGCTTTTCAATTGGCTCATTATTGACTGGCTCGACTTTCATTACATTCGCCACTTTCCTTGACATGTTTCTCTCATTCGACCATTGGTAGCTTGTTCTGGCCATAACGTCCAGGATTGAGAATGCCATCCTCACTAACTTCTCCATCAAACTACCACCTGCAGCTGTATCTACCTGATTTCTAGTTGGAGCAAGTAGACCATTGTAGAACTTGCACACTTGCTGCTTCTTGGTAAACCCATGTTGAGGGCAACCCCGGATAAGATCCCGAAATCGCTCCCAAGCTTCTCCGAATGGCTCTTGGTCCAATTGCTTGAACTGGTTGATCTGATTCTGCAGGTCGAGCATCTTGCTCGGTGGAAAATACTTCAACAAAAAAGAAGTACTCAAGTCTTCCCAATCTCTGATATCTTCCAACGGATTAAACCACTGTAGTGCTCTGTCCTTCAGTGAGAAAGGGAACAGTCTCATCTTGACCTGCTCGTGCGACACATGATTTATCTTGATTGTGTCGGCCAGTCTGCGAAACTTGATCAGATGCACATTCGGATCCTCCAAAGCACTGCCCGCATACTGGTTTTGCTGCACTATGTTGATTAGTGCAGGCTTCAGCTCGAAATTGTTGGCATTGAGTGGTGGAGGTTGTACTCCTCCTGCCTGCTGATTTGGACTAGGCTTCAGGCAGTCACTAATAGGAGTATCATCTTCATCGCCTGCAGCTGGTTCTATCTGAATTGGGCCATGCTGTTGTTGCAGTTGTGGCCCTTGTGGAGGTAGCTGCTGCTGTATATTAGTGACTCGATCATTCAAGCGTGCCAGAGCTGTCAGTACTCTGTTAAGAGCGTCATCCGGATTCGGATGCTGTGGTGGGTTCTCCATCCCAGACGCAAAATTCCTTCTAGTTCGGTGTCTTCGAGCTGCCACTTCAATTTCTGGATCGAAAGGAAGAAGAGTTTCTTTCCCTTTTGATCTGGCGCGCATACGAAGCTTGGAAACACCAAAAACAAGAACTACTGCGTAACACAAAAATTAAATAAAAAATAAAAACGAAAATTAAATAATAACTACGAAAAATAAAATCTAGTCTAGTTTCCTCCTATTTTTCAAGATAAAAACTAAGCGCTAAATTCTATTCCCCGGCAACGGCGCAAAAAACTTGACACGTCGATTTCTAACCTAGTGTTCCGCAAGTGTACGGATGTAGGTGTAGTAACGATTATTAAGGTCGATCCCACAAGGAATAGTTTTAGGTAGTTTGATACCTCAATACTCTAGAAATGTCCTAACTAGATACTAAATTGTAAAAGATTGATTTTAACCAAAAACTGAGGAATTTAACAAATAACTATGTAACTTATGACTTGGCAAACAAAAAGAACTAACAATCAATAAGAAAAGGTATCCGAGGACCTCGATTTCAGGATATTACTTCAATGTTGAATATGATTAACCTATAGAATTACCAATTCTAATGTTTATTAGGCAGCACGACAATAATCTAACCCTTCTCTCGAAGTGATTAAACCGTTGATTAATTAAGCTAATTACCCTCTCGAGTCAATTAAACCTAATAACTCCCAAACGATCCTAAGCCACGGCCTACACAATCATAGACGACTGTGCTCTATGTTCTAAGTCTGATAACGATTCCCTCCTCTCGAAGCGGAATTGCTAAACTAAATTACTAAATCTAGGTGATCAAGCTAAATTCAGTTATAAGCACAAACATAGAGATAAACACGTAAAGAACGGAATCAATAATCAAACCATAAATCAAAACATTGTCATAATAATCCTTACTTTCTAACCCTAGGACACGAATAGATTAGCTACTCATGCCTAGCAATAATCCAATACAAAAGTCTATGGAAAACATTGTAAAAGATTAAACTAGGAAAGAACAACTAAACCCGGATGAATCCGTCTCGATGATCTTCGTCTTCTTTGTCCTCCAAGACGTCTTCTAGGTAGAATGATGATGTAATTGATGTTCTCTGATGTTTTCTCTCTAATTCCCCTGATTTCTAAAGCTTGGGGTCCTTTTTATAGAGTTGGGGACGAATCTTTGGGAAGATAGGATCAAAATCCTATTAAAATTAGGAAATTCTCGTAGGAAATCCTTTCTGACACGGCCGTCTTGGCCTTGTGACGCGGCCGCGTCGGTTTCGCTCAGGCAGATTTTCAAGTCTGACTTCCAAGCCATTTTTTAGGGTCTTCTGATCATTTTTGGGATTTTTCTATTTCAGGAAAAGTTGTAACCCTTCGAATCAGATTTCTAAAAACACCAATTTCACCTCAATCGAAGTTGTAGATCTCAAGATATGGCCAAAATACTAGAAGTATGTCAAGCTGACAGAAAACTTCAGTTTTGGCTCACTTCTGACGCGGCCGTGTTGGTTATTGATGCGGCCGTGTTGGTTGGCAGTGCGTTTTTACATGTTCTAGGCCAGTTTTGATGCGGCAGTGTTGGCCCTTTGACTCCTTTAACTCCCTTTTCATCCGTTTTAACCCTATTTGACTTGTTTCTTCTTCGAACTTCATCCAAACGGAATAAAAATACTTAATTAACTTCAAAACAAGTTGAAACACGTCAAATGACCCAAATAATATTAATATAAATAAATGTCGGTCAGATATGCACGTAAATGATATAAAATATGATCCTAAATCGACCGAAGTACATGCATAATTAAGGTGTATCAATGACCCAATGTGCATCTCGCATCCAATGTGCATTTGTCAAGCCTGAATTCTGATGCCCTCTTCATTCTGCAGCACTTGTACGGGTTTTTCATCCTATCTAGGCTGTTCTTCGCTCCTCAAAATCAAGGCATTTTCGTTCATCAGATTTTCCTCGGGTTGAGATCCCAATTTCTCTCTTTCTTGGCTTTCTAACCTGCTTACCACGGTAACCAATTGACTAATTTGAGTCTCAAGATTCCTTATTTTCGACCATGTATCTTCCTGAAATTGCAGAGTGTTAGAAACCAAGATTTTAATCATATCTTCCGATGACATAGTAGAATTTTTTTTCCCCTATGAAGTCCTGCAGAACGCTGCAATTCGACAAGCACATTAGATGACCAAATTACAAACAATAATGAAAATAAATAATACTAATTAACAGAAGAAAATACGTAATTAAAATAGCAGAACATAAGGTTAACACTAGAAACACAGTTAATCTTGCACCGCTCCCCGACAACGGTGCCAAGATTTGATCGCATTGTTGAGGTGCAGTAAAATTAACTATTCATAGCTTTCCTCTGCTAATTTGTCAAAGTGGTAAGTCAGGGTCGAACCCACAGAGAGCAGGCAGATTTAAAGTATTCTACATGATGACCTAATAATAATAATAATAATAATAATAATACTAATAATTATATATATATATATATATATATATATATATATATAATATTATAGAATGAGGGGTTTAATTGATTTGTTGAATTAATTAACCTAAACGCAAGAATTAAACAAATATCACCAAAAACTAAAGTAAACTCAAATAATGAAGAAATCTCAGCCCTTAATCTAGTCTCCCCTAGTCGAATTACCCTTGTCATTAATGCAATTGTTATCCAGATTTAGTTATGAAACTCCTATCCCAAGATTAGCAACAAGCTCTGCTAACCTTGTTAGCCCTTATGTTTAACTAACCAAATCAAGCTCTTTAGTTAGTCTATCTGATTGAGTGATCTTAGGAGAAGCTTACTAGACCTCATTAACCGAACGCATAGAGTACTAAGGTAACGGGACAGACAAGGTGTTGGACTCACAAGCTCGGTACAAGAGACCGCGACTTATGTTATCCAAGTGATTAAATCACTACTTGTTACTAATGGCATACGTTCGTAACGATTGTGTATTACGATAATTACCTAGCGATAAATATGTGATTAACTACCTAGGTGATCAATCTAAGTAATAATGCACATAAGAATGTAAATATGCCCGAATAACATAAAATGTTTCAATACTAAAAACCTTCAAACAATTACATGTAAGAATTACAAGGTTTTCGAACTAGGGTTCAACATAGATTAAGGACGGAAATAGACGACTAACCGCTCATGGTGGTGACAAAAGACATAATTCTATTTAAGAACATAAACATAAAAGAGACTAGAAAGATAAAACTGAAAGTGCCGATCTTCGTTTGGTCATCTTCTCCGGAATCTTCCCAAAATCAAAGTTCAAGTCTCCCCTTGATGTCTAGAGCCTTGAGATATTTATAGGAGTACATCTCTAGGATAAAGAGGGAGAAAACCTAATTGGAATAGGAAAATAAGTCTAAAACTCATTTTTTAGCTTGTGGGTCAAGTAATGGGCCGACGCGTCATTGTTTTCCTAACTTCAAAGCTGTTTTTGAGGGTCTTCCGATCATTTTTGGGTTTTTCCTCTTTCATGTAAAGTTGTAGCTCTTTGAATTAGCTTTGTAACCTCAGCAATTTCACCTCAATTCGAGTTGTAGATCTCAAGATATGGTGAAAATACTAGTGGTATGACAAGCTGCCAAAAAACTTCACTTTTGGAAGACTTTTGAGCGCGGCCATGTCCTACATGCGCGGCCGCGGAGAGTTTCCAGCCATTTCTAACTTTTCTAGGCCACTTTTGTCATGGCCTTGAATTTAGGTCGCTACTGCGACTTGCTCCTTCGTATTTGGCTTGATTTTTCTCCGTTTTGGACTTACTCGTTTCTTTGCCTATTCTTAGCCGAATGCAACTATTTGGCTTTAAATCACCTGAATAACTCAAAGGTAAGTCCGCCAACATCAAATAGCCTAATAATATGAATATAAGCCAATCACAATCGATTATGTATGCAAATATCATTAAATGGATACTTAAGTCGACCTAATATGCATGCATAAACACGTGTGCCGTTACACATGAGGGAAATATTATTAGATCTTTTACAATTACTAAGACTAATACACCTGTTCAAATACCCAATGGCAATGAGGTATCGGTTCAATACATAGGCACTGTTAATCTACCGAATAATTTAAAAATTAAACGTGTTCTACATGTGCCGGATTTCCAGTGCAATTTGCTATCTGTTAGTTGGCTCACAAAAGATCTCAATTGTGTTTTGACATTCTTTCCTAATTTTTGTACTATGCAGGACTTAGCTTCAAAGAACCTAATTGGAGTGGGCAAGGAGCGTGATGGTCTATACCTCCTAGAGCTAGTTGGAAGTGATCGAAGGGCTTTCTCGGTGACTGTTGATCCAGATTTATGGCATAGGAGATTGGGACATGCTCCCAAAATAAAACTTCAAAATATTTGTTCCTTTAATAAACCCATGAATAACTTTTGTGATGCTTGCATGAGAGCCAAGCAAACTAGAGTCCATTTTCCTCTAAGTACAATTAAATCTATTGCATGTTTTGATATGATACATTGTGACATTTGGGGTGGGTATAAGGCTGCCTCTTTTACAGGCACCCATTATTTTCTTACCATTGTTGACGACCATAGTCGAGGCATTTGGGTTTATTTGATGTAATTTAAATCTGAAACAAGCAAATATCTCCAAATATTTTTCAACATGGTGAAAACTCAATTTGGAAAATTGGTAAAGCGGATTAGGACCGACAATGGGGGAGAACTTCAGTCCCATGAAATGATGAATTAATTTATGAGTTCCGGAATTACTCTTGAAACCTCTTGTGACCATACTCCACAACAAAATGGTGCTGTAGAGCGTCGATATAGATAATTTCTTGAAATTGAAAGAGCATTACGTTTTCAGGCGGACTTGCCCGTCGCTTTTTGGGGTGAATGTGTGTTAACCGCAGTCTACATCATAAATATACTTCCTTCCAAATTCTCCCAAATCGTACTCCTTATGAAGTTGTATTGAATAAAAGGCCTAGTTATGAACACCTAAGGGTTTTTAGGTGTCTCGTTTATGCTAAAAAAGCCCAAAGGGGGAGCGTAATTATTGACGAGAGGGGAAGGCCTTGTATTTTCGTGGGATGTCCACATGGGCAAAAGGGATACAAAGTATATGACATCTCTGATAAAAGAATATATACTTCACGAGATATGAAATTCTTTGAGAACATTTTTCTGTATAGGTCTCAAGTTGATAAGATTCGAGATATGAGAGACAGGACATGGGGAACAATTCTTGAGAATGATGAGCAGCCATACACTATTACAGAAGATGTCTCGAGGACCCAAGTAACCGATGTTCATAACAGGGATAATCAAATTGAGAGTGTTCCCCCTCATCAAAGTCATAGAAACAAGCGAAAACTGTAATACCCGCGCCTCTCACAACTCACTGGCCAATATAATTTTTGCATTTCATGCATTCCATATTTTTATGTGCTATTTGTGTGGTAGTTTTATAGTAATTAATTTGTTATATTTATTGCGTTATTTTATATTTTTCGACTAGTTTGGAGATGTTTAATTTGGTAGTCAAGAACCCCCTAGTCTAAAATATTGGGACATGCTACAAAATTTAAGACTATGCGTGACAAGTTTAAAGTGTGGAACATTATTTGGTACGTAGAAGTATCAGATATGTAAAAGATTTTATTGTCAGAATGATAATAAAAACAACAACAACAACAATAACAATAATAATAACAATAAAATCAATAAAAGAAAGAATTTGATGGCGGTGGATAACAATAATGACATTATTGCTTTTACCACCGACAAACTAATCAAGTCGGCAACTCATGTAGATGGGGTTAAATACATTATCTCAACTCATAGGTCAAAGGAATTAAGATAATATACAACACAGAAGCAAAAAAAAAGGAATCAAAGGAAAAGTAAGAAGCACGAAGGTGATTGAAGGAAACAAGGTAAATGTTTATTCTTTGATTATTTCTCCAAATTAATTAGTTTAAGTTGTTGAAGTCATGAGATTCAAATGAAGATTGGGTGCTAGGACTTATCATTAGGAATAATTTACATATGCTCATTAATCTTGAATCCCTCAAATAATCAAGGACTAATTTAATGGTAATCAAAATAGCCTAGATTTAATTTTTGTTAAATCTGCCCAGATTTTTAATGTTCAATAGTTAGCCGATTTTGACCAATTTATGAGCTGAATTAGGAAAAGTGTAAAACACGAAAGTTGTAGCCTTATGTGTTAGCTTTATAACCCAACTTGAATCATATAAATATCAATTTTGTGGAAATAGTTAGAGCCTTATTACTAAAATGCGACGAAACTGGAAATTTCGAATTAAAAGTACTTAATAACCTGGAATTTGATAAATTGTGTATTAATTCGATTTAAAATTGTCGTAGATTGATTACCATTGTGGAATAGGAAATTTCAAAAGCTACTCCGGAGGAGAGGTAAGCAGAAAACCATCTACAACTACAATGCTTGAACATAGTATTTGTGTTTATTATTTGTGATAATTGATTGTTATATGTGTTGTTGCATAACTTTGTATAAAGTATTTTATTCCGTTGTTAGAAATAAACTAATATGCATCAATTATGAGCATTAGCATCTGCAATGAGTTGTATGTGTACAAAAAGGAAGTCAAAATTGCATGATTTTGGGAATTGAAAATGTTTTAGGGTTGGTCATCACTGGTACTTTGAGAGTCTTTATGATGTATATATGGTGTCTCTCGGGATGCTTCCGGTGACCGGTGTGCACGCGGAAGAGGTTCCCACTTCAGCACCTTTGTGATGAGGGGTACGGGAAGAGGTAGACTTTCCGGTGGACTGCAGGGGCAGGCAGGAGGCGGACCCCTGGTAGTCTCGGAAGGATAGCCACTTGGTCGTACCAACCATCACTAATGTCTCGGGTGGACTATAAGGGGGGAGGAGGGACCCTTGGTAGTCACGGGTATGGAGGGATATTCTGGTGAGGTTGTGCCAGTGAAGGGAGCCATTTCCCACCAAAAAGAGGTTTCATTTTTGAGAAAGAATTGAAAGAAATGGTTTTGTGATATGCATCTCATCATTCACGCATTGGTCATGCATGATTTCTGCTTACTGAGTTTTAGCTCACGTAGTTCTTGCATTGTAGGTGAGTTTGACTATGCATGAGCTCGTGGACTGATCTGGCATGCTGTTAGAGCTGATGCAAGTTTTGAAGCCCCGGGTATATGAATGACGATCTGTGGGGCTAAACCTTGGACTCGCTATGTTTTTGCTAGCGTTTTAACAATATTTTTTTGGACATGTTCAAACTAAGGAACTTTAATATGTATATTTCTGTAAATATAGTGTTGAATGGAGTGTGACACATCTTTACTTGATCTGGATCTATGTAAATATATGCAGGTGAGATTTTGGTGTTGAAGTAGTATTCTAAATTTCCAATTTTGATAAGAAAAAAAAAATATACAGGTTTTGTAAGAATAAAAACTAGTATAAAATAAGTTTTTACAAGGGTGGGTGTGACAGAGTGGTATCAGAGCCCGGTTTGTGCCCTGTAGACAGTTCATATACATGAGCTCAGAACTTCTGAAGCGCAGACATGCCAGTAAGTTTTACTTATTCGTAATTTGCATTCATTATTTCATGAATCATATTGGCCTGTGACAGAGGGACAATAAAACTAGAAAGAAATCATGGAGGTCGTTAGAGGAGAAGGTGTTGGAGGAGATAACGAACAGGAACAAAATGCACCAGCAGTGGGTGTTGGCCTGGAAGCGATTGTGGCTCGGTTGACAGGATTAGTCGAACAACAGTCGCAACAGATTCAACAACTTATCCAACAAAGGGGTGTGGGTGAACAACCAGGAAATGGTGTAAATCAACAACAACCTCGAGCTGAATACTTAGAGGTCATCGGAGAGAGGTTTAGAAAGCTTAACCCGCCAACATTTGAGAGTGCAACGGATCCCACTGATGCAGAGGATTGGCTTAGAACTATAGAGAACATGTTTTTGTATAGTAAAGTTCCTGAGGGGGAAAAGGTATTGTGCGCATCGTTCATGTTACGTGGAAGTGCGGGACACTGGTGGGACACAATGAAAACTATAGAGGATGTGGCGACAATGACGTGGAATAGGTTCAAAGAACTTTTTAGAAGCAAGTATTTCACGGCCCCAGTTCGAGTAATGAAGATGAACGAGTTCATACAGCTAAGACAAGGGGCAATGGATGTTACAGACTACATCGCCAAGTTCGAACAACTCTCTAGGTTTGCGGAGCACATGGTCAGTACGGATGCGCTGAAAGTAGAAAGGTTCCTAGAGGGTCTGAGGCCAGAGCTATATAGGGATGTGTGTATGGCTGGTACACATGGGGTAACCTATTCACAAGTTGCTGAACGAGCGTTGATTGCCGAACAAGCAGAAATGAAAATTAGGCGTGCTCAGGAGGTTAGGCGTCAGTTTGTACAGAGACAAGGATCTCGTTTTGTAGGAGATGGAAAGAAAAGACCGCTACAAGTGCAGGGTCCAAGACCGGGTTCCCAACCAAAACCAGGACAACAACCATGGGATCAGAACAAGCGTCAAAAGGGTGAACAAGGAAAACCACCAGTTACACAACCTACATGTCCTACGTGTGGAGGTTCGCATAGTGGAAAGTGCTTTGCGGAGTACCGGACTTGTTATAAATGTGGAAAAGCAGGACACATTTCCACGGTTTGTCCAGAGAACTCAAACCCTGCTACACAAAAGAAGACGCCAGCTAGAGTCTTTACCATGACCACAGAGGAAGCAGAAGCAAATACATCTGTAGTAACATGTAAAGTTCCCATCTGTGATACTATTGCATTTGCATTATTTGATTCTGGAGCTACGCATTCATTTGCATCCACTGAGTATGTGAAGAGGCTGGGTAGGAAACCTGATATAGCAGACGTTAGTTACAATGTAGTGATCCCCTCCGGAGAGTCAAAACAAACTAACCAAATTCTGCGAGCATGTGTTATCTCTATTGAAGGAAGAGAACTTTATGCCGATTTAATCATATTAGATATGAATGATTATGATGTGATTTTGGGAATGGACTGGCTATCGAAATATGGTGCTACAATAGATTGTCAGAACAAGATAGTCACATTTCAGCCGCCTAGTGACACATCTTTCGTCTTTATTGGAGTACGAAAAAGGTTCAAATACCACACGATATCAGCGGTAAAAGCGCAACGGTTATTGGAAAGCGGTTGTGAAGGTTACCTAGTAAGTGTTATGAGTATGGAAGAGAAGCATTATCCGGCTATTGAGGAGGTAGCAGTGGTGCAAGAATACCCTGAAGTATTTCTAGAAGAACTTCCAGGATTACCCCCAGACAGAGAGATAGAGTTTGTAATTGACGTATATCCAGGGACTGCTCCTATATCGAAGTCACCATACAGAATGGCGCCAACAGAGTTGAAAGAATTGAAGATTCAATTGCAAGATTTACTGGACAAAGGCTTCATTAAACCTAGCTTTTCGCCATGGGGTGCACCAGTTTTGTTTGTCAAGAAGAAAGACGGTACTATGAGGATGTGCATAGATTACAGAGAACTGAACAAGGTTACGATCAAGAACAAATACCCCTTACCTAGGATTGATGACTTGTTTGATCAACTCCAGGGAGCTGCCATATTCTCCAAGATTGACTTGCGTTCTGGTTATCACCAACTGAAAATTAAAGAGGAAGATATCCCGAAAACGGCATTCAGTACAAGATACGGGCACTATGAGTTTTTGGTAATGCCATTCGGTTTGACAAATGCCCCAGCAGCTTTCATGGATATGATGAATCGGGTATTCAAAGACTTTTTGGATAAGTTCGTTATCGTGTTTATTGATGACATTCTGATCTACTCCAAGAATGAAGCAGAGCATGCTGTGCATTTGAGAAAGGTTTTAGACGTTCTAAAGGAGAAACGGTTGTACGCTAAGTTCAAGAAATGTGAGTTCTGGTTGGATCGAGTAATATTTCTAGGGCATGTTGTGTCAGGAGAAGGAATTTCAGTTGATCCAAGTAAAGTTGAAGCAATTAACAATTGGCCACAACCTACAAACCCTTCAGAGGTACGTAGTTTTCTCGGGTTAGCTGGGTACTATCGGAGATTTGTAGAAGGATTCTCGAAAATTGCATCTCCCTTAACACAGTTGACTAGAAAGAGTGTAACATTCAAGTGGACAGAGACTTGTGAGCAGAGCTTTCAAGAACTGAAGAAAAGGTTAACATCTGCGCCGATCCTTTCAATACCAACGGGGACAGGAGGCTTTGTGGTATACAGTGATGCTTCGAAAAATGGTTTAGGGTGTGTGTTAATGCAGAATGGCAAAGTAATAGCATATGCGTCCAGACAATTGAAGGAGTATGAGAAGAACTACCCTACTCATGACTTGGAGCTTGCAGCAGTGGTATTTGCGCTAAAAATTTGGAGACACTATCTATATGGAGAACGATGTGAGATCTACACAGATCACAAAAGTCTGAAGTACTTCTTCACACAGAAGGAGCTGAATATGAGACAGAGAAGATGGCTAGAACTCGTGAAGGACTATGACTGTGTTATCAACTATCATCCTGGTAAAGCAAATGTCGTAGCTGATGCCTTAAGCAGAAAATCGTCCCAAAGTACCACATTGATGGCTTTAATTCAGAAACCGGAGTTACTAGACTTACAAAGAATGAATGTTGAGATTGTTCAACTGGGGATAGTGGAGGCAAGACTAGCAGCTCTAACCCTTCAACCTACCCTACTTGATAGAATTAAGCAGGGACAGAATGAAGATGAATATTTAGCTAAAATAAAGAAGGATGCTGCTTCAAGGACACCATCAGACTTCCACTTGTCAGAGAATGATGTCTTAAGATTCAAAAATCGTTTATGTGTGCCAAGTGTTGATAGCATTCGTAGAGATATTATGGTTGAGGCGCATTCGACACCATATTCAGTACATCCAGGAGCTACCAAAATGTATCGAGATTTAAAGGTGCAGTATTGGTGGCCAGGTATGAAGAAGGATATTGCTCAGTGTGTAGAACAGTGTTTGACTTGCCAGCAGGTAAAAGCAGAACATCAAAGACCAGCAGGAACCTTACAGCCCTTACTGATTCCGGAGTGGAAATGGGAGAACATTACAATGGATTTTGTGGTGGGATTGCCGAAAACTATAAAGGGTCACGATGCTATCTGGGTAATTGTGGACAGACTCACAAAATCTGCTCATTTTCTCCCAGTCTGTACTACTTACTCCATGGATCGTTATGCTCAGATATATATACAGGAAATAGTTAGACTTCACGGAGTACCATTGTCCATTGTTTCAGATAGAGATTCAAGATTCTTATCTACCTTCTGGAAAAGTTTACACAAAGCACTGGGGACACAGTTGTCTTTCAGTACTGCATATCATCCACAAACCGACGGACAATTAGAAAGGACGATACAGACTTTAGAGGATATGCTCAGGGCTTGCGCATTAGATTTCCAGGGCCAATGGAGTAAATTTCTACCTTTGATAGAATTTTCCTACAACAACAGTTATCAATCTACTATAGGAATGGCCCCCTACGAAGCGCTATATGGTAGGAAGTGTCGATCTCCGATACATTGGGATGAGGTTGGCGAAAGAAGACTTCTAGGTCCAAGTGTAATACAAGAAATGTCAGAAGCTGTGTCACAAATCCGGGAAAGAATGAAAACAGCTCAGAGTCGCCAGAAAAGCTATGCAGATAAGAGAAGGAGAGCACTTGAGTTTGCAGTGGGAGATCTAGTATTTTTGAAAGTTGCACCAATGAAGGGAATAATGCGGTTTGGTAAGAAAGGAAAACTTAGTCCAAGATACATTGGTCCATTTCCTATTATTGAGAGAGTTGGTGATGTTGCCTACAGACTCGATTCGCCAGCATCAATGTCTCAAATACACAATGTGTTCCATGTGTCAGTATTGAAGAAGTATATAGCAAATCCGTCTCATGTCCTGAACAGTGAACCCTTAGAACTACAAGCAGACTTAGGGTATAAGGAAGTACCAGTACAGATTTTATTAAGGGAAGTAAAACGGCTCAGAAACAAAGAAATTCCGTTAGTCAAAGTTTTATGGAGAAATCAATCAGTCGAAGAAGCCACCTGGGAAAGAGAGGATAAAATGAGAGCCAAATATCCTGAACTCTTCAAGTAAGTAAATTTCGAGGACGAAATTTTTATAAGGGGGGGAGGATGTAATACCCGCGCCTCTCACAAGTCACTGGCCAATATAATTTTTGCATTTCATGCATTCCATATTTTTATGTGCTATTTGTGTGGTAGTTTTATAGTAATTAATTTGTTATATTTATTGCGTTATTTTATATTTTTCGACTAGTTTGGAGATGTTTAATTTGGTAGTCAAGAACCCCCTAGTCTAAAATATTGGGACATGCTACAAAATTTAAGACTATGCGTGACAAGTTTAAAGTGTGGAACATTATTTGGTACGTAGAAGTATCAGATATGTAAAAGATTTTATTGTCAGAATAATAATAAAAACAACAACAACAACAATAACAATAATAATAACAATAAAATCAATAAAAGAAAGAATTTGATGGCGGTGGATAACAATAATGACATTATTGCTTTTACCACCGACAAACTAATCAAGTCGGCAACTCATGTAGATGGGGTTAAATACATTATCTCAACTCATAGGTCAAAGGAATTAAGATAATATACAACACAGAAGCAAAAAAAAAGGAATCAAAGGAAAAGTAAGAAGCACGAAGGTGATTGAAGGAAACAAGGTAAATGTTTATTCTTTGATTATTTCTCCAAATTAATTAGTTTAAGTTGTTGAAGTCATGAGATTCAAATGAAGATTGGGTGCTAGGACTTATCATTAGGAATAATTTACATATGCTCATTAATCTTGAATCCCTCAAATAATCAAGGACTAATTTAATGGTAATCAAAATAGCCTAGATTTAATTTTTGTTAAATCTGCCCAGATTTTTAATGTTCAATAGTTAGCCGATTTTGACCAATTTATGAGCTGAATTAGGAAAAGTGTAAAACACGAAAGTTGTAGCCTTATGTGTTAGCTTTATAACCCAACTTGAATCATATAAATATCAATTTTGTGGAAATAGTTAGAGCGTTATTACTAAAATGCGACGAAACTGGAAATTTCGAATTAAAAGTACTTAATAACCTGGAATTTGATAAATTGTGTATTAATTCGATTTAAAATTGTCGTAGATTGATTACCATTGTGGAATAGGAAATTTCAAAAGCTACTCCGGAGGAGAGGTAAGCAGAAAACCATCTACAACTACAATGCTTGAACATAGTATTTGTGTTTATTATTTGTGATAATTGATTGTTATATGTGTTGTTGCATAACTTTGTATAAAGTATTTTATTCCGTTGTTAGAAATAAACTAATATGCATCAATTATGAGCATTAGCATCTGCAATGAGTTGTATGTGTACAAAAAGGAAGTCAAAATTGCATGATTTTGGGAATTGAAAATGTTTTAGGGTTGGTCATCACTGGTACTTTGAGAGTCTTTATGATGTATATATGGTGTCTCTCGGGATGCTTCCGGTGACCGGTGTGCACGCGGAAGAGGTTCCCACTTCAGCACCTTTGTGATGAGGGGTACGGGAAGAGGTAGACTTTCCGGTGGACTGCAGGGGCAGGCAGGAGGCGGACCCCTGGTAGTCTCGGAAGGATAGCCACTTGGTCGTACCAACCATCACTAATGTCTCGGGTGGACTATAAGGGGGGAGGAGGGACCCTTGGTAGTCACGGGTATGGAGGGATATTCTGGTGAGGTTGTGCCAGTGAAGGGAGCCATTTCCCACCAAAAAGAGGTTTCATTTTTGAGAAAGAATTGAAAGAAATGGTTTTGTGATATGCATCTCATCATTCACGCATTGGTCATGCATGATTTCTGCTTACTGAGTTTTAGCTCACGTAGTTCTTGCATTGTAGGTGAGTTTGACTATGCATGAGCTCGTGGACTGATCTGGCATGCTGTTAGAGCTGATGCAAGTTTTGAAGCCCCGGGTATATGAATGACGATCTGTGGGGCTAAACCTTGGACTCGCTATGTTTTTGCTAGCGTTTTAACAATATTTTTTTGGACATGTTCAAACTAAGGAACTTTAATATGTATATTTCTGTAAATATAGTGTTGAATGGAGTGTGACACATCTTTACTTGATCTGGATCTATGTAAATATATGCAGGTGAGATTTTGGTGTTGAAGTAGTATTCTAAATTTCCAATTTTGATAAGAAAAAAAAAATATACAGGTTTTGTAAGAATAAAAACTAGTATAAAATAAGTTTTTACAAGGGTGGGTGTGACAGAGTGGTATCAGAGCCCGGTTTGTGCCCTGTAGACAGTTCATATACATGAGCTCAGAACTTCTGAAGCGCAGACATGCCAGTAAGTTTTACTTATTCGTAATTTGCATTCATTATTTCATGAATCATATTGGCCTGTGACAGAGGGACAATAAAACTAGAAAGAAATCATGGAGGTCGTTAGAGGAGAAGGTGTTGGAGGAGATAACGAACAGGAACAAAATGCACCAGCAGTGGGTGTTGGCCTGGAAGCGATTGTGGCTCGGTTGACAGGATTAGTCGAACAACAGTCGCAACAGATTCAACAACTTATCCAACAAAGGGGTGTGGGTGAACAACCAGGAAATGGTGTAAATCAACAACAACCTCGAGCTGAATACTTAGAGGTCATCGGAGAGAGGTTTAGAAAGCTTAACCCGCCAACATTTGAGAGTGCAACGGATCCCACTGATGCAGAGGATTGGCTTAGAACTATAGAGAACATGTTTTTGTATAGTAAAGTTCCTGAGGGGGAAAAGGTATTGTGCGCATCGTTCATGTTACGTGGAAGTGCGGGACACTGGTGGGACACAATGAAAACTATAGAGGATGTGGCGACAATGACGTGGAATAGGTTCAAAGAACTTTTTAGAAGCAAGTATTTCACGGCCCCAGTTCGAGTAATGAAGATGAACGAGTTCATACAGCTAAGACAAGGGGCAATGGATGTTACAGACTACATCGCCAAGTTCGAACAACTCTCTAGGTTTGCGGAGCACATGGTCAGTACGGATGCGCTGAAAGTAGAAAGGTTCCTAGAGGGTCTGAGGCCAGAGCTATATAGGGATGTGTGTATGGCTGGTACACATGGGGTAACCTATTCACAAGTTGCTGAACGAGCGTTGATTGCCGAACAAGCAGAAATGAAAATTAGGCGTGCTCAGGAGGTTAGGCGTCAGTTTGTACAGAGACAAGGATCTCGTTTTGTAGGAGATGGAAAGAAAAGACCGCTACAAGTGCAGGGTCCAAGACCGGGTTCCCAACCAAAACCAGGACAACAACCATGGGATCAGAACAAGCGTCAAAAGGGTGAACAAGGAAAACCACCAGTTACACAACCTACATGTCCTACGTGTGGAGGTTCGCATAGTGGAAAGTGCTTTGCGGAGTACTGGACTTGTTATAAATGTGGAAAAGCAGGACACATTTCCACGGTTTGTCCAGAGAACTCAAACCCTGCTACACAAAAGAAGACGCCAGCTAGAGTCTTTACCATGACCACAGAGGAAGCAGAAGCAAATACATCTGTAGTAACAGGTAAAGTTCCCATCTGTGATACTATTGCATTTGCATTATTTGATTCTGGAGCTACGCATTCATTTGCATCCACTGAGTATGTGAAGAGGCTGGGTAGGAAACCTGATATAGCAGACGTTTAGTTACAATGTAGTGATCCCCTCCGGAGAGTCAAAACAAACTAACCAAATTCTGCGAGCATGTGTTATCTCTATTGAAGGAAGAGAACTTTATGCCGATTTAATCATATTAGATATGAATGATTATGATGTGATTTTGGGAATGGACTGGCTATCGAAATATGGTGCTACAATAGATTGTCAGAACAAGATAGTCACATTTCAGCCGCCTAGTGACACATCTTTCGTCTTTATTGGAGTACGAAAAAGTTTCAAATACCACACGATATCAGCGGTAAAAGCGCAACGGTTATTGGAAAGCGGTTGTGAAGGTTACCTAGTAAGTGTTATGAGTATGGAAGAGAAGCATTATCCGGCTATTGAGGAGGTAGCAGTGGTGCAAGAATACCCTGAAGTATTTCTAGAAGAACTTCCAGGATTACCCCCAGACAGAGAGATAGAGTTTGTAATTGACGTATATCCAGGGACTGCTCCTATATCGAAGTCACCATACAGAATGGCGCCAACAGAGTTGAAAGAATTGAAGATTCAATTGCAAGATTTACTGGACAAAGGCTTCATTAAACCTAGCTTTTCGCCATGGGGTGCACCAGTTTTGTTTGTCAAGAAGAAAGACGGTACTATGAGGATGTGCATAGATTACAGAGAACTGAACAAGGTTACGATCAAGAACAAATACCCCTTACCTAGGATTGATGACTTGTTTGATCAACTCCAGGGAGCTGCCATATTCTCCAAGATTGACTTGCGTTCTGGTTATCACCAACTGAAAATTAAAGAGGAAGATATCCCGAAAACGGCATTCAGTACAAGATACGGGCACTATGAGTTTTTGGTAATGCCATTCGGTTTGACAAATGCCCCAGCAGCTTTCATGGATATGATGAATCGGGTATTCAAAGACTTTTTGGATAAGTTCGTTATCGTGTTTATTGATGACATTCTGATCTACTCCAAGAATGAAGCAGAGCATGCTGTGCATTTGAGAAAGGTTTTAGACGTTCTAAAGGAGAAACGGTTGTACGCTAAGTTCAAGAAATGTGAGTTCTGGTTGGATCGAGTAATATTTCTAGGGCATGTTGTGTCAGGAGAAGGAATTTCAGTTGATCCAAGTAAAGTTGAAGCAATTAACAATTGGCCACAACCTACAAACCCTTCAGAGGTACGTAGTTTTCTCGGGTTAGCTGGGTACTATCGGAGATTTGTAGAAGGATTCTCGAAAATTGCATCTCCCTTAACACAGTTGACTAGAAAGAGTGTAACATTCAAGTGGACAGAGACTTGTGAGCAGAGCTTTCAAGAACTGAAGAAAAGGTTAACATCTGCGCCGATCCTTTCAATACCAACGGGGACAGGAGGCTTTGTGGTATACAGTGATGCTTCGAAAAATGGTTTAGGGTGTGTGTTAATGCAGAATGGCAAAGTAATAGCATATGCGTCCAGACAATTGAAGGAGTATGAGAAGAACTACCCTACTCATGACTTGGAGCTTGCAGCAGTGGTATTTGTGCTAAAAATTTGGAGACACTATCTATATGGAGAACGATGTGAGATCTACACAGATCACAAAAGTCTGAAGTACTTCTTCACACAGAAGGAGCTGAATATGAGACAGAGAAGATGGCTAGAACTCGTGAAGGACTATGACTGTGTTATCAACTATCATCCTGGTAAAGCAAATGTCGTAGCTGATGCCTTAAGCAGAAAATCGTCCCAAAGTACCACATTGATGGCTTTAATTCAGAAACCGGAGTTACTAGACTTACAAAGAATGAATGTTGAGATTGTTCAACTGGGGATAGTGGAGGCAAGACTAGCAGCTCTAACCCTTCAACCTACCCTACTTGATAGAATTAAGCAGGGACAGAATGAAGATGAATATTTAGCTAAAATAAAGAAGGATGCTGCTTCAAGGACACCATCAGACTTCCACTTGTCAGAGAATGATGTCTTAAGATTCAAAAATCGTTTATGTGTGCCAAGTGTTGATAGCATTCGTAGAGATATTATGGTTGAGGCGCATTCGACACCATATTCAGTACATCCAGGAGCTATCAAAATGTATCGAGATTTAAAGGTGCAGTATTGGTGGCCAGGTATGAAGAAGGATATTGCTCAGTGTGTAGAACAGTGTTTGACTTGCCAGCAGGTAAAAGCAGAACATCAAAGACCAGCAGGAACCTTACAGCCCTTACTGATTCCGGAGTGGAAATGGGAGAACATTACAATGGATTTTGTGGTGGGATTGCCGAAAACTATAAAGGGTCACGATGCTATCTGGGTAATTGTGGACAGACTCACAAAATCTGCTCATTTTCTCCCAGTCTGTACTACTTACTCCATGGATCGTTATGCTCAGATATATATACAGGAAATAGTTAGACTTCACGGAGTACCATTGTCCATTGTTTCAGATAGAGATTCAAGATTCTTATCTACCTTCTGGAAAAGTTTACACAAAGCACTGGGGACACAGTTGTCTTTCAGTACTGCATATCATCCACAAACCGACGGACAATCAGAAAGGACGATACAGACTTTAGAGGATATGCTCAGGGCTTGCGCATTAGATTTCCAGGGCCAATGGAGTAAATTTCTACCTTTGATAGAATTTTCCTACAACAACAGTTATCAATCTACTATAGGAATGGCCCCCTACGAAGCGCTATATGGTAGGAAGTGTCGATCTTCGATACATTGGGATGAGGTTGGCGAAAGAAGACTTCTAGGTCCAAGTGTAATACAAGAAATGTCAGAAGCTGTGTCACAAATCCGGGAAAGAATGAAAACAGCTCAGAGTCGCCAGAAAAGCTATGCAGATAAGAGAAGGAGAGCACTTGAGTTTGCAGTGGGAGATCTAGTATTTTTGAAAGTTGCACCAATGAAGGGAATAATGCGGTTTGGTAAGAAAGGAAAACTTAGTCCAAGATACATTGGTCCATTTCCTATTATTGAGAGAGTTGGTGATGTTGCCTACAGACTCGATTTGCCAGCATCAATGTCTCAAATACACAATGTGTTCCATGTGTCAGTATTGAAGAAGTATATAGCAAATCCGTCTCATGTCCTGAACAGTGAACCCTTAGAACTACAAGCAGACTTAGGGTATAAGGAAGTACCAGTACAGATTTTATTAAGGGAAGTAAAACGGCTCAGAAACAAAGAAATTCCGTTAGTCAAAGTTTTATGGAGAAATCAATCAGTCGAAGAAGCCACCTGGGAAAGAGAGGATAAAATGAGAGCCAAATATCCTGAACTCTTCAAGTAAGTAAATTTTGAGGACGAATTTTTTATAAGGGGGGGAGGATGTAATACCCGCGCCTCTCACAACTCACTGGCCAATATAATTTTTGCATTTCATGCATTCCATATTTTTATGTGCTATTTGTGTGGTAGTTTTATAGTAATTAATTTGTTATATTTATTGCGTTATTTTATATTTTTCGACTAGTTTGGAGATGTTTAATTTGGTAGTCAAGAACCCCCTAGTCTAAAATATTGGGACATGCTACAAAATTTAAGACTATGCGTGACAAGTTTAAAGTGTGGAACATTATTTGGTACGTAGAAGTATCAGATATGTAAAAGATTTTATTGTCAGAATAATAATAAAAACAACAACAACAACAATAACAATAATAATAACAATAAAATCAATAAAAGAAAGAATTTGATGGCGGTGGATAACAATAATGACATTATTGCTTTTACCACCGACAAACTAATCAAGTCGGCAACTCATGTAGATGGGGTTAAATACATTATCTCAACTCATAGGTCAAAGGAATTAAGATAATATACAACACAGAAGCAAAAAAAAAGGAATCAAAGGAAAAGTAAGAAGCACGAAGGTGATTGAAGGAAACAAGGTAAATGTTTATTCTTTGATTATTTCTCCAAATTAATTAGTTTAAGTTGTTGAAGTCATGAGATTCAAATGAAGATTGGGTGCTAGGACTTATCATTAGGAATAATTTACATATGCTCATTAATCTTGAATCCCTCAAATAATCAAGGACTAATTTAATGGTAATCAAAATAGCCTAGATTTAATTTTTGTTAAATCTGCCCAGATTTTTAATGTTCAATAGTTAGCCGATTTTGACCAATTTATGAGCTGAATTAGGAAAAGTGTAAAACACGAAAGTTGTAGCCTTATGTGTTAGCTTTATAACCCAACTTGAATCATATAAATATCAATTTTGTAGAAATAGTTAGAGCCTTATTACTAAAATGCGACGAAACTGGAAATTTCGAATTAAAAGTACTTAATAACCTGGAATTTGATAAATTGTGTATTAATTCGATTTAAAATTGTCGTAGATTGATTACTATTGTGGAATAGGAAATTTCAAAAGCTACTCCGGAGGAGAGGTAAGCAGAAAACCATCTACAACTACAATGCTTGAACATAGTATTTGTGTTTATTATTTGTGATAATTGATTGTTATATGTGTTGTTGCATAACTTTGTATAAAGTATTTTATTCCGTTGTTAGAAATAAACTAATATGCATCAATTATGAGCATTAGCATCTGCAATGAGTTGTATGTGTACAAAAAGGAAGTCAAAATTGCATGATTTTGGGAATTGAAAATGTTTTAGGGTTGGTCATCACTGGTACTTTGAGAGTCTTTATGATGTATATATGGTGTCTCTCGGGATGCTTCCGGTGACCGGTGTGCACGCGGAAGAGGTTCCCACTTCAGCACCTTTGTGATGAGGGGTACGGGAAGAGGTAGACTTTCCGGTGGACTGCAGGGGCAGGCAGGAGGCGGACCCCTGGTAGTCTCGGAAGGATAGCCACTTGGTCGTACCAACCATCACTAATGTCTCGGGTGGACTATAAGGGGGGAGGAGGGACCCTTGGTAGTCACGGGTATGGAGGGATATTCTGGTGAGGTTGTGCCAGTGAAGGGAGCCATTTCCCACCAAAAAGAGGTTTCATTTTTGAGAAAGAATTGAAAGAAATGGTTTTGTGATATGCATCTCATCATTCACGCATTGGTCATGCATGATTTCTGCTTACTGAGTTTTAGCTCACGTAGTTCTTGCATTGTAGGTGAGTTTGACTATGCATGAGCTCGTGGACTGATCTGGCATGCTGTTAGAGCTGATGCAAGTTTTGAAGCCCCGGGTATATGAATGACGATCTGTGGGGCTAAACCTTGGACTCGCTATGTTTTTGCTAGCGTTTTAACAATATTTTTTTGGACATGTTCAAACTAAGGAACTTTAATATGTATATTTCTGTAAATATAGTGTTGAATGGAGTGTGACACATCTTTACTTGATCTGGATCTATGTAAATATATGCAGGTGAGATTTTGGTGTTGAAGTAGTATTCTAAATTTCCAATTTTGATAAGAAAAAAAAAATATACAGGTTTTGTAAGAATAAAAACTAGTATAAAATAAGTTTTTACAAGGGTGGGTGTGACAGAGTGGTATCAGAGCCCGGTTTGTGCCCTGTAGACAGTTCATATACATGAGCTCAGAACTTCTGAAGCGCAGACATGCCAGTAAGTTTTACTTATTCGTAATTTGCATTCATTATTTCATGAATCATATTGGCCTGTGACAGAGGGACAATAAAACTAGAAAGAAATCATGGAGGTCGTTAGAGGAGAAGGTGTTGGAGGAGATAACGAACAGGAACAAAATGCACCAGCAGTGGGTGTTGGCCTGGAAGCGATTGTGGCTCGGTTGACAGGATTAGTCGAACAACAGTCGCAACAGATTCAACAACTTATCCAACAAAGGGGTGTGGGTGAACAACCAGGAAATGGTGTAAATCAACAACAACCTCGAGCTGAATACTTAGAGGTCATCGGAGAGAGGTTTAGAAAGCTTAACCCGCCAACATTTGAGAGTGCAACGGATCCCACTGATGCAGAGGATTGGCTTAGAACTATAGAGAACATGTTTTTGTATAGTAAAGTTCCTGAGGGGGAAAAGGTATTGTGCGCATCGTTCATGTTACGTGGAAGTGCGGGACACTGGTGGGACACAATGAAAACTATAGAGGATGTGGCGACAATGACGTGGAATAGGTTCAAAGAACTTTTTAGAAGCAAGTATTTCACGGCCCCAGTTCGAGTAATGAAGATGAACGAGTTCATACAGCTAAGACAAGGGGCAATGGATGTTACAGACTACATCGCCAAGTTCGAACAACTCTCTAGGTTTGCGGAGCACATGGTCAGTACGGATGCGCTGAAAGTAGAAAGGTTCCTAGAGGGTCTGAGGCCAGAGCTATATAGGGATGTGTGTATGGCTGGTACACATGGGGTAACCTATTCACAAGTTGCTGAACGAGCGTTGATTGCCGAACAAGCAGAAATGAAAATTAGGCGTGCTCAGGAGGTTAGGCGTCAGTTTGTACAGAGACAAGGATCTCGTTTTGTAGGAGATGGAAAGAAAAGACCGCTACAAGTGCAGGGTCCAAGACCGGGTTCCCAACCAAAACCAGGACAACAACCATGGGATCAGAACAAGCGTCAAAAGGGTGAACAAGGAAAACCACCAGTTACACAACCTACATGTCCTACGTGTGGAGGTTCGCATAGTGGAAAGTGCTTTGCGGAGTACCGGACTTGTTATAAATGTGGAAAAGCAGGACACATTTCCACGGTTTGTCCAGAGAACTCAAACCCTGCTACACAAAAGAAGACGCCAGCTAGAGTCTTTACCATGACCACAGAGGAAGCAGAAGCAAATACATCTGTAGTAACATGTAAAGTTCCCATCTGTGATACTATTGCATTTGCATTATTTGATTCTGGAGCTACGCATTCATTTGCATCCACTGAGTATGTGAAGAGGCTGGGTAGGAAACCTGATATAGCAGACGTTAGTTACAATGTAGTGATCCCCTCCGGAGAGTCAAAACAAACTAACCAAATTCTGCGAGCATGTGTTATCTCTATTGAAGGAAGAGAACTTTATGCCGATTTAATCATATTAGATATGAATGATTATGATGTGATTTTGGGAATGGACTGGCTATCGAAATATGGTGCTACAATAGATTGTCAGAACAAGATAGTCACATTTCAGCCGCCTAGTGACACATCTTTCGTCTTTATTGGAGTACGAAAAAGGTTCAAATACCACACGATATCAGCGGTAAAAGCGCAACGGTTATTGGAAAGCGGTTGTGAAGGTTACCTAGTAAGTGTTATGAGTATGGAAGAGAAGCATTATCCGGCTATTGAGGAGGTAGCAGTGGTGCAAGAATACCCTGAAGTATTTCTAGAAGAACTTCCAGGATTACCCCCAGACAGAGAGATAGAGTTTGTAATTGACGTATATCCAGGGACTGCTCCTATATCGAAGTCACCATACAGAATGGCGCCAACAGAGTTGAAAGAATTGAAGATTCAATTGCAAGATTTACTGGACAAAGGCTTCATTAAACCTAGCTTTTCGCCATGGGGTGCACCAGTTTTGTTTGTCAAGAAGAAAGACGGTACTATGAGGATGTGCATAGATTACAGAGAACTGAACAAGGTTACGATCAAGAACAAATACCCCTTACCTAGGATTGATGACTTGTTTGATCAACTCCAGGGAGCTGCCATATTCTCCAAGATTGACTTGCGTTCTGGTTATCACCAACTGAAAATTAAAGAGGAAGATATCCCGAAAACGGCATTCAGTACAAGATACGGGCACTATGAGTTTTTGGTAATGCCATTCGGTTTGACAAATGCCCCAGCAGCTTTCATGGATATGATGAATCGGGTATTCAAAGACTTTTTGGATAAGTTCGTTATCGTGTTTATTGATGACATTCTGATCTACTCCAAGAATGAAGCAGAGCATGTTGTGCATTTGAGAAAGGTTTTAGACGTTCTAAAGGAGAAACGGTTGTACGCTAAGTTCAAGAAATGTGAGTTCTGGTTGGATCGAGTAATATTTCTAGGGCATGTTGTGTCAGGAGAAGGAATTTCAGTTGATCCAAGTAAAGTTGAAGCAATTAACAATTGGCCACAACCTACAAACCCTTCAGAGGTACGTAGTTTTCTCGGGTTAGCTGGGTACTATCGGAGATTTGTAGAAGGATTCTCGAAAATTGCATCTCCCTTAACACAGTTGACTAGAAAGAGTGTAACATTCAAGTGGACAGAGACTTGTGAGCAGAGCTTTCAAGAACTGAAGAAAAGGTTAACATCTGCGCCGATCCTTTCAATACCAACGGGGACAGGAGGCTTTGTGGTATACAGTGATGCTTCGAAAAATGGTTTAGGGTGTGTGTTAATGCAGAATGGCAAAGTAATAGCATATGCGTCCAGACAATTGAAGGAGTATGAGAAGAACTACCCTACTCATGACTTGGAGCTTGCAGCAGTGGTATTTGCGCTAAAAATTTGGAGACACTATCTATATGGAGAACGATGTGAGATCTACACAGATCACAAAAGTCTGAAGTACTTCTTCACACAGAAGGAGCTGAATATGAGACAGAGAAGATGGCTAGAACTCGTGAAGGACTATGACTGTGTTATCAACTATCATCCTGGTAAAGCAAATGTCGTAGCTGATGCCTTAAGCAGAAAATCGTCCCAAAGTACCACATTGATGGCTTTAATTCAGAAACCGGAGTTACTAGACTTACAAAGAATGAATGTTGAGATTGTTCAACTGGGGATAGTGGAGGCAAGACTAGCAGCTCTAACCCTTCAACCTACCCTACTTGATAGAATTAAGCAGGGACAGAATGAAGATGAATATTTAGCTAAAATAAAGAAGGATGCTGCTTCAAGGACACCATCAGACTTCCACTTGTCAGAGAATGATGTCTTAAGATTCAAAAATCGTTTATGTGTGCCAAGTGTTGATAGCATTCGTAGAGATATTATGGTTGAGGCGCATTCGACACCATATTCAGTACATCCAGGAGCTACCAAAATGTATCGAGATTTAAAGGTGCAGTATTGGTGGCCAGGTATGAAGAAGGATATTGCTCAGTGTGTAGAACAGTGTTTGACTTGCCAGCAGGTAAAAGCAGAACATCAAAGACCAGCAGGAACCTTACAGCCCTTACTGATTCCGGAGTGGAAATGGGAGAACATTACAATGGATTTTGTGGTGGGATTGCCGAAAACTATAAAGGGTCACGATGCTATCTGGGTAATTGTGGACAGACTCACAAAATCTGCTCATTTTCTCCCAGTCTGTACTACTTACTCCATGGATCGTTATGCTCAGATATATATACAGGAAATAGTTAGACTTCACGGAGTACCATTGTCCATTGTTTCAGATAGAGATTCAAGATTCTTATCTACCTTCTGGAAAAGTTTACACAAAGCACTGGGGACACAGTTGTCTTTCAGTACTGCATATCATCCACAAACCGACGGACAATCAGAAAGGACGATACAGACTTTAGAGGATATGCTCAGGGCTTGCGCATTAGATTTCCAGGGCCAATGGAGTAAATTTCTACCTTTGATAGAATTTTCCTACAACAACAGTTATCAATCTACTATAGGAATGGCCCCCTACGAAGCGCTATATGGTAGGAAGTGTCGATCTCCGATACATTGGGATGAGGTTGGCGAAAGAAGACTTCTAGGTCCAAGTGTAATACAAGAAATGTCAGAAGCTGTGTCACAAATCCGGGAAAGAATGAAAACAGCTCAGAGTCGCCAGAAAAGCTATGCAGATAAGAGAAGGAGAGCACTTGAGTTTGCAGTGGGAGATCTAGTATTTTTGAAAGTTGCACCAATGAAGGGAATAATGCGGTTTGGTAAGAAAGGAAAACTTAGTCCAAGATACATTGGTCCATTTCCTATTATTGAGAGAGTTGGTGATGTTGCCTACAGACTCGATTCGCCAGCATCAATGTCTCAAATACACAATGTGTTCCATGTGTCAGTATTGAAGAAGTATATAGCAAATCCGTCTCATGTCCTGAACAGTGAACCCTTAGAACTACAAGCAGACTTAGGGTATAAGGAAGTACCAGTACAGATTTTATTAAGGGAAGTAAAACGGCTCAGAAACAAAGAAATTCCGTTAGTCAAAGTTTTATGGAGAAATCAATCAGTCGAAGAAGCCACCTGGGAAAGAGAGGATAAAATGAGAGCCAAATATCCTGAACTCTTCAAGTAAGTAAATTTCGAGGACGAAATTTTTATAAGGGGGGGAGGATGTAATACCCGTGCCTCTCACAAGTCACTGGCCAATATAATTTTTGCATTTCATGCATTCCATATTTTTATGTGCTATTTGTGTGGTAGTTTTATAGTAATTAATTTGTTATATTTATTGCGTTATTTTATATTTTTCGACTAGTTTGGAGATGTTTAATTTGGTAGTCAAGAACCCCCTAGTCTAAAATATTGGGACATGCTACAAAATTTAAGACTATGCGTGACAAGTTTAAAGTGTGGAACATTATTTGGTACGTAGAAGTATCAGATATGTAAAAGATTTTATTGTCAGAATAATAATAAAAACAACAACAACAACAATAACAATAATAATAACAATAAAATCAATAAAAGAAAGAATTTGATGGCGGTGGATAACAATAATGACATTATTGCTTTTACCACCGACAAACTAATCAAGTCGGCAACTCATGTAGATGGGGTTAAATACATTATCTCAACTCATAGGTCAAAGGAATTAAGATAATATACAACACAGAAGCAAAAAAAAAGGAATCAAAGGAAAAGTAAGAAGCACGAAGGTGATTGAAGGAAACAAGGTAAATGTTTATTCTTTGATTATTTCTCCAAATTAATTAGTTTAAGTTGTTGAAGTCATGAGATTCAAATGAAGATTGGGTGCTAGGACTTATCATTAGGAATAATTTACATATGCTCATTAATCTTGAATCCCTCAAATAATCAAGGACTAATTTAATGGTAATCAAAATAGCCTAGATTTAATTTTTGTTAAATCTGCCCAGATTTTTAATGTTCAATAGTTAGCCGATTTTGACCAATTTATGAGCTGAATTAGGAAAAGTGTAAAACACGAAAGTTGTAGCCTTATGTGTTAGCTTTATAACCCAACTTGAATCATATAAATATCAATTTTGGTGGAAATAGTTAGAGCGTTATTACTAAAATGCGACGAAACTGGAAATTTCGAATTAAAAGTACTTAATAACCTGGAATTTGATAAATTGTGTATTAATTCGATTTAAAATTGTCGTAGATTGATTACCATTGTGGAATAGGAAATTTCAAAAGCTACTCCGGAGGAGAGGTAAGCAGAAAACCATCTACAACTACAATGCTTGAACATAGTATTTGTGTTTATTATTTGTGATAATTGATTGTTATATGTGTTGTTGCATAACTTTGTATAAAGTATTTTATTCCGTTGTTAGAAATAAACTAATATGCATCAATTATGAGCATTAGCATCTGCAATGAGTTGTATGTGTACAAAAAGGAAGTCAAAATTGCATGATTTTGGGAATTGAAAATGTTTTAGGGTTGGTCATCACTGGTACTTTGAGAGTCTTTATGATGTATATATGGTGTCTCTCGGGATGCTTCCGGTGACCGGTGTGCACGCGGAAGAGGTTCCCACTTCAGCACCTTTGTGATGAGGGGTACGGGAAGAGGTAGACTTTCCGGTGGACTGCAGGGGCAGGCAGGAGGCGGACCCCTGGTAGTCTCGGAAGGATAGCCACTTGGTCGTACCAACCATCACTAATGTCTCGGGTGGACTATAAGGGGGGAGGAGGGACCCTTGGTAGTCACGGGTATGGAGGGATATTCTGGTGAGGTTGTGCCAGTGAAGGGAGCCATTTCCCACCAAAAAGAGGTTTCATTTTTGAGAAAGAATTGAAAGAAATGGTTTTGTGATATGCATCTCATCATTCACGCATTGGTCATGCATGATTTCTGCTTACTGAGTTTTAGCTCACGTAGTTCTTGCATTGTAGGTGAGTTTGACTATGCATGAGCTCGTGGACTGATCTGGCATGCTGTTAGAGCTGATGCAAGTTTTGAAGCCCCGGGTATATGAATGACGATCTGTGGGGCTAAACCTTGGACTCGCTATGTTTTTGCTAGCGTTTTAACAATATTTTTTTGGACATGTTCAAACTAAGGAACTTTAATATGTATATTTCTGTAAATATAGTGTTGAATGGAGTGTGACACATCTTTACTTGATCTGGATCTATGTAAATATATGCAGGTGAGATTTTGGTGTTGAAGTAGTATTCTAAATTTCCAATTTTGATAAGAAAAAAAAAATATACAGGTTTTGTAAGAATAAAAACTAGTATAAAATAAGTTTTTACAAGGGTGGGTGTGACAGAGTGGTATCAGAGCCCGGTTTGTGCCCTGTAGACAGTTCATATACATGAGCTCAGAACTTCTGAAGCGCAGACATCCCAGTAAGTTTTACTTATTCGTAATTTGCATTCATTATTTCATGAATCATATTGGCCTGTGACAGAGGGACAATAAAACTAGAAAGAAATCATGGAGGTCGTTAGAGGAGAAGGTGTTGGAGGAGATAACGAACAGGAACAAAATGCACCAGCAGTGGGTGTTGGCCTGGAAGCGATTGTGGCTCGGTTGACAGGATTAGTCGAACAACAGTCGCAACAGATTCAACAACTTATCCAACAAAGGGGTGTGGGTGAACAACCAGGAAATGGTGTAAATCAACAACAACCTCGAGCTGAATACTTAGAGGTCATCGGAGAGAGGTTTAGAAAGCTTAACCCGCCAACATTTGAGAGTGCAACGGATCCCACTGATGCAGAGGATTGGCTTAGAACTATAGAGAACATGTTTTTGTATAGTAAAGTTCCTGAGGGGGAAAAGGTATTGTGCGCATCGTTCATGTTACGTGGAAGTGCGGGACACTGGTGGGACACAATGAAAACTATAGAGGATGTGGCGACAATGACGTGGAATAGGTTCAAAGAACTTTTTAGAAGCAAGTATTTCACGGCCCCAGTTCGAGTAATGAAGATGAACGAGTTCATACAGCTAAGACAAGGGGCAATGGATGTTACAGACTACATCGCCAAGTTCGAACAACTCTCTAGGTTTGCGGAGCACATGGTCAGTACGGATGCGCTGAAAGTAGAAAGGTTCCTAGAGGGTCTGAGGCCAGAGCTATATAGGGATGTGTGTATGGCTGGTACACATGGGGTAACCTATTCACAAGTTGCTGAACGAGCGTTGATTGCCGAACAAGCAGAAATGAAAATTAGGCGTGCTCAGGAGGTTAGGCGTCAGTTTGTACAGAGACAAGGATCTCGTTTTGTAGGAGATGGAAAGAAAAGACCGCTACAAGTGCAGGGTCCAAGACCGGGTTCCCAACCAAAACCAGGACAACAACCATGGGATCAGAACAAGCGTCAAAAGGGTGAACAAGGAAAACCACCAGTTACACAACCTACATGTCCTACGTGTGGAGGTTCGCATAGTGGAAAGTGCTTTGCGGAGTACCGGACTTGTTATAAATGTGGAAAAGCAGGACACATTTCCACGGTTTGTCCAGAGAACTCAAACCCTGCTACACAAAAGAAGACGCCAGCTAGAGTCTTTACCATGACCACAGAGGAAGCAGAAGCAAATACATCTGTAGTAACATGTAAAGTTCCCATCTGTGATACTATTGCATTTGCATTATTTGATTCTGGAGCTACGCATTCATTTGCATCCACTGAGTATGTGAAGAGGCTGGGTAGGAAACCTGATATAGCAGACGTTAGTTACAATGTAGTGATCCCCTCCGGAGAGTCAAAACAAACTAACCAAATTCTGCGAGCATGTGTTATCTCTATTGAAGGAAGAGAACTTTATGCCGATTTAATCATATTAGATATGAATGATTATGATGTGATTTTGGGAATGGACTGGCTATCGAAATATGGTGCTACAATAGATTGTCAGAACAAGATAGTCACATTTCAGCCGCCTAGTGACACATCTTTCGTCTTTATTGGAGTACGAAAAAGGTTCAAATACCACACGATATCAGCGGTAAAAGCGCAACGGTTATTGGAAAGCGGTTGTGAAGGTTACCTAGTAAGTGTTATGAGTATGGAAGAGAAGCATTATCCGGCTATTGAGGAGGTAGCAGTGGTGCAAGAATACCCTGAAGTATTTCTAGAAGAACTTCCAGGATTACCCCCAGACAGAGAGATAGAGTTTGTAATTGACGTATATCCAGGGACTGCTCCTATATCGAAGTCACCATACAGAATGGCGCCAACAGAGTTGAAAGAATTGAAGATTCAATTGCAAGATTTACTGGACAAAGGCTTCATTAAACCTAGCTTTTCGCCATGGGGTGCACCAGTTTTGTTTGTCAAGAAGAAAGACGGTACTATGAGGATGTGCATAGATTACAGAGAACTGAACAAGGTTACGATCAAGAACAAATACCCCTTACCTAGGATTGATGACTTGTTTGATCAACTCCAGGGAGCTGCCATATTCTCCAAGATTGACTTGCGTTCTGGTTATCACCAACTGAAAATTAAAGAGGAAGATATCCCGAAAACGGCATTCAGTACAAGATACGGGCACTATGAGTTTTTGGTAATGCCATTCGGTTTGACAAATGCCCCAGCAGCTTTCATGGATATGATGAATCGGGTATTCAAAGACTTTTTGGATAAGTTCGTTATCGTGTTTATTGATGACATTCTGATCTACTCCAAGAATGAAGCAGAGCATGCTGTGCATTTGAGAAAGGTTTTAGACGTTCTAAAGGAGAAACGGTTGTACGCTAAGTTCAAGAAATGTGAGTTCTGGTTGGATCGAGTAATATTTCTAGGGCATGTTGTGTCAGGAGAAGGAATTTCAGTTGATCCAAGTAAAGTTGAAGCAATTAACAATTGGCCACAACCTACAAACCCTTCAGAGGTACGTAGTTTTCTCGGGTTAGCTGGGTACTATCGGAGATTTGTAGAAGGATTCTCGAAAATTGCATCTCCCTTAACACAGTTGACTAGAAAGAGTGTAACATTCAAGTGGACAGAGACTTGTGAGCAGAGCTTTCAAGAACTGAAGAAAAGGTTAACATCTGCGCCGATCCTTTCAATACCAACGGGGACAGGAGGCTTTGTGGTATACAGTGATGCTTCGAAAAATGGTTTAGGGTGTGTGTTAATGCAGAATGGCAAAGTAATAGCATATGCGTCCAGACAATTGAAGGAGTATGAGAAGAACTACCCTACTCATGACTTGGAGCTTGCAGCAGTGGTATTTGTGCTAAAAATTTGGAGACACTATCTATATGGAGAACGATGTGAGATCTACACAGATCACAAAAGTCTGAAGTACTTCTTCACACAGAAGGAGCTGAATATGAGACAGAGAAGATGGCTAGAACTCGTGAAGGACTATGACTGTGTTATCAACTATCATCCTGGTAAAGCAAATGTCGTAGCTGATGCCTTAAGCAGAAAATCGTCCCAAAGTACCACATTGATGGCTTTAATTCAGAAACCGGAGTTACTAGACTTACAAAGAATGAATGTTGAGATTGTTCAACTGGGGATAGTGGAGGCAAGACTAGCAGCTCTAACCCTTCAACCTACCCTACTTGATAGAATTAAGCAGGGACAGAATGAAGATGAATATTTAGCTAAAATAAAGAAGGATGCTGCTTCAAGGACACCATCAGACTTCCACTTGTCAGAGAATGATGTCTTAAGATTCAAAAATCGTTTATGTGTGCCAAGTGTTGATAGCATTCGTAGAGATATTATGGTTGAGGCGCATTCGACACCATATTCAGTACATCCAGGAGCTACCAAAATGTATCGAGATTTAAAGGTGCAGTATTGGTGGCCAGGTATGAAGAAGGATATTGCTCAGTGTGTAGAACAGTGTTTGACTTGCCAGCAGGTAAAAGCAGAACATCAAAGACCAGCAGGAACCTTACAGCCCTTACTGATTCTGGAGTGGAAATGGGAGAACATTACAATGGATTTTGTGGTGGGATTGCCGAAAACTATAAAGGGTCACGATGCTATCTGGGTAATTGTGGACAGACTCACAAAATCTGCTCATTTTCTCCCAGTCTGTACTACTTACTCCATGGATCGTTATGCTCAGATATATATACAGGAAATAGTTAGACTTCACGGAGTACCATTGTCCATTGTTTCAGATAGAGATTCAAGATTCTTATCTACCTTCTGGAAAAGTTTACACAAAGCACTGGGGACACAGTTGTCTTTCAGTACTGCATATCATCCACAAACCGACGGACAATCAGAAAGGACGATACAGACTTTAGAGGATATGCTCAGGGCTTGCGCATTAGATTTCCAGGGCCAATGGAGTAAATTTCTACCTTTGATAGAATTTTCCTACAACAACAGTTATCAATCTACTATAGGAATGGCCCCCTACGAAGCGCTATATGGTAGGAAGTGTCGATCTTCGATACATTGGGATGAGGTTGGCGAAAGAAGACTTCTAGGTCCAAGTGTAATACAAGAAATGTCAGAAGCTGTGTCACAAATCCGGGAAAGAATGAAAACAGCTCAGAGTCGCCAGAAAAGCTATGCAGATAAGAGAAGGAGAGCACTTGAGTTTGCAGTGGGAGATCTAGTATTTTTGAAAGTTGCACCAATGAAAGGAATAATGCGGTTTGGTAAGAAAGGAAAACTTAGTCCAAGATACATTGGTCCATTTCCTATTATTGAGAGAGTTGGTGATGTTGCCTACAGACTCGATTTGCCAGCATCAATGTCTCAAATACACAATGTGTTCCATGTGTCAGTATTGAAGAAGTATATAGCAAATCCGTCTCATGTCCTGAACAGTGAACCCTTAGAACTACAAGCAGACTTAGGGTATAAGGAAGTACCAGTACAGATTTTATTAAGGGAAGTAAAACGGCTCAGAAACAAAGAAATTCCGTTAGTCAAAGTTTTATGGAGAAATCAATCAGTCGAAGAAGCCACCTGGGAAAGAGAGGATAAAATGAGAGCCAAATATCCTGAACTCTTCAAGTAAGTAAATTTCGAGGACGAATTTTTTATAAGGAGGGGAGGATGTAATACCCGCGCCTCTCACAACTCACTGGCCAATATAATTTTTGCATTTCATGCATTCCATATTTTTATGTGCTATTTGTGTGGTAGTTTTATAGTAATTAATTTGTTATATTTATTGCGTTATTTTATATTTTTCGACTAGTTTGGAGATGTTTAATTTGGTAGTCAAGAACCCCCTAGTCTAAAATATTGGGACATGCTACAAAATTTAAGACTATGCGTGACAAGTTTAAAGTGTGGAACATTATTTGGTACGTAGAAGTATCAGATATGTAAAAGATTTTATTGTCAGAATAATAATAAAAACAACAACAACAACAATAACAATAATAATAACAATAAAATCAATAAAAGAAAGAATTTGATGGCGGTGGATAACAATAATGACATTATTGCTTTTACCACCGACAAACTAATCAAGTCGGCAACTCATGTAGATGGGGTTAAATACATTATCTCAACTCATAGGTCAAAGGAATTAAGATAATATACAACACAGAAGCAAAAAAAAAGGAATCAAAGGAAAAGTAAGAAGCACGAAGGTGATTGAAGGAAACAAGGTAAATGTTTATTCTTTGATTATTTCTCCAAATTAATTAGTTTAAGTTGTTGAAGTCATGAGATTCAAATGAAGATTGGGTGCTAGGACTTATCATTAGGAATAATTTACATATGCTCATTAATCTTGAATCCCTCAAATAATCAAGGACTAATTTAATGGTAATCAAAATAGCCTAGATTTAATTTTTGTTAAATCTGCCCAGATTTTTAATGTTCAATAGTTAGCCGATTTTGACCAATTTATGAGCTGAATTAGGAAAAGTGTAAAACACGAAAGTTGTAGCCTTATGTGTTAGCTTTATAACCCAACTTGAATCATATAAATATCAATTTTGTGGAAATAGTTAGAGCCTTATTACTAAAATGCGACGAAACTGGAAATTTCGAATTAAAAGTACTTAATAACCTGGAATTTGATAAATTGTGTATTAATTCGATTTAAAATTGTCGTAGATTGATTACCATTGTGGAATAGGAAATTTCAAAAGCTACTCCGGAGGAGAGGTAAGCAGAAAACCATCTACAACTACAATGCTTGAACATAGTATTTGTGTTTATTATTTGTGATAATTGATTGTTATATGTGTTGTTGCATAACTTTGTATAAAGTATTTTATTCCGTTGTTAGAAATAAACTAATATGCATCAATTATGAGCATTAGCATCTGCAATGAGTTGTATGTGTACAAAAAGGAAGTCAAAATTGCATGATTTTGGGAATTGAAAATGTTTTAGGGTTGGTCATCACTGGTACTTTGAGAGTCTTTATGATGTATATATGGTGTCTCTCGGGATGCTTCCGGTGACCGGTGTGCACGCGGAAGAGGTTCCCACTTCAGCACCTTTGTGATGAGGGGTACGGGAAGAGGTAGACTTTCCGGTGGACTGCGGGGGCAGGCAGGAGGCGGACCCCTGGTAGTCTCGGAAGGATAGCCACTTGGTCGTACCAACCATCACTAATGTCTCGGGTGGACTATAAGGAGGGAGGAGGGACCCTTGGTAGTCACGGGTATGGAGGGATATTCTGGTGAGGTTGTGCTAGTGAAGGGAGCCATTTCCCACCAAAAAGAGGTTTCATTTTTTAGAAAGAATTGAAAGAAATGGTTTTGTGATATGCATCTCATCATTCACGCATTGGTCATGCATGATTTCTGCTTACTGAGTTTTAGCTCACGTAGTTCTTGCATTGTAGGTGAGTTTGACTATGCATGAGCTCGTGGACTGATCTGGCATGCTGTTAGAGCTGATGCAAGTTTTGAAGCCCCGGGTATATGAATGACGATCTGTGGGGCTAAACCTTGGACTCGCTATGTTTTTGCTAGCGTTTTAACAATATTTTTTTGGACATGTTCAAACTAAGGAACTTTAATATGTATATTTCTGTAAATATAGTGTTGAATGGAGTGTGACACATCTTTACTTGATCTGGATCTATGTAAATATATGCAGGTGAGATTTTGGTGTTGAAGTAGTATTCTAAATTTCCAATTTTGATAAGAAAAAAAAAATATACAGGTTTTGTAAGAATAAAAATTAGTATAAAATAAGTTTTTACAAGGGTGGGTGTGACAAAAACCATCTCACTTGAAAGAATATGAGATCGATTTGCCAAGTTCTATAGACCACACACAACCCACGTCCGACTCAAGATCCTCAATGGTACATCATCTTGCTAATTATGTTTCTTATGATAAATTCTCTTGCACTCACAAATGCTTTCTAATGGCCATCAATAAACACGATGAGCCAAAGTTCTTTTCTCAAGCAGCAAAACTGCCGCACTGGCAAGAAGCAATGAGGCGAGAATTCGAAGCATTACAGGCAAACAGAACTTGGGAATTGAAGGATTTACCCCCGGGAAATGAGTGATTGATTCAAAGTGGGTCTATAAGGTAAAATGCAAACCAACAGGAGAAGTTGTGCGTTACAAGGCCCTCCTGGTCGCCAAAGGATTCAAGAAAATAGAGGGCATTGACTTTCATGAAATGTTTGCCCCAGTTGTGAAGCTCGTCACTATTCAAAGCCTATTGGCCGTGGTAGCTAAGCAAAATTGGTTTGTGCACCAGTTGGATGTAAATAACGCTTTCCTACATGACGACTTAATTGAAGACGTCTACATGAAGATACCGCAAGGCTTTGCGAAGAAAGAAGAGACTCGTGTTTGCAATTTGTGCAAATCCATTTATGGCTTGAGACAAGCATCACGGAATTGGTACCACAAGTTCACCTAAGCCATCATTGCACTCGGTTTTAGACAATCCCGAGCTGACCACTCCTTATTCATCTACAAGCGAGGCAAGGTATATATCGCTATCTTAATATATATGGATGACGTTATTCTTGCAGGAAATGATACCAAAAGAAATCAAAACCTATCTGTATGAAAAATTCAGAATTAAGGATTTAGGAATCCTAAAGAATTTTTTAGGTATTGAAGTCGCACGATCCAAAAAGCATTTTGTGTTGAGTTAATGCAAATATACACTTGATATTTTGAAAGACTATGAATTGGAGGGGTGTCGACCCAGTTTACTTCAGATAGAACAGAATGTCTGTTATGACCTCGATGAGAATGGGTAGGCCATGGGTGCTTTGCAGTATTATCGCTTGATTGGCAGATTGCTCTATCTTACAGTGACGAGGCCGGACATTCAATATGTGACCAATGTGTTAAGTCAATTTCTTGCATCGCCACGACAATTCCACATAGATACTTGTGAGGTAGTGTTCAATCTCATCAAGTGAGCTATACTTGGTAATATGGTGTGTTGGGAATGTGGAACCGGGTTCAAGAGGTAAAGAACCGGAGGTTTGGACCGGGTTTGAGCATCAAGAAGCAAAGCTGGTCAGGATGAGCCGGGTTCGTGGCAGTTATGAATAACCGCTGATTGTGACGAGTTAGTTCAGGATTTGTGACGAAGAAAACCGTCACTTTTGTCCGGTAGCTGAGCTCAACTTGATTCAGTTAGAACTTTTTGTACGGTTACATTCGAGCTTCAATTCTTATATCATTGTAAAGCTCTCATCAAGGAGAACAACACTACGTCGAGCAATTTTCCAGTTTCTTAGATTAGAGAGAGTATTTTGAGAGGGAACGATTTCTGCCCTAATTTGTTCCAGAATTGGGCATTTTGATTTCTGAGTGTATTCTCTGTAATTGATTGGATTTCTTAGTGGATTGAGGTGTGCCTTGCCTCCGTGGATGTACTTCATCTTGAACGAACCACGTAAAACTTGTGTGTGATTCATTTATATTTCCTGTTCTGCGCAAGTCGTGTTCGGTCACAACTTGGCCGAATTCAGTGTGTGTTTTCAGATTGATCTTTGTTCGATTTCCAGATTCTTGTTTAGCTGTGTGTTTAGGAGTTGAAATCACTAACAAGTGGCGCCGTCTGTGGGAAATCAACTCTCACAGCTTGAAGAAGGGAAGGAATGGCTGGTATGAAGATGAATTTTGAGAAGTTCACAGGAAGGAATGACTTCACATTGTGGAAGATCAAGATGAATGCAGTATTGGTTCACAGTAGCCTTGATCTTGCATTGATACCTCTGGATTCATGGGAAGAAACTGAGAAATCCAAGTTTGCATCAGTGGATAAGAAGGCCCTAAGTCTTATCTTCCTATGTTTGGGTGATAAACCGTTGAGGGAGGTCTCGAGATGCAAGAGTTCCTCAGAAGCATGGAGGAGATTGGAAGAACTGTATCAATCCAAGTCAGTTTCCAACAAGCTGTTCTTGAAGCAGAAGATGTTGGCCTTCAAGATCACTGAAGACAAGGTAATTTCTGATCAACTTGATGAGTTCATTAAGATGATTGAAGAATTGGAAGATCTGGATGTGAAATTGGAGGAGGATGACAAGGCATTGATGGTGTTAAACATTCTTCCAAAATCCATGGAAAGCTTTAAGTATGCCTTGATGTATGGGAGAGATGAGCAGCTATCCTATGATGGAATAGTGAAGGCTCTGAGGTCTAAATGCTTCCAGACTCAAGGGGATAAAGGCATGGTGCAATCTGGAGAAGGCTTGAATGTCAAATTCAAGAAACCTTAGCAAGGCAAGAAGGGACAGAATGCTAAGGATCCAAAGTCTGGGGATTCTAATCCTAAGAAGGGGAATGACTGGGTTGAGAAGAGGAAATGCTTCAAGTGCAAGCAGCCAGGTCACTTGAAGAAGGACTGTCCTAAGAGAAATAAGAAAGGTGGAAATTAAGGGGCAGAAGCTGCTGCTATTGATCATCAAGAAGACCCTCCAGAAGTATTAAATGTTACTGAATCAAGAATGGTAAAGGAATGGGTCTTGGACACAGGCTGTTCTTTCCATATGTGTCCACACCAGTCATGGTTTGAGAAACTGAAGAGAGAAGATGGTGGAAATGTTCTCCTGGGAAATGACCAATCATGCAAGGTCAAAGGAGTTGGATCAGTGAGCATAAGGATGTTTGATGGTGTGGTCAGAGTCATCTCAAATGTAAGATATGTTCCTGGCCTTAAAAGAAATCTTTTATCTCTCGGTTCTTTAGTAACCAGTGGATGTCAGTTTAGCTCAATAGATGGATTCTTGCATATCACAAAACATGGGAAATTGGTGATAAAAGGTAGACAGCATAATGGATTGTTTATCTTGATTGGTTCACCTGTTGTTGGAAGCGTGGATATGGTCTTGAGCAGTTCAGAGCTTGCTAAATGGCACAAGAGACTTGGACACATAGGAGAGAAAGGGTTGAAGGAACTGTCAAGAAGTGGAGTAATTGGAAATATGGGAAATCAAGAACTGGAGTTCTCTGATCAGTGTGCTTTGGGCAAATCCAAGAAGCTGCCCTATGGAAAGGGTGTTCACACAACTCAAGAGCCATTAGATTATGTTCACTCTGACATATGGGGTCCTGCAAGAACAGAATCTCATGGTGGTGCAAGGTATTTCATGTCCTTGATTGATGATTACAGCAGAAAGGTGTGGATCATGTTGATGAAGAACAAGAGTGATGCTTTCCATAAGTTCAAAACATGGTTGATTCAACTGGAAAATGTCAAAGGGAAGAAGCTGAAGCACCTTAGGACTGATAATGGACTGCAATATCTCTCTACTGAGTTTACAAATTTCTGTGAAGAAAGAGGAATCAAGAGACACAGGACTGTTCCAATGAATCCTCAACAGAATGGAGTTGCTGAGAGACTCAACAGGACTCTTCTTGAAAGAGTGAGGTGTATGCTGTTGGATGCTGGGTTACCAAAGATATTCTGGGGAGAAACCATTGCTACAGCATGTTATCTCATTAACAGGTCACCCTCATCAGTGATTGGGTTCAAAACACCTGAAGAGGTGTGGAGTGGACAGAAACCAAGTTATGAAGGGTTAAGGGTGTTTGGGTGTCTTGCTTTTGTCCATGTCAAGCAAGACAAGCTAGATGCAAGGGCTCTCAGATGTGTATTTCTTGGATATCCGGATGGAGTAAAGGGCTACAGATTGTGGTGCTTAGAGAAGGGAAATCAGAAGATAATCACAAGTAGAGATGTAAAGTTTAATGAGAATGTGATGGCTTACTCTTCTACAGGCTCTAAGGAAGAATTTGATGGTGCTACAGAGACAGAGGAGATATCAATTCAGGTGGAGCATCCTGCTGAAGATAACCACACACCTCAACCACAAGAAAATATACAAGATAGTGATTCATCATCTGAAGAAGAAGAACAAACTGGACCTTCACAAAATGTCAGAGAATACAGCATTGGAAGGGACAGGCCTAGAAGAACAATCAACAAACCTGATTTCTATGGTCAAGCAGGGAGTGTTTATTATGCCTTGAGTGTTGCTGAAGACCTGGAATCACAAGAGCCTAGTAGTTTTAAAGAAGCACTAGACTATGAAGAAGGTGAACACTGGATACAGGCAATGACTGAAGAGATGGAGTCCCTGGAAAAGAATAAGACCTGGATATTGGTGGAGAAACCAAAAGGTCAGAAACTTGTAAGCTCTAAATGGATATACAAGAAGAAACTAGAGACAGCAGGATCCAAACAGGTGAGGTTTAAAGCAAGATTGGTGGCTAGGGGCTTTACACAAAGAGAAGGGATTGATTTCAATGAGGTTTTCTCTCCAGTAGTAAAGCATTGCTCAATCAGGTTGCTTTTATCAAAAGTCACACAGGAGGACATGGAATTACAACAACTGGATGTAAAGACAGCATTCTTACATGGAGAACTCAATGAGGAGATATATATGAAACAGCCAGAAGGTTTTGTTGTTCCTGGGAAAGAAGACAAAGTATGTTTACTGAAGAAGTCACTATATGGACTTAAACAAAGTCCAAGACAGTGGAATAAGAGGTTCAATGACTTCATGATCAGTGTTGGCTTTGTAAGAAGTCTTTATGACAGTTGTGTTTACTTCAACAAAGGTTCAAAGCAAGATAAAGTTTTCCTTCTATTGTATGTGGATGACATGCTAATTGCCAGCAGGAACAAGAAGAGGGTACAATGGTTGAAGGATAGACTTAATGCTGAATTTGACATGAAAGATCTGGGAGAAGCCAAGAACATATTGGGCATGAACATTCTAAGAAACAGAGAAGCTGGAGTGCTTTGGTTATCTCAGAGGCAATATCTTTAGAAAGTATTGGAGAGGTTTCATATGCATGAAGCCAAACCTCTCTCCACTCCAGTTAATCTACAGAAGAAACTTTCCAAAGGACAATGCCCAAAGACTGAAGAGGAAATCATACATATGAACAATATTCCTTATGCAAGTGGAGTTGGAAGCCTTATGTATGGAATGATTTGTAGCAGGCCTGACTTGGCATATGCTGTGTCTTTAGTAAGCAGGTTCATGTCAAATCCAGGAGTTGAGCATTGGGAAGCTTTGAAACATGTGATGAGGTATTTGAAAGGATCAGTGAATTTGTCACTGACGTTTGAGAAAAGAGTGGATGGAAGTACTGTTGCATTGGAGGGGTTTGCTGATTCTGATTTTCAAGCAAATATAGACACAAGGAAATCCATTTCTGGTTTTGTGTTTACCTTATTTGGAACAACCATCAGCTGGAGAAGTGTACAACAATCTGTTGTGGCACTATCAACAACAGAAGCAGAATATATCTCTCTAACTGAAGCTATCAAAGAGGCAATCTGGTTGAAAGGGGTTCTGAGAGATTTGGATATCAAGCAGAAGTGTGTGGCAATCTACTGTGATAATCAAAGTGCTTTACACCTTGTGAAACATCAAGCATTTCATGAAAGGTCAAAACACATTGATGTTAGGTTACATTTTGCTAGAGATATCATTGATTCTGGTTCTGTGGAGGTGAAGAAGGTACACACATTGCATAATCCTGCTGATTTTCTTACAAAGGGTGTACCTGGAAACAAAGTGGAGCATTGCTCGAGCTTGCTGCAGCTTGAGCAATGTCATGAAGAACAATAACAGACAGGCAGTGGTGAGGCATTAAGAGGAACACTTGATTCATTGAGGTGGAGATTTGTGAGGTAGTGTTCAATCTCATCAAGTGAGCTATACTTGGTAATATGGTGTGTTGGGAATGTGGAACCGGGTTCAAGAGGTAAAGAACCGGAGGTTTGGACCGGGTTTGAGCATCAAGAAGCAAAGCTGGTCAGGATGAGCCGGGTTCGTGGCAGTTATGAATAACCGCTAATTGTGACGAGTTAGTTCAGGATTTGTGACGAAGAAAACCGTCACTTTTGTCCGGTAGCTGAGCTCAACTTGATTCAGTTAGAACTTTTTGTACGGTTACATTCGAGCTTCAATTCTTATATCATTGTAAAGCTCTCATCAAGGAGAACAACACTACGTCGAGCAATTTTCCAGTTTCTTAGATTAGAGAGAGTATTTTGAGATGGAACGATTTCTGCCCTAATTTGTTCCAGAATTGGGCATTTTGATTTCTGAGTGTATTCTCTGTAATTGATTGGATTTCTTAGTGGATTGAGGTGTGCCTTGCCTCCGTGGATGTACTTCATCTTGAACGAACCACGTAAAACTTGTGTGTGATTCATTTATATTTCCTGTTCTGCGCAAGTCGTGTTCGGTCACAACTTGGCCGAATTCAGTGTGTGTTTTCAGATTGATCTTTGTTCGATTTCCAGATTCTTGTTTAGCTGTGTGTTTAGGAGTTGAAATCACTAACAATTCTGCATTCCGAATCGTCCGCTATCTCAAGGGAATACTGGGCCAAGGCATTTTTCTTTCGACAATTGACGACTCTGGTCATGTATTGCGATTCTGACTCGGGTGGCTGCCCAATGACACGGCGTTCCAGAGCAGGGTATTTCATCTCTATTGGCGGAGCTCCCATCTCTTGGAGAACCAAGAAACAAACTGTGGTCTCTTGTTCATCTGTGGAGCTGAGTATCGTGCGATGGCAATGACGGTTAGTGAAATTTTATGGCTTAGTTGGCTCCTGATCGATTTGGAAGCACAACAAAGAATATCGACTCCACTCCATTGCGATAACCAGGCCGCACGACATATTGTAAATAACTCGATTTTTCATGAGCGAACAAAACATGTCAAGATGGATTGCTATTTCGTCCGTGAACGTGTCGAGTCCAAGGAAATTGAGCCACAAAAGATTACTACTACTGAGCAAGTTGCAAGGCACTTGGCTCCAACCAGTTTCGTTGGCTTGTTGGCAAGTTGGGAGTTCATGATCTTCACCTTCCAACTTGAGGGGGAGTATTGAGATATATCTTGCAAGTCATGCAAGTCATATGGAGCAAATTATGAAGCAAATCAGCAAAACATTCCTCTGTTGAACAATCAAATCAGAATCAATCATGTCCTATATATATAGCTAGTTCAGAGGATCCCTTAAATTGTGGATCTTAATTATATTTCCAGTTGTATATATAGGGTTGTTCTCATCATTATAAGCATCAATATACAGAAAGCTTAACACATACTTCTCTGAAACATCAAACTTATCAAATGACACATATTTTGAGTAAAGGTAAAATTCCGAGGCCTAACGAGTAAAATGAAGGCTTGGATGGAAGGAATAGGCAATTGAGCTTAAAAGAGGCATTGGATCAACCCAGAATAAATTGGATTAGCTCAGAAGAAAGAGTAGAAGAATGCTTAAACGACCTGAGCATTTGCTTGATAGGGCAAGTGTATTGCTCGGTCAGGCAATTATGTTAGTGGCATAATTTGGCTTTTCATGGAGCATTTGCTCGACCTGGTAGAAATCTTGCTCAGTCGTGCAAAATGTCGGCATTCAAGAAGAGACGCGTGAAAAGGGCTTTTATCCAATTTGATCCTTACTTTAACATAAACTTGTGTGCTCCTATAAATGCATACACTTAGTTATTCATCATATACGTTGTCATAGTGAGCTTCAGAAAGTTCTTAGAGCATAGTTAGGGAGTTGAAGAAGAAGAAAGGAGATTCATCTTGTCATCTTCATTAATGAACTGTACTATCTTTCCCTTTATTCTTGTCGATTGTTTACGAGCATGTTTTTTTATTTATGATAATCGTTTTTATTTATTTAATTATGGAGTAGTTTTATATCTTAGGGTTTAGAAAGTAGGTTTCAATTACAATATGCTATCCATAATTTGTATGTGTTATGTTGGATTACGATTGATGTTAGGTTAGCCTGATCACCTAGTCTAGCACTCGTGAATCATATATCCAATATACTAAATGCGAAGATATTGATGGTCAAACGACACATGACATAATATGTCTGTGAAATCCAAGGAGTAGATACTTCTTCCGGGAGGTTGGCCAATTGTTAGGGATGTAAATGGGTCGGGTAGGGTACGGGTATGCTTCCCCCATACCCTACCCTATTTGATTCGGGTACGTGTACGGGTAATACCCGTCGGGTAATTTGGGTTACCCGCGGGTAATCGGGTTACCCGATTGATATATAAAAATATTATAAATAATATGTAATATGTATATATACCATATATAATGTGATACAATAAATCAAATATAACATATATAATATGTAAATGTTACATTATATGTTATTTTATATGTTAAATCACATATTATAAACATAATATATTAAATATAATGATAATTATATAATATATAACATGTAAAATAATACATAAGTATGTAATCGGGTAGGCGGGTAGGGTAATCGGGTAATATGCTAAACCCGTACCCTACCCTACCCGACAAAAATATCGGGTTCGGGCGATACCCAACCCTATTACCCGTTTACCCGTCGGGTAGGGTTACCCGCGGGTAAAATTGACATCCATACCAATTGTGTATGATTCACACTCTAATTACCGCCGAAAGGGGGTTGAGATACCAAATTACGAGTCTCATAACAATAGGAACATATGAATTAGGGATAAATATACGTGTCTGCATGCGCAGTTATCTACGGTTGCAAGGTAATCGATTTTGAAACCCAACATCCTAAAATGGCTTTCTTATTATTAAATTTAGCCTTGTTATTTACTTGTTTTAGTTATTAATCTTTATTTTGTTGCTAAGTCTTAGGGCCTTGACTTTAGTAATTAAGATAATCACCCAACTAATTAGTTTTCAGTATGCCTAGATATTTTAGTACGAATACCCCTGTACTAATCCGATTATGTCATCTTCACTAGTCTCTATGGGATACACCTTTGCTTGCCACTAGCTGCTGCTACGCTATACACTTGCGGATTAGTTGTTAGAAAATACATCGATCGCTTTCTTGCGTGAGCTGAGAATGGCTTTCACTGAAGAACGATTCTCCCTATATGTATTAAAGAAGACCATGTAATCATCCGCAAACATTAAGTGGGATGTAAAAGGAAGCTATCCGACAGACTCCCACCCCCTTACTAATTCTCCAACTCTGTGTTAGTAATCAAAGAAGACAAGCCATATCCACAAGTTACAAATAAACTCGGTGACAAAGGGCAATAACTTCTCAAGTCACTTTTAGGAATAATGGAGCCAACCAATCTATTATTTTGCATTGATTATTTCACTGTAGTCGAACATAACATGATCAAATTAACCTTAGCTTCAATAAAGAGAAATCCACAATCAATAGTATTGTATGCTTTCATAAAGTCAATTTAAGAGCACAATCATCAATGATAGCTAATATGAGGTTAACGGTGATAGCTCTATCTTTAACAAATGTTGACTAGAAAGATGACACGATACTTGGAAGCATTAATTTGGGTATGTTGGCTACTATTTTTGCCAAGATTTGATCTAGAACATAGAGAGAGATGAGCCTGAAACCCCTCATAGTAGAAGACCATTCACGTTTTAGACTAGGACAATACTGGTATCATTTAAACAAACTTGCAATTCAAGCTCCAAAATCCACTTAAGGCAAACTTTGGTGACCTCCATCCGAACTACACTCCAAAAAAATTGTTAGAACCTCGAATTGAAGCCATCCAAACTCGGATGCTTATCCAATTTTATTTGAATAACAACATGCTAAAACTCTTTTTCACAAAATGGCATTGTAAGAGTATTATTAATCTCATCATAAATTATATCTTTCACTGAATTGACTACTCATCCAAAGATGCAGTGCCAGAACCTCCAAACAACACCTCTAAATAGTTGGCCAGTATTTTACATCCTCTGAGATACATACATTTCCCCGATCATCAGTAAGGAAAATTTGATGTGTTTCACACCTCTGGAGAACATTTGATAAGCACATGTTGATATACGAATAATGTGAATAAATAGGCAGTATAAGCCGGTGATCACAGAGAAGTTAGCCATAAATTTACAGCATATCAATTATATGTGTGTGTGTGTTATCTTCAAAACATAATCAAAATTCTTTACGCTGCATTGGGATGGAGTTATTTAAAGTTCAATGTTTAAAATCAATGTATTTAAATTCACCAAATTTAAGCCGATTTGAATCCATCTAGATTACATTTGTATTGAAGAATTTGATGAGCTTGAAATCTATAATATTGAATTCACTGATTATTTGGATTTTGATGGATTTGAAATACATTAATTTATTTACTTTCATTTATAGCTATTTTTTTTAAAGATTTTGAGTGAATTTCAAACTAATTGTATCTTAGGTGGATTTGAAATTCATTGATTCAAATCCTTGCATTTCCAAACTGTAAATCCAAATACGACCTCAAATCTTTCAAAAAGCAGTTCAAAATCGAAGTGATAGCCCAATTCCATATCAATCCAAACAACTCCAATGAATTTGACGTCCGAATTTGAAGTTCATCCTAAATCCTTTCATTTAGATATAATATTATGGAAGGATTGACGATGGATTGAAATTCATAGTAACAAATCATCTCACAATTTTTGCATTGGCGTAAATTTAAAATTTATTACTATGATTTACAATTGTATATTTAGTGATTCTAGTAAATTTGATATCCTCTTTTATTTTGGATAGATTTAAAACATATTATTTTCAAATTGTTACGTTTCAAACTTTTCAATTCAACTGCAATCTAATTTGTTTAAATGGAAAAGATTTTATAAATTAACTAGAAAAAGTCAGCACTGATTGACAAAGAAAGTCGGCAGGGGAAGGGGGAACGACCAATGGTCTCCAAACAGGTACAGTTTTTAACACAACGAGCAAAATCATGAGTGATGACATTCTCCAATCAACAAATCCACTAGAGCTCTGAGCTCACAAAAGAATGCACATACTGGAAAACATTACCAAGATCAATTTGCAGGAGGACGGACATTCTAATCCCCTTGGTGCAACAAGACTAACGGAATTGTACATCACTGAGGATAGATCATGTATGAAGCTTCAATAATTTAGCTACTAAAAAACACTCCTGTAGCGCAAGAAACTCAGTAGGATGACCTCATTTAAACCATCTTCACAATCTGAGATATAAATTCCAATATCTGTGTGAGAATACCTTCTAAAAATGGCACCATCAAATAAACAACAAAAGCGGAGCGCTGGCGGAGAGAGCCAAGGGACGGATACGGGATACCAAGTTTGAGGAGAAACGTCAGGTCATAATCAGGCGTTTTTTAAATCAATTAACATTTTTTGTGGCCGAGAAAACAAGGCCTGGAACATCCCTAGAAGAATCTTTGAAGAACTTTTTATTACGATAGAACAATAATAAAAGAATGAACTGATTTGTCACCACTCTAATAAATATTCATGAACCAATATGCAGTGCAAGTTTGAGGGAAGGAGTGCATAAATTCGTGTATACCTTCCATGAGATAATATACCATGACATGATGCCCTTCCAAAATACTTTGTCATATCCTCTATGGCCGACTGCCTAGCCCATCTTCGAGAAAGGACCTTGTGAAGTATGTAGATGTGTCTTCAACAATCATAAGGATAAACTTGTAAGGTGTCAAGAAGCTAATCAAGTTCAGAAGTACAAGGAGATCAGCTCAAGAAGCAGTTAACATTCTGTAAAACTGTTTTCAACAATAAGACAACAGTTTTAACAAACTTAACTGTCAAAACCGTTGTCTGTTAGGAAGATAACTGTTGTCTATCTTGTGTTGTCGTTTAGCTTTGACAGAAAGGTGGTTTAGCTATGATTTTGTGGAGATTGCAGTTATAACTTCTATTTTCTGGTCCATCAAGTGGGATATTCTGTTGTAACTGACAGTTAGCACGTGATTAGGATGAGCTCTCTCTCTAGAAGTTAGTTACAAGAGATTAGAGCTTATAAAAGATAGTTCAAGTTCTTGAAATTGATTGTAACTTGTAACTCTTTGATCTCTTTAGCGAAATCTCTTCTCTCCTTGATCCATGGACGTAGGCATTTGCTGAACCACATTAATTCTTGTGTGTTAGAGTTCATTTTTCTCATTTTAGAGTGTGTAATCCATATTGTGTCTACAAAGTGATTGTAGAATTGTTTGTGTGAGTTGAGAAGGTTTTCTTGGTTGATTTCTTTGCATCATATTGCAACAAGTGGCGCCGTCTGTGGGAAGAGGTGCGAAGCAGAAGATCCTGAACTCAAACATGTCAATCACGAAGATGGAAACTGAGAAATTCAATGGCAAGAACGACTATGGATTATGGAAAATCAAGGTTAAAGCACTCTTGGTCCAACAAGGTTTGGCTGCTGCGCTGAAGGGTGAAGATGCATTCTCAAAGGATATGGCTCTGGCTCAGAAACAAGAAATCATGGAAAAGGCTCACAGCCTAGTGGTCTTGTGCCTCTCTGATAAAGTCCTCAGAGAAGTATCCAAGGAACAAGATGCAGCAGGTATCATTCAAGCACTAGACAAGATGTACATGGCAAAATCAACTGCAAACAGGTTATTCCTCAAGCAAAAACTTTTCTCTTTTAAATTCTCTGATGAAAAAGGAGTAGAAGATCAGTTAGATGATTTCAATAAGACTCTTGATGACCTAGAATCAGTAGAGGTAACTATGAGTGATGAAGATAAGGCCATCTTACTGTTAAACTCCCTTCCCAAATCCTATGATCAGTTGAAGGATGCTATGTTGTATGGAAAAGAATCTACTGTGACTCTACTACAGGTTCAATCTGCATTAAGATCAAAGGAAATGCAGAGAGTGCATCTGGACAGATCAGAAGGAAACTCTGAGAGTTTGAACATCAAAGGTGGAAAGAATTGGAAATCAAAGAAACCAGGAAACTTTGAATTCTCAAAGAAGAAGGCAAATGGGAAAGGCAAGGCAGTATAGGATAAAGAATCCAAGAAGTGTTTCTGGTGTAAGAAGCCTGGTCATTTCAAGAAAGATTGCTTAGAATGGAAGAAGAGGATGTTACAAAAGAGTAACAAGGCATCAAGCTCTGCAGAAATTGCAGAATCCAAGGAGGAAGATCCCCAAATCCTAAATGTATCAGAAACCGAGGGAGAGGGTAGCTGGATCCTGGGCTCAGGCTGCAGTTTTCACATGAGTCCAAACATCCACTGGTTTTATGATTTCAAAGAACTCCAAACTGGAAATGTTATGCTGGGAAATGATCATGTGTGTCCTGTAAAAGGAATAGGATCCATTAGACTGAAAATTCATGATGGATCTGTGAAGATACTCAAGGATGTGAGATATATACCTCAATTGAAGAGGAACCTGATAAGCTTAGGAACACTTGAAACCAGAGGATGCATTTTCATATCTGGAGAAGGTTATTTGAATGTCATGAAGGATAACAAGGTGGTCCTCAGAGGAATTAGAAGGTCCAGCTTATACTATCTTGATGGTTCTGTAATTGAAGGAGAAGCTGATATTACAGTTTCAGAAGATAAGCATCTTTGGCATGCAAGATTGGGTCATGTGAGTGAATCTGGAATCCAACAGTTGATAAAAAAGAAAGCAATTGAGTGTCAAGACACCACAGATAGTCTATCAAGTTGTGAAGATTGCATTCTTGGAAAATCAAAGAAGTTACCATATCCAACAGGTAAGTCAAACTCACAAGCAATATTAGACTATGTTCATGCAGATCTATGGGGCACTTCAAGGGTCCAAACACTTGGAGGCAGATATTACTTTAGCCTGATGGATGACTTCTCAAAGAAAGTTTGGCTCTATGTTATAAAGTCATAAACAGAAGTGTTTGATAAGTTTCAGCATTGGTGCAAGGAAGTGGAAAATGAGAAGCAAATAACCTTGAAATGCCTAAGAACTGATAATGGGTTAGAATTTCTATCTGAAGAGTTCAATAATTTCTGTAAGAACAAGGGCATTAAAAGACATAAAACAGTTCCAGCAAATCCCCAGCGAAATGGTGTTATTGAGAGAATGAATAGGACCATATTGGAGAGAGTTAGGTGTATGCTGTCTCGCTCTGGGTTAGACAAAAGGTTTTGGGGAGAAGCAGCTTCCACAGCAGCATATCTGATAAATAGATGTCCATCAGCAGCTAATAATGGTGTATCACCTGAAGAGAGATGGTCTGGGAAAACACCAAAGTACTCTCATCTGAGAACTTTTGGGTGTAGAGCTTATGTGCACATCAAACAAGACAAGTTAGAACCTAGAGCATTGAAGTGTATTATGTTAGGATATCCTGCAGGAGTTAAAGGCTACAGATTATGGTGCACTGAACCTAGAAAAGGCAGGGTCCTCATCAGTAGAGATGTTGTGTTTGCAGAAGACATAATGCCATTCAATGAATCTTACAAACAGAAGTTGGTCACATAATCTAGTTCTAAGGGGTCACAAGTCAAGGTGGAGCCTGAAAATGAGAATCATACTGATGAAACAGAAGACTCAGATGTTGAGGAAACAGAAGAAGATAGACTACATGACTACCAACTGGTAAGAGACAGAGAGAAAAGAGTAATAAAACCATCTACCAGATATTCTGAAGATTATCTTACAGCTTATGCATTAGTCACAGCTGAAGAGGTTGCATTTCCGGAGCCAAGAAACTTTAAGGAAGCAATTAACAGTCTTGACAAAGATAAGTGGTTAATAGCTATGAAGGAAGAGATTGAGTCTCTAGAAAAGAATAAAACATGGGTGTTAGTGGATAAACCTCACAAGCAGAAACTAGTGAGCTGCAAATGGATATATAAGAAGAAGGTGGAGGTAACACACACTGAGTCCATTAGATTCAAAGCTAGGTTGGTTGCAAGAGGATTCACACAAAGGGAAGGAATAGATTATGATGAAATTTTCTCACCAGTGGTAAAACACTGCTCCATAAGGATTCTTCTTGCAATAGTTAATCAATTTGACATGGAGTTAGAACAGTTAGATGTCAAGACTGCTTTTCTCCATGGTGATCTGAATGAACAGATACATATGAGACAGCCAGAGGGTTTTGAAATGCCAGGACATGAAGATAAAGTGTGCTTGTTGAAGAAGTCTCTATATGGACTCAAACAGAGTCCAAGACAGTGGTATATTAAGTTTCATACACACATGAAGGATATTGGATATGAAAGGTCCAAGTATGATAGCTGTGTATATCTTAAATTCTCTGGAAAGCAAGTAGTGGTATTCCTACTGTTGTATGTTGATGACATGTTGGTAGCAAGCAAGGATAAAGAAGAGATCAAGCATCTCAAGTCTGAGTTACAGAGGGTGTTTGACATGAAGTTACTTGGAATTGCTAGAAGAATATTGGGGATGGACATTGACAGGAAAAGGTCAGCTGGAATACTTTGCTTACATCAAACAGATTACATAAGGAAGGTACTCAGAAGATTCAACATGCATGAATCAAGGAGAGTTTCTATTCCCTTAGGTCATCAGTTCAAACTGTCAGAGCAACAGAAGCCAAAAACAAAGGCAGAAGCTGAGGAAATGAGAAGAATACCTTATGCTAATGCTGTTGGTTCAGTTATGTATACAATGATATGCACTAGGCCAGATCTTGCTCATGCAATCAGTGTAGTCAGCAGATATATGGCCAATCCTGGAAAACCTCATTGGGAGGCACTGAAGTGGGTACTCAGATACTTAAATGGATCTAGCAGTATGGGATTGGTGTTTAAAAGGATTGACAACTCTCATGAAAAGATAATTCAAGGGTATGTTGACTCAGATTATGCTTCTAATCTGGATTCAAGGAAATCTCAGTCTAATTATATTTTCACCATGTATGGGACAGCTGTGAGTTGGAAGTCTATGCTGCAACAGGTTGTGGCATTATCAACAACAGAGGCAGAGTATTTGGCATTAACTGAATCAGTGAAGGAAGCAATGTGGCTTAAAGGAATTCTTACTGAATTTGGTCTTGGACAGAAGTCTGTAGAGGTCTTGTGTGATTCCCAGAGTGCTTTACACTTAGCAAAGCATCAGGTATTTCATGAAAGAAGCAAACATATTGATGTTAGACTTCATTTTGTAAGAGACATCACTGATAAAGGTTTGGTGAAGCTGGTGAAGGTAAAGACATAAGAGAATGCTTCTGATATGCTAACAAAAGCTTTGACTGCTGGTAAGTTTCAATACTGTCAGCAGTTGGTTCAAGTGGAGCAGGTTTGAACAAGAACAGCCTGAGAAGGCTGTGATTGATTGAGGAGGGAAAGGATGGATTGCTATGGGTTGAGATTATGTTGTTGGTGAGAGATAGTTTGTTTCAGACAAGGTGGAGAATGTGAAGTATGTAGATGTGTCTTCAACAATCATAAGGATAAACTTTTAAGGTGTCAAGAAGCTAATCAAGTTCAGAAGTACAAGGAGATCAGCTCAAGAAGCAGTTAACATTCTGTAAAACTGTTTTCAACAATAAGACAACGGTTTTAACAAACTTAACTGTCAAAACCGTTGTCTGTTAGGAAGATAACCGTTGTCTATCTTGTGTTGTCGTTTAGCTTTGACAGAAAGGTGGTTTAGCTATGATTTTGTGGAGATTACAATTATAACTTCTATTTTCCGGTCCATCAAGTGGGATATTCTGTTGTAACTGAGTTAGCACGTGATTAGGATGAGCTCTCTCTCTAGAAGATAGTTACAAGAGATTAGAGCTTATAAAAGATAGTTCAAGTTCTTGAAATTGATTGTAACTTGTAACTCTTTGATCTCTTTAGCGAAATCTCTTCTCTCCTTGATCCGTGGACGTAGGCATTTGCTGAACCACGTTAATTCTTGTGTGTTAGAGTTCATTTTTCTCATTTTAGAGTGTGTAATCCATATTGTGTCTACAAAGTGATTGTAGAATTGTTTGTGTGAGTTGAGAAGGTTTTCTTGGTTGATTTCTTTGCATCATATTGCAACAGACCTACTAGGATAATATCTGGCTTTCAAAGTAGGACAAGCAAGGAGTTGGTAGATGTAAGCAAGCGCCAACCTTGCTTGGACAGAAGCGCCAAGTTTAGCGCACTGAGATCGTAAAAGCCAAGACCACCATCTTGCTTATTGCATATTAATTTTGACCACCCCACCTGACACACATCTACTATGCATGCTTTTAGGCTCAATTAGATTATGAAATAGGTAGGAATTGCATGTATAAATAGCACTTTTAGTGTAAATTGCATTATATAGTGATCATGTGGCATGTTTGCTCGTTTTATAGGAATATATGTGTTTTTAGGGATAAAATTTCGTTTGGACAAAGTCTAGAGAAAAACGTGCAAGGAATTGGTTGAAACAATGAAGTCGGAAAATTACTAAACCGAGAGAGCCACTTGGTCGAGCAGGAAATTACCACTTGATCGAGTGGAACATGTTAAACAAATTAAATCGAAGAACAAATTATTTCACTCGGTCGAGTGAAGCCCACCCACTCGATCGAGCACGGGGCGAAGAAAAAATCGTTGAGCATAAAGTTGTGCTCAGTTTAGTTTATGTCTCTCACTCGGTCGAGCGCGAATACAGGCTTTCCTTGTTTTTAACTTTAAATCTAGCCCATGATCGCCCTTTTCACACCCCAACAATAAATAAGACCTTTGAGAGGTTGTTTTAGGATCTAACACTCATTTTTTTGGTGTACATGGCAAGGAAGATAGAAAAAGTCAAGTGCAGATCAAGATTAAATTCCTCTCGAGTTTGTCGTCTTTATCATTTTTATATTGTTAATCATATTTATTTCCAAATGCTATTTTATTTTCTTAGTAAAAATCTTGGTCGGGTGGGGTTGGTGGAAATTGAACCTTGGTCAATTTATTGTGTTACCAGATTCTCTACCAACTAAGCTACAATCAATTCCCTCCAAATTCTCTTGCATTAGCAATTATGATTATGATGGGCTAGTTTATATCTATATTCTTGGCTTAAAGAGTAGATTGTGGTGATCGAGTGAGTGTATTTTGATTAAATGGATCTCGTTCTATGATTTTATCTATATGATTGTTCTCTATTATGTTTAATAATTTGGCAATTATTAGACATTGTTAGCTTAATAAATCAAGATCTGAAAGGGGAGATTTATTAATAGGCGTACATCATATAGCATCAGAACCAAGAGGCTTGAGTTATTTGTGTGAGCTTTGATTTTTTATTCATTTGGGAGTTATGTATATAATAATTGACTAGAGACAGTGATTATTTATACGTAAATAACGGGTTATTCGCTCTGAGAGGGGGTCTAGCCTATGATTATGATCGTCTGTTAAAATCTAGAATTCAATTTTAAGATTGAATTAATTGGGTAATTAATCATTTTTTAGGCATAATCTAGATTAACTCCTAGAAGATACTCCTTAATTAATTTTATCTTCTATTACTTACCTATATCTTCACTTTACTTAATTAATTATTTGTTTTAACAATTTAAGCTTTCAAACCTAAATTCAAATTCTAGATTGTTTAGATAGAGCTGACTTATTATGGTTATGGTACTTAATTTTTCTTAGTAAACTGATCCTTGTGGGATCGACCTTGTTCATTCTAGCTATAACAACGTCGTACACTTGTGGTCGATCAGTAGCTAATGCCAATTGACATCATGATAGATTGTAATACCCCAGCCCCGCAAGCAGGTGAAGCATTGCCATTATCATGCTACTACTTTTAAAACATTATCAGCGGAAGACCTTTTAATAAAAAATATGAGTTAGAAAATCTCTCAATAACAATTTTGTTCTTTACATAAAAGTAACTTGTGAAACCCACATCTTTGAATCAGAATCCCTAACATATTTTACTATATCATAAGTAGTAGAAACTTCTAACCTAGAAACAATTAGAAGATACAACACTTACAACTTTAGCTTAACGTTAAATTCAATATTTGTTCTACTTTAAAACTTAAACTTTAAAACTTAAACTTTAAAACTAATTTCAAAACACTTTCAACCTCAACTCAATGAATGAAAATTAAAGACTTCTATTTTGTTACTTAACTTCAAATGCATTTACTTTACTCTTTATACTTCTTATTAGGAACTTTCCCACGCTAGCTAGATCTCTACCATCCACTGGACCTGAAAATGTTTTAAGTATAACATCATGAGTTATTTGAACTCAGTGGATAAAAATTATTTAATATTCTATAAGACTCTTATACTGACATGCAACACTATAATCAGCCAACCCGTCGACCAGCTTACCATTGACCCGAAGGTCTATAACTTGAAGGTCCTATATAACGGAATGACACCAAGACCAAGTCAGTGCTCGAAGGTCCTATATAACAGAATGACCGTGAGGACAAGTTGGGTGAGCCGAAGGTCCTACATAACGGAATGACCCTGAGGTCAAGCCGACGTACATAAGAATATACAAGTAGAAGGATAATAAGTAAAAGCTTTTCATGTAGACCTTCTTTAACTGATGTGGATGTTCATGATTGATTATTGTGAAGAAGCTCCAAGGTTGTCTGGTCCAACTCGTACTGCACTTGCCGATTTAAGATCCTTAGTCTTGTAGCTTTCTTTATTATTCTTCTTCTTGTCATAACTTATTATATCTATCGTAATTAATCTTAGGTCATAAATATAACTAGCTAATTTGTGTTTATACTTACACATGTAATCACATATTGAAAATAACATAGTAGTATGTAGCACTTTGGAGCATGTAGAAACCATAAGTTAATGTATGTATTAGCTAGTTTATTATTATACTACTCATATTCACATAATAACAAGAAGTTAGATTCTTATAGTATAAATACATCTGTTTAGGAACATATAGTTTCTAGAGTAGGAAGAAATGATTTATAAGTTAAAAGACACTTATATACACAAATCCATTCACATAATTCACACAATCATTTATAATTACGAGAAATTACATATTTAAACATGATTACTTATAATTTAATATACTATTCAGTTCGTGAAACCCGGAGCGTGTATTTTTATAGAAAGCTTTACTATAGTTGAAAGTTGACTATTTTAGGCCTTATGACTAGATTATCATGTGAAATTCTTTAAAAATGATATATGTCATGAAAAAATTCTAAAATTTAATTATAGACTTCTCGTTTCATAAATAATAACATAGTAAAAAGGTTCTTGAAAACTCCATATAAATAATTTTATAAAAATCATTTTCAAGAAGCAAAATCGATAGACTTTAGAACTAAAATCAGTCTCTCTTGTAAAATTGGTTAAAAATCATAAAATCGGTTAAATATCCTCAAGTTTTAACCATAGACTCCTGGCATCATATATTTTAACATATTCTAATATTCTATGAAATTGTAAGTAAATATTCCATATAATGTAGTATATGAATATCAACAAATGACGCATTCAAGTAAAGTTCAAATATTTAGATAATATAATCTATACTAATGTAACACCTATAACCATATAAACTCATAAATATCTAAATGTACAAAACAAATTTAACACATATGTGTGTACCGATTTTGCATCACGTAAAAAAATTCGTAGATTGACGATCAACCATATACGATCCCCAGGTCATGCATACTACCAACAAGCAGTATTCATAAATCTAACCTAAAGGGGAATCACCCTTGATCATGAAACAATAAAATAACAAATTAAACCCTAAAATATAAAATTACCAACTAAAAACTATGCCATTTACTTATTTTCATTAAAGTTCCCAAAGGATGGAGAGAGAGAGAGATGAAAACTTCAATATTTTCTTGGTGTCGTACTTCCAAGATAATATGATGATTTGAGATTTTAATATCAAATTCACATACGAAGATTCAAGGATTATAAAATGTATAACAATTTAGAGGTGTGTGTGTATTCAAACGAGAGAGAGAGAGAGAGAGAGAGAGAGAGAGAGAGAGTATGAAAGAGTGTGATGTTTCATCTTTTTATTTCCTCTCATACTGATGCTATTTGAAGAAAATATTAGTTTGATGTTCAATGGATAGGCCAGTACGTGTCCCATTCCCAAGGATCACGGACATTGTGGTAGCACCTAAGTGTAGATATGGTTAAAGGGTAGAAAGATTAGTATGTGCCATTTTTCAATTTTTCACCATGTGCCATTTTTCAATTTTTTTCGCAAAAAATTGCTTCATCATTAATTGTTTGCCAATTATCAATCCCCATCACTTTCCATAATCAAATCGAGAGCGGCCAATACATACACCTATCGCCCCCTTCCCCCAAACTTGGTTGAAAAACCAAAGTTTGTGGAAAGAAAGGGGTACGAATTGGTGCTCTACCAAAGGCAATCAATCAATCAACACTATCGAGTGATTCTTATTAACTCAAATTAACAATGCAAATGACTAATCCATACAAAGATACCAAATCCAATCCAAGTCTAATCAATCCCAAGGACAATAGATTAGCATACAAAAATTAAGCTCGCGGACGGCCAATACATACACCTACCATCCCCTTCCCTAAACTTGGTTGAAAACCAATGTTTGTGGGAAAGAAAGGGTTCAAATTGGTACTTCAACTCACAGTGGCTTTTGGGCTTCGTCACTCCCATTTGGTGCTATCTCTTTGAATTTCGTGGCTTGGTCGGTTTCTCGTCATTATAGTCCCTGCACACTAAAAGAAAACCATAAGATAATATCAAATTATATAAGTAAAGAATCTAAAGTACAAAATTAAATACACGAATAGCAGTAAACATCGGGCTGCCTCCTGACAAGCGCCTTTGTTTAACATCGTTGGCTCGACAAAAGCTCTTTATATTTAGCGTTTGTTCTAAGGTGGTTTCCATATTGACTCGGACCAGTTCAAGCACTTTACTTCATGTAGCTTCTCACCTTCCTCTTTACGATGCTTCAAAGATGTGGAAATGTTCCCGCACCTTATCTCAAATTCTTTCTCAACAGGAGGGTTAACAACATCATAAGGAAAAACAGGATGGAAGTCTTCGGGAAATTTCTCGGCATCAAAAATATTAAATTGCACGGTTCTTCCATCAAACTCTGTCGTGAGTGTGCCATCACGAATGTCTATCTTGGTTCGGGAGGTGTTCAGAAACGGCCTCCCCAATAAGATAGGCGTGGAGATTAATGAATCACCTTGCATCTCCAAAACATAGAAATCAACCGGAAACACTAAGTTATCAACTTCAACTAGCACGTCTTCAATCACTCCATCGGGGTATGAAGTGTTTCGATCGGCTAGTTGAATGACGACTCGTGTTTCCTTGGGTGGCCCCAAATTCAAAGAATGAAAAATTAAGCGTGGCATAACGTTAATTGAAGCTCCTAAGTCGAGCATTGCATGTTCAATCTTATAGTTACCTATCTTGCTTGGGATTGCGAATATTCCGGGATCCTTGCATTTCGGTGGAATCTTCTTTTGGAAGATTGCCGAGACATTTTCCCCCATGATTACCTTTTCATTGCCCTTAAGCTTCCTCTTGTCAGTGCACAAGTACTTGAGGAACGTAGAATATCTCGGGATTTGCTTCACGACATCAATCAAGGGGATGTTTATCTCCACCTTCCGAAACACTACTAGCATCTCCTTATCTTTGTTCTTATCCACTGGTTTTACTACTCAACATGGAAATGGGAGTGGTTGAGTCGGGATAGGAGATGAGACTTCAAATTTCTGGGCAGCACGGGTCACGGACGCGACTGGCTAAACGCAGCAGGAGGCGTGCCTTTGCAAAGATGGTCGCGGACGCGACCTCCTTTTTGTAACTACCTCTAGTTTCAGCTTCAATTTCAACTTCTCCTTCAAATTTCCCCTGAATTACATCCTCCAAAGGATGTCCGGGCTTGTTAAGCTCTCCAAGCATCAATCCGCTTCTGAGGGTGATGGCCCTGACGTTTTTAGGGTTGATTTTCAGTTGAGCTGACAGTTTGCCACTGTTTTCACTTTCGAGTCGAGACACTGAGGCTGCAAGTTGGCTCACTTGTGTTTCAATGTTCTTGATGCTCGATTGAGTTTCCTTCTGAAACTGGACTGTGTTGGTTGCTAGGCTCTTTAAAATATCTTCTAATGATGGACCTGATGACGATTCAGTCGATTTTTGTTGCTGGTACAACCCTCGCGGTTGAGGAATTCGACCTTGGTTTTGGTCACTTTGTTGGCCACCTTGGTTACCATACCGAAAGTTTGGATGATCTCTCCACCCAGGATTGTAACTTTGAGAATAAGGGGCATACCTCTTTCCCCCGTTGAAGTTGTCAATGACATTTGCGTAAGCTTCGATCTCTTCATCCAAGATTGGGCATGTGTCGGTATTATGCGTGGTGGTTTGAAAAATCTTACATGGCCTAGGGGCTTGAGTGTTGCCCGAGGCCACCTTTTTTACCAAGTTAGTAAGTTGCTCCAATTTGTCATCAATGGTCGAATTGTGTACCTCCCTAACCGTCTTTGTTGGCTCACGACACCCATATTTTTGGGTATTTGCAGCCATTTTGGAAATTAACGAACGAACGATTGTTAGAGTCTTGTCAACCAATGCTGCCGAGTCGATCATGTTCCAGTCGGTCAAGGACAGGTTTTCATAGAAGTACTATATAAGAAGTTGATCAGTGATCTGGTGTTGTGGGCAACTAGAAACTAACTTATTAAACCTTTCCCAATAAACGTATATTGTCTCTCCTTGCATTGTTGAATACTACTGATTTGCTTTCGAATATTTGTGGCCTTTGAGGTCGGAAAGTACTTCTCAAGGAATTTTCTCTACATTTGTTTCCCACGTTGTAATAGAAGTCGGTGGAAGGTATAGTCAATCGTGGGCTAGATCTTTCAATGAAAAAGGAAATGCCCTTAACTTTATTTTCTCCTCTGTTACCTTTATAGGCTTCATGCTTGAACATACAATATGAAAATCCTTGAGATGCTTATGTGGGTCTTCTCCCAAAAGACCGTGGAAAGATGGAAGCAACTGTATAAGACCCGACTTCAATTTGAAAATCGTGCCCTCTTCAAACTCAGGGAAGGTAATACATAGGGGTTGGTGTGTAACCCCCGTGTTTGCTAACTCCTTCACGGTCCTCTCTGGTATCCTTTCATTCTCCATTTCTGCTCTCAGTTCTTCTTCGGGTTCAAGATTTAATCCTTCGAATTCTCCACAAAATTGCTCAATTGCTTTTGCTTGCCTCCTCAAAACTCATTCTTGAAGAACTATATCGAGTTCAAACAATAGCTCCTTGTGCCCTTGAGCACGTGTGAACATCCACTGTATCAAGGCAAAATAATACCAAATGATTATCAAAATAACAAGTAACAAAAACAATTAACTGGAACGATAAAAATAGTGCTTAACACTAAAAACAAAATCGTTTTAACACTGCTCCCCGACAACGGCGCCAAAATTTGGTAGGAGGTGCGTTATTCGCCTTACCAAATTAATATATATATATATATATATATATATATATATAATATACTTATCCTTGATCTACTACTCTAACTAGTAGAGTGGTAGATAAGGATCGATCCCACGAGGAACGGCCGAACAATTTTGCTTTATGTATTAAACTATTATGATCAAGCTAGAAAACAATAAAGAAGTGCGGGGGGGGGGGGGGGGGGAGTTTTGATGGAATCACAACTAATACCTTAATTTATATTAAGCAACTCAAATAACAATTACTCTAAAAGTACTTAACAAATTGACAATTTGAGTAAACAAAGATAAGAGAATGATTTTTGGTTTTATAAATGATAAAAAGAATTCAACCCTTGATCGAGTATCCCCTTGGCCCGAATAATCTATATAATTGATGTTACTACCCGATTGATTTTGCCTTAGAATCCCTACTCCAAGATTAATAACAAGCTCTATTAACCTTGTTGTCTCTTAAGTATAATTAATCAAAACAAGTTCTTCAATTAACCCTACTCAAATTATCAATTCCTAGAACAAGCTCTCTAAGAATCAATAATCAAATGCATTAAGAATCAAGACAACGAAGTAGATATGACATAAAACTCACAAGCTCGGTTTTAGTGGTCGAACTGTATGTTATCCCCAATAGAATAAATCCATTGTTCTCTACATGGGAATCAGATTCATAACAATTACGGATTACAAACCTAATTCTAGCTACACACAAACAAATATCCAAATGGGTGATCAAACCACAATTCAATTCATACGTGTGAGTCAACAATCCCAAATAACATAGAACATTCCAAAGCATAACCCAATCGGTTAATAACCGTAAAAATTACATAAACATCCTAAATCCAAGGTTCAACTAATGATCACGGGCTGAAATTAGAGTGCTAGCCACTCATATCAACTATTACAAAGATAAAACAAGTGAAAATCAAAGAAGACATTAAAATAAGATAGAATGAACCAAAAGATTGAGTTGATAATCTTGATCTTCAACCCTCTTCCAATTATTTGCTTTGAATGGAGAATGGTGGCTGAATATGTGTGAGAAATGGGTGCTTGGTTAGGTTAAATTCAAAATTGACTTATATATATAGAGGAGAAAGTGTTGGGCTGAAAAATGGCAAAAAACGTGCTTTAGGATTAAAAATAGGGTATCGGGTTGTGGCCACGAACCTGAGTCGCGGCCGCGAACCCTTTATTTTGCTTGAGGTAGGGTTTGGTCCACGGACTCGGTCGCGTTTTCGAACCGTGTCTTGGCTTTTTGGCTAGGTTTTGCTGGATTGGTCGTGGCCGTGACCATAAATTGTGGGCATGCCTTCTCACTCGAACCTCTTCCCTCTTGTTTCATCCTTGGCTTGTTCTTCGTTCGAGACTTCTTCTAGACTTGTTTTTTGTCCTATATTGCTTGTATTGTCTTGAAACGAGCTCAAACACATTAAATGGTCCACTAATACAAATATGAATCACACACGGTAATATATGCACGCAAATGTCATTAAAACGACACTTAATTAGACCTAAAATGCATGCATGAAAGCATGTACCAGTCGTGTTATCCCCCTACGAATGATCCATTGGGATTTTGTGGAGGAAAATCCCGTGTCGCAGAAACTGGTGGAGGAACCCTAGATGAACTAGGTTGTGCACTAGCATGAGGAGTATTAAAATGTGTTGGGGGCAAGATCATGATAGGTAATGGCAACTGAGGATCAGCCATTGGAGGAGGTTTCAAGCTCCAGGCTGATTCGCTACCCCATGGACAACGGATTTGTCCATAGGTGTTCCAACCCGACAACTCCAGTAACAGAGGATGATACAGCGGTGGTTGGTCGAAAAGGTTCAGGGAAAATCTCCATTGGATTAGTAACCACAGTAGTCGACAGCGACGGGAAACAATAGACGATGACGTTATTCTTCTCGTAACAACATTAACAATACCATTGATGAAATTCGTAAGATTGCTAGTGTCCATGGTGATCTTTCAGTAAATTTGCAAAGAGCAAAGAAGAGGCTTTTGAGTCGTGTAAAAACTCAAAGACCAGAGAGTAAAATTCTCTTGGTGAAAAATTAATGAAAATGACCAATTTTATATCAAATCATCTCCCTAGGAAATATAGATCCTACCTTTCCCCTTCTCTTCTGTTGCAAATTTGAATTTCTAAATTAAAAAAATTATTGATATCTTAAGATAACACGCAACAAATCAAATTAAAATCCCAGAAAATAAAGGAGTAACCTTCAGACCTGTTTTGGACTATGTCAAATAAATATGTTCATGTAGGGATTGGGACAACCTTCAACATAACATGATAGAGTTCAATTTTATTTTTCAAAGTCTCGAGAATGTGATTTTGGTTCAACGAATTTTTAATCCAATATCACTTTTTGACACGAGATATTTTTAGTACCAAGTCTTGAGCTACTTGGTAGAATTAAAAGAACTAATTAGTGTGATTTTTAGTCATAGAGTGCACTTCATTATAAGTGTTGTCCCCTAGTTTACTTCATCAGTCAAATTATTTCCAAACTTCTTCTTTTAGCACGAGAAGCACGATATTGCCAGTGCTATGTCTCGAGTTACTCAAAGAATGAGTATTCCTTATAAAGAACAAAACAGAACTATAATCACACATGATGCTCAAAAACCCATCGCTACTATATGCAGAGTTGAATTTGCCTCATGGGTTGGGGCAACCTTCAATTTAATCCTCACTGGATCAAACAAATGCTGAGAGACTTTCTCAAATTATAAAATCTCTCATGATCTAGAGCCTTAGTAAAAATACTTGCAAGATGATTTCCAGTGGAAACATGTTCAATGCAGATGGTATGGTTTTCAACTAAGTCCCTAATAAAATGATGCCTTATGTCCATATGTTTAGTTCTTGAATGTTGTACAGGATTTCTTGATATGTCTATGGCACTAGAAATTTTACAATACAAAGTTAGAGCATTGCTTTCAAACTCGCAGTCATCAAACATTTGTTTTAACTAAAACAATTGTGCACACAAGCAGGGGAAAGTGAGACACAATTTTATTTATGACTATACCAAGATACAAGATTATTTCCTAGGTAAAAACACCCACCAGTAGTACTTTTCCTATCATCTAATCACCTGCTCAGTCAGCATCAGTGTGGCCACTAGGTTTGGTGTTGGTGTCCTTGGAGTACCAAATACCCAAGTCAACTGTACCTGCAACATACCTTATTATTCGCTTCACAACCTTCACGTGTGAATCTTTGGGACATGATTGATAGTGAGCACACAAACATACACTATATATGAAATCTAGACGACTTGCTGTTAAATAAAGTAAACTGCCAATCATCGATCGATACAAGGTTGGGTCAATATCCTTCCGAACATTGTCTTTGTAGATTCTTAGCTAGAACCAATAGGAGTTCTTATGTGTTTTGCTCCTTCCAAATTGAACTTTTTTATCAGATCCCTAACATACTTACTTCGAAAAAAATTAATATGCCATCAGACATTTTGTTTTATCTGTAAGCCTCGGAAGAATGAAAGTTCACCTATCATACTCATTTTGAATATGGATGACATGGCCTTTAACGAACTCATCCAGTAGAACTTGTGAGGTGGAAAAATACACTATGTCATCTACATAGAGTTAAGCAACAATAATGGAAGATTTTATTCATTTGACGAACAAGGTTTTGTTAACCTCTTCTCTAATGAAACCAAATTCAATAAGGAATTCAGTTAAGTGCCCATAACAGGCCTGAGGTGCTTGTTTCACACCATATAGGGCCTTTGTAAGACAATATACATGATCTGGTTTGAACGGATCCTCAAAGCCTTTTGGCTACTCAACATAGACTTCCTCATTCAATCTTTCATACAAAAATGCAGCTTTCATGTCCATTTGGTGTACGGTGATTCTAATATGGCATGCAATTGCTAGAATGAGTCAAATTGACTCAATGCTAGCTCACATATGTGAAGGTTTCATCAAAGTCCAGCCTCTCAACCTACGTAAAGCCTTGCGCTGCTAATCGTGCCTTACTACGGATCACTTTACCCATTTCATCAAATTTGTTTGTAAAGATCCATTTGGTACCAATGATGTTTGTATCCATGGGCCTTAGCACAAGATACCGAACACCATTTCGAGTGAACTGGTCAAGTTCCTCGTGCATAGCCATTAACCCAAAAGTGATCTTTAAATGCTTCTGCTACATTTTTCAGTTCAATTAAAGATACAAAACAAGAAAGGTGTACCTCATTGCATGTGGAGACATGCAAACCAACCTAACCATATTTCAGGTTCACACTCATTGACCAATGTTTCCAACCACTTGAGATAATGGATGATCATTTCTAATCTTGCTGGAGGATCACGACGAGTTTTGCCTAAAGATTTGGATCAGGCTCATCATCACTCTCTTCACTGAGTTCGATCTGAGATATGATAATTGGTCTCTGGGTCCAGGTTCAGGTGGATCAATTGCATTTTCATTTTCAATCCCTTTTGATTCTTCGATCAAATCCTCAAACATCATCATGTTCAGTCTTTCCTGTAGCATCAACATAGTCATCGACGACAACATTTAGAGATTCTTGGGTGCTCCAAGTCCGAAGATTATAAATCCTATATGCATGACTATTTAAAGAATGACCAAGAAAAATCTCTTTGTCGCTTTTAGACTCAAACATCGAAAGGTTTTCTCTATCGTTCAAGATAGAACATACACACCCAAAAACATGAAAGTAGTTAAGATTAGGCTTTCTTCCTTTTAATAGTTCATATGGTGTCATAGTAGTGTCTGGTCTTAAGTAAACACACTTAACAATATTGCATGTTGTGTTTAATGCTTCTGCCTACCATTTGCAAGCGTTTAGAGCGAAGCATCACACGAGCCATTTATTGCAAAGTGAATTTTTTCCTTTTGACAAACCCATTTTGTTGTGGATTTTTTAGAGATGAAAACTCTTGAAAATATCTTTCTTTTAAAAAGAAGTATTTTCAAATTTCTTTCCATGATCTGATCTAATGCAAGCAATGGTAGCACTATGAATGTTCTTAAATCTAATAAACAAGATTTTAAAAGTTTCAAAGGGATTTGATTTTTCACGTAAGAAATACATCTAAGTAAAGCGAGAAAAATCATCTACAATAACATATGGATACCTCTTACCTCCTAAAATTTCTACTTCAACTGGACCTATAAGATCCATATGAAGTAATTCGAAACATCGAGTGGTAACAGTAGGTTGGCCTGGGTGTTGGACAACACCATGACTAACATGAGTCAGTTTATCCTTTTAACAATTGCCACATATAAAAAATTGTTTCTTTCAAGTTTAGGTTTACCTATTACAGTAGTAAATTTCACCAGTCTATCTAGGTTTCAAAAATTTACATGACCCATCTTTTGATGCCACAAAATAGTGTCATCAGTTTGGCTTGGTTGTACCTTAGTTCTCCAACTAGATAGCAATATGTGTGGGCGTTCGGTAAAATTAAATCGAACCAATTTTTTTAATTACCGAAATGTTTCGGTTTTACTGTTCCTTTTTTTGGTAAAAACTGAAATTTTCAACTTTAAAAAAGTATATATTTTGACATAGTTTCTGCCTTTTTTTACCGCTGTTGTCAAACCTAGTTTTCTCATTGATATTTAAGTTGGTGCATTTGCATAAAAGTCAAACTTACAATGGGCATCACCTTGCTAATCTAGATCAAAATTTTACCGAGAAACTAAAAAAAAAATATAATTCATCAGTGAGTGGAATCAAGCCTAGCTAGCTTAGATACAAACATAGTATAGTCGTATGGAAAAGGAAACAAAAGAAAGAATGGCAACCAATTTCTAGGTAAACAATTAAATGGGGTTAGGCTATTGGCGAAACTGTGCTATATATTGTAGTTGTTCGGTATTCGGTAAAAAATGAATTATCATTCGCTTTTTATTGAACCGAACCGAATACCAAAATTCGAAAAACTATAAAACCGAATATCAAACTGATTTTTTGCGGTTCGGTTCAATTTGTACCAAAATGTCTGTTTCGGTACAGTACGATCGGTAAAACCGAAATGTGCCCACCCCTAGGTAGCAATTATCAGCAGATCTTTAACCAGTCATAACACGAGTATTTGATCGATCGAATACATCACATGAGTTGTCTCTGAACTTAACATGTAATCTCATCACACAACTGACTAATGCTTATCAGATTAGCAAAGAGTCCCTTTACATGGTACACATTACGTAACTTAGGAAAACCTGGAACATTTAGTGTTCCTTTTCGCACAATCTGTCCACTTGACCCAGCTCTATAAATCACATGACCTCCTTTACATGGTACATATTCAACAAGAAAATCCTTGTTGCCAATCATGTGGCAAGAACAACCACTATCAAAGTACCATGAACCTGAGATGTTAGTTCTTAAAGCATTAAATGCCACATTACATTTCAAATCAGTTTTACGAACCAACACCTGCTTTGAGTATATTTAGGTTTTTGGGCAGGTTGATTGCAGCGAGTGTTGGACAACCTCGGAGTCAAACCCTTATCCATTTTCACATCAGATTTTATCTTTCGTAAAAAGGCCTAATGTGTCCAGGAATTAAGCAGTAATGACATATGTATTTACATTTCCTTTTACCTTTTGACTGTTTAGGAGATCTAGCCATTTCTTCAGCACAATTAGCCTCACCCTCCCGAACAAAAGGTAAACTATTACTACTTACTATATTAGTTTCGTTAGGGTCATTATAACCTAAACCAGCATGGTCAGTCCTACCAATGGCCAAAACTTCGTCAAGTTTAGAAGTACCTGAGTTCAACCTTTTGAAGGTTTCAGATGCCTCTTCCAATTTAGTGTTCGCTGCTCCAAGTTCTGCATCCATGTTGGGCAACACACTATCAAGATCACGTTTAATGTGTCAAGCGATGCTCTGGTGCCAATTGAAAGTGTACGCTGCCTTGTAAAGTACTGAGGTTGGGTACGTGGTTTACCTAGCCTGGAGTCTAAACACGGGGGAAACTTAAATAACAAAGAATGTAAATTTTTCCACAAGTGCTAAATAACTTCTAGGAGCCTTCAGGGCAAAATAACTTATTATAACTCGGTGAATTACAAAAAGATTCAGAATATGAATCGAGACAGAATTTGATTCACACTTCTTGAATCCTAACATCTCAAAGGATGATTAAACATGGTTTAGAGTAAAAACATACCTAACAAAAGCTATCATAAAAAGTATCATAACAAAGGGATTCAAATTCGTGAAGAATCAGAATGTTACTGAAAATGGACACTATAGGTTGGATATAAGGTAACTAAACTCTTTAGACAACAAAACAACAAGACATACTAGAACTCTTCACGTGGATATTCGATTGTCTTCTGTTCGACGTTGGAGTTCTATTTATAGGTCATCACAAAGCTTGGACAACACTCTAGAATAACCACCACTGCCTTCAGTTAAGGGCATTATTGGTTAGTCGCTAATGACTCAGAAACTTAGGGTGGTTGAAGCTTGGAGTCGGTCTCTTTGAGGATGACTTGGTCTTCACCTAACTCCTCCTATACTTTCCTCAATTAATTTTAGAATAGGTCTCCATCACTTTCATATTTGCTCCATGTCCCTGTAGTCGAACTTACCGATTCGGCACAAATAACACACAAGTGTATAAAAGGCAAAACAATTAAAATAAGTATTTTAATCAAGAGTTTGAACATTAAACTCCAATAAGATGGTTAAAAGTATCTGGTAATCATTTATGCCTATCTCTCTTATTCGGAGTGCGAGAAATTATTGAAAGCTGCCCGCGAACATATGTCGGCTATTGGTTGGTCTATTTCTGATCATAAGGGGATTAGCCCGACTATTCGTATACACAAGATTTTAATGGAGGACTCATATAAAACGAGTGTTCAAAATCAGTGTAGGCTTAATCTGGTAATGAGCTAGGTGGTTAGGACGCAGACATTGTATTTCCTATCTCGGATAGCAAGTGGCTAAGTTCGACCCAAGTGGTTCCAAAGAAGGGGAAATGACTGTTGTTAAGGATGAGAACGATGAAACAATCGCCACTAGGTTAGTTACGGGTTGAAGGGTTTGTATTGAGCAAAGGAAACTAAATGGAGTAACCTGCAAACACCATTTTCCTATCCCTTTCTTAGAATAAATGTCTGATTGGCTAGCGGGGTACGAGTTCTATTTCTTTCTAGATGGTTACTCGGGCTACAATCAAATAATGACTACCTCGAAAGACCAAGAAAAAAATGCATTTGATTTTACGGTGTTTTTTTCTTTTCATAGGATACCGTTTGCCTTATGTAATGCCCCCAGTACTTTTCAGCGTTGCATGATGTCCATTTTTAATAGGTTGATTGAAAACATAATAAAAGTTTGTATAGATGATTTTTCTGTTTTGCATCATCTTTCGACCGTTGTGTACATAATTTGACTCAAGTTTTGTAGTGGTCCGAAGATACCAATTTATTATTGAACTAGAAGAAATGTCATTTCATGGTGAGAGACGACATTGTCCTTGGTCATCGGTATCGACTGCAGGTTTGGAGGTCGCTCGAGCTAAGGTGGTATCCGTAGAAAAACTTTCCCCTTGGCAAATTGAAAAATAGTGAGAAGTTTTCTTGGGCATACTAAGTTCTACAGAAGGTTTATTCGTGATTCCTCTAAGATTGTTAAACCTTTATCTCGTCTATTAGAAAAAGTGACTGCTTATGTTTTGTTATGGCCAATGTATGCAGGTATTTGAGACATTGAAAGAAGGCATTAGTGTCGGCTCCCAAATTGATCTCATCGGATTGGACACAACTGTTTGAGGTTTGCGATAATAGCGATTTGGCGGTCGGTGTAGCTTTGGGCCAAAAGAGGGAAATGTTATTTTAGTTTATTAATTATGCAAGCAAAATATTGATCCAACCCAAGCCAACTACACCACCATCGAAAAGGAAATGTTGGCCGTCATATATCCTTTTGAAAAGTTCCGAGCATACTCAATCGGAGCTAAGACCATTGTCTACACGGATCACGCAACTATTTGTACTTGTTTAATAAGGACTCAAAGCCGAGATTAATCTGTTAGGTGCTCTTATTGCAAGATTAATCTGTTAGGTGCTCTTATTGCAAGACTTCAATGTCGAGATTCAAGAACGACGTGGTTGTGAAAACGTGGTCTTCGATCATTTGTCAAGAATTAAAACAAAGCCGGTGAAGAAGGCCAGAGGGATATGATCAGAGAGACCTTCTCGGATGAGCAAATCTTGATGGTGGTTGCTCGATTTCCTTGGTATACCAACATTGTTAACTTTTTAGCATGTGGCGTAGTCCCACCGAATCTGACGTCACACTAATGAAAGAAGTTCTTCCATAATGTCAGATTTTATGTGTAGGATGAGCCATATCTATTTAGAAAATGTGTTGGTTTAGTCATTCGAAGATGCATCTCTTATGAGCAAGCGGGGAAATTGTTGGGCAATGTCATGCATTGCCAAGTGAAGGCCACTTTGCTGCCAACTAAACAACTGTAGAGGTCATATAAAGAGACTTCTATTAATCAACGATCTTTAAAGATTGTCATGATTTTGTGCTCCAATGTGATCGATGCCAAAGAATTGGGGTATTTTCCAAGTGGTATGAGATGCCTCTTACTAGTCTAGTTAAAGTGAAGTTATTTGATGTTTGGGGAATTGATTTTATGGACCATTTGCATCTTCACAAGGATTTCAAATCATACTTTTGGTCGTTCACTATGTATCGTGGTGGTTTGAAGTAGTTCTAACCCAAACAAATGATTCAAAGGTTGTATTGAGATTTCTAAAACATCATCACAAGCTATGGGGCTCCACGAGCTTTGGTCAGTGATGGAGGGACTCATTTTTTGCAATAAATGGCTGGAGCATTGTTGGCGAGGTACGGAATTATGCATAGAGGAACAACACCCTACCATCCTCAAGAAGATGGGCAAACCGAGTTGGCAAATTGAGAAATTAAGCAAGGCTTAGAAAAATTAGTGAATGGGAATCGGAAGGATTGGACACTGACCTTATAGGCATATGCCCCCTTACAAGAAACCTTTGGGCAGTCACTGTACCAGCTCATTTTTTGGAAAATCATGTCACCTACCGGTCGAGTTAGAGCATAGATTGGTTTTTTTGCCATGAAGAAGTTGAATTTTGGCTTCCACATGACGATGGAGGAACGTGTGCTCCAACTTAATAAATTGGATAAGTTTCGATGCAAACGTTTGAAAGCTCTCGATTGTATTAGGAATGAACGGAGAGGTTCCGTGATAGATTAATAACGAAACGAGAGTTTGCTTCTAGTGATCAGTTTTGCTCTTTAATTCTCGATTATTATTATTTTGGGCTAAATTAGGATCTAAATTGTCAAGACTGTTTACCATAAAAAGGATGACACTAACCGGAGTCGTCCAGTTGCTAAACACGGATGGAAGTTTATTTTCAGTAAACGAACAATGAGTGAGGAAATACTATACTTCAGAACAAATGAAAGAGGTGTACCAACTCCAACTAATCGAACCAAATTAAAGAAAAAGGCATCCGACTGAAGACATATAACTTACCGTTAGTCAAGAAGTAACCTGACGGTTCCGAAATTTTTAATTTTTATTTTTATGTTATTTTGACTTGCTAGTAGTTTAATGTTAGGAAATGAAACTCTTACAACACACACAAACAATGCTCAAACCAAGAAAAAAATGAAAATCAAACAAGAATTCGGCCAACAATGAAACCGAACGCAAAAACCGGAAACAAAATGAAGAACACAAGGATTTTACGTTGTTCGATCAATGTGATCTACATCCAAGGAGGCTCAACACACCTCAATTCACTCCACTAAACAATCAATTACAAGAATTAATCCAGAAAACTAGAAACCCCCAATTCACAGATCGAATTGAGCTCAAGAACCCTAGCTGTCTAATTCTAATGATTGAGTAGTGTTTACAGAGGGAAAACAACATGTATCATATCGCAGTTACAAGTGGATCCAATGTATATAAAGGTCTAAGCTCGAATCAAGAAGCATCAGGAGTTGTAACCAAATCAGTTTCCAACTGCATAAAACTGTTAGACGGGCCTTTCACAACGATTTTACACTCAACAGTTCTAAACCGTTGCATAAGTCAGTTATCACCGCTTTGACTTCGGTTCCCACTTAACCTTCAAAACTGATCTGACTGAAATCCGGTTCCCTAGCCCGGTTCTTCCCAACCTGAACCCGGTTCCGGATTCCTCACAACCTCTACTACAAACTATGATCACTTGATGACATTGAACTGATATCTACATTTAATTTTGTAGGTATTTTTTTAAAAGTGCAAATCGAAGCTAGTTAGAAACTTCTGTTAGACCGAGCAACGCATCCTCAATCGGCCGAGCGGCCAGTCACAAAATCAAAGCTGAAGTAGAAATTTCACTTGACTGAGCACCTAAGCGCACTCGGTCGAGCAGCCTATATGCAAACCAAGATGCTTGGCAAAAAATGGCACTTGGTCGAGCACCCAAGCCTGCTCGATCTAGTGTCGTGATATGATTTTAGGACTGAGACATAAAGTCTTCAATTGAGCGACCTTATGCCACTCGTTCAAGCACATTACTCGGTCACAAAACACGTCTTTTCATCCACAAACAAGTTTTCATACTCTTTCTACCCCCTCCCCCCCTTAACCGTCTTCTTCTCTATGTTTTTCGATTTCTCTTAAATATTTTTCTCTAATTCACCAACCCTCTTCAATTACACCACAATACCCATACCAAAACCTACACCCATACCAAAACCCACACCTTGCACCAGTTATCGTTCAAAAAGGCATACTATTGGGTGAGCGCTCGACTAGGGCTCATTTTTTAGAAAAAAAAAATGTCCGTTTAAACTTCATCAGTACGTATTACTCTCTCTTTACAATTTTATCGTGAATTATTCTGATTAAGAGGATGACATGAGTAGGAAGATAGTTGGAAATTTAACATGTTAATGCTTGTTCGGGATTATTGTGCACTTGTAGTGCAAGTTTGTCGTTACAATTATTTCAAATTTGATTTATGAGCATGTTAATTGTGTTATGAGTGTGTGGATGATGAATTAAACATGTGGGGAACATGTATGTGGCAACAAACCCATGATTAGAAGAGAAAGTTCAGTGGGGCATTTCATCGACCACCTAGTGTGGATTTTTTAATAGAGGCCCAAAGTAGCTTATTTCTTTATTGCTGTGTTTTTTATTAACTTGTTGAATAATAGACCACTTCCCACTCTATGTCGGTATTTCAAGATGTCAATGAGGGGTAGTAATATGGTTTAATGCATTTATGAGTCGATAGCATATACAAGTTGTTCAAAATTATTTTTGCTAAAATAATATAGCCATATATCAAGTGTTGGTTGCCATGTTTGTGTTAGTACTTCTTTGTTAAAAGTGTATTTGTAGGAGCAAAAGATGTCTCCTCGTTCAGAAAAGAAGCAGAAGGTACTCGAACAATCACCATAGCCCGCTTTTAGACCTTTGGATTGTTAGTTCTATGATATCAAATTCGAATCAGAGGAGCATATAGAGAGATGGAATAAGTTTAAGGGAGGCCAATGTGATACTTACCAAGTAATCACATTGGAGTTCTTGAGCAGCCTGGAGATACACCCAGAGTCCAAGCGCCGCAAGAAGCCAAGGAAGATCTTCTTTCGGCTGAATAACACTCCATACACACTAACCATTGAAGAGACGAACATGATATATGACCAGCCATCAAACGGTGATCTCACTCCACCAGAGGCCTACAATGAGTCCACATCTTGGACTTAACTGTGAAAGTAACATTCCTCATTGAAAATATGACAAACATTCCAAACAGAAACAAAGCGTCATGGATTAAGAATCATATATTTTGATATATTCATGGGATGATGGCCCTCACGCTCTTCACCTAACTATAAGGAGGATTGTACAGAAAATATGAAATATTCCTTTGTGGTGTATCCTAGCAGGACACATAGTGGACATAAAAGCACATTTGGCAGGCCAGTTTGAGAGGGTAGTTAGTGAGCAAACAGGCGATATTTTGATTGGAGGTTTGATAACGCTGATTGCTCTCACTATAGGCATAGACTTAGAGGATATTGCACCAGTGACCGGGTTAATAAATTCACATGGAATGACCTGGAGAGCATGAGAATAATGAGGTGGAGTAAGATCGTTCTAAAGTGGAAGGTGCTGCAAAAACAAGGGAGGCTTCATGGCGTTGCCTAATACACACCTAACCATGATTAGTGAGTTAGAGGATAGGTTGAATTGGTCTCTACACAAAAGCACATCGAGTTGTCACATGAGAACCCACAAAAGATGAGGTCCGGATTTATCAAGCAGCATTCAACATGTGTAAGGTCTAGAAGGAGTGGAAGCTTAGTGAGAGAAGAAAAAAGAGGAGAATGGGAAGAAAGAGAAGACAGAGGGCCCAAACGGGGTGCTCCCAGGAGTGTGAAGTAAGGACAATGGTTCAAACAGTACCTAGCACAGACAAATGTTCGGTTCATGGCATATCATCAAATGCTTGAAACTTTCTCCCAACAGTTTCAAGTTATGACCCTCGATTCAAATCGATGATGGCTATGCAATTAGAGCTGGCAATTTAGGTAGCCCACCCGGGCCGGGTCCAATCGGCCAAGGGGTATTCCAGGGTCAGGCAGATCGATCCAAATTTATTTCGGGCCTATATATGCTAAGCCCAGCGCAACGCACCTTAGGCAATCAGGCCAAAATAGCCCACCAATATCTTTTTTCTTTTTTTTCTTCTTTATTTAAGGAATAAAGGGAGTTTTTTATTCAGATTGATGAACTCCAAAACAAAACGAAGTAAAATAAAGTTTTCAAAGGAGAAATTTTATTTAGTAAACTTGCAACAACCACTAGTCTATGTTGTAAGTGGAGAGCTGATGTCAATTGTAATTACAGTAATGGCTACTGTAGCAATTTTCCAACCAGATATTATTATATTTATTATTTTTAATGTTTTAGGTGATGTTAGAGGAAGATAATTGTTCTCAACACAAGAAATTGATATTTACAATGAAAAAGGAATAAGTGATTTCAGGGGGAAAACGAGAAAGATAGAGGGTTGCTCAACTGCGAACCCATCTATGTGTTTCTGCAGAGGTAGGAGGTTTTCTATAGTTTTCTTTTATTTTTTTGCATCCATTGTTTAAATTGGAAGACAAAATGATTCAGCAAAAAATTATCTCGGGCCATCCCAAGGCCCCGCCCCTAGCCCGCCAAATATGCCCGACTTTTTTCTGGCTTCTAAGCCCAGGCCATTTTTTCCAGCTCTATGCGCAACAATCCATGATGGACCAGCAATGGATATTGATGCAACAATATAGACAATTCACGGAGCAGCAACAAAAAATGATGCAGGAACACATGACCCAAATGACCCCTCCGACGAGAGTCTATCCTTTCTTCCAACACCCCCATATCATTGAGCACCGTCTGCAAGTGTCACCAAGGCGTACCACTTATTTCCCACATACTAGTTCTTAGATTAAGTTTGGGGAAGAGGATAGAGTGAAACATTTTGGTGGTTTGACTATTTCATGTTGCTTGGTTATTTCATATTTTTCACTTTTTGAATCGTTAAATTTGAAATTTTTTAACTTTGTTTCGATTGGGTAGTGTAGTTGTTTAAGGTTTAGTTTTGCTAAAACTATATTTCATTTACATTTAGCATTTGATGATAAAAAATCGGTGATATTTATTGTCTTGAACTTAAGGTTGATAGTTGAATTGATGATGATATGTCTATGATAAGTTGATTTTCTACAATACTTTAATGACAAAAGGTAGAGCATGATAGGTGTGTAGTGATGAATCTAGGTATGTGCCTTGAGTAGTTATCACATGTATGTGAGCTTTTGAGCCTTTAAAGGAAACTCTCATTATTGGAGTTTGTAAGTTGTTCTTTTCAGGTGTCATTTGTTGGTCATATTGTAATTGATCTAGAACTTTCCTTGACTTTTCTTGAAAGAGTCAAGTAGTGTATGTGTGTGAGCCTAGAAAGTGATTTTAGGCTATTTTTTCTATCAAGTCTACTATAGCCATAACGATTTCTCACCAAATTGCATTATAATCACTAGTTTGCCACTTTGAACTTTTAGCCTTATTCTTGATAGTCGTATATTACAATCTTTTATCCTTCTTTTTACCATTTTTCGTTTTTCTTGGATTAATTGTGTGAGGGAGTTGGGTGGAAGGTAGATAAAGTGAGAGGCATGAACTAGAGCGGAAAGAGGTGTATGATGAAATTGTGGGGAAAATATTCAAATGGTGTAGGTAATTAGAGGATTACATTTGGCCTCTTAGTTATCTTGTATATACTGCACAAAAAAAAAAAAAAAAAAAAAAAAAAAAAAAAAAAAAGAAAGACAAAATGTTCTGTGTGTTTTCGAATAAAAGGTGATCAAAAGAGTCCAGTTGATGAGCCGTGTATAGATGAGAGTTGGCAAAAAAATGCTAGGTCATAATTTTTAGCACAAGTAGAAGTTGCTTGATGGAGTGTACCATAAAGAGAGATAATAAGGTGAATAAGCTAATTTTAGCTTACTGAGATTGAGTTTGATTAATTGTGACCTCATGTTGAGGGGTAAGTGAGATTAGCTAACTCAGTTAGTGTTCACTCTATTTTCTATCAGTTAAAAATCAAGTGCACGGTGTAGTTAATAGCTAGTGACAAGCAAGAATACCGTAACCATATGGATAATGGGTAGTAAATACTGTGATATTTAATATCCTACTATTATTTAGATGATCGTCGATTGATTCAGGATGATAACTACTAGAGCAAGATAAAGAAATAAACAAATTAAACAAAAAATTAAACATGAGCAAGGTTGAAAGAATTAAACATGAGCAAGGTTTGATTAACACGCTTCTAATATATAATGATAAATCCTAGGTTATTAATTTCATCTAGCATATGAAAACAATTAATTCAATCAAACAAGTTTTCCTAAATATTCATCTTGTAAGAGTAATTACAACTGTAGATTAACCACTCTCGTGAGCTAGTTCACCCGTCGATTAGTTATCAAAGTCTGTATCACTACCTCACTTCAATAATTAAATTTAAAGAATCTAAGATTATATTCCCCTCAAGTCTAATATCAATCTCGCGATCAACAATTAAAAATGCAATGTATTCCTATATTTACTATTTGAGTCCAATCTCGCGATCTCAATCCAATTAAACAAATAAGCATAATCATATGGTCATAATGACTGAACTAACAAAAAAGGCAAGGAAGCATGAATAAGATAAATGATAAGAAAATACTTGCAATAAAAGAACTACATCAATCGATCTACTAGACTACTACCAAGTCCTAGAAATATAGAACGACTACTCCATAGGCAAAGCAATCGAATCATTACAATTGAAAATCATTGCACTAAATACAAAAGGAAAGAAATAAAGGATTAATAAAATCATATAATGGTGGCGTGGCGGCATGCTCCTCCCGAATACTCCACTGCTACTCCTTCCTCTCTCCTGGCTCTCCTTCGGACTCCTTCCTTCTTATATAAAGTTTATATAATAATAAAATTGAGTCCTCTGATGTATTAGAGCCTTGGGGTATTTATATGAGTGCATAAATTAAATTAAAGTCAGAAAAAATCAAATCTAGGCTAAAAATCACATAAAAACGTGTTGTACGCCTGGGACAAATGCACAACCGAGTAAAGTCGAGCAAATGCGATCGACTGCATTGCAAGTCCAACATTAAAGTTATTTTGGAGGTCTTTCGACTAAAAGTTGACACTAGCTATTTCTGACAAAAGTGTTGATATTTGAATTAAATTTTCAATTCCACTGGTCTCGCATTGATTTTATATGTATAACTAGAGTTATGATAAAAACATTGGAGGTGTATTATTTCACCAACTGGAAAATTTATGCACAACTTTGACCTTCTTCAGGATTTCTGCTATTTTTTGAGAAGGAAATGGAAAATATTGTCAACAAATAAGTTGTAATTCTCTCTCTTACCTTTCCAAGGAATTAAGAATCGAGAGATTTTGACTTTTACATCAAACGTTATGCTCCTTCTCCTACAGGTGTGCAGTTGGTCCAACTCAGTTTTGGGCAGGTCCAAGGTCTTTCTCGAGCCAATCATTTCAAAATATCTTTCCAAGTTCTCTTTTCACATGATCTTTAACAGGATTCCACCTATACCGCAAATTAGCCATTTATTGTACAGAAAATGCTACAAAACAATAAACAAATGAAATCCGTCAAACATATGGAAAAGAGGATTATGAAGCATTAATTCACGTATTTTTGTACATTTATAGCTATGATTTAATGCCTAAAAATAACGTAAAATATGGAGTGATCAGTTAGTCCAAGTTGAGTCACTTTGTCTATATTTATCCCACTTTGTCAAAAAAAGCCTACTTAGTTGTAAATTCTTTTCTGATTCTTTGCTCACGCGTGTCGAATACAATCGAGAGATTAGACGAGAGGAAAACATATGATAGACCGTGCATGTGAACCAACTTGAGTGTAAACAAGGCCTTATTTTATCCATTTGAGAAAAGTCCGTTTGGACAAAGTACGGAGAAGAAACGAGGTGTAACAATGAAGTTGGGAAAGTGCTGAATTGAGAGAAATGCTCGGTCGAGCAGGCAGTTGCACTCGGTCGAGTGGAACATGCTGGACAAATTAAACTGGAGACCATATTAATTCACGGTCAAGTGATGCCCACTCACTCGATCGAGCGCCAAGTGAGGAAAAGATCTTTAAGTAGAAAGTTGCGCTCGATCAAATGCATGTCTCCACTCGATCAAGTGCAAATATGGGCTTTCCTAATTGTTTCAACGATTTTAACTCTAAATGTGGCCCATGATCATCATTTTCTCACCCCCAACTATAAATAAGACCTTTGACTTTGAGAGACTGCTTTGGGATTTTTAACACTCATTGTTTTAGTGCAAGGCATGGAGAGAGAAAAGGTCAAGTGAAGATCGAGATCAAATTCATCTCGGGTTTGTCGTCTTTATAATTTTTAATTTGTTAATCATGTTTATTTTCAAAGAATCTTGTTTAATCATGATTATAAGTGGCTAGTTTTAATATGTTCTAGGATTAAAGAGTATATTATGATGATCTAGTGATTGTATTCCGATCAATTGGATCTCGTTCTATGATTTTGTGTGTGTGTATGTATGTGTGTGTATATATATATATATATATATGAATGATGAATGATTGTTCTATTTTATGTTTAATGATTTGGCCAATTTTTAGACATTGTTAGCTTAATAAATCAAGATATGAGAGAGAAGGTTTATTAATGGGCTAACATCATAAAGTGTAAATAGTCGAGAGTACCGAGAGGTTTGAGTTATTTGTATGGGCTTTGATCTGTTGTTCATTTGGAGGTTATGTATACAATAATCAATCAGTGACGAAGATTATTTATACGTAATCAATGGGTTATTTGCTCCGATAGGGGGTCTAACATACGATTGTGATCGTTTGATAAGATGTAGAATTTGATTTAAAGATTTAATTAATTGGGTAATTAATCATTAGTGAGGCATATACGAAATCAACTCATATAATATGAGTAGGTCTCATGTGTACTTGGTGCACATAAGCCTTATTGTGCACTCATATCTTTTAAACAAGGATCTAAAAAAAGTCTTAAATCTGTGTTTTAAAAAATTAACGCTCGCTTCCCCATTGACCCAGAAAAAGCTTGCGGGTTATTGGGTCTGCTTTTTTTCCACTAGAAGTTGGTATATAAATAAAACAGAGTACAAAAATAAAGAATGCGGTCCTTGGCCCAGTGGTGCATTTCGTGACGAGAAGGTCCTTTAAAAGGGGGTCCTATGTTAAAATCGTTTAGTTTTTTTCCATTATAATGTCTTAAACAAAGAAGTGCAATTAGAACACAAAGTAGTGAAGTAGTCCAGTGGTTGGGACATTGAATGTGGTTTGTAATGTCATGGGCTCGAACCCTCATAATAACTTTGTAATGTTTCCTATTTATTTTCATTTAATTACCTATCTTATTTATATATTAATTAATAATAGTGTTTGTCTTTAATATTAATTATGAATAGTAATTAGTATATAAATATCAATTAGTTTAATAACTAAATAATTTATTATAATCTATTCTTTTGATTTTTTTATAACTAGTATATAATTATTAATTAATAATATTTTTTTTTAATTTGAATTGTTTATTATTTCTTTTGTTTCATTTTTCTTTTGATTTACAATTTTTATGTATTTATATTTTATTAGTTACTTTATTTATTTATTAATATATTAAAAATTTACAAGTTACACTGTTTGGATAAAAAAAAAATCATAACTTTTTGTAAAAAAGTTATATTGTTCAGGTAAACAAATTATATTTTTTTGGTAAGCAAGTTATACTATATCGGATCAGCCACAACAAAAAAAAAAAGAAAAAGAAAAAATGAAACTCTATAAACTTACATGTTATACTGTTTGAGTAAACAAACCATAATTTTTGGTAAAACAAATTATACTATACCGATAAACAAATTATAGTGTTTGGTAAAACAAGTAAATCCTATATCGAATCTATATCAACAAAAAGGAAAAAAAAAATCAAAGAATTACAAATTATACTATTCAAGTAGATAAATTATACTTTTTGAATAAACGAGTTATTCTACATTAGAATTAATATTTGACACAAATAAATATAAATAAATAATAAAATAAAGAAAATAAAAAATAAAAATAAAAGAATACAACAATAAAAATTGAAACTATATTTAATTATTAATTTTTTTTATTGAATTAATTAATATTTGAAACAAATAAATGTAATAAATAAAATAATAATAATAATAATAATAATAATAATAATAATAATAATAATAATAATAATAATAATAATAATAATAATAATAATAATAATAATAATAATAATAATAATAATAATAATAATAATAATAATAATAATAATAATAATAATAATAATAATAATAATAATAATAATAATAATAATAATAATAAAGCAAAGAATTTCAGGAAACAAATTGTACCTTTTGATTAAACAAGTTATACTATGTCGAATCGGCATCATCAAGAAAATAAAAATTAAAAATGGAGAGAAAATGTATAGTATAATTTGTTTAACCAAAACATATTATTTATTTACCTCAACAGTGTAACTTATAAATCAAAAAAAAAAAAAATAACAAAAATAAAGAAAAAAAATGGAAAAAACATAAGTTATTATTTTTATTATTTAATTAATATTTATATACTACTTATTAATATTAATAAAATAATAAATAAATAAATAAAATTAATTAATTAAAAAAAGGAAATTAAAAATAAGAAAACTAAAAATAGAATAATAAAAGTTTAATAAAATGAAAATGATAATAGGTTTTTTATTTTTTAATTTAATTAAGATGTAGATACTAAAGATTTATATTAATATATAATAAGTTTATATGTAAATTTAATAATTAATAAAATTGAAAAATAAATCAAAATATTAATTTGTAGTTTTTAAGATTTGAATCCTTGACAAAAGGATTATAGAAGAAACATACAAACCATCAAGCCTCAAAGCTTTTTAGTGAAAGGAGGAATTTTATTCTATATAATTTAATTAATGTATTATTGAAGATAAAATAATCAACAAAATTTTGTAGGCAAAATGTTTCAAACCTGCGACCTACAGACACTCAACCAATTTAGCTATCAACGATTTGCATCCTCTTTTATAAAACCTGTAAAATATCAGGAAAAAAAAAAAAAAAAAGTTAAAAAACTGCGACCCCCGTAGAGTCACAGGCGCGAGTGGGGACAGATGGGAGTCAAGTGCACAATAACTTGTGTACACAAGTTTTTGCCTAGAATATATCCTTAATTGATTTTATCTTCTATTACTTGCCTATCACTTTGCTTTAGTTAATTAGTTCTTTATTTTAGCAATTTAAGCTTTTAAACCCAAATTCAAATCCTCAATTGTCTAAGATAGGTTGATTATCATTATTATCGTATGTAATTTGGCTGATAGGTTGATTATCATTATTATCGTATGTAATTTGGCTTAATAAAATCGATCATTGGGAGATCAACATTGCTCACTTTAGCTATAACAATATTGTACCTTACAATCGAGTTTAGTGTAATAAAATAATGAATACCATCCATGAATTTCTTGGTGACTATTCTTTGAGCCCCACCGGAAGGCTCTAGTCATCGATGTGATGTGATTACGGATCTCGTCTAGCAATTTGAGGCATGTCATTATTTATGTCTTAGCAGTCTATTATTTAGGTATAGATTAAAGAAGTAATTGAGCGAAAAACCAACTATAATTAGAGTTGGCAAAACTAGAGTTGAAGAACTCGGATTAGTCGGCCGAGTAGTCGCCGAGTAGTCACTAGTCGGTGGTCGACCGACCTGATTTTCTTAAAATCGCCCAAATTAGGCGCTGCAGCAAAAAATCGCCGCCTAGGCGGTCTACTCGGCGACTACTCGGTCCACTCGGCTAGCCGGTTTCCCCCTCCCCCCCCCCCTCCCTTTTTGTTTTAATTATTTTTTTAATTATAGTTAGAATTATTAGGGCTGAATCCTAAACAGCTAAACTACACAAAAAAACGGGGGGAAACTAAGAAACTTGAAAACTAGGGCTGAATCCCCTCTGTCACCGCTGCTCGTCGCTGGCCACCGCTGCACGTCTGGAAGTCGCCGCGGCTCGCCTGGAGCTGCTCGTCGCTGGCCACGCTGCACGTCTATCAGTCGTCGCTGCTCACCGTTGCTCGTCGCCAGTCTGTTGCTCGCCGTTGTCCATCTCTAAAATCGTAAGTTTGTTTAGTCGTTTTTTTGTTTCAATCCTGTAGCCCTGCTTTCGTATTACACTAATACTATTACAGTCTTAGATTATGACACTGTTGATCACTTGATTAGTTGATTATATATTTTGAATTTTGATTAGTCTTATACTATGTTGCTCTATAACTGTATTAGTCTTATACTATTTATTTGTGTTGATTGTTGAGGCAGTATAATTCAGTAGATTACAAGTTGTAGCATAAATTATTAAATTAGGATTATATATTGAGGATTTGAGGTATAAATTTCTATATTTAACTATAAAATATAAATTCAACTTACATTATGTTGATTATATTTGGAGAATGAGTTACTGTCTTTGGAGAATGAGTTACTATCATCATGATAATAAATTTATGAATTATTGAATTATGATAGTTATGATCTTATTGTTTGAGTTGTTGCTTTGTTGAATACTTTTATTGTAGCTTAAAAATGGCAACTTCTTCAACTACTGCATCAGATAGTATTTCTCAATTTATTACCTCAAATGACTCGCTTAAACGAAACTCAAATGACGTAGGGTGGGAGTATGCTATTTTAATTGATCCAAATAGGTTGGATAGAGTGAAATGCATACTTTGCGAGAAACCTGTGTTTGGAGGGATTCATAGGATGAAACAACATATAGCAAGCATTTCCGGAAACATTGCTTCATGTCTGAATTCCACCAAAGAGGATCAGATTAAGTGTAGAAATGCAATTAATGAGGCAAAGAGAAAGAAAATGGGTACGGTGAAAGAAGATGATGAGATTAGAGCAGGAGTAAACATTGATGATATGGTTATTGATGATGGGGTAGGAACCATGTCAACGAGAGAGTCTGTTGGGTCTAAATCTCAAAATTCCAGCGGACCGATGGATAAGTTTACTAACCAAATCAATCCAGAAAGAATATGTGCGAGCAAGGCATCAAAGAGGCAATTGACAAAGAAAGGCTAGATAAGGTAAAGGAGTATGTTTGTAAGTGGGCATATGAAGCAGGCATTCCTTTTCATGCCTTTGAGTTGGATAGTTACAAGAGGATGTTCGCATCTATTGGTCAATATGGTAAATGGTGTAAGCCTCCTACAAGATATGAACTGAGCGAGTCCTTTTTGAAAAAAGAAGTTGAAAAAGCCAAGGAGTCACTAAAGCCACATGAAGAAGAATGGGCAAAAAATGGGTACTCGATTATGACTGATGCTTGGAGTGACAGAAAGAGGAGAAACATCATGAACTTGTGTGTTTGTGCATTGTGTTTCTTTCATCTGGAGACTCTTCGGACATTACACATACAAGCGAAGTAATCCACAACTTTGTTGAGAAGTGCATCCAAGAGATTAGTCACTTACTTTTCTTTTCTCTATTCTATAATAAACTTATGTTGTTCTTTAGTTCTTACATTTATATTCAATTTTCAGTTTTTGCATTATTTATTTATAAATTTATATTTGTTGTGATAATAAAAAAAAATCTTGGTGGTGAACTTGTGATAAATAAAATAAGAGGTTGGTGCAGAGAAGGTTGTTCAAATAGTAAATGGCAATGACTCGAACAACATGGCAGCCGCAAAGTTGTTGAAGATACATAGGCCTCAAATATTTTGGACGTCATGTGCTGCCCATTCAATGAATCTTATGCTTGAAGCCATCGCAAACCTACCAAGGTTTAAGAAGGTCATTGATCAAGCTAAGGCATTGACCATCTTCATCTATGCACACCATAAAACTTTAACAATGATGAGGGTGCACAAAAAGAAAAGACATAGTGAGGCCGGGGGTGACTAGATTTGCATCAGCATTTCTATCTTTGCAGAGCCTATCTGAGAAAAGGGCACAATTGAGGGTGATGTTTACTAGCATTGAGTGAGAACAATGAAAATTTTCAAAGACAGCCAAAGGGAAGGCAAGTTACACAACAGTGTTGAGCATGGGTTTCTGGAACGATGTTTCCTTGTGTTTGAAGGTCTTAGGGCCGCTGGTGAGATTGCTCCGAATCATTGACGGTGATAAGAAACCGTCGATGGGTTTTGTGTATGGTGAGCTTGTGAAGCCAAATGAGGAGGTTAAAGTTGCCCTCAACAACATTGCCAAGAATTACCAGCCTATCATTGACATTGTTGACGCAAAGATGAAAGACAGACTTACTAGTCCAGTTCATTTGACATCGTACCTCTTAAATCCATTATACCATTATCGGGATCCTCTAATCCATTTGGATCATGATGTTGCCATTGGTGTTATTGATTTTTTGGATGTTCTATATCCCGGGAATATTAAGATGCAGAATAAAATCATGAATGAAGAGCTCCCAATTTATAAGAACAAGACAGGTCTTTAAGAGAAAAGAAGTGGCGGTCTTTGCATGCATGGATAAATAAAAAATTCACACATTTGATCCAGGTAGCTTATTTATTTATTTATTTTGTTGAATTTTTTCATGATATTTATTATTATTTTGTCTAATTTGGTTATTGTTTCTAATTTCCATTTATGTAGTAAATTGGTGGTCGAACTATGGTTCAATATCTCCCAACTTACAAAAGTTAGCTATGAGGATCCTATCTTTGACAACTATTTTGTCGGGATGTGAACGAAATTGGAGTGCATTTGAAGGGGTTAGTAAACTCTTTTATGAGTAGAAATTATTTTATTATTTAATATTTATGAAGTTTAAATTCTTTACTGAAAGATTTTGAATATACACACAAAGAAAAGAAATGGGCTTGCTGCACGGCGATTGAACAATCTTGTGTATGTCCAATTCAATGCAAAATTAATGAATAAGAAAAATAAGCAAAAAAAGAAAGATGTTGAAGTATTACTAGAAAAGGATGATGCAAGTTGTGCCCAAGAATGGCTTGTTGATGGGGTTGGATTGGTTGATGATGGCTCTGGGGTGACTATTGATTGTGAAGTGGCTAGTGATGATATTGGAGATGGCTTGATGATGCCGCGAAGAAGTGCTAGAATTAGAGAGCTTGATGAAGATCATTTATTTTTTCTTGATGAAGAAGTCGATGTTGAGGTTGAGTTTGAACCGGAAGATGAAGATCGTGTATTGGAAGAGTATGGAGAAGAAGTATTTTGGTCTCAAGTTCCTCTTCAAGGATAGAAGGAGCTACCATTACTAATTTAATCCGTAACTTTTGAAATATGAATTTGATGTCATTTTGGATAAAAGAAAATGTGTTTATGACTTTGGTATTTGAATATTTGGTTTATTATGTTATGTATCATGGACTATTTGACTATTTGAGTATTTTCCTATTTGGTAGTTGGTGGTTAAACTGATTATTACTTATTATGTGGCTTTAGTGACTTCTTGGTTAATTAATATGTATTAGTTTTGAACTTTTGATGTGTATTTTAGATTTTTCGTTAATATGTAGTCGCTTGAATTGATGGGACTAGTATAATTATATTATGAGTATTCTCCACTTTTTCTGATTTTTCTGGACATATAATTATATATAGGTCATGCCAAAAATAATAATAATAATTAAATAAATAAACTCGAGGGGAGTAGTCGGCGACTACTCGGCCTAGTCGCTTGGAGACTGCCCGACTAGCGATTTTCGACTTCTGTAACCTTGGGAAAAACTAGTCCGGTCTAAACCACCAAATGTTTTAAATAAACTAGGCCATATGAATATTGGTCCGAAGCACCTTGGACCCAACAAGCTCGACCTGATGAATAGCAGACTTGTCCAAAAATCATAATATATAATAGGGAATGGGTTGGACTATGCTTACTTATTTTGTGCCCAATAATATGACAGTCCAAATTACCATGTCCAGAGACAGACGTATGATACCCTAAGTGGGGGCACGTGCCCCTGGTAAAAAAAATTAGTTTAAAGAGTATAATAATTTTTTATATGCCAAATAAATGTGCCCCCAAGTAAAACCAAGAAAAAGTAACAGGAATCCAAGAAATCCAATTTAGTGGGCCATATTTGATTGGGTTGACTTTCATAAAAGTGGGCTTTAAATAATTAATATTTAACTTGTTTTGTGCGATGAGTTTTCCATTTTTGGTAACATATGGGTAAGTGGGTAAGTGTATGTGGGCCATATTGGCCATGTGGGCCTTTCACCTTCAGACTTTAGGATTAGAAATTTAGAAATAAGGGAAAATAGGAAAGAGGGGTATTATTTGCGTATCTTCTCCAGTAAGAAAGGGAGTGAGCACAGGTTTTTATTTTCTTTCCTTCATTTAGCTATTGTTCATCTGTACTCATTTGTTGCTAGAATGCTAGTAGTTATTATTCCTTCATTTAATATGTAAAATATTGTTGTAGATATAGAATAGTATGGAAAATTATTATAAAAGAGTGTTAGAGACACCATTTTCCACTAGAAAAATTGTTGGTAAAACAAAATTAAGTAGAAATGATTTTGATGCAAAAGAACTTCCAACAGATCCAGGGTTAAGAATTTCGATTTTAGATTACAATCCAAATATTAGGGATGAAGTCAGAAGGGCATACATATTGAGGGGTGCTTGTCAATCCTTGAAGCATAATTTTCCTTTCACCAAATTTGGGAAAAAATCATGGCGCTTCAACTCTAGTTGGTTTTCTCAGTATGCGAATTGGTTGGAATACATTATATCTAAGGATGCTGCATTTTGTCTGTGTTGCTATCTCTTTAAATCAAAATCTGGAGAACAAGCAAGAGGTGACTTTGTTGGTGAAGGGTTTAGAAATTGGAAAAAGGGGGAAAGACTGAAAGAACATGTGGGAGGTCCTAATAGTGCTCATAACAATGCTTGGGCTCAGTGTGAAGCTTTGAAAAATCAAAAGCAACATATTCGATATGTTTTTTACAAGCAGGATGATTAAACTAAAAAAGAGTATCGAATGCGACTAAATGCATCAGTTGATTGTATTCGATATCTTTTACGTTAAGGGCTTGCATTCTGTAGTGATGATGAATCAAAGACTTCAACTAATCAAGGTAATTTTCTTGAGTTGTTGAGCTTTCTAGCTGATCACAGTGATGATATTAAATATGTTACATATGGTGCTCCTGAAAATCTCAAATTAATTGCATCTAGTATTCAAAAGGATATTGTGAATGTTGTTGCGGTGAGAACCATTAATATCATCATGGAAGAAATTGGTGATGCATTGTTTTCTATTCTAGTTGATGAATCTCGTGATATTTCAATGAAAGAGCAGATGGCAGTTGTGCTTCATTTTGTTAATAAGGTTGGTTGTGTAGTTGAACGTTTCGTTGGTGTTGAACATGTTACTAGCACCACAGCTCTTGCACTAAAAGATGCAATTGATTGCTTATTTTCTAGACATCATTTAAGTATTTCGAAGTTACGAGGCCAAGGTTATGATGGAGCTAGTAATATGCAAGGGGAGTTCAATGGTTTAAAGGCACTTATTTTGAAGGAGAACCCATGTGCTTTTTACATTCACTGTTTTGCTCACCAACTTCAACTTGCACTTGTAGTTGTTGCCAAAAAACACATCCAAGTTTCAGCACTTTTCTTTTCAGTGACTAGTGTGATTAATGTTGTTGGGGCTTCTTCTAAAAGGTGTGACATTCTTCATCAAAAAGAAGCAGAAAGAATCTTTAGTGCTCTCAACAATGGTGAACTTTCAAGTGGAAGAGGTTTAAACCAAGAAACTTCTCCCAAACGTTCATGTGATACACGATGGGGCTCACATTATGATACTTTGATTAGTTTGATCACTATGTTTTCTTCTACACTCAAGCTTCTTGAGATGATTGTAGATGACGGAATGAGTTCTGAGCAAAGGAGTGAGGCAAGCAATTTACTGGGGTTGATGCAATCATTTGATTTTGTGTTTACTTTACATTTGATGAAAGTCATATTAGAAATTACAAATGAATTGTCAAAGTCATTACAAAGAAAGGATCAAGATATTGTCAATGCCATGGCTTTGGTGAAAATATCCAAGCAACGACTACAAAAATTGAGAGGAGAAAGATGGGATTCTTTTTATGATCAAGTTTCTTCCTTTTGTAAGAAAGAAAACATTGATGTTCCAAAGATGGATGATATATTTATAGCTCGATATAGGTCACGGCGTAAAGCTCAAGAAAGGAAAGTTACAAATTTCCATCATTTTCGAGTTGACTTATTTTGTTCAATCATAGACAGACAACTTTGTGCAGTTGGATGATCGTTTCACTGAGGCAAATACTGAATTGTTACTTTGTGTAGCATGCATATGTCCAGATAACTCATTCATGGCTTTTAACAAGCAAAAATTGATCAATCTTGCTAGATTTCTCCGAGGTGAAAATTCCGACACTTGATGATCAACTTGAAACTTATATCTTCCGGTTGCCACAGCTACAGTTGAAAGAGCATTTTCTGCCACAAATATCGTGAAGAGTCGCGCACGCAATCGAATGGGAGATCAATGGTTGAATGATAGTTTGATCGTATATATTGAGAAAGAAGTTTTTGATAGTGTTGATAACGAATCCTTCATGCAAATATTTCAGTTTATGAAACCTCGTAGATTTCAATTGTACTAATTGGTATGTCGTTTTGCAATGAAGACGTTGTTATATTATTTACAATTTATTTGTGCTCCCCTTTTGAAAATTTTCTGGATCCGTTTGTGACCACGTATATATATAATCGAGTAAGTCATATATCAACTTTAAATAAAAATAAATATTAAGACAAACATATGCTAATGGCAAAAACTTGTGTGCACCTAACACACAATAGGCTTATTGTACACTTCCCTATCTAATTTGGAATTAAAGATAGATATAAGGGCCTTGTTTGGATGAATTCACAACAACAACATGTGGTGCAGCGGTGAGGTGTGCAGAGGTTAGGTTTGAGGCGCGCCCACGCGCGGGTTCGAATCTTGTTGTCACTCTGTTTTTACCTCTTTTTATGTTGTTCAATAGTATATGTTATATTACGTAATAGTATATGTTATATCGCGTAATAGTATATATTATAGTTACATGTATAATTTTTTTTAATAATATATTATGTTGTTTAATAGTATATGTAATATTGCGTAATAGTATATGTTATATTGTGTAATAGTATATGTTATGTAACAGGTATACACATTTTTTATAATAATATATAATTTTTCTAAATAATATTTTACATTATCTAAAATAATATAAAAAGTGCACATATATAGAAAAAAATTGGAGAAGATGGGATTCGAACTCGTACCCTAGTAACCAATAATTCAGAATTTTACCACCTAAACTAGTGTCTCTTATGCGCCAACAAACATACCTATATATATATATATATATATATATATATATATATATATATATGTTAATTATTAATTTGAATTAAAAGAAAAAAAAATTAAAGTGAGCGCGTGCATAACGGTTTCACCGCTTGGCCACCAGCGTTTTTAAATATCCAAATGTAACCCTTAATATATATTTAATTCTCAAATTAAATTAGAGAGTGCACAATAAGTTTATTGTGTGTTGGGTGCACCCAAAACCTATGCAGGTAAAAGGTGATGTTAGTGTGGAGTATAAAAACTAAAACGTCGCTTTTGAGGAAGAGATTCACCATAACCGCAAACACTCGTTCAATTATAAAATACAAGCGGCCCCTTCAACATTGCTAGCCTAGGCCTATAGACGACTGGCCCATTTCAAATTTGGGCTTCGCTAATTTAAATAAATTTTTCATTTTCAACATTCAAATATTTTTGTTATTACCGATAGCCGATAGTTTTTTCCTGACTAATTTATGATTGGATTTTAAGACCATGTTATTTGAGAATCGTGTTATAATGCATCGTATTAATATAAATATTCTTTTCAAATAATCCAGATAATTATGTTACCATATAAAGAATATCATACTTAATATAAAAACAAAATCATTCCTAAAGTAACCTAAGAATTTTTCCACCCAAATCACATTGTCATTTCTTAAAAACATTATTTGTGGTATAAATTATTTGCCAGTCAGGCATTTCACCCATTATTTGGTAAAAAAAAAAAAAATTTGGTATAGATCGATACATAATTCACTACAAGAAATATTACAGATAATGACTGATTTTAGTGACGGACAATTTCCGTCACAATCTAATTACGGACTAGTGACGGAATATCCACGGAAAGAGACTACAAGAGTGTTTGAGTATTAGCAACGACTCAGTAACGGAATTATAACGGAATTTAGTGACGGAAAAAAAAATCGTCATTAAACCGTAATAACAAAGGGCTCTAAGATGTGGGAATAAAATATTTTAATGTTGTGACGGAAATATTCCGTCATTAATCTTGTATTGACGGAATAGTGACGGAATTGTAGTCGTTGCTATGTAATGACGGAAAATATTCCGTCATTAATCTTGTATTGACGAATTAATGACGGAATTTTAGTCGTTGCTATATAGTGACGGAAAATATTCCGTCATTAATCTTGTATTGACGGAATTGTAGTCGTTGCTATGTAGGGACGGAAAATATTCCGTCATTAATCTTGTATTGACGAATTAATAACGGAATTTTAGCCGTTGCTATGTAGTGACGGAAAATATTCCGTCATTACTTAATGCCCATGTAAATGACACTTATTCAGTGACGGCATTTTCAATCACTAGTTTAGTGACGGAATAGTGACGGAAATTCCGTCACTATACCCCTAAACGACATCGTTTTGGCCCTAATTAATTAGGGACGGAAATATTTCCGTCACTATACCAAACGACGTCGTTTTAGACCTCCAATGCTTAAAAAAATAAAAAGCATTACGCGTTAGCTTCGAACCACTGACCTGGTGGAAATAAGGCAAGTTGCTTACCACCAGGAGATTTGTTAATTATTGAGAATTTTTTGCTTGGTTTTTAGATATTCAGTTTTTCCACATTCAATTTTCCCCAAACTTACCACTTCTCATTTTGCTCCAAATCCCTAATCTCACTTCTCATTTTGCTCGATTGTCTGCCATCGTCGAGAAAGCTTTCATCTCTGGCTTCTAGGGTTCCACCAGAAATTCATAATCTACCCGGAAGACTTATAAACCCTAGAAATTCAAGACCCTCAAACGCAAAATCCGGCAAAAATCTAGGTCAAAATCCGGCATCTTCTTCAACAGGTGAGCTCGAATTCGAACACTCAAACTTTGCTTCAATTTCAGCTCCTAAATCTCACATTTTTTGTTTCTGAACAAAGATTAAACTCGAAGCCAATCGATCATCACTACTTAGCTGTAATTCTATCACGAAAAGACTGGTATATGCTGCTAAATCACGAGTTTAGGGCTCAATGGGGCAATTTGAATGTGGTTGTATTAGATTTCGAACTGATGGTTTAAGTTATGTCCTCTCTTGTACTTGCTTATTTATGAGGAATTTGTGATGTTCCATTCATGTTGAATTAGCATAAATGGGGTCTCGGGGAGTGATGGTGTGAGTAGCGTACAGAATCACAGATGCTTACGTCTTGATGTGGAGCATAATGACTATGACTGCTTACTTAGGAACTAATTGCAGAACATTACCAGGTGACATCTTTCGGGCTTTACCATCACACCACCTGGAAGTATGATCTTTAGATTGGAATAATTGGATGCCTTAGTCTTTCCTCCTCTTCTCTTCCTTCAGCTCTTCTTTCCTCCTGGCTTTACTTCTGCAGTTTGTTGGATTATTGTAGGCCATAACCTGTTGTGTGAACTGTAGTGTACATTGCTGAGAAAGGCCACACTAGTTTAACTTTTGATCTGTTGCCGCTTGATTTTTCCCTTGTGTAAGTGTCACTCACTACTTAAGAAGATAGATTAGCATTGATTCCCTAAAATTGAGCTATTCTGTAGGATACAAATAAATAGACAATGCTTTCTGTTTTAATAGAAAGGTATTATCATGTGCATTGATTCCCTAAAAACACATTTGTTCAGGCTTCTTGGCTGTAGTTTGCTTGAACTATAATCAGAACCCAAATGCTCTGTTTTAACATCTGTAGCAAGATCTGGATTGTGTCAATCTAAAGCATACACTATAGTGCCACCGCTTGTTATTAGGAATTGAGAATTCATGTCGAGAAATAGGTTTCTTGGTAATGTAAACATGAATTCGGGTTGAATTACATGTGAATTTAGGTTGAAATGAATTACGTGATTTGTTTTGTTCTGTTTTAGAAGAGTTTTTATATGCATTTGGTGTGTGATTTATATGCAAAGATTATAGTATAATTATTTGTAAGGTTTGGAGTAGAGTCCTTAACGCTTCAGAATCTCTGCTTTTTTCTGCTTTTATTTCAGCAGAATCTGATGAATGGAAAATGCTAGATACAAGAAATAACTAGAGCAGCTCCTTGCATTTGATCCTACAGATAGACCAACAGCTGAAGAAGTAATATACATGCGCTTTACCTGATGTTTGGCATATCTATTTTGATGTCTGGTAAGAATAATATTGGATGTTAATTTATGCAGGCTTTGTCTCATCCCTAATTTCATCAGTTTGTTGGTAGGACCTGCAAGATGTTATTGGCCAGGTACTTCTCTCTGTCTAATGCAAGGACAGCAACAACAACCATGCTCAGGAGGCACTACGTCATGCTAAATTCAAGTTCCGTGGCTGTCAAAAGTTATTTTCAGTAGGTGACTTATTACTCTTCACATGCGAAAGTTGGATTGCAGAGCCTATTTTTTCTTTAGCTGTGAATTACCAAATGTCTGAATAATAGCATTTATAATATCTGATTTATGTTTAACTAGAAAGACTTGTTGCTCACTGTTTGAGGTTTTGAAATGCAGGGATTGGAAGATCATGGTTGATTCATTTTTCAATGTTATCGCGGCCGTTGCAGGTAACTACAATAACCTGAAGTTGTCTTTTTCCGAGCATGAAGTTTAGATTTGCCCTTTTCTACATCGTTATTTGATGTTTGCCTTCCCAACTTATATTATTTCTTTAGGGGTATTTCTTTAATTCTTTATCATGCTCCGAATGTTATCAAATGGAAATACTCAAACAAGAAACAAGGGGTATATTGAGTAATAATATTAGTTAAGGTAAAAGATCGAATTTATAATTATTTTAATTCTTGGCTTGATGATATAATAAACTTGGAAGTTTGGAATTGGAAGGCTAACTGTTTGAGTTGGTCGCCTAATCTTACCTTTGCTTATAAATAATATGAAAACATAGCCAAAATTAGGACCAATCCACGTCTATGGCCTTTGTGAAACTAGCACTACAAAGAGTCAGTTTGTCAAGTCAGCCTATATGCTTCTATAATAGTGTATATATATAAATATTATACTTAACGTAATTACGTAAAATATAGGCCCCAAGACTTTAATTATATTGTATTTTAAATGTGTATTTTACATAAGATGCCACGTACTCACACTCCATGAATTTTTTTAATGCTGCCTAACTCTCAATTCAGCTTTATATTTTAAAATAAGCTACAAACTTTTTAATACACCATATTAAGTGTCAATTTTATCCTTTATGAAGTTAAAATACTATAAATAAAACAAATAATGTTAAGAAACAAAAAAGAAAGAAAATGAACAATAACTTTGAAAAAAAGAAGGAATAATAAGAGAGAGAGTAGTATGGAGAAGAGAAAAAAGGAGGCGGATCTGATTTCCATGTTCTGTAAAAAGCTTTATACATCTGTAATGTACAGTTTGTGTCTACAAACTCGAAGACCGTTACTCTCATTCGAACGGGATGATTGAACAAATTAAACGTTGTTCGGCCACCAAGACCGAATGGAGTGAATGATATTCAAAATTTGCAATTGAACATGATTTAATATTGGTGTTCTGAAATGAGAAAGATAGCACATGTAAGGGTATCCACTTGCCATATTTGTCTGTTGAGTAAGCAGTCTTTACAGAAACCAGCATATTTATTGCAACTACTGCCTATTCCAATCAGGCTTGGAAGCATTTGTAATTAATCTCATAGAAAGTCTACCAAAGTCATAAGGGAATTAACGTATTTGGTTATTGTTGATAGATTTACCAAATATTCCCAATCATGTCCCTATCTAATCCTTATACTGTTAATTCCCTATTGTAGATTTTGATTAATACTGTATACAGGCTACATTGAGTGTGGTATCAATATGGTTTCAGACAAAGACAGAATGGAAAGTTTAAGTATTCAACAATTATTAACTACAACTTATCATCCTGAAATGGATGGTTAGACTGAAAGGGTTAATAATATCTCGAAGCCTACCTAAGATGCATGTGCAGCAATGCTCCATAACGATGGTCAAAATGGTTCCTTGGTCGAGTACAAATTATTAAGCTTTTCTGTCTTATTTTATCACTTGATTTCAATTAATCTTTGATATTTATGTTGCAATTTGAACAGGGTAATGACAGTTATCTCAGATTGTTTATACTGTATTCTTGCCCTTAATTGAAGACACGAGGGGCTGTCCTGGGGGCAAGATTGAGAAGCCCGGTTTAGCACGATCCGATAGCTGCCGTCCAGCTCTCAAATCGGCCTGCTTGAAGTGATTTGTTGTTCTTGGAATAAAAATGGTGATCTATTTTTAGATTAGTGCTCTGATTGGTTTAGCTTTACTTATGTTTGTTGGTATTTTTATGGTAAAGAATAGAATTCAATTTATGCATAACAATATTTAGTAATGGAATATGTTTCTGTTTGTTCATGTCTAATTATACAGTTCAATTAATGATTGCTGATGGGGAATTTGTACATGTAATCGCAAATAGCATCTTCATTTTTACAAGTCAAGAAAGAACACTTTTTTCTTGAATAATGACAAAAATCAGATAGCATAGTGACGGAATAGAGACAGATTTTTTCTTTTATAACTGAATAATTCCGTTACTAATATAGGTAAGATAGTGACGAAAATATTCCGTCATTAATCTTGTATTGACGGATTAGTGACGGAATTTCAGTCATTGCTATATAGTGACAGAAATATTCCGTCATAACTTTATGACGGATTTTTTTAGAATTGTGACAGAATTTCCGTCACTATAATAGTGACGGAATGAAAAATCCGTCATTATCGATTTAGTGACAAAGATTTTTGTAACAAAATATTTCCGTCAGTAATCCGTCACTAATCCTTCATTGTGACGGAATTTTTCAGTTTAGTAACGGAAATTTCCGTCGCAATCAGTGATTTTTTTTGTAGTGATTGCCTAAAATATATTTAAGCACTATTATCTCAATTCAATAGTAAGTCGCTCACAATCAACTTAATTTATCCAATCCTACAAAAGGAGACGCTCACACAATGTTTAAAAAAAATCTGAACCCATATCTTACAGATTCTGTGATATGTCATAAATTCAATTTATTTTATATGATATTTTAATTTTAATTTTTCTTATAAATAAATATATTTTAAGTCGTGTGTCGCACGACGAGTAATTCTAGTATTTTCATAAAAAGGTTTACATTACTCGATAATCATGATAAAATTTATATAGAAACACTACAAGAATTTTTCAAATAGACAATAGATTTTATTTGTTGTCTAGTTATAAATAAGTCTGTTATTAATAGTGGTGTTGTTAAAAGTACCATTTTGACAATAATTTAAAACTGTTGTCAGTTAACCAATAAACAACGGTGTCCACAACAGTACAAAACAGTTGTCTATTCAATTACAGACAACAGTGGAAAACTGTTGACCTTCTTCTAAAACCATTGTCTTTTTAAGTAAAAATAACAGATAAAAACCGTTGTCTTTTCTGACAAAGAAAATAAAAAAAATTGTTGCCTTTCAATGAAAGACAACGGTTTTATTATTGAATCTGTTGTTAATTCTCATTTAAAACACTCAATAATAAATAAATCATAAAATATTAAATACGGAACATCAACTAAAAAATTTATGTAAATATAAATAACACTAAATTACCATAATACAATTCAAATTGTTTAACTAAGTCCGAGAATAAAACTAAAACAACATAAAAATGTTATTCGTAATCAATGAATTATCCTCAAGTATGAAACTCAAATACACAAACAAATTCTAAAAGTACATTAAGAATAAAACCCGGTCATTCCTTTATGAAATGCAACACCAATTTGCTCAAACTTGGTCCTGCATGACATCTCAAAGGCAGCAATTATCGAAGCTTCCAAACTTGATTTCAGTTAGAGCATGGTCAATCCAAGGAAGTCGGCATTAAAGAGTGTGTAATATATGCTTACATTTAGCTTCCCTGAGGAGTTAGAGATCCATTAGTTTATCTAGATGTTCTTGCCAAAACCGAGCATATTGTACTAAGAAAAAGACCAGCCTCAACATTTGGGATCACCATCAATGCACAACACACGCAAACTACAATATTCTGGCTCTTTGCTAAGATATTTTCGCATAATCCAGTATAATTTCGCGGCTTCCACCCGTCTTCTCCTTGATTCCACACATATAAGTTTCTTTTGTTGTGAATCATATGCGATGGATTAAATACTAATAGTAGCTTGTTCAGGTTTTTCAGTTATTCAATCTTACTCTTATACACAAGATGCAAAACGCGGAAAAGAACTTACGAATTGAATCCAAAGTCCATACCTGAGATCCCAATCACAAGACGTCCGTAAGTTACCAAAGCATTCAACCGTAGATCGAATATCTCCCTACCAATAGACTCACATATAAATGCATCTCTAAATTTATTATTCTGACAAGATTAGTTAACTATGAGTACAAATTATTGAAGAACATATAACAAGAAAAGATATAACTTACCATACTCATCTATTAGAGCACCATAATCATAGCTTGTCGTAATGAACGGTCCCCCAGAAGTTCGGCCAAAGTTAGTTCCACCGTGATACTTTTAAAATGCAATAAAATTGCGTAAGAAGTTCTTGAGAATCTAGTTTTATATATTGTAAAAGACTGGCAATAATGACAGCAAGTACCATGTAATAATTTTGGAATGTTCCACCAAGCTGGTAAAAACGGGCAGTGGACTGCCAAACGATGAAAACCTGATGTTTTTGGTTAACACTATAGCCATCAGAATTTGTAAGCTCTAAACAGGTAAGGGATTTTTGGAAATGGACCTACAACCCACTCCAGCTATCTGTCTATATTTTAGGCTTGTTAATGGAATTTGGAGTAAATTGGTCACAGTAGATTCCACTACAAGCGTTAATATGTAGTACATACCAAGATAAACAACAATTGGCTAATCATTCAATATATTTCGCACAAAACGAGAAAATTTGAGAAAGAAGAACAGGCGATAGGATTCGGAGCATTGGTTTGTTGGCACATAAGCCAAGGCACCCCTGTATCCAATGCTATAGCCATTGATGCAGCCCAATTTATGTATCTTTTGGCACTTTCACCATATGTCGAATCAATATTTCCATACTCATTTTCAATCTGAAAACTAGTCACCTAAGAAACAATATAATTATCCAGGAGACTTCATATAATGTGATATTTAGCCTCTACAAGATTATATCCTTTTGAGCATATCATACCTAAGACAAAAAATGGGATCAGATCATATATATCTGCACCGCAAGGTACAACTATATTTTGGTGCATAATGAATAAGTTAATCATTACCCAATTTTATTAACTTCTCCTACATCATTACATAGTATGATTGACCCCTTATTCATACCATTACCATCGTCATTCCTAATTTTATACCAAATGGCCCATAAATATTTTACTAAATCATATAAAACTGAAACTGAAACACTGCTAATAAAGATAATGCCTTATAAGTAGAATTAGGCTGCAAATGCCATAGGAAAAAACAAATTGTTTAACAGTAGGAACCAACTTCTTGCACACTGAACTGATCTACAATCATTTTTAACTTAAGTTGCAGAAAATGACTGTGAACGAGATAATGGCAAGAGGATAACAACATGAAGAAGATAAGAACATACTACGATCTACTCCACCATCAGTCATCTCAACTATCACCTGATAATCCAATCCAGTTTTTAGACCTCAATGAGAAATGTGCTATGAAAGGCACTTCAAACTATTAAGATAAATCTTTAACCTGGATCTTAACTAACCTGCTGAAAGGGCTTATCATAATCCTTCGGTTTCATCAATTCAGTGATACAGAATTTATGTGCTGCTAGAAACAAAAAGCTAGAAATTAGTCATAATAATTGACTGCAACCATCATATTTCATATAAAACACAAAAAAAATAAAAATAAAAATTGAATATTAAAAAGAACCTTCAGCAGCACGACCTGAGTTTGAATCAATGCCGAGAATCCTTGGAGCCCCAGCTATTCGAGCCCCTTCAGCAGCCTGAAAAGAAGGGAACTATCACTTACAGCCATGATTTTTTATGCTAGAAAAAGAAATTGTGACTACTGATACTCATAGCAAGCCCAACAGCCCCCAATCTGAAAATAGCAACAGTCGAACCCTTGGTCAGTTTGGCAACATTCACAATTGCACCAAGCCCTTCAATCCCAGTAATGCACACAAGAATGAGATGAACAGAGACCTTAAGCATCCTATAGTGTTCACCTAGAGAGGGCAGGCCATCAAGGATTCTACGGGACAAGTAATCAATGGGTCGAGCATGTTTGAAGAAAGGGTGCTTCATAATCTTTTCAGAGCATGTTTGACGAATGCAACTTCTCCTATCTTTGTAACTGATTCATCTTATCTTAATACTCTCCCCTACACCCAATCTAAAGACTACGCCAATATGAATCATACAGAACAGAATTAATTTGAGAAACTGAATATATGCACTTCCTCTATAATCAGAAAAATACCTCGTTGACAAAACCTCTTCACGTCTAATTTGACTCTCCTCCTCGGCGACTCCTAGCAAGTATCTCACTAAACTAAAGGGGAAAATAACAATTTATGAATCACATTCCACTGTATGGGTAGCATCTCGAATAATGACCGTATAGTTAATAGACAGAATTGAACATAGTAAAATAGGAAATTGAACTTCTAGTTGAAAATTGAAATTATTTGTTTTGGAATATTCAGACATTCTTAGAAATTCAGAGAGTAGCTATTCAATTCTTAAACAACTTGAATTCTACATCATCGCTCGATTACACATCCTACTATCATTAATTCAACAGCAATATTCTGAAATTCAAGTTCATTTTGGTTCTTGAGGTTTCTCAATTCAAAATTCAGAGTCAGATCAGCAATATTAGGACAGTCTTGCATCACAAATCATAATCGCATTTGCATGATGTATAGAACAAGACATTGTACCAATATCCATATAATAATTATTTAATTCTCGAACAACTTAAAATCTACACTATCGCTCGATCACACATCCTACTCAAACAAATATTGAAAATTCAACTCCAACTTTCCAAAATTCAAGTTCCTTTTGGTTTTAGAGGTTTCTCAAATCCAAATTCATAGTCTGATCAGCAATATTAGGACAAAAAAATACAAAACACACAAGGTGAATTTGGGGGGGAAATGGGGCAAAATATCGATAAAAATCGAAGAATACATGGTATAAAAATATTACTAACTCATCATGCAATGGTCAAAATCCAAAAATATGAATTACTTACTCAATGTATGAGTCTATGATGAATTTATTCGAGTGACGACCAACGTGGAGCTACACGAACAAAGATAAAGTTTCATACAAATACCTAGCTTCAAACCCGAAAACAAGAAGAAATCAATAAGAATCATCAAGTTACAAACAGAATGTGGGAAAAAAGGAGATTGAAAATCTTAAATGAATACTCAATGAAGACTAACCGCTACCTCCAATGAGGAGAACCTTGATAAGATAATCATAATCTACTCGTGCCCTTGCCAATGGTACCCCATCCTGTAAAACTTGAGGAATATATAAACTGTTGTATTACTGAAAAATGAGCTTACCAGATATATTGGACCTTGAGAAGATAGAACAGATTGCATATCTGAAGAATCAGAAACATATCCCAGTTGATATTATATGCGATGGACCATTTCAATAGACTGGTTGAACTGCATCAACGCGCTAATTAGTTCACCGGTCTTTGAAACAATGACCTAATTTCTGATTCTTTTTTTTTTTTTTTTTGTCGAATAAATTCATAATATAGGATTAACAACTTTATGAATGTATATTAGATGCCAAGGTTCTTCTTCAAACTCCTATTGAATTCCCCTACATGCAGCATATTGAATCTAATTTCTAGCTTTTTTCCGTAACAGGTGGAGAGGAGTACATATTCATAAAACATAAACTAGGTCTATTACATTAGCGTTAATACGAAAACAAATAAGCTATTAAAGCAAGATTTGATTCAGAATCTGGACCTACTGCCCTTCGACTTCAATATTATTATATCATATCCCCTAAATTACTTCTTTATTTATTTTAACAAAAATACTTTAGTAATCATAAAAAGGTACAAAGGTATGAGAGATCCTTTTATGGTACTAGCAATGCCATTTTAGATCCCATTTCTCAAATTTCAAACAATTCACTGCAAAATAAACGTGATGAATTTCAATTACATATCAACGTTAAGTAATTGAACTAGTTATACGGTCCACAAGATCTCCATTTTCAGTTAATAACGAAAAGCTAGAAATGTTATGTACAGAGAGGAATATTGGCCGAGATTGATATGAAAGTGAAGAAAAAGGTATTATTCTTACCACAGAAAGTGTTTTACCTTTCGGCAGTAACGACGTTGGCGGAAAAGTCGTCGATGCAAGCAAATTGCAGAGCCGAGACTGCAACATTAATTCTGCTTATCACTATTGTTGTTCTTCCTCATCAGGGAACTGATGAGCACCACCTAAATTTCCTCAAGCAAAAATAATATTTAAACTGAAAATATAAGAAATTCTACCGAACATGCCTAGAATTTCGATTGACTAACTGAATTATTAAAATTGCAGAAACAAAATTGTACAAAATTTTAAAAGAAAATTCTCAGAATTGCGCATTAGAATCAAGAGAATGGTGATTTTACACACACACAAAAAAAAAAAAAAAAAAAGAAAAAATATGATAGCGTACCTAAATTGAGATTTGAGACTGCAATTAGTTATTTCTAAGCCTTCAATCACTGGAGATGGTGATGAAACCAGAGTCGATGGACCAGTGTGATCGATTATCAAACTCGAATTTGTGTGTGTTTGTGCGTGTGAGAGAGGGGATCCGAGAGAGAGCACGACAAGAGGGGGCTGAAATGTACCAAATTGAAAAGTGAGAGGGTAGATCGAATAAGAGGGTGTTTTCAAACCTATTCCCCTTGTTTGTAACCTTATAAATGGATCTTAAAATAACTTTTGAAAAATAATTAAAAATTAATTTTCATAAGTTGTTATCATTCAACTTCTATCAGCTTTTAACTTTATAATCATTTATTTCCAAAAACTGTAAAATTTTAATTTTTTTTACAAAAATTAATCCAAAGCATATTTTTAAAAGCACAGTTATTTGCAAAGACCTCGTAAGTATCATCGCAAGTAAAGACTAATGAGCAAGTGTCCCCAATATTTCGTAAGTATCATTGCAAGTAAAGACTAATGAGCAAGTGTCCCAATACTTGCCTTTTTAATCACTTAACAAATTGACGCCAAAATAAGTCTCAATACATAATTGCCTTTGTAATCACTTTACAAAATTGACACCAAAATAAGTGTCTCAATACATAATTTGTAAGTAGTGTAGTGAGAGAGAATAATAAGAGTTTAGAGAGAGAAGGAACAGTATACGGTATATTTACAAAAGTATGGGGTGCCAATTCGAGTCGGGGTCGTGTTCGGGTCGATTTGAAGTATATGTAAAAAATTATTTGAGACATATAATTATTATATTATAAAATAAATTGTTAATTTCGAATTAATTAGGGTCAAAATTGGATTAATCAGTTCATGTTGAGTTGGTTTCGATTTTCTCTCAATAAACTCGTTTCGAGTTGGGTCGTGTTAGGAATTGAGCAAAGTTCGGCCCATCTCCTTTAAATAAAATGCAATATATAAAATAAAATCATAATTATTATTTTATTTCAAATATATTATTAATTATTAAAATTACGATGGAGCGTTTATTAAAATATCTAGAACATAATTTTAATGAAATTTAAATAACACAACATATGTTTACAACATAATAAAGTATTGTAAATAAAAATGCCTTTTTAACAATAGTTTTCCAAAACTGTTGATGATAGTGTTGTCTATTGGAGCAACGTATTGCCAATAGACAACAGATTTGGGCAACTGTCATTAAAAGTATTGTCTATCTATGAAAAAGGCGCTAATAGACAACAAATGTTGAAAATCGTTGTAAAATTGTTGTCTATTAGCGTGTCTTGTCACTAATAGACAACAGATAGCGGTAAAATTGTTGTTAATTCATGAATAGACAACACTGCTGGAAAAAATTGTTATCTTTTGACTGTTGTCTATTTATGAAATTGTTGTAGCGAAACTTCAATTAAAAAAAAAAAAAAGAGCTTCATTTGCAGAAAGTTTACCCTAATTTATGGCCTTTCAGGTTATGTTTGTTTATGAATTGACCCACTTAAAGAGAGAATGTATCTAACTATTTTTATAATTATATTAATATATTAATTATGACACATTTTTTTAAAAAAAAAAAAAGAATTGATCAATTTTTAAAAAAAAAGAAAATTGATCAATTTTTAATACATGTTTTCGGAGCACCCGTACATTCATAAACAAATAAACGTTAGGAAAATCTTTCTTTGTAATATCCGTATAAATTTAGTATTATTTTATTTAATTTTTTATTTTGATGGGCCAAAAGAATTTCTATAGCCTATTTTATTTTCTTCCAAGTCCATATTGCTTTATACAACATCCAAACCCATAAGACCTTGTCCATTTATCAAAGCCCATCAGAATCCTATTAATTCGTACACACTTTAGGGATCCTTATTAAACCCTAAAAAGAATTATCTTCACATATCAGTCCCATTATTCAGCGGTATTCATTCGGTCTTTCAGAATTCAGGTACGGTTATTTTTCTCTTTAGTTCCAATATGAATGTTCCGCCGTCAGTATTATGTGACAGTTGCTCTTTTTGTATCTATAATATATATGGGTAATTCTAGGGTAAAACCATTATATTGATGCAACTTACTTTTAACTTGCTATAGTAGGTAACAATAAATAATGCTTTATTCATTTATTTAGTAAGATAGATCCCACTTGCCCCTCTTCTTTTCATATGTCAAAATGCTGAATGTTTTTTACCTTTATACTAATTTGTATTTTCCTTTTTATTAATCTTTTTCAATTTGAAAAAATTAAAAGAAAAATCTCATTTAACCTTTCTTTATCTGTTTTTATTCCAAATGTTGTTAAAAAATGATTCTCGTATGAAATATGCAAAGTAAAATTATCTACATTTTAAGATTGTATTCATTTAAAATTAATGTATTCTTTAACAAACAAATTACGAGATCTCTATATTTTAAAAGTAAGTCTACATAATTCACTTTCTTAGTTTTTATTAAATAAAATTTCTCCTAAATTACTTCCTCAAATAATATAATATTAATATAAATATATATAATAACAACTCATAAACTATCATGCCCCGTGTAGCAACGGTAAAGAAGAACTTTACTATATTTTACTTTGTTTGAAGAAAATACATAAAATACCTAAATAATTATAAATAAAAATAAGTTATGCAATATACTTAGTACATTTTATTCCTCTAAATGAGCCAATGTTTAGTTTTTTTCAAATATCAAACCAAGAGATTTCGTATGTGTGGATAAGTATTGGACTAAGTTATATTTTATTAGAAAATGATTCTCATCTAAATATGTATAAATTCATCAAATTGAAATTAACGTGCTTTTCATAATTTTACGGAATATGTTGATACAATCGACAATTTTTTTTATCAATTATCTTTCTCCCTAAACTATAACAACAACAAGAATAGCAATAATAATAACTCGTAAATTAACATGCCTACTAACAATTGAAATGTGTAGAAGAATCTGTATATATATAGAGAGAGTGAGTCTTGTGTGTGACTGTCTCACGTGTGACGGATTACACTTTTACAGGAAATGTTGATACTTTTACAGATAAAAGTGATACCTTTGCTACAGTGATACTTTTACAGATAGAAGTGATACTTTTGTAACAAAAAATGATACTTTTTTTTGTTAAAAAAAAAGTGATACTTTTACAGATAAACGTGATACTTTTACTACAAAAAGTAATACTTTTTGCTCGTCACACCGTGTGACGGCCGTGTGACGGTCACATACAAGTTTTTGCCATATATATAAAAGTAAAATGAAGGGTATTAATGTCATTCTAACTTTCCCTCCAAAAAATTTACACTATATAATTGGTAACTTTTTTTAATTTTATTTTTGGTAATTTCATAACTTTCTTTTATTTTTTATAAACACAAATAACTTTTTCATTTTTAATCCGACTTTCATGCATAATATACCAAATTATTCATTTTTTCACGATCTTCTATTTGACATCCATATCACATATATTATAATGAGATATTTGATTTGAATAAACGAATTATTTTTTGGTTAATTATTTGTGCTATAATTGATGCTTATTGTGAATTGAATTATAATATTTTGGTTTGAGTTGTAAATAAAATTAACAAAATAATTTCTTTTATAAAAAATATGAGTAATTTTTTTTTTTATAAAAATACAACTAATCTATTTATTTGATCTTACATGAATTTCAAATATTTTTGTTATTTAAGTTATGTAGGGAGAAAAATCATTCTTTAACTAATGAAAGTCCTACTTTATTAAATCAAAGGCAAAAAATTTAATATCTATTTTATAATCAACTTAATTTATTATCAAATTTGCTATATATTTTTTTATCGCGAAAGTACATAAGCATTGAGCGTATGTATAATAGTATATTAAAATTGTTATTGAAATTATTTTCAATTACCTATTTATATTTTTAATAATGAGTATTTTGTTAAAATTACTCTTTTAAGGAAATTTATTCTTTACAACCAAAATCATGACATTTATTACATTTTGCATCTTTTTTAATTTTTTACTTGTACTAAAACTTCAATTATATGTTTAGACACTTTGTAAGCTAAATAATATTTTGTCGCACTAATCAACACCAAATGTCTTTTTTACTTTTAACAATCTATTTAACTTTGTTCGCATTAATCAATTTTTATCTTCAAATAAATAAACTATTTATAAAAAAAATATTACACTTATATAAATAATTTACAATACCAAATAACCTACGGAAATATTCAAATATATATTTTAAAGAACTCATGGAATTTAATTTGTTATTCGAATTATTAAATAACTTTTGAATTTCTTTTGTTAAAATAAGAATTTATTAAATAAAAAATATTTAAGTATATTTAAACTCACTAAATAAAATGTTAAAAGTTGCAATGAAAATCTAACATTTGAATGAGAAAAATGAATATATATAATTAGAATTTGAAAGTTCATTTAGATAAATTAAATAAATATAAAATAAAAGCAGGGACAAAAGAAAAAAGTATTAAACTTTACATTACATATGAAATATCCAAATAAAATATTATTGTTCCTTTTATTATATATTTCATGGTTATTTTTAATTATTTATAGTTAGATTTCAACAATTATTTTATAAATTAAAATATACATATATATATATATATATATATATATATATATATATATAAGCCACAATATGAACAATTCTATAAGTAACATTTTCCAGCCTAAAATTTTAAACTGTGATTAGTAAGTTGTCATTACATTTGATAAGAATCAAAATTTATTTTACTTTCTAAAGTTTCAAATATCGTTTTTCATTTCTAATTTATTTATCATGTATACTATATCAAATTAATCATCTTTTGACGATGTTTGATTTGACATCCATATAATAATAATAATAATAATAATAATAATAATAATAATAATAATAATAATAATAATAATAATAATAATAATAATAATAATAATAATAATAATAATAATAATAATAATAATAATAACAATAATAATAATAATAATAATAATAATATATTCTATTTAAAATATTATATTATTTGTTCGTGGATTATTTGAATATGATTCCAGTGTTTATTGTGGGTTGTATAAAAAAATATAGTATTGGTTCGCAATACAATAAAAAATCATTCAAATAATTCTCTTTTTACAAATTATTTTACTTAATTATGTCATTAAAACCACAACTAATCAGTTTGTTTTATCTAACATATTGTCTCAAATTTTCTTCATTTATTACATTGAAAGAGTAATCAATGTATATATAATTGAGCACATCCTATATCGAATTAAAAGTGATAGTTAATATTTAATTTATAATCAGCGTATTAAATTATTAAATTTGCTAATGTTTCTTTGTTATAATAATTACTGTTGATAAATCACAAAACTATGACTTTTACTCATATATATAACTTTATATGATCATAAATCTTAATTTTGTATTACTTTTTATATTTTACATATATTTATGCTATTTTTCTATAAATAATTACACTTTGCAACCTAAACTATAATATTCTTCAAGTTGCAAGTAAACTTATTTTGAGCAAGCACAAACTTGAACTATATGTTTTTTTAGACTTTGGAACCTAAACAATACATGGTCACATTAACCAATCTCAATTATGTTTTTTTTTTTTTTACATTTTGCAACCTAAGCAATTTTTGTTATATTAACCAATGTGTATCTTTAAATGAATCTACTATTCACAATATAAATGTACAATTTAATTGAAACTTTTTAACAAATATATGAAATCATTAAGAAATATTGAAGAACTCATATGTTTTATTTTGTTATTCCAACTATTAAATAACTTTTGAATTTTATTTTGTTATTTTGTTATTCTTTTTATCTTTGAAGTACCAAGTAAAGTATTAAAACTTGCAAATAAAATTTTTTAAAAGTAAAATAGTTATAGTTATAATTTAAAACTTTATTTAGATAAATTAAAATACTTAAAGTAAAATGGAAAAAATTAAGGAAAAATAATTTTCTTGTAACATTATTCAATGTATTTTATTTAATAATATGAGTTGATATTTAGATATTTATGTTTGTTTTAACATTCATAATTAATTAAGTTATTATGCATATAGGTGAAAAATGATACAAACACACTAAATGTGTGTTTGGATTTCAAAGATAAGAAATAATCATTTTGAAAAAGATTTTTATATATTTAATATTTATCTTAATGTTAATAATATATATATATATATATACCTATATATAAAGTAAGTTATATTAAATTCATATATAACGTGCGAGAAGCTTATGTTTACATTACTTACAATTTTATTTATATTAATTTTATCCTACATTATTAAAAAAAAAAATTATTAGGATCAAACGATCTCATATTTCAACATTAAGTTATATTATACTCCCTCCGTCCCACCCTAATTTGCACACTTTTATTTTGCGACCGTCCCACCCTATTTTGCACACCCCCAAAATGGAAAGGAATCTTACAATCTCTACCCTTAAAATCTCCACTCTCAACCTTTATATTTGAAAAAGTCAACTGCAAAGTAAAAATCAATTTTTTCTTAATATACGCGCCGAAGCAAGTGTGCAAATTAAGTCGGGACTGAGGGAGTATTTAGTTTTATTAAAATCATTACTTTTTAAATAAACTTTCGTGCATCGCACGGAAAAATTACTAGTTTTAGTAGAAATACAAGAAGTTCCCCCAAAAATAAAAATGCCCGAAAACAAACAAACAAAAAAAAAAAAAAAAGAAAATTCAGGAAAATACCAGAACATTATTTCAATAAAAAAGGGTAAAATCTAGACAATAAAAAGAAAATTCCTAGAAAAAAATTATAAGAACAGCCGTTTCTTTTTTTTTTTTCATTTTCTTCCCAATATCTTCTAATTTTTTTTGGAATTTTGGATTCCTTTTTTTCTTGGAATTCTTGTGTTGGATGTTTTCTAGGAATTTTTATAATCACTAAAAATTTTGTTAATACAATTATTTTATTTATATAAATTGTGCTAATTTTTTTATTTAAAGTTTTTGAATAAATCATTCTTATTTTCATTTGTGTAATTTTTTTTATATATGCTAATATCATTTACAATTTGTATCTACATAAGTATCATATCAAATTTTAGTTATAAAATGATGGCCAGGGAAAAAAAATGATAAAAAAAAAAATGAAGATTGAGCAACGGGAGCCAAAGCAACATCAGGTAAGAAAGAAAATTGAAAAGTAAAAATAAAAGAAAAAAGAAAATGGAACATATATAGTTAAATATAACATGTTGTGAATTTAGTAATTTGAATATGGTGACCAATTTAACAGGTTGCAAGTAATTTCATTTAAGGGTCAAGATTAAAAGAAGGGGATCTAATGGTTATTATCTATGGTTGTATCAATATAATGGTTGTATAGTAGAAGGATTATATAGGGGATGATATTTAAGGTTTCATGTAGTTGAGTATAAATGTGTATATATTATATATAATGCCGTGTTTATGCATATGTGTATATAGATATTGCACGTGCATTGTATATTTATATATAGGATATATGTTAATAAATACTCCCTCCATTTTATATTAATTGACCTTTTAGGATGAAAGAAAATAATTAAGGATTGAATATTTTGACAGATATATCCGCAGTTAAAGATTTGATCAAATCAAAATATCTCTGGTAGATTGAAAAGTAGAGATATTTTAGAATTGAGTTCAGGAAAAAGATTGATAGAATTGATAAAAAATACGTAAAACGTTAATTAATTAAAAAAGAAAATAATATGAAACGGAGAGAGTAGTATTAATGTGGGTATAGTGCGTTAATTTGTAGCAGAATCAATTGGAAAGTTTTACTTAGAGCATCCCCATTGATCATGTATTTGATGACATGGAATATGAAAAATACCCAAAATCAGGTATTTTATCAATGGGGAAGAGAAAATGGGGTAGGGGAATACTTCCTAGGAAGCAAAAGTGCTTCCCAGGAAGTTAGAGGGCAAAGGAGCGTGGGGAATGGGCGTTGGGACTGGACGCGCGGAAAAGGGGGCGCAAGCTTGGCGCGTGGCCTCCACGCGCGCGTGGGCTGCGCGCGGTGTGGGGCCCCCACGCGCGCGCGGTGTGGGGCCCGCCGCCTGCAGACCACCCCCTATTTATTTATTTATTATTTTTTTTTGCGTTTTTCTTTAATCTTTTCTTTTTGGTTTCTCTTTTATTTAATTAACATATTTGATAACAAAATTTACTTTGTTTCTTTCAAATTTTTTAATGTACCGTGTTTGCCTTCGTTTTGTATACATTTTATATGAATAAAGAAATTAATAATAATTTTTTGCATTTTTTTTTCCGAAATATAATTAAATAAAAAAAAACTCGATAGTCGAAATATTAATCATTTATTATTTATCCAAAAATAAAATAATTAATTTAGTTGATAGATTAATAAATAAATAAAATAAATAATATATTAAAGTGGGCCCCACACATATTCCTGCTTTTTTGGTATATTGATGGGGAGGAGTTTTGTTTTGAGATATAGGTATTTTAACTTTTGAGGTGGCGCTGACGTGGCGAACATATTCCTGCTTTTGGAGAAAGACCATTGGGGATGCTCTTAAACTTTTATCTCATATCTTATCAAATTTTCTCCTCAATTTTCGTGTCCTAATGATTTAATGATACAATACTGCAACCAGAATTATATAGATGTTATGCATTTGATTTGAAAACTTCGCATGTGACTTAGTTCAGATTTTCGTCTTCAATGTTATGTGTTCTTAGGTGATGTTTGGTTGGGGTTGGAGTGGCTAAGTTTGGGTAAGTGAATGGTGTTAGTGGCTGGGTTGTGTAGAGAGTGATGTTTGGTTGGGTGGTTGGGGTTGTTGGTTAGTGAGTGAAATTTAATTATTAATTGTAAAAGGTGATGTAATGTGTGTAAGAGTTATTTATTAATGATTGGGATAATGATTAAAGTGGTATTGAAATAAAATATTTGTAGGTGATTTTAATTTGTTTATATTTATAAAATTATGAATAAATGTTTTATTTTTATTTTTATTGTTAACAAACTTGAAATTGATTTAATTCAAAAATTGAAAATCTACTTCACATTTTATTTTTTATTATTTCTATTTTTTTTCTTTTTTTCTCTTATTTTCTCTTTCTTCTTCCTCTTCTTTTTATCTTTCTTTCGCCCTATTTTTCCGTCTGGAGCATATTTTTCTTTTTTTCTCTTCTTCTCTCTCTCTTCTTCCTCTTCTTTTTATCTTTTTCTCTCTCTTTCTATTTTTTCGTCTGTTCCTATTCCTTTTCTTTTGATTTAGAATGTTTCTTTGGTTCTTCTTAAAAAAAAATCAGAACCTCAGCTAACAAAAGTCATTCGAACAGAATTCCTATCAATTCTTCTAATCTCATTTGCCTAAATTTGAGGCAGTGATCCAACAAATAACAAAAAATTACCGACTTTTTTGTATTTTTTCTCTCAACACTGCTGCAAAATTTTTGAAAGGTTGTAGAAGAAGACTCCTCTTTTTCGATGTGTGAGGCTCAGACAGCGGGCGAAGAGGTAGAGGCGCCGCCATGGCTGCAAACCCAGGTGCACCAGGTTTGCCCCGCCAAGATACGGGCCAGATTTGTCTCAATGCCCGACCCAACTCCGATTTCATCATCATCGCAGCACAAAGATCCGAATCAACAAGCCGACAGAGCTAAAAAATGAGAGAAGATAAAGAAATACTCTGTAAAAATGAGGAGGGGAGGGCGGAGAAGATGAGGGAGATGAGAGAGAGTTTACAGCAGTAGAGAGAGAGTGAGATGAGACGTTGTCAGTCTCTTTATTGAAGAGATAGAGTGTCCCAAACCCCTACTTGGCCCAACCTTTTAAACAAACATCAGGTGGGGTTGGCCAAACCGATTACAGGTTGGCCCAACCCCAACCAAGCATCCCCTTAGTTTCTGCAGTCAAATAAAATGAGAATTTCATTTGATTTTCGAAGGGTCCTTGAGAAAAAAAACATGATTAGTTTATTTCTTGAATTGATCAATCCCTTTCCGGTTACTTGTATGTTTATCATAAGATATATATATCATCCTCCTAAGGATTTCTTTTTTAGCCTTCTTTTCTCGATCTTTCGAATAGTTTAGATATTTATCTTCTCTTACGGAGAAAGTCCTCAAATACAAATCTATTCTTTTGAGCCCTGATATTTATATTTATTATTATTATTACTTATGATTCTATTTTAAAGCTTTATTTCCTAAAGGGATCATATTTGCTATGATATGGTGACGAGGGAAGAAAGGACTAAAGACTATAGGACATCTGCATCTACATTGCACTTTTTACTTATTCCAGGTGGGGACTATTTTTAACTATGGGTTGTTTATCTACTTTAAATGCTCTATATGTTATTTTGATGCCTAAGCGTAACATTCCATAGGCTATAGACAACAGGCTATATATTATGCTATGCTATGATGTGTATTGTGTTAAGCTAGTCAACAGACGAAATATTTTCTATGTTGATCAACATCCATTTACAGTGTGTTGTATGATTTCATTATTATTGCATCTATTGTGTTTAGAGTCGACAAACTTATCCCCACTGAGCCTGTGGCTTGTTCACCTCATTTACATTTCACTGTCTACAGGTTAATTGGAGCTTGGTGATGGTACGAGGTGGTGGATGCAAGTAAAATCAATATTTTTTGGTCTGCTTATTTTCTAATATTTTTCTGTTATTTATTTCAAGAATTTTATTAGGAAAAGTGAAGTTTTGCAAATAGTTAAATTTTGGGGTTTTGTTAGTGTTTTGGAATGAATTGAGAAATCTATTTTGTTTTACTTATTTATTTTAAATTAAAAGTTAGTATGGTGAATCAATATTTTTATTTGGAAACAAAATACTATTTCTAATCTTCATATACAAGTTATTTACGCTTCTGCTTAGTTAAAAGGTAAATTTACTTTTACTTTTACTTTAATTATACAGTGCAATTTGGAATTTATGTTTCTTTTTCTTTTTCTACCTAAAGAGTGTCAACAAATATTCTAGAAAATCAGGGTGTTACATTCTTATTTACAAAAGTTAACATAATAGTCTCATATATACAAAGTAAACCTATAATTTTGACACTTATAAGACCATGTTTATCAACAACCTCCTACAACCCAACACACGGATAAAATATAATCTTCTCTCATCCACATACACTATGTCACAATCTACATATCAATCCAACTCCAACTTTTTTGTATTTTATCAACAAGCGGACCCAACCCAACATTTTAATAATATTTTAATTTCTCTCATCCACATACCTAAGTTATTTCCCTACCAACTCGATATTTTTGAACTACTATTTAATAGTTTCATATTATTTCGAGAGTCTAGTTTAATATATTTAAATGATATAAGATATAAATAAAAGAATTAATATTTGAATTCCAAAATTATAATAAGTAGATTTTATTACCATACACTTAAAATAACATAGTAACACAATAACTAAATTAAAATTGCAATTGTTGAGAGAAAATATATAGCTTCAAATTTTAATTCAAAGTATGTCAATATTAGGTTCTACTTATAGAGAAAAAAATAGGAATATGATTTTTTTTTTAAAATAAAAATGATCATATAAATTATATCCAATAAATAATTTAATACAACCAATCAGAATTTGATACATGACATAAGTGAGGATGACTTGGGTTGTGTGTGTGTGTTGGTCAACCAACCCAAGTGACAACCGGTTGTGTTGGTTGTGCATGTGCATTTCTTTTTTATTTTCTTTTTGGTTCAAATTTTTGTCTTTTAGCTACAACACATCCCACAAGATCATTGATAAACATGGTCTAAGAGAGTATTTGGCTAAATTTATTTAAAACGTCTTAGAAGATCTCACATCTTATAAGATGTTTTTAGAGCTTATAAGTTGTATGGTTTTATTCTAAACAAGTTGTACACATGTGTTTGGATAAAATAACTTATAAAATCTCTTCAACATCTTATTGGATATTGATGTGTTTGGTAAATAAGATCTTTTTTAATTATAATAACAAAAAAATGTGTATTCAAAAAGAACTTATAAAAAAAGATGGAATGGTGGTACTTTTTTTACAAGAGCTTATAAGCTCTTGAGGAACTTAAGTATACATCTTATAAGCTTCTTTTAAAAATAAATTGCCAAACAAATTATAAGAGATTATAAGCTCTTGAACATCTTATAAGATGTTTTTAGGATTTTATAAGCTCTATCAGACACCCTCTAACTAAGGCGCTCATCGTAGATGTGCAATACATCAATATTCTAACATATATATTATAGTATTTTAGGTATAATAACTTTAATAAATGCTTTTATTCTGAAAATCCATCTATATCGGTGATTCACTTAGAAAAATGTCCTTTTTCCTTTTGTTTTTTAGGGCAGCAAAAAATTTTAGGATCCGTTTGCTTAAGATTGAGCTTAATAAATTTAGAGGACCGAATTCCAATAAATCATATTCATTAATTTCCCTCCAAATTTAACCCAACACTCCCCAATCTTAAGCAAACGGACCCATAATGGCTCTCTATATAATGAATGAAAATGAAATGTTTAATTTTGGAATGTTATAACCAGGCCCATATCTGACAAGTCCAGCCCTTGATTCCTAGGGCCCACAAAATCACGCAAGAGGGAAAGCAGTGGTTGTACTTCTATCATGTACACGTGGCTACACATGATTGGGTCATACAAGGATAAGGTACAATCTTTTGTTGGACTATTCCGCAATAAAATAGTAGTGTTAATTATACAAGAGTTTGTCGCGAGTTCCAAGTGCTAGGGAACTTGCATTAATGGAAGTACAACTCGAAGCAGCACACTTCGTTCTCAGCTTTATCAACTGTTCTATTACCTGTGAATCACGTTTAACTTTCACCTGTCTTCTTCTGTAAACTAAGGTACGAGGTAAACTAAATCTTGTCAGCGGTTTCGGGTTGGTTAACAAGCGTGTAGCCGTGTGCCTTTTTTTTTTCTTCTGTGATGATGATTGTAAGGTGTTTGTTGAAATGCCTGAATCAGTGATCTTTTTTTTTTTTCTTCGTTTGTTTAACTGAATATGATAAGTGGTCTTTCTCGTTGAGCTCTGGCTGGACCTTCGTAGTACTTTTCATATACGTGTATAGTATATTCTGTTGCCATACGTGATGAAAGTTTAACAATTTTGAGGTTTTTGTAGAACATTTGTGTGTGTTAATCAGAATTTATATACATTTTCGGAACTAAGGGTCTCCGATTATAACATGAGTTGTTCAGCTCGTCATGTATGCACTGAACGTACGTTCTTCCTAGGAATGGAGTTGGTGGAAGTTTAGGCCACATAGGTTAACTATGTTGGAGTCTATAGTTTCTATATCCCCCAGAAGTGATGTTATGTTTGTAGAAGTTCTTCTAGATGATTCCATTTATAGCTTTATTAGATATTTTCCAGTCAACAAAGTTAGAAAGTGTTTGAGATTTGTGCATCATCAAATATATCCAGGTGGCTCGACTTTGTTCATTTTGCACATTCAGCAGGTATACCATCCTCCTTTCCTATTCAGACAGCTTTTTCATTGGTGGAAAATATAAGTGTCGACTCTTGGATCCTAGATACTGGGGCCAGTAAGCACTTGTGCACAAATCCTCACCTCATGCATCACATTTCTCTCTTATCTGTTCCCGTAACCGTCATTTTACCTGATGGCTCTATGAAGCGGATTACTCATGCTGGTACTGTTCATTTGCATGAGAATATCATCCTCACAGATGTTCTTTATGTTCCCTCCTTTCGATATAATCTCTTGTCCATTCCCCAGCTGACTTCCACCCTTAAACTTCATTGTATTTTTACACCTACTCACTGCTTGATACAGGACCCTCAGACTAATCATACTATAGCCACTGGAGATATGATTGGGAAGCTCTACATATTTGCTCCACGCCAATCTGCCGCCTCTCTCCGTATACCTGTTTTAGCTTCTCTTACTTCCTTAGATACTTGGCATCACTCCCTTGGACATGCTTCTGTTAAAGTTTTGCAACATATTGATTGTGTAAAGCCTCTTTGTACTGATTCCTCTATTAACACAATAAAATCTTGTACTGCTTGTTTTAAGGCGAAACAACATCGTGTACCTTTTCCTACTTCTTCTATTCATTCACTACATATTTTTGATCTCATACATGTGGACATTTGGGGTCCTTGCAAAGAGCAATCTCTTACGAACACCCCATATTTCCTCTCTATCGTTGATGATCACAGTTGAGGCACCTGGATATATTTGATGATGCACAAATCTCAAACACTTTCCTTCCTTAAGACTTTTGTGAAAATGGTCCATACTCAGTTCAACACCAAAATTAAAGCCATCCGATCTGATAATGGCTCTGAATTTCTTAGCAAAGACTGTAGCAATTTTCTCTCCTCCCTTGGCATTGTACATCAACGGAGCTGTCCTTACACTCCCCAACAAAACGGGGTTGTGGAATGCAAGCATCGGCATCTCCTTGAGATGGCAAGATCCTTGTTGTTTCACTCTCACTTACCTCTCACCTTTTGGTCTCACTCCATTCTTATGGCCACCTACATCATAAATCGATTACCCAGTCCTATTCTAAGCTGGAAATCACCCTATGAAATATTATTTTCCAAATCTCCCGACTTTACCGATCTCCACTCTTTTGGTTGCCTTGCCTATGCAGCCAACATACATCCTCAGAAATCTAAGTTTAGCTCTCGATCCCACAAGTGTGTCTTTCTTGGATATGTCACTGGGCATAAGGGCTCTAAACTCTATGATCTCGACACTCAACAAATCCTCATTTCACGAGATGTAAAATTCTTTGATTCTGATTTTCCATATTCTTCTCACAAATCTTTTCCTGATACAGTGCCACTTCCCCTAATTCCTATTACTGACCCTGCTGATCTTGACCCTCCTAGAGCCTCAGAATCTTTTCCTTCTTCCTCTAGACCTCTAGAGTCTGCTCCTTCCTCTGCTGTTCCAGATTCTATTTCTGCTAAAGTAAAACGACATCGCGCTCCTCCAGCTTGGCTCCAAGACTATGTGGTGGGTCAAGCCTCTTTTCCACCCAACCAATACATTACTTCCTTTCTTCACCAGCCTGTTGTACAGCCTTATCCTCATCCTAACACTCTCACTTTTGCACATGCACATGCTGCTTACTTTCTCCAGTCATCTAGTTCTCATGAGCCTACATCTTATAAAGAAGCCAGTGGACAGTTAGGCTGGATCACGGCCATGAATCAAGAGTTGGAGGCCCTTGAACGGAACAATACTTGGGATCTTGTTGCCTTACCTCCCAACAAGAAACCCATTGGTTGTAACTTGTAAGTGGGTATATAAGACTAAACTTCACCCTGATGGGACAATTGAACGATTGAAAGCCCGGTTAGTGGCAAAGGGGTTTACACAAATTTCTGGCCTGGATTACACAAAGAGCTTCTCTCCTGTTGCCAAGGTGGTTACTGTTCGGCTATTCATCGCCATCGCTACCATGAAGGGTTGGCCGATTCACCAACTTGATGTTAATAATGCCTTCCTTCATGGTAGTCTTCATGATGAGGTATACATGATCCCCCCTCCGGGCTATTCTAAGGCCTCACCCGGTCAAGTATGTAAGCTGAAACGCAGTCTGTACGGCCTTAAGCAGGCTTCTCGAGAATGGAATCTGGAATTCAGTGCCAAAATGCAGGAATACGGTTTTATACAGTCCCCTTATGATCATTGTTTATTCACATCTCACACCTCATCTGATTTTTTGGCAGTTTTGGTTTATGTGGACGATCTTCTCGTCACAGGCACCAACATTTTACTGATTCAGCAGTTGAAACAATATCTTAATGATATCTTTACCACAAGGATTTGGGTTTGGCCAAATATTTTCTTGGAATGCACATTGCCCGCACTGCCGTAAGGCATTTTTCTTTGTCAACGCAAGTATGTTTCAGATTTGCTTCAGGACGCTGGCTTAACAGATTGCAAGAGTGTTTCCACACCTCTCCCACAGGGCCTGCATTTACAAGCCCTTCAGGGTACCCCACTCAGCAACCCCGATAGTTATCGACGGCTTATTGGCAAGCTCTTGTATTTGAATTTCACCAGACCGGATCTCACGTACTCTGTTCAGCAGCTTAGCCAATTTGTCACTCAGCCATGCTCAGCGCATTGGGACGCTGCTGTTCACTTGCTTCGCTACTTGCGGGGCACACAAGATTTGGGTCTGTTCTATTCTAGTTCCCCTAAGTTTCAGCTTACGTCATATTGTGATGCGGATTGGGCTTCTTGCAAGGATACAAGGAAGTCCATTACAGGTTATGGTGTGTTTTTAGGTGATTCTCTCGTCTCTTGGAAGAGTAAGAAGCAGTGTACGGTGGCTAAGTCCTCCGCCGAAGCCGAGTACAGGGCACTTAGCACCACAGTCAGTGAGCTCGAATGGATTTCCTATGTTTGTTCCGACTTTTTGATTCAGATACCATTGCCTATCCCATTAAAGTGTGATAATCAGGCCGCCATACATATTGCTGCCAACCCCGTGTTTCACGAACGCACGAAACATCTTGAAATCGACTGCCACGTGGTTCGCAACAAGTATAAGGCAGGATTTATCATTTTGGAGCATGTTTCCTCCAAACTTCAGCTTGCTGACCTCTTTACGAAGCTTTTTGCTTATCCGCGTTTGCAATTTCTACTATCCAAGTTGGGCATGGTTGTCCTCTCCCCTGTCCAACTTGAGAGGGAGGTGTAGAAGTTCTTCTAGATGATTCCATTTATAGCTTTATTAGATATTTTCCAGTCAACAAAGTTAGAAAGGTTGACTGGTATAAATACCCATCTTATATTCTGTTGTAATTGAACAAGTTGATATGAAGTGAATAAGAGGAAAATACTTTCTCTCTCTACGTTTCTACAATGTTTAATTACATTTTCCACTGCTACTTCATTGTTATATCCGGCTGCATTCCTCATTGGTGGTTTACAGATTGATTGTTCTTTTATAGCAACAAAATATTGAACCTAATTATTCTGTTCACAATATATTGAACCTAATTATTTCTCCTATTCTTGTCATGTATTTACCTGAAAACACTTGCCTTGAATGTTGTAATTATGGCTAGCATGATCCATTTTAACATTGCAGCAGTTTAAGGACTCGCTTTACTATTTTGATATGTTGGCAGAATAAGTTTATATTCAACTCATGCAACATTGAGCTGCTTATTGTTGTTGATGCAGATAGACATGGCAACAGTTGCAGGGAGCCATAGTTTGTTCTGCACAGATAATAATCTCATTTTTTCAAAAGGTATCAGATAACAAGAAAATTTTATTTGTAACTATAGCATTTATTTTTATTTTCTTGGTCTAAAATTGTAGGCAAGAGAGAGCATGTGTCATATGATGCCATCGCCTCGCAAATAAGAAGAAACATGTGGAAAGGCGAAACTGGACCTACACTGAGTGAGACCATGCTCAAAGCATCCGTGCTTCTAAGAAAACTAAAAGGCCGAAAACTTCCCTCCTTTAACAAGAGTCTGCAAAAGGATAAATATTGCATAGTCACAAAAGCAATGAGGTCTAGTGATAAGCATCTGAACTCTTTAAATTCTTATCTTGGAAAACTCCATGATGGCGCCAAGAAGCCTTCGGAATTTTTAAATAAAAGGGCAGATTTAATTGGTAAAATTGATGAACCGAAAGCAGAAGATGGTCTCAGATCTCTGGAGAGTTACCTTGACAAAGTTAAAGGTGATGAAAATTTATGATTCATGATTACCCTTGAGAAATTACCAAAACTAGTTAAATTCATGATTTGCCCTTTATAAATCATAACTAGGTCCAGTAGATGGTCCTCATCTATTTGACAACATCTTCATTTCCCGTCTCTACCTCTCTGATTTCAGATGTGGTGTCAGAAAACTATTTTGATAAAGATATACAGGCACCGATGAGAACTTCTAGCAAGAAGGGCCAAGGAAGTACAAGGGAGATATCATTGAAATATTATATGGAATTAAAAAATGCTGAGAGCGAAGGGAAATCTGATGAAGAAGCTGCTGATTTCTACCTAATGTATGTGTTCTCATTTTTTTTTAAATTTTTATACTGTATTGTGAAGATACATCATAAAAGTTCTTTGTTTATGTTTGATTTTTGTAGCGGGGTATTGGCTTCTATAAACATCGCAGTTTTTCTCTTTGAGATAGCTGCTCCAGTAAAGAGCTCTAACTTCGATCTGTTTTCACTCCCCATGGTTTATGGAGCGAAGATAAATAACTTGATCCTTACTGGAGAGTGGTGGAGACTTGTGACACCGATGTTTCTGGTACAAGATTGATGGCTTGGTTCGTGCTTCAGTACTGTTATTAGCTTAGCTCTATTAAAAAACACTCCATGTGAAACGGTCAAAAGACAGTCTCCTGATTAAATTGTACCTAGATGCTATTCTCCATCTCCAAAAGTAAATATTTTATGGAGGCAATGCGCGTTTTGGATGATTACTTTCCATTATTATCCAGAGGCTAAGTTCTTAAGCATCCAAAGTTCCTACTAATTGATATTGACATAACGTGGGAGGGGTGGGGGGAGGGGGTTTAAGTTTTACTTTAGAAATACCTATTGTTGGAATTTTGGCTGTTCTATCTTTTCCCTTATGGTTATAGCTCTAAAGAAGAACATGAAGTCAGCAGTGCGCATCTATAAGTTACATGACATACAATTAACTGTACTCAGTTTTACATATTCACATCTAATTCCAGGAATTTTTGTTCTATTCCCTTATCATTATTTAGCTTGGCTATTTTTTTGTTTGTCAAATCAATACACTTACACCTCTAATTCAAGAACCATGAAAATAGGGATGCAGTTCTTAAGCATGGCACTTTCCAACAAAAGCTCTTGACATCCTTAATGCTAGATTGAAGGATGGCATATGTTTCAACTTTCATCAAATATACTTAATGTTTCAATCAGCTGCTTTGACCTCAAGAGAGCCTTTGTTTATATCATTTGCTTAACTGCTGAAGTTTGTTCTTGACAGCATTGGGGAATCTTTCACATAGCAATTGGGAGCTGGGCCCTCTTCAGGTTTGGGCTTGAAGTATGTCGAGCATATGGCTCATTCACGTTTCTATTGATATATGTTCTTGGAGGAATTTCTGGAAACTTAATCAGTTTTCTTCACACATCAGAGCCAACTGTTGGTGGGACGGTAAGCTACCTGTTTAAGTATTACTTGCTGTCAGTTTGCATGTTATCATTAATTTATCTATTGGTTATACTTCCTTCCATGTTTAATTTTTCATTATCAACTAAAACGCCATCTCATTTACAGATGGCAGTTTATTAAATAACCAGTGTTTAAGTCTCGTACACATTAGAGATTTTGCATTTTACAGACTTCTTAATCCTCATTTTCTTTCACTCAAGAAAGAAAAAGAAAATCCACGTAGGATAGGAAGGCAAAATAACTTGTTCCACATCAAAGTCATATGCTCAAGGACACTAAGATTATCAATCTTGTTGACAACAGGGGATGAGTATAAAAAACAAATTATCATATTTTTGAGATGGTTCTCGACGCGAAATTGCTTAGCCAGCACTTATTTTTAGACAAACTCTAATAGCAGCTGATTTGAATATATGCAAAATTAACCAGTTACTCCACTATTGGTCCTGTGCTTTGGGCCATGGCTTCCAAACGCATGTTTAACTTGACTAGGAATTCATGTAGCCAATTAAACCAAAGAAAAAAAAAGTAAAGAAAAGATGCTTTATCTTTTCTATGCAAAACGTGTCCCTTTCGTGTTAATTTTGGATAATCTGGCCCAATATTTCTGGGCATTGAAGGATATACATAATACATGCATGCATTTATGCATTTGGTTGAGTAAAATTGGCGAGACAATGGGTGTTGGTTACTTTACCTTCTTTATGTGTTGCTAACGTTTATGCAAGAGTGTGGCTGCATCTCTAACCTGGTTCTCCTTATTCAGGGACCTGTATTTGCCATAATTGGAGCTTGGCTAATTTATCAAGTTCAAAACAAAGACATAAGTTCAAAGGATGCCTATGAAAGAATGTTCCAGAGTGCAATCATCACAACAGCTCTGATCTGTATCCTTAGCAACTTTGGTCCAGTTGATGACTGGTAAGCGGCCATTGTATTCCCTTTACTTTTGTTGGGCTTATTCATTTCGTTTGATGCAAAATTTGGTTGAGCTGAAGTGAGGATTTGTTAGTGACGAGGCTCGTCGGATATGGTGTTTACAGGGCACACTTTGGCGCAGCTTTTACTGGTATAGCATATGGATTTGTCACATGCCCAACCGTACAAGTGAAGGACGCATCTTCACAAGCTGGTCGACAAGAAAGAATCACACTTGTTCAGCGATATGCTGATCCCTGCAAATCACTTTCGTATTTCGCTCTCTCACTCTTGCTGTTGAGCTGTTTACTTCTCTTTATCGAGCCTCCGCTGGAGCTGATATAGTAGAGGTGGTCAGGCATCAGTGTGAGTGACGTTCCACTATAGAATGTAATAATGAGTTATATAGTTGGTGTTTAGAGAGATAAGTTGCCATCAACAGCTTCAGTTTTCAGCAGAAGATGAATTTATTTTTCTTTAATATGGTTTGTTATCATGTATCAGCTCTTTTTCAGTCTTATAGTATCCCAGTTTGCTTCCAGCTTCTTTGTTGTTTATGATAACAACAGCATGCAGCTCCATATATAATGGAATATGGATCCTTCAAATAATGTATTGGAGAATTCAACTTCTGTTTAATATACTGAACTTTAGTTTGTGCACTCTCCATATAATTTGGTTAGCTTAAATTTGAGAGGGGGAGAAGAGACTCAAGAGTGTGTGTTTTGTATGTGAAAGAGCATGGGACATGGAGTACAAGTGTATCCCTTTTTCTGAATCCTGAATATCCCCTTTTCTATGCAAACAACAATAGTAATAACTAGAGCAACCCCACTAAATTATTGACGTTTTTCACATAAATTACTAAACTCTTTTTTTTTTGTGACACCCATACATATAAACTGTATGAGTTTAGCAGATAAACCAACAAACATATTTTCCGATCATTTTTCGTTAGAATTCGCATGGGACTTGCGTCGTGATAAAGTTTTTAGAACTTATTTTTGTGTAAACAACTTTTTTAGTATGCCAAAAGTGTAAAATACCTTCACACTTTTCTTTTTCAATTCATTTGAATTACCAACAGTTCTCTCTCCCAATATCTAGAACTTTCATTTTTTACGATGAGCAGCTTCGATACCTATTAAAAAATATGTTTGGACAAAAGAAACCTTTAAAAGTTTATCACACTCAAGTCATGTGCGGAATTCCAGAAAAAAAAAGTGATCGAAAAATAAGTTTGAAAGTTTATCTGTCAAAATACGAATAGTTTATATGTATTGGTGCCACAAAAAATTTAGTGATTTATATGAAAAACGTTGATAGTTTGGTGGAGTTGTTGTATTTAACCCTAATTATATAATTATTATTATTATTATTATTATTATTATTATTATTATTATTATTATTATTATTATTATTATTATTATTATTATTATTATTATTATTATTAATTATTATTAATTTTGTACCCTATTTTAGAGAAATTACGACTGATCCTACAAAAATATTATGTACTTATTTGAAAGAAATTGTATATGTTGGGTTTTAAAATATTAAACAATGAGATAATTTGATTGTAGCTCGCAATTTGTACAAAACAAACTATTAAACAATAATTATCAATCTCACCACTATTTCAAACACTGGATTTACTAATAAAAACTAAAGATACAAGGTAATTTTTTTTTTTTTTTTGTCTTAGTTAGGGTCGCTTGTAATTTTAGCCAGCCTATTAATTTTGTGTATTTTTAGTAAGGTTGCAGAAGTCGGAAATCACTAGTCGGGCGGTTTCCAAACGACTAGCGACTAGGCCGAGTAGTCGCCGACTACTCCCCCGAGTTTATTTATTTATTTTTATTTTTATTTTTATTTTTTTGGCATGACCTATATATAATTATATGTCCAGAAAAACCAGAAAAAGTGGAGAATACTCATAATATAATTATACTAGTCTCATCAATTCAAGCAACTACATACTAACGAAAAATCTAAAATACACATTAAAAGTTCAAAACTAATACATATTAATTAACCAAGAAGTCACTAAAGCCACATAATAAGTAATAATCAGTTTAACCACCAACTACCAAATAAGAAAATACTCAAATAGTCAAATAGTCCATGATACATAACATAATAAACCAAATATTCAAATACCAAAGTCATAAACACATTTTTTTTATCCAAAATGACATCAAATTCATGTTTCAAAAGTTACGGATTAAATTAGTAATGGTAACTTCTTCTATCCTTGAAGAGGAACTTGAGACCAAAATACTTCTTCTCCATACTCTTCCAATACACGATTTTCATCTTCCGGCTCAAACTCAACCTCAACCTCAACATCGACTTCTTCATCATCGAAAGAAAAACCATCTTCATCAAGCACTCTAATTCTAGCACTTCTTCGCGGCATCATCGAGTCATCTCCAATATCATCACTAGCCACTTCACAATCAAGAGTCACCCCGAGCCATCATCAACCAATCCAACCGCATCAACAAGCCATTCTTGGGCACAACTTGCATCCTTTTCTAGTAATACTTCAATATCTTTCTCTTTCTGCTTATTTTGCTTATTCATCAATTTTGCATTGAATTGGACATACACAAGATTGTTCAATCGCCGTGCATCAAGCCTATTTCTTTTCTTTGTGTGTATCTATAAAAAAATTCAAAATCTTTCAATAAAGAATTTAAACTTCATAAATATTAAATAATAAAATAATTTCTACACATAAAAGAGTTTACTAACCCCTTCAAATGCACTCCAATTTCGTTCACATCCCGACAAACTAGTTGTCGAAGATAGGATCCTCATAGCTAACTTTTGTAAGTTGTGAGATATTGAACCATAGTTCGACCACCAATTTACTACATAAATGGAAATTAGAAACAATAACCAAATTAGACAAAATAATGATAAATATCATGAAAAAATTCAACAAAATAAATAAATAAATAAGCTACCTGGATCAAATGTGTGAATGTTTGATTTCTCCATCCATGCAACGACCGCCACTTCTTTTCCAAAAAGACCCGTCTTGTTCTTATAAATTGGGAGCTCTTCATTCATGATTTTATTCTGCATCTTAATATTCCTGGGATATAGAACATCCAAAAAATCAATAACACCAATGGCAACATCATGATCCAAATGAATTAGAGGATCCCGATAATGGTAGAATGGATTTAAGAGGTATGATGTCAAATGAACTGGACTAGTAAGTCTGTCTTTCATCTTTGCGTCAACAATGTCAATGATAAGCTGGTAGTTCTTGGCAATGTTGTTGAGGGCAACTTTAACCTCCTCATTTGCCTTCACAAGCTCACCATACACAAAACCCATAGACGGTTTCTTATCACCATCAACGATTCGGAGCAATCTCACCAGCGGCCCTAAGACCTTCAAACACAAGGAAACACCGTTCCAGAAACCCATGCTCAACACTGTTGTGTAACTTGCCTTCCCTTTGGCCGTCTTTGAAAATTTGCATTGTTCTCACTCAATGCTAGTAAACATCACCCTCAATTGTGCCCTTTTCTCAGATAGGCTCTGCAAAGATAGAAATGCTGATGCAAATCTAGTCACTCCCGGCCTCACTATGTCCCTTTTCTTTGTGTGCACCCTCATCATTGTTAAAGTTTTATGGTGTGCATAGATGAAGATGGTCAATGCCTTAACTTGATCACTGACCTTCTTAAACCTTGGTAGGTTAGCGATGGCTTCAACCATAAGATTCATTGAATGGGCAGCACATGATGTCCAAAATATTTGAGGCCTATGTATCTTCAACAACTTTGCGGCTACCATGTTGTTCGAGGCATTATCAGTTACTATGTGAACAACCTTCTCTGCACCAACCTGTTATTTTATTTATCACAAGTTCACCACCAAGATTTTTTTTATTATCACAACAAATATAAATTTATAAATAAATAATGCAAAAACTGAAAATTAATATAAATATAAGAACTAAAGAACAACATAAGTTTATTATAGAATAGAGAAAAGAAAAGTAAGTGACTAACCTCTTGGATGCACTTCTCAACATAGTTGTAGATTACTTCGCTTGTATGTGTAATGTCCGAAGAGTCTCCAGATGAAAGAAACACAATGCCCAATCTAGAATTCACACACAAGTTCATGATGTTTCTCCTCTTTATGTCACTCCAACCATCAGTCATAATCGACTACCCATTTTTTGCCCATTCTTCTTCATGTGGCTTCAGTGACTCCTTGGCTTTTTCAACTTCTTTTTTCAAAAAGGACTCGCTCAGTTCATATATTGTAGGAGGCTTACACCATTTACCATATTGACCAATAGCTGCGAACATCCTCTTGTAACTATCCAACTCAAAGGCATGAAAAGGAATGCCTGCTTCATATGCCCACTTACAAACATACTCCTTTACCCTATCTAGCCTTTCTTTGTCAATTGCCTCTTTGATGCCTTGCTCGCGCATATTCTTTCCCAAATTCAAAGTTTCTTCAGGATTGATTTGGGTAGTAAACTTATCCATCGGTCCGCTGGAATTTTAAGATTTAGACCCAATAGACTCTCTCGTTGACATGGTTCCCACCCCATCATCAATAACCATATCATCAATGTTAACTCCTGCTCTAATCTCATCATCTTCTTTCACCGTACCCATTTTCTTTCTCTTTGCCTCATTAATTGCATTTCTACACTTAATCTGATCCTCTTTGGTGGAATTCAGACATGAAGCAACGTTTCCGGAAATGCCTGCTATATGTTGTTTCATCCTATGAATCCCTCCAAACATATGTTTCTCGCAAAGGATGCATTTCACCCTATCCAACCTATTTGGATCAATTAAAATAGCATACTCCCACCCCACGTTATTTGAGTTTAGTTTAAGCGAGTCATTTGAGGTAACGAATTGAGAAACACTATCTGATGCAGTAGTTGAAGAAGCTGCCATTTTTAAGCTACAATAAAAGTATTCAACAAAGCAACAACTCAAGCAATAAGATCATAACTATCATAATTCAATAATTCATAAATCTATTATCATGAAGATAGTAACTCATTCTCCAAAGACAGTAACTCATTCTCCAAATATAATCAACATATTCTAAGTTTAATTTATATTTTATAGTTAAATATAAAAATTTATACCTCAAACCCTCAATATATAATCCTAATTTAACAATTTATGCTACAACTTGTAATTTACTGATTTATACTGCCTCAACAATCAACACAAAAAAATAGTATAAGACTAATACAGAAACATAGCAACAGATTATAAGACTAATCAAAATTCAAAATATATAATCAACTAATCAAGTGATCAACAGTGTCATAATCTAAGACTATAATAGTAATAGTGTAATACAGAAGTAGGGCTAGTCGGTTTCCCTCTCTCTTTTTTTTTTTTTTTTTTTTTTTTGTGTGTGTAGTTTAGTTGTTTAGGATTCAGCCCTAATAATTCTAACTATAATTAAAACAAAAAGGGAGGGGGGGGGGGGGGAGAAACCGACTAGCCGAGTAGACCGCCTAGACCGAGTGGACCGAGTAGACCGCCTAGGCAGCGAATTTTTGTTGCAGCGCCTAATTTGGGCGATTTTAAGAAAATCAGGTCGGTTGACCATCGACTAGCGACTATTCGGCCGATTAATCCGAGTTCTTCAACACTGATTTTTAGTTTCATAAGCTAAAAGACTATGCAATTTTATTCCTTTTTTGCTAGAAAATCGTAAGTTAGTCGGAAACATATTGCGATGTTGGTTGTGGAGCCTAAAGGACGCAGGGCCAGTCGCGGCCGCGACCAAGGGAGCAAGAAATGGTGGCCTTGGTCTGTCAACCAGTTGCGGGCGCGAATTGTTGTCGCGAGCGCAAACGTCAAATTTGACGATGCGCCTCGCGGATGTGAATCGGGGTCGCAGCCGCCACCCGTAGCGACGACTAAAACTTGGGGACAAGTTTTAGAGTTATTTTGACTATTATAAATAGTGGTATCCTTCTCCAGTCATTGTATTCCGAAAATCATCATTATTAGTGAATATCATGGCTTGGTATCGCCCCCAGATGTATTTTCGCTTCGTAACGAACTGGTTACCAAATTTTTGTGTTCTGTGTGATTGTTATTGTTTTCTCTTTCGATTATCTAGTCATTTCGTGATTGTGAGTGAGTCTAATTCTCAACAACTGGTATCAGGAGCATCAGGTTGGTTTCCTGGGAGAATTCACGATGAACGTTGGAAAGATTTCGGTGGAGAGGTTCGACGGAACTAATTATGGCTTTTGGAGGATGCAAATTGAAGATTCCCTCTATAGTAAGGATTTGCACCAGCCCCTCAAGGAGAAGCTCGAGAAGATGTCTGCGGAGGAGTGAGAGTTATTGGATAGGAAAGAGATGAGTGCGTTGAGTTTGTCGTTGTCCAAGGAAGTGGCTTACCATATCACAGGCGCAAAGTCTACAAAACCTTGGAGGAGATGTATAAAAAACCATTGACGGCGAACAAGTCCATCTGATTAGACGGCTGTTTAATCTGAGGATGGCAGAGGGAACACCGGTACAACAACACCTGAATGAGTTCAACATGCTAACCTCACAGTTGAACTCGATGGAGATTAAATTTGCAGATGAGATTAGGGCCCTAATTATGTTATCATCGCTGCCAGACAGTTGGGCCGGTACAATGACAGTTGTTAGCACCACAGACGCTAAGCTGAAGTTTGATAAGGTGAGAGATTTGATGATTAGGGAAGAGATTCGTAGGAACGAATCAGGATCAGGATCATCCTCAGGGTCAGCGCTGAACACCGAGAACAGAGGCAAACCGAAAGGAAGGTAGTTTAGGGGGAGGTCGAAATCCAGAGGGAAGAGTCAGACAAAGAAGGACATGAGTTCTGTGAAATGCTGGGATTGTGACGAGCTCGATCACTTCAACACTAGTGCAAGGCGCCAAAGAAGAAAAAGAGGAAACAAGCAGACAGGAAGGCAGCGAACGCATCCATGGATGAAGATGATGGCGATGCGTTGGTCTTGAGTGTGTGCAGTCCCATTGAGTCTTGGGTCTTGGATTTTAGCGCATCATTCCATTTTGCGGTAATATTGGTATTATGCAAGATTACGTTTCAAGCAATTTTGGACAGATATATCTGGCAGATGATGAACCCCTGAAAATCGTGGGAAAGGAAAACATAAAGGTTTGGACATCAAACGAATCAAAGTTGATATTGAATGGAGTGAGACATATCCCTGGATTGAAGAGAAATTTACTTCGGTTGGACAACTTGACAGGAAGGTTACGTGGTAAAGTTCGGCTGTACCAATTGAAAAACTACCAAGGGAGCTATGGTGGTAGCTCGGGGTAACAAAGAAGGAACGTTGTACATGACTAGTAATTCGAAGGATTATGGTAATGGTGATGTGGATTTGTGGCACTGTCGATTGGGCTACATGAGCGAAAAGGGATGAAACTGATGTGTTCGAAGGGTAGATTGCTTGGCCTACAAACTGTGAAAGTTGGTCTGTGTGAAGACTGTGTATTCGGGAAACAAAGACGCGTGAGTTTCTCGAGGAGTAGCAAGGCCCTGAAGAAATAGAAGTTAGAGTTGGTCTATAGCGATCTATGGGGACCAGCACCGATGGGATCTCTTAGAGGATCCTTGTACTACATGACGTTCATTGACGATTCGACTCGAAAGGTATGGATTTATTTCTTGAAAAGTAAATCTAATGCATTTGATGTTTTCAAAAGGTGAAAAGCCTTGGTTGAGAATGAGACAGGGGTTGAAGGTGAAGTGCTTACAATCCGACAATGGAGGTGAGTATGAACTCAAGGAGTTCAAGGATTATTGTGCTGAGCATGGGATTCGTACGGAGAGGACTGACGTGGAACACCCTAGCAGAATGATGTGACTGAGAGAATGAACAGAACACTTAATGAGCGAGAAAGTGTATGAGACTGAAGAGCGACTTGCCTAAGTTGTTTTGGGCGGATGCAGTCGGTTCCCTTGGACAATCGGATACCCAAGGAGGAGTGGACTAGAAAGGAGGTAAACTTGTCTTACCTACGTATTTTCGGTTGTGTTGCTTACGCTCTTGTTGATTTTGTTGATAGAAGTAAGTTAGATGAAAAATCCAGCAAGTGTACGTTCATTGGGTATGGAGGTGATGAGTTCGGCTACAGGCTATGGGATGAGCAAAGCCGAAAGGTAATTTGCAGCCGGGATGTAATATTTAATGAACAAATTATGTACAAGGACAGGTTGAAGGATTTGAGCACTAAAACTGCAAAGCCCCGCACTGCCGAGTTAGATTATCTGAACTCGTGTGGGAGTAAGGGGAGTCCGGTCGATGAGGAGGTTCTTAATGATAAACCAAGAAAACCACCACCACCTCAAAGACCAGTTAGAGATCGAAGGCCACCAGAGAAGTATTCGCCCTCTAACTATTACTTATTGTTGGTTGATGGTAATGAACCTGAGAGCTTTACAAAGGCAGAGCAAGTTGGTGATAGACGAAGATAGAAGGTTGCCAAGGAAGATGAAATGGCGTCTCTTCGTGTGAATGGCACTTGGGAATTGACTGAGCTTCCCAAGGGCATGAAGGCATTGCACAGCAAGTGGGTCTACCGAATCAAGAATGAGGCCGATGGTAGCAAGCGCTATAAAGCAAGGCTAGTTGTGAAAGGGTTCGAGCAACGATACGATATTGATTATACGGCAACAATTCACATGGTGTTGAGTATGGTGGTTGCAGAGAACCTGTTATTGCATCAGATGGATGTGAATACGACTTTCCTTCATGGTGATCTAGTGGAGGAGTTGTACATGGTACAGCCGGAGGGATTCGTGGTAGATGGAAGGAAAATCTTGTGTGCACGTTGAAGAAGAGCTTGTATGGGTTGAAGCAAGCTCCGAAGCAGTGGTACATGAAGTTCGACAATTTCATGATGGAGATTGGTTACCATAGATGCCACGCCGGCCATTGTTGCTATTATAAGAGGTTTGACAAAAGCTATCTTATCCTATTACTATACGTTGATGATTTGTTGATTGTAGGAGCCGATCCGAGGGAGTTGGAGAGGTTGAAGAAGCAATTATCTGAAAGGTTCTAAATGAAGGATCTAGAAGAAATGAAACAAATTTTAGGTATGAGAATCGAGAGGAATAGAGCGGCAAATTTGTTGTATCTTTCGCAGGCGGATTATGTCCAGAAGGTCCTAGAAAGGTTTAACATGGAGGATTCGAAGCCGGTTAATGTACCCTTAGGGGGGTCACTTTAAGCTGTCGAAGAAGGAGTCGCGATTACTAAGGAGGAACGTACCCAAATGATGAATGTTCCATATGCATCGACAATTGGAAGTATCATGTATGCCATGGTTTGTACTCATTCGGATATTGCGCATGCAGTGGGAGTAGTGAGCCGGTTCATGGGTGATCCGGGAAAACAACATTGAGAGGCAGTGAAGTGGAATCTAAGGTACTTGCGAGGTACCACAAATAAAGCATTGTGTTTTGACGAAAGAAAATTTCGAGTTGGTTGGTTACGTTGATGCGGACCTAGCATCGAACGATCTTGATGGGAGAAAGAGTACGACCGTGTATGTCTTTACTTATGGTGGTACGACGATTTCTTGGACATCAAAGTTGCAAAAGGTGGTTGCACTATCCACCACAGAGGCGGAGTACATAGCCGTGACGGAGGCAAGCAAAGAGATGGTGTGGTTACAAATTTTGTTTGGTGAACTTGGGAAGGAGCATGAAAATACTGTACTCTACAACGATAGTCAGAGTGCAATTTTCTTGGCTAGTAATCCGGCTTTTCATTCGAGAATGAAGCATGTTGAATTGAAGTATCATTTCATAAGACACCTGTTGGAAAAGAAAGCCTTGCGACTTATGAAAATTCTCGGCAGTGAGAATCTAGCTGACATGTTTACTAAGGTGGTGACCTTAAAGAAATTAAAGTTATGCATAACTTCAATTGGCCTCAAAACTTGAAGAAGAAGAGGAGATGATGATCCCGAGCGGAAACGGGAAGACGAGCTCAAAAGGAGTTGAATGGAAAGGATGTTTTAGTCTCCTAGTGGGAGATTGTTGGTTGTGGAGCCTAAAGTGACGCAGGGGGTATCATGGCCACAACGGGGAGTCGCGACCGCGACCAAGGGAGCGAGAAGCAGTGGCCTTGGTCTTTCAACCAGTCGTGGGCGCGAACGTCAAATTTGATGATACGCCTCACGGGCACGAATCGGGGTTGCAGCCGCGACCCGTAGCGATGACTGAAACTTGGGGGACAAGTTTTAGAGTTATTTTGACTATTATAAATAGTGGTATCCTTCTCCAGTCATTGTATTCCGAAAATCATCATTATTAGTGCATATCCTGGCTTGGTATCGCCCCTAGACGTAGTTACGCTTCGTAACGAACTGCGTTTCCAAATTCTTGTGTTCTTGTGTGATTGTTTATTGTTTCTCTTTCGATTATCTTGTCGTTTCGTGGTTGTGAGTGAGTCTAACTCTCAACATGCGACTCTCATGTGGCTTCACAAAATGAAGATTTTCGTTCATTGATGTGATGTTTTGCAATCTGAACTAACTTCCTACACTAGGCTTGCAAAATGCGTTTCATTACATATTTTTTGTACAATAAAAGACATATCATAATTAAAGTCCAAATAAAAATTGAGAGAGAACTAAAGAAAAGTTTCACCAAACAGTAAAAGAAACCCTTCTTTCATTATCAATCATAATCTCGATGGCTTAATATACAACGATTAATTGAAGGATGTTAAATTTTCTGAATTTGTTCAAATCGTTGACTAGTTTAGATTGCGACATGTAACAAGCAATGGACGAAATCCTATTTTGTGGAGTCACGTGGTATTCTCCATATTTAGGATTTTCTAGCTAAAAAAAGAACTAAACTTGCAATTTTTTTTCTTTAATTTATGCTGACTAAAATATAAAAGATTAATGAGTTAGAACTGAAATTGCAAGTGATTAGGGATGGACCCAGGAACAAGTAGAAGGGGGTCGAAAAGAAGTATATTATGATATAATTAAATTTAAAAGTTTCTCTAATATATATGTATATATATATATATATATATATATATATATATATATCTTTAAATTATTTCTCTAATACACAAGGTTGTCAAACTCACGATTTTAAGTAGGGTCGGTGGAGTGTCTGTAAAATCGGATCGTAAAATCGAATCGTAAAATCGTAAGATTCTACAACCTAAACAAAATAACCCTATATATAAAAATTATTCTATACACATATTAATTACAATAAGTTCTGAATTGATATCACATATAAAAATACACATATATTATATACACAATTAATCAAAAAGAAGTAAGAAAAATACAATTATGAAGAAATGTTATGCGCATCATGGTTCATATATACAAGTTAGTGAAACATTCCTGAATCATAATTATGAATACTTTAATTTTAAGTAAAAAAAATTAAAAAATAAACCTTAATGAAATTAAGTACTACATAGAAAAAGATACTCTTTTATGAAGTTTAGATTTTAATTTTGAACTTGATGGTTAGAAAAAAAAGATTTTCAGCAAAATTGGCTCACTTTTGCGTATAATTTGCTCTAGAATTTTTTAATCCCATTAAAATTTGTATTATATGTTTTTTAATTGTTAAAATAGAATAAAAAGTAGTATTTTATAAAACTTTTAAACTAGTATACGAAATCGTAAAACCGTAAACTCGTAAAATTGTATGAGCAAACTCGAGAGTTTATTCCGATTTTATTAGATTTCGATTTTATCCTGAGTTAACTCGTTTAGAGAGAAATAACTCGTAAATTTGTAGAACCGTAAGAGTCAACTCGAGATTTTGACAACACTGCTAATATATACAACTATTGGTTTTATTGTAGATATAAGTACATAAAAAGCGGAAAAAAAAAATGGAAACAATTCAGAGAAAATGGAGCAAACAGTATAAAAGATAGTTTAGTAGGTCTCTTGTACAACAGTTGCACGAATCCTGGTCATGGGCACAATGTATTAGTATTTATGCGTAAATGTACATGTTTTGGTTAAATGTAATATGATGAAAATATATTAATATTTATGCTTAGATATATTACTTATTTTGGGTAAATGTATTATAACACATTTAGCCACAACAAATAATATAAATTGTGATACTAACATCGATTGTACCGTGCACTTGGTGACATGAAACTTTGCCAAAATGGGAAAGGGGTAGGGGTAGAGGTTTGGGGGATGGTGGGGTGGGGTGCCGCCGGCCGGTGAGAGGCTGGGGTCAATGGCAGATCTATTAAGAGTTGCGGTGGTATAGTTGTACTCCTAATTTGAAAAAAAATAAAATTACTAATGTATTTTAAAAAAAGAATTTATATCCCCAATAGAATTATAAATATACTCTTAAGTACTTAATTGGGGTAGTAGTTTTAATTTGTATTTTATAAAATTTTTAATTTTTTATCTTGGTTTTTTAAAATTTTGTAAGTTTAAATATTGGATAATACTTTGTGTATTTTTAATTATATCGTTAGATAATATATTCGAAATCGTGAATATATGACAACAAACTCTTTGAAACATCAAGTGGATCCGTCCCTACAAGTGATGATAATTATGAAAGTAAAGATGCATATTTTGGTATTAATGACGCAGTACTAGCTGCAACGATGCCAATTGGCAGACATGCATGGTTGCATGATGTGGAATTTGTATTAGAAGCAACCACGTACGCTATCCACATTCATTCATTTTGCCTTCAATTTTCTTGGAATTTAGCTCCATCACATCTACAGTGAATACGATTATGCATGCTAAATGTCAAATTAATACATATTAAAAGTAAATTTGTAATATTATATTTATAATATGATGTATCATGTATACAAATAATATTGAGAATAAAGTTCTGACATATAGGGTATGTTTACTTAAGGCTGAAGAGTGCTGGGTCAAATCTGGCTGAATGAGTTAATGAGTGTGCTTTATTGGGATTTTAGCCCTTAAATCTACTGAGCCAAGTCTTAAGTAAACATAGTCATAGTTACTATGACACAATTTCAACTAGTAAAGACCAAGTGCGATGCACGTCAACTTTACTTTCTATTATATTGTATTTTATAAAATTGTACTAATCGTTGAGTCAACTCTCTACAAGAAAAATAGCTATTTGCGATAATTTTCTTTTGCAACGACAATTGTACTCACTAAAAATTTGACTTTTACAACAACAAGTCGATGACCTGATGAACAGTCGTGAACTCTGATGACTGGTCCTTATCTAATGGTTATACTTCTTCTACCTCAAGTGATGCTCAAAATCCTGATGACCGTGATGGGGAGGCAGATCATTATGATCGTAAGGAATTAGAGTATGATGCTGACGAGGAAATAGATCTGCGTTAGGAGATCAGTAATTGATCGTATACTATTTTTAATATCTTTTGTTGATTATGAATGTATGTTTTTTAGTATCTTTTGTTGACTATAATTAAGTACATGTGTTGATATGAGAATAGTGTTTGATTATCTTGATATGTATACCATACATTTTGAATTTAGTATGTTACTTATGAATTCATATTATTGATGTTAAAAATTGTCAACATTTTATGATACATACTGAACAAGTTCTGATATATCCACAAATATAAATTAAAAAAAATTATTTTTGTGACATGTCGCAAATAATAACTAATATCATGGTTTTCGTGACAACACGATGACGCTAAAACAATGGAAAAAATGAGAGATGATAGTGAATAGCGACGATATGTCGAGGCAAAAAAAATCGTAAAAATGAGAAGATTATTTCCGACGACATGTAGTCGCAAAAACAATGAGTTTTATTTAACCGCTTTTCCACCTTATTTGCATCGACATGTCGACGCACATGTCGTCGCAAAAATATTTTTTGCGACGAGAATATATCAACGGCTTTTTAGCGATGACTTGTCATCGCAATTACAATAGCAACGACGACATGAGCTTATTTACAACGACTTTTTATCGTTTCAAAAACACCTATTTCATGTAGTGACCAAATATTCTAGGATGAATCTATATATTATATATTGTTATAAAAGCATTAAAAGTAATAAAAACAATTTAAATTAAGTAATAATGTAACTGTATAGCTAATTGAAATTTATGAGTGCAGCTTAATAGTTTCTTATATATGCATTTACAGTTATGTTGACCCTGAATTTGTGAAATAATTTTCGTATAATCAAACTTAATATTTTTCTTCTTTAAAAAACTCAACACTTTCTAAAGATAAACAAATTTGAATATATAAAGATATAATTAATGGATTAAAATATCAAACCATGTCTCAAACTAATATTAGGATATATACATATAATTTTTAATTACATTATATATTTTTCTTTTAAAGGTAATAACAATGATGGTCGAATATATATACGTATATTATGATTATTTATAATATTAACTTGCATTTTACTGCCTAACACATTTTTGTTGATAGGATACCTTTTGTGATTCTTTCATTCCCACGACATGAAATATTTAAAAATGTGAAATATTTATGATATTTTGGCTCCGAACACTTGAAATTTACATGTTTTTTTGTCATTTACATAGGAAAAATCAACAAAAACATGTAAAAAGTAGGCTCGTTTGCCATTATTTTTCATATTTTGTTGGATTTCATGTATTTGTTCATTTTCTTTTTGTGTATTATGCATTTTTAGGTAAAAATGTGCAAATATGGAATCCCAAAGAAGAAATGAGCGAATAAAAGGACAAAATGTGGTTAACCTGTGCAAGTGTAGGAGAATGGGAACAGTGTTTGATATAGAAGTCAAAATTACACGTTTATTTTATTTATTTATTTATTTATTTTGGGAAAAAGTTGAGAGAGCTATAACTTTTATGTTAACAATATTTTTCAGTTCCCGTTAGATCAACAGATATTTAAAATAAGATCAAATTTCGTAGACACGTATATTGAACAAGACACACCTCTAGTATTTCGCTCATATCTTGAGTCATGTACCTCCCAACCACAATAAAACGCTGAAATCACTAGAATTGGAAATTAATTTATTTCACATAGCTATTACTTTATCAAATATAATTGGCAACATCAAATTCCAACAAAAAAAAAAAAAAAAACACCTTCAAAAATAATTTTGAAGTTGGGTCAGTAGTGCAGTTTCGAGCGCCGCCAAGCCACAGCCGTTGTATTCTCTGTGCTCAACCGAGACATTCCGGGGGAGTTCTGCTCACTTACGTGTTTGTACGTACACTACAAGAAACAAGGCCTTTTGCCACTACAAAATGTAGTTGCAAAAGATGAAGAGTAGTTACAAAAATATTTTTAGTAACTAAATATCTAAAAGTAGTTACTATTGGGTAGTCACTTATAATAACATGCAAAAAGTTTTTTTGCAACTACTTTGTAGTTACTAATGTATTTGTAACTATTTTTTGCAACTACTTTGTAGTTACTAATATATTTGTAACTACAAGTAGTTGCAAAAGAGTTTGTCATATTTTAGCAAATTTGATTAAAATTGTATGAAATACTTTATGTAACTACTAGTAGTTACAAAAGGGGTTATTTTTAGTAACTACTTTGTAGTTGCAAAAAGCCAGTGGCAAATGCCCTTTTTTTTTTGTAGTGGTATGTTTTGGTCCATATATGATTTTCTCCCAACTTAACCTACTCCATGCACTCCTATAAATATCACAAGGCTCTGATACATTGAGGAATACAATTATATCATACATACATGTATACCTTTAAATTATATTTTTGACATTTCGTAAAGAGTCGGGAGGAACGAAGGAGTAGCAGTGAAGCGATCAGAAGGAGCGCAGTGCCACGCCATCTACACTCTTTGACTATAGTATTATTTAATTTATTATTTTTACATAATGTTACTTTTTAATAGAATTATTTTTGTTATTTTGATTATGGGGTAGTCGTCTTATATTCTAGGATTTAGAAAGTAGGATTCGATTAAAATGTAGATTTTATTTTTTTATCCTTTAATTTATATTTGTTCCATACATTATTGTTGTTGTATTGGGCAATTTTAACAAATTATTGCACTGTTCACGTCGTGTTTAAAATTATAGGTGCTCTTTTTTGGTAATTGATAAAGTAAGTGAACTCGCCTGTGCCACAGGCGAGTTCACTTCTCCCTGACATTGCAACAGCGAGATCAATTGGGAATTTTTTTTTTTTTTTTTTTTTGAATCTCGCCTATGCGAGAGGCGATTTCAAGTATATACGTATACAAATACGTAATCTCGCCTCTCGTTCAAGTATATATATATATATATATATATTTTTTTTTATCATGTACCTGAACTCGCCCATGGCAGGGGCGAGTTCAATTATTTCACCCGTCACATGCATGCAGCGATTTAGGGTTTAGGGTTTAGGGTTTATGGTTTTAACCATGAGGATGAAAATATCGGTAGTCGCGGAGATATCAATAGATATCGGAATATTGGTGTAATTTTCTGAAAAATATATTAAAAATTTAAAAAAATTATTTTGTGTGTATATATATATTACCTAAAAAGGAATAATTTATTTTTTTAACTCGCATTCAACTTTTTCTTTATGTAAGATTAAGATTATCGTATAGTCAATGCAATAAATTCGATTAGTTAAAATTTATAATATTTAGTTTAATTATAAATATTTAAAATATCAATTAACTTTTTACCCAATTATTACAAATAACATGAAAGACAAAATATAATATATTTTTTAGGTAAGACAAAATCTAATATATTTTTTAGGTAAAACAAAATCTAATATTTTATCAACGCAACTTTATGCAACTATTACAAATAACTTGAAAACTACAAAATCTAATATTCATGACCAGTCCCACATCTAGTTTTTTTTCTGTTTCGTTTTGCTCTCCCCCTCCGTTCCTCGATAGGGGCATCGACTTCCGTGTCCTGGGCTCGTTGTGATTGAACATCATCTTGGGTGCTGATATTTAAACTGAATGTTGGATGACCAGACGAAGATGATGTTTGGCCTAAATATGGAATTGGCGACGTATTGAACTGTCCTGAATAACCTCCCAAATTTGCAATTTGATTAGGACCAAAACTGTCAACCAAGGGATCAATTGCATCATCCCCGGATAACGCCGCCTCAGTGTCACTGCCATCGACTTCTTGAGTTTCAGGGTTAATAGGAATTGTAGTAGAAGGGCCTTGTGTAGGGAAAAGAAGACTAGTTGGACTATCACCACTTAGATATGCCGCATATTGGTGATAGTCATCCGTCAATGGTACATTTAGTTCGGTGAACGTCTGCAGCGGAACACTTTCCACGTGAAAGTGAACGAAACAATTTCCGACATCCGGGTCAAAGAAGAACCACAGATCTTCGTCACTATTGATCGGTATTAATTGTAAAATATTATCCTCAGAAAAGGCTGCACATACTTTCAATATATGTCGTTCAGCATCAATTTGCAACATTTGGTATAACAGCGAAATTAGGCCAGGGTAGCCAATTGAACGATACACCCTGCGCCCACCAATAGGTGGTCCTTCAGCACCACTTCCACGGTGCACGATTATTCCCACCTTTTCTGATGGCGCCATTTTCTTCAAATTTAAGCATTTTAGCGTAAATAGAGTTAACATAGTTTGAAACATGTAATTGTAATAACAAACCCAAAAATAAAATGTGGAAGCATAAATATCTTTATACTAAAGTTAATAATAATAATAATAATTAAATTAATAATAATAATAATAAGTATAATATTTCTAGAAAAAATAACGTTAACCATAATAATAATAATAATAATAATAATAATAATAATAATAATAATAATAATAATAATAATAACAACAACAATAATAATAATAAGTATATTATTTTTCTAGAAAAAATAACATTAATAATAATAATAATAAAAATAAAAATAAAATAAAATAATAATATGTTTAAATAAATAAAAATACCAATAATAATACTGATAATTATAATAAGAATAATAATAAGTATAATATTTCACAAAAAAAAATGATATCACATTAAATATAATAATAACAATGAAAATTATAAACAACAACAACAATAATAATAATAATAATAATAATAATAATAATAATAATAATAATAATAATAATAATAATAATAATAATAATAATAATAATAATAATAATAATAATAATAATACTATGAAACTAAAAATAACAATAATAATAACAACATTGATACTGGCAATTGATAAACATAATAAGAATAATAGTAAGTATATTATTTTTTTAGAAAAAAAAACGTTAAAAAAATAATAATAATAACAATAATAATAAAAATAATAATATGTTTAAATAAATAAAATTACCAATTTTAATATTAATTGTAATAAGGATAATAATAAGTATAATATTTTTAATAAAACGATATACAATAATAATAATAATAAAACTATAAAAATAAAATACCAATAATAATAATAACATTGATACTAATATTGATAATCATAATAAGAATATTAATAAGTATATTATTTGTCTAGCAAAAATAACGTTAATAATAATAATAATAATAATAATAATAATAATAATAATAATAATAATAATAATAATAATAATAATAATAATAATAATAATAATAATAATAATAATAATAATAATAATAATAATAATAATATTATTATGTATAAATAAATAAAATAACCAAAATGTCACTAACACAAACCTAAACATAACTAAACTAAATAGCACATCAGAAATAAACATGACAAGATAAACAATAGTAACGTTACTAAGAGCAACAATAAAATATATGATTCGTCAACTTCACATATATAAAAGTTGAACATGATTCTTTATACTAAATATTCATCGGATAAAATAAATAGAATTACATATGTAATTTTGATACCTTAATGAAGTTTGAAACTAGATGTATTTCTAATCCTTTTTCCAGGCCAAACGAGAGGGAGCACCGCGACCACTGATTTTTTGGAACCGAATTTTCGACAACCTTCAAAAATATTATACAATAATTACAAAACGATTTCCACCGATATACCAAACGAAATAAAAAATTTACATTATGGAAAGCATCTAAATATAAAAAATTGTACCTTAACAAATAATCTTCAATTTGTTTGAAGTCATATGCACAAAAATTGTGCAGCTTAGTGAAAGATAAAGAAGAAGAAAAAATTTGCAGAGAAAATTTTTGGAGTGCACTTCATTCTGTGAGAAGAGTGTATGGAATGAGAAATGAGGTAGGAGAAGAAGGGGTGAGCTGATATATAAAAGGCATCGTTCAAAATTAGTCTTTGATGTGGACAACACACTGCAATCACCCCACCCACCGCCACTTAAAGCGGCTGCACCCCTGCACCCTCTGCAACCACTGCCCTCGGCTGCACCCCTGCACCCTCTGCAACCACTGCCCAACCCTAAACCGCTGCATGCATGTGACGGGTGAAATAATTGAACTCGCCCCTGCCATGGGCGAGTTCAGGTACATGATAAAAAAAACAAAATATACTTGAACTCGCCTCTCCCAGAGGCGAGATTACGTATTTGTATACGTATATACTTGAAATCGCCTCTCGCATAGGCGAGATTCCAAAAAAAAAAAAAAAAAAAAAAAATTCCCAATTGATCTCGCCCCTGGCAGGGGCGAGATCACTGTTGCAGTGTCAGGGAGAAGTGAACTCGCCTGTGGCACAGGCGAGTTCACTTACTTTATCAATTACCAAAAAAGAGCACCTATAATTTTAAACACGACGTGAACAGTGCAATAATTTGTTAAAATTGCCGTTGTATTGTGATATGATTGATGCTAGTTAGATTGATCACCTATAACTTACACACACATGAATTCGCGTTCAAAGCCCGGTAGATAATGACATAAATGATCAAATAACACACAACATAATTATTCAACAGACCCAGGAAGTTTAGAATGATTTGGGCGTATATCTTAGACACGGTTGGGATTTATATACATGGGCGTAACCGAGATTTATATAATCTACACCTCAATCGCTGTAGAAGGAGCGATAGAGATACACATAACGAATCTTCGTAATATAGGAATGATATAAATTAGGGCAATTACCTTTATTTACATCTATCAATTGTTTCTGAAATTTATAACCCTAGGTTAGTCTTAATCAATTTACTCTATAACATTTGTTACTCTGTTACTATTTGATTTTCATTGTTATTGTTCAACTCCTTCAGTATAGGGTTAAGTTAGAGCAGTTAGAACAACACCACCATCACCTCCGGTAAGTCGATCTAGATATATCAAAATTAAATACATTGTAGTAATTTGATTAGGTAGCCTATATGAGTCTATGTGGGGGAGGTGGGGGGGGGGGTTTACAAAAGAGGGGGAAGGGGTGCAGGGGAAGTGAAGTCGTGCGCCTACAACTTGCCCCACCAAGGACGAAAATATCGATTTTTACAGTATTATCACTGTTTCCATTTTATGAAAATATCGGGGCATTTTTTAAAAGTGCTGGTAAATGTATAAAAAATATGAAAGTTTAAAATGATATTTTGCATATTGTTATAACTAACTTAAATATAAATATTTATCTTAATTTTTTATAGAATTTATACTTTTACACCTAGTTTATAAATATTAAATTAAATAAAAGATGTCTTGCAATATGATACATGTTCTAAAGTTTTTCATACATTTTTACTTATTAGTATTAAAATGCTGACCCATGAGGTTCGAATGAAATTGATGTCTCATCTTTAGCTAAGCAATACTAGAACCAGTTTATCACATAACAATAATTATGAAGAAATCCATTTAGATACCATTTGTATGTTCTTCTATCTTTTCTGATAGGTATACTATAAATTTGATAGTTTGAATTGACTTAATAATTATGTTGTTGAACAATATGAAATTAAACTAAATGTATACCAAAAAATTAAAAAATAAAATTTCAACAAAATGTAAATTATAGCCGTTTTAAACGGCGTAATTGCTTTTTTTTTTTTTTTTTTTTACACCTTATCTATATGAATGAAGCAATGGTGGTTTTTTATGTATTAATTTTTTTTTTAGTTACTAAAAATTCTAGAAATGAGGAATAGGGTTGGCAGTGGGGTGGGGAATCCTCACTCCTCGCGGGGATCCGTCTCGAATGAAGCGGGGATTTTTCATTTTCTTCCCCCAATGGGGTGGGGACAGGAAGAATTTTTGCCCCGATGGCCCCGTCCCCGCCTTGTTCCCCGCGGAGCCCCCCTATATAAATTTTGTTTTTCCTCTATATAAATAGAAATATATGTAGTGGGGAATGCACTCCCCGCCCCATTTTCCGCGGGGATCCGATAATATGTAATTTATATATTTATTTAGTAAAAATATATTTTAATTTTATTATATTCATATTATTATTAGTAGATGTATTAAATAAAATTAAAAAAAAAAGGGTCGGAGAATTCCCGTGGAGATGGAGATGGGATAAAAAGATCCCCGTCAATTACGCGAGAACGGAGACGAAAAATCTCCACGAACGCAAGAACAAAAATGGGGACTTGTCCCCTGATAAAGCGCAATCCGGTAACCACTAAATCTACCGATAATCTACACAAACAGAATATAAAAACATAAGATTTACGTGGTTCGATCCGGAGATCTACGTCCACGGGCAGAAAATCACTCTTGCCGAGGTGTTTCCTTTACTAGAACGTTGAGTTTACAGGTAGTAATTCAGTATACAGAGTGCGAACCCTAATTCCGAGTCCTTTTCACGTATTTATACTTAGCTTTTCTAAACCCTAACTGAACCCTAACAAACTTCCTATATTCACGCCCACTTCCAGCTGCATGGCGGTTGGGTATGAATCTTCAGCCTTGATTCGCGGAACAAACCACTCGCTGGGCCAAGGCGCGTTCCTGGGACTGCTGGGCCTATGCTTGGTGGGCCTTCACGTGCTTGGTGGGCCTGCACGTGCTGGGCCGATCAGTGGGCTTTGGTATTAACCTGACCCGAGGTGATCGGGTTATCCCTATCAGATGCCCCCCCCCCCCAGCCGAAGCGAGGTAGGAGCTTCGGTTGTCATCGGAGTGGAACCGTAAGCAAGAAGGACCGGGGTCGCTGGCGGGCCGAAGTGTTTACGGATGACTGAACTAGGCCGAAGTGCATAAGACATTTATCGAGATATCGAGTTTCCCAGAAGCAAGAAACGTGTTGGGAGTTTATAACAACCTGGCCGAGGTGGGGGTACACCGGAGTGAGTTGTCTGGCCAAGATGGAGGGAGCACCGGAGTGTGGTAGTATAACCGAGGTGGAGTGTACACCGGGGTGTAGTTTGAATCTTCCTGACGAAGGGTGAGGCTGATGTGATTGGCGGCGCCATCATGAGAGAGAGGGATGTGAAGTGACACGCTCTGCAACTTCCAAGAAACCTGTTCCCCACGCGCCTCAGGAACTGTAAAGCGCGTGAAGAGCACGCTTAAATCCCCATCACTGAATTTGAATAGCCTGCATCGAAGCCGTTGGTTTTTTGCGTATATAATTGTAGTAATTGCACAGTAACCTTTCATCTTCTTCATTGCGATTCATCAGTTTAGACAGCGGGAAAAAGAGGAAATCTGCATTCGTGATTCATCTCAGATCAAAAACTTCTCAAATCCACCTTCTCAAATTCCACCCAAGTAAGTATGTCTTCCTCTTCGTCTTCTTCATCTTCTGCCTCATCTTCTGGCTCGATTGAAGAATTAGGGACTTCGAATACCCCGTTAGACATCCCCCCCCTATCATATCTCATTCCGGAGAGGAATGAGGTTAGGACCATAGACAGGATCGACGGCCGGGAATGCAACGTTATGATGGTTGCTTTCTTTCCGTGCGCGGAGGAGGGTCGGGAGGTGTCCTCCGTGGCACTACGGATGTCGCGAGAGCAAATCGAGAGGGAACTCCCGTCATTTTACCTTCCCTTCAACCTCGAGTATATAATCCCTAACCCCGAGGATAGGGCCTGTTGCCCACCGCAGGGGTTTATTAGTATATATATAGATACCCTTAGAGTAGGCCTGAGACTGCCGCTGTGGGACATTGTCACCCTGTTGTTGAAGTATTACGGTATTGCCCTCTGTCAATTAGCGCCGAACGCGGTGAGGCAGGTGGTGGGATTCACCGTGGTCTGTAAACAGGCCGGATTAGAACCAACCGTAGAGCTCTTTAGGTTCTTCTTCCAACTAAAAAACTTCGGAAAGTCCAAGGGGTGGTATTCCTTTAGTCCCCGAGCCCGAGGTGGGTTCAAGGTTCAGAACCCGAGTAAGGTAGAGGGTTGGAAGGAGAGGTTTATATTCATTAGGAATAAAGTAGCTCTGCCGAAGTGGAGGACTGAGGAGGTTCTTGACACCGCTCCTGTGGAGAGCCCGGGGGCCGAAGTGATACACACATTCCGGACAGTGGGGACTTTCAAAACCCTCTGTTCCGAGGAGGAATTGGAGGAGGCAGGGCTGAGTCCGTATTATTCGGGCAATGCAGGGACTGAAGAGGGTAGGAGTTCTTTTTCTTGCTGTTTAAACTGTCGTTTTGCGCAGGACTAACCACAACCTTTGTATGCAGTGGGACGCTTCGGAAATGAGCCTGCTGGGAGCCCTGCAGCGTCGGCAGCGGCAAAAAAGAAAGGTAAAGCCACTGAGGTGTCTCCCCAGGGGAAGATGCCACCGAGTGCACGACCATCGGCGGGGTCGGAAGAACGGATGACGCCGGCGGGGTCTCCTCCCGTATCAAAGAAGAGGCCGGAGCCTACTGGGACTCCGCAAGCGCCATCCAAAAGACCCCGGGCAGGGGAGAGCTCGCAGGTAAACTTAATATGTTGATCGTATTCTATGTGCCCGAAGTATCTGTTATGAAAGTTGCGGATGACCATATTTGTCATGTAACTGTCCAGGCTGAACAGGTGGCCCCGAGTCTTCTGGGGTTGGAGGGCGCGGATGCTGAAGAACTCCTGCGCCTGGCGCGAGGTATCCTGGACCTCGGCCGTAAGAGCGAGAGGGAGGGAAAGGAGAAGCTGGCCGAGGTGGCCAGGGAACTGCGGGCGCGCAACGACCGGCTGGCCCATGATATGACCGAGGCACGCCAGAGGGCTGCCTTGGTCGAAACTGAGGTCGCGCGTCTGCGCGGGGTGGATGCGGAGAACCACGCTCTCCGAGGCGAACTGTTTCAGCTGCGGGCAGAAATGGAAGCTAAGGACGCTGCCGTAGTCGAGGGGCAGGGAGCATTGCTGAAGGCCTTCGCCGACAAGCTCTTCAAAACCACCACGTTCCTCGACTTCCAGACGGAGTTTGTGGCTATCGGGGACCAGGCCACTCGTTCCGCGCTGCTGGAGCAAGTGAAAGCGGTCTACCCGAATGTGGACATATATCGTCCAGAATTCGGGTATGACTTTGAGTCGGTGGCCGGAGTGGAGAAGGCCTACTATGCGGCGCTAGCAAATCTGCCGGAGTGGCCCCTGGTGAAAGCTCTCGGGGAGAAAAAGCAACTTCTGACTGCCGCGGAAGTGGCAAATTGCGAGGTGGACCAGGACAAAGAATTCCTGGCATTCTGCCGAGGTGAACTGGTCACCGCTCCCCGGAGCATAGAGCCCCCCCCACGGATGGAGGTCGAAGCCCCAGCTGCGATCGAGGCCGTCGCAGCAACTGAAGAGACTGAGGGGTCGCCCGAAGAGGCCGAGGCAGTTGAGCGGGAGGTCAGTCGATCCCCGCAAATTTAAAGTTGTACATTTTTAGGAATGTTAGGAATGATGTATTGACTAAAACAGTTGTACTTTTGAAATGTGAAATATAATTTCTGTTTCTCAGACTCTTGCACTTCTCTTTTTACTTGCATGATCAATTTATGTCTGTTATCGAACTGAATTCCAACTTGTATATGCTTGAGAGTAATCGAACTGGTTGGCTCTTATTATCTGTTTAGAACACCGCGGAGCTACACGAAACAATAAAGAAGCTAATGCAATCACTTGAGTGGTTCCGCGGAGAAAAGAATCATCTGCAAATGCACGTAGTGCCAAAGCTGGAGAAGAAGATAGCCTCGGCAGAGAGGAAAGTAGTTGAGGCCGAGGAGAAAGCCAAAGACTTCGAGATGAAATATCGGTCTACCGCTGCCGAGATGAGCCGCGTCCTTGTTCATCAGAGGGAGTATGACCGGATACTCTCGGAGTTCGGTCTTCTGACCTTTGAAGAAGTAGAGGAGCGGTTCGTTGAGATCCAGAGCGAAATCTCGGCGCTGACAGCCACTACCCCCGCGGATGCCTCGGAGCTCGTAAGGAAGCGAGAAGTACTCGAGCTGCTTCTGAGCATGTATGAAGGGCTCAAGGGCCGAGGCAGATGGAGACCCTCTGCCGAGGAGTTTATTGCCAATACAAGCCAGAGGCAAGGTACCTCGAAAGCGCCTCGGAGGGACAAGAAGACCACGGACAAGAAGAAACCCTCCGGACAGAGCAAGGGCATAGTTATCCGAGAGCCAGCTCCGGTGACCATAGTTGAAGAAGAACCCCCGGCGGTTGCCGAGGAGGTAGTCGAGGAGCTGGCCCGGGAAATAGAAGTGATGGCTCCGGAGGAGTGGGACCCTGAGCAGTGGGCTCAAACCTCGAGGTCCGCGCCACAACAAAGTAGCCGAGCGCGGACCAGAAACGAAGTCCCTAGGCAAGCGCCCAGGGCCAGTCCTCGGCGTAGGGAAGCTCAAGGGGATGACAGAGCCGGAGCTCGAGGCCGAAGAACTTCAGGGTCCCGGAGGACGCAACAGAGATCAAGAAGCAGGCAGCAACGCCGGAGCGCCGAGTATTGGCTCGGGGGCCGGAGATAATAACTTTCCTCCTTCTTGTTGTTTGTGTTTTTGTTTTGTTTTGTTTTGTTTTTTTATGTTTGAAGTTTATGTAAAAAACTTTATAATGTTTGTAATATTCAAAAGATAATAAAACTGTTGTAGTGTTTACAAACGAGTTTAATGAAAGCAAAAGGTTACGAAATATTTTAATCGGGTGTCCGGGAACACGACAGGAAAAATTATTAATTGTGTTAATTGAGTGTTCGGGAACACAGTATGGATAAATCCAATCCCCCCGGACGGATCAGGCGGGAGTAAACACTTCTCCGGTTAAACAGACGAGAAAGTGATATGAGTCCGGGGACTAAAATGAGAATCTCCTCGGACGGACAGAGAGAAAGAGTTTTAATTGTCCGGAGACTAGTAATGATAATATGAGTACGTTAGGGCGTCCCCGTAACGTAAAGGAAAACACAGCAAGATACGCAAAGAAAGAATTTTTATTCAATGATAAGTGCCGGAGCAAACTCAAAAGTACAAATAGAGATAACAACTATAAAAGAAATCAAAGGTAAGATGGTACTTGAGATGTGGCCTTCACAGATAGAAACGCCTTAAGTTAGTGACGTGCCAGCTTTGGGGAATCGGGGTCCCGTTGAGATGTTCAAGCTGATAGGATCCAGAGTCGTGTGCGACAACGACTCGGTAGGGACCTTCCCAAGAAGCGTGTAATTTCCCTTCGGGGGCAGCTTTGTTGGCTGAGTTGAGCCGAAGAACTAAGTCCCCGACATTGAATTGAGTGCCTCGGACCCGGAGGTTATGATATCGGGCTGCTCGTTGTTTACATCTGGCCTGTTGAATGAATGATCGGTCACGGCGATCTTCAAGCTCATCCAAATTAGCCCGGAGAGCCTCATCATTATTTTCTGGAACCAATGTGAGGAGGCGAGGACTCGGCACACTGATTTCAGCAGGGATAACGGCTTCGGAACCGTAAGTAAGGCTATAAGGAGTCTCCCCGGTAGAAGTATGCGGCGTTGTGCGATAAACCCATAGGACTTGTGGAAGATTTTCAGCCCAGAGTCCTTTGGCATTATCCAGGCGCTTCTTTATTCCCGTGAGCAGTGTCCGATTGGTTACTTCAACCTGCCCGTTGGCTTGAGGGTGAGCAACCGAAGTAAAAATCTGTTTGATGTGGAGCTCGTCACACCATGACCGGAATGGATCGTTGGCAAACTGTTTACCATTGTCCGAGATGATAGTGCTCGGGATGCTGAAGCGACAAACAATATTACGCCACACAAATTTCAAGATATTCTGACCAGTAATGGCTGTAAGTGGTTCGGCTTCGACCCACTTAGTGAAGTAGTCTATGGCAACAACCAGGAACTTCAATCCTCCCGGAGCAACGGGGAATGGACCAACAATGTCGATACCCCACTGAACAAACGGCCACGCACTCTGGATTCCAGTGAGCTCGGTCTGTGGCAAATGCTTTACACGGGAGTGCAGTTGGCACTTGCTGCATTTGGTCACCAAGTCGTGAGCATCATTGAACAGGGTTGGCCAATAGTATCCCCAGCGGAGAACTTTCTTGGCTAATGTCCGGGAGCCGATATGGCTGGCACAGGCCCCTTCGTGAACCTCCCGCAGAACTTGGGTAGCTTCGGCAGGAGCGAGACACCGGAGACTCGGTTGTAGGTATGACCGCCGGTATAAGACTCCATCATGAAAGGAGTATTTGGGAGCTTTGAGGACAACCTGCCGAGCTCGTAGCTTGTCAGTGGGTAAGACTCCATCTTGGAGATACTGGACGATAGGAGTCATCCAATTCGGATCACTATTGGCCAGTACCGAAACTGTGGCCCCCTGAATTGCTGGATGAGATAGGTCTTCAACCATGATATCCGGAGATATATTTGTTTGTACCGCGGAGGCCAACTTGCTGAGTGTGTCTGCTCTTGCATTTTGAGCACGCGGTATTTTCTGGATAATAACTGCATCAAAAATTGACATGAGCTTGAGTGTTAGAGCACGATACCTGATCATTGTTTCACCCTTGGCGACATAGGTCCCCTGAATTTGTTTGGTCACGATCTCGGAATCTGTGAAGAGTTCAAGTTGACGAACGCCCAAGGATTGAGCGAGCCGGAGCCCGGCGAGAACTGCCTCATACTCCGCTTCATTATTAGTCACCTTGAACTTGAAACGGATGACGTATTTTACTTCAACCTCCTCGGGGTCAATGAGGAGTATCCCGGCACCACTTCCCCGAGTTGTGGAAGCTCCATCTACATATAGCTGCCATTTCATATGTGCGGGTACGTGGGTAGCGGAATGATGTGTATCCTTGTCTGTCGGAGACTGGGGAACGTCTCCCGGGGTTTCAGCCAGAAAGTCGGCAAGTGCTTGTCCCTTGATTGCTCGTCGGGGAAGATACTGAATATCATATTCGCCTAACTCGACGGCCCACTTTGCGAGGCGCCCAGACACCTCGGGTTTGACAAGAATCTGGCGGATAGGATGGTTGGTCAGAACCCGTATCTCACGTCCTTGGAAATATGGCCGTAAACGCCAAGCTGCCATAACAATTGCCAAAGCAGTTTTTTCTAACATGGAGTACCGTGTCTCCGCCCCGTGGAGAACACGACTTGCGAAGTAGACAGGATGTTGGACCCCATTGACTTCGCGCACAAGTGCAGCACTGATAGCTTCCTCGGAGGAAGCTAAATATAAATAGAGCGGCTCTCCGGGGAGAGGAACTGACAAAGTGGGCAGCTGCTGTATGTGACGCTTCAAAGCCTCGAAGGCTTCGGTGCACTCCGGAGTCCACTCAAAGGACTTCGCCTGTCTCAAAATTTTAAAGAATGGAAGCTGGCGCTCGGCCGCTTTAGATAAGAACCGATTTAAAGCCGCTAAACCACCTGTGAGGCGCTGAACATCCCTGAATGTCTTGGGTGGCTGCAGTTCTAGCACATCCCGAAGTTTGGCCGGGTTGGCCTGCAAACCTTGTTGTGAAACCATATATCCCAGAAACTTGCCGGAGCCGACGCCAAAAGTGCATTTCGCCGGGTTAAGGCGCAAATTGTAGCTGCGTAGGGTGCGCAACGTTTCGGAAATGTCTTGCACACATGAAGAATGGGAGATACTCTTTATAACGAGGTCGTCAACGTAAACCACGACGTTGCGGCCAATCTGGCCGTGGAAAACCCGATCCATGAGGCGCTGGTATGTGGCTCCGGCGTTCTTGAGCCCGAAGGGCATTTTCTTAAAAGCATAGCACCCAAAAGCAGTGATGAATGCTGTCTTGATGGCATCATGCGGATCCATAAATATCTGGTGGTATCCCTTGTACAGATCTAAGAAACACAGGGCCTCATACCCAGTGATGGCCTCGGCCTTTTGATCTATGGAAGGTAGGGGATAACAGTCCTTCAGATAATGCTTGTTGAGGTCGGAGAAGTCGACGCACATCCGCCATGCCCCATTGGATTTAACCACCATTACTGGATTCGATAACCAGGAGGGGTAATATACTTCGAACAGGATGTCTGCATCCAAGAGTTGCTGTACCTCGATTCGAATGGCCTCATTTCGCTCCGGAGCGAATTTCCTCTGTTTCTGCTGGATTGGCTTTACGCTGGGATCGATATTTAGCTTGTGCGTTATTATATCGGGAGAGACCCCGGGCATATCCAGAGGAGACCATGCGAAGACATCGGAATACTCTCGCAAGGTCTGAATTACAGCCTGGTGTAGCCATGGCACATCCACGGCTCCTACGGTTACTGTCTGTTCCGGCTTGGACGGATCAAGCGGGACTTGTGCAGTGGCATCCCCCAACGAAGTACATTCCCGAGGTTCCAGAACCGACGATGCCACCTGAAGCTGTTGTTTGGGTGGAACCTTGGCAGTCTTTTTGAGTGCCACATACATACATTCTTTTGAAACCCGCTGACTCCCGCGGATAGCCACTTCGCCATGCGAGGTGGGAAACTTTAGTGCGAGGTGATACGTGGAGCAAATGGCTTTGGCGGGGGTAAGCCAGTCCCGGCCCAATATCATGTTGTACGGTGACGGGGAATTCACCACATAAAAATCCACGAAGATGGTTTTTATCTTCGGATAAGTCCCCAAAGATGCTGGGAGAGTGATGACACCTTCTGGTTGGACTTCACCTTGAGTGAAAGTCTGTAGTGGCCCGGGAGCCGGTCGAAGTTGATCCCGTGAAATCCCCATCCGTTGGAAACAGTCGGCAAATATAACACTCACCGCGACCCCATTATCCACGAAGACCTGCCTTACTGTTATATTGGCTACAGTCATGTCGATGACAATAGCGACAGTGTGAGGTGTTATCTCCGGAACCAGGTCCCTATCCGTGAAGCTGACAGTCTCGGATTGATGGAGGCGTTTGTGACGTGGCTCCTCGGGAGGAGGACGTCGAGCCTCGGCCTTCAAGGCGTGTCGCGAGGCCCCGGTGGGAAGGGCCCCATATATCACGTTTATCACATGAGGAGGTGCGTTGTCTCCGGGTCCTCCCGGAGGAGGAGGTGGCGGCGGGAGGCGTGGCTGTTGGCGATTGCCAGAATCTTGTCGTGCATAGTTATTGGGCCCCGGCCGATTATTCGGCCACGGTGACCGATTTTGTTGTGTGCCGCGGTCATGATACCCGCGATTATTGGATGACCCCCCATTCTGACCTGTCCGGGGCTTATCGTCGGTCCGCGCAATGTATTGGCGCAAGAATCCTTTCCTCAGGCACTCCTCGATTTCCTTGCCAAGTTCTCGGCACTCCTCTGTCTCGTGCCCATGATCTCGGTGGTACGCACACCACTTTCCACGATTCCTCTTTTCAGGAGGCGCAGTCATCCGCGGACAAGGTCGCAGATCGTTCTTGTGGATAGAAAGGATTTCAGCTCGTGACTTTGTCAACGGAGTCAATTGTGGAATATCACTTCGGGATTCTGAACGCCCCGGGGTCAGGCGGGAAAATGCACTAGGTCGAGTACTAGGCCCGGTTTGTGCTTTGTCGGATTGCCGCTTGCTAGCGTGTTTCTCACGCTTCTGGCGAGTCTGCTCCTCGGCCTTAGCAAATTTGCACACTGTTTTGAACAGTGCTCGGGTTGTGATTGGGGTATTCCAAACTAATTCGGTGTAAAGTGCTCCGGGACGGAGTCCATTCATGAATGCGTTGATGACTACGTCGTCGGGGCAATTTCCCACCTTTAGACTTACCGCTGTGAAGCGGTCAAGAAATTGGGTGACAGTTTCACTGTCCCGCTGTTCCATGTTCATGACATCGGCCAGGGTGGCCATGGGCTTCGCCCGTGCTTCGAACCGTGCCCAAAAGTGCTCGGCGAGTTCTCTGAAGGAGGATACGCTGTTGCGTGGGAGAGAATCAAACCAAACCCGAGCTTCATCCTGTAAGTACTCAGGGAAAATCTTGCAGTACTGGAGGGATGTAATGTTATCATGGCTAAGCATGTTGTGCCTAAAAGCTCCAAGAAAATTGGCCGGATCTCCGGTGCCATTGTAAGGTGGTATGGCTGGCCGTTTAAACCCTTCGGGAAGGGAAGTGGCAATGATTTCCTGGGAGAACGGTGTGATGATATCTCCATTGACATCAAGACCCAGAATCCTGTCCAGTTCAACATTGCGTTGAACTTGCTCATACTCTTGAAGATCCAGAGCATGAGGATTGGCATAGCGAACTCTCTTAGCTGCATTAAGTGGACGGCGGCGATCCACATCAGCAGGTTCATCATTGCGAGGTCGTGATTCGTTAGAACTCCCATGGTCCTCGGAAGAACCAGGTCGTTCCCGTCGCCGATCCTGACGTCCGCGGTGCCCCGGGTCCTGTTGATCACGCGAGCGAGGTGGAGGTACCACGGGATTAGCATTATGGCCGGCAGGCCCCGCGACAGGCCCCGAGGGATGTAGGCGATTAACTGCCCAATCTTGAAGAATGTGTGCATGCTCTTGTAGGAAAGCCTGGAGCAGTTCTGGGGTAATTTGAACGTTAACCGGTGGTTGAGCAGCAGCAAGATTAGGGTTTTGCAGGTCTTGAGGGGGTGGAGGGTTTTGATTGCCCTGATGATTAGACGTACTCCCTGCCGGCAATGGCCTCGGCGGCAAAACTTGATCCACGGGTGGATCCTGGTTAGATTGATCACCGTGGCGAGATTGATTCAAACGTGTTGTTACCATGATTCTTGAATGCGATGTGAACGTCAAAAATTGTTGGTCAAAGCGTTCCCACAGACGGCGCCAATTGATAAAGCGCAATCCAGTAACCACCAAATCTACCGATAATCTACACAAACAGAATATAAAAACATAAGATTTACGTGGTTCGATCCGGAGATCTACGTCCACGGGCAGAAAATCACTCTTGCCGAGGTGTTTCCTTTACTAGAACGTTGAGTTTACAGGTAGTAATTCAGTATACAGAGTGCGAACCCTAATTCCGAGTCCTTTTCACGTATTTATACTTAGCTTTTCTAAACCCTAACTGAACCCTAACAAACTTCCTATATTCACGCCCACTTCCAGCTGCATGGCGGTTGGGAACGAATCTTCAGCCTTGATTCGCGGAACAAACCACTCGCTGGGCCAAGGCGCGTTCCTGGGCCTGCTGGCCTTATGCTTGGTGGGCCTTCACGTGCTTGCTGGGCCTGCACGTGCTGGATCGATCAGTGGGCTTTGGTATTAACCTGGCCCGAGGTGATCGGGTTATCCCTATCATCCCCCGACCCCGTCTCGCTCCATCCCGCCACGTCCCATTGCCAACCCTATTGAGGTAGAGCCATTAAATATGCTGATGAGTCAAATATAGTCAAACTAACAAACGAGTAAAAGTGCACAAATAAAAATTGATGGATTATACATAACAAGTTGTATTTCTACATAGTTGACGTTAAATCGGAAAGACAAAAAGTTCAAATAGAAAAGCAAAAGTTGTGAGAAATCACACGGTACAACGATCGTGTGGCAAAAAAAAATTATTATTTTTTATAGTAAAAATATTGTAATTTTTTGAATAAAAGAAGTATTAAATTATGTACTGATAGCATCACATTTATTTATAAAAATATATAATTTTTTATGTATTAATTTTAGAGTGGGACTTGAATGCATTATGTGTACAATAGTACTATGGTGCACCACTCATACAACATTTTTTATGCACTTAGAGTGATTAATTTACTCATACAGTATGATTGATTTACTGACTGATACAATATGATTGATTTACTCATACAGTATTATGGTACACAATAAGTCTATTGTGCATCTTGTGCACACAAATTTTTGCTTCAATTTTATTAACTAAAGTATTGATGTTTGCTTATGGTTCCCTTCGCTAGATTTAAAGGATTAAATTTCAGTAAAATATACTCATAACTTTCTCAGTCAAGATTGGTTGAGCACTTACTCTTACTTTTATACGTAAAAGTATCATATTTTTGCGTAAAAATATGTTCCAAATTGAAGAGTGGTGAAAATTGTAGGAGCGATGGAAGCATATGTAGGGGCAAACATATTTTTTGTTCTGAAAAGTAAAATTAAAACAAATAAAAAGATAGAAGAATGGGAGCAGCTTTTAGTTTCTCCTTTTGTGATTTTGCAATAAAGGAAGCCAACTTTGCATACCAACCCTTCTCATGTGTCTGTGTGTGTGAAATAAATATATACTGCCCAGCGATTTTCCGACAGAGAGAGAGAGAGAATGGCTAACGGCGGGGGCGGAAGAAAGCTGATGGGACCTCTGTTGCTGGTTAACTCAGTGGTTTATCTCATTCTACTCGCTCTCGCTTCCTGGTCTCTCAACAAATATATCGACGGCAACCAGGATCATCCCCGTACATTTTCTCCCTCTCTCTAAATTCATCTATTTTTATTTTTTTTAATTAATTTATTTTATCAAATCTCTTCACAAGTCTTGCCGTAGAATCTACGAAAATTAATAATTTAACCGTGTCATCATCAAGTACAACCACTTTTTAGCACAAACAATGTGATTGAAATAAGCTGCACTTTTCAAAGAAAAGTCATTTTCTTTATAAAAGTGAAAAAAGAGAAGCTTTTAATTTTTGTTTTTTGTTTTCCTCGTGAACTATGATTAGGATTGTATGTCACATATTCACATATTATGGCTTTTTACAATAAGATCTGATATTAGTACCTCACATTACCCGTCCGCATAATTTATCTAGTTTTTTAGTTGACTTAATCTAATTAACATGTGAAATTAATTGTATTTCCGTTGATTTTTGAGACAAAACTCCTGGATAATATTTTTTGCAACTAGTCCACCATGCAGAGTAGAAATTCCAAATTCTAAATCTGAGTGTGTATGTTGAAGCAGATTTGGGTGGAAACCCGTCGACAATATTCCTGCTGGTGTATGCAGTAATTGCAGGCGTAATAGGGGCGTGCTCGGTGGCGTTAGGCTACATTCATCTTCGTGTATGGGACACTGCCACTCTTGCTACTGCCACTACTTGCGCCGTTATTTCCTGGGCACTTACTGCACTTGCTTTTGGGTACTTTCTTTTCATTATTCAGATCAAATGCTCACCACAGATTCCAATGATCGATTCACGTGATTTCACTTATTCTCGTATAAGATTTCCAAATATTGACAATGGACGTAATGTCCCTTGTTCTCAGTTTTTTTCGTTTCGTTCTTTGTCTTCTGTTTTATCCTTATATGCCACCTGTGTTAGTGATATTCTTTTTATATTTTTTTTCCTTAATCTAAGAACAAAGAAATCCCTCTCTCTTCCCCCTTCCCTTTTCCCCAAGGTGACTCGAATCTAGGACCAAAAGTTTAGGGAGTAGATGCTCTATCACCTGAACTGTCCAACTTCGTCCCTATGTTAGTTATATTGTCATTGTATAGAGTTGCTTGTCTTTTGCTTAAGTTGTAATATTTTCTCCTTAAAACAGGCTTGTCTGCAAGCAGATTACAATGGGAGGACACAGGGGTAAACGCTTGGTAAGGCTTCACCTAAGCTCATTCTGTATTGTTTTGCAACGAAACGAGTAGTCTAATACAAGTGCGTAATTCGACAGCAAACATTGGAAGCGTTTATAGCTATATCGGGACTCAGCCAGCTACTCTATCTGCTGCTCCTGCATGCGGGAATGTTTAGCAGTCGATATGGACCTGCTTATGATGCCTGACTTATATCAATGTGGTGCAGTTGCTTCCTCAAGAATTGATGATTAAAGTTTTCTTTTTCTTTTTTTTTTTTTATTTTTCCTCCCAAAGAATGACTAAATCAGGTTACTGAAGTTTGTGAGCCCCAAAATATTTCCAGAAGTTGGCAATTTTGTGTACAGATTGTCAGCGATGAATATGTGTTACTACTGCGATTCAAAAATCGTTTGAACTTAAGTCTGTGAACTAGAATTAGAGATTTTATGCTTTGAAAAGGTAAGAACACGGGGCCTCATGACCTGTAGCTATTGCACTGAACGAAATATATCAAAAGAAGAAACACGTTTTACAGCACTCAGAAGAGCAACAGCAACAGAAGCTTATTCTACTCTTACAATATTAGTATTTTTGTCAATTTGCAAGTATGCAAAGACCCCCACGTAAGCACATTTCACATGTCCAAGATTTAGTAGTTTTGGGAGCACATATTTTGTTTGTTACTATTTCTTCTCCTTGCCAAAGTGAAGCTTCAGAGCAGCTGGTCAGGTTCAGGATCCCGCCATTCTACAATAGCCAAAGTATGGCGGCCCCCACAAGCCACGAGAGTAGCGCACCAACGCCCTTCATCACTTGCATCCTTAGGAGGTGGCATGTCTATAGGTACTTCTGCTGGATGCCCAGTTGTCACCTTTCTTCCATATCCCAGACGCCCATGGTCCCCTCTTCCAAACTGACGTTTAAAGAAAAATTTCAGTATTATCTAACTATTTAGATAATTAAAAAAGAAATCCAAAACAAATTACCAATTATAAAAAATCATCATAAGTGCCATTTAATTATACTTCTGTGTCTAGCAAGCATACGATTGGATTATTATGTGTTATGACTCCCTAGTTAAGAACTAATCTGATAATCAATAGATTGTAATCCTTATATAACTACCCCTACAGGCTGTTCATAATAGTACATGTGGGAACAAAGCCCTGTCCTTCAATGGAGACCATCTTAAAAACAGCATGAAATCTGTTAGTTTAGTTTAGTTTAGTTTTAGTTTAGTTTAGTTTAGTTTAGGTTTAGGTTTGCTGTTTCAGTATTTTTGTTTCTTGTAATAGCTGAGACCATTTGTCCATGAAGTCAGTTCATTTTAAGGACTGCCAAGATAATGGCAGGGCATTTACCGAGTACATGCGGCCATCGCGTGTCAATGCAACTGAATGAGTGCCTCCACAAGATACCTGCATAAAAAAAGAACCACCTGTCACTGGACTTCTTTGGATGCACATATATGCGTCACACGTAATATATCACATATTCCAGAACTCCCTGATATCCATATAAATATCAAGGGCCCTATCATTTTTTGTAATGCTTTGCGACTGACAAGTGAACACCTAGGCAAAAATATAAAGTAACATTGTTTTCTACAAGAGCAAATTCCATTAGTTTGAGTACAACATAGTGATGCTTGAATATTTCATGATGATTTTCAGCTTCTCAAAAAAGGGATGCTGCACTCTTGACATTTTAAAGTAGCAGATACAAAACCTGAATAGTTTCTCTTGGCTACGAGACATACACACACACACACACACACACACTGGGGGGGTGTTGTTACAACATTTTTTTAATCTATTGAAATAAATTAGAGAATAGTCATCACGGACACTTCTGTAAGAGGAGAGAGATATAAGGTAGTACACCTGCACAATTTCTTCGCCTACTAGAAGTTGAACTCTTTGAGGAACCATTTTGCTGCTCTTGTCATCTCCAAAGCCAAGCCTCCCGTGCTCCCCTCTTCCCCAGCCATATACCTACAAGTACGATAAGAAATCCATGGTTAACCAGATTTAAATATATAATAGTTGATTACGGCATGGGTTTTAGATTAACACTGAAGATATTTCCCAAAGACACGAGTAAAATTCTGAGCTTCAGCAACAAAGAAGCACCATACATGTCCAGGAACTAATTTCTAATAGACTTAACTGCAAATGATTACAGCAGTGTGAAATAATCTGTACTACAGTACTTCCATACAGGAAACTAAAGAGGAAAACATAAAAGTTCTTTGAACTATACTAACTATTCTTTATTTGTCCCGAAGAAGGTATAATGGAGGAAGAGGGGACCCATAAGGAACTCCACGCCTCCATGGACCATGACCTACTGGAGATCACAAGACTTGAATCAGCTCGACTGCATATAAGTGGAGCAGCTCGAACTCAAAAAATTAATGCCATCAAGGCTCTGCTTGTTCAAAATAATAATATTTGCAAGCAAAGTTCTCTGCAAATTTATCCACCAAAACTTTAAGGAATCCATTTTCTAAGGTTTCTCTAAAGCAGTGGAAATGTTCCACTAACCAGCAAGTGAAGAAAATTCAAGAAGGCAACATCGCATAAGAATCCGATGCTATAGTTTCAAGGATAAGAGTCACTTCTTGACCTGACACGAACAGGCAAGGGATTGGGAAGGTGAGAAGGTAGCAGTTAACACCAAAACAAGATTATGTCTGGGACACAAGTCATTCTTCTTAAGATGGCAGTAATTTCATAAGCTGGCTCAGAAAATTATTAGAATTTTAGAGTTTAAGCGGAAGAAAACTCTTGAAAGTGGATTTTCCATTTCTTTGTTTCTTCTTCAGGGTACTGGGAGGGACTCACTGCTCATAATGGCTAGTAAATGCTATTTTTTGTGTATAAAGTTACTTCTCTTAGTTGAGTATGTATGTTGTATATGACGAAGAATAGAATTTTACCTCTCCATCATCAGTTAGAGCAGTGGAATGCCATCCTCCTGCAGCAATATCAACCTACAAATAAGGAAGAGCATCTTATTCTAATGTTGAATAAAATGTGCTAATTAACTATAACATGCCAATTATATTGTCTTTTTTCTTTTGTTGATTGCCATAGAATGATAGACAAAGACCAGTAATTCAAATTTGTAAGAACTGAGAATTTAAGGATCTAAAGGACATTGACCACCAAGTGCTTCATCAATTTGTTGAACCATCACCATGGAAGCAAGTGAATGGGTTTTCTCTCCCTGTCACTGTTTAAAAGGCTCTGCAAAGTGCAAGCCTTTGTCTACTGCCCAGAGCACTTTATAACATTGTGTACTGTACATAACTTCTGCTTTTTCTGAAGAAAAGTATTACACATGCATTTGTACAGTATCATTGACAACACAAGTTCTTTTCAGTTAAATTCTTATATTTTTATATGGCACTTCTAGCATAATAGTTCAGGCTCTGCATAATGACTCTTTTTTATGATGTGTGGCTTCAACCACCTATAGATGCCTACACAAAATGTTGCAAGTGGATTATGATAGAACATCCATGTAAAAAGTGCAAACTAATCATCTAGTGAATTCCTCAAACGTACAGGCGATATTGTTGGCAATACCAACATCAATACGCTCACATGATATTATACCATCAAATTAAATTTGGGATGCTTCATCATGATATGTCAAGGATGGCAGTACAAACCAAAGTAAGATCTGAGAGGCCCTGTACAGCAATAGGTTGTGATCTAGGCTGTGTATCACCAGTTCCGAGCTGTCCATACTCATTATTGCCCCATGCCATTACAGTTCCATCATTACGGAGGGCCAAGTTGTGAAATGCTCCAACTGCAATCACCTTTACGCTATCAAGACCTTGTACTCGAACAGGAGTCGAAATTTGTTTTCTACAGACATAAGCAAAAAGATTTTAGCAACTGACACTTGGCCGATAATCTAAATAGAGAAATGTGTGTAAAAATCTAAATAAATGGTGTCAGCTGCTGAAGACTGACAACCAGTGAGTGAATGCTTTAATGAAAATAAGATAGCTCAAAATCAAAACAACACTATGAACTTTGGTACACAGGGACATACATGTCTCCAGGAGGCCACGGTTGGCCCCATGTCCATACATGCCCTTCCCGTGTTAGAACAACTGAGTGTGTGCCACCAGCAGCTACCTGTAGTGTGAGAAATTTATAAATGTTAACAATGAAACTATTGCTCGGTATCAGTGCATAAGCATGATGAAATCAAAAGGAACTGGGAGACTTCAGAAATAATGCTCATTCATGTGTGACAACTTTGAGTTCTGACCTCTATTGATTCCGGACAAATGGACAGGACAACAAAATCCCATTTGAATGGATCTCAGAGAGAGACAACTAGTATGTGAGCCCAGACTAGAACATTAGTGAAACGGAATAAGAACATTACATGTTTGAGGATTTATATTAGTTGCAACTGTTTCACTTCTTAGTTACATTAAAAATAAATCCAGTTCTCCGCACATCCAAGGTTCAGCAGTACACTTTCATCAAGGTCAATTTTTCAATCCCTATTGAAGGAGCAAGAACTTTGAAGATGCATAAACTTGTTCTCTTGTAACACAGATATGTTAGTTGAACCACCCCTTACTTGACGAACTGAGAGTTTTGGCACACATCTCTGTGGAATCACAATATCTCTTCTTAAAGGTCTTCCTGTATCATCTTTACGCTCAGGCTCTTCACCACACTGCCCATACTCATTTCCACCTGCAACACAAAGGAACTCAGCCTTGAGAAGCATAAAAAAAGCCCCTCACCTGATTGTGTTGGATTTAGAATTAACATTCTATAGAACTAGTTAAAATCGAGTTCAATAATTCATTATGTTTAGAATCACTAACAAAACCATCTGACTTGTAAAGTACTTCATTTTTCCAATTTGTTTGCCTCTCAAAGCAAAGTAAAAAACAGTTCTCAAAACAAAGCCCGCATACCCCACGCATAGGCTCGACCCTGATCATCAACAGCCAAGCAATGCCAACCACCAATAGCAGCCTGAAGCCAGAAGCAAACAGTTCATATCTCAACAAAATCGCCTATCGTATGGTTGGCAATCTAATAGTCTAGATCTCGATTCCAAAACCAAAAACGCAAATACCTGGACGATTTTGACATTCGAAAGGGCCTTAACTTGACTAGGAACATTCTCAGTTTTGGTTTCCGGCGGATGCCCTAAGGTCCCTCTTTGATTCCAACCCCAAGTAAACAACTAAATTTCAAAAGAAAACAAACTACATCAACTAAATGAAACTCAAACTATAACTACAATAATTACTGAATGAAGAGGAGGAGAACTGTAGAAGCAAAGAGTAATAGTGCAAGAGAGAAGGCAGTAGAGAGGTTTAGTGAAACCTTGCCGTCTTCACAAATGGCGAGGGAATTGCGGCTGCCGGCGACGACGGAGTATACTTTTTGGGAGCTAAGGGCGGTGATGGTGCAAGCCCACTCTTTTTCTTCATTGTTTCCTATTCCGAGCTGGCCGTCTTCCCCCGAACCCCTGAGAAAATCAGTTGAAGCACTGTAAGTATACGTGGCAGCGCGTAGACAGAGAGAGAAAAAAAGAGCAGACCATGCAATGACGGCGGCCATGATAGTGGAGAAAATGATACTGCAACTCTGCTGGTAGCGCAATTTTATTCCAATAGAAAGTTGAAGGATTTGAAGGGATAGTGACCAGTGAGAATCTGAGTGGAAAACGTGTTAATAATTATACTTTTTCGAGCATTAGGTACTAATAAAATTTTCGCCCCACTCACAATAGTCATACTTTTTTTTTTTTTTTTTTTTGAGTAAACACAATAGTCATACTTATATTTATAAGATGGGAACCTGAATTTTGAGTGCTTTAAAACTTTGAAACCTAAACTAATGTTTGAAAAGAGTTAGTTGGACCACCCTACCAAACTATTAATATTTTTGCATATAAATTATTAAAAAAAAAATTATGGTATCCATACATATAAATTATACGGATTTTGCAGATAATACAAATAATTCACCACTTATTTTTCGATCATTTTTAGTCGGAATTCCGCATGTGACTTGCGGGTGATAAACTCTAATAATTTTTTTTTGCACAAACAATATTTTTAGTATCTCAAAAGTGTAAATTTCTTTCACACCTTTCTTTTTTCCATAATAATTTCTTTGAATCATCAATACTTCTCCCTCTCAATACCTAGAATCTCAATTGTTGAAGATGAGCAGCTCCTCTACCTACTAAATAGCGTGTTTGGACAAAAAAAATAAAAAATCTTAAAGATTTATAACGCGCAAGTCACATATGGAATTCTGGCGGAAAATGATTAAAAAATAAGTTTAGTAATGTATCTGTCAAAACCAATATAGTTTATATGTATGAGCGCCACAAACAAAAGTTCATTGGTTTATGTGCAAAAACGCTGAAAGTTTGGTGTGGTTGCTGTAATTAACACCTTAAAAAATTATGAATTATTTATATATTTCTGAAGCACTAAAAGATCATTCAAAATATCTGAAAAAGATGGACTATTTTTTTTAAAAAAAAAACTCTGAAGAAAAAAAAGTCTAAATAATATATAGAATATATAAAAATAAATAATCTGAAATAATTTCTAAAACTACAAAATTCATTTGAAATATCATAAAATTATATTAAAAATGTTAGAATTATTTTTAAGATTTTCAGTTTTAAATAAAAGGTTTAAAATAATTATGAAAAACATATAAATTGTTTTGCTTGATTTGTATCAACTATCAAATGCTATGTAAAAAAAGTGTCAAATGTTAGGCACCAAACACAAACATTAACAATAACCTTTTTCAAACCATAATCTCAGAATCCAAACTGCCACTGTAAAATGTAAATGATAATGGACTTGTCCGAATCATTACCATGTTTACCATTCATCACCATAACTATCCAAGACCGCCGTCAAACACTTAACTGGCCGACTTTTAGTATATTTTTTATAGATTATCTTGGTTTTTTTAATAAAACTGAAAGTCTTAATAACAATTGCAATATTTTAAAATTAATTTTATGATATTTCAAATGAATTTTGAAGTTTTAGAAATAATTTCAGTTTTTAAATAATTTTTATTTTTAAATATTTTTTATAAATTATCTAATAAACTTTTAACAAAACTGAGGTTTTTTAAAAAATAATTTCAATATTCAGATTTTTGAAATATTTTTTAGCGTTTTAGAAATAATTTTTAACTTTTTCGCCGAAATCGTTTGTCGGAATTTGCAATTTGTGATAAAACGTGAAGTACAAATTGCAATCGGCAAAATAAATTAGTACAAGTTCTAAAGTATCAAAACATGAAAAATTCTAACTGGTTTTAATAATACCTTTATAAAATAGATTAAAATGTCAAATGAAAAGATGAAAGAATAAAAGAAAGGGGACAATTTATTAGAGGATATAATTGATAGATGCAACTTCTTTCGAAACATATAACTTAGTAACTACTAGATATCTACATGGAAATGCAATGACTAGATATTATTTTATTATATTATTATTAAAATATAAATATAAATATGTATCATAATAGAAAACAAAAGGCCTAATTAATAAGATGCTTATAGATGACTTGTAACTTGTAAGAAATGTTGTATTATTAATGAGTGAAAGTTTGATATAACAATGACACATGTCTAATTATCATAAACTACCCAAAATGCAAATTAATGGATAAAATTAAAGACTAAAGGTTTTGAAAAACTTCTCTATATACATTTTTTTTTTCTTTTCTTTTTTTAAAGAAACCATCAGTATGATGAGGGGGATTAGGCGGATCCCCAACCTGTTTATTGATTAGTTCTAGAACATTACAAGCACATTAAATCTGTCATTACAAGTTAAGGAAATCTAAAATTGAACAATCCCAAAGCATCTATAGCAATGAATCCCTTAAGTCTAATACATTGCTCTAAATTCAAAGTTGCTTTGATCTTGGACAACTTTATTTGCCAAGAAGTCTGCTGCCTTGTTTCCTTCCCTGTAGATGTATGAAATCCGCAACAACAAATCATCTGCGAGTTTCAAAAATTGGCATATAGCTGCTGATGTTTCCAGCCACCCACCACATCATTTTTCAGCATGAAAATTACAGCTAATGCATCCACTTCAAGCCAAACTTTTCTTATTCCCAATTTTCTGCAAAGAGTAAAGCCTTCTACAATGGCAGTCATTTCAGCAGTAATATTATTAGAAATCTGCAAGAATTTCCAGAACCCAGCTATAAATTTACAGTCCTTAATTCGCATCAAACCTCCTGAACCAGCTGGTCCAGGATTGCCTTTACTCGTCCCATCCGTATTTAGTTTAAAAAAATCATCATCTGGGGGGTATTCATTTTACTAAAACCGGTTTTTTCCCACTCACTACAAGAAACATTACCAATAGTGACTGATTTTAGTGACGGACAATATTCCGTCACAATCTAATTACGGACTAGTGATGGAATACCCACGGATAGAGACTACAAAAGTGTTTGAGTATTAGCAACGACTTAGTGACGGAATTTAGAGACGGAAAAAAATTCGTCATTAAACTGTAGTAACAAAGGGCGCTAAGAATGTGAAAATAAAATATTTGAAGGTTGTGACGGAAATATTCCGTCATTACTTATATTGACGGATTAGTGATAGAATTTTAGCCGTTGCTATGTAGTGACGGAAAATATTCCGTCATTAATCTTGTATTGACGGATTAGTGACGGAATTTTAGCCGTTGCTATGTAGTGACGGAAAATATTCCGTCATTAATCTTGTATTGACGGATTAGTGACGGAATTTTAGTCGTTGCTATGTAGTGACGGAAAATATTCCGTCATTAATCTTGTATTGACGGAATAGTGGCGGAATTTTAGCCGTTGCTATATAGTGACAGAAAATATTCCGTTATTAATCTTGTATTGACGGATTAGTGACGGAAAATATTCCGTCATTACTTAATGCCCATGTAAAATGATGTTTATTTAATGACGGAATTGATCGTCATTAACTAATGACGAAAATTTCCGTGACTATACCCAAAATCATAGTCATAAATATTTCTTGAGAATAAATCGCGAGTTATATATTGAAGTGATATTTCCGTTAATATCGTGAGTTTCTCAACATATCGCGATATTCACGCTGTTTTCGTGAGAAATATATTTATCTCGCGATAAATTGATTTAGTCTATTTGAAACAAATTAATAGACATAAATTTAATTAGAAAAAATAAGTAACTAAAGAAAATTAACGTATTTAAACCCGATTGATGAGGCGAAAATTTTCCATTTTTTTTTCGAATAAACTCGAATCACAAATTATTAGTGATGTTAAATAATATCCGTATCCATATTTTGTTACTATACCCGAAACGACATCATTCTGGTTGGTAATGATGGAAATATTTTCCGTCATTATACCCGAAAATACATCGTTCTCACGCTTAAAAGAAATACTATTGTAACCTTGGACCTGGTGAAATTAAATCAAGCTACTTACCACCAGCCACTTGTTATTATATTGAGTATCCATTCATTTTTTACTTAATTTATCTTATTTGACTTTCAGATTTTCTATTATTAGGGTTCAACCAAAATTACCTTCAGATTTTCTATTCATCTTCCTCTCCATCGTATTTCGACTGCCTCCACCGCCGCTCTGGTTTACGGTCAACAACCAACTTCACTCTTCCTAGAAAATCTATCAGACCATCATTCCCAAAATTACTCCCAATTTCTTCTCCCCCAAACAATTTACTATATATACGCATTCTTCATCTTCTGGCACACACGCCGATGAAAATCATTTTTCCTTTCTCCCACTAAACGCCACGCTCCATCGTCATGTTGCAATCAATCCCATAATCTTATCTCTGAGCTCATTATTTTGGATTAAAAGTGATTGTTGCCATTTAATTCATTTCTCATCATGTATATAACAAGTGGCACCTCCGCGCTTCTCAGAAGAGCTTCGCAATTCTCTTCACTATCTAGAAAACCTGCTCCCTCGCCTTCGCCTTCGCCTTCTATTGCGCATTAGCATCACCGTTCTCTCAGCTTTCTGCCGGCAGCGCGCTGGAGTCACGGTGTTGATTGGAAATATAAGACCAGATTACCGAATTACTCCACCGGTATCTGTGTCTATTAGATTCAATTTTTTTGATGGATGTTCTATTTTCTATTGTTTCTTAACTGCAAAGGTGCTTAATTTGAAACTGTAGCCTCAGTTGTTACCACATCTGGGAGAAATTCCACGAAGTAATTTCCAATTTGATTTCGAATTTGAGAGGAATGTGTTAACGGAAGCGGTTAAGGAAAAAACGCTTCGCCAAAAGCAACTGGATCAACACCATCTTATGTACGTTCCTTGTTTTTATATGTGTTCTATAGCATTCATTTTCAGCGTTATCTGTGGATTCTAACTAATGCGCAGGAGATGATTGGTCTTATTTTGAATTAATATGTTTTGAAAGGGATGGTCATGATGTACATTTTGTGTGCTGATTCTCCCTTGGTTATGCGTTTAAATATTTGAAGTATTTGAGTATGTGAAGTCTGATGAAAGTTCGTTCCGAATTCGTTTAAACAACTTATGGTGAAATACTAGATGATACTGTTTGTTAAGATTGTAGATATCATCTTTTAAATATTGTCGGTTGATGCGATTATGGCCATTGTGAATCTTAGGATGATACAGAGGTGCAGCCTAATTCATTATTTGGTTCAATCTTTTAACAAACTGTTTCTTGATTAGGATGTCTAAACTATTTAATCATTATTGTTTTTGTATGTACAAGTCTGATAGAATTCTGAAATGCGTAACTAATGTTTTAATAGCATAAGTTGAACAGAGGGGCATAAATAAGAAAGTATAAGTTATTTAATGATATATCTTCAATTACTAAAATGTACGTTAATGTTCTGTTTTCCAGACTGATTGTGTAATCGAATGGTGCTCTTCATATAAAAATTATGGGAAAAATTGGTTGTTGAATGGGGGAACTAAAAACAAGTATCATGAAAATGTAACCAGCTCCATTTTCTACACAGGGCAGGAAACCGTACTGATGATCACAGCTGCTCGGAATTGATTCAACGCTATTAGGATTCATCAGAAATTACAGCTTTTCTTGACTCTCAACTCCTCTGAAACCAAGTGATCATCAGAAGAGTTGAGCGTTAGTATTCGGCTTTGAACTGCTCTGATCAAGAAGGCGAGAAAGATCAACCATCTGACAGCCATTGATGATCAACGTGACAGAGAAGAAACAGTTAAGGTAATTGAATCCAAATTGAAAACTGGCTGAATTTATACAAGAATGATCTGTGTGAGGAATGAATAAGACAATTGGCAAATAAAAAGCTGGCACTTGCATGCGTAGTTGTTAAAATGTAGGTTGTTTCTTATTATATAAAGCTTTTGACCACATGGGATTTGATTAATCAAATAAATTCATTATCTGTCCTCAGCATATTAAAACCTAGACCAACCTTAGTACTATGTAGAGTATTGATTCCAGCAAGCAGAAGAGGGAATGCTGATGTCAAGACATTCAGTTACATCATATTTTTCTATTTTTTCTTTTTCATTTGTGACATCATAATTCTTCTAGTTTTTCTTTTTCATTTGTGACATCATAATCAGTAGGTAGGAAACATATATTTGGACTTTGAGTTCTTTCGGGCTTCTATTTTACTTAGAATCGAGCCTTCTTTAACATTATATCTATTTTAATTTTATTAGAACATGTATTTAATCAAGCCTAAGTTTATCTGTTGGGCCACCAATATGCTATTGATATGTTAGAAGATTTATTATGTTCATATTAAAATAAACACGATAACATGAAAACATAATCCATGCACAACAATGTCAATATTAAAGGGACTAATATGGTTGTAACTGGCAATGCCATATTATTAAATTTAGTATGTGTGACATAATTAAGAATAATTATTAAAATATTTAATGTTTGCCCATTTACAAGTATATAATAATAATCATAATATGCTGAGCATTATATTATAACAAATGGAGACCCTGCAAAGCATAGGTGAATACATATGAAAGCTCGTTTATTTTTTTTATTTTATTAGATCACTACTTGTATATCTTTGACAGTTTAAATGTATTTTATGTTTTACTTGTATGTTTCAAATGGAAAAGGTGATACGTTTTGATAAATTGTTATTGATTATTGTGATTTGATTTTGACATTTACTATTTAATACTTAGGTGTAATTATCAACTTTTTAACACATTTTAATTATTTTATTTCATTATTTTGATTTGAGGAGGACGATGCTCGTGGTGATGATGTTGAGGAGGACGATGCTTGTGGTGATGATGTTGAGAATGACGATACTTTTGGTGATGATTTTGAGGAGGACGATGCTTACTTAGATGATGATTAAACCATGTTTTATGCTTGAACTATATGTTTTGATTCTCATTAGACATTTGATGATAAAACTATGTTTTATGTTGAATGTTTTGAAACTTTGATTGATTGACATTTCGTTTATCGTATTATATAAGGTTTGCTACGAATTTTAAATTTTATTAAGTGTAAATTAATTATCATAACAGGTTCTACGTTATAATATAAATAGAATTATCGAAAGAAAATTAGATAGTTTAGTGACGGAATAGAGACGGATTTTTTTTTGTAACGGAATAATTTCGTTACTAATATAGGCAAGATAGTGACGGAAATATTCCGTCATTAATTTGTGACGGAAATATTTTCCGTCATTAATCATGTATCGACGGACTAGTGACGGAATTTTAGTCGTTGCCATCTAGTGACGGAAATATTCCGTTATAACTTTATGACGGAATTTTTTAGAATTGTGACGGAATTTCCGTCACTAGTTTAGTGACGGAATAAAAAATCCGTCATTATCGGTTTAGTGACAAAGGTTTTTGTAACAGAACATTTTCGTCACTAATCCGTCACTGCTCCTTCATTGTGACGGAATTTTTCAGTTTAGTGACGGAAATTTCCGTCGCAGTCAATTATTTTTCTTGTAGTGACTTTTGATTCTCAAAGGAATCTGCCAATTTGCTGCAAGAAACCAGTTGTTACTCCAAAAACCAACGGGCAGCAAGTAAGCTATAGATGAAAATCTAAGCTTGTCTACTACCATTCGTTCAATTTGGGTGACAGGCAGGATCTTGTCCTGAAATTTGGCAAAATTATGCGCATACCAAATATATAAGAAAATCAGGAAAGGTAAAGTACACCTGATATGATAATTGCTATGATTTCTACCAAACCAGAGGTCAAGCATACTTTGAACAAAACAGTTGGGATAAATATCAATCTGAAAAAAGGAAGCAAAATGTTTCCAGATTTATAGAGAGTAAGGGCAGTGAATGAGGGTATGTTTGGTCTCTTCACAAGCACTAGCGCATAAAGAACAAATAGACACGACCTCAAATCCTTTTTTCTGAGGTTGTTATCAAGAGGAACAAAGGAATTAACCAACCTCCAAATAAACATAGAGCGGGATTTAAGCACAGATTTGGGCCACAACATCGAATGTCAAGCCATTAAGGGCCTGCTCATTCTCAGGGAATTCTATGCAGAATAAAAGGTGAGTAACATTGAACATTAGCAATAATATGCGCAGGTAACAGACATGACAATTTATTCAAATTCCAACAGTCATTATCCCATAAATCTTTCACCCTGTCATTACAATTAAAGACACTCACAAATCTGCATAATGGAGAATCACACATCCAATTATCAAACCAGAATGAGATATCACCTTTCCAATCCTCCAAAAAATATTTTTATCAGTGAATACTTGGACCTTAAAAAGTCTTTTCAAAAAATGAGACTGGTTTCTAACAACATCCGCACTAAATGGATGTGTATTTTTCAGATATTTCTATTGTAAAAACTGACACCAAAGAGCTTTAGAGGTTGTCAGTTCCACCAAGAATGGACAACAAAGGCATTATTAATATCAAATAAACTTCTCATACCCAAACCACCCTCATCCTTTGGAAAATACACTTGCTCCAAAGAAGCCCAATGTATTTTCTTTTGATTAGCTTTTGAACCCCACAAAAAACTGTTGAAAAGCCTATGAAATTGCTTTACAACAGTTTTTGTAGGGCCCACAACTATAAGAGAGTATAAGGGAATAGATGCTAAAACACTTGTAATGAGTCCAAGCCTGCTGCCCATACTGAGGAACATTTTATCCCACCCAGAAAGCTTGGTTTTTATCTTTTCAAACAGTTCTTCAAATAAGCTATTCTTTACTTTACCCTTATAAAGAGGTACACCCAGGTATTTAAAAGGGAATAGTTTCTTCAACAAAATTTGTCAGTTCCAAAATCCTCCCTTTCCTATACCCCACAATATGTTTGCCAAAAATAACATAGCTTTTAGAAAAATTAATTTTCTGCCCAGAAGCCAGTTCAAAACAGTTAAGAAAGTGCAACAGTTTCTTAAAGCATGCCACATCAGTAGAAGCAAAAATCACTGTATCATCAGCAAATGACAAAGAGGGTATAAGCATACCTTTTTTATAGTACCTTAGGCCAGGATATAGCTCATACAGTTCCAGCAAGCCATTGGTCAATAGATTAGAAAACAATGCAAACAAAGTGGGGGATAGTGGGTCCCCTTGACTTATACCCCGAGTAGATCTAAAAAAACCAGTTATAGCACCATTGATCAACAAGGAAAAACAAGAGTTTTCAACACAATTACACACATAAGTCACAAACAGATTAGGGAATCCTAGCAAGTTAAGCACTTTGTAAAGGGACCCCCATTCAATTCTATCATATGCTTTCTGCAAATCCACTTTTAAAACCATTCTACCACCTTTATTTTTAACATTAAGGTCATTAACCATATCTAGAGCAAGGTTTATGTTATCAACTATGTTCCTAGATAGAACAAAACCACTTTGCAAATGAGGAATTAATGTAGGAAGAAGATGGGACAACCTATTATTAACCATCTTGGAAAGGATTTTATTAGTGACATTACACAAACTGATTGGTCTAAAATCAGCCAGTTGATAGGATGCTCATTTTTAGGAATAAGTGAATTGAAGTGCAAGTGAAGCTTCTGGGCATAGGAATACCCAAGAAGACTTCCTTAGCAGCTTCAAGAAGATTAGTTTTCACAATATCCCAACGCACTTGAAAAAAATGAGCAGAAAACCCATCCGGCCCTGCCATACTATCTTTATCCATATCAAACATAACATCATGAACCTCACTTATTTCAGGCCTAGCAATTAGCTTGCTGGCATCAAATTGGTTGATGAGTGGTTTGATAGTGCTAAAAATAGGGCTATCCAGATTACATTCCTCAGATGCAAACATTTTCTCAAAAAACTCACAAGCAGAGGATGCTATAACCTGAGGGTCATTAACCGTAGTCTCATTTACTTTAATTTCAGATATCTCATTCTTAAATCCTTTTTTCTTTACTAAAGCATGGAAATATGCTGTGATTTTTTCTCCTTCCTTCAGCCATTTACAGGTTGCTTTTTGTTTCCAAAAAGACACTTTCAAAGACAAGCAATGAAGAAGTTCAACTTGTCTTTGTTTGAGCAAGCAGAGTTCAGAGTCATTTGGGTTAGCCAGATAAACATTTTCTTGCTCAATCAATTTATCCTCAGCTATCTTAACCTTATCCATAATATTTTCAAAAACATTTTTGTTCCATAATTTAAGGCAAGATTTAAGTCTAAACAGTTTCAGCTGAAAACTAATCATACCTCTCTGCCCTGTAGGAAAGTCCCAGGACTTCGTAACAGCCCTAAAAAAATCATGATGTTTAGACCATGCATTAATAAACCGAAAGGAGGGTCTGTGGATACCATTATCAGAAAGCAATGGCATTAACAAGGGACAGTGATTAGAAGGGCCCTTAACTAAGTGCTTTACTTCAAATTTATTGAAAAGATCAACCCATTTTGAGGATATTAAAGTCCTGTCCAATGTGACAAACACATGGTTCGCATGCCATGTGTATGTAGATCCACAGTAACCTGCATCCTCTAAGCCACAATCTAGGATCATTTTACCAAAATCATCCATGGACTGTAGCTTCAGGGGACCTCCCCCTCGTTTTTCCTCGGCTGTAAGTATTGTGTTAAAGTCACCACTTACCATCCAAGGATCAGATGAGTGATTATTCAATCTAAGCTCATCCCATAATACCAATCTTTCCTTTCTATTGCAAGAAACATAAACAAATGAAGCAAAGAAGTGGTAATCAATGACAATATTACTCACAGCCACATCAATTAACTTATCAGAGATAAACAACAAATCCACTTTAATGGGATCCTTCCAAAGGACCCAAATTTTGGCATTTTTATTCACTAACACATCTTGAAATCCTAAACACTGAATAAAGAACAAATCAGGATAATCAGACTTAGTTTTTAAAATAGCTAGCACATCAGGTTTCTTTTTTTAATGAGATTTTTTCAAATAGGTTTGAGTTTTCCTATTACTAATACCTCTACTATTCCAAGAAATCACAATCATTTCTTAGAAGCAGAATGGTTACCTTTTGTAAAGATAGTACCTCTTCTTTTGTGCATCACAAGAGGACCAGAATTTTTACCTTTCATATTGCGCAATCTTTTCATCTCCCTCAATTTCTTTTTCTCCAACTGCCAGTCCCCATCCCAAGCTTCCTCCTCAAGTTTATCCTCCAGCAATTCATGCAAAGGGGACATTTGTGGAATTTGGTCTGAATTCACATCAGATTTAAAAATACAATTATCATCACTAACATGAAGATCCAATTTAGAAAATGAGTTTTCATGTACATCAATATGTTCAACAGGATCAAATCTAATTAACCTAGAACCCTCAGGATTCCTTACAACATTACTCCTAGACATTTTATCATTGGTTTCAGCAGTTTGCACATTCAAAGGGAGAGTAACAACAACACTTTTTCCTTTATCAGGGGGAAGAGAGTTATTATTATCACCTCCAACAATATCACTAGGGACAGCCTCCTCCTTTTCCAAAGGAGGAGCCACCTCATCTAGTCCTTTAGCCCCCTCTTTATCAATTTCAGACACAATCAACACAACATCGGGAACATTAACACTATTCTCTTAATTAACCTTTTTGGGAACCCACTGTTGCTCTTGCCTAGGATTTTGTTTAACAGTTTCATTACCACTGCCTTTAGAGGCCTTTTTTTTTTCTTATATTCTTCGTTGAAACAGTCAACAACAACATGACCTAAGTGCTTACATTTTGAGCAGTAGGTAGGGAGTTTTTCATAAATCATTTTGAGTAAATAGACTTTCCCCACATCCTATGAATATCTCCTCCGGCCTAAATTTTGTTAAATCAAGCTCCACACATACACGGGCCACACTTGGTCTAGATTTGTCAGCCGTAGCTTCATCAATCCTCAAAGGACCCCCAACAAGTGAAGCAATTTTATAAAGCGCTTTTTTTATAAAAAAGATGCAAAGGCAATTCTGGAAATTATACCTAAATCGGCACCACAGAGGATTCCGACTTGGTATCAAACTCCTTTGACCATTTAAACACACGCATGGGATAACCAGAGACATGCACAAGCTGTCTTGCCCAAAGTCTCTGGAAATCTTCCTCATTACTTAAGCGAATCATGATACAATTCACATTAATCGCACCAATAAATAAAGTACCAACAAAACCAAAGCCTGCTAGACTCGATTGTAAAGATTCAAACGGAGGACTGCTGTGGGGAAAAATTACCTATAACCACAAATTTACACTGCTCCGCAAGAGACTCAGTCTCTGATTCCGAGAATTGAACGATTGGTGTTCCCCGATATATCCTCGTCGTTCCAAAAGGTTCAGCTTCTCGTAGATCAAAGAGTTTTTTAGCAGATCTACCTTCCTGCAGATCTGCAATTGATTTTTCCTGTACCACTTTTAGAAACGAAGAGGGCATCACAGTAGCTGGCCTGAGGTTAGGACCCATAGCAAGGCCTTTATGGTACAGAGGGAAAGTCACCACCCTCGACAATTGGCGGGAGCGAGGAACTCGCTGCCGTTGCCATGAGGGAGGAGAGAAGGGATGAAAATTCTCAGATCTAGGATTTTTAGAAAGAAGCGAGAGTTTCTCACTCTAGAAACGAAAAGTTTTTTCTTCAACCTCCTCTATACACACATTAAATAGTTGAATTGACATGTTTTCGTCTACTGCTTATGAGGATATTTAAGTCACGTTGATCTGTAACTCTTAACTAAGCAATATAAAATTAGTCGTGACTAAAAATTGGTTTGCTCAAAAGAGTCCTACATTAGACAATAATTGTCTTTCCAGCTTTTTTATAGTCATGGTATATGAAACTGTATGACGAAACTGACGTCGTTGGAATTTGAAAGACACTCTGACATTTGATGGAGTCAATGATAATCTTGGAATTTACATTTTTGTACCTACATTAGTTCCAGTCATGACTTTCATTTCAAGTACATGTGTACCAAGTCTTGTGATGATCAATCTTGTATCGTTGCACAATCTAAGAATGCGATCGGTATTCCTCGGTAGTATCCCGGTGTGCCAACCTTTAACACTAGCTCATGATTTAGAACACCAAAGTACTTCATTGCATCTAAAAATTATGGTGTGTGCACATTAGTCATTACATCAACTGTTAGATTTGATTTACTTGCACTATCAGAATTAATATTTATAATCATATACTAATATAATTATATATTCGTATGAGGACGAAACAATGTTAGATATTTTTTAATAAATAGTTGTTCAGAAGCCACACATATTAAATTTAGTAATATTAGCATGAGATCTAACAATCTTATTAGTTCATTAAGCATGGAGATGCTAAGTTATATTAGGCTAACGTGTTTAATTCAAAAAATAATCAGCTTGTTATTTTTGTAGTTAACATATTTTATTAGTTTCATTGAAAAAGAAAAAATTAATATCTAATTCAATCAACAACTCACTTTAACTAATATATTCAAGTTTTTCAACTATAGATTATAAACTTAACAAGTTTGTATTTTTTTTTTATCAAATGTCTTTAAAACAACAACAAACTAAAATTAGTAAAATTCAAAAAGACAAAACTAAAGTAAACAATTAATCTTCTAAAAAAATTATCCTTCCCGAAAAATCTTATTTTGAAATTATCGAATATTTCTATTTTAAATACAAAGAATGTTAAAATTGAAATATATCATAATAATCAGAAAAATTAGTAACTTCCATTTAAAATTTGATATTTTAATTATACATGTGTACAATGAATGTCAAATCGAAGATAGTGAATAGAAGATTAATTCGATATATTTTTCATATAAAATGAAGTTGTGACGAAAAATTTAACTTTTAAATATTGAGAGAAAAATTAAAAGGTAAAAAGGAAAAAAAACAAAATTGGTTGACCCTTAACTAACTCTCTTATTTGCAGTAAGAAAAAAAATGAAAATAACAGAGCCCGCCACGTAGATAAAGCAAGCAAGACACCTATTAATTATGACTTAAAGAAAATTCAAAAAATCCATAAAAAGACATTAATTAGTTGACTATTCTGACTGTTCTTTTTTTTTTTTTTTTTTTATATTAAAGACAAATTATTGATATGAATTGTGTCATCCATTGAGCTTGAATATTTAGACTATTGGTACACGTGTTTCGTGCACGCACTTTAGGGCACTTTTAGTGTCATTTTAGTGTCAATAATGTGCATAATCACGTGTATTTAGTGCTTTTATATTCTCATGGGCAAAATAATGCGTTTGTGCTGTTTTTGTGTTAAGACAGGTGAAAAAGGGTCGAAATCGAAGATTAAACGACCGAGGAGTCAAGGGATCGATCGAGGCAAGGAAGGAAGAGCCACATGAAGATCTCGGCCGAGACAGGATGTCAATCTCGGCCGAGATGGGCCTCCAGGGAAATTCTAGAGTTTTGCAAGATTGAAGATCTCGGCCGAGATTCAATCCAATCTCGGCCGAGATAAGTCTCCAGGGAATTCTTGAAGAATATTAAAGATGAAGATCTCGGCCGAGATACAATACAATCTCGGCCGAGATGAGTCAAATCCCAAAAAGCCCTAATTTTCCCTGTTTCACGTCTCGGCCGAGATTCCACCAAATCTCGGCCGAGATTGACCTTCGACCCAAAATTCCTGAAAACCCCTTTTCACATCTCGGCCGAGACACACCCCCGTCTCGGCCGAGATTCAGTACCCTGTTTTAAAATCCTGAATGCGATTTTGCTTACTTTTGACTAGCACTTTCTCTCTTTATATATATATCATCCCATTCGAATTTAACCTAACCCTAACAACCTAGAACCCATCCCCCACACATAATCAGCCACTTTTCTCCATTGGAAGCAAGGAAATGGAAGGGGGTTGAAGATCTTGATCTTCAACCCCTAACCTTTGGTTCTTTCTATCCTATTTTCATGTTTTCTTTAATTTTCTGTTAGTTTATCTTTGTATTAGGTAAAATGGGTGGCTAGCACCCTTAGTTCACTCTTGATTATTGTGGAACCTTGAGTCCAAGACATTTATGTGATTATTACGGTTAATGTTACCGAAAATATTGTGTATTCAAGTGTTTTGTGTTATTTGCTGTTATTGACTCACATTTACGAATTTACTATTGGATTGATCACCCTTTAAGGGATTTGTGAATGTGTTGCTAGAATAGGAGGTCACTATCCGTAATTGTAGGATTTCCGATTCTCGAGTAGCAAACAATAATTATTTATTGGTGATAACACAAGGTTCAACCTCTAAAATCGAGCTTGCGAGTTTTTATGTTGAATTTATCTCGTTGTCCTAGTGTTCAATGCATTTGGTGATTGAATCTAAGAGAGCTTTTTCGAGGATTCGGTTAAACTGAATAGGGTTAGTCGAAGAGCTTGTTTTGATTAACTAAGATTAAGGGATAACAAGGCTATTAGAGCTTGTTAATAGTCTTGAGATAAGGGCTAGAATCACAATTGAATAGGGCATTGACAATAGTTACATAAATCGTCCAAGACCTCGGTGAAACATGATCAAGGGTGAATCGTTTTGTTATTTAAAAACCAAAAACCTATAAAAATCTCTTTATTTGTCTTTGTTTATTTAGGTGTAGTTGTTATTTCATTGACCCCCCCACTTCTTTATTGTTTTCTAGTTTATTTACTTTATGTTTCTTCATAATAATAGCTTAACACAATGAAGCAAAATTTGTTCGACCGTTCCTCGTGGGATCGACCCTTGCTTGCCACTCTACTAGTTAGAGTAGTCGGTAAGGTTTAAGTGTATCTTCATACACGATTTAATTTGGTAGTCGGAAACGACGCTACCAAATTTTGGCGCCGTTGCCGGGGAATGGTTTAGAACGATTTTGTTTTATGTGTTAAGCGTTTGTTTTATTTACCTAGATAGTTGTTTGTTTTGTTTATTTAAATTGCATCCGTCGAGCCAACGACGTTAAACAAAGGCGCTTGTCGGGAGGCAACCCGACGTTTATTGCTTTTCGTATATTCAATTTCGTAGTTTAGGTTGCTTACTTATATTTAGATATTGTCTTATTATCTTCTTTTAGAGTGCAGAGACTATGATGATGAGGAACCGACCAATCCGTGAAATTCAAGGAGATAGCACCAAATGGGATTGAAGAAGCCCAAAAATCACTGTGAGTTAGGACACCAATTCGTACCCTTTCTTCCTCACAAACTTTGGTTTTTAACCAAGTTTGGGGAAGTCTTGGTAGGTGTACGTATTGGCAGCCCAAGAGTTTAACTTTCCATATGCTACTCTATTGTCTTTTGGACTTATTAGACTTGAAATGGTTTGGTATCTTTGTATGGATTAGTCTGTTGCATTTTTAATAAATTGTAAAGCGGTGAATAATATGGTTAAATTCGGTGAGCACCAAATTGTACTCCTCTTTTGATCAAGGGTGAATCGTTTTGTTATTTAAAAACCAAAAACCTATAAAAATCTCTTTATTTGTCTTTGTTTATTTAGGTGTAGTTGTTATTTCATTGACCCCCCACTTCTTTATTGTTTTCTAGTTTATTTACTTTATGTTTCTTCATAATAATAGCTTAACACAATGAAGCAAAATTTGTTCGACCGTTCCTCGTGGGATCGACCCTTGCTTGCCACTCTACTAGTTAGAGTAGTCGGTAAGGTTTAAGTGTATCTTCATACACGATTTAATTTGGTAGTCGGAAACGACGCTACCAAATTTTGGCGCCGTTGCCGGGGAATGGTTTAGAACGATTTTGTTTTATGTGTTAAGCGTTAGTTTTATTTACATAGCTAGTTGTTTTTTATGTTTATATAAAGAGCCTCCGTCGAGCCAACGACGTTAAACAAAGGCGCTTGTCGGGAGGCAACCCGACGGTATCTTTTAATATTTGCGTTTTTCAAATTCCTAGTTAGTTGTTTAATAAATGCCTTGTGGCATATTTGATGTTTTTGTTAAGAAATATGCAGGTATAAATTAGAATAATCAAGAGATAGCATAAAGTGGAGGTGAAGGGGAGCAAAATGAAGGAAAAATGCAGGGGAGGCCATCTCGGCCGAGACATACAACATCTCGGCCGAGACCCACTGTGAGCCAATTGCTATCTTTTGCTTATTTTGGTTATGTTGATATGATCTTTATTGAATTTTGATACCTTGCATATTTTTAGGAGTAAGATCATTTCTGTTAAGTTAGTTAGTTGGTTTGTTAATAATTGGTTGAATTCGACGAGCACCAACTTGTATTATTCTTTTTCCACAAACTTAGTCCGCAACTAAGTTTGGGGAGAGGTTGAGATTCGTACAAATTGGTAGCTCGAGAAAGCAATTGGATGAGTTTAGGAAAGAAAAATGTGGCATTGATTAATGATGAAAAATTTTGACAAATATTTTTGAAAGAAGCACATGGTAGAGTATGATAGACTTGTTGAAACAAAATTGAACATACACTCAAAACTTTTGATCAAAATTGCAACCAAGTGAGTTTTTGAGCCTTAGAAGATACTTCCATCTTTGGAGTAATTTAAACTTTCTTTCGGTGTGAAATTCATTGAGTGCATTTAGTTGTCTCTAGAACTTGCCATAATTCTCTATTTTGCATGTGTCGGTGCATTGTGTGACATTGAAAATGATCTTAGGCAATTCTTGACTTGAGCCTATTTTAAAGCTTGAAAATACTTCCTTTGTACCAAATTTGATATTGTCTCTAGTTGAGCCCCTTGAGCTTTTAGCCTCTTGTTTGACAGCCCAACTCTACAAGCCAAGTACCTTTCGATTTAGCCTTTGACCTTAATTGGACTATTTGAGTATGAGGGAGGCGGTTGGAAGGTAGTCGGGTAAATTTGGGATTGAAAGGGGTAAACTATTGGGAATATTGAAGGGTGGAAGGAATTGAAACAATAGGCAAAGAATCGAGAATACTAGTTTCTCTCCAATGTTTGTTTATATTTGTTGAAAAAAAAAAAAAAAAAAAAGTGAGAGAAAAATCGAAAAAATCGAAAAATCAGAAAAACAAAAGAAAAAGTTAGTTGTATATACTCAATTGTTGCTTTTGATTTGGAGAGGCTAGTATTATAAATGTCTTTTGATAGATGTTCTCATAGTTGTATAAATTCAAAAGTAAATACACTCCAAGGGAGAATTGAGAAAGCATTTAGGTTGTGGACTTTGTGGTAAGGAGAAGAAATCGATTCTTGGGATTGGTTTACTAAGGAAGTAAAGAGTGAGGTTGAGTGACCATTTTTTGAGGGGTAGATGAGATTAGCTAACTCATTTAGTCCGTTTTATAGTCACTTATACCAGAAATTGGAGAAGAAATCGATTCTTGGGATTGGTTTACTAAGGAAGTAAAGAGTGAGGTCGAGTGACCATTTTTTTGAGGGGTAGATGAGATTAGCTAACTCATTTAGTCCGTTTTATAGTCACTTATACCAGAAATTTTCCCACCTTACCCCAAGCCAACATTACAACCTATTAAAGACCTTTTTGATTCTTTGTCACACACGTCGGTATACATCGAAGTTTAGATGATTGGCAAGCTTATGGTAGGCATTTTATGCATTTCAATGTGAGCGTATACACTTCCCTTTTGATACACTTGAGAGTCAAGAGATACACTCACCATGTGAGGATCTTAAGTTTAGAAGTGTTATGTCGCGAGAGTAGTGGATCTAGTCTATCACATATGCTCGCTTTTATCATGAGCGCTTACTCTTTCTTATGAAAATTCTGAAATCAAATGCCACTAAACTTTGCCCTAAACACGTGTCCTTTTGTCTTTCTCTTTATTGTTCGGGACGAACAAGTTTTAAGTTTGGGGAGATTTGGTACACGTGTTTCGTGCACGCACTTTAGGGCACTTTTAGTGTCATTTTAGTGTCAATAATGTGCATAATCACGTGTATTTAGTGCTTTTATATTCTCATGGGCAAAATAATGCGTTTGTGCTGTTTTTGTGTTAAGACAGGTGAAAAAGGGTCGAAATCGAAGATTAAACGACCGAGGAGTCAAGGGATCGATCGAGGCAAGGAAGGAAGAGCCACATGAAGATCTCGGCCGAGACAGGATGTCAATCTCGGCCGAGATGGGCCTCCAGGGAAATTCTAGAGTTTTGCAAGATTGAAGATCTCGGCCGAGATTCAATCCAATCTCGGCCGAGATAAGTCTCCAGGGAATTCTTGAAGAATATTAAAGATGAAGATCTCGGCCGAGATACAATACAATCTCGACCGAGATGAGTCAAATCCCAAAAAGCCCTAATTTTCCCTGTTTCACGTCTCGGCCAAGATTCCACCAAATCTCGGCCGAGATTGACCTTCGACCCAAAATTCCTGAAAACCCCTTTTCACGTCTCGGCCGAGACACACCCCCGTCTCGGCCGAGATTCAGTACCCTGTTTTAAAATCCTGAATGCGATTTTGCCTACTTTTGACTAGCACTTTCTCTCCTTATATATATATCATCCCATTCGAATTTAACCTAACCCTAACAACCTAGAACCCATCCCCCACACATAATCAGCCACTTTTCTCCATTGGAAGCAAGGAAATGGAAGGGGGTTGAAGATCTTGATCTTCAACCCCTAACCTTTGGTTCTTTCTATCCTATTTTCATGTTTTCTTTAATTTTCTGTTAGTTTATCTTTGTATTAGGTAAAATGGGTGGCTAGCACCCTTAGTTCACTCTTGATTATTGTGGAACCTTGAGTCCAAGACATTTATGTGATTATTACGGTTAATGTTACCGAAAATATTGTGTCTTCAAGTGTTTTGTGTTATTTGCTGTTATTGACTCACATTTACGAATTTACTATTGGATTGATCACCCTTTAAGGGATTTGTGAATGTGTTGCTAGAATAGGAGGTCACTATCCGTAATTGTAGGATTTCCGATTCCCGAGTAGCAAACAATAATTATTTATTGGTGATAACACAAGGTTCAACCTCTAAAATCGAGCTTGCGAGTTTTTATGTTGAATTTATCTCGTTGTCCTAGTGTTCAATGCATTTGGTGATTGAATCTAAGAGAGCTTTTTCGAGGATTCGGTTAAACTGAATAGGGTTAGTCGAAGAGCTTGTTTTGATTAACTAAGATTAAGGGATAACAAGGCTATTAGAGCTTGTTAATAGTCTTGAGATAAGGGCTAGAATCACAATTGAATAGGGCATTGACAATAGTTACATAAATCGTCCAAGACCTCGGTGAAACATGATCAAGGGTGAATCGTTTTGTTATTTAAAAACCAAAAACCTATAAAAATCTCTTTATTTGTCTTTGTTTATTTAGGTGTAGTTGTTATTTCATTGACCCCCCCACTTCTTTATTGTTTTCTAGTTTATTTACTTTATGTTTCTTCATAATAATAGCTTAACACAATGAAGCAAAATTTGTTCGACCGTTCCTCGTGGGATCGACCCTTGCTTGCCACTCTACTAGTTAGAGTAGTCGGTAAGGTTTAAGTGTATCTTCATACACGATTTAATTTGGTAGTCGGAAACGACGCTACCAACTATGCTTGACAAATTTGAAGTTGAAGTGCTCTCCTATACTATTTATAGTGTAAAATTTAAAAAGACAGACTTATATATTTATATTAGTAAGTGTAAACATTTTTATTAGATAATCTTAAGATAACCAATAGTTTTTCATCAAATTAAATGTTCATGGTTTGCTGGTAATTTATCCTCGCCCTAATCTAAATCTCATTTTTTAACTTCATCGTTCCCAAGTTCCACTTCAACATTAAATATGAACTCTAATTAAGAGATTATTATAAAAAAAATTAACCTTCCACTTAAACATAAATAATGAGCTCCAAAGTCGATCTTAAGGTGGTCAAGCTGCTGCCACCACACCGGGCCTCTAGTCTGGGTTATACTTATATGTATTTATATATATATAACATCACTAATTCTCATGTAGATCAAGTTTATATTGATGATGTTTTAGTTTTCTCTAAAAAAATAGAACAACATTTTAAACTATTAAATATCTTTTTACAAGCTACTAAAAGATCTTCTAAACTAATAATATATGTCAGCATAAAAATTGTCCACGACCCGAATTGTACAGATCGAAGTAGAAGAGAACTACTCATAGAATAGTAGCTACAAACATAATAGTTACTGTAATTATCAATTGTTGGAGCAACCTAGTGGTTGGCGAGTATAAGTGTGTGTGTTCAAGTGCTAGGTCTCGAGATTGAAACATCGTCTTCTTAAAATTTTGGTTATTTTTTAACTAAGGAAGCGTATGATCCCCTATTTTTAACAATGCTTATCACATGCTACTCGGTGCTACTTATTTAGGCTAGGCTTTTTTTCACACTTTATTCTTTTTATTGCAAATGTTTTAAACATTCTTCTTTATTTCACTATTGTTTATAATGATTAAGGATGACAATTGTTTGGGTATCTTATATTCAACTATTTGATATTTATATTATTCGTATCCATTCCAAACTCATTTAAAAAAATACTTACAAAATATAAATATGTCCAAACCCCATTATATACCTATGGGAGTACCTTAACCTACCCAATATGTATTTAAATTTTTTAAAATATTATATTTTACGAGTATCTAAAAAAGTATTTAATAGGTACCCTGATTATCAATAAAGCATCAAACAAGACAATAAAAAAAATGATAGATAAAAAACTAAAAAACACCACCGAGTCTACCAATTGAGAAATTAAAGCTGCTCATTCTAAAGCAACAATGACTCATCAAGGTAATACTTTATCCTTCTTTACACATAAATCTTACTTAATATAATAACAAACTGTCCCAGAATAGTAACCTAGCCTTATTCCTGCCCAAACTTTCTTGATATTATTGGCAAACATGTTTTTTCGAATTGTAGTAAAAAAATAATCTGAACACGTCTTTGGACAAGTGTTGACCGTGGTATTTGCCAAAATTAAATAAGACCTTTATTTTTTTCAATCAATATATTGACAAATCTTTCTAATAAAATCATTTCTTTAATTAATTACAATTAGATTTAACAAATATGTTGTACATCGTTATATAAGAAAATTCTGACTCAATCTTCCCATAAAATCAGCGGTCCATTTAATTACAATTTAAATTTAAAAGCAACAAATGATTTGTTAAACGTTATATAAGGAAAGGTAGACAGGGTTTTCCAAATTTAGCTTAAATCACATATCAAAATAAGTAATCCCCTTAAGTCAACCTTATATTGATTACATAAGTATGAAGAATATTATATTATATGGATATGGTATACAAAATTATCTGTGCAGTAAATGTTAGAATGCATAGAATAGGTAAGATAAATTATTATTGTATAACTTTGCCTTAAGCATAAAATCTGGAATTAGTGGAATTAAGCATAAAATCCGGAATGAGTGGAATTAAGCATAAAATCCTTATATAGTGTACGTCTATATCATAACGTGGATCAATTACACCTTTGACCTAAGCAAAAAATATGCAGTTAGTGGACTAAATATAATTGTCAACAATATTTGTAGAAATCGGTTCAATTTTCTTAAGAAATTACTTATTACTTATCAGTTTGTACTAAACATAGATAGTGATAATCTGGAATTGAGCTATACTACCTATAAATTCTATTGTCCATGCCTCAATTTTCTGTATATCTCGAAGTCGATATATCATTCTGCATATAGTGATATTAATCTCAGTCATAATGACTCCCATGTATACTTTGACAAAGAATGTCAATCTGTCCAAGACGTTGTGGGCGATGAAGTTACGATTGGCTCGTTCGTACGCTTGTTTGGCTTATGGTTAGCATAACAGAGTCGCAAACACTGAGTGTATGTTTCATGGCGAGGAGGTAATTTATCATTAATCTTACAGTTCTGATTCATTTGCACGGTTTATTCCTGCTATTTTAATTCATTCTAATTTATTTACGATGAAGGGTAGCCGCATCCATCCTACTATAAGGTCAAATATGAGGGAGATGTACATAGCAACTAATTACGGAGTGCGTGAGTGTGTGCAACAGTTGAGTCGTATGTTCAAGGTATGTTGTTTTTCCTTTGATATGATTTACTATTGATAGAATTTTGAAATGTTGTAGCTTGGTTTGATAGAAATTAAACAGGGTTGAAGTACTGATCGTATAAGAATTGAGAGAAAACCAAAGAATACTAATACGTTCAAATACATAGCTGATCCGAATGTTGAAACGCCTGAGATTTTATTTTTTTATTTGATTCGGTTTTAGTGGAAGTTATATGGCATACTTGATATTTATATTTTAATACTTCCTCTGTTTTAGTTTAAACCAAACTCTCATTTTTCTATTATTATTTTTTTCTAAAATGAGACTATTATTATGAAATGGATTAAGTTTTATTTTTCGGAAAAAATCATATATAGTTTATCATATCTTATCATGTTCATAATTATATAAACATAAGTGTCTATAATTAATAAATTTTATTATATACTGATTTTTGTTTTAATTATTTTTTTACCATAACATAAAATAATTATTTCATGTTGATAAAATATTCTACCTTATTGGCAAACTATGCATCGCATGGAGACCTTACTAGTAGCTAGAAAACTTAGGAAGGTAACTAATTTGTCCAATTCTTTCTTTTCAGAAAGATGTGGAAGTACAATGTTAGGGTCACATGTTTTGGATTGGACAACCTACCTTGATAGTCATTACCAAATTGTGACAAGTTTGTTTAACTTGATCAATTTCCTTCTCAGTTACATCGCCATATCTGGCCAGAAAATAATACTCCACCACTTTCAACTTATATATAGGGTTCGAAATGTAACAACCCGGTTTTTTCTAGGCAATTTAAAAAAAGAAAATTGTATATGTTTTTTGTTTTCTTTCTATAAGAGTACTCTATAGACAATTCAATATACTTAAACATATGTTAAAGATGTTAGTTGTTATACATAATCAACATATCAATTTTAGTAAAGAGCATTAATATAAGTTAGAAATATCACAATAAATACACCTAGTCAAATTTCCAATAAATACACCTAGTCAAATTTCCAAAATTATGCGGAAGCTATGTAACATATTTGGAATTCTCATAAACATTTTCCATATAAAACCTTTAGAAATAAAGATGAGTTGTTTTCTTGAGAAACTCATTATTCAAACTCAAATATAAATTAAAGAATTTTAAGACTAAAATTTAAATAAGATAACCTCAATTCTATAGGAAGTAACACAATACATAAAATTATAATTATGACAAATGAAACAAAATATTTGAGTAACATTTAATAGCACCACAACAATTAACAAAAACTTTCATAAAATTATCTTAAAAATGTACAATCAAATCATTGTATATTCTTAATTCCTAAAGCATAAATATATTCCAAACAAACCCTTAAATGTAAGAATAAGTAGATCGTATTTTGATGCCACTATTGTCCGATCTCGTCTCCACCAGCAACTCCTTCAACCTGATAGGGGATAGTCATAGGAGTGAGCTACATCCAACTCGTGGGGTGCATTTTTCAAAACTAAATATCATGAAATTAATTATAACATAAAAGCATATAACATCATACGATTTGACCAACAAGTTAAGAAAACCACCTTAAGACTGACCCTCTTCTTAGGCTTAAATGAACCAGCAAGTAAAAATAAACTTATCATAGGACAGGTCATTTACATGTCATGGGTTGTACAACGTATCGTGTACACGACGGACGACCCGATGACCCTTAATTAGATTGGCGAATTCATAAGTCATCTAACACATTGCAATCATCCATAAAAAATGAATATAACATTTATTATTGACAGACATTTAAGCATAAACTTAAAATGAATTCTCACCTTAAATTTTACTTCATAATGTTTGTGCGTGAATGAGATGTATTCATCCTAAGCCTCGTATCCCAAATGTCATCCTCTTTCTTAATTATATGCAACCTCTCTCTTATCTTCTGTAATGCCAATGTCTTCTCTACCTCACTCATTTTTTTATTTTCTTTGTTGTTTTTGTGTGTATATAAGAATGACAAATGTAGTAGGCTTTTATAGTAATAAAATAAAATATCGGTTATTGAAAGTAAAAACATGATTTGTGGCTTGATTCTTGAGCTATATTTGCTCCTTTTTCATTTTGTATTGGAGTGTAAAAGGAATAAGTCAAGTTTTTTAGTAAAACTACCTAATTAGCTGCTGCTTTAGCGATTAAAATAATTGTTATAATAAATAAATGGAGCTGACTACTAATATTTAGACCTTCTTAGAAATTTATCAAGTTGGGCCCTTAGATAAATGAAATTAAAGGTTTTTCTTTTTATTCTGACTAAATAAATTATGGATTGGGCTTGCTAGATACGAGACTTAGTCCAATATAAATCAGACTTATCAAAGAGGCATGAAAAGTGGACAATTTAATATTTTAAAAGTATCATATAAATATCAGGTGTTACACAAAATATCATAAAACATCCATTCTATGAATGGATTTCTTATCTGGGAAGTGGTGAAAAATATGTCATTTTTGTTATTTTGATGTGAATACATATCTATTAATAACTAACATTTTATTAGATTGAGTGTTTGCTGTATTGAAAATTTTGTGTCTTATAAAATGGAAGGTGAAGGGCTCCACTCTCACTTAATACATATATAAAAATATATGTATATAGATAAATAAATATATAATTTTTTCTTTTTTATAAAATATAAACAGGTTTGGGTAGTATGCGTAACCATATCACTAAAATCTAAGCCCTAACCAATTAATAATGGTATTTTATTTTTTTTCCAAACCCTCCCCAATCTCATTTAGGCTTTTGGGTGGCAGGCGTCCACTAAAACCTGCCCGACAACCATCCTTAACTATAATATGTAAATTGTATTAAAACCCACCCTACAACCATCCTTAAACATGATATGTGAATTGTATTTTTACCTTGAGTACAATCACTTTCTATTATTTTCAATAGAATTATTTTATTTTCTTAGATTTTTTTGTTGTTATTTCATTAGGGAAAAAAATTGTAGTATGATATGAAAATTGTATTTTCACCTAGGGTCCCATCTTCGCAATTATGTGATAAAATCGAAGAAGTATTTTTTGTATCCTTATTTTTATGAGATCAAAATTGTTGAAATTGGAGGACGTCGTATTTTCAATAAATATGTATATTATTTTTGTATTATGTACTGGAACCACGCAACAACAAAAAGTAGTAAAATCAATAAACTTTTTAGGGTGTGACCGTGTGAGATGAAACAAATGTGACAAAGAATTCCATGGGTATGCCCTTACTTTTGACATTTTCTATTTTTTTTTTTTTCTATTTGAAGAGGACAATTTAAAGTATATTACTCCTAATCCCCCTTAACATAAAAGCAGAACAACCGATGGCTACGTGTCTGCCTTTATTTTTCTGTATAAATGTGATAAATACAAAATTTAATTAAAATCCGTGTGAATAAATGTGGAATGCATGTAAAGCACACGAAGTTTAAGGCTTTCTGGAAGAAAAATATTACTCCAGCACATGAGCATATAAGTTGACCTTTTAACCGCTAAAGCGACAGCTAATTAGGTGGTTTTATTTTAGTTTATAGTTTTCCACCCGAAATTTGAAATGCTTATAATTTTTTCGTCTTAATTTGATTTTTATGAATATTAATCAACTTAATCTTCTTGTATGCTTCTATTCCGGTATATAGATAAAATCACTTAACAAGACATACCTGATAAGTAGAGCTAAAAACCTTTTTGGTCCCGTAACTTTTTGACTTGTGCTATTTTGGTCCCAAAAAAAGTTATGAATTCAATTTAGTCCCACAACTCTTGATTTCGATCCCTTTTGGTCCTTATTTGGCCGGCGGTGACTAATTTCGCCTGAATATAGCACGTGTGGGTCACGTGCAAAAAAATTCCGGTCGCTCTTTTCCGGCGAAATTAGTCACCGCCGGCCAAATTAGGACCAAAAGGGATCCAATTCAAGAGTTGTGGGACTAAATTGAATTCATAACTTTTTCTGGGACCAAAATAGCACAAGCCAAAAGTTACGGGACCACAAAAGTTTTTAGCCCCTGATAAGTATGATTAATACATATACTTGTCTTATTTAGAATTTTCTAGAACCATATCTTGAAGATATTCTATGATTTGAATTACGTGTAACATTGTAAATCTATTGTAGCTCCCGTATATCAATATCAGAATACTCAATCACCAAATCATCTATGGTATGATTCTCTCTTCACATGGTATCAGCCATATACCAGAAACCCTATTTTTTTTTTCTCTCGGCTCCACTTCCCTCACAACAGCTTCTTCCTTCATAAGAGACATTTGTGTCCATCTAATGCACCCCCCTTCTTAGGCCTCCTGCCATATTCTCCTTTTATTCCAAATGGCCTCCACTTCAACGAATGATCTAATTTCCCTCACTGCATTAATCCATCTAGTCACCGTGAAGTTGTCTTCCACCAATTATTAAATGTGGAAGAAATAGGTGGTTTATATGCTCCACGGTTATGATCTCACGATTTTATCGATGGTACTAACGTCACTCCGACAACCACAATCACCACCGCCGACACTGCATCCCCTAATCATGCGTATGCTGCTCGGTGCTTTAAGGATCACTGTATTTTTTTAATTTTGCTTTCCTCTCTGATGGGGGAATCTCTTGCCGAGGTTATTGATTGTATAACCGCTCGAGCAACCCGGCTAGCCCTCGAGGTAACATTCTTGCACTCCTCTCACTCCCGCACTAATTAGTTACGCGAGAACTATTTTTCTTGAAGCAATGCTCGATGTTAGTAGCAGACTACGACAACAATTCAAACAATTGTGCAATCAGTTGGTAGCTATTGGCCATCCCGTAGATAATTCTGATAAAGGACATTGGTTTATCAGAGGTTTGGGTCCGTAGTACACTAGTTTTTCAGACATTAGCATAGCTCTTTCCCTGGTGTGCCTTTTCGTGATCTATTACATCAGTCACAATATTTCAAGTTTTTTACTGAGTCCATGTCGGACAAGTTGCTTCCACTGGCTACTCGTGGCTTTTGATCGAGCCCGTGGATGTGCATCTACCTTTATTCTTCTACTAGTCATTTCTATTCATATAGTGGCCATGCACCTTTTAGCCATGAATCACATACAACTTTTGGCCACTTCAGTAGATGTGCCTCATTTTCACAAAGTGGACATCATGGTGACACCAATCACAACCAAAAGTTTTATGTGCCTTGGTGTTAAATTTTCAGGGGCGAACATTATGCTGACAAATGTCAACAATTTCTTCAAGCTTGTGTCACTGCTCATCCTTCTATCCAGCTTTCTCTAGCATTTAGTACCTTGTGTAATTTCTGGATCCTGTCCCAGACTGGTTAGTGGGCTCAGGTGCCTCTGCGAACACCTCTACCTTGGATTCATTATAGCGTTATTCTGGTAATTATTGGTAACGATATTCTCTTCTGATAGCGGGTCGTTTCACCATCAAATTAGTGTATATATATATATATATATATATATATATATATACTTATCCTTGATCTACTACTCTAACTAGTAGAGTGGTAAATAACAGTCGATCCCACGAGGAACAGTCAAACAATTTTGTTTTATGTATTAAACTATTATGATTAAGCAACAGAATATAAATAAGCTAGAAAACAATAAAGATGTGGGGGAAGGGGGTTTAATGTAATCACAACAAACACCTAATTGCAATTAAGCAAACCAAATAACAATTACTCTAAAAGCACTTGACAAGTTAACAATTCAAGTAAACAAAGACAATAAAATAAGTTTTAGTTTTATAAATGATAAAAGGATTTAACCCTTGATTGAGTATCCTCTTGGTCCGGATAATCTATATAATTGATGTCACTACCCGATTGATTTAGCCTTAGAATCCCTACTCCAAGATTAATAACAAGCTCTATTAACGTTGTTGTCTCTTAAGTATAATTAATCAAAACAATCTCTTCAAATAATCCTACTCAACTTATCAATTCCTTAAACAAGCTCTTTAAGAATCAATAGCCAAATGCATTAAGAATCAAGACAATGGAGTATATTCGACATAAAACTCACAAGCTTAATTTTAGTGGTCGAACTCTATGTTATTCCCAATAGAGTAAATCCATTGTTTGCTACACGGGAATCGAATTCATAACAATTAGGGATTACAAACTCAATTCTAGCAACACACAAACAAATATCCAAATGGGTGATCAAACCACAATTTAATTCATAAGTGTGAGTCAACAATACCAAATAACATAGAACATTCCAAAACATAATCCCATCGGTTAATAACCATAAAAATTACATAAACATCCTAGATCCAAGGTTCAAATAATGATCAAGGGCTGAAATTAGAGTGCTAGCCACTCATATCAACTATTACAAAGATAAAATAAGTGAAAATCAAAGAAGACATTAAAATAAGATAGAATGAACCAAAAGATTGAGTTGATGTTCTTGATCTTCAACCCTCTTCCAATTCCTTGCTTCCAATGGTGAATAGTGCTTGAAGGTATGTGTAAAATGGGTGATTGGTTAGGTCAAATTCGAATTGGACCTTATATATATATATATATATATACATATATATATATATATATAAAGAGAGAGAGAGAGAGAGAGAGAGAGAGAGAGAGAGAGGAGAAAGTGTTGGGCTGAAAATGGGGCAAAAAACGTGTTTTAGGATTAAAAAATAGGGTACTGGATCAGTTTCGCGGCCGCGAACCATTTATTCAGCTAAAGCAGGAATTCGGTTCGCTGACTAGGTCACAGCCATGAACAAAGGTCGCGGCTGCGAACCATTGTTGAAGCTTTTTGGGGTTTGGGGTTCGTTAGGTTAGACGCGGCCATGACCATAAGTCGCGAGCGCAACTTCTTGATCGAAAACTCCTCTCTTTTTGTTTCTTCCTTGGCTCGTTTTTTGTTTTAGACTTCTTCGGAGACTTGTTCTTGGTCTTATATTACCTGTATTGTCCTGAAACAAGCTCAAACACATTAAATGGTCCAATAATACATATATGAACAATACACGATTGAATATGCATGCAAATGTCATTAAAACGACACTTAATTCGACCTAAAATGCATGCATGAACACGTATACCATCTTCCCATCACTTATATTAGTACTCGTAATTTATCTTGCAATGTCCGGTTACTTGATGTTTCTGTGGTCCCCCATTTGACTAAAAACATCTATGCATGAGTAAATTTACTACGGATTATCTGGTGAATGTTATTTTATCTGACAGCTCATTTGAAATTCAGAACCGACTACTAAGGAAATTCTGGCTCACAGAAGGCGTGATCAAGGTCTTTATATTTTGGAATAGGGGCATCCGACATTGAATGTCGCTTTGCGTTCCAAGAGTTTGCAAGCAAGTTTTGATTTACAACACTTGAGATTGGGGCATGTCCTATTTTTTATTATATATGTATTAGGGCATCTGTTGGTCACCTCTTTATTACCAAATCCTAGATTTTGTTCTTCTTGTGCCATGGCCATGAGTAGACTTTTACGTTTAGTTTGAATGAAAAACATGCTAGTCATGTCATTGGTGCACTGTAATTTGTGGGGTGCACCTTTTATTTCATTTGATGGCTATAAATATTATGTTGCATTTGTGGATGATTCTCTAGTTTTTCTTGGATATATTTGTTGCATGCGAAATCTGACTTATATGATGTCCTATTGCGATTTTAGGGTTTTATGTGTAATCGGTTCTTGAGTAATATAAAAAAATCAAAGTGATGGCGGTACTGAATTTGTTAATTCTTGAGTTCATGGATTTGCATGGCATTCGTTATTATATTTCGCGTCCCTACACACCTCAACGAAATGGTTGTGTTGAGTGCAAACACCGGCATACTTCTGAGGCCGGTTTATCTATGATGTGTCATTCTCATATTCCAGCATGCTTTTGGTTTAATGTGTTTACAACAGTTGTGTATGTAATAAATTGGTTTCCTTCTGTTGTGTTGGGTAATAAATCTCCTTTTAAGCTACTAAATGATTTTGTACCGAATTATGCAAATTTCAGACCCTTCAGTTTATGTGTTATTTCCTGTTTACGTGACTATGCTGCTAATAGATTGATTCCTCATAGTCGTCCATGCATCTTCTTGGGATACAGTACTGCTTATAAGGGTTTCCGATGTTACAATCCTGACTCATCTCACGCATCATGCTCAGTTCGATGAATAATGTTTTCCTTTCTTGAGATCCATTGATGGCTCGTTATCCTCGTTTCTTGAGATTTTAAGTTTCTTGGATATTGATATTGCTTTGATTCCCTCGGCTAAGTCGCCAACTTAACCGTCTGTGTATGTGGTACCCATGTCTCCCTACCACATATGTCCATGCCACATAACTCGGATCCGTTATCCCCGCGCTCCCTCAAGCCCGATCAACCCGTTCAAGCTGATCTAATTCCACCACAGGTTGAGCAGCCCACCCAGCTGGCTCTTCCGCTGTCTCATCCGATGGTGACATGTCCTAAGTCAGGTAATTTCAAGTCTCGCTATCCGATTGATTTTGCTTCGACAGCTTTGCTTTCGGATTTAGTTACTACTTCTGAGCCCCATGTTTTCAAATATACCATGAAATCACCTCAATGGCTCGCTGTAATGCATAAAGATATTGAAGCGCTTTATGAAAATCATACTTGGGATCTAATCCCTTGACCTCCAGATTCTAATTTTGTTGGTTCAAAATGGGTGTTTTGAACGAAGTATCGCTTAGATGGCTCGATCAATCGGTTTATAGCTCTCTTGTAGCACAGGGGTTCACTCAAATTCCAAGGACATATTTAGGTCATACTTTTAGTCCGACTGCCAAAGCTACCATGGTTCAGGACATTTTGTCTGTCCCATCTCAAAAAAAATGGCCACTTCATCAACTTGATATCAATAATACATTATTGGATTGTGTCCTTCAGAATACAATGTTTATGGCTCAACCTCCAAGTTTTATTGATCCGACATTTCCTAATCATGAGTAGGGGTGATAAAAATTTGGTTTGAACCGAATTAACCATTCGATCCGAACCGAAATTTATTATTTGGATCGATTTTTTTCAAAACGATTCGGTTTTCGGTTTAGTTTTTAGGATTTTTAGTTAATTCGGTTCAGTTCGATTTTATAAAAAAAATTATCAAAATAACCAAACCAAAATTTATAATCTTTTATTTTTAATATATTTTTGTACATATATTTATATTAATATATATATATATATATATATATATATATATATGGATATCTATTTTTTTATATAAATATATATATAATAGATTTAAGGTAAATAATTTATTTTACGTACATGAATGTATATATATATATATATATATATAGGTCTAATTTTTTAGTAATGAATAATGGAAAAGTCTTAAGTAAAAATTATTTCGGTTCAACCGAAAATCAAACCGATCCAACCGAATAAATTAGGTTCGATTGCGGTTCGATTTCTAAAATAATGGTTTGTTTTTCAATTTAGATTTTTTAATTTGGTTTGGATTTTGGTTTCACTAATTAAATTTGGTTCGGCTACCGAACCGAATTTTGTTCACCCCAAATCATGTGTCATTTGAAGAAAGCTCTTCATGGTCTTCTCTAGGTTCCTCTGGCTTGGTTTCAGTGGTTCAGTTCCTTGCTTTCAAGTCTTGGTTTTTGTGAGATTCGTTCGGGCTCGTCTCTCTTTTATCTTCACCAAGGTAGCTCAGTTATATATCTTCTCTTGTACGTGGATGATATTATTATTACTGGTAACAATCTTGATCTCCTTCGAGATTTATTGCTCAAACACATTTTGAGTTTGCTATTAAGGATCTTGGGAAGTTTATATATTTTTGGGGCTCGAAATTTCATATACCCGCACTAGCTTGTTCGCTGGGTAAGTTAAGTATGCCAAAGATATCTTAAAGCATGCTAAACTCTTGGACTCCAAGCCTGTGACACGCCTCTTGATGCTGGTAAATCGTTAGTCACCATGAGCCGCTATTTTTTTGTGCTACTTTATATCGCTCTCTTGTCAGAGCATTACAATATTTAACTATTACTCATCTGGATCTATCATATGTTGTGAATTTCGTAAGCCAGTTCTGGTAGTACGCCACTGAAGATCATTTTTTGTTGTTACACGTATTTTGAGACATGTTAAGGGCACGATACATTTTGGCTTGACATTTACCTTCATAGTACTCTATTATTGGTTATTCTGATGTGGATTGGGCCCACTATGTTGAGGCACGCCAGACTACTTACGGTTATTCTATATTTCTAGGAGCTAACCTTGTCTCTTAGAATGCCAAGAAACCACCCATTGTTGCCCGATCTAGTTGTGAGTCTGAGTACTGGGCCCTGGCTAATGCTGCTTCTGAGCTTATTTGGTTGACCAACTTACTCCGTGAGCTTAAGGATCTTCCTGCGGTTCGTCCCCTCCTTCTGTATGACAACAAGAGCGGTGTTCTTAAGCTCGAATCCAGTTTCACACAATAGGGCTTCAACATTGACTATCATTTTGTTCGAGAGCTTATTGCGACCGGTAAGCTATCTACTCACTTCGTCTTATCTCATTTTCACCTTGCCGATATCTTCATGAAAAGAGTCTTCTACTCCTAGCCGTTGAGTTTCTTTGCTCCAAGCTTTGCGTCAGTCTTTACCCCAAGCAATTCTTGGGTTGGGGGGGGGGGGGGGATAACAAGGACAATTAATGTATTATTTAGAATTTTCTAGAACGATATCTTGTAAATATTCTAATACTTGATGTAACACCCGGATTTTCGTAAAAACTTGCATATTATGTTTAAATTAATTTTCATATTTTAGATCTCTTTAATTATACGCACATATATTTTTACTAGACTTTGATAAGCTAACAAATAAAGTTCTATCCACAATGCAGAAAAAGCTACCAAAGGAGATTGAGCGTGCTCGTATTTCACTTGACCTGCACAAGGAAGGCGATGTTATAAGATAAGTTATGTAAGGCATTGAAATTATTACTTCCTAAGTGGTACACCACATTAAACACTATAATCATCAAATAAGTATACCAACCTTATTTTCCCACACCACAAATATGTAATTACAACTATAAATATTCGTACGAAATTACAATTATAAACATCCAATTGAGAAGAATAGATAAAGGCTAAATTAAAGGACAAACTCCCTGCCACACTTTTGATAAAACCTATCAACTAAAAGCATGACAAAGCATGCAAACCTACCCCCCCCCCCCCCCCCCCCACCAAACAATCTGACTAAGCAAACCTACAAATACCCCCTTGAGCCACGTACTATTAGATTTGCATGAAATTCTTAATATTAGATACATGCAGCCCCACTTACATATATATATATATATATATATATATATATATACACATATATATTACATATGAAAGGAAAAGAAGGAAAATCATCTGCCAACTCCCACTCTTAGAAAAAGGAAAAAATAATAAAAGCTACTAACCCTCTCAAAACCGACGAAGGGTGCCTCCTGACGAACTACTACACTACGAAGGTCTAACGAGGCAAATGATATGCTCCTTAATTGTCAAGAGACAATGTCTAACCCCTTTAGCTAGTGATCATGTACATGATTAGGGATCTTATATGATTAATCATCACTCATCAATTTTGCTCCACAAGGTGAAACTTACGAAAATTATATAAAAATATATACTAGGTATTTTTTTAAAATGTTTTATTGTGTATAACTACATGATGTTAGGAGTCTATGATAAAAAATTGAGAATATTTTGTCAAGTGTGTGATTTTTGGCGAATTTTACAAGTTAGGTTGATTCAAGGTCCAAACTAGGTAACTTACGAAAATTAAATAAAAATATCTACTGAATATTATTCAAAACTGTTTTACTATGATTAACTATATGGTGTAAGGAACCCATGGTGAATATTCAAGAATATTTAGACGAGTCTATGATTTTTAGCGAATTTTACAAATTAAGGCTGATTTTAGGTCCAAAATGGAATAATTAGACCTTGAAAAATCTGTTTTGTATAAATTTCTCCATTAGGGCTTTTGTAAAATATTGGATTATGTTATAGTTATTTCCTAATATATAACATTTTCATGACATCTAAGCACGTGTAAAATCACATCACTCCAATCAAAGAGTTATCCTTTCATGCATTAGATGTTAGATAGACCTTAAATAATTGTGTAAGTACGTTAAGATATTTTATAAGGTACTCGAGTATAAATATAGGTGTACCTATAAGCTAAGTTGTATAAAATATTGAATTCCTAAAAATGTGAGTATACTACAAAATAAGACTAATAGAGCAAAAACCGTCACAAGTGTAATACGAGCTAGATCAAGATCTTCTTGGAACTTACCCTATAATCAAACGACAAGCGTGGGTAACTTTTATTTGATGTTCTTCAATTTTGTGTATTTTGTGTACGCCGGTTTGGCTTCAGGGTCATTCCGTTATATAGGGCCTTCGGGTCACCGACTTGGCATCAGTGTCATTCCGTTATACAGGGTCTTCAAGTCACAGACCTTCGGGTCAGTGGTTAGTTGGTCAACGGGTCAACTAGTTATAGTCTTACACGGCAATATACAGTTTCGTGGAATTTTAAATGAACATTATCCACTGGGTCACATAACTCATGATGATATGTTTGAACGATTTCAGGTACGGCGGGAGATGATGATGTATAGCTAACTGGAAGACAGGTTTCCCAGTAGATGCATATGTAAATATTTAAGAGAGATTGAGTTCGTTTTGAAACCCGCAAATCGTGCAGTCTATGTTTGAAATTTCTCAGGATATGTAAATAAATACATGTGAGTTGGATTGCTTTGCATTCTAGTAAATATTATATATTATGACTTTATGTAGCTTCTGATTCAGAGATGTGGGTGTAACACGAGTTATTTTCCAATATGGTATGTAATTTTGAAAACCGGAAAAAAGATTATAACTCGTGTTTTGTATCATAGTTATTCTTCCGCTGAAGCTCTTCAGCTAAAATCATTCATCAAGCAACAGAGGGTATCAATTGCGTCTCTGAACCATAATTCTGGTTTCGAGGCGTTATAGCATGGTATCAGAGCCGAGGTTAGGATTTTTCCTCGGACTCTGAGTCAAAAAGTATTTTCCGAATATAACAGAATGATTTGAAAATTGTAAGAAAAGGAATTGTCTTCAATTAAGCTAAGCATCTACATCAACCCGAGGTAAGTACGTATAACCAGGTTTTTGAAATACTTTGTTAATTACTTTAGTTAATTGAAATAGTTTTCTTTTAATACCTTTAGGTATTAATATTTTCTTTTAAGAATATTGCATGCATATTTTTAATTTTATTAACTAGTAACTGACGCGGGCGGATGTGTTGATGATATTGTAACTAGAGATGGAGCAGTTGGACCAACCTAGATCCCAGGAGGAGACCGAGTACAAGGAATGTTACCAAGCAGGATGGGAAAATATTCGGGATTTCATCACCCGGATCCGTCGTGCCCGTAGAACAGCCCGGGTAGCAGGTATGGGGGATACAGACATAGAAGCAGTAGTTCACCTAAATTCATGTGTACACCCTGCCTATTGCAACTGTGCCCAGACGGTCTATGATCGTTTGCTCGTCATCGATAGTAGGAACGGTGCGTAGATAGAATACCACACATTCTTTTGCTTCTTCATTAATCATTACATTTATCATGAACTAGGAAAGATAAAACTTCAAATAATAAATTTTAATTGACGTGGTTCCAAGTTTTCCTCCATGAGTGGCTTCACATATTATTTTCCTCCAACGCTATTAGCTTCACTTTCGAACGTCACTATAGTTAATCGGGAAATCCCCGAAAATAAAGTTTATAACACTGACGTTAAAATTTTTATCAACCGGAGATGTTTATTGATTAATGCGTCAACAATCCTGTCCAGAACATAAATTTATGATAAACCTTAAAGAATATCAACAAATTATGCAACTTTCGACACTGGTGAAACAACTAAGGTACAGAAAAATCACTTAACTGAACTAATCTTAGGTGCGATTAATAGGTACTGCATGCTTCATTGTGAAGTCATTTGAGTTGAAATATATTTGAATTAGAAAATATACTGGCGACTACTTATAGCAACGCAATAATGTAATTCTTATTTTAAATGATAAATTTTGATTTTCTAATAAACCTAATAAGAGGATTTTGCACTGCAAGATCCCAAGAATATGGAAAAAGTGGTCCAAACATTTTTTCGGCCATGTATGATTGACGGCTAACAGTAAAAAAATTAGATTTAAAGAAGATTGGAATTTTTTAAAAAAATTAAAAAATGTAAATTTTAAATTGTTTCATATTTTTAAATAATCTGAATTTAAAAAAGACAGATTATACTTATTTTATAAAATTAGATTTTCTCAATAATTTATTTACGAATTTCTAAATAATTTTGTATGTTTCATAAAATACTTTAAACACTTTTAAGAGAATTAATTTCTTCCTAAAACTACTTCCAACATTTCATAGATACTTATTACATATCGTAACTGAACTATTGTGGATTTGAAACTATATTTTTTTAATTATTTATCAATATATCGTTCGAATCGGTAGAAAATATCACGTAAACGATATGTTACGGGGGTATCCATTATAAAAAATAAGTTGTCTACAAATGCAATTAATCATTTGTGGCTCACACACGTTAATAATCAATTGCTCTGGGACACATATATAACACGTTTTATTCGAATTATCAAAAAATTAAATTAAATAAAACCTAAGAAAAATTCAATTGTCTTCAACTTTCACCCTAGATCATTCAACTAAGGGAAAAAGAACACTATCAAAAATGAAGAAACCTTACATTCCAATTCCTACATCCACAGAACCTCCCGCCATGATGCGGCTCTTTCTTGGAAGTTTGAATCACGGCTCGTACATCGCAATCGTAGATCATATACCCGGCCGAAGATGTGTGGAAGGAAGACATCAAGGGAAAAAAAATTCCTTTTGCTGCTGCGCGAAACTGATTTTGGAAGAAGAAGAGAGCTAGCTTCTTAAAAATTTTAGGGGGTTCCTTTTAGCTTATGTGTAAAATACTTAGTATAATTAAATGTGTGCCCACGAAGCTGACCTAAAGGCTAAAACATGATACACATATGCACTACTTATCCACGTCACCATGTAAACGGACGGGTTACAGGGTGTTGTTGGTAACTAGTCGTAAGTGCCAATTTTATCGATAAATTTATGGACATTTAACTTAATTGGTAATCATACAAGAAGATTTCGTGATTATGGTAAATATAAAGAACCGTTCTTTCCAATTTTCCGTTATAGTAAATTAGTTCTATGGTTGGGCCTACTACAATATCTAATGAATTTCGTCCTGCGATCGTTAAGTAATCTATAAATCTTCTCTTATTTATAAAAAAATTACAGACTATTTGAGCTCAAATGTCATCCAATGTCTACGAAATTAGAAGAATCCTAATAGGTTTAATGACTAAAGTACTATTAGAATTTGGATTAATTTTCACATCGTCTATTGTTTTGTCTCGCACAAATAATAAATATATATAGATACACAAAAGTATGCCTATTACCTAACTAGAATATTAATCCACCAAGATTAGCCAATCGCAAACGTTCATTGTAATTATTAATAATTGATAGGTATGGCCCAACCTACCCGGGTCGGCCCAATCCGCCACCCGGGTTACTTGGGCCTGGAAACGCAAGCCCACGAAGAAGCCCATACGAGGGCGCGCACAGGCCTATGCGGCCCAAAAAAGGGAAGAACAAGTCAAAGGAATATTCTATCATTATCTCCTCAACCGCCATGCAGACGTGGCCCATGATCTCCTCAACCTCCCATGCGCAATTGTAGGCGCCAGAGTAGTGGATAGATCGCAACGGGCCTCCGGAGAAATAGGAAATTTATGTATAGATTAAGAAAATAGGAGGAACTGGGAGGAGGGGTCTGATGTTGTTTGGTATCTAAAACTGATATAGTGAAAAGAATCAAGAGTGATTACTCTTTCCGGTGGACGTAGATCTCCGCGATCGAACTACGTAAATCTTCGTGTTATTTACATTCTTGTTAGTTTGATTACTCCGTTTTAATTGCCTTAATTGTGATTCGATTGATATCCGGGTTGGACGGCATTATCAATTAGCGCCGTCTGTGGGAAACGAGAAGAGAAACCCTGGTATTCTTTATCACTGCACTGAATTAACATGGTGAACATGCGCCGATCCGTCGATCCGAACACTTCTTGCTGGAATACTTCTGTCAATCCCAATCCTCTGCCCCCGGTACAGCTTGACCCGTTGATGCCTCCAACGCCTACGGGTGCACCACCTCCAGCGCCTGCGGATCCACCGGCGCCGGCTAACTCCAAACAGGCTCCTGCATTGACTCACGCCCATGAAGAGTTTCTTCGGGAACACTCCGCTCTCTTTCAGCAGTGGGCTCGTCGTCGCACGGACTCCGGTGCGCGTGCTGGCGAAGAAGAGAATCAACGGCAAGACACCAACACCGACGTCGATCACCAACGATCAATGACAATCCGCCCTGCAGGGCGAGACAGGATTGTCGTCGCCGTCGATCATTATCACCTAGAGACACCCGAAGCTCTGCAGGTACCGGGGTGCGCCGCACTGATCATTCCGATGTTGACCAGCGTCGACCTGTCAATGTCGCAAAACGGCCTTGCTTGGAAAATTCCCGTCTGTTAGACCCATATGAGCAAGAGCAAGCCCAGATCGAGGCCAAACTTGACAAAGTGTTAGGCCTCGATCCCAATGGAGAAATAGTCACCCCTTTCTCTCCGGAGATTGCCAACACGCCACTCCCCGAGGGATTCAAGCTTCCACCTGTTGCCTTATATACCGGCACTACGGACCCCGACAACTTTCTAAACGCATTCAAGTACGCTATGGTTAACCGGGGCTGTAATCAGAAGAACTTGTGCAAGGTATTTCCTGAATACCTCCAAGATGAGGCCCGACTTTGGTTCGATGCCTTGCCTCGAAACAGTATACAGTCCTTCCGAGACGATGTTATTGTCACTGCGTTCATGAGCGGCCTCCGGGTTGGACCGCTTTACACTGATTTTGCCCGGAACCCTCCGGCCACAGCCCGAGCCCTCTTCGGGATTGTAACCAAGTTTGCTAAAGCAGATGAGCAAACTCGGCGCAAAAGGGAGAAGCTCGCGGCCAAAAAGCAGCCAGATAAGACGCAAGCGGGGACCAGCACCCGGACCAGTACCTTTAACCGTCTAGGTAGGGAAGGTTAGAGCCCCGGAGTGACCGGACTCCACTTACACCTCTCACTCGACCGAGGGCAGAAATATACCCTGTGCACAAAAACGAACTGCGACCACGCCCGCCGATGACCGCCCCGGCTGAAAAGCGAAATAGAGACAAGTGGTGTGCTTATCACCATGACCATGGACATGACACAGAGGAGTGCCGAGGGCTTATTGAGGAAATTGAAGATTGCTTGAAGCATGGTTCTCTTCGGCAATATGTCGCCAGGACTGAAGACATGCCTTAGGAGACCCGAGATGGGGGTTTTTCTCGAGGTAGAGGAGGTTACAATAATAGAGGTCAGGAACGTCCCTGACCACAAATGCGAAACAATGGGCCTAGGCATAACGACTACCTGCGGCGGGATCAACGCAGAAGCCAGCCAAACCCACCACTGCAACCTCAACTATTGCCGCCTCCACCGCCTCGTGGAGGTCCTGGGGAGAATCCACCTAATCATGTCGTTCACGACATAATTAACGTAATATATGGTGCCATGCCATTGGGGGCTTCCCAGAGCGCCCTCAAGGCCAAAGCTCGTAGGCCTCCTCCCGAGGAGCCTCGTCATAAGCGCCTTCATAAAACTGAAGCGGTGGCTTTTACTGAGGATGACCCTGTTTCAGAGATCAATCCTCAAACAGATGCCATCGTTATTGACATGGTGGTCGCCAATATCACAATCAAGCGCGTCTACGTCGGTAATGGCGCTGCGGTTAGCATCATCTTTTCTAATTGCTTCCACAAAATGGGCATATCTCACGAACGACTCCGGCCTGCCCCGAGGCCACTCCAGACTTTCACTCAAGGGGAGGTCCAACCTGAAGGAATTATCACCCTTCCTGCTTCACTCGGCACCTATCCCGCGATAAAGACCATCTTTATGGACTTTTACGTTGTGTCCAGTTCATCTCCTTACAACATGATCCTCGGTCGAGACTGGCTCACTCCGGCCAAGGCCATTTGCTCCACGTACCATCTGACATTGAAATTTCCTACATCCTATGGGGTAGTAGCCATACGTGGGAACCAGAAAGTATCAAAGGAGTGCATGCGTGTTGCACTCAAAACGACAGTTGCAGCTCCCCCAAAGCCTCAGTTTCAAATCACTAACCCGGAATCCATTCGGAACACCTCCGAATCACTTGGAACTGATGTGGCTGAAGTGCCACTAGATCCTGCAAAGCCACAACAAACTGTCAAGGTAGGCGCTGTCTGTGTGCCCTCGCTACACGAAGCGATCATTCAAACACTGCGGGAGTACTCCGATGTCTTCGCTTGGTCTCCTCCGGACATGCCAGGGGTATCTCCAGACCTCATTACCCACGAACTGAATGTGGATCCTGCTGTGAAACCCATACAGCAAAAACAAAGGACGTTCGTGTTAGGTTTGAGAACACTTACAACACACAAACAACAAGTTCAAACCAGAAACGAACGAACAACAGATTGAAAATCAGACACTAAAAAACCGAACGCAAAACCAGAAAAATAAAATGAAGAACACCAAGCTTTTACGTGGTTCGATCAATGTGATCTACATCCACGGAGGCTCTATACACCTCAATTCACTCAACTAAACAATCAATTACAAGAAATAATCCAGAAAACTAGAAGCCCCAATTCACAATCCGAATTGAGCTCAAGAATCTTAGCTCTCAAATTCTAATGATTGATTAACGTTTACAGAGGGAAAGATACGTGTATCAACTCATCTTTACAATTAGAACAAAATTATATAAAGAGCTAAGCTCGAATCACGAAACTCTAGGAGCTGGAATCAAAATAAGTTTCAACTGCTTTTCAAACTGTTACGAGTCTTCCACAACGGTTTTCCATGCGTCAGTCCAAAACCGTTGCGTATTTCTGTTATAACCGTCACCAACCCGGTTCTCCAATAACTTCTAATTCTGAACTGAAATTATCCCGGTTCTTCCCAACCCAAACCCGGTTCCTGATCCTACGCAACCTCTACTACATGCCATGCTCACTTGAAGAAATTGAATTGACACCTACAAATCTCCACCTCAATGAATTCAAGTGCACTTCATCACCTCACACTGTCTTCTCTTCTCCAGGTTTTAATCACATTGTTCAAGCCTTATCAGGCTTGAGCAATGTACCATCTTGCTCCTAGGAACTGCCTTAGTCAAGAAATCAGCCGCATTATCCAAAGTATGCACTTTCTTTACTTCAACAGATCCAGCTTCAATGATATCCCTTGAAAAATGAAGTCTAACATCAATGTGCTTAGACCTTTCATGAAAATCTTGTTGCTTCACCAAATGAAGAGCACTTTGATTGTCACACTGAATAGTAACACAACCTTGTTTTATTCCCAAGTCCCTGAGAATTCCTTTGAGCCACAAAGCTTCTTTGATTGCCTCAGTTAATGCAATGAACTCTGCTTCTGTTGTTGATAATGCAACCACTGACTGCTGCACACTCTTCCAACTCACAGCTGTACCATACAAAGTAAAGACATACCCTGTAATGGATTTTCTAGTAAACACTTGCTTTAAAGCTTCCCAATGTGATTCCCCAGGATTTGACATATATCTGCTTACAAGAGACACACTGTAGGCCAAGTCTGGCCTGCTACATATCATTCCATACATTAAACTGCCAACACCACTGGCATATGGAACATTCTTCATGTGAATCTCCTCAGCTGCAGTCTTAGGACACTGATCCTTGGATAACTTTGTCTGTAGATTAACTGGAATGCTCACTGGTCTGGATTCATGCATGTGGAATCTCTCCACAACCTTCTGCAGATACTGCTTCTGTGAAAGCCATAATGTTCCAGTCTCTCTTCTTCTAATGATGTCCATTCCCAGAATCTTCCTAGCTTCCCCTAGATCCTTCATGTCAAATTCTGAGTTCAACTTTCCTTTTAGCTGTTGTATCTTATCCCTGCTCTTACTGGCTATGAGCATGTCATCCACATATAACAACAGAAACACCTGTTCAGCTCTTGAACCTCTGTTAAAGTATACACAGCTATCATATAAGCTTCTAATGAATCATGCACCCATCATGAACTCATTGAACTTCTTATTCCACTGCTTGGGACTTTGTTTCAACCCATAGAGTGACTTCCTGAGAAAACAGACCTTCTCTTCATTTCCTGGAATCACAAAGCCCTCAGGTTGCTTCATGTATATCTTTTCAACTAGATCTCCATGTAGGAATGCTGTCTTGACATCTAACTGTTGTAGTTCCAAGTCTTCTTGAGTGACCTTTGATAGAAGTAATCTAATAGAGCAATGCTTCACTACTGGAGAAAATACTTCATTGTAATCAATGCCTTCCCTTTGAGTGAAGCCTCTGGCAGCCAACCTTGCCTTGTACCTGATCTTATCAGCTTTTCCAGCCTCCACCTTTTTCTTGAAAATCCATTTTGAGCTAACTAGATTCTGCCCTTTTGGTTTGTCTACAAGCTTCCAGGTTTGGTTTCTTTCTAAGGATTCCATTTCCTCCATCATGGCCCCTATCCAGTGTTCACTCTCACTGCAACTCACTGCTTCCTTGAAACTGCTTGGCTCTTGAAACTCCAAGTCTTCTGCTACACTCAATGCATAAAATACACTGCCAGCTAATCCATAGAAATCAGGTCTTTGGATTTGTCTTCTTGGCCTGTCTCTTCCTATGCTATAGGTTCTGAGATTTGCCATCTCAGTTTGACCTTCTTCCTCTTCTGATGAACTGTCTTCTTCTTGCTGAGCTTGTGTATTCTCCTCTGGTGGTATCTGCTCCTTATTAGGCTCCACCTGAACAGAAATTCTTTCAGGTTCCACAGCTCCATCAGCTTCCTCTTGGCTTCCAGTAGAGTTGTATCCCATTACATCTTCATTGAACTTTACATCTCTACTTATTAGGAGCTTCTGGTCCCTGTTCTAAGCACCATAACCTATAGCCTTTTATGCCTTCAGGATATCCCAGAACTACACATCTCTGTGCTCTTGCATCAAGTTTATCTTGCCTAATGTGAGCATAGGCTAAACAACCAAACACTCTTAAGTCATGGTAGTTTGGTGTCTTTCCACTCCACACTTCTTCTGGAGTTTTAAATCTTAGAGTTGATGATGGTGACCTGTTAATCAAATAGCATGCTGTATTTATTGTCTCTCCACAGAAGGATTTAGGTAATCAGCATCAATCAACATGCATCTAACTCTTTCCAGCACAGTTCTGTTAAATCTTTCAGCAACTCCATTCTGTTGGGGGTTTAAAGGGACAGTTTTGTGCCTTGTGATGCCCTTCTCTTCACAAAATCCTGTGAATTCAGTTGATAGATATTCCAAGCCATTATCTGTCCTAAGATGTTTTAATTTCTTTCCTCTTAGGTTCTCCACCTGATTTAACCATGTTTTAAACTTGAGGAATGCATCACTCTTGTTTCTCAAAACATATATCCAGGTTTTTCTGCTGTAATCATCAATGATGGACATGAAGTACCATCCCCCTCCATGTGTTTCTATTCTTGTAGGGCCCCAAATATCAGAGTGGACATAATCCTGGGGTTCTTGAGTGGAATGAATCCCTTTAACATAAGGCAGTTTCTTTGCCTTCCCCATAGCACACTTGTCACAGAAATCCAGTGTTCTATTTCCCATTTCACCAATGATACCCTTCTTGGATAGTTCCTTCAACCCTTTCTCTCCAATATGACCCAGTCTTCTATGCCACTTCATGACATCTTCTCTGCTTATCACAGAATCAGCACATCATATCACAGGTGATCCAATCAAAATAAACAGGCCATTGTGTTGCCTTCCTTTGATTACCAACTTATTATGTTTAGTAATGTGAAGATGACCATCTAGGGAATTGAACTGACAGCCATTTGCCACAAGAGATCCAAGGGATAAGAGATTTCTTTTCAATCCAGGAACATACCTTACTTGAGAAATAGTTCTTATGACTCCATCATACATTTTAATTTGAACCTGATCCTGTGTCTTTGACTCTGCAGGAGTGATCATTTCCTAGCAGTACACATCCACCATCTTCTTTCTTCAGGTCCTTGAACCAGGATTCATTGGGACACATGTGAAATGAGCATCCAGTATCAAGTACCCATTCCTTTTCCATTCTGGTGTCTGTGATGTTTAAGACTTCTGGGATGTCTTCTTGATGCTCTGTCATTCCCACCTCTGCCCTTTGAGTCTCCTGCTTCTTCTTCTTTTGTGGACAGTCCTTCTTTAGGTGTCCTGTTTGCTTGCATTTGAAACACTTCCTGGTTTCAACCCAGTCACCTTGTTTCTTTGCATTTTGAGTTCCAGATTTGTTATCTTTAACTCCCTGGAACTTCTTCTTTTGGAAATTCTTTTAGAACTTAATGTTCAAACCTTCTCCAGCTTGAGTGGAACCCTTTTCTCCCTGATTCTGAAAGCACTTGGTCTTTAATGCTGACAAGATGGCTTCATAACTGATTTTTCCATCTCTTCCAAACATCAGTGCATCTTTGAAGCTTTCCATGGATTTTGGAAGAACATTTAACACCATCAGAGCCTTATCATCATCCTCCAAATTCACCCCTAGATCTTCCAGCTCTTCAATCATCTTGACAAACTCATCAAGTTGATCAGAAATGACTTTATCATCAGAGATTTTGAAAGACATTAACTTCTGTTTCAGAAACAGTTTGTTGGATATAGACTTTGATTGATAAAGTTCCTCCTATTTTCCCCATGCCTCCACTGCATTCTTGCACCTCGAAACCTCCCTCAAAGGTTTATCACCCAGGCATAAGAATATCAAACTCAGAGCCTTCTTATCCAATTCTGGAAACTTGGATTTCTCAGCATCAGGCCATTGATCAACAGGAAGAAGTGCAGAGTCTAAGCCATTTTGAATCAGCACTGCATTCATTTTAATCTTCCAGAGTGAGAAGTCATTCTTACCAGAGAACTTCTCCACATCCATCTTTACTCCAGCCATTATTCTTCTTCTTTGAGTTTGTGTGTAGGCTTCCCACAGACGGCGCCACTTGTTAGGTTTGAGAACACTTACAACACACAAACAACAAGTTCAAACCAGAAACGAACGAACAACAGATTGAAAATTAGACACTAAAAAACCGAACGCAAAACCAGAAAAATAAAATGAAGAACACCAAGCTTTTACGTGGTTCGATCAATGTGTTCTACATCCACGGAGGCTCTATACACCTCAATTCACTCAACTAAATAATCAATTACAAGAAATAATCTAGAAAACTAGAAGCCTCAATTCACAATCCGAATTGAGCTCAAGAACCCTAGCTCTCAAATTCTAATGATTGATTAGTGTTTACAGAGGGAAAGATACGTGTATCAACTCGTCTTTACAAGTAGAACAAAAATATATAAAGAGCTAAGCTCGAATCACGAAACTCTAGGAGCTGGAATCAAAATAAGTTTCAACTGCTTTTCAAACTGTTACGAGTCTTCCACAACGATTTTCCATGCGTCAGTCCAAAACTGTTGCGTATTTCTGTTATAACCGTCACCAACCCGGTTCTCCAATAACTTCCAATTATGAACTGAAATTATCCCGGTTCTCCGGCCCGGTTCTTCCCAACCCAAACCCGGTTCCTGATCCTACTCAACCTCTACTACATGCCATGCTCACTTTAAGAAATTGAATTGACACCTACAGTTCGCCCCGGAGCGAAATGCAGCCATTCGAAGAGAAGTCCAACAACTCTTGGACGCTGACATCCTGTTTGAAGTCCACTATCCGTCCTGGCTCTCTAACCCATTAATGGTAAAGAAATTCACTAGAGCTTGGAGAATGTGTGTTGACTTCTCTGACTTCAACAAGCACTGTCCAAAGGACTGCTACCCTCTTCCACCAATTGACCAGAAAGCCGAGGCTGTCACAGGGTACAAGGTCCTCTGTTTCTTGGATTTATATAAGGAGTATCATCAAGTTTACATGGTTCGCCAGGATGCCCTTAAAACCGCTTTCATTACTGACTTCGGCATTTTTGCATTTAAGAAGATGCCCTTTGGACTCAAAAATGCTGGCGCAACATATCAACGCCTCATGGACTACGTCTTCCGAGACCAAATAGGCTGTAATGTTGAGGTCTACGTTGATGACCTCATCATTAAAAGTCTTTCCTTCGATTCTTGCATACATGACTTTGCTGAGACGCTCAGAGCATTACGACATCATAACCTTCGGCTCAATCCCGCCAAGTGTACTTTTGGTGTTGGCTCGGGGAAATTCCTCGGGTACATGGTATCCCAGCATGGCCTCCAGGCCAATCCGGCAAAAGTCAGGGATGTAATGGATCTCCAGACACCGAAGAACATAAAAGACGTTCAGCGTCTAACTGGCGGTCTTGCCGCCCTAAACCGCTTCCTAGCCAAGGCAGCAGAGCGCCAGCTCCCTTTCTTCAGAATTTTGCGCCGAGCCAAGAACTTTCAATGGACATCGCAATGCGACGAGGCCTTCATAGCTTTGAAGCAGCATCTCAAGCAACTACCCACCATGTCGGTACCTCTCCCCAGAGAGCCTCTCCTCATATACTTAGCCGCCGCCGATGAAGCAATTAGTGCAGTCCTCGTCCGCGAGGACCATGGCACACAACGACTCGTTTACTTCGTCAGCCGAGCCTTCCAGGGAGCAGAAGCTCACTAATCAACCGGTCCGTTAAGTTCTCCTAAAACCCGATATGTCGGGACGCTTTGCCAAATGGGCGATCGAGCTCGGAGAACACGACATACAATTTCAACCTCGCCGTGCCATCAAAGGACAAGCCCTCGCAAACTTTCTTGCCAAAGCCCCATTCAATGGACCCGAGTCAACTACGTCTCCCAGGGATGTACCCGAAACTAACCCAGCTGACGAAGCAAATATGTGGCATGTTTACGTTAACGGTGCCTCGGCCGCTAGAGGGAGTGGTGCCGGGTTCTCCTCACGAAACCGACGGAGAGAATATCAAGTATGTCCTCCCTTCAATTTCAAAGTGACAAATAACGATGCAGAGTATGAAGCAGTAATTGTCGGGCTGCGACTCGCCCAAGCCTTGGGAGCCACACATGTACGTTTGTATACCGACTCCGAAGTGGTGTCCAGCCAGATCAGAGGATCGTACAACGCAAAAGAAAATATGATGAAACGGTATCTTGCCCTAACTCAGCAAATTTTGCTAACTTTTGCCTCCATTGAAGTTTTACAGATTCCCCGAGGAGAAAACACTAAGGCTGACACCCTTAGCAAATTAGCCTCCGCGGCCTCGTCAAACATTTCTGCTGATATACTTGTCGAAGAGGCTGTGCATTCGGCAATACAGGAACATGTCATATCCGTAGTGACCGATGCATAAACCCTCATGGATGACCCCAATCATCCAATACCTCCGGGATGGCATTTTGCCCGCTGACAAGGTGCTTGCTCGTCATATCACACTGAAGGCACCTAAGTACACACTTCACGATGGATTTCTATACCGTCGCTCCTACTTGCAACCGAGCCTCCGTTGTCTTGGTCCGGCCCAGGCTGACTACGTTCTCCAAGAACTCCATAAAGGCTCATGTTCAAGTCACATCGGATCTCGCACCCTTGCCAAGAAACCACTCCGGTGGGGCTACTATTGGCCTACCCTGTTTAATGACGCACACAATCTTGTGTCGCAGTGCGACAAGTGTCAGCGCCACTCTCGGGTGAAACATCTACCGCAGACCGACCTCATCGGCATCCAAAGCGCCTGGCCGTTCATCCAATGGGGCATTGACCTCGTTGGCCCCTTCCCCGTCGCTCCGGGTGGGCTTAAATTTCTGGTTGTCGCCGTCGACTATTTCACCAAGTGGGTAGAAGCTGAACCACTTACTGCTATCACTGGCCAGAACATCCTCAAGTTTGTCTGGCGAAACATAGTTTGCAGCTTCGGCATTTTGAGCATAATAATATTTGACAATGGAAAGCAGTTTGCCAACGACCCTTTTCGCTCCTGGTGCGCCGAATTACATATCAAACAGATTTTCACTTCGGTGGCGCATCCTCAAGCCAACGGCCAAGTTGAAGTAACAAACCGCACTATCGTCAACAACCTCAAGAAACGGCTAGATCAAGCTAAGGGTCTGTGGGCCGAGAACCTTCCACAGGTTCTCTGGGCCTACCGCACAACGCCTCATACTTCAACCAATGAAACACCTTACAGCCTTACCTACGGTTGCGAAGCGGTCATTCCTGCTGAAATCGGCGTACCCAGTCCCAGACTGCTAAACCACGACCCCGAGAATAATGAGGATAATCTTCGCGCTAACCTCGACGCGCTTGAACATCGTCGTAAGAAGCGTTTCTCCGGCAAGCTAAATATAAGCAGTAAACAGCCCGGTATTACAATAATCGAGTCCGCGGGACTCAGTTTCGAGTTGGAGACTTGGTGCTTCGGCTGAATTCTGCTAGTAAAGCCACACCTGAGGGCAAGCTACATGCCACTTGGGAAGGATCATATCGTGTTACCGCTGCCTATGCCTCCGAGAGCTATCAGCTGGCACATCCGAATGGTACTCCGGTGCCCCACACATGGCATGTCAGCAACTTGCGACGTTTTTTCCTCTAATCTACTTCATTTGACAATGTTTTTCTCTTCTTTATTTTCTACAATATTTTTTACTTCTGCAGTACCTTAATTGTGTTGTCTCTCAGTTTTAGATTGCATTGTATTCCTGTTTGTCCCAACAATGGATATTAATGCAATGCTTCCTTTACACATATGTTATTCCCTTTGCGCGCCGCGGGGACGCCCCGGCCTACTCTAATATACACTTAATGGTGTTAATTTACTACTTGTCTCCGGACTAGAGTTACCTCTCGCCCGATCCATCCGGGGAGGTCTCAAACCTTGTCTACGGACATGACTTGCCTCCTGCCCGATTCGTCCGAGGAGGTCTTTCAACTTGTCTCCGGACGCGTTTCCGTATATTACATCCTCCCGAGGGCTGGGACAACTACATCACATTGCATACTTGCACATTTAAAAACATTTTTCCATACACATACACTTTCGTTCCAAAAACATATCAAATTTTTTTCCTTTATACAAGTAAATTTCATACGTACAATTTCATCTTTTACAAATTTTATACATCTTTACACTTTTTAAATCATGCTATATAGTCTTGCCTCCTAGCCAAAACTCGGCACTCCGGCGCCCTAGCAAACTTGGCCCTGTGCCTGAACTCCTCTGGGACCTGGAAGCACCCCGGGGCACTCCTCTGCTCCTTGGACCCCCCTGGCTGCTTTGCCGCCCACAGCTCGGCTGGCTTGCCCTCTTGGTTGGCCCCGATTTATTTGCCCATTCTACTGGGTCCCACTCCACCGGGGCCATTTCTTTGACTTCTTGGGCAAACTCCCGGACTTGTTCCGTGGACTCCAGGCTTCGCTCCGGCTCCGCATCTCGCTGCACTGCTAGTTTTCTTTCGGGCTTTGACCTCTCCTTGCTGGCCCCGCTTGCCACCGCGGAGCTCGGTTCCTGAATTACGATTCCCCCGGCCCGTGCCATACGAGTTGGCCTTTTCCTGCGCATTTTGGAGGCCCTTGCCCGGCTGCAGCTTGCGATGTTCTCTTCCGGAGTGCGCCGCCATCTCCTCCGGCCTTCCAGGTTTTGATACATTCCGAGGAGGAGCTCCAACACCAGACGCTTCCTATACACCTCGGCCGAGTTCGGATCCCCGAGGTCCATTAATTCTTTTATCTCAGCTTGGACTTGAACAATTCGTGCCTCGAGATCCTCAAATGTCAACAAACCGAATTCTGTCAACATACACTCGTATTCCCGGTGATGCACGTACATCCGCTCCACTTCGGCATCTTTTGATAGAGCGTTGAGTTTGTAGTGCAACACACTCTCCTTGGCCTCGGTGCGAGCCTTCTCTGCCTCGGCCAGATTCTTCTCGGCGGCAGCTAGTTTTCTCTCTAGTCGGGGTACAACGTGCTTCTGCAGGTTGTCTCACTCACCCCTAAACCAGTCCAAAGACCGCATAAGCGCTTTATTACACTGTGCAACTCCTCGGTACTCTCCTGTTAGCAGTTAAACATTCAGACAATACACAAAAAAAAATGTAGCCGCACAGTCAAATCAGAAAATTTGTTCACCATGCATTACACATTTTCACTTCAAGGTTCAATCAAAATACAAAGTCACTGGGGTTCAAATACATCAACACAAATGTACATACATCTGTTGTACTGTAAGAATTTATACATCAATTACAATTTATACAAATTGGGGGGGACTGACCTCCCCTTGCCCCGGTTCGGTCCCCGACGCTGTTGCCGATGCCATCGTCCCCTCGGTTGCCGCTGCTAGCTAACTTCCCTCCTGCAGCAAAGTTTGGCCATTCCCGGAGCTCTGTCCCGACGCTTCTGCTTGAGGCTCCATCCTCGGAGGCGGGGCCCATTTTCGTGGCTCCGGCACGAACAACCCCCTTCTGAACGTCAGGAACTCCTCGTCCTGGTCGGCGTCGCAGCTGGCGACCTCCTCGGCAGTCAGCACAATCCTCTTCTCTGCCAAAGCCTCCACCAAGGGCCATTCGGGGACCTGAGCAAGGGCCTCATAGTAGGCTTCCTCCACGGCGCCTACGGAGTTGTAGTCGTAGCCGAACTCTGGACGATATAAGTCCACGTCCGTATAAACATCCTTCACTTTCTCCAGCAGCGCGGAGCGGGTGGCGGTGTCACCGACGGCCACGAACCTCATCTGATAGTCCATGAACGTGCTCTTCTGGAGGAGCTTCTCCGCGAAAGTGTTCAGCAGGGCCCTTTGGCCCTCAATCACCGCCGCGTCTTTGCCTTTAAGCTCGGCGCGGAGCCCCGCCACTTCGCCCTGGAGCAGCCCCATCTCTGCCTCCACGCCCCGAAGTCGGGTGACCTCCTTTTCCACCTTGGCAGCCCTTTTCCGGGCCTCGGTCAGGTCGTGGGAGAGTTTGTCATTACGGGAACGGAGCTCCCGCAGCTCATCGGCCAGCTCCTCCTTCGCCTCCCTTTCGCTTCTTCGCCCGAGCTCCATTATTCCTCGGGCAAGCTGCAAAAGCTCCTCTGCCTAAACTAAACTAAACTAAACTAAACTAAACTAAACTAAACTAAACTAAACTAAAACTAAACTAAACTAAACTAAACTAAACTAAAACTAAACTAAACTAAATCCTTTCAGACCCAGAGTACTCATTTGCCCCTGTGAAAAAGCAGTCTGTCAGTCTATTACAACATGTAACGGGAGAATGCACAATCGTACGTACCTCGGGAGCAGCATCCATGCGCATCCTCTTTGCCTCCGAGGGTGGCGTCAATGATGGCTTCGACCTCTTTCTTGACCTCGGAGTCAGGCCGGTTCCTACATTCTCTTCGGTCTCTTGCGACCGACCATGTTCAGAAGCCGTCCTTCCCTCCGGCGTCTCCTCTCCCAAGGTGGCCTTCTTTTTAATCGCCGGTGGCATTTTGGGGATCCCGGCCACATCCTTCCCGAATCGACCCACTGCGAGCAAAATAAACGAAGTAAAAACTCTGACATTATAAACGCACACAACACAAAAAATAGTCATACCCTCCTCAGCAGCCCCAGCAGACGAGCCCTGGCCCCGGGTCGGCACATTTTCCTCCAGCAATTCCGAGTAGTAAAGGCTCAACCCCGCCTCCTCCAACTCCTTCTCCGTGCAAACTTGTTTAAAAACACCCACGGTGCAGAAATCTTCCACTGACTCCAGCTTCGCGACTGGGGCACTATCTACTGTCTCCTCCCGTCTCCACCTCAGGATAGTCTCGTTCACCTTCACAAACACAAATTTTTCCTTCCAGCTGTCCACTTTACTAGGATTTTTTACCCTAAAACCACCCCGGGGCTTCGGACTAAATGAGTACCACCCCTTTGCTTTCCCAAAAGCTTTTAACTGGAAGAAAAACCTAAATGTACCTACGTCGGACTCTACCCCGACACTCTTACAGACTACCAAAAAACCTACTACCTGCCTAATGGCATTGGGCACTAACTGGCATAAGGCGATTCCGTAATACCTCAAAAGTTGTACAACGAAGTCCCACAGGGGAAACCTTTAACCCACCTTCAGCTGGTCTATATACACCCCAATAAAAACCTTTGGTGGGCAACACACCCTATCACTGGGCTCCGGCGCTATATACTCTAAATTATTCGGAAAATAAAACGACGGAATCAGCGTTTCTAGCTGCACCCGAGTCATTCAGGGTGCCTCCGAGGCCACCTCGAAGTCCTCCTTGAGGCAGTCACTGAAGTCTACGGCTCGGGTCGTAATTTCCCTAAAATCCGCCCGGAATATAGTCCTAATTTCCCTCTTCTCAGGAAATATACTTCGTATCGGAGCCGCATCAATCGGCCGTTCCGCTGTTCCCACTTCCCTAATAGAGGACGAGGACGAAGAAGAATGCATACTTACTTGATTCAAATGAAAGTTGCTTTGGAATTGCAAGAGGATTCTCCTTTTCTCCCGCTCTTTGTTTGTCGCGATTTGCAAATGAAATGGTAAATTGAATTTTTCTGTTCACGCTTTATATATATATCCAAATTTCGACGGCCCAGATTGCGACCTTTCACATTCAACGCATGTGATGCACGCGTGTTTTTCACGCGCTTTTTAGATGACCATGCACGTGGGGAATCACGTGCCTTGTGGTTTCCGTCCACATAGGTTGACTACCTCACCCCGGGTGTAGATTATTTCAACTCCGGTTGCCTACTTTACCCGGGTGTATATTATATCAACTCCAGTTGACTACTTCACCCGGGTGTATATTATTTCAACTCCGATTGACTACTTCACCCCGGGTGTATATTATTTCAACTCCGGCTGACTACTTCACCCGGGTGTATATTGTTTCAACTCCGATTGCCTACTTCACCCCGGGTTTATATTGTTTCAACTCCAGTTGGTTACCTCACCCCAGGGGTATAATATTTCACCTCCGCTTAACTACCTCTCCTCGGGGGCTCACTATTTCAACTCCTGATGGCTGTCTACCCCCTGGGATTCATCAGTTCACCTCGGCAACAAAACAAACAATACCATTCTCGAAACCACACTGCAACCCCGAGCTCGTCTCTCGCTCCGGCTGGTGGGGGGGCATCTGATAGGTATGGCCCAACCTACCCGGGTCGGCCCAGTCCGCCACCCGGGTTACTGAGGCCTAGAAACACAAGCCCACGAAGAAGCCCATAAGAGGGCGCCCACAGGCCTATGCGGCCCAAACAAGGGAAGAACAAGTCAAAGGACTATTTTATCATTATCTCCTCAATCGTCATGCAGACGTGGCCCATGATCTCCTCAACCTCCCATGCGCAATTGTAGGCGCCAGAGTAGTGGATAGCTCGCAACGGGCCTTCGGAGAAATAGGAAATGTATGTATAGATTAAGAAAAAAGGAGGAACTGGGAGGAGGGGTCTGATGTTGTTTGGTATCTAACACTGATATAGTGAAAAGAATCAAGAGTGATTACTCTTTTCGGTGGACGTAGATCTCCGCGATCGAACCACGTAAATCTTCGTGTTATTTACATTCTTGTTAGTTTGATTACTCCGTTTTAATTGCCTTAATTGTGATTCGATTGATATCCAGGTTGGACGGCATTATCAATAATCAAGATTGTGTTCTATGATTGGACCACTAACAATAGCCAATGAACTTAGGACTTGGACCCTAAAATAATCCTACCATCAAATCAATATGTTCTAAAAGAAGAAGTCCTATTGGGCCTCAAATTTTATTCAATGGCTACAAGATAATGAAGATCTTTGGAGTGTTCGTTACTCAATTAACTTGGGAATTTGAAATGATTTGCACATTATAATACCTAGTCACTCTTAGCCACCTCATGATGTAAAAATAAACTATTTTTTTTTTTCATTTAACATAGTTATCTCATTAGGCCAACTACAATAGTCAATCAACCACATGTACATGTAATGATTGCTATCTTAAAGAGGTGGTCTATGATTGGACCACTTACAAGCACCAATCAGATTAGTGATAGGACCCCTTGTTAAACTTACCGATAAAACTAACATCATTACAATCAAATCCAATTGGTGTTAGAACCACGATTCATATCTGATCCACAATATAGAATATTGAAGATCAGATACATCGTTGTAGGATCGACCAATTTATCATATGTTCTACAATTAATTAATTTACGCTAGAAGGATTAAATTAATACCTTTGTAGCGTGTAGCTTCAAACCTCCAAGTCTTCTCCGGTGTTCTCACGAACTGCACTGCACTGCAATACACGATGTGCGGACACCTCCTTGGATATATTATTGTATGCATGATTATTGAGAAGAATTAGTCAATAATTGTCATGACTTATAATATATATAATGTCACATTATTTCTTTTCCTCCAAGTGACATATCCTGATAGATATAGGAGATCCTGGATATCTTCATCTTCTATATCTATCAATATCCAATATATTTATTGTATTTCAATAATAAATTATAATCTCTATAATTTATTCTAGTTCATATTGAGCCACCGAAGGACCCGATCGGACCCAATTAAATTAAGCTATAATAAATTAATTATGACCCGGTCAACTCTTGACTTATCATATTAATTTATTAATTATATTCTATACCACTAAAAGAATATAATTGCACTCTTAATTTAATCGGAATTATTGAAGCAATATATCAACAATTATTATCCTCTGATTAATCGATCCAACATATTGCCCCCCTTGATCAACTAAAGTATTTGCAATAGGCTACCATGACCAATAAGTCTATGTTCAAACACCTGTCAATCTCAACACTCATCTTCTATCTGACAGTCCTGTGTGACTACGTCACACAATGTGATTCGACAACAAATGTCGAATACTGAGCTCAGATTTACTGTTCATAGAAGAACCAGTGAGATCCTGATCATGCCTATTAAATAGGTGAAGGATTCCAATATTGTAAATATATGTTCTTTATCACTTCACTTTAATTCCCAAAACACCGAGATATTGATCAATATAATAATCTCACTCTTTGGTGTCTTAAAGAATGTTCAGTTGGTAATAAAGGTACATTATTCACTCAAGATTAAGGTAAAATGTACACCAATCAATAAATTTAAATTGTATGGTCAAATCACAATCTAAATTTCATGTGGTCCTGTCCCAATACATTGTACGTGTATCCACAATTCCATTGCCAAGTCAAAGATAAACTTCAATGAAATTGAGACGATCTTATCAAAATAAATTACCCAAATTTATTTACTGATCGCGGACAAAATACTTAGGATTGAATTATAAATCGATTTTTTCTGTGTTCAATAACTTAAACACTCGATTTATAATATTTCTACAATCCAAGTACATATGCAAATTCAAACAAATTATCGTGCAAATAATTTAAATGCTATATTTAATCCCAAAATATCATTTCACGAATTAACACGTAAAGCACCATACACCCACTCAACGTTTCTCCCACTTGTCCAAGAGTAAATGATCTTTGAGTAGAGTAAATTTTACACTAATTTACTCGTAGGACATTATACTTTCAACATTAATCCCACTTGTTCCGGAAGTAATGATCTATGAATAATATAAGTCTTACTTTCAATATTGGCTGCTTCTTAAAGGTGCCACATTCTCCGCTTCCGTTGTGGAATCAGTAATCCGAGATCACTTGATATCTCCCATACAAAAGCGGCATCACTATATACAAAGTACATATAAAGCTTCGTACAAAACTAACTATCTAATTCTTTTATCCTTATGGATCTAAGAATTGGAACATAGTTTATCTTCAAAGTCCTTCATGTCTTAAGATGACATCAACTAGCACAAAAATTGTACTATTCTATATTTTTCTGAATATGTGAGATTGTTTACCTATATTGTTCGCAATATGTAAGACAACGTTTCCACATTATTCAAAAATTTATAGAATACTTTAAGGATATAGACATTTGATTAGGTTCGTGAAAGAACTTTATCAGTATGCACATTACGTGCACTTGACCCTTTTGGATAAAACTGTCTGGTTTCATCTTATAGGAAACTTCTATAAGATTCCAGAGAGAGTTACTATACATAGATTTGGTCTATGATACTCTTTCATAGGGCAATGTCTAAAAGCATCATAACTACCAAGACTATCCAGGGAAACTTCCTTATTTAGTGATGAGAATCCAAAAACTCTTGCACAAAACAAGTCGAAAAATCTTATTTCATCTTAGCTATGAAATTTTCCTAATTGACTAGAATTTAATATTATATTCCCACTGCTCTATCAAATCCTTCTACTAACTCTTCTACTCGTTTATCAATGGATGTATCATGTTGACCATTTTACATCTCCCACTGAATCCAACAAGTTAACACTGTAGATTTTGTAAATTTCACTGAGTATGTTCAATACGAAACTCTGGACTTGATAAACTAGGAATATATTTTCCTTTATCTTGTCCAAAAGAACTATACTTTTGAATCCACATCCTTCCATACTCTCGTCCTATAAGAAGGTGACATTTGTCTTTTCAAAACCCTCTTATAAAGGATTTTATGGAAATAAAACGCATACATTCTGACAATGTATAACAATGTCTATTTACTTCAACCCAAAACGCACCAAACCTTTGAGAGGTACTTGGTGAGTTCAAATACTAATTCCCATGAATGATACATGAAGACTTCTAGTCACACTGCCATTTAAAACAAAGAATACATGCATTTAGAGATTCCATCTTCAAACAATTTGAAGAATATCTCATCCTAGCATATAAATTTTGCTTAATTAGTAAACTAAGTTTCACAACTCATCAATCTCATTAGTAGTTCTCCAAAATTGGAATATAAAGACTTCTCAGTCACATTACTATTTTAAACGAAAATCACATGGTTATGAAGATTTCAACTTCAAGCAATTGAAGAACATCTCATTCTAGCATATGAACTTTGTGTAATTAGTAAACTTGACTAAGTTTCAATAATTATCAATTTCATTGGTAAAAATAACTTGTGCGATTTATCTGATGCAATGTATTGCAAGTTGTTGATTAATGTTAAGACATTTAGGGCATTATTAGACCATTCATCACAAATGCCACCATTATTTAAACATAGTGTTAACACATTTATCAAAATGATTATAACAACCTTGTTTAAATAAAATAGTAGAAAATTTAATTTCTACCACATTTGAGATGATAATAACAATGTCTTAAAATTCTTTATTCTAAATAAAGAGAACACACCAATCAACTTTTTTGCAAACCCTACTACATATGTGTTAACCTTGGAAGACTCTACCCTTTCAGTGAGTTTCCTTTGGAAAAGGAATTCATGCAATTATTAGTGGGCCCGAATTCTACTAAGAGATTATAGAATCAACCACTAAACATGACTTAATGAAATTACTTTGCATTTTAAATGCTTGGTAATCCTGGTAATTAGTTTTTCAATTACCCTTCTTCCCACAAGGAAACAAGTCTCTTTTTGCTTCCATTCTGTCTTGACTCCCTTTATACTTTGTTGAGAATTTGCTAGATTTGACTGAGTCTTGTCTACTGATTTGAACAATGTCAAATCATAAAAAAAAACAACTAATGCATCACCATATTTGATCTGATGAATATTCTCAGCACTTTTGAGCTCCTTTATTTGTTCACTCAAGGACATGTTTAGCGTAAAGCTAAATTTGAACTCCAAGAACATCTTTAGGAGTCTCTAATTCCATGTCGACCTGAATCTTCAACTGATTCAGCCCCTAAAACCTGAACCACCAGATGATCAATGCAAGCATATGATCTCCCACTGGCCCCTAGGTTTCATGTGCATGTTCATACTTGACCAGATAACAGTCAGATAAAAATTCACATCCAAACTCGAACATCTTATGAAGACTTTTCATGATTCTTGGAATTTCCATATTCTAATGTTTTCGTTGCATCACATTTGAGATTTATCCCAGATGTAGCAACAAATTAGCACATCAAAATAAAGTCACCTATCATATGCCTCCAAATGTTCAGCATTAGATCCCTTGCACATACAGTAGGAAATAGTTCAGTTAACACAATGTTTGATACTTTTCAGTAAGAAGAATAATATTTAATAGCATTTCAATCAATAAAATTTTCTCCCACTAGTTAACCGTCAAACAAGACTTTGCATAATGAATTTTAAGACACTTTGCCAAAATCAAATAAATCTAACATGAAATGCATAATAGGTAAGTAACAAACGAATAAACTAATTTAATGAGTAGACCCAATAACCTACTGCATTATGCTACCACCTAAAACCCCAAAATCAGACATACTCCTCTATAGGAGGAATAAATGTTGATTTATAGCTAGGCTGTGATACTCCCACTAAAATCCAATATAATCTGCATCTCATGCTATATTGACTTTGTATCGCATTATTTTGACCATCAATAATATTGTTTGGATATTCTATAGGAAGTCCTCACAATATTGTTGATTTAAGTGTATAACCCATATATTGATAATTTTTAAGTCCGTAAATTAACTATGATACCTATAGGAGACACATAATTAATTCACGTTTAAAAACTTCCCACCACAAACTCAATCAAGTAACTGAAAATGATGTAGTCCTCCTATAGGGAGAACAAATAAATTGGCACGAGACATAAACATTTTTCTACTTATGAGTTGTCATCCAATGAACTCAATTTAGTAACTGAAACAATGCAACCCTCCTATGGGGAGACCAATTAAATGGCACAAGGCATACATTTTTCTTACATATGAGTTTATTAAAATAACTCAATCTAGCAACCGAAACATTGAAACCCTCCTTTGGGAAGGAACAAACATATTCTTACTAATGAGTTATATATTCGGACCCAATCTAGTAACTGAAATAGTGCAGCTTTCCTTTAGGGAGACCAATTTGGCACGAGACATACACATTTTCTTACTAATGGGCTAATAGGGGGGGTCGTGGGTTCATTTGAATAAAATGCACCCTCACACACTTAATATTTTTATTGAGAAAAATTGAAATTTTACAAAGGTTAATAATATCAAAATCATCTTATAGTGATTCTATTATTAATCAATATATTTATTATCTATCTAATTCAAAATCAGAAAATAAATATATCAATCATGCATGACAATATAGTACTAGAGCGGTGCACGTGCGATTCTATATGACATATTATATGAATGACATTTAATCTACAAATAATTAAAGCACTAAAGCAATAATTAAAAAACTTGAACAATTTATGGCCCATCCTAGACACAAATTACAAATAATTGAATTTCTCAATTGAGCCACAAACCGGCTCAATCTCTTCAACCTCCATTTGCAACTTTCTTGGTCTAGGTAGATTTCCCTGCCAACTCTTGTGTCTGATTTGTCTGGCCAAAATTGATTCTTCAGCTCAACGCCTAAGCCCAATGTATCTGGCCTAAATCTCAAAAACTGAAATCGGCTTTCTAGCTGATCTCTGAGGCACAACTCTTGAACCCAAATCAAAAAATTCCAAGTCAAAATAGAAATATTTAGGCCCATTAAAACAATAAAATTATTTTTCTTTGGTCAATATTAATATCCAACTTGAATAAATTAATTATATATTCAAGTCAATCAATATTTCTAGTCCATAAATAATTTTATATCTAATTTTAATTTTCTGGTCCAAATTTCAAAGTTATTGAAGTCCCATTTGGCTTTCTAATTGGTTTTTCGAACTCATTTATTGAGTCCAAATCAAAATTCCAAGCCAAATATTCAATTTTACTGGGCCTATCAAAAGTAATAAAATAATCTGTTAATTTCTTTGGCAAATATTAAAGTCTAACTTGAATTAATTTAATATTCGAGTCCATCAATATTCCATGACCAATAATTCATGGAAATCAGTTAAAAGTTAATAGGTATATTAGAAAAGAACATCTTATTCATTTGATTCAATGGTATTTGAGTAAAAAACATTAGATTTCTGTAACAAATGGGTAAATCTGATTTGAGAAATCATATTCTTGCATACTTTCAAAAATGGTTTTTTTAATATAGACATTACTGTTGAAACTTACAAATACCAACCCACTTTTGTCCTTCTCAATTTGCATACATATCTGAATTTCACGACTTCCTTTTTAGTGGATTATAAAAATCTATGGTGAAACAACAGATTCAATTACATTCAATCGTCAATAAGTGCATTCTCTATACCCAAAAATAACAAGGATATATACATAGAAAGAGGAGTTTATGGTCGACCACTCCAAACATTGGTAACTATCAATCATAGCCTCCAAAGATTCAGTTTTGTTTGTTCGCGATTTTGCACGTTTCTTCGTCATGTTTGTTCTTACAAAAAATGGTATACCAATTTTTGTGCATGGCCCAAGTTGAATATTTCAATAGATAAAAAATTATGTTGTTGAGCTATCGAAGAATATCTCATTTTGATGTTCTTCTACTACTAAGTGGATGGATAGAAGAAGTATAGAAAATGGTCGACTATCTTATTTTATTTATATTACTATGAGCTCTTGTGTTTTAAATAGATTCTATAATAATTTTAGATTTGTACGCCATCTATTGATAGTTTAAAATAATTGAGGCCTTGGATTCACATTCTAAATTGATAAAATCCGGACAGAGGATATATAATTATGGTATACATGTAAAAGATGTTTCTTCAGATACATCTATACTATATAATATAACAAAATCCGCCAAGAATAGTAATATCAACATTTTCCCGCCTAAAACAGCACTGCTAATTCTGGAAAACTTCAATATTAGCTGCATTAATTGATTAAGCATTATATATGGTATAATTGGCCGCATTAATTGATAATACCTTATATATGTTAAAACATTCAAACCATTTAATTCCGGAATTGCATTTAAAGTTGGTAATAAGTTACAATTGATTTACACAAATCTCGAAACATAACATTTTCAACTCAAACTCAAGGCAATATATCATATTATAATTTCCAAGTTTGTGATTGATAAGTATTCATAGTCTGGGCTCAGTAATGAAGCCCAATTGATTTTTCTCCAGGAACCATTATATTTCAATCTGTGTATTTTTTAGTGTCAGAGTTTAATAATAAACCTCTCGGTAGTAAAAAATGAATCCTCAAAAATATCATAAGTAGCTAAGAACAAAACAATTAAAAAGATATAACTGAATGTTTTTTGCTCTTGAATTCTTGAACTCTTCCTTGAATCCCTTGCTTGACACTCCAAATTATGACAGAAGATGTATAAAATTTTATCTTTAGGTCCCCCTTTATAGTTGGAGAATTAAGATATGAGTTGAAGGGTGAAAATCCTTAAAAATTAGGAAAAAACGCATGTAAGACTCGACTCATATCGCATGGGCCGTGTAATGGGTTGGGTGACCCAAAGCTGCATTCTTCTCCAACTTCAATGTCGTCATATTTGGAGGTCTTATGATTAGAATTTGGAAACAACTATCTATACTTAATATAATAACAAAATCCACTGAAATTAGTAACTGTGAAGTTTTTCCCGCCCAAAATTTATTACCAATTCTGAAAATCACAATTTTTGGTATATAAAATTCAACCAAATATAAAACACAATTATTGACAATAACTTGCCATATATTCGCCTAAATAAAAATGATAAAGCTATTTGGGCTGATTTTGTCTGGACCCAAAAAAACATATTTTCTTAAAATTATTTTCTTTTTATAAATGAAAAATTATTTATGAAGACGGTAACTAATTTTTAACATTACAAATATATCCTCTGTCAACCGCATATTGCAATTCCAGCCCCAATCATCAATATGACTTCTACGGAAGGATGCTAGAGATATTCACATATTAAGAAAAATAAATATCCATTCTAATATATATTTTAGTCATTAATACTTTTCACTGCACTCTTTTTTCATTAACATATAATTTTTCATATCTTATTATTTATTGATTATAATATTTTATTATATTAAAATTATATAAAAATATAAAAAAATATTAATTTATTCATTTACACTTACAAACCGTGCATCGCACGGGGATACTACTAGTTCAAACTAATAAGTAAACGAAAAAATAATAAATATTTATAGATTTTGAAAGACATGCAAATAGATGTGATAATTGGGTGCCATTATCCGTGCTTACATAAATCTTTTAAGTTGATTGCCTCGTAGACCAGAGGCAACATTTAGGATGACGCTATAAATGAAGAAGCTTCATAACTTATTTTCTATAGTTTTTATTGTGATAATTTTGTTATTGTTTTTTCGTTTTCTAAATTAGGGAGGTTACTCTGTTGTGCCCAATAATACTCATATTTTAATACAATAACCAATAGCGATTTCGGTGTTGTTTTATAGAGATTCTGCCATCTCATGATATCCCAATGTATAATCAATAATTCCCTAAATTTCAGTAGTTTTGATAAGCCTTTCCTAATCCACTCGGCAAATATTATGCTATATTCGGGCAATAATTTCTAAATTCTAGGAATTTAAAAGACATACCTAATGCAATTTGAAAATGCAATATATTTTGTATTAACAATTACTAGTATTTGCCCGTGCGATGCACGGGAAGATGTTTATCAAAATGTTTTTAATTATAATTATTAAACGAATAAAGGTATCAATCATATTTTGCTACATAAACTAAAATATAGAATATAATCTAAAGTAAAAAAAATGTATTATGTAATAATGAAATATGTAATATTATTAATCGACGATTAATACATAATGTGAATACATGACATGTTACTACTAACATGAATTTTGAAACAAAATTAAACATAACTATTACAAATTCTGAAAAACTTCCTTAGTCTTTCTTTCCAGATCTTCGTCATCACATATTAAAATCTTCAATCCCTTTCGATTCGTGACGCGAGAGACAGCAACATACAATTGGCCATGACAAAACACAGGTTTCTTCAAGAATAAACCAACATGGTTAAGAGACTGACCCTGACTTTTATTTATCGTCATCGTATAAGAAACGATAAATGAAAATTGTCTCCTCTGGAATTTGAAAGGCATTCTTTTATCCGAAGGTGTCACAGATAATCGAGGAATCAGAACCTTTTCACCAGCATTATCCCCTGATATAACCTTTCCCTCAACCACGTGATCTCCAAGTTTTGTAAGCACCAGTCTAGTACCATTGCATAAACCAAGTGAATGATCTATGTTTCATAATAACATAACCGGTGTACCAATTTTGAGATTTAATTCGTGATTGGGTAGTCCAGAATACTTGATTGAATTCAAAAATTCAGGTGTATGAAGATCATTCAGTAGATCTACATTCGCATCAGATTTGCACGGCGTATCCGAACTTAAGTACGTCCGACCTTGGGAGGTGTTCTTTGAAGTCATATATTCATTAATAGACTCAACAACATTCAAAGTTGGTGCTAATATAGCTCTACCATGTAAATATGCAGTATCGTCACCCACTTTACCAAAATTTGGATACATACTCTCAACAATCGTTGCTATGGGATTCTCACCACTGTGTAGCAATATATCTTCCGGGATGTCGATCTCAACTTCTCCATCATTTGGTCCACCAATAATACCATCACCAATATTCTCTATCCATTCAGAAAATGCTCTTAAATCCTGTCCTTCTGCATCATTAGGAAGATTTTGTAGTCTCATATTTTTTGTTAGTCGCAACACTGTAAAATGCGGCCACAAATAAGATGAATTGATGGTGACATGCACTATATCTTGACGTGTACCCTTTGGCACTACAGGTAGAATTTGCCTGAAATCTCTGCCAAGCACAACACTCTTTCCACCAAATGGAATCTCCTTCTTCGTTATTTCTTGAAGTAATCTGTCCAAAGTTTCGAAACAATTTTTGTGCATCATCGGGGCTTCATCCCATATAATCAGCTTTGATTTCCCAATCATTTCAGCTAAAGGACTACCCAACGTTATACTGGATCCCGAATCTTCATGAACATTCAGTGGAATTTTGAAACGTGAGTGCGCAGTCCTTCCACCCGGCAATAGAAGTGATGCAATGCCGCTCGACGCAACATTCACAACTATTTCACCTCTGGATCGTATAGCAGCCGATATTGTCCTCCAAATAAAAGTCTTTCCAGTTCCTCCGTAACCATATACAAAGAATGCTCCTCCATTATCAGAACTCACATAATTCATAACAGTAGAGTAAACTACTTTTTGTTCGTCAGTCATATCAACAAACAACTTCTCATGCTCAGTAGATAGAGCTTTCCGATCATACATCAACTCATCAGCAATAAAACGATTTCCAGAACTTGACTCACTGGATAAGTCAGCAATTGGCATAGGATCGTAATCAGAAAGACTCTTTCCGCGACTTCGAAGCGTCTTCTCTATCTCCACAAGAGTTAGATTTTTTATTTCATCTTCACTTAGTTTCAAATCTACAAAACGAACATTAACTTTTCATCAATATTCATACATCAACGAATTTAAATTTATAAAAGAAGTTTAACATTTAAATATACAACTTATATATATTTATACCTTGATTCTTCATATTGAGACGTTGTTTGTACAAAATGTCATCCGACAAATATTTCCAACATTGTTCCCATACATGTTCTGGACGACCAATTGAATTAGAGAATAAAAGCGTAACAAACAACCCTCTTAGGTGTTAGGCCGATGCCCAGTGACTTACCTCTTCAATGCCCTCAATATATTCCCTATCATCCTCCAGTAGACCCCTAGCAAAGCAAGCATCCCGATACGTCTCGTATTGTACAACACCCACCTTTTTAATATCAGCATAGCATGTGCAACCTTTAACAATGTTCAATAGACACCTAGCGTAGTATGGATCGCCGCATCCAGGTGGAACATAATGAAGCCTACCTATTGCTTTTTCCTTTTCCCTTTTCACCCATTCTCTATCCTTCTGCTTCCACACAATTTTTTTAGGAAACTGGCAATACGTTAACTCATTAGCCTCGGGGTATTTCTTATTCGCTTCAAACCATCCCAAAAACATACTTTTACTAACATTATGTCGTTCTACAATATTCTCCAATGGCTCATTTTCAGAGAATACAACAGACTGTTGATCTTCAAGATGAAAACTTAAGCATTCTACAGGAGGATAACGGTACTGAATTTCAAAACCAAAAATCCTCCAAGACGCTTCGAATGGTGATATGCAACAACAATCATAGTACATACTTATCTCGTCTACTGTATTGCCAGAAGCATTGTCGGCACTTGCTCTGTAAAAGCCAGCTGTTACACGATCGTGACCTTTATTGATGTACTTGAACAAATACTTTATGGATCTGGATTGGTTACACCACTCAACGTTGATGTGTGCCCCATATTTTAGAAGAAGATATCTATTGTGAGGCACTACATAAGAAATGTTTAATGGCACACCATTTTTCATGACAGTCCGTCCGTTGTCTCTCCGCTTATAAACAGGATATCCTTCGTCATCAATAGTGGTACATTCAACAAATCTCTTTGGAAAATGCTTCGTACATTTACCATCATCGTCCATACAGGGAGAGTTTGGACGCACTATTCCACATGGACCGTGGATCATGAATTCTTGCACTGCTGAGTAATATTTGGGATCAGATGGCTCATCAGGAATTTCAGCAGAAATAATTCGATCAATGTCGGTAGCAGTTGGGAACTTATCCTCTTTTGCAAGGAAAAGAAGAATGTGCGTGTGTGGCAAACCACGCTTTTGAAATTCAATCGTGTAGACAACTGAACAAATTTGAAATTATGTAAGATAACATAATTAACAAAATTATTAACAAAACCTATTTACACACTTAAATTAAGAATATTATTTAATAAATTACCTGCTATAACAGTTCCGAAAAGTTTCTTACAACGAAGCTCGTTAATGAGTGAGTCTAATTTAATCTTGAACATCCTAACAATGATATCAGGTCGATCTTCCGGCTTCAAATGTTGTGCTTCTAGCAACCGGACTATTTCTGGCCACTTTGGATTACATGTAAAAGTAATAAATAAATCAGGATAATTTGCCCATCTGCAAATAGCCATTGCATCATGATAGCTCTGAATCATGTAGCGGGGTCCACCGGTATATGTTGAGGGCAATAATTCTCAAACCCATAAAGCTAATATCAGTTTCTCCACGTAAAAGAGCATCTGCGAGACCACTGTATAGTTCTACACGCAACGCCTTTTGATTCAATCTGATAAACAACAGTCTGATTGATTCAATAATTGTATAAAGATCAACGACAACTTGTTGGGTCAGCCTTCTGCTATTCAGAATTGTTGATATCTCAGATGACCTTTGTTGTAGGCGAAACGCAGCAAACTCTCGCATGCTAACTTTTTTCCTACCACCAGCAGCAGATTCCCTACCATCAGCAAAAGGGATGTTTTCATTATATCCGTCCTCACCATAAGGAAACAACAATGGGTATTGAAGTCCTAAGTAAGATGAATGTAATTCATTTATGCGTTTCAATGTTCCACTTTGTGTTTCAACAATAATATCTCGATCTCTCAGCGCCCGATCAAGATCACCTACAACTAATGCTGCCACTTCTGATACAGCTGGAAGATTATATCTTCTACGATTAGTTGTCCTCTCACTAACCAACTTGATTCTCACATCAGCACGTCCTTCTTCTGATATTTTCTGTGCAGCCATCCTAAATGTTTTAACTAAAACATTATGCTCATCAAGCAGACACTTCAACTCTCTGACCAGTTCAGAATGGAGAGTATCACTATTTCTTCTATTCCTACAAAACAAATATTAAGACATCATAATTTTACAACATGCAAAAAAAGGTGAGTTCAATAATGCGTTTAAGTTTCATTACCTCACAGCATTGATTCGATTTGATATTTCATTCTCAGTATCGTATATATATAGCTGGGCAAACTTGGGCGTCGTCCCTTCAGTTGGAAGTAAACTGCCAATAAGATGGTAATTCTGACCATGCAGTTGGAACACTGGTGGCCCACTACCTATGTCCATGGTAGAATCTATCTTCCCACCCATAGATGTGAATGAGAACATGTTATTATAAGATCTTATATTTTCCAAGTAATGTTTGCTTCTTGCAGTTTGACCTTCCAATAGTTCTTGTAGTAGCGTAGGAGGTGGAGTCAATAAGGGTAACTGAATTTTCCCTTTCATGCAACACAAACTGTATACTGGATAAACGGACTTTGGATAAGAAGTTAATCTCTCTGCAAACCAAAACATCACGCCACAATGTTTGCAAATGAACGTGGTGTCACCAAAATCCAAATAGTCTGTGAAGAATCGGAAAAAATAAAAAACAAACAGAAACATCCAACATTGAACAAAAAGTCATGTGTAATTATAATAATAATCAATTATCAATTATACCATAACAAAAAACATAATTTATACCTATTGCGGCAGGAAAATTGTTATGCGCCTTGTTTGGTTTTGCTGATGAAAAAAAAAAACATATCACTCAATTAAATTATTTAGTCATTCAAATAAATATTAACAAACGGGAAAAATAATAAATTAAATTACAAATAAATAAATAAAAAAGTATCTTACACTTTCTCAATGATCTGCTAGGCTTTGGTTTCTCAGTATTTATAACCGGAAGATCGCATACATCATCCGTCAAATCAACAATAAACGATTCATTTATTGATGTTGTATTCTGGACTCCAACATTGTTTGAACTTCCTGTAAATTGTAAATTGAGTAAATAAAAGCTGAGTAAACCAAATTATGTTTTGTTCTATATTAAAAACATTTTTTTGTATTTCAACTATACTTATAACTTATCATTTCAGAACATGTTTACCTGCTATTTGATTACCAACAATTACCCCCCTTGCTTGCTCATCGTGTTTTTTAATATTGTAAACTTCACCAATGGATTGACTGGTAGAGGTTTGAACTCGGGTGACTTCACCAACTTTTTCTAATCCACCAACTTAAGAAATAGAAATTAAGTAATTAGTAGGTAATTGATTGATAAAAATTGTTTAACTGGAATAATCTCTATCTCTAACTCAATTTTTCTCTTGTTGTTTTCCACTTTTAGCACTATATCTGTCTCTCTCTCTCGCTCTCTGCCTACATATATACATATATATATATAGATATATATATATATATATATATATGTATAAAAACAACATCTACTTACAAATAAGCATGAATACAATAATAACACCGAAAATATTGAACTTACCATTAGTAATATCGCGGAAAGCAGTCCTTGAGAATGGATATGTCACGGTACTTAACTCCACATCAGCTCCAAACATACTACGCTTGCTACTTTTCGAAGAAGATGCAAAATTGCTAGAATTTACTGGAATAGTGCTTTCAAAAAAATATACAGATTCCATAAATAACAACATAACACATGACTTTTGTAATTAAAATGAGTAATAGCTAAAGCAACCTTATATTACAAAATTGTTCAAACTATTTATATATAAAAAGTATTTTTTTTTTTTATATATACGCATATGGTGATATTTAGTATGTTTGTGTTGAATATTAATAATTAAATATATCAATCAAAACTTATAAATACGCTATAAGTTTATTAATGGGGTATAAATTGTTATATACACACCCAATAAATTGATATTATTTCTTAGTTTATAAACGTTACAGAAAAACCAAAAAAATAAAAAATAAAACATTTGGGTTCATTATTTTTTTTTTTTTGTTATATATATTAAAAAATTATATTTTATTTGATATTAACAATAAAAATTAACTTCAATATGTAAAATAGAAATAAAAAATCACAAAACTCAAAAAAAAAAAAATGATGTCGAAGAAAAAATATAAAATTATTAATTCAATTATACATTTTAAATTAAAATTTCATAATTCAATTGGTATAAAAATCTATTTTATTTGGTATACCAAACTTTTAATAGGCCTACTTGCAAAAAATTAGTTTTCAAACCGATGAATTTGGTTTTAGCAAAAACACAATTACACGAAATATCTCGCATATTTTAAGAAAATAATTCATTAAATAAATTACTTTATTAATATGTGTATTATCTAAATTCAATTAACATGAAACAAACAATTATATAATGTGCAATAACATAAATAAAAATCTACAATAAGCTAAAGTAAGTACATATGACAAATTAAATCCAAACTTAATTATTTTATTATGGACAACGACAAATATTACATAAATATTTACAAATTTAATCAAACTATTACTACATCATATTTCAAAAACTTGCCTCATATTTAAACAAATATCAATTTCAGTTCAAAAAGGGTCATAATCGGCCCAGACAAAATTAATTCGGAAAAATGAGTCTGGCCCAATTATAAAATACTAAATAGCAGCCCACTAACAACAATGATAAAATGGCCAAGATATAAAATGAAAGAAAAAAAAAAAACGTTGAATAAACACATTTCAGCATTTTTAACCATTACACGATTTATGGTGATTCACCATATTCTGCTAGATTAGTTGTCCAGCACTTTCTTCTCCCTCATCCTTCATCAAGAAACCACACATTCTCTCACATTGCTAAATCCGTCCACTCATCTTCCATACAGATCCGATTCAAAAGCTTCATATCAACGATTTCTATATCATACCTTCTCCAATCTACTGTTAATCCTAATCCCTGTATCTTTTCGTTTGTTTAGCACCTCCCAAAACCCTAATTTCTGGAACCCCGTCTACCAAATTCAAAAAAATTGGATGTTCAAGGCCAATCTCCAGCTCTTCCTCGTATATTATAGTAGATCGTCCAAATCTGAGAGATCCGATCAATTTTATGAAGGTATTAAAAATTTCTTTAAATTTGTTAAAGTTCCTTGAGAAATTTATCATTAGTTTGCGATTCTGATTTAAATTTTTGATGTTGCAGCTTGGTTTAAGGACAAAAACCATGGATTCATCAGTGCATGTTGATTTCGATAACTCCAAAGTCAATATGGATGTCACCAGTATATTCACAATCATCGGTCCAGGTTAGATTTAACAGATCAGAAAAGTTTTGTTGTTTAAATCATTGTTTTTATTAATTATAAGTATTAATTAGTGATTTTTTACCCTTTTTTTTTTTTAATTCTGACTTGGTATTTTGATTTTATTGCTATTCAGATCTGGAAAGAGGAGGGATCGAGAAGGTCGTATTATTACATTTCTAAATTATCCCATAAACTGAACTCAACAGATAAGTGAACTAACATTATATCTGTTTATATTCATTGTATTGATTAGCTCTAAATGAAAAGAGGATTAGAGTTATCAAAGTTCTTGTTTTAGTGCATGTTGAATAATATAAATCCAAGGTGAAATCAGATTAATATGTATTTTGTTTATTCACCTACTGCTTGACAACAGTTTATGTGATACCACATGGGAAATAAATTGCATGTTTTTTATATAATATTTTAATCATATAAGACATTATTAAAATGAATATAAATGTTAATTAGGATAAATTATTCATTTACTGAACTCTGCAAACTTACTTGATTAGGATTACTCATTATATATCTACCTTAACTCCTATTTAGATCTGAATATAATTATTATTACTTCAATGATTTGTTTTTTCAGTGCATTTGGAATTCGACATCTCCAAGGTGAATATGGATATCACCAGTATATTCAACTACACATAAATTCATGTTAGTTGTAAGAGATCCAAAAGTTTTATTGTTGAAATCATTATTTTTTTATTAATTATAAGTATTAGTTTGTGATTTTATCCATTTTTATTCTGAAATCTGACTGGGTTACTTGAATCTGCTATTCAGATCTAAAAAGAGGAGCGATGGTGAAGCTCGTATTACTTCATTTCCAAATTATTCAGAATACGAACTCAACAGATAAGGACACTAACATAATATTTGTTTATATACATTACATATTTAGCTTAACTGCTATTCAGATTTGAAAAGAAGAGTTATTTTTCAACCTTTTTTTTTCAATGCAGTGTCTTCTTATCAACTAACATAATATTTGTTTATATACATTACATTTTTAGCTTAACTGCTATTCAGATTTTTTACGAAGAGTTATTTTTCAACGTTTTTTTTTTCAATGCAGTGTCTTCTTATCTGTTTATACGTATATTTGTTTGAAAATTGCATTTATATTTGTTGATACGTATGTACTAATAGTTTTATCTAGCAATATAATGTAATTATTATCAATATATTCATATATTTGACAACACAAATCATAATGACTATTTGCTTGTTTGACTGAATTTTTATGCAATATATATTATTTTGTCATAAACGCACATTCATCAACAAATGAAGTATTTTACATATATATTTATGTAGTGTGTTATCTTTTTGGTGAAAAAAATTCAGAATTAAACTTTGTTCACCTATTATTTAATGATATCAACATTCATTGGCAACCACATGTGTATTTCTCTATCAGTAATAAACATTAATAAGCAGTATTCCTTATATCTTTTTAAGAAAGTAGCCAACACTTTCATTTCTGGATTCTGTGGTTGGCCTTTTAACTATTAATATATGCCATCTAAACAATTTATTATTTCAACAGCAGGATTCACATAGAATGATTGCAAAACACATAATAATATAGACAGAATATGGAGACATGCCATGTAAACAATTTATTATTTCAACTGCAGGATTTACATAGAATGATTGCAAAACACATGATAATATAGAAAGAATATGGAGAAATTGAACATCAATGAATGGTCACACAACATAGATAAGTATCTACAGACTTTATCTTTTAACGGTACAATAAAATACAGTAGTCTTGATTCAAAAAAACGTACAGTCTCTGCTATGCTTTCTGCCAATTGTCACTAATCCAGTTAGTTTGACCATGATTGCTTTCTGATATTATTCCTTTCTGATGTGATCGTCTTGCTTGTTTGTCGAGAAATATATTCTTGATGATGCTTTGAGTTTCACAATTTAAGATTCTTGATGATGCTTTGAGTTTCTGCCATTTACTTGCTGTATGATACGCTTTTATAGAGTATTTTTTGGGTACATATCTATGTTTATTATGGATTGCCCTTAGAGTAACATATATTTGTGATATGTTTATTATTCAGAGTTGTATTACGGGTTTGATAGTTATCCCTAATAAACCTGAATTTCCTAATTTTCGGGAAAATTGAGATAGGCACTAATGAATATTTTGATACGTAGGGTTTGATACGTTTTTATAGACACAATCAGTTTGATAATTTTATATTAAGATTTTAAAATATTACTATATATACAATTAACTTTACTTTTAGTTTATATTTAATTAATTATCTTATTTTTTCTAATTCATAAATGTTTTATAGACGATGTTTAACGTTTTTTTTCTAATTAACTTATATAAACACGTTTTGCAAAATAGTCATACGATATTTATCGATTTCCTTTATTATTAGGGCATAATAATATAAATCTTGACATAATCCTTATATATATGTTTCAGATTTGGTGAATATTAGTTTGAGATATAGTGTTTGTTTCATAATCCATTATTCTTTTTTTACGAAGTAACTAAGTAAAATTTTACGAACTTTTATATACTTTTATATTACGTTATACTTTGTATGATTTTTGTTATATGTTGAGCACGTTATTTATGTGTAGATGTATATTTTACTTGATCCTCCGAAAAACTGATAAGCAAAAGTCATAGAAAATATAGAAAACCAATAGTCACAACGACCTCATTTATAGTTTTAGGAATAATTGGCAGAAACAAAAAATAATAACATGGAAGACGCCTACGATAACTAAACATAACATAAGGAAAATAGTAATGACATATAGGTATTTAGTAAACATAAACTCGGAAAGTCAGCTTCTCTTCCGGGTCCATCTCCAACACGAAAGTCCTGCCAGCTGATAAGTTGTTATCACGTAAAAAGTGATATAAGTCTGTTAACTCTGCCGAGTAATCATTGTTGCTTGCTATACCCACTGTCCAGTACTGTATTCCACGAAATATAGTTGCAGTATCTCCATTTGAATCACCCCACTTGTTAAAATCGTGTTTAAACAGATCGCGTAAAACCTGTCTCATGTATATAAGCAAAAAAATAAACATGTTTTGTGAATATTTTCAAATTTTTAGCCAATAAACTTTAAAATATTGAAGTTATGAATCAAACATTATATGATTATATACTTAATGCATATCCATCGTACCACTTTTTTGCTGACAACGTATTCTTCAGTTACTTCTACAGTAAACGACGGGTAGTCTTCGTCGTCTATGACTATAGCCGAATCAGGCAAACTGTGATTTTTTAACAAAACATGAAGAAAAAAAAATCATTCACATCAATAAAAATTAGTTTTTGACAAATTTTTCAAATTTTTCGAAATTGTTAATGGTATTCGAAGACTTACTCTCCTTCCGTATACATTCTTTCTCAATCTGCAAGCGTTCCAGACACAACCAAGCGTATTCCTTTTCTGAAGAATATGTCTCATAGTATGAGACAGGCCGTCTTTAAATAGGGACTGCTGAGAGTTGGTTAAGGAAACGATATATCATTAAGCGGCTGTGAGATATGCTTTTTACTAATATAATAATATATAAATATATTTATAATTTATTTGATATACTCCAATCTGGTCTATATCTATATATAATGACGTCTATGTGTATGGATGTTTCTCAAATCTTATCAATATTTTAATTTAATTGATTTACTCAACCTTTTCTTTCAATATTGGAACATCCACTCTTTATATACGTATAATAAATTTTATTATTTAATTAATTCATCAACAAATCAAAGTATGCTATATGTTTTATGATTATAGTTTTTTTTTATTATTTTATATGGGTCCCATTATTAATGTGCTGTTTTTATATATATATATAGATATAGATGATTATTGTTTTTTTCCTTTTTTGTATTGATATACTCCAAAATTGTATATATCTAGTTATAGTGACGTTTATGTGTATGTATATTATTTGTCTAAATCTATTATTTGTATGTCTTAACTTAAAACAGTATCTACGGGTATCAGAAAAATCATAATCTAGGATTAGATCATTATAATTAATTTCTCGAGACTCACATGCTATATTTCCAATAACATAATAATATAATTTAGTTAAATAATCCGGAGTACTTTATCACCAATTTATAAAATTGAGCAATACATTTCACATAAATTGTTAAGATAGGATAATTAAATTCACATATTTTATTATATCTGTTTATATAATATAATTGTTAATCTCAAACTTGTTTGTGAAATCAATGACATGTTTGTGAAATTTTATAATTTAGATTCACCCTTTACATTGAAATCTGTAAAGCATCCAGATTTGTTTCTGTTATACTACATATTATGATTCTGATATGTATAGGTCATATAATTTAACTTGGACAACAAACTATCATTTCTCTCCCATGTTAAATTTGAATATTCTGTTGTGTTTTTATATCGATACATATTGTTGCATACTCGGTGAACAAACCATAATATGAAACCACGTAGAGAAAATACTTAAGCAAAACAGAATTCAAATTACAAATTGACAAATCAAAAACATCAAAATCCAATGGAAAACTGAAAATATTCAAATTTCAAAAAACATGTAGTACTTCATATGCATAAATAATCTCATCACTTCTCTTGTTTGATGGACTTGCGGTTAGTTGAACTCATATCAAGCTCGTCAATGAGCTTGCGTTTAACCTTCAGATCTGTATTACGCTCAACGTTATCCGCATTAGGATCATCCACCACTATTTTACCATCAGGATCTTGTTCAACTGAAATTTTGTTGAGCTTTTTATCAGTGCTGACCACATCATCATTTTCCAACGTAACTACGTTCAGCTTTTTATCTGGGGTTGTCACCTCATCTTCAGAAGACTCATTATCGGTTTTCTCCTTATCATATCAGACTCCTACACATTTTTAAGGAGATATTCACGTTATAAACAAAAATTTAAAATACACACGTATTGTGGGATTGAAAGTTATGAAATCATTAATTTGTTGTTTCAAACTGTCTCTTACTTGACTTTGGGCATAAGACCTACAAAACCTCGATAGTATATCAGGGTCATCAGTCAACTTGGTCACAGAGTATGTAACCCTCGATCCCCTAGAATGATCAGTCTTTCTTAACACTTTGAATAGGATAGTACGATCAGCTAATCTCCCGACAAAATAATCAAGGACCCCAGGTTCAGCATCCTATGACACAAAAGATAAATACATTTATAGCGGAATTAAATACACACCAAAAAAATTGTATAATATATGGTCATATTTTTAATAGCAAATGACTCACATCCTCGGTTTTTAGCTCATAAGCAGTCTTGCCAAAATTAACTTGTCCTTCAGCATCCCAGACAATGAACAATGCATTATATGTCTCATCAATGACCCGAACTAACAACTTGTACCTATATCGTTATATAAATGGCAATTGTTATCTTCCATTACTGTTATACTAAAACGTACAATAAATGACATGTATGACTTGATTGAACTTGCCTGAAATTGTTATTTGATCCCATATCGCCGCACTGCCTACAATTCCATTTACTATCAACAAAATTCAGCTTTTGATGGCACGTAACACATGCCATGTACCAAACATCCCTTGGGTTTTCAATCTCAGCAGTTGTGCAATACACCCAAAATGTTCCATCCTGTTATTCATCAATTGAGAAATTTGTTTGTCATTTTTAATGTTTTCCTAAAGTATAAATCACAAATGGATTGCAAGCAATAAAAAGATTCATAGTTACCTCGCCTTCGCATAATTCCTGCAGATTCCTAACAACAGCTCTACCAGAAGCAATCTCACTTTCGGGAGTTGCCCCGTACCCCGAAGATTGAGTAATAGTAATCTGTTTCGACCCAGAAGGAGACGCAGCAATCCTGAAAAAATAAAATAAGTAGTTTATACATATGTTACTGTCGTATTGTTCAAATTATCTAATATAAAAATGACATAAAACATAATATTTACTTACATTTTCTTGAATTCATTAATCTCCCATACATTATCGTTCACGAACAACTGGGTGCAATTGTATGTGTTGGATACCTTTACATTGTCTCTATACATAATTGACATACATAGTTTCATTAGTAATACATATGAAGGCTGCATGTATATTTTAGTTGCAGTTTGGCATTTAATTTAGTTTAGTTCGTATGTAATAAACACATACCATTGAAGACTTTTGGTCTGCAAAACTGAATGACTATGACAACCGGGTCACAAGTAGGAGTAGGATTATTGTAGTAAGAAATCACCTTTTCAACAAATTCTTCCCAGAGGGTGATGGTTAACCTATTCCCACTTTTGTGTACAGAAAATTTTGCAGTTAGACGTAAATATCCTTATATAATATAAAATCATTTTAAAAATTAAACATTCACCTCATGTCTTCAACTTCGACCTCCATCAGCAATTTGTCACCCTGATCCTTCGTACGCATGTTTGTGGGAGGGTGCATCTCCACCAGCCTTCCAATAACATTTGCATTTAATTAAAGTTTTTAAATTAGGAATTGAATATCAATGAATATATTAAAAAATGGGTGTAGATAATGAATAGTAACAAACCAAAAAGTAAATTCTCGTCTGTCTTTTTCAATGCAGCAATCTCATCAAACGACTTGAAGATGAACCTATTGTTTGGAAACGCAGGATCACGTATTTGCCTTATAACAGTCTTCCCATAAAATGAAAACTTATGGGTGTGAGTAGCTGTCTTGTAGCGTAGTTCGTCTTTTGAAACCATAACATTACTTATTATGTAAAGATTGCCTTCACGAAGCTTCCCACGGACATTATCCATGTGGGGTGCTCTAGTTGAACCTCTTATGGTAGAACCCTGAAAAAAGTCATAAAAATATTTATTCTGTTTTTAGCTATTAATGCACTAAAAAAATACATAGTAGGCAGCTTACATGTTTTTTTTAATAAATTGGACAAATGTTATTCTGTCTAAGAATTTTATATCATGTATACACTTTATATGATAGAATACAATTTGTAAAAATAATACTGTTGATACAATTTCCCATAATAAATTACAATTTCAATAGTTGTTATTATTTCATATACTTACATTTCCAGTTTTCAAGGATTACTACTGATTTTATAAAGTAAATTGAACTCATCCACTTGCATAATGAGTATAAATTTACCTCAATGTCTCTAAAGACACATTCAAAACTTTGGATCTGTTGTGGCTGATTGAAAACTGGTATATTGTAAGCCCTAACCAACCGCAGCTTCAGAGCCCAATCAGACCTCGTGGCATTGACATCACTTATCTTTGAAAAAACTGGAGGCATTTTCTGTAGAAGCATAAAAGTTATGTTAAAATTACTTATGTTTGAATCATCTCATCCAAAACAATTACATGCCAATAAATTGTGACCTATAAATATACAAACTAATATACTTGTTTATTTGTTTAAAATTTCCAATCTTGATGAAAATAAAATGCAGCAACATGACAAATTTGTTGTTTTTATATATGTTGACAGGAAAACGTCGAAGTAATAGTTTCAACAGATGCAGAAATAATGAAATTTAAGGTTGTCGAAATATGGGTGCACATTAAACGTCGAAGTAGCAGTTTCAACAGATCCAGAAAGAATGAAATTTACTTCTGAAGAAGCACAACATCAGAGTTTATAATTTAGTGGATAGTAAAATATGGGTGCACATTTTGGTGTCAATAATCTATTTCTATATATGTACTTTGTAAGTCAAATTAGATCAGTATCGCACTTACAAATACTGATGGACGAAGAGCAACCAATGTATACGCAGGAGGAATTCTGTGAACATCTCGAAGTAGTATCGCATTTTTTTAGATGATTATTTAGGGTTTAATTAGCTATGCAGATCCATAAATATCAGGAAACACAAATATTTAATGTTATCTATTAGATATATTCATATCTTTTATTATACATTTATTTTACTATTTGTGAGGGAAGAAATCTGAGAGATATTGTCTGCCAACAAAATAGGTTGGATAGTTAAGCTCCGATAAGAATGAGTTTTCCCGTGTTTTCTTTCCCAATTGAGTATGTGCAAATGGGCGAGAAAACATCATTATTTCCAATAGTAGTAACAATCCATTTTGTTTATATATATATATATATATATATATATATATATATATATATATATATATGTAAATGTTATAAACTAAGGACAATCATAAAATCAATAATCCCTAAATTTAGCCTGAAATATTGATTTCTGTTTTCTTCAATCATGGAAAGTTTTTTAAAATTGATTTAGTATTCGGTTATCGTCAATCATCTTCTTATGTCTTGATTTAGCCTGGTATATTGATTTCTGTTTTCTTCAATTTAAAATCACCAACATATCTGTTGATGTCTCTAACAAAATTATGTCATAGTTAACACAATTTTTTTTGTTTTTTTATACGTAGATTATGTTGTTTAGTTTCATTTTGGTTTCGGTTTCTACTTTTTTATTTTTGAAATTCATCGAATTATTGGTAGAGAAAATTTTAATTTTGTGTGTAACACCAATAGCAAATCTCTTCTCCGTTTAATACAAATCATGCCCCATTTTCTTGCGATTTGTGGTATAAGAAATATCTGCATTGATCCATTTGAAAAATACACGTGATAGCGTAAATAAAGAAAATGTATTCAAAAAATATGTAATATGTTAGTCATATGTAGTATTTTTTTTATCACATTTTAAAACTAATAAGGCGAGTCATTTGTTTTGGTAAAATTTTTAATATACAATTTTATTTTCTATTATTTATTTATGATGGTTAAAGAATAATTTCCCGTCTTCCATGCATAATTGGAAGCATAATTTCTTAACAAAAAAATTAAAAACAAATATTCTAAAAAAATAAAATTAAGTAATATAATTATTTTAAGAAAATTACTGTAGACCAAAATAACGTTTTATTTTTGTAAATGAACTATTTAATTTATTTTTATGTGTAGCCAAAATCCAATATAAAAAGTTCAATCTAACAATGGTTATATTTGTTCTTATTCAAATATAAGTCTTACTCAACCATCAAATAATTGCTAACTTTAAATTTAATATTTTATATAGATATATTTCACACAATTTAGTATTAACTGTTGTAGAGAAAATATAAGTATCAAATTTAAATACTTTGAAAGAATTTTTTTTTTTTGAAGAGGTAATTTTTATCTATTATTATTAAAAACAATACATTAGAAATAATAAAATTATTCGTGCATTAGGCTGTGCAAAAATTGCTTTTAAAACAGATAAGAGAAGGGGAGGGGGTGAACTACAAAGAAGAAAAAACAAAGCAGATCTCTAAAATGAGAACTAATAAAGAAAGTAGATCTCTTTGTTTTCTCATTTACTTCACGGGCACATATTTTATAAGAAAAATGAAAATATTATCTCAAATTTCGAAATATGAAAAATAGTTGATTTTTAGTGTTTCTTAATAATTGTAATATTATATTATTAAAAATAAATATATTTATATAATAAAACTAAGTTTTTTAAAATAAGTTATTTGACTAATAGTGTAAAAAAGTATTTAAAAGAATATCTAATAGATGAATAATCATGACAATTATACTTATTTAAATTTTATTTGCAACTCAAGCCTAATTCATAATCCAAATGACATTTTTCTTTTGAGGCTGATAATCCAAATGACATTACATACACCAATCAACGAAAATTCCCTCCTTTCCACCGTGAAGTTTGGATAAGATATTTTACTTCTTTTTATGAGATTTAACAAATCAGTTGTGTCCATGGTAGGTCTGGGAACGAGATTGCAAAATCTAATCTAAACTTCGACAAACAATTGCATCCTATTGGAGTAGCTTATTTCATAATATGCAATATAAATATCAAATTCAAGACCACAGAAAAAGATTAATATTATATATTATATATATATAACAGGCTAAAAGAAATACAATATTTATTTTTAATTTTGTTAAAAAATTGTAAAAAAAAAAATCTATTCAATAATAATAATAATCAATTTTTCTAAAAAAATAGCAATAAGTCAATCATAAATTTCCACCAATACATTTTTATGTGTCAACGGCCAAAATAAATTCCAGATTTAGTATTAACTTTTTGAATACTATATATATATATAAATGTCTATTATTATATTGGTTATCAACTTAAATATTTTTAGCAAGAGAAATAGGTGAGGAAAAAACAATTGATTTTCTCTTATAAATGACTGTCTTTTACTCCCCCCGTAAAAAAAAATAATTATTGTTTTAGACTTTTTTGGGAAAATTAAGATTGAGTGGAAATGACAAATATATCCATACACAATATATTTAATTGGGATATGTTTTGGGTAATAAGGAAATATAGTTTACTAAATTAAGTAGGCTTCGTAGAGTAAGATTGGAAGAATTGTGGGGTTCTTTTATGGCTGAACTAACAATTTTTTTAGACAAATTTATATTCTCTAAAGCCACACTTTTTTTAGACCGAATGGAGTATTATATAGTAAAATAAGATGTGTTTTTCTATTAATTTCATTTATTTTAAGATGGTTATATTGATATCACTCTTATTTTTTCCATTTCATGCATGAGTTTCTAGAATAAGCAACAAATTAAATTAGATGTCAACCCACAATCAGTGTGATCGTCTAATTAGATCCATGTATATTTTAAATTATCTAACCATCAAAATTATTATATAGTAAACCTACAACTAATATTACTTTCAGATAAAGTTTATTATTTGTAGGTTCATTAAAATTATTTGCACATTATTTAATAATTTTCAAATTCCGTGTATATATACACACATATATGGGTTGTTTCTATGTCCTCTATTTTTAATAAAAAATTACATTTTGTTGAAGGAAAAACACAATTAGTGTGCCTTCGTTAAAAGTAATTGATGAAGGAAAATTTAGGTATTCACCAAATATTATGTATCTGTGAAACCCTTGTATTTGACACCCTATATAAAGGGGATCTGATGAATAAGAGAACCCTAATTATTCCGTGTCTATCTTTCTTCTTTACTTTTCTGCTTCTCCTTAAACACGTTATTAGCACGAGTGCTCTTCTCCCTCTCATCTCCATACCGTGCGAATGTTTTCTCTCAAAGCAGCAGCTTTACTTTCTGGCGGGCATCTCGTTGTGGTGAATCAAGTTAAATTCTATTCTAGCCCTTGCCGAGAAAATAGGTCAGTTACGCCAGACTATAATTTTGAGAATTTACTTATAATTAAAGATGTACATGTGTATTCAAATTACACAACATGTTCGCTATTTTAACCCTCGCGCATAATTATGTTTGTTTATAGTTTGATACTTGTTTGAATTGGTACTGGCACATAATTACAATGAGTGTAGTTATACCAGATTCTATAAGTCAAACCCCGACGCGGCTGATCCATAATTATAATTGATTTTGATGTTTAAATTGATTTTTCTTTGCGCATGACTACAATTGATGTAATAGTATAGCATTGATGCAAATTTACAGTTCATGTTTTCTCCTAACTGCTAGTTGTTAGTTATAAAAGTGTTAGAATGATTTATTTTTCAAAATTGTTTGTACTTGGGGTGTTTAATTGTCATGAGATTACTGCCACACATGTACAGTCAGATTAATCACATAAGATTCATCTTAGTTGATGCCACCGTATTGATATTTATATGATTTATGTGATTACCTTCTAGTTAATGGATTACTAGTCTGGGATGTTCGGCTCAACAAATTAATTGAACAATTATTGATAACTATTCTTTTTGTGCAATGACCTTCTTGCGAGGACCATCTCAATTTGGCACGGAGTTTCGATTGGAACGCTTCAGCTCTTGACTACAAATTATCGCTATAAAATTCGAGAAGTGCCATAGGAAATAATCGTATCTTTCCTGCAAGGTAAATTAATTTACTCTACTTTGTGAATTGTGAACTATGAATAGTTAAAATTTTCTTACAATGATATGATATGTATTCGTCTATAAACGATGCAAATCTTTATATATATACTTGATGAAATATTCTTATCAAGTAAGCATGAGAAATTATATGAGTACATATTTCTCCTATGGCATGCAATTGTAGTTTTGAGAAAACTGAGATAGATTCATATGTGTATATATATGACAGTATGTATAATCTTGACAATTTGTTTTGACATTTTCTCATGAAATTGAAAGTTTTGTAGTCAAATTATTATACTCTAAGATTCTATAACTAGAAATTGTGATAAGTTTATCACATGAATTGTTTACGCTTAGAGATTTTTGTAAATTAGTTTATTTGCTCGAAAAATTGGGTACTTGATCATGCTTGCCTATTAACTTAGTTAAGTACTATTGTATATTTTCATGATAAAGAAAATCCATGGAAGTTACATAATCAGTACAAATCAACTACATGATAAAGTAATTTTATAAAGTATCGAAAAACTTATGATATATGGTCTCGAAATCTAATTCATAAGAAAATGATTAGACTCAGAAGAAATTGAGTTACCACAATTGATATTCCTAATATGAAATATTTCCATGAAAAATAACTACACCCTATACGAACTCTCTTACGATCATATCATCAACCGACCCAATGACAAAGCACTGTCTGACATAGGAGAAGGCACAGTCAATGCTCTAATGAATTTGAGATGACACATTAATCCTAGCTTACACTAGGAGTATTGTTTAGTTCAAAAATACCCGATGAGCTGCGGAATGCAATAAAAGAAATATTAAAAATGTAGATGAATCTCTACTTTCGATATTAACTATCTAGTAGAAAGAAACCCACTCACTAGACTACAAAAAGGTCAATAGCCTCAATAAGGACACGTTGTGTAAAGAAATCACAGAAGATGATATGATACATAAAATCTCTTTACTTTTCTACTCTAATGCTTATATTAGCGAACCTGTATAGGTTAGAGTATGAAATAAAAGAATTACAATGTTCAAATAGTTAATCAACCAGTGCAAGTTGTTGAGAGACATGATTAGTTTCTTCTACAAAGTAACACCAAACGCACTGGGATAAAGAAAATTCTCCAGCCTAACTATGATAAACTAAATAGTGAAAATAACCCCAAAGTAAAGGGAACAAATGTATTTGTCTCTACAGTTGTGGTAAGGATACACCACAAAGTAAGGGACGTAGAAGCCCTAGAGGCCTTCCGATGTGCCTACCCCAAATGGACATGGTGGTTATGGAAGCAATGTGCAAAAAGACACCTCGAAACCCTCTAAACAAAAGGGATAGAGTTGATAATGAACTTTTAAATAAGTGTGGAAATATTATATTTTTGTATAAAAACTGCTAGAGCAGTTAACTATAAGAGATACAAGAAGTACAAAGAATAGAGACTCACTGCATCACTGCATAATGACCATCATTGAATCACAAGTACTAAAAAGGCGAAGAATCGTCAAAATCTCTAGATGCCTAATGACATAACAAATATAGTCACAAAACGCTCTATATGCACCAAGAGCTATTATATTCGTGTCAAAGACTATCATTTCAAAACTACATGTGAGAATGGAATTGAATAAATTATGATACTTCTAATGAATGTGAAAGGAAGCACATCTTAGAGAAATAAATGAGTCAATCTAGGGGCATGTACTCCACTACAACTCTGATCGTTGGATCAAACACTATCACCATAATGAACTTTGGAAGACAGAATCATATGTTACCCAAAATGAACTTTGGGACATTAATTCATATAGGTTTTGGTACGACTTTCTTAGACATCCAAGTCATAACATGATGATCCATATTTATGAAATTATATGAATATTCTTTCTTTCGAGTGAAATACAAAAGGGATAGAAATCTTATACGATGTACAGTGTCAGTACTAATTTTATTATAACAGAGTTAATGCTTTCTAAAGTACTAAAAGCACGACCAACATCCCATTCAGCCTCATTAACTGTTTTAGGGCATATCACTCATTCTACCAAGCTTACTATTTAGCAATAAGTAGGATCGAGACCTTCCTATGCCAAATATTAAGCAAAACATTCCATTCTTACAAAAAGAACACAATATAATATATGTGGACCTATCAAACCAGAAAGCGGGCCATTAAAGTATCTACGGTTCTGGTAAATGCTTTGACAAACTAATTGATCATCACATTTTTGTCCACAAGAAATGTTGCATTTGAAAAACTCCTAGAAAATATTATATAAGGGCTCACCACCCTCATTTCATAGAGTCTATAAGACTTATTAACTCTAGAGAGTTCTCATCATAAGAATTTGATTATTATTGCATATCTGTCAGGATCAATGTATAGCATCCTTTAACCCATGTGCATACACAAAAATGGCCTCACATGTGCCACTATCAAAAGTATATAGATAGAGGATTAGGCGTTGAACTGCGTACTAAAATGCCTATTAGATATGGGGTTATGTAATATCATTGCAACTTTACTTTATTGTCTCAGACCCACTGCTAGTCAATAATTTATGCGTACCAGTTGGTAACTGGATTTAGCCTGATATTTTTACATTTACGCATATTTGGTTACGCAGTATATGTGGCTATTTGCGTCCCCACAACGCATAAAAATGGGTCTTTAAAGACAATTAAATATTTATGTTGGTTATGGATTTTCAACTATTACCCGCTATTTGAAACCTTTGACAAGCGAGATCTATTTACCGCAAGATTGGCGGATTGTCACTCTAATGAGACAGTCTTCCCGTCGTTAGGGGGAGATAAGAAAAAGAATTTTCTAAGGGAACGACAGGAAGTGTTTCCCAGTATGTCTCATTAGGATCCCCACACTTCATAATGTAAAGTGAAGTAAAACGAATTATCGATCTTCAAAGTATGGAAGATTTGATTGTTGATGCATTTTTTAAAATCGCTAAAGTGACAAGATCATATATACCAGCTGCAAATAAGCCTGTAAGGTCAAAAGTCCCCAGTAAGGAGCACAACACCGCAGGTGTTGCAACCACACTTAGTGGAGGTGTGGTTGAGGCCGTGGCTCCCAAAAGGAAATGGGGGATGCCACGTGGTTCGATGAACACCTGCTCAAGGAAGGAGGTAGGTGTGGCACAATTTGAATCATCAATGAAAAGAAATACTCTCAAATTATCTCTAATTAATTATGTTCATGAATCATCACTGGAGGACGCTCCAAAGTTTAATATGATTCTAAAGATAATGAGAGTGTATGTGAGTTAATGAAAAAATATTTCACGTGCATTGATGATGTATACATTGTTGCTCAATGAATTATAGAGCACAATAATATCGAACCATGTTCTATTGTAAGATATAACAAAGAGCATATTGGCCTATATGGAATCAATCCAGGTAGAACTCGATTCTATGACAAAACAACAGGTATTTGGTTTGGTAGTGCTAGCCTTACCAAGTGTAAATCATGTAGGACATAAAATATATTTTGTCAGTAAGTGTAGTGAGAAGAATAAGTCCTGAGATGCAAAACTTACCTTAAAGCACAAGGTTTTCTCACAAAGCCCTGGAATTGACTACGAGAAGATATTCTCCCGCAACGGACGTCATAACGTCTTATTGATAAGTTTCCGAAGGATTGGAAATGCAGCATACTAATGTGGTTACAACATATCTCTTTGGGGATCTTGTTATTGAGATATGTGAAAGTTTCAGATGGACTTGCATTGCCCAACTCAAGTGACTCTGGACCACAGAGTGCATTTACAATTGAAATGCTCACTTGATCGAAATAAATCTAGACGAAAATGGTATACCCGTCTAAGTGACTACTTGATTGGGAAGGGAAAGAACAAGTAGTATTGTCCCCTATGTAATTATAAAGAAAACGAGTTCCATATTTGCAACTATAGCAGCTTATGTCGATGTGAAGGACATAGCAGGTACTATTAAAGAAATAAGAGATATTGTGGTGTATTTGAAATCTAAATTGAGATAAAGGATCATGGAAAAACTCGGTATTATCTATGCCTTGAACTAGAAGACCGAGTTTGTGGAATATTAATTCCTCAGTTAGCATATATCCAAAAGATTATCAGGCGATTTCACATGGATAAAGTGCAATATGTTAGCACTCCTATGATGGGTTGAAGTGTGGACATAAGGAAAGATCCATTTGAGTCAAAAGGAAATGACGAAAGAGTTATTGGGAGATGAAATTCCCTACTTAATTGAAATGTGCGCATTATTGTACAAAAAGCTCAATACACTCAACCATGTATTACTTTCTCAAAGAACATGCTAATTATATTTTACTCAGGACAACACAATATCAATTAAATGATATCAAATAGTATTTTGACATATGAAAGAAACCATTGACTCATATTTGTTCTTCCCATATTAGAGACAAGAGAGATTACAAATGAAATTGTAAAACTCTAAAGAAAATGTCAAATGATCTCATATAGAGAGATAAAAGGATTACAAATGAATATGTAACTCTTAAATAGATGTTGAAGCTACCCCCTACTACGAAATACTAAATACTATTTTGGTAGGTTTAGATGTTGGCTATCTTAGTGGCTAATGTAAAGGTCATTATCAAATCGGTTATGTATTAGCATGAGGAATACGACGAAAACTTGAAGATCAACCTATCACAACCACTCAAGCTACCTCATCACATTACTCATGGATGATATCTCAAGAAATTTATTAACATATATGGTCAGAATATTAGTGACTTGAGCTATACCACCGAAGAGTGTACCCGAAGTTATGAAGATGAAGTTATTTGCAACAAATAGATGGATTATGCTTCACATCAAAGGTGACGAGACCAAGCATGTATCGTCAACGTTTTTCTATAACCAGCAACCACATAATATCCTCATGATTTATGTAAAATTGAGGATGAAGAGATTTTCAAAACTCTCTTGATAGATGTATGTAAAAGAGATGTAGACTTCAGGGGGAGTCCCAACAAAGGTGCGTTGCACTCTTTTTTCCTTTGACCAAGGTTTATTTTTTTCCCACTGGGTTTTGTTACTTGGCAAGGTTTTTAACGAGGCAACAAGTTATGCACCAATTCCCCTTTGACTTGGCACAAGGGGGGAGTGTTGAAGGAAAAACACAATTAGTGGGCCTTCGTCAAAAGTAATTGATGAAGGGCAATTTAGGTATTCACCAAATATTATGTATCTGTGAAACCCTTTGACACCCTATATAAAGGGGATCTGATGAATAAGAGAACCCTAATTATTCCGTGTCTTTCTTCTTTACTTTTCTACTTCTCCTTAAACACATTTACCTTTACAATTATCTGATTTATATGATAACCTTTGGATCTAAAAGAATGTAATTGTATAGCCCATAAGGTCACATCAATCGTTAGGTCAATAAAATTGGATGAATAGCTCAAATTCACACCTTCATGTGCAATATCATATATCAATTGACCCTATTTACGCTTAAATTCTCAAATTATATAATTAACTAAATTATGATTAAAAAAATTGTCAAACCCAAAAATGTGTGATACGGTTAAATTATAGGGTACAAGTACATTTCTAAAATAATTATATTTATTTCACTAATTTTTTTATAATTTGTTACATCAGATTGATGTAAAGACGGCATTTCTTCACGGTAATTTAGTGGAGGATCTTTACAGTGGTACGGCGATTTCTTGGACATCAAAGTTGCAAAAAGGTGGTTGCACTGTCCACCACGGAGGCGGACTACGTAGCCGTGACAGAGGCGAGTAAGGAGATGGTGTGGTTGCAAAGTTTTTTGGGTGAACTTGGAAAGGAGCATGGAAATAGTGTACTCTACAGTGATAGGTAGAGTTTAATTTTCTTAGCGAGTTCCAGCTGACATGTTTACTGAGGTTGTAACCTTAGAGAAACTGAAGTTGTGCATAACTTCAATTGGCCTCGGAACGTGAGGAAGAAGAGGAGATGGTGATACCAAGTGGAAACGGGAAGGAGAAAAGAGGAGGATGATTGATTTGAAGGTGTTTTAGTCTCCAAGTGGGAGATGGTTGAGAATGGAGCCTAAATCACGACTGGAGTGTCACGGCCGCGACGGGAGGTCGCGGCCGCGATGAGTTTGACGAAGGTTGAAGTGGTTTCACGCTGGAGAGTCATCTCGGCTGAGACAGGGGAGTCTCGGCCGAGGCCGGGTCAACAGGTTTTCTGCAACCACCATACTCAACACCATGCGAATAGTCGTCAATTTCACAATAGGAGTAAATATATCAGTATAATCAATACCAAAACGCTGCTCAAACCCCCTTAACAACCAGCCTAGCCTTGTAGCGTTTGCTACTTACCATCAGCTTCACTCTTGATTCGGTAGACCCACTCGCAGTGCAATGCTTTCTTGCCCTTTGGGAGCTTAACTAGTTCCCAAATGCCATTCTGGTGAAGTGATGTCAATTCATCATATATGGAAGCCTTCCATCTTCGCCTATCATCAACATGTTCTGCTTCTGCTTAGCTCTCAGGTTCACCACCATCAGTAAGCAATAAATAAAAGTTAGGGGGCGAATACCTATTAGGTGCACGTCGCTCTTTAGCCAGTCTCTACAGTGAAAAAACATCCTGAGGTGGTGGTTGAGTTCTTGGTTCATCCTCAAGAACCTCCTCTACATTCCGACTTTCCATAGTCCCACTCGAGTTTGAGATGTCTAACTTGACTACCTTGGTTTAGAGCTGTCAGAACACGATGCCTCCAATCTATCCTTGTACATCACATTTTCATTGAAAACCACATCTCTACAGCGAATCACCTTTCGGTTATGCTCATCCCAAAGACTATAACCAAACTCATCGCCACCATAACCAATGAACGTACACTTAATAGATTTAGCATCAAATTTACTTCTATCAACAGAACTAATATCCATATGCAACACAACCAAAGATATGTAGAAATAACAGGTTTACTTCCTTTCCCGTCCATACCTCCTCCGGTATCTGATTCTCCAATGGAGTCGATGGGCCTCTATTGATCAGGAATGCAGTTGTGTTTACAGCATCCACCCAAAACATCTTTGGCAACTTGTTTTTCAGCCTCATGCATCTAGCTCGCTCATTCAGCATTATGTTCATCCTTTCTGCTACTCCATTCTGCTGGGGAGTTCCTCGTTGTGTTTGCTCCATGCGAATCTCATTCTTAGACAGTAATCTTTAAACTCCTTGAGGTCATATTCACCTCCATTATCAGACCTTAGACACTTTACCTTTAGCCTTGTCTCAGTTTCACCCATGGCTTTCCACTTCCTGAAAGTATCAAAAGCATTAGATTTATTTTTTAGAAGATAAACCCATACCTTTCTTGTGAATCATTGATGAACGTCATATAGTATGATAATGCTCCAGGGGACGTAAAAGGCACCGGTTCTCGTAGATCACTATGGACAACTTCTCAGTCATCAGGGTTCTGCCGACTCTTGAGAAACTCACTCGCCTTGGTTTCCCAAACACACAGTCTTCACACTGGCCAACTTCCACAGTCTTCAGGCCAGGCAGTCTACCTTTTGAACACATCACCTTCATCCCCTTCTCACTCATGTGGCCAAACCGACAGTGCCACAAATTTACATCACTTGCTACACCTGCAAGATCAATGCAATCTTTGGAACTCGTTGTCATATATAACGTACCTTCCTTCTTACCTCAAGTCACTACCATAGCTCCTCTGGTAATCTTCCAAGTGCTACAGCCGAATGGTACCACATAACCCTCCTTATCAAGTTGCCCAACTGAAACTAGATTCCTCTTCAGTTCGGGAATGTATCAGACTTTATTCAACATCAAAGTGGATCCGTTTGAGGTCGCAACTCGTTTCCTTTCCCACGATTTTTAGGGGTTCATCATATGTAAGATGCACCTGTCCAAAATCGTCAGAAACATAATCATTCATAATTTCATAATTACCACATGAATGAAACGACGCTCCAGAATCCAACACCCAAGACTCCATGGGACTAGACACGCTCAAGACCAGCACATAGCCATCATCTTCTTCTGTGGTTGCGTTTGTTGTCTTCTTATCTGTTTGATCCCTCTTGTTCTTCTTTGGTGCCTTACACTGATTTCTAAAGTGACCAAAATAAAATAAAAAGCAGAAAAAATGGGTCATATGAGGAGTACATAGCCTATATAGTCGGAAAATATGACCAGAGTTGTAAAGTGTAAGTGTAAGTGTGTAACAAATTGCCAATCGAAAAAATAAAATATTTAGGTTGCAAAGTGAAGTTAACTCTTTTATATATTATTGATTTGATTACTTAATTAAAAGGAATAGAAAACTTAAGAAAATTTAACCCTGGGTTGTAGTGGGGGTGTGGGGGCATTAAGAAATAAAACTTAAAAAATTGACGTGGGAATGGGATGGGGGGAGGGGCATTAAGAAATAAAACATAATTAAAATTGACCCTTGGGTGGGTGGGGGGCCGGGGGTATGGTATCTATAATTTTATTAAGTTTACTTTTATAATTTTAATTTATATGTTATTATAATCTTATATTATTATAATTTTTCAATATTTCTACTAAATGCAAAAAAAAACAATGAAGTATTATAATAAAGAAAATTCAACGAGCACATGACATAGACGTGACACTCCGTTAATTTTTAACGTGAATCGGTCAAAGATATTGCGCATGTTCAAATAAGCCCTAAAATGGGCCAAAAGCAAAGATACCCTATTCATACAAACCCAAAAGTAATTTTTTTTCCTTAATCTCTCCTACACATTGCTTCGTTTATCAATTATATAACCGAGAGAAATAGATTAATATCATTCTATCATGATAAAATCGTTTATAAGTTATACAATAAAATTATGCCGCTACTTTTTTTTATAATCCTCTATTTAACATGAAAAAGCTTCAGGGACAACAAATGAGAAGGAGGACATAATCTTAACACAGGTAAACTTCTAAATCTTTTATGAGAATATTATCACATTGTTGTTGAAATAAAATTTTATTTTTCTTTTTTACAGCCTTGAAATTTGGAATATCTATATATATATAATAACAAAATGTATTGTTTCCACAACTGGAAACAAAGCATTTTCCCGCCCATTTACACATACTAAACTGGGAAATAACATATGCGTTTTTTTGTTGTGAGAAATCGTTGAGAAAATTGTGGAGAATCTGGATTTTAGGAGAACCATTAACTTAAAAATCGTGTTCAGCAAAATAAACTCCAATCTGTTAAGTTGATGATATAATTATTTTTTATATGTACCGATTTTTTAATTCTCCTCATAATCAATAACTTCTGGTTTTTTAATTTTAATAAGAGAAAACATATTTTTGTGCGACACAGGATCACAGAAAATATCAGAATACATTTGGTTTCCACTATAATTGGGATACTAATAGAATCATTAAACCATAAAATCTGCTATATAAGAATTAGAACATACATGCATCAAACCACTCATTCCAGCGATTCAGTCATTTTTTCTTTTATCCCTGCTTCCAGCATTGTGAGTACGCCGCCTTATGTTTTTTTTTTCAGTTTATCTATCATAATATTTTTCATAATCATATTATACAGATCCGTAACAACTATAAGAATAACATATTTCGTGTTTTACATATACTTGATTCAATGCTGATGTTGATTTGAAGGTTACGTCCTTCATCCTTTTTTATTGTTTTCTGCCAAACATTTTCTTCAGATGGCTCCCGTTTTCGCCAAAATCAGCGAAGTCAACGCCACCAGATCTGACTGGGCACTTAAACTGAGATTAGTGCGGGCTTACAATGTACCGGTGTTTATGAATTCTGAACAAATTCAAAGTTTCGAATGTGTGTTCAGAGATGTTGAGGTAGTCATTTGACTTACTCATACAAAGTCAAAATGCTATATGTTCCAAAACTTTTAATCATACCATAATTTTGTCATTCTTAATCAAACAATTATCAGTATGTATGTTTGTCACTATTTAAATAAATACTGCATATGAGATATAGAAAAGTTAAATATTCACACATCTTGATTTATTCTATGTGCATAACTACTGATGTAATGATTAGGGTTCAACCATACGAGGTTCGGCCCGAGCACCCCATATGGATAATGTACGTACTAAATTGCGTGAGGGAAATCTGTACATTATACATAACTTCATGGTGTCAAAGGATGAATTACGCTACAAGACAGCTACACATACTCAGAAGTTCTCTTTTTACGGAAAAACCGTGATACGACAGATTCGTGATCCAGCATTCCCAAATAATAGGTTTATTTTTAAGTCTTTTGAACAGATTGTTGTATTGACCAAAGAAGATGAGAATCTGCTTTTCGGTAAATACTTTTTCATATTTTGTTTTTAATTACATTTATTTGTGATATATATTAAAAAATTTCTTTTTCAACACAAGATGTGATTGGAAGATTGGTAGAGATGCATGCTCCTAGAAACATGCCTAAAAACTCGGGCAATAAACTTCTTATGGAGATCGAAATTGAAGACATGAGGTAAGCATTAAATTTAATGATACCGCAGTAATTTTGAATTCAGTCAATAAAGTTTATAAGATCTAATACGGTTTCTTTTCTTTGGTAAAAAGTGGACATAGGTTAACTATAACTCTATGGGAAGAATTTGTAGATAAGGTAGTGCCTTTCTATAATCGACCGACAACCGAAATCGTTGTGGTAGTGATGCAGTTTTGTAGGCCTAAGGTTTTCGGAGGTACATTTATATTTCAGTTGTAGAGAAATTAAAAAATGTAAAAGATCCAAACTACATTTAATTTATTACTTTGATGTTTTATGAAAACAGACAATGTGAAGGTTTCGAATACCTACAACTGCACACAGATGTTTGTCAATGAAAATGTTTGGGGAATTAAAGAGTTTCATAAGCTGTAAGTTAACTGATTTATGTTTTATAATATTTTTTGTTTCCCCTAAATTATTATTTGAAACAAATTATGATTCTAATTGTGCACATGTTACCTGATTTTAAGGATTGCTGCATCGTCTAAAGTGTCGAGGCCGATTACTATCACCCAGTCGTCGAGATCTGGAGCATCAGCTGAAAGTGAGTTTGCATCAGGTCGAGCTGTCGTACGGAATCTTCAAGAGTTATGTGAAGGGGAGGTAAATATTAGCAAAAAATAAACTTTATTAAACCCCATAATATATTAAATTTCTAGCAACAACTTCTTAATTGATGCAATATATAATTATGATATGATTTTTGGCGCAATTAATTAGGATGGAGCATTTTGGGTTTACTGCACCATTGCAGAACTTGAAAACCCAAAAAATGTATGGTATATGGCATGTGTCACGTGCAATAGAAAACTACATTCTGTTGATGGAAAATGGAACTACAGGCAGTGCGGCAATGTTGAAGCTAACACTAATTTCAGGCAAGTTAATGATGATATTAAAAAATACCCAGTTACAATATTTATTAAACTTTTGTAAAATAATAAATTTGGATCATGTAGGTACAAACTTGAAGTAAGAGTCATTGATGAAACTTATAACGCACTGTTCATAGTATGGGATCCTGAAGGTCAAGTTATATTCGGGAAGACAGCTTATGAGCTAAAAACTGCGGATGTAAGTATATATATTTATAAAAATAAACTACATTGATTTTGTTCCATATTTTCTAATCTGATTGTTATATTTTAAAAAAATGGAATTTTAGGAGGCTGAACCAGGCGTACTTGAATACTACGTTGGGAGATTAGTTGATCGCACCGTCCTATTTAAGGTTTCTAGAAAGACCGATCACTCTAGGGGTGCAAGGGTGACTTATGTTGTGACCAAAATCACTGACGATCCTGAAATATTAGCGAGGTTTTGTAGGTCATATGTTGCGAGCCAGGTATCATTAATATAAAACTTTACATCCAATCCAATTACATATGTTACAAACAATATTTAACATGATGTTTTAACACTTCACAACAGCAGGAATCTGATCTTATATCTAAATTGGGACATAAAGTGAATGAGAAAGATGATGCTTCGTCCGAAGACGAAGTCACCACCCCGGATAAGAAAGTGAAATGCCATGATGTGATTGACAATGAGATTAAGACGCTTGGCGAAAATCTGAATGGAAGCGCGACTGATGAAGGGTCGAGTGGGAAGTCACTGGTGGATAACCGTATTAATGAAGAGCTCGATTATGGTGCAGATTTGAAGTTTAAACGAAAGCTCATAGACAATCTTGATAAGAGTTCAAGCAATCGCAAGGTGATCAAACAGGAAAAGAATGTGACATGCACTGATACGGTTGGCAATGAGATTAAGAGCCCTGATGAGAAGCTGACAGGCGGTGAGACTAATGAAGGGTCGAGTGAAAAGTCTCTGGTGGACAACTGCCTTACTGAAGAGCTCGATTATGGTGCAGATTTGAAGGTTAAGCGCAAGCTCATAAAAGATCTTGATAAGAGTTCAATCAATCGCAAGGCGATAAAACAGGAGACTAAATGAAGTATCTTATGCATTCTACTTAGTTTAAGATTTGAGACAATCCTCTTTATGATTCCTAAGTTATTTATGTTTCAGTTTTATTTTGTTACATTTTGAGTTTTGTTGAAATACTTTTGAATTATCTTTGATTACCGTATGATTCTTAATTTTCTATTGATAAATGAATCTCCTTTCTATTTGTGTTATTTTTTATTAAAGTCTAGGTTGAAAAACACTATGCTGAAACATGTCCGGTTTTAACACGTTAAAAGTTAGTTTTCAGAATCAGTTACAAAAATTATGATGAGCCCTAACCTGTAGATGCAGTTATTGTTTAAGAAATTTATATTAATGAAATCATGTTTACATATTTTGCTAAGCACATAAAATGTGTATATATAGTTATACTAAATGATGGCACATAATAAATAATCTGAACAAGCTGTAGAGTTTAATAATATCAATAACAACTAGTAACTAATACAATAATACATAAAACCTGAACCTTATTTAGTTTTATCATGATACACAAAATAAACAATCTTAAAAGAAAGTTGTTGATAATATTTGTTACTATATCATGTTCACTAGATACGCGGGCTATACAAATTAATAATAATAAATAAAAAAACAAAAATTATCCTTAACTTCATCGTGTTAAAACCCTCAAATAGTAAAACTGGAAAATTATATAATCTCAGAATTAATACATACATATATATATTAAACTAAGAAAAAACGTAATCTCCAAATAATACATACATATATATATTAAAAAACAAAAATTATCTTTAACTTCATCGTGTTAAAAAACCCTCAAATAGTAAAACTGGAAAATTATGTAATCTCATAATTAATACATACATATATATATTAAACTAAGAAAAAACTAATCTCCAAATAATACATACATATATATATATATATATATATATATATATATATATATATTATGCAGGGCTTTATGTATGTATATATATCTATATTGATATGGGAACGATTTATAAAATATAGTATAGGATACAGATTAGAGCAAGCATGAGATGTTGACAAAAATAAACATACACAAAACATATACATAAAAAAAATTGAAAAAATTTAATTAAAAATTATTTAAAAACTTAATTTATAAAACCTTTAAAAATTAAGTCTAAATTACTGTTATATAAGATATATAGATATCGAGTGGATATAAGATATATATGTTGTAACGACCCGAATTCCTAGTTGCATCATATTATTTGATTTATACGAAACTATATGAGTTGCATTATTTTTTGTGTGCATTTTTACTTGTTTTAGTTATTTCTTACACTTGCATAAATTATTATTTTTCATAATTAATGGTATGAATGGGTCGGGAAAACAAGAGTTTAATTAGACAACACTTAGACGTTATATTACCCAATGATATAAGAGAAGACTACATTTTTTTATGGTAAGCCCTCTCCATAGTATTACTAACCCAAAACCAATGGCTAAATCACATGGTTTTATGCCCAAAATATTGCTCAAAACTAATGGCTAAATCCCATGGTTTTATACCCACAATATTGCTCAAAATCAATGGCTAAATCTCATAGTTTTATGCCCACAATATTGCCCAAAACCAATGGCTAAATTCAATGGTTTTATGCCCACAATATAGCCAAAAATAGTAGCCGAAACCACGGTTTTATTCCCATGGTTTTGTGCTTGGTAGGTCTATAAATAGAGGTGTAAGAAAGCCTTCATTCCATCACCTCCTCCCACCAAAACATAGCTTGAAGTCTTCATTTCTTCTCCCATAAAGCATAGCTGATAAGTCTTCTCTTTTTCCCTCTCAACCTTTCCATCCCTAGCCACCAAAATCTGGCAAAATCGCCGAAAAACTGACCCGACAACTTTTTAGGGTCGTCGGATCAGCTACTGCCCCATTTTGGTTTTCGAAACTTTATCAAACCCCATATTTTAATTTACAATATGATAGGTCTCGGCGAGAGAATTCCGGAACAGTTTTCGGAATCGCAATCGGAGCTCTAGAACTCCGGTTATGGCCGGTCAAAGTTTAGGTGAAACTCATATGACCGAACCATCTTCAAGGAGCCATAACTTTCTGTTCCGAAGTCCGATTCTATTGTGGCTAGTCATTATAGAAAGCTCTTGATGAGAGCTTTCTGTAGCCATGTCCCAATTGAAATTCCGACGACCGAGTCGCCGAAAAGTTTGGTCAAAATTGCTACAGAAGTTCATGTACCATCTTTTGAAAATTAGATATACTTTAGGGGCTAACTGTAATTTTCGAGTTTTCAATTCTGCCCTAGTCAAAGTCATTCTTTTTGAAAGTCAAGCAATCCATGTATTTACGAAAATTTCTTTTTTACAGAATTGCCATTCTTTTTCTAGAAATTACAACAATGCCACTAGACTTTTAAAGTGTCATAAAATGCTCGTTTTTAATCCGATTCGACTCAAACCAATTTTCAAAGAACCCAAATTCCAAAATTGATAGTTTAACATAAAGAATATGAATCTCAAATATTTTATAAAATTACAAAATGGTCCCTCAACTTTTATAAAATCACAATCTTGCCCCAAGTCTTCAATTTATGTTTAAAACCTAGTACCTACCTATGCTAAGACAAATATTCTATATTGTAGGACTAGGAGAAGTTGAAGTAGAAGAGGACTCGTGTCTAGAGAAGGACTATACGACCATCTAGCCGAACACACTTCTAGGTGGGGAATCTCTATGTGGCTATTTTATGTTGTCTACTTGTTTCATGCAAATTATTGTCATAATGGCTTTTACATTAATGTTGCATACGCCTATGTTTATGTGACAAATATGTGAAATTTATGTGAACTTGTGTAAAATTTATGTGAAGTTATGAGTAAAACCATATTATGTGTATTGTATACGGGTAATACCGTACTAGCTATGTTAGGACTGCGGGTAACACCGTACAAATCCTCGGGTCGCTCCCGAATATGCTATACTTTTCAAAAACCTTACGGGTAAAACCGTACATGCTATGTTTTTCAAAAACTTTATGGGTAAAGCCGTATATGCTATGCTTTTCAAAAATCGTACGAATAAAATCGTACATGCTACGCTTTTCAGAAACCTTACGGGTAAAATCGTACATGTTATGCTTTTCAAAAACTTTACGGATAAAACCGTATATGCTATGTTTTTTCAAAAATCGTACGGGTAAAACCGTACATGCTACGTTTTTCAAAAACCTTACGGGTAAAACCGTACATGCTATGCTTTTCAAAAACTTTACGGGTAAAACCGTATATTCTATGCTTTTCAAAAATCGTACGAATAAAATCGTACATGCTACGCTTTTCAGAAACCTTACGGGTAAAACCGTACATGCTATGCTTTTCAAAAACTTTACGGGTAAAATCGTATATGCTATGCTTTTCAAAAATCGTACGGGTAAAACCGTACATGCTACGCTTTTCAAAAACTTTACGGGTAAAATCGTATACGTTATGCTTTTCAAAAATCGTACGGATAAAACCATACATGCTACGCTTTTCAAAAACCTTACGGGTAAAACCGTACATGCTATGCTTTTCAAAAACCTTACGGGTAAAACCGTATATGCTATGCTTTACGGGTAAAACCGTACACGATTATGGTTACGGGTAAAACCGTATATGATTATGCTTACGGGTAAAACCATATATGTTATGGATCGAAAGATCACCCTCGGGTCGCTCCCGGATATGCTATGCTGCTCGAGCGGGGCAACACGTGCCCCACCTATGTGCTCCTATGTGTATCTATATAGTATGTATATATGTGTATATTTATTTTAATTTAGAGTCCAATATGTTTTTGGATGTGTTTTTATGCGTGATGGTATATGCATTATTTATGTAACTACCCGTTATTGCAATTCTTTGTATGACATCTAAGTGGACAACCGAGTGAACCCACGGGGTGTTTTTCAAACACTCACTCCATAATATTTCAGGTACCAAGGTCGATGTGGAGGACTGACACGGATAGCATGGCCCTGCACCACTCCAACTCACGGAATTTCAAAGTAAAAGTTTATTTTCAATCATAATAGTTTTCTCAAAGGTGATATATTTAGTTGATGTAAAATTACTTGAGGATTTTCCTCTAAAGTTTGAAAGTGAACTTATGTTTCTTAAGAAAAGTTCTTCCGCGTCAAAGTATATTTTGTTGTTGATATTTATCTAACGATATGAAGTTTTTTTTATAACTCGAATCTCTATTCAAAATTTATTATTTACAATGAAAAATGAAAATATATCCTCAAACAAAGTTTGTAGCGCCCTTTCCCCGAAGTTACTTCTTTTCGAAAACGGGACGTTACAGTGTTTTACTGCATCACTTTCTGATTATTCAATTTATGATTTTGTTTTTATTTCCTAGCAATGAATTGAGTCGTGGCCGCTTTCCGAAAATATATATAGTTTTTTTTTAATTATTTTATTTCTGTGTCGCGAAATTTATGGATGATGTATTTCTAGAAAATATTAATAACACAAATATTGTAAAATAAAATATGGATAACAAAAAGACGGATATACAAATAAAATGTATAAGGTTTATATGAAGTTTGTTATTCGTAAAAGTCACACAAATAAAAATATATAACACTAATGTATTATATAAATATTACTTTGTATTCAATAAATATTACTTCCCATATCACGTCATGTCATTACAAATTGTATATATCTTCAAAATCATAAAATAACTATATAACCAATTTATATTAACCGTAATTGTAGTATTCCTCATATTATCGAAAATAATAATGTGTATATAATTTGAAGATAAAGTGTATATATATTCAAAGGTTATTTTGGATGTGTATATAAATACTTGATAGATTTGCATAACAGAATTTATGAAAATCTGTTATTTGGAATTTTTTTTCGGTATATACAATAAATAGAAATATAATATAAAAAATTAATAATATATATTATTGTTATAATCTAAAATATAGGAGAATAATAAATGAAATATATATGTGTATGTTAAAATCGTAATATAATAATAAACTAAGTTATAAAAATTAAATATATATATATATATATGGAATTTATTAAAAAAAACAATGATAAACATTAAATATTGAATTTAGGATAAATATGCTTTGCTATGTCATGAATCTAAATCTAAACACATTAACAGTTTATATATTTAGATTACATAGAATCTCTAAAAAAATCTCCTAAAATTATCCATCAGAAATATTTCAGGAAAATAAGTTTATCTACAACTTCAAAATCAAAACGCTACTTATAATATCTCTAGGCCCAGTATAAAAGGTTAACACACAGTATATTTGGTCTACAACAACATAACAACAACAAAAGTATAAGGTCACATAACTTTTAGCAATCAGAGAACCCTCAGGAAATCGTACAGGGTACGCTCAGACTCGACAATATAACAACAAATCATCAATATAACACAAGATATTGCACGGGAAGTGACAAGACTATGGTGAAACTCACTGGATCAACCACAATTGGTTTCAAACATTTAAGAGATGGTAAGTTTTTTATTTATTTCAGTTTTACTAATATTTGTAAGTATTGATTTCAGAATATAAAGCATCTCGGATATGAACTTATCTGTGTTGTGTAAGCATTCCTTTATTGCCATTCACTCAAATACTCCAATCATTATTCTGAAATTCCGAATTTTTATGCAAAAACCTGCAAATACATTGCAAATTGTTTAATTGTTTATTATTAAACAATATTTACTTGCACTGTTGTAACATGTTCAACACAGCATAAAAATAGGACAATCTAGACATCCCTAATCTTATTATTTTACCTATTTAGGGTTCTATTTTTAGATATCATAGTTAACACATGTATGCTTTTAGAAGGTAAATCTTAGTGGATAGCAACTTATCTGTGTTGAAGAGCATTCCTTTATTGCCATTCCCTCAACTGCATCAATTAATGTTCTGAAACTCGGAATTAGAATGCAAAAATCTGCAAATACACTGTAATCTAATTACGTATTGAAATAAATAATATTTACAGGCTATGTTTATCTTAATTTTCTTTACATTTGAAGACTGAAATGAATAATTGAATACAACAAGTCAATATAATCATAACACATTCTCGCACATAAAACTATTAGAATTATTAAATATTTAGTAAAGGTGAAACTTTTAAAACATATGATAAGATAGAGGATTATTTCATACTGAATTTGAACACAATTATGTCTTCTTGATGAATTGACCTGCTCAATATGTCTAAATGTTGTAACACTGAAGAAAGTATATTTTTAAATTAAGAAATATCATAAACAACTACACATGTTGACATATTGAAAACGTTATTTGCTTAAATAATAATATTAATAACTTACAAATTTTATCAAAAAAATAAAATTAAAACACTTTACCAGCAGGCAAGTATCTATTTTATTCCGAAAAAAAAGTACTCATGTTTCGTAAAGGTAACCCTTAATAGTATACTTGCTTAACATATAGCCTACTGATTGACTAAATCCAACATGCAAATCAGTCTTTCAATGGCCATTTCAAGTATTTTGTAGAAGCATCAATTAGAAACCCTTAAAAAATATATAACAATATGATAAAAATGCAATTATTTATATCGATTCAAATTATTAAGTAATACTTGAACAAATAAACACTGATTTATGCATAAAAATAATAAAACTAATTTCATACCTCGGAATAGAACATTTTTCGCCCTCCTTTTAGTTCAGCCGACTGTAAAACAATAAGTTGACCGATGTAATGCTGCAGATAACATGGGGAAAAAGATGAGATTAATAAATTCCTATTTTAATGTGTATATGAAAAAAATACTTATATTAATGAACATCAAGCAGATCTGAACTCTTTGTGCAATTACTGATTATATGTAAACAGAATCGGCCATATTATGAAACATTGTGAAGTCTATATTATTAAACAATTACTAATCAAGCGCGATTGTCATAAATACAAATTTGTACAAACCCACATGCAAATGTCTATATGTTCAAAAATAACATTGAAATCTAAAACGACTTTTTGTTATTGTTACTTAAATAGTTAAAATTTTACATTTTCAGAAATTTTGGGCCTAATCTACCCAACAATGCTAAAAAACCAACATGCAATAGTCTGAAAGTAAGTTAAATGAACAGATCTGAAACGATTAATAATTATTTCTACTTAATCGATCAAAAGTTGACATTTTCTGAAGATTTTAGTTTAATATCTCAACAAATTAAACAAAAAATGCAAGTAGCCATAACCTGGTCATTAGATCTTTTGATTCACCCTTAGTTGATATAGCTCTCACGAAACCGGATCTTTCTTCATCAGAAAAAACCCAGATTTCAGCTCTTTAGGGCTTTCTTTATTTAGGTGTAGGTCAAGATGATGTTGTTTGACATTGTTAAAAAGGGGAATAGGCGATTTTTTTTTTAGGGTGAAGGTAAAAACCCGACATGCAATAGTCTGAAAGTAACAAAAATGAACAGATCTGAAACGATTAATAGTTATTCCTACTTAATCGATCAAGTTGACATTTTCTGTAGATTATAGTCTAATCTCTCAACAAATTAAACAAAAAATGCAAGTATTCATAACCTGGTCATTAGATCTTTTGATTCGCCCTTGGTTGATATAGATCTGACGAAACCGGATCGTTCTTCATAAAAAAAAAACAAGATTTGAGCTGTTTAGGGCTTTCGAACTTTAGATGTGGGTCAAGATGATGTTTATTGTGATGATGAAGGGGAATAGATGATGTTTTGTTGAGGGTGAAGGGGAAAAACCGAGACGGAGGTTTGGTGGCATTTGTCGAATGAGCACCGTGTGACTGTTGGAGTCTCCCCACCAACTGAAGCTTCCAGAAGAAGACAGGGAAACTGATGTGGGTGAGGTTTAAAATTAGGAAGAAAAGGAAACTGATGTGGATGAAGTTTAAGGCCCTTTGTTAAATATCAAGAGTCGGCAAATGATTATTTTTAGGCCCAAAATTGAATCCCTCAATTTAGGCCCACTTGATAACTTACTGGCCCACTAAATAAGGCCATCAGAATTAGTTGAATCAGGTCCATGATCAAATGGGCCGCTTATATTACAAGATTTGATTATTATGACCCGGTAGCAAAAAATGTTAAGTAGTGTTACTAATTTAAATAAATGAAACATATCTAAATAAACTAGAAGCTGTTTAGTTATTTCAATAATTTAAAATAGGGTCAATTACCAAAAGCAACCTATATTATGAGCCTTTTTTAGTTTTGCAACCTAAACTTTTTATTTTTTCCGATGACAACCTGTATTAATTGTTTTTTTTACAATTTGCAACCTCCGGCGATATTTCCGGCTATATAGGCCATGTGACTTGCACATGTTCCTTTTTGGACCAATAAGATGGCGACACGTGGCGAATAATAAATTATTTAAAAAAATATTAATAAAAATTTTTAAAATTTCATTAATAAATCTAGAAAATAAAATTCTAAAAATTTATTTAAAATTTAAAAAAATTATTTATAATCGAAAAAACAAAATAAAATAATTTTGTAATTAATTAAAAATTTCTAAAAACCGTGAAATTTCATTATAAATTCTGAAAATAAAAAAATTTATTTCTAAAATTAATTTGAAAATTCAAAAAAATTATTTAAAATTAAGAAAAATAATTTAAAATAAAATAAATAATTTAAAAATCACAAAATAAAATAAATTATTTTAATTCTCTTTTTATAAATTAATTTTTAAATACTAAAAAATAATTATAAATTGTAGAAAATTAGTATAAAAGAGAAGGGAACTTCGTATATTCTGGTATAAATAAATTTAAGAAGTGCATTTTATGAATTTAATTTTTGGGATTATAAATAAATTTTCTGAATTCTTAATAAATTTTTAGAATTTCTAAACGAATTTTATTTTATTTTTTTTATTTTCTGGAGTTATAAATGAAATTTCCGGTTTTTTAATTTTTTCTATTTTCTGATTTTAAAATTATTTTTTTGAATTTAAATGTTTTTTCTTAATTTTAAATAATTTTTTAGAATTTTCAAATTAATTTTAGAAATAATTTTTTTTATTTTCAGAATTTATAATGAAATTTCACGGTTTTTAGAATTTTTTAATTAATTACAAAATTATTTTATTTTGTTTTTTTGATTATAAATAATTTGTTTAAATTTTAAATAAATTTTTAGAATTTCTAAAAGAATTTCAGATTTTTTTTTTATTTTCCTAGATTTATTAATGAAATTTCTGAAAATTTTAAATTATTTATTAATTTTTTTAAAAAAATATTTTATTAGTCGCCACGTGTCGCCATCTTATTGGTCCAAAAAGGAACACGTGCAAGTCACATGGCCTATATAGCCGGAAATATCGCCGTTTTTTGCAAATTGAAAAACAATAATTAATACAGGTTGTCATCGGAAAAAATAAAAAGTTAGGTTGCAAAACTAAAAAAGGCTCATAATACAGATTGTTTTTGGTAATTAACCCTTTAAAAAATGACCCACTAATAGATAATAAATATGATTACGGTCGAACAATTAATTTTTTTTGTTGTTTTTTTTTTTTTAATTTTAGTTACCTTATTAATTTGACTCAGGCATTTATTGGGCTACGTTTATATGTTTTTTATATATAGATTTTATACTCCTTAATTTGTAGTAAGCTAATTTAGTAATTAAATCTTGTGTTATATGATTCCATTTAAATGTGAAAATGTAAAATATTTAGGCCCAATCAATAATTGTGGATTCAATTTTAGCCCAATATCTGTAGAGCCTACATAGAACAGATATAATTTTAGAATCCGGATATTTTCCTGTTTTGTGAGCGTGAAGGAGTGGCGGTTTTGTGAGCGTGAAGGAGTGGAGGAGTGGAGTGTGGAGGAGTGGCGTGAAGGAGGTGGGGAGTGGGAGATCATGGGTAGTGGGAGCTAGATTAGAAACCGCTACGAAAATTATATATAAATATGTAGCCTTAAACTGTGGAACAATTTTTTACGCGTTAATTTTAGTTTCCTGGCAACCTAAATTTTCTTCAATTCTTCTTTTAGTGTTCTGATCCAGCGAAATTCTACTCAAAATTCCCACAACTGTATCCAGTAATCAAATCTCAATTTCAATAATTAATCTCAGGCCTACACATTGTACTCCAACACGGTGTTTATTTTCGATCAACACGCCAATTTTCTTACCGACATGGACGCCGCGCACACCACCCTCTCTCCCTTCGCCAATGAAGTTCTATGGGGTGGGTGCGAGTGAAAGAACTAAAGAAGGGGAGAAAATAATTTGATCTCGCATATGAAGTGGATTTGAAATGGAGGAATTGGAGGAAGGAAATGATAATTTGATCTCGTATATGAAGGGCCAAATTGAAATGGAAGAATGGGAGGAAGGAAAGGATAATTTGATCTCGCATATGAAGGCGGATTTGGAATGGAGAAATTGGAGGAACAAAAGGATAATTTGATCTCGCATATGAAGGCGGAATTGGAATGGAGGAATCGGATCAAGAAAAGAGAAAGATAATATGCGACTTTAATATATATATATATATATATATATATATATATTTTTTTTAATTTTAAAATTGCGAATTTTGTGAAACTTACTACTGTCGATATTCATTAAAATTGGAAATTCCAATTTTAGAGCCAATAACATTATAAGCCCATATATATTACTCAAATTTCACATTTACCCCACTTCACATCCATATTCTCAAAAGCCCAACAAATTTTCCTTATTTTAATTACTATTATTATTTTCATTAATTAAGAAATTTCTTTATATTTTTCTCTTTTGCTTTTATAGTGATCTAGTATCAATAGTTTTAAAATATTTTCCACGGTTAATTGTAGGACTTGAGGAGCGAGAGTACGTGCCTAGAACTACAGATTAATCCAATCATTTGCATTTCAATCATCTCATTTTCCAGGTGGGGGTTTATTGTTTATCGCTTTAATTGTTTTTACTTGACTGTATACATGTGCACTTATTCAAGTGGTGACTTGCCAATACAAGTGACTATTCAATTTGCTACTTGCCAATACAAGTTTAGCTCATTGTCATTATGCTACTTGCCAATACAAGTTTAGCCCATTACCAGTATGCTACCTGCCAATACAAGTTAGCTCTATGTGTCTTGCCAATACAAGCGCATCATTATGATAATTATTACATTGTATGCCTCTTTGTATTTATAATTAATGTGATAAACTGTGACTCCCACGAGCTGAAGAAAGCTCACCCCAACCCATTATTGAACCTCAGGTAGAAATGAAATGAGCAATTGAAGCAGAGGTGGAGCCGAAAAGCATAATGTGGTGTAAAGTTATAAATTATTTTTATTTGGACTTAATAATTAAATGTGTGCAATATGGTGTTTATGATTTAGGATTTACATTATTTCAAAAGTATGGTGAAGATTTGGACTTGTAGTATGTGGAAGTTGAGATCTTATGAAATTATGGTATGCTAGGAGTTTAAGGTGATTTATATAGTTCGTAATTATAATTGAGTACTTGATAAAATTATTATGGTGAATTGATGTGTTAGAGTCATAATTGAGAAATATTTTAATAAGTTTTTATATGTTCTAGATACTTAACAAATTATCAGTGACTTATACTAGAATGTTAATTTGATTGAGGAGATGTTTAAGATGTGCCAGGTTTTAACAAATTATATTTTCCGCTGCCAATTACTTAATACTATCATCAAAATTCTTAAAGTATTTAAAATATTTCGTATATTTTCAATATTGATTTTAATATACTTTATTTTGTAAAATATTGTGACATTATATATGATTATGTTAAATTACTATTTTCGTAATGGTTTGATTTTAAAGTATAGTATTTAATTAAATAAATTAAATATCATGGCATGTTTTGGGGGCTTTACAATTTCTTAAATTAGACTAGAAAATCGGGCTGTTACAATTACAAAATTATTTTATTTTGGTTTTTCAATTATAAATAATTTTTTTAAATTTTAAATAATTTTTTAGAATTTCTAAAAGAATTTCAGATTTTTTTTTATTTTCTAGATTTATTAATGAAATTTCTGAAAATTTTAAATTATTTATTAAATTTTTTTAAATATTTTATTAGTCGCCACGTGTCGCCATCTTATTGGTCCAAAAATGAACACGTGCAAGTCACATGGCCTATATAGCCGGAAATATCGCCCTTTTTTGCAAATTGAAAAACAATAAATAATACAGGTTGTCATCGGAAAAAATAAAAAGTTTAGGTTGCAAAACTAAAAAAGGCTCATAATACAGGTTGCTTTTGGTAATTAACCCTTTAAAAAATGACCCACTAATAGATAATAAACATGATTACGGTCGAACAATTAATTTTTTTGTTTTTTTTTTTTTTTTTTGGAAATTTTAGTTACCTTATTAATTTGACTCAGGCAATTATTGGGCTACGTTTATATGTTTTTTATATATAGATTTTATACTCCTTAATTTGTAGTAAGCTAATTTAGTAATTAAATCTTGTGTTATATGATTCCATTTAAATGTGAAAATGTAAAATATTTTATTTATAGACTATGTAGCACAATGGTTTAGCACCAGTGAGATTAATATCTTTATAAAACCAAAAAGTTATATATTGAGTTATGGTTAGAAATATTTTACTTCTTGATTTTGGCTCACTTACTGGGGTGCATTATACAAAATTGTAAAATATTATAACTACTAATTAGAAGGTTTGTCAGGGCTCATGTTAATCTGTCAATTTTAAAAATATACTTTACCTGACTTAAATTATTATATTTTAATAATGTAAGAAACAACACACATTACCAAATTATACATGCACATACCAAATTATATATGATTTAAATATTATTATAGGTTTTTTATTGTAATTACTTTCTGCATGTTTAAATTATATATTTTGAGTTCTTTGTCTTTTTTTTAGAGAACTCTCCTTTGGTAGTGCGGGATCGTAATGGATCATCTTCCAAAAGTAGTAGGAGCACTAAATTCGGTGACAATGTGGAGCTGAGTACTGTTACATATCCCTTCTCAAAGACACCATTCACTGATATCACCAATGGTACTTACAACAAAATTCATGTAACATTATTAATGTGTTTATTACTTTTCGTTATTATAAAAATTATTATTATTATAGATGTTATATTGATTTTATGTTGAAAGAATTTATTTTATTATATAGATTCTAATGATAAAAACTTCATTTCTCAAGTATCAAAAATCGATAAATTGTCTTTGGTTTGTACAGTTGGTGATGTTCCTAATATTTATGTCACGCAACGGAGTCACACTACGTCAAATCCAAGAAGTAGTGAAGTTATTGATATTGAAAGATGGGATAGAAATGCAGTTATAAATGCGAGTGCAGGTATTCATGAATTTTAATATGTTACGAATTAAAGTTCAGTTTGGGTATTCATAAATTAATTATGATATATTTAGATTTAAATATTATTCTTTATTGTAATGTAAGTATGTATTTATGTTTATATTTAATGAACAGGATGTTCAAACAATCTTGGCACCATTACTGAATCTTCAACAAATGCATCTTTGGTTATTGATTTGACGTGTGATGAACCTCCTATACCCTTATTAAATCATCAGCAACCTAAGTCTATAAGGGCTTCAAGAAAGTGTGAGACATTTTAGTTGTTGTTTTTATACTAATGTTTATTCTAATTAATACTCACTTATGTATAATTAAATTTGTGTTCTGATTATGTTTTTCACGTGTTTTGATTGTTAAATATTCAGCAAGTATAAAAAAGGCGCACAACAACTCTCCATCTCCAATAGGTATAACAATTTTTTTTTTATTGATTGCTTTCATATAATTAAATGTCCACTTATATATATACATGTTTTAACAGCTTTTTGTTTTATTTGATTTGTTTGTTCATTAGATTATTGTGATTTCGGTGACACAACATACTTTTGCAAACATTGTTCTGCGATGTTTTGGTACGACGAAAGATTGGCTTCTTATCCGAAAAATCAATATCCAATCTACAGCTTATGTTGTATGAAAGGGAAAATTGAACTACCATTACTCACACCGCCTCCACCATTACTCCAAGAACTTCTAAGAGGTCAAACTGCAAGGAGTAAACATTACTTGGAGAATATAAGGTCTTATAATAATATGTTTTCTTTCACATCGATGGGCGGGAAGATTGATTCGTCGATGAACACAGGTGGTAGACCACCTGTCTTTCAATTGCACTGTCAGAACTATCATCTTATTGGAAGTTTACTTCCTACGGAGGGGTCAACACCAAAATTTGCCCAGTTGTATATATACGACACTAATAATGAGATTAATAATAGAATAAATGATGTCAGGTAATTATTCCGACTTTACATTTATTTTATTATAACTATCTTTATATATGGAGCATAGAATGTTATTGTAGTGGTGCTTAGTTTCGTCGTTGTTTTAATTGTTGTTCAGAAAGAATAGGGACAAAGATAATTTGCATTCTGACTTGGTAAGAAATCTGAAGAACATGTTAGATGAACATAATGTCCTGGTAAAAACATTCATGATGGCTGCACAAAAATAGCGGAAGAAGGTCGTGCTGATGTTAGAATAAAGCTGGTGAGCGAAAGAACAACTGATCGTAGAAGGTATAATTTACCGGCTGTGTCCAAAGTTGCGGCGTTGGTAGCGGGTGATCTTGATCGGGCTCTTGGAGATCGAGATATTATCGTTGAAACACAGAGTGGAACATTGAAGCGGATAAATGAACTTCATTCATCCTACTTAGGTCTTCAGTATCCCCTGTTGTTTCCATATGGTGAGGACGGGTACAATGAAAACATTCCTTTTGCTAGCGGCAGAGAATCTGTTGCTGGTGGCAGAAAAAAGGTGAGCATGCGAGAATTCGCTTCATTTCGTTTACAAGAAAGGACCTTGGAGAGATCGACTATTTTAAACAGTAGACGGTTGACTCAGCAAGTTGTTGTTGACATTTATACGATTATTGAGTCAATCAGACTGTTATTTATTAGATTGAACCAAAAAGTTTTGCGCGTAGAGCTTTACAGTGGTCTAAGCGATACTCTGTTACGCGGCGAAACGGACATTAGTTTTATGGGTTTGAGGATTGTGCTACCATCCTCTTACACCGGTAGACCACGATACATGATACAGAGCTATCAGGATGCAATGGCTATTTGTAGATGGGCGGATTACCCTGATCTTTTTATTACATTTACTTGCAACCCGAAGTGGCTAGAGATTGTACGATTTCTAGAACCGCGGAACCTGAAACCTGAAGATCGTCCTTATATCGTTGTTAGAATGTTCAAGCTTAAACTGGATGCACTTATTAATGATGTCCGCTATAAGAAAATCTTTGGAAATGGTATGGCAGGTACTCTATTTAATAGTGTTATTAATTTAATTAAAGTAAACAATATTTTCTGTACTTCATATTTCATCAATTGTGTTAATTATCTTTAATGATATGCAGTCATGTATACAATTGAATTTAAAAAACGTGGGCTGCCTCATGCGCACATTCTACTTTTTCTTGCAAAGGAAGATAAATATCCAACCGGTCCTGACATTGATCGTATTATCTCTGCTGAAATTCCGGACGAGTCCTCTAATCCAAAGTACTACTTAGCAGTGCAAGAGTTCATGATACATGGACCGTGTGGGCTGGCCCGTCCAAATTCTCCATGTATGGATGACGATGGTAAATGTACGAAGCATTTTCCGAAGAGATTTGTTGATTGTACTAATATTGATGACGATGGATATCCAGTCTGCAGGCGGAGAGACGATGGAAGGACAGTTATGAAAAGTGGGATTCCGTTAAACAATGCTTATGTAGTCCCTCACAATAAATATCTCCTTCTCAAATATGGAGCTCACATAAACGTTGAATGGTGCAATCAGTCTCGATCTATAAAGTATCTATTTAAGTACATAAACAAAGGTCACGATCGTGTTACGGCTGGTTTTTACAAAGCAAGTGCAGACAATACGTCCGGTAATACGATAGATGAGATAAATATGTATTATGATTGTCGATCATATCTCCGTGTGAAGCTTCTTGGAGGATTTTTGGTTTTGAAATACAATATAAGTTTCCTCCTGTGGAGCGTTTGAGCTTTCATCTTGAGAATCAACAATCAGTAGTTTTCTCGGAAAATGAGCCTTTGGAGAATATTTTAGAACGTCAGAGTGTCTGCCAAAGTATGATTTTGGGATGGTTTGAGGCAAATAAGAAATATCCTGAGGCAAATAGCTTAACTTATGCTGAGTTTCCTCAAAAATTTGTGTGGAAGCAGAAGACAAGAGAGTGGGTGAAAAGGGAAAAGGGCAAAGCAATAGGTAGGCTACATTATGTCCCACCTGGATGTGGCGATCCGTACTATGCTAGATGTCTTTTGAATGTTGTAAAAGGATGCAAATGCTACGCTGACATTAGAAAGGTAGGTATAGTGCAGTACAATACCTATCGCGACGCTTGCTATGCCAGAGGGTTACTTGAGGATGACAAAGAATACATTGATGGCATTGAAGAGGCTAGCCACTGGGCATCTGCTCAACATTTGAGAGGGCTGTTTGTTACGCTATTATTCTCCAATTCTATTGAACGTCCTGAGCACGTGTGGGAACAATGTTGGACATACTTATCTCATGACATTCTGTACAAGCAACGTATTCAGAGAAAGAAACCAGGTATAATAATAGTTAAATTATATGTAATCATATTAAAATTATAAAAAACTTGATCTTATTATTAGTTATTTTCTAACTAAAACCTGTAAATGTATTGTAGACTTGACTTTGAAAGAAGAAGAGATAAAGAATCTCACTCTTGTGGAGATCGAGAAAATGTTAAGGAGTCGTGGGAAAAGTCTTTCTGATTATGATCCCATGCCAATGGCGGACTTCACTACTGATGCAAGTTTTGGAAATCGTTTCATTGCTGATGAATTGTTGTATGATCGGGAAGCTTTAGCTATTGAGCATGCTAAACTGGTGGCCGATATGAATGATGAACAAAGGGTTGTTTATTCCACTGTCATGAACTCATTGGAATCTTGTGATGGAGGGGCATTCTTTGTATATGGATACGGAGTAACTGGGAAGACCTTTATTTGGAGGACATTGTCAGCTGCACTACGATCCAGAGGTGAAATAGTCTTAAATGTTGCATCGAGCGGTATTGCTTCACTATTACTACCGGGTGGGAGGACAGCACATTCACGTTTCAAAATTCCACTTAATGTTCATGAGGATTCAGGATCCAGTATAACGCTCGGGAGTCCTTTGGCTGATATGATTGGAAAATCTAGACTGATCATTTGGGATGAAGCACCAATGATGCACAAAAACTGCTTCGAAACTTTGGACAGGTTACTTCGTGATATAACAAAGAAGGAAATTCCTTTTGGCGGCAAGAGCGTTGTGTTAGGTGGAGATTTCAGACAAATTTTACCTGTAGTCCCAAAGGGAACACGCCAAGATATTGTGCATGCAACAATTAATTCTTCTTATTTGTGGCCTCATTTCAAGGTGCTACGATTGACAAAGAACATGCGATTGCAGAACGTTGCTAATGATGCAGAAGGCCATGAACTGAGATTATTTTCAGAATGGATAGCAAGTATTGGTGATGGTGTTATCGGTGGACCTAATGATGGAGAAGTGGAGATCGACATCCCTGAAGACATATTGCTAAATGTGGGTGACAATGCAATAAAAACGATTGTTGAGAGTACGTATCCTGATTTTGGTACAATTGGAGATGACACTGCATATCTACGTGGTAGAGCTATTTTAGCTCCAACGTTAAATGTTGTGGATTCTATTAATGAGTATTTGACTTCCAAAAATACTTCCCAGGGTAAGACTTACTTGAGTTCGGACACTCCGTGCAAATCTGATGCAAATGTAGATCTTCTGAATGATCTTCACACTCCAGAATTTCTGAATACAATCAAATGTTCTGGAGTGCCTAATCATAAGATAGAGGTAAAAATCGGTACACCAGTTATGCTGTTGCGAAACATCAATCACTCTCTTGGATTATGCAATGGTACCCGATTGGTTATTACAAAGCTTGGTGATCACGTGGTTGAGGCAAAGGTTATATCGGGGGATAATGATGGTATAAAGGTTCTCATACCTCGGTTGACCGTGACTCCTTCAGATAAGAGGATGCCCTTTAGATTTCAGCGTAGACAATTTCCGTTTATCATTTCTTATGCGATGATGATAAACAAAAGTCAAGGACAATCACTGAACCATGTTGGTTTGTTCTTGAAGAAGCCTGTTTTTTGTCATGGACAGCTGTATGTTGCTGTTTCTCGAGTTACGAATCGGAAGGGCTTGAAAATCTTAATATGTGATGACAAAGATCCAGAAAGAAGGACTACGACAAATGTTGTGTACAAGGAAGTTTTTCAAAGTTTGTAATCGTTATGTTTTTTTTTTTTTTTTTTGTGGTTGTTTTACGTTAGACGTTTCATGATAATATCGATAGTTGAAATATTGATATTTGTTATTTTCGTGTTACTATTTTGATCATCGTTTTATATGTTACGTTAACAAACATAAGTTTTTATATGATGTTATCAAATTATATATATTTTTTACAATAGCGTCCTATATTTCGAAGATTAAAAAAATACGTAGTAACACAAAAATATTTAGCAGTATGTGAAAGATCTTCCCATGCATCGCACGGGTACGACACTAGTAATTATTAAAAGTTGTTTGTTGAATTAGTAAAAAATATTGGATTTTCGTTTTCTCTACCCAAATTATTGAGATAACTAATTACATAAAAAATTGATGCATCGGTAATACGTAATCTTGTGGGATAATTTACAAATTATTACAACATTTTATAATGTTATTCTATTGTACATTGTTCGATTTATAACCACGTTGCATCTCTTTTTGGGTTCAATTTTGAAAAGAAATTGGCATATAAGTTCGTGGTCTTGAGTTTATGAGTTCATTGTGAGTGAATAATTTTTAAAATTTATATTAGTAATTATAGCTGCAACAATTGGTATTGATTTTACATGACTAATGCCAGCATGACAAGGAGTCTCGGCCGCGCGACCGTCCTGCTATAAAAGAAGGAGTCTCGGCCGCGCCAGCCCTCCAGAGAAAATCTTCGCACGTTGAGTCGCGACCGCGAATCCCCTTCGCACCCGCGACTTTCTCCAGCGTGAAATCCTTCAACCTTCGTCAAACCCGTCACGGTCGTGACCTCCCGTCGCGGTTGTGACTCTCCAGACGTGATTTAGGCTCCATTCTCAACAATCTCCCACTTGGAGACTAAAACACCTTCACTGCAATCATCCTCCTCTTTTCTCCTTCCCGTTTTCACTTGGTATCACCACCTCCTCTTCTTCTTCACGTTCCGAGGCCAATTGAAGTTATGCACAACCTCAATTTTTCTAAGGTTACAACCTTAGTGAACATATCAGCTGGATTCTCACTCCCGAGAATTTTCTCAAGTCGCAAGGCTTTCTTCTCAAGTAAGTGTCGGATGAAATGATACTTCAATTCAACGTGCTTAGTTCTTGAATGAAATGCCGGATTACTCGCCAAGAAGATTGCACTCTGACTATCACTGTAGAGTACACTATTTCCATGCTCCTTTCCAAGTTCACCCAAGAACCTTTGCAACCACACCATCTCCTTACTTGCCTCCGTCACGGCTACGTACTCCGCCTCCGTGGTGGACAGTGCAACCACCTTTTGCAACTTAGATGTCCAAGAAATTGCCGTACCACCATAAGTAAACACATACCCGGTCGTACTCTTTCTCCCATCAAGATCGTTTGATGCTAGGTCCGCATCAACGAAACCAACCAACTCAGAATTTCTTCCATCAAAACACAAAGCTTTACTTGTGGTACCGCGCAAGTACCTTAGAATCCACTTCACCGCTTCCCAATGCTGTTTGCCCGGATCACCCATGAACCGGCTCACTACTCCCACTGCATGCGCAATATCCGGACGAGTACAAACCATGGCATACATGATACTCCCAATTGCTGATGCATATGGTACATTCATCATTTGAGTACGCTCCTCCTTGGTACTCGGCGACTCCTTCTTCAACAGCTTAAAGTGCCCCCCCAAGGGAACATTGACCGGCTTCGAACCCTCCATGTTAAATCTTTCCAGGACCTTCTGGATATAATCCGCCTGCGAAAGATACAACAAATTGGCCGCCTTTCTCTCGATCCTCATACCCAAAATCTGCTTCGCTTCTCCAAGATCCTTCATGGAGAACCTCTCAGACAGTTGCTTCTTCAACCTTTCCAACTCCCTTGGATTGGCTCCTACAATCAACATATCATCAACGTATAGTAATAGGATGAGATAGCTATTGTCAAACCTTTTATAGTAACAGCAATGATCAGCGTGGCATCTATGGTATCCAATCTCCAACATGAAATTGTCGAACTTCATGTACCACTGCTTCGGAGCTTGCTTCAACTCATACAAGCTCTTCTTCAATTTGCACACAAGGCTTTCCTTTCCGTCTACCACGAACCCCTCCGGCTGTACCATGTACAACTCCTCCATCTGATGCAACAGTAGATTCTCCGCAACCACCATGCTCAACACCATGCGAATCGTTGTCAACTTCACAACAGGAGTGAACACATTCATATAGTCAATACCATACCATTGCTCGAACCCTCTCACAACTAACCTTGCCTTGTAGCGTCTGCTACCATTGGCTTCATTCTTGATTCGGTAGACCCACTTGCTGTGCAACGCCTTCTTGCCCTTGGGAAGCTCAGACAGTTCCCAAGTGCCATTCACACGAAGTGATGCCATTTCATCTTCCATGGCAGCCATCCACCTTCGTTTATCACCAACCTGCTCTGCCTCTGCAAAGCTCTCAGGTTCACCACCATCAGTTAATAATAAGTAAAAGTTAGAGGGCGAATACTTATCTGGTGGCCTTCGATCTCTAACTGGTCTTTGAGGTGGTGGTGGTGTACTTGGTTCTTCCTCAAGAACCTCCTCATTGACCGAACTCCCTTTGCTCCCACTCGAGTCTAGATCAGGTAACTCAACAGTGCGGAGCTTTCCACTGTCAGTGCCCAAATCCTTCATCCTACCTTGTACATAACCTGTTCATTGAATATTACGTCCCGGCTGCGAATCACCTTTCGGCTTTGCTCATCCCATAGCCTATACCCGAACTCATCGCCTCCATACCCAATAAACGTACACTTCACAGACTTGGCATCTAACTTATTTCTCTCAACAGAATCCAAAAGAGCGTAAGCAACACAACCGAAAATACGCAAGTAAGATAAATTTACCTCCTTTCCAGTCCACTCCTCCTCGGGTATCCGATTGTCCAAGGGAACCGATGGACCTTGGTTGATCAGGAATGCAGTTGTGCTCACTTCATCCGCCCAAAACGACTGAGGCAGTCCGCTCTTCAGTCTCATGCATCTCGCCCGTTCATTTAGTGTTCTGTTCATCCTCTCGGCCACACCAGTCTGCTGGGGCGTTCCACGTACATACCTCTCTGTACGAATCCCATGCTCAGCACAATACTTCTTGAACTCCTTGAGTTCATATTCGCCACCATTGTCGGAACGCTGGCACTTCACCATCAACCCCGTCTCCGTCTCAACCAAGGCTTTCCACCTTTTGAAAACATAAATGCATTAGACTTATTTTTCAGAAAATAAATCCATACCTTGCGGGTCGAATCGTCGATGAATGTCATGTAGTACATCGATCCTCCAATGGACGCCACCGGAGCTGGTCCCCATAGATCGCTATGGACCAACTCTAGCTTCTCCTTCTTCAGGGCCTTGTCACTCCTCGAGAAACTCACACGCCTTTGTTTCCCGAAGACACAGTCTTCACACATACCGACCTCCACGGTTTGTAAGCCAGGCAGTTTACCCTTCGAACACATAACCTTCATCCCTTTCTCGCTCATGTGGCCCAACCGGCAGTGCCACAAATCCACATCACCATTACCACTCGCAAGATCAAGGGAATCCTACGAGTTACTAGTCATGTACGGTGTTCCTTCCTTCTTACCACGAGCTACTACCATAGCTCCCTTGGTAATCTTCCAGTTGCTACAACCAAACGTTACTACGTAACCTTCCTTGTCAAGTTGTCCAACTGAAAGCAAGTTCCTCTTTAATCCAGGGATATGTCTCACTTCATTCAACATCAATTTTGAGCCATTTGATGTCTCAACCTTTACGTTTCCCTTACCCACGATTTTCAAGGGTTCATCATCAGCCAGATACACCTATCCAAAATCGCCAGAAACATAATTTTGTATTATGCTAAAATTACCGCACGAATGGAATGATGCGCCGGAATCCAAGACCCAAGACTCCATGGGACTGCACACACTCAAGACCAATGCATCGCCATCATCCTCATCCGTGGCTGCATTCGCTGTCTTCCTGTCTGCCTGATCCCTCTTGTTCTTCTTCGGCGCCTTGCACTGGTATTTGAAGTGACCAACCTCGTCACAATTCCGGCACTTCACAGAACTCCCGTCCTTTTTCGTCTGACTCTTCCCTCTGGATTTTGACCTCCCCCTAGACTGCCTTCCCTTCTGTCTGTCTCTGTTCTCGGTATTCAGTGCTGACCCTGAGGACGATCCTGATCCCAATTCATTTCTTTGAATCTCCTCCCCGATCATCAAGTCCCTCACCCTGTCAAACTTCAGCTTAGCGTCTGTGGCGCTAACGGCTGTCACTGTACCAGCCCAACTGTCTGGCAGAGAAGATAGCATTATTAGGGCCCGAATCTCATCATCAAACTTTATGTCCACCGAGTCCAACTGTGAGGTTAGCATGTTGAACTCATTCAAGTGTTGTTGTACTGGTGTTCCCTCCGTCATCCTCAGATTAAACAACCGTCTAATCAGATGAACCTTGTTTGCTGTTGATGGTTTTTGATACATCTCCTCCAAGGTTTTCAACATCTCCCGTGTAGACTTCGCGCTTGTGGTATGGTAAGCCACTTCCTTGGACAGCGACAGACGCACCGCGCTCATCGCTTTCCTGTCCAATAACTCCCACTCCTCCGCAGACATCTTCTCGGGCTTCTCCTTGAGGGGCTGGTGCAAATCCTTATCGTATAGGTAATCTTCAATTTGCATCTTCCAGAATCCATAATCAGTCCCATCGAATCTCTCCACCGAAATCTTTCCGTCGTTCATCGTAAATACTCCCAGGAAACTATCCTGATGCTCTGATACCAGTTTTTAAGATTTTATCCCACCCACAACCACGACACGACTAGATAATCGGATAAAGAAAGCAATAAAATAGCACACAATAAGATACAATTTGATTACCCAGTTCGTTACGATGTGTAACTACGTCTGGGGGCGATACCAAGCCAGGATATGCACTAGAATGATGATTTTTCGGAATACATGAAGCAAAGAAGGAAACAACTATTTATAATAGCTCTATGGGCCCCAAATCGGACTCAGTTTGAAGCCCACGCAAAACCCCGCGTTGATGGGTCGCGGGCGCGACTGCGCTTGCTGTATAAAAGAGTCTCGGCCGAGACTCCTTGTCCCGGCCGCGCGACCGTCCTGCTATAAAAGAAGCTCGGCCGAGACTCCTTGTCTCGGCCGCGCCAACCCTCCAGAGAAAATCTTCGTACGTTGAGTCGCGGCCGCGAATCCCCTTCGCGCCCGCGACTTTCTCCAGCGTGAAATCCTTCAACCTTCGTCAAACTCGTCGCGGTCGTGACCTCCGTCGCGGCCGTGACTCTCCAGACGTGATTTAGGCTCCATTCTCAACACCTTGTCGTCTCAAGTGTAAAAGTTCATGCTACCTAAAAACAATAGTTTGAGGGAAGTTCTACGCTACCTCACATAATATTAAGTTGCTTATAATTGTAAAAGTTCTACGCTACTCAAACTATATAATGCATATAGAGAAAAAAAAAAGGAAAAAAAGAAAAATATAGCAGATTTGAACTAAATAAATACATTTATATATATATAACATATACACAAAATTGACAAGTACATACATATACATATTAGTTATAAATGAATCTAACTAAATATACCATCTGATTATAAACATAAAGTCTCACTCTGAAAAAACTGAAAGGGGAGGGGAGGGGTGGGGTGGGCGTGGGGTGGAGAGAAAATAGATGTAGAAAAAAAGATAACGAAGATGAGATATTATGAAGATGAAGATGAAATCAGGATAAAATAATGGACGAGGACAAAATTATCAACTAAGGTTAGTTAAACAAAAAATCCTAAAAGTACACCAAAGTAACAAAATCATAGTATAGATATAGAAAATGCTACTTAGACCCTTTTCATCATATTTATTCATGTTTTGTTGCCTATATAATTAGTATACGTAAATAATTTTTTTTGTGCATATATGTAAATATATAATTATATATACATGAATAATTATGAATAGTTCTTGTAATAATTTTCATAACGTGCAACGTACGGGTAAACTACTAATCAAGATATGATATTTTATTTTTATTATGTTTTCTCATCTTTATTTTTATTGCTTATACATAATAATACACCCATTTAACTCAAATTATGTTATAGACCTATTTATTTTCTTTAATTAAATTGTATTAAAATATATATATATATATATATATATATATATATATATATATATATACACAATAATACATTTTGACGGGGCCATGAGGGCCCAGATGCCCCCCTTAACCCTTATGAGTCTGTCAATGCAGATAATTATTGATGTCTTTGATGAATGTTGAATGAATCGATGATCTTGTTTTAAAATATTTTTATGGTATATATTATAGCTTGTACCAAATATT